>OX335647.2:10000000-15000000 GCA_946894095.1 Incurvaria masculella
CGACATTTTTGGTCACGATATGTAAATGGCTGAATCTGGGTTCACATGTAAGAGACCAACCCTCTGATACTAAATATGTCGGTCTGCCTGCGCCAAGTGGTTGCGTTATCTAGATTGGCTATATAAAATAGATGTTGGTATGTACCTGCTGATGAATATACGGATTGTCTAGAAACAATGATAACTATTAATTATGCACCAAAAACCATTCGGTTTTTTAATTAAATACTTTAATATACCTAAACTTATGTCTGTAACCTAAATCTCCTATATCTACGAAATGCAACCAAAAATTTGTTCAGTTTTTGTATTGCTAACCAAGTATGTACTGATACTTTCATGCTTTGTCATTTGCATCCATTTACCTTATCATATATATTTTTTGTCACCAAAACGACTTTTTCAGGCGCCTTATCTACGTAACGCAACCACTTGGAACAGGCAGACCGACACATTTAGGTTCAGAGGGTTGGTATTTATCCCCTGAACCCAGTTTCAGCCATTTACGTTATCGTTACCATTTTTGTCGCGACCTCCTAGTCTAGTAGGTCTTATGGCTGTATCTCATGAACCGTAATAGGTAGGCAGCTGAAATTTGTATCGAGTGTGTATTTTTTTGCCGCTATAACAACAAATAGGTAAAAAATAGAATAATAAAAATTAAAGGTGGAAGAAATGTGATATTTTGTTATCAATCTTGTACGATGGTAGGGGCGGACGACATGCACTCGGCCGGTTTTTGAACGTACACTTGATCCTTACTTATCGCGATAGGTAAGAAACATACAAGAAATAATATTATTTTGTTGTAATCTGCGCGGTGAACATTAATTCAGTTTTAAGCTATGCAAAGAGAGAGCCACTAGTTGTAAAATATATATTTTTTTATTTTCATGATATATATTTTTATTACCTAGATCATAAGAAATTCTTGAAATTTAGCAGTATCAAAAATTGGTCAAATAAAAAAATTGGGTCATGATAACTTGTACCTTAACATTATTTTTAAAATAATACATTTTAGTGTGTGTTTCAAACTTCTAGGCCAGTCTCGAAAATGTGTTTTTTTATAAACGAAACTTGGTATTTTATTAATACATTGTTATTTGTATTCTTTCATTCATTGAAACGTCTGGTAGTCAAACTATATTATGTTACCTAGATCCTCGGACACGATTACATCAGTAAAGAAGAAGAAATAAAACTAGTAATCAAAATCAATTAGTCTCCATTGTTACGTAATATTTATTTGTTTCGTTCCACTCTGCAGCAAGCATAAGAAAGCGGAAGGTATGTAGGTGTAGTTATATTGAATTGGTTCCGTGCATGATGATCGGATACAGGAGTCAGCCTTTGACGTGAGGCTGCAACGGACACGCTAGGTCGAAACCTTCATTTTCTCTCGCGTGGTCGACAACGCGGCGCGGTGGTCACTTTGGACCCATGACATCTGGTCTGAAATAAATCTTAAATCGAGGAAGACCGCTTCGTAGCGAATAATCTAGTGATCAAATATGTTATGCGACCCCGTCATATGAGATATAAAAAAACCGTCAATAGTCATCGGCTTAGTATATTTTATCTCTTTGGTTACAATAATTAAAGATTTATAATTGGTTTCCATTTCGCATTATAAATAATAAATAGCGCCCTATATAATGGGCAGTCGTAATCTCAAATATATTTCTAAAATACGGCTTTGTCTTTTCGTTTCGGTCGAGCAATCAATTACCAACCTCGGTTAGTGTCATAGTAATGGTTGTTAATATATTATATATGGTTATTACATATTATGTAGATCTATCTTCTTTCTTCTTCAGGCGAAAAATAAGGACGGATATATTTTATTTTTTTTAAATATCATCGCTAGTTCATAGTTAATTTATTTGATAGATTTTTCTACACGTCACAATTATTTTGATTAGCAATTTCAGAAGTTTCAGTATTTAAAATAGGTACAGTACATGGCGTACGTAACGTACCAAAGTAGTCGATATTGGACACCGGGTGGCTAAGCTAAAATGGCAGTGGGCTGGTCACGTCAGCCGAAGAGACGACGACCGTTGGAGTAACCGTGTCCTGCACTGGCGGCCGTGGACAGGAAAACGGAGTGTGGGAAGACCACCCGCCAGGTGGGAAGACGACATCAAGTGCGTCGGCGGAAAGCAGTGGTTCCGTACCGCTGAGGGCCGGGAGGACTGGAGAAGGATTGGAGAGGCGTATGTCCAGCAGTGGACGCAAACACGCTGACTGACTGACAGTACATGGCACAAATAAATAACAATTAGAAGCAGTCAATAGTAATGAAAAAAAAATTAAATAAATAAATTAAGATTACGTTTAAAAAAAATGTCAGTCATAGTGCAGTAAGGATAGCTAACCTAAGATAGTTCACTCCAGCTTTAATCTCTTATCCGTCGATTATGTAATTTTTAGTTACATATTTCCAATGGGAGTAAATTAAAAAGTCAATTATGTTCAGAAAGGTCGTATTTGATCGAACTCTAAAAATAATTTGCTTATGATCAAATCAGAAAAACAGTTTTTTTTATGACATTCGACATTGGGTGGACTACCTCCAACCTTATCTACGAAGTTTACCTGTTCGTAACGTACTCCTACAGAATTGACCATTAACGGAATGTTTTCTCGAATGAGTGCACTCGGGCGGTCGTACAGCGCCGACATCCTCACGTTCGCGATGAAATCAGTCGGGGCAGTGCGCGTGTGATGTATCGGGAAGCCTGAATCGTCCCGTTTAATTACCATCGGTATGCACACTTGTAGCCGAGGCGACAGATCGCAGCGGCCTCTCTGCAACGTCGCACGTCCATGCATCCAGAAATGCATGTCGATCCGAATAAAAGCAGTACATATTGAATGAAACCTGGCTGTAATAGATCATATTTATTGGCAAGCTGAACACAGTTTGACGAGTGTTAAGTGAGTGGACATAAAGAAGACGCACGATGGTCCGTTCGCGTACGACAAGGTGCGCCTGGGACTGGCATAGGCGAAAGACCATGTATTTGAGTGACACGGTAAGTTTTCAATAATGTCATAGGGAATCCTTCTGATGTAATGTGAAGAATACTGGAAAGCATGATATAACTCTGTTAATATCAACTGAACGTTTGCATCAATGGGAACACGTTTAAATCACGATTACAAGTTGAACAGTTAAAGATTCATTAATTGCTATACTTCTTTTGTTGTTAATTAATACTTAAATTGTTAATCTTCTACATTCCTTAGGGATGTGATGATATAATTATCAATCCAATCAACTGATTGCAATTCTGGATCTCATTTATATAATGAAAGGCATGAATTGATTGACCTACATATAAATAATGGTTTCATTGGCTTTGTTATGGCAAAATATAGTTTAATGATGCAATCATTTTGTGTATAAATTTAACAATGATATTTAATTAAAAACACTGTGTCACAAATAAAACGATTTCAAATCAAAACACTTTTTCATAAGTTATAGTAATAAATCAAATATTGTTTACGTTTTCACGCGTAAATCGAAATATTAAAAAAATACATTTATACGTGATTGTGAAATATTAATAATTATTTATTATCTATCGTCCAATTTTAGGAAGACAATTGACACTCAATTTTAAACAACTTAAAAAAAAGGAGGAGGTTCTCAATTCTTCGGAATCTTTTTTTTTATATAACTGAATATGGATGGCTAAGAAAACACTTAGGCACGATTTCAGCCCAAGACACCGCATTCCTGAAGGAATTAGTTCCCATACCAGGACCTTCTTATTATATGAGCACGGTCACTTTGAACGCAATGGAAAAGGACAATTTCTCTCTACCGCTACCATATTGTCGGTATTTCATCCAATACGATGGTGGTACCAACCAGGGCGTGTACCACATCGTAATTAGGTAACCTTTCCCCATATACAGTTTAAGATGGGTTTCGGAACGTGGAGCGCACCACTTTCTCAACGAACTTGCACATTTCATTCTAGGGTAAGAAAGGAATAGGCGCATACACAGATATGACAGTAGGTAGTCACTGCCGTAACTTCGAAAATACAAAAAACCTTTAAAGATTGAGACATTCGAGCGCTTGCGAGAATTCAAATTGGAACTGTGAAATAATACGCGGCTGACTGCAAGTTGGGTATTACAATGGTTAAAAAAGATGTTGGAAATTTTGGGAAAACGTGATGAAAAGAGGCATGCAGCCTCTTTTCAGTTTTCATTGATGCCATGAATGCCTTCCTCGGATCAATCCTTATCATCTTCGTTGCGAAACCGAATAATAAAAAAATCATCGAGAACATTTTCAATTTGAATAAAATTTTTAGGGTTCCGTACCCAAAGGGTGAAAACGGAACCCTATTACTAAGCCTCCGCTGTCCGTCCGTCCGTCCGTCCGTCCGTCCGTCCGTCCGTCCGTCCGTCCGTCCGTCCGTCCGTCCGTCCGTCTGTCCGTCTGTCACAGGGCTGTATCTCAGTAACCGTAACAGATAGACAGCTGAAATTTTCACAGAGCGTGTATTTAATTTGCCGCTATAACAACAAATAGGTAAGATTAAAAAAATATTACAATTAAAGGGGGCCCCCATACAAAAAACGGGATTTTTTTGGATTTTTTTTGTACGATGGTACGGAACCCTTCGTGTGCGAGTCCGACTCGCACTTGGCCGGTTTTACTAAAGAAATCGGCCGAATCCGTTACATTGCCGGGGTTGCGGGTGCAAAAAAAAACATAGGTACAATTCTTTACCTATATAAGCTAGCAAAATATTGTTTTTCCAATGTTATGAAAACAAATTTGCGATGATTCACAATATTCTCTATTTATTCCGCTGAGCAACTTTCAACTTTTGAAAAACGGCAACCATCAGAGTCCACGTTTCACACCCGTACGTCATAACCGGGAGGACGCACGGGTCATATATTCTAATCTTTAAATTGTGTGGATCGATGCTTCGAATCGAGGTCTTCCAGCATGGACTGATGCTGAACTCGGGAATTTGACAGAAGAACAATATCATCGGCGAAACGAAGATGACTGAGGAAACCTCCATTAACGTTTATACCCATATTGTAATGCGTTTGTGCAGAGCTTGGGTGAGATCACATCCCCCTGCCTTACGCCTTTACCAAGAGGGATGGGTTGGGTATTTTCATGGAGCCTCACAGTCATCGTCCCGGACCGATACAGGCTTCGGAGTACCTCGATGTAACGGTGGTCGATTCTGCACCTCAGGAAGGAGTTTTCGACGGCCCATTTTTCAACTCAGTTGAACGCCTTCTCATAGTCGACGAAGGCTAGGAAGATCGAATTGTTGTACTCCTCGCACTTCTGCACCACTTGTCTCACAGTAAAAATGTGATCCATGGTGCCGTGTCCGTTCCTAAACCTAGTGATATTTTCAAAGAACTCATCTTTCTTATCCATCTCACCCCAAGAACCTATGGTTCATTGTGTCCGTATAAATATACAATCTCAGAACACTAGCACTTCATAAAGGCCGTCACACTCAATTTATTATATTCACAATACGCATTATAATTTTAATTTTATATGAGTGTTTTCCATTGAATTACCATCAGTGACCAGGCCTTATTATTTTCCACCTTTTAGTTTAGTTATTGAACTTCTTGAAGTTCGAGCGCCAGGTTAAGACTATCTTTTTCATACATTTTCAAATTATTTCTTCAACGTATCGATAGTCCATCCAAAGACCAAAAATGTCCACTAATTGACCATCCCATACTTTCGTTACTAGGCCTTCCTATCTTAAACACTGTGAGACGTTCAATGTATTCCTCATTGACTTATATATTACTTCGAAATATATCATTGGTATTCCTCCTATTCATTTCTGCAATGCCCTTTCCATGCGCCTCATCGCTGGAAATGATTTTCTTTGCAAAATCGGCATTGACTATCTCATGTGATCATTTCAAAATTCTTTAAAAAATATCACCGTATATCAATCAAGCGTACATAACTTCTATATGGCCTTCTACTGCGCCATCCCTAGGTGGAAAAAAAACACCAAATAATTTCACATAATTTACTGATTGGTATCCGTAAATCCGCATTTAAACATGTTTAAATTTAAACATGTTGATGCCAAAATCAAGTCCCAAGCACGTGTAAATTTTGTAATGCATATCTTCACCCCGAAATGCAGTCCGGCTTATAAGAAATAAAAAATAACGAAAGGAATTTCGTGCCATATTCTCACGACTGATAGACTAACGTGCTAAAAAGTATATTTAACAGCAGCTTAAAGCTGCGTTTACACGTGGTTAAATTTGAACATCTTGATGATTTCGTGATCAGCCATAAAAAAAGTGACATGTTTTGTCCTGGATATTAGCATAAACGGTAATTTAATAATCACTGATACACGAACACAACTAGCTATTAGCCATCACGTTTTTACAACAGACAACTTTGATTTCGAATGCTTACTACTGAGTTTTTAAGCATGTGTAAATGCGGCTTCAGTGTGGTCTCAGTGATTCAGTCGAACGAGATAAACAATTGAACTTAATGTGTTGTGCGTGCACGTGCGCACGCGCAAGCATCAAGCTGCTGTGACAAACTCCTCCGCCCCGCCCATGCCCCGCCGCAGCCGTGCCCGCCGCGCGAAGTAAATCCTTCCGGCTCGGTCCGGTTCTCAGGAGTTGAATCCCCACCGAAGCGGAACTGAGCCGCCATGAGCCGCCGCCACTACACTGGTATGCGCTGCCGCCCCGCATGGCCGCGGCTGGCGCCTCATCAGCCGTATCGCAGACGTCTCACCACCTCGTTGAGACAATGTTGAGAACTTTGACTTACTTACAAGTTCATGAAAAGATATTTCTTGTATTTTTTTCATATCCTATTTTCTGTAGGTATTTTAAATATGAGAATATGAGTTTAACCTTTTCTGGTTATAATTATACCAAATAACAATCATCTGTAAAGATAGTAACGTGCATTAATGAAAATGTTTGTTTAAGTAGAGTATAGACCCGTCAGATCTCGTGGAACAATCATGATTGTAAACAGAATGAGACTCAATTTCATTTATTCTCCGTGCTGCGTGTTGATTGGGCGGGCGAAAGACACGTTAGGCTATCTTCTTACTGGCCGGCACCACCGCACCGCACCGGTCGCAACCGGCCAGGATCGGATGGTAACGCACGCCGGGAGCCAGCACGCGTTTTAATTACAAATATTCTTGGGGCTGGAACATATTGAATTGAACATTGTTTCTTATTTTTCGACTGGCAAAATTAATCTGTTTAAGGGCTCCGTACTTAGAGCTTCCAATGAAGCGTTGCTGTGGCAAGTCCGACGGTCAGTAACTTTTTTGAGAACTTGATATAATTTACTGGGATGGAGATTTTAAAAAATGATTATTTATCATATGCAATCACAATATTCCAAGTTAATTAATACAGGGTCCTATGCCTCGTTCAACATTCATGCATAATGAGGTGGTTTTTATTCCTCTTCCACCTTACAGCTGCTTATTATTTGAAAATAATAAATTCATTAGAAATTAAAGCATCATAATCGAAATTAAAGGTTGATATACAATTTAAAGTTTTTATCAATTCTATAATAAATTATTGAATTTGTTAAATTTGGTTCTTGATTAACCCACTAAGGTGAAAGTATAAATTCGCCGCAAATGCCCTACATTTATGTGGTAAATAATATCTTAAAATACTGAATATAGCTAAATAATAACAGTCGTATTCAGAGAGAACCTGTCAAAAATTATTACGAGACCCACCCACCCTGAATTTAAGTGGTTTCAGGACATGAAAAAAATATGAGTGCCTGTTACGTATAAATAACGAATAATCATCAGAAACCGTAAAAATAGACTTCAATTAAATGTGTTTATTAGCAATATCAGTATGATGAACCTAAAATCAGCCGCCTGGCTAAAAACCAATGAGTAAACATAGAATATTACGGGGGTTTCACTCTAACTACTTCGTTTAATCGTTTCACATATGCAGTTGTAAAGTGACTGTGCATTTATCGCAGTACTTATAAAACTCAGCTAACTTAGCCAAATTGTTTCATCATTATTTTTATAATTGATACAGATCACATGTACAAACCATAGCATGACCATGTTGTCTTTAATAAAGCGTCTTAGGCCAGCACAGCGAAGGGCGATCGTTTCTGGAACTATCTGGTTATTGTCAGTAATCTTAAGGCGTAGCCGCGTTCCATTACATGACTGAATTGTATTTAATACCCGCTAACTTACAGAATGGCAACGTTAATTAATATGATTGGATCTGTAGGGTATAAAGACCTTTAATTCTTTGAATAAGTATTGTGAAACAAGAGATATTGTTAAACCGTTGAATACTTCACCGGAATAGCAGATACAGAAAACAGTTATATTGGAGTCATTCAAAATACCAAAATTTTTTGGAACTCTTGACTAACATTCCGCACATTCAAACTTTCCTGACATGGCACCTAGTTCCTATGACTCTTATGTCCAGTAATTTATGAACATACTAACGTTTTCATTCAAAACTCTGATTGTTTTTAATTTTAACCTTACACAGATTGCAAACGTTAACTAGTTCTTCCTTGGCATATTTAGAGCAAAAAAGGAAACATTTTAAAACAACGTCGTGTTATGTATAACATAAAAATGTATGGGCAGAACGATTTTTTTACCGTAGGGACCGCGAAGCATTTCGTTTCAGCATGGGTAAGAATGCTTACGCATGTCCGGCTGTATACAGGTCGCATTTTATCAATCGATTCTCGTGGAATTTTGTTAGCAGGTTCGATAAATTATATGCATTTTTTTGGAAGGTCCAAAAATGTAACAAAACTTTATACAGATACTTAGCTTTATTCTTCCCATATATTATTTACAAGATACTATTACGCTAAATATGAGAGAAGTCGGAGAAAAACCGACTGCTGTTCGTCGGACTATGACGTAAACTAAACCGATGTCATACAAAATAATTTAAGGTGGCCCATCCCGCTCATCTCCCCATACAAAAGGGGAAAGAAGATCATGCCCATATTTCTTGTCAGAGATCCAAAATTTTGCTCAAAATAGCTTTATTTGATCGAACTAGATGTCTGATGACCATTGGCATTGTAAAATTGTGTTTGGTTTCAAAGTTATAAGGTCCGAAAGTTCGAATTTTTCGCGCGTTTTATACAATAACTTTGGAGGTGGATTACGCAATGATAAAGTAAGAACATCGTAAAAAGATTAGTCATCAGACATAGCTTATTTAATTAAGATTTATGATCTATTTGGTTTTTGTCAGATTTTTGACTACAGCGGTCGTGGTTTACTTTTAGCTATAAGTCGTTTTGAAATTAAAATTTTCGTAAATCTTACCAAATCATACACTATGCACATTGTCTTTTTTGTGGACATGTTGGATCTTCCTCATCACGGAGGCTGTCTTATTCTTTGAAACAGAGAAGGTCCCAGAGCGCAACAGCACAGTTTTGTACCGTGCCCGCGAATGAGATAGGCCCGCCGGGTTGGGCCACCTTAAGAGCAAATAACAGGAAAATATCACAACATTCGATTTCCTTTCGCAGATCGTAACATCAGCGGTATATCTCTACCTGCTATCGAGCGCAATCCAAATGATCGAAGCAGCACCGAGCTTGCCCGAGCCCGACCCCATCTCCAGATCCAACCATTCAAACAGCGAAACAGAGTCGGCCCCCAGGCTGTTCAGCTGGGAGGACTACAGCGTGCTGGCCGCCATGTTGGCGATATCTTGCGCCATCGGCGTCTACTACGGGTACTTCGGCGAGGCGCAGACCACGAGCGACGACTTCCTGCTCGGGGGCTCCTCCATGGGCACGTTTCCCATGGCGCTCAGCTTGGCTGCCAGGTGAGTGTCGTGTCAATAATTCCGATTTCTGTGGTCGTGTCAGACCACGCCATCTTTGCGAATTCTAATGCACTGGTTTTGTAATGAAACAAACTAAAGCTTTGCACAGTTTTAACCGTGCAAATTAAGTAAGATTGTACCTAAACAGACAATAGGCAATTCTTCTTCATCTTCTTTATAGAGAGGATCAAACCATATACTCATAGAGAGGACATATACTCATTGTCGTTTTTTCATGCATATTTAGGCTCAGGTAAAGGTACGCTTAAATTTCATTCAAATGCTTCAATCAAGATAAAGAGTGACAGGGTTTGAACATTTCAATGCGACGTGGTTTTTAAGATTTTTTTTATTTCTTTGTGGACATTTTTAGGGTACCGTACCCAAAGGGTGCCCGCGGAACCCTATTACTAAGCCACCGCTGTCCGTCCGTCCGTCAGTCCGTCCGTCCGTCACAGTGCCTCATCAACCGTAATAGGTAGGCAGCTGAAATTTTTACAGAGTGTGTTTTTATTTTGCCTCTATAACAACGAATAAGTAAAATAAAAAAATAATCACATATAAAATACGTGATTTTTTTGTGTTCAATCTTTTACGATGGTACGGAACCCTTCGTGTGCGAGTCCAACTCGAACTTGGCCGGTTTTTTGTAACTAGACAGAGATGGCTAATACCACACCCACAGTCATGATAAACCGCAGGAATTAGGTGCAAAGCCAGGACCACCTTCCCTTTATGAGCGCGGCTACGTTGAACTGGATGGTAAACAAGGACAATTTACGAAAGGGACCTACAGTTTTACATTAATTCCGCAATAAGCTCGCATTCGTGAGGAAATGCACTTATCCAATTCAGAAAAAGAAAGAAAGTGGTTCATGACCGGGCGGGGATTCGAACCCAGACCTCTGACATGCAAGGCAATTCCTTGCGTCACTAAGCTACGAGCCACTTTAACGATATGATATAGATATTCTATCGTGTAGCTAACATTTTATTTATTCTCAATTTTTTGCAGCTCAGTGTCACCTATTTGTTCACAATACATGTTTTCTCAAATGTTCTCTTATACAAGAAACAATGAAAAAGCTAGTTCTCTATTTCGCCCTCATTATATGGGATTTTCAATATCGCAAAATCG
Organism: Incurvaria masculella; assembly: GCA_946894095.1. Lineage (NCBI taxonomy): Eukaryota > Metazoa > Arthropoda > Insecta > Lepidoptera > Incurvariidae > Incurvaria > Incurvaria masculella. The sequence continues at coordinate 10,011,033 of OX335647.2, forward strand.
TTTTTCGCTTGTTCTTCGTTAGCATTTCAAATTAAATTTCTTTTTTTAAATTAAATCATTTGATTTTGGAATAACATGTATTTGACAAATGAAGGTTCCTTCCACTTTGGTGTAGCATGTCTACCAGATTTTAAAGCAAAATAAATTAATTGTATAATAACACCTATTAGATATCATATTATGTCATCTTCGAATGTAATAGTAAAGTGAAGTTTATTTTCAGCTTTGTGACAGCAATAGAGCTGTTGGGGAACCCAGCGGAGATGTACACAGCGGGTGCCCAGTTCTGGATGATCTGCATCGCCTTCGTGTTGGTTGTTCCCATCACCAGCCATCTCTTTCTGCCTGTGTTCATGAGGTTGCGACTTACCTCGTGCTACGAATATTTGGTGAGCATCACACTTATTGGAGAATACCACAAATAGGACAGAGGTAAAACGGATCGTTTTAAATTTTTATTTCAAATTAGTTTGCGAAAAATAGCAAGTTGTCTTCAAAATCGTAAGTCTGGACTGCACCATCAGTATTTTAGTTAGGGTTATTATAATTCTATCGTATTTCTTCTTCAGGCGAAAGATAAGGACGGAGATATATTAAAATGTTCACTAACCAGAGATGGTGTTTCCACCCTAACAACGTAATCATTTCGCGTCTATTCGCCGCTTCCAATGCTGAACTTAGTTCATGTTTCCGCACTTCTTGAACGTAATTTTAGTTTGGTTAAAAATCCAGTTCCGTTATTTAAATAATAACATTAATTCCAGCTATTTTAAGGTTAACTCACTACCGAACTCACTCGTACTTGAATGGGCCCCCTCCAACGGTCGTATCGCTTGTGACCTTATCGCTTTCAAACAATGACTGCTCGCCCCCGTGCTCGGGCGCCTGTAGAAATGGTGGAGGTTCTCTAGAAATGTAAATCGATTTCTAGGCGCCGCCATTCCGTTATAGACGACGCGCTCGGAGTATGATTGGCAAGAAGTATAGCAACGTTCATATCAAAGTTATAAGTAGCCAGTCATCTCCTTAAATGTAACCATCCTTTAATTGTCGCGGATTTGAAAGATTCTAAATATGTTTTGTTGGTACCTTCTATTGAAATTAATTTCGATCTTTTCCAGGAAGTCCGATTTTGCAAGTCCGTTCGAGTCCTTGCAAGTGCTCTATACATGCTGCAAATGATTCTGTATACTGCTGTTGCTGTATACGCACCGGCTCTAGCACTTTCCAAAGGTAAATACATAAATTAGTTGATTTAGTCAGCAATTCCTTATTGTTGCAACATATAATACTATATATTTTATAAGAAATATATAATATAACAAACAAATTTATATTTCTTCTTACAGTTACGGGGCTGCACACGTATCTTGCCGTTACTTTGGTGTACGTCGTTTGCATATTTTATGCATCTCAGGTATTTATGAGTTACCTTTTATTTTGTATGAATAAAAAATAACATTTGCATTATTTAAATGATAATTAAGCCTATAAAACTAAAAAAAAACGATTGCCGATATGTATTGGGATTTAGTAAATGCCAATTTCAGTCCGTTCCTTTTAGGACTTTTTTCGAAGAATCATAAACTTCTCGAACACGAAAAGAGGCATAAAAAAAAATATCCTGGAATTTCAAGGGCTTCAAAATGAGACAATTCTGGTTTCGAAAGGATTAAAATTGAGGGTCCACCCTTTCGGAGACGACATATTTTTTGGTGATTTCAGAATTTCGTTAGTCATTTGTCATATCGAGACTATTGTAGTGATATTGTTTCATATTATAAGATAAGTAGGCTTTCTAAATGCATTAAAAAAATCTGACATTCTTTATGTTTGATTGAAGTGACCGCATCTTGGTAACCATATGTAACAAAAATATGGTTCTGTATTCCTTGAGATGAATAAATGTGTGCTTCACTTCGAGAATTAACGGTTAGTGTTTCACCACAGGGCGGGATGAAGGCGGTGATCATGACCGACACCTTCCAGTCGGCGGTGCTCATCGGCTCCCTCGTTGCCGTGCTGCTGCTGGGCGCCGCCCAGGTGGGCGGATTCTCCGTCGTCTGGAGCTACGCCCGCAACACAGATCGCTTGCATGTTTTTAAGTAAGTGATAACGACAAATAATTAACTTTTTATGTTTTAATTTTAATTGTATTTAATTGTGATTGTAAATGTTTAACGATTCCAAGTGTTCCCTACGTCATAAAGGAGGATTAATAAAAAATAAAAATAAAAAAATATATTTTATCGTCGTCTAATAAGGATAAGACAGCATGGTACCAAAAGCAACTAAACGTCAGATTTAATCACTCAATTGCATGTTCGCCCGGTGAATTAACTTAACATGGTTTACAATATGTGATTAGTTGCGTCAACACAATTGTTATACAATAAATAAAATCATGAGATTAGGGAATTACTAAATAATTGAAAATAAATATGTGATGTTGTCCGACAGCATGAACCCCGACCCAACGGTGCGGCACTCGTTTTGGTCCGTGGTGGTGGGTGGCACCATCTACTGGACCAGCATGTTCTGCGCCAACCAGGCCTCCGTGCAGAAGTACATGTCTGTGGAGCGACTGTCGCAGGCCCGGGTCGCCCTGTGGGTGTCCGCCGTAGGGCTCATAGCCGTCTACACTGTCAACTTCCTCACAGGCGCGGTCCTGGCTGCGCACTACGCGCACTGTGATCCCATACAGGTACATATGTGCTACATGTCTGTGAAGCGACTATCGCTGGACCGGCAGTGCGATTACGAAGCGCAAAATGAGGTGTAGGTATATACTGCACCTACACCAAACTGACGTTAAACGGGCAGATATTGCATGCGAAAGACGTTAGTTTGGGGTAGGTGCCGCACTTACACCTTATGTCGCGCTTCGTTATCGCACTATAACGTATATAACGTAAAAGTTTATTCGATTAAGGTACATGATTATCCGGAAAAAAATTAATTGAAATACATATAAATAGCAAAAAGTTAGTATAAAAAAGTACCGGAGGCATTAATTTAAATAGTACCCTGAGGAAAGGATTACAATTTCAGTAGTTGTTGCAAGTATTTGCGATTATCTAGTAAGCCAATATCAATATGTAGATATTTTTGTCAGTTTTTTACACAACAGTTGGTAAGCTCGGTCGGTTGAACTAATAATATTTGCAAATATTTAAAATTATTTGAGGTTAGGCTCATGCAGTCCATAGTTCTTTTTTTCCATATAACTTGACATGGATTTCTGAAACCAAACCCACCGTAATGATAATAGCCTGACACACCGTATTCCCGTAGGTGCCACGCCAGAAACTTCCTTTTACGAGTACGGCAGGCAAAAGAGTGCTGGCAGTCGGTTTCCCGCGCATCTTGGTAGTAACTAGTCTTTCCCACCGAGGTCGAGGACATTGCTATTTGGTAGTAAGTTATAACAATATGGAAGGCTCACTGTGCCGCTGTGCGATGCTCTGGCCACAGGCTGGCGAGATGAACCTGTCCGACACAGACCGTCTGCTACCTCTGTACGTTGTCCGGGAACTGGGCGCCATGCGAGGCGTGCCAGGGTTCTTCGTCGCCGGAATTTTCGCCGCCAGTCTCGGGTGAGAGATCTGCTTGACAACCACTATGAGTATGCGAAAAAGCACCTGGCTGGCCGGCATGGTTTTCGCAGCCCCCCTGAATGTTCGAAAACCCATGGGCGTCGTCGGGCACCTTGAGGTCCTGGCGTACGCCATATGTCGCGCTTAACATACAAAAATGAATCTGCCGTACACTTGATATGTGGTCAATACTATGTATGGTATTGGAGTCGTTTCACTTTGTCTTGAAATACATAATGAATGGCTTTTAAACCTTAAGCCGATTCAGTTTTTTTTTATTGTAATCCCAACAAAAAAAACGTTCATGGTTTCCTCCTGATTTTAAAATATCACTTCAATATTGGCACCACGCCTTTTGTATTGAGCTGTTATTGTTTTATTTAATTTGCCTCAAAAGCACTACAGAGCAACCGAAACGACGAAGTCTTACAGAAGACTACATCTCAGGTTAAATTTCAGACCTCAAATTGAATCTGACGAGATGTAATTCAGCTCATACCTACCAATGAAATCAAATAGGCGGAGGTTGATGCCAGGGTAAAGCCTGGTTTTAAAGCGAGCGAATTGACTCGCATTCTAGGTGTGTTGCTCTAATTTTATTCTTGCCCAGGCGTTAGTGGTAAAGTTTTTTGGCATATAAATTATAACAATTAACATCATTACCATATTTTTTCAGAACCGTGGCATCTGCACTAAACTCTCTGGCTGCCATCGCTTGTCAAGACTTGGCAAATGGGCTGTTTGGCATTACACTACCTGAAGAAAAAGGAGCTTACGTAAGAATATTGTATAACTTCTACTCCGGCAAACAATAAGCAATGTTTCAACTATTTAATTTATTTACACTATTAATACGCTCTCCTCCACGGCAGAAGACGTCGCGTTCGGTCTCTTCTCACTCGGCATGCTGTTACTCTAGGAAAATCTGAGGTTTAATGTGGCGTTGTCGTTGCCAGATAGCACGTTGGGTCTGCCTCGCGTGCGGCGGCGTGTCCTTCGCGCTGGTATTCGTGGTGGAGCAGCTGGGGCCCGTGCTGCAGCTGGCGCTCTCCTTCAACGGCATGGCGGGAGGCGTCGCGCTCGGTCTCTTCTCGCTCGGCATGCTGTTCCCCTGGGCTAACTCGAAGGTTTTAAACAGATATTACTTTTTTATTATAATAGTTTGCGATATCTACCAAAGAGGGAACTTTTTTCTGGAATATTATATGGTGGGCTTATTATGATCATAGAGTCCTCTGTCACATTTCATGAACCTACAGTAGAATAAGTCCGATTATAGAAAAAGTTGTCATCATAAAACCTATTTACCGAAGCCTTAGCTTCTGTAATCGTTGATGATTTTCAAATAAAATTGAGTACAAATAATAGTATCAATTCGACAATGATGTAGATGCATTTTTCATCGAGAAGTCGGATTTGGCCTGTGACATTTACAAAAACGATCACAGGGTGCGGTGGCGGGCAGCGCGGCGGGACTGGCGCTCGTGGTGGTGGCGGGAGGGGGCGCCCAGCTGGCACAGCTGGCGGTGCGCCCGCTGCCTACCTCCATTGAAGGCTGCGAGGGCACACTCAATCGGACCAACTTTCCAGCGGCAAGCTTGATGTGCGATGTTGTCATAAATACAAAATCGAATGTACTAGCATAATAAATAACTTGTACGAAAGGTATTCCCTTCCTCTGTGAGTCCTTGAATGTTTAGTTGATCTCGAACCACTATTCAACTACTTTTATGTCGGATACCCTACAGAAATTAAGTTTTACGATTTTTTCCGTTTTTCTGTGAGTACCAATACGATTAATTCGGACTAGGATAAAGAGCTTCGAGAGATATGTCACAATAAAATATGCACACAGTCCCAATCGGAGGAACATCTGCAAATAAATCCACTTCAATAAAACCGACTTTTGGATTAACATAATTTAATCATCATAAAACAGATGAGAGTCATTTTATAATTATATCTTAAAACAGCGATATTTTAGGTATCTAGTCTAGACAAATATACGGTTGAAGTTTCATTTCAAATCTTAGTAAGTTTCTATGATAAGAAACCAATTATACATTTTTACATTGTCAGTTTTTCGATAGTTTGAATTGCATACACTGCCGGCACAGTGGCGGCGGACCCGATCCAGTCGCCGATCGGTAATGTGGGTGTTACGTTGCAGTAACGCCGAAGAGAGCGACGTATTCTGGCTGTTCCGGCTGTCGTACCTGTGGTACTCGGCGCTGGGATGCGTGGGCACGGTGGTGGTGGGGCTGGCGGTATCGGTGGCAACCGGCGCCACGGACCCTACGCAGCTGCCGGTCGACCTGCTCGCGCCGCCCGTCGTCTCACTGCTCAACTCGCTGCCAGAACGGCTAAAGGTAGAAAAGTATATATAAATAGGACTATAAGTCCTATTCTTGGAATCCCGTGCTTAGGTATCAGGAATGGAATTTAACAGCGGTTGCCAAATATACTTTCTTGACGGAAAGATTCCAGAGCACGTTATTTCAATGATTCAAGGTTTTCGGACAACGGCTATAAAAGCAATTTTATCGACTGAACTAATCCTGATTCCTGAAAATTCAATTCCAAGAATATGCCAACATTAATATACATTCATAAATATGTATGTTCGTAAATATGTATATTTTGTCGGCTCTGTTGGACTTCGGCTCTTATAGATGCACATAAATCGATTTTCAGTCATCATTCGACTTATGAGCATCCTAGAACAATAAATCATCATCACTCACCAGTCCAACGCCCGAATCGGGTTGGTTTTAAAACAGCAATCAAAAGTCTAACGCCCGAATCGGGTTAGTTTTACAACAGCAGTCAACTTTCCAAGCCCGATTTGGGTCGATCATTTCTGGATTGAAAAAATATGCTTAACCGCCGTGGAAAGAGGAGAAACGCATTTCCGTCCGAAACTCGCTGCGCTGTGAACGACAATTGTTCTCCCTTCGTGTTTGTACTTTCTGTTGTGTAGGCGCCATCTTTGTTGCAACAAATCATTGGTCACAACAATGACTCGTGCGCACTAAGCAGAGGTGTTATAAGTGTTTGAAGTGCTCGGATTTCAATGGAGTGATGAGTCTGAACAGTCTAACCTAAGATAAAATAACCGTGGCTTTAGAAACAAAATATCCAATAATACGCGGTGTATGGTCGAATTTCGCGTGGCTTGTCTTTGTTGGCGGGAATCTTCCAAAATACAATTAAAAAACCTCCAAACCAGTATTAATCTTGAAAAAACGTCGAAATGAAATCGTGAAGAATAATGGAACTACTTATATTATTGTTATCTGCGCTCATTTTTGGACTTTTACGAAATTAGCACCGTGATTTTTTTTATATTATTGATATAGGTATGCATAACTTGATTTTTTTTATTGCTGCACATGTATTTGCTTCAAAATTCGTTACCTTTATTAAGTAGATAGTATTGTCAATATTTGTTTTCAACTATTTTCGCGGGTTTCTTTGAAACAATCACTTCTAAGCTGTGCTTCTAAGAAAAACTATAAAATGAAGAACCCAAAAAAGGTGATCTAACGCAGCACTTAGCACATTCTCATATATGCACTTGCAATACAAAAAAATTTAGGCAACTTAAAAGATAGATCTTAAGGTGGCCCAACCCGGCGGGACTAACTCATTCGCGGGCCCGGTACAAAACCGTGCTGTTGCGCTCTGGGACCTTCTCTGTTTCAAAGAAAAAGACAGGCTCCCTGATGAGGAAGATGCAACATGTCCACATAAAAGACAATGTGCGTAGTGTATGATTTGGTAAGATTTACGAAAATTTTAATTACAAAACGACTTATAGCTAAAATTAAACCACGACCTCTGTAGTCAAAAATCTAACAAAAACCAAATAGATTATAAATCTTGATTAAATAAGCTATGTCTGATGACTAATCTTTTTGAGATTTTCTTACTTTATCATTGCGTAATCCACCTCCAAAGTTATTGTATAAAACGCGCGAAAAATTCGAACTTTCGGACCTTATAACTAAGAAACCAAACACAATTTTACAATGCCATCGGTCATCAGACATCTAGTTCGATCAAATAAAGCTATTTTGAGCAAAACTTGGGATCTCTGACAAGAAATATGGGCGTGATCTTCTTTCCCCGTTTGTATGGGGAGATGAGCGGGATGGGCCACCTTAACAGATCCAGCGTTTTCCCTCCAAAACATTTGGACCTTAATTGGGCGTGAAACGTGTGGCGTTTACATTCAGTGGTGTTACTTTTATTGGGCGTGAAACGCTGTCTGCTGACTGCTGCCGCTCCGGTGTTCGTTGGACTAGTGACTTTTTTACATGGGTGACTACCGTTATGATATTAGCCCAATACTCCACATTCCTGAAGGAATTAGGTGCCGTGCCAGGAGCTTCCCTTTACGAGCATAGCTATAATAAACTGGATGGAAAACACGGTAAATTTTCCATTGCTGCTTCGACCATAGTTTCATCCAATGCGGTGGTACCAACCGGACATTTCATAGTGGCGCCCTGCCGATCGATTCAGTCCGCCTAAAACAGCATTTTCGCAATTAAGTGCATCATTATGTCATAGATGGTGCTGCTCGTAATAGTATAATAGTAACACGGCGCATTGTTATTGCAGAAGCCACTGCGGATATCGCGGCGGATGGGTTCGGAGCGCCGCCGCAGCTCCAGCGTGAGGCCGCCCGGGCTCGCCGACGACAAGGACTTGCGGCGACGGCGCCGCCTCTCGCAGATGGCCGGCGGAGTGTTCTACAGCGACGCGCCGGCGGCGACCACGCCCAGCCCGACGCTCGGCCGCGACAACCTCGCGCTCGGGCTGGACTCCGAGAAACCGCAGCTGGCGCTTAACCACAACACGGCGCTCTGAGTGTACACCTCGTTGGGGTGCATGACAAACGTGTTGCATTGAATGCATCAATTGGGCCTGGTGCTCATCAGAGTGAATTGTAGGCTTACCATGTTGCCTCGTTGTTGAGTCATGTGTGTTAGTGTAAAAAAATATCGAATGTATTGGAGTGCACGGTCGTTTACTTTCATGTCGTACTAACAGATTTGTGCAAAGGAAATAATAAGAATATCCCGAAAATTCCGAATCCTGCTTTCGACGAATATCACGACCAAACCATTTTCCAGATTATTTTCAAAATCTGATTACAATGCTTCAAATGTAGATGTCGCTGAAATTCAAATTAATAATAAAAAAAAACTTAAATTTGATCTGCTTCGTTTGATATGAACACCAAGTTGACGCAGATCCTCTTCTGCAGATTCCGACATTGCATTCTTCAAACACTATAATATAAAGAGGTAATGTTTGGCTGTTTGTTTTTTATTTGTTGTACAGGATAATCTTTAAAACTACTGAACCGATTTTAAAAATTATTTCACCAATTAAATGTTACATTATTATGCTATATTATGATCATTTTTCCTATATTTATAAACGAAGTCGGGAAAAATATCGTTGCTTGGCGGCTTCATCGGCGTATGCTGCCCAAATGGTTTCAGATATGTGCGATTGAATTTATTTTTATGTTAAGCGCGGCATATGACATACGTCAGGACCTATTGAGATGCCCGAGGACGCCCATGGGCATTTAAACTTTCAGTTACATCTTGGGAAACACTGGTCGTAGACCCACTCAACGTCAACGCCCCGACAAGATTAGATCTACCCTAAAAATCGGTAGGGGAGCAGTTTTTGAGAATTCTAAGAAAGTTGATTTACGAAAACGAGATATTTTTTCTTAAGGTGGCCCAAGCCGGCGGGCCTAACTCATTCGCGGGCACGGTACAAAACCGTGCTGTTGCGCTCTGGGACCTTCTCTGTTTCAAAGAATAAGACAGGTTCCGTGATGAGGAAGATGAAACATGTCCACAAAAAAGACAATGTGCATAGTGTATGATTTGGTAAGATTTACGAAAATTTTAATTTCAAAACGACTTATAGCTTAAAGTAAACCACGACCGCTGTAGTCAAAAATCTAACAAAAACCAAATAGATTATACATCTTGATTAAGTAAGCTATGTCTGATGACTAATCTTTTTAAGATGTTCTTACTTTATCATTGCGTAATCCACCTCCAAAGTTATTGTATAAAACGCGCAAAAAATTCAAACTTTCGGACCTTATAATTTAGAAACCAAACACAATTTGACAATGCCAGTGGTCATGAGACATCTAGTTCTATCAAATAAAGTTATTTTGAGCAAAATTTTGGATTTCTGACAAGAAATATGGGCGTGATCTTCTTTCCCCTTTTGTATGGGGAGATGAGCGGGATGGGCCACCTTAATCTGAGATGGCCAAATAGTATATAAAAATAGGGGTAAATGGGGGAATAACAGCATTTATGGAAAACAATACATTTTCGAAATAATTCAACGGTTTCTAGCGCAGGCGAAGCCGCTGGCAAAAGCTAGTGATTTATAAAAAGAAGTAAGTATGAAAACTTCGTGGATATTTCACCCAAAATCAGATTGAATACTCATTTCATGACACGACATTGGTAACTTATACATGTGTGTTTTTAACACGTACTCAATTATTTCAACGAGTTGAGTCGTGTACGTTTGCGTTTTTTAGATTTTCATTTTTATTTAATACTAGCTGAGGTACCCGTCTCCGCTCGGGTCAATGTCGTTTTGGACTAATGTTGGGCTGAATTATTTCCTCGATATTATATGAGTTCCCCTATTGCACCACCTTCAAGTTTAATTTTCGCCACAAAAGGTTGCCTACGTCCTTCTCCAAGGTCCAGACTATCTCTAACCGAAATTCATCAAAATTGACTGACAAACACAATTACTTTCGCATTTATAATATTAGTATGGACGAACAATACAAAAACCTTAACGAATTAAAACCTCCCAATAGTGCAAGACTAGGTCACCCACATTCTAGTAATTTGACAAAACGTCAATCTGCGTGAAACTACAATTTGGTAAATTTATGAATGGCGGGAAAATATCTGATTCTGACAGGGACAAACCTATATCGTTGGAAAGAGGGGATATAATCATTACAAAAAATATCCAAGTTTTTTTTCTTCGTGGCCTCTGTATCAATAGAAGAGACAGAGTTACTAGAAGAAAATCATTTACGCCGTATTGTCTGTGGCGGCTATTTTGAAATAATTCTGTTCCTTGGCAGCTATATTTCCGAACTATTTTAATTCATGTAAAAAAATACAGTGAAAAATTTTATGCTGACATGTTTTATGATTGCAAATATACTTACTGGCTATCATTAAAAAAATTATTTGCTTGAATACTAGTACTGTTTTTTTACTTACTGAGTTAAGTAATATTTTACTTATGACATTTGTACCATCGACGACATAAGTCCAGTAGCACCCACGGTCGAGTTTGTTTTGCACATGTGGCGTGCCCCTTCCCCCACCGACCGGTTTTCAGTCGGGGCGTTCTACCGCAAGCCGCGCGGGCGCCGGGCGGTGCGATCCCCTCCTCCCACTTCACCTCCGCGCGATGCGAGCGCTTTATAGCAATCGCGTTTGAAGGTGCTACTGGACTTTTGAATGCGACTATACCAATGACTGTACATATGACTAAACAAAATAATGTCTTATAAAATGCGACTTCGAAAACTAGAGCACAAAAAATATTTATATTATTTTTACGACCACAGAAACAAAACGTAAAAGTAAAGACAGTACCACAGCGAAAACAGCGTACAGAAACGAGTTATTTTTTCAAACATGTTAGCTATAATCAAAAATAAAATTTGCTCAAAAATTTTTTTAAATTATTTTATCTGTGACGTAACTTTAGTATAATATCAAATTATAGCTGAAATCATGCCAGAAACTATAGCACACTTGTAAAGTTTCTGTTCAACATTATCAAGAAATATTTATTTAACCCCAAATGGAATACACATCGGGTAAAAATACAAACGCGCAAACACACCCAATTAATATTCATTACGTTAAAATGGGTTGTAAGATTATTATTGTTACACATCCTCTTTGAGTTCAAAATATAATTCAATCAAAAATGTGAATTAAACCTAATATTTAAAATCATAAGATATTTAAGTCTGTCACCAACCAATCATATTAAAATTAAAATAATCAAAGTTTTAAAATACTTACCAGCTTCAACTGCTCTCTTAACAAAAATAATGGCTACAATTTCAAAGTTTCTTGCTGAAAATCAAACCTAACGATTAGTGTTTTAGAGTTTATATTCTTGTTTTCTACCTTCTTTACCTAACGCACTATTTTTATTTATTTTCTACTTCTAATAATGAGGTTTTTGTTTATGATAATATTTTTTTTTTTATATAAACATATTTACTGTATCCAGACTAAAACTAGATACATTTTGTTTATATGTACAGCCAAGTATTTTCATTTAATTTCACAGAAGTAGAAAACATCGATTTCTCTTTTCAATTTCACGACTTAAAAATACATAACTTACCATACGAGTGTCTCAATAAAGCAGTTGTATTTAATGTAATTTATTATACGTAAGCGAACACCAACTTATTTTCCATAAGTGCACAATCTTAGAATATGTTTGCAAATTTAGTTAAGTATTGATTATTAGATGTCACAACTAAATTGTATACTTATCTAAAAAATGTGTTTCCGGTGACGGAATGAAGAATCATGAGTAATTATAAAAATTAAAACCGATATTTAAATAAAAACATATTTGAAATGATAAACGTAACTTATTATTTACTAGCAGAAGTACCCGGCTACTGAGAACTTCCCTTCCCTTCATTGCTATTTAATATATCACTGGCCCAAGGGATGTTCCCATCAAAATTGAAATAAACTTTCTTGATCCCAATTCATAAGAACGGACCTAAACACAAAGTCAAACATTTTAGACCGGTGGCAATATTATCAGCATTATCACATTGTTCGAGCGCGTCGTATACGACCGGTTTATTCTCTGATTTCTTTTAATATTACCGCAGCCTAGCATTGTTTCTTGCATCGCCGGACAGTAATATCCAATGATATTTTAAGTAGATATCTGATATCTTTATATATCTATGGTAATATCTAACCTTGCAGTTTTTTATCTTTTGACAAAGACGATGGATTAGAGAAGAGATTAGAGTAGACATCCTATATAGGTAGATATCCTATATAGGATGTCTACTTGTATTACCAACGGTGTACCGACAACGCGAAGTGTTTGGATCGTATTTATCACGACATCCTCATTCGGGTGTTGAGTGAGCTCGATGTCCATGGCGATCTCTGTAGCCCTACCATGAGTTTTGGTGATGTTCACTTCGACCAACGTTAACGAAATTTTTGTATGGGGAAAATTGGAGCGCCTCTAGCGTACGATCTTGTTACTAAAAACGGCACTACGAGTTCATATTCACGCTCGTTGTCGAGCATCACGAACGTTATCGAACGACGACGCGATACGGTTGTATGAAAAACGGTACCATGAGTGTACATTTTGACAGTTCAACGTGATCACTTCGATAACGTTATTCGAATTTCATTTCACTAGTCATATCTTGGGTGAAAGGACGATCGAACACACATTTTAGTGCCAAGGATGAAAAACCAAGCGTATTTCATGTCAATTTCTGAATTCAATATTATGTTAGCAACTTAATAACTACAACTCTACGTAAAAAAATACTATTCGAAATATTGTTTTAACGGTTTATTTTATTTATAAACGTTTCTTCAAACCTGTTTCAGGAATTAATTTATTTTTAAAAATTTAATTTATGTAGGTGTATTTCCTCAATACATATTTTTTTATGCAAAGAAAATAAAGCATTCAAAACATAATCTGTATCGGTAATCTATAAGAAAAATAAAACAACTTTAATTGCATCCAAGAAAACCAAAGTCAAACATTGACGAAACATTTGCGCGAAATGGGTAACTAGGTATATGATGTTATTTACAGACAAATGGTACGCCCTATGAGTCACGCTTATTGTCTCGCGCCGCCCGCCGCCGCCGGCAAAGTATCGGTCAACAAATATCGTTACAAAATATCGGCTGCCAACAATCGACGGTTTGTGGTATGTTTTTACTAGTAAACTTAGGAAATTTATACTCAATTTATAATAGTGCGGTCCTATTTTATCTCATGCGAAAGAAGATACGGACACTGTTAATCACGGCCTACTCACTATCTTCCATTATTTCTTGTCTCTGGTCGAACGCAACGTTCATCGAGCGTTCGATAAGCGATCCGTCGGTGAATAAAGCAACCCATGGTAGCGACTGTAACGCTGTTCGATCTCGTTCGTGAACATTCGATGATATTTTTCGTTCGTTCGATAGAAAACTCATGGTAGGGCTACTGAGGTGTTTGGACGTTACGTTAGAATACGTTCGCAACCACAGACTAAATAGAGGATGTCGCTACTAGTTAAAATGGGTGCTTTTAAATTTAATTTGGTACAAATTCCCTCAGTAGTGTCCCAAGGCTCAGACCAGGGCCCATTGTTGTTCAATGCTAATCTTTATGATATTGAAAAATATTTCATGTTTGTACTATTTCTTGTTGTACCTAACCTACGCTGATGACAAAAAACACAACTCATGTACAACGCTTAAAACGAATACAGCAAAAATTCATCAAGCAATTAAATTTCCGACAACATCTAATATTCGATAGTTACACCGAAGCCGCGACGTACCATGGACTGCAGTCTTTAGAGGAGAGGCGCTTAAGGTGGCCCAACCCGGCGGCCTCAACTCATTTGCGGGCACGGTACAAAACCGTGCTGTTGCGCTCTGGGACCTTCTCTGTTTCTAAGAATAAGACAGGCTCCGTTATGAGGAAGATGCAACCTGTCCACAAAAAAGACAATGTGCATAGTGTATGATTTGGTAAGATTTACGAAAATTTTAATTTCAAAACGACTTATAGCTAACAGTAAACCACGACCGCTGTAGTCAAAAATCTAACAAAAACCAAATCGATTATAAATCTTGATTAAATAAGCTATGTCTGATGACTAATCTTTTTAAGATGTTCTTACTTTATCATTGCGTAATCCAACTCCAAAGTTATTGTATAAAACGCGCGAAAAATCCGAACTTTCGGACGTTATAACTTGGAAACCAAACACAATTTTACAATGCCAATGGTCATCAGACATCTAGTTCAATCAAATAAAGCTATATTGAGCAAAATTTTGGATCTCTGACAAGAAATATAGGCGTGATCTTCTTTCCCCTTTTGTATGGGGAAATGAGCGGGTTGGGCCACCTTAATAGTTAATGTCATGTTTATATTTAACATTTTAAAGAATAATTTTGACTGCGCTGATGTTCATCGCTGCAATTTGTTTTTGTGACGCTCCGGTTCGCACTCGTCAACCGCGATTATTTGTTATACCGAGATGCAATTACAATTATGCATCCCATTCTGTAACAACAGTTGTATTGCACTTACAAATATATATGTATTACATGAGCATATATGTGTTTAACATAAAGAAATTGTATTTTTTTAAATAAGTAAAATTTTTTTTAGCAATAGTGAAGAGTGAACTACTTATATTCTCATCCCCACCTCTTTTATATTCATTAATATCCAAATACATCCACCATCCATACCTTCCCCATAACACACTGACACACACCCTCTCTCACACACTCCCATCACGCACGCATGACTGACTTATGCCCGTTTCACCACCTGCGGCTACAAAAATCCCAAAGTTACCTTTCATAAATGTGCAATGTAGCCGAAAGTTAACTATCGTATTTTAGGTAGCTAGAGGTGGTGAAAACAGGAATTACTTAGATTTAGTAATTGCCGGTCTCAAGTTCACCTAATAGACAAGAAGTTGTGAATGCACTGTACCTTAATTAACGTTAGTGAATGGTACTCCAACTTAACGGCAGGCGCGTTGGGATTTGTCGAATGAAGTCACGTGATTGCGGCACGATCTTGTAGGCAATTTTGAAATCTTTCGGTAAACGATTCTTGGCGATTCTTGGAGACGGTTCTTGGTCATTTATTGTCGGATTTGGATATTTTTTTTTCACGGTTTACCCTGGTTTTTTACTCTTATCAATCTACATACTCAACATAAAACGTGATTGATCCTCATTGATCGAATTCTCTCGTTTCATTTTTTACACTTTACTCCGGTAATCTCTGTGCACGCCGTCAGCGTAATTCGGACCATGCCCATAATGTCAAGTGTCAATTCTATTTCTGTTCTGTGGTCATTGATGTCTTTCATAATCGTTTTTCGGTCTTCTGCTGTGAGTGAATAAAATATTTTCAGGGTTCGACAGATTGGTCGGACATGGCGTCGCTCCTCCGCCCTCGCCAACTGAACATGCTGCAGCGCTGCGTGCTTAACCAACTGGCCCGAAGCCGCAATATCTCCACGTCGAAGAAGAACAGCGACACTGCAGCGGCAGCGTGTCCAGCCCCCAGCAAGACCGAGGAAAACTGGGTCAGCTACGGTTTCGACTTCAAAAGCAAGGAGGAAGACACCAATGTTCACAATGCGTCGTTCTTCTTTTCTGTGACTCTGGTCATCGTGTTCGGGGGCTTCTTGTGGACGTATTCCCCGGACGTGCACATACGCGATTGGGCACAACGGGAGGCCTTCCTGGAGCTGCGGAGGCGCGAGAAGGCCGGCCTGCCACCCATTTCGCCCAACTACATTGATGCGTCCCTTATGGTCCTGCCCAGTGACGAAGACCTGGAGGATGTCGAGATCATAATTTAATATTTTTCCTTTTACCAAATTAATATTACAACAGTGCATGTGCTGTCTATACGGTTGAAATGCACAACATTTGCAACCGTTGGAATAGATATTGTCAATCTGTAAATAAATTATGTCTAGGTTGTTTTGATGTTTCATTCATAGATAACCTAAGCTTCGAATCCATGCTTATTCAAAAGAACAGCTGTCCACATAGCCTATATGCAAATAGTATTGGACATTTTTAGGGTCCTGTCCAGAACTCTAAATCTTTAATCCAGTCGCAAAAAGCAAAAAAAAAGGGTGTTAGTTGTCTCGATCTGGTGTCTGTCGTACATACACGTTTTGTCCAAAAATCCGGAAAATATAGGTAAGCTTATGCAGTTGTGTACCAACTAATAATTACTTTTACACCAACATACTTCTTGAGAAAAAGCCGGTTTTCTGAAATACTATTTTATGAAATAATATTTCGGAAAAAAAAAACATACAGACGAATTGATAACCTCCTCCTTTTTTGAAGTCGGTTAAAAACTATTGACACGGTCAGAGAACTTCAGATAAACACGCTTTAGCACACGCCGTGTCCGTGAAGTGAGTGAAATTTGAAATGGTTGTGTACGCTTATATTGCTGCAATCTCTGCAAATAGTTCTGTTCAGATCAACCAGTGAAACACAGTACCCAACGCAACTGATTACATATGTATAACTGCGCGCTCTGAATTGATATTTTGAGCAAGATAGCATGCGATTCGCAATTAGCAGCCGCCATTTCTAAATCGTATATTGAACCGGGCTATAGTCACAGTATTCTCAAAGAAATTAATTGCCTCACAATACCTTTACCACAGGAACTGAACATGAAGTGTGGAGGAGTCCAAAAAGGCTGCTGCGCTTTGTGGAAGAGCTTGGCTGGCTGACGTGACAGCTGGTAGAGCTTCTTGACACGTACAATGGATGTATTGCCATCTAAGTGGGGAAACAAGCCCGAAGCACAACAACAACAGGATCCGTGCTCGCGCGATGTGAAATGTTTTTTTAGGAAATCTTTACGATTTCTCTAGTTTTCCTTAAACTATCTTTGTATACCCATAAAATATCCTTTTTTCTGGTAAATATTCTTTGATGATAAACTTTTGAATACATTTTCTCTCATCAGTCAGTTGACTCGTGTCTTAACATTCTCAGCCTATGGTTTTAATTATATATCACTAGCTGCCGTACCTGGCTCCGCTCGGGTTAGTGTCGGCTAAATTATTTCATGGATAAAGTAGCTCACATGGCTGATCCATAATAGGGTCAAACTGGTCCAGGACAATGTATCCATCTACCAAATTTAATCAAGATCGTTCGAGATGAAATATCATGATTTAATGAGAAACATCCAATAATTCCCATTTAGAGCTTCGTTGACATTTGGTGGCTATTTAAAAAAAAAGCATTTGCCGCCAGAACCTTTCTGCACTTGCACTGCAACATTGTTTACCTAGTAAGTAAGTAACGTGTAATGTAGGTAAGTTTTGCGTGGACTCCAACCCACAGCTAGCCTCAACATCGATAACAGTAACCCATCTCGAACCTGACTGCTCCCAGAGATCCTATACATTGATAAAATACGCACATAAATCGGGTTATTGGTTCGCTAGTTATAAGAATTTAACACTCTCTGCTCACCCTTCTGGTAATGAAGCGTTATATT
The DNA here is from genome assembly GCA_946894095.1 of Incurvaria masculella. Lineage (NCBI taxonomy): Eukaryota > Metazoa > Arthropoda > Insecta > Lepidoptera > Incurvariidae > Incurvaria > Incurvaria masculella. The sequence goes on from OX335647.2 coordinate 10,029,035, forward strand.
ATGTAGCCTATAAGTTTTGAGTACAATCAGGCTAGACGTAGATACAATCCGCATCTAAATCGAGTAATTGGTTCTCAAGGATTTTGCCAAGTAGTCCTAAAGTTGCGGGAAATACCAAGCTGTACCCGCCCCCCCCTCCCCGCACCCGCCCCCGTCGCACCGCCCGCCCGCCCCAGCCGCCGCTCCAGCCGCCGCCCCCGGCCCCGCTCCCCCTGGTGTGAAGTAGTGCTACCGGCATCGTTTTCGCAGCCCCGTGAAAGTTCTAAAGCCCATGGGCACAATATCTTTATAAATTGTAGCCTATGTGTTATTCTGATGTATAAGCTATATTATTGTAAAGTTTCATTAGAATCCATTCAGTAGTTTTTACGTGAAAGAGTAACAAACATCCATCCATCCATCCATTATTACAAACTTTCCCCTTTATAATATTTATTAGATTGACAGTTGGACCATATTGCGAATTTTTAAGTACAGAGATTTTTTTTAATGTATTCTGATAAATTAACTTTTATGGTTCGTAATTCGGATAGGCTTCCATGGGCCATGAAAAAAGTACAACACATTTTGGTAAGAATAGTCCACTTTAATATCATTTTCCGGCTGTGACTCTGCATACACTGCTACTCAACGTACAAAGTTTACAATAACACTAACACTATTGCGCAGTTCAGCACCACCATTCCACAGTATAGCAGTATAGTTAAGAAGAGCAGTATAACGTCTCTGCCGTGTCCTTGAAACAATTACCTTTGTCTGTACGGCCCTCTTCGCGTCGCCGTCCGTATGGACTGCTGATCACTCGCGACAGATTGCTGCCTTCTCTTGTATCGAGAGGAACGGACAATTCGGGGCGCGTAGGTAGAAGCGGGGTTTCGCCCGTTTGTATGGGGACAATATACTGCTCCTCTTACTTATACTGTGTCCATTCCGTAAATAGTGAAATGTTTTACAGTATAAAATAAAAAGTTGATGAAATAGCTGGCTCCTTTCATAAACGTAGCAATACTGTCAACCCGTACAGAAAATCAATTTTTTTTTTCAGGAACTCACGGTAGACATTCAATCACAGTTATTTTGTGTTTTTCTATTGTAAGTCTATAAAGCTTCAAGATTCAAAAATGACGATGAAATATATTAAATAATTTATAAACTGAACCAAAATGCTTCGTAATGAAAAGGCTCACACATCATTATTTATATTTTTTTTAATAGAGTGCCAACTAGTGCAAATAAGGCACATTAGTAAGCATTACATTCCTATTGAAGTGTAACTTACTGTAGATGGCAGTAAGATTTGTAACAATTATATTATGATGCCTACTTAAATCCTATAGGTACATTTACATTCATGAAATGGATAATGCATTTATGCACTAAAATAAACATTTTATTGTGTCCACAAAACATACACAAAAGCATATATTAAATCATGTACAGATAAAACTTAAAATATATCATTTCAGAAAATTAACATACGAAAATTTTAAATTTAAAAATAAAATTCCCATTTCAAGACAGGAGGTCCTGTCGAATGGACTGCTGCTGTATCTCGTGCATGGTCGCAGCCGGGAGGGTTGCGCTGACAGTAATAGGGGGCATCCCCGGAAGCGAGATGGGCGTCATTACAGGAATGCCACTGGGCGGGAGAGGAGCATCCGGGGAAGGCTGCATGGGCATTTGTGCAAAACTACTAACATCGAAGGTGGGTATTAGGGGCTGGGCTTGGGGGTCCGGATTGACTGGCGGCTGGCGGAAGTTTGGCATCATTGGGATGTAGGGCTGCGGCTGGTTCATGGGGAGGCCGGGCAGGCTGGGGAGCGGTGCGGGGGGCTGCATACTGCTCACGGATGGTATGCTCCCGAGATTTGTGAGTGCAGCATCTGCAAAGCCTGCAAAGAGAATCACCTTTGAATATTGATTCATATCGTCTCTGATTTTAAGAACGAGTTACAGATTTAAAAACAATAAGTTTTAGAATTTATACAAAAATTAGTTTATAATTAAGCCCTTATTAAGGGCAACTTTCAACTTCTGATCAACGGCGACCGTCAGAGACCACGTTTCACACCCGAACGTCATAACCAGAATATTAGTTCAATGAAAATAAGGTTACCACGTGTAGGTAACTTTTATGTAATTTGGTTGTCAGCCCCAGACAACCTGACACAGAGGCTCAGGATGCGTGACCGTCCGACCGTGGTGGCTGGCCGTGGTTCATATTAGGTCCCCCTTTCTTACTAAGAAGTAGAGTTAGTACCATCACATTAAATTAAAGATGGGTCGAAGCGATTAAAAAGCAAGGCGCTAGTTCCCATGACATGACTAGCTCCTTCAGGAATGCAGTTCGTTGGTCTAATATCATGACAGGTGTGGTAATAGCCATTCATGTCCAGTCACTTAACAGTGACTCTTTTCAATTACTATCCATATCGTTGGCAAGTCAAACAAATGTGAAATTGATATTGGATGTTGAATTTAAGGTGGCCCTTCCCGTCGGGACAAACTCATTCGCAGGCATGGTACAAATCCGTGCTATTGCGCTCTGGGACCTTCTTTGTTTCAAATAAAAAGACAGGCTCTGTGATAAGGAGCATGCAACATGTCCACAAAGCAGATAATGCGCATAGTGTTTGATTTGATATGATTCACTAAATTTTTTATTACAAAACGACTTATAGCAGTAAAAGTAAATCATGACCGCTGTAGTCAAAAATCAAACAAAAACCTAATTGATTAAAAATATCCATGAAATAAGCTAGGTCTGATGACTAATATTTTTAAGATGTTTTTATTTTATCGTTGAGTAATCCGCCTGCAAAGTTATTTTACAAAACATGCGAAAAAATCGAACTTTAGGAAAACCAAACAATATTTTACAATGCCAATGGTCATCGGACATCGAAGTCGATCAAATAAAGTTGTTCAAAACAATTTTGGATCTCTGACAAGAAATATGCGGATGATCTTCTTTCCACGTTTGTATGGGGACTTGAGCGGGAAGGCCCACCTTAACAGAAGCATATAATAATTAGACTTACTGCTCGAAAATGATGCAGCAGCAGCAACAAATGACTGAGGCGGTGCACTCGGTGCTGTATAGACTCCATTGCTCGCAACACTGGATGGAGCAATGCTTCCAGGGTTCGTAACTCCAGGAGTAGAATAGTTTCCTTGAGACGTATCACTGGGAGCGGCATAGTTTCCAGGGTTCACCATTGGGACTCCGGACAGGAAAGGCGGTGGGGGGTGCTGTTGAGATGGCTCCCCAGGCAGACCGGACCCCTGGTAGCTGGGCACTTGACTAACTGGTTGATTGTCACTTAACCTCAAATTTTGTATTCCTGAGGCAACATTTGGTTGAGAACTGGGTACTTGAGATGATGGAATCTAAAACAAACATTATTATAAACAAACACATATGGCATAATTTTATCATATAAAAAGATTTTCAATGGGGACGATCAAAGTTTGAAAAGTTATAGCCCCATTTTGTTCAAGGAACATCTGTCAAGGGGCAATGACCAAAATAATACGAAATGGATGATTATAATACTTCATACACATAATTCTTCTCTTTCATGGAATGTTATATGTATGTATGTTTAATCGACCGTGAAGCAAGGACGCATTAATTGGAGAAAGAGCCCAATAAAAAGAACTACTTTACAAATATACTGCAAGGCTGGACCCGAACCAGCAAAACATACCTTTTGCGGGTATTGCATCTGTCAATTTTGCCCCCGGCTGTATACATATAATTTGGAATTCTCCTGTAGAATTTGAAATTATGGGTATAAGCGGGTAGCGGAATTAGTAGACCCGGCTATAGTACTACTGACCGGCTTACTTGACCAACCTTGCAGTATATTCATACAGTATTTTTTTTTGCAATTTTTCTTTCATTATCTTTAAGGAATGTAGGACACTCACGGTTGATTCTGTATTCATATCAAATTCGTAAGATTAAGAAGTTACATGGATGTGTTCTGATCTACACATGTGATCTATTGTATTTATTTGTATTTGTTGGCAACATTAACCAACAAATATAACATTTTTGTATATTGCAATATTATAATGTGATTATGGCTGTTATACATATTTCTTTAATTATATTAAACAAGTGTTCTAAGCAGTTACGTCTTCCACATTATCATACCACGCCTCAATGTCATCGAGCTACAATTACGAACTCCTACAGTATTTAATGTATTGGTCACATGACAAAGAAATGCCGTTCTTTAAAAGTTTAAGAGTGCCCCTGTAAATGTAACTAAAAATGCTCTACATATACCTTCCTCTTTTTTTTCTATTTATTCAGACAATCAAACTCACCGAAGCAGACACAGGTGATGGGAACTGAATAGTTTTATGCTCTGGAAAACTTCTAATCGGAATCCTATGCAGGTAACCGTAACCAATTCCGCAGCCCATGCTTCCCTCACCACCCCATTGGAGATTTGGTGTGATGGTGACCTCACGGCACGAGTCCTCACTCGTGTTGTACACGTACAGCTTGAGCGGGCGACCCTCGTTGTGTTCAATGAGAGTGAATAGGTCCTCCGACTCATTCATCACTGAGTCCGCTCCGATTATGTAGTCACTGAAGGGCTTCAGGCCTGCCATCTCTGCCGGGGAGGATGGATGGACCTCCTGGAATTACAGCAGATTTTGTTTACATTGCAAACAGTTGTGCCAAGGAGCCACTGCCCTTTCACTATTTCTTTACCAAAATTATTTTTTAAAGCTTAGCTTGGCCTGTCGCGCGGGAGCCTTGAACATAAGGTTACTTAGATAAACACGATTTTATGCCTCATCCCGCTACTAAGACTACATTTAAAAATCAATATAGGAGGAAACATTTTGTTATGTCAATCAATAACTACCCCGGCGTAATAAAGCATTTACACATGCTCAGTCCTGTCAAATACTGCTAACTCTCTGATAAAAAGAGGGAGGATAAACACAATGCGCTTATGTGACTATTAATAGCCCACTAATGTGTAGTCATATGATTATCAAACAAGTATTTTACGTATTGTGTATCTGATTGTGGGGTCCAATGGTAAACATAATTAAGCATAGATATACAACAGAGGAACTAACCAGTATATGCCAAACATTCTCGTTAGCTCCCTCGAAGGAGCAGAAGCGGATGCTTACGCCGAGTAGGCCTTGACCACCCCATGACGCGCTTGGGGTTATGTTGACTTCGCGCACCTGCTGAGTTTTGCTGCTGTATACAAGCATTTTTATTTTCGTCTCAACGTGTTTTTTGAGGAGCTCCTTTAACGTGTCGTTATCCTGGTCCAGTCTAGTGTTCTCTATTGCCACTATGAAGTCGAAGAATGCTTCAAGCCCAGCGATTTGGCCAGGCGAGCCGTCCTGAACCTAGAAACATAAATTTGTTTGTAAAGAAGCACCAAACAAAATAAAAAACATTAGTCTAGTATCATGCCCTGCTCACCCGAAGAACATGGTAACCCTCTGAGCCGCCCCCGGGTACCTCAGTACTGTGGGACGTCCCCATATCGCGATTTTGCACAAACTTCGCCCAATTACAATATCTGATTTTTCTCAATTTTCGTGACTGACTTGGCAAACTTTGACAGATAAATTACGTGGCAATCAAGGAGCAGTGTTACCATTTAAAAATTATGAATATTAGCTAAGCAAGTAGCTCAAAACATGCCAAATTGCCAAACCAAAATTTGGGTGAGCTTCACCTGCTGATGACCAGCTATAACATCGTATCTGGCAGCTAGAGCAAGTTAAAGAAACTGCTTACCTAGAAGAGAACGTTTTAACTCGAAAGCTCCAATTAAAAAACAAGCTGGTCATTTAAGGAAATTAATAATAATATTGCAGAAGATACCTCAATGCCATCTATTATATTTATGTGACGCAATGTTTAATGTAAAAACGACTATCTAACTATTACGTATATAAAGATGATTTTATTTAACCTTAACCCGCTAGACGCGACAAGTCACTAGCAGGTGTATTCAGAGTGGGCGGACTAAATTTAATCAGCCGGATTAAACCGGTTTTTGTAGGTATGTTTAGTCCGGTGCTAATGGTAAAATGAAATTTTCACAGGTCCTCTCTGAATACGACTTTAAAAATATGTAATTTAGCATCTTTAGCTCACAAATACGTGCTCACACATTTCACAACCACTTATGTCCAAACTGTATGAACAAATATTAATATTAACCACATAACTTGCCTTCATTTGAATGTGTTTTAGATGACTTGCAGTTTTTGTTATTCTCTGAGTCTTCATTTACCATTTTGGTTTAGTATTTAGTTTGAATTGTTTTGTATAATTACTGTGATCTTTTTTGTATTACCAAACTTTTTGTAATCAAGTCTTTTTTATTACTATTGCCCTCCTAGCAAGCTTTCAGGGCAATGTCGTAACTGTCTCTGAGCATCTGGACCCATTGCAACATTTCCAAATACGTAGATTTGCAGCGCTTTATTGAATCCATGGCCAATATTGCATCGCATTAACTGGGGATCGTAACCGTTGCAGAAGGTTTTTTTTTTCACTGGCACAACTATTTCTTCTTTACAAATCACAGATAAGACCGGTGATAGCATATTATAGCCAAATTTGGGAAAATAGTCCCCAGTACGTGCTGGCGTCCTTTTTTTTATGTGACTGGACATGGATGGCTAATACCACAGTCCTTGGACTCAATACAAAGCCGAGCGTTTTGTCTTGTTGGTGACCCACTACTCACCGATAGTCTGGATGCGGTAAATCTCCCTTTGCCACAGACGGTCTTATAGGTTCTACTGGTACTATTATGGACGTTGCTCTGCGGAACTCATTCCTCCCCATTTAACTTATATCCGGAGTACCCGCCGCAGAGAATCAAGAGCACTCCTTTTTAGTTGAAATTTAGCTATTGAGAACGAACCGTTTCTAAAATTAATTTGTCTGCCACCGCTAGAATATGGATCTGTCTGCCGGTGGATGTCTTTCCTCATATCTATAAACTGGGAGTCTTCAAACGTAATTTAAACAAGCTTTATAGTTCAGCGATAGTCCACAATTCAGCTGGTATGGTGCCTCGCTGAGCATGGTTTCGCGAGGTGAGGTGGATGCGGTTTTTCTGAGTACATTTGGTCTCTTAGCACAGCCACTATATAAAAGCTTTACTCAGAGCGGACAGACTAAACCAGTTTTTGCATGGTTAGTCCGGTGCTAATCTCGTACTAAGTTACGATTTTTTTTCCGAAACATAGAACTAAAGAGAAATAAAGTAGTGTATAAAAGGAGCACAAAAAAGCAAGTCCTAGCGCCCCTGATATACGAGTCGCTCGTTTGGTCCCATTCTATGACTCGTAATGAATGATTAGAAATATACTTTAAACTTATGCCTTAAGTCATCCCAAAACTAAATGAAAGTGATCTAAATTTAACCTTTTCATGTGAACGCCTTGAGCACAGGGGCGCGTGGGTTGGTGTACCCCTGGCAAAATAGCAGCAAGCGGCCAACTATGGTCACACCATTGACTTATATATTACTTCGTAAGGACCCGGTCAACGCGCACGAATAATGGCACCAGTACGTTGGCCCTAAAATATTCGTTTTAGGGCCAACGCGACTCAGTCGTCTGTGGACCACTGCAGAGTGATGTTGAGTCGTGAAAATGCCCTTGTTGCGTAGTAAAAGGATGCATAAAAAACGATACGAAAGTTACAAAGACACATGTAATAACGTATCATAGATAAGTAAACTCAGATAATATTTTTTTCTGTTTAACAATTGAATAATTGCATTTTCAATTGATAATTTAATTAACTACCAAACTTCATAAGCGGGCAAGTGACGCCATGCCGCGCGTCGCACGTGTAGGTGAATTAACCTTGTACGGGCGTCCTTTTTCTTTCTGGTTTTTTTTGAAGTGGATATGAGTATGAGTGGGTAATCAAAGATTTTTTTTAATGTGATCTATCATGTGACCACTCGAAGTAAACGTCCCGACCTGATCTACTTGCCTGTTATGTCAAAATTAGTTTTCGTTATATTTTGGGAAACACTGGTCATAGACCTATCATGCGACCACTCAATGTAATCGTCCCGACCTGATCTACTTGCCTGTCATGTCAAAATTTGTTTTCGTTATATCTTGGGAAACACTGATCGTAGACCCATCATGCGACCACTCAAAGTAAACGTCCCGACCTGATCTACCTGCCTGTCATGTCAAAATTTGTTTTCGTTATATCTTGGGAAACACTGGTCGTAGACCCATCATGCGACCACTCAAAGTAAACGTCCCGACCTGATCTACCTGCCTGTCATGTCAAATTTTGTTTTCGTTATATCTTGGGAAACACTGGTCGTAGACCCATCATGCGACCACTCAAAGTAAACGTCCCGACCTGATCTACCTGCCTGTCATGTCAAAATTTGTTTTCGCTATATCTTGGGAAACACTGGTCGTAGACCCACCATGCGACCACTCAAAATAAACGCCCCGACCTGATCCATCTGCCTGTCATGTGTTTCCCAAGATATAACAAAAACAAATTTTGACATTCCAGATAGTTAGATCAGGTCGGGGCGTTTACTTTGAGTGGTCGCATGATGGGTCTACGATCAGTGTTTCCCAAGATATAACGAAAACAAATTTTGACATGACAGGCAGGTAGATCAGGTCCGGACGTTTACTTTGAGTGGTCGCATGATGGGTCTACGATCAGTGTTTCACAAGATACAACGAGAACAAATTTTGCCATGACAGGCAGGTAGATCAGGTCGGGACGTTTACTTTGAGTGGTCGCATGATGGGTCTACGACCAGTGTTTCCCAAGATATAACGAAAACAAATTTTGACATGACAGGCAGATAGATCAGGTCGGGACCTTTACTTCGAGTGGTCGCATAATGGGTCTACGACCAGTGTTTCCCTAGATATAACGAAAACAAATTTTGACATGACAGGCAGTTAGATCCAGACCAAGCAGGTACAAGAGAAAATTCAAATTGTATTTAACTTGAATACCTTGAAATTACAAAAAACATTTTTCATTCATAAAAGTTAAAAGAACTTAAAAGTTTAAATTAAAAAGAAAACATTTAAGGACGCAGGTACAAGGTTACATCCTTAGACCTAATGCAACATGGCGGCGAGTTGTCAACACGACTTTGACACGGCGCTCACGTAGTTCTTCCGAGTTTGGATAGATGGCGCTACTTTTTGCTTGTATGGAGAAGATTTGTTTCAATTCTATATAAGGGCGTATCCTTACCTTTGAAATCATTGGGTCACACTGTCAATGATATTTTTGGATGGTTTGGAATATTTTTGGATGGTTTGGATGGTTCTGAGGGGAGCAACACGAGAAGTTCTCGTATGAGAAGCTGTAAAATTCTATGTAAAAAAAAAGATTTATTTTTCTAAATAGACTTTGACAGCAGCGAACACGAGAACTTGATAAACCCGCTGCGGCTCTGATAAACCCAACGGGTCACAAAAAGACACTAGTGACTCCCAAATAGGAGACCAGCAGGGGTCTACCGGGAAGCGAAGACGACAAGTTCTCACAACGAATACCTGCAAGAAGCTGTAATTTATTCGTTATGAGAACTTCTCTTGTTCGGTTGATAAATGCCTAAGCAGGGGGTCGGCAACGTGACACGCCGTGATTTCATCATGCGAGTCATCTGGCGCTCTCGCTCCTCGGTGCTCCCGAGCGCCTTTTTTACTACTTTTTATCGAATTTATATCTCTAGTCCGAGTAAAATTGGTCGGTAAGTTGTATTATATGTATGTGTACTGGTACTTATTTAAGTTTAAAAACACCTGACGAGATGTTATTGAGTGACCGGTGAGACACAGAACTTTCATCGTGGCTTTAATTTTACAACTACGAAACATTTCTGACTCACCAGCGACTTACAGGTGAGAATCTCTGAGTAGACCCGCTGGGGGTGCACGCAGAAAGCCAACACGGGAAGTTCTCGCGTGAGAAGCTGTAAAACTGGATGTAGAAAAAAGATGCCTACTTTTTTTTCAATATAGCGGATGACATCTCGCAAGCTACTCACCGACGCGTAAGTAAGATTCAAGAGTGCATACACTGGTCCTATTTTATCTACAATTTGATGGTATATTTATAAAAAATGGATTCAAAGTTGATCGATTGCTTAGAGCATTTAGGACGGGAGACGCCATCGGTGGGCTAACCCCTCTGCCAAAAGCATAGGCTCGGCGGGCATACGTTTTATATAAAACTAGTTTCTCCGTACATTTTACTAGACTCGATCCACCTTGCGTGCGCGAAACGCTTCAGACAAAAATACCGAGTTGTAGTGTGTTTCGGTTCAAAAATAGATCAGGAACATTAAGTTTACAAAAAGACAATGTGACCTTTCACCAGTAAGTATTTTTGAGTCTCAAAGTAATGTAATTGAGTGTAAAACACAATAAAACCTGTTCGATATCAACCATTTGCCTACCAACCGATTGGTAGATCGATCTGCGCACTCGTTGACTCATTGCTATGCTGCACTGGACTAGTCGGCCCGATAGCCTGCTGCTCCTGACCATAGACAATATGGAGTGGGTGAATAGTGATGTTCACCAAATATAGATTTCGGGAGATTGTCGATTTATTAAAGACAATTAATCAATTCTTATTTTCTCAATGCTACCTAGACTATTATTTTATTAGTGGAATAAAATGGAAATTTTACAATGACAATAAGTGAATTATTCAATATTATTACAATATTATTTAAGAAATGGGATCATTCATTAATAATGTTGTTCTTTATCATATATCAAGTGTTAATAAGGGCATTTACTTCTAAAATATACACGTAGAAAGTGGGTTCCGTAAGGGTGAAATATAGGACAAAATAGAAGTAAACTTAAACCGTTATGTATATGTACTGTGTGTGTCTGTGATGCAGTGCCATTTAATGAACTTTTTTATTTGCTTCTTAGCGTTTTTAGATCCGTACAGGCGACAATTGTGGGCAAAATCTTGCAATAATCATGATACCTGGGTACCAAAACGAACAAGCACAATGGTGTTCTGAACATTTTGATAAATCTGCAATCCAAATTCTATCTAATCATAAAAGAAGATTACACGTTAATGCTGTACCCAATTGTAATTTCTAGCAAGAAGTTAGTACCTACTCAAACTTTAAATAAACATATTTGTCTCTGTTAATTATATCTTTTATCTAGTTTAGCTGCACACAAATTGAACTTCTTCGTATCTCGCCTGGTTCTCTAGGCTGGAATGTATTTTATTTAATAACTACATAATATATTACCGGAACTTTATGATTGATATCATAACTATTATCATCACACTATATACCCTAAGGTACTAGGTGACATGCTAGAATCTCCCGCATATTTGAGCATGCCTGCATTGAGCTGAACATATAAAAGGGTCAATTCAATTTCAGCGTCGACCAACTTTCATTCTATAGGATTGTACCAACCCGGCCGGGGGTCACTGGCAACCCGGCCAGAGTTGACCTGGAGGTGCCAGTGACTTTTTTTATGTAAAGCGCGGCCAGGACCTCTTAAGGTGCCTGACGACGCCCATGAGCTTTCGAACTTTTAAGGGGGCTGCGAAAATTTTGTCAATAATAATTTTGAATTGGCTAAGACTGTAATGAGTAAATATACTAATACGAGAATTTCATTTCTTTCCAAAAAAATTAATCCGCAAAAATGTATTCGACACATGTATACCAAATTAATTCATTTTAAAAACCAATAAGTCTCGTTACCCAACATAGCACCCATAAAAGAGCCTATCAATTCCCTACACTACGGGCGATAACTGTTTCCATGCTCTTACTGTCGTATTCAGAGAGGGTGGACTAACTTTGGCACCCGTATTAAGGTCGGACAAAACGGGTGTTTGTATGGTAAGTCCGGTGCGAACATCGTCTAAGTTTTGACAGCTTCTCTCTGAATACGACTGTTAATATTTTAATAGGTTTTTGAAATTTTGTTTTCTGAAATATATTGTAGAAATCCACGTCTGTATGTTTTATTTTTATTAGGTATATATTATTAGGTATATTAGGTATAGGTATTTTTGTAAAGGTATATGAAAAAAAAAATATTTTTTCATATACCTTTTAGATTGGAAAATATTGGCTAATAAATAATGGAAAAAGTTGTCCTTTTTACGTTCATTTCCGATTTAGTTTTACTGAAAAATACCGATATTAAAAAAAACATAAAAAATATATTAAAATCTGACAACGTTTAAGGATTGGAAAACGTTAGGGCCCGGAAGACGATTGGGCTATTTTAATGGCAGTCGTCGTGCAAAGTTGTCCTTTGGCCAATGGACTAAGAATGTATCTTTTGAATTTTTCAAATCTTAGATTTTCTGTGAGTTCACCACAGCCTTAATCGTATAGAATGTATGAAAAGATGTGTATGTAAAGAAGTCTAAAGAAGTACGCTGTGATCGAACCTTAGGGCGCTCTATCATCTCTGATTACACCTCCGGGGAAGCGGCGTTATGGTATGAATATATGTTTTTAAGTAATATTAATATATGTTAAAGTGAATAGAAATAAGAAAGACTGTAATAAATAAGATGGTGCCTTTGTGAGGGATCCTTGTCGATTATTTATTTTTAGTAAATACATTATTAATTCGAAGACTAATTATCTAGAGTCAGGTACTTAAGAAATCTAACGGTGGGGAGGACGATTGAATGCAGATAAGTGTGTTATTAATAAATGTTTCATTTTAAAAAACAATAGTCATTATTAACTTATATTTTATCAATCAAGACTACTGCAGAATATGTGTTACCGAAGACTATTCAATTCAAATTATGTGTATTCCTTGAATCTAAAAAGTAAAACTATGTGAAAAATTTATGAAAATTATATTATAACTATCGACGTCTACTGTTTATTTTATCGATAACTGTACACGTCATGTCAAGTCCCTAGCGAGTTTACGCGAGAATTTGGTGGGAGACCGTGTGCAACGAACGTTATGGTTTCGATGTATCTGTGAATTCTTACTGTGTTCGTTCAATTTCTTAGTGTGCGCTCATTTCAACGCAACGGAGATTTACACGAGTGTGCGAAAAGCCATCATAGTGAGCGTGGACCTACTTTCCCGCTCCCCACTAGAATTTACAGAAACGAATGCATGCTAAAGCACTGCTTTGGCGTCTCCCGTCCTAAATGCTTAAGGTGGCCCAACCCGCTCATTTCCCCATACAAAAGGGGAAAGAAGATCACGCCTATATTTCTTGTCAGAGATCCAAAATTTTGCTCAATATAGCTTTATTTGATTGAACTAGATGTCTGATGACCATTGGCATTGTAAAATTGTGTTTGGTTTCCATGTTATAACGTCCGAAAGTTCGGATTTTTCGCGCGTTTTATACAATAACTTTGGAGTTGGATTACGCAATGATAAAGTAAGAACATCTTAAAAAGATTAGTCATCAGACATAGCTTATTTAATCAAGATTTATAATCGATTTGGTGTTTGTTAGATTTTTGACTACAACGGTCGTGGTTTACTTTTAGCTATAAGTCGTTTCGAAATTAAAATTTTCGTATATCTTACCAAATCATACACTATGCACATTGTCTTTTTTGTGGACAGGTTGCATCTTCCTCATAACGGAGCCTGTCTTATTCTTAGAAACAGAGAAGGTCCCAGAGCGCAACAGCACGGTTTTGTACCGTGCCCGCAAATGAGTTGAGGCCGCCGGGTTGGGCCACCTTAAGATCGATTGTGATATAGTGCCACATAGCTTTATTTTGCGCGTGGCCAAAATCGGAACAAAACGGTCGCCGTCGTGAACGTCATTCGGCAATCGGAATTCCCCATATGCTGTCCTCTGTCTTTGTCGAATGTTTTTAGGAATGTTAACGCGTTAAATCGTCCCTAAGGTTTACAAAAGTGGAGTTCGAGAGATTGTTTTGAAGGTGCGAAAGTTCTACGAGGCCGAAAAGGAAATAAATTGGCTATAATTCCATTTCAAAACGTTACTAAGGGCCGGGTGCACGAAAGGACAAAAAAAAATCAAACACGTCACTTTGTGTGGACAGTATGGAAGGAACTCTATGCGGATCATTAAAAGTGACGTGTTTCAACATAGATCATCTCAGCCGTCTCTTCGTGCAACCGGGGCTAAGCGCGTCTACGCGGCTACGGGGTTGTGTTGCCATTATATCGATGCAAGTTATCCACAGATTATTCTTATTAGAATTATTTTCCAGGTATGTATTTGTATTGATATTTCTCTTTGAATATTGAAAGCACTGCATTGAAAGAAAATGTGGTCCGAGGATTAGTCAGTTACAGTCGTTTTCACAGTGAACTGTCGAATCTTAGCACGCGGATTAGCACCTGACCAACCACACAAAATTGCTATTTAGTCCGGCGATAATCCAGTATTAAAATTAGTCTGCCCATTCTGAATACTATTGTTACTCTGTGGGTGTTATGTCGGTGTCGATACTGTTTGCAAAGATGTGATTGACAAAATAGTTGCATAATGAGTCAACAACGACTGTGAAATTCACAGTGTGAATCACAGGCGAAGATGAATTTCAATAGTGGACTTCCGACATGGCTGCATTGCGAAAGATTTTTCCTTTCCGTAAAGAGAAAAAAGATTACTTTGCCCGCTGTCAGACGTGACAGGTAATAATTTCGTAAAATGAGGTGAGGGTCCCCCTTTCGTAAAATGTTTCCAATTTTTCATTGGAAAAATCCCGGAACAAATTGTGTGCGAAACAATTGTGTGTTAGATGGAAGTGATATGAATACTGTCCGATCATGTAGTCTTTCGCCACTGCATTAATAATTATTTAGCAATATTTTCGCAAATCGATGACTGCTGCTGGAATGTGACGGTATACTCACGGTACGCGTTCTCCCCTTGTTGCACAGCCAGCCTTCTGCCGAGGTCGCCCGGTTGCTCTCCGTTCTGTCAGTGCTTATCAGATTTATCTCTGTTGGCAAGGCTTTTCACGCCCTGCTCATGCTAAATAACCAAGACTTTTATTAAATGAGTCATACTTTAATAATTGTAAAGTTAAATATATTATGAGATTTTTTTCACCTGATAGTATTGCTGTTTCTTCGTTACCTTAAACTGTTTTACCAAATATTTGTTAGAGGTACCATTCATGTCCTCAGTGTACTATAATATGAATGTAGAGGTTTTCGCCATGGATATTAAACGTAAAAATGTGATCGTTTTGCATTTGGCTGGAAAACCACAAACAGTCATCATTCGGTGGCTCCGATATTTACGTGTGAACAAAATGTTAGCACATCGAACCATTGAGTGTTATAACCATATCGGGTACGGCATGGAGGGGGTCATCCGAAAATAGCAACATCACGTGATATGGTTTGAAAGGTGAAGGCTCGAATTCAAAGAAATCCTCGCCCGAGTGCTGCAAAATTGGCAAAAAGTCTGAAAGTATCTGACTCAAGTATTCGGCGCATACGGAAAAAAGAACTGAAATTGAAGCCAGATGTCAGATCAAGAATTTCCATCAAGGGCGCTGGTCCCTCTCCATTATAACATTATATTATCCAAAAATATTTGTGTTTCTAAAATATTTTATTTGAGGGTAACAGACCGCTTTCTACCCACCGTGCAACCATGGAAGACATCCGTGGCAATACATCTATTAGGAGTTTAAATTCATGAAATGAAACAGTCATAAATATTTTATTATTTTTGTACTAATTTTCAATTCAATCTTTCAGCAACTTTGGATTTATTGTGGAATGTCAACAGAACTATAGAGGTGGGTAAATTCAATTGAATAATTTTGGCTCTAACATCCATGTGATTGGCGATGCATGTTTCTCTAACCAGTATGCCCTTACAACTGATAATCACGATAAGCCAGCGCTAATAGCTCCTACTATTGGCGCCGGCTTCCCGTCAGAATAAAAAAATTATAATGAAGAAAAGCTGCTACTTGGAAAATCAATGGTGACTGCACACTTTAGTAATTTTTTTGGGAAAGTGGAGGTTTTTGCGAGTTTATAACATAATAAAGATCCCCTACCGTTCGCATTGCATTCAATTGATATCAAATATTAATTTGGTTCTGAAAATCATCCTATGTCAAACAGCAAATTTTGACACCAGAACCACCTTATTGCAATGTGCAAAAGATTGTTTATCCCTTACAAGGTGATCCATATGTTCATCGTGATTTTGGCGCAAAATTAGGCAAAAAACCTAAGGGAGTCAGTCAATGGCGTAATCTAATTCGTCTTGCATATGCAAAGAAATATGTGTAAGTTAAGGTAATTTTTTTCTGCAAATAAATATTTGTCAAACCGTCTTAGTCACGGAATGTTATTGTCCTTATGTTAATAAAAAAATTGTGTCCTTTTTCTTAGAACAGTAGAACAGCATAACACATCTCTGTACGCTGTGCGTAAGGCAAGTGAAACCAATCACTTGCTTTTGACGGCAACTTATTATTGGTATCTTTCAATGTTACCCGCAGGTGGAATGAGCCGAGACAGCTCAGAAGAGAGGACTCAAATGAGCTAAAGGCAGCCACAATGGGGGAGTGGCGGCCGTTGATTTCCGAGTGGCTAACGGAGTACGCGGCTCTGCAGGAGTCCGAGATTCGCAGTTTTGCGGCAGAACACGAGCATAACCACGAGATCGCGGCCGCCGTGCACGGCCTGCTCTGTGATGAGAGCCATGGCGACACCAGTTCTAACAGCAGTTCAGAATCCATTGATCAAAATAGTCAGGTGAGGCGTCTACTACTATGAATACCTACTTCTACTACTACTTACTCGTACTAAAACGCTTCGATCTTCGCCCGGGGAGCCAAGAAGCCATTTTAGGAGGTACAGCTAAGTAATATTTAACTTAAATTCAGCATTATGTGAATATATTTCACAAAAGCACACCCATTAATTAGGTGCGGCTTAGTAAAGACGTTTCTCCCCTTATCATTTTGTAAAGAAAGAAAGTTCATTCTTGTCTTATAAATAGTTTTTTTATATGAATCAACATTGGCAGTTGCATTTAGATCTAAGTATGTATTTCATAATTGTGGACGGAAAAATATGTTATGTAAACCCGTGAAGTTTCTTTGCGGGTTCTTCTTTACTGGGTTGATCGAATCTGCGGATCTTTGTGACGTAACTTGGTGTAGTTTGACTACCAAAAAGTTTAAATAAATGAAATGAAATGAAACATGAAATTACCTACGATTATCAAACCTACTATCATGCTATCACAACACATTACAATGGCCAAATGGTATGGCATGAAAATGCTAAACCTATTTTCATTGCCGTGTGGACCATCTTTCATATAATGCGAGTATAGCAACCCATGCGGGCTATGCAGTGTAGAAACCCTACTGCCTACAGGCTCGTAAGAAAGCCTACAGTCTTTCATGGGTTCCGAGTCATAGTTTTAAATGTTTCTTAACTGAACCTTATGTAAATAGATAGATGGTGGAATAGATTCATTACCCTATCAATTCCCCATACTATGGGTGATAACTGTTTTCATGCTCTTAATGTTTTACTAGGTTTTTGAAATTTTTGATTCGAAAATATATTGTCAAAGTCTATGCCTGTATGTTTAGATTTTTCTAATAAACCTTTAATGTTGGAAGATATTTACTTATTTATTACTTGATTTATTATATTGATTTATTATTTCGAAAATAGTTGTCTTAAAAAATTAAAACATCTAGGCAAAGAATGAAGCTTTCTCAAATAATTTTAAAAAATATATTAAACTCTGACAACTTTTGCATGGCATGGAAGACGATTTCGTTAGTTTAATGGCAGTCGCTGTGCAAAATTGTGCCTTGGCCAATGCATCAAGAAAGCATTTTGCTAAAGATAAATCGCACCCGAAAACATTTCCTAACAAACAGAGTTGTGGATAATTGGAACGGCCTACCTGAGGAAATAATAAGTGCATCGTCAGTAAATGTTTTCAAAAACCAACTGGATCTTTACTTAAAATAAAAAATATATATATAAATAAAAAAAAATTATAAAAAAAAATTCATAGACAATAAATAAATAAATAAGTGCAAGTACTTAAAAACAAAAGTGCAAGTGCATAAAAAGAAGTGCACATTATTTACAATATAATTACATGCATGCATTACAATATAATAATAATAATAATAAACATTTTAAATATTTGATTTCCGCTGCCTTCACGGCAGCCTTAAGAAACGTGATATCAATAAATTGGGATGTTTCTAAATACAACTTCCTTGCACAATTATCACGTAAGCATTTCTCTGGCAGCTGCTGGAGCAAGTGTGCGTGCAGCTGTTCAGCTTCTACCGGTCCCGCGAGGTGGAGCTGCAGCGGTTCTGCCTGCAGTTCCTGCCCTCGCTCGTGAGCACCTACCTCAGCTCGGTTGCGCGCGGCGACAAGAAAACCTGCCGCTGCATCGAAACCCTCCTCATAGGTGCATTGGCTTACCATCTTAAAACAATTTCGATAATAACTTCCAATTATAACTCAACAAGTGACGTCACAGGCAGTTTTCTTTTCAATTATTATGCCACAGTTTGGAGTGTGCGTTAACTTCAGTTTTGTTAAATGCCTATTGATCTTTATAATTAATAACGACTATGTCATAATATCATAACGGTAGTTGTGTGGTATTAGCCATCCATATCAGGTCGCTTAAAAAAAATGTCCAGCAAGTGTTTTTGCTTGTTTGAAAGAAAGCAAGAAATTGCATTGCATACATGTCAATGATTACATAGTAACGTAAAGTATTTTTATGATTTTGTTCATGTAAGAAATCTTGTTTTTTTTTTCAGGGCTGTACAATTTTGAAGTTGTAGATGAATCCGGTAAACCCAAAGTAGTTTCATTTAGATTACCATCGTTGGCACAGGCCTCTATTTATCATGAGGTGAGTTACTTTCTTCCACATTTATTACACCAGTAGCGAATAATATACCTTTTAGGTACCTATCAGATTGTATCATGTGTAAATTTAATTCAATACAAGTATGGAAAATAGTATTCCAAGAATCCTATACTTTACTGTTTTCCCTTAAGACAGTCGTTACCCTAACAATTCACCATACTTTGGACGATAACTGTTTAAATGTTTTAAACATTTTACTAGGTTTTTTTTTTAATTTTGAATTCTAAAATATATTGTTAAAACGTACATCTGTATGAAAATGAAAATATTAACTAATAAACATTGGAAAAATGTGGTCTTTTTTTTACAATGTTTATTTTGTTCATTCTAGTTTAAGTTTTTTTTTTACTGTGAAATACAGATATTTACACATAAATACAAACATGGACATATAATCAAGTTTTCAAAGGTGATTAAACATTTTTAATTAAAATCTGAAAAGATCATTTTAGGGGTAGGGAAACGTTAGGGTCTGGAAGACTATTTCGCAAGTTTTATTCGTAATTGGTGTGCAAAAGTGTGTCTTGGCCAATTGACATAGAGAGCATTCCTTCAAATTTCGAAATCTCAGAGCCCCGTTTACTTCACGATGAACCACTGAACAACGGTTCAGTTGAATGTGGTAACTTTACAGCCACTGTCGCTAGCACCCCAGTTTCTGAC
This sequence comes from Incurvaria masculella, assembly GCA_946894095.1. Lineage (NCBI taxonomy): Eukaryota > Metazoa > Arthropoda > Insecta > Lepidoptera > Incurvariidae > Incurvaria > Incurvaria masculella. Next base: position 10,048,653 of record OX335647.2, read on the forward strand.
GGAGAGTGCGCTACGGCGCTGGGAGGAGTGCAACACGAAGCTGGTGAGCTGGGGCCCACTGCCGCAGGTGGAAGCCCTCAACGCACAGAACCGTCTCAAAGTCATGACTGCGCTGCTCTTTGTCTACAATCGGCAGCTAAGCTTATTGCCTAGAATGGCGTTAAGACACCTCTGCACGGCCGCATCTAGGTAAATTATTTTTTTATAATTAGGTTTTAATTTTATATCTTTGTGCATTTTGGGTTTAAACTAAGTTTAAACATAAGGTTAGGTTTAGATGAAGATACTGAAGAGAACATTGTTTACGCACCTTCTATAATTAGGATATTTCATGGTGCTGGTGTATCTCGTGTGGATTGGTATCGTCCCAAATCCAACGAATTTGTTTTTTTTTTTCAAAAATGGGCCTCTTCGCTGCAGATGATTTTTTTAGTAAAATTTTTGACCGATGTCCAACTGCCATTTCTCAAACAGAGCACTGATTTTGTTTGATGCTATAACCTTTCATTGTGATTTGTCATATACTGCTGAACAATTCACAACAAATGTGACGGATGTTGTTTTAACAAAATGGCCAGTGCTGTAACATTTAAAATTTGTATCGTCCATTAAAAGACCTTTTAGAACCTTTATTTTTAAAAACGATAACAAATAAACTTTATAAAAGTTTAAGAAATAAAAAAGACATATTTTTTAGAAACGAAATATGTACTTTTTTTTCAAAGTTTTGATAGGACTTTAGCCGCATTGCGGTTATGCCAGTCCCATAGTAACTATTGTCACAGTTGTAAGGTCTCCCTAACCTTTTAAAGCTAAAGAGGCCTTAAAAAATTGTATTAATGTTTTACAATTTTGAGATGGTGATTGCGATAATGCATAATCAATTCCGAAAAAATAGTTGTAAGCATCTAACTTCAATTTGTCCATTAATTTTCGCCTCAGTGGTTCGTTCTGCACACACTCTATCAAAATGTGAAATTGGTCTTCAGTCTTATTACATACATTACAATTAGGTGAATCCATTTTTCGCATCAGATAGGCACTTTTATTTAGTGGAGTGTGTCCTGATCGGAGTCTTAAAGTAATTACAATGTCAGTGCGGGAGAGACCTGAGCTTTCGAACCATGGTCTTCGAAGCGGCTCATCTTGGAGAGTCTTGTACTAAATGCCCGTCTCCACCGATCTCCTGTCAAAGTGCTCTTTCCATTTAGTGCTACAGAATTCCTTAGCATCCGTCAAAAGATCTCTAACGAAAGGCTTACATGTCCAAGTATTGTCACAATTCACTGCACTTTTTGCTAACTTGTCAGCCCGCTCGTTGCCTTCTAAGCCAATGTGATTATTGCGGCCTCAGTGAAAAAAAGACCAGTAAGCAACTACAACAGTCCATTTAACGTCAATTTTACAGTTAAGGTATATCTATGCTTAGTTAATGACATAAGAAGAAAGAAGACTGATACTTTATAAACATAACATTGGACAGAGATGGTGCTCTCCAGCCTTAATAATATGTATTACCTGCAGGATAGTAACGCAAGGGTTCGCACCGACTAAAACAGCGAGCAGCGCGGGCAAGCCGACGCCCCGGATCCCTGTGTCCTCCGGCTTTCTGCTGGAGCTCGTGCACGGTGCCTACTTTGCCATGTTCAACGAGTTCTACACACTGGCACTGCAGACCGTCACCGACGTGGACCGCCGCGGCAGCTACGAGGTACTGCCCGACGTCATGCTGGTCACCGGTGCCGTCCTCAACTCCCTGCACTGCAACCCCTCGGGTAAGTCAATTACATTTTTTTATATGGATAACCGCAATTACTTGCAGCGACAGTTTAAACTTATCAAAGTAATCATTTGGTTTATAGACTTAGAGGGTTAATATCACTCTTAATGTCATGATCTGCACCTAAGCACCTCATTGAAAATAGATGCCATGACCTTCGCTACATTGCATGGCTACTTCAATGTCAATAGAAAACGCGGACAATTGTCATGGCCACTTCAACCATCATCATTCAAAACGAGGGTACAAACTTGGACATTATTAACCCTGCGATCAGTCCCCTACTTACTGATGGGACAGTTTAATGTTGAAATTGAACCACAAAGGACAAATCCCTAAGTCGCCTTTCACGATATGTACAGAAAGAACTGCCGAAGGCCCGCTTGTATTATTTTCACTTGCCGGAACCCACACAGAACATTCAACCAATTTGTTAAAGAAAGAATATGGCACAACAGGGCAGCCGTGCGACGGGCCCATGGGCATCAGTGTGGCGCTCTCACCTGCCACCACCACGCTCACCGTCTCCAAGTCTATGATCACCAACGCCTCATTCCGTACCAAGAAGCTGCCAGGTGAATTTATCCCACAATTTGGAATGACAGTTTGCCTGGAAATAACATGTATAGAGGTGTCTTGGAACGAACATCGTAGTAGTGTAACAGTTATATTGTATGTTTCAACTGATATGAATTACTAAATTATCTCAACTGAGTACAAAAATTTTTTGCCGTTAACTTCATTAATGGAAAAACACGTAAATCACATCATTTGAGACTGTCTAGCCTGATGTATGACGCATTAATTTGAGAAATCAAGAATTAATATTTTTTCGACTGTGTAGCCTTTTTTCCTTCAACAGATTGTAGATTGCCTTTTTGATCTATTGGTTAGACTGCCTTTTTTTATCTTTTGATTGAATTTATGATGAATTTTATTGATGCTTGCATTCTGGAAACATGCATTGAAAAATGATTAAGTTCAATTTACGTTGAATACCAATTTCTGTGTTATAAGAACTGCAACATTCAGATTACACGTCACAGGATAAAAATAAATATGTCAGACAAATTTTACTGTTAATACTGCTAATGTATTTTAGTGACGACATTACCATTTACCAATACTTTCGTTTTAAAGTGTTTATCCATTTTGTTGATTGCTTAGCATAGACCTAATATTGATGTTAGCAGATTTATATGAATTTATTTATAGGATGCCATTCCACTGGCTCATCTCACTGGAAGTGTTGCTGATGGTTGTGATAATTGTTCTAACCATTATATCACTAGCTCATTATTGAAGGTCTCTACCATCGCTCTATTCACAAACGATATTTGTGAGATGGTTTGCAGACATTGTTCAAAGTTACAAAGCTTGTCTTGTTATAATGAATTAAGCTCTATCATGTTAACATTTTAAAATATTTACATCTTTGAATATATTCTTTTTTAAATACCATCTACACACTTTATTTTTCTGGCTTCCGTTCGGTCAATATCGACCGAGGGTTTTTCGCCATAATCGACCTTATTGCCTAAGTCGAAGGAAGGTCGATGTTGTCAGAAATGATGGTGAGAAAATCTCCTTATTAAAAAGGAAGAAAGACATAAAAATATGTCATGCGAAAAAAATACCTTAGGGAAAGTAAGGATTAAAGACTAGCAAGACATTTGCAATCTGTTGTCTACGAAATTAATTAGCACTGCATCTCTTAAGGGCCTTGACTCATCAACAAAGGATAGTACCAAGTCTATGGTCACTATTACATATCATTTCTCAATGCATCCATCCGGCTATAGAACCGTAGTTCATAATGTTCCGACAATAAATTGTCACACAGCTAAACTGTATAACAGATGAATGCGGTAATTTTTGCATGCTGCCAAATGAATGTTATTGGCCAGACGATCTCGAGGTAGAGTTGTGGAGTAGGCACGGGGTGGGGGCGGTGGCGGGGGTACACGACGTGCCCTCGCTGCTGCACCTGGCGCCGTGGCTCCATGCGCACCCCGGACACTGGCACCTGCCTCTGTGGAAGCTCCCCGCCGAGGACACCATCTCGGAGAGATCTGAATGTTCCTCGTGCGATATTGAAGAGGGTTTGGAGGGTTACGTGAAGCAATACATTCCCAAGTTTCTTACGGAGAGGGGGCTGCCCGATTGAATTAGCGAATGACTGACCCTATAAAGATGCTTAGGTACGGTCTTGGATAAAATCTAGGTACGGTCATGGATAAACTTTTTATGAACACACGCACCTACAAGTTATTTTATTGGTTTTTCTCACATTAAGAGCTCTAAAGGTCGAATCTGAATAATTTTAACCATACAAGTCCGACCTTGGATTCCTGTCTCACATCGTCAGTCAGAAATCTAATTCATTATTATTATATAGCTGAAAATGTGTTGTTTGCTATTATGTTAACGCACAGGAAGCACACATTTTGCTATATCTTTTTTCACCTTTTCGGAATTAATGTTTGATACAAATTTTGATACAAACCAATCCCTTAATGACATAGATCTTTTTCTTTAAAAAGTATTAAAATGTTTCTTCACAATTCAGAGCCATTGAAAACTATTATCCTAGAACAACGTTGATATTTAGGATAGTCGAAATCTTCCTTACAACGCTCAGTATGACTGTGAAAGTCGGTTATGTTACGCTGATAATTCGATGGTTTACATGGTTTATACGATAGTGGTCAGAGTTTACATATAATATACATAAAATAGAGTACTACATATCTAGTACTAGAGTACTATAACAAAATTCATAGCATTTGTTATTTTTATTCATTTTAACTTATGAGTTATTTATGCACAAAATTGTGCTACGAAAACTAGACTAGAATAACTCATTTTTGTATAGGACTGATGCAGAACAAACTTGCAAAAATTTAAATTTTTACAAGGTGAATTTTACAAAGTTTACAATTAAATCGTCTCCACACAAATTTCATTGTTATTGCTTCATTATAGTCCAAACACAAGTTATCTTTCTATTATGAGTACATTCTAACACATGGAAGTAAATGGATAAAGGTATTCTATTGCATTATTATTGTTGGATATCCATTTAATTCATAATTTGATGTGCTAATAAAGGACTGTTAACGATCCGACCATGCTGCATGCTTCGCAGGGTTCATGAATATTTCTTAGTTTTCAATCACACAAGTACTATACTGTATTATAAATGGCATCTCAAGAGTATACATAAATCATAAATTATTATGAGTTATAAAGCATTTTGAACAAAACATTTATTTAAATTTTTCCCCTTTAAAATTAATAAAATAATTCATAACAAATGTTATGATTTTAACGGCAACAACATACCGTGCACACTTTTTTCCGTGGGAAACGAATTGTATCAATTTCTCCATTAGGGATCCTTCATATACTACGTGATGGATTTTGGGGGCAGAGGTCCAGCTCTCGGTCTCGTCCGGCTTTTCGAATAGTTGTGTAAAATTACATTTTATGAATGCCCCGTAACTTGGGAAGGGGGTCACGGGCGGTCACCTAACCATAGAGGGAGGGTCCAAAATGCACTAAAATCCGTCACGTAGTTTACGAACGGTGCATCTCTCACAGGATCAATAACATTTTAACATCCTTATGTCACAAAACACATTCCTAATGGAACCCGAAATCTAAAATCGTCAAATACATTTCCACACAATCGATCAGCATGCCATTAATCTCATATTCAATCTGCGAGAATGTGTTCAAAGAGTACAGACACACACACTGCCATTCGACTTTTTAAATACTGGCGCTTTAGTTGGTACATTTATTGTTTGCAGATAATTCGCCCCAAAGTAGCTGACACGTGTCGGCATGATGTGTGTTTGTGCATGCTCTCTTAGTTCACTAAAGCAAAAGCAAGGTACCCCACACTTGGTTTACCGAGTAGCGCACGTAGACTTGTTGCTTGACACAAACCTGTGTTTTGTCTATTGTAGATCTGTCTTTATGTTAGTTTTTTCATATTTGTGGTGGTAGATATGTACATTGTAGCATTACGTGCGGACACAGTGAATCGCATGGATCTGTTTATTCTTGCCGTGTCAGCATTTATGTGGTATGGTTGATACTCATAATCCCATTTCGATTATATTCCTGTCATTAACGTAGGATTTTCCTGATTTTTATATTAAAACTTGCAATTTATAAAATATGTATAAAGACAGTATTTTTTTCTCCTTGATAAATATGTCTTGTGGAATAAAATGAAAATGATTTTGATGCTTCACATTTAAAAATTATATGTATTCCTACTGATAAATTTACCACTTTTAAGGAATATATGTATGTTGGAGCAAGGGCACATTAATAAAAGAAATAGTCCAGTAAAAATAACTTCTTTACGAATATGCTGCAAGGCTGGACCCGAACCAGCAGAACATACCATTCGCGGGTATTGCGTATTCCAATTTCACCAGCTGCTGTATACCCATAATTTGGAATTCTCCTACAGTCCCTCCTCCCGTAATCAATGCCTCCTACTAACACAGTGTTTAAGATTATACCTACATAAATTTATTTAACGCTTCATCTGCGTTGCGGATACATTGAAAACTGAGAATAGTTTTAGTAATCGTGCGGGCGTGTATTGCAGACGATATTCCGATACAAGCGGGCGCGGTGGGCGGGGTGGCGGCGGAGGGTTCGGACGCGCTCGCCAGCATCACGGAGGAGGCGGAGACGGAGTCGGCGGGCGTGCAGCGCGGCGGCCTGCGCTCCTCGAAGCCCAAGCTGCCCGGCTTCCCGGGCCTCGGCAAGAAGGCGGTCAAGCAGCGCGTGACGCTGAAGGAGGCGCGGACCGGCAGCCGCAGCTCGCTGGGCGGCGGCGAGGCGGGCGAGGGGGGCAGCCCGCCGCCGCCGCCGCGCCGCGCCGCCGAGCTGCTGCTCGAGGCGGAGAGGAACGGCGCCGCCGGCGAGGCGAGCGAGTCGCTCGAGAGCTCCGACGCGCTCTCGCACATGACGAGCGACTCGCTCGAGCTGGAGACGCCGCGGCTCGCCACCATGCAGGTGAGCTCCGTCTGAGCGGGCATCGCCGCCGCGGTATCGCTGCACCGTCGCCTCGAGTCGGCGACCATGGAAGGACGGGAGAGGCGATCGAAACTCATTCGTATGGTGGCAGCGTAGCCCCGAAGTTTTCGAAAACGTCTAACTGTTTCCCTTTCTAGCATCACACAACGCGGAATGGGCAGGAAAAGCACCCGTTCACTGTCGACATTCCAAAAATCAGAACCAACCGATCCTCTAGGTCCTTTATTTTTCGGGATGGTAAACTATGGAATGCACTCACTGCCGAGGTATTTTCCCCCAAGAACAATTTGAGGTCCTTCAAACATGGTGTGAAGAAGCACCTGGCCGGCTGGCATGGTTTTGGCGGCCTTTTTAAAAGTTCAACACATGGGCGTCGTCGAACACCTTAAGAGGCCCTGGCATACACCATATGCTGCACTTAAAAAAGCTTACAAATTCGGGATGTTTGTAAAACTAAATTGCGTCATGTGTACTTCTTAAGTGGAACTAGAGATAATCAGTGGTAAGCGAGCTCAGTCACCGGCGCTGCCGTCATTGTATGTTAAAGTCGCCGCCATAAAGCCGCCCCTATAAAATCGAATGTCGGTTGCTACCCCTATCCTTCCATGCCCGTTGCCTCGACTCGATAGAAGACTTGTTGAAAGTAGATTTACCCCAACCTAAAAATGATGTTTTGAGTGTTGTATTCCGTATAATAAGTCTGTCCTTTTTCAGATTGTAATTCAGATTTTCCATTATGTATCTATACGATGTATCCCTCCTGCTAACAGGAAAATTTGTACTTATCAGATATTGATGATTGTGGGGTGGAGCCGTATTGAGCAATGTAAACTTTGTGCGGTAATAGAGATTCAGTAAGAAACATTATTAGTGAGATTTACTTTAAGTATAACTCTGTAAATCACTGTTATTTGCTACACGAGCTAGTGTGTAGGAAACATCATGTATAGTGTTAATATGTTTATCAAATTTATATGTATTAAAAGAGTATTTTATTTGTATGGATATTAATGATAGGTGTATATTTTGACCAAAATGTCCTCTAAAAAAACTTTTTTTTTCTTTTATGTCAACAAAGTAAGCTTAAACATGTTTTAAATTCGAAGTGATTTAAATAATCTTAATTTTCTACATTACGTGAAAACATATGACACCCACTTGCAAATAGTCTTCAATTTCACTGTACTATATAACACCTCCATTTTTTTTCATTACCAATAAAACACTGACAAAAAAATATGTCTGGAAAGCAATTCGGTTCAGTCCGTATTTTTTTTTCTATTTGCTGTCACCGTGTCGTGTTCGTATACAATTCAATATAAAGAACAATATACAACAAAAAGGAACAGGTACCTTAAATTTTCATTTACCTATGCAAAAACTTCTGTGATCATGTATATTTTGCACCATTATTCATCTGCATTGTTGATTATTTCGACGTAGTGTATAGTTACACTTTCACTGTCTAGTGTAGTGAGATCGAAACTAAATTGCAGCCAATGTTACCTTTTTTTTACTTTAAATTGCCAACACTCTGCTCGTCTTTCGCATACACAAAATATTGGCCCACTTTCTGTTTTATTGCGCAGTAAGAACTGATGATTGACTCCATCTTACACTGCACGAATTTAGATTGAAAATATTGGTGCATTTTAAAATGATTTACATCGATAGACTGGTGTGAGTAATGGTCATACTGGTGAAAATTTGACAAATACGTGAAATAATTGTAGTGTGAATTAAGTAAAAAAAGTAATATGTATACTCTGAGAAACTTTTGGACTGACATACTTTTTAAACAAAAAAAAATTATAATGGGTGCCATTCTGGCTCCCGAACACCGATATATGTTCTCAGGACCCACCCAACAGTTGACAATTGACAACTTTGTTTCGCGCAATGATGTGTTTAGGCACACGTCATGAGTGGCAAGCCCATTGCTGTATTATCTATTTTCTAGGTGCTAGTTGCCACAACACCGAAGTTGTCAGTTTCCTCATGATGTCTTCCTTTACGGCAAAGCATTGGTGTTTCATATGTAAATGCACTTTTTAAACTCTTAACGAAAAAGACTTAACGAAGAAGACAATGGTGCGTCGAGCTGTTATCGAACCCACGGATCCCGGCTAAGACGCGCAGCAACAAACCACTAGGCCATGCACACCTTTCACTGTCCAAAGTATTTTAACCGTCCATGAAAAAACTACATCTGCGCTTATTTGCATAGCAGCGAACAAATCACATGAAAAAAGGTACATATCTATTTTAAACTCCAAAGAATTGACTAATAAAGCTGATATATAGGAATTCAATTAATTGGTCATCATTCTAGTGACATCAGATTTTTTTCTATATCGTGTCCGCGCTTCACGGTCGATTTTACATATATATGTTCGTTGAAAATGCGACGTACTTGCATACTACGATAAACTATATTTTACTGAAATAAATGTCACTGTAACTTTTTACAGAATTACAAATTATTTGATTAGTAGGAAAAAATAAATTGTTTGAATATTATTCATGGGTACTCATATTACCTACTGTTGTTAAAAAGGTATGTAACTTTCTAGTATTATAATCAATAACATTTTAAGTAAGTATTGGTGTCTAAGGTAAGGTTAATTTTATTTCATTTAATTCCGGGTAATTAAGGATGTCTGTTGTAGAGGGGTATTGTGCAAATTCGTTTTTATGTAAAGGTATGATAAGTATTTAAAAGTAATAAAAATATGTTGTACCGTAGAAGGTATCTTGGAAAGTGGCTATATTCCTATGCAATCCAAAATAAAGATGTTGCATCATGACATGCCAAATGAAAAATCGACCTGTAGACATTTTGAAATTATTATTTGTATTTTGGTAAAATCATGCTATTGAAATTGAAAATATTTCAAGTAAACATTACTTTATGTGTTAAAAGTATCTTTTCCCATGAGAAATGATTTTATGAGTGAACCAAATCTTTTCAAAGTACACAGACAGATTTTCCTAAAGTTATAATTATATGTGATTGTGTTCAGCCTATACTAATTTTCTTCTAACAACATACAAAAACAAATATACTTTGAAGCGGTAATTCATTATAAATTTTAAATATACCCTCATTAGATGTTGTGGCAAATTTATATTCAGAATTTTAGATTCATTGGCTTGGTTGTGATAGGCATTGGAAGTTATACTGTTAGATGGCGCTATGTAACTGTGGTGCTAGATGGCGCTGTTGTTGAGATGCACAATCGTTTTTTAACCGACCCTTTTATAACACGCCCATGAAGGTTTCTGATCACATTTTACCAGGCTCCGTTCGAGTTCGTTCGATCGGAGCCCGTTAAAACATGACCAGAAACTTTAGCGAGCAGGTTACTCAAACTGTCAGTTAAAAAATCTTAATCTCGACAACAGCGCCATCTATCGGGCCGAAAACTATGGTATCTTTCAAGTTAGAACCAGCTATACACATTCACAAAATTTCAAATCTGAATATAAATCGGTTGTGTATTCGCATGTACGAACATAGTGACACATATTTTTTTAAAATTATATGAATCGTTTTTGTGTTATGTTTGCAAGAAAGTTTTTATGGGGCATGCTCTTTCTGAATCCTATAAAATATAGCTCGCCAAATTTAAGAATGTATCCTACGAGCAGAATAGACCTGCATTTGAAAAATTTCCATCGTCTGCTTTAAATTATGAACTCTGTAAAATGTGTTGATGGAGAATGTGTATCCAATACTTATAGAATGTTATTCCTTGTTGATGATTAAAGTAATGTTTTAAAATGTTGATATTTCCTTAATAATTTTACTCCAATTGAATAAGTTAAAAATACACTAACAATTACTGTACTTAGTGGGTGTGCCATTACTAATGGTCTGGATTAACTGGTGGTGTGTAGAAATTCTTTGTACTTTGGTGTAGTTAATATTTTTCGCTAAGATTTGTCTAACATCGACTGAGTATTTCTTACATAGATGTTTTGAGTTGATATTTCCTGCGAAATCTTGTGATCAAATTTCCATTTGCTGATGATATGGAAACAAGGCTCGGGTCTTATGCACATTTCGCATTGGGACAGGTCAGGAAGACATAACAGTGGGTGTTCAACGTTCAGACAGTTCTTAAGACTGGGTGTGAATCGAAACTGACCATCTTATAAAACATTGTTAAACCATTGTATGTTATTGTAACTGTCTTGAAATCTTCTTAACAGATTTCAGTGACAAAAGAAACAAAAAAACAATAAAATTACAGATACCTCTCTAGTCTGTGCTTGCCACACTGCAATGCCGGCTAGTTCACACGCGTCTAGTTTCGGCTAGCTATCCAAGCTACCAGCTTGCACAGAATGTTTATGCAGTCCAATGTTGCCATTGGTCCAGTGAGACGTGCATGCCCTGCGGCCTTCATGCTAGTTATTTTAGATGCATGATATTTATCACAACTGTCATGATACTAACCCATCTTACCACAATTCCGAAAGAGCTTTGCCATTCTAGGACTTTTTTGGGAAGAACTACATTTAACTGGATGGTCAACACAGACAGTCTTTCATGGGTTTAGAACCACAAATGGATCCATTTGCTTTAAGAAAATGCACGTTCAAATATCAGATAAGACATCCTTAGCAAACTGACCTGCTGTACCTTTACAGAGACATGACTTTTCCGTTTAAAGCAAGACACATGATAATATTACAAAGAGGTGACCCTGATGTACGGTGCCACTTTGCTTAGCATTCATAAAGTAGTAGTTACCTAGAGTACAATTGTAAATAAAATTAAGAACATGCAATAAATACCTTTTCATTTTCTTTAAGAAAAACCTTCAATTCCTTAAATTCTCATTTAAATACCTATGTAAATGGCAAGCACTACAATGTTCTGCTTATTTCTTCATTCCCGAAAATAATTATATTATAATACATTATTTTAGTGTGATAATAGTTGCAATAATTTCAATACAAATTAAAGAATATTTTTACTATACTTAAAGAAATGATATATATTGTAAATTTGAAAACTTGAGGCTAGTCACGTGTAGGTACATCCATACGCTGTGAACAATCCCGAACCAAGGAACACTGATCTAAATTACACTGCTTACAGGTCCAACCTGCGACTTTATGGACAAAAACTCTTTTTCAAAGAACAAGACAACGTAAAATTAACTGTGAAGTAAAGTAAGATTATGAAATTCAGAAAAATTTTTTGTTGCCAAACCATTGAATTGCATTTGGGGGTTTTATCTTAAGGCCCTGGTACTAGCCAAATCGCAAAGTTAGACGAGGCACCCCAAGTTAACTAACTAAGTCTGACGATTATAAGTGTCATTCTTACAATATATGATTCCTTGTCTATTAATCAACCTATTTTCGTTAATGTATGTTACCTTTTTCTATACAAAATACATTGCGGAAACGGTGTCCATTTCCGAACTTTTTTGACTAAATGTAGAAATCTAATAGCAAATGGAATGTTTTGTTTATGCATATATGCTGTTTTTGCTTATATCTATTAATCGAATTACTTTCAGATTTCTAATGAGAAAAATCAACTTTTTTATTTTTATTATTATTTAAATAAATAATGGAATCAAAAAATATAAACAATCCATTATCAGTCTGGAGTTCTATTTGGATTTTCTGAAGCGTTTCACTACATATTATTACATTTGTTAAAAAGTGCATTTGTATGGCGCGAGTAGTTGGCCAGTCCTAGCGCCTTAACTGTGTGACACACGTAATTTTTTAGTAGTAATGTTTAATGGAAGGTGATCAGATTCCATACAATGGCTCGTACCTGTTTCTCAGTCAAATAAATATATTTTTTCTCATATTTTGCACATTAAATTAAATCAACTGAGAGCTTCGTCTGTCCCTACGTAATTCTATTTTTGATAAATTAAATTTTATCTGTGGTATACGCCTCTAAAAATATCATGGATACCATTTAATTTATTAAAAAAAAACTTTCAGGCGTAGCTCTCAGTTTATTTATTTAATGTGCAAAATTTCAGAAAACTATTTCTTACTTTGACTTTCCTATTTAAGGCACGAGCCATTGTATGGAACTTGATAGCGTCGTTATCCTCTAGAAAGGTTAATAATCAAGCAGTGTGTGACAGCAAATACAGTCGCACGATCAGACACAATATGGCGGGGTCATTTATTTTCTCGGTTAGGGTATGAAAACGTTTGGGAAAAACAAAGAGCTTGTTGCTTTTGTCGCTAGTTGCATGAAAATCAACTAGGCAGTATCCTGGTGATTGAGTCTGTGTTCCCACTTCTTGAATTTACCACATAGTACATATATTTAGAAAAGTCTTTGGAAATAATGTTATTACATGTGTTATGTAAATAAGAAAGATTATAACAATCGTTTCGAATATTGAAATCACAAAATAAAATGATCCAAGTCCAAATTCAGCGCCTTTTATTTACTTAAATATTATATTAACATAAGCGGGCCACTTTCAAAATATTTGCTTTGCTACGATGGTTTTACCTTAAACATGCTTGAATACTGTTTGCCTTTTCTGAAACATGCAGGTTGTTGTGAAGATTTGTAAAGGTGGGTCAGGTCTTGAGACCCACGGCTGCGCAGCTGCTTTCCTCTAGTCGTGATTTCAATGTTGTATATGTGTTAACGAGTTGGAAAACTTCGTTAGTGTGATATAGACATCATGTGTTTTTGTTATGTTGGACGTTCTAGCAGGTAGCGCCATCTAGTGCCATGTTAACTAGCTTCTATGCATCTGTTTGCTGCATTTGTGGCATGTGAAACTAGCAACTCTTAGCAGAGGGCCCTAGGTCGCCACAGTGTTAGTGGAAGTGGTTCAAACGTTAACTAGATATTTCCTAGACATATTTCGCACACGAAGGGTTCTCTGCCATCGTACAAGATTTTCTGTATGGGGGGGGGGGGGGGGCATACAAAAAATCTAATTTTTATTATTTTTAAATTTTGCCCATTAGTTGTTATAGTGCAAAATAATTACACACTCTGTGAAAATTTCAGCTGCCTACTATTACGGTTCACGAGATACAGCCCTGTGTCAGACGGACGGACGGACAGCGGAGGCTTAGTAATAGGGTTCCGTTGGCATCCTTTGGGTACGGAACCCTAAAAAACTAAATAAGATTTGCATTACCATCTCCAAATCACTATAAGACAGTTAGTTGACAGAGGGACCTCATTGTTTATCATCATCATTTTGGGCAAGTCTCGAGTGTCCGCCACCATTGTTAATCTTCGACAAAACCAAACGACGGAGGGTGCTGCTGATTTAGCTTGTAACGCTCGCGCGGGTTGGGAGACATCCGGGCCACCTGGGGAGCAATGAGAGCATCCCACATGGCCCTTCCCGGCTTGCTATTGCGTTCTGGGACTTTATCTGTTTCAAAGAAAAAGACAGAATCCGTGATGAGGAGGATGCAACATGTCCACAAAGCAGGCAATGCGCGTAGTATTTGATTTGGTAAGATTTACGAAAATGTTGATTACAAAACGACTTACAGCTAAAAGTAAATAACGACCACTGTAGTAAAAAAAAAAATTAAATATAAATATTCATGAAACAATCCAGGTTTGATAACCAATATTGTAAGGTGTTTTTATTATATCGTCATACGTATACGTATACGTGATACGTTATACGTCCAAAGTTATTGTTTAAAACGCGCGAAACATTCGAACTTTCGACCTTATAATTTATATGCTGAACCTCAGACTCAGGGAACCTTTAGAGTCGGGAGGCTCCGCTCGTTTTTTGTATTTTCACCCGAACGGGGCCCGGTAAAATGTGATCAAAAACCTTTGCGGACATCTTATAATTAACTATCGTGTAAAAAGATTCTGGATCTCGACAACAGCGTCACCTACCGGCAGTGCGATCACGAAGCGCAACATGAGGTGTAGGTGCCGCACCTACCCCAAATTGACAGCAAACGGACGGCTTTCGATTACAAAATATGTCAGTTTTGAGTACTAACCGCACTTAATTTCGCACTTCGTAATCGCACTGCGGTTACTTCCTTATCGTTATCGCAATTTAGCTGTTAAATACAACCAACCTCCCCCGTTTCGTGCTTCGTAATCGCACTGGGGGTCCAACTATAGCTAAGAACTATCCAGATGAATCTATAATAAAAATAATACATCAAAATCGGAACAATTACAAACACACGCATACCGTAATTTTATATCTGAAGTAAGTATACAGATAAAATCGATGTTATTGAAAGTTGTAAGTTCTTAGTCCGTAAACGAGTAAGATAAAATTAAATAAAAATCGGCCAAGTGCGAATTTGGCTCGCACACGAAGGGTTTCGTACCATCGAAGAAGATTTAACACAAAAAAATCACGTTTGTCATTAACAATCATTAATTTTAAATTTTACCTATTTTTATTTTGAGCGGCTCGTAGCCTAGTGGCGCGGGTCTGGCCTAGCGTACCAGAGGCCTGGGTTCAATACCGACATGCACCACTGTCGTTCTCTTTCCGAGTTCGATAAGTGCATTTCGTCACGAATGCGAGCTGCTCCATGGTTCGGAATCCATGTAAAAATGTATGTCCCCTTCCCCTACTAGGTGGTAGCCCGCCCGGATTGGTACCATCCCATTGGATGAAAAGATGGTCGAAGCGGCAATGAAAAATTGTCCGTGTTTTCCATCCAGTTCAATGTAGCCGTGCTCTCAAAAGGGAAGGTCCTGGCATGGCACCTAATTCCTTTGGGAATGTGGTGTATTGGGCTAATATCATAACGGTAATTGTGTGGTATTAGCCATCCATGACAGGTCACTTAAAAAAAAATGTTGTTATAGCGGCGAAATAATTAAATACTCTGTGATTATTTCAGCGGTCTACCTATTACAGTTGATACAGCCCTGTGACAGACGGATGGACGGACGGACAGTGGAGGCTTAGTAATAGGGTTCCGTTGGCACCCTTTGGGTACGGAACCCCAAAAATGCGTTACGGCGGATGTATCCCCTAGATTAGTGAAATCCGGGCTCCATAACAACCTGCCACATTTGTACGGCAGCGAAAATGCTGCAACAGTTTAGATTCTAGATCTAGTACAGAATGTTTGTCGAGGCCCGCCCTTCTCTCCCCGCTCCCCCGACCTTTGCTGACCCCCCGACGAGAACGCGACTGGCAAATCCTTTCAGTGCCCGCAGCGCCTTTCCGCAGCTCTGAAAGCATTTATTGCTATGGACTCTTCCATTCGTAAAGAAATCATTACTTACGTTAATAAATACCATTTTATTTTATTTTTTTAATTTTATTTTAAAACAATTTATACGCTAACGTGTCGTTCTCCACAAAATGCTCCGCCTCGAAATAAGAATTTAATCCAATCTTCATAATAATGATTTTCTTTGGTGGCGATTCTGAAAGTAAAGAGGGAGGTACAATTGGCTACCGGCATACAATGTACAAAACTCGCCTAAAACTGCTTATTTTCGCTGCTACTCTGACATTTCTAGCCAGCACCATCTCCGTCACTTCGTAGTAGTACGTAGTAGTAGTCCACCTTCAGTGGAAGAATCTACCTCAGCAGCGTCACCCAACGAACAGACTATTATCTTTGCTAGTGGTAAAAGCAAAGATAAGATAAAGAAGGGTATGAAGCGGGGGTAAGGGGGTAGATAATTATATGCTAATGCTCGGATGAGGTTATGGCAGGGGAGAGGCAGAAGCAGTGGTACCTACTAATACCATTTTCGTAACGCTGCTGCTTGCGTTTGTTCTTTTTTAAATTGAGATCATAGCCGCAACCTTACTAATTCTCAATAATTATCTCTTGGTCAATTAAACAATATTAATAATTTATTTATATTTACTATGAGCAAAAGTATCATTTCTATCGCACGTGGCCCCCACACAAGTTTTTTTTCCAGCTTCACTAATCGACCGATATGAATGCACCCACTATGCAGTGTGGATACACACAGTTGTATTCAAAGTGGGCGGACTAACTTTAATCCGCCGGATAAAGGCCGTTTTTTAACGACTATTTATAATTAGGGTGTGGAGGAGGTGTGTTATGCAATGGATTATTATTTATGCATTCCTAAAGCAAGTAGACATATATATATTTTTTTTTCTTTGAATTATTTGTGTTGCTTATATGTATTTTAAAATTATGCTACTTCAGCCTGTATAAGCCCAGCTTGCTATTTGACACTTATAACTTTATTTCAAGTATTGTGCGAACGAAGTCGTTTTTCGATTTTACATAGGTAGTGAGACAACTGTCTCAAATATATTTATTAGGTAACTACGTATGCATCTGTATATGGTAAAATCGCAGATCGTCCCTTCTAGAAGAAACGATAAATTACGCTGGGCGGGAGGGGGGGGGGGGGGTGTTTTGGGGGCTGCGCACGAGACGAGGAGTCATTGAGTTTCGGACGGCGCGCTACGGCGCGCAACGGTGACACGGCGACAGGCGGGAAACGCGAACATTCTAGAGAACTTTGAATGTGTTCCGATATTCGAGCAGTGGTTGTGGTTACTGTGTCGGTGCGAGGGAGAGAGTACATTAATTATATGTTTGTGAAAGCAAAATACTGTGTTCCTGAGGATGCCAACATCTGTACGAGTCATCGTGAGGCAAGCAGATGGCTGGGCTGAGTGATCTTTTAATTACACTGTTTAATATATTTTTTTTAGTGATTTAATTTATTGTTGTTTCCGGAAAATGTTACCGTCGCGCGTTGTCAGATTTAAGGTCGGCCCGTAAGCACCTGAAAATTTCGCCTCCCATACAAACGTAGTTTACTAATCATTTGAAAACCATGCCTTTGTTTTTTCGGTAAATGTATTCTGGTTCAAACCATAGAGAAAACAAAATTCGTATGAAGATTTTCTTCTTGCTTTCATTTCATTCGGTTTGGATTTTTCAAAAAAACAAAAGCATGCAGACACAGATATTTGTTACCTGATATTAGATATTAAATATCAATTTAATTGGAATAGCGGTTTCCAAATTATTAGTAAACTACGTTTGTATGGGGAGCATTGCTTACGGGCCGTTCTTAAGTGTTTAATTAGGTGTGCATTTACGTGACCCATTATTCTTCGCATCGTGATTTGAATTTCGCACTCGTGACTTATTCGGCGTTTTATTATTTGAGCGGCTGCGTGTGAAGTTCTCGTCGTATGATGATGGGCTTAAAGACCGCCAATTTGTTCAATATATAGTACGTATACAACTCTATTTCTACTTAGCTGTAAGCAACGATTAATACATTTTCAGGAAGATTTATTAAGGTGGGCCATCACGCTCAACTCCCCATACAAACAGGGAAAGAAGATCACGCCCATATTTCTTGTCAGAGATCCCAAATTTTGCTCAAAATAGCTTTATTTGATCAAACTAGATGTCTGATGACCGTTTGCATTGTAAAATTGTGTCTGGTTTCTAAGTTATAAGGTCCGAAATTCGAATTTTCCGCGCGTTTTATACAATAATTTTGGAGTTGGATTATGCAATGATAAAGTAAGAACATCTTCAAAAGATTAGTCATCAGACATAGGTTATTACATCAAGATTTATAATCTATTTGGTTATTGTTAGATTTTTTACTACAGCGGTCGTGGTTTACTTTTAGCTATAAGTCGTTTTGTAATGAAAATTTTCGTAAATCTTACCAAATCATACACTATTCACATTGTCTTTTTTGTGGACATTTTGCATCTTCCTCATCACGGAGCCTGTCTTTTTCTTTGAAACAGAGAAGGTCCCAGAGCGCAACAGCACGGTTTTGTACCGTGCCCGCGAATGAGTTAGTCCCGCCGGGTAGGGCCACCTTAACAGCCGCCATCTGACGGGTTTTGACGCGGGTGCTATTTCTCGTACGATGACTCTACTGGGCTTTGTATTACCATCCATTACAGACCAACATCATCAGTCCTAATTTCAGGCCTACCGATTAGCTAGACCTGGGGTTAGTATAAATTATAAGATTAATTTATTTTACGTTTTGTAAACAACGGTCAATGCGTTCACGAGAAAACCGGTCTCACCCTGAATGTGTACCCCGCGCTTACGAAAGCTCTTTAGCCATAGTCATACCCCGAAAGAAATAATACATTCTAGTACATAAGATAACGTAAGGCCTTGCTTTGTATAACTCTGTATGCGAACTAACTTACAAAGTAGTATGTAGGCTTGTAGCTAGTATCAGGAAACCAAATGTCCTGGACCTAAGATAGCTGACATGACTCGGCCGATGACACACATGACGTAGGGTCCTGCCTAGTTCTCACACCTCTACGTGGCGGCAGATAGTAACGACCATTTCAAATTAATCTATTCTTGTACTTTAACATTACCTAATGTCCCATATATTTATATCTGCCATTCAATCAACACGGGAGACGTCCACGCAGACAGGAATGGCGGCCGAAGGGAGACAATTAATTCAATCTCCATGGCCCATAACTTACTAGACGATCACATGTTAATAACTTTGGCCAATTTCCGATATTAGTTAATTAAGTAGCATCACTAGACTTTTCTAAGTATGGGCTATGCGAGACTTGATATAAGTTAGCTAGCAGTAATTAATTAAGTAACTAAGTAAGTAAATAAGTAGGGTCGTCTCAGAAGATAGGCCCAATCGTGAAAATTATTAGTCCAAGCAGAATAGAAAAAAAAATCTTTTGTTTTACCGGACTCACCTCCGGAAGCAATGTGTAACACCAACACCTTTGTAGATTTCCTCACAATAACACGGAAAACCACGCAGCTGCACGTGACAACCCCGGAAATGGTTGATATCGGAACAGAGTAGATTTTTCCGGCAAGGACAAATGCGACCTCGTGTTCTAAGTGCACACCAATTTCCCTCAGCCGTCACCTGCGAGAGCAATGAAACACACCGCCATTACCTTGACGTTCCTTTTGTGAGTATACTGAATATGGCACATTGAATACCCATTTAGATGGGGCACACATTTACCTCATTTCGTTTGCAATGAAAATATCAAAGTTGGGAAAAAGAATTTCCTTTACGTTAGCGGACATATGTGCACGATGTGGCTGATGTATTATGATTTACTTTTCTGAAAAAGGTAGTGTTTTTATATGAAAGTATCGTCAAAAGTTTATCTTTCTTCTTCCACAATAATTACTTGTTTCTATGAAGGTATCAACAAAAGTTTTTGTCTCTATGTTCGTATTTTTATTTTCGTGTATTATTGTGTAATTTGAATTATCCTTTATTTTAAATACCTATATTTGACTACATATTCATTTTATTGCGCCTACTGTTTTGTTTTTTCTATATTATAAACGGTAAGATGTAAAATTTGTATCGTGCAATAAATGTTATATTATTATTAAGTTTACATGTGTAAGATTATCTTTTTTTTTCTCTTGCATTCTAATAACTTTCTTCTAGGAAGGTATACAAAGATTATTTATGTAAGTTTATCTTTCTTTCTTCTTCCATACAAATTACTAGTTTCTATGGAGGTAGCAACAAAAGTTTATCTATATGAGTTTATCTTTCTTTCTTCTTCCATACAAATTACTTTTTTTATGAAGGTGTCATCAAAAGTTCATCTATGTGAGTTTGTCTTTCTTTCTTCTTCTATAGTAATTACTTGTTTCTATGAAGGTGTCATCAGAAGTTTATCTGTGTGAGTTTATCTTTCTTTCTTCTTCTATAGTAATTACTTGTTTCTATGAAGGTGTCATCAGAAGTTTATCTGTGTGAGTTTATCTTTCTTTCTTCTTCTATAGTAATTACTTGTTTCTATGAAGGTGTCATCAGAACTTTATCTGTGTGAGTTTATCTTTCTTCTTCTTCAACAATAATTACTTGTTTTTTAATAAGGTATCATCCAAATTGTATCTTTGTGAGTTCATCTTTATTTCTGCTTTACTAATTGCTAATAACACTTTCTAATAATGTGGCCTTACTAATTTCTTTAAAAAACGATCTGATAATTCTTCGACACGTGTGTATGTTACTGAAATTCTCCTAAACGACTGGACCGATTTTGATTATTTCGTTTGTGTTGGTTCCCTGGATGGCTTAGTAAGATCCACAATTGAACCCGGTGGCGCTGTTGTCGAGATAATGACCTGAGCAGAGCCTGGCACCTTAGCGAATATAGATATCATTTTAGTCAGTTAGACCCAATAACATGATAGTCACATGTTAATGAGAGGGTCCGCCGCTCACTATGATAAGCCAAGTTTTTAGATTACATACCTACTTACTCTCAAATCACGCGTGAATAAGTTTCCATTCGACATTTGTCTGACGCCCTACCCACAAATAGATTAAATTTCTTACAGAAAAAAACTACAGACTGTGTTCGTATTATAGGATTACGCTTTTACATTTATTAAATTGTAGATGTAAGCGTCGACGCGACTGTCACTATATTGTAAAGTGCAAAGTCGTTGGAGAAGCACAGTCACGTCGGGAGGGGAGACTTCGTTGAATAAACATAAGGAAATGTCCCTGTGGTAGACTAACTTTCTGAAGTTCCTAGGCGTTTCTAAATTTAAATTGTAAATACATAATCAACACAACGCTCAGAAACAAACAGTAAGTACCTATTTGGGGTTCGTTGCCGTCTGAATAGATCTATATACCTATAAGGAACTTGCTAATGGGCTCAGCAGTTACTTCCGCCTCCCGAACACCCCCAACAGTCACAATGAGTTTCGAAGATGCTAGCATCACTGACACTTCGACGCCATTTGATAGATGCAGGGTTTTATAATACGTAATAGACAACCCGGACCCCTCACGTTTTAAACTGTGGGTGATATGCGAACAAAAACTTGCGGGTCCGAGTTATGTTAAACACTCACAGTACGTCGATGACTTTCTAAAAAGGTTTGACGAGACCGTAAATCTCAGACTAGGGTCGTTGTTGGTAGTAGAATTCTAGTATGTTCTCGTAGTATTCTTTATGTCGCATCTTTGCAATATCCGGTGCTCGGCTTACCGATATCAATAACAGTGAATTCTATTTAAACTAATTTCATGACAAATATTAATATCCAGCAACAGTTCAAGATTACGACTCTCTATTAGTAACTATCTTTCTTCAATATAATCTAGTAAGTAAGTACCTACATACGTAAAATTTTCTTGCGAATATCTCGTAAATTACCAGTCAGATTTTAATGTGGTTTTCACCATTCCATCTTAAAAAAAAGGATTGAACGGCCGTTTACACACTATATCCAAACAAATGAAGGTGTAATTAATAGTCAAACGTACTTATTTCTAATTATTACCTACCTACTTCATAGCCAAAGTTGATATGTACATAATATGTCAAAAAAAGT
Source organism: Incurvaria masculella (assembly GCA_946894095.1). Lineage (NCBI taxonomy): Eukaryota > Metazoa > Arthropoda > Insecta > Lepidoptera > Incurvariidae > Incurvaria > Incurvaria masculella. Next base: position 10,070,827 of record OX335647.2, read on the forward strand.
TCGGGGCAAAAAGTTGTTCCATTCAAAATCTACACATCTTAATCTGTAATATAAATTGCTAAATAAATTCCGACGGGAGGTTTATTGTACTGTTATAGGCATCGACTACATTAATATGTGGTAGTTCTGGAGAAAAAATAAAGCAACTGTTTTCTGGAGTTGTCCTCTACCTAAACCGGGTTCCAGGGCCACGGACCACTACACCAGACATAATCAAAAGTACCGTTGAACTATTCAGCCCGATGATCCTTTGCACTCTCCGGCGCGGACTTTAAATTAAATGTGAAGTCGACGCCATTTTGTGGTCGAATGCGAATATTTGAACTTACGATTAAATAGAATTTCTACAGTTTTCAACAACTCGTATGTGTGTTTAGGGTCACATAAATGAGTTTTGCGTTCGTTGTTTCGTGATTATCATTTACATGTAGTTCGTTCCCCTTGGGTCTCTCAGGTTAAAGGGTTCTGCCTATTTTATAATATTTTAAAACTTTAAAAAGTAGCTCTATTAAGAGGATAATGAGGTGATCGATATCCATACAATGGATCGTGCCGTAGAAAAACGTACCGACGTACCTCATTATTTATTTCATGTAAAAAAAATCAGAAAATATTTCTTAATTTGACTGGGGAAACATACAACATCACCTTTATTAACCTCTTTAAAAAGAAAAAAAAAATATCCACTGCAGGATGCTCATTAAACGTGGAAGTGATGGAAATCAATGGATAAAAGATGCTTAAAGGCAAAAAAAGTTAATAAATGGCAAAAATTCATACCATGAGTGTTCAAAATTTGGATGTCATAAAAAAATTACCATTTAAATAAAAATAAATGTAAACTTATATAGTATTTTATAAGATTCAGGTGTAAGTTTTCGTTCTTGACAAATTAATTGATGCTTACCACGTTGTGATATTAAATGTAATTTGACAACTATCTTGAGGCTTTTGTAATTTTGGTATCTTAATTATTATTTTATAAAATTCTGACCATTTGGTAATTAGCTACCTTTGAGTTTGCATGTAATAATAATCTATAAATTCCTTGTTATGATTCAACCATAACATCTCCAGCATTATCCTTAATTGTACAAATAGATGTTACTATATGACAAAAACTTATTGACTTATTCAAGGACACTGTTAAAGTGCTAATAACATATACCAAGTTTTTTTTTTTTATGTGACTGGACATGGATGGCTAATACCACAAGTTCTGTCATGGTATTAGCCCAACACACCACATGGGAACTAGGTGCCATGCCAGGACCTTCCTTATATTGCACGGCTACATTGAACTGGATGGAAAACACGGACAATTTTCATTGCCGCTTCGACCATCGTTCATCCAATGCGATGGTACCAACCCGGGCGGGATAAACCCTACCACCTAGTAAGTAAGGAAGGGGACCTACAGCTTAACGTGGAATCCGAACCACGGCCAGCCTCTCTCAACGGTCGAATGGTCACCCATCCAAGACCAGACCGGACCCAGCGTTGCTTAACTTCGGAGAGCGATCGCCGAAGTGTCGCGCCACTGGGCCACTGAGGCTGACATTGAGAAGTTAAATGTAGTAATATATTGTTACGATTTACCATTTGTAAATGCGAAATAAATGCATAATTATTAAACATATGTATCATTAGCACGGAGGATAGAGGTAGAGAGGAGTTGGTCTAAGCAAATTGGGTCTGTGTCAACCAAGTGGGTCGCTACGTCACAGCTCACGTGATAAAGAAGGCGTGGCTTAGCGACATTCGCGACATGGCGCTGGCGGTGTTAGGTTGTGGGACAACATTATGGTCTGCGGCGCAATTTTCGGCGAACAGTCGATTACACGATGAGATTTTTTGTAACATTACACAGGACAAAATAATCTGAAGTTTGTAGGTGGAATTACGTTTTATTTGTCAGTAAAACACCTCATATTTTATAAGTTGAGTCAATATTCGAGCATTGTATCGATGTATCGTTCTTGCTATGTGCCGATAGATGGCGCGCAATCATTTTCGTTTTACGTTAAGAAATGTTGATCTCATGATGCAAATTTTAATGACATTTATAAGTTAAAATTATTTGAATCCGCGCGAAGGCATAGATTTAAATTTCTAAGGTTTTTTTATGGAAAAAACACTGAGTAAAATTTAAAAGCCGCCATCTAGTTGTAGTCTTGTAACCACTAAGAATAGCTCTAGGAATAGCTGCTACCAGAATATCGATTCTTCCGGTAGATGGATTTCGCAAAAATGGGCGGTGCATGACCCCAGCATGAAGCGATTTTCCCCCCGCTTCCCCGCACAGTGTCACGCTGCGATCCTTAGTAATATGAGTTAAAAACATCTCCTCTCTCCCAATATCCTCTGATTTTGAGAAATTTATTACATACTTCATTAAAATACTGTGAACAAAAACCAAATAAAACCAGAAACTTACTATTTACTAAAACTATACTAAACTAAATATAAAATTTCCTCCATGCCCGCCGAGCTGCCGATGGTACCTAAAATGCTATGTGCGTTTCCTTTCTAAATTTCCATGCTACTTCGCTTTTGAGAAAGCTTGATTCTGTATTTTCCAGTAAAATAATTCCAATATTTTCCAATAAAAAGGTTAATTTAAAAAAAACAACGTATGTAGGTCTGTACAATATATTTTAGACTCCAAAATTTCAAAACCCTAGTAAAACATTTAGAGCATGTAAAAGTTATCGCCCGTAGCATGAGGAATTGATATTATAGGATAGCATAGGAACGTTCATGTAAAGATATTCCTGTCACACTTCACATATCCGAATCTTCATGGGCTTCATTGTCATCCTAGATATTATAACAAGGCTTGTAAGTTATTAATAATTACTATACAAACCGTTTACGTGATCTAACTGTAATAATTTATGGTTTGATCTTGTAATGTAAAGCTGGGCAACCCCTTTTAAATCAAACAGAGTCGTCATTATCTGTATAACTTGACGTTTCTCCAGCAAAGTGAAATCAAACTTTTGCAAAATCAATAAACGAGCGAAACCTGTTACATTCAACTTCACCATTTTCCGGGTCGAGCCTTCTTTTGAGTTCATTGGCAAGTTTACACGGCATGGACCTTGAAAAGCTTGTACGATTTGGAACCAAAGTTATTTGAGGAAGCGGAGGTTGAGAATACACTTAATTAACTTGTCTTTTTTTTTTTATATTATTTGTTTCTATTTTCCCTTCATTTTTGTTAGTCAACAATTATAGTCAATTTCACTATCGAAGCGATTTTTTCTCAAGAAATACCATCGAGTCTTTTTATTTTGTGTGCTAGTATAGCGTCAAAGAATGTAAAAAATATTTAAAACAATTAATATTGCTCAAACAAATATAAATATTTGCTATGATCGCCATCAAAAAGCGAATACCCTTTGTTTTGTTTATTCATACTAGTTTATACCCGGCTCCGCTCGGGTCAACGTAGTTTTGGACTGATGTCGGGCCGAATTATTTCCTGGATATTATATGAGTTCCCAATACAAATTTCATCCCCTATTTCATCACCTTCGAGTATATTTTAGTTAGTTTATGTCGCGTCCACTCATTTTTGAAGGTTTTAGAGTCCCTAATTCACAGCAACCCCATAGAATTGTACATCCACCAAAAGTGAATGTAGGCTTCAATCATTTTCGTCGCAGGCTATAAAAGTAACTTTCCATCAACTATGCTTTTCGAACTATAGTAGAACGCAGATTATCCGGATCAATTTGAACTGAAGGCACAATAATGAAAAATAAAAAACAAATTGATTAGGAATGTGATATGTATGTATCTTTTCCTACCGTGAAAAGCAAGGACGCATTATTTAAAGAAAGAGCCCAGTAAAAATAACTACTTTACGAATATACTGCAAGGCTGGACCCGAACCAGCAAAACATACCATTCGCCGGTATTGCGTCCATTCATTTTGGCACCTGCTTGTGTACCCATAATTTGAAATTCTCCTAAAGTTTCTCCTCCCGTAATCAATGTCCTAGGTACCAACACAGTGTTTAAGATTATACCTACATACATTGATTTAACGCTTCACTTACTTACTTTTATGTTCCACCGTAGTTTAAACTATTCATCCGAGAAAAAGTTGTCAATCGATTCGTTATTATGATCTGGTTAACATAGGCACGGAAAATATTTTTAAAATTGTTTAAAAAACTGTAACCCAACTGCGGATGAAGACACTAAAACGTAAAAGAAAAGGTAAGTGCGGTTTCATAAAACAAAAAATAAAACGATGATATCAGAGAGCACCCACCTTGTTACTTTGCTTTTGGTTTTTGAATCCGTAGTCGGCTTCAAAAAAGGAAGAGGTTTCTCAACTCAACTGTATTTTTTTTATGTTTGTTACCTCAGAACTTTTGCCTGGGTGAACCGATTTTGATGATATTTTTTTTATTTAAAAGCTAGTGCTTTCTGGGTGTGTTGTTCTGACAATGATATTCATGAGAAAATCATATAAGTCTTAAATTTGCATTTAGTATCTGCGCGACAAATGGACGAATAACTCAATAAAACGCCAACAGATTTCGATGATTTTTTTTTTTTTTTTTGAAAGGACGTGTACAAATTAGTTAGTTTACTTCAGATTCACTAAAATAAACAAATAAAAAACAGACTTCAAAGAAAAAGCACTAATAAGTAAGAAAATAATTGCCCATTTTTATAGTTACGATTATTGTTATTTTTTGAGTCGGTGTCAGCCAAGATAGCCAAGGTTCTCTGGACTGGCGCAGCGCGTGCCCGGCTTTTTTTATTATCAGCCGAACCAGGTAATATCAATTCAGGATGCGTGGCGAAGCACGTGGCGCGTCGAGTGCTGGGCGGGGGGGGGGGGGGGGCGCTCGCAGGGCGGGAAAGGGAGCGCAGGCCCGTCACTACAGATGCCTCCAGGCTGGTCGCCGCTGTCAAGTTCAAGAATATTTCTAGCTGAACTAGCCGCATTGTGCGTGGCCACGTGACCGCCCGGTCGGTACAAAGAGATGTATACAAAATTAGAATACCATACGTACATAATGTTCGTTTCTGTAAAAAAAGCGTGGCGCTGTATCACGCGAAAATCTCGAGCGATCGTAATTTGTATCAACTTTTGTATAACAACGGATATTTAACGTAACAATGTGATTGTTTTGCATTTGGCCGGAAAATCACAGTCATTGTTCGAGAGCTCCGACATTTAAGTGTGAACAAAATGTTAGTGCATCGAACCATTATGCGTTATAACCAAACCGGAAGCATTGCTAAACGGCATGGAGGCGGTCATCGGAAAACAGCAACATCACGTGATATGGTTCAAAAGGTAAAGGCTCGAATTCAAAGAAATCCTCGCCAGAGTGCTGCAAAATTGGCGAAAAGTCTGAAAACATCCGACTCAAATATTCGGCGCATACTGAAAAAAAGAACTGAAACTGAAGCCCTACAAGATACAAAAAGTACAGTACATTACTTTAGCGCAGAAGGCAGTCCGACTACAAAGAGCTCGAGCACTGAAAGCCTTGCACGAACGTGGCGATCTGGAAAACATTGTTTTTACTGATGAAAACATTTGTACTGTCCAACAGTATGTAGGTAAACAAACATAAAGATCTTGTTCGGCTGCAGAGCAAGTCCAACGATAATTTAGATGATAGAGTTGCCGTTCGTAATCAAGTGCCTGCTTCTGTTATGGTCTGGGCTGTAGTGACCGCAAATGGTCGCTCTCCACAAGTCAACCAGCAAGTGTACCGAATCGATCTGCAGGGAATCTCCTAGTCTACGTCTCTCATGAGATGGGAGATGCGCTCGAAAATCATGGCTATAACAACAAATAGGGAAAATTAGAAAATAATAAAAAATAAAGACAAACAAAAAAGTGATTTTTTTGTGTTAAATCTTGTTATGGTACGGAACCCTTCCTGTGTGAGTCCGACTTGCACTTGGCCGGTTTTTTTTAACGTATGTTGGTTTGGGTCCAGCCATGGCGCATATTCATAAAGTAGTTATTTATCTACTTTTTGTGCCCTCGCTTCACGTTCGATTCTACACACATATCACATTCATCAAAAGAATTCGTTCTTTGGACGAATTAGAACGATTTGACCAAAATAACTAGTTATTTTGACAAATGTGTTGCCTAGCACAGAATATTTTCGTAAATCATACGGTGGAGTTAGTTGTTACTTAAAACGTTATGTAGCTGCCACTAAATATACAGCGTGATTAGAAATTCGATACATTTCTTCTAAGGGGTCAGTCCAGAGCTAATTTGTAAATAACATTTAAAGTACAAGTACAATTACAATTTCAGCGGTAAAATGTAATTAAAACATTATTTGGTTGTTGACTGGTTTTTACACCTTTTCCCTTAAACAAATCGACAGCGCAAACCCAACAAAACAAAAAAAAAATAGAACTAGTTTGAAAGTGGACATTTCCATAATTTGTATTGTCATTTCCATAATTGGTATGCCACGTGTCATACTTTTCTTTTTGTAAACCTCTTTTATTTACAAATGTTTTGTTTTTCTGACATAAGCTGTCATTTATGACCTTTTTTCTGAGATTATGGATATTTTTAATTCCATATATTTTTTTAAAGTAGTTTCTGTATTCATTCTATATTCTATTAACTCGCTATTATAAAATGGCCTATGAAGTGCCCAGAGTGGAGTAGTTATTTTATAATTTATCATTATTACATTTGGCTGTATGGCTGTGTGACGAATATGTATGGGAAATAAAAAAAAACATCACTCTTATAACGTTTCAAATTCAATATATAAATTCAAATTCAAATATATATTGAATCTTTATGGTTTTATGGTATTTACTGCAATAAGAAAGATAATGCAAAGGTTTTTTCAATTTTATCGTTTGTATGAAGGACCATAACTGTGATTTTCGAATCCAGATTTAAAATCTAATTTTTTTTTAATGTTAAGAAACTCACATAAGAGGTGCCCGATGACGCTCATGGGCGTTCGAACTTTCACGGAAAACCATTGTTTCAGTAGCCCGCGTGAAAGTTCGAGCCTTCTAGGTGCTTCTTCACATCATGTCTAAAGGACCTAGGGTGGTACTTTGGGGAAAATACCCCGGCATTCCATTGATTATCGACCGTATAGATAATCTATCGAGTTGATCAATTCGTTCTTATTTTTTTTTATTGTCGACAGTATTCTCTGGCTGTTCTGACTGAAAGTAGAAAAGGGAATGAGCTACAGCGTTATGCAGCTCCTCGATAAAGTTTAGTGAGGTCAGAGGAAAGTTTGTAAGCATTGCGCCTTTTCCCACTACCTGACTTCGCCTACGTCAAACAATCTGCAAATACAAGCCCGCACGTCATATTGGGCAAGTTTGTGTAACCGCAGTTGCCTAATCAAATATTAGGTATGATAATGTGAGCCCACGAGGCAAGCCTCGTGCTGGCTTCGTCGGCGGGGCTGGAGGGCGGCGGAAGAGCGGGGGGGGGGGGGGAGGCGGCATCGCAAGGGCTGATCACGAGGCGTATTGTACCGAGGGGATTCATTAAATGCACGCATAAACATGTTTTAGGCTCGAGCCAGACCATGTATGGCAGTAAGCATTGAAGGACAGGAGTAGCAACCGAAACTCGTTTGTATAGGGGCGATGGCGTAGCCAAATGGCAGCAACGCCGCCGGCGAGTGAGTTCGCTTACTACTGATTTTCTCGAGTTTCAACGACATGTAAGAACACGTAAGATAAAAAGGGAGGAGATATGGCATCGAGTGCGCCTAGTATGGGACCCGCCGTCTCCAATTAAAAAAAACGACCAATCTAACTTAATACATGCAAACATAGTCGCAGGCGTATTGGAGGGATTGTGTGGGTAGGAACTGAGGAACGCTATTTTAGAGCAGATTCGCGCGCGGTGGCCACGTTTCGACTTTCTGGCATACGACGCGCCGACGATTCCCATACAACTATATGGTCATTTTGACCATATAGTGGAAACGCGATATCGAGCTTTTCCACTTGTGATTACGCTGCGCCCATACGATCGAGTTTCGATCGCTCTTACTCCCATCCTTCCATGTTCGCAGATTGTATAATACATTTGAGCATAGATACATTTGCAGCGACCTTCGGTGGCAGAGGTCATGGGTTCCCCGCGGCCCGTTCTTGTACCGTTTTCTTTCGTTTTGTGGCTTCGTCATAAATGCGAGCTGTTCCATGGTTAGGAATCCATGTAAAACTATAGGTTCCTTTCCTCCACTAGGTGGTAGGGTTAGTCCTGACCGGGATGGTACTCATAGCATTGGATATAAGATGGTTGAAGCGGCTATAAAACATTGTCTCAATCTATTCCTTCAAGAATGCCATGTGTTGGGCTAATATAATGATGTTGGGTGTACAAGCCATTCATTTCCAGTTATATAAAAAATATACATACATTTTGTTTGTAGGTATATACTTATTACTAATCTATTTATTTATATTTTTTTGTGCGACTTGACATGGATGGCTAATACCACACAACCACCATTATGATATTAGCCCAATACACCACATTCCCGAAGGAACTAGGTGCCATGCCAGGACCTTCCCTTTATGAGCACGGCTAGATTGAACTGGATGGAAAACACGGACAATTTTTCATTGCCGCTTCGACCATCTTTTCATCCAATGCGATGGTACCAACCCGGGCGGGCTTAAACCCTACCATCTAGAAGGGGAAGGGGACCTACAGTTTAACATGGATTCCGAACCATAGAGAAGCTCGCATTCGTGACGAAATGCACTTATCGAACTCGGAAAGAGAAAGACACCCAAAGGGTGCCAACGGAACCCCGTCCGTCTGTCACAGGGGTATCTCATGAACCGTAATAGGTAGGCAGCTGAAGTTTTCACAGAGTGTGTATTTATTTTACCGCTATAACAACAACTAGCTAAAATAAAGGGGGCCCCCCTGTGTTAAATCTTGTACTATGGTATGGAGCCCTTCGTGTGCGAATCCGACTCGCACTTGGCCGGGTTTTCTTCAAATGCTGTGTCCCAAGTAAATAAAGTGATATAGGTCCGAAGATACTTTTTCTTTCCCTACGATCTTTTATGTTAAATTAATTGGGGCCATTGATATGTTTGTGATTTTTTCACAAACTACAATCTTAAATTTTAGTGAAGTGGTTTAAAGCGAAGAAAAAGCCACAAAAACCGGCCAAGCGCGAGTCGGACTCGCACACGAAGGGTTCCGTACCATCGTAAAAAATGTATACAAAAAAATCACGTTTTTTGTATGGGGACCCCCTTTAATTTTAATTATTTCTTAATCTTACCTATTTGTTGTTATATCGGCAAAATAAATACACACTCTGTGAAACATTCAGCTGTCTATCTGTTACGGTTACTGAGATACAGCTCTGTGACAGACGGACAGACGGACGGACGGACGGACAGCGGAGGCTTAGTAATAGGGTTCCGTTTTCACCCTTTGGGTACGGAACCCTAAAAACGTACATCCAACATAATTTAATTGATTACCTAATTCAATTACAAATTATTATGATTCAAGCTAAAATACTACTGCATCTACGGGAACTACGTAGGTGTGTTTTATCTACATATCTCAGACTAACGTCACGTGTCACTGTCAGTGCTGATGGCAACTAATCAGCTATAATGTCCCTTCAACCCTTGTTAGAATATCACTCGATACTCGAGACTCGGGAGCCTCGATCGATCGCACGAACACTCTCGCACTTATCAATATTCAACATGTGAGCAGGGGGTCTACTCATGAGATTCGTTCTTTCAACGCGATTCAACGCTTTCGTACTTATGAAGTGACAGCCACGAGTCACCCTAGTGTTGTCCCCACAGATTAAGCCCCGATTGCACGAAGAGACGGCCGGTTAAAAGCAATGTTCAAACACGTCACTTTTAGTGAACCGCATGAAGTTCCTTCTTTACTATCCATACAAAGTGACATGTTTAATCATACGTTGGCGATGATTTTGATTTATTATTCTATTTCATTATTATTCTTATTAGAATGCGATGACAACAACAAAACATTTTATGTTTGCAAACGTCAGGCAAAAGCGTTTCACTTTCGTCTGTGACTAACTCGTTTTCGATTTCCTGGGTAGATATGCAGGCTTGTGCTTAGATACGTTTTATATGTTTAATAACATGTATCTGGCTACTTACTTAAAACGCTTACAAGTCTTACAAAATTAATAAACAACCCATTATACCTGATTTGTTTTTGAAATGCTTGTCGCATGACAAAATTAGGGGTCGGCGGTGTTGGTAAAACGTCAACGTTCAGCCCGTGCCCAAAAAGGCGATAAATCAGACCGGGCCGGCTATACCTCTCTTCTCTGGAGAATGATGGAGCGCTTCATTAATTCTCAGTTGATGGGGTTATCTAGAGAGAAATTATCAGCGGTCACCAATATCGATGTTTTGGAGATCTAGTTAACGTTTCACATGTGATGAACGATGCGCTCGAAAAATCATGGCAAGGGAATGGGTAACGGCCTGGATATTATACGAACTAACAGGCAGGTAATTCACCCTCACTGTCGACATACCTTATTTACTTTTTGTTGTTGTGTTTTTGTTGAAAGAGAAGAGTAATATTTTGATAGCTTAGTGTCCTGATAAAACAGCGTGAAGATTTGAAGGTCAAAACCTTGAATAAAACTTGCGCGGTTTTCACTTATGGCTAGGTTGTCCTAGTCATAACTGAAAACAGCTTTCAAATCGAAATCGATTTCAGTTCCCTGCATGATGACATAACATTGAGTTAGTGAATGTTAAGAGAGTCGTTACCCTATCAATTCCCCAAACTACGGGCGATAACTGTTCCATGCTCTTAAGGCGCTAGGACTAGCCAACTACTCGCGCCATACAAATACACCTTTTAACAAATGTAATAATATGTAGTGAAACGCTTCAGTAAATCCAAATAGAACTCCAGACTGATAATGGATTGTTAATATTTTTTGATTCCATCATTTATTTAAATAATAATAAATAATAAAAAAGTTGATTTTTCTCATTAGAAATCTGAAAGTAATTCGATTTCTAGATATAAGCAAAAACAGCATATATGCATAAACAAAAAGTTCCATTTGCTTTTAGATTTCTACATTTAGTCAAAAAAGTTCGGAAATGGACACCGTTTCCGCAATGTATTTTGTATAGAAAAATGAAACATACATTAACGAAAATAGGTTGATTCCTAGACAAGGAATCATATATTGTAAGAATGACACTTATAATCGTCAGACTTAGTTAGTTAACTTGGGGTGCCTCGTCTAACTTTGCGATTTGGCTAGTTTTCGAAATTTTGCATTTTAAAATTTATTATAGAAATCTATGGCTGTATGTTTTGATTTTTTTAATATACCTTTGAGATTACAAAATACTGGCTAATAAATATTTGAAAAAGTTGTCTTTTTTACGTTCGTTTTCGATTATTTTTTTACTGAAAAATACAGATATTTACAAACAATTCAAAACATACGGACAAAGAATGAAGCTTTTTCAAGTGATTAAAAAGTTTTGATTTAAATTTAACAACGTTTAGGAGTAGGGAAACGTTAGGGCCTGGAAGACGATTTTGGTATTTTAATGACAGTCGCCGTGCAAAATTGTGCCTTGGACAATGAATAAAGAATGCATTTCTTAAAATCTTCAAATCTTAGATTTTCTGTGACTTCACGACTGCCTTAAAACCGTGGTTAAATCCTATGAGGATGAAGAGAAGAATGTTTTCAAATACAGTATTCGCAGATGAATTTCGAATAATTTTTTTTTCAAACTAGCGCTCATTTTTTTACGTTATTTTCACGTTTTTGCAGAGATTTCAGTGTTTAAAAGTATTAAAATTAGTACATTTTGGACTACATGAACAGCAAGTTATGTTTCCCATTAAAAACGTAGTTTTAAAATATTGTTTAATAACTACTTTGCCGATTACTTAATTATTCATATAAATATATTCAACTTCAAAATCTATTGCTCTTTTTCTTTAAAACATTGTCTCTGCTCTTTTTAATTTAAAACATTGTCTAACGACAGCCATACGATGGCATCTTGTGGCTTTACATAGATTTCTTCTGTTTATGTTTTTTATTTTTTTTATTTCGTATTAAGGAATTCGATAGCGTTATCTAAGGTTGGTTATACAGTAGTTCTTAATCTAAACATTAGGGCAAATAATAGAATTCCATTGATATAAAAAAAACTGACTACTATTTTGACTCTTTGAATTTAGATAGAAAATAAATTTATTAAATCGATCTATCGGTCGAGACCACAGAGACAACGTCGATCTTCGTGTTCGGAACAAACGTATCATAGCTTTCGCACGTAGCCTTAAACATAGCTTTCCTTTTCTCAATTGTATTCATTTAACTGTTATAGCTAGTAAAAGGACACGTGTGCTTAATTCGTTTAGATACAAAAAGAAAAACATTCATTCATCCTTTCACCGCTGAAAGAGCTTCGCTCCACCATGGAGGTGACGAAATTACACTCATATGTTGTTTTTCTGTATCCTGCTGCAAGAAGCCGAGTGAAATTTGAAAAAAAAAAGATTAGGAGAACCAGTTACGAGAGGGGTTTCCAATTCCAAATCACTACATAGTATAAAATAAAGTCGCTTTCTCTGTCCCTATATCCCTATGTATGCTTTAATCTTTAAAACTACGCAACGGATTTTGATGCGGTTTTTTTAATAGATAGAGTGAAGTGGAAGTTTCATATGTATAATAAAATCAATTAAATAGTGGAGAAATACTGTTATTTTTGAGGTTTAGAGGGATGATTTTTTTTTCGCTTACATTGCAAACGCAAGCTGAACCCTACGAGATGTATCAAAATAATGTACTAAGTATTGTACACATTGAATAGGTCTACATAATATATCTATCTCTTATGGATATCCCACAATAATTTTTTTTTGTCGTTTACTTTTTACGACAAATAATGGCTAATTTTCGAAGCGATTTTAACCAATGCAGCATTAATCCTTATCCAATTAAATACCTTTAATACATTGTTGATTAAATATATAGCTTTTTTTTTTTTTTTTTTTTTGAAACTTTTATTTATTTATTTCTTTAGAGTAATGAACATAAAACAAATTAAACTAAATAGAGAATCATATATAGCTATATGGCCCTTTACAGCATATGATTTAAATAAATATTTTCGAAGATATTACAGATTTAAAAATTGCGGGACGTAGCGTTTGCGGCGGTACCGGCCGGGGCGGCGGGAGCCTGCCTGTAATAGTTCAAAAAAATTTTTTAAATGATATTATGCCCGTGCAAAGCCGGGACGGGCTGCTAGTAAAAACTAAATTGCTTCCAACCTTTTCATGTACTATGAAAAGAAAATATTTAGCTTTTCTTACATTTTCGTTGCTGCTTAATTACATCCATTCAATCCTTAAATTTCTGTGATTTTGCTTGAATTGAAGGTCGGACTAAAGGACCAGTGAACCTAACGAAATTACAAGGTTTCCTTACCATCGTCAGCATTCCATGTTATCTGTGAATTTTATGTTATTTTAACCACGATTGCTCCAGCTTTTCTTTCGTGTAATGGGCAGACACCTAATATTTATCGTCCACTTGACCAAATTTCATATCAACGTAATGTTCAACTAAAGCCTGATTATGTGCGCGAAGGCCGAGACGCCCACGCCTCCGCCTGAAAACCTACATAGATATCGAGTCCTCAAAAATGTTGCACTAATGTGATACTACTGCATCTACCAGTAGGGTGTCAGGGTTCTATATATTTAAGAATGTATTGTTCGTACAGTTTTATGCTTTGAATTGGTGTTTTGGCTAATTAGTGTATATTTTTTAAATAATTGAATCGGTGGGTTCCTTCCCTAACATTTTATTGATAACTATTATGCCAAATAACTCTCCTAACACCGTCAATCAATATTGAGTTTTTAATCAAAACCACTATAAAACAGTTGATTGAGGCATCTTCATCATATTAATTTTTGCTATAGACCCAAAAATCTCCAAAATTAATGACATAAGAATAGCAGTTTTAAAATGATTACCAAACTACGTTTTATGGAATATGTAATTTTTAGTCGTGTCTATAACATATTTATGGTGAAACACATATTATTATTATGTAAAGTAGAAATAATGTAATATTCGTACGGACAAAAGCGGTTCACAAGACCTATTGTTCATATGCTAAGTAGTTAAAACAAAAATGTTATAACCATTTTGCAGATAACATTCAACGCTAAAAAATATTTTCCGAAACCCCCATATTACCTTAAACATTAAATACAAAAGCTAAGACAGATTTCAAGTAATATAAGCGACTTCGTTATTCCAAATTAAGGAAGCAGCCCTTACGCGGACGGAGATGGCGCCGGCTCGCTGAGAGAACGTAAATACCAAATCTGCTCATTCTTTTTTTCCATTACAAGTTTTACGATATCAGCAATGTCTTCCTCATTTTAGGAAAAAGGAAAGGAAAAAAGCTGGCGGGCCTAATCAAATGACGATGTGGAAATACGTCGCGATATATTTACCGGTATTGAAGCGCTATTCGGTCTCTGATAATCGAATTGCTTGAAATGACGTTAACAATCGCTCCGAAGACGAATATTTAGAAATATACAGGAATTGGCTCACTTCTTTAACTTTAGATCCGAGGTAACTAAACTTAAATTATTGTCTGTTGCACAAAATACACTGTTCCAATTTACTTGATATTCGGTCTATAATAGTAGGCAAGAAATATCTGTGTCTCCATGTGTTTGTTTTTTCGGTAAATTTATCCTTGGTCAAACCACAGAGAAAGCAAAATGAGTAAACAGATTTTTTTGCCTGTATTTGTTACGATTTAGATTAAAAAAAAAAACAAAAAACGTGCAGACAGAGATATCTGTGGCTTGGTATTAAATAATAAATATCAATTAAATTGGAAAAGTGGTTTTCAAATGATTAGTAAAGTACGTTTGCATGGGGAGCATAGCTTACGGGCCATTCTTAAGTTAAGGAATGTGATATGTTTTTATGTATAATCGAACGTGAAGCAAGGGCACATTAATTGAAGAAAGAGCCCAGTTAAAAGAACTACATTACGAATATACTGCAAGGCTGGACCCGAACCAGCAAAAGGTACCATTCGCGGGTATTGCGTCTACCAATTTCGCCACCGGCTGTATACCCATAATTTGGAATTCACCTACAGTCCCTCCTCCCGTAATGAATGCCTCCTGTTTATGATTATACCTACATACATTTTTTTAACGCTTCATCTACGTTGCAGACATTTGACTGCAAAGGTTGAACATTCAAACATATTGCCGTCCTCACCAAAATAGTATTTGGCATCAGACGCTAGAGCCAGTCATAGGTTGACTTAAGTAAATATACTTTTTCGAACTAAGCATGTACGTCGCTTATTCCAAAGAATGTGATATGTATGTATGTATAATCCACATTCTTAAGTTGCTGACACGTGTCCTTGCAAGGCCAGGCTCTGTCGTGGCCCGTAAAGATATCCAGAGTTTCATTTTCAAGGTCGCAAGATCGCATGTCGGTGGTATTTTTAGATTTATGTAACGAATATCGAAATCATATTTGAACGCATGCCGAGGTACGGAGCGCATCACTCTCGGTGCCACAGTAGGCATTGGCATTTGCACGGAAAACGTATGTGGTCAAAGACCAATGTGTGGCGTCTAGGGTGATCCCCCCATAATGTTTCCATATCCTGCAATTTTCCATAGTTTTTGGTGAAATTTTACTATTTCATTGGTATAATTAATGTAGATATATTGTTCATCTATTATTATTGCGATGTTAAAATTATCGACCCTGGCGTGATTAAACCTACCACCTAGTAAGTATGTAAGGAAGGGGAGTTACAAGTTTTCTGTACCACGAACAGACTCAATAGCCAAGTTAATTAATAATTATCGCATAATTTTAAGATTTACGTAGCGGAAGTGAGTGGAATATTCTTGCCCGGGTAGCCTAGAGGAACCTGTAATAGTAGAGCATGTATGGATAATATTTGTGTTAATCTTATGCTGTGATTGTTAGGGTTCCGTACCCAAAGGGTGAAAACGGAACCCTATTACTAAGCCTCCGCTGTCCGTCCGTCCGTCCGTCCGTCCGTCCGTCCGTCCGTCTGTCCGTCTGTCACAGGGCTGTATCTCAGTAACCGTAACAGGTAGACAGCTGAAATTTTCACAGAGTGTGTATTTATTTTGCCGCTATAACAACAAATAGGTAAAATTAAAAAATAATTAAAATTAAAGGGGCTCCCATACAAAAAACGTGATTTTTTTGTTTTTTTTTCTACGATGGTACGGAACCCTTCGTGTGCGAGTCCGACTCGCACTTGGCCGGTTTTTTTGTATGGCGCTCTATCTTCTCTACCGACCCCTCTGAGTAGTCGGCGTTATGGTATGTGTGTATTTCAATGCTTGGGCAAAAATAAATTATACTAGCGCTTCGGCGACAAAACTTCCAGGGGTAAAAAAGGAATAAGGCCAGCTAAAAGACTGTCCTTTCGACAGATAGAGCTAATGAGGAGGTCATGACATAGGAGAGATGTATTTGAAATGTAAGGACGAGCTAGTGGTACCCATTTGCAGAGAATTACTATCCCAAAGTGCCGATCTAGTTGATAACTTCCTCCTAATTAAAGTCAGTTGAAGTCCTAATTTTTCGAAATCCTAAAAATATGCGCGTAAAACTGTGGGCTCCCTTCTTCCTTAATTATCCCCCTTATAATATTAATCCCGCAAGGATTCCTACCATCGCATTGAATGAACAATGGTCGAATGAACACGCAATGAAAATTGTCCCTGCTTTCCATTTTTATTTAGCTGTGCAATGTAAGGAAGGTCCTGATCGCACCTAGTGGTGGATTAATAACATGACAGTGGGTGTGATATTACCCATCCGTTACATAAAAAAAAACCACAAATATTACTCTAGAATATTCCAATACACTTTTAAAAAATCAATAAGAAACGTAGTAGCTTATTCTATTTTTAGTTTGATAAATCATTCATATTGAAGCAGTGAAAAGAAATATTTTGTTCAGCATATGCACAGGTAAAGGTGGCAGGCAGTTTGCTTCGTGTTATCGCCTGCCTTCATGTTGCGGAAACTTTACGTTATATTTATTAACTTTTGCTATAACCAAGGTTTTTGGACGTTGATGTGTCCTGAAGAATAATGCATACACATTTAATTCCTAGTTTCATAGCCAGTTCAGTGTATTGGTACATGATTCTGTACACCAACTGAACATCTTTGTACTACTATTGTTTTAATATTTTATGCAAAATATTGTTTGAGACAAAAATCGTAAAACGCTCACATTACCTTTTTTCTGTTACTTTTTTCTCAAGTGATGATAATACCTAGAGACATACTTATATGATTTGAGATTACCGTGGTTAACTAATACTCATTTTAAGGTTTACGGAAAACGGCTTGCTCACGGTGTGTCGATGATATTTCACGACGTTTCGAACCAAACATTTGGTCCATCATCAGGCGAGCACCCGTGCCGGTGGCGGTCAACCGGGAACTGTCAGTTTGACGTTTTCCAAATGTCAGATGATGTGCAGTACGCACTTACGGTGTCAAAAAAAGGTTAAGCAGCGCGCGAAGACAGCTCGCTGCCAGAGTCCTTCCTGTTCCGTTTGAACCGCGAGTATTCTATGAACATTATTATTTTGGACGTTTTTGCCTCCTAGGAGTGTTATATGACCACTCAATAACGAACTATTGGAACGATCTAGTAACCTGTGCTAAAATCATTGGATTGCAGTGCGCGAACCACCACGTGTGTTCACCCATATTCATCAGAAACCCAGGGCCCTGGTATGCTGATGCCATCAACCTGTAAGTGTTTTTCAAGGATTTCTTTTGGTTTGTTGTATTTTTGAGTGTGTCAAAAACTAGCAGCCCGTCCCGGCTTTGCACGGGCATAATATCATTTGAAAAAATATTATTTTAAACTATTTATAGGCACGCTCCCGCCGCCGCCCCGGCCGGCCGGTATCGCCGCAAACGCTACGTCCCGCAATTTTTAAATCTGTAATATCTTCGAAAATATTCAGTTAAATCATATGCTGTAACGGGCCATATAGATCTATATTAAATCAAAAATGTATTTAAGGTATTTAAATGGATAAGGATTAATGCTGTATTGGTTAAAATCACTTCTAAAATTAGCCATTATTTGTCGTGAAAAGTAAATGACAAAAAAATGTTATTGTGGGATATCCATAGGAGATAGATATATACCATCGCGGAGTTTTCTGTAGACCGTTTTCAATGTGTACAATACTTACTACATTATTTTGATAAATCTCGTAGGATTCAGCCTGCGTTTGCAATGTAAAAAAATGTTATTGTGGGATATCCATAGGAGATAGATATATACCATCGCGGAGTTTTCTGTAGACCGTTTTCAATGTGTACAATACTTACTACATTATTTTGATAAATCTCGTAGGATTCAGCCTGCGTTTGCAATGTAAGCGGAAAAAATGTAATTTTTTACGACATCACATTGGAAACCTCAAACATAACAGTATTTCTCCACTATTTAATGGATGTTATTATACATAGAAACCTTCCTCTTTAATCACTCTATCTATTAAAAAAAACCGCATCAAAATCCGTTGCGTAGTTTTAAAGATTTAGGCATACATAGGGATATAGGGATATAGGGACAGAGAAAGCGACTTTGTTTTGTACTATGTAGTGATAGTGACTGTTTAATGGATGTTATTATACATATAAACCTTCCTCTTCAATCACCCTATCTATTAAAAAAAACCGCATCAAAATCCGTTGCGTAGTTTTAAAGATTTAAGCATACATAGGGATAATGGATATAGGGACAGAGAAAGCGACTTTGTTTTATACTATGTAGTGATAGTGATGATGATATCTGCTTGACAGATTTTTACGTTAGCTCGCTTAGACGCCATCTGTCGTTATAAAACAGCAGTTTTCTTCCCCATTGAATTAGAAAGAATAATTCTTATACGTACAGTATCCACCTTACGCACAGATTTTGATTTTTATTTACTTTGAACCCCTTTAAACTGCATACCTCAGGATGCAATACGAATACTGCACTATAGTGCAAATCCAATAAATAGAGCGTCTGTGACGCATCAGCGGCGGTGCGGCGCGGCTTGACGGCGGCGGCGGGGCGGTCGTCGCCCGCGCGGGGCGGCGGGGTATAAAGCTCTCGCCCGCCCGCCCCGGCACGCACTCGCTCGCGCAACGTAGGGCGGGAGAGCACCGCGACCCGTGCGCCGCGCCGTTGGAAAGTTTTCCGCGTGAGCTTCCGTGAATGTGTTATCTACTTTGGTGAAGCGTTTTCCTGTTCCTGAGGACCGCGGTAAGTTTCAATGTTTACATGCACAGTACAGATAAGAACCGTTTTCTCTTAACGTATTTAATAAAAAAAAAAAAACGTTTTTACGCCAATCTTGAAAGTCGCGATCCGCATTTTTTGTTGAATTTCCTTTTACAGATTTACCTCTATGTTTGTATGCATATAGTTTTATGAAAACGCAGTTTATGACAATAATTACATAATTTACATTATTCGGCCAAAAATTATTGATTAATGAATATAAAACATATTTTGCAATCGTATATTTTAGCATTTTCACATCTAATTATAAGCGCAATGTATAGGAACGCTTCCACGATGATCAACGACAAAAGATAAGAATTCGGAAATGTGTGGTGATACTCCGAGATTATCTGAGAAAACATGCAATATACTTGCATTACCTAAATATTATTTGCGTAAAACTTCATTCATGTATAACGAAATTCTTATATCTTGACTTTATTTTTATTTATTGACTTTATTGACTTGACATTCAGATGTTCTAATGTACGAGTAATCATGATATTAGCCGATCAAATCGCATTCTGGAAAGAGCCAGCTATAGTCTGACTAAGCGCGAACTTTGAAGTCAGCTGTCTAAGATTTTTAAACATGCCAACACACCGATTCCATAGAGGGGCAGACAAAGATGATATGATACGATAAAATTTCAGCATATTTATACGTATTTTAATTAGTATGTAACTGGACCCTGAAAATGGCTAATACTACACCCACAGTCACGAGATTAGCCCGAACATACCACACCGCATTCCCGCAGAAATTAGGTGCCATGCCAGGACCTTCTCTTTGCACGGCATGCCTTAGCACGGCTACATTGAACTGGATGGAGAACACAAACAATAAAATGTTAATAGCCGTTTCGACTCTTACTCTTAGGGCCTTTTAACCTACTGCTGATTAAGGGCCTTTCTTAACAGCTTGCAATCATTTCCAGTACAATATAATCAGCACTTTAGTAATAAAGGCCCTTTGTGCCGATTTAAATAAATCAGCACTTCGTGACAACCAGGCTAAATGCATTCAACGGGACCTAGTAGGGGAAGTTTTACATGGATTGCGAACCATGGAACAGCTCGCATTTGTGACTAAATTCACTTATTTATTTTATTTTATATATTTTTTATTTATATATATTTTATTAAAAAAAAGTGGTGCAGGAACGGGTGGGGGATTTGAACCCAGAAAGTCACTACGCCACTAAGCTTTTACGACTTTTGGCGATTACGATCGACTAGGGCATCATCAGCACCACCTTGGTGTCGTGAACCGAACCGAGTCCAAAGCGTCTGCTCCAACGTGTCGGTCCAGTACTGTCATCGTCCACGAAATAATAGGAATTACAAAATAACTAACTACTGCAACGGCATTTTAAGAACGTTTGACTGGTGTTACATACGTGCATTTTTTATGTAACTGGACTTGGATGGCTTGACTAATTGTCATAATATTAGCCCAAAACACCACACAGAAACTAGGTGCTATGCCAGGTCTTTCCTTATATAGCATGGCTACACGAAAAACATGGGCAATTTTTATTGGCGCTTGCTTGACAGTAAGATGGTGCCATCCCAGGCGAAATTAACCCTACAACATTGTATTAGGAAAGCGACCTACAGTTTTACGTGGAATCCGAGTCTCGAACGTCGCCTCTTTCGACACACACGGGATGAAATGCAATGACTTAATTTTATTATTTTCTCATGCCGGAGCAAACACACCTACCTTTATAAAGTTATTCACCAATCTGTTCTTTTAGGCCGACCGGAAAGACTGCCTTTAAGTTACATGACGGTAAACAAATATTTCATATTTTATTTGTAGTTATTTACGAATGTTTTTCAGCGAGTTACCGTTATTGAAATAAAATTAACGTCAATAAAAACATGTCGAAAACTCCGAGCTTACGCACGATAAGCCTCTCAAGGTGACTCCCATAAGGGCGTTGCCCTCACAGAGTGAAGTGCGTTCGTGCTTGACCTTTTTTTCACCACTTTATCCGAATCACCGACTTTCAGAGCATGTTTGTGCAGAGTGCGCAAATATATTTATATATTTATTAAGTGTCGAATATCGAATGTGTTGGGGTGCGCGTGTGCGTGTGCTGGCTTGAGAAAATCTCGTATTTACATGGTACCTAATGGCGTTGTGCATCGGTTTTACTGTTTAGCGATTATTTTCCTGATGTCATAAAATTAACCCATTATTGTCAATAATAGCAGGTTAGTAAACAGTAGCAAGTCACCGTGTTTTCAATCAATAGAAAACGTTTCAAATACAAAATGTAATGCACTTCAATAGTGTATTATAACAAATGGTGGATCGACGCCAAGGGACAATGTTTTCAATTCCCGATGAATGGTTAGCACTAGGGAAATTAGGCGCCTACAGCAGAGGAATTAGGTTCACTAGTGACTTTGGGTGCACTAGGGGCGTTAATAATAATAATCATATAAACCTTTTTATTTGAGTAACTTGAGACTATATATATAAAACTAGGGATACTGTTTATAATAAGACCTCGTACACCATTTTCTTTCTCGTTTCGAATTTTATATTTCGAAATATGTATGAACACTAGTACATTTCTGGGGCTTTGTCCACGTTAATCTCCTATGAAAACAGTAATCAGTAATTTGTCAGCCTCAATGGCCCAGTGGCGCGACACTTCGGCGATCGCTCTCCGAAGTTAAGCAACGCTGGGTCCGGTCTGGTCTTGGATGGGTGACCATTCGACCGTTGAGAGAGGCTGGCCGTGGTTCGGATTCCACGTTAAACTGTAGGTCCCCTTCCTTCCTTACTAGGTGGTAGGGTTTATCCCGCCCGGGTTGGTACCATTGCATTGGATGAACGATGGTCGAAGCGGCAATGAAAATTGTCCGTGTTTTCTATCCAGTTCAATGTAGCCGTGCAATATAAGGAAGGTCCTGGCATGGCACCTAGTTCCCATGTGGTGTGTTGGGCTAATACCATGACAGAAGGTGTGGTATTAGCCATCCATGTCCAGTCACATAAAAAAAAAGTAGTTTTTCCCCGAATTCTCCCATATTTAACAGCAATACTTACCCCTTTGGTAATTTGACGTGAATGTGCGATAATGAATGCATTTGATAAAAGTATCAAGCTGAACATACGTAGATATGAAGCAGACCAAAATCGGTTAAGTGGAGGAAACCTACTACTTTAGTGGCGTTGGGCTTAGCAAACAGCTAGATGACACACCAAAAGGCCCCGTGTGCCCTAAAAATATTATTGGTGAAATGAGGTCGACATAAATCAACCGCTGAGAGCCCAAAGACCGAATATTAGGTTCTCAGGATCTAGAAATTGCACCGGGATGGTGTGTACATACTACATACGTATGTTTAAGGGTCCGTACCGAAAGGGTGCCAACGGAGTCCAATTACTAAGCTTTCGCTGACCGTCCGTCCGCCCGTCCGTCTTCACAGGGCTGTATCTCATGAACCGTAATAGGTAGGAAGCTGAAATTTTCACAGAGTGTGTATTAATTTTGCCGCTATAACAGCAAATAGGTAAGATACAAAATTAATAAAAAATAAAGAGGGTCCCCGTACAAAAAACGTGATTTTTTGGTGTCGATGGTACGGAACACTTCGTGTGCGAGTCCGACTCGCACTTGGCCGGTTTTTTATTTTTCGTTTCTCTTATATCATTTTGCATAATTTCGGTGGACTTTGTGTATTTTTTTAAATTTCTGCAGTCTTAAAAATCATCACTTGTCGATTCCCAATGATAATATAGGTAAAGGTAAAAAACATTATTTACATTCTCATTTCCTTATCTTTACCATCCCTGGGAAAGGAGTTTAAGTCAAATTAATAAAAACTTAACAAAAT
This sequence comes from Incurvaria masculella, assembly GCA_946894095.1. Taxonomy (NCBI): domain Eukaryota; kingdom Metazoa; phylum Arthropoda; class Insecta; order Lepidoptera; family Incurvariidae; genus Incurvaria; species Incurvaria masculella. The sequence goes on from OX335647.2 coordinate 10,094,118, forward strand.
GGCGTGTTTGTTGTTTGTTTACGAAAGCTCTCAGCTGTACACTCACTACACTGAAGTTAGGGGAAATCGAGATAAATAATAAATATTTTAGGTTCAAAAGAAAAAGAGGCGGAATTAGGTTAAAATGCTGAGAGCATCTACAACGCGGAGCACTTTCCGTTAGATGTGACGCAAAACTTGAATTCTTATTTTTAAGTAAAAGTGAATCACTAAACTATTTAACAGAGTAGAAGCTATCAAAAGCATTCGCTACTTTATCAAAAGCATTTGCTAAAGAAAATATATATAAATTTCTAGTATATATATTTGATTACTGGTGAACCAAAGGACGTTGAGCCTGTCGTAAAGTCACAGGAAATCTAAGGTTTGAAAATTATCCATTGGCCAAAGACCCTAACGTTTCCCTTCCTCTAAAAGTGGTCAGATTTTAATAAATTTTTAACACTTGAGAAAGCTTCATTCTGTGTCCGTATGTTTAATTTTTTTTTAATATCTGTATTTTTCATGATTCAAAATGTTTCTAAAATTAATTTAAAAATACTACAAACAAGTATATTAAAAAAAAAATACAGACGTAGATTTTGACAACCAAAATTTCCAAAACCTAGCAAAACATTAAGAGCATGTTACACAGTACAACATTAAGTACACAGTTATCGCCTGTAGAAGGGGGAATTGATCCGTATAAGGATAAGTATAATTTATAAGGATGAAGTGGAGGAGGATAGGCGGTGCCTCGTTGTTATACTTAAACAGACCCTGGAAAGAGTTTCTCCGAGAAGAGAGAGTCTCCAGAACCTCGTTGAGTTTAACGCGAGCAAGACACAGGCGTGCATATTCAGTGCGAATGGGACACCTTTCAGTGTAGCTCCGACCTTCCAAGGTACAACTCAGCGTATTGACGACCACATTGGGATTCTTGGTTCTTGGAGAACCTTCAACTTCGAACTAAGCCTCCGCTGTCCGTCCGTCCGTCCGTCCCTCTGTCACAGGGCTGTATCTCATGAACCGCCTACCTATGAACTCTCATAGGTAGGCGGCAAAATTATGTTGTCACTATAACAACAAATAGGTAAAGTTAAAAAATAATAAAAATTAAGGGGCTCCCATTCAAAAAACGTGATATTTTTAAAATCTTGTACGATGGTACGGAACCCTTCGTTTGCGAGTCTGACTCGCACTTGGCCGGTTTTTTATTGAAAATTATTTTTCTTCTCGACTTAACTTACTCGAAAAACTTACGAAGAGGGTTCCGTCCAAAAAATTTAGTTAAACTAATTTATTATTTTAAAAATACCGTACCATTTTCTGAAAAAGTCACTAGGTTTTTTTTAGATACATTTTCTTCATAAAGATAAAAAAACGATTGTAATTCGTAATACTTTCACACTAGGTATACATATTACTTATTTAATAATAAATATCTTACTTGATCATCCACCCTTCTTTCTACTAACATGACAAGATTTGCATTCTATGACATATGTGGTTCAACAAAAGTTTGGATAGACGGACAGACCGAGGAAGTAGACAATTTTTCGATTTTTTTTTTCAAACAGAAGGAATATGATCACACCATTTTTTTTCATAACCGTTGTCAATCAATTAAGTACTCCTAACCGATTTAAAACATTTAGGAATTAATATGTGTACAAACCAACCAGAATTTTAATGTATAAGTAAGAGTATTGTTAAAATGTCTTAAGGTGGCCCATCTCGCTCATCTCCCCATACAAAAGGGGAAAGAAGATCACGCCCATATTTCTTGTCAGAGATCCAAAATTTTGCTCAAAATAGCTTTATTTGATCGAACTAGATGTCTGATGACCATTGGCATTGTAAAATTGTGTTTGGTTTCTAAGTTATAAGGTCCGAAAGTTCGCATTTTTCGCGCGTTTTATACAATAACTTTGGTGGTGGATTACGCAATGATAAAGTAAGAACATCTTAAAAAGATTAGTCATCAGACATAGCTTATTTAATCAAGATTTATAATCTATTTGGTTTTTGTTCGATTTTTTACTACAGCGGTCGTGGTTTACTTTTAGCTATAAGTCGTTTTGAAATTCAAATTTTCGTAAATGTTACCAAATAGTGTAACTATATGCACAGTGTTTTTTTTATTTACATGTTGCATCTTCCTCATCATGGAGCCTGTCTTATTCTTTGAAACAGAGAAGGTCCCAGAGCCCAACAACACGGTTTTGTACCGTGCCCGCGAATGAGTTAGGCCCGCCGGGTTGGGCCACCTTAACATTAATAATTTGATTAACATTCGTTAACAACTCTGTTCAACACAGTTTAGGTTACCGCGTTCTATGTGAAAACATTTCAATCTAATAAGCGGCATGTCATCGACCCAGTTCTCTCGGTGCGTAGTGGTAGCTGCAGCCTCTCAATGCGTCCTGGGGTGCGGATGTGGGTGCGGGTGGGGGTGCGGAGGTGGGCGGAGGGTGGAGCGGCGCGGTGGCGGCGCAACGCACCGCTTGGCAGGCACGCTATGTAGGGCGTCGCGCTGCACCGTCCGGCGCCACGACGCCACGACGCGACGCGGCGACGCACCATGCGCCGACTCTCTGCACCAGGACCATGCTTGCATCACCTCGCATTCATGCATTTAGTAACATTTCTTCGTTATTTCTACATTTGGTTGGAGATCAATTTAAACAGCTGTCATTATTGAATACATGGAAAATATATCGTGCCTACTCTGTTCATAGTTGAACGGTTCCTTCGGCAGTCGGAATCCACCCTGAGGGCAGTAGATACGTTATGGTGAAACTTAGAACGGGTTTTATATAGATACGATGCTTAAATACGTATCCAACATTCATACTTATGCTGTTACCCGTTGAGGAGTTCCCTCGTTAGGAGTCTACCTTAAGCGCAGTAGCCATGTCACGGTTACAATTAGAAGTGAATTGTAAGTAGCGCCACGAAATTGTGTAGACGTCGGCACCAAGTAATTAGAATGCGTTGTCATAATTTAATGCGTATACAACATTTCTTGTCTATGCTGTTAACCGTTGAAGAGTTCCCTCGTTAGGAGCCAACCTTGAGTGTATTATTACCGTCATGGTGACACTTAGAATGGGTTATCATAATTAATTGCGTATACAACATTTCGTTTCCATGCTTTTAAGCGCTGAGGAGTTCCCTTGTTAGGAGCCAACCTTAAGTGCAGCAGCCATGTCATGGTAAAACTTAAATCATAATAAAATGCGTACACAACATTTCGAGCTTTGCAGTTGACCGCTAAAGAGTTATTTTGTCTGGAGCTAAGCCTCTTTGTCAATTCAGGCCATGATAACCATAAAAATGGATTGCCATCGGAACTGAACCGACATGCAAAAAAATTACTCCATAATATAAGGGGAAGTGGCTCTAATTCCAGCTGACCTAAACATACAATCCAACATACATACATACAAACATTATTTATTGTGTCGTCCCCCTCCTCCCTCTTCCTCCTACAAATTCCAGCGAGTATCGCTTCGCCCCGGGCTCACGTGACGTGCTGACGCTGACGTGGTCAAAGCGAAACGTGCTCGCGGTCTCCCGGTGCAGCCTCAACGGCGTCCCGCCCCGCCCTGCCCCGCGCGACGGCGCCGGCCCGCGACCCGCCGCCGACCGCTCCCCCCCTCCGCCCCCCCGAACTGGGTCGCTGTAATTATTGGGGGACCAAGGAAAATATATCTTCCGACGACGGGAAAGCTCACGGCACAGCGATAAGTTACGTTCGGTCAGTGACTCCGCCGGCATAAAGTACTAATGTCAAGAGGAGTTGTATGACCTTACTTCTGTAATATCTTGATTATGTGTTCGCCAAAATAACTACAAAAATATAGGACATGATTACTTTTTTTTTTATGTGACTGGACATGGATGGCTAATACCACAAGTTCTGTCATGGTATTAGCCCAACACACCACATGGGAACTAGGTGCCATGCCAGGACCTTCCTTATATTGCACGGCTACATTGAACTGGATGGAAAACACGGACAATTTTCATTGCCGCTTCGACCATCGTTCATCCAATGCGATGGTACCAACCCGGGCGGGATAAACCCTACCACCTAGTAAGTAAGGAAGGGGACCTACAGCTTAACGTGGAATCCGAACCACGGCCAGCCTCTCTCAACGGTCGAATGGTCACCCATCCAAGACCAGACCGGACCCAGCGTTGCTTAACTTCGGAGAGCGATCGCCGAAGTGTCGCGCCACTGGGCCACTGAGGCTGACGCATTACTGAACGTGTCTTTCAGTAATGGTTTTACGGTTGCACGGTAGCCGCTTGTGGAAATGCAGTGGTAATTGTCCACTCCACAGTCTATGGTTTACTGCGGTAAATTAACAGGCGTTGATACATTTAATTGTATTGTCGCCTTTCAACCTATACATATATTTATTTACATACATATATATACTTAATATTTATAAACATCTTACCATGAACTAACTCATTGAGTGTGAAATAGATTTTCGCAAACCATCATTTATTTTTAAAGTGTTTCTCAAAAAATAAAATGTTGAACCTATGGTGACCAGTGAATTTGCAAATTTTGAGGTAAACGGAACAAATACACTTTTATTCTAGTAAATACCTCTGACGTAATCCCCTAGCAGGTTAACATGGTAAATAACTCGCCAGGTGAATAGCAGGTGAACAGGCAAACTAATGATGAAATATGACGTTTAGTTGCATTTTGTAAACATACTAACTGGTACATTTCAGTTCACTTGGCTGAATAATGCGTCGTGTGACAGCATGGTGAGAATTGCTACTAAACGTTATAATTAATCACTTACTTGTCTGTTCATCTGCTATCCACCCGGCGAGTTGACTTACCATGGTATATCATATTTCTTATCTTTTCCTTATTATTTGAAAAGTACAACTTAAAACAAACACAGTTTCAGATCATTACGTATTCATAATATACAAACATGGCTGCAAAATTACGAGTAGATGTTTTTTTAATAAAATAATAAATATACGACACCTCTTGTTTTTCAACAATTATTATGGTCTCAGTTGACTTTGTGTGACTTTTCTATTCTTACCGGAGTAACAATCGAATGATCGCTTTAACGTTTTTACGTTAACGTTGTTCTCATAAGAGTGGACGTATTAAAGTAATTTTAAAGTGACCCCAATTATATGAACATATAAAAATAGAGCTTGTGAAATGCACTTATCCAACTCAGAATGAGAAAGAAAGTGGTACATGAACGAGGCGTGGATTTGAACCCAGGCCTCTGGTATTCTAGGCAAGTTCGCGCACCACTATGCTACGAGCCGCTCAGAGTTCACTATCCTGAAGACAATTACTTGTCAGCCGATCAAATACAAACTCGGAAATATAACGGTCGGGACCACGGAATGTTTGGACATACAATATTGTAATTTTATGACCAGATATCTTTTTAAAACAATACATATGCTTTACATATATAATGCAATGGATATTTACCAAGGTACTGCGGGAGATTGGCTGGCAGGTGTTGCAGAAAGACAATTTGTTGAAAGGTATCCGATAGTACTGTTCATTACCTGAAGTGTTTTAATTAAGTCGGAAATAGTCTCTCATCTGTCGCTCATCTAAATTGGCCTACATCCGTATATAGGTGTTTCGTATGTTACCGACACGCTAGGTTGTATTACCTATGAATTCGTTTTTTTACCTAAACGCGTTTGTATTATTCTTGGCGCTTAGTGGAAGTTAATAAACAAAGTATTGGTCATTACATAGGAAATTGGCGTTTTGTCGAACTGGACACTTTCATCTCAAATATCTGGCGTTTGAAAAGGGATTAAAAATTTAAGTTTAGCGTGGTGTATTTGGGATTCGAATTTAGTGATTCATTTGTTTCACTTAGTGATTCATTTTGTGATTCGTTCTGTTCACAATATGGAAAACTTCAAATATCACCTTATTTACGAATACGAGATTTACCGTGGCACTATGCTGCTGAAACAGCTTGAAGGATTAATGATAAAGCTATATAAAAGAAAACACGGTAAGATTTTAGTTCGGTAGAACCAACCCCGTGGACGGCCAGAGACCATAGTTGACAATGAAGAATTCAAAGTGATCGTGAAAGCGCAGATCCATCGCAAACTACGTAAAAGTTAGCGGCGGGCTTCAGCGTGAGGGATAACACAATTTTAATTATTTTGAAAGAAATTGGAAAAGTGAAAAACCTAGAAAAATAGGTGCCGCATTAATTGAGTGAAGCACACCAACAAACACGCGTCGAGTGCTGCGGTGCATTACTCAACCGATTTGTAACGTATCGTTACTTGTGATCAAAAATTCCAAGATTATTTACAATGGTCTGAAGCGCTCATCACAGCACTTGAACCGAGGAGAGCCGGCAATATCCTGCCCTAAGCGTTAGTTGACTCAGAAAAAAAGGTGCTGGTGAGTGTCTGGTGGACCAGTGTTGGTGTCATCCACGACAGCTACCTAAGATCTGGCCTGACGGCAGATCTGTATTATCAACTATTGCAAACCATGATTGAAAAACTCTGCCCTCCTTATTAAAAAGGCGGTAACTACATAGGAGCCCATATGTAGTTACTGCCTTTTTAATAATGAGGGCAGAACTAGCCCGACTGGTCAATTGCGCTAGCCCACTGCTGCTTCAGGACAACGCTACACTAAACTACAAAGGATCGCTAAATTAGAGCAGTTGCAATTGGAATGTCTCCGACACCCGCCATACTCCTCGGACCTTGCTCCAGCAGATTACCATTTGATCCGGAATTCGGACAACTTCTCGCAGGGAAAAACTTTATATTCCGATGAGGTACTCAAAACAGCCTTCAATTATTTTATTGACTCTCGCTCCCACAATTTGGAAATGGGGAAAGTTGATAGATAAAAATGGTAAATACTTTTATTGTTTAAATATATAGTTCCATAATATTTTTCCTTTTACTTTTTCAATACAAAACATAATTTTCATATGACCTATTAACTAAATATTGGAGTGAAGGTGTAGCACCACATATATAATCTGACAATAGTCTTAACATGATGTACTTATAAGAATACTAAATAACATATTCTGGATCTAGACAATGTGATGATTGTAGAATTTTACAAATCTGAAAAACCATAGTCATGGGCCATGGTACAACTGAAAAGAAAGATTTTATCAAAATGCGTCGAATACGTATTAGACAGCAATTGTTGTAGTTAACTGGTGAATTACTATAAACGTATTAGATTTTTCCTTGTAGTGAATTGTAAAGCTTTAGACATTCGCACAGGGAAAAAATATTCTTCAGAAAGGTACTTTTCTAGATGATATTACTTGCGCCGTCAGTAAGCTCTTTTCATTACATATTTTTATTTTTGCACCCAAACTCGTTTTATGGTGACTTAATTATACATAGACTAGGAGGACAATATTTTCCTCGAAAATGTTGATAAGTAACTCATCTTGCTAGGTACTTGACTAAACAAAGTGTGCACGAGCCTTTGAACAGACGATTAATCATACTTAACGATTAAGTACTACCAATAATGTTTAATAATTGCCTTTGAACGAGTCCGATTTTTGTTTTGGCTCGGTTAATTCGTAACGCAATTAAAAGATACAAGCCAAACCTATGATACCTTATCGGCTAATGTAAATTCTTAATACCTATAATGGACACTAGTAAAAAAAAATGGAATAAATGGAGTTCGAGAGCCTCCTTATGAGGCTCATACATATGTAGTTACAGCCTTTTTAATAAGGAGGGCAGAATAGCGCATCAAAGTTGAGTGAAAGCTGATGTATATGATTCAATTGTTTTATCAATGATATAACCACTGCAACTCTATACAAATTTGGACATGCTAAGGTAAAAAGACAGCAAATCGTAATGCTTCGGGCATGCATAATTACGATAAAATCATGAAGACCGGCCAAAAAGATAACGCTAAACGTCTTGAACGATTTTAGGCTCCGCCACTTTGGGCCCAAAAAATACTATGCAGAGTAGCGGTGCACAGGGGCATTGAACGCCGAATAAACCACACGATGTGTGCGCATAGAAAGCACTTTCATCGCCTAATCCCCATTTGACACGGGGCGCCCGTTGCGACGTGTGGCGCGGTGGCGGCGGCGGAGGTGGTAGTGGGGGTGGCGGCTGCGGCGTAGCCTGTAGGCACGGCACGGCGGGTCTGGTGGCAGAGGTGGCGGTGGCGGCGCGAGGAGGTAACAGACAATGTGTGTTTCCGTTTCCTAGCGTGTTTTCAACCACGGAATGTTCTGTGTTTTTAACTGTCACTGGACACGTATTTAGTAGTAACTACAAACATTGCACATGATCGATAGTAAGTGTTCTGTGGACCAAACCAGGAATTATATCTGCCTGCCATCCACAAGTCTAATGCTGAGAATCATAAAGATTACTTGTGCTTGGCTAAGCCAAAGTATTTATGCCTTCCGACTGACAGTTTTGACATACAATTTATGGAACTAATGTCAACTTGACAGTCGGAAGCTATACTTTAGCTAAGCCAAGCACGAGTAAGGTCTGTGAATCTCAGCTTCAGTCTAAGCTAATCTATTAGCGATAACTCCACTTTCGAGCGTTAGCGTTATGAGAGCGTGATGCAGTTGTAGTGGTCTGGTACAATTTTGTATGGTTCCGGGGTTATCTCATAACACTAACTCACGAAAGTTGAGTTTTCTATTACCGAATTTAGGATTCTGCTCACGGGTTGCATTTCTCACACTTGTGTACGTAATTGATAAGTATTCATTTTACCTGAGGCTCAAATGCGATATTGATATCAATTCTTCGGGCGCAGAGCTCTCCGCAGTTGAAGTAAATATTGGAAGTGAGTACGTATTTTACGATCCCCAATAAATATACATTCTCCTATATCTATATTCCCGAGTCCGGAAACATATTATTTCATTAGGGAATTAAAATAGCTGAATCCATAAAATCCACCTAGATTCTCTCGATTTTTTAATAGTGGAATACATGTCAATGAAAACTACTTTCACTCAGTTATGTCATACTTACATAGGTTTACATTAGGTTCACATAAATAATTATTTTTTTAGGGTTCGGTACCCAAAGGGTATAAACGGAACCCTATTACTAAGCCTCCGCTGTCCTTCCGTCCGTCCGTCCGTCCGTCTGTCACAGGGCTGTATCTCATGAACCGTAACAGGTAGGAAGCTGAAATATTCACAGATTACGTATTTATTTTGCCGCTATAACAACAAATATGTAACATTATAAAATAATAAAAATTAAAGGGTAACATGTTTTTTATTAAAGGGGCCCTTTTTTTTGTGGTAAATCCTGTACGATGGTACGGAACCCTTCGCGTGCGAGTCCGACTCGCACTTGGCCGGTTTTCATTATTTACACAAGAAGCAATCTTTCGTCCCTTCGTCAGAATAGTAGGTAGGCAAAATATGATTACTCTGAGAGCGCAATATTTAGGTCAGTAAATAATGAGTAGATCTCCTGAATGGTTAATGGCGGACGGAGTGGGACACCTTGTTAGCGGCAAACGATGGATGACATGGGTTCGGCTCGATTGTGGGGAAGGTTAGATGGGGCAGTGATGTCCTAAAAGCAATCATGTACTTCTGTGTAACCACACCCTGACTTCGGAGGCCTTATGACTTATATAGGAGCGCATAGCAAAATAACAGAAATGAAATGAAATGAAATGAAATGAAATGAAATAATTTATTTGTTCACTTATGGGTTAATAGGCGATACATTTTTGGTCTTCAGATCTCCATAAGATGCCTGTTACGGCGTACAAATACAAAGGTACGAGGTAGCGAGGTGCAGCTTTAATCAAGCTTCGAATATGAAATTGATTGATTTAAATTCCCTTCATTCGGGAGATAGAATAACGGCCACATAACGAGTAAGAGGAACGGCCTCAGCTGGCATATTATAGCCAGGCTTAGCCTGGTTTTCACCAAGTGCTGATTAATTTTAATCGACACTTAAAGGGCCTTTATCACTTAAGTGATAAAGGCCCTATAAGTTGTACTGGCATCGATTGCAAGCTGCTAAAAATGCCCTTAATATGTGGCGATTAAGCTAGTCACCAGCAGGTGAAAAGGGCCCACCAAGTACTGATTAGCTTAATCCGTACATTAAATGGCGTTTCATACCATCTTGCAATCGATACCAGTACAAGATAATCAGGGCATTAGTAATAAAGGACATTTAAGTGTTAATTAAAATAAATCAACACTTGATAAAAACCAGGCTTATTGAAATAGTATAAAATCAAGCGGATCGTTAGGCGTTATATTTGACCGGCTTCACTTTGCTACGAACGCGCGGCTTCGTATCCTGGCTGTGAATGCGTGCAAACCATTGATTTTATAGCCTTTGCAAACTGAAGTAATTCACTCACGCTTTGTGGTGATCGCGATATAAAAATAACTCGGTTATGCCAGAGATTACGGGTTTTTAGGGTCCTGTCGCAAAAATCGAAACCGGGACACTTATGGTCTGGCTCTGGTGTCACACGCATTTTGTCCCGAATTATTCTCCTATGAACGGTTTTTTTTTTATTCTGAATAAAAATAACAATAAACTTAGGTACACTTACGATGTAGTTGTGCTCTAACTAATAACGTCACCCTGTGATCGACAAAGAAAAAAAAGGTAAATTTGTCCAGATTATTACCGGATTCAGCTAATTCACTTGTTTAACGGGTCAGAGTGTCAGTGATCGCTGAGTAGTTTGTGAACGCCTCTTCGAAAGCATCAATAGTGGACAAGTGTTATTTCATGAATAAGTACAGGCACAAAATAAATAATTTCGTATTCGTAGGTGTAATGATATTTTGCTCGGGCTGAAGAGCTTACAAGCCCTGTAATAGTGGGTGTGTTCATAGTTATCTACGTATATCGCTAAACATTTGGTAGCTAAGAATAGGGACCTTAAAAGCTCTGAAATTAGATTGCTTTCGAGCACAGGTCCAAAATAGTATACATTCAAAGAAACTCATAAAAGAGGGTTCATTTTGAAGTGAAGCTTCTTTGAGGACGTTCATTTTCGGATAGAGACGTAACTAAAAAAAATTGCAAACTATGCAAACCATGCGAACCTTTAAAACTGCAATTGCGAAAGATAATAGGAATCGAAATTATAACATTAAAATTTTTTAAAAGTGGTCGCCATTTTAAAATGATGTTTTAATAAAAATGTGCAAGTATTTATTCTAAATATAAAAATTTTTTCCTTACACTTACACCCCACGGAGATCGACGGTTAGCCGCGACATTATTTTGTCTGACTTTTACTTATTGTCACTATTGGTGGCTTTCTTTCCGAAAAAAATCTCTTTTAGTGAAGTTAAGTTTATTTGTCGTTTTAGACAAGTAGCCAGTGACATCTCTTAGCTCTGTGTATGTCTGGTTCAGTGAGTTTAGACGTGGGCGTAAACATCTCCATGACGATTTACGCGAAGGTCGACCAGCGACTGTGGTTACCGAATTTCATATTGATTATGTACGACAACTCATTGAAACTGACAAAAAAAAATACTTGTCAGAAATATAATACTGTTTAACATAGGCACTGGAATGAGTCAAGTGCAAAATGTTTACATGTGCATCTGAAGGTCGATGGTTAGGGGGAACGGCATAACGTATAATATGCAGATCGTATAATGTCATATTTTAACAAAATTATAAAACCATGCACAACGTATAATATAATCGGCAGATCGTATAATCTTATAAGTAGTGCATGAAGAAGTCCAAAAAATTAAATTACTTATTTCTCCATGCATAACGTATAATAGTCACAACGTATAATGTTATGATCTTTATTTAACAAAAAAAGAAAACCATGCATATCATATAATCCTAAAATATTTCATACGATAAGCGCCCTTATCGATATAAGATTAAAGATTATACTCGCACGCGACTTTTCGACCGTCTCAATTAGCGTTGTAGCAAATTGTTACTCTTCAACAGATATCGATTCGTAGCAATTTCAGCCTTAAATGTATCGTTGTTAGGGCGCTTTATGCAGTGCTTCTTGGCATATTATACGTTCTGCATGGTTTTCTTTTTTTGTGAATTAATGTTAGGAATATTATACGTTGTGACTATTATACGTTCTGCATGATGCAAAGAGTTTATTTTATTTTTAAACTCATGCACAACGTATAACATTATACGTTGTGACTATTATACGTTATGCATGGTTTTAATTTTTTGGAAAAAAATAAGATTATACGTTGTGAATATTATACGTAGTGAATACGACTCATGGTTAGCGCATGATTTGACGGAAGACTAGAAACGGCTGGGTAGATCATAACGAAATTGAATGGAGTGCAATCGTTGGTTGTACACTATAATATTGTGACAGCTGACAAAACCTGGAAGGCTTTAAAGGCAAAGAAAAGGCCAATCAGCAGAACGGGACTTTCCTTTTGAATATTTGCCTGTGAAAGTTAATAAAAGCCTTCACTGGTAAGAAAAGGGTTGCTTCTTTTTCGGAAAATTAGGACATTACGCAACAGTGTCTCCTAAAAATCAAAGGACAGGGACTCGAGATACTCACTTGCCCAGAGTGCAAGAAAAAGTTCGCGAATAGCTTTCTCGAAGCAATGTCACTTGCGATATACACGATAACGCGTCCGCACATTCCGCTAAGGTAACGCATGCGTATAAACGATATACAAGATAACGCGTCCGCACATTCCGCAAGGTAACGCATGCGTATACACGATATACAAGATAACGCAGCCGCACATTCCGCTAAGGTAACGCATGCGTTTACACGATGTACAAGATAACGCGTCCGCACATTCCGCTAAGGTAACGCATGCGTATACACGATATACAAGATAACACGTTCGCACATTCCGCTTAGGTAACGCATGCGTATACACGATATACAAGATAACGCGTCCGCACATTCCGCTAAGGTAACGCATGCGTATACACGATATACAAGATAACGCGTCCGCACATTCCGCTAAGGTAACGCATGCGTATACACGATATACAAGATAACACGTCCGCACATTCCGCTAAGGTAACGCATGTGTAATTGAAGGCTTCAAATGTAAAACTGATTACGCATCCGCCCTATAGCTCGGACCTTGCACCTTGCGAATTATTTTTGTTTCAAATAATTTAAATAAGGTTGGAGTTTTAAGACTCGCCAGCCCGGAAGAGGCGGTGAAGCCATTGAAGATCTCCCTAAGGAAAAATGCCAACTGCATTTTAAAATGGTTCCAAAGAATGCAAAATTGTATTTGTTCTGAGGGCATATAAAAGATTTAAGAACTTGAATGTTAAGAACCTAAAAATATATTAAATTAAAGCTTTGTTAATATTTTACCTTACGTATGGAGGTAGTGAGTCCATTTAATCAGTGAAATAAACATTTATTATTATTATCATTTAAACATGAAACAAAATATCGGTTAAGGTGGCCCAACCCGCTCATTTCCCCATACAAAAGGGGAAAGAAGATCACGCCTATATTTCTTGTCAGAGATCCAAAATTTTGCTTAATATAGCTTTATTTGATTGAACTAGATGTCTGATGACCATTGGCATTGTAAAATTGTGTTTGGTTTCTAAGTAATAACGTCCGAAAGTTCGGAATTTTCGCGCGTTTTAAACAATTACTTTGGAGGTGGATTACGCAATGATAAAGTAAGAACATCTTAAAAAGATTAGTCATCAGACATAGCTTGTTTAATTAAGATTTATATTCTATTTGGTTTTTGTTAGATTTTTGACTACAGCGGTCGTGGTTTACTTTTAGCTATAAGTCGTTTTGAAATTAACATTTTCGTAAATCTTACCAAATCATACACTATGCACATTCTCTTTTTTGTGGACAGGTTGCATCTTCCTCATAACGGAGCCTGTCTTATTCTTAGAAACAGAGAAGGTCCCAGATCGCAACAGCACGGTTTTGTACCGTGCCCGCAAATGAGTTGAGGCCGCCGGGTTGGGCCACCTTAAGTGGCCATCGTTGCTCTGATAAGCAAGCAGTAGAATATTGTTTTTTATTGTTGTTTGTACAATTAGAGAACATTAGCATTACCTGACCATTGCCTTACTTCGAAGTTGTTCTGCTTGAGATTATCGGTCATCATGTTTATCAACTGTTTCTTGTTTTCGGAATTTGCGAGGAATCGATCTTGGTTTCTATGGACTGGAGTGGTAATATTAATTTTGAATTGAGGAGCAAAATATCGGTCCCGGCCAAGTGGTTCACTTCGTTTGGTTCTGTCACTGTCCTCATACCCATCAAAACAGCTATAGGTACACGCGCGGTAAGCCGTCAAACTAAATATTGTAGCTATAGGTTCCTTTGACTGGTAATCGTTTTGCAGATGTTTCACATATAATAGGCAAAGATCTGAATATGATCGAACAGCACTATTCTATATCCGTATGCAAGATGGAACCCCATCTGTAATATATATACATATCACTTTGCATCAACTCATCGTCATAAGTTCTGAATTCTGCATACAGGGTAGAATTAATTTTTTTTTTACTCCTTAACAAAGACAATGGGTTAGGACAAAGATTTAGATGAATTAAATCTTTGGTATAGAAGATCTTCATACCTGAAATATGTATTTATGCAAATATTCATTAGAATTCTTCCACACAAAAATTCGTTGATGCAACAATATTTCCAATTAATTAGTTGAAAACTAAGTAGTCGAATAAAAACCTGTAGTTTAATATTTTTCAACAAATCCTCTAAAATATCTAGCAAAAATTGATCCTATAGGCATGCGATTTAGCACGAAAAATTACATAAAAGTTCACATTTCGTTCGCCTAGTTCATAAAAATTTGGGGTGGACTTCACAGATCCTCATTTCTACTTGATGAAGTATATATATAATCTTCAGAACTTTTATCGTTTGGATCGTAGATTTTTGATTTTTTATTCCACGTTTCCAAACTTGCAAAAAGTAATAAAAGCAGCATTTAACCCTTTGATAATAAATAATACACTATACTATAATATTAGATAAAAATCATTGGCATAATTAAACATGGCGATTATACACCAATGCAAAACATTTGATTAGTCGAGTGCCTGGGTCACGAAGTACGACGTGACTTGGTTAATATCTTAACAGCCAAATTCCCTCTAATACATCATGTTCTATGCTAGAATAATCTAATTACAATACACCCAACGTACGTCCCGATACACGGGGAATACTGGGTCTAGGCCGTCTCGCGTTGCCAGCCAATTTTTCTCGAATAAATATTGTAAGGGCAAATTGAAGAGCTAAGGGGCGAGGAGTCTTGACCTTGGGAGGTCGGCGTTCCCTCCCTTGATCTTCTAAACCCCGCCCCTCCCCCCCTCCCGTCCCTCAACCCTCCCGCACCGCCCCGTACCCCCTCGCTCAGGGCGCGGATGTCAATCCGATTTTTCTTTTGAAGTATCCCGCACAGATTGACTCGACAAGGAGGTACGCGGATATTGGATTTGATCATTATTTCCATGTCAATATTTGTCTTGCAACTGTTGCAAATGTTTGAATATCTTCTCGAGACTGTACATAAGACTCAGCTTTACGGTTTAATTTTCATTTAGATTGTGTACCATTATTATTTAATTACTCAACTTAAAGGAGCCCATTAATATGTATGGAATGCACAACTGTATATTAAATGTTATTAAATAAAACAAACAAACTCAAATATGTTTATAAACAATATACAAAAATTGTTATATTTAGTGTTCTGAAACCTTCAACGATGTTTCTAACATTTTAAACAGGGAACCGTAGCATAGACTATTTAAAATTGGCCTAATTTAGACAATGAATCGTCCAAAATTGGAATATGGTATATAATCGGTAATATAAGGAAGATCCTGGCATGACACCTAGTTCCCATGTGGTTGGTTCAGTTTGGTATTCATGCCATCCATGTCCGGTTTCATAAAATATATATATGGGTGTTAAGAATTCAATGAATCACCTGGAATCGGCTTATTTGTGCTATATTTGTAAGTAAATTCTAGACAGTTTTATCGAGGGAAAAAACATGAAGGCTTGGCATTGTCCCCTCTCCACCCTGCTCCGCCTCCCTCCACCACCGCTCAACCGTCCCAGCACGTTAGGGTCTTTACACGTAACTTTTTTCCTATCATTTTTTAGTTTAAAGGTATTGAAATAAAAAATAATACCATTTGCAATAAAAATTTATGGTTTCGAGGTTTTTCATCGAGTTTTAATACTATACTCCTACAGTCGTACAGTAAATTTGAGTACGCGGACTAGCATCGGAATTACCATACAAACGTGCTTTTTAGTCCTGCGATAATCACGCATTAAAGTTAGTCCACCTACTCTCTACTATATATGCTATAGTTTAAAAAAAACAATATACTAGTCATAGATGGCGCTAGCAGCTGCCTCAGTGGAAATAAAGCTGTACCACATAAACGACTTCTATCTCGATTACCAACATAATATAGGTCCGTATTATAAAACAACATCGTATTATCGTTTAAGTAAAATTGGAAGTCAAAAGTCAAAGTCAAAGTGACGATTAGAAAGACATGCAATCTTCAGATATAATTTAATGTTCAAATACTACACTGAGAAAAAAGTAGGCTGACAAAGTGACAAAAATCACGTTGTTAGAAAAAAATTGTTGAAGCATCAAAATAATCTGTTACTATAACTAATCGAGCTTATTTCTCAGGACAGCTTTTATTTTGTCAATTGCTTTTTGTCATTGA
This sequence comes from Incurvaria masculella, assembly GCA_946894095.1. Lineage (NCBI taxonomy): Eukaryota > Metazoa > Arthropoda > Insecta > Lepidoptera > Incurvariidae > Incurvaria > Incurvaria masculella. Next base: position 10,110,876 of record OX335647.2, read on the forward strand.
AACAAAGTCGTATTTGTTACTGTAACAACTTTGGTCACTGTTTGTTAGTGTAACAAAGTGGAAGTTGCGAGCGCAACAATGTCTAGTATGTTTTGCTAGAATTACTTTGTTAGATTGTATATATGGTCGACAAAATAAAGGTTGTCATTGCAACCAATTCACTATGACGGCTCTCCAGGGTTAAAGTTTCTTTGTTGGGCCAACAATAATTTTTTCTCAGTGTATTTGATTTCCAATTTAATCAAATCGTGCAAAAAAATTAAAATTTTACGTCTATTGTCATATTGTCGATGGTATATTTACAGAAAGCAATAAAATAAACACAGATCCTGATCCTTTGAATATATATTGGAACATTGCGAGTTGGTAATAAAATGAAGCAATATTTCGTTGAGTGCAATGTCGTAATAAAGGAAAAAGCAGTCATAAAAGATTGAGAAACCCTTCGATTACTCCTAGAGAAGACGAACTGGCAAGAAATTTCGCCGGGTATATAATTTGGTTTTATCTGATTAATCTCGTCAATGGCATCGTTATAAGTATCCTAAGAGTCCTTATGAAAAATGCTCACCTGTGTAACATAGTTTCATTATCTGAATCGGATTAAATTTGTTTGTTCAAAAAAATACGTATATTCTAAGATATGTCTTGAAAGCAAATGGACGAGATAAAGTTTTTCCAATCTGTTCTCGGCAACGATGTGAATGCTAGTTTTATGTATATATGGTGTCTTTTCAGAATTTCATGATTTATTATACTTACTTACCTACTTTCTACGCATGTTGCTGGATTTTGGTAGGGCATTCAATTAATAAAATTAATTAAGCCGCACAACGCGGAACAGGCAGGCTCCCATCCACCATCGATATTACGAAAATAAGAACCAACCGATCCTCTACATTGTCGGAACATGGTGCGAAGAAGTGTCTGGCCGGCCGGCATGGTTTTTGCAGCCTCTGTGAAAGTTCGAAAGTCCATGGGCGTCGTTAGGGAACCCATTATGTGAAGTCCTGGCGTAGGCCATATGCCGCGATTAACATAAACAAAATCACGATCTCTTGGTTGCCACCAAGGAAATCCCGTGACCACACAATTCAATGTTCACTTTCCAAGCGTTTTCCTCTGAGAACTCATTCGTTAAAACGTCAACACTTGTCGGCTTCAAAGGCAATCACGGCACACCTCCGGAAGTGTCGGATAAGTGGAGTCGGCGGCTGTGGCGGCGGCGGCGGAGGCGGTGCGGTGGCGGTGCGGTGGCGGCACCGCTCCAGGATAATAGGGGTTGCTGCCAATATGCGTGCTACGTTTAAATTATCCGAGTTGTGTATCGATCTATCTGAATCACATATCAAATTAAGTACATGTTTCTAGCATCCGGGACACGAACTGACGACAGACGAACTGGAGTGTTAAAAAATTATACCTATTACAATGTTTTCGCTTCTCTGCCCTCCTAAACTCACGTGACACTTTTCAGAATGCGTATTATGCGCTTCTATATTGTGCGAGAAACATGTTTTAGATAATTGATCCCAGTTTTCTCGCAATTTTACGCTGTTTCTTGCGAAAAAAAAAATTACTCTATATTTGCCGAGACCCCCCCCCCCTCCCCTACGTGAGATTGGGTTAGAATCGGCTCGAGCCCCTCCCGCCTAAACTCCTCACGCAATTAATGGACGCCCCCTACTTGCCAGAGCAATATTGTTGAAGTAATAATTCTCGTATAATATGTCTCTCCGCGTGAATCTCATAAACATAGTATAATGTAGCCGTGCTCATAAAGGAACTGTCCTTGCATAGCAATTAATTGCTTCGGGAACTAGTCAACTGCTCGCGCCATACAAATATACCTTTAAAACGAACAATAAAAAAGCCGATTTTTCACATTAGAAATTTTAAAGTAATATGATCGCGAGATATAAGTAAAAACAGCATGTATCCCAAAACAAATAATTCCATTTTCTTTCAGATTTCCACATTCAGTCAAAAAAGTTCAGAAATGGACAACGTTTATACAATTTATTTTGTATGGAAAGGAAACATACATTGAAAATAGGTTGATCGCTAAACAAGAAATCATATGTAAATATACTTTTTCGTACTAAGCAGGTACGTCGCATATTCCAAGGAATGTGACATGTATGTATGTATAATCGATCGTGAAGCAAGGACACATTAATTGAAGAAAGAGCCCAGTAAAAAGAACTACTTTACGAATATACTGCAAGGCTGGACCCGAAATAGCAAAACCTACCATTCGCGGGTATTTGCGTCTACCAATTTCGCCACCGGCTGTATACCTTTAATTTGGAATTATCCTACAGTCCCTCCTCCCGTAATGAATGCCTCCTACTAACACAGTGTTTAAGATTATAGCTACATACATTTATTTGACGCTTCATCTGCGTTGCGGAAATTGACTGCAAAGATTGAACAATCAAACCTATTGCCATTATCGCCAAAATCGTATTTGGCATCAGACGCTAGAACCAGTCCTAGGTTGACTTAAGTAAATATACTTTTTCGTACTAAGCAGGTACGTCGCTTATTTCAAGGAATGTGACATGTCACATTAAGTAGTTCTAAAGTAGTTCTTTTTACTGGGCTCTTTCTTCAATTATACTCCAGGAACTTTAGCCTTAAATCAGCACTTAGAAAAACATTAAATCCGAAATGCATTTTTTTTCTCATAAACGTAGTATTTCATGTGGACGTGTTTACATTAAATTTGCAACATTTTGGGGGGTCCGGAAGATAGAAATAAAATATGAAATTTGTTTAAAAAATGATATCTCCCAAACAAATATTTAGAAATGTTATTTAAAAATGTGATATGTTAGCTAATTTTAGGTGTAATATTACTGTGAATTTGCAACAATTTCTTATTTACGGAACTGTGTAAATATATTTTTTTTGTACTATTTTCATAATATCTGCAAAGCAAATAATGAAAATTCTATTTTATTTTCTGAAATTGGAAACAGACCGCAAACTCTATATTCTGTGAAATTTGTAAAATGTTGCAAATATTAGAAGCACATTTTTTTTTTCATTTTTAATTTTTACATTCACACAAAAGCTAAACAATAAATACGTATAAAATTGTTCGTTATATAGTTTTTAAAGAATTTAATTTCTTTTACATATTCTAGAAAGAAATATAGCAATAGCAAGTTAGGTTCGCGGCATAGATTTTTTTAAATAAAAACATTTTTTTAAATACATTTCCATAATTACAAAATTATTGCAAATTCACAGTTACATTACGCCTTAAAAGACTTAACATATATATTTTTTTAATACCGTTTCTAAATATTTTTTTAGGAGATATATATTTTTAATACATTTTAATTTTTTTTTCTATCTTCCGGGCCCCGCTAAATGTTGCAAACTTAATGTAAGCATATGAACATGAAATTATATATTTCTGAGAAAAAAAAATCATTTCGGATTTCATGTGCTTCTCAAACCGTATCTATCCCGGTCTATTAATGTGTCCTTGCTTTACGGTCGATTATACATACATACATGTAACATTCCTAAGAAATCATATATTGTAATAATGAAAGTTCTAGTGGTCAGGATAGTTTACTTGGGTAGTGGCTAGGGTCTTGCACCCAGAGTTTCTTCAGCTGGATGACAGATCAGCACGCGTCGCACCACTGGAATACCGAGGCAGTTCCGATTTCGCTGTTAATTTCAGATCATGATGCATGTTGAAAAACCGGTATACTGTGATCGTACCGCATTGTACTTAACATATACCATCTATCACCTCTGCATACTCTTCAGAGGAAACGGCGTAATGTTACGTATTTATGTACTTATTTTGTGTAATTCCTATTGAAACGTAAGATATTTGGCAACCTTGCTTATTAGGTTGAAATCTGACTAGTCAAACATAATATGAGACGGTACGAGACGTATAGGAATTTATTCGGTTATCTTATCACTACATAGTATAAAACAAAGTCGCTTTCTCTGTCCCTATATCCCCATGTTCGCTTAAATCTTTAAAACTACGCAACGGATTTTGATGCGGTTTTTTTTAATAGATAGAGTGATTAAAGAGGAAGGTTTATATGTATAATAACATCCATTAAATAGTGGAGAAATACTGTTATTTTTGAGGTTTCCAATGTGATGTCATAAAAAAAGACGTGTGGCACTCGGGGACTGCCGCGGTAAAGCTATTGCATAGCATTTTGTATCAAGTTATGCCGCCCCGCCCCCCGCCGCCGCTCCCGCCTCCGCCCCCGGCCCCGCTCCCCCTGGTGTGAAGTAGCACTACCGGCATCGCCCGTTGGAGTGGGGAGCGTGAGGTTTTTTTTTGTTACGGAATTTCTGGATTCGGTCCCCGCGCTCCAGGCCCTCGATAGAAGCTATGCAATAGCTTAAAAAATCATTTTTCCGCTTACATTGCAAACGCAGGCTGAACCCTACGAGATTTGTCAAAATAACGTACTAAGTATTGTACACATTGAAAAGGTCTACAGAAAACTCCGCGATGGTATATGTCTATCTTTTATGGATATCCCACAATAACATTTTTTTGTCATTTACTTTTTACGACAAATAATGGCTAATTTTCCAAGTGATTTTAACCAATACAGCATTAATCCTTATCTAATTAAATACCTTAAATAAATTGTTGATTTAATATCGATCTATATGGCCCGTTACAGCATATGCTTTAAATGAATATTTTCGAAGATATTACATATTTAAAAATTGCAATGACCATTAATAAATCGCAGGGTCAAACCTTCAACGTTGCAGGTTTAGATTTGAGCGTTGAATGCTTTTTTACATGGCCAACTGTATGTCGCTATTTCAAGAGTAACCTCTAGAGAAAACATGTTTGTATTGTCTAATGACAATAAAGCTGTGAACGTTGTATATAAAGACATTCTGTAATGTATTAATTGCTGTAAAAATAAAATAAATAGGTAAAAATTTAAAAAGTAAATAAGTAAAAATGTAGTGTATGAATTTAGATATTCCAAAGATAGCAGGAAATACTCATGGTATAAGGAAAGGGGAATTGTTTTACTCCAAATTTAACGCGCGCGGGCCACGGGCAGTATCAAAACTAATGGATCGATGTTAATCATTTTTTCAGTAAGTGACATACTCTATATATTTTATACCCGTGCGAAGCCGGAGCGGGCCGCTAGTTGAATTATATAATGCCTTTTTCGCCCTCTATGTTATAACGATTCGTCTGGGAAGAGAACAGTCCTTGATTCACAAACACAGTCGCGATATGACAAAATCTTCGATAGCACAAACTATTTTTGTGTAACGAAACTATTTTTTTATGGAACCCTCACATGGATGGCTAATACCACCGTCGTGATGTTAGCCCAATACACCACACGTCCCAAATAATTCGGTGCCATGCATGAGCGCGGCTACACTGAACTGAATGGAAACACGGACAATTTTTGATTGCCGCTTCAACCATAATTTCATCCAATGCGGTGGTACCAACCCGGGCGGGCTTCAACCCTACCACCTAGTAGGGAAACCTACAGTTATACATGGGTTTCGAATCATGGAACATCTCGCATTCGTAACGAAATACACTTATCCAACTCAGAACGAGAAAGAAAGTGGTGCATGGCCGGGGCGAGTATTTGAACCCAGTCCTCTGGTATGCTAGACAAGTCTCCGCACAACTAGGCTACGAGCCGATGAAAATGTTAGCGAGTGTTAGCTACCTACTGAATAATTTCCTTCTTCCAATGGTTGATGTTATTGCCATCTCTTCCACCTCACCCATTAGATTTAATAATAATGATCGATAAGTGCACAAAATTGATTTTTTAGGAGATTGACGGGTGCTTCATTTATAAGAATAATTACAATGGTGGCGGTTAAATAGATTTTGAGTTATAGGGGGGTCGAAATTATCTCGAAATGATTCATGTAAATTAAACACGGCCGTGGCTGTTTCTACCTAACTTGGCCGGACTAGAAATATTCTCGCCATTTTCACCTCATGATTTTTTAAATCTTTATTGCTGTAACATAACACCTCCCTTTGAAGAAGGGTTTAAGTTAAGCGTTCCGTCTCTAGGCGTCCGTCAACAAAAACGAGAGCCCCTCCTCCCCTGAGCCGGCTTTCACAAATCGGTGCTTCCGTCCGTGCTAAGTCTGTTAACCTGTTCGTTTGTTAATATAACTCGCCGTTGTACTCTAGCCTGTATCTAAATTAAATAATAAGTTACCAAATATATAAAACCTCTTATTAATAGATGGTCGAACTAATTAAAATTAAAAGTAGCAGGGGGTATGCGGGAGGGGCAGGGGAGCTTAAGGCCAGACGGCGGCGCTTCAGGGCGTGCTGACCCCTGCAGTATCGAGTCCACGTTTTGGAGATAAATCCTAGGATAAAGAAGATTATAAAAACGATACACAATATGTTTATATGCAACATCTTGGAGGTCCTTGGAGGTCGCAGGACACGGTACATTCAACATATAAATAGACAAGTTTTCATTAAAATAACTTTTTGCTTTTACGTAATAACGTTTTGACACTTTGACTGCGAAATCGACAGATTTTTTTTATTTTTTTTATTGAGTTATAATTATTGGTGTTATTAAAGCCATTGTGAATGCGTTATTTTAAAAATAAAAGATCTTTATATATTCATGGGGTATGGATGTGTTAATGGCAGATTAAGTATCTTTGCTTAATAAAACAGATATTATTTCCAATCATTTTCAGATTGATTTCTTAATTATTTTTTTAACATTGATTAAAGTCAAATCTATTTATGATTGTGTGAAAAAAGCTCCATGTGACAAACTTTTTGGTGATCACCCGCAGTCTATTTGCCATCGACCAACCGAAAAACCGGTGGTAAAAATTGCTACGAAGAAGCTTCGTGTGGCCCTTTGTCAATGCTAGGAGAAATAGCAATTGTGGGTATATTGTACTAATTCTACTTTTACTACCTACCCCACGTCAAACTTGTCGTACATCAGTCGAGGAAATAATTTTTCAAAGGAGTGTAACGAAATACTTCGATTTGTTTCTACAACTTGCAAACAAGCTTACTTCAACTAAGTTACCAAAGAAAACAAATTGCACCATGAACCGAACCACTCACGTTTACAAAAAACAAGCTAACTTTTTAGCAAGAAGTCCAGCAATTTGTTTCTCTTCCGCTTTATTTTTTGCAGTTGATGGATGTCGTAAGAGAGGACTAAGTGGAGACTTAAAACAAATAAGCACTCCACCTCCCATTACGTGGCTTCTCTCAACCTTGATATTTAAGGTTCGTGTTTGTCCCAAAAATTGTTAGTTCAAATGCCAATCCTTGAAGGTAAATCGTGTACCTACATACTTGAAGAATCGATCTCTAAGGTGGGCCATCCCGCTCAACTGTACAAATGGGGACAAACGGGGAAAGAAGATCACGCCCATATTTCTTGTCAGAGATCACAAATTTTGCTCAAAATAGCTTTATTTGATCGAACTAGATGTCTGATGACCGTTGGCATTGTAAAATTGTGTTTGGTTTCTAAGTTATAAGGTCCGAAAGTTCGAATTTTTCGCACGTTTTATACAATAACTTTGGAGGTGGATTACGCAATGATAAAGTAAGAACATCTTGAAAAGATTAGTCATCAGACATAGATTGTTTAATCAAGATTCATAATCTATTTGGTTTTTGATAGATATTTTACTACAATGGTCGTGGTTTTCTTTCAGCTATAAGTCGTTTTGTAATTAAAATTTTCGTAAATATTACCAAACATGCACTATGCACATTGTCTTTTTTCTGGACATGTTGCATCTTCCTCATCCCGGAGCCTGTCTTTTTCTTTGAAACAGAGAAGGTCCCAGAGCGCAACAGCACGGTTTTTTACCATGCCCGCGAATAAGTTAGTCCCGCCGGGTTGAGCCACCTTAATACGAAAACAAACATAGCCAACACGAATTTTCAAATAATCTCAGAACTAGGAATGAGATAGAAGCCCAGCAAACTTTACTATTTCAATATTTTCATCGATTATACAATGTTCTTGATACCATCAATATTCACCGCGTGTATAGTGAGAATAAAAATGCCTATCTTATATCTTCTTCTTCTACTATACAGCCTGTTGCAACGGCCAGTACAGAAATGTTGGAAAATTATTATTGGAATCGAAATAAACAAATTAGTCTAATACCTATTGTGTGAATATTCTCTAAATAAAAAGTAAGACTTTCCATATAAAGTAATTTATAATTTAGTTTAAAAATAATTTAATGTTTTGTAAAAACGTAGAAACATTGTTTATAACTGGACATGGATGGCTAATATCACACCTATTGTCATGATATTAGCCTGATACACCTCGTGAGACCTTGATTCCATGCCAGGACCTTCCTTATGCTCAGTTACAACATCGCGTCAAATTAAACTACACCAAAGCATACATTTAAAAAAAATATTTCAGGGTAACTAGATACTTTAGAGAAAAAAAAACGTTTTTCTCTCGTCCACAAAGGGAGGATTACGCTGCCCCGAAATGTATGTCAGTGGCCGTTGCAACACCCATTATGATTATTGTTCTATGCTCATTCGTCTGTGCATTGCCTCACTGGCAACCCAGTTTTTAACCGACTTCAAAAAAGGAGGAGGTTATTAATTCGTCTGTATGTTTTTTTTTGTTGTTTTTTTTTATGTTTGTTACCTCATAACTTTTGCCTGGGTGAACCGATTTTGATGATTATTTTTTTAAATGATAGCTAGTGCTTCCCAAGTTTGGTTAAGTTCTGACAATGATATCCATGAGAAAATCATAAAAGTCTTAAATTTGTATTAAGATGTGCGCGACAAATGGACGAATAACTCAATATAACGCCAACCGATTTCGGTGATTCTTTTTTTATTGGAAAGGACGTGTACAAATTAGTAAGTGTACTTCAGATTCACTAAAAATAAACAAATAAAAAAAATGAACAAAAAAAATAACCGACTTCAAAGAAAAAGCACTAAAAAGTAAAAAATACTTTCCATTTTTGTGTTACGATTTCTGTTATTTTTTGAGTCGGTGTCAGCCAAGGTTAGGTTAGGTTAGGTTAGGTTAGGTTACGTTAGGTTAGGTTAGATTAGGTTATCTTGATTGGCGCAGCCCATGCCCGGCTGACGCCGACTCAAAAATAACAGAAATCCGTAACTACTAAAATGGAAATTATTTTTTACTTTTTAGTGCTTTTTTTGAAGTCGGTTATTTTTTTTGTTAATTTTTTTTTACATACTATCGTGGCTATCAGCGGGGTTGGGAACTGTCATTTACTTCAACGTTCCTCATCACCAAACACTGACACGTGTCGTCGCTCGGAATCGAACTAGACGATACGGCCCCAGACCGTGTCGCTGATCCCGAGCCATCATAAAGATTTTTTTTTAATTCATGTTTTATAACTTCGTTATTATATATCGTCCTGAAAACTCCTAATACCTATTAAGTCCTTATCAAATAAATTGCCGTCTTTTAATACTGGTTTATGTGAAGTAGTTATCTTGCTTTCTGCTTGACTTTCCAAATTGAAATTAGTGCAAACTAAAGCTATTAAATTTCTCTTTGTAATTGTTCGTAATCGATGTTTTTAAATCGTTTTATTAACCTTCAGTTAGTATATTTCTTTGTTTTTTAGTTTGTTCTACAAATATTCAAGTCTAATCTGTAAGCAATACGCGAAATAAGTTATTCTATAAGCAATAAGCAGTTCGCTAGATGCCAGATATATTTCATTTACAATGAAATATATCATTTGAATGCGCAATACTGATACAATACATCTTTTAATTTAATTATATGCATATCTTCGTTCAAACATTTTAGTTGATTTGTTAAATTTAAAATGGTAATTGTTGTTATTATTACTACGTATTTTTACGGTTCCCTACCCAAAGGGTGATAACGGAACCAAGCCTCCGCTGCCCGTCCGTCTGTCCGTCCGTCCGTCCGCCCGTCACAGGGCTGTATCTCTTGAACCGTAATAGGTAGACAGCTGAAATTTTCACAGAATCTGTATTTATTTTACGGCTATAATATTAAAAAAGCAAAATAAAAAAAATATAAATAAATAATAAAAAAACCACATGTTTTGTGTTAAATCTTGTATAATGGTACGGAACACTTCGTGTGCAAGAAATTGGCAAAAAAAATCCGAATCTCAATTGGCCGATTTTTTTGATAAACCTTACAAGGGTGCGAATCGTGGCTTAAACCGCCAGAATTTTTTCGAGCGAGATTTTGGAACTTGCATAAACAAGGTGGCTTGCGGTGAAAGAAAACAGCGTAAGGAACCCACCTATTAGGCGAGGTTCACTCTAGCTATAGCTAGCAATAACTAAGTGACACAGTCATGGGCTCGCCACATGTTACGTGTGCCTAACATCATTGGTGAAGATCGACTATAGTCAACCGCTTCGTACCCTGAGGCCGAATGAAATAAACCCTTCGTAATTTTTTCATCGAAACGAAAATCCGGCTCAAACGACAAATTGGTAAATGAAATTACTATTTTGGTCCGGAACGGCAAACAAAATGTATAAATCTAAAGAGAGCTAAAACATGCGATCGAAAGGCGAAAACAGAAAGGGGGTTACTTACGGGGAAGGTAGACCGAAACCGGAAGCGGAGCCGTTGCTCTAACTTTTCTTTTACCAACGATAATTTCATTATTGAACCATTTGCAGCGATGTTTCCGTATAATCTATGGCAACGCCAAACGTTGAGCGAAATAGCTTTTAGACGCTGTGTCTTATGGGCCATTCTCACGTATTCATTTAGCCTTCCATCCGGCGTTCTATTACGAGTAAATAAAACACCCGTAAAAATCCACGTTTGCTTACCATATTCATGCCTTTCTTTTCATGCATTTAATCTTTAAGGGCCTGGTACTAGCCAAATCGCAAAGTTAGACGAGGCACCCCAAGTTAACTAACTAAGTCTGACGATTATAAGTATTATAAGATAAGATTATAATATTCCTAGACACAAATATGTAACCCCCTATCTCAATGACCATAATGTCCTAAAAACTCAACAACGTCGACTCTTACACCAGCAATGCCAAATACATAAGATTATTTTTCAAAAAACACCAGAGTATCTATATAGCAAATTGAAATGGGCAAGGAATGAACACTCTTATATAACCCGAGCAAGCACACAACTACTCATTGTGCCTAAGCACCATTCAGCATCTTTTGAAGGAAGCTTCAGATATGCAGCCACTAAATGCTGGAATAATTTACCACCCCCTGTCAAAAATATAAAGAACCCAAACAAATTTCGCATGGTGTGCAAATCAGCTTTGTTAAGAGAGCAAAAAAACATATTAATGTGAAATATTTAAACAATAAGTAATCATTTTTAATTTTTTTTTTTTTTTTTGTAAATTAGTATTCTTTTTTTTTTTTTCCCTCTTTTAAGGCATTTTTTGAGATAATTTTATATTCACTCTAGCACACAAGTCATGAAATGAAATGAAAATATTTATTATTGCTTACAACTATTGTTACATAGTATGCAAAGGCGAGCTACTAAATAAATAATCGACACTTCGACTACTAAATAATACTAATGTTTTTTTTTTTTTTTTTGTGGATCATAACATTTCTGAGTTCTTATTTTTGATATATTGCTACATAGGATTAAGTGTGTTTTACTGTTTTATTTTTTGTTTTGATTTTTACTTGTGTCTATATAAATATCTTAAAATATGGTCAAACCGTTGTAAACACCGAAGATATCTGCAAACATTATAAGGCGACTAGGCGGTGGCGGAAGACCAGCGGCTGGAGGGACCCGCCCATCCAGGACTTTGCTGAGCCATAGCCTTTTTACGAATTACATAGGTAGTAGCACCATATATTTTTTCAAAGCTGTATGTGACCTGTAAGAATGTGTAATTTCGTAAATAAATTATTATTATTATTATTATTATTATTATTATTATAAGTGTCATTCTTACAATATATGATTCCTTGTCTAGGAATCGAATTATTTTCGTTAATGTATGTTTCCTTTTTCTATACAAAATACATTGCGGAAACGGTGTCCATTTCCGAACTTTTTTGACTAAATGTAGAAATCTAAAAGCAAATGGATTTTTTTGTTTATGCATATATGCTGTTTTTGCTTATATCTAGAAATCGAATTACTTTCAGATTTCTAATGAGAAAAATCAACTTTTTTATTTTTATTATTATTTAAATAAATGATGGAATAAAAAAATATTAACAATCCATTATCAGTCTGGAGTTCTATTTGGATTTGCTGAAACGTTTCACTACATATTATTACATTTGTTAAAAAGTGCATTTGTATGGCGCGAGTAGTTGGCTAGTCCTAGCGCCTTAATCATCACTTACGTACGTGCGCCATTACATTTTCAAACGTCAAAACCTTATTTACCTCGTGTATAGAGGTAGGTGAAAAATACCACTTATTTAAATTAATTATGTACGAAACAACACTTTTTCATTATTGGATTACGAGCCGAGTGCACGAAAGGATACATAATCAAAATCAACGTCAACGTATGACTAAACACGACACTTTTTTACGGACAGTATGGAGGGAGCCAAGTCAACCCTATGAGGTTCACTAAAAGTGACGTGATTGAACAATTATTACTTCAGCCGTCTCTTCTGCTAAATAGATACTCACTTCAGCCCAGCTTTCAGTCGGGTGAATGGTATACATTCACCGTCATAAGAGAATAAATTGAAGTTGTAGTCGTTATCGCGACTCCACCGTATGGACAAGTGTATATGATCGTATGGGAAGCTCGTATGGACAAGTGTATATATAATATTGTATATGGGAAGCTAGCCGCGCATCGAATTCCAAACAGAGACTCTAGTCCCAGCTGTCACCTAAATTCGCGTTTACGGCAAACCGATCGACTGGCGTTTTCAAATGTATGGAGACATTGAAGAACGCGCGCAGTGGGCGTTAAGCGAACTTACATTTGCGAGTCCGAGTTTGATTTGACATCTTTCTCAACGTTGCTTTAAATACGTCGGCGTTTCCGTTTACGCCGACTCCGCGTTTTCATACAAACACCGTCATCGGAGGGCCGAGTTTGACTTTGACAGCTTGAAGAAGTAAAACCACAGAAAATCTAGTAAAAACTTGTGTGGAATGTGACGTTTTTACGGAACTTCAAAGTTTCGTAGACGCCAGTTTAGGTGACAACTGGGACTAGCAGCTCAGTCCAAATATCGCCACCGCTCGCGAATATGCTCCCGAAATGCATTCGCCAAGTCAGTTCCCACCCAAACGACCCATCCAACACGTCTGCGACTATGTCCAGCCGCATCAGCCTAACCGCCACACATTGAACTTGGAGACAGCGGGTCTCATAGTATGCGCGCTAGAGGCACATCATTTTTTATCTGAGGTCGGAATCTTTTTTTTTGCTCTGCTGAGGACCGAAGGTGCTCAGAAAAGCCAAATGCACCTTGCCTTACGCAACCAAGCTCAGCGAGGCACCATACCAGCGGATTTCCGGACGATCGCTGAGCTATTAAGCTTGTTCAAATTAGTATTGAAGACCTCCAGGCTACAGGCAGATTATCTGCGGCGGATGCTCTGGATATAGATAGGATGGGGAGGAATAAGGGGTGCAAGTTCCACAGAGCAATGTCCATGATAGTACCTGTAGAACAGACTGAGCGACCTCACAAACCGCCTGTGGCTCAGACACTTCAAGGCCAACGGTGAGTTCTGTGTCCCTAACAATGTTGCCCAGATTGACTAAATCATTTATTTGCAGCATAAAGAGGGTTGGTAACGGCACGGAGCCATGTGGTACGCCGGCATGACTGGTAAAACACAGAATAGTTATAGTGGTTTGGTTTTAGGGCAACTACCGTCAACCAAGACTTTTGTGTTGCGGCCGTGCAGAAAGTCAGCGATCCAGTCCAGCAAACCTTTTTCTAGGAATTCCATGCTTAGGGCCTTTTTTCCCTACTGATGATATGAGCAACTTGAAATTAATACCATTACAAGATAATCAGCGCTTTAGTAATAAAGGCACTTTAGGCGTCGATTAAAATAATTCAGCACTTGGTGAAAACCAGGCTTAGGAATCAAAAATTGTTCGGTCCAGAAAACAGCTTTTGCAGCGGTTGTCAAACCGATTTTCCCGATGGAAAGATTCCGGAGCAAGGTAATTCCAATTATTTAAGATTTTTAGACGAGAAAGGACTCCTAAAAATGGTTGCAATATCTCCTAAAAATCCAGCAATCCTAATGTTGACAACTGACCAATAAGCCGGGTCTTATATCTGTGTATATTTGTCACGTTTCATTACATTACCTTTCGATTAATATGGCTATTGCTTACGCATCCTTGACCTTAGCAGCGTTTTCCCATAAAATCTCGCTCAACGAAGCTCTTGGACATTTAATGGGTAATCTAATGTGGTACTCGCATAAACATAGGTAGATACTTTTTTCTAAAATAATCATATAAATCATATATATATACTTTAAATAGATTTCATAGAAATATACTTTAAAGTATTGTAAAAAACACTCTTATTTTCCACTATTCAAGTACATACATGGGAGGTAGGCTCTCGTCATAATTAAAAATTTACATAAATATATTTTAGAAAAGGTGTTCATTTCTGAACTTTTATGACAAACATTTTAAATCCCAACGAGACCGAATGAATGTTATATTCCAACATGTTTTTTTTTTACCCAGCACAATATTTATTATGATAAGTAGAACCAAAAACCAAACAATAATTATTAAGAAAGATGTTATAAATAAAAATAGTCTTCCATCGGAACCATGGCCATTGTCCCGATGATCGACCCAGCGTTCCCTCGCTGAATGGCCAGGCTTATCCTTTGCCTGAGGTAGCTCTGGACACGATGGCCTCCAGACGCCTCAATTAAAAGAGTGCCCAGTTCTTTAATGAATTTTTTGGCGTCTGAACTCCATACGCCAAGAGTTTCAACAGCAAAAGCTACGAACTCATAAGCAGATTGCACGTTCTTATATTTCTTCTGTTTTGCGAGTTCTGCTTTTGCTGCTGCAAAACCGGGCGCACGAGAAGAGCCCTCCAGATGACTTGGAGCTAAGGTATCCGTACACGTCGCATCCCATATCATAGCTCTCCCTCGCTTCCACGGCAAAAGTGCTACACGATCCGGTCTTTTACCATTGTCCCGATAAATGCCGACTGGTTCCAGTTTACTCGGAATGTTCGCGGAAGCAAGGGAGCGCTTGATAATCTCGTTTATGTTGGCGTGGCGAGATACTCATATTTTTGTTATGTGGAGGATGTCTATTAATACACCCACAGTCATATAAGCCCAACATACCGCATTTCCATAGGAATCAGATACCATACCAGGACCTTCCCTTTATGCGCACGGTTACATTAATCAGGATGGAAAACACTGATAATTTTTCATTGCCGCTTCGACCACATTTTCATCCAATGGGATGGCTCCAACCCGTGCAGGCTTAACCCTACCACCTAGTAGGAAATGGAAACCTACACTTTTACATGGATTCCGAACCATGGAACAGCTCGCATGCGCAACGAAATGCACTTATGGAAATCATAAAGAGAAAGGACGGGGTGTATGAACGGGGCGGGGATTTGAACGCAGACCTCTAGGATGGAAGGCAAGGGTGGACTTCGGCAAGTGGATCCAAAGGTCAAATTTAAAAATAGGTTTTTATAATATTTAAAAAACATGCAATCCAAAAATATAGTTCAGTCAGTATTTCAGTAATCAGTTAGGAGTTCTGTTTGGACATACTGAGGTGTTTCAATACATATCATTACCTACATTTGTAATTCGGAAGTACATTTGTATGGTGCTACGAGTTGACTCGCCCTTGCGCCTTAAATGACGTTACAGCTGCCAAAACTGTTTTCAAAACTCGTACAAACTAAAAATCGTACAAACTTAGCAGCTGGAGATAGCCTATAAACTAACACAACACCCAGTAAATAACTTTTTCCTTTGTTACAGGTAGCGAGTACTTTACGCGTATACGAATCTGAATCGATTCAATTCAAAATATCGAAAACTAAATGCAATGATAAGTCAGTAGAAGCAACCAGGGCTAACATGAAGTCGCTACTCCGCCTGCAAGAGTACCGCGAGGGCTCGCCCGGGCTCAAGGTCGGGCAGGCGTGCGAGCGCGTGCGCATCCCGTCGCTCGGCAACGAGGGTGGCGGCGGCGGAGGGGGCACGGCGGGGGGGCGCGGTGGGGCCGGGGGGGCGCCGCCCGCGCTCCCCAAGCAGCAGCACCGCGTCGTGGTGATGGGCGCCGCGCGCGTCGGCAAGTCCAGCATCATCTCGCAGTTCCTCTACGACAAATACCTACCGAGGTACAGGGAGACCATCGAGGAGCTGCACAGGTTGGTGCTCCGTTTGACTAGAACCCGGCCTGTCGCGCTATGTATGCCCCAAGCAGCAGCACCGCGTCATCGTGATGGGCGCCGCGCGCGTCGGCAAGTCCAGCATCATCTCGCAGTTCCTCTACGACAAATACCTACCGAGGTACAGGGAGACCATCGAGGAGCTGCACAGGTTGGTGCTCCGTTTGACTAGAACCCGGCCTGTCGCGCTATGTATGCCCCAAGCAGCAGCACCGCGTCATCGTGATGGGCGCCGCGCGCGTCGGCAAGTCCAGCATCATCTCGCAGTTCCTCTACGACAAATACCTACCGAGGTACAGGGAGACCATCGAGGAGCTGCACAGGTTGGTGCTCCGTTTGACTAGAACCCGGCCTGTCGCGCTATGTATGCCCCAAGCAGCAGCACCGCGTCGTGGTGATGGGCGCCGCGCGCGTCGGCAAGTCCAGCATCATCTCGCAGTTCCTCTACGACAAATACCTACCGAGGTACAGGGAGACCATCGAGGAGCTGCACAGGTTGGTGCTCCGTTTGACTAGAACCCGGCCTGTCGCGCTATGTATGCCCCAAGCAGCAGCACCGCGTCATCGTGATGGGCGCCGCGCGCGTCGGCAAGTCCAGCATCATCTCGCAGTTCCTCTACGACAAATACGTACCGAGGTACAGGGAGACCATCGAGGAGCTGCACAGGTTGGTGCCCCGTTTGACTAGAACCCGGCCTGTCGCGCTATGTATGCCCCAAGCAGCAGCAGCGCGTCGTCGTGATGGGCGCCGCGCGCGTCGGCAAGTCCAGCATCATCTCGCAGTTCCTCTACGACAAATACGTACCGAGGTACAGGGAGACCATCGAGGAGCTGCACAGGTTGGTGCCCCGTTTGACTAGAACCCAGCCTGTCGCGCTATGTATGCCCCAAGCAGCAGCAGCGCGTCGTCGTGATGGGCGCCGCGCGCGTCGGCAAGTCCAGCATCATCTCGCAGTTCCTCTACGACAAATACGTACCGAGGTACAGGGATACCATCGAGGAGCTGCACAGGTTGGTGCCCCGTTTGACTAGAACCCGGCCTGTCGCGCTATGTATGCCCCAAGCAGCAGCAGCGCGTCGTCGTGATGGGCGCCGCGCGCGTCGGCAAGTCCAGCATCATCTCGCAGTTCCTCTACGAAAAATACCTACCGAGGTACAGGGAGACCATCGAGGAGCTGCACAGGTTGGTGCTTCGGGTGCTTCCGGTGCTTTAAAAACCGCTATATAAGCGGTTTTCTAGACTCAGGATTCCTGATTCCTGATTACGGAATTGCATGAATAGACCTGCTGGTTACTGTTATGACCCCATTCTGCAGGCCTATTCCTGGAATTCCCTAATCAGGAATCGGGAATCCTGAGTCGAGAAAACCGCTTTTGTAGCGATTTTCAAAGTGATTTTTCCGACGTAAACCTTGATGAGTTACAAACATATATGTTCCGGGATCTTTTTCTGATTACTGAATTCCAGGAATAGGCCTGCTGCTTACTGCGTTGGTTGTGAACTTTGTAAAAAACAATCTCGGGGATTCATTATTGTCTTTTTAGTTAATAGACTTTAAAAGATTCAGGAAAAAAAATCAAGACAGTAATTCTATTTACAAAAGCACAGTGCTTAGATTACTTATTTAGATCTTCGTTCACAGCATAGTGAATGAAAAGTACGCTGCAGACTGTTTATCTCTAGTCTAGCACTAAATCGAACAACTGTGGAAATCTAAAGAAAAATAAAAAACGAGAAATGATAAATTCCTTGTCTGAATCAATTTTACTACAATTTCAGAGGAGAATACGAGCTCCCGGACGGCGCGTCGCTCACTCTCGACATCCTGGACACATCGGGCGCGTACCAGTTCCCAGCCATGCGCGCCCTCTCCATCTCCACCGCTGGCGCCTTCCTGCTGGTGTACGCAGTGGATCAGCCCGCCTCTTGGGACGAGCTCTGCAGGCTACGAGATCAGGTCAGTCGTCCTGTCTGAGCCGCCCTCAAAAAGGACAATTCTCAAGCATCCGCATTATTCCTATTGCTACCGCTGGTAACATCCAGCTGGTCTATGTAGGAAGTATACCAGCCCGCCTCCTGAGACGACCTGTATAGGTTGCGAGAGTCCTAGCCAGTCTGCAATTCCCGGTTGTGTTTGCTATTTTAATCTCCGCCGCTGTTTTGCCTGGTTTTATTTGTGTCTTGTCATGGATGGCTAATATCACACCCACCCTCGTGATATTACCTGAACACACAGCATTCCCGAATTAATTAGGTGCCGTGCCCCACGGAAAATTTCGACCATCGGTTCATTCAATGAACCTGGACGGCTCAAACTGGTGAAGGGCACCTAAAGTTTTACATTGATTCCGAACCACAGCTGCATTAATAGCAAATGCACTTATCCAGCTTAGAAGCAGAAATAATGAGGTGCGTGAATGGGGCGGGGATTTGAACCGAGACTTCATGCTTTGAAAATAAAACCTTCTGTCTACTTAATATTGTCCCTAAAAGGTATTACGTTCAAAGGAAATATTTTAAACAGTTAAGTCGCTATAAAAATAAATTTTGTGTACGAGGCGGCTGTGCCACTTTCGCTGTTCCGCCAGTGTACCCTTTAACCTACTTTTAAACAATTAAATGAGAATCACGAAATGCAGACATCAAATAATTTAAGTTAATTAGCAACAGTGAAAAGCTAAACGATCCTTTTTGCTTGCTGAGTGTTGTTTTCTGGAGCAGATAAATTGGTAATTAGCAATTTGTCGGTTAAAGAAGGAGCGATCAAAAGTTTTGAATGATCCTTTCTCTTTTAATTAACGGAAAACATGTTTCATATTTCCGTTTACTTTGTTTTCGATCGAAGCTCCGTGGGTTCGTACCTTCCCGGATATGAAATGTTTGATTTGTGGCACGATAAGGGTAAATATGGTGACCAACAACTGTTCGCAGATCGTGGAGAGCCGGGGCTGGCGCGTGCCTATCGTGGTGGTGGGCAACAAGACGGACGTAGAGTCACGCGCGGTCAGCCGAGAGGTTGCCGAGAGCATCTCCACCATCGACTGGCAGTGCGGCTACGCGGAGTGCTCCGCTAAGGACAACAGCGGCATACTCGAGGTAAGCAACCGTTAGCAGATTGGGAACGGACGGGGCCGACGCGTGCCCACGATGACGGTGATGGGCAACAAGATGGACGCAGAAATGCGCGCATACAGCCTAGAGGTTGCCAAGAGCATCTCCACAATCGATTACCAGTGCAGCGATGTAGCCTGCTCTGCTTAGGACAACAGCGGGGTTCTCGAGGTAAGAAAACTTTAGCAGAGCAGATAAAAGACAGCCGGGGCCTACGGGTGTCCATTATGATGGTGGTAGACAACAAGACGGACGCAAAGACACGCGCGTACAGTCTCGGGGTTGCCAAGAGCATATTGACCATCGATTACCAGTGAAGCGATGCAGCGTGCTCGGCAGGACAACAGCGGCATACATGAGGTAAACTCGTGAAAACCCGATTATCGTCGTAGGCAACAAGACGGAGATGGAGCAGCGAACGGTTAGTCGTGAGGTCTTAAGTGGTTAGAAATTATTTTAAATGTTACTTAAAAACAGCTGGCTAATTAATTTCATTTCGCCAATAAACAGTGAAGTATAGTCGATCAACTTAATAAATGGCTGCCTAGAGAGACTTCACGTGTCTCCTGATCGTGACATGTAAGGATTACTTTCATTTTACTGCTTCGCGTATTAGTGAGTATTTTGGGGAAATTAAATTGCCTCAAAATGTGCGCGCAATTTCATGCCACGGGCATTTACGATGTTGTGGCTGTGTACCTACACATCGTATATAATAATCTACCTTTAGAAATTATTACAATGTCGCCTCGAGCGAACGACTCGACCCGTCATATCACAACATTGTAACGGGATTATTATCAAATATTTATTAATATGAATAATATCATGATAATAACATGAAAGTTAGGGATTGACGTAGTAACGTTTTAGTAGTAAACTGGTCAGCCTCGGTAGCCCAGTGGCGCGACGCCTTGCGGTTCGATAGGCTTGGTAAAGCAATTCTGAGCGCGGTTGGGTTCTAGATGGGTGACCGTTTTCAACCGTTGAGGCTGGCCGTGATTCGGATTCCTCGTAAAATTGTAGGTCCCTTCCTTACTTACTACGTAGGGTAAATCCCGCCCGGTTTGGTACCATTTCACATTTTTCGTTCTGAATCATTTGTCATATCGAGATGACTGATGTAGATATTGTTTTTTTTTACGAGATAGAATTTATAAGGCATTAAATAAAAATAGTTACTTTATTATTCTTCATGATGCTTGATTAAAGTTCTTCCTTTAATAAACTCCTTTGATTTTTAAGTGCCTGGTTTTCACCAAGTGCTGATTTATTTTAATTAACACTTAAAGGGCCTGTTATGTAGTCATCCATCTCCGTTACATAAAAATACCAATAGGTTTTTGTATGTAAGTAACTGAAAATACGAATATATGTGTGTGGAATGGCCAATACCACCTTTTGAGAACACGAAATGCCTGAAAACGGGGCGCGGAATTCGCAGAACTAGTCTTCACTTGTTTTATGTTTTTTTTTAAACAGAGTTGCGTTAGATTCGACTTTATTACTTACCTAATACAAACAAACCCACCTTCCCTCACGAAGTCTTCTCAAGGGCGCCCAAAACTGGGTCACGGAAAAAAAGCACAAAATCGTGCGGCCCCTGAATTTCTAGCGAAACGACCCCACCCTGCAGAACTTTCCGAGTAACAATCAGGCGTGCCCTTTTTCACTTTCTTCCGTCGGATCGGGAATTACGTTAGTCAGTCAGTCTCGGTCGTCGCCTCTTCGGCTGACGCGACCAGGACGTGTATTCTTGGCATTCAGTCATTGCGGATTCAGTAGAGTTAACTAAAGAATATTTTTTCATCTTCATCTGTTAACTCTACTGAATCTTCAATGACTGAATGCCAAGAATACACGTCCAGCCCACTGCCATTTGAGCTTTAGCCACCCGGTGTAGAATTTGGTGCGTCGGCGGATTGCCTCGTTACGCACCATATCCCGTAGTTATATTCCCAGCATGGCTCGCTCCATTGCTCGCTGGGCAACTTTCAACCTTTGGACAATGGCGCCCGTCGGAGTCCAAGTTTCACAACCGTACGTGAAACGGTAACCGGGAGGACACACTGGTCATATATTCGGGTCTTTAAATTTTGCGGAAGGTCAGACCTCAGAGCCAATTTAACATCTCCGAAGGCAGCCCAACCCAGTTGAATCCGTCGCTCAACCTCCTTAGACAGACAAAGAAGGATGGGTTGGGTATTTACATGGAGCCTCACAGTCATCGTCGCGGACCGATACAGTTTTTGGAGTACCTCGATGTAGCGGTGGTCGATTCTGCATCTCAGGAGGAAGTTTTCGACGGCCGATTTTTCAACTCAGTTGAACGCCTTCTCGTAGTCGACGAAGGCTAGGAAGAGCGGCTTGTTGTACTCCTCGCACTTCTGCGCCACTTGTCTCACGGTAAATATGTGATCCATTGATCCGTATTATTTCCTAAGCCCAGCTCACGAGGCTGGTGCTCATCCAGCCTCTGTGTCAGCCGACTCGTGATGACTCTTGAAAAAATAAAGCAATATTTTTCTTCAAAAAGGTATTCATCATGTCAGCAAAGAAAATGAAAGCAGAAAATGCAAGCGACATTTGTTGAAGACTTGATAAATTGCGGTTCGTGTGGCACCGGAAGTAAAAACACAATATTTATGCAATCTTCCTGCAATTAAACAATCCATATTCCTTTGAAATTCTCATTTTTCGGGAACAGTCTACTTAATCTTCAGCTCAGCTTTTCAAATGGGCATTGGCCTTTGGCCGGAAAAAATCAGTATCTAAATGACCCCAATGGCACAAAACAAATTTTCATGAAAATCGGTCAAGCCGTAGGAGGAGAAGAATTACGAACACACGCGCACCGGAACTGTATATATAATATATAAAGAAAGTAGCATGGTAATTTCAGAGCACGGGAGTGTTCCAGAGACACCCCCACCCACACCCCATCACCCCGCCACGCGAAATTACCTGTTTCAAGGTGAGCCTAATCCGTCTCGCGCCCTACCAAACTTTCCGCCCTGGCGGCGCGGCGGGCGCGGTGGCGGCGGAGGCGCGTAGCGGGCACCGTCATCATTAGACAAAGTTGAATGAAGTCATGTCTTATCTCATGCCGTATCTCTGTCACGTTTTACCCAATCATACGAGGGTTAATACCAAGACCTCCGATTTGAATGTCAGATTGTATAAAATGTTGGTGGCTCCAAATTATGGTAAACTAGCGTCTATTTTCCACTATTTGTGTTAGAAACCCGTATTAACGATGCAATTATTTTTCTCCCGATTTAAGCAACATTTAATGGTCTTTTAAATCGTTACTCCTTTGCTTAGAAGTAATTTATTTATATTTGCCTTGACTTTCATGTTTGTAACAAAAATCAAAACAAGTCGCCTGTTCACCGGGCGAGTTATTTTACCATGGTAACGCCCCATGCTTTTGTTAAGAAACATTTTAATCAAACCTACGCTGCAAGAAAAGGCTGCCACTGGTAAATCATACATTCCACGGCATCTAGTATCTTTTGTAAATCAATTTAATGAATATTAAAATGAAACAAAGTCATAATTTTCTAGTCAATGCACGAATTTAAATATACTGTGTATGGGCTCTTCAGAATAAGTTCGATGGCTGTCTACTACATAGATGGGTTCAAGCATCACTGACTAGTTAGGTTCAACCGGGTTGAAGCAGTTTCGCATAAATCGAGAATATTTTTGATACCACTCAAGCGAAGATTTAGCGCACCTAAAAGTTTTCAATCACATATCACGTTCCACTCCGGCACGTTTTATTATCACGCTTAAGCCGGATGATCTGCACGACAGTTCAACGTAACATCTCAAAAGTTCAAAGGTAAGTACAGGTTTCGGCAGCTGACTAAAACACACGGCAGTGTTACACGGGTCGCATCGAGGGTGAGGGTTGAATGGAGTAAGACCGAATCATTTCCTGAACGGTATTTGAAACCTTTTTCGCGAAACTGTTTTATTAGTCAGATGCTTACCGATGTACGCTATGAATAAGAAATGTTTTCGTGAGGTATTATATGGTAGCCTTTATGTCATTTCTGAGAAAATTTCGTAATAAAAAATATCCGGAAACAGGAAGTTTCGCCGGGTGGAGTAATGGCTTGTCGGAGTTGAAAATTAAGGAAAGTATTTTTATATGCGTAATTTTGTATGTAGACAAGCATAAATGTTAATATATAAGTTCAAAATCATCAATATAAAAGCGTCCTGTGAAGTTCTTAAGTGTTATAACGTGTCGTTGGAACTCGAGAAAATACCAGCCTCTATTATCACTTATCGAAAAATCGCTAACATCATCGATGATGCATAGTTACATCATTGAATAGAGCAGGCATTTGAGGAATACACTAAATCGGCCTTCCACGGATTTTTTTATTATTGTAGAAATATTAAATAAAATAAATGTGTTGAAAATATGAATCTTCACAAATATATATGTAAATCCGTTGACGGGCAATTTAGGGTATCTTTCAAATACCTGCTCTTCAATGATGTAAACCTGCGGAATTGATGATCTTTGATTATCTTCTATAAGAGATTTGTAACTCGTAATAAGCACTATCTCATAACCAAATTTATGGTTGAATAAACGTTTAATAATTGTAGAAATATTAAATTCCTTAGTCTGCGAATGTTATCTTTACCAAGGTTACATTTAATACGTACTTTTTTCTCAGTAAATTCACCTCTGAATTCACCTCGAGAATATTGTAGTAACCCTATCTTGCTTTGCATGATAAATCGGCCCTGACTCGTATAAAGGTCTCTCAAAATTTTACAAATCCAACCCAACGAGTGAGTAAGTTTATACGGAAGGTTACTTTAGAGGAGATAATTTGAATTAAAAATTACCTTAAATATTTTAGCTACACAATTGTCAATAGTTTACGCGTTATATCATTTTTTATGTTTGTATCAAACTAACCTATTTATATATTTATAACCTATATATATTTGTATGAAACAGAAAATAAAACATATTTGCACTTTCTATTCATTTAATTTTACTTTTTATGCCTACTAACTATGTGTTTTGAAGTAAAATTGTTTTCATTGCCTTTGATTTCATATTTGAAATGAAATGAAAAAATTCTTTATTTGCAAGCCTGCAAGCATGGTTCACAAAAAGGCGGAATTAATGCCATGAGGCATCGCATTTTATCATCGCATCGCATTTTATCATATCGTATGATTTGATTTTTTTTTCACATCACATATTTATATTACAGGCTTGCTGAAATATTGTACTTCACTGAAAAATTAAACAAGAACATTAAAAAAAATCTACAGTTTGTACCATTCTTACTGTTTTTAAAAAGGCAATTGTCGTGGCAGCAATCTCTCTTGATCTCAACCCTCTTGACTTATTTTTGTGGAGACACTTGAAAGGGTGGTTTTTGAGCAAGAAAATACACAACTTTGGCTCAACAACAAAAAAAATTAGAAGCAGCCGACTAAGCAACCGAAGCGACTTTCTGTAAAAACCAACGAGCATTTATTAATTTTAATATAATCTAAATATGCAGTTACAGTTTGTGCACAAGAGCAAGTGGAAGGCTTAGAAGGTGGAAGGTATTTTAAACATATTTTGTAAAAAAATGTAACAACTCTTAGTAAATATTACCAAAAAGAAAACCAGAGCTATACCCAACGAGAAAATAACTTCACCTTTTCATAAACAGGATGAATTGTAAAATTTTTTAATTAACTTGTCCTACATTCCAAACAATTCTTTTTTAGTAAACTTCACTGAAAATTTACTAATTATAAGAATTTTACACTAAAATATCCAAAAATCAATCATATCAAAGCAAAGATCGTGAAAACATTATTTCTACAAATACGTACCTATAATTAGTAAGCATAAAACAGAAGAAATAAAAAAAAACATATAGAAACATAAAAAAAAGATTATTTATATTTTACTTAAGCTTGAGGATATTTTGTAAATTGTAAATAAAAAAATGCAATAACTGTTAAACCATTGATGGTTTAACAACATGCGGATATCTAACAATCGTTTGATTGCCAACGACCTCCTTTGTATCCACTTAAATCTTTCCATTACTTATGGAGCAACCTATATTTAGCACAGGTTACTTTATGAGCCTACCCCGAACTTGTGTAGTTAACTTCAATATTTGGCTTTTAACTCCCTTCATGCATAATAATCACCCCGCTATAAAGCGGAGCCTACACAAGTAGGCAGGTCCTAGTACCGTAATGTACCTAACATTGAAAGTTTCTTAACTATTGTAAAAGGCGGTACATAAAACAAACTTAAAAAACGACCAAGTGCGAGACTCGTACCCTTTGGGTCCGGAACCCTAAAGAGTATTACGTTAGTGCGTTTTCAAAAGTAACACATGAATCATGCCACTGAATGGGCATGCCGTGAACTCGCGAAATGTATATCCAAGTACTAGACAGAGGTCATGCTATTTTTCCATTCTTAAATTTTCCGGCGCCTAATTTCCGGAGCTTGACATTTTTTTTTTTATGCGACCTGACATGGATGGCTAATACCACACAACTACCGTTATGATATTAGCCCAATACACCACATTCCCGAAGGAATTAGGTGCCATGCCAGGACCTTCCCTTTATGAGCCACGGCTACATTGAACTGGATGGAAAACACGGACAATTTTTCACTGCCGCTTCGACCATCTTTTCATCCAATGCGATGGTACCAACCCGGGCAGGCTTAAACCCTACCACCTAGTAGGGGAAGGGGACCTACAATTTTACATGGATTCCGAACCATGGAGCAGCTCGCATTCGTGACGAAATGCACTTATCGAACTCTGAAAGAGAAAGACAGTGGTGCAAGTTGGTATCGAACCCGGGCCTCTGGTACGCTAGGCCAGTCCCCGCGCCACTAGGCTACGAGCCGCTCAATATACATACCCCTTATCTTCCGTCGCAGGTGTTCAAGGAGCTCCTGGTGCAGGCGAAGGTCCGCTACAACCTGAGCCCGGCCGTGCGCCGGCGCAGGCAGTCGCTGCCCAACTACGTGGGCGGCGGCGGCGGCGGGGCGGGCGGCGGAGGAGCCAAGCAAAAGTCTATGCTGAAGCGACATTCGTGCACCCTGGCCTGAAACCGGGACGCGCTTTGAAACCGCTTCGTTGCACGCACGGAGACGAGTCTTCGGCTGCCCGTTTGAACATCGTTGAACATGGCGAATGTAAAAAAAATAAGGCAAAGAGATTGAAAAATGGCATGCATCTAAGTAATTTATTAAAATCGCTTTGCATGTGTCGGATGGACTTTTGACAAGCCTTTTGAGACAAGCTGTAATTTTAAAATCGAACAAAACTATTGCATGAGGTGCGAAGTTCTTTGATCCATCGACGTCGTATCGCGTCGAGTCATGAATTTTGAAAGAAAAACGTCATGATATTTTCATCATTGAAAATGTTAAAATTACCGTTGCAGAGAGAACTTGGAGGGAATGGCGATACTAGTGTATAATTTATAGTGCCAAGAATTAAAAGATGGAGATATTTAATGGTTGAATAAACATAAACGAAAAGCTTTGAGAGAAAGTTGTAAAAAATTGGCAACTTCCAGTCGCAGTTGCCAATTATTAGATTTATGTAGCCGTATTCCGATCGGTGTACTTATCTTATTTCGTATATATAACTAATAATTATGATATACTAAACGTCCATTTTCAGCAAACACAGAAAGTTGATAATAATATTTTGTATTTGTTATTTTTGTATATGTATATTGGGTAAATGGAATAGAAGGGAGACTAGGTCGCATTAGATGTATGTCGTTCAAGCAAATACCTTCAATGTCATATATGCGCAGAACACCTAACTATACATTGTTACAGCCATCTAAAATTATCATCACATTACATAATACGATTTTTTTTTAGGTGTGTCATGCCTATTCTACGTATTATAAATAGTTATGTAGTATTTCTAAAAAAAATACATAGAACCCCACTAGGGCTGCTCCTGCTACCTGAGTCCACGCCCACAGACGAACCTTCATGAAACAACAGCAGGGTTAATCTTAAAATTCACAATCACAATTGATTTTATTTAAACTTTGGTAGTCAAACTACACCAAGTTATGTCAAAAAGATCCGCGGATTCGATCAACCCAGTAAAGAAGAACAAATACTACTATTGTCATGCTCATGGAACGATAGCTTCTCGCGTGAAACCTTCTCACACGTCTCATCTTAGTTTTCTCCATTTCCAATTTTTGTTTTGTTTCACAGAGAGTGCCCGATTTTTTATCATATTTTCAGGAATATAAATGGTTCTACGAATCGTAACTGTCTTCATATTCACTGATTAAACTATAACCATTTTACGGTATCTGAATTGCATACTATAGGTTGGTACTCCAGAACTCCATATTTTTTTATTTAACTGTATATACAGCAGGGTCAATTCAATGTTCACTTTTAGTTGAATGTTAAAATTAAGGATTTTTAAACATAACGTTCCCGAAATATTTTACAGGTTTTGTATGATCACTGAGGGCCACGTATTTCGACTATTCATCTTTTCCTTCGACCGGGATTGTGTATACTTTTGGCGGACCTCAATGTACTTTTAATTATTATATAATATTTATTCTATTTATGTTATTTCTGAAGACATTGAATTAGTCATGTTTGCAGATGACATCTCACTAGTCCTTAATAATAAACATATTGTTGTTTTAAAAGAGTCATTCCTAGAAACATCTAATAATCTGCTATTGAATGTGAACAAAACAAATATTATGCACTTTGCCTTGGGAACACATAGACGAATCCCAATTAATGACATTGCAAGCACTGCAGAGAACTTATCATTAAATGTTGTCAATGAGATATATTTTCTGGGGCTTCTATTTGATGGTAGTTTAAATTGGAAACCCCATATAGATGTACTAGCTGGTAAACTTAGTTCAGCATGTTACGCTATAAAAAAAATTAGGGAGCTATGTGGTACAAAAGCTGCGAAATCTGTTTACCATGCTTACTTCGATAGTGTCATCTTATGGATTAATATTTTGGGGTACTGCATCGGAGGTTAACCGCATATTTAGATTACAAAAAACCGGCCAAGTGCGAGTCGGACTCGCACACGAAGGGTTCCGTACCCTCGTAAAAAAAACCAAAAAAAACACGTTTTTTGTATGGGAGAGCCCCCTTTAATTTTAATTATTTTTTAATCTTACCTATTTGTTGTTGTAGCGGCAAAATAAATACACACTCTGTGAAAATTTCAGCTGTCTACCTGTTACGGTTACTGAGATACAGCCCTGTGACAGACGGACGGACGGACGGACGGACGGACGGACGGACGGACGGACGGACGGTCGGACGGACGGACGGACGGACAGCGGAAGCTTAGTAATAGGGTTCCGTTTTTACCCTTTGGGTACGGAACCCTAAAAAACGAGCATTGCGCTGTATGCTAGGTACAAAATCTAAGGACTCTTGTATAAATGTATTCAAGGAAGTAAACATAATGACATTACCAAGTGCATATGTATATCAAAATATTTGTCATGCTAGAAAAAAATATTAATGAAGTAATACTAAATTCAGATATACACAGTCATGAGACTAGGAACAAGAATAATATTCAATTTGTGAAACATAGATTAACTAAAACCTCTAAGAGTTTTTTATGTAACAGTGTTAGGTTTTACAATAAATTACCGAAAAGTTTAAAAGATATGGTTGACATTTCTTTCAAAAAGAAATTAAAAACACTTCTAATAGAAAAGTCTTACTATATTGTAAAGGAAGCATTAGAAGAAAAGATTTTCTGTTAGTACTCCGACAATATAACAAAGTATTTCTAAACGTCTACTAATATTTTGACACAGATACTTTTGTATCTTCATAAATTGATGACATCGAAATTACTATGTAATATAAATAAATTGACTAACCATTTCAGACTATTATGTAATATTTACATATATATATATATATATACATATTTTATTTCTGACGAAGGCTCTTTACACCAGATTCTTATTGATCATTAGTTCATTTTGTCGGAATACATTTTTCAGAAATCATTTAAATTTATAATAAGTTTAGCTTTTCGTTATGTTACTATGTGATCAGGTCACTGTAGTAGTTCATGACAGAAATAATAGTAATAAAAATAAACGTGCACATGTAACACAATTCTTTTTTTTTATTCTTGTTGCCACTGGAGTAGAGCATCGCAAGGTCCTTGCTAGTGGTGACGCTTGGTTCGGGTCACCTCTTCCCCTAAAATATGGTTGAGAGAGGCGATGGCTGGACCCGGCGTGATGCTCGTGAACGGGTGCTGTTTGTGGGGACTGGCCTGCTCCAATTGGCAACATGTTAGATGACGGACATGACTTTGCAGAATAAACCGATATTTTTGATTAGATTTTTTTTTTAGATTTTTGTGAATTAATATTAATTTAATGTATTGACAAAAATCCAAGAATCCCAAAGTTATCTTTCAGTTACATCATACAAATATTGCATGTAGCCGAAAGTTAACTATCGGATTTCAGGTAACTGGAGGTGGTGAAAACAGGGGATAAACGGGTACCAATAACCCGTATGTCTGTAAGCAGTGGCAAACAAATTTGTAAACTTAGACAAAGTGGACGTTGAAAAAAATCAGCGAAGTTTCTTGCCAGTTCTTCTTCGCCGTGAATGCTGAACTGGCTAATGATAAAATATGACAAATCCGAGTGCAGTGTGCTGCCTGTGGATGATGAATAAACAATAAACAATAAACAATATCCACTGGACCTACCTAAGTATAAATAAGATCAGAACAATCTCACCGAATCGTGTTCCATTACATTACCTATACGTACCGTCATACATTCCAGAGAACGAGAGTATATTTATTACTGATGAGTACCTAGTCAGTTTTGTTTTGTATAAGATAGTAATGACTGACTGTATACCTACTGAGCTCATGTTCTGGTACAACCTCCGGAGCGAGCCGAATCCTTCCCCGTCCAAGCGCCAGCTGTGCGCAGTAACCAAATCCGATATAGTTTTGTCTCTGCGCAGCCTTTGGCACTCGTGACGGGAATGACTCGGCGGGAGCTGTATTGTTACACAAGCCTTGACTGAGTCTGCGAGTCTATATGACTATTTCTACCACTCTTATGATTTCAAAAAGCCACTTGAATAGTGTAACTTCTCTTTTAACTTTGCTAAAGTGAAATTATTTTGGTCTATGCAAACTCAAGTCAAATAAAGGCTACGAAATTCGAGTGCTAACAAAAAGAGATGCTATCTTTATTTATACATATGTACCCAGAAAATGTGTCTAGGATAATAATCAAATAAAGTATTGTCGAGTACAATAAATACACTATGAATAGCTAAGGTTTAAGAAGCATTTCAATTATCTACCGCAAGCCTGTCCTATATTCCAATGTTCCAAATTCAATTGAGAGCCCTTAGTCCGACTTCGTCCTATAAGCGCTTGCAAAGGTATGGAGAATGGTTTGATTTGACAGCTTACGCACCTTCGCCGTAAATACGTCGACGTTGTCGTTTACGCCGACTAGACATTGTCGTAAAAATCGGTAGACAGGTTGAAGAAGTAACACCACAGTATTAGTTGTAAAACTTGTATGGGTTTAACGTTTTTACGTAACTTCGAAGTTTCGTAAACGCCAATTGAGGTAAGAACTTGGAATACCCATACAGAAGTGAAGTCAATCACATTTTAATCACGAAATAATTTATTACAAGTAAGACTAAACTTTTTTTTACCATTTTTTTATCCCACAGCAAAAACTAAATATTCATCATTAATATCATTTTAAAAAACATATTTATATCAATACAACTACTTACCAGTCTACGAGTATATCATAGACGATATCTTTCTCAGATCTCCGCACGACCCGCACTTACTTACATAGGTATTGTCGATTAGTCCTATACCTCCCTTTTAATTTCAGGGTTAGTTGGGGTTTGGTTTATATACTTTATTATTTATTATTATTATTTAAGCCTTTTTAGCACACATATTACTATTTTTTGACCTAAAGTTATCTTATATAGCTCTAGTGCCACCCGCTGCAGGGCTTAGGCCTCTCTCGACCTTAGAGGTTTTGAGGTTGTGGTCATTTTCCTCCCTGGGTGACCAACCCTACCTGCACTGAGAAAAATGAGAATTTGGCGTAATGAAGAAGTATCAGCTTCGTGTTTTGCTTTCATTTTTCCTGAACCTTTATCAGTATACCGACCCGTGTCATTCCTGTACCAACGATATTAGCTTACTCGGAATGAGAAACTATCAGTATTTGGCATGTTAATTATCGTAACGATAATCTATCATTATGCCTTGTATATTTACAATTACATCCCGTTAAGTTGTCATGACAATCTTCCTGATAAAGCGTGACGTCACGCGTGCATCAGGATAAACCGATACATTCTCAAGAGGGCAGAGCAAAATATGGTGATCATTGATAAAACCTAGCGATATTGAAATACTTTAAATGTATCACGCTTATGACAAAAAAAAACAAGCGTAAGTAATGATATTTTAACATGGCGTAGTGCTAGTGGCGGCTCAGTGGTGTAGGGACTTGTTTTGCATACCAGAGGTCTGGGTTCAAATCCCCGCCGCGGATAAGTGCATTTCGTCACAAAAACGAGATGTTCCATAGGTAAGGTCCTCGCTGGATTATACAAACACTGTAGGCCTAATTAGAAAGTTATTATGATTAGAAGAAAACAGTCCCCATTAGGTACACAATCCGAAACTCCAAAACCGGCTCCATACAACAACATATGTAGGTACGAGTATATGCGTAACTTAAAAACCGTAAAAATTTGGTTTTGTGTGAAATACATATTGAAGTCATAAAAGGAAGCAATTCCTTCAGAAGCTTGTTCTGAATGTTCTGAATCATCTTCTGAATAGTTATACAATGTTTTGTCTCTTTCTCCCGAATTCTAAACTGCATGTCAATGCAAAGGACAGAACATTGTAAAACGATTCGAAGGATTCTCTTGGTTTATTAGTAACAGAGTATATATGCAGATCTGAATAACAAAATATATTTTTATGTGGCCGATAAATAAGAAATTTAGGTATTTTTTTTAAATAAGGTTTCTAAATATGGAAGCTCTCAGAAAATTGGTACCTTACTGAGAGGCTAAGGGTCTCATCCACCAAGCACTGATTAGCTTAATCCTAACAGTAAATGGTCTTTTTTACCATCTGGCAATCGATACCAGTACAAGATAATCAGCACTTTGAGTGTAAATTAAAATAATTCAGCACTTGGTGAAAACCAGGCTAAGAAGACTATGCCTAATGGAAATATATTTACGATGTATAAATCTATAAATAAACAATTTTTTTTGGCAACGGTCACAATTTATGACTGTTTTTAAAAAAAATAATGTCATTTTGCATCTACTAATGTTTTCGAAAAGTACCTCCATGGAAACAATTGGTACCGGGAATGCCGAACATTAATCATCCTGCCAATTTTGTGAATTCATTTAAAAGCCAAAGATGATCAATTTTCCTAAAATAAGAATTTATAGTGTGAAGTAACAATAGAAATAAAAATAATTACCTGATTTCAAAACAACAACAAGCGAACTACCGCAGTCCTTGTCAGTTTACAATTGATTATTTGAACGCATAGTGCCCTTGCCTTTCCCGACGACATATAAAAATAAAAAATATATAATCGTATTGAACCTAAAGAACTCAAATAATATAATGAGAAAGTATCATGACGACTGATGATTTCTCCATACTGCACGATAATTCATCCGTAAAGTTACGAAAAATAAGCAGGAACACGCACAAACGCACATGATTCTGCGAGCGCGCACGAACACAGCCGGCTGGCTGGCTAGCGATTGGGGCTGGCCGCCGCCATTTGTAATGTTGGTGTTGTCGCGTCGGTGTGCATCGAGGTGTGCATACGGTGTGCAGCTCTGCCAAATGGATCAATACATTGGATCTATTGATAAAATCGGACATACTGCAGTACCTCAACACGTTCGATGGTAAGTACCTTTTATCTTCTACGTCAGTGACAGACATCGATCACTTATGGCAATGCCTTGACTAGATCATGGTTCGTGCGTTCGATGAAGCCAACCAAACCAAGCTAACCTTTTTACTATCAGTCGTATTCAGAGAGCCCCTCGAAACTTATTACGAGATTAGCAACAGACTAACCGTATAAAAACCGGTTTAGTCCGGCGGATTAAAGTTAGTCCGCCCACTCTGAATACCACAGTTTGTGCTCAATATTTGTGCGTGTTTTTGCCGCACGATCGTGACTATTAATCATTCCGAAAAGGATTTCATGTTAATAGGTTACTAAGTAAAACTGCATGGCAAATTCGGTCAAACTGCTTGCAAACTTACGTATTTATTTATCCACATTCATAGTTTTCGTTCGTTGAATGGGAATAAACGTTCAAATTTTACCATTGTGTAATAATCTGTTTTTTACTTTACAGCTGCATGCATCGACATCGCATTACAAATGTTGACAGAAAAGGAAATCAAACAATGAATAGCACCCGTTGGTGGTCGGTTCAAGTTCAAGACTATTAGCTTTATGGAAAGAAGACACAAGTGTATATGTAAGTATGTCATATTATAATATTTATTCGTACAGCAATAAAATGAGAAACTGCTAATCATTTACCTAAAGATCTTTTCCTATGAAACAATAACTCATCGGACCTGGCTCGCTAGTTGGGGCTGTCAAGTATTGAAGCTCTTATGAGTATAAAAAACAATTTCAATTAGTCAACAAATCTCAGGTGTCATTATAATATGAGTTTCATTGTGAAAATCTGAAAATCCCGTCGCATGTCGCAAGAGCCGACTAAGGGATTCGTTGTTCGTGGTTCGGATTCCTTACTTGATTTGCTTACTAGGTGGTAGTCTAGTTTAGGTTAGCTTAGGTTAGGTAGCGCCCAGGTTGATACAATCGCATTGAACGAACGATGATCGAAGCAATGAACATTTTCTATATTTTCCATTCGGTTCAATGTAGCTGTGCAATAAAAAGCCTTATTAATGATATAATCGATCTCGATCAAATCGACGACACATTCTAACTCTGTGAATATTCCACTTTATATTTATTTATAGATTTAAACTTTCTTGTATTCAACCTGACATAGATGGCTAATTACCACATTCCTGACGGAATTAGGTTCCATGCCAGGGCCTTCCCTTTATGAGCACGGCTACACTGAACTGGATGGAAAACACGGACAGTTGTTCATTGCCGCTTTAAACATAGTTTCATCCAATGCGGTGGTAACATTACCAAAGTGGTGGGTTTACAAGTGAGGAATTACAAATTGTTAAAATCTTATGCAATGATCATAAAATAGGTAATGCGATTTACAGAAAATTATATCTTGGAATCTTAACTATTTTTGAGATGCAAATATAAATGTGAGGGGCTCATAGTTTAGGGTCGCGGAGTCTTGCTTCTCATGCCGGAGGTCACTTTCTAAGTTGCAGGTCCGAAATCCATTTAAAACAGCGGGGCTCCCCTTTTTCAACTAGGTGAAAGGATTATATCTCTCTGGTTGGTACCATCGACCACAAGCGGCAATTCAAATCAGCTAAATTAAAATCTGCAGAGATATTCCGTGCTATTCAGTTCAATGTAGCAGTGATCATAAAGTGAAGGCATGCGGTGTGTTATGATGATATTATGGTGGGGTGTGGTATTTATTTATCCATCCATTTTCACTTAGGTACTTAAAAAAACTTCATTTTACGTAATCACCTTTAGATTTAAGCACAAAAGTATCTAACAACACTGTAATTAATAATGTGATTTGTTAAAGGTGAATTGGAGGTGGTGCAAAAAAATTTTGGAATGCAGCGAAGCGGGAGAAAAACCTCGACAGACCATTCTCTCCTGGGCATACACAACTAAGTCACGCGCTATTGCACTACGGTCAGGGCAACCTTAAACGGAGCGCATCACCATCAACGCCACGCTACGCATTGGTATTCGCAAGGAAAACGTATGTAGAGTCAAAGTCCAATGTGTGACGGCGAGAATGAAGCCGTTTGTACATGCGAAATCTTTGTTTTCAAATAGAGAGACTCATTTAACAATGTTGGTGCATTTTGGCCTATCATTTCCATAAAATGTTGTCATGATATTTAACAGGTCATTATTTCTCTTGTATTCCTGTCTCTGATGCACGCTATTGATATACTGTATACTAGTTTTAAGATTGTCTAATATAATAATAAATTTGTTTGTTCAATATTTTTTTGATGATTTCATTTAAAACCTCATGCATCTAAAACTAAAAGATATAAAATTAATAATACCAATTTTAATCATGTATGTGTAATATTGATACCTTTACATAATTTTCTTGAAATTTCTAGTTACAAACGCATGTTATAATTACAATGTACTGATGCGTTTAATTTCCTTCGTGATCTTTTAACTTTACTCTCCCTATGAATATTTATTACATACCAATAGTTCAGCGCCAATTCACTGTTTTTTCCTCATACTTTCATAATACAAGTACATATTTTCAAAGCATGGTCTCTTTTCAATGTGATTTTTTTGCATGAAACTAAGCAAATTTTTTTAATTTTTTTTAAAGATGAAACTACTTGACTGAACTCTTAGAACATTTCAGGGTTCAGTTAAGTACTTACTTTTAACTTTAAAAATGTTTTCAAACGAAATTTGCTAAGTTTCATGAATCACCTTGAAAATACCATGCTTTGAAAATATGTACTTGTATTATGAAAGTATGAGAAAAAAACAGTTAATTGGCGCTGAACTATTGGTATGTAATAAATGTTCATACGGAGAGTAAAGTTAAAAGATCACGAAGGAAGTTAAACTTATCAGTACATTATAATTATAATATGCGTTTGTGAATGAGATATTATCAGGAAATGTTGCACAGAATAATGGTGTAGACTCGATAAAAGTACAATACTTACCCTATTTTTTATTGGTAACATCCCGATGAAGTATCAGGAACAGACTGGTTCATTGCCTGACCGTACCGATTGTGCTTCTATTTATTCATATTAAAACATCAGAGTGATCATGATACCTTAACATGACGTCTGCATGTGGTATCATTATTGTCTTGCTCTATTAGTTGTAGTAAGCCTTACGCTTTACACTTCCTGTCCTGTTGATTGTCTGACGACATGGCTTCTGACGTCATAACTTCTAACAATCCAAGTCATGATGTTGTATCAGTGCAGTGATTTCCTGTTAATTGATTCGTTTGGACGCTGAGTCGGTTTTTAAGAGGAATTCCTTCTAACGGAACGAGAATTCCGCTTAAAATCAGGGGTCAATTTTTCTCAGTGTGGGAGTAGATACTTGTAGTATCATTTGATAACAGTTACACTTACATGACTTGATACTTAGGCTGAGATAAATACTCGTAACAGAAACTAAGACTAACGAAAAGTAGTACTTTGTGACGTCAATTTGCATTACTTTGAGATTGCGTCCATCCAAAATGTGTCAAAGTGACGTCACAAAGTACTAGTTTCTGTTACGACTATTTATCTCAGCCTTAGTAAAGAAAGGCGCTTTCGATTATGTTTGAATATATACACGGTGTAAATTTTTTTCGCGACATTTCTATTTTAAACCGATTATTTAACTATTTCGTATACTTATGATACTTTTAGAAAGCCGTAACATTTTTCAAACATATTTCGTATACTGATCATTTTGTGGTATTTAAAAATTAAATCTAAAATAGTAAAAAAAAGTTGCAGATAATTATGTACTCGACACCGGAGAGTTACTTTTAAAAAATATTTAATTATTATAAAAGTAAAAGTACAAGGTGTGGTCGCTACGACGCTATCTTACAG
Organism: Incurvaria masculella; assembly: GCA_946894095.1. Lineage (NCBI taxonomy): Eukaryota > Metazoa > Arthropoda > Insecta > Lepidoptera > Incurvariidae > Incurvaria > Incurvaria masculella. The sequence continues at coordinate 10,148,323 of OX335647.2, forward strand.
ACTAAATTAACCAGCGGGCGGCAGGGCCACCTCGCGTTGCGACACGTGGCGAAGTTGCCGATGCTGCTGTTCTCACGCCGTTGGTTCCACGAGGCCGGTGAACTGCGTCGGCTGTTATTCCTGGTACTGGGCACGTAGCTCCTCCCGCCTTAAGATGGAAGTAACCGGTCGGTTGCTTCCAAGAGCGTCCTCGCTCTTCGCCTCCAGCTCTGCGGTGGTTGAGAGAAACTTGATCTCGATGTGGCGGTTTGCTCCTCGCGCAGCGGCTGCATGTACTGGTAGCTACACAGCTGGGCGTCCTCCGTGATGATCTTGCTAGGCTCATCCTGGTATATGCGAACTCAGTACTTCCAAGGATTAGGCATTTGGGTCATTTATATGGGTCAACTGATGGAATTTTGCAGGATGAATGGTAAGGGTATGAATACTATTCATAGGCTTTGATCCCAATTGATTTCTTTATCAAATGTATTTATGTCACTAGCTGTCGGCTTGTAGAGTAATCTGCCATATTGGTCACCTGATGATATCAAGATTAATTCACCACTAAGATGATAAGGTGCGATTATACAAGGGTGCAAACTACCTAACTGTGCGAAATTAACTGCACTTTTCTGCGGCTTGGTAGACAAGGACTGTCTAGGGAGGTTGAGCGACGGATTCAACTGGGTTGGGCTGCCTTCGGAAAGCTTAAGTTCGCTCTGAGATCTGACCTTCCGCAAAATTTAAAGACCCGAATATATGACCAGTGCGTCCTCCCGGTTATGACGTACGGGTGTGAAACGTGGACTCTGACGGTCGCCGTTGTCCAAAGGTTGAAAGTTGCCCAGCGAGCAATGGAGCGAGCCATGCTGGGAATATCGCTACGGGATATGGTGCGTAACGAGGCAATCCGCCGACGTACCAAAGTAGTCGATATTGGACACCGGGTGGCTAAGCTAAAATGGCAGTGGGCTGGTCACGTCAGCCGAAGAGACGACGACCGTTGGAGTAACCGTGTCCTACACTGGCGGCCGTGGACAGGCAAACGGAGTGTGGGAAGACCACCCGCCAGGTGGGAAGACGACATCAAGTGCGTCGGCGGAAAGCAGTGGTTCCGTACCGCTGAGGGCCGGGAGGACTGGAGAAAGATTGGAGAGGCGTATGTCCAGCAGTGGACGCAAACACGCTGACTGACTGACTGACTGACTGACTTCTAATACCATAATTGTTTCGTGCAATATTAACTAAACTGCTCTTAAGCTGAGTGTAAGAATTAAAATTAAACTAAATTTATTGTATCTTAATATGTCCTAGTTAATTTAAGATATCTGCTTCAAGATATGCTCTCGCTTGATTTAGTAAAAGGATGCCGTTAAGATTTTCTAAGGATTGGATGGTTATGGATGCTGTTGTGAGGAACAAGAGGGCTCCGAAGGTTGTATACCTGTAACAGGGGTTCTTTTTAGCAAGCGATAATGGACCCTTATAGATTTTGCATTGTAATGTTTTCCTATTATTTCGGCAATGTTGTTAGGATGTAATCTAATTATTTTATACTGTTTTTCCTTTTTTGAAGCCGCAAGGCTCTGAATTTAAGTTTTGTTTAGTTATTGTGCGATCTTTGTTCTTCTTTTTCTTTTTTTTTTTTTAATATAAGGCTCGAGGCGGATCGGGGTGAAGTTGCTTAAATTAGTTTTTTCGGTGGATGTATTTCGAACGAGAATGTGAAAAGTTCCGTCTTTTACCGTGACAATTGCAGAAGGGAGTTGAAGGATTTTTTTCCAAAAACCCGATTCGTGCATGTAAGTGCCATCCATACAATTCGTTTTGACCTTTATTGCCTTTTCACCGCGGGGTTCGATAGTTAATTTTCGAGTAGGGTAACCAATGTGGAGCGGTATGTCGGTTGTTTTAGTTTTTAGTAAACAGTTTTCGATATCGATTGTACATGAAAGGGATTTTGAAATATCAAGACCTATTAATCCTTTGTACTCTGGGTCGAAGTCGAAGATAAAGAACTTTTGATTACGCTCGCATTTAAATGCAGGCGGCAGTGGTAGGTGTATGACCTCGTTGTGGCGTGACTTAGCGTGGGCCGTCTTCACTTCGGACGGTTCACGTTTCACATTACTTTGAAATTTGAGATTACGAATCACTGAAGGTGATATCATGGAGTGTGGGGCACCAGTGTCGATAAGGAATTTTCCTTGTGCTTCTGGGATGTCTATATGTGCCAATTGATTTTTTGAATTATAATTGAGTTTGATTAAGTTTCCGGGTCTGAGGGAGTGGTGAGGTAAACATTTTGCTCGTAACTTTTCTGATTCGTCCTCATTTTCTGAGTCGTAATTCTCGCACTCCTCATTGTTTTCTGTGGTATCCTGATAGTTCAAATGGTTCCATGAAGGGTGGTGGGGTTTGTTAGCTGATCGCATGGTGATATCTGTGTTTTGTTTAGGGGCCCATTGAGGGGCCTGGGGTTTATGTGAAGTGTTAGGGCGGGGTTGTGCGGAGACATATCCCTGATTTGGCTCTAATTGAACCGAATATTGCAATTCAATTTCCTCTAGCACAGCGAACGTAATTGCTTGTACAAGGGTTGTGGGTTTCTTTATTCTAACCCTAATCGAGACGTTTTGCTCGAGATGGCTAGTATATTGGTCTATCGCCATGTTTTCATAGAAACTTTTGTCGGTATGCGTACCGACTGACAGGAGAGTTTCCAGAAGGTCCAGAATCCGGGAACCGAACGGCTCCGATTTTTCATTCCTAAACCTGATTGTACGCATAAGCTGTTGCATTATTTGTGTTTCCGTGCGGACATCTCCTAGCTTCCGTTGTAGGGCCGCCTTAATGAGAGTCCACGAGCTCATGTCGGGCTCTTGCGCGACAGCATCTGCGGCTTTGCCTGATAGTTTGCTAAGAATAGAACAAGCTATCGTTAGTGGCTCCAAATTTACCCAGGTCAGCACAGTTTCTGTGACCCGAATAAAGTGATTCAATCGTTTCTTGTTACCATCGTATGACGGCAACATGTCAACAACGATTTGATAGTTTTCATCCTGAGCCATTATGATCTAAAATGCGTAAACGAATTGAGTACAACACAATTTAGAGAAATCAAAAGCGATTTAAAGCCTTTGTCAAGAGGTCAGGATGTGCAGAAGGAGATTATGCGGTAGGACCTTGGAGTACTACGAGTTTGTCGCACTCACCATAGGATTCGCCGCATCTCTTTCCGATGAGTCTGCAGAAGCGCCCAGAAGTAACGCCAGCGATGGGTTGTTGCGGTGTCGTGTTGAGGTTCGGTCACGGCAGGAGACGATTCCTCCGGGACGATGTGTCGGCGCCAAAGGGTTGAAACCCACGTACTGCGATGAGGACTCGGGGCTCCGTTATACAGCAGCTGCAATGCACTATACTGTTCCGGTTTCCACTTTTGAGTTCTTCGCGGTACTGCGTCGACTACTACCGGCTGCGCCAATTATGTACTCGACACCGGAGAGTTACTTTGAAAAAAGATTTAATTATTATAAAAGTAAAAGTACAAGGTGTGGTCGCTACGACGCTATCGTACAGACTAAATTAACCAGCGGGTGGCAGGGCCACCTCGCGTGCGACACGTGGCGAAGTTGCCGATGCTGCTGTTCTAACGCCGTTGGTTCCACGAGGCCGGTGAGCTGCGTCGGCTGTTATTCCTGGTACTGGGCACGTAGCTAGATTTAATCCAAACTTTAATCTCAGCGACAATTTCCCTTTGGAATGGTGTAAGCACGCCATGTGTACGCGCCACTGCCAAGGTCACGCGTTTGCTGTCTCGCAGCTGACTGCGCGCCGCCGCCGCCAATTTTATTGCGTCGATCCGAACGTAATTTTTCACATTTATTTTAAAAAAATTCCTACTTTAGAACTTTTTGTTAGTGCAGTGCGGTTCCTATTACGAAATACTATGTTTTCATACTAGTATTATAAATCGAAAATTTTAAAACAAAAGGTCAAAAAAAAAACCTACTTTTTCGGCATCAGTATATGACCCAAAACAACCCCCTTTGGGGAATGTCGCCTACTTGGGTTAAAACCGTGTATATTCAGAAACACAATTTTTGCCAAAAAATTAAGTATTTTGGCTTTCGTTCAACGGCAAGCGTATCCATTAATCTTTGATCGACTGTACAGGTACAGGCACAGAATAATGTACAGGTACATGAGAGGTAGTGGCAAATTACTGTAATCGTGCCACAGTGCGCCTCTGTACCTGGGCTGGGCCTGCGCAAAACAGCACTATTACTTATTCTGTGGCAAAACTCTGTCGGCATTGTATTGTAGATTTTTGCAGTGACTTGCACTTACTTAAACATACCCAAAAGTAAGCATGTGCTTATTACTGATTAGGTAGGTACTGAAAAGCCGATTTTTTTGGCGATCGCCTATCGCAAAAAAGGTCTCGTTGTCATCCCGTATCCGATACGAGGCGGAAAATCAGACGAAATTGTATTCACAAAGTGCACTGGGCGTCCGGCGTCGACTGGAGTCACACTGTCGGCAGCAGAAGACGCGGGTAGCGTGGGGAGGGGCAGAAGGTCGTCTATATCGGCGTAGTTCCGGCGTCCGCCGCGCTGGGCGAGGAGGCGCTGCAGATGTTCGATGGTCTCCAGGTGCTGCTCTCGCTCCATCTCTTTGATGAGGACCGGCAAGCTGACCGCGCACACCCACAGATAGAACATACCCACTGGAATCAGACACATTCAATGGGTCATTATCAACGTTTAAACTATATAAAATAAAGAAGTGTATGTGGCAAGCCGATGAGCTTCCCAATGTTTATCGTATTTTCAATCAACAGTATCAGCCCCGCCTCCAGCAGTGCCGCCTCCACCACCAGCCTCGTCAGCTCCGTCACCAGGTAGCCAGGCATCAGAACGATTATGCACTTTGATACAATTTGGCCACACCATTACACTGAAATAATATAGGGATACTGACGCATCGAGAAATCGCCGGCGATGCTGGCCCGGATGAGCTGCCCAATGTCCATCGTGTTCTCCTTCAACAGCATCAACCCCGCCAGTAGCAGTGCCGCCTCCACCATCAGTCTCGTCAGCTCCATCACCAGGTAGCCCAGCATTAGTACTATTATGCACTTTGATACAATTTGGCCACGCCATTACACTGAAATAATATATGTATACTGACACATAGAGAATCCGCCGGCTATGCTGGTGCAGATAAGCTGCCCAATGTCCATCGTGTTCTCCTTCAACAGCATCAACCCCGCCACCAGCAGTGCCGCCTCCGCCACTAGCCTCGTCAGCTCCGTCACCAGGTAGCCCGGCATCAGTACTTTTATGCGCTTTGAAACAATTTGGCCACGCCATTACACTGAAATAATATAGGTATACTGACGCATAGAGAAACCGCCGGCGATGCTGGCGCCGATGAGCTGCCCAATGTCCATCGTGTTCTCCTTCAACAGCATCAACCCCGCCACCAGCAGTGCCGCCTCCGCCACCAGCCTCATCAGCTCCGTCACCAGGTAGCCCAGCATCAGCACTATTTTGCACTGCAATACGACAGAACCACTTGTATGTACAACCTCATTAACTATTATTTTGTGAATATAATCACAATATCACTGACAATAAAAAATAAAAATGGTAATATCAAAAAAACCAGGAGTAATATGTCGAACCATAGACTTAGGGCTGCAGCTACAATGTTATTATCGCGTATTCATGGAGGTATGGTCCAAACGATAACCAGGTATTCCTAAGCATATTTGGAGCAAAATTTCCGAGTAGATGAATGACGCGTAACCTTTCAGTAATATTTTAAAGCTTTGTTTTTATACTTAACCCATAGCAGCATTAATTTATAAGTATAATATAATCAATAAATGAATTATTCAGAGTGGGCAGACTAACCGGAATGTGGGGATTATCGCCATACTTTGAATATCGCCAGAAATTAACATGGTTTGTCCGCGTACTAAATTATGACAGTTCACTCTGAATACAACTGTTTGTGTTTTTAAAAATATTTCATGTGTAGTAATTGTTGCTAGAGACAACCTAATATGTGACTTTTATTTTTTACCTTCAACCCACAGATCCTTCTACCATAGGTGTACGTTTTGGACTTTCTCCTACTGGATGTAGGTACCTCCAAACATTTATAAGGAAATCTGTAAAGACTAGACCGAACAAGGGATTTACTTTCCTTTTGAGATATTGACAAGTATCTTGCGAAATTAACAGCCCGTATTTGTGCAGTATATGAGTTTGTGGTTACATCGTAAGGTGATCCATAATTATTTAGGTACACACGAACGAGATTAAATGAGAAAACTTTGAAAAAATTAAAAAACTCATTTAAAGAAGAGCGCAGACGGAAATAACAAGCAACGTTTGTGGCATGAGAAGAGTGCAGAATAAATAGAGGTGATGCCTGGTGAGATGATAAAGTAGGAAATGTAGAAAAAGTTGATCGATTTGCTTTCTACGAGAGCTGAAAATTGAAATCGAGAGATTTATTACAAAATGCGATTACACTGCTTCAGTATAGATGTATAATCTCAAATTAATGAGATATCAGACACAACAATATCGAACGGCGTGATGTGCATAGAGTATGCAACCGTGGTATGCAAGTACCTTGTAAGCTCCGTACACGAAAGCTGTGCAGAGAAGTAAATAAATCGATGTGAGAGCTATGCCGACGGTCATGAAGCCTTCCAAATCTAAAATGAAACAAAGCAAACGTTAGGATCCGACCGCATGCGATGTTCATCTGTTTTCTTTATATCAACATATAGGATTTCATTGAACATATTTAGAAAGTAATGGTTCCATTTAGGAATCGTGATTCAGTGGTATTTGATAAAATAAGGGCAAGTTTAGTTTATTTTGTCTCCTCAAATATGCGGTTCCATTACTAATAACCAGTGATGGTGTAAACATTTTAAACTTTAGAATTATTATTAACCATCGTACAAAAACAATGTGAACGGAGCTAGATGCAAATAAAAACCATCCATATCGTTGATATAAGAGAAGTTTGAAGCGCCGACAGAGACTCATTTAGTTCTATCCAGAATGAAAAAAGGATTAGCCATAAAATGTTTTGTGAAAATATTATATTTATAATTATGAGTACATATGAAAATAAAAAAAACCCTTAAAATATTCCGATTGCAACTATCATTTCAAAGATATTGTAATACCTGTGACAATATAATACACATGTGACAATATGGCGTTATTTTAAAGGTGAAAAGATTTACGAAATTTTATTGGATAGATCGACTACTATGAAAATATTATTTCAAACAAGAAAATATTTTCTGTTTTTAGCGTATATAGATTTCTTTCCAGAATTCTCAACTCTGACTCCGTTACCTGCTCATTATCAATGATTTTTTTAAGCGACTTCAAAAAAAAGGAGGAGGTTCTCAATTCGTCGGAATCATTTTTTTAAATGTGCACTAACTTCTTGCCAGCATATTTTGATTGAGTTTTGCGGCAAACATAGAGGAATGACCGATATTTTTTGGGATCTATTGCATTTATCTTTCACTGTCTATTAATATCCTACAGAACCCTAACAGTGAGAGCTTTTGGAGCCAATAAAGTGAGTGTCGGTAACATGCCACTGAGGATTGTCTCGAAGGTCGACTTGGCGAAGGAGAGGGTGGTGCGCTGCATCCACGCCGACAGCCGCTGGCGCTGGGCGGCCGCGTCGTCCAGACCCTCGCACAGGGCGGTCAGCACCAACGCGCTCTGCAGCTGTCCATATTCCAAGGGCCCGTGAGCACCTGAAAATTATACTTCCCACACAAACGTTGTGTGGAAACCCTTTGCCGATTTAGTTGTATTTTTTTGTTCTACGATCAGACAAAGAATACAAGTCTCATCATTTTTGTTTTTTTCGCCAAACCTTACTATATTCGTTGTGTATATTTTCTATTAACTTTAATTTTACTCAGTTTTCATTTTTTTAAACATAAATCTGCAACCGCTCATCGCATCAGGCCGCTGTTACGAATACAAAAAAAAAACCGGAATTATGGGTTTCAAAATATTTCAAAGCTAGGACTTTATGGCAAACATGGCATTCAAGCCTACTTGACTGAGTGCCTCGGTCAAAGCGATAGTAATGATTTTTTTTTATTAGAGTTAAACGGTTTGAATAGAAGACAGTAAATGCCTACAAGGTTTGTTATTCAAAGCATACATTTTGTGTACGTTTTTGAGTGTATAATTAACTTAATGATTGTGAATACCTACTTATATGAGATTTATTTTTGTAATATACATATGAATGATGTATATAACAATAACCTTACTCAACTGTAGAGTATAGGGATATCCAGGTAGGCACATACGTATACAAATTCAATAGGAACTCAACTTTTAAGGCCTGAGCCTCTAGTCTTAGTTCTCAACTAAATTGGCGTTTACGTAACTTCGAAGTTCCGTAAAAACATTTTTTTCCATACAAGTTTTTACTAGATATTCTGTGGTTTTACTTCTTCAAGCTGTCAAAGTCAAACTCGGACTTCCGATTTGTATGAAAACGCGATCGATATAATCTAATACGTCGATGGAAAACGCGGATTCGGCGTACACGGCAACGTCGACGTATTTACGGCAACGTTGAGTAAGCTGTCAAATCAAACTCGGACTCGCAAATGTTAGTTCGCTTAACGTCCACTGCGTGCGCTCTTCAATTTCTCCATACATTTGAAAACGCCGGTCGATCGGTTTGCCGTAACGCCAATTTAGGTGAGAACTGAGACTACCGGCTTTGAATCTTATTATACGGAGGTTGGAACATAACCCGCCAAATGTGAAAACGCGTTTTCTATCGAATTGATTGGAACATCGGGTTATAATAAAGCAGAAATTGATTAATAATCCGATATTTCAACAACTATATTGTGCTGTTTAATTAGAAATTGCTTCGCTCTTTTTTGGTTTCTACTCGTAATCACGTCATGATCTAATTCAACCTTTCAACCTTCATTTTAAACCAAATACAGCGGTATTAAAAGTGGGCAGACTACCTTTAATACGCGGATTATGTCCGTACTAAATCGCATTTTGTATGGTTAATCCGCTGATAATTATGTATTAAATGAGCCCCCCTCTGCAAGTTCGAAATCCAATGGGCGTCGTCGGTATCCTAGTGTACGCCATATGCATAACATAAAAAAACTCTGAATACGATTGTTCCAGTTTTGGAACAAGACATACCTATTTACGAGAGAGATTTAAGCTCTGTCAACCGGGCATAATTAATTAATTGGGAATTTAACTACGAGTAGGTCATATTAAGAACTCTGTGGGTATGCAATAAAAAAAAATATGCAACATTCAATTAAAAACATTTGGCTGCAGATGTAACGAAATAAAATGCACTCTATTCGAGTAGAATTTATAGGGAAATTTTCACTCACCATAGAAAAAATACCGATTAAAATTCCTCCTAATCGTAAAGAGAACCAAAAACAACAGCTGTATACGTAGGCCATGACTTCACTTTCACATCCAATTTATGCATCCATTATTTATTGGAATTTTTCATTTATTTTCACACACTAGGAGATTTTGCTATTTAACGGTGAAATTTAACGTCATCAAAATTCACATATGTATATTTTCCTACACTAAAGTATTTTGCAACACAATATGCAAAATGTACGCAAAATAATCCAATAACTTTTAGTTTCCGATTTACTTTTCATTACAAAAAGTGACAAGAAATTTAAATAATCGTCTCCCCTAATTTTAGTTTTAGATTTGATAAAATACTAGCTATAGTGCATTATACAGATTTGAAACAAGAACCCTACAAAAGTGCATTTACAAGGTATGAAGAATAGGAGGGATAAATGTTCCGAAGAAAGCCAAAAAGATATACATAATAGTTTGAAACAAGTTAAATGCATTCAAACCTTTTTAAGAAAACTTTGCTTTAGAAAACACATTGACGAAAAACCTTGATTAATTAAAAAAACTATGCTCCAGAATCTTTTCATCGAGAAAATCACTTTGTAAACCGCTATAAAAGCGGTTTCCAAAACTCAGAATTCCTAATTCCTGATTACGGAATTCCAGGAATAGACCTGCTGAACTTGACAAAATTGTTGAAATTGCCTACACCTCATTGTGAACTTTTTTTAAATCTTATAGAAAGCAGCCGTAGTTTATCGGGTTCACATTTGTAAAAAATATATATGAAAAAGTCGTGATTCGACATCTAACTCATTATATTGTGAAATAATTTTGGCTCAGTGAACTAATTTATGTATTTCCTGGATGCCGAACAAGAACTGAATGAACCGTTCTTCCACGAACTGGACTGAGTATGTTTTGATTCCATAGTACCCTTTCACGTTGATGCATAACCCATGAACAAAATCAAAGTTATAGCTGATAACTATCGCAATTTGTGGGCCCGCGTGACAAGGTATAATTATTAGAAATATACTTCGCGTGTCATGCGCAGCGAGCATGAAATTGCGGGAGTAGCAACTTTCAATTTATTTTTTACTTTTTGGTAGTCAAACTACACTAAGCCTGGTTTCCACCAAGTGCTGAATTATTTTAATCGACACTTAAAGGGCCTTTATTACTGAAGTGCTGATTATCTTGTACTGGTTTTGATTGCAAGCTGCTAATAAAGGTACTTAATGTGTGGCGATTAAGCTAATCAGCACTAGGTGAAAAAGGCGCGGATTCGATCAACGCAGTCAACAAGAACCCGTAAAGAAACGTCACGGGTTTACATTGTATAATTTTTACCGGCCACAATTATGAAATACACACTTAGACACTACTGCCAAACAATTCCTTGGTAGAACGCAACCCTCAGTTTAAATTACTTACAACTAACAAAGTTACTAATGGAATTATATAAATGAATGTAATTTAAGGCATTACAAGTATTCTCTGGTGTAAAAGCCGTCGTCAACTTAACCTATATCAGGTATGTACAAAGCCCTCGTCAAGTTTGATACGAATGAAGTGTATCAAGGCAATATATCATATATAATACACAAAAATACTGAAAAACTGAAACTTGGTTCGTTTGCGTCGCGCGTCACTATCTGAAGGACTCGATCAACAGGCCTATTCCTGGAATACCGTAATTAGGAATCCTGATTGTAAAAAACCGCTTTTATAGCGGTTTTCAAAGCGATTTTTTCGATGGAAAACCTTAATTAAATTTAAATACTATGCTTCGGAATATTTTCTTCACGAAAATCGCTTTGTCCCGATTAGCTTAACCGGCTCATAACCATGACTGAAGGCCTTTTCTTACCATTTGCAATAAATACCAGTACAACGTAATCAGCACTTTAGTAATAAAGGCCCTTTATGTGTCGAATAAGATAAATCAGCACCGTGTGAGTGAAAACCGTTAAAACCAAACTTAGACTTTCTACGCGGGCGCCATACAAATGAATTTCTATGGCTACTCCCCACTCATTGTTCAATGCTTGCTGGTCATGCGTGACTTGAACAGAGCAGTCCAGAGTTGACATACCGAGACCTATCGTTGATAATAACAGCACATAATTTCGTTGACCTCGGAGGCAAATGTCGGCATTACCGTTTCAGCAACATTCGCTAACGGAAAACACCACCGTTGGAATACCCCTTTCGATACGATCCCATTACATTAAGAAATGCAGGTGATGCCAAGGTCATGCTGTCATGGTTAAGGGTGTCTACCGTAAAATAGCGAGAGTTTATAATCTATACTAATAATAAATAGTAAGTTGCTTTGTTTTCTAAGATACTTCGTTTGTAGACTTTATGCATGATACTAAGACTAAATTGATGATTTTTATTTTACAAATCAGTTCTGTATGTATGTTCCTCCATAACTCTTAAACTGATTATCCGAATTCGATGAAACTTACAACACGTATATGCAAATATACGGGACACAGGATTGGCTATATATAATTCAGTTCCGCTTACGTTATGATGTAGCTGTCATACAAACCGAAATGCCCCGAGGCGGGGCGGCTTGGGGGGTAATCACTATCTACCTATATATCTTCGTATACTTCTTCTAAGCCACGCAATGAACTTTTTGATACGGTTTTCATTAATATAAGGAGCGATCAACGAGCAAGGATTGCGTATGTAATTTTTAAATATTTAATACAAACCTTACGAGAAAAATGATAACTATGTACTTGAAAATTTTAGGTGTTAAAAAGGCCTACAGAAAGTTCCACGATATCATGTAGAGCGATAACTTCGAACCACTCGCCCGATTTATTTGCGTATTTTATCAATGTATAGCAACTCTGGGCGCAGTCAGATTCCGGATGGGTTACCGTTTTCGATGTTGAAGGTGACTGTGGTTCGTATTCCTCATAAAACTTTGTATAAGTAAGGAAGGTGGTAGGGTAAATCCCGCCTTTTTTGGTTTTGTATCAATTTCTATGTAGCAGTGCCAGTGCAGTAAGGGTCTGGCGGCACATGCTTTAAAAATTCGCTCCCAAATATTTACGAAGCTCTAAATGGGAATATGTCGATCTTTATCATTAAATCATGCCATATCGGTTTAAACGATTTTGATTAAATTTGGTAGATGGATACATAGTCCTGGACCAGCATTTTGGTGGGTTAACTACTTTTTATCCAGGAAATAATTCAGACCTAAATCAATCCAACACGACATTGACCTGATTGACCCGAGCGGAGCCGGGTACTGCAGCTAGTTAGAAATAAAATTATGACAAAATGTCCAAATGTTTAAAAGATCAGGGGGTCCATTCAGAGAAAGAGTGAGTTCGAATTCGCAACTAAATATCAACTCACTTTTTAAAATAGTTAATGTTTCCACACTTCTAGAACATCATTACAGTTAGGTAAAAATCTGGTTTGTCCCGTAAATACGTTGGAAATATAAATAACGGTTCCGTTATTTAAATAATAATATATTTCCCAACTATTTTTAGGTTAACTCACTCCCGAACTCGAACTCACTCTTGCTCTGAATGGACCCCCTGTCGACTTCATTGTTGTTACTATGTTTAATAAACATTATTCACATGGTAGGTGCATCACATCATTGTGCAGATTATGATTTATAGATTGTATCCATTTACTTTTCACAATATTTCAATGGTTATGTCAAAACCACGTCGCCGCAGGTGAGCGATGGAACTATAAAGTGATGGCTGTAATATTTCGGTATTTTTTTATCTTTCCATTGGACTTCTGTTTTAGTATCTCGTACATACAATCAATTAACTTCTTATTAACCACTAAAATATTTTTGGCAAAGGGTCATGACCCCGCCAAGCATAAATCAACTTTAGGGCCGATATCGAGTGTGGGTTAAGGCACTTGGAACGAGTAGCGAGCCGATTACTGTCTCTTATAGCAATAAATTGGTTGAGGAATTATGCCTACCTAACTAAATTGGGAACAATAAGCGGCAGCTCAGCGTGTTACCCAAAGATAAGACTGTGTAGGTACAGAGCGCATCACCCTCGGCGCCACAGTAGGCATTGGCGTTTGCAAGGAAAACGTATGTGGGTCAAAGTCCAGTGTGGTGCCTGGGGTAATGCCGTTTTTATTTTTTCTAAGTACTAACACCACAGAAAAGAGAAGGAAAGAGACGTGTCACGTGGTCGTCACTCGCGCCTCCGCCTGGCCGCCGAATGAACAAACTGTGCATATAATCGTATGGGCGGACCACGGCGACGGGGGAATGAGCTCCCGAAATATCCTTTCGCCTAGTCATTTCCCACCCACACCAACCTTCCAGTACGTCTTCGACTATGTTTGCGTGTGGCATGCGTGTTAAGTTGTGTCGGTAGTTTTAGAAAAAATGGTAACAGGGGGTCTGATTTCAGTCAGTCAGTCAGCCAGCGTGTATGCGTCCACTGCTGGACATACGCCTCTCCAATTTTTATCTAGTCCTCCCGGCCCTCAGCGGTACGGAACCACTGCATTCCGCCGACGCACTTGATGTCGTCTTCCCACCTGGCGGGTGGTCTTCCCACACTCCGTTTGCCTGTCCACGGCCGCCAGTGTAGGATACGGTTACTCCAACGGTCGTCGTCTCTTCGGCTGACGTGACCAGCCCACTGCCATTTGAGCTTAGCCACCCGGTTTTTTTTTTTTTTTTTTTTATGTGACTGGACATGGATGGCTAATACCACAAGTTCTGTTCATGGTATTAGCCCAACACACCACATGGGAACTAGGTGCCATGCCAGGACCTTCTTATATTGCACGGCTACATTGAACTGGATGGAAAACACGGACAATTTTCATTGCCGCTTCGACCATCGTTCATCCAATGCGATGGTACCAACCCGGGCGGGATAAACCCTACCACCTAGTAAGTAAGGAAGGGGACCTACAGCTTAACGTGGAATCCGAACCACGGCCAGCCTCTCTCAACGGTCGAATGGTCACCCATCCAAGACCAGACCGGACCCAGCGTTGCTTAACTTCGGAGAGCGATCGCCGAAGTGTCGCGCCACTGGGCCACCGAGGCTGACTGATAATACTGACTGTCCAATATCGACTACGTAGTTAGTATATTATTATCGACTACTTACAATATCGTCTGATTTAGTTAGATCTAAATGATTAGTATTTAAAAGAAAGTATTTATTTATTTATTTAGGTATTCATGCAACAATATACCTAACATTACAGCGCATGGAACAAATATTGTTTCGGTTATTTGATAGATAGTGTTTCGAGCTGTACTGGTTCAACTGGCCAATGTGATAAAGTATAACATGAAGGAATAAGTGATATTTCTATATTTTTGATGAAAATTACATTTATTTAAAGTTTTTATAATTGCATTTATAATTGCATTTTTTATTTAAAACAATACGTTTTGATTTTGCACTAGAATGGAACAAAAATGGAGAGGATAAACCAGGATTTAGTAAGTAAAAGCTTTATCTGATTGTTTATGGCATTATAAATAATAAAAAATTTAATTTTTCATTACTTCATAAAACATATTTGCGTCTTTGGGCCACCCCGTCTTCACGAAACATTTCTAGAGCATCCTAACATTTTGTACTTAGTTTCTCGTTGAATATAATACAATTTAGTTTGTTTTTATGTTGCTTCAACGCCACATAACCAATCCGAGTTGTCTGGCGAATCAAATATTGAATGCGGAAATGATGGATACATGGAATGTTCTGTCAGCTACAACATAAAATTGTTCTGTGGCGAAGTGAACGATTCATGATTCGATTTGTTTTCGTTTACGAAGGTGTTATTCCAGTTTAGGTATTTCATTTTGTATTCAATTTAAAATACATATGGAAGTGATACCTTTAACCTGCTTTAATATTTGAACGACAAGAAAGTTTCATCTTCAAGGAACTTACCGAATTAGTTTGTACCCATATTTATGCCACATATAGTTTGAATTACCTACTTGTGAGCACAATCACCAACAATCAGTTTTGTTTATTCTCAAAAACCGATTTTGCATGCCAAATGTATGCCCTCAATCATTTTCACGCGTGACATTTCTATATTTCTGCGTATCGATCGTTTGGTTCAGGTTGACACTAGACTAGTTGACACCCTCGCTCACTATTTGAATAGGGTGGGCTTGCGTAACAATTTGCACCGTAAGGACAGCCCAACACCAGACGTTTGCTCAGCTAAAAAGCAAATTAATAGAACCGAAACTTAGTCAATAAACCTAGTTTTGAAAAACCGTCGGAATGCCCTTTATTTGGGGGAAACAGGACAATAAATCTTTCACTCAATCGAGCTTTAACTTAACAGGTCAACGCCCGATTCGAAGAACCTAGAAGTATCCACAGTTTTCAGAATATCTTATACCTGTATGCTCATCTTTTTTTTCCAAATTGTTCTGTAGTTCAACTTCGTTTCAATTTCAGTTTCTTTATATAGTCCATCAGTTGTAAATTACTCGCTCCGATTCGTAATATTTTTTTATCCATTTCGGTTTTTCTGCCTTTCTGTTCAAGTTTACGGTTAATTTTGTATAGGAATCCCAGTATGCATACAATAATAAATGTTTACTAATGTCAGGTAGTGCAGCGCTTTGCACAAAGCTGTTGATTTTTGTCAACCATACTTTTGGTTTTTACCGATTTTTTTGTATCCACGCACCCTTTGTGACCCCCGCCCGTGTCTAGAATTTAAGCTGAATAACTGTGTTTAGCCAACGGAACATGAATTTAAAATACTTGTTTTATGATAGGCTTCAGATTAAATCAAGTGGAGCAGTATATACTCGTGTGCCACTTCTGAGGATTTAATTATGATAAAAAATTGAAATTAAATAATATTTTTTTCTGGTCAATAGGCAAAGGATCTTCTGATCTTACAACATGGAGGAAGAAGCCAGTGAGTGCTTATTTCAGAAATTGCCAGATGAAGTGCTGCTGAAAATACTGACGGCTCGCAACATCAATAGTCGCACTGTTATGAATTTTGGTCAAACGTGCAAGCAATTCAGCGAATTGGTCAAAGACTCTCTTCTGTGGAAGAAAAGGCTTCACAATACGTAAGCATAGTAGTTGAATTAAATAATGTAAATGTTTAAATAAGGCTATAAAAAATGTTGTACATAATATGGTGGCACCTCTGGCAATTTAGCGTGATGCCAAGTTGCGGGAAATACTAAGCCGTATACTAACTTCGGTACAATTAGTAACACAAACAACATTTTGGAGATATGTTTGCTACCTTAAACTTCGCATTGTTTAATTGATATATTTATAAATGTTCAGTATATTTATTCTAAAAACGATTCGCCCCTTTTAATAGGATTCTTTTCCTATCTTTTTTTGCACCCATAGGTATCAACTCAACGCTAACATGCGACAAAAATGGTAACAATACCATAATTAGCTGAAACTGGGTTCACATGATAAAGACCAACCCTCTGAAGCTAAATGTGTCAGTCTGCCTGCACCAATTGGTTGCGTTACCTAGATAAGGCGCCAGAAAAAGTAGTGATCGTGACAAAACAAAAATTATAACCCAAATGGCTGCAATAAAGGAAGCATGTAAGTATCAGCAAATACTTTATCAGATCAGATCTGATCAAATCTTTGTTTGCATTTTGTAGTTATAGGCGATTTAGGTCACAGATATAACTTTAGGTATGTTTAAGTATTCAATAAAAAAATCGACTGGTTATAGTAACATAATTAATAAGTATCAATATGTCCAGACAATCACTACGTTCATCAGCAGGTACATACCAACATCTACTTATTCTATAAAGCCAATCTAGCCAACTCAACCACTTGGCGCAAGCTTGTTCACTCTATGGCGCAAGCAGACCTACATATTTTACCTTTAACCTACAGAGGGTTGGTCTGTAACCTGTGAACCCAGATTCAGGCATTTAGGTACCTTATCGTGACCAAAAATGTCGTGACCTCCCAGAATATAAGGTTGAGGAAGAATAAGAGAGCATAAATATTTGAAATAGGGTTTAAAAGGAACATGCACGTACTTTTCCTTTTTTATTTTCTTTAATGTTTGTTGATGTTTTATTACAGTTGGCCTGAAATATACGCTGCTGTGCTACGTTACGAGTCAGATAAATGGCAGGAGCACTATCAATATGTTCACACTTTGGAGATTAGAGTTACTTCACAACTAAAACTACTTTCACCAACTTATTTTTGGTGAGTGTGTCTAAGTACATATTTTACTTAACCATTTTACAGGCCCGATAAAGTGTGAGATTTTGAAATCACCCTTAATAAATCCTTTTCCGACGTATTCTATATTTATACAGAAAATACTGACTTAGCAAGACATTCAAGAACACTAAAACACATAATATACTACACCACATCTACATATACTAATACATTAAAAAAAGCTATTCAACAATCCAGCAATGGCATCGTGGTCTCAAAGCATATGTAATGACAAGTTTTGACGTCTCGGATAACGCGCTGCACGCTACGACGATAAAGGATCAAAAGCTGCAGCGATGACTTACGGTCACCATCTCAAACTACCTGGAGAAATTTTGGACGCCCCGAAAATTAACGAAATCACCCCGAATTTATCAAACAATGCACGAACAGCTTATATCCATGATGAACCAGAAAAGAGAATACAATCTAACTAGCAAACTTTTGTCCCAAATGCATTCAAACATGTACAAACATATTCATACTTTTGGCTGCAGTAAAAAAAAACAATCACAGCACCTTCCACGGGTTCTTATTGATTACCAATCATAAAACGATATTTAAAAATATTTGCCTACCCTATCGCACCACTATATTTAGCTTAGCCCTTGAAACCAGCATTTACAATAGCAGAATAAAGCAACCAAACTCCAGAAGAACACCTAATCCAAATATCACGAAATTCAAACACTGGATCACTCGCACCGTTCGTCAAATATGCTCGTACAGTAAAAAAGGCTAGGAAACACCTCATGGATCGCAAAATAGCGCAAATGCATCGAACTGTATCAAATTTTTATTTTTCAATATACTATAGATTAACATTAAAAATATTTAAAAAAACCAGGCATCTCCGAGTAACTCGCCCCCTTTAATTTTCATTTTATTTTTATTTTAAATATTTCTTAAATCGCCAATATAAATACTCTCTGACAATTTCAACTGTTTACCTATTACGGTTCCAGAGATACAGCCCGCTGACAGACAGACAGCGAAGGTGGAACCCTAAAAACATGCGTAGTCGTAGGAATTCTTGGTATTTCATAATGTTTATAACTTTGTTTTTTTTCCTCTTCCATAGTCCCTAAGGTTTACAGGGGAGTGATATCGGCGAAATGGACAACAAATACTACATTGCTGTTGTTGTGTCAAATAGTTCTCTAACCCCTTTCACCAGAGGTGGAACATTTTCATTTGTATTTTAACCAGTCATTAACAGCCTTCATACTAACAGCATGCCTATGTGATATAAAACTCGTCCTGTCTTACCTCAGCTTAAAAAAATGTGCTTTCAGCACAGAGAAGGAATTTTCATTTCACTATTTTGAGGCATTTTTGGGCATGTGCATGGATAACCTTAAATACCCCCTGATTTCAGGAAAGAGAAGGAATTTTCGTTCGATGACGCCGAGCCGTTTTTCATGATGTGCAAGGAGAAGCGGGTGAGCCTGCTGTGTGTGCACCATATACTGGCCAAAGTGTACGCCAACAGTGGCCAGGTCATCAAATCGGATCGCCCGTCCAAATCGTTAGTATGCTCTCTAATTCAGATGTTAGAATATATTCATTACCACGACCTGTCTGGTTATGTACCTTTTTTGGTTGAGAATTACATGATTCATAATCAATTATAAGCAATTTTTCTATTTAATAGAAATATTTGCTACTTTCCAAATCAATAATTTCAAATTATTGATTCAACTTTGTTAGTACCGGCCACATTGCTTGGTTAGTTTTTTGTGCAGTCTTTTCTCTCTTACATAAATGAAAAACCTTCCTCTGCGCAGAACTTGCACTTAAATGCATAAATAATATATTTTTTCAAATGCTTGGTCTCATCGTCGTACCTTATCGCTGTCCGTCACTTCAAAATGAAAACTTGCAGGAAAACTGAAATTTAGTTGACCCTTTTTTATGAAAACCATAAAATGATAGCATAAATTCACATCTTCCGAAGTGGAGCTTGAACATAATGTCCGTGTTCTCCATCCAATTCAATATAGCAGATAAAGGGAATGCCCTTGTGTGTTTGGTTTATATCATGATAGTTAGAATGGCATTAGACATCCTTGTCCGTTTTATAAAAAAATCTGCATTTTACATCATGTTACATTACGATCAACTTAATGTATTTGCATTTTTCAGCCTCAACACACTAACTATTCAGTACTACAGTGGTAGAGTCTTGAGATTCCTCATGCACCTCTTTCAAATGATCTGCTGGCAAGATATGAGAGTGAAACAGAAATACATGTCGCCTGAAATAGTATTGAATTTTTACATTAATTGGATCAACACTTTTGAGTATTACAACTACGAAATTGAGAAAGACTTGGTAAGAAAATAGATTAGTCAAAGTGTTACTAAGGTTATGTGCATGTTTGAATAACTACATAGTCCCTTAGATTACTACCTCCCCTAGCCCAACCAGAAACCATCTTTTTATTGTTTCAACCAAATTTCTTACTTGAACAGATACTATGATACTCTTAAAAATATTTTCTTAAAAATCTTTGGGGGCATGGGAAATTTCAATGTTTGGTTGAGACTCCATATAAAACTGTGATAGTGATAGGGACAAGCCTGCCCAGGTTAGTACCTTATGCAATTACATTATATCTAACCTCCAAAAACATGTGCTACAAAAGTATATTATTCGAATTAATTTCTATCATTTGAAAAAAAAATTCACCTTAAATTTTTGTTATAAAAAAAATTGTGATGTACAGGTAAGCTGACTTTCAAACTAACATTAAAAATAAAATCCAATCTTAACACCCTAATTATTTATCATTTACCATCATTTTATAATTATTAGCACCACAAAATAACACTATATAATTTATGATGATGATTTGGTATGTACAGTTGGAAGAGCTGGCTAAGGAGGTGTGGAAGGAGTTACCGCAGAACCATGCGCTACACAATGTACAGGAGGATGTACGCTCTGCTTGGATCAAGCGGCCGCTCATCGACAACTTGTGGAGTGCGCAGGGCAACTTGGCCGTGCACGCCGCCGTGCGACGTGTGCTCTACGACAAGCGCGGCCTCAGCCTGTCCCCGCGCCCTACGCTCCACTCGCTCCACCTCGCTAATGTAGGTGTAGACATTTCTCACCCGTGTATGGGTTTCATATTTTGGTAGAGCATAGCACATCAAAAACTTTTGTATTATAAAAAAAATGGAGCTCAATCATATATAGCTTTTCATTAAAGTAGTAAAATATTATTTTAAGGCAAGTCTACACAGCCTTTCTTGAATATCGACACTGTAATAAAAATATATCTCAACATATTAATTAAAGCAATTGAAAATTAAGTGGCTTAACAATTACTCCGACTTGTTTAACCTTGATTTACATGAATTATAGGAACTACTATGTTAAACCACCAATGATATAAATATATTTTTATAGCAGCATAAAGACACTGAATAGTACAGCCTCCGGCGCACGCTGAGTCCTTCCTTACAAGTGCATTAACCAAATCCAATACAGTTTTGTCTGTGCAGCCGCTGGCACTTAGAAGGGGAAGGGTTCTGCTCGCGCTCGGAGCTGTACCTACAAATAAAATTGTCCATCGATGTGCCAAACATCCTGTGCCAAATTGGCTTAAATTGTATAGTGTCAAAATTCAAGACACGCTGCAGACTTGGATCTAAAAAGCATTCTACTAGTTATATCGTCTTCGAAATGTCCAGCCAACTATTCTACCGCTATTTCTTTTCGCATAGTCCCTTACTGTAAGATCTGATACCTAATATGCCTCACTTTAAATATCTTCATGTATAATTGGTTACCTATTAGGAACACACAACTAATCGAGTGTACGAAGAAACATTGTTAATTTTTGTGGTAATATTTGTTATGTAGGGCACTCGGAGAACACTGAGGCTGAGATAAATAGTCATAACACAAACTAAGACTAACGAAAAGTAGTACTTTGTGACGTCACTTTGACACATTTTGTATGGACGAAATCTCAAAGTAATGTAAATTGACGTCACAAGTGTTACTTTTTGTTAGTATTTGTTTCTGTTACGACTATTTATCTCAGCCTGGGACTTCGGATGGCTTTATAAATAAAAGATTAGTCTTGCGGAACACACGATTGTTATATATATTCTCCATTACAGGAAAACGACACAGACTCGTACAAGTTGACAATTGACAATCCTCCCGGTGTTGCTATATTAATACACTACAATATTAAAACCTTTTCAGGTCATAAAATCCAAAAGAGGTTTCATGGTAGCAGTGGGCGTGCTGTACGAGGCATTGACTCGCCGGTGCGGAGTCAAGTGCGCCATCATAGCGTTCCCCAACCACTTCTTCCTCGACTGGCGCGAGAGCTACACTCAGACGTCACCCTCGTACCGCATCGACCTCACCAACGGGCAGCTGGTGAAGAAGAGGGCGTGCCCCTTCCAGAACGGCGAATCGGTGGTCAGTCGCGAGTATCACCCGCAGACCCTGCTGCTCAGCCTCACGGAAGCCATGCAGAAGAGTGCGGATGACGAAAGGAACTTGTGAGTTGCACAATTAATTGTCTGAATGAATGAACTCATTTAAAAATTGCAGTTGGCCGAAGCAAAGCAATCTCCTCTTTAAGCATTTAGTACTATCGGATCTCAAACGAAACTTTAACAATAACTCTTGAGATACATAAATACCTCGAAGTACCAACAAATAAGAAGTATTCCGAAGCTTAATTGGCTTAAATAGCTGTGTATCTCACATCTTTGACTTACAGCTGAAAGAGGCTAATGCCAAATTGAATTGATGAAATAAAATGCCAAATATAAATTGTCCTTGTCATTCTGACAAGCTCTTCCTATATGGGATTATACCAATACCTCTGCTTGCCTGAAGCATTTAGATTGATTGTTGTTTATTGTTGTTTATTGTTTATTTATCATCCATAGACAGTACACTGCACTCGGATTTGTCATATTTTATCATTAGCCAGTTCGGGGAAATCCCAGCGAAAAAGAACTGGAAAGAAACTCCGCTGGTTTTTTTTTTCAACGTCCACTTAGTCATAATTTACAAAAGTATTTAGACTCACAGATAAACACGCTAAATTAATATGAATTGACGAGAATCAGCAATTCATGTCATATGCAACAGTTCATGACAAATATCAGTTTATTAGTAAAGACCATGCCCGCCATCTAGAATGTTGCCAATTGGAGCAAGCCAGTCCCCACAAACAGCACCCGTTCACGAGCATCACGCCAGGCACAGCCATCGCCTATATCAACTGGTATGTCGGGCACTCGGAGAATACTGGGACTTCGGATGGCTTTGTAAATAAAAGATTAGTTCTGCGGGATGCACGATTGAGTATATTCTTCATAACCGGAAAACGACACAGACTCGAGTGTTGCCATATTAATACACTACAATACCTCCCCCTTTACTGAAACCTACGGGGAGCTCTTATTGTTCTTTTTGGCCTTGAATGTATATTAAGTTCACTGGTATGTTTTGTAGTTGAGTCTGTTGGTACTACCTCTATATCTACATTAGTTGAACTATTATTAGACACCTCACTATCAATTTCCGACGGCTTTTCTAATTGATTTTTCTCTTTATTAATTATAGCAGATGAATGACCAAACATTTCGTCATTCTTTACAATCTCCTCTGACAAACTATGCTCAACTTCAGTTGGTTTTTCTGGCCGTGTTTGCACAATATCACTAGAGTCTGGTAATGCTCTTATAATTTGATCGAGATGTCTTTTCCAAATGTAGAAGTACAGCCTTTTTCCAATTACTTCATCAATTTTACAAGGAACCCATTGTTTCTTGTTAGGAATACGGTAATCTCTGCAATATGCAGATTCACCTTCTAAAAATTCCTCCTGTCGGTTGCCCTTAAAATTTAAATTGACATTTTCTTTCTTATTCGTAAGTAAATCATATCGAGTTCTCAATGTTTAATCCCATTTAAACTGAAAAAATCAGACATTTCTTTTGAAGAAAAGTTTGCTCCATTATCTGTTACTACTACCGACGGGAGCCCAAATCGGCTAAAACATTCCCTGAATTTCTCTACAGTGTTTTTGGAATCGGTATTTTTCATTATGTATGTTTCTGGCCATTTTGTATATGAATCTGTAATTATCAAAATCATCTTATTGTTGATCGGACCTAAATAATCTGCATGAATTCTTTCATAAGGAAAATTTGTTTTAGGCCATGACACCAATGGTGCTTTCGGTGGGTCTGGTCTAGAACTCATGCATACTTGGCAACTTTTGACATAATTTTCAATACACCCATCCAAATTTGGCCACCAGAAATAGGACCTGGCATTATTTTTCATTTTTACAATACCCTCATGTGTACAGTGAAGTTCTTTCAATAATGATTCTCGGAGTTTATGTGGGACTACAACTCTAAAACCCCACATGATAATACCTTTATCAATATATAACTCATCTCGTTTGTTATAAAATGGTTTCAAACCCTCATCATCTACCTGGTCTGGAAATCCATATCTTACAAGGTTAAAAACTGAACTCATAACAGGGTCCTTCCTTGTTTCTGATCTAACCAGATTAATATCAATTACAGATTTCCCTTCCACAAAATTTACATAATCATATTTTTCTTCCGTCATGTCTTCTTTGTCTAACATGGGTAATGGGAGTCGTGACATGCAATCCGCCTTGACATTTTCCGATCCTTTAATATATTTGAATACATAATCCAAATTAGACAAAAATAATGACCATCGTTGCAGTCTTCCGGCTGCCATTTGTGGTATTGTTTTGTATTCGCCAAACAGGGCTTGCAGCGGTTTGTGATCAGACACTAATTCAAACTTCTGCCCAACTAAATACTGATAAAATTTTTGTGCTGCCCAGTATATGGCTAAAGCTTCCTTGTGAATCATGGAATAATTTTTTTCTGCTTTACTGTACACACGTGAAACAAAACTGATCGGCCGGTCTGATCCGTCCGGTAAAATATGAGACAGGACCGCTCCAATACCATTCTGTGATGCATCACACGCTAACCGTATCGGTTTATCTCTACTGTAATGAACAAGTACTTTATCGGAAACCAATTCCTTTTTTATTAAGTCAAAGCTCGCCTGACAGTTCTTGGTCCAATTAAATTTTGCTTCACCTTTTAATAATTCGAATATGGGTTTCAATTTTACTGATAGTAGTGGAATAAACTTTGAATAATAATTAACCATGCCCAACCATGAGCGAAGCTCTGAAACATTTTTAGGGACCGGTACTTCCATTATGCTTTTCAACTTATTGCTATCTTTTGAAAGACCTTTTTTTGAAATAATGTGACCCAAATAACAAACCTTGTCTTGTAAAAACGTACACTTCTTTTTATTCAAACGAAGCCCCCCCTCCTGGAGTCTTCTAAAAACTTCCCTTAAGTTTTCAAAATGTTCCTTGTCATCCTTTCCGGTGACGATAATATCATCTAAGAAATTTACAACACCCTTGGCTCCAAGTAATATTTTCTCAATTTTAGCTTGAAAAATTGAACAAGCCGGCTTAGTGCCGTAGGGTAAACGCTTTACTTTGTAAATTCCCTTTGGGGTGCTCCACGCTAGTAAATAACTTGTCTGTTCATCTACAGTTAATTGGTTGTAAGCATTCAGTAAATCTAATTTTGTGAATTTGTCACCTCCTTCCAGCGCAGCAAACAAATCTTCAATGCGAGGTAACGGGTGATTAACATCTTTTAAATATTTATTTAATGTAATTTTATAATTTGCACAAAGTCTTATTTTATTGCTGTTCTGTTTAATAACTGGGACCAATGGTGTGCCCCAGCTGGAAGTGGTTACTTTTTCAATCACTCCTTCTTTTTCTAATTTGGCTAACTCCTCCTCTACTTGGTCCTTGAAAGCGAACGGGACCGGTCTCGGTTTATGAAAAATAGGGCTGACATCTTCTTTTAGTTCCAGCCTTACTGGTTCATCCTTCAACATACCTAGTTCATTTTTAAACAATCCAGAAAATTCCTCAAGCAAATTGTTCAATGTAAGGGGTTCTACTATTACAACATTGATATAATTCCCCATATTTAATTTAAATGTTTGTATGAGGTCACGACCCCAGAGCGCTTTACCTCCCTTTTCAACCACGAGTAATTTACAATATTTTTTTACATTGTTTATTTCAATTCCAACCGTAACTTGGCCGGCAGGCTCAACTTTTTCGCCTGTATACAATTTTAATTTTACCATGGTGGTCTGTAATTTAATGTCGGACAAATACCTTTTATAGAAACTCAATGGAACGCACGAAACAGCTGCTCCCGTGTCCAATTCCATTTCCACCCATTTATCATTCACTTTACATTTTAACATCATTGGACTCACATAATTTACCGACTTTTCAATATTATATATTTCCTCCTCAGAACTACAATCTAACTCATGCGTTCGAGCCACCCTGGTTTTACAAACAGATGCTAGATGACCAACCTTTTTACATATCTTACATTCGTATGTTTTAAACTTACATTTGTAAAAATCATGGCCATCTTTGCCGCAATGATAACACAACGGAGTCTTCAATTTCCTCTCAAACTGTTTCTTACCGCTGCCCGCACTGCGGTTTACGTTCACTTTATTCACTGCCTCGGTAGGCCTTGCACTTAATGAAAGTTCTTTATTGAGAGCAATTTCTACTAATGCTGATGCACTTTTACTCACAGGTTCCTCGCATAAACGCTCTTGTATTTTGCCAGGTCGGAGACCTGCCACGAACTTGTCCTTTACCCGTTCATCCAGTGCCGTGCTGAACTCGCAATCTCTGGCTGCCTCCCGGACCCGTGCGTGCCAATGAGCGATCGTCTCGTGCTCATTTTGCACTATTTTATCAAATGCAACTCGTTCTCTGAAAACTGACACACGAGGGGCGAACTGTAACT
This sequence comes from Incurvaria masculella, assembly GCA_946894095.1. Classification (NCBI taxonomy): domain Eukaryota; kingdom Metazoa; phylum Arthropoda; class Insecta; order Lepidoptera; family Incurvariidae; genus Incurvaria; species Incurvaria masculella. The sequence goes on from OX335647.2 coordinate 10,174,928, forward strand.
TAAGCAAGGTTATCAGCTCTTCATATGTCTTTTCTTTTGGTAACTTTGGATAGGAAACATTTTTTAAGACCTTATAGCAGTCTTCATGTATCGAGACTAACAATACTGCCACCCGCCTTTCCTTTTCGACGTCGTTTGCATCAAAGAACTGATCTATTCGTTCCAAGAATACATTTAAATTTTCACCTTCTTTATAAGGCTGAATCGTTACGATGTTCGACATTTTATTGAAACAACAACAACGAACGAATAAACAAATTAAAAACTCCCCTTCTTTTAGTGTGTTCTGGTGCCTCACGGCCCTTGCCGTGCCTCGCCTTGCCCGCACCCTGTGCTGCGGCGAAAGAAAAGCTGTGATGAGAATGTAGGCTAGCAGCCGCCTTGACTGCCCATGCCAGCACCGCGCCGCACGAGTGTCCGTGACTCGTGAAGTATGCCCTCTGGTATGCCACCCGAAGGGAAGAATGCGGAGTGTCGCTCCGCTCTGCCTGCTCGAGTCGCCGTGACTCACCGCACCGCAACCCGCGCGCCGGTCGCCGTGACCACGCGGTCGCTTCGCCAAAAAAATCTGTTTTCGTATCTTCTTCTTAAAATATCTTCGATTTCTAATTTTCCTCGTCGCCAATTGGTATGTCGGGCACTCGGAGAATACTGGGACTTCGGATGGCTTTGTAAATAAAAGATTAGTTCTGCGGGATGCACGATTGAGTATATTCTTCATAACCGGAAAACGACACAGACTCGAGTGTTGCCCTAATACACTACATCAACCATATTTTAGGGAAAGAGGAGACCCGAACCCAGCGTCGCCGCAAGTAGGGACCTTAAAGCGATGCACTACTCCAGTGGCAACATGAAAAGTTGTGAAAGCTCTGTACGATTTAGTTTTAATACGATTATTTCCGTCATGAACTACTACAGTGACCTGTAAACAAAGAGTCAAAATACAAAATACATTATTATTCTTACAGCTAAAAAAAAACTATATAATATTACACTTTAAATGCTACCACCTACAGAAAATTAAGAGTACAATGGTTTGAGAGCAACCATATACGAATAAGATTCCTGAAAGAGATTCTGACCAACACCTACTGTTAAATAATGCTTTAATACAGTTCGGGTGTACAGAGCCCTCGTCATTATTGATACGAAATTGTATCAAATCAATATTATTTTGTTAGTAATTTCATACTACACTTAGTATTTATCATAAAAATAAATTGTAATAAATAAAATATAAACTTGTGCTAATAACAACTTAGTATCCTACTTCTCCATTGCCAAAAAATTGTCAACGGAGAAATACTACACCCCTAGACAACATGGAATGTGAAATTTATACTAGATTAAACTATTGACTACATTATTGAATTGTTGCATCCCAATTATTTCATATTATATCGAAGATCTATAATTTGCATACTTGCTATCTACCTAATAACTACTAAACCGGTATACAATTTTTCTTTTACTTTCAGTTCAATGCATCTTAAAGTTGAATCGCTCATAGAGTTCCTCCAAATTATGGACCATGATGGGGAAACGACTTTTGGTTACAAGAGGTATTTGGAGTTCTTGGAAGTTATACGAATCAATCGTCTACTGCTTGAGACTAGAGCTCCTAATTTTTATAATGTAAGTTAGTCAAATCCATCCCACAATACATTACAATTGAATTGCTTATAGAATTTTTACTAATTGTGGACCATGACAGTAAAAACAGTTTTGTTTACAAGAAGTTTAGTTTAGAAGTCGTACCTTTCATTCTAGTACTGTTTGAGACTTCAGCTTCTAATTTTTCAATTAAGTTAGTTAAAACCATCCCATGTATTAAAAAAAAACGCTTATATATATTAAGGAACCCTTTAAATTGTGGTCCAAGATTGAAATAAGGCTTTTGGTTACAAAAGGTATTTGAAGTTGTTGGAAGTTGCACCCTTCAATCGAATTTTTTTTTTGCGACTGCTCCTAGATGTTATATTGTCAGTCACTGTAACCCGTCATAGTCTTACCATTCGAAGCAGTACTAAGAATAATAACAAACTTCACAAATCACCTACGAACCCTGAAGGATGGCAACACAAAATTGAGAAATATTTTCTATTGTGTTTTTCAGCTGGATAAGAAGCATTGCAATCTCATGCTCGCTATCAACTCTATATCCGGCGATGGGAAAGTGGACCATGCAAGCGCACATGTGAGATAAACAATTCATACTCTGCATCAATGCATTTTGCTATGGAACTTGATAAAACCACGGTTAGGAAACATAGGAAACATTACTGTGTTTTTATAGTTAGTAATAATAACGAAACCCCATAACAAAGATTATCTCCTGCATAATTTCGTCGCCAAACAGTTCTCTCAAGCTAGACTTCCATGGCAGTTATTTGAATTAAATTGCAGCAATTCAATTTGTGTCAACAATCATTAGTGTCATATCATCATCCCATTGTACCGCGTTCCCGAAGAAAGATGAAGATGAAGGGAAAGTTCTTCGTCTTTACTACATGGTTACTAATCTTAAGGTTTTAACTTAACACCCGTATTAGTAGAGTCTGTAAGGCAATGTATGTCTGTTAAAAAAAAATGCTGTGATTATACCATTTGGTATAAAATATGTATGTAAAATACAGCACTTGTATCCAAACATTACATGTCACTTTAGTTCCGTTTGAATCGGTCTTTCCACTAGTGAAGACACATAAAAACTAAAAGTTACCAATAAACAAATATTTGTGTGTTCAGTTGCGCACAGTGTACCGTAACCACACAACGACGACGGTGAGATTCGCGGTGGGCATGGTGTGCCTGCACCGCATGTACGGATATAAGTGTGTCATACTTGGCTGGGACGTGCAGTGCACCGCCACGGCCGAGTGGCAGGAGCGCATGGGCGTGCACAACCTCTCCTACAAGCACTCGCAGCCATTCTACACCGTGCTCGCCAAGGACGGCACCTCCAGATATGTCGCGCAAGGTGAGCAACAGTAAGATCGGAAACTCTGTGGGTTCGAGCACTTGTTTTTTATATGAATGAATTTATGTTTATACCACACCTACTGTTATGATATTAGAGCCCTACACACCTTATGGGAATTGGGTGCCATGAAACCTAGGCGGAATAACCCTGCTACCTAATCCGCCATATCCTGGCGGTGTGGCAAAGAAATGATTTTGAAAAACGATTCCTACTCAAAAGCCTAATCTCAATAAGGGGGTGCTCTGATTCTCTGCGGCGGGTACTTCGGATATATGTTGGATGGGGAGGAATAAGGGATGCAAGTTCCGCAGAGCAACGTCCGTAATAGTATCAGTAGAACAGACGAAGTGAACCTACAAACCCTCTGTGACTAGTGGGTCACCAACTAAACGGACCGCTTGGCGTTGTATTGAGTCCAAGGACGCCAGCAGGTACTGAGGACTACCTTCCCAAATGTGGCTACAGTATTCTATCACCGGCCTTATCTGTGATTTGTAATGAAATAGTTGTACTGGTGAAAAAAACCTGCAACGGTATAGGATCCCCAGTTTCCACGATGCAATTTTGACCTTAGATTTAATAAAGCGCTTATGAGAAATTAATTTAGATTTTTTTATGTTAAAATAAAAACCCCTTGATTTGTTTTCCATACAGATACACACAGCAGTGCAGGTATTTATATAATCGTCCTGTATATATTCCAGAGAACTTGCAGCTGGTAGTGGGTGAGCGGCTGACGGTGATCGAGGACCTAATCGGCAAGGAGTTCAGCCACTTCACGGGCTCCTACTACGTCCCCAATCAGGAGAAGTCGAGGGAGTATCCCGACGAAAAGATGATCGTCGCCGCCTACCGCCGCCAGCCCACCTTGCTTAGTGAGATACACGGCACATAGTACCTCCCTACCTTCCCGCGCGGACTCCCCACCATGGAGGAAAGGTTGAGGGCACTTTCTCAGCTAGATAAGCTGATGAATTTATCAAATCGAAATATCTGACGTTGAGGTGCTAATGTCAGCTAGAATTGAGTGGGAAGATACCAGTGTATATTCATTTTTTGTTAGTATAGCCGCACTTTGGACGCGTTTTTGTACCAATTTGAGTCGTCTGTGCACGTACAAGTACGCACTAATTATCCTGATCTTTTGATTACTATGGAACTATGGTCGTGTAATTCCCTGCATCCAGAATCAATCCCAACTTGTTTAGATTTGTAATACGTAAACTTCAGGAAATATGCTCGTATGAAATTTACTCTACTTTACAATTAACTTTGATATGATGAAATGCACGTAATACATCTTTTGCGTGAAATATATTTCTCGGTTATACAAATCATTAAGACTGTCGTGAAGGTAGCGGGGCTCAGATTTTTTTTTATTTGAAGAAATTATTCTTTTATCCATTGGCCAAGGCACACTGACTAAATTAAACTAGCGAAATTGTCGTACAGGCCCTAACGGTTCCCTACCTCTAAAAATTTGTCAGATTATAATCAAAATATTTTGAAATATTCTTGAGAAAACTTGATGCTGTGTCGGTATGTTTTTATTTTTATGTAAACGTCTGTTTTTTCCGACGGAGGTTTCGGCAATATATTTTTCATCCAAAATGTCAAAAGCCTAGTAAAACATTTAGAGCATGTGAACAGTTATCGCCCGTAGGGGAATCGATAGGGTAACAACCGGCTTAAATAATAATCTAGAATCTAGTCACAGGTTACGGTCACTACTGCCTTTTAATGGAGAAAAAGGCAATCATTGTGTGTGTTCAACTTATATCTCGAATAACGTGTATGTACGTACGATACAAAGTGCGACTAGCCTGAAATGTACTTGCAGATGGTATGCAGATGGAGTCCGTTCTTCTATTTCCTAAATTTGTGTATCAATTTCATCTGATATCAGATCCTTTCTATATCAGATCTTAAATGTTGACGATTATTATCTTATCTCTGTAAAAATTTGCATGCATTTTGTAGTAAAGAAGTGTTAGCCTTTCCAATGTGGATAATATGAGAAAGGCGATATAGTAAACATAACTGGCTACAAGTTATCATGTAGAGTTGGCCACCGTTTGAACTCATAAAAAAATTGTGGAATTGAGACAGCAATTATGGACACGGTTGGTTGCCTGCAGCTGAACCCTGCGATGTGACTTCATCGCCTCACTAAGCATGCTTCACATGAAACTATACTTGTTTCAGTGCGGACGCTGGTCAAGTACAACCATCCCCGTTCCGGGAGCATGCACCTGTACAACTTGTGCTAAAGTGACAGTCACTCACGCGCCATTGCTTGGGAGGAGGTTATGCCAGCAGAAGGATTTAAATATTATAATCATAAGTTTAATTTTTTGATAATGGTACGCATATGAAGCAGCTCTCGTTGATTAGATGCAACCTGGCGCCTTTTGTAAAGTAAAAAATGTAATCAACCATGTGCAGTTTCGCACATTGCCTTTCATAATGTGATTGACAGAGGTTGAATAGTGGCCAGGCGCGTTTCACACTCAGCATGGTCTCAATGGCGACTGTTGAACCTATAATTCCCATTTTAGTAAAGTTGATTTTTTTATATCCACTCAACTTGGCTTACAGAAATGTATTCATGTGCCGATTTACACCAGTAAAAGATTTTACTTTCAAGATGTAAATGCTCGAATTTGGCTAACTCAAAAATTAACTGTATATATTCTCACCTTTCATCTACATATTGGCTTATTATGGGTACACAAAACACCAAACCAACTAGAACTGCTATGTAGCGGGACCAATGTTGCCTGAGCATAAGATATGACTACAACGGATGTGCGCGGATGGGGGGAACACCGCAGAAAGCAATCGCGAGAATCAGTCTTTCGAATCATTTGCAGTAAAAACGAGAAAGCATCACACTTCTAGGTAGTTTAGTGTTCTAATGTGTTTAATATGAATGCTGATACCTTTTATGTCACTTGTGTGGCAACAACGGTGAAGCTCGAGGATGTAAAGTGGTATACACACACTTGAAGACTGACAAGCATATAAGTCTAACTAGATGACAGTAATACTGAAAGTAGAATCACCGAAAAAGGGGAATTTTTAAGGACAGGGATGCACTAAGACGCAAATATTGATAATCGTTGTTTAGTACCTATTCAGAATTACAGATGCACTTGAAGAGGTAGGCAAGCAAATCTATATTAAACAATGGGATGGCCCTATTAAGTACAACCAGGCCACTATTTGTTTGCTTAGCTGTATTGTTAAAGGTATTATTTATTCAAAAAGCCTTTTTTATAGTGTGTAAAACTGCTAAAAGTTGATAAAAACAGGGCTGTTCTGGAAGACAGCTGTCTGTTTATTTGTTTAGCTAAATTAATGGGGTTCCGAAGCTGGTAACCCAAATAAAGTTTCTTGTATTAAACACAAAACGTACTGGATTAGAATTCAATTCATTATATTCATCTAATAATAATAATAATTCATCTAATTCATTAAAAACGGAGTAAAAAATAGTGCCATCTAGAAAGAAATATAAGAAGTTTTGTACCATTAGATGGCGCTATAAAACAAACTGCACCATCCAATTCAATTAAATAACCCTTAAATTCTGAAATTTTCTTGGCCGCAACCACTACAGGTATATTTAACATGTACAATTTATTAGTGTCTCAACTTTCCAGTCCATTACTTTTTGAAATAAATAGTAATGGTCAAGAAACTTTGTATGAGTTTAGACAGGTTCGGAATTCCCTCAATAATCCAGAGCCAACACGCAATCACTTTGAAAAGAGCAGTAGGCAAAATTGGTATGCTTTAACATGATTCTGGAACCCGTTAGTTATGTTAAGACGAAGAAAATGTTACTCACCTATTTAAATTGTTTTTAAAAAAACAAAGCCAAATTCCTAAATTATCATGTTGTTAAATGTGCCAAATTAATGCAAACAGGTTACAAACAGTACAGGTTAATTTTTTTGTTGCTTGCAAAAATAATTAATCAAAATTGTACTATTTACATATTTTATGCGATCTAACTATATCTCAAACTCAATATAAAGTATATATAACTTTAATATATATTTATACATAAAATATAGTGTAGATAACTCAAATAGCTAGCAACTTGATTGCTCAAAGCTCGAAAGTTTTGTTTTAGGTGTATGAATGAAGGACAAACGACATATTTGTTTAGACAACTGCTTTATATTAGCAATCCATGTTTAGATATATAAAAAAAATACTGTAGCAATTGATGTTATTAGTGATCGTCAGAGAATATTCAGGTAGGTCTTACAAACAAAGTTTGATGTTACCATCTGTAAGGAACACATTCATTTGCATGAATTGGGTGTATGGCAACAATGGTTTATGTAGCACCACACAGGACACTTATGTACCAATGTGTGCAGTGAAGGATCTATACTATAGATTAATAATATTAATTACTTAATATGTGCTTAAAGTCACTATAATCATTTAATAATTAAGATATAGATGTGATTCTTCTAGTAGATCTGTCAGATTCTACTTAAGATTTATCGGTGGTGATTGTTATAAGTCGTAGGTTATTATTGTAACCTAAAATTATTGTATGTACTTAGGATGGCTCACATCATATTTTCCAATTGACTAAGTTCCATGTAAGTTTACATTAAAATGGACTGAAAGCATTAATAGTTAATGTTTAGTGTAGCGCAGCCATGTGAAACGTGCGGCCCGCCGCATTCAATGCGCATCGCAAAGATATTTCAAAAAGCGTGCACTGGATCGATGGCCGTGCGGCGCGGCGGAGGCAAAAGATGTCGAGTTTCTGGGAAAATATTTTAATCTATTTTTCTATCAAATGTTAAATAAAAGATTACCGTCCTCTCTACCTATCTATGCAATACCTTTTTTTTTCTTTGAGGTTGGGTTTTGCGGCTCACTGTTTCTACGGTATATGCATTTATTTGAACCACTAATTCCTTTGAGGTAGTGTTTCCATACCTGGCAGGCTCAATCTCCTAGATATGTTTTTGTTTCCTGAAATTTGGTTGGTTGCATATCAAAAAAATAATTCTGTCATCTTATGCATCACTTTACGGTCTTTGCTTATGTTCGTGCTTTGTCCGAGTCACATCGCTCCCACTTTAATATAGTTAGGAAGGCTGGAGCCGATGTGATTCTCGTGATAAGATGATGTTTGTGGAGACTGACTTGCTCCAACTGGCAAAATGTCTGCCTATAGAAAACCAAGTATAATATTTGTCATGAATGGTGCAGAGTGTGCTATAGAGATGGTGAATAAAGAAGTAAGCAGATGAGATGAAATGTTGTTATGTAGAAAGTGGTTTTTGTATTGTTTAAATTTGAAAATATGACAACTCGTTGCAACAACAACTAGTTAATGTCTATGAATGATAGATACAGAATGTTAGGTACAGTTGCCACTTTAATGCAACAAAGCTAGCTTGCACTCGTACTCTATACAATTGTCTAAAGAGCGTTTTTGGTATCTGCGAGTCGAAAAAAGTTTGGCGTGTTCTGTATTATTTTTGAGAATTCAATAATTTTAACATTTTCGCATTAAGAACTTTAAAAAAAATGTGCATGTTATTAACCGTAATCGTAAAGAATTGGACAGCACCCAGGCAACAACACTTTAATGATAAATTATTGCTATTCTTGATTTTCCCATATGTTCTTTGATTCCTATCCTAGGACATATCTGCTTAATCTGTGCAACAACATAAAAGTACCTACTTGCACCCAGCTACACACACAATTTGAGAATATGTAGTATTTGTGGTGACCTATGCATTACTTCTACGGCTTAGAGCTGAATTTACGTGTTGTAGATGCTTAGATAATTTTAATCATGTTAATACCAAAAAAATAAACTGAATGTTGTCAAAGTTGACTTTATTTAAAACATTTCCAATTCACAGGATATATTAAGGTATGTAACTATGTACTTATAAGCATGTGTCGTCCCTGCAGCTGAGAAGAAATTCATGGCAAACGAAAGACATTTTCGGGGATTGTAGAAATCTGAAATATTGTATTATCACATCCAATTTGACCGAATAAACAGATAACAATAAATTTTAGCTACAAGAGAAAAGCTATGCCACTCGCATAGTATACTCTCAATGTAAATATTGCGACATGTTTTTTATACTTAGCCTGGTTTTCATAAACTGCCGATTTATTTCATCTGACACTTAAAGGCCCTTTATTACTAAAGCGCTGATTATCTTGTACTGGTATTGATTGCAAGCTGCTAAGAAAGGCCGTGATTAAGCTAATCAACAGTAGGTGAGAAAGGTCCTCAGTGTAATAAGTGATGTAAACACGTAACAGATGCGTCACAACAACAATTTCAGTAAGCGTGGTAGTCCATAGAGGCGCGTATGGTCATGCAGTCCACCTCATCTATCTTGAGACTGTTCATCTTGACGTTTATGTCCTCCTCCATTTGGATCTGCGTTTGCAGCAGGTACCGCAGAGACGATGTCGCCTGCAATACGTTTTCTTTTATTACGGGGGCTGAGTGGACTCGAAAGCAGAACTCTCAGCTGAGAGGTGTCAGACGTCGCTCTTGGCCTACCAATTTTTTCAAGGGCTGGGAACACCACTCCGGCCGGCCACGTGCTACTTCACATCACGTTTGAAGGACCCAAGGTTGTAGGTACTTTTAAAACAAATACTTCAGCAGGGAGTCGACCGTATGGATTAAGGATCTACCTACAGGATCTGTTGGTTCGAATACGAGGAATAAGAACAGTGCATAGGTGCATTCCCCGTCTGTTGAGTGTTGAGATGGCAGAATGAGGAAAAGTGTTGTGAAGTTCGTAAGAGTATTCTCTACGTATATAGGTACAGTGGATAGACGGAAAGTTATCAAATTCTGGGATTACTAAGGGTCGTCAACGAAACGCAAGGCGCAGCTCTGTATCGAGTCCAAGAAAACAAGCAGGTGCTGAGCTGATCCGTCCTTCAGAACGAACACCCACGCGAGACCATATTCTTTGCCTTGTAGCGCACTAGGTATATAGCAGCCTTCCTCGTTCATCGTCAGCTAGTGAGTTCGTACCTCGTGCATCATCTGCTGTAGCGCTTGAGTGTTGAGCCGCAGCAGCTCCGCCTCACGGTACAGGCTGATGCCGATAGGATCGCGCTCAGTTAGCGAGTTCGTACCTCGTGTATCACCAGATGCAACTGTGGGAACCATATATTGCTCCCACATATAAATAGTAGCTATAGCAAACATCTATCAGTATATGTAGGTCCATATATGAACATTTTACTTGGTCAAAAATAGGGAATTACCTCTCGAACAATGAAAGGCCTGTTTTGCTAGCGAGCGTGCTGTTGGTCTGAATGATGTCATGGCTGAAAGGCTACACTGCATTGATGCGAGAAAAGGAGTTTGTGGCGAATTATGTACATATTTTAAGATATTATTGATTATGAAATTAATTTTATATCATATTTTATGAATTATTTGGTATAATTGTCTGTTTTGACTGAGGTGTTTTTAATATTTCATGAATGATATTATTTTGGTTGATTTTGCATGAATGGTATTGAAATTAGTAATGAAACTATTTAAACACTATAAAGGATTACATTTGAGAATAATTGTGAGCACATTGATGCGTGTATTTAGGATTGGAAAGTTATAAAATATATATTTCCTATTTGGATCGCTGTATCGATGGTCTTGGCTAATCAGTGTAACCATTTCTTTTATAAACAAATGGACGCGGTAGGGACATGGGTCCTGAGTCGGGAGTGGGGAAAGGAATAAAAACTCACGCGCATTCGAATTCAGGAGAGTTCAAGGAGAGTCGAGGGCAGTTCAGGACGATCGAGGATAGTCGCGCGGTATTTTCGGTCGGCAGTCCAGGACAAGTCGCGCAGTAGATTTTCAGTCTGCTTTTTTAAGTTCTTGGGAAGAAATTCGTACCTGTAAGGAGCGACACGACGGTTCGTTTTCGACTTACAGAAATTTCGCGGGGTGTTAACTCGAGGTCACCAAATTCGAATAATTATTAGTGTTTATTTGCTTTGGACGCTTAGAGCTGCTTCGAAGGCGCTTGCTCCAAATTTAAATATAGAGACAGTGAGATTTTTATTAAATTTGTGATTTTAATTGCAAGAACATTAAATGTAAATTTTGGATTAAGGTTAAAGTGATTTGTGTATAAATCTATTATTTCGGGCGCGTAAAATCTAATAGACTATAGACTTTTATTGAACGAGTGAACGGGGAAGCAGAGTTCCAGACCCCAGACCAGACAGCAGATTGAACGCGAATCGATAAGTTTTTTTGCACAGTAATTACTGAATAATGTATTGCAATAATTCATTGTGTATCTGTGTAAAATGTTGTATGTCTTTATTTTCAGAGCCTTTATTTTGTTTCAGATAATGTGTTGTTTTCTGCAGGTTTACAAATTTATTTCGGTTTATTAATTCTGCCGTTTTGTTAATTTGCGTTTAGATTGCGTCGCGCGTAACGTGCGTAAAATAAGTCAGTGCGGAGTACGATTAGAGTTTAGAAAAATGTTATTTAGAGAAATAAATGTCAATGGAAATTGTTGGCTTTAGATAGGAGATAGATTGGAGTGGTTGAATATTTTATTTAAATATGTGGATGTATAGTTTTACTGAATTGACAGATAGAGTGTGTTTGAGTGGATTAAATGGGATAGTTTTATTTGATATTTAGTGTGCACTAGTATTTTCAAATAGAATGTTGAGAGAAGTACGAACGATGGGTATGTTTGATTAGGTTTTTATTTGCTTTGCAATAGTTGAAATATCGTAAATGTAAATGTCGATTCACTTTGCATTTTTATTACCGTAGATATGAAACTTGAAGAAGGTTCTATTATTTTTGGGTTAAATCATTAAATTATTAGACTTTGTTTTAAATCGTAAATTCTTTAATTTGATTTAACCTATATTGCAGATTTCTCTGTGATATTTTATTACAAAATATTCAAGGACAACATCAAATAATTACCTTGATATTTTGATGGTTTCAACGAGTTGCCTAAGTTGAAACTATATAATCTGCTGATGGAAAATATACAATGAACTACATACAAATGCACTAAATAAATTGTGGTTCAAGAAATTAAATACATTTTTATTTAATTTCCTTTAAGCTTCAAATCAGTAAAATTCAAATCACGTAGATTTTGAAGGGGAAAGGCTTTGATGTGTTTCAACCAATATTTTCTGAACATCATATGTTCAATATATTCTCTACTCGTTTTGAGTTGTCTTCAATCACGATATGTGTGAGATATTTTACAGACGTTTTCCAAACGTTTGATTTATTAACGATTGTATACTTTCTGTATTTATGTTGGTGGATTTATCAACTTTAAATTGATTCTTGATATTGATTATGAGGTCGGCTACAATTCAATTTAACTGGATTGTAGAATACCTGTCTTGATTAAAATAAAATGACATGGATTCTGTGGAGATCTCGATAAAATAATAAAACAAACAGAGTTCACCACGTTGTTAGTTGACCGTGTTGTTCGATGGCCAATTATGGAGATATGAGTGCCTTTTGTGTTCATGGTTTAACTAGATGTGGAAAGTCGTTTATGTAGAAGATCCTTAGCTGAAAAGCGGGTGACTACCACCGTTGTGAACAGATTTCAGTTTGGGACCTGCAAATCTGCATCGTTGGAGGTTTGGTTAATCCTCAAAGCCAGTCGCTTACCCGAAGCGCACCGAGATCAGTACTGCTAGTAAATTGACCATGAAGACATAGGGAAATCGTGGCTTCATATTGTTCCCAGAGAACAGCTGAAAACCCCATACAATTTCAATGCGAATTTGAGGTTCGGTCATTGTGTATTTCAGACTATAAAGTTTGAATTGCTTTAAGACATTACATAAACAGCTTCCTGAACCATTCCATATTAGGGCACTGTGTCATATAATGACCGTGTTCACTGAATCAGCCAAATGTCCGAGGAAATATGCCAAAACCACACCTACTTAATTGATGGCGAGTACAGGCATTTGGAGGGCTTAGCACGCTGTTGCGTGACGCTGTGACCTGTGTGAGATGGCAGTAAAAATCCAACCCTCCATAGTTGGTATGCCTTATGTACGACAAAACTTCTACAAATGACTATGTCATTCATGCAATAAATCCAACCCCTCATAGTTGGTATGCCTAATCGTCATTGGAATAACAATTCTCCGTAAAATATCCGATAACCCAATCGCTTGGATTTCATTATAAACATCTAAATTGACCATGTCATTTAGCAGTAACATCCAACCCGCCACAGTTGGTATGCAAATAGATTCAATCAAGTTATATGATCATATCATAAGCCTGACCTCCCCGTCAGCAGATGTAAAGTAGAGATCAATGACTTAGGAGATCTCTTTATTGTTTGTTAATTTTTGAGTTTGGAAAATTCTTCAAAATTTGCATCAACGAAGAGGAGAAAGCAAGGTAAATATTTTTTTTGCTTGGCCGGCTTTCACTCAGTTGAGCGGTGGAGAAAATCTTCAATTTTCAAGGGGCTCTACTGTTAGGGCTTAGCCCAAAATCGTCTTAATTTTCATCATTTTTTAATTTCCGCAAGTTTCATGTTTTCTTAGTTATAGAGTATGAGAAGAATGTATACAATATATTATGGTTGAGTAACATTTTAGTTAAATCCTAAGGTGTACTTTATATGAGGTTTAGTATAAATGATTGGATTAAAATTAAATTAATTATTCTAGACGACACGTGCCATTATTTAGTTGAGTTGAGTTTAATGTAGAGATGTATGTAAGGAAAAATAGGTATATAAGTTTAGTTAGGTAGAGTAGATAGAGACAGGTTAGGCTAGGTTGGTTGGGGCTGTGGGTGATTACAGTTGGGCCGTAAGCCAGGATGTTTGTTGAAAAGCGTTTACTTGGGTATTTTACTTAGGTAAATTCTACGAATAAAAAGGATTTGGGTTATCTACGAACACAACAAAAGGGTCAGTTATTTAAATGTTTTTTTTAAATGATTTATTAGTTTACATATATGTATTACTTTTAATTTTAATCCAAACGGTTTGACAGCGACAAAAGTTACGAAAGATTACGAACAGTCGATATGATCTAAAAATAGAACACAGCTGTTATAGTAAAACGGTACAATTTATTAAAACTACAGGGCGCTTTACCACTTCACATTTTTTTGTCCATTGAGCCGCGGGCGTGGCATAGGAAAGAATATCATGCATGAGGTGTTTCTTTATCTTCTGCAATTTTTATAGAAAACTAAAATTTTACATAAGAACTTTTACGTTTCAACAAGGAAATTAATTGTGTTTTGGATATAAAAATGTGTTGATTTTATTTGCAAAATGTGTATGTAATATAATGTTTTATGTGCTTTATATGAAGATATATGAAAATATTACTTTAATTTTAGATGTATGTTTTACAGGGTGACTTCATATTGTTATGTGCATACCTTTTATTCAGGAATTGTTACATGATTTGAAATTTTAAATATGGTGTGTCTCGCTTAAATCTTGAATCTATACTATTATATCTAATTTGTGTTTCGATAACGGTGTATTTTTTACAAACTTCATATGTTTCAGAACGGTGCAATCGTTGACAACTGAAATGTTTAGTAATACATAAAATGATTTTTACGGTTGCCTTACTTTATGGAATGTTAATTTTCATGCTTACAAAATGTGTTTTTATTATTTGACGGTTTAGTTTGCAGGAAAAGAAAAGTTATTATCTAACTGGGCTATGAAGAAACTAGAATGTGGGCTTATGTATGAATCATGTTACGTGGGATGCATGATCGCGGAATTGTAAGTTCGACACGTACAGTGGAAAATTAATAAGACGTGTGTAACCTAAATAGGGTAACAATCGTCTTTGTTACAATCTGAAGGAAGTAATAAATTGGTTTATGTTTGACTTTTAGTTTAAATAGGCGGGAACTACTTAGAAAGTTGATTAACGGCTATTGCTCACTCATATTTTAAATACAGGAAAGGTCCACTTGGGAATTATAAATATTAAAGTACAGTGGGTTATTCATTCTTAAAGTGGCGCTAGTTGGAAGGACTTCACAACAATTGGGTATTGTAACATTAAGAAATTATTGGGCGACGATATTATTTTACAATTGTTGAAAAGTACGAGCGTTCTTTGTTTTAACATTGAGTAAATTTTATCATGAGATGGATATGTGTGTTGGCTTGCTGGCTATTTTCAACTTCATGGTATGGGAGTTAGATGTAGCTATCTATTCGTAGTGTTATTTGCGAGGATTTTAATTTAACGTTGAATTAAAAGTCAGTATAGGTTTATCTGAATCATAGATCTATATTTGAACGTTGGTGAAATTTGACCACAAGTTAAGCTTACATTTGAATTAATTAAGATTAGATATTGTTTATTGGATGGTTAAGGGAACGGAGGCGTATTAGTTTGTTTTAAAAACTTTGAATTAGATTAAATACTTTTCGGATAATGAAGTTAGTTTATGCTTGCAGTTATAGACATCGCGTTTGGACAGTATGCGGTTCTGAGTGTGATTAGATTATTAGTACTTAATTGAGAAAGTCTAGATTCGTTAAAGTATGCTTACTTCTCAGATTAATTTATATTAAATATGTTAGGACATATTTAGAATTATCTATAGTTATTCAAGTTTGAATTGATTTGTTTTATTAAAAAAAAAAAAAATTGCATTAAATTTTATGATTAAAGTTCAATCTATTTTAGGCTTCTTTATTGAGAATAGGTTAAGGATAACTTAGGTATTTGAGGATGTCCTAGATCTGACTTTGAGTGGATTATTGCCATAGATACTAGGAGCTTATTTTCTTTGCAATTTAACGTTAAGTAATCGGAATATAATGACATAGACTTAGATCATTTTACAAAAAAATATGTTATTGGTTGTAGTATTATCTAGTACTTATAATATTGCATTATATTGAACAATTAAGTACATTCAATTAATGTTCATTCATTAGTTTAAGAATCTTTTATTGTGGGAAATACAAAGCATAGTTTTACTTTCAAGTTTATAATTATCTCTACTTTAAAAAAAAACCCACATGATGTTAGTTATCCAAGTATTATGTTGGTACCTACTTTACCGAGAGTTAGTTAATATTAGTTTAAGTCATTTTATACTTTCAGTCAGTGTCTTATATTTGTATGTCTAATTTTTTTTCTTTTACGTAAACATTAAATACCTTCTTTTTATCCGTTGGTTTTGCTAAATTTGATCACGCATTATTTGATAAAATAGTTTAATGGAAATTATGACGCCACCTTGCGGTGAAATGGCTAACCTCGTTCAAAGGGACTGAATGTTGGTATGTGTGAGGGCAGCGCAAGGGCTTGGGAGTTTCACTGTAAGATGTAAGAGGGCGCTGTTTAAATGATTTTATTTCGATCCATAATAACACAATTTATTTTCTTTTCAGTTGCTGGAATATTAACAATAATGTCGGTGGGAAATAAATTTTCAATGGAGGGCGCATTTCAATTAAATTTGCGGTTGTTAGAGTGGAAGAACAAACCTCCGGACGATTTTTCATGAATTAACGAAGTATCTAATGTGTGTGTCCCTTCTTTTAGAGTTTAAAAAAAAAATATTAAATAAGAGCTTTTTCTAATAACGTTAATTTGACCGAACTTCTAAGTGTATAAAAACATTATTTTCGTAAAATCAAAGTGTGCTTTGGATAAGTGAACTTTATTATACTATCAGTTAATGCTTAAGATAATTTTATTCACAATTAACTTTTTCAACAAAGAACAAATAATTATCTTAAAAGTGAGTGAGTGATATAAATATAAAATATGGCTGATCGTATGCTGAGATCTAAGAAAAAGATCGAGGGGGTTCAAAAGGCGAGACTGCGAATTAATATGATTGGACAGATAAATCGCTTACTGGAGGCGAAGATCGCACCTCTTATGAGGAAAATTACTGAAATGGAACGTGACTCCGGAGCATCTACTTCAAGTGGACATTCTGATACGGCGGCTGTCGTGGAACCGAGGATGGAAAATATGACGAAAAGTCTTGTATTCCTTCAACCGCCCGTCAAGCCGAAATTTTCCGGGAAAGGATATGTTCATCCTATGGTATTTTTGGAAGACATCGAAAAATATAAAAAACGAACCAATACAACGCAAGATTACCTGAGTTTAGCGCAAGACTGCCTGGAAGGAGAGGCCAAAAACTGGTCGCTCATTTATACTGATCGCTGGCTAAGTTACGAGGACTTTAAGCGGTGTTTTTTGGAACAGTATTGGGGGAAAGTGTCCCAAGCTGCCGTTCGACGAAATATTGCGACGGGACATTGGGACCCAAAGACGAAGTCTATGTCAGCCCATTTTGCGGAAAATTATGCGTTATCTAAAAGGTTAACTACACCTCAAAACGAAGAACAGGTTGTTGAAGACCTTATCCGCCACTATCCTACGGATGTACAAAAGTTATGGATTACTGGTAAACTCAGTACAGCTGAAGAGGCGTCTAAGTTCTTAAGGCACCTTGAGAATGTTGAACAATCTGCAGCGGCTACAATGATCACCGGAAAACCTTCGTCGGCGGAAGAAAATCAGCGTTTCAGCAGACGTCCTCAGCTACGGAGGAATGCATTCAACAATTTAAATGCTGTACGTGCAAGCTATCAAAAGAAATGGGGGCGTGAAGCAATTACTTCGGTGAATTCTACTAATCAAGTCGGCGAGAACATCACACGGCAGCAGAATGAAGATGACGAACTGGTCGATGCATCTAACTTGACGGCGGAAAACTAAGAAATGGTTCTGAAATGGTCCGCTCGGATACCACTGTTTTGAGGGCTAAAAATATGTTATGTAAGGAAAATATTGGGCTTAATATAATGTTAAAAATGAATTGGTCTCCAGGTAGTGGTCTAGGAAGGTCAAATCAAGGAATTAGGTCTCCTATTGTTGCTGAAGGCCAATCAGATAAAATAGGGTTAGGTTTTGTAAGACAAATGTCATATAATGAAAAATACCAATATAATATTAATAATTGTGTAAGTTGTGTGAGTTATGGATTAAATAGAGGTCGTAAAATTTTATTAAATACTTGTGAAGATAGGAAACAAGATTTAGGTTTAGCAACCGTGTTTGAGGAGGCGTCATACTCTGAAGTAAAGGAGGGCGAAACATTGCCATTATTAGATCCAGAAATTTTCGTGAAAATAGGAAAAACTAACCTTGAATGTTTGATTGACACCGGGAGTCAAATAACTTGTATATCTAAAGAGACATGGGAATTATTGGATAGTTCTTGTAACAATTTTCCTAGAATGCCAATAGGTTCTATATCTGTTAAAGGAGCTCTGGGACAGAGAATGACTTTTGCTACTAGTTTAGTTATGTTACCGTTAGAAATAGAAGGTCAAATTATAAATACGACTTGTGTGATAGTTGATAAGCTCATTAGACCCGTTATTTTAGGCTACAATTGGTTACAGGAAAATTCTGTTCAAATACATTGTGGAAATCCGGATAAATTAGTTATAGGTACACTCGGAAATTTAAATATTAATTTAAGAAGGTCAGGGGTCGCTCGAGCACAAGATAACTGTGCGCAAATGGAAAGAATTGATTCTACCAGACACATACTTTCGATGGATAGTCCAAAAGAAGCTCAACCATATACAAAACAACAAATGAGTGATTTTGTAACTGGATTAGACTTAACTGTGGAACAGAAAAGTGAATTATTAAAAGTTTTGGAGAAAAATCAGTCCGCATTTTCACCTGATCCAGGTTGCACCAGCAAGTACGTGCATAAAATAGATATGAACGACGAGACTCCATTTGCAAAATATCCATACCCTATTCCATATGCATACAGAGACAAAGTAGAATCTAGATTACAAGAATTGGAGCAGCAAGGCATCATTAAGAGGATGGCCACACCATACACCAGCCCGTTAACATATGTATTAAAAAAGGATGGATCTGTACGAGTTCTTCTAGATGCGCGAGAATTAAATACAAGGATGTATGGTGATACTGAATAGCCGCCGATTCTTTTTGAAGAGCTTCAGAAATATTATGGTACGAAATATATAACGACTCTCGACTTAAACAATGCATATTTTCAAATAAAACTACATGAAGATAGTGTCAAATATACAGGATTCACGTTTAATGGAAAATCATATGTTTATTTGAGGTTGCCGCAAGGTTTAAAAACAGCCGTTTCAGGTTTTAGTCGGGCAATGGATATTGTATTAGGATCAGAAGTACGTTCATTCTGCACAAATTATCTTGATGATGTGACAATCTTTACAAAAGGGGATTTAAAGGAGCGTGGTTGGGGCTCCCTTAATTAACAAAGAATATAATTATTTTAATACAGAAATTTTATTTTATTACCCTTTTCTGAAGGTTTGAGATGTTTGTGTCTCGCAAAATATTTATATGTAAAGGTTTCATGGTTTTGACTGATCGCTTTATGGTTTAGCCAAAATTAGCATGTTGTCTACCATTCGCAATCATCAGGAGGCGACTGTGGGAACCATATATTGCTCCCACATATAAATAGTAGCTATAGCAAACATCTATCAGTATATGTAGGTCCATATATGAACATTTTACTTGGTCAAAAATAGGGAATTACCTCTCGAACAATGAAAGGCCTGTTTTGCTAGCGAGCGTGCTGTTGGTCTGAATGATGTCATGGCTGAAAGGCTACACTGCATTGATGAGAGAAAAGGAGTTTGTGGCGAATTATGTACATATTTTAAGATATTATTGATTATGAAATTAATTTTATATCATATTTTATGAATTATTTGGTATAATTGTCTGTTTTGACTGAGGTGTTTTTAATATTTCATGAATGATATTATTTTGGTTGATTTTGCATGAATGGTATTGAAATTAGTAATGAAACTATTTAAACACTATAAAGGATTACATTTGAGAATAATTGTGAGCACATTGATGCGTGTATTTAGGATTGGAAAGTTATAAAATATATATTTCCTATTTGGATCGCTGTATCGATGGTCTTGGCTAATCAGTGTAACCATTTCTTTTATAAACAAATGGACGCGGTAGGGACATGGGTCCTGAGTCGGGAGTGGGGAAAGGAATAAAAACTCACGCGCATTCGAATTCAGGAGAGTTCAAGGAGAGTCGAGGGCAGTTCAGGACGATCGAGGATAGTCGCGCGGTATTTTCGGTCGGCAGTCCAGGACAAGTCGCGCAGTAGATTTTCAGTCTGCTTTTTTAAGTTCTCGGGAAGAAATTCGTACCTGTAAGGAGCGACACGACGGTTCGTTTTCGACTTACAGAAATTTCGCGGGGTGTTAACTCGAGGTCACCAAATTCGAATAATTATTAGTGTTTATTTGCTTTGGACGCTTAGAGCTGCTTCGAAGGCGCTTGCTCCAAATTTAAATATAGAGACAGTGAGATTTTTATTAAATTTGTGATTTTAATTGCAAGAACATTAAATGTAAATTTTGGATTAAGGTTAAAGTGATTTGTGTATAAATCTATTATTTCGGGCGCGTAAAATCTAATAGACTATAGACTTTTATTGAACGAGTGAACGGGGAAGCAGAGTTCCAGACCCCAGACCAGACAGCAGATTGAACGCGAATCGATAAGTTTTTTTGCACAGTAATTACTGAATAATGTATTGCAATAATTCATTGTGTATCTGTGTAAAATGTTGTATGTCTTTATTTTCAGAGCCTTTATTTTGTTTCAGATAATGTGTTGTTTTCTGCAGGTTTACAAATTTATTTCGGTTTATTAATTCTGCCGTTTTGTTAATTTGCGTTTAGATTGCGTCGCGCGTAACGTGCGTAAAATAAGTCAGTGCGGAGTACGATTAGAGTTTAGAAAAATGTTATTTAGAGAAATAAATGTCAATGGAAATTGTTGGCTTTAGATAGGAGATAGATTGGAGTGGTTGAATATTTTATTTAAATATGTGGATGTATAGTTTTACTGAATTGACAGATAGAGTGTGTTTGAGTGGATTAAATGGGATAGTTTTATTTGATATTTAGTGTGCACTAGTATTTTCAAATAGAATGTTGAGAGAAGTACGAACGATGGGTATGTTTGATTAGGTTTTTATTTGCTTTGCAATAGTTGAAATATCGTAAATGTAAATGTCGATTCACTTTGCATTTTTATTACCGTAGATATGAAACTTGAAGAAGGTTCTATTATTTTTGGGTTAAATCATTAAATTATTAGACTTTGTTTTAAATCGTAAATTCTTTAATTTGATTTAACCTATATTGCAGATTTCTCTGTGATATTTTATTACAAAATATTCAAGGACAACATCAAATAATTACCTTGATATTTTGATGGTTTCAACGAGTTGCCTAAGTTGAAACTATATAATCTGCTGATGGAAAATATACAATGAACTACATACAAATGCACTAAATAAATTGTGGTTCAAGAAATTAAATACATTTTTATTTAATTTCCTTTAAGCTTCAAATCAGTAAAATTCAAATCACGTAGATTTTGAAGGGGAAAGGCTTTGATGTGTTTCAACCAATATTTTCTGAACATCATATGTTCAATATATTCTCTACTCGTTTTGAGTTGTCTTCAATCACGATATGTGTGAGATATTTTACAGACGTTTTCCAAACGTTTGATTTATTAACGATTGTATACTTTCTGTATTTATGTTGGTGGATTTATCAACTTTAAATTGGTTCTTGATATTGATTATGAGGTCGGCTACAATTCAATTTAACTGGATTGTAGAATACCTGTCTTGATTAAAATAAAATGACATGGATTCTGTGGAGATCTCGATAAAATAATAAAACAAACAGAGTTCACCACGTTGTTAGTTGACCGTGTTGTTCGATGGCCAATTATGGAGATATGAGTGCCTTTTGTGTTCATGGTTTAACTAGATATGGAAAGTCGTTTATGTAGAAGATCCTTAGCTGAAAAGCGGGTGACTACCACCGTTGTGAACAGATTTCAGTTTGGGACCTGCAAATCTGCATCGTTGGAGGTTTGGTTAATCCTCAAAGCCAATCGCTTACCCGAAGCGCACCGAGATCAGTACTGCTAGTAAATTGACCATGAAGACATAGGGAAATCGTGGCTTCATATTGTTCCCAGAGAACAGCTGAAAACCCCATACAATTTCAATGCGAATTTGAGGTTCGGTCATTGTGTATTTCAGACTATAAAGTTTGAATTGCTTTAAGACATTACATAAACAGCTTCCTGAACCATTCCATATTAGGGCACTGTGTCATATAATGACCGTGTTCACTGAATCAGCCAAATGTCCGAGGAAATATGCCAAAACCACACCTATTTAATTGATGGCGAGTACAGGCATTTGGAGGGCTTAGCACGCTGTTGCGTGACGCTGTGACCTGTGTGAGATGGCAGTAAAAATCCAACCCTCCATAGTTGGTATGCCTTATGTACGACAAAACTTCTACAAATGACTATGTCATTCATGCAATAAATCCAACCCCTCATAGTTGGTATGCCTAATCGTCATTGGAATAACAATTCTCCGTAAAATATCCGATAACCCAATCGGTTGGATTTCATTATAAACATCTAAATTGACCATGTCATTTAGCAGTAACATCCAACCCGCCACAGTTGGTATGCAAATAGATTCAATCAAGTTATATGATCATATCATAAGCCTGACCTCCCCGTCAGCAGATGTAAAGTAGAGATCAATGACTTAGGAGATCTCTTTATTGTTTGTTAATTTTTGAGTTTGGAAAATTCTTCAAAATTTGCATCAACGAAGAGGAGAAAGCAAGGTAAATATTTTTTTTGCTTGGCCGGCTTTCACTCAGTTGAGCGGTGGAGAAAATCTTCAATTTTCAAGGGGCTCTACTGTTAGGGCTTAGCCCAAAATCGTCTTAATTTTCATCATTTTTTAATTTCCGCAAGTTTCATGTTTTCTTAGTTATAGAGTATGAGAAGAATGTATACAATATATTATGGTTGAGTAACATTTTAGTTAAATCCTAAGGTGTACTTTATATGAGGTTTAGTATAAATGATTGGATTAAAATTAAATTAATTATTCTAGACGACACGTGCCATTATTTAGTTGAGTTGAGTTTAATGTAGAGATGTATGTAAGGAAAAATAGGTATATAAGTTTAGTTAGGTAGAGTAGATAGAGACAGATTAGGCTAGGTTGGTTGGGGCTGTGGGTGATTACACAGCGCTTGAGTGTTGAGCCGCAGCAGCTCCGGCTCGCGGTACAGGCTGATGCCGATAGGGTCGCGCACAGCTAGCGAGTTCGTACCTCGTGCATCATCTGCTGCAGCCCTTTGAATTTCATCACCTGATGCAGCGCTTGAGTGTTGAGCCGCAGCAGCTCCGGCTCGCGGTATAGGCTGATGCCGATAGGATCGCGCACAGCTAGCGAGTTCGTACCTCGTAAATCATCTGCTGCATCGCTTGAGTGTTGTGCCGCAACAGCTCCGCCTCGCGGTACAGGCTGATGCCGATGGGGTCGCACACAGCTAACGAGTTCGTACCTCGTTCATCACCTGATGCAGCGCTTGAGTGTTGAGCCGCAGCAGCTTCGCCTCGCGGTACAGGCTGATGCCGATAGGATCGCGCACAGCTAGCGAGTTCGTACCTCGTGCATCATCTGCTGCAGCGCTTGAGTGTTGTGCCGCAGCAGCTCCGCCTCGCGGTACAGACTGATGCCGATGGGGTCGCGCACGAGCTCGGCGCCCGGCCTCTGCGCGCGCCGCCCGAGCCGCGTGTGCGCGAGCCCGATGTATCCCTGCTTGTCGGCGAGCGCCTTCTCCAGAAGCAAAATGTTGGTCTGCATCGCGTACACTTTCTTCACAGTCTGCGGGCGTAATTTAATAATGTATATCTTAAGAATTGTGTATTTATATAAATTAGATCGTTTGAGTTTTATTCATACGCAATTAAACGCCAGTGAACTAGAACCGACTGTTAAAAACAACCGGTTCAGGAGAAATGCTCGCGTTGTATTTTATTAAAGGCACGACTGGGCTCGCGGGTTGCATACATTTTTATTCCGAGACATAAGCTGTAGGCGCTGTAACAATAGTTTTTTCCTTGAAGCATTACCTCGTTGTGCATATCTTCAAGTTTCGCCTTGGCCATCTGCGTCTCTTTGATGCGGTCGAGAAACGCCTTGTTGCACCTGTCGTACGCAGTCCACAGGTCCTCAATAACCTACAACATTCCACACCAATATAGTGTGCAACATAACCTCACTATTATTTAAATCAGCATTCTACTTGTGACGCGTACATAATTCACACAACAAGGAAATGAAACAGAGATGCCTAGCTAGGGGACCATTTTTATTTTAATGAATACATTTTGTCCAAAGTATATCTAACCACAGTTGTGACGAAGTTATATCTAGAAGTTATATTTTCATAGTTTGAACTAGCTGAGATTCCTGTCTCCGCTCGGGTCAATTTCGCTTTTGACAATCACCCGAATGGAGCCCAGTAAATGCGCCCTCGGCCCCCAAACACAGCGTCGCGTCGAAAGCCCGAGCGCTTACCTAATTCGTTTTCGCTTAGCGTTCTTTCTGACTTTTATTTAATTTTTACTCAGCTCCTAAGAGTCGTAGTTAAATGTTAAATAGCCTATAAACCTCCTTAAAAATTGCGCTATCTAATCGAAATCGGACTGGTAGTTCCAGAGATTAGCGCGTTCAAACAAAAAAACATACAAACTCTTCAGTTTTTTTGTGTTAAGAATCGATGACAGTAAACGTTGAAAAATAAGGGCGGTATCGTCCACATAGCGTAAGGTATCATCCACATAGCATATGGTATCGTCCACGAGCGGCTTGTAGCCTAGTGGCGCGGGGACTGGCCTAGCATACCAGAGGTCTGGGTTTAAATCCTCGCCGCGACATGCACTACTTTCATTCTCTTTCTGAATTCGATAAGTGCATTTCGTCAAGAATGCGAGCTGCTCCATGGCTTGGTATTCATGTAAAACTGTAGGTCCCCTTACCATACTAGGTGGTAGTATGGCAATTCAATGTAGCCGTGCTCATAAAGGGAAGTTCCTGGCATGGCACCTAATTCCTTCGGGAATGTGGTGTATTAGGCTAATATCAAAACGGTAGTTGTGTGGTTTTAGCCATTCATGTCAGGTTGCATAAAAACCAATTGTTATACTGATTCAAGTAATTCTAAGCATGTGGTATTGATCACACTAATGTCTTCGCAGGTATTTAGTATTTGGTATTGCGTACACATGTATACCCTGCATATCCTCGAATCGAGCTCGTATATCCTAACCTGTTTCAGAAGAGTGTCGATGAAGACCCGGATGGGGCGCGCGCTCGTCACCTCCTTGGCGGCCTGCTCGATGTTCTTCGCAGAGTATCTGTTCCACTCTTCCGCTGAAATATTGCTGCAAGGGGAGAAACCATTCCGTAATTAGTATAGGAAAACTAAACGAACCAAACATTGCATTATACTCCGTTAGACTTCGGGTGGTTGGGCCATTTTGACTCATCTCTATTCAAATTAGCCACCGTTATTATTTGGCGGGATAGCGCGCAAATCCAAACAAACCACCCTTAACATTACACGTTCCTTCCCGCCCACACGCTTCAAGTGAGAAGAGAGAAGAGCATCGACCGCGAAGACGCGAGCCGACGCACCGAAAAACAGAGATGTTTTGGAACGGCGCGTCCGGTCACGCGCGCGAAGAGCCTCTCCGCACAAGAAAATTAAGTATTATCCGCTACATCATCGCAACGTGTGCTCATCAAGGCAGGAAGCCCTGAAGAGTGTTTCGTGAGTGGTTGGCGAAGGGGGATCCTGCGAAGCGGCGTCTCTACCTACAATCCACGCGCCACTCAGCTGTCGAAGGCATCGGGCATCGTCCAGGTTGGTCCCTAGTTTTCCCGCCAACGGGTATCACAAAAATATGTTTGTACACTGCAAAAGCAGCGTTCTCCCCCTAAAAACAGCTTTGCACATACATATAAATACGTTTCTATTGATAAGAGTGTTGTTGTTTATTTTTTTCGGAAATATAATGATAAGGATGGCTTATACCAGACCTACCATACTATTAGCCCAACACAACTCGTGGGAACCAGGTGCCATGCCAGCATCTTCCATATTGACGGGCTATATTTAACTGGCTGGAAAACACGGAAATTGTCCATTGCCGCTTTGACCATTGTTCATTCAATGCGGTGGTACCGACACTGGCCTTGGCTCTTACGATATGCACGGGAAGATATTCTGTCGAACCAATTGATTATTTATGAGAACCGGAAATCACAGCACAAATTAATGTCTTGTCGGAAGTTCACCTCCAATGTAGAGCATAATTTTCAGGAGGTGGACTCCCTCCTCTCAAAGAACCTCTAAAGGTGTAAGCTCTTCTACACCTACTATTACTCGCACACTTATTCTGTGCTCGCACCTCAATGAGATAAAAAAGTTAACTAACGCCGGATCAAGGTTGGCGGATCCCTCGTATACGGAGAGGCAGAGGTCGGTGTGCTTGAGCTGGAGGGAGGAGCGGTCGATGTCTACCGCCACCGTCTTGTGGTGCAAGTCCCGGTCGAGAGCGTACCGGACGGCGCGCAGCCGTCGCATCTGCTCGCACAGCTGCTCCAGCGCACGTCGCAGCAGCGCCTGCAACACAACACTCACCACCCCACTTGAGCTGGAGGGAGGCGCGATCGATGTCTACCGCCACCGTCTTGTGGTGCAAGTCCCGGTCGAGAGCGTACCGGCTGCACATGTCGGATCATCATCGTGTCATGGCGGATCCTTCCTAAAATTGCACGGCTACATTAATCAGATTGCAAGCACGGATCGTTCATTCAATGCGATGGTACCAACCTGGGCGGATTTGACCTTACCATCTAATCAATAAGGAAAATAACCTACTTTCAGTGTTACGTGGAATCCGAACCGTTCACCGTCATCCGTCCAAAAATCGACCTCTGGAACAACGTCGCACTACTGGGCTACCGAGACTGACAAAGCCTTGTGCCTTAATTCCCTCTTAGGACCTGCACGGGAGATGCAGATAGATCACTTGAACTTGGATATTATTTACCGCTTTTAGTACCGGTACCCACAACGAACAAACAGCTCTATTACCACTCACCTGCCCTCCAAGTATCGCAGTGATCTCGTTCTGGAGCTCTTTCTCCACGTCGTCCACTACCAAGTCGATCCCCACTCGACCATCCCTGTGAATACAAATATAATATTATTACCATAGAAAGTATAATTAATCTATGTTATTACTATAGACTCCTGACAGTGGCTTCCAACAGCATTGACTTGTATATTTATATGTGACTAGATTGGCGAAGATATTTATATTATTACAGATACTGTTCAGATGTTGCACATTTAGCTAGTGCAAGGTGAATTAGACGATAACCTAAAATGCATTTTGATTGGATTTCGATGGAGCTCAACATACCAAAAACCTTAAAGTTGAAATGTCTAAAATAAACTCATGTTTTGTAGCAATCAGACACACCTCTAATGATGAAAGTCAACGTAATAAGCAAAGCGGGCTTTGAGTAGGCCTATAGGAATAATCTCAGGTTAGAACATTAAAATTCAACGCGTCCGATCACGGAATATCCGTGCGTCCGATGCCTGTTTGACGGATTAGAGTGGAGGACAAAATTTCATGAGCTGAGTATGGGTCGCTCCGGTGTGCGAGGAATTCTAGTCACCCTGAGTGTGCAACTTCTCGACTTCCAGTCAGTTAGTTCCCCTCGGATTCGCCCGGGATACACTCGGCTCGGCACCTGAGCATGAGGCACTTCTTGCAGGCGTTCAGCGCGTTCTCCTGCAGCGAGGCGAGGCAGTCCTGCACGCGCATCTTGTACACGTCCAGCGCCTCGAGCTCGAGGCAGATCTCGCGCCGCTGCGCGCGCAGCTCGCCCGCGTTGAACTCCACGTCGCCGATGCGCTCCTCCATGCGGCGGTCCGTCGTCGCCTTCTGCAGCCCCGCGCTCTCGCCCGTTGCCTCTCGGACGCGCTCGCATTCCCTGCACCGTCCTCACGTGCTATCATTTGTAATTTCCGACATTTTTTTGAACCACACAATGGTTGAAATTTCTAGGACCATAGTCAGCTTCTAAATTATGTCCTAATTTCAAAGAATATTTTTAAAAACTATCGCATTCTATCTAACTGAGGGAATGGCGTTTTTTCCGGGTACAACTATAAGTAAATACTTACAGCATAGGGATTCGATTTAGTTTTAGTGGTCAGTCTGAGTTCTCACCTAAATTGGCGTTTACGGCAATCCGATCGACTGGCGTTTTCAAATGTATGGAGAAATTGAAGAGCGCGCGCAGTGGGCGTTAAGGCCCTGGTACTAGCCAAATCGCAAAGTTAGACGAGGCACCCCAAGTTAACTAACTAAGTCTGACGATTATAAGTGTCATTCTCACAATATATGATTCCTTGTATAGGAATCAACCTATTTTCGTTAATGTATGTGTCCTTTTTCTATACAAAATATATTGCGGAAATGGTGTCCATTTCCGAACTTTTTTGACTAAATGTAGAAATCTAAAAGCAAATGGAATTTTTTGTTTATGCATATATGCTGTTTTTGCTTATATCTAGAAATCGAATTACTTTCAGATTTCTAATGAAAAAAATCAACTTTTTTATTTTTATTATTATTTAAATAAATGATGGAATCAAAAAATATTAACAATCCATTATCAGTCTGGAGTTCTATTTGGATTTGCTGAAGCGTTTCACTACATATTATTACATTTGTTAAAAAGTGCATTTGTATGGCGCGAGTAGTTGGCTAGTCCTAGCGCCTTAACAGAACTAACATTTGCGAGTCCGAGTTTGATTTGACAGCTTACTCAACGTTGCGGTAAATACGTCGACGTTTCCGTTTACGCCAACTCCACGTTTTCATACTAATCGGAGTCCGAGTTTGACTTTGGCAGCTTGAAGAAGTAAAACCACAGAATATCGTGAAAAAACTTGCATGAAGTTTTACGTTTTTACGGAAAACGCCAGTCCATCGGTTTGCCGTAAACGCCAATTTAGGTGACAGCTGGGACTACGGGCTCTGATCATGTGGCCTAATAAGAGATCGTGACGTTAGCTGATGATGAATTATTGTGACACTCGATTGCATATTATTCTGTGATATGGATAATGGTGTACACTCTAACAATAATTCACATCTTGAATGTTACACGTTAGCCTGCATATGAAGGAGAATTTATCGAGTTTACTGTGTTTATTTGTTGGTCCACTTAATTTTAGGCGGAATACGACCACGCAGAATAGTGGGTAACATGCGCGCCCGACGGTCCTGCCAACGCGAATTTCTGGGCCATCACTCGTCAATGGTGAACTTTGATGACCAGAGCGTGTCACCTACCGGAGGATCCCGCCGATTCGTCTCATTGTACTCTTGCTTCGTATTGCTGACGACAGTTAGTCTCCCCGGGGGGCAGATTGCACCTCTGACAAGCGAAACGTCGCCACACTCCCTACCTCATGCTCTGCTTCACACCGAATTGTGCCTCGACACCCCAGGGCGTCGGGAGCATGACACGTACCCGAGGATCCTGTCGGCGAGCTCCTGCTGGTCCACCGCGTTGCGCGCCCGCTCCGCATTGCTGAGCCGCCACTCGTCGATGGTGAACTTCTGCGGGCGTGGCGGGATGCAGAGCAACGCCTGCTCCGCCAGTCGCGACGTCGCCACAGCCAGCCCCACACCATGCTTCACGCCGAACTGCGCCTCGAAGGCCTCCATGCGGCCCCCTTAACCTCCCTTTGGCTTCTGCTCTACAAATGAAACATCTCTTCTCCCATTATCGCGCTATCGATCAAATATGACACAAGTCTGTGGACGGTTGATTTCAGGTTGCTATAGTTACATATGAGCTGCATGTATTGCCTATTTTCTGTGATACCTGTTGTCAGGACAGCCTGAAACTTAATTTTATTTAGAACGGACTATTGTTTACATGTATACTAAGAAAATCCATGAGCAATCAATTTGAGTGCTTTTAACCGCACCCAAACTGAGCGAATGAAAATAAACATTCATCGGTATAGTTACGGACCGACTGGTGAAGGTGGGCACAGTGCAGACAGGGTCATCAACCGTGCGACTAACCACTAGGTATGATCTACTCAAAAATATACTTTAAAAATATAATCTAATCTGAAAACAAAGTTGTGAGACATGAAATAACGATAATATATATAATTATTAAGGTATCATATACGGGTTTTTTTTTCAATTGATATTTTTAATTGGATAATCAAAAATACATATAAATTTGAGATTACGGCTAAAATTTATGAAAATATGGTTACGGTGGAAGCACGATTATGTTTTTTTAAATGTTTTATGCAACCTGACATGGATGGCTGTTACCACACAACTACCATTATGATATTTGTTTAATACACTACATTCCCGAAGGAATTAAGTGTCATGCCAGGACCTTCCTTTTATGAGCACGGCTACATTGAACTGGATGGAAAATTCGATTGCGATAGTCCATTTTAGTAATTTTATTTTAAGTAACTGACACCCATTAGCATAATATTAGCCCGACACAACACAATCCCGAAGCAATTAGTCAGGGACCTTTCCTTTATGAGCACGGCTACATTGGACACGGGAAATAATTGTTCATTGCCGTTCTCCCATCCTTTCAACCTATGCGATGGCACCAACAAAGGCGGATTCAACCCCTACCATATTAGTTTGGGCTTCGACCATGTTTTGATTCAATGAGATGGTAAATTCACTTCACTTTGTAAAATCAAAGTGAAACTCTGCATTAAGAAGAAGATCCTGGCAAAGCACCTAGATCCTAGGACCTGTTTTGGACTAATATCACGACAGTAGATGTGGTACTGTATTAGCCATCCATATCAAGGAACCTGAAAAGTTGTATATATTAATCTACTTTTTTTGTTTAATGAGGCGTTTGGTTGGCTTACTTAATTAAATTTACCCAATTTTCTCGCAATTTTATTCCGGTTCTTGCGGAAAAATAAATTACATGATATTTGCTGAGACCCCCTCTGCCCCTTAACGTCTCACGTAATTAATGGACGCCCTCTAAGGGCCGAGTGCACGAAAGGACAAAAAATCAAAATCAACGTCAACGTCTGATCAAACACGTCACTTTGTGTGGACACTATTGAAGGAACTCTATGCGGATCACTAAAAGTGACGTGTTTGCACATTGATTAACTCGTCCTTCTCTTCGTGCAACCGGGGCTTAGTCGTGAAATGTTTTGCAAACGTATTGAGTTCCGTTGTATTGAGAATGACTCCCAATTCCAAGATTGATTACTCTAGCGGCAGCTCCAGGGCCACCAACGCCGAGTGCGTGCGTCGGCGTCGTAAACGCCATTACAGTAGAATTAACTATATGGCCGACGTCCATTTGTAACGCTGCTCCACGCGTTTTCTTTTGTCCGGCCATCGTTGCCGTTTCCGCCGGAACGAAAGCGAGCCATAGAGGTGAAGATCACCTCCATTGAGCGGGCACGGTTGTACAGCGACAGGCGCGGATCCAGGTTGTCGCACATGGGGGCTTCAGATCGGGGAAGGGCTAAGTCCGATTTAGGATCTCAGCAATGGCTGCAGCTAGGACCTTCGGATGTTTGCTTACATCCCGAGCCCTGAGGGTCTGATCATAGATGAATAATAACTATGTCTGATATGATGGTGACCGTGGCCGACTGGATCTCTGGGTGGATCGCAGAAGAGGGGGTAGACGAGGGCTTTTGGACAGACATTAAAGTGATGTTAAAATACATTTGAAAATGGAAAACTTTTTTTAGAGTGAGCCTGGCGCGAATTTTTCTCACCATTGGAGCTTACGGTACTAAGTATTTTTGCCATAATTTGCTTAGCATATAAAAAATGCTTGGTGATTTAAGCACCTATGCTGTAGATGTTTTAAGTATTTTCTAATTTTGTCTTGCCATATTTATTCATTGGGACATAGTAACCGACGACTCGTGCAGTCAGCGCAGTCCATCTTCAATGCGAGCACATGCGTGCCGTGCCGCTGGGCGCAACAGTGGGCGCGCGTGTGACAGACAGACACGCGAGCGGCTGCGAAGATTATATTTATGGCTGTAGGTATACATATTCTGATGCAAAATGTGGTGTAACTGTATGATAGATAAATGAAATGTCGACGAGAAAAGATAAGTAATTAATATATTGACTCTGAGCGAGCTGACGATGAGCCAACAAAACAAACAATTTGGTCTCCTAATTTTTCTGCAAGAATAATAACAAGCTCAGTTTGCTACAGAATCAAATACACGGCTAGCACTGCCACCAATTTTTTGTCAGCTCGGTGTGTCCTGTCTCCATCGCCAATGTCTTAAAAAATTAAATAAAAAAAAATATATATTATAAATAATAATATATTAAATTAATTTTTTACCGCCCCTTGACAGCTAACGAGGAAAAGGAGGCTTGAAAAGGGCAGTCTAAACCGGTACACACAGTGGAGATGTGTCATGATGCGCCGCGGTCGTGATCCAACCGAGGTTACACTCTGCCGCAGCTCCATTGTCATGCCACACAAAACAACATTATCATAAATATTCTTTATGCATGCGTAGTGAACATTCACGCGACAAGCTTTCACACTGATGACTGTCCGCCACCAGCGAGGAAAATGAAAACAAAACGCCGCGCCGCCGCCGCCTCCGCTCCTGTTAGTAACATTACTGATAATGACGTTTCAAAGAAAGCGCTTATAAATGTCTGAGATGGTATTCTAGGTCGTTTGAACTTGCATTCCCCTTTATATTAGCCTCTTAAGGCTCACGAGAATCAGGAAGTGGCCATAAAAAAAGTGCGGTTTCGATTACTTTCCGCGCCTTGGAATTACGCATTAAAAAAAACATAATCTATGCTCCATCCGTGAGTTTTTACATATGATTTAGATTTTAGTGTTTATCTATGGTCCTATGTACATTCGTTTTAAATCAAAATTACTAATGCATTTTTTTTGTCGTAAATATTATTAATTGGATAAATATTTTGTAACTAATATTTGGATTTTTTAGCCATATTATTTAGTAAAAATATTAAGCCAGATTTTTAGTTTTAAGATCAAACTAGAAAATATATTTATACAGGTTCTTTAATAAAACCTCATTACTTTATCCTAAATCGATCGTTCTCTCATTTTTAGTCTGGTTTCCACAAGATAAACTATAATAAAACATGGCATGGCTGCTACTATCTCTACTATGAACGAATTAATACGAAGTGGTAACTCAACAGATGGATTTAAGATAAAGGCTTATTAAAATGATTAACTGTATATACAACTTAACAGGTGAGAGGCGGTGTACAAGTGAGTCAGCTGAAGCCTTGAAGCTCTCATCTCTTCTGTTCAAACTTATAATGCAATTGATGTTCATAATTTCATAGAAGCAAATCATTCTGCTCGTTACGTCACCCATATCGACTACTAACTGTTATCAAAACCATCCAAAACCACAAAGTTGCGATAGTTTCGATGACAACATACCTAGGTATTTCGAGTTTATGTATATGGTATGCTTAAATATTAAAATATTTCAAAAATACACAAATCATGATGTAGGGCATTCTGATACTTACACAATAGAGTACCTAAGTATTTGCAAAATACTTTACTGACACTGATCGCAGAATTTTCAGCATTTTAATTCTTATCGCAACTTTGTCTATTCGTATGAATGGTGCGTGCTCATATTAAACACCACTGCCGACCCCCTAGATTATTTAGCTTGATGGTTAGATCGCATGAACCAAGTTCAAAACATATAAAAACTGCATCAGTAGTTCTTATATGTGCAAGCGTTGCCGCAATCTGTGGTTGCCGCTGTGCTTAATCATTATTTCACCGTATGAAATTGGTTGTGTATTTTAATAAATGCATAAAGTCGTATGTGAATAAATTAAAAATATCGACTGGGTTGCAATAAAATCAATGAAAAATAAATAAAAAAGAAAATCATTGTAATAGTGTGACCGTCAAGACCCCAATGAACATGTAATTTTTTTTTTTATTTTTTTTTTAAGTGACTGGACATGGATGGCTAATACCACAAGTTCTGTCATGGTACTAGCCCAACACACCACATGGGAACTAGGTGCCATGCCAGGACCTTCCTTATATTGCACGGCTACATTGAACTGGATGGAAAACACGGACAATTTTCATTGCCGCTTCGACCATCGTTCATCCAATGCGATGGTACCAACCCGGGCGGGATAAACCCTACCACCTAGTAAGTAAGGAAGGGGACCTACAGCTTAACGTGGAATCCGAACCACGGCCAGGCTCTCTTAACGGTCTAATGGTCACCCATCCAAGACCAGACCGGACCCAGCGTTGCTTAACTTCGGAGAGCGATCGCCGAAGTCTCGCGCCACTGGGCCACTGAGGCTGACAAAAATAATAAGGCCAAAAAGGTGAAATTAAGGCTTCAGTTGCTATCGATGTTCAAATGTTGCCGGCGATGGTAGCGGCAGAGTATGCTATGCTGGTGGATCGTGGGCAAAGCGGTCCATGTACGGTCATCTCACACTCAGCGACTCAGCAGCAGTCTGGCAAAGCACATTAATATGTCTAGAGAGCTTCATATATTATTTTATTCATCACAATTCAATTTGATCTTGTTTTCATTACCAGATCGCACATTTATTCTGTTATTGCATCCATAAAGAGGTTAACTTTAATAACTCAATCTCCAATTAAATGTTTGAACTTCCTTAGAACACTGTCCAACGTTCCATCAGATCACAATTAGTGCTCTGACTTCTTCACCATTTGTAATTATAATCATTATACGGACAACTTACTAGAAATCGTGGACTTCTAGGTGAGGAATAAAGCACTAGATGGTAAGCACGAACAATTTTCCATTGCCACTTCGACCATATTTTCATCCAATGTGATGGTATTGGCCCGGGCGGGCCACCTAGTAAGGGAAGGGTACCTACAGTTTTAAATGGATTCCGAACCACAGAACAGCTCTCATTCGTGACGGAATTGACGTATCCAACTTGAATGAAATTGGTGCATGAACGGGGAGGGAATTATTAATGACGCATGATAAGCAAAGCCCGCGCCTTGGCAAAGTTAAGATATAATATACGAGTAATATAAGATATTAAGTAAATAGAACGTTAGCTTTCGCGAGAGAACAGACGCGGAAATAACTAAAAAAATATAGGTAACTTGCTTATAATATCTTGTTTTCAATCCAAGCAGCCGCTCCATACAAATCCAACCGATTTGCTTACCTGCTAATTCAATACAAGTTTTTCGTGCTCGGATGTACCTACCGCCGTATAGACGACGCGGTCGGCGCGCGAGGTCAGGACGCGAACCTTGGAGGATCTGCGAGTCATCAGGGCCAAGGCTCCGGCGGCGCTCGCCGCCTGCAGACTGCAGTGCACCGCTGGACACCCCGGGAGCTGCACCGTGTTGGCTCGGCCGAGGAAGAGATACCATGGTATCTGTCCTACTATCCTGCTATCAGTTTTTCGAGCATGCGTTTTGGAATATCCATTTCTAGTGCCGAATTAGCTAAGCTTGAAGATAAGTTTCGAGTGGACCAAGTTTTAATTGGACCCAGTTTCCAGTGTTTTCGTAGCGACTTTTTTATTCATCGAAAAGCTGGATGCGGAAAGGATTGCCACCTGCATTTGGTGTTGACTGTTGGTGAGTTATAGTTATCGTTATTTACTATCTTCTTCACTGTATGTGTTAGACTAGCTGAGGTTACCGGTTCGACTCGGGTCCACCTAGAACTCGATCGCAGCGCCAACTACCGGGCCCAATTGTGAATCTAAACCATCCACCACTCAAACAGACGCAAAAAATGACATTAAAATCGGTCCAGGTCGCTTAGGAGGAGTACATACTCAGTACATACAAACGTAGAGAATAATAAAAAATGTGCGTACAAAAAAAATATGTTCATGAAATAATACTTTTTAGATTACCGCAGTCGTTAAACATGTGGGCGGACAGATACTCGACTGCTGCTTACGGACCGCCTTCTTGACAACGGGCTGAACTATTAGCCCTAAATGTCGGTGAACGTCTCATCCCGCCGCGTGAAAAGCAATAAGTTTTCAAACATTATTATATTCCTTAAAGATTTCCGTGTTGCGTGAATGAATAAAAAGTAATTTACCTTTACTTACATACAACTATTATTTAGATGAGACAGATACTTGACTTAGCAGGGAATCAATAAATACGGACGTTAACGATCAAACATGAACACTGGAAAGAGAAAGAATTCCTTATTCCCTTTTACTCTATGTTTGACCGAATGCGATCTCGAATTTGTCTCTATTTCCGGTACCGGTTTCAAAGTAAACGTCCGTACATGATAATCCCCACTTTAGTAAAAAATACCACTTGAGCGTCGATTAAGATAAATCAAAAATTTAATAATGAAGGCCATCAAATTGGTGAAAACCAGGCTTAGCCTGATTGCGAGATGGCAATAATCAGTACCCTAAGGATGGTGGAAGAGACCCTAAGGATTACAAGCTGAAACCCCAGCGTCGCGTCGCGTCACTAGTTTGGGCGGCGGCGGGCAGCGGCGCGACGGTGGGCGGGCGGGCGGGAGGCGACGCGGATGCGGACGCTTGCAGAGCAAAGTGCGGAGTGTCCACAAGTTGGCACGTCTCCACGTGTTGCCGTTACGCAAAAAATATGCGCTCGACACTAAAGTGTCTCCACAAATCTCACCAGAAATAACAAGTCTGTGCATCGGCTATTCGGCTTGACGCTTTTATTAAGTCGTTACCCACGCGATGAGTGTTAATGAATTTAGTAAAAAGTAAGATATCCAACAGAGTCCAGATATACGAAACATATGGTCCTTTTTAGGGTTCCGTACCCAAAGGGTGAAAACGGAACCCTACGTCACAGGGCTGTATCTCATGAACCGTAATAGGTAGGAAGCTGAAATTTTCACAGAGTGTGTATTTATTTTGCCGCTATACCAACAAAAAGGAAAAATAAAAAAAAATAAAAATTAAAGGGGTTCCCATACAGAAAACCTATTTATTCAATTATTTTTGTGTTAAATCGATCGATGGTACGGAACCCTTCATGTGCGAGTCCGACTCGCACTTGGCCGGTTTTTCGCCTTGTTTAAAAGCTTTATTTTGTGTAGAGATGAGCATTCGCTCGAATTATCTGGTCAGTGACGAGAAACTTTAATAAAATATTAAGTAGAGCCTCATGTTAGTGAACAATGCCATCTATTTTAAGTTCTTGATTTCATATTATAGTATAGAAGACAACACAAACAGATAATGAGGCAAGGCTGAGCCGAGCAGACGTCCATATCTCTCAATGTCGAGTCACAAATCGACCACCCTGTTCGTCGGCGGCGGATCCGTCTATACAACATAATATTGTGTAATATTATACTGACAAGAAAATATTTTGATTTATTCCAGTTCAGGTAAGTGATTAAACTGCCTATTACTTTCGTGTTTAAATTAAATTGTATCTTTAATTAGGGTTCCAGTTAATTGCGATGGTGAATGTTTGTGGAATAAAAAAACATATACGTTATACCAAGAATTTAAGTATTTCATTTCTGAAAACGTTTCGAGCTGATCGTTCAGCCCGTTGTCAAGCAGCCGCTACGTCTGTACGCAGCCACGGCTTTTTTGCTCTATTATAATTAGGAGCAATTTACATTCAACTTAAGTTATTTAGGAACAGTTGACTGGACTGATTTACGGGCGCTATCAAGGTACGCGATCCGAAGGGTGTTTTTTATAGAAACAATCGACAAATCGCCCGCGTCGCGTCGTCAGTGTCTAGGACCGCGACATGGATAAATATGGGAGATGGCGTCAGTGGGAAATGGGCGAGGAATTCCAAGCCGACTTGAAAGGAACTTTTCTCGCTCCTGTTGAAGGACTCCACGTTGCTACTAAACTGCCTGACGCAGGGCCTTTAGTAGCAGCAATAGTGGCGACTCGCTTGTAAGCCGAGAGTTGGAAAGCTGATACGCCTACACGCACGGTATTGTTCGTGTCCCCCGCCTCCCCCGCTGCGCCGCTGCCTCCTCCACCCGCCGCCGACACCGTTACGCACTATACCGCAACTGACGTACGTACGCTGCCGTCCGCGTCGGCGCAGGCACGGTCCTACCGCAACATTTACAAACCACCCGAACAACGCAACATTCGCGTTCTATTCTGCTTCACGCAATGACATTTTGTATTGTATTGTATTTTTTATTCAACTCGGATTTGTCATATTTTAACATTGGCCAGTTCAGGAAAACAAAACACAGCGAAGAAGAACTGAAAAGAAACTCCGCTGTTTTTTTTTTCAACGTCCACTTAGTCTAAATTTACAAAAGTGTTTGTCAATTATTTTAAAAAAAACATAGGTAAAACACTAAATTAACATTTCTTTTTTTTTATGCGACCCGACATGGATGGCTAATACCACACAACTACCGTTATGATATTAGCCCAATACACCACATTCCCGAAGGAATTTGGTGCCATGCCAGGACCTTCCCTTTATGAGCACGGCTACATTGAACTGGATGGAAAACACGGACAATTTTTCATTGCCGCTTCGACCATCTTTTCATCCAATGCGATGGTACCAACCCGGGCGGGCTTAGACCCTCCCACCTAGTAGGGGAAGGGGACCTACTTTACATGGATTTCGAACCTTGGAGCAGCTCGCATTCGTGATGAAAATGCACTTATCGAACTCGGAAAGAGAAAGACAGTGGTGCATGTCGGTATTGAACCCAGGTCTCTGGTACGCTAGACCAGTCCCCGCGCCACTAGGCTACGAGCCGCTCAGTGCATGAATTCATAAAAAATTACAATTCATGCCGTATGCAACAGTTCATGACGAGTCCATTTTATTTGCAAAGACTATCCCCACCAACTAATATGCTGCCAATTGGAGCAGGCCAGGATTTGGTGGCGAGGATACTGACGTGTATCAGTCAGTATCCTCGCAATTATGTGCATGAATATAATTCTGTGATAATCTCCAATCCAATAATCGTATGACACGTCATGACATTGTCACGTATTAGCAATATATTTCTGATCGCCCGTCACCCCAGGATAAGTAATGGTGCAGTCGTTGCCGTGATTACTGAATAAACTGTATATGTATCTGTGCACGACTCCTGCATTTATAAAGCATATATTGGATACGTCACAAGTGTAAGCACCTAGCATTGTGCGCTGTGCTCGATTGTGCTCCTGTGCTCAACACCATTTCCGGCATCTCATGAGTCGGTAAGAGCAGCCCTTGTGTAGTGTCCAACACGATTAACTTTGTCGGCTTCTGTAGCCCGCCACGACGCGTTACGATTCGATAAGCTGGGTGAAGCAACTCTGAGCGCGGTTGGGTTCTAGATGCGTGACCGTGAGTCTGGCCGTGGTTCGGATTCCACGAAAAACCCCTAGGTTCCCTTCATTACTTACTAGGTTGGTAGGGATATTACCATCGCATTGAATTTAGCGATGGTCAAAGCGGCAGTGAAAACTGTCCGTGTTTACCGTCCATTTAAATGCAGCCGAGCAATATAAGGAAGGTCCTGGCTTCCTGGTACCTATGTCGTGCGTTAGGCTAATATCCAAGATATTTTAGTAATTTTACCTGACAAAACTGCAACTGCTTACCTAAAAGCCGTTTTACCGCCACAGTTTATCCTGTCAAAGCAGTGATTGCAAGTTTTCAGGGAAAATTAAATCGTTTCTTGGTCTCGGAAAACATGCCTACTGTTCTGGAACCACGTGGAATATTTAGAGACGATGGCAAGAGGCCAGACGGAAGGAGCCTCCTGCCTTGGAATGGGAAGCGACTTGCGTAGACAACACCCTCGCTCCCATCAACATATTATGTGCATGGATCGTGGAGGTAGCCACAGGTTGCTGCTACAAAGACCGAGTGCCGTTCATATTGTAGTTACAGGAGTTGTGCTGCCAATTATGAACTTTCGGTCTTTGAGGTACAGACAGGATGGAATATTTTCACAAAATTATGATGAAAAGTCTAGACTTCATATTAGAGACTCTTCAGTACCTATGCATTGATGAGCCTTGATGACGCCTTGATGTAGCCTTGATGACAGAAATCTAAAACATATATTTTTCTGTTGTCCTCTGATTTATAAAACTCCCCTTTATTCGATTACCTCCCACTACTCCAAATTCCTATGCCAAACGTCGATGTATTCCAACCAATATTATTGCTTGCTTTCGTCATCTAACTTTAAAATTATAAAGTTACTTGCTTTATTCATCCGTGCAAATGATCTAAAACGGTGATTGATTTTTATTTATCGTTGTAAACTATTTTCTAAATATTTTCTTTTAATCTTAAAAGCTATGAACTTTGACATTGGCGAAATGCATTAGATAGGCGAAAGCCATACGAAGGGATCCAAAAGAAGAATTCTGGAGAGAACTAGGATACAATTCTGCTGCGGGTTAACAAGAATCAGCAAAATTTATTCATGTCGGGCATCGACATAACCAAATGTCGGGCAATGAAGCTCGTGCATACACTTATACATACCAATAATCGATTTTACAAGATTAATACGAGTTAGTATCTTCTAAAACGCCCATTCAAACAGCGGTTAAGTACAATAATGTGTTAACAACAGCTCAGTGAATGGTTAATCAAAACTCCGTTGCTCTGCATTGGCTGAGTGGATTAGCAATGAAAATTGCTGTGTGGAACTTCGATGAACGCGAAGTATTTCTACGAGATCTCTCGCAACAGAAATAGACGCACGCCTCCGTTATTATTAATACATCGGATCAAAATAAATTACTTTTGCCCGACCAGAATATAATTTAGTGGTGAAAACAGTAATATGTTGAAAGCGTGCCAATGCGCATGGAGTGGCTCTCGGCGGCGCTGTGCTATGCTAGTTTATGTATGTTTCCCTTTAGAAACATACCATAGCATAGTAAATCTATCCATTTTGTCTTGCATACCAGCTATTTTAATGTTGCAATTAAGTATCTCATATTTGTATTGTTTCATGTCAGCGCATGGACTTAGGTCCTTTATATATTAATCAAATCAAATCAAATCAAAAATAATTTATTCTTCATATACATACACAGTAAGATTTACAACATAAAAGCAGCACAATGAGTAAGCAAGTAGTAATGAAGAAAAGGGGCCATCTGAGTATAAGTTGCTTTTCACTCAGTGAGCAGCAACGCTGATTTACGTCTGGTCCCTAAAGAAATAAAATAAAAAAATCCTTGTAAATATCATATCTGTCGAAACGTATTTAAAAAAAAGAGAGAAATAAATAAATAAATAAGCAACACAATACAAAAAAAGAGAAAACCAAATATCAAAGAGTATATCATAAATCACATTTGAAGAAAAAGGAAGCAACATTTGCAAACTAGCTAAACA
The DNA here is from genome assembly GCA_946894095.1 of Incurvaria masculella. NCBI lineage: Eukaryota > Metazoa > Arthropoda > Insecta > Lepidoptera > Incurvariidae > Incurvaria > Incurvaria masculella. Next base: position 10,216,432 of record OX335647.2, read on the forward strand.
ATCTACATTGTCGCTCAAGCACTAACTTTGAGGGTGCTTTGCTGACTTTTAAGAAGCCACGCTTTGCAAGAGCGCTTAAAACCTAAAATGGAAACGTTTTGACGGATTGGTGGTGGAATATTATTCCAACATTTTGTGGCATTATACTTAAAGCAGCCCTCAAACCCAGTACTTACATGCTGCGGCACAATTAGAAGATATGTACTAGCTCGAGTTGGGTACTTATGTCTATCTCGAGAAAAACACAACTTCTCAAATAAATATTTAGGTTCTTTGAAATTTATAATTTTGTGTAGTTGACATGCAAAATGCAATTCGCGTCTTGATTTCATTTTTAAGATTCCGTTTGCGTTGATTACTGGAGTAATATGTGAGTGTCGAGGAATGGAAAAACAAAATCTAGCACAAGCATTTTGAACCCTTTGAACAGCATTTTCGGTTTTTGCTAATAAACGTGGCCCGTAAACTGTGTCGCAGTAATTAAAAGGGGCCAACACAAGTGTTTCTGTGAGCAGAACTCTAACTTTTTCTGTAAGGTATTTTCTTATTCCATATAAAATCCTAAGTCTATAAAAGGCAGTTCGTATTTTTAGATTCAAATGTTCTTGAAACCGCAGTTTTTATCTAAGACAAGCCCTAAATTACGAGATGACTCTACACACTTTGTGGGTAAACCTTTCAAAAGTACTTGAGGTGTAAACGATTTTATGCTGCTAACTTGATGTTTGGTTCCTAATATCATAAAGTTTGTTGTATATTATTATATTATATATATTTCTCCACTATTTAATTGATGTTATTATACATATAAAACTTCCTCTTCAATCACTCTATCTATTAAAAACCGCATGCGTAGTTTTAAAGATTTAAGCATAGATAGGGATTGTCTTATACTATGTAGTGATATTCCAATCAATAAACCAATCATTTTCGCGGCTCGTAGCTCAGGGGTGCGGGGATTTGTTCTCTATTCCGGGATCATGGGTTCAATCCCCACACCGTTCATGCACCACTTTACTTCTCTTCGCGAGTTGCAATAGTACATTTCGTCACAAATGCAGGCTGTTCCATAGTTCGGAATCCATTTAAAATTACCCATACTAGGTGGTAGCGGATCGCATTGAATGAAACGATGGTCGAAGCGGCAATGAAAAATCTTCCGTGTTTTTCATTCACTTCAGTGTAGCCGTGCTCATAAAGGTAAGGTCCTGGCATGGAAACTAATTCCTTCGTGATTGTTGTGCGGCTAATATTATGACGGTAGTTGTGTGGTATTAGCCATCTACGTCAGGTTCCAGTTTTTTTATGTTTAGTGCGACAAGGTAGATCAGCAGTTTTTGTCTGGTATAAAATACTGACGCACTGCAATTTCAAACTATGAGATTCATAAAAGTAAAATAATTGTCATGTCCAGCGGAAATAGCGCGCATGCTAGGTCTATAGGAAATAGAGATAAATTCGAGAGATTTTAATCAGTATTGAACATGGAGGTGAAGAATGTATTTATTTCTTCAGCTCCATGGTATTGAAGTAAAAAGTCTATGAAATTCCGTGACTGACACTTGACCACTGAGATTTTGATCTAGGACTTCCGCACGGAATCCGCAGGCTACGAACGTACTAAACTATCATTATAATGGAACGGAATCGAGTGCATTAATAATACATTAGTGTACATAGAGCTACTTGTTCTAATAAAAATAAAAAGTAACAGAAGTAAGTAAGTGTAATCTTGGCGAAATGGGATGCCATTTAATAGTATGAGGGGCTTCTTATCTAAATTGAAGATCGTCCATTAGATTCTATTACGGAGCAGTCTAGTTTGTCAGCAAATTAAATAATTAAAATGTCAGTGGGGTAATGGTCGTTCTTCGGCTGAGGCGCGTTCGTTGCCGCCGCCCCGCCACACCCCGCCACACCCCGCCATGCCGTAGCCTGAAGCTATCAGCCTCACGAGTCGGCAGCACAGCCTGCCTGCCCCGCTCTCGAGTGCTCACCTTGCCGCTTCTGCCAAGCGCGTGTTTCGCTCTCAGAACACTGAATAATCCAAAAGTGCTGCAAAAATTGGTAACATTGGCCGCACTAGACCGCACTTCTAACTTTTTAATGTTTTGATGTCTCGCCACATTTAGCCAAGAATCGAAATGTAAATATCGCAAGAAATACAGGGAAACGATCGGTGTTTTATCGCCACAGAAACTTGTATTTTCAGCAACCTCTGTTCACCTCGTTATCCTCTTAAAATAATTCAAAGCTTTTTATGTTTCCTCCGCAACATCTTGTGGTTAGCGACGCGAGTTGGAGACATGCCATTCAACAAAAAAATACCGAAACGGACTTATCATTGAATGAATGGACTCATCGCGTCCAACGAAAGGTAGTGAGTCCACTGCATTATTCTGTGCCTCAACTCAGCCAAGCAAGTGATTTAGACGAGCTCAGATGAATTACTCGCGGCAGTCTCTATGTCTGGAGCCATCTTAATTTTAGGTCATGCTTAATTTCTCTAATCTCAGACTGTCTGCAGCATCCGACGATAAATGATGTTTGGATTCAATTTACGAATTTGTTATTGCTAAAATATTTCAACAAATCATTTATGCGGTGATGCGAATTTGATTATTGAACTGAAAGAAGTTGTTGGGTGTATTCGTGGTGTATTGATATGTATTGGTGGCATGATAATGTGTGTGTTCTTAATAGTTCCAGTCCAGAATACCCACCTGGGAACTTTGGAAAATATTTTTATTATTTACAAAAAAGGTTTATATCGATACACAAATGTCGCTGTTTAACCTGAATTCAGTGTAATGCGCGCTAGGCCATAAAATAAAGTACAATGAAGATAATGTTCATTGTACACCAGAAACTTGTAATCATAGAGAATTAAGTATTGTAAATGTGTCTACCTATATGTCAATCTAACCTAACCTGACCCAACATAATCAGCAAATAAAATGTTTTTTTTTTTTCAAAGTTTTTCCTTGCGATTTCAAGTTTCCTTTGTAAGTAGCCCTTTCTATATTTTTAGATATTATTTAGATACTCCTTTCTCCTCCACACCCGTTGCCGCTTATATTAGGTATACCCTGATGATATTTTCTTGGGTTTGGTATGGATCTATGCTATGTACTTTCAGCACTGCTGAGAATATTCCCACCAATGCTCTATTAAGGGCCGAGTGCACGAAAGAACAAAAAATCATAATCAACGTCAACGTATGATTAAACAGGTCACTTTCTATGGACACCATGGAAGGAAGTCCATGCGGATCACTAAAAGTGACGTGTTTGAACATTGATTAACTCGGCCGTCTCTTCGTGCAACCGGGGCTTAGTTTGTGACCCGTTAGTCAAACTTCTTATTTCCCTAACATTTTCAGAGCCAGGAGCATGTGTTCATGAATGTAGATATTAGTCGTGGGCGTTTCCACTGGTTTTCGAAAACGTTAGTAACTGTTAATGCTGATGCCGATAGCCGTTAGCGGAAACAGTTTCAAAAAGAAATGAAAGAAAACTCCCTCTCCCTTCTTTTCCCCCTTTTTTTTTTTTTTTTTTGGCTGGACATGAATGGGCATAATGACATCTAGCACGGTTCGATCATCTCACATGAATTCTGAATCTCGAGTGCAGTGACCTGTATTCAAAAATCAAGAAGAAGAAGAGAAAAAATCCAAAAATCAAGAATGAGGTTTTGTTACTATGTAGTTATCGCAAACAATTAAGAAGTCAGACAAAACTTTTTATCCTCGACAAAATAATCCCCAGAAATAATATAACACAAATGATAAATAAACATATTTATAATTTATTTCATATGCCTATTAGCATTTAGAAATACTAATCGTTGGACTTTTTCTGTAAGCAAACCACTACGGCGGTTGTTAAGAATGTAGCCCCTCTTCAACTACAGTGCGCACGGCGCGCGCGCATTACAGTTTCGGCGGTAACCCCAGTTGCGAGAGTCGCCGGCTACAAGCCGCAACGAAGTAATTATTAATATTACTACCTGTTACTCGTAACCCCAGTTACGAGAGTCGCCGGCTTCAAGCCGGTTACGGCTACATTGCGCGAGCGAGACAGTCGCGGCTGGCGGGTCGTTGCGTCTAGACGTCTCGCAACCTACGGGCTTTCGTTGGCGCGCCGCGTGCTCGATCCAGTGCGCTACAAGAAACTTGTAGCGGCCATACTGCTCGGCGTAAAATGAATACTTCGTTTTTACACTAGTAACAGTTTACAAACCCATTTCTCATTTCTCGTCCCACGACTAGTAGATATGTTTGATGAATGCGGTCGGAACCTGTCTTAGTAGTAATTTTCATGCATGTAAGTTAATTTACTAACCACATGGAAAGAATAAGTCCTATTTTAATCTTAGTTACTTAACACTTACCTATGTATACACGTCTACAATAATAAACACGAAACTACTTTCATTGCGTGTCGCGCACACCTATCAAAGCTTTTTTTAGAACACATCAACGAATCATATTTACGGCATTTCCCGCAATTAAATGTGAGCGTGAAAATGAGAACACGCCGTCTTTGTGTCGGTGTCGGTCATTAACTCTACTCCAATGTGGATGACCGGAGGTTTTCGATTTCAGCTAAATGTTTACATCTTCCACCAGACTATTCGAACAGAGTATACTCGCCACGTGTTATATTGAATTCATCTCGATCATTTAATTTTGTCATTTTAATGACGACGTACAGTGGTTTCGTCTTAAATCTATACACCGGAAACAGAGACAATTTTGAGATCTCTCTCTGTCATGCTGAAGTCCATCATAAAGTAAAAGGGACTTAGGAATTCCTTCTCTTGCCAGTGTATACAATGGAGAGGAAACTACTGTTACCACTAGGTAACACCTATGTTTAGAACCTTATCGAAGTACTTGCCTAGAACTTACTTTGAGAGGCTCGTAGCTTAGTGGCGGGGGGACTGGCCTGAGTGAGGTCTAGGTTCTAATCCCCGCTCCGTTCTCTGTCTGTCAAATTATCAGGTATCCACCGGGCATAAAGCTTCCTGACCACTAAATGTTCATGAAGGATTTTGTGCATTTGACTCATACCGATGCAAAGGCCAATCGAAGTCTATCATAACTTTCTTGTTGACTTAAATTGCATCGTCATCATCAACACTGACGTGACAGACAATTTCTAATATGCCGCCAAATCGTAAAACAAATGAATGTAATACATGCAAAATAATATTGGCTTAGAGTTTAAATTTTAGACTTGTTTTTTTTATGATATTTTATGTAATTTTTATGTGATATTAAAATTGTTATCATCTACAAGTGGCCAGTTCCAAGAATTTTCAGTGTCACCCTCATAAAATTCTGGCTGAATAAAGTTTACTAGAAAATAAGAATATTAGACAACTTTTAGTAATATGCTATTCCATTCAATGATTCCTGATTTACCTCTGTAGCTCAGCCTATTTAACTTTCGTAGTAATCAGTTGTTCTAGAACGCTGGGAATACCACCTCATTGGTCAATTGGACGCATTGAATATTTATTGACATGTCTATTTCAAAAGCTGACAAGGTGGTTTGATTCTGAACGTTGGATATGAAAGTGTCGGACGCATGTTCTATTTCGCGCCATCCGACGTCGGCGTCACACCTCCTCACCCGTGCTAACAATACCGTTAACGGCAATGCTTTGTCCGTCCCTTCTATCTGGACAATGTTAATCTCTCGTGAAGTCCACACAAATATCAACATATCTAATCTAATCCATCCAACTACTTTTACACGCCAAATCCAAAATATCCACGTTTATAATAGCATAAATAATAGTATCTGCTGCACTCGCTGCTGCAGGCTCCGTTTCTTTGCATATTATTTTTAAGTTGCCTCAAAGTTGCCAATAAGCATTACTCTGAGGGCGCTGCACTATACAGGTTGATCGTAAAGTTGTTGTTATCAAGGCGAGCTGTTTCACGGTACGGGTTCCATTAAAAACTGAGAGACCCACAGTTTTTAATGGAAACAACCCTACTAGGGCTTAAACCTTACCAGGGCTAAGATAGCCAGGGTTGGTACCATCGGATTGGATGAACGTGGTTAAAATAATAGATCTATCAAGTTAATCACATTTCTATGCTGTTTATTCATTGATTCTATATATTTGATGCGGCGGGGACTAAAATAGGCACCAACCTGGACTCAAAGGAAGAGGGGGACCGCTCGCACGGCGAAGGCGCCTCCTCCGCTCCAGCACCAGCAACGCGCCCAGCACGGCGGACACACGTCACGGGGCTATCCAGGTCGGTTCGGGAACACGGTTCCCGCCAAAACGTCCACAAAAACTTCCAAGGTCACGGACTCGAATGTGAAGCGACCGCCGCGTGAAATAATCTTCGATAACTGTCTCGCGAATGCGCTCGCGATGACTTGGTATGGTGCAATGCGATGGCATATTGCACCTTACGCGGTGGTCCCAAGGATAGTTATAGGAAATCGGTGGCAAGTTGGATGGGATTCCGTGAAATGATCAATTGGTACCCAACATTAACCCCTCACCGAAATCATTATGATGATTTCCAGGCACATGACTGAATAAATAAAATAAATATTAATTACATATGCTGGAAAATTAATGTGAAAGAAGAATAAAAAAGGCAACTCTAGCCACCAAAAGTATGATAAATAAACTTACATACATAACTTAATATAAATAAATATATGCCGAAATCGGTTAGTAGGCATAAGGAAGCGGACACAGTTTATTAACTGGCCGCTGGAGAAATCCCCTCTGTGTTCGGAGGGTTACCACACGAACAGCAGAGTCTGTAGGGCTCTCGTGAGTCTTATGGACTCGGGCGAGAGACCAGTGAAGTGAAGGTTGCTGATCGGATTTTATGAGAACTAAATCTCCAACCTTAAGATTCGGAGGAGATGAGAACCACTTGGCCCTTTGCTGGAGCGTGTGGAGATATTCCTTCGACCACCTTTTCCAAAAGTGCTGTGAGCTCTGCTGGATAAATTGCCAACGTGACAGGTGATGGTGAGGAACCTCAGTCAAGTCGCGCTCCGGTACAGCAACCAGCTGTTGACCAATTAAAAAATGGCCAGCAGTCAATGTGTCAAACTCATTGGGATTGTCTGACAAAGGACATAAAGGCCTCGAATTAAGCACGGCTTCAATTCGACAAAATAAGGTCGTCAATTCCTCAAAAGTTAAGGCCTTATCTCCAATTACGCGTAGGGCATGCCCTTTAGCAGAACGGATTCCTGCTTCAAACAAACCTCCCATACTTGGAGCACTAGGTGGGTTGAAATGCCACTGAATTTGTCTCGAGGTACATCCGTCTGTTATTTCGTCTTGCACTTGTTGTGCTCTTAAGAATTTCGAAACTTCCTTTAAATGTTTATTAGAAGCCGTAAAATTTGTACCGTTGTCCGAATAAAGGGAAGAGCATAAACCACGTCGAGCCACAAATCGGTCTAAAGTAGCTAAAAAACATTCCGCTGACAACGACGAAAGTACTTCTAAGTGTACGGCCTTTGTCGTGAAGCAAACAAATAGGCATAAATACGCCTTTGCAATCTTAGCATTGCGGCGTAGACTTTCTTTTATGAGGAATGGACCTCCAAGATCCACGCCAACGTGGTTAAAAACCTTATCTGGTGTAACCCGGGCCGCCGGTAGTGAGCCCATAGCAGGCTGAACCGACGTCGGTTTGCATTTAAAGCAAGCAGCACACTTCGACAATACCGAACGAATAACGCTACGAGCGCTGACAATCCAATAGGATTGGTTCAAAATGTTTTGAAGAGCGCGCGGGCCAGCATGTAAATACACCTTGTGATAATATTCTATTATCAAAATAGTTAGCCGACATTTTTTTGGCAATAAAAGAGGATGCTTTGCATCATACGGCAGTTCAGATTGTGATAATCTACCCCCCACCCTGAGATAACCACGGGCATCGAGGAATGGGGATAGCTTGCGTAATGAATGCACAGGTTTTCCGGCCGTCAGCAGAGATATCTCTTCACGGAAGTAAACACTCTGCAATAGTTTGAGCAACCGGTCACGAGCATTGTGAAGTTCTACGGTTGTAATCGGACCGCGAGATCTTTTACTGACATCTTTCATGCGACTGTTGTAAAAGAATCGGTAAACAAATGCGATCGTACGCAAGAGCTTATTGAAAGATGAAAATCGTTCAGTTAATAAAAACTCAAAATCAAACAACTCGTCTCGTGTGATTTGACTGGCTAACACAAATGTGTCTGCGTTAGCTCGAAGCTCTGGCACCTTATCCGCATTTTTTATGTGACAAGTCGAGACAGGCCACTCGTGACGGCGAGCGTACAGCCACGACGGACCGGCCAGCCACTCGGGCATCGCAGCCAGCTGCGAGGGCAGCGCTCCACGGGAGCCGATATCTGCAATATTATCCTCGCTGCGTACGTGAGCCCAGCATTGTGGTGGGATATCGTCGGTCAATTGCGAGACACGGTTCGCAACAAACGTTTTTAATTTATGTGGCTCCGTTTGTAACCACGAAAGTGTGACTTGGCTATCGCTGAATGCAAATACTTCGTCAAATTTTACATTTTCGAACTGAGTCATTACATATTTTAGCAATTTTGCAAGGAGCACGGCTCCCATCAATTCCAACCGAGGAATAGATATTGTTTTCAAGGGCGCGACCTTTGACTTGGCAAGTAACAATCGCACCTTGACTTCCGAAAGTGCATTTAAACTTCGGATGTACACGCAAGCGGCATATCCTCGCGATGACGCATCACAAAAACCAATCAACTGACAGGTTACAGCTTTAGGTATAACGACATGGCGCTCAATTCGCATGGTCGACAAGCACGGCAAGTCTAAGATAAATTTTAACCACTTGTCTCGAAGGTCATCAGGTAAGGGAACGTCCCATCCTAGACTATTCTTCCACAAGTCTTGCATTATGCTTTTAGCTACAAAAATACAAGGTGCTACAAAACCCACGGGGTCATAAACACTAGATAAAATTCTCAAAACAGAGCGTTTTGTGGTGACTGAATCTGACAAATTGGCAGAAAATGTGAAGTAATCTTCTTGGGCCACCCACTGCAAACCTAAAACTTTTATGGAAGAGACATTTTTGTCGTCCTCAAAATCCTTGGCCTTTTTTAGAACCAACTCAGGATTAATTTCAGACAGAACTTCCGAACTATTTGATACCCATTTGCGCAATTCAAAACCTGCACTATTTAAAAGCGCAGTGAGTTCATTTTGTAATTGGCATGCTTCCGAAACCGATTTAACGGACCACAAAAAATCATCAACATAAAAACCTTTTAACAATACCGACGACGCGAGTTTATATCCCTCACGCTCATCGTATGCAAGTTGTTTCAGCGTGCGCATGGCCAAATAAGGTGCACTGCGCAGGCCATACGTAACTGTCTTCAGTTCGTAGATTTTTATCGGTTTCGTAGGGGAGTCGCGCCACAAAATATGTTGATACGCGCGCTCAGAAGGGTCAATCAAAACCTGCCGATACATTTTAGCAATGTCAGCAGTAAGGCATATGTCGAAAAGTCTGAAATTGATTAAAATCGTCGAGATATTTTCTTGCAACTTTGCTCCGGTTAAAAGAATGTCATTCAAAGACACACAGTTACTTGTTTTTGCTGAGCCATCAAACACAACTCGCAAAGGCGTCGTTTCACTAGAAGGCCGCAAAATACAATGATGAGGAACAATATTTTTACTTGGTTCAACACCTTTGTACTCTTCCATGTGTCCGAGAGCCTCATATTCATTCATAAAGGCTGTATAAGCAGAGTGCAAGTGTGGTTCCCGCAATAACCTTCTCTCAATGTGCAATAATCTGCGCATCGCAATCTTATACGATTCGCCGAGCTGCTGATCGCTTTCTTTCAATAGGAGCGGAGCTACATACCTACCGCACTCGTCGCGATAGTGTTTGGCTCTGAACATTTGATCCGCGACTTTGTCTAGCGGATCGGACGGAGGGATCTCGCACGGCGAGGACTCCACTTCCCAGAATGATTTTAACAGAGAATTTGTTTCATCCTCAGCACTAGTATACGATACAAGTGTTGAAGAGGGGTAGTTTTCTCCTTGGGGTGTATTTAATTCCATTTTTCCAGTGACCACATAACCAAAGATGCTCCTTAGTGCGCACGGCGCAGATGGACGTAATTGTATTTTGCGTCCATCATAAATATGAGGGAAAACGTCCCCTCCGAGAAGCATATCAATACTGGACCTCTTATAAAAATAAGGGTCAGCAAGGTTTAGGTATTTGAATTCATCAAGAACGTCTTGACTAATCTCAACGGTCGGCATCTCCGACGTTATTTTCTTCAAAATAACAGCATCGATTTTTAAAATCGGTATTTCTGAATGACGAGGTTTAATGACACACTCAGTCATCCCAAAATTACGAACGACCTCATTATTTAGGCCGGAAATTTTGTACGGGCACTTAGTACGACTAAGTCCCAGGCGTTGAATACAATCCGAAGTAATAAAACTTGACATCGCGGCCGAATCAATAAGTACCCTGCAGGTTTGATAATTCCCAGAAGTATCCATCACATCAACAACGGCAGTTGCGAGCAATACTGCATACGCATTCGTTTCTTCCGAAGTGGTATGAAACGACGTTTTAGGTACGTGCGCAGGCGCAGCGAATTCGCCATCACCGGAGCAGGCGGCGCGCGCAGCGCTCTGCGCAGCGTCCCGCGCAGTGTCCCGCGCAGGCGCGCGCGCTGTGGCGCCGGCCGCCTGCTCAACGTGCAATAGTACATGGTGTGACCTACTGCACAGCACACACCGATACTTGCTACCACAATCAATGTCTGTGCCGTGTGATTTTAGACAATTTTTGCATAAGTGCAATGATTCGATTCGCGCGACCCTCTCTGCAGGTGTTAACTTTAAAAACTTGTAACACTTGAAAATCATATGATTATCATAATCGCAATGCAAGCAATGCATTTTGCCTTTTGTCGACTTGTCTGCAGTTGTTGCGAAATTAACCTTTTTATTTGTGCCCCGGACCGCAGCCGGAGTATATTTGGAGGGGTGTACATCGGATTGCCTTTTAGCCCTTGGTTCAGTCGAATTAACATCTGTGTAAAATGCCGAATGATCGAGAATTTTGACTTGATTATGAATGAAAGAAATCAAGCCATTGAACGTTGGAATCTGCTTTTGATCGAGATTCTGTTCGAATGTTTTGCGTGTCACACGATCAAGGTTCCGTAACGCAATGTGACACAATATGAACCCAGACAAATCCGGCACCTTTAACGCCTCGACAGCCTTTACAGAATGTTCAAATGTCTGCAAAAATAAATTGAGATTTGGAGATGACTCCTTGGTGAGCGGCTCAAAGTTCAACATCTTATCTAAGTACCTACCCAAAAGTGTCCTGTCATCCTTATACTTGTCTACGAGAATTTTCCAGACAATAGCATAATTATCACCGGAAAGGGGCAAACTTCTGACTATGCTTAGAGCTGGACCCTTAGTGCAAGACAGTAAGTAGTGAAACTTATCAATTGAAGCAATGTCTGTTTTGTTATGCACCAAAGAACAAAACGTTTCCTGGAACGTATTGAACTCTTCAATTTCTCCCGAAAATTCAATCAGCTGAAGTTTCGGTAAACGTAGCTGAACTACGGAGCCCTGGCTGCCGGCCGCGGCGCGCGACTGACTGGGATCGGAAATGTTTTGTGCATCGCGTTCGCGAGGTTTAATCTTTTCGTGATTTATTTTAATGCGATAGAATAGTTCGTCAAAACTTTCTAACTCTTGGGTTTTCGGACTAGACTTTGGATTTATTTGCAACTCCAAGTCAATGCAATCGTAGACAGTTTTTTCGAACTTTTCTTTTATTGAATTTAAATCCGAAAATCGTGCAAAAAATGAATCACGATTTTCTGGTTTGCTCAGGGCACTTTGAGAAAGTTCAAATAATGTTTGAACCTGTGAAAACAAACGTTGTTTCACAATATTTAGTTTGTTTAAATCCTTCAGCAACCTGTTTTCCCTAGTAGTTGATGGTTCTAAACTATGTGATAATTCTTTTTCCATAGTGAAAAATTAAGGGGGTTATTACAGGAATGTGAACTGAAGTAAAACTTAGAAAAAGGTAGTATGTGAAATGAGGGTAGCTCATGCACACTATACCTACGTATACCTATTTTGCACGGCAAATATGGGTTAGTAGATATAATAAATTATTTAAATATAATTTTGAGACACTATCCGGCTCGAAGGACCAAAATGATGCGGCGGGGACTAAAATAGGCACCAACCTGGACTCAAAGGAAGAGGGGGACCGCTCGCACGGCGAAGGCGCCTCCTCCGCTCCAGCACCAGCAACGCGCCCAGCACGGCAGACACACGTCACGGGGCTATCCAGGTCGGTTCGGGAACACGGTTCCCGCCAAAACGTCCACAAAAACTTCCAAGGTCACGGACTCGAATGTGAAGCGACCGCCGCGTGAAATAATCTTCGATAACTGTCTCGCGAATGCGCTCGCGATGACTTGGTATGGTGCAATGCGATGGCATATTGCACCTTACGCGGTGGTCCCAAGGATAGTTATAGGAAATCGGTGGCAAGTTGGATGGGATTCCGTGAAATGATCAATTGGTACCCAACAATATTTCTTGAATTCACCGATGGTCTTCGCTTGCCTAATTTAAATCAACTGAACGTAGGTATTACAATCTTGGAAAGTTTGAATGAAGTAACCACTAACAGCCGAACAACCGATGCCATAAATCTTATTGGAAGCGTTTTACATCTGGGATAAACTAAAATAGAACTGCATGTAAATTGCTTCAACGCAGCGGGGCATTTATCTAGAGGTAGGTACCTACCACTGCTTCCATGCTCCAGACGCATTCTTTGCATAATTATCCGAAATATATGAATACAAAAATATGTATCGTGTCGTAGTGTTACCGTTACTTTAAACATAATTCAGATTTGTTTACATGGATAGCTATAATACCAAACTGTCATAATGTTAAGGTCGATTATACATACACACATAGTGTATGTATAATCGACCATAAAGCAAGGACACATTAATCAAAGAAAAAGCCTAGTAAATAGAACTACTTTACGTGTATACAGCAACGCTGGACCCGAACCAGCAAAATAAAACATTCGCGGGTATTGCGTCTACCGATTTCGCCACCGGATGTGTACCCATAGTTTGGGTATACCCGTAGTTTCGTATACCCATACGTATGATTGATATATTCCTTGGAATAAGCGACGTACATGCTTAGTACGAAAAACCGGCCAAAATAAATATATACTCCGTGAAAATGTACAGACAGACGGACGGACGGACAGCGGAGGCTTAGTAATGGGGTCCGTTGGCACCCTTTGGGTGCAGAACCCTAAAAAGTTTATTTACTGTCATAATATTAGCCTACACTCCACATGGGAACTAGTTCGGCTCATGGGTTCGGCTACATTAAAGTTTCTAAGAGTTGATGAAGTATTTAGAGAGAAATGAACTTCGCAGCAATCATCGAAACGGCTTTCGCCCGAATCGATCTGCTGGGGATCTCCTAGCTGACGTCTCACATGAGATGAGCGTTGTCGACGCCATATCGGGAATAAAGCAAAGCTCGCCTCAAAAAAGCTGGCGCAATCCTTGCTCGTTGATCGCTCCTTATATTAATGAAAACCGTATCAAAAAGTCCGTTTCGTGGCTTGTAAGAAGTAAACGAAGAAATAAAGGCAGATAGTGATTAAAAAGTAAGCGCCGACCCCCCCCCCTAGAGCCGCGCGGAAAATTCCGGTTTGTATGACAGCTACATCTTAACGTAAGCGGAACTGAATTATATATAGCCTATCCTGTGTCTCGTGTATTAACATATACGTGTAGTAAGTTTCATCGAATTCGGATGATCGGTTTAAGAGTTATGGAGGAACATACATACATACAGAACCGATTTCTAAAAATCATCAATTTAGTCTTAGTATCATACATAAAGTCTACAAACGAAGTATCACAGATTTATTATTAGTATAGATAGATAACGAAAAACCCTCACTAGGTCGCTTTAAACAAAAACTGAAATTATTCGATTTTAAAAAAATCTTGCTGGGAAACTAGCTCGTTGATTTTGAGAAAAATAACAAACTCGCATCAATGTGACGTCATTTTGTTTTCCGTATTTTTCTCAGCGAAACATTTCATTTGGTCATAGATTTGATGCCATATCAGGGGGTGCAAAAAAATAAATGGTCTGCCATCTTTTCGAGTCCGCCATATTGGATTTAGAATAACGTCACTTAGCCAACCATGCATTGCCATGCATAATTTTAGTTCAATCGGTCGAGGATACCTGGTACAAAATTCAGTTGCAAGATTTATATTTGTCCAGAACTTGATTTTGAAACGTTGAGGTTGTAAGGATACCCAAACGGATCCAACTAGCTGACATTAATAAAAGCTTGTAAATATATTGTTATACTGAGAGACCTAGCATGAGCGCGCGTTATACCCGTAATGAGAGGTCCGCCAACTCCGAAGATATGTAGACTCTCTCTCTCTCTCTATGGGTTTTTTGTCTCTACCATGGCTGATACTTCATATGCATAACTCCATCCCTCCATTCCCATTCATTTCATCACCGACCAGATTCCCAAAATAAGAACGAACCGATCCTCTAGCTAGATCCGATTGGTAAACTGTGAAATGCACTCTCAGGTGAGGTATGCTGCCCCGTCGTGAAAGTTCGAAAGTCGTCGGGCTTATACAACTCCAGGAAGAATCGCTTAAATAAATCCGAACCATAAAGCGTGCAAGGCTGCCCTTGTAAGTGTATTTGATGAAATGATTGAATAATTATGCGATTCCTTTTTATGTTCATGCATGAATGAATTTCAGATGAAAATGTGGTGATATCAATGCAATGTAATCTGCTTTGCTTACATTTTCCGTGATTTTACCGCGGAGCGGTATCTGCGCGGGACAGTGCACGCGCAGCAGACAGCGTGTCGGCGCGGTGCCACATGCGCGCGTAATCGCCGCTCGTTTGCACCGGCAAATTGGTGCCGATCGTGTGTTCCCGCGGAATGGCGGCGCGCGGAGATCTTGTACTCGCCCGCCGCCGCCGCGTTTACATGCCATTAGCCTGCGCCCGCGCCGCCCTATCGCATAAGGCAAAAACTACATTCCCATGCCTTTTACGACCATCATGATTTAGCTGCAGTTATACCATACCTAGCTTTATCTAGCACTCATAATTGCCACGTGGGTCATGTAATGCTTTATTTAGGGTAAACATCTAGGGAACTTATATACTTATATATACTTTTTTTGTACTAAGCACGTTGCTTATTCCAAGGAATGTGATATGTATGTATGTATAATCGACCGTGAAGCAAGGATACATTAATTGAAAAACGAGCTCAGTAAAAAGAACTACTTTACGGATATACTGCAAGGCTGGACCCGAGCCAGCAAAACATATCATTCGCGGGTATTGCGTCTACCAATTTCACCACCGGCTGTATACACATTATTTGGAATTTCCTCCTCCTAAAGTCCCTCCTCCCGTAATGAATGCCTCCTACTAACCTACATACATTTATTCAACGATTCATATGCGTTGCGAACATTGCAAAGATTGAACATTCAAACATATTGAATTCATGGTCGATTATACATACATACATATCACATTCCTTGGAATAAGCGACGTACCTGCTTAGAACAAAAAAAGTATATTAACTTATATACAATTTACATGTAGATGTAAAATAGGTAACCATACAAAAACCGGTTTACTTCGACCTTAATCCGCGTAGTAAAGTTAGTCCGCCCACTTTATAATACTTTTTAATACTGCTGTTTGTATCTAAAACAATTTTAGTAACAAAAACAAGATTTCCAGATTCATCGGACACCTTCCGAAGATTGTCTGATATTACAAAGATTTGCAGAGATTCTCAGATTCCTTAGGATTACTCGGGATTACATAAGATTTCCGGATTCTTCGGACTCCCGTCAGATTTATCTGACTCCGCCTAAGATTACACGAGATTTTCATGATTTTTTTAGGATTCCCAATGATTTCCTTAGGATTATCAGATTCTTTAGGATTACTCGGGATTACATAAGATTTCCGAGATTCTCCGGACTCCCACCAGATTCCTCAGACTCCCACCAGATTCCTCGGACTCCCACCTAAGTTTCTCAGATTCTTTAGGATTACTCGGGATTACATAAGATTTCCGAGATTCTCCGGACTCCCGCCAGATTCCTCAGACTCCCACCAGATTCCTCGGACTCCCACCTAAGATTCTTGAGATTCCTAAACTATTGTACACCAGATTCCCTGAGTGAGTGACCCCTCGCTGCTGCAGGCTCCGTTTCTTTGCATATTATTTTTAAGTTGCCTCAAAGTTGCCAATAAGCATTACTCTGAGGGCGCTGCACTATACAGGTTGATCGTAAAGTTGTTGTTATCAAGGCGAGCTGTTTCACGGTACGGGTTCCATTAAAAACTGAGAGACCCACAGTTTTTAATGGAAACAACCCTACTAGGGCTTAAACCTTACCAGGGCTAAGATAGCCAGGGTTGGTACCATCGGATTGGATGAACGTGGTTAAAATAATAGATCTATCAAGTTAATCACATTTCTATGCTGTTTATTCATTGATTCTATATATTTGATGCGGCGGGGACTAAAATAGGCACCAACCTGGACTCAAAGGAAGAGGGGGACCGCTCGCACGGCGAAGGCGCCTCCTCCGCTCCAGCACCAGCAACGCGCCCAGCACGGCGGACACACGTCACGGGGCTATCCAGGTCGGTTCGGGAACACGGTTCCCGCCAAAACGTCCACAAAAACTTCCAAGGTCACGGACTCGAATGTGAAGCGACCGCCGCGTGAAATAATCTTCGATAACTGTCTCGCGAATGCGCTCGCGATGACTTGGTATGGTGCAATGCGATGGCATATTGCACCTTACGCGGTGGTCCCAAGGATAGTTATAGGAAATCGGTGGCAAGTTGGATGGGATTCCGTGAAATGATCAATTGGTACCCAACATTAACCCCTCACCGAAATCATTATGATGATTTCCAGGCACATGACTGAATAAATAAAATAAATATTAATTACATATGCTGGAAAATTAATGTGAAAGAAGAATAAAAAAGGCAACTCTAGCCACCAAAAGTATGATAAATAAACTTACATACATAACTTAATATAAATAAATATATGCCGAAATCGGTTAGTAGGCATAAGGAAGCGGACACAGTTTATTAACTGGCCGCTGGAGAAATCCCCTCTGTGTTCGGAGGGTTACCACACGAACAGCAGAGTCTGTAGGGCTCTCGTGAGTCTTATGGACTCGGGCGAGAGACCAGTGAAGTGAAGGTTGCTGATCGGATTTTATGAGAACTAAATCTCCAACCTTAAGATTCGGAGGAGATGAGAACCACTTGGCCCTTTGCTGGAGCGTGTGGAGATATTCCTTCGACCACCTTTTCCAAAAGTGCTGTGAGCTCTGCTGGATAAATTGCCAACGTGACAGGTGATGGTGAGGAACCTCAGTCAAGTCGCGCTCCGGTACAGCAACCAGCTGTTGACCAATTAAAAAATGGCCAGCAGTCAATGTGTCAAACTCATTGGGATTGTCTGACAAAGGACATAAAGGCCTCGAATTAAGCACGGCTTCAATTCGACAAAATAAGGTCGTCAATTCCTCAAAAGTTAAGGCCTTATCTCCAATTACGCGTAGGGCATGCCCTTTAGCAGAACGGATTCCTGCTTCAAACAAACCTCCCATACTTGGAGCACTAGGTGGGTTGAAATGCCACTGAATTTGTCTCGAGGTACATCCGTCTGTTATTTCGTCTTGCACTTGTTGTGCTCTTAAGAATTTCGAAACTTCCTTTAAATGTTTATTAGAAGCCGTAAAATTTGTACCGTTGTCCGAATAAAGGGAAGAGCATAAACCACGTCGAGCCACAAATCGGTCTAAAGTAGCTAAAAAACATTCCGCTGACAACGACGAAAGTACTTCTAAGTGTACGGCCTTTGTCGTGAAGCAAACAAATAGGCATAAATACGCCTTTGCAATCTTAGCATTGCGGCGTAGACTTTCTTTTATGAGGAATGGACCTCCAAGATCCACGCCAACGTGGTTAAAAACCTTATCTGGTGTAACCCGGGCCGCCGGTAGTGAGCCCATAGCAGGCTGAACCGACGTCGGTTTGCATTTAAAGCAAGCAGCACACTTCGACAATACCGAACGAATAACGCTACGAGCGCTGACAATCCAATAGGATTGGTTCAAAATGTTTTGAAGAGCGCGCGGGCCAGCATGTAAATACACCTTGTGATAATATTCTATTATCAAAATAGTTAGCCGACATTTTTTTGGCAATAAAAGAGGATGCTTTGCATCATACGGCAGTTCAGATTGTGATAATCTACCCCCCACCCTGAGATAACCACGGGCATCGAGGAATGGGGATAGCTTGCGTAATGAATGCACAGGTTTTCCGGCCGTCAGCAGAGATATCTCTTCACGGAAGTAAACACTCTGCAATAGTTTGAGCAACCGGTCACGAGCATTGTGAAGTTCTACGGTTGTAATCGGACCGCGAGATCTTTTACTGACATCTTTCATGCGACTGTTGTAAAAGAATCGGTAAACAAATGCGATCGTACGCAAGAGCTTATTGAAAGATGAAAATCGTTCAGTTAATAAAAACTCAAAATCAAACAACTCGTCTCGTGTGATTTGACTGGCTAACACAAATGTGTCTGCGTTAGCTCGAAGCTCTGGCACCTTATCCGCATTTTTTATGTGACAAGTCGAGACAGGCCACTCGTGACGGCGAGCGTACAGCCACGACGGACCGGCCAGCCACTCGGGCATCGCAGCCAGCTGCGAGGGCAGCGCTCCACGGGAGCCGATATCTGCAATATTATCCTCGCTGCGTACGTGAGCCCAGCATTGTGGTGGGATATCGTCGGTCAATTGCGAGACACGGTTCGCAACAAACGTTTTTAATTTATGTGGCTCCGTTTGTAACCACGAAAGTGTGACTTGGCTATCGCTGAATGCAAATACTTCGTCAAATTTTACATTTTCGAACTGAGTCATTACATATTTTAGCAATTTTGCAAGGAGCACGGCTCCCATCAATTCCAACCGAGGAATAGATATTGTTTTCAAGGGCGCGACCTTTGACTTGGCAAGTAACAATCGCACCTTGACTTCCGAAAGTGCATTTAAACTTCGGATGTACACGCAAGCGGCATATCCTCGCGATGACGCATCACAAAAACCAATCAACTGACAGGTTACAGCTTTAGGTATAACGACATGGCGCTCAATTCGCATGGTCGACAAGCACGGCAAGTCTAAGATAAATTTTAACCACTTGTCTCGAAGGTCATCAGGTAAGGGAACGTCCCATCCTAGACTATTCTTCCACAAGTCTTGCATTATGCTTTTAGCTACAAAAATACAAGGTGCTACAAAACCCACGGGGTCATAAACACTAGATAAAATTCTCAAAACAGAGCGTTTTGTGGTGACTGAATCTGACAAATTGGCAGAAAATGTGAAGTAATCTTCTTGGGCCACCCACTGCAAACCTAAAACTTTTATGGAAGAGACATTTTTGTCGTCCTCAAAATCCTTGGCCTTTTTTAGAACCAACTCAGGATTAATTTCAGACAGAACTTCCGAACTATTTGATACCCATTTGCGCAATTCAAAACCTGCACTATTTAAAAGCGCAGTGAGTTCATTTTGTAATTGGCATGCTTCCGAAACCGATTTAACGGACCACAAAAAATCATCAACATAAAAACCTTTTAACAATACCGACGACGCGAGTTTATATCCCTCACGCTCATCGTATGCAAGTTGTTTCAGCGTGCGCATGGCCAAATAAGGTGCACTGCGCAGGCCATACGTAACTGTCTTCAGTTCGTAGATTTTTATCGGTTTCGTAGGGGAGTCGCGCCACAAAATATGTTGATACGCGCGCTCAGAAGGGTCAATCAAAACCTGCCGATACATTTTAGCAATGTCAGCAGTAAGGCATATGTCGAAAAGTCTGAAATTGATTAAAATCGTCGAGATATTTTCTTGCAACTTTGCTCCGGTTAAAAGAATGTCATTCAAAGACACACAGTTACTTGTTTTTGCTGAGCCATCAAACACAACTCGCAAAGGCGTCGTTTCACTAGAAGGCCGCAAAATACAATGATGAGGAACAATATTTTTACTTGGTTCAACACCTTTGTACTCTTCCATGTGTCCGAGAGCCTCATATTCATTCATAAAGGCTGTATAAGCAGAGTGCAAGTGTGGTTCCCGCAATAACCTTCTCTCAATGTGCAATAATCTGCGCATCGCAATCTTATACGATTCGCCGAGCTGCTGATCGCTTTCTTTCAATAGGAGCGGAGCTACATACCTACCGCACTCGTCGCGATAGTGTTTGGCTCTGAACATTTGATCCGCGACTTTGTCTAGCGGATCGGACGGAGGGATCTCGCACGGCGAGGACTCCACTTCCCAGAATGATTTTAACAGAGAATTTGTTTCATCCTCAGCACTAGTATACGATACAAGTGTTGAAGAGGGGTAGTTTTCTCCTTGGGGTGTATTTAATTCCATTTTTCCAGTGACCACATAACCAAAGATGCTCCTTAGTGCGCACGGCGCAGATGGACGTAATTGTATTTTGCGTCCATCATAAATATGAGGGAAAACGTCCCCTCCGAGAAGCATATCAATACTGGACCTCTTATAAAAATAAGGGTCAGCAAGGTTTAGGTATTTGAATTCATCAAGAACGTCTTGACTAATCTCAACGGTCGGCATCTCCGACGTTATTTTCTTCAAAATAACAGCATCGATTTTTAAAATCGGTATTTCTGAATGACGAGGTTTAATGACACACTCAGTCATCCCAAAATTACGAACGACCTCATTATTTAGGCCGGAAATTTTGTACGGGCACTTAGTACGACTAAGTCCCAGGCGTTGAATACAATCCGAAGTAATAAAACTTGACATCGCGGCCGAATCAATAAGTACCCTGCAGGTTTGATAATTCCCAGAAGTATCCATCACATCAACAACGGCAGTTGCGAGCAATACTGCATACGCATTCGTTTCTTCCGAAGTGGTATGAAACGACGTTTTAGGTACGTGCGCAGGCGCAGCGAATTCGCCATCACCGGAGCAGGCGGCGCGCGCAGCGCTCTGCGCAGCGTCCCGCGCAGTGTCCCGCGCAGGCGCGCGCGCTGTGGCGCCGGCCGCCTGCTCAACGTGCAATAGTACATGGTGTGACCTACTGCACAGCACACACCGATACTTGCTACCACAATCAATGTCTGTGCCGTGTGATTTTAGACAATTTTTGCATAAGTGCAATGATTCGATTCGCGCGACCCTCTCTGCAGGTGTTAACTTTAAAAACTTGTAACACTTGAAAATCATATGATTATCATAATCGCAATGCAAGCAATGCATTTTGCCTTTTGTCGACTTGTCTGCAGTTGTTGCGAAATTAACCTTTTTATTTGTGCCCCGGACCGCAGCCGGAGTATATTTGGAGGGGTGTACATCGGATTGCCTTTTAGCCCTTGGTTCAGTCGAATTAACATCTGTGTAAAATGCCGAATGATCGAGAATTTTGACTTGATTATGAATGAAAGAAATCAAGCCATTGAACGTTGGAATCTGCTTTTGATCGAGATTCTGTTCGAATGTTTTGCGTGTCACACGATCAAGGTTCCGTAACGCAATGTGACACAATATGAACCCAGACAAATCCGGCACCTTTAACGCCTCGACAGCCTTTACAGAATGTTCAAATGTCTGCAAAAATAAATTGAGATTTGGAGATGACTCCTTGGTGAGCGGCTCAAAGTTCAACATCTTATCTAAGTACCTACCCAAAAGTGTCCTGTCATCCTTATACTTGTCTACGAGAATTTTCCAGACAATAGCATAATTATCACCGGAAAGGGGCAAACTTCTGACTATGCTTAGAGCTGGACCCTTAGTGCAAGACAGTAAGTAGTGAAACTTATCAATTGAAGCAATGTCTGTTTTGTTATGCACCAAAGAACAAAACGTTTCCTGGAACGTATTGAACTCTTCAATTTCTCCCGAAAATTCAATCAGCTGAAGTTTCGGTAAACGTAGCTGAACTACGGAGCCCTGGCTGCCGGCCGCGGCGCGCGACTGACTGGGATCGGAAATGTTTTGTGCATCGCGTTCGCGAGGTTTAATCTTTTCGTGATTTATTTTAATGCGATAGAATAGTTCGTCAAAACTTTCTAACTCTTGGGTTTTCGGACTAGACTTTGGATTTATTTGCAACTCCAAGTCAATGCAATCGTAGACAGTTTTTTCGAACTTTTCTTTTATTGAATTTAAATCCGAAAATCGTGCAAAAAATGAATCACGATTTTCTGGTTTGCTCAGGGCACTTTGAGAAAGTTCAAATAATGTTTGAACCTGTGAAAACAAACGTTGTTTCACAATATTTAGTTTGTTTAAATCCTTCAGCAACCTGTTTTCCCTAGTAGTTGATGGTTCTAAACTATGTGATAATTCTTTTTCCATAGTGAAAAATTAAGGGGGTTATTACAGGAATGTGAACTGAAGTAAAACTTAGAAAAAGGTAGTATGTGAAATGAGGGTAGCTCATGCACACTATACCTACGTATACCTATTTTGCACGGCAAATATGGGTTAGTAGATATAATAAATTATTTAAATATAATTTTGAGACACTATCCGGCTCGAAGGACCAAAATGATGCGGCGGGGACTAAAATAGGCACCAACCTGGACTCAAAGGAAGAGGGGGACCGCTCGCACGGCGAAGGCGCCTCCTCCGCTCCAGCACCAGCAACGCGCCCAGCACGGCAGACACACGTCACGGGGCTATCCAGGTCGGTTCGGGAACACGGTTCCCGCCAAAACGTCCACAAAAACTTCCAAGGTCACGGACTCGAATGTGAAGCGACCGCCGCGTGAAATAATCTTCGATAACTGTCTCGCGAATGCGCTCGCGATGACTTGGTATGGTGCAATGCGATGGCATATTGCACCTTACGCGGTGGTCCCAAGGATAGTTATAGGAAATCGGTGGCAAGTTGGATGGGATTCCGTGAAATGATCAATTGGTACCCAACAATATTTCTTGAATTCACCGATGGTCTTCGCTTGCCTAATTTAAATCAACTGAACGTAGGTATTACAATCTTGGAAAGTTTGAATGAAGTAACCACTAACAGCCGAACAACCGATGCCATAAATCTTATTGGAAGCGTTTTACATCTGGGATAAACTAAAATAGAACTGCATGTAAATTGCTTCAACGCAGCGGGGCATTTATCTAGAGGTAGGTACCTACCACTGCTTCCATGCTCCAGACGCATTCTTTGCATAATTATCCGAAATATATGAATACAAAAATATGTATCGTGTCGTAGTGTTACCGTTACTTTAAACATAATTCAGATTTGTTTACATGGATAGCTATAATACCAAACTGTCATAATGTTAAGGTCGATTATACATACACACATAGTGTATGTATAATCGACCATAAAGCAAGGACACATTAATCAAAGAAAAAGCCTAGTAAATAGAACTACTTTACGTGTATACAGCAACGCTGGACCCGAACCAGCAAAATAAAACATTCGCGGGTATTGCGTCTACCGATTTCGCCACCGGATGTGTACCCATAGTTTGGGTATACCCGTAGTTTCGTATACCCATACGTATGATTGATATATTCCTTGGAATAAGCGACGTACATGCTTAGTACGAAAAACCGGCCAAAATAAATATATACTCCGTGAAAATGTACAGACAGACGGACGGACGGACAGCGGAGGCTTAGTAATGGGGTCCGTTGGCACCCTTTGGGTGCAGAACCCTAAAAAGTTTATTTACTGTCATAATATTAGCCTACACTCCACATGGGAACTAGTTCGGCTCATGGGTTCGGCTACATTAAAGTTTCTAAGAGTTGATGAAGTATTTAGAGAGAAATGAACTTCGCAGCAATCATCGAAACGGCTTTCGCCCGAATCGATCTGCTGGGGATCTCCTAGCTGACGTCTCACATGAGATGAGCGTTGTCGACGCCATATCGGGAATAAAGCAAAGCTCGCCTCAAAAAAGCTGGCGCAATCCTTGCTCGTTGATCGCTCCTTATATTAATGAAAACCGTATCAAAAAGTCCGTTTCGTGGCTTGTAAGAAGTAAACGAAGAAATAAAGGCAGATAGTGATTAAAAAGTAAGCGCCGACCCCCCCCCCTAGAGCCGCGCGGAAAATTCCGGTTTGTATGACAGCTACATCTTAACGTAAGCGGAACTGAATTATATATAGCCTATCCTGTGTCTCGTGTATTAACATATACGTGTAGTAAGTTTCATCGAATTCGGATGATCGGTTTAAGAGTTATGGAGGAACATACATACATACAGAACCGATTTCTAAAAATCATCAATTTAGTCTTAGTATCATACATAAAGTCTACAAACGAAGTATCACAGATTTATTATTAGTATAGATAGATAACGAAAAACCCTCACTAGGTCGCTTTAAACAAAAACTGAAATTATTCGATTTTAAAAAAATCTTGCTGGGAAACTAGCTCGTTGATTTTGAGAAAAATAACAAACTCGCATCAATGTGACGTCATTTTGTTTTCCGTATTTTTCTCAGCGAAACATTTCATTTGGTCATAGATTTGATGCCATATCAGGGGGTGCAAAAAAATAAATGGTCTGCCATCTTTTCGAGTCCGCCATATTGGATTTAGAATAACGTCACTTAGCCAACCATGCATTGCCATGCATAATTTTAGTTCAATCGGTCGAGGATACCTGGTACAAAATTCAGTTGCAAGATTTATATTTGTCCAGAACTTGATTTTGAAACGTTGAGGTTGTAAGGATACCCAAACGGATCCAACTAGCTGACATTAATAAAAGCTTGTAAATATATTGTTATACTGAGAGACCTAGCATGAGCGCGCGTTATACCCGTAATGAGAGGTCCGCCAACTCCGAAGATATGTAGACTCTCTCTCTCTCTCTATGGGTTTTTTGTCTCTACCATGGCTGATACTTCATATGCATAACTCCATCCCTCCATTCCCATTCATTTCATCACCGACCAGATTCCCAAAATAAGAACGAACCGATCCTCTAGCTAGATCCGATTGGTAAACTGTGAAATGCACTCTCAGGTAGGGTTACCATATCTCAGGATTTGTCCTGAGATTTCAGGATTTTTCGACTCTTCTCAGGATTCCGGCCGGATTTAGCAAATCTAGTGATATCTCAGGATTTTTAATAAAATACAGGTTACATTTTAAAGATCTCTCTTATTAAACTACTAAAAATAATCTTCTTTTGGTAACAATTGCAGTTAAAATCAATACTTATGTATTAATTTAAAACAAACTTAAAATAATCTTCTTTTGGTAACAATTGCAGTTAAATCAATACTTATTTATCGAAGTAAAACGAACTGAAGACAATCTTCTTTTGGTAACAATTGCAGTTGCAGTTAAAATCAATCCTTATTTATCAAAGTAAAACAAACTAAAAATAATCATCTTCAATAATCATCCTTAAAAATAATGTTACTAACATTTGCAGGTAAAATCAATACTTATTTATCCAAATAGGTACTTAATTAGTTTTGTCGTATTTAATATTTGAAGAAACTTTTTTAAGTAAATTCTTTTCTTTGATTATTGATTTATAAAATGCCTCACAAGTTAAACTCTTCAAGTTATATTGAACTAAAAGTAGAGCTCGAATTGAAGACACGTTTAGTCGGTTTCTTTCTTTCGACCATTGAGCTCCCATGATAGAAAAAACTCTTTCTACGTTTGCATTTTGAGCTGTTATTGCAAATATATATTGACAAATACGCAGTATCTCTGGCAATCGTGAAATACCTATTGTCTTGAAAATGTTTGCCCACAACGCATGAAGCATTACGTCAAAAAATGCTTCTTCCTGTTTTGTCAAAAAACTATTCAGAGATGCAATTTCATCGAATAACTTCACATCATCTATGTGTATTCCTTTTCCATTTAGATAATGAATTGATAAAGCAATCTGATCAAAGTCGATCATTTGGCCCTTTTTCAGCATCAACCAATTAAAGACTTTGAAATCATCTAAAGGCGTCATCCACTTGATCAGATATTCTACGCAAGTCTTATACATATTTTTAAGGTCATGCTTGAAAACTTCTTGGTTTTCCGCAGTGCACTTAGCCAGCAACTCTCGCACTTTAAGTGGCATGAAGTTTGCGTTCGCTCGTGCAACTAAAATTTCATGTGTGGATTCGAGGATTCTTTTAATATCTAAAACAGAATTGTTTTCTTTTTCGATGTCTTCAATTTTCGTCTGAAATATTGACATCAATGAGTGAGCAAGAAATAAATAAACTTCGCTGAGTTCATTTTCAAAAAAGTTCTTCAAAGTAATTGGTACACCAGGAGTAGATAAAAAGTACTGCTTCAACGGTTCATACATCTTCAATATTCTTTCGATCGCTGGAAACAGACTAAGCCATCGGGTCTTGCTATGAAACAATAGTTTCTGATAATTGACGTCTATATATTCGCTGATATCCTTCAACGCCTCCGTGCGTACGGTGTATACGGAAAAATAATTAAACAGCTTCATTACTACAGATTCTATATCAATATGCAGATTATCAGTGCCATGTTGAATACAATTGTGTAGTATGTGCGCTGGGCACCCAACTCCTACGATATCTTTGTCCAGAAAGTTTTTTAAATTAGTCCAAACATTTTGTCCCGGTTGCCGATTTACTCCGCCAAAATTAACATTAGCGTTGTCTGCTGTAAATGATACACATTTCATCAACAAGTCGTACTTTTGCAAGCTTGTTTTAATTATCTCTGTTATAGTGTTAGCATTTTCATTGGGTGTGCTCAGCACATCCAGCAGTTTGGTTTTAATTCCTTCTTGCCAGTCGAAGAATTGTATCATAATAGGAAATATTTTTTCAGCACCGTGATTACTTGCATCTGTGGAAACGCCCAAGAAGTTGACATTTTGTAATGAGACTTGTACCTGTTCAATTACCCACGGAGATATCACGCCCGTTACAATGGCTTCAGTCTTCGTTCGTGCACAAGAAATACTCTTCGCAGTGTTGGAATCGGCAAATATAGCCTTAACCAGTTGGCTGGTGCAATCCATAGATTTAAATGACTGGTGATGTTTCACTGTGTGGAAAGCTAAAGTGGCTTCAGCGGCGGATATTTGGTCTGTCAGTCCAGAACTTTGTGGTTGAAATAAAGAGTCGATTTTGGTG
Source organism: Incurvaria masculella (assembly GCA_946894095.1). Classification (NCBI taxonomy): domain Eukaryota; kingdom Metazoa; phylum Arthropoda; class Insecta; order Lepidoptera; family Incurvariidae; genus Incurvaria; species Incurvaria masculella. The sequence continues at coordinate 10,243,843 of OX335647.2, forward strand.
TTACTTGAAACAGTCAGACTATTTTTTTTATGTTTTTCCGTTAGGATATGTTTTTCAATATCAGCACCTCCCTTGAACTTAATTGAAAAATGATTGTTACATATTGAACAAAACACTTCGGTAGGTTCTCTTCCATCTTTCATAATCGGAAATCTTTGTTTTAAAGTATCTGTGAATGTACACACGTATCGTGGTCGTTTGGTACTTGAAGACATTTTAACTCGTATCCATCCAACAGCTCCGATTCTCGCTCGCTCGCCCGTCCCGTGGTGACACTCAATGAAGCGTAATCCAACCTTCGCAATGGCGCAAGACGAACTGACTGAGTGACCGACCGAGCGAGCGGCAACCGCGCTGCGGGGCGACGGGCGCCCCCCTCCTCCCTCCACCCCGCTGTTTTGAGTGCGATGTACATACAAGCTTGCAACGCGTCGCGTAAAACGCGTATACAACGATAATAATACGTTTTTGAGAGAAAATTCTCATCTGTAGAAAATCTCAGGACTTTTCCATGGAAATCAGGCCTTTTCTCCGGACTTTTGATTTTTTCATCTGGTAACCCTGCTCTCAGGTGAGGTATGCTGCCCCGTCGTGAAAGTTCGAAAGTCGTCGGGCTTATACAACTCCAGGAAGAATCGCTTAAATAAATCCGAACCATAAAGCGTGCAAGGCTGCCCTTGTAAGTGTATTTGATGAAATGATTGAATAATTATGCGATTCCTTTTTATGTTCATGCATGAATGAATTTCAGATGAAAATGTGGTGATATCAATGCAATGTAATCTGCTTTGCTTACATTTTCCGTGATTTTACCGCGGAGCGGTATCTGCGCGGGACAGTGCACGCGCAGCAGACAGCGTGTCGGCGCGGTGCCACATGCGCGCGTAATCGCCGCTCGTTTGCACCGGCAAATTGGTGCCGATCGTGTGTTCCCGCGGAATGGCGGCGCGCGGAGATCTTGTACTCGCCCGCCGCCGCCGCGTTTACATGCCATTAGCCTGCGCCCGCGCCGCCCTATCGCATAAGGCAAAAACTACATTCCCATGCCTTTTACGACCATCATGATTTAGCTGCAGTTATACCATACCTAGCTTTATCTAGCACTCATAATTGCCACGTGGGTCATGTAATGCTTTATTTAGGGTAAACATCTAGGGAACTTATATACTTATATATACTTTTTTTGTACTAAGCACGTTGCTTATTCCAAGGAATGTGATATGTATGTATGTATAATCGACCGTGAAGCAAGGATACATTAATTGAAAAACGAGCTCAGTAAAAAGAACTACTTTACGGATATACTGCAAGGCTGGACCCGAGCCAGCAAAACATATCATTCGCGGGTATTGCGTCTACCAATTTCACCACCGGCTGTATACACATTATTTGGAATTTCCTCCTCCTAAAGTCCCTCCTCCCGTAATGAATGCCTCCTACTAACCTACATACATTTATTCAACGATTCATATGCGTTGCGAACATTGCAAAGATTGAACATTCAAACATATTGAATTCATGGTCGATTATACATACATACATATCACATTCCTTGGAATAAGCGACGTACCTGCTTAGAACAAAAAAAGTATATTAACTTATATACAATTTACATGTAGATGTAAAATAGGTAACTATCTAACTCCGTCGCTTATTGTATCTCTCGCCGCGTAGGAGTCTTTAAAATCTATGAGAATCGTATGGCAGGAGCTGTTCTCGATTGGAAGGCATGGAACAACAAGATGATGAAGAACGATAGTTGGTCCTGAAACACTACCAGGTTTCCCCTTTGTCAAACTACGCAAGGAGTTTGACAACAAATGCTTTTCAATCTTGAAATGATTGTGATTAATACCGCTCATACCGTCCGATCTCGATGGATTCGAAAGACATCTGTGCGGGACAAAACAAGGAGCAGACAGCTTCTAAAGACATAAACTCCATTTAAGATGTATTTTGTAGGTTCCTTCCCTATTTTTTTAATAAAAATAATAATATATCATTTTATGTTTGTCACTGAGACAATACCGCAACTTTATATAGAGAACTACGTTAATACTTACTTGTTAAACATCTCTGTACGAAACAGGCCATAGGTGAACTGAGCCGTGCTGTGTTGATCACATGATTGGAGTTCAGCGTGTTGACCATGCAGGTTTTGGGCTAACTAGAACTTTAAGGTGGCCCATCCCGCTTAACTTCCCATACAAACGGGAAAAGAAGATTTCGCCCATATTTCTTGTCAGAGATCAAAAATTTTGCTCAAAAAAGCTTTATTTGATCAAACTAGATGTTAGATGACCGTTGGAATTGTACAACTGTGTTTGGTTTCTAATTTATAAGGTCTGAAAGTTCTGAAATTTTTTGCGTGTTTTATACAATAACTTTGGAGGTGGATTACTCAACGATAAAATCTATACATTTTCAATAAAAAATTTAGTTTTGTTAGATTTTTGAATACAGCGGTCGTGGTTTTTTTTTAGCTAGAAGTTGTTTTGTAATTAAAATTGTCCTAAATCTTACCAAATCAAACACTATGCGCTTTGTCTACTTTGTGGACATGTTGCATCCGCCTTATCACGAAGCCTGTCTTTTTCTTTGAAACATAGAAGGTCCCAGAGCGCAATAGCACGGTTTTGTACCATGCCCGCGAATGAGTTAGTCCCGCCGGGAAGGGACACCTTAAGTCGTCTTGTATGGTCTGTAGATGTGTTCAAAGTTTTAGCTAATTTTGGCGAGTAACTAGGCTTAGAGTTTCATAAAATGATTGTGAAAAACATTCAAGACCGAAGTTGCCTTTTTAGAAACCATCCTAGAAGATAATTTTGAGATTACCGCGGTCGTTAAACATGTTTGAAAAGCCGTAAACAATTTTCAAACAGATCCTAGAAGAGATCGTAATGTCAAAACTCGGTATGGTAAGGTCGGGGTATAATATGCTCGGACCGCCTGCATAGAAAGTTCGTGAGAAACTGTAAATAATGGAGCACTTGCAGGCTCCGGCGGGCCACCTACAGCCCTGGGCGACACTCGAACGGAGGAACGGAGAGCGCAGGCGCGACCGTTACCCGTGGGTTAGGTACCTCCTCCTAAATTACCACTTGCGTACATAAACACAGTTTCCGTTTCTGTTACCTGATAAAAAGGTGGACATTGAGTGGAATTTTCAAATGATATCCAAGGCTGCTATTGTGATCACGTCTCCCGCGAGTCTGGATTTTGTCTTCATCTGCTTCATAACCGGTGCCCTTAAACCTTGTTCAGGTACAACAAAGTACAACAAATAACATGTTTGCGGTGCGGTATATTGACAAAATAATCTAGGAGTGGAAAAGCTGAAGAAATTTATTTCGACCAATTTCAAGGCTAGGATGCAATTGCCTAACACGACTTCATATGTTCTTTCTAAAAACTACAAAATCTTCGCAAGACCTTTGTTCCATTTGCCCACACCACACGGTTGCGACATCTTCCAACTTCTATTACATCGATCTATTAAATCATTATATCCACGAATTATAACTCCGACCACATCTAAAACATAAAAATTGAGACCGACAACTGCAATGCGTCCGCACTGTTAAACCTACACCCGTGCGGTTGGAAAGCTCGGGCCAAAATCGACGCATTCTCGGCTGGAGGTCGTTGTCGGGCCAAATTGTTTAACTAACGCCAATTGAAAGCGATTGAGCGTGTCGAATGGATGAATATCGTTTCGATCGCGCTGTCTCCGCGCTCCGCCACGCCATTGAAATAAATCGTTTTGTTTGTTGCGCGCGCGCGTGGTCACGCACAGATCGTCAATACACGACCAAAAGACGAACTGGAGGCAAATTGGACTATCATACAATCAATCTCCATATTTACATGCAGGCAAAATAATCAATTTAACTATGAATCCAGTCGTTGTCCAATTCGATTTTTTTCCCACGCACGACATAAAAAAACAAAACGTCAGGTTAATTTAGGAAGAAAGTGGGTGCTGCGAATCCCAAGAAAGTCTCGTTATCACCGGTTTTAGAATCCCCTTTTTGTCTATTTCCTCATTTTACATGTTGGATATTTGATTTATAATGTTTGGGCTTTCGTTTTGTAAGCTTGCATGATATCGTTATAAACTTATATCGAGGTTGCTAGAAAAGGTACGGCTACTGTAAATGGAAAGGCATGGCCAAGGTTCGTTTATTACGACAGATTCACAACATGTTCGAGAGAATTTATCTTTCACATGAAGTGGCAATAATTTTCAGCCATCACTATCACTTCTTCACTAATTTCTACAACTATTTTCAATGCACAATACTGGCCGGTTACTTTCCTGGCTAAATAAATAGGTACTTTCTCTGACTAGTTACCCGTAACCATCAGAATATTACGCTCAAACGTTGTTGAAGAAAAACAACTCTTAAAAATATTTGACATTTAGTGGTTGTGTTCAGGCAAAGTACTCTGAGCCATTCGGTGCAAGAAGGAGCAAGAAATTGCGAAATTGCAAGAAGAATGACAGTTTCGTGTACCTACCTCAGTTTTCGCTGACCATAGAACGGTTCGGAATCGCTCAGAATCAATCTAATTTCGTAGTCAAATGATTAGTAAACTACGTTTTTATAAGGAACATATGCTTACGGACCCCCAGAAGTTTAAGTCCTTGAAAGAAAGTTCTACAATGTACTCGCGTCCACTGACCTCACTAAATAAATTAATCACTCGAGTACTCGTGCATGCGAACTTCACAAGAATATATCAAATGCTTTTTCCCGTTTGAACTGTGTAGTTCGTAGCAAGCGACACCTTAAAGTAGGTCGTTGGTGGTTAAATGACATTGTTCGTGTCTACAACGCCGCTGCCAGTTTGAGTTTCTTCGCAAGTGGGTTAAATGTTCTAAATTGGAGGAGAGATTAGCAGCACGAGACAAACCACATTGTTACTACAATTATGTACTTCTACTTCTACTACCATTTAACGAGCGGCATTGCAGTTTTCTGTGATTGTTATGTTACTATTTAACTAAATGTATGCCGCAAAAATAATAAAAAACGTAAGGTTTAGGATCTTCTTCGTTATAAATTCCGGTAATATTGCGTGCCATACCGGCCATAATGTAATCAACTAGAACATCTACTTATATAAAATTGTATTTATGTCAGGTACTACCTATTTATGATCACCCAACTCGGATATAAGAGAGCGAAATGCTTAGTATCAAGCCATATAACATATCCTCCGCCCACGGGGAATATGGTTATAACTAGAATATGCTTACCAGGTCTGGAACTCTTACTTCAGGAAGGATATTGACCTTTTGTGCCCCTTAAGAACAAATCATGTAAAAAATATTTTTAAATAAAAAAATACATATGTAAAAAAGAACAGAAAACAATAGGTAGCGACTTTGAGGTGTCTGCTTTCAACTACGTGTCAAAACGAGTGTGCGGTTAGTACATATCTCACCAATTTCGGCAGAAATCGTCTCGTTCAGACAACGATGTCGCAGGGAAGTACCAATCAACACAGAGCAGCGAATTAACGTACTCCTTCACCAGAGCGCGCCTTTATAAAGCCGAAAGTACCTACTAATAATATAATCGCATCGATATCAGCTTGCACGTAGTTAAACCAACGCACTTCGGGTGTGTTCGGCTGAAATAGTGTCTGTTCGGTCAGCAGCGTGCGAAGCGAACTCTACCCAAGGCACCGACTTCAAAAGATGATTAAAAATTAAGAAATTGTACATAATTAGTTAGAATTAAAATAGCTTTTCGTACATTAATTAAAACTAACCAATTATTTTTTGCTTTTTAGTGGTGGCGTAACTTTTGACTCAAGGTGGGCGAGCCCTCCTGCTCAACTTCACATACAAAGTGGAAAGAAGATATACATACATATACAATACAATGCAATGAACGAGCATTAGCAGAAACGTAACCATTGAGAAATCTCATTTCTTACGAAAGGTAGACCGGTAACTATCTGGATTCATGAGTTCACGGTTGATACGTACGATAATTGATACGATGAAATCACGTGAGATAGAGTGCTGTGACAGACGGACGGACGGACGGACGGACAGCGGAAGCTTAGTAATAGGGTTCCGTTGGTGCCCTTTGGGAACGGAACCCTAAAAAGACAAAACAACGAATGACCGGAACCGCTGAGCTTCTGAATTTCTCATCCTTCGATCGTTCCGGATAGTATGTTTCTTGCGTAAGTTTAAGTTGTATGAAAATGTGCACATATCGGCCTCGTTTATCCCCCCTTAACAGTTGAATTTTGTAAAATCCGTTGTGAGCGAGCCTTTTCGTCTTAACAAGAAGTCACTGAAAATTTTAAGTTTCGAGGATAATTGGTTTCAGAGATCTCAACATGAGTGGTTTTCGCCTAAATGTGTTCATTTTGACCTGTTTTACCCCCCTAATAGTATAATTTCCAAAAAAATTTTCTTCTTAAGCATTCCCATCTAAAACAAAACATACTCTGACATTTCTGGGTTCAGCGGCTCTAGAGATAGAAATGTGTACAATTTGCCCTCTTTTACCCCCCTTGAATACCCCCAACAGTTGAAGTAAGAAAAAACCTCTCATACTGAGCAATCTCACCCGAAAAGAAAGCTACTGTAACTAAAAAATCACATTTCTGGGTTCGCGGGGTTAAGAAATTCGATGTTTGTTATAGTTAAGTACCAAACTACTGAACCGATTTTGATAAAAAAAAATGGGACCAACTAGAAAGTATACCCTTTCGAACAAAAAAAGAATTTTCCAAATCAGTCCAGGGGTCTTCGAGTAATCGGTGAACATACATAAAAAAAAAAAGATTCCGACGAATTGATAACCTTTTTTTGAAGTCGGTTAAAAACAGATTGGATGCACTGGGTCTCACTACGCTAGAAGAAAGAAGACACCGGGGTGACTTGATCGAAACTTTCAAAATTCTAAATGGACTTTATGATGTACCCAACCTTCGAACTATATTTACTATGAATACTAATGAAAGACTTAGTGGACATTCTTTAAAACTTAACCAAAGTAACTTCAACTCTAACCCACATTTCATATCTACCGAGTGGTGGCCTTTTGGAACAAACTGCCACAAGAAGTGATCAGTGCTATAACAGTGTACAGAACCAAAAACCAATAACCTAACCTAACCTAACCTAACTTAACCTAACCTAACCAAATAGTGCACTCAACCAATGACATACACGCATCAGCTTTAAGCTGCTAGTGTATATATACATAAATAAATAAATATTACCATGAGGGCTGAGCAGTGAAAATAATAATAAATATTTATGTAAAGATTTACTTGGTCAGCTCTCTCTACCCACCTAGTCAAGTGTGATGATTGGCGGAGGCAGCGCCATCTCCGATAGCCAGCACCTCATCACTGATTGAAAGTCACGACACGTGATCGGCGGATGAGATGATTATTTATCTCATCAACTTCCGTCGGATGAGCGGCCGCCGTCTCTCCCATGCCCACTCGGCGAAGTGTGAACAAAGACTTCACGACTCGTACGGCTTAATTGCTTCGACCTCGCGCGTACACCACGCCGCGCTGGTTATGGGTGAATTAATGAGGCGTGTGTGAGGCTTTCACAAAATACGCCACGACTGACCAATATGCCACAGGTGAATGACAACTAGGTAGTGATTCCAACAAGAACTTTGTAAACAAATTTACGTTTCTCTTCATTATATTCTGAGTGCTCAGTCCGAGTTCTCACCTAAATTGGCGTTTACGGAACTTCGAAGTTACGTAAAAACGTCAAACTCAATACAAGTATGTTACTACTTAGATATTCTGTGCTTTTACTTCTTCAAGCTGTAAAATCAAACTTGGACTCGCTAATGTTAGTTCGCTTAACCCCACTGCGCTTGATCTTCAATTCCTCCATACATTTGAAAACGCCAGTCGGTCGGTTTGTCTTAAACGTAAATTAAGGTGACAACTGGGACTAGAGGCTCAGATTATCTTTGGCTGATTCAACATAATTATTATCGTCATCAACCTCATCATAATCACACGCCACCAGGTACGTAAAGCGTAGAGTATAATCGAGGAAAACATACATAAAAAAAAGATTCCGACGAATTAAGAACCTCCTCCTTTTTTTTAAGTCAGTTAATAATATCGGTATATAAAGCAAAAAGTTTGAGTAGTCAAAGTTATAGTGTACCTATGTGTAGAAAGCCTACCAACACTAGAGAAAACGATATGATCAACAGCAGATAATAAGCTATTGCTAAATGTTTGCCTTCTGTGCGGTACGACGAGGTACGGCGAGGCGCGGCTATTTTCACATTTAGTTTTCACCGCGTGCCACTTGAACCCGCTCTCGCCATAAGCCGATGGTAAGTGGGCACGAAGTGGCCACACCCGCTGCACCCCGGCCAGCGGTCCATTTCTTTCTGCATTTTAAAGATGTCGTTTTCGAGCTTTATTTATTGGTTCCCGCCGATTTCTCCTCGCGACCGCCTAGTCTATACTAGCTGTGCCGCGGCTATACAGTCAGCTCGCCGCTCACGTTAGTTGTGCTCATGGACCCCTTGCGGGATTTCAAAATTATTACGAACCCCTTCCGAACTCACTTTAAGGAAAAGAAAAGAAGGCATTTTGAAAAAAAAAATTCATCACGCGTATTTATTCGTCACGCGTTCAGTATTTATTTTCATTAAGTATGTCAAACATGGACCCTCAGCACTCACGCCACGGACTTCAGCACCGACACGCCACGGATCCCTAAGCGGTTCATGGACCCCAGGCCCAGGTTGAGAAACCTACGTTAGGGCGATAATGGTGAAAATTAGGGATTAATTAGGTTAATTAAATTCTACCCGGAAATTCTCGAGTTAAAAACGGATAAACAGAATTAAATACTAAATTAAAACAGCAGACTATGCATTTAGTAATAGCTAGGTTGTTCCCGCAATTTGTTCGTGTGAAAATAGTTTTCCTTGTGTATGTTGGTGTGTACGTTGTGTAGGCTTCTTAGCTAGGTATTTCAATATCACGTTTATGTTTCGCTATTCTTGAAAGTTCGAATAAGGACGATGCGATGGGTAATAATGATAGTCGATTCGAAAGTCAACCCTGTGAACATCGGCGACTATAACTACACCTACCTATAATTCATGAATCATGGTCTTGCCGAGATTCATAGACCTCACTCGTGCTTGGCTTAGCCAAAGTATAACCTCCGACTTTCAAATTCGACAATCGATCCATACATTTTTTGTTGAAACTCACAGTCGGAAGGCATACTTTGGCTTAGCCAAGTACAAGTAATCTCTATGAATCTCAGCATGTGGTTTCAAGAATATAATCTGCCAAATTTTAGTAGATAATGAAATGATATATTTACTCTGTGATTTGCCATTTGAATCCGATTTGTAACAATTTATTCGTAGCATTTTATTACGTATATTTTTTATGGATAGCTATGGACGGATGGAAGGACATGGATAGCTAGTACCAAATGTCATGCACTGAGAAAAAAATATTGTTGGCCCACCCTGGAGAGCCGTCATAGTGAATTGGTTGCAACGACAACCTTTATTTTGTCGACCATATATACAATCTAACAAAGTAATTCTAGCAAAACATACTAGTCATTGTTGCGCTCGCAACTTCCACTTTGTTACACTAACAAACAGTGACCAAAGTTGTTACAGTAACAAATACGACTTTGTTTCAATGACAAAAAGCAATTGACAAAATAAAAGCTGTCCTGAGAAATAAGCTCGATTCGTTATAGCAACAACTTATTTTGATGCTTTAACAATTTTGTTCTGACAACGTGATTTTTGTCACTTTGTCAGCCTACTTTTTTCTCAGTGTGATATTAGCTTAACACACCACATGGGAACTAGGTGCCATGCCAGGACCTTCCATATTATTGCTCGGCTACAATGAACTAGATAGAAAACACGTATAATTTTCATTGCCGCTTCGACCATGGTTCATTCAATGCGACGGTACCGACCGAGACGGCATCTACCCGACCACCTAGTAAGTAAGGAAGGGGACCTACAGTTTTACATGGAATCCGAACTAAGGCCGGCGTCAACGGTTGAAAACTGCTACCCATCTAGAAGCCAACCGCGCTCAGAGTTGCTTCACCAAGGCGTCTCGGCTCCACTGGGCTACAGAGGCTGACAAATATATGAATTTTAATCCCTGTGATTAGCTCGGAGTAAGAAGAAACCTGCAGAGAGAAATAACGGAAAAGTGCTGTTAGCCTGCGTCCGGCAGCAGCATCGTCGTCGCAAAGAACTAACATTCCTTCCGAAGTAATTGTAAGTAACTGGTAATACTTGAGATGAGAACGATAGAAAAGGAATGGACGTGATACAGGAGCTCCAACCGCGTGCCGAGTGTTTACCTAAAAAGGCAACCTCCATACAACGAGCCCAAAAGTACCTCCTGAATAAGGGGACATAGGACCCTAGAACGACCGTAACCAATACGCTATCGTTTTATATTTTTAGTCTCCATAATAAAAAGCACTTTTATGCAAACGTGATTATCGAAAAACCTTGGCATGGAACCATTGTACGATTTAGATTAATTTAAGTTGATACTTGCACTTAAAATTTAAGCCTTCAAATGGTTTGAAAAATGTTGAAACGCGTTAAGATGATTATACCAGGCAATGCGTTTGATTTGATTGCGTTAAGTTCCTGAACCTTATGGAATGAGAACATGAAAAAAAAATTAAGTATAATTCCATTTAACGTTCTACCAATATAGTTAAAAAAATATTTTAGAAAATGATATTTTTTGCATGGAAAAAAATGCTGAAGTCAGTTCTTTTTGAAGATTGCTACTTACATTGACAGTAACTGATATCGATTTAAATAACATTTTAAATAGCGTAACATTATCTACCAATTTAGTTAAGGTCATGTTTACCTTTTTTAAATGTCTTTAACGAAACAATAAAAAAACCGGTTTCACGCGTTATGCGGGTTGGTCACATTTAGAAAGAATTATTTCGAGCTACTCTAACTAAGCGATGCGGCGAGCGACGTCGGGCTCTGGCAATCTCGTTTTAATCGCAAAAATTGGTCCAAAATGTTTAGGTATGAGGATGCTCTTAACTCACCAGGTGAAAAGCAGGTGAACAAGGAAGAGAGTGATCAAATCTTACGGGCAGTTGCATTTCGCACCAAGCTAACTGTAAAACCAGGGGTAGCTCACTGGGGGCGTGGCCGAAGAGATGTCTGCAGTAATTATTAGTATTATCTTTGGTAAAACGATACGTTATTCGGCCAAGCGAACTGATGGACAATGCCAGATTTTGTATGGAAGGTGGTGCCGTTTTTGTTCGCGCAGCCATCAACCGATATTTTTGTTCAGAGAAAGTTACAAACTAAATGTGTTAAAACATGTTTATGCCTAAGCTCAGTCAAAATTGAATTATAAGGGTAAGAAGTTCAAATGAATTAATAAAAATAAAAATTACTTCGAACTTTTATTGACCTTATAACTTCATTCGGACTGAGTTTAGACATAAACATGTCAAAACCAAGCGTACCCCAAAAACCATTTTAAATAGCGTAACATTATCTACCAATTTAGTTAAGGTCATGTTTACCTTTTTTAAATGTCTTTAACGAAACAATAAAAAAACCGGTTTCACGCATAATGCGGGTTGGTCACATTTAGAAAGAATTATTCCGAGCTGCTCTAACTAAACGACGACGTCAGGCTCTGGCTATCTCGTTTTTCTCAGTTTTTTTTTCAGAACACCAATAACCGATTTTACGCTGGACTCAGTTGGAGCCTTAATCGCAAAAAATGGTCCAAAATGTTTAGGTATGAGGATACTCTTAACTGCCACAACATAAGCGGTGAGGGTGTACTATTTTAATTTTATTATATTCATGAATCAATATTCTAGTGTCGGTAATAAAGGTTTATTTCATACGATTATACAGTAGGAGCCTAGTTATTCATACTATTTTGGTTTTTTTGGGCCCCATCTGTGGCCCGTCCCTATTGGTTACATTTGCGTAGCTTGGTACGTATTTAATTTTTTTTAAACAAAGCTACTCCTCATTTCTGGGTACTGATCGTTTAGTAGTACTTACGACAAGTGGGATGTCGTGACCTGAGTGAGGAGTGGCGTCGTGACGTGTCGTGAGCTAGACAGGGACTCGACACATTACTACTAACATACTAATTGCTAGCCCGCTTTTATGTAATACTATCTATATTATTATGTAGCATGTTATACCGACTGTGCCTGAAAAAGAGGAAGGTATGTTTAGTTTTACCTCCTTAAATCCATTTTACAAACCCACTAAACTACGTTCTCACGATTACGTATTGAAATTGGTGCATTTTTAGTTTATCAAGTTTTTTTTTGTAACGGCCACAACCAAACTTGGTTTTGACATGTTTATGTCTAAACTCAGTCCGAATGAAGTTATAAGGTCAATAAAAGTTCGAAGTAATTTTTATTTTTATTAATTCATTTGAACTTCTTACCCTTATAATTCAATTTTGACTGAGCTTAGGCATAAACATGTTTTAACACATTTAGTTTGTAACTTTCTCTGAACAAAAATATCGGTTGATGGCTGCGCGAACAAAAACGGCACCACCTTCCATACAAAATCTGGCATTGTCCATCAGTTCGCTTGGCCGAATAACGTATCGTTTTACCAAAGATAATACTAATAATTACTGCAGACATCTCTTCGGCCACGCCCCCAGTGAGCTACCCCTGGTTTTACAGTTAGCTTGGTGCGAAATGCAACTGCCCGTAAGATTTGATCACTCTCTTCCTTGTTCACCTGCTTTTCACCTGGTGAGTTAAGAGCATCCTCATACCTAAACATTTTGGACCAATTTTTGCGATTAAAACGAGATTGCCAGAGCCCGACGTCGCTCGCCGCATCGCTTAGTTAGAGTAGCTCGAAATAATTCTTTCTAAATGTGACCAACCCGCATAACGCGTGAAACCGGTTTTTTTATTGTTTCGTTAAAGAAATTGGGCAAAGTTAAACATGTTCTTCGCTGAATGGGTAGATAATGTTAAAATCTTTGAAATGGTATTAAAATAAATATTAGTTAATACTTGAAAAATAATATATATGAGACCTGACTTAAAAAATTTTTTCCTTGCATAAAATATCAATTTCTGTTACATTTTTCTTTCTGTTTTGGTAGAACGTTAGCTGGAATTACACATGTTTTTTTCATGTTCTCATTTCATAGAGATCAGGAACTTAATGCAATCAAACCATTCGCATTGGCTAGTTTAACCATCTTAAGGGCCTGGTACTAGCCAAATCGCAAAGTTAGACGAGGCACCCCAAGTTAACTAACTAAGTCTGACGATTATAAGTGTCATTCTTACAATATATGATTCCTTGTCTAGGAATCGAATTATTTTCGTTAATGTATGTTTCCTTTTTCTATACAAAATACATTGCGGAAACCGTGTCCATTTCCGAACTTTTTTGACTAAATGTAGAAATCTAAAAGCAAATGGAATTTTTTGTTTATGCATATATGCTGTTTTTGCTTATATCTAGAAATCGAATTACTTTCAGATTTCTAATGAGAAAAATCAACTTTTTTATTTTTATTATTATTTAAATAAATGATGGAATAAAAAAATATTAACAATCCATTATCAGTCTGGAGTTCTATTTGGATTTGCTGAAGCGTTTCACTAGGCTGACAAAACAAACAATGATAGGCTATTTTTCGGTTTTGTTTTATAAAAATAAGTTCTCTTGGTATAAAACAGTACTCTATGGAATAAATTATTTTCTATTCTATTCTATTTTACTGTATGATCGCATCTCTAAGCCATTAACCCAATTAAACAATATTATTTACCTATTTGAATGTAGTATAATGTCGTGGTTATCAGCAAGGAGACGCGGGTCGGTCGATACCTCCGATAAATTGAACGCTCGATCAATTAACTTAGACATATTGTGACGGAGCCACACAACTAACAACGATAAGCACTTGGTGTAATGGACCACCTAACAAACTTAACATGCACACACATATTAACAGCTGAGGTACCCGGCTCCGCTCGGGTCAATGTCGTTTTGATATGATGTCGGGCCGAATTCTTTCTTGAATATTATATGAGTTCTTATAAAATCCTTTCACCCCCTTCGATTATAATTTTAGCGACTAAAGGTAGCCTACGTCCTTCTCCAAGATCCAGACCATCTATACCGAAATTCATGAAAATTTGTTTAGAAAATGAATTGTTTTAGACTTGAAAACGCAACAGACAACAGTTATCTTCGTATTTATATTGTATCTATATTTATATAATATAGTATATTACTGCTACTTATCTAACTGCTGTTCTGCGCGGGTTCAGGCATTTAAATAGACAAAAATGCATACTGTCCCACTGATTTTCGTCCTGTGCATGTCGTAAGAGCCTACTTATGTAAGTTGTACAGTTCGTCCCGCCCGGGTTACCGTAGAATTGAATGAGCGATGGTTAAAGCAGCTATGAAAATTGTCCGTATTTTCCATCTAGTTTAATGTAGTCGCGCAATATAAGGAAGGTCCTTTGCAAGGCACATAGTTCCCATTAGATGTCTTGGGCTAATGGGCCCAGGTTATACACCACTTTCTTTCTCTTTCTGATATATTATAGATATGTGCATTACGTAAAGAATGCGAGTTGTGCCATTGTTTGAAACCAATATAAAACAGAAGGTCCCTTTCCCCTACAAGATGATAGGGTTTATCCCGCCCGAGTTGGTACCACCGCATTGGATGAAGCTATGGCTGAAGCGGCAATGAAAAATTGCCTGTGCTTTCCATCCATTTCAGTGTAGCCGTGCTCACAAACGGAAAGCGCTGACATGGCATCTTATTCCTTCGGGAATGTGGTGAGTGGGTTATTATCATGACGGTCGTTGTGTAGTATTAGCCTAGCCATTCATGTCAGGTTCGACAAAAAAAACATAAAATAATTCACATTTGAGCATATCGTTATTTGTGGGACATTCAAAATACAAGATATTTCTTAAATTTCCGAATGTCAGGAAGGACATAAATAAACTGTGCAAGCACTTTCTTCTGCAAATATTCCATCATTATTAGAGCCGCAGTGCAATTACGAAGCACAAAATTGGGTGTAGGTTGCTGTACTTACAGCAATATGACACGGTGAGCCTGAGTAGGGATGATGGAAAGAGGCCAGATGGCTTGCACATAATTCCACGGGACAAAGGCAGGGCTCTGGTGTGGGACGCCACATGCGTGGATACATTGGCGGCCTCACAGAACAAAGAAGGGCCTCATATGATAGTTCGACCGCTCGCATGTCAGGAGCAGCTGCAGAAACTGCTGCAAGATTAAAACAATTAAAAATATTCGGCAATTAAAGTAAATTACGAATTCGTTGCTTTTGCGGTCGAGACTTTAGATGTTTGGAGTAGTGATACAAAATTATTTGTCATAAATGTGGGATCTAAACTAAATGAATGTTCGGGCGATTATCGTTCTGGAAGGTATGCAGGTATGGAGGAAATGCAGCGAACGTAATGGCCTCTAATAAATTGCTTTGGAGCGAAAAATTTGATGAAATATCTTATATTTTAAGGGCCTTAATTACTAAAGTGCTGATTATGTTGTACAGGTATTGATTGCAAGCTGCTAATAAAGGCCCTTAATATGTGGCGATTAAGCTAATCAGCAGTATGTGAAAAAGGCCCTAAATGTCTCATTAATTAACAGATTTTTATGTCCATTAAATGTATTTCCAACTGTACAAAAATTTATACTAAAGGTGATTTAGACGTTTTCTTCATGCATAGACGCATAAGAGCGTTACGCCATAATAACACCCAGCCGTGCCTATCGTTTGTAATCATAGAGCGAACTGTGCAATCTTTTGTCTTCTATTAAAATTAATTTCTCAACAACTTCGACACGTGGTCGTTGTACGTTGTCACTTGTGGCCTGATTACTACACATTTCGCTTGCACTCTATACATTTATTAATAACGTGTAACATATCTAGCGTATATTATTAGGTTTTAGAATTTATCTAAGCGAAATCCATAATAAACAGCATAATTAACATCAATGATGTACTCAAAAATAAAACAAAAGTTGGTTCTAACTTTAACTTTAGAACGTTTTTTTTCCAAGAATAAATAAACAAAATTAACTTTAATCTAAAAGGTACTAAGTAAGCATGCTTATTTAAATATTATTGTGCTATGGGAGTATTTCTCTCAAATCATCGTTTGAAGATAATAGCTAATATATTGTTGAATACCAATAAAACGAATGTGATGCATTTTCCTTGCTTGTAAACTGAGCTCACCTAGTTTTACCATAAAAAATCAAGCAACTAGTTATGTGAAAATCTACTTTGCTTGCTTCGATAATCTCATGTTTTATGGACTAATGTTTTCCGGAAATTCAGCAAGAACCAAACAGAATATATTTTTTACAAAAAAGCGATTTATTCTCAGTATGAAAGCAAAAGATTCTGGTACGCGAGTAGGTATTCAGCGAAATAGGAATTATGACGCTTCCTAGCTCATATGTTTATCAATATCTCTGTTGTGCTAGGAAACTATGAGACATACAAACAAATAACATACACACAAACAGTTAAGGTGTAAGTGTTACTTAGTATTTCTATTCCATTTGTGTCTCGGTAACGGAGCTTCGTATTTCTCTGTGCCGTAAATTAAGGATGCAGCAACGGTAATGGACAAATAAAGTGTTGAAAATATTTTTAGTTCTTGCAAACCACACAGCTTGAATCGCTCATTCATCACCACATCAAGTGGCTGTCATGAGTTGCGGAAGCGGCTGCGACAGGCGAACAACAGATCGGCGAGATTCATCATCCATCATAACATTCACTGACACGGCGGTAACCCATCATAAAATACATGACTGCGTTGAGTTGCTTCCGCAGCCAGATTAACACTTTTGACACTGTGTTAAACTTGTCAAAGCGCTTGAGGCCGCTTTCATATAGGCAGACTTCAAACTGGTTTCTACAGTTAGTTACTTAGTTTTAACAAAACTTACATAATTAGGACCGCAGATTATCTGTGTTGTAGACATCAATTAACAATGATGTTAAAATTTAAAAATAAAACCTCATATTCCGCTTCATTAGGGCATGTTCATTATTTGCATGTTCAGTATTTTTTTAGTTCAATTAAAATACCTACATCAGTCTCAGTACAATCAAAGCCAAGGGTTTTTTTTGTAACTGAGTATGGATGGTTAACACTCTATCAGCCTCTGTAGCCCAGTGGCGCGACGCCAGTGGCTGATCGATCAGCTTGGCGAATCACCTTTGAGCGCCGCCCTTGGGTTCTGGATAGGTGATAATTTTCAACCGTTCGGGCTGGCCGTTGTTCGGATTCGGGTTCCGTAAAGCTGTAGATCGGTTTCAAACTGTAGATCCCCTTCCTTTCTTACTAGGTGGTAGTTTTAATCCCGCCCACCTTGAATGAACGATGGTCAAGCGCCAATGAATGTAGCCGAGAAATATACGGATGGTCTTGGCGTGGCACCTAGTTTCCATGTGGTGTGTTAGGCTAATATCTGACGGTCAGTTTGATATTAACGATCCATGACAATGTAAAAAAAATTAACAAAAAAATAACCGACTTCAAAGAAAAAGTTCCAAGAATAAAAAAAAATTGCCATTTTTCTAGTTACGATTATTGTTTGAGTCGGCGTCAGCCGGGCCCGCGCTGCGCCAGTCAAGAGAACCTTGACTACCTTAGCTGACACCGACTCAAAAAATAACAATAATCGTAACTACAAAAATGGCATGTCTTCTTTGAAGTCGGTTATTTTTTGTTATTTTTTATTAATTTATATTGCACGGCTACATTGAACTGGATGGAAAACACGGACAATTTTTCATTGCCGCTTCGACCATCGTTCATCCAATGCGATGGTACCAACCCGGGCGGGATTAACCCTACCACCTAGTAAGTAAGGAAGGGGACCTACTGTTTAACGTGGAATCCGAACCACGGCCAGCCTCTCTCAACGGTCGAATGGTCACCCATCCAAGACCAGACCGGACCCAGCGTTGCTTAACTTCGGAGAGCGATCGCTGTCGTGTCGCGCCACTGGGCCATTGAGGCTATTATATCGATAGTTATTCGTCCATTTGTCGCGCACAAATTTAAGACTTATATGATTTTCTCGTTGTCAGAACTAAACCAAATAAAAATGGGACCACACAGGAAGCACCAGCTTTCTAATTAAAAAAAACATCAAAATCGGTTCACCCAGGCTAAAGTATGAGGTAACAAATATAAAAAAAACATACAGACGAATTGAGAACCTCCTCCTTTTTTTAAGTCAGTTAAAAAGACACTACCAATGTCATAATATTTAGCCCAACACACCACATGGTCACTAGGACCTTCCTTATATTATACGGATACATTGAGCTGAATAGAAAACACGGAAAATGTTTGAACATCTTTCTATCAATGCGATGATCAACGGGATTAATCATAACAAGGTTGTACGTGGAATCCGAACTCCGGCGAGCCTCGACGGTAGATCGGTCACCCATCCAGAACTTCGATGATCGAACTCTAATGCGGCGCGTCATTGACCTATCGAGCCTCACATCAGGTACATTCAGAAAAAGTTTCAGATTTTTGTCATAGCCATCACTGAAGCCCGGCTTGCATTGCAGGTCTCGCTAGCACGCATATTTTTAATTTACAAAAACACTATTGGTTCACATATTACATTTACTTAATTGTTTTTATTATTGAATAATAATGTATCCAATATATTTAATTAATCACAAGAGGTGATTCAGGAGAAAAACATTAAAAAAACGTTACATATTTTCAACTTAATAAACAATGTTTTATTGTTGTCATATCGCCACTCTTACACGCCACGCCATTGACTTCGATAGAAAAATAAATCCATTTTCATTGATGAACGCGACAAAAAAATCACTACCAAAATTGTGATCATCATCTTAAGTTATATCTTAAAATTAAAAAACTTCTTTATTTATATGTTTGGTGATTTTTATTATTTATTTATTTCGTTCTTGTTGATCCTTTTAAAAAAATAGATTTTTTAGATAGATTAAGATGGGACTACTGCAAAAAATAGGAGGTACCTATTATACTTTCATTCCATACCATTTTTCTTAGACTATATTCCGATTGAAACATTATTTTAATTAACGGTTAATTGTTAAGAGATGACAAATCAATAATTATTCGTAGACATTCGAAAATATAAAAGAACGAAAATCTCTTAATTTTATAGTGACAGAAAGCAATTAATCCAAGCGAAATGTAAAAGCCGTTATACGACTTCCGTCATAAACAGGTAACATCGTCGAATACAACTTTATATAACAATTGCAGCTTACAAACTAGTTTCCGTGATAAATGAAAGTTTTATTGGTGGAGAGTTATTGCGCCTCAAATGCCCCTCAACGACCGCACGACATGGCGTTTCTTCAAAATTTTTTTTCAATTTTCTTTGCATACTCCGCACGGGGAATTGTTTGTTTGGAAAATATAGAGATTCATTCTTCTCCTACCTTGTGCTGGCATGGAGCTACAACATAATTGTATTCTATTAGCTGCCTAATCGAAGTCACGAACTGGGTTTATGTAAATTGAATTCTCTGAATGCGCGCGTACTTGAAATTCGGTCGTTGCCCCAAACGAGGGCGGTCCGATCGTGCCGGTCCGACGAAATGCCTCCAGTCTGACATGCGGTTGACATTCTGGTACAAGTCTTGTACCGACCATAGAACTGGACGACGTTACGTAAGTGGCACAAACTTGGCACGGATTCGGACTAAGCTTTGACAAGTTCTAATAAGTTTAGATAGAGAAGCCACTGTCGAGACTTCAGCATCGAAAGATGTGAAAAGTCCTGACTTTGTTTAGATATCAATTTTCAAAGTTTATTTATTTCGTCAAGTATGAGAGTACTCCGTTTGAGGCGGAGGAGATGGACTCTTCCTTCCCGCCCTCACTCATCGTCAGTCCCGCCGTCATTTTGGCCCCGTTAGTCTTAATTAATTAGTTTGTATGAAAACTAACACTTTTGTGTACACAACATAAAGCAAAATTGTATCTATTATTATCAATATTAATTTCTCGAAGTTATGACCGGTACCTAAATAAACACACCGACACGCATACTTGCGCCTGCCCCGATAGTCGGGTGCACAAACCATGCGCACAAAAAGTACACAATCAATGACGTATTAAACACGGGACCACCAATGCACAGTATAACTTTTATCTATCCTGTGACCAAAGTCAGGGATGTCTCCTGTCAACCCTACAAACCAGTCACCACCCTTCTTGTGTACTGTTACGTATTATCATATTGTTGCACCGCAAAGGGGAGTTCTTTACTAGTTTTTTCCGAGGTCGACGACAATTTTACAGAAAAAGATTTTGAATACGGCACTGCACATTGGCGGAATGCTAGTGGATTCGGCTTTTCTAGATACGAAGGTACTAATGACATGCTTTTATTATGTAACTGGACATGGATGACTAATACCATACTTACTGTCATGGTATTA
The DNA here is from genome assembly GCA_946894095.1 of Incurvaria masculella. NCBI lineage: Eukaryota > Metazoa > Arthropoda > Insecta > Lepidoptera > Incurvariidae > Incurvaria > Incurvaria masculella. The sequence continues at coordinate 10,264,421 of OX335647.2, forward strand.
AACCCATGGTAACTAGGTGCCATCATTCATCTTATATTGCGCGGCTTTGACTATCTTCAATTAATGCGATGGTACTAACCTAGACGGGATAACCCGAACGCCTAGAAATCTACAAACCACTCTATTACCTTAAAGCTGTCTACATTTTGTTAAATTTATTAAATATTTCAACTAATTACTACGAGGGTTTCTCACTAACACTCAAAGCGCATTTCTAACGCAGAAATATTTGTTACAACGTGACATTACTGGCACGCGCATCCCATCTATGACTTATCCACACTCAAAACAATACTCGCACCCATGCCCATACAGCGGTTGGTGTCTACGCATCATTAGCACTGTCCGACCAGTCACTTTGCCAGGGCGCTTTCAATTCACAGAAACGCGGCTAGGTAGTTTTCCTCTCCATGAAGGCACTCACTGACACGTCAGTGCATGAATCAGTCACTTACTTTCTCATTAGCACCCACGTACAATTTCACCGGTGAACTGAAATGATTATAGACTCCGCATCCCGCATCATATGCCTCGCTTTCTAAATGCGATAGGTGCCCACTAACTACCGCTTTTGGTACAACAATTACTTGGATTGTTCTATTACTAGGCGCTTCATATTCGCTAATACAAGCACACTTCTGTGTGGGCGATGACGCCCTTGGGTTTTGAAACTTTCACGGGGGCTGCGAAAACGATGCCGGCCAACCAGATGCTCCACCACACCGCCGACACCTTATTTTGACGACATCGATCCCTTTGTAGGCAACTCCTCGTGAGTCCATTCCACAATTTACCGACCCTATAGATCAAGGATCTAGAGAATCTGCACATCTGGGGAATGCTGGGTGTCGACAACGCACCCAGTGTTTTCTGCGTTGAGCAATGGTACAAAGGGGACGGAGGGACAGCGTTATGCAACATAGAACACAGCCAGCCAGTTTATTCAGTCATGGTGTAAACATTACTTGGAAACAGTTGTCGTTCGATTTTGTTGCCTGGTAACTCCAATTTATGTCCAACAAATATCCTTTTGTTCGTCTTATTCTTGCCATGTTGCTGTATCACAAAATACAGATGTTTGCAACGGTTATTGAGTATTCGTGGATGAAATATGAAACGCATGAACTTTTCACGAATATTAAAGCAGTTCAGTTACAGTAAGAAAAGGGTACGCACAAACGATTATGGAAGGTATTTCCATAATCGTTTGTGCAAACACATTTTTTACTTCTAGCCATTGAATCTTTCAGTCGCTTTAAGACCACTATAAAAGTGTTTGGTTTGACTCAAAGTTACCTGATTCCTGAGCACGGAATTACAAGAATAGGCTTACTGAACTCCCGTGGCAATGCATCCTTTCAACGTCGATCTACCTACCTTCCTTGCGAAAGTGTCGATCGTTCCATATTTTTTAAAGATATGTGTGCAAACACTTTTCACAGCCATTGAATCTTTTAGTCGCTTTAAGACCACTATAAAAGTGTTTCTTTTGACTCAAAGTTTCCTGATTCCTGAGCACGGAATTACAAGAATAGGCTTACTGAACTCCCGTGGCAATGCATCCTTTCAACGTCGATCTACCTACCTTCCTTGCGAAAGTGTCGATCGTTCCATATTTTTTAAAGATATTTGTGCAAACACTTTTCACAGCCATTGAATCTTTCAGTCGCTTTAAGACCACTATAAAAGTGTTTGTTTTGACTCAAAGTTTCCTGATTCCTGAGCACGGAATTCCAAGAATAGGCTTACTGAACTTCCATGGCAATGCATCCTTTCAACGTCGATCTACCTACCTTCCTTGCGAAAGTGTCGATCGTTCCATATTTTTTAAAGATATTTCTGCAAACACTTTTCACAGCCATTGAATCTTTCAGTCGCTTTAAGACCACTATAAAAGTGATTGTTTTGACTCAAAGTTTCCTGATTCCAGAGCACGGAATTCCAAGAATAGGCTTACTGAACTCCCGTGGCAATGCATCCTTTCAACGTCGATCTACCTACCTTCCTTGCGAAAGTGTCGATCGTTCCATATTTTTTTAAAGATATTTGTGCAAACACTTTTCACAGCCATTGAATCTTTCAGTCGCTTTAAGACCACTATAAAAGTGTTTGTTTTGACTCAAAGTTTCCTGATTCCTGAGCACGGAATTCCAAGAATAGGCTTACTGAACTTCCATGGCAATGCATCCTTTCAACGTCGATCTACCTACCTTCCTTGCGAAAGTGTCGATCGTTCCATATTTTTTAAAGATATTTCTGCAAACACTTTTCACAGCCATTGAATCTTTCAGTCGCTTTAAGACCACTATAAAAGTGATTGTTTTGACTCAAAGTTTCCTGATTCCAGAGCACGGAATTCCAAGAATAGGCTTACTGAACTCCCGTGGCAATGCATCCTTTCAACGTCGATCTACCTACCTTCCTTGCGAAAGTGTCGATCGTTCCATATTTTTTAAAGATATTTGTGCAAACACTTTTCACAGCCATTGAATCTTTCAGTCGCTTTAAGACCACTATAAAAGTGTTTGTTTTGACTCAAAGTTTCCTGATTCCTGAGCACGGAATTCCAAGAATAGGCTTACTGAACTTCCATGGCAATGCATCCTTTCAACGTCGATCTACCTACCTTCCTTGCGAAAGTGTCGATCGTTCCATATTTTTTAAAGATATTTCTGCAAACACTTTTCACAGCCATTGAATCTTTCAGTCGCTTTAAGACCACTATAAAAGTGATTGTTTTGACTCAAAGTTTCCTGATTCCTGAGCACGGAATTCTAAGAATAGGCCTACTGAACTCCCGTAGCAATGCATAATTTCAACGTCGATCTACCCACCTTCCTTGCGAATGTGTCGATTCTTCCATACATTCTAAATATAACAACTTGGGGTCCTTTCCTTTTAGAGGTTCGGGAAAAGGCCCGTTTAAACCGAATAATGAAAGATCGTCGTTAGCACAGGTCGCAATTGTGCCTATAGCACACAACTCCTGTTAGATAGAACATCTGACCTCTGCTCGCACGCATGCGTATGGAGATGTATGGATCCACGAATACTGAATGTTCTAAAAATATCCTGTTCCTATCGTTGCATCTAATTATACTCGAGACCACTCGACACGTACTCGCACGTAACTACTCACAAATGTTTAAAAATATTTCGACAGCTCGTTCTCCCTCGCGCCTGCGCTCTCCAGCGTGCTTACGCACTCTCGCCGCCGTGTACGTAACGCTAACGCACGCGCACGTTGAGTCTGCGTTAATTTTTATCTATCTTTACAGCTGGCAACTCGAAAAAAACAGTGAAAAATTGAAATAAAAATGTCTGAGGCCGGCCGACCTGACCCTCCGATCCTATTTGAAACATGATATGAACTAAATGAATGATGATATGAACTTTAAAAGGCGTACGCTTGAGGTAAGAAATATCGGATAGAATGATAATCACGAAAATAAAAACTCAAAATGCAATGTTTGGTACAGTCGGACTCGCACACGAAGGGTTTCCGTACAATCTTACTAGACTTAACGTAAAACAAATCTCGTTTTTTTGTATAATTTTTTATTATTTTTTAATTTTACCTATTTTCTGTTACAGCGGCAAAATAAATACACACTCTGTGAACATTTCATGCAGCTACCTACCTACTACGGTTCATGAGATACAGCCCTGTGACAGACGGACGGACGGACGGACGGACGGACTGAATACAGCGGAGGCTTAGTAATAGGGTTCCGTTGGCACCCTTTGGGTACGGAACCCTAAAAACAGAACATTATCACCCATCTAAGCTACACATTTTTAATGAGTAATCCACAAATCCGGCTCGATACACGGAGAACCATTCCTGTAATGGTATCCACGTTTAATGTAAACAACTAACAGTTTGGTTCAAGTAGATCAGTTCATCGACATCGGAGCCGTGCACCGTGCACACACTGCACGCACGTGCGAAGCTCGCTGGAGCCAGCGTGGGTATAGATAGATAGATTAAGTAATTACTCAGGCAAGAAGCGTGAGAGAAGCTCCTCTCGTTTCCTTCTACGCATTGTCACCTCGCCAGCCAGCGCAGCGCAGCCGATAGGTGAGCGAATGTACTTATTTTATTGTTATTGAGACAAGAAATTCTCTCACTCAATTACTAAGAGAAACCCCTCAATGATGATACGTACAGTCGAATAAAGAGTTAAGGATACACATCCGATTGAATGAAAAGATTAACAGTCGAAATACTTGACTTTTCTAAACAATTATAGGGTTAATTATAGATTCAAACATAGTTGAGGATGTCTACTACCTACTGAGTAAAAAAAAACCATAACAAAATTTAATGGGAAGTTGTATTTAAACACCATTCAGTTTTACGTTTAACCTTTTAACCTTTGGTTGACTGTACATACAATCGCATTCGTCTTTACGCTTAAAATTTGATATATAAGGTGAGTTTATAATAATCTACAAGCCTTATCTAGATTATTTTAAACTCACCTTATATAAGGTGAGTTTATAATAATCTACAAGCCTTATAGGGTTGATTCAGTATCTGATATAGAACAGCTTTTGCTAAGAATGTAGGTATGTAATTTTTTTTGTTCCATTTTAATTTTTGAGAAATTTATACATTATATTCTTCCCAGTATTGTAAACAACTTTTGCGAAGAAACTATTTACCTATCGATGAAGGTTTCCAAGAAAATAAATTATTAAAGTTCACTAACTCTAACTGCGAAATAATGAAATGCGTGCTTCGAAATGAATCCGTACAGATGAATCCGTACTTAATTACTACTATGTACAGCTCGTGGTGTAGGGTCTAAAGGACTTGCCTTTAATTCGAGAGGTTATGGATTGAAATCCTCGCCCCGTCAATCTTTCCTGAAAACAATTATAAGACAAACATTCCGAGGGCAGGTGCAGGAAACACATGCACATACCTACATAGTATGGTTCACTCTTTTGTTTCCGTGTCCATTAAATAAGTAGTTTATCTTCCGTAAGTTTCCGTGAGCGTAACCAATTTCAGTTCAACAGGCAATAAAATAAAATAAAAGATTGTATGTTATTTTTGGCATGTTCCACATGATCGATTTCAATTACGAAGAATGAAAATCCTATCGAGCGCGAATCTGTCGGCCATTTTATCACAATCAAACGAATCGTAAATTCTCGCTCTATTTTAATGAACAATTTAACGGAATGGTTTGATTTCTGGAACGAAAGAGCGTCGCTTTTCTAAACGCCCCCGCTCGTTCCACACATTCACTCACCCAGAATTTGTCGTTTCAAATCCAATTTACCTTTACAAAAGTATCCAAGACGTGCCGCGTCTCTCATTCGATTCGGTTTCGACTCACTGTGTCGGGCTTGTGGTGTGGCAACGCCCAGTAGGTCGACGTCCATTGAACCGAATTTCTCCAAGGATGCACGAGTATCATCAACATTCGTTCCGCCAATTTACAAAAAGCGTATCAAATAATTGGATCGGATAATGCGGAAACGGAAAAGGCTACCTAGCGGTTTCTAGCGAAGGCATTCATTCATGCCATATGCGTAGTACTTATGTATGTATGATGAGGTAATACACGTGTTTACTCTACGTTCTACATGTGTGAAGAAAAGTTACCGATCTCTTACACAAATGTGTTTTCAAAATAAGTGAAATATAAGAGAGTGTGATCATTTCATAGGCCTAATTACTTGTCAGACAACATATTTTTTAAGCGCTAAGAAAACAATAATAATTTTAATAAGTCCATGCATAAAGACACATATTTTCGAGCATATTTTCCAATATAGCTCGACTTAATAGTGATTGTATGAACCTAATCATGTATTCATTCATTATGTAGTAAACATTCTCATGATACATATCAAAATTATAATATTGTATTAAAGACCTATGAAAATTTTGTGCTCACTCTCTATTAGGCACGGAGGTGAAGAAATTCTTCACCTCCATGTTATTAGGTACTTACTAAGTACATGTAATTTTCTATAAAACCCAGAGCTTTTATAACATTACATAGGCAATGCAGTCACAAATAAACTTCGCTGTATCGTTGTAGCTATTTTATTTTCTTTCATGTTCATAAGTTAACATATTTTTATTCAGCTTTATCATCAGTGAGATACATTTAAGAAATATTAATGGCTAGGCCATAATGTCTTCGCGTAATCTATGGCTGTGTGGTTCTATGTAATGTGCATGACCCTAGTCCTATCCCTGTTCCCCGCATACACATGTCCCTCTCTCTCTTTCACCTGATGGAGCGAAGATTGACAGCGTCTGCTGAAAAGGCTGAAAGGCCCAGCTTTCAGTGCATTTTTTGATACCGCGATGCACTGACACACCATGTCATCGTAGCACCGGTTCCCGCCAAAACTATCTCGCCGCGCCGCCGGGTCCTTACGTACCCAGGAGTACCTCGCCAGTACCGCGTGTGCTCGAAACTTACGAACAATCCAAAGGACTTTTTGTGCTCTTCATCGTCAAGGACGCAGCGTTCGTGAACTGCATCTTGCAGGAGTAGCGTGGTGGCCACCCGCACAAGTCTGGAAGTCTCCATCGTGGTGAGCCGTCCCACCTTCATTTATCCTAACCCCCTAGAAGATTGTGCATTGCATGGGACCACATACCATTTCTTTTGCGAACCTATATAGGCCTCTAATTGTAATCAGATTATTTTCAAAATCTGATTACAATGCTTTAAAAGTAGATGTCGCTGAAACTTAAATTAATAACATAAAGGTAATGTCGTATCCATTAAATACATAAAATTATGTAATATCTTTCTCATCCATACTTATATTGTATATGCAAAAGCAAGTCTGTCTGTCTGTTGCGTTTTTACGCCTAAACCGCTGAACAAATTTTAAGGAATATCGGCATATGTAGACATAGTCTGGATCTTGGAGAAAGATGTAGGCTACCTTTTGTAACGAAAATAAACTCGAAGGGGGTGAAATAGGTGATGAAAATTTGTATGTTATTATGTACTTATAATGTATTTGTTGAAATTATGAAGTACCAACAAAATTCACAAACTGGCAACCGTAAAAAATTAAGTACCATAATATTAAGTTCAGTGTCATATTTTTTTTTATTCCTATCATCCGTAACTGCAGGCCTATTCAAAGGATTCCGTGCTCAGGAATCATGAATATTTCAGTCGATAAAACTTTTATAGCGGTATTCGAAGCGATTTTCTCAGCGGAAATAACTTGAATAATTGAAATGCCCTGCTACGGAATCTTTCCTCCGCGAAATCCGCTTTGACAGCCGCTACAAAAGCTGTTTTTATCGTCCGAAAGATTCCTGATTCCTGAGCACGGAATTTCAAGAATAGGCCCACTGATCCAAAACCTTTCCCTCCAGGCTTTTCCGCTGATCGATAGCTACGAACAACATCAAATAAACCGCTCCACGCAGAGCCGCGCCGCCATTTCGTTACAATCAACATACGTCAAGGTGCACTATAGGCACGGCACACGTGGACATTTATTTTCGTGCTGACCGCGACCAGGGGAAAGCCACGAGTCGACCGGCCACGGCCAATGTAAATTTTCCGTGCGCAGTTACGCCGGCATATGATAGCATGCGTAAGAACTAAGAACAACACTCCCGATATTATAAGATTATTTTTTATGGAACTGGACATGCCTGGTTTAAATATAAGTATATTAGGCCAACACACCGCATGGAAACATATTGCCGTGCCAGGACCTTTCTTATATTGCTCGGTTACGTTTAACTGAACGGAAAACTCAAGGGGGAATGAAAAACTTTCTGTATTTTGAAGCAAAACACCTATGGCCTCGTACTCTAGGGATTAAGTCCATAATTAAGGCCGAGTGCACGAAAGGACAAAACATCAAAATCAATTTCAACGCATGATTAAATACGTCACTTTGTATGGACGGAACTCCATGCGGTTCACTAAAAGTGACGTGTTTGAACATTGATAACTCATCCGTCTCTTCGTGCAATCGGGGCTAAATGTTCTCGTCTGGCCGCTACATTTGTATTACAGTGGATGTTCGAGTCCGTTATGAAATAGACCAGATAGGGCGTATCTAGAGTAGAGTTGAACATTTGAAATGATCAGTGCAATATAATCGATGATTTAACTCCGTCCATGACGCCCCGGTACTTTACACATTGCAAGACAAGGCTAAAAATGAGAAGCTCGTGAAATATTTAGACCTGGCCCACGCAGTTACCGCTGTGCACGGGAAACACCCATAGGTGCTTTGTTGTTGTATACGAACAACGTTGTTCCAAAAAGTTTAGCCAAACATCTTGAGAAATTGGATATTAGGCTCCAATCGGAGGTTTCTGTCTGAAGCTCGGAGCGGGCGGCGCGGCGGTAATGTTCACACGTTCGAAAAATGCTTTCCAATAAGGCCGCTTAGCACAAACCGATTGTGCTAAGCAACCTATAACTTAGAAACCAAGGATGTGTCCAAGGGGTATCTGATCGTGATTACCATACTAGCGGACGCATGTCGGCATATTATTATGCTGCCGCCACTGCAGCTAGTTCAGCGCGCTGCTTGTATCGATGTGTGTCGCCGGTACAGCGAGCAGTATGGGTCGCCGTGGGCTTATTGTTTGTTTTTAGGGCAACAACCTTTGTCGGGCGATACACGCACCGCGCCCGCCCTGCGCCGCTCTGCCCCGCCGCCTAACGAATAGACCTACTTTGACTACGTTGGGTACTATTTACTAACTTACGTAAAGGTGGTTACCATCGTTACGCCTTTTCACGATAGTGGAACCACATTGTTTACATGCACTGGATGAAGTTCATAGGTCTCTCTTTCACGGTCTTTCTCTATACCAGACACTATACTGGCCGTTCTTTCTACTAGGTTATTGCTTCTCCTGTTTCTATATTAAGGTGGCCCAACCCGGCGGCCTCAACTCATTTGCGGGCACGATACAAAACCGTGCTGTTGCGCTCTGGGACCTTCTCTGTTTCCAAGAATAAGACAGGCTCCGTGATAAGGAAGATGCAACCTGTCCACAAAAAAGACAATGTGTATGGTGTATGATTTGGTAAGATTTACGAAAACTTTAATTTCAAAACGACTTATAGCTAAAAGTAAACCACGACCGCTGTAGTCAAAAATCTTACAAAAACCAAATTGATTATAAATCTTGATTAAATAAGCTATGTCTGATGACTAATCTTATTAAGGTGTTCTTACTTTATCATTGCGTAATCCACCTCCAAAGTTATTGTATAAAACGCGCGAAAAATCCGAACTTTCGGACGTTATAACTTGGAAACCAAACACAATTTTACAATGCCAATGGTCATCAGACATCTAGTTCAATCAAATAGAGCTATTTTGAGCAAAATTTTGGATCTCTGACAAGAAATATAGGCGTGATCTTCTTTCCCCTTTTGTATGGGGAGATGAGCGGGTTGGGCCACCTTAAGTTAAGTTTTATACCTTGAGATCCGGTAGTAGCTGAAAACCAGCGACACAAGTCTACTTCAGCAAGCTTGCTGATCTAAAGGCGGACATACAATTACCGTATCCCTACAGTTTTACATATACATGGGTTTATCTCAATCGTAATAGCATTGTAAAAAGTTTTAAAGCATGATTCTGCTATCGGAGAACAAATTATTATATCTGTACACGTCCGTTGGAAGAAATATTCGCGGAGGAATTGATAATGTTTCAAATAATTATTGTTAATTGTACTCACATTCTTTCATCATCACCGCGTGAATTCGTTGAATGTTCCGTGCCTCGTTTGACATCAGATCTCATGTCTGGAAAGGGAAAAGTTATCCACTTTACGAACTGCAAAAATAACTATTGTTCATTTTTAATAATAAAAGTATATGACAACTTAAAAAATATGGCACTTTATGTAATTAGCTTGTGTAACGCATTCATAATTTTCGCGAGCTTAGTCGATTGCGATTTCCGTGACTCCAATTGCTGCTGATGTCGAAGCGACACGGGACGACTTAGCGACGACGACGTGAGGTCGGGGTGTATTCGTAGATTGTGTATTATTTTCACCACCTCCAGTTACCTGAAATCGGATAAGTAGCTATCGGTTACATTGCATATTGATAAGGTGTAAATATAACTTTGGGATTTATGTAACTGGAGGTGGTGGAAACGGGCGAAATCGAATTAAAATGAAAAACACGGGCAAATATTAGGCGAATCAAGTTGGAGAACTGGAAATACTTTCAGAAGAGTCTGGATACGCATGCTTTAATTTCTAAATAGGAAGATGCGAGCACTGGTACTTTAATTCTCTCTCTCTGGGCTTCTCGGGGCAATTCGGGGCTCTGATTACTGCTGATGACGAGGCGCTGAGGTAGCTAGCTAGCGAAATCTAGACCACGAAGGCAATGCCCTGTACCAAGTTTATTGGTCGGACGGATCGGACTTAACTAATTCGGCAAAGGATGAAATCCTAAAGACGGGCCCAGTCACCAACCTTCAATCGAATCACGTCGAAAGCCTGGAGTATTTCTGCGAGAATTTGTAAATGAACGCGTTAATTTCACAAAAGGTACATACGAGCATTGGCCCGGCCCGTACACGAAAAATAATGATTCTGAAGTTCTAATTACTACTGATGACGAGGCAGTGAGATGGCTCTGAAAACGAAATCTAGATCACGAAGTCAATACCCTGTGCCAGGTTTATGGGTCGAGCGGGTCGGTGTTTACAAATTCGGCGGAGGATAAAATTTTGAATGACGGACAAGTTCAGTTTCCTTCGAAAGAATCGTGTAGGAAATTTGGAGTATTTATGGGGATGTTTGTGAATGAACGCGCTAATTTGACAATAGGTTGATGCGCGCCCGTTTGATTCGTCGGCTCTAGCTGCTGATGACGAGGCGGTGAGGTGGCGAGCTGGCTACGAGATCGCGGCCGCGTGAATGCCCCGCGCCGCGCTTGTGGGTCGGGTTCAACAGAACTCGCGGCGTATATTTCCGAGCATTCGCATGCTCTCGCCACATCGTCGTTCGGTCGATAATTGTAATGAGTGATTCACGAGCTGGGTAGGAGGCTTCCAGGCGGCATTTCCTTGATCATTACCGCAAAACAAAAGTGGTACAGGTATTGTTATCCATTCTCCGTGCGTTTTATGATATTGCATGTACCCTCAGAGCCTGCAAATGTTCATACAAAATAATAAATAAGAGACATAGGTACATGTCTTTCAATATCTGAGAAGCCAAGATGATATCGCCAATAAGCAGCCTTACATGTGCGCGGGAGCCAAGTAGTGTTGCAAGAATCATATGGTCATTTTTTAACCAAAAAGGTTCTTCACCAGATAAAAGCATGACGCTGAAGTAACTTTATGTCTGGGGTGGACATTAAACCCGGCTATTTTGTCTCCTCGCGATCGCCACTAGAGTATCCAGTGCCAGAATGATTGTCGAAGTTGGAATTGAATAGCTGTATCGATCTCGTCCGCGAGAGGAAGCGGCGGCGGCAGTGGTTTCGACAGCATGTGTGTTTGTGGAGCGCGCTTCCTGTCCTGCCTCGCGCCTCGCACGCGGTCACACCGTTTGGTTTATTTTGTACCGATCGCTCTGACAAAACGCGTGAGAACATTTTATTCTCACAGTTATTCACACGATAAGTAGATATTGAATGTTTTAAACCCATCGACATACCAAAGCAAACCAGTTATCTGTAAATCGATTCATTTTTACCAGATTTTAGATAGCAGATATTCCACATGCACGTATTTACAGTGGTTTAATTTTAATGAGTTAGTTCCATGGGTAATTAATAAATAATTCTTAACGAGATACTAAGCTTTCCAAAAAAAAATTCTCTGGTTGTTGAATTAGGCACAGTATGGAAAAAGGCAACTATTGCTTTCACCAAAGCTAGTTTAATTCAGATGAGGATTGTAGATTTACTCAATGTCATCTCGTTACGATAACTGAAAAGCTTTGAACATCTTCTTAATTCAGTCTTATACCAAATTGTCGTCTGCTTAAATTGTTGGCAAGTAGTAAATCTGCTAAAACCGTAACGTGCGAAAATTCAGAGCCGTTTACTATGTCCTCCAGGTTAAGGTTCATGTTGCTTTCAGTACAAACCTTCATGATTGACATGACGTACCGTCACTTTATTTGCATTTTATTGAACTGAATGGTCCTCTGGTCCCAGAGCATCAATAATGATGATGCTCTGGTTGATCTGCGACTATGTTTGCATGTGCCATGTACGTTTTAGTTGAATTAGTAGTTTTTTTAAATTAGAGACAGCGGGTCTCATAGTAGGCGCGCTAGGTGACATACCTACCTCCCCCTTTTTAGGGTTCCGTACCCAAAGGGTGTAAACGGAACCCTATTACTAAGCCTCCGCTGTCCGTCCGTCCGTCCGTCCTTCTGTCACAGGGCTGTATCTCATCAACCGTAGGCAGCTGAAATTTTCACAGAGTGTGTATGTGTTGATGGTACGGAACCCTTCGTGTGCGAGTCCGACTCGCACTTCACCGGTTTTTATTATGTATGGAAACGGAAGGATGGACAAATCCAGTGTGGGAGAAATCCAACTTGTGGGTGGCAGAATTGGTCAACGCACTGCCGGCGAAAGGTTTGCTTGCTGGTTCCAGCATTGCAGTTTTTTCGTTGATTAATGTGTCATTTCTTCATTGTTGATTCATTCTGCATACATTTCACAATCGTTTCAGAATTCGACGTACCCACTTGCTCAGCAATAAAAAGTATACTTTACGTGATTTAAATTATTCTGGAGTAAAAGGTCATCAGATTTAGGATTTGATTATTTAATCCCCCCTCCTCCCTCCCCCAAGAATACAAGGTGCCACCAGCCTTACTCCAGGTGCCTCAGTCCCCCAAAAAAACAAATATTAAAAATAGGCCTGCCCTTCCTAGGCTACGCCGATGCTTGTAGATGCTTGGAAAAAACCAAGCAGGCTTTGTAAATCTCCTCACCAACGTACCTGATAGTAATTGAGCTCTAGGCGCGATGGTTAGTTTATATTAGGCCGAGAGGCTCAACTAGCACGCGCTTGGCGTGGGTCGTTGTCGTCTTGAATCTGTGACAGCGCCGGGGGGTGGAGCGCGGGCGTGCATACAAATTGTAGACAACGGCTCGAGACGTGCGCGCAGCTCCTGACCCGACCGCGACGTGACCCCGCGGCCCTCCAATTGTGCGTAGGTTGGCTGCACAAGTACCCATCGACTGATTCTTTAATGGAGTCGATCCGATTTGTGCGTCACAAAGTGATGGGTACGACTGAGCTATAAATATTAAAGTAGCGATGTAGACTATCTGACAGACAACACACAGCCTAAACCGCTGAACCAAGAAATTAAAAAATTTGGAGGAGATGTTACTTGAGAACCCTAAAGGTGCAGCATTTATTTATTTTATTTTATTTATTTATATAGGAGGAAATACAGACACGAACAATGAAAGCAGTAACAATAACAAATAATTAGAATTTGCTCGTATCGAAAGCTATTCCTCACCTATACATAAAAATACATTCATAATACATTTATGAAAAGGTGGTGCATGCGGAATTACAAAGTAGGAACAAACATATAAATACGAATAAGATATATAGATGGTACATATGTTTGCTTACAATAGCTTGAGATTTCTGACATTATATTTAAATGTACGTGTGGAGTCCAAAAACAAGTCATCTTTTCATTGTACAGCTGGCACTAACAGGATCTCTAAGGGGACGCATCATAAAGTCCAATAAGCACAAGGTCCAAAACCCATACCGTTCAAACACTTATGAATACGGAACTTTTTCAATTAGGTTAGGTTAGGTTAGGTTAGATTATAATATTTGCATTTATAAATATATGCAAAAATACATACTTTTGGATGTTCTGGGTTTTGGACCTTATGCTTTTTGGACTTTATGAAGGCGACCCATCTCTAACACCAGCATTTGTGCGTACGTTACTAATAAGGTGGAATAATGCATTAAATCTAGTGCTTCTTAGCGGGACTCTAAAATCTATCAGCTCGAGAAGGCTAGGGGAGTCGATTATATTATTACAGATCTTATATAGAGTAACTAGATCAAGTTGAGAACGTTTTTCGAGAAGAGTACATATCTTATAGCGAGTGATCATTTTGGCATATGAGCTTTTTGGGTCACTCAATCTATAGCTTAGGCATCGCAGAATTTTTTTCTGTACACCCTCCGACACAAACCCTCCAATACGTCTGCGACTATGTATGCATTTGGCAGGGTTTGAAAATATGCCATATTTCTGTTGCTCATCTAATGCTTTATTTCCTTATTATCTATGGTGACTGGTGTTCGACATTATAACCTACTCACATTTTATACGTTTTACTATATTCGTAAATATAGGCCAAATAAGCGAACGCGATTTATCCGTAAATAGAAGCAATAGGTATAAATATAGTTGTTCGTCCATGAACCCGTAGTTTATTAGTTAGTAATTTATAAATGCGGTACAGCTGAATGCTTATTTACATACAATACAATTATTTTCTTACACTGCTATGAACGTGTATGCCAACATAGCTATTATATCTTGGGACACACCTCGATACTGCAAGCAAACGACTTTATCGACTCATACATATCAATAAGCCATTGTGTTTGAGGAGGACTCTTTCCTGTTAAGGAGCTTTCCACCTTACTATCGAGTGGGTACAAGCACAATGACACTGTTCTCCCTTTTTAAAAGCCGTTTCAACACCGCTAAAACGCCATAATAACCAGTTCCACATAGCACTTTTCACCTGACTTTTGTTCACCACGTGCTGGATCGGAGGGTAGATAGCGTATTCAGATGGTCGAATAGGTAATAAATACATATCTTTTATAAATAATTGAACGACTTTTAGACAAAGATTCGTGTGGACGTTTGTCCCTTACGTTTTGTCACAGAACAAAGATTTTTTGTCAAAATTTACAAACTCTTACTCGTTCTGTGCCCAATGTATGCCTTGGCCAAGCCTAGCACATGTAAAGACGATTAATCTTCGCATTTTTGATAAACATGGGGAGAAATGGTTGCAATCTTTGAACCCTCCCTTAATTTCAACCAATTGCGAATCTACTGCCGCCGCCAGTGCCCCTCAGTAGTGCTGCAGACGTCGACGCGCACCGCGTACCAAGTAGCCCAGTGACAGCGGTGTGGCTGCAGCGACCGCAGCGGTGCCAACACAGTGACAACATAGTGACAGCCTGAGATCAAAGAAGGAGTGAGATGTGCCTCCACCGAGCCCCGCTGCGCGCTGTTGCCAATTTTAAAATCCATCTCAACATAAAACTGGCGTTGGGAGGTGACAAAAAATAGTTTTCTGTTCATGTTATATATATAAGGGCATTTCTGCTTACCTAGAAACCTATGATCCTAAATGAGATGTGTAAACAAATTAAACAGCCTTATTATCAAACATTTTAACTTCTAGATTTTAATTTAAGCAGTATCTCTTAATATGAATTTTCAAATTTCTTATGCACACACGACAGTTCATTCTTTTTTAACTCTAACCTAACTAAAGCCCATTTAAACGGGAAGCCTTTTTTATGTTCTGTAGTGACAACTGACAGCGAGCTCGGTGGCAGTGGCGCCATTTACAAACAGCGCATTTCTCGCCGTGCCGCATCGCACGCTTCAAGTTTCGAGCAATTACTTGAAATGTTTTCGCAGGCACGGAAGTGAAGACGGAAATACCAAGAAGATAAACGTAGTTACCAAACCATTATATCATACATACATAGCTTACGAACGTGTTGTCAATATGCATATCCATTAAGAACAGTGACATTGACATAACTGAGATAGGGAGGTACTCATCGATGTAGATACTACAGAGATTTTGCAGCATCAGCGCATAGTTGTTGTTGTTGTTGTTGTTGTCGGCGAGTAGCTGCCGACGCTTGAACGCACTTGACACGAGGCCGTTGTGCTCAGTAACCCGACTTTTGGCTCATTCCAGCCAGCCGAGCTCTTCCACAAAGCGTAGCAGCCCTTTAGGGTCTTTCCACACTTGCGGGTCGCTCCTTTCGGTGCTAAAGACCCCCGTACAAAATGTCTGCAGTTGTCTACATTCCATGACTATATGTGCCGGTGTCTCCTCCGCCTCCAAGCAGGCCCTGCAGAGGGGACTGTCCGTGACTCCGATGGTGTGCAGGTGTTTGTTGAGCTGGCAGTGGCCCGTGAGTAGGCTTACCACCGTTCTCAACTGTGGTCTATGCAGCTGTAGAAGTTTCCTAGTTAGGTGTGGATCCGGTGCTGGCACTGCTTCCCTTGATTGTCTACAGTCCGCTGTAGATGACCACCTTGCAGTGTGAGCCCGTGTCATTCGTTTCCTCAGCCAGGTCTTGACTTCACTGAAGGGGGTTGGCAAGAGTGGCTCCGGTCCGACGGGCTTGGAACTCGAACCCGCCTTGGCGAGATCGTCGGCCGCATCGTTACCATGGCTCCCGCTATGTCAGCGCATAGTATTTACATTACGATAGCAAACAATAAGTTACCATTGTTACGATAATTTAGTCGTTATTTTAACTGATACCTAAATTACTTTTAAATTTAAAAACCTTTATACACATCATCACAGAATAACTAAAGTTCACGACCCTCAAGGGGTCATTTCTAGCATGCTCCCGAGCACCGATATATGGTCTCATCGGTTGAACCAAAAATGTTTTTAGGAAAACATTATGAGTGGCAAGCCCGCTGTGTCATCTGGCTGTTTGCTAGATATATATTTTGAATTAAAATAATAACCTTTTTGTACGGTTAGTCCGGTGCTAAGTAATCTCGTACGAAGTTTTCACAGGTTCTCTCTGAATCCGACTGCTAGTAACTGGTATTCTGTTCAAACCCACAGCACTAAAACGAATCTGGTCTGATCAACTTGATCAATTGACTGATCAAAAGGTATTAGATTACTTTACTTGCTTCTTAATTGAAACCAAGCTGTAAAACTAATACATAGGTACATATTATTAATGCTTTAGTTATTACATGCAATAAAGCGTCGTCTTTCCTGGAGATCTACATATATTTATCTTACTATAACGTCTATAGCGAATTATTCTTTAAAATACACGGTGTTTGTTAATTCAATACATTCCTTCTAAAGGGTCATTCTAGAGATAATTTGCAAAAAAAATGTCCCAATAAACTGGGGGTCGAAAATCATAGTTTTTGTGTTATTTAGGATTCAAATTTTTTTGGAAATGTTCTGTCTTGTTACCAAAAAATTATAACTCTAAAATATCTACCCCGCTCCGGGTACTTAATCAGCTATTTTTTAATAGGTGACGAATGAGAGACTACTTTGAAAAAAAATATGTGCCCTCAAAATATCCATAAAAATAAAGGGTCATATCCATCCATAATAATAAATGACAGTTTGTGTAGCAAAATTACAACATTTATTTAAATCAAAAAGGATTTACATGGCATATAAAAGTATGACACGTGGCATAAACATTTTGGAAATTCTTTATTATTTCATATGCTTCCAGAAAAGGTACAAATGTTGTCCACTTTCACACACGTTAAATTTTTTTTTGTTTGGTTCAGTTTGAGATAACTTTAACTAACTTTACTTTAACTTACGTCATTTATAACCGTTTATTTCTGAGATTATAGATATTTTGAATGCATTTATTTTGTTGAAGTAGTCTCTCATTCATCAGCTATTAGAAAATCGCTGATAAGATGCCCAGAGTTTAGTAGTTCTTTTACAATTATCACTTTATCATAATAACACAAAACATTTAAAAATAAGTTAAAACTTATATAACTCAAAAACTATTGATTTTAGGCCCCCATTTCTGTGGCCAAATTTGTTGCAAATTAGCCCTAGAATGACACCTTAGAAGGAATGTATCCAATTACCAAACCGCCTGTATATCTAAGTATAGAGTTTGAAAATAGCTGCGAGCTTCTCAATAAATAATAGCCCCATAAATCAGAATTCCTCTGAGTTTGTCTTTCAGAATATCTGTATTTAATTCCACTGATAAGAAAAGTCTGCTTTAACTGTAGTCTAAAAAAAACGGCCAATTGCGTGTCGGACTCGCACACGAAGGGTTTCGTACCATCGTATAAGATTTAACACAAAAATCACGTTTTTTTGTATAAAAACTAAAGGGATTTTTAGTTTTTATATATTTTTTTAATTTACCTATTTGTTATTATAGCGGCAAAATAAATACACAATCTGTCAAAATTGCAGTTGCCTACCTATTACGGTTCATGAGATACAGCCCTGTGACAGACGGACGGACGGACGGACGGACGGACAGCGGAGGCTTAGTAATAGGGTTCCGTTTTCACCCTTTGGGTACGGAACCCTAAAAAGCTACGATCCTAATGAACCTTCTAAACTTTGAGATTTGTTTTGAAGCCTTCACACGTTAATCCTTGGATCGGGGAACCAGTAACGAGAGATGGGAAATTTCCTCCCGCCTGAAGTTCTACGAAAAGCAATGGTTTTGATTCCGCCTTCTATCATACTTAAGCCCATTGCTCACTATCGTGACAGCCTTTTCGAAATTCTAAGGCTTTAGAGGTCGTAAATGAATGAACAATAGAAGCCACAACCTTGGTTAGGGGAAATAATTTATGTTTGTAAATTATGTAGCGGACTGACATCGCATACGTCTTTTAACTTCCAGACAACAGTTAGTCCGAAGGGGGCAACTTTCCAAGCAATTAAATACGAAGACTTGGGCAATAACCAGATATAGCGATCCACGCTGCACTGGCTCTTTCTTGGTACAGCCATACAAACAATAGTTTTGTGTTGTGATACAATTCTCATATTTCCGTTAAACTACATTTCAAAGGTATGTAGTCGAACATGACAACATATATTATGTTCGACTACATACCGTGTAGTCATGAAGGCAGCGGAAATCTAAGATTTGAAAATTTTAAGAAATGCATTCATTGTCAATTGTGCCAAAGCACGATTTTGCACGGCGACTGCCATTATACTAACAAAATTGTCTTTCAGGCCCTAACGTCATCAACCCCTAAAATTAGTCAGTTTTTTTTTATTAACTTGAGAAAGCTTATTTCTATATCCGTACGTTTTTATTTTAATATTTATATTAAGATTCTAAAATTAAGGTAATAAAGACTACTTATTTTCAATGTTGTATCCAATATTTTCCAACCTAAAGGTATATTTAAAAAAACATAAAACATACAGACGTAGATATTTGACGATATGTTTTACAATCCAAAATTTCAAAAATCTAGTAAAACATTAAGAGCATATTAACAGTAATCGGCCTTAGTATGGGGAATTGATAAGGTAACGACTCTCTTAATTGCACTATTGGCTTATTTTCTGCGAATAAATTCATAACTTCTTTGCAGGTTGTCGCCTTGTCGCCAAACAATCATAAAAATATTTTAAAATAATTCTAATATTCCCCGAATAATTATCCGGAGCCTCTCATCATTCCAACTGCAAATGATCTGTTTTCACCGTTGTTGCGCTTATTTGTCATAAATGGCCAATGTTTGGTAAGCACAAGCTGTTTGGTCCGGTGGTTTTCTCAGACTGACCCACGGTATATTTATATTTAACTGTACCTGACCTGCAAGTCACATTTCCTAGCTTGAGTTTGCCACGCTGCCACTGCTCACACGTATTCTCTTTACGGGGCGGCGCGAGGCGGTGCGGCGACGGGCGTGTGGTCGGTTATGAAGTGTTTAGATCGGATCGGATCAAGTTCAACTAGCAGCCATTACCGCGCCTGCGCACGATGACATGCACCGAGCGACCGTGTGCCACGACGAGACGCCGCGCCTTCATAAAGATTATGACACCGGTTCGTAATTGGCATCACGGGAACATAAACAGTGTCACTTAATTAGAATCTTCTCGGAAACATGCGCATTTACGAATTCTATGATTAAGGTGGCCCAACCCGCTCAACTCCCCATACAAACGGGGAAAGAAGACCACGCCTATATTTCTTATCAGAGATCCCAAATTTTGCTCAAAAGAGCTTTATTTGATCGAACTAGATGTCTGATGACCGTTGGCATTGTAAAATTGTGTTTGGTTTCTAAGTTATAAGGTCCGAAAGTTCGAATTTTTCGCGCGTTTTTTACAATAACTTTGGTCGTTTATTACGCAATGATAAAGTATTGTTTTTAAAAAAAAAGAATAGTAATCAGACATAGCTTATTTAATCAAGATTATAATCTATTTGGTTTTTGTTAGATTTTTGACTACAGCGGTCGTGGTTTACTTTTAGCTATAAGTCGTTTTGAAATCAAAATTTTCGTAAATCTTACCAAATCATACAGTATGCACATAACTTATTTGTGGACATGTTGCATCCTTCTCATCACGGAGCCTGTCTTTTTCTTTGAAACAGAGAAGGTCCCAGAGCGAAACAGCACGGTTTTGTACAGTGCCCGCGAATGAGTTAGTCCCGCCGGGTTGTTAAGTGCCACTTAGTAGTAAACCAAAGCTCTAATTGAAAAATATTTTAGTATCAGTTTTAGTCTATTTAATAAAATTAAATGATAACTATATTACATTCTACTATAACTAACGTACGTAGGTACGGAACCCTAAAAAGATAGAAAATATTACAGATCTACAGGTGTAGACAAATATTTTATGAGCACCTGACAAAATAACGACAGTTGCCGCAGAGGCACCTTTTAGCACATACACTTAGCCCCGGTTGCACGAAGAGACGACTAAGTTAATCAATGTTCAAACACGTTACTTTTAGTGAACCGCATAGAGTTCCTTCCATACTGTCCACACAAATTGACGTGTTTGATCATACTTTGACGTTGATTTTGATTTTTTGTCCTTTCGTGCACTCGGTCCTAAGGCTGAGATAAATAGTCGTAACAGAAACTAATACTAACGAAAAGTAGTACTTTGTGACGTCAATTTGCATTACTTTGAGATTTCGTCCATACAAAATGTGTCAAAGTGACGTCACTAAGTACTACTTTTCGTTAGTCTTAGTTTCTGTTACGACTATTTATCTCAGCCTAAATCATAAAAAAGTTATTCGTCCGTCAGTTCCTCTTTACTTAAGATCCTTAAGATATGAACAAAACTAAAGTGTGCATTTGCGTTCAGAAAATCCAAACCATCTAAACCTGCAAGTCCCTTTCCTTGATTGGTAAGGAAAAACCCGGGTTGGTACCAGCGCATTGCATAAAAAAATATCAAAAGGGCAATAGAAAATTATCCGTGTTTTTGATCCAGTTTGACAGTGTAGGTGTGATAAAAACGATCCATGTCCATTTATTGTGTGCCAGTCCACAAATGTATTAGTAAGTGGCAGTAGTATGTGCTACACACGTAGGTAAGACATACGAGATAGAATAGATCTCTCCGCGAACGTCATTAAAATTTTCCTTGCATCTGGAAATAGATTTCAACAACACAACAAGTGTGTATCATGGTAGGTACAGGAATATCTACTGAAACTGTCACGTAGCCGTGGAGGTGACATTGTTATTATGTTTGACATTGCCCTTCCCGCCTATAACCAACTTGGCAACACGACCGTGTCGCGTCTCGACACGTCAAATCTAATACGTCACAAGTTGTCCCATCTGTCGCTGCCTCAGATGAGAAACCGGCTTAGTGCGATTCGGACTCGCACAAGGGTTCCGTACAATTATTCATGATTTGATCCAAATAAATCACGTTTCTTGCATGATGGCCCCTTTAATTTTTATTTGTTTTTTTTTTCTATTTTCACTATTTGTCGTTATAGAACACTCTGTGAAAATTTCAGCTGACTACCTATTATGGTTTATGAGATACAGCCAGCCCTGCGACAGATGGACGGACGGACGGATGGACAACGGAGGCTTAGCAATAGGATTCCGTTTGGCACTCTTTGGGTACGGAATTCTAAAAAGGAATATGTGCCATCAAGCGCGCCTACTATAGGACCCGTTGTCTCCAATTTTCTAACACTATACCAACTCAATTTAAACGTACTTATGCCATATACAAATATAGTCGCAGACGTATTGGAGGGTCTGCGTGGATGGAACTGACTTGGCTAACGTATTTCCGGAGCATATTCGCACGCGGTGTCGATGTTTGGATTGTGTAGCATTCAACGCCTGGTCAGCTTCCCACCCCATACAATACGATTATAATATGCACACCATGCCACTAATCTTCCTTTTCTCTTCTGTGGTCGCTGCCCTTCGATAGTAAGTTTCAACATATATGTGGACATGGAGGACTAATATGACACCTAACTCTCATATTAGGGGCCCATATTAGCCCAGGACAACCACATGGGAACTATATTTGCCCTGCCAGGACCTTCCTTATATTGCTCTGCTGCATTTAATTGCATAGGAAACACGGCGACGCCGACGTTCGTTCATTCAATGGGGTACAGCAACCCGGGCATGATTTACCCTACCACTAAGAAACGACCCTAAAGTTTTATGAGCAATCCAAAACACATACTCGAGAAATGCAGTTGGACCACTTCAATGGATACAAAATGTTTGTTAGGGCATTCGTCTGAAGCAGGATTCGAGCTTGCGACCTTCTGATTATGATCCCCGATATCCCTAGTCCCAGTTGTCACCTAAATTGGCGTTTACACCAAATCGATAGACTGGCGTTTTCAAATGTATCGAGAATTTGAAAAACGCACAGTGGGCGTTAAGCGAGTCCGAATTGGATTTAAAAAGGTTACTCACCGTCGCTGCCGAATACGCCGACTTCGCGTTTTCAAACAAATCGGAAGTCCGAGTTTGAATTTGACAGCTTGAAGAAGTAAAACCACAGAATATCTAGTAAAAACTTGTATGGTGTTTGACGTTTTTACATAACTTAGAAGTTCCGTAAACGTCAATTTAGGTGAGAACTCGGACTGGCACCGTGTGGTGCAGACACGACGTCTAGTCACCGGGGTGACTGCGTAGAGCGTGTCCGCCACTTGCCATTTACAAAGACCATTAAAATATCAAGGCTGGGAAAACAGAAATAATAAAATTGTGCAGTGACTCATTGGTGGCGCGAGAGGACGCTGACATTTGTAGTGGCGGTCGCATCATTGTAGACACTGCATGTACCACGAACACCGTCCAGTGACCGTTTGGTGCCATTTTTTCCCACGCGCACAAACTAAATAAAGTTGACGAACCTTGCAGGGAAAATACTGTTTCATTCACAGATTTTGATGTTAACTGTTTCTCCCTGAAGCAAGCAGAAGAGTTCTGTGCTTATATCTTTTTTTTTTTGGGCGCACGCGAGGCTGTTAGGCATTGTTCTTACAATTGATGCAATTCATTTTATTTTCCATTCCTGACAAAAACATTGATTCCATTATTTAAATGAAAAAATATATTCAGTAACTGTCTCGGGCTAAGACCTCACTAAATTTTTCTAATTTAAATTATTTAAATTTAATATTAAAAAAAGTTAAATAACATTTACGTATATTTGTTTTTTTTTCCTAAAACTCTACGCAACTCCGTAATTTCCGTTATATTACGTTTGATTGTTTTCGATTTAACGCCCAATCGCAAACCGGCAGCCGTACAGAAGTTTCGCTTCAATATGAAATCAGAGTGGTCAGTCTGAGTTCTCACCTAAATTGGCGTTTACGGCAAACCGATCGACTTTTAATCGCGTTTGACTTTGACAGCTTCAAGAAGTAAAACCACAGAATATCTAGTAAAAACTTGTATGGAGTTTGGCGTTTTTCCGGAACTTCGAAGTTACGTAAACGCCAATTTAGGTGAGAACTGAGACTACCGGCTCTGAGCTCGATGTACTTAATTGTTGCCGGTTTTACTTAAGGAAGGAATACTTCAATAGAAGATTACAAGGTGCCTTATGATCTGCGCTTTTAAAATATACGGCGCGGAGAGGAAGAGGCGGCTGCAGCGCGGAGGCGGAAGCGGTAGAGGCACAAAGCCAACTAAACTGTTGAAGCGGTATCAAGATGTTGATATCTACATCGGATTATCTCCACGCTGGGATCTTGTTAGCGTAGATAATTTGACTCTATCTGGCCGGATCGACCGTAAATCACCTCCCAAATAGAGACCGATGATTAACCCGAACTTTCAACTGAGAACAAACCCGCCAAGCTGGTCCAGCATCCAGCCTAATTTTTTAAGTGAAACTTCTTTACGAGTGGTAGGGCAAATTGGCCTGGATCAGACGCCCTTTAGACCGCCCAACCTCAAAACGCTAAATCGTTCTTCCATTAGACCCCATTTCCACAAGGAAGTAAACTTCCGCGAGAAATTCCGGACAGACTGTCAGACAGTTAATCTGTCCATGTTGCCTCTGCCGCGTTTACACGGGCGATTTACTGTCTGACATTCTATTCATGACAAAAATATTAGGTATTTTATTTGCAAAGACTATTCGCGCTAATTAACATGTTGCCGATTGGAGCAGGCCAATCCCCACAAACAGCACCCTTTCACGAGCATCACGCCGGGCATAGCAATCGCCTCTCTCGACCATATTTTAGGGTAAGAGATTACCCGAAACAAGCGTCACCGTGCGATGCACTGTATCAGTGGCAACAAAACATTGTGAAATACTACTGATATTAGACATTCAGCATGACAAACGCATAGACAGAGTTGCACGCGATTACGCGTAAGAGTTCCGGATACGTTTTTGGAACTATAAAAACAATGGTAAAAGCAAGTCACTCTCGTAGACGAAGCGCCCCGGGCGCGAGGCTCCGTGGACACAGAGGTGGCGGGGGAGTGGCAGTGGGGGGGACCAAGCACGTTAGTTAAGGTGGCCCAACCCGCTCATTTCCCCATACAAATCGGGAAAGAAGATCACGCCTATATTTCTTGTCAGAGATCCAAAATTTTGCTCAATATAGCTTTATTTGATTGAACTAGATGTCTGATGACCATTGGCATTGTAAAATTGTGTTCGGTTTCCAAGTTATAACGTCCGAAAGTTCGGATTTTTCGCGCGTTTTATACAATTACTTTGGAGGTGGATTACGCAATGATAAAGTACGAACATCTTAAAAAGATTAGTCATCAGACATAGCTTGTTTAATCAAGATTTATAATCTATTTGGTTTTTGTTAGATTTTTGACTACAGCGGTCGTGGTTTACTTTTAGCTATAAGTCGTTTTGAAATTAAAAAAATCGTAAATCTTACCAAATCATACACTATGCACATTGTCTTTTTTGTGGACAGGTTGCATCTTCCTCATAACGGAGCCTGTCTTATTCTTAGAAACAGAGAAGGTCCCAGAGCGCAACAGCACGGTTTTGTACCGTGCCCGCAAATGAGTTCAGGCCGCCGGGTTGGGCCACCTTAAGAAGTCATTTTATTATCATGTTTACGTATATGAACTTCCAATTTAGTTTCCGAACTATCTATGAAATGAGATAAGCGTACACATGATAATGCTAATATATTATTAGGGTTCTGTACCCAAAGGGTGCCAAACGGGACCCTATTACTAAGCCTCCGCTGTCCGTCCGGCTGTCACAGGATTGTATATCATGAAACGTAATGGTATGACAGCTGAAATTTTCACAGGGTATTTATTTCTGTTGCCTTTAGAACGACAATTAGAAAAAAAATTAATTAAAATGGGTCACCATGCAAGAAACCTGATTGCTTTCGGTCAAATCTTGTATAATGGTACGGAACCCTTCGTGTGCGAGTCCGTCTCGCACTTGGCCGGTTTTTTTTTCTAGGGTTCCGGAGATAAAGCGAGAAAAGAAACCAATGCGTAGTGTTGTAATTAACTGGACATGCATGATGAATAGTATACCAAGCGTTATGATCCAGTTCCGAACTAGCCTTTTATGCATCCAATACGACTTTCTATAACCGCGCCCTTGAAAACTAATTATGTACCATGACCCATAACTTGGTCCTGGCCTTGCGCCCCTTCGAGGTCTGCCTGGTACCAACCTAGTTACGGCGATGCTTGCTACGAGCCACATTCAGAAGGAATTAAGTGTGCCCGGACCTACCCTTTATGAGCACGGATACATTGAACTGGATAGAAAACACAGATAATTTTTCAATGCCGCTTTGACCATATTTTCCTCCTCCTTAATGCCAGAAGGCGTGGGTTTAACCCCGCCCCGTTCATGCACCACTTTATTTCCCTTTATGAGTTTTACTAAGTTTTTGAAATTTTGGATTATAAATACTATGTCGAAATACGTCTGTATTTTTATGTTTTTTAATATAATTTTTAGATTGGAAAATTTTGGCTAATAAACATTGTAAAAAAGTTGTAATTTTTGGGTTCATTTTTCGATTTTTTTTACTGAAAAATACAGATATTTACAAATAAAATTAAAAAGATACGGACATAGAATGAAGCTTTCTCAAGTGATATGTTTTTTATTAAAGTCTGACAACTTTTACATAGTTGCCGTACGATGAAGCAGAAGCTAGAAGGACTTAGCTGGCACAGTGAAACGCCGTGACTTGAGGCACCGTGTGTTGACCCCACTGAAGAGAAAGGAAGGAGAAGTGGCATGCGGCCGATATCGCGTCTCTGTTATATGGTCAAAACGACCATACAATTGTATAGGAATCCGGGCGGGGCGTCGTATGCCAGACAGTCGAAACCTCGGTCGAAACATCACCCCCGCGAGCGAATGTGCTCTCAAATTGCGTTCGTTTCTACCCACACAAAACCTCCAATACGTCTGCGACTATGTTTGTATCTGACATGTATGGTCGCATTCAAAACTCCAGTAGCACTTCGCAGAGCGATTGCGGTAGGACGCCCCGCCTGAAGACCTGACCCCCGCCACATGTGAAAAGCAAATCCGACCGTAGGGTGTCACTGAACTTCGCGATGGTACATTTAAGGTGGCCCAACCCGCTCATCTCCCCATACAAAAGGGGAAAGAAGATCACGCCTATATTTCTTGTCAGAGATCCAAAATTTTGCTCAAAATAGCTTTATTTGATTGAACTAGATGTCTGATGACCATTGGCATTGTAAAATTGTGTTTGGTTTCCAAGTTATAACGTCCGAAAGCTCGGATTTTTCGCGCGTTTTATGCAATAACTTTGGAGGTGGATTACGCAATGATAAAGTAAGAAGATCTTAAAAAGATTAGTCATCAGACATAGCTTATTTATACAAGATTTAGAATCTATTTGGTTTTTGTTAGATTTTTGACTACAGCGGTCGTGGTTTACTTTTAGCTATAAGTCGTTTTGAAATTAAAATTTTCTTAAATCTTACCAAATCATACACTATGCACATTGTCTTTTGTGTGGACAGGT
Source organism: Incurvaria masculella (assembly GCA_946894095.1). NCBI lineage: Eukaryota > Metazoa > Arthropoda > Insecta > Lepidoptera > Incurvariidae > Incurvaria > Incurvaria masculella. Next base: position 10,291,700 of record OX335647.2, read on the forward strand.
TGCATCTTCCTTAATCACGGAGCCTGTCTTGTTCTTAGAAACAGAGAAGGTCCCAGAGCGCAACAGCACGGTTTTGTACCGTGCCCGCAAATGAGTTGAGGCCGCCGGGTTGGGCCACCTTAAGTTGAATTGGTAGTTTTTGATAATTGGAGACAGCGAGTCCCATAATAGACGCGTTCGATGCCATATCTCCTTCATTTTTATATATGGTTGACCCCGACGCCGCGGACGCGACGTATACACCGACGCCGACGCCAACGCCGACGGCGAGCGTCGCACAGCACGACGCAGGGGCCCGCCGATTAATCACAATAGCGACGGGTGAGCCCGCACAATCGCGACGGGAATTACACTCGCCGACAATGGATGATTGTGCGAGCCAACATTGACAGATACACTCGACTTAATCGACTCTCGTGCCATTGTGCTGAGGAATAAGTTGTTGGACAAACAGCCGCCTCCATCCAATTTACTTTAGGAATAAGTTGAAACCATGGACGTTGAAAATTACCGGAAAGCATCTCGGAATCATTGAAAAAACAATGAAATGGGCAAGCAATGTCATTCTGCAGGGAAAGCAATAAATTGTCATCAAACAGTGATATTTTACAGTGATAGTTTATCAGCCTAATTGGCCCAGTGGCGCGACACTTCGGCGATCGCTCTCCGAAGTTAAGCAACGCTGGGTCCGGTCTGGTCATGGATGGGTGACCATTCGACCGTTGAGAGAGGCTGGCCGTGGTTCGGATTCCACGTTAAACTGTAGGTCCCCTTCCTTACTTACTAGGTGGTAGGGTTTATCCCGCCCGGGTTGGTACCATCGCATTGGATGAACGATGGTCGAAGCGGCAATGAACATTGTCCGTGTTTTCCATCCAGTTCAATGTAGCCGTGCAATATAATCAGGTCCTGGCATGGCGCCTAGTTCCCATGTGGTGTATTGGGCTAATACCATGACAGAAGGTGTGGTATTAGCCATCCATGTCCAGTCACATAAAAAAAAAATTCAGATGACCCTCTTCTATTTTGCGCGGGGACTTGTTTTCTAGGACAGAGGCCATGGGTTCGATCTCCGCATCGTTCATGCACCACTCTATTTCTCTTTCCGAATTGGATAAACGCAGTTCATCACAAATGCTGTTCCATGTTTCGGAATCCATGTCCCCTTCCCACACTATAGGTACAGGGTTTGAGCGCGCGAATCGGTACCATCGCATTAGATGAAAAGCTAACCTAACCTAATCAGACAATCATATGGATCCTTTCAATGCGTGTTCCATATAATTACAAGTTTCAAACGATACTTGCAAGTGAAGATAGGTAGGTCCAATACTAGAGGAATCGTTTAAAATATTTGCAATCTCAAAATAGTAGCTGAATGCCTGCTTCGTTAATCTGTAACCAGTTAAGTTGTTGTAGATAATAAAACACATTCGGGTATGTAAACGCAACTTACGGTACCATATACAATTGTCGCTGATATCCTTACTCTATATTTACACATTATTTATCTATTCTCATGTTTCACTCGATATCCTGCATGCTATAGCTGTAAATATCAGCCCTACAAAATCACCGTAACGTAAAAAAACCTCCAACCTTTATATTTCTATCATGAACCACCATACATGACAACTTGTCGTGTTCGTGTACATAACTTTCTGCAAGGCTAAAACAAAACTAATAATTGACATACAAACATGATATGAACACAGATTGAGAATTGTATTAGTAGTCATGCTCGGTGTCGGGTGCCTGCGGTTCGACATTCCAACAGCGTGAATGCACTGATTGAGAATTCCGATAAATAAATACGCGTGTATCACAACCAAATAAACTAAATAAGTGCAGTATACTGGTATCTATAACTACTTTACATTGAACTAAAATAATATCTCTTGCATAACCTGGCGAAAGAGATTGTTTCCACGAAAGGCACAATAAACACATCTACCTTCGCAATTACAATTCTACAATTCTTCCGTTTCCCTCTTCGAACTTTCCTCGCAATTAAATCGAAACAATAAAACAATGAAAATATGAGCATAAACGCGCTATTACACTATCACGCGATATCTACCTACCTATCTACGGTTGTAACTCAAACGAATTTATTCGATATACGTAAAACGCTCTCGAATAGATGTCAAAAGAACTATTTAGTATTGGATATTTTAATTTATCCTAATGATTTTTATTATGTTAAACTGCAGAAAAGAGAAAACATTAAGGTGGAAATATGATTCATTCGTTAAAATTGATCTTTTGAGTTAACATAGCATTCACTAAAATCCTAAAAATGTGCGTACAAGAATGCATATTACTACCGCTTAATTTTATAAGAGATAGAAATGTGAATTTTCTTTAAGAACGCGGAACACTAAATGCTTCTGAACCTATGTAAAATTATAGATCCCCTTTCCTACTTACTAGGTGGAAGGTTTATGCTCGCCCGAGTTGGTACCATAGCTTTGAATAAAATATGGTTAAAGCGGACCATCCAGTTCCATGTAGCCGTGCTCATAAAAAGCGAAGGTTCTATCCTGGCACATAACTCCAGAGATGCGGTGTGTAGTGCCACTATTCGTTATTCTGTAGTAGAGCTGATATCATGACAGTGGGTATGAGATTGGCCATCCATGGGAAGTTCCATAAAAAAATGCTCGACAAATATTGTGTGAATTTCTTTACCCACGTTACTTAGCTAATGGTATCACTAAGCTGGCATCAATATTTTTTTTGCTGTTGCTCTAACCGACAATCGCCTACGCACAGACGATGTCACTCTCAGATCAGAAAAGGAAGATGGCACTCATCATTGTTTTGGAAGAGAAAGCTGCAGAAAATCACTTAGTGATTCATTACAATATTAGGTCATCATCATCTTACTTAAAATTCAACGTATGCGTCCGTCTCTCTATTCGCTTATGACTAAAGAACCTTTCGATGCTGTTTGTATCTGCGTATACCGTAGATTCTACCTGCATATCATGACACAAAATTACCTGTTTTTTATGGAACCTGACATGGATGACTACCACACAACTACCGTCATGATATAAGCCTAATGCACCACATTCTCAAAAGTATTTGGTGCCATGCCAGGACCTTCTCTTTATGAGCACGGCTACACTGAACTGGATGGAAAACATGGACAATTTTTCATTGCCGCTTCAACCATATTTCTACCAATGCGGTGGTACAAACCCGGGCGGGCTTAACTCTACCGCCTAATAGGGAAAGGGGACCTTCACTTTTACATGGGTCCCGAACCATGGCTTGTATTCGTAACGAAATGCACATATCGAACTCAGAAAGAGAAAGAAAATTGGTGCATGACCGGACGAGGATTTGAACCCATAACCTCTCGCATGTAAGCACCTAGACCACGATATACCTGATGGATATAAGTACGGTAAAACTGATTGTTTTTCGTCGGACTTTAACGCGGGCGGAGCTGCTTAGTAAGTCAATTTATGTCATATTGAACCCGCAGTGCGCAACTTGCGAATCAAAAGCATAAAATGTTTTAATGTTCAATCCATACAAAGAAAATATGTAGTACAATTAATGTGTGTCTAATCTGTATCGTGTATTTAAAATAATCCAAATTGATTTTGTAAAAAAAATTAAAAATATCGTAAAATTTCGATTGCAGCGATGTCCTCGTGCCTTAGAAAATTCATATTTTTCAGTAAGCTGGTGTCACACATTATCTGATAATGCATTAAAACAAATGTATTATGATGATGCATTTCAAAAACATTTTTCGGGTAATAAATACTTTTTTATTATACTACTCACTTAGTATAACTTTATATTTTATAATACCTTGCAGCTGCCGGCTCAGCAAGAGGTGGCATAGCCTGCCTGTTTGTTGGGTGAGATTCCTATAGCCCTACCTCAGTTGTCTGCAGCTGCTATTTTCGCAACACTTATTTTACTGCTTGCATACATTCTTGCTACACGCTCCTTTCACGTGCCTATTAATATGCTTGGTTTGATAGGTACATTCGATATGTTTTCATCTTTGTGTACATGTGTGTAGATGTCTACGCAACTTATTATTTAATTTCATCAATTTATTGGAAATTTTCCATCACGAAAAATATCCAACGGGAGAATTTATGTTAGAGAATGTGCGCCCGAAAGCATTCCGATTACGTTACAAACGTAATTTACGTTTTCTTTGCGTTACAATCAGTTTACCAATATGTTTATCATTGCATTTATGTTTAGTTTCTCGAAATACGAAACGACCGCAAAACTATATTCAATCTCTAATATTCATTCATATTTCCATCGTCACCAAAATCGTATTTGGCATCAAATTGAGTAGATTGCAATTCGCGTGTCAAAACCACGACTCACAGTAGCCGATGCTAAGCCGATCAAGTGCCGATCTATTAGAACAGCACACAGCTCAAGATACCGTTTGACTCATTATCTGTCCCCGGTGACGAGCAAGCAGATTCCACAGTTTCCTTGCAGCTGGCACCGCAGCGTCACACCGCCTGCTGACGTCGACAACGAGATAACCCATTCGGAGGAAATACAAGATCCCATTATTTCCACGTCATTTCGACAAGTTTTATAAATCCGTGTGACACGGTGACGCATACTTTTATATTAGTTAAAAATGTTGATCCAGAAAAGGCTTTTAGCACCACGTCACATAAACAAGGAAGGAACGGGCGAAAGTGCATTCAGTTTTGATACCAGAAAACATTAGCATTACATGGATGGCAAGTAGAATATTAAATTCACTGATCAGGTGATTAAATTCTACTCATCTCAGATTAATGACTATAGGTATATGTAACGAAATGTTCGTATTTTTTATTACTTTTTGTCATCATTAGTCTTTTTTTTACGAATTCATACAATAGAAGTCACTTCGAACTTTTAAATAGTTACGACAAAATCACGGAGTTGTGACGAAAAGATACCACCCCCTGCAGTCTTATAGTTACTCGCTACTGCGGTGAATTGAGAAGTTGGTGGTACTGCAACTTACTTATGTGCACTCTTTGCATATCGTCTTCCGTATCCTGCATGATATTATATAATATTATTACTGCATTTTCACCGTTACGTGAAATGCTACGTTATGCGCCCCGGCCACGATAACCTGATGCAACCACTTTAGATCTTATTATATCTTCTGTGCGGTAAAGCTATACGTTCTGTGGAAATGCCATGACATTCGTACATAAACACACTCATTATGCATTCAATTCCAAGCAAGCAAGCTGCCGGATTTCTTTACAAAGCCTAAAACCATATTAGGCTTATTTATATTTGGCGATCTGAAATTAAAACTTGATTTCATTCCAGTTTTACTGTATGAAACGCTCTATTATATTGAGATCGCTAACTATAAATAAGACTTTCACAGCCGTATTCAGAGTGGGCGAACTAACTTTAACCCGGTGCTAATCTCGTACTAAGTTTTGACAGGTTCTCTGAATACGACTGTATTTTTATATCCAGTTTTTGTTGATGCAAATAATATTATAGAAACAATAATGAGAAATAACACAGCGTAATCATTATTTATAATGTCTCCCCTTATAAAGATTTCTGGTACTTATATGTGAGTCTGCATGATTTTGTTTTTTTTTTCCAAAAATATTTCCTCCGCCACACCACAAAGAAAACAAAAGTATGTGAATGTTATTTATTTAACTCGGTGCTGATATAAAAAAGCAGACACGGATATTTGTCGTCTGACGTTAGATACCAACAATCAAGAAAATCAGCAAAATGGGTTTCAAATGTAAATGTAATTGAAGATTACCAGCCATTGTTAAGTACCTACGTGACGCAGGCTACTTCTAAAATAAAGATCCCTGCGAACGCCAAAATATGTAAATAAGTATAGGTATTTACGTATAATTTATTGATGTATTCACATAAATTCTGCTTACTTGTTAGCATGCACGTAAGAGGAAACTTGGTCAAGCGATGACTTGACCAGCGGAAACAGTTCGATACGCGATGACTCAATACGCTTCACCTCCGATCAGGTGTCAAGCCGGTGACCTTGAACCTAACAACTCTTAAACATCCTACAATAAAGCGTTTTTAATTTACTAAAATAGTCACGTTTTTTTAATAAATTGAGACAAATCACCAATGAGACGAAGTACATTTTAGTGATTCACACCATATTTTACGCCAATCGAGTTATGTGACTAACGGTATCCGTTCTTCACTTCACGAGTAGGAAGCAAGTAAGGTTTAATAGATCAGTCCCAACTAATTCGAGTCAACCAGAGACTCCACATCCGGGATTCCGAGCGTCTCAGCAGATGTCGTCCTGCACATTCCGCCACTATCTCCGCCATCTTCAGACGATGGATAACGAGCGATATTGACGCCCATTCGGAGACCTCCGCCATTACTCCGCCTCAGCCGCCCGAGCGTGAGTAATGGAGACCGTTACGAGGACTCTCGACCCACGCTGTTCTAATCGCAAAAAGTCTGGGAGGACATTCAGAAATATCAACGGCACCTATTTCACAAGACGAAATAGGTAGATTCACCCAACCGTCTCTGGTGCCGCCGTCACATCGATCTCCGTGCTCATCAATTAAGGATTTTCTATGCGTACAAAAAATATCTCTCGTTGATCTACATACTTGCTCATAAGAAGCCATTTTTTAATAATGGCATTGTTGTCTAGTAATAGTCTTAAAGAGGCCGCATATTGTATCTACAATAAGTAGGCTAAACGAGCTGTAGGTGTCAGCGCACAAACGATGTTCTGGCGCTGGCACTCGTCGATCTGCGTCCAACGAGGCGATCCACTGAGGATTTTATGATCCATACAAAATAGTATCAAAGAGTTCGTTTACTGTCTCAACAATTTAATGTTAATCACAAATCCGTATGGTACTTAAACCTGGAAAACCTCCCACCGACGTGAGCTCATATAGACCCATTAGCCTGCTACCGACCATTTCAAAAGTATTTGAAAAGCTATTTCTGAACAGGCTCAGGTCGGTCCTAGAGGAACACAACATCATCCCTAACCATCAGTTTGGGTTTCGAAAACAACACTCGACAATAGAGCAGGTTCACCGAGTGATCCGGAAGGTCAGGCATTCCCTGGAAAAGAAAGAGTATTGCTCGGCAGTATTTTTGGATATCCAACAAGCGTTTGACAGAGTGTGGCATAAAGGCATACTGTTCAAACTAAAAAACCTGCTACCAAACTCCTATTACATGGTACTACGATCATATTTGAACCAAAGAAAATTTCAAGTTAAATCAGGTGAAGATTTCTCAAAAATATATTATGTTAATGCCTCTGTTCCGCAAGGATCTGTACTTGGCCCTGTGCTATATTCGATCTACACTGCAGACCTGCCGACAACGGACCAGGTGGTGACTGCAACATATGCCGATGACACTGCATGTCTTGCTAGTGACCTAGACCCGTCAAAAGCTTCCAAGAAGATACAAACACAACTGAACAAGATCGATCAATGGCTCGAGACATGGAGAATCAAATGTAGCTCAACAAAATCCAACCACATCACGTTTACACTGAGAAAAGGAGATTGTGCACCGGTCACAATGGGGGGAGAAGAACTACCAAAGAAAACCTGTGTAAAATACCTTGGACTACATCTCGACAGGAGGCTCACTTGGTCTAATCATATTAAAGCAAAGAGAACAGATGCAAGTCTACAATATAAAGGCCTATACTGGCTACTGGGTAGAGACTCGTCACTTTCACTCAACAACAAAATACTGGTGTATAAGAGCATCATCAGACCTATCTGGAGCTATGGAATAGAACTCTGGGGGAGTGCGAGCAATTCTAATCTCGAAGTACTCCAAAGGTTCCAAAATATAGTGCTGAGAAATATAGCCAGAGCACCGTGGTTCACTCGCAACCAAGAAATACATGAATACCTAGAAATGCCAACGTTAAAGGAAATGGTAAAAAACCAGTGCACAAGTTACAAGAACAGGCTCGAAAAACACACAAATAACCTAGCTAAAAGTCTATTAAAGACAAGTGACACTGTTTCCCGTCTGAATCGCTGGAACATCCTAGACCTGGACACGAGATCGTAGACAGCACCGATAGGTGTAACTGACCAGGGAATGATGCTTGCTGAAGCATCTCCTGCAAAAAAAGAACCACCGGAAACCATCTGATTATGGCTCTGTGGAGCCGATGGCAGATCCAAAAAGCAACAAAAAAAAAAATATGTAAGCTAAACCAGGTGTCAGCAGGTACAGACAATTAACCCAGAACAGAAATATTCTGTAATTCGTAGATCTACGTGCTCATAAGGAACCATTGGGGATTTTAAGCGACGGTGTAAGCAGGTATAAGAATAATTCACGCAGAACAGCGATGAGGACATCCAATGGTAGTCACATCTCGAGGATAATGTTTTCGAGCAATCTTTTGTCCATGGAAACAGTCTCGCCACAACTACGTAGGCGCTTGCATATCCACCTGACCGTATTAACGTCGGCTCAGAACTCTGCTTCATCCTGGGTCCGAATTTTTGCCGACAAAATTTAAATAATTAAACCTGTTAATCCTAAAATCAAAGTTCAATGTCTCACGGCACGGTTTCAGCAGTATGTTAGAATACGTTTTTAAGCGCTTTGCGTCCTCTTTGAAACCAAACACATTTCTTATACAGATAAAAACCGAAGGATGCGTGGGTTAAATATTGTGAGAATGGACGGTTTCGATTAAAATTTCGCTGCGTGAAAAGTACAAAACTAATGTAAAATCTTAAGAGTCTTTTGCACCATACACTGATGCCATGACCTTAATTGGCACACATTAAGGGCCTTTCTTACTATCTTGACCTCAAAATTACCCTAAAACTTCAATAATAAAGGCCCTTTAAGTCTCGAATAAAATATATCAGCACTTGGTGAAAACAAGGCTAAGGGCATTTTTCACCTGCTGCTGATTAACTTATGCAATCAATACGGGTACAAGATAATCAGCACTTAACTATTAAAGGCCTTTTAAGGTGGCCCTTCACGATGGGACTAACTCGTACGCGGGGACGGTACAAAACCGTGCTATTGCGCTCTGGGAACTTCTCTGTTTCAAAGAAAAAAGACCGGCTCCGTGATGACGAGGATTCTACATGTCCACAAAGCAGACAATGCGCACAGTGTTTGATTTGGTAAGATTTACGAACATTTTAATTACAAAACGACTTGTAGCTAAAAGTAAATCAGCCAGTCAAAAATCAAATCGATTATAAATCTTCATAAAACTAATTAACTACTAATAGTTTTAAGGTGTTTTATTTTATCGTTCAGTAATCCACCTCCAAAGTTAAAAATTATCCAAAAATCGTACTTTCCGACCTCATAACTTAGAAACCAAACACTATTTTACAATGCCAATGGTCATCAAACATCTAGTTCAATTAAATCAAGCGGTTTGGAGCATCATTTTGGATCTCTGACAAGAAATATGCGCATGATCTTCTTTCCACGTTTGTATAGGGAGTTGAACGGGAAGGTCCACCTTAAGCATGGTTTTCACCAAGGGCTGATTAATTATCGACACTTAAAGGGCCTTTATTATTAAAGTGTGATTATCTTGTACTGGTATCGATAGCGAGATGCTAAGGCTAATCAGAACTTGGTGGAACAGACCCTAAGTGTAGATTCAAATAAATCAGCAATTGGTGAATACCAGGCTTACTGTCAAAATTTGGGCTAATTGGCACAGATTTTGACTAAATTGTTTTCATGTATGACGCAACATATGGCATTCCCCTCAAAGAAATGTCTGACAATGCCCATGGGCTTTTAAACTATCGCAGGGACTGCGGAAACGATGCCGGCCGGCTTGAAATACCTCCGAAGAAATTCCATAGTTTACTAATTCTATTAAAAGGATGTACAGGACCGGTGGTTCTAACTCGAGGAATATCGCCAGTGAATGTGTGCTCTTCCTTGTTAACGATTCCTGGAATTGGGATGAGCACCGTACAAAGAGAAAGTAGCGGCCGAGTGTTCTTGGTAACATGAGTAACGGTCCGGCATCATACGAGTCAGTACAATTTAGCAGACGGCATCCTGATAATCCTTGAGCGAGTGTTATATTTATTTACGTCAACAGTTACTTTATACAAGTTTATACAACTTTACGTTGACGTCATCAAAATGTAAGGCCCGTCAGTTCTTGGGATTCTAAGGCTAAAACACTGTCATACCAGTACTGCACTGACAGTTTTCGGTGTTTCAGCGCTGTTTTATGCAATGAAAAAAACGCACGTAATATAGTCCAGGCTGAAATATTCAATTCCGCAGATTTAATTCCAAGGTTTTTATTCTAATGTATTCGCTGATATTAATTATTCGCTTCAATATTAATAATAAAGCCATTTATTTTTGTAAGCACAGATGGTAAAATATTCAAAACGTTGATCGCGAAACAATTCTTTAAAATATTTGCATTCTTTTCTCAACTGGTCAGAATGGAAAGTCTTCGTTGCTGAGCATCAAATGTATTTATGTTGCAGAAAAAAACGCTTTTGTTATCAATTTTTTTTGGAATTTAGTTCCTTAAACATCCGTCCGTCCGATATTTTTTTTGTAGAAAGTAATCACTTATCCACTCGACAATTTATTTGTGTCAAGCCGGACCTATTGGCATGAGCCAGGGGGGATCCACTTGCCCTGAGGATAAAAGCTTGGCTCCCAACTACTGTCCGAAACTTGCATGATGATTTTCTAAGCTTTCTAATAGGTTGGATGAACGATGGTCGACCGGGCATTGAATGAACGATGGTCAAAGCGGCAATGAAAATTGTCCGTGTTTTCCATCCAGTTCAATATAGATGAGGAATATAATTAAGGTCCTGACATGGAACCTAGTTCCCATGTGGTGTGTTAGGCTAAAATCTGACGGTCAGTTTGGTATTAGCCATCCATGTCCAGTTACATAAAAATAAAAGCTGTTTTTTCAAAAATTCCCTATGTGTTATTTCTTCAGAGTTTAGAAATGTTTTCGTTTTAAACAAATTAAGCCGTTAGGGTCTCGTCCCTAGACCCTTATCCTTTGGCTCTGGTATCTGTCGGTCACGCGCATTTCGTCCCGAATGGTACTCGAATATTTAAAATAAAAACAAAACAATTTCACGCTGGTTTCCGTTTCAGTTTTAGTTTCTATATTTCGTCCATTGCATTTAAATTACACTTTTTTCATTTATTGTGTTAGTTAATTGTTTCTGTTATAAAAATGCAAAGTGATTTTCTTAAAAAAATACACATTTGGATTCGTCATCTAACGTAGTAGATAGTGTAGTACACATAAGTACACTCATGTAGTAGTACACATAAGTGCATGTATGTAGTAGTACATATAAGTATACTTATATAGTTTTGCATCAATTAATTACTTTTGCACAAAACGGCATACTTAATTTTGTATAAAATTGCTAAATAATTATCAGGCCAGGGTGAATTTCTTCAGCAGTGACGGGACCCTCGACACGTGAACACGTACACAATTGACCAGTTTTTATTTAACTTGGTCCAGCGCTGGCTGCATATCGCATTATACATTTGTAAAACTCAACATAATTCAAGCTAAAATAGCTCCAGGCCTATGCTTTTGACGCCCCGCCGACATGAGGCCTTTATTATCTCATTCGCTGCGAATGCAATAAATCGAATTCTCCGGAACCAATGGCCACCTCATAAAATTAATGTCAGCGCGAAAGTACGGTACTTTCGTCTTAAATGGAAAATGTTATTTGTGTTTGACCTCAAAATAACAAACGAGTGTTATTTATTTAAGCCTCTAGAACCAAATGCAGTAAATTCACCTGTGAATATGATTTGTTTAGATTGTTAACATAGGCTGTTCCGACCCATATAAAGATGTTTGCACACATAACGCAAAAAGTATTGCACTTTAAGGCTGTTCCGACCCATATAAAGTTGTTTGCACACATAACGCAAAAAGTATTGCACTTTAAGCCATGAATTAATAATAAAAGTTTAATATAGTCATATTACTTGCCGCGAAAACAATTTCACAATTTCAGGGTTATTATTGGTTTCGTTACAATTTATTTAAATACGATTTTTATTTAACAGCGCCATCTAACGGTGTAAAACTTCTAATCGGCAATTACAACGAAACCATTAAACCTGAAATTGTGAATATGTTTTCGCTGCAACTACTATGGCTATATTTAATATTTTTGACGAATTCGTGCCTTAAAGTGCAATAATTTTTGCGTTCTGTGTAAAAAAAACATTGTATGGGTCGGAACATCCTTAAGCCACGAATTTATAATAAAAGGATTATTGGTTTTGTTACAATTTATTTAAATACGATTTTTATTTAACAGCGCCATCTAACGGTGTAAAACTTCTAATCGGCAATTAGAACGAAACCATTAAACCTAAAATTGTGAATATGTTTTCGCTGCAACTACTATGGCTATATTTAATATTTTTGACGAATTCGTGCCTTAAAGTGCAATACTTTTTGCGTTCTGTGTAAAAAAACATTGTATGGGTCGGAACATCCTTAAGCCACGAATTTATAATAAAAGGATTATTGGTTTTGTTACAATTTATTTAAATACGATTTTTATTTAACAGCGCCATCTAACGGTGTAAAACTTCTAATCGGCAATTAGAACGAAACCATTAAACCTAAAATTGTGAATATGTTTTCGCTGCAACTACTATGGCTATATTTAATATTTTTGACGAATTCGTGCCTTAAAGTGCAATACTTTTTGCGTTCTGTGTAAAAAAACATTGTATGGGTCGGAACATCCTTAAGCCACGAATTTATAATAAAAGGATTATTGGTTTTGTTACAATTTATTTAAATACGATTTTTATTTAACAGCGCCATCTAACGGTGTAAAACTTCTAATCGGCAATTAGAACGAAACCATTAAACCTAAAATTGTGAATATGTTTTCGCTGCAACTACTATGGCTATATTTAATATTTTTGACGAATTCGTGCCTTAAAGTGCAATACTTTTTGCGTTCTGTGTAAAAAAACATTGTATGGGTCGGAACATCCTTAAGCCACGAATTTATAATAAAAGGATTATTGGTTTTGTTACAATTTATTTAAATACGATTTTTATTTAACAGCGCCATCTAACGGTGTAAAACTTCTAATCGGCAATTAGAACGAAACCATTAAACCTAAAATTGTGAATATGTTTTCGCTGCAACTACTATGGCTATATTTAATATTTTTGACGAATTCGTGCCTTAAAGTGCAATACTTTTTGCGTTCTGTGTAAAAAAACATTGTATGGGTCGGAACATCCTTAAGCCACGAATTTATAATAAAAGGATTATTGGTTTTGTTACAATTTATTTAAATACGATTTTTATTTAACAGCGCCATCTAACGGTGTAAAACTTCTAATCGGCAATTAGAACGAAACCATTAAACCTAAAATTGTGAATATGTTTTCGCTGCAACTACTATGGCTATATTTAATATTTTTGACGAATTCGTGCCTTAAAGTGCAATACTTTTTGCGTTCTGTGTAAAAAAACATTGTATGGGTCGGAACATCCTTAAGCCACGAATTTATAATAAAAGGATTATTGGTTTTGTTACAATTTATTTAAATACGATTTTTATTTAACAGCGCCATCTAACGGTGTAAAACTTCTAATCGGCAATTAGAACGAAACCATTAAACCTAAAATTGTGAATATGTTTTCGCTGCAACTACTATGGCTATATTTAATATTTTTGACGAATTCGTGCCTTAAAGTGCAATACTTTTTGCGTTCTGTGTAAAAAAACATTGTATGGGTCGGAACATCCTTAAGCCACGAATTTATAATAAAAGGATTATTGGTTTTGTTACAATTTATTTAAATACGATTTTTATTTAACAGCGCCATCTAACGGTGTAAAACTTCTAATCGGCAATTAGAACGAAACCATTAAACCTAAAATTGTGAATATGTTTTCGCTGCAACTACTATGGCTATATTTAATATTTTTGACGAATTCGTGCCTTAAAGTGCAATACTTTTTGCGTTCTGTGTAAAAAAACATTGTATGGGTCGGAACATCCTTAAGCCACGAATTTATAATAAAAGGATTATTGGTTTTGTTACAATTTATTTAAATACGATTTTTATTTAACAGCGCCATCTAACGGTGTAAAACTTCTAATCGGCAATTAGAACGAAACCATTAAACCTAAAATTGTGAATATGTTTTCGCTGCAACTACTATGGCTATATTTAATATTTTTGACGAATTCGTGCCTTAAAGTGCAATACTTTTTGCGTTCTGTGTAAAAAAACATTGTATGGGTCGGAACATCCTTAAGCCACGAATTTATAATAAAAGGATTATTGGTTTTGTTACAATTTATTTAAATACGATTTTTATTTAACAGCGCCATCTAACGGTGTAAAACTTCTAATCGGCAATTAGAACGAAACCATTAAACCTAAAATTGTGAATATGTTTTCGCTGCAACTACTATGGCTATATTTAATATTTTTGACGAATTCGTGCCTTAAAGTGCAATACTTTTTGCGTTCTGTGTAAAAAAACATTGTATGGGTCGGAACATCCTGTTTAGTCATTATTAGCGTTGGTGATCTGCTGCTGTTGACTGTATCTGATAGCTTGAGGGGAACCTGTTTTCCTCTTCCTTAATTTGTTAATATTATTTGAGAAACGCTTACAATGGAATGAGATATTTTTTGTTCTGTGATGCTTTTGAAAATAGATACATGTATTTTAGTATGATTCGGAGATATGGGTTAACGTTTGTGGTATCTTGTGCGCTGGCATCATTTTTAGGGTTCCGTACCCAAAGGGTTCCAACGGAACCCTATTACTAAGCCTCCGCTGTCCGTCCGTCCTTCCGTCCGTCCGTCCTTCCTTCCGTCCGTCCGTCCGTCTGTCACAGGGCTGTATCTCATGAACCGTAATAGGTAGGCAGCTGAAATTTTCACAGAGTATGTATTATTTTTGCCGCTATAACAACAAATAGGAAAATTTAAAAATAATAAAAATTAAAGGGGACTCCTATACAAAAAAAAATGATTTTTTTGTGTTAAATCTTGTACGATGCTACGGAACCCTTCGTGTGGGAGTCCGACTCGTACATAACCGGTTTTTATAGAAATAAGTGCGTTTTCTTTGAGAACGCTTATCAATACATGTTTCTGAGCCCATATAAAATTAAAGTACTTTTCACTTCGGGCCCTCCCGGGTAGGTACATTACCACTGTGGTGGTATGGTGGCATTAAATAAAATAAGGTCTAAGCGGTAATGTAAACTTGTTCGTGTTTTCAATGCAGTTCAATGTAGTTGTGCTCATAGTTCATAGTTCATTTATTTGATAGAGTTTTCTACACGTCACAATTATTTTGATAAGCAATTTCAAAAGAAATATCAGTATTTAAAATAGGCACAGTACGTACATGGCACAAATAAATAACAATGAGAAGGAGTCAATAGTAATGAAAAAAATTATAATAAATAAATTAAGTTTACGTTTTAAAAAAAAATCAGTCACAGTGCAGTTAGGATTTATGGAGCGGCATGGGATCGAAATTCTTGGACATGTGGGAATTTCTCAGAGCGGGCCAGCCTATGCTCCACAGGCCGAAGACGCCCGAAGACATATAAAGGGAAGGTCCTGGTACGCACATAGTTTTTAAGAATTCGTTGTGTTGGGCTAATATATGATTTTGAATAACAACTTGCATCGGTAGAAGAGGGCGGCCATCGACTGAAAATGTTGTACAGACGTTTGTATACGTCTGCAGATTGTCAATTTTAAAAATTTTAACAAAAAAAAATAACCGACTTCAAAGAAAAAGCACTAAAAAGTAAAAAATAATTGCCATTTTTGTAGTTACGGTTTTTGTTATTTTTTGAGTCAGCGTCAGCCGGGCACGCGCTGCGCCAATCAAGAGAACCTTGGCTACCTTGGCTGACACCGACTCAAAAAATAACAAAAATCGTAACTACAAAAATGGCAATTATTTTTTACTTTTTAGTGCTTTTTCTTTGAAGTCGGTTATTTTTTTTGTTAATTTTTTTTATTTGTTTATTTTTAGTGAATCTGAAGTACACTTACTAATTTGTACACTGCCTTTCCAATAAAAAAAGAATCACCGAAATCGGTTGGCGTTATATTGAGTTATTCGTCCATTTGTTGCGCAATCTTAATACAAATTTAAGACTTATATGATTTTCTCATGGATATCATTGTCAAAACTTAACCAAATTAAAATGGGACCACTTGGGAAGCACTAGCTTTCATTTAAAAAAATAATCATCAACATCGGTTCACCCAGGCAAAAGTTATAAGGTAACAAACATAAAAAAAAACATACAGACGAATTGATAACCTCCTTTTTTGAAGTCGGTTAAAAAGATAATAAGGCTGATAGCCAATCTTGCATCCTTCTCCACCTTACTGCGATGAAGAAAGGGGGCAAGTGAAGACATCGAACGCACTAGTTATCCTATAGTATCAGTCCGGACCGCTTCCAACCTCAAATCGCCTCCAAATGTGATTTTTTTTATAAATACATGTGATAGAATTCAATTGAGCAACATCACTTTACAAAGTAATTAACTAAAAGTATTGAAATAAAAGTAAACTAAATAAAATATCTCCAAATAGACTTGACACGTGTAAAAACCAGGTAATTGCACGAATATTACACCTGCGGATCTGCGAATAAAAAAGGCAGTAATGCTTATAACAAAGTAAGCTTCGGTGACAAAGGTTGAAAATGATGGTACTGACCGTTGTAGACTAAGCCGCTGGCTTATAACACATATACATACTTAAATAAATCTGACTCAGCAAATATTGTAAACATTTGATTAATAAAGCAGAAAAAATCGAATGTGTCCGAATGACCTGCCAAAGTTAAGTCGCTAAATTATTTACACAAGTATTCACTTGAATAACAAACAAGAGCTTCCTACTTTTTATCATTACTTGATCACGTTGAAGTAAAGCTGTCAAATTAAAAACTCACTCAGATAATTATCATATGGTCAAGTGCAATGACCTATTATTATCACAAGATTTTTTTTTAATTGCAAATATAAAATCATATTACTTTTACAAAGTAAAGGAAAGTTAACCTTTTTTATTAGTACACATTTTATATTCAACTTAAACGAAGTCTAACGTTGAATACCGCATTTAGATTTATTAGATCGTGAGAACTTACCAATCACCAAGTTACACAGTTTCAATAGTTGATCTGACTGATATAATTTATCTAGTTTCCAAGCCCAGATGTAGACGAATAAAAAATTAGCAATTCCTTATTGAAATAAACAAAGAAACAATAAAAAATCCTAAAAAAAAATGTGAGTTTTATGAACTCTTAATACTTTTATGATTCCTTTACAAGAACTCACATAAAATCACTAAAAAGCCTCAAAAGTAACTATTTTAATCTTCCAACTTTTAATTCTACGAACACTCTAATTCCAGGGTCTCCCGTGTATAAGGCTGGCTCTCTCGTTGTATAGATAGGTACGTGTCACTTGTATTTTCTTTGTTATCAGAAGGTCGAATTGGGATCGAAACGAAATAATCTTTGTTATCGGCCATTGGAGCCCTGCTGTCACGTATCGCATTGTGTTGCTGTCTATCTATGAAGCACGTACAGTGTATACTTGCACACTAAACTAGATATTAGGAATTAGGTAATTATTTACTGTTGTATTCAGATTGGGCGGACGTACTTTAAGTCGCCGGACTAAACCGGTTTTTGTATGGTTCGTCCGGTGCTAATTTCGTACTAATGTTTGACAGGTGCTCTCTGAATACGACTTCAAGTTTTGTCAAAGCTGGGGGTTTCATAGACAAATTAAATGCGCTAATAACAGGCCAATAATTGCGTAGCTTTAACTTTATGTCACAATATAGTGATGTAATACTAGCTCATCGCTCTATTATAGTACCAAAAGGTCAGGTCACACACAAAACGTTTATAGAGAGTCTATAACACTGAATGGTGTTATATATGTCTGCGCCCTTTCCCGTTGATATAAACGTTCTTATACTTTCTAGAACCAACTTTTGCAGGTTCGCTTTCGAATTCGGGACGCGCAACATCGAATGTCCGCTGCACCAAATGGCATCCTGTGCAATTACATACTACTCATGTGTTCTTACATGTCGTTGGAACTCGAGAACATAGTCAGCTAATTCATTCCTATATCGTTATGCGGATGAGTTTCGGTCGTTACTTCCGTCCCTTCTTACTCGATGCTGCGAGCAAGCCAATGGCAGGAAGCACGTTTGAATGTTCTATCTTTGTACATAGTCAATGACATTGAACAACTGCGTTGTGAACATTGACTCAACGTTCACAACGTAGATAAAGCGTTAGACATAAACCACGCAGAATCATCAACACTGTAATATATTTACTTATTTTAATATACAGCTAGGCGGAGTGGCTACAGAAGAATACATAGTTTTATGGTCATACACAGAGAAGGTAACAAAAAATCGATGACATACTGAGCGCGATTGGTTCTTTTTACAGACTTCTTTCTTGTATATTTGTATATTTAAAAAAATCACGGCATATTAAAGTATTCAATGAATGAAATCTAATTGAATGATTGACCCTTTTTCAAAGCGTTCAAACAATTTAATAAATCTAAACAATTTAATAGAAATGTAATTTATTATTTTATATTGACTCAATTATTTTACAATGTGTTCGATTATTTTATATTTTTAATGTAAATTTAAAACTGTATGGATTTTATTTGACATGCTATGTCATATTGCACGCCTACCCAGGCAGTTTTAGCTTGGCTAACGTACCTCTTAAGAGTGAGCCAATACATATACCTAAGCAAAAAACGGCAATAAAGATTTGATTTTGATTTTGATTTTAAAACGATCACACTCGAAGGTCTGCATCTCAGCACCAGCGCTACTCATGGCCTCTATTCAATTGCCAATCCAATTGGGCGAGGTCTTTGGCGCAACATGTCAATAAATTGGGTAAGGAATACAAAATGTAATGTGTAGCTATGTGTGCCTGGCAGCGGTGTACCCGTTGGGTGTATGTAAATAGGTAGCATTCCTCCGCCAGACACGGCTTTTATGGGCAAGGTTTACATTTTGTATGGTGCTTGACATAGATGGTTAGGTAATAATACACCCACCGTCATGATTTAAGCATAACACATCACACGGAACTAGGTGCCATGCCAGCAGCTCGGCTACATTGAAATGTATACAAAGTCAATTTCAATTGCCGCTTTAACGATCTTTCATTTAATGGAATAGTACCACTCTGAGGGGGATAACCTACAATTTAACATGAAATCCGAGCCGCAGCCAGTCTCTACGATCCAAATGGGCCACCCATCCAGAACCCGACCGCGCCCTGACTTGCTTCGCCTAGATAATCAAACGGAAAGGTGTCGTGCTAACGAGGCAATAGGAGAATGCCTTGGGTGTGTGTAGGTACATCGGTCAACTGATAATTCTGACTACCCGGCCATCTGCTCCAAAAACATTTTGGCTTCTTAAAAAACATAAAATCAGTCTACTACGTAGTAGTAACGTGCTATAGTATTTGTATAGTATGAACGATTAAATGATTGTGCCGCTTTTTACATAGATAAGGTTATCAAATCTTCACTTTTCATTATCGTCCAGCGAGTACAGCGCCTAACTCTACCTACTAAAACATTAACTCTTTGCTCATCCTATATAATTGTGCGTTCCAAGATTTATCCTTAAACACAATGCACACCAATTGGAATTTCACGGTCCAAAGACAGCGTGAGGTTCATGGATCTGCACATTCATATTCCAATAAGGTAGCGCTTATCAATGGCTGACTATCATCGCAGTAGCCACAGGTTGTGGATGTTATACAGTGCTACGAAGAACTGTGGCTGTGATTTATACACAGAGCTACGAAGATCTTTCGTCGTGGATGATACACAATACTAGAATAATGTTGACTATGAATGCTTCACAGTACTATGAATATCTGGGGCAGTGGATGCTACACAGTGCTACGAAGATCTGTGCCCGTGGATGCTACACAGTGCTACGAAAATCTGTGGGTGTGGATGCGACACAGTTCTACGAAGATCTGTGGCTGTGGATAATGCGCAGTACAACGAGGACCTGTGGCTGTGTATACCACACAATTCTACGAATATATGTAGCTGTGGACACTACATAATGCAATGAATATCTGTCGACGTGGATACTAACAGTGCTAGAATATCTGTGGCTATGGATGCTACAATCGTCAAATATCTGTGACTGTGGATGCCACACAGTGCTCCGACTGCTACACAATGCTACGAAGATCTTTGGCGGTCGATGCTACACAGTGCTACGACTATCTTTGGATGTGGATGCTGCACACGGATGCACAATGCTACGGAGAGCTGTGGCTGTAAACGATACACATGCTACGAAGAACAGTGGTTGTGAATGGTAAAACGTCTTCGTCTTGTATTAAAATAAACTTAACAATCAAAACATATACGGAACAAATATTTATCAAAAGAATACGGACAATTATTACTTTTGGAAATCTGAAACACAAATAAATAATTTTAACTCGGAAAATCATTTAGCTGCATTCATGTTAGGGTACTACTGATTTTCTCGAGTTTCAGCGACTCGGAACTTTACAGTACGTCATTTAGACTAACAAACAATAGTTGTTGCGCGTCCCGAATTAGTAAGCGAACTAACTATAGTTACACGTTTTGTACTAACTTATTTTGTACTAACTGGCTGCCGCCATACGAATGAGTTTCGATCGCTTCTCCCGTCCTTCCATGCTCGCTGTTTAAAACAAACAGTTCTCCATGGGTTCCGATTGTGTAGATTTGGTTTGATTTTGTAAAGTCAGTTCAGTCAGATGCCAATGGTACATTATTTCCGGACATTTCGGGATAATGTAGTATTGATGCTCCAGTTGCAACAGTGTTTACAAAATAAGGATAACGAAACTGAAACCAGCTAAATAGCTGTGTAAAATATTTTCCCTAACCGCGATACCTTCTTTGGTCTGCTCAGACACGAACACATGCAGGCTAATACTAAACGTAGCATTTTGGTTTCATTAAATTTTAGTAGGAAAAAACTAAAATGTTTTTAAAACGCAAACTACATTCTGTCAACCTTGCCGTTTGGATATTAAATTTATTAATAAATAAGTTTTCCAAATTTTTCCTACACAAGTATTTTTAGAAACACACAATAAAAACAAATTATTGAAAGTGGTATCTGTACGCGCCCAGGCAGGTCGCACTTCACGAGCGAAGGAGTTGCAATGCCCGGTAGCCTCGGGACGTCACAGCGGGCCACCAGAGGAGTATGAACAGCCACCTACCTCCAGCAGCACCAGATCCAAGTCGTCGGCTCCTGGGACAGCGTTCGGCGGCACAGCACTTCGCGCAGGACGACACAGCGTGGTCAGGCGCGCGGCGGGTTGCGGACGTGGAGCCCTACGAGAGCTCCACAGTGAAAGTTCGCGGGGACGCGGCGCATGCGTGCACCATGCGTGACAGCTATCAGCAGAGAGGGTGGCATAGGAAAAACTTCGGATTGGATTGAATGCTTGTGAAGTGCAAACTACCCACCTAGGATACCCATGCCATATTGGCGTGAACAGTATCAAATTAATGGTCTTGTCCATAACTACGTCGCGTAGCAGCTTTTTTGAGTGGTCTATTTTTATATTTGCTTTTATTTAGGAAATAACAGCCTCGAAACTTGTCGATTTTTACATAATTTTATGATTTTTTTTAACAGCAAAAATTTTCAATAAAATATGAATATATTTTTTGCATATATATTAACTTATTCGAAAAACGGTGACCGTCATTTTACATATTTTCACGCCACTCGCGCTCGCTCCACCGCCGCCGCAGGAATCTCGCTCGGGAATTGTGAGATTTGGAAACACCAGCTTCATCCATCGAAATACATTAAGTATAAGAATATTTGAAACCTGATTTGTGAATGTAATATTTATATCGTTATTATGTATTTAGGGTTGCGTACCTAATAAAGAACCCTAAAGGATCACTACGTTGTCAGGTGAATCAAGACCCATTCTTTATTTAGGATCTCATTTGAAATTCTTGCGTAAAATACTTGGATTAAATTACGACACTAGCATTTTAATTAAAACCTATATAGTACTTCCCGATGCTCTAGAATCGTGAAATTTGGCAAGAAGCAGGGTCTCACAGCACCAGTAAATGAAAACATAAAGAATCGTCAATTTGTAGTTCATCACATATCTTGTCATGGTTGAATTCAACGCGACTAATACGTTTTTTTTCTGCTGACCACTTTACAGATTTTTCCATAAGGAGTATTGAACAATTCCACCGACCGACAACACGGGGAGTCGGGGCCGTGGCACAGAATAAGTAATAGCCTCTCACGCACAGTCAATAGTCGGTGCTTCCAGGATGCCGCCACTTATTACTTGATTGTTAACAATCAATACCGCCTTAGCGCGTAGATCGCATCGCACCAGGTATTTGTGTCGTGATACACGTTATACATGGAAGGAGAAGTGTTATATGATCTTTACCCGGGTCGGACACATTGTCCATAAAATCGCATGGGCAGCTGGCTGTGCGTTGTTTACCCCACATTCCAACCATCACCGCCGAGCGCGGTATGCTTCCGAACCCAAAGTGCGTTTGTCAATGTCAGTTCCCACCAACACAACCCCCAATACAACGAGAGGTTGACAAACGTTTCATTTTGATTGGTAGTTTTATAATAAACTCCTCGGGTAACGATTTTTAGATGGTTTAACGAATTTAACAGGGGCAGAAGTGATGGGATCGTTAGCCTATCAACCCCCCATTCTACGGGCGATAACTGTTTACATGCTCTAACAGTCGTACTCCGAGTGAACCTGCCAGAACTTAGTACGGGATTAGCAGCGGTTTATTCCGACCATAATACGCGTACTAAAGTTAGTCCGCCCACTGTGAATGTTTAACTGGGTTCTTGAAATTATAAATTCTCGAATATATTGTCAAAACGCACGTCTGCATGTTTTGTTTTTATTTAATATTGGAAAATATTGGCTAATAAACTTTGGAAAAAAATAGTTTTTTTTGTTACTATAATTTTAGATTCGTTTTACAGGAGAATATTTACATACAAATAAAAACATAACGACATAGAATCAAACTCTCTTACCTGTTTAGATAATTTTGATTAAAATCTGACAACTTTTAGGTGCATAGGACCATTAGGGTCCAGAAGACAATTTCGCTAGTTTAACTAGCAGTTTGCGTGCAAAATGTTGCCTTGGCCAATAGACAAAGAGTATTTCTTCAAATGTTCAAATCTCTGAGTCCCGTTGACTTCATGACAGTCTTAAAGATGACGACGAAAATCGACAGCCGCCAACGGCAGTTACTGCTGAAAATGTTTGGACTACTGAAATGCTACTGCGAGAAGAGTATCTACAAGGATATAGAGAGAACCAGGCACTTGTTCGGTCAGTGTTCATACCATCTTACATGAACATCTTGACGTGAGGAACATTTTTTGTCGTTATGCATCGAGTGCTCTCCGAAACGAAGAAACAAGCCCCTGTGGATTAGTGCTGAGAAATGCGACTAGAGTTCTAAATGAATCATCGAGGTGGGTTATTGAAGTCATTACTGGGGACGGAACATTGAATTATCAATATGATCTGGAAATCGAGAATGCTCGTCGGTATGTATGTTTCCAGAAGGCCGGTTGCCAACAAAATTTACCAGTTTGTACTCAGTGGAAGCATCAATGGTAGAAAATTTCAGATCAGTTAACTCAAAATGGTGCATAGCAGTCCCATTGCCAAAAATAGACCAACAAAGACAGGGAAGTCTTGTTGGGAACACTTCACTAAGAACAAAGACGTTTATTTCAGAATCAAATATTGATACCCTGATTCTGGATGAGTCATTGTTAGCTCCAACTTAGCATTCTATGATTTAATATTTTCTTCTGTTATTGAAATTATTTTTTTTACTAAACCTACCTAACACTATATTTTCACGTGATTTTTTAAAAGCCTTTGACTAAGCACAGTTTCGCTTTCGTTACATTTCGTGCTAACGTATAAAAAGCAGGCTGGGATCAACGATATTTGTTTGCTTTCTTGACGCGGTCACTGTCCGCATCAATTCCAACCAAAAGAAATTTTTGCGAGAGCATACATAATGTGGTATGTAAACATTTTCACAATTTGCAAACATTACACCACCTAGTCGTGGTTTGACTTGACTCGCGCCGCCTCCTCCGCCGCTACACTGGGGCTACACGGTGGGGCTGCGACGCCCACCAATTTGCGCGAAGCACTTACCGACGAGACGGCGGCGGGCGGCGGCGCGTCGGAGGTGGCGGATGCGATGGAGGCACAGTCTATGTGCAGTGAGCAGGCAGCGTTTGCTGTGTTGGTTCCGGCAAAATACAAATGGTCCCAATCCTGTTCGTGTTTCGGATTCGAGGAAATTTCGCGGCTTTGAAAAATGTTCCGTATTTCCTATCCAGTTCAATGTATCCATTCAATATAAGAAAGGTCCTGGCATGGAACTCAGTTTTCATCTTGTATGTTGGGCTTATATCATGACAGTAGGTGTGGTATTAACCATCCATCCATGTTCATTTAAATAAAAAAGCACTCCCACTGTGTTTGAAAATAGCTTAGAATACTTGGATAGAAACTTCTTTCGTTTTCTTCTTTTTAAAAAAATCATCTAAGTTTGTGATGACTTGTCTCTCTTGGATGCAAAAAGTTATTGTACCACGTAAAACATTTGCAACATGAGTTTCGGAATCTTCTGGTAAGACTTCCAAAGTGCTGGTGCAGTATTCAGAGCAAATGTTGAACCATGGCGATTACAATTTGTTGACAGAGACTGCGCTAAGAGACGGAGGAAGAAAGCTCCGTCTGCGATGCTCTAATGGGTGTAATCACGTGTCCCCAGCTTCGCTTCTTCCAAGAGATCGCCCATTGCACGTTTCAATTTGCCTCTTTTGATTCGAGCTGCGCGAGTAATGTGGGAAACCATTCACCTCGATCAACAACTCCAGCTACGAATGACTCAGATTTGCTGATTTCTACATGGGACTACAATCATATAATGTGGCAACAATAAAACGTTTATCAGCGGCGCGTTTAGATAAGAAATCGACAATTTTATAAAACGTTGCACTTGAGTGTACAATGTCACTGTCTGCCATTGCGTTTCGGGAACGAAACAAGAAAAAAACCAGTGCAACCGGAGAATGTAAAAGCAAATTGCAGTAGCGATAACAACACGCATACTTTCATTCAATATTTAAAGAGAACCAATTTGACCAGGTCGCGTAAAAAGGTTGTAGGAGGGTAGCTCAGAAAGCAGACCCGGTCAAGCGCTTTCACTTTCGACTTGCCATGATTTACGAGGGCATCACCCACTGATAAGTGTCATCAGCAATCTTATGCCTCCCAGCGGATCGATCGCACATATTGCTGAGCTATATTTCTAGGTTTTGGTGTAATGCTTTGTAATACACATATTCTATATTAATAATTATATTAATGTGCATTATAATTACTATTATTATATAACTTGCATGAACTTTGACCTTTCTTCCTATGGATTGTATATTTATCGTTGGTGCCATAAGAAGTGTTGTGGTACCGGGTACGTAGTTGCGGCAGCGCAACGTGGTCGGATCAGCTGTTGCAACACGCGCGGCGGCGCGGAGGAGGCGGCAGACCGGTCCTCGAAGGTCACCCTCGCGCTATCCACGCACTATAACATTTCCAGTAGTCTCCTATAGCTGTGAGACCCGGCCCATGAGAGCACACTGGCTTTATTCACATGAAATATTCATCAGAGCCCTTTTTACGATGACACAAGGCGTATAAGATGTAGTACGGCGTAGGCGTGGACAATCCACACTTTAGATATAGACCGGGGTAGATACGGTTTGAGAAGCACATGAAATCCGAAATGATTTTTTTTTTCTCAGAAATATATAATTTCATGTTCATATGCTTACATTGAGTTTGCAACATTTAGCGGGGCCCGGAAGATAGAAAAAAATATTAAAATGTATTAAAAAATATATATCTCCTAAACAAATATTTAGAAACGGTATTAAAAAAAATTATATGTTAAGTCTTTTAAGGTGTAATGTAACTGTGAATTTGCAACAATTTTGTAATTACGGAAATGTATTTAAAAAAATGTTTTTACTAAAAAAAATCTATGCCGAGAACCTAACTTGCTATTGCTATATTTCTTTCTAGAATATGTAAAAGCAAATTAAATTCTTTTGAAACTATACAACGAACGATTTTATACGTATTTCGAATTTTTTGTTTAGCTTTTGTGTGAATGTAAACATTATAAATTAAAAAAAATGTGCTTCTAATATTTGCAACATTTTACAAATTTCACAGAGTATAGAGTTTGCGGTCAATTTCCAATTTCAGAAAATAAAATAGAATATTCATTATTTGCTTTGCAGATATTAAATATTACAGATATTAAAAGTACAAAAAAAAATTTACACAGTTCCGTAAATAAGAAATTGTTGCAAATTCACAGTAATATTACACCTAAGATTAGCTAACATATAACATTTTTAAATAACATTTCTAAATATTTGTTTAGGAGATATCATTTTTTAAACATATTTCATATTTAATTTCTATCTTCCGGACCCCCCAAAATGTTGCAAACTTAATGTACACACGTCAACATGAAATACTACGTTTATGAGAAAAAAAATTGCATTTCGGATTTAATGTTTTTCTAAGTGCTGATTTAAGGCTAAAGTTCCTGGAGTAATATGATCTCCTCACTAAACTTATAAGACGAGATATATTGTATCACATCTTTACGACCATAAATATCTGTGTTTGTAGGAAACTTCTAGTTTCCGTATAGGCAGGATAGTTGTAAATTTAATATTGAATGCATGTTTATTGGTAGACTGCGTTCCCAATCCGTCCTGGGGGTCCATTCAGGGCAAGAGTGAGTTCGAATTCGTCACTAAATATCAACTCACTTTTTTAAATAGGTAGTTAATGTTTCCACCACAGAACAAAAAGAACGGGTAGAAGGAGTAAGTAGGCGGAAACAGCGTAGCCACTAGTACGCGGAGCTCGGCGCACTTCGTGATTCGCGCTCAGCAGTCGTGATTCGTCACTACTTCGGCGCTGTCGACCGCAACTACTGGACGATAAACTCGCGAAGCAAGAACGATTCCCTATTGTGCCATTTTGGAGTGCAAAAACGATAGCCGAACACACAATTTAACAAAAGGAGGCATATCATACCATCGATAAGTTTTATTTTATTTAATTTCGATTTAAATTCGAAAATGTATGCAAAATTTGACGAACACTTCAAAAGTCAAACAAAAATTTACTCTAATACCCACATTTTAAGGATTGGTTTGCATCAATCTCATACATTGTTCTCGAAATTTCTGTCATTCACGATTATTTTTATATTCTAAGGTGATGCCTCAGCTACTCAATAAGGGATGTGACACATCGAATCGACATTGAGCTATCGATGTTTATGTATGTTTACAGTGATGATTGGACATGGATGATTAATATAACAACAATTGTTATTAAATTAGGATATTACACCGCATTCCCGAGAGAGCTTTAGTGCTATGGCTATATTAAACTAGTCAGAAAACGAGTAATGGTTCATTACCGCACCGGCTGTATTTTGTTGAATTTTATTGTACCAACCTAGGCTGGTTTCCGGTATATCACTTACCCCTGTTTTCACCACCTCCAGTTACCTGAAATCCGATAGTTAACTTTCAGCTACATGCAATATTTGTATGATGTAACTGAAAGATAACTTTGGGATTTTTGTAGCTGGAGGTGGTGGAACCGGGCGTTAGTAATTCAATTAAAAAAAAATACAATGTAATCTGAAATCTGCACTCTCTCTGTTTCTGTTTGTATATTAATATAACGGAAACAATTATTAAATAATGAACTGAATCGTATGTATCAGTATTTCTTAATTAATGTTTAAAGGCTAGATTAAACTAACTGATTCTGAATGGTAAATAAATATATTGACTGACATCTAGTGGTTGGGGGCAAACGTTTGTGGTTGGCGATCGAACCTGGACACAAACTTTCACGAGAATCGGTTTAGAAATGCGACTTGTAGAGGAGAACAGCCGCATAGGCGGACAGCCGGTCGCCGGATATACGAAAGCATTTTTGCCCAAGCTGAAACGAGAAACTTCGCGCTTCGCTCGGTCAAAACGTTACGATATATTGTTTAATAAAATGTAGTACAAAATATATCGATACTCTGACGGATGACGTCACGATTTAGCCACATCCCTAATTGAGTAGCTCTCATGACTATGCAGTGCTGGGATTTTATCATATTTGTGCGATAAATGTACCGTCGGTACTATTTAATACCGTGACATTAAAACCTTTACATATATTATTATCAGTCCTAAGATACGAAAATTGTCACTTCGCTTCAAATAGAATCACATTTTGCAATATTTGAATGTTATTTCTTAGATATACAATGAATACTAAGGCCTAGTCTTCCAGTTCGGAAAATAGGACCGTAAATACTGATTATCACAATGAGGCTTTTTTGTTTATTAGGACTTACTTTGTCGTGGTACGATATTTTTAGTCATTTTATCTCAGATTATAATAATTTTCCAAATAATACGGTAATATTTTGTTAGCTTCGTCAAAACACCCCAACACTGTAAATGAGTAGCTTTGACATATTCGAGTAGCGCGTGGTTTTGTCGTGTGACGTGAATCACCTATAACAACGCAAATAGTAAGCAACTTTGCTGTATACACATAAGGTTACTTTATCCTTAAACTTAATTTTCATTTCCTGCATTTTATTTGTAGTTTAAGATTTGCTCCATGTAGATCAACTAGAGAACGTCATTACTACATGTTAAAAGTCGGTAATTAACAAATCAATCTGTTTTGAAATAAGGCCTAGTTTCGATTGCGTTTGAAAATTAAATACTTTATTTTGCTTCAATGATGTGTAGCCAACCAGAGGAACGATTTCAATGTGATCGAAAATAGGACACAATCATGTTCGTGTGCGTAGAGTCACGGCGGTTTCCTTACAAACCCTCGTCTATGCTATTTCTATCCCTTCTTTGTTCTGTGGTTTCCACACTTCTTGAATATTATTACAGTAGGTAAAAATGTGGTCCGTCCCGTAAATACGTTGGAAGTATAAATAACGGTTCCGTTATTTAAATAATAATATATTTCCCACCTATTTTTAGGTTAACTCACTCCCGAACTCGAACTCACTCTAGCCCTGAATGGACCCCCTGGAGACTCAAATTTATTGTATGACTTTCCGAACAAAATATATCTATAAATTCGCACGGATGTAAAAGAGATTTCATCTCACAAACTATCCTGACGAAGGTCAGTCAACTTACAAGTTTCCTAATCTAAATATGAGGTTTTCTCATGTTTTCTTGTCATTCCAAAAGTAAGCAAAAAAAACTAAGTTACTTCCACAAAATTTTATTCCTCAATAAATCTATCCAATTCAAAGCAACGCAACTGTGCGCGGTAATCTAAAAAATGTATTGTAACATATTATAATAGTTTGTGTTTCAACAATTTGCTAGGAAGTAGGAGTTGCATACCTGGGAATAGATGACTGTTAAGACAATAAGGAAATTTTTGAGAAGTACCTATCTAATTGAATAAGAAATCATATGTAAATACCTTTTTTTTCACATGTTGGTATAAACAGAAAGATAACCTATTCAACGACTCTTATAATAAATGCGGTCAAATGATAAGTATATTTACCTACTTGACAGTACCTATCGGTTACGTTCGTTGCTGCGTAAGTATTGTTTTGTATGGCAATATTTTCTAAAGAAAATAAAACAGAAGATTTTTTAAGACGTGCTAGTAGATTCATGCACTGGGGAAACTGCCGAGTCAAGAGTTCTTCGTGTTGCCGCCATTGTATTGTTTCGATAAAAACAGAAAAAAACCGGCCAAGTGCGAGTCGGACTCGCACACGAAGGGTTCCGTACCATCGTAACAAAAAGATACAAAAAAATCACGTTTGTTGTATGGAAGCCCCCTTTAATTTTAATATTTTTTTAATCTTACCAAACCGTTTGCCGTTATAACAAATATGTTATAACGGCAAAATTAATACACACTCTGTGAAAATTTCAGCTGTCTACCTGTTACGGATACTGAGATACAGCCCTGTGACAGACGGACGGACGGGCGGACGGACGGATGGACGGACGGATGGACGGACGGACGGATAGACGGACGGACGGACGAACGGACAGCGGAGGCTTAGTAATAGGGTTCTGTTTTCACCCTTTGGGTACGGAACCCTAAAAATTTAACATGTAAAAATGTTTTGTTTGCTATATAACGATGAATAGCTTCTAAGGCTGAAGTGCACAATCTCTGGTTATGGTGAATGTTTTTAGCTCAGTCTTTTTCAAAGTGGGCGGTAACGCCCCCTTGTGGGCGCTAGAGACCTTCAGGAGGGCGTTAAAGGGCTCAGAGAAAATTGGGGGCATTGAAGCGGCTTAGGGAGGCGATGGCTGATTTGTGTTTTGACAACCTACCTATACTCTACATTGATTATTTTACTGAACATTCTTTATAAAGTTTCGTTTTATTGCTCTCATTAGAACAGTTTTATAAAATAATTTAAGTTATTTTTTAGAAAGAAGATATAATAGTTAACTATTATGGCGTGCTATAAAAAATAATTCAATTACAGTTATTAAAGTAATGATTGCGATTGTAATTTTTAAGATGTGGTAATACTAAACATTATGGGGGGTGTTGAAAAATAATTGATTCCCAAAGTGGGCGGTGGACGAAATAAGTTTGAGAACCTCTGTATTAGATGGTGCACTCCAGCCTGACTTTCAGAAATGCTGACATTCAAATGAATGTCTTGAGACAATTCTTTAAGATCTATCCTTGTTTTACAAAACTTTTATTTGAAAAATAAATCATCATGAAAAGTACTTATGACCCCCCAAAGTTCCGAGGATGTGTAAAAATATGACGGAATTTTAATTTCTGAATTACACAAAAAAACTGACAGCATTCGAGAAATTAAAAAGTTTGCTATTTTACTCCTTTTGGTTTGCCAAAAGTTACATCATTCACTATGTGGCCAAAATTAGGGAAAATGTTTCGTGGTGGTGTAAACGTCGATGAGGGTTTCGATATGATTTCAGAGCATTTTCTAGAACAAGCGCGAGCACTTACTGGGTTCAATTCGAACTATAAAGGGAAAAAAAATCGTATCTCAACACCAGGTGACATTTCACAAAAGGTGTCACGGGTCAAAACCTTGCAATGAGCACACTAACTTGCAAACAAATTTTGGTCGGTCGATATGCCAAACATCCTGTAATTAAATAAATAAACTTTGTCTTTCATTTATCTTAATCGCTATCGAAGAATTTCGCGGTAGCTGCGCTCGTGTTTTCATCTCGTTGTGTTATGACCCGTCACCTTACACTTTCTATATCTACGTGCCTGCGTCAACCATAGAGTCATAGGGGATTATTTCTCTTTCTTATTCCTTGCCTGTAATACACAAAATACCCGTAACAGTCTTCCTTTCGATGACGTTAAATAAAATTATTTGAAACCGTGGCCACTTCTGCCGCCACCGCCGCCCGTCGCGCCGCCATCCCCGCTGCAGCCGTGCGCCGCCGTCGTCGCGCGGAGTTCCGCGAACCCGCTATCAAAACGAGTGGGTTGTATGTAATTTGTTAGTCGGCATAATCGAAAGCCTGCAGCTTCGAGTGCGACCCTCCGCTGCCATCACTTCCCACGGGCGGCACGGAGTATCGCTCTCCGCAACGGGCAATGCTAAAAACTTCCAGCGCGAACCTTTCCAAAACATTTTGATGGGCTCGTAGTTCAGAGGCGCGGGGCCTTGCATCATGTGCGAGAAGTCATAGGTTCAATCCCCTCCGCGTTCATGCACCGCTTTCTTTTTCTGCATTTCGTCATAAATACAAGCAGTACCATGGTTCTCAAACTATTCTAATATATTCTAAAATATTACTTATTTTTATTTTAAAATAGTAGATGACTCAATATACATTTTAAATTAGCAAGAGCGATTTTAGAGATTTCATTAATAACGTTAAATCTAAGTACCACGTAACGGAAGAAAACGAAGGTACGCTAAAAAGGGGAACTACTTTGACAAATGATTTCCATGCCTGATTAAGGGGAAATAGCTGGGTATTATAGTAGTATTCAAGACATGTCGCCCATACCGGTGCATGAGCAGAAGCATCCCTGTGGAATCTGGAGTACGTGGTGATTGCGAGCCGACAAGATGAGACGCGCGGTCATTGAGCGGCTCGGAGCATAGTGACACAGAGTCTTGCCTTTAATTCCAGATGTCTGGGTTGAAATCCCCGCCCGTTCATGCACCACTTTCTTTCTCTTTCAGAGATGGAGAAGTGTATTTGGTCACGAATGCGAGCTGTTCTAGTGGAACTTTAGGTGATAGGAAAAGACGAACAGGTCGTCTGTGGAAACATCTTTCAGCATTTTGTATAGTTTTACGTATCTTCGTATTGCCTTTTCAAAAATGTTTTGTGTGTTGTTATAAAATGTATACTGGATAAACTATTTATGGGAAATTTTCAGAGCGCTATAGAGTACAGATATGCATATGCGATGAACAAGGTTTATTTTATCCATAAAATCAACAGATGATTTCGATATGGCAACAGTGTTCAGAGGGATGCACGGTTATAGGTTTTGCCATCTAAGCATGCAACTGATATTTTCGTCGATAAATGGGTACACTAATTAAAGATCTTTATGACATCCTCGGCTAGGAGTAAAATATCATAAACATCCACCTCGCAATTACTATTTAGTTAACTTTTTAGTTCATTTGCTGGAGTTTCGATAATGCACTTTGGAAATGAATTGGGGTAGGCTCGGCACAGGACTCAAGAGTTAGGTACCAGGAATAAATTAATGTTATTAGGACTGAAAGTCTCATCTCTATTCCACAGTATTTCAAATAATCCACCAAGTAGAATAAAGTCGTGCTATGATCTTAGATGAATCGCACTTTAAGTGTTCAAAATGACCTAGGCCTCTGACTAGGGGCCCCATATCGACTAGGGGCCCCACGCATCGAATTTGAAAGTTGTTATCCTCGTTTTTTTGCTATTACAACGCCATATTTCAAATTGTTGATATTCGATTGGATAGGGTATCTATTGGACACATGGACACATTTCTATGAACTAGCTGGGTGGATAGGAGAAAGTGCAGTATAATTAGTTCATGTTAAAATTAGTCGATGTGGTGTAAAATTATTTTTTTCCCGCCGAGGAATGGTTTAAACTTATTTTTGATAATTCACAATCAACTTTCCCGATGTAATTATATCATTGGAAATACATATGAGAAGTCTGATGATATCAAACGCCACGTGTGAACGTTAGAAAAGGGTGAAGGGGCATAGTCTAGAAGGGCCCCGACATGGTTAATTCATCAAGTCCCAAAATAAAAAATTGTTTTTGATGCTCGCGTAAAATGCACTTTTCACATATCCGTATTTTCGTTGAGAAGAGCATACTTCTGGATGTATTATGTTTAGAACATACTGATATTCATGGCTCAGGTCGTTGTAGAGGTAGAGTCGATGTAGAGTCGGTGGGTTTATCGACACACACTGTCGTCGGCAGCTGCCCTCCCGTCCCTCCTGCGGCGGTCGCGCTGCCCCTCGGCTCGGCTGGTTCCGTCCTGCTCACTCTCGGCCGCGCGGTTTGCCATCCTCCGACCTCCCTCTCGCGCAGACTGAGCTCAGACAACCACCCACACTGGCTCGTCGCCAGCCAGAGCCAGTCAGTTCAGTTGAGTGTGTAGAGTGGAGTGGAGTGTTTGAGTCGGTTACGCCAGACTAAACCGCGAACCTCGCCAGCTGCCCGTTTGTTCCCTCGCCCGTGTCTTATCGCCGACCTCGCTTCTATCGATATTGATTTTCCGCTGTGTACTAGAAACATCCATCGCGACACCGTATTTTGAATGATATAGTGAATAAAGTAAGCGCGTCGCGTCGCCGCGCAACGGCCTAACGATCGTCGATATGAAACCATTGAATAATATTAAAATTTCGAACAGCTAACGTGAAACCGAAGTGCGTGCGACTCTACCACTCCGAGAAGATTCCGACGCTTGGAGCAACCAAATAGTGTGCACGTTCCTATCCGTTTCAAGTGCGTACTAAGCTTAGTACGAAGTGTGTGGTGATAAAAGGTTGCAAACACTGGGATACCTTTTTACCTGAAGGACCAATGCTATTTTAAGGTACGTAGCACTCTTTTTACCTTCTTTGCTTGCAGAGTCAGTCAGTACTATTACGAAACCGTCTGTTGTTGCCCTTCTACAGAAGCTAAAAGGCGATACGTCGTGTGCCCATTTAATTAAATGTAGGTAGGTATACAAGCATACAACACGTTTATTATCTTGTATTATCTTTGTCTGCTGTGCGAGAATCTTTTAATAACCAACGTTTTTGTTGGGCACATAGGTAGGTTAGTTTGTATTAACACGTATTCCGCATTATTTCGCGTACCTACTTCTAGATGTAGTTTGGTACTACCTACTTAATCAATTGATTTATTTGGTTGCATGCAAGTTAAAGTACAAATACACATCATATACATACCTTTCTTTACAGGGCTTTGCAACGACCAGTACACACAATTTGGGAAACGATTATGGGTAATGATTATGGTTGTTTAAATAAACAAAAAAAATTAACAACTTTTTCTGACTATCCTCTAAATAAAAAGCTGGACTTTCCATACAAACTAATTCATTAATTTAGTGTGAAAAGAATCGAATATTCGGTTAGAACGTTGTTTGTCTTGGATTGTTTGACATGGATCTCTCATATTACACCTACTGTCATTAGCCTGACACACCACGTGGGATCTAGGTTCCATGCCAGGACCTTCCTTATGCACGGGTACAACATCGCGTCAAATTACACTAGACGAAAGCATCAATTTATAAAAAGAATGTCTCTACACTAACTAGACACTCTACAGTATTTTTTTATTTAACTTTTTTTGTCTTGGAAAACATGAACATTAAGCTGGCGAAATGTATGTACTGGCCGTTGCAACACCCCTGTATAACTTTAACATCTCTCATGCAACGAATCATTCAGACTGTAGAGTTTAGTTTAGTAGAGTAGGTACCTACCATGGGGTGGATATTTATGGTATATATGAAATATAAATCATGATGTAGGCCCAGCAGCATTATGGGCGCGTAAACCCACACGTTCACGCAACACTTGATTTATACCTCTGACCAGAAACCGAGCTCTACATTCCCTAATTGAAAGAATACACTACAAAAACCAATTAAATCAATTATAAAAACAACTCTTAACTATCTCTCAAATACATAACTCTATATCTCGTTACTGGCGTACCTACGTACGTAGTAAACACGTAGTATCTTTGAACAGCAATGGGCGTAAAATGTAGAGTTCACAAATTAATGCTGGAAACTGTTGTAATAATGAGGGCCTGTGTCTGTTTGTCTATTTGGGCATGTTCCTCGCGTGTTCCTCATGAGCAGCAGTCGGGTTGGATCAACCTGATCGATTCATAACAAAGCCTACGACATTCAAATCAATTCGTATCGAACATCAATGGGCGTAACAATTTAGAGTTCACAAAATAAAGTTTAAAACTGTTGTAGTGACGAGGGTTGGTGACTGTTTGCCTTTTATTCCTCATGGGCAGTAATCGGGTTGGATAAACCTGTTTAATTCATAACAAAGCCTACGAGATATAAGTCAATTAGCATTGAACAAGCATTGGGCGAAAAATGTAGATTCACAAAATAGTGTTTGAAACTGAAATTTAATAACGAGGGTTTGTGTCTGTCACAGAAATCGGAATATTTTCCGATTTCTGTGGTGTCTGTTCGTCTATCCTCATAGGCAGCAGTCTGTTTGGATAAACCTTATCTATACATAACCCTGTCATAACCTTAGGGACCGTGGACTTTATCTTCGACGATTTTTTGGTATATTAAAATTAAAGGGTAGCGTGACCTAGGTTAGTCCCCAAAACCCGAAACACCTGATAGTGCTGCCTTAGTGAATGATGTTTGTATGAAAGGGGATCACATTACAATAATATCACACTGTGGCATGGCCCTGTTGCTTCACGCATGCGCCGCGTGCGTCTTGAAGGTAGAGCCAGTGGAGGAAAGAGCAGTGTCACAACCGGCTGA
Organism: Incurvaria masculella; assembly: GCA_946894095.1. Lineage (NCBI taxonomy): Eukaryota > Metazoa > Arthropoda > Insecta > Lepidoptera > Incurvariidae > Incurvaria > Incurvaria masculella. The sequence goes on from OX335647.2 coordinate 10,328,081, forward strand.
AATCAATAAGCGCCTGTCACGTCACGGTTGCTGCTCTGCGCCCGGCCCCCGCCATATTTTTTCTCACCATCACGTGGCTTCGCTTGGTGTGGGACGAAGTTTGATGACCCAGGTGTCATAGTGTCATCAAACGTTGGTCAGATATTTATATTTAAATATTACATTTTGCCCGCGACTTCGGTCGCGTGAATTTCTGGGTCTGTTGCAACTGTTTTCAAAACATGTTACGGTTTTTTTTATAAGTTCGATTAAAATTCGTATTTTGTTTTGTTTGTAAGCCTAATAAAAGAGGAAGATTCAAGTAATTACGGTAGCTCAGTAGTAAGTAAATGGATTCAAAACCACTATCTTGTTAATACAAGTTAATACATTAATACTTTACATTAATACTTGTTATACATTTCTGTATTTATTAAAATGAATATCTGAACTTTTTTGTTATTTTTTATCAACAATAAATCCTAGCTCGAATATCAGATTTTTTTAATTTTGTATGTGGGTTTTGTTTTGCACCTTTTCCCATGCAGTGAAGTGGGTATAAGGTATTTGAATTTTTTTAACGCGACCATAGACACAAATCTCAAGAGCTCATGCCTACCAATGAAATGACATCAAATTTACTGTATTTAATTAATTTATAATCGGAACAGGGTGGCTCGAAATAATATATTTTTAAAATGATGGAGGTATTGTCATGTGAACACTGACCACCGGTTATTTTAAATAGTATTAGCACTATTAGCATTCTGCAGTGCCAGTACCAGGCATTCATCGCATCTTCAATAATAGTTGGTAATAATAATCATGGTTGGGCAGGTAAAATATCGACTTCATTTGCACACGACGCGTGCTGAAGCACAAATGATGCTGATGCTATCAGACAGGATATTGCATTAACATAATGTATGTACATTAATATTTACAAGTGTTATGCACACATAGTCCCATAAATTTACAGACAGAGACACTTGTTTTTAGGGTTCCGTACCCAAAGGGTGCCAACGGAACCCTATTACTAAGCCTCCGCTGTCCGTCCGTACCTCCGTCCGTCCGTCTGTCACAGGGCTGTATCTCATTAACCATAATAGGTAGGAAGCTGAAATTTTCACAGAGTATGTATTTATTTTGCCGCTACAAAATTAAAACAAAAATATATAGTTTAACCACCTCTATATAGACAATTATACTTCATGAATCCAAGGTCTATTTGAAACAACCGTAGAGCTTATGAGATTCAAAGCGGTCCGTACTCATTGTGCTAATGCAATCATTCACAGAGATTGCTTGCGGGTCTTAGGTTTTGATGTAATGGATATTTTGTATCGCTATTATGATAATATTCAAAAGAATTAATAGTTTAACGTTGTTATGCTGTGTGGGCGTCCGTTGCTTGCTACACCTACTGTTCGTATTACATTTTGGGGTTCCGTGATTATAGTTATGAGATTCGGTAATATGAATATTAAATGATCGCCTGACCCGGAGCCTAGTCGTTAAATGCTGTGTTTTATAGTGTCGGAGATAGTGGGTTAGAATCCCATAGTGCGTGCACTTTCTTTCTTATTCGACTTGTTTATTCATCAACCATATACAGTATACTGCACCATGGATTTAATTAAAAACTGCAAAAAAAAAACTGCACTCGGATTTGTCCATTTACTTTGTTTTTGACTTTTTATTGATATTGGTGCATATTCGTATTTGTCATATTTTAAAATTAGCCAGTTCCGGAAAACAAGTCACAGAAAAGAACTAGCGAAAAACTCCGACGTGTTTTTTTTTCAGCGTCCACTTAGTCTAAGTTTACAAAACCACATGTAAACAATAAATTAACAATAATTCACGAAAATCAACAGTTTATTTGCAAAGACTATCACCGCCAACTAACATGTATCCAATTGGAGCAGGCCAGTCCCCACAGACAGCACCCGTTCACGAGCATCACACCGGGTACATCCTTCACCTCTCTCGACCATATTTTAGGGAAACGGGTGACCCGAACCAATCGTCACCTTAAGCGATGCACTGCTCCAGTGGCAACAAGAAAACATTGTGAAACATTTGCACGTTTGGTTTTAATACTATTCATTTTGTCATGTGATCTTCAATCACTAAATAGCTCGGAACCCATGCAACACTATTCGATGTTGTATAGAATGACTGAACGATAAACTTTACCGGTAACTAATACAACCCAATGATTACCTGCTCGTTTCTAATTTGGGTTTGGCACAGTTCCGCGCAGCAAGATAACCTACTTCCGCGCCCCCAGCACTTCATCGGCGTTCGTGTTGTCGCGTCGGCTCAGCTCGTCGCAATTGTCATTCAATCAACAAGTCTGAGGCATCAGCAAACCTATTATTCTAACAGTGGCTATCAGTCTATCAGTGACTCAGTGTTAGCCGCTGTCGCGCGGCTCCAGTCCATACACTCACTGCTGCCTCTGCAATCTACCTACCTACCTACTGAAACCGACCATGTTGACGGAACTGAGTTTGTTCTTATTTATCGGGTTAAATATAGCGGTAGCGGAAAACCACCAATAATATCGTGGCAAGTGGTTATGTTGGCGAACGGCGTTATTCCTAACAATAATGTTCAACCGAAAATAACCGAAAAATTTGATATCGCTATTGGGCTCCATTCCCAGATGCAGAAAGCGGTTAATTTGTAAGCGGTTATTACACCTCATGGCAACTAGATGCCGTGCCCGGACCTTCCTTTTATACCACAGCTACAATGAACTGGATGAAAAACACGGACCGTTTTAATTGCCGCTTCGACCATCGTTTATTCAATGCTATGCGTTTTCCTTGCAAATGCCAATGCCTACTGTGGCGCCGAGGGTGATGCGTTCCGTAGGTACTAACCTGGGCGGGATTAACCCTACAACCTACTAAGTTCGTAAGGGGACCTGCAGTTTAACGTGTAATCCGAGGCTTCTTTTTTGTATTGTTATAGGTACCAATACTGTAAAACTAATATTTGTTAAGTAAACGTATCCTGTAAATAATATTTAAACGAAGTATAAAGTAATATTGAAATGAAGTGAAGTATACGTAGTTGTCTAAACAGAAAAAATATTATTTCAATTATGAACTCACGAAAGAAGCTTTATCACAGTTTTAATTGTAGAAAAACTATCTGCCAATAGTCTCGACTATCATCCGGGATGGCGCGCGCAAAATACGGCGTGGAGTGTTTGGGAAGTGAGGAAATATCGCAGTCTATTTGCGTGAAGGCGAACGTCGCGTCGCCGCGTGCGTCGCGAGACGGGCAGGTGAACAGACACGCGGCCGGCGACACTGGAGCGTGACGTCACTCGCGCCCGTCGTGGCTGGAAATAGCCTCGCAACACTTCGCTTCCCGGTCCACTCGCTCGCGGCGAATCGGCAATATTGAGAATCGAAGTGTGCATTTGGATCGAACACAGTCATAGCATGACCCTTTCAAGATCCGGTATCAAACGACATCACTCCAAAAGAGAGCTTTTCCTAAATCATTAATTGAGTGGACATATTCATACGTAGAGCAGAACTACCTAGCTAGTCCCACCACAATGTCCCGAATTGCAGCTTAGTAGTGTTACCACCGAGGACTTGCCCAGAACACTGCCCAGAAGGAAAACATACACTATGGTACCTATTCCATCACTAGTAAGTGGACACCTTATTTACAGGTAGAGTCGCACTGCGATAGCTTCTTCCACCTGAGAATAGAGAATAGTCATACGTTGAGTCGCACTAGTGAAGCTACTTCCAGTACAAGAGCGTACAGTATCCGAAATCATCATAGAGCCGCACTATTATAGCACCTCATATACTCATGCGTAGAGTCGCACCATTGCTGCTACTTCCATCACAAAAGAGTACACGTATGTATCCGAAATAATGCATATAGTCGCAATCTTTCGTCCACCACTTGATTATGGACATTTCATCATGCTAGTTCCACCACCATGGAATGGGCTCGGAGTGATCATTAGAATTACACTGTGGTAGTTTCGGTATCGTGGAATTTCCTAGAAGTCAAACAGACTCAAACTATTATAGCTATTCCATCACTGAATTATGGACATCCGTTTTGTGTAGAGTCGCACTATTATAGTTTCTTCCATAACAAAAGCGTACAAATATCCGGAATAATGCATATATTGCCACTATTACAGCTCCTTCCGGCACTTGACAGTGAATATGTAGTCTCAAACGTAGAGTAGCACCACTAAGCTAGTTGCACCACCATGGAATGGGCTCGGAGTTATGCATAGAATTGCACTGTTGTAGCTAAGAAGTTTCAGCATCGCGGAATTTCCCGGAAGTATAGAATAGTATGTTGATAATGTGTTTATTACTGAACTATGTTTCCAATTTCCTTTTCTATGTCTAGATAGCGGACACTTCGTTGTAGGTAGAGTTGTACTATTGTAGCTGCGTACATCACAAGAGTTCATGTTCATGTTCGGAACAATACTTAGAGTTGCACGTAGAGACTCGTCATCATCCGTAGCAGTACTATTGCCTGTTTCCACCACCATTGAATGGGCCGGGAGTGATGTAGAGAATCGCACCATTGTAGATAAGCAGGTGCACCGTTCGTGGGATTGCCCATTATTATTGCCACATTAGGCGCGTGGGTATATTTGTGCATAGCGCATCCAGTATCCAGTGACCAGCCAATATAGCCCGATGCGTTCTTTCTGGAAGGCCGTGATTCGGAACGCAGACATAATTGCTTCTCGGTACATAGAGTCCTCCTCACTCGCTTGCAACGTACGCTGCCGCCCGCTGCATTCACCACCAATAAATAGTTGTAAACGGAGTGGAACGAGGCAATTGCACTGCACTCAAAGATTTTATTAGATACATGTACTGCACTGAGTGGCCCGTTGTTTTTAGTTTGTTAGCGAGCTGAGTCACCGACAACAGATGTTGGTTTTTAGAAACTGCGCACACACTCTGGACGTGGCGTGATGTGGTTCAATAGGAGGGTTTATAGTTGTGAAATATGTTTTAAATCCAAATTTAAAGCTTATTACATAAAATAAGTTAGCATTAACATAAACACATAGAGTAAAAAAAATTGATGAAAAAACATCATAAATGACCCAGGCTTTTAGTAAGTCCTGCCCCGGAAACTAGTCCTTACACTGTAGGGGTCAGTAAGTACATTTCCATTTATATGTTCAAAGCGGGTATGATCTTTATTAACATTACTACTTAATTTAATTACTAACATTTACTGAATTACTAACATTTCTTTAATATTTGTTGAGGTTTTGCAACGACATCTACATCTATTAAGCAAATAACGTATAAAGGTTCATGTATTAAGACTTTTACCTACCTAATCAGATCTTGAAAACAATCAGAAAAATATTACTTGGTCTGGACATTCGTTTGAAGAAGGCTTGGAGTTCGACCAAACGTCGCAGTTTTACGTGAAATTCGAACCACGCGGTTGGCTCAACGGTCGCACGGTTACTGATTCAGAACCAGACCGCGCCCACGGTTGCTTTACTTCGATGATCGAAATCCGAGAGAGTCGGCTACCCAGGCTTACGATTTATTTTGGTCGCTGATTTATGAAAAGCTATTTAAATTGTCTTGTTTTGATACCAAATTCCTTCGAGAATGCGGTGTGATCTTTCTCTTCAGTTGGTGTGATGGTCTTATGTCATGAAATCATACCTACCAATATCTGGCTCCACACAAACTGTATAACATAAAAATTATTTAAGTTGTATTTTCCGTCGAGTCTGCCTCCGAATAATCAGACTGACGAGTATCGGCGCGGCTGCCCGCTGCCGCTGCTGCCTCGCTACCTCCGTGCCCAGTGCGGCTGCCTCTAACCATAGATAAATCTATGCTCTAACACCACTACCGCCTCCGCAACCGCAGCCGCTCCGCCATGTCACCCGCCTGCTGCCGCCGCCGCTCTAGCCTATTTTCTCGCCTGTAATCACGTATGTTTGCTCGCGTAGACTGATAACGTCGCAAATGGCTTTGTTCACAGATTTTTGAGAGTAATTTAATCGTTCTACCTTATTTGTTTTCATGTCAAGGTCCAGCCTAATCATTCTTGAATACTTTTTCTTATTTTCCTGTTTATAGCTTCTCAGCGATCATCGACGATCAATATGTGCTTAATAATTATACAAACTGACTGTATATTAACCTATACTTCCTAAAAATCCCCAGCCACTGCAACTTTCTAATAGAAGTTAAAATAAGTAAGATTTAAATAAAAAAAAACACCATGAACACCGGCCATTGAGACTTCTATTGCGTGTCGGGTTGATTTTCGGAAGTTTTCCTCACCGTTATTTACACATTTCATTCAGCATATAAAGTCCCCGTTATAGGAACTGTCCAAGAAAAATCATCCCATGATGACGGTTATTTCCTGGTCATGGATTGTTGCATTGTTTTGATAGTAGTGAAGTCACGTATTTCAATTCTACGTACCTCCTTAATAACAAATAAATGTAGTACCGGCCTTACTTCACCAAATGTAGAGTAGCTACGCAAACATGCTCAATCTTAGTTATTGGTTAATTTCTCACAGAATCAACTTATCAACAACAACAAATAATTATTATGATAATTCTATTATCAGTGATTACATATCAAGCTCAAATTTTGGTTTTCATGCGATTAGGTTCAAATATAAAGAGCACTATACGCATAATTTTTTTTTTTAGCTTCATAATGGAAGAAATAACGTGAAATTTGAAAAAAAAAATGCCTATTTTAGCGGTTTTTTTTTAAACGGCAAAGTTTTTGCTATGGAAATAAAAATCATTCATTTCATGTGGATACATCTGAAGGTAATTAACAATAAATTTGAGCTTGATTAAATTTGACTTTTTCTTTTATTTCGTACCATGCTAACTGTCAAACGACGTGTTATTCGGCTCACCCCCGTTTACACCTCCTCCATTTACCTGAAAACTGATAAGTAACTTTCGGTTACATTTCTTATTTACAACTTTGGGATTTTTGTAGCTGGAGGTGGTGGAAACAGGCGTAAGTGAAATATTAACAGTTAGCATGGTACGAAATGCTACTAAAAGTCAGATTTAATCACTCACTCGCCTGTTTATCCGGCGAGGTAATTCACCATTATAACCCCTCATTTAACCTGCAACATAAATACGTTCGTGGATGCAGCGAAAGTGTTTACCGACGTACCGCCCCGCCCTCGCCCCCGCGCCGCCCCCGCCGCTACCGCCCACGTCAGCGTCGCAGCGTGTGGGCTCCCATCGCCCGATTAGGACGTAGCAGACTCGGCCAAACTGTTCTGACTCAGCCAGAGGTCGCCGAGCGGGTCGGTTATTCCGAATTGCCCCGCTCCGCGCCGGGAGAACCGTCTGCATCTCTGTGAGGAAAACTAAGCAGCAATTTTCCAGTCACCCAACCGCTCTGAATCATATTCTAAAATCGGAAATTATTCGACATACCTATCTATTATCACACTGTTTTCATTGTTTCGACAGAATGTTGGCAGCATTTTGGAGATGTCAATGACCAGGAAATAAGAATTATTTCACAATAATGTAATACTAGAATAGAGAACCGTTAGCGTTTGTGACACATTAAAGTCGTGGGTTGAAGTCATAAAGCGCATGAGGACGGATCAAGGACACAACACGTGCCGATCGTTTTAGCGAACTCAATGATCGCTCTGCATGCAACGGCGCAACGGCTGTCGGCAGCCGACGACGGATAACACGAACAATCACGATTCCGAACATAGTAACTAAGACCACAAGGTGCCAGAAGTTCAGCGCACATATTATGGGCGAAAAAAGCGCCCGCACACTTACGCGTATGACGATCCCGACAGAAGTCGGACGAGAGCCCGCCTTTTTAGGGTTCCGTACCCATAGGGTGAAATCGGAACCCTATTACTATGCCTCCGCTGTCCGTCCGTCCGTCCGTCCGTCCGTCCGTCCGTCTGTCACAGGGCTGTATCTCATAAACCGTAATAGCTAGGCAGCTGAAATTTTCACAGAGTGTGTATTTATTTTGCCGCTATAACAACAAATAGGTAAAATAAAAAAAAAGGGAGGTCTCATACAAAAAAAGTGATTTTTGCGTGTTATATCTTGTACGATGGTACGGAACTCTTCGTGTTCTCCGACTCGCACTTGGCCGGTTTTTGCGCACTATACGCGTCTATGTTTTCGTACAGCTAGCCTTCTGCCAAAGAATATATACACTACCTTCTGGTCCTATTTATTTTGTGCATTCTGAATCAGTGTTTACGCATGAGCAAGTCGACTCTATCAGCCGCCTCGTACCTCGCTCGTTCCAGTAAGAACATTTTCGCACGTACCATCTCGTAGATTTATGTATTAAAAACACTCCGGTGACAACTATATTCTGCCGTAGAGTGCCAAGAACAATCCATTTTAGTAATGTCTTTAAATTTTGTTAATTTGGAAATAGAATCTGAGAAGCATCGTTGCCGGTTAGCAGATTTTTTTCCCGATTTCAAGAGTCTGAATTAAATCGGGAATCATTTAAAATTCGGATTTTTTGGAAATTTCTGGAAGGGGATTGTTTATAAAGTACGAGAAAAGAGGGTACCTACCTAATTGATGAACGAAGAGTTTACACAAAATCACGAATCCGAAATTGGATTCCGGATTCGTGAATTTGAGGTGACTAAGGCCCGATTGCCCAGAAAATGAAACGTGGGTTTGAGAAGTAAATTGGTGAAACATCATGCTTGCGCCCCCAGCAGCGTGCCGCCTCCCCCGCCCCGCCGCCTCCGCGGGCCGTGGCGCAGCGCCCCGCGCGCCGCACAGTGCGCGTGCGCAAGGCTGGGCGACACGCTCTGAAAGTTTTCTCCGCCTACCTAGCTACGCCAGCCACAGATTACCGTACACTCGTCACGCTCCTCGATATAATGGCATGAGCAGCTAGGTAACAATTTACAAGTGAATTCAGGGGGAGATATATTGTTGTCCATACATACCTACCTACTTTACGTCTGGTTAACTGAACTTTGTTCTGAAACAGACATGAAACATAGAAACCAAATGTTTTCGGTAGATCGATTTCTCGCCCCACATACCCGTATGTCGCTTGTCCCATCCTGATTACTCGTGCATGATTTTCATATATATCCTAAGAGCCATTTAAAACATTGTTATAATTTATAACACTTGCTAAGATTGTATATAATTAGATAACTCCTATCACTGAAATAATCCAGCATAAAAGAAACTCAATTTACAATAAACCATTTCATTCTGAATCATAAGTAAACATCTGCAATGCTCAATCAATACCCGACAGATGTTCAATAATGAATTCCAAATGTATGCATATAGCTTTACAACACATATTTCAAGAAGAAAACAAAGCATATGCAAAATTGGATGCCTATCAGATCAATGATTGAAATAACAGTGACCAAGAAGCAGACACTTCTCATATCTCGCAATGGCAACCAGACAGCAAGCAACAGGTTGAAGGCGCAGGTTGCGATCGAGTCATCAATCAAGCAACCTCCTAGGCAGCGACACCTCCACCCGCCTCGCCTCCTCCGCCTCCGCCCCGCCCCGCCCCGCCCCGCATAGAGCGCCTAACATCTGTTATGATGTCACCACACCTTGAACCCATTGCACACGATTCGAACCGCAAGGCAATCCGGCTTAATTGATACCCACTCAATACATTTGTGGTCGAAATAGCAGCCTTTCCGATCGATCTTATCGGTCTGTTCGATCACAGGTGACTAATATTTTCAGCAAGGTCAGTTGCTTTGGAGGAACGCGACGAAGATGTGTTAAAATAAGAGGTTCTCATTATGCAAGCGGTCGAAAGAAGCGCTCCCACGACGCTCTATTTCTGCCGAGCGCGTGGCGCCTCAAGCCCCCCCCCCCCCTCCCCCCCCCTCTCTCCCCCGTTCCGCTGCCCGTCTCCGTCCCAGCCGGCGACAGAAGCTGTGCCTATTTATTCTGTGGTGCAGCTGATGTTATTTGTTTTTCCCACGCAGAGCTTGCTACTGCGTTTCCGGTATTCGAAGTTCAGTTTTACGCCCTTTCAATTATTTTATAATTTTCCACGACTATCGATGTCCACGACACTTTTATAGGGGCTATAATAGATATCGGTTATAGTCACTTGGAAATGTTACAAAAATCACGATCTGATTAGAAACTATTAAACTTATTCTCTCGTACTCAGAGTCGGAGAGTGCTAACTTTAATACGCGGATATCGTAACTCTGCAGCAGATTTACAGCCTCTGGCGCGACACGATTTCTTCCCCTTCCAAGCGCCAATTGCTGCGCAGAGACAAAACTGTATTGGATTTGGTTACAGCGCACCGCTGCTGTTGGCGCTGACTGAGGGGAAGGCATCGTCTCATAGTCCATGTTTTAAATTTTTACAGCCTACTCCAAATACGACTGGTTAACGGTTAAGGGCGATGTGGACCAGACTCACAACTAAGAGGCGCTTGACACGACGCCCATGGGATTTTCAACATTTTCAAGGGCTGCGAATACCATGCGGGGCGACAAGGAGATTCTTCACATTACCTTTGAACTTTTTACTTTGGGGATATACCTCAGGCTACCTGCTGCCGTCCATCCCACAGTTTATCCTTAAGATAAAGGAACAATAGGATCAGTGTGGACAGTGTATAAGTGCAGCCTGTTGCATGTCGTGCACTGGTAGGACGAGGAGGGAGGTATAGCTTCTGCAGCTCCAAAGAGCATTCTTCCTTTGAGACATACACTCGACACCATATCCCTTCTGGCTTCTTCAGATTCTGGGATATCTCAGGGCCCACGAGACGCACGGCGCGAGGCATGACCCTGTATCGATTCCAAGGAGCCAAGCTTCCAGGGAGCAACTCTACGTATTGACGAGCATATAGGGATACTTGGGGTCGACCTGAGGCATAACCTTAATTTCGGACGCCATATCGAGGATAAAGTCAAGTTCGCCTCGAAAAAGCGGGGAGTTCTTAACAGGGTGCGTCAGTATTTCACGCCTGACCAAAAACTGCTCCTTTATAAGGCGCAGATTAGGTCTTGCGTGGAGGACTGCTCGCATTTGTGGGACGGCTCAGCTCAGCACCTGCTTGGCTCCCTGGACTCGATACAGCGTCGGGCCGTGCGTCTCGTCGACGATCCCAAGGTGTCTTTGAATTTAGAGAACCTCCAACTCCGAAGGGATTTTGGGTCTCTCTCTGTGTTCTACCGTCTTTACCATGAAGAATGTACATCGGAGCTGCATAACGCTGTCCCTTTCTACCATCGCACAACACGGAACATGCAGGAAATGCACCCGTTCACTGTCGACATTCCAAAAACCAGAACCAACCGATCCTCTAGGTCCTCTATCTATAGGGTCGGTGAACTATGTAATGCACTCCCTGCTGAGTTATTTTCCCCTAAGAACAACCTGGGATCCTTCAAACATGGTGTGAAGAAGCACCTGGCCGGCCGGCATAGTTTTCGCAGCCCCGAAAGTTCGAAAGCTCATGGACGTCGTCGAGCACCTTAAGAGGTCCTGGCGTACGCCATACTCCGCGCTTTACAAAAAAAGCAGGTTATTAGCTGATCCGTCCATTCACGCAAGACATGCCCGCGCTTTATTATATGTATTTTATTATTTGCCAGCGCTTTGTAAAGCAAATGTAGAGACTGGATAAAAGTATTCCGAACATGAATTATTCAAGGAAAAGAACTACCGAGCTTGATAAACTCAAGTGAAGCTTGGACACGTTCATTTACTTGGTCCCTCTTTCCATGTATAGTACCGTGCATGTGTTTGTTAGAGCATAATTTATCTATCTTCTTATTATCAAAATCACGCGGGCATCCGTTCTGCACGAATTCTACATAATTCGGCGACTTGCTTACTATACCAATCGGCTCTTGCTCTTAGGCATCAGTGCCAACGTTGACAGCTCCAAATGTGATCACAAATCCGTGCACTTGGAAGGTATGAATGGCGTTCGTCGGCGGTTACGTAAAGTGTAACGGTGGTCGTGGCACGGTTCAAGGCCGAGCGGCGGCTGCTCTCGAGCGCGACGCGCGCTCGGGCACGCGCAAGCCTGCGCGCGCGCGCTCAATACCAGCAGACAATCACAGCCACAGAGATGCTAGGCTGCTACTACTGTCACTCTTAAATGTGCGCCCTACCATTGTGTTTTAGGCTTCCGTACCCAAAGGGTGAAAACGGAACCGTATTACTCAGCCTCCGCTGTCCGTCCGTCCGTCCGTCCGTCTGTTACTGTTACGTCTGGGCCCATAAAAAAAAGAGATTTTTTTTGTTGTACATCCTGTACGATGGTACGGCACCCTTCGTGTGCCAGTCCGACTCGCACTTGGCCGGTTTTTTTATGTAAATGGCCATGGTTAGCTAATACCATGCCTACTGTCAAGATATTAGCCCAACATACCTCATGGAAACTAGGTGCCATGCAAGGACCTTCCATTGTTTTACTTAATTTACACTATTATAGTATAATTTCCGGACAGAACAGATTACTTTTCTATTCTACATGCTTGAAATCTGAGTCTGGTTTATTTTCGGGAGTACATTGGAATACCTGGAAACTTGTGATATCTTTATATCGGTGACCACCGGCTTCGAAGCCCAAGTGTGCTCTTTCTTTCTTACACCGAAAAAAAAATATGTTCTATGTTTTAGCACAGTTAAGATTTTCAATGAATGTAAGACGTAAGTAAGAATGGAAAAATACTAGAGCTATAAACAGTTTACATGCAGTTAGGGAATCATTAAGAGAAATCAGCTATGGCAAACAGTTAAAAAACAATTTACAGTCGTATTCAGAGTGAACTGTCAAAATTGTATACGGAACTATCACCGGACTAACCATCCAAAATGCTACTTAGTGCGGACATAATCCGCGTAGGTATTAAAGTTAGTCCGCCCACTCTGAATACTGCTAATTAGTCTGCTGATAATTGGAAGTACCTATGCATGCATATCTTTGAGTATTTCCCTTCATTGATCGGATCCCATGTAAATACCCCATCTCTGTCTTAGTAGGGGGTAGAGTAAAGCCCGCCAGTATTTAATGGCCGTTTTTCATCAAGTTCAATATAGCTGGGCTTGGCATGAAAACCGGGAACATCTGAGTTAAAGGGAACGTCCTGGCATGACGACTAGTTTCTTCGGGAATGTGATGTGACAGGCCTATATCATGACAGTTCTATAAAAATAAAAATAAAGAAACGGTTATTTCAACAAAACTTGGAAGAGTGATAAAGTGTCACTTGATTTCTCTACTGTGTCACTTATTTTCTCAAATACGAAACTAAATATCGCTTCAGAAAATGATGTAATAATTATAAATGACAACTGAAAAACGAATGTCTACTTCCCGGAAAAAATACTTCATGTCTTGCGAAAGATATATTTAAAAAGAGACTTCCTAGAATCTCTTCACGCCGCCTGTTACGTATCCGTCTTCATCACCAAATAGGGTATGTATGTTCTGATAGGCATATTGACCGGGGGTTACTCGGAAATCCACACTTCCAGTAATGATACATACTATTTGATAGTATGTATCAAACCTTATATCTGTCACCGCGTATTGTCAAAGTGATATTTTACCTAATGCCGCTAGTGGAATTGTAAGGTTACTGAAACATTGTTAATCGTCTCTATTTCTTACAATGGCACCTATAATTTCACTGGACACACTCAGTGGTATTACCAGAGCATAGGAATAAATACCCTAATCACTGGTGCTATTACTAGCTCTTGAGAACAAAATTTTAGTTTTGGAAAGTTGCTGCCTTATGTCGAATTAGTTTGCTAATAAGATGATAGTGGCGAGCTCTCACAGCGCCCTCATCGCCGTATTCATGCTTCTGGGCCATGTTACTCCTTGGTATTGAAATACAGGGTCACTTGTCTTCTTGCAACTATAAGTACTAAAACAAACTAAAACAACTCGCATTGTTTTTAAAATCTGTCCCGATATGCGTGCCCCTGATACGCAATGATTTATAGGTACTAGCGTCCGCAACATTCAACAAACGCAATTCTTCCTGCATAGTTTTCACCGAAGTAGCAGTTTCTTCACGCTGTTCTCCTTCACTTCACGCACGTATTTACAAGATCATGTTCTTGTGTAAGCAATATTTCTGTTCTCAGGGCTGAAATAATATCCTCTTAGTTGGTAACACTTTGTGGAAAGGATAACATCTCTATAATACCTATTAAGTCTCTTTGTCCTACTTGAACGAAATTCGGGGCCCTCGAGGCCTCAATATTCGGCCCGGCCGAATCTGGCGCCGCGAGACCCGGTTGCTTCGCTCATAAACCCACTCACAGGCCGTTCACCAACTAATCAGTTCAATGTTCTAGTCCGCGGTAAACCACACAGGGTTAAGGGTCACCGTGCAAGGGCCATTAGCGTTCGTAATTCGAACTGACTTTAAGTTATAGTCTTGCCAGTTTCGCGTCGTCTTGTATTGGCGCTGATTATAAAACGTGCTTCGGTTGCTTGATTGCCTAATCGATCAATTTATGAAGAGGATCGATCTGGTGGGTGGCCCAGGACCGATGCGTGCTTCAGTCGTCTCTCGACATTAAAACATATTCGATATTCATTAATCGTAAGTGTATCTATTGTTGAATTCTTAATCATTGTTTATTGCGGTTCGCTTCCAATCTGGCTGGTTTTAGTTTATTACTCTGAGGTCCCAGAATTTCCTGAAGTTATCGGGGCTACGCTTAACAAAACCTAAATGCTCTTTGGGGCTACGGCTAATGTTTATGTTCGCATATATACAACGAGAAGAGGTTATTTTCTCATGTTAACGAAACCTGAGCAGAGTGGGCAGTCTGAGTTCTCACCGAAATTGGCGTTTACGTCAAACCGATCGACTGGCGTTTTCTCCAAACTCCATACAAGTTTTTACTAGATATTCTGTGGTTTTACTTCTTCAAGCTGTCAAAGTCAAACGCGGACTTCCGATTTGTATGAAAACGCGGAGTGGACGTAAACGGCAACGTCGACGTATTTACGGCAACGTTGAGTAAGCTGTCAAATCAAGCTCGGACTCGCAAATGTTAGTTCGCTTAACGCCCGCTGCGCGCGCTCTTCAATTTCTCCATACAATTGAAAACGCCAGTCGATCGGTTTGCCGTAACGCCAATTTAGGTGACAACTTAGACTACCGGCTCAGGTACTTTAAAGCGATGACCGTGTTGGATTGGCAGTCACCCGAAACGTTGACCGCTGCGCGCTGCTCTCACATAATCACCGGTTCCGTTTATAATCCGTTAACGATCCTCGCTCTAAAGATAATATTAGAATGGCTTAGAATTTAGATTCTCTTATGGTTAGATATACATAAAAATTCGCAATAGTTGCATTACAAGTCAATTGAAAAAATGTAAATATATGAAAAGTATTGTAATGAGTAACGAGAGAGGTATATAGAAAACAAATTTACAGAGCGGAAGCGGAAGTCAGGGCAATTGTAGTACCAGCGGGCGCGGGCGGCGCCTAGAAGTCCGTACCAATAACAGAGTAAAGAAGTACGTGGCACCCGTAATCGTTGAATTTGGAATAAATTAGCTGTATTGGCTTTATTTTTCTTAATTCCAAACTCTTGCCACGATATTGTTGCTATGCAGGTCTCGAGTTTGGCTCACGAGCAAGTATCTGTCGGGACAAACAGCACGCACGGCGCGACCGGTCTGCGTCCACCGCCCCCGCCCTCCCCCGCCTCCCCCCTCCCGTCCACACACCGCGGGACCTTGGGCACGCCAACCTCACAGATTTCGCGTCCCGCACCGGCACGTGAATCGTCTTAAAACGGAACGGATCAACTGGGGGGGACATATAAACTAAGAGTCTCGATATAGGTCTGCATATCAGATCAAAAACAATGTCTTTTTTCTTCTGTGGTCTGCATCTGTTTCTAGATTTTTACCCACCACCTAGCAATTTATCACTCTCCCGTAACTCTACCAACCTCAGAAGCCTAATTCCGCTAATTTCGGAATTATTTCAGCATCCTTGCATTGCATGAACGACACAACAACATAATATCAAGGCAGAAGCTGAGTCCGCTAATAAATAACTCCACTTTCGAAAGTTAGCGTTATGGTTTGGTGCAATTTTGTGTGATTCCGGGATAGGTGCATTCTACCCAGCGAGCATTCTCTTTCGCGTGGCGACAGCAGCGTAACCAACCACGAGTTAGTGGAAAAAGTCTAACTGTAGTTAGTTAGATTCTGATTCTGAAATGAACATTACCAATTACTCTATGAGTAATTGGTAATGTTCATTTCAAGCTTTTCTATTTATAAGTCACGAGGTGCGAGGGTCCTATTTTTTTTTATTTGGTTCTTATGAAGATGATGCCTTCTCGTTGGCTGCATAAACAGCATTTAGTGTACATATTTTTTATTAAACTCAATTTAAACCTGAAACTAACCTGTTGATCAAGTTTTTTACTAAGTGGTACTCTTTTTGTTTTATAATCCGTCGTGCCTGCCATGCGTATTGTTTCTAACAAAATTACGTACGAATTAATCTTTAATGTGATTGAAGACAAGGAAGAGATAAGCGGTCACAAAAACTCAGCGGTTCGAGCAAGTCATCAGTATCAATGTCAAGTCCGTGAGGCGGCGCCGCGGCGGCGCGGCGTCGCCGGCCGAAGGAAGTGACTGTCACCACGACCGATTCAATTTCGTACGCCTCGGAAACCACCCACAGCCATTGTGACTGGTTTCCTATAGGCTATCACCTCGCCATCGTCCCTGCGTTGACATTTAAACTTCGGGCCTCAACTAAATCATTCCTCGTCAACAGATAAAATTGCATGCACAAACGACATCACCGTAACGACTTTGACCGATGCCAATGATTATTATATGGCGTTTACGGTTATCCCCTGCCATGGCTGCTCCTCTAGCACAAGCCTAGCTTAGTTGAGGACAAGCTGCATCTATGTACTAGTTCTAACTTTATTTTTGCAATAAATTTATTTGATTTGATTTGATTTGATCCCCTCCGTACATGTTATCCGTGATATTGTCAAAGCGGTGGTGGTATGGTTTCACTGGTGACATTTCCATCCAGTTCAATGTAGCCGTGCTCATAAATAGAAGGTCCTGGCATCGCACCTCATTCCTTCTGTGGTGTATTGGGCTAATATAACGGTAGTTGTGTGGTATGAGCCATCCGTGTCAGGTTGCATAAAAAATAAAGTTTCAGTGATATTATAATTAGGAAACTAGTAGCCATGCCAGGATTGCCGTTTCGAACATCATTCATTCAGTACGATGGCATCAACCTGGGCGGGCTACCCAGTAAGCTACTCAGTAACTACCCAGTTTATGGTGGAATCCGAAACACGAACGACGAATCCCCTAGTCGGCTCTTACGATAAACACACGACTAAATTCAGTGAACCCCAATTCTATTATGTTTACATGCCGGAAACCACAAAGTTTACAACACAAGAAAATCTAACAACAGGATTAATGGCTTTCCCGCATCGACGTACCCTTTCCCGAGTATGTTTTTCCTTCACCGTAGAGCATCGTCTTACATACGTAATGTACTTATCAAACTCGAAACGAGAATGACAGTTGTGCAGCCAACGAGCATCCAAACCACAAACCCACACTCGTGACCTGTGAGTGTGTCTTGATGAAGAAGCTATGCTTTTTAGTAGCACGTAGTTTAGGGGCGCGGGAACTGCTTTCCATCCCGTTCGATCCCCGCCCTGTTCATGCAACTTTATTTTTTTTATTTCTGAGTTGAATGAGTGCATTTAGTCACCAGTGGGATCTGTTCTATGCTTCAGAATCCACGTAAAACTGTAGCACAGAATACCTATTATAACTATAGGATCCCTTCCCCTACTGGATTGCATTTGATTCGTTCGAATATCGCATTGGATGAAAAGATGATCAAAACGGCAATGATTTTTTTCCGTGTTAACCATCCAGTTCAACTAAGCCATGCTTATAAAGAGAAGATTCCGGCATGGCATCTAATTCTTTCGGTAATGCGGTGTCTTGGGAAAATATAATGACGGTGGTTGTGGTCAGTAACATAAAACAATGTCGTGGCCATTGTAAATGCAGAAGCCATAATCTCTTACTAGGCAGGTCAGTAGCGTACTATGATTCTGTGAAGTCATTGTGTCAGTCACGAGCTCGCCCCGCGTAGCACCTTCTTTGTTATTTCATGGCAGCCCGATGGATGCGCTGCGGAATCAGAAGTAAATCGGTGGCGGCGCCCGGTCGTGCTGCGACGGCAGCAGCGTGGCGGCGGCGGCGGCGGAGGTGCAGCGACTCGGCCTTGACCTTGATTCTGTGCAGCAGCGAAAGTGGCGTCCAATCTCGGCTTCTGTCAAATGATTCACTGTGACGCAAGCGTCCGTCAGCTCGACCATCGAGCGACGCGGTAACCGTGGTGTTGTTACGTAGGTGCTGCTACCCTAGCATTTATTTAATACTAGCTGAGGTACCAGGCTTTGTACGGGTCAATTTCGTTTCGGACTGATGTCGGGCTGAACCTAACAATTTATGTTATAGGTATGAGTTCCCCATAGAAAATGTCATCCCCCTTTTTCCGGGGGGGGTGACTCTTTGAGTTTAATTTTCGCTACATAAGGTGGCATACGTCTTTTCCCAAGGTCCCAGACTCTCTTTGTCATATTTCATCAAAATTGGTTCAGCGGTTTAGGCGTGAAAACGTAAAAGATGGACAGAGTTAATATCGCATTTATAATATTAGTATGGATTGGATTGATATGGTGATCTCCACTCGGTGATTAAGAATGTAATGATGTAGAATATGCGTCGGAGATTGTTTTAAGTTCGGTGAAATTATAAGATCCCATACCTACACCGGAAATCGTGACCAATTAGAAATCCTTTTCTTATTTATCAGATTGATAATAAGAAATATGACGTCGACCATGGATTAAAAGGGCCTTAGGAAATATTTATATTCCCAGTGTAAGAAGAAGTGTGCGACATAACAAAATAATTCCGATAGTCGAGGTAAACAACATGTGTGTAGTGGTGGAAGAATGCAAGATTAATTTAAAGTCATGTGTCTAAAAATAGATAAGATAAAAATCAAACTGCAGTGCAGTCACAAAGATACTGGGCAAGTAAGTAGTAAGTCAGTAGTAGTAGTAAGAGGTACAGCACGTGGAGTAGGGGCTTTCATGCGAGAGGTATGGGTCCTGGATTATCGCTTGTTGTAGTCAGGTAGGGTCAATACCCGCTGCCTCCTCCAGCAGGTCTATTCCTGGCATTCAGTAATCAGGAATCAGGAATCCTGAGTCTAGAAAACCGCTTTTGTTGCGGTTCTCAAAGCCATTTTCTTGACAAAACTATTCCGAAGCATAGTTTTTTTAATTAATCAAGGTTTTCCGTCGAAAAAGTCGCTTTGAAAATCGCTATAATAGCGGTTTTCTAGACTCAGGATTCCTGATTACTGAATGCCGGGAATAGACCTGCTGAAAGCAACCAACCCCGGAAAATAAATTGAAAAAGAACCGTTTCTCCTAGCCATGTGTGTATATTATTATTTGATATCTAAATTCATATTTCATCGATTTAAATTCCCGGTTATTACGTATGTCAAAGCAGTTTTTTAAATTCTTTACTTCTTCCTAAATCTATTTATTTCATGCTTATAGGGTTATCGGCTTATTGCGGTGACAGCTACGCCAAGGTTTGAGAGGAAGGACAATGGTAGGACTCACCCTGTAGCCGCGAAGTCCAGGAGGTTCTGCTGGATCCGGAACTGTCCCAGTAGGAAGGTGGCCACCACACACGAATTGTCCTTGGATGAGCTGGAGACGAGGTGAAGCGAACAGGCACTAGAAGTCACGGTTTTTGGTATTTTTGTAGATAGGTATAGCGACGCGCGAGCTAGACCGTTGGCGGCGATAGCTTTTCGGTTACTCAACGTCGAAATTCGAATTCAACTCATTCGTCGCGCTATAGATGCTAGGTGAGACAAGTCTATGGAAAAAGCTGTATAGGAGTATGAAAGTGATAAGGATGGGGTACTTGTGTAGCGTCACAGGGACAAACCCATAAGCTAATAGCAAAATTAATTATATTTTAATCGGCCAAACCATTAATACTGGTCGTATTTTCCTTAATATGGAATTTGGACCAACAGTCGGAATTCACTGGATTCGGTAAGTATTACTAAATTTCACATAACTGACATCTGTCCATTTAAACAAATAATATAACGCCCTATTATTTTAAAATATCAGTGATTTTGTATAATTGGCAATGATCCGTGATTTAAAAATATTAATAGTGATTTTCTAAAATATCCATAAATCCGTGATTTTACAATATCGGTAGGGTTGCCACCTGTCCGGGTTTCCCCGGATTTGTCCTAGTTTAGAGGGCATCCGGGGACCGTCCGGGCGGGGCTTCATTTGTAGTCCGGGTTTACAAATTTAAAATCTTTACTATCAGTATCTAACTAATAAAAATAATATTCTGTTTTATTAGGTAACTACATTTAAAATGATGATAAAAGATCACTAAATTGAAAATAAATAAAAAGGTCATTAATGATATACACAACTGTTTTTTTATTACACTGACTGTTTAAAAAACCTGTTGACATGCGGGTTCTGGGCTCAAAAATCCGGGGTTTTCACGCGTATTTTCCCGTCTTGTCCTGGTTGCCAAATTTTAGAGATGGCAACCCTAAATATCGGTAGTATTATAAAATCACGACTTTGACAATAGTATGAGGGTGACTGCACAAATCATACGCAACGTAATAGATACATCGAACATGGAGTCAGATTTCCGCTGTATTCGATTGTTTTGGTAACGTATTTAATGAATGAGCTAACGCATCGTCCTCGATGCAACGAGGCCACCTCATGATTAGCCGCCTGGGCCACTATTTCCGTCTGACCGTGTCCCGCTCCGCGCCGCTCCGTGTGGGAGCCGAGCCGCTTGTGGCCCATTGACATTTTGATTTAGTAGCACAATAAACATCTATTCTGGTCGGCCTGTTCATTTCTAATTAATAACACCATGTACATACATGTTTCTTACATTTCACCTTCAAAAGGTTTATCTAAGTCGTTTGGCAAAGATAAAATATCACAAATGGCGTACATTCAGTGAGGGATGTTTGAAAAATATTACGGCTTTTCACGCGGCAAGAAGAGACATTCTCCGACGTTTCGAGCTAATCATTCAGCCCGTTGCCAAGAAGGCATCCGCCACGTTCGTACGCAGCAGACGACTGAGGTGACAGCTAGGCTCGCCGTGGTCACGGGACCACGGGGTCGTAAATCGTAGCTGTGGGTGGGGGCGGAAGCGGAAATGTGTTTGACTGCGGTCCGAACCTCAGACAACAGGCAGTATGAGCTGACAAAGGATCATTCAGTGAGGGGTTTCCTTTTAGGCAAGCAAGGCTGCATGATTTCCTTATAAGCATACAGTATTACGTCTCCTTACCCAAAAAAAAATCCAGTTTCTTACTTCTGGAAATATTGCAATTTGCAACTCACAGAATACGATTGCAGGAACGTCAAAACTGTACTGTAGGCCCGAGTCTGATCCATTTTTTTTTTATTTTGCTAAATATTTAATTATAAAAAAACATTAACTCTGAAATTTTTGAGAGTGTATAATTTGATAAAATACCGACCAAGTGCGAATCGAACTCGCACACGAAGGGTTCCGTACCATGGTTAAATATTTAACAAAAAAACACGTTTATTGTGTGGGGGCCCCCATTAGTTTGGGTACGGAAAAACAACTCAGTCTCCCACATTTTCATACGCTATCACCCACATTTAAAAATGTCCGTCGACCGGTATTTCGCATTAGCATAGTTCTCAGGCTAGGGGCTTCAATCTAATTGCAACCCGTAGCAAGTTTGAGTGAACATATTCCACTCAAAATTGTTGCAACTTTTTGCAACAATTCATTGCGAAACCTAAGCTGAAATGTTTCACTTTCATCTGTGAAATGAACTCCTGTTCGTTCTATGAGTATAAGGGCAGCAAACAGTTTAAACATAACCTAGGTATTAGTGGTCAGCGTATATTGCCTACTGGCGGTATTTTCTCCGATGTAAGGAATTTGTGCCAACACTCGTAGGGCGAAAAATTATGAAATTAATTATCAAGTATAGTTATGTAACGCTTTTGCTAGATAATTGAATATTTTTGGGATTTGAGGGGAAACAGTAGGTGAGATCTATCTAACTGCAAGAGAAACGAAGCTACTACGTATTTGGTGCAAAACAAGTCCTTTCTATAATAGACTTGTCCACCCGCCGTAAAAATGTGTGGCGGCCAGCGCTGAGTCCATTTTATAATAGACTCAAACCATAACGGTGACAGGTTTCTTTTCAGCTGAGTTTGGCTTTCACTGTTTCTTTTCAGTTTTGTGCTCAGCAGGTCTATTCCTGCAATTCCGTAATCAGGATTCCTGAGTCTAGAAATATCCTTTTATAGCGGTATTAAAAATCATATATATCTATAGTTTCCCGTCTTCAGGAAAACTGAAATATATAAATCATAATATGATTAAATATGTGCAAACTAACTACGCTTGTTTCATAAAGGAACATTTCAGTTGACACTGCTTTCTTCGCATACATATACTTCTTCTTGCATACAAGAATGGACATTCTCCTTTAATAGCTGAACAATTACTTATTATTCTCATATACTTTATGATAATGATAAATTCCACGAAAATACTTTATTTCGCATGATTTGATTTCTTTGAGATTGAGAAAGTTTAGTCGTCAGTATTTATATCTATAGTAATATCAATTTAAAGAGCAATAAATTATTTGATAATACTGTTAACATAATTGAAAATTTAAATCTGCAAAAACTTAGGGATGATCTTTATGGAGAAATCACTTTGTTAAACCAACTTTGTAATCAGATATGTACTTCAAAGGGTTTTGCAGTGTCAAAGTGTAAATTTCACAGATCCTATTAATTTCCACAGATTTATATTTATATGTATGTTGACGTGATATATAATATCCAAAATGACGATGGCTCTATGCTATAGTAGGTAATTAGGATAACTTAGTATGTCTATAAACCTCAATTTTGTAAAACTTTGTATGGGTAATATAAACTACTCACAATTGTGAGCGGGTAGTATTTAAAATGAGGCCACTAAAGCAATTTTCAATTCATTTATTAATGATATCTGTATGTCGGCTCTTCTCGAACCGACAGATTGATAAACGTGTCTAAGTGTAGGTATCCTACCTATGGATAAGAAATGAAATGAAATGAAAAATTGCAGCAAGTACTTAAGGTGGGCCCGTAAGCATCAGAAAATTACGCTCCCCATACAAATGTAGTTTAATAATCATTTGAAAAGCACTGTTTCAATTTGCTTGATATTTGGGATTTAATATCGGGCAACAAATCTCTATGTTTACACGTATTTGTTTTTTCGAAAAATGTATCCTGTGTCACACAACAGAGAAAAGATAATTTGTAAGAAAGGTTTTCTTTTGCCTGTTATTTGACTTGCTTTAGATTTTTCAGCAAAACAAAAACGTGCAAACACATATATATGTATATGTAGAATATTAGATACCAAATATCAAGCAAATCGGAACAGTCTTTTTCAAATGATTAGTAAACTACGTTTGTATGGGGAACATAGCTTACGGGCCGTTCTTAAGAGTAACGACACTTTTTTAAACTTGTATAAAGTTATTTCATTTTTATTTCCAATTCCCGCCACGCCAGCATTTACACAAAGAGTTTTTTCTGTGATGAATAGCAAATGGCGAGACGAAAGAAACGGAGCATCTCTGAATTCGAAAAAAAAATACTTATTTACTTTAATTTAAATATAGACTGTAAAGGTGCTGTGCAATTGTATAGATACAACTGCAAAAAGCAATAAAAATATGTTTTTTAACATAATACCTAAAAGAGAAAAATAAATTGTAGGTACTTTATTTTGATACTATCTACTTTTTTTCTTACATATAATAACCAATGTACTTTAATTGCAAGAAAAAAAGGTGGCAACCCTAATCACAACACATCACACCCCAACACCATATAAAACACAACACACCATAGTCCTAAAAAAAGAAATATTTTAGATGCAATTGAAATACTCGTATATCTACCTAACCTAATTAATTAAGTTTACTCTATAACTCTCATTTATGTTAGAACTGTAAAGCTAGTTTAGGGGAGAGATATCGCATTTTTTGCCTGTAAATGTTGTGTCAAATAAACATTTAATTTTATTTCATTTCAATTAAAACTTGCTGCCATTACTTTCGGTCATTACGACTTGCGTAGTTATGTGACTTTTTCGCGAAGGTTTTTTTTCCTTAATTATTTGTGGGAGCAATGGGAGAATTAATAGCAACACATCGCCGAAACAGAAATAAAAAAAAAACAAAATGGCTCCAAATTGACAGTTCTCTTGCACGCTTTCATCGAAAGAAAAATGTTATATCGTACCTAATAGGAACCTCGTTGAATTAAAACAATTCCTTCGCTGAGTAAGTGATGATACCCTCATAGAATGTACAATAGGTCTGTTCTCTTCTCTGGGCGATGGCGTGGCGGGGAGGGGCGGCCAGCAACCCACGATAAATTCAAATCTTTACCATGAAACGCTCATTGTAAACGCTTTGCTTATTTTTTTCGGACGGACGCAAATAGTGTAGTATGATGAAGTGATTACGATGTTCTAGGTTGCTGTTCAGGCATGACAAACTATAAATTTCCATCCAATCACTTGAAATAATTAATGCTTTGTACTGGTTTGTTACAGGTGCAAGAGGTGCCCGGGTGGGAGGTAGCAACACGATGGTGGACTACTACCGAACTCTGGGAGTTAGTCGCGGTGCCACCGAAGTAGAAATAAAAAAAGCGTATGTATTTTGCCTTCAGATTCTGTTGCATTGTTATTTATATTATAAAATTAGCATCCGACGTGATCAACATTAGGTGTCTGATATAAGAATTCCCGCTCATTGCATGTTGCTGTCTGTCAGCTCGGAGATTACCTATGAAGCGTGAAGCCAAAAGATCACTCATGAAATCCAAAATGAAGCATGTAGCAACACACAAGTATCTGCAGTGAGTTGAGGGGAAGATGATGCCACAAGTCGGCGATATCTCCACTGTAGTGACAGCCTCATAGAGCTAGCAGATCGCAAGGATGACCTGAGCACGTCTTCGGAGCACCACCACTATAACTTCAAAGTTTCCATTTAATTTCGTAATTTTCGTAAGGCGAGGCTAGAAATGGACCTGGTAGATTATTGATAGGTAATTGATAAAAAATGCAGAGCATAAAAAGCAACCTTCAAATCAATATAATTAAAAATTAACCTTGTATTTATTGGTAGATCACTTGAATAAAAAAATCCAGGCCTTATTTTAACATTGAAATATCCCGGAAATGCATGTTTTTATAGTGTTTGCACTTTTATTTGGAAACCCATGGGAGGCAATTGACTTGGTAACCCTATTCGTTATATGTTAACCATTAGGTCTTTATGTTACTTCAATAAATCTCTTTTGCCAAATATAATTTAATCTCAAATACAACAACATTTCAGAAATATATAGACCTTGTCCTGACACAATAATAACAATAATGTTTTATGGGGTGTTTGAAAAGCTTCAAATTGTTTTTACAGATACAGAAAACTAGCATTGAAATGGCACCCAGACAAGAATCCCGACAACGCAGACGAATCAAATAGAAAATTTAGAGAGATTTCGGAAGCATATGAAGTCCTGTCTGATGGTATGTATTATTCCACTACTAATATTAATTCGTTTTGTTATTTCTCACATTTTACCACACCATGAATATAATAGTTTTACAATATGTATATTTAATTCGAAAGTAGACCACTCTTTTTCACCACTTTATTTACTGAAATGAAACTATCAGTCATGTATATAATTGATATTACAATGGCTTTATACATAAGAAAAGGTGTATATTCCATGTGTCACATGGTCACGTACCCAAGTGTGCATACTTATACCACCTATGTAATGTTCATTTCCGTGTATTGCCAACATGTCAAGAGCAATAGGTAGGTTTCTGCCAAGAAAAGTTGAATTTACATACTGATTTGGATAAGTTGGTTCAATCGTGAAAAATATCCTTTGTGTGAAACAATTATGATTTTAAGATATGCAATGCGATAATGTGTGGTGCTCTCTTTAGTATGGTATTATTCAGAAAGATAATCCTAACTTTTTTCTAGTAATGTTTTGGGCCTTGACTGTAGATTCGGTTTTAAGAGATTCCGCTTTATTTTCTCTACTATGTAGAAAGCAAGCGGAAACTCTATGATGCACGCGGCTCATCCCACCACCAGGGCCACAGATACCACAGCAAGAGTGGAGTCAATGGGCACCGACACTTTAGCTTCCGGGGGTTTTTCGGCGAGACACCATTCCATCGTTTCTTCGGTAGATCCCGTCAATGCTGAGAGCCTTGATAGATTTGTGAGCGTGTAGAGTGGTGTTGCTAGTTGCAGGACCGGAAATGTTAGATGCATCCATATTACTTCTACTGAAGTCAATAATATACATAGGTGCCTAATAATTTGTTTGCCAACTTTTCTATTTCAGTTGGGTTCGCATCTGAAATGTTTGAGAAACATCCATTGTTTTTAACTTTCCGTTCCCGTAACTAACATGTTCTTACTTTGTTTCCCGATTCTATCTGATCTAATTTCTTTTTAACCCTTTTCCGTAATGTATTTTTTATTGCTAAGTGCTAACAGAAAATATTATAATGGTTTTTGGTGTTTTAAAACTTTTTCTATTATTTTGGAGTTCTACTAATTAATTAACAATAATAATATAATTATTTCTGTATTTGGCTGTAGATTAGTAACTATAATAAAAATAATATGCAGCCATTAATTTCGTAGTTAAATAAACAGATACTTAATAAAATAACAGATTGTGGAAACGTTTATATCACAAACTATTGTTGGAATGAATGAATTAAGGATGGTGATGAAATTTATCACTTTTTAGGATATAGCAGTTTCCCAATCGTCCCATAACTGAAGAGGCAAGCCACATTATGTAAAATATTTTTTTTCCATTACCATGGAGATAAGTTCAACACAATTTGAACATGGTTCTCAAATGTTATTTACAGAAAGAAAGAAGCGCATGTATGACCAGTACGGCAAGGAGGGCCTGAACAACGGCCGGTCGCGGCGAGCCGCCACCGACGATGACTACGATTACGGCTACGGAGGATACCCGTTCACATTCCGCGATCCTGAGGATGTCTTCCGAGAGTTCTTTGGGGCGGCATCGCCTTTTAGCGATATATTAGCTGGTAACTGTCCCATCTATCCTGAGTAATCAAGTATAAAGATAATAATGGTGTCGGTACCGTATTAAGCACTGGAACACAGCCATATTTTTTTAATGTGACAATGGCAAGAGTGTGATTATTTAACACGTTGATTGAATAAACCTTTTTTCCATTGTAATTTACTAGGTACTATTGTTTTATTATTCTGAATTAAACTAGTTATAAATATTTAACACACAAGCCCTTAAAGTGGGTCCTGTAAGTTAAATTTCCCACGCAAACTGGGTTGTCTTGATTTTCTGTATCTAAAATCAGTTAGTTTTCATTTTTCTGTTTGCACATTTTTGCTTTTTTGACTAATCAAAGCAGTGAAGAGACAAAAAGATAATTACCTGATTTTTTATTATGTTATGTCCAGAAAATAAAAAATTGCAGACTGAACTATTGACTGATGCTAGATTTTTTATTTATATTGGAAATTGCTGGCTAATACCACACCCCAACACATATAAGCCCCACAAACCGTATTCCCAAAGGAATTCAGAAGGAAAGGAAGGAATTCAGTGCAATGCCAAAATTTGACTGGATGGAAAACACTGACAAATTTTATCCAGTGCGACGGTACCAACCCAGGTGGGTTTGAACGTACCACCTAATAAAAGAACAGTTTTACATGGATACCGAGCCATGGAACAGGTCACATTATTCGCAGTAGTGCACTGATCCAACTGGGAACAAACGTGGTGATCGAACCCTTGACCTCCGGCATTGAAGACAATTCTTCGCTCTCCTGAGCTAAGAGCGACTAGATACAAAAACCTAGTTATTCTCCCAGTGGTTTTAAAATTATTGGTTTATTTTATTTCAATTATGAAAAGTTCCATTTAGCGGATGGGCTGTGACCAAAAGTGTAACTTTACAGATATGGGCGGTTACCACAACCACCGCAACGGTCGCCGCAGCCACCAGTCCTCGCTCGCGTCCCCCTTCGGCCCATTCGGCATGGGCTTCGGTATGCCCGGGCTGGAAGGACTGTTCGCGCACCCCGGCACCAATGGCAACGCCTTCACCTCCTTCTCCTCGTACAACAGCACGCACGGCGGCGGCGGGGCCAACGTCAAGCGTACCACCACCTCCACGCGGTTCGTCAACGGAAAGAAAATCACCACCAAGAAGTAAGCACTGCCCGAACTGTTTTGTATATATTTATGGGGTCGATAAAATGTGGAATTTACTTCCTGCCGAGGTATTATCCCCAGTGCAGCCTATGGTATTTTAAAAGTAATGTGAAGAAGCACCTGATCGGCCGCCATGGTTTTCGCAGCCCCCGAGAAAGTTCGAGGCCACCAGGTGGGCCCGTAACCATTGAAAAAATTACGCTACCATACAAATGTAGTTTTTCTAAACATTGGAAAACCACTGTTCCTATATACTTGATATTTGGAATATAATATCACGCCACCAATACCTGTGCTTTTTCAATAATTGTGTCCGGGGTCACAGCACAGAGAAAACGAAATATCTATGAAAATATTCTTTTTGCTTTCATTGATTCGGTTTTAATTTTTAAAACAAGAAAAACATGCAGACTCAGATATTTGCTGCCTGATATTAGATATTAAATATCAGTTCAATTGGAACAGAAGTTTTCAAATGATTATTAAACTACATTTGTGTGAAGAGCATGGCTTACGGGCCATTCTTTAGTACACCACATGTCGTGGGAAATATTGAAAAAAATACCTGGTAGCTCAACATATTATGACTGCTTAAAACACTTCTGTGACTAAATGCCAATTTCATTTTTATTTTCAATAATTGATATTATTTTTGAAGTCGCTGAGGCTCCTCTCGGTTCAATATCGGACTGATATCAGGCTGAATTATTTCCTGAATAAAAATTGGCTCAAAGACTGGTCCAATAGACGGGACTGAAGGACAATATACATACATACACATATATATGATACTATAAACTAAACTATATTTTTTTTGGGATGAAAAGTATCCTATCAAGGCCAACTTTCCTACAAATCCGTTTTTACGTTTTTACGTGATTGAGTAACAGACATCCAAACATATATAACAAAGTAGTTGCTATACTAAGCCCTTCGCCGAATATTATTACAATAATAACCAGTTCCATTGCATTTTTGGTATTTTTTCATTCAATTTTATGCTACCAACCTAGCAGGCCGTTTAACCCTCTCACCTAGTAAGTAGAGAAGGGGACCGACCTGCAATGTTATGCATGTTTTTCAAAATACGTATTAAGTATTCCACATTCGCAATGGAATGCACACCCTATGCCTAGAATATATGATCTCCAGCAAGGAAGAACACGGGTCTTACCACTAGACTATTCGCTGCCTAACTAATGTCAATAGTAATTAATAATTTGGTTTTCTCCATTTCAGAGTAATGGAGAATGGCCACGAGACTGTAATGTCGTACGAAAACGATATCCTCAAAGCAAAGACTGTCAACGGTGTACCTCAATCCATAGCGTACAGCTAAGTGCGCGGGCCGCAGCGCACCGTGCGCCTGGAACTACCAAATTTTCGTTCATCATTTGTTTTTTGACAACTTCCAACACCATGTGTGTTGCATTTCATGATTATTTATTTTAATATTTTCGAATTAATTCGCTTTAGATATAAATAACTTTAATACCGA
The DNA here is from genome assembly GCA_946894095.1 of Incurvaria masculella. Taxonomy (NCBI): domain Eukaryota; kingdom Metazoa; phylum Arthropoda; class Insecta; order Lepidoptera; family Incurvariidae; genus Incurvaria; species Incurvaria masculella. The sequence continues at coordinate 10,358,112 of OX335647.2, forward strand.
TGATGAACTAGTGTAAAATACCTAGCAATTTTTCTAGACGTTATAAAATAAAAAAACATGTTCACTTATAATATTAGCGCCTTTAATTGAATAAGTTTTACAAGTTTAACAGTGCGTAACATAGGGAATGAACGTTTTGCGACTAGACGAATGGACTGAAATTTTATGTTTAATCGACGATATGTTTAAGTGCAGCGAGTCAAATATTGTTTTTGCTTTGATGAGCAGCCCAATTCCTGGTATGACCGAACCCTCGTACTACAATAGGATTGCGTGTTTGCATAGCCACATCAAACAAATTTTCCATTCAGAATTAGAACAGCAATTTTTTGCTTGTTGTTTTAAAAGAGCTATATATACATTCTCGATATTATAGAGTGTAGGCTTTAAAACAACCAGAAAAAAACATTGCTTGGTTTTGGAGTGGCAGAAGCCATAATGAATTAATAAATTAATTGACATATGTGTGTCACCATACTTACATCCCCAAAAATGGTGTGTATTTTGGCTTAAAACTTTTCTATTTTGGTCTATAAGGGTTGACACCCCACCCCGATCAGGGTATAAATGATAATATGTCTGAAAGCCAAACAAACTTTAGATAGGTATGTAAAAGTTTTTCTGCGCATCCAGGATAATCAATATTCAACCAATATGTATTTCAAGCATGCAAGAATGAGAAAAGTTTTTTTGAAGGCATTCGATCACCCAGTCCTATGTATTTTAAGTCACTGGGGTCAGTCATCAAAGAACTCTTATGAAAATATTACTGCTCAAACAACCCTCAAGTGTCTTACTTTTGACTAAATGAAATATTTTTTTGTAAACATTGATTTTAAGTCGAGGTTTGACTGATTCTTGGTTAGTATGTAGTGAAATATTTGTTTTGAGATGTTTGTTATGAATGGCCACGTTCCATGACAGCGTGCGTGCGTGTAAAGTATTCACCAATTTAAATCACAAAAAAATATTCCACATATTGCAAAGATCAGAAGTGTGCACTTGCACTTAACAAGGGCTTCGGAACGTGACTATAAGCATCGTTACCTCAAATAGACATTGATTTTTACAGAGGCAGATGGTCTCGATGACATAACATAACATTTTATTTTAATGCATATTTTTTTTATCACGGCATCTGGAATACCTTTTTGCATAAAATGTATAAACTTGTTCTTTATAATTAAGATGTACGGATGTATAAAAATGTATGCGCCGATTCGAGAAACATAATGAGACATTTCATTCGATTCTTTTATCAGCCAGTTGAATGAAGCGTCAATCTTGTGTCATTTGTCTTTGATTTATAAGTGTATCTGGTCCCTAGTGACGAATGGAAAACATTTAGTTCTCTCTTAGCTAGAGTGAGACAAATGAATGGCAGGGCATGGCACCTGTGGTGCCGGCGTCGTCGACAAATTGACGATTGATTAAACCACCTCGAATCGGCCTATTGCTAACTGAATCACATTAACTTGGTTTATGGCTATGTATTTGGATACACAGATAAATATATTGTGTAAGGCTCGCGGAAATATTTAAGCGCATTCGGAAAGTATAATCATATTGAGCCCTTTTGGTCGCTGTCATTATAAAGTACTTTTGTGTTGAAAACATTCCAGAAAATTAGTTCCATTTCGCAACCGATGTAACTGAGCGATCGACCATTCAGCCCGACCGGCTCAATTTGATGATGCGATGCAAATACACTTTACGACGCGCAATTATCGTAAGAGAACGCCTTTTTGTGTACTTTCTGTAGTATTAATGCATAGTGTCATTACCATTGGATGTGAATGCCTTGAACAAGGGACACCAATTGGTTTGTCTCATATGTAAATATTTACCTGTAGAATATTTGTTAAATTACCTTGTTCTTAAATAAAAAGATCTCGTCTGCCTCATGTCTGCTTAAATATTTGAGAGGTTACTTAAATAATACAGGTTAATTCAGTAACTATTGTTTTATTTATTAACAAATTACGCATGGTCATAGTTAAAAGAATAATTCCCTTCGCTTAGCAAGGCAATGCCTATGATTACCTACTACTTTATGGGTGGCATCAGAAAATTATGCTCCCCATACAAACCTAGTTTACTAAGGCTGGAGTGCACCAACTCTGATTAGTGTCATAGTTATTGTTATTATAGACCTATCTTCAGGTGAAAAACAAGGATAAATATATTTTTATTTTAAAATTATTACTAACCAGTGATGGTGCACTGCACCCTAATTTTAAAACGACTGTTCTAATTACTTTTTAGGGTTCCGTACCCAAAGGATGCCAATGGAACCCTGTTACTTAGCCTCCGCTGTCTGTCCGTCCGTCTGTCACAGGGCTGTATCTCATGGACTGGAACATTTTCCTCCACGCTGAGCTCTCTGGTGGTGGCTCTGGCTGGTGGATTCATAATCTCAAAACAGCATTTCCTTAATAACTTAAAAATGGCAATGAATTCGGGCTTCAAAATTCATATGTCCAAAGTTACATTATTTCTAAATTATAACACTGATTTGACAGATAGACATTGATATTTTTGAGCGGCCAAAACGGAGCAATGGACAAAATGCCATTGCCTCGTTTTTCCTAAATCCCGTTATAACTCAATTATGTAAGATTAAATCACTCAAAATATTCAGCAATTATAGTAAGCTACGAATTCGTTGCTTTTGCGGTCGAGACTTAGGTGTTTGGAGTAGGGATACAAAATGATTTCTTAAAAAGTTGTGTTCAAAACTAAAATAATGTTCAGGGGATTATCATTCTGGAAGGTATTTTACACAGAGGATCAGACTGGCTATACAGCGACGAAATGCAGCGAGCGTAATGGCCTCTATAAAATAGCATTGTAACGAAAATTTTTATTAAATCAATTATATTTTTTAACAGTAAATGTCTAAAATTTTTAGGTCCAAAAAAAATTATGTTACACAATATGAGTGTTTCAATATCTTTGTTGCATGTATATAAATAATTTACCTATCAAATACATTTTTAGGGCTCCATACCCAAAGGGTGAAAACGGAACCCTATTGCTAAGCCTCCACTGTCCGTCCGTCCGTCCGTCAGTCACAGGGCTGTATCTCAGTAGGCAGCTGAAATTTTCACAGAGTGTGTATTTATTTTGCCGCTATAACAACAAATAGGTCAAATAAAAAATTAAAGGGGGCATAAAATACGTGTTTTTTGTTAATGTTTAATGGTACGGAACCTTTCGTGTGCGAGTCTAACTTGCACTTGGCCTGTTCTTTACATATGGTCACCATAAACTCGGTCTTATTATCTCGTTATCTCGTTGTCTAGGTCACTGTTCTATGGAGAATGTTTCAATTAATTTCGGCCATTAGGTGTTGGTGGTGCTTCTTCAGCGCCTGCAGTCGGATGTTGTTGAGGGCTTTACGAGAGACCAGGGCCTCTAGCATTGGGCGTGATGTCTGGGAACAAACACACAAAACATTTATGTAGGTGTGTAGTTCTACAATTTTACAGAAGTCATTAGGCGTTGCGGTTGCTACTGCTGCTGCTAATCGATAGCGTTTTACAACTTAAAAATTGTTAAAATTTCCCTGACTTATATCATGTTTAAGATCACTCCCCTAGATAATTGAACATTATGTTGAGCCATGCCTGGTCCTATAAATTCTGGAATAAACGTAAAATAAAGCCGCATCAAAATCATGCAAGGGGTTTCTAGACAGACACCCAGGGCCGTCTTAAGCCATTCCATGCCCTTGGGCAATTAATAATTTGGGCCCCCCCTTTGCAAAGTAAAGAAAGGAAATAATACATTTATCACAAAAATTCTTACATTAGGATTCAGCACATCAACCTGTATTAGATCATTTGCAAGGTTTCGCCCATGAACCTTTTGTCAGATACGAGAATTTTGCCTTTCTTTTTTTAAATATCCAAAATGATATTTTTAAGAAATAAAATTAATTGGTCATCAGTCGTTTCCATTCTACTTTTTCATTGTTTTTCTGAAACAAGGATGCATTGTCAAATCCAATAAATTTTGTTTTGTGCTGATATGTTTCATGTCAACATAATAAAAACAAAAAGTTACAAGGGTTTAAAGCTGGGATTTTGTTAATAAAAAAAAAGAAAATCGCAAGTCAATACCACGTGATATCTGATTTAAGGATCATGGGTCAAAACCTTTCAAATGACCCCAATTAATTACCTACATAAAATGTTTGTTGGTCGATGTGCTGAACATGTTGTATTTACACTATAAATGTGTAACATAAGCAAATATTTTGGCTTTTCGGGGCCCCCTTGAGGATGGGGGCCCTGGGCACGGCTCCTATGTGCCCTTATGGTAAAGACGACTTTGCAGACATCAGAAGTAGAATTTTATAAGTTAGTGAAAAAGTATTTATATTTTTATTGTGATTCAACCCATGACCACTGCGCCCCTTGCCGACACTACCCCTCTCCCTGAAACCTAAGTCCGCTAATAGATAACCGACTTTGGAGCATTAGTCTAATGAGAATCACAGAAATTGTAACAAATGTTGTGTTATCTCATACCGCTAACGCTCGAAAGTGGACTTATTTATTAGCAGACTCGGGCTTCTGGTTAACTCAAAGTTTGTTTAAAAATTCTTTACATAGTATTTGAAATAAATGAACACTAACTTATGTCACAATTTGATTGATCTGTGAAATCGATTAACTCAGAGAAGAAGAACCTGCAAAGAAGCTGCACTGGTCTATAAGTTTAGATTTGTTTAGTCCACATTAATGCTATAGTACAAAGAATACCTAAATCAAGAAGTCGTCCAGGGACTGTCGAAACGAAAATGTATTCAAGATTGCGGCATATGTACCTTTTCCACAATGTGCCCAATGGCAATGGTGCGCACGGCGGCGTTGTGTTGCTGCGCGACTACGTCGCTGGCATCCCCCGTCGCCGCTACCGCCGCCGCCACGCCCGCCTCCGTGCGGTAAGCCTCGTCCTCTTCCTCCTTCAGGATCACCGGCAGCTGAGTCAGCGTCTACAAAGACATGTATATGCGTATCAACTAGCTATTGCATAATTAAGTAAAACATTTCATTAAATATTCGCTTTACCTAATTTAAATGTTTGCCAATACACCAAGAGGATTAAATTCATATTCGCTTCACATCTGCATTAAGTTTTTTTTATGTATGGTTTCCGGCACGTTAAAATATTGGAAAATATTGATTTCCGTGCATTTATAAAAGACTCCTAACGGTTAGTCGGTCTAATAGGGAATACCCTGGCATGTCACCTAGCTCCCATGTAGTTGTGTTCAGTTAATATGAAATTAGGTGTGGTATTGGCATCCATGTCCATTGACATAAAAAGACAATTTTATGCTTTCCCGGTGAGTTATTGCATGTATGAGGCCGGTGCGAGCGCCCCTGGAACCGGCTACATATGGGATCGGTGGCACAACGTCACTGCATCGTCTGCAGAGCAAACAACCGCCCGCACTTAGTCAGTTGACCTAGAGTTTGGTTATTATATTATTTGGCACTACTGTAACATCAAGCTCTCCATGTACACCATAGTTCTTTACAGGAGATTTACACACGTGTATGCAAACATAAAAAAGTTAGCATGGTTCCTAGAATTCGTTTTTTCAAACATTATTTCATGTCAACATAATAAAACAATTCAAGTGAACAGGGCTAACATACTTCGAAGCTGTAACCCAGCATAGAGTGGACGGGGCTGACGAGTCTGAGTTCTACTTCTCTCCTGCCCTGCCCGGAGCCCTCACCAACCGATTGAAAACAAGTCATTTGAATCTGAAAACAAACAGGCAAAATTAGGATTCAAATTACACTACCTGAATTGATTCAAAATTTAAAAATCTTACCGAATGGGCCTTTGATGTCTGTTCCGTTAAGAATACTGCAAATATGAGACCTACGAAGCTAGGATCCATTCTCTGGTACATAAATTGTGTAGCTAAATCTGTGGAAAAACCAAAAATAGTTATATTGATATAGGTCAGTCTTTCTCAAAGTGGGTGATAGCTATAAATAGACTATAACGAATAGTAGACTCGTATAGCACTCTGTAATAAATACTTAAATTAAGGGCTTTCAAGTAATTATTGCGATAGTGATTTTTAAGGTATGGTAAAGCTAAGCATTTTGGTGGGCAGTAGACGAAATAACTTTGAGAACCTCTGACTTAGGTGAATAGGGTCTTTTTTTTTTACTTTAAGCAAAGTTTTTGAATAAGAAATTGCTACCCGCTTGTTGACTTTTCTAAACAAATATAAAATTATAAATAAAAAGCAATTTTGTTTTCAGAAATGTAAATCGACAAGCGACGCTATAGAAAGTATGTTGCGTGACATTTTGATCTCCTTGGACGGTTCACAGAACACATATGGTTTGTCCTGTGACTTGTCAAATGCCTTTGACTGTGTTCAGCATGATATTCTCATTAAAAAACTTGAATACTACGGTGTAAGGGAAACAGAATTAATTTTTTTTGAAACGTATCTATCTGGAAGAACGCAAATCTGTGACGTAAATGGTGTCAAATCAAATAGATCAAATATTAGACATATGAATTTTGGGGCATATGTCTAACTCTGGGAGTGCCTCAAGGCTCCATTTTAGGCCCTCTCTTATTTCTGGTCTACATCAATGATCTTAGTGTATGTATTTCTAAGAATTGCGAATTAGTTATGTTTGCAGATGATACTTCACTTCTTTTTCATCAAAAACTCTCATCAACCCTATCTTCCGATTTTCATAAAGTATTTAAATCTCTAACGGCGTGGTTCGAAGTGAATAACTTGCTTTTAAATGTAAAAAAGACAAATATTTTGCATTTTGCTCTAGGCTCTAGACACAGAGATAACGACTATGACATGTGTAAGGTTCTATCTGACTTGTCTCTAAATGTTGTCACTGAGGTTGATTTTCTAGGTATTAGGATAGATTCCAAACTTCAATGGCAACAGCACATTACTATCATAGCAAAAAAGCTAAGTTCGGCATGTTATGCGATAAGAAAAATACGAGAAATCTGTGGTGTAAAGACAGCAAGGACAGTTTACTTCGCATACTTCCATAGTGTAATGACTAGTCGTGGGACGAGAAATGAGAAATGGGTTCGTATAACTATAATATCATCTAACCATCTAATAAAATCTAATATCAAATAACTAGTGTAAAAACTAAATATTCATTTTACGCCGAGCAGTATGGCCGCTACAAATTTCTTGTAGCGCACTGGATCGCGCACGCGGCGCGCCAACGAAAGCCCGTAGGTTGCGAGCCGTCTAGACGCAACGACCCACCAGCCGCGACTGTCTCGCTCGCGCAATAGCGGGCGACAGTAGCTGTAACGGTTGAGGCTTAGAGCCAGGGCGGTGACTCTCGTAACTGGAGTTACGAGTAATAGTTAGTAATACTAATAATTACTTCGTTGCGGCTTGTAGCCGGCGACTCTTTACCGCCGGTTACCGCCGAAACTGTTATGCGCGCAGTGCGCACTGTAGTCAAAGAGGGGCTACATTGTTAACGACCGCCGTTGTGGTTTGCTCAGAGAAAAATTCCAACGATTAGTATTTCTAAATGCTAATAGGCATATAAAATAAATGATAATTATTTTTATTTACCATTTGTGTTATATTATATCTGGGGATTATTTTGTCGGGGAAAAAAAAACAAAAAAGAGAAGGGAGAGGGAGTTTTTTTTTTCATTTCTTTTTGCAACAGTTTCCGCAAATGGATATCGGCATCAGCAATAACAGTTACAAACGTTTTCGAAGACCAGTGGAAATGCCCACGACTAGTAATGACATATGGCATCTTGTTTTGGGGAACAGCAGCACAAGCAAAAAGAATATTCGTGCTACAAAAGAGAGCTATTCGTAATATTCAAGCCATGAGGCCGGAAAAATCCGGTAGGAATGTATTTCGAGAGCTCGGAATAATGACATTCACAGGTGCCTATGTTCTTCAATGCTTGTGTTATGCGAGGAGGAATCTAGTGAATACGCCACGAATTTATGAAATTCATAACTATAATACTAGATACAGGGAAAACATTCAAGTACCTGGTCACAGATTGCATAAAATGTCGACAAGCTTTGTTATTACCAGTGCTAAGTTATACAACAAATTACCTCTTGAAGTAAGAAACCTTGAAGACAGAGAGTTCGAGAGCAAAGTAAAAATTATACTGATAAATAAAAGCTACTATAGTTTGATAGATGTGTTTAGTGATAAGTTTATCTAGTCATTCTAGGTTAAGTTATGTATTACTCTTAAGATTTTATTAATTCGATTTGCATATGGATTGAGTATTGATTTCGTATTTAACTTATTTTTTATTTCTTGACTATAATATGAAATTTTTTATGCTATTTCCTTTATTTCATTTCTTTGTTTCTTGATTCTTTTTATAGATATTGAATTTGTGTATTGACCTCAATTATTTATAATTGATTTTAAAATATGGTATTGTAGAAAATTTGTTCATTGTGTAATGTTGTATTCTAGATTTAAGCATACATTTTGTAGATATGAGGTCCCTGTTTTACTAGGACCCTCATAAAAAATATATTTGACGTTGTCTAAGTGTAACAAAGTGTACCTAAGGACGAATAAAGAATAGAATTGAATTTTACTAACCTTTTTTTAAGTTTACATTAAACCACAATTTGATAATTTATTTAATGTTAGTAATACTAATGCTGCTTTGATATTTCGACTCACCGACATGCGAGGGCCACACTGTGATGTGCGGATGCGAGTGGTACCAGCCGACCACACGCAGCGGCCGCGCCACCTCCGCTGCCAGCTGCTCCGCACGCATCGTCGCCTGCACTAGCTGCTCTTCCGAGATCTCCACACGGTCTGGCTTTTTGTCCAGCCGCCTGAGAATCATCGACGAGTGTATCTTCACTAAAGACCCTCCCTCGTGAACCTGAAAACAAGACGATCAAGTAGCTTTTGTAGTCTATTTATGTATGAGGTAGGCATTCTAGACTTTTTCCAGACATCTTACAATTTTGGAAGAATTAAGGACGTAGCAGCAAGGCTGGGGCCTTAGTTGAACGGGGTGTGTAACATTTTGCAGTGTGGAGCATCAAGCAGGGAACGCAAACAACGCCAGCTAGACCCCCGCCCTCAAGTATCTGCTTGAATGGTATGGCAAATAAAAACCACCCTCCCATTGTCGGTTACATAATTTTACTGCACCACCACGATATAGAGCTTTCTGCTGGCAGGTACTCGTATGTTTCCTCAAAGCTATAACATGGGAGTCTTCAAACATAATTTGAACAAGCTCAATAGCTAAGCGATAGTCTGCAAATCAGCTGGTATGGTGCCTCTCCAAGCATGGTTTTGCTAGGTGAGATGGATTTTTGCTTTTCTGAGAAGTTTTGGTCTCTCAGCCAACCATACCGGTTCTTAAATATATATATACTAGCAGCCCGTCCCGGCTTTGCACGGGCAAAATATAATTTAAAAAAATATTATTTTGACACAATGATACACAAATAAACCCTTTATACATTGAAATTTTTGATTTAAAAAAAACTTAGATATTATTATTAGATATTAGAGAAATAATAAATTCAAAGTCAAGTTCAACCGCGCTCTTCGATGCACTATTTATAGGCACGCTCCCGCCCGCCCCAGCCGGCCGGTACCGCCGCAAACGCTACGTCCCGCAATGTTTAAATCTATAATATCTTCGAAAACATTCATTTTAATCATATGCTGTAAAGGGCTATATAGATCTATATTAAATCAACAATGTATTTAAGGTATTTAATTGGATAAGGATGAATGCTGTATTGGTTAAAATCGCTTCGATAATTAGCCATTATTTGTCGTAAAAAGTAAATGACAAAAAAAAATTATTGTGGGATATCCATAAGAGATAGACATAAACCATCGCGGAGTTTTCTGTAGACCTTTTCAATGTGTACAATACTTAGTACATTATTTTGATAAATATCGTAGGGTTCAGACTGCGTTTGCAATGTAAGCGGAAAAAATGTAATTTTTTACGACAACACATTGGAAACCTCAAAAATAACAGTATTTCTCCACTATTTAATGGATGTTATTATACATATAAACCTTCCGCTCAATCACTCTATCTATTAAAAAAAAACCATCAAAATCCGTTGCGTAGTTTTAAAGATTTAAGCATACATAAGGATATAGGGATATAGGGACAGAGAAAGCGACTTTGTTTTATACTATGTAGTGATAATTCCTATTCGCAACAAGTGACTCATAGCTTAAGTAGGTACTGCTTAAGCCATGTTCGAGTTTAAGGGCAAGGGTCCCGAAGTACATTAGCAGTAGATTAAAATAGCTTGTGATGATCAGACATCAGGTTCGTCATTGAGGGTGACCTGTTTGTTTCCTTTAGAAACAAGATAGAAATGTATCGAGAATGCCCACCACCACATGGTTCAGAATCAATGTAAGACTGCAATTCATCCCTACTAAGAATGTAAGGTTAACAATCCCCAAATAAATTCCTAGCTGCCCTTTTTGGTTGGTATGATTGCAACATATAATTGGTTTTAATACATCAAAATAATCAAAAATCAAAATCCCACCTCTCCAATCAGCAACCCCATAATTTCTTCCTTTTCAGTGGAGAGAGCGTGCTGCACGCACACCAGGGCCACATCGCTTGATAACTCCACCTTTTGAAGCATTGTGCATGCACACAGAGAAAAAATCTCTGAAAAGTGAACACGTTACACAGCTAACCGCAAACCTCAGCCTACTAGAGGGTCAATAAATCAGCAGCCTTTTGAGGTGCCTTTGAGATATGCTTTTCGGAATCAAATATAATTGCAAGCAAACCAAAATATTTATAATCATAGAAAATAAATTATTTTTCCCATCTGTGCAGCTACTTTTCCGTATTCTTTGCAATCGAAATCAAAGTAGAATCTCTTTTTTTCTTTTTTCCGTGGGTTCAGGGACTCTACTCATGCGTTCTCACCTGTGAGTCACAACGCTTTCTTCGGGCCGAGTGCTCGAAAGTACAAAAAATCAAAATCAACGTCAACGTATGATTAAACACGTTACTTTGTATGGACAGTATGAAGGGAACTCCATGCGGTTCACTAAAAGTGTTGTGCTTGAACATTGAATTACTCAGCCGTGTTGTCGTGCAATATGGGCTTACTCATGAAACCACGAGTCACCCTAGTGTTGTCCCTTTCTCATTATTCTCAGGGAGAAGATTCAGAACATTCAGAAATGTGCACCAACAGGAGGATGACAGCTACTCGTGTGAGAACTTCTCGTGTTCGATTCATAAGTAGCACACTTGCTTATGCGAGCAATATCGCCGCAGCGAAAACCACCCTGCCTGCCAGTGCAAAGAGTTTCAGATATATGGAGCCTAAACATTTCTGAATTTAATTACCTATTTAAAAACCGGCCAAGTGCGAGTCGGACTCACACACGTAGGGTTCCGTACTATCGTACAAAATTGGACACAAAAAAAATTTTTTTTTGTTTGGAGACCTCATTTAATTTTTATATTTTTTTATTTGTTATTATAGCGGCAAAATAAATACACACTCTGTGAATATTTCTTCTTCTTCTTCTTTTTCGAAGATAATATTTCAGCTGCCTACCTATTATGGTTCATGAGATACAGCCCTGTGACAGACGGACGAACAAACGGACAGCGGCAGCCTGGAAGAATGGTTCCGATGGCACGGAACCCTAAAAACGATGACAGCCAGCGTTGCCGATCGCGGATATTTATGTTCTGTGGCCGATCGCTATCTGATGAATTTGAAAAAAAAGGGCGGGAATTTGAAAAAGGCGGTCGATATTTTTTCTCTCGTCGATTTATTCTTTGTTATTTTCAAGAGTTTGAAGGAAAACATTAGCTCTTATCATGGGGGGAGGGAGCAAGAAACGTAAGAAAAAAGACGAGAATGTTTGTTCAAAGAACCAACAAGATGATTCATCCTCGGAGTCTGCTGAAGGTGGAGGAGGCTTCGATAGCGACCAAGAAACGGTCCTATCTGCAGATAAGTACCAACCATACCGAGATTCAAGTTATAAAAGGCAATACAGCGAAAACTCACCAGAAGCTGAATTTATTGTATTTGTTGAGTCGACACAAAATGACAGACCTATTGGTGACCGGGACATAATGTATCTATCCAACATCTTCAAAAGGAACATAAAAGGCATAAAGAGGTTTCAACGTATCAATCGTTACAAGATCGGTGTCATCTTTGAGACGCCAAGCTTTGCTAACACAATGCTTAACGACACTAGATTCGCAGAACACTATAATATTCAATGTTCTATACCAGCAGGTAAAATTGAAAAAACCGGAGTGATTACGAATGTTCCAGGAAATATCGGGAATAAAAAAATATTCGAAACCATTGTTTCATCTGCAAAAGTGATATCAATCAGGCGCATCATGCGTAAAATAAATACAGATTCTGGATTCACTCTCTCTCCAACGAAAACCGTCATAATTACCTTTACTGGCTCACTCCCACATTCTGTAGACTTGAATCTTTGGAGCTTCAGAGTCCAACAATATATTCAACCAGTAAAACAGTGTTACTCATGCTTAAGATTCGGACACATGGCCAAATTTTGTAAAAATAAAGTGCGCTGCTCTATTTGTGGCGAGGCCCACAATTTTAAAGAATGCCAAAAAAATACTAATGAGGCCAAATGCATCCACTGCCAGGGTAATCATATAGCCATCTCATCGGCTTGTCCAGTGAAAAGACAGCATATTGAAGAAAATAAAAGAAAAGTCAGAACATTGTCATTTGCTGATATATTTAATGAAAAATCTTTTCCGGTTCTACCGGGTACTACTAAAGAAACTTATCCAAAAAAATTTACTTAAAATACGACAAATAATATACCAATGAAGACTACATATGACATTACACATTTATTGAACTCCGACGATGTATTGAATTTATTGGTGCAGACAATTGTCACAATTATCTCACAAAACAAAGAGAATGCAACAATTAACGCAAAATCAATCAAAGATATTCTGAAAAAAACTTTAGCTCAGTCAAATTAATAGTTTTATCATGGATCAACTAAACATTTTTCAGTGGAACGCACAAAGTATCACAGCTAATAGAAATTCATTAATACAATTCTTGCACACTCACAATATACATGTAGGGATAATATGTGAAACATGGTTAAAAAACTCTCAAACATTCAGTCTTAAGCATTATAACATGGAAAGATTAGACACAGGCAATAGTCATAATGGGGTAGCCATACTAATACATAAGTCCATAATATACAATAATCTTCAAACATACAGCGATGACTCATTACAAAACATTGCTATACAAATACAGTGTTATAACAAAAACATTAGTATCGTTAGTTTCTACAGCCCAGGCAACTGTATCCCAAGTCTTACTAAATCTAAATTTGAAAATTTTATTAAAAGTATTCCAGAACCTATGATTTTGGCAGGTGACTTTAACGCATACCACACCCAATGGGGATGTTCCTCGACGAATGCTAGAGGGAAAATTATAAAAGAAGTAATTGATGATCATACGCTTATCTTGTTGAATAATGGTGACCCCACTACTGTGGGTTCACACATATGGAGACCCAACGCATTGGATCTCACCATAGTCTCACCTTCATTAGCACTATCATGCGAATGGGATGTCCAAGATGATTCATTAGGAAGTTATCACTTACCAATCAAAACTACATTACTTATCACGAATTACTGCACAAGACAAGAAATACCAAAAAAAATTAATAAAATAAATTTAAAAAAAATTAATTGGCAAATCTACTCAAAGCGAGTTGAAACTCAACTTCATAATGTGTTTAATATACCAACTACACTGAACGAAGGCAATTTAAAAAAAATGTACAATGACTTTACAGAAATCCTTCTGGCAGCTGCACATAAGTCGAGTACCAATAACATACAATCACCTGAATCTAATAAACTATCCAGCAATCATAAACCCTTTACTCCTCTACCGTGGTGGAACCATGCATGTGCTGAAGCCGTCAAAAGGTGCAGAAAAGCTTATCAAAAGTTTAAACAGACATATTCCCTTGATGACTTCATACTTTTCAAAAAAACTCAAGCTGAAAAAAAAATCACTCTTAAAACTCAGAGACAACTAGAATGGCAAAAATATTGCGAATCTATAAATCGAAACACACCTATCACTAACATTTGGAATATGATGCGTAAATTTAATAAAACATTCAAATATACTAAGTTTCTGAATGATTAATGGATAACAGATTTTCTCAATAAGTTTACTCCATCCACTGTCCAACAGGAACCTGCTGACATAATCAGCGTTGTGCCTGTAACACATAATAATAAGTTTTTAATAGAAAACTTTACATTGCAAGAATTAAAGTCAGGTATCAGTTCAAGACGGGACACAGCATGTGGCTTAGATTCAATTTCTTACAGCTTACTAAAAAATCTCAGTCCATATTCTTTAAAAAATCTTTTAAAAATTTTAAATCTCCTTTGGATGTATTCTGTAATCCCGAGTCAGTGGAAAACAGATTGCCTGGTACCTATTTTAAAACATTTTAAAAAAGCAGGGGATCCTAACTCATATAGACCCATAGCGTTAACTTCCTGTTTAGGAAAGGTGTTCGAACAGTTACTTAAGCAACGACTTGAATTCTATATAGAAAAAAACAACATTTTACCCAGTAACCAATTTGGTTTCAGAAGGGGAAAATCAAGCCGCGAGAGCTATTGTCATCTACATTTAGATGCATCAACTTCAATTAAAAATAATAAAATACTCATCTGTGTATTTGTTGATATAATTGGTGCCTTTAACAATGTTAATCATCATAAACTTGTAAGCATTTTAAATAATCTTGGTATTCCATCAAAACTAGTGAGTTGGATGTTTAATTTTCTGAATGGTAGAGAAGTTTTCGCTAAACTTAACAATACTCTACATGGTCCTCGATACTCATACAAAGGCGTTTGCCAGGGCAGCATACTCAGTCCATTAATATTTTGTCTATTTATTCACAAACTAAATTTGATTCTGAATCAGGTATCAAATCTTCAATTTGCTGATGACTTAGCCATTTACTATTCAGGTTGTGACATTAACCACGTAGTTACGACTTTAAATGAGTCCCTTAACAAACTTTCTAACTATTTTAATAACCTCGGCCTGGAAATTAGTCCAGAAAAAAGCAAGGTCTTAGTTTTTAGCAGAAACAAAATAAAAAATTCAGTACATATAACATATGACGGCCGAGAACTTCCTGTGTGTGACCGTGTCTATTTTATAGGTATTATTTTTACCCGTAATCTTTCTTGGAATGAATATGTTGACAAGATTTTAGATAAAGCTAGCAAAGTGACTAATATTTTGCAGTCTTTGACAAAGACAACATGGGGTGCAGATCCAAAAATTATTAAAATGCTCTATAAATCTTTAGTGAGAAGTCACTTTGAATATGGATTTCTTTGTTATGGTCATAGCGATAAGCTAGTAGGAAAACTTGAAAAAATTCAAAATAAACATCTCCGTTTGATAACGGGTGGTATGAAAACAAGACCAATAAATTCACTACAAGTAGAGTGCAATATTGTTCCACTCAAACTTCGTTTTCAATATCTAAGAGCTCGATTTATATTGGGTTTGTCGCGTTTACCAAATCATCTACTCGCTAAAATAAAGATAACACCGCAGAACAATGACAATCCCTATATTTGCAATAATTTCGCAAACATAATTGAATATGCTGAAAATAATATAATACATACATCTCAAAGATTACCCTGCTACGAAGGCCCATATGAGAGCAAATTCCTTGATATTCCAGTCGATATTGATCCCGAACTGTCGACAAAAGAAGAAATATATGGAAAATTAGAAGGCTACAATGAGTATTTACAAATTTACACAGACAGTTCTAAAGATGGAGAACAGGTATCTATTGCAATATATGACAAGAGAATCAAATTTGGTTTTGGGTATAAAATACATGGCACAGCTTCCATATATACAGCTGAAGCACTGGCTATACACGAAGCACTAAGTTATATACAAGTTCAAGAACCAGACCAAAAAAAGTGGGTTATTGTAAGTGACAGCATGAGCGTTTTAAAAGCCATGGCAAATCCAAAGTTATGCGCCAAAACCATCCACATCATTCACACCATTAGAGAAAAAGTTCTGAATTTGAACAAGAACGGCATTACTGTTATATTTCTATGGTGCCGGGCTCACTGCGGTGTTCAAGGAAACGAAGATTGCGACTTTTTGGCAAAGTCCATATTGACAGCTGACAGCGAAGTTTCTAGTGTTGCTATACCACACTCTGACATACATGCCATAATAAAACAGAAATTATCTGAAGAATGGTCTCAGTCATGGATAGATTCAGCACAACAAAAGGGCAGATGGTTCTGCGGAATTCAAGAACGTTTGAAAAACATCTCTTGGTTCGACAAAAATAGAACAGCGAAGAGCAGACACTTTTACACCTCGCTTTGTAGACTTCGACTAGGCCACTGTACCTTCAACGCCCACCTATTCAGAATGAATTTGATTGACTCCCCCCAGTGTCAATACTGCACAAATGTAGAGCAAACTTTGGACCACATATTCCTTGAATGTCCTGCGTTCAATATTGAAAGATTCATTATGATAGACAAACTTCTAAACATTTACAAGGAAGCAAGCAAAATTCCCAGCTCCCTACAAAATATTTTAAAAAATATAGATACTTATGAAGTTCTATATTCATTTATATTATCAACTGTGAAGAATATTTAAAACAAAACAAATCGAAAAACACTAATGACATGGCAGTATGGTTAAGTCCTTCGCCTTTCCTAAAGGAAGAATTAACAAAAAAAATAAAATCTGATGAATTTGAGATCTTCTGGGGAAAATGGTGTGGCGTGCAAGCGTCGGGGAATCGGTGGGGAATTGGCCAATCCGCGGGGAGCTCAATTTTCTTTTTTGATCATCCTAAATGTATTCCGAATATTGAAGCAATCGTGACAACTTTGGGTTTCGTCTTCTCAATAACATCAAACACTACGCATTGTCTGCTTTGTGGACATGTTGCATCCTCCTCATAGGACAAAACAGTGCTATTGCGGTCAGCAACAGGAGCACATTTCAGAAGCAGCGGTAGACTTGTGGTCACACCGACTTGTCATATTAGTGTGACTCCTTAGGTCTTTATTATGTAAGGTAGTAACACTGTTGGTGTGACTACGAGTAAAATAAATCCTCGTGGTTACAAATCAGTGTGAACACGAGTCACGGTTATTCAGAGACCTTTTAGTTTTGTTTTTTCCATTTTCTTTTTCCCATCAAAATAAGAAGCACGTGCTATTTTCGTGATCACGAAAACATGTGCATGGCATGGAGACATAATAATCAAATTGCAGGCTATACTATTTTTCCATGCATAGTGCAAAAAGCCTGCCTAAATAGGATCAATTTAAATGAGTTAGGTTTTCTGAAGAATTCGGTTGGTAGGCTCACTATCTGACGATATAACTCAAATTTCTTCAAAGATGGGGCAAGCTTTCTTGGGTTTTAAGACGATTTTGAAGTCTGTCGGTTGCCAAATTTGAAATAACTTTCATACATTTTATGTCATAAATGTCAGCCAAAGGCTTGAAAATCGTCTCAAGACACAAGAATTGGGGGGCCCGTTTAGGTAAAGTGAGTTCGAGTTCGGGAGTGAGATAATCTAAAATAGCTGGAACAGATATTATTATTGAAATAACAAAACGGTCATTTTACCTTCCAAACTATTCATAGGAAAAACAGATTTTAAGCAAACTTAAATGACGATTAGGAAGTGTGGAAACATGACTTATCAATAAAATCAAGTTGATATTTAGCACCGAACTCAAACTCACTTCTACCTGCATGGGCCCGCTGTCTTTTATTCTCAGCAGTCACATTTGACTTGGGCATCAATAACAAAAATAGATTCTTTCTATGCAAAAAAACAAACCATCCTTTGAAAAAATACATATATTTTAACTTCTCATTTATATATACAGCATTTCTTTAAATTTATAAAATATACAACCACTTTTGAATAAAAATATCTTTCCAAAAAGTAGGAAATAACATAATTATATTATTTTGTAAGCCATTTTTACAAAACCATAACGTGTTATTGATACGGAAGGTACCAAGCCACAGAAACATAAAAGTCACTTATTCTAAAACCCCGAGACACAATTTCAGATAGCTCACAAAAGGTTTGCTAGACATAAAGATAACATGTTAGAAGGAAAATAATAACAATTCAGCACAATACCAAGTCATTAGGTTTAACTATGTGACATTTATCAGTGCAAATAGTTTTTATGAAAGTTTTAACAACTAATTATAACGGAACTTGCTTCAAATGTACATATAAAAAATGCCCCCCAATAGTTTACCAAAGAAACAAACAAGAGCAATAAGTTTTACTGATTCTCTCTTTCTGTTTGAGAATTTCCAAAAATTATATTCGATAACGTATTAGTGCAAAGGACTTGCCTGAAAAGACTAAATACTGGTGCTTACTTCTACGATTTGGTAAATGGCACTCATAGTAAAACAATATCAGGAGAATAAAAGGAAAATTGTTGTCTGATCAGATTTTTTAATTACCTGATTCTGATATAAGGGATACACACATAGGGGATGTGTAATTTTATAATACAAAACAAAACCAATTGGCGGCAGGAAGTAATGTAATAAGCATTATTATTCGAAAAGCATTTAACTGTTCTCCAGTTTAGTATCAAATGAAATTATAATTCATCGGCATGACTCTAGAAGTTAGATTTTTAGAAAACTTAATTACGCCGAAAGTTTTATTTACACTTCATATGAAGGAATATCAAAATAACTTCTCCAGCTACTCATAATACAGTAAAATAAACAACAATAATGACTGATAACAGTGGCTTCTCAACATTCATTTTATAACACAAACCCCAGTTTGCCTACAGCTAATATGATTAAGTTTAGGGAAGTATAAAATTAAAATATAAATCTTTATTATACTCTTTCTACATTTAAAGGCACTCTCCACGATGTCAATTACGTCAAATGTCAAACTTGATCAACACAAAATGTTAAAAGGAATAAAAACAATGCGGTAAAATCAAGTACTTAGTCAAACTAAAGGTACTATACCTAGTATCGTGCAGAGTCAATAGCACAATCCAAGCAAAAAATAGAAGCGTAGGTAAAAATTAAGAGTTTATTCCATGCTGGCTTTACAACAGTTAAAAATGTGTTGATCAACAATGACAGAATTCAAAATAACATACGTCACATTTAAATCTAGGTAATTATGTAACTTCGATGATATATATAGATATACATAACTAAAACCTCTTTTAATAAACACCTTCTCCATTTAATACATTTTTATCATTTCATCCTTTCCTTCTACATATTCACACTGTACAGTACAATATTAGATAAATTATTTCAGTTGGTTAGCTTCCACGGTTGGAGAATCGGACTAGTCTACGGAGTAGACAGAGGAAAACCAAACACTTTCAGGCTTCTTTTGTGATCCTTCTAGTTCATAGGTAAAACTTTGGCTTAACAATTAATACCAACACGACCGCAGAGCCTTTTTCCAACCCACCATTACCCAACACTGCCCTTACAACTACCAAACTTAATGACTAATACCGCTAAACAAATATACACTAAATCTTTTTTTTTTAAGAAATAATCACACCAATCGTTTAAAATTCTAACATTAGTGTAAAACTATGGTGTTGAGCTAATGCCGACAATGTTAGGGGGAAGGTACACGGGCAGAAGCGAGGTGTCGCAAGGACAGTGTGGCGGTGCGCGCATGTGTGAGAGCCAGGACCGCGGGGTCACCTCACCCGCACGGGAGCAGGGGGGCGCGCGGTCAGCCCGCCGGGCCTCATTCCGTCTTCTGCTGACAGTACAGCTCCTTGAGGGATTTGAGTTCGTCGATCAGCGCCTTGTTCTGATTCTCGAGCACGGCCACTCGGTTCTCCAGGCACTTGATGTACTCCTTCTTTTTGCGGCGACACTCGCGAGCCGCCTCGCGGTTCTTGAGCAGCCGCAGCTCCCGCTTCCGCGTTTGGTCTTGATGCATGGGACCTGCAGAGTGAGTACGTTATGCCGGATTTACGAAGGCACCGGACCACAAACGTAGGTGTGCCGGATATAGCCGAGTGATGGACTTTCAAATGAATTGAACTTATTAATATTTTTAATACATGTCGAATGCTCGGTTTCACCACTTCCAGCTACAAATATCCCAAAGTTACTTTTCGGTTACACCATGTAATTACGCAATGTAACCGAAAGATACTTGTCGGATTTCAGGAAACTGGAGGTGGTGAAATTAGGGGTAAGAAAAGTAGAATATTAGATTTAATATTAGAATAGCCCGATAAGGAAGAGTTTTATTAACAGCATAATAAAAGAAGCTCCTTTAGAAATATCGATATCGACCGATATTTTTTTTTTTCAGATGTCATGTGGTATCAAAAAAATGTGTTTTTCCTAATTATTATTTTTTTATTAAAATCCCACCTTGGATAACTTTTTAATTTGGATAACTTTTATCAAAAAATCAAATCTCGATACCGCGTGACATTTCAAAAAAGGTATCATGGGTTAACACCTTGCAAATTACCCCACTTGCCAACAAAAAACAATTTCATCGATGTTCTGAACATCCAGTATATAATAAAATTAGCGTGGAGTGCACAATCTCCGGTTACTGTAATTTTAAAATTAAAATATATCCATACTTATTTTTCGTCTGGAGAAGAAAGAAGAGAGATCTATAATAACCATAACTATACCATTAACCAGAGATCGTGCACTCCGGCCTTATAAATTCAAAACAGGCCAAGTGCGAGTCAGACTCGCACACGAAGGGTTCCGTACCATCGTACAAGATTAAACAAAAAAAAAACAGGTTTTTTGTTTGGGGCCCCCCTTTAATTTTTATTATATTTTCATTTTGCCTATTTGTTGTTATAGCGGCAAAATAAATACACACTCTGTAAAAATTTCAGCTGCCTACCTATTACGGTTCATGAGATACAGCCCTATGACAGACGGACGGACGAACAGCGGAGGCTTACTAAGAGGGTTCCATTTTCACCCTTTGGGTACGGAACCCTAAAAATTAACAATAATGTACACTTGCATACATATATTTTTTTATACTTTAAAAGTATTTATGAAAGAATAATTGCAGTATTTTCTGTTTTTTTATAGTGCTGGACATGAATGGCTAATACCACACCTACCGTTGAGCCCAAAAACCACATTTACAAAGGAAAAATGTGCGTATTCTTCCCATCTTTGGTCAAAGCGTGTATGAAAAATCACCTATGTTTTCCATCCAATTCAATGTGGTCGTGAAATTTAAGGAAGGTCCTGGCATGGCAACTTGTGCAATCTCTTGTTAGTCATGACACTAGGTGTGATATTAGTCACCCATGGCCAGTTAATAAAAAGAGCTTAAATAAGCAAAGTGCATAGCAACTGACCGGGCACGTAGAACTGTCCATCCTGCGTGGAGGCGTACTGGACGATAGCACCACCTGGCGCTCCCGACACGGACAGTGTGTGTAGGCCTCCGCCGTCCGCCTGCAGCGCCCCCGCCGGAATCACTGCAGCACCACACAGTAATCAAAATGTGAACGCTGCCACTACTCCTACACCGACAGCAATCAACAGTGACATGTTTTATTCTCTATTGCCACTGAGTTCACGTATTATGTGATAGCACAAAAGTGACAGTATTCATAACCGTCATAATATCATGTGACTGAAAACCAGCATCGCCAGACTGATGCAGCTTGCTGCAGCTCTCGTAAGCGCGAACCCCTAGGGTACTTTTTGTTTTATAAAAATAAGTTCTCTTGGCTTTGTATACTTGTACTCTATCGAATAAATTTCTATTCTATTCTATTCTATATTTGTGCGATTGGTTTTTTCATTTTCTCATGTAACCTGTTTAATATTAAATCTAGCATAAATAGATTCGCCCACACCAAACTCCCGCAGAAGCATGGTCCCGGGTCAGAACAGCATAAGCATGCCCTGTGAATGCATAGATTTGTATGGATCATTTAATAAAACTTTTTGTTCAACCTTTCTCAGTGTCATGACATTTTTAGACAATTTAAATAGCATAAACAATCGCAATGTGATCAAAGTACAGCTTTTTGTAAAATTACATGCTTAGTTACATAAAAACGTAGAATGCCACATAGCTCTTTTTGCGGGTGGCCAAAATCGTAACTAAACGGTCGCCATCTTGAACTGTCATCTTTGTGGTACGAGAATGTGTTGCCATTATAACAATGCGAGTTGTAATTCTTATAAGACAGTGGTGCCCTCAGCCAGGCGCAAAATAACGTATGTGGACTCTAAGAGATAATTACATTCTAACATGATTACAATTCCTAGATGTTTTCAGTGATTTTCTGCAAAGAAAATGTAGCTCACAAATTCACTGGTGAAGCATTAAAAGTGTTAGGCTTTAAAAAAACTCTGTTACCTAGTGAGCAAGGATGGTCTTTTTAACAATTTTACACGAAAATCAATCTACAGTATGTCACAGAAGCACAGAAAAGACGATTTCACAGGGGCAAGCTATAATGGCGCCACCTGTGAAAAACTTTGGCTGGCCTGCCCCATTTAGCACAGCTCTATTTAAATATTTATCATGCTATTTTTTTATTTTATTTTATGTGATGGCGTAAATCCTAGAAATTAGCAAAAAGCACTCATAAAAATGGCTACACAATAATTTAACATTAAAGGTGAGATAACAGATTATTGTATTCAGTATGTCAAGTGGAAGTGATTTTTTTAAATAACTAGAACTAATTTTGAAATTCTCAACAGATGAAATATAATTGGAATGTATTGGAAGATTTCAAAACATAAAACGTTAAATATGTGGCGCACTCATTATTTGAAGCAGGAGAAAAATAAGTGACAACTTCGATTTCTAAGTAGGATTATTCTGGTTTGGCACAGGAACTTTGATATTTTTATTTGTTTCCTAGCCTTCTCTTTCTCTGATAACAATTTGATTAAAGGTGTATTGAACCAAGATTTGTAATCTTTCTTGCATTTTAGTTTGCGCATGGATGACATGCTTATGAATTACACACTGAAAATTTACACAACTATGGCTTCCATATCAAGTCAAGAGGAAAACTCCTCAAAGCTAGTCGAGTCATAGTTCATTAAAAATAAACGTATAATCAGCTCGATAATAATTGCGCTTCTTTCTTGGTCACGTAAGTTTATATATTCAAAGCATAGGGAGAGAGATCACCCACATTCAGATGCTGTGGGTGAGTTTACTAGTAGTAGTTAGTTAATTCAAAACATCAGGAAATGAAGATCTTTATGAAATGTGCATGTGCTACAGCAGGAGAAAGGAATAAAGCAAACAAATATTCACTTTCAACGTACGAAAGTGTTAATAGTGAACCATACAACAAATTGATTGCGCCGTTAACCATCGAATGATAGTGCTCATGTGGTGGTTAACACAATGACGGGAGGTTGGTCTGTTAGTGACACGGCAACACAATGCGAGCGAGCGACGAACCCCGTCCCCACTGACCTGGCATCGACAAGCGAGCCGACACTCCGCTCTCGTACAAGTTTCCGTCCATGCGGTGTTCTGCAAGTTCATATTCCCCCATTTGAATGAAATGCTTAAGGCCTACAATTCAGCTAAAAATGTTGCAATTTCTTCAGGTTGCATATCAATAACTTTTCATAATGTAACATCATTCCTGTACATGGGTTATTACTAGTTTTCATACATTGGACAAAAGTGGAACTATAAATACAATTTATGTTCAGAGTTATTTACAATAGCTTATTTACTCAACAGCTCACAATGTTTAGAGTTATACAATTGTGTATGACGTCATTCTTACTGCCATTAGCACTCCCAACTGACTCACCAACTCTGTGGTTGCGGTCTCCGATGAGGAAACAATGTGATAACAATACTGTTAAACAGAACTGGTCTATCAATTGGGTAGGTGGGGTATAACTCCATGGCTACTTACCTGATGGATACCAAAGATGATTCTTTATGTGTGATCATTACATATCTTGAAACGTTTGTTTTGAAATGTTCATGAGTCCGATATTTTTTATTTTTTCATTTTCTCTTTCTATAAAAATAGTTTCAACTGTGATATCTTCATGAAGGTTTATCTTATTTGTTGCAAGGTGTAAGGTAAATAATTGGAAGAGAGTTAAGTTTCTTTACTACAAATTTTTTATTTCTGTGATCGTGGGCATCATGCTGGTACAGACCAATTCAAAATGAATGGTCCGCATAGTACATAGTGCAGTTGATAATCTGATGGCTATAAATGTCATAGCTGTCATACACTAGGACTCCCAACGGTCTTGGAAGATTCATATTCCGTAACACATATCACAACTTTTTCAAATCAACATGAAGTGCATAAGCCGTATGCTACACATGGCATGGTCAACGCGTGTCATAATTGTTTCTATCAAAATGTTAGCTCTGCATCATGCCATTTATTCTCACATTTACTCCTAATTTAAAACAAATAAAAAACCTCACCAGCTATCTCTGCACCACCCAAGTCGTTGAGGATCTTGCGATAAGAGGGCCGGCGTGTAAGCATCTCTCGGTACTTTCGTTTTGGACTGTCGTCGTCACTGCCGCTGTCATCGCTGCATGACTGCATTTGAGATGCGAGCATCGCATTGGGCTCTGGTTTTATCTAGAAAGGATAAAATTATGTATTTTCTCTCACCTCAATTATTTTTATATATTACAGTAGTTCTGAAGATTCAGAAATATTCACTTAAAGCTACTCCAACCCCTTTTTTGTCATGTGATACAGAGCGAGGCTGCCAACTTTACTGTTCCACCAGTTTATTAAAATTAAAGGACAATTTCACCCGAGAAAATGTTTGCCAAACTGTGCAGTCATTTCTTTTACAGATAATATTTGAAAAAAACTACCTCCAGGTGGTATTGTAGCTCAGGGAAGATTTTAAAAGTAAAAAAGGAGGGGGCTTTTTATGAATAGGAGAGATGACAAGTGGCAAAATGACTGAGGGAGTTAATAAGTAAATATACTTTTTCGTACTAAGCAGGTACGTCGCTTATTCCAAGGAATGTTACATGTATGTATGTATAATCGACCGTGAAGCAAGGATGCATGAATTGAAGAAAGATCCCAGTAAAAAGAACTACTTTACGAATATACTGCAAGGCTGGACCCGAACCAGCAAAACATACCATTCGCGGGTATTGCGTCTACCAATTTCGCCACCGACTGTATACCCATAATTTGGAATTCTCCTACAGTCCCTCTTCCCGTAATGAATGCCTCCTACTAACACAGTGTTTAAGATTATACCTACATACATTTATTTAACGCTTCATCTGCGTTGCGGACATTGACTGCAAAGATTGAACATTCAAACATATTGCCGTCATCACCAAAATCGTATTTGGCATCAGACGCTAGAGTCAGTCCTAGGTTGACTTAAGTAAATATACTTTTTCGTACTAAGCAGGTACGTCGCTTATTCCAAGGAATGTGACATGTATGTATGTATAATCGACCGTGAAGCAAGGATGCATGAATTGAACATACATACATGTCACATTCCTTGGAATAAGTGACGTACCTGCTTAGTACGAAAAAGTATATTTACTTAAGTCAACCTAGGACTGGCTCTAGCGTCTGATGCCAAATACGATTTTGTATGTAGGTATAATCTTAAACACTGTGTTAGTAGGA
This sequence comes from Incurvaria masculella, assembly GCA_946894095.1. Taxonomy (NCBI): domain Eukaryota; kingdom Metazoa; phylum Arthropoda; class Insecta; order Lepidoptera; family Incurvariidae; genus Incurvaria; species Incurvaria masculella. Next base: position 10,383,954 of record OX335647.2, read on the forward strand.
CGCATTCATTACGGGAAGAGGGACTGTAGGAGAATTCCAAATTATGGGTATACAGCCGGTGGCGAAATTGGTAGACGCAATACCCGCGAATGGTATGTTTTGCTGGTTCGGGTTTCATTGCATACAGTCACCCGTAGTTATAACAGACATACTATTAAAACTATATTGATAAGTGTTTATGATTCTTGACGTATACAAAATTCATCATATATGTATAACAGATTTACTTTATGTACTTATTAGGATGAGATATACTGAGAGTTTTTGACAGGTAAAATCAATTTAGTAGTGATCTGAGAAACTTTAGGACATAATAAACATGTACCATGTTAGTTCCTCTTATCAGTTGTTACGATCAAGTTCTACTCACATGCAGGGCTTGTAACGTTCCTCCCGTCGCATGTATGACGGAATTGGGTTTGCTGACAAGGATCACATTCCCCTTCGGCAATTGTACAGATTGCATGTTGGATGCTGTCTGGATCACAGACTGCTGATTGGGCTGAATCACAGATTGTACCTGAAATGTAAAACGATCTGTATTCACATTGGATCCAATAACCGAAAGAATGCATTGGTGGGTACAGGGTAGAACTATTAGAGTTCATAAACACCATTGTCAGTGTCGGTAGCCAAGTGGTGCAATGCCTTGCGATTCAATAAGCCAGGTGAGGCACCACTTAGCGCAGTTGGGTTCTGGATGGGTGACCATTTTCAACCAATGAGGCTGGCTGTGGTTCAGATTCCACAAAAAACTGTAGGTCCCCTTCCCTACTTATAGGTGGTAGGGTCAATCCCGCCCGGATTGGCACCATCGCATTGAATGAACAACGGCCGAAGCGGCAATGAAAATTGTCCGTGTTTTCCATCCAGTTAAATTTGGCTGAGCAATATAAGGAAGGTCTTGGCATGGCACCTAGTTCCCATGTGGCGTGTTGGGCTAATATCTTAAGGTCAGTTGGGGATTATCCATCCTTGTCCAGTTTTATTTAATAATTTCATAGTTTACTTGCAAGAGATTTGTAGCAGCAACAAATATATTTTATTCTTTTACAACTGATTCATTTTAAATCAATAATCTAATGGACTCAAAACGGTTTAATTATTTAACATAAATATAGCTACGTCATGTTGCACGCCTACCATGGCAGTTTGTAGTGAAACTCACTTACCTCTTAAGAGTGAGTCATTATACATAACAAAGCAAAGAACGGCAATAAAGATTTGATTTTGAAAGCAACATAAATAACATTTAAATTTAAAAGAACCAGCTTCAGGCAGGAAACTGTAAAACCACGTAATGGTGAAACCGACATGGCGTGTGCCAAATTAGGTGAGCTGTCGGCCTACAGCCGCAGTACTAAAATGAGTGATCACTCGAGTAGCTCCCCAGCGATTACGTTTCGGCTCGCGACAAGCCTCATCAGCGAGTCAGCGAAGACAAGAACGTGAAGACTTACCAGTCCCCGACCTTCCTCTCTCTACCTATCCATACTCTGTAGAAGGACACCTCCAGTGTTTTTTCGTATCTCTCTCGCAATGATCTGTGCTATCAATGGTTTCACCGAATATATCCAGACCCCTCGCTGGTAGAGTTTGCAAGTGGAAAATTGGTAACAAAGGACCAATCTCATATGGGCAAATAAACAAGTGCCATCTTCTTACATTTCATAAAACAAAGTTCTATTTTATATAATTAGACTTTTTTTTTAATAGTGTTTTCTCTTTTTTATTCTATTCGTATTCAGAGAGAACCTGTCAAAACTTAGTATGAGATTAGCATTGGACTAACCATACAAAAACTGCTTTAGTCCGGCGTATTAAAGTTAGTCCGTCCACTCTGAATACAGCTGTAAGGGAACTGTTGATATAAATGAAACTGACAGACTGTAATTGCCAGGCCATAAGGGAAAAAAAGATCTTAGTCTCATCCAAGGAACTTGGTTCAAAGTAACAGGAATGTGCACTTCCAACTAAAACCCATTCTGAGGGTGATAGTGCCGTGGGAGGACTATAGGTATAGTAATAGTCATTTAGCGACCTTATTACTTAAGAAATACAGTAGTATTCAGAGCGGGCAGACTAATTTTAATATGGGATTATAGCCGGACTAAATAGCTAATTTGTATGGTTAGACCGGTGCTAGTCCGCGTACTAAAACTTTTACAGGTCACTCTGAATATTAGTTTCTGAAGTTTAGTTTATATAATATAAATACTACTAAGTGCACATTCTAGTTACGTAATATAAAAGTTTCTTGGTCTCATCATATTGTTGATGGTGCAAAAACTCAACTATTCAACTTCCATCTCTATTATTTATTTTTTAAAGAATCTTCACAGCATTACTACTAGCTGTACAATAGAGAAATATCATGTGTAATAATCATACTTTGTAATTATTATTATATTATTATATTGTAATGCACTAGCAGCATTATGCGGATGCGTGCACTTCTTTTATGCACTTGCACTTTTGTTTTTAAGCACTTGCACTTATTTATTTATTGTCTTGTCTATGAATTTTTTTATTTTTTTTATTTTAAGTAAAGATCCAGTTGTACGCTTGGCAAAATTGGAAGTAAAAATGCAAATGGTTGCATTTCTTGATAATACGGATCATTGAGAACCAACCAGCTACAAACACGAAACCACATTCACACTTTCCTATTACTTCCAACTCACAACATCGCTTCCGGTTTCATTTCGGTCATTGTTCTTTGGTAACAGTGACTAAAAAACATCTGAATAAAATTTTTATTCCTGCTGTTCTAACATAATCTTACTGTATACTTAGAGCCTAAGCATGCAATCTTAATGTCTCGCTGCAAAGATTCCAAAGAGTTACTGTGCCGCATGCAAACACACCGTTACAGATATTTTCAGACTCAAAATACTTTCAGGTTCAACTTAGAATTGTAGGGATGGTTGTGGCCGGTTCCCTCCACTCGCAAACGGCTGTGCAGATCCAAAACTACATTGGATTTGGTCTTTGCACAACCACTGGAGCTTGAAGGGAGTAGGTCAACATTCGCCCCGGGCATGCCACATTTCAAACTATGATATTCCGACATACTGGGAAGCATTTTTATTTAGACAAAGAAATCGTAATAGACAACATTTATAGGTAAACCAAGTTAAATGTGTTTTGATAAATATTGGCGAAAAACATCAAATCTGTTTATATTACAAGCAAGAATATATTTTTATAATGCAAACTTGCATATCTAGTTTATTGTATATGTAGATTGTGGAGTACCTGTGCTGAGGGCGCCTGCGCCGGCAATGTGAGCTGCACGATGCTGGTGGCAGCGACGACGTGCGCGGTGGCTGCACCAGACGCTGTCGACGCGCCTCCCGTCAAGGGGTCTCCACCTCCAGCCCCCGACCCGTTCTCCTCTACCATCGCGTCCATGCAAGCGCCGCTCTGGCGAGCCCACCTACAACAGTCAAGCTGCCGTCGGTGTCAGCGCACCTTCAAATCGGGTCGCAGCGCGCGGCGGACGGATCCTCCTCCGCGCGCTCGACCCGCTCTGCGACGTCATTCTAATTCGGTCCACACGGCCGCGCGCGACGCCATGTTCACGAAACATCCTCGACTCTGATCCGCAGCAGCTGGCTGGCGGCCGAACCAGCGGTGGCGGTGGCAGGTGTCGGTGACAGCTCGGCTCAGTACTCACCAGTTACGTATGCGTCGTCACCGGCAGGCGGCGTGCGGAGTGGGCGAGGCGGTAGAGCTACGTAGGCGCCACGTCAACCGCGAGCCAGCTCGTCACTGGCCAGCGCCGAGGGAGCCGCGCGCGTCATACCAATATGGCCGATAATCGCACGGCGCATGCGCCCTTCCTACCCTTCTCGCTCACTCTCGCTTCGAGCAGCAGCTGCTCTCCTCTATACCAACACAAACATGTATGTATGATCCTCTCACGATGACATCATCGATGCATCATCATAATACTTCTGAAGTAGGCTTAGAGCCTTTTGAGGTTCCATTAAAATACAGCCCAGCTACATTTCCCAAACCAATGCTACCCATTCCCAATATTGAAATTAGCAGATCTATCAACGGCAATGAAGAGGAAGACATAAAGCAATGTATTTTTGTCTTCCGTATTTAGGTCTTCAACAAAGAGCAAAATCTTCAGTTCATTCACGGGCACGGTACAAAACCGTGCTGTTGCGCTCTGGGACCTTCTCTGTTTCAACGAAAAATACAGGCTCCATGATGAGGAAGATGCAACAAGTCCACAAAAAAAAATGAGTATGGTGTATGATTTGGTAAGATTTACGAAAATTTTAATTACGAAACGACTTATAGCTAAAAGTAAACCACGACCGCTGTAGTCAAAAATCTAACAAGAACCAAATAGATTATAAATCTTGATTAAATATGTAATATAATGACTAATCTTTTTAGGATGTTCTTACTTCATCATTGCGTAATCCACCTCCAAAGTTATTGTATAAAATGCGCGAAAAATTCGATTTTTCGGACCTCATAACTTAGAAACCAAACACAAATTTACAATGCCAACGGTCATCAGACATCTAGCTATTTTGAGCAACATTTGGGATCTCTGACAAGACACATGGGCGTGATCTTCTTTCCCCGTTTGTATGAGGAGTTGAGCGGGATGGCGGTCATTCATATCATAGACGACCTTCAGCCAGTTTCCATACATTTCAGGCACGTGACTTTGACGAATGGGGAAGAAACTCAAAGCTTATTTTAGGTGTCGCATGAGCGACCTCATCTTCAAAACTTCAAAACTGTTATTCCTGTCAAGTTTTATTTATGAGATTTTAGATGAAAGACCTAGGGCCGAGTGCACGAAAGGACAAAATAACAAAATCAATGTCAACGTACGATTAAACAAGTCACATTGTATGGACAGTATGGAAGGAACTCTATGCGGTTCACTGTGACTTGTTGGAACTTTAATAACTCGGCCGTCTCTTCGTGAAATCGGGGCCTACTCCATGATGCAGTTAGAATAAGCTTTAGAGGAAAAAAAGAGCTTCTGTTTGTTTTCAAACATATTGAAATGTTATTATCCAGCTTAAAGTATAAAACGAAATATTATAGGTTATGTTTTTGTGATATTTTCTGACCCACTACTTCTTTTGATTAGCATAATTAAGAAAAAAAAAATTTCGGAATAATATCGAGACAATGGATTCATTTCAATTACATAGTTTGAGTAAATAAAATGTTCAAATATATTCTGTTTAATTGTGTATGGTATCTGACAGGTTTGACAGCTCGTTTAGGTGAGCTCGCTTAGGCGCCATCTGTCGTGATAAATAAGCAGTTTTCTTCCTCTTCTGATGACTGTCATTAAGCCCCGATTGCACGACGAGACGGCTGAGTTAATCAATGTTTAAACACGTCACTTTTAGTGAACCGCTTGGAGTTCCTTTCATAGAGTCCATAGAAAGTGACCTGTTTAATCATACGTTGACGTTGATTTAGATTTTTTGTTCTTTCGTGCACTCGACCCTTAGCCCCGGTTGCACGAAGAAACGGCTGAGTTAATCACTGTTCAAACGCGTCACTTTTAATGAACCACATAGAGTTCCTTCCGTACTGTGCATACAAAGTGACGTGTTTGATCGTACGTTGACGTTGATTTTGATTTTTTGTCCTTTCGTGCACTCGGCCCTTAGTCATTGTCGATAAGTAACTGTTATCCACCAATAAGTCACAGGTACCTGTGAATCACTGACAAATGCGATTTACAAGATTAACCCCACTGAACTCAGCATTGCCGATAAGGGGTATTTTGCCTGAATTTGGGGTATTCTAACGAAAGGGGAAGCCTCATGTGCGCTTTTAGAAATTAAAAAATAGGAGGAGCGGAACCTAATTTCTTTATGAGGAGCCAAAATGTAGAGATGTTTTTGGAGCTGTATGTCTGTAAGAACATGAAATACGAGAATCTGTGGGTGCTTGTTGTTTTATGAGCCAGAATGCGAAGATCGTGTGGGCGCGCGGCTGCGGCGCGCTTGCTTTGTTTTATGAGGAAGCATGCCGGCGAGCAGGGTGAGCACTGAAATATTGCTAATTGCGACGCAGAGTACGATCGCAGGATCGTCAAAACTGGACAGCATATCTACTCCGGTCTGTTCCTGATCAGGTAACCTGATGTATGTCTCCGGCCTTTATGTTCTGTGGTTATAATCTGTGGACCACACCACAGACTGATAAAACATTATATATATATATAGATTCTGATATTCTTATATTCTATGGAGAAATTTTCCGAAACTAAAACAAACTAAATATGTACATATAAATTTCCCAGTATTTCTTTTATAATTAATTGATTGATAAGTTTGTTGTACATTTATTGTACCCTTCTAAACGCATATACATGCCATAATCGCCTGCAAGGAGCTTTATCATACGATATTATGGCACACACAAGCTCTTTTGAAAACCCTTACAGTGAGTACTCTTTAGAAGTACGGAAAAATGTTATCAACGAGACCGATGACTCAGTAAGTGAATAATATTTTTAATGAAGGAAATACGAGGCACTATAAAATCTTTAACCAAAGGCCATATAAATAACAATTATTTTATGGATATGTGAACTAAAATTGCAAGAAAAATTGTCTGCCTGATTTTTGTTCTGCGTCTGCTTCTTTAGCATATTTATATTGTTTGGAACTTTACACCTGAATAATTTAGATCATAATTCCTATTAATTTAGAATAAGATGTCATTATCATAGTCAAGAGTTTGCTTCTCACCAATGTATAAAATGTTCTTATAATAATGTTCTTTGTGAGCAGTAGTAATCAATCAATCACTGTAAAGTAGTTTGTAAGTATCACTGGAAAAAAATAAAATAATAATAATACCAACCTGACGAAATTTCTTGTCGGCTCTTCTTAGCCAGAAGTAATCGAACCGACAGGAAAAAAAAATTACGAATCCGAGTGTGTAATATACATCTAATGGAGGAAATAAAGAAACTGAAACTGAAACTGAAACTAGAATCTTGCAAATAATACACCTGCTACTAAAAAAATGGAGGGGACAAGTCGTTCAAAGTATATGTGTCCGTAATATATTGTGAATATATTAACAAAATGAGGTGATAGGGCCGATTTTAATAAAATCAAACTGTTAACTGTAAACTAAAACTAAAATATATTAAGAATAAAAAAATAAGTCTGCAAAATCATGTTTCATTGATTTGCATTTTCATATTTCATCAGCACAAAAATAATACCAACATGTGACGTACTGTTTTATTTTCAGAAAAAAGTTTAAATTGTTGGTCCAAATGATATTTTTGCAATGTTTCATTCTCAGATCTCTGAGATTATATTTACCTTGATTTCTTTGAGTCATTGTTGACCCAAATGAGTCACAAATGAAAAAAAAAAGTATTTACATTTATTTTTGCAGAAATGGATGATTTCTAGTCAACAACTTTAGGTACCGACGCTAGGCGCACCCTTGCCTGTCAAGCGGTTACATACCTTTTTCTATGCTTTTTATTGTGCTTTTTTTACCTGCAGGGACGCTGTGTGACCAAAGGTCCTCAGAAAGGCCAAATCCACCTCACCTCGCTAAACCATGCTTGGCTAGGCACTATCCAGCTTATTTAAATTATGCCTGCCGGCAGACAGTTTTTATATTCTAGAGATGCGGAAGGGAAATTATTTTGAGAGACGGTTCATTCTCAAAAGCATAATCGCTATTGGTTGCCATTAGGCTCTGAATACTTTTCTGCATTGTATTCCAAGTTAAGATATCAAGGAATGTGATATATATGTATGCATAATCGACCGTGTAGCAAGGACACATTAATTGAAGAAAGAGCCCAGTAACAGCTCGTGGCCTAGGGATAGAGGATTTGCCTTTCATGTGAGAGGTCTGGGTTCAAATCCTCGCCCCGTCATGTACCAATTTCTTTCTCTTTCTGAGTTGGATAAGTGCATTTCGTTACGAATGCGAGCTGTTCCATGGTTCGGAATCCATGTAAAACTGTAGGTCCCCTTCCCCTGCTAGGTGGTAGGGTTAAGCCCGTCCGGGTTGGTACCACCGCATTGGATGAAACTGGATGAAGCGGCAATGAAAAATTGTTCGTGTTTTTCATCCAGTTCAATGTAGCCGTGCTCATAAAGGGAATGTCCTGGCATGGCACCTTAATCCCTACAAGAATGTGGTGTATTAGGCTAATATCATAACGGCAGTTGTGTGGTGGCCATCCATGTCAGTTTTCATTAAAAAAATGTAAAAAGAACTATTTTACGAATATACTGCAAGGCTGGAGCATACCATTCGCGGGTATTACGTCTACCAATTTCGATTATACATACATATATATCACATTCCTTGGAATAAGCGACGTACCTGCTTAGTACGAAAAAGTATATTTACTTAAGATATCAAATTAACTTCACAAATACTCCAGGAACTTTAGACTTAAATCAGCACTTAGAAAAACATTAAATCCGAAATGCAATTTTTTTTCTCAGAAACGTAGTATTTCATATGGACGTGTGTACATTAAGTTTGCAACATTTTGGGGGGCCCGGAAGATAGAAATAAAATATGAAATATGTTTAAGAAATGATATCTCCTAAACAAATATTTAGAAATGGTATTTCAAAATCGAATATGTTAACTAATTTTAAGTGTAATATAACTGTAAATTTGCAACAATTTATTATTTACGGAACTGTGTAAATATATTTTTTTTGTACTATTTCCGTAATATCTGCAAAGCAAATACTGCTAACTCAGTTTTATTTTCTGGAATATGTAAATGGCCTAAAACTCTATATTCTGTGAGAAATTTAAAATGTTGCAAAACTTAGAAGCACATTTTTTTTCATTTATAATTTTTAGATTCGAATATAAGCTAAACAAAAAATTCGAAATGCGGTTTGAATCATTCATTTTGTAGTTTTATCTTTCAATAATATGCTATTAATTTTGCAACAATACAAATCGTCCGGAACTAGGTTCAATTAAAACATTACTATAATTACCAGTTTTCACTCGTACACGGACGTAAAGCCACTTATCTGTGTGAGTGTAGCGCGTGTAAACATAGCTAGGAAGACTGCGGTGGACGCGGGGGGATGGGGCCGGTCGGCTCGACAGATTCTCCCCGCCTTGCTACCTAAACATCGCCGCATTTATTTTGTGTTCGTTCGGGAGCAATTTTCATGTGTAAATTGATTTACATTGTTGATAATACAGAATGGCTGTGGACATTTGCGATAGAGCGATCGTGCCACAGTGTCGGGTGGATTTGCCTTACACGACAGAGGTCTGGGTTCAAATCCCCACAATGCACATGCACCACTATCTTTCTCTTTCTGAGTTGGATAAATGCATTTCGTCATTAATGCGAGCGGTTCCATGGTTCGGAATCCATGAAAAACTGTAGGTTCCCTTCCCGTATTAGGGGGTAGGGTTAAGCCCTCCCGGGTTGGTTCCATCATACGGATTTTCCGTCCGTGTTTTCCATCCAGTTCGATGAAGCCGTGCTCATAAAAGGGGTGGTCCTGCCATGGCACTTATTCCATCGTAAATGCGGTGTGTTGAGATGAAAATGGAATAGAATTGATGCGATCATAATTGGCAATTACTAAGAATGTTTTGACGGGATGCCGACCGTGCCTCTAGTCCTTTTATTTTTAACATTCTTAGTATGCTTATGGTATGCTTGTTTTATCTATATTTTTATTTTGGATGATAAATTGTTCGCCTTAATAATTTCACCTTTTTACCGATTTCGCCACGCATAGTCATTATCTGAAATAAAAGGAAGATTTGAACGAGGAAAAAAATTTTTTCAAGAAATTCAACCGACGAAAAAATTATCAGAAAAGCGAAAAACATAACAAGAAGTTTTGATATGACCCCGTATCGTAACAAACAAACGTAAATCGCTGACTCAATATTAGTATTTTTATTTTTCCCTTCTGAGTTTTAAGGTTAACCACCCTAACTCCGCGAGATATAGCAAGATTATTAATTAGATTAGATTAATACCAAGAATGCAATCCCGATCTCGCAAGATCTCGTTTTCGCGAGTTCTCGGCCTTTTTTAAACGAGATTGATCTCGACACACTAGCATAAAAACCTCTAAAGAGAGTTGTTACTCTATCAATTCCCTATACTACGGGCGATAACTGGCGATAGCTCTATTTCAACACTGACAAGTGCGCTATATTGACATTGAGTCACTCCAGAGAGCCTATTCAATACCAAAATTGACTTGGTGATGTCTTGCTTTCGAGAGTGACAAGTCAGAAAAATTAAGGTGTCATCATGGACACCAAATTGTCTTTTTTCATGATCACGTCGACAAACTATGCAAAAGCTCCTTTCGGACCCTGGGTTTTGTATTGAGACAAGCGTACCATTTGCGCAGTACACATGCCGTAAAAATCCTGTACAACACATTTGTGAGAAGCAAGCTAGAATGCAATGCAATGATATGGAACCCTAATGAGGCTTAATATACCTAGTAATCTGTTCGCCCCAGAAAATTACAGTCGCGCGCGCTCTCATCCTCGCTTGGCGCTGCCCTCCTCGCGCACCAACATGCTGCGTCACGCGCCGCTCACCCATGCGCTTACAGCTCTAAATGATATATCTGACAAAATAGACATCTATGCTTGCACTCTGGCCGAGTTCCAGAAGGCAGTTGCTGTTTACTTTGAAGCTGCATAATTTTTAAATAAGGTGTGTACTTTATCTATAAATTGCCTAACGCCTTGGCCAATACGCTGTAATGTTAGGTATATTGTTGTATGAATAAATAAATAAATAAGTAAATACGGCCAGTGGCTGGGGAAGGGGGTATCCGTCTATAGAGCAGCCACTCCACTAACCCCTGATTTCACTATTTCCAGCTATCTGAAATTCGTTAGCTTACTTTCAGTTAGATTGCATATTCGCATGGTGTAACCATAAGATAACTTTGGGATTTTTGTAGCTGATGGTAGTGAAAATGGGTGTAAGTAAACTCTTTGTTATTATTATTTTCTTTCAGGACGGATAAGCAAATATTTGAATAAAATATAAATTTTAGTACTAAAATTACATACGTCGCTTTGTTCAACAAATGTGTTATTAATGCAGAATCAACGGACACATCAAAGACATTGCCTTACTTTACGAATGTGGAACTAACTCATTCACGGGCAAGGTATAAAACCGATTTATCGCGCTCTGGGACCTTCTCTGTTACACAGAAAAAGACAGGCTCCGTGATGAGTAAGATGCAACATGTCCACAAAGCAGACAATGCGCATAGTGTTTGATTTGGTAAGATTTACGAAAAATTGTATTACAAAACGACTTATAGCTAAAAGTAAACTACGATCGTTGTAGCCAAAAACCCAACAAAAAACATTTGTTTTAAATCTTCATGAAACAAGCCATGTCAGATGACTAATCTTTTTAAGGTTTTTTAGTTAATCGTTGAGTAATCCACCTCCAAAGTTATTGTATAAAACGCGCAAATAATTCGAAGTTTCGGACCTTATAACTTAGAAACCTAACAAAATTTTACTATGCCCGACAGTCATCAGACATCTATTTCGTTCAAATAAAGCTATTTTGAGTATTATTTTGGATCTCTGATAAGAAATATGCTCATGATCTTCTTTCCACGTTTGTATGGGGAGTTGAGCGGGAAGGCCCACCTTAAGTCTAGATTTTTAAATAAACTATAACCCCACTTAAATTTTACAAAATCAGCAAATTACAAAATAAAAAAGTGGACATCTTTAGCTATAATCACCTCTAGTGTCATGATATTAGCCCAAAACAACATATAGGAACGAGGTGCCATGCCAGGAACTTTCTTATATTTCATGGCTACATTGTAATGGAAGGAAAATATCGTCTATTTTCATTGCCGTTTTGACCGTAGTTAATTAAATGCGATAGTACAGCCCCTACAGTTTTATGTTTAATCCGAACTACCATGAAACGTGAAGTAGTAAATACTCTTTCGAAGACAAACTACGCCACCCTAAAGAGATTTTTATCATTGTCAGCCTCGGTAGCACAGTGGTGGGACACCTTGAGATTCTATAAGCTGGGTAAGCAGCTCTGAGCGCGGTTGGGTTCTGGATGGGTGACCATTTTAGACCATTAGGGCTGGCCGTGGTTCGGATTCCACGTAAAACTGTAGGTCCCCTTCCTTACTTACTATGTTGTAGGGTTTATCCCGTCCGGGTTGGTACCATTGCATTGAATGAACGATGATCGAAGTGGCAATGAAAATTGACCGTGTTTTCCATTTAGTTCAATATAGCCGAGCAATTTAAGGAAAGTCCTGGTATGGCACCTAGTTCCCATGTCGTGTTTTAGGCTAATATCTGACGTTCAGTTTGGTATTAGCCATCCATTTATAGTTCTTTAAAAAAATCATTACAATACCGACTCAAACAAAAACGATCGTATAAATATTTAAATTTTGATTAAGATATCGTTATGAACAAATACTAAAGCAGGCAGTTTCAGTAACCCTGCTATTAATAATCCCAGATCATCGTCTGAATAGGTATACAATGTTTTGTCCCTTTCTATCGAATTAGAAACTGCCTGTCAATGCAAAGGACAAACCATTGTATAACGATTCAGCTGATGATCTAGGTTTATTAGTAACAGGGATAATATTTCGTGCTAAACAAGTACGTCGCTTTTTCCAAGGAGTGTGATATGTATGTTATATTATGATATGTATGGAAGATAGCCAGTGCATGTTATGCGATGAGATCAATAAAAAATATTTTTAAATAAAAAAAGGACCGCCTTCAAAAAAACCGGAACTAAAAAGCAAAAAATAATTGGTTACTTTTAATTAATGTACGACAAGCTATTTTAATACTAACTAATTATGTACAATTTCTTAATTTTTAATCATCTTTTGAAGTCGGTGCCTTGGGTAGACGTTCTATAAGGGCTGTAAGTAGTTAGATTAATATTACCTATGGCTAAGAAAGAAATATAAGTAGGTAGCTACTTACATTAACCTACTTAAAGAAAAAAACACAAAATCAAAAATTAAATAAACAAACAGGTCGGAGAAACGTATGTAAGTAGGTATTTAGGCAAGTACTTTGTAATTTAAATATTCCTTATAACTTAAACTAAATACCTAACACAGTAAAAACTAAATATTGTAAGGGGTGACGGAAATAACATGTTACCGGCCCAAATGTCATCCTCACCTGCCCGCGTTAATTTTGACGGTGCTATTCAAGCACGGTGCACCCTGCTAGATATCTGACGAGGCTCTGGCGACCGAGCAGTGGCGGTATAACCATACTCCTAATTAGGAATCGACCTTCTTGGAAGAGGCACTGGCTTGGGCCTTGGGGACTAAATACCCCCTAAAATGACAGCACAAAAGGGGGACAGAAATGCCCTCCAGCACATACCGTAAACCTGTGGTCATGTCTCGCAGGAACGGGGGCCTTGGCTTCGCCACCCGGGCTGCGAGGAAGGAAACCTCTCTAAAAAAATACCCCAATCCTACGGTGGGCAACGTGCCAAGAGGATGAATGGCTGGTGGGTGAACCAGTCTCATACGCCAACCTTGATGTCCTGGCTACCATCATTGCATATGCCTTCTCCCGGGAAGGGGCGTCACCCCGGGAGTGACCTCCCTAGATCGACCCAACTCGTGGGAACCAAAATGACCGAACCAAATAAAAATCTTAACTTCAACTTGGATAAAGACGAATTAACTCCAGCGTCTGACAACACTGTCAACGAACCCAAAGCACTCACCCAGCAACTGCTACACAAGAGCTTCTTCATTTCAAGACCTAGAAGCCATTCAGTCGAAAGTAGGCAAGTACTAAAAGAGAACTCAGATGAGCCTAGCCAGCCACAACCGAAACCACACCCAGAGTGGCAAAAGGTGCCAACCATGCGAGCTCACAAAAGAAGAAAACTCTCAGAGTCTTCCTCACCGGATCAAACTCCTACTAGCAACCGATTTACGGGACTGCAAGTCAACACTACCGGAGACAACGAAAAACCCAGGAGAGTAAGCAAGCCACCACCCTTGATCCTGTATGGAATCCAAGATGTCAACAAGCTAACCGAAACACTGGAAACAGCATTGGACAAAAAAGACTTCACATTTAAAATTGTAACGAAAAACCAACTAAGGGTTAGCAGCAACTCTGCTGATTCCTACAAAAAATTAATGACACTTGTTCGAGAGAAGGGACTAGTTGGCCACACCTTCACAAGGAAAGAAGAAAAGTGCTACAGGATAGTAATAAAGAATCTCCACCCAACAACACCTCATGAAGCCATAATAGAAGATATCGAGAAAACTGGAAACACTGTTAAAGGTGAAATTATCAATGCTCGCATCGGACCTGAAAAAACTCCTTCATCGACATTTTTTGTTAATCTGGAGCCCAGCGCCAACAACAAAAACGTCAAAAACTTACGATACATTTACAACACATCGATCACCATCGAAGACCCGAAAAAACCCAAAACGATTGCCCAATGTAGAAGATGTCAGCAATATGGACATACCAAGAACAACTGCTTTAGACCATTTAGATGTGTCAAATGTGCTCAATCTCACAAAACTTCAGACTGCCCAAAGAAAGACAGGAACTCACCAGCAAAGTGTGCACTGTGTCTAGGTAGCCATCCTGCTAACTACAAAGGTTGCGAAGTCTACAAGGAAATCGCTGATAGGAAATCTACAAAAAAAATTCTAAAACCAACACAGAAAAGTCAAAGTGAAGGTCCGGAGAGAAATTACAACATTACTCATGAAAATAACAGTCAAGAATATCAGCCAAGTCAAGCCAACCAGGGGCACGCGTCCCAAAATAGCCAAAAAACATATGCCGAAGCAATGAAATCAAACACACACCAACATAACGCTGACCCAACACAAGTCATGCTAGATTTATTCACAAAACAGTCTGAAAAATTAGACATCCTACTACAACAGATAAGCTCCCTCATGGGCCTTATGGTATCGATTGTTGGCAAACTATCACCAAAATAGATTCAATTAGGATGGCCATTTGGAACATAAATGGATTGGCACCAAACCAATTAGAAGTGGAAACGCTGATTAATATGCACAGACTAGATTTAATACTAATTTCAGAAACACATGCAACATACAAAACTGCCATAAAGATAAAAGGTTACGATGTATATCTAACTAATCATCCTGACGGAACGGCGCATGGAGGCTCGGCCATTATCATCAAGAGATCCATTAAACACCATCCTTTACCAAACTTTAAGACGGACCACATACAGGCAACAAGCATAGCAGTTGAAGATACGGCAGGATACTTTAATGTCTCCTCCGTGTACTGCCCACCCAAGCACAAAATTGTTGAATCCCAATTCACAGATTATCTATCTACACTTGGGGGCCGATTTGTTGCAGGAGGAGATTGGAACTCAAAGCATAAATCATGGGGCTCAAGACTTACGACAACAAGGGGCAGAGAACTGAGAAAGTGCCTGGACAAAAATAACCTATACACAATATCTACTGGGGAGCCGACATACTGGCCATCTGATCCAAACAAACTTCCCGACTTGTTAGACTTCTTTATAGTGAAGGGACTGTCCAAACAATACTTTCAAACAGAATCCTGCCTCGATAGCAGCTCAGATCATACTCCAGTCCTAATGGCAGTAAGTGCTACATTTCTAGGAACTGAAATCAGAGAAACTTTATACAATGGTGGAACAGATTGGGTCTCGTTTAGTGATTTCCTTCAAGACAATGTAAACCTCAAAGTTACGCTCAAAACTGAAGATGATATTGACAATGCTACAACATACATCACAAATCTAATACAAGAAGCCTGCTGGAGAAGTTCACCTATTCCAGAAACGAGGGTGAATCACTACCAATGCATACCTTTGCCCATAAGAGAAATGATAACTGAGAAACGGAGATTGCGTAGAGTATGGCACTTGAGTAGACACCCAATGGACAAAAAGGCTTTGAACTCAGCATGTTCTGAACTAAAGGAAATCATCAAAGATGTTAAAAATAAAACATTCCAGTCCCAGTTGGAATCACTCTCAGCAACACGAGCCACTGATTACTCCCTCTGGAAGGTCACCAAGGCGTTCAACCAGCCCCAACAAATAAAACCTCCCCTAAAAACGGATGGAAACAAATGGGCCAGAACGAGTCAGGAAAAGGCAGATGTATTTGGTCGTCACCTAGAAAAGGTATTCCAACCGAACGATGTTGCTCCTGACACTGATGAAAGTGAAATAGACTCCATACTAAATCAAGCCTTTCAAATGCATCTTCCCCTCAAACCAGTTACCCCACAAGAGGTTAAAAAACATATCTGTAGACTCGATGACAAAAAAGCTCCTGGTTTTGACCTGATCACCGCTAAAGTTCTGAAAAACTTATCCAAAAAAGCCGTGGTCTTTTTAACCACACTCTATAATGCCATGCTAAGAGTCTCTTACTTCCCAAGACTATGGAAAGTATCCCAGGTCATAATGGTGCTCAAACCAGGAAAGCCCCAAAATATTGTTACCTCATACCGACCAATAAGCCTTCTGCCAGTCCTATCAAAGATATTTGAACGCATTCTCTTAAACCGACTTAACCCCATACTTTCAGAGAAAAGTATTATCCCAGACCACCAATTTGGATTCCGGCAAGACCATTCTACCATAGAACAGGTACACAGGGTGTACAATAAAATTAGACAGTCTCTAGAGGGAAAACAATACTGCTCAGCTGCCTTTCTAGACATACAGCAGGCCTTTGATAGGGTTTGGCATAAAGGTCTTCTCTGCAAACTAAAACTTCATCTCCCGCACACCCTTTATTCCATACTCAAGTCATACTTGTCGGAGAGAATATTCCAGGTCAGAGAAAAGGATTGCACTTCACCTTTTTATGATATTAAAGCTGGCGTCCCACAGGGTTCCGTGCTCGGACCAATCCTCTACACCATCTTCACTGCCGACCTACCCAATACCCCGCAAGCAACAATGGCCACCTTTGCTGACGACACTGCAATCCTAGCGAGTAGCCCAGATCCAACGGAAGCATCAAAATATCTGCAAACAGCCTTAACCGAAATAAACAGCTGGCTACAGAAATGGAGAATTTCAGCAAGCGCATCTAAGTCTGTGCATGTGACATTCTCACTGCGCAAAGGAAACTGCCCCCCAGTCAAACTCGGACAGAATATTCTACCCCATGCAGATGGAGCCCGATATCTAGGAATGCACCTTGATAGAAGACTTACTTGGAAGAATCATATAAAGGCAAAGAGAGATGAAGCAAACATCCGATACAGAAACCTTTACTGGCTACTCGGACGGCAATCAAAACTATCAGTTGACAACAAACTTTTGGTCTACAAGTGTATTTTAAAACCGATTTGGACGTATGGACTACAGCTCTGGGGCAGTGCCAGCAAGTCCAACATAAATATCCTACAACGGCTTCAAAATGTGATTTTAAAAAGCCTTGCAAATGCACCATGGTTCATTACCAACACAGAAATACACCAACTCCTAAATGTACCTACCATCAGCGAGGAAATTAAAACGATCAGCACCAAGTATAAACAAAGACTCCGTCAACACCCAAATCCTCTAGCAGGCCAGCTAACATACAAGCAATATGAGAAACGTCTCAAAAGGCAAGACATAATGGAGCTGGACATCTAAAGATATCCTGCTGAAATTGAGTTGTTCTCGCTGGAGCACAAACTCATCACGACCACATCCACACAACTCATCCGCTTATAGTCAACCGACTGATCGCAGATAGCAAAATAACAAAAAAAAAAAAAAAATATTCTAGAAAGAAAGGTAGCCATAGCAAGTAAGGTTCTCAGCGTAGATTTTTTTTAGTAAAAACATTTTTTTAAATATATTTCCGTAATTAGTAAATTGTTGCAAATTCGCCGTTACATTACGCCTTAAAAGAGTTAACAAATACATTTCTATAATACCATTTCTAAATATTTGTTTAGGAGATATATATTTTTTTATACATTTTAATTTTTTTTTCTATCTTCCGGGCCCCACTCAATGTGTAAGCATATAAATATGAAATTGTATATTTCTGAGAAAAAAAAATTCATTTCGGATTTCATGTGTTTCTCAAACCGTCCGGGGACGGGCCTAAAAGTGTGATTTAATGTTTTTCAAGATTTCAGAAAAATTTCAACACAAGTTGAAAAGATTCCAGGCGAAGAAATTGGAGGTGTTAACTACAAACTTACAAGATGAGATTTTCCAAGACAACAGTGTATACACGGGATCGGCAGGAATTGCATTTATGTTCTACATGTATGCCACTCGACAAAACCAACCTAACAATGACCTTTTAATGGTAAACCCCTTTTGTTTTTAGGACTTCATTATTATGTAAATCCCTGAAAACCCAAAAAAAACCCCAAACCCTGATCCCCTGGTCACATGGTAGTGCTCGAGTCTGGGACGCTACCTGCGTCAATAAGCTTGTGGCTTCGCACGTCGGGTCAACCTCAGGGACCGCGGGATCCGCTAGTGAGACAGCAACAAGAGTCAAAATATCCAAGTACCAGACATCTATTAGCCAAAATTATAACTTAATCCGTATCTCAATAGAGACACTAGGGCCCATTTACGCAGCCCGAAAAATTTTTTTGAGCGAGCTGAGTAACAGACTGCGCGAATCGTCCGGAGACAGTCGAGCCGGGTCGTTTCTCCTCCAGCGCATCAGCCTGGCCGTGCAAAGGGTGAACCGCAGCAAGCGTTATGGGGACCTTTCCACAGTCGGTGCCCATGGAGTAGATTTTGTATATCGCTTAATGAGCACCGCTACTAGGTTCACCAATCACATAAGATTTCATGTAATTGTCTATAATGAAAAGCATTATATAGCTTTTATACCATACATTAGGTAAATGTATTTTGAACATTTAAGTAGTTTGAATTTTAAATTTTCAGAAATGCCTTAACTATTTGCAATTGGATCGGTTAAAAGGAAAAACGATAAGCTTTTTGTGTGGAGACGCGGGTCCTCTCGCCGTTGCTACGGTGGTTTCCTACAAGCTCGGAAGCAAGAGGCCGAAAACTTTGCCCGAATATAAATCTATCGCTAAAAGGTATGTATTTGAATATTTAAGGTGGCCCATCCCGCTCATCTCCCCATACAAAAGGGGAAAGAAGATCACGCCCATATTTCTTGTCAGAGATCTAAAAGTTTGCTCAAAATAGCTTTATTTGATCGAACTAGATGTCTGATGACCATTGGCATTGTAAAATTGTGTTTGGTTTCTAAGTTATAAGGTCCGAAAGATCGAATTTTTCGCGCGTTTTATACAATATCTTTGCAGGTGGATTACGCAATGATAAAGTAAGAACATCGTTAAAAGATTAGTCATCAGACATAGCTTATTTAATCAAGATTTATGATCTATTTGGTTTTTGTTAGATTTCTGACTACAGCGGTCGTGGTTTACTTTTAGCTATAAGTCGTTTTAAAATTAAAATTTTCGTAAATCTTACCAAATCATACACTATGCAAATTGTCTTTTTTGTGGACATGTTGCATCTTCCTCATCACGGAGCCTGTCTTATTCTTTGAAACAGAGAAGGTCCCAGAGCGCAACAGCACGGTTTTGTACCGTGCCCGCGAATGAGTTAGGCCCGCCGGGTTGGGCCACCTTAACCAGGGATTTCTTTAAGGGTATTATGGTATTCATTTTTGAGCAATTTGTAATTAATGCGAGTTTGTAAGGCAATGGAACTATGCATGTTCCTAATCTTTGAAATGTTTGTTGGATAATTTGAAATAACTCAAATATATTTAATATATTCAATCATGGGAGTATAGTATTTATAAATTCTAAATAAGTAATATATGGAGATGCCTCCATGTACTTTATTATCATGAAAACTTAAGTGGGTATGATGAGTATGTACATAGAGTGCATAGTGAGCGGCTTTTAGCCTAGTGGCTCAGATCCTCCCCCGTTCATGCATCACTTTCTTTCTCTTTCTGAGTTGGATAAGTGCATTTCGTCACGAATGCGAGCTGCTTCATGATTCGGAATCCATCTAAAACTATAGGTCCACTTAAGGTTTAAGCCCGCACGGATTGTACCATCGCGTTGGATAAAATGATTGTGGAAGCCAAAATGAAAAATTGTCCGTGCTTTCCATCCAGTTAAATTTAGTCTTTCCTTAATTTCTTCAGGAATGTGGTGTATTAGGCTAATATCATAAAGGTAGCTGTGTGGTGTTAGTCATCCATGCCAGACTGCATAAAATAGAACCAAAGACACATCAATTAAGTGAGAAGGAAATAAGACTCTATATAAGCTATGACTGGCCTTCCTAATTGGCTCACAATTAGTTCTGCGTTCCTAAAACAATATTGGCGGGTCCAAATTAGTCCTCTGGTAACTCCTGAAACAGAATATTTTGTTTTCGTGGGCCAGAAATTGCAGGGCACCCATTATGATGTTTATTTATTATGTAACTGGACGTGTAAAGCTAATACCGCACATCCACTGCCATTTTAAAAGCCAAACACCGCATTCCCGAAGAAATTTGATGCCATGCCAGAACTTTCTATGAACAGGGCTGCATTGACCGGGATGGTTTTTTTATTGCCGCTTCGATAATTTTTAGGGCTCCGTACCCAAAGGGTGAAAACGGAACCCTATTACTGAGACTCCGCTGTCCGTCCGTCTGTCACAGGGCTGTATCTCATGATATATAGGCTGCTAAATTTTCACATAGTGTGTATTTAGTTTGCCGCTATAACAACAAATAGGTAAAATAAAAAAAATATAAAAATTTAAGTGGGTTTAAATACAAACAACGTGATTATTTTGTGTTCAATTTTGTACAATGGTACGGAACCCTTCGTGTGCGAGTCCGACTCGCACTTGGCCGGTTTTTCTGTGTTGCAATGGAACCAACCCTGACAGGCTTCACCTTGGTTACTAGCAAAGGGGACCTGCAGTTTTTCGTGGGTTCTAAGCACTGAAGAGTAATGAAAGAGAAGTGGCATGCGGTCGATATTGCTTCTCCGCTGTATGGTCAAAATGAGCATATAATGGAATCCGGCGGTGCGTCGTCTGCCACAGTCGAAACATCGCCACCGCTCGCGAATGTGCTCTAAAAATGCGTTCGTCATGTCAGGTTCCACCCACACAAACCTTCAAATACGTCTGCGACTATTTTTGCATGTGGTGTTTTGAGTTGGTTTGGTAGTTTTTTAAAATTGGAGACAGAAAATCCCATAGTAGACGCGCTCGATGTCATATCTCATTCCTTTTTATCTATGTTTCTAAGTCATGGAGCAACCCTCATTCGCAATGAAATGCACATATCAATCACGGACAAGAAAGAATGAGGCTGCAACAATTGTGAATTGTGGAGTTTTACGGCATTTCTGGAGTTCTAAGTTACTGTTTTTATTTTAGGTTAACAGAATTGGTTTCTCTTCTTCAAGATTCACCAGATGAGATTCTTTATGGGCGATCTGGATATTTATATGCACTATTATTCGTGAATGAGCACATTGGGAAAGAAGTTATTCGTCTTAACCATATTGAAAAGGTTTTATATTTGCATATGTAATTTAAATATTTCCCTAATGATGAAATAAATGTTGCATTTAGTTTACCTCTTAATTTTTTTATTTTTAGATCTATAAATGCAAGCCGATTCCCACACTTGTGTTATTTGCTTTACCAATCAGTTAAAAATTACATAATATGTCCAAATTAGAGGATCAAAAATTGCTGAATACACAAGTTTCAGCACATACGCAAGCACCTGTGATCGTGAAGAGCTCTTTCATTCATATTTGCATAACCGCTTACTTTTTTGAAACTTTTGACAGGTTGTACAAGCAATATTGCGCTCTGGAGTTCAACTGTCTACCGAAACGAAATCGGAGAGCCCCTTACTTTGGCAATGGCACAATAAAATCTACTTGGGTGCAGCTCACGGAATTGCTGGAATTCTGTACATGTTGTTACAAGTGAGTTTGGGCCATGCTTGTAAACCTAGGAAGGCTTGGTTAAACACCCGTTCGCATGCATCTCGTTGTTTCTCTTCGAGTTCGTTATGTGTGTTTGAGTAACGCAAATGGTTGCTGTGTACGGTGAAGAGAAACATCGTGAGGAGAAGTACTACTTTGTGGTGTTTAAATTCCCACTAGGCCTTTTTTGGTAAACTTTCACCGTGCTTTTGCTTAGTTAAATCCTGGATTTTAGCCTGTGTGAAGTGTTTTTAATTAGTATGTCACATAACATAAATATTTATTAAGGTTAAATTAGGTGAAGTAAATGATTGTGCACAAAACGTCAGATGAATATCGACTGAATCTTGTGCCCTGTCCTATTGTTAAGATAACCCCAAATCCCTTCAAAATCCGTTGGCTAGTTAAGCCAACAAGACGTAGCAAACGGACAGAGACAAACAAGCTCACTTTCTCCTTTATATTATATTTTTTTTAATTTAACTGTACATGGATGGCTAATACCAAACTGACCGTGAGATATAAGCCTAACACAGCCCATGGGAACTAGGTGCCATGCCAGGACCTTCTTTATATGGCTGGCTACATTGAACTGGATAGAAAACACGAACAATTTTCATTGCCACTTCAACCATCGTTCATTCAATGTGATGTTATCAACCCGGGCGGGATTAACCATGCCACCTAGAAAGGAAGGGGACCTACAGCCTCAAAGGTTGAAAATGGTCACCCATCCAGAACGAAACCGCGCTCCGAGGTACTTCACCCAACTTATTGAATCGCAAGGCTTCGTGCCACTGGGCTACCGAGGCTGAGAAATGAATTAATATGGATAATTGTATCAATGTATTGTTGCAGGCTCGCCATTGCATGAGCGCAGTGGAAATGCGCACGCTGGTGCTGCCGACGCTGGACTGGGTTCTGGCGCTGCATTTCCCGAGCGGCAACTACCCCTCCTCGCTGGGCAGCCCGGGCGGGGACCGACTCGTGCAGTGGTGCCACGGCGCACCCGGCTTCGTGCCCCTCTGCCTCTTGGCGCATAAAGTGAGGCCCAACTATTTCACTTTTGACCGTACTACCTACTACTGAAGTACATAGGTACCCACTCTATAATCTATGACTAAGAAGACATACATACAAATAATGTTCGAAAATTATTTAAAAACCACTGCGTCGATTTTAGGTGCTTTATATGTAATATTAGTTGTTATAACTCATCTCAATATCTCTCCCAAATATCTCACTGCTCGGATAGAACCCCTCTGTTCTCATGGTTTACCCCTCAGATCCACTGTTTATTTGCTTCTTGCTATTCCGGGACATAATTCTTCTTTTTACACAGATTCTTTTACTGTTAGAGCTGCACGTATGTGGAACCAGCTTCCACTTGATGTACGAATATCCTATTCTATTCACATATTTAAAGAGCGTCTCAAATGTCTGTTCCTCGATTTTTGACTTGTATTATTTAATCAGTAGTTATTTGCTTTTACTGATCCTACTGATTCAAGAGACACATTGTTTCTTTTGTGCATTGAATATAAAGGTATATATTTATATATTTATATGTGTAAATATTTGTATGTATCTATCTGTTAATATTAAGTACTATACATTATAAGCCTATATTACGCCAGTTTGACAGTTGCGATTGTCGGAACTTTTGAGCTCCCGATTTTAAGTGATAAATCATTTGTTTGAATAGAAATTTAGTGATAAGTACTTTGCCAATCTACTTATCAGGTCCCTAGTCAGGTGTGAGTGTGTGGGCATAGCCCAGGACCACTGGGTTTGCGAGTTATGTGGTGCTTGGTGCAACAACATCTTGTTATCTACCCCCATTATGAGTTTTAGAGAACTAGATGGTGACCCTTCACAGGATGCTAGTAGTGATACAGTGAGTGACCTCGAGGAAGTCCCGGAGCCCCAGCTTATCCCGCAGGAAATGATTCAAGAGGAACAGTTGGAATGGGACGAAATGATGGTGATTTCCAGCCACATTGACAAGACTCGCACGAACGGTAATATCTGCACTGATACATCACCAAATCAAGAATGCACAATTGGAGGGAAGCGAGGGCGACAAACTCCAGGTGAAAGCACAGAGGAAGAGGCAGAAAATGAAGGCTATACGAGAGTGGCTAGGCGAAACAAACGTCTCAACAGGCAGAAATCGAAGGAGAACTCACAGGATATGACAGGAGATATTTTGGAAGCATACATTACAAGCAAAAATAAACTTCCAAAACAAATCGCGTTAGCCAGAATTTTGCGGGGAACTCTTGGAATTATAAGAATCAAATATATCACCCCGTACAAGGCCGTAATAAAATTGTCAACAAAGGAAGGCTTGAATTTATTATTGGCAAGTGAAGAATTACGCAAAAATAACATATCAAGTACCCGAGTTACCGATGTTCAATACTCATATGGAATCATCAGAGACATCGATGTTGAACTCGATGACAAGGAGATACTTGAGACGCTGCAATGCGATACAGACATTGTATCGGTCAAGAGGCTCAACAAAAAGATTGCCTATGGGGAGTGGACTAAGTCTGAAGCAGTGAGGGTTTGCTTTCGGGGGCCGCGCTTACCTCCATATATATCTATATATGGATCAAGGTGTAGCGTCGAGCCGTACGTGTTCCCGGTCACGCAGTGCTCGGGCTGCTGGCACTTCGGTCATACCTACAAGACGTGCCCTAAAGGTGAGCTAAAGTCATGTCCTAAGTGTGGCGGGCGACATGAAAATTGTGAAACAACAGATTATAAGTGCATTAACTGCAAGGGACCACATATTTCACTAGATAAAACATGTCCGATATATATTAAGGAAAAGGAGGTACGCAATATCATGTCGAACAAAAATATCACCTACAAGGATGCTCTTAAGCAGCGAAGAGAGAGCCACACACAGGATATGCAAAGTAAAGCCGTCGTAGCACCAGCGCCCCACGATCCTGTGACCACCGCTTCTTCTTCTCTGTCTCGGACATACGCTAGCGTGTGCTCCTCAGAGTGGACGCAAGAGGTTGGGAAACAGAGGCCTGCGTTACCGGACTGCCCTCCTGCTTCTACGTCAAGCATCAACCCTCCCCCGAGACCACGCCGCAATGACTATAGCAAAAAAAAACCGTAAGATCAGGCGATGAACTAAGACAAAAAGACCAGCCACAACCCCAAGAAACCAGAAAGAGTGATGAAGAGACCAACCAAGAAAGCTACTTGAATGCAAATAATGAGGACAGAGAGAGAGCTACTCATATTTGGACTGATATGTGGGAACAAATAAAAAGTATAATATCATCGTCGATTTCATGGGGAGAAAAAATTAGTGACGTTGTGCAACTGGTTATAAGTGTAATTAAAACAGTTATATGCAAATTTTTCATGGACAGCTCACTGGGTGCATTTTTCAAAGTATAGGTAGCAATATTAGGAACATTAACATACTACAGTGGAACGCAAATAGTATATATCCAAAAATTATAGAAGTAGAACAGCTACTAAACCAAGAAAAAATTCACATTGCACTAATATCAGAAACTTGGCTATCAGAGAATATAGTGTATAATACAAATGGTTATAACATTACTCGTCGAGATCGTCTAGATGGGTATGGTGGGGTGTGCATATTAACCCATAAATCTGTAAGATCGCGACCACTTCAGATCTCTAACAACAATGCAGGAATTGAAGTAATAGGACTAGAACTATTGAATTGCAAACCTCTTAAAAACATTATTTCCATTTATTGCCCTCAATCCGTGCAGACTTCATTTGCAGACTGGGACCATCTTTTCTCACAATGGAACAGTAACAGTATATTTGGAGGTGACTTTAATTCACACCACAATAGCTGGTCTTCGAAAGTGGATTCCAGAGGAAACCTTGTGTACAATGCTCAAATGGACTCTAACTTCATACCACTTAACGACGGTAGTCATACGAGGATAAAACTGGTTAATAGAAACATGCAAAAAACCTCACCTGATGTTACTTTCTGCACTGCGGATCTGGCTCTAACTTGCAAATGGAGAACAATTAATGAAAATTTGGGAAGTGATCATATTATGATAAAAATCACCGCAGGAATAGAGAAAGGGCCACCAGAAACACGCAGAAGAAACATGAAGGAGGCAGACTGGAAGAATTACAAGAATTATCTAACAAACAGTTTAACAGGCATGGCGATGCCAGCAAGTACTCAAGAAGCATATGACCTATTAATAAAATGTATCAACGACTCTGCAGACAGAAGCATACCCTGGACTAAAATTAACACAAACCCTAACTGTAATTTTTGTCCCAAACCGTGGTGGAGAAACGAAATTTCAAAAGTTGTAGCCGAGAGACGACTAGCCCTAACCAATTTTAGGAGAACTGGATCCCCCCAACAACTAGAAGGACTTGAAGAAAAAACATCCCAAGCACGGAGAGAGATAAGGAAAGCTAGGAATGATAGCTGGCAGAACTTTTGCAGCAGTGTCAATGGTCAGACAACCTCGGCTGAAATGTGGCGTAAGATGAAGTGGATTAAGGGATTCAAAGGAAGAAACACACCGGTTAATGCAACTAAACTGGAAGAACTTCTCTGCACATTGGCTCCAGACTCAGCCGAAGTGGAACTTACATCACTAGAAGAGGTAGAGCAGGGACCACTCGATATCCTATTCACCATTGCGGAACTGGAGAACGCCTTCAAGACAAAGGACACAGCCCCAGGAGTGGACGGTATCACCTACTCTATGTTGCACCAACTCCCACAGATTGGTAAGGTTGTATTGCTCCACATATTTAATAGGATATTTAGTATGGGAGACATACCACATCAATGGAGAAGAATCAGAGTTATTGCAATCCCAAAGTTCGGTAGAGACCCAAACTTACTATCAGCTCTACGGCCAATTTCTCTGATATCTTGCCCATGCAAAACATTTCACCTGATGCTGACGCGGAGGCTGGAGTGGCTTGTGGAAAAGAATAAGTTAATGAGTGACAGCACAATTGGTTTTAGACATGGCCAATCATGTCTAGACAACCTCTCTCGACTGATCACTAGCATACAAATAGGACAAACCTCCAATTTTCCCACTCTAGCCTGCTTCGTCGACATCGACAGTGCATATAACAATGTCAATGTGGAATCAATTATATCCTGCTTAAAATCACTTAATGTTGGCAGGAACTTTTGTCAATATTTCTACCTATTTTTAAGAGAGAGACACCTGGAAGTCGTTACAGAAAACCATGGTACAATTGTACGAAAATGTTCAAAAGGATTGGCTCAAGGCGATCCGATATCACCGATACTCTTTAACACTGTAACAACAGAAATATGCCATCGAATCCGCAACGGGGTTGTCAATGTTGTGCAATATGCTGATGACTTTATACTGTTCAAAACTACCCCTAACTTAAAATATGCTGCTCTATGCATAGAAGAAGCCCTTCAAATATTTGTTAATACTTTGTCTGTAATAGGTCTAGAAATCTCAACTTCCAAAACAGAAATTTGTGTGTTTGCCAGAGGTCACAGAAAAATTATGTCTAAAGTAAATATTAATGGAATACCTGTTAAACGAAGTAACACAGTTAAATCACTTGGATTATGGCTGGATGAGGGGCTCAGGTGGAGCAAACAAATTAATGAGGTAATACTTAAGGTTAACAAATTTAATAATATATTTAAAGTACTTGCGGGGCCCTCGTGGGGAATGCATCCAGCCCACATAAGGAGACTCTACATTGCATTGATGCGTAGCCGATTAGATTATGGATGCTTTCTCTACGGGAACGCCGCACACACAAGACTAGAAAAATTAAATATTATCCAGAATAGAGCTCTAAGAATTGTAGGAAGCTATAGCCGTACTACACCAATACACGTCATGGAGAGTGACCTGTGTATCTATCCACTACATGTAAGGAGAGCTTACTTGGCTGGCAAATATGTGTTAAGGGCAAGGTCAAAAACAAACAACCCTGTCATAGACCTGCTTGAAAAACTTACAGAAATGACAGATCGCGTATATTGGCAGAATAGAAAGATGCCGTTACTTGCCAACTTTTACAATAAGTTTAAAAACATTACATTAGAAAATCACTCTACTCTGCCAATGTACTCACTTCCGACATGGGTATCTAATGTGTCCACTAGATGTATCCACTGTAACATTCAGGGCATTGACAAATCAAAAAAACAATTGTCATCTCTGGAACTCAGATCAATCACTGAGGCTCTAATAGGTAATGAATACAGGGAATACAGACATTTATACTCGGATGGCTCTAAGGATCTAGGAGGAAATGGAGCATCTTTTTGGGATATGATAGCATCACACGGTATAGAGTTCAAAGTTAACTGTGGCCTATTACCGATCATGACAATTGAACTAATAGCTATTTCCGAAGCCCTCTCGTACGCAGCAACAACTAACGAGGATAACATTGTCATATTTACTGACTCTAAAAGTGCTCTTCAACACCTCATTATGGCTACGAGAGAGAGTCGGGGTAGGCGCATAGCATACACAATTCTAAATGATATTCTAACGCTTCAGTCAAATGGAAAAAACATTCACCTACAATGGATTCCATCTCATGTTGGAGTACTAGGAAATGAAATTGCAGACAGGTTGGCTAAGCAAGCAGTTATGTCATCAGAATGCATTGAAATCAATTGTGATCCATGCTCTACCGACATATTGTCTAATTTAAAAAGCTCATGTCAAACTCTATGGAAAGAGCATTACGATAGAAGGTCGGTAGAGAAAGGAATATGGTATAAAACAATTCAATGTGAACCACTTAAAACACCATGGCTTCTCAATTCTAAATTGCCAAGATCTAACATAGTGACAGGCCTCAGACTAAGATCCGGACATACAACACTAAATAAGACACTACACTTTATGCGAATAGTTGACTCGCCTAACTGCTCCGCTTGTCAACAAGCAGAGGATCAGCTCCACGTACTCTTGGATTGTGTCCGGAACCAGGTTATGAGAAACAAACTGTTGAAAGATCTATGTACAGACAGACTGAATTTATTCTTCAAAATCCATGAAGCTCTGAGCCAACCACAAAGTGAAGAGTTCCAAATTGTGACCACATTTTTTAATAAATCTCTTGTCCTGCGTAGCAATCAGTAAACTGAAATAGTTACTATGGGGCTGGCATAGCCAAACATGGCTAAAGCCCTAACCAAATCAATAGAAAAAAAAAAAAAAAAAAGCCTATATTATGTACGATTATTTTATGAAAATATATATATTTCCATTTCATTTTAAAATATTTTTTAAGATACTTAATATTTTCTTTAGTTTTTAGTTTTTTATTTTTTTCTTTTGCCCGCCACACCGCACCTCTCCTACGTCTCTAAGGTTGAATGTCAGAGAATGCCTCATGGCATTAATTCCGCCTTTTTGTGAACCATGCTTGCAGGCTTGCAAATAAATATTTTTTTCATTTCATTTCATTTCATCTCACATGAGC
This sequence comes from Incurvaria masculella, assembly GCA_946894095.1. NCBI lineage: Eukaryota > Metazoa > Arthropoda > Insecta > Lepidoptera > Incurvariidae > Incurvaria > Incurvaria masculella. The sequence goes on from OX335647.2 coordinate 10,413,485, forward strand.
CCTGCATATGTTCCGGGCTATTTTACTCGCAGTATTCTCGTTCGAGTAATACGGACGAGTGGTTGGTTCGGTATTGCCGTATCCATCAAATGTGTAAAGTTAGTGAACACAAACACAAGCTGCAAACTCAAATGAACTCGCGAACATGTTTTATTTAGATTTTGTAGCATCCTGTGCAAAGGATTTGGATTAAGAATTTCAAATTTGGAATCTTGTGTGTGGATAATTGGATTGTTTCATGAAAAGGTTTATTTAGAGCATAGAGATAATCACATGTGACAGACAGGCAGACAGATACAAGATAATTTTTTTTCGCAATTTCGTTCAGTAACATGAATTAGTATGTTACTGTGAGGGCACCCACAGATATTTAAGGAGGATCGCTACCTAAAGCTGGCGCTGCAGTGCGGGGAGGTGGTGTGGCAGCGCGGACTCTGCACCAAGGGCTTTAGCCTGTGCCACGGCGTCGCCGGCAACGCTTACACCTTCATCCAGCTATACCAGGCTACTAAGGTAAGTTGTACCTAATAAACAGGGTGTCCCAAAACTCGATGTCCAAACAAATTGAGTTGATAGCAGAGGTTTAGAAGTTATTGTTTTTTTTTTGGTTTTTTTTCAGTTTCAACCCAATTTAAAAAAAAAATATTGTGGATGAAAAAAATATGTTATGCAGACCAGTGAACTTACTTTGCAGGTTTTTTACAGAGTTGACCGAATCCGCAGATCTATCAGTTTGTGACGTAACTTAGTTTAGGTTGACTACAAAAAGTTTAATTAAATGAAATTGAACAATGACAAAGTTATGATGGAAGTACCATTAGAAATATCTTAGAAAACGAAAAGTGAGTGAAGTGTGCGTTGCGTGTACAGGAGCCATCCCACCTGTACCGCGCGTGCTGCTTCGTGGAGTGGTGCGCGCTGGAGCGGGAGGGCGCGCAGAGGCACCCGCCGGACCGGCCCGCTTCGCTGTTCGAAGGGCTCGCCGGCCGGCTGTGCTTGATCGAAGACATTATGCACATCGAACGTGCGCACTTTCCAGCCTTCGAACTTTAATTTACGAGTCGAGCGAGAAAATAAACATTTGAGGAGCAAATAAAGAAACTGCAACTTACATAAATCACTCGTCTCTATTTATTTGCCCTCGACAAATGACAGCATTGGTTTTTTAAGATCACACGAAGTACAGCCACGGTGGATATATAGTTTTGCTAACCAGGGCTACAGCAGTAGCTCAACTCAGTCGATTTTTGAGATAAATACCTTCCCTACATCAAGTGTCGGGGTTGTCACTTAAATATTGGCAGAGCACTGTTGGTTCTGTTACTTTTAAAAAGATCACTTCAAAGGACCATTCGCGACAGTTCAGTACCGCGAAACTAGCTTAGAGCCCATAGAAGCGAAATGTGCTTGTACAGGTGCACGAAATCGGGACTTGGTATGGAGTTGAGCTACTTACTGGATGTAATCCTATATATATTCTGGGGTAGAGCTGATGCCATGTCACCTTAACAGGTAAGGTTGTCCTTTTGTGTAACTAGCAAGCGAGGCAACACGTTTCAAAATAAAGCTGGACAAAATATGTATGAGTGACCTTGTCCATTTGTAGTATACATGTACAGCCATCAATATAACCTAAAATGAGAAGATGCACGATCAGCTTTTACTCGCGTACCACGTAGCACATGTCCTACAGACCTGCATATGTCCTAATTGATTTAACTCTATGTAAACCCACAATTACAGTGGTTTAATGCAACAAAACGTTAAAATTGTACATTCAAAAAGAGTTGAAATAAAAATTTCAAAAGATCAGTTGTCAAATGTTTAACGCGAGTAAAAGTTGGAAAAATCTGCCGGAGGAAGTGATTAGTGCCGAAACTGTAAATGGATTTAAAAACCAACCAGACAAACACTTAAAGGAAATAAAAAATAACAACTTATAAATAATAATAATAAACAATGAATACATAAAATTAAAAACCCTGGTCTACCGCCAATGGGGCCGGATACGTTCGGTATAGACATTGAAAGCCGAGTTCCACACCTTCCTTCCAGACCTAATACGGATGGTCCGAGAATGAAATAAGACCCAGAATCGCATTAAAATTCCTAAGAACACACTCGGGGGACCTACAATTCTTTAAGGTTCAATATGTCGTTTGTAGCTTCACAGGTCGAAGCAATATTCCATACAGGACTTAATCTGTGTCTATTAGAGAACGTCGACTGGCTAAAAAAAAACTCGTTTTTTTTATTATTAAATAAATGAAAAACACATATTTTAATAAACTTTAATGAATTTTATATAAGAAATCATATAGCTGCCTCAAAGGCATTGGAAAAGCTTAAAGGCGATAAGAAAATTTTCACAGGGTAGATAAATGCATGCATCCATAAATTCTTATAAAAATAATATTTACCCTAAAATATCCGATTAACACATTCTTTAACACTCACCTCATTTCTCAGACAATTTATGAACAATTTTATTTTGGACGAAACATTTAATGTTCAATGTGTTTGAAACATTTTTTGTAGATATATAGTACAGCTTAAATTTTTTGGCTTCTGTTATATTATTTCAACAAATAATGTTTTTTTACTTATAACATACCAAATATAATATATAGAATGTATAAAACATTTCTGTTACTCCAGGATTTCTTTTTGATTTATAATGCATATTTTGAGTAACGAAAAAGATCAGACAAGTGATTTGAAACCCAAACTATTTTCGATTTTAATTGAGACAGGCGAGTCTACATACAGTTCGGTTTCGGCATTTCGCCTGCTACTCGCTTCACATTTGTACTTTCAGCCTATAACATTGAATGATGCCCTACATTTTCATCTTCCGTATATGCACCATCAATACCTCTGTATTTCATCATTGGAGCCATATTTCCTTTGGTTATGTAAGACGTACCTAAGGATGACTTTCTATTTATGCTATAAACTTTTAGTTCATTGAGCTATGTTTGCACCAGACAGATCCAGGTCAGTCTCAGTCAATGAACGAAATACGGAAGACGGTAAGAAGACACCAAATGCGGAAATATCAAAATGTACACGATCAGGGACAGACATGTGGAGTACCACCTTAAACAGGCATACAATATCGACACGTGCGGTCGGGTATTTTTATGTTGTTACACTGGAAAGAGAAAGTCTGTATTACTCCAAGGTCGACATCAATATGACAGCGGGGCTTCGAACTTGTCACTATTTTCAGTGTTTTTTTTATGGAACCTGACATGGATGGCTCATACCATACAACTACCGTTATGATATTAGCCCAATACACCACCTTCCCGAAAAAATTATAACTTTCCCCTTTATAAGCACGGTTACATTGAACTTGATGGAAAACACGGACAAGTTTCATTGCCGCTTCAACCATAGTTTCCATCTAATGCAGTGGGTACCAAACCCAGGCAACCTACCACCTAACCTACCACCTAGTAGGGGAAGGGGAAGTTTTATATGACTTCTGAACCATGGAACAGCTCGCATTCGCAACATAATGCACTTATCCAACTCGAAAAGAGGGAGAACAGGGGCGAGGATTTGAACCCAGACCTCTCGCACGAAAGACAAGTCCTCTAGCCCCTAGACCACGAGCTGTACAAAAAAGGGTATCATGATACTGGTACACAGGTGCCGTCTGAGTGTGTGGGAGGTGCGCTCCAGTCTCAACGCGTCGGTGACAGTTCGGTCGGCGGTGTCAGATGAGCGCGGCGCCGGCCTCGGTGCACGAGTGCGGCATGGCGGGCCCCTCGCGCCACGCGTTGTCGCGGTGGCAGTAGAGCTCGACGGAAGCGAGCGTGGCGCGCGCGCGGTAGAAGTCGCGCGCGTCGCCGCGCTCGCTGTCGCCGCCCGCCACCACGAGCGCGCCCTCCGCCGCGCCCGCCGCGCAGCCCGCGCGCGCCTCGCGCAGACCCGCCACCTCCTCCCACCTCTCCTGCGGAGACACTATCCGTAGTCAATGGGTGCCCGTAAGCATCAGAAAAGTACGCTAATATACTAATGTAGTTGCAATTATTGAAAACCACAGTTCCAGTTTGTTTACGCGAAGTACACAGCTAATAGTGAGCCGGGTGATGCATGCATTTCTTTTTATGCACATGCGCTTTTGTTTTTAAGCACTTTCACTCATTAATTTTCTTGTCTATTACTTGATTAGTTTCAAGTAAACGTTCAGTTTGTTTTTAGGGCTCCGCTGTCCGTCCGTCCGTCCATCCGTCCGTCCGTCTGCCACAAGGCTGTATATCAAGAACTGTAATAGGTAGGTGCTGAAATTTTCACAGAGTGTATTTACTAAGATATAATAAGATATAACAACAAATAGGTAAAATTAATGGGGGCCCCCACACAAAAAACGTGATACTTTAGTGTTAATTCTTGTTCGATGGTACGGAACACTTCGTGTGCGAGTCCGACTCGCACTTAGTCAGTTTTTTAATACATTTACTGATAATGTACTTATTTTATTTTCTCAGGTACTCTGTCTGGTCCACAACTCGGTTTGTTAGAAATAGTTTTCGAGGATTTGTTGATGCTTGGGTGCGATTGACCACCTTTTATTTGTGTTAATTGTGTACATTGTTTTTAAATAAGTGACATCATAAGAATTATGTAGTATTTTATACATGTCGATAAAATCGGCACGCTGCCTGCGTCTTCCCAGTATTTTGAGGCCTAATAGCCTTAGTCGGTCCTCGCAATAGTTTGTGCGACATAAACCCACCTCCTCCAAGTTGTAGCGCTCGACGGAGGAAAGCACGGTGCGGCGGGGTGCGTTGCCGCCGATGACGTAGAGGTGCGAGTGCAGCACGGCGGCGGCGGCCTGGCTGCGCGCGCGCCGCATGGCCGCCAGCGTGCGCCACTCGCGCGTCGCCGGGTTGTAGCAGAGCAGGTCACGGGTGTGGCGGGACACGTGCGTGCAGCCGCCCACCACGTAGATAAGACCTGGTTTGTGCGATATAAAGGTTTGATTAGGCTAGGCATGACAGATACACGAGGTTGTTGAGATAATTATGAGTGTTTAAGCTTCTTAACATAACAGACGTTGGTTAGACGTGCCGATAATGGTCACGCAAAGCTCCAAAATTGGCAACCTACTACACACGACACAAGACTACGACTACATCATTTGGGTTTGTATTTCTTATAAATGTAATAGTAGGTCAGTTTTAACAAGTTTAGATGGTCTTGTATGATTATCCAGTGGGATTAGAATTGGTATTTGTGAAATGTCAAAGTGGCATCTATTGAATTTATTTTAATATGGAATACCTCCCCCCCTGCGGCGCAACCGTCTATTGGTCCTCTGACTCAGTTAAAATGTGATTGATTGTATTAAAACCTGTTTTATTCACGCATTCAGTTTTGCAATCTAGCTGAACCACTCGTTCCACGGTGTTCTGCCTAAGAAAAGAACAGAACTGCAGACCAGTCTGCCCGAACAGCCCTAACAACATAACAACGGTCGAGTTATCCATTTTTATTTTTCCACATGCAGGCTTGATGTTACAAAGTTTAAGTTTAATATTTTCAATGAACTGGTTACTTTGCACTATTAACTTTGCAGGTAGCAAGATACTTGCGCAATTAAAACAAGACTTTAGATAAAAATCAGGAAATAATCCACACAAAAAAAAACCACCCACCTTCGTAGCTAATAACACCCATCCCAAACCTTGGTTCGGGCATTCTTCCAGCAGAAGTCCAAGTGTCAGTGGCCGGGTCGTATACCTCGATGGAAGCGCCCATGTCTGCTCCCACCCATCCTCCCAGCGCGTACAGCATGCCGCCCCAACTTGTTAGACCAAACTCACAGCGTGCCTCGTTCATCGGAGCAATATCACTCCATGTGTCCGTCTATAAATATGACAAGATGAAATGAAATCAATGGGTTTTACATTATCTAAGAAATTGCCATTTCTAATAATGACCAAATAATTTAAATTAAAATCACCGTCATATTAAGCCATTAAATTGCTTTGTAGATGAAAAACATGGATAATTTTTTATAAGCGCTTCGACCATCTTTCGTACCAACGACTTTTACATTGAACATCTCACATTCGTAACGAAATGCCCTTATCCAACTCACAAAGGAAATAGTCAATGAGCGGAGCCGGGATCTAAACCCATGACCTCTGGAATGGAACACAATTCCCCGCAACCTTAAGCTACAAGCCGCCTAGATTAAATAATAACTAAATTTAAACTTGTGTAAAACTGTAAATGCTAATTCAACCTATTTGAATTGTTTATGTACTTCATAGTTAATAATATTTATGGGGGTAGGATGGTTGATAATGACAGCAGTTGAATGGATGAACAAATTGTAACAATTCAAACTTCTTGATAAAAAAAAGGGAATGTGTGGGTTTCATTTCCATTAATTTGGTTCAACCTCCGCTATCCGTCCGTCCATCTGTCCGTCCGTCGGCCCGTCCGTCCGTCACAGGGCTGTATCTCATGAATCGTAATAGGTAGGAAGCTGAAATTTTTACAGAGTGTGTCTTTTTCCCGCTATAACAAATAGGTAAAATTTTAAATAATAAAATGAAAGGGGGCCCCCGTATAAAAAGCGTGATTTTATTTAGGAACTATAACTAACTAAGAAAGCCGCCCCACCTGCGGATCGTACACCTCTCCATTGGCTAGGATTTGGCTGCCCTGCTCGCCGCCCACCACGTACACTCGGCCGCTCAGCGACGCCACACCCGGCTGGATGCGAGCTATATTCATCGGTGACACTTCACTCCACTCTCTGTAATAGAAGAAAGCTTCATTCATTACTACAAATACAAAAATAATGGTTATTACAGTTCACTTCGGAAACATTACATAATTAATAAAATCACATTTTTAATAACAAGCTTTTATTTAAGCCATGCACTAAAACGAATAAAAGTTTCGCTTCTATTACGCTAGGGCAATGCCAATGAGGTATACTTACTTAACTGGACGTATTTACATACATACATATTTCACATTAATATACGTGTAATTTGAACATGAATCCCTGACTATCATGTTGAGGATACTTCGGAAGGCTCTTTTGGGTTATCAAAATATACTATTTGCATTCAAGGCATTTCCCCAAAACATCAGACTGTCAAAGTAAACATAATAGACCACCTTAGCTGCTTGAATACCACACAATTCCCTCATCCATATGAGCCCTCCACATCACCTCACTATCAAATACTACTACACCTAGGAAATGTATTTCATTTATGATATTCAAACATATTTCTTTAGCAGCATTAATCCGTAGGGAAGCAATAATCATCAATCATTCTTGTTTGCATTTTAAACTAAAGAAATATTATCAGCAAATATTAATAATTCTATATCGTCCAATTAATCTACTAGAAATATCATTAATGTAGATAAGGAAAAGCAAGGGACCCAGAATAGTACCCTGTGGTACTCCCATATAGATGGGTCCTGTGTTACATTTTGTGCCTTGCTCATCACAAATCTGCTACCTATTTAAAAGTAGGACTTCATCAAATCTAATTTCTTTCCCCTAAGACCTAATAAGTAAGCTCCTCACCTATTCAGATATCTATTAATCACCTCTTGTGCAGGTCGAACTTAAGCGCGGTGGCGAGGATGTTGTCGGCTGCGCGATGCGGGTGAGGCAGTGCGTCGGGACTCGAGCCGCCCGCCACCAGCAGCACGCGCCGCGCGCGCTCGCGGGGCTCCGCTGCCAGCGACACCAGAGCGCCGCGACCGCTCTTCTGTGTATTACCACTTTCACATTTCTATCCTGTGTGCAATGTTATCCTTACGATACTCGAACCACTTGTTTTTTTTACTGAGGTTTTCTAAAAGGTAGAGTTTTTTTATGTTAAACACGACATACGCGTACGCCAGGACCTCTTAAGGTGCCCTACGACGCCCATGGATTTCAAACTTACAGGGGGGCTGCGAAAACGATCCCAGCCGAACAGGTGCTTCTTCACACCATGTTTGAAGGACCTCAGTTTGTACTTTGGGGGAAATACCTCGGAAGGGAGTTCATTCTATTGTTTTCCAACCCTATAGATGAAGGATCCTGAAGATCGGTGGGTTCTTATTTTCGGAATGTTTTTAGATTTTTTATTTTTATTTGTGCATTTTCTCCCTGTTCCGCGTTGAGCGAAGGTAGAAAGGGGATGGAGGGACAGCGTTATGCAGCTCCGACGAGCATTCTCCATGGGTCGCTGAACACAGTTACTAAAGACGCCCGGCCGCCTTAACACCACAGTCTATTTCAGTCAGTTACCACTTGTGAGAATGTATGTACACATAAGATCACCGAAATATAAAGTTATGCTGATGGCACCTGCCTAAGTAATTGAAGAAGTTACCCTAGTTCCCCGTAGGCAGTGAACATGCATATTGGTGACCCCGAAGTTGCAGGCAAGGACCATCGCATTGAATGAACGATGGTGGAAGCTGCAATGAAAATTATCTGTGTTTTCCATCCAGTTCAATGTATCCGTGCAATATAAGAAAGGTCCCATGGCACCTAGTTTCCGTGAGGCTAAAATCATGACAGTAGGTGTGGTATTAGCCATTCATGTCCAGTCACATAAAAAACTGCTCAAACGTGAACATGCCGAGGGTCCCGTCACTGCTAGACATGGAAGAAATTTGCCCTCGCCTCACGATTATTTTGCAATTTCATACAAAATTAGCGCTTTATAGGGGTTTTTTTATGCAACCTGACATGTATGGCTATTACCACACAAATACCGTTATGATATTAGCCCAATACACTACATTCCCGAAGGAATTAGGTGCCATGCAAGGAACTTCCCTTTATGAGCCGGGCTACATAGAACTGGATTGAAAACAGGGACTATTTTAAATTGCCGCTTCGACCTTCTTTCTCGGCCACTTTTCTTCATCCAATGCGATGGTACCAACCCGGACGGGCTTAAACCCTACCACCTAGCAGGGGACCTACAGTTTTACATGGATTCCAAACCGTGGAGCAGCGTGACGAAATGCACTTGTCCAACTCAGAAATAGAAAGAAAGTGGTACATGATTGGGGCAAGGATTTGAACTCAGACCTCTCGTACGCTGGGCAATTCCCCGCGCCACTCGGCTACGAGCCACTGAACACAGTTAAATTTTTAAGGTTCCGTACCCGAACGGTGCCAACGGAACCCTATTACTAAGCCTCCGCTGTCCGTCCGTCCGTCTCAGGGCTGCATCTCATGAACCGTAATAGGAAGGCAGCTGAAATTTTTACAGGGCGGGTATTTATTTTGCCGCTATGACAACAAATAGGTAAAATTTAAAAATAATAAAAAAATCAGGGGGCCCCATACAAAAAACGTGAATTTTTAAAACTTGTACGATGGTAGGGAACACTTTGTGTGCGAGCTCGACTCGCAATTGGCGGGTTTTTTTTGCTTTTTTTTCGCAGGACCCCAAAAAAGAATGAAACAGCAGACACACCATGTCTATTCGCACAGTTTTCAGTGCGACGGCTATTGAAGGGTCGCGCACGCTCTGGATGGCCTCGTCGAGGGTCTGCGGCGACAGCAGCGGCAGCCGCACCTGGCCGAGCACCTCGAAGCAGTGGCGGCGCCGCGACGTCGGCTCGTGCTCCAGCCAACGGAGAGCGGCGTAGAGGACCTGCAGCGCAAACAATCGTAGCTCAGTGGCAGATGTACTTGCCTTCCATCCCAGAGGTCTGGGTTCAAATCTCCGCCCCGTTGATGCACCACTTTCACACCAGTGATTCGGAATCCATTTAGTTCCTTTCCCTCCTAAGCGAGCACACAGGTGTCACCTATAGTACAGACATTAGGCCAACTTATGCTCACCCAAAGGTACTGATTTACCTTATTGTTTAGTTACCTATAGTATTTCTAGCGTGTGTGATGCACAGTGGCCGATTAACGTGTCTTATTTTGCCATGCTTTTTTTGCTACATTTTATTTAAATAGTATCTTGAACTCTGAATTCCTGTCTTACTTATGCAATAAATCATTCATTCATTCATACTAGCCACCTATGTAGGAAGGGTAGGTGGATTATTGTGTGGTTCTATTGACCTGCGCCTCACTGTCGACCCGGAGGTGCTCCGAGGCGAGCATGCGCGTGAGCTGCGGCGCGGGCAGCTCGAGCAGCTCCTCGCCCGCCGCCACCGAGCTCCAGTGTGCTTGCGCGTGCTCCAGCGCCTCCCGCGCCAGCTCCCGACAGTTGTGCGCCTCCGCAAACCTTCCCCACCGATCAACACATTAAACATTATACCAGCAGTTTGTCCTCTAAACTATTCTTCTGCGTAAAATCGGTAAATTGTCCTGTTATAATACAATTTTATTACTGACTTCATCTAAACCGCATCTTGAATAACAGAATAAGAACGAGATTAAAGATAGTTTTACCTAGGGCCGCTAACAAAAAAAAATTTACAGCACCATTTATGTTACAAAATAGTTTTTCCCCTTAATTCGGGTATAAGTCTTATGCGGTTAAAGAAACTTAATTAGCAGTAAGGTCATGCATGTCAGAATGAACCGAGATTTGTCAAGAAATCAATCAACAAATCAAGAAATCAAGATACGTCAATGTGATAATGCTAGTCAGTTTTATTTAGAATGTCATTTCAAGAATAAAACAAATACATAAATAACGAAGAAACACTTAGTACAAAACTAGCTCTAGTCAGTAACCAACTACGCTCAAATAAATATTCAGGTAAATATTCATGTCACTATGCCACTCCAGAACCTTAAAAATACCTGTGCCCTGTTATTGCCCAGTCTATATGACGTCAAGCAAAAAAAAATTTCCAGCTCACAAACATGCTTGGCATTATGAAATTGTTGGGATGAGGGGGGACGCAAGAGCAATACCTAAATATGCCGATGGCGTTGGAGGGATGGAGCTCACGTCGTAGGAACTCCCCGCACCCCGTGACCAGCTCCCGCAGCTGCAGCATGTCCGCGGCAATCATAAGGTGCTGCACCCACGCCTTGTCGATCACAATCTCACCTGCCATCAATTATTGTTTGGTGATTTAGGTGTAATACTACTAATCAAAAAATTACTTACACGAGTGTTAAGCATGGAGCGAATTTTTCCAATCTTTTCCAATGTGTTGATTGTAATAGAAGACTTTTTTTATTCAAACATAGAGTGTTTTCACACTTATATTTAAATATATCTCTTTTGTCTAGGATTGCCCTTTCCTCCCCAAGTCAGCTCCCACCAGCATAAACTTTTCAAAACGTCTGCAACTATGTTTGCATGTGGTATGTGTGTATGTTTATGTACAGTTGGTAGTTTTAGAAAATTGGAAACAGTGAGTCGCATAGTAAGCGTGCTATATGACACACCTCTTTCCTTTTGTTTATCTGAGATGCTCCACAAAGCATCTCACCTTTTACTCCAAAGAAAAATGTACACATTGCGTCATCTTTCGCCATCATGTGAGAACTCAAGTTTAGTTTGAACAGGATGTCGATTCTCGACACTCTATTGACTTTACAATCGAGTCGATCGATTGCCAAATTTAAATCCAGTTGCGTTTGAATTTGGTATTCTTGAGTTCAACTGTGTTCGGATTTTGCGATCGAATAGCATGTTAGTAGACCGAAGTAAAGTTTGCATCAGGTTCGCAGCAAGTTAGTAGTCTGACTAGCAACGCTTTTCAAGCAAACTAGGTTGTTTCATATTGAATCGTACAATAGAGAGGGATAGAAGATCGAATACATTTAGGGCATGGTTGTCGAACCCATAACACAACGCACTTCGTAAATAGAACGTTCTTTCCATTTCCCGCGCTTTTGTTCCGTGTTGTTTGTCCGAGTTGATAATTTGATTTCGGTATAATTTCATGATTAAGAATGGTTTTCCTACAGTTTAAGCATTGTACTGACAACTTAGCAATAAACTATGGAGTTTTTTTTTATATATCTTCTCACTACGTAATTGAAATGTGTGTGTGAAATGCAAATATTGTGTTGTAAATATCTACAATAATTAATAAACTAAAATGCCTAACATTCTTGATTGTGAGATGGTTTACCTATCCGATAGAACGTGAGATCGGTGCCTGTGACATTGCTGTAGAAGCCCTTTAGCCTAACATTGTTTGATTACTCCCCGAAGCATAACATTATATAATGATGTGAGTACAAACATAAAATAACATTTATTAATATCTAATCTGTTTATTTTGTTATATTCATTGACATTGAGCATGCATTCATTCAAAAGTCAGGTTTCAAAATAATATTTTGCACGAGACAGGTTGATACAAACCGAACACACAACGCAAACAAAAAAAAATCACTACAGACGAGGCGAGCCGTGTCCTTCACCTTCAAAGCGCTTGTTTCTGCGCAGCCGCCGGCGCCGCTCATAAAGGGAATTACTTAATTTGAAGTGAGGTTCAAAATTCTTTGGAGGTTTGGAATTTAAATTAATTGAGGTGAGGTTATGTTGTATGCAAAGACATTTACTTAGAGAAATATTGTTTTTGTTGAATTCAAAATCATCAAATATTTTCCATAGGTGTTGTAACAGGAATGAAATAATAATATCGCACTTTGATCGCATAAAATAGTCCAACCGGTCTCAAAAAGCACCTCCTTTATAAACTGGAAAGAAATTGACTGTAACTCGATCCTAACCCAGTTCCAATCCAGCTGAATAACGTCGGGAATACCGATTCTGACGTTTCTCCATACATCGCGATGACAGTTCGATCGCAAACTCGCTCGAAATTAATTCCGATACTACTCGCTGGATCGAGGGCGCTGCTGTCGTTTTCAAGAATACCAAAGAGCTGTCTGTCAACTTGCTAAGGATAGAGTAAGTTCAATCGAGTGTCGGGAATCGCCATGCTGGACCCCTCACTCTCAAGCTTGTAATGACACATCTATGGCAAAGACATGCTAAAACAGCATAGACTGAGAACAGGTGGCAAAGAATATGTACAGCTACCACATTTCAACGTAATGCAGTGCAGATCATTCTCGTGCCTTATCCAGAGTATACGTTGCCCATCTAATTCTGTGTTGGAGTGCACTGTGTGCCATCCTTTTCAGCAAGCTTTTAGTCTTATGGCGTCTTTCCATTGCAACACACTATATGCACGGACATGGGAGCCGCCACTGTGAGTGGCGTGCATTTATCCAATATAACCCACATGCCCCATGTGTATTCTCAAGCGGGTTTTTCTCGAAGAGCCAACATCAGTGAGGGCTGCAGCTCGACAGCTTTTGTTGCTACTTCTTCTGGCGAAAGAAACTAAATTCAAAATTAAAATTGTATTATATTTGAAAACTATCTAGAAATAAAGTTTTGTGAGAGATATCTGTATATGTGCTCTGCGAAGTATCCAATCTTGCTGGTACAAGACGCACGTGAAGCGAGGAGAAACAGCGTACTGGGAGACAAAACGCAAACTGGGCCACAATAGAAAGGTATGCATACAAAAAGATTGAAAGTGATTGAAGCCCACGACTCCAAACGTGGCAACGGGAAACCGGCTTAAAGATAACTAGCGCACACATGTTGGCGTAGAGGAGCAAAGATTGTTCACCTGTGTAAATGAAATCTACGATCATGGAGAGCACCTCGGGGGGCACAGTCGGCAGTGACACATGGCGCCGTTGGCTCTCCTCCAGTCCTGCACTAAACATGGCGTCGAAGTACGCGCAGCTCGCCGACAACACCACACGGTGCGCCTGCAAACAAACACTTTACATTTACTCAACCTATAGAGGTATTTAGTGAATTGTCTTTGTTTAGTGGTTGTTTGGATGAAAACAATTACATCACTACACATTTAAGAAACATATGAAGAATTGGTAATTAAATGTTTCACCTGTGGTACCAACTCAAATTTATGATAATTAAATATACTCCAGGAACTTTAGCCTTAAATCAGCACTTAGAAAAACATTAAATCCGAAATGCTATTTTTTTTCTCATAAACATAGTATTTCATGTGGACGTGTGTACATTAAGTTTGCAACCTTTTGGGGGGTCCGGAAGATAGAAATAAAATATGAAATATGTTTAAAAAATGATATCTCCTAAACAAATATTTAGAAATGTTATTTAAACTTGTTATATGTTAGCTAATTTTAGGTGTAATATTACTGTGAATTTGCAACAATTTCTTATTTACGGAACTGTGTAAATATATTTTTTTTGTACTATTTTCATAATATCTGCAAAGCAAATAAGAAAATTCTATTTTATTTTCTGAAATTGGAAACTGACCGCAAACTCTATATTCGGTGAAATTTGTAAAATGTTGCAAATATTAGAAGCACATTTTTTTTTCATTTATAATTTTTACATTCACACAAAAGCTACACAAAAAATTCGAAATATGTATAAAATCGTTCGTGGTATAGTTTTTAAAAAATGTAATTTTCTTTTACATATTCTAGAAAGAAATATAGCAATAGCAAGTTAAGTTCGCGGCATAGATTTTTTTTTAGTAAAAATATTTTTTTAAATACATTTCCGTAATTACAAAATTGTTGCAAATTCTCAATTACATTACGCCTTAAAAGACTTATCATATACATTTTTTTAATACCATTTCTAAATATTTGTTTAGGAGATATATATTTTTCAATACATTTTAATTCTTCCGGGCCCCGCTAAATGTTGCAAACTTAATGTAAGCATATATGAACATGAAATTATATATTTCTGAGAAAAAAAAATAATTTCAGATTTAATGTGCTTTTCAAACCGTATCTATCCCGGTCTAATATTCTAGCCCCCCAAAAGCACTCCTAGGTAGGGTCTCTTCTCTCTGGATTATATAATCTTTACCATGGAGAATGCTCGTCAGAGCTGCATAACGCTGTACCTCCATCCCCTTTCTACCTTCGTTCAACGCGTAACAGGGAGATAATGCATATATTTACAGTCGACATTCCAAAAATAAGAACCCACCGATCTTCTAGATCCTTTATCTATATGGTCGGAAAACTATGGAATGAACTCCCTTCTGAGGTATTTCCAAAGTACAACCTGGGGTCTTTCAAACGTGGTGTGAACAAGCACCTGCCCATAAAAACATCAAAACTGTCATACTTGTCAAGTTTTATTTACGACTTTTTAGATGAAAGATGAACTCCACGTGCACCATGGAGTACATCTTTCATAATACGTAAGAATAAGGTTAGGAGGAAAAGAAGAGCTTTTGTTTGTCTTTAAACAAATTTTAGGGTCATTCTCACAAAAGTGGACAATGTCACGTACGTGAATGATTTAGCATTAAAAATATACAATTTAAATGAGTTAATTTTTTATATTAGTATATTTCTGTCTTATTATCTTATCATTTAAATTGAGAAATTAAAAACTCCAAAAATAACCTATTATTTTTACTGTGGAGATGTAACAAATCATATTTCCTGTCGCGTCACAAACCCACCTTATAGACTTTCGAATTTTATAAATTAGGTTTATGTACATTTTTGAAATAATTTAATTCAACATTTGCGGAAAGAGACTGATCAAAAAGTGACTTGTAATTTTTTAAAACTAACTAAAAGGCAATAACATCCTGTTCAAACTGTTAATATCTGCGTGATGAGAATCACAGTCATTTTCCTGCCAAACTTCTAAGTGTAAGAAAAACCGTTTTTTTGTCATCTCGGGAACTAATTCTCGGCGTCAGAGGGAGAAAGAACCAGAGATCTTTGCGCATTCATAGTCGCTGCGGGACGCAATTTTGTCAGTTGACCGCTAGTGTCACTAGGAGTTGCACATGTGGGTGAGGGTCAGACAAACTATCATTAGTCTGTGCCTTGATAATTTTGTTTTTAAACGTTTTAGAATAGTATGATTTTCTGTGGCGAATACACATCTCAAGGTATGTTATTTTATTTGTCTTTTGCATGTCTAAAACATTTCACTATTTTTTCTAATTAATTTAAACACAAATTCATCATTTTCCTGGCGTCATTCGTCTGTCAATAAGGGAACAGGAAAATGATGGAAACAACAGGAAAGTTACGAATTAGAAAAAAATTACTAATGAGTACTCATAGTACATAGTACGTACTATGAGAACACATTTTATTATTATTTAAGAGACAAAACAACTACAACACTTCCAGAATTCATCGAAATATATCGCTGGTATGGGTATAAGGATTTACGCTATGACTGGACATGGATGATTAATACCACACTTAGTGTCATTATATTAGCCCAACACATCACTTAGCAACTAGGTGCCATGCCAGGACCATCCTTTTACTGCACAGCTACATTGAACTGCATAACAGTGAAGCAGTTATGGTTCCTAGAAAAAGAATACAAGTGAAGAAATCCTTGTACGAAAAAGAATACTAGAGAAGCAGAGGTACCAATGGGTTAAAAATGACCAACAACAGATTAAAAATTTAAAAATAAATAAAATAGAATACTACATCAGTAAGACAGAAAAAGGTGAAATAAAAGGTATTTCAGGGTTGACTAAAAGAGAGAAAAGACATAAAAGAAGAAAAAAAATAGACAAATATCGTAGAAAGAAAAAACAATTAGAAGAAATAAAGCAAAGGGTGATAGCAAGTAATACACCCCCTGATTTCGATCCAGAAAATTAGGGAGGAATACATGTAGCAAATGTAAATGTATCTGATAATCTGGGACAAAATCCACTTAACAGCCACGCTTTCCAGACATACAAGAAACTGTGAAATTATTAGGGGTAATTAGCATCATAAAATAATCGATCATCAGTGTCCACGGCTTCCGGGCAGAATGGCCATTATTGCGCGACGTAAGGCACTGCTTAATAGGCAACAAAACATGAAAATAATAAGCACTGTGAGCAGAGTTGAAGAAATCAATCAGTGCTCACAGAATCAAACTGAATCGAGTAATGAAATCTAAAGCAAAGAGCCCTAATTCCGAAGTCAAATAGGATTTTTAAAACTAAACTCAAATACCAGAAATAAAAAAAATAACATCTTTTTTGTGAAGTTATGAAAACACATTTGAAAAGTCAAAATGAAAAAGCAGTTTTTGCAAATGTTGTAAGTGGTATACTAACAAGTAAGTACGGAGCATTAACAAAGGAAAATATCCTGACATACAAAAAAAATAATCAGAACAACGACTGCGACCATTATTGACATTAAAGAAAAAAAAATCAGATAACAACTGAAGTACAAAGGAAAAAAGCAGGCTTACCTCAGGCAAAAAGAAACAGTGACTGTCAATAGGAACGCAAACGTCACTTTCCTGTCTGTAATAATTTTCCTGCCATATTTTGTAAGCATATTAATAATGATAGAGTTAATAAAAAAAAATCTGTGGTAATTTTTAATAAACCATTAATTATTTACAGAGTTTTAATCATTATCCTGCTAGTGGTAAATTTACTGCCCGCTTTTTGTCATTTTCCTGGATGAGAAGTCATTTTCCTGTGGGAGAGTTTGAAAAAAAGCTTATAAAATCTGTTAAGATTAGAAAAATGTCTGGTCAGCTACACTAATTGCTTAATTCGAACACACTGAATGTATCTAGACTTGCTTTTCTGCGAGATTCGTTAAATTTTATCATAATTTTTTGGACTGTGATTTTGTCCACTTTTGTGAGAATGACCCTTTAATGTAATAACCAGTACTAAGTTTGAAATGAAATATTATAGGTTATGTTATTGTGATATTTAATTTCCTACGACTTCATTTGATTAGCATTAATTGGAAAAAATATTTTTCAGAATAATAAGAAGAAATTGAGTCATTTTCATTAAATAGGTTAAGAAAATGAAAAATTAATACCTATTCTGTTTTATTTTATAGGGTATCTGACCGCTTTGACAGATATTTTAGGTAAGTCTTTAACGTAGATGCACGTGATAAATAAGCAGTTTTCTTCCCCATTGCATTTGCAATTGCATGAATATACAGTACAGAAAATCTATACTTTAGGGCAATATATCTCTGATCAGACAACTAATCAACACAAGGGCACTAGTAATTATTGCTGTATTCGAGTAGACATTTCAATCCATATATAACTCATCGCTATTGGAACAGTTCTCAGAAAACGAGTTCTCACCTAAATCGGCATTTACGGAACTTCAAAGTTACGTAAAAACGTCGAACAACATACGAGTTGTATACTACTTATTCTGTGGTTATCAAAATGGTGCTGTCAAAATCTAACTCGGCCTACCAATTTGTATGAAAATGCAGAGTTGGCGTAAACGGCAACAAAAATTTCCGTTGATCCGTTTGTCATAAACGCCAATTTAAATGACAAATTGGACTTGGGGCTCGAGATACCATGTTCCATACATTTTTGCCCATTTTTCTTTTTTTTATGGAGTAATTTAAAGACGTAAATTTGTTTTTTTGGATTTCAAGTTCCCACTGCCAAATTAACATTTTCTAAAAAATTACTTTAGCTTTAAGCTTCGCCTGTGCTAATCGCAATCATATTCTAATTTCCGGTCACATCCTTGATTTTGTCGTACCAAGTACAGTAAACGGTTCCATAGTCGAGCATAATTGTAGTCGACTGGTGGTATACAGACCACCGTTGACTGACAAACTAAGGTTAAGTTGACACATCAGCTGAGCTTGGTCATCTTTGAATATATTTCTTGGGTGCGTACTTTTATCTTAGTGTGTCCAGATGCAAGCTCCACATCACAAAAACGTCCGCTCTTTCGAAGTTGATTTAGATTGGCTAGCGCTGCCCCCGCATACTCCCGACAGATGTACGGGCGTGAGCCGTCCGGAGCAGGGGAAGTTCCGCAACCACCACCCCCTTCTTCGCCCGCGTTATCGAAAAGCTTGGGGGAAATCATTTTTGTTCCCGACATTCAGAGGAGCCCGTGCATGCAGTCAACACACCACTTGGCTTGACGTCACCTCTCACCACATTGCACTTTTTTTTCAAATTGTTTCCAATAACATTGTAACTACCACAGAATTAATTATAAAACACAGTCTATAGAGCCGTAAAATTTTTTTTTTTGAGGTCGTCGAAATCCCTTTTATACATGACCGTGACAGTGGCTAACTAGTGTTGCCGATCGTGAAAGCTGAAGTTACCTACCTGAAATAATTATTTAATTTTATAAGACAAGCTCAGTAGGAAAAAGGAGTGATTTCGAGCGAATCAGAACCGTTCTGTAGTATTTTTTGTTATATGAATAATTATTTTATATATAATATATTGACTAGATACACTTCATTAGTATCAAACTTGACGACGGCTTTTATACCAGAGTATGCTTGTAATGCTATATTTTTTTTTTTTGCCTGGACATGGATGGCTAATACCAAAAGTTCTGTCATGTTATTAGCCCAACACACCACATGGGAACTAGGTGCCATGCCAGGACTTTCCTTATATTATCCTTTATATAATTGCATTAGTAACTTTATTAGTTGTAAGTAACTTAAACTGAGGGTTGCTGTTTCTATTGTTCCTTTAGGAATTGTTTGTCAGTAGCATTTAGATCTAAGTATGTATTTAATAATTGTGGACGGAAAAATATGTTATGTGCGTTTCTGCGTTTTGCTTGTGCGTAGGTATGTTTCTTTGCAGGTTCTTCTTACTGGGTTGATCGAATCCGTGGATCTTTGTGACGCAACTTGGTGTAGTTTGACTACCAAAAAATTTAAATAAATGAAATTGAAAATTGAAATAGATCGTTACTTTGCCCGAACACAGTGATTGGCTCGGCCAGTGTGAGCATGGAAATTTTGCAACTTGCTGCTGCGATTGCAACTGCGATATGAACACGGATCCGGAGCAAGATCTGTCAGTCAACTGTCATTAAACGTCTAATTTGTATCGATTGGAAATTAGGTAATTTTTTAATTAATTTAAAAATGATTGCTTATTTTTACGGGTTTACCTAATGAGATAAGCATTTTAGTTGTTTAATGTGAAATTGACGGGCACTTTTTTTGATTGGGCTTTCGGGCTGGAACGTTGCTCTGAGCCGTCCCGCCTGATTCCGTTCTGTAACACAAGTACGGGGCGGGATATAATTATCTCTGCCCGGACAAATCTAATTGGGGTCTCCTCATGAGAATCTCACATGTGAGTCACTGGTGACTCACAGATAAGTCACAAAACCTTCATATAGTCCCAAATAGCTTATTTTGAGCGTGGCCAACACAGAAACTAAACTGTCGCCATCTTGAACGTCATTCGGCTGTCAGGTTTCCCCTTATGTTGGGCTCTGCCTTTTTAGGAACGTTTTCGGTATTTCAAACGCTTAATACAATGCCTAAAGTGTTAGAAAGTGGAGTTCGAGAGATTGTCTTGAATGTGAGAAAGTTCTTCGTTGAGGAAAAAGGAAAAAATGGAAAAAGAACGTCACCGAGCGCGTCTTCGCCGTTACAGGCATGGATTGGCGTTGCAACAAATCGGGCTACCCCCTATTTATTCCTTCTAGGCTGAGTTCATTTTAGAGGGACGTAGTAAAAATTTCGCTAATAAATGGTGGATTTTATTTAATAATAATAATACTTCGTTTATAATATTCGTTATTTCTTGTGGTAACCATAAGAGGCACCCTGCGTGGTGCCCCCAGCCACGCGCAAAATGATCTATGCGGGACTATTCTCATGAAAAGGCAGCCACGAGTCATTATCCCTTTCTAATTAGTCTAATTACAATTGTATTCAGAGTGGGTGGACTAAACCAGTTTTTGTATAGTTAGTCCGGTGCTAATCTCGTACTACGTTTTGACAGGTTCTCTCTGAATACGACTGAGCCCCGATTGCACGAAGAGACGGCAGAGTTAATCAATGTTCAAACACGTCACTTTTAGTGAACCGCACGAAGATGCTTCCATACTGTCCATACAAATTCATTCATTCATTGACATTGATTTTGATTTTTTGTTCTTTCGTGCACTCGGCCCTAAGAGAGTTCGGAAAAAAGCTGAGATTCTCTTTCTACGATTGGTCAATATTATATAATGTTTTCTGTGCTAAAATATTTTCTATTCTATGCGTGCAGTCTGTGATATTGGTTTGGTAATCTGTGATCGTGTCGTTCGTGTCTAAAATTAAAAATAAAAACAAAGTAAAATACAGACAAAAATAAATACAAAGAGGACACGCTAGATTCTGCTCATCTGTTCATGTGGGTGGCAAAGCAGTGGTATACACAGTGATTCGCAGTAGCATGTAGGAAAAATGAGCGTGTGGATTCGATTTCGGAATTGGTGTGGTCGGTGGCGGCGCGCTGGCACTGGCGAGATATCCTCGCGTGAGACCGCTTTGCTACCGCGAGCCTTTCTTACTGTTTTGGAAGACGTGCTAGAATGGGACAACCCGCAGTTATCCCTCGGCGTAGTTGCCGTCATCAACGTGGTGTTCCTGTGAGTCTCATATGCGCTTCCTATTCTACTGCGCAAATCCTTTGTTTGCGACGAACTGCCAACATGTGGTGGTGTAGTAATGCGTCTTATTTTTATCCCAAAATAGTCAAATCTTTAATGAATATGTGTAGTACTTTTGTGGTTATTTACTACAATACTTTTTATGCCCAGACATGATTCGAAATTAAAAGAGGTTTCCTGAAGGAAATGTTCTTCTTAGCCCTATGACCTGAAGGACACTTTTATTCGAGACAAATGACGAAAACATCCTTACCCCATTCTTAATTCAACCATTTAAAATTTCAGGTTGTTGCAAAAGATTAACAAGAATTAAAGAAATGTAATAAAATTACCTATTGGTTTGGACTATGTGAAAAAATATTTTCGATTGTTTTATTATGATATAATACTTTGTTTATTAAGTTTATATAACTAATTTTATTTATGGCTTATGATTTACATCTTTTTTTTAGTAGAATATCATTAAGAAGTAGAATATCATCAAGAAGATCATGCCCATATCTTCTTGATCTTGTCGAAGATCCCAAATTTTGTCCAAATAGCTTTATTTGATCGAACTAGATATCTGATGACCGATGGCATTGTAAAATTGTGTTTGTTTTCTAAGTTATAAGGTCCGATAGTTCGAATTTTTCGCACGTCTTATACAATAACTTTGTAGGTGGATTACTCAACAAAAAAGTAAAAACATCTTAAAAAGGTTAGTCATCAGACATAGCTTGTTTTATCAAGGTTTATAATCAATTCCGTTTTTGTTAGATTTTCGACTACAGCGGTCGTGGTTTACTTTTAGGTATAAGTCTTTTTGTAATTAAAATTTTCGTAAATCTTACCAAATCAAACACTATACTCATTGTCTGCTTTGCATGTCCAATGTTGCATCCTCCTCATCACGGAGGATGTCTTTTTATTTGAAACAGAGAAGGTCCCAGAGTGCAATAGCACGGTTTTGTACCGTGCCCACGAATGAGTTAGTCCCGCCGGGAAGAGCCACCTTTAAATAAGCAAACTTAGCTAGAAAATTTTGGTGAGGGGTGTATGTTAATGCAAATATTGACTTTATCCAGGTCTTGAACCACTAGAACGAGGACCAGAAGTCAGAATGCCATCCTCATATTATGCAAACGAAAATACAATTGGCTCCTGCTCTAAATGTTTTTTTTTTCCAGTGTGTTTGTTCAGCTCAGTGTGAGTTTTCTGGAGCTGGTGCTCATGTCGGCCATGTTTGTGACGTTGGTGGATGCGCTGGAGACGTGGCTGCGATATAAGCACCGTACAGCTCTGCTGCTGCAGCTGGCCGAGTGTGAGAACGTGCGGCTGCGGCGCGCACTGGCGGGGGCGGGCCGATGGCTGGCACATCGTAAGGAAGATTTTCTTGCCATGAGAGAGTCTAATCCAACTAAGGTAGAATCATTTGTTTTTCTCCACTTAA
The DNA here is from genome assembly GCA_946894095.1 of Incurvaria masculella. Lineage (NCBI taxonomy): Eukaryota > Metazoa > Arthropoda > Insecta > Lepidoptera > Incurvariidae > Incurvaria > Incurvaria masculella. The sequence goes on from OX335647.2 coordinate 10,436,307, forward strand.
AATGGATGTAATTGGAATATTAAAAATTATAATATTATAAAACTGCATCTGCAGTCTTATTAAGCTATTATTGTTAATGTATTGTTTTCCAGAAAAACACTTATCTACCAAAGCTTTTTCGGTCTGTATCTACATATTTTTTAATAGATTTAGAACCTGTCTTTTTCGATTAGACCGTTATCTGCTGGCAAAACTATGAGGACTTATTGTAAAAGACGAAAGTTTTTAGAAATACATATACCTACCGGCTGATAAACTACAAGGGTTTACTGTGTTAAAAAAATCTATACTATTTAAAAGTAAAATTGTTTTTTATTCTACTGTCAGTATTTCAAATGAATCCTTGGAACAACATAGATATGATATTTATCAGAAGAACCTCCTTTCTGTTCTCATTTTCCCATAGATTTCTCGACAGAATCAGAGTATCAAATATGTCCGGCCATTCTCACTTTGTTGTTTATTTTTCAGGCCTTCCTACTAGTCAATATAGTACTTGGCGGAGTGTTGGTCCTGGGGCGAGCAATCAGCGGAGCTCTGCTTCTGTACTTGTTGACGATGGGTGTACTGCTGTTCCCAGTCGCCAGCCCCTACTTTGCTAGACTCGTGAAAAAGATACACCAAGGGGCAGGTCTGTCAGTCTTATCGACTGTTCATTAAATTTATCTTACTTCAGGGCCAAAATTCTGGTGAAATTCCAACAAACACATTCCCTATTTTCATTATCGACTAATAACAAGTTATTACGGTATTCTCTGTAGAACACATTTTATGTTTACACAGATGTCTGAAATGCCATTGTGATGAATAAAATAGGACTTTTCCGAATTGTCATTGTCCCATGCAATAACATGTTTTTCTCATGATACCTATAGAACAGAGATTGCAATCATTAATAATAAGCAAGTATAGCAATAATAAGTACAACAATGTGTTTTTTTCCTGCTTGATTGTAAGTGTAAATTTTATTGTCACCTTTTCTTGTAGAACTTTTAATAAATGTCCCCCTTGCACACAATGTGCAGTCGTAAGTGTTTAGTGCGCTAGTGTGCATCATGTAAACGCTACTGGTGCCAGTGGAATTTGATCAGTGACACTGTGGTCCTTGCGTCCCGCTTGCCTTGCTCCAAACTTGCTTGCCCCACCGCAATTTTTTCAACCGACTTTGCGACAGTTTTTTTGTGACTCGATTAATATTGGCTTTAATATTTTTTACAGAATCAGATGGAGAGATTGATAGTTTAATACCTGAACTATCTGAAAAAAATTTACGGGAATTAAACTTCGAAAGTGAAGCACCTCTGGATACACGCCGAAGTGTTGGTGAGAATATTTCAAATAAAAATGGCTCTAGATGAAATTGACTGACAGTTATTATGTTTGTTGGGCATTCAAAAATGTAAGCCTATTTGCTGGTTTACACGATATTTAAACCATGAACATATATGTCCTCTTGTAGTTTAATCATGGTGCTGCTTAGCATTGGGGCTTTTTTAACATTGTTTGATTATTTATTATTGGGTATCGAATTTATTCATTGGCAACATTGTCAAATAGCAAACTTGAAAAGTGGAGATTTTCTTATAAATTGACTCAATAACTAGCTTGTAAATGAAGTCAAGCGTGTATGCAACATAATGTATGAAAATAAAGGTTCATACTAATATTATGAATAAGCTATTGACAAGTTCATCCAATGCTGGTAAAATAGGCTTGTGTAATCATTGTACACACAAATATCTTTGTATGCATATTGTTACTTGCCACAGAGCCTTGGCTGCCTGAGGGTGCTCCCCCCACCGATACGAGCGACAGTTCAGATGAGGACAGCGGACCGGTCCTGCCCCCCGGGCCCCCCGCCGCCCTCCACCCTGCCCTAGACCCTCGCGACACTGACTCCAGCGAAGACGACTACCTACCACAGTGTATGTACTCTGAAACCACACCACGCCAAAATCTGCCTGTGCATGTAAAAATCGAAAGCCAAAATTTGGCGTTTTGCCTATGGAATTCCAGACACGTCAAAATCGATTCCTTTGCGCTGTGGCCATTAGCCATGGCTTGACACCACCGGCCAGGGCGGTTAGCCGGTCTATCCATCACATTTGAGGCGATCTTCCATACCCTGTCTCGCCCTGTGCTGCTGGCACCTTTTATACTCTGGCAGCACTGCCTAGAAACTTCCGCCAGGTTGAGACATTTCTAGTCAGTTTTCAAAGCAGTTATATGGTAGCAAAGTTTTGGTTCGTATAAGAGATGTAAGTGGCAGCGCCATCTGTTGATTATGGAGCCACGGACAAATTATTCCGTGATAGATGGCACGCTCGTAAAGAAATATAAAAAAGCTATCTTTCCTTTCAATGTATTGGTTTTTCCCATTCATATAGTTACATACGCAATGATGGAATTCAAACTAATCAAACAAGCAATTTTCAGTGTTGCAAGAGAAGGTGAGACTGCGTTCGACGGTAGAGGTGGTGCCGGCAGCGGCGGCGCCCGCAGCTTGGGCGAGCAGCCTGTGGGCACTGGGCGGTGCCCTGTCCGGGCTCGTGCGCTCCCACCCTGCCCCCACACCCGCCGCCGCCCCTCTTCTCTCCAGTGCCGACTCGTCCGACGGTTTCGAGTTTATAGAACCCAATGATTTATAATGATATTTTTATTATATATTTGATTTTATTTTACGGCATGCCCATTTTGAATTATGTAGGTAGTTTCGTGAAGTTGGCAACTCTGGCGTGCCCACTTCGTGCTAGTTGCACTGTATTATATGGCATATTTGGAACAAAGTTTGACTTGAAATTTTGCATACCTACCCCCTTACTCTGTTTCCTAACAACTGTTGAGCTACTCAAAGTAATGTAGTTGATGCTGAAATTTATTTTTGTAATATGCTTTGAGGAGACGTGGCTTTGACTTATGTTTCAGACTGGGACTACAAAATTACTTAATTTTACCATACAGTTATTAGTTATAGAAGGACTAATATGGAGGCTGCTATTGTTGATGTTGCTTTAAGAATGTAATAAACTGTGAAGAGGTTATATTAGTGTAAACTAAGATATTGTTACTTCGCAGTAAGTGAGATTCGCCTCCATTCGTAGTGAGTAGTGAGTGCTAGTCATGTGTGATGTATGAGATAATAAATTAAACTATTTATTAACATATATGGAAGACGTTTATTTTCTGGAAGACCATTTATTGCAGCTGTATAAGTCATGACATTATCCATATTCTAAATAAACCTGAATATGACGTTAAATAATTTATTGTTTGCTATCCATTTCACAATTAGCCTATCGTGGTAGATTCACAGTAGCAACTATTCCCGGGACTCAGACTCCTGACAGGCTCCGTAAATGCGAAATGAAATGCACGAAGTGGCAAGCACAACAAGGTTGCCAGCTGGCAATCGCCTGGATATATTCAGTATAACCTCAGAACAGAAAACCAGCTAGAAGTGTGATGCCGTTATTTGTATGACAACCGCTGTCACTGTCAAATACTTGACTGTACTCGTATGGACTGTGCGCTTCCCACTACCTCAGTAATGACACTTGCTGCGGCCGCAAGGTTTTGATGCAAACAGATTTCATGCTGCATCGCACTAGTTATTCCGTTCTGAGGATTACACCATTGGCAGCTCATATCAACCTGATAGCCTTCAGCAACTAAAATAACATGTACATAAGTCATGGGCGAGCCCCTTTTAACAATTTGTTACAATGAGTAGGGTCATGGCAGCTCAAATTGTGCTCTTGTAATTTATCAATCAAAACCAATTGCCCAAGCCTGCTATCAAACCGTTTTCTGCTGCTAAATTGTGAGTGTCATTGAATGGTATGATTTCAACCTTGTGAACATTACAAGGGTGACTAAACTTGTTGTGCTCAATCCTGTTTGTCACTGGCAAATGGTCTCTTATTTTTCTTTTATAGTCACATGCTGGCAAATGGACTGTACCAATTGTCCATACATACATACACTTATAAGCTAATACAATAACTTGTGGCATTCCACACACACACATTCTCTTCTCACATATATTAAATATGCAGTGCCCATCTGGCTTTAAAAACCCTCAGTGACAACTGAATGTAGGAAACAATAAAATGTTCATGGTTGGCTTGTTGATACATTTTCTATACTTGCACTGGGTCGGTGGGGATGATGTAATAATACCTGCAATCCTGCAGCACAAAATTATGTGCGAGGCTTCAAATCAGTGATGTATAAGTTTAAAATTATGACTGTAGTCAATCGATTTCTTTCCATAATTCCTAGTGGAGCGCCCGGTTACTGGATGCTCCTGACTACAAAAACTGTACCAGTTTAATTAACTAGCTGAGGCTGCACTCAGGTCAATTTCCTTTTGGACATTGACCTGAGGGAAGGCGATAAAGAAACCTTTACGGGCCTGCCTACGATTCACCAAAGTTTAATCACATTTCGATAAATGATTTACAAACCCATACAGGACCAAACATTTCTCCATACCCAGTTCACCCTTTTAGGGTCGAAATTAAAAAAAAAACCTCATAACTGGGTATTTAGGGGAATCCTGCAAATTTAAAATCTCTAGGTCTATATGTTAAGACTGTGCATTCTCCGTTAGTCAGCAACGGTACAGTTAAGTATAGATACCTATTAAAATGTTCACAAAATTAAAACAATATTTCAATCATTGCTCGTTTTGAGATGCAGGATTTAACCGAGGAAAGTGTCCGTCGACATTGGATGTCAAGGTTAAAGTTAGTGGATCTCCTTTAAGCTTTTCCTCAGGATGTCGAGGTAGATGTGAGCATGGGAAGGTGCGAAGGTGAGCGCCGGCCGCAGCCGCACTGAATATTCCCCGCAGGTCCCAGCCAGCACACCTGTAACCATGTCCACACAAAATCTTTCATAAAATTTTCTGTAAAATAGAAACTCCTTTTGAGCAATGTATACCAGTCTGTCAGCCTTCTACTTCATAAATGTATACACTAACAGTCGGTTTATTTAGATTTTCGACATAATATTTAATATTTACGGATATACAGTGTAGAAGCTTACTTCTTTCCGACGTTTCGTCCACCACGTTGCGGACATCATCAGGATGAAAGTAAGCTTTTACACTGTATATCCGTGTAAATATTAAGTATTAAGGTAACAGTCTTATTAAGTATTGGCAAACACAATTAAAAACGTGGATAATCTCTGGCTTTACAGCACACATCACGATTTATTCCAAGTGCAAAGTATTTCAATGTCAATAATACATACATAGAAATATTTTTGTAAACCTCCAAAAAATACATCGGTACTGTCTCACATTTTCATGTCGATATGTTATATTTGAAATTGCAATCTGTCGATTTATAGACATTTATCAGTTTTTTTTGTTAGGAATGGTTGTCTTAAGTGTGGCAAATGTCCAATGACGTTTCCACAAAAGTACATAGATTATAAGACTAAGCTGTTATTAAGTCTTGCGGTGCCCTCCTCTTCAGTCTAGTGAAGACCCTCTTTAGTGTCATCAAGTTTAAGGCTAATTCATTTGGGTGTATCGAGTCTTGATTTGTATGCTGCTGTTTTTGTTTTAGCTTCCTCTACTGATGGGATTTGAAGTTCCAGATGGAGCCTGTTCGTAACATACCATGGCGCGTTGACAATCATGCGCAGAATATTTTATTGAAATCTTTGGAGGATTTAGTTGGATTCTTTAGGACCAGATAGGTTTGAGAATAGTTTTGTATAGGAGTTGGTTTTTGGAGTGGCCAAAAAAAGAGATGAATTCGTAATCCCTCACTTATTGTCGTAAAAAAATAAATAAAAATCTCGTTTTGCCATTTTGTTATCTAACAGCCTAGGAACCCTTATTTCTTTGACTTTTTCGCAATTTTCGGAGTAATATTTTTTTTCTTTGCAACGATTATGAATTCAATGAGTATATAACTAAAGAATTCTTTAGTCTATCGAACTACATAAACCCAACTTTCCAGGGCATTGTCATACTTGTATCGAAGCATCTGGACCTACTTGGCTGCAACATCTCCAAAGAAGTGCGTTTTCGGCGCTTTATCGAGTCCAAGGACAAAATTGCAGAAACTGGGGATCCTATACCATTGCAGAAAGTTGCTTCAACCAGAACAACTACATCTTTACAAATCACAGATAAGGCCGGTGATAGAATACTGTAGCCACATTTAGAAAGGTAGTTCCCGGTACCTGCTGGCGTCCTTGGACTCAATACAGCAGATAGCGGTCCGTCTTGTTGGTTACTGTTCAGTCCACTCCAGGCTAACTCACTGTTAGCCTGGAGTCCTTGAGCCAACGATGGTTTTACAGGTGCCATCAAGGAAATTGCTCTGCCGAACTAGCAACCCTCATCCCTTCCCATGCAACCTATATCCTGAGCACCCGCCGCAGATAATCGGAGCACCCCCTTGTGGTTGACAGTAGGTTTTGGAGAATAAACCGTTTCTCAAACTAATTTATCTGCTGCACCGCGAGGATATGGAACTGTCTGCCGGCGGGTATCTTTCCTCAAACCTCTAACCTAACCCTGGGAGTCTTCTAACGTAACTTAAACAAACTCAATAGTTCAGCGGTAGTCCGCAAATCTACTGATGTAGTGCTTCGCTGAGTGGTTTCGCGAGGTGAGGTGTATTTGGCTTTCTGAGTACCTTTGGTCTCTTAGTACAGCTTCTAATCTATAATTAGAAGCATTACCTGAGATTTTGTAAACAAAAGAACATTAAGTGCAGTTTTCTTCCCATTAATGTGAGACTTAAAATTATCTAGTATTCTTTTATCGTTCCGACACTAATGATTTCGGGAAAAACTGATAATAGTAGGTATGATGTACTGAGCCAGAGTCAATAACGATTATGTAACCTGTGCGAGTCGAAACAAACCACATCTGAATAACAAACCTAGTTGTTCGTGGATTATTTTAGATCTTCAATAAATAGCAAACGCAGCTAAGTCATTCTGAAGAATGTTGTCATGATAGTTAGCACTAGTTAGCACTAGTTAGATACACTATGACGAAAATGCCCAGATCAGGCGAATTAACGCCGTTGAAAAAAATCGTATTTTTTTATGTTACTGGACATGGATGGTTAGTACCACACCCACCGTCATGAGATTAGCCCAACACACCGCATTCACGAAGTAATTAAGTGTCATGCCAGGACCTTTCCTTCATGAGCACGGCTACATTAAACTGGAAGGAAAACACGAACAATTTTTCATCGCTGCTTCGACCACCTGTTTATCCAATGTGATGGTACCCACCCAGACGGGCTTGACCCTACCACCTAGAATGGAAAGCGGACCCTACAGTTTTAGATGGATTCCGGACCAACAAATAGCTTGCATTCGTGACGAAAGGGAAAGAAAGTGGTTCTATCTCATCTCATTTCATTGAGAGAAATAGTAATCTTTTTCAACACAGTAACAAGTACTCTAGTAATCATCTCTACTCTGCAGGCAATCAAGGTCGCCTGCTTACCTTAACCAAAGAGTATCCTTTCCACAGTCTGGTTTAAGTCTGGTACTAGGTAGAAAGATGTACGTACCTATATTACTGGAATTTGTCATCAATATCGGGGTCAAGAGAAATGACTTTCATTTGTTATACTTTTTAGTTAGTTTTTTTTTTAAACGTTTTTCTTTATTATTGATTGCATTTTCTTGTTCGTACGTAATGGTAATAAATGGGAATTGTTTTTGGGGGTAGCATAAGCATAAATAATATGTCTTATTATATTTGAATGTGTTCATATGTACCTATGTTACCGCTGTTAATTCTCTTAAATAAAATAAAATAAAATACTTAATATTTTATATTACCTATACACACATAACATATATAACTTTTACTGACTCTTAACTTTACTGACATAACATAAATGTTTGCTTTTTTGCGTCTCAGATATTTTAGAATACTCTAGTTTGTACTTTGTGTGTAAACACAAAATATCATCAATGACATAAGTCCAGTAGCACCCTACGGTCGGGTTTGTTTTGCACATGTGGCGTGCCCCTTCCCCCGCCGACCGCTCTCCCGGCGGGGAGTCCTACCGCAAGCCGCGCGGGCGGTGCGATCCCCTCCTCCCACTTCACCTCCGCGCAATGCGAGCGCACAAAAATTGTATCACATTAAAAAAAAATATAGCAGTGATAGTAGGTATTAAATATTTTGAAAATAATATTTTCTTCGAAATTTATTGCACACTTGTTATCATGTCTGAGCCTAGCTACCTTACCAATTTCATTGGGGATTTCCCGTGTTTGTAAGAAATTAGACTGAATTTTAGGCCTATTTTTTATTTTGTTTGTCTTCGCATGCTCGTTTTGTTAAACCAAAGAGGTATTTTTGGGATGAATCCACAATCAGTCCTAATCAATGAACCTACCACGTACCGACCGATATAAACTTACCTTAACTTTACCTTGACAATGAAATAAAAAATATTGAGTAGTCAAACTTCCATGGAAACAAAATCTTATCTCGCCAGAAATAGATGTAGAAACTTCCCAAGATATGAGTTTATCTATGAAATGTTGAAAAATATTATCTTATTGTACCTACCCACTTATGTTCTTTACTGACAAATATTTACTCATTGATCTGTTTCATAATACCTATACTAACAACAGAGTGATGCCTACTACCGTCGGCGAATACTAATAATAGATTATAATAGAGATAATAATAATAAATACAAACATAAAAACTAAAACACTTGCAAGTAGTGTTACTAGGTGTCCCATTTTCACTCCAAAAAAGATCCAAAACCCTTATGAATAGAAAATATTTAAGTAGGTTAGGTTAGGTCTGTTAAAGTTTGTGCTTTTTATAAAGCACACAAAGAATACATACTTTTTGATGTTCTGGCTTTTGGATCCAATGCATTTTGGACTTTACGAATAGGAATTTGAGCAATTTTTATATAAAATTTTAAACAATGTAGAATCAAATCGTGAATGCTCTTATGACGTGCCCTAAAAATTGTGCGAGTCGGACTCGCACAAGAAGGGTTCTGCACAATCGTACAAGATTTAACGTTTTTGTATGGGGCCCCACTTCATTTTTAATTTTTTTTTATTTCACCTATGTGTTGTTACAGCGGCAAAATAAATACACACTCTGTGAACATTTCAGCTGTCTACCTATCACGGTTCATGAGATACAGCCCTGTGACAGACGGACGGACGGACAGCTGAGGCTTAGTAATCTGGCTCCGTTGGCACCCTTGGTGCACGGAACCCTAATGAATAGCAAAACAAAGAACTCCCTACTCACCATTCTTCTTGAGAGTACCAGCGATCTTGTCGCGCGTCTCGGTCTTCGGACTGGAGAAGGAGAGGAAGGTCCCCCGTCCGCGGACGCTGCGCACGAGCTCCGGGAACTCCTCGTGCAGCTCCTCGAGGCCGGCCTTGAGCACCGCACCCGACTCCTGCACCAGCGCCAGCAGCTTCTGCCGCCTCATCACCTCCAGCACGCGCTCCAGTATGAGCAGCTTGCTCGGGTCACCCATCCAAGTGTTGAACACGCGGTATGGATGCAGTGGTCTGTGTCGCATGCATGCCTTAGTTTCCACACATCACAAGATACATACAATTATAAGATTTTTTTTTATGTGATTGGACATGGATAGCATGGATACCACTCCTAATGTCATGATGTTAGCCCAACACACTCAGTAAGCATATGCCCTTTCATACATTTCTGTCGCCTGTTGCGGTATTCCGATATTCCATCTTTCTTTGCGTTTTTTATGTAGTTCTTGCACGGTGTTATGACACAATTGAGAACAATGCGATTCAAATAAGAATAGGACGGGGCTCGTGACTAACTACACTTGAATTCGCGTAGGAAAGTACGCGGCAACACCGCGGCAATGTACCGAAGTTTGTGAAGTGAAGTGAGTGTTTTATCAGTTTGACATTCAAAATGGCGGTGATCCTACCCTATTCTTATTTGAATCGCATTGTATGTTTGGCGCGTATTATTAGTATTAATACTAAGCGCATGACGACAGCGGCTGGTGTCCCCGCGACACATAGAACACCACTTATGTTGCTCCATTTTTGTCGCATGGAAGGGCCTGTCCTTACGTATCAATATGAATGTCAATGGCGAGGGCACTCACTTCATTTGTTCGTCGTAGTAGAAGCCGCCGGTCTGCATCTTCTTGCTGAAGGTGACGATGTCGGGCGGGTAGGGCAGCTCGAAGTGTTCGTGCGCCCACATCTTGCCGGTGGGCCCGCCGCCCGTCTGCACCTCGTCCACGATGAACGCCGCGCCTCGCTGCAAGGAGTCCACTTTTTGTATGTCAGCCGCGCCCGTCGCTTGAAGGTTCACGCGCACAGTTGTTAATCGGTAGGTATCTTTATTTCGGGTAGTTTTGGTCCCCGATATCGATGAATTTGTATCGCCTTTAGAATAACCCTCTTAGTATGTTTTTATAGAACTGGATATCAATGGCTAATACCTCAACTATTACTATAATAGCACACTAAATCACCTTCGTTATTTATTGTATTATTATACATTAAGGTGGTTGGAAACACGGTTAATGTTCATTGCCGCTTCGACTTTTCATTTTTCATTTATTGCGATGGTACAAAACCTAGATTATAGCGTGTAATCCGAATCCGGTTAACGTCAGGTCATTTTGGTAGCTGTTTTAGTCCCTTTCTCGGCAAAGCTTTCCCCAAAACCTATGTGAAAGCAATTCCTCTGACATCGATGGGGAACAATATCGAACAAAGAACGATTAAATTAGTTTTATGTTATATGATCGCCGCGAAACCTATTCCACAGGTTCAAAAAAGATGAACACAACCGAGTGTCATAAACGATGTTTATGACCCCCCCCGCCTGCTTCTCGGACAGTAACTACGGAACGAACTCACCTCTCGGACGATGTTCTGCAGCGCTCGGAAGAATTCCGGCGAGGCCTCGTTGTCGCCGCCCTCCGACTGTATGGGCTCCACGATGAGGGCGGCGACGGGCCGGCCGCACCTCTCTTGCGCCTCGAACAGCTCCTCCACCCGCGCCAGGCTCCTGGACACGACAGGTGATGACCGTCTTACAGAAAAACCCATAGATTTCGTTTCACATCGACAGTATTTACCCCCTCTTTTAATTATATCTCAAGCCTGGGGTTCACTTAGTGACCATGACAGAACCGTTGGGTCATTTTTAATTTAATATGTCCTTTTAGTTCATTTACCGTTTACAAAAAATATATAATATTTGACCGCCCTCGAGGAGCCTGGTGTCAATTTAGAAAAGTAGCTGATTTGAAATTCATGCAATGGATTTGAGTTCAAATCAGTTAGGTACCAAGGCCATGACATAAGCAAAAACAAAGCAATGATACTATAAATCACTTTCCCTCGTAAATTAATAGGTCGCCACCGCATTTCCCTATTAACCTCATCAAATCTTGTGACCAAAATGGGAAACGATATTTTTGTGGGTTTTCGAAAATTTTTAAGTGACAAATTTGTTTATTGCTGCCTCCAGAATCCCCCTCTAAAGCACCAGATGATGTGCATGATAAGTAGTCATAACGCGATAGGCGGCGGCAGGGCGTTCAGACGCATCTCAAGACTTCACTTATTTTACGAGAGTCCTCCTATAGTTCGATACACGATCTCGTTACTACGACCGAGTGTTCGAAAACTTTCCGTGTGAGTGCTTAAAATGTAAACTACCTTTTGTCTTCCTCCTGATTTTCCCGCGCAAACTTGTCGAGTGGGTAGCGGTAGCACGGGAACGGGGCGACGGGCCAATCAAATGCCGGAATGTCCAACTTGTGAATTGGCTTGGAGCGAGTCGTGGACAGCGAGCCAAACGTTCGGCCGTGGAACGAACCCTGCAATGCATCGTCTTCATTGCTAACACTGTGATGGGCTCAACACTTCACCGCAGCCTTTACAATGTGATCCAATTGAACAAATAGTCTTCGGGTAAACGCGCAATTGGTTTTCCATAAGCAATCATTACTTTTGTGGACTGACACGAAAAATCTTGCAGTGTTACGCCCAATGGAGGAACTTTGCAAAAAGACAAACAAGTGTTTACTTGCATAAAAATCTTATTTAAATAAGAGTTGAGATATTTACTAATAAGACTAGAATCTACATAATTGTCAGGTAGTTTAGTGTGAGATATTTTTTCTAAGTTTTTGATAAATTACATACTTCTTCTTCTACTTTTCAAAAAAAAGTATAAGAACTAACGTTGTTATAAGATTCTCCACAATTTTAGTCCTCATAATTTTTTACGAGTTAAAAAAGTGGAAAATTACAATTATCGTCCTATCTTTTTTATTATCTTCCGATCAACAGCTGCGTTACCGGTGGAATCCAGTCACCCTTTTCAATTTAGACTACCAGTGCTCAATATCTAACACCGTGGGAAACTGAAAACTCAAAGAAGCCTGCAGGGATTGGAACCTTTGCGTAACAACACGAAATCCATAACCGTACAATAGAGACATCGTAAAAAGATTGATTCCACTGTGCCGTACCTACGTATCTACTTCTGTTTCTTCTCAGTGAGCACTCTGTGCAATACCGAAAATCGGAGTAAAGGAACCAAACTTGAGGTGATGGCTGACACACCTCAAACGACATAATGGTGAGATCAGGAGATCCGGGCGGGCGGTTGATCATGCATGAGTCCATCTCTTCAGGCGTGAAATTGGGCGCGCCGCCGCGCCTCTTGGTGTTGTACCAGATGAGGGCGGTCTTGAACGCGTTCTCGTTGGAGCAGGAGCCGCACATCATGGTGGCGGCGCCGCGCAGGCCCGCCGGCGCCGCCGCCAGCAGCACGTCGCGCATCTTGCTCGGCCACTCGCTGCCGGGGAACACGCCCAGCGCTGGACGGTTGATCAGCGTTTTCTGATAAAACATCACAATCATTTGTGCCTCCGGGTGAAAGAAAGAAAGGAATTTTATATTGTGCAAATTACATTAAAAAATATACACAGAACAATTGAATCTAACAGAGCGAAACTGCACAAAGGCAGACTACTAAAAGTGATTTCTTCCAGTCAACCTTTGCGGTGATGAGGATAAGAATTTAAAATGAAATTGTAGTTAATTCGTAATGCGTAAAGGGTGACAGAAACCAATCTATACAAAGGGTGAATTTTTCAAGTGGGCCTTCAGGGCCAAATCCGAAACTATAAGAAATAGCTAAAAACACTCAAAGGAGTCATGAGACTGATTTTGATAAAAACTAAAACTGCATTATTAGATTTTAGGAAAAATCGTTTTCCTAGCCGGGAATCGAACACGTTGATTTTGAGAAAAATAAAGCACCTGTATTATTGCACCAGTCAATAGTGTCGCCTATGAGGAACAAATCCTTTGAAGTATTATCATACAGTAAATTAAAGGAAATTGTTGAGTTTTAATAAACTGCTTAAAATGTTCAATTATTCATGCATTACCCGTACCTTCACAAAGTGCCTGAACGGCTTGTAGCAGAGGTACGACCAAGTTAATCTATAGTGTAAGTTCTAAAAATGCAGAGGAACGGTGTTGGGGTGAGTGGTTAGGTACATTACCACAGATGAAGTTGTAATACTTGGTCTAGTCACTTTTGATAACTTATTGAAGCGGGCTAGTCAAAAAGTGGTCACACCATATTGGCGGGATCGTCGAAGATTGTGAGCAGCGCGGGGTGGTTGTAGCCGAGCGGCACGGACGAGATCTGCATGAACGTGTCCAAGAACACGTTGCCGTCGACATCGACGAAGTAGTTGCCGACGCTGCGATTGTAGTCGGCGAACAGCTGCACCGAGTTCGCTTGCTGCAATGTTTGAAAAGTCATTTTTGTTTCGTATAAACTATCAAAAACATTACTACCGTATTCATTTTTGCAGGAACTACCAGACTAAAGAACTTTACACCTCTCTTACATGACTTACCAAAAAAGGGATATTATGTTTCCCGTATTCAAGTTCATTTACGTATTGTGAGTGAACACAGATAATAAGAGGTCTTTTTTACACTTTTTTTTGCAATTGATATCTTTGTGTGTGAGTTTCTTTAAGCAGTCTTATACAATGTTTCATTTAAATTAATTAACCTAAACTTTTGGTAGTCACACTACACATATTATGTCACAAATGGATCTATCCGCGAATTAAATCAATTCAGTAAAGAAGAGCCCACAAGTTAACTTCACGGGTTTATAGATTTTCTCCATTCACAATAATGAAATAAACACTTAGATCTAAACGCTACTGACAAGCATTTTTTGGTAGAACAGTTTAAGTCAAAGAACAAAAAACTTGCCAAGTTCCGTACAATCATACAAAATTTAGCACAAAAAATCACGTTTTTTGTATGGGGGCCAATTTTTATAATTTTTTTATTTTGCCTATTTGTTATAGTGGCAAAATAATTACACACTCAGTGAAAATTTCAGCTGCCTACCTATTACGGTTCATGAGATACAGCCCTGTGACAGACGGACGGACGGAAGGATGGACAGCGGAGGCTTATTAATAGGGTTCCGTTGGCACCCTTTGGGTACAGAACCCTAAAAACAAAAGTCACAGCAATGAAGAAGTTCAAATGGATAATATGTATAATATAACTAGTACTACAACACTATTGAACTTGACTTTTATTTAGGGAACACGAGTTATAGGTCCCATGATCACTTACTGAAAACAAAACTTTCCCCCGACTGCGACAAGTACCTAATCTAAATAAATTCTCCGATATTTCCATCTTTCGTTCATAAAAAAGTTTTAAATTAATTACTTTTTCTTAAATTAAATTGACTAATGTTTTCCTTTTTATTTCATAATCATGAATCTTTATGAATGTACCTTGGTACCTGAATTGCGTTAAGTTCGCACAGAAGCTGCTTCGTTTTGGGCCCCGGGACTTCGTTGGTCTTCACGCAGGGTCCACTAGGCTCATCTTGGGTCGAAAAAGGTCGAGCTTTTATTACATCTGCAATCGCCACCGTTTTGGGAAAAATCACTTATTACAATTCGGTTAAAGTTGTTATGGTTTAACTTTGTAGGTAGGTAACAGTTTGAGATACCCGTACAGTTAAATATTAAATGTATTTTACACAGTCAAACGATCTCTCATCCATATAGTTTATTTTCAGTAAAAAAATTAAAACCCTTTTTTTTTTAAACTAAAAATTTCAAATTTGTAATGTTTATTTTGGTAGTAAGTTATGGCTTTTCCCGCATTGTGACAGGGGAGAAACTTGGTTTGGAAAAACATGATTTGGAAAAAAAATACATTCGAACACATTTTTGTTTAAACGTTAATATTTGGGCATACTGAAAGTTTCCAGATTCTGATAAATAAAAGCAGATGTTATAGTTGTCATGGCATTTATTATTTTTCAAAGTGAATGCCTCACAATAAATGCATTTATGCATTCTTTGGACCCATCTGAAAAAGTAGTTGGACGAGCCTTTCTAAGGACCTATTCGATGGCTTGTGGAACTCGGGCTCTTAAATCGTAAACCTCTGAGCTTATCCTTAATTCTTGGAAACTAAATTAAGTCATAAGGTGCAAGACCAGGGCTTTATGGCAGATGCGTCAGCATTTCTACGTTTCAAGCCTTCAAATCCGCATGTGTTAACTTAGCGGAATGTACGGATGCGATAGCTTTGTAAAGGACGACATCGCTTCGAAGACGCTTTTCGCGAACTTTTTCCATCAAATCAAGCAAGCAAGTGTTTACGTACCATTCCGCAATTATTGTCCTTTGGTCTTCAAGTGATGTTCTGATTTGCCCAAAAAAATCAACCATTTCCATACCAGTGCTTTGAAAATTCTTAACTTTCTCAAGAAAATATTCAAAAGACTCATTCTGCTGATTAGCTTTTTCTTTCGGTTTAGAGAGTATACCCAGGTTTCGTGCCCCTTTTGTCATATTATACGAAAGATCATGCAAAAAGAAATCAGATACTCAAAAATTATAATTTCTTTATTTCGGGTATCGATGTTCACATTCAACCTGATTTAATATTTCTCGTATCAGAAAATCTTTACTAAGATTTCTAAAAATCGACAACTTAATTTTATTATCATACCTTAGTCTAAAAATGGAGTACCTTATAAAGCAATAACTTACTCCATGAACATTCCATACAGATTTATTAATTTTAATATTATCCAGAAGTTAGTAGTTCCAGAAACTTTCAGTATGCTTCACATAGTTACACTTTTGTTTATGATAAAAACTGATATGTTTGAATGTGATATTATTCAAAAAAAATTTTTTTTAGTTTCAAAACAGATTAATTATAATTATCTTGATGATTTTTTATCATCAAAGAAATAAATAAGTACACCTGTTTTGTGGGTCAATAATTTCGGTAAAATTTACAGTGATTTTGTCAATATGGGGTGATATCCTTTATTTTATATTGATGTTTCTATCGTTTGAGATATCTTCAATGATCAAAAGTCCTAACTACAACCAAGATACCTTTAAATACCTAACTACTAAAAAAATGTTTTTTGAAAATATTTGTCATTTCTTGTTGTTTAACGCAGATTGAACTGAAAATATATTTTGTTTTTCCACCACCTTCTGAAAATAATCAATTGCACGACGCATGCATTATGTACCTGGTTACCTAGGCAAATTGATGTACTGGTATTTAGATGGTTCTGGCCAAAGATTTAGATCCCCGGTTCTGGCAGCTAAACGGACAGACACGATACTAAAAAAATAAGGGTTCCTGGTTTTATCTACGAAATAGTAACTCTAATAAAAAATTGCTTACCGCGAATCAAACCCGGTTTTTTTCTTGAGCTCACAGTGAAAACTCTGCGAAACATGACGGGAGACGAACGGAAAATCAATTCACTATCGTTATATTGTCATTGGATCTAGCGTTCTGCACCGCTCTCGTAAAGACCGTATTGACTACTGGAACTCTATTGGCTTGGGCGAGCCGAGAGCGCGCAACTCGAACAAAACTCGATTCGCGATTCAAGAGGGGAGTAATGTAGCAGGAAGGAAGCGGTGGGGAAGGGGGCGACGACGCGCGCGGAGCAGAGCGGCAGCGAGCGGGGCCGGGGTGGGGGCAGCGCGATGCGCGAGTATGAAAGCACTAGTACCTACTACCTATATACCAATTACTTCCTTGTCCATACAGAGCGCGGACGTTCGCGCGAACTTTTATGCATGTACGTCTTAGCTGTCAAGAAATAAAACCGGCCAAGTGCGAGTCGGACTCGCACACGAAGGGTTCCGTACCATCTTAACAAAAAAATCACGTTTGTTGTATCGGAGCCCCCTTTAATTTTATTTATTTTTTAATCTCACCTATTTGTTTGTATAACGGCAAAATAAATACACGCTCTGTGAAAATTTCAGCTGTCTACCTGTTACGGTTACTGAGATACAGCCCTGTGACAGACGGACAGACGGACGGACGGACGGACGGAAGGACGGACGGACGGAAGGACGGACGGACGGACGGACGGACGGACAGCGGAGGCTTAGTAATAGGGTTCCATTTTCACCCTTTGGGTACGGAACCCTAAAAACGAGAAACGAGCGGGGAGGCAGTTCGCGTCGATGGTCGATTGTCGCTCTTATTCGCCACCGGGATCTCTCCCGGAGACCTGCGGGAATTCCAAAAACCTGCTGGACTTCTGGGCCGAGCTGGGATGGCTTACCCCACGGAATATTGAATAATTGTTCTGTGGCTTACCCTGTCACGCACAATGACCTCTCTGTAGCAGTAGGTTTAGTGCGGACAATAACCGCCCAACTAACTAACCATACTAAAACTGGTTTAGTCCAGCGGATTAAAGTTAGTCCGCCCACTCTGAATATGATTGTATCAGCGATGCTATGAGCCGTATTCAGAGTGGACGGACTAAATTTAATACGCCGGACTAAACCGGTTATTGTATGGTTAGTCCGGTGCTAATCTCGTAATAAGTTTTGCAATGTTTTGACTATCTCTGAATAGTGTTTTCGCTTTCCCTGCCTCGCGTCAATCCAAATTACTTTACGGCCGCATCATCGATATGGCCGCAACATTCGTTTGTGGGCATTGATACCTACGTGGGGGCGACGACGACGATGCGACGCGACAAGACGGGCCGGCGGCGGCGGCGCGGAGGCGGCGCGGCGGCGTACCCTTTTTTAGGGTTCCGTACCCAAAGGGTAAAAACGGAACCCTATTACTAAGCCTCCGCTGTCTGTCCGTCCGCCCGTCCGTACGTCTGTCACAGGGTATAACTCATGAACCGTAATAGGTAGGCAGCGGAAATTTACACAGAGTGTGTATTTATTTTGCCGCTATAACAACTAATAGGCAAACTAAAAAACAATAAGAATTAAAGGCGGCCCAATACAAAAAACCTGATTTTATTGTGTTCAATCTTGTATGTACGATAGTACGGAACCCTTCGTGTGCAAGTCCGACTAGCACTTGGGCGGTTTTTTACATACAAAAACGGAAGCGCCGCGCCGTCGAGTGAGTTCGGTCACGAATTCTCACTTATGATTTTTCTCATTTCCAACGACACGTAAGAACACCTAGGAACAAACATTTATAAGTCAAAGAATGGAACAAACATTCGATGTTGCGCGTTCGAATTTGTAAGGGAAAGTAAATACAGTTAGACTTTATGAAAAACGTCGTAGCTACGCTGCCGTCCCTCGATCTTACTATAAAATCAATGCTACCGCCATGCGCCATACGCATCCATACGAATGAATTTCGATCGCTTCTTTCGTCGTTCCATGCTCGCTGCTTGCACCGGTCCACCCACACCGCGCCATTACCCTCCCGCCGGCCCGCGCGACTCCGCCCACCAGCAGAGCTTTACAAGTGTTTACTCCTATGCACCTCCTAGGTTTCACACTCTATCACAGAGGACGGAATGTGTTTCACTCTACCAACCGAATCTACACACATCCAGCCTAGTCCAAGACAAGATAAAAATACAATTTCTAAAATTATCGAGTGTAATTTCAGGGTTATATTCTGGGGCCATTCCGGCACAAAGTGAAAGGCGAGCCGAACAAATATGAGAAGTAGGTAGGTAAATAATAGCATATGTACTTGGCCATCTAAATTAATAAATAGGTCAGCTAAATTAACAAAATTGTCAGCAAGATGTTCTGCAAGATGCATGGGGTAAAACCACCAGATTTCAGAGCTAAAAGGTAGTATAGATATCGGTATAGTTAGATTCTGTATACACGCGATACCGATCTCAGAATAAATTGCTACCGCGCAAAAGCTTCACTAACGAGCGTAAGTAAGCTTTTTGAGCCTAATAAAGCGAAAGAACCAAAGTTTTCACCACTTCCACTGCGCCACCGCACCACCGCGCCGGCGCGTCGCCGGCTGGTTCAAAGGGAGCCGCTCCGCTCACCTTGCGACGCATCAGTCTCCCGCCCTCCGGTTGGACGGATCGTACCCTTAAATTCTTTGCCCTTACCTCGGTGCATGAAAAGTCCGTAATAGTGACCAAATTATAACACCTCAAAAATAACGAAGTGTTTGCTATGCATTGTTCGTCTCTGCCCACCCCTCCGGGTAGACCACGGAGGAGAGAGGTAGAGAGGCTAGAAAACGCAGTGTCATATGTACGAGGGGAAGCGGGGGGAAAACACTTCATGGTGGGGTCATGCAATTTTTGCTAAATCCATCTACCGATAGAACCGGTATTCTGGTAGCAGCTGTTCCGAGAGCTATTCTTAATGGTTACAAGACTACAAATAGATGGCGCCTATTGCATTTTACCGTTAGTTTTTTTAAATAAAAAAACCTTCGAAATTTACATCTATGCATTAGCGCGGATTCAAATAATTTTGATTTAAAAATGTCATAAAAATTTTCATCATGTGATCAACATTTCTTATTGTACAAAGAAAATGATTGCGCGCCATCTATCGGCAAATAGCAAGACCGATACATCGAAACAATGTTCGAATATTGACTCAAATTATAAAAATATGATGTGTTTTACAGACAAATAAAACGTAATTCCACCTACAGACTTTAGATATGTTTTTCCTGTGTAATGTTTGCAACATTTTACACAAAATCTCACCGTGTAATCGACTGTTCGCCGAAAATTGTGCCGCAGACCACAATATTGTCACACAACCTAATTGTCGCGAATGACACTAAGCCACGCCTTCTTATCACGTGGGCTGTGACGTAGAGATCCACTTTGCTTAGACCATCTCCTCTCTACCTCCCTCCTCCGTGGTTCAGCTGCTCACGCTTAAGAAACTGTCAAACTAGAAAAGATGCCTAATTTTGGTCTAAGCAGATGACATTTCGCAAGCGACTCACCGACGTAAGTGACATTCAAGAGTGCATCGTCAATGGCGAAGAAAAGTGCTTATTTATCACGACAGGTGGCATCTTTGAGCGGCTCGTAGCCTAGTGGCGCGGGGACTGGCCTAGCGTACAGTCGTTTCGTCTGAAATCTATACACCGGAAATAGAGACAAATTTGAGATCTCTTTCTGTCATGCTGAAGTCAACCATAGAGTAAAAGGGACATAGGAAATTCTTCTCTTTCCAGTGTATACAATTGAGAGGAAACGACTGTACCAGAGGTCTGGGCTCAATTTCGACACGCAGCACTGTCTTTCTCTTTCCGATTTCGATAAGTGCATTTCGTCACGAATGCGAGCTGCTCCATGGTTCGGTATCCATGTAAAACTGTAAGTCCCCTTCCCCTACTAGGTGGTAGGGTTTAAGCCCGCCCGGGTTGGTACTATCGCATTGAATGAAAAGATGGTCGAAGCGGCAATGAAAAATTGTCCGTGTTTTCCATCCATTTCAATGTAGCCGTGCTCATAAAGGGAAGGTCCTGGCATGGCACCTAATTCCTTCAGGAATGTCGTGTATTGGGCTAATATCATAACGGTAGTTGTGTGGTATTAGCCAGGTCGCATAAAAAAAAACTAGGCGACCAGCATATCTACTCA
Organism: Incurvaria masculella; assembly: GCA_946894095.1. Lineage (NCBI taxonomy): Eukaryota > Metazoa > Arthropoda > Insecta > Lepidoptera > Incurvariidae > Incurvaria > Incurvaria masculella. The sequence goes on from OX335647.2 coordinate 10,457,278, forward strand.
GGAAAACTAAAGCGAGAAGTTCTCGTGTTCGGTTCTGTCAAACTCTTTGTAGAAAAAACCTTTTTTCTTCATACAGTTTGACAGTGGCGAACACGAGAACTTTTCGCTTTCGCTTTCATTTGGAATACTGTCCATCAACCATACAAAAATGAACAGAATAGATTTGAACATTTTATTTACTCAATATATGTAATTAAAATGACAAAAATTCCTCAATCGGAATAACAAAAATTAATTGTTCCAAAATTTGTGAATCAAATCATGTCGTGGGAAAGAAAATACCACAAAAATATAACCAATACTATTTCGTTAAAAATTGTGTGCTGGTCAATTACATTAAGGATGTTCCGACCCATACAATGTTTTTTTTACACAGAACGCAAAAAGTATTGCATTTTAAGGCACGAATTCGTCAAAAATATTAAAGATAGCCATAGTAGTTGCAGCAAAAACATATTCACAATTTCAGGTTTATGGTTTCGTTGTAATCAAATAAATTAAATAAATTGTAACAAAACCAATAATCCTGAAATTGTGAAATTATTATCGCAGCAAGTAATATGACTATATTAAACTTTTATTATTAATTCGTGGCTTAAAGTGCAATACTTTTTGCGTTATGTGTGCAAACAACTTTATATGGGTCGGACCAGCCTTCAAATGTGTTTCAAAACAAACAAAAGTTCTTCTTTTCCTCTAAACCTTATTCTAACTGCATGATCGAGGACATATTTCATCTAAAAACTTGACAGGAATGACAGTTTTGCCGTTTATAAGGTCAGGTCGCTCATGCGACATCTACAATAGCGATGGGTCGTTCGCGGGTTTTTCGCGGCTCGGGTCTGACCGAACGACCGGAAATTGAACGGGTAATTTCGACCAGTTTGGTCATTCGTTGACGCGGTCTATGCGACCCGGGGGCTACTCTTGAAATTCAAATTCACCATTGAGTCACGACTCACCAGAGTATCAGAAGGCTAATCTAGAAATTAAGATTCACCGGTGAGTCATCAGTGTGTTACGAGTGACTCACTGGTGAATTACAATTCTTTCAAATACGCGAGCTGCAGTAAGACCACAAAATACATCTAATTTGTTGTAGGACCAAAGAAAATAAGGTACGACCCGCCTATTTGGCCCGTTCGTTCGCGAACCGACCCGAGAACCGTCTTACCGTTCGGTCAGTCGGTCCATGAGTTTTCTATCGAACGAACGAAAAATATCATCGAATGTTCACGAACGAGATCGAACAGCGTTACAGTCGCTACCATGGGTTGCTTTATTCAGCGACGGATCGTTTATCGAACGCTCGATGAACGTTGCGTTCGACCAGTAGCCCTACCATGAGTTTTGGTGATGTTCACTTCGACCAACGTTAACGAAATTTTTGTATGGGGAAAATTGCAGCGCCTCTAGCGTACGATCTTGTTACTAAAAACGGCACTACGAGTTCATATTCACGCTCGTTGTCGAGCATCACGAACGTTATCGAACGACGACGCGATACGGTTGTATGAAAAACGGTACCATGAGTGTACATTTTGACAGTTCAACGTGATCACTTCGATAACGTTATTCGAATTTCTTTTCACTAGTCATATCTTGGGTGAAAGGACGATCGAACACACATTTTAGTGCCAAGGATGAAAAACCAAGCGTATTTCATGTCAATTTCTGAATTCAATATTATGTTAGCAACTTAATAACTACAACTCTACGTAAAAAAATACTATTCGAAATATTGTTTTAACGGTTTATTTTATTTATAAACGTTTCTTCAAACCTGTTTCAGGAATTAATTTATTTTTAAAAATTTAATTTATGTAGGTGTATTTCCTGAATACATATTTTTTTATGCAAAGAAAATAAAGCATTCAAAACATAATCTGTATCGGTAATCTATAAGAAAAATAAAACAACTTTAATTGCATCCAAGAAAACCAAAGTCAAACATTGACGAAACATTTGCGCGAAATGGGTAACTAGGTATATGATGTTATTTACAGACAAATGGTACGCCCTATGAGTCTCGCTTATTGTCTCGCGCCGCCCGCCGCCGCCGGCAAAGTATCGGTCAACAAATATCGTTACAAAATATCGGCTGCCAACAATCGACGGTTTGTGGTATGTTTTTACTAGTAAACTTAGGAAATTTATACTCAATTTATAATAGTGCGGTCCTATTTTATCTCATGCGAAAGAAGATACGGACACTGTTAATCACGGCCTACTCACTATCTTCCATTATTTCTTGTCTCTGGTCGAACGCAACGTTCATCGAGCGTTCGATAAGCGATCCGTCGGTGAATAAAGCAACCCATGGTAGCGACTGTAACGCTGTTCGATCTCGTTCGTGAACATTCGATGATATTTTTCGTTCGTTCGATAGAAAACTCATGGTAGGGCTACAGAGACAAGAAATAATGGAAGATAGTGAGTAGGCCGTGATTAACAGTGTCCGTATCTTCTTTCGCATGAGATAAAATAGGACCGCACTATCATAAATTGAGTATAAATTTGCTAAGTTTACTAGTAAAAACATACCACAAACCGTCGATTGTTGGCAGCCGATATTTTGTGACGATATTTGTTGACCGATACCACCGAATAAATAACTAACGTACTTTGCCGGCGGCGGGCGGCGCGAGACAATAAGCATGACTCATAGGGCGTACCATTTGTCTGTAAATAACATCATATACCTAGTTACCCATTTCGCGCAAATGTTTTGTCAATGTTTGACTTTGGTTTTCTTGGATGCAATTATAGTTGTTTTATTTTTCTTATAAATTACCGATACAGGTTATGTTTTGAATGCTTTATTTTCTTTGCATAAAAAAATATGTATTGAGGAAATACACCTACATAAATTTTTTTTTTTTTAAATAAATTCATTCCTGAAACAGGTTTGAAGAAACGTTTATAAATAAAATAAACCGTTAAAAAAATATTTCGAATAGTATTTTTTTACGTAGAGTTGTAGTGTACTCATTATTAAGTTGCTAACATAATATTGAATTCAGAAATTGACATGAAATACGCTTGGTTTTTCATCCTTGGCACTAAAATGTGTGTTCGATCGTCCTTTCACCCAAGATATGACTAGTGAAAAGAAATTCGAATAACGTTATCGAAGTGATCACGTTGAACTGTCAAAATGTACACTCATGGTACCGTTTTTCATACAACCGTATCGCGTCGTCGTTCGATAACGTTCGTGATGCTCGACAACGAGCGTGAATATGAACTCGTAGTGCCGTTTTTAGTAACAAGATCGTACGCTAGAGGCGCTGCAATTTTCCCCATACAAAAATTTCGTTAACGTTGGTCGAAGTGAACATCACCAAAACTCATGGTAGGGCTACAGACGTTCGCGAACGACCCATCGATAATTCCAATGCCTAGCCTAATGTGGCGTTGAGGGATACCGTTATCACAGTTCCGTCATAGCCTGCTGTATTGTTTTGTGTTTGAGTGCACGCATGGCTCCGTACATATAATGCAACCACCATCCTATCTGTCTGTGGTGATGGTTGCTTTCGGTTGCTTTTATGATACAACTAGCAGCCCGTCCCGGCTTTGCACGGGCATAATATCATTTAAAAAAATGTTATTTTGACACAATGATACACAAATAAACCCTTTTTACGTAGAGTTCCTATATTGAAATATTTGAAATAAAAAAAACTTAGATGTTATTGTTAGATGATTATGAGATATTAGAGAAATAATAAATTCAAAGTGCTATAGGAAGAACCGCGGCCTCCGACGCACTATTTATAGGCACGCTCCCCCCGCCCCGGCGGGCCGGTACCTATGCCGCAAACGCTATGTCCCGCAATTTTTAAAGTAATATCTTCGAAAATATTCATTTAAATCATATGCTGTAACGGGCCATATAGATCTATATTAAATCAAAAATGTATTAAAGGTATTTAATTGGATAAGGATTAATGCTGTATTGGTTAAAATCACTTCGAAAATTAGCCATTATTTGTCGTAAAAAGTAAATGACAAAAAAATGTTATTGTGGGATATCCATAAGAGATAGACATATATACCATCGCCGAGTTTTCTGTAGACCTTTTCAATGTCTACATTACTTACCCCTTTTTTCACCACCTCCAGTTACCTGAAATCCGATAAATAACTTTCGGTTACATAGCATATTATGGTGTGACCGAAAAGTAACTTTGGGATTTTTGTAGCTGGAGATGGTGGAAACGGGCATTAGTAAATTATTTTGATAAATCTCGTAGGGGTCAGCCTGCGTTTGCAATGTAAGCGGAAAAAATATTTTTTTACGACATTCACATTGGAAACCTCAAAAATAAAAGTATTTCTCCGCTATTTCATGGATGTTATTATACATATAAACCTTCCTCTTCGATCACTCTATCTATTAAAAAAAACTGCATCAAAATCCGTTGCGTAGTTTTAAAGATTTAAGCGTACATAGGGATATAGTGATATAGGGACTGAGAAAGCGACTTTGTTTTATACTATGTAGTGATAGTGATAGTGAAGTGATGATATGGATGGTATGAACCAGTATGAACTATGAAGTAGAAATTGTTTGTTTATGGTACGGACAGGAACTAGAGGAGCCAGCCATGACTTGCATCTACTCTCTATATTCCGTTCTGTGACTTACGCGCGCAACACGCATAGCGCAGTTACACGGAGTAGGATTTTTATCGCTACTTTAGGTACTTCCCGACATCCAGTGCCCTATAAACTGTCAAATTTCTTTCAATCAAGCACCGGGGTCAGAAATAGCCGAGCGCGTGATGCGTCCTTTGATTGTACATTTTGGACGACGGAGATAACGAGTTAACGTGTGTGTGTATCGGGCCTGACGGACGTTCGTTCTGTCGTTTGGAGGTTATGTTTACTGGGCGATAATAGTGTCGAGTCAGAACTGCCCGGCGGCGAACTATCACCAAGCAACAACTACATCCCACTTCAAGGACTTCTTTCGAAAGACACCATGTTAATAACCCTGAAGAACCTGCAGCAGCAGACGTTCCAGATTGAGATTGACGCGAGCGAATCCGTCAAGGCGCTCAAGCAAAAAATCGAAGCCGAGAAAGGTAAGGATTATGCTGTCGACAACCAGAGGCTTATTTACGCCGGCAAGATCCTCCTAGATGACAACGCACTCAGCACTTATAACATTGACGAGAAAAAGTTCATCGTAGTGATGGTGACGAAGCCGAAACCTAGCGAGAGTGCCACGGCGGCGACCGTCGATTCTGCACCCTCCACGGCAGCCGCAGCTTCCACCGAAAGCGGGGAAGCTAAGAGCTCTGCGCCGACCACTGCTGCATCCGCCACCGCCTCCGCCACCGCCGCCGCCACCGCCGCTGCTCCTACGGCTGAGCGAGCGCGCCCTGCCGACTCGCCCGGTAGCGCAGAGCCCGAGTTCGAAGCGACGGTGCAGAGCATAATGGATATGGGCTACACGCGGCCACAGGTGGAGCAGGCCCTGCGAGCTTCCTTCAACAACCGAGAGCGTGCTGTGGAGTACCTCATCACGGGCATCCCTGATGAGTTGCTTGCCGAAGCTGAGGCAGAGGGCGAAAGTGCTGAAGTTTCGGAAGAAGACCCACTGGCATTTCTACGTGATCAACCTCAATTCCAGCAGATGCGTGCCGTCATTCAGCAGAACCCCAATCTGCTAAATGCAGTGCTTCAGCAGATTGGTCAAACCAACCCCGCACTCCTGCAGGCTATCAGCCAACACCAGCAGGCTTTCGTACGCATGCTAAACGAACCGGCGAGTGGCACCGCTAGCAATGCAGCCGATGCGCCCGCTGCCCCTGCAGCGGCACCACCCCAGCAGCTCATAGCGGTCTCCCCGCATGACAAGGAAGCTATCGAGCGCTTAAAAGCTCTAGGATTTCCCGAAGATTTGGTGATACAGGCTTACTTCGCATGTGAGAAAAATGAAAATCTAGCTGCCAATTTCCTTTTATCCCAAAATTTTGATGACTGAAAATGTTTCACCCGGAGTCCTTAATTAGTTTTTTTTTATTAAAGTGCTTAGGAATTGTTATTTTTAATTTAACTACTTGCTGTGGTGCCAGCCTGCAGTGTGGGACGTCCCAGAACCGTGGTGGATGATCACATCATCATGCTAGTTCATGCCTAATTTCATATTATCTTCTTTGTTTATAGACACAAGTTATTTGTCTTTTAAATAATTCAGCTTGAGTTTCTAACACAAATCAACCTATTTTTAAATACCTTTGTAATAGACTTCAACATGTATATGTATTATTTAGGTATAATAAATATTTTAAAGTGTCTAAATGGCGAGCAATTTCTTTTAAATGTTGTTTCATTGTATTCAATAAATCAAATTCACGAAATACTTGTAATATTCCATAGATCGCTGATTATCTGAACTAAATAGTGTTGATCATCCATGACTGAAACATATTTTATTCATTAAATTAACTAATGTTGCAGCCATGTGCCGATGCTATGTTGCTACACATACTATGCTTGTGTGTCTGAGCACAAGGCAGCAAGAGCGCAATACCGGCCAGGTAATAGTGATACATTGCTTATGCTTGTTGAGTAAAGTGAGGGCAACTGGTTGTCCATAACTCGCTTAATATCTAGACTACTCTGTTGGCATAAGCAATCATTTGCATGACTGATGTTCGGATAATCATTGCTCTACTTGACACCTCATTTTGACATTGTGAAAGTTCTTAATAAAAATAATACTTTTCAAAGCTGTTGTGATGCTTTTGTGTGAATAGTATAACCTTTTTCATACTTTACCTAGATTATTTCTAAAAACTTTTTTTACCAGTTTGCAAATGAATTAGGGTTCTGTGACTAGTGTTTCCCAAGATATAACGAAAAGAAATTAGCGCTTGAAAATTCGATTATTCAATTGTTAAACATAAAAAAATATAATGTGAGTTTACTTACCGATGATACGATATTCCATGTGTCTTTATAACTTTCATATTGTATGTTATGCACGCTTTTACTACGCAACTAGGCATTTTCACGACTCAACATGATGATGAGTCGTGAAAGTCGCTGATGTAATTTTATCGAAATTTGTGATTGGGCATAACTTCCCAATACAGAAAATTTAACGTCTTTACTGTCTTGTGGCATATTGCAAATTGTAGGGTATCTGCGAAAAAACAAATCACTAAAGGGCGATCGATCGGACCCGGCCAACTACCGACCCATAGCCATCACCTCTCTTCTCTGCAAAGTGATGGAGCGCATCATTAACTCTCAGTTGATGAAGTATCTAGAGAGCAATGAACTTCTCAGCGATCATCAATACGGCTTCCGGCCGAATCGATCTGCTGGGGATCTCCTAGTACACGTCTCACATGAGATGGGCGATGCGCTTGAAAATCATGGCGAAGGTATGGCTATCGGCCTGGATATCGCTAAAGCATTTGACCGGGTCTGGCATAAGGCACTGTTTTCCAAGCTGCCCTCTTATGGCCTTCCACCTGAGCTGTGTGACTGGATCGCCGACTTCCTGCATGGCCGCAGCATAAAAGTCTTGGTTGACGGTTGCTGCTCCAAAGCCATGTCTGTGAATGCCGGCGTGCCGCAGGGCTCTGTGCTGTCCCCAACCCTTTTTCTGCTGCACATCAATGACCTGCTCAATTTGGGCGACATTGATTGCTACGCAGATGACAGTACGGTGCTAGCCAGGTACACCAGTCACCAGACCGCAAGCCGGGCTGAAGTGGATGACGATAGGCGGCGCCTCGTTGCTAGACTCGAAGAGACCCTGGAAAAAGTTTCCGGGTGGGGTCTCCAGAACCTCGTCGAGTTTAACGCGAGCAAGACGCAGGCGTGCGTGTTCAGTGCGAAGCGAGCTCTGTTCAGTGCGGCTCCGGGGAGCAACTCTACATATCGACGACCACGTAGAGATCCTTGGTATTGACCTGACGCATGACCATAATTTCGGACGCCATATCGAGGATAAAGCCAAGCTCGCCTCAAAAAAGCTGAGAGTCCTCAACAGGGTGCGTCAGTACTTCACGCCTGACCAAAAACTGCTTCTTTACAAGGCGCAGATAAGGTCTTGCATGGAGTACTGTTCGCATTTGTGGGACGGCTCAGCTAAGCACCTGCTTGGCTCCCTGGACTCGATACAGCGTCGGGCCGTGCGTCTCGTTGACGACCCCGAGGTATCCCTAAATTTGGAGACCCTTTAACTCAGAAGGGATGTAGGGTCTCTCTCTGTCTTCTATCGTCTTTACCATGGAGAATGCTTGTCGGAGCTGCATAACGCTTTTCCTCCGTCCCCTTTCTACCTTCGGTCAACGCGGAACAGGGAGAAAATGCACAAATTCACAGTCGACATTCCAAAAATAAGAACTCACCGATCCTCTAGATCCTTTATCTATAGGGTCGGTAAACAATGGAATGAACTCCCTTCCGAGGTATTTCCCCCAAATTACGACCTGGGGTCCTTCAAACGTGGTGTGAAGTAGCACCTGGCCGGCCGGCATGGTTTTCGCAGCCCCCCTGAATGTTCGAAAACCCATGGGCGTCGTCGGGCACCTTTAAGTCCTGGCGTACGGCATATGCCGCGCTTAGCATAAAAAAAAAACAAACAAAATTCAATGCAATAAAGCCAATTCTCAAGTTGTAAAATCAATACCATTTCGTTCACATTGGGCTATGTGAAAGATTCCAACAATCGAACTATTCGCAATTGTACAATTGATTATCAAATCGAATAGTCACTACAAAAAATCATGCAAATAGCGGCACTCGTTATTCGGAGAAACAGTTCTGCACTTATGTAGGAGAACGCCTTCCTTATCAAGTAGAGAAACGAGTTCACTTTCTTGACAAATCCCACTATGTGTTTTTCCCATTTGAGGTCCTATGAAATGGTCACTCCGAGGTCCCTTTATGATTTTACTGCCTGCACCATGTTATCATCAATGAAGTATTGCCGGGGAGGGTTCTTAGCTCCAACATGTAGTACACAGTGGATTTTGTGGCATTGAGTAATAGTAACCATGTTTTCGTCCATTCAAATATTCTGTCAAGTCGGTCAGGAACTCCAAATGCGACCGGGGTGATAACGGATCCTTGCGGTACACCGCTCAGCACATGGTGGATTCAGATGTATCTTTACCCACTCGCACCCGAAATTGTCTATTGATGAAAAAATCCTTAAACCATAGTTGAAGCTTTCTACGGAACCCGAAGTGCTCCCATATGCGTACAAGCCGTTTTATAGGAACTCTATCAAAAGCCTTTTCATAGTCCAGGTAAATGATATCTGTGGGCAGTCTCTCATTCCAATCACACGTCCATTTGTCCACACATGAGCAAGTTGGTGACCGTTGACTGTCTTGGGACAAATCCATGCTGCTCCTCAAGGATTACATTCTCATGGGCTAGGAAAGCTCTTATTTATTTAAGATATTATTTTCTCCATGGCCTTGGAGACAATACTCGTCAGGCTAATGGGACGGTAATTGGCTGAGTCGAATTTGTCACCTTCGTGTGTAATTATCGCCTCCTTCCAATCTTTCGGCAGCTTTCCACATTCAAATTATACGAGTCTGAGTATGCTAAGTGATCGCATAGTTCTGTAGAGCATTTCATGAGAAAAACTTCTGGCAGTGAGACGGGTTCCATGGCAGTGTTGTTTCTGAAGGATTGTAGAGACTTGTACGCTGTAAATTTTAGATTTCTGCACAGATAAAGTTTTTATCATTTCGCTCGCTGACGGTGCTTGCTCAAAAGAAACCTCCGCTCACCCTGCGCACTTCACCGCTCCTGTACGGCTCGCATGTACTGGTAGTGTTGCCATACGTTATCGCCGCATGAAATATGTCTGAAATAACTATGCTGGTGATGTTCAATGCAGTTAGGTACCTTTTGGAGTTCTTTAGTATTTTTCTATATAGTTTGGTGCTGTTTAAGGTTGCTCAGAGTTTTTGGTGTTTCTGTGTCGTTTGGTATTTTGTATTTGTTAATTTCAGTTGGTGGTTGTTTAGTATATGTATTTTGATGGTAATTTAACATAGAATTTAAAAGAGTTATTTGATGTTAGTGTTTTTCGGGGTTCTTTTACATTGTTAAGTTTGGTTTTGGTTTGATTGATGTTGTTTCGGGGCTTAGGCTTATCGACGTCTGTCGCAACGACTAGTCGCAGACGAAGTTTTGAACATATTTTAGGCATCATTCTTTCCAAGCCTGTATTTTCTTCCCTCGGTCACTTTAGTCATCCGAACGTAACTCCCAAACAGCAGGACGCAATTCGACGTCCGTTATGAAAACATCGACATCGAACGAGCGGTTCGTAGCCTAGTGGCGCGGGGACTGGCCTAGCATACCAGAGGCCTGGGTTCAATACCGACATGCACCACTGTCTTTCTCTTTCCGAGTTCGATAAGTGCATTTCGTCACGAATGCGAGCTGCTCCATGGTTCGGAATCCATGTAAAACTGGAGGTCCCCTTCCCCTACTAGGTGGTAGAGTTTAAGCCCGCCCGGGTTGGTACCATCGCATTGAATGAAAAGATGGTCGAAGCGGCAATGAAAAATTGTCCGTGTTTTTCATCCAGTTCAATGTAGCCGTGCTCATAAAGGGAAGGTCCTGGCATGGCACCAAATTCCTTCGGGAATGTGGTGTATTGGGCTAATATCATAACGGTAATTGTGTGGTATTAGCCATCCATGTCAGGTCACATAAAAAAAAATGTAACCATGTTGTGAGATTCTCAATACACACATACACCTACCTGGCGCGCGACTGTCATGTGTGCGGGTTGTGTATTATTGTTTGGGGTTGTTTGATTTTGATTAGTATTGTTTAATGTTGATTGGTTTCCAATCTGCCTACTTCCTTCCTTTGTATCGGACACTTATTGTTACAATAAAGATCTATACAATTCTTAAATTTCTCCAACAATGGTTTATTAACAAGGCTGTGACATGAATGGACCTAGTGAATGCATTTTTAGGGTTCCTTAATTCCGAACCTTAAAAATTTGCCACGCTCGACTAACCCCCACACCGGTGAGGACGCCGCATAGGTACCGCCAAAGAAATATACAACATAGTAAATCCTCCCATTTACAAAAGATATATATTCAAAATATTACCCGCTTCCTAACTTTTAAAATAAATATTTCTAAATCGCGATGTTTCAAGTTTTACTTTGTATTAATGAGGAATACTTATGAAATATGACTGACAAAGAATCAGTGGGTCACCTCTCATTTACTAGTAAAAAATTGTTTTTTTTTGGGTTTTTTACACCTATTCACTTAACAATCTATAATTGCACATTTCACCATCTTTTCTCTAAGGAAGGAGCCAGTCTTTAGTCCATTGTACTTTGCGGTCGAGATTATCTTGTATTAATTGACGACTAACAATAGGGTCCCCAAAAAATGTCGTGTCATCAGCAAACAGTGTGAATGGTTGCTGCATTACGGCTTGTAGATCAGTCAGAAAAATACCAAAAGCAACTGGGCCGACAACCGAACCCTGGGGCACCCCACTAAGCACATTGTATTCCATGAACATGTAATTGTGTATATGCTGCTATGCAGACACGTTAAGTTTTGATCCCGGCACAGAGGGAGTAGATTGTATGTAGTTTTTACTATTCAATAACATCTAATGAGGAAAAGTGGGAAAACTAATTATGTTCTTATTACAATCGGAAAATGTTGTCTTTACAGATATTTCAATGCATTTTAAATTAAAATAAATTTGGTTTCTTCTCATGGTAAGAAACTAAAACAAAAACGATGCCCCCTGACTCACCTGACCAACAAGTATAAACAAATGCCGATCTGTTCAAAATTGTTCGTGGGGCCAACGCCAAGTTTAATTTACTCTTCCTAATAACTTTATTCGTAGAGTTTGTGCGTGTTTTGTTTGAACATAGCTTTGCAATGGAGAAGTTGATTGCATTTATGCGTAATAAGCCGTGTCTGTACCTGATTATGCCAAAAATACTTATAGACATTCTACATCTGTGTTGCCTGCACCACAGCATATGCAGGTCACCTGTGCCTGCATCACCTGCGACTATGTCATCCGGCGACGCAATCGCCTGCACATCAGCAAACACTAGCCTTATTCTTACTAAATTTTTCAGTTATTTTATTTCATTTGTTCCTACTGCTTCCATATGTGATTCAAAACTGAGTGCAGCATATTTGTGGTAAAACAGAAAATCAAACAAAACTTTTCCTGTACTAGCTTAAACATACTTTATTCATAACCATTTGATATTGGAAGTTTAAAACTAAAAATTTTTTAATAACAGAAACATTTAATAAAAACAATATTTTTGTTTTATTGAAACATTTTATATTGCAAGTATGGTATAAGATAAGACATTGCAGGGCTGCTTGTTTTGTCACATAGGTAGAATGCTTTGATTTCGATTCACTAATTCATTCTTCGGTATCAATCGATATTTTATGAAAAAGTCATGCACGAACTAGCGGCAAGATCAAACTTATTCATCTTTTTTGCGCGAAAAGCACATGTATTTGGTGTGGCCACCTAGCTTCGGATTCACCCGGTTGAATCAATGACACGCTTTAGCGTCCCGCGCTACTCAGGGGACATCACCAAGGACATTTTGGATAGTTAAAAACCACACTTGGCCACTGTACAAGAAACAACAATGGACTGTGTTTTGCTTTATTTAAAGCTCTCTAAAGTAAAAAATAGAAACACATTATACAAAACAATTTCTTAAGTTTATTCATCCAACCTTATCTATCGCTTACCTACAACAAGTTTACCTTGTATTGAGAAACTTATTATTTTTGAAAAATTAATACATTGCTCCTAAAGTATGTATTTGTAAAGAAAAATATTTACTAGGCAGAAAGTTAACAATGTTCAAAGTGCAAAATATACTTTCAGATTTAATAAATACAATAAATACATTTTTATGTGAAATAGGTGCATTTTGAAAACTTAGAACAAAATAAAACGGCCTTCCTAAAACATGAATACTAAATCGTAATGTAAAACTTTACGAACAATCGTAATCAGAGTGTGCCATTACTTCATGATGTCACAATCCACAATGTCACATAAATTAAAACGTTATTTCGAGTGGTCACAATCACTTCTTACAATAAAACACTATAATACACGGACACTAACTATCATTGGTTCGCCTCATACAACTTTTCACGAAAGTATTTGATTTTTTGTGCAAAGAAAGCTTCTAAACCTTCAGCACACCTGTAAAACTGTGAGTCTTTGGGATTGAAATAGCGGCAATTGTCAAATATTTTAGTCATGTCACCAATAAACTCACTTAGAGTATTGTAACTGTGTTCATTCACTTTTCTTTCCACTGTTTGAAGATCTGCAACAAAAAATAAAAATTGTGTTAAATACGACCTTACAGAATATAATAATAATAATAATAATAACCATTTATTGGATGAAGAAGACATAAGTACACAGAAAACAAAAGAACAGTAAAACATACAATGCAGAGTACATTTCTGAAAAGATAAAAAGGAGAACATAAAAACATATTATAAATGTTAGCTACCTACTGCATGCTTTCCTTCATCCAATGGGTGATGTTATTGCCTTATGGCAATCTCTTCCACCTCACCCATCTAATATAAATATTATAAAGGGGAAAGTTTGTAATAATGGATGGATGGATGGATGGATGGATGGATGGATGGATGGATGTTTGTTACTCTTTCACGTAAAAACTACTGAATGGATTTTAATGAAACTTTAGAATAATATAGCTTATACATCAGAATAACACATAGGCTACAATTTATGTGCCCATGGGCTTTAGAACTTTCACGGGGCTGCGAAAACGATGCCGGTAGCGATACTTCACACTAGGGGGAGCGGGGCCGGGGGCGGGGCGGGCGGTCCGCCGGGAGCGGGTACGGCTTGGTATTTCCCGCAACTTTAGGACTACTTGGCAAAATCCGTGAGAACCAATTACTCGATTTAGATGCGGATTGTATCTACGTCTAGCCTGATTCTACTCAAAACTTATAGACTACATAATATAACGCTTCATTACCTGAAGGGTGAGTAGAGAGTGTTAAATTCTTATAACTTGCGAACCACGAACTCGATTTATGTGCGTATTTTATCAATGTATAGGATCTCTGGGAGCAGTCAGGTTCGAGATGGGTTACTGTTTTCGATGTTGAGGCTAGCTGTGGGTTGGAGTCCACACAAAACTTACCTACATTACACGTTACTTACTTACTAGGTAAACAAGGTTGCAGTGCAAGTGCAGAAAGGTTCTGGCGGCAAATGCTTTTTTTTTAAATTGCCACCAAATGTCAACGAAGCTCTAAATGGGAATTATTGGATGTTTCTCAATAAATCATGCTATTTCATCTCGAACGATCTTGATTATATTTGGTAGATGGATACATTGTCCTGGACCAGTTTGACCCTATTTTGGATCAGCCATGTCGGATACTTTTTATCCATGAAATAATTTAGCCGACGCTAACCCGAGCGGAGCCGGGTACCGCAGCTAGTTAGATATAAGGGCATAGTGGTGGTTTGCAGCGAATAAAAACTAAAATAAAATAAAACAATAAAATAAAATATGGTTAGATGTATAGGCTGTCAAGAGCGTCAATAATCATGGGTCATCAATTCATCGTCGAGTGATCAGGTAAGTGAGGTTTGAGGTTTAGCTGCATTTCGTACCATGCTAACTGTCAAATTATTCAGCCAAGTTAACTGAAATAGTTTTCATGGCACAAAACGCAACTAAATGTCAGATTTAATCACTGCCTTGTCAGTTCAAAGGGCGATTTTATTTACCATAGTAACCCACCCCCCAGGAAGTAGGTTATCTCCGGATGTATAGCCTCGAATCAGATCAAAGCTGCAAGCTTCACAAACGATTCGGACTGTTTGCGCGCTTACGGAAACCAAACAATAAACATGGAACAAATGACATTAGTTGTAGTAGTTCACTCCAAATTTGAATCTAATCAATTCCTATAAGCTGAATTTTGATTTTCAACAGTTTGTGAAAAAATACGGTCAAAAGACGTATAACGCTAACAATAACGCTATAGGAACGTCAAAATAATAATACTATTCCTTATTTTCGGACCTGAGGTTGATAATTTGTCAAAATGTTTACATACATATTTCATACAGTACATACTTCACAAGAAGACAGAGAGGTGACCTAATTGAAACCTTCAAAATATTAGATGAACATTATGAAATATCTAACCTAAAAGCTTTGTATTCCCTGAACACTGACCAAAGACTTCGTGGACATTCTCTGAAACTCAATCAAAATAGCTTCAATTCCAACCCGAGGAAACACTTTCTGTCAAACCGTGTTGTGCAAGACTGGTACAAGCTGCCGGAGGAAGTCAAGTGCTAGCTCAGTGAACAGTTTCAAAAACAATGTGCAGTCGATCAGTGAAGTACATACATCAGCTTGCAGCTGCTAGTGTATATGATAATAATAATAAAATAAAACAAAAAATATATATATGATAAGAACAATAAAATCATGAATAAAGATAAAATCAGTCACAAAAGCAAAATCGTGACACTGGCATGCACGCACAGTGCCCTACTTCCAATGCGTGCACACTGTGTGTGGCAAAGTGACGTAACTAAGACGTCATACCGTTCACGGGACGCCATTTTGATGCCTGTCAGCGCGATTCGGACCAGTTGTAAACAGGTTTTTTTTCAACAGTTGCACTCATTAATTTGTTGCTTAAAACGGATGATTATTTTCACATATATCACTTTGTAAGAATATTTCCCAAAACTGACTGCAATTAGTGGGATACATAACGTTAGCGTAACAAACAACACTGACCCATGGGCTCCTTTATAACTTTGTAGTAAGTGGGCGCCTCCCTTGGATCGACGGGCTCCATGAAGGGCCACGCGCTTTTGTGTATCTGTATCTGCTTGACTAGCCGCTTGAGGTTCTCAAAGTCCTTGTTGGTGAGCTCCTTCATGTTGGCGAAGTTGACAGAGTTATTCTTCTGGCAGTTGGGGCATGTGTACTCGTCGATGTTGTCTGCCTCCGACTGTAGAATGCCCACGCAGCGCCCGTGGAACCAGTCCTGGCACCGGTCGCAGCATATATAGAACCTGTCAAATGACATATTCAAAGTGAATGTATGCACCAGGATAATAAGTAAAGGATTGAGAGTGTTGGAACAGAGCTGTCTGCAGCTAGCAATGTTATCGCTAGGGACTTAACTAGGCAGAGGTCCGGTGACCTCAGAGGGGCAGGCACCACGACTTGTACCCGAAGGGGTTAGTCGTCAGCAGAAATTCCAGCAGAGAGGACGCATTATGTACTCGGTCTGGGATATGTTGCATCACCAATTTGCACATTATAAGGAAGTTGCATACAGGGCTGAGTCAAAATCAGTCTTGTTGGAGCCTATCTACAGCTACATTGTAAACATTACAGTATCCAAGAAAGACTCTTTCTTAGCGGGGTTAGTACCTTGACGAGTAGTCTCCCTGCCCCTGTTGAGCGGTCTACAATCACACGTATAACCAAGTGTCCGTCCCTTTCTCAACGTGAAAGCACAGCACATGCTCAGGGTCCTCTAGACAGTGTAAAACGGCGACAACAAACATCAGAACTGATGAACAGGCAAACATTGGACTTTGGATGGAAGGATTATACCAGAGTGAAGCCAGGCTTGTGCAGGCATGACGTGTCGGCGGAAAAGCGCAACTCTGTGACTTCGTTGCTATCTGCCTGCGATGGTGAATTGCCTATATTATGGGTGGAATTACCCCCCTAGTGGCCGCCGGGACCTTGTTCGGTCACTAACTGGCATAATGTACAACAAAAATTTACACAGTAACAGTTTTCAACTCAAACCGGTTCGTGCATGCCACAGAATATGAATTAATTTCTTTAAATATAATCCCTTGAGTACATAATATGAAATAAGTAAATTTATAAAAGTCTAACAATCATACATTATATGAAGTAAGGCTTAATATAATATATGATCCAGCAACAGACATGCTTAGAGATCGTTCACGGACACGATATCTCAAATGGTTTCTATCGAGTCCTACCGTGAGTGCCGCATGCTGCAGATCCATGATTCGAGAGGGTTTTACCAATTGCTTAATATTTTTGGACATCTAGAGTGAGTATACATTTATTTTTAAAGAGCAAAATAAGTAAATTATTAATTGAAATTGTTTTGATGCATCGAAAAAAAAATTGCAATTCCCCCTTCTTTTTTTTTTATTCAGTTGACAAAAATGCCTGTAAAGGGCATTTTTTTATTTCAGAAAAATTGTAAGGTTGTGGTTCAAAAGAGCCATTGTTTATTGGATTAATGAGTGTGAACTTCTTTGGTGTTCCATGGTGTTTTTAGGTTTCCTCAGGTCTTGGTGTTCTCAGATGTTATTATGTGTTTTGGTGTTCTTTGATGTTCTAGTTGTTCTTTGGTATTTTTAGATGGTGTCTTGGTGTTCTTCGTTGCTTTTGGTACTTTCATGTTCTTCGTATTCTTTGGTGTTGGTAAGTGTTTTTTGGTGTGTTGGTGTTCTTTGGTCTTGTATGATGTTCTCAGGTGTTGTTTGATCCCAGACTTGCAGGCCTGGATATGGGCCGTTTAGGCAAAGGTTTATTCATCTTCAAAGGACATTGTCGATTTTACTATGGGCCACAAAAGCGCTACTACTTAAACGATACCGTATCAACCAAACGTATTTTCATTCCTCACATGCTTACACACAATAATTAATATGGTTTACTTTACTTTCACAGCAGGAATAACCCGTCAGACACTTTTAAAAATGCATATTTGAGGTTAGTCTTGTGAAATGTTACTTCTTTTTGTGTCTTTGTTCACACGGAAAGGCAAGGACTTTCAGCATAGAACCATAAATATATTTTTTCTATTAATTACGAAAAAGGCATTTAAGTTAAATTATAATTAAAATAGTAGTTGACGAATAATTACAAACGTATTTGTTTGTAGAGGAAGCGAAATCAGTATGCTATGATCGAACAGTATGGTTGTAACCCTAAAATAAATTGATCAGACTGATGATAGCCTTTTCCTTCCCATATAAAGGAAAATAATAAAGCTATAGCAGTGCCAGTTGTCTCCGTAAACTATTGAAGACGTACTGACCGATCTTTACCTTGATACATACACACAATCTGTCATTATGACGCCATGTCGCGGTCGGAGCTGCCAGATATTTGTATAGAAAATAGACCAAAACTAAACCGGAAGTATAATGATAAAATATTTTATTAGTAACATAATTCATTTTACTATACACGGAGTGTATTTAGTTTAGATTTTTATTGCAGATTAACAACTGTGAC
Source organism: Incurvaria masculella (assembly GCA_946894095.1). Lineage (NCBI taxonomy): Eukaryota > Metazoa > Arthropoda > Insecta > Lepidoptera > Incurvariidae > Incurvaria > Incurvaria masculella. Next base: position 10,475,644 of record OX335647.2, read on the forward strand.
ATTAATCATTTAGCTGAAATCGCAAGATAGGATTAAAATGTTGTTACCTATTACAGCAAAAATATGCAACATATGACAACACTGAGAACAACATGTTGTGAACTTTTTTTTAAATAATACTCCTTGTCCGCTGGGACTTTCATTAATAAGTAATTGAAAAGTATTATTTTTAATTTTAATTTTCAATTACATGTTTGCCTATTGGAATCGGTCTTTGTGAATGTCCTCTTTAATGCGATTTTGATATCGGCATTGTCCTTTGTTTTAAAAAATTCCTAAGATCACCAAAGAACACCAAAACATTTAAGATCACCTAAGAATACCAAGAAAACCTGAGAACTCCTAAGAACAGCAAAGAAAATCAAAGAACACCTAAGAAACCCAAAATCACCTAAGAAAACTAAAAATTAATTTTAAAATCGTGTTACCCAAAAATTTTTATTTTGCCGTTTAAAAATGGATGCAGCCCTCACTGTATGTGGCACCCCGTACACATATCTTGCAAGTATAGTGCCTCGTCTAGTGGAGCGGGTGTGCCATCACTCAATGTGCAACAGACAGGGAATGCACCCTTCACTGTAAGTTCCTCAAAGAGAAGTTGATCAGATGATAGACATGGATGGCTAATACCACAACCACCATCATGATATTAGCCTAACTTATTGTTTTCTTGAAGGAATTATGTGTCAGCCACAACTTTTCTTTTATGAGCACGATCCTGTAGATCTCTATCTGTAGGTTGGTAAACTATGGCATGTACTCCTGCAGCAAATGAGTAGTGGTAAAGAACATCGCTTCTTTCAAGGAATATATGTAAGTGCTCACATGTGCCAAGAGCTAGTATTAGGTCTTACATTCGAACATTATAAACATGTACTGACTGTGAGTTATCGTAGGGTTGCCGACAAAGGCAGTAGAGTTCTTGCGTGTCGCGCGCGTGTTTGCAGTCGCGACACACAAACTCCTCCACGGTCTTGCTCATCTCCTCGGTGATGCCGACGCACTCGCCGTGGAACCAGTTGCTGCAGTGCTCGCAGCCCACGTAGAATCTGCACAATGCATACATATTTCTGTATAGCGTAAGTATCCAGAGTGTATTCCAGATAGGACTTAATTTTTTTTAATAGTTAACATCCGTCCTTTTCATATTAATAGCTACCCCCAGTATCACAATATGGAATAGTGTCCTATTGCTCTTAAATGCCTAAAAGAATGACTTTGAATAAAATTACAGCAAATGGCTGGATTCTATTCTCCAATGCTTTATTTTGGTTATATTATTCTATTTGACACGTGTATAGAGTAGATAAAAAGAGAAAATATTACTGTGATTTTTAAAATAATTCCTATCGTCTAGGCAAGAAGTTAAATAGCTTGTTGGATTATGTATTTCGTAAACTTATCGAAGGGATTGAGCTGTGCGCAAATTAAAGAGGATTTCATGCATAACATATGCCAAGGTGGTAGGAATGAAAACGGCGAGTTATTTCATACTTAAGGTGGCCCAACCCGGCGGGCCTAACTCATTCGCGGGCACGGTACAAAACCGTGCTGTTGCGCTCTGGGACCTTCTCTGTTTCAAAGAATAAGACAGGCTCCGTGATGAGGAAGATGCAACATGTCCACAAAAAAGACAATGTGCATAGTGTATGATTTGGTAAGATTTACAAAAAAAAGAATTTCAAAACGACTTATAGCTAAAAGTAAACCACGACCGTTGTAGTAAAAAATCGAACAAAAACCAAATAGATTATAAATCTTGATTAAATAAGCTTTGTCTGATGATTAATCTTTTTAAGATGTTCTTACTTTATCATTGCGTAATCCACCTCCAAAGTTATTGTATAAAACGCGCGAAAAATGCGAACTTTCGGACCTTATAACTTAGAAACCAAACACAATTTAACAATGCCAATGGTCATCAGACATCTAGTTCGATCTAATAAAGCTATTTTGAGCAAAATTTTGGATCTCTGACAAGAAATATGGGCGTGATCTTCTTTCCCCTTTTGTATGGGGAGATGAGCGGGATGGGCCACCTTAAAATAGTTTATGGAACTATGGTAAAATGGCTCTAAATGTAGGTAAGACTTTTATAATAAAAATAGGGGGCTCCCAATATGTGCATAATTATTGTGTGCAACTGTCTTGGCTGAGTATAGAATAATAAAAAAAAACCAACAACTGTATCAATTTCCAAAAAATTTAGAGCAGGTAAGTATTCTAAAATCGTATTACAAGTTCACTAATATAACGATAAATACTAGCACAGTATCTAAATGCATATATGTATAATGGTTTTTTTAATCTAAAAATTAATGTGATGGTGGAAAAAACCACTTTTGATCGTTGGAAAGTAAATGCGGGATCCAAAAGGACACCTGTTTTCTAACACCAAGCGATTCATGTAGGTTTTTTTCAATAGTTGTCCCTTAAATGCCTAATGATGCTGCCATCTAACGATAAGTCACTTCGATGATACATTTTCTTGCAGTAACAATGCTATCTTCAGTAAAGTTGGTTTTTTGGATGCTCTTCACAAGAGAGGCTGGTATGTTCACGCTGGAATTCTAAATACTAGTATCGACGGTTCTAAGACATGAAACTTCATCAATGAACAATAAAGTCAGCTCCTCAAACTCCTCTGTCTCTATCGTCTTAAAAAAATTTTTTCTTATACAGATGATAACAATACAATTTCAGGGACTTAACAATTTTACTAATCTCATATCTTTCAATTGTTTTAAGCTTTTTTTAAATAAAAAAAAAAGATTAAAAACTGTATGATAATAGATTTAATTTGGCGGTAAAGTAACTCAAAACTTGAATAGCATGCCTTGTAATATTTCGGTAGTTTCATGGCAAAAGGGTACATCTGTCACTTTTCAAAATGGACATTTTTACACAAAATATGCTAAAATTTGATGCTCTTACTTTATTTTATTTTATTTTTTATTTTATTTTATTCGGGAAATATACAGTTTTACAAATAAACATAGAAAAGAGCATAAAGAAAATGACATAGAACCAATGAAATTTCCACATAAAAATAATATCATATAAAGATGGCGTTCAACATAAGACAGTAAAAAATAATAATAATCTAAATTAACAAAAGTTCAAAATAAAACAATTTTCAAAACAGATTACACAGTTAGGAAACACAAAACATTATATTCATAACAGAAGCTTATACATATTCAAAGCTAAACCTAGTTACATAGAAACAAAACCCTAAATTATGCATCAAATATGAAAATATATATATTTATAAACAAAGAAAAAAAAAATCCTTAGTGCTTAATATATTTCACAACATCTTTGAACATAGTTTTTTAAATTGATGTAAAGAACATTGTAAAATATCTATATCTGCATATTTATCATTATAAATTTTACAACTACGTTTTAAAAATGCGTTCCTACAATAATTGCATCGAGATTTTGGAATTAAAAATAAGTCTCGTGAGCGAGTGTTTTGCATAGGACACCTGAAATTTATTGAGCCTAATAAGTAGGGAGATTCGACAAAACCATTAATAATTTTATGTAAGAATACGATGTCTTTTACCTCTCGTCGTTTTGCTAAGGAGTGAAGAGAAACGATCACCTGATCGTTAGTCGATTCATCACAGTGGGTTCGGTAGCGTACATATTTCGTAAATTTATTTTGCACTTTTTCGATTTCATTGATATATATTGAATATTGTGGATTCCAGACTACTGATGCATATTCGAGATGAGGTCTGACGTGAGCAAAATAAAGTAGATTGAATGTGGAAGGATTTTTGAACACAGAACACGTACGAAAAATAAAACCTAGCATTCTCAATGCTTTGCTAGTTATATACTCGACATGAGTTTTAAAAGTTAATTTATTATCTAGAAATACTCCTAAGTCGCGGATCTCGTCAACCCTTTTAAGTGATTTATTGTATATATTGTAGTTATAGTTCAATAAATGTTTCTTACGGGTAAATGATATAACGCAGCATTTATCGACATTTAGTTGTAGGAAATTATCTTTACAGTACTTACCCAGCCGATTTAGATCATGTTGGAGTTCATGGCAATCTTGGTTATCAGTAATTACTTTAAAGATTTTTGCATCGTCAGCGTATAGAAGAAATTTAGAGGTATGTATAAAGTAAATGACGTCATTAATAAATATATTAAACATTAGGGGGCCCAAATGGGACCCCTGAGGGACCCCAGATGTGACGGGTACAAAAGAAGAACAGAATCCACTAACTGTCACTGCTTGAGAGCGATTTTTCAAATATGACGTCAGCCAACGAAGCAGATCGCCGTGAATACCGAACAGTTCAATTTTTCGAATTAAGAGTCCATGTGGTATTTTATCAAAAAATTTGGAGTAGTCTGTATAAACTACATCCACCTGACGGTGTTGATCCATGGCTTTTAGTGCCATATCCACGAATTCGCACAAATTAGTCTCTGTGGATTTCTTACTTAAAAAGCCATGCTGATTTTGAATAAAATGCGGGCGAAGCAGAGGAAATACATTATCATAGATGATTTTCTCAAATAATTTGGGCAAAACAGAAAGTTTTGAAATCGGACGGTAGTTGGGTATATCATGCTTATCCCCTTTCTTAAATATAGGCACTACGAAAGACTTCTTCCATTCTTGAGGAAATGTACCACTAGACAGAGATTTTGAAAATATAATGTGGATTGGAATGGCTATAAATTCGGCACAGCGTTTAAGAAATAGTGGATGTATGCCGTCAGGACCTGTGCCTTTCGATTCATTAATCGACTTTAGGTATTTGGTAACACATTCTATGCTCACGTACATATCAGATATGTTGACAGGGGAGTGTGAACTGCTATCCGAATTTTGCTGGTCATCGTGGGACCGATCCGGCTCAAACACGGAATGGAAGAATTTGTTAAAGGTGTCGGCTATGTCTTGACCATTTGAAACATGTAAGTCTGAGTAAAACATATTAGAAGGCAAACTACTGCATTGCTGTTTCGATTTAACAAAAGACCAAAAAGTTTTACAATTGGAGTGAATATTATATTCGGATCTGCTTATGAAACTGTCTTAGCAAGATTTTTCTACATGTTTTTGTCGAGAGCGTAATAATGAGAAGGTATCATAGTCGGCGGTTCGGCCATAAATTTTATATTTTTTGTGATATTTTAATTTTTCTTGAATAATTTTTTTAAGAGCAGGGCTGTACCATTGTGGATATTTAAAAGAGAATTTTAAAGTTTTAGTTGGTACATGACAAGCTATTATGTTATTGATAATGTAATAAAAACGTTGAATCATGAAATCTATGCTATGATTTGACAATTCATTATGCCAGTCAATTTCTTCCAATGATTGGCAAATAATATTGTAATCAGCAGCGTGAAACCGTCGAACAATTCGGGGTGAGGCAGATAAGTAGGGATCACTTGCCAAATCTATGCGGATCGATAATGATTTATGATGCGCGTCCTCAGGCACCATTGGTTGATCGCAGTCACTAACTACGCATGCTTTGTTGTTTGAGATTACAAGGTCCAGTATACGTTCGTTAATATTTAACTGGTCATTAAATTGATTCATAGCAGTGAATTCTAAAAAAGATGATAAATTAGTAAGTAGAGGGTCGTCCAGTGGGTTACTAGCTGTTAAAAAAGATTCTCCGTGTGATGATCGTACCCAGTTTGCATTTCTTATATTGAAATCACCTAAAATTAGGAACATGTCGCTCGGTCTATCAATATAGATATTGGAAAGGAAGTCATAGAATAATACATGTGACAAAAGGTCATGTGACTAAGATATAGTATCTTCTTTCAAAACGGCCATATTAAAATATGAGTTTATCAGTTCCTTTCACAGTTAATTTTATGAGACAGGAGTTATTTGCACTTTGTGCATTTTGACAAATTTAATTGATTGCATTTTTAATTTTTATGTGCTAAAAGCAACAATTATTAAAAAGACAAAAGCATCCATCTAGGCAGTTTTTGTAGAAAATTTGAAAAGGAAAAGATAGGTTAACACTATAACTTTTGAAATTAGCACAACCTAACTTCCTGTTGGTTATGGATTTTTTAAATCATTAATTTAAACCTTATTTTGCTTGCCCTGTTTGGGAAAATTTTGACAGATATACCCTATTGTCATAAAATCGGTAGGATTTTAAAGAAGAAGGAAATAAGGGAGTCAAGAATGCATCATAAACATTATTTCAGCAAATTAATAAATGATATGCTCACTTGGTATCGTCATACGGGGTCCGGCAGATGCACAGGAGCTTCTCTTTCTTGTTGTTCTTGGCCCTGTGGGTCTGCTTGCGCGGGGAGTGAGGCGTAGCGACGGCGGGGGCGGCGCCGGCGGGGGGGTGTGCGGCGGCTGCGGCGGAGGGGGGCGGGCGGCCGGCATCGCCGCCACTGCGCCGCTTACCCCCGCGCACCTCCTCCTGCTTGCTACGCTCAGCGCGCGTCCTCAGTGCCAGCTCCGCCGACAGCTCCTTCTGCATAAAAACCATACATTTAATTAGCCTTAGATCTTTCGAGTAGTTCTAGTGATTCAGAATACATTCTACACTTAAAGAAAATAAGACTCGAGGGTGAAGTTTTTTTTAGCAAAGCTTCTTTACGGACGTAAAGAAGTACGGACTCAGAAAAAGTAAAATGTCACGAAAGGGAAATTGCAAAAGGAAGTTGTAACGTAAAACAAGGTGTAACATTCTTTCAAATAGTTTGAGTTCATTGCAGGTTGTCATGGTGATGGGTGATATGTATGTATGAAATAGTCCCACTGCATCACATGTCATGCTGGTTTCAAGAATCGGTTTGATCATATCTCTGGAACATCTAGACCCATGATCTTCTGGACCCATGAAGTTGGTACTACAATTAAATGTCTCATCGAGATTTAGCTTTCTGAAATGTGCAAATGTAATTTTACCAATAATTCTGTCATTTCGATATCATATCTACATAAGCTCTCAACCTAGACTCATTTTTAGTGGTACTTAAATGAAATCTGAAAAATGCGTAAAATCTTTGCTTCTGTTGGGTGTCCCACAACTCCTTTAATACTTTTATTTTAAGGAACTGGACGTGAATGGCTAATATGACACCTATTGTCATTATTTTAACCCAACATCACAGGGGAACAATTTACGACACTAGGCCTTTACATTGCACGGCTACATCGAACGAGATGGCAAACAGATACATTTTATTGCGATTCGACTATTTTTCATTCAATGCGACAGCTCCAACGCAAGCCATATTAGGCCAATCAGATGGTACAGTATTTCATGGAATCTGTACCACAGCTATCCGCAACGGTCGCTTCTCCAAACCCAGAATGGTCCCAGTCTTTCTTAACCGCTGTTTAACGTTGAGGCCCAGCGCCACTTATGTTCTGAGACATACAGCACCGAGTATTCTGGTTTTTCAAGTAAAATATAAACAAGTGATGTACCTGAATCTCCACGCCGAGCTCCTTCTCCAGCAACGCACGCTTCTTCATGATGTCCTTCTTGAGCATCTCCTTGTGTCGGAACAGCAGCAGCTGCAGCTTGGAGTGGTGGGCTGCGCGGCGACGCTCCTCCGAGAGGGGCGCCGGCGGCTGGGGCGCGGGCTGGTGGTGCGGCGGGTGGTGCGGAGGGTGGTGCGGAGGCGGCGCGGGGTGCGGGGGGGCGTGCGAGGGCCGCGAGCGCTTGCGCGGCGACGCGTCCGTCCACTCGTCGTCGTCCTCGCGGCGTGGCGGCGGCGGCGGACGGCGGCGCGGCGGCGGCGGCGGCACGGAGGCGGCGAGGGCGGCGACCGGCGGGGCCACCTCCTCTTCGCGCACGTCCTCCGGCTTCAGCTTCTTCTCCTGGTAGCGCTGCAGCTGCAGCAGCTTCTCCTCGATCTCAGGGTTCAGGTTCTCTTGTCGCAGCGCATTCTTGATGGCTGCAACCGTATAGTGATTTTCTAGGATTTGTTTGTGATCCATTAATTACGTCGCGCAAGATAAGAAAGTAATGCAAAGTAATTGCCATACCATAACGTCGGAAATTCCATGCAACATTTTATTCTTTGTGGTTTCTTATCTTGTGAATGGTCGTGTCTACTCGGATGTGAAGTCAACCACAGACTAAAGTTAATTAGAACTTTACTGCAGAAACAGTCGATGGCGCATCTGGTAGTTTAAGGTTATATGAATTGCAGCAAAAAACTAATTTTCCCTGCAGAACGTAGCAAGAGACAAAACCACAACGCGTGTGGCCTGCGAACATGACCGCATATGCTTCAGTTGCATTTACATGATAACATAACACTGAAATGGAGGAGACAACAATGCTAGGTGATCCATATAATTTACAAGCACCAAACCATATACATGTAGCATAGAATTTACAGTGTATGTACATTTGCCTCAAAGGAAATTAGGGTTAAGCAGTAAATTTCATTATAAATCTTCCTTTAATCATGGCGTTTTATGGTAATTCTTGTTTCAAAACTCACTTTGCTGAATGTAGTCCGGTGTTAGCACAAATTTGTTGCCGTGCGGTAGACGCGCGTTGTCTGGGCCGATGACGCCAGGGTTGACACCGGCTTTAGGCGCGTCGGGCGCGAGGGAACCCCGCGGGGGGGTCTGTTGCCTCGGTGCCCCCTCCACCACCTCTACCTCGCCGTTGACAGCGGTGACAGACTGTACCGGCACCAGCTTCGGCAGGGGCTCCTCCTCCGATTTAATATTCTAAAAGACAGCACAACTTTCTAAGTAAAATAATGAATTAGCTTAGGTATTTCTAAAGTTCCTACTGATTGCAATAATTGTATGGCACTGCACATTTTGATTTTAAGTTAAGGATAGTCTTCAAAAACAAATTTGCCAGTCTCTATGGAAACGTTACACATATCCTACTAGATATACACAAAGAAGGTGGTAGATAGGAATAGCATCACTCACTCTTTAACAGCGAACAGCTATTATCAGCCAAATGTTAATGGTTAATATGTTTTACATGTTGAATTTTCAATCATAGTAAAGGCTGAGATAAGTTGTCTAATTCAAAATATAAATGAGACTACATATCGACCATGCAGCCGCCATTTTGTTCCCTACCAAGTGGTTAAATGTATTTAACTTTTTTTCAATTTCATTGAATTTAAACATTCCACAGTATATATTTTTTCCTTTTTTTGCCACTCCAACCCATTTTTTCTGCAGTTATTAAATCCAACCAATTTCTAATATTGATTGCGAGGTTATCCAACCAAAACCAAAATCAATGAGAGATAACGGTAATGTCGTATTCATTGAATACTTAAAATTAACATTCTAATGTTTCATATGCTTTGATAATTTTACATTATATTTCAATAAGACCCTACATAGATAACCCCAAGATTGCAGACGTTCGTCTGACAAACGCTATATTAACTGTAAACATAACTGTGGAAACACAAATACCCTAATCCGATTCATGGATTCCATCTCACTAGGTGGAAAGTGCGGAAACGGAACTATCCTGACTTGTGCAGTCATTGCATAAATGGGAAAGTTAGAATGTTTTCATGCAATCACAGTTTAACAAAGGAGGATGCCCATTCCAGTATGGGCTAGAAAAGCGCTAGAAATTTTCATGTACAGACATGAAACCAATTTTATTTTATTCCTAGTATCATAAAAGTAACAATATGTAAATTTTACTTTTTTCTATAATGGGGATGGGTCAGCAAACACGGCTAAAGATGAACTTTGAGGTTATTTTTGCTCAGAACAGCGCGCGCGCTCATGGACTGTGTTTTGCCTACATTGTACCTACATACCATCTTTGGTTGATTTTTATTTGCTACACCACTTTTATGAGTCACAGGCTGAGATAAATAGTCGTAACCGAAACTAAACTTCGAGATTTCATCCATACAAAATGTATCAAAGTGACGTCACAAAGTACTACTTTTTGTTAGTCTTAGTTTCTATTACGACTATTTATCTCAGCCACAGAGTTCATAATATTTGACGCCAGTCCAAGGGTGCTAACCGTAACGCCATCTCTAGTTACTTATAGGTACCAACTTCTTGTTTTTTTGTTTTAAAAATAAACAGATTTCACTACTGGACTGTTCATACCGAGCTTCGAATACTCATTAAAGTTGTCTACCAAATAAATATCCACCACCATTACATCCAGTACCATTACAATGTAGGAAATAACCTCAAAGTTCATCTTTAGCAATGTTTACTCACTTATCCCCATTATAGAAAAAACGGAAAGTTACACATTTTTACTTATATGATGCGAGGAATGAAAGCAAAGTGGATTCATTGGTGTACATGCTAACTGCCAGCGCTTTTGTAATGGGCATTCTCCTTTAATATCTCCATATATCCATGTCCAACAAGCACATATTTAAACAGGAGAAGCCCCAGGCAACATCTAGTGTTTGATCTTTCGTAAACCCAAATCAAGAAAGGATTATGCTATCTGATATCTAGCGTGTCTACAATAAACCCCGCTGTTGCCAGTTTATTTAAAACTACCTACGTTTAGTACATGTGGCATGCAAACATAACCGCTAAATGTTTTGGAGGGTGTTGGTGGAAACTGACTTGGGGAACGAATTTTGGAACAGCTTTCCACAAGATTACAATATGGTCAATATGATTATAAGGTATAGACTATATATGTACACTCACATAACACTTCTTCCATTTCTCTTCAGTGGCCGTAAAGTAAGATCAAACTGACAACTGTTCTTCAGATATTTTTTTTAAGTAAGTAACTTTTTCGTAAGTTTTTTTATAATTTATCACTTAGAACTGAATACTCTACTGCGTCCTTACCTCAGTCCAGAATCGAAGACAGGTACACCAGAAAAACTTATAATGTTGTAAATAGTTAACCAGTTGTGTAAATATGGTGAAAAAAAATTCTAGCAGCCATGGTAGAAACCCAAGCAGGCCTCCATGAATAGGACAACAAATCCCTCTCCACATCATTATGAATATTTATTATCACCAACAAACAAGTTGTGAAAAGTTGTCTTGCGATTAGTATAAGCCATCACTTCAGACATACGTTTTTTTATGAAATTGCAATGCACACACATGATAATGATGACACATGCAATAACATGCCATATTACTGATTATTTTTGCATGCTAGCGTCGCCGCGGACAATTTGTATCTTAAGGATGTTCCGACCCGTACAATGTTTTTTTTACACAGAACGCAAAAAGTATTGCATTTTAAGGTGGCCCATCCCGCTCATCTCCCCATACAAAAGGGGAAATAAGATCACGCCCATATTTCTTGTCAGAGATCCAAAATTTTGCTCAAAATAGCTTTATTTGATCGAACTAGATGTCTAATGACCATTGGCATTGTAAAATTGTGTTTGGTTTCTAAGTTATAAGGTCCGAAAGCTCGAATTTTTCGCGCGGTTTATACAATAACTTTGGAGGTGGATTACGTAATGATAAAGTAAGAACATCGTAAAAAGATTAGTCATCAGACATAGCTTATTTAATCAAGATTTGTGATCTATTTGGTTTTTGTTAGATTTTGTACTACAGCAGTCGTGGTTAACTTTTAGCTATAAGTCGTTTTGAAATTAAAATTTTCGTAAATCTTACCAAATCATACACTATGCACATTGTATTTTTTGTGGACATGTTGCATCTTCCTCATCACGGAGCCTGTCTTATTCTTTGAAACAGAGAAGGTCCCAGAGCGCAACAGCACGGTTTTGTACCGTGCCCGCGAATGAGTTAGGCCCGCCGGGTTGGGCCACCTTAAGGCACGAATTCGTCAAAAATATTAAATATAGCCATAGTAGTTGCAGCGAAAACATATTTACAATTTCAGGTTTAATGGTTTCGTTGTAATTGCCGATTAGAAGTTTTACACCGTTAGATGGCGCTGTTAAATAAAAATCGTATTTAAATAAATTGTAACAAAACCAATAATCCTGAAATTGTGAAATTGTTTTCGCTGCAAGTAATATGACTATATTAAACTTTTATTATCAATTCGTGGCTTAAGAACGGCCCGTAAGCTATGCTCCCAATACAAACGTAGTTTACTAATCATTTGGAAACCGCTATTCCAATTAAATTGATATTTAATTTCCGATATCAGGTGACAAATATCTGTGTCTGCATGCTTTTTTTTTTTTGAAAAATCCAATCCGAATGAAATGTAAACAAAAAGAAAATCTTCATACGAATTTAGTTTTCTCTGTGGTTTGTCCCAGAATCTATTTACCGAAAAAACCAAGGCATGCAGACACAGATATTTATAGCCTAATATTAGATACCAAATATCAAGTAAGTTGGAACAGTGGTTTTCAAATTATTAGTAAACTACGTTTGTATGGGAGGCGAAATTTTATGGTGCTTACGGGGCGACCTTAAAGTGCAATACTTTTTGCTTTATGTGTGCAAACAACTTTATATGGGTCGGAACAGCCTTAAGGTGGGCCTTCCCGCTTAACTACCCATACAAACGTGGAAAGAAGATCATGCCCATATTTCTTGTCAGAGATCCAAAATTTTGCTCAAGATAGCTTTATTTGACTGATCACATGTCTGATGACCATTGGCATTGTAAAATAGTGTTTGGTTTCTATATTATAAGGTCCGAAAGTTCGATTTTTTTCGCTCGTTTTATACAATAACTTTGAAGGTGCATTACTCAATGATAAAATAATCATATCTTAAAAAGATTAGTCATCAGACATAGCTTGTTTCATGAAGATTCATAATCAATTTGGTTTTTGTTAGATTTTTGTTTGTTTTTGCTATAAGTCGTTTTGTAATTGATATTTTCTTAATTTTACCAAATCAAACACTTTGCGCATTGTCTGCTTTGTGGACATGTTGCATCCTCCTTATCACGAAGCCTGTATTTTTATTTGTAACAGAGAAGGTCCCAGAGCGCAATAACTCGGTTTTGTAGCGTGCCCGCAAATGAGTTAGTCCTGCCGGGAAGGGCCACCTTAAGGGTACCATTTCAGGTACTAACAACGTCACTTCCACATACAAATGTTTCCGGTTAACTCGCACAATTTTTCTCCAAAGTAAAATCACGCGATTTTAGATTGATGTCATCAATATCCATCTTTTTGTAGTATCTAAAACAAATTTTCTTTAAAAAATTTGAATTCAAGATGTTTCGTGCAAGCTAAAATAGCCCTCTTTTGTTTGTTAGTAGAACCTTAATTATTCGAGTGAATGTGGACCGACCATACCTTGGAATCGAAAAAACTAAGATAATAGGGAATTCCAAGATTTCCCAGTCAAAATCTGTGTGCTAAACAATCTACACCGATTTCTCAAGTTGAGATTTGAAAATGGCAGCTCGCACAATATGTTAGAATTTTCCTCTCGCTCACTTAAATATATTTTCTTGGCTTACAGTCCCGTCGGAAAACACATTTAGATGACAGCGATTGGATATACATTCTGTAGTTCTATCTCCTGTAATTTTCATCTGGCTGCGCAAAGAAATGAGAGAATAATATTTAATGCATATAGACAATACTAGCTGCGGTACCCGGCTCCGCTCGGGTTAGTGTCGGCTAAATTATCTCATGGATAAAAAGTAGCCCACATGACTGGTCCAAAATAGGGTCAAACTGGTCCAGGACAATGTATCCATGTACCAAATTTAATCAAGATCGTTCGAGCCGAAATAGCATGATTTAATGAGAAACATCCAATAATTCCCATTTAGAGCTTCGTTGACGTTTGGTGGCTATTTAAAAAAAACATTTTCCGCGAGAACCTTTCTGCACTTTCACTGCTACATTGCTTACCTAGTAAGTAACGTGTAACGTAGGTAAGTTTTGCGTGGACTCCAACCCACAGCCAGCCTCAACATCGAAAACAGTAACCCATCTCGAACCTGACTGCTCCCAGAGATGCTATACATTGATAAAATACGCATATAAATCAGGTAAGTGGTTCGCATGTTATAAGACTTTAAGACTCACTACTTACCCTTCTGGTAATGAAGCGTTATATTATGTAATCTGTAAGTTTTTAGTAGAATCAGGCTAGACGTAGATACAATGCACATCTAAATCGAGTAATTGGTTCTCAAGGATTTTATTCTGTTGGTCGCTCCTCCGGCGATTTAGCGTGATGCCAAGTAGTCCTAAAGTTGCAGGAAATACCAAGCCGTACTTCAGTAAAAGTAAGCGCTGCCGCCGCAAAGCCGAGCCGTGCATAGCATTGGAGTTTGTATGACAGCCCCATCTTAGCGTAAGCGGAACTGAATTCTATTTAGCCAATCCGAATTCCCGGGTAGTTAAATGTACATGTACTAAGTTTTACAAATCGCTAGTGCCTTGAAAATTCGCCAAACGGACACCAAACAGTCACGACGTCTGCCCTCCCCCCGCCGCCGCTCCCCGCCACCGCCCCCGGCTCCTCTCCCCCTAGTGTGAAGTATCGCTACCGGCATCGTTTTCGCAGCCCCGTGAAAGTTCTAAAGCCCATGGGCACATAAATTGTAGCCTATGTGTTATTCTGATGTATAAGCTATATTATTGTAAAGTTTCATTAGAATCCATTCAGTAGTTTTTACGTGAAAGAGTAACAAACATCCATCCATCCATCCATCCATCCATCCATCCATCCATCCATTATTACAAACTTTCCCCTTTATATTATTTATTAGATATTAGATACTGGAATTAAAGGTTCAGATAAATTATTGTTGTTCTGTAATTTATCTGGGTGTTGAAGACATGCAGCACAGTAGTAACGTGAGAGAGTCAATAATATTTATTATGAGAGCAAATCAGTAATAAACTTTGATCAGTAAAAACCTAACAAATAAATAATTAAAAAAAGAATGTGACTATAATTATGAAGGGAACATTGCTATATTTCATTAGATTAAGTAAAATAAAATTGAAAACATGAAAGAGTTCTTCCATATTATTTTTTAAAGGATGCGAAGAAATAGAAAAATTAAATTAGGAAGTGTGGCGATTTTATGAAGGTGCGGGCCCAGTTGCACGATATTAGCAACCATGACAAATATGAATACAAACAATGTCTAACAACTGTTTGGTTAGTAAGAGTACTTGATTACTCTAGTGAACTTGCAAAAACATGTTTTTAAATTTAATCATAGTCATTATATTTAATTGCCCATACACCCTCTCACTGCATTTTAATTCTTTATTCGGGTATTGAAATAAAACAAAAAACAAAAAACAAAAACCAAAACTATAAAGGGTTGAGCAATGAAACACTCAAGTGTTACTAAAATTTTTATTTTACATCTTGTAATCAGAGATAATTGAAACATTATGTCAAGTCAGTCATTATGGATTTCCACTGAATCAGTGTTAGAAGAAAATCCATCAAAAATTCATAATACCATAATGCAACGTGGTGTATGGGCAAGTTAAATAAATAGTCGGGATGACATACAGATAATGTTTTGAATTTCTTCAACTTTCTTCAAACAACGATTGCAGATCAGGGCATTAGACAACACACAGGAGACTACCGCTATACATCTAGGTGGGGATTTAATTGTAGCTTCATATATGTATACGTGAAGAAAGGCACCAAATATAGAGAGTGGCTCATTACAGGAACCTATCTTGTGCCTTCTTCACCACCATCAATACTGATCATATTCATTTTATTATTACTTACAATTATTATTGTGCTTATGTTATAAAATAAAAACACAAGTGATTATTTAATCTAAGTCAGCAATTAAATACAAAAAGTACCTTTAAGAAGAATTATAATGTATGATTTCATGATTTTTTCCTCACTTTAAATAATCATTCAGTCGTGTTCAAGCAGAGGCAGTTCCGTAGAAACACACATGTATTCAAGTTCGGTACAGTACAGAGCAGCTAGCTCGAACACAACCTTTGTTTTCCAATTTCTTTCTTATAGGTATGTTAACAATATTTTCCTTAATTAATTAATAGGTACACATAAATACATTCAAAGGTGATAATTGTATCTACAAACCTATAAAAATCATTCATTAACGAATAAATAGAGAACTTGTGTGTTCTCCACACACACAATGTCTCAGACTACATTTACAATGCATTAATAGATGCAATCTGAAATATGTCTTTTCGATATATTAAGTCATTCTTGATTAATTAATGCATAATTTTAACAAACAATTATAGGTTCACACTGTTTCTTTAAAATACTGCAAATGTAAATGTAGCAACAATTTCCCAGAGCATAATGTCGTTTGCGGTCGATATATTTTGCCTCAATGGCCGAAGTGTCTTCACAACAGGTTCAGACAAAAATATGTTTTTATCTTACTGGATATGGATGGCAAACATATCATCTATGGTCGTATTAGCCAATCCAACAGCAGCCCCGAAGGACTTAGGAACTTAGGAAAATTATCGAATTAGATTAAGAACATTAAAAATTTCCATTGCTTTTCTCATTTAATAATCATACATATGGATAGAACCCCTGAGTTGAAATATCAAGAAGGTGCCTTATGTCTATTTAGGTAAACAATGTCAACTGCAATTTTTAATAAGAAAACCATAAACGTTGTGATAACTGAAATTATACGTAATAATAAGAGGGAACAAGAGGCACTTATATGAAACCAGTCAAGCCAGTTGTGCTGCATAGTCCTTAAAAAAAGTTAAACCATTTAAGCCTATGAAGTACTTGATATTAGCTAGAGATTCTGATATAGGTATGGACTACCACATAATTTATTGTTGGATCTCTGTTGCTCTCTACAACTCTAGACAATATTGCACTTTTTGCAGATAGGATACCATTGAAGTGCTGTGCGAGCCAAGTGTGCACTAGTATATTTAGAAAAAACTAGTTCATATATCCCTTTTTTTTAAGAAAAACATGTGCAACATAAAGTGGAAAAAATCAAACAAAATAATGGCCAATAGGCAGCGACATGAAAAAAAATATCGACAGTCCTAGAATAAAATAAATTCTTATGCCCAGGAACTTATCTTGTATGGTACTAGCGCTAATATAAGGATCTTGTTGCATTATAGTCGTGGGCGTTTCCACTGGTTTTCGAAAACGTTAGTAACTGTTAATGCTGATGCCGATAGCCGTTAGCGGAAACGGTTTCAAAAAGAAATGAAAGAAAACTCCCTCTCCCTTCTTCTCCCTCTTTTTTTTTTTTTCTTTTTTTTTTTTTTTTTTGGCTGGACATGAATGAGTATAATGACATCTAGCACGGTTCGATCATCTCACATGAATTCTGAATCTCGAGTGCAGTGACCTGTATTCAAAAACCGGCCAAGTGCGAGTCGGACTCGAACACGAAAGGTTCCGTAGCATCGAACAAAAAAATCACGTTTTTTGTATCGGGGCCCCCTTTAATTTAAATTATTTTATAATCTTACCTATTTGTTGTTATAGCGGCAAAATAAATACACAATCTGTGAAAATTTCAGCTGTCTATCTGTTACGGTTACTGAGATACAGCCCTGTGACAGACGGACAGACGGACGGACGGACGGACGGACGGACGGACGGACGGACGGACGGACGGACAGCGGAGGCTTAGTAATAGGGTTCCGTTTTCACCCTTTGGGTACGGAACCCTAACAAGAAAGAGAGGAAAAATCCAAAAATCAAAATAAAAAATGAGGTTTTGTTACTATGTAGTTATCGCAAACAATTAAGAAGTCAGACAAAACTGTTTATCCTCCACAAAATAATCCCCAGAAATAATATAACACAAATGATAAATAAACATATTTATATTTTATTTCATATGCCTATTAGCATTTAGAAATACTAATCGTTGGACTTTTTCTGTAAGCAAACCACAACGGCGGTCGTTAAGAATGTAGCCCCTCTTCGACTACAGTGCGCACTGCGCGCGCGCATTACAGTTTCGGCGGTAACCCCAGTTGCGAGAGTCGCCGGCTACAAGCCGCAACGAAGTAATTATTAATATTACCAAGTATTACTTGTAACCCCAGTTACAAAAGTCGCCGGCTTCGAGCCGGTTACGGTTACATTGCGCGAGCGAGACAGTCGCGGCTGGCGGGTCGTTGCGTCTAGACGTATCGCAACCTACGGGCTTTCGTTGGCGCGCCGCGTGCGCGATCCAGTGCGCTACAAGAAACTTGTAGCGGCCATACTGCTCGGCGTAAAATGAATACTTCGTTTTTACACTAGTAACAGTTTACAAACCCATTTCTCATTTCTCGTCCCACGACTATTGCATTAAGACAGATGTTTTGTTTTTGTTTTGGAGTTACTATTTCAGTTATAATTTATTAAAACAGATATACTGAATAACAGTTAGCTGCATTCTTTATTAAGTAACTTGAAACCATTGGACCTTAATTCATTAGTCTGCCTGATTTAAAAATTTTGTTTAAACACTAAATTTTTTTTTTGGGTAACTCAACTTGGTGGAGCTGGCTAAGGTAGGGCCAGTAGCGGACACTTTGATCGGTTTACTGCCTAACTTTTTAGCCAAAAGCTTGAGCCTATTCTTACAGGTATCTCATATTTCGAAAGGTTTAAATAAACAGTCTTTGGCGAATAACAGTCTAACATAACCAAACATATCTCTGGACTTCTGACTATGTCTGTTTGATGGCCAGAGTGCCAGGAAAGACTAAATTATACATTAGGCTACAATTAGATAATACATAAGGAACATTTATTATGTGCTTAGTGCACTTATAATTTTATTTGCACTATACCTACATTTTTATACATTTTAAAATGTAGAGGTTTCACACTTGAGTGTTGTGACAGAATTGCAGAATGCAAGTTTTTTTTTTGTTTTACGTAAATACCTACTTAATTCAAGTTGTGCGGACCCGTGGCTAACAGTATGCGATGATCGATAAATTGATTTACAGCTAACAGATCATTTAGTAACCTAGTAGTAGTAAATTACCTGACATAGCTGCGGCGGGGAGGCGACGTGGTGCGCGTGCGGCGTCACGGGCGCGAGGGGCGGCGGCGGGGGTGGGGGAGGCGGCGGCGGCGGGGGAGCGGGCGGCGGAGCGCCGAGCGCGGGCTGCACCGCCAGGTACAGCTTGGTGGGACCCAGCATGCCCTGCTTGCCTGTCGACTCTTGAGCTGTAATATTAGTATCAATGTCACGTGGCCATTTTCTACATACATTGGTTTCATGAACTTTCAATTAAATTTAGACAGAATTATTAACTAAATGATTCATTCACATGTTCACGAAATTTTGTTTAAATTTTTGTCTCCCGAGCACCGAAATAGTCTCAGGGTACCTAGCAGTTGACTAATGTCCACCTCATTTCGTCCAATGAAGTTTTTAGGCACACAATGAGTGGTGAGCCCATAGCTGTGTCATCTAGCTATTTTGCTATAAGTTGGTTTATAGGAGCGAGTACCCAGCCGGATCTTTTCAAATCCAGCTAAGAGACATAGGCACAACCGATTTATGCACTTCATGCAATTTGCCCAAGTTCACACATAAAAGCTATTGTAACAGTGTCTAATTTTTAGATTTCCCTTATGTTAACATTGGCTGTCAAAAAACTGTTGTTCAGGAAAGCCGTCTGTTATTTAGCTCCAAAAACCGACTTATACAAGGCCTAAAACCTCCAAAGTGGTGGGTTTCCTCCCTACACAGCATAGCATTCGTGTTGAACTCCAAACGAAAATGACAATGGTGAAACCATGCCCAAAACCGCTAGGCCACAAACGCCCTCGAGTTGAAATAAAGGAAAATCAAGTTTTTAATTTTGGCTCATGAAAATTAGACGTGAGGTGGGACGTACCCTTGAGCAGCTGCTGCTTGACCTGATGCTGCACGAGCGCCAGCTGCTGCGGCGTGAGCGAGTTGCCCTGCAGCCCCTGCAGCACGATCCGGGGCCCGCTGCTCGTTTGCATCACCTGCTCCCCATCATCACACTTCTATTATTACACTAGCCACTCTGAGATTAAAATATTTTTTATTGTTCATAAAATATTGAAGTAATGTTTACTCTTGCCAAGTATATAGGTTTTACAAAACATGAAAATTTCAACACTGCTTCTATGATATAAAAATACATTCAGAACCCACAATAATAAAAAAAACTCAATGCAAGTAGCTACTATTGATATTTGGAATGAAGATCTGTAATCATGAAATAATGTATCATTAAATAAGTATAAAATAAATAATAATACAATTAAATATGTATACTAAATAAGTACCGATTACGGTCTAAGGTACAAAGCGGTTGACTATTGACAATTCGGCCAACTGATGTTTTAGCCACTGTTTATTTAGCTTTGGTACACCACTGAAGTCGTAGGTTTCCTTTTTTTTTTTTTTATGTGACTGGACATGGATGGCTAATACCACAAGTTCTGTCATGGTATTAGCCCAACACACCACATGGGCACTAGGTGCCATGCCAGGACCTTCCTTA
Source organism: Incurvaria masculella (assembly GCA_946894095.1). NCBI lineage: Eukaryota > Metazoa > Arthropoda > Insecta > Lepidoptera > Incurvariidae > Incurvaria > Incurvaria masculella. The sequence goes on from OX335647.2 coordinate 10,496,044, forward strand.
TATTGCACGGCTACATTGAACTGGATGGAAAACACGGACAATTTTCATTGCCGCTTCGACCATCGTTCATCCAATGCGATGGTACCAACCCGGGCGGGATAAACCCTACCACCTAGTAAGTAAGGAAGGGGACCTACAGCTTAACGTGGAATCCGAACCACGGCCAGCCTCTCTCAACGGTCGAATGGTCACCCATCCAAGACCAGACCGGACCCAGCGTTGCTTAACTTCGGGGAGCGATCGCCGAAGTGTCGCGCCACTGGGCCACTGAGGCTGAATCCTTCACAGAAATCATTCGTGTTACCTAATGTGTTCATGATGATAACGAAAATAAGAGAAATAATATATTGACCTGAGCTGTAACAGTCTTGATGACAGTTCCGGGAGGCTGGCCCGCCAGCAGGCGCTGCTCCATCACCTGTTCCTCGGTGGGCGGAGGCGGGGGTGGCGGCGCGGGCGGCGGGGGTGCGGGCGGCGGAGGCGCGGCTCGCGGCGCCATCACCGCCTGGGCGGCCACGGGCGCCGTTCCGAGGTGAGCGACGATCTGCGCCTGATTGGCCCCCGTCGATCGGATGAGCACCTGCTGTCCGTTCACTGTCGCCAGCTGAATTTTTCCAGCGGCTATCTGCTGCGCCAGTGCAGGGTTGTTTACGACGATCTGGGGACCGCTTGGAGTCATTCGGGGGCGCGGGGCGACGGTGCGCACGGCGACCGGAGCGGGCGACATGGCGAGCGTGGGCGCTTGCGTCGGTGTCACCTGCCGCGCCTGGATCATCTGACCCTGAACCATGACCGTCTGCATGGTCGGCGCCGTCGAAGTCGCGCGAGGTTGAGGACGTTGCGGCTGAATCATCACCTTCTGCGCTGGCTGCACCAGCAGCTGGCGATTCCCTTGCACGAGTATCTGTTGAGCAGGAGCCACAATTTTGGGTGGGGCAGGAGTGCGAGGCTGCTCAATTGGCGGCGGGCGGGCTGCTGGCTCGGGGGTGCTCACGGGAGCGAGCATCCGCGTGGTGGTGGGAGCAGAAGGCACGAGCTGCCCGGAGGCGGCAGGTCCCTGTCCCGACACCACCACGTGCAGCTTGCCGTCGGGGAGCTGCACTAGTTGTTGCCCGGCTAGGAGCCCTTTCACAGTTATCTTTCCGTCGGGTCCGCGAATTATCTGAACCTTCTGAGGTCCTTCTTTTTGAGGTTGGGTTTTGGGTGTCTTTTGAGGATCTACGGTAGGGGTGGAAGGTTTTGCGACGATGGCCGGTTGTGAAACAACCCTGGTTGTTCCGTCGGCTCCCTTTGTCATGAATATCCGTCTGGTGCCGACGACAGTCTTCTGTCCAGTAGGTGTGACCACATTGTTTGTCAATAGGGAGGTCAAGGCACTTTTCCCATAAGTCTGGGTCACCGGAGTTGTCTTGATATTGCTGCGTCCAGCTTCTGTAATCAAAACCAACGAAATATTCAATATGTGTAAATTATTGCTACCCCTTGAAGATTTTTGTAGTTGGTAAGAATATTTATTTTGAAAAATGTTTCATTTATGTTATTGTTAAATGAACGCTATGGTAACAAGAAACCAAGTTACGCAGCTAGGTCAAATAATGCAATATAGCACATCTAGCACTTTGTGTACGCAGAAAAACACTAAACAAACCTTGACTGAGCTCCAATGCTCTCTTCTGTTGGTGCGCCGCACGCTGCAACTTGAGCTGTTGCTCCATCTTGTCTTTGATGTCCTGGTGGTCGGGCAAACGTTCCGTGGGCCGGTCGCGAGAGTCTCGCGCTACAGGGAGCTTGCCCGTACTTGTTCGTGTGACGGGGGTCGCACGCTCTGCCCGCTCGCCATATTGCTTGATTTCCCACAGTTCCAACTTGTCTTCGTCCACCCACTCCTCACTCACCTGCAAAGGTATTAATTTAATTTACCATATGTTTAATTCATGTCTTTACATAAGTACTTTTACTTATAAGTACTTTTAGTAATATTTCTAGATAATCATCCAGAGGGATTCTACCAATTCTTATATTAAATTATTCGTTCGACCAAACTATACTTAGGTTCTACAGAGTGTTAACATCACAGAATCCTTCAGAAACCATAGATTCCTGGGCTCATATGTATTACAAGGTTAATAGTTATTGATTGATTAGCTTTCCCTCTTTTATTTCGTTTAAAGGTGAGACCGCACTAGAAGTAACTACACTGCAGCGGAACGACGCAACCCTACCGAGTATACCGCACTAGCGTGACAGTACGCAGCCAATTTTGATTGTCAGTCGTTCAGCAACTTCTGAGCAAGATGGAAGAAACTGAGATGGATATTATAATAGTTATTTTGCTCTGTAAGGAAGAAGAAAGGTTGGAGCAAGCAAAGGATATGACTACATGACTTTCCGAATTCACAATGTAAAAAAGGAGAATATCACAAAAGGCTCGTAGCCTAGTGACGCAGGGACTTGCCTAGCATACCTAAGGTCTGGGTTCAAATCCTCGACCCGTTCATGCGCCACTTTCTCTCTTTTTCTGAGTTGGATAAGTGCATTTCGTCACGAATGCGAGCTGCTCCATGTAAAACTGTAGGTCCCCTTCCTCTGCTAGGTGGTTGGGTTTACATCAATGAACTATGTACTGGATGTAGACACATCAGCCTTGGCTGCCTAACATAAAATAAATAAATATATCCATCCTTATTTTTCGCCTGAAAAAAGAACATACATCTATAATAACCATAACTATAATACTAACCAGAGATTGTGCACTCCAGCCTAAGCTGTTAATGTAATATTATTTGAAATAGAGGCTCACCTGGGGTTCAGTATTTTGTGGCGACTCTGCGCGTTTACGTTTTCGCAGTCCACTGCGAATAGAGGTGACCTCCCTGATTGTCTTGGGTAACTCCAGCGGAATTACCACTTTCCTACGAAGATATTGCGTACGCTCTAAGAACAGCCCCACATGTCGATGTTTTAGAAGCTCTAGGGAGACAATCTCGGTGTCGGTGGTGAGCTGGTGCTTTCCGTCAGCGGTCGCTGGTTTGGCAGCCATGTCATCCCAGCGCAAGCAAGCCCACATGATGCGGAGCTGCAGGGTTGCACTCGCCAGCCACTGCAGGTTCACGGTGCGGTACAGCCAGCACGTTTTGAGGAGCGGGCGCGGACACGGGTAAGGCCAAACAGATGGGTTCGCTTTGCAGCTGTGATTAAACCCACTCACGGTCATAACACCTGCCTTTCTAGATAGCTTCCGAAGCTCATATCGAGGTAAAATCATCATAGATTTAGCATTGCTCTTGGTGTGAAATGTGGAGCAGGGAGGGTGCTTGACGGGACTCTTTTTCTTCTTTTTCTCGACAGCAGATGTTTGAACTCTTTTCAAAGTCAATTTTCCACAGGGATTCTCAGCTGAATACACACGAACTGTTCCGTCTGCTGTCTTCTCTTCTTTGATATACTTCTCCTCTTTCTTTATGAGTTTCGTAGAACAAAATCTTCTATTAATAGTGGCTCGGTATTTTGGCTTAAATTCAGATGACTTTTGAAGCGAGCATTTGTAATCAGTTTCTAAAATGGCCTTGGCTTTAGTGTCTGCCGCAGGGGTTGAGTTCTTTCCGGGTCTGCCTCGGGTTATCCTCAGTTTAGGAATAGGTGGTCGATCCTGTTCGTCGGTCATGGTTACTTCTTCATTGGGTTCATCCGGATCTGTCAGTTCCTTTAGAGGACCAATTTCATCCTCATTGTTATTGCTCATGATGTCGAGCTCCATCTCGTTGCCCACTGCAGGTACCGCAGACTCTTCGAGGGGCCCTTCCGACTTTATTTCCGCAGAATCGTTCATCAAAATATCAGCCTCAGTTTTAATATTTAAATCTAGTCCATCCGTAGAGGAGCGTTTTACATAAGAGTCAGTGTTCTTGTCGCACTCGCGGGCGCAAGCAACGGCCGACATTAAATCTGTGAGAATGTTATCATTACCATTATCACCTTTGGACACATTCTTGTTACCGAGAAGATATTGTTCCAAAATAGACATACGATCAGTGTCTCTGTCCGCTGTGGTGCCGATTTTATTGCAGGACCCCGAGCTCTTGAGCAGAGCAATCAATTCATTTACTAGCTTTTCCTTTTTAATGCAAAGCGGTGAATAGCAATTTAAATTGACAGTGGTAGAATTTAGGAGGGTCGCCAGGTCCATTGTGTTGCAATAGAGAGAATAACACTTGTACTTGTTACCGACACCGACAAGTTGTAAGTATTGCTCCCTTAGAGACTGGATGTTTCGGGATATGGATGTGACGGTTTTGTCGTTGTTATTAAATGCGGAGTTGAGTGTGAGGTCTGCATCCGGTTCCGGTTCGTCCGTCTCCACATCAACACTGGGATCCTCTTCGCTCTTGACCTCTTCCTCTTTCTTGACACCGCCGAGTTCCTCCTTCTCACTAGCGACTCGTGCCAGCCTCTTCTCTTCCATGAGCTTGAGATAGGTTCTCCGTGTGAGCAGGTCGTCGAGGCGGGTCTTGCGAGCCATTCTCGGATAGTGGCGGCGCGCGGGCGACATGAGAGCTTGCTCCACGTCAATCTCGTCCAAGTCTTCGTAATTCTCTTTTATCACAGTCAAGTTGTGAAGGTTTACTGGCACTGCAGGAATAGAAAATTTAGTTATTCAGTAGGTAATGCTTTCTGAATGAGAATATCATTCAACATTCCTAAAAAGTTTTTTCGTCAAGCACATAATAGAACATTATAATTTAATAAAAAATATCCTCCACTTCTAGGATATTTATTGATAATGTACTTCAATTTTCTCGCAAGATCCCACTGAAGACACGGGTGTCTACAAAATATGGAAAAGGTGTCAGAAGGGAACTGCTGAAATTTGAAGGCAACAACAAGGACAACATAAAAATATGTCCTGGTCCTAGAAATGCAGACCTACAAACAGCAAAATTGTTAATTTTACATTCTGGATCCATGCGCAGCACAATTTGTGCAGTCAACTAAGTGAAGAAGGAATCTGCTTAACCAAGTAAGCGATTTAACACGGCTTATATATTTTTTAACTATGTACAGTTATGCACCAGTAAAAGTCTCAACAGAAATATAAAACGAATAACTTGTTATGGGACTTACATTTTTCGAGAATAGCAGACTTGTCGCAGTTCTCATCAGTAGTGCTCATTAGATAGCTGTATGTCTTGGGCGCCACGGCCAGCACTTTAATCACGTTGCCATCCCGGACACGTACTGTCATCTTGAGAGGGCCATCAGCGAGACTCGACTTTGCATTTGGCTGGAGCTTTTTGTATTTGCGCGTGGCCGAATTCCACAACCAGCCCCACTGACCATGAATCCTGTACTCCTCTCCTTTTTGCTTCCAAGCCTGAAATTTAAATAGACATTGTACACATTCTCATAAACATCTATCAGCTGATGACTCAATATTAGTATACCAAGATTCAGTAGACTCCAGATAGACAGACCGTTTAGGAACCGGAGATCTAAAGTCGTACAAACAGGATCAAAATATGAACATTTTGTTACCTAAATGAGATATAATGTGGTTACCGAATTAAAAAGTCATATGTCTAGTGGGGGTTACCATGGTAAATAACTCACCATGTGAATAGCACGAGAACAGGCAAGAGAGTGATTAAATCTGACGTTTAGTTGCATTCACATCATGCTGTCAAAAGACATGTTATTCGGTCAAGTGAACTGAAATTTACCAGTTGGCGTAGTACGAAATGCAAATAAACTTCAGATTTAATCACTCTCTCGCCTGTTCACCTTGCAATTTTTTTACGATGGCATTCGCCCTTGGTTTCAAATGTCACTGGCTTGCAACTTTACATGTTTCTTGCTAGTTTGGAACCCCGTAAAACTAACTTTTTTAACAAATGGTCTTGTTACCTGTAACAAGGCCCTTTTCTTATCAATCATACAACCCACAGAATGGTTAAAGAAATTTTGTTTTTTTTATTTATAATAATCCAGTCAATTTTGGAAATAAAACGACTAATATTTAAACTAATAATAATATAATAAACTAATAAAACAAAAAACTAATATTTTTATATATAATGCATGCCCCTTTGGGCGTGAGATTACCTGATGGCGCAAGCCAAGCGAGTACTTGACGAAGTTGTAGGAGGTCCTATTCCTCTCCTCCTCGTCGTCCTTCTCTTTCTTCTCTCGCTTGTCGATCTTCTTCCTCTCCTCGCGCTCGAGCGCGGTGGTGCGCAGCAGCCGCACGTGGCCCAGCTGCTCGTGCCACGCCCCCACCCATGCCACGCTCTTTATGCACGCCTAAACACACATACATCATGCTACTTGCCCATACATACAAAGTTCAGATGCAATAAAATTTTAAAAAATCTTTCGGGTATCGTGCTGAGCGAGTTTTAGTTTAAGACATTCTTATTTATTTTGATATTAATTCTGTAGGCAGAAATCATGTTTATAAATCGTATTTTTCTATCCTTATTCCTCTCTATTCCTTTCAAAATGTTAACGGATAGCACCCAACAATTTCCAAACAGAGATAATTGGGATACTCCAAGAGGCTGTGGAGGAGAAAGGAGTATTGGATTTTAGCGTTAAAATACTATCTGATAAGTTATATACCTCGGGCCTTGTTTTAAACTGACCAACTTGGTGTTCTTACCTGTCGAGCGCATTATTTATACCCTGTTACTAAGAAACCAAGATCATCATCTAAATAGTAATACAATGTTTGGTCCTTTGCATTGAGAGAAAGGGACAAAACATTGTATAACTGTTCAAACGATGATCTGGGTTTATTAGTAACAGGGTTGATGTTGCAAAATCATATTTAAAATTAATATATTTTTAAGCAGTACATTTTAGACCACCAAACATTTGAAAAAATAGTCCATTTTTTTATGGACACGTGGTAAAAAAGGCCCTGAGAGTAAAAAATAGCAACAACTAAAACACAAGAAAATAATATTTTCAAATAAATGCCTAACTTGAAGCAACTTTCAGCTTTATAGTATTTTTATTTACGGATAAAAGTGTTCAGATATCAAGATACAGGAGACTCCAGATAGACTGACCGTGAAGAAACCAGCGACCTAACGTCGTACTATAACACTGAACCAAAAGTGTTCAGCTTACTTATTTAGGTTGATGTTTATCCGTAAATATAAATAGCATGTGAAAATCTAAGCAAACATAGTTCAGCTTCAGTTCTATAAAAAGGTATATGACCTGCAGTACGCTGAGAGCGCGAGCGAAGTCCCGCGGCCCCTGGCACACCTGCACACCCTGCAGCCACGTCTTGCGCAGGTGCGGCCAGTTCGGGTGCATGAATGAAGCCACCATGTTGCACTCCAGCTGCAGCAGCGTCTGACGCAGGGTGCTCACCAGCAGCGGCTTGGTCGCTGCCACATAACATCATATGAGCCAACACATTCTACTCAATACTTGGGGCCCGTTCTACAATACTTAAAAAAATGGCTTCATTTCATTTACTGCTGTTTTCACCACCTCCAGCTACCTGAAATCCGGTAGTCAACTTTCGGTTGCATTGCATATTTATATGGTGTAGAATGAAAGATAACTTTTGGATTTTTGTAAATGGAGGTGGCGTTAGACCAGTAGCCAGCGGAGACTCACAACAACTGTAACTTACCTACCTAACTCTAAGTTTTTTAAATAAGTATTTACAAATCAACCATTTAAACCTGAAAACTTTTTTTTAAATACTTATTTCCGAAGTACTACCCTATCAAATAAAAGAAAGAAAATTATTTAACAAAATCCTTTACATCTCCAAATCCCGTATAAGACACGATGGTTGCGAAGAGAGCCAACCACGTGATTGCGCCGCGCAGGATGGTACCTCGTTGAAGTAGCCATGCACGGAGGGGTTACCATTGTAAATTTACTCGCTAGGTGAACAGGCAAGTGAGTGATTATATATGACGTTTAGTTGCATTTCGTACTACACTAACCGGTAAAATTAAAAATTTAAAATCTGACTAGTTCGTTCGACTAGTCCGATGTAGTTCCAGTGATTAGTGCGTTCAAACAAAAAAACAAACCCTTCAGCTTTATTATATTAGCATAGATAAGTCAAAATGTAATTTTGGGTAGACAGAAACATAAGCATAAACTTAAGAAATTCATAAAATAGCGTGTTCATTCTAGGAACTCACCATTTAGCAAGCCTACCCATTTGAAGTCCTGTGCACACGAAAGGGAGAACTTATGCGACATGTATCTCCTCTTGTCGCGCTCCTCGTTACGCTGAGGTTTGTTCAGCGCCATAGGGTTGCTGGTGTACTGGTTTGTGTAACTCTTGAACGAATTCTCATTGCCTAGCTTAAATAATAGTGTTCCGTTTGAGATCTGGTTCGATTTCAGTCGAGTCAGTCGAGGACTTTCTAACGCTGAAATTATAAAATTATCAACAAATTATTCATGGATATATGCAGGCAACTTAAAGAGTGGGAATAGAAATAAATACTAGTGACTCACCATCATCATCTTTCTTTTTCTTTAATTCTTCTATGGTGGATGTGCGAAGCACAGAACCAGACTTGGGCCGAATCAAAGTAATGGATTTAGCTCTGTCACCGTCGCTGCTATCTTTAGCCTGCTCCTGTTCAACTGTCTCCTCACTGGCTATTGTCACCTCGCTCATCACATCTGAATCGGCTATCAGAGAACTTTCTGGGTCAGATTTTTCATCTTCAATCCTCAAGTCTTTATTCAATTCCAAACGTTTATTTTCTTCTCGCTCTCTTCTTAGTCTCTGTATGTGAGCGTTTTCAACTTCAAAGTAAGATTTTCTATTTCCTTTTAATTGATTTGTGAGTTTCTCTGTTAACTCCATCTGCCGAACGATCTCAGGCTTAAAGTCCATTAGCTCCCGCACCAGAGGCCCTTCCAGATCGTCTGAGTCCAGGGACAGCAGCAATTCCTCAAGCTGGGCGACCGACGAATAGTACCATGACTGGCCATCTTCAGATTCACTGTGAACATTAACCATTATCAGAATAGTCAATATTGGCTATACCTTACAATTAAAGCGTTTGGAATAATGGCTGAATTTGGCCAAATTTTACAAAGAGCAGGTTAAAAATTAAACCATGCACTATGATCATATACACGGTGTTAAACAAGTTGGCGACATTCCCGAAAGGGGGTTATTTTGGGTCGCATACTGATTCCGAAAAAGAAGGATTTTTCTTGTTTTGAGCTTTTGTTTAAAAATTTTCGATTTCTAATGTTAGTATGAAAACATAGTATTGATTTAGTAATTGTAAGTATATGATATTTTTTTATAAAATATATGCAATGTGCAAGGAGTTGGATCGACAGAGGAGACCATGAAACGTCCGCTTTATATGCAATTATATAGAGAACATTTGGAGCTAGAGTAAGACAGACAGCTCGCTTGCGACCGTGCAGGGTTTAAAATTATGGTTTTAAAGCTCTGTTTAAAGATAACTTTAAAAAAGATCATCATACCATGCCCTTTTAATTAAAATTAACATTTAATTCAATTCATTAAGTCATCTTCCTCTTCTTCTACTACTTAAAGAAAGTAGCTTCACCGTCTTTTTGGAGTACCCAAATTGGAATAGATGTGTTTTCATACCCTATAAATTGATCTACTGGTTTCTGTAGCTGGCCTCTGTAGCACTCCCCGAATGGGTCAAGCGACAAACCACACTATCATGCTCAAAAGTGTACCTTAACACTTCTCAAGTAAATGTGTAATGCTACAACAATAGACTTACACAAATATCCGCCTGGAGATGAACCAGTACTTCCTGCCGTTTCGATCGAAGCCAAGATGGTCATGTCGGCATAGAAGACCTTGCCGCTCAGCGTCCGACACGCAATCCGTCACACCGGAAGTACGCTGCAACTTGCATAGTGCACACTGCCAGTCCTCGGCGGGAACGTCGCGAAGTGGAGGCTCGACGCATTCCAGGTGAAACACAGCAGGACACGTTTCGCAACACAGCAGATCTCCCAGTCGATGGCACACTCGGCAGTGGTCGTCGTAGTGGATCGGCACTGCAAATACAATTTTACTAACAATTTCTTGGCATGAAACAATTTTTTTCATTTATTCATTTATAACTTTTAGACAGGCACCATATGCTGATGCGTCTAAATCCAGTGTTAAACTTGATAAATTTAGTTTTTGTGTTTACATTAGATTTTGTTTGACATAGCTATCCAGTCTATTTTTGAATTGGTTGGTGGTCGTAGCGTTAATCACATCTTTTGGGAGTTTATTCCATGCCTCTACTACTCGGTTGGATATGTAGTAGTATTGTTCTCATAAATAGATAGGTCATTCCGAGTCCACCCCATTCCGAAAGCACAAATCCAAATCCCACCCCATTCCAAAAAACCCCCCTCTCCTTTTATTACTCCTTTAGTCATTTCTATTCCTCACAAAAAAACATCCATTCCTGGTTAGAACCATTTCATTCTGGAGTGGAATGGAAATCCTAGCTGCGGTTGTTTTTTAGAAGCCAAAATTGGACAAGCAGTGGTTTTTTTAGGTGCTTGTTATTTTAGGAGGCGGAGGTCGGCACTTCCAGAGTAAACCCAAATGGAGATTTCGTTTATAACTGTACTGGTTTTTTTGGGTTCGCGGAGTACCCTTCGTACGACTTGTGTAATAGGGATGAGAATGCATTCCCCTTTGGAGCCGGAATTTGGGCCCATCGCTGTTCTTATAGACTACAAGCACTAGTAATGGTCGATCTGTTATAAGTTAGCCAGCAGTCTACAGACCTGACCAGCAGCACAGCTTTAATGAGTGAGAGGGGTTGGCACTTTTAAGCAGTAATTGATTTTTCCCAGCATAATTACCCCGTGGCCTAACAGTAATTATTAAATTGTGCAGTACAACTGTAAGATCACATTAATGTTTTGCAGGTAATGTATTATTGGTCCTTTGACGTTAAACCTATTCTTCATACAATCATTTCAGTTTAACAATTACAACGCTCTAAGGCAACCCATTCGTTGGGTTTACACGGGCCTAATCCATGTATGTGACCCAACTGCAGTTTTTTGCCTTTGGGTACACACTAGTCATAACCGTTGTATACCAAAACTGAAGCAGGAGAGGCTGCTTCTCTTGTATGTCTGATCTAAAAGTTTAGCGCTCTTTCCGCACATAGCCTTATAAGCAGAATTTAAATTCATTCTTATTTAATTTTAGTTTAAGTAAAATTTCTTATTTATTCTTATTTAATTTTAATTTTACTTTAAGACAATGACAGAAAATCGCCCGAAAAAATTGTATGGACTGAAATTGTTTACCTATTAGAATTTTGTACATCAGTCACCTTAGCCGGCTTTTATACCCACTGCACGCTACTGGCTACAACACTCTGCACGAAACATTTGTGGAAATGTACTCAAACAGTAATCTCCATCAACTTTTCACAGGAATGAAACGATGAAAGGAAAGAAACATAACAATCAAGAATTCCTCCTGGACTTAGTTCTGTGCAAAGACAAATGTTTTGTTAGCGAGGTGGAGACACTGCCAACATTGGAAGAGAATCACAGAGTGGTGCTTGCAAGAGTCCAGTTCAGTCTAAACCCACACCCGAAGGGGTTGCAGGCAATTCGACGTGACTTTTTAAGGCAGACTTCACTGCAGTTCAATTGGCAATGGAGCAGTGTGTGAGTACTAACCGACTCTGCAATATTGATGACTGGTGGCAACATTTCTAAATCTAGGACCAAGTATGCAGTCGAATTACATGTAGGTGTCTAAGTACCAAACCAAAAAATACCATCGACACAAAAAGATATTCTCAATGAAAATAAAAAGTATGGAATACTTATCAACTGAAAAAAGATGAAAGTGCCTACCGTACGTAAAGAAATGTAAACTATCAAATAGTTCAAATTGCGACATAAGTGCGTAGCACTTTAGAGACTGGAGTGATAAATGATGACCCCAAAGTATTCTACAGTTACATACGAAAACCACTTTCAACTAAGGTAGGGGTCCCATTAGCGCTTGTTTGGATCCATTAAACTCGTAATCGAGCCGTAGTGAATGTTTTCTTGTCTTCTTCTTGAATCAATTTGATCGAACTTGTGTAAGAGAGCCAGGAGCCCTAATACGATCGCTACTGAGTAAGTGCTATCGAGAAGGCTGCTCACAGCTGTGCATGCAGCAGTACATTTGAAGTCAGCAATGCTATCATGAAATATATTACCTACACATTGACAAAGCATTAAGAAAAACATATTATTATGAAATAAAAATCCTTACCTTCACTGAGGAGGTCGTCTCTGACAGGGTTAATAATGAGAAACTGATTGCAGAGGAATTGCAGAACTGCTACTCGGTCTTCCACACACGTGAAAGGGTATTCACATGAATTAATGATGGACACAACATTCTGGTCAAAGGACTTATCACTTTCAGCATAGGCACGCAATACTTCAGGCCAAGTCATGGCATCCAGCAGAAACAGAGTTATGTTTACACTGTCCTTGTGGTCAAGAGGACCGAAGTGCGTCTGCTGCACATCCTCCTCGCGGAGCAGTGCCCGCAGCAGCATCACATGCACTTCAACCAGGAGTGAACTCTGGTCCTCACAACTCAATGCAGCACACAGATCTTCGAGGCGAAAAGGAGAGAGCCGCACCAAGTGTCGGAACCTCCGCAGCACCTCATACACGCCCACCACTTGCATCACCACTCCGTGAGGCACCATCAAGTCGTCCGATGATGGAGGAAGTTCCAGCGACGGCAGCTCCCGCCCCTCCTGCAGCCACAGCGGCTCAGGGCTGGGTGCCCGCGGCGGAGCCCGCCGCACCGCACCTCCTCCGCCTCCGCCGGCACCGCCGCCGCCGGCCGTGCTGTAGCTGCTGACCGACAATTCGCTGTCGCTGGCGGCGACACTGACTTCAGACGCAGTGTCGCTTGCATGATCTTCATCGGCCACGGACCTTCCACTAGATTCGTCGCCGAAATCGGAGCCATAGTGGTATTCCGATTCGCGGTCAGGAGTTGCGTGCGCGTTGTAGCCGCGTCGCGAGTGCGAGGCCGCTCCTGACGGTCGTTTCGCCTTCGCCGGGCGCGGGCGGGTTCTACGCGATGCTGAGGCAGCGGCGCTCCTGCGGCTAGCGTCGCTGCCGTGCGGTGACGATGCCCGGGACGCGGTCGGCGTACTCGCTTGCGAGTCGGAACCTAGTCCTTGCAAATACTTCGGCTTGGTCGGTCGGCGACGAAACTTCCCACCGGGTCCGCGCTCTGGAGGCGGCCTCGGCCGGGTTCGCTTCTTCGCGCTCGCCCCCCTCCCGCTCATCTCCGCCCGCACCCGCTTTCGCACGTGCCCGCTGTCAACACACACTTGTTTACATCGGCGAATCTGTTCGGACGCATCGTCCCGCGCACGGTGGCGGTCGTCGCGCGACGTTCTACGCCGCGATACCGCGTCTCACTGCATTTCATTGGTTTTCCATATCGTTCCTGTCATTTTCCATGAAATCTAGTATAAAACCCGTGTTTTGGCGGTAGGACGCAGACTTGATGCGGTCAAGTGACGCGGGAGCTCGATGAGCGAACCTGAACGCTGGCTTCCTATTGGTCGACGGTCATACGGGAATGGCGACCACGCAAGTCGGGAATCAATATGGTGTTGCGGAATGCGTCTAATTCATTATAACGTCACACTAGGTTGAACAAACTTCGTTTTAGCACAACTCGGTTCGAAGCGCGTTGATAGCTTGGCCTTGTGCTGCACCAGCGAAACGGTGAGCCGACATCTTGGAATTTTAGAAACCATAGACAATTAAAGCTACTCTTAAAATTTCAATCAAATCCAAAAAGTAAACGTCCATTAGAAAAGTTGTCATAGGCATAGTTTAGGTTCAATTAAAACACTTATTTAAGTTTTAGATTGCACTTATGATCACAAGTAACTTTGAATTACATAATTAATCATAATTTGACCGGATCTTGCGTAACTGCTGGAATCGACCCGTGCGGCTCTTGGTTCTAGCAAAGCCCGCTCTGTAGCGCTAGTGCGCAACCGTAGACGATTTCCAACCATAGATACAGTAGCAACATTTTATTGCATTCCGAATTACGGACATTGCAGAGAATGCAACTTTAGTTGGGTTCTCGATCGTCTAGAATCGCTCATTTACACTGCCGTAACCGTTATGTCGACATAAGGGACGTCACTCTCGACCACACACATATCGTACAAGGCACGCACGGTTAAGAGTATGTCTAGGTCAGGAATACCCACTCTCGAGACTTAAAAGGATTTTTTAAGGTGCTGCCAAAATTGGTTCTGATCTGGATAACGTACAGGTTGTGAAGTTTGTGGCTGTGCGCAGAGAAATCAATAATTCGAGACACACGTATTCACTCTGTTTGCAGGGTAGACTATGTACGCAATTCGTAACATAGGGTTTGCCTGCTCGGTAGCCGTGGCAGCCGACGTAGTTCGATCAAATAAAGTTGTTTTGAGTATAATTTTGTATTTTTGACAAGAAATATGCACATGATCTTCTTTCTCTGTTTGTATAGAGAGTTGAGAGGCAAGGCCCACCTTAACCCGCACTGCGCCCGCTTATAAATCCTCTAAACATTTCAAAACGCTAGTCAATGGGTTTGGCGTAAATGCTTTAGTTGACAAATCGGATTAAGGTGGCCCAACCCGGCGGGCCTAACTCATTTGCGGGCACGGTACAAAACCGTGCAGTTGCGCTCTGGGACCTTCTCTGTTTCAAAGAATAAGACAGGCTCCGTGATGAGGAAGATGCAACATGTCCACAAAAAAGACAATGTGCATAGTGTATGATTTACACAAAATAAAGCTATTTTGAGCAAAATTTTGGATCTCTGACAAGAAATATGGGCGTGATCATCTTTCCCCTTTTGTACGGGGAGATGAGCGGGATGGGGATCTAATTATCAGTGAGATTAATAACTAAATAGAGTGTTTGGAAGGTCGATGAAAAGCCGTGAGCAGGTGATAGGGACTGTATTAATTCAAACATCCTTTAAGATTAACCAACAATATCCTTTGATGTGCGCACTGAAAACCGAGATACTATTCGGTTGGCCGACTAGCGTTGTCGCCAACTACCAACATAACGTCAAGTAGATCTACACGTTGGCCTAATGTATGCATCGTACACAACTTAGTATCTTTTTTCCCCCATTCTGTAGTTTTTTATTATTAACTTAAACTGTACACTGAACTAAAGCTATCTTTTATTAATATTTAATAGTCTAAAACCTAAAATTAAAAATAAACCTCAAACTAAAGAGAAATGTGGATCGGATAACAATGTAATGGAATTTTATTTCGTTGAGATTAGCCGATGTTTCCCCCAAAGTGCCTAGAATACTCGCTGAGTTTCCTGTATGAATTTCGAGAGCGATTCTGCGGATTAAAAAAGGCTTTAGCACGACGATCGCTAGACTTCTCCACTAGCAGATTCCGATGTCATTTGGGAAAGCCTTAGCATCCGGTGACCAAGGTCAAAAGGTCAGCAAAAGGATGATATTCATACCGATCAAGTAGCCAGGAACAATGCGATTCAAACGACCAATTCAAAGACCGTACTTTTCCATGCAAATTCGAGTGAAGTTGTTCACGAGCCCCGTCCTATTCTTATTTGAATCGCATTGTATACATGGAGGTGAAGATTGTTCACCTCCATGAACTTACAGCTGTATTCAGAGTGGGCGGACTAACTTTAACCCGCCGAACTAAACCGGTTTTTGTATGGTTAGTTCGGTGCTAATCTCGTACTAAGTTTTGACTGGTGCTCTCTGAATACGACTGCTCGACACTTTCAGTAGTATTCAGAGTGTTCGAACTAACTTTAATACGCGGATTATTGTTGGACTAAATCGAATTTTGTGTAATTGCACTTGGTCGGTTTTTCTCAAGTTATACCTACCACTCAACAATTTTAAAGGAAATGTCTTTTGTGCTTTGGTTTTATTATTAAATCTCCGGCAGGGTGAGTACGGAAATTAGAAAATAATTGTAGAGTTTGACGTTCCTATAATCTTATTGCGATAAGTTACAAAATATCCGCGCTCACCATGCATATCTACTCAGTATATCTACTCAGAAAAGCGAAAGCTAGAAGTTCTCGTGTTCGCTTCTGTCAAACTCTAAATAGAAAAAAGATGCCTATATTTTTTCTACATTTCGCTTTTGCTTTCATTAGTAGTCTACTCACGAAATATATAGCTCTTTGCATAGAAATGCATGCTAGGTCTATGGCTCTTTGGGTGTGTGTACTTATTATTAATTCTGTGCCTATGTTCTTGTTGCTGATCGCTCCCCGATTCCCCGAATCGCAGGGAATTTGCGTGAAATTGAACAATCCGCGGGGAATTCAGCTTTCTGAATGCATGACCTTTTTTTTTTCATTCCAAAAATATTACGAACATTGAAGCAATCGGGACAACTTAGTATTTCATCTTCGACCGAAAGTTCTTTAGACAGCCGTCGGCTACACATTTTTTTTTTTATTATTTTGCTCATTGAAATTTTTAATAGAAACTTGGTTTCTACTCCGGATTTTCAACGATTTCGAAGAATCCTAAGAACGTTTTTGGGGAATTGGGGGAAGTAGTTTTCGGCAACACTGTCATATATAGTGCACATTCTGTGATTATAGTCTGTGTCTGCTGGTGTCTGCGGTGCGTTTACCGTTACCAAAAAGAAGAAAATATTATGCAACAATTTGTCGTCTACGTTTCGGACATTTTCTTTTTCAATCCCATCTTAACAGATTAAACCTTATCGACACCGCCGTATGCCCACACTGCAACTTAGCTGATCAATCCCCGGACCACCTCTTCTTTCATTGCTGTGCTTTTGATGAGCAAAGAGAAAAACTGTATAAATGCTTAGAAATTACATACAAAGAAAGAGAAAAAATCCCGCTCGACCTGAAAAAGATATTAAGTCAACCGACCAACTTTGAACCCATATTTCTATACATACATGAGACAATAGAAAATATTTAACTACATGACACTCCAGAATGAACTACAATCCATAAGATACAATAAAGAGAAGGCTGTATAGCGAAAGCTTTTGCCTGTCCATTGGATAAACAAACAAAAAAAAAATGCGGTGCGTTTACATTTTACATACTCTTTGTCTGCGGTCTGGGGGCGGGCGGTGCGTGCGTGTTTTATTTCTACTGATTCTTCATAACTTCTCCGTTATCCTGTCCACTTTAGGTACTTTGCAAATATCTTCCTTTCTATTTGAATATCCGACATACGATAGTCAGTAAATTTATAGATTAATGTGTGTTTTGATGTTTCACGCAAGATATTAATTTTACAGTTTTCGGGTACTTGGAAAACCAGTGAGTGAGACATACATTTATCTTTATTGGGGCTTACCTTTTCTCTTTTGGTTTAGGTGTATCATTCTAAAATGATCTACCGCATGAGGAACGTCGTATCCTACTCGGAAGAGGTGCCGCTGCCAACCTGCATGTACCGCTTGAAAAATATCTCGACGACTGATACGACGACTGAAATTTCATGCGAACCTGATTTGAAAATAAAAGACCAGGTTATCAAGTTCCTAAAGGTTTCCTTTTTCATCATTACATTAACAAAGATATAACCAAGTTATAGGGTAGGTTGGGTTTCACATAACAATTTTCCAGAAAAGTTTTTGTCTACTAATCTTCAAAATCTCGTTTACTCCGTTTAGTTTTACCAACTTTGGGCACCTACCCTATGACTTGATGTTGTGTAAATAATTAAATCAATATTTATTGCCCAAACTTTAAATGCCTTCATCAATTCCTTGTTATCTGCAGAGAATGTTTTCTACTAATTATTAAAATAATACGCACATACTTGCGTTCGCCTCGCCCCTCATGCCAAGTTGCAGGAAACATTTTCGTAAAGAAGGTCCTTTCTAACAGCAATACCTATGGAATGAAGTGTAACTACAAGTGCACAGATTAGCAGTATTTTTGGCCAGGGATGGTGTATAGAAAGTTATGTACCTATGTTTTTGAAGGTATGCCCATGACCAGTATACACAAAGGTTATTAAACCTATTTTTTCTTTAAAAATATGTTTTTCTGTTACAAAACCACCCATTTTGAAACATAGATCTCCCATCACACACTTCACATACCTAAGTCACAAGAGGGGTGAGGGGCGGACTCGTTTATTGCTACATTTGGAGTAAGCCCAACTTCTTGGGGTTGTGTCCAGTATTAAATAATCAATAATCTTTCATGTATCCCAAGTACGAGTTTTGGGTGTCCTACCGCAACCTGCGCCAGCGTTGCGATCATCTCCTCCCCCTTCACCTTCGCACGATGCAAGCGCTTCAAAGCAATCACTCTGCGAAGTGCTACTGGACTTTTTAATGTGACCGCACATGGAATTCACAAAATTAAAATAGTTTTTATTTCCAAAGGACAAAGACCCTTCTTCTATGGGCAAAAAAACCATCATACAACCCCTTGCGTGGCACGATCAACCAATGTTTAGTTAAGGTTCACTATAACTTAACAGATTGGTTTCAATGCCGTTTAGAAACAGTAAAATGGTTTTTTAGATATATTTGCCTTCTGGCAATAACCAAATGACCGACAAGCCCCTCATTTGAAACTACGAAATACATAGATATGAAAAGTTTTATTAATATTTGCAATATTTCGATGCTGAACTTCTAGGTCAATCTTTTATCCTATCAATCCAGCATTTGTTCGTCTTGGAAAATGTCTCCCATCCACGGTTTAGAGAAAAAAAAATATTTTGGAAAATATCAGTAACATTTATTGCCCCTTATTATCCTTTTTTGCCCAATTTATCAAAATTATTTGGTGATAAAATCAACTACGAAGCGGTTCATTGTAGGATTAGGAAAGTATCAAGGAATGCCTTAAGTTTTTTTATTATTTTTCACCAAACCATGGTTTAATATGAACTACTACTTCGCATGACAATCTGCAGTTTCAGTTACTTTGTGAAACCTATCTGGATAACAATGGATTACTTTAATATTTTTTTACGAACAATTTCGTCCGTCCAATTATTGTTTAATTGACATTGTAATAGGATTAATATTGATGAAACAATTATGAACCTATTTCAGATACCGTGCAAGAAGATGGCAGAACTCGAACAACGACAGGATCATCTCCTAAGGCAACTTGACATTTTGTATGAACGAATTAAAAACCTTGGTGTTTTGTGCAAATCTCAGCCCTTGACACCTTGTACAACTCAGATGGCGATTAAACCTCAAGTATGTATTCAATATGAAGTATCGGTTGGTAAACAAAAAAACTTCCTGCCGAGGTATTACTTCCAAAGTACAACCTGTGGGGTCCTTCAAATATGATGTGAAGAAGCTGCTGGCCGGTTGATATGGTTTTCGACACCACCTATTATTTGAGGGCCTGCCATACCCCATATACCGCTCTTAAGGTGGGCCTGTAAGCATCACAAAATTTCGCCGCCCATACAAACGTAGTTTACTAATCATTTGAAAACCACTTGTCAATTTACTTGATATTTGATATTTAATATCAGGCAACAAATATCTGTGTCGGCATGTCTTTGTTTTTTCGGTAAATGTATCCTGGGTCAAACCAGTGAGAAAACAAAATTCATATGAAAATTTTCGTTTTGCTTTCATTTGAATCGGTTTGGATTTTAAAAAAAAAACAAAAGCGTGCAGACACATATCTGTTGCCTTATATTAGATATCAAAAATCAATTCAATTGGAACAGTGGTTTTCAAATGATTAGTAAACTATGTTTGTATGGGGAGCATAGCTTACAGGCCGTTCTTAAGAGGATAGTAAGGTAATCAAATGACATACAATGTTGCGTGCCTGTTTCCTCAGTCAAATTAAGAAATATTTTTCAGAATTTTTATAAATCAAGTAGATCATCGTCGCTACCACACGCTATCACTCAGTACCTGTGTACTATGTGCAAGAGAGGTGATGCTTTACAAAGCCAAAACTAGGCGGTTGTCTCTTTCCAACGTCCGATGTGCATTCTTTTCTGTCGGGTACTATATTTCTATATGTTTTGTATTGACTTATATCCATGACATATACCTCCAAAATTTTCAAATTTGCAAATTTCGGGCACACACCATCGCATGACTCTTGATCACATCATTATACTCGTAACAAAAAAAATCCTATTCCATTGAATTTATATTCCACTATTTTATCTTTACTGAAACTCATAATAGTACGTAGAAATTTGACTATCCTTGAAACAAAGCAAAGTAGTGATCTACGAAAACTCATAATAGGGTCTCAGATCCGTCTTTAGTTTCCTGTTTATGTACATAGCGTAGTGGATTATATTTTTAATGTAAACATTTTTTGCAGATTTCAGAGCCGGCTGAGATAGTTATAAATGCCAGCGCCAAACACCTCCCGTACTTCCTACCTATTTTAGCTAGGAGTGATTTGAAAAACAAAATAACCATAACATATCACATCCACTCAACTGTGCCGGTTGACTTGGTAACCAAAATTAAGGAATTCATAAAACTTTTCGATTGGAATGTTGCTGGGGGATCAGTTAAAGTGAAGCTCATATTCAAGGAAGGTTAGTAGTTTCTTTTTTACATCTTTTTTTTACAGTCTCCTGTCTGTTCTGCCCTCATTAATAAGGCGGTAACAACATATAAGGCCCATAAGGGCAGTGGCACCCTTCGGGTATTGAACCTTCCAACAAGATATTCTTTTTAGATACGAGCAGAGAGCAAAGTAATAAAATCGTTTCTAACATTTATGTATACATTTCTTCTTTGAAAGTACTTAACAAGTAATTTTTTTTGTAGCAATACATTCAAAATTAGTTTCAGTTTTAGTTGATTAGAGTACCAAAATTATGGGTCTAGGACTAGAAGTTTCAAAGAAATCCAAAAAAACCAAACATTACTAAGCATGTAATATTGTTGCCTAAAAATAATTCTGGCGCTCAATATGAATACATTCGTCCCATCTGTAGAACAGAAACGATCGATGCCCGTGTTGCCAATCTGCCTCTCAGAGGCTTGCGAGTAAGTGATTTTAAAGTTTCAGGTGGCCCAACCCGGCGGGACTAACTCATTCGCGGGCACGGTACAAAACCGTGCTGTTGCGCTCTGGGACCTTCTCTGTTTCAAAGAAAAATACAGGCTCCGTGATGTGGAAGATGCAACATTTCCACAAAAAAGAGTGCATAGTGATAAGATTTTAAGATAAGATTTGCATTTGATAAGATTAACGAAAATTTTAATTGCAAAACGACTTATAGCTAAAAGTAAACCACGACCGCCGTAGTCAACAATCTAACAAAAACCAAATAGATTAATTATCTTGATTAAATAAGCTATGTCTGATGACTAATCTTTTTAAGATGTTTTCTTAATTTATCATTGCGTAATCTACCTCCAAAGTTATTGTATAAAACGCGCGAAAAATGCGAACTTTCGGACCTTATAACTTAGAAACCAAACACAATTTTACAATGCCAATGGTCATCAGACATCTTGTTCGATCAAATAAAGCTATTTTGAGCAAAATTTGGTAGCTCTGACAAGAAATATGGACGTGATCTTCTTTCCCCGTTTGTATGGGAAGTTGAGCGGGATGGGCCACCTTAAGCTTATTCATGTTCCTTGCATGGGAGCAACATTTTTGAATGCTTGAACAGAGATGTAGAGGTCCTTAAAGAAGTACTAAAACACACTGTCGTGATTTTTGTGGACATAATGTGTAATTATTGCTCTAATTATGCATTTGAAACACTTGTGGTTCCACTGGGCTCTGGATGTAAAAGCGATCAATAAGGAACACAATTGATAAGTTTCTTGTTTTTTCAGTTGGAGCAAACACTGAATTAAAGTTGTCATCGCTGATGAGCGTTCCGATTGTGGGCGAGGCGAACATCCTGCGGTTCCTGGCGCTCGTGTTCCCCGCCGCCGCGCCCCACCCTGCCACCCTCCGCGCCGACACCCTGCTCGACGAGTGCTACCTGCTGCAGAGCTCCGCCACCACCTTGGACAAAGCCGCGCGACACCTCTTCGACGCCGCACATTACAAGGGAGGTTGGATTTTGGGCGAGCAAATGTCCATTGTGGACATCGCAGCTTTTAGCGCAATCAAACAGTTGAATGTTTCACCAAAACTTCTTCAATCCGTACCCAAAGAGTGGCTCGAAAAATGCAATCAATTGTTATTGTAAATTTGATTGTAAATTGTTTTTTTTTTTTTAAATAAATGATTTGATTTTATATACATACTTTTATTGATTTCAACTTTCTAAGATTACATTATAATAGAAAATAAG
Source organism: Incurvaria masculella (assembly GCA_946894095.1). Lineage (NCBI taxonomy): Eukaryota > Metazoa > Arthropoda > Insecta > Lepidoptera > Incurvariidae > Incurvaria > Incurvaria masculella. The sequence goes on from OX335647.2 coordinate 10,518,386, forward strand.
AATTGAGTGTCTATGAAATATTAATACCAATCATAAAAATTTACATTACATTAAGACATTTAATAATTGGGTTTTGATAAGAGGGAAGCTTTTCACATAATCTTTTGATATCCGCCCGACTATGATTAACTCCCCATTTGGGCTGAATTTCAGGTACTTTGTTGTAATATTTTTTTCAATATATGTAAGTGGACATGATGACTAATACCACATTTACCGTCACTATATTAACTCAACACGCCGCATTCCCGAAGGAATTAGGTGCCATGCCAGGATCTTTCCTTTCTGAGTACGGCTAAATTGAACTGGATGGAAACAGACACATTTTCATTGGCGTATAAACCTTTTTTTCATCCAACTAGATGGTACCGAACCAGGCGGGCTTCAAAACTCAGAAAGTGGTGCAATAACGGGGCGGTGATTTGGACCCAGAGCATGCATATGCAAGGCAAGTGCCTGCTTCACTAAGCGAAGAGCCGATAAAAGAAATTATTTACCATGAAACCAAATAAGGCATTTTTGTAAATTACAAATAATTTTAAATGCTAAATTAGGGAAGCTTTTGAAAGTGATTAAAAAAACCCTGAATCCTCTGAATGTGTAATATTTCGAAACATAAATAAAACACAATGTTGATAGATGTAAACTTTAATTCTGTTTGTGATTTCTTGTGTTTTAGATACTGCTGAATTATGTGCTGTAAATTCATGTTCATTACAATCAATGTGAAACATTACAGATTTTAAGACTCACTGTGAATACAGAAAATGTTACAGGTCTAGAAATTAAAAAGTATATACATCTCAATCTAACAAAACAGTGTAAGTAGGTACATCAATATGTACGAAATACTACTAGTAAAATTGCAATTTTCCTAATATTGTACAATCTATAGTATAGAGATCTCACCTTTAAAAATAATTCTTCCCCACTGGACCCGGGTGACGTGCCTCTAAGAGTGCACAGCATTTACGATTACTATTGATCCCAACAAAACACAAATGTTTATCAAATTATGCACATTTTTTTAATAACAACAAATTGAACTCGCTGCAAAGTTTCCAGTTGCTCTCAAACAATATGTTTAAATAAAAATGATTGACGGGCCAAGAGAAAATTTCCATATACCTACATAGTAATCTGATATTTTACAGACTTCTCTCGCTTTCAACCATCATCTTCCATTTTAATTACATTTAAAAATAACCACAACGAATTTCGATAATCCAAAAAGTAAATATGTAGATTGATGGTCTAGCTATCATTTCAAGATAAAACTGTAAGTCTCTGAACACAAAGCACTGTTCTCAAGTTAGACAAATGTTCATAAACTTTCATAAAAAAAGTTTGAACGCAGAATATGAGCCTGAGATATTTACCGTCTTTGGGTTCAAATATAGCTGGACCATCAATGCATCTTTCCTAATTTTGAAATTCCAAAATAAGTAGTAGTTAGTTTTACAAATAATAAAATATAGTTTCACTTACGCCCTTATGGACCTGAATGCAATCAGGTGTTATCACGCCCTTAAGAAACTGTGATGTCGTGTGGAAAAAAATAAGCATTTACCCTTATGCTTTTCGCAATGTGTTTAATGCGGGAAATGTTAGAACAAAAGTGTGAAAAATATATATAATTTATAAAAAATGGCACCTACCGTATTACAGAACAAATTGTACTAAGTAGATATGTACTAGGCACAAAAGGCAATATCCAACCATTCAGAAGTGCATTTTTCCCTTTCACGCTGCTTTCCATTCACATTTAAACATACAATCATAACATATAATTCCTTAAAATATTTCTAAGTGCTATATGTTCAGTCTTAACGATTATATTTACAAAAATTTAAGGAATTAATTTAATTAGCAATAACAGTAATTGTAGCGACCGTGATCCAGTGCAACTGAGATTCCACACAAAAATATTTGTAAGTACCACCCACATTCATAACATTATTTTAAATAACACCCTCACTCCTTACCCGCCTTCGGCCTAGGATACATTTAATGGTTTAATAATAATTAAAGCTGGAAAGTTACATACTGGTGAAGTATTTCATAGTTTCGTCTTTGTGTGGAGTCTAGTCATCGTACAGAAGGGCAGCACATACAACTTGTAAAGATATTATGTACAAAAGTACTCATTTAAAAATATAAAATTCTAAAGGAATGAATAGCAATTAAAAGCGATTTGTTCTTCAAGATCTAGGTAAGCTATAATACATGGAAGCATTCAAGTTTTCTGCCTAGTTGTGGTTCTATGGCCTTATTTTGCATGTTGTTTGTTGAAGTAAAAATTAATAAATCCATAAAACCTTTAACCCATTCTTAGTCAGCTTGCAAATAATATGAACACATTGTGCACCGATGCTGCACTCCTTCTTTTTGACTAGTCTTTCTTTAAACCACTTCGGGCCACTTCCACTGCCTACATAAACTTTACCACTAGTGATTGACATTTGCAAAGACAGTCTTGGAGCCCTACTACGAACGCTATCGAGAAGGCGATATCGCCTGTCAAAAATATTGTATGTGTTTGCCAGATGGTTTCGATACCAACTGTCAAACGCATACATATTTTTTACAGGCGATGTCTCCTCGATAGAGCTTGCTCGATAGCGTTCGTAGTAGGAGGCCATAGTTGGGACTGGCCACAAAATTAATTTAATTAAACTTGTAATTTTTACTCATAAAAGTCGTATTCACTATGGGGTGTAATTTAAAAAAAAAATGTGATATATTTCTTTCAAAAACCAATGGCAACCCTGAATTTAAAGGACTTAGCCCCGGTTGCACGAAGAGACGGCCGAGTTAATCAATGTTCAAACACGTCACTTTTAGTGATCCGCATAGAGTTCCTTCCATACTGTCCACACAAAGTGGTGTGTTTGATCATCTTTGACGTTTATTTTGATTTTTTGTCCTTTCGTGCACTCTGCCCTTGGTAGGCCATTGATTAATACTATTCAAACAGCAATATTGCTGGGGTGACATCAATCAGAAATCCGAAACAAGAGATAATGAAGTACTTTTAGGAAATATTGTGTATGAACACCTCGTTACTACAAATATTGTGCATTGAGTTAGCCAATATAAAACAAAGGGTTTGAATATTATAATTCCTCTCGACGATGAAGTTTATTTATTACCTACTACAGCTAAAATGTACCATGCTCTAAATTCATTAATTAGAAATAAAACATCATTAATCTTTGATCAAAAATCAATCTACCTTTAGTTTGGCAGAACATGTCAATCACAGTTTAGCTTGTGTACACAATTTTATTACGAATGTTCACCTAACCTGACTGCTTAATATCCTATAGTTTGTTTTTCAACAACGAATAATTGCTTTATCAATATCTACTTAAAATTACGTAATCATAAAAGATATTTACATTTTCTTACATAAAGTAAAAACCTTAGAAGTGAATCAGTCAATTTGATTAGGGTACAAGTTGTTTGTACGGCGAGTGGGGATCGAGACCCGAGTCTATATGTGTATTGTGTCGGCGAGCGCGAGCGAGGCTTCCTGTCAGACGAACGAGGAGAAGCCGGGCAGCGGCGCCCGCGAGCGCGCCATGTTGTTCATGATGATCTGTCCACCGTTGAGGCTCACGACCGCGCTGCCCTCCGGCTCCGAGTCCGTGTAGCTCGAGTAGTTCCGCACCGGCTTCTGTCGCTTCCACGACTGCCGCAGCGTGTCGTTCACGTTCGCGTAGTGGTTCACGAACGAGTGCGGCTCCGAGCGGACACTTTCGTTCTCGCTCTCCGAGTTCTGCGCAAGAAGGCAAGCGTGAATCGTTGTGTCACCACCAACATACTGACATTGCTAGATAACTCATTTGTACTTAATTGCGGAGCAGCCAATAATGTGACAGCTAAGTTAGAAGCAAGCGTGGAGAAATATTTAGAAATTCTAGGTAAAAGTGCAATAAACTAATTATAATATTGAAAAAAGCATCCAAATGTAGACCGGACGATAACGCATTTGGAACGGAAAATACACAAAATTATTTACATTTTCGCATAACGAATGTTCGTGCTAAAACGTCATGATATAATGAAACGCCTGGGCTATAAGATTAGACTATTTCACAGCACCTAGCAAGAAGAAGTACAGTGTAGAGAAATCAAAATGGTGGTAACAATGAGGCGTGCAAGTATACAATTTGGAATAATATTTACCGGAAAAATCCAATTGCGATACCGTTACGGGAGAGAAAAGTTTTAAGTTTGTTTCGAGGTCGAGGTAGGCGGGCGCAAGGTCTATTCAGACGACGCTAATTTTGATGGTGATCACCTGCGAGTCGGAGGAGCTCATCTCGGAGGGTTTCTCCGTGAGTGAGGAGTCGTCGGGGTTCTCGTCGTAGCCCTGCAGGCTCTCCTCGTCGCTGTGGTACGCGATGGAGGCGGGCGAGGGTCGCGGCGGCGACTTGCCGAGCGGCGCCGCCGCCTTGCCGCGTGCGCCGCGCCGCAGCGTGCCGCCGCCGCTCCCCGCGCCTCCCGCCCCGCCGCCGCCCGCCGCGCTCGCCGCCCCGCCACCGCCCGCGCTCGCCGTCGAATTCTGACGCGCGCGGTAGAGGTCCAGCGCGAGCGAGCCCCGCTCGTCGCTGTCCATAGCCAGCGACTCCTCCAATGTCTTTTGTGCTTCTTCTGAAAATATATACAGCCTTACTAATAGAACATCTTAAACAGTAGGTGATTTTGATCACTGGCTTTAAGAACTGTTGCTAATAAATACTATAAAGGCTGCATATTTATCACCAAGAATTGGACATTTTTGATAACCATCTCTCAAAACAAGTGCTGCTGGAAATAAGTCATCTGTATTGTCAATAATAATCCTTGGCAACCCATGGAGGTGAAGAAATAACAGGAGAGCGAATGGAACTAAAAAAATGGCCTTATAACAATTGTGCCGCGGGGGGCGTGTCATCTTGACAGAACCTGCGGCCATTTTAGTCTTGCGTCGCTAGCTGTCGCGGGCGAGTTTGACGTAAGATCGAATTGTAATTGAATATGCCATCGTGCATTGTAAAATGATGCATAAACAACTTGACGAGACATAAAAAACATTCAGGAATATCATATTACCTGTAAGTATACGTTAAATATTCGAAATAGTGGATATTTCACTTGAAAACATTTCTATGGGGATGGTGTTATGCCATCAATCAACACGAACTCAAAATAATCTCAATTCGCTACCTATTTTCATTTCTTTGCAGAATTCCTCTATTTAGCCAGAAATAGATATTATATAGCATGCAATTAGTATGTCTGTCTGTGTATTGAAATGTCTACTGCTGGATTTATGCTTACCCATAGAAATACTTCTTAAATTATATTTTATGTTATTTGCACGAACCAGCCTAAAATAAAACTCTTACTTGAATATACATAAGTCTGAATATGCGCGATAAAATGTTGACCTAATATATTTTTTTACAAAAAAGTTGTACCTTATATTGATAATATACTGAATCTAGCATTATGAAATGATATTTGACGAATATTTAAAAGATAATTGCGTATTTGTAGCAAACAGTGCCAACTTATTTTGGTAAAAATTTTGAAAAATTTGGCTTCCATCATTAAGACAAAATATAATAAAAATACGCTTATGAAAAGCCATTGAGGACTTGAGTTCAAGGTCAAGATAATTACGTAAAGTTAGTACCTGAAAGGAGTGCGCCTGTACCGGAATCACCAACCAAAAAACCGGCCAAGTGCGAGTCGGACTCGTACACGAAGGGTTCCGTACCATCTTACATGATTTCACCCAAAAAATCACGTAAGGGGGCTCCCCCTTTAATTTTTAATATTTCAAAATGTTTGCTATTTGTTGTTATAGCGGCCATAAATATACACAATCTGTGAAAATTTCAACTATTTACCTATTATTGTTAATGAGATACAGCCCTGTAACAGACGGACGGACGGAGGGACGGACGGACGGAGGGACAGACGGGCGGATGGATGGACGGACAGCAAAGGCTTAGTATTGGGGTTTCGTTGGCACCCTTTGGGTACGGAACCGTAATAAAACCGAATTCTAACACTAAGAAGTGGAAAATAACACCCATTTTTGGGTCGGTGACATATTGGTGTTATCCTTTGGTTGGTTGGCACCGACCCCAAAAATCGGGTATTTTCCACTTTTTAGTGTTTGATGTCGGTTAAAAACTAAAACTATACTTATGTTGATTGATTGATTGATTTGAATTAAGGCCTCTCTGTCCTATTTTTAGACAATTTTGCCAGTGTCCAGTTAGGCTTAAATACGGGATTAGTGCTACATTGGCGTATTTAACAGAGAATGCATTTCACACACTTACGTATATTTGTTAGTCATTGTCTTTTCTCGCTATAAGTTCTGATGAAACAGCATTTCTTCCGAATAAATCTTTGAATTAATGCAGGGATGGTAATCAGATTTAAAAAAAAACCTTTTTCTGATTATTTTCAAAATCTGATTACCTAACTAGCTTCAAATTCAATTGTCGCTGAAACTCAAATTAATGAAATAACGGTAAAGTCGTATCCATTAGATACAGAAAATTATCGAATTCAGGCAGTTTACAAACTTTACATAATTGTTTAATAAAAAAACCGAAGTCACAAACCCATCATACATAGGCTATGTAATCGCCTAAATTTATTTTTATATTTGGAGATTCTCTTTCATTATTTTCTAATTACGATGTGTTACATATACATATAAGAACATGCAAATAAAACGCCTTTTCAAAATATTTGTTTGTAATTCACTATTTCAGAAAAGTAATTACGAACAACAATTTACAAATGGATCCATGGACGGTGATGTTTTCATCCCGCTCAGCGCCGCGGCATTACCCCCAGCTTCACTTGCCACCACGTTGCTCTAATGAGCAATATTTTTGCTAATTTTTGCAACCAAATTATTTGTTGGCTATGGTTTGCATAACATCTTTCTAACTCATGTAGTTTTCAATGGGTTTGACGGCCGGATTCAGCCAGTATTTATTAGATATTTTTGACTCGGCACTCGCTGTCATCATCACGAATGAGGAATGACATAACGACCATCTGGTTTATTAAAAAAATTATTCTTATCTTTATCGGTTTACCTACCAATTTGGGAGACTTCAAATTTGATTTTTCTCCGTTTTCATCATTGCGCTACAAATTTGTACGGCAATAAAATGTTGTAAGTTGCGTTACGTCATTTTTTGCGCGCTCGTTGTATGGACGTTATTTCTCCAGTTATTTCTTCACCTCCATGTGGCAACCTATTTAAAAATGGCTGGATGCCATCCTGTTTTACAATTTGGGGTCATGGGGTGTATAAAGTTATGCACTGTTTACCACTAGTGCTGTAAACACAGAAGTTGGCAATTCTCTGGTTTATATCTCTCTGTCTAGTCTTCCTAGTCAGAAATTTGCTGCACATCATTTTTAAATTCGTTTACAAAGATCACAATTTTTATTAATTAGGCTAGCCTTTAGTGATATTTGACATAACTTTTTAACCAAACCAAATTCTACAATAATATCTAGCTCAAAAAAATGAAGCTTTTTAGCGTGTTTTTTCCATGTCCAAATGCTAAATTTAGAAACATGCTTGTGTAAAAACCAGTTGAGTGCAACATAACTGTTAAAAGAGCAATTAAAAATGACATAATCACTTTTTGGACAATGAAGTAAGGGTCGTGGTACTTACGCTTGTACTTGTAACTCTTGCTCTTGACGCAGAGCACGGCAATGACCATGATGATGACGACAATGGAGGCGGCGGCCAGCGCCACCATGAACCAAGTCTGCCGGTAGAAGGGCCGGTACTGCAGGTAGCCGTACTCGAGGTACAGCTTGGAGGGTGTGACAATGACGTCCTCGCACGAGGCGGGGTTGCTGATGCCGTAAGAGTTGTAGGCGATGACGCGGAACGAGTAGGCCGTGGAGGGCAGCAGGCTCTGGTACGAGATGGTGAACTCGTCCAGCATGCCGTTGTTGGTGCGCGTGATCGTCTCCCAGCGCGTGTCGTCTGCGCCCACACACAATACATTAACCAATACAAATTCCAGTTTATTATTATTTTTGGTGATCCTTAATGGGTATGTCAATTTTTTAAGGATTGGTGAAGGTAAATTTATTTATTGGTATTGATTTTTGTGTATTTATCACAATGATATTGTCAAAGCTATGATTTTAATTATGTAATTTCTCAGATTTTTTTAATGACATATAGTATGTCATACTATATGTCAAATTATCTTACTATAAATCTCACCTAACCTAATCTTGCTTAACTAACCTAACATAACCTTATACCAGAGGCTCTCTGAATCGTGTACCTCGCAAATCTCTCTTTGCATAATTTAGAACTGAATAAATACAACTTTAAAACAAAAATGTATTATTTTTCATGTATTTTTTACAAGACTTGGTACTTACATAAATCTTTAGGTCTTGCCACAAAATAAAAATTTTGTGACAAGGTGAGAATGTTGGAAATTCCAAAAACGGAATCGATAACAAAAACTATATCATTATCGAAAATGCTCAGAAAATTTCACGTGAATCGGTTGAGAAATGCGACCTGTAGTGGATAACGGCTGGACAGATTTCATTATTTCATTCCATTTCATTATATAATCACTGCTGTAACATTATCAACATTATAAAAGCTTATACGAACGTGCACAGTTCAGATTATCTATTTAATCTGTAGATTAACTAGCGAATTCCGATAATGTGCGACAACATTTTTTGGTTCACACATCTTCAGATTGCCAGCTAAATACCGATAACAACTCAGCATTCATTAACGTAAAGAGAGTAGGTTCTTTGGGTGATTAAAACATTAGAGTTTATAGTTATAATTTTAAATTATAAGACAGGGTGTTAACAACACAATGAACCACCCGGAACCACATTGTTGAGCTTATTTGTAGCACAAAGATAATAAAATGTGGAGATACAGTATTTATTGAATTATAAATTAATTTAGCTTTGAAACCAAAATTTTGGCATAGTTTATAAACACCGTACGGGCATTATACCCGCTACTTTAAATTATTTTTTTACAGATGGTGCACATTGAAATAAAATGATACATCACATGCAACATTTAAAACGCATGGAAATAGAAAACATGTAGTTGCTTCCATCAGCTGAAAGATTAATCACTATCAAATATGATTAAAAATACTATTATAGTATTCACCTGATAGGCGATACAGATCAAGATTCTTTGTCAAGTATTTTAACACACAGTTAAATATTGTAGTGTATTTTTCATTTCTCAAATATTGTAAATAAAAATATTGTGAATTTATTTCAATTTCTATGTTTGGAAAAAGTGGTCCGACTGCACGGGACAGTTCGAAACGTCGGCCAGAAGGACTGAGCAAATAACTGTGGTAGGCCAATATCAGACAATAGCACCTACAAAATACTAAAATCGGTCTTATACAAAGGTTTTTTTTAATCTGATTGTTCAAATACGATTCCCGAATACAAGCTGTCAACAAGAAAATAGTTTTGCACACGTCTGACACAAGCTCATTGAACACACAAACATTTAGTTATGTTATTATATAACATTGCTGTAATTAAAGTGAGATAAACATTAATTTATGAGTATTATCACTAATCACTATTACTAGCACAAGGTGCCAATAAGCAGTTGTTGAGCGATGTTGTTAAAATAAAAATGGATATGAACTGGAGCATTATGAAATGTTACATTAGGCTGAACATGATTCTGAAGCGTGAAACGGAAAAAGATGGCTCGAGCGAAGACAAAGCACGAGGGTTGCCAACTAGAGACTGAAACTTACATGTCTCCCAAGTTTCCTTCGCTGCTTTATGAAAATTATGCAAAACAAAAAAAAGTTTTAGTACACTAGAATAAATAAAATATTTCTGTACATACATGAAACTAATTCTAACTAATGTTACTGCTATTTCAGAGTTATTATAAAAAATACAATATAGTATATTTTTTATAATAACTCTGAAAGCAACTATAAATTTTTTAAAATTTAAAATTTTTTTATACAACTATAAAAGCAAAAATAATAGAGTATTCAATTGCTAGGTACATTAATTTTATTGGGTATTTTTGGGTAAGATTAAAAAACTTTTACTCCTTACCTTACCTATAATGAAATAAAAAATAGTTCTAGTATTACCCTTAACGTTAAGGTTGAGTACAGACTCCGGGGCGAACCGAGTCCTTCCCCTTCCAAGCGCCAGCGGTGTGAAGTAATACAATTTTGTTTCTGTGCAGCCGCTGGCTATTGAAAGGGAAAGGACTCGGGTCGTCCGGGGGTTGTGCTATGCTAATTTTACTGGCAGTTATCCGTACATTTCTCAGAGAGTACTGTGCTTATCATGTTCAAGTATTATTTTTATACAACTTATATATTTACATTTTGTATGTATTGATTGGAAATTAAATAACCGTTATCTCTTTAATTTGAGGTGATATAATGACATCTAAATTGAAGTATTGTAATCAGATTTAAAAAATAATCAGTATAAGTTTTGTTTTGGACATTCATCTGAATGAATAATTGTGTATATTTTTTCTATTGAACAAAGTTTACGCTGTGGAAATATTCACTGAGTGGTGATATACCTGAAGTTACATAATATTAAAATTGAGCTTTATAAGGTAAGTACTCTGTGAAAAATTAACCAATATCACCTAGCGTACCCTTAATGTACCTATGCAAATGAGCATCATTTGAATATTATTATATAGTTATCTGTATAAATTTTTTTTTTTTTTTTGTATGTTTAATCTTGCGATCAGTCGTTTGACTATGATCAGATGTGATGAGTGATAAGTTGGCATTAAGAGTAGGATTTCCCAGTGGAGTTCTCTCTATTATTTAATTTTGGCTTTCTAGAAGCTATGGTCTTGGAGAATTTTGCGCCGTTTGAGGCGGTCGATTGTATCTGGTATTGTTAGCTTTGCAGCCAGTGGATTTGGGTGGATTTTCAGTCTATTCTGGTATCTCTCGCAGCAAGTTTTGATCTCGTCCTTGACTGTGTGGATGTGGAGGTATTCGTGAACTTCTGAGTTTCGTATAAACCAGGGTGCATTGGAGATTTGCTTCAGGATGTAGTTCTGAGTTCTTTGGATAATGCTTATGTTTGAGTCGCTTGCGGAGCCCCATAATTGGACTCCATAAGTCCATATTGGCTTGAGGACTGCTTTGTATATAAGGAGCTTGTTGTCTAGAGTTAGCTTGGAGTTACGTCCCAGCAACCAGTACATTCCTCGATACCTTAGGTTAATTGCATCTCTCTTTGTCTGTATATGCTTTTTCCAGGTCAGCCGGCGATCCAGATGCATTCCTAGATACCTGACTGAGTCACTATGGGGGAGCTGGTTTTCACCTAGCTGCACTGGTGGGCAGTTTTCTCTCCGTAAGGTAAAGGTTACATGCACTGATTTGGAGGCACTAGCCTTTATTCTCCATGTTTTAAGCCATCTGTCGACACTATTGAGGCTTTTTTGCAAGGATTTGGATGCTTCTTCTGGTAGTTTATCAGTAGCCATGAGTGCTGTGTCGTCAGCGAATGTTGCCACCATAACACCTGGAGTTTCTGGTAGATCTGACGTAAATATTGTGTAAAGAACGGGACCCAAGACAGAACCTTGGGGTACTCCTGCCAGGATGTCATGAAATCTCGAGGTGCAGTCGCCCTCCCTTACTTGGAAAATTCTGTTGGAGAGATATGATTCCAGTATATTATAGTAGGTATGTGGTAAAAGCTTCTTGATTTTATACAGCAGGCCAGGACAAGGTGCCAGACTCTATCAAATGCCTGCTGCACATCAAGAAAGGCAGAGGAGCAGTATTCCTTTCTTTCAAAGGTGCCTCTAATTGCATTACACACTCTGTGGACCTGTTCTATTATAGCATGTTCCTGTCTGAATCCAAATTGGTGATCCGGTAAGATATGGTCTTCAGACAGTGATTGTAGCAGTCGCTTTAGTAGTATCTTCTCAAAGAGCTTTGAAATAACTGGCAGCAAGCTGATTGGTCGGTATGAGGTTACTTCCTGGACGGGTTTCCCAGCTTTTAGTATCATTAAGATTTGGGAAACTTTCCAAAGCGAGGGAAAGTACCCCATTCTGATAATGCAGTTAAATAATGTGGTGAGAAATACGACTGCCTTTTTTGGAAGGTTCTTAAGGACAATTTTGTCGATTAGGTCAAAACCAGGTGCTTTCTTATCATCCATTTTGTTGATAGCTTTCCTTACTTCTTGGGGAGTTACTGGTTTTATTGGGACATCGAGTTGGAAATCTTGTTGCAGAACTTGAACTATTGGCGATTCATCAGTTTCAGGATCTGCATCGTTGGGTTTGAATACTGATGCAAGGTGGTCTGCAAATGTTTCAGCCTTTTCTTGCGCTGTTCTAGCCCAGTCATTATTAATTTTCCGAATAGGAGGCTTAGGATTAGTGGGCTGAGTTGTTGCTTTGCAAGCTTTCCACAGAGAGTAGTGTGTGTCACTTTTTGCAGTAAGAGACTTTAAGAAAGCTTCCGTGGTGGCATTTTCAGTTTCTTTTATTACTTTTTTAAGGTCTTGTGTGGCTTTATTAAGAAGTTTCTTGTCTACGGGATGGCGGGTACTGTGCCATACTCGCCGTAACCGCCTTTTTTCCATGATTTTAGCTTTGATGTCATATGGTATGACGTTTTGCCTTGGTGTGTTTAGTGTATTGCCATTGGGAGTACTCTTCCAGCAGGCCTGTTGTATCGTTTCTGTAAATATTTTTAGAGAGTTGTCCACTTCAATTTCTGTTTTAAGTGAAATTTTTAGCTTTATTTGTTCTTCCACAATGTTGCGAAATAGACCCCAATCTGTACGGTAGTTGTACAATTTCGGACGTCTTTGGGAGTTTAGAATGGTAATGCTTACAGTCAAGATAACAGGAATGTGGTTGGAGGAACCATCTAGACATGCCTCCACTTTAAAGAAGAATCTGTTCAAGCCTTTAGCAATGAAAAAGTCTAAAAGGTCCGGTAGTTTGTTCGGATCTGATGGCCAATGTGTAGGTTCAGGCGTGGAAATGGTCATGAGGTTATTTTTTTCCAGACACTGTTTTAGTTGTCTTCCTCGCGTCGTGATTAATCTTGATCCCCAGTGCGTGTGTTTCGAGTTCCAGTCACCGCCGGTGATGAATCGGTTTCCTAAGGTCGAGAAATACTCAGTGAACTGGGCTTCTGTTATTTTGTGTTTCGGAGGGCAGTACACGGATGAGACATTGATATCTCCATTCTTGCTTTGTATTGTCACCGTGGTTGCCTGGATGTGGTCTGTTCGGAATTGTGGTAGCTCATGGTGCTTGATTGATGATTTTATCAGAATGGCAGTTCCGCCATGAGCCGTGCCATCTGGGTGGTATATCTCCCAGATGGCACGGCCATCTCTGTATAAATAAAAATAATATACTCTATAAATATTGTAACACACTTCTTCTACTTCTGGAACAAGCTCATGGCTCTTTTGTCCTACAAACAATCGCCCACAAACAAGTCTGCCCGCGGAAAACAGCGAACATGGAAGTGGCGCTCGAAACTCATTGGTATGGCGGCGGCGTATTGTGGAAAATATTCCAACCGTAGTTAGTGAGTTAATGAATTCGAGACGCGCCACATCTAGTGTTCATTGAACTAAATAGTTCCATTAGAAGTTCTCTCGTGTTCTTACATGTCGTTGGAACTCGAGAAAATCAGTAGGAAGCGAATTCATAAGAAAACTCAATCGCTGGTGCTGCCGCCATTGTATGTAAAGTGACTACGCCGCTCTCATACGAACGAATTTCGGATTCTGCTCCTGTACTTCCATGCGGAAACAGATGCCCAACATTAATGTCAGTGAGTGGTACAAGTGAATCGCTCAACGGACCTTTCTTCCTCGCCTCGATGTAGTAGCCGAGGAGGGGGCCCTTGCCGCTGGGCGAGTTCTCCCAGCGCAGGTCGAGCGCGGCGGGGCCGCGGGCGAGCGCGAGCGCGCGCGGCGCCGCCGGCGAGCCGGGCTGCGGGCCGGTGCGCACGCGCGCCGACGCCGCCGCGCCCGCCTCCACGGTCGCCGCGCGCACGCTGAACGTGTAGCCCACCTCCTCCTCCAGCCCGCCCACCACCAGCCGCTGCTCGCTCACCTTCTGCTTCACCTGCTTGCTGAATCCTGACGTCCGACATGCAACGACACCACGTCATTACCGGTGCCATAGACAAAGGATAGTAGGGATAGACTGCTAACGTATCACAACGTACAAAATTTGCTAAATAATTCTTATTTTCGCTGGTACTATGACATTGTAACCAGCGCCATCTCCCGTCACTGCCAGAACTAGTTACACAGTTATTAAACTAAGCTTAATTCCAAATTTTGCCTAGGCAGGAATGATGAAAATGTTATATTTTAACTAGAAATTATGTAATGTCATTGTAATGTTGGGCTAATATCATGACAGTGGGTATGGTATCAGCCATCCACTACACAAAAAAATGCATGCCCAGTAGAGAGTAGTGAGCGGAAGAACTCACTCTCGTCTTGCTCGGTGGTCTCGTAGGTGACGATGTAGGCCTGGATGAGGCCGTTGCGGCGGCGCGGCGCGTCCCAAGATACCACCAGGCTGTTCATGGTGATGTCGGAGAAGGTGATGTTGCGCGGCGCGCTCGGCAGCCCCTGGTGCGTCCTCACGTGCACCGCCTCGGACCGCGGACCGTCACCAGCCGGGTTGAATGCCAGTACCTGTCAAGTTGCCAGGAGCACTTACAGGATTACATGGGACGTAAACAAAAATGTAAGAACTTAAGAATCCGTTCAATTTTTTATTTTTTTATTTTTGTAAACATTTGTTAGTGTATCAATCACTTTTAGATCCAAAGAATGACTTTATCTTCATTCTTCTCTTTATTTTCTACACACAGAGGTAGAGACAGATGCAGGCACTCAGAGATCATAGAAGGATGGGAGAAGCGATCGAAACACGTTCGTATGGCAGCAGTGCAGCCACAAGTTAGTGGAAAACGTGTAACTGTAGTTTGTAGTTTTGAGCGGCTCGTAGCCCAGTGGTGCGGGGACTTGCCTAGTGTACCAGAGGTCTGGGTTCAAATCCTCGTCCCGATCATGCCCCACTTTCTTTCTCTTTCTAACTTTGATAAGTGCATTTTGTCACGAATGAGAGCTTCTCCATGGTTCGGAATCCATGTAACTGTAGGCCCGGGTTGGTACCATCGCATTGGATCAAAAGATGTTCGAAGCGGCAATGAAAAAATTGTCCGTGTTTTCCATCCAGTTCAATGTACCTGTTCTCATACAGGGAAGGTACTGGCATGGCACTGAATTCTTTCGGGAATGTGTTGTATTGGGCTAATATATATGGTAGTTGTGTGGTATTAGCCATCCATGTAAGGTTGAACAAAAAAAAAAGTTAGTTTGCTTACGAATTTGCGACGCACAACATCGAATGTTCTTTGCACTAAATAGCATCCTGTGAAGTTATGGCAGAATAGCATTCTTATGTGTCGTTGGAACTCAAGAAAATCAGTAAAAGTGTCTATGCCGCCCCCACAAAACGAGTTCCGGTTGCTACTTCCATCCTTCCCTGCTCGCTGCGGGCACTAATGCAGAGGGTACTGGCTGCTACCTGGATGCGGTACTGCGTGAACTTGTCGAGGAAGACGAGCGAGTGCGCGGCGGAGCTCGCCGGCACCACCTCGAGCTCCTCCTCCACGCGGCGCGACGGGTCCGCCTCCTCGGGCGAGTCCGTCATCAGGTAGAATATCTACGGAAAGAAACTCTTATATGTTTTGCATAAGTCATAAATATTCAGGGGGCCATCCATTAAAAAATAATAGGGGAATGGTATCACTTGTTTTAAAGTTTGTCGAAATTAAATGCTTCAGTCGCAATACAGTGTGAGGGCCGGTTATTGCAAAAAAAACTTTACTTATATTATTAAAATACTAGCTGAGGTATCCGGCTCCGCCGCCATTAGATGTATATTACACACTCAGATTCGTCATTTTTAGGGTTCCGTACCCAAAGGGTGAAAACGGAACCCTATTACTAAGCCTCCGCTGTCCGTCCGTCCGTCCGTCCGTCCGTCACAGGGCTGTATCTCATGAACCGTAATAGGTAGGCAGCTGAAATTTTCACAGAGTGTGTATTTATTTTGCAGCTATAACAACAAATAGGTAAAATGAAAAAATAATAAAAATTAAAGGGGGGTCCCATACAAAAAAGGTGATTTGTTTGTGTTAAATCTTGTACGATGGTACGGAACCCTTCGTGTGCGAGTCCGATTCGCACTGGGCCGGTTTTTTCTTTTTCTGTCAGTTCGATTACTTCTGGCGAAGAAGAGCCGACAAGAAACTTCATCAGGTTGGTCATTGTGTTATTTTTTTTCCAATGATTACAAACTAGTTTGCAGTTACATGAGTTCCCCACATAAACTTTCATTTCCCGTCTCAAAGGGGGTGCCTTTGAGTTTAATTTTCGACACTAAAGGCTACTATGTCCTTTCCCAAGTCCTGAGTCTCTGTATAACAAATTTCATAAAAATTAGTTCAGCGGTTTAGGTGGTAAAACGCAACAGACAGACAGAGTTATTTTCGCATTTATAATATTAGTATGGAAGTATGGACAGTGCACTCAATAATTAAAATACACGCATCAGCTTGTAGCTGCTCGTGCATATAACTTTATATAGATAATAACAATAATTGATCTGCGCCTGAAGGACCGGTGAGTACCTTGTAGCCGAGCAGATCGCCGTTCTGTTGAGCTAGCAGCGGCGGCTTCCACCGCAGCGCCACCTCGGTGGGCGAGACGGCCTCCGCGTCGACGGCGCGTGGCGGCGCGGTCGGCACCGCCTCGCCCACCCACACCACGGCGGGCGCGCCGGCCGGTCCGCTGCCTTGCGAGTTGTACGCGCACACGCTGATCTCGTAGTTGCGGTCCACGCTCAGCTCCGACAGCACTATCTCCTCGCTCTGGGGAACAAGACGAGTATGTCCTGCGTTCAACAACTGCATAGAGCGTGTTGCCCTATACCTGATGAATTAGTCAAGTCGTGATTACATTTTGATAAAAATCAAGAAGGATGTCTCTGGGAGGCATGCAGCCGTGTGTGGTTTGTGTAGCTTTCAATATTTGAGATTGACTTTAGACTTGTACCATAAATTAATAATGTTTCACGAATAGGTCAAAGCCGAAGGGACAAAAAATAGATGGCGCAACTGCATAGATACACGTTTACAGTTATGAAAATAGGCTGGCGCCACTTTCGTACCTAGAACTTGCGAAATAACCAATAGATAGCACTGTACAAACATAGGATTTATTCATAGATGAATAATACAATTTTGTTTCAAAGTTGGAAAATATACAATTTTTAATCGATAGACACATTTTTTGAAAACCCAAAAAATCAAATGACTTTTTAATAGATCGAAAGCAGTGAGCCTGACAGCTGCGCCATCGCTTGGTGTAAGCACTCCTTTTGTTGTGATCGATTGAATAGACGTTAAAATCTTAGTTATACGTTATGCTTGTACCTTGATGCCAGGCGCCTGCGTCTCGAGCGCTTGGTGCAGCGGGGTGGGGAAGTCGGCGAGCGGCTGGTAGAGCACGCGGTAGCCGCCCGTGTGCGTGTCGCCGCTCCAGTGCGCCGCGCCGAGCGGCGTCCAGTGCACGCGCACGCTGCTCGGCGTGATGGGCACCACGCGCAGACCCTCCACTGCGCGACTCGGTGCTGTCACCATGATAAGTTTTATGAACACTGCTGTTGTGTCCGTGACTGCGACACTATTTAACCTATCGGGCGTCGCACTCGCATTTATGTGACTTTGTTTGATTTTTAACCGACTTCAAAAAAAGGAGGAGGTTATCAATTCGTCTGTATGTTTTTTTTTGTTTTTTTTTTTATCTTTGTTACCTCATAACTTTTGCCTGGGTGAACCGATTTTGATGATAATTTTTTTAAATGATAGCTAGTGCTTCCCAAGTGGTCCCATTTTAATTTGGTTAAGTTCTGACAATGATATCCATGAGAAAATCATAAAAGTCTTAAATTTGTATTAAGGTGGCCCAACCCGGCGCGCCTAACTCATTTGCGGGCACAATACAAAACCGTGCTGTTGCGCTCTGGGACCTTCTCTGTTTCAAAGAATAAGACAGGCTCCGTGATGAGGAAGATGCAACATTTCCACAAAAAAGACAATGTGCATAGTGCATGATTTGGTAAGATTTACGAAAATTTTGAATTAAAAACGACTTATAGCTAAAAGTAAACCACGACCGCTGTAGTAAAAAATCGAACAAAAACCAAATAGATTATGAATCTTGATTAAATAAGCTATGTCTGATGACTAATCTTTTTTAGATGTTTTTACTTTATCATTGCGTAATCCACCTCCAAAGTTATTGTATAAAACGCGCGAAAAATGCGAACTTTCGGACCTTATAACTTAGAAACCAAACACAATTTTACAATGCCAACGGTCATCAGACGTCTAGTTAGATCAAATAAAGCTATTTTGAGCAAAATTTTGGATCTCTGACAAGAAATATGGGCGTGATCTTCTTTCCCCTTTTGTATGGGGAGATGAGCGGGATGGGCCACCTTAAGATGTGCGCGACAAATGGACGAATAACTCAATATAACGCCAACCGATTTCGGTGATTCTTTTTTTATTGGAAAGGACGTGTAGAAATTAGTAAGTGTACTTCAGATTCACTAAAAATAAACAAATAAAAAAAATTTAACAAAAAAAATAACCGACTTCAAAGAAAAAGCACTAAAAAGTAAAAAATAATTTCCATTTTTGTAGTTACGATTTCTGTTATTTTTTGAGTCGGTGTCAGCCAAGGTTAGGTTAGGTTAGGTTAGGTTAGGTTCTCTTGATTGGCTCAGCGCGCGCCCGGCTGACGCCGACTCAAAAAATAACAGAAATCGTAACTACAAAAATGGAAATTATTTTTTACTTTTTAGTGCTTTTTCTTTGAAGTCGGTTATTTTTTTTGTTAAATTTTTTTTTAAATGTCAAGATTATGGCTGCACATAATGTCGTCGTTTAGTTTGACTTAAAACTACAAAAAAAAAAAACAGAGATAAAAGATGTTCCACATTTTTTCTTGCTTCTGTGATGTAACTTCAAGGTAAGCAGCTGAAAGTTGAGCGGCGTCGAGGGCACTTGACTAGCATACTAGAGGTCCGGGTTCAAATCCTCGCCCCGTTCATGCAGCACTTTCTTTCTCTTTATACGTTGGATAAGTGCATTTCGTCACGAATGCGAGTTGCTCCATTGTTCGGAATCCATGTAAAACTGTAGGTAGGTTGGGTTTAAGCCCGCCCGGGTTGGTATCATCGCATTGGATGAAAAGATGGTCGAAGCGGTAATGAAAAATTGTCCGTGTTTTCCATCCGGTTCAATGTAGCCGCGCTCATAAAGGGAAGGTCCTGGTATGGCACTTAATTCCCTCGGGAATGTGGTGTATTGAAATTTAAATTGGTAATGGTCCCGAGAGGTTATAAGTGCAACAATGTATTATGACCATTATGCAGAGCAACAAACTTTTAACAACATTACTAAATTTAACATGTTAAACTGTTATAACTAAAAACTTAATCATTTAAAATCAATCACCAGCAGGAAGAGTGCGAACTATGTTGGTGGCATTGCTGTAGGCGCTGGGGCCGATGTCGTTAGTGGCGCGAATGCGGAATTGGTAGTTGGTGAACGGTTTCAGCCCACCGGCCGTATACGACGTGGCGAACGGGTCCACACGCTCCGGGATCTCCTGCCATGCGCCTTCCTCTTCACTCTGTTCCACTGTGTAGTACCTGTGGAGAATTCATTATTTTGTGAATACTTCTAGGTACAATCTTCACCGGCAATGATGATTTCAAAAGATTCTGACCATCAAATCTAGGATTGTCGTAGTGATGAATAGGGCCAGCAATGGATTGGAGATAGAAATAGAGAATCACTGAAAATAATCTAGTGTGTGACGCACCCATAGGCTTAGAATGTATAGAAACGCAGAGTCAAGTGACGGATGAGACCAAAATTTTTTCATATAATATGCAATGAAATTTCTTTTTTTAATTAAAAATGTTTCTAAATCGCCATGTAGCTTCGAAATAATGATCTGAAGTTATGAAATCATAACTTTTATGGTTTTACGCCTGTTCACTTAACAATCTATAAATGCACAGTTCACCATACTTTCTTTTAGGAAAACTAGACAAATCATTTCACAAAAAAAAAATTTCACGAGCACGACTCCTATGATAATTTTATGTATTTAATGGATACGACATTACATTGGTCACGACCAATACTTTTTCAGATTATTTCCAAAATCTGATTACAATGCTTCAAATGTAGATGTCGCTGAAACTCAAATTAGCACGACTCCTATGTAACGATAAAGTGGTCTCATTGTGTAGATATGTTCTATCTCGCTCTACATCGCGGTGGCTGTACTCGAGTTGACGTCTCACTCCCGCGCTCTGCTCGCCTCGCAAGCACAGCGCACTACGCTAGGTCTACAGACGCACCGTAGCGGAGCGTAGCCGTCGCTGCCCGGTGTCCAGGAGAAGGTGATGTGGTGCGGCTGCAGCAGCGAGTTCTGCACGAGGGGGCGCGGCGGCGGCGCGGGCGCCGCGCGGTTCACGGTGGTGAGTACGAGCGCGCGCGCCGTCGTGCCCCAACCGAGCCGCGTCTGCGCCGTCACCGAGAACAGGTAGTACCGCTCCGACTGCAGCTCCGCCGCCCTGCACAATAACTCTCTTTATTTTTCATGTCCAAGCAATAGTAAAGGCAATTGCCTCAAAATCAGTCCACACTACCGTTAGACTTAAAAAAGGAGATTGCTAAGCGATCAAACACTTCCACATACCAACTCAGTCAAATACTTTGGGATGTAGGCTGAAGCGGAGAAAACTGCACTTTAAGGTACCATTTTTACCTAGAAAGTAACCTATTTTTTATCTGTACTTTAACAAGTAGAGTCAAGTCTTGGTGTGTGAAAAAGCCACATTCTTATTTTTCTTACAAACTCACTCTCCCTGAGTCTTTTTCTGGTCTGAGTCATCAAACTTTGAGACTGTACCCGAAAAGGTCTATAAATATTGAAACTTGAGCTCGAGTGTTTTATTCGCTAGCCACTAGTCTCATATCTAGCGACCCAGAAAAACAACTTATTTATAAGAATTAAAAGGCTCAAGCCTATCAGGACCTATGGGATACAGTTTTCAGGCTCTGCCGGCGACTCCTACATGAATATGAATATGTAACAGTTAGCAAATCCCCATGGTTTATTAAAAACTCTGAGGTCCATAACTACCTTCAATTCAAGTCAGTAAAGGAATAAATAAAACCTTTCACTGAGAAAAACATACACACAGCGCAGCTTACTGTTCCCGGATGCATACAATGCTTAAAGAGATGTAACATCCTGGTTTGACACTGGGAACTAACTCTACTCGACAGAACTCTATGCCATACATCTGCTCATAATCCAGGAGGATCTGCTCATGATTTTGATTGTTTTACAAATTTAAATAGTGTCAACAAATAGAACGTACCTGAAAGTTCTATCGGACGGCAGAAATTCCCGAGAGAAAAGTGTGGTGGTAGTGCTGTTGAGATGGTAGGTGACCTTGTATGCAAGAATCTCTCCGTTGGGGTCCTCCGGAACGTCCCAGATGATACGAGCAGTCGTATATGTTACGTCGGGGAATGACACATTTGATGGCGGCCCCGGAGCTGTGGAAGGCATTTATTAAGGAAATCACTCCAAAGAAATGTTTCATCACTGAAATTTCAAATATTGTCTGAGAATTCAATTTCCCACACGAATACAAGCAAATATAAGGATCCATTCAAAAGTGCACCATGACAAAGTTTATTTTTGCTTTTTTATTGATATGGGGTCCAATTTCCAAACAATGGGAGATTATCTCTTGTACATGAAAAAACAATTATATTATATTATTATATTATTATTGATAGGCTAGCAGCTTTAAGCTGATGCGCCTATATCACAACACTTATTTATTTATTTATTATAATTTTTTTTTTTTAGATTTTATATGATTGTCCAATTTATTTTTGAAGGAATTTACGGAGACAGCGTTTACAACTTCACTGGGAAGACTGTTCCAAGATTCTACCACTCTGTTGGCAAGAAAGTGTCGTCGAGGGTTCTGCTTCGACCGATTGTGATACAGCTTTTTTGAGTGTCCTCTCAGGTTTTTAGTATTAGCAAGGGTGAACATATCTTGTAGATTGGTAGAGTTGTAAGAAGAGTTGAGAATTTTAAATGTTTCAATAAGATCTCCCCGTTCTCTTCGTTCTTGTAGAGTGGTGAGGCCAAGCTTGTCCAGCCGGGTTTCGTAACTTAGATTTTTCAGTGCAGTTGGCATTTTTGTAGCTCTACGTTGTACTCGTTCCAGCAGGTCAATATCTTTCTTGAAGTAGGGACTCCAGATCTGGTATGCATACTCCAACATAGGTCGCACATATGTTTTATAAAGCTTTAGGAAAAGCTCAGGGGTTATATGGGAGAAAGCTTTGCTTATGGTATACAGCAATGAGTTTGCTCTCTTCACTACAGTTATAACGTGTGCCTCCCATTTTAGATCTTCTGTGATTATGACACCCAAATCTCTTTGTGTATTCACACTTTTTAGAGTGTTACCCTGAATTGTGTATGTTTTCCTTGGGTTTTGCTTTCCTATATGAAGGACTGTACATTTGTCCACGTTGAGTGACATTAACCAGTCTTGCGTCCATGCAGTAATGCGGTTTAGATCATCCTGTATGTCAGTGTGCTGCGTGAGTGGGTTCCCGATGATTTTAGCGTCGTCAGCAAACAGGGAGTACATCATCTGTAGGATAGCTTGAAAGTCCGTTAGGTAAATACCGAAGGCAATCGGCCCGATAACTGAGCCTTGGGGGACGCCGCTATGAACTGGTCTATCCTCGGAAAGCTCATCACCCACTCTCACTCTAAGTTTTCTGTTAGTCAGAAAATCAGAAAGCCAGGTGTGAAGTTTTCCTCGTATTCCAAAATGTTCCAGTTTTAACAAAAGTCTTCTTATAGGCACTCGGTCGAACGCTTTTTCATAGTCTAGGTAGACAATATCGGTAGGTTGCCGTTGATCCCATTCTGCGGTCCAATGATTAACACATGTAAGTAAGTTGGTAACGACAGACCTACCGGGCACAAATCCGTGTTGTTCGTCTAAGATTATTTTTTCATTTTTGAGAAAGTCCTTTAGAGAGTTGGCAATAATTTTCTCCATAGTCTTGCAAATAATGCTAGTTAAGCTTATCGGTCGGTAGTTAATAGCTGAGAACTTGCTACCTTTTTTGTATACGGGCGTAACTATGGCTTGTTTCCAGTCGCTCGGCAACTCTCCATCTTCGAAGGATTTGTTCATTATTTGTGCTAAGAGGTTGCTGATAGACGGAGAGCATTTCTTTAAAAGAACAGCTGGGATTTCATCAAAGCCCATTGCAGTTTCATCTTTAAATGTACATAAAGTTTTTGCCACAGATGCCGATGTGAATAATATATCAGTCAGAGAATTTTCAACTCTAGGAATATTGAGAGTTGGAAGAGGTCCAACGGGTTCTCGGATATAGGTATTTTCAAATTGGTCTGCAAAGATATCAGCCACTGCTCTGCTGCCGGTTACAAGATTTCCATTGTGTTTTAGTGCTAGTGGAACTCCAACTTTTGTAGATATTTGTTTGCGTATGTAGCTATAGAAGGATTTGGGTCCCGAATCTATTATACCAGACTCGTAGCTACGTCTTGTCTGTCTTGTAATTTCTACAATTGTATTGTTAATCTTTCTATATGTTGCATAATTTCTTTCATTTTTATTCAATTGATACAATTTCCACAGTTTTTTCTTTTCATTAATTAAAGCCAGAATATCCTTGTTTATCCAGGGTTTATTTTTGGAGCCAGTTCTGCGGTGTTTGTATGGTATGTGAAGGTTCACAGCATATTCTATTCTAGATTTGAAATCTTGCCATAAATCTTCAACATTATTATTATGGTTTGTACTCACGTACTGGTTGAGTGCGTATTCGACAGCAGTGTAGTCTGCTCTAAAGTAGTCTCGTTTCATTGTCTGCGGCTTCTTTGTGTTCTGAGACTCTATGCTGAGCTGGGTTTTCGCCAACAACACAAAGTGGTCGCTCTTACCGATATTGGGAAGTGTCTCTACCTCGGTCACAAAGCACTCATCGTTACAGAGAACTAGATCAAGTAGTGATTCCTGGTCATTGCGCTTTCTAGTTATTCCAGTTACAAGTTGATTTAAATTACTGTTTGAGTACATTTCGACGAATTTATCATGCAACATATTGCAGCCGTCCAATTGTCGCAGTGGCCAAGTAATGCCGGGCAGGTTAAAATCACCCATTATAAGCGTGGTATGGTTTTCTGAGGCTTGCTGTATTGTATCAAAAAGTATCTTATCCGTCTCCTCAAAGGTATAGGTGGTCGGACGGTACACGCAGGCAAGTAAGAATTTTAAATTGTATATTTGGATATCCAACCATAAAGCTTCAATTGTATCAATAGTATAGGTAGTGTTTACTTGCGCTAGTAGTGATGATCCATTGTGAGAGTGTGCGATGTACATGGCTATACCTCCTCCATTTCTGCCGGATCGGTCTTTTCTGAACAACGAATAATGTGGAATGTTTATAATACTATCGGAAATTTCCGGTTTTAAATGACTTTCAGAAATTAATATGCATAATGGTTTCAATTTATTGACCTCAATCAAAAGCAAATCAAATTTAGCCGTTAGGGAAGCCAGGTTTGTGTACATGAAAGTTAATTCTGTGATCGTATCGGCCGCTAGTTTTTTTGAGCTTTAACTATGCGGGGGACACTTTTTATATACTTTATGGTGAGGTCCTTTTCGCCGCTGTCCGTTCGTTCAGTTAGCTCATCTCGCAGCTTCCTCAACTGGTCGCGCTGGTAAGGAGTCTTGTCGGAGGAAGCTGAGATGTTCTGAGGTAAACTTTTTTTATTTTTCAGCACATTTATCGCCTGGTACTTATTTTGCAAAATAACCTTGACAGGGCGCGGTTTAGGACTGTTGTCGACTGGCTTTCCAAGGCGCACAACAATAGATTTCTCCATGTTGACATCTGGGATCTTCTCGAGCGCTTTTTGGACTAGTGATTTGTCATGTTTTTTGCGATCCTCAGTGCTGTTCGATGCGGACTCACTAATACCAAATATAATTACATTCTTACTGCGATATTGCCTGTCATCCATTTCTTGCAGCACTGCATCCATATTAAGCCCTAAAGTGCACTGTGTCTTGAGGTCAGCTAACTCATTCTCGAGTGCACTTATTTTGTTCCGGAGCACTGGCACTGACAGCAGACCCTCCTCACAATCGACACAGTAGTACTTGATTTTTGATGTTTGTAGGCCCAACACTCTCATTTCAGTGGCAGATAACTCACTGCACTTGACACAGATCTCTCGAGAACAGCTGTTGCACTTTATTTTAGGAATTTTGTCATCTCTTTTTATTGCACTGGAGCATTTCATGCATTTCACTAGATCAGACATTTTAGCACAGGATTTTAGAAATGTTCACGTTATTTAGTTGTTAATTGTATTTTAGCTTTCGTTTTAAGTATTTTTCACGTTTTTTATTTGTTAATTGTTATTAAATGAATAAAACAAGTGAGGAGCAAATAAGTGTTGATGTTTTTCGTTTTGAGGGTAGGAGCGAAAAAAAAGAAATTAAAGAGAAACATTTTGAAAATTTTTAGAATCACCTCTTGCAATTAATAACGATGCTGACTCGTATGTTTTGACCACATTTTATCATTCATGAATTATTAAATAAATAAATAAATACAATTAAGTTAACACAACGATGACCCTTTGCCTTTGTCTGGGGCCTGGTCCGCATTATAACCGGCCCATCACTGAAGGCCATATAAAGTGGATCCTCTTCTTTAGGGATGTTGAATAAAAAAACGGGCCAAGTGCGAGTTGGACTTGCACACAAGGGGATTATACAAGATTTGACCCAAAGACATTTCTAGTATGGTGGCCCCCTTTAATTTTTATTTGTTTTTAATTTTTTATAATTGTCATTACAGTGGGTGAAAATTTCAGCTGTCTACCTATGACGGTTCATGAGAGACAGCCCTGTGACAGACAGACGGGCGGACGAGCGGACAGCGAATGCTTAGTAATAGGGTTCCTTTTAGTGCCTATTGGGTAGGGAACATAAAAAAATCAAGATCACAGAAAGAACAGTAGGAATACTCACTGTCGTCGTGGGTGCGCACGGTGACGGGCGGGTCGCTGAGCGCACCGTCGCCTAGCCGCGTGTAGCCCAGCACCTGCACCTGGTACACGACGTACTTGCGCAGCTCGGTGAGCGTGACCGTGCGCGTCTGGTTGGAGGGCAGCGCAGTGCAGCGCGCGTGGCCGGCGCGCGCCACCGCCGCGTAGCACACCTTGTAGCCCTCCAGCAGCCCGTTCTGGTGGGGCGGCGGGATGTCGCCCCACAGGACCACCACCGTCGTCGAGGAGGTCGCGTTCGCGGACACGCCCGCGGGGCCCATGGACGGCACTAAACGCACCGTTACATTATTTAACATGATTAAGTTTTCTGTCGAGCGCGTGGCACAGTGGTAAGACGTCCGCTTTGCAATCCGGAGAGATGGGTTCAAATCCAGCTTTCGTATGTTGGTTAACGTTTTTCACTAACCTCGTCGCTTGGATCCTCCTAGGACAAGCGTAGCTTCGTTGGGGGGTACGGGAATGAAATCCCGAAAGATTACAATGTAAATTTCAAGATTTCTTCTTTGCAAAAAAAATATATTAGTAAACTATGTTTACAAGTTGTGCCATTGCATTTCTACTGTGCATGTAAGTCGATTAAAGGATTTTTAGTTTGTGGTTCGTATTTCACATAAAGTTTATTTTTCATGCTATGTCGTCCAGACTGAGAGTTCTGGTTTAATTCAAATATTTCAATCAGTTCCGAGCAGTCGTACTTAAAATTGAGAAGTTATTCTTCACACGACCTGACGGCGTGACTCTAGAGTAGAAATTGTTAAATAAACAGAAGCAAGAAGCAGTTGGAAGCACTGACCGGCCTCCCTCGTCCTCTCGGTGGCGATGGGGCTCTCGGCTGACGATCCGACCTCGTTGACGGCCATCATGCGCACTTCGTACAGCGACCACTCCTCGAGGCCAGTGAGGATGTGCGAGTTGGCCGTGTGATCCTCGATGACGCTGTGCAGCGCGTCGCCGTCGCCCTCGCCGCCGGCGCGCCGGTACGTGATGTTGTAGCCCCGGGGGTTGCCGTACCACTCGCGCTGCTGCAGTGGCTGAGGAACGATAGTTAGATTAGACCCGCCTCCAATTGTAGCTACTGGACATTGTATTCTCTAAGTAAGGATGAGCATTTTTTAATTGGAGTTGCAGGAAACCTAATTTTGTCACTGGAAGTCAGGACATAAATTCTCTCTTAAAAAATCTGCAAATTTTATATTCGGAAACTCTTATTGTTGTTTATTGTTTATTGTTTATTCATCATCCATAGACAGTACACTGCACTCGGATTTGTCATATTTTATCATTTTATCATTAGCCAGTTCGTCAATCCCAGCGAAGAAGAACTGGCAAGAAACTCCGCTGGTTTTTTCAATGTCCCCTTAGTCTAAGTTTACAAAAGTATAAAGTATAAACAATTATATCATGGTATGACCCTGGTCCCGTGGAAAAAGGGAAAGGCATTAGTGTGGGATGCAACGTGCGCTGACACACTAGCGCCGAGCCACGTCCTTGCTTCCTCGCGCTTAGGTGGGGCTGCGGCAGCCATTGCTGCAGGTAACAAAAGAAAAAAATATGAGTCGCTATCAGACCTCTTTGAATTTTTACCTTTTGCGATGGAAACTCTTGGTGCGTGGTCATCCAAGTCCTTAGCTTCCGCAGATGTGCTTGGAAAACTCTTAAGCGAGACCTCGGGCGATTCACGCTCCAAAATGTTTTTTGTTCGCCGCATAAGCATTGAAATTCAAAGAGGAAATGCTATAAGTATTTTAGGGACAATGGCTGCCTCGGCAGACCTAGAGGAGATATTTTATTTATAATGCACATACATACTATATTCTCTATTTAGTTTAAATTGTTTTATGTTCATTACTCTATTGATGAATAAATTATATCATATGCAACAGTTCATGACAAATATCAGTTTATTTGTAAAGACTATACCCGCCATCTTACATGTTGCCAATTGGAGCAAGCCAGTCCCCACAAACAACAAACGGGTGCCGTTCACGAGCATCACGCCGGGCTCAGCCATCGCCTCTGTCAACCATATTTTAGGGAAAGAGGAGACCTGAACCTAGCGACGCCGCAAACAAAGATCTTAAAGCGAGGCACTAATCCAGTGGCAACATGAAAAAGTTGTGAAAACTTTGTACGATTTAGTTTTAAGGTCGGCCCGTAAGCACCTGAAAATTTCGCCTCCCATACAAACGTAGTTTACTAATCATTTGAAAACCAATGTTCCAACTTACTTGATATTTGGTATCTAATATTAGGCTACAAATACCTGTGTCTGCATGTCTTTGTTTTTTCGGTAAATGTATTCTGGGTCAAACCATAGAGAAAACAAAATTCGTATGAAGATTTTCTTTTTGCTTTCATTTCATTCGGTTTGGATTTTTCAAAAAACAAAAACATGCAGACACAGATATTTGTTACCTGATATTAGATATTAAATATCAATTTAATTGGAATAGAGGTTTCCAAATTATTAGTAAACTACGTTTGTATGGGGAGCATAGCTTACGGGCCGTTCTTAATACTATTATTTCTGTCATGAACTACTACAGTGACCTCAAAACAAAGAGTCAAAATACATAATACATTATTATTCTTACAGCTAAAAAATTTTTTTTTTATTTTTCATTTATTTATTTAAATGCTACCACCTACAAAAAATTAAGAGTACAATGGTTTGAGAGCAACCTGTATAATATACGAATAAGATTCCTGTAAGAGATTCTGACCAAAACTTACAATTAAATAATGCTTTACTATGGTTCGGGTGTACAGAGCCCTCGTCATTATTGATACGAAATTGTATCAATTCAATATTATACATAATATATCGAGTGTCAAAAATTAATAAAAAAAAAAGTAAATAAAGTTATAGTAGGATATCTTTGGTACCCAGTCAGCTTTCGGTCAAAATCTCAGGAAATTCGTCGGGGGCCCGAGGCATTTTGCCAGCCCTCTCAAAATTAACACACACACAAATTCCATCAACTTACAATCCATCGGACGCGCAGGTTGGTAGCGCTGACGGCTCGCACAGTGACATTCCAGGGCGGGTGCTGCGGGGGCGCCTGGATGGTCTGAAATTCCTTGCAGGGCTGCGAGGGCTCCGAGGTGCCGACCACGTTGCTGGCGATCAGACGCAGCCGGTACGTGGTGAACGGCTCGAGCCCGTACACCACAATGGACTGGGCGTCCGGTGCGCTCACTTCGTATATAGTCATCCACGACGTGTTCCGTGCTGTCTGAGCCTGTCGATAAACCAAGATTTGGTATGAGGCCTACAGCTCTTCCCAACTTTTTGGGCATCGTCTCCTTTCCATTTCAAACACGAAACCTATAAAGAGCACCCAAAATTCTCCAAGACTATAAACCAAAAACCAAGACTTCTAAAATACCAAAAATAATTAATAGAGGGGATTTCCAATGGGAAATTCTACTCTACATGCAGTTTGAAAAGCACCTATCACATATGATCAAGAGACTGATCGCATGATAAAAAGGTAAAACAGCAACATCTGTATTGAAATCAATTTGGAAATCTTATTTTTATAAGAAAGCTATTGGTAAAGTCACATTAGTTGTGTAATCAATGATGCATAACTTCAGTGCATTACAACTGGGCTTCACCTGTACAATCCACTTGGAGATAGAAGAGTTGCCGTCGAAGCCGGGCGTGAACTGCAGCACGACGGAGAAGGGCTCGATGTTGGAGAGCGCGAGCGTGTGCGGCGGCTCCGGCAGCACGGGCTCCACGCCCGACTGGATGACGGCGGCCCGCGCCGGCCCCGCACCAACACTTGTCAGCGCGCTCAGCCAGAACTTGTAGTGCGTGCTCGCCTGATTTAGACACCCCGCCACCATACAGTCATCGGCATCAAGCTTGGGATGATCCCGCGACAACCCGTTGCGAGGACACATATTGGACTTTGAGTTGTCCAGGGCACTGACATGACATGATAACATAATTTTAGTGGCAACCTAAAGTTTTACGTTTTATCGATTGATTACCTTTAACAATTCAAGTTAGCTAATAACAATAAAATATAGTTTTTGTAAAAAATGAGCCCCTTCCTGTTAGTTTAGCGTTTGAGCAAATCGACCCTATTGGCTGGTGTAATAATATGGTTTTTTTAAATCAATGGGTTCGATTTTAAAAATTCACCTGTATTTAGTATTTAATATAAAACTTTGAACATAACTTTGAAATAGAAAAAATTATACAAACAGGCATGTTGGAGTTGGGCTGTCGTTTGGGGGCACTAAGTAAAAATTGTATGCATAACAGTCATGGATTTAAGAAAAAATATATCAACACTATTGTTTACTGCACCGTTCAGAAATCGGATGCCAAAGGTGTATCTGAATTTTCTGGCAGACATATGCGAAAATAATGGCACAATTCCTTCGTGAAACTGGATGAGCTCTTTTTGCAGGCTTTTTGTTCGACCTTGACAACTCCAATAACAAATGCAGTTGTGTCGCAGTGCCACCGTCCCTTTCTGTCAAGTCATTTGGATATTTAAATACTCTAAATCAGAAGAAGCCTTGGTCACTGTGAGATGAATGAAATCAAATAGACTCTAAAAACATTTAAGGAGACTTCAAAATTACTTCAGAACCTTGATATATTTAAACAAAAAAGATTGAGTGCACACCTGTAATTGCTCCACCTTGATGCTGGTAACATTAGGAGGTAGAACTTCTTCTTTAGCAGAATCATTGCGATCTTTAATTTGATATGTTAATTTGTATCCAACAAGGACACCGTTGGACTTCTTCGGCGGACTCCATGATACCCTCACAGCTCTATCCGAAATGTCATCAAACAGCAAGTTCGATATTTCATCAGGAACTGAAAAATAAGACATAAGAAAGTAAGAAAGTAGAATTTAAAAGCGTTATCTTTCCTTAATAAACGGATGTAAAGTACTGTTTGCCCTCTGAGGTTAAATAGCGCCATCTACATTGAAGCATAAATAAAGAATAAATAAAAGAATAAAAACTTTGAAGAATGCAGAAAAAATGTTGCTCTGGATATTTTTCGAAAACAGGATTCGAACCTGCCACCTTCGGGTTTCATATCCGCTTCTCTAAAACTCACGTTGCTAATGGTAATGCTAATCATAATTATCTATTGATTCAATGTAGATGTCACTGCCAAACCTGAAATTAAAGTGTAAACGGTATTTTTATTATTAATTTCGTAACCATTAAAACATACAAAATATGTGAACACTAGCTGCGGTACCCGTATATACTCGGGACAATATCGAAAGGACATGTTTTCCGGAATCAAAATAGTGTACATATGCCATTCCCACTTCCATAAACGATACGATAAAAGAGCACTGACTATCCTCGTTGGTGCGTGCCTGACAGTGATCGAAACGCATTAGCATGGCATCAGCGTAGCTACAAGAGTCGGGAATTCGGGACGAGCAATATCGAATGTTCGTTGCACTATAAAGCATTCTGTCAAATTCTTAAGTGTCGTTAGAACTCGAGAAAATCAGTAGTAAGCTTATTCGGGACCAAATTCAGCACTCACCGTCCTCGTTTGTGCGTGCCAGCACGAAGTCGCTGCGTTCGCCGTCGCCGGGGTCGGTGAAGCAAAGCACGGTGACGTTATAATCGGTGAACTTGTCGAGGCCGGCCAGCACGGCCGACTGCTCCGCGCTCGGGTCCAGCAAGCTCGGCGGCACGCTCACCATCCGCTCCTCTACGTTCGCTCCCTCACGCTCGTCCCAGCGCCATGCTTGGATCTTGTAGCCCTGATATACCAATTATTTTATTCTACTGGGTATCAGTGGTTGGGTTACGTTAGGTTTAGTGTCGCCAGCATTAATTTGGACTAGAGTGCACTATGGCTAGTTATTTTCTGTTAAGGATTACATTAAACAATAATGTCAATGAACAGACATTCGTTTGTCATCTGAAGTCAATTTGAATAAAAGATATTTTCGTCAGTTAAATTGACGGCCGTCAGAACAGAAACAGTCGGCAAACAAATTTACCTCGCTTTCAGTAGCTCCTAACATGATATAGTGCTGTCCTATGTAAACAAAATATGCAGGGCGAATGGCCAATATGTCAGCTGTCGGTAGCACCACAGATTAATCTGACTCCCAGCCTACAATAAATAAAAAGCACTGTCAGTAGTCAGTGCGCCATTGTTATGGCGACTTGGCAATGTTTGTTGCAATGGCGACGTTGTATGGAATTATTGTATTCGCTTTTGACACTTAATACATTCATTAATTGTAACTCTAAATCTAATCGATGGGAGCGATTGATTACGATTACCAGTAAAAACTTTATATCAATGTTTACGATATAATGTAATGATTAACTTTTGTGTAATGCAAATTTTGACTAATCAGGCTTTAAATCATACTTTCATGTTGTTGAGACCGCTTCACTTGTCAGCAATTATGTTAAAGTAAATTTCCATCAAATGTTACAGATCGTTGAGCAAGATTCTTAATCCTACTGCTATTTACCTGATTGATGCCGTTGATTTTCTGTGGGTTCGGCGGCGTCCAGGTGACGGTGAGTGCTGTGGAGTTGAGCGGCTCGCAGCGCACGGAGTCCGGCGCTGCCTCGGGCATGCCCTCCTTCGTCTTTATCTTGGAGCCCTCGGTGTAAACGCCGACGCCCTTGTCGTTGTACGCCGCGATCTGCACCACGTAGTCCTTCCACGTGATGAGGTCCTGTACAAACATTCAGCATTCAGTAGGTGTTGGCCAGTACTTTTCTGCACAGCAGCTTCCTATAATGACACCGATGATCATAAAAAAAAAATCTATTAGTGTCAAGCACCGAAAAGTCAAGAATGGACTGAGATGGAAAAATGCTTCAGTGACTTAACGAAAAAATACAGACATTGATAAATCATTATCATCACAAATTTAGATTTTTTTCATCCATGTTTCCAGGTGTTACGCGTGCCTGTGTAATTTGCGCTTTTGTTTTTTAATTGCTAATAAAAATTACAACAAGTAAGTGTCACAATGATGTCTTCTGCTGTGATAAACTGTGATCTAATTATCCGGACATGCAAATTTTTCAGGTAAATAAGATGTGACCCCACTGGATTTGCGGACTAAATATGTTTTATTTTCTTCATTATTTCAGCATCAGCGATGTACCCGGAACAACTTTTGTCATTTCGAAAACAGAGGACCAAACCATTCCAAAAAAATAAAATTCTTGGTACTTTCACCAAATATATGAACTTTTTGGTCACATCCACCATTGTAAGTATTAATAAATTTTAAGTCCATGGGGGGCAGATACTTTCCCATGCAGCACCACAAAACCCGACAGTATTTTAACCAACATGTATTAAATTGTCCGTGTTTTCCACCCAGTTCAATGATGACTATGGGTGTGGTATTTCATCCCATCCATATCCAGTTATATGGAAAAAAGAAGGATGAGTAGCTATGCAAATGATGCTTTGTGGAACTTGCGTCCCTTATTCCTCCCCATCCTACCTATATCGGGAGCATCCACCGCAGACAATCAGAGCACCCACTTGTGATTGACATTAGGCTTTTAAGAATAATCCGTTACTCAAACTCATTTCTCTGCCGCACGTGGGCCGCGAGGGAGGCTTTTCTGAGCACCATTGGTCCTAAGCACAACCACCGATACCGGTTGTCCATAAAATAAAAGTAGGTAGCAATAAAATATGTACGCACAGGTATGAGAAAGTTGCGCTGCGCCTCGTTGGTGATGTTCTGGTAAGTCCAGGGGCTGTTGTCGTAGCCGAAGAGTCTGTAGCGGATGACGTAGCCCAGCACGTGCCCGTTGCGGTGCTCCTCGAGTGGCGGCTGCCACTGCGTGATGATCTCGGAGGCGGAGCGCGCCGACCCCACGAACCCCACCGGCGGGCCCGACGGAGCTGCCGCCGACACACTTTATTTTACTCTCCATCATACGGCTTTTTATAAAATTGGATGCCATTGAAAAATCATTCGTGTAGTACCAATACTGAGAATGGAAGGACGGAAATAGCCACCGAAACTCGCGCATGCATGTGTTATGCAACCTGACATGGGTGGCTAATACCATAAAACTGCCGTTATGATATTAGCCCAACACACCACATTCCCGAAGGAATTAGGTGGCATGCCAGGATCTTTCCTTTTCCATTGCCGCTTCGACCATCTTTTTATTCAATGCGATAGTACAAACCTGGGCGAGCTTAAACCCAATGGATTCAGAACCATAGAGCAGCTCGCATTCGTGACGAAATGCTCTTATCCAACTCAGAAAGAGAAAGAAAGTGGGGGGAATGGGGCGAGGATTTGGACCCAGACCTCTGGTATGTAAGGCAAGTCCCCGCACCACTAGGCTACGAGCCGCTCGGCTAAAGGTGGCAGCGCCAGTGAATGAGTTCAATTATGAATTCGCACGATTTTTGCGAGTTCTAAACACACATAAGAATATGTAATAACTTCACAGGGCGATATTTTGTGCAACGAACATTCAATGTTGCGGGTCCTGATTTAGGAATAGAACTTACTACAGTTAGATCTTACTCACTAACTCGTGGCTACGCTAACGCCATACTACCGAGTTTCGAACGCTACCCCATCCTTCTAAGTATTCACAAGTGTGTACTACATACTAATACATACAATAAACTACCCGTCACGCATGAAATTAAATTAAATTATTGGTAATCTTAAATAAAAGTATCTTAAATAAACCACATGCCAAATTCACTAGTAGTCTTTGCAACTTTAGTTACTGCTATGTTACAATCATGGTCAGAATGTGTAATTAGGTAACCGAATAATAAAAAACAACAACTAACTTAATAAATGTAGAAATAATTAAAACAAGATTCTATCAATTGGTTTTTGTTTAATTTTTTAAATCCACGTCCAGTTCTATAAAAAAAAATGGCTGCATATGCTTATTTTAATTTCACTATAACTATGCCTTAACATTATTTACAGAAATTAAAAATACAGATTAACATAATAAATCTGTCAGAATTCATAGTTATATGGTCTAATTATTAAGGGTTTGATTGTTTTTAACACAAAGCTCCAAATCGTAAATAATTAGACAAAGGAGAAATAAAAAAATACTCTCTTTTATATATTTAACCTGCCTTTAATATACTATCCAAACATATTGCCCAAAGCTTTAATGTTAAAATAAACTATTCGATAAGCTGATAGGCTAGATACACATAAGGTAATTCCCATGAGTAAGGTCATATTGATCGTCGATAACTACGTAATAAAAGAGAAACTATGAGCATGTGAATAAATAAATCATGTTTGTAATTAAGGAAATTCAACTACAATGTAATACATATTAATAAATATATAATTCCATGGCTGAAATGGATCAATGAAAATACGAAAATGAAGTTAATGTATCGAAGCTGATGACATTTCCTGTAGACAAGAATTTTAAGCCTAGATTGTTATTAGAACATTTTGACTTACATTGACTCAAAATAAATTATTTAAGCTTCCAACCTTTGTTATTTGAACTAAGCAGAAAAATAGAGTCAGTGTTGCAAGGTTACAAGATAATACAACAACACATAGCCTAAAGCTTTTGATACTTATACTGTGACTAATAACAATATTTGTTTCAATTAATTCTTATCCCTTCGATGCACTTAAACCTTTGGATACGTATTTCTATTTTCATTACAAGCTGGTTCGATTACTATGGACAAAGAATAATCGACAAGAAACTTCAGTAAGAGTAAATTTTTCTATATATTTAAAAGATATTAAATACTTTTTTGACCAAAATGCTACAGTCTGAATAAGATTTAAATAAGGTTTAAGAGCAAACTAATTATTAATATTAAAACTAAACTTGCCCTCCACTGCACAACAATCGAATAGTATGGATTGGTATTCGAGTGAAATCGATTAAATGAAAAAATATCGATAGATTTCATTCGCAATCGCCCATCCCTAGGTTGCAACCACCAGTTACAAATAAATATACTTATTACCATATAACCACTTTACAACCCGTAAAGTGGTAATGGTATGTTCTGACACATGATTGGTTAGCTACAGCTAATTTAAATTCAGCTTAGCCCAAATGTTCAAATAATGTGTTGAAAAGAATTGAATGCCATCAACTAAAAACTCAGAATCATTCAGCCAACAAAATCAAGGTATTATAACACTAAAAGAATGTATTATGACTTAATGGACATACAAAACGAAAAATCATTCATCATAATGCAAAATGAAGTCACATTCACGGTGTAACGAACAAAAAATATTTGATAGTAATCGCACTGCATACCTTGACAGCATATTAGGTCGCTGGCTGCTTGACCGTGGACAAAAGAAATGTGTTAATCTTGTAATGGATGTCCCGCCCAAATGTTATCGTGAAAACCATTAACAGTCAAACATTTGAACTTGTATAATGTAATGAAATAAATATCAGTGATGACATATTAGGAAAAATTTATACATAACTTACAATATATATGTAGGTAAGCAAGCTACTTGCCAATTTATATTATTACTATAACTTAAAGCATTGAAGTTCAAAGCATACATACAACTTCACACACACACAATAATTATTATCAATGCGGTAGAGTAGGTGGATAAATAACTCGCTAAGTCTTTTTTTAGACTATACTGGCTGCAGAACAATTGGTGCATAGTAAAAAACGTGCAGAATGATCCATTGATGGGAAATCAGAATGAAAAATGGGGTTTTCACATACTTAGAGATAGGATTTTTAAAACAATAAGATTTCCAAAAAACATTTTGATAAACAATGCAAATGGTGGGTTATTTGAAGTTTCCGGGGCGGAGCCCACCTTTAAAGGCTAATTCAGCCTTTGTTTATTTTATTACTATGCTCAAGTATCCTAAGTATGACTTACAATAATACTCACTCGTTTTAATTCATTTCGTATAAAACAGTAGGTAAATATTTTAGTTAATTCACGTGACTCATCGCTTGATTTCACGTAAGGAATCGAACCAATGCGTGCGAAGCGTACCTTCTTGCGGCAGCATGAGGATGTCGGTGGGGTCGGAGGGGGAGCCCTCGCCGACGGCGTTGACGGCGGACACGCGGAACTGGTACGCGGTGGCGGCCTTCAGGCTCGTGAGCAGCACCCAGCGCTGCGCGTGCGACACGTTCTTCAGCTCCGTCACCCAGTTGAGCAGCGGGTCCGGCACCGGCCCTGCAGTCACGCATGCCTTACGTTTTATGCAGGTACTGATGGTCGCAAAAACGGACACAATGGGTTGCACGGCGCAAAGCTTTACCACCAGATGGCGCGTAGAGGTTATGTTTACACTATGTTCCAGGATATTTTCGAAACCATCCTCCCCATTGAAGCCTGTTTTATTTATCAGTCAAACCAGTGCCGTTTTCCCCTTGGGAAAGCCATAATGGCTCTGGAAAAATAAACAAATTCATGTTAATGATTGTTTTGGCATTGAAAGCAGTTAAAAGTGTGTCTTGACTATTTTTAAAAATAACCAGGAATACATTAATTCGGTGTTGACAAAATATTTTAGTATTTTATAAGAAAGGAATAAACAAATATAGATCGGTCTCAAACCATTTGACCATATCATTGCGACGCAATGGTTCTCATGTTAAAGACAGCAAGTTCGAATCCCAAAGTCTCTTTTTTCTTAACCAAGATTGAATTATCTCTACAAATGCTGGTCACACCATCGTACAGATCCCATGTACCTCAATCTGCTTACCAGGTGGTAAAGGTAAGCCCACCCTAGTTTGCACCATCGCATTGGATAAAATATTCTTGAAGTGGCAATGACAATTTCTCCATGTTTTCTATCCAGTTCAACGTAACCGTGCTCATATAATGAAAAGATGATGGCATGGCACCTACATAATTACTTCAGGAATGCAGTCTGCTGGGCTAATAGCTGCTGGCTAATAAGTGGTGTGTTATTTAACCATCCACGTCCATTTTAATAAAAAAATTAAAGTCCTTACTAACCAAACTCGGGCACGATCCTCTTCTGCACGATGAACTTGTGCACGGGCGAATTGCCGTCGAAGCCGGGCGTCCACGAGAGGTTGACGGCGCGCTGCGCGGCGGAGTCGAGGCGCGCGGCGCGCACGTTGCTCGGCGCGAACGGCAGCTCGATGACGGAGAGGTGCGCGCGCCGCGTGTGGTTGCCGCCGGGCGAGGTCACCGCGCACGCGTACTCGCCCGCGTCGCTCGCGCGCACCGCCGACACCTCCAGGCTGCCGTCGGCACCGACCCACACGCGCGACCCGCCCGTCATCGCCCTGCGCATACCGCCACCACTCACACATTGTTCAAAGGCCACTGTTTGGATGGGAGTGTGGTAAAAGAGTACTAATAAACTAAATAAATATTTAAATAAATAAATAAATAAATAAATTAATTAATATATAGTATGAATCTAAGTATATGCGCTATAACTGCAATACAAAAATGTTCGCGGTATTCAGATACTGTTATCGCCATCGGGGTCTTGTACGTTACCTTCAGAGTCCGACCTATTTTTCTGGGCTGTAGTCACTCCTGTCACGCACGATGACCTTTTGACGATTATTTAGTAGTAGGTTTAGCACGGATAAAATTTGCCCAAATAAGTAACTAACATGGGTCGCACATTACAGTTCAAACATCATATCTTTTGAGAGATGTACCAGAAATTCCGTCGAACGACTGTGGCGCCATATTAATGGATTATAGCATGGTGAGGTGAACAAGGGACTCACTGCTTATTGTGGAACCAGTCGATGTTATACTTGACATTTGGATCGCTGGACACCTTGCACTGCAGCGTGGCCTTGTGTCCCAGCAGCACCTTCGTATCCACTGGAGGAGCGATGATCTGGGTGCGAACTGTATAGGAAAAACATCACAATAAAAAAATATGATTGAATAAAAACATTTAGTTGGTGTGATTAGTGAAATAACTGAAACTATTTTGTCAGAATGATCCATATTGATGATTCGGCTGTGTGTGATATTCGATGCACGGGCTGTATGCACGGTTAGATCATTTGAAGGATGTCATCACAGAGATGAAGCATTTAGTACGTGTTTCAATGTAGTTAGACGCGCATCGTGAGTCTTTCGAGACAAGCACGAGATAGGAATGCGATTCCTGATTGATTTGGGATGGAGGGTTTGCATGCCATAAGAGGACCAGCGGCCTTATTGCCGAACAGCGGCTGTCGCTGCCAGCGTCGGTGTCGCTGCTAACGAGTCATCGCATACAAGATTTTTCGGCTACCATCGACTTACTGATACCGACGACATAGCCTATGTCAATGGCGGCTACGGATAAAATTAAATGCGGTTGCCTAATTATTATCCGCAGTAACGGTAGCTGAAAAATGTTGTATGCGATGACTCGTTAGCAGCGAAACTGACGCTGGCTGGACCAGATGTTTGAGTGTACATGTGTTTAGCAGTATAAGTGATTGTGGAATAAATGTTCATAGAAAAAAATCGAACAGGATGTGTATTAATGCAGGAAGCACAGAATGAGAGGAGTAATTGTGCATTCTAAGGCTCTGGGTGCCTTTTAACCTCACAGCAGTTACAATCCTGGTGGTTGTGAGGGGGTGCACTTCGCAAACTTCGAGCAATCAGCAACTCTGCCATGGGCTACTAAAGTACACGTTACAGAGCACAATGAACAGTAAATAAATAATTAAATCCCTCTCAAGTGGAATGTACTATTATGCCATCTATGTCTCTTTGGCACGAGCAAACACCCAATTCGCCTTTGTACATAAGAAGGGAGAGCACATACCTAGAACGGTGATGTAGGCCTCCCCGGAGACACGACCCGCGTCGTTGGCGCGCACGCAGCTGTACTTGCCAGAGTCGGCGGGCGCCGTGCCCGCAATCAATAAGTCGCCCTCCTCCAGTACTTGTATGCGCCCACGCAACTTCAACATCAGCGAGTCTGCACAACGTTCACACCACATTTTCGATAACTAATTGTTTAATGTGTGCTGTTTTATCGGAAACGTTGTTTACCACTGTATTAATATTCGGAATAAATCGACAACGTCGGTAGCAGTGTGCATACTAATTACTTGTGCCGTCGCTTTGTTCCGTTACGTTATTTGGGTGCAGTCTAGCAAGCAAATAGTCTGTTTTAGCACTTTTAGTCTTGAGTTTTAACACAGTTCTAAACTTGAGGATTAAGGGATCTAAGGTATCTATCTACAAATGTATATTAACAGTTTTCTGCTCAACAGAACACAATGTTAACATATGGAGGGAAATAATCAACTAATGTAGTCTTTTAGGTATTAGATTTGAGCATAGTTTGTGAAAATACTTTTGAATTGTCTGGCTGTTGGCAAGGCGGCGACTGCCTCAGACTTTAACAAACAAGGAACACGTAGTCGGCGGAGCGGTTGAGGGTGGATGTGGATACGTACCGTTGAAGTACCAGGTGACGTTGGGCGTGGGTGCGCCGATGGCGCGGCAGCTGATGGCCGCGTCTTTGCCGTCGAGCACGGTGAGGTTGGCGGGAGGGGCGGTCATTACCGGCGGGGACGCTACAAGCACCCGAGCGAACGACTCTGTGTTACTCACACACTCTCTATATACATCTCTAGTTTTAAGTGCTACATCACTAACTAGGGGTACAACTGTAATAATGTGCGTTAGTTATTGGTGTTGAACGCAAAAAAGTCCACAAGGGATTTTGATACCTTACAAAAGTTTACGTCACCGATGAGAACTTCTTTGTCGAAAGTGAAATGTGTCTAATGGACATAAAATTACCCATTGACGAGGGTAAATTGTATACGTTTAAAATTACCCATGTACTACAGCTAATGACTTCTATTCAAAAGTTTTGACAATCTTCAACATAATGGAATGGTGATTGTTTGGAACCTTTAAGTTCCACTTAACCAGTAGAGCAGTAGATATACGACATGCAACATTGCAGTGGAAGTTGGTAACTTTTGGGATATTATCGTCACAGCCCGGAGCTCCGCGCTCGTCTCCAATGAATTAGAGCTAAGCAGTGTTTACGACTTCATTGGTCGATTTCGTGCATTCACAAAGTTTGGGATGTGCTGCATCGAGGCAACTTCGGTCGAGTACACGTTTAACTTTTCAGTGTCTGGAGCAGCTAGCGCGAAAATAGTTGGCGTCAAACTTGAAGGAGCGAAATTGAAGTTAGTTAGCGGCGCACCGAGTGGCGTGCGATATTTGCTGATGCGTTAATTGGTGCCGCAGAAATCTCAATGCTACTGTACATCATGATGCTAAATACTTGCGACGACAGTACTAGCTAACGACAAGATAGTATTTTGCGAGTGCAGACAAATGAAACTAATATGTGCAAGTGTTTACATAAATCTAAGGGAAAATCTTATTTCATACATACTTTGAGTGAAATGAAAACAGCGAAATTAGGAGCGATTTAAAAAATTTACATATAATAGAAATATCATTTCTGATTAGAATCGTAGATACATACTGAAAGTCAGTAACCAAAAAGGAACCAATTCCAACCATAACATGGTTCGGATTGAGATCAGTACAGATATTTTTATTATTTTTTTCATTGCATTCGATCCTGATTACACGGAATGTTAGTAGGTAAATTTCACAAATATTAGTGCAAATACAAAATTTCATGCATTTTAACTCAATCATCTAGGTA
The DNA here is from genome assembly GCA_946894095.1 of Incurvaria masculella. Taxonomy (NCBI): domain Eukaryota; kingdom Metazoa; phylum Arthropoda; class Insecta; order Lepidoptera; family Incurvariidae; genus Incurvaria; species Incurvaria masculella. The sequence goes on from OX335647.2 coordinate 10,560,461, forward strand.
ACAAAATGTAAAAATAAAAAAAGCTGTAACCATATGCGAATCAATAAAGGATAATATTGAGCATGTCATATAAAAAATATATAAGGTGAGTTTAAAATAATCTACAAGCCTTATAGGGTTGATTCAGTATCTGATATAGAACAACTTTTGCTAAGAATGGAGGTATGTAATTTTTTTTGTTCCATTTTAATTTTTGAGAAATTTATGCATTACATTCTTCCCAGTATTTTAAACAACTTTTGCGAAGAAACTATGTACCTATCGGTAATGGTTTCCAAGAAAATAAATTATTAAAGTGCACTAACTCTTCAAACTGCCTATTTGAAAAATAGGTTCCGCGCCGCGCCGGCCGGCGGCGCGGAGGCGGCGCGCGGCGGCAGAGTCTATTTTACCTACCCGAATAGTTTTGCCTCCTTCCCACGCTGACGTTCGCCGCGCCGGGCTATGGCAAATCCATCGCGGCTGTAATGTAGGTATGTACACAAGCATGCATGTCCTTTTTCGCCCGATCGGCACTCGCTTCACTTAAATTCATTCACGTGTGATACTCAGGTCCGATGCGCGTCATGGACCTTGACATACTAATTGCTTTCAAAACGAAAACAAACGTCCTTCAGTGAGAGGGGCGGCGGCGGCGGCGGGGTAGATGGGGTGGCGGGGCTTCTGTCTGCGCACGCGGCAGCGGCGGCGGCGGAGAATTGTCTTGTGTCAGTGGGTCACGGACGGGTCAATGCCCCGTGGTTGACCTATATTTTTAATTAGGTAGTTGAAGAGTTAGTGCACTTTAATAAATTATTTTCTTGGAAACCATTACAGATAGGTGCATAGTTTCTTCGCAAAAGTTGTTTAAAATACTGGGAAGAACATACTGTTTAAATTTCTCAAAAATTAAAATGGAACAAAAAAAATTACATACCTCCATTCTTAGCAAAAGTTGTTCTATATCAGATACTGAATCAACCCTATAAAGCTTGTAGATTATTTTAAACTCACCTTATATACGACAAAAAGTTATGTTTTAATACTTAAAATTATTTCACAATAACCTCAACCGAATCAAATAAAAACGTAAAAAAACGTCGAAACATCACACATTAAATCAAAGCTAGGTGACATTAATTTTACTGCTCTCTATAAAGATAAAACAACAAAATGTGCAAAACAGTTCAATTTCTTACTGCCTGTATCGAATCTGAATGCCTTATTCTTTTTATCCGACGACCTCATTCTTATTAGCTTCAACTGACTGCGGGGAAATCGGCTACGTTCCCTTTCTGCCATATGCAAATACAACGGAATCAACATCAGCACGGTGCCACTGGCAACAACACATTCGATTAGAGTAATTAAATGCGGCTTACTTTTGATTTTGAGCCACGTGTGAGCGGAGGCCTCGCCGGCCTCGTTGGAGGCGATGCACTGGAATATACCCATGTCCTCGGTGCGCAGCCGGCCGATGTGCAGCGAGCGGTCGACGTCGACCCGGTAGCGGCCGCCCGCGTCGCTCGCGTCGGCGTCAGCGTCGGTGTCGGCTACGCCCCCGACGGCGCCGATCTCGACGGCGTCGCGGTACCAGGCGACCGCCGGCGGCGGCACGCCCTGCGCGTCGCACTCGAGCGCCACCGAGCTACCGAACTCGCCGAGCGTCTCCGGCTCGAGCGCGCTCGCGAAGTGCGGCTTCTCGAGCACGACGACGTCGGCGGTGGCGGCGACGGTCCGGTGGCCGCCGGTGCGGAGGCGCACCTGGCACGTGTAGCGGCCGGTGTGCGCGTCGCTCGCCGAGATGAGCACGAGCGTGCGGTTCCAGGGGTCGATGAAGTTGTAGGGCACGCCGGCCGCCTCTACGGCGATACCGTCCTTGAACCAGAGCGTCTCGAGCTCGTGCAGGGGCCGCGCGTTGGCGATGCACAGCAGCTCGGTGCTCTCCTGCCCCTTCACGATGCGTGTGTCGCGCGGCTTTACGACGATCTCCGGGGGCACGTCTCGCCCGGTGTCCTCGCCGACCTTCAGCGTTATGTACGGGCTGTTCTCGAGCTTTCCGAGCTGAGTGTTGATCGCCCGGACCCTACAATGTGCATAATGTCAGCTGCGGAAAATTATGGTCCCAGTGTTACAGACGAATGCAGCTAGGTGAGTGAATAAATAAAAAGTTAGGATAATCGGTGTCGACCTAACGCATAACCTGACGGACGCCATATTGAGGATGAAGCTAATTTGGCTCTAGAAGGCGCAGATAAGGTTTTGCGGGCAGTATTGCATCTGTCGGACCATTCAGCCAAAATCCCCAGATATTGGATTCAGCTGATATCCCACAATTTAGAGAGGAATCGCAGGAAGGGAATGCATCCATAGTTGAAATGTTTCGAATTAGAACCAAGCTATTCTGCACACTCCCTGATGAGGAATTTCCCGAAACTATAACTAGGGGTCCTTCAAACGTGGTGTAAAGAAGCACCTTGCTGGTCGGCCAGCGTGGTCCTCGCAGCTCCTGCGAAAGTTGGAAAGCCCATGGGCGTCGCCGGGCATCTATTTGAGTGCCTGACGTACGCCGTAAGTCGCGCTACACAAACGCAAGCTACATCAACAAGGGCGACTTACCTGTAAGCCTTGTCGTCATCCTTGGAGCAGGAGAGTATGACTAGGTGGTGGCGGTCGGTGACGGCGTACTTGAGGTCGTACTTGAGCGGGCCGGCGGCGTCGTGCCAGATGACGCTGGGCGGCGGGTAGGACTCGATGCTGGGCAGCTCCAGGACGGCCGCGCCTCCGGACTCCACGATCACGGTCCTCTCGGACTGCTCCTCGAACACGCCCATGTCTGCAACGACAATGCTCAATCGATTTCTTCATTTCGTTGAAATTACTATTACAGTATACACAGGTTGTATTTGATTTTATCACTACCGACAGAGTTTCCCAAATTAAGATATATAAAAACTTTGAATGATTCTAATATCAATAGAATTGACATACTAATATTCCATCAAAATGGTCAGTTGCAATATTCACCAGATAAATATGTACTGAATAGGTGACGTAATAGCACTAATTAAAACCTGTTTCGAAATCCTTAAAAAACCATTTTACCCATAGATGTGGAATAGAAAAGGCTATAAAGTCAACTGAGATATGAGACTTAAATAGTTTCATACAAAATATGTTAAATTTTCATATTTTACGAAAAAAACCTCTAAATCGCCACGTAACAGCAGAATATGGATCTGAAGTTATGTATCAAGTTTTACTTTGAAAATATGAGGAAAAGGTAAGAAATATGGCCAAAAAGGAATATAATAATAAAAAAAATTGTCCGGGTTATTAAGGTCACCTCACAATCAACAATTAAATGCACAGGTCTTTACATGCTTTCTTTGAGAAAAACTTTAGAAATAATAGACAGCTTGCAAAAAAACATTCTACATTTATTAGGCCGTGGCATTCTGTGGTTAAAGCGATTGAAAAAGTAGATGAACCAGGTAGGTATGTTCATCTCACTCTAACTCGCGCTAGAGTCGATAAGTCGACTTCTTGCTCCCACACTCTCGTCGTCTTGTAAGCGCAGCGCTCATGCTAGGTCTGTGATTTTACCTCACTGCGATTATATTGAATACCAAAGCTAGTGATGTGAAAGCGTCGACTCACAAGCAACTTCGACGTGGTTTTTCTCACTGAAGATGGCGCCGACATCGTTCCGAGCAATGCACTGGTAGTCGCCGGAGTCCTGCCGCTGCGTGTTGTGGATCTTGTAGAACAGCTCGTTGGAGTAATCGCCGAGCGGCTGGCCGTCCTTTAGCCAACGGTACTCGGGCTGCGGGATTCCTGCGAAAGCACAGATTTTCACATCATTACCCTCGTCCGGCAATCCGAATCCGCCGTTAAGGTTGCCATCCCGCTCATCTCCCCATACAAAAGGGGAAAGAAGATCACGCCCATATTTCTTGTCAGAGATCCAAAATTTTGCTCAAAATAGCTTTATTCGATCGAACTAGATGTCTAATGACCATTGGCATTGTACAATTGTGTTTGGTCTCTAAATTATAAGGTCGGAAAGTTTGAATTTTTTGCGCGTTTTATACAATAACTTTGGAGGTGGATTACGCAATGATAAAGTAAGAACATATTAAAAAGATTAGTCATCAGACATAGCTTATTTAATCAAGATTTATAATCTATTTGGTTTTCGTTAGATTTGTGACTACAGCGGTCGTGGTTTACTTTTAGCTATAAGTCGTTTTGAAATAAAAGAAAAAATCCGTAAATCTTACAAAATCATACACTATGCACATTGCCTTTTTTGTGGACATGTTGCATCTTCCTCATCACGAAACCTGTCTTATTCTTTGAAACAGAGAAGGTCCCAGAGCGCAACAGCACGGTTTTGTACCGTGCCCGCGAATGAGTTAGGCCCGCCGGGTTGGGCCACCTTGAGTGTTTCACGATGAAATCTTGGATTGATGATAATAATTCCGTGTGTACTACCGTGTGTAATACATTTATACTTAGACGGATTTCTTGTAAGACAAAAGATCGGCTAGACACCTTAGTGGGGTAGGGGCGTGACGGAATGCATGTCAAACATCAGAAACTCATTATGCAAAATATGGATGAACCTACCCGAGATCCGTCCCAGTCATGCAACAATATCTCTAGCAATTCATTGGTTCCAAATACATGTAAAACTGTCGGTCTCCTTAACCTATTAAGATGTAGGGTTAATCCCGTCCGGATCGGTACAATAGCATTCGATGAAAAAATGGTCGAAGCAACAATTAAATATTGTCCAGCTTTCAATCCAGTTCATGTACGCCCACCACCTCCCAGCTACAAAAATCCCAAAGTTACTTTTCGGTTACACCATACAAATATGCCATGTAACCGAAAGTTACTTATCGGATTTCAGGTAACCGGAGGTGGTGAAAATAGGGATAGCCGCGCTCATGAAGGCAAGGTTCTGGCATGACTTAAAATAAATTCCTTCGGAAATGCAGTGTGTATCTTAAGTAAAAGCAAAAACGGGAGTGACAATCAAAAGTCATTCGTAGCTACGAGTTAGTGAAACAGCACTGGGGGCCCATTCAAGTAAGAGTGAGTTCGAGTTCGGGAATGAGTTAACCTAAAAATAGCTGGGAAATATATTATTATTTAAATAAAGGAACCGTTATTTATACCTCCAACGTAATTATGGGAAAGACCAGATGTTTACCCAACTGTAATGATGTTGAAGAAGTGTGGAAACATTGACTATTTAAAAAAGTGAGTTGACATTTAGTTACGAATTTGAACTCACTCTTCCCCTGAATGGACCCCCTGACTGTTGTCGTTCACCATCGAATTTTCGCGTCCTGTGAAGATATGTAGCGTCCATGTCCAGTAACATGTAAAAACAACTCAAAATATTATTAGTGAACTCACCAATTGCAGAGCACTGCATTATTTTGATGGTCCCTTCCCTGACGATGCTTCCGCCGGCCGAAGGCTGCATCGTGAATCGCGGCGGCTGCAGCTGGCCTGCAACAAAGAAAATTTTCATGTTCAGTAATCCCTTCGCACACGCCCATCTCGGGTGCCTGCTCAGCTGGCCACCAGTAACGATTGCAGTATCTAGATTCATAAAACCCTTTGGCTTCCGCAGGTATTTTCCCGCATGCCCGCCCTACTATCGACCTTTGCAAAAAGGCGTGTTTTGGGGCAAAAAACTCGGGCGATATCGACCGAATGGAAGTGTTATCAGTTTAAACGTATTCTGGTGAAGGGGTCTCTCTCTGTGTCTATAGTATCTACCACGAAGAATGCTCGTCGGATCTCCATGGCGACGTCCCTCCCGACCCCTTGAAAGCGTCCTTGAAAGTTCGAAAGCACATGGGCGTCGTCAGGCACCTCTTGTGTGAGGTCGTGGCGTACGCCATAAACTAAAACATTTAAAAACATTAAAAATATCTCGGGTAACGAATACAACCTTCCTTTTGCGGCTTTGCCCCGTGACATCGGAATACACATAGTTAAATTAAATGGACATTGATTTGAACGAATCAAGTTAATTCAAGCGACAAAATATTCACAATGCATTTTTAATCTAATAGCTCTCAATAAATTGAGCGCGGAATGTATACGACGCGAGGAGCGTTTACTCGATTCAATAACAGTCGCCGTTGCATTCAAAAATCGTGATAGCGAATGGCAAACTGCCCGCTGTGGTGGCATCTGCATAAAGTCGGTGGGGAGCCAGCGCTATAAACCCGGTTTAGTGCGCATTCTCTGGAGTTACGAAACTGCATCATTAAACACGGCTTTCACGTAACTGGCGTTTACTGTCCTGACGTTATGTGCGAACTAATAGAATCAAACCTCAAGACGCGCCTAGGGATCATACGGCAATATCTCTTACAACTTCAGCGGCAAAGCTCTCATTTTTCCCTCAGGGTCCTTTTAACTTTGGAATATATACATATACATACAAACATATAAAAAAACCTCTGTACATGTAGTTTTGCCCAACGTTTTAGCTCCTTTCTCGCACCACATTTGTATAATAAAATAAACAAAGCGCACACTCTGGATTTAAATAACTGAATGAGTGGCTGAATTCGCTTGATTATGATTAAACCGAAAAACTTCTCCAAATCTCCTCCTAGATATCATCATATTGAAACCAAAATACGCCCGCAAACACCTTTATATACAGAATCCCGACACTCCTCACCCTCCCCCCCCCCCTTTTGAACCTCCTCAAATACAAATACACACTTGTTTTACACCTAATTAGATTTAAATGTTAACATACACATTTTATTATATTTTTGAATTTAGTTTTGCTGATTTAATATTTGATTTGTTTTAATTTAATTATTTTTTTATTAGCTTTATCTCATATTGTTTTTTTTTTCGAAAGCGCAAAGTAATTAAAAAAAAAGGTTTAAAGTGAAAATAACCTCTGCAAGTCAGAATTTATCTAGTGCAGGGGTCTATGAATGTAAAGCGTGTATATTTAGATTTTTTAAAAAATACATTTTGATTTTTTTTTTAGTTATCTATATCGATGAAACAATTTTGGATGATCGTTTTTTTAGTGCGGAGTGTATAGCCGCTGGCTAAAAATACATTACCGATTAAACACGTAATTTTTTGTGAAAAGTTGAGTCCGCACGTTTTAAAGAAAAGTGACGTATTCAATTGGTCATTTATATTTAACGGACGGTTGTGCACTGATTAGCGTCGTGTGGTCGGTGCACGGTACACTGTAGATACCAGCGAGCATAGAAGGACGGAAGTAGCGATCGAATATCAATCGTATGGCGGCAGCGTAGCCACGATGTTGGGGAAAAGTTTAAGCTTACTGACGAATTCGGGACGCGCAATATCGCAACGTCATGTGAAGTTTTTCCGCATTCTTATGTGTCGTTGGAAGAAATCGGTAGTGAGCGAATTCGTAAGAGAACTCACACATCGGCGCTGCCGCCAATGTAAGTCAAAGTGGCTCCGCCGCAAGACGCCGCGCCCCCATGCAGACGAGTTACGGTCGCTACTGCCGTATTTGCCGGTAACCACCACAGAATATATATAGTGTGGTGCCCACTCAGCAATATACATACACGCAGGCACATACACACTACCACATACACAAACGCACATACACTGCACCAGCGCCGCCCCCAAGCATTCAGCCAGTCATTATACAAACTTCGAACAGAAATAACGTGTTTCATTTACGGCGTTTTGGCACGCCATAGATACTGCCAAATTGGTGACCCCGACGTTTGAACTTTAGTAACAATCAGTGAATTTAGTTAGTGACTCACAACTTTACGCGAAATGCTGGCAAACCAGGGGTCTAACACAGCCCACGCGCCGCCCGCGCCGCCGCTGACGTCGCAGGGAGCGCCGGCGCAAGGCGCAACGCAGCACTCTAGCGCGGATGGCACCCAGCAACTATCAGGTATCTCCTTACAAGCGAAGGTCCCGGACTTCTGGCGGGAGCAACCACGACTATGGTTTCATCAATTAGAGGCCATAATCGCACCCCAAAAGCAGGGGGACGACTCCAAGTATAACATTTTAGTCGCAAAACTGGGCCGCGAAGAACTGCGCCAAGTGAGCGACGTCCTCGGCGCGCCACCTGTCACAGGCAAGTACAACGCCCTAAAAGAAAGGCTCCTGGCAGTCTACGAAGAGTCGGAGACACGCCAGCTGCAACAACTGCTCGGTGATATAGAACTAGGAGACCAGAGGCCGTCGCACCTCCTACGTCGGATGCGGGAGCTCGCCCGCAACCGGATCCAGGACGACACTTTAAAAATACTCTGGATTGGAAGACTACCACAAACCGCACGAGCCGTACTCGCAGTCTGCGACGCGCAGGACCTAGAGCAGCTGGCGAAGATCGCCGATAAGGTCATCGAGACAGCGTCGCCACACCAGGAGGTGGCACAAGTCTCCACACCAACAACGTTACCAGCCACCGACCCGTTAGCCGGTCTCATCCACCACTTGACCTTAGAAATAGCCGAACTCAGGAACACAGTGGCCAGGTCCACCACCTCGGACACCAGGCGGTACAGTCGCCAAGACCAAGACTGGCGGCCCCGCCAGAACAGTCCGTTCAATCGGCAAAACAACAATCACTGCAAATGCCGCCTTCGCAGCGCCAGCCGCGGGCGCCCCCAACCAGGTGACGCGAACTACTTATGCTATTACCATTTCCGGTTCGGAAACGCAGCAAAGAAATGTGCCGATGCATGCACATTCAAGGAATCGGAAAACTAGAAAAGGCGCCGGCGATAACAAGCGTCGGTGCCAATGTAAAATCATCGCGACTTTGTGTTACCGACCGAACAAGTGGGACACAATTTCTCATAGACACGGGCGCAGATATCTCAGTCCTGGCAAGAAACAACAAAACAATAGAAGCGGACGCCGGTAGCTACAAACTCTACGCAGCAAACGGCACACCAATAAAAACATACGGGCAAAAAATACTAGTACTGGACCTCGGACTACGCAGACAGTTCAGATGGAGTTTCATTATCGCAGACGTCCGAAGATCCATCATCGGAGCCGATTTTCTAAAAAAAAACAATCTCCTAATAGACCTACACAAACAAAAACTAATTGATGGCGCAACGACGCTAGCCACGCGAGCAAGCACAATAGAGTGCACAGACACAACCATCCGCGCAATCGACCGCAATGATCCCTACCATATAATTCTACAACAATTCCCAGACATCACTAGACCGGACTCTATCAAAAATCCACCCAAACATAATGTACTACACCATATCTACACAACAGGCCACCCTATTTACGAGAAAGCTCGTCAACTAAATCCGGCTAAATATAAAGCCGCTAAAAACGAATTCGAAGACATGATCTCGCTAGGTATATGCCAACCGTCGGAAAGTCCATGGGCGAATCCATTGCATGTCGTTTCCAAGAAAAATGGCGAACTCAGGCCCTGTGGAGATTACCGCCGCCTCAATGCAATAACGACACCCGACAGATACCCGATACCTAGAATCACCGATGTCACCTACCTACTACGCAACAAACACATATTCTCGAAACTCGACCTCAGGCGAGCTTATCATCACATACCTATAGCTCCGGAGGACGTACCTAAAACAGCAATTATTACACCTTTCGGATTATTTGAGTTTACCAAGATGAATTTTGGGTTGAAAAACGCAGCCCAAACTTTCCAACGATTCATAAACATGATATTAAACGGGCTCGACTTTGTTTTTTCATATTTAGACGACATCCTGGTAGCCTCCGAAAATGAAGAACAACATTTTATTCACCTAAAGGAGGTCCTTAAACGTTTGGACGAGTACGGTCTAACAATCAATACCGCCAAGTGCGAATACGGAAAAAAAGAACTGTCATTCCTGGGTTACTACATCGGCCCCCACGGCATTCGACCCAGTGAAGAAAAAGTAAAAACCATAAACGAATACCCAAAACCTGACACAATCGAAGAGCTCCGACGATTTTTGGGTATGGTAAACTTTTACAGAACAAGCCTACCAAGAGCTGCAGAGACTCAGGCGGAGCTAAACAAATACCTACACAATTCAAAAAAAAACGACAAAACCAAGATCGAATGGACGCCCAGGGCTGAATTGGCGTTTGAGAAGTGTAAACAAGGCCTGAAAAGGGCAGTTACACTAGCTCACCCATCTATAGGTGATTCAAAACTATCCCTCATGACGGACGCCTCAGAAAACTGTGTCGGATCTGTCCTACAGGAGCACAACACAAGTACAAACACTTGGCAGCCGCTCGGATTCTTTTCAAAAAAACTCAGCGAAACCCAGTCCCGCTACAGCACTTTTGACCGCGAGCTGTTAGCCATATACATGTCAATCAAATATTTTCGGCACATGGCGGAAGGTAGAGATTTGACCGTCTACACCGACCACAAACCCCTCACCTTCGCTTTAACAAAAAAAATCAACCCATCAGATACACCCAGACGGCTGAGACAATTAGATTTTATCTCACAATTCTGCAATGACATCCAATTCATCAAAGGAGAAAACAACGTCGTTGCAGACGCGCTTTCACGAATTGCGGAAATAACAGTATCCCCTTTATTTGACTATGGGCAGTTGCACCTAGACCAAAATAAAAGCGGAGAGCTAAAAGAAATGAGAAACAAGCCGAACCTGCAATTTGCATCAATAACTGCCCCACAATCAACAACAACTATAATATGCGAGACTTCCACCGGCCACGCGCGCCCATACCTACCGGCTCAGTACCGTAAATCTGCATTCGACGCAATTCACGGGCTCAGTCACCCCGGCGTCGCGGCAACACGACGCCTCATTGCACAACGATACTTCTGGCCCGCTATGAATAAGGAGATTGGCGACTTAGCAAAAAAGTGCATACAGTGTCAACGCGCTAAGGTCCAACGGCACACGATCGCCCCATTAGGAACTTTTCAACAGGCAGCTAGGTTCGAACACATTCACGTCGACATTGTAGGACCGCTGCCTATATCAGAGGACAAACGATACTTGCTAACAATCATCGACCGAGCCACCCGCTGGCCGGAAGCCATACCACTCGAAAATATAACTGCGGAGACAACCGCAAGAGCATTGTACGAAGGATGGATCAGCCGCTTCGGAGCCCCCGTCCGCATCACAACAGACCAAGGCCGCCAGTTTGAGAGCGACCTATTTAACGGCTTGATGAAGATATTGGGAGCTACACGAATCCACACTTCACCATACCATCCACAGGCAAACGGTGTCGTGGAGCGATGGCACAGGTCGCTGAAATCCGCGCTTATGACAAGCTGCGACACCGCACAGTGGGTAAAAAATCTACCGACAGTTCTACTCGGACTAAGATCAACCATACGAAAGGAAACAAATGTCAGCGCCGCAGAAATGACGTACGGCACAACCCTAAGGCTACCGGGGGATTTCTTTTCCACGTCCAGCGACAAAAACCTAAACGAAACCGATTTCGTGCAAGAATTACGCGAACAAATCCGAAACCTTAATGCACCACAAAGCCGCGAATACAAGAGACGCCCCGTTTACATCCCTACTGCCCTCGATTCATGCCAACAAGTATTCGTCCGTACAGACGCAGTCCGCAAACCGCTCACGCCACCCTACCAAGGACCTTACCACGTGCTAAAACGAACAAAAAAATGTTTTACGATTCAACTCCCCAATCGAACAGCAGTCATATCCGTGGATCGACTGAAACCAGCATTCGTACTCAACGAGGAAGAAAATGGGGTCAACCCTCCACAGGTGAACCCAACCCCTCCCGAGACATCAGCAGAAAACAGAATGTATACAACCCGCTACGGAAGGCAAATAAAAAAGGTCCGATTCAAAGACTAAATTTAACGCAAACAGAACAACGACCTAAAGAAACACCGTGACAACACATCGAGCGAGTACCTACCAACCGAAATAACTAGCATGGCACAAACTTAACAACTTCATGACCAAAGCAGTTCGCGATAAGTGTACCTACGAGCCGAAGTGAATGAACAGACACGGCGTAAACAGCTTAATCGACCTAAAGTGTATCAACCATTTAAACAATCGCATCGAAGCGGAGAAGCCAGTATCCGATCACCCGCACGCAGTACGCTCAATCCAACAAAATGGGTAAAACCTACAGCAAGGAGGAAGTAATCATCGCACAAACCGCCGGGGCGGGGGACAATAATTCGCATTTGCATCGACTAGACCACGCTGAAAATGCATCCTTAATTGCCGTAATACTCACGGCAGCAATCGTCACGGGCGTCATCCTATACGCGGCGTACAGTATGTGCAAGAAAAGAATTGTGCAGTCAATCCGGCGCGAAGTGACATCACAGAGTGCACTGACACTGCACGCCGGTGGTGGCGCCGCCGGCGCCGTCTCCGGACCGGGGGGCCCGGCCGCGGCAGCGACAGCACAGCCATATGTCTACAACACGGCGGCGTAGACAACGAGTGATAACAGTGAATAAAATAACAAGTGAAACCTGAGACGGCGCTCAAGGCCGCTCGCACGTGATAAGTGAATACACGAACGCCATCAACATTTGAGTAGTCCTGTAATCGATTTGTAATTAAAATGGTCCTTCTATCTACTGTTGGTTATCGTCTCTCTGTATTATTGTAAACAATTTACGCGACCTGGTGCAAGGTACAATTGTAATCACGCATACATATTATATCAACACTAAGGGGGGAGGAGTGTGGTGCCCACTCAGCAATATACATACACGCAGGCACATACACACTACCACATACACAAACGCACATACACTGCACCAGCGCCGCCCCCAAGCATTCAGCCAGTCATTATACAAACTTCGAACAGAAATAACGTGTTTCATTTACGGCGTTTTGGCACGCCATAGATACTGCCAAAATAGCATTAAATCCAGTAGCTTAACTCCATATAAAGTTCCGATGTCGTGCACCTGTACAGAGGCACATTTCGCTTGTACGGGCTTCAAGATAGCTTCGCGGTGCTGAACTGTCGCGAGTGGTCCTTCGAAATCATCTTTTCAAAAATAACAGAAACAGCAGTGCTCCGCCAATATTTACGACACTCGATGGAGGAAAGGTATTTATCTCAAATAGTGCGTGGCCCCGGTCGCACAGTTATATATCTACTGTGGTACTACTGTGTAGATACTGACATAGTTGCTTGCACAGGTGTGCGTGCTCCATTGACAAGGGAAGCAAAGGAACCCGATCCGCCCTGAATGGGCGTGGGGAGGGCAAAAGCCCGGCTGTCGCTGATAAAACGGATGCGCTCCACTCTTTTTATATCGGCATGAATACCTTAGCAAGACTCGTGGACTTCTGGGACGAGCGGCGATGTCTCACATGTCACCTCTTTCAGTACAATGGCCTTTTTAATGAGAGAAATTCCTTACTAATTTGTTTTATTTTATGTAACTGGACATGGCTGGCTAATACCGAACTGAGTAGTGAGAGCTAGTTAAAAAATATTTAGGATATAGGCTATGGTTATATTTGTTAAATTTTTTTTTACTATTTCATTTGGTCTGTTTCTGTTTTTAATCCATAAATAAATAAAATAAAATAAGACCGTCAGATATTAGCCTAACACACAACATAGGATCTAGGTGCCATGCCAGAACCTTCCTAATATTGCAATTTTCATTGCCGCTTCGACCATCGTTCATTCAATGCAATGGTACCAACTTAGTAACACCCATTAATTAAGGAAGGGGACCTACAGTTTTACGTGGAATCCGAACCACTGCCAGCCTCAACGGTTGAAAATGGTTACCCATCCATCCGCGCTCAGAGTTGTTTTCACAGCTTATCGATTCGCAAGACGTCGCACACTGAGCTACCGAGCCTGACAATTTCTTTCATTTAATTTATTTATTCAACTTCTGGTAGTCAAACAAACTACGAAATGTCAAAATTAGATTGATCCGCGGATTCGATCAACTCAGAGAAGAGAAACCCACAAAGAAACTTTTCGGGTCTATCGGCCTGTGTCGGTTCATGTACGTAAAATAATACAATTGGGCCCACGGCATTTCTTCCTGTACAGAGTGGGCAGTCTGAGTTCTCACCGAAATTGGCGTTTACGGCAAACCGATCGACTGGCGTTTTCTCCAAACTCCATACAAGTTTTTACTAGATATTCTGTGGTTTTACTTCTTCAAGCTGTCAAAGTCAAACGCGGACTTCCGATTTGTATGAAAACGCGGAGTGGACGTAAACGGCAACGTCGACGTATTTACGGCAACGTTGAGTAAGCTGTCAAATCAAGCTCGGACTCGCAAATGTTAGTTCGCTTAACGCCCGCTGCGCGCGCTCTTCAATTTCTCCATACATTTGAAAACGCCAGTCGATCGGTTTGCCGTAACGCCAATTTAGGTGACAACTTAGACTACCGGCTCAGATAAAATCAAACATGATTATCAGAAAAACTTGGCATGGAACTATTTTATGATTTAGATTAAAAGTCCTTGCCATTGAAATTCAAGCCTTAAAGTGGTTTGAAAAACTTTGATGCGCGTTAACCAGAACATTTGCAAGCGGAAGGGTATTTGTATTTTATTTTATTATATTGACTACGTAATGGATCGAAATTAATTACAATTAACTAAAACATGAGCGATTCAGGGGGGAATTCGTCCTTGATTTACTTAGAATCCCTCATGTTTAAATTAATTGTAATTAAATATGTATGGGCAAAATAAAAATACTATATCCGATAAGTCAATTCAATTCAATTAAAAAAATACCATTATCCGCTTATGTTGCAGGTGTTAACGCGCCTCAAAATGGCTTTAATTTTAATGGTAAGGACCAACTTTTATCAGTCTAACTATATAATAAAATGACAAGTTTTTTCAATAACCATGTTTACGGAAAAATCACAATCGCTTATCGTATCCAAGGTCATATCTCGCCTCATGCCCGCCCGGGTTTGTATCATCGCATTGAATGAACACGATATACGAAGTGGCAATGAAGATTGTCCGTGATTCGCAACCAGTTTAATGCATCCCTGCAATACAACAATGTATGGCATCTAGTTCCCATGTGGTGGATTGGGCTAATATCATGGACCATGTAGTGTTAGCAATCCATGTCCAGTTATAAACAAATAAATAATAGCCTGTGTTTGACTTTAAACGAGCCTAGTAAAAATCGCTAGATATGTTTCTTCAAAGTTTCCCACGAATTAGACGCACATAAAGCACCCACCACGTCTTGGAAAAATGCCGAAAATCCGCGCATTCAATTTCAGTTAGAAGTAAGACGGCGCCGCCGCGCGGGACGGCCGAAAGGATTCCGACCTTAGCGGCTGTCCCGGCCGGAAGTGCGTAATCCGACGTTACAGATGCGGAGCTCCCGGGCGCTCCCTGCCGGACCCCGGGGAGCGCCGATAGCCGGAATCACGGGACATATTGCGGCCCGCCCGCCGGTATTTCACTCGTAGCCGGCGTTCTTTCCCGCGCTGCGTGATATTTCAAGCATCCACGACGGGCAGCGAGTACGCATTAGTACGTATGTAGTTACCAAGTCCCGTTGGATTTTTTGTTCGTGCCAATGCACTGATGGTAGTACGCTGAAGCTCACAACAACCCACACAGAAAACCAAACACGGCCTAGATTAGGCCCGCACTGGACCCGCCCGTAGCCACGGGCAGCGATTAATGCCACAGTAGGGGGCATAGCCCCGACACTGTTTCCCCACTCCCGCCTGCAAAAACGGGGGGTGTGAGACGGCCACTTGCTTGATGGTAGTCAGTTCGGTTTAGTATTAGGGACGCACAAAATCGAATGCATTGACATAAATATTACTACGTAAGGGCAGGTCCTTCCTGTGTTCTATGCGTTGCGGGGACACCACTTTGTTGCCAGACAGCAGCTCGCTGTCCGCAATGCCGTGTACGTCGCCTCCGGCTAATAATGCGCCCCCAAAAATCCTAGTTGTGTGGTAAAACCGTGCAAGAATTACATAAATAATAATAATATAATAATAATACATAAAGAAAAACGAAATATCGGAATATCGCGACAGGCGACAGAAGTGTATGAAAGACCATAACCTTTAACATATCACTGATCGAATGTCCGTTTCACTAAATGACGTCATGTGAAGTTCTTACGTGCCTTTGGAACTCGGGAACATCAATAGTGAGCGAATTCGTAAGCGAGCTGACTGGCAAGCGCTACCGTCATTGTATGTAATGGTTACGCTACCAGGTTTGTAATCATGGACACCATAAGAAATTTAAAAAAATCTGACGGACTCCTTCTAAAGTGAATTTAACTTCTGCGTACCGATGACGGATCGTCTTCATAAAGTCCAAAAACCGGCCAAGTGCGAGTCGGACTCGCACACGAAGGGTTCCGTACCATCGTACAGGATTTAACACACAAAACACGTTTGTTATATGGGTGACCCCTTTATTTTTTATTTAGCACTTGGCCGATTTTTGGACTTTATGATGCGTCCCCTCGATGCATGACGAGCTTGACCGATTTAAGTGATAAGTACCCACGGTACCTAAATTATTTGGATCAATCAAGCGCAGCAATTATCATGTAATCTTCATGCCACTGGCCACTAAGGAAGTTTCGGTCGCCATTCCGGTCCTTACTTTCTTGCTGACGACGGGAGAGGTTGCGAGAGGACTCTCTCGCGATTATTGCTTTAGAGCCTATTCAACCGCCGCCATGGCAGCCCCCGAGACGGCATCGCATTGTGAACTCGTGCGACACAAAGCCTCCGCCGGGTATTCCTTCCAAATTGAAAGAGACGGATAAAATTATACTCAGACCCTTTCACTACTCCGACTACCGCACTATCCCAATGATGTTATACGCGTATTATCAAATGACTCAAGCCGAATGAATGTAAGGGCATTTTTATGTAACTGGACATGGATGATTAATAGCCACCGTCATGATATTAGCCCATAGGACCTAGCATAGCGCGCTGTGCACATTCTGAGCCTATGTATTAGCCCAACACAGCGCATTCCCGTAGAAAAGCTATCATGCCAGGACGTTCCCTTCATGAACACGGCTACATTGAACTAGATGGGAAACACGGAACACCTTTTAATCCAATGCAATGCCAGGTAGTAGGGGGATCTACAGTTTCCGAACCATAGAACAGGTTGAATTCGTGAAACAATCCTACATAAAAACAAGGGACATGAACGGGACGGGTGTTGAATCTGGCAAAGAAATAAGGCCCCGTGTCGCTGAGCGACGAGCCGATTAATCTCCGCTCGATCGCGAACCAATTATGTCTTCAGTCAAAGATCGGAATGTTTATGGCTTAGCTATCCAGACGAGAATCGTGATAAAGGATTCAATAAACTGAATTTGAGCCAAGTCCAAATGGAAGGATGTAAGACGTCTGTAAAATGGATTACCTCGATGCAGGTTGCACTAAAGTGTATCAGAGCAAATCTTTCAGACGAGACGTCTTCTAGGTGGGCTTGCCCAGAGCTGGGTGGTAGAGTTTGCAATTAGCGGGTGGGTCGGAGCAAGTGATGCATGGCGGGGGAGGGGAGGGGTGGAGGTGGGTGGGGGGGGGGAGGCGGGGCGACGGCGAGGAACGTGGATGAAGACGAGACGTTTAATCAAAGTGACGCGAGCGGCTCTTGGGCGACTGCGATGCGGCGGGACGGAACTAGTATTTAGCTTTGTTCGGGCAGAGCGTTTGTACTCATTACTGTTCTGTTTGGTTAAAGGGAAATAGGACCCTAGAACGACCGTAACCGATACGCTATCGTTTTATATTTGTAGTTTCCATAATAATCACTTTTATAATCGTGGTTATCAGAAAAAAATTACATTGGACCATTTAATAATTTAGGCTAATAGAAATTGGGCTTTGCCATTAAAATTCAAGGCTTAAATTGATTTGTAAAATTTTGAAGCGTGTTAACTCCCACAACATAAGCAATGAGGTTATTATTTTTAAAATGTATTGCATTCACTAATCAACTATCTAGTGTCGCGCTTAGAAACATTTTTATTTTGACCATAGTTTTATTACTATTAATTAAAACATGAGCGATTCTGAGCAAATCCAGGACGAATTTCTCCAGAATTGCTAACGTTTACATTAATTGTAATTAATAAAAGGCAAAATAAAAAATGTTTCTAAGCGCGACACTAGAATATTGATTAATCAATATAATATAATTAAAATAATATACCCTTACCGCTTATGTTGTGGGAGTTAACGGGTTTAAACGTTTTTCAAACTCGTTTAAGGCTTGAATGTTATTGGCGAGGACCAACTTATATTCATCTATATTATGAAATGGTTTCATGGTAAGGTTTTCCAATAATCTTGTTTGCATAAAACTGCTTATTATGAAAACTAAACATATAAAACGATAGCGTTTCGGTCGTTCTAGGGTCCTATGTCGCCTTAAGAATGGAATCCTCACCTACTGTCACAACGCATTTCTAAAATAATTAGATACCATGGCATGATATTCCTGCAAGCAAGCAAGATCCCGCGTCCTAAGCTACGGGCCGCTCGTAAATAGGTATGAACTAAACTTAACCTTACCAACATTAATTAACTACAATTATAAATAATATTAATTTGTATTCTTTGCTCTCAAAACATAGGTACTGAGTACTCGTAATATGCATTGGCACTACCTATTAGGGTTTTAAGTATATACATTCGTATTCAGAGTGAACCTGTCAAAACTAAGTACGAGATTAGCACTGGACTAACCATACAAAAACCGTTTTAGTCCGGCCCATAAAAGTTAGTCTGCCCACTCTGAATACGGCTGTAACTGTATCAACAATATTCTGAGTGGGCGGACTAACTTTAGTACGCGTATTAAGGCCGGACTAAACCGGTTTTGCATGGTTAGTCTGGAGCTAATCTCGTAAGTTTTGCCAGGTTCACTCTGAATACGACTAGAAGTGTCAATGCAAAATCCAAGACAATGACTACATGCGAAAATATCAGCACACACATGTGTAAAAATAGTGTTGTACATTAGGTGCATTGAAGTGCGCGGGGTACAGAATAGATCCGCTGGTCGGGGCGGCGCAGCACGGGTGGCGCGACGCGGAGACGGCTAGGCTGTGCCCGCTCCGGAATTCGCGGCATTCCATCGTAATTGCACCACTAACGCCAGCAACACAGGCCGAGGCTCGCTATTCCTAATAACGAGCCACTCAGCCGGCCGCACATTCATTGCTGTGCCCCTGCACAGTCGCATTCGAACTTCTCGCGGGACAATGTAACATGTTTCGATGCCCAACGTAACCGTCGCTTGAAATACGGGACCGGGGCAGCCTCGGGGGCAGCCCGATTCGTGGACATAAATAGCGATAGAGAACACACATTAGAATTAGAACTAGGTATAAACCCTACATGATTAAAATTCCGATTCCGGAATTAATTGACATTTTTAGAGTAAAATGTAGTTGAAATTTCATTTGGTAGAGCGACGAGCGACGCTAGGAATAGAATATATGTATCTGAGGGGATTTTAATGTGGCATATTAATTACTGCCTTTTAACTTCTCTGCGGGGCCGCGGCAAATTACTTCTTAACTATAATTAATGCTCATTAGAGTACAAAGAAAGAATGTTGACGATTACGGTATCCTCCAGCGAGGGTTCCAACAAATTTTCTTTCAGTCAGTGCTGGCAGATCAGCTGCGAAAATGATAATGGGAACAAAATTACACAATTAAATAAGTCAAGGGGGTATGTTCGTCAAAGCAGATAGCGCCGCGGTCGTTCGTAGCTATTTCTGCTATAACTCCTTAAAATTATGAAGTTTTACAAACTAGTCTGACAATTAACTCACAAATTACACCCTTGTTTATACATTGTTTTACATTTTTAATTTTAATTTAATGATGTTAGTTTTGTGATATACTAAAAATATAGTAAATTGGAGCGGTGGTTTTTGAATAGTTTCCAAACTATGTTTGTAAGGGGTTTTACCTGATGTATGCCTTAAGGTGGCCCTTCCCGCTCAGCTCCCCATACAAATGGGGAAAGAAGATCACGCCCATATTTCTTGTCAGAGATCCCAAATTTTGTTCAAAATAGTTTTATTTGATCGAACTTGATGTCTGATGACCGTTGGCATTGTAAAATTGTGTTTTTTTTAAGTAATAAGGTTCGAAAGTTCGAATTTTATGCGCGTTTTATACAATAACTTTCGAGGTGGATTACGCAATGATATAAGAACATCGTAAAAAGATTAGTCATCAGACATAGCTTATTTAATCAAGATTTATAATCTATTTGGTTTTTGTTAGATCTTTAACTACAGCGGTCGTGGTTTACTTTTAGCTATAAGTCGTTTTGTAATTAAAATTTTCGTAAATCTTACCAAATCATACACTATGCACATTGTTTTTTTTGTGGACATGTTGCATCTTCCTCATCACGGAGCCTGTCTTTTACTTTGAAACAGAGAAGGTCCCAGAGCGCAACAGCACGGTTTTGTGCCGTGCTCGCGAATGAGTTAGTCCCGCCGGGTTGGGCCACCTTAGGGAAAGAAGGCAGCACTCGGTGTAAAGCCGTTCGAGGCCACGTTGTCGCGGCCGTGAAACTATACTACGGTTCGTTGGAGATGCCGATTTAGGGAAATTTGCATATTGGCTATCACAGTATCCTGAACTGAATTGACGTCCTTATAGTAGGGAAAGGACAAGCAGTGGGCGGGTGAGAAATTCAGATGATTCTCAGGAGAGCAACTTGTGACGAGCTGAGTGCGAGTCTTCGTCCTAACGAACGCAGAACGTTCCCCAATTGTCTGGTGCGTGGGCGAGGGTTTCCGACCGACAGAGGACACTCGAGGTGCGGAGTCGGACGGCCACACCGAACGCCCGCTAAATTAGATATACATTGTGGCAATGACCTGAGTGCGGACCTCGGTTAGAACTGTGAATGTTCACAGTTCTAGCCGAGGAGTAGGCAAGAACGGGAGTTTGCTCACTCCTAACACAGTATAGATAAGACTGTGCTCCTGATTTTTTCGAGATTCTACGACACGTAAGAACTAGGCGGGTTACCATGGTAAATAACTCTCCTAGTGAATAGGCAAAACAGTGACGTTAACTTGCATTTCGTACCATGCCAACTGGTAAATTTCAGTTCATTTGGCCGAATACCACAATTTTGTCAAGTTGTCCACAATTAGCTTGGCATGAAATGCAAGTTAACGTAAGATTTAATCACTTTCTTTACCTGGCGAGTTAACTTAACATGGTGACCCCATCTGTAAAGGACGCTATGTAGTGCAACGAACATTCGATGTTGCGCGTCCCAAAATCGTAAGCGAACTGACTGCCGGCAATATGGCAGTGTATTATCACTAAAACGCGGCTACGCTGCCGCTATACTGATGAGTTTCGGTCGCCACTCTCGTCCTTCCATCACATCTACAAACGAGTGATTCCATTCAGTTGAATATACTAAACAATGATGATTTGCTCCGCTCGTCAAGCGGTACGAACTGGTGGTTCCTCGACGAGAGAGAAGGCGACGGATCGACGGCACGTCGTGGTACCGGCTATCGCGAAACAATGTGGACTTGCGCAAGCACAATTCGACAAACAGAACTCAGAAACGGAACAATGCACGGCTCCGAATCAGTGGGCCCGGGCGGCCGCTGCACGTATCTGGGATACGATGGCACGGTCCATCTCTCGCAGCTTGCGGGCAGCGTCGCCGAGGTGTTTCAGCAGATCAGAACGATTGACCTGGCATGGCGGCGATACCGCGCGCCGCCGCCCTCCAGCCCCTGTTTACGCTTCAGTGAACAAATACGGAGACCCGCGGACCGAGCATCGGACGGATTGAAACGAAATAACATAAACACGTTTCAAACAAAAACACTGCGAACCTGCTGCGGACTGTGGGGATAATACAGCGAGCATGGAGGGACGGCAATCGTGATCGAAACGCATTCGTATGGCGGCAGCGTAGCCACGAGTTAGTGGAAAACGTCTAACTGTAATTACGATAATTTCGAGATTACCGCGGGCGTTGATCATGTTTGAAAACTTACGGGTTTTCACGCGGCGGGCAGAGACGCAAGTTTGCTGTTCGCTTGCGAATTTGGGGCGGGCAACATCGAACGTCCGTTGCACTAATTAGCGTCCTGTCAAGTTCTTACGTGTCGTTGGATCTCGAGAACATCAAAGTGAGCTAATTCGTAAGTGAACTCACTCGCCGGCGCTACCATAACTGTATGAAAGTGGCTACGCGCCGCCCAAATTCGACACAGTTTCTGTTGCCACTCCAGTCCTTCCATGCTCGTTGGAAAATACCTCGTTAAATGCGTGCAGTGCAATGCATCGTAGGCCACTGCACTCGCAAACGAATCCGCGGCAAGTCGGGCCGAGCTTTTACATTGCAACGAGACGAGAGGTTGCACTACACTGGCTACATAACGTGTAATGAAGGCACAAGTGGGTCTGTAATTGCGTGCAAAGTAACTTTGTAAACGTATTCATATTTCAGCACGAATCAAATATGCATATTCCAATGTGACATTTCTTCGAGCATTTCGCAAAACCGACACTAAGGCTGAGATAAATAGTCGTAACAAAAACTAAGACTAACGAAAAGTAGTACTTTGTGACGTCACTTTGACACATTTTGTATGGACGAAATCTCAAAGTAATGCAAATTGACGAAACAAAGTACTACTTTTCGTTAGCCTTCGACGACTATTTATCTCAGCCTAAAACACCACCTGCAAAAGCTATTTGATCTAAACTAGTAAAATGTATACTGCAAATAGGTTTTCAAATGTCTTCATATTCCGGCAGTGGAGGCATCCGATACGATAGCCAGATCGTTTGTCGACTGTCGACTTCACGCAGAATCCAATTTCCATCGCGCAGAAGCCATATTTTCAACGGATCGACGTTAGATTTATCTCTGCTTTTCGATAAGTTTTAGTTTAGTGGTTTTATTACCACAAAGTAGTTTTATTCACAAATGAGTGAATTCAATCAATTCTGCACCAATCGCATGTGTTTATGTTATAACATCCTGCTCTTTTACTGGTTGGGGCGAGTAACGCTATGAGCGTCTGCGGTCGCCGGACATGCCAGATAGGGATTAATAAAGAAATTAATTTCCTCCCGCTTCACTACCTCGCGGTTTTCGCCGTTCTATATTCAAACTTGAAAAAAATTCAGTTGCGTCGTCGGTCGCACGCCCATGCACTAGTAAGTATTGGCATACCGCGTAGACCCGATGCCAATATTCCGGTCGTCGCAAGGACAAGTTCGGGACAAGTTGCACAAAATCGCGACTTTATCTAGTAGTTAAAGTTCTTGTTTCAAAATTGTAAGTAACCGTGTCACAGAGAAAAATTCGCGCGGAAACGCGAAATTTCTTGCATTGCTTTTCTCTCGGAGTTCCGCGAGACCTTAGCATAGCAGTTTCGCTTTCCGCACGAATTTAGCTCTGTATGGAAGATGCTTCAACTTGAAGACAATTCGGCAACTTTTCTAGCATATTCTCAATTTTGTGAAACGGACAGACCTAAAAGACTTTCAATATACATGACAACTTTCATAATGTCATGTATTTTCTCAGTGTGTTATCCCATCGCATCGAATTCAAGGGGAACGCCTTATAAGAACTATAAGTCCTTCTTAATAAATCTTATAAAACTTTATGTCCGTTTCGCGACCTATGGGTTTACTCGATCCAGAATTAATTATTCTAAAGAGGACGTAGATGAGGTCCAAATCTAAGGTGGTGATCGCGCTTCACGCTCGCTCAGTCAATTATTGATGTAACTGGAAATGGATGACACCGGATTCCCGTAGGAATGAGATTCCCTTTGTGAGCAAGACTACACTGAACTAGATGAAAAACTTTTTCCTTTGCCGCTTTGACCATCGTTTCAGCCAACGCGTACGTCAGCTAAGTACAACTGAACGTATACGTACAGGTGAGTAGATCGCTCGGAGAACCTGTTGCGCGGCTTCTCTGTAATATTCAATAGGTTATTGGCTGGATCCGTGCCTCGCCGCACTAGACACGCGAGCACCGTGCCGCGACGCACTGGCCGGAAACTACCGCGAATAGCCAACACTTATCCATTTGTGAATGTAGTCGTTTGTCGATTGAACCAACAATCACAGGATAACAAATAAACCCATGTTATTGATTATATTTGCCTCAAGACGAACTGCTATGAATTAATTGTCTACCAGTCAAAGGTGCCTGCCATGAAATTCAGGGGCCCTACTACCAAACCTATCGAGTAGGCGCTATCGAGGAGGCGATATCGCCTGTCAAAAATATTGTATGCGTTTGACAGTTGGTATCGAAAGCGCTCTCGATGCGATCTGTCAAACGCATACAATATTTTTGACAGGCGATATCGCCTTCTCGATAGCGCTTACTTGACAGCGTTCGTAGTAAGGGGTCTGCATACATCAGAATTTGTCATTGAATTAGTTAAAGATAAAGCTTGACAAATCAGGATCATCCTTCGAAGGTACAAGAGCTCGTAAATAGTAAAACTGTAGTTCCCCTTCCCCTATTATGTTGTTAAACCCCGGCCGTGTTGGTACTTTTCATCATCATTATGAAAAATTTACGCCGTTCGATGTAGGCATGCTTAAAAAAACAAATTTAACAAAAAAAATAACCGACTTCAAAGGAAAAGCACTAAAAAGTAAAAAATAATGTTCATTTTTGTAGTTACGATTTCTGTTATTTTTTGAGTCGGCGTCAGCCGGGCACGCGCTGCGCCAATCAAGAGAACCTAACCTAATCTAACCTAACCTAACCTAACCTAACCTAACCTTGGCTGACACCGACTCAAAAAATTACAGAAATCGTAACTACAAAAATGAACATTATTTTTTACTTTTTAGTGCTTTTCCTTTGAAGTCGGTTATTTTTTTTGTTAAATTTGTTTTTTTATTTGTTAATTTTTAGTGAATCTGAAGTAAACTTACTAATTTGTACACGTCCTTTCCAATAAAAAAAGAATCACCGAAATCGGTTGGCGTTATATTGAGTTATTCGTCCATTTGTCGCGCACATCTTAATACAAATTTAAGACTTTTATGATTTTCTCATGGATATCATTGTCAGAACTTAACCAAATTAAAATGGGACCACTTGGGAAGCACTAGCTATCATTTAAAAAAATAATCATCAAAATCGGTTCACCCAGGAAAAAGTTATGAGGTAACAAACATAAAAAAAACAAAAAAACAAAAAAAAAAAAAAACATACAGACGAATTGATAACCTCCTCCTTTTTTTGAAGTCGGTTAAAAAGGGAAGTTAATCAATGACGTTGGTTGTGGTATTAGCTTCCATGTCTAGTTACATCAAAATCTCGTGAAGGCGAATTCCAGTCCAGCCGTTACCACGGTACAGGTTCGCCGAATCTGTGTAGCTCCCCTGTGGTAGGTTGTCTGGCACGCTCCAATTTATTCCGTGGCTGCGTTGACCTCAGGTTATCATATGCGCTCTCTCCGCTGCTCGGAATCTCCTAATTAACGTTACTCCGAGTGGGTCACCCTCTTTCGTTCCGGAGCCCTGCCCCGGTGATGACCCCACTTCACGTAGGTATTTGGAAACGACTATAATTTATTTTATCGGGTTCGAGCTGATAGCGCAGGAACTTTTTGTAGTGGTCGCGATGAAAAATATTAAGGCTGTCGTGAAAGATTTTAAAACTTTAAGAAATGCATTCTTTGTCCATTGGCCAAGGCAACATTTTCCACGGCAACTGCCATTAAAATGGCGAAATCGAATTCTAGACCCTACCGTTTTCCTACTAATCGAAAATGTTCTCCGCGGGTTAAGTTTGTTTTTTTAAATTTGTTAAAATAAGTAAAATTATTTATTTTTTGTTAAAAAAAAAGGTTTACGAGTCAACATGTTGAACGCTTACTCATATTCATTCATTCAAACAGCGGCCTAGCCCTCTAATTCCTCCAAAACACTTGGCACCGATACGTGCACCACTTTCTTATCAAATTTTTCCCAATAATGCGGGTTACTTAATAGTTCGGAGTCCTCATAATACGATTGGTTCAATTTCCTACTAAGTACTAACCACAGAAGAGAAAAGGAAGGAAAAGTAGTCATGTGGTCGTTGATCGCGACATCGCGCTGTATGGTCTACTTGTATATTTCATTGTATGGGCTGGGCTATACACACAGTCTAAGCATCGCCAGCGCGCGCAAATGTGATTCCGAAATGCTTTCGCCAAGTCAGTTCCCATCAACACAATAAAGTTCCTTCAATACGTCTACGACTATGTTTGAGTGCGGCATGCATGTTAAAGTTGGGTTAGGTTAGGTAGTATAAGAATATTGGAGACAGCGGGTCTCACAGTAGGCGCAGGGCACATCTCATTACTTTTTTGATTCGAGGTACTCAAATCAAACTCACTTACCATAAAATAAATAACACATCATTCCGCAGTGCATTATGATAGGCCATCTCAGTACAGAAGATGTGATGTTGGCAATGAGGTTTTTTCTGTTGGATATTAGCTATCCATAAAACAAGAACAATGTTTAGTTGCCGCTTTGACTATCGGGACTTCCGAAAAATTGAACAGCTCGCAACCAAAGAGAAAGAAAGTGTTGCATAACCGGGGCGGGGATTGAACCCATGAGCACGAAAAGCAAGACCTTGAGCTGCGAGCCGCTCATCTGCTTATCTCCCGTATTAAAAATGTGAAATATCCTGCGCATTAATTTTGCCCTGAATATTGAAGCGGGGCAGGCGGCGGAGGGGTGGGGGGCGGCAGGGCTCGAGCGAGGAGGCGGCGAGGGGGTCCAGGGGTGGAGGAGCCGACTACTAAATCACTGGCGCTGAGTGGATGATCACGCGCCACGGCCAGCGGGCAAATTACGTTCATATTTCACGCAATCGTTTAACCAGCGCCAATACCATGCATACGTATATTCTTTATTTAGTTTGACGGTTTGCCCCGCTAGGAGCCTACGTGCCTACCTCCGCCGCGACAGCACCGAATATATGCGACCGACACATTCTCCTGAAGATGGAGCCAATGTGTGGCTCCGAAACGTCGAGCAGCGCGCGCTGCACCTCGTGGCGCGCGGTAAGCCGTCAAACTACTCGTAAACGATAGATAAAACGGCCAAGTGCGAGTCGGACTCGCACACGAAGGGTTCCGTGCCATCGTACAAGGTTTAAAAAAAAAATCATTTTTTTTTGTCTGGGACTCCCCTTTAATTTTTATTATTTTTTTAATTTAACTATTTGTTGTTATAGCGGCAAAATAAATACACACTTTGTGAACATTTCAGCTGCTTACCTATTACGGTTCATGAGATACAGCCCTGTGACAGACGGACGGACGGACGGACGGGCGGACGGACAGCGAAGGGTTAGTAATAGGGTTCCGTTTTCACCCTTCGGGTACGGAACCCTAAAAAGGGAGGAGATATGGCATCGAGCGCGGTTACTATGGGACCCGCTCTCTCTAATGTTCAAAAACTACAAATCCAACATAAATATACATGACACATGCAAACATAGTCGCAGACGTATTGGAGGGTTTGTGTGGGTGAGAACTGACTGGACGAATGCTATTTTAGAGTACATTCGCGCGCGGTGGCGATGTTTCGACTGTATGGAATACGACGCGCCACTGGATTCCCATACAATTATATGGTAATTTTGACCATATAGCGGCGACGCGATATTGAGCGCATGCCCGTTCCCCTCTCTTTTTTTTCAGTGTCGTAAACATTATGGTTGTGTCCCGGCTACGTTTTATGAAGGTTTGTCTGAACCAACTTTTACAACTTCAAACTTCAACTTTAACAGCCTCATTGGACCAGTGGTGCGACACTTCTAACAGCCTCATTGGCCCAGTGGCGCGACACTTCGGCGATCGCTCTCCGAAGTTAAGCAACGCTGGGTCCGGTCTGGTCTTGGATGGGTGACCATTCGACCGTTGAGAGAGGCTGGCCGTGGTTCGGATTCCACGTTAAACTGTAGGTCCCCTTCCTTGCTTACTAGGTGGTAGGGTTTATCCCGCCCGAGTTGGTACCATCGCATTGGATGAACGATGGTCGAAGCGGCAATGAAAATTGTCCGTGTTTTCCATCCAGTTCAATGTAGCCGTGCAATATAAGGAAGGTCCTGGCATGGCACCTAGTTCCCATGTGGTGTGTTGGGCTAATACCATGACAGAAGGTGTGGTATAAGCCATCCATGTCCAGTCACATAAAAAAAAAAACATATTCACTATGCATTTTGGTTGCGGTCCATGTGGAGTAGTGTATCTTCCTTTTTTATATAGTTTGGTGGATGTAGAGTGGTGTATGTTACAAAGTCAATCGAAAATACATTAAAACCTGTAAGATTGGCTCTCGAGTTCGTGATAAAATGTTTCGACAGTTTGTAGTGATACAAATTAGAAAAAAATATCGATTTAACAACTGATACAACAGCTATGAAATCGTATAAAATCGGTAATGTGTTGCTAACAAGACTGAGACTATACTGTATTTATGAGGAGTGCCATCGCAGTGTCTTCCGAGAGCATGCCCAGGGCAGGTAGGACAAATAGGGGTTTCCGTCGCAAAAAGAAGGTCCATACAGTTATTTCTAGAGCACCGTTAATCGGCAAAATGTGAACGTAATTGAGCTGCCAGGAATATCTGCACGATCTATTCGATCGGAAGGTATTTAGGCATTGTTTAGTGGTCGGTTAACTTGTGGGCCTTGTTTGCAGCCTGAGACGAGAATATGGCGGGGCGACCGGGGACGGTCAAAGATTATGGGGTGCTCGGAACGTTTGTCATTAATAGATTTCAACCAAGAAATTGGCAATATATTGGTGAAACGATTATATAAATGAATATAACTAGCAGATCACTTAATTTCCTAAAACAGTTACGTTACTTCATGTTGCCAGATTAGGATGGCTAAATTTAGGGTTTATCAAAAACGGCTCACTTACGATTATGATGCGACGCGACGGTTTGTACCACTTGTTCATGAACATCCTAAAATGCGCGCTTAAAACATCACGGTTAACATCACACATGCATGTGGTGCGTGGTCAAATAAATATGATTTTATTTCTGTGGTATGTGGTGCATACTACAAGCTAATTATATCATAGCATTCTTGCAAGAAAAATGTGCTCTGCAAGGGCCTTTCATTTCAATAGTTTTAACGAGTCTCCATCTTATTCTGTCAGATGTCACGGTAAATTAGTGTTTGGAAGACGGCTAAGTTCACGGCAGCCATAACAAACAACTAACTTTTAATAATTAATTAGATCTTTGCCTTCAATTGTGATCACTCTCAATGTTGGATATTTTAAAATATTTCGTTGTATAAATATGGCATTTTTTATGGCATTGTGCTAATAATTACTAACAATTATTTTCTTTTTAACTATTATATCTATTTTATAAATTCAGTCCAGCCTTGCAGTATATTCGTAAAGTAGTTCTTTTTACTGGGCTCTTTCTTCAATTAATGTGTCCTTGCTTCACGGTACATACATGTCACATTATTTGTACTGAAA
The DNA here is from genome assembly GCA_946894095.1 of Incurvaria masculella. Classification (NCBI taxonomy): domain Eukaryota; kingdom Metazoa; phylum Arthropoda; class Insecta; order Lepidoptera; family Incurvariidae; genus Incurvaria; species Incurvaria masculella. Next base: position 10,590,018 of record OX335647.2, read on the forward strand.
GTATGTTGGTATGTTTAAAAATTAAAGTCTTTTGATAAAGTCGACCTATCGCATCGCTTCACTTGGGAGCTAATCGTGCCTAATCTTGATAGCGACCATAGAAGTGAAAACGAAGAAGTGTCGTGTATTAACCATGGACATATTGTCCATGAAGAGAAAGAGAAAAGGGGCATGCGCTCAATATCTAGTCTTCGCTATATGGTCAAAATGACCGTATAATTCTATGGGAATCCGGTGCGGTGGCGCGTCGTATGCCACAACAGTCGAAACATCGCCACCGCGCGCGAATTTGCTCTAAAATAGCATTCGTCAAGTCAGTTCCCACGCACACAAACCCTCCAATACGTCTGCGACTATGTTTGCATGTGGCATGTACGTTTATGTTAAATTTGTAGTTTTTGAAAATTGGAGACAGCGAGCCCAATACTAGGCGAGCTCGATGCCATATCTCCTCTCTTTTTATCTTTTTTTATTTATTTATTTGATAGGGTATGACACTTTGTTATAGAAATTCGTAACATAGGAGCGTGTTTTTTTAGGCTCACCTGGGCTAGGCCCGTCTCGCAGAGAGGTGAAACAATTCTGCAGCACAATCGTTTACTTTCAAATGTATACACTGAGAGGAGAAACAGTTCCTAATCTCCTCTTTATGGGCCCAACCATCACGGTCGTGCGCGAATGAGTTCCCAAGTCAGTTACTACTGACACACACTCACCAAAACGTCTTCGACTATGTTTGCGCGTGACGGTGACGAGTTATGTTGGCAGTTTTTGAAAATTGCCGACAGGGGGTCTCGTAGGCGCATCACATCTTCTTACTTTTTGATCTGAAATGGCCACTCAACATAATCTTTGGGTACGAGCTCCGCCGCCGCTGCCGCTACCGCCGCCGCCGCCGCTGCCGCTACCGCCGCCGCCGCCGCCGCTACCGCGCCGCCCGGCACGAGCCGCTATTAGTGCTGCTGAATATTCATCCCGCCGCAACATATCCCTCCCGATATCCGATACTCAATCCGGCGGCGAGCAGCGCAGCGGCGGCGGAGGCGGCGGCGGTAGAGGCGGCTGTGCACTTTTCCGATAATTAAATTGACTTTGTGAAACCAATTTCGAAAACACTCTGTTCCCGTTTGAGGTGGAGCAGTGTCAGAGAAATCTGCACCGGGCCGAATCGTATTCTACTGTTGTTTCAATCTAATTGAATGCTGCGGTGCTGCGGTAATGTTGACATCAAATATAAAAACCTTGAAAAACATGAAAAAAATCTGCTCAAAATAAAAACACGTCAGATATCGTTTTAAGTTGCCTGTTCATTTTAAAGCTAGTGATAGTCGCGCGTGGTTTTCTTTATGAAATCGAAACGTAAGGAGAGTGCGCAGGACGACGGATATCGTCGGCTAGTAACACTGGCTAGTAAGTATAACAAACTTAGTGCAATAAACAGTTCACGCGGAGCGCAGTAAATAACGGGTAGGTGTAATTATGTAGAGCAGGCCGCTTGCGCGCTGCGGCCGAGCCGCCACCGCCGCGGCCGCCGTTGCCGGCAGGGGCGTGCAGTGGTCGGCGCGACCTCGCCTCGCCTTCGAGGCGGAACCGATCTTAGCTGGCCAGCAACCCGAACCCTCCTGATATTATTCAGTCTCGTAGCGGCTCGCAGGTCAAGGGCCCGGGGCCTTGCCTCTCATGCATGCGATTGAACCCATGACCTCTGTCTGGGTTCAATCGCCGCCCCGTCTAAGCACAGCTTTCTTTCTTTTTCCGAGTTGGCTAAGTGAATTTCGTTACGAATGCGAGCTGTTCCAAGGTTTGGAATTCATGTAAAACTGAGCGCCCTAGCGGCGCCCCCGGGTTCACACCATCGCATTAGAAAAAAATCGGCTCGAAGCGGCAATGAAAAACACTGTCTGTTTTCCACCCACCCCAATGTAGCCGTGCTTATAAAACGGAAGATACTGACATGAAACCTAATTCCTTCTGCAATGCGGGACGTTGGACTAATAAAACAGTGGGTTTGGTTTTAATCATTCATATCCACTTACATAAAAAAAAGGTCTGACGGGTTGATCTTGGTTCGGAGAGCAGAAAAGCTGAAAACGAGTCTTTCTTGTGAGTTATTAATAACTTTTATCTGTGCATCAAATAAATATATCAACCAATAAATGGTTATTAGTAAGCTGTTTGATAGGAAACAGATTACTCATAGCTTTACTCTCGTGCGGTGATGTAGTGGTTACTGGTTACAAACAAGGCATCGTTTGTTGCTTTTATTCAGCAGGCAGTTCCAAATATGTCTGAACAGATTTAGAAGAAAAAAATATCTTCACCACTTAGCGTCAACTGATTAAGCTATTAGGGTCCAGAACATGGAGGTGACAAATGTACTTCCATGGGCCAGAATTGTTTTTTTTTGTATGTGACTAGACATGGATGGCTGGATGGATGGTTAGGGATACGCAAAGAGATTTTCTCGTTGCTAATACCATACCTATTGTAATGATGTTAGCCCAACACACGAATTCCCGAAGGAACTAAATGCCATCCGTAAACCACGTGACGGAATGTAAACACCGCTACATTAAATTGGATTGAAAACACGGACAATTTGTATTGCCGATTCGACCAAATGTTCCTTCAATGCTATGGTAACTATATACCAACCCTACACGTAAAAAACACTTTGGTTTAAGAAATTCTTGTTTCAAATAGTCAGAAGAAGATATTTTAACAAAATGAGCATATAATTATGAAGAAACGTGAGAATAATGTAAAGTATCGTTTTGGTAAACGAATGTTTTCTCAAATCAATGAAATTGAAATCCAAGAAACACTGTTATCTCATTTCAAATGCTCTTTTTTCCGCGTAGCTGGCCTAACCCCACCACGCCGTAGCGTAAGGAGATCTACAGTTTTACATGGATTCCCAACCATGGAATATAGTTGATTCCGAAAGCAATACAAACATATTGTTGACACAAACCAAACCTGCCTGAACATTATACCGGACGTCAAATCGAAATCACAAAAGGTGATTTCTAAATGATCAATTTTGATAACTGGCATGCAAAAACTTAATATTATTTTGGAGCCGTGATTATTCGGTTGCATGCATGTGTGTATGCATGTTTGTGCCGCAAACTACCTGATGCACATGGCATCATAGAGATCGGCTATTTGTTTTAGTTGGGACGGTAACTCTGTGATCTGATGCGTAGGGCAATTCGACATTATTTGAATGTTTTTGATATTCCAGCAGACTCAACACAAGACGATTACAAATGCTCTTTGCTCACGATAATCCAAAACATTTATTTATGAATGAAATAAAATAGAAAAATATCCTTCAAGCAAACACGAAAATAAACAAACTGACGAAATAACATCTGATAACATCCGAAATTCTGGGGGTATGCATGCATAAGAAACAGGGTACTTAGCCACACGCTACTGGGCCAATAAATATGGTTGAACGATTAACTCCACAACGTATCTGGAGAAACTTACGAGTAATTTACAATGCTGTATTCGCATTGACTTTTAAGAACTTACCCGATGCTGTATTGGCGGTAATTTGTTTACTGTAGCATAACAAGTGCGAGTCGGACTCGCACACGAAGGGTTCCGTACGATCGAACAAAAAAATAATACAAGAAATCACGTTGTTTGTATGGGGGCCCCCTTTAATTTAAATTATTTTATAATCTTACCTATTTGTTGTTATAGCGGCTAAATAAATACACAATCTGTGAAAATTTCAGCTGTCTATCTGTTACGGTTACTGAGATACAGCCCTGTGACAGACGGACAGACGGACGGACGGACGGACGGACGGACAGACGGACGGACAGCGGAGGCTTAGTAATAGGGTTCCGTTTTCACCCTTTGGGTACGGAACCCTAAAAACCAATCATTATATTATGCAAATATAACAGGTTATTCTCACTACTCGTTCATGTGGAATAGTTCTCAAATAAAGTAAGTACTAACTGAATAATGAATGGATGACAAATTTGTTAATTTCAGGACAAAACCAAATTATTTAAAATACCTTATCAAAATGCTTATGTGTGATTTCTGACCGTCACAGTGGACAGCGTTGTGCAGCTCCGTTGAGTCTCCATGGTAGAGACGATAGAACAATAGATAGAACACAAAAATAGAACCTATATCCCTTCGGAGTTTGGCTTAGTCAAACTACCGAAAACAATTTTTAATGTTATAGCTGAAAGTCGTTTTTCCTTCGGTCGTAAGAAATTGTGATGTATGGTTAGGATAACCATGAGATCGTGAAGTGGGCCAATTAATGTACGCTTCGGTTTAGGTATTCGTGTTTATGATTAGTTTTGTCTAAGAATATCTAGAAACAGGTTTAGGTTGATTTTATATAGATTAAAAAACTTAATTCAAACTTTTACCAAGCTTTCATAATTTCATGACCGGCCTAGGTATCTAACTATTGCTGGAGTTTCATGGTCAGCGTAGGCGCTCAATGGTGTGGCTTATTTTATCATTTGGCGCGCACACCTAGAAATACAACGTCAAAGTGGCGTTTACCTTCCAGCAGCGCAGCGGCCATTCCTCCCACCCGTTTCCCGCGACCTACCCAGAGTCGCATGCTCGAGCTATTTTAGGGTTGCCGTCGTATACTCACTCGCACGCAACGCCTTCACGTGACATTATGCAGAGCACTAGCCTACAATAAAAGCTAGGGCCTTGTATAATTAAACGCTGAATGGAAAAATCACGGGTTAGCTCAGCAGCCTTCGCGGAACTTGGAAGAGCGTATTTAGGAGTGCGTATTGTGTGTACGATGGAAATGTTGCAAGATAATTGTCATGTCTGCGTAGAGTTACGAGAATCGCAGGAAACTGACGATCTAAGAAAATGAAAAACAAGAAAAAGACAACATTTTCTTTCCTTACGTCTTACCAAATAATATGTAACAATACTGTGTTACGTTACACTTGTTCCAATATTATATCAAAACTTTACCCTCCTGGGACCGACGCACAATTAAAGATTCCGCTCGATCGCCGCTGTCGAGTTTCGAAATTGTTCGAAATGGTGTTGGTTGTATGTACCTATTTTTCTCATTGCTCTTCTGTTTGTCATCTTGCCCCCTTTTGACCCACTGCGCCATAAAAGGCGGAACTTTACAAAAAAACGTTTTTGTTTTGAGTTTTGGTTTTTAGTCGGCTTTTTTTGTTGGATGATTTGGTTCGGCCTCCGAGCCTGTTACGCAAAGGAACAACTATGTCAGTTCTAAAACAATGCATTTAGACAAAAATAATTTGTTTTGTAACTTGTTCGGAAAACCAACTATCTCTGCAAAATTTCTGAAAACACTTTTTCAATGTAACTGGACATGGATGGCCATTACCACCACACCTCATGGGAAGTTGGTGCCATGCCAGGACCTTCCTTATATTGAATGGAAAACACGGATAACATTCATTTCAGTTTCGACCATCGTATATTCAATGCGAACATAAAGAGTGGGTTAAGGAAGGTAAGTTTAAGTGGAATATGAAAGACGGACGACGAATCCCTAGCCGCCTCTTACGACATGCTCGGGAAGAAATTCAGTGGGATAATTAGTAATATTTTTATGTGCCGAAACTCACACGACACAACATTAGTCACAAAAAGGACTTATATAATATGTGCTAACAAATAATACGGAAACCTAGACTCGCGAGTTCAATTCGCACTTGACCGGTTTAATTTTATGAATAAAACTCATCACTGTATACACGAATGATAATTCGAGAATGCTGAGCTCGACGTTTTAATAAAATTCTGTAATATTTGCGAGAGACGAGGCGACGCAGAGGGGACCCCGGGATCGGATGGAAAAAGTATTCACATTTAAGTATGTACTCATTTGTGTGTAAATAATTAAATATAAGCAAATAAAAAAAATAAGTAGGAATCGCTCGAATTTTCCCAAAATAAAACTGACCGTAAAACTTGCCCATGAGAATAGAAATAAATATAGCCAGAAATGTTAACCAGTGAACCTAATAATTATATCACATTGGTAAGTTCTCAAGAGATCACGGATTTATTTAATACAAAACAAATACAGCCGTATTCAGAGTGGACGGACTAACTGTAATACACCGGACTAAACCGGTTTTTGTATGCTTAGTCGGGTGCTAATCTCGTGTTTTGACAGGTTCACTCGTAAAACGACCGTCGGTCTCTATCATGCTCTATTCTGTCTTCCTTCAAAACATACTTCAAAAGACTAAAACGATTTATCTCGAGTTCCAAGATTATTACGGATCACGTATTTTATCTTTATTTTTGATTATTTATGAAATAAATCCGCGATCTTCAGAACTTGCACATTGGTATACTTAATTTTAAATATTTTACAAAAACAAGCATCAACGTTACTTCTTTGTTATGCCGCTGTTGCGCGTCGGAAAAACGACCTCATTGACTCCATTGCAATCATTATTTGATTAGATTTCTCCATTTTTCACACATAAATAATAGATTTAGCGTGAGTATTTGAAAAAGATCAAAGATCAAAATAAAAAGTTCGATCTTAGAAGATCTAAATATATCAGCTTGAAGGATTTCCGAGCGTAAAACAGTTCGGGCCTCGTCGACGAAGAGGAACGATCCATTAGAGTTGTGTCGTGCTGCGAGTTCGCGACCATCGCTAATGAAGTGAGCCGGTGACGACAGTTTGAAGGCACATTTCCGAACTAATTTGAGTAGTAAGCCGGTGCGGAACAGCGGCGCTGCGGGGCCGCTTCCGCACCAACTAACTTTAACCATCCACCTACAAACTTCCACCGCAAATAGCCGCCTTGCAGGGCTAATTCTGTTCAATCCACGAGTTCGATTCTGGCGCGATCTAATCGCGCGGGCGCCGGGCGGGCGGGAGGGCAGCCGCTGGCCCGGGCCGACCTTTACCATGTGAGCAAAAGAGCGGGTGATAAATGGGCGCTTGGTGAGCGACAGCGACACTTCGATCCAAGATGGACGAGCGCGGGCACAAAACATCCCCAATTTAACTTCGTCCTGGAGGAACTGCGAAGGACTTCGATGTCCGGGGTGCCCTCGCTGTCATCCTTAACCAATGCGATAGTTTCTTTGAAGTACTATCCATCGCCGTCAAACTTCTTCGATTTAGGATTTTTGCAAGATGAACTCAGCTGATGTTGTTCAAAATAATAACGACTTTCTGCTTTTTATCTGGACATTGACATGGACATGGATGGTTGATAATCTATCGTCATGATATTAGGCTAACACCCCACATTCTCGAAGGAATTAGGTGCTATGCCGGGACCTAATGTTTTCATCTAATGCGATGGTACCGGGTGGGATTTCGATCTATGGAACAGCCCGCATTCTTAAGAAAATGTACTTGTCCAACTCAAAAAGAGAAATAAAGTGTTGCGTGGACGGGGCGGGGATTTGATCCCTCCTTGATGACCTCTGTTATGGAACGCAAGTCCTCAAGCCCCTGAGCGAAGAACTACTCAGCTGCTTAGGAAAAATATGGTTTTCTGTAGACGTTTTTGGAACAGAGAATAACAAAGTAACAGAGTTTCCAAACGGCTCTGAAACTTGCGAAAAGTGTGAAGCTGGCTATGCGGCTGTTTCGTTTACGAGTCAGAACTTCTGACCCGTGCATCCCGACTTCTGATTCGGAAGTCTGGCTACCCATTACCAGGGCGGTGCGCGTATCGTTCGTACGTTCGAATCACTCTTCCGTGCCTGAGGAGACGGGGTGGGGGCAACTCGGAGGTAGGCGGGGCGGGCGATGCAACGAGCGAGAGTCGGAAAGCGACGCATACGATTCGTCTGGTTCGGCGAACTCCATCACTACTGCACATTTCAACCATCTGGGTGGTACTTGATTACTCTATTTCTCGCCCTAAATTCACAGAGAAACGTGTTTGTGCCAAAATGTATTTTTTTTTTGCATTTCGAGCGGTGAAAGAGAAACTGAAAGTATATTTTTCATGTTTGTTTGGAGTCCTATTAGTCTTTATTATCTTTTTGCATGCTATGCAAACTTGGGGCACTGTTCCTTACTCTTGTATACTTTTATTCGTTTAAATGTTGATGTATTGTCTGGGTCCTATAAGTTTGCTGAATTAAGTAAAATAAAATACATGTTCAGTTGTAACTTAGGACATGGATTACATTTTGCCTTTGAACAGCTGGATGAGACTCCATGAACGTTCGCTATATGCAGACAATAGGTACATTCGATGGCAGAAAGTCCCTATCGTTCCCTCTTTTACTCTTCTACACGACTGTCCCTTTTAAATTAGATATATTACACAAATTACAGTAAATATGATCCGCAAATGGACGCGGTCTCAAAATAACGACACGGCGCAAAGCCTTCGTCATCAGGAAAAAAATAATGTTTTTTTTTTCTAAAAAGCTCAATTCTCTTGAGTACCAATTAAACGTTCCGAAACAATTAAAGGTACATGTAATGCTGAAGCTGCGAATGGCAAAGCTAATGATAGGGGCCCCGCTCCGCCCCGGACCCCCAGATAGCAGAGTGGGTCGGCAACAGGTGCGGTACCAGGTCACGTCAGAGTCGACACAGGGCTCACCCGCGGCGGAGGGGCCGCGGGGAGGCAGGTGACGTAGGGGCCAGGGACCGTCTGCCCCCCTATTCTAAAGCCTAAATCGTGGAGGAAGCAATGAAAGATTATTCCGGATATTTCATCGCAAATTGCATTGTATTTACATGTAATAAATGATAGTTTCGCGACTTTCGATGTTATACGATTACGCATAGTGAGTTTTCAATGTGAAAACTGATTGTCTAGGAGGTCACGACAAAAATGGTAACGATAACGTAAATGGCTGAAAATGGGTTCACATGATAAAGACCAACTGGTTGCGTTACTTAGATAAGGCGCCTTAAAAAATAGTTATCGTGACAAAACGAAGTCGAATAACGAAGTATGAAAGTATCAGTACATACTTGCTCAGTAATACCAAAACGTAACAAATCTTTGGATGTATTTCGTAGTTATAGGAGATTTAGGTTACAGATATAACTTTAGCTATATTTAAGTATTTAATAAAAAAAACGACTGGTTTTGTTGCATAATTAATAGATTTTAATATGTCCAGATAATCAGTATATTCATTAGTAAGTACATCCCAACATCTATTTTATATAGCCAATCTATATAACTCAAACACTTGGCGCAGGCAGACTGACATATTTAGCATCAGAGGGTTGGTGTCTAACCAGTGAACGTAGATTCAGCCATTTACCTTATCGTGACCAAAAAAGTCGTGAACTCCCGGAATATGACTGAGTAGTCACATAGGTATGAAGTTGCATAGTAGTGCGACGCTTCAATCTTCATGAGGCGGCCGCTAGTAAGTTCAAGTTATGGTAAACAATAAATCAAGTAAATATATTTCATTTCATTTATTTAAACTTTTTGGTAGTTAAACTACACCAAGTTACGTCACAAAGATTCGCGTATTCGATCAACCCAGTAAAGAAGAACCCGCAAAGAAACTTCACGGGTTTACATAACATATTTTTCCGTCTACAATTATGAAATAAAAGATCTAAATGCTACTGCCAAACAATTCCTTGGCAGAACAGATTAAGGCAAAGAACAAAGAACAACTTACATACTTTGTCGTTCTAAGCTCGTGGTCTAGGGGTTAGAGCACTAGCCTTTCATGCGAGAGGTATGAGTTCAAATCCTCGCCCCGGTCATGCACCACTTTATTTCTCTTTCTGAGTTGGATAAGTGCATTTCGTTACGAATGCGAGATGTTCTCTGGTTCGGAACCTATGTAAAACTGTCGGTTTCCTTCCCCTACTACGATGGTTCCACCGCATTAAAATGTGTCTGTGTTTCCCATTAAGTTCACTGAAGCCGTGCTCATAAAGGGTAGGTCCTGGCATGGCATCTAATTCCTTCGGGAATGTGGTGTATTAGGCTTATAGCATAACGGTAATTGTGTGGTATTGTAGCAATCCTTGTCAGGTTCCATAAAAAAAATATTTCAAAAGCAATTACGTCGCTTTGTTCAACGAATGTGCACGTATTTAACGTTAAAAAATAATGAACCAAGGTGTTTAGTTTCAGTAAGCTCGCTCCAGTGAATGCGCTGCAGTGCAGCGCGGGTGGAGGACGGTGGGATGGGGGGAGGGCTAGTTGCAAGCAGCGCAGCGGAAGTGCGGGGCGGGGAGGGGCGGGGCGGGGCGGAAGACGGATGAGCCGGGGTAATCGTTTACCGCGCTATTTTTCCGCTTCCTCGCCGGTGTTTTCTTACACCTGGCCGTCTCGCGGACAACTTTATAGCGTGCGGACATTTAGGTGCCGACATCATAACACCAACATATCTATGTACCCAGATTTTTAGGATTCCAAGTTGTTTTAATCTTAATTATTTTTAGGGCTTTTAAGCTAAGCCTATCCAGTCCCACAGTGCCTTTAAAACATAAAACATAAGAAACAATCATAAGAGCCACTACCTCCTAAGGATCCCTCAAGTATAAAGACTATTTTATAAAACTTAGCACAACAATAAAATATTATATAATAACATATTTTGACATAACACTCTTTGAGTAATACTTCCGTTCCGTTCACATTCTATGTATATGTTTTGATTAGAATGTTTTGTGAAACTTTTGTCCAACTTGACTTCCAATTTTTTTCATATAGGAATAATAAATTTGTTTAATGATATATGTCCGGAGCGAAATATGTGTGCCATTACGAATGAGTTCTAGTTAGGTATGATCATTCAAACCATAGATGGTCGTATAAGGAACTCTTCCATCCGACCGTCTTTTAACTTCATTTAAAAAAAACTGAAATATTTATAGCTATTAACTGATGTATAATAACACAAATGTATGCAAATTGCCCATACGAAAAGTAAATTGTTTTCCTATCGTTTCGAGCATTGTTGAATACTTATTTTGTATACAATTATTTTAAAAGAAGAATAATTTACTGTTAGATACGACAGTAATCTTATCGGTATCGATTTTTACATCAATTACGAGACATTAAAAAGTCAATAAATCATTTAGCAATAATAATTTCCGGCGAAAATGGGTTTCGAAATATATGTAAGTCTGTAGAGGAAGCGAAAGAAGTATGCTGTGACCGTACCGTATGGAGATTTATCATCTCTGCCTACCCCTCCTCAGGGAACCGGCGGCGTAAAGATGTACATGTAAAACATCTCACCAACTAAGGTAACATCGACCGTGGTTATTGTATCCCACCCTTTCACGTGAATTGGAGAAATAATAAGTTAATAGGGGTGTTTATGATAGACAAGACAAAGGGATTAAACTAAACTAGACAGGAAGGCATGTAGGGCCGCGGCGAGGGAGGGGGTATGCGGCGGGGGGGGGGGGAGGGGTCCGGAGCGCGAGCGGCCTTTGTTTTGTCATACATAACTAATTCGAGCGGAGCCCGCGGACTCCGGGCTTGTGAGGTGGACGTGTTTGAGGGCGGAACTCGTTCTGCATTTATCGCCCAGAGCCATTTTGCTCACATTGAAATCTGCGAGCCAGTTAGCATGAAATTAATTTTGTCAGCGGTGGAGCCGTGGCAATTTTGCGAAAACCAAAATGTGTCGTGGGTTGCGGGGCGGGTAATCCGGTGTGCAGCCGGGCCGCGGCCGCCGCCCGCGAGGTGGCGCTGGCGGCGAGCTTATTGGAAATACATTTCCATTAGGCCAGCACAAAAGTATTATGAGGCCATATTGCTGCTGCTAGTGGAAACATAGTGCGCCGCGTCAATGGCGCCTGGTTTAACTTAGCTACGGAAACACAATTGTTTATTGTCCAAAAATAAACAACTGTTTTTTATTGTGAAAAAACAGTTGTTTATTGTCCACAGTTTTGTAACCATCATAGAACGGGTAGTCGAGTGCCTGCGATGTATACGGGATGGTAAAGAGAATGTCTGCTTGTAAAAGGAATTTTAGTTCCAGACGTAAATATTTGAAATAACAATATCACAAGCGTTAGAGAACAATACAAGGTTGTTCACGAGATGCGAGCTGACGGATCTAGGAACCCGGAAAAATTCAGATCATTTCTAAAGGAAAGGCGCTAGCCCAGCCGTGTTATCTATACAGTAAATGCCGTGGTTTTGTTGTGTCAACATGCACATTTCTCGGTTCAGTTTACATTAAAGGCATAATTTTCCTTTTCCATGATATAAACAATCGAAATAAAAGAAATACAAAATGAGCTTACTATTTCACAACTTTTTTTGCTGACACAAATGTGGATTCTATTTATACCATGATCATTTGTGATTAAGAGGCTGCTAGATCTATGTATCGTGCTTATTTACACAGTATAAAGCCAAACAGGCTGAGCTGGCGTGTTGCAGCTGAAGGAAATAGCATACATATTTGTGTTGTCAAATGCAAAAGATCTATAGATTAGAGCGTTCAAAGAAAACAACAAACAAATTCTTCAATTTTATATGTTACTAGCAGCCCGTCCCGGCTTTGCACGGGCATAACGTCATTTAAAAAAATATTATTTTGACACAATGATACACAAATAAACCATTTTTACGTAGAGTTCCCACATTGAGATATTTGAAATAAAAAAACTTATATATTATTATTACATGATTATTAGATATTAGAGAAACAATAAATTCAAAGTGCTATAGGGAGAACCGCGGCCTCCGAGGCACGCTCCCGCCGCCCCGGCCGGCCGGTACCGCCGCAAGCACTACATCCCGCAATTTTTTAACCTATAACATCTTCGAAAATATTCATTTAAATCATATGCTGTAAAGGGCCGTATAGATCTATATTAAATCAACAATTTATTTAAGGTATTTAATTTGATAAGGATTAATGCTGTATTGGTTAAAATCGCTTCAAAAATTAGCCATTATTTGTCGTAAAAAGTAAATGAGAAAAAAATGTTATTGTGGTGTATCCATAAGAGATAGATAAATACCATCGCGGAGTTTTCTGTAGACCTTTTCAATGTATACAATAAATATAATGTATACATTATTTTGATAAATCTCGTAGGGTTCAGCCTGCGTTTGCAATGTAAGCGGAAAAAATATATTTTTTTACGACATCACATTGGAAACCTCAAAAATAACAGTATTTCTCAAATATTTAATGGATATTACTATACATATGAACCTTCCTCTTGAATCACTCTATCTATTAAAAAAAACCGCATCAAAATCCGTTGCGTAGTTTTAAAGATTTAAGCGTACATGGGGATATAGGGACAGAGAAAGCGACTTTGTTTTATACTATGTAGTGAAGAGGAGAATGAGGTTATCCAGTTCCATGCAATGGCTCGTGCCTGGTTCCTCACTCAATTAAAAAAATACGTTTCTGATATTTTGCACATTAAATAAATCAACTGAGACGCCCTTAAACATTAACATACAAATCTTTAGAGACTTATATCATGGATGTAATATAATTTATCGAAAAATAAAAATATACAGTGGTAGCTGTCAGTTGATTTATTTAATGTGCAAAATATCAGAAACATATTTCTTAATTTGATCGAGGAATCAGGCACGAGCCATTGTACGGAACTCAATCACCTTATTATCCTCTTAATATAATATAGACGGTGCCGTTTCTTGTCGGTTCTTATTTTCTCGGTTCTCTTGTCGGTAATATGTAGAACCTTGAGGAAAATAAATTGATAAACGAACTTAAGGTACGTGAAAAGCTCTGTATGTGAATAAGTTAACCAAACCTTAATTAGGCCATATATCTAATTAACCCAAAACGAATTAAGTTAATTCTGTAATATCGGTAATTGGTTTTGGCAAGGACATTGACGAGGGGTGAAAGCAACGTTGTAGCTGAAGTGTCCGCTACAAGTTACAATTGAATTTCGAGCGAAGTGATGCTGTATTATATTTAACTGTATTTATGTACATAATTGAAAACAATCAGAGCCAAGTACGTTGAAAAGGAACGGACTAGAGTGACACCCTGCAATCGTGTCTCCGAGCGTTTGCCTAAAGAGACAAATGTCATACAATTTGCCGTGGTGATGTTGACTACGTGCGCGACTCATATGGAAATATGTTGTGTACAGGTTGTTAAGAACTCAATTTCATCACCTGGAAACCATGGATTCTTAAGCTCATTTGTAGCATAAATAAATAAAAATATGGTGTATTGGGCTCATATCATAATGGTCGTTGTGTGGTTTTAAGCATTCATATCAGGTTGGATAAAAACTATCCTAGACCCAGTATTTATCAAATTTTAATGATTAAGCATTTCCGCTTGGTTCCCGAAATGGTTTAACTTTACCACCTAAAGTAGGGAAGGGGACCTACACATTCTGAACATCCTGCTAGAAGATATTTGCACGAGCATTTTTTGAAGACATTGTCAGAATCGGCGATAGGTTGGGAATCCTGCTAGTCGGATACCAGCAGTCGGAAATACCGGTCCCTTGCCAAGGTTGTCAAGTCCAATTTCTGCTTACCCTCTCTCCTATATAATTCTTCCTATCTGAAGGTGTACTTGCTCACACCGCTAAAGTGAAAGGACCTACTTGGCTCTCTCATTGAAAGCAATTCGCTTTTCGATTATTGTGGCTGGGCAGCGTTTTAAGCAACGAATTATTCTGAAGGAACTCCTCTCTCTCGGTGCCCGTGGGTCTGACGGTATTCCTAATTTGATTTTGAACATTTGTCCTCCTGAGCTGATTCCAGAGCGCGTTTTCGTTATGTCTTATTACACCGGTTTTCTTTGTCCAAACTGTCCTAAAAAAAATATGAACGCTCGAACCCATCGAATATAGGTCTAATGTTTCGTAACGCTCTTTTTTACCGTGCACCGGTTCTGCTGCATATCAGTGACACGTTGCCTGTCGCAAATATACATTGTGAAAGTATATATAAAACCTGAGTATATTAATGAGGCTGGCAGGGATAAGGTGGGATATTAAATATACAGGCAAATACTTGTGTCTGACCTAAAACATTTTGTCCTGACGACAGCCGATTGCCGACCCAACGGTGTTTGAAATTGAATCACTGCAGCTTCGAAGGGACGTTAGTTTCATGGAAAGTATTCTGAACAGGTGTGTCATGTTATTCAAACATCTCCTTTTAATTTCCGCACGACCAGACAGGGGTCACATCCATTCGAATTTCCGTTGACGAAATCCTACTTAATACATACGTTTCCTACTCCATATTTCCACCTTGGGATGTCATTGCCGAATATTCAAGGGTTCCGTTGTAGCAGTAACTAGAGGCGATGGGACCCATATATTGAGCGTTTTATCTAAAAAAAGAACGCGACCATCTAAATGGCTGCTATACAGATTTTTATTACTCAGCGAACGGGCACTCGGGAAGTGGAGAAATCTCGGTCGCCGTTTATTTTAAGGGTCTTCAGAAAGAAATTTGACGCAAGTATCGGTCGTAATGTTCATTGGGGTCGGGGCCGAGTATTAATGTGGTCGCTATCGTCTCCGCTGCCCTTCCCCCCCTCCCCCCCCCCCGCCAAGCTGGCGGGCGGGGTGAAGCGGAGCCGTAAACCGAGAGTCGACGCAATCATCACATAGTCACCGAACCCGAAAAGACGATCCAGCTTCTAAAATGTTTGCGGACAACACAAAGCGGCCGAGGATGGCGGATTCCTTTATTCTCACAAAGCCGGCATCATTATTAAGGAGACCTACGATACGGGCTCGTTAATGTTTACAAAGAAAACCATTGTAATGATGTTGTTATGTCGGACCGATATGCTCTGGCCGAGCAGCGGTGTCGCTCTCTTTAATTATCTCTGCGTACCATCTATCTAGCGCATCTCCAAAATTAAAATCCGCCTTTTTGTTAAAATTCACGTCTGCTTGTAGGCAGTTTATTAATTAAGTATCCCGGTCGGGATATTATTGAAAATGCGCAACTGTTTGGACAGTTTGATTGCAGTAAAATTGGCCTAGTTTCCGCCTTACAGGGGTTATTTAAACTAGCTGAACCCACGCCCGCCCGCGCTAAACAAATCGTACGGAGCATTCAGTTTAACGATACAAAGAAAACACTTCGCGCGATGCACAATGTCCGACAGTGCCAACCTATAAACTGGACTTTGGGCCGACACGACGTGTCATTTCCTCGAATACGAACGTGCTTCCAGTGTAAAAATAATGTCCAATCTATACGACATTTTACCTCACATTTTGTTTTTATTTATTTCTGTAGAATCCGGAAAAAATTTAAAAATGCTTACAAACTTGAAGACAGTCGTTACCATATCAATTCCCCATGCTACGGGAGATTACTGTTAACATCATCTAAATGTTTTCCTAGGTTTTAATTATGGATTATAAAATGTTTTGTCAAAACGTATGTTTGTATGTTTTTATCTACCCTTAAGATTGGAAAATATTGGCTAATAAATATTGGAAATGTTTTAATGCCGTTTTAGATTTTTTTACTGGAAAATACAGATTTGCATTCACATAACAATACAAACATACGGTCAAAAATTCAAGTTTTTTTAAGTGATTACATTTTTTTTATTAAATCTGTCAACTTTTAGGGGTAGAGAAACGTTAGGGCCCGAAAGACCATTTCGTAAAATTAATTTGCAGTCGGTGCGCAAAATTGTGCCTTGGCCAATGGACTAAGAGAGCATTTCTTCTAATTATCAAATCTCAGAGCCCCGTTGACTTCACGGCAGTCTTAAGAGCTTCCTAAATTTTAAGCAAGACACAATTTGAGAATTTTGTGGCTGTAGGAATGGCGAACGCGAGAAAATAAAATTAAAATTACTATTGTTTTAAAAATGTGTATGTGAAAATAATTTGTGGATGACAGTAAGTAAAACTCATACTCGTATATGCTAAATTAATCAGCTAAAGCTAGTTCAGCTTAAAATAAACATCACTTCTAAATACATATCAAAATATTTACAGGTGAAATAAAAGGATATTCTTATTAGTTGAAACATTGATTTGCTCCGAAACATCTAGGGATGTTGCCACGACAACGCCGAGGTAAGAGGTAAAAGGCTACTTGTCATGTACCGACCAGCGAAGAATAATTCCGACTGGAAATATGCATTTCCATTCCTACTTCACAAGTCCGGAATGAACCCATCGACGACCAGCAAAAATGCGGAATTAGATCCAGGATTTAGAGGGAATTTTTCTAATGAGCGAAAAACAAAGTTCATGCAGGGACTTTGTCCCTCAACAATTTTCGAACGAGCAAAACATATAACCACCTGCAATAATAACTATTATAAGTGGAATAGTTACTAAGCCCACTTTTTGTAATTATTAAAAAGGTTCATAGCAGGAACGGATATGTTGGGTTATTCGAATGGGAAAAGGATAAGGTAAGTATGATGAAGAGGCAGAGGAGGCGGGTTCGCGGAACGCGACCCATCACTAGTACCTTCCTGCGTCCACAACCATACGGGGGCTGCGTGTGGAAGCTGGATCGGAAATTCCGAATGGAATGTGACATCGCAAACACTGATGACCCAATACAGACTGTATCATGATTAACATTTTCGAATCCAGCCGGTTGAATGAAACCAGCGTTGGAATTCACTTACTTATATTGAAATGTGACAATGCCACATGTAAAACTAAAGGGTAATATTTTAAAAGGTCTCCTTTGCTATAATTCAAATATTTTCATGTGCATTGTAAATCAGTTCAATCCGATTGTAATTAGTAACATAGCCATAGCCGGTAAATATTTAATTGGTTTTGTGGCGACCTAGCGCCCTGTAAAAAAGCTCCTAGTTTCACAAGCCACAAATGCAACAAACAGGTGCATATAAGCTAGTTAGCATGGCGCTAGATGGCGCTATCCGCCAGAACGTCCAACATGTCAAAAACGCAAGAAGTCTATATCGCACTAACGTTTCCCAACGAATTAGGAGAGCAGCTGCGTAGCCGTGGGTCTCAAGACCTGACCTACCTTTGCATCTGTCCACAGTTTTATTACTACAATATAGATACATAGACTAGATTGCGATTTGCAAATGTAGATGACACCTAAAAATAATAAGAACTTGGAGAATGAACTAATCTTGTTATTTTATCGTTAATTAATAGTGACTATGATTATTAGTTGTTTTATTGTATTTTTATGAACGCTATAAAACACCTTATCTGATAATTGTGCAGTCCCTCCGGCCGCAATCAATTCCTATTTCCTACAATGCAGCGTTTCAAGATTCTACATAAGTATACAGTGTTCGTTGAAAAAAGCTATAATTTGAATATGTATAATCCCATGTTTATCTTAGAAATGTTATTATGTACATAACACGTCTTAATCTCTCACTACACTGAAAACAACGCACGAAAGATGTTGGGACAGGCTGCAAAGGTTGGCGTTTGAGTAAGGAGGGTCGGCTCTGGAGGAAGGTGCAAAGCCTGTATGCGGGTAACGAATCCGAGAGCATCTGGTCCGCGCTGCTAAGGCTAACCGCACGCGGGCCCGCCGCCGCTCCCGGGCCAGCACTAATCACCCACGCCTGTCGACCCGGCGATGCTTATGCACCGCCTTCCGAAATATTTTTTCTAAGCCTCGCCTCCTTATTGTATTCGCAAAGTTCGCAAACGAGCGTTTTTTATGCCACAAAAAGTCTGCCTTGAAATGGATTTTTCGAGCACGCGGCCGGGAAATACATTTAAATAAAAGAAATTACCTACGTGGCTAGCTTAGCCTGAGCTTCGGTATGTGCCTTATAACGAGAAGACTTTGGTTAGATACCGGTGTCCACAGTTTTCTTTCTCTTCGATTTGGATGACTGCAATTACAAATTGGTCACGTGACTTCAACGTAACAGCGAAAAAATAACGGAATTTGAATTTGTGTGACATGATTGTTTCTTCCTATCCTTTCAAATATTGACAGGAAGCCCACTACTTCAGCATAAATGGGATATGTAAATGACGAAACGGGTTAAAAACTGGAAACACTGAGACCGATCATTATTTTGTCGGAAGCATTAATTCCCTTTAATTTTTAGGGTTCCGTACCCAAAGGGTGTCAACGGAACCCTATTACTAAGCCTCCGGTGTCCTTTCGTCCTTCCGTCTGTTACAGGGCTGTATCTCATGAACCGTAATAGGTAGGCAACTGTTTTTTTCACAAAATATGTATTTATTTTGCCGCTATAACAACAAATAGGGAACATTAAAAAATAATACAAAATAAAAGGGGGGCCCATACAAAAAACGTGATTTCTTGGTGTTAAATCTTGTACGGTGGTACGGAACCCTTCGTGTGCGAGTCCGCCTCGCACGTGGCCGGTTTTATTTTAGGATGGAATCACAAACATCACCATAAATGTAGAAGTACATTCGAAAAAAAAAACGTATTCTAATTCTTGTTACAAGGATTTATTTGTACACCTGTGGACCGTCCCGTGCGAACACCAAATCAATGATGACCGCTTTCTGATGAGCCGTCTTCGGGTTACTTTCGAAGCGGTCAGGAGTGGACGCAATATTGCACGTGTGCAGCGGGGAGTCGGGCGGGCGCTTGTTTGTTTGTGTATGCTAATGAACTCTGACTACAAAAATATTTTCATTAGCTTACGAGGGCGTAATCAGAGCAGAGGCGGGTTCAATCAGCGGCAGGCAGCAGCTCCGCGCCGGGAGGGAACCATTCGACAACATGGCTGCACACTGTTATCGCTGTTAATAAAGACCCGCTTGTTTACAGAGATGGGCCAATTAAGGCGCTAGGACTAGCCAACTACTCGCGCCATACAAATGCACTTTTTAACAAATGTAATAATATGTAGTGAAACGCTTCAGCAAATCCAAATAGAACTTCAGACTGATAATGGATTGTTAATATTTTTTTATTCCATCATTTATTTAAATAATAATAAAAATAAAAAAGTTGATTTTTCTCATTAGAAATCTGAAAGTAATTCGATTTCTAGATATAAGCAAAAACAGCATATATGCATAAACAAAAAATTCCATTTGCTTTTAGATTTCTACATTTAGTCAAAAAAGTTCGGAAATGGACACCGTTTCCGCAATGTATTTTGTATAGAAAAAGGAAACATACATTAACGAAAATAATTCGATTCGTAGACAAGGAATCATATATTGTAAGGATGACACTTATAATCGTCAGACTTAGTTAGTTAACTTGGGGTGCCTCGTCTAACTTTGCGATTTGGCTAGTACCAGGCCCTTAAAAGCGAGGCAATGTAACATCTCAACGGAGACGAGAGGTGCAGGCTGACTCAGTATGGTTTTTGGTGGTTGATGTCATTTAGAGGCAAGTATTCTCTTCCCTATTTTCAATAAGATAGTATACAGGATGTCGTAACGGCCAGTACATTAATTTCGCCAGCGTAATCCTCATGTTTTTCCGAGACAAAAAAGTTAGCTTGTTTTTCTCTAAAGTGTCTAGTTACCGAGATTTACATTTTAGAAATTTATGTTTTCGTCTAGTGTAATTTATCGCGACATTATAACAGTGCATAAGGAAGGTCTTGGCATGGAACCTACATCCCACGTGGGGTGTCAGGCTAATTTCATAACAGTAGTTGTGATATTAGCCATCCATGCAACGTAACGTAACGGAACATTAGAATCCTTTTACACTAAATTATTGACTTAGTTTTGGAAAGTCCAACTTTTTATTTAGAACATTTTCAGCAAAAAGATACTAAACTTTTTTGTTTGTTACAATCCCCATAAGCATTTCCCAAATTTAATGTACTGGCCGTTACGACAACCTGTATAGTCCTATGCAAATCGCTGAAGTCACGTGAAATAGTTGTATGACGGACAGCTACTTTCCTTGTTTTGAAAAAAAAAAACAATGTGGAAATAGGTGATGTCATACTGGCTGTTAGTTAGTTTCCTCTATTACTCTCTTAGTTTACTATCACCACGAGTGCCATTTCTGGCTCCCAAAACATATGGAAAACACGGTAAACGTCAACCGGCACGTCCTGCTCCTCGTTACGAATACATAAATACGGCTATTAAGGTGGCCCAACCCGCTCATCTCCCCATACAAAAGGGGAAAGAAGATCACGCCTATATTTCTTGTCAGAGATCTAAAATTTTGTTCAATATAGCTTTATTTGATTGAACTAGATGTCTGATAACCATGTAAAATTGTGTTTGGTTTCCAAGTTATAACGTCCGAAAGTTCGGATTTTTCGCGCGTTTTATACAATTACTTTGGAGGTGGATTACGCAATGATAAAGTAAGAACATCTTAAAAAGATTAGTCATCAGACATAGCTTGTTTAATCAAGATTTATAACCTATTTGGTTTTTGTTAGATTTTTGACTACAGCGGTCGTGGTTTACTTTTAGCTATAAGTCGTTTTGAAATTAAAATTTTCGTAAATCTTACCAAATCATACACTATGCACATTGTCTTTTTTGTAGACAGGTTGCATCTTCCTCATAACGGAGCCTGTCTTATTCTTAAAAAAAGAGAAGGTCCCAGAGCGCAACAGCACGGTTTTGTACCGTGCCCGCAAATGAGTTGAGGCCGCCGGGTTGGGCCACCTTAAGGCGCTAGGACTAGCCAACTACTCGCGCCATACAAATGCACTTTTTAACAAATGTAATAATATGTAGTGAAACGCTTCAGCAAATGCAAATAGAACTCCAGACTGATAATGGATTGTTAATATTTTTTGATTACATCATTTATTTAAATAATAATAAAAATAAAAAAAGTTGATTTTTCTCATTAGAAATCTGAAAGTAATTCGATTTCTAGATATAAGCAAAAACAGCAAACATGCATAAACAAAAAAAATCTATTTGCTTTTAGATTTCTACATTTAGTCAAAAAAGTTCGGAAATGGACACCGTTTCCGCAATGTATTTTGTATAGAAAAAGGAAACATACATTAACGAAAATAGGTTGATTCCTAGACAAGGAATCATATATTGTAAGAATGACACTTATAATCGTCAGACTTAGTTAGTTAAATTGGGGTGCCTCGTCTAACTTTGCGATTTGGCTAGTACCAGGGCCTTAACGAAATGTACCGTCCCTACGCTGTAGCATTTCAACTGGGCAAAAGTTGAAGCCGAAACGAAAATTAGTTTAATTTAGTGAAAATGACGAACGCTTCCTTGGGGCATGATAACGAAGAAAACGCCTAGTTTCCAAACGAAATCGGCCCATTCACGAATTTCACCCTCAAATGTAGTAGTTTTGGTCACTGAGGAGTAAATAATCCAAATTGGTACAAGCATTGGTATGCGCTGTGTCATGTGAACAGAAGATTAGAATTTGTGACAAACGTGAATTATATGTCCACTACAGCGATGGGTCGTTCCGAGTCCAATTTAGAGAACCCGCTTCCTCTGCTTTAGTTGCTCCCACATCCATTCCGAGGTGAAATACATACCATATATAAAACATTCCTTTGAAAAAGCGACGTACATGCTTAGTATGAAAAAGTATATTTTCTGAAATTATAACAATTCCGGAGTGAAATTATAACCATACCGGATTTTTGCGGGTTCTTCTTCATTCCGGAGGTCATTCGGACTTGTGGTGTAGGACTGGAAATGCATTTCTCTTTGGACCCGAAATGAGCAATTTCTAGTACTTACATACATATTTGGTTAGATATATTCTACTTTTTCTTATTATTTTATACCCACATATTATATTATATTGTCTATGGATTAAATCAAGTATGATTAACCCACCGAGGGTCCAAACGGTTGAAAAATACCAAAAGTAAATCGGAAAAGTTAGAGCCATTATAGGTATTTGCTTACCGCACAGGCGGGGGGTTGGCGGGGGTAGCGGGGAGGTCGGGCGGAGGGAACAACTAGGTTGATGTGAACGAGAACGTTCGTGAGTTAAACTTTTATGTTGTATCTACATCTTAAATATATTATTACGATCCGAGCGCGCTGCTCTCCAAAGTTAGGCACGAGGCACGCGAGGCCAAAACTTACCGAAACTATTCCTCGGTCATAACGTGAAGGGGAGTAATTACCTGAAAACAAATAAAACTTTATTACAATCACAAACAAGGCAATAAGTAGCAATAAAAAAAAAGCAGTCGTTTCGGAATTTCAACCAACTACGGTAAAACATAGGTCAAGCTCACATTGCGTCGCGAAATAATTTACATTCGTACAGTAACAACCGTATCAGAGTCGGCGGACTAACTTTGGTACGCGTATTAAGGTCGGACTAAACCGGTTTTTGTATGGTTCGTCCGGTGCTAATCCCGTACGAAGTTTTGACAGGTTCTCTCTGAATGCATCTGAGAGTGATTAGTACGCGGACTGGCCACCGGAATATTCAAACAAAATGCTATTTAATCCGGCGATAATCCCCGTATTAAAATTAGTCCGCCCACTCTGAATACTACCGTTAGGGTTTTCAGTGTTTAGAAATAGATTCCCTTCCCTTTATGATTACTACTGCATTGCACTGGATGGAAAACACTATTTTCCTGGCCGCTTCGACCAGGTTTTTATCCAATGCGATGGTAGGTACCAACCCGAGCGGGTTTAACACTACCACCCGGTACAGGGGGATTCCGAACCGTGGAACTGCTCGCATTTGTGAGGAAATGTAGTTATCCGATTCAAGAAAGTGGTGCATCAACGCGGCGGGCATTGAACCTCTGACCTCTGGCATCAGAAGCAAGGCCCCGCACCTCGAGCCGCTCAATAACTCTCATGAAACGCATGCAAATAATTCAGACGGATCGATCCGGTCCGGGCAATCGGAGCTGGAGTACGAGTGCTCTCCTCCGCT
The DNA here is from genome assembly GCA_946894095.1 of Incurvaria masculella. NCBI lineage: Eukaryota > Metazoa > Arthropoda > Insecta > Lepidoptera > Incurvariidae > Incurvaria > Incurvaria masculella. Next base: position 10,613,786 of record OX335647.2, read on the forward strand.
CCTCGGCGCGGTAGGAGCGGGTAACGAGCGCAATCAGACCTAACTGCCCGTGTACATGCGAACCGCGCCCGCTGCTGCTGCTCCATTGTCTGCGAGCGGCGCCCTCCTCGAGGTGCGCGATGCTCCCGGCGAACGTATTATCTGCCTGTCCGGAGCCGCCTCCGCCGGCGCAGGTCCGCCAGATTAAATACAGTGATCCGATCAAAGCTCGCGTTGGACGGCCACGATTAGAGCCGGAACGTCGAAGGCTATTATCCGCAAGTGCGCTGGAGCCATATTACGAACGCTATCGAGTAAGCGCTATCGCGAAGGCGATATCGCTGTCAAAAATTGTATGCATTTGACAGATGGTTCTAAAGCGCTTTCGATACCAACTGTCAAACGCATACAATATTTCTGACAGGCGATGTCGCCTTTTCGATAGTCCCTGCTCGATAGCGTTCGTAGTAGGGGGGGGGGGGGGGGGCTCGACTATCTAACGCGAACGCGTTGGAGACTCGCCATAACGATGGGCAACAGGCGAAGGGTCATTCAAAATGGCCGAAAGTGCTCAATCAGCGACGCAGCTAGTGTGAAGATTTCACAAGGTGACACGAGTGGATTGAATACAGTGGCGCGCTTGAGCGGGTCGAAAGAACGATAAAAAGGAATGGAGTAGAGACACGCCTGGCAACTGCGTCGCCGAGTGTTTGCCTAAGGATGCAAAACCCATACAACAGGCTCATAGGAACCTTGACTGCCCGCGCGACTGTTTTATATTAGGTCAAATAAAAAGGGCACATCATTCAAAAATTTTGCCAAGAAACTATGCATCTATTTGGTTTAGTTTGCTCTAAAATAATTATGAAAGTTATTTAGAAAAGAGCAGACTAGAACAGAGCGGTGCGCTCAATTTCCGGTTTTTTTAGGGTTCCGTACCCTAAGGGTGAAAACGGAACCCTATTACTAAGCCTCCGCTGTCCGTCCGTCCGTCCGTCCGTCCATCAGTCCGTCCGTCCGTCCTTCTGTCACATGGCTGTATTTCATGAACAGCAATAGGTAGGCAGCCGAAATTTTCAGAGATTGTGTAGGTATTTCTTTTGCCGCTATAAGAATAAGTAGGTAAAATGAAAATATTAAAGGGGGCCCCCACATAAAAAACGTGGTTTTTGTGTTAAATCTTGTACGATAGTACGGAACCCTTCGTGTGCGAGTCCAACTCGCACTTGACCGGTTTCTTTTTTTGTAAAACTGTTATTGCGACACGCTATTATTTATAGTGAACTACGAACATGTCGCGTCCTTTCCTTTTTAAAAGTTGTTGGCGGGACGTTACCGATTGTCGTTGACGGTTCGTTGACCGGCGCATCGCCTTCAGCGCCTCGAGTCCGCGAGTGACGTGACAGGCGAGCGCAATGACGCAAGCCCCGGCGCGGAGCGGTCTCGCATCTCACACGTGCCTGCATTCATTTACTTATTTACTTTATTTACTTTATTTATGTACATTGGTCGTTAAAAATTGGGATTTAAGGCGGCCCATCCCGCTCATCTCCCCATACAAAAGGGGAAAGAAGATCACGCCTATATTTCTTGTCAGAGATCAAAAATTTTGCTCAAAATAGCTTTATTTGATTGAACTAGATGTCTGATGACCGTTGGCATTGTAAAATTGTGTTTGGTTTCCAAGTTATAAGGTCCGAAAGTTTGGATTTTTCGCGCGTTTTATACAATAACTTTGGAGGTAGATTACGCAATGATAAAGTAAGAACATCTTAAAAAGATTAGTTATCAGACATAGCCTTTTTCATCAAAATTTATAATCTATTTGGTTTTTGTTAGATTTTTGACTACAGCGGTCGTGGTTTACTTTTAGCTATAAGTCGTTTTGAAAATAAAATTTTCGTAAATCTTACCAAATCATACACTATGCACATTGTCTTTTTTGTGGACAGGTTGCATCTTCCTCATCACGGAGCCTGTCTTATTCTTAGAAACAGAGAAGGTCCCAGAGCGCAACAGCACGGTTTTGTACCGTGCCCGCAAATGAGTTGAGGCCGCCGGGTTGGGCCACCTTAATGCCTGTTACTAATAAACCCAGATGATCATACGATATTTTGACATGCAGTTTTGAATTCGAGAGAAAGGGACTAAACATTATATAACTATTCAGAGGAGGATCTGGGTTTATTAGTAACAGGGAATAACTTTATTCTTGGAATCATACCTTAAATCCATGATTTAAATCATGGAATCATGATCTGAAAACGAGTTAAATATGCCCGAGTGGCACAGGTACCTACTAGAAATAAACTTTTTTTGCACACAATTTAAAACGAAGCAAGCACAGCACGTCTAGATAAAATAATGACCTGCTGTCTGCAGTCTGCAAATGAGATTCAAATACAGGATTCGCTCCAACGTTTGTATTTGAACTTCCACTGTTTCTGCGTAATATTTATACAGAAACGGCGCCGCCCCTGCGCTCTTCCCGCGTGCCCCCTCCCCCACCCCTCCGCCGCTGCCGCAGGCGAGTCCCGTATTTTCGCGGTGCGCCGTCGCCCTCGGGTGGAGGAAAACTAGCCATACGCAGAGACAAGATTATGATACGAAGGTCGAAGGCAGTGGAAAGGCGTGTCGGCTCCTTCACAGAATTGATATACTTAGAAGGTACGTGTGCCGAAAAAAAATCCTAATATAAATACGTCATTGTAAGAGCCTTTTTAGGTTGGTGCATGGTTATAATTATTACTTATCTGTTAATGTTTCATCATTTCGATACGTAGTTGGTTTTTCATAAATAAACTAATAAAACGCGTTTTGAAAAATAAATTACAGAGGGAAAATGACAGAGCAAAAAGGTTAAGTAAATATACTTTTTCGTACTAAACAGGTGTGGCTTAATCCAAGGAATTTGATATGTTTATATGTATAATCAATCGACGATCTTTCTTTAATTAATGTGTCCTTGCTTCACGGTCGGTTATCCATACATACACATCACATTCCGAGCAAAAAGGTTGTTTTAAATTTTTCGTTAAAACTAAATTCAAGGCAGTGCCGTGGTGGGTCAAATTAAAATTCAAAATATTTTATTGTAACATATTATCTGGTCTGTTATGAAGAAACCGCCGTTTACGTTTGGAAGTGGGCCGTGGAGACGTTGAAGATGACGAGAGCCACGGGCGACCAGGAACATCGACTACTGATGACACCATCCACAAAATCAAAGATATTGTGCATTCCAATCGCCGAATCATTATTAGTGGCAGAGGAAGTTGGTGTCTCATACGGATCTTATGTCAAATGGCCGCCGAATTCGTGCCAAGCACGTTTTTTGGTAGTCAAACTACACTAAGCCCCGGTTGCACGAAGAGACGACTGAGTTAATCAATGTTCAAACACGTTACTTTTAGTGATACGCATAGAGCTCCTTCCATACTGTCCACACAAGTGACGTGTTTGATCATACTTTGACGTTGGTTTTGATTTCTTCTCCTTTCGTGCACTGGGCCCTAAGTTACGGCCAAAACTAATAGATCCACCAGGTTGCACTGTCAACAAGAAGTATTCTAAGTAATAGCTTTAGCGTAGTTAGCATGAGGCCAAGCATAAAAAATTCCGGAATTGTTGAAGGACAACTAGTTCCAATTGCACCAAGATAACGCGCCCGCTTACGCCTAGCGGCTTGTTTGCGATTTTTTGACATAAAAATATTAAGAAATGTTTTGAAAATTTAAAATGTTCGGGCAGGAGTTATACCCGACTGTGATTACTTCGAAGGCGACCATATTAATATTAAGCAATAAGAAAAGATTCTATTAAAATTATACACAATAACCGTGTATTTTCTTATTAGTCTGTTTGCATATGTACAATAATATGCATGCTACCTGCGTTCGGGCTACGTACTAGTCGTGGGACGAGTAATGAGAAATGGGTTTGTAAACTGTTACTAGTGTAAAAACGAAGTATTCATTTTACGCCGAGCAGTATGGCCGCTACAAGTTTCTTGTAGCGCACTGGATCGCGCACGCGGCGCGCCAACGAAAGCCCGTAGGTTGCGAGACGTCTAGACGCAAAGACCCGCCAGCCGCGACTGTCTCGCTCGCGCAATGTAGCCGTAACCGGCTTGAAGCCGGCGACTCTCGTAACTGCGGTTACGAGTAATAGTTAGTAATATTAATAATTACTTCGTTGCGGCTTGTAGCCGGCGACTCTCGCAACTGGGGTTACCGCCGAAACTGTAATGCGCGCGCGCAGTGCGCACTGTAGTCGAAGAGGGGCTACATTCTTAACGACCGCCGTTGTGGTTTGCTTACAGAAAAAGTCCAACGATTAGTATTTCTAAATGCTAATAGGCATATGAAATAAATTATAAATATGTTTATTTATCATTTGTGTTATATTATTTCTGGGGATTATTTTGTCGAGGATAAAAAGTTTTGTCTGACTTCTTAATTGTTTGCGATAACTACATAGTAACAAAACCTCATTCTTGATTTTGATTTTTGGATTTTTTCTCTTCTTCTTGATTTTTGAATACAGGTCGCTTCACTCGAGATTCAGAATTCATGTGAGATGATCGAACCGTGCTAGATGTCATTATACCCATTCATGTCCAGCCAAAAAAAAAAAATGGGGAGAAGAAGGGAGAGGGAGTTTTCTTTCATTTCTTTTTGAAACCGTTTCCGCTAACGGCTATCGGCATCAGCATTAACAGTTACTAACGTTTTCGAAAACCAGTGGAAACGCCCACGACTACTACGTACAGAAGCGACACATGAACTGACGATGTGGGCTGTATCGTCCTGTGGTAAATATAGCAATCATAGTCTTTATATAAATTTATTAAAACACATTTATCGCCTTTAAATTAACAATATGAAAGCCAGTTTCGCAGCGCATCAATACGACATACTGCCGCTTCCGCACTCCTCGCTAAGGCTGAAAAACACACGTAAAAATAGAAGTAGTCTAGGCCTAGTGCGAATCGGCGTAGAGTGTGATACTTAAAGGAACATCAGTGAGAGTGACACACAAACTTCTTATTGGTGCATAATTGACAGAATTCACTAACGTATTTTATCGCATATCCGTTTCTCTGGTTAAAGAATAGATAATGCCCAGGTTCGATATCGTTACAAGTACTTAAGTTAGGGTTGCCATAAGTGCAAAGAAAATATACAGGACAGGCAGTTTCTACTGTTTAGGCGAAGGGAAGTTTAAAAAACAACCAGCGCCGTAAGGCTTCTTGACTCGAAATGCCGTACTTAATGGCTCGAAACGGGACTCGTCCCGTAATTAGGGGACGTGTGACAACCCTAACTATAGTACGTACACATATCGCGTCCTCGTTGTTCCACGCGCACCTGGACCTACGGCTCAAAGCGAGCAGTTAAATTAGATTGCGGCGGGCTCGGTCCCTTTGTGCACACAAATGTACTCCTGCCGTGCGAGTAAGTAAAAACAATTTTCCCAGCTCCGGACAAAGTTCGGAAAAGATAATAATTTGGGGCGCGGTCGAGCCTTCGCCGCCGCCTCCGGGGGCGCGGGGCGAAGGGCGCGGGCGCAAGATGTGAGGCAGAATAATTAAAAGGGATTAAAGTTTAAATCCTCATTTGAAGGATCGTATTTACCAAACTTCTTAACCAAACAAGGGTCGGTGTATTTAAACCGAAACATAATAAGTGGCCGCTACCGGAGAGGAATCCGATGCTTAAATTATGCCTTAATGTTATGTATTAAATGTACAGTCGCCCCCAAAATGGATTATTGGCAAGGATGGTATTCAAGAGTATTTACTTACTTATTTAGAAATAACCATTAAAATGAAATTAATGAAATTATGGACATTCATTCTAATCAAAAGGGCTTGCTTTTACCTTCTGTTTTATGACCTGTACTCCGTCGTCCGTCGTCGTTGATCTATTCACCATACAAATGGTGTTACACAAGTTTACAGAAAAGCCTCAATGTATATACATACATATTAAAATGTTGAAGCATAACATTACGATTCATTGGTACCTCAGCTAATTCAGCGGTACCTAAACAAATAAAGTTAGGTTTGCAAAAAAATAGCTCATGCCGGGAGAGGGCCAGCGGGCGGTTACCTGAACCCTAGCGTTTACACGCGTACAGTAGTCGGAAAACTTTAATGCCGCTCGATCCCTGGGTTCACGCATACAGTCACCCTACGAATACAATTTAAATATATATGTGTATATATTTGTTTTGTTTTTTTTACTATTTATCATAATAAATATTATTTATGTATTTCTATATATATGTGTATTTTGCTACATTTACTTGTAGCCATGAAGACTCTTTCAGTAAGAACCCATATTTTTTTGAGAAATAAAATCCAATGGCAAAAGTGCCAAAGAGATTATCGATCTCCGTGCATAATACCGTCCATCAATATACATATTTTTTTATTTATTCATAAAAATAAAGACCACAAATAATATTAATAATAAAATAGTTAAAGGTTGTTAAATTTAAAAATAGTTAAATTTATTTCAAATAATATAAACTTAACCTAACCTACACAAACCATTGAGACACGTATCTCTAATCAAACAAGACTCTAAAATAATTTCATGGACTTTTGAGCACCAATAAATAAAACAGTCGTATTCAGATTGAACTGTGACAGCCGTATTGAGGGGGAGCGGACTAAGTTTAGCACGCGTATTAAGGTCGGACCAAACCGGTTTTTTTATGGTTAGTGCGGTGCTAATTTCTTACTAAGTTTTGACAGGTTCACTCTGAGAATACGACTGTAAAAGTTTAATACGCGGATTATCAGTGGACTAACCATACAAAAGGAGATTTAGTACCACAGCAGTCGTGCCGATGATTCTGTACTTCGCGAAATCGCCATTAGCGAAGCGCCATTTAAACAGAATGCATATACATATATACACTTCGTGTGCACGCACAGGCTTTGGAGTTGTCGCAAGCCTTTCGAGGCAACCTATCGATTATGCGCCAAGCTTTTCGCCCGAAGGTACTAATTGAATTTTAGTTGTAACCCAAGCTGTATTGTGCGCGGTGTCGCCGGGGTCGGTGGGTGCTGCGGGGAGGGGCACGGCGGCGGCGCGGGGGTGAGGGGGTGCCGCTCGAGTTGCTACGGGAAGCCACACAAGTGAGCTGTCACCGCGTGAGAACTATGGACTAACTTGGGCGCAGTTTGCCAACACCTTGCGCAACTTATGGCATTTTTAAAACTTTGCCAGTTCCTTTCTTCGCGGCGAAGTTTGACGGTTGTTTTATTCGGCGGAATTTTAAATTATGTGTCTTTTTACGATAAAACTATGAATCTGCGCACAGCCCCACGCGCATGCGGACAGGATTCCTATGCAGATAGGAAATTCAGTATGTACACTGACAAGAAACTTTTTTATCGAACCTGACATGGATGGCTAATAAATACCACACAACTACCGTCATGATATTAGACACTAGATACAGCACATTAGAGGTGCCATGCCAGGATCTTCTCTTTTATGAGCACGGCTAGACTGTGCTGGATGGAAAACACGAATTTTTTTTCATTGCAGCTTCGACCATAGTTTCATCCAAAACGGTGATAGCAGCCCGGGCGGGCTTAACCCTCATCAAATTAAAAATCAAAGTAAATCACGAACTAAATTTGGACATTTGACTGAAATAGAACGTTGTTTTCGTATTATGAGTACGATTAACATTGTGAAACACATAAACAATAAGTAAATATACTTTTCCGTACAATGATATTGAATATGGTTGTTGCCACAATATATAAATTGGTGTGTTCATAAAAAAGCGTTTCGAAAAGTAAAGGGTTGATACGGCAATCAAAGGGTAGGTTTTCTAGAAAATTATCAAACATTTTCTCGCGACATTTTGCAATCACATTTCTCTCTCAGTGTGGTAAGTACATTGTACCTAACATAATTATTTTGGCCAATATGCTGCCAGCGACCGAGGAAGTGTTGGTGAGAAATCTACCGGCCAGAAGTGGGGGTCACGACTAGAGTTTCAAGGAAATCACACCCAGACCCGAAGTGGAAACAGTGTGCAAGTAAATTAGGGCCCGCGTCCCTTGGGCGCCCTTGCCATTTCATCAGCAAGATCTAAGGCTATATGCAAATGGCGACCAGCCTAACTGTGAGGTAATATATGGACCTGTGGTTGCACCGGCGTAAAATGTGAGAAAATATGCGAGGGAATTCGATATTTTTTTTATTTTTATTTTTTATTTATTCAGGAATCATACAGTTACACAAAACATACAAATTTAAACAATACACATAACATTTAAACCAAAAAGATTCCATTAAACAAAATAACATACAATTAACAGTGATTCAAGGTTCTGAGAAAAGGGGAAAATAAAAAACAAACAAAACATATTACTTACTACGTAAACTAATTCAATGTAAGAAAATAAAATGAGGCGAAATCGAAAAAAAAACAAAATGAGATAAGAAAAAAAACATAACTAGACCAAATAATACAAAACAATAAAACCTTAACAAAAATATAGATAAAAAATCTACAAGAAAATCAAGAGTTCAGTTAACTTCTATAATCTTTAATCATTATCGAAAAATAAATCTAAATTAGATTACATTTTATTATAGTTATCGCAGCTGCGTCGCACAAAAGAGTTACTAAGGTACCTACCTGGTCTTACTGATTGGAACATTAATTAATTAATTTGTTGCCAAATATTCTGCCTTAGAGCGCAGAAGGTATGACAACGCTTCTGATTGGTGCAGAATCGATCGCATCCGCTATCATATTACGCTGGTTACACCCCAATCCTAGTTCGGTCGTGCGAGTAAAGTGAGCATATTCATCTTGATTTTTTGCATAAATGCATACAATCGCATACATACAACATTGTCCCTACGTCCCCTTTCTAAAATAGCTCAACGCGACAGGCAGGTGACTGCACCCATTCACTCTGGACATTAAAAAATCAACCAACCGAACCTCAAGCTGCCCAATCTATAGGGTCGGTAAACTATGGAATGAACTCTCTGCCCAGGTATTTTCCCTAAAATATAACCTGGGATCCTTCAAACATAGTGTGAAGAAACACTTGGCCGGCTGGTTTGGTTTTAACAGCATCCCATGGGCGTCGTTCGTAGTATGTTTGATCATCTCAAACAGTATCTCTGTTACTAATAAACTCAGATCATCATCTAAATAGTTATACAATGTTTTGTCCTTTGCATTGACATGCAGTTTGGAATTTGAGGAAACGGGACAAAACATTGTATAAATATTGAGACGATAATCTGGGTTTATTAGTAACAGGGAAAAAGTAGAGTTGGTTCCGACCCAGAGTGCAGCGGCCCTGCACCGATGCCCCGCCGCCCCGCACTAATTGAGCCGCGACGCCTCCCACTCCAGCTCCCGCCCACCAATCAGCTTCATTGCTCTAATTTGTAAGCTTACACTTTTCGATGCTGGCCAGTGCCGGCTAACCCCAGCAGCCCGAGCACTCGATATGCAAGCGTTAACTGCCCCGGCTGCAATGGTACCCAGTTGGTTTCCAGCGGTAGTTGTCCTATTATGGATTCATAACATTGATCAAAAAAGTTATGAATCTACTATGAGACCCGCTGTCTCAAATTGTCCTAACTATCAACTCTCATCACGAGCTCAATTTTCCAATTACGCCACCTGCTGCATAGCCATAATTAAGAATGCTGATAGTATCTTACACGATTATATGCAAAAAATGTCCATACGGCGGCGCGGGGACGCGTCGCGAGCAACGACCACATGACACTTTCCATCCTTTTCTCTGATTGGTTGAAACCAATATATATCTATAGTAGTAATAAATCTGTATGGGGGGTGTTCATGGAGTAAGTTGCTATGTTTTCTAAGATACTTGGTTTGTAGACTTTATGTATGATACTAAGACTAAATTGATGATTTTTAGTAATCAGTTCTATATGTATGTATGTTCCTCCATAACTCTTAAACCGATCATCCGAATTCGATGAAACTTACTACACGTACATGTTAATACGCGGGACACTGGATAGGCTATATATAATTCAGTTCCGCTTACGTTAAGATGTAGCTGTCATACAAACCGAAATGCCCCGAGGCGGCGGCTTGGGAGGTAATCACTATCTGCCTTTAGTTCTTCATTTACTTCTTCTAAGCCACGCAACGGACTCTTTGATACGGTTTTCATTCATATAAGAAGCGATCAACGAGAAAGGATTGCGTATGTAATTTTTAAATATTTAACACAAACCTTAGGAGAAAAATTATAACTATGTACTTGAAAATTATGGTGTTAAAAAGCCTACAGAAAGTTCCACGATATCATGTAGAGCGATAACTTCGAACCGCTCACCCGATTTATATGCGTATTTTATCAACGTATAGCAACTCTGGGCGCAGTCAGATTCTGGATGGGTTACCGTTTCGATGTTGAACGTGACTGTGGTTCGTATTCCTCATAAAACTTTGTAAAAGTAAGGAAGGTGGTAGGGTTAATCCCGCCTTTGTTAGTTTTGTATCAATTTCTATGTAGCAGTGCCAGTGCAGTAAGGTTCTGGCGGCACATGCTTTTAAAATTTGCTCGCAAATGTTTACGAAGCTCTAAATAGAAATATGTCGATGTTTATCATTTAATCATGGCCAGGGCTTTTAGCGGGGATCTCAAAAAAAGGAAAAAAGGGACCTATAATCCGAAAAAAAGGGACTTCATGAGCCAATTTTTTTTTATGCGACCTGACATGGGTGGCTAATACCACACAACTACCGTTATGACATTAGCCCAATACACCACATTTCCGAAGGAATTAGGTGCCATGCCAGGACCTTCCCTTTATGAGCACGGCTACATTGAACTGGATGGAAAACACGGACAATTTTTCATTGCCGCTTCGACCATCTTTTCATCCAATGCGATGGAACCAAACCGTGCGGGCTTAAACCTTACCACCTAGTATGGGAAGGGGACCTACACTTTTACATGGATTCATAACCATGTAGCAGCTCGCATTCGTGACGAAATGCACTTATCTAACTCGGAAAGAGTAAGAGAGTGGTGCATGTCGGAATTGAACCCAGGCCTCTGGTACGCTAGGCCAGTCCCCGCGCCACTAGGCTACAAGCTGCTCAGTTAAATACAACCACAATAATATAATAGAAACAATAATATTAAAAATGGTGCTACAACAACATCATCAACAAGATGTTGCTGGGAAGTGTTAGATATATCATTTAGTTTGCCACTCACTGGGTTGAATGTTGACATGTAACCCTATTTAAAACTAATTGGTACTCCGTCTCCTTTTTAGAAGCTTGCTGGATGAATAGAATGAATCAAAGACCAGTGCCTGTGGGATTGCCCTTTTAGGAGCTTGGCATAGATTTTTTTTGCGAAAACAATTCCTTCATTTTAAAATGATAAATCAAATATTTCATCATATTTCGTCATTACGAATTCTTTGCGTGTTTTCCACTACAATTGCTTAACGGTTCCCAGGAAACAAGCATACTACACCTGCATTATACTCATTTCGGATAGATTTTAAATACAAAGAATTTTATCCGAAAATCAGGTTTTTTATTAATGGCTGCGATTGTTACCTTCATCTCAAACGTAGACCATTTAGGTGTAGAGCGTAGCGACAAATTAATATTGGTATTTTTTTATTTTTTGAGAAATTTAAATAATTATGAATAAAATCGAAGTATTTAGTTGTGAAATCATGAATAATAATGATTTATAAAAAAAATGAGGGGATACTATTTTAATAGTAGCAACCTTTCGCTAGTTTCCCAGTTCGCCACGGCGTCGCCACGTGAGCCAGTCGCAGATGTTCTCCTTCCATTTAGTTCTGTTCAACCTTGTGTTGTGTGCTGATCGCTTCCCTTTGTTAGCCATGCATATATTTTTTTATTAGTTTTTAGGTTTCCGCAAACTCTGGTGTAGCGCAAATGCATGTTATGGGGGTGATTTGTAGGTTTTTTTAAGAGTTAAAGTACCAATGTGTCCTCTAAAAAGAAAATAATGCTTTCACCATGTGATGAAATAACATAATACTAAAAATGAAGTCACTCTTACCGACTGCCTAACTCTGAATTGGTGTGAACAGTCATACAGCTGAACATGATATCAAACATGGGAATGAGTTTTTGCTAAAAAGGGGCTTTAGGGACCAATTTCAGAAAAAAGGGACTTTAAGGTACCACAAAAAAATTAAGGGACTTTAAGGGACTAAGGGACCACCACTAAAAGCCCTGTCATGCCATATCGGTTCAAACGATTTTGATTAAATTTGGTAGATGGATACATAGTCCTGAACCAGCCTTTTGGTGGGTTACTTTTTATCCAGGAAATAATTTAGACCGAAATCAATCCAACACGACATTGACCCGAGCGGAGCCGGGTACCACAGCTAGTAATATAATAAATTATCTACCCATGCAATTTGAATTTACCCACCTGAATGAATTGGATAAAATACAAAAAATCCAGTTGTTGGATCTTATATAAGCAAGTATGGGGGAAAAATGGTTCACGATATCCTTTTTTTAGGGGCCCGTCGCAAAAAGCGAAAAAGGGACCCTTATTATGGCTCTGGTGTCTGTCAGTCACAAGCATTTTGACCAGAATTGATAAAAACATTACCAATATAGGTACACATATGTATGTAGCACCAACTAATTATGTACTTTTGCTCAAAACGTAACACTTTTTTAGAAAAATGTAGATTTGTGAAGCGCTTATTTTGTATGAAATTACAAAATAATCATCAGGCGAGGGCGAATTTCTTCCACGTCCAGCAGTGATGGTACCCTCCGCACGTAAACACGTTCACGCTTGACCGCTTGTGTATTGCGTGATCTCCCAGATTTTCACAAAAGCCTTATCGAGAACGGTCCGAATGCCATGCTTCCCAGGTAGTTAATTATTCAAAAGTTTGTTGGCACCTTAATGAAGGCTTTAAATAACGTCAACCGCGAGGGCGATGGCGGACGAACACTGTCAGCGAGTTGCGGTTCCAATTTATGCGGTCGCGGCCAGCTCGTAACAATAGCTGTCTACACCGGCCGCGGTGTTGTAAATGTTCGACGAATATGGAGTGATTATGTTAATGACACTCTACGTCGGCGGATTTAATAAAATAATGACCGGCTTATTTGCGACGCACAATTATCCCGTCGTCGCTATAAATATTTCAAACCTGGAATAGGTCATTCCGGCTCCAAAAAGGAATGCATTCCCATTCCTACACCACACGTCCGGAATGAAGGTCCAATGTTACTTCGAGAACCCGTTGAGAACCCACAAAAATCTGAAATGGCAAAAATTTCCACTCCCGTTAAATTTCTACCCGGAGTGGCTATAGTTTCACTCCGGAATGTGTATCTTTCCCCGTGGTGTGGGTTGGGTTATTCCAAGCACACGGTCGAGGCTGCTTGCTTGATTCAAATTCAAATTTGGATTCTTACCGTCCCATGGACGTGTCATTTTCATTCATTGAAAACTACTACCTAGCGATCGTTAAAGCTTCGTTAAGATGAGAACACGATTTTTTATTTGTTTTTTTCGTTTATTAAGGTGGCCCAACCCGGCGGGACTAACTCATTCGCGGGCACGGTACAAAACAGAGCTGTTGCGCTCTGGGACCTTCTCTGTTTAAAAAAAAAAGACAGGCTCAGGAGGAAGATGCCACATGTCCACAAAAAATACCATGTGCATAGTGTATGATTTGGTATGATTTACGAAAAAATTGATTACAAAACGACTTATAGCTAAGTAAACCACGACCGCTGTAGTAAAAAATCTAACAAAAACCAAATAGATTATAAATCTTGATTAAATAAGCTATGTTTGACGACTAATCTTTTTAAGATTTTCTTACTTTATCATTACGTAATCCACCTACAAAGTTATTGTATAAAACGCGCGAAAAATTCGAACTTCCGAAAACAAATACAATTTTACAATGCCAACGGTCATCAGACATCTAGTTCGATCAAACAAAGCTATTTTGAAAAAAATTTGGTATCTCTGACAAGAAATATGGGCGTGATCTACTTTCCCCGTTTGTATGGGGAGTTGAGCGGGATGGGCCACCTTAATGAAAAAGACAGTGTCTGTGATGAGGAGGATGCAAACATGTCGACAAAGCAGACAATGCGCATAATGTTTGATTTGGCTAGATTTACGAAAAATATAATTACCAAAGCAACTTAGGTACAGCTAAAAGTAAATCACGACGGCAGCAGTCAGATATCAAATTGATCATAAATCTTCATGGAACAAGCTAGGCATTATGAGTAACATTTTGAGATGTTTTTCTTTTATAGTTAGCGCGCGAAAAATGATAACTGTTATGGTTAGACCTTATAAATTTGAAACCAAACACACGTTTACAATGCCAAAAGCATCTAGTAGTATTATTCCGGGAGGTCACGACATTTTCGGTCACGATAAGGTAAATGGCTGAATCTGGGTTCACATGTTAGAGACCAACCCTCTGATTCTAAATATGTCGGTCTGCCCGTCCCAAGTGGTTGCGTTTTCTAGATTGGCTATACAAAATAAATGCTGGTATGTACCTCCTGATGAATATACTGATTATCTGGAAACATTGATACCTATTAATTATACAACAATAACCAGACGGTTACTTAATTAAATACTTAAATATACCTAAAGCCTATAACTACTAAATGCAACCAAAGATTTGTTCAGTTTTTGTATTGCTAAGCAAGTATATATGGATACTTTCATGCTTCGTTATTTGCATCCATTTACCTTATCATATGTATTTTTTGTCACCATAACTACTTTTTAAGGCGCCTTATCTAGGTAACGCAACCACTTGGAACAGGCAGACTAACACATTTAGCTTCAGAGGGTTGTACTTTATCCCGTAAACCCAGTTTCAGCCATTTACGTTATCGTTACCATTTTTGTCGCGACCTCCTAGTCTATATAATTTTGGATCTCTGACAATAAATATTCGCATGATCTTCTGTCCACCGTTGGAATGGGGAGTTGAGCGGGAAGACCCACCTTAACTAGGTAATTTTAGGAGTTATGAGAGGGCAAAGAAGCAAGGTCGGCTCGAGCCGTCCCGTGCCGGCGCCGCCGCCGCCGCTGGCCACCCTTCAACTAATTCAGGCAAGTAATTTTCGTAGGTATGCGATTATGTAAACCTACAAGATATAAACGAAATGCCCGCGGAGGAATGCTAACGTTCGGCCCACAACGAGGGCGAAGTTACCGCCGCCTATATAGACGCGACGAACTCCCTCAGCGACCGCACACCCCATCACTGTAACGCGATAGGACGAACGTGGACCCCAGGAACCGCAGAACATTACCCGGGTCTGCGGCGCCCGCGGTCACGCACTGCAGTCCTTTCACCGTCGACACCGTCCGATCTTGAATCGGCTGGCTTAGGGTGCGTGCGTCGATGACATTTCCGGAATAGCTCGCCGTGCTAATGGTGAGCTTATGTCAGGGAGCGAAGGTTTAGAATGGTCCGCGCCCGGGCACCATCGGAGGCTATATGGCGCGGCGGGGCTAGTGACCACGACGCAACCGGTCCGCGGACACACTCACGCCTCGTGAATGCAGCGGCCTCCTCCGTCCCCCCGCCCCGGACCTGCGAGGAACTGCCGATTATCCACCGACATTCGTCATTCCGATTCGCCATGGTGGCTACAGTTTAGATTCGCTTTCCAAAAGCGCTTATTGGTTCTTCCTCTATTTACAAATGGTCGAGCTGCGCCTTTGTTTCCAGTGAAATCTGTAATTAGCACAAACAACATTTCGCTCGAACTGTTCGAGTTTGCTTCCGGCCGACGGAGCCGGCGGGGCCGCGAGCTTGTCGGCGCCGCAGCTGCACCCGTGATCCCGGATTTATGATCACGGCGAGCTCAATCGATCACGACCATTTTTTACCAGTTTAACTATATTTTCACAAACGAAATACATGGATTTACGCGTTCCACAAATATTGATCCTACATCCAGATACGTTCGGTAAGCAGCAGGTTTAGCTAAGCCTAGGAATTTGGGGGCAATTAGTACCTTGTTAAATGGAGCAAACAGAAACTGAGCAAGCGTGACTCACGTAGCGCAGCTAACCTGAATTTTACGAGAGCGGTAAGAGGTAGATTGAAGGCCACGAGGTCTTGCTGGATGCGTCATGGCGTCGGCCGCAGCCGCCGCGCGCCGCGGCCCTCCGAAGGATTTGATCGATTGCGGGACCCCAATTCTTCAATCTTGTTTTTTACGAACATAATTGAGAGACTTCCCGCCATTGGTGCTTGATGGTTAGACCGTAATACATTTATAGAACGTGTCTTATTATGCTAGCTGAGGTTCCCGGTTCCGCTTTGGTCAATTTCTATTTTGATATCCACCCTAGCGGAACCCGTTAAAATGTGGTCAGAACATCAATATAGTCGGAAACCCTCGCAGGCGTGCTGTACGCACAGCCAAAGTTTCATCAAAATCGGATAAATGGTTTAGGAATGCATACAGGGCAAACATTTCTCAAAACGAATTGTGCAACCCGCATTGATCTCTTTAGGGATGGAATAGAAAAAATACTTCTTAGTGCATCTCTTAGGATGTCTAGGAATATTAACTCCGAATTCTAGCGGATTAGGTTCTGCATTGTCCTTCAATCGGTGTTGATACCATTCTTGCCGGACCCCAGGTTGCATTTTGGGAGTCAATACAGTCATAGAAGTTTTCAAGTGTTTTCGCCTTTATGGCTCAACGAATTCTGTTATCTTCAGTTCTTAAATCAGTCAATGCGTAAGTACCTATATTAGTAGCAAAATTATGTTATTATGACCGCGATAACGTAGCGTTCTGGATGTCGCCTTTATTTTTATTCAAGCATAGATTCAAGTGACGGGCAATGATGTTAAAGCAGGAGATCAAAAGGCAGATGGTAGCTTACTTACACTTACGCTGTTACTTAAAAAAAAACGCAGCGACACCCGGCTTTTATTAACTGATCGAAATAGATTTGTATTAATCCAATCTTCAATACTTATCAATACTACTACTATACAATACCAATAGTACTAGTAAGTAAGCATTCTCACTTACTAGTACTTTGCCACTAGTTTAGTGCCACTAAACATACGTAAGTACTATACAAATTAAATTCCTTTTCAACTGCGATACATTGTATTTCCCCATCGCCCAACTTTACATCAGTATGCTGGTCGGAAAGCAGCGGTGGCGGCAGCCTGCAGACCGCTGCACAGACATCGGAGAGCATTTAGCCGCCAGCACGGAACCCTGCTCGCTACGTGCCGGAGACCGCGTTCAATGTAGCTCGTACAATCGCTTTCGACGCGTTAATAGTTGATCGTTTGCTCTTGCATGATTGGCCTGAAGATGCTGTCAAAATGGCTTTGGTGTGTTGTACTAAAGGAGATATACGATACTCTTTGTGCGTTGAACGGCCAACGGTTCTTTTAGGAAGCAGCATAATTAATTCAAGAAACAACAGCGCCCGCGAATTTAATTTAAGATGTAGCACATTGAATCATCGAAGCATAAAATGTGCACTGAATGCATGCATTAAAAAAAAGATCCCTAAACCCTCAAAGTTTTGGGTGTTTGTTAGTTACGGTTATTGTATATCCGCCCTTATTTTTCGTCTAAAGAAGAAAGAAGATAGATCTATAATAACCGTAGCCTATAACATTAACCAGAGATGGTGCACTCCAGCTGTCTTTTGGAAACGACTGAGCGGCAATGAAAATGGTCCGTGTTTCCGACCAGTTCAATATAGCTGAATAATGAATATCTTGGCATGGTTTCTTTATGTAACAGGACATGGATGGCTATTAGCCTAACACACCACATGGCAACTAGGTGCCATGCCAGGACTTCATAATATTGCTCGGCTACATTGAACTGGATGGTAAATAAGGACAATTTTCATTACCGCTTCGACCATCGTTCATTCATTGCGATGGTATCGACCCGGGCGGGATTAACCCTACCACCTAGTAAATAAGGAAGGGGTACTACAGTTTTACGTGGAATCCAAACCACGGCCAGCATTAACGGTTGAAAATGGTCACCCATCCAGAACCTAATCGTGTTCAAAGGTGCTTCCCCAGCTCATCGAATCGCAAGGCGTCGCACACTGAGCTACCGAGGAAGCTAATATGACGAGAATAGGTGTGGTATTAGCCATCCATATCCAGTTCCATGAAAAAAGGGTACTCATTACGATATACATAAAGATGTATTGACCATAAAGTGATTATTGTATTCCATGGTTTGAGGGCCTTCACCCAGTCCGTACTTCCTCACACAAGTCGTATGTACAGCTCGCGCGGGTGCCGAGCGCACTCCGCACAGAAGGGCCCACCGCCCCGCACACGCCCCGCGCGGACTGAATGCGGCGCATGAAGTGGCGACTGCACTCCGCCCGTGTGTGGTGCGGCGCCCACCTAGCGCCAGCGCATTAGTCGAAATAAGAAAAGTTTTAACGAGCCCTCTATGCATCCTTTCACTCCACTCGCTTTTGTCCTTGGGCGCGTCGGACTTTTCTCGCTGCACCCGGCGAGAATGCGCTGAAAACTTTTTGTATCGCCGGCCGGCTCGTTAGCCGCGCCGACGTGGAATTATAGGGCCGAAGACGTTGAGGAATTCGTTCGGCTCGTGATCTATATCTATCCGTTTATTTTCTGTCGCGCTGACTAATGGCGTGTCTGTGGGTGAAGGGTCGCAGGCCGAAGTAGACATCGCGCTCGAAAAGAGATTTGAGATGTGTCCATCCGTCTTTCTCCGCAGCTTTCGCTCCATGCTACATATCACCGATAGGAGATTTGTTTCCTTCAAAAGGGGCTAATAATACGATATTACCTGCTTAACTCGGGAACGGAGCGACTTATCTTTTACTAGTTTTTAACCAATATTCAACCGCCTTCGATGTAAACGTTTTTTCTGTGGCTGTTGAATGGATAGCGCGGCAGTAGGGACGCTATCACCGCGGGTACATAATAGCTCCCCTCGTTATCATTGTGTCCACTTTACAATTATTCAGAGGTGGTCCACATAAGGACCATCTTGATTCCAGTATAAAACGAGTATCTTCACACCTATAGGCTTAGCCCCGGTTGCACGAACAGACGGCCGAGTTCATTAATGTTCAAACACGTCACTTTTGGTGATCCGCATAGAGTTCCTTCCATACTGTCCACACAAAGTGACGTGTTTGATCATACTTTGACGTAGATTTTGATATTTTGTTCTTTCGTGCACTCGGCCCTTAGAATGTGAGCACAGGGCGCTAATGCTAGGTCTGTGTTAAGTCCAAAGTAAGTGATTTTACTGTTTTATAGAAACTTTTAAAAACCACTTTTCCGATTTACTTGATACTTTGTATGTAATATGAGGCAACAAACAGCTGTGTCTGAACGTTTTATTTTTTTTTATATTCTGGGTATTTTAAACGGCAGAGAACAGAAAATGTAGATTTAATTATGGGGACTCGGTTTTAATTTTTTTTTAAAACCAAAAAGGGGGAAGAAAGAGACATTCGTTGCCTGATATTCGATACCAAAAGCAGCGGAAGCCATAGAAGTATGTTGTGATCACACCGTATGGCGCTACCTACGCGTCCGTGAAGCAGCGTGGTGGTATATGATATTTGATACCATATATCAAGCAAATTGGAACAGCGGTTTTAAAATTTATCATTAGTAAAATTAATCGAAGTTTCGATTTTATGAGGAGCGTAATTTTCTGACGATTACAGTACGGTTCAAGTCAACTAGGTGAAAAGTCCTCGAAGAATCGAAACACCCGATTATTAGATTGATTTATGGGTGGGGTGGTAGGCGACTCAATGAAACACCCAGGGGCAAAGATAATTACTTCTTTTTGTAAATTGGGCAACAAACAGGACAATTTTTTGGTGCGATCACATAATAAAGAAAATTTTGTTGGGAACTTCTATAGCACTTTTTTTTATAAATCGGCTTCAAGAAAGAGAGCAGAATGGCGGTCGGGCGGAAAGGAAGCGGCACGCTATAGGAGTGAGAGAAGTAATTGTTACGGCTGAAAGGGCCGGCAAACTCGAATGCGGACCGTGTGCGCCACGGAGGTCGACCGTCATTTCATCGTATTTTTATTGCGGTCAGTGTTCGCACGCAGGTCGAAGTATTTCATGAATAAAAATATTACACAATATTATTGTTCGCTCTCGGTAAACGGGATAATCTATGTAGGCCCCGACGCGCACGAGCGGCGGAGGGTGGACGCGGGGCGGAGGCGAGAGGGGAGCTTGAAGTTCGAAGGTAGCACAAATAAGTGTTATAAATCAATTAATCTGTGCCGTGTCAGTTCCGGCTCTTAGGGCTGAGTGATTAATGTCAACGTATGATTAAACACGCCATTTTGTAGTATGGACAATATGGAAACAACTACATGCGGTTCACTAAAAGTGACGTGTTTGAACATTGATTAACTCGGCCGTCTCTTCGTGCAATCGGGGCTTAGAAATACAAGTAGTCTTACTTAATTTCATCCCGTGCATGTCGTAAGAGGCGACAAAGGGACTCATCGTTCGTGGTTCCGATTTCCCATAAAACTGCATTTTAAACTGATTTACTTAAACATTTGCTTACTCACGAAAGATGGTCAAGCGTCCATGCAGTTAAAGGTAGCCGTGCAATTCAAGGAAAGTCCTGATATGGTCGCGTTGGACCCGTTTGGGTACGGAATAAAAAGTGAACTCACTCGGCGGGTTAAGAGCGCGATAAGAGCCGATTAGTTAAACAACATTTAATTATATTAAAAAAATTAAAAACCACAACCAATTCCGATAATCAAAACAGTAAAAATGTCGATTGATGGTTTAGCTATAATTTAAAGATAAAACCTGGAGAACCTGTCAAAACTTATATAGTACGAGATTAGCACCGGAGTAACCAGACAACCATACCGTATTTAGGGATAACATTTCTTAGTTCTTTTTAACCGACTTCAAAAAAAGGAGGAGGTTATCAATTCGTCTGTATGTTTTTTTTTTGTTTTTTTTTTATGTTTGTTACCTCATAACTTTTGCCTGGGTGAACCGATTTTAATGATTATTTTTTTTAAATGATAGCTAGTGCTTCCCAAGTGGTCCCATTATAATTTGGTTAAGTTCTGACAATGATTTCCATGAGAAAATCATAAAAGTCTTAAATTTGTATTAAGATGTGCGCGACAAATGGACGAATAACTCAATATAACGCCAACCGATTTCGGTGATTCTTTTTTTATTGGAAAGGACGTGTACTAATTAGTAAGTGTACTTCAGATTCACTAAAAATAAACAAATGAAAAAAATTAACAAAAAAAATAACCGACTTCAAAGAAAAAGCACTAAAAAGTAAAAAATAATTTCCATTTTTGTAGTTACGATTTCTGTTATTTTTTGAGTCGGTGTCAGCCAAGGTTAGGTTAGGTTAGGCTAGGTTAGGTTCTCTTGATTGGCGCAGCGCGTGCCCGGCTGACGCCGACTCAAAAAATAACAGAAATCGTAACTACAAAAATGGAAATTATTTTTTACTTTTTAGTGCTTTTTCTTTGAAGTCGGTTATTTTTTTTGTTAAATTTTTTTTGTCCTTTTTTGTCTGCCGCCTTGCACCTTGCCTACATCCCAAGGGTTTTTTTTATGCGACCTGACATGGATGGCTAATAACACACAACTACGGTTATGATATTAGCCCAATACACCACATTCCCGAAGGAATTTGGTGCCATGCCAGGACCTTCCCTTTATGAACACGGCTACATTGAACTGGATGGAAAACACGGACAATTTTTCATTGCCGCTTCGACCATATTTTCATCCAATGCGATGGTACCAACCCAGGCGGGCTTAAACCCTACCACCTAGTAGGGGAAGGGGACCTACAGTTTTACATGGATTCCGAACCATGGAGCAGCTCGCATTCGTGACAAATGCACTTATCGAACTCGGAAAGAGAAAGACAGTGGTGCATGTCGCTATTGAACCCAGGCCTCTGGTACGCTAGGCCAGTCCCCGCGCCACTAGGTAGGAAGAGAATGCTTTTTGGCAATAGGTGCGCCTTTTGTAAACTGTTGTTTTATAATGGTGTACAATATACACATGTATACAATAATACAAATTATTATTATTACTACAAAAACCGGTTTAGTCCAGCGTATTAAAGTAAGTCCGCCCACTCTGAATACAACTGTAAGTCTCTGGTGGTTTGTGTTCTCATAAGTTTCCTTAAAACATATTAAAACACAGAGTATGAGCGTCAGATATTTAGCGTTATAGGTTTCAAATATAGCTAGATAATCAATGTATCTTTCATCCTTTTGTAATGTGGAAAATATGTTAGGTATGTTATGTTTTAAATTAGATATTATTTTCAATTTTGTATTTAATTAAAAAATATTGACGTTGTCCAAGTGTAACACAGTGTACCTAAGGCGAATAAAGAATGAATTGAATTGAATTCTACGTCTCTATAGTAGAAAAAAATATTTAAAATTAAAGTATATTACATGTTAATATTCAATTAATTAATGAAATGAAAATTAAAATTAGTTAGACGAGTCGGAGCACACCTCTAAAATGGGATTTCCATTGTGACAGTAATTGTTACGAAAGTTGACATCAGCCGTCGCAGGCGTGCAGTAGCCAGGCGTTTTGGTCAAAGTGTTGCCAAATGCTAGGCTTAAAAAATAGCGATTTAGAATTGCAAACAGGAGCAACCTCCTTGTGGTGGTGAACAGTGGTTCAAATAAAACTTTGACTCGACCATTCGTTGAAAACGAGGCCACAATAAACGCAGTTTAAAACAATCCTGGTTACTTTTTATCACGCTGTGAGCAATCGGAAAATGTGGCGCTCCGATTGAGGATTGATTCAATCTCATCAATCAACCCAATCAAGGATAACACACACCCTTGAAAATCGTGACTTCCGCCTGCGACATCTGCCGACGTGGCGTCGGCTCTCATTCATTATCTTGTTTTCTTTTTAGGGTTCCGTACCCAAAGGGTGAAAACGGAACCCTATTACTAAGCCTCCGCTGTCCGTCCGTCCGTCCGTCCGTCTGTCCGTCCGTCACAGGGCTGTATCTCAGTAACCGTAACAGGTAGACAGCTGAAATTTTCACAGAGTGTGTATTTATTTTGCCGCTACAACAAATAGGTCAGATTAAAAAATAATTAAAATTAAAGGGGCCTCCCATACAAAAAACGTGTTTTTTTTGTTTTTTTTTACGATGGTACGGAACCCTTCGTGTGCGAGTCCGACTCGCACTTGGCCGGTTTTTTTGAGATCGTAATTATTTTTAGTCGGACAGAAGTTTTCTGGTGACTATCGTGTCAACGAAGAAAATTTAAATATCTTGAACTAATAAGGGCCAATTTATCAATCCGCAGATAGTACTTATCGGACTGATAGTACAAATTCACGTATGTCAAAAGACGGATAGTCACTGCCGTAGAATTATTGCTTCTATCATAATTATCTGACTATAATTTTACTAATAAACATATTGACTTACATTATCAGATGGATGAGCAGAAGCGTAAATAAATCCGTCGTTTATCCGTAAATATACCGCAGATAAACAGTATCTGACTATTGAAAAATCAACCCTAAGAGAAATAGAAAATAAAGTAAATTTTCCAAAGCTTGAGGAATATCATCACTTTTTATGTAACGCGTATGTACGCTGGCTGGGCTTTTACACTCTCACGGGAACTGCGAAAATCATGCTGACAGGCCAAGTGCTTCTTCAAGCCAACTATGAAGGACCCCAGGTTGTACGTAGGGGGAAATACCTCGGCAGGGATTCCACAGTTTACAGACCTCACAGATAAAGGATCTACGCTGTTCTAGTTATCTGCCGGGGCCTGTACTTCGCCGACAAAGAAATGCTTTTTCCTAAAAAAATAAAACGTAAAATACAGTAAAAAACTGCTCAGGCCGGCCGTCCGGATTATCCCAGTGCAATATGTTATATTCCCGCGATATACGTTCGGATAATGGGCGTCCCGCTGTAATACGTCGCGCGTCCCGCGGGAGCGGCGGGACTAAGTGCTCCGCGACACCTCTCCGAGTGACGCCCCGCGCCGCGCCGCCGCCTCTAATTCGCCCGGGAAGCTGAATTCAATCAACTTTTTTCTCGTCGTCCGATGGAGTGACGCAACAGGCGCGCTGCCGCCGCCGCATTGTCACGCGCCGTGAGGTGCGTCGCGTATTCCCGGCCGACATGAGAAATCATTTAACCGTTCTAATTAGCTGGGCCTGCTTTCACAGTTTCTCAATATGCGTTTTTAAGAATGTGCCATAATCTGTAGGGTTCTGTTATATCAGTTTTATCCTCTTATCTAGACAATCTATGTTTGGGAAGGTCTCGAGGTTGTCTGCAACGTCAACCAGTTACCAACAGGCTAATATCAAAACGGTGTTGGGTGTATTAGCCCCATGTCAGGTTGCATAAAAAAATGCTGATTTACTTTATTTCCACAACAGTTGTTCAAGTTGGACGTTCCACACCAATCAATCAATATTTGTGTTAAACTTTTTTTTTTTATCAAACTCTGTACAGAGATCGTGATTTTGGAACGTTGAGGAGGGGCACCTTAATAATGGCCCGTAAGCTATGTTCCCTATCAAAACTTAGTCAATTTCGTGTTTAGCTTTTAATTTTTAGGCAATTTTGAAATTAGCCCAGTGGATAATCCTGTGCACTTTGGAAGTTTAGAAGCCCCGCTCGGATGATTGTTTTTTTTGGTTTGTTACTTGATATTAGATACGTAATAATTATTAAGTAAATTGGAACAGTGGTCTTCGAATGATTAGTAAACAACGTTTAGGTATATGGGTAATGTTCTGGTGCTTGCGGGCCGAAGGTGGGCTCGTAAGCTTGGGCCCGGAGCAAGGTAATTTCAACAACATGAGAACAAGCAAGCGGTTGTTCGCTCGACTGACTCACAAGATAAAACGATACGTACATGCATACCTACTAAACGGTCATTGCAGCGGAGGCGGCGACGCGGCCGAGCCGCTCTATGGAATTTACTTAGACAATGGTGGGATCGAACACCTATTAAAACAACAAAAGTGTAGCTGCCTACGGATGTGGTGGACAGTGAGGTAAGCAAGCGACCGACGACGTGGCGCGGTGCGGAGGGACGGCACTCAAGTTCGGAGGGCATCACTGTAGGCATTGGCATTTGTCAGAAAATGTATGTGGTTCAAAGTCGAATGTGTAGCGGTTATGGTGATGCCGTTTATTCACGTTATGTTCGGCGGCGGTGCTAAGATGGGTATTTTGCTCAAAACGTTGGCCAAAAGTATGTGTTTACACCATCGATAAACTAAATGCTTGTATGTATGTATTACAATAGTAGAATAGTTGTGACAACCCTATGGTAATCTAACGTCTCTGTGTTAGCCGTAGTTATAAGTCTAAGGGCCAGTATTTAAATCGTCCCTCTTCCTACCCTCAACTTTAAGCTAAGCTTAAGCAGCATTTGAACCAAAACTTTACGGTAGCCGAGGCTTCAAGGTGTTACAGGGCTTTAAAAATAGATTGCTGGGAACATTATAAAACTCCGCTTCCATTTAGTTTGCGTTAAAATGCTGCATTTTCCTTCCTTAGGCTTCGCTTAAAGTTAAGGCTAGGAAGAGGGACGATTGAAATACCGGCTCTGAATCACATCTAAATCCAGTACTTGCTAGCGCTGCCTACATACTTGAAAACGGACTTTATTTTCTCTTTTTGTGTGAATTGTAAGTTGTCAAGAGAATTAATTTGCGATATATACAGAAATCCAAGAAGATATGAACTGCATTTTGAAATACTTAATACTGATAATCTTCTTCTAAATCTTCTTCTCTGGAGAAAACCCTAATAATACTTGATGTTTACGGATACATCGGATGTTATCGTTCACCACGTTGAGGACATCATCAGGATAGCGGTGCTTTCACACTGTTTATCCGTAAACATCAAGTATTATGTCGACCAACAGTGAAAATCTATAACCCTAATATCTGGATATTTTAACAAAACATCTAACTATCCAAACCTTAAGGAACATCTGAAAATACATTAAAGTAAGTGATTTTATTCTATAAAGACGATGAAATAGTATTGGCCAACATTTTGAGCAAAATACTCCACTGTGCCGCGCGGCTCCACGCGGCAGCGCGGGTGTGGCTCATAGTTCTAACCTTTGTGCAAATTATCACTGTCGATCATCCATCATTAACTGATAATGTGCGCGAAAAACGTCGTCACCAAGGCTGTGCATTTTCGCCAGGTAGGCTGTAAATATCAACAACTATAGCTTGTCATCCATAAAACTCATTTGTCTTGGGTATGAACGGGGCAAAAAAGGGGGATTTTGGTAGTGTCAAGAACGTTAAAAAACGCGTCGTCGCCAAGTGTTTGCCTCAAGACGCCATAGTAATGCCGACTACGCGCGAAACTTCAGAAGCATTACAAAACTAGCTTGTCACCTGTGAACGTTTCAATCAACCTTTTTCGGTATTTATTTGTAAAATCCATACACATGATTCGAATGTTACCCATCTATAAACATCTCGCGTCCATTCCTTTTTAACGTTCTTGGATGGAATCTTATCTTTCTTTATAGTTTAGCTACCTGTTATTTACCCAACTATAAACATTTCGCGTCCATTACTTGTAAACGTTCTTGGGTGGACTTAACTATTCTAACTGCGAAATACCTGTTATTTAGTAACTAGTTCCCCTCGCGTATCGTCCCAGAACCAACGCACATCAGTTTCACAGATGACAGTTTATAAACAAAGTCCATGTGTATCATCTGCTGACACAATGATACTTTTATACTACATTGTTCCATTGGCTATCGCAGGTAGCGAGTGAGTCACGATTATGGCCTCAGGCTTCACACTAACCCATTCGTTAACTGAATAGGATTACATCAACTTTCCTGTCGGCTGCACCCGTAAACTCTATAAAAACTCCTTCCTTATTATCAGCCGTCTCTGCTACCTTACGTGTGAATCTCTTTGTCGTCAAACTATACTTACTTTGTTATGCATTATATGACTTGTTAGCTGTTATTTTCGAGAATTCAATGTTTGTTATTACGCTTTGTCTTCTTGAATTTATAACAAGCGAAAGTGAATTCACCAATTTTCGAGAAAAACATAGGTTATCAGCATCCACATTTCCCAAGATGTATGCTTTTGGCGAGGGTAATTTGAATTTTTTGTCGCACTTTCCTAACGCATAAAACCGGCCAAGTGCGAGTTAGACTCGCACACAAATGGTTCCGTACCATCATATAAGATTTCCATTCCATTTCAATGTTTTGTATGGGGGCCCCCTTTAATTTTTATATTTTTTTAATTTTACTTATTTATTGTTATAGCAGTGGCAAAATAAATACACACTTTCACACACACTTTTCACACAAATTTCAGCTGCCTACCTCTTACGGTTCATGAGATACAGCCCTGTGACAGACGGACGGACGGACGGACGGACAGTGGAGGATTAGTAATAGGGTTTCGTTGGTACCCTTTGGGTACGGAACCCTAAAAAAGGAATTCATAAAGTCATATTGAAATTGGAATTGTAGAATCGACTCCAAGTAGGTAGTTGGTTCTGTATATGTAAATGTATTTAGAGGCGGAGGATAGTAGGTAGGCCCAAGCAGGCCCAGTTAAAGCGACTGTTCCGGGTATCGACCATCGCCGGCGACACTGTTGCACGTGAATATCCTCAGGTTAATAATAGAAGTTCAATCGATCCTTTAATTCCGTCCAGGCCAGGCAGCGCTGCCTCCTGCCGCCCACCCGTCGCCGCCCCGCGCCACCCGCGCCGGCCGCCCGGACGGACGGCGGCGGTTCTGGGATTCTTGGTGGGACTTTTTTATTGCATTCGGTTGAGCGATGCAATAAAGGAATACATAATTAAATGTCTGCCTGGGCGAGTACATTTCATCAGCGCTACTCGAACTGGTTCAGGAATGGTTCGTTATTGACCTGCTACGTGCACGCGCTCTCAATTAAATTTATTTTATCTTCTACTTTCTTAAACTACATACACCAAGTTACGTCATAAACGGATTGATCCGAGGATTCGATTCACTCAGCGTAGAAAAATCAGAAAATAAATGTATTTTTTTTGACGTCCCCACTCATTTTATAATACACGTACAGTTGTATTCAGAATGGACGTAATATGTTTTAAGAGGGTACACTTTCCGTGTCGGCCCATACTAAAAGGAAAGGATATTTCCTACTACATTTCTCAAGCTTTAATTATGCCAACAACATTAATTTGTTTAATTTTTTTTTTTATCACAGTTTTTTTTACTGTAATTTAAAATGCTTAACATGAAAAAATTTGAATGAAAAAGTATTCAAAATCAAACTGCTTTTAACACAGTCTTTTACGAGATTTTTTTTTTATGAAAACAGCATAATAGTTACTGGGACTTAATAAGTATATTCAAGAAAAAAAAATCAGACATGTTTTGATGTAGAAAACAGGTTACTCCAGACTTAATCGCGTATGCATTTTAGGTCCGGAGAAAGTCCACGTTTTAAATTTTCACAGCCTACTCTAAATACGACTGTCACGATCAAACCATTGCCAAAATTACTTTGGTAGTCAAACTTCAATAATGCTGAGATTCATAGACGTTACTCGTACTTGGCTGAACCAAAGTATGGCTTCCGACTGTCAAATGTGACATTGGTCCATACATTTGATGTTAAAATTGACAGTCGAAAGACATACTTTGGCTCAGCCAAGTACGAGTAAAGTATGTGAATCTCAGTAAAAATTACGTCAAAAATGTATGGATCCGCGGATTCTATAAACTCAGTAAATCAGAACCGCAAAGAAACTTCACTGGTTGAAATACTTTTCTGTCCACAATAATGATATGCACACTTTGATCTAAATGCAACTTTTACTTTATTTTTGGGAGAAAAGTTTAAATCAATGAACAAAGTACGAAAGAAACAGCAAACCAACCGATCCTCTAGGTCCTTTATCTATAGGATCGGTAAACTATGGAATGCACACCCTGCCGAGTTATTTCCCCATAAGTACAACCTGGGATCCTTTAAGCATGGTGTGAAGAAGCACCTGGCCGGCCGGCATGGTTTTCGCAGCCCCCTTAAAAGTTCGAAAGCTCATGGGCGTCGTCTGGCACCTTAAGAGGTCCTAGCGCACGCCAAATGTCGCGCTTTACATAAAAAAAGGCAACCCTCAATGCGATCGAATAAAACATATAAATGTCTTTAGTTGTGACTTGATTATAAATAATACGAGTATTTTCTGGTGTAATCGATAGCCCAATAATAATAATATCGATAGTCCAAATTTCCTTCTTCATAAAGTTGTATTGTCATACAAACATAGGCGGTACCCTTAACCTGCCGTTTATCCTGTCATTAGTGGCCGGACTGGGGCCGACCCTAAACTGTTCTCGACCTAAACGATTGCCCCCCAGTTATATTACTGAAATAACCACTGTTCACTTAATTTACCACATAAATTGAATTAGCTGACTCGAGAAAGATATCACGCAAGAAAATATATTTGGGAAACCTTTTGTTGTTTCCTTCATTTACGTACTGAACTTTAGTGCGTCTCAGTTGTACAAATTTACTGCGTGTAAGACCTTCTATCACGGAGATATTTGCGGGCGAATTTGTTCTCATGTAGGGTTTTTATCTGTGGTCTATTGTCTCTACATGGTATGTATCATGGATAATGCTCTTCGGAGCTGCATAACGCCATCCCTCGCTACCATAGCTCAACGCGGATCACGCATTCGCTGTCGACAATCCCAAAATTAGAAACAACCGATCCTCTAGATCCGTTATGTACAAAATGTAATCACTCACTAGCCGGTTCACCCGGCGAGTCAATTTACCATGATAACCGCCCTGACTCGTGGTCGCGTAGCTTGAAACATTTCTGTGTAAGGAAGGCCTAATAGTAAATAAGTGTTCCAGCAAGAATAATGCCACGGGACCCAAGTTAAGTTAGTCACGAAATGTAAAGCTCATTCTTCGCAAGCCGGTAACAAAGGGTCTCCTATGTGCACAGCACTGGCGGAATACGCAAGTTAGTGCGCGGCACTCGAGTATAGCGAGCGAACAACGGAAAGAATAGTCCCCAAAGGAATAATAAGCTAAGTCTTAAGCGGAAAGTGCAACAAAGTGAGAGGCGACACACAGACACGAGTTGCGCGGAGCGAGGGGTTACTTCGTGGGATGCCGCTGGGGATAAAATTAGAGAGGATTTTAAAAAAAGCACGTAAGAAAGATTACTTTTTGGTGGGAAACATATTTTTTCCATGCATTAAAACAAATTTAGGCTGAGTCAAACGACCAGCAGACGGTGGCGACGCAGGGAGGGGGGCGGGGGTTATTCCATATTAAAACAAATGATGTGTTACATAAACGCGCGCAACTTGGTTGCAAGCGAAAAAAATCACTTTGGTCTGTTTTCCCAAGCGCAAATAATACAACTACAAATACAAATAATATCTCCGTATTTTAAATTATCCTGAATCAAAGTTCCCACTTATTTAAGTCTTATTATTATATTATTTAAGACTTAGCCTGGTTTTCACCAAGTGCTGATTTATTTTAATCGACACTTAAAGGGCCTTTATTACTAAACTGCTGATTATCTTGTACTGGTGTTGATAGTAAGCTGCTAATAAATGTCCTTAATATGTGGAGATTGAGCTAATCAGCAGTAGGTGAAAAAGGCCCTTATAGTAAGTATTTATTATTAAATCTCGAGATAAATTTGTAGGCTGCCTGCCGTCTGCTTTTTTACTACCCCTTTTCTCGCCGCGTCGCGTCGCCACCTCCGTCTCGCCGACAGCAGCGGTCACCGTTCCCCCCAGTTGCCCTGGGCTAACTTTTCTTATCGAGCAAGCTACCCCTTCTAACTGGGCATCGAAAGCCGACCACCGGCCACCGCCAGCTGAATCAACATTCACCCCACCTTGCCGCGCCACGCTATCTGGCTGCAGCTCGCTAGCAGCTAATACAGAATTAAGTCACAGGAAATATAAGATTTGGAAATTTTACGAAATGCATTCTTTGTCCATTGGCCAAGGCACAATTTTACAATCGTCTTCCAGGCCCCAACGTTTCCCTACCCCTAAACGTTGTCAGATTGTAATCATTTTTTTATCACTTGAGAAAAAAACATTCTATATGTCCGTATGTTTGATTTTTTTTGTTAATATCTGTATTTTTCGGTTAAAAAAAACGAAAATAAACCTAAAACCACTTTTTTCATATGTTTACTAGCCAATATTTTCCGATCTAAAAAATTTAAACATACATATATAAATTGAGACAACGCTGGTAGGTAACGAACGCCCTTGGGCATTAATCCCGCTTTTTGTAACCATTTTTAAAGGTGTACAATAAATATTTTTATTATTATTTCTACAACATATTTTAAAATCCAAAATTTCAAACACCTAGTATAACATTAAGAGCATGAAAACAGTTATCGCCCGTAGAATTTTCAATTCCTAAAGATGGGATATTTATGTTTTCAGGGCCCGATACTGGGAGACTGCCGGAAATATAGGAGAAGTGGCAATCCCAGCACTATGGCTAGTAATGAGCATAAGTAAAATAAAAACGGCTCTGAAATGGTCTGCGCTGGTTCGACGATAGAAAACTATGGGAATGACTGCTGGGTCATCGTGTTAGACGACATAACGGGACATTGCACTGCAGCATTGTGCATTCCTGTCGAGTGATGCGAACCTATGCCATCGCCGTGAGAACAATGTGGTGAACTAATGGCCGACATACAGTGCGCAAGAAAGCCAGTAAAGTGCGGGTCGAACTCGCACGCCGAGGGTCCCGTAAAGTACCCTACTTTACATATCGCAAGCATTTCGATTGGTTCTTTCGTTATCCTCATTCGTAAAACATATGATTTACGGATCGCGAATAAGGAACCCCGCACGAAATGTTTCGAAATGGTTGCCCTCTAAAAAAACTACAGTAAAACTGTGTATTTTTATTTTATTATATCATTCATTCATGGCTTTGGTGAAAGGCAGGACCACAGAAGAGAAAAGAAAGAAGGAGTGACAAGTGGACGCGTCGTGTGCCCCATAGTCCAAACTAAGCCGCGCCCCGTCCGCTTTGCTACCGAAATACGTTCTCACACAATCCCCCAAAAGGTCTGCCACTCTGTTTTCGTATCGCATGCAAGTAAAATTTGGGTTGGAATGGAATGGTAATTTGGAGAAAGCGGGTCTCTTAGCATGCGCAGGCGCTCTAGATGACGCGTCTCCTTTATTTTTTTAATCTGTGGTCACAATACTTCTGTTCAGGTGCGTAACACTAGAACATGCCTGTAGATGAAGTGATAAGGTGGCCTTTCCCGACGGGACTTACTCATTCGCGGGTACGGTACAAAACCGTGTTATTGCGCTCTGGGACTTTCTCTGTTTCAAAGACAAAGACAGGCTCCGTGATGAGGAGGATGCAACATGTCCACAAAGCATACAATGCGCATTGTGTTTGATTTGGTAAGATTTACGAAAATTTTAATTACAAAACGACTCAAAACTAAAAGTAAATCACGACCGATGTAGTAAAAAACCGGCCAAGTGCGAGTCGGATTCGCGCATGAATGGTTCCGTACCATCGTAGAAGATTTAAAACAAAAAAATCACGTTTTTTGTATGGGACCCCCCTTTAATTTTTTTTTTATTTTACCTATTTGTTGTTATAGCGGCAAAATAAATACACACTCTGTGAAAAAATCAGCTGCCTACCTATTACGGTTCATGAGATACAGCCCTGTGACAGACGGACGGACGGACGAACGGACGGACGGACGGACGGAGGGACGGACGGACAGCGGAGGCTTAGTAACAGGGTTCCGTTTTCACCTTTGGGTACGGAACCCTAAAAATCCAACAAAACCAAATTGATTATAAGTCTTCATGAAACAAGCTAGGTCTGATGACTAACCTTTTTAAGATGTTTTTCTTGTTAAGCAATCCACGTCCAAAATTATTGTATAAAACGGGCGAAAAATTCGAACTTTCGGGCCTTATAACTTAGACACCAAATCCTAACTTTAGAATGACGATGGTCATCAGACATCTAGTTTAATCAAATGAAGCTGTTTTTAGGGTTCCGTACACAAAGGGTGAAAACGGAACCCTATTACTAAGCCTCCGCTGTCCGTCCGTCCGTCCGTCCGTCCGTCCGTCCGTCTGTCCGTCTGTCACAGGGCTGTATCTCAGTAACCGTTACAGGTAGACAGCTGAAATTTTCACAGAGTGTGTGTTTATTTTGCCGCTATAACAACAAATAGGTAAGATTAAAAAAAATATTAAAATTAAAGGGGGCTCCCATAAAAAAAACGTGATTTTTTTGTTTTATTTTTTACGATGGTACTGAACCCTTCGTGTGCGAGTCCGACTCTCACTTGGCCGGTTTTTAACCGACTTCAAAAAAAGGAGGAGGTTATCAATTCGTCTGTATGTTTTTTTTTTTTTTTATGTTTGTTACCTCATAACTTTTTCCTGGGTGAACCGATTTTGATGATTATTTTTTTAAATGATAGCTAGTGCTTCCCAAGTGGTCCCATTTTAATTTGGTTAAGTTCTGACAATGATATCCATGAGAAAATCATAAAAGTCTTAAATTTGTATTAAGATGTGCGCGACAAATGGACGAATAACTCAATATAACGGCAACCGATTTCGGTGATTCTTTTTTTATTGGAAAGGACGTGTACAAATTAGTAAGTTTACTTCAGATTCACTAAAAATTAACAAATAAAAAAACAAATTTAACAAAAAAAATAACCGACTTCAAAGGAAAAGCACTAAAAAGTAAAAAATAATGTTCATTTTTGTAGTTACGATTCCTGTTATTTTTTGAGTCGGTGTCAGCCAAGGTTAGGTTAGGTTAGGTTAGGTTATGTTAGATTAGGTTAGGTTCTCTTGATTGGCGCAGCGCGTGCCCGGCTGACGCCGACTCAAAAAATAACAGGAATCGTAACTACAAAAATGAACATTATTTTTTACTTTTTAGTGCTTTTCCTTTGAAGTCGGTTATTTTTTTTGTTAAATTTGTTTTTTTATGTTGGTATAACTTTGGATCTCTGACAAGAAATATGCGCATGATCTTATTTCCACGTTTGTATGGGGGTTGAGCGGGAACGCCCACCTAAGGGTTTTGACAGGTGCTCTCTGAATACGACTGTAAGACTTCTATTGATTGTAAATTGTTTTCGGGTCACACCATGTTTGTTAAAATATGATTGGCGCCCATCATCTTTGCCTACCCCTCCAGGAAAGCGACGTAAGATCTAAAGAGCTCGAAAGGATCGACGGATGGATAAAATAATACAAGTAAATAAATCATAAGTCACTTTTTACCTACATTAAATTTTAATGTATTCTATAAATCAATTGTAGTTATCAAGAATTCCGACAATAATCGAGGTCATCCGTTCGAATGATATAATATAAACATCTAGGGACACGTGCCTGCCCTGGGCATCGGTGATACATTCGATTTGTACGAAGTTCCAAATCACCCAATTAAGTATAACACGCTTATTCACTTCAAAGTTATCCACTGGAACTGAAACTATAATCTAATATTCTACCGTCTCGTTCGAACTGTCTACTTACTTACATAGGTATTACCTTTATTATCGAGCCCACTGGCCACACTGTAACTAGCGTGACGAAATAAATCTAAAAGCTTGCATACTTCACTCTACTTCATCAGTAATTTCTTTTTTGTTACATTAATACATTGTATCGATTGGTAACAATGCCTTCTTGTTTTGTCCTTCTTTGACAATTTTATGAAATTCGATTTGTCCCGAGCGGAGCTAGGGCAGCTCGTTACAAGTATATTAACATAAATTCACTTACTCCCGATCTAATGTTAAATTATCTAATATTTCAATTTTTTTAAATTTAATAAAATGTCTGATCTTACCACAGAATAAAGAGGTAATAGTGATTCGACGCAAATATGGGATATGGGGTATTGACATTCGCTTTAGTTCAGGCACGCAACACGAAAAAGGTTCTGCAGCGGAGACAGCAGCGAGCGGCGGCGGGGCGGCGTGGACGGGCGCATTGGAATCAATTAGACAATCTTTATGGAAGCGCAGTACGTTTCCATTCCCGCGAGCGCCTCGCGAACTTGGGCGAGTGGCGGATGGAATAGACGGACAACTTCGGTACGGCTCGCAAGCGCTCGCGTCGGTCGGTACTCGCCTAGATGTCGGTTTTTGTGACAGAGTTAAAGGAGACTCGCATGGGTGGCGAGTGCGCATTTACACGAGTGGCGTACACGAGCTGCCCGAATCAGATTGCACGCTCATGCCAGCATCACAAATGATACGGACCTAACGAAAATAAAAACAAACATGGAACAAATTACACCAGTTGAACCAGTTACTAAGTTGAATCAAATCAATTCCTCCAAGCTGAACTTGAATTTTAACGTAAGAGACTTTCAACGGTTTGTGAAATAACGCGATCGACAGACGACAGTCAACGCTAGAGAAAAGTTAAAATGTGACACTGACAGCTGCACACATAGTGCCCTACCTCCAAAGCGTGAGCATTGTGTGTGTACGACAATCGAATCGGACCAGTATCGGCAGCGTAAGTTAAAATCGGACCATGCTGTGTGCTTGTATGTGTCGCATGTTTTCGTCGATAGCGAGCTAAAATGAGTGACTGGTCAACGGAACAGACAGTGCATTTTATAAAAAAAAAACCAATAACGTTGTGCTCGAAGCACAGGGAGAGACGCAACCTCGACGACGTCTATGCATCGTGAGATTCCAACGACGACTGAACGTGTCGAGAATGGAAATGGCTCGGGCGTCGATGCTGAGCCACGAGAATGCAATCCCAGAATTAGAAGTTCTACTTCCCTAATCAGCTTAGACTGCAGTCTGCAACGAAGCGAGCGAGCCAACACTGACGGTAACCGGATATCTATTTGAGCTCACTCGATCAAAACGGCCTAGAAATATGATAAAATACTAGAGGTGAGGACCGGACTATCTGTAGGTGAGTTAATTGTTATTTTTAGGATAGAATATGTTCGTACGCTTTCTGGTAATGGACACCCAAAAGTCTCGGTGATCGTTGTTGCCGCCTTCATTGAATCTCGACTTTATTGATTACATAATGTAAGCACGCAATATGTATAATATAATTTTACCTATAATAATAACCGAGGTACTGCGAACGGATATTGGCACACGTTGCGGAGGTGAGCACACGTGTAAATTAAATACAACCAACCCCTCTGCTCGAGTATTATTAATTTAAACGCGAATACATTATCCATTAAGTACTTTGATTAATTTAGAATGTTTCAGATAAAGAGAAATATGTTCTAAACGCATTCTATCAAATATGTCAGCACACCGAATTAACCCTTTACCATGACATTGCCTGAATGAACAGTTGTCGTTTCAATTCTATGATTATGCGACAGCGCATGCAATAATTCGTAACATTAGGTCAAATGTTGGCGGGACGCCTCCGTCCACGGAGGCGGAACGGCGGACAAATCACGCACCAGGAAATCGTAAGTTTGCAAGTAAATATACATAAATTCCTCCATTGGGCGTACCACTGAAGAGAAAAGGAAGAAGAATTGGCACGCGGCGAGGCACGCGGTCGATATCGCGACTCTTTAATTGTATGGGAATCAGGAAATACTTCATAATGCCACATAGTCTAAACACCGCCACCGCGCGCGAACGTGCGCTGAAATTGCGTTCGTCAAGTCAGTTCCCACCCACACAACCCCTCCGATACGTCTGCGAATATGTTAGCATGTGGCATGTATAGTAAGTTGGGTTGGTAGTTTTGGTTAGTAGATGCCATATCTTCTTTCTTTTCAGTGGCACACACACGGATTAGTCGCAAACGTCGGTACTGTGGCTGACAAGGTGAGTCAGTTCTTGAGACCCACGGCTGCACTGTTGCTCTCCTCAAGTCGTGATTGGGATGCGATATGCTACGGTTGCGATACGTAGAAAATGTAAAGAATTATTTCGTTCTTTTTTCGTTCCTTCTCACATATCGCGGATTATAAAAAAGAGAAACATAATTTAACGATTCGGTACACTTCACACTCACTGACACTGACTAGGGAGAGAGGGAAAGAAGACTCCTTAAATTAATCAATTTGACAAACTGTAATTAATAAAAAAACATTTTGTATATATTTTGTCATATCAAATTTTAATACTAATTTAGTAAAAAAAAACTCTTGCCGTCTCAGAGTAATTGTCATCTTATTTATCTGAGGTTGCTGTGCTTTAGACATACCTCACCATAATCGTAATAATTGCACCGTCTCTTCCTAGTAGTTGTTGCATCACCTGTTCAACGATGCGGTTTTCACTATTTTATGCTTATTACGCAGTTCACAGTAAAATTGGCTTTGGTTATGTCGCAGGAAATGGAAATTTGTAACCGTACGGAATAATCTGTTGAAACAACCGTCTCATTCGCTGCTTCCATTCGGTTAGAATATGTGATCAAATGAAGTTTCCTAGGTTACTTGCAAGTTTACGTGCCTATATTAAAACTCTCGTTACTGTATCCTACGTTAATTCCAGACATGTGCATGTAATAGGAGCCGTAATGTTTTTAAGATTTTTCTTTCCCGCCGGAGGCGCGCGGCTGAGGCGATCGGCGCGTCTGATAACGAACTGGTAGCAATCCCACTTTTTCCTTTCTCTGCCATGTCGCACCAGAACGTTAAAAAGGAATGAACTAGAGACACGCCTGGCAATTTCGTTGCCGAGGTTTGCCTTAAGAGGCAAACCCAATATAACGAGTCCATAGTAGTGTCGACTACCCGCGGGACTCGCTATGATGGAAATTTGTTGCATATGCTCATGTAAGAAACAGTCTCAGTACTCATGGAATTCACATGGACGGGTGAATGTAAATAATGTTTACTTCATTTTCGCAGGACGTCGTCACTGTATGTACGTTGTGTAATCGCACTCTAATTAGAATAAGAAATTGACAAAACTAGAGTGACTCGTGCAAGGTTTCACGCGAGTAGCTGTCATTCCATGAGAAACAACGTGTAAGTATTCACAGGTGAGTCACAATAGAATGTGCTTTTAAATTGCAACCCCACTGAACGT
Organism: Incurvaria masculella; assembly: GCA_946894095.1. Taxonomy (NCBI): domain Eukaryota; kingdom Metazoa; phylum Arthropoda; class Insecta; order Lepidoptera; family Incurvariidae; genus Incurvaria; species Incurvaria masculella. The sequence goes on from OX335647.2 coordinate 10,652,017, forward strand.
TGAAAAATTAAAGTATTACAAAACGATCTCATCAGTAAATGTTTCAATAAATTAATTTCGATATTTGCTTGTAAACCTTATAAAAACGATTTTGGCGAAGCTTTTGTGATAGTGAACTATGACCATCTCGCGTCCATTCCTGTTTAACGTTCTTTCACTGACACTCGGTGGCTCGAGCCGTGGGAATACGGTCCCACAAAACAGAGAGTCAAAGTATATAAGTTTTACCATTGTACATTAACTCTCCATGTGTTAAAATGTGACGTTTAGTTGCATTTCGTACAATGCTAACTGTCAAACGACCACATCGTTTGACAGTTAGCATCTGACTAACTAACTGAACTAAAATGAACCAGTTATCATGGTACGAAATGCATCTACACGTCAGATTTAACCATTCACTCACCATTTCAACCCCTCTGGCGAGCGTTTCTGTGTCCTTGCGCGTGCGCAGATGTTGGAGCCGAACTAGTGGAACCAGCTCTACAACTCGACCGATCGTGCAGCGCAGCGTGTCGCTCACACGATTTACAAATGCCAACTTCAAGACAATGGGCTCGTCAGTCATTACACTACATTTTAAATAAGTATAGCGAACAATGGTTGCACCAAAATATATTGACCTGAAAATACTAGAAATATGTATGCATTTACATGCACGCATACCATCGCGCCGTTTCCCCGGAAGCGTATAGGCAGAGATGTAGGAGAGCGCCATTTGGTACGATCACTGCCTGTGATGACTGAATCATTCATGATCTACTATTACGGGTGCTACATACCTGTCCGTAACAAAGTATTCTGCAAATTGCAATTGCAAATTCAAAGTATAACAGGTCAAAGAATAATAATGTATTATGTATTTTGACTCTTTGTTTACAGGTCACTGTAGTAGTTCATGACAGAAATAATCGTATTAAAACTAAATCGTACAGAGCTTTCACAACTTTTTCATGTTGCCACTGGAGTAGTGCATCGCTTTAAGGTCCCTACTTGCGGCGACGCTGGGTTCGGGTCTCCTCTTTCCCTAAAATATGGTTGATAGAGGCGATGGCTGTGCCTGGCGTGATGCTCGTGAACGGGTGCTGTTTGTGGGGACTGGCTTGCTCCAATTGGCAACATTCTAGATGGCGGGCATGGTCTTTACTAATAAACTGATATTTGTCATGAACTGTTGCATATGACATGAATTGCTGATTCTCGTCAATTCATATTAATTTAGCGTGTTTATCTGTGAGTCTAAATACTTTTATAAATTTAGACTAAGTGGACGTTGAAAAAAAAAAAACCAGCGGAGTTTCTTTCCAGTTCTTCTTCGCTGGGATTTCCCCGAACTGGCTAATGATAAAATATGACAAATCCGAGTGCAGTGTACTGTCTATGGATGATGAATAAACAATAAACAATTAAAACGATCTGCGTATGTTGTACCGGGCCATTTTACTCGCAATTTCGAGGTTTTGTAAAACGGACAAATGCCCATTTTGGTATTAAAGTATTTATCAAATGTGCAAAGTAAGTGTGCACAAACAAAAATTGCAAATTCAAATAAACTCGAAGGTCGTGTTTGTGCTCACTTACTTTGCGCATTTGACTGATACGGTAACAAAACGGCCGCTCGTACGTTTTACTCGAAATCGAAATTGCGAGTAAAATAGCCCGGTACGGCCCCTGGTCGTGCCACCTTCTCCGAAGTCGCCCGTCCACGACAATTCTACTCAATAGTGCTCTGTAAATTTGTTTCGCCGTTCTTTCGCCACCCATTCGCTATACACGTCATCATTATAGTTTGAAGCCAGTGTTAAAATAAAAAAAATATATCAAAGAGCGAACACAAAAACAAGCACGCGAACAGATTTCCAATAAAGATACCATCGCGGGCACAAATTGCAAGTCACAACAGCTATAAACGACCAAATTTGTGTTTCTCCAATGAAAAACACGTCATTAGGGCATTTGCATTTTATAATCGTGCGACCCCGCGCCCGGCGGTGAAGTGGCGGGGAGGGGCGGAGGGCTGAAGCCGGATAATGCATAGTAAAAGCCCCGTGCTGCAGGTGGCTCGAAAACCCATTAGAACGAACTCCTCTGCCTCCGCCGCTGTTCTGATACACGGGCCGGTTTTTGTCTTCTTATTAAAGATTCAAACCCTGAATAGAAAACGCTACATCAAATATGTCAACGCTCTTGCAGAACTGACTGGACATCGACTAGCCTTTCATTGGAACTCGAGTAGAGGTTACTTGTTCAAATGGGGTCATTGTCAGACATCTTGAAACAGTTCATACTCTGATTTATTAACGCGCATTTTCACCACCCCCAGCTACATAAATCCCAAAGCTATCTTTCGGTTATACCATGTTAATATGCAATAGGAATCGAAAGTTAACTATTGGATTTCAGGTAGTTGGATTTGGTGAAATCATGGGATATTCCAAACTTCTTCGACAAATAACAGTTGGCATAAATTACGAAAAAAATCACACACACACAGTCGGGTATTTTCGTGTCATCGCACTGAAAAGAGAAATAATTCTTCAGTTTACTCCAAGATAGACGTCGTCAATATGTCCGAATTTAGCCAGGAATGCATTCAGCATTCCTGGCCTGAGCAATGGTAGAAAGAGGACGGCGGAATGGCGTTACGCAGCTCCGAAAAGCATAACCCCGTAGGAAATACCTTGTACCGTGCACCAGTTAGTTCCACGCTTCTCCGGAATCTACACGTTTTTATGTACCTCGTCATGGATGGCTAATACCACACCCATCGTCGTGATATTAGCTCAACACACTGGACTACCGTAGGAATAGGGTGCCATGCCAAGGCCTTCCCTTCTATGAGTACGAATACAGGAACTGGATGACCTAGACTAGTATTTACTTTAACCGCTCAGTAACTTCTTCAGTTACGTTGAGAGCATACGAAAAATGCAGACATTGCAGCGAGACAAACAGCACAACGAAAAAAACAAAATTTCCCAAACGGGAAGAAAACGGTTTATTTATCACGACAGGTGGCGTCTAGACGACCTTCCCTAAAAGATCTGTCAAAATTGCCAGATACCCTACATAATAAAACAGAATAGATTTGAAAAATGTATTTACTCAATGTATGTAATTAATTAAAATTACTCAATTTCTTCTATATTATTCTGAAAACAAATTGTGCTAATTCAATCAATTACGTTAAAAAAAAGAAAAGCTATTCTTGTCCTCCAAAGCTAGTATACATTTCACCTAAAATACTTCAATAAAACTTGACATGAATAACAGATTTGACGTTTCTAAGGTGAGGTCGCTCATGCGACACATGCAATAAGCTTTGTTTTCTTCCCCATCGAGGCCCGGAACCCACGCGCCTGAAGAGACATTATGCGGAGGCGCCGAGCAGAAGGTGGCGAGGTGTCTGGTGAATTGGACATCAATGTCGTTATTTAGGGTAGATTTGGTCGAGTCGGCCTCCGCCGAGAGGTTGCCTCGTCGCCGTTCGTATATTTTGAGCTCGGATTAGATTTTGCCGGAACTAATGCTCGGAAGGCGGCACGGACGGGTGTCGCGTATAGACCTCTGGTTTCGGCGTACGGGTTGAGGGTTACTTCCGATGCGTCGAAACATGAACATGTGGGTGATGGACAATTCATTAAGAACATGTACTTAAATATTTAAGTTTCACTGTGATGTCGTTCGAGTTGGAAATACATTTAGATTTCACTTCTATGGGTCGGAGCCTCAATTCAAAAAAGAAAGGAGATTTGCCATATATTACGCCTATTATGAGAACAGCTGTCTCAATTTTTTCAAAACCATAAACCCAACTCAAACGTACCTACATGGCACACGCAAACATAGTCGTCGGCATATTGGAGGCTTTGCGTTGGGTCCATCAACGCCGCTGGCGATTATATACGATTATATGTACAATTTGTCCATACGGCAGCGTCGCGAGTAACGACCACATGACATTTCTCCTTCCTCTCTCAGGTGCCACCGCATTTCGAAGTTACGTAAAGTGTCAAACTCATGCAAGTTTTACAACTGATTCTGTGGTTTACTTTTTCAACCTGTCAAATGCTAAATCGGATTACCAATTTGTATGAAAACGCGGAGTCGGCGTAAACAGCAACGTCAACTTATCTACGGCGACACGGTTGATTTGAAGGTTTCAGTCAGTCAGTCAGCGTGTTTGCGTCCACTGCTGGACATACGCCTCTTCAATTTTTCTCCAGTCCTCCCAGACCTCAGCGGTACGGAACCACTGCTTTCCGCCGACGCACTTGATGTCGTCGTCCCACCTGGCGGGTGGTATTCCCACACTCCGTTTTCCTGCCCGTTTTCCCTTCCCGCCGTTACCTTACCTTTCCTGCCAGTTTAGGACACGGTTCGGTGGAGAAACCGTGCCCTAAACTGGCGGCCGTGGACAGGAAAACGGAGTGTGTTGAAGGCTTAAGCGCCTACAAATCAAACTCGGACTCGGAGATGCTAGTTCTTTAATTCTCTATACATCCGAAAACGCTAATCAATCGGTAAACGTCAAATTTAGGTAAGAAGTTGGACTGAGGGCTATGTTCAGTTCAATGTAGCCCTGTCCAAATAAAGGCACGATACTGGCAAAGATATTCAGTTCCTTCGGGAATGAAAATGTAATATTTTGTTCTCACCAGATATTTGTGAAAATCATATTTTCTGATATCTTCTTTACCAACTTAAATAGTATTCGTGGGCGGTCAACTTGTGTAACTAATAGGATCGCTCTATCGCCGAAGCGAGCGGGTTAGTGGAGCGGGGCGGGGGTGGAGGAGGGTGCGGGGGGTGCGGGGGGCCCGGAGCCGAGAGGTGTCGCAGCCCCGCTTTACATCTGGGAGGTCTGCTCGCGATATTAGTTCCATAAATAGGAACCGGCGGCGGCGGCGGAGGTGGTGGAACCGTCACGTGGAGTGAACATCAGGGGATGCGGGCTGGGTACTCAGGCCCATCGTCACGGGTGCCATTTCTGCCTCCCGACAACCGAATATACGATCTCAGCTTTATAGGAATACAGAAACAAGTAGCGAGCGTGGGTTCTTTTATGTGACTGGCAATGGATGGACTCACCGTCGTTATATTAGCGCAACGCACCGCATTCCCGAAGGAATTAGACGCCATTCCACGACCTTCCTTTTGGCAGGGCTGCGTCGAACTGGATGGAAACCACGGACAATTTTTCATTGGCGTTTCGACCATATTTTCATGCAACGAGACCTAGCAGAGGAACCTATAGTGTTACATGGATTCCGAACCGTGGCACAGCTCACATTCGTAACGAAAAGAAATAAGTAAATTTAGAAAGAAAAAGTTGTGCATAAACGGAGCGGGATTGGAAACCATGATCTCAGGCATGGAAGGCAAGATGCGCCCCTGAGTTATGAGCCACTCAAATATCCAGCTATTGCTAGATCCCAACGCTAACACAGTACGTATCTCGTATCACGATGCTCTCCTTCACTAAATGCACGAGGAAAAATAAGATGACGACAGCGGATTGGTAAGCTGTCGTGTTTAAATCCTTAGCTACTTCACGTTTCGTATACCGCGGAGCCTACGCCTCAATCGCCGACGGCGGCGGAGCGGCGCGGTGGCACGGCGAAGCGGGACCGATTTCCACCGGGTCGGCCGCCTCAATATGAGATGCATGCCCGACTCTACTCTAGACTAGCTGTCCTCATTCCGGTGTGCACCTCTGATGTAGTGTTAATTTGCGCCGTCACTTGTATGGCACATTGCTAAGTAATCGCTCGCTCGAGAACTGCGAACACTGAAAACAAGCGGTAGTGTGACATTACAGAGCTCAACTTTGACAACGCCACATACGGTGGTGTGGATGGCGACCACCCCAAAAATGGACATAACCGAATACAATCGATTACTTACGTGTCCACATACCGGCCGCCGGGTCGCCTTTGCGTCGCCGCCGCCACGGGGTACCAACACAATATTATACCCGGTTTATGCGTATGATTTCCTGCGCTGCGGTCAATGGCCAGTAACTTCTATGTCTATTTTGAGCGGCTCGTAGCCTAGTGCCGCGGGGACTGGATCGAAGCCTAGTGAGCGTACCAGAGGTCTGGGTTTAATTCCTTGCCTCGATATGCACCACTTTATTTTTCTTTCTGAGTTCGATAAGTACATTTAGTCACAAATGCGAGCTGCTACATGGTTGGGAATCCATGTAAAACTGTAGGTCCCCTTCCTCTACTAGGTGGTAGGGTTTAAGCCCACCCGGGTTGGTACCATCGCATTGGATGAAAATATGGTCGAAGCGGCAATGAAAAATTGTCCGTGTTTTCCATCCAGTTCAATGTAGCCGTGCCTATAAAGGGAAGGTCCTGGCATGGCACCTTATTCCTTTGGGAATGTGGTGGTGTATTGGGGTAATATCATAACGGTAATTGAGTGGTATTAGCCATCCATGTCAGGTTGCATAAAAAAAACATACAGATCACTGAAGAAAAAACCGGCCAAGTGCGCGGTCGGACTCGCCCACGAAGGGTTCCGTACCATCGCACAGGATTAACCACAAAAAATCAGGTTTTTTGTTTGGGAGCCCCCTTTAATTTTTATTATTTTGAAAGTTTACCTATTTGATGTTATAGCGGCAAAATAAATACACACTCTGTGAAAATTTCAGCTGCCTACCTATTATGGTTCATGAGATACAGCCCTGTGACAGACAGCGGATGCTTAGTAATAGGGTTCCATTGGCACCCTTTGGGTACGGAACCCTAAAAAGGAAGGAGAATTGGCATGCGGTCGATATCGCGTCTCCGCTGTAAGTTCGATATGACCATATAATTGTATGGGAATCCGACGGCGCGTCGTGTGTATGGCACACAGTCGAAACATCGCCACCGCGCGCTAATGTGTCCTAAAATAGGGTTCGTCAAGTCAGTACACACACCCTCCAATACATCTGCGACTAATTTTGCATGTGGCGTGTACGTTTAAATTGGATTGGTAGTTTTGAATATTGGAGACAGCGGGTCCCATAGTAAGTGCGCTCGATGCCATATCTCCTCTCTCTCATAAATTCTTCCAATATGTTTTTTTTTCATAAATATAAATGTTCGATATGTAGTCCATACACGTTTGCATGGAACGCGTTCGCTTTGCAGCGGAGCGGTGTTCGAAGGTCCCGTTGCATGAGGTTGACGCTAACGACCGGCGGTGTTTCTACTTCTTCCGCGTCTGTGACAGATTGGTGAGATTCCTGGCACTTAGGCCGCACACGCTAACCGGCGCAGCGCACACGACGAGCGGCGGGAGGTGGGGGGGGGGGGGGGGGTGCGGGGGGGAAGGCCCCCGCCGCTGCCTCCCGCGAGAACAACCTTGTTTATAGTCGCTTTCGGGACTCCATTAAAAGTTAACCAAATGCTAGATGACTTGAGCGTAAAAACACCACAGCCGGCGCTGGCTTCGCTTTCAAACTTGATCGCAGCGTAATGCTTTCATCTATTTTATAAACGTTCAAATATTCCTTCAAAACTCTGAATTGTGGTTGCCCCGTTTTTGGAGCGAGAACGCTTTTAAAATTTCACGTTCCTTATCGCAAAGTTCCCAGTTTGCGGTCAGATCGGAGTCGAGATACACCGCTCCGTCGATCGTTACGACAGCGACGAGCACTCCGATCGCAACGGGCTTCATGCAAAGAATATCATTTGAATGAACGATAAAAAGAAATTAGTTTTCTCGTCACGTCTTTAAACATGACTCGCAAGAAAAGCAGCGTGGAATCGTTCGAGAGACATGCGTGCCACCGGCCAGCCTTCAATAGACACGTGAATTGTACGCGACGAGAGACTGCATACGTCCACGCGTGCCAGTATCCTGTGAGAGGGAACTGGGCCCGTAGTCCTAGTCGTTACGCCGACTGGTCGACAAGCGTTTTGAAATGCACGGAGACATGAAGAGGGCCGCCTATGGCGTTAGTCGAACTATCTTTTTCGAGTTTACGACGACTACACATGCGTAAGCTGTCAAAGCTAACTTGCACTCGCAAATGTATGCCTTTGCCGTTTACACGCCGACACAGCGTTTTTATACAAAGTTTGTTTTTGACATGTCGAATTAATGCCGAAATAAAAAAAACGGTTGCAGTCGGAAACATACAGACTGACAGCCAGGCAGATACAGTACATATATAGATACAGGCAGCAGTCACATAAATGCAGACATACAGACAGAGAGATGGAGGCAGACAGCCAGCAAATCCTACAACAACTTATTGAGCAAACATTAGCAACTTAGAAATAACACAGACAATAGTCGGAGGGATTATTGACTCAAGGCAATTTTATAAGGCTCAACCAACACGTGACGACGGTCAACTTAACTCTGTGGTTAAAGTAAAAGTGGACTACCTTTTGCAAGATTATCGTTGGGTTTGACGTTTCCACGTAACTTAGAAGTTCTAAAGCCTAGTTTAGATGTGAACCCGGACTACGCCCGCCGATCCCCAATCGATTCAGGTGAAATAAGGAAGCGATCGTGTCTACCTGGCGCGCTGCTCGCATATTTATTTCCCCAACCTTTTAGCCCCTATAAAAACTGTTGAATGTTTTATGTGGACGTGGCTAGCGGACAGCCGCCCCGCTACCGCCGCCATCGTGTATACGATTTGAACGTCGCTCTCGGCTGTTCTAAAATCGCTCCGCGGCAGGCGCATTCTACAGGTCCGCGCGCTGCTCTAATGTGTCGGCTTTTATTGGACATTTACGCATCTCCCGACGCCATGCCAGCTGCTGACGGACATAAAGCGGGACACACTGATCCCGGGCGGACCCGACCCGCGTCAAACGTGGCCTTTGCCTTTCACGAACATTTAGGCAAACTTGCGGCCCGACCATTATGGTGTTTTCGTAGTTTTAAGGACTATCCAAAGCTCGCAAAATTAAGGAAACCATTTATAATGTTAGCAAATTATTGTTCAAATATTTAGCTAATGGTCGTATTTAATTTTAAGTATGCTTAGTAATTTTGGTTGCATTAACAGAAACGCAGGATTAAAATTTTATAAAGGAAAACTTTTTCAAACGATGCAGACTTAACTTGAAATCCAGTACGTTAGAACGACAATTTCTAATTCCTATTTTTTTGCTCCACCTCCTACTATTTTTGTTTTAACTTAAACTTGCTGCAGTCTAAAAAGCTGTAGATTTAAAAATGTTTATCCCATTACTTTGAAACGTTTATGGGTGCGTTAAAAAAAAACGGCGGCTGACAGTTGAGACATATTATCCAGCCGTTTGGGCACTATGAGAAAAAATATCCCTTAAGATAGTGTTAAATATAGGCCCGGTATTTTTGAAATTAAGGCCGATATCTCAATTATTGGAGTCAAAATGCCTTAGCGCAGGAAAATACACGAAATCAGGACTATTTAGTAGTAGCGAAGCACTGTGTCGTCGTAATTATCTGACTAGTTGAGTGAGCGGTAGAGCCAACGTCTCGTTGGTAGAGCAGTGGACATGCCATCCAAAGGTCACAAATACCAATCATGCTTCAGACGAATGTCCACATTTTTTTATATTATTTTCAAAATCTGATTACAATGATTTAATGTAGATGTCGTTGGTATAACCTCAAATTAATTGTTATAGCCCCGGTGCCCCGGTTTTCTGAAAGACAACCTTTATTGAAGTTAAATTTGTTCCATACTCTTTGACGTAAATGTAGCGTTGATGTCTCTTTCTGCAAACAGGCCTAAGCCTCGATTGACATATAAAATTAGGTTAACTGATGATGAATACGCCGCTCTTTAGAAGCGCCCTTCAACGCGTTTCACAGAAAGTGGCGTGTTTAATCACACGTTGTCGTAATAAATCTTTATAAATAAATCTTTCTGTAAGCGGGCCTAGGTCATCTTCGAGAATTGGAGGGTAGTTCGGACGGTAGTAAATTTCCTCCAATAGTAAGTTTACATTGGCGGAAGCCCAGGCCGCGCCGATGCCGCAGTTATTTGATCGAGGGTGACAGAGTGTGGGCGGTGCCGGCTCTCGTATTTAATAATGTAGGCGCACACAGCGGCGACTTTGATTCTGTTTAGGGTTGACCCACGCTTCGGCGGCGGAGGAGCGACCCGGACCAGAATATTGCATTACCTGTCCGAAGAAATCAGGACACGTAACGTCCGGGGCCCAGCGCGGAGGACAGCACCGCTGGACCGCTCCCATCTGCGCCATTACATATTTATACGGGTCCCGGTGACACTCGTATGCGATGACGTTTTAATGCCGCTGCTATTTAATTTATTTAAAAGAAGCAGGCGGCCAATAAACATTCGACGATAGAGACCACAGCTAAATCACTTTATCTGGGGTTTCTGCATTCTGTGATATTTCTAGTCTAGGTGTTAGACATTATTAAACTCTTTTCATAACACGTAAATATACTTTTTCGTACTAAGCAGGTACGTCGCTTATTCCAAGGAATGTGATATGTATTTATGTATTATCGACCGTGAGGCAAGGACACATTAATTGAAGAAAGGGCCTAGTAAAAAGAACTACTTTACGAATATACTGCAAGGCTGAGCCCGAACCAGCAAAACATACCATTCGCGGGTATTGCGTCTACCAATGTCGCCACCGGCTGTATACCCATAATTTGGAATTCTCCTACAGTCCCTCCTCCCGTAATGAATACCCCCTGCTAACACAGTGTTTCATATCAGTCATGACCGATAGGAATTATTAAATAAATATAACGCGTGAAATTTAAATTTAATTTAATAAAGAAAAAGTCCTATCAAGAACTCTAGTTTCTTGGGAAATGTTTTGGGCTGACTGCAAAGAGGACACACGACGCGATTGATTGAAGACTTTGATTTAGGTTCAGGAAGACTGTTCCAATTTACCTATACGTTCATATGTATGTTATTAAGAAATTAAGCTCCAGCGTTATAAATGTTATAGGTCTCTGTACGTTCTCGCTCCACCGAGAGCGGCGTCACGCTACGTCGAGCGCTGCGTACAGATACACACACGTATATAACTTTGCCGACGACGTCCGACCTAAGTAACTTACTTTGACATTGACAGCGGTCAGAATCAGCCATGGAAGTAATACGTAATAATTCTATGGAATTTCCATAATTACATTTTCAGATAGCATTGTTTGTTTCTTTTCATCGTTAGCGCAACTAAAGCTTCCCAGCGAAGTGAAGGTGTCTTTTTTATCTGTCAGCCGCTAAGAATGTCTAAACTAGTATTCTCATGAAGAAATTAATGTCGCTTCATGTTACCCCTTGGCATCCGTACGGTCGATATTGGCGGAGTTTTGGCGCGAAAACCGCCTTATTGCGTCTTATCGCAAAAGGCGAAATTAGGCCGACTCTGGCATGCGGGAAAAATACTCTATCAACTGACTGATTAACCACGTCTCGCCAGCGGCAAAGTTACGTGAATCTTTAAGCTGCTACATTATATTATTGATTGAGTTTAAATAATAATTCCCAAATTTGCGTCTTACCCAACCCAAGCATTTATTGTGACTGAAATATTTGTAAAACACAACACCAGTGTTTAGGTGAAAATTGTTTAGCCTACCACTTGTAAGACAGCCTGCGGGCGAGTTTAAGTGGTAGCGAATATTCATTTTGTTAATAATTATAAGAATAAATTCATAAATAAAAAAATAGAATGCCCCAAGGCGACGAGTGCGCTAGGTGTAAAGCTTCTATCGTTACTTCACAACGCGCAGGCAGTATTATACGTACAGAAAACAATTTAGATGTATTTCTGTGAAGCAGTAGCAGCGGTCAGCGGGCGGAGGCGCCCGTTTCGCATGAAGCAGTCCGACCCTTCGGAATGCGACTTCTGCGAACTTTTAATGGCACATTGTGAAAGCACTGCATACATGTATATGTGAATCACTTGAGAAGCCACTCGCACATCCCTGGTATTCATATTCATAGGCACATGCAAACTTTTCTTTAATTAATTATTTGTTTGTTTCTTCAGGAATTTGGTGGTACAAGGTCGACGTATTGACTCGGTCTAGAATAACCAAGATTTTGTTTAAAGTATGGGTGCATTATTTTGTAGAAGAATCTTAGAATGTTAATTAAGTCGACGATTGGTCACGGCTAGAATTAAAAGGCACACGTCGTCTCGGATCGGCCAACTATTTTAAACCAAATGGGATCATTCAGTATTTAATTGGATCACTTCCAAAAACAATAAACGTTTGGAGGCACGACAAGTGGGGGTGTGGTGTTGGGATCTGCTGTCTTCGAAGAAAGGATTGGGACAACCTGATGGGTTCTAATGTAGCAGGAGTCGTGGTAGTCTGCCCAGAGACTTCCTTCTTTACGTAGCTCTTCTCCGCTCGGACCATGGTGGCAGACTACACACCGGTGAAGTCTCCACCTACTGCACAGAACCCTTCCTCGTGGGAAGCGGTTGCAGGGCCAGTGGGTGAAACTTCTGACATAACAAACAAAGGAAATGATGAGACATTAACCTTAAGCGGACTCCTCCAACACCAAACTAGGAAACACCGTGGGACTACGCCCTCAATGACCTATATTACAATTTACAAATATTTCTAACCAAAATGATGCTTAAATGCAAAAGTAGAGATACTTCTAGCAATAAACTTTTACGAACTATCAAAACACTGCTTTTATTTGTATGCAGAAGGAAAGGTTTCGTATATTATATATTCCAGCCAGTATAAAAAACTAAAAGGCATGGCTCACCACGCTCTGCTCTATCGGCCCTTCTACGTTACACTATTCAAGAAGCGACCACCCCGTTTAATTGCTCGTTTATTTAAATTACCTGTATGAAAAATCTTACGTTCAATGAATATTCATTTTTGGTACTAGGATGAAATGTTAAATAAATGCAATATCCTTAACTACGCGTCTCATTTGGGAAGAACTTTACTTTTGTTTTCCTTAGAGAAAAGTTTTACAGATTATATTTCCGTCCATTATATCAAGTAAATTCACATATATTTTTTATTTTGAGCTAAGTACATACATTTATCTTAATTTGTTTATCTGCAATGTTGATTCTAAAATACCGTGTTCAAACTTTTTTGAGGCTCGTTAGTTAATTATGTGTACCCCATGCAAGCACAGATTTTTTTAAACATCTAAACCAAGTCAAATGGTAACAAAAATTAAATTAGCATACAGACTTTCTTTACCCTGCGGTTTGATGAAGGATTAATTTTACGACAATATAAAAAAGTGTAGACACAGAAATTAGTTAACCTATTTCAGATAAAAAAATCTAGTGAATTATGAAATAGTGAAAAACATATTACAAAAACCATTGTTTCATGGTTTTTGTAATATGTTTTTTTGTCGCAGCCTAAAAATGTAACGATGATCCTACTCACATAAAATCTACGCTCTTCTGAATCAGAAAACAAATTTAACAAAAAAAATAACCGACTTCAAAGAAAAAGCACTAAAAAGTAAAAAATAATTGCCATTTTTGTAGTTACGATTTTTGTTATTTTTTGAGTCGGCGTCAGCCTGGCACGCGCTGCGCCAATCAAGAGAACCTTGGCTACCTTGGCTGACACCGACTCAAAAAATAACAAAAATCGTAACTACAAAAATGGCAATTATTTTTTACTTTTTAGTGCTTTTTCTTTGAAGTCGGTTATTTTTTTTGTTATTTTTTTTTTGTTTATTTTTTGTAAATCTGAAGTACACTTACTAATTTGTACGCGTCCTTTTTAATAAAAAATTTAACAAAAAAAATAGCCGACTTCAAAGAAAAAGCACTAAAAGGTAAAAAATAATTTCCATTTTTGTAGTTACGATTTCTGCTATTTTTTGAGTCGGCGTCAGCCGGGCACGCGCTGCGCCAATCAAGAGAACCTAACCTAACCTAACCTAACCTGACCTAACCTTGGCTGACACCGACTCAAAAAATAACAGAAATCGTAACTACAAAAATGGAAATTATTTTTTAATTTTTCTTTGAAGTCGGTTATTTTTTTTGTTAATTTTTTTTTATTTGTTTATTTTTAGTGAATCTGAAGTACACTTACTAATTAGTACACGTCCTTTCCAATAAAAAAAGAATCACCGAAATCGGTTGGCGTTATATTGAGTTATTCGTCCATTTGTCGCGCACATCTTAATACAAATTTAAGACTTTTATGATTTTCTCATGGAAATCATTGTCAGAACTTAACCAAATTAAAATGGGACTACTTGGGAAGCACTAGCTATCATTTAAAAAAATAATCATCAAAATCGGTTCACCCAGGCAAAAGTTATGAGGTAACAAACATAAAAAAAACAAAAAAAACATACAGACGAATTGATAACCTCCTCCTTTTTTTGAAGTCGGTTAAAAAAGAATCACCGAAATCGGTTGGCGTTATATTGAGTTATTCGTCCATTTGTCGCGCACATCTTAATACAAATTTAAGACTTATATGATTTGCTCATGGATATCATTGTCAGAACTTAACCAAATTAAAATGGGACCACTTGGGAAGCACTAGCTTTCATTTAAAAAAATAATCATCCAAATCGGTTCACCCAGGCAAAAGTTATGAGGTAACAAACATAAAAAAAACATACAGACGAATTGATAACCTCCTCCTTTTTTTGAAGTCGGTTAATTATAAAACGAATCTCACTACCCAAGTCTCATACATTTTTAAGAAAAGGAATTAGATATTTTGATAGGCGTAGATAGTGCGCAGAATAGTCAAGGGAAATATTTCGGAAGCTGCTTAAAATTTTTTGGAGCATTATCATTTGGCGCAGGGCTGAATTTGCCTATGGAACCATACATAAAAAAGCGATCACAATGCGTGTCCGTTACTCCATCACGCCCATCTGCCGCGGTTACTGACGCTAGGTTGCAATTTAAGTCCCATTGTTGGCTGCAAGTAGGGCGTAGCGCCGAGGGCACACCACCGGTGCCGCCGTCGCGCCGCCGCCGCCATCACACGACCTCGACACACAGATATCAACAAAACGGAGCTTCCATCGACTCAGCACATATAACCTGTATGGAAAGTACAGTTTTAGGTGTCAGCCACACTTAAACTGCGGGCCCGCCGAGCTTTTATAAGTGGCCCACCTGGTATAGGTGCAAATGCCACCTACTATCAGCGCAAGAAGTAAACAAGTTAACGCTACATTCAGTCAACGTAAGCATCAGAAAATTACGCTCTCCATACAAACGTAGATTAATAAATCATCAGAAAACCACTGTCCTAATTGAATTTATGTTTGGTATCTAATATCATGCACAAATATTTGTGTCTGCATGTTTTTGTTTTTTCGGTAAATGTATCCTGGGTCAAACCACAGATTACAAAAATATGTGTACGAAGATTTTCTTTTTGCTTTCAATCGATTCAGTTTAGATTTAAAAAATAAACAAAAGCGTGCAGACACAGATATTTGTGGCCTGATATTAGATATAAAATATTAGTGGTTTTCAAATGATTAGTAAACTATGGTTGTATGAGGAGCATAGCTTACGGGCCGATTTTGCGCCGATAGTAAACCAATATACAGTATACATTTTCAATACACATTTAAATGTAACTAAATAAGTGTAACTAATAATTTAACCACTTTCTTTCTCTTTCTGAGTTGGACAAGTGCATTTCGTTTCGTTACGAATGCGAGCTGTTCCAGGTTCGGAACCCAGACAAAACTGTAGGTACGCTTCCAGCGTTAAGGGTTCCAACCCTACCAGGGTTAAGCCCACCCGAGTTGGTACCACCGCATTGGATGAAATCTCGGATGAAATCAAGCGGCAACGAAAAATTGTCCGTGTTTTCAATCCAGTTTAATGTAACCGTGCTCATAATGGGTAGGTCCTGTAGGCAAAACATTCCTTCGGGAATATGGTGTGTTGAGCTAATATAATAACGGTAGTTGTGTGGTATTAGCTCGGGTATTAGCCATCCATGTCAGGTTCCGTAAAATAATTAAAAATACTACACAGTTCAATTATGCTATGTTTTTTTTATAACACACAAACCATATGTTGCCCGCTCGCTATAGGGTAGAAGATATCCTCTTATATCTTTAGTTACAATTAGGAGTTACAATGCAGTTTCTAATATGCACCTAATATGCGGCGCAAGAAAAAAGTTTGATAAGCGACTCTATGCTATTGTTGTACGATCATTATATCGTTGAAGATTATCAGATGGTGAGGAATTGTCTCTTTACAATATCGTGGACATTTTGGGTAATCGGCAAACAAAAACACGACGTCGAAACTCTAGCATTCTCACCGAAAATGTTGACTGACCTCTGAATGTTGACCGTGTTCACTGAATGACGAAATTATGTTGCGAATTCGGCGACACCGCCATTGCGTACGTGCATTCATGAACCAAAAACTCATAACACGCCCGAGCTATTTTGTAGGTGTACAATGCAAATCTGCGTTGTTAAAGGGCTCAGAACTAACAGCAGAGTTCAACGTGGAATGCAGTCGGTGTGGATCGTAAAATGAAATGGACGACTTTCCACGAAACTAGTTTGCGGCGCTTATGCTAACGAGTCAATGCACTGCACCGGCCAGCCCAAAGTCCGCGGAAACGGTCGCGGGCTCAAACAAAAACCCTTGTACTTTGTTGTCGTGCACACAATCACACACAGGCGGGGTGCCCGCCGCCGCCGCCGCCACGCCAGTGCAGCGAGAGCCAATGAACCTGTTGTAGGGCGCCGTTTCTTCGGTATAGATTCTCCTATGTCTAGTTCCATTGCAGTTTTTAAATATGTTTCATTGAATAGATTTTAACATTTTTGGTAGCCAAACTACAATAAGATACGTCAAAAACGTCGAGATCCGCGGATTCTATCAACCAAGAAAAAAATATCCGCAAATAAACTTTAGTGGTTTTCCGTCCGCAGTAATGAAATACATACTTAAGGTGGTCCGACCCGGCGGGACTAACTCATTCGCGGGCCCGGTAAACAACCGTGATATTGCGCTCTGGGACCTTCTCTGTTTCAAAGAATAATACAGGCTCCCTGATGAGGAAGATGCAACATGTCCACAAAAAAGAAAATGTGCATAGTGTATGATTTGGTAAGAATTACGAAAATTTTAATTACAAAACGACTTATAGCTAAAAGTAAACCACGACCGCTGTAGTCACAAATCTAACAAAAACCAAATAGATTATAAATCTTGATTAAATAAGCTATGTCTGATGACTAATCTTTTTAAGATGTTCTTACTTTGACATTGCGTAATCCACCTCCAAAGTTATTGTATAAAACGCGCGAAAAATTCCAACTTTCCGAACTTATAACCTAGAAACCAAACACAATTTTACAAAGCCTTCGGTCATCAGACATCTAGTTCGATCAAATAAAGCTATTTTGAGCAACATTTCAGATCTTTGACGAGAAATATGGACGTGATCTTCTTTCCCCGTTTGTATGGGGAGTTGAGCGGGATGGCCCACCTTAAATCTGAATACTACTGCCAAACAATTCTCAGTGCAAAGAACAAGAACAAAATAAACTGCAACCCTCAGTGCAAATGGATCAGAAATAGAACTTATATTACTGGGTATGATGATGACAATATATTAATGCACCGAATTAGAGAATATAAGCAACAGGATCAGGAAAGATCAGGATTCACTGAATAATATAGACGGAAATAATTACCGCATCTCTAGACACTTTTTCATCCAATGCGTTGGACCAACTTAGACGGGTTTAATTCTATTTAAAGGGAGTATGGTAAGTACCTTAAGCTTAAGCCTAACCTAACCTAACCTTACCATGATGGCAACTACATTCTCAATACAAATTCCAACTGGCAAACGATGTTTTATTCGGACAAGTGAACTGAAATTTACCAGTTGGCGTGTTCGTTCGCACTCACATGCCTATTCACCCAGAGAGTTAAGGTACCATAATAACCGCCCAGGTACTCCAATGAACCGGTGGGCGTCCCGCAATACGCTTGCCGGTACGTGATCTCCACAACTCGTCGGCTCCATCGGTCATCGGTTCCGAAGCAAAAATCGCCGACCCATTGCCACTTCAACTTGCTGCAACTGTGTTCTACTCTACTGTAATGAAAAATAATTTCAGGCGGTCGACTTTTTATATGCAACCTGACATGGATGGCTTATGTAACTACCTTTATGATATCAGCCCAATACACCACATTCCCGAAAGAATTAGGTGCCATAACAGGACCTTCCCTTTATGAGCACGGCTACACTGAACTGGATGGAAAACACGGACAATTGTTTATTGCCGCTTCGACTATATTTTCATTCGATGCGATGGTACCAACACGGGCTTAACCCTACCACCTAGTAGGGGAAGGGCACCTACAGTATTACATGAATTCCTAAAACATGGAGCAGCTCGCATTCGTGACGAAATGCACCACACAAAGTGGTGCATGAACGGGGCGAGGATTTGAATCCAGACCTCTGGTATGCTAGTCAAATTCCCGCGCCACTAGGCCACGAGCCGCTGCAAGTAAGACGTGAAATCGTCCAGTTAAATGGCCTATGTGATTTAACTTGATGTCCCTACAGTACAAGCAACCAAAGATTAAAGGATACACTTCCGGTTCAAGGAAAAGGTGAACAGTCACAATACTTTGACTTTAGCCAAGAAACATAGGTCTGACTATACATAAAAAATAACTGAGAATGTGTACTATTTATCATGTAAATAAAAAACTAGAAAATGTACAAGGTATGTAGGTTGTATTTTAACACAAATCATTATTACCTTTAACCGGAAGTGTATCTTTTGAACTTTGGATCTAGCCCGAAGCAGGAGTTGCCCTCGTGAAGGGAGAAACCTCGACCGCGCGTATCCCTCGCGCGAACGGCTCGCCGGACATTTAATATTAATAACCCCATAGAGGTGCGGTGCGACAGCGGCTGCGAGTGCATGCGGTGGCGGCGCGGTCGCTTTAGTTTGTACCGTCGCGTCGTCGTCGTGTTTACGGCTGCAGCTAGCGGAGCATGTGGTGGCCAGTAATGTTGGTTGATACAATGCGATTCAAACATCGATATGAAAATTGTGTTAGTTCAATGGATTCAAATAAGAAAAGGACGGAGCTCGTTACTAACTTTACTCGAATTCGCCAGGGAAAGTACGCGGCAACACCGCGGCGAAGAACTGAAGTTTTTGAAGTGAAGCAAGGGTTTTGGTAATTTGACATTCAAAATGGCGGTGATCCTATCCTATTCTTATTTGAATCGGATTGTACATGATACGCGTACCATCAATGCTAGTATTATAAAGGCGAAAGTAACTCATGACAGACATGACTCTTACGTTTTCACGCCTTAACCGCTGAACCTATTTTGATGTTTGGTATAGAGTCTGGATGTTGGGAAAGGACAGATGCTACCTTTTGTGTCGAAAATTAAACTCAAAGGGGTGAAAAGAGGGGTATGGGGAACTCATATAACATAAAATGTTAGGTTCAGGCCGACATTAGTCTGAACTAGCGGTAGCGGGTACATCAGCTAGTTGTTTTATAATAAGACCAATGCACATTTTGCAAATATGCATAAGGCAAGTGATTGCCTTACATGCATCTAAATATTGGTAATACATGCATTCATTCTTGGAATGGTTCGGAGCTTTGCTTCTCATGCGAGAGGTCACGGGTGCAATCCCAGCCCCGTTCGCTCGCCAGTTTATTTCTCTTTCGGAGTTGGATAAGTGCTTTTCGTCACGTATTCAAGCTGCCCCATGGTATCCATGTAAAACTGTAGGCCCTTTCCTTATTGTGGTAAGGTTAAGCACACCCGTGTTGATACCATAGCATTTTGTTAAAAAAAACTTCTGCAGGCATTATTACATTTTATAAAACTATTTTGGATGGATGGCGGAATTTTTGAACCTTTAAATAGTAGAGGGCATCGAAAATCCAATTACGTGGCATTAGGACCGCGAGGTTATAATAAAGGGTTCTTGCTGGTAAAGCATCTTAAAATTGATAGAGTTGTAATTTGCAAGAATGTATTAAAACATTTATAGGGCTTAAGCCAAGCGTTATTGCTAATTTCCCAGCGGAGGCGGTTGCGGTGCGGCTGCGGTGCGGTCGCGGTGACGCCGTTGACAGCAGCGGAGGGGCTTCACACAAAGTGCTTTACAGTCTATAACTTTTTAATGAGTATCTTTATGTCGACCCACGCTGTTCACCCGATGCCATCGCATGTTAAATTAATCTATGTAGGTTGGACATAATTGTTTTGCATTGTTACTTGTTGGATACAATAGCTGGTGCCAAAGGAGACATTGCAACTTCAGAACCTCTAGTCCGATTTCAGAGCCTCTAGTCCGACTTGTCACCTAAATTGGCGGTTACGCCAAACCGATCTCGACAGGCGTTTCCATACATTTCGAAACGCCGCCAGTCGGGGAATCAAAGAGCGCGCGCAGTGGGCGCTAAGCGAACTAACATTTGCGAGTCTGAGTTTAATTTGACAGTTTACTCTTGGTCGCCGTAAATACGTCGATGTTGCCTTTTACGCCGACTTCGCGTTTTCATACAAATTTGGTAGTCCGAGGTTGATTTTGACAGTTTGAAGAAGTAAAACCTGTAAGTATGGAGTTTTACGTTTTGACGTAACTTCGTAGTTCCATAAACGCCAATTTAGGTGAGAAGTCCGACTAGGGCCTCAGAATGCAATTCGTCGCATTCAATAAATTCGAAATTCGTTAGATCAAGATGGCATGGTAACACGTAGATTTCAACATAACTCAACTCAACAAACAACATCACTCTTACGGGTTATTATTCCTTTTTCGTCATCGTGACGTCACAAGCTAAACAAATTTATTTCCACCTTCGTCAACCTAAAAATAAGGTGACTTTTTAATTTCCTTTTTTGTCATTCAGTACTCACTCACAGTATGGGAGGTACAGTTAAACTAAGAGTTATTGGAACATGATAAAAACGCCGCAAATAGGCGACGTAACCAATTGACAGAAACACAATTACGAGGGTTTTACTTGCTTTGCAACTTTCATTTTACTTTCTTGCCTCCTTGAAGAGTTCGTGACTGAAGGTTGGCTCTGTGTCATGCAGACATGTCCAGATACGGATGGAACGACTTTGTTCAATGATTATTTTATCAAACAGTCTTATACAGCGTGCATGGGCATGTTCTGCAGAACGCCACCCAGCCACAAACTCGGTGGAAGCATGGCACCACCACCTAATGCGGCTAATGGGCGAAATAAAACCAAATTTTTTTGCAGTTCCTTGGAGTCATCCAGAGAGTTGACGCCGGAATAAGAAAAAACTGGTCAAGTGCGAGTCGGACTCGCACACGAAGGGTTCCGTACCATTATACAAGATTCGACCCAAAGAATTCACGTTTCTTGTATGCTTACTATTTGCTATTAAAGCGGCAATTGAAATACACAATCTGTGAAAATTTCAACTGTCAATTAGGTACGGTTCATGAGATGCAGCCCTGTGACAGACGGACGGACGGACGTACAGACAACGGAGGTTTAGTAATAGGGTACCATTTGACACCCTTTGTGTACGGAACCCTAAGAAGGACGACCTGGGTACATGCTAAGAACCAAATATTCAGTTCAAGTCTGGTAAAGCTGTTGAATGGTACTTTGACGTCGAGCAGTTTTTATCGGAAATTACTGAATAAGTTTCGTTAAAGAGTAAGAAAAAACGCAATGATTCTTCACAATTAGGTATATTTGTGTTAAATCCGTGTACCTAATCATGGAAAAATCTTTACTTATGTATGCTGATGAAGGTCGTAAAATGTATTTATAATAAGTGAAACATAAACAAACAGCATTTCTGTGATTTAGCGATTTTTAGTAAATTAGGGCCTTTTTAGGGTTCCCTTTCGGTGAAACGGAACCCTATTACTAAGCCTCCGCTGTCCGTCCGTCCGTCCGTTCGTCTGTCACAGGGTTGTAGCTCATGAACCGTAATAGGTAGGCAGCTGAAATTTTCACAGAGCGTGTATTTATTTTGCCGCTATAACAATAAAAAAGCAAAATTGAAAAATAATAAAAAATTAAAGGGGGGGCCCATACAACAAACGTGATTTTTTTGTGTGCGGAACCCTTCGTGTGCGAGTCCGCTCGCACTTGGCCGGTTTTTTTTTATTGCCGTTCATACTCCCTTTGGCGACGGCCTTGTCTCCTCCCCGGCTCCACTGACTGCACACCGTGCGGCGGCTGACGCCAGTACTTTGATGAAGTTGCCGCCTTCAAGTGAGTTGGGTTTAATATTGAGGAACGAATTAACGACAGCGTGCCCCTCCCTCCGGCCGAGGGCTGACGGGAGGTTCCTCTCGTGTGACGTCGTCCGAGACACCTCCTCCCCCCCCCCCCCACCACCACCACCTCACCTGACGCCTGCAGATTGCTACTCAATTATTTCACGAGTTGACTTCCTTCAATTACCCGACGCAGAAACGTTGGCACCGATCTATACATTATTAACAGAATTACATCTTAACACTTCAACTGTCGTCAAAGGGATGTGATATACGCTTCGAAGCAGACGACATTATTGAGTTTATCAGTTGTACTAAGTCAATTCTAAACTAGGCGACGGGAAGCTATTAGTACTATCAATTTGAAGCATCGATGCCTATTATGTGCTTTGCTTAGTATATTTTTTATGTAACTGGACATTATGGCTAATACCAAACTGAACGTCAGATATAAGCCTAACACACCACATGGGAACTAGGTGCCAGTACCTTCGCCAAGAAACCTATCGAATTATCTTAACTATATGAGGGGTCGAAAAACAGAGTAAGAATTATGTAATGTTGTTAATGCAAATTTCGACTTCTTACTGCAGGTAAAAATCCTATCTGACATTTACTCTGATAACAGAAATAAAGAAAAAAATATCCACCACGTTTTCGAAACGGACTAACTTCCCAAACACAAAAAAGGGGGGTTTATTTTTTATTCACATTATTACTATAAATAAACTACATGTTTTGATAATCTGTTCTAACTTTAGATTTATTCAAATTTGGATGCAGGTAACCTATGACATTTTTGTTTGCGGTCATGTTTGTGGTCACTGGTCATGAATAAGGACCGACTTCATGGTTGGTCTTATTCCATCTTGTTTCCATTAATTATATTTAAAAACAATATAGGCAGTACAATAAAGTCATGGCACCGAATATGTTATGGTGAGACCATGCGACTATGCATAGCCAGTACTTTCATATGTTAAAAATTACTACAAGTATTGGGTCCGAGGTCAAAAACGGTTCTGGTTCTCCTGTAAAATTTACCTTTTCGAGATACGACGTTTCCATCACGGATAACAGTAATATATAAAATTCTGTGGACTGCAAAGTTACAATGGACAGGGTATTTAAGCGTGCAATGTCGTTCGATTCTTTAACAGCGTCAGCGAACCGTTTAAGCTGGTAATTATAGCGCAAAAAATTGTGGATCCAGTACACGTCAATATTTGTACGCGTAATATCGGAAAGTTGTCAATGGCTACCTCGGTCAAAACAAAAAGTGAGTAATTTTCTTTATCCTAACAATTTCCATCAGTATTCAATCATGTCAGAGTGCCATTTTAATATCCATAAGCACTAATACCATCAAGTACCTAAGTTACTAAAATGTATATAGGTACTCTGTGTTCAACAATACAATTTTACAAATATATATGTTCCGGCAGCTAATAAGAACCTCATGGCCACGGACTCCCGCGCAGTAGTTTTGGGTCGCTCTGGGAGTGCGGAAAAGGGTAGCAAGCAAAATGGAAATGCTGCGAAAACATAATGAACCAGTCGAGATCCAAGTGTACATAGGTTCGTCCGACGTCTAGTGGGCTAGTTATGTCGCGTCACGCCCGCGTTTGCATTATTAGCTCACCGTGCGTGCAGCGAACTAGTTGCTCTTATCACATACCTCCTACACCTACTTGCAACATCATAAACGACAATTCGTATACTTCTTGAAACAATTTATCATTCAATTATAAACGGAAAAGTATAAATGTGAGATCTATTGATGTCGTTATTCAATCATAGGTTAAACCCAATAAGATGAAACTTGGTAGACAACGCGACAAACGTTCAAAGCGAAATTATCCTGAGCAAAAGCCGGAACCGCAACTCGAAAACGCAACAAATTTAACATTGTCAGAGTCACAGAACATATAATATCCTGTCAGAGTCTGACGATATGCGAACGGACGGCTGAGGGAAGCACAATCAGAATTCACAATTTTACGGTGCCAGAGCGAATTAGCACGATTTTGTGCCGCGCCCGCCAATAAGTTAATCCCTTGCAGTGATATCACCTGCGCAGCCTTGCGTAAGAATTAACCACAGTTCCAATTGTGCAGGAAAGGGCGGAATAGGTTTGCGCCAGCGCTCAAGCGATGAGAAGTGCCACTACCCACACAGAGGGACAGGTGTATTAGTGTATGATTAGATATAGGTGCAGAAGATAACGTCATGGGACGGGTTTGTCGGGCCCTCTCGTCTCGTCTACGCTAGATCTGCGCTTGTGGCGCGGAGGAATGCTGAACTTGCTTTGGCACGATCGAGTACCTACTAAGAGCACTTGTTATGTTACTGGACATGGATGGCTAATACCACACCCACCGTCATGATATTAATCCAACACACCTTATTCCCGAATAAATGAGGTGGCATGCCCAGACCTTGCCTTTATGAGCACGGCTACATTAAACTTGATGTAAAACATGGACAATTTTTCATTGCCGGTTCGACCATTTTTTCATTCAATGCGATGCATGGTACCAACCCGGGCGGGCTTAAACCCTACCACCTAGCAGACGAAACGCATGTTTCCAACACCTCCAGCTATAAAAATCCTAAAGTTACTATTCGGTTACATCGTGTAAATATGCAATGTAACCGAAAGTTACTTATCGGATTTCAGGTAACTGGAGGTGGTGAAAACAGGGGTAAGAGCACTGTATAATATAACTGCATTCGTTTTCAAACATCTAAACAACGTATGTTTAGATGTTTGACATCACTGTTTTATTTGAATGTAAGGCTATTTATATCATCAGTACAATGACTAAATACCTATTATTGTTTACAAGAAACGTCA
The DNA here is from genome assembly GCA_946894095.1 of Incurvaria masculella. Lineage (NCBI taxonomy): Eukaryota > Metazoa > Arthropoda > Insecta > Lepidoptera > Incurvariidae > Incurvaria > Incurvaria masculella. Next base: position 10,677,117 of record OX335647.2, read on the forward strand.
CTTTTTTCCAATAAAATCGTATTTGCGGTAACAAGGAGAAGGTATCCGACAAATTAATTTTATTAATTATTTAATTATTATGAATAATGATTGCTAATTTTTTATATAATTATGACCCTTGGAACCTTTACGTCATACGAGAACCTAGATAATATCAGAAAAGTAAATTGTCTAACAAAAAAATATAATTCAACATCAACGTCAGTAATTATTGGCACAATAATTCATTTTCAAGCTAGAAGACGTTCCACACTCCATTATAGTGTTGTGACCTAATTCCAGAATACCTTGGCTCGCGAATTATCAACATCCGATAAGATAGCAATACGAGCAAACCTACCTCACCCACTACCACAGGCCGGAGTAAACATGAGAACACGGTTATCACCTTTGTTCTAAGATAAGCGCTTCCAAGTTGACGGTAAGACGAGGCGGTATCAATCTTGGCGGTATCAATCAACTCATGGGATGGTTATGAAATGTTTGCATACTAAAAGCCGATACCGTTTAGCGTCATTTCTCTCTCAGAAAGTCGGTGAAACGACGTAAAACTGAAAAATATAATATTGCAAGCTTATTTACACTGTTGCTTTTTTTTACGAAAACCCATAGTGTGCCTGTATAGCGGACCTTTATATACGATGTATATATTAATTCATAACAGCGTTTTTTTTTGTTGGCTGGGGTATCCTACAACGACATTCAGGGAATTTCCGTCTGAGATGAAATTTCAGTAATCTCAGTATGCAAGAGTTCATAATAATAAAAAGTAGGCGATGAGTATTTTACAGGGAAGTAATATGGGTCCTTCCACGATAATGGTTACGAAAGTGTCGAAAATAAAACTATAAGAAATCTTCTTTATTCGTTACAAATTAGATTAAGACATTATTCTAGTTTATTGACAAAATATGAAATTTGAGGAAAAAAATAATATTTATAGTTATTCAACTCGACACTAAACTATATGCAAACACAACCTTGACACACTAAATATATGAAATGTTGGAGGCATTTTTTACAGCTATCCAACTCTCAGTGTAATTCTATACATGTAAAGTGGAAGTGAGTATATCAATCTGTGTTCAGTAAAAATTGCAGAAAAATATTGAAGAATGTCAGCGATTTTTAGTTGAAGTAAAGGAGTCCATCGCCTTGTAACGACCGTCACATGTAAACAGTGGTAAGTTATGCTACACGGAAATACTTGTTATGTTGTAACTTTGAGAAAGTAAGGATATTTAAGTATATTATAGTTTTTTGGTATTCATTATTATGTTTTCACTGAATTTAACTTCACTACGACAGTTTAAATGGTGGTAATGCCCGTCACATGTAACGACCGCCACACGAGTCATATTACATATTAAGCTGATATTTGTAATCCATGGCAGGCTACCGTATTGTTACGTTATAGCACCGTGCAACTAAAGTTACTAGTATTATTTTTAATCATTTCTAACGAATTTCTTGTCTTTTTTGGAATAAAACTTTGATGTTTCGTATTTTAAAAACAGATATGGACTCTGAGACAAAACAGAATATTAGAGAGGCTGTTGCGGCAAGAAAATGAAAAAGCAGAGGAGCGCTTTTCACTTCAACGTTTTTCAAATCAATTTAAGGCTTTGATTTTAATGGCAATGACCAACTTTTACAAGTTCAATGTCAAGTTTTTCCAATAACCATGTTTGCAGAATTCTTTAGAAAACTAAATGCCAAAACTAATGCTTTCCGGACACGGTCATTCTACGGTCTTGTCACCTTAACTAGGTTGATACGTTCCACCTGTGAAACAAGACGGTTGTAAACCATACTAATCAATACTAATATTATAAATGAGAAAGAAACTTTATCTGTCTCTTGCGTTTTAACGCCTAAATACAAAGTGTAGCATGGAAAAGGACATAAGCTACCTTATGGGGCGAAAATTTACTTAAAGGGGGTCAAAGAGGGGATGAAAATTTGTATGGGGAACTCATCGGAATCTCGGAAATAATTCAGCCCGACATCGGTCAATTATTATTATTATTATTTATTATTATTAGTAAATGTGGAAAATTGGTTGGTTTAGTTGATATTTTATCTGTCATTATTTCTAGATATTTTAACTGTTTTTTTCCAAATAAAGGGGAAAAAAAACATGGGTCCAAAGATGTTTTTTTTATTTTTATATTAGGCCCTGAGAATACATCTAGTTCCAAGATGGTATTATTTTATTGATTCGCCTTTTTGAAAAACGTTTGTTTTTTGAGAAAAGGCCAGATTTCTGAAGCGATAATTTTGTTTGAAATTGCAAAATAATCATCACGCAAGGGTCATTTTCTATTATCCGCCTGTCCTGTCACTGCTGGAGCAGTAATTCAAAAAGTTCGATTCCTGGCTAGAAAAAAATATTTGAAAAAAAAAATGTCATAGTTATTTATGTTAACTAGTTTTAGTTTTTATCAAACTCGATTTTGAGTGTTTTTCGTTATTTCTTTTACCTAGTTTCAGATTTGGCCATGAAGGCCCACTTGAATACTACAGGTACTTCTATAAATTAAGTTAAACTTAAACCTAAAGTGAACCTTACATTTTGAAGACCCCTCAGTAAATCCCTTGTCGTCCCTGTCTTGCTGCAAAATATTTATCTTAGACGAACACTTGGAAGGTGGGTGAATACTTGCATTAGGAGAGGTGGAGGCATACCTTTGCATGTGCAGCTTATATATCCATACTAATATTATAAATGCGAAAGCAACTCTGTCTGTCTGTCGCGTTTTCACGCGTAAACCGCTTATCAAATTTTTATGAAATTTGGTACAGACAGAGCCCGGACCTTGGGAAAGCACGTACGCTACATTTTGTGGCGAAAATTAAACACAAAGAGGGTAAAAAACTGAAATAAAGGTATGTATGGGGAACTCGGTTAGGATCAGCCCGACGAACGACATTGACCCGAGCGGAGCCGGGTACCTCAGCTAATATATGTTATGCAGAGGCACATATAGTTTGGATTCGTACCTGCGCTCGCGCAACCGGTGCGTCCTAGGAGCAAGCACAGCCATACCACTGCGAGCGGCAAAGTCGGCGCAGTCGACACCCCTTCACAAGCAGCCTTCATCCGCTCCCGCATGGCTCAGCCGCCGCCGTCTCGGCCGCGCCACGACACCCGTTCGATGCACCGACACTACCTGGCTCACTCGCGTCGCACCATTTGCATTTTATTACTTTGCATCGTAAGTTACTCTTCGCATGCGCATGGTAGGTATTATTCTAAACTCCAAGCGACTGATACCACACAACGAAGCTGGTAGGTAGATGGTTGCTAAGCAGCAGTACCACAACACTCAGCACACCTGTAGGTGACACCTTTTCGTGGTGTCTACTACACTTTTTAAATAAAAAACTATTTGTTTCCTGTTAAAACTGACCACATTACAATAAATTTACAAGTTCTTAACATTCCCATACACAATTGGTGTATTTAGAAACTTTTTTCGCGTAAAACTAACTTTTCTAAGCAAACTCCACAACGAATCGAAAGGAACGCACAACTTCCGAGCGAGAGGACGCGCTGACTGAGCCAGTGTTGTCACTTCACAACACCCCGGCTGCCGAGAGTTAATGCTAAATTTACCTTCTTTCGGACACAATTTTGCCGTGTATTCCGGCAAAACATTTTTTTTTCTTCAATGGAAAGGCAAGTGTATACCAAATAGCAAGAGCAAAACTGAGTGTCAGATTACTCGGGTAAAATCAAGTTGAAATATGGAAATCAAAATGTTATTGCACATAATAATTCCATGAGTTGAAGTCATCATCATCAGACATTATTATAATAACACAAAGAATGAACTATGACGACGGAAATGTCGATGAAGGAAATACAGGACATTTCAGGTAATCAATAAATAAAAAAATAAGTAAAAAAGATTGGATCAACCAAAACATTAAAGCCATAAAATAAAGATGAATATTATGTATTCAATATGAGATTAAGATTGTCCCATAATCATCTAAACATCCTGCTCCATCAACTAGCCCTACTAATAGGAGCAGTGGGTATTCCTCTTAATTGAATCTAAGCGGGTAGGGCATTTCTGGTAACCGTTACATATTTATAGCATAAAAACCCTTTTTTTTGTAAAAATTTTAAAATGTGCTTATCTTTTAATGTACATACGTTGTTTATTTTATCAACATTGGTGTATTCTTGGTCAATAGCAATGTGAAGGTGTGTGTAATGTCAGAGGTTATGTACTTTTTATTTATTTTGAGAACTTTGTCTATTGTATTTATTATCGTTCAGCGGGTCTATTCAGGGAGCAAAAATTAAAAGTAAAAAATTAAATTCGCTTCTGTCGAGCTCAATAAAAAAAGTAGGCTTATCGTTAGGTCCAAACGTTAACCAAGTATGCCTGGGCACATTTGGAGCGAAATAGGTAGAAGATATTTTGTTGTAAGACTTACAAAAATTCGTTCTTCCTATACATGTTGTGGGTTGGTATTTACAAAAATGTACGGGGAGGATAATTTATTTTGAAGCCCTTAAACAAAACATCATGTACCTTTTTTGCTCAAAATATGCCCAGGAATACGTGGTAAACGTTTGGATGATGTCTCCGCTAACACCCTATGTAGTAAAAATAGCCCTTGTACTCATGGAATGAACCCGAGTTCATTTTACAAATGAAAGAGATTCACTTATATTTCCCTCTCGTATGATGTCATCGCTGATAACTAGGTCTTACCTTATTAACATATGTTAGCTATTGTTTCATGAATAAAAAGTTTCAGTATTTACTGGTTAGTCACGGATGACTGTGAATTACCGGTGAATGTGAAATACAAGATTAACCGCACATGAAGGGCTACCTCGCATATTCGCTGGCGCTACGCTCGTTTGGAGATTCTGCCAGTGTCTAGTAAAAGGAAAGAACACAGTATTATGAAAAAATGACTGTGCGTTAAAATTATATTATGACGTTAGGTGTGGTGTCAGTCATTTATGTCCAATTCCGTAATACAAATGTTTAAAACAACTCGCGCGCGAGTAGCCTGTCTCCTATGGAGTGCTGATGCTAGGTTACACCAAAGATAACACTAATAACACTGTTAGTAGATCCGTTAGTAGGCCTAGACAATATTATTATCTTACATACGTACATAGTTTTTTTAACTTGAATAATGTTTCGTAGGATACTAAGATATCAGCGATGTAAATGCAGTTCCAAATAATTTGACGGGTTGTGCAGTTTGGCCAACATCACGATAAGACATTTCTTTAGCCGTCCGCGTATTTGACGTTCGTGCTGTTTCTTGAAGCACCGTCTTCAATCGCAGGTAATCCGAAGAAAATATCCATTGGCATGCATAGTTTCATAACCGGAGAAGCCAGTTAATTTCGGAGATCAATGCAAATCATATATTTACTTCCTATATGCCACATAGTTTATTTTGTATTCTATAACCTTAAACCTATGTATGCCGCAGTGTTTAGTTTAGTCAGTGAGTGCTAAGTTTATGTTGCAGCTCAACCATGGTACGCATGAACGTGCTGGCCGACGCCTTGAAGTCGATCCACAATGCTGAGAAGCGCGGTAAACGGCAGGTCCTGATTCGGCCTTGCTCAAAAGTGATCGTCAAGTTTCTGACTGTGATGATGAAGCACGGCTACATCGGCGAGTTCGAGATCGTGGATGACCACCGTGCCGGCAAGATAGTCGTGAACCTCACGGGCCGCCTCAACAAGTGCGGTGTGTTGTCGCCGCGCTTTGACGTGCCTATCAACGGCATCGAAAACTGGACCAATGATTTGCTGCCATCAAGACAGTTCGGGTGAGTGTTTGTTTACTCATATACCAGGGTTCCTAACTATCTATACCTGTATTATTTGTTGATATAATGGAGTAGAATATTATGTACCAACTATACAAACATGTTTTCTGTTAAAACTGGAGCGTTCCCTTATTCTATTGCTAGGATAGGGTTTTTCCAAGTCAATTGCCTTTCTGGCAACTGGCTGGGTTGATGGGGAGAAGTTTTACGGAAGGAACTAGGCAGAGAATTCATAAACAATTCGAAGATTACCATTCATTTCATAATTCTGAATTAAACCAACATCCGTGCCCTGGCAGGAAGGGGACCTACATTTATCTACATTTGTTTCCAAATCACTGAACAATTTTGCATTCGTGACCAAATGCACTTAATGTAACTTTGTCAGAAAGTGCTGCATGACTTGGGCAAGTATTTGAGCCCATAACCTTAAAGCCAATGCTCTAGCCTCCGCATCTCGAGCTGTACTTAATTAGGCTGCGGTTTACTTTTAACAACTAGCTAGTGGTCTGGAAGTTTGGTGTTTTAAGAACTATCTGGTTCAAGGTTTTTTAGGGTTCCGTACCCAAAGGGTGAAAACGGAACCCTATTACTAAGCCTCCACTGTCCGTCTGTCCCTCCGTCTGTCACAGGGCTGTATCTCATGAACTGTAATAGTTAGGCAGCTGATATTTTCACAAAGTGTGTATTTATTTTGCCGCTATAACAGCAAATAGGTAAAATAAAAAAATTATAAAGCTTAAATCTTTATAATTTTTTTATTTTCTTTATAATAGTTTTATGTGTGGGGGCCCCACACATAAAACGTTATGTAAAATCCATGTGCGAGGCCGACTCGCACTTGGCCGGTTTTTAAGATATGAATTGAGCGTATACAAATAATGCTTGACGCTGACTTGCGGACACCGACCGAAAATGCGTGTGAAAGTTGTAGTGTAATGGCATGCACAGCGATCGCCGTTCGCCAGCTCTGTAGATTTGTTCGTTTATTTGATGTGTTCTGCTTGCTACAGTATAGTTAGTGAGGTGCTCAGTAATGAGTGAACATTGCGAGCAAACATTGCGAGCACCTTCATTCACATTTTATTAATAGAATACATGACCCTACCTACTGTCCCCTCAGGCACCAACTGTGCGGCAGTAATATTTCCATGATATTTTACGATGTGATACTTAAGGTGGGCCCGAAAGCATAAAAAAATTACGCTCAGCATACAAGAGTAGTTTACTATTAATTTAAAAGCCACTGTTCCAATTTACTTGATATTTGGGATTTAATATGAAGTAACAAATATCTTTGTTTGCATGTGTTTCTTTTTGAAAAATTTATCCTAGAAAAGAAAATTTGTATGAAGATTTTCTTTTGCCTGTTATTTGACTTGCTTTAGATTTTTCAAAAAAACAACATGCAGACACAGATTGTGATTGTCGAAAATTAGATACCAAATATCAAGCAAGTTGGAACCGTGTTCATGGATCAGACAAGAAAAATAAACGCTTCTTATTCTTCGACTTCGGAGCCTCCAACCTAGTCACCACACTCAAGTTCAAAATGCTCAATTGTACTTTATCATTATGCCATCACTTTAAACTACTAAGCCAAGCGTACTTTGAAGCATACTAAAACCAAAGAATATTTATTTTTGACTCGCGAGAGTCTGTCTCACCAAAAAACAAGAACTTCAAAGTTCTGGTAAATGTGAATTTGTAAAAGATTGTCATAATATTAGCTCATCACACTTTATTTCCAAAGCAATGGTGCCATGTCAGACCCAGTAGCGTACAGTAGGTATAGAAGCCGGGTAAGCTGAGTCCACAGATCCCAATTTCAGTCCACACAATTTTACGGGGAGAAATAATATGCACGGCCAACAAAACACTTTATTGACATGTTGACATCCCCAAAACCAGTTACTTTCTTAGTAAAATATCACTTAAAATTATTTACGTAGGCCCCTACTTGCCTTTTAGCTGTGTGTCAATTTTGCACGTTCACTCTAAACTAAGTACAATCTAAACTTTTAACCAGTCCAGTTCACTTGATCAGTTTCACCACATTCACACATTTTAGTCGACCACAGATGCAGCCAAGGTGAACAAAATAATAACGTATAGACATACACTTATGCAAATCCAGCCGGTAGGTAAACAAAAACATTGTGACCTATAAAAACCTAAACTAAAAAAACCTATCCTCAGATGTCCAAGACTAGTTTTTTGTCACTATGATACTTTTCACATCCAGATTTCTCTCAGACACATGCATTATGACATCACTTTTGTTTTGTTCCACACATGTAAATTCTATTTGCTTCTCGCTCTTAAAAAAAATACTGTGATGTAATTAGAGATTAGTAATATGACTTTAGTCAGTAGGGTGTAGTTTACATTGGTTAAATCAATGGATCAACCCAAATTTGAAATGAAAATGCATGTTTCAATTGTTTATTGAATGGTCCTATTAAATTATTAATTGAACAAGTATAATAATAACAATTTATTTAAATTAATATTCATTGTTTCTATTATGCTTTTTTAAGAGTTTACCATCAGGAAACTTCTGGAAAGTTTTTTACACATTTGTAATAGCTGTGTGGAGGGCATAACCGCGGAAAAAAAATCACCAATTACCCAAGCATAGAGTCAACTAGAATACTTTACACTGAAATGTATCTGTTTGATCGGTAATTTATTTTTAAGCAACGGACGTGCACTCCACACTAAATCGATTTAATTTCTCAATCAACAACAACATGCGAATAATTTGTCCAAAAAAGGATAGTGGGCAAAAAAAAGTTTTCGGCACAGCCATCCACTGATGTTTCATAAAAAAAAATTCAAACCCTCCAACTCCGAAGGGATGTAGGGTTTCTTTCAAGTTTTTATCGTACCAGACCATCCCATACCCAGGAAGATGCTCTTTGGAGCTGCAAAACGCCATCCCTCTGTCCACTTTTATACCATCGGTCAAGAGACAGGAATGCCCCACATCCCACTCAACTCCCCATACAAACGTGGAAAGAAGATCTTTTTTTTGATCTTTTTTCTTGTCATAGATCCATAATTATACTGAAAACAGGTTTATTTGATCGATCTAAATGCTTAATGACCATTGGTATTGTAAAATTGTGTTTGGTTTCAAGTTATAGGGTCCGAAAGTTGGAATTTTTCGCACCTTACCATAACTTAGGACTTGGATTACTCAACGGCAAAACAAAACAATAAAAAATTTAGTCATCAAGCCTACCTTGTTTCATGAACATTCAAAATCAGTTTAGTTTTTGTTACATTTGTTATTTACTTTTAGCTAAAAGTCGTTTTATAATTCAAATTTGTGTAAATCTTACCCAATCAAACACTATGCACATTGTTTGCTTTGTGGTCGCGTTGCATTTTCCTTTAATACAGAGACAGTGCCAGAGCACAATAGCACGTTTTTGTGCCGTGCCCGCAAATAAGTTAGTCCTTTTGGGAAGAGCTACCTTAAACCAAACATTTATTTTATGAAAATTTGCTAAAGGATATTTTTTATCATTTCAGTTACATTGTCCTCACTACAAGTGGAGGGATCATGGACCACGAGGAAGCAAGAAGGAAACACCTCGGAGGAAAGATTTTAGGATTCTTCTTTTAATTTAAGCAATAAAAACTGAAATAATAATTTGTCGTCATTGATTTTTGACTGAAGTTATATGAAAAGAGATCTTACGAAACTGAAGGCCTAACTGCTAGTTACTGAAACTAATTTGGTCGCTTAGAAAGTGATTGTATAGTAATCCGACCATCTATAAGTGCAGACACACAGACTTAGTGTCCACAAATCATTCTTATATATGTGAAAATAGAGTGGGGATGCTTTGGGGAGACCAGACTCCAGGATATTGTTGAATGGAATAAGTTCTGTCAACCTCTGTAGCCCAGTGGTGGGACGCCTTGCTGTTCCATAGTCGAAGTGAAGCAACTTTAGATGCTTTCAGGCTCTGGATGGGTGACCGTTCCGGAGTTCCCAAGATAAGCAGAAATTCCGTCCATTCGGTTTTATTCCGATGATGCGGTCCAGGCCTGATGGCTGGCTATGGTTGTGATTACACGTAAAACTGTAGGGCTCTTCCTTAATATGTGGTATGATTCATCCCACCCGGGTTGGTACCATCACATAGAGCGAACGATAGTCGAAGCGTCAATGAAAATTGTCTGTATACCATCCAGCCTTGCAATGTAAGAAAGACCCTGGCATGGCACCAAGTTTCCGTGTGGTATTCGGTGTGGGATTAGCTATGAACATAGATTTTTGTAAAGAGTATTTGTGTAAAACCGAAGTCTAGCTAACACTATATGATACTTTTGAGATTACCGCGGTCATTAGACTTGTTTGTCGCAGTCGTCTGCTGCGTACGAACGTGGCGGATGCCTCCTTGACAACGGGCTGAATGATTAGCTCGGAACGTCGGAGAATGTCTCTGCCTGCCGCGTAACATTTTTCAAACATGTATAGCTAACACTTTCGAAGAAAATATGTTTAGAGTTAAACTTCGAGTTTCTGTAAATGTTTTTAGTAAAAAACTTTTTGTGCTGAGATAAATATTTGATGTCCTTTGACACATTTTGTATGGAAGAAGTCTTCAAAGTAATGAAAAGTACTACTTTTCGTTAGTCTCAGTTTTTGTTACGACTATTTATCTTAACACGACATGTTATTATTAAAAAAAAAACTTGAAGTTTAATTCTAAAAAGTTTTAGGGTCTGCATGATTGAATTTAAATGTCGTGCAAAGATATACATTTTAATAGCTTATAATTTTTTTAATTGATTAAATCGCCATTATACATACCCATCTTGGGTTTTCACATGGAAATACATATTTCGAGATCAACTAAATACAATCCATGTTGGCTGCAAAGAGATGCAGCTGCCCTAAAATCACCAAACAATTCAATAGACAACCACAACATATCCCACTAAAGATGCCTGCAGTGCTGACAATTGGGCCCAAAATTGCAGCGAGACAGTTACATTGTTAGCTTAGCAACTCAGTCGTGCGTTTGACTAAACCGCTCAGCTACATAGGTGCACTATATTTTTCCGGAACTGGCTACTTACAGAAACAATATAAAAATTGATATCAATATGTATTTGAAAATGGTACACTTTGTCTGTAGAATACAGTTTATTTAATCTGTAATTTTGTAGTGATGTCTTTTAAAAAATTCGTGTCAATACAACAATGGATTTGGCTCGTAAACATTTTTGTAACATATTTTTTTACGATTTTAATTATAATTTGAGAGCAAAGGACCATGCGTCTAATTGGTCTCAGGGTCCAACAGATTTATGACATTTGCCATTAGAAAAGATTCTGTTCGTACATTACGGGCATCAACTTAAATTCCATTTCAGACAAAAGAAATGCATCTAAATAGGTTTCATAGAAAAATACAATTAGCAGTGAAAGAAACTATTATTGTAACAATAAATTCATACTTTAAAATAACTAAAACATAATATATTTTTCCGAATTAGTCGAAAAACATTAGATGACAACAATCTGGATTTCTGTAATCGTAATGTACAAGACAAATAATGGCAACAGATGGGAAAAAAAATAAACGCACCGACCGTGCCGTCGCATCAAGGCACGCTAGTAGTGAGCCAAGCCGGCGGCGCGCGGTGCAATTGATGCAAAACATTTTTGTAGCAAAGTAACCCCATGGATTCTTCACTAAAATGAGCTTATATTTTATTATTTATTGAAGTACAAGTATGTTCAAAGTGATCTCATCTCTGTTTGTGAGCCCAGGTTTCATACATTTGCACATGGGCCTCAGTGGCCCAGTGGCGCGACACTTCGGCGATCGCTGGGTCAGGTCTGGTCTTGGATGGGTGACCATTAGACCGTTGAGAGAGGCTGGCCGTGGTTCGGATTCCACGTTAAACTGTAGGTCTTCCTTACTTACTAGGTGGTAGGGTTAATCCCGCCCGGGTTGGTACCATCGCATTGAATGATGGTCGAAGCGGCAATGAAAATTGTCCGTGTCTTCCATCCAGTTCAATGTAGCCGTGCAATATAAGGAAGGTCCTGGCATGGCACCTAGTTCCCATGTGGTGTGTTGGGCTAATACCATGACAGAAGGTGTGGTATTAGCCATCATGTCCATATAAAAAAAAATGTATGGCCACGGTCCTTTTAATAGTTCGTTTATCCATTTAAAATACTGCGTTTTTATCACCAGAAGAGGCAAACATGTTTCCGAGGTCACCACGCAGGAATGGCATGAATTCGTGTATTCGTATGAAAAAAAGCATTTACGCTAACGGAGAATATTAAAAAAAATAAAAAAAATTTTGACCATTCGCCCGATGTATGAAGGATTTTGAAGCAGAGGTGGATAGTAATTATTCTTTATAATTTGTTTATATTAGAGAAAATCTGTAATTGACAACATATTTTAGCTCCTGAATTTTGTTAACTTGTTATGTAACAACCTTTTGATTTCCCAAATTAAATAAGAGTCCGTAAGCTATGTTGTTGAAACAAAATAGTTTGAAAATAATTTTCAAAACCACATGAAAGCTACCTATGCGTTGCATGACAATAAAAAAAAAATATATTATTCGTGTGTACATAAAAAAACATATCAGTGTCTCAGATACTGTGTCAGGTGTCCATTCTGCAGTCAAATTTATATCAATATGATATATTATTCAGGTGGAGACCTGAATAAATTATCAAATCGTTTATAGCATTTATTGGAAGTTAACCTATGCTAACCTTTAACTAGTCAAAAATCTAACCATAATGTGAAATTGAATATTCAGATAAAATACCTACATGTGTCAAATTCCAATCAACCTCAGCAGTAATGTTGTTGTCGAGCTTAAGATGCAGCTGCTAGCGCAGGGGTTTATAGAGTTCTTTTGCAATTACGTTTTACAATGCTACCCCTCCAAAAAAGCGGCGTGATGGTTCTTTTTATGTAATTGGTCATTGGTGGCTAATACCACACCTACCATCCCGGCTAACTTCACCACCATGATATTAGAAAACCCAACGTATTCCCGAAGGAGTTAGGTGCCATGCCAGGACCTTCCCTTAAAATGTGCGCTTACTTTGAATTAATTAAAAACACGGACACTTTTTCATTGCCATTAAGACTATTTTTTCATCCAATGCGAGGATGGTACCAACCCGGGCGGGCTTAAACCTGCCACCTACATTTTTACATAGATCTCGAACCATGGAACAGCTAGAATTTGTAATGACATGCACGTATCTAACACAGAAATAGAAAGAAATTGGTGCATGAACGGGGTTGGAATTTGAACCAAGTAAGGCACGTCCACCGAGACGTCCACGCGCTGTTGATTTACAAGCTCAAGGAATGAGGTATGTATATATGTTCAGCAGGAAGCCGCTACAGCAGCTCTCCGGCTAAGAGCCGCAGGAACCTGGAAACAAAATCATGGAGTCCCTCACGCACGGATTATGACAGAATTCATGAACCATGTACCCATGCTCTCGGCAATCTGTGACAAGATTTCTACCAACCATATCTTTAAAAGAAACTATCACATCCAACTGAAGGAAGAACTCGCAGACCAATCAGGGGTGAGAGAAATCCGAATCTACACAGATGGATCAAAAACAAATTCGGGAACTGGAGCGGGTGTCTTCTCCCGAGATGCGAACATCAACATCTCAACAACCCTAGGCGCCTTTAACACCATATTTCAGGCAGAATGTGTGGGAATAATTCGAGCTGCAGAGGCAATCAAAACCAGGAAGATGCACGACTATAAGATAAGAATTATCTCAGATAGCGCATCTGTACTAAACGCACTGAAAAATAACAAAGTTAACTCGGGCTTAATTCTAGAATGTCATTGCGCCCTAGAAGAAGTAGCGAGAAACAATCACGTAACTTTGCAGTGGATAAGAGGACACAGTGGATCTGTGGGTAATGACGCTGCAGATGAACTGGCCAAACGAGGATCCAGTACAGTACTAATGGGTCCAGAACCCATAGTGCCTATACCATTTAGTCAACTTAAAAACTGGCTACAAGATAGAACCAAGATGCTTCACAATACCGGATGGAAACACCTGGTAGATTGCAGGCAGGCCAGAGAGGTCATCCCATCCCTCAATAAGCGCCTCACGCACAAGCTGTTGCATCTGAAAAGAAATGATCTACGCACAATGGTGGGAACAATGACAGGACATTGTTCACTCAACAAGCACCTCCATAACCTGGGGGTGACGGACAGCCCTCTATGCCGTGGCTGCATGGAGACAACGGAAACAACCGCCCATGTACTGTTGGAGTGCAAGAGTGTGGCCGACCATCGGGCGCAGACCCTGGGAGCACCGGGATCCCTTGCAGAGGCCTGTGGTAATGTAAAGGGTATGCTGGACTTCTGGGACGAGCTGGGATGGCTTACATAGTCACCTTTGTTACGCACAATGGCCTCTCTGTGAAGTAGGCTTAGCGCGGAAAACATTTTGCCCAACTAACTAACTAACATGAGGTATGTATGTATTTATATTGTATGTATTATATTATTGAGGTAGATAGATTATACTGCAAGGCTGGACCCGAACCAGCAAAAAAACATTCGCAGGTTTTTTAATTTTTTCATGTAACTGGACATGGATGGCTCCCATCGACCATCGTTCATTAAATGCGATGGTACCAACCCAGGCGGGATTAACCCTACCACCTAGTAAGTAAGGGAGGGGACGTCTTTACGTGGAATCGGAACCACGGCCAGCCTCAAATAAATTACTACCGTTCAGTGTCTATTTAAGAATATGATTATTACATAAATTTATATTTCTCCATTTCTAACATATTTATTTTTTCAAAAATCTAAAAACCAAAACCATGTAGGTTTTTACTTTCAGTTGTCCCGTGTCTCCGTGTTCTGCTTATTCAAATATTTCAGAATTCCTTTCCGGTATACCCGTCGATGGGTATACCACAGGCAGCGAGCGAGCTTGGAAGGAAACTCATTCGTATGGCGGCACCATACATAAAAAGATAGGAGATATGGCATCTAGCTGGCTTACTATGAGACCCACTGTCAAATTTTCAAAAACGATTAACCCAACTTACACGTACAGAGCGCATCACCCTCTGCGCCACTGCATGCATTGGCAATTGCAAGGAAAACTTATGTGGGGTCTAACAGGATAATGTCGTTGTACGTGCCACATGCAAACAGTCGCAGACGTACTTGAGGGTTCGTGTGAGTGGGAACTGATTCGTTATTTCTACCAACGTGAAAAAGGTACCATTTTCAGTTCGTAGGTCTATTCTCCTCGGCCGATTGCCTAGGGACTCTTACTTAGGGGGTGTGTGTGTAAAAGTATATGGCTTCACGGTCGTTCGCAGCTATTTCTCCTATAACTTCTTGAAAATATAAAGTTACAACTATAACGGCGGACATGAAAAAAGTTGCCATTTACAATTAGCAACTTTAACACTCTGCCTCATAATTATTTAACTAATGCTAGCGACTTTTTAACCGACTTCAAAAAAAGGAGGTTCTCAATTCGTCGGAATCTTTTTTTTAATAAATCGTTTTATGACTTTAAATACATAACTGCTAGCCAATACAGGTGTAGATGGTAACTTGCTATTTTTGGGGAGTTACCAACAGAGGAAGGCTGAAAAAGTGACGACGGTGGCGCCATCTAACGAGTCCCTTGTGCGCTCGACGGCTGCTCAGAAATCAACGCAACACCCACTCAGTAAATACCCTGTGTGGTACCGTTGTTTGGTCAGCACCTACAACTCCATTTCCACATAGTTAGATTTCTCTGGGAGAAGACGGACGATTCTTCATTGCCGCTTCGACCATCTAAATACCACGCCCCACAGTTTCATGGCCCTCTGGACCCCTCCCTGGATCTCCATTCCATGTCTAGGCTCCAGCTGGTCCACTAGCTTTCCACTTTTGGTTTTTAGCTATGCACTGGAGAGGTCTTCCAGTCCGAAAGAACAACCGATCACTTACATCGCGTCCCTTCGCAGATCAGCCCAAAGGAAGCTGATAGGGACGATTCCTGCTCACAGCGAAAGCGACAAGCGGTGGAAAGGGGACATTCTCTGAATCACGCTAAATTATCTAAAAATATCAGCGAGCACTGTGGTTGAATACAAGGAGACGTATGTTTCTGGAGCCACATGCCATTTGCTGCTGGCCTTTTATTTTAAATGTGATGGAACTTATCATACGCACGCGATAACTTGCAAAAAGTAAAAAATAAAAAGGTAAATAACTAGAAACTAAATCAAAGGTGGTTTTTTTCTAAAAGGTAATACTTTCTGGGCAGTTAATAGTTAATAGGAGGTGGTGAAAATACCTCGATACCTCGAGGTTTTCACCACCTCCTATTAACTATCGGATAGATAACTATCGATAGTTAACTTTCGATTACATTGCATATTTATGTGGTGCAACCGAAAGGTAACTTTGGGATTTTTGTAAATGGAGGTGGTGAAACCGGGCGTTAGTCGAATAAAATCATAGACGCTTGCACTGCACATATTTCAAATTACCGTGAATTATCGGTATTTCCTACAAGTATGGCAGCATAGGGCCCCGCCCCGCACGCACTGCCCCTGCCCCCGCGCTAGTGCAGACAGAATAGTTACCTCTTGCCGTCCGTCGGCGTTTACAAGACACACCGCGGTGTGGCGCGCACAGCTATTTCGTTAATAAATTCTGTATTCCGTTATTGCGCGGGAACCGCTGCCGACGTTTCGCACGGACGCGCGCCACTGCGAGGTATTAGTTTGCGTTGTGAATTTAAAAGTGACAAATATTTTGCCCTTGAATTTAAATAGTGTCGCGAAGTGTGCCGTCTCGGCCTGGTAATTTGCGAGTAGTGACCAAGTACGTCTTGGTTGAGAGGTAAAGCATGATGGCTCCGGAAACTGTGGTGACCGTGGAGACGAACAAGCCAAGCCCCACGGCGGGGGCGCCTCAGCAAGGCGGAGGACCGCTCGACTGGATCAAGATCAACATAGATTACTTCAAAACCCCTCCTGGAATCCTGAAACTAGTAGAACTCGTAAGTTATTCTCAGAAAAATATACGTAAATATACGTATACTGTCCCGTCTTCATTGACTTATTATTCATGATTATCTTTCATACATAGCCTCGTTATAAACTTTGCGTTTGCATTAATGACCACCCGGCATGACAACTTCCAACTTGGCGCTTTTTCACTTCAGAAGAAGATCGGAAGGAAACCTCAGACCGTGATACCCACCGCTTTCAGATTTTGGAGGTCAGTAGGTGACTGTGTCGTACATGTGTGTAGTAAGTAGGCTTTGATGCATGGCGGAGGCGACGGAAGGGGAGGGGAAGTCTCGCGCGAGGTGACGCGCCGGGGTACCTACCGATGTTTACGGAAAAGTGCAGCGACCGAGTTACAGGGAGTGTAATTAAGGTGGCCCAACCCGGCGGGCCTAACTCATTCGCGGGCACGGTACAAAACCGTGCTGTTGCGCTCTGGGACCTTCTCTGTTTCAAAGAATAAGACAGGCTCCGTGATGAGGAAGATGCAACATGTCCACTAAAAAGACAATGTGCATAGCGTATGATTTGGTAAGATTTACAAAAAATTTAATTTCAAATCGACTTCAAGCTAAAAGTAAACCACGACCGCTGTAGTCAAAAATCTAACAAAAACCAAATAGATTACCTATAAATATTGATTAAATAAGCTATGTCTAATGACTAATCTTTTTAAGATGTTCTTACTTTATAATTGCGTAATCCACCTCCAAAGTTATTGTATAAAACGCGCGAAAAATTCGAACTTTCGGACCTTATAACTTAGAAACCAAATACAATTTTACTATGCCAATGGTCATCAGACATCTAGTTCGATCAAATAAAGCTATTTTGACCAAAATTTTGGATCTATGACAAGAAATATGGGCGTGATCTTCTTTCCCCTTTTGTATGGGGCTTTGAGCGGGATGGGCCACCTTAAGGTTACAGTACTGCTACACCGACACATTAAAATACCTACCTACCAGTGCAAGCGAAGTGTTAATACTATTTCATTTCATTTATAAAAATTTTTTGGTAGTCAAACTACACCAAGTTACGTCACAAAGATCGTAACGATTGCTACTAGTAATCTAAATAATATGTACCAGATGAATGGGATTTTTATGCAATTACCTACTTACGTACATGCGTGTAACTTTGGTAAGATAGGCTAATCACGTTGAACACAATGTTTACCTACTTTCACTTCCCGTCTGCAAACGAAACCAACAGAAAGGTGTGTTCTCTGATCTGCATGAATAGTGTTATCTACCTAATCGAATCATATGTAAAGTTGGTATGCTAATAGGCATCTAGATTGATGTTTTGTCTCACAGTAATAGGTAGAAACCTAGATCCTTTACCTACCCACGTATTGCTTCAATGTTGATGCAAGGAAGGCACATGAACAGCTCTTGGTGTAGGGGCTAGAGGACTTGCCTTTCATGTGAGAGGTTGTGGCACAGCTTTATTTCTCTTTCTGAGTTGAATAATTGAATTTCTTTCGAATGCGAGCTGTTCTATGGTTCGGAACCCATGTAAAACTGTAGGTCCCCTACTAGGTGACAGGGTTAAGGTGGCCCAACCCGCTCAAATCCCCATACAAACGGGGAAAGAAGATCACGCCCATATTTCTTGTCAAAGATCCCAAATTTTGCTCAAAATAGCTTTATTTGATCGAACTAGATGTCTGGGGGTCCATTCAGGGCAAGAGTGAGGTCGAGTTCGGGAGTGAGTTAACCTAAAAATAGCTGGGAAATATATTAATATTTAAATAACGGAACCGTTATTTATACTTCCAACGTATTTACGGGATAGACCAGATTTTTACCTAACTGTAATGATGTTCAAGAAGTGTGGGAACATTGACTATTTAAAAAAGTGAGTTGATATTTAGTGACGAATTCGAACTCACTCTTGCCCTGAATGAACCCCCTGATGACCATTGGCATTGTAAAATTGTGTTTGGTTTTTAAGTTATAAGGTCCGAAAGTTGGAATTTTTCGCGCGTTTTATACAGTAACTTTGGAGGTGGATTACGCAATGATAAAGTAAGAACATCTTAAAAATATTAGTCATCAGACATAGCATTGTCAGCCTCAGTGGCCCAGTGGCGCGACACTTCGGCGATCGCTCTACGAAGTTAAGCAACGCTGGGTCCGGTCTGGTCTTGGATGGGTGACCATTCGACCGTTGAGAGAGGCTGGCCGTGGTTCGGATTCCACGTTAAGCTGTAGGTCGCCTTCCTTACTTACTAGGTGGTAGGGTTTATCCCGCCCGGGTTGGTACCATCGCATTGGATGAACGATGGTCGAAGCGGCAATGAAAATTGTCCGTGTTTTCCATCCAGTTCAATGTAGCCGTGCAATATAACGAAGGTCCTGGCATGGCACCTAGTTCACATGTGGTGTGTTGGGCTAATACCAAGACAGAACTTGTGGTATTAGCCATCCATGTCAAGTCACATAAAAATAAAAGTTATTTAATCAAAATTTATAATCTATTTGGTTTTTCTGAGATTTTTGGCTAGTGTGTAGAGTGGTCGTGGTTTACTTTTAGCTATGAGTTGTTTTGTAATAAAAAATTTCGTAAATCTTACCAAATCATACACTATGCACATTGTCTTTTTTGTGGACATGTTGCATCTTCCTCATCACGGAGCCTGTCTTATTCTTTGAAACAGAGAAGGTCCCAGAGCGCAACAGCACGGTTTTGTACCTTGCTAGCGAATGAGTTAGTCCCGCCGGGTTGGGCCACCTTAAGCTCGCTCGGGTTGGCACTGCCGCATTGGATGGAACTATGGTTGAAGCGGCAATGAAAAAAACCGCGTCTTCCA
Source organism: Incurvaria masculella (assembly GCA_946894095.1). Lineage (NCBI taxonomy): Eukaryota > Metazoa > Arthropoda > Insecta > Lepidoptera > Incurvariidae > Incurvaria > Incurvaria masculella. The sequence continues at coordinate 10,696,842 of OX335647.2, forward strand.
TCCATTTCAATGTAGCCGTGCTCATAAATGAAGGTCTTGGCATGTCACCTAATTCCTTCCGGAATGTGGTGTATTGGGCTAATATTACGACGGTAGTTGTGTGGTATTTGCCACCTATGTCTGGTTCCATAAAAAAAACAAGCCAGTTTCGCTTTGTAAAATGTGCTACTACTTCGTTGAGTTCAGGAGATTTCAGTGAGGTTACCTCACTGAAACTATGCGTCCAAAATTATCATTTAAGGTGGCCCAACCCGGCGGCCTCAACTCATTTGCGGGCACGGTACAAAACCGTGCTGTTGCGCTCTGGGACCTTCTCTGTTTCTAAGAATAAGACAGGCTCCGTAATGAGGAAGATGCAACCTGTCCACAAAAAAGACAATGTGCATAGTGTATGAATCGGTAAGATTTACGAAAATTTTAATTTCAAAACGACTTATAGCTAAAAGTAAACCACGACCGCTGTAGTAAAAAATCTAACAAAAACCAAATAGATTATAAATCTTGATTAAACAAGCTATGTCTAATGACTAATCTTTTTAAGATGTTCTTACTTTATCATTGCGTAATCCACCTCCAAAGTAATTGTATAAAACGCGCGAAAAATCCGAACTTTCGGACGTTATAACTTGGAAACCAACCACAATTTTACAATGCCAATGGTCATCAGACATCTAGTTCAATCAAATAAAGCTATATTGAGCAACATTTTGGATCTCTGACAAGAAATATAGGCGTGATCTTCTTTCCCCTTTTGTATGGGGAAATGAGCGGGTTGGGCCACCTTAAAGCATTTTGACGAAACAAGACTTAGGGGCGATTGCACGAAAGAACAAAAAATCAAAATCAACGTCAAAGTATGATTAAACACGTTACTTTGTGTGGACAGTATGGAAGGAACTCTATGCGGTTCACTAAAATTGACGTGTTTGAACATTGATTAACTCAGCCGTTTCTTCGTGCAACTGGGGCTTAGAAAGTTGAACTTAAATGTCTGAGTCGTGTCATGTCGCGTGACAGTCTATACGTTGCATCAATTTGTTTCAATACTACCTATAACTACAAGTTATAAAATAGGTAGATATATTTTTTGGCACCTCTGTACCTTTCTTTTTATTACAAAACAATAAGTAGTTACATGCATATTGATTGCACAGGTTGCATGTATTTTAAATGTAAAAAGATTTAAGGGAAGTTCCAAACATTTTTCTCTCCTTATTTGACTTTTATAAATTTTGTACGGACCGACCATCGCCCAGTCGTCGAGCCAAGAATAAACAATTTCTAGGAAATACGTCCCTCCTCCTCGGAAATACGTATTGCACCTGTATGAGAATATTTCACATCAATCTGTAGTATTCTTAGGAGACAACGTGCATGAAATTAAAATCACGTGGCTTGATTTTAGGGAAATTCCAAAATAGGTACTCGCGGTCGTCTATTTTATTACATATCTTTCTGGTGACTATAAAATCGGGCGGCGATAGTAGCGCCTGCGGTGGCGCTTTTAATGACCTATCTAATTGCCTCTAATACTTTATCTGTTTTTCAAACAAAAAACATTTGAAAACATGTATTTTACATAAATCTCCATAGACTCTAATGGCAAGCTGAAAACACTGAAAACACAATTAGATCTATAACGTCTCTGTCGTTGAAAATCGTCTTACGTGACCATCGATATCACTAAAGGCGATAATATGAACTAGGTAGGGAAATGAAGTGTTTAGTCCATTACAAATCTGCTTTGTTGTTATGTATACCTAAAGTTACACTATGTGGTATGAAGACAAAAACATATTTCCATTGATGTTTCTGTGTTTGAGCACATCTACCCTTGTTTGTGTTAATACTCAATACATACATTAATATATAAGTCAAATTCGTTGACACTGAAAAAATGTTCGGAATACTTAAATGCTGACTAAATAACTACCTAGCTTTAGTCATATGCATCGTGTGATTTAAGATACACCAAAATAGGCTGATATCGTTATTTGATATTAATGACATATTAATATCACTATTTTAAGAATATCGAAAGAACAAATGCCAACATAGCTCAACTAGATAGTTAGCATGGCTGAGTTGAGTACCGACACCAAACGCAATAGCACTGAATAAACATGAATGTAGAGTGGCATAATATTCCGGGAGGTCACGACATTTTTGGTCACGATAAGGTAAATGGCTGAATCTGGGTTCTCATGTTAGAGACCAACCCTCTGATGCTAAATATGTCGGTCTGCCCGTCCCAAGTGGTTGCGTTTTCTAGATGGGCTATATAAAATAGATGCTGGTATGTACCTGCTGATGAATATACTGATTATCTGGAAACATTGATACCTATTAATTATACAACAATAACCAGACGGTTACTTAATTAAATACTTAAATATACCAAAAGTTATATCTGTAACCCAAATCGCCTATAACTACTAAATGCAACCAAAGGTTTGTTCAGTTTTTGTATTGCTGAGCAAGTATGTATTGATACTTTCATGCTTCGTCATTTGCATCCATTTACCTTATCATATGTATTTTTTGTCACCAATACTACTTTTTCAGGTGACTTATCTACGTAACGCAACCACTTGGAACAGGCAGACTGACACATTTAGCTTCAGACGGTTGTACTTTATCCCGTGAACCCAGTTTCAGCCATTAACGTTATCGTTACCATTTTTGTCGCTACCTCCTAGTCTATAACGTCTCGCTCGGGTGTTGCCGTCGTCGCGTCTCGTCGTCGTGCGTCGGTGACTTCATCTCGAGCGGCCTCCGCTGCGAGCCGCGAGCGAGGCTGGACCGTGTGGGCAGCCCAGTGGGCGCGTAGGGTTGCCATTTCGGAATGTCTTTAAAACGAACCGACCGGACATTTGGAAAAAATGTCCGGACATTTTTGTCTAAAAAGACTGATTTCCCGGAAAAGGGGCTTGGTGCAATGGCGCTTGCACGGCATGACAAAAAAGATGGTTAGACAGCAGAAAATCCATATGGTCACCCGTCATAAGATCCCATCTTGGAGTTAACTGTCCTGAAAAACCCTATAAAAACGATTTCGGCGACGTAAAATCGTGAAAGCAAACAATAAACATCGCGCGTCAATTAATTTTCAATGTTCTTGCCTATCGGCTTGTAATATCATTGAGTGCGTCCACCCGCCAGGTGGGACGATGACATCAAGTCCGTCGGCGGAAAGCAGTGGTTCCATACCGCCGAGGGCCGGGAGGACTGGAGGAAAATTGGAGAGGCGTGTGTCCAGCAGTGGACGCAAACACGCTGACTGACTGACTGACTGTGTGCCGTGAAATTATAATTTCACTGAAATAAATCTGCCATATTGTAATAAATTGAAATGCTAGTGAAATTATAAAAACACGGTTTTGATACTATCACGGTGACATCTACACCTACGAATCTACCTACACTATTTTTACATAAAGATATTCTGTGTGTGCATTGCTAATAAGGCTAAGTAAGTATGGTATGTTTAAATAGAAAGCCTGCAGTCCCCCAGTAAATACCGCTAACAGAAAGTGCTGATATGACATACCTAGAATGTGCATTTACATATTTTGAAATTCGAACGGAATATTGTTTTCCAGGATATATGACTTGCACTTCGCTAGATTACGATACAGAGTTTCATATGACTAATCGAAGGGAGCCGCTATTCCCACTAATGTCGTAAAACGCTAGCAGGGATATATTTGATGGGTCTTGCCGCCTTGACGGATAGCCTTGGTACTCTTTATGGCAAGTGCCAAGTGGATAAAGTACCTATTTTCCAGATAAGTACCTACTGAAGCTGAATCTGCGTACGGTGTTTGACTCCGCTCGCGACCCCAGAAAATATAATCGCTCACCTCCCAGTGCGCATGATGCATCCCTCTAGTCCATGTCTTACGCGACTGGAAAGCTCGGGAAAGCCCGGTCTACTGCAATTTGTATAATTCTTTTTTTTTTATGTGACTGGACATGGATGGCTAATACCACACTTTCTGTCATGGTATTAGCCCAACACACCACATGGGAACTAGGTGCCATGCCAGGACCTTCCTTATATTGCACGGCTACATTTAACTGGACGGAAAACACGGACAATTTTCATTGCCGCTTCGACCATCGTTCATCCAATGCGATGGTACCAACCCGGGCGGGATTAACCCTACCACCTAGTAAGTAAAGAAGGGGACCTACAGTTTAACGTGGAATCCGAACCACGGCCAGCCTCTCTCAACGGTCGAATGGTCACCCATCCAAGATCAGAAGAGAAGACCGGACCCAGCGTTGCTTAACTTCGGAGAGCGATCGCCGAAGTGTCGCGCCACTGGGCCATTGAGGCTGAAAATTCTTAAAGACCAGGCAAGAACAGAAGCTGGCTTCAAGTCCAACAAACTAGCCTAACTACTTTTCGCCAAGGGGTCAGTTACTCGAGCAAAAAGTGTGCACCGAGATAACCAGATATTTCCAGGATTACCTTGTGATTTCTAGATTCAAAGGATTCCTAAAGGATTACCAAAGATTCCTGGTGATTTCCATGATTCTTAAAATACTACCAAATATTCCTAAGGGATTACCAAATATTCCTAGGATTACCAAATATTCTGGGATCTCGTAAAATTACTAAGGACTACAAGATTGCTAGTAAATCCTAAAAAAAAAATAAGTTTGTTTCAGTGGTGATTTAGAAAGCTGAAAAAAAGTTCATGCAGAGGGTTGTCTTGCAAAATGAAACCTTTGCTCCCAATTTGATTAAAATACTGCAAACATTATTTGAATGAATGGTGATGGAACACGGTGGTCGTTTTTCGGATTATCGAATGATTTCGGGAATATTCTCGCACCGACTATTCCCAGACATTACCATGAATTTGATAGGATTGCCAATGATTTCCTTGGGATTTCCAGAATCCCTAAGATTACTCCAGATTACCTAGGATTCCTCGGACTCCCACCAGATTCCCCGAACTGCCACCTAAGATTACAAAACAATTGTATAACAGATTCCCCCCTCGCATTTCGCTATCAATCCTAGCGAGGAGACAATCACTTTCTTGCCAAGTCACAAATATTGTCGAACCCCTGCAGCTAACCCTATAATACTCCAAGCGTATGGTAGGCATTCCCTAAAAAGTAGCTGATTTGAACTCCCATATGTGTAGAGTTCAAATCAGCGACTTGGCCGTAAAGGTGGCACTTTTTTTTATTTTTCCAAGCTCGATTCCCCTGATCGTGTGTGCTACAATTATTAAAAAAAAGACCGGAAGGGATTTTTTCTTACTTCGGTCAAGCTTTCGCACATTATAATTCAATGAAATTATTTATTCGTTCACATTTTTATGTTATCATTACTGGGTCCACATTATTTACAAAATGTAAACTGATATCTAAAATGATTTTTTTTCCAAAAATATTATGTTAAAAATCAATTGGAAATAAAATACGTTACATTATACGATACCCTGGTAGGGTAGCAATGCAAATTCTCCAGGGGAATGGTCTGTGGGGTCTACATACTTTGGTCGTCACTTGGACCGCGCAACAGTGGACTACGTAGGCAAAGGCACCTTCTTGGCTTGCGTGACCGACCCGGTCCGCGACCCTTGAACCTTCACTTCTGACATTTCTGAGGTGCTACAATTATACTGTACATTTGCATGAAACACCGTTTTTATTTTCACCAAATAACCTGTAAATGTCAAGCAGGTAGTTAGTTATGCGATCACGATGAAGTAATAGCTCGTGATGACGATGCATGACTACAGAGGGTGCGTGGGTACGGGTACTGCGGACCCGCCTTCTGTCACGGTTGGAATAATTTGTTATAGTTGTACACAATTGTATTGACATGAAAAATATTGTTCTATCTACCGGCAATAAATGCATTATTTCATTTGTGGTTTGGGATTTTTCTAGTACAGTTTCCCGTAGCACCAACATTTCTCCGCGCGTGTTTTAATGTCACGTGCCGAACTTTTTATCGAATTTATCTCTTCGCGGTCTTGGTCGATGTTTTTTTCAAAGATTAGATAGGTAGATACCAGATTGATGGATATTATGTAAAGGTACATAGTAAAGTCCCGTATTTTCACTCACTTAAACTGTTTCCAGTTTCAAGTTCTGTAACATTGACGATACCTTGGACTAAAAGGAACTTTTCTAGTTTCTTGGCAGTGCAACGAGATGAAAATACGATGCCGTACGTTCAAGTTATCGTCGTATCAGCTCGGTTTCTTGCGTAACTAAGGTCCATGTAAATTCCCAGGATGATTCGTCCGGGGGGTCAGGACAGTCAGGAAGGTTAATTGATGGGATCATCTCAAGTGATTCACCTTCACTACCTATTTTTATTAGGTCGTACTTAATTGGTACAACTTTGCTTGTAGGCTAAAAATTGCCTATTAAACTCAATAGTTCCTGACTACAGTTAATATTAGGGATTGTGTGCAGTATTTTGTGAAGGAAACGACCAATTAGTGCTGATTAATTTGAGCTTCGATAAGCAAATGACATTTAGAGCGGCTCGTAGTCTAGTGGCGCGGGGACTGGCCTAGCGTACCAGATGCCTGGGTTCAATACCGACATGCACCACTGTTTTTCTCTTTCCGAGTTCGATAAGTGCATTTCGTCACGAATGCGAGCTGCTCCATGGTTCGGAATCCATGTAAAACTGTAGGTCCCCTTCCCTTACTAGGTGGTAGGGTTTAAGCCCGCCCGTGTTGGTACCATCGCATTAGATGAAAAGATGGGCGAAGCGGCAATGAAAAATTGTCCGTGTTTTCCATCCAGTTCAATGGAGCCGTGCTCTTAAAGGGAAGGTCCTGGCATGGCACCTAATTCCTTCGGGAATGTGGTGTATTAGGCTAATATCATAACGGTAATTTTGTGGTATTAGCCATCCATGTCAGGTCGCATAAAAAAATATATATAACGAAAAATTGTATCCTTGTCCGACTATGCGCCCCACTTTTAGAGTCTTATAACTATCAAAAATGTGAAGCTTTCAATTTTATTGTATTGTATTTATTCATGCTCCTTTGGGACGCAGGGAACACTCGGAATCGTCAAACATGTACATTTAATACAATTAAAACATAACAATTTATTTACTGTCGTTATCATTATAAATAAATTATGTTTGGTATTTTTTCGTAAAACCCACATAAACAAAGGCAACGCTGATACTGATAGCTGTGCTGATAGCGAAGTATGAACATCTCTCGTCGATTCATTGGCGGAGATAGCTCATGCACGTAAACGTAAATCGATAACGTAAGGCACAGGCCTTACGATTACTTACGTTATGTCTAACGGTATGTGTCGCATACATTAAAAACATAAAATTATAAAGTATATATCATAAGCACATGGATTAGGTTTTAGGAGTCATGGATTAGATTTTAGAAGTCGACTGTTTAATGAATTAGTAAGCCCAGTAAATGGTGTGTATAAGTCTCAGTACCACATTGAAGGCATCTTAAACGAATGTATTAATGCTAAATGGGTAGGAAATAATCTGATACTGAGAGTACTGTGGGCTACGTATCTACTTACTGATACCAGGTTCTGTAATATTAAATGTACATTTTCGGCATGTGGGGCGAGTGCCTAATGTTATATTACATACACATCAATTTATATCGAATAATCACTCATACTGACAGTTACTGCATATACTCGAAAAAAAAATTGCCTCGCGTGGGCAATCCATTTAAAAAACCAGTTGACCTGCGCATTGGCAGCGTTGCCCAACTCGTGCACCGAACGCTGTTATAGCCGATAGTAATTATCTTGATAGCCTATTTCGTTGTGCTCCATTAGGCAAAAAGAGCAACTCTTTAAATAATTTACAGAAACAGAGGGAAAGCTGCGAAGCCCGCGCACGCGAGAAAGCAAGTTCAACCTTTCTACCCGCGCTGAGCGGCCGCCGTCGCCGCCACGTCGCCGCGCCGGGACCGGTCGCCGTTCCACTTGTGGCTTGTCGCCAATCGCCTCAATATCTAAAACTGACACGACACGACAACCTGCCACCGACATATGCATGAAAGCGGCCAGGCAGCGACAAAAATTGGTCTCATTGCCGTATCAATTCCGCGTATCTATTCCGTAATACGACGTCCACGACGGACATCATATTAGTGGATAAATTAACACCCAGTGCTACATTTACGTACACTTTGCGTGACGAATGACGAAAACCGAAGTTATCTTGCATAAAATATTGGATTTATCTTGACACGATCGGGATCTTTTTGCATATGTATAGAATTTGTTACAGGCGAATATCATGGATATAAGTTAAGTTATGACGTTACAGACGTAGCTCTCAGTTGATTCATCTATTGTGCATTACATCATGCAATTACAGAAAAATATTTCTTAATTTGACTGACAGGAGCAAACAGGCACGCGCCAGTGCATGGAACTTGATCAGCTCATTATCCTCTTAAGCCAGGACTATACGGTGGGTGGTCCAGAATTTAGATATTTTGCTGCTTCAAATACTCAATTGTTTAGAGAAATTTGTGCGAGCTTGCATTGTCATCGTGCAGGATTTTTTGTCGCTTTGGGTTGGTTTAGAGATCGACGATCTCCGTGGTTTTGACTCATCTTGGAAGACCCGGTCAGTCAATTGCTGCTTAGAATCAAGAGCATATGCATGCATCCAAGATTCATCGACATTGATGATTTCGTAGACGTGATTTGACTCTCCTCGATTGAAGAATTGAAGAGTTTACCTGCACCATCTGACACGAGTCGCCTTGTGATCGTAGGAAAGCTAATGCGGGATTCAACGGGAGACTAGCTTTCTCGCATCAAGCGCTTCATGGAGGATCATTTGAATTGTTGTCCCTGAAATGCCTAACGGTGCCTAATTCTCACGATATGTTACATGTCGGTTTTGGATGATTATTTGTTTCACAGAAGCTGTGTTATTTTCGGTAAAGGCGGTTTTTGGGACGTTCACGAGATTTGCTATGCTGAATTTTGAATTCCATGCGGGAATTCTAAATACCAGCGTTTGACGGTTCCATGACATGTGGATTCATTATTGAACACTGACAAAAGGTCCTCGAATAATTGTAGTCTTGTTGGTCCGTATTGAAAGTTGTAAAAATATTGTACGGAATATAATATACACTGTGTTTTGGGATAGGAATCAGAAGCTTCGGGAATGTCAGCCTCAATGGCCCAGTGACCAGCCACACTTCGGCGATCGCTCTCCGAAGTTAAGCAACGCTGGGTCCCGGTCTGGTCTTGGATGGGTGACCATTCGACCGTTGAGAGAGGCTGGCCGTGGTTCGGATTCCACGTTAAACTGTAGGTCCCCTACCTTACTTACTAGGTGGTAGGGTTTATCCCGCCCGGGTTGGTACCATCGCGTTGGATGAACGATGGTCGAAGCGGCAATGAAAATTGTCCGTGTTTTCCACCTAGTTCAATGTAGCCGTGCAATATAAGGAAGGTCCTGGCATGGCACCTAGTTCCCATGTGGTGTTTTGGGCTAATACCATGACAGAAGGTGTGGTATTAGCCATCCATGTCCAGTCACATAAAAAAAAAAAGAATAGAAGTACTCAATATTAGAAATTCTTGTCAATCAAATCGAACATCCGATGTTTTTTTCGCGGTCCCCAGATATCCGGCTATTTTAATTTCAACCCGTTAACAATATACATTTCAGTTGTTTTGAGGTTCTAAAAAAAAATATTTGAACCCTGTACGGTTCTCCATAGTGTTAACGGTATATTCCAAATTGGCGATACATATGTAAATGAAAAGACTTAAGAGACATGCCTTGTATAATGCAAGTGTCAATGCGGCTGCAATATTTGCACCTCCTGGTTAATTATAAATGTGACGCAACGCGCACATCTCACATTCAGCTCTAGGTCACGAGCACTTACTTCACAGATAAACTTGCGTTTTACACTCATAATCACTTCATAAAACTGTTTAGTTGCAGTCGTACCTGAAATGTAAATCTTTTCAGGGAACATATACCCTAAAACGTGGAGTTTATTATTCGAAAAAGTACCATTTGCGGGTACCTGCAGTTCATATAATGGGGAAGAAAACTCCTAGCTTATCGTAGGTGTCGCATGAGGGATCTCACCTCAGAAATGTCAATACTGTCATTCCTGTCAACATTTATTTACGAGTTTTTAGATGTAAGATGTACTCCATGATGCAGTTAGAATAAGGTTTGGAGGAAAAGAAGAGTTTTTTTTGTCTTCAAACTAATTTTGATGTAAACGACGAGCACAACGTTTAAAATGAAATGTTATTGTGATATTTTTTTTCTACTACTTCATTTGATTAGCATAATTTGGAACAAATTATTTTCAAAACAATAACTAGAAAATTCAGTCATTTAATTACATAGCTTGAGTAAATAAAATTCAAACATCTTTTCTGTTTTATTTTGTACTAGCTGCGGTACCCGGCTCCGCTCGGGTTAGTGTCGGCTAAATTATCTCATGGATAAAAAGTAGCCCACATGACTGGTCCAAAATAGGGTCAAACTGGTCCAGGACAATGTATCCATGTACCAAATTTAATCAAGATCGTTCGAGCCGAAATAGCATGATTTAATAAGAAACATCCAATAATTCCCATTTAGAGCTTCGTTGACGTTTGGTGGCTATTTAAAAAAAAAACATTTGCCGCGAGAACCTTTCTGCACTTTCACTGCTACATTGCTTACCTAGTAAGTAACGTGTAATGTAGGTAAGTTTTGCGTGGACTCCAACCCACAGCCAGCCTCAACATCGAAAACAGTAACCCATCTCGAACCTGACTGCTCCCAGAGATGCTATACATTGATAAAATACGCATATAAATCAGGTAAGTGGTTCGCATGTTATAAGACTTTAAGACTCACTACTTACCCTTCTGGTAATGAAGCGTTATATTATGTAATCTATAAGTTTTTAGTAGAATCAGGCTAGACGTAGATACAATGCACATCTAAATCGAGTAATTGGTTCTCAAGGATTTTATTCTGTTGGTCGCTCCTCCGGCGATTTAGCGTGATGCCAAGTAGTCCTAAAGTTGCAGGAAATACCAAGCCGTACTTCAGTAAAAGTAAGCGCTGCCGCCGCAAAGCCGAGCCGTGCATAGCATTGCAGTTTATATGACAGCCCCATCTTAGCGTAAGCGGAACTGAATTCTATTTAGCCAATCCTAATTCCCGGGTAGTTAAATGTACATGTACTAAGTTTTACAAATCGCTAGTGCCTTGAAAATTCGCCAAACGGACACCAAACAGTCACGACGTCAGAGTGGGCAGTCTGAGTTCTCACCGAAATTGGCGTTTACGGCAAACCGATCGACTGGCGTTTTCTCCAAACTCCATACAAGTTTTTACTAGATATTCTGTGGTTTTACTTCTTCAACCTGTCAAAGTCAAACGCGGACTTCCGATTTGTATGAAAACGCGGAGTGGACGTAAACGGCAACGTCGACGTATTTACGGCAACGTTGAGTAAGCTGTCAAATCAAGCTCGGACTCGCAAATGTTAGTTCGCTTAACGCCCGCTGCGCGCGCTCATCAGTTTCTCCATACATTTGAAAACGCCAGTCGATCGGTTTGCCGTAACGCCAATTTAGGTGACAACTTAGACTACCGGCTCTGCCCTCACGTCCCCCCCCCCTCCTCCCGCCGCCGCTCCCCGCCACCGCCCCCGGCTCCTCTCCCCCTAGTGTGAAGTATCGCTACCGGCATCGTTTTCGCAGCCCCGTGAAAGTTCTAAAGCCCATGGGCACATAAATTGTAGCCTATGTGTTATTCTGATGTACAAGCTATATTATTGTAAAGTTTCATTAGAATCCATTCAGTAGTTTTTACGTGAAAGAGTAACAAACATCCATCCATCCATCCATCCATCCATCCATCCATCCATCCATCCATTATTACAAACTTTCCCCTTTATATTATTTATTAGATGGTATATGACAGATTTGACATATCTTTTAGGGCAGCTAGCTTAGGCGCCACCTGTCGTGATAAATAAGCAGATTTCTTCCCCATTGGGTAATTTTTAGGCACACCGATAGCATTCATTTCTATCCTAGGTATTCCCATTTGCTGGAGCCCAACATTAGCATTACAGATTTCATTGTGTTTTCCTTCTTTGTGAATGTTCGTGTTATCTCGAATAGAAAGGAGCAGCACGCCCACTGTTATCGCCCAAACGCTTAGGCTGCAAATATTCCACCTCTACTAACTGGAACTAGAACTATGATACATTGGAAAGTTTCTTATCCAATTTAGATCACATATCAAAACTGTCTACTCTTAAAAAAATCGGGCTGCCATCCGTCCAAAACGCCATATGCACTGCGGTTGCGGAGTTCGGCTGCCGCCCCGGCTGGCTGGCACTGGGACAGCGTCACCGTGCCTGTCAGAATATGACTTGGTGATGCGCTCAGTATCCTTGCTCGCGTTTACGACCCGACTAAATGTTAATAAACACGAGTCTATTTCCGAAGACCTCGCCGCCGCTTCGCCGTCCCGCCGCGCCGCCCCGCGCCGCTGCCGCCGGCGGCAACAGCAGGAACGCCGCGTCTATGCTTTGTTTAATTTAAGGGAACTCAAATTTAGATCGTGGACTGGAGCAAATGTCTCTGGTATTAATAGACAAACACACGTTTCAGCGTTCAAGTATTACAACCTATTATATAATCTGTGGTGTAACCAGGCGGCGCGGGATGTGGGGGTGTAGGATCGTGAAATACATTATGTCGACCAATAATCTGATTATTTAAAAAATATTGTCGGATATGTTTTGTTGATTTGTTTTTACCATTTCATCGCAACTACCTGAGCCCCTAGTCCCTCTTGTCTCCTAAATTGCCGTTTACGCTAAACCGATCGACTAGCGTTTTCAAATAAATGGAGAAATTGAAGAGAGCGCGCAGAGGGCGTTTAGCGACTAACATTTGCTAGTCCGCATGGAGGTGAAGAAATAACGAATAAGAAGTTATTTCTTCACCTCCATGCTAGTCCGAGTTTGATTTGCAGCTTACTCACCGTCACCGAAATACGTTGACGTTGCCGTTTACGCCGACTACGCGTTTTCATACAAATCGGAAGTCCGAGTATGATTTTGATAGCTTGAAGAATTAAACCAAAGAATAAGTAGGAAAAACTTGTATGTGATTTGACCGTTTTACGTAACTTCGAAGTTCCGTTTAGGTGAGAACTCGGACTGACCACTCTGTCTAGAAGTCTCCTGAATGCGATACGATATCCTTGTAGCTATTATTCACCTCCAATCTTAACGTGTACATTTCCCTTGTATAAACTTATATCTAATCATCTTACTCTAATGACTCAATAATTAGAAAATAATGGCCGACTCAATAAAACGGAATGCAGTCAACTTATCAATGAGTAGCCGAACAATCTTTGGGAAGTATTATGTTCTACGCAAGTCATAGATAACCATGAAATTGTTTTCTGTTTCAATACCGCTTTCATCGCTTTGCTGAAATAGATAACTAAAACGAAAGGTCTCTGCTTGGCTGCTTTATTGGCTTTCTCTATTGTAATTGAATAATTTGGCCTGATTTTAAAGGCATAGGAATTTCACAAGGAAAATGTATGTTGAAAAATGTCATGCGATTTACAATGTATCATATTATGTCATATGTACTTATTACTGGATCAGCTAGATTTAGTAAGCAAGTTCTGTTGCCCAAAAAATATATAGTAGGTACAATGCTCTAACGTAGTCCGAAATGCGAACAAAATGTATCCATTTATAATGAAGATTTCGCTTGTGGGATAAGAGGACCTAAAACGATGTCTACAAAGGCGCGATAAGCGATCAAACAAGATAAGCAAAACCTACCGCTTCTATGTGCATATTTTGAGCATTTTGTATTATAGCTACTTATTATCACCGCTCGAAGTCAATTCTATTGTATTGTATTGTATTTGTATTCGTCAAATTGGTAGACAAACTACACTCAGACAGGTCATATTTTATTTTTTTAAGGCATAGATAATTACCATTTACAACAATACATACATCTTACAATTTCTGGCTTATACCATCGTCAAACTTACTAAATCATTAAAACTAAGCCAAATAAATATATCAAGGTAATTATTAGTCAAAGGCTTTATGATACCGGATTATCATGGTCTTCTAATCATAAATATTATGACATGATATGATCAAACTATAAATAAACAATAGAAAATATAAACGGTTAAAAGCTTTAGTAGCAAACTAAATATCTCACTACGGAGTTCCTACCGAAGAAGGGAAACCTGCAGCGGGACGTTTCTCAACAGTAGCTAGCATTACAATCACCTTTTCAGAATCACGATACGGCAACATATCCGTGACGTAGCCGCCACGTCGCGCGTCGGCACCTGACCTGAATGACGGGTTCCAACACAATACGACTACGGGGCCCGGCAGGTAACTAAAACTGCTAATAACCATATGGCATAACACACTTGCGCAGAAGGTGGTCGCATCCAGATTGTAATGGAGGTGCTAATCTCGTCCTAAGTTTTGACAGGTGTTCTCTGAATAAGACTATTTGTAAGTTTTAGGTGTATTCAGAGTGGGCGGACTAACTTTAATCCGCCGAACTAAACCGGTTTTTGTATGGTTAGTCCGGTGCTAATCTCGTACTAAGTTTTGACAGGTGCTCTCTGAATACGACTGTTAGTAAGTTTACCTTGAGAAGGAAGACTAGTAGGTAGCGAGCTAGCGCAGTCGTGGTTGGCGTGATGTCACGCTGCATCACGTGCCTTGCATTATGATGGCACTACCGTTAGCTATTTACACATTATATACATTTTTAGAAATTTTTATTCAATATAATTAAACGTTATTTAGTTGAAGTGCGCGAAAGATTTATGAATATTGAAATGGTTTATTCGTGTCCATACAGGTTAAGGTAACAGAACCTTATTACCCCCCATGCAAACGTGGTTAACTTAATCATTTCGACACCACTGCTTGTAATTTACTTCTTACTCGATTTAGTTAAAAACGTTGCTGCATATACATTTTGTCGAACTTCCGGTTTCCCGGTGCGCGATGCCGTACTGGGCTGACATGTTTCGCCTCCAACTTGCACCTTAATCAGCACCTTAATCATTTGACAATGTTTGACAAAATATTGTCAAATGATTAATGTTTGACAAAATATTGTCAAATGATTAAAGTGCTGTTATCCATCAAGAGCAGTATGGTTACCATGGTAAATTATCTCGCCGGGTGAACAGGCAAGTGAGTGATTAAATGTGACGTAAAGTTGCATTACTTTTTTTTTTTAATTAAGACAGATTGTGTTTATAGAAAAACGTAGTAATCCATGGACACGCCTAGAGACAACCCGATCTCTTCACCATAGCAAAGTTTCATGATACAGTGATCCTTTGCGGGTTCGGTTACATTCTTGGTTTTGGTGCAAATACTTTGTCAGGTAGGACAAAGTTTTATTCTGCATACCCAGATTGGAGGAAGGATTCAAAGCATCTTCGAATCGATTACAAAATATCCTTCGTATTTAATATTTTAACCTGGCCGACTGCATAATGTAATTCAGTCGAAGAAATAGATTTAAAACAAGACAATCTGTATTGATGAATATCTGTAATGTTTTCTTAATAGAATCAGATTTTGTTTACTGTTGTAATTATTTTCGGATTGATAAATCTTAGGCCGCGGCTTAACCTGCTGCTAAATCTTACCATTCACTACTAACAAATATCACAACCAGAATATTTAAACAGCTTCATGAAAACCTTACGTTTCCCAATATGTCGACGATCCCAAGGTATCCCTAAATTTGGAGACCCTTCAACTCCGAAGGGATGTAGGGTCTCGCGCTGTATTCTTCGAGAGTGCTCTTCGGAGCTGCACAACGCTGTCCCTCCGTCCCCTTTCTACCACCGCACAACGCGGAACAGGCAGGGTATGTACCCATTTATTGTCGACATTCCAATAATAAGAACCCACCGATCCTCTAGATCTTTTATCTATAGGGTCGGTAAACTATGGAATCGACTCCCTGCCGAAAACATGGTGTGAAGAAGCACCTGGCCGGCCGGCATGGTTTTCGCAGCCCCTGTGAAAGTCCGAAAGCCCATGGGCGCCGTCGGTCGCCTTTTTAGTGAGGTCCTGGCGTGCGCCATATGCCGCGCTTAACATAAAAAAATATATAATAGGTCGGGGAAAAAGTCTTTTCGCATTATAGTATGTATGAACTTGTGATAAAATCTCTTTGGCTATACTATTTGTATCTGGCTGGTTTTGGTATCATTGAAAGTTTAAATTTTAAAGAACATAATTCCAAATTCAAATTAGGAAAATGTGTGATTCTCATTTGTTTTTCGTACTGTCAAAATGAGTGAATCTAATGAAGAAATTCGATACATTTTAAAATTTTACTACAAAAAAGGTAAAAATGCAACGCAAGCCGCGAAAAAAATTTGCGTTGTTTATGGACCTAGTGCAGTGTCTGTGAGAGTAGCACAAATTTGGTTTAAGCGTTTTCAATCCGGAAATTTTGATGTCAAAGATGCACGTCGCTCTGGTCGCCCTATTACGGATAAAATGGATGCCATTTTTGAAAAAGTGGAGCAAGATCGGCATATCAGTAGTTACGACGTAGCTGAAGAACTAGGAATTGACCACAAAACAGTTTTGGCGCATTTGAAAAAAACTGGGTACACAAAAAAGCTCGATATTTGGGTACCTCACGAGCTCACTGAAAGAAACCTAATGAACCGTGTACTCATTTGTGATTCTTTATTACGACGTAATGAAACCGAACCATTTTTGAAGAAGCTGATAACTGGTGATGAAAAGTGGATCACGTACGAAAGGAACGTGCGAAAAAGGTCGTGGTCAAAGGCCGGTCAAGCTTCACAGACTGTGGCGAAACCCGGGTTAACTCGCAACAAGGTGATGCTGTGTGTGTGGTGGGATTGGAAGGGCATTATTCATTATGAGCTGTTACCACCAGGCAGGACCATCGATTCTGAACTCTACTGCGAACAACTGATGAGATTAAAGCAAGAAGTTGAGAGAAAGCGGCCGGAATTAATCAACAGAAGGGGTGTGGTTTTTCATCATGATAACGCTAGACCTCACACATATTTAGCCACTCAGCAAAAACTAAGAGAGTTTGGCTGGGAGGTGTTAATGCATCCGCCGTATAGTCCTGACCTTGCACCTTCAGATTTCCACCTGTTTAGATCTCTTCAGAATTCTTTAGGCAGTGTCAGGTTAACATCACGAGAGGACTGCCAAAACCACTTGTCGCGGTAGATTGATCAGAAGTCCCAATATTTCTATAGCAATGGGATCATGTCCCTACCTACAAGATGGCAAAAAGTTATCGAACAAAATGGTACCTACATAGTTTAGTTAAATGTAAATAAACCATATTAAAAAATGTTTTGAATTTTCTTAAAAAATGCGAAGAAACTTTTTCCCCAACCTAATATGTAAACAACCGGATTGTTCCTCTACTTTATACCTATGGGCATATCTTCTTGAATCAAATAATATTCGAAACGCTCACTACGTTTATTCAACAAAATTTTAATGGCGCCATAACAGCAAAAGTAAAACAAAAACGCAAATTAATGTAATAAATTTCATGGCAAAAATTGCTCATTAACAAATGCATTCACGTTCGTATTGATTTCTTTCACATTGCCTTTTCAAAATATTTCACCATCCGTTTGGTGTTCAGAAGTTTGTTACGATTCCGCGGTAAATATGTAAAATGTATTTGATGCATTATACGTGTCATACAAATTTTCATAATTGCAATTATTTATAGGAATCAGGAAGGTTGCTAACAAATTTTGAAAACTAGGATGACTTATTGCTAGTCTCCATAGTTCTTAGTTATGTCATGTTTTGTGCTTTCACGCATATGACTGCTAGTATGCGTGGGACGATCACCAATGAATGAACTGAATGTCTATGATGCCAACGATGCGGCAAGCGGACTGCAGCGCAGAAGGGACATTGTGTCCAATGCCTAATGGGGGAACTTGTATGTAGGTGTGCACGGCGCGGTATGGACGGAGGTCGTTGACCCGCGGCGCGCGCGCCTCTTCCGTGAGCGATCGAGGGCATTGCAAGAGCGCGGGGCGATGCGGCTGGTGCGTGCTTGCCTCAGATAAACAAAACGGTCAAGCGTGAACGTGTTCACGTGCCGAGGGTGCCTTCACTGCGGGACTTGGAAGAAATTCGCCCTCGCCTGATGATTATTTTACAATTTCCTACAACATCAGCGCTTCATAATCTAGGTTTTTCTCAAAATGTTTGAGCAAAAGTAATTAGTTTGTACATAACTTAAGTGTACCTATATATAATTATTTTCATTCTTTTCCATACATTTCCGTTAATAGGTGAACAATTGGGTACAAAATGAGTGTGACCGTAGCCTCCTATATGTGACCGATAGAACACCCCGTAAGGGTTCTTGGCTTCTTGGCGATGGAATTCCAAAAAAAGATGGATATGCGCCTACTGTGTGTGCTGTTTTCAATTTTCTAAATCTACCAAGGTATTGTGGGTGAGCTCAAGGGCTCCAGCCGAAGACTAGCACGAAGAACGAGTGAGGTTATGGCAAGGGAGGGTCTGGTCCGCTGCGGACTAAGAGTTCGACGAAATAGTTCCAAGAAGTGCAACCACCCTAGTCTATGATTCAGGCGATGAAGACGGGGTCGAAGATTTAAGGAATAGCGCTACTTATTTTCGGATCTGGAGGATTCGGGTTACAAACACCGTCCTGGAGGCTGCAACCGCCATAGATCCATAGGCGCAGACGCGTGGATGGGAACTTTCTTGGCGAACGTATTTCGGGAACACATTAGCGCGTTGGCGATGATTGAACTGTGTCGCATGCTTTGCGAGCCGGCTTCCAATTTTATGATTTTGCACAATTTGTCCATACGGTTGAGGGGGCGGAGGCGTCGCGAGTAACGACCACTTCTACTTCATTTTCTTTCCATGCCTGGGACGGATATTGTGCTACCCCCTCCAAGCGCCAGAGTGGCTGGGCAGATACCAAATCCTATATAGTTTTGGTTCTGCGCAGCCGTTTGCGAGTGTAAGTGACCGGCCAACATCCATTATGTCGATGCATCCCAGCAATTATACCGCCCCGCATAGCCCACACTTGCTTCCATCCATTCTGTAATGTCAATGCACACTTGCGCTTGCTTGCAAGAACATCAAAAGGCGAATAATGTATATTCTATATGTGCGTATCCGGGCTATCATGAATTGGCGAGCTTGTTTAAAAGGTTATCAAATATAGGAAATCAGATGGCATTTCGATATAGTACCTACCTATCTTCCGTCGCGCTTCCATCGGAGAGAAATGGGACCCTTTCTAGGCACGTGTCTTTGCTGCTGACGCTCATCAAAATGCACCGCAGCTGCCGCCGTTTTGAGCGCGTGAAATACTTCCAAAAGTAGAAGCGAGAAAGTGCTTCCGTGACCTGCGCGCGCCGCGCACCGCCTCCGCGCCGCCACCGCGCCGCCGCGCTTCGCTCACGCACATCGAGATAGGGCTCTTCATCAGATCAGAGTTAATAGAAAATTAAATCATGATATCAGATGATATAGACTCGTGTTCCATAATGAGAAAAAACAAGTGCGAAGCGATGAGTGGCTCGATAGTTGAGCATGGCTTTGCTACGTCAGTCAATCGACGAGCCTGCTTGTAACGGGTATAAGTACAACATTTTTCCCCAGACAAATCTGTTTTCTAAATTTAGCCTACAATAAGAAAACATTTATTGAATGTGGTATCAAATGAATGGGTCTAGTAGCCGTGCTATTTTATTAATGTTTGCTTTGATTTTAGGAAATAATAGCCTCGAAACTTGGCGATTTTAGTAATTTTTTTCTAATACAAAATAAATGTCGTAATTTTTACGTAAATTTTAAGTTATTTAAAAATAGTGACCATCGTTTTACGTATTTTCACGCCCTTTGCCGATCCGCCGCCGCGCCATTCGCTCCACCGCCGGGTGAATCTCGCGCGGGAGTTGCGAGATTTATATTTATGCTCCAATCAAAGAAATGCTGTTCCAATTGAGGCATGTTTACATTGAACTAATGAAGTGTTACAGAATAAAATCCGAGATAAAATCGCATTGTTCAATGGTTACATTACGACACAAACCATACACAAACGTACCTTGCAACGAATTTATTCATATTTGTGGTTTTGGTTACCCAGGTGACCTAATAGGCTAGTTCACTCGCTTTTCGAATAATAATCTGTGACCATGGGCTGGCTTTCACCGCCTGGCCCGCCATGTTTGTTCACGGTTTGATTAGATAGTATCTAAGATAGTTAACGGATTACATTATCTGCAGCTCCGCTTTGTGCCGTGGCCCATCCTACTAATTACATATACTACTTACATACCTACTATGTTTGTTATTCCATCACCCCATAAGGGCTCGTACGCTTACTACGTGATCAATTTATAAGGAAAATAAATACCATGTTCAATCGCATGGTGGGGGGGGGGGGACAGCGCGTGTCTAAGCACATAGGTACCACGGTAGGTCACACAGGGGGAGGGGGTCGAAGCGATTCCGATGCAACTTAAAAGACTGCATATTTGTCTTTGGCATTAATAAGCATACTTTTTATCTTTTTACCCGACTACGGCGATGCCAAAAGGAAGGGTTATAATTTTAACAGTCTATGTATGTATATTTGTAATTACGTGTGTTCCTCCATAGCGCCTAACTATTCATCCGATTTTGATGAATAAGGTGTCAATCGATTCTTTATTATGGCCCGGGTAACATAGGCACGGAAAATATAAAAACAAATTAAAAAATTGTAACCCGACTACTAAAAGGTTATGAAAATATTGCGGTGTTTAGTAAAACGTGGTGTTTGGTAAAACCAATAAAACGAAAATATTAAATAACACCTACCTTGTTTATTACCTTTTAGTAATCGGGTTAAAGTTTTTTTCAATTTACATTAATATGATATCTCTATTCATGCAGCGTTCCCGATGAGTAACCGTAGCGTCGTGGACAGCGTGCAAGAGATGTACACGTGCAAGAGTTAAAACAATAGAATGCTATTCCAGGGATCGTCTGTGACAGGTCTTGCCGCCGCGGCAGACTGCCTTGGACGTTGTTCACTCCCTATCCATATACTTACATACTAGGTACCGGAGCTGTAATGCAAGCTCACCGGCCGAAACGCTTAACGTTTGCGCCAACAGACTGCACCTGTATGTAATCGGTGCAATTAGGTACCTTATCGCTGAGGCCCGTCGTTTCACATCCTCGCCCGTGGCCCTCACCTCGCCGCCCCGCTCGCGGCGGTGGATTCGTACACTACTTTCACTTGTTGCATTGGGGACGAACGAAAATTACGTAACGCGAAATTTTCCAATTCTCGCTCCAACTGCTGCTGAAGTCATTAAACTTAATAATAAATGTTCCTCTTCGTTAAGGCACTGCGGTAGTTCATGACAGAAATAATATGTAGTATTTTTTTTTGTGCATAACACAATTTAATCGAAAACAATATTTCATAACAAAAATTAAAAAAAATATAACTAAACTAAATTAAAATATTTTTCTGCAACGTCTTTTTTGAATGTTCCTAGAACACTAGCGGCGTTTCCGCGCTGAATAGCCAGACTAATTTTTTGGTAAAAGTAGGCCCCCGATTGTGGGACCCCGGTTTCCTCCCTCAATTTGACACAAAGTCTCTCCGAGAAAGCCTTTGCGTCTGCGCTCCACGGGCCGAACGTTTCTATGTGAACATATGTAGTATCACTACATAGTATAAAACAAAGTCGCTTTCTCTGTCCCTATATCCCCATGTTCGCTTAAATCTTTAAAACTACGCAACGGATTTTGATGCGGTTTTTTTTAATAGATAGAGTAATTAAAGAGGAAGGTTTATATGTATAATAACATCCATTAAATAGTGGAGAAATCTCGGGAGAAATACTGTTATTTTTGAGGTTTCCAATGTGATGTCATAAAAAAAGACGTGTGGCACTCGGGGACTGCCGCGGTAAAGCTATTGCATAGCATTTTGTATCAAGTTATGCCGACCCGCCCCCGCCGCCGCTCCCGCCGCCGCCCCCGGCCCCGCCCCCCTGGTGTGAAGTAACGCTACCGGCATCGCCCGTCGGAGTGGGGAGCGTGAGGTTTTTTTTCGTTACGGAATTTCTGGATTCGGTCCCCGCGCTCAAGGCCCTCGATAGAAGCTATGAAATAGCTTAAAAAATCATTTTTCCGCTTACATTACAAACGCAGGCTGAACCCTACGAGATTTGTCAAATCACTACATAGTATAAAACAAAGTCGCTTTCTCTGTCCCTATATCCCCATGTATGCTTAAATCTTTAAAACTAAGCAACGGATTTTGATGCGGTTTTTTTTAATAGATAGAGTGATTGAAGAGGAAGGCTTATATGTATAAAAACATGCTTTAAATATTGGAGAAGTACTATTATTTTTGAGGTTTCCAATGTGATGTCGTAAAAAAATTTTTTTTTTTCGCTTACATTGCAAACGCAGGCTGAACCCTACGAGATTTATCAAAATAATGTACTAAGTATTGTACACATTGAAAAGGTCTACAGTAAACTCCGCGATGGTATATTTCTATCTCTTATGGATATCCCACAATAACATTTTATTGTCATTTACTTTTTACGACAAATTATGGCTAATTTTCGAAGCGATTTTAACCAATACATCATTAATCCTTATCCAAATAAATATCTTAATACATTGTTGATTTAATATAGATCTATATGGCCCATTACAGCATATGATTTAAATAAATATTTTCGAAGATATTACAGATTTAAAAATTGCGGGACGTAGCGTTTGCGGCGGTACCGGCCGGACGGGGCGGCGGGAGCCATTCAGATATATTTCATACCCGTGCGAAGCCGGAGCGGGCCGCTAGTTAAAAATAAACGTGCAAATGTTTGACATTTTTTTCGTGTTGGCACTGGAGTTGCGGTGACGCTTGGTTCGAGTAACCTCTTTCCCTAAAACCTGGTTGAAGGAGGCGATGGCGGGACACGGCGTGATGCACATGAACGGGTGCTGTTTGTGGGGACTGGCCTGCTCGATGGCGGGTATAGTATAGTATAGGATAGGGTATAGTATAGCTTTGCAAAATTACTGATATTTGTCTTGAACTCATGTTAATGTATTGCTTTAACATGTGTTTTCCTTATATCATAATTTGTAAATACTTACTGTTAATGTTACAAAACATTTAAATAACTTACTAATACAAACAAGTACCAATACCTTATATATCTGTAAGCAGTGGCAAACCCTTTTGTAAACTTAGACTAAGAGGACATTGACTAAATTACCAGAGGAGTTTCACGCCAGTTCTTCGCTGGGATTGCTGAACTGGCTAATGATAAAATATGACAAATCCGAGTGCAGGTGCCTATGGATGATAAATACACAATAATATTAGGAGCTGATGTGTATTGACTCCTCCATTTTGTGTTCAATGATAATCCTACAATCTGATTTTTTTGGATTTCCTATGTTATCGTCCATAAATCGATTTCGGTTCCACTTTTTTTAGGGTTCCGTACCCAAAGGGTGAAAACGGAACCCTATTACTAAGCCTCCGCTGTCCGTCCGTCCGTCCATCCGTCCGTCCGTCCGTCTGTCACAGGGCTGTATCTCATAAACCGTAATAGGTATGCAGTTTAAATGTTCACAGAGTATGTATTTATTTTGCCGCTATAACAACAAATAGGTGAAATAAAAAAATAATAAAAATGAAAGGGTGATATAACACAAAAAACGTGATCTTTTGTGTTATATCTTGTACGAAGGTACGGAACCCTTTGTGTGCGAGACCGACTCGCACTTGGCGGGTTTTTTCATGCATTAGGCAAATCGCAATCAGAATCTGCGCTCTGGCACTTCTAAAATAGTACGTACCGCCTGACCCCTGGAACGATTTGTGACCGATTTTGTTACCGACACTACAGGCAGACAGATCTGATTTATCCTTACATACATTATTCCGTTTTAGGACAAATGCGTGGCCAAATGTAAGTGTGGCATCCCGCATCCTGAGTTGCAGAATTCATGAGCCACCGATATTTTGCGCGTGTATTGAATAATTGCTATGATCGTGCGGACTCGGTTACAATGTGACGCTACCTGCAGGTACGTCGTCGGGTCTTTGAACTAGCGCGACCGAGCCACCGAGGCGCTTCCGACAGCTAAATACAGATGCACCGTCTGGGACCGCAGCGACAACCTATACGCGGCGACTACGGGCGGCGTCAGCAGCGGCACGGCACGCGCGATGCGTGACGCCGCGCGCGCCGTGTCGTCGTCGCGCTCGGCTTTGCGTGGGCGCCACTTTGTTTAGACCACAAAAAACGCTGTCGCTTTCGTTACAATGCCCGCTTTTTGGTGGCCTACATTCAATGAAACTATTTGCGTTCAGTGATGCTTCATAAATTATATTGTGTTACGTCTCCGTTCTACCATGTTCTACATAATTACGGCAGTGAGGGTTGCAGGCGTTTATCGTTCAATAACGTTCATGTTATTGACGCCATCCATTGCGTTAAAAAAAACTGCTTTAAATAAGCAAGGAAAATTCTTATCATTTATTATTCCTATTGATTTGGTTAGTTATAACCTGTATATGGTGTAATCTCAGAACAAATCGGGTCGAGTCGGCTCGACGCGCAGGCAGCAGCGCGAACGGGGACGGAAACCAGTCGAACCCGTTCGTTTCAGACGTAGGACCTGGTAGCGGTAACTTTGGCTCGGCCCGAATAAGCACAACCTGACGCGAAGATATCATAATTTCACATAATAATCCGTTTATGCTGATTGAACCTTCCCGTTACGGCTTCCCGCCGCGTGAAAAGCCGTAACATTTTTCAAACATGTCTAACGACCGCGGTAATCTCAAAAGTATCATATGAACCTTTCACGTTCGCTGCCGGCCAAAATTGTTGCAAAAGTCAGGCACGTATGTATTTGCATGTGAGCACGCATTTGAACTTTGCCGTCGATGTCGGTCATCGAATTTCTCTAGCTTGTAAGCGGAGTCGTTCATTCTGTCAGCAACCTGCGATAACACGAGTGCAATAATTTGCAAAGCAAATTTAACTGGAGTATTTGACTCGTATTTGCACACATTTCCATTTTTAAATGTTTCTACAAATTGTGCACAAATGTTTGTTGCTTACGTGTCGGGAGCCCGGGTAAGATGGGCACAATCAAAGCTGTTAGAACTCTAGTTGTTTGGTTGTAGGTGTGTAAGAAGGCCCGTCCGCAATCTGTTTTGCCGATGGACGGCGCGGGGGCGGCGGCGGCACCGCGGCGCTGATGATAACGGGTCCGCCGGGTGCTATTCGAGCATTCCTCGATACAACACAACCCGTAATGCCAGTGCAATGCTAATGTAATATACATGCAGTGTTCTCATACATATCATATGTATGTTTTTACCTAGATGTTTTTTTTTATGCGATCTTACATGGTTGGCTAATACCACACAACTATTGTTATGAGATTAGCCCAATACATCGCATTCCCGAAGGAATTAGGTTCCATGCCAGGACCTTCCCTTTATGAGCACGGCTACTTTGAACTGGATGGAAACCGCGGACAATCTTTTATTGCCGCTTCGACCATACTTTCATCCAATGCGATGGTACCAACCCGGGCTGGCTTAAACCCAACCACCTGGTGGGGGAAAGGGACCTACAGTTTTAAATTGTTATGGATTATGCATATATGGGTGGTTGAATATATGATTCCGATAGCTAAGACTAGCGACAAATTGAAAGTAAAGAACTATCGACCAGTAACAGTGATTTCAACTGCTGGTGAGGCGAGGTGTTTTTGGCTTTTCTGAGCACCTTAGGTCCTCAGCACAGCCACCTATACTAGGTTTGTGCTAATTTAGAGCGCATCCGGGGGGCGTCCGAGCGGGTCTTCATTTGTAGTCCAGGTTTACAAATTGACTGAAAAAACCTGTTGACATGTCCGGGTTCTGAGCTCTTAAATCCGGGATTTTCACGCATATTTTCATATCTTGTCCTGTTTGTCAAATTTTAGAGATGGCAACCCTTACCTATACCAATATTCATACATAAAATATACTCGAAGCGCATCGAATTGTCTGGTGTTGGTAGGAATGCAGAAAAGGTTTATCGTAATAAATTGTTACTACTACCTACTCTTATTTGTATCTAACAGTTCAGCTCAGGATGTTGAGTTCCAGGACACGCCCGAACTTCGGATATCACGAGCACTAATGCTGTTTGGATTGAATGTTATTATCGGGAAAGTAGAAACACCAGCTCTATTGGAATTGATGTCTGCGATTTACGTGCCTGATGGTTTAATTCGGCTGCGGAACCCTCGCATATTTGCTGGGATCGCAACGCGCTCCAGCTGTCACTACTGGCATAAAATAAATATCATTGCTGCTGGTCAGCCACACATCTCGTTCTGAGGCTGTTCAATGCCATGCATTCGTTAACACCTGAATGTTATTTGTTCATTGTACTTTTGAGCGACTGAGGATGGGATTCCGGAAGGTTATTTCTATTAACAGGGGCAGATGTAATATGCAATGATTCCTTTAGTACTTTAAAAGAAAGAAACGTGTAATTCCTGTAAACAATCAACAAAAAAGTTTGTGCTGAAATTATCCCAAATACGTTGTTGTTTTCAAGTAATATTAGAAATAAAGCTACGTTATAAGTCTAAGTTTTTCGATTTGTGGTATGTACCACCTATGTACCCACCTGCGCCTGTCATACCTATC
This sequence comes from Incurvaria masculella, assembly GCA_946894095.1. Classification (NCBI taxonomy): domain Eukaryota; kingdom Metazoa; phylum Arthropoda; class Insecta; order Lepidoptera; family Incurvariidae; genus Incurvaria; species Incurvaria masculella. Next base: position 10,723,689 of record OX335647.2, read on the forward strand.
TCAAAGTAATTTATTTTACGTTTACGGATAAACAGCTTACTTATTTAGCTCGACGTTGTAAACATCATCAGGATTCGCGACGCGACCTGGAGGACCTCTGACGCTTCGTCCAGATGTCAACTGCAGGTCGTCGGCTGCGCAGATTGTAGGTAGCTGTGGGAAGGTTCCGCCGCAAATAAGGGTAGTGATGAAGAATTCCGTTCGGCAATGAAGTCATCCGTGCAAACTATGCTAACGGTATCACTTTGCATCAGTGTTGGCAGCTGAACTCTTGTGTTGCCATATTTCGCCTGTAACGGAGAGCAAGACGCTGACAGCTTCAAACTATCTTCTCTGTTAAAATTGGGATGCCCTGTAATTTATATCTTTTCTCGAACCAAGCGAGGCATGTATTGTTTTTCTATAGCTATCGTTTCAGCTTAGTCGAAACGAATCCAATGGTTATTTCCATTATTCAAGGCATGCTCACAGATCGCCGACTTGTGGAACTCATTGTTTTTAAGTGCCTTGATGTGTTCTCCTATTCTGGTTTGAACGCTCCGTTTTGTCTGGCCAATGTAATTTTTTCCACAGCTACATGGTCGACCAAGCTGTAACGATAGCTATAGAAAAACAATATATGCCACGCTTGGTTCGAGAATCGATAGAAATTACAAGGCATCGCAATTTTAACAGAGACGATAGTATAAAGCGGTCAGCGTCTTGGTCTCCGTTACTGTCGAAATATGGCAACACAAGAGTTCAGCTGATGCAAAGTGACACCGTTAGCATAGTTTGCACGGATTACTTCATTGCCGAACGGAATTATTCATCACTACCCTCATCTGCGGCTGATCCTACCCACAACTACAATCTGCGCAGCCTACAACCTGCTTGGTTGGTGACATCTGACTGGACGAAGCGTCAGAGGTCCTCCACGTCGCGAATCTAAATATTTAAGTTGAACACTATTTATCCGCAAACGTAAAATAATATGTCGAACAACAGTGAAAATATAAACAAAACAAAAATATTTCATATATAATTCAGAGATCTAAATAATTTTGTATGTACATATATTACTGATGTATGTATATTATAGTTCACGTGTTGTGGACAAGAAATGTCAACGTTCATAGTTATCTATATATAAATAACAGTTTTCATACGGTTATGCGCTGGCATGGTCGGTTGTGCAGTGCTGAGGTCACGGCTGCCGGTTTGGTTACCGACGCACGGCGCGCAGTAGTTTTTGCTCGTGGCAACGTACTACGCGCCGTTCGCCGCAGTGGGTGATTATAGCGTGTACAATCACCGATTACTTAACAGTGCCTTAATGTTTCAGTTGCTGGGCATACTGTGCATGGCGCTGGGCTCACCGGCGTGGTTCGCGGGCGGCGCGCAATGGTTCATGTTCGTCGCCGTCACCTCATTCATCATCACGCTGCTGTGGGTGGTCGTCTACCTGCTGAGCGTGCGCGAGGCGCTGCGGCTACCCATCAACTGGCAACTCACGGTCAGTCCACCACCCAAACGTTCTCACTAAAACTTTTCTATACAGAGTTCCACATCTACATTGCTTTCTACGCGATTGCTAAAATAATGGCGCACGCTATTAGTCCACCTTCTGCACATGCTCCAGACACAAAATGATCTATGCACCATGAGGTTTTCTGCTCATAAACTAGTCAGGAATTAAACTCGTGTTTTTCCGAGTCACCCAGGACCCGTGGAACCCAGGACCGACACCGTTTTACCTAATCTCAAAGTATTGTATTCAGAGTGGGCAGACTAACTTTAATCAGCCGGACTAAACCAGTTTTTTTATGGTTAGTCCGGTGCTTATCTCGTACTAAGTTTTCACAGGTGCTCTCTGAATAAGACTTAGAGTTTGAGTTCTTACGTCTAGATACAAATAATCAAATCAATGAGATCGATGGTTCCTAATCATTATGTCATATTTTATGCAAGGGGTTATTTTTATTGAACGACTGTGAAAACTGCTGCTGCGGTGATCTTGGGGACAAACATATAAGTGACTGTTTTTCCTAAATGTTTATAAAAAAAAACGACCACAATTGCACCGAAGTGACGTGACTAAAATGTGTGACCGTGGTTTCCTTTCATATCTATGAAACTATCACATGCAGTAGGAGCACTATATTTAGGTATAATTTAGTCGGAGTTAGGGGCAAACTTCCAACTCCAGAATCACCCTGCAGTAGGAGCACTATTTTGGTACAATTGAGTCGGCATAAGGGAAAACTATCAAATGCAAAGTCCCCTCTGCAGTAGAGACACTGTTTACATAGTTACAATTGAGTCGGAATAAGGGGAAAACTACCAACTCCAGATACGGACCGCCAGGATATATATTTTTTTATTTACACAAACACATGCAAATAGAACAGTTTACAAGAACTTAAAATACTAAAAAACATGCACGCAAACAGGATCGACACTTTATTAGTTCTCGTACGACGAACGATACCTCCTAAACTGGCCTTGCCGCTGGATGGGACTGTCTGCCGGCGGGTGCCTTCCCTCATACCTGTAACCTGGGAGTCTTCAAGCGTAATTTGAACAAGCTCGATAGCTCAGCGATTGTCCGCAATTCCGCTGTCATGATGCCTCGCTGAACGTGGTTTCGCGAGGCCAGGTTTTTGGCCTTTCTTAACACCTTTGGTCCTCAGCACAGCCACCCATACCGGTTTTTAATTTTAAAAAAAATCTCCAGAAGGCACGGATCGTAATGAGTGAATACCGCTTGCAGGAGCTGTTCAACACCGCGATGCAGACGCTGCTCTACTTCATCGCGTGCATCGTCATGTTCTCGACGGCCGCCCGCTTCCTCAGCTACCCCTACGGCAAATACACCGCGGCGGCGGTACGAACCTTTTACCTCGCTCCATTGAACTTTTGTCTTGCTAGCTCTTTGTGCTACCGAGTCTCACCATTGTGTTACGAGCGCGGGGCATTGAAGGTCGCTTATTCAAGCGTATGCCGGGTGGAAATCCTTGGACCCTAAGCGATAATAATAACACATACTTAGCTATACCTACATAACTATTAATTATTATTCCTTTCGTTACCAGTTTACCGCCCACGCAATGTCCCTTCTAGGTTAGATGGATTTTTAGTGTGCTCTTGAACTCTACTACTTATGTATGTCTACTACCTACTTTTACAATATTTCCCCCAAAATGTAAAACACTGCATGCATTGTTTGAGCCATATTTTAGTCCGATTACTCATGCTGCATGCTCGGTATCCCTCCATATATGGAGCAGCGCGACTTCCTGCTATAATCAACCTTACGATTTTATGCCCACGTCCAATGGCTATTTCTGTGTTATATTTTTGATAGGATCTACATACTTACCTACGTGATGTCATATAGTTTCGATTCGAATTCGACTATGGTTTATAAATATACATTAATATCGCTGTTATTGCATGCCTGTTCAGATACTTTCGAGGCGCGGAGGCGTGGGCACCGCACTGAATACCGCGAAAAGGCCGCCAAGCCACAATGTCGCAACGCTGAATGTGTTCGTCCGTCAACAGGTGTTCGGTCTGCTCAACACGGTGGCGTACGCGGCGAGCACGTACTTCTCGTACTTGGAGCACCGGAGCACGGTGGGCGTGGCGGCGGCCGCGTGAGGGCGCTGCGCAGCACGCCGCTGGCGGCGAGCGACCGCTACCGCCATCTCTCGTCCGCATGCTGCAACTCTCGTCAACACAATTCCAAAATTCGGACCTCACCCTAATTTTTTTATATTGAAAATTAATTTCACATTGCATAGTGCGTTAATTCGTCGCAACGAGAGCTTCTCGAAGAGATTTCTTTGTGATAAGGGAACTGTCAAATACACAATATTGTTAATTCGGGGTTGAATACAGTGTTGGCCAAATTAGTATGGATTTCTTAAAAATGACAATATTTTAGAGCATAAAAGTTTTATTGTTAAAAAAATGTAATAAAAAATGAATATAACCATTAGAAATATATATTATATTTATAATAGAAGGAAAGAAGTACACATTGAAGAATTTTAATATTTGGTATGGCCTCCTTTAGCTTTAAGGTGGCCCATCCCGCTCATCTCCCCATACAAAAGGGGAAAGAAGATCACGCCCATATTTCTTGTCAGAGATCCAAAATTTTGCTCGAAATAGCTTTATTTGATCGAACTAGATGTCTAATGACCATTGACATTGTAAAATTGTGTTTGGTTTCTAAGTTATAAGGTCCGAAAGTTCGCATTTTTCGCGCGTTTTATACAATAACTTTGGAGGTGGATTACGCAATGATAAAGTAAGAAGATCTTAAAAAGATTAGTCATCCGACATAGCTTATTTAATCAAGATTTATAATCTATTTGGTTTTTGTTCGATTTTTTACTACAGCGGCCGTGGTTTACTTTTAGCTATAAGTCGTTTTGAAATTAAATTTTTTGTAAATCCCACCAAATCATACACTATGCACATTGTCTTTTTTGTGGACATGTTGCATCTTCCTCGTCACGGAGCCTGTCTTATTCTTTGAAACAGAGGAAGGTCCCAGAGCGCAACATCACGGTTTTGTACCGTGCCCGCGAATGAGTTAGGGCCGCCGGGTTGGGCCGCCTTAATGAGGGCTTGCAGTCTTTTTGGCATACCCTCAATGAAATTGCGGCAATGGTTTTTCAAATCATCATCATGGTGCCACACTTTGATCAGCCTTTCGATGAGTAACCGCTTGTTCGGGACTTCAATTTCATTAATTTTCCTTTTCATAATACCCCATATTCCCTCGATAGGGTTCATGTCAGGGCTATTTCCTGGCCAAGGGAGTACGGTCATATTTTGTTTAAGAAAATAATCCTTCATTCGCTTTGAAACGTGGCAAGGAGCATTATCCTGTTGGAAAATGTACTCCTCATCTCCAAACCATTCTGTTATCTGAGGTTTAAGAGTATTTTCCAGTACATTCATGTACTTTTCTGAGTTCATTGTTCCAGAGACAACTTGAAGTCTTCCAGGTCCTTGTACAGATATTGAACTCCAAACCATGATTGAAGCAGCATGCTTTACTCTCTCCACTAAGCATTCCTTTTTAAATTCTTCTCCTGGCCTTCGTCGAACGTGCTGTGTCCGCTCATCAAGAATTTGGATGCTGCTTTCGTCAGAAAAAACCACCTACAATTTTTTTAAACAGCATGAAAAACAGCGAAAAAATTATTGTTTTAACATTGTTCAATAAAAAACACAATTCTGCTACTACATATGAAAAAACATACAAATGTTCACATTTCTAATACATAGTATTATTATTTACCTTATTCCAATCATCAGATGTCCAACTTTCGTATGTTTTCGCCCATGCCAACCTCTTGTCAATCATCGCCTTAGTAAGCTTTGGCTTTTTCAATGGACGGCAGGCCTTCAGTCCTGCTTCAAACAACCTTCTACGCACAGTTCTTGAGCTGGCTTCAATGCCACTTTGTTGCCATAGTTGCCTCAATTTTGTAGAAGTGAGTTTACGATTTTGCAGGCTAATATTTATGAGTTTTCTGTCATCCCGAGCCGAGGAAACCTTCTTCCGACCGCACCTACCCGTTCTTTTCGGTGACAATGTCTGATTATTTTGAATTTTTTTGTAAATATTGGACACTACTTGTGGCGACACATTCAGTTTGGCTGCTATTTCATTTTGTTTCAAGCCAGAATTACTAAGTAAAACTTCAATCTGCCCTCTTTTCCTCGGACTTAAATCTTTCCCTTTCACCATGATTACTTTTGAGGTTATCTGAAGTTTAAATGGCTTTTAATCCCTCAAAATACTGCAACGAGGTTCATAAACCTAAGCAGCATAGAGTAGTAAAACAAAATATCTGATAACACACGTGACAATTAATAAAAACTTCACTTATTCCAAACAACAAAGAAACCCATAAAAACATTAAAAGTCACTCTAATGTCAAATATTGTCAATGTCGCATCAAAAATAGTCACTAGCGCCATCTACAATTGATATTTTGAGCTATACAAGCCATAGACAAAATAGGCACTCATTTTGAGTACACTATTATCCAAAAAACCTATATTTTTTAACATTGAAACAATGATTTCAAAGGTAAGGATATGCCCTTATATAGAATTGAAACAAATCTTCTCCATACAAGCAAAAAGTAGCGCCATCTATCCAAACTCGGAAGAACTACGTGAGCGCCGTGTCAAAGTCGTGTTGACAACTCGCCGCCATTTTGCATTAGGTCTAACGATGTAACCTTGTACCTGCGTCCTTAAATGTTTTCTTTTTAATTTAAACTTTTAAGTTCTTTTAACTTTTATGAATGAAAAATGTTTTTTGTAATTTCAAGGTATTCAAGTTAAATACAATTTGAATTTTCTCTTGTACCTGCTTGGTCTGGATCTAACTGCCTGTCATGTCAAAATTTGTTTTCGTTATATCTAGGGAAACACTTTTCGTAGACCCATCATGCGACCACTCGAAGTAAAGGTCCCGACCTGATCTATCTGCCTGTCATGTCAAAATTTGTTTTCGTTATATCTTGGGAAACACTGGTCGTAGACCCATCGTGCGACCACTCAAAGTAAACGTCCGGACCTGATCTACCTGCCTGTCATGTCAAAATTTGTTCTCGTTGTATCTTGTGAAACACTGATCGTAGACCCATCATGCGACCACTCAAAGTAAACGTCCCGACCTGATCTACCTGCCTTTCATGGCAAAATTTGTTAAATTTAATTGTTAAACAGAAAAAAATATTATCTGAGTTTACTTATCGATGATACGATATTACACGTGTCTTTGTAACTTTCGTATCGTATTTTATGCATCCTTTTACTACGCAACAAGGGCATTTTCACGACTCAACATCACTCTGCAGTGGTCCGCAGACGACTGAGTCGCGTTGGCCCTAAAACGAATATTTTAGGGCCAACGTACTGGTGCCATTATTCGTGCGCGTTGACCGGGTCCTTACAAAGTAATATATAAGTCAATGCATTGAAACTAAATTTTCGTCCAAATAAAAAAATCCATACTAATTTGGCCAACACTGTATCATAATTAGATCTGAGAAATAAACAAAACATTAAACCTCGTAACATTGCAAAATAATGTTGAGTCCATCAAGAATGTATAATGTCTACTCCTCTATTACCTACCTAAAGCAATACCTGTATCCAACACTAAGGGCCGAGTGCACGAAAGGACAAAAAATCAAAATCAACGTCAACGTACGATCAAACACGTCACTTTGTGTGGACAGTATGAAAGGAAGTCTATACGGATCACTAAAAGTGACGTGTTTGCACTTTGATTACCTCGGCCGTCTCTTCGTGCAACCGGGGCTAAGTACTGTGTGTCAGTTCAACAAAGTTTCGTTTCTTCTTTTTCAGTTAGTTAATAGTTATGGTGTCGTAAACAACATTCTTTCCTTAGCACGATAGCGTATTTTCATCTAGTTAAACTGGAAAGAGAAATCATTCCTTTGTCCCTTGTCCCGAAGTCAGAATGAAATCTCGAATTTGTCTCTTTTTTTCCGGCGTAACGACATGAAAATGTGTACGTGACTAAAACGTCACTTATTATTCTCTTGTCAGTATTGATTACGGTTTGTTTGATAAATCATTTCTCAGAAGAATAATGTTATTATCTTTGTCTAAAAGTAGATTCGTAAGCACATAGATAGTAGCAACAAAACGAAAACGGATAGTCACAAATATGTGTTGTCTTTATGATGGGATAAGCTGTAGCTGTGTAAATGGCAGCACCGAGTGGTTCTATAGGTCACTGAATTTTAAGACTAGGCGGATCATTGTAGTAAATGTTTAATTTCCATCTATATAAAAATAACCATTAAACCATTTATTTTTTACCTTTATTCAACTCTCGAATGCATTTATTGGCTCATTCAATCACTTGGTGCCGACATAACTGTTGTGGTCCAAAACCTGCAAATATCCTGCGCAATAAAATTATATTACTCAAAGCGCACGAGAAATTGATTTCAGTTAAGTGTTTATTCGATAGTACATTATTATTTTTATGATTTAAAGTGCCTATACAGGTAGTCGTCCGTCCTGTCGACTAATTCCCGAAAAATGTATATATGAATTATCATTTTGATTTTTCCAGCCCCATTTGTAATAAAAATATTGATATCGAGGCATACGATTGATGTTAAAAATATTGTATTGTGATGCCAAAAAAATATAGCTTGGTGTGAAAATATTTTTATTTGCAACGAAATGAAAAGAAAATGCATATGTAGTGTTATTATTATTATTTCAAATTGTGCTGCGAGTTTTTAGCCTGGCTGTCACTGCGACCTTTTCAGATCTATTGTGTCTTTTCACTTCTTATAATTCGCCCTCCCTCAATTCCTGCCTCCTTTAGGAATCGCAGGTTTTTTTGAGGTGTGATAACTTTGATGTCATCTGGGTCCAGTAAGTATCTCCAAGAATTGTTTTTTTTTTATGTCTCGCAAGGCATATAATGATCAAAAAACATCTAAGAACACATTGAAACATTATTTAGTATAATAAATTATGTAAAAACATTTCAAAATTATAAGCACTTTACAGAATAAATCATGAAGAAATCCATCGTGCCTCCACTAACATATCAGTCGAAATATGTGTTCAAAATAATAAATGATATATATATTTATGATATAATTTGTGAAACGACTGAATTTTGAATTCTAGTAACCCTTCTATCTGTAAAGCATGTTTACATTATTGTGAATAACTTATCTTACTTTGATCTTTTCCAGCATGTAGGCACGACATGAAAGGTAGGACTTAGGAACATTCTAAAATTTCGATAAACAAACCAACTGAATGCTCTGATAATATAACTTTTCTGTATGTTGATAATAAAAAAGGCTTTCTCAAAATCTACATACACACGTGCGTCCCCAAACATTACAGAGGAATTTCAAGTATAGTCGAGTTTGTACAGTCGTTCACTTTAACGTCGATTTACTTCCGATTGCATTGATTTTATTTATTTTCTTGAATTTAGTTTCAATGCATAAACGAACAAAAATACGAACCGTCTTAACTTCTTAAACCCAAAAGTTTAACAACCTGAAAGTAAAGGACTGTACAAAGCGATTAATATGCAAGTAGGTATGTTTGTCACTGCCCCTGCACTGTTACGAGTAGTCTTCTACTCTTGCTGTTGATCGATTTAATAATGTTAAGTTCTTAAAATATATAAACTATGTTGACTTTAAGAAGTGTATTTTAGTAATAAGTAATTAATTCATTAATTTATGTTTGGATAACTGTTTCTGTAAAAAAATAATAAAAAAATTAACAGAAGTTGTTGATTGGTCGACTCATTATTTAGGGGTGAAAAGTAGACTCATTATTTAGGGGGCCGGGCCATCGCCACCTATCATCAGAAAATCCTTTCTCTAGCTTACCCATTGGATGAAAAGATGGTCGAAGCGGCAATAGCCGTGCTCATAAAGGGAAGGTCCTGGCATGGCCCCAAATTCCTTTGGGAATGTGGTGTATTGGGCTAATATCATAACGGTAGTTGTGTGGTATTAGCCATCCATGTCAGGTCGCAGAAAAATAAAAATAAAAATGCAGTCGTGCTAAAAATTTACAAGTCTTACTAGCGACCCCTTCTAGAATACGCTTTCCAAGTTTTTGTCAACCCTACTTCGCGAAGAACATTGATATTCTTGAAAAGGTACAAAAAAATTCCAAAGGTCATGCAAAGATCCCACATAAATTGAAAAACATTTCCTACCAAGACCGACTCAAGATCCTCAAATTATTGTTGCTAAAACAAAGACGAAGACGAGTTGACCTAATCGAGGTATACAAAATGCTTACTGCCAAATATAACTGCCAAGTCATGTAAGAGCTGTTCAGTCTTGACAAAAACCCTTAACTACCTGGTCACAGCTTGAAGCGGGACACAACAGACCACAAGACTAATTTGTACGCAAGCATTTCATTAGCAACAGATTTATACAGGATCCGTCACTCAAACTGTTACTTCACACTGATTCTATTTTCAAAATAATAATGACAGCGCGGCATATTTTGGTGAAACGTCAATTTGTTTCATTCTCAGTGGGCGAAAAGAGCGGGAACAAATTTGAATTAGATAATACATTATCGTAATGGATATTAAAGGTAACAATGTGATCGTTTTGAATTTGGCCGGAAAATCACAATCAGTCATCGTTCGGGAACTCCAACATTTACGTGTCATAACCAAACCGGGCGCATTGCTAAACGGCATGGAGGCGGTCATCCGAAAACAGTAACATCACGTGATATGGTTCGAAAGGTGAAGGCTCGAATTCAAAGAAATCCTCGCCAGGGTGCTGCAAAATTGGCGAAAAGTCTGAAAGTATCCGACTCAAGTATTCGGCGCATACTGAAAAAATCACTGAAACGGAAGCCCTACAAGATACAAAAAGTACAGCATTTTACTTCAGCGCAGAAGGCAGTCCGACTACAAAGAGCTCGAGCACTGAAAGCCTTGCACGAACGTAGCGGTCTGGAAAACATTATTTTTTGTGATGAAAAAATGTTTACTGTAAGTAGTGAGTCAACAAACAAAATGATCGTGTTTGGCTACAGGGCAAGGCCAACGATAATTTAGACGATAGAATTGCCGTTCGTAAGCAAACGCCTGCTTTTGTTATGGTCTGGGCTGCAGTGACCGCAAATGGTCGCTCTCCACTCGTGTTTATCGAGAAGGGCGTCAAAGTCAATCAGCAAGTGTACCAGCAAAAGGTGTTAAATGATGCGCTCATACCATGGGCACGTCATTCGGTACGAACAGCTGGACGTTCAAACAAGACTCAGCACCGTCCCACAAAGCTCGCCTGACACATTTTTTTTACAGAAGCACGTTCCTCGGTTCATTTCTTGACAACAGTGGCCTCCCTACCCTCCAGACTTAAATCCAATGGACTTCTCGGTATGGTCTTTTTTGGAGGCTGCCGTATCAACAAAATATATGAAAGTGTGGATACGCTGAAGGCAGCGAGCCGTCGGAAACGGAACAGAATACCGCAAACTCATTTTCGGGCAACCCACAATGTCTTTTCCGGAAGACTTGGTGCCATCATCCTTGCCAAAGAAGGCTATATCGAACAATAACAATGATTGTCTTTAAATGTTTTTTTTAGCATTTTGATACCTACATTTTTTAATAAACAGTACTTCAATTAAGCAAATATAATAATAGGCGGACTTGATGAATACATTAAAATATGTTGTTATGGGATCACTGATCAAAAAATATGGAATCGAGTGGTGGAAGTGTATCAGAGTTGAGATATTACCGATTCTTCAATGTTTTATTTATCTACATAAATCGTTTTTAGGTAGGAGTGGTAAATAATGTGAACTTGAGAAAGATCTCCATGGGAAAAAAATCACGAGAAGAGCGCAGAATATTATGCTGCTAATAGAGGAGATAATCATGAGCAGCCACAAATAAAATTGGCTTCATTTATTTAGCCTTGATGAGTGAAGTAAATCACAGATATTATCGAATATAGTTATCAAAAGGTATGTTAGAGATCATGTTTAGTTTCGTCCCTTTCGAGAATGTACAGTTCGGGCCAAACTTTATGGCCGATGTGAAGTTGGCGTGTCTTGCTGCGCAGAACGTAAATTTTCGGTTAGGGGCGCGCGAGGGGCGTACCTTACCCTGCGCAAACTCGGACTCGGTCTGTAATCATACCGGCCAAAAAGTTTGGTCTGAGCCTGTAGTCAAGCAGTTAATAAGTGCGACCGCGTAAAGGTCGAGGCGGCAATATTTTTCGTGTCCGGCCTGTTCATATTCACACTAAGGAATGATATTGAGGCAAGCAGATGGATGTAAGAGTAGAATAAATAAAAATGAACTTAAAATGAATCCCTGTGCAACTCCTGCTGGCCAGATATACCGTCACCAGACCGCAAGCCGGGCTGAAGTGGGAAGGATCGGCGGCACCTTGTTGTTGGATTCCCTGGAGAGACCCTGGAGAAAGTTTCCGGATGGGGTCTCCAGAACCTCAAGGCAGGCTTGGGTATTCAGTTCGAAGCGGCCTTCGTTCATTGCGGCTCCGGCCATCCAAGCTGGCGCGTCGTATGCACAGTAATAGGAATATTCCGATTTCTGAAGTCGTATGGCACACAGTCAAAAAATCGCCACCGCGCGCGAATGTGCTAAGTAACAGATCCGTTCGTAAAGTCAATTCCCACCCACACAAACCTTCGGAGTCGGACTCGCTTCGTGTGCGACCTGTTCCGTACCATCGTACAAGATTTGACAGAAAAATCACGTTTGTTGCATGGGGGGGGGGGGGCCTTTAATGTATATATTTTTTTGTTATAGCGGCGAAATGAATACACACACTGTGAAAATTTCAGCTGCCTACCTATTACGGTTCATGAGATACAGCTCTGTGACAGACGGACGGACGGACAGACGGACAGCGTAGGGTTAGTAATAGGGTTCTGTTTCACCCTTTGGGTACGGAACCCTAAAAATTGAAGACAGCGGGTCTCATAGTAGGCGCGCGTTCACTGGTCACATTTTGAGATGATCGAAATAAAAAAATATAATCGTGTAACGACATTTACGGCAAATAAAAAATTCGTCATTTCTATGTAACTTACTAAAATAATAGAGTTTTTTTCACAATATAGTTAAACTTCCAGCATACTCAAAATATGCCATAACCTTTCATCTTATCGATGCTCGTTGCTCACAAAATATTAAATTCTTGAAAACACGTTACCTTAAAACGAAGGAATCGACGATTTATCTACTGTTCACCCTTGTATCGAAGCCGATTTCGATCTTTCACAGAAGTGGAATTGTGGTGCCCCAACATTTTGGAATACCCTCATCAACCGGCGTGTTGCAGGGTAGGCTGTAACACGCACAATAATCGGTAATTGTACCTACACAATGTTCGGAACCGACGGCCGTCATATCGTAAATCTATTATGTAATACATTGATGGGATTTATTTAATTTAAAGTTTATGTCTCTTTAACGTATTTTTCTTTAAAAAGTTGTCACAAAACAAACATTTTGTTTTGTTTTCGTTGGACATGGTTCTAAAAATTAGAACTGGCTATCATTATTGAATGCATGTACAATATATCGTGTCTTGATTAAAACGCACATTGAAAACCACACCATAAACAAGCTAGAACAGACACTTTCCGGTAGTCGGTAGCGTGGCGATACAGCGGGGAAACGCTGTCTCCGTTATGGGGACAATGTCATCAGTCCCCGTGGAAGAATATTTTAATTTTGCTTAACGCCCGCTGCGCGCGCTCTTCAATTTCTACATACATTTGAAAACGCCAGTCGATCGGTTTGCCGTAACGCCAATTTAGGTGACAACTTAGACTACCGGCTCTGATCTTTAATTCCGGTGTCGTAATTCTTCACCTAAACAGCTTGACTGATTTTGGTGATACGTTTGTACTTATGGGGCAATCTAGGTGGTTCTTAGCTGTAGGCACTGTTGTCGAGATGCAGAAGTGTTTTTTTAAATGTATCGAAATTTAATTTTATTTCTCACATACATAAAACATATACAAAACTAAATTGACCCGAGCGGATCCGAGAACCTCGTCGGATCGAGATCCAGTATTATCTATACTAATAATAAATCTGTAAGGGGTGTTCATGGAGTAGGTTGCTTTGTTTTCTAATATACTTCGTTTATAGACTTTATGTATGATACTAAGACCAAATTGATAATTTTTAGAAATCAGTTCTGTATGTATGTATGTATGTTTGTATGTTCCTCCATAACTCTTAAACCGATCATCCGATTTCAATGAAACTTACTAAACGTATACGTAAATACGCGAGACACAGGATAGGTTATTAGTTCCGCTTCCGTTAAGATGTAGCTGTCATACAAACCGGAATTCTCCGCGCGGCTCGGCGGGAGGGCCACAGCTCTACGGGGGGGGGGGGGGGGGGGGCGCTTACTTTTTAATCACTATCTGAACTATGTACTTGAAAATTGTAGGTGTTAAAAAGGCCTACAGAAAGTTCCACGATATCATGCAGAGCGATAACTTCGAACCACTCGCCCGATTTATTTGCGTATTTTATCAACGTATAGCAACTCTGGGCGCAGTCAGATTCAGGATGGGTTACCGTTTCGATATTGAAGGTGGCTGTGGTTCGTATTCCTCATAAAACTTTGTAAAAGTAAGGAAAGTGGTAGGGTTAATCCCGCCTATGTTGGTTTTGTATCAATTTCCATGTAGCAGTGCTAGTGCAAAAGCATGTGCCTGACCACTAAAATTCGCTCCCAATTGTTTACGAAGCTCTAAATGGGAATATGTCGTGTTTATCATTAAATCATGCCATATCGGTTTAAACTATTTCGATTAAATTTGGTAGATGGATACATAGTCCTGGACCAGCCTCTTGGTGGGTTAATATTTATCCAGGAAATAATTCAGACCGAAATCAATTCAACACGACATTCCGCAGCTAGTTCATTAATATAAGGAGCGATCTACGAGCAAGGATTGCGTATGCAATTTTGAAATATTTAAGAAAAATTAAAACTATGTACTTGAAAATTGTAGGTGTTAAAAAGGCCTACAGAAAGTTACACGATATCATGTAGAGCGATAACTTCACCATTCGCCTGATTTATTTGCGTATTTTATCAACGTATAGCAACTCTGGGCGCAGTCAGATTCCGGATGGGTTACCGTTTTCAATGTTGAAGGTGGCTGTGGTTCGTATTCCTCATAAAATGAAAGTGGTTGAGGAAACTTTGTTGGTTTTGTGTCAATTTATATGTAACAGTGCCAGTGCAAAAAGGGCCCGGCGGCACATGCTTTTAAAATTCGCTTCCAAATGTTTACGAACCTCTTAATGGGAATATGTCGATGTTTATCATTTAATAATGCCATATCGGTTCAAACAATTTTGATTAAATTTGGTAGATGGATGCATAGTCCTGGACCAGTCTTTTGGGTTATTTTTATCCAGGAAATAATCCAGATCGAAATCAATCCAACACGACATTGACCCGAGCGGAGCCGGGTACCGCAGCTAGTAAACTGATATAAACTTTTTCCGCCTACATACATACCTACATAGGTTGGATGAATCACAACCACAGAATCACAACGCACGAGCGCGGGCCGGGGAGGCGGTTGCAGAGACGGTTGTGGAGGCGGGATCGGCGCGGTGCGTTTGCCCACGCGGTTGCCGGAGCGCGCGAGTCAGATCAAAGCTTGACTTCGGTCGTGCGCCTGTTTTTCCGTTTACATTTTCTCCACTCTAACATCGTGCATTTTGTGATACCTTGTTACCTCCGAAGGACTTCCTAAAGGTGAGTAGGCTTTTAACGTGAAATACACGGTTTTTTTGTAAAATTAAGACGCAGCTAGACAATAACGTTGTGCTGTCTGTGCAGCGTTGTTGTTCAAACAGTTGCAGGATGTTTATTTTTGAACGCACAAATTGCCTTCTGAATCTGAAAGGCGGGCGAAACGGTTTCGTAAGCGCCCACGAATAAATCTTGACGTGGAATGGCAGATTACAACATGTGTATGCTGTATCACGCAGGAAATATAGAAGCGTTCTATGATACCCGTCGCAACCATTTAAATGTCCGTATGTCCATCCGAGATGTAGAAACTTTGAATGATGTCAAATTATTAATATTATTGAGTTATTTGTCTCATGAAAGTAAATTAGTAGAAATATATGAAGATAAAAATAAAAAGTAAAATAAAAATAAAATAAATTTAAAAATTACTTACTGTGGGAAAATAATTTAATGTTGAATGAAATTATTCAAGTACTTAAAGTAAGTACGTTTCCATTCACAAATGTTCTTGGAAATTTCTTCGCAGTTTGTAGGCATAGGTGTTTGATTTAAAATGTAATGATAAAAAAAAAATTAAATACTCGTTTAAGCATATTTATAATAAATAAACGGTTTCTTCTCCTACCCCCTTCGCTGGGGTTGATGTGCAATTCATCGAGTTTATAGTGGTGCAACGGTAATGAAACTGGATGGGAGACTGCTTTCCGTCCAGCGCAGCGGTATGAAATAACAATAATCCAAAGGAAACTATCGGCATGACAACGATGGTCATGTCTCCTTTAAGAGGATAAATGAGGTTATCAGGTTCCATACAATGGCTCGTGCCTGTTTCCTCAGTCATATTAAGATATGTTGTTCTGATATTTTGCACATTAAATAAATCAACTGACAACTATGCCTGTACGTCTTTGTTTTTGATAACTTGACTTGTATCAATGATGTAGGCATTTTTCTATTTGTATACAAATATTTAGAGGCGTATATTGTGGATCGTATATGTATCAAACAAGTAAAAATGTACAAATGTAGCTCTAGCATAATATCAGAAAAATATGTCTTAATTTGACTGAAGAAACAGGCACGAGTAAGGAACTGGGTGCAGAAAATTGCTACACAAAGTTTCTTTCCGAATTCGTTTCATGGCGTTAACGTCCTTACTGTATGGGAGCACAGGGGATTTAAGTAAATAGAGAGGTATTCTGCTTGAATCATTCCAAATCCAAGCAGTTAAAATTGAGTATTGTTGCAGTGTCGAAGCTAGGACTATTTGGATCTTGAAATAAATGGTTGTAACATGGTGACAGTTGCGAATGATAAAGCATTTGTAGTAGCCCTTCGTTGTCAGAGGCATGCCAACTAGCTGAACAAGGAGTTCAAGAATTCAAAAAGTGGCTAACGTTAACCTACTCTCCTTCAATGTTAAGGAAAATAAACACATGCTATTTAGTGTCCCCAACACTTGGAAATTCTTGTGCCGCCACAAACACAAAACATGCAGCAGTGTTTGTAAAGTACATGAGAATACTTCTAGACTGTAATGGGAGAATCAGCTAAAACTTTGAGAAGCTGAATGCTCAATCTTCGGGGAAAACCCAAATGTTGTACCCACGTCGTACCTTAACGCGGGTGGAGTCGCCGCCCCGGCATTTACCTTTTATTTTTTTTTATTTTTTTATGTGACTGGACATGGATGGCTAATACCACAAGTTCTGTCATGGTATTAGCCCAACACACCACATGGGAACTAGGTGCCATGCCAGGACCTTCCTTATATTGCACGGCTACATTGAACTGGATGGAAAACACGGACAATTTTTATTGCCGCTTCGACCATCGTTCATCCAATGCGATGGTACCAACCCGGGCGGGATAAACCCTACCACCTAGTAAGTAAGGAAGGGGACCTACAGCTTAACGTGGAATCCGAACCACGGCCAGCCTCTCTCAACGGTCGAATGGTCACCCATCCAAGACCAGACCGGACCCAGCGTTGCTTAACTTCGGAGAGCGATCGCCGAAGTGTCGCGCCACTGGGCCACTGAGGCTGACAAACCTGTATTATCGATATCACTTAGCCCGACCTATATTATGAAAAGGTGGCTAATAATTTCGTGACATGTATACTATAAAGTCATAAAATATCAGACAGAAGGTTAGTCAGGGCATTGTTAGGCGTTGAAGCAAAACAGAAAGCTGTAAGGGCGGGCGGGGCGAGAGGGGGGGTGGGGTGGGGTTGGGGGTTGAGGCGATGGGCGGGCGGAGTGCGTGACCGGCGCGGGGCGGCAGCGCGGGTAGGGCTAGACAGGGGTGAAGAAGAGCAGACTGGAGGGTGCAGCCGTGTGCGTCGCGTCTATCGTGTTCAGCAAACGACGGGACCGAATGGCGAGTGGTGACAACACATTGTCTATGGTAGTGATGCTGCGGGCTCGCTAGCGTGGCGCCAGTATTCATAATCCACAATGGAACAAAGATAGACCTTCGAATTTCAAAAACAGTCTTGAATCATCAATTATTTTTTATTCATAACGTAATGGGCATGGAATGTTAATGTGATATTTTGTGATGTCAAAACATACACGCGTAGAATGTGGGTGTGGCAAAATATGTGATGTGCGATGGCTTATGCTGATGCTATGAGCGCAAACACGAGTTGTAGATACGCCAGTGAATTAATTTAAACTATTAGGAAGACATTGGGAAAGGCATCCTTAGTAAACATTGAGTGAATGTGGGCAAAAACTCACCAAAGTTTCATCGCATTCTGGAATGGTGTAGGAACGTAAACATTCAAATTGTAAAAACTTTTTTTTGTACATTTTCAAGAATATCAACGTCCTTCGCGAAGTAGAGTTGCCAAACTTAGAAAGCGTATTCTGGTAGGGTATTATATGATATTTACGCCGAGTTTAAAATTGCCATCAGTCAAAAATAGTACTGTTTTATAGCATAGATAGATCCATTAGATAAAGCCGAGGCTGGTTTCTAGATGGGTTGCGGTTTAGATCGTTGTGGCTGGCCGTGGTTTTGATTTTGTATTTTTGTATGTTTATTTCATCATCCATGTACTGTAAATTTTTCTCTGATTTGTTATATTTTATCATTAGCCTCGACGAAAATTTAGATTCGACGTAAATCTTTAAGTCCCTACTTACCTGCTTAGATGGAAGGGTTAATCCCGCCCGGATTATTATTACCTTCGCATTAAATTCACGATGGTCGAAGTGGCAATTTTAGTCAAGCAATATATAAAAGGAACACAATATAGTTCTCATATGGTCTAATCATGACGGTCGGATTGGTATTATCCACAGAACTCATGTAATATACTTATTATATTGGTCGGACTGGGTATCCATGTCTAGTTACATAAAGAAAAGTTAGATAAAAAAACTGGCCAAGTGCGAGTCGGACTCGCACACGAAGGGTTCCGTACCATCGTACAAGATTTACCATAAAAAAACGTTTATTGAATTGAAAAAAGTTTATTGATTTCATTTTTATAATTTTATAATTTTACCTATTTGTTGTTATAGCGGCAAAATAAATACATAATCTGTGAAAATATCAGCTTCCTACCTGTTACGGTTCATGAGATACAGCCCTGACGACGGACGGACGGACGGTCGGACAGGGGAGGCTTAGTAATAGGGTTCCGTTTTCACCCTTTGGGTACGGAACCCTAAAATCATGAAAATCCCCATAACAAAATAAACTAGCATAAGTTAATTTTATTGGTATCAGTAGTTTGGTGGGTCCACCTTCCGTTCCGCCCTCCGCCTCCGTTCGTTTCCGTCGGTGCTCCGCCGCCGCCGCCGCCGCTCGGCATGGCCGGCCTCGTGCTACATGCCGGGCGGGGGTCAGCGAGCGACACCTGTATGTCCCTTTTTTGGGCGGTACCGCTTGTTTACATGTCATCCAATTATCTACTGATCAATACAATACTTACTTCTACATTCATCCTACGCGTGAGACGTAGTTAGTCTGTTTGCACATATTTCTGTGCTGTTAGAACGTACAATGTAGGTGAGATCATCGACACGAGTTCTTTCCTTCGCGGAAGGTCGAGTTACGCGTGTCCTCACTTCCGAGTCATCGGCTCACGTCACCGCGCCCGCGTCCTTCTCACACGCTAATGCAAATTGTGACTAAACGTACGCGCGACCACAAACAATACGAGTCTTCTCAATGTCAACAATCTCAATGTAATCAACATTACCCATTATGAGGAAAGTCGCCGGACTGTGTCGAGGCGAAGCGTCTAGCATCCCGAGAGTAGATCGCCCGAGAATGTCTACTCAAACTAAAACTGATTGCTGAATCAATCGAAATTATTATTCGAAGGATTGAAGAAAAGTGTTCTGAAGAGCTATTCCATTTTGGAATCATCCATCAATCCATTCACAGTAGATTTGCCCCACATATTTCGTGCTGCTGAATTTTGGAATGCGCACATAGCAATAAGCGCACATGGCAACTGTTATTACAAGATGCGCGAAACCGCCATATAATCATGTTTTCTATATTTTTCATTTCATTTCATTTATTTATTCAACTTCTGGTAGTAAAACTACACTAAGTCATGTCACAATTTGATTGATCCGCGGATTCGATCAACCAGTGAAGAAGAACCCGCAAAGAAACTTCACTGGTCTATAAATTATGTTTTTTTTGGTCTTTTTTTTTTTCGTCCACATAAATGATATAACACAATTATGATTTCATACCTAAATGCTACTGCCAAACTTACATTGGTAGAACGGTCTGGAGCAAAGAACTAAGGACTACGAGGAAACAACAACCCACAATGTGAAAAGTCTTAATTAATAAATAAATTACTTAACTTAAAAACATAATCATTATACATATTGAGTATTTATTTCGGGTGTAAACGCATTCGTCAACTTAACAGCTATGTCGGGTGTACAGAGCCCTCGTCAATTTTGATACAGATAAAGTGTATCAAGTCAATATAATATAATATATACAAAATACTACCATTGTAGTGTCAACGTCAAAATAAAATTAATATAAATTGTACAATTATGTACTTGTCCTAGAATATTAAATCACTAAAGAGGGTTTTATCATAGAGAGCCTCGTTCAAATTGTAATACTCTTTATTAAGGTGGCTCAACCCGGCGGGCCTAACTCATTCGCGGGCACGGTACAAAACCGTGCTGTTGCGCTCTGGGACTTTCTCTGTTTCAAAGAATAAGACAGGCTCCGTGATGAGGAAGATGCAACATGTCCACAAAAAAGACAATGTGCATAGTGTTTGATTTGTTAAGATTTACGAAAATTTTAATTTCAAAACGACTTATAGCTAAAAGTAAACCACGACCGCTGTAGTCAAAAATCTAACAAAAACCGAATAGATCATAAATCTTGATAAAATAAGCTATGTCTGATGACTAATTACGTTATCCACCTCCAAAGTTATTGTATAAAACGCGCGAAAATTTCGAACTTTCGGACCTTATAACTTATAAACCAAACACAATTTTGCAATGCTAATGGTCATCAGACATCCAGTTCGATCAAATAAAGCTATTTTGAGCAAAATTTTGGATCTCTGACAAGAAATATGGGCGTGATCTTCTTTCCCCTTTTGTATGGGGAGATGAGCGGGTTGGGCCACCTTAAGGAGCACTAATTTTATTTTATTTTTAAATTTATTAAAAGGCAAAATTCTAATTTCTACAGGTAATTTGTTGTAAAATCTAACACTATTATGAATAAAGCTTTTTGAAGTTTTAGCTCGTCTGTGTTTGGTACATTGTATATTAAACTTATTTCTAGTATCATGGTCATGTACATCAGAGTTAAGGGTAGACCTTTCTATTGTTTTTTTTGCATATATGATATTTTGGTAAATATACTTATTTGACAAAATGATACCTTCTTAAAAATTTTGCTGTATAGGGAAACATATTTTCTCAAATGATTGTGTTTACTTATTTTTAATAAATCATAAAGGAATAACAAATGTTCCTTGGATTTAATAATCCCTGGAGTACCCCAGTTTGCAAATGATATTTTATTTCCTATTTTAACTCTTTTGGTCGGTAGGTGTTGATTCATATACCTAATAAAAGTATTAAAAAATGTTTTAACATTCGTTGTGTGATGATTCTTGAATTCACTATCTAAGTCTTTGCATAAGGCAACGATTCTATTTTCATCTGCTATTCTAGCGTACCTAAATGAGTTTGAAATTTTATTTTTAGGAATATATCCAATAGAAACAAACTGGGCAAGATGATCTGACTGTACTCCTGCAATCACCCCTGAATTAAAAACAGTACAGTCTGTAAATATATTATCAATACAGGATGCACTAGTCTCTGTCACTCGTGTGTTCTCGAATATTGTCTGATTCAGTAAGAATCCATACATTATATCAGAAAGAACATGACTGGCATTTTGGTCCGTTGGGAATTTTATATTGAAATCACCACATACTATAATTGATTTGCAGTTGTTAGAACTAATTTTGTGCAAGCATTCTTCAAGTTTTTCACTGAATGAGGATATATTAGATGAAGGAGATCTATATACACATAATACAAACATCGAATCAAATTCTATGCAGCTTACATCGAACTCTTTGTCCTCCGACATGTTTACAACATCAGTTCTGCCCTTTACTCTCAGACCGTTTCTAACCAAGATTGCTGTACCTCCCCTAATAAAGTTTTTTCTGTGACTACTGCTTACAATAGAATAATTGTTCACGGTTTGAATGTTTAATTCATTAGCATCTATCCATGATTCTGTTATACAAAATACATCACAGTTATACTCTTTTAACACAAGTTCTAACAAGAGATTTTTTCCACGCAACCCTTGAACATTTTGGTGGCAAATAACCAAATAATTTTTAACATGTTCCTCAACTACTGATTTACTCTTTGTATTTTTATTTCTATTATTAAAATAACAGTTTTGCAAGTTTGGCCTTACCATAAAAAAGTATCCTTGTTATCTTCTCTTGTTAAAAAGTATATATGTTACATCATTCGAAGTAACACATTTCAAACATGAACTCATGGTGGAGATATTACAGTTCAATATAATGTTCGTTATCGTTTTGACGCCTAGAGAATTCATACCACCAAGAATATTGTAACAAGACAACAAGATATAAAAAGAAGATGATACCAAAATCAAACGTATAATGAAAAACCAATCACCAACTCGAAGTATTGTGAGAGCGAATTAACCAATAACGTTAAAGAAATGATGCACTGGCGACATGCCCTACAACCGCTCGCCAAACGTTTGCTTCATCAAGGAAATATCATCTAACGTATGTACGTCATCGTCTTCGATGTTAAATACCAGTTTGTAATATTAAAATAACTCCGAAAAGGTTCAAGCTCTTTCAATTTGAAAAACAATCCAATATCTTTTCATCGGAGAAGGCTCCAACCAATACGTTTTACAGCTGAGCTGGTACTGATTGCGTACAATGAACTCGAAATTCCTCCAACAACCTATTGCTCCCAAGTGTATGTCGCCAATGAGATTCCTCGCTGTTTCAGGAGCGCAAGGATGTCGCACACCGTGACCATCACGCGGACCACCACCACCTCCACGGGCACCTCGCACTTCATCAACAGCGGCTACCTCAAGACGCTGCCCGGTCTGCTCAAACTGGCGGAGCTGGTACGCAATCACTCACAGATTTACACAATTAGCTAACAACAATGATGTCGCACACCGTGACCATCACGCGGACCACCACCACCTCCACGGGCACCTCACTCTTCATCAACAGCGGCTACCTCAAGACGCTGCCCGGTCTGCTCAAACTGGCGGAGCTGGTACGCAATCACTCACAGATTTACACCATTAGCTAACAACAATGATGTCGCACACCGTGACCATCACGCGGACCACCACCACCTCCACGGGCACCTCGCTCTTCATCAACAGCGGCTACCTCAAGACGCTGCCGGGTCTGCTCAAACTTGCGGCCTTAAATAAGAACCGATTTTCTAGCCCATACAAACTTTGCAATCTCCTTTGTGATATACTATAAAATCAATGGTTCTGATGAAAAATTCCCGAAGTATAATGCTTGAATTTACGTGTGCTTCGATTTTCGCATGCAAGCATGATGCGAGCATAAGTCGCCATCATGAGAATTTTGAGCCACATAACAACATAACTGCATCTTGGAGTTACAACAACCTACGCTCGCAATCAAATTATGTGCGCACGTTTGTCTTTAGATCATTTGCGTTAATAACATTGCCCCAATACTGAAATTAAGGCAGTGGATAAATTCTTTGCCTTGGGCAAAGTTATTAACGCAATAGATCGAGAGTCAGACGTGTGCACATATTTAAGTTAATTATTAGGTACTTACGCTGTAACTAAACAGCGCAGCGAGCCCTGACTTTTATTGACTGATTGAAATCGATTCGTGTTTATGCAAACTTCAACACCTATCGACATGAGACTCTGCAAATGACTTAGAAAAATTGTTTGGCACCCCCTAACCATTGGACCTGGAGCAGGGACCGACACGAAGCAAGCGAGCGGCGAACAAGTCGACTGAGCGCTGCAAGCCGGTTGCGATGATTTTGGAAATACTGACCTACTTTTGTTAAATTTAGCCGCCACCGACGTCGCTCGAGTGTTGTGAAATTCACCGTCCATTCTCGTATCAAAACCAACACAAAACCAATTTAGATGAGTTGATTTCTTGATTTAGAAAATTATCTTACAAAAGTTAGCAATAGGTAACTCAGAACATTTCCTGATTTGTTTTTTAAATTGGCGTAGTAACTTGAATACGATATTTTACCTGCAAATATTTTCCAGCAGAATAAATAAATTTATGAATAAATGGTAAATCAAACCAAAATATATTTTTGTTTCGCGTCAAGGTTTCAAACTTTGAAACCATTGTATAAACGGGGACAAAGATGTTTTAAAACTAATTTAGAACAATTTTGCCAGGCAACCGGCAGTCGGTACTTATTTATATTATTTGGTGATGAATGATTTGATGGCTGAATTTGATTTGATAAATGTAGGTATATAAATTATTGATAAATGTTCAAACAGGTGATAAACTTCTTTTTGGGATTGCAATTAGGTGCTTTTAAATAAGGTTAAATAATCGGTTAAGCATCGGTATCAATATCTAATTATTGTCCCTTTATTTACATGCCCTTTTTCTGGTTCCCAAACAGTAAACTTAAATTGTAACCAAATGAGGAAGGAAAAATTAAAGAAACAACAAAGTGATCCAAAGATGAAACAATGTTTTGCTCACACATATTATCGTGCTTAGGTCAATAACTGGTTCAAAAACTTTAGCAACGAAACTTTAAAATTCCACCTAATGATGAAATTACGATAAAATAGCTGAAACCGAAAAAATAATATCTTAAAGAATTTATCCGTTCAACAGTTAGGGTATGAGCTTTGCATCCTTTTGAGAAACAATGGAAAACAAAAAATGGAACGGTCATTCAGCAGTAGGATTTTTGCGGATCCAGTGATGGATCTCCAGCACAGACAATACGGAAATATAGCTGGTTGCCAAAGGTCAAGATCTGTGCTAATGAACTATGCATGCTAATCAACCGCGTTAATTTTTAAGAACGTTTTGCATAAAAAAGCATGTAATATCTAGATAAGAGATGGTTGACTGTACCTGCACAATCAAAGAACTCCGGCCAACCAACGTGGTTGTCACAAGGTGTACCAATAGTCAGGGCATACCTTCAATGGTATCCGACTTCAAAGTAAAGTCGGATGTCGGTTTAACTTACCAAACCTGCAGAAGGGATTATTGTTGGGGAGTGAGTATGACATCACCGAGTTGGCTGGATGGAGCGAGGTTCGCGCTTGCGCACGAGGCCGCTGCCGCCGTCTCCGGCGTGCAGTGGGCGCGCCTTTTAGGCCAAGGCTTGAGAGTAAGTTGCTGATTATAGGAATCGTATACGAAGCGCATCGTCTAAAGCCACACATTGATTCACAAACACTACCGCCAGTTATCTTGTCGATCAGTGTTCACTCGCGCACTCAGTTAAGGCGCTGGTACTAGCCAAAACGCGAAGTTTGACGAGGCATCCCAAGTAAACTAGATAAGCCTGAAGATTATGACTAGCATTATTACGATATATGATTCTACTTCTAGCGAAGAACTTGATTTCTAATTTTAATAAGGAAGATAGTTTTTATATTTTTTTAACACAATTTTATCATGCAATCCGAAAAATACTCACAAGCAATTACCAGTCTGACGTTCCATTTGGACTTATTGAGGCGTTTCACTACCTATTATTCAATTTAATTCTAATGTATATTTGTATGGCGCTACGATTTGACTAGCCCTAGCGCCTCAATAGGATATTTTTGCCGAAGAAG
Organism: Incurvaria masculella; assembly: GCA_946894095.1. Lineage (NCBI taxonomy): Eukaryota > Metazoa > Arthropoda > Insecta > Lepidoptera > Incurvariidae > Incurvaria > Incurvaria masculella. Next base: position 10,749,425 of record OX335647.2, read on the forward strand.
GAACAAGCAACGCCTGGCGAGTACGATACGAGACAAGGAGCGGGCGCTCTTACGAGACGTTTGCGCTTGCTCAAATAAGTGATGCTTTATCGAAACATTTAATTTCCCCTTCATATTGCGATCGGCATACTGTTTTATTCAGTTTGATCAGTTTTTAATCTTTCTTTGCGGCTCTTTTTCAGTTACTGGGTGCGGCGTGCGTAGGCGTGGTGGGATACTACTTCGGAAGGTACTACACGAGATCGACGCCTGAGCTATTCCTGTTTTTAGTGTCGGTGGCGTTGCTTATCGGCACATTCTGTCTCCTCACCTCGTGCATCATCTCTCTCTCCACTGCCTCCATTATCTCCAAGACAATTTACGTAAGTACGACCTTAATTATCTATATTTTCACAATATCTTGTATTCCTTACTACCTAGGCGATATGATGACTCCATAATAAAATATGCTGGCAGGAATAGCGAGCCAGCTCGTAGAGCAACACACAAAAACACTAATACCTTGTTATTGATCCATTTGGTTGGCCATTTGCACTTCAAAGAAGAGATCTATTCATCAAAGTTTTCACCCCGTCAATCCGTTAGACTCTCTTTACAATACTATTATGTACGAGAAAACACTCGATCTCTGGGAAACACAGAAGAAAATACAAAAGATCACACAAAAACATGATAACAAAATAATCCTTCTACTACGTTTCCCTCTGGAACATAATGTAGATGACAAGGCCAAAGAATATGTAATAAATACTGAACGCAAGGGTTAACAAAATAAACATAATAAAACTTAACAGAATACGAACCCTAAGTAACAATAGCAATATTAACAGAACTAATTAAAAAAGAGGGTCAACATAATTAAATGATATTAGACATGGAGCGTGAAGTATTTTTTTAACATTTAAGTATGTACCTTCGATTTTGTTATGGTCAGTGAAAGTGTTATGCAGGCGAGTCAGATTATGTACATATATGGTTAGACTACGGGTATGACCGCATTCAAATCATCACTGACTGACTCTGGTTTGACATTGGCCACTTCGTTGGTCAAGTATTCAGACCCGTCAGAAAATCTTGGCCTTTAAAATGCTAGAAGTACAAAACAATATGATTGAGATGGAATGAATAAGAACTCAATAAAAATAAGTAAATACCTTCGTAATATGATAGTATTTCACCGTACTTATCGCGATGTTTTAAAGTGAAGAAAAAATAATTACAAAATAAAATTCCAGTAGTTAAAAACCTGAGGCAAGCACCCTGAGAAAAGCGATAACAGTCGGTACCTGAATTTGCAGGAGCTGGTATACCACGGGCTGGCCTTCATCTTGTACTTGGCGGCCGGTCTCACACTCATCATCGAGATCAACCAAAAGGACAGGAGACGTTACGCCGACTACGAAGGCTTCCTGGCCGCCTCGGTGGGTAACCACTTCTTCATACAATCTCTCCTATATCTGAAACTATATGTGACCATATAGGCCAGCCAGACCCGGCGTGAGTACGGTTTTTTTTATGTAACTTGACATGGATAGCTCATACCAGACCAATATCATGAAAGTCATGATATTAACCTAACACCCCACACGGGAACTAGGTGCACTGCCATAGCCTTCCTTATATTGTTCGACTACATTGAACTGGATGGAAAACACGGACAATTTTTATTGCCGCTTCGAACATCGTTCGTACAATGCGGTAGTACCACGGAGGATAGAGGGAGAGAGGAGATGTTTTTAACTCATATTACTAAGGATCGCAGCGTGACACTGTGCGGGGAAGCGGGGGGAAAATCGCTTCATGGTGGGGTCATGCACCGCCCATTTTTGCGAAATCCATCTACCGGAAGAATCGATATTCTGGCAGCAGCTATTCCGAGAGCTATTCTTAGTGGTTACAAGACTACAACTAGATGGCGCCTTTTAAATTTTACTAAGTGTTTTTTCTATAAAAAAAACCTTAGAAATTTAAATTTATGCCTTCGCGCGAATTCAAATAATTTTAATTTAAAAATGTCATTCAAATTTGCATCATGAGATCAACATTTCTTACCGTAAAACGGAAATGATTGCGTGCCATCTATCGGCACATAGCAAGAGCGATACATCGATTGTTCGAATATTGACTCAAATTATAAAATATGAGGTGTTTTACTGACAAATAAATCGTAATTTCACCTATAAACTTTAGATTATTTTGTCCTGTGTAATGTTTGCAACATTTGACACAAAATATCATCGTGTAATCGACTGTTCGCCGAAAATTACGCCGCAGACCATAATATTGTCCCACAACCTAACACCGCCAGCGCCATGTCGCGAATGTCGCTAAGCCACGCCTTCTTTATCACGTGGGCTGTGACGTAGCGACCCACTTGGAGGACACAGACCCAGTTTGCTTAGACCATCTCCTCTCTACCTCTATCCTCCGTGGGTAGTACCAACCCGGGCGGGATTAACCCTCTAACCTAGTAAGTAAGGATAGGTAAAATAATCACCCTGAGAAAAGCGGACCATACGGAAAAACGGACATATGCAGGGACCCAAAGTTTAATTGGAATCCGAAACACGGCCAGCCTCGACAGTTGAAAACGGTCACTCATCACATCAACCGCGTTCAGAGTTGCTTCACCAACCTTATAGATTTTTTTCATTGCAGTTTCGATCATCTTTTAATGCGATGGTAACAATCCGGGCGGGCTTAACCCTACCACCTAGTATGGGAAGGGGACTTAGGCTGTGATAAATAGTCGTAACAGAAACTAAGACTAACGAAAAGTAGTACTTTGTGACGTCACTTTGACACATTTTGTATGGACGGAATCTCAAAGTAATGCAAAATGACGTCTCAAAGTAATACTTTTCGTTAGTCTTAGTTTATGTTACGACTATTTATCTCAGCCCTAGAGTTGTGCATCGATTCTGGGACCAATGAAGGCGTGAAATAGTAAGTGAAATGTATGGAAAAGTGGTATCACGTGTGCTGCCTCTACTGTGACTTAGGTTGGCTAATCCAGGCTGGCAGGTAATAGTTGGAATCCGTAATCTATATAGGCACCTAGATGCTTCGTAAAGTAGATGCGCGGCGCATCATCGGTTGTTTCAAACCTAATTTAAACAGTAAAACATGGATTTGATAAGATATTTGTTTTGTACTTACTGCCAATTTCGTTGTAATGGGAAGTCGGAGAAAATCGGCTTTTATGGACGCCACGCCACTAAAACATATTTAACGGTTTTTTTATATGATTTCAGATAATGGCGTTGGTGCTGGCTGGACTTTACTTGCTGAGTACGTTCCTCGCCAGTCGCGCTTACCGAGGCATCTAGACAGACCGGCCTGCACCGACCCACCCTGAGCACACGGCGAAATCCTAAATGCACCTCGTGACCACACCCATTCACAGTGCCTTTTTGATGGGATCGTTTCTCGCTAGCCGATCCTACCGAGGCATCTAGAAGCTCGCCGTCGGCGTCGTCGCCGGTGCTGGCGAGCACCCATCTATACTTCCGACAGGGGGAACGCTAGCCGTGCAAACACATCGACGCCTTCGAACCACTCCCTACAGTGCCAACTTTTTTGGAAAATATAGTTTATGAGCGAGAGTTGTCACAGTAGGAAAATTCAAGTTTACCCTAGCTCGGTGGTGATGGTTACGAAGCCTAACCATAATACGACATGTATGAGCTGGTAGGTTCTTGCTAAATTTCGTCCTGGTGTTGCGGATCTGTCAAGTTGGCGGCCCTATGTATTGCTATATTCTTTGCCTTCGGTTGCTGTAGTGTTTTTAAATTTTAACATGAAATCGGTGCGCCATTTAATGGGCTCTAAATACAATTATGGACACAGATATTGGATATGGTTAAGTAAACTTGTCTACGGAAAAAAAATACGGTAATTAATGTATCCTTGTTTTTGCCGATCAGTCATGCGGCAGTCTACGCATGTGAAGATATTTAAGGTGAAACTTAAAGATGGCAAATCACATTATGATTAAATGAATATGATATGTATGTAGAATCGACCGTGAAGCGTATATATAACATTCGTTGAAAACAACGACGTAATTGCTTAGTACGAAAAAGTATGTTATTATATGCGGGAGCTTGCTTATTCGAAATCAAAGAATACAACTTTGTATCAGTTTTTTGTACAGATTGTGTTGATATTTTGTTTAAGTGGTTCTCTAAAGTAATGCTTTGCGTTCGCTGGTGTCTGGGCACAGTTTGGTGTAATAATAAATCCGTACAAAAATCTTGAAAACAATTCAATATCTGTTTTTATGGTTAAAAGAAAAATGGGCTTATTGGCTGTAACCACAAAATTAAAATAACCTTTTGCAGACTGAGACAAAGCTTCGTTACAAATACTCAATTGACGAACGGCGTTCGCGTCTTCAAGAAAGAGTTCCATTGTACCTATCTGTTCCTGTATAGAACCTCGCTAGATTTGTATACGCAGGATCTTGTCACAAATCTGTGATCTTGTGCTAGGTGCGATAGACTAGGAGATCGCGACAAAAGTGGTAACGATAACGTAAATGGCTGAAACTTGGTTCACAGCATAAATACCAACCCTTTGAAGATAAAGTGTCAGTCTGCCTGCGCCAAATGGTTGCGTCATCTAGATTGGCTATATAAATTTAATAATATAAAGTTAGTCTCTTAGAATCAGAGGGTTGGTCTCTAACATCTGAACCCAGATTCAGCTATTTACCTTATCGTGACCGAAAATGTCGTGACCGCCCGGAATACGAGCACAGTATTCGTCCAATCACCCAGCCTGGGACCTGCCATGTAACCACTTCATTTACGCTGTATTTTGATGTGGAAATGTGTTAAAAAAGAACTAACTAAGTACATGAATATTTGTAATTTGCTAGAGTGTGTATTCGATCTTATTCCAATCTTATTTTTCGGAATTCGAACTTCATTGACCATTTTTTACTTACAGCTTAAAGTATTTTTTGATATTAATTTTAGGATGCTGGTATGAATTAAATATAGGATATTATATTTTTTTAAATAAGGAATTTTTAAATGTAGGAATTCGAGTAGTAACTACTGTACATGAAGTTGTGGACAACAAAAAGTAAAACAAATTAAATAAACTTTGCAAAATATGCTTCAAAGAAAATTTTGAAAGTATTCCTTAGGTATTTTTCAATGCCTAATGGACTATAAGAATTCTCTTTTTTATCGTGAGATTCCGCACCACAAACGGATTATCCATCCCTGTGTATAGGTATGTTGATCACGGATTTTCACACGTTTTAACGTAAAAACTTACCAACTTGGTTCCAAAAGTTAAAATACGATATTGGTTTATAATTCGTTGGCCTTGTAGAAGAATTGATTATTATCTTTACTGATTTAAGATGCAAACAATATTTGGATCCATTCCAAGAAATGGTAGTAAATCATTTAGGTAGAATCTCAATAAAGTAAATTGTATTTTCAGCAGATTTTCTGCGTCAAAACATCTTTTTTCTGCTTCATCTCGGAAACGATTGAACCTATAAGAATACGAATGTACAGAAACCTTATTAGTTCTCGAAAACTATCCTAAATTTTTTTTTGTGAAATCTATGATTTGTTTGTTTATGTTGCTTATTTTTTATAAGATATTAATATTATTTTGTAATCTAAAAATATAGTGTTGTTATAAAAAAATAAAACATAATCTCTATTCAACAAGCGATTTTCGGGAAGTAAATAAATACAGACTTTCAGAATGCTAGTCGTACCGTTTTGCCATTCCTAGAAGTAATTAGAAAAGTAAACGTATATGAAAATTTACCAATGTACCTAGCTACGATGCTGAGTTTATACATTGACAAAAATAAAACAACCTCAGTTTAATCGTATTCTTTTATAAATATGTGCAAACTCCAGAGATAAAATATGTTTTAAAAAAAAATTCTTTAATAAAGTAAAATTTCAAGTAAAGGGTCAAAAGGTTTTTTTAACACTGTAATAATAATGGATTTCAAAAGCAGATAAAAGATACTTATTCATTATGAAAGTATGCTGTTGATGTAAATTAGATTGTCACGTAAAATAATTTTGTTTTCCATTTTTATAGATATAAAAGAACCGTGGAATACAATAACTTGTTGTTTCACACATCCTTACCTGTACTATCATGATTTGAACAAAGAGAGAGAGAGCAAGAAAACGTTTCTAAGAAACGTAGAGAATGAAATAATTGTACTATTTTTAGCTATACACAAATACATACGCAATTAATTTGTGTGTAGGCCGTAACAATAAATCTCTCGTTTCGAACGAGAGATTTAGCAATAGAGTAGTTTTTCCCAAATTGGGCGATAACGACCAACTAAAAAGGTCTAAAGGGGCGTTGAAGATGTTTAGGGGGCGATGGGTGATTTGTGTATTTCTAATATTAAAAAGTATTTAATATTAAAATGAAAACCCTTACTAAATCGATTATTTCGTTCTTATTCCTGCCCAGTTGCAAAGAATAAATGAGTTATCGTGGCTTTAAAACATTTGAGTACTTTTAAATAATAGAAAAATACCATCAGCCATTCCCCCCTAACGCTTCTCCCCTTCAACGCTCTCCAATTTTCTCGGGGCCCTTTACCTCCCATACTATAAATAAACTATAATAAGTATTAAGAATAGTATACTTATGTGCCAAGCTATAAATACATAATTAAATTAATTAAGTTAAAGTACTGATAAGCATCAGAAAATTTCGCCTCCCATACAAACGTGTATAACCCAAACCAACCAAATAATTTGAAAACCACTGTTCCAACTTACTTGATATTTTGTATATAATATTAGGTTACAAATATCTGTGTCTGCATGTCTTTGATTTTTCGGTAAAAGTATTCTGGGTCAAACCACAAACAAAACAAAATTCATATGATGATTTTCTTTTTGCTTTCATTTCATTCGGTTTGGATTTTTCAAAAAAACAAAAGCATGCAGACACAGATATTTGTTACCTGATATTAAATATTAAATATCAATTTAATTGGAATAGCGGTTTCCGAATGATTAGTAAACTACGTTTGTATGGGGAAAATAGCTTACGGGCCGTTCTTAAGATGTGGTAAAACAAACAGTTTTGGGGGCGCTATAAAATAATTTATTCTCAAAGTGAGCGGCACGGCAGGTGAAATAAGTTTGAGAACCCCAGTAATAGAGAGAATCCTACAAACGGGCAATATTTATTTTACCGAAGTAAAAAAAATCCTTGCCGGAAAGTTAGTCATTTTGAAAAAAACTAGAGTTAATTTATTACTCGATTTATTAAACATTATTATGGAAGCCCCTCGGGCAATTTAACGCGATATTTTGATCCTACTGCTCGCTCACCCCTCAGATAATTTAGCGTTTTCTTTATGTAACCTGACATGAATGGCTAATACCACACAACTACCGTCATGATATTAGCCAAATACACAACATTCTCGAAGTAATTAGGTGACATGCCAGGACCTTCCCGTTATGAGCATGGCTATTGGACTGGATGGAAAACACGGATTTTTAATTACCGCTTCAACCACAGTTTCATCCAAGATTGAACAGCTTACATTCGTAACGAAATGCACTTGTTCAACTCAGAAAAAGAAAGAAAGTAGTGCATGACCGGGCCGATAATTTGAACCCATATCCTCTCGCATGAAAGGCAAGTCCTCTAGTCTTTAAGCCACGAGATTCACAGAGTAATAGTTTAACTCTACTGCTCACACCTCATTATCACCTGCATGGTATGGCCATATAAACGGACCTTGTTTTGGCAGTTAAAAATCATTTTCATTATTTTTAAATTACTTGGAAATTTACCTTTTTTTTTTGAGTAAAATAAGAAGTTTCAGTACATTTTGTATAAAACAATTTTGGTCTTATCCGTCCGTTGATTCTGTGGCTGAGATGTATGTAACCGAAAGTAAGCCTAACGAAAAGTAGTACTTTGTGACATCACTTTGAAAAAATTTGTATGGATAAAATTTCAAAGTAATGCAATTTGTTACTTCACACAAAGTACTACTTTTCGTTAGTCTTCGTTACTGTTACGACTATTTATTTCAGCCTGTGTGTCCCGATTGCACAAAGAGACGGCCGAGGTAATCAATGTTCAAACACGTCACTTTAGTGAAACGCATGGAGTTACTTACATACTGTCCATAAAAAGTGACGTGTTTAATCTTACGTTGACTTTGATTTCGATTTTTTCTACTTTCGTGCACTCGGCTCTAAGTCAATCAAAACATTGAACCAAAAATAGAAAATACCCCCCGCCCTAATGTTTATTTCTGTGCGCGCGTGTCTCCGCGTGCGCCGGGTGCAACCCGCTTCGGGCGCACGTGCGACACGGTGACAGTATCATCACGCCCTTCACCAAGTCTACTTCATTCTCATCAAAGCTCCAAAAGTTTAACTGGCAAAAATAGACTTGATCTAAATTCGCGAGCGCAAATAAACAGAGAGTTCGCTGAACTTCCTGTGGGGTTAATTGTGTTCACGCAAATTCTAAAATCGCGAAGCATCCAGCCGGTGACGCACTTAGCGGCGCACTCTGCTCCGCCGGGCCCGAGCGTGCCTTTGTGTGAACAGTGATCTGCAATATCCTAAATATTCAGTGACATGGAGTGAGTGGTTCACGAAATAGTGTGAGACATAAAATAAGTGGCGACGTGATGGCTGGGCGGGGACCTACGGTTGTGAGGATTGGCGGCGGTGGCGGAGGCGGGGGAAACGGCATCAAGTGCTGCTGCTGCGTGTGTTGCGCCTGTCTGGACCTGCACTACCTCACCTCGCAGCATGGACTCGTCAAGCTCGCTGAAGCTGTGAGAACTGATTTTCTTTCTTCATGCCGAATAGCAAAGCGGCTTGGTGCCTGTGCCGTCCGTCAGTGGCACGGAGATCGATGATCTCCGTCGTCAGTGGACTGCTGCGATAGTTCCTGTCGCTAAAAGCCAAAAAGGGGACCGTTATGTTCTGTCGGTCAACGCATTTTGTCCGAAATTGTTCTCCTATTAACGGTTGTTTGACAGAAAAAAAAAGATATCTTTACACTGTGTAGTTGTGCACCAATCAATTACTTTTACTTAAAACGTCATGCTTTTCAGTTTTTTTTTATTTATGAAGCTCTAAATTTGTATATATTCTGTCCACTTCTTAAATTCTGTTGTATCTGTGTACGGAAAAATAAATGTTGTAAAATTAAGTAGCTACAATAAAATAACCCCTCGAGTCCGTCACTCGAGGGGTTTGCGTTGTCTAAACGTGTGGCGAGTCAACGCAGACCTATCTTCACCTAAAACCCCACAAGTCTGCCAACCTTGCGGACCTCTTGCTTAAATGACAGCTCAAAACCGGCCACGACGTTGTCCGTAGATGTTGGGAGGGCTCTGCCAGAGTCTGCTGGTGCAGTACGGGCTGGTGGAGGCGCCCGTGATGGGCTCCGCCTTCCACGGCTTCCTGACGACTGCGTCCGCCTGCCTGCTCACCACGGCGCTGCTGCTCGCCACCTACGTGCTCTCCGCCGGCTCGCAGCACCTCATCCGGCAGTCCGCGTTCGTGAGTTCAACGACCATAATTCAAACGATTCATTTGTTTGCAACGATGAGGGTGCGACCGATAATAATACCGAAATTACGCTAGTAGGTGTAATATGGGGATCCTGGATATTTCGCACGCTTCGCTTCGCTTCGCATGCTCATATATCCAGGAATCCCCATATTCCACCTGCAGGCAGCAAGCTGCTTCGCCAGTTCTTAAAAACTCATCCCTAAAACGTTAAAATATATTGCACTTCCAACTCGTTTCAAGTAAAAAACATACGCGAGTAATCTGGCATTGTCCCAAAGCGAAAATGGTTTGTCACCATTAACGAAACTAAAGTGGCCTCCTAGTAATACACAGTCTTGCAAAATAATTATAAATAGCTCACCAATTTCAAAATACACACTGAAGTTCGCTGCAGCCGGTAATGAAAAGGAACTGCTTAGTCTTCTGCGACAGCTCCGACACTTATAGTGTTCTGAATCTGCATACAAGGCCGTGTAAAATCCGTATTCTTTAACACATACTTACAAGTTCTTGGACCTTGAACCTGCCAATGTCAGCATTTATTTCCCTCGCCGCCCGCCGCAGCTGTCGTTAGCCGATATTGTTATTATTTGGGCATAGACCAGGAGTAAGTATTCCAAATGTAAAGTGAGAAAATATTACAAGGCAGCGCTGCGCCCACTGTGTCGCCATCAATGCATGCTGTCGTCGCCCGGACTATACCGCATCCAAAAAATAGTGCATGGGAGGTCTCGGAGCAGATTAATAGCGAAATACAATAATGATTTATTTAGAATAGGGTTTCATTTCTATTGAAGACTCAAAGGATATCATCATAAGGTCTCACTTTCATAACATATTTACGTCGCATCGGTCTCGTACGAGAGAAGCACTACCTTTTAAAATGTTCGTCTCATGTATCTTGTTATCAAAACAAATTCCGGACTCGATACGGCGATCGCTGAATCGAATGTCGCCAAATATGGGGGTGAGGGCGCTCGCACGCGATACGCGATCTGGTCATCCAGTTGTTTCTTATTCTCGGCTCTATGCTAGCAGCGTCGACAGTTAATAATTGCACACCTCTCTTTTATCGGGTTGCCGATTATTCGGTCAGAAAATCTGTTCCGCCTAGTGTAAAACAACTTTAATCGGTCACGAAAATTTGCTATAAATCGAGAAGTGTCTTTGAGAACTGATCATAAGCTTTTACATCCTTGCAACGAGTGCATCAAACAGTAAATATAAAGTGAAAAGTATAAGTACAAGTGAACTGAAAGTATCCTGCAGAGAGCTGTTAACGAGTATGTATGTATTATTTTTTGTTACTAGTTATATAGATTCAGGAGTACAGATGTAATTGTAAATACAAACTAGAAAATCCATTTAATCCCTTCTTTTAGATAAATATTTACTGAACGGCAATGCATGTTTTGAATGGAATGTAATTTTTTTATTAAGATTCATTATACGTATTATTAAATTCGTGCCATGGATTTTAATTTTACTTATAAACTCGGCCTCTTTTATTTTATCTTATAATACTGAAGTATTGGTCGATGGTTTTGCCAGATTTAAGTAATCCGATTGTCGGTTACATCATCAGGCTATGTAATTTTATGTCAATATAATGTTTGCTGACTAGTATTTTTATATTCCTTAGGAATTCCATGAATCAGTTCGAGTCTGACGACAACTGCGGAGCTGTTCAGTCGAAGGTATCTGCAAAGAAGGACAAGCGTTTTAAGCAGTCGACGCTGAAGAAACGGAGCCATCACCTGTTCGGAACAGATTCAGAAGATGAGGCGGTCTCTATGCCGGCGGCCACCAAACGCTGCAAGAAATCTACATCTGCGGTCTTGGTAAAGAAGTCAATTTTTTCCGAAGACGAAGACGGGGTTAGCGTTCTAAAAGAGCGCAAGGCTCGCGCGTCACCGGTGAAGGCGCCTGTCTTGCCCTCAGTGCTGACGAAGCGAGTAGCTGCCGGTTATACTAAACAAGAAGATCCCCGGCGGGCAGGCGCATATTATGTAGAGACGCGCATTTACAAGGCATCGGAGGTCGAGCGGGTGGCTGCAGTAGATCGCTGGCGCAGGGCAGTATTCGCCGTGCGGACACGATTAGATGAGGATTGTTTAGCGTTGAGGGCATTGCAAACATTCGTCAAGTCTGTCAAGGAAGAGTTCGATGAAATAACCCCCGTGTTGTATGAAGATGCGAACTAAAAATTTAACATAACATTATTATAACCTATCCCAACTATTAAGAATATCAATATATTGAGAATTATTAATTTGATATTTTTTTAACAACACCAAATTAAAAGAAATATAATATTTTTACATAATTTAAATATAGCTCTTAGAATTAATTGATTTTATCTAAAATGTACTGTAGTATTTGTGGTTATGATATTCCTCCCAATAAATTCGCATCTCACAAGAGGAGTCTTTTGCATAAATCGAAATGTTTAACCGACACTGATTTAGAAAATGTAAAGTTGATATCTTCCGCTTTCAAACGCAGAATAAGCAGCTTCAAAATAATTCCGCGTGAAGGAACAGATGCGAATACCCCAGAAACATTCTTAGAAAATATATCGTTCGAAGTCTGCACTATCATTCAGCGCAGCGTGCGCACTCACTGTTCTGTTAAAGTTAACTTCGAACTATTTGCGTTCTATGTTTTACCGAAAAATGATAAGAGAGAAATTAAATCTTTTCAAACAAAGAATGTTATAATATTACGTAGTACTGATATCGAAGGCTTGTACACGCGTTTAATTGATAAAATGAAGACTAAAACATCGGAATTTGAATTGTGCGAGTCTGGCTGGTCTTTTGATGAGGCAAGCCACCTAGAAGTGAATGTAAATAAATACAGTCCTTTCAGAGGAGGTACGTATTTAGAACTTCCGAAAAAAATACAGGCCACAAAAAGCTGCTTAAACCTTAAGACTTTCGATGGCTATTGCTTTATTTGGTGTATAATGGCGCACTTGCACCCTGCTAAACGAAATGTTTGCAAGCTATCCTCCTATCCCCATTTTAAGAATATGATAAACATTAAGGGCATGAAATTTCCGGTTTCGTTTGATGATGTTGCTTTATTTGAGCTAAACAATTCCGCAATTAGTATAAATGTGTATGGTCTTGATCGCAACAATGATGTAAATGGTCCTCTGTATTTGACACCATCCCGTAAAGAATGCCACGTTAATCTTCTGTATATTGAACGATGCGGCAAGAGTCATTTCTGTCTTATTAAAGATTTGTGTAAATTAACTCGCCATCAAGTCACGAAACATAAATCTAAAATGTTTATTTGTGATAAATGTCTCGTATATTTTTGCAATGAAGAAAAAATTAAAAGTCATGAGTGTGCCAGAGTTCGTACAGTGTTACCTCCGCCAGACACATGGGTGAGTTTTGAGCACTACGAGAGAACTCAGAGAATTCCGATAGTTATTTATGGCGATTTTGAGAGTTTGCTTCGCGAGTGCTCGGTTAGGAGTAACTCCGGACATACAGAGCGCGTCCAAATACATGAGGCGACTAGTTTTTCATACTACATTTGTTGCAAATCAAAGCCAGAATTAAATAAGCTCGTTTCGTACAGAGGTCCCAATTGCGGCCAGAAATTTGTAGATAGCCTCGTAGAAGATTCTGAATTATTGCTTAATTTATTGAGTAAAGATGCTCCTATCAAGGCGCTCACTTGTCAACAAAGGAGATTGCATAGGACTGCAGCACACTGTCACTTCTGTAATGGTCTGCTTTTGGATGATATCGTCATGGATCATGATCACTTCACTGGCATGTACAGAGGGGCTGCTCATTCCCATTGCAACCTGACTGCAAAGAAATGCCCATTCCTACCAGTTATTTTCCATAACCTGGCAGGTTATGACTGTCATTTGTTCATCAGAGAACTCGCAACTATTGCCGGTCGTATGACGATAATAGCTAAGAACAAGGAAAAATACATTTCTTTTACAAAATTTATTTTAGCAGATCCTGAAGGATTATCGCAAATAAAATTTATTGATTCCTTGAACTTTTTAACTTCCAGTCTTGAAAAACTTGCTAAAACATTGCCTCGAGAGAAATTTTTCCATTTAAAAAAATACATTCGTAACGATTCTCGACTTGAAATGATAAAACAAAAAGGGATATACCCTTATGATTATATAGATTCCTGGACTCGATACAACGAGGGTACACTGCCTAATCGCAAGGATTTTTATAATACGCTCACATCCACTTCGATATCAAATGAGGATTATTCGCATGCTTGTAAAATTTGGAAAGCGTTTGATATTAAAAATCTTGGGGAATATACAGACTTGTACATGAAGTGTGATGTATTATTGCTTGCAGATATATTCGAAAATTTCAGAGAAATCAGTCTTACTCATTACAAATTAGATCCTGCTTATTATGTGTCATCACCGTCGCTTAGTTGGGACGCGATGTTGCACTATACAAAAGTAGAACTTGAACTAATAAGTAATTTCGACATGTTTAAAATGTTTGAAAAGGGAATAAGAGGGGGTCTTGCTCAATGTAGCCATCGTTACGCTAAAGCTAACAATAAGTATTTACCCGATTTTGACCAAAACTATGACAGCACGTTCCTAATTTACCTGGATTGCGTAAATTTATATGGTTTTGCTATGATGAAAAAACTTCCATGTTCCGGTTTTACATTTTTGTCAAGTGAGGATATAAAATATTTTGATGTTTGCAAAATATCTAATGATTCCGACATTGGATTTGTATTGGAAGTAGATTTGGCGTACCCGACTAAACTGCACGATGATCACTCTGACTTGCCTTTTGCAGCAAAAAAATTTGTACCTCCAGGCTGTACCAACTCCAAATTAATTGCCAATTTGTATGATAAATATAACTACATCATTCATTACGTACATCTTAAAGAATGTATAGCACATGGTTTAATTGTAAGAAAAATTCATTCTATCATTAAATTCAAGCAAGATAATTATTTACAGCCTTACATTGAATTAAATACTAAGCTGAGACAATTGGCATCATCAGATTTTGAAAGAGATTTTTTTAAAAAGCAAAACAATGCAATTTTCGGAAAAACTATTGAAAATAAAAGAAATCAAGTTAATATAAAGTTGGTAAATAAATGGAAAGACACTACTAATAAAACAAATAAATCTGTAGGAGCTGAGAAGCTGATATCACTTCCAAATTTCAAAAGCATCTCAGTTTTATCAGAAAATTTAGCGGTTGTACAGTTACAGCAACAAGAAATATATTTGGATAGACCGATTTATATTGGTTTTTCTGTGTTAGAGCTATCAAAAAGTCATTTGTACAATTTCCACTATTCAGTTATGAAAGAAAAATACGGTAGAAATATAAAGCTTTGTTACACAGATACTGACAGCTTATTGTACTTCGTGAGAACCCCCGATTTCTATGCAGATCTAAAAAACAACATTTCCCATTTTGATACCAGCAATTTTCCTGCCGATAATATTTACGAAATTCCTGCGGTTAACATGAAAATTCCGGGTTTTTTTAAGGATGAATTAGGCGGCAAAGTAATCTCAGAATTCATAGGATTGCGGGCGAAACTGTACTGCATTGAAACTGCTGATGAAACCATTAAGAAAGCTAAAGGTGTAAAATGTGCTGCCTTGAAAACAATCGATGCCAAACTATTTAAAAATGCCTTAGATAATGGCGTTTCAGTTCGTAAAAATATGTGTGTTATTCGATCAAGAAAACATAAAGTATTCACAGAGAAAATAAATAAATTAGTTCTATGTAATCGTGATGAGAAACGAATAATGTGTACAAATAAATACACAACCTTGCCTTATGGCCACTATAAATCATTATTATAGCTTAAGATATATGTAATCATCGTTTTTAACTATAGAAAATAAACTCTTTGTCTTAATTTTGTGTTTTATTTGTGTTATTTTCCAGATTTAAAGACATTTTAATGGAGCTATTATATTCGCATGTGCAGTCGGAACATCTAGATGAGTAGGTCTCGAATGTAGAGCTAGATCACTTAAAGCCATGGGGGATTGATGAACAGAGCTCAAAATGAAGAAAATATAACTTGAACAGTTTTGAACAGCTCATATTATAGAAATTATACATTTAAAGTTAAAAATATGCAGCCTTACTAAAAAATCTTAAACAGCTGATAATGCTCAGATTACTTCTTCAGTGTCTAACTACTTACAATTAGGAATCATAGCTGCCGGACCATTCTTAAGTCGAGTCAGTAAGCGATGCTCTCAGTACAAACATAGTTAAAAGATCATTTTAAAAAACCACTCTGCCCATTAACCTAATTTTAATAGAATATCAATTAATAATTATCTACGTCTGCATGTTTTTGGATATTGGAAAATAAAACCGGCAAAGACATTTTCGTAGCGGTTTCAATAGGAATTATTTTTCAAAATAAATTAAAGGGAGGCGTAAATATTGAGCGGGTAAACTTTTATAAAAATCCATTGAATTAATGAGGTTTTTCAAATGATTGTTACATTTCCTTCCTTAAATAGAGGAGGAGCAGAGGCAAATGGAAAGTAAAACATGACACCGTCTAAGGAGTGCATGAATTGTTTAAAATATCGCAATATCTATCTATCTATGGTTATGGAATATTTTTTATTCAATATTTAGTTAAATTGAAATTGATTACATTTTCAATAAAACATTTGTGAAAATTGGAAATTTCAATGAAACAAACGAGTATACTACTAACTGATATCTTTTATTTTAAATTTCTTATTTAATATTATTGCTTACAATACAAAAGGTACAATTGCAACTTTCGCAGAAATTTTTCTGACTATATTTTCTACTTGATCTAGTGTTTCATCTCCATCATAAAATACAGCATATTGTGCTTGAATTTCTAGCTCGTTTTTATCATTTAGTATTTCTATTTTTATAATTTTCTTAGGTGGGGCATTTGAAGGACTGAAGACAAAAGATGGAGCGGGCGGGCTCGCTGCTGATTTATTCTTTATCCTTCGAGATTTTCTTGTTTTGCCATCCTCTGGATTGAAATAGTTTCCTGCCACGTCGCGTCCAGTAGTCGGATCATCAGCTTGCCGGTAAAAATTCTGAAAAAATAAAAACGTTCTTTATTAGCAGTGAAAGGTGGGATCCTGTTCAAACATGTAATACTTTGAATGGATTGATTTAATCAGAATTCCACGAATTAGATCTGGCTACTTACCATTTCGAGGCGGGAGTGTGCAGCTCTTCCTGCTGAGAAACGTGTTTTGAATCAAGATCTCCTAAGACATGCCTTATTTATACAGTAGGAGGGTGGAGGGGCAAAGTCGGTGAAATATAAGTGCGAGCTGAAACTACATGTCTGTATACTTACACACATTTTCGAGGTAAACGCAGGTGTTGCAATGAAGCTTATTCAGCAAAAAGAGCGATTGAACTTACCTAACATTTGTTCCGAGTCTACTAAACAGTCTTTTAGACATAGCAGCCTTTTGCCGAATACTATACGATGCATCATTTGTGGACCTTCCAACTGCGGTAAAACAAATTTAATTGTTGGATTGCTTTTACACGAGAATGGATTGAAATTTGAAAACGTCTACATATATGCAAAATCCCTATTTCAGCCTAAATATGTTTTATTAAGCAAGATTCTAGGGAAGGTTTCAAAGACAATGTTGCACCAGTTCCGCCAAAATGATGATTTGATAAGTCCTTCGGATGCTTCGAAGAACTCTATTATTATATTTGATGATGTTGCATGTGAAAATCAAAATAATATTCGCGATTACTTTGCAATGGGGAGACATAATTTTATTGACTGTTTTTATTTGGGTCAGACTTATTCCAAAATACCTAAACAGCTGATAAGGGATAATTCAAACCTTATAGTTTTATTCCGTCAAGATGCTATAAATTTGAAGCATGTGTGGACAGAACACGTTAATACAGATATGCCCTGGGAAAAATTTCAAAATATTTGTGCTGATATCTGGAAGACTCCGTATGACTTCGTGGTCATAAATAAAGACTGTCAGAAAAATAATGGTCTTTATAGAAAAGGATTTGATACTTTCCTTGTATTAGATCAAGATTGATAAAAAAAGTAAAACTATAAATTCGAATTCATTCCATTGCTGGTCTTTGCGCGAAGCAGTTGTAATTCAATTTGACACCATGGAAAAAGAGTTGAAATTGCAAATAATTAAGTCAGTGGAGAATGTAAAAAATAAGGTTAAGACGTTACGTAATAATAGAAAAGATAATGAAGCATTGTTTGCGGAATTCTTGCAGCCGGTTACAAAACCACTGCAAAAACTAATTCATAAAAAAACAAGACAAAAAACTTGCAATATCGACCCGCTAATGTTTCATGCCTCTGCGAAAAATAGTGATAATAAAGAAACAAAAGATTTAATAGTGGAGGGGGCTGCAAGTGAAGATGATAGTAACGGGTCTGAAGATTGCCGTATTGAAGAAAATCTCAAATCTGAAGACACCAATAACACAACAATTGAAAACAAAGATGATGATGATGATGATTTTCAATCTCCAATATCGAGCCCGGGACGATTTGCGGAATCAATGCAATGTGAACCGTCTCATTTACCTGAAACTTCTTCAAAATCATGTGTAGCGTCTGCATCTGAAATTTTAGATATTCCATTTGGTGTTAGAAAAGTAAATGGTTTATTTCATATTGGAAACGCTGAAATAATTTTTAATAAAAGCGAAATATCTGTAGGTGACTTGAATTTAAAGCTTACGACAGGGCTTAAAGAACTTCTTTTTAAAAAAAGTCCTAATCTTGAACTAATTAATCCGTATGATAAAAGGATGTACAAAAGAATACTTTTGCAAACTAATGCTCACCGTAGAGATTTTGATCCTAGTAAACCTATTAAAAGTAATAAAGGCGAAAAATATCTAAAAATTATCAAACCATTGTTTAACCATTGCGCCAATGTCTCAGGCAAAGGAATGCCCAATATGAAGGTGGTTAAAGATAGAATTGAATTGGTTTATTGGAATGATCCCAATGAATTAGTAGATAGATTGCGTTTGTTGCTGGCTTCTCGAGATGCGGGCAACACAGGTCTCGATAACGAAATCATATCTATATTAGAAGAGCTTAGGGAAGCAGGTATCATAAAGTAATATTAATAATTTGTAAATAGTTACAGTCGGGTATTCGATCGCATGAATCTCATTCAAACGCTCGTATTGCAAGTAACTATTGACTAAAATAGTATTTTTTGATATATTTTATTATAAAAATAAAACTTTTTTACTTTTATAAGAGTCTTAAAAGAAAGTCTAAGAAATCGCTTGGAAATAATAATTACTTATAAAGAAATATTGTAGAAAGGAACTGAAATTTCTGTAAATCTATTATAAAACCGTTTTAAAAATGAGTAAATCCATTATTGTTAATGAGTTGCACAAACCTGTAAGAAGAAATTTTAAACGAAGGCATGTGAACTTGTACAGCATCGACGATTTATGGCAGGCTGATATTGCTGAAATGAGAAACTACACATCAACTAATAAAGGCTACGCTCTCATTTTAGTTGTTATCGATTGTTTCTCCAAATATGCATGGGCAGTGCCTTTAAAAACCAAATCCAAAAATGATGTGATGAAAGCTATGAAATCAATACTTAAGAACAGTCGCTCGCCAAAAAATCTGCAAACTGATAGAGGTACTGAATTCTACAATGATTCATTTCGGTCACTCATGAATAAATACTCGATAAATCATTATTCAACTTACTCCACAAAGAAAGCTTCTATAGTTGAACGATTTATTAGAACACTAAAGAGTAAATTGTACAAACAATTCAGTTTAAAAGGATCATATAAATGGATTGGTAAGACTCTTACAAATGCTTTATATGACTATAATAACGCAAAACATCGCACCATCCAGTGCGAGCCCTCGAAAGTGAACAAAAGTAATGAAGAAAAAATTAGGAAAAGAATTGAAAAAAATCAAAATGTATTGAATAAAAAAATCAAAATAAAACTCAAAATTAACGATTTTGTTCGTATTAGCAAATTAAAAGGGCAATTCGATAAAGGGTTTACTCCTAACTGGTCAACGGAAATATTTAAAATAACTGAAATTAAAACTAAAACTCCTCCAACATACCTGATACATGATTTAAGGAATCGGCCTATATCGGGCTGTTTCTATGAACACGAGTTACAGAAAACTAAATGCCCTGCAATATACCTTGTTGAAAAAGTATTAAGACGTCAAGGTAATCGAGTTTATGTTAAGTGGTTAGGATTCCCTTCATCGGAGAATAGTTGGATCTCGAGAACTAACAAAATATTAATATAATATAAGCAAACATTTTAGTGAGAACCTTTCATTCTGATGCAGGCAATGCAAGGAGCGGGTCTTATTGATTCAATTATAAATAAGTTGCCTTTTGAACTTCATCTCCCAGGATATAATTACTGCGGTCCAGGCACGAAACTAAGAAAAAGATTGCATCGGGGTGACAAAGGCGTAAACAAACTTGACGATCACTGTAAGGATCACGATATAGCCTATTCAATATTTAAAGACATAAATAGGCGTCATCTGGCTGATAAAATTCTAATTGAAAGAGCTAAGGAGAGATTACAGGATTCCAGAGCATCAACTGGCGAAAAGGCCGCCTCGTGGCTAGTAAAAAACATAATGAAAACAAAGCTTAAAACCGGTGCCGGTATTAAGAGAAAGGATAAAAGTTTCAAAAAAATAATATCACGCATTCAATCCGACCTTAAAAAAATAAAGCCGGCAAACAAAAAAAATATTATTCAAAATTCATATAAAATTGCTCACAAAATGTTTAAAAAAGAAAAACAAATCGCCGTACCCAGAATAATACCTCTTCCAAAAACGGGAGGAATTCTCCCTCTCATACCGATATTTGCAGGATTGTCTGCGTTGGGAGCATTAGCAGGTGGAGCAGCTGGTGTTGCGAAAGCTGTAACAAGCTATAAGTCTGCAAAAAATCAGTTAAAAGAAAATGAGAGACACAACCATGCCATGGAGGCAATAGCTATAGGAAAAGGTTTATACATTAAACCATATAAAACAGGCGCCGGATTATTTATACATAATAACAAAAATTTCTGAAACAGCTACCCAATAGAGCTCTCACCGATCTAGATATATTAAAATTCACTAAAACTATTCCTCATTTCCGAGGGGTTTTCATGCGAGATTCATTACCTAGAAAAGTAAAAGATATTGAATGCAGCATTTTAAATTTAGATTCTTTAAAAAACTGTGGGACTCATTGGGTAGCATATGTGAAAATGAAAAAATATGCTGTTTATTTTGATAGTTTTGGAGACCTTAAACCGCCTATCGAACTGCTGAAATATTTAAAATGTCAAAGAATATTGTATAATTACAGCAGATATCAAAACTTTAATGAAATTAATTGCGGTCATTTGTGCATTAAATTTTTGACAACATTTTGGAATAACTATTTAATATGATATGTAGTATATTTTTCGTCATTGCAAAAATGTCTTTCACCCTGTCGGTATCTGGCACCTCATCAGTTTTTTCAACGAATTATTTTCCAGCTATCGAATTAGAGCAAGATTACGAGTGCGGACTTGTATATTTTACTTCCTTTAATTCCATACCAAATGTAGATGTGCATAATAATATATTTCATTACGACGATAATAAGGAAATAGAGGTTCCTGAAGGATCATATGAAGTAACTGATCTGATCGAATACTTAAATAAACACATATCTCCAGATTGCTCGCTAAATTTGCATCCTAATAATAACACTTTAAGATGCATTCTTAAATGTAATAAAGATATCCATTTTGAAAAACCGAACTCGATAGGACCTCTGCTGGGTTTCCCATGCACTACTTTAATTGCTAATAAAACCCATCGCTCGAGTCAGCCTGTGAACATTCAACCCTTGAATGCGATTCGAATCGATTGTGACATAGTTAACGGGGCTTATACTAACGGAGAGCAAACGCACATATTGCATCAGTTTATTCCTTACGTCCCCCCCGGTTATAGAATATTAGAAAAACCTGATAACATTGTTTATTATCCAATTAATCGGAAGACAATTACTACTGTAAATATAAAAATTGTCGATATCCATAAGAACTTGATCAATTTTCGAAACGAAGAGATACATGTATGCTTGCACATTCGTAAAAGGCAATGATTGTTTATAATAAAATTGAAGAGCATCCAGTTAAACGGATCATTAAGAATCGACTCGTTATACCAAACACCCGCCGCATTCCATTAACTAGAAAAAATAAAGAATTCTTAAAATTAATTGGCCTTCTAAAATGAATATTTTAAATATATCTGAATCACCGACGCATGATACCAGTATTGAAAGTTATGAAATTCATTCATATAAACCTTACGTTAACAGCTTTAACAACAACGATGAGATACGTATACCCATTAACCAACAAGATCTATACGTAGTACCGTGCGAGAGTTCTCTATACATCGAAGGTTACGCTGAAGGCGTGAAAAAAGGAGCGGATGACAACTCTGAGGCGCTCACAGCATTTAACTTTACAAATAATCCAATACTATTTTTGTTTCAAGATATTCGTTACGAACTTAATGGAATCCAAGTCGATAAAATAAAAAATGCAGGCATTACAACAACCATGAAGTCTTACCTCTCATTGAATGAAACCGATTCCAACTCTGGAGTCATGTGGGGATGGAAAATAGGCGGAATATCAAATACCACTGGTAGCTTTACCGTTAACATACCACTAAATAAAATATTGGGATTTGCAGAAGATTACCAGAAAATAATAATGAACTGTAAACATGAGTTAATACTCCTTCGTAGTAACACGAATATAAATTCTGTAAAATTAAACTCGAACGAAAGTTTATCTACTATTGTTATCTCCAAGATCGTGTGGAGAATGCCTCATGTAAAAGTATCTGATCGGCAAAGACTTAGCCTATTAAAGCATTTAGAAAGAGATAGACCTATTCAAATGGCTTTCAGGAACTGGGACTTGTACGAGTATCCGCTTCTTCCAAAAACTACCAAACACACTTGGTCTATAAAAACTTCCAGTCAGACAGAAAAACCGCGGTACGTGATATTAGGGCTGCAAACTAATAAAAAAAATGCTGAAAATCAAGATATGTCTCGTTTTGATCATTGCAATATTAACAATATGAGAGTATATCTAAATTCCACATATTATCCCTATGAGTCACTTCCTATCAGATTTCCCGATAATTATTGCTTATTATATCAGCTTTTTTGTAATTTCTACCAGTCGTATTACCGGCGTCGTCGCAACCCGTCGCTAAGCTTAGAGCAATATAAAAATATTGCACCTTTATTTGTAATTGACTGTTCTCATCAAAACGAAACTATCAAAACTGGAACTATAGATGTTCGATTGGAAATAGAGTGCGAGAAAGAAATACCGGATAACACAAGCGCATACTGCCTGATCTTGAACGACTGCATCGTAGAGTATACGCCGCTCAGCAACATCGTCAAGAGACTGACATAATGGATTTTGTGATTGTGGACGTGCAAGGTTTTAAATTATCGGGAAATGAATTTATCGTTAAAGAACTTGCATTTAGCTTTCATGACACGAAACAAGTATTTCTCATAAAACCACCATTTCCATACAGCAAATTAAGTGAGGAGGAGCGGAAGTTAGTAAAATGGATAGAAAAATATCGCGGCATGTCTTGGAGCGAGGGGTATATTCACAACTATGATCTGTTAACAAAGATAGCTCCATTCTTCAAGGGCAAATCAGTTTATTGTAAGGGTTTAGAAAAAGCTAAATGGATTCAGGATTTAATTCCTGATGTTCTTAATGTCATTAATTTAGAAGACTTTCAATGTCCTAATCTTAAGACCTTAGGCAATAATTTTAGCTCTTATGAACGGCAATATAATTGTGTAAATCATAAAGATAAGGATATTTGCTCATTAAGAAATGTATTTCTCATACAATTGTGGATGAATGAAACTGATATATTTAAAAAATAAAAACCTTTTTACATAACTCAAGTGTGTTTTAATTGTTTTGAACCAAGGAAATAAAACCGTTTAAAATAGGGGATGGTGCTTTTTTAGTATCGAAAGTAGTTAGATAATATGTTATACTTCTTTCATTTCTGCCAAAACGGTTTAACTTGCTGAACGAAATTTCCGACGCTTGCTACTATAGTATGTTTAATTATGTCATAGGAAACATTTCATTGCTCGATCGCAGAAGTTGAGCAAAATGTTAGCACTATCTATACCTAATTTCGCTGGCGGATCCGGGTGCAACGATAACTAGTGATGATAGATTTTCACCTCGCTCAATCGCTGTTAAATCTGATAAAACCATTTTCGCGTAAGGATGATGCCAGATTACTCGAAAATGTTTTTACTTGCAACGAGTTGAAAGTGAAATATATTTTAACGTTTTAGGGATGAGTTATTAAGAACGGTCGTAGCAGCGGGCTGTCGGCAGGCGGAATATGGGGATTCATGGATATATGAGCACGCGAAGCGAAGCGAAGCGTGCGAACGATAACTAGTTATGATAGATTTTCACCTCGCTCAATCGCTGTTAAATCTGATAAAACCATTTTCGCGTTAGGATGATGCCAGATTACTCGAAAATGTTTTTACTTGCAACGAGTTGAAAGTGAAATATATTTTAACGTTTTAGGGATGAGTTATTAAGAACGGTCGTAGCAGCGTGCTGTCGGCAGGCGGAATATGGGGATTCATGGATATATGAGCACGCGAAGCGAAGCGAAGCGTGCGAAATATCCAGGATCCCCATATTACACCTACTTACGCTGCTTGGAAATAATAAAAAAAAGTCAAAGACCTCATAAAAACCTGCACGTCAACGGGTCAGACCATAAAAACATAATTTTGTACAGATTTTCTTTTTGCTCTAATTTAATTTGATCGTATTACAAGGGATTGATAACACCCGATTTCATTCCTTTCCATAAGGGCGTAAGTGAAACCGTATTTTATTATTTTAAAAAATAACTACTACTCATTTTGGAATTATAAAAAGATAAAAGATGCATTCATGGTCTAGCTATATTTGAAACCTATAACGTTGTATCTATTCGTGCGTTCAAACTTTTTTTTTAAACTTAATTGTCTTGCTTATTGTCTAATTTGAGAACAGAAAGCACCAGAGACTTCATTATAGCTAGACCATCAATCTACATATTTACTTTTTTGATTATGGAAATTAGTTGTGGTTGTTTTTAAATGTAATTAAATGTTCACTTACTTACGTCCTTCTCAAACTGATTTATGATCTATCTACTAATCTATTATCAGACCCTTTTACTTTCTTTCACGGCCTCGGGTTGCTTCTGTCTTCACAATAAAACTATGATTAAAATATTTCAGGAGAGCCTGTTCAATGGCGTGGCATGCTTCTTGTATCTATCTGCGTCATCGTACATGGGTGTGGCCGTGAACCTGTACCTGTACCCACGCTACGTCGTCACCAGTATGTACGCTGCCTACCCTGCGATGACCGCTGTCTATGTAAGTATCTCTTTTAACATCTGTTCATGGATGTGGCAGTGCGTGTACAGCACATTTACTACGACGTCACGAGCATGTCACCTGTCCACGTGCGTGGCAATGAACCTGTACATGTACTACGGCGTCCTGTGCGCTGCCTATCTCATGATGATGGCTGTCTATGTTAGATTAGTTTCTAGTACCCATGTAGATCGATGTCAATGCTAGTACTTGTCCGCGTCCTCGTATATGGTTGTGGGTGTGGACCTGTACCTGCACTCCCGCTGCATCGTCTCTGGCATGGCATGTACGCTGAAACGTCGATGACGCTGACTACCCTCGATGATGGCTGTCTATCATTGGCTGTGTATCGCTTCTTTCTAATACCTCTTTGCGTGCTCGGACGTGAGCGAGGCTATGAATCTGTACATGTACCCGTGCTGAATCGTCACTAGCATGCACGCTGCGCCGCCGCCCACCCGCGATGACGCTTGTATTAGTATCGCCTCTAATAACAAATGGCAAATACCACACCTACTGTCATGACATGAATTTATTACCTATCTGAAGGACTCGATCATATGGGGCTCGCAGCCGGAACTACGAGTCCGTCTGTTTGGACCAGAGAACCGCGGGAGTTGGGGTTTAGCCCATCGTCGGCTTCGGCCTTCGGTCTCAAACATTTGAGGTTGGACTCGCGAGGGCATGTGGCTAGCTGCAGGAGTGGGTAATGTTGTCTTCCCGACAAAGCATGTGCGTTCGGGTGTCCGCTCCACGCGCAGCGAGTGTTCCAAGTACCAAGTCGTAATGTGCTGCTGAGGGAAAGGGACGCGAGGCAAATGAGTTGTCCTTGTTAAGTTCGACGCTTCAGACGAAAGTCAGGGCTTGATGACATTTTCGGTGCTAGTCTGGAGAACTAGAAGTGCAAGAGCTAGTAATTGTGCCGGCCTATCCAGCCGCGTAGCAAGGGAATGGAGAGATGCATTGCCGACTCGTTGTATTTCGTCCCTAGCGTGGATTGAGGTTCGGTTGCGGACAATGAGCGTGCATTACAGCTCCGGTACCTGTGTGGAGCAGAGAGTAGACTTCCTCCACGTGGCACTCGCAATTAGGAGTACCAATGCAATATGCGGAGGCGGCAAGACCTAACGATTACCTACGGGGCTATAGTCTGGACGTTTTCGGGCATCCAGCGGGAATGGCTTCCATTGACATGAGTGTTAAGGGACAAAAAGAGAAGGGAAAGCCGTATAGCCTGCACAAACATGCTCTGTCAAGACATTAGCCACATGGGAACTAGGTGCAGTTACAGGACCTTTATTATAATATATTTGCACGGCTATATCAAACAGATTGGAGTTTCGGTGGCTTCTCCCGTCTTTCCATGCTCGCTGGATCATAAGCTTCGTAACAATGTGCATGTGTGTTTGGTTGCAGTACATCGGGCTAGTGGTAGGCGTGCTGCACGGAGTGGACGCCTACATGGCGTACAAGTACTTCAAAGGATATCGGTAGATGCAAGAAAATAAAGCGGAAATTCCATTTAGTGTATGCAATGTTGAACATTATTTACGATATTTAATTTTGTATTAAAGACCAGAAGTGATATGCTCGAATTATAATAGCATGTGAAATAAAAACCTTATGCAAATATAGTACGATTATTCAGTTTTATGTCTTTACACTGGAAAGAAAAGGAGTTCCTAAGTCCCTTTACTTCTATATCTATATATTCTATATAACGGAAAGGAAAAAAGTCTCTATACACCGGTGTAACGACATAAGGACATGCATTATTTGTACACTGGACCACTACGGTACGTAGTTGTTCAGTGATATGGTGGTTTGACGGTCGAGGCACAGAATAAGTAAGAGTCGAGGTTCAGAAATGGGCTAAGGGTCTAGTCCGAGTCAGAGAAAACTCGGATCAGTGCCTGAACCGATGTAAAATATGAAAAAGTATATATGAGGGCATTCGATCAGAAGTGAATGCTAAATATTCTACCGACTAAGAGCGCAGAAGGTATGACATAAACGCTTCTGATTGGTAGATTATGTTCTGTGGGTGGATTGATGAACGGTGCAGAATTCGCCGAAGTCCCTCACATATTTTCTCACATTTTACGCTGCTCGTCGCTCTATAACCCCACACTAGAGGGTTCTAGTGTGGGGTTATAGAGCGACGATCATCGTGTATTTCAGGTTTCATCCGAGTTACTGTCACCGCTATTTAGAACAAATGTACATATACATAAAAAATAAATATAGAAAAATAAATACAAACTCTGTGAACATTTCAGCTGTCTACCTATTACGGTTCATGAGAAACAGCCCTGTGATAGACGGACGGATGGACGGACGGACAGCGGAGGCTTAGTAATAGGATTCCGTTGGCACCCCTTGGGTACGGAACCCTTAAAAGTAAGTGGTGCATTAAGAGGGCGAGCATTTGAACCCAGACCTCTGGTATTCAAGGCAAGTCCTCGCGCCACTAGGGTACGAGCCGCTCAAGCCATAATAAACTCGAGCGTGGAAACACGTTCATATCTAAACCAAACGAGCGACGCACTGATCAGTCTAAACGTGTGGCGAGTCAACGCAGACCTATCTTCACCTAAAACCCCACAAGTCTGCCAAGACATTTCGGAAGGTGAGTTGCCTACACTGCGTTATGGCCATTTTTTGGATAATGCAGCCCAGTGTACTGCTTGGGACGGATCGAGTCATACCCCCTCCAATTGGTATGCCAGCGGCTGCACAGAAACATGAGTTGAACCATCACGCCGAATATGTAGCACTGGTTGAACATATGTAGGTAAAAAAGATACAAATCATATCACACTCCACAGCAGTCGCGGTGAGTCACATCCATGACGATACGCCGCGTGCCAGCGATCCCGAATACATTAGGAGTAACAGTAATTGCTTGTGACCAATGCTTGTGACACTTTGAACATTGCGACAGTATTGGATATAATGAATATGTCAACACGCTTTGAGCACAGACTTGACCGACTTTCTAAGCAGCAACCGGCAATGTCGAAAGATCGGCCTCTCCACCGCCCCCGCGTCGCCGCTGCCGCCGCTCATTTCCGGTCCATTTTTTTATCTAACTAAACATGGATAGCTACACCATACCGCATTCCCTAAGGAATTTTTCGCCATGCTAGGGCCTTTCCTTTATGAGCACAGTTGGATGGAGAACACGGAGAAATTTTATTTTCGCTTCAACCATATTTTCTTTAGGGGTGCTAAAAGTTGTAAGATTTTTTTGAATCCGTGGTCTTACCCCCTGGGCCACTTGCATACAATGTAAGCCAAGTCGAGCTAGAAATAAAGGTGCGCGTCGCAAAACCTGGCTGCGAAGACGGCTAGGGAGAAACTTCGATACTAACCTGTCTGCGGTTGACACTAGTTGCATGCAGCATTCCATGAAGTAGGTACCTAGTACGTAGCTGAGATGGAAGGTACTTTACTCAGTGAACGTACCTCAAGGAAGACCAGTTGGAATACTCAATGTAAATAACCTCGTAATCGCTCCTTGTGAAACTTCGCCGCTCGCCTCCGCCGCCGCTGGGACAGATAAAAATAGATTCCCGACGTAAATGCATTCCTTGAACACAGGTTAGCGACCGATTCAACCAGCGAGCATGGAAGGACCTGAGAAGCGATCGAAAATCATTCTTCTACGCAGCAGCGTAGCCACGAGTTAGTTCTAGACGTCCTAACTGTTTATGATACTTTTGAGATTACCGCGGTCGTTAGACATCTTTTCGGAATTCATAACTAACTGTTGTTAGTTACGAATTCCGGGGCGCGCAACATCAAATGTTTGTTGCACTTAATAGCGTCCTGTGATGTTGGAACCCGGAAATTTATAATAGCGAATTCGTTCCGCTTACAGTTATGTATGGACGATGCTCAGCGGGCAGAACTTGCATCCCTTATTCCTCCCCATCCAACCTATATGCGGAGCACCCGCCGCAGAGAATCAGAGGACCCCATCGTGTTAACAAGGTTTGTGATCAACGAACCGTTTCTCAAACTCATTTCTCTGCCGCACCGCCAGGATATGGAACTTATCCCTGCTGGCGGGTTTCTTGTCCTGAAATCTGTAACCCGGGCGCCTCCAAACGTAATTTAAGCAAGCTCGACATGGGGTGGATTTGGCTTTTCTCAGTATCTTTGGTCTGTCAGCACAGCCGCCCATTATTTCTACCACCCACCTAGTATTTCATAAAAAACGTTAAAAGCCCCATACCGTTTGTATGGTTCGGTTTCTACTCCCGTCCCGCCCGCTCGCTGAATTCAACAGTGTCATTCATGCGCCCGGCTTGCAGCCTAGAGTCATTCACGCGCGCAGCTACCTACTTACTAACATGTTTTTTTCGTGGTCAGTCAGTCAGTCAGCGTATTTGCGTCCACTGCTGGACATACGCCTCTCCAATTTTTCTCCAGTCCTCCCGGCCCTCCGCGGTACGGAACCACTGCTTTCCACCGACGCACTTGATGTCGTCGTCCCACCTGGCGAATGGTCTTCCCACACTCTATTTTCCTGTCCACGGCCGCTAGTGTAGGACAAGGTTACTCCAACGATCTTCGTTGATCGTATTCTACGATTCGTTGAAAAATACCCGTTTTAAATATTGATTTGGAATGTGAATCACACGGGTATTTTGTTGAAAGTGATCAACGAAAAGACAAAGTAATACCTCGGCTTAACAATAATTTTGTCTGCCAGAGGCAATTCTTGAAATATCTGCTCTTTGTCACGTCCGCGTCACCTTCAAACATACTGACCTCAATACTGGCATATATGGATATGGAGGGCTTTCAACATAACAAGATTTTTTTTATTTAAAAAAAGGAAAAGTAATCAAGGGGAACTGCGGACAGAATCGCTTCTTGAGGAAAAATACAAAAATAACCTCGTACAGTTTTTCTTGTCATGCGACTTCTACGAAATGAATGGTCACGCAAAATCTTTAGTTTATGGAGTTATGGAGATAATCCGCATGGAGTTAACTCAGCACCCTTCAATATTGTCGATAAAAAGTAAGGTGTTTAATTATACGTTGATGATTTAGATTTCGTGCCCTAAATCTGACGTTTAGATGTATTTCGTACCTCACAGGCTGTGAGGGCAGCCAAGCGGGCGGCCGAACGGAGGGCGGGGCGGCGGTGGTGTGGAGGCGGCATCTAGCGACCGTCCAGGATGGCGGGAAGGAATAGGGTTGGCTAGTAGCGACAAGGTTTCGGCTCAACGCGTCACCGTGCGTCGCCGGCTCGGATGCTTTCATGCTTGACACAATAATAAAAAAAAATACGTCTCAAGGTTATAAAATATCAGAGAGGTGAGAAATATATTTCATCAGGACCCTCCAAATCTTTCGATGGTCAAGTTACAGCAGTGACTGCTTTATATATAGGTATCCAACGATATTTAAATATCTCAAGTCATAAGCAAGCACTGTATGTAAATTGTTATTCCCAATGTTCTTGCGAGACAAATTGTAGCCTGCTCCGAATGTAAACGGCCATGTACAACATTGAAGTGATGCTGAGCCGAGGCAGATTGCTCGTCAGTCACCGCACCAGTCGCTCGCCAGTCGCTGGGCGTCGCGGAGCGAGTGCGGTACCATGCAGTGCACGGTACCTAGTTAGTACCTACCTAGTACCTATACCTACTTACACCGCGAACGTGAACGAGACACGTTGCGCGCAGACGTGGTTTATTTGTCCAGTGTTAACATTCCTTACAGTCCTGTGATAACACCACACCACTCGCGCAGGTGGAGGCGGTTGCTTACCGATAGCAACAGCTGTCCAAGTGAATGGATTTTTACAAATACTTTCAAGGCTTAGGTGAGTAAACATATTTATTGTGTAGCGGCAACGTCAGTGAAGATTGTGCTATTAACAACTATGTAGATAACACCACTGGTAGATACTTTAGGACTCCTCGAAATTATTATATCTATATCGTCCCTAGTCTATTTTACGATATTGGATAATAGGGCCTTTTAAACTCGAAACTATTTCTATTTGAATTGAAGACTTCTAAAATTGTAGTCCTAATCAATATTTCAATTGACAGTGAAAATTTAGTTCCGTTTCCGCAGTGGGCGTACCTACCTACTGAAATAAATTGCAATCATATTGCAATGCATCGGACGACTTGGCCCGATTCCAGGAGAGACGGCTGAGTTAATCAATGTTAAAACACTTCGCTTTTACTGAACTCACACCCTTACGTACGGTCGATAAAAAGTGACGTGTTCACTCATACGTTGACGTTAATTTTTATGTTGTGTCCTTCGTTCACTCGGACCTAAATGTGATTCATAAATAAAAACAGAATGTCACAGCTACAACTTTTAATTTATTGACTTTTTTATTGTAGTTTTATGGCTGCGTTTATCAAGTCGGACCGATAAGAAACATTATTTTAAGGGTTTTATTTCTTATTGTATAAACTTCATAAAGGTACAAGCTCCATGGGTAATGATTAATGAAGCTTATTTTTATTTTCCGGAAATTTCATGTTTTATTAAATATTTAAAATATAAAAAAATAAAAACTTGGAAAGTTACTCCAACAGAATTAGATCAATTTTAAGTTTAAGTTTAAGCGCACGTTGCTTTTAATCCAAAATAAGTTTATTTTTACTCAAATGAAGGTTACGTGCTTCTCTTACGAAACTCTCAGAAGTGTGGGGGGAGCCTAAAACTGAGGAGAGACAGCGAATTCGACGCGAAGGAAGATTTCCACCAGTGGAAAGTTTATGGAGTTTTTCTATGTACCCAACTACTTAATGGGGAAACTACGTGTTTCTTCATTACTAAGTCTCAGATAAGGTTTCATTCGCACGTGCCCGCTTGCGAGGATGTTTCGTCATATCAGCGTACACTACACATCCTTCATTTGCCTACGATAAACGTGAATACTATTTAATCTATGGACATCCTTCCCATTCAATGAGTAATCTACTATTCCAACGGTTCCGGTCAGGATGACGGAAGATCAGCTGTTAAACAGATAACCTAACAATCACATACGCATAGACTCGAAGGTCCAGACTATCTCTATACCTATTCATCAAAATGTATTTATTTATATAAGTTGATTGCACTCAAAAAGACTCGGGCAAAAGGTACAACCTCGGGTACAACTAGGTTTCAGCGGTTTAGGCAGTTTAGGCATTTATGAGTATGTTATGAGTATAAACGCAACAGACAGACGGAGTTTCTTTCGCATTTATAATATTAGTATGAATAGATAAAAAAAATATATATTCTTTGCTTTTTGGGAAGATTTGTCCCGTCTTATTTTATAAATGTAGTTGCAAATGTATTTTTTGTTTGATGATATGTTTTGATTACGTAGTACCTAGATTAAAAGGCCCAAAACAAAAATCAGGTGTCCCAGTTTCCCCATTTTTATGCATACAATTCGATAAGAAAATCCGGAAAATGAAGATCTTAAATAATTAATTCTTCATTCGAGAAGTACACAATATACTGTTTTATTTTGGAAAATAATTTCGGCCATAGCATTGCTGTAATAAAGTTTAATGCACGTAAATCGACGTTTAATGACATTAATTCCCCATTCAGGCTTGACAAAAGAAAAATTAACAACGTAGGTACCTATTTTATTATTTTTATTTTGTAACACTTTGTAACAAATAGAGCAAACACACTTTGTAACACTGAACAAGCAGCTAAACATGGTGCCGTTTATCATAAGGAGTCGGATAAAATTGGAACAGCACTAAAAATACTCCAGTGTTTACTCCAAACACGCACGCTCACCAAAGGACGTCATTCCATTTGAAACATCTGACGGTTATAATTTCCATTTGGTAGTTCGTAAATTGACCAAACCAAGCGCACCGTTGTCGAACGGGTCAAAGAACATAATCTCCGAGCAGATTGCCAACTCTGCCAACAAACTGCTATGCAGTTTGGCAGAATTTTGTTTTAAAAAATGTTGTAATATAATTTCATGTTTATTTAAAATATAAAAAAACAAACATTAGATTGGGCTCCATGACCAAAAAATCCTAGCTACCCGGCATCATTACTATCCCAAAATGTTACGTGAAGCGGTTAAAATTTAAAAACATAAAAAAAGTCTACAGGGAAAATCACGGAGATCGACCACTCCGTGGGGAAAATGCATACTATGTATGGCGTGAAATTATGAATAAATCGATTTCAAGCAAAAAGTGATTTGATTGCTGAAAAGCCTATCAACGACATCAGTGATGTGTGTAGGAACATCCCTAGCAATAACACGAATGTGAGGGTAGTTGGAAAAACTGAACGCACGGCTCGGTCGGTACTGACAGGAATAAAGTTTGTCTATTGTCTATCTCTGACTGAGGCTCGGTGGCGGCGCGGCGGAGGAGGCGCCCTGGTTCAGTTCTCCCGTGGCCACGATTGGATGCAATCACAGAAGTAATGATGCAAGTAATCCAATCCTGAACAAACGAAGCGTCGAGATAAAGAAGGATACCTACGTTGTGTATACATTTTTAGCGTAAGTCCCGATAAGAAACAGAAACACAGAAAAACAACATTTTCTATTTGTAAAATATTATTTATATATATTTGTAAAAACCAAAAACGATATTTGTGTGGCCAAGCGGGAGTCGGACTCGCACACGAAGGGTTACGTACCATAGAACATGATTAAACACCAAAAAATAATAAAAGAGGCCCTTTAATCTTGATTATTTTTTAATTTTACCTATTTTTTATGATATACAGCCCTCTGACAGACGGACGGGCGGACGGACGGATGGACGAACGGACGGACGGGCGGGCAGCGAAGGTTTAGTAATAGGGTTCCGTTTTCACCCTTTGGGAATGGAACCCTAAAAAGTAGTGATATCAAATTAACATTTACAGTGAAAAATATTCAAATTGATTCTCCACTTGTTTCTTTCTTCTTCAAGGTATGCGCCCCAAAGAACCAGAGGAGGTTTACCCTGCTTTAATGTTACTTACATATATCTAAGAAGATATATGACTGATGTAGCATTTTGTTTAGCCGAGCCCCTAGTCCGTTTAGGCTCAACCGATCGACTTGCGTTTTCCAATGTATGGATAATTGAAAAGCGCGTGCAGTGAGCAATAAGCGATCTAACATTTTGCGAGTTGAGTTTGATTTGAGAGCGAACGTATCGTCGCCGTAAATATATTGACGTTGCTGTTTACGTCGACTCCTTTTTTCATACAAATCGGTAGTCCGAGTTTGATCTTGACAGTTTGAAGAACTAAAACATTATAAGTAGTAAAAAGTTGTATGGGTTTTTTAACGTTTTTGCGTAACTTGGAAGTTCCGTACACATCTATTTAGGTGAGAACTCGGACTGACCACCCAGGTGTTATTAGTATGAGAGGGTCCAGTGAGTGAGAGCGGCCCGAGCGGCCGGTCTCGGGGCGAGGTTATTCGGTCGGTGGCTGGCTAGCACGTGCTAGTACCAACACGAAGATTTACTTTCGCTTTATCAATTGCGCAACTTGAGCGCTTACACAACGATATCATTGAATTCGGTTTTCGATATATACACTTTAGGGTCCCGGAAAACAAAAGAAAAAACAACCCATCCTTCTGAACCCATCATACCTCTTATGCGCCCAGACGTTTGTCTGTCTACGGGCCGAGTGCACGAAAGGACAAAAAATCAAAATCAACGTCAAAATATGATCAAACACATCACTTTGTGTGGACAGTATGGAAGGAACTCTATGCGGATCACTAAAAGTGACGTGTTTGAACATTGATTAACTCGGCCGTCTCTTCGTGCAACCGGGGCTACGTCTGTCTGTCTCAGCCAGTGCATTTCGTTACAAATGCGAGCTGATCTATGGTTACGAATCCATTTATTACTGTAAGCTCCCTCTCCTTTTAGGTGGTCCGCCATGGTTGCCACTGGAATAAAATATTTCTGTTTTCCATCCAGTTCAAATTAGCCGTGCTCATAAATTGAAGGTCCTGGCATGGCATCTAATTCCTACGGAATGCGAAGTGTTAGGCGTGTGTGTCCATGACAAGTAACATAAAAAAATCTACGACCGTGGGGCCATGGAAATATCGATGTATTATTTTTACCAATGATAGCAAGTGATTCGTCGGTATGTTCCAGGATTGGAAGCATAGAGCAACAGTATTTATGACCGATAGAATGGGTCAGACGCCAGAAAGCCTGAAGGGCAGTGAGTTATTTTCTCACCAATTCCGCTGTTGTAATTGAGCTTGGCCAAGTTCTGAATGCGTTTGCTCGTATGCCTAGCCTCGTTGAATCGGACAACCAAGTTTTGAAAGATTGGTTCTTGACTACAGCTATTTCGGGCCGCTGAGGAATGGAATGTAAAATGTACCAGGAATGTTAAAATGTCAACCTACTGTGCCTTAAGATAGTACCAAACCGTTCTAGTAGTGGTAGAAGGTAATAGTCGTAATAATTGGTGATACAAACCAATAAAATAGTACACATTGTAACTCATAAGCACCCCTGAGCCTGAGCTTATACAAAATTTGTTGCCGTGTGGTTCAGATCACTTGTCCAAATATAAAAAAACAATGTTAAATAATCGCAATCATGTCTAAAGATATCACACCGGATGCAATCTGCGTGATTGAATAATATGATATTTAGATTCCAGGAAACAAAGATAACATGAAGCAGTTTTTCCCAAACTGCTTAGGTAGATACTTATAAATTCTATCTTTACAACGTACTTATTACATATTTTAGCCACGATAAAAACACACGTGTGTTAATGCATTCATTACTTCTTATACGTATATGTAGTAATTCAAATTAATAATAACATATTAAGCATATCATGGTGGCGGCTCTCAGTTTTATATTTGTTTTCTATTGATTTGATGGTCATCATGCCACGATTTTCAAGATCACCGTATTACTTTCAAATGCCAAAAACGTGTCACAGGAAGAATTTTAAGGTCGCAGGAAAATTTTGCTTTCGGATGACTTTTACTTAATTTTGCTCAAAAAAATGTTTGCGTTGCAGACCAAAAAAGATAGTTTTTACAGATTCAGGTTGGGTTATATCCCGTTGAAAAAAATAAAAAAATAAACTGCGGA
Organism: Incurvaria masculella; assembly: GCA_946894095.1. Classification (NCBI taxonomy): domain Eukaryota; kingdom Metazoa; phylum Arthropoda; class Insecta; order Lepidoptera; family Incurvariidae; genus Incurvaria; species Incurvaria masculella. Next base: position 10,785,672 of record OX335647.2, read on the forward strand.
CACAGATTTTGTTGTTAGGTACAAACAATAAATTTAATGGGCAAAGTGATTGTTTATTGTTTATTCATGATCCATAGACAGTATAATACACTGAGATTTATCATAATTTATGATTAGCTAGTTCAGCAATTCCAGCGAAGAAGCGCAAAAGCAGGAAATGCAAAAAATGGTACCCGTGAAGATGTTTATAGAATATAACAAAAGGTTTGTTCCATAAATCGTTATTTTGTTTCTTTTCAGTGCTTTGAGATTCTTCGTTCTCGGCAGCTAATTGATGATGGAAGTCAAAAGTACCAACTGGGAAGAAGGTAAGAATAATGCCCTATATATAATGCTATAAGTATTTTAGGGACAATGGCTGCCTCGGCAGACCTAGAGGAGATATTTTATTTATAATGCACATACTATATTCTCTATTTGAATTTTCATTATTAATAATGCCCTTATAAACCAAATTGTTAACCTTGATACCACGGATCTTGATGCAAGTGCCTTTGGAGCAGCTGCTCTCGCTCACAGTGGCCGAGTGCTGTGTGCGGTGCTGGGAGTGTTGCTGGTGTCTAAAGTAGAGTGTGGATGTTGCAGAGTTATCAACGGTGTCGTCGATGGCGCTGGTGAAAAGGTTGCCTTTGCTCACGGGGGGCGAGTCTTTTGTGTGCTGTTGGCAGTGTCGGTGGTGTCTATAGTAGAGTGTGCATGTTGCAGAGTTATCGACGGTGTCGTCGTTGGCGCTGGCGGAAGGGTTACTCTTACTCACGGTGGGCGAGTCTTGTGTGCGGTACTGGGAGTGTTGCTGGTGACTGTAGTAGAGTGTGAATGTTGCGAAGTTATCGACGGTATCGTCGGTGGCGCTGGCGGAAGGGTTACTCTTGCTCACGGTGGGCGAGTCTTGTGTGCGGTACTGGGAGTGTTGCTGGTGACTGTAGTAGAGTGTGAATGTTGCGAAGTTATCGACGGTATCGTCGGTGGCGCTGGCGGAAGGGTTACTCTTGCTCACGGTGGGCGAGTCTTGTGTGCCATGCTGGGAGTGTTGCTGGTATCTACATTAGAGTGTGCATGTTGCAGATTAAGTTTTGAGTCAGCCTCGGTAGCCTAGTGGTGCAACACCTTGTGATTCGATAAGCTGGGTGAAGCACATCTGAGCGCGGCTGGGTTCTGAATGGGTGACCATTTTCAACCGTTGAGGCTGGCCGTGGTTCTGATTCAACGTAAAACTGTAGGTTCCGATCAATATAAGGATGGTCCCTGCATGGCACCTGGATCCCATGTGGTGTGTGTTATATCTGACGGTCAGTTTGGTATTTTATTTTATTTGGGAAATCAACAGCGTGTTAGATCACAAGTTAACAAAAATACAGGAGCCAAGGGCGTCGCCAAGGGGGGGCAGGGAGGGGCAGCTGCCCCCCCCCCTAGAGATTCTAAAAAAGTTGCCAAATATAATGCTACCAAAGTCCTAAGTCTTTGAGTTAATTTGCTTGAAGTTCAAGCCTTGAACAATCATTCCCGTACGTCGAAACTAGAATGAATTCACTAATGAGAATGAGAAAAGTATGAATTTTAGTAGGTAAAGTCAACTTGCCCCCCACTGCGCCATCGGCTGGCGACGCCCTTGACAGGAGCTAAATTATGTTGCCAATTACAGATTTCCTTTAATATAAACAAAGTAAAAGTAGACACCAAACACAAATTTTGGTTAACTCTAGAACGTTCATTACAGTAAGTTATTTAAATTACATAGTTTCTATGTAATTGTAAGTTGCTACAATAATTGCTTAAATTTAAATAATAGATTTTCTTTCTACACGACCTTGTGCTTGTTTAATGTGTGAATGTGAGTGGGTGTTTTTGAATGAGAGGGCGTGAGGGTGTGAGGGGTTAGCCTACCATGTCTAGTAAAATAAAAAAGAGTTACCGACGGTGCCGTTTCTGGGGTCTCAAGCAGAGCATGTATGTTGCAGAGGTGTCGACGGTGCCGTCCGTGGCGCTGGCGGAGGAGCTGCCCTCGCTCACGGCGGCCGGCGTGGTGGGTGTGGTGCTGGTGGTACTGCTCGCTATAGTCGTCGTATTCACCTTGGGCGTCTTGCTTGATTTTCGGCAGCAGTAAGTAAAATGTTGCTATATATTCAGACTAATGGAAACTTATTATTGATTATTGAGTGCACCTTCATGCTTGCATCTTCTTTAGTTCTCATATTCAAAAGAACGAATCAGAATTCGAAAATCTTGCTAAAATCTATCGGCCAAGCAATAATGTAGTGAACTTTTCAGGAAAGTTCTCGGGAACAAAACGAAGCGATTTAGATCAAGAAGACGAGAAGTAGACGTAGAGAATGATGGAACCAGCATCGCCGGGCGCATGGAGCCATCAGCCGTCACCGTGTCTGTGCCAGCGGACGCCGTTGCAGCCCTACAAGCGCCCTGACACCCCCATATCTCGTGCCAGCGGCGGCGGCGGCAGCGGCGCAGGTCGCAGCCGGGCCGGAAGAAGAGAAGTAGACCTGGAGAAAGATGGAACCAGCATAGCTGGGCGCATGGAGCTGTCAGCCGTCACCGTGTCTGTGCTCGCGGACGCCGTTGCAGCCCTACAAGCGCCCTGACACCCTCATATCTCGTGCCAGCGGCGGCGGCGGCCGCGGCGCAGGTCGCAGCCGGGCCGGAAGAAGAGAAGTAGACGTGGAGAAAGATAAAACCGGCATCGCCGGGCGCATGGAGCCGTCAGCCGTCACCGTGTCTGTGCCTACACCGTTGCAGCCCTACAAGCGCCCTGACACCCCCAATAACTCGTGCCAGTGGCGCAGGTCGCAGCCGGGCCGGAAAGCGAGCTAGGATGACGCGTGGTTCACTAACGCAGATCTTATAGAAACTGAGTTAGCTGCGATACGTCGGGTGACGGCGAAGCTAAGGGTAGGCTTATCGTGCAAGTGGATACGTTGTGTCTGTGTCGGTACCGAGCGGCAGTAAGTCAGCAACTCTAAAAATATATATTTTTATCCCTCTGTGAAAGTGATGGGAAACTATTAGTAGACTAGAGCTAGATTCTGGTTTCCCCCGCCCACTTGTGAATAAGCGCTGCGGGCGGATGCGGGTGGAAAGGTGCTGAGCGAGGAAATACGGATGCAAGAAGGCACGGAGTGGAAATATGGAGGATGAATAAACTTCTTCATCGTCCATGCTTCGGCTCATACCCAAATGCAACGTTTGGGTATTAGACTTTCCTTTATTTTTTGAAATTCTTGGTTAAAGTAGCGAAAGAATGCTGCTTTTCATATTTATAAAATTAAAATAATTTGCATGTGGATAGGATATGGTGTTTCGCTATGATAAACACAGAACACAAACGTTTTCTGAAAAGCTATCTAATTTCACTGCACATAAATAAAATATAAAGAATCGATAACTCATATGTTTCTTGTAGAGATAAGGGTATATTGTCTAAGGGTCGCCAACGTAAAGTCCAAAAACCATAAGGTCAAAAACCCAGAACATCCATAAGTATGTATTTTCGCGTGTATTATAAAATGCATATAATCTAACCTAACTTAATTGAAAATATCCGTATCATTAAGTTTTTGGACGGTACGGGTTTTGGACCTTGGGCTTTTTGGACTTTATTAATTGTGGATTTTTTTAATTCTTTGATGTTTCAGTTTTATAGATATAATAAATATGTATGTTTATAAAATCGACCGCGAAGCAAGGACACATCAACGAAGGAAAGAAAACTGTGAGAAGAACGATATTAGAAGTACATATAGCACAAGGCTGAACTCAAACTAGCAACTAAAAAGTTAAACTTTCGCGGGCAGTGTCTTCCCTTTCCGCCACATGCTCTATTCCTTTTTTTTGGTTTTTAACACTTATATACACATTAATAATTGTTACTTGGTACTCTTTATGTGATCATAATATAAGTTTGATGGCGGGGTAACTAGTTTTGGATACGGTTTTTTACCTATATACATGAGTGCCTCTATTTGTAAAAGTACGATATATTTCTGACTGTATTTTAGCGAACCCATTTCCCGGAACGATAAGTAAGACCAAATACATTGGATAGTAACACAAAATATAATAGTATAAACAAATGATCTGTGATAGTAAAATTAACACGCTGCTAAATAATTGTGTAACATTTTTATGTATAAAGTAAATTGAAAACACAGATTACAATTTTAGAGTAATCTGTGATGAACTGTTAACTTAGGTCATTAAACGGGGAGACAGCAAGCCCAAATCGGTTTTCTTTTGTGTTATTTTTTCTGTGACTTTAGAAACATAAAAGATCATTTTTGCGGGACGCGCAATAGGTATGTTCGTTGCACTAAATAGCGTCCTGTGATGTGTTTACGTGTCGTTGGAACTCGAGAAAATTATTGTAAGCGAATTCACTCGACGGCGATCCCGTTTTTGTATGTAAACTTAACTTATTCTGTGGTAAAATTGGCTATACCACAACCGCCCCCACGCGGGTTTTCATCTTCTACTCCCGTCCGTCCATGCTCTCTGGGCACAGAGATCGTTGATCTCCGTGTCTATGGATTTAAGGCTGTAGTGAGGGCATTCTATTTACATTATTATTGTATTTTTTTTGTCCCAAATTTTGCAAAATTAAATAAAGAAGTCGAAGAATCCCTAAAAAATAATCCTGCGAAATCGATCATTTTAACGATTTATCAATTCTTAATAGGATAATCAGGTGATCAAGTTCAATGCAATGGGGTCGTGCCAGTTACCTCAGTCAAATGAAAATTTGCACCTTAAAAAATCTACTGAGAGCTGATTTATTAGAGAGAGGCTGATGTTTGAGAGTTATTACAGCACATGGATTTCTGACAAAGGACATTGATTAGGCTAGTAACAATAACAGCACACGATAAAGAGTCCACATCGGCCAACACATTAGATTTGGATATCTGACATCAATACTTCAATGACTCTAGAAAATATCGAAATCAAATAACAAACAGCATTAATTTATTTGCAATGGTTTCGTATACCTACTTAATGTCATGTCATGTACTTACTTAAAGGAAATACATAGTAAATTCACATTTTTTTATTAATCCGTTATTATATATTTAATCATATAGGTACAAACTTGTAAATGAATAATCAACGCAAATCTATATTCAGGCTGGTTGTTGGTAATGTTTTTTATTGGAATGTCGCAAATGTCAATGTCATCATGTAAAATGAGTTTTAATCACTTATTATAGGAAAGAATGTTATTCTACCTACCTACAAATAATTTATTGCATACAAGAAAAAGTTGTATGTGGACGCCACATGCAAGTCTTGGCTCTGCAATACGCTTCGACACTGAAAATACTTTTTACAATAAGAATTAATGTTTCTTATAATTATATTTGATTTCTTCTTAGACTTCAAATCTTAACAAAATGATAAATGTACGAAAAATAAAGGCAAACGTTCCATTTAAAAAATATATTAAAAGCTTCCCTTTTATATCTGTAAGTTTTTCAAAATAGTATAGGTACTTCCGGTTTGAAATTAAAATTACTCGTTTCGTTTGAAATCTATTCACCAGAAATAGAGACAAATTTGATATCTCTTTCTGTCATGCTGACGTCAACCAAAGAGTAAAAGTTTTTGGAATTCCTTCTCTTCCTTCTTCACAAACCAGAAATACATTACCTATCTACCTTCAGTCCGTATATCTGCAGTGGGTAAAATATGTAAACCTTTGATCTAAAACGTGGGTCATAAATTGTATCAGCCGAAACCTTAAATTATAATGTGCCATAATCGTTCTATTGTAAACGCCCTAAAGCTGAGTGTTCTTACAAATTAATAAGTGCAGTGATAGACAGGGAAACTAAATTTCGTGAGAGTAAAGACACACTGACCCTTCATCACATAAAAAGTGTTTTTTTTTGCCTTTATAATCCTCTCACTGCTTAAGCTTGTTCATAGGACATCGACATAAAAAGGATGTTTGATACGACCTTCCGCGGTCCTTCCTAACTCAGTGTTGGTACCAAGATGTGTGTCGTTAAAAGTGATCTTCTAAAATTGTACTTTACCAGCAAAACCTAGGAACAATGGAACCAGAATTCATAAATCGCCGTGTAATAGGTAAAGGTACGTCATATCTTTAACATGATTAATCTGTGTAAATAATGGCTTCAAAAATAACGTGCTTGGAATATATTACCCTTTATCACTTGGTTATCTTACAATTGGTTATATTATCTCGCAGTCCTCACATGCATGACACTGATCAAATAGCTATAGAGTAATGAGATCTCTCTTACGCCCACTAATACTTGAAAATAAAGTGAATAAAATAAAAATACAGACCGCATTGCAAGGTTTGAGCAAGAGGACCATACAATTACGCTCCCCATAGAAACAGGGTTAAATAATCGTTCCAAAACAGCCATTGCAATTGACTTCTTATTCGGTTTCTAAACCAGGAAACCAATAGCTGTGTCCGCAAGTTTTTGTTTGTTAGAAAAATGTAATCTGGGTCAAATCACAGAGAAGAAAACATGTATGAATATTTAATGTTTGCTGTTAGTTGAATCTGTCTTAAAAAAAGGGTACACCGATATTCACTGCCTGAAAAACTTTATTAGATATAAGTAAATTGGAATAGTGGTTTCAAATGATTAGTTAAGGAACAACTTACTCTATCTTACCCGTTGAATGAATGTTCTTTTAGTTTCGTCAATTTCTAATTATTATAATTAGAGTGTGATGTCACGACTTAAAATGACAGCGATTACGTCATCCGAAAGAGAAATAAAAGTTATTCGCATTCACCCGTACATATCGAGTCCATGAGTTCAGGGGGTGGACATTGCTTTCTGCATTTAGTAGGATATCATTCACGATTCGAATACCATCGTAGGCATAACAATTTTACCTACCCCAATCCAAAGAAAAAAAGAGGCTTCCTTTCAATGTAACCAATCCGAAAGTGCGCTGTGCGCTGTGACTATATCCTGGCGGCTTTTTATTTTAAATTTGTTGGTGTGTGTTGATAATTTTCGATAATTATTTGAAATGGGGAATAAAACACAAAGCTATCTGCAGATTTCGCATGAGCGACCTCACCGTAATAACGTCCTGTCGTGATAAATAACCAGTTTTCTTCCCCATTGTAAAATATCAAAACACATTATATAAAACGTTATAAGTCTAAAGTCTATACCAACATTCAAACATTGCTTCCAGCACTTAACTTCTGCACGGATAAACTTAAACATCCATAAAATATAAAAATATGTAAAAGGACCCATATATTTTTCTTATGCTAGGTGCAGGTTGTCGTGCCGTGTAGCAGTAAGGTTCTAGGTGAGCGGTCCGACCCCGGCGAGCATGGCCAGGAGCGCCATGCGCACGTACATGCCGTACTCGGCCTGCCGGAAGTAGGCGGCGCGCGGGTCGCTGTCGAACTCGACCGACACCTCGTCCACGCGCGGCAGCGGGTGCAGCACGGCCATGCGGCGCCGCGCGCGCGTCATCAGCTGCGGCGTCACTACCAGCTGCCCGCGCGCCTGCGCACACGCACACCGCGCTATGCGTCACACCAGTCGCAAGCTACACTGCACTCACATAGCACGCTGCTCATTGAACAAGTATTTGATCAGTAGGCCTTTAGATTTCGTGTTCAGGAATCAGGAATCTTTCGGCCGAGAAAATTGCTTTGACAATCACTATATAATAGTTGCCTAGACTAAAATATTCCTGATTCCTGAGCACGGAATTCCATGGTAATGCTGGCTCATAAAACATGGGCATCCAAAAAGTATAAGCCATGTCTGTCTGTCAGTCAACTAGAAGTTCTAATTTGCCAAAATGAAATGTCCAAAGTTAGGGCTTAAAGTTGACACTGAGAAAAAACAAACTTTTTCATAGTAATTTCGAAATGTACAGATTCTGTCATTTAAAATAATCTACCTGCGATTTTGTAGAAGTCACTACAACGCTAAGATGGAGTCAAAAGTAAACAAAAAACAACTCTCTAGAAACGAAAATGAGTGCGGATGTTATTTAATTAAATAGAGGAATTAGTGGCTATATAGCCGGAAATTAATCCTAAATCTGAATCCTTTTATAAAACGCAGTGTTGTTTCTTGGAACATATTCTGAATTTGTTTAGTATGTTGTTAGAAAGTAGACGCTACGAGTTACTTAATAGAGCCTAGAAATTTAAAATTTGATGAGTACTTAGGGAGGTACCGTAGCGGTGGGTGTGAACATGAGCGTGTGGTTACCTGCTCATACTCATCCTGCGACTGGAACCTCTCGCGCTGTATCCTGGTCATGTATAGCACGTGCGTGTCCATGAGCACGTCCTCGAGGCGCTCGTACACGTTCTGCGGGATGCCCTTCGAGGCGACGTAGTCCGTGATGTGCTTGGGCATGCCGAGCCCCGGCGGGCTCACGTAGCGCAGCTGCACGTCGTACAGGGTGAGAAGCCGCGCGAGCGAGTGCACGGTGCGGCCGTTCTTCAGGTCGCCGACCATGGTGACGGTGAGGCCGTTGACGGTGCCGATCTCCTCGCGGATCGTGAACACGTCCAGCAGCGCTTGCGTCGGATGCTCGCCGACGCCGTCGCCGGCGTTGATGACGGGCTTTCTGCAGTGACGAGCCGCGCGCTGGAGTATGACACGTCGGATTATGGATTATGGAATGCAAAGCAGAGATATAATGATATAATACTTAGGTAAATGTTGTCTCAGCAATCATTCTCTCGTTTGCCACGATCTGTAGGTTCAGCATTCTGTGTAGACTGATTACTGTCCAAGACGCGACATTCAAATTAATGGGCGGACCATTCGAATTGGCTGAACCCAACGAAGAAATCGGATCAGAGTACATATGTTGTTTTGCCAACAAAGACCAGGACTCGCTTTTAAAACATAGTTTTTTTTACTGGTAGACGATGTAAAGGACACATTGGATGTGCGCTTATTGGACACAGTACTTATTGATTAATTTGAAAGAATTGGATAATTATCGCAACCACAGCAACAGGGAGCATCAAGTGCATACATAAAATGATCTGATAAATTGTGTACAAAGAGTACTCGCCATTTTAAGGGCCGATTTTTCAATTCTCAGATAGTACTTATCGGAATGATAGTACAAATACACGTTTGTCAAAAGACGGATAGTCATTGCCGAAGAATTATATCTTCTATCACAATTATCTGACTATAATTTTACTAATAAACATATGGACTTACTATATCTAATGGATAAGCAGAAGCGTAAATAAATCCGTCGAATAGTTATCTGACTGTTTATCAGACCATTGAAAAATTAGCCCTAAGACTGACAAGCAAGCAAGTGAGAGACAGTTTGAAACTTACAGCGACCGCTCCAGGTTCGGGATGTCTCAGCACAACGACATCCGCGTAGCCCGCCATTACGGCTACGCTGTCCTCGAGAGTCTCGCCCTTCTTGGCAGAGGAGGATGTCGCATCCGTGTGGATCACAGAGCCGCCCAGTCGCTGCATCGCTGCCGCGAAACTGCAGCTTGTCCTCGTGCTCACTTCGTAGAAGATAGAGGCCATCACCTTCCCTCGCAGAATGTCGTCCAAGCAACGACCCTTGCCCACCGCCGTCTTCATGAACTGAGCGAGATTGAATATGTCGTTGATCGTTTCCTTGTTGAACATGTCGACGGAGAGGACGCTCTTGCCGAATAGATCACTGCGCTGCTTGGCTGGTGGGGGCGGCGGTTGCGGCGCATACGTGTTGCTGTCGCAGCGTTGCCGCACCTGCGCAAGCGGCACGGGCGACATGCTGCGGTATCCGTTTGTTTCGTTAAAGTGAACATTCAGTTTCCCTTGCTGGTCCAAGTGTCTTGTTAGGTCATTCTGTTCGATATCAATGTCAGACAATCTACTCACCTCGGTAGACTTGATTGCGTCACCGAGGCAATGAAAATCTAATGCAGAATTTGGTCGACTAGTTTCCTTCTCCAATTTTTCTATTGCAAAAATTGGGAAATTTGTTTTTTTGGCGGGCCATTCCCGAACGTTCTGACCGAATCCAGGCGGTACGAGCACTTGCCCTTCGACGTAAGCTATCTCTCCTCTGAGAACAACTCTGTGCACTGCCCCGTGAATGTTCATTCCGGAGAAAGGAGTCCAGTGGGACTTGGTAAATTCCATCGCAGCCGGAATGGTCCATTCGTAGTCGATATCGACTTCGACGTAGGTGTTCGGTTGTTCGGGTAGATTGAATATCTTGCGAGGATTTCTGTGAAATTTATTAATAATGTCCTCCATCGTCATACGACCTTCGTGGACGGCATTAAGAAGCAGCGGCAATATCGTTTCGAGGCCCGGGAACCCCGGAGGAGGGTTGGCCGAGCTTTTCTCCTCAACCGTGTGAGGGGCATGATCCGTCGCGAAAACATCGATCACATCCAGATTCTTCCAAAGCTCCTCCTGGTCGTCCGGGCTGCATAGTACCGGCCGCACCTCTGCGCGACCAGCCCCGATTTTGTCGATATCCGCCGTGCTCAGGAACAAATGGTGCGGACATACCTCGCAAGTAACTTTTAGGCCGCGCTCCTTGGCCGCCTTCACAATGAGTATCTCCTCTTTTCGGGCGACGTGGCAAATGTGTATCGGACGGTCTAGCAGCGAGGCCATCAGAATAATTGCACCCGTCTTCTCGCGCTCGGCGTGAGCACAAATCGGCATCTTCTTGGGCCAGTTGGCCAGGTGGCGCTGCCAAACGGTCATGTCGTCGAGACGGAGAGTGCTGAACGTGTCGTTGAGGTACATCTTGAGGGCGACGGCCTGCGGCGCGAGCTCGTGGGCAGTATCGGCGTTGTCGGTGGAGGCCCCGACGTAGAGCGCGTAGTCGCAGCGTGCCCCGACGCGGGACAGCGCGTGGACGAGGTCGAAGGCGGGCCGGTCGACGACGGACGGGTTGGTGTTGGGCATGGCGCAGATCATGGTGACGCCGCCGGCGAGCGCGGAAGCAGTGCACGAAGCGAAGTCCTCCTTGTGCGTGGCGCCCGGCTCGCGCACGTGAACGTGCACGTCAATGAAGCCGGGCAATTTGACGATGTTGCGAGACGTCATGCAGTCCGTGTGGGTCTTCATTAGCGGAACTCTCCCCGTTCGTCGAATGGCCTGAGGCGAATGAAATAATATCAGTGTCAACCGCATTATGAAGGGGTTCAAGATAAAACACCTAAGTACTCTTTGTCTGCTGTAACCTACACCTACTATTGTTACGTATGTCCATCGCAAGTATTATACGTTCTTAGAATATTTTTTTACAGTAGCAATTCATAACTTTCTTGCATGAAACATAACTATTATCCAAATTAGGGGTCGCACAAATGACGTAACGCAATATGGGAGAATTGGCTACCCCTTTCGAAAATTGGGTACTTTTGCGTATGGTTTATTCCCTTGATTACAATACAGTAGTAATATTACTTAGCACCATTTAATACAAAATAAATGATTAGGTAGGTGAATGAGATAAATTGGTAGATAGGTGGGTACTTACCTCTACCAATAGCTTGGCGCACTTGACGTCGGTGACGAGTGGCACGGCGTAGTCGATGGCAAGGCGGCGCGTTCGGTAGCCGTGCGTCATGAAGGAGGTGAGGCGTCGCGCGCCGCTGCCGCGCATGGGCAGGTTGATGACCAGGTCGAGCTGCCGCCGCGCCATGAAGTCCGCCAGGTGCATGAGCTCGCCGTCCGCGCGCGCGTCCTCCGGGTCGCCGATGTGCTCGAACGTCCATTGCACACACTCCACCTGCGGATACGCAGCTGTCACTCCAGTCCCGTCAGTGCATACAGAGAGTAGGTACCTAACGAATTCGAGCTGCCGCCCCTGCGCCATCAAGGCCGCAGATACAAGAGAGCAGCAGCCCAACGAGAAGTAAACATACCGGCAGGGCGCCAATGTGCTCGAACGTCCATTGCACGCACTCCTCCTGAAGATACACGGCTGTCGCTTCAGTCCCGTCAGTGCACATAGAGATCAGGTAACGAAGTCGAGCCACCTCTGATGATGCTGATGAGTTTTTGATGATGGACCCGCTTCGGGATTTGGTGTCCTTGGTACGGATTGCACGTAAAACGTAGTTCTTTCTTAATTACTAGGTGGCAGGTAAGGAACCCGCTCCGACTGTTATTAACGCATTAAATGAACGATGGTCAAAACGGCAAAAAATGGTCCGTTCTTTCCATCCAGGTCAATGTAGCTGTGGGAGCTCCTGGCTTGGCACCTAATTAATTCGGTGTTTTGGGCTGATATCATTGTAGCATGTAGGTAAGGTAGTAGGTGTCGTTTTAGCCATTCATGCCCGGTTAGATAAAAACAGCTTAGTGCCACCCACTGACACCAGGTTATGATGGTTATGAGTTAATAGTAACGAATAACTCGTTTCTTATGAAGCAGACATTATGCACGCTTGTACTTCGCTATACAATCAGATAATGTTTGTTACTTTCACCGCTAATCGACGACGTGTGCACCGATGCAATATTGTGTTGAAAAACAAGAATGCGAGATAGGTACGACGATAAAGTAGAGACCCTACAATTGTATGTCGAAGAAACAAACGTTTGCAAAGGATCTGCATTATAACTGTAAAAAAACGAACTTCTTTGAAGGCTTTGACCCAATCAAGATATTTCTAAGGACAAACAAATTGCGAATACGGGTCGAGCGAATACAGTACGGTGAGATACCTATAACAGGTAACAGGAACATTACAAACATACTACCTAAGTATCAGTGACAGGGCGTTAGTATACTAATTACCTATGTGCATTTCAATTTACTTAACAAAACATGTTTTTACCGGGTGTAAACGGAGGTATGGATCATACGTTAACCTGGTGTTCCTTGGCCTCTTTGGAGCAAAAACGCTTAGTAACATTTTATTGCACGGCTTAAAAACAATTTCGACCGCTCCATACATTTTAATGTGTAGGCAACCCAATGACGGCGAGTTTTTTTAAACCGTACAACTAAATGTTGTCTACCTTTTTTGCTTCAAATGGGACCAGAAAACCTCCGCTAATACCCTGTATAAATAATTTGGTTGCTGTGACTACTCAAGTTGCAGCGAGAAGTCTCCCCGTTTCATCGCCTATGTACCTATACGTATGTGTGTGTAGGTGTTATGTAGAAACTAGTAACGGCTCACTGAAACGACAGCCGTCCAGGAATGTAGTCGGTCAGGTATCCATAAGCATCGACTTTATCAGAGCAATATGTAAGCAGTTTCAGTGTGCCGTCTTTACCTCGCCGCGCCGCACCGCGCGCCGGGCACCTGCCGTGCTCGCTGCCGATTATTGACGGCTATTGGCCGAACAAAGGAATCGTTCGAAGAAATCTGAGTGCTTCAGTCCACTAAGCCGATAACGCACCGATTAAAGTAATCAACCGTGATAATATCAATCACTTAATTTAGCGACGACATCGTCGCTCGGGCAGTCTATTTACAGCGGCCACGGGAGCCGAAGTGCAGAAGTTTGTGCATTACAGAATTGACCTATTTTAGTGCTTACGCAACTCTTACGATAACCCATAATCGATACGACCTAATAAGGTCGCAATACGAGATCTTTCGAAAGATGTCAGAGAAGGCACCCGTGCGTTCCGTTCAATAAGTGGTTTTGGCTAACAAATAGTAATAAGGATTGAAAAATGTTGGCATGACGGGTGTGCCGACAGTGACTATGGGAAACTTCAAGTCGAAGAAGTTGAAGAAGGTCCAGAGCGAACCGGAGCGGTTCTTCGATCGGGAGAAGTGGAAGCAGCAGAAACGCGATGAGAAGAGGAACAAGCCGACGAGCAGCAAGAAGCGCGTGGCGGGGGTGATTCCCCCGGAGGCGGTGACCGTGGGGCTCGGGGTAGGGCTGGGGGCGAGCGCGGGACAAGCCCCGCCGGCTCCGCGCCCCGCGCCCTCCCCGCACCGCAGCTACGACGAGGAGGCGCTCGAGCGCATGCGCCACCAGCTGCTACACGACTCCAACGCATTTCTTCTCAATAACATACTCCTCTCCGTCCAGTTCTTTGAGAATTATGACAAGTAAGTCACGAATTTGCTTTGAGTACAACATGGTTCCGAACCGTATATGTGTCATGACAAGAGAGTAGTTGATGTTTTTTAAATAAAATAGGTACAGGATGTTCGGCACATCGACCGACAATATTAGGTAAGTGGGGTCATTAGCAAGGTTGTGACCCATGATACCTGTTAACAGAGATATTATTGTTTTTTGCGCACGTCATTCGCCGTAATCGGGTAAAAAGCATAGATATTTCCATTTTAAATAACATGCATTTTTGGATGTTTACATCCATGGCAAAAATGTATTTACATAGAGACTATAACAAAATTACAAGTTCCTTCTTATGCAACTAAGGGCTGATTTTTCAATGATCTAATAAACAGCCAGATAGATATTCGACGAATTTATTTACGCTTCTGCTTATCCCTCCGATATACTAAGTCCATATGTTTATTAGTAACATTATAGTCCGATTATTGTGATAGAAGATATAGTTATCCAGCAATAACTATCCGTCTTTTGACAAACGTGAATTTGTACTATCAGTATGATAAGTACTATCTGGGGATTGAAAAATTGGACCTAAGTTAAATTATGGACGTTTTTTGCAACCATACAGCATGTCCCGCAGAACTGAGTACCATGTGGCTTTTGAAAATCCGTGGCATGGCCTTCCATTTGTTGGTCATGCCCATGAGCCACCACCAGATAATTTTTTTTCCGCCTCAGAAAGTAACTTTTCTGTTCCGGTTTGACTTTTGTCTAAATTTTCATAATATTTTTCTATTTTATGCAGGTATACCTCGTTGAACAATCTTAAGTTCATATTCCTTATACAAGATTATAGCATTTAATAGCCTCAATAGATGGAAGCACACATACTTGTGTTAGTCTCAAAGGAATGAGTAATGATAGTGCTATCGGCGATAGCCGGAAACGAAGATAATGAAAATATTCCGATTGACGCGTCTTAGATTTTGTAACCGAGTGCACAATACTATCAAAGAGGATTTGAATTGTCCGTAATTACCGGAAGCTAAGGATTAAAAGCGGCTCATAAACCTCAAATCACCTCTTTCCGATCATTATGGCGGAAATGGTTTATTTTTATCTTTTTGAACCAATTCAGTAGATAGTAGTAGGTAGGAATGAGCCGCGATAGACTTTTTGGTCCCCCTTTCGCTTACGGAACTGCACAACGCTGTAGCCACTCCACATATAGCCACTCCTTTTTAGGGTTTTGTACCCCTAACGGAACCCTATTACTAAGCCTCCGCTATCCGTCCGTCCTTCCGTCCGTCTGTCACAGGGCTGTATCTCATGAACCGTAATAGGTAGACAGCTGAAATATTAACATAATTTTCGCTATAACAACAAATGGGTAAAAATGTTAAATCATAAAAGTGAAAGGGGGCCCCGCACAAAATCGTGTTAAATCTTGTACGATGGTACGGAACCCTTCGTGTGCGAGTCCGACTCGTACTTGCCGGATTTTTTAGGGTCCCGTCGCAAACCCTAATAAATATGCAAGAGTGCCAAATTACGAAAATCTGTTTTGCTGTGCTTCAGAGAGATCCAGCAGCTGAAGAACAACGCGACCCCGGAGTGGGACAGCCAGGTGAACGCGGGCATGGTGCCGCACAACAAGCACGTGTTCCTCGCCGACAAGCTGCAGGAGAGCGTGCACGAGCGCGTGCGGTTCCGTCGCGCCGGAGGCGTGCCCGAGCCGCTCAGCGCGCAGAGGATGTACGTCATCTACGACAACATCGAGGCGAGCGAGCCCGGCGACACCTCCGACTACTCGGCCGTGCTCGACGCGCCCTTCTACAAGATGCTCATGGAGGAGACCAAGGAGCCCGGTCAGTTCTCTCCTCCTAACATTAACGCGTTGTCAGTCTCCGTAGCCCGGTGGCGCGACTCCTCTTTGAGGTGAAACAACTCTGGGAGTGGTCGACCGTTGAGTTGAACTTAATGTCCCTTCCCTTATTAAGTGGCAGGGTTAACCGCATTGAATGAAAGATGGTCGAAGCATTGATGAAAATTGTTTATGGTTTCCATGCAGTTAAATGTAAACATGCTGGCTACATACAATTTCCAGGACATGTTATCTAGGTGGTGTGTTAAACTAATAGCATGACAGTAGACAATAGAAGTATTGCCAACCGACATGGTTGGCAATACCACACCTACTGTCTTCTTCTTCTCCTTCCGAGAAACCCCTGTGAATATATTTCGGTTCATTGATTTAGGTAATTTATATTTCGATCAATCCAAGTATTTTTTTCTCAGACCAAAAAATCTAATGAATCTTGTACATACCCAGGACGGCATAATATTTGAAAGTTTTTTTTGGTTCAAATTAGCACAAGAGAAGTATAGATACATTATAGGCCTTCCAAATAAAACTTTTCCTCGACTTGATTTGCCACTGAACTATCATATTTTTTTCCAGGATATATCAACCTCAGAAAGATTGAAGTATTACAGAATATTTCCACTGAACAACAAGTGGACGACAATGTCTCCGAGAAAAGTGCCCGAAGTGAATTCACCGATTCCGAGAAAGAGTCTAACGCATCAGATGATCCACCGTATCCTAACCGAAGCCAAGGAGAGGCGTTACTGGAAAAGCTTAAATCGAAATTAGAAAATAGTGCTATTAATACGCCCCCCTCTAAAATTCTGGAAAAAAAAAATATAAACACCGAAGAGCGAAACCACTATACAGTAGATTTGTCAGGAAGAAGACCAAGCGGGCCTATTCGGCAAATAAGTTCAGTAGCAGAGAGAGCCACCCTCTCTAACATGTCGCGTATAAAGCAATGCAACGTGCCATTAGGAGAACTTAAGGAATCAGAAAAGAGAAAAAACAGCGGATTAACTAAAGCTGACCTCGACAACTTCAACGCTCAACAAGAGCTAGCAAACAATGAGCAGAAAGTAAGAAAATCTATTTTAAAAACCACGAATAATCGAAGGCCGAGCGGCCCCACAAAAGAGCAGGTTTCCAAATACGTAGGCCGCAAATTGTCCGATGAAAACTCGATAACAGAGGAAACGGAGACTTCGGGCTATCGATCCAACTCAACTTCGAGTCCACAAAATGAGTCAAGCGGGACGGAGTCTGATTATGGTTACTCCACAATCACGGAACTCACCACACCGAAGCCATTAACGTTGAGTTCACGAACAAATGCGTCCGCGAGCACCGGGATAGTGCCCGAGGAGTGCTGGACGGCGGTGCAGGTGAAGGCCACGAGCCACTGGAGCGACGACGATGATGACGACGACGAACCCCGCAGTGCAGCCAAAGACTCCGCCTACAAGACTCTCTATGAGACTCATTATTATATCAATTCTCAAAAATTTATGGTATATTTCGTTGATATTTTCATGACAAAAATCGGAAAAGCGCTAGGGTTTTCGTCAGATGCCATAGAAAATGCTCTTACACAAGGAGCTAGTATATACTGCGATACGATAAAGTATAATTCTTTGGTAGGGTATGAAGTTATTCCGGCAGTCATAGCGGCTTGGCCGAATTCCGCCAATGAATGGATAATTCGTCAACGCCGTATTATACAAAATCCAAGGACTAACTTTAGCTACCAGTGGCCTACTAAGTACATGGTGAACAAGGCGCGGGGTCTGGGGTGCCTTCTGGTTCCAGTAGGATACCGCCCAAAAAAAGGAAGTAACCCTGACCAGCAGCTTCAGTGGAGGCTTGTTTTTCCAGCGGCGGAGAGATACCTCGAAAGTTGCTTAGCGCATTCCCAGGTTCGATGCTATTTATTTACGCTGGCTTTAGTTAAAACTTTCATGGAGAACGAAACCTCCAAGATTGGAATAGATGCTAGCCATATAAAAAATCACCTCTTTTGGGAATGCGAAGACAACTACGCGAGATGGCCTGAAGATAGACTTGGAGAAACACTAAGAATATTTTTAAAATCATTGTACAAACATTTTGGTCAAGCTAGCTTCCCGGATTATTTTATTGAAACATGTGACAATTTTAAGAGCATACCGAAAACGATGCTTCTAAAATTGCAGAGGCGCTTAGCGGATATATTAGAAACCCCGGTGATGCATGTTTTGTGTGCTATTCGAAACCTGAAATACAGGACGAGAGATTTTTATCCGCATTTCGATTACATGCGCCTCTACAGGATACTCACCACTAAAAACGTGTTGCGTTTAATAAACCCAAACATTCAAGACATGGGAGGATATGGACAAGGCGACAGCGGAAACTCTGACACTGAGGATGAATATAAAGATGCGCAAATAGGTTTCTGGGATAAAGCCAAGTCTAAAGACAAGAATTATCAGTGGAACAAGGAGCAGCAGCGCCAGGCTCAGGCGCGCCGCAAGGCTGCCGCCGTAAGCGACAAGGCGAGGAAATCCGTCGCATCTGGCACACAATTGATGGACAAATCGGTGAGCATAATGTTATTTTTAAAGCGTCGATTAGAAGAAAATCTAATCGATTAAACAGTAAAGAATGTTATTAACGTCATTATTTCACGTAGAAAGATGCATCAAGTATAGTATTATCAGATAAATATAATTATTTCGTAATCATCATTATAAATATAAATCATGTTCGATTTTCAGATAGCGATTCCGGCGAAAATGGACATGGAGAGACGTCGGCTCGTGCTCGAATTCTTCGTGTCGCACTTCATATCGATGGCACAGAAAAGCCAGGAGTACGGCGTGACGAAGCAGGCGATAATTTACTTGGAGCAGGCGCAGCGGCTGGCGACGCTGCTGCGCGAGGAGCCCGGCGGCGAGGAGAGCGCCGGAGAGGCGCTCGGCAGCATCCGGTCGCAGCTGACCGAGTGCAAGGTAAAGCTGGTGTCGCAGAGCGCGCTCAAGCCGCCGAAGCGCAGCGAGAGCGTGCTGCTGCACAACTTCAGCCGGACGCGGCCGCGGGCGGTCGCCGGCGGGCAGCTGCGACCCGACTACATCAACCTGCACTCGCAGGATTCGCCGCCGCCGCCGAGCCCGGGCTCGCACCCCTTCCTGTTCACCGATGCGCACGTGCACGCGCACGCGTCCGCCGACCATCCCTCCACTAGTCACAGGACGCCTTCGTTCAGATTCGAAAGAGACTATGATTCGGACAGTGAGGAAGAATCGAAATTGTAATTGGAGCTGAGAATATTAATATAAATATTCAAGACTACACATGTACAGTTTAAATACCCAGTCACAAGGGCTCTAAATTAGAGAAGTTATTGTTTAATAAGAAGTGGTAAGTATTAAGTATTTGTTCCGTCTAGTTTTAATAAAGAACTGAGCTTAGTTTAACTAATACATTGTTTTGGTACCTTACTTAGGTACTTACTTAAGAAATATTTTTAGGAATATTAGGGTTACAGTAATTACACTCATAATAAATTAAGTGATTTTTTAATTGGTTATGTTCTTTCTCTTTAGTTTTTCTCACTCGATTTGTTTTTGAATTATTTGACCCAATCTTCACAAATATTTTATACTAGCTGCGGTACCCGGCTCCGCTCGGGTTAGTGTCGGGTAAATTATTTCATGGATAAAAAGTAGCCCACATGACTGGTCCAAAATAGGGTCAAACTGGTCCAGGACCATGTATCCATCTACCAAATTTAATCCAGATCGTTCGTGCCGAAATAGCATGATTTAAAGAGAAACATCCAATAATTCCCATTTAGAGCTTGGTTGACATTTGGTGGCTATTTTTTAAAAAAAAGCATGTGCCGCCAGAACCTTTCTGCACTTGCACTGCTACAATGCTTACCTAGAAAGTAAGTAACGTGTAACGTAGGCCCACAGCCAGCCTCAACATCGAAAACAGTAACCCATCTCGAACCTGACTGCTCCCAGAGATGCTATACATTGATAAAATACGCACATAAATCGGGTAAGTGGTTCGCATGTTATAAGAATTTAACACACACTACTCACCCCTCTGGTAATGAAGCGTTATATTATGTATCCTATAAGTTTTGAGTAGAATCAGGCTAGACGTAGATACGATCCTCATCTAAATCAAGTATTGGTTCTCAAGGATTTTATTCTATTGGTCGCACCTCCGGCGATTTTGCGTGATGCCAAGTAGTCCTAAAGTTGCGGGAAATACCAAGCCGTATTTCGGTACAATTAGTAAAAGTAAGCGCCTCCCCCATCCTCCCACCGCCCCCCTTCCGCCGAGCCGTGCGGAGCATTGCAGTTTGTATGACAGCCACATCTTAGCGTAAGCGCAACTGAATTCTATTTAGCCTATCCTAATTCCCGGATAGTTAAATGTACGTGTACTAAGTTTGATCTAATTCGCATAATCGGTACATAGAGAAATGATTTCTAAAAATCGTCAATTTAGTTTTAGTATCATAAACGAAGTCTATAAACGAAATATATATAACAAAGCAACTTACTCCATGAACAACCCTTACAGATTTATTATTATCATACACATATATTATTATTGCTGTTATGAAATTCACATTATTATAAATGAACCAAAACAATAAAAAAAAGACCAATTACCAAGGACCAAGTAATTCGTTATAATTAACAGGTAAGTAACCTATCTATATAATTAAAATTAAAATGAAGTATCTTTTTGTACGTGTAACTCCTAACCAAAAAAAAACCTGCCAATAACTAACCTTGGGCCTATATTTCTTTAAGTACAATGCGTTTTTAACAAATCGCTAGTGCCTTGAAAAGTCGCCAAACGGACACAACTGTCACTGACGTCTGCACTGACGCGTCTGCCTGCCCGCGCTCGGGTAGCGCACTCAGCGATGAGCGATTTCTTCCCCTCCCCCCAACCGCCCGCCACGCACCCGCCGCCGCTCCCACCGCCGCCCCCGGCCCCGCTACCCTATGTGTTTTTGTAGCCTATGTGTTATTCTGATGTATAAGCTATATTATTGTAAAGTTTCATTAAAATCCATTCAGTAGTTTTTACGTGAAAGAGTAACAAACATCCATCCATCCATCCATCCATCCATCCATCCATCCATCCATTCATCCATTATTACAAACTTTCCGCTTTATAATATTATATATATATATATATAGTAGGATGGAATTGTACTAATTTAGAGACGACCGAAACTTGTATTGTTTTCAAATATAACAAATAATGTTTCAAGCATTCCTGCAGCGGGAGCACAAATTAAGGTGGACACTTGTCGAGCTAGAGGTATAAGAACTTTTGTCGAGGATTTTTATCCACTGTGATAGCACAAATGGGGAGCTCGATTAATTTGTCGAGGTCGAGTGTTATCTCGATAGAGCGTGGCAACACCCACCGTTTTGTCCACAAGAACTGTCACTTTAAACTTCCCTGACTCTGGCTGTGTTCGCGCAGACTGCTCCGTGATATTTAGTGCAAGGAGCAAGAAATAGCGTTTTACAGAATAGCGGCGAACAAAATGCCAGTTCCTACAAATCGCATACAACTAAGTTATTTCTTATTTAATTTCGTATAGATTGACAATTAAGTATGTTTTTAATGAATTTAGATAAACATTGCTTGGTTTAGCGCATTTGCCTTGTGAGATTATAAGGATTGTAGTTGGTCTAATGTCAATGTGACGTTCATCTCTGCACTTTTTCGGTTTCCCGTTCAGGCTGGAGCGTTGCTCTAAGCCGTTCCGCCTGATTCCTTCCTATAACGGAAAGTTAAGGACAGAATGGAACCGTCTTTGCCCAAACAAACCCATCCATCTTTCGCTCTCATTGCCGCTTGTCCCTGAACCATGAAAACGTTAATAAACGCCTGTGCCATCGCCACTACATACGCACATATTTGTAACACGAACAAACACCTCCTTCTAGAATTTAACAAACCCTCCCGGTGGTGGTGACGAAATTATCTTCAACAAACGTCTAATTAGTAGGGTTAAATTTATTTGTGTTTCCACAAATGGACAAAATGTATTCTTTGTCGAGATTTGTCTATGTTGTGGTTATATTTTGACAATCTCACTCGACATAACATTGTTTATGCTACCGGTTGGCGACAAGTGTCCCGCTCACAAGATAAAGCCTATGTATGTACGTAAGTTTGTCGGCTGGATAAAATTATTTGTGCTCCCGCTGCTGTTTTAATGAAACTTTTGTTTAACTCTGTGCTCTGCATATTAAGTTTATCATACACAAATATAATGATAAGGAATCTCTAGCATACCTAAATTGTAACAACATTTTTTATTTATAAAGCTTTAAACTTGTACCTGTATGCATGGTAGAATAAAAAGAGTGTGAGGAAGAAAATAATTACTAAACAATTAATTATTATATACATGATGTCATTTTAAATACCGGTACAACCTGAAGGGGGTACCGAGAGGGTTACGTACACAGGTTTTCATCTGTATGGCAAATAATGAATCCCAAATTTAATCAAAACTTAGATCCAATCTTGAAATGTAACTCTCCTAAACTTGTTTTATACTGAAATATCGGGATTTCACTGTTGCGGGTACTTTGGAATACAATCTGCTCATGTAAGCCCTGACCAAAAAATTTGCCCTATTCAATTTCTTAAAACCCGTGTACGTACGGTATCAACTTACGAAGATTAAAAAAAAAGAATTAAAAATATATATTTATCTGTAGGTCGTCACTGTGAAGGACGCAGGCAAAGCTATACAGTCAACAAAACTGCTCATGCAATTACTCAAATGCGTTCGCTAACGCCTCAGCAGTGACGTCAGATAATGCAATCGCCACAGGGTTCTCATGGTTGGGGAGTGAAACAATAAATACGAAAAGAACTGCTCTCAATAAAGTTCTCTTACACGCCATGTAGCTTGTGATCGCTAGTGTAGCATTTAGAGGCAACATATCGAATCATAAAAGCACATACAAGATACAGATGGGTACAGTGACCGAATGCAAGACGAATAGAAAATTACCTCAATTCCATGTTCTGTGTAGAAATCTCCGGTACCCATGCTGGCGTAGAGCTTATAACCCATTTTGTGCAGTGTGCGGACGCTAGGGAGAAGCTCCATTTTATGCTGAAATAAAAAAAAACTTTAGAAAATAAACAAAAGTAATGTGGAAATATTTAAAAAAAAATAAAAATTTAAAAATACATACTGTAAAATGCATTTACCTTGAACGTGCCGACTGATAGTAAAATCGCTTTTGTTGGAATTCTGAATCCAGTACTCATCAAAGACTTCAAATATGCCTCGTAACGGTTGTCTCCGAAGCAAGCGACCTCTCCCGTGGAAGCCATCTCCACGCCCAGCGTGACGTCCGCCCCCGCCAGCCGAGAGAACGAGAACTGCGGCACCTTCACGCCCACCTTGCCGCAGCCCTGCAGCACGTCCACCGGCTCCACACTCACGCCCAGGATCACGCGCGTCGCCATCGCCACAAAGTCATGGTCCAATGTTTTGGAAACGAATGGAAACGACCTCGATACGCGGACGTTGCATTCTATCACTTTGAGCTCATTGTCCTTCGCAATCAGCTGCATGTTGAAAGGGCCCGTGACGTCGAGAAGGCCTGCGATTACTCTGGCAATTTCTTTAATTTTGACAAGAGTCTCTTTGTTGATGTCTTGCGGTGGTGTGACGAGCGTGGCGTCGCCGGAATGCACACCGGCGTTCTCTACGTGCTCCGATACCGCCATGCACAAAATCACCCCGTCCGCCGCCACTGCATCCACGTCGATTTCTTTAGCGTCCAGAAGAAACTTTGAAATTACGACTGGGTGATCCTTGCTTACTTTACTAGCAGATTTTAGGTACGCTTCCAGATCTTGGTTAGAATGCGCTACGTTCATTGCGGCTCCACTCAGGACGTAGGAAGGACGAACGAGACAAGGATATCCAACCTCTTCACAAAAGCTTACCGCTGACTCCAAATTCGTTAATTCTTTCCATTTTGGTTGAAGTATACCTTTACGATCAAGCATTCTAGAGAATTTAAAACGATTCTCTGCTCCATCCACCATGTCCGGTGAGGTTCCTAGTACTTTTGCTTGTTGCCGATAAAGATCCATGGCAATGTTATTCGGAAGCTGTCCACCCATGGAGAGGATGACGCCATCGGGTTGCTCTATATTGTAAATATCCATTACTACTTCGAATGATATTTCTTCAAAATAGAGGCGATCGGACATATCATAGTCTGTGCTGACCGTTTCAGGGTTGTAATTGATCATGATTGTCTTTTTACCGAGGTTGCGCAGTTCTCTGAGACAGCCAACAGCACACCAATCAAACTCCACGGAGCTGCCAATTCTATACACACCAGAACCTAAAACCATAGTTAACCCTCCTGGGAAATCCAAGTCGTGAGTTGATCCATTGTAAGTCAAATATAGGTAGTTCGTAGTCGCCGGCCATTCTGCTGCTACAGTATCAATTTGTTTTACATGTGGAGTAATCCGAAGCTCTTCGCGAAGTTTTCTCACCGCTAGCTCAGTACTTTTAATTGCTGATGCTATTTGCTTATCAGAAAAACCTTCTTGTTTGGCTTTCAAAAGCAAAGGATGGCTGATGTTTCCTTGATTCAACGTTTCCAGCTGATTGTATTGATCTATTATATTATACAACTTTTGCAAAAACCACCTATCAATTTTGGTCAAATCATACAGTTTGTCAATCGGGTATCCTTCTTTCATGGCTGCAGCAAGAACAAACATTCGTTTATCAGTAGGATCTTTCAATTCCTGTTCATTAACTTTTTTGATGTATGGATCAAATCCGTTCACATTTTCATCTACCATTCGGAGTGCTTTTTGAAAAGCTTCTTCAAACTTTCTTCCAATAGCCATTACTTCTCCAACACTTTTCATTGAACTTCCAATTTTGTTGCACACCCTATTAAATTTTGCAAGATCCCATCGCGGCATCTTAACGACGCAATAATCCAAACTTGGTTCGAAGCAGGCAGTCGTATCTCCTGTCACGGAGTTTTTTATATCTGGTAATGGTATTCCGAGTGACAATTTTGCGGCGACGTATGCGAGAGGATACCCTGTTGCCTTGCTGGCTAGAGCAGAACTTCTGGATAATCTGGCGTTTACCTCAATAATGTAAAACTCCTCAGAATTAGGGTTGAGTGCATATTGAATATTGCACTCACCCACTATTCCAAAATGCCGTATAACTTTGATTGCTGTACTTCGCAGCATGTAGTATTCTCTATTGGACAGAGTTTGACTGGGAGCTACAACAATGGATTCACCGGTATGAATGCCTAAGGGATCCAAGTTTTCCATGTTGCATACTGTTATGCAATTATCGAACGCATCTCTTACAACTTCATACTCCACTTCTTTCCAGCCTTTGAGGGATTTGTCGATAATGAGTTGATCAGAATGAGAGAATGCCTGTTGTGCAAGAGCTCGCAATTCTTCTTCATTATTAGCGAAACCTGAGCCTAGGCCACCCAAAGAGAAGGCTGCTCTAGCCATTACTGGGTATCCAATCTTTTTGGCAGCTTCAATTGCTTGGTCTATAGAAGACACGGCGTCACTAGGAGCAACCTGCTCTCCGATGGCACAAATTCTTTCGGCAAACATCTTTCTATCTTCAGTGTCGATTATGGATTGAATTGGAGTACCCATAACGGCAACGTTGTACTTTTCAAACACTTTCGAACGTTGTAGCTGCACACCACAGTTTAGAGCCGTTTGACCTCCAAACGTTAGCAGAACGCCAGTCGGTCTTTCAGCTTTAATTACTTGCTCAACGTAATGAGGAGTGATGGGCAAAAAGTACACTTTATCTGCCAGGCCTTTCGACGTCTGCACTGTGGCAATGTTTGGATTTATTAAAACTGTCTGAATTTTTTCTTCTTGAAGGGCTTTAACAGCTTGTGAACCGGAGTAATCGAATTCTCCGGCTTGACCGATTGAGAGTCCCCCGGATCCCAAGATAAGAACTTTTTTAGGGCGTTCTTGAAGTATAGGAACAAACGTTAGTCTCCGAGTTACCAGGTCATTTACAGGTACGGATTTTTCATTATTTTTGCAAGACATTACAGCGTCTATGAAAATATCAAAGAGAAATTCCAGATCGCGGGGGCCTGCAGTATGTTCCGGGTGGAACTGCACGCTGAAGTATGGCAGACTTTCGTGAATAATGCCTTCATTTGTGTTATCGTTCTTATTCGTGAAAAATGCATGCCATTGAGGCGGTAATGTTTCGGCATCCACAGCGAATCCGTGGTTTTGTGATGTCATAAAGCACCTATTAGTGCCATGATGAATGCATGGCAAATTATGACCTCGGTTGCCGTAGCTGAAATAAATATATAATATAATGTTAGTCATGTACTTGAATAAAATATAATGTCAGTTCGTATCAAACCATATGTACCCTTTTATACACATAGTATTTTCCTGCAATAAAATCTAGTTTAAAAGTACAATTTAATTGGGTACGGATGTTTACTCAGAAACTTAAATACCAGAAAAGAGACAAATTCGGGCTCATTCTGTTCCATTGACGTAAACCATAAAGTAAAAGGGACTTGGGAGTTCATTCTCTTCCAGTATATACATTTGATCGTTAACATCTATACAGGAAACATATTTGTTCTTATGTAATCAATGAACATTTTACTTAGGTTTATATGAAAAACAGTATAAACACACATAGATACCTCATTTTGAATGTTTTGCATCCTATCGCTGTAGCAAGAAGCTGATGTCCGAGACAAATTCCAAAAACAGGCTTCACTGTGTCGCTCTTCAAGACTTTTGTGATGTTTTTTACGGTTTCGCTGCAAAACTCTGGGTTGCCCGGCCCGTTACTCAAAAATAGTCCATCGTACTCGTCAGGATTCAGGGGATAGTCCCAAGGAACCGTCACCACCTTAGCGTTACGCTGAATGAGGCATCTTATTTGGTTGTATTTGAGTCCACAGTCCACTGCGTAAATTGTCACTTCACCAGACGGGTTGTACGTCACAGGTTTCTGTAAAAGCATTTAAATTATTTGCATACAAATATATAAGAAAGTAGAAACCAAATAGGTATCTAATGTATAACATCACTTAGCGGCTCGTAGCTCATGGCCGCGGAGAATTGCCTTCCATGCCAGAGGTAAAGAGTTCGCTTTCTGAGTTATATAAGTTAATTTTATCACGTATGCGAGCTGTTATATGGTTCGTAATCCGTGTAAAACTGTAGGTGATGGTGAAACGATAGGCTGAAACGGGAAGCAGCAATAAAAAAATATCTGTGTTTTCTATCCAAATTAATGAATCCGTGCTCATAAAGTGAAGGTTCTGGCACGTAATTCTTCGTGTTTGTCGTATATCATGACGGTGGGTGTGGTATTAGCTATCCAAAAACTAAATCGCTATGCAGTTGCCAGTCAAAGAAGCTCACCAACTCTTTTAATCTGACTCTACGAATTTCTGAGTATGTTTTAAGGTTAAAAAATAACTAAACATGCGGTGGATTTCCAGGTGTATGTACCTACCCGATAAGCGTAAAATTTTGGCAAGAAAAAGAAACGCGCTTACTTTTATAGAAACTTCTGCGACGAGATTCCTGAGATTGGGGTCGCTGAGCGGCTTCTGCGGGGAGCTGCCGGGCACGCCCTGCACGATCCTGCCGAGCACGGTGCCGTGCGCGCGCACGTGCCGCGTGAGCGCGCGCGTGTCCACGCCGCACACGCCGGGCACGCCGCTCGCGCGCAGCCACGCGCCCAGAGTGCGCGCCGACCGCCAGTGGCTCGGCGTGCGGCAGTACTCGCCCACTATCAGACCGGCCGCCCATATCCTCGACGACTCGAACCACCTGGGGGGTTACCATGGTAAGTTAACTCGCCGGGTTAATAGCAGGTGAACAGGCAAGAGAGTGATTAAATCTTAGGTTGAGTTGGAATTTGGACCAAAGGCTCAGTTGTCACCTAAATTGGCGTTACGGCGACCGATCGTTTTCAAATGTATGGAGAAATTAAAGAGCGCGCCATTTGCGAATCCGAGCTTGATTTGACGGCTTACTCAACGTTGTCATAAATACGTCGACGTTGCCGTTTACGTCCACTCCGCGTTTTCATACAAATCGGAAGACCGCGTTTGACTTTGACAGCTTGAGGAAGTAAAACCACAGAATGTCTAGTAAAAACTTGTATGGAGTTTGACGTTTTTACGAAACTTCGAAGTTACGTAAACGCCAATTTAGGTGAGAACTCAGACTGACCACTAGGTTACCTGTCAAACGACGTGTTATTCGGTCGAGCGAACCAGTTAGCATGCTACGAAATGCTACTTTACGTCAGATTTAATCACTCTTATGCCTATTAGTTTGCTATTCACCTGGCAAGTTATCACATTATCACAGTATCAGTTATCACATTGATTTTTATTTTTATTGTTCATTGAACACCGACACATTTCTCAGTACTGAAAGAGATTTATATCATGGTAGGTCCTACCGTCGAAGCATGGGTTTTCACGAGCGGTCTCACTGCAGTCACTCACGGAATCTGGTGTAATTTTTTTTTTATGAAAGACCGGTATGGGTGGCTGTGGTGATGACCAAAGGTACTCAGATTGTTTAGTAATCTCAGGTAATCTCAGGTGGGAGTCCGGGGAATCTGATTTAGGCGCCGCGGGAGTGAGAGGAATCTTCATTTTGGGAGCCCATCGCCCGCATTAGTTTAATTCAGTTTTAGTTGTAGGGTTAGGTTTTTAGGTAAATGTTGTTGTGCATCGGGTGCGTCTCCTTGCATTTATATCACTAAAATAACCAACTAAAACCAGAACTAAAAAACCAGAGAGGCAATTTGTACGGTATCTCCTATACAGGTCGGGCCGATCCGATCTGTATACTACACGCCGAGTCCTAGTTTGAGCAGGGTAAGGTACCTACTACGCCCCCCGCGCGCCGCTGACCTATAACTTGTGTTCTGCGTAGCGAAACGCGCCAACTTCACATCGGCCCTAAAGTTATTTCCGAACTGTAACATGACATGGGGGGTACCTGGGGAGGCCATGCTCGTCGGTGTCGGCGCCGGGCACGCCGTAGTTGCCGACGAGCGGGTACGTCAGCACCAGCAGCTGCGCGTGGTACGAGGGGTCCGTCAGCGACTCGGGGTACCCCACCATGCCGGTCTGGAAAACTGCACGCACACAAATTGTGAGATTGTCGGCGTCACACTTTAACAAGCAATCAGATTTTTTAGGGTTCCGTACCCAAAGGATGCCAACGGAACCCTATTACTAAGCCTTCGCTGTCCTGCCGTCCATTCGTCCGTCCGTCCGTCCGTCCGCCCTACCGTCTGTCACATGGCTATATCTCATGAACTGTAATAGGTAGGCAGCTGAAATGTTCACAGAGTATCTATTTATTTTCCAGCTATAACAAACAATAAATAATAAAAAATAAATGAAGGTCCAATGCAAAAAAAAATATTTTTTTTGTGTTAAATCTTGTACGATGTTACGGAACCCTTCGTGTGCGAGTCCGACTCGCATTTAGCCAGTTTTTAGGGTTCCGTACCCAAAGGGTGAAAACGGAACCCTATTACTAAGCCTCCGCTGTCCGTCCGTCCGTCCGTCTGTCACAGGGATGTATCTCATTAACCGTAATAGGTAGGCAGCTGAAATTTTCACAGAATGTGTATTTATTTTGCCGCTATAACAACAAATAGGTAAAATAAAAAAATTAAAAAAAATTAAAGGGGGTCCCATACAAAAAACATGATTTTTTTGATCGTACGATGGTACGGAACCCTTTGTGTTCGAGTCCGACTCGCACTTGGCCGGTTTTTTACGATATACGCATGTTTATAGAGGCCAAACCGCAGAGCTGTGCGGAGCTGTCTGCGTGCAGTCGACCTACAAAATAAATAATTTGCTAGCACGACAAGTTAGTTAAATAAGGTTAAGACATATTGTAATTATTGCAATTCATATTCTGTCTGACTGCTGAGCACAATGTTGCATTGGAATTTTTTTTCGGCATTTCCTAGTTACTGATGGGTAGGTACTACTGTGCTGATACTCTAACTCGAGAACTTATTTTAGTCATATCCGTGCGATCTCAAAAAATATCGCGCATTCTTGTCACGTGACTTACAGTAAATATATAGGAATTGAGATTTTTTCGTTCTTTCAGAACTATTTTAGAATCGTACTGTGCGTATTTATATCACCCAGAATCACCCTCTGAAGTCGCGTGCGTGCGCATTTACAAGAATTCTGTAGGTACTATAATTTGTCAGCCTCGGTAGCCCAGTGTCGCGACACCTTGCGGTTCAATAAGCTTGGTAAAGCAACTCTAGGATTACACGTAAAACTGTAGGTCCCCTTCCTTACTTACCTACTAGGAGGTAGGGTTAATCCTGCCCGGATTGGCACCATCCCATTGAATGAACGATGGTCCAAGAGACAATGAAAATTGTCCGTGTTTACCATCCAGTTCAATGTAGCCGAGCAATATAAGGAAGGTCCTGACATCTTAGAAGAAAAAGAACTTCCTTTTTCACCTAAGCCTGACATGGCACTTTACCATGTTGTGTGTTAGGCTAATATCATGACAGTTGGTATTAGCTATGGTTCAATTACATAAAAAAAATATTTCTAGTTCTGTAGATTAAAATATGGGCAATAATTACATGTGTAAATTAATAGTATTTTCGATTATTATTACACCTACAATTTTATACTAGTGGATCTCTGAGCTGTAGACATCGCGAGTTTGTCCTTGCATAGCTTGAAACTGAATGAATGTCACTTGGTACTTACCTTCTTTTAAGTCTAAGTTCAAAGCTCTGCAA
This sequence comes from Incurvaria masculella, assembly GCA_946894095.1. Taxonomy (NCBI): domain Eukaryota; kingdom Metazoa; phylum Arthropoda; class Insecta; order Lepidoptera; family Incurvariidae; genus Incurvaria; species Incurvaria masculella. The sequence goes on from OX335647.2 coordinate 10,816,465, forward strand.
TATTTCCAAAAACTGAATCGACAAAAAAAAATATAATTATGGGTCCTGTTCCATCTAAGACCTGCTCACAAAATTGAACGAGAATCGGTTCGGAACTGATACCTGTAGAGGAGAACGGCCGGACAGCCGGACCGCCGGACAGCCGGACAGCCGGACAACCGGACAACCGGACAACCGGACAGCCGGACATACGAAAGCATTTTTGCCCAAGCTTTTCAGTTTACGGAGAGGCTACGCTCGCGCTTCGCTCGGTCAAAAAACCTGGTTTGTTTAAATTTGATTGGAATAATTTGACGTTGACAGGTTCAGGTTTACAATAGTCAACCCACGGAGGTGAAGAATCTCCATGAGTCAACCGCGTTTGTTTTCTTGATTTTGTATTAATGACACTAAGTTCTACATACCAGGTCCTTTGTACTCCTGCAAGCCTGACAGTCCCGATGGAAATAGTGCAGTTCAATGATTCAATGATCAATGGTCAATGCAAAGCAGGACCGAAACTCCGGTCCGGTAGTACCGCGTCGTCCACCAGCAGCAAGCAACAGACATAATCCCTGTGCTCCTCCAAGTATGTCAACTCCAATGAAAGTGCTCACCGACTTCTCCGTCGACGGGTAGGGCAGCACCAAAACTCCGGCCCGGTAGTATCGTGCCATCCTCCAGCACAAGGCAACACACAGGACCCTCATTCTCTTCCCACCCATTCTGGCCCGACATCTTGACTGGTTACTCCTCACCGCGGTAGCGCTGGAAAGAATATCCGTTTGCATTATTTCACTATTTATGTCGTAACGTAGTCAGCCTACATTGTTATCCTAAACCTGAACTCCGCTAGGTATTGGGAAATAAATGTCACTCTCCAGCCAATAAACAATCTGTATGCAGAAGCGGATCGAAGTGCTGTTTGTGCCATGACTGCTTCTAAGAATGTTCGTAGGTATACTATAAACGTTCTGCGCCCACTAAGAAACCAACAAACATACTGTTGCATTTATAATATAAGTACCCAGTAGGGTAGCGATAAATAAAAAAATATAAAAAACAGTTGCGAGGTGTGCGCATTCTTGATACCTAGAAGCGATAAAGTCTTGAGTGATATAAGAATATCGCCTTGCGAAACTGCATGGACAATTTGTACAAAATAATGTATGTACCTATGTACCTAGTATATTATGGGGAATATGAGATTTGTGGACAGTTTATGTGCAAACATGGAAGCGCATAAACTGATCAAAAACATGAAACATGATCATTTTAAAATAATAACAAGGGGAGAACAATAGGTAGCCATTTTGATGTAACCAGATTACCTATGTTCCCATTCACAAACCAGACATGCTCTGTGTTCCCATTCATGTTCTTGTTCTAGACAAACAGCTGTTTCCTTGGCAGCGCGGCGGAGGTAAGGCGGCGCGCGGGGGGCGTCGCGTCGCGCGTCGTCGGGGTTCAATGTGTGCTAGTCTACTCCCCTCTCCCCCGCGGTTCTAGTTCAAGGTCACTGAACTGCGCTACGACCAGTTTAATAAGTAGGTGCCTATCAGCATCTATCAGGGACTCCTAGCAGGAAAGTTGATGTCTTATAAGAGTATTTAAAACCTACTTAAATTTTGACATTACCTAGGTAATAATCACATTTGTAGTTCAAAGCAATAAAGCAATACAGATGGCACATACATAGTTAAATATGCATTTATAATTATTCTTAGTATTATTAAAATATATTTGTGAAGACGTTTTTAGGATCCATTGGTAACAGGAATCGTTACAAATTCGTAATACCTATCCGTTCGTCGGTACGCAATTTTTTTTTGCAATGGATTTTCTTCATAATTTTAGGCGAGTATCTGAGAGCTAATTGCAGAAAATGAATTCATTAAAACTTAAATACGCCGGTACCTAACCTACTAAAAATTTTATCTTTGGAACTTATTCCATCATTTCCTCAGTCACAGGAAACAGATTTTTCCCGCGTTTTTTCTGCTTTAGGGATTAGTTGCCTAAACACGGGAAAATGCACCGCAACAATTTAGTCCGTAAATATGTGCACCGTATACCTACGAACGCACAATAATATGTCTTTTAAACATTGGGCACACCATTTAATTGAGGTAACCATATCTAATTAATTTCATCTACACGATACAGTGTAACCATTAAATAATGTTAGCTGGAAGGAGCCGGAATTTTGTAACTCACGTGTGACAGTGGTGTGGTTAGCCGGCCACGTGCTAAGTGGAGAGCCGCTCCGCACACGCTGCGAACGCTGTCAAGTCTGAACACCGACAGACGGAGCGTCGCGTCAGTCGTTCGGTCGGTGGCAGCATGGCGCATGGCCGCTTATCGGCCGCGCGCGGGACCACTGCGCATTGCGCGACGCACCTCCTCGGAACGGGAGCGGGCGCGCATGTCTTTACGTCATTTTTAAAAAAAACGAAAACGAATAGTAAGAAATGTAAAGCTTTTTAGGTCTTGTCACAAAAACATTTTTATGAGAGATTTTTCAACGTGTTCAAAATTTTGAATTTGTTAAAATGCCTCGAATAAAAAAAAACTATATACAACGCGAATCAAATAAGAATAGGACGGGGCTCGTGACTAACTTCTCGAATTCGCGAGGGAAAGTACGCGGCAAAACCGCGGCAACGTACTGAAGTTAGAGGTGAAGTGAGCGTTTTAGCAGTTTGACATTCAAAATGGCGGCGATCCTATCCTATTCTTATTTGAATCGCATTGTAATGTTAATAACCTGCTCACAAAGTTCACGAAGTCGGTAAAGAAATGCGACCGTGGAGAACAGCGGGACATACGAAAGCATTTTTGCCCATTCGGAAACGGAGACGCTACGCTCTAACTTCGCTTGGTCAGTAACTGGTATGTTAAAATAATTTTGTAATAAGTTAACAATCCTTGACATAAAATGTACTAAAAATATGTCTGGAATTTGAATTATTCTCCGTTACGAACTTTTCGTCACGATGTCAATGAGGTAATGAAGATTTAAAGTTGTAAAGGCGTCATGATAATAAAATTGCCGACATTTCACTAAGATTTCAAAAATATTATTTAGAGATAAGTATGCAGAAATGTGTAAAAATTGTGTGAATTTTTCAAGTGAACACTCAGTGCCAAATCGGGAACTATAAGAAATAGCGAAAAACTCTCAAAGGAGTCATGAGGCCGATTTTGATAAAAACTAAAAGTGCATTATTAGATTTTGGGATACATCGTTTTCCCAGCCGGAAATCGAACTTGTTGATTTTGAGAAAATCAAATCACCTGTATTATTGCACCAGTCAATAATGTCGCTTATAAGGAACAAATCCTGTGAAGTAATTGTTCAGTATAGTTGTTTATGTTTGTGTGTGCTGTCTGAACATTGCCGGAATTCAGTTTATTATTCAGTGTTGGACCTTATGCCTGCTGTATAAAGTCCACTGTAGCATATTACGTTTCGAGGATTGCTTCCCGTACGTGCGCCGGTATGTTAACATACCCACAACATTTGGCGAGTACTGTTTGCTGCTCGTCTTTTGAAGAGTACCCACTCTTCACTTCTATTTAAAACGTTGGTGAGTGAGCCTGCAATTTGTAATTCATCCTATGTGAAAGTCCGGGCTGTGGAAAGTGATGGAGGCGGCTGTGCAAAGCTGAGTGTTTGTGGTGGCGACTGCCGGCTGCGTGGACGGTGGTAAGCTTTTGGGATCGGTGTGTTGCGGCGAAAATACAAACTATTTATTACAGTCCACATAGAAGGGAACAGTAATATTGTACAGCAAACTTAAGGAAAGTGTTGATTTTTAATAAACTAATTCAAAGTTACAAGTATTCGTGCATTACCAACACATTCACTAATCAAATTGTTTAAAATCTTTTTTCTTTCTTTTATCAAGCCCTTTAACCGAAAAGAGATAATACAATTTGAAATAAGAACACAATTTTGTGATCCTTAATGCAGGTGGATGCAATCGTCTAGTCAAGATGGTTTGAGCTTCGCGTAGATTCGTATGTATTAATACTCGAAAATTTGATATTAGATATATTATAGAGGTATGCAGGTTACTATGTATGTTTGCCACCTTATATTTGGAGATCACGTAAGTTAAAAATGTTTTACACTCTTTTTATTAGCTTCACTTGTAACTAACAAACGATATAATCAAGTAAATTTTCAAGAATGTGATATGTAGTTATCTATAATCGACCGTGAAGCGAGGACACATAAATAAAAAATCTACAGCCTTGGATTGGCTCTAGTGTCTGATACCAAATACGATTTTGGTGACGACGGCAATATGTTTGAATGTTCAAAATTTGCAGTCAATGTCCGTAACGTAAATAGAGTAAAATCAATGTATACCTATAGTCTTAAACAGTGTGTTACTAGAAGGCATTGATTACGGAAGAAGAGACTGTAGGAGAATTCTTAATTTATGGATATACAGAAGGTGGCGAAGCTGGTTAGACGCAATACCCACGAATGGTAAGTTTTTCTGGTTCGGGTCCAGCCTTGCAGTATGTTCGTAAAGTTGGTATTTGTAGTAATAGGTCGTAGGTTATTGTCAGCCTCAATGGCCCAGTGGCGCGACACTTCGGCGATCGCTCTCTGAAGTTAAGCAACGCTGGGTCCGGTCTGGTCTTGGATGGGTGACCATTCGACCGTCGGGAGAGGCTGGCCGTGGTTCGGATTCCACGTTAAACTGTAGGTCCCCTTCCTTACTTACTAGGTGGTAGGGTTTGGTACCATCGCATTGGATGAACGATGGTCGAAGCGGCAATGAAAATTGACCGTGTTCCATACAGTTCAATGTAGCCGTGCAATATAAGGAAGGTCCTGGCATGGCACCTAGTTCCCATGTGGTGTGTTGGGCTAATACCCAGAAGGTGTGGTATTATTAATTTGAGTTTCAGCGACATCTACATTTTAAGCATTGTAATCAGATTTTGAAAATAAACTGAAAAAGTATTGGTCGTGACATTCGTCGGAAGCAGGACTTGAACAACAATTGTCGGGATAGCTCAGTTGGTTTAGAGCAGTGGACATGTAATCCAAAGGTCGCAGGTTCAAGTCCTGCTTCCGACGAATGTCACGACCAATACTTTTTCAGTTTATTTTCAAAATCTGATTACAATGCTTAAAATGTAGATGTCGCTGAAACTCAAATTAATGAGATAACGGTAATGTCGTATCCATTAAATACATAAAAATTATCAAGGTGTGGTATTAGCCATCCATGTCCAGTCACATAAAAAAAGTAGTTTTTATAGGGATCTTTCTTCATGGCCGATTATACATAAATATATATTACATTCCTTGGAAAAAGGGACGCACTTGCTTAGTACGAAAAAGTATATTTACTTAAGGCTTCAACTGACTCCAGCGTTCAGCAAACAATCGATAATGGCGATCTCCGGAAGCATTGAGTTTGCGTTAGGGTTCATTGTTGTATGCGCGTGAAAATCAATCGCCACGAAGCGCAATTTAGGTTTTTTACCTGAAAAGTCAAATTTTTAATGAATTAAAATATGTTTCACGCTTATTCACTAGATAAATATGTGATCTTGGACCACAATAAAGAAAATTGTCTAAATCATAATGGTTTCCAAGCGCCGACTTGAAAACCTATTTAAAACCTAGTAAATAGAGGACTTTTTTTAAAAATATAAGCAGTTCATTGTTGGATAGTAGTCTAAACTTTAATATTTCGTTTTTCTACGGGTGTTTATTCTTAACCGATGCTGAGATAAAATCAAAATAAACCCAAAATTTTGGAGGTTAGCGTAGTATGGAGCCTTAAGTAAATTTTAATGGCTGTATCGAAACGAAACTTTGTACGAATACGAAATCCGGATGACCATACATAAGTACTTTCACGCCGCTTTTCCGGAGACTAGGCGTTAATGACAGAGCGCCATACGGTACGATCACAGCACACTTTTTTCGCTTCATCTACTGACATATTTTTTACGGATGATAATATAATAATTTGGTATCTTAGGGCTGACTGTTGATGGAGTTAGGAGGTGGACAATGCTTCAGTGGTTAGTAATAAGTTCCTCGAGTTTGGCCTCATTTAATTTATTTTGACGAGCACAATACACACATCCAAATGTTAATATAATTTGACCCAACAATAATTTCAAATAATAAAAATAAAGCATTCGTTTATACTGTATAATTATTCAAAACATGTCTTCAAAACCACACACGATTTTTTAAATGTTACTTTAGTAAAATTTATTTTTGTTCCGTTTTCTGAGAGTGCATAACTCCACGTATAAAACAATTTAATAAGCCAATAAAGTGTCTTAGAGGATAGCAAAATCGAAATAATTTAATCTCAATCAAAGACAAAATATTTTTTTATTAATTGTGAAAACAGCTCTATAACAGATCGTTATGTCTCCATTATGGGTGTCAAAATGTTGGTACTCATCCATTTGGTAAACGAAATACCTGCTCGTCTGGCGCTGTCACGTTGCTATGGATCTCTATAAGATCACTCTTTTCTACATTGCCTTCCAACGACGTCTGCACATGTTTCGTGGACGATTGGACTCTCGGTGGCCGCTGTACGCTTGATGCGACAATGGGCCTCCTGGGTGCCTTATTGCTTTGCACAGTTTTTTTCATTTTCTTTTCGATGCGGAACATTTGATACGAATGGAACAATGCATATCTGTTCCGTCTATAACCATTTACATAAGTATGCTGAGATATACACAAGACGTGTTTTATCATATAACAGTACGCAAAATAAATATATCAATTGATCCATTGTTTGAAAACAGCTATCTACATATTACTCAAATAAAAAAAATGATGTAATTATATTTCCAAGTGCCCTCGGTCTACCAACGGCGTCATAATCACCACATTGTGTGTTTCTCTCGTTCTTTCTTTTTTATAGGCATCTTCTTTCTCGTTCTTGCATTGCGATCAAAATATGTTTGTACGACTACAGCGATCGCGTTAGAGCGATGGAATGTGAACGAAATGATTTGTACTTATTCATACCATCCTTTATCTTGCCAGGTAAAGGAAGTACCTATCATTGTATTGTCCCTTCCATTTACTATGATTGCCTGACAAAATGCTTGCAAACCCCTTATAGGGTTCCGTAAACAAAACCAGAAAATCATACAATTACGATAGGCGATAACTACCTGTGCACCCATGCTCAAAGTGGGCTAAGCGGAGCCCTTAAACATTTTGATATAAATCTAAAAAGGCTTATATCATGGATGCTATTACCAAAAAAAATATCAAAACGTCCAGACGTAACTTTTTATTTATTTGAAGTGCAAAATTTTGGAAAAATATTTCCTAATTTGACTGACTGAAGTAATAGGCACGAGCCATTGTATGGAACTGGATCACTATACTATAATCTATGATACTATCCTCTTAAGTATTAGCCGCGGTACCCGGCTCTGCTCGGGATAATATAAAAAATGTTTTCGCGATAAACAATTCTGTAACTATCTCCACGTAAAAAATCCGTCGATCCGTTTCTCTGCTGCTCTTTGAAAAAAGGACAAACCAACAAATATACTTTCGCATTTATGATTTTAGTATTATAATTTGGATCTCGGATTTGAATTACCAAATAAGTACCTGATATTATACAGCTTTTTTTAAACAAACGGGTAGGCCCACACCTTTGTCGATAATAGGAAAGCCTAGAATTGAGGATTCACAAAATGTGATTGTAATAGTTTTTATGTAAGTAAACAAAATGTGAAGTTTTGTGCATATATTCTGAAAACAGCTTATAATCGCGTTTTTAACCGACTACGGCAAAGCAAAAGGGGGTTATCTTTTATCAGGTAATGTATGTGGTTTTGTAAACATGTATGTATGTGCATATCCCAAAAAGCAAATAAACCTAGAACGCGTAACCTTGACGCATAACCTTAAATTCGGACGCCATATCGAGGATGGAGCCAAGCTGGGAGTCCTCAACAGGTGCGTCAGTATTTCAAACCTGACCAAAAACTGCTCCTTTACAAGGCGCAGATAAGGTCTTGCGTGGAGTACTGTTCGCATTTGTGGGACGGCTCGGCTAAGCACCTGCTTGGCTCCCTAGACTCGATACAGCGTCGGGCCGTGCGACGACGAACCCCGAGGTGTCCTTAACAATAATCCCTTATATGACGTACGCAACTTACAGGGGGGCTGCGAAAACCATGCCGTCCAGCCAGGTCCTTCTACACACCATGTTTGAAGGACCCCAGGTTGTACCATATGGAACTTGTGCGAAAGTGGACAACATTTGTACCTTTTCTGGAAGCTTATGGAATAATGAAGTTATTTCCATGATTTGTATGCCACGTATAATACTTTTTTTAAGTAATCCTCTTTGATTTAAATACATTTTATAATTGTCGTTGAAACAAACTGTCATTTATGACCCTTTATTTCTGAAATTATGGATATTTTGAATGCATTAATTTTTTTGAAGTAGTCTCCATGGGTAGTCTCTCATTTATCAGTAATTAGAAAATCGCTGATTAAAATGCCCAGAGTGTAGTAGTTATTTTACAATCATCATTTTTTTATAATAACACAGGAAATGTTTAAAAAAAACTTAAATAACTCAAAACCTATTGATTTTAGACCCCCATTCCAAATTTGTTGCAAATTAGCTCTAGAATGACCCCTTAGAAGGAATGTATAGAATTACCAAACATTCTGTAGGTGAAGAATCTAAAAAAACGGTGGGTTCTTATTTTTTGAATGTAGACTGTGAATATGTGCATTTTCTCCCAGTTTCGCGTTGAACGAAGGTAGAAAGGGGACGGACACTTTTTAAAATTGTTACCTGGGATTATAAGCACTTATAGTGATGCTATCCATTATACACGGTGTTAATTTTTTCGCGACATTACTGTTTTAATACCGATGAGTTAACTATTTCGTATACTGATCATTTTGTGTTATTTAAAAATGTAATCTTAAATAGTAAAAAAAAGCAGATTTAATCCAAACAACAGATTTAATCAGCGACAATTTTCCTTTGGAATGGTGTAAGCACGCCATGTGTACGCGCCACTGCCAAGGTCACGTGTTTACTGTCTCGCAGCTGACTGCGCGCCGCCGCCAATTTTATCGCGTCGATCCGAATGTAAATTTTCGCATTTATTTTAAAAAATGTCCTACTTTATTGCTTTTTGTTAATGCAGTGCGATTCCTATTAAGAAATACCATGTTTTCATACTAGTATTACAAATTGAAAATTTTAAAACAAAAGCTCAAAACAAGAAATATCCTTCATTTTCGGAATAAGTATGTGACCCAACCCCCTTTCGGGAATGTCGCCAACTTGTTTAACACCGTGTATATGAGTTTCATAACGCATTTGCTAGGATCCCTTATTTCTATTAAACATCTATCGAGTCCCGTTAAAGAATTATGTAAGAGTAATATTATCTACATAGTCTTAAATAATCTTTGCCGAAACCCTAGCAGGAACTTGAACTTTGAAGTAATGTTTTATTTATTTATTTTATTTATTTATTTATTGGCTTACATACAGGATTGAATCACATTTAAAACAACAACAACACGTATAGTAACAATATCATATAAAACATCCCACAAGTAGTAAGCACAGCATGTGCTAGCAGTATTTAGAATTAACAAAATACACAAAACAAATGTATCAATATCGAAATAGCAAAGAAAATTAAAATGAATAATATTACAATAAAGAAGTAACAATAAACGACTAAACTGTTTCATTTGAGTGAGTGGACAGCAACAATAAAGAAAATAAATTAAGTTAAATTAAGTGTAAGAAAAACAAAAACAACATTAGGCTTACAATGATGCATGAATGGTCAAAAGGTAAGTGGTAACAAGCTATACTTATATGAGTTTTTTTATACTTGATTCTGAACATGAAAAAATGTCACACTTATCCCTAAAATCGTTGCATGTTTTCAGCATTCTGTTAAGGGGAGAATGGGAACCTATGTTCGTGCGAGATTTAAAGGTCTGGAAAGGCATTCTATTTTCTAATCTACTTGTGACGAGGAACTTTAATATCAATTCTTTGTAGGAGGTCAGGGCAATCGATCAGTGCATTGAAAATTTTATATATGAACATTAAGTCAGCCCGGGAACGGCGTAGTGCTAAGGTATCCATTGAGTAATACTCGAGGCGAAGTTCTGTGCTAGTGAGTGACTGACAACGATTGTCAGCGAAAGTGAGGTGGTACAAGAATCGCTTTTGCACTCTCTCGAGTCTGTCGATATGTACCTTGTAAAACGGACTCCAGGCCGTACTGCAGTATTCCAAAACACTACGTACCAAGGAGTTATATAATAGAATGAGAGTATATGGGCTTTTAAAAACACTTGCCTTTCTAACGACGAAACCTAGCATTTTAAACGACTTTTTAGCAATGTAATCGATGTGAACATTAAATCTCATCGCTTGGTCGACCATAACCCCGAGATCGCGTAGACTGGTAACTTCCTGAAGAACCTCATTTGCAATCATATAGTTCCATTTAATTGGTTTGCGCTTTCGAGTGAATTTTATGTGGAAGCATTTTTGGGCATTAAGTGCCAGTTCGTTCTTTTGACACCAAGATTCTATATTGACAAGGTCATTTTGCAGAAGCTCGCAGTCCCTTGAATTTTCAACTGTCAAGTAAATCTTGAGATCATCGGCAAATATAAGAAATTTACTATATTTAATTTTGGCAGCAATATCATTAATATAAATTAGAAAGAAGAGAGGGCCGACATGGGAACCCTGGGGTACCCCTGATGGAACGTCAAAACTACGAGACTTGTATCCATTTATTAGGACAAGCTGTGAGCGATTGGTTAGATATGATTCACACCAACGTAAAAGAGAGCCATGAATTCCTAATGCACCTAGTTTACGAAGGAGAATATTGTGATTTAGACGATCGAAAGCTTTGCTGAAATCTGTATAGATTGCGTGTGTTTCAAGGTTTTCATCCAACCCCTTCATAACGTCGTTGCAGAAGAGTGTGAGGTTTGTCATGGTAGACTTTTTAGGCATAAAACCATGTTGCTGTGGCACAATTTTGTTTTTACATGGTTGTAAATCTTTTGGTGCACTATGGATTCAAATACTTTGCCCATTGTTGAAAGGATAGATATAGGGCGATAGTTATTAATTACAGAAGTGTCACCTTTTTTGAAGATAGGGGTAATATGTGCTTTTTTCCAGAGTTGGGGGAACACACCTTTCGTAATTGAGTCATTGAACAGTCGGGACAAAGGAACTGATAAAGTGTGTGCACAACTTTTGATAAAATATGGGTTATTGGCTAAAATAGCCATGTTGATTGTAATTCCTTCCAAAAAGAGTCCGAGAATCGGACTCACACATGAAGGGTTCCGTACCATCATCTTATAAATTTTAACACAAACATAACGTTTATTATTTGGATAATTTTTTTTTCCAAATCCAACCTTTTAATTTTCATAATTTTTTTTACAGCAATTCTGGGAAAATGTCAGCTCTATACCTAGTAGCTACGGTTCATGCGATACACAGCCCTGTGACGGACGGATGGACAGCGGAGGCTTAGTAATAGGGTTTAGTTTGGCACCCTTTGGGTACGGGACCTTAAAGATAATAATGAAATGTAAAAATACTGAAACACGTATATTTACAAAATATTTAATTCTTATCAAGTACACAATACATAATTCAGGAATTAGAAATTCGTTATTATGACTAGGTGAATGTACCTTTTAAGTAGTTTGTTTGATTGTTACACTACAGCCATACAATTGTTCACAAAAAGAAAGTCACAGCTTATAAAAAATAAACTTTACAATAAAGTGTTTTCATAATTAAGTTAGTATTTCAACGAACACGAAATATTTGTTTTTCCTTATTGACAAAATATAAGTATTTGCTAGGCATGAATTGAGCATTCTATGTTGTACTTGTAGTACAAAGGTCTTCAGAGCAAAAATGTATCGGTATATATTTTTACTAAATATGATTAATATGCTTCAATGTAGATGTCGTTGCATAACCTCAAATTGGAAAGGTAACGGTAACGTCGTATCCTCAAACAAATTAAAAAAATGATTGGCCTCAAATAAACGTTTTGAAAATATATATTGTTGAGATTCATAGACATTGCTAGCACTTGGCTGAGGCAGAGTATGTTATTCGACTGTCAGTTTTGACATAAAGTGTATGGACCTAACGTCAAATTTGACAGTCAGAAGCCATTCAGTCAGTAAACCAAGCACGAGTTTTTTTTATGCGACCTGACATGGATGCCTATACCACACAACTACCGTTATGATATTAGTCCAATACACCACATTCCCAAAGGAATTAGGTGCCATGCCAGTACCTTCCCTTTATGAGCACGGCTAACATTGAACTTGATGGAAAATACGGACACCGCTTCGACCATCTTTTCATCCAATGCGATGGTACCAACCCGGGCGGGCTTAAACCCTACCACCTAGTAGGCGAAGGGGACATACAGTTTTACATGGATTCCGAACCATGGAGCAGCTCGCTCCATGGATCGCTTATCGAACTCGGAAAGAGAAAGAAAGTGGTGCATGTCGGAATCGAACCCAGACCTCTGGTACGCCAGGCCAGTCCCCGCGCCACTAGGCTACGAGCCGCTCATGTCTATGTCTATGAATCTCAGCATCTCTTGTTCTTTTGATTTAGCTCAATTGAAAAATATAGGTTTGTCGACGAGTCTGACGGTGTAGTCGGGGTCGGGGGCGGCCGCGGCGTCCAGCTCGAGCAGGCGGAGCCGGTTGGCGGCGGGCGCCGCGCGCAGGTACACGCCGGGCACGTACAGCGTCACCTGCGGCCCCGCGCCCGGCCAGTAGCGGCCCACGTTGTGCCCGTTCACCCAAATTATGCCCTGCAACACCACCCGGTCAGTTCACGGACCGTACGAACCGCATCACCCTCCTTTTGAACATTGACCCACATACGGTAGCCTCGGTAGCCCAGTGGTGCGACGCTTTACGAATCGATAAGCTGGGTAAGCACCTCTAAGCGCGTTGGGTACTGGATGGGTGACAATTTTCAACCGTTGAGGCTGGCTCTGGTTCGGATTCCACGTTAAACTGTAGGTGATACTAGGTGGTTAGGGTTACTTCCGCCGGGTTGGTACCATCGCTTTGAATGAACGATGATCAGAGCGGCAATGAAAATTATGCGTGTTTTCCATCCAGTTCAATGAAGCCGAGCAATATAAGGAAGGTCCTGGGCAAGGTCCCGTCGGGCAACGTGAAGGAACTCTTGAACAGAACGGGTCCGTCGACGAGGGCGCCGCCCGCTGCGCCGCAGTTGGCGTTGCTGGGATCTCGAGGCGCTTCAGGGGGTAGCCCAGCACTGACCAATCCCCGGTGACAGTAGCGTGGTCGAGTCTCACTTCGCTCAGTAATGCCCTGAGTGAGCAAGTAATTACCTTCGTCCAGCCGATGGGGTCTAGGTAGGTGTCCTGTGGCTGCTGCCCGTCGGGCAGGATGAAGGAACCCTCGAACAGCACGGGTCCGTCGGCGAGGGCGCCGCCCGCTGCGTCGCAGTTGGCATTGCTAGGATCTCGAGGCGCTCGAGGGGATAGCCCAGCACCGACCAATCCCCGGTGACAGTAGCGTGGTCGAGTCTCACTTCGCTCAGTAATGCCCTGAGTGAGCAAGTAATTACCTTTGTCTAGCCGGTGGGGTCTAGGTAGGTGTCCTGTGGCTGCTGCCCGTCGGGCAGGGTGAAGGAACCCTCGAACAGCACGTGTCCGTCGGCAAGGGCCCGTCCGCTGCGTCGCAGTCGGCGTTGCTGGGATCTCGAGGCGCTCCAGGGGGTAGCCCAGCACCGACCAATCCCCGGTGACAGTAGCGTGGTCGAGTCTCACTTCGCTCAGTAATGCCCTGAGTGAGCAAGTAATTACCTTCGTCTAGCCGGTGGGGTCTAGGTAGGTGTCCTGTGGCTGCTGCCCGTCGGGCAGGGTGAAAAACCCTCGAACAGCACGGGTCCGTCGGCGAGGGCGCCGCCCGCTTCGTCGCAGTTGGCGTTGCTGGGATCTCGAGGCGCTCCAGGGGGTAGCCCAGCACCGACCAATTCCCGGTGACAGTAGCGTGGTCGAGTCTCACTTCGCTCAGTAATGCACTGAGTGAGCAAGTAATTACCTTCGTCCAGCCGGTGGGGTTTAGGTAGGTGTCCTGTGGCTGCTGCCCGTCGGGCAGGGTGAAGGAACCCTCGAACAGCACGGGTCCGTCGGCGAGGGCGCCGCCCGCTGCGTCGCAGTTGGCGTTGCTGGGATCTCGAGGCGCTCCAGGGGGTAGCCCAGGACCGATTAATCCCCGGTGACAGTAGCGTGGTCGAGTCTCACTTCGCTCAGTAATGCCCTGAGTGAGCAAGTAATTACCTTCGTCCAGCCGGTGGGGTCTAGGTAGGTATCCTGTGGCTGCTGCCCGTCGGGCAGGGTGAAGGAACCCTCGAACAGCACGGGCCCGTCGGCGAGGGCGCCGCCCGCTGCGTCGCAGTTGGCGTTGCTGGGATCTCGAGGCGCTCCAGGGGGTAGCCCAGCACCGACCAATCCCCGGTGACAGTAGCGTGGTCGAGTCTCACTTCGCTCAGTAATGCCCTGAGTGAGCAAGTAATTACCTTCGTCCAGCCGGTGGGGTCTAGGTAGGTGTCCTGTGGCTGCTGCCCATCGGGCAGGGTGAAGGAACCCTCGAACGGCACGGGCCCGTCGGCGAGGGCGCCGCCTGCTGCATCGCAGCTGGCATTGCTGGGGATCTCGAGGCGCTCCAAGGGGTAGCCCAGCACCGACCAATCCCCGGCGAGGGTCACGTTGTCGAGCCTCACTTCGCTCAATATGCCCTGAGTGAGCAAGTAATTACCTTAGTCCAGCCGGTGGGGTCTAGGTAGGTGTCCTGTGGCTGCTGCCCGTCGGGCAGGGTGAAGGAACCCTCGAACAGCACGGGCCCGTCGACGAGGGCGCCGCCCGCTGCATCGCAGCTGGCATTGCTGGGGATCTCGAGGCGCTCCAAGGGGTAGCCCAGCACCGACCAATCCCCGGCGAGGGTCACGTTGTCGAGCCTCACTTCGCTCAGTATGCCCTGCGTGTAAACAAGAGACGACTTAGTTGACGACGGCTTTTACACCAGAAAATACTTGTAATACTATACATATTATTACATAGGCAACTTTGTTAGTAAGGTAATTTATCTTTCTAATCCATTTGTACTGAGGGTTGCTGTTTCTTTTCTTCTTGTTCTTTGCCTTCAGCTACCAAGAATTGTTTGGCAGTAGCATTTAGATCTAAGTATATATTTTATTACTGTGGACGGAAAAAAGTAGAGTTTTTTTAACGGATCCTTATTTACTGGCCGATCGAATCCGCGAAAACATAAGAATTTCACATGCCGCTATTTAGTATAACGAATATTAATTGTTGCATATAAATATAATAATTATAAAGAGAAAAACCTAAGGTCTCAAGTTACCACAAGGCTTTACGCGGGTAGCTGTCATTCCATGAGTTTGAAAGTGTAAGTATTCACTGGTGAGTCACAGGTGACTGTGATTCATCTCCGAATGTAAATTGCAAGATTAACCCCACAGCTCGCATCTAGACGAAATACTGTATAACGCATATAATAAATTACACAAATTTACAACACATTGTCCTTTGCGTTGGCGAGCAGTTTCGAAATCAAGAGAAAGGGACAAAACTTTGTACCTATAGCTATTCAGAGGATCTGAGTTATTAATACAGAATTTATTAAAAATCGCGAGCAAATATTTTTT
Source organism: Incurvaria masculella (assembly GCA_946894095.1). Taxonomy (NCBI): domain Eukaryota; kingdom Metazoa; phylum Arthropoda; class Insecta; order Lepidoptera; family Incurvariidae; genus Incurvaria; species Incurvaria masculella. Next base: position 10,832,253 of record OX335647.2, read on the forward strand.
TTATTATTAAAGTTCATCCACACAGAATTGTTTCACAAATTTACATTAAAGAATTTTTTCCAGTACGTAATCGAAACCATCTATAATTACGGATGAACACAACATGTACAACATGTACAATGAGTTACGCTATTTTGTTTACAAAATTTAATAAGTAGCTTTGACTGTAATAAAAGAACGAAAATAAAATAAAATTAATAATAAGTAAAAAAAAACATAAGTAACAAAAAACAAAAATGCAAACTAAAAAAAAACTAAGAACTTGGCAATGTGTTTAGCAAATATTTGAATGAGTTTAACGAAGACAATATTTCATTTTTAGATAGTACGTTGAGGCTGCGTTTAATTCTTGAAAGAGGTGAGTATTTACCAAGCTTTGTTCTACTTTTGCCTATGTTAAAAGGAACAAAGTTGACAGTCTTGCATTAAACCTTGGTACATTAGAGCCTATTTTGGCTAAAAGCAAAGGACAATTGATGAGATTGTTTGTAATTTTGAATATCAAAAGTGAGTCTGAAAACATTCTTCGCTGTTCCAGGGTATTAAATATTTTATTTAATCACAAACATAAAAAAATACAGTCGAATGGAGAACCTCCTCTTTTTTTTAAGTCGGTTAAAATCGACACAACGGGGTAAATAACAGACACTCGTAAATAAATACAAGTTTCAAACAACATTTGCATACTCACACTGTTCACTTAGGGCCGAGTGCACGAAAGAACAAAAAATCAAAATCAACGTTAAAGTATGTTTAAATACGTCACTTTGTGTGGACAGTATGGAAGGAACTCTATGCGGTTCACTAAAAGTGACGTGTTTGAACATTGATTAACTCAGCCGTTTCTTCGTGCAACCGGGGCTTAATATTTTTTTCTTTAAATCTCTCTCGACTGACAAGCTCCTGCGTCCGTAAATCCAAAGAGATCTACCTTAAAGTCCTTCATGGAAGCGCCGAAGTTGATGCGACCCTGGCTCTCGACGAGCAAGCCCAGGCTGGCCCCGTCCCGCGCCACGAATGGCAGGCTGAGTATGCCGTGCATGCGGCTCAGCACGCCGGACAGTTTCTGCATGGAAAGACGGGAACCATCTGTTAAGGCCCTGGTACTAACAAAATCGCAAAGTTTGACGCGGCACCCCAAGTTAACTAGCTAAGTCGGATGATTAGAAGCTTCATTGTTACAATGTATGATTCCTTGTCTAGCGATTAACCTATTTTCGTTAATGTATGTTTCCTTTTTCCATATAAAATAAATTATAGAAACGGTGTCCATTTCCAAACTTTTTTGACCAAATGTCAGTCAGTCAGCGTGTTTGCGTCCACTGCTGGACATACGCCTCTCCAATTTTCCTCCAGTCCTCCCGGCCTTCAGCGGCACGGATCCACTGCTTTCCGCCAACGGAACGTGGGACGACGACATCAAGTTGACCAAATATAAAACGCTAATGCAATTATTTGTTTATGCATATAAGCTGCTTTTACATTATCTGTCATATTGTCGGTAGCCCAGTGGCGCCCCGTAGGTCCCCCTTCCTTACTGACTAGGTGGTAGGGTAAATCCCGCCCGGAATAGCACCATCGCATGGACCTCGGCATGGACCTGTGGCATGGACGATGGTCGAAACGGCAATTAAAATTGTCCTTGTTTTCCATCGATTATACCAAAGAGGCTCAGGTTGATATCACAATTTCGGGCGCCATCTTCATGTAGATCAGTGTGCGTAGATCTGTGCGTGACCTTAATGCCTGGGGAGATAGCGATCCCCGTTGATGCGCCGCCGTCTAAACAGACGTACCTAGTACAATTAGCACGCTGCCCAAACTAGGGGTGCTACCATGAGACCATGGTAAAGTAACTCGTTGGGTGAACGTGTTATTTGGCTGTGAAATGAACTTTAACAGTGCATGGATTTAAATGTAACTAAACTTCATTTAATTGACCACTAGACTGTTCACCCGACGAGTTGATTTACCATGGTTACCCCCAGGGCGCGCTAGCCAGACTCTAAGAGCAGCGTTATCTTTGGTGACAGCCTCAGCGGACCGGCTGTATCTATGACTATCTACTTTGGCTTGAAGCAGATGTCACTGTCGGCCCAGAATGTCTATCGCCTAAAAGAACTACATACGCTCTTTACTACTTACGCCATCCACGTAGACGTAGATCCGGTCCCTGGGGCGGTCGACGTGCAGCATGCGCTGGGGCCCGCCGGGCGGGAGGCGCGTCTCGTACAGCACGAGCCCCGCGCGCTGCCGCAGCCGCTCGAACGTCGGCAGCACTGCGCCGGCGACCCGCGTGCCGCCCGAGCCCAGGGTGCGCCGGCCGGACTCCGAGAGCAGCGCTACTTTCGGTGAGAGCTTCACCGGGCCGTACGTCGCTGTGCTCACCTCGGATGGCCTGGGCAGATCCTTGGCCCACGGATGGTACTGGAAATAGAGGCAATATAAAAGCTGCATATGAATTTTTACATACTGGTCGTTATCACTTTCCGTTCAGCCAGACACACGATACAGCGTGCGTTATTTTTTCAAAATCAACGGGTTCAATTCCGGGCTAGAAAACATATTTTTTCAGAAATGGAATAATGCGGGTTTTGTTTTTATCAAAATTGGCCTCATGACTCATTTGAGTGTGTTATGACATTCCTTATAGTTTCGTATTTGGCCATGAAGGCCCACTTAAACAATTCACCCTGCATTATATATATTTGGGCTACGGAAGTTTGAGAATATTTTTGCAAACGCTGAAATACTAATTACGCATATATTTTTTAACTGATTTTATATGCTATGATTGATCATTTATATCATGTTTATATTATGTATGCACATAAATATTATGTTTTAATCATTTACTTAAACCTTCAGGCAGCTCGTGGTTAAGGGGCTAGTGGACTTACCTTTTACGCGAGAGGTTATGGGTTCAAATCCTCGTCCCTTTCATGCACCACTTTATTTCTCTTATTGAGTTAGATAAGTGTATTTCGTGACGAATGCGAGCTGTTCCATGGTTTGGAACCCATGTAAAACTGTAGGTCCCCTTCCCCTGCTAGGTGATAGGGTTAATCCCGCCCGGATTGGTATCACCGTATATGATAAAACTACGATTGAAGCGGCAATTAAAAAATGTCCCGTGTTTTTCACCCAATTCAGTGTAGCCGTGCTAATAAAGGGTAGGTCCTGGCATTGCACCTATTTCCTTAAGGAATGTGGTGTATTGGGCTAGTTTATCAGGACGGTAGTTGTGTGGTATTAGCCATCTATGTCAGGATGCATACAAAAAAAACTGTAATATTATATTTTTAAGTACATTTTGTGTGCCTTTCCCATGGAAACACGCTTTTATGAACCAAGCAATGTAGATTTTTGCCAAACTTGTGAACTGTTAAAAACACTATTTATATCGAATATGAAACGCTTTGGAAAAAAAAACAATACCAGAACCAACACATGAAACAAATAAGGTCACCAAATCAAACAAGTTTGACTGACCGCAAGCCACAGAGAACACTGAACGTGTGTCATATTATTTGTAGAATACATCCGTTGCAACTTTAACGGTGAAAATAGTAAAATGAAACCGATGAACAGGTATTTTACAGTTATATATGATAATCATCAAAGGGCTCGGGCTAAATGTAGGACAGATATAGAGGGCAATGGGTTTTGAACACGCATTTAAATGGATTTTAATTTAGGGATTGATTTAACACCCAGAGAAAGTATTACCTATATTACCGTGTATATATTAAAGTGTTACCTTACCACATTAGCATAAGTATCATCTTCTATGCACATCTCAACTACGAAGCCAAGTCATAAGATGAAAAGATAATGGTATATTTTTATTTCAATTTGTTTTAATTATTCCCATGTATAGTTTGAAAAATAATTAACAAACACAAAATATAATACGTAATATGATTATGTGCATTATTATTCGGCACATCATAAGCACGGCGACCGCTTTCTCTACGAGATGGATTCGGTTTATTTTTTTTATAAAATAGCAAGCGCTTATGTTATTTCTTTATAAAGATTGGACCATACTATGGATGGGTCATAATATTGTTTACATGGTCTAACAGTCGTATTCAGAGAGCACCTGTCAAAACTTAGCACGAGATTAGCACCAGACTAACCATACAAAAATCGGTTTAGTCCGGCGGATTAAAGTTAGTCCGCCCACTCTGAATACATGGCACCTGTTTGTTTTACTAGGTTTTTTTAAATGTATTGTCAAAATCTACGTCTCTATGTTTTAAATTTTATTACTATACTATTAGATTGGAAACTTTTGGCTAAAAACACTGGAAAAAGTTTTATTTTTTTACAATTATTATTACTGAAAAATACAGATATTTAAAAAAAAATCACGGACATCTCATTTCGTTTCATTTCATTTATTTAAACTTTTTGGTAGTCAAATTACACTAAGTTAATATATGATTTGATATTACCGTATTTAACACTAATTATGAGGATTTGATGATGAATAAACAATAAAACTCATGTTAAACGATTAAACGGCATTCTACTCACGGCATGATCATATCAATAGAATGCCGTTTAATCTTTTAAAATGAACAGTAACCACGGTAATCTAAAAACTTACATAATCAATAAAACAATTGTGATAAAGCTCTTCTTATCACATAGATGGTGCAGTGGTTCTTAACCTTTTAGTAATGCCAAATGGTCCCCATAGCATCCCCCACGCTTTCAAGTAATTGACAACATTGTGAAACGTCAGGAGATTCATCACATTTTACCGAAAAATAAGTCCTAAATTTTTTTTTTCTTAACGACTTCTTCTTCAATATAATTTGCCTTTTTTTTATAAGCGACTTCACTGTGTCTTTCATCGCCTATAGGCGAATAGGCTTTACCACATTCACCAAATGTAGGTGCTTTTTTTGTTTCGCAATCAGTTTTGCATAACTTTTTCCGCTAGGTCCAATCTCTCACGTGTAGCCTAACTTGCGCTGCGCTTCGTTGTATAAACTTATTCAAGAGTTTTTGGATGGCTCCGCGGACCACAAGATATGTTTCCAGGGACCACCAGCGGTCTGCGGACCACCGGTTAAGAAACAATTCATTCAAATCTGACATTTTTTTGGGGTAGGGTACTGTAAGAGCCCTATGGACAAAGAAGATAATTCTTAAAATTTTCAAATGTTTGATTTCCACTGCCTTCACGACAGCGTTAAGCGCAGTCGTACTTCGGCGTGGGGCTGCCGCTCTCGGCCAGCGGCGCGTACTTAGTCGTACGATATGATCGGGCTGGTACACCGGCCCGAAGTTTGGGAATAGAAGGATCTTAAGTGGCAATTAGTGCGCTTACGAGCTCGAGGACAGCTTTGATGGCGTCGTACTTGGCCGTGGGGCTGCCGTTCTCGGTGAGCGGCGCGTCGTAGTCGTACGACGTGATGTCGGGCTGGTATATCGGCCCGAAGTTTGCACCTGTTCATCCATCACATACATCATCACACCCTCGATCACACGTCATTACAGACGTGCGTATTAGGGAAGTTATCGCTTGCATCTATCGGTCAACAAAAACGCCAAAATAAAACGTTACGAGATCTAAGAAATGTTATGTATTTAAAAAGATATTTCTCCTAGTTGACAAAGCATTTAAATGAGCTAATAAGGAAAAGTCGAATCTAAAGGCCAATAGTCCGTATTATTATGCACAGGAACTCAAACCTGTTTGCACGGTTGATAATTGTATTGTATTAAAAAAAACTGCGTATTCATAACTGTGGGAAGTGCACCGACTAAGCTTATGCATCTGTATGGGCAAGCAATTGTTCAGCATTTTAAGTCGTTTGCACAAAACTTTATACATTTTTTAACTTTATACTTTCAAACAATTGTGACTTTTGTCTATAAAAATAAAGGGCAAAACTTCTTTCAAAATAACCAAACGTTACTGATTAATTTTAGTTTGTCAATTACAAAATATATGGCTTCTTAGGGAGAATTAAAGAGATACTAGAGCGACAAGTGGCTCACCAGTCTGGCGCAACTCCCTGAGTAAAAAACGTTGTATGAAATGTGTGCTGACAGCAATGGCGGCGATGTCGATTGGACTGACAGTTAGATACATTCGCGTGAAATCGACCCACACCGTTCCAATGTATGACAGTCCCGACTCTCTCCCCATACAAAAGGGGAAAGAAGATCACGCCTATATTTCTTGTCAGAGATCCAAAATTTTGCTCAAAATAGCTTTATTTGATCGAACTAGATGTCTGATGACCATTGGCATTATAAAATTGTGTTTGGTTTCTAAGTTATAAGGTCTGAAAGTTCGCATTTTTCGCGGGTTTTATCCAATAACTTTGGAGGTGGATTACGCAATGATAAAGTAAGAACATCTTAAAAGGATTAGTCATCAGACATAGCTTATTTAATCAAGATTTATAATATATTTGGTTTTTGTTCGATTTTTTACTACAGCAGTCGTGTTTTACTTTTAGCTATAAGTCATTTTGAAATTAAAATTTTCGTAAATCTTACCAAATCATACACTATGCACATTGTCTTTTTTGTGGACATGTTGCATCTTCCTCATCACGGAGCCTGTCTTATTCTTTGAAACAGAGAAGGTCCCAGAGCGCAACAGCACGGCGAATGAGTTAGGGCCGCCGGGTTGGGCCACCTTAAAACGCCGTGATTTTATTCTCTTTGTGGCTCACCAGCAGTAAATTCGAAGTTGGTGCCGCCATAGAAGACGTAGAAGTTGACGTTGTCCCCGCGGTCGAGCATGCGCCGCAGCGTGCGCACCACCGCCGCGCTGCCCACGCGCTGCATGCGCTCGCCCCAGTGCGTCAGCCAGCCCGGGTAGTACTCCGAGTTGACGAGCGGCCCGCGCGGCCGCAGTGTCCGCAGCGTGCCGAATGCGACGTCGGGGCTCGTGCCTGCGTGGTACCGGAATGACGCACATCCAGTGAGTATCACAAAATTACGCTCCCCATACTAGTAATTTGAAAACCACTGTTCTGATTTGCTTGATATTTTGGATTACGTCTTTTTTTATTAGTTTTTTTCGAAAAATATATCCTCTGTCACACAAGAGAGAAAAGAAAATGAATTATTTAATTAATTATTAGATAAAAATATCTAGCAAATTAAAGCAGAGTCTTTTTCAAATGATAAGTAAACTAAGTTTGTATCGTTCTTACGTATGTCCGTATGCTTTATTTTTTTTGTAAATATCTGTATTTTTCAGTAAAATATTCTAAAATAAAGGTAACAAAAATAGAGGCTAATTGAGAACCTCCTCCTTTTTTGAAGTCGGTTAAAAAGACAACTATTTTCCAATGTTTATAGCCAATATTTTTTAGTCTAAAAAGTATATTAAAACCATAAAAACCATAATTTCATAATGTAGAATCCAACATTTCAAAACAGTTAGTAGTATACAGTCAGAGTATCTCTCTTAAGAATTACAATAAAAGGATAACAAAGCGGACCTAGAAGCTGCAGATTGCCAACCGAAGCTGATCATGTAAATCACGACGGGCAAGGTGACATCGGGTCGAATGTAAGGAAGCGTAAGGTCATCAGACATCTAGTTCTATCAAATAAAGCTGTTTTGAGCATAATTTTGGATCTCTGACAAGAAATATGCGCATGTTATTCTTTCCACGTTTGTATGCAGAGTTGAGCGGGAAGGCCCACCTTAATAGTGACTGCCACGTGGACGATGTCCACTCCTTTTTTCCAGATAGGTACCGGAACTGTAATGCGCGCTCACCTGCAGCAACCGTAGTTGCTATTTCTTCAAGCCACGCTCAGGAGGACAGATAGGGTGACTCCTGTACCTCCGGTATGGTGTCAGAGTCGCTCGATTGACCGCGAGCATGAGGTATACCAACCGGTGCCAAAGTCGATGGTGGTGAGGGTGTTGTTGACGGAGCCGCAGCGGATCATGGAAGGATAGGTGCCGTCAGTCGTGTAGAGCAACGCTGCGTCTCCGATGTGTTGTTGCATCATGTCGCGTAGACGCGCCATGTACGCACCATCGCACGCGGGGTAGCTTCCGTACTCATTTTCCACCTGACAAAATACAAGAAAGATGGCATTTCAGTAAAAACGTTATAACCCTAATGGCCTAAAATTGTATTAACCAAATCAAATTTTGTTTTAACATCCGATAAGTAAATGAGTTAGTTTCAATAGTGATTTTTTCCGATAAATCTTCACGTTAACTGTGCATAAATAATTTTATTCTCTATACATAAAATAACGATGAACGCAGGCAGAATTTTCATTAGATAAAGCTATGTACTAGGACATTGTTTGATCTCTTGGTTCAACATCAATCATTATCCCAAAACATCAACTGACCTGAACGAGGATGATGGGCCCCCCATTGCCGTACAGGAGCGGAGTCACCTTGGCAAACAGTTGCGACACCCACGTTTCCACCTCAGACATGTAATCTGAAACAACATCACCCGGTTCATCAGTTTGAATTCGAACGAGTGGAACGCATTGGATGAAAAGATGGTCGAAGCGGCAATGAAAAATTGTCCGTGTTTTCCATCCAGTTCAATGTAGCCGTGCTCATAAAGAGAAGGTCCTGGCATGGCACCAAATTCCTTCGGGAATGTGGTGTATTGGGCTAATATCATAACGGTAGTTGTGTGGTATTTGCCATCCATGTCGGGTCGCATAAAAAAAATAGTGTTATGTTGAATGAAACAATTTGAGCCTATTTAGACAAATTTGTTTAATGTATTTATATTGATTTTGTATGTCACTTTGACCATGCGGGAGAGACGCGATATCGAGCAAATGCCACTTCTCCTTCTTTTAGATGATAATGATGTGACAATACGGAAAGACGGACAAACGGAATTATGAGGATCCCGTTTTTAGCCATTTGTCTACGGATCCCTAAAAAAGGGACTGGCTCTTTGCAAACCAAGCCATATACTCACTGTTATCATTTGTCCTCAGTGCGATGTCAGGATACTTGCTTAGCAGCCAGTAAGGCAGTCCTCCCTGTTGGCGGCGAAAAGACGATATAAACATATTTGAGTTATTTATGTAAATGATCGACGCATCTACCTCGTAAAGCTGTACATTGTAGCCACCTCATTTACTACAACTCACTTATCACCATCATCAAATTGTAACCTTACCCACACAATGAAATGCGTTCAAAGATATGGCAGTACAATAAATGTGGGCAATGTTAAAAGCAAGATCGTGAAATAGGAACGGACGCCAGACGTTCATAGATCAATATCACTAAAAACATTGCCATAATATTTTTCATGGGTTTTCAAAGATATACCGAAAACAAATTGTTTGCAACCTTCACGATGTTAAGATGACAAATGATAGTGTTGTAATGCTTCTCATTTTCTGATGTTTTTGCATGAATACGATACGGTAACAGCTCATTGCCACAATTTTAAATTATTTTTTACTTGTGATTATTGGGTTTTTTGCAGTGTTGAGTTGATTGCAAGAAAGATACCAAAATAAATACGTTTCAATGTTTCGTTCGAATACCAGTAAATATAAATACGTTAAAGTTCTTATTTTTCTTGCCATAAACTCTAAATGTGTAATATGACACTAACCTCCTATATTCTGGGTTAATTTTTGTTTTATCACAGCATCGGTTAAGAAGAACCACCGGTTGAAAAATCGAAATATCAAAGTTTAGACTATTAACTAGTGTATGAACGTTAAACAGTTTTAAAAGTTGCTTATATACTTTAAAAAATATATTTGCAAGCACCTATTTACTAGGCATTGACTTGGTTTTCAAGCCACCGCGCTTGGTAAGTATAAATAATTTGGATTTTTTTTTTATGATAGATCACATAATTATCTAGTGAATAAGCGTGAAACATATATTAATTCACTTTAGAAAGTAGACTTTACAGGTCAAAAACCAAAATTTCGCTTCGTCGCGCTCAATTTTCACGCGCATACAACAATTTGCCCTTACGCAAACTCAATGCTTGATGAACGCTGGAGTCAGTTGGAGCCTTAATCGTAACTGAAACAAACTAAATTTACATCAGATCGATACGCGCGCGTGGTCGACATTACTATTGGCAATTTGTATGGCATTTGCTTCTTTATTTTCTAGTCTTAGCCTAGTTTTCACCGAGTGCTGATTTATTTTAATCGACACTTACGAGGAATTTATTACTAAAGTGCTCATTATCTTGTACTGGTTTTGATTGCAAGCTGCTAAGAAGGCCTTTTATATGTGGCGATTAAGCTAATCTAGGTGAAAAAGGCCCTTAGTCCATATTTAGTCCTTACTCCGTTTTTGGTTACCACGAGCGACTTATAGTTGAGTATGAAGGTTGAAGTAAGAAGTGGGCACGCACGAGGTCCCGTTCTGCGCAGATGTAGGGCCCCGGCCGGAGCAGCACGAGCAGGTTCTCCTCGGCTGCGAGCTCCACGAAGCGCACGAGATCTCGGTCGCCCTGCCAGTTGTACTGTCGCTCCTCGGGCTCGTGGAAACTCCATTCCACGTATCTGGAACCGAGTAGGATCGTCACGGCCGGGGAGAGAGAGACCAGGGGGATTAACTGCCGTAAAATGTGAGGAAATTCGATATTCTGCAAACGTTTATGTCATATGTAACATCTACGCTCTTATTGAGTAGAATATTTGACAACCAGTTCTGGGGCTGCTCCGGCATAACATGTGAGAAAATATGTTAGGGGATTCGATCAATTCTTCACCAATAAGAAGTGAATGTCAAATATTCTACCCAATACGAGCGCAGAAGGAGAATTGATCAAGTTCCCTCGCATATTTTCTCATATTTTACGCCGGTTCAGTCCCTGCTTGACCAGTGAAGACCTGACCGAAAGGTCAGGTCTTCACCACTGGCCACTTGCCCAGAGAGTGTACAGAGTGTAACCAAGCTGTGCTTACGTGGAAACGACGTTGAGTCCGGCGGCGCGCAGTTTTCTCAGCCGATCCCGCCAGTACTCCGCCGGCAGCCGGAAGTAATGCAGTGAGCCGCCTACGTAGCGGAAGGGCTTGCCGTCGAGCACAAACGTGTCATTTTCAATTCGGATGCTTCGCTCCGCTTCCACCTACAATTTAAACGTTCTTTACTCTTAGAGCTAACGGCCAACACCCCAAGGATACCGAATATATATTAAGGTTAATTAGGTTAAGGTTCATCCAGTAGCTCAACTCCATACATAGTTCCGATGTCGTGCACCTGTACAGAGGAACATTTCGCTTGCATGGGTTCTAAGTTAGTTTCGCGGTGCTGAACTGTCGCGAATGGTCCTTCGAAATCGTATTTTTTAAAGTAACAGAACCAGCAGTGTTTCGCCAACATTTAAGTGACAACACCGACACTCGAAGGAGGGAAGATATTTATCTAAAAAATCGCCTGAGTGGAGCTACTGCTGTGGCCCCGGACTTATATCTTATATCTACTGTTCCAAGGAGTTTAAAGGTCAAATTAGATATGTACACCTTCCGCGATGTGACAGCTGCTCCAAGGTCGGCAGCTGCAGTGGGACTGGTGACGAGCGTGGCGGAGGCGGAGGGGAGCTGGCACGTGGTCGCCACCGCGGTCAGCGCTGCCGCCAGCAACAGCGGATGAGCGCAGCTCATCCCGTCTCCGCTGTAACCTGCGTCGCGGCGTCAATCGGTTCCCCACAACGCCTTTATCTGTAGCTCTGGCCTTCCAAGAACAATAGTATATATTTGAACAATTTGCACTTGCTGTGAGCACACCTGCAACAGAATAAGTAATAGTGCTACTCCCCACCTTAAACTAATGATGAAGGCAATATACGCCTGTGCCGCTTTTCTTTGATCGATTCATGATGCACGATTCAAGTAGGTAACAACTTAAATTACGAATAGCTATTTATATATTTACTTTACAGCTGTTGAACCAAGTCACATGGGAGGTACAGGCATAGTACACGTGAGTAAAGAGGGTTTTGTCAGGGTGCAGTGCTTCGTCAAAGGGGGTGGAGAAACGCCACACGCAGTCCAGCATTTTACTTTTATTTCGTTAGGTACATGCTGTAGAAAATAAACAAAATTTTTAAAAGGTTTTATGAATATTCTTACATGAAATTCAAGCATATGGAGAAGATAAATGTGCTATTTTATCTTAATAAAATAAGAAAAACCATGTTCGAAAAATGCTCCGACGTTTCGAGCTAATCATTCAGCCCGTTCGCGTTGTCAAGGACAGTCGTCTGCTGCGTACGAACGCGGCGGGTGCCTCCTCGGAAACGTCGGAGAATATCTCTTCCTGCCGCGTGAAAAGCCGTAACATTTTTCAAACATGTAACGACCGCGGTAATCTCAAAAGTATCATAAGATGTGGATCCCTTCGACCCCGAGAAAAAATATGTCCATAGTTGAATAAAATGCTCTGTGTATTTGTCAGCTTTATTTTATATTCAATTAGCTATTTATCAAAAATAGTAAAATTAATATAATCTTTATTAATGATCGCCAACGTTTATTTCGACTGTTTTTATGACAGTTTTTGAACATAGTGGTGCATCGTAAGTAAGCCCTGACGCATCCACCTTATCTGCCACACCCCGGTGCATTCTGCGTATTCGTACGGTTCAGGTATCAGTAGGTATTATTCTGGAAGAAAACTTGCAGTGCTAATTAAAATTAAGGGACAATTTTTTTTAAAGATTATATCATAAAGTAGCTTGAATGATGTGTTCAATTGCCAGTGTTTATCTACGCCTTGAAGTAAAACTTTCGCTCCCCAAGTTACCAATGGAAGATATCCGTCTTCTTTACATATGAATATTTTCTTTAAATATAATTTATAAATATATAATATGTTTAAAATATTGATAAGCTATGACAGAACTATCGCCTTGATGTTTCGTATTTGAAAATCTAATTGGTAATTGCACACTGTTCACAACAAAAAAGGTGAAGTAAATAAATTATTCTATTGTATTCGATCCCTAGCAAGTGTATAGGTACATATTGAATTGCACAAGTAGTATCTATACACAAGTAGGTCAGTCTATTTGAATGGTCAATGTTAATGTTTAAATAACCGTTTTTTAACTTACGAAGGACCAACTTATTTCTAATCCAACCTATTCATACTAATATTAAAAATAGAGAAAGCGGATTTTGTAAGTTCGTTTATACGTCGAGGGTTATTCCCAATATGAAAAATGCTATTACTACATAATTTCAGGTGGATTTATTCTATATATTATGAGAGATGTATTAAACTAAAGTTGTGATGATATTCGTTACCTAAGTCGGAAAAAGCCGGGTCACTTGTGAGTTTTCACGGCGTGCGCTGTGTCAATAGTCAAAGTTGCACGAAAGTAATGTAAAAGTTAATTGCTTCCCTTGAAAAGTTCTTTAAAAAATCCGCGACAGCATATTTCCTCATATCTCCTATGTATAACTCACAATATTTAACCCGGACGAAGTCGGGTCGGGCCACTAGTACTAGTTCGACGACTAATCAGAATTCTAAGCTCCGATTGCACGAAGATACAGCTGAGTTAATCAGTGTTCAAACACGTCACTTTTAGTGAACCGCATGGAGTTCCTTCCGTACTGTCCATAAAAAGTGACCTGTTTAATCGTACGTTGACGTTGATTTTTATGTTTTGTCCTTTCGTGCACTCGGCCCTAAATCGATCTAAATCTTTGCGGGTAACCGAAAGTATGATGAGGATGTTTGTGCTCAGAAACGAGCAAGCACATCTTTTATTAACTTATAATAATATTCTATAACATTTTATATTTTATTATAAAACATAAAACATATCAAGGTTTTATAGCTTATCTTCAAGAACAATTCAATAAAATCGTAATGCATTACTACAGCATCACAGAATAGATTTACAAGGCCAGTCATAAGGCCATGTTTAGAATTACATGGAAGCATGGAAGCTTTAAACCTCACTGTTTGCGTAATTCAGTACATTTGATGCTGGCTGGAGCTAGCTCGATACAGCACGCGTTCTTTAATGTCCAGTTAATCTAGGTCAGCTGAATATACATTAATTACATTTTCATTGCATTAGAGATATTGAGATCAAAAGGATAAATACATAAGAATATGTCTGCTTTCACGTTGCTGGGACGTATGCCGCTTGAGACAGAGCACGCGAGAGAACCATCACTTTAGAATTGATTCGGACGGACAGACAGGAAATTTATTTTACAATAAAATATTTTAGAATATAAATTTGAAAATATTTGCTTGTAAATGTTAGTAAAACCATTAACAAAACGACGGCACTAATTTTATTACAACCCTGGACCCCTAACATCTTCGATTTGGACCATTATTTATTTCGGTTAGTAGGCAAATATTTACAATGAATAAACTCTCTTAGGGTCTCTGTCACCAAGTACCGATTTGCTTAATCCTCACATCAAAAGGCGTTTCTTACCATCTAACAAATACAAGATAATCTGCACTTTAGTAATAAAGGCCCTTTGAGTGTCGATTAAAATAAATCAGTACTTGGTGAAAATAAGTCTTAGTAGGTTATTTCGTGTCAAGATAATTCAATAATACTAATTACTGGTACTAATATGGTACATAAGTGTATAACGAATGCAATGATAATGCCATTCCAGTACTAAACTGTAAAATGCATTTACGAGTACATCGGCCAAAACGAATCGTTAATAGGAATTGTTAAAAACTCGATTGTCATTGTTACTCTAACCTTCAAAATGAGTGACCAAAGGTGACCGATATAATTATGTGCCTACGTAGGTAAATGTTTTCAATGCTACAGGGGCGATTTCATATTAATTAAAGCGAGCATAGCTTTTTTCAATAAAAAAAGCTGTGTAATCTCAGTAGAAATGTGGAACAAACTTTACATAGACGAGGTCAAAAGCGTCTTCTAAGCTGTTTCTCACATCACTAGCACTTACAAAGTCGAAAGCCTAGCATCTGTCTGTCCGCTTATAACTTGAGAACCACTAACCCGATTTTGATGCTATTTAGGGTTAGGCGTGGGTTTTAGAAAAATTAATGTTCCGTTTTTTGTAAGCCTTATTGAATAATCATAATAGATAAGTAGTAACTTTAAATAAGATTACGATAACAAAAATTTTAATGAAATGTGTTTGCCGCTACTACAGGAACTTTTTTTATATGACTGGGCATGGATGGCTACCACTCTTCTGTCATGATATTAGCTCAAATCAAGTTATGGGAAATTGGTGGCATGCCAGGACCATCTTTAAAAACCATAACTATTATTTGTTGGTTTTGAACAAGTCACTAAACGGAGAGCCTAAAGCAGTGCAAGTAAGTTAAATATAAATTCTACAATGTAAAACATGTATATAATTTGAGGTATTAAAAAAAATAACTTTATTGACTGTTAACTTGTCCAATCACGTGGCTTATTGAATGAGTTGGTAGACAGCTAAGAGTCAAATGTTAATCAAAAACAATAGATGTCCATCTTCTTCACACTTGACATTGTTTGTTTGTTTTCTGGCTGTGTAGAGTATTATCAGTCGGCCTTATTTATGGATTTTTTTCAAGTTTGACTACATCTTTTTTTGGACTTTCGAACTCGGACTCGAGCAGACGCGGCGGCGGTTGGACGGCCAACGAGCGAGGATGAACGGGAGTGGCGACCGATACTCAACCGTATAGCGGCGGAGGCCTAGTGATAGCCGGTCAGTCAGTTCGCTTACGAATTCACTAATTCCTTATGTTCTTGATAACGTAGGAACACGCAAGAACTGCACAGGCCGCCGCGCCGCGCCGCTTAGTGCAACGAACTTGCGATGTTGCGCCTCCCGACTAACAACCATCATTATTTCCATTAACACTATTGCCCCGCTGCGCTTTTGTGCTGTGTGGGTTCTGGCACGTCATCATAATACTGCATTTCTTCCCGTGAATGTCCTAAGAGCCGACAGGGGATTTCGGATTTCAAGTTAAACTGTAAGTCTCCTTACTTACAAGGGGTAAGGTTCATCCCACCCAGATTGGTAGAATCGCATGGAATGAACGAAGATCGAAGCGGAAATTAAAATGTTCCGCGTCTTCCATACAATTGAATGTAGCTGGGCAATTCAAGAAAGGTCCTGGCATGGCACTTAGTTCCCATACACACACTTTTTTTTTTTTTTATGCGACCTGACATGGATGGCTAATACCACACAACTACCGTTATGATATTAGCCCAATACACCACATTCCCGAAGGAATTAGGTGCCATGCCAGGACCTTCCCTTTATGAGCACGGCTACATTGAACTGGATGGAAAACGCGGACAATTTTTCATTGCCACTTCGACCATCTTTTCATCCAATGCGATGGTACCAACCCGGGCGGGCTTAAACCCTACCACCTAGTAGGGGAAGGGGACGTACAGTTTTACATGGATTCCGAACCATGGAGCAGCTCGCATTCGTGACGAAATGCACTTATCGAACTCTGAAAGAGAAAGACAGTGGTGCAAGTAGGTATTGAACCCGGGCCTCTGGTACGCTAGGCCAGTCCCCGCGCCACTAGGCTACGAGCCGCTCATGGCCGACCTTGTTGGACTAATATATGGGCGTGTAATTAGCCATCCATGTTCTGTTAAATTTAAAAAAGCTTTACGGACGATTTTCGGTCCACAACTCCCGCCTTTTTTTATTCGATGGCGGCAGCGGACTTAACAAATGTAGGGGTCAAATGTGACGGAGCATTCTCTGCGGAGAATCGAGTCGCGTCGTGTCGCACCGCCGCGCGCCGCGTCGCCGCCGCCGACATTGGCCGTGACCTCGCACGTGAACTCAAAAGATGCTAGCACACGATGTCTTGGAATAGTGTTATAAATAGAAATTGCTATACATATATGGCCGCCGCCCCTTTCGTATCCATAACTAAAATAAAATAAAGAAGCATCGTAAGCAGATAAAAAAGCAATCCTTTTGTAAATTATCTTAAATAATTACGTATATCAATATTAAGATAAAAGGTAAATAAGGTAATTACTTGTGCTCCAAATTTTAAGCATAGCCCCTTATTTTTTCCTTAAATTTTATTCCTTTACTAAAAGATAAAAAATCCTAAAAAACCTTTTTAAAAACAATCTTTTATAAGAAAATAATTTTCAAATTAAATGAAACCAATGAACTCATAACATTATATTATTTATGCATATGATTAAAAGCTTATCGTTGGTAGTATCGCTAACACGGTACTACCAATTAATTTTTTTATTATTATTATTATTATTTTCTATTATTATTATTTTCTCTGACATGGGTACTACATTGTAGTATGAATTTGTTTATTTACTAACTTATATTTAATTTGATATTACCTTGTATCAAAAATGACGATGGCTTTTTACACCTGAATAATTTAGATCATAATTCCTATTAATTCAGAATAAGATGTCATTATAGTAGTCAAGAGTTTGCTCCTCACCAATGTATATAATGTTCTTATAATAATGTTCTTTGTGAGCAGTAGTAATCAATCAATCACTGTAAACTAGTTTGTAAGTATCACTGGAAAAAATAATAATACAATGACCAACCTGACGAAGTTTCTTGTCGGCTCTTCTTCGCCAGAAGTAATCGAACCGACAGGAAAAAAAAATGACGAATCCGAGTGTGTAATATACATCTAATGGAGGAAATAAAGAAACTGAAACTGAAACTGAAACTTATCGTGATCTTAATCTGTATGAATTAATTTGGAATACATATTTTTTTCTTAGAATTACTTGTTGTTTATTTATGCAGGTATGCCTCACGACAAGCTTTTCTAATTCAGTCTAATTCAGTTCTTATCCAGCTTGCAAAATTTGACATAAACCCCTACATTACATACATACAAACATAGCAAGTTACATAAAAACTTGTAAAATTAGTAATTATCTGCCAAAATAAAAATCATTTCAAGAACTATATTGCAGAATTAGTTAAAAGTCAGTGTAAAACAATGGTGCAAAAACTTAATGGCCAAACACCTAAAAATAAATTTTGCCAAAATCAGAGATCCAAAATGTTGCTCAAAAGAGCTTTGTTTGATCGAACTAGATGTCTGATGACCGTTGGCATTGAAAAATTATGTTTGGTTTCTAAGCTTTAAGGTCCGAAAGTTCGAATTTTTCGCTCGTTTCATACAATAACTTTGGTGGCTTAATACGCAATGATAAAGTAAGAAAATCTTAAAAAAAAAGTCATCAGTCTTAGTTTAATCAAGATTTATAATCTATTTGGTTTTTGCTAGATTTTTGACTACAGCGGTCGTGGTTTACTTTTAGCTATATGTCGTTTTGAAATTAAAATTTTCGTAATCTTACCAAATCATACACTATGCACATTATGTTGTCTTTTTTGTGGACATGTTGCATCTTCCTCATCACGGAGCCTGTCTTTTTCTTTGAAACAGAGAAGGTCCCAGAGTGCAACAGCACGGTTTTGTACAGTGCCCGCGAATGAGTTAGTCCCGCCGGGTTGGGCCACCTTAATACCTATTAGGATTATTGCCGGACTAAATAGTATTTTGTGTGGTTAGTCCAGTGCTAGGCCGCGTACTAAATTATGTCAGTTCACTCTGAATAGTACTGTTAATGTTTGACTAGGTTTTTGTTTTTTTTTGTTTTTACGGAACCTGGCATGGATGGCTAATAACGCACAACACAATGCAAGCACAGAATACAAGACATTCCCGAAGGAATGAGGTGCCATACCAGGCCCTTCCTTTTATGATCACGGCTTGTGTGCAAAACACGATACATTTTTCATTGCCGCTTCAACCATAGTTTCATCCAATGCGGTGGAGCGGGCTTAGCCCTACCACCTCTCAAGCAGTTTTGAATAGTTTTTTGAACCATGGAACAAATGCACTTATCCAACTCAGAAAGAGAAATAAAGTGGTGCTTGGCCAGGGCGAGGATTTGAACCCAGAGCCCTCGCATGAAAGGCAAGTCCTCTAGTCCCTATACAACGAGCTGTACTCGAGTGGTATTTATTTTGCTGAATTTTTGAACCCAGAGCCCTCGCATGAAAGGCAAATCCTCTAGTCCCTATACAACATGCTCTACTCGAGTGGTATTTATTTTGCTGAATTTTTGAACCCAGAGCCCTCGCATGAAAGGCAAATTCTCTAGTCCCTATACAACATGCTGTACTCGAGTGGTATTTATTTTGCTGAATTTTTGAACCCAGAGCCCTCGCATGAAAGGCAAGTCCTCTAGTCCCTATACAACATGCTGTACTCGAGTGGTATTTATTTTGCTGATTTTTTTAACCCAGAGCCCTCGCATGAAAGGCAAATTCTCTAGTCCCTATACAACATGCTGTACTCGAGTGGTATTTATTTTGCTGAATTTTTGATCCCAGAGCCCTCGCATGAAAGGCAAATTCTCTAGTCCCTATACAACATGCTGTACTCGAGTGGTATTTATTTTGCTGAATTTTTGAACCCAGAGCCCTCGCATGAAAGGCAAATTCTCTAGTCCCTATACAACATGCTGTACTCGAGTGGTATTTATTTTGCTGAATTTTTGAACCCAGAGCCCTCGCATGAAAGGCAAATTCTCTAGTCCCTATACAACATGCTGTACTCGAGTGGTATTTATTTTGCTGAATTTTTGAACCCAGAGCCCTCGCATGAAAGGCAAGTCCTCTAGTCCCTATACAACATGCTCTACTCGAGTGGTATTTATTTTGCTGAATTTTTGAACCCAGAGCCCTCGCATGAAAGGCAAATTCTCTAGTCCCTATACAACATGCTGTACTCGAGTGGTATTTATTTTGCTGAATTTTTGAACCCAGAGTCCTCGCATGAAAGGCAAATTCTCTAGTCCCTATACAACATGCTGTACTCGAGTGGTATTTATTTTGCTGAATTTTTGAACCCAGAGCCCTCGCATGAAAGGCAAATTCTCTAGTCCCTATACAACATGCTGTACTCGAGTGGTATTTATTTTGCTGAATTTTTGAACCCAGAGCCCTCGCATGAAAGGCCAATCCTATAGTCCCTATACAACATGCTGTACTCGAGTGGTATTTATTTTGCTGAATTTTTGAACCCAGAGCCCTCGCATGAAAGGCAAGTCCTCTAGTCCCTATACAACATGCTGTACTCGAGTGGTATTTATTTTGCTGAATTTTTGAACCCAGAGCCCTCGCATGAAAGGCAAGTCCTCTAGTCCCTATACAACATGCTGTACTCGAGTGGTATTTATTTTGCTGAATTTTTGAACCCAGAGCCCTCGCATGAACGGCAAGTCCTCTAGTCCCTATACAACATGCTGTACTCGAGTGGTATTTATTTTGCTGAATTTTTGAACACAGAGCCCTCGCATGTAAGGCAAGTCCTCTAGTCCCTATACAACATGCTGTACTCGAGTGGTATTTATTTTGCGGAATTGATTGTCATGCAAACAATGACGTTACAATTGTCTTTTTCAATATCCTACTTTGATTTTTCTATGGGTGTTTTCAAACACTCTTGGATTCGACTGATTTAGACCCTTGTATATTTAGTTTTTATTGTATTTTCAAGTTTTTACATTATAACTATAATTGAATAGTTTTGAATTTATGAGGTAGGTTTTTTTAGATACTTTCCAACAAACTCATAAGAAGCAGAGACAAATTATTATCAAAGTCGACACAGTGTAAACATTCAACGCTAAATATCACAACTCGTAGAGAAAACTTACGGGAAAGGCACTCAACCTAGGCCATCACGCTAAAGTTGGGGAGGCGTTGAACTCTATTACTTGCAAGAATGGTAGCAGTGTGCGTAGCTCGTCGTCGCGTAAATCGTCCTCAAACAAAACGATACCAAAAAACAAATAACTTAATTTATCGTTACCTAAAAGGCACAGTCGTGTGGATGGTCGCGGTGGATATTGTGGCGTGACTGCGCGAAGGACAACCCGCCCTGGACGTCCGGGCGTGTGCGTAGACGTGCGCGCCGCTTCTGGGCGCGCCGCATGTGGATTCGCAGGCTCGCAGCTCGCCCCTCTCCCCCCCGCTTCCCGCACGCGGCCCGGGAGGCCAATTCATGCGCTGTTTAGTTTACATACGGAATACGCACTCCTGAATCGTCACTGCATCAGTAAATAACTACCGACTTATTCTGGTGCATTAACGGATCGCTTATGGAAATGGATATGTGTTTTTTCGCTAGCGCAGAATTTGGAAACATATGGAAATGTTTAATTTCATGCCACTCATTCCATGTTGCGCTGCGATCGATTACCATAATACCAGAGTAATGTAAAAGTGTATTCCTCTCGTGAGAACACTCCTGATTCTTCAACTCGGAATTCCCAGAATGAGCCTCCGCTCCGGCCGATACCCGCCAGCCCGCCACCCGCCTGGCGATCGACCTTGGCCGAGCTCTACCACGCACGCTCCCGCATACTGGATACCGCGCAACGGAGCTATTAAGAAAACTATTGGTGACGGTAGTAGACCGTTGTTTAAACAGTTAACGAATTATAGAGGAAACATAATATTATTTGCGGATTCCGACTACGAAGATTGTGTATACGATGCGTGTCTTGTGGCAGATCGGACACGGATAAAATATTTTTTATTACTTAAAACGAACTCAGCGACTGTGCATGTCGCTGTCCAAACCCAAATTATACTGAATGACGTCACGCATGACGTGAGCACAAAGAGCACGCAGGTAGTTGATGTTTGGGCCGAATTTATTATCTCCAAAATCTCAAACTACAAAGGAAGTATTTCGTGCATATTACAGGTACAAGCTGTTGAGACGTTCTAGTTGGGCCCGTAAGCATCAGAATAATGTATGGTACCTACACAGTTATGTACTTGTCTTCTTATGAAATGAAATTGCAAATGAGGGTTTTATATTAACGATAATATATTATGTAATATTATGTATATTAATAGTGTCATAATCTAAACAAAGACGTAATTGCGTTTCTCTGTAAAACGAAAGTTTTATTTACAATTTTTACATTAGATTTTTAACCAATTAAGTGCATTATATGTTAACAAAAGATGGACTTACCTGTAAAACGAAAGAAACAACATTTAAAGCCTTTATTTCAGGTCTTTTTGTATCTTTAGGTAAGTTAATTCTTCACGACAATAACAAACCCATTTTCATATTTAGTTGAGTGTCATGACTGTCAAAGTGGACATCTCAGAGGTTTTTTGAATAATGCAGCCAGTATAAACCTAAGAAAAGCTTAGTGATTTTCTTTACATATATATGCTTACCGCGCGTATGAGGAGCAGGACGTGCTGCGTCCTGAAGATGGAGCCCATGTGAGGCTCCGAAACGTCGAGCAGCACGTCCTGCTCCTCATATGCGCGGTAACCGTCCAACTAAATATTATGGTTATGTCCCGCGTAAATTTCAAAATAGTGAACGATACTTTACTATCAAGAACTGATTTAATTTTATTTTTAAATTCATTAAGGGGCAAATTTCTCATTACATATTGTACAATCTAACACTAATATGAATAAAGCTCAACGAAGTTCTTGCTAGTACAAGTATATATAACCTTCGTAGTGTTTACATCAATTAATTTGTATGGAAAACTTACTTTTTATTTAGAGGAAATACAGAAAACGTTATTAAACTTTTTTGTTTATTTCAATGCTATTAATCATTTCCCAAATTTTCTGTAGTGGCCGTTGCAACATCCTGTTTATGTGTATGGTATTATAGATTCGATGTAAAAGCCAAGAATAAACAAATTTTGAAAAATGTTACGGCTATTAACGACCGCGGTAATCTCAAAAGTATCATAATAAACCAAGTATTGCGAGGAATATACTTGTTCTAATTTACACACCTCTACCATTACGGTAAACCAGAATTTATAACTGTTACCATAAAATAAATAGTTTAGTTTGCTAAATTATATAATAAGTTTGCGTTTTAGCGTAGAATCGCGTCTTTCACCGAGGTTACGATGATGATCACTTGAAGCAATCTTTGTACACATGTCAGTCGGCAGGTCTAGAGTTTCAACATTGCAGCAGGTTATTTAGCAATTCGTTTCAATTATATTACTCTAGCAGACTTGAAGGCTATTTCTGCTATAGAATTCGAATACACACGAAAAATTTCATCAAAATCGGTCCAGCCGCGTACAAGCAGTTCAGTGAGTTCCCGGCTCCGCTTGGGGTAATTTCGTTTTAGAAATTCACACAAACAAAGCCCGGTAAACGTGATCAGAAACCTTCGCGGCCGTGATATTCGGACAGGCAATAAAAAATCACATTCACAAAACGTCACCGAAATCGTTTAAGTGGTTTCGGAGACTGGGATGTACGAACATAGTGACAGCGATTTTTATATTTTAAGATATCATAAAAATAAACAATACACACATAGATAAAATATTTTTTTTAATGGAAAAATCTGTTTATTTATTAATTACATTATCACGTTACAAGCATAATATTGTGTCGATTGTCGCGTCGCATGTTGGAGATACGAGAAATTCGAAGAATTTAGGAAGTTGACAAAGTAATTTTTACAGATAAGTTAGGTATTGGTTTCTTTTGTAGAACTTAGGCATGACTTAATGCGGTCAAAACTCTGAAAAACATTCTACAAAGACAGAAGACAGCGTATGGGGAAATCCGATAGCCGAATGACGTTCAAGTTGGCGACAGTTTAGTTCCGATTTTCGTCACGCGCAAAAATAGCTATGTGGCACTATATTTTTAAATAAGTATTTTCGCTAACCATTACAACAAAGATGAATTTACTTTCATAAACCTATTTCCAAAACCATCAAATCCGGAACAATTAAGGTGCCTAACCTAACCTATACTTTAACTACAAACCTATCAAAAAAAAAAAAACTGTGACATACTCGTACAACCTATTTTTAAATACCTTCTTGCAATTGCTAACCACCGTTCCATGAAATAATAATATATATTTTGTTCCAAATTATAAAGAAACTAACCACTTTTTGAATCAATGTCACGTTGTTAACATGAGTCACACCCGAGTGGTAGGAAAATAAGTTATCGCTATGTGCACCCGATTTCTACGATGTTTTAACATTAAATTCACCAACTGCAGTTTGCTGACCAGTCGTTAACCGATTGAACGCACTAGCATCGCAGGAGGTAATAGCAGTAATCACGTACGCTACAACTGGCGGTAAAGTGCGTTCGGAGATTATGACGACACGCGAGAGCGCTGTTCGTTGCGCCACGTTCGTGGTTCAATCACGGGGGGTGGTGTCACGATACGCTGGGGCGTGTGTCGTGCCACACGACGCGTGCGTACGCCCGGGGCGGCGCGGCGCCACGCACCCCTTTCTCCTGAGGCGAGGCGGTGGGATCCATCAAGCGGGGCAGCGGAGCGCGGCCGCGACCCACTCGCACCGCGCCGCCGTAACCCCTCGGCGTCCACCAGTTAACGACAACATGGGTGCCATTTCTGGCTCTCAGCACGGACACAGGTACGGTCTCAGGGTACCCAGCTCAATTGTGTTTTAGGAATGTTTAATGAGTGGTGAGCCCATTGCTATGTCATCTAGCTCTTTGATGCCACCGAAGTGGCGTGATTCCTTAAGAAAATTTTCCTTCAACGTGGTTAAAAGTATACGATGGGCTTTCGAACTTTCAGAACGGCTGCGAAAACCATGCCGACTCTGCAGACATACGTACCACTCTTTAGATCCTTTTGGAAGGTTATAGGCTATTTCACATCAAGCTACGACCTATATTATAAGATAGTTATTATAAAATTAACTAGCTACAACATTTTTTTTTGCGTACAGCCGAAGCTCTTAGTTGATTTATTGAATGTGCAAAATATAAGAAAAATATTTCTCAATTTGCCTGTGGGAATAGGCACGAGCCCTTTATGGAACGTGATCACCACATTATACTCGGTTGGTACCTAGGAACCCCTTCAAAAGAAAAAAGTACGAATTTATTATGTGGAGCAAATAAAACAAATGTGTAATGGCAATTATATTTTGCTTTTGAGCTAGTCTAAAATTTTGAAGTCTGAACATTTCGCCTTATTTCACCTGCCGCGGTCGGAGGAAGTCGCCCTGTGCTTTTCATTGCGCTGGGCATTAGCCTTATTATATCCCGTATAATCGGTAGCATCTCAAAGTTTTGTAGGTACGATTTTTTCGAATTTGAAAAAGATAACTTTTCTTCGGATTTAAAAAAAAACCTTTTTTTTCTGTAGAATGTAACTTCATACTGCATTCCGACTGTTTAACAAAAATATACTTAATGGTTTTGTTAAGTTTATTGTACAGGCGGTTCACGGCTAGCTCGTGATGTTTACGTGTGTTACAGGAATGCGAAACTTATTAGATTACCGGCG
This sequence comes from Incurvaria masculella, assembly GCA_946894095.1. Taxonomy (NCBI): domain Eukaryota; kingdom Metazoa; phylum Arthropoda; class Insecta; order Lepidoptera; family Incurvariidae; genus Incurvaria; species Incurvaria masculella. The sequence continues at coordinate 10,857,580 of OX335647.2, forward strand.
TCATGACGCGGCGGAACTCTAATCAGAATGGATACTAGTGTCGATCCCATACGAGCAGGCCTGCTGCCTTCATTTAGAGACGCCGAGAGATCTAGCGCGGACTTCCGGGCGCATCAGGCTCTCTCTATTCGCTTTGTCAGTAATTGCAGTACGAATAATTTCTCTACTCTTTGTACTTTAGGTAGTCTCTTCGATCCGTCTGAAAGCACTCTCATGGGAAACCTACATGAGGCACGTAATCTACTGATACAATACAAAAAGGCAATCGCGTGCAGAAATTACTCAATTAATGTCTGGGTTTGCGCTTTTGTTTGATTGATGAGGTGCAAGGTCCGAAGCGCGGCGGAGGAGGTGACGGCGGCGGTGGCGGGCGACAGGTGGGACCGGTGGCGGTGGCACCGCAAGCGGGGGCTCGCGGCGGGCACGGCGGCGGAGGCGGCCCGCGCGCCACACAGTGCGGCCGCACGGCGACATGCGCACACGTCCGCCTCATGGCGCTCCGCCGCCGCCACGCCATCCTCGCGCTGCTGCTGGGCGCTCTGCTCCACGCGCGCGTCGCCGCCGCCGCCGCTCGGCGCGACCCCCCGCCGCCCCGCGCCCTCGCACCCTTCCCCGACGAATACTCCTCCGAGGGGCCCTTCAACCCCTTCGACGTGTGGGACTACGACAGCTCCGAGGAGCGGCTGCCGGCGCCGTCGCCCAAACCGAAACCTAAAATGACACCGCGCCCCGAGCCGAAAGCTTCGCCGGTTCCGTCGCGCCCCAACCAAAAAACGTCGGCGCACCCCAAGCGCAAAACCACGCCCCGTCCAAAACCCAACTCGAGTACTAAAGTTACGGTCAGTGCTAAAGTGCCAAAAGTGACAGTCAAAAACAATAAAAATAGGACGAACAGGAGGAACGTCGTTAAGACGACTACGGTAGATATAGAAAACTTTACTAGGTTTGTTGTGACTCCGAAACCGAAGGCCGCTAGGAAGCCCCCGAAGATGACCACGAAGAGGCCCCCGGGAGCGTCCGGAGGGAACAAACAGAAAAAGACGACGACGCGGCGCGAGCCCGGCACGCGAGCGGGCAGCACGCGCGCCCCGCCGCGGACTCTGCGAACGACGACGCCGCGGGCGACGCGTGCGCCGCCGCGGACCACGCGTGCACCCTCGCGCACCACGCGTGCACCCCCACGCAGCACGCGCGCACCCCCGCGCACCACGCGCGCACCTCCCCGGACGACGCGCGCACCCCCGCCCAGCACGCGCGCGCCGCCCCCGCCGCGCACGACACGGGTTCCCCCGCACACGCGCACGACGACGCGCACTCCTGCGCAAAAGAAAACGGACCAGTGCCCTCCGAAAGACCCGGGCTGGATTGCATCGTTTTTCGAAGCTCATCATAAAACGGCGCCGCCACTAGAGCCAACGAAGCCAGGTATGCACGATGTCGCTCCAAAACACTCATAAAGGTAATGGCTAAGCTAAGCCGATTCGATGCTACTGAATTATTTTTCGCTTATCAGTTTCTTTTTCAGTCGGTTGAATTTTTGTTAAAAACAATATATTTTTGTACCAAAAAACTAAATATTTTCAAACTATTTTTTTATTCCCTTTTAAACATTTGCTAACGTTACCTTAACTATGAACTGCTCACTTCGAGGTTTTTACCCTTATTCAATAAAACCATATTATCAAAAACGAACACCTGTAAAAAGCTATGTGTGACCATTTATAAAAAATACGCATCGACTTGAGAAACACCTCCTTTTTTCGTAGTGTTAAAAATTCTCATCTATCAGGAAATTTTCTAGTTCCTATTAATACTTATCGGATTGACGTTTATTTTAATAATTAAATATTATAATTTCGCAACATATATGGATACGCACAACTTCTCCCATTCGGTATAGTAAGAATGGTACCTTACCATTGTACGAAGGTTCGGATTATAGAGGTTGTCTAAGCTTGATTTATTTTATTTGTTTGTTTGTATGAGTGATCGTTTGAATAAAAAATAAATGAAAGAAGAAACCTGAGAGAATGCTCCCCGATGCTGTCAACTCCAATTTAACAAAAAAAGCCCTTTCCTTTATTTCATAATCAAGAATGTGAAAGTGATTGACGCATTATCTGATTGATCGTCGAACCGTAATGCTCGGGTCCAATTTGAGGCAGTCAACTTTTGTTAGTTTCTATGTTTTGTTTCGTGTGCGTTTCTCTAAGTTACCTCTCATTGCGCATGCTCCAAGATGGTACGATCTGGGCCGACGAAGAGTTTCCCTTTTATTAGACTGGTTTTCAAAGTGCTCCGTTAAACAAGACTGCTTTATGTTACGATTATACGATTGTCAGGAGTGACAAAAAACATGTAGCGTGAACGAAAAGCTCTGGGAAGAGTCTATTGTAAAGTCTGTATATTATAAAAGTGTCGTGGGTTCTCCTATTTGTTACAGGCGTGACATATGCTATGGTACATAGGCGTGGGAACCGTAAAGCGACACATCGGGTCATGGGGTCTTCGCTTTCCATTTCCTCTCAGCACGATAATGCAAGACAGCTTAGACTACTTGTACCCCATAGATAACTACGGCTCTTTTGTCAACCATATCCATAATGTGATATAATGCAAGGATCAACTTGAACAACCAAGCAAACCTTTCGTGGGCGGTTTTTTTCAATGAACATTTCGAATGTCATGAAACTGAAATGTAAAATGTTCGGATTTTTTTTGAATGGGCAAGAAAGCAAAGCACCGGCAACAGAATTTGAGTTGCATGGTCGGCCATATTTTCGAATTGATAAAAAAAACTCGTGTGGCCGCGTTAGAGTAATGAGAATTAAAAGGCGCGACTGCTAAAAAAACCGGCCAAGTGCGAGTCGGACTGGCATACGAAGGGTTCTGTACCACCGAACAAGTTTCAAACCGTGTTTAAATAAACGCTCGGTTCATGAGATACAGCCCTGTGACAGACGGACGGACGGACGTACATCGGAGGGTTAGTAATAGGGTTCCTTTGGCATCCTTTCTGTACGGAACCCTAAAAAGGCTTTTGATGCCCCCCCCCCCCCCTATTTTTTGCCGTCCTAGGCTCGAGCTTAGGAAAATCAACCGTTACGCCCAGCCGCTGCTGCCGCCTGTTTTCAGCCCCAGCCCAGTTGTAGTCCAGCCCCTGTTTTCACCACCTCCAGTTACCGGAAATCCGATAGTAAACATCGGTAACATGGTGTTATCGAAAGATATCTTTGGGTGTTTTGCAACTGGAGGTGGAGGAACCAGCGCGCCTAAAGCTGCTACTGACAGTGTTTTTACATACATTGATTTAACGCTCAACCACAAGATTCAATCACATTGATTTTTTTTAATTTTTTTGTACAAAGCAAGTAACTAATTGGCTTTTTTGAACGATTTTAATATGTTAGGGAGTGTATTTTACTTATTTCTTAATAATTTTTTTGTTTACCATTTCTATCAAAAATAAACGGAACTTTACAGATTGGAAGAGTCGCGACTGAGATAAATCACTTTGATCTAGCGGTGCTTTTTTGCAGAAGTTTATTAATTTGGGTTTCGCAAAACATGTCTTTCGTGCGTCGGTCTGTACCCCTTTAGAACTATTATTTTTTCTTAATTCGGAACAGATCTTACCTCGATTCATGCAAGAGACGTTAAACAATTGCTATCTCTAAGTATAAATAATATATTCCTGTAGTTTAATTTTCATCTCAAGAGACGTTAAACAATTGCTATCTCTAAGTATAAATAATATATTCCTGTAGTTTAATTTTCATCTCAATTCGGTAAAATATTCTTTCATGACTCCCTTGCGAATAATATTTGTTTATAATAATACCGAAAAATATGAGACAAAAATGCTTTTTAACCGACATGATTGACGAAACACATGCTTTAACTTTTAACGAAACATAAAATAATGCTAAAGTGCATGTGAAAAAGGAGTTCATCGTTGTTGCTGCTCTTTTTTTGTGTAACTGGACATCTAATATCACCGTAGCCCAATATGCCGCACTCCCGAAGAAGTGAGGTGCCATACCAGGATGTTCCCTTTATGAACACTGCTACATGGAAAACACGGACATTTTTCCATTGCCGCTTCGACCAACTTTTCATCCAATTCAATGGCATCAACCCGGGCGGGTTAGACCCTACCACCAGTGTAAGGAAAGGGAAACAACGTTTTACATGGAGTCCGTACGATGGAACAAGCTCGCATTCGTGGCGAAATGCGCTTATGAAGCTCAGAAAGAGAAAGGACGTGGTGCATAAACGGGGCGGGGATCGAACATATGTTTTCGGGTATAGAAAGCAATTCCCCGCGCCCCTGAGCTACAACATTAAATTATAAATTAAATCATATTGCAAATTTAAAATGTAACTATTTATTTATTTTATTATGTCTCCTTATTCTTTCATTAAATTCTATTGGAATCTCACATTTTGCTTACATAGTTCACCTGTAAATAATCATTTCCGACTTCGAAAATAACATGGGTAGGTACCCAGTCGCTCGCTGCCCGTGTTAATTTCACGTGGCTTCTGTGCGCGTGCGCCGGTAAATTATCTGTGAAAGAGCGTGCGGTAATTATGCCATCGGACGCGTAGAATGTCTCGATTAGAGCAAACGACGTCTGCATGATACGAGGCTGCTGCGAGTTGAGGGCATGCGACCGCGAGTGCCGCATCAAATTGTCGGCTAATGCGCGCGCGCCGCGCGAAACTGCGACTCGCATCAGGAGCGGAATCGCCGCAACTATTGCCGCGATCTCACTTCTTCGTTTCAAGGATTCCTTAAAATACCCGGTGTGGTTCGAAAATTCGAAAATACGTTTGCAAGGATCGGCGATGCTTTCGTTTCGTTTTTTCGTTTTTTTCATGCTACCTGAAATGGATGGCTAATATCACACAATTACCGTTATGCAATACACCACATTTTCGAAGGTGAAGGTGGCATGCCAGGGCCTTCCCTTTATGAACACGGATACACTGAACTGGCTGGAAAACAAGGAAAATGTTTTCATTGCCGCTTCAACCATAGTTTCATCCAATGCGGTAGTACCAATCCGGGTTGACTTAACACTACCACCTAGTAGGTAAAGGGGACCTACAGTTTTACATGGGTTCCGAACCATGGAATAGCTCGCATTCCTAACGAAATGCACTTATCCAAATCAGAAATAGAAAGAAAGTGGGGCATGACCGGGGCGAGGATTTGAACCCATAACCTCTCGCATGAAAGGCAAGTACTTTAGCCCCTACGACACGAGCTGTACAAGCCCATATATTTGTAACGTGCGTTAGAAGATCTGTTGAGTTGACCGTTTTTTTCGGAAACTGTACTGCTTGTCATCCAGGAGTTTGTTTGCTTCTAAGAGCCGAGTGCACGAAAGGACATAAAATCAAAATCAACGTCAACGTACGATCAAACACGTCACTTTGTGTGGACAGTATGAAAGGAGGTCTATACCGATCACTAAAAGTGACGTGTTTGCACATTGATTAACTCGGCCGTCTCTTCGTGCAACCGGGGTTTCGTACGTTAGAATCTGCGAGTTGTTAAGGCGCTCCATAACTTTTCATTAAGGGCCTGGTACTAGCCAAATCGCAAAGTTAGACGAGGCACCCCAAGTAAACTAACTAAGTCTGACGATTATAAGTGTCATCTTTACAATATATGATTCCTTGTCTAGGAATCGAATGATTTTCGTTAATGTATGTTTCCTTTTTCTATACAAAATACATTGCGGAAACGGTGTCCATTTCCGAACTTTTTTGACTAAATGTAGAAATCTAAAAGCAAATGGAACTTTTTGTTTATGCATATATGCTGTTTTTGCTTATATCTAGAAATCGAATGACTTTCAGATTTCTAATGAGAATAATCAACTTTTTTTATTTTTATTATTATTTAAATAAATGATGGAATAAAAAAATATTAACAATCCATTATCAGTCTGGAGTTCTATTTGGATTTGCTGAAGCGTTTCACTACATATTATTACATTTGTTAAAAAGTGCATTTGTATGGCGCGAGTAGTTGGCTAGTCCTAGCACCTTAAAGATAAGTTATCGCAATGGTTATGCAGTTGTTTCTTTTAATTTTATTACACAGCTGCCAAACAGTGATTTTCCCCAAATTCCACAAAAACATGTAAGACATTTATTTGAGATCAACACTTTATTCGAAGTACATTATTATTATTATTTAAACAGCTGTTGTTGATCAGGCGCCATCGATTCCTTTCTTTTTCAGACGAACGTATGTGATATCGATCATCTATGAATTAACAATTAAAGAATCGTTAAAAACGATCAACGAAACGAAGAAGTCAAATATCAATATCAGTGCAATATTTGTATTGTAACCCACATAATTTTATTCCATCATAATTTTCGGTGGCAGCTAAAGATTTTAATATGTTAAATAATAAAATATATAAATAATGTTGGTATTCGTTGATTGAAATATTTGGTTGCAGGCTCTAAATGAGAATGGCAAAATCAGTTTCAAATGTTTCCCCATACCAAGCTTATAACTTTTTATTTAAAATTTCAATGTCTTCTCTTACCAAACGGATTGAACGATTTTGATGATTTTTCTTTCTTTGTACTTATGGGGTCACCTGTATGGTTCTTAGCTAGGCTGGCGCTGTTGTCAAGATCCAGTTTTTTTTACCGTTTAAAATTGAAAGTTGGAAAATTGACGTGTACCCCTCAAACCGGAAGTGTATACTTTGGTTGGATGTGCCAGATCAAAAAAAGAAGGAGTCATCCTGTCACTGTTCTTACAGTATTCATTAAAGCTAGTGCTTTTATGAAGTGAAAACGTCTTTCATAGATTTATGCAAAATACAACAGAATTTTGATGCTATGTTTTCTAAAAAAACACAAATTCGAATGCATAAAAAGGAAAGGAAAATGTTTAAAAAAATGAGCAGCAAAACGTATTTTAGTGAACGGAACATTGCAACATTTATGACATAAGATAGTGTAACATTTATAGAATCAAATTGTTATTTTGTAACATCAGTGTGAAGGGATAGTGTCACTCGATCAAGACACCACCGGAGTGTAAATGCAACTCTTACGACGCTCTACCTGCGTTTAGTGGGACCACAGAGTGGAACCCACCGACGCACGTAGCCAGTTAGGAGTAGGGGTGTGAAATGTTCGTATGGTTGGCTGTGGTGAGTACCTAAGTTGCTCGGACAAGACAAATACACCTTGCCTCGCGAAACCACGCTCAGCGAGGCACCATGCCATATTTGCGATAAAACTACGCTAGATAATTCCCATACCGCCATCACCCCTTTCTATCGTCGCCCATACATTGTCCACATTCCTTGAATTAGAGGCTACATAGCGATCCTGTAATATTTTTTATTGGGTCCGCTATCCCAGCCGACTAATTTCCCCCATAGTACAACTTGAGGTCCTTCAAAAATGTAATGAACCGCCTGACCGCGGGCCGGTATGGTTTTCGTAACCCCCGAGGAAGTTCGAAAGCACATGGCGTCGCCGGGTGCCTAGGTGAGAGTCTGACGTACGCCATATCCTACCGCGCCTGCACAAAATACATCGGAAGAATTTGGATGTGTTTGGTCAAAGTGCACAAACGTAGTCAAATATTATACAAGTCAATTGCAATTAGTGTAGAAAAACTTTCAGTCTCTTCGTGACTAAATAAATACCCGTTTCAATTTATAATCTGTCAACTGCACAACGAAAGTTTTGTCTGCTCGTCTCGCGCTAATAGCCATGCACTCGAATTAGAGATATTATTTTTATATATTATTTTAGTTTTGCTACGTGGGTAACGATTTATGCTATCTGAACTGGTATTCTCTTCACGCATTCAATAGCGGAAGCAATAAGAAATACATTTTCTTTTGCTTATTTATGTCTAGATGAGAATCAAATACTATGAATATTATCTTCTGAGATCTTTATTTCCATGCACATCAGCTATTATAATAGTTATTAAAAAGCTGTATCATGTTTAGAAACGCATGGGAAGTGTGAGCACTGTGTTTATTGCACTACTGTTCTATTTATTTGAGCACAATACCATCAGCCGTGGTTTAGAGTGGGCGGATTAACTTTAGTACGCGTATTAAGGTCGGACTAAACTTATACTGTCGTATTCAGAGTGGGCGGACTAACTTTAATCCGCCGGACTAAACCGGTTTTAGTCCGGTGCTAATCTCGTACTAAGTTTGACAGGTGCTCTCTGAATATGATTATTAGGTGTTTTACAGTCGTTTGAGGAGGCGGGCGGTCAGACGTTACTGCAATTTATCAATGAATATCTTCCTCAAATCAGTGAAGGAGGTGGACACAAGTGGCTAGAGGTATTCAGGTAGGAAACCGGCGAGGCTGATGTGACGTCACAACCCACTCCAAGGCCGGTATCCTGATCGGACGAGTCGCCGGTGGAAGCTCTCCGCTGCCGCCGCCGCTATCCGCTGCCCGCTGCCTGCTGCCTGCTGCCCGCTGCCCCACTGACCACGGACGAGTTTCTCGGCCAGCTGTGACGACACACAATTTTCTTGTTCCGATAACGCGGAGGTGCCTCGGGAAACGTGCACTTAGACGCACATTAAACTATTGGAAGAGCGGATACGGTAATTATTGTGCTAGGTTTCTAAGAATTTCAATGATTGGAATCGCAAGTGAAGAAAGCAGTTTTAAAATTCTATGCAAGATGTAGCAGCAGGCACTACTGTATTTTTAGGATGTGATTATTTTAAGCTGAAGACAAACAGCATAATCGTTTTGCATTATATTGCAAGAAAAAATATTTCGCTTTCTTAGAAAAGTGGTAACAAAATGTCGAGGCAAAGCTTACGAGTATTTGCGAAAGTTTGGTATGGATACCTCCATAAGAAGTTTGAAGAAAGTGGCCATCATTTTGAACTTGACGGGAAATTTAAACAATAATAATCCCATTTTTTTTTAAATGTGGACGGTACAGCAGCAGTGCGTAGTTTTGTGTCTGCGCAACCGCTCGGAAGGACTCGGCTTGTCCCGGGGGCTGTATGTAGAATAGATCTTGAAGCAAGGACACATACGATTCTGTAAAGATAATTAGGTAATTTATTAATATACTTACTGCAATGTTGGATCAGAACCAGCAAAACAAAACTTTCGTGGGTATTGAGTATATCATACATTCGATTTCATTGAAGTTACATATTTTAAGCTATCGTTTGGCATGCAAATCAATCTGGATGTAATAATTCTTATATTTAGAAAGAAAACATGGCAGCAGCGTTGTACAACTTTGATAAAGTTGTCATAACTTTCATTTCATGTTTAGTATAGGAAATAAACATCTAATTTTGGATATTTGAGAATCATTAGGGTCATATCTCAGCTGTAGTATGAACATAGAATTAATAAAATGAACTATAATAACTAACTTCGTCAAATTTGATCGACCCGTTAGCTTCAGTAGGCCATGGATTGTAAATTTTCAAAATCATCCTGAATTTTCTTTCGATTTTGTATTCCTTTTCTAAAACAAACGTGCAATCAAAAGCGTTAAATCAATGTCTTATTTGTATCTAACATAGTAGTAACGCTACGACTGATAAAATATTCTTGATAGTTCTACAATAACAGGTTATTCCGTTACTTACTTTAAATAACGCTTCTAAGAATTTTATAACACACATAACGCCCGGTTGCATAGCATGAGTCAAGGGGCGAGGGCCAATATGTGTGTACGTTATATTTTCTTTGCATGCTAAGATAATGAGATAACTCAAAACTTATTTTCCTTATTATTTGAATGCCGCGATTTCGGCGAATAAAGAAAAAAACATCAATTTAAATATATCTATAAGCAACCACGGCTGCCACAGGTGAGGATCAGGTTTATAAGTCATTCATTATATATGGTACTAAAAGTAAAATATGTAAAAGACAAAACAAGTTACACACAAATACTTAAAAACAAATAAAATAAGGACATCTGTATAATGCAAAAATACCTACGCAATATTTATGGATTACTTTAATGCCTTGGAAAGTGTACGAAATGGTAAAAGTTTGAGTGTTGTTGAATAAAATTGTAATAGTTACTTATTATTCACAAATATACATTACTTTAAAACTGAAAAGATATAGTGTCCTTAGGGTTGACCTTTCAAACTTTCCGAGAGGAATTGCATATTTTTCTATAACTTATGGAATTTCTAAAATAAATAAACGAAACATATGCTAATCATTAAAACCATCGATTGAAAGATGGTGTTTCCCACGGACAATGAACACGAATATGGTCTTACCAAGCAGCACGCAGACGTAAAGATGGCTAGGGACATTAGATGACACAATTCACTATTATGATCAAACGCATCGGGTCAAGCACCCGCCGCAAGAGAAAGTATTAATAAATTGTGTATTGAAATGGTCTAGCTTTCTGTCTCGACAGCATAGTTCGATTAGACTTGGATATGTTATGATTGCAGAGATGAAAAGGTGGGACAGGTATTGAGATCCACCCACGTCGGCGCAGCTTCTCTCCTCTAGTCGTGATTTGGATTTTGCATTTAACTATGTCAACTGTTTTGGACATGTCGATAGTGCGATTGTGTTTTGACGTCCAAGTGGTCAGTGCCATCTATTGTAGTAACACGGTGACTAGCTTCTATGCATGTGCTTGTTGCGTTTGCTGGCATCTTGAAAATCGAGGGATCGTAGGATCGCTACAACACATTTTTTTATGCGACCTGACATGGATGGCTAATACCACACAACTACCGTTATGATATTAGCCCAATACACCACATTCCCGAAGGATTGAGGTGCCATGCCAGGACCTTCCCTTTATGAGCACGGCATACGCTAGGCCATTCCCCGCGCCTACGGCTACTAGCCGCTCAAACACTCCCCACATCTCATGGCATACCGCAAAATACCGTATATATAAACCCATACACATATATGCATACATAAACCTTAAGGCACATATTAATATTAAAATAATTACTTTTGCTTTTAATTTATTTTTATTGGAGGTTTTTTGGAAATGTTTTTTGTGAAAGTTGTATGTAAATTTTGATTTTTTATTCATTTGATATAATTAGTATATGATTTTAATTGATTGTGTAAAAGTGTGATGCATACAAATATTGTTTGTTGCAATTTTTGCGTGAAATAAATACTTTGACTAAAGCCGCGATTAGAAATGGTCATCCTTACATTTATGCAGAGATCTAAATCTTTGCATTCATGTCATACTTACAAGTTTTTTTACTATTAGTAAGGGACTTGTGTTATTATTCTAAGAAGGGACGAATATTACCTTATTCAAATAGTTTCACAATTTTCAGGTATTCTTAACAAAGTGTACGGGTGGCTGGGCTGGAGCGGGAGCGATGACGGCGGAGGCGAAGAGGAGGCCGAGAGCACGTGGCTGCCGAGCTGGCAACTCCCCACCCCCATCACCACCACCACCACCACAACCACCTCCACCACGCCACCCCCACCCCCGCCGCCGACGCTCGCCACCGGAGAGAACAACTGGTTCTACTCGCTGCTCAACTCGGAGGAAGACGACGGAGCCTACGCTGCAGTCAACAACACTGGTCAGATTTAGAACCCAGTTTAGATCACTTCAGTACCAAACTTTTACTTTTAAATATTAATAAACACAGGATTCCACTGAGGGTTGACTACATAAAAATTTAAAGTCGGATACATATAAATAGTAATAATACCTTGAAGGTAACTAAAATTTTCCAGGGTACAGCGTGTCCATTTTTTATTTCGAATTCATGGTCAGAAAAAAAGAACCTTCACCATTGTTTTTCCTTTTTTTAAAACAAAAATAATTATCAATTTATATTTTGTAGGATAAAACCGTTTTAAGAAACATTTAACCGACTTCAATCACTAAAAGGAGTAATCACTAAAATGACTAAAATGAAAATAAATTATTCAAATCGGTTGATAATTTGCGGAGATATCAATATATAAAAAAACGTACAGACGAATTGAGAACCTCCTCCTTTTTTGAAGTCGGTGAAAAATAGGATTATACCATAAATAAAGAATTGATCCAACCCCCTCACATTTTACGCTGGTTCTCTGTTTTTGTTTGTTGATATGTATACAAGTTGAATTTTTGAAGTGGGCCTTCAATTCAGGGCATAAGAAATAATGAAAAAAAAAATTTAAAAAAAGATTCCGACGAATCTTTTTTGAAGTCGGTTGAATCGGTCGGAAACATTCAAAGGAGTCATGAGGCCGATTTTGATAAACTAAAAGTGCATTATTCGATTTAAAAAAAAAAAATTCTATTCGTCAATCGAACTCTATTTTTTATCAGAATTGTATTTCATGAATCCTTTGAGTGTTTTTGCTATTTCTTATGGCTTCGGATTTGGCCCTGAAGGCCCACTTGAAAAATTCACCTGTACCTATATTACTGCTATACAATACCGATTGGGCGCAGAGAAGAACCCGAGAAAGCCGCTGCGCAAGCGCTACAGCGGATTCCAGCTGCTGCGCGCGTACCCGGAGGCGACGTGGAAGGTGCACGAGCTGCTCGAGCTGCAGGAGGACACGCAGGGCTCGGGCGTGATGTGGTGGACCACGCCCTCCGTCAACACGTCCACCGACATCCTCGTGCCGCCGGACCTGCTCCCCGACCTCAAGGACCACCTCAACTCGCTCGGCCTCGACTACGACGTCGTCATTTGGGACCTGCAGGTATGCAATCTTCGCCGAATTCAGGCTGACAATTTTGTCAGCCTGAATTCCAACAATGTCCGCCTTGAGCACACAAAAAGTCTCAGTTTCGTTGCGCGTTTTAATTTATTAAGGGCCGATTTTTCAATCTTCAGATAGTACTTATCGGACTGATAGTACAAATTCACGTTTGTCATAAGACGGATAGGCATTGCCGGAGAATTATATCTTCCATCACAATTATCTGACTATTATATTACTTATAAACATATGGGCTTACTAAATCGGATGGATAATCAGAAGCGTAAATAAATCTGTCGATTAGTTATCTGGCTGTTTATCAGACTATTGAAAAATTAGCCCTAATTGACACATTTTTTACAAGGAAACTGCCCATAAGAATTCCGAAATGCATTCGACAATGAACGGTCGTTACGGCCGGCCGGCATGGTTCTCGCAGCCCCCGTAAAATTTCGAAAGTCCATGAACGTCTTCAGGAACCTTTTATGTGAGGTCCTCGCGCACGGCATAATATTACGCCATGTAAGTTGAAACCTAGACTATTCCATGACAATAATTGTCAAAATAGTCTAAGGCCTTATGCAAATCAACGTGGCTTTTGCTTGTAGAAAACACACATTCCCACTTTTAAGTATTTTGACCATGCGTTTGGTAATTTTCGTAAGTATTGCGTAAATTAGTAAGCATTTGCTCTTGTTTAGTCTAGATGTCAGGATTCCGAAGATCTAAATTGGTAAAATTAGGTGGATATTTATACCTAAATTATGTTTTTACAACTATAGATATAGTCGCCATTTAGCCTCCGTTCCACCGTTTTGAATCACCTAGAAAGATCCTGCTTTTAAGTCCTTCAAGGTCTTCATGCGTTAGTAGGGGGTCATGTCAGACTTCGATGTTAGTATTAGTTTAGTGATGTGTGCGGTGTTGTTTAAGGGTTTGAAGTTATCTTTTATTAGTTTTTTCAAAAACTTGATTTTGGCGTTGAAGCGCGTTAATACAATTTATAGTTAGTGATAATTTTAAAATTAAAACATATTCTTCCTTATTTTTCGCCTAAAGAAGAAAGAAGATAGATCTATAAGAACCATAACTATAATATTAACCAGAGATTGTGCACCCCAGCCTTAAAGTAATTACCGTACCCGATTTAAGTGATTTTATGATATTCATAAAATATCATAAACTGATCTGGAAAAGTTGTAAGATGATTAAATTAATTAAAAATGGATGTACGCAAGACTAATGTACGCTTATTGTGGCAGAAAGCGATCATGTACGAGAACCCGAAGCTGTCAAAGAAACAGCGACTGGAATTAGAACAGCTTCGCGGACACCCGCTTACCTGGCGCCGCTACCACCGCTACGCCGACATGTTACGTTACCTGGAGTACCTGCAGCACTCCTACCCTGACGTGGTGGACCTCGTGCCGCTTGGCCGCAGCTCCGAGGGGCTGCCACTCGTCGCCGTTAAGGTATCGTGAATGACGCTACTTATAACTCAATGGCTGGCGCCGCTACCAACCCTACGCCGACATGTTACGTTACCTGGAGTACCTGCAGCACTCCTACCCTGACGTGGTGGACCTCGTGCCGCTTGGCCGCAGCTCCGAGGGGCTGCCACTCGTCGCCGTTAAGGTATCGTGAATGACGCTACTTATAACTCAATGGCTGGCGCCGCTACCAACCCTACGCCGACATGTTACGTTACCTGGAGTACCTGCAGCACACCTACCCTGATTGGGTGGACCTAGTGCCGCTCGGTCACAGCTTCGAGGGGCTGCCTATCGTCGCTATTAATAGATAGTGATCGACTCTACCTACGGTTAGCGCCGCTATACGCGATATTTCGATTAAATATTTCGATGGCCAAATTATGGTCTCGTTGGTCCCTAGATACTTACAGCCTAAAATATTCTTTAATAAATATAAATATAATGTGCAGGACATGCAACGCTTATATACTTAAGAGCATGCAATTCTAGTACTAAGTACCTACGTGAACATTATTTTATAGTGACATATTATGTTACGTTATGTCAATGTTATTTTATCCAACTTCTTACGACTTATCCAACTTGTTCCTCCGTCATATCCAAGTATTCCTTTCCTGTTGCGAGGCAGGCACGCTTTCATCCTGAATATCCTGCAGCTCTTCCTCATTTCCACCTAACTTAGTCATCACCATAAAGAGCCAGCTTTGCGACATTTTAAAGAAGCAATAACATGCATTTACAAACAATTTAGACTGAAATGCTCGTCTCGTCATAAAACTAAAGGTATGATTTAAAAAACTTGGTCCCCCGTCTTCAAGGGACCAAATTGGTCCCAGTGAACCATAATCTTCTTCATGACCTTCTCAGGTATCGTTTCCCTCTAACGAGAGCACCGCGGAGTCGCACCGCGCGGCGAGCGGTGGAGGCGGCGGTGGCGGAGGCGGCAGCAAGCGTTGGCGGCTGCGCTCCAAGATGAAGCCGGCGGTGTGGCTGGAGGCGGGCGCGCACGCGCGCGAGTGGATCGCGCCCGCTGCCGCCACGTGGATGCTGCACGCGCTCGTCGAGGGTGACAGGGGAATCGGTCAGTTACTTCTCGATTGTGAACTTTTTACTACTACATTCTGATCACACACACACACACACACACACCCTCACCAACCACGCTACAAACTGAACCCTGCCCTCAAAACGTTTTTTAACAACACATTATTCAGTCAGATTACTTTGTTGTATTTTCTTCTCTTAATTGAATTTTTAGTTTAAATATCGCATGCCGTCGATGCCACATTGTATTTATCGTGTATGTAGCTTTTGAGCCCGGTGTTGGCTGGAAATCAGCGGCTCTAGGCATGTTTTGCACTATCGCTGAGCCCAACACCCTTTCCTCCTCGCTTTCCTCCGATGTACATGGTATATCATAGTAGGCACACACCTATTAATATAACTATCTTTTATTTTATTTTTTTCTTTCTCTTCACTGGGTCAAATAAGTTTAAAGTTTTAGTCAAAAATGTAAAATGTAACTACCTATGTTATGTTACCTGTGCTATGTTACCTGAATGTTTGTAAAATCGAGTGTAATAAGAGGAATAAAGGAAGTATTATTCACAGTATATATTTATTATCAAATTTTAGGTTTACATTATTTAATGCAAAAATACAAAAATAAGCCTTAAAAAATATAAACCTAAAACTGGAAAACCTTACGGAGGTCCCACCTGGGACAAATCCTGTAAGACCGCTCCGAGCTACAGAGACAGAAACCGCCGAACGATTCTCGTGTTCGAGAGTAGAACCGCTTTCTGCATCTGGAATCGGAGCCCAATATCGATACCTAATTTTTCTAAGTGTTTGGCCAAATTCTTTGGGACAACGCCGTTCGTAGACATAACAATTGGCACGATGGTGGTTTTCCGTGCACGCCACATGGCGGTAACCTCGTGGGCCAGGTCTAAATATTTCATAAGTTTCTCATTTTCGGCCCTGTCGAGGTTTTCGTCATGTGGTATTGTTATGTCTACGAGGAAGATCTCGTAGGACTTGGGATCGACCAATACAATATCGGGCTTATTGCACTTAATTGTCTTATCGGTTTGTATAGGTCGATCCCAATAGAGCTTAGTGCCATCTTTCTCCAACACGTCTTCCGGTTTGTATTTATAATATGGCACCACTGAGTCGATGAGGCCGTATTTAAAGGCAAGTTGCTGATGAACTATTTTGGCTACTTGATTGTGCCGCTCCAGGTACTCAACGCTCGCCAGGCGCGAGCAACCGGAAGTAATATGGCGGATGGTCTCACCTGGTTGGCCACAGGCTCGGCAGGTATCGACCGATCCATCCTTCATTATATACTTCCGGAAGTTACGCGTGACGATCATTTGGTCCTGAATGGCACAAACGAAGCCTTCGGTTTCTCCGAATAGGTCACCAAACCGCATCCATTGAACTGAATCCAAGAGATGCGTGTTTGGCGACTCTAGTACTCGGAGAAACCGTCCATGCAGTTCCTTGCCTCTCCATACTTCCACACGCTCAGTAGTGCTAACAACCGGAAGCGTAAAGCTCGCGTCAAAGATTAAGCGGGGTGAGCTTAGAATCGCACGCCACTACCTCGATATGTCTGTTGTTTTCCGCAGCCGTCAAAAAGTAGTCACGAAGTTTACACACCTCGGAATTATGGAGGTTTGTGAGATTAAGCATTCCTCTACCTCCCTGTTTCCGAGGTATGTACAACCTCATGACAGACGACCGCGGGTGGTGCATACGGAAAGTGGTCATAGTAGTGCGAACTTTGCGATCCAGGGCCTCCAGTTCGGTCTTAAACCAACGCACTATGCCAAAGGTGTATCCAATCACGGGTACTGCCCAACTATTGAAAGCTCGAAGTTTTATTATTATTATTATTATCTTTTTTAGGTTTCCGTACCCAAAGGGTGCCAACGGAACCCTATTTCTAAGTCTCCACTGTTCGTCCGTCCGTCCGTCCGTCCGTCTGTCACAGGGCTGTATCTCATGAACCGTAACAGTTAGGCAGCTGATTTTTTACAGAGTGTATTTTTATTTTGCCGCTATAACAACAAATAGGTAAAATTTAAAAATAAAAATAAAAGGGTGCCCCCATGCCAGAAATGTGATTTTTTTGTGTTAAATCTTGTACGATGGTACGGAACCCTTCGTGTGCGAGTCCGACTCGCACTTGGACAGTTTTCTTAATCGAAAATAATGTTTCTAGCCACTTGCCATACGGCATTTATTGCTCTAGTAATTCACATTCCCCTGGTGGCCAACACTCACGGGAACCAGCTGGGGAAGAATACTGCATGTGTATCATCACAACAGGTGGCGTCTCGGGGACGTGACGTTACGTTCGTTACGAATCACTGATCAATGTATAATACAACACCTATAAATAACCTCATTGATGTCATTACAAATTGCGTGCTGCTCAGTTACATCCAAAGTAGTTTGAAGACAAACAAAAGTTTTTACCTCCAAACGTTATCTTAACTTCATCAGGATACATTTTTAAGGTGGCCCTTCCCGGCGGGACTAACTCATTCGCGGGCACGGTACAAAACTGTGCTATTGCTCTATGGGACCTTCTCTGTTTCAAGGAAAAACCACACAAAAGAAAGTCCACAAAGCATATAATACGCATAGTGTTTGATTTGGTAAGATTTACGAAAATTTTAATTACATAACGACTTTTAGCTAAAAGTAAATCACGACCGCTTTAGTCAAAAATGTAACAAAAAACTAAATTGATTCATAAAACAAGCTATGTCTGATGACTTATCTTTTTAAGATGTTTTTGTTTTATCGTTGAGTAATCCACATCCAAAGTTATTGTATAAAACGCGGGAAAAATTAGATCTTTCCCACCTTATAACTTGGAAACCAAACACAATTATACAATGCCAACAATCATCAGACATCTAGTTCTATCAAATACAGCTATTTTGAGAAACATTTTGGAGCTCTGACAAGAAATATGAGCATGATCTTCTTTTCACGTTAAATGGGGAGTTGAGCGGGAAGGCCAACCTTAATTTAGTGACAGGAATGACAACAGCCAAAAGTTTTGAGGTTAACCCTTAGACTAATAATGGGTTAAGCTATGATCGTTCATACTTAGCGTTTTTCTGAAATTCTCTCTTATTGAGAAAGCCAAAGATTAATAATGGAACATCTACGATACAATGCTGAGAGTTTCATGTTTTACGGCTGTAAAATATAATCATAGATACAAATACTCATTTTTAATCTCTCTCACATCTATCGGTTGGTCGCTCATGAAATATCCCACATTATGGTTTAGAAATCGGTAATGGCAATGACTAATCACAAAGAATAGCCTCAATTTGTACCTCATCTTTATACTAGTCTTTATGTTCGAGCAGAAAGGTTGCCGACAGTATGACAACGTATTTATAATGTCTGGCACAGACGGTTTATGTTGTGTTTATGCCGCAGTGAAATAGAAAAATGTGTGATGTAGCTAATGTCTAGCATTCATATTCAGAGTGAACCTGTCAAAACTTAGTAACAGGGGTCCATTCAGAGTAAGAGTGAGTTCGAATTCGCCACTAAATATCAACTCACTTTTTTAAATAGTTACTGTTTCCACACTTCTAGAACATCATTACAGTTAGGTAAAAATCTGGTTTGTCCCGTAAATACGTTGGAAGTATAAATAACGGTTCCGTTATTTAAATAATAATATATTTCCCAGCTATTTTTAGGTTAACTCACTCCCGAACTCGTACTCACTCTTGCTCTGAATGGACCCCCAGATTATGAATAACAGAGAGCACCGGACTAACCATACGAAACCGGTTTAGTCCGCCCACTCTGAATACGGCTGCAGCAGTACAGACAAACACTTCCGAAAAAATGTTTTTTATCATCAGTTTCGTTAGCATAAGCCCGTCGAAAAATATTTTTTGAAAAATACAAAAATTACAGACGACACCCCCAGCTGTATTCAGAGTGGGCGGACTAACTTTAGTACGCGTTTTAAGGTCGGACTAAACCAGTTTTTGTATGGTTAGTCGGGTGCTAATCTCGTACTAAGTTTTGACAGGTTCCCTCTGAATACGGCTGCTAGTGTTTTATAATTAGTGGAGATGGAGATGGAGATAAATCAATACGAAAAAAAATCTTACTTAAATTTGTGGTCAATGACAACATTATCAAAGTTCGAACAAACCATGGAATCTTCGATGCGTAAACAAGATACGTTACGTAACCTTTCTTCTCACATAGAATTTCTTAAGTGAGTTTTTCTCACTTGTATTTCAAAATATTTGAGCTTTGTCGCACAACGTCACTTACTTGTCACAATCGATTGGTAAAGGGTTTTCAAAATATTTAAGTGTTCGCTATGTAGACGTAGTACGTTTCTGAAACTGGGTGATATCGTTATCATGGCTTGTTAAAATGGATTGAAATATTATGTACTTTATAGGTAACCTAAATTATTTGAATCCATTTTTTTTTACTGAATTTTCTAATCATAAATATGAGGATCCTCCTGTGCTCGCGGCTTCCTCGACTCGGCCGAAATGAAGAGCAAAATCAAAATAATATGAAGTAAAGTTATTGGGTCTGAATTGGATCACTATATCATCGTCCGTTCTGCTGCAACAATGTTGCAAATTAGAGACATGACGTCACAAATTAGACTCCAGTGTTGTGAGTCATGGTTTATGTGCTCATTTGAAGGCAGTAACTGTATAATTTTACCTTATCTCATAACATATCTTCTGTGACTAAGTAATTGGGGTTTAGTAATTAAGCTTTTAACACTCTTTAAACACTCGGTTGCTACATAGTTAGTTAATAAAATTTTATCTATTACTCGGATCGCGCTCAAATAAGTAGACGGCTAACCAAGTAAGTAGTTAGCAGAGAAAAGAAACAAAACAGATGCATTTTTTAAATAATGTTTGATTTAAGAGAGAGCATTGACCTGCATAATTAGTCCATCGGTCTAATGCAAGTGTCTAGACCTCGGTCTAGACAGCTACCACACACTTTCGCTTGGTAAATTGGTTTCATCATTGTTTCGCTATTCTTTCACTGTGTGTTTCTCTTCAGAAATGTTTAGTTCCTATTATGTTAGATTTTTGGCAGTAAGGTTATGGTCAGCCAATTCCGCACTTACGCAAAACTGGAGAATACTTATTTTCCGCCGGTATTCTACACTCGAGTCTTCTAATTGATTTATTGACTATTCTGCACCGACTTCATCCCATGAAGGGTTGTTAAACGTGGTGGTTGTTACGTATTGGTTTAGACCGTATCGTAAAAAAAGTAGATAACCCGTATAAAAATAGTTGCATTACACGAATTACAATATTGCGTACGAAAAATACTTATGATGTCATCACATAAGTCATCTTTGGCTCCCGAGGACGACACATTCGATCTTCCCATTGGGTTCCTAATGGTTCTTTTCGGCTATTTTTAAGGCACACAGAACTATAGTGGATATAGAGTATCACTTCAAATTAAAAAAGTCTAGATGATCGTATCGAATCGTAGCTCACCCTTTGTGTGTCAGGCGCACACGCCACAAAAACAACTTTAATTCTGTTTTTATTTGAAAAATGTGTACAGTATTGCATTACGCTTTCTCTTGCAACATTCCAGGAAGATTCGGCGACGTAGGTACTCGCGATATGTCGGTCGTTGTCCGCAGCCGCCTCCACGTGCCGTCTGCAGTCGGATGACCCGTCCGGCCTGCGCTGCCTTGTAGTCGGTTAGGAGCGGCGGGACCGGTTGATTTAACTAAAAAGCGAGAAATGCTTAGACTCAACGATCCGACGATGGTTAAAGAAGTTAGATTTGTATATTTTAGAAACTGAGGCGACATTCCACATAGTTAATTAACTTCCTTTATTGAGGTCTAGTGGTGCGCATGGACTGCCTCATTTCGGAGAAAATAGGGAGGCTGGAGTGATTTTGGTGATTTTCCACAAAATACTTTAAGCAATGTTTTTATTTTGTACTTTAAGGATGTTCCGACCCATACAAGGTTTTTTTACACAGAACGCAAACAGTATTGCACTTTAATTAGGCACGAATTCGTCAAAAATATTAAATATAGCCATAGTAGTTGCAGCGAAAAATTATTCACAATTTCAGGTTTAATGGTTTCGTTGTAATTGCCGATTAGAAGTTTTACACCGTTAGATGGCGCTGTAAAATAAAAATCGTATTTAAATAAATTGTAACAAAACCAATAATCGTGAAATTGTGAAATTGTTTTCGCTGCAAGTAATATGACTATATTAAACTTTTATTATTAATTCGTGGCTTAAAGCGCAATACTTTTTGCGTTATGTGTGCACACAACTTTATATGGGTTGGAATACATTTTACTTATCCACCATCCAATGACCCAAATACAGCCTTGTGAATGATGTTCAATACCCGAGTTATTTATTATTCAAATTAGGGGCTGAAGCCTTATTCTGCTAATTGATAACTGCGCGCGTTATGTTTGTGTTTTCTCAAAACCGCATGTTTCGCGCGAAATGGTATTCTACTAGCGCAGTTTGCAAAACGCATGCGCAAACTCGTAACGCGCGCTCATGTTCTCGTGGGCCGCGTGTTTTGCCGAATACTTGCGGTTTTGAGAATTCTATTTGTCAAATTCGGAGCATCGCATCGCCGAACTTCGAATATCACTTTTCTACATTACGTTGGCATAACGCTGTCTCTTTCTTTTCGTATGTCATATTTGAGTGAGAAAATAATTGTCAAAATCGTGACAGGTTATTTTACCCTGTAGGCGGCGCGCAAGACAAACCACTCCACAGACACTAACAAAACGCGTGTGTGAATTAGCTGAATACCGATTTTTGGAAACCGCACTCGAAACTTAGCGTGTTATGTTTGACGGAAACATAACGGTTTGAAATTGGACTAATAGCAGAATCGGGCTTCTGTTATAAGCATTATAAAGGAATCTAAAGTCAGCCAGTCACATTTTTTTTTCCGGTAATGTACAGGCTGTTGTCAATTATTGTTTTAGGCTTATTAGTACCGATTAGTACACTTCAGATACGCGGATACGCCATCCTTGCGCTCATATTGTTCCTCTCGTGCATGCTGTTTTTTTTATTAAATCATAAATATTTTATTTTTATTTTGCACAAATCCTGTACCCGGCTGAAATTAGGGCAAAGACGGCTGCAATGAGGGTTTTTCGCCCTTACCATTCACTCTCTTCGCACTTGCCTTTTTTCTAGTAAACTACGTAAAAAAATACTATTTTCGAAAAAAAATATTCAAAGTACCCCAAGAAACTATATCGATATTTTAGGACCGCAATTGTAGCGAAAACAGAAATTCAAAGTTAACATATCCTTGGGGGCTGATGTTTAGCAATTCACCCTATTTCATTTCATTTCACTTCTTATCCAATAATTAGGAAACCTACACTTGGACACGTCATACCTACATCCTCCGTTTAGACAAGTCTTGCGAAGAAGAGCCTACAGACACGTTTACATATTAGGTACCTCCTACAAAGTTTACAGTGTTAAGATTACAATCACATTGCTAAAATAATACATTTTTTAACATTACTGGCATTATCACTAATGGATCGGATAAAAATCCAATGAAATATTGGACCCATACAAGCACTAGAATAAAAGGCGCAACAACATTTGTGGCGACCGTGACACGACGCAGTCTTCCAAGAGACCATGGACAACCTCCGCAAGGAGCGCACCGTTTTACGGCGACTTTTTACTATTTCGGAAAAAAGATTATCAGATATGGACGAAACAGCGGAAACAAAAGAACAGGTAATTACAATTTATAAGATCCTGCAAGCGAAAGCGGAAGCCCTGTTTCGGTTGGATTTGCTTATCGAACAACAATTAATGAAAGATGGAGAACTCGATGAAGAAATCCTGAATAAAGAGGGCGAGTCAACAGAAAATTACCAATTGCGCTGGCGCTGCATGATTAATAAATATCATCATATTTTTAGTCAATCAAACCACGAGGGTGCTAGTTTGTCAGGCAGCATTGTATTGGAAAATAATATCGTCAAACAGGGGAACTATGGGCATGACCCTATTAATCGGTTCGTCGAATGCGATAAATTGAGACAAACATATGAACAAAGCGCACGACGAGATTCTGCACAATTCACCGATAGTTTGGAAAGTCAAGTAAATGGAGAAATAAATAGAAAAAATCAATATAAGAAACATTTTCACTTACCAAAGATTGAATTGAGGAAGTTTGACGGACAACTGAAAAATTGGCTTGGTCAGTTTAAAAAGATAGACGAAGATGTGGAGATAGATGACGACGACAAGTTCGAATATCTTTTACAAGCAACCGAAACTGGATCAAATGCTCGGGAACTTGTCGATAGTTTTCCTCAGTCAGGTCTAAATTACCACAAAGTGATTGAACAATTAAAGAGTCGCTTTGTCAGAGATGACCTAATGATTGAAAATTATGTGCGAGAGATTTTGACCATAGTAATGACTCAAGTTACGCAAGGAAAACAATCCAATTTACGTAATCTTTATCACTTGACCACTCAGCTAAGATCACTGGAAACACTGGGAGTTACAAGTGATAAATATGCAGCCATGCTGTATCCCATGATAGAATCGGCGTTGCCAGAAGATATCATAATTGCATGGGAGAGTTCAATTATCACTAATTTTACTTATATATATTGATATATATGTATAATCCTATAGTTAAAATCGATATCATTAACTGAACATGTTTGGCTAATATTGGCCTGCTATCCCATATCAAGCTGTGTCTCACGAGACGAGGTGGCCTTGCTTACCTCTGTCTTCTAGCGGACTTAAGGCGGCCCAACCCGGCGGGCCTAACTCATTCGCGGGCACAGTACAAAACCATGCTGTGGCGCTCTGGGACCTTCTCTGTTTCAAAGAATAAGACAGGCTCCGTGATAAAGAAGATGCAACATGTCCACAAAAAAGAAAATGTGCATAGTGTATGATTTGGTAAGATTTACGAAAATTTTAATTTCAAAACGACTTATAGCTAAACGTAAACCACGACCGCTGTAGTAAAAAATCTAACAAAAAACAAATAGATCATAAATTTTGATTAAATAAGCTATGTCTGATGACTAATCTTTTTACAATGTTCTTACTTTATCATTGCGTAAACCACCTCCAAAGTTATCGTATAAAACGCGTGAAAAATTCGAACTTTCGGACCTTATGACTTAAAAACCAAACACAGTTTTACAATGCCAATGGTCATCAGACATCTAGTTCGATCAAATAAAGCTATTTTGAGCAAAATTTTGGATCTCTGACTAGAAATATGGGCGTGATCTTCTTTCCCCTTTTGTACGGGGAGATGCGCGGGTTGGGCCACCTTAAATACGTCCCGTCATTCTTGATTTTGTGGTCTGCGGTATCTTCTGTCGGAGACCGCGAGTTCGAATCCCACGGTATGCACCTTTTTTATATGCTAGTCGCACAGGGGCACGGGGGGGGGGGGGCTTTCCATGCCAGGGGTCGTGACATTGCCACATGCAATACAGATTGCCTGTAATAAGTAGCAGTATATTCTTCTTCACAGAGTTGATAGAGTTCGCGGATCATTCAGTTTTTGTCGTAACTTAGTGTAGTTTGACTACCAAAAAAGTTTAAATATATGAAATGAAATGTGACCGCAGGAACCGACTTCGACATGTTGAAAGCCGCGGACTGGTATATCGCGCCCCTGCTGAATCCAGACGGCTACGAGCACTCGCACACGCACGACCGCCTGTGGAGGAAGACGCGCTCGCAGCACACCCGCACAGACACCTACTACAACAGCTGGTCGGTACCAACTTTATATTCATACCTACACAAGGTGTTCGGCACATCGATCGACACATTTTTTTTGCAGGTAAGTGGGGTTAATTTGCAAGGTATTTTTTGTCAAATGTCGTCACGTGGTATCGAGGTACGACTTTAATTCTTTCTTTTTGAAAATTACCAAAATGTGTTTACGTGCCGAGGGTCCCCTCACTACTGGACAAATTCGTCCAAAAACACGGAAGAAGTTCGCCCTCGCCTGATGATTATTCTGCGATTTCACACAAAATTAACTCGTACCGCTCGTGGCCTAGGGGCTAGAGGACTTGCCTTTCATGTGAGAGGTCTAGGTTCTTTCTTTCTCTTTCTGAGTTGGATAAGTGCATTTCGTTACGATTGCGAGCTGTTCCATGGTTCCGAACTTGTAGGTCCCCTTCCCCCACTAGGTGGTAGGGTTAGGCCCGCCCGGGTCGGTACCACCGCATTGGCGGCAATGCAAAATTGTCTGTTTCCCATCCAGCTCAATGTAGCCGTGCTCATAAAGGGAAGGTCCTAATTCCTTCGGGAATGTGGTGTATCGGGCTGATATCATAACGGTAGTTGTGTGGTATGAAAGGTCAAGCCAAATGAAATTAGATACTCAAAAATTATAATATATTTTCTTTATTTCGGGTACATCGATCTTTTTAAAATATTCACTCTGAGCACGTATACACTTTTCCATACGGGTAAACCACTTGGAGAATACCTCTGACCACACTTCTATAGACACTTCAGAAATCTCAAAATTATAAACTCTTGGGGTTTGAATCATTTTTCATAATCATAATAAATAATGGCGCGAAAATCTCGTCGAGTGAGCTCCATGACTGTGAGCATATTCCCGCCTCCCTCTCCCTCTACGAAAAAAAATATATTAGAAAAAGAATTTAATTCGAATTGAAAAGTGTTTCATTTACAAATGTATCAGCAAATAACTAATCTTTGCGAAAACGTATTTCTCATTTGCCAGTGTCAGCAAATGTGTAAAGAGTATCAAATTTCTTTTGGAATGATGATAACATTAGTCATCCATGTCAGGTTCCATAAAAAAACTCAAAAAGGATGACATTTTGAGCCAATGCAGGTGCACAACTACCCACATAGTGTAGGTAAACTATATTGGTACTTTTTTCAGTGTTTTTAAACAAACGTTAATTCGGGATAAAATGCGTTTGTCTGACAGACACTGTGCCAGGCCAAGGTCCCCGTTTTAGCTTATATCGATGCTTTTTTTGGATTTTGCACCCTGAAACTAAGTATAAATAATATTAATGTTGCATAGTACCTCAAAGAGTACGAATTACAAAAATACGACTATAAAAAGCGTTTAATGATAATGTTTTGATTAATGACTAAATACTAGTGATCGATACTTCCAAGACGTGGTTTGATCACGACCCGGCTGCGCCGAGGATGGCCAGGCCAGACGGATTGACATGAACCAGACAATGAGATTGTGTACCAGAACAGAGTAGGGTACACGCGTATAGAAAGCTCACATAAAAGGTCGTTAGTTCACAGCACGCGTACTTACGATCAGACGGTTCTCCAAGCATTTCACCTCCGAATTTGGTAATGCTAGAATAATTATAGGTAGGTATAGGAAGGAGGGAAAAGTGAAGTAAAAAAGTTCAACATTATGTATTTTATTTCATAAACGTCCACCAATAGGCTGATTGATGATTTTAGTTACGATAAAGGTCAACCTTTTTACCCTGAATCAGACATTTTTTAGGGTTCCGTACCCAAAGGGTGGCAACAGAACCTTATTACTAAGCCTCCGCTGTCCGTCCGTCCGTCCGTCTGTCACAGGGCTGTATCTCATGATCAGTAATAGTTAGGCAGCAAAAATTTTCATAGAGTGTGCATTTACTTTGCCGATATAACAACAAATAGGTAAAATTTGAAAACATAAAACATTATGTTTTCAAATTTTGAAAATTGTTGAAAACATTAAAAAAAACGTTTTTTTTAAAGTTAAGTCTTTTACGATGATACGGAACCCTTCGTGTGCGAGTCCGACTCGCACTTAGCCGGTTTTTAGCCTATGCCTGAATTTACGTAATAATCATTGATTGAGATATCAACCAAGTAACAGCGGTATAGCAATGTTATTTATATATATATCTCCCCGATAATGTGTGATAACCGGAAATGTGCACATTGCCTAGATAATCCGCAGATTAACTAATTATGCACTTTACCTAAATAATGATCACATTAACGAGGACACGGCCATTAAGAGGATAATGCGGTGATCGAGTTCCATTCAATACTCGTGCCTGATTCCTCTTTTTTTAAGGTTCCGTACCCAAAGATAGCCAACGGAACCCTAAGCCTCCGCTGTCCGTCCGTCAGAAAAACTGAAAAAATATTTACATTCAGAAAATTTTACTGAGAAAACAGGCACGAGGAACAGGGACTCGATCACCTCATTAACCTCTTATATTTGAATCCGTAGAGGTTTGAACGTAACGCACACGCGTGATTAGCTTGCAAAAAGATTACATAAAGCTAATCAGTGCGTTATGCTAGGTTAGGATAGGTTAGGAATGATAACTGCTGTATTTCAGTTAATGTGCAATAACTAGATAGCTTTTAGATAGAAGGAAAATCTTGATCATCATACCTAAACATTTTGGACCAATTTTTGCGATTAAAACGAGATAGCTAGAGCCCGACGTCGCTTAGTTAGAGCAGCTCGAAATAATTCTTTCTAAATGTGACCAACCCGCATAAAGCGTTTATCCGCTTTTTTTATTGTTTCGTTAAATAAATTGGGAAAAGTTAAACATGTTTGAAATGGTATTAAAATGAATATTAGTTAATAATATAAGCCGCAAACTTGAAAAATAATATATTTAAGACCTGACTTCAAAATTTTTTTGCATGCATAAAATATCAATTTATGTAAAAAAAATCTTTCTGTTTTGGTAGAACGTTATCTGGAATTATACAAGTTTTTTTTTATGTTCTCATTCCATTAAGATCAGGAAATTACCGCAATCAAACCATTCGCATTGGCTAGTATAACCATCGGTGATCTGAGCCGGTAGTCTCAGTTGTCACCTAAATTGGCGTTAGGGCAAACCGATCGACTGGCGTTTTCAAATGTATGGAGAAATTGAAGAGCGCGCGCAGTGGGCGTTAAGCGAACTAACATTTGCGAGTCCGAGCTTGATTTGACAGCTTACTCAACGTTGCCGTAAATACGTTGACGTTGCCGTTTACGTCCACTCCGCGTTTTCATACAAATCGGAAGTCCGCGTTTCACTTTGACAGCTTGAAGAAGTAAAACCACAGAATATCTAGTAAAAACTTGTACGGAGTTTGACGTTTTTACGGAACTTTTAAGTTACGTAAACGCCAATTTAGGTGAGAACTGAGACTACCGGCTCTGTGGTCAAGGTTCGCGGGTTGCGCGTCTCCAAGACGTAGTTCTTTTTACAGGACTCTTTCTTTAAATAATATATCCTTGCTTCACGGTCGATAATACATACATACATATCACATTCCTTGGAATAAGCGACGTACCTGCTTAGTACGTAAAATTATAATTACTTAAGAAAAAGCTGTCTTCGTCGACACTAGGATCCTTCATCGAAGAACTCCCACAGTGAGGTGTGTGTCGGTGTGCAGGTTCCCGTGGAACTGGGGCAACACAGAATGCGTGGGTGTGGACTCGGACCGGAACTACGACTTCCACTGGGGGGAGAAGGGTGCCTCCCGCGACCCCTGCAGCGACCACTACGCCGGCCCGCACCCCTTCTCGGAGCCCGAGACACGCGCCGTGTCGGAGTTCCTGCTCGAACACAAAGAGCGGATCAAGGTGATACTTACTTTTACCACCTTTAAAAAAACATACTAGCATTACAGCCCACCCACTCCAGTACAACCGGCACGTCGTCACAGACTTCGTCATCTAGTTGACTACGGGCTGGACCAAAGAATATAATACGCTGGACGACGCGACGTGTCGGAGATCCTTCAGGAGGTCAATTCTTGCGCTTATTAGTTTCCATACGGAATACCTTTGAATCATCACTGAATCAGTAAAAGTCTTCCGCCTGCTCGCTTTTGTTGTTGTTAAAGGTGGTCAATTATGCTACCTTGGGATAAGCTCTCCTCTGACCCGAGCGTAGCCCTTCGGCCATAAAACCCGGTTGGAATTCATTCCAGTTGTTCACATTTTTTAGGCTTCAGGCTTCTCGTCTCTGTGTGCTTCTGAATGGCATTTTTGGTACTAATAATTTATCTTAAAATCTCTGAGCATTCTGTTCACCGACCGGTCTATGCGGCTAATCTTAAAATCCACAGCTGTGACTCATCGCTGAATACTTACACTTTCCTTACTCATTGAATGACAGCTACTCGCGTGAAACCCATCGTTAAGAGTCAATCTATTTTGTCCCTCTGTATTTACATATTCGAATTAGAGTGACATGATACATTTACCCGCCCATGTAAATTCCATGAGTACAGGGGCTGGGGGGCTACTCAGGAAGCGAACAGGAGAAGTTCTCGCATTAGAAACTGACAACAATGTAGAAAAAAATCAGCTTACTTTTTTCTATAGCTGATGATAGCTCACAATTGACGGAAGCAAGATTCAAGGTACGTTACACTGGTCTTTCGCATGAGACGTTGGTTTCGCCGCGCCCATCCTTCATTCGTTTCTTTCGCTTTCCCATATTTCAGTCACCATAGTTTACTTGCATAATTATTTTCGCTGGACCTTAATTAATTTTGGCGAAATTTACACTCTTTGACACATTAATGATGATGATACTAAAATGATAAATACATTTGGCCTAAAAAGCTGTCCAGTAATTACTGTGTGGTACTCATTCAATATCGTCGCGGGTACCCGTTACCACTCACTTCCCATGCAACACTTTCACAATTTCCGTCTGCAAGCAATGACAGCTCACTGCTTCGTTCATTAGAGTCCAATGTGACTTTCGCACTTATACCTCAATGAGATGAATAGGTACGGAGGTGATTTGTACACGATAGACACTCGGGTCAGCGTACAGGTAACCATCTGTGCTAATCGTTCGCGACCTTTAAGCGCATTCGCGTCCTCTCATTTAACTGTTAATAATGATTGTTTGGTGCTTGTGGAAAACCACCGACGACGTGCGCGAGCATTATGTGCTAGCTAAGTAACCATCGATTTCTCTGGTTTCGATTGGATTTGCCTATGAAAGTGCAATCGTGCTGTCGCCACTTTCGTTCGTGGCTAGTGCGGTCAAAATAAAATGCCCCGGCGACATCACAATAGCCGCTTGGCTTTACCTCAGTCGATTAAGCCCCGGTTGCACGTACCGTCCTGCACGTCAACATCACCGTCAACGTATGATTAAAGACAGATAAGTCAAAATTTGCGTTGCACGAAACTTAAACATTACGTTGATCGCTGATGTTAACCGCTAATCGTAAACACTCCCGACCCATCGATCACCGTCAAAATCACGATCAAATAATAATTCAAAGTATCATAAGTTACTATTTTTATATTATTGTAGTCTTATTGGACCTTAAATAAGAGGCAAACGTCGCCATTAATGGAATGCAATGCTTTGTTTTTCATAATTATTAGCCTGGCACTCGGTTCCACAGATTAAAAATTTCGGCGCCATATCTATGTAATCTGTGGTGCTACCAACAGCTGATAGCAAGCCGACATATTGGGCGCTAGTAGCGCCACCCCGCGGCTCCAAGAGCAACTGTTTTGTTTGTTAGTACGAATGGTTGACGCTAGATGGTGCTTCGATTGTGCCTGTCCCTTTCTGTTTATGTACTGTGGGAGAAGGGCAGTACTATGTCAGCTCGGGCGGTGCTAAGAGTTGCCATACAGCAAACATTTTTGCCGATTGTTTCGAGGGACTATTTGTGGTCTGACTCCTGGCAAGCTAACTTTGACGAAAATATGTTACGTGCAACGCAATTTCATATGATGGACGATTAGCCGTCACATCATCGTCAAATGTAATCAGTAACAGATAACATTTTACGAAGCGTCGTGCACTCCGGCCTAAATGTCGCACTTACTTCCAAGACTTACCGTTCGCCTACTTAGGAGCATTCTCGCAGCGTCACTAGTAATCATAAGATGTGCGATTTAAGTCCAATGGGCAATTCCAACCGCATTCTGTTTACAACTCACAGGTTGTAAACACGGAAAATAAAGAAGTGGTAAAAAGTTAGCATCTACGAACTGGCATGTTATTTTAATACGACGTTTTCGTTAATTAGGAGATTAACTCCGCCCTCGTTGTTATGTAACTGGAGGTGGATGGCTAATGTCACACCCACCGTCATGATATTTACCCAATACAACGCGTTATCGAAGAAATTAGGTGCCATGCCAGGACCTTCCCTTTATGAGCACGGCTACACTGATCTGAACGGAAAACACGGACAGTTTTTCATCAGTGGTACCAACCCGAGTGGGCCACCTAGCAGGGAAAAGTAGACCTACATTTTTACTTGCAATCCGAACCATAGAACAGCTCGCATTCGTAACGAAATGCGGGGAAACTGGGCGGGGATTGAACTCGACTTCTGGAAAAAGATGACAAGTCCCCACGCTCTGAGCAACGAGATGCTCAAAGAAGGCGAGGTATCTCAACAATGAATAGATAAGCATAAGGTAAATTTCCCTATAACTTCAATTTTCCATGAATCACATCAATGAAGAATATGATGTCAATGAGAACATGTGTCACTGATGCTCGATTTTAGTGATCCCGCTAATTCCGGCACGTCTGTCGCTAAAACGTTTCTCAATGACTAATGGGAATGTTGTCTGCAGGTATATATATCGCTGCACGCGTACTCCCAGATGTGGCTAGTGCCGAGCACGCACTCGAGGGTCCCCTTCTCCGACGATGGCGACGTCATGGAGATGGGCAAGCTCGCCGCCGCCTCGCTCAGCGATCTTTTTGGCACCAAGTATCAGGTATGTCCACACGTACTCCCAGGTGTGTCTAGTATTGAACACGGATCGGTGCGTGCCTTTCTCAGTCTACGGTGACTCCGTGAACATGGGCAAGCTTGCTGCCACATTGCTCAGGGACCTCTTCGGCACTTTAAGTATCAGGTAAGTGCACAGGTACTCGAAGGTGTGAATGATATTGAGCTCACATCCGCGGCATTACTTTGGTAACAGTGACTTCATGCACATTAGCAAGCTCGCCACTGCCTCGCTCAGTCATCTCTTCGGCACTATTAATGTCAAATATATCTCCCAGATGTTTCTAGTTTTGAGCATGGAACCGTGCACCCCTTTTTTAGGCTACGGTGACCTAATGGACATGGGAAAGCTCGATGCTCGCTACCTTGCTCAATTCGGCACAAAGCAAAGTATCAGGTGTGTGCACACGTACTCGCAGATGGGACTAATGGCAATAACACACGCGCGGGTAAACTTTACTTCGGCGACGGTGGTGCCTCGCTCTGTATCCTCTTCTACACCAAGCATCAGGTGAACGCGATCTCTCAGATAGAGTGTAATATTGCTTCCCTTGGCGCGGTCGGGTTTTGGCAGTCTTCTTAATAGGTGGTAGGGTTAAGATAGTCTAAGCTGCAGTTAATTTGTCCATATTTTAAATCCTTTTCAATGCAATATAAGGAAGGTCGTGTAAATCACCTAATTCCCATGTAGTGTGTGCATAATGACAGTTAATGTGGTATTAGCCATCTTCAGGGGCAATCTATGTCCAGATTCACAAAAAATACCTGATAACGACCTCTTATTAATGTTTAAACGGTCACTCAGGTGGGCACAACAGCGGACCTGGCGCAACCGATTACCGGCGCTTCGTTCGAATGGGCCAAGGGCCGCGCGGGAATCAAGTACTCGTACAGCGTGAAGATGCGTGACTCACACGGGCCCTACGGATTCCTGCTGCCCGGCTCCCAGATCGTGCCCACCGCCAAGGAGACCTGGACGGCCATCAGGACCATAGTTGAGAACTTGTGAAAGATTCCTGACATCACCTTTTGCGTACTTGCCGAACTACTACGGCACTTTACAGTAAAAAGAATCGTAATAAAATAAATGATCGTAACCTTCAGTGGTCGTGGCATCCGGCGACAGTA
This sequence comes from Incurvaria masculella, assembly GCA_946894095.1. Classification (NCBI taxonomy): domain Eukaryota; kingdom Metazoa; phylum Arthropoda; class Insecta; order Lepidoptera; family Incurvariidae; genus Incurvaria; species Incurvaria masculella. The sequence continues at coordinate 10,890,779 of OX335647.2, forward strand.
GGCGACGACGGCGACAGGTGGCTATCAACTGAAGAAATGTTTCCTTTTTTACTGTATTTAAGAAAATATGTGTGCACACCGTGATCGTCTCAACTTAAATCAATCGTTTCAGTAGAAATACCTCTGTTTTCACCACCTACCTGAAATCCAATCAGTAGATTTCGGTTACATTGCATATTTGCATAGTGTAACCGAAAAATTACTTTGTGATTTTTGTAATTCGAGGTGGTGGAAACGGGCGATAGTGAGTTTAAGATAAGAACAGTCAACCATAGATTAAAAGATAGGTATATGTATTTACTTTCGGTTAAAAGTAAAAATGAACACGAAGAGCCTCTAAATATTGTTAGGATTTCATTTACACGGAAAATAAAGGACGATCTTATATTTAATGTTAGAATGTAATTATAGTCGGCCCTACAATCTTCTGTTAGCATGTTCATCTTTTAATATTTTTATTCAATCAGAAGCGTATCTTTTAATCGTTGGTCAACTGTACAATTAATTGTGTAAGTAGGTACCTACAGCGACAAGGAATATTAGAGCAAGTATATTATTAAGTATTAATAATGAAGTGGATCCACTATATGCCTATTTTGAAATACTTATTTATTTTACTAAACATGTTAGTGTAAGTTGGTATTTTAGATAAGCTTATTTTTGAAACTTGAAAAATTATGTACATACCTAACTTTTACTCTCGTTTAGTGTCAATTTGCTCAAAAATAGATCGATAAGTAATTACATTGAAAATCCTATTACTAAATAAGTTAGGAATATTTGTATGTTTGTTGAAGTTATTTTTAAAACGGAGAGAAAAAATAAATGTACCTAAATATAATACATAAATATATACCTACGTATAATTATAGGTATTATACACTCTCGAAATACTTGCTCAAAAAAAAAGACGTTTAGTCTGTTAATTCCAAAGAATATTTGGGGCATATATTTAAGTATTATAAACTTTTAAATTGATTTCTTCATTTTATGAATTGTATATTTTATGATATGATTATATAAAAATATAATATTAAATGCATATTTGTGTTTTTTTAGTTGTGTTCCCACATCATGATAATGCCCGATTAAAATATACGTAATCGTAATCAATCACTGTCTTGCCTGTTCACCCGGTATGTTTATGGTAACCCCCTCAAAGCTTATACAATAATGTATATTCCGTAAACTTTATTGAATAATCTTTCTAGCTTTTGTATAACAATTTTAAAAAATTAATTAAATTACGCTATGAACGTTTTTTACAATACCCTTTTGCGCGATTTTTCGTTAGAAAAATAATCGATGTCGTCGGGACGAGCGATCTTGGTAATTAATTCAGAATACAAGCACGAAATAGCTAAATAGAACTTTCAAAAATAAAACCATCCGAAAAAGTGTGGCTTTGAAAATGTATGCATTTTTGAACTAGGTTAGCACCCACACTATTATATACTAATGACGTAGGGACGGGCTTCTGTCGAGAAACCTCATTTAACTTTTATTTTATTAATTACGATTTAAAGTGACATTTACTGTTGGTGCTACGAACAAATCCATTTAAGCCGTAAAAGCTTATTTATATCGTTTGAGATTAATGCAAGTCCCCTGTATACAAAAGGGTACTGGTTTGTATAATTAGGTAAGCACCAGTACTAACAGTAAATATTCGTCACTGATGATAGAAGAAAAAACACAAATAAAAATTAACTCATGTTGATCAAAAATTAACACTTTTCATTGAACTTGCTCGCAAATTTTCCGGGGACGCCGACTGCGATGGGACGCGATGGGACGCGGAAGCAGCCGTTCTCCAATCACACAAAGGTCTGTGTTCAATGCAATGCTTTCAATAAATCTATCAGTCGTAGTCAGTGTGAACCTGTCAAAACTTACCACCCGTTTACCATACAAAAACCGGTTTAGTCCAGCAATAATCCGCGAACTAAAGTTAGTCGGCCCGGTCTGAATATGACAGTAACAAAAGTATTACTTCAATCTCTGAAAAATGCCTAAAATGTAAAAGAAAACATTCTCTAACAATCGACCAACTTTTAAAATATCGACATAAAACCAGTTTACAAAATAAACACAAAAAAGATTAGATGTACAAAAGAGATGACTGTAAATATCATGATTTTTCCTTTCCTTAAGGAAAACATTTTTTTCTCTAGGCCGCGTGAATACAGTTGGTCCGAATCGTGCTGGCATTGCTCTGAGCCTTGATTACAGTTCCAAATCACTAATTTAAATTTCGATGAGCTCTTCGATTCCGCAGACTTACTATTCAATGCCAGCTCTATTCAATGGTGTAAGCGAGCAAGAGCTCGGCAAAATTTCGATAATTAATTTGAAACTCGTAATTGAGGCTCTGAGCACTGTCAGCGCGTTTCGGACCTCGACCCTACTCAATTATCCGTAGCCCCGGTTGCACGAAAGAACAAAAAATCAAAATCAACGTCAAAGTATGATCAAACACGTCACTTTGTGTGAACAGTATGGAAGGAACTCTATGCAGTTCACTAAAAGTGACGTGTTTGAACATTGATTAACTCGGCCGTCTCTTCGTGAATTATAGATTTATAGATTAGATGTGATTTATAGATTAGTATTATATTCTGTGATTTATAGCTCGTTTTTGTTTTGATTTAAATTGCAATGTAATGTTTTAAAAACAATTCTAAAATATTACATTATGGAGAGTTTATCGCGCCTCACGCTTAGCGACAAAGATGATCCCAACGAATTCGATCTAGCTGTTGCTTCATTACTAGTGGGTCTTGGAGCTGAAGAATACATCGATATTTTCAGGTAGGTTTTAAACTTTACCTAAGTAATATAATTTTATTCAAAATACCTTCCATTGGGTTGAGGTTTGGCAGGGTGCCGCAATTTTTCGATCTCACTGGTAGGTAGATTGAACATGTAGTCTAGGGTCTTACGAACGTATTCTAGCAAACAATCTTCGACGGAGGCATATGCTTTTATTTTTAACCAACTTCAACAAAAGGAGGAGGTTCTCAATTCGTCTTTTTTTTTTCTCTTCTTTGTTTTTTTTTTCTATGTATGTTCGCCGATTACTCGAAGACACCTGGACCGATTTGGAAAATTCTTTTTTTGTTTGAAAGGGTTCTAGTTGGTCCCATATTTTTATGTGTGTGAATGTGATAGACCGTGAAGCAAGGACACATTAATTAAAGAAGGAGCCAAGTAAAAATAACTACTTTACGAATATACTGCAAGGCTGGACCCAAACCAGTAAAACATACCATTCGCGGGTTCCTTAATACCTAGGTACGTCATTGCGTCGGTTTGCCTGCGCTCTCACCAACTTTGGCAGCGTTCACCTTAAATGGTCTCGTTCAACATGCCCTCCACTGGTAGTATAAACCGAAAGTACTATATATCGTCGAAACCATAATCATTACGCTGTATCAACTGCTTGTACGTACACCAACGTTAAGGGCATCTATAGGTTAGACGAGCGGTCGCTTATAATGCGCTGTGGTCCAATAATTACCGACTCAGGTTGCTTACGCTCTCGTACACTTCGGGTGCGTTCGGCTGAAATAGTGTCAGTTCGGTCAGCGGGTGCGGAGCGAGCTCTAACCAAGGCACTGACTTCAAAAGGTGATTATAAATTAAGAAATGGTATATAATTACTTAGGTATTTATATATTTTATCGTATATTAATTAAAAGTTACCAATTATTTTTTAGGTTTTTTTAATTTATAATTATTTTAATATAAATTCTCGCAGGGGTAAGTCAAAACTGGCAGCGCGCAATAGGTTTCTGAGTTATGGGTTAGAGAGAGCTAGTGGTGGAATCGGAAGGCACCTTGCCCATGCAAGTTTTGCTTACTGGTTAGAGTCCTTTCAGTATATATCAGTATTCAGGGCATAATATAATTTAAAAAATATTATTTTGACACAATGATACAATAATAAACCCTTCTTACGTAGAGTTCCTAAAAAAAGAGCATATACCTACATTGACATATTTGAAATAAAAATTAAAAAAATTGTGAATATGTTTTTTTGTATTTTTTTTTGTATTTTTTACTTTCATGTATTTTTCATGCTATTAATTATTGTAAAAAGGTCATATCCACAAAACAAAAGCCATTAAATAAATAATTTAATGATTAAACACTATTTGATGTTGTTTTATTTTTCACTAAATAATTAGCTTAACTGTTATTACGATACTTTTGAGATTACCGCGGTCATTAGACATGTTTGCAAAATGTTACGGCTTTTGAGAATGTCTTTGGAGAATGTATCTTTCTGCCGCGTGAAAAACCGTAACATTTTTCAAACATGTTTAACTGTTATTAGCTACCTACAACTACTACTATAACCTACAACTAAAAAGTATTTAATCGAAAATCATAAAAACTATTCAAGTCACTTATTTATTAGGATAACTAAATGTACAACATATATTAATGGGTCTAGTTCTGAAAAGAACTTTTTGAATGCGTAGTTACCTACTAAACTAATTATCATCAAGCGACAAAATATTATCAAGCGACAATTTCTTAAATTCTGCACACGGCTGCTGCGTAGGGAGCCGACTGACTCCCCTCCCGTGACGCTTACAAACTCTAAAACGCATAGTTGGCCGAGGGGAGTTTTTTCTAATTTTTAAACTCATGATATCTTTCGAATGAAATGTCCGAATCGAATAATTAAAAAAGTAATGTAAAGGTATTTAAACAGTCTTAAACAATAATGTATTTAATTTGATAAGGATTAATATCTAGGTACAAATAAAGAGCCTTTTCTAGCGGCGGTATTTAATTTTTTATTTTAAAATAAATGCACACTTATTGTGACATAACTAAAATAGTTAGATGTATGCTGTCGCGACATTTTTTGTAGATAATAATGTGTTCTATAAAATTGTATTACTTCATTTTGTTCTATCGTGAATAGTTTTCGCAGCGCACGCGATGTAAGGAACATTCTTGGTAATTTTTTTGCACCTTGTACGTTATCGGAGTTTTGGTAATGATCCCTAATTTTTTTAAGATAAAACATAGCCTATGTCCCTCGGATAGACTGTAGATTTCCAACGGTGAAATAATTTTTCAAATCCCTTCAGTAGTTTCAGAGCCTATTCGGTTCAAATACACAAACAATCAAACCTTTCCTCTTTATATAATAGTATAGAGTATAGATAAAGTAGTTTTGTGCACAGATTTCTTTCTTTTACTAATGTGCCTTTGCTTCGCACTCGATTCTACATAAATATCATATTTATTTACTATTTTCCAGATTGTCTGATCACTAGCCACCTAATTATTATTCTATGTCGAGTAAAGGAAATCAATCTTTCAGAAAGAAGAACATTGGCCAAAACACTCTAATCGAGTTGAATGATGAGGATTTAAAGAAGCTGGGAGTGGACGATGCTTTGGTAAGGGAAAACATTATTGCAGAGGTGAAGAGTCTCCCGTTGTATGAAGAAAACTCCGTCGAAAGGTAAATGTCTTCAAGATACCATTTCTAACCTTATGTAGATAATTCAGTTTAGTGTCGTGACAATGTCTCCCCTGGCGTATAATCATTTATGGATACCTATTCAGTGCATCAGTGGACTCGTCTTTGACTTTTCATCTATAGCTATGCTAGGGAACGCTGGTATACCACAAGACTCCCTTTGAGGAAAAATATTTATCATTACTTTTAATACCTCTTCTAAATGGTTTTTCTTTTTTCCATACCCATTCATGAAGGTGTTACATATTGGTATTTGGGGAACATAGTTAAATCATATTATTAGGTAGTAAGTCTGCCAAAATTTAAATTAATTTGAAATTGACGCAATGTTTACCAATATCCTAGGATTTTTATTAAAAAGTTAGATTCTCTTATAAATCTGCAGTGTATAAAAAGCTATATTTCGTATTCAGAGTGAACCTGTAATAACTTAGTACGGGATAAGCACCGGACTAACCAACAAAAACCGGTTTAGTCCGACCTTAATATGCTTACTAAAGTTAGTCCGCCCACTCTGAATACGACAGTATAATTTTTATAATTCTAATACGTCGGAAAATGTCAAAAGTAAATATTTTTTCTTTTAATAATTTCCACTGCCAGCAGCTACATAAGGTACTATAAAAATTACCATATTTGATTTCAGACATACGGCTGATGCGGAGAGATTAGACCAGACTGAGGTTGTGGGAATACTCACGGAAACATCGCAACACCTGCACAGGATGCATTTGAGCCTCATGTCAAATCGGCTCGCCCTAAAGAAAACTAAAAAAATAGAGGACTGTCTGTTGTATCGGGATTTGTACGCATCTGACATCACCGTCAACACATTAGATGCCCTCTCCCGTACATTGAATTCCATGGAGCAAGTTTTAAGAATGAACATCAAGGCAAAGATTTTCTTGATATGTTTATTAATCTTTATGCTGAACATGCTAAATTGCTATCCTCACTATATCTCTGAATATACTGAACGTATTTTGTTGAAACTTTCAGGATTATCGGCCATTAAGGAGCACTGTCCAATAGGATAGGATATCGAAAACACCCTGTATTTACTGTTTTTTTTTATCTAACATCAGTAAATCAATAAAACAAATTATTGTATGCATCAATAGCATAGTGTCTTTAGACACGACACATTGGAGACCCACATAAGTTTTCCTTTCAAATGCCAATGCCTACTGCGGCGCTGAGGGTAATGCGCTCTGTACCTACATTTTGTGACTGGACCCAATTGGTGATGTTTTTTTTAAAATGGTGCTTGCTTCTTTTTAAATAAAAAAATAGGATACCTGAAATATATATTTATAGCATATTATTTAGGATCACATCTAAGGTTTTATTAATTTTAAATATGGATCACGATAGTGTGCTTTAAGTTTGTGTTGTAATATTTTAACACTTATTAAATTTCAGGTAAACACAAACAAACAGAAAAACAGAAGAAAGAAGACACTGGTGGGTGCGACGGGTGGTGCTATAGTTGTCGTCCTGGCGATACTTCTGTTTCGATCTCTGAAAACCCTACAGTAATTGTTCAAAACTTTATATGCCTGTGCGTTAATCAAAGTTAATTACTCATAGTTATATTACAGTTTAATTTCAGTATGAAAAAATGGTGTTTATACAAAGTCATATATACATCATTACATTATATTGAGTATTTAATTTTATTATATGTCACTAAACTATGACTCCATCTCTAACAATTTTATTCTAACCAAAGTATTTTCTATTCTTTGAAAAAGTCGAACACGCACCTTCAGGTATTTATCTGACTTGCCCCTGTTTTCACCACCTCCAGTTACTTGAAATCCGATAAGTAACTTTCGGTTACATTGCATATTTTCTTGGCTTAACCGAAAGGTAACTTTGGGTTTTTTGTAGCTGGAGGTGGTGGAAACGGACTTTAATGAGGTCTCTTTTGTTGTGTTGCTGATGTCAACGTTCTCCAATTCAAACCCAAAGAAGCACTTTTTGGTAAATGAGTAGCTCAGTTGTCAGGCGTCTAAAACTGTTGTAGTTGACACATTTATTTGTTTCACTGTGTTCAGATATTTATAACTAGACACGGTTGCAACCAAGAACGATAGAAAAGGAATGGACGTAATACATGTGCTCCAACCCTCGTGCCGAGTGTTTACATTGGCTGCCCAATTTATATAACTTGACCCCTTTTCAGTCTCTTGACCAGTTTTGAAGCGTTCAAGAGCTCAACGGGCAGTGGGTTTGAGTGAGAAGCCAGGCGATTTGCATGCTGTTGGTGCATTACGGTATTCGTGAATGTCGACATTACAAAACGGAAATTTGTTGCATTATTAATGCAAAAAACAACAGTGAAACATCCGAAATATGACAAACCTATCATATCGTCTGTGAAGGTTTCAATCAATTTCTCGGTATTTCTCTGTAAAACAGATAATATCGATTTTTGCGATGCTTTCAGTGATACTTTATTGTTTATTCATTATCCATAGACATCCATAGACAATACACTGCACTCGGATTTGTTATATTTTATCACTATACTCCCTACAAACCAAACGTGCAGTCGGGGCCATAAAAGTTTATGAGCTAGTCAGCCTCAGTGGCCCAGTGGCGCGACACTTCGGCGATCGCTCTCCGAAGTTAAGCAATGCTGGGTCCGGTCTGGTCTTGGATGGGTGACCATTCGACCGTTGAGAGAGGCTGGCCGTGGTTCGGATTCCACGTTAAGCTGTAGGTCCCCTTCCTTACTTACTAGGTGGTAGGGTTTATCCCGCCCGGGTTGGTACCATCGCATTGGATGAACGATGGTCGAAGCGGCAATGAAAATTGTCCGTGTTTTCCATCCAGTTCAATGTAGCCGTGCAATATAAGGAAGGTCCTGGCATGGCACCTAGTTCCCATGTGGTGTGTTGGGCTAATACCATGACAGAACTTGTGGTATTAGCCATCCATGTCCAGTCACATAAAAAAAAAAGTAAATGACAAAAACATTTTATTGTGGGATATCTATAAGAGATAGACATATACCATCGCGGAGTTTTCTGTAGACCTTTTCAATGTGTACAATACTTAGTACGTTATTTTGATAAATCGCGTAGGGTTCTGCCTGCGTTTGCAATGTAAGCGGAAAAAAAATAATTTTTTACGACATCACATTGGAAAACTCAAAAATAACAGTATTTCTCCACTATTTAATGGATGTTATTATACATATAAACCTTCCTCTTCAATCACTCTATCTATTAAAAAAAACCGGATACAAATCCGTTGCGTAGTTTTAAAGATTTAAGCGTACATAGGGATATAGGGACAGAGAAAGCGACTTTGTTTTATATTATGTAGTGATAGTGATTACCCAGTTCAGCAATTCCAGCAAAGAACTGGCAAGAAACTCCGCCGGTTTTTTTTTTATGTCGACTTAGCCTACGTTTACAAAAGTATTTGCCACTTCTTACAATCGCAGGTGAACTATGAACATCTCATGTCCATTCCTTTTGAACGTTCTTGGATACAACACATCACATGGAAACTCAAGGTGCCATGCCAGGACTCTCCTTATATGGCACCACTACATTGTACATGAAAATTGACAATTTTCATTGCCGCTTAGACCATCTTCATTCAATGGCGCGGTAAGTACGTGCTTATAGATTAAACTGAGGAAGGGTCACATGCAGAGGGAGCAGTGGACTACTGGATCTACCAATGTGCTAAAGTGCCAGATTAGTGAGACTACCTTATGTGCTAAACTCATTGTGACCTATGAATAAACATATTCGTAAATAAATACTCAAAATACTGACATGGTGGACCCCTGCCACCATTATCCATTACAGCTTTTTGAGGTCTGCCTTGACGATTACTGCAAATGTGTACTATGACATGAACAAGACTTAACACAAAGATGGACAAACTCGCTATCAAACAACCAAGAGCTTCTAATGCCATCTATCTAATCCATTTTCCTCACCTTACCTTGCTCCACCTGATTATCATTTTCCTCGGGAGTCAGATATCTTTTTACAGGGGAAAAATCAACTCGTTGTCTCAACAAACATACCTTTGATGATTTCAAACACCAAAAATACGAGTAAGAACTAAAATTTACCTTTTATTCCACCGTTATTCCAAAAATAAAAAAAATATAATAAATAAGAAAGTATTTCATTTCAAATTTTAAAAAAATCTTTGAAAATTAGAAATAAAAGACTCTCCGTCCTGGAATTTTTATGAGATAAAGTTTGGGGAAAAGGTAATTTTTTGTTTTTAATTTTGGTGTTATAAAACCGGTCAAGTGCGAGTCTGACTCGCGCACGAATGGTTCCGTACTATCGTACACAAAAAATCACGTTTTTTTGTATAGGGGCCCCCTTTCATTTTTATTAGGTATTTTTAAATTTTACCAATTTGTTGTTATAGCAGCAAAATAAATATACACTCTGTGAAAATTTCAGCTGCCCTGTGACAGACAAACGGACGGACAGCGGAGGCTTAGTAATAGGGTTCCGTTGGCACCCTTTGGGTACGGAACCCTAATAAAACTGCTTCACCTACAGCAAAATCTGGGCAACAATTTTTTGTATAAAAAATTCATCGTTTAGTTCCCCCTTAAAGCTGGAGCACAATCTCCGGTTAGTATTATAGTTATATTTTAGATAAATTTTAATTTTAAAATTATCACTAACCAGAGATTGTACAATCCACCCTAAGAATAATTTCAAATATTATCTCAAACTAATATAGGTACTGTGCGATTGAAATGTTTGGCAGTGGCACCACTAGTCCCTAGTGTTGACTGAACAGTTAAGCAGACTCAGTAAATCCTGCTAACTGACCCAATTGTTTTGACCTCTTCAATTAAAAAGCGTAAGGTAAATGATGAGCCCGCCAAACAATGTTTGTTCTTATGCCCGCGGGCGGCGATGAACCCGTGACGTCACTGGGAACACTACCACGGCCAGTAGAGAAGGGACACGGGAATACGGTAAAAATATAACGCATTCTAGTTTACTGAATGTTTTTATGTTTATACTATGTTTGTTTTTAGATTGTTTTCTAATACAATTCTAGCACTTTTTTTATTTAAATAATAATTAGTATTTTATTCAAACAAAAGTGTGCCGAAATTAAAGTAAACTGTAACAAAACACAAGAATCGTGGGTGCTATTTCGGCGGTTCAGCAAAGTCTTCTGCCTTTCGCCAACTTTTTTTTGGTTGGTCATGTCCATTAAATTGAAAGTAAACGGGTTTCCTCACGATGTTTTTAGGGTTCCGTACCCAAAGCGTGAAAACGGAACCCTATGACTAAGCTTCCGCTGTCCGTCCGTCCGTCTGTCACAGGGCTGTATCTCGTGAACCGTAAGAGGTAGGCAGCTGAAATTTTATAAAATGAAAAAATAATAAAAATTAAAGGAGGGGCAAAAACGTGATTTTTTGTGTATTTTTTTTTTATTCAATCTTGTACGATGGTACGGAACCCTTCGTGTGCGAGTCCGACTCGCACTTGGCCGGTTTTTCTTCTCCGTTAGTGAGGCTTCGAGCTTGCGGAGTTGAGGTTGTTGCTTGAGCTTGTTAGCAAATCGGAACCGAGAAAGAAACGACTTTTCTTGCTGACTGATGACTAACAGCGGATTTGGTCCAGATGGATTATGTGCTTCATGTGCACCGGAAGCTGAATGCGTCGGGCCGGTGATTGGTCACCGCGCTGTAGCAAAATGGCGGTCGACCAAAATGCTTATTCCGGTGCGCGCCGCCAATTCAAATGCGCGCCTGGATCAAACTCCACAGCACACCGCCGAACCAAGTATCTACGGACATTTATTTAAAAGTGTATTACTTCTTCAAAATTCTCGATTTTAAACTAAAGCTAGTGCGTGATTTGTCTTCAGGCCAGTAGCCTAGTTAATTAAGCGACGCGGAAATGCAGTTCAAAATATTAAACATTATTTTAATTGTTTTGTTGTTTGAAAAGTGTACGGGGCAAACAGATTGTAAGTAAATATGTTTATATTTAACTCTAATGAAGTAGATTTCCATTTGTTAGGTTGGGTAATTTATTCAAATGAAATAAGGGCTCTACTGTTGCTTGCATTATACGTATGAGTGTGTGGTTCACATTTTCACTTTAGGAATCCGGCGGCGAATCTAACATTTGAAACTTCGCCTCCGCGCGCGAATATGCTCTAAAAATTTCTTCTTCAAATCAGTTCCCATCCACAAAAACCCTCCAATACGCCTGCGACTATCTTTACATGTGGCATTTACGTTTAAGTTGGGTTAATAGTTTAGCTGGCCTAATAGTAGGCGCGCTAGCTGGCATATATCCTTCCTTTTTGATCTGAGGCTAAGATGGTTAGGAGTTGTTGAGCGAATGACAAAACTGTTTATTAAATTTATTTTTTTAACTGCCCTGTCCTATATGCTATGGGTGGCTAATACCAAACTAACCGTGAGAGACACGACATGGGAAATATGCCATGCCAGGACCTTCCTTTTATTGCTCGGCTACATTGATCTGGATGGAAAACATGGACAATTTTCATTGCCGCTTCGACCATCGTTCATTCAATACGATACTACCAACCCGGGCGGGATTAGTAAGGAAGGGAACGTACAATTTAACGTGTAATCCGTACCACGGTCAGCCTCCACGGTTGAAAATGGTCACCCATCCAGACCCCAACCGCCGTCAGAGGTGCCTCACCCAGCTTATCGAATCGCAAGGCTTCGTGCCACTGGGCTACCTATGCTGACAAAAGTCTTAAAGATTTAAGGAGAATTTTCGTGTTTAGAAGAACGTACCACGACCAAATTTATGTCATACTTGGTAAGTCAGGCACGTAGCAACGCGTAGCGCGCGCGCAACATGTCTGAAAATATGCATGTCTGTAGATGAAGCGAAATAAGTAGTAGATATGCTATATGATAGTACCGTATGGTGCTCTATCATCTCTGTCTACCCCTTCAGGGGAGGGGCGTTATATGGATGTATTTATGTATCTAATCCTGCATGACAATCTAACCAGCAGCTAGCAAAACATAAAACTAATATTCGTGAACACAACAGTTATAAAAGTGAAAAATAAAAATACCGGTCTAAGGTGGACTAAGCGGAGTGCTGCCGATTTTGCGAAATGATATTTGATTAGAGATTTTCAGATTTTCCGGTGGGTAGACAATCCAGCGAACTACAAGCCTCACGGGGCCCCAGTCGCGTGGTAGCAGTTCGATATGTTGTGTGGTGACAGCAGCGGTGGTGGCGGTGGCGGCTGCGGCGGGGGATGCGGCGCGGCTGCCGTGCGGCACGCGGCCCGAGCTGGCGGGCAGCTCGCTCACCGTGCTCACTTGGCACAGAGACAACGTCACCATCTACAGGTAGCTACCCTCCTACCTGTTCGCACGGTTGTCGAGACTTTGGGACCAACATGCTGTTGCATGGTTTCAGTCCTTTTTCCGAGCTTTTTGTTAGAATATGTACAGAGTGCATACCCTCGGCGCTACAGCTGGTATTAGCATTTTCAAGAAAAACGTATGTGGGTCAAAGTCCAATATGTGTGGCGTCTGGGGTGAAGCTGTTTGTACACCTAATTAAAACCGGAGGGCCCTGGTTTATATTGTTGCTACAACGAAACCGTCCATTAGACACGCACACACGCCTATATTTTAAAGGTGCCTTGCCTGGAGTACATTTGAATACAAATTTTATGTTGGGTTTTCGGCGGGTTGGGGCAACCAAAATGGATTCGCCACGCATAGGCGCGGATTAGCTAAAAGTGAATTGCACCACCTTTCCTAGTTTGGCTCCAGGTGATTTTCTTGAGACACTTGGTCCTCAGACTCTCATACTGAATCCGGTATTCATGCATCGGGAAGTGAGGAGCCGACTGAATAACTTCGGTACTCTACTGGATATATGGGTGTCAGCTTATCTGTCGTCCCGAGCATGGATTGAAACGTTAGCAACTTCGGTCTGGAGAACAACGAGAACAAGGGACTTCCTCAACGTGGCAATTAAGAGTACCAATGCAATATGCGGAGACGGAAATACCTACGGAAGACCTACGGGGCTATGGACCCCGCCTGGACGTTTTTGAGCGCCCAGCGGGAATGGCATCTCCACAGAAATCGGAATATACTGTGGGCATCTCCCTATGCATAACGTTGCAGTTGGTCACTGGGGGTGGTAGTAGTGCACAGTGAAGGGAAAGTCGATTAGCCGGGTCGCCTTCATAAAGTCCAAAAAGCATAAGGTCCAAAACCCAGAACTTCCAAAAGTATGTATTTTTCGTGCGTATTATAAAATGCATTAATCTAACCTAACCTAACCCTAATTAAAAATATCCGTATTCGTAAGTATTTCGAACGGTATTATTTTTGGACCTTGTGCTTTTTGGACTTTACGATGGTCCCCGATTAGCCTGCACAAATAAACTGTGTCGGCCGCAGCCTCGACTGGCGGCAAGGGTCGCCGCCGCCGGCCATCAACCGCAGCGACGGGCGCTACTCGCACGCGGCGGAGGTGAAACAGCAGGGCCCCGGGCACGGCGCCGGCGGCGTGAGCCAGCTCGTGATCCGGTCGGCGCGGCCCGCGGACGCCGGCCTCTACCGCTGCCGCGTCGACTTCGCCTCCAGCCGCTCGCGCGACACCTACGTGCAGCTTCATGTTATAGGTACGTTAGACGGGTCGCCTTCATAAAGTCCAAAAAGCATAAGGTCCAAAACCAAGAACGTCCAAAAGTATGTATTTTTCGTGTTCATATAATCTAACCTAACCTAATTAAAAATATTCGTAGTCATAAGTATTTTGGACGGTATGGCTTTTGGACTTTATGATGCGTCCCCCGTTACCCCCGTTACGTTAGACTCGACTATTGGCCTAAATTCAATGTAGCTTTTTAGGGTTCCGTACACAAAGGGTGCCAACGGAACCCTATTACTAAGCCTCCGCTCTCCGTCCGTCTGTCCGTCTGTCACAGGAATGTATCTCATAAACCGTAGGCAGCTGCAATTTTCACAGAGTGTGTATTTATTTTGCTGCTATAACGACAAATAGGTAAAATTTAAAAATATAAAAATTATATTATATATATAATATTTGTTAAATCTTGTACGATGTTACGGAACCCTTCCTGTGCGAGTCCGACTCGCACTTGACCGGTTTTTCTAGTTCATTGTATAGAACAGCATGTTCATAACATTTTGCGAAAATTTGGATTCATTGATCATGGCATTATCATAATCTCCACTTTAGGACATGCAGGGAAAGAAAAGCGGGAGGATCACTTGCATAATGTTGTAGTGCCAGAACCCGCAAATAGACTAGATAGTAACCTAACCTAACCTAACCTAACATAACCTACCTATCGATCCTATGACTGCAATGTCGGATGTATTTGGGTTCGGCTCGAATCCCATGCAAACTGTACCCTAACTTAACCCTTTTCCTCATGCAGAAAACCGCAAGATGCTGGTGTATTGGGCTAATATCAAGACGGAAGTTGTGTCTGTTGTGAATCTAATTCAATGTTATCGAAACAAGAGTTGTATTCCTACTTTGCTGTCGTGTTATACCATTCACAGCGACCTTAATGATGTTAATGTCAGGTTACCTACTTCAATTAATAATGATAAACAACAATGGTTTTGAAAATACTGAACAAATAGTGGCGATGGTACCACGCCCAGAGCCCCTGGTCCCAGTCGTCACCTAAATTGGCGTTTACGCCAAACTGATCGACCTGCGTTTTAAAATGTATGGAGAAATTGAAGAGCGCGCGCTGGGTGTTAAGCGAACTAACATTTGCTAGTCCCAGTTTGATTTGATAGCTTACTCACCGCCGCCGTAAATACGTTGACGTTGCCGTTTACGCATACTTTGCGTTTTCATACAAATCAAAAGTCCGAGTTTGACTTTGAAGTAAAACCACAGAATATCTAGTAAAAACTTGCATGGAGTTTGACGTTTTTACGTAACTTCGAAGTTCCGTAAACGCCAATTTAGGTGTGAACTCGGACTGAGCACTCTGATGTACATAGTAGGTGGCGTCAGTAAATTGGTTCGCGTGGCTAATGAGGAAGCTGACCGCTCGCCCCCGCGCTGACGCTTCTCAATGTTTCGCGGGTTCGTGTTGACTCAATAAATAGCAACTGCTGACGATACTTCCGCTGTTGGAGGAATTAACGAGAACGTTGGGCGCGTCCTAATCGTTCACACGACCGACAGAGGCAAGCCGTGGCCCAAAACTAAAGCTTGGGTTAAATATAAAATATATAGTAACATTTCCGATTACGTTGCTTTCTCTGAAATTCGCAAACGATTCAAGATAGCGTCCGCTGAATGCTACAATAAGTACATTTATCGCCTTGAAAACGGTATAGCAACTAATATTAAGTGTTTTTGGTCGTACGTGTCGGAACGTCGTAAGGAGGGCTCTTATCCGGCTACAATGAAGAATGAAAGCGAGACTACAAATAATCCCAATGAAATTTGCAATATGTTCTCCGAATTTTTTAAATCCGTTTATGAGCCCTCATCATTGGACCCTGATTCTTGGGTGGAGCCAAACGATACTGCATTCAATAACATTTCTTTGCACTCTTTGCACTTCAGTCCAGACATAATACTTAAAGAACTTAAAAATTTAGACATTAACAAAGGTGCTGGTCCTGACCTTATTGAGCCATTTTTTTTGGTAGCCGTTGCGGATACTATAGCATGCCCTTTGTTTATTATTTTCAATAAATGCATCTCGGAAGGAGTGTTTCCTGATGTTTGGAAAACAGCTAATATCACACCAGTTTTTAAGAGTGGTTGCAAGAACGAAGTAAAAAATTATAGACCTATTTCTATATTGTCCGCCTTGTCGAAGCTCTTTGAAAGGTTGGTACATCAAGCTGTATATCCAATACTTCATGACCAAATTTTATCACAGCAGCACGGCTTCGTTCAGCGTCGTTCTACAATCACCAATCTAACTATATACTCCAATTTTATATTTCATAGCTTGGACAATGGTGAGCAAGTTGACTCTATCTATACCGACTTTCAAAAGGCCTTCGACAAGGTGGATCATGAACTTCTTCTAAAAAAAATTGCCTTCAATGGTATTAAAGGAAATCTGTTAAGATGGTTCTCTTCATACATCTCTAATAGAAAGCAGCGAGTAGTTGTCAATGGTTATTGTTCTGATTTCATCTCAGTATCTTCTGGAGTTCCCCAAGGATCAATTTTAGGCCCATTTCTTTTTATCTTATTCATTAATGATGTCATTCATAATTTTCGCTATAGTAAAATTCTCATATATGCTGATGACATGAAAATTTATGTAAAAATACGTTCTAAAGAAGATTGTGAGGCACTTCAAACTGATTTGGATTCCTTTTATAACTACTGCAATCAGAATAAACTATTTTTAAGTATCTCGAAATGTAAGGTTATTACTTTTACTAAGAAAAAACAACCACTCTATTTTAATTACCACATTGGAGGTGTTTTGCTAGAACGTGTTGAAGTTATTAGGGATCTAGGTGTGTTATTCGATACTAAGCTTCATTTTGACAAACATATCGATAAAATAATTAATAGTGCATATAGAATGATGGGCTTCGTGCTTCGCACGGCGCGTCAATTTAAAAGAGTCTCAACGTATATCTTACTATATAATTCACTCGTCCGGTCACAACTAGAATACGCAACGTCAGTTTGGAATCCGTTTTATAGTAAATATTCTCATTCTGTTGAAATGATCCAACGAAAATTTTTAAAGATTTTACATCGTCGCATGTACAGGCGAACCCTTTCGTATGAGTTACACCTAGACCAATTCTCACTATCAAGCCTCCACAATAGACGTATATTACTAGACATGTCATTATTTTTTAAAATCGTCAACGGTTTAGTAGATTGTCCTGATTTACTAAATCAAATGGGTCTGCGGACTCCGTCACGCTCGACTAGAAATACTCATCTCTTCCACTTGTATCTATGTCGAACCAACTCAGGTTTCCGTATGCCAGTCTGGCGTATGTGTAATACATACAATACTCAATTCGATGACTCGGATGTGGACATCTTCTTCATGACGTCTTATCAATTTAAGAAAGCTGTATTGTGTACACTTTCCGCTTAGAAACAAATGGCCAAATACATATATTTTGTAATATATTTATGTATGAATATACTTTAGTTACTATTAATATACTCATACCTTAAAATAATCTAGTTCTGTCAATGTTATTTACTTATTTACTTTTCTTTGGTCCTATGTTCCCATACCATACTGTATTATACTATATTTTACTATATTGTATTACATCACATTACATTTTTCAGATTGCAATTTATTCGATCGGGATGATTCACTTAGGCATTGCAACGACGATATCGACTGTGGTTTATCGACTGTGGTTTGCTTACTAGCATATAACATCTTTAATATAAAAGTTAATCAATAGCTGTAAGTTTTTCTTATTTTGTTTCTACAAGATACATATACTGCTTCGTCCTACTACTTTTGCAAAACTTGTGAAATACGAAGCTGGACTAACATATTTTCTAAGCAATATATTAACACTTATATTAAGTTTTCTATGTTACTCTGTTTGTTTTTCCTGAAATAAATAAATAAATAAATAAATAAATATAAGCAGGGTATGCTGAGTCGACAAAGTTGATAGTGTGCAGTCGGTAGGGTGGTCTTAGGCAATCAATGAATGTCCGCAACTCCTGCATACAGTTGGTAGGTTTCTATTTTTTCTTTAACAAATTGCTTTGTTGCCTTTGTGATGGGGAAATTGCAATTGCACTAAATAGCGCCATGTGAACTTCTTACACGTTCTTACGTCTCGTGGGAACACGAGAATATAGTAGTTATCGGACTGACCGGCCTGCGCTAGCGTCAGTGTATGTACGTTGCAGCCTCGGTAGCCCAATGGTGCGATTCGATAAGCTGGGTGAAGCACCTCTAAGCGCAGTTGTGTTCTGGATGGGTGACCGTTTTCAACCATTGAGGCTGGCCGTGGTTCGGATTCTATGCAAAACTGTAGGTCCCCTTCTTTGCTTACTATGTGGTAGGGTTAATCCCAGCTATACGGATTCTTCCTTAGTCCCCTGCTTGACACCCATACTTTCATCAAATTTATACATTTAGAGTAAAAATATAGAACCAAGCAAATCGATGTCACATTTTAATGAAAATATCTAAAAAGTAAATATATATTTTAGTACTAAGCAGGTACGTCGCTCATTCCAAGGAATGTGATATGTTTTATTTATGTATTAATGAAATAATTCACAGAGAAGCCGACGTCCATGGTGCTGCTGAGCGGCAACGGTACGTGGCTGCACGGCATGGCGGGGCCCTACCGCGAGGGGGACCAGCCTGTGCTCATCTGCGTCGTCATTGACGGTCAGACTTCTACATAACTACCCCGGCTCGCCAGAGATGGAAAAGAAAGCAATCAAGCACCGTGATTGCCTGTCTTGCAAGATGGGGTGCGGGTTCAATCAAACCCAATCATGCAGATTGGGACGTTTTCACTTGTCACGTCACTTGAAAGAACATGGTAGAACCGGCTTTACGTGGGGGTGTACTGATGCATATTCATATTCTGAGCTTCTGTAATTTAGGGCTAATCTTTCAATCGTCAGATAGTACTTAGCGGACTGATAGCACAAATTTACGTTAGGCAAATGACGTATAGGCATTACCGGAGAATTATATCTTCTATGCCAATTTTCTGCCTGTAATTTTGCTAATAATATTATGGACTTAATGTAACGGATTGATAAACAGAGGCGCAAATAGATCCTTCGAATTGTTATCTGACTGTTTATCAGACCATTGAAAAATAAGAATCTTCACTCAGACAAAATATTGGTCCCAGTTAGACGAGAAAAACTGAAACGTCCGCAATTTGCCCACTGTAAGATTTTCAGAGCTCCCAACGCTCAACTCCGCAAATGCATAAGTTATGAGTAGGATAGTTGATAAAACTTTAAATTATGAAGCTGCGACTAAATTGTATGGTGGTAGCACGATTGCATGGAGCCGCTGTGATTCGAGAGCTCCTAAACGAAGGTGGATGCGCGCGCAGGCAACCCGCCGCCCAACGTGACGTGGTGGCGCGGCGCGGAGCTGGTGGACGCGACGTGGACGGAGTTCTCGCTGCAGCGCGTGCGCAACGAGATGCGCGTCGGGCCGCTGCAGCGCCGCCACCACGGCCGCCGCTACACGTGCCGCGCGGACAACAGCCGCCTGTTCGCGCCGCTCGAGACCGACGTCACCATCGACATGATCCGTATGTTCGCTCCTCCGATCGTTTCATTACCAATTCTCGGAGACGAAATAACAGAATATTTACACACACGCCGTCATTGTGAACTTTTGTTCCCCTTAGCATAGCGCCCAACTTGTAATTCAAGGAGCATAGATCTTCAAGGTCTCGTCTAAGGTCATTTGATACAAGGGATGTCGTCCTCAGTACAGTCAAAGGGCGACGATTGCATCAACTGAATTGTATTTCAATGTATCTTAGCTTACTTTTCACGAAGTGCTGATTTATTTTAATCCATTCCTAGTCCGAGAACCCACTAAATGAATTATTATATTTCGGGTATCTCCTCAGCCTATCGCTAAAAATCCCTTAATATGTGGCGATTAAGCTAATAATCAGTAGGTCAAAAGGCCTTTAGATTAATAATTCTCTCTATATGCTGGTGTATGATAATTTGTAATTAAATATTTCTCTACAAACCAGGCTTGTTGCAATTTAATGCGTGAAATTTAAATACTTTGACTTTACGTGAAGCTTTACGCGATCGCAGACAGATCCTGGGCACAAAGTTGGCAGCCATCTTTTACTTTCAAGAGCACAGATCTCTCAGAGTCACGTTTGGGTTCAGTCGATGAAAGGGATGTCGTCCGCAGTGCAGCCGAAGAGCGTGAAGCTGTACGCGAGCGCGGAGCCGGCGCGCGCGGGACCCTTCCAGCTGCAGTGCCAGATCCTGGGCGCGCACCCGGCGCCCAAATTCCTGTGGCTGCAGGATGGCTCGCAGCTGGACGTCCTCCAAGATCTTGCGGTGAGTACACTTACTTTTTTTATTATTATAGTAAGGCTGTTGTTAAAAACTGCAACCGCTAAACGGTACACCACCCAAATATAAAGTAGCAGTTTAAATAATGCGTTCTAATTAGTTCAATTATTGAACCCGATGTAGGGTCGATGAGGGTAATCTCGTTGACTCCAACATCGCCTAAGGCACACATGTCTCTCTTGCTCAGGAGGACCCGAGCGGACGCGGCCACCTCAGCACAGTCACCTTGCTCCTGACGGCGGAGCATCACGGCAAGAACATCACGTGCTGCGCCGACCCGCGCTCTCACCACATCGACCGCATGTGCTCCATGCCGCTTACTCTTAGCGTCTACTGTAAGTTCTTAGGTTTACACCCATCCAGTACATAAACTTTTTGTGTTCTGTTTTGCCTCTATTCCTTCCTTTTCGATTTGTGTAATAACGTCCTGGAAAACCGTAAGTTTGCAAATGAATATGTACTAGAAATCTTTCAATATTTGTTTTAGTTTTGTTAATTGTTGAACGACTCCTCTTGGGCGATTTGTTGAGCCAAAGACGTATGAAGCTTTGTTTGGGCGTCTGTTTTCTGAAAGGTTTGGGGGCCTTCAGAATTATATTTCAGGGTCGACAGCATGTCAGCTTAAGGTCTGTATTGTGTGTACGACAGACACCCCGGCGGTGGTGGTGACGTTGGATGGGGTAGCGACGAATGAGACGGCGTTGCTTCTGGGCTCCAACCTTACCCTCGTCTGCAACATCACTGCCAACCCGGGCATCTTCAACTTCCGCTGGTACTTCAACGTACGTTCACCTGCCTGCTTCCTGCCTGCAAACGCTACATTGTAGAATTAATTTTTCGTTCGTGGAAATAAGGAATATTAGGTCATTTAAAAAAATCGAATAATAGGTCATCGTTGCAACTGCAGCGTAGTTACTGACATATATCTAGAGAAACACCGAGTGTGACTGCTGTAAACAATAATAGTTACACACCTACATTGTTTATTGTTATGTCTGCGTTCAGGAATATTCACAGACTCCAAACTTCGGCGCTTTATCTGAACCTCCAGTTCAATCTAGCCGTGCAATCTAAGAAAGCCTATGCCGTATATTTTTAAAGACTTTTCTCCATAGGCTTAAAAAATACGCAATACTCTTGCGCGTTAGAAGTGAAAGTTCTTAGGTTCTAGCAGAGATTTTCTCAATCTTTTCTTTCTATTGGGAATGGAAGAGGATACCACACCTACTGTCATGATGTTAGCCCAACACACTGCATCCCAGAAGCTTAGGTGATTTGCTAGGACCATCCTTATATCCTTATATGAACATAGATATATTGAACTGGACTGAAAACACAAAAAAAAATCATGTTCGCATTAGTCATATTATTTTTCAATGCGATGGAACCAACCCAAGTGGTAGCACAGTTTACATAGATTCCGATCGCACTTAGAGAAATAAAGACAGTGGTGCATGAGAGCCGCTTAAAGGAACTCTAAAATAAAACAAATCTGTGCATGACTCTGACAGGATGAGGTGATAAGGTCGAGCGGCGAGGAGGAGGGTGCCGGAGGTGGAGGCGGGGTGGAGGGTGCGGGTGGCGGAGGCGGGGGTCAGGTGGAGGGTGCGGAAGGCGGCGGTGGAGACAAGCTGGAGAGCGCGTGCCCGGTGCTGACGCTGCTCGATGCGACGAGCGCGATGGCGGGCGTGTACCGCTGCAGCGCCACCAATCGGGAGGGGCTCGGCGTCAGCCAGGACCTGCACTTACAAGTACACTGTCAGTACAAACATTTGTTCTTTTGTGCAACCGAACAACGATGACTAACATCATCATTAGTGCCGTGATTTAGGATGTGGTCTTACTGTATACACTGATATGATGTTACGCCAGGACTTTTAATTTATATTAGCAGGTACAATTTTCATTGCCATTTCAAATAGTTATCATTCCAACTCAGACGGGCCTAACCCTACCACTTCGGTAACCTGGAACATTTTATTAAATCCTGGCAGTCTATTGTCTAAAGTAAAGGTTTGGCACACTGAGAACTACATACAGAGCAGTGCTATTTCGAGTTGCCCCTGACCCCCTGGAAGAAGCGATACACACGTGAAGAGTCCTCTATTACGAGTTTACGAGCATACAAGCGCATCTCTATCACTAAATCGCATCGAAAACCTATTTCGCTAGCTTACATCATTGAAAAGATCATTTGATGTATCGATGCACTTAATCGTCTGTCCATGGATTTTTATATTTGTGTAGAAACATATGTTCGACACGTTTATATTATTTCATATTGAATGTGTTGGAAATATGTTTCTACACAAATATAATACCTAATAGGCCTACAGCTTAGATTCCCATGTTCGCCCTTTACGCACACGCCATTCCGTAGACTCCCCGCACTGCGTGACGAGCGAGGTGGTGGAATACGGGCTGGGCGGCCTGCGCTCTGTGAACATGACGTGCAACGTAAGCGCGCAGCCTCCGCCGGACACCTACCGCTGGCTGTTCGTGAACGTGACGCTCAACGCGAGCGACACGGACTCGCCGCCGCTGGCGCCCGGCTGCCGCGAGATCGATGTCACCACGGACAACGTGCTGGAGTACCAGCTCGATGAGTTCGGCTTCGGTGAGAACGAGCACCTTCTTATGCAACGACATCTACTTTGAAGCGTTGTAATAAGGTTTATTCTCAACCATCACAGTCAGAATGCCTTACGCATAGGATACATTTGAGGAACCGCGCTACATCATTGACTGATGACATTGACTAATTTTCGGGATAGTTCAGCGATAGAGCAGTGGGCATGTAATCCAAAGGTCGCAGGTTTCTTATCCTGCTTCCGATGTATGTTCAAACCAAAAACTTTTTCTGATTATTTTCAATATCTGATTACAATGCTTTTGCTGATTACTCTGCTCCTTCTGATTCTGTGACTTCAAATTTGCTAAAATTCTCTGCACCCTTCATCAAGTTTTTAGCTATAAACAAAAGCTACTTGCTAGCTTGATTTATTAGATTGTCTGTGTATTCCAGAGATTTGTTAAAGTATACATAAAACATTTTAGTTGAATGATGATGCTTACTTGCCTAGCTCTTCTAATGGATTTTTTGGCTTCCAGACAGACATTCCATTGATTGCTCATGTGACAGTGTTTTAATAATATTATCGATAAAGAGAATGATACTGATACTAAAAGGACTCATTTTTGTCTGTACCAAATTGCGCTTTTGTGGTATCCGCAGACAGTCCAGATCACACTTGTCCGTTTCTTTAAATAGTTCTTAATCATAATTAAATATTGAATAAGTGGAAACATAGTTTGTTATTCCTCACCAATAAAGAAGACGATTATCAAGTCATATCGCAATTTTTTAGGGAATCGTTGTTGAAAACTGAGAGCAAAAAAAGGAATGAGGAACCGCTATTAGTTGATGTTCGCCGGCGACAGGCACCGTACTCTGCTGGGGCCAGAACGACGTGAGCAACGCCACGTCGCAGGCGACGGAAGACGCGTGCTACTTCAGCGTGACGGAGCTGAGTGCGCCGCTGCCGCCCGCCGCCTGCTCTGCCGCGCGGCACCCTAACGGGGACCTCGCTGTCTCCTGCGTGAAGGGACACGACGGCGGTCTGCCGCAGGTTATTGCTCATTTACCTTAATTACATAACCCCCCCCCCCCCCCCATAAACAATTGTCCTTCCTTATAATTTGAATTACTTGAAATACTCAGAGAAAATATCTTTCACAATCACCGACACAGAAATTATCGCAAATCTCGCCATTGGGCAATAAAATTGTACTAGAGGATGTCGTTTATAAATAATTCTCCTCTTGAAACAAAAAAGTTTGCCGCAACACCCACAATGCAGCTATGGAAATTTCATGCACTATCATATTGATTTGTTTTGATATTTTGGCACATACTACCGTGACCCACCTCCTTGTCATATACCCCTGCGACACGGATAAGTTGAATTGTAATAAAACCCATTAGACCAACCAGTGTGTACCGAGGAGGCCAAAATGTTGTCACATTCTCAGAGAAATCTGCCTGGATTGTCCGCAACATTAGCTCCTCCGTCGAGGCCTTCTAACGATACATGGGTGTGTGTCGGCAGAAGTTCACGCTGACGCTGGTGTCGGAGGCGGGCGAGGAGCCGTTGGTGAGCGTGAGCGCTCGCGAGCCGCTGCTGAGGGCTCGCGAGCCGGACGGCGACTACGCCATCTCTATAGTCGCACACAACGACAAGGGCAGCAGCGAGCCTGTCATCATCACGCGCAGTGACGTCACTGACATGCCTGAACATGGTATGGCCATGTCAATAATAGAATTGAAGGCATTAGGCAGGGAATTATTGTGATTATTGGCTGGAAGAATGAAAGAGCTAGATTTATCGAATTATTGAAAGAGTCTAAACACCACTCACTCTAGCACTCGGGCAGTACCTACTGGATGTGCATGCTAAGAGATATGCCATAGGGTATAAGGTTTTTAGCCTGCCTCCAATGGGCACGGTAAACCGTCACATTACCTCAATTTAGTTAGTTGTTAAAAATTTATTGAACCATTAATACAAAAATACCCCACGAAGTGAAGAATCCACACAGAAGCTCAGCTTTACAGATAGTTATATCTGCCTATGGTACTGTATTTTCTATTATCTACAGTTAACAACTAAAATACTACTATACGATTTTAAGTTTACACCGTCGCTGCACATAATGTCTGTTAATACTTGCGGTTATCCAGTGTGGAGAATCGGTTTTCGCCGACATGTTTCCGTCGCGCTGTTTCACGTTGCTCCAGGACAGCCACCGTCCAGCGCAGACCGATTCTCCACACCGGACAACCGTAAGTGTTAACAGTAGGTTATGGGGCTCTGGGTTCTACAATGATGTAGCGGTGGCTCGTGCGCGGTGGCAGGTGCGGGCGGGAGCGGCGCGGGCGCGGGCGGCGTGGTGGACGCGGGCGCGGTGGGCACGCTGCTGCTGGCGCTGGGCGGCGGCGTGGGCGTGGTGGTGCTGCTGGCGTGCGCGCTGGTGATGGGCGCGCGCGAGTGCAGCTCGGACGCGGGCAGCGACGCGCCGCGCGCGCGCTCGCTGCGACCCCTCCGCAGCAAGAACTCCTGCCCGTACGCGACTGACGGTCAGTTCAACACATCTTTGACAGCGGATGGTTGAAATAGTTTGCCAAAGCATCCCGTGTATAGTCTTGCCATATGTTTGATCAGGTAGCATTACTTGTAGCGGGCTGTTTGAATATTATGTGGGTCTCAATTTGATATGGCCTGGGTGGGCTGTCTATTTAAAAATATTAGTAACAGTCCCACCCAGGCCAAATATAAAATATTAGTTGGTCAACAAAGCAACAAAACACTGCGGCCCACTAGCCTCGATACATGCTTTATAGATTCTCAAAAACCCAGATCATCGTCTGAATAGTTATACAATGTTTTGTCCTTTGTATTGACATGTAGTTTCGAATTCGAGAGAAAGGGACAAATATAACTATTCAGACGATGATCTGGGTTTATTAGTAACAGAGTTATTGTGAATTTGTGTTACAAAGTTGAAATTAGAAACAAGTATTAGAGAAGACCACTTTTTATAATAGATAGGGTTATTCAATTCACAACACTAATGTTATGTGGACGGGGTGTACATAGAGACGAAAAACACCAAATGTTAACAATTTTCAGTTAATTTAAATGTAACAGAAAACAAAAGAAAGATTGCAATTGCAAAAAATGCGCCAAAGCTACAGTTTCGGAATTGAACTCACCCTCTTTAAATTACTTAACTTCGCATAATGAGTATGGGTGTAATTCCAGAATCGAACTGCGACACGTGCCAGGAGAGCGAGGGCGAGAGTGAGTGCAGCTTCCGCCGCTCCGACTCCTTCCACCGCGCCGTCTCGCGGCGGTCGTCGCGCGGCGCCGCGGACGCGTGCGTCGCCGGCCCGCCGCCGCGCCGCCCCGCCTGCCGCGTGCACTCGCTGCAGAACATCTGCGGCGCGCTCGGAGGCGGCGGCGGCGGCGGCGGCGGCGGCGGCGGCGGCGGCGGGAGGAGATGCGACACTGAGCCGCGCTGCGACCACCTCCTGCTGCACCTGCCCGTAGACTTGCCCAACTACAGCATACCGAAAACGGTGCGCACTTGTTAAAAGTTGTTGTAAGTAATGTGATATGTTTATCGATGTATAATCGACCGTGAAGCAAGGACACATTAATTGAAGAAAGAGCCCAATAAAACGAACTACTTTACAAATATACTGCAAATTATGGGTATACAGCCGGTGGCGAAATTGGTAGACGCAATACCCGCGAATGGTATGTTTTGCTGGTTCGGGTCCAGCCGTGCAGTATATTTGTAAAGTAGTTCTTTTTACTGGGCTCTTTCTTCAATTAATGTGTCCTTGCTTCACGGTCGATTATACATACATACATATCACATTCCTTGGAATAAGCGACGTGCCTGCTAAGTACGAAAAAGTATATTTACTTGTTGTAAGTAGCCCAGCAGTGAGAGCACTAAGGAACGATACAGCGCTATATCGTTCGATAAACGTATTTCTCATTTCCACTCGCACGAAAGGCGAAACAAAAACACATGTATGGATCGATACAAGCGTATCGATGCGTTTGTGCTCCCGCTGCAGTGGCGCGACGCCTTGCGATTCGATAAACTTAGTGAAGCACCTTTGAGCTTTATGTTTCAACTGAGGCTGGCCGCAGTTCAGATTCCACGTAAAACTGTAGTTCCCATTCCTTACTTACTAGGTGGTAGGGTTAATCCCACCCGGATTGATACCATCGCATTAAATGAACGATGGTCGAAGCGGCAATGAAAATTGTCCGTGTTTTCCATACAGTTCAATGTAGCTGAGCAATATAAGGCTGTGTTAGACTAATATCTGACAGTCAGTTTGGTGAACAGTTAGAAATAACATCCACAAACATCAACAACAAAGTCGCAAAGATTTGGGATGCTAATCCATGCAAGATAGGGGTGGCATAGATACCACAGGCCAAATTTGCAAGGCTGTCTTAAGGTGGCCCAACCACCAACTCATTCGCGGGCACTGTACAAAACCGTGCTGTTGCGCTTTGGGACCTTCTCTGTTTCAAAGAAAAAGACAGGCTCCGTGATGAGGAAGATGAAACATGTCCACAAAAAAGACAATGTGCATAGTGTATGATTTGGTAAGATTTACGAAAATTTTGATTTCAAAACGACTTATAGCTAAAAGTAAACCACGACCGCTGTAGTAAAAAATCTAACAAAAACCAAATAGATTATAAATCTTGATTAAATAAGCTATGTCTAATGACTAATCTTTTTAAGATTTTCTTACTTTATCATTGTGTAATAAACCACCAAAGTTCTTGTATAAAACGCGCGAAAAATTCGAACTTTCGAACCTTATAACTTAGAAACCAAACACAATTTTACAATGCCAACGGTCATCAGACATCTAGTTTGATCAAATAAAGCTCTTTTGAGCAAAATATGGGATCTCTGCTAAGAAGTGTGGGCGTGATCTTCTTTCCCCGTTTGTATGGGGAGTGGTGCGGGTTGGGCCACCTTAAAATATGTTTATCGTGAATATTTTGTTCCAGCCGGTGCCATTTTACACGATGCCTAGAAAAAGCCAACTTAAAGTAAAAAGTCCAGAGCGGTGTGAAGCTCCCAACTTCGACGAGCTGCCCCTCCCCCCGCCCCCCGAGCAGTTCCACACATTCAGGAGTGCTGCGGACATTCTGAACAAGGAGTGTCCTGTCGCGAAACTGCCTCCCGCCTCAACCAGCTACATAAACGTCGCGAGCAGCGGCGACGGCACGAGAGATTACAACAATGTGATAATATCGCCCATGAACACGGTAGGCCTCCCTTCCACCGCCTCCGCAGCCTCCACCGCCGCCGGAATCCTTTATGCTTACTCCGAAGACGAACCATCCGAAGGTTCCGTGGTAAGGAACCTTTAAAATTTGTAACGCGCATGCTTACTACTTTGTATAATTCAGGGTCTTAAATGTATTCACCTTGACCGTGTAGAAATAAGGACGGTCAGGATGTGTCTTCAAAATTAGGCAATATCTTTAATCAAAGATGATGTAGATGTCAGCACTGCATACGTTGGATATGGTATGTTCATGTTCTAAGAGAGAAATGTATTTCCAAAATCCATAATAGACTTATCGACTTTGTTGACTTCATTGCATGTCAATTCATACATAATCTTTCCATATGTTTGATCAGGTAGCATTTCGTGCAGGCTCTCCGAATATCATGTGGGTCTGAATTTTACATGGTCTGGGTGGCTGTAAATTAAAAAAATATTGCAGGTAAATAGTTGGTTGACAAAGTCCAACGAGAGCAATCGAGAGACGAAATTCAGCAGCGCAACTCATACTATATAATAAAGTGATGTGACTATACACATACATACATTAAAATCGATACAACTTGAACATCTCCATTACCAATTTACTGAAGGAACCTAAATTGGCACTTTGTTGCAGGATCAGCCTCATGCAGGCTCACAGTTCTACTTGCGCGACAGCGATGGCCGCTTCTGAACTCAAGATCCGCGGTGTTAGAGAACACTACTGTACAGTTTTTGTAAATATAAAAAATGCTAGGATAATTGGATATCAAGTGATATGGACTAATTCTGGAACTTGACTTTCTTTACAAATATCCTATTGAAATCTCATTGACAGGTGTTGGCTACATCAGCTGCTACTGGGTGGGAATTTGCCCACACATAGAAATAAAAAAATGCAGTCTTCGGGCATTTATTTAAAAAAAATGTAAAGATTGTTGTTACCTTATTATTCAATACTTATGTTTAAAAGTTGCGGATTTTAAGTCTAGTCAAGTTTTACAAACATGGTAAGGAGAAAATATCAATTCAGAACAACCATGTGCGTTCCATGTTCCTTGACGTTACATGCTGGAGAAGGAAATAGTGAATGGTTTCGAATATTCTATTTCCTTTTCGAGTTTTTTTATTAATATACATAGTCTATAACCACATGGATCAAATCAAATGGTGCAGTCTGCAACAAACACATTTTAGATCACAGACTTAGCAGTGTTTTCTTCGAACTGCAGTAAATGACAGTACTTATCTTATAGCGTGGTAGTAAAAAGATGACCGATTTTGCGTTCATTGTTCAAGATGGAAACAAAAAAAAAAAAATATTCAAAATCAAAAAACAAAACATTTCATGAAGCTATTTTAAAATATTTTGGAGGCCTAAACAATTCGACTAACATACAATTTTTCATCTCAAAATCGGTAATCTTTATGCCACTGTAGTATAAATACTACATTGTATTATTAAAAAACATCTTGAAAATTATTTAAAGTACATGATTCTTCATTGTCAAAAAGCTTTGAGTTTGATTTACGAAATTCATTTTTATAACCTTGGGAATTAACAACATTGCAAAATACCACTTAAGATGGGTTCATAAGCATCAGAAAATTACGATCCCCGTTCAAAAGTAGTTTACTAATATTTTGAAAACCACTGTTCCAATTTGCTTGATATTTGGGATTTAATATCAAGCAATAAATATGTATGTCTGCACGTATTTATCTTTAAAAAAATGCATCCTGTGTCACAACAGAGATAAGAAAATTTGTGTGAAAATGTGTTTTTCCTGTTATTTGTCTTGCTTTACATGTTTCAGCAAAACAAAAACGTGAAGACACAGATATTTATTGTTAAATATTAGATACCAAACATCTAGCAAATTGGAAAAGTGTTTTTCGAATGATTTGTAAAATACGTTTGTATGGGGAGCATAGCTTACGGGCTGTTCTTAAGAGCCCTCCAATCGTACTTTCAAACTCCAAATTGCACATTAAATATTGTATGGACTTTTTATATAGTATTAGAAGCCAGTACCAGAGGTACTGACTTTTAACACCACCTTTCTCACTTTATGCAAACATTTGTGAAATCTATTGAACATTGTTAGATAGAGCATACTTTAGAGATGTTTTAATAGCATTTAAAAACTTCTATCGCCATTACATTTTTTTTAAAATTAAACTATGTAGAAAAAAATATTTACTTTTATAAATAGTTGAAAACGTAAAGTATTGATTTTCGCTTGGTAGGTACTTCTTTGTCTTTTTTTGTTAAACTAAACCAAACAAATATGTTTCCTTAAACTTACACTGTTGTTACACATTATTAAAATGTTTTCAGATAAAAAATGTTCAGTGTGAGGAACAATCAATTGAACATGGTTTGTCGGAAAACTAATTAATAATAAACTAAACAATTTAGAATTTGAGAAACATTTCTTTTTTAATTTAAGATGTTTTTTTTATGGTCTCAGTTAAAACATCAAATTTTAAAGAAAATTAAATAAAACAAAAAAATACTTAAAAATTCGTAAAAAATACCGTTACCAATAACTGGATATGCTCTAAAATGCCCTATTTGTGTAACAATTTTTTTGGGCAACGCTCTACCTATATAGTTGATGGTAAATAAATTTGTATGATGACTAAACAATTCTAGGGAGTATAATAGTATGAGGCGATTAGGGGTCTTATAATATTAGGTCGTTACCTGTAAAATTGCCGATTCTCAATTAAAACATGGCATTATTTTTTAATACGAGTTCCGCCATGGCACCAGGGCTGCCGATGCTGCATAAAGAATTAATGATGTGTTCGAACCAGCCACCGCAGACAAACACACTGCATTTTTGGATCTAACGTTTCCCCTCTAGAAATTTTGATTTAAAGAGCAAGCCCAGTGGGAGGCCGGAGATGCAAGATGAAAATGAAATATTTAAAACAATAATCGAAACGGATCCATCTTTGACCACATCAGAGTTAGTGGCAGGCTTCGGTGCAAAACACAATAATGAGGGGATTCTAAAGTCGATTGTGACGAAAAATTGATCTCGGTAATTGCTGAACCCAAGATAACAAGCCAAAACTTGGCCCAAGCTAAAGTTGACTCAAAATAAGTAACTGGTGAGTTTTTGGTGGACCAGTTCTGGTATTATTCACTACAGTTTCTTGAGAGCTGGCTAGACAATTAAAGCAGATATGAGTTGCCAACAGAGACTGGTCATTTGCTCTAACCCACTGCTCCTTCAGGACAACTCTCGATCACACACTGCGCGACAAACGGTCGTCAAACTAGAGGAGCTTCGACTGAAAACTCGGCGTCACCCACCATGTTCTCCAGACCTTGCTATTTCGCACTTTTTTCGGAGTGTAGATAACTAAACAATTCTTTTTAGGGTTCCATACCCAAAGGATGCCAACGGAACCCTATTACTAAGCCTCCGCTGTCCGTCTGTCACAGGGCTGTATCTCATGAACCGTAATAGGTAGGCAGCTGAAATTTTCACAGCTATAAGAAATGGTAAAATAAAAAAATATAACAATTTTAAGGCCCCATACAAAAAACGTGATTTTTTTGTGTTAGACTTGTACAATGGTACCGAACCCTTCGTGTGCGAGTTGGACTCGCACTGAATGAACTTCCCATAAAATGGCGGAAGTGCATCGATAACAATGATACAATGGTAATTACTTGGATTGATTAAAAATATAATTTTTTTTTGTTCTACTTTTTCGATTTGAGATAGCAATTTCATCGGTAATGACCTAATACTAAAACAATTACGCTGGAAACAAGTTCAACCAATTACTGTTTACTAACTGATTTTTTTACATGCTATTATTACATTTATATGTGAAGATTATGTATTGCATGTAATCTTCAAACAATAATCATTACAAAATATAAGAAAATGATTCCAAATTCAAGGCATTGGATGCAAAATTTTATTAGAAAAATATATTTAGTGTTGATTGACCTAGCAGCTTAAATCCGAGGTTTTCAGTAATGGCAGTTGCGATCACTTCACTTTTAACCGTCACATTTATTCACTGGGTCCATTCATTAATGCGTAAATTCAGTCCCGCACATAACAAATACTTAATGGAAGATGTGTTTTTCACATTTCACTCAAACCTCCAATCAAATCAGTACAGTTTTTTTCCTTAACATCTCAATGAGTCGCACATGAGGTACTATCGGTTGTTGGCATGTACAGTGAGTGTAGGGCACATTTTGCCAGTTCTATCAATTTTATGGGATCTGACTGTTAGAAATAAGTATTGTGTTGATGAATTATTATGTTACAATGGTTATTTAGATAATTATGGTATAGTCTGTAGATCATGACATCACATAGGCTCCCTTGTCGCCAATGCCATTGCGCTATTTTAGCATATGATAACCAATCTAACTCACCTTCCATACAAAGGTGGAGCCAACCTGTTACTGCATTTTGACCATAGACAAAGGATAGTAGATATAGACTGCTAAAGTCATCCAATGTACAAAACTCGCTAAATACTTCTAATTTTTGCTGTTACTATGACATTTCTAACCAGCGCCATCTCCGGTCACTGCTAGAACTAGTTACATACTTAACTTAATTCCAAATTTTTGAAGGCAGGCATGATGGAACAGTAACATTTAAAATACAAATTAAGTAATGCTATTGATAATAAAAATATCATTGATATTCATTAGTTTGTATTTAATGTATTCTCAAATATGAATTTTAATGCCATCTGTTGAATTTTATTATCCCTATTCAACACTTGTATGATGTTAGCAATCTTTCCCTGCTATCATTCATTTATGGTTTTGACCCATCAAATAATGGGGGTGACGCGTTGGTTGGTAACACATTAAATTCAAATTAATATTTCTTCACTTCAGATTTGAAAATTATTTGGACAATAATCCGTCACGCGTGAGGGTAGGAGTGTCGACAGGCGAGGGAGAACGGGAGGAGAGGCGGTGAGGCGGTGAGTTCACTCGATGCGGTCGAGCTTGGCCTGCGTGGCGGCCAGCTGCTGGATGAGCGGCTGCGTGTTGGGGCGCGCCTGCAGCGCCGACAGGCACGCCTCGTACAGGTCCTTGCAGCGCACGAGCGCGCGGCGGCGCGCGGCTGGCGCCGGCCCCCCGCCGCCCGCCGCCAGCTCGCCGCGCGCGCACTCGAGCAGCGCGCCGCACACGCGCGCCGCGTGCAGCTCGTCGCCGCTGCCCAGCCACACGCGCTCCCCCACGCTGATCACCCTGCGCACACGCATCGCATCAACACCACAAGAACACCACAATGGGGTAGAAAATACCGATTATAGATGTCGTATGAGCAACCTCAGCCTAAAAACGTAAAAATTGTCATTCCTGTCGTGGTTTTGAGTAAAAGATGTTCTCCATGATGCAGCAAGAATAAGGTTTGGAGAAGAAGACGTTTGTTTTCTTGCAACAAAGTTAAGGTAAGAGCGGAGGGGGTGGATGGGGGCGGTGATGGTCACCACGAATTTTTCCCATTGCACACGAACCCGGAGCACATCACTGCAGCATTGTGAGATTTGGGCTCCGGACCAAACTTTGTCAGCGAATTAGTTGGCACATGGCTGCATCTTTTATGCCAAGATTCCCAAAACGAAGAACCAGACCCCGGCCATGTAGGCGGTGACGGAGCTGCTATACACTCCCGCCTGGAGCGGAAAGAAGGGCTACAGGTACCAGCAGGTCGGGAATAGTAGTCACACAATTGCCACCGGATCCATAAACCATATTTATCTCTTCCACTGTTTCAAAAATGAGACGAAGTGACGATGAAGTTACGGAAAAACCAGTTGGTTTTTGTCAGACTTGAATGCAGGCGGAGCTGAAGGCATCTACTAGTGATAATAAATCGTACTTACTTTATGTAAATATCCAGCAGCTGGTCGAGCGACACACCGATATTGAGCATAGTCTTGAACACCAACCGATGATCGCAATTCAATTTACAACTTATTATTTCTAATTGTCTTACTATAAAATCTGAAACAAAAAAACGGAATATTTTCTCTTTGCATGCAAAATGTCTGGACAATCATTCATTATTTAAAAACTATCAACACACCAATAAGTAGGCTCTTCTAGTCTGCAACATTCTAAAATTAAATATGTAGATATGATGTTGATTTTAGATGGAGAGATATTCGATTTTTTCGGCTGATATCAGTCGAACCGCAGTCAATGAGTTAAAAAAACCAAATCAGATTTCATTTCATTTCATTTTTATTCATCCTATAGGTACATTACATACACTCAGATACGTCAGATGGTTGCAAGAAGTAACATACAAATTTTTACACTAGATCACTACTACTATACATCTCAGATCATATAAACATGTCTATTATTATAAAGTTTTACTTTCATCATCAGCTGTAAAGAGGCCTTGTCATAAATAGAGAGTCAGAT
The DNA here is from genome assembly GCA_946894095.1 of Incurvaria masculella. Lineage (NCBI taxonomy): Eukaryota > Metazoa > Arthropoda > Insecta > Lepidoptera > Incurvariidae > Incurvaria > Incurvaria masculella. The sequence continues at coordinate 10,925,689 of OX335647.2, forward strand.
AAAAAAGAATACATTAATTATTAGATTGTCCAATGGAAAGAAATGGAGATGATGAATACAAAAGTGAAATGAAATGAAATAAACCCGAAATGAAAATATAATTTATTTGCTCGTACTAAACAAAACAATGGAAAAAAGGGATGGATGGCATTCTCTAGTGTGATTTTTTTATACGTAACGGATATGCATGGCTAGTCTTACTCGCAAGAAGGCAGTCCTTGAAAATGAGTTTACTATAAATTATAAATTAGTGATGGACTACTTATTATATCCTGATCTTGTTCTACCATATCATTTATATCGAAAGCTCGTGTGATGTTGTTTTTATGTAAGCACAACATATGGCATACTCCAGGCCCTCAACTAAGAGGCACACAACCACCCCCATGGGCTTTTCAACTTCCTCAGGGGCGCGTCTGTGAATTTTCATAAGTGCAGAAATATTTAATAATAATATAAACGCAATGTAAATGTTTGTGTGTCTACACAAATTAGTGTATGGCTAAAATGCTCTATTCAATGGTGTAAGCGAGCGAAATTCTCTTTGATGCTCGATTGATTGATAAGTGATGTGTAACTGGCAAGAGAGGCTCCGGTCAGTCTACTCACACAGAGGGAAGCAATGTCCCGTGTTGACGTACTCCTTGCCGAGCACGGTGACCTTGCTGAGGATGGCGTTCATGACGTCGTCGGGCGCCGCGAGGCTCCGCGCGAGCGCCTCCTCGTTGGCCAGGATGTTGCTCCAGATGTTCTCCACCAGCATTGGGTCGTTGTGCCCCGAGCAGTGCACTATGGCCAGTTTGCACTCCCACAGGTTGTAGCGGTCTGCGTACTCCTCGTACAACTGTCAACCATAAGTCAAAGTCTTCGATAAGAACTTTCAGTGGGCAAAATGTTTGGCCTCCAATGATATGTGGCACGCACTGAAGAGAAAGGAAGGAGAAGTGGCATGCGGCTGATATCGCGTCTAAATCTATACTAATATAATAAAGCTGAAGAGTTTGTTTGTTTTTTTGTTTGAACGCCCTAATCTCTGGAACTACCAGTCAGGTTTGAAAAAATATTATTAAATTCGATAGCCTAATTCTTAAGGAAGGCTTTAAGCTATTGAACATCACGTAACGACCCTAAGGAGCCGAACAAAAAGAAAAATAGTCAGAGGGCGCGGAGCGAAAACGAAATAATAGCGCGGCGAGGACCGTGACGGCGGTGGCCACCCGACGAGGACCGAGTATTGCCGAGTCGAGCCGAAGGTACCTACGCGCTAGCGCGCGAAACGGCAAACAGCGTTGCCGATAACCACTCCTCCAATTCCCCAAAAACGTTCTTAGGATTCCCGGAATTCCGTAAGAATCCGGAATAGGAACCAAATTTTCATCGAAAATTTCGAATGACCAAAAAAAAGGTCGTGCAGTCGACGGCCGTCCGAACAACTTTCGGGAGAAGATAAATCCAAAGTTGCCCCGATTGCTTTAATGTTCGATATATTTTTCGAATGAGCAAAGAAAAAATGGTAAATATAAAGGCAAAAAAACTAAATTCCCCACGGATTGGCCAATTCCCCGCAAATTTCCCAACGCTTGCATTCCCCACCATTTTCCCCGCAATACCTCAAATTTCCCGTGATTCGGGGAATCGGGGAGCGATCGGCGACGCTGGCACAGAATAACTAAACGCTGGCGACGAACGTCTCGCCGGCCGCGGTTCCCGCGCCGCCTCAGTCAAGACGCGCAGTCATAGATAATATAATGTTACTGCGTAATACGCGCAGTGGCGCTCCGTGGTCGTGTGTTACACGGATTAGTATGAGATTTTTTACGTAAATTCTTTGTATTCTTTTTACCAACCCGCGCGGTATGCTAACTTAGCGACAGCCGTTCCTAGCTACACGCGTTTGTTTGGGCTTTTTAGGTTGATTGTTTAATCGCGTATTGTTAGGATATTACGGTTTCAGTTGAATGGTTTCTTAATTTTTGTTTGGTAGATTAGTAGGTACTAAGCCAAGCGCGGCATTTCGAACTTTCACGGGGGATACGAAAACCATGCCGGCCGGCCAGGTGCTCTTTCCCCCATGTTTCAACGACCCCGGGGGACTTTGGGGGAAATAAATCGGTATGGAGTCGATTCCATAGTTTAGCGACCCTATAAATAAAGGATCAAAAGGATCGGATGGTATTTATTTTTAAGTGTCGGCTGGGAATGGGTGCATGCGGCGCGGCGGCAGCGCTTACTTTTACTAACTGTACCGAAGTACGGCTTGGTATTTCCCGCAACTTTAGCACTACTTGGCATCACGCTAAATCGCCGGATGTGCGACCAATAGAATAAAATCCTTGAGAACCAATTACTCGATTTAGACGTGGATTGTATCTACGTCTAGCCTGATTCTACTAAAAACTTATAGGCTACATAATATAACGCCCCATTACCAGAAGGGTGTGCGTATTTTGTCAATGTATAGCATCTCTGGGAGCAGTCAGGTTCGAGATGGGTTACTCTTTTCGATGTTGAGGCTGGCTGTGGTGAACTTACCTACGTTACACGTTACTTACTAGGTAGGCAATGTAGCAGTGAAAGTGCAGAAAGGTTCTGGCGGCAAATGTTTTTTTTTAAATAGCCACCAAACGTCAACGAAGCTCTAAATGGGATTGACCCTATTTTGGACCAGTCATGTGGGCTACTTTTTATCCATGAGATAATTTAGCCGACACTAACCCGAGCGGAGCCGGGTACCGCAGCTAGTGATGAATAATGAAAAAATGACCATATAATTGTCTGGGAATCCGGCGGCGCGTCATATGTCACACAGTTGAAACATCGCCACCGCACCCGAATGTGCTCTAAAATAGTGTTCATCAAGTTTGTTCCCACCCTCTGTCAAAATCTAATTAGGACTACCCATTTGTATGAAAACAGCGTAAACTGCAAAGCATTTACGGCAACGATAACTTATGCTATCAAATAAAAGTCGGACACGTAAATGTCCCTGTTCGCGCTCTTTAATTCTCCAAACGTTTGAAAACAACAATCTAAGTGACCAGTTGGACTAAGTATAGCGACAGCGTAGTCACATTTCAATGAAGTGAAACGTGGCTACGCTGTCACGAATGAGTTCGCTTATGAATTTGGGACACGCAACATCGAATGTTCGTTGCACTAAATGGCGCCGTGCAGTTTTTACGTGTTGTAACGTGTCGTTCATCACTAGTAAGCTAATTTTTAGGCGAACTGACTGTCTACCGTCAGTGTATGTATTTTTAGTAAGAAGTGTCTACACTGCCGCCATACGGATGAGTTTAGGTCGGACGCGTTACCTGCGTGATCTCGAGCAGCTCGGTGTGCAGCCGGCGCATGTGGTGCGGCGGGGGCTGTAGCGCGCGCGGCAGCGCGGCGGCGGCGGCGCGCACCGCCACCTGCACGCGAGCCACCTCCGCCGCCTCCTCGAGCCGCCGCAGCAGCTCCCCGCCCCCACCGCCGCCGCCACCGCCGCCGCCCCGCACGCACACCACGCCCGCGCTCAGCCACGCCGCGCGCCGCTCCAGGGTGGCGCCGCTCCTGGGGAACGCACGCTCATTGTAGAGGGCGTGTGACCGACCATGCCTAATAAATGACACAACTCTTGTGTCATTTCTGTCATGATTTATTTACAGGTGTTCATAATTATTTGGCGGGATGATATGGTGGGAAAGCTGGAGTAAAATGTGTGGCACGGTTCAGTTTTAAGGTGGTCCATTGTTGATTATGGTGTACTAGGCAGGTCAGCTGTGAATATGTTACGTAACAGGCCAAAAAACATAACCCTGGAGCATGCCGAAAGTAATATCGGTAAATGAAGAGGTGCAGGTCAAAATCACACCAAAAAGTTAAAACAAATGCTGCTGCTGAAAATAAATAGTATGAAATGAAAGCAATATACAAGATTTTGGTTTTCATTAAACCTTATTTAAAAGATTTATCCAAGCGATCATGCTAGAAAAATTGTTAGGGGAAGTGACTGATCGGTGCCGGTAAGCGCACGCTGGCACCTCCACCATGCAAGACTCACCCGGGTGCCGTGGCGAGCCCCTCCAGCACCTTGGCCGCCTCGAGGTGCTCGCCCGACCGCTCGAGCACCTTCCACAGCAGGTTGAGGAGGTGGGGCGCGGAGGCGGGGGGCGCGGCGCGCGCCGCCGCCGCCAGGTACGAGGCGAGCGACGCGGGCGGCGCCGCGCCCAGCGCGAGCAGCTCGCCGCCCAGCCCCTTGGACACGAGCCACTCGTACACGGCCACGTGCAGCAGCTCATCGTCGCGTGAGAGGCACTCCCACACGAGTTTTCGACCCTGCCGTGGACACATTTAATGCTCTTTTTAACCGACCTCGAAAAAAAGGAGGAGGTTCTCAATTCGTCGGAATCTTTTTTTTTTCTCTTTTTTTTTATGTATGTTCACCGATTACTTGAAGACCCCTGAACCGATTTGGAAATTTTTTGTTCGAAAGGGTATACTTTCTAGTTGGTCCCATTTTTTTTTAACAAAATGTGTTCAGTATTTTGGTACTTAAATACAACAAACATCGAATTTCATAAGCCCGCGAGCCCAGAAATGTGATTTTTTAGTTACAGTAGCTTTCTTTTAGGGTGAGATTGCTTAATATGAGAGGTTTTTTTTATTCTGCTGTTGGGGGTATTCAAAGGGGGTAAAAGAGGGCAAATTGTACACATTTATAGCTCTCGAGCCGCTGAACCCAGAAATGTCAGAGTAGGTTTTGTTTTAGATGGGAATGCTTCCGAAGATTTTTTTTTTTATTCTTCTATTAGGGGGGTGAAACAGGTCAAAATGAACACATTTAGGCGAAAACCACTCATGTTAAGATCTCCGAAACCAATTATCCTAGAAACTTAAAATTTTCAGTGACTTCTATTAACGACGAAAAGGCTCGCTCACAACGTATTTTACAAAATTCAACTGTACCAACGGAAACCTATTACTAAGCTTCCGCTATCCGTCCGTCCGTCCGTCTGTCACAGCGCTCTATCTCATGAACCGTGAAATCATGAATCCAGATAGGTACCGGTCTACCTTTCGTTAGAAATGAGATTCTCAATGGTTTCATTTCTGCTAAAGCTCGTTCATTGTAGGGTTTAGTAACAGTTCATAGGGTTCGCATGGGATAGTGAGGTGCGCATGATCTTCTTTCCACTTTGTATGTGAAGTTGAGCAGGGTGTCTCGCCCACCTTGAGTCAAAAAGATACGCCACCACTAAAAAGCAAAAAATAAAATATTTTTATATTATTATATTATATAATATAAAGCCGAAAGTACAATAATCGTTGAAACCCAATTTCAGTACGCTGCGCTGTATCGATATCAGCTTGCACGTAAACCAACGCTAAGGGCATCTCCAGTTAGACGAGCGGTCGCTTAAAATGCTCTGTGGACCAATAATTGCTGACTCAGGTTGTTTACGCTCTCGTAGACTTCAAGTGTGTTCGGCTGAATTTGTGTCTGTTCGGTCAACGGCGTGCGGAGCGAACTCTACCCAAGGCACCGACTTCAAAAGATGATTAAAAATTACGAAATTGTACATAATTAGTTAGTATTAAAATAGCTTGTCGTACATTAATTAAAAGTAACTAATTATTTTTTGCTTTTTAGTTCCGGTTTTTTGAAGGCGTTCCTTTTTTATTTAAAAATATTTTTTATCAACTTGTAATAAATAAAAATGCTGTTGGCTAAACACTGACCCTGATTTAATGTATTTTCAGCGAAAATACCAAAAGTAAACAACATTCTGTTTATTCAATGATTTACCAACTCTTTTACAATGATACAACATACTTACGCATCAATTCCAATGTTAAACTGCTCACTATCGCTAGTGAACGTTTCACAAAAAAAAGGTCACTTGGTATCTCCTCCAAGGCACAGACTGACTATTCACTATCATGTAACGGCTGAGAGGAGAGGTGCGAGCAATCTGGAGAGAGGAATTAAGTTGCGGTGAGAAGAGGAGAGGAGAGGAGAGGTGGGGAGAGCAGGTGTGCGATGCGTGCGTGGGCAGTCGCGAGTGAATCATCGCATCGACACTACTGTTTTGCAAGTGATTTACAAGGGACAATAAAACCGTTCCAGTATCGAAGTGCTGTTTTATTTCAGTTAAGGTGGCCCAACCCGGCGGGCCTATATCATTCGCGGGCACGGTACAAAACCATGCTGTTGCGCTCTGGGACCTTCTCTGTTTCAAAGAATAAGACAGGCAGGATGAGGAAGATGCAACATGTCCACAAAAAAGACAATGTGCATAGTGTATGATTTGATAAGATTTATGAAAATTTTAATTTCAAAATGACTTATAGCTAAAAGTAAACCACGACCGCTGTAGTAAAAAATCGAACAAAAACCAAATAGATTATAAATCTTGATTAAATAAGCTATGTCTGATGACTAATCTTTTTAAGATGTTCTTACTTTATCATTGCGTAATCCACCTCCAAAGTTATTGTATAAAACGCGCGAAAAATGCGAACTTTCGGACCTTATAACTTAGAAACCAAATACAATTTTACAATGCCAATGGTCATCAGACATCTAGTTCGATCAAATAAAGCTTTTTTGAGCAAAATTTTGGATCTCTGACAAGAAACATGGGCGTGATCTTATTTCCCCTTTTGTATGGGGAGATGAGCGGGATGGGCTTAACCTTAACTTTTGGTTATAAAATAGTCCTTACAATCACTTTCAAACAATTACTATTGGTCCACCGAGGCATTACTTATATCTTGGCAGCTCCACCCAGAACTTTCACCAGTTTCTAGGCGCTTTTGAGGGGTATCGGCTGGTCCAGAAACATCACTGTCAATGTGCTTCCATCCAGTTCAATTCAAACATTTCCGAATTGCTCTTACTGGGGGGAAGAAAAGTCACGATTTTTCGTTACAAGGAAAATAGAGACAGTTAAGATGTAATATGAAACCAAACTTCCAAAATTTGGAATTCAATGAATGTGTGGAGTTTTTTTTTATGTAACTTAACATGGATGGTTAATATCACACGCACCGTCACGATTTTAGCCTAACACACCGCATTTCCGAAGGAATTAGGGTGCATGCCAGTGCTTCCCCTTTATGAGCAAAGCTACATTGAACTATACGGATAATACAGACAATTATTTGTCTCTTGCTGAATTGCTGTTTGCAACTCAGCGAGAGAAAAAAGTTGTGAATGAACGGGGCCGGGATTTGAACCCATCCACACCCTCCTGATCTACGAGACGCTGAAATATATGGTACGTTGGTACGAATGTCTTACCTGATAGTTGGCGTCAGCTGGTGAGAGTGTGAGCGTGGTGTCGGGGGTGGGCGCGGGGGAGGCCTCGGCGCCGCCCCCGCCGCCGGCGCTTCGCTCGTACAGCCGCTCCAGCGCCACGCACACCTCACGGTACATCTCCATTCTGCGGGACACATCACAAACTATAACGAAGGCTCTGTCTTTTCTCTATTCTTCCCTATTATTAACGCCGACAATTGTTAAGAGATGTTCACTACTACTTTTGTTAAGCGTGATATATTGTGCACACAAGGCCCTAATAATCCTCTTAGGTCCGATGACGCTCATGAACTTTCGAACTTTCTCAAGATTTGCGAAAACGATGCTGGCCAGGTGCTTCTTCAAATTTCTTTTGGAGGACCACATGTTTTACTTTAGGGAAAATACCTCGGCAGGGAGTGGATTCCATAGTTAAATAGTTATAATAAGCATAATAAGTCATATAAGAGGAATGTGGATAGTGCATGCGTGCTTCTTTGCCTTTTGCGTATTGTGTGGTGGTGCACTATGAGGCTCCAAACAGGATCTCTATACAATATCCAAACGATAGTAAACAGAAATAAATCCTACAACCCTTGGGGGCTGGAGGAACTCCAAATTCGGGTCGTAGATGACGCACGACACGGCGCTGTATCTGTCTGAGAAGCCCAGCAGGTACTTAGATGCAAAGAACAATGTTCCACATAAATCCTTATCTGCGCTTTGTAGAGCAGACGTTTTAGTTGCGAAGTGAAATACTGATGCACCCGGTTGAAGACTCTCAATGGTATCCGTTAACTAAATACACACGCTTACGTCTTGCTTGCGGTAACCCTTTAAAATTCTGGACACTGAAACGTTTTTGCTCCGATAGAGAAAATGTATCATTTGCAGCAGAACAAGGGTCATAGACACCACGGAGGACTGTGGTACCCTGGCAGGGTTTCCCCTTCCTGGCGCACCTTACGCACAGTTCTACCACCAGTGGTGTGTATAGTGCATACCTGCGGAAGTACGCTAGGTCACCATCGCGGTCCTGGGAGGGCTGCTGGCTGCGGTAGTAGTGCAGCGCCTTGTTCTGGGGATCAACTTTGCTGGCACACGCTGCACACAGGTCTACCACACCGGAGTAGAAACCGGCAGACACGAACTTGGAGCACACGAGCGGTAGGTTCACTTGCGGGGCGACATCCTGAACCAATAAATTATTACAAATAAAATTATATTAACAATCTTTTGAGGGGTAAGCATCTAAATTGGCGTTTACGGAACTTCGAAGTTAGGTTAAAACCTCAAACCCATACAAACTTTTACTACTTATTCTGTGGTTTTACTTCTTTTATCTGTCAAAATCAAACTCGGACCAATCATTTATATGAAAACGCAAAGTCGCCCTAAGTGGCAACATCAATGTATTTACGGCGATGTTGCATTAGCTATCAAATCAAACTCAGACTCACAAATGTTAGTTCAGATAACTTCCGTCTTCCAGGTTGCTTTTAAAGTTGTTTTTTTTTTACTTTTAAAGATTTGAATCAAAATCTTTCAACCACTTGAGAATGTTTGTAAATATCTCTATTTTTTAGTAAACAATTTCTAAAATTAAGGTCAAAAAGACATTTTTTTTAACCTTTTTTAGCTAATACTTTCAATCGAGAAGGTATATTAAAAAAAAACTAAAACATACAGTCGTAGATTGTTACAGTATATTTTAGAATTCAAAATTTCAAAAACGTCGTAAAATATTAAGAGCACGTAAACAGTATTATGACCTGTAGTATAGGGAATTGATACGGTAACGACTCTCTTTAAATGAATCTATGAAAAAAATATAAAATATACTTTATGTTACTAGATGAGAAGATTAATGATTGGAAATGAACCTTGCAGAGCTTAAGAGCGTGCCGGAGCATTTCTTCCCTCTCTGCTGCACTCTTCTGCTGCTTTGCGAACAACAGCAACTCGTTAGCCTGAAACATACCTTTTTTAAGCACAAACCATATTAAGCCAGCTTCCAAAATCATATTGGCGTTTTTAATAATCGATTACTTCTCGATATTTATACATCCAGACACTGACTGATGTACGCTCTTATCGACATACAAACACGACAGCAAATGAAGCAATACCAACCTTAGAGCAGGTGGCGTCCTCAGCACGGTACAGGGTGGGACAGAGCTGACGCAACTTCTGCGAGATGCCGTCGACGGAGGCGTTGTCGCGCAGGTAGCCCGCGACCAGCGAGCCGAGCAGCAGGCACGCCACCTCCTGCCCGCCCACCAGCACCTCCCTGCGTCCACCCACCATTTCACATAAGGGGTAAGTCATCAAAACTAGGCCCAATTTTATGGCTACACAGACTCACCAATTCAGGAGAGGATTCACTGACTCTTTGCGTGAGCATAAACGGACGGAAGTTAACGTAAAATTCGCAAAGTGGTATTGGTGATGACAGCTCTAGCATGCGTCTGCCGATGCTTACGCTACATTGCGTCAGCAGCGTCGCATTCGAAATGGTCAGTTTGTAGAATACCATTTGGTAGCAGCAATAAGCAAAAGCATGAATAACGCAAGATTGCATAGCGTTCGGAAGTTGTCGAAAAGTCCGTGAATGTTTGCCCTAGTGAAGGATGAGACCAAAATTTATTACTCCAAAATGTATAATTTCTAATCTTACATTAAAAAAATGTAAATCGCCATTAAATGCAGAATAATGATCTGAAGTTATGATTTAGGTTTTATTTCAAAATAATGAAGAGAAAATAAGAAATATGGTCCCGTCCCCCCAAAAACATAAGTGTCATTTACTTTAAAAATATGTAGTTACCTGGATAATTTGACAAATTGGTGGCAAGAAACGCTAACTTGTAATTCAAATAAATGATGATATAGGTTACCGGAAGCTAGCGGCCTGTAGCGCCGTCTGCTGCTCGGGCGGTAGGCTGGCGGCCACCACGTGGAACTGGTGCTCGCACAATATCTTCCAAAGGCTGAGCATCTCGATCGACAAATCTGCAAGCAAATTACACAATGAATAAGTTCAACTGAAGTTCTTTTCTACCTTTAGCTGCTATTCACAGTCATAAAAATGAATAAATAAAAATAAATAATGTCTTGCAAAGACCGCTGGCGCGTTTGAGTAGGCAAGGTACTCACTGACGAACACCAGCAGCGCGTGCAGCGAGCCGCGTTCGTGGCTGGGCGGCGCGGCGCGCGCGCCGGCCGGCGGCAGCGTGCGCTGCAGGAAGGCGGCGGCGCGCTGCAGCCGCACCACCAAGTACGCGCAGTCCTCGCCCGTGATCGTACTCGACAGCTGCAGCGACACAATAGTATGGTCTTTTATAATTATAGAAAATACATGACAAAGATAATAGATGATTTAGAAAGGATACTTAGGCTGAGATAGTCGTAACAGAAACTAACTAAGACTACCGAAAAGTAGTAGTTTGTGACACCTTTGTATGGACGAAATGTCAAAGAAATGAGAAAGAGAAAGACAGGCTACGTACAGGAATTGCATTGTTGGTCGGGTTGGGAAACGGTTTGCACCAACTTTGGTACTGCAACAGGACACAGGATGGGTTAAAGCAGAAACGTACTGGCGGTACTTTTAGTATCAATCCTATCAGTATTATCAAGTAAAAAAACTCTCAATTCCCAACAAAATATGTCCAATCGAGTTTAACAGTTTTAGAATAAATTAATAGGAAACTAGCAGCCCGTCCCGGCTTTGCACAAACATTATATAAATTTAAAAAATATTATTTTGACACAATGATACACAATTAAACCCTTTTTACGTAGAGTTCCTAAAAAAAAAGCATATACCTATACAGAAATATTTGAAATAAAAAAACTTAGATATTATTTGAATTTGTTTGTGAATATAATGTTTTTTTGTATGTTTTTTTAAAAATTCATATTGGTTTTTATATATATATATTTTTTTGTATTTTTTACTTTTATGTATTTTTCATACTATTAATTATTGTAAAAAGGTCATAACCACAAAACAAAAGCCATTAATTAATTTATTCAGTTAAAGTAAACAATATTTGATGTTGTTTTATTTTTGCACTAAATAATTAGCTACCTACAACTACTACTATAACCTACAACTAAAAAAGATTTAATCGAAAATCTTAAAAACTCTTTAAGTCACTTAGTTATTAGGACAAATAAATGTACAACATATATTAATGGGTCTAGTTCTGAAAAGATCTTTTTGAATGCGTTTAGTTACCTACTAAACTAATTATCATCAAGCGACAAAATATTTTCAAGCGACAGTTTTTAGGGTTCCGTACCCAAAGGGTGAAAACGGAACCCTATTACTAAGCCTCTGCTGTCCGTCCGTCCGTCTGTCACAGGGCTGTATCTCAGTAACCATAACAGATAGACAGCTGAAATTTTCACAGAGTGTGTATTTATTATGCCGCTATAACAACAAATAGGTAAGATTAAAAAATAATTAAAATTGTAATAAATCTTTTACGATGGTACGGAACCCTTCATGTGAGAGTCCGACTCGCACTTGGCCAGTATTTTTTTGGATATCTTTCGAATGGAATGTCCGAATCTAATAATTCAAACAGTTATATAAAGGTATTGAAGCAGTCTTAAATATTTTATTTTTTATTTTGATAAGGATTAATACCTAGGTACAAATAAAGATCCTTTTCTAACGGCGGTATTTAAATTTAGTCACTTATTGTGACTTAACTATAATAGTTAGATGTATGCTGTCGCGACATTTTTTGTAGATAAAGATTTGTTCTATAAAATTGTAGTACATCATTTTGTTCTATCGTGAATAGTTTTCGCAGCGCTCGCGATGTAAGGAACATTCTTGGTAATGTTTTCCACCTTGGGTTACGTTATCGGAGTTTTGGTAAGGATCACTAATTTATTTTAAATAAAATATAGCCTATGTTACTCGGATAGACTGTAGTTATCTAACGGTTAAAGAATTTTTCCAATACGTTCAGTAGTTTCGGAGCCTATTCAATTCAAATACACAAACAAAAATTAAACCTTTCCTCTTTATATAATGGTATAGATAAAGGCTACGTACAGGAATAACCTTGTTGGTCGGATTGGGGAACCGTTTGCACCACCATTGGTACTAGAACAGGACACAGGAATGGTTGGGGTACCAAAATAAAGGTTAACAGATTTTCATTATGGTATCATGCACAACATGTATATTTGTTTTCGAAATACGCAAGAACGGATGCTTTAGTTTGTGATTCAATAAAATTTCAAGATTAAAGCAGATTCAATAGTTTTGATAAACTATTGATTTGTCAGACAGGAGTTTGGAGGTCAGCGATCTATTATGCATTGCTCGAATGGAGTTGTCATTCCATACATGGTGCAACATATCCAAACAGACATCTTATGAAAATAACATTTGTATTTTATCCTCTCATCATCATTTCATCGCACATTGTTTGTCATCATTACAGAGAACTCGACTTATGGCTTCTTCATGTCAAGTAGATATGGGTAGGCCCGTATCAGTACCAAATAAGAGGATCAAACAAAACAAAGATACATTTAAGGCAGCTAATTTCAATTGTTGGTCTGATGCATCATTTCAAAGTTATGACTTACGAATTCCTTGCCGTCGGGGGTGAGCGACCTGTTGACGCATTTGATCTGCCAGATCGGGGCGAGGATCCTGCCCACGTAGATGTAGAGGCCATTGTGCTTGGTGCTGTACTGCATCTGGTAGTTGGCCAGGGTGTCCTGCGACTGGCCGAACGCCGACTGGTTGAAGGGCGTCGGACTGAGCATGCCGGGCGCGACGCCGCTGTGATTCGGCGTGCTCACGTGCGAAAGGTTCAGGTGGCTCGCGGGGTACGGCCCTTGGCTCATGTTCGCCGGGACGTTTTGACCCCTGATTGTCATCGGCGTTGACATTTGGCGGGGCGAAAACTTTGGCGAGCCTGTAAACATTGGACAGCTTCCACATAGATTTACGAGGAAGGTATAGATAGCTAACGTCATACAAAGTACGAAACTCGTCGAAAACTGTTTATTTTCGCTGGTACTATGACATCATAACGAAATATGTGTTTAAAATTAGTAATAGGACATGCGCAAAATATTTCAGTGCTAGAGAGTGTTAAACTGTTCGCCCCATACAATTACAGTCGCGCGCGCTCTCACCCTCACTTCGCGCTGCCCTCCTCGCGCACCAACATGCTGCGTCACGCGCCGCTCACCCGTGCGCTTACAGCTCTAAATTATATATCTGAATTATAACACTGGCCGAGTTCCAGAAGGCAGTTACCGTTTACTTTGAAGCTGCATAGTTATTAAATAAGGTGTGTACTGTATCTATGAATTGCCTAACGCCTTGGCTACTACTCTAATGTTAGGTATATTGTTGCATGAATAACTAAATAAATAAATAAATCATTAACCAGCGCCATCTCCCGTCTCTTCCAGAACTAGTTACACCGTCATGAAGCTAAGCTGATTCCAAATGATGCCTAGATGTAATGAAAACGCTACATTTGAACTATAAATTAAGTTATGTCAATGTAAATAAAAAATATCAATGATATTCATTGCTTTCTATTTAATGTATTCTGAAACGTTAATTGCAGTTTCAGTTCAAATTCAGTTTTTTTATTTCCTCCATTAGATGTATATTACACACTCGGATTCGTCTTTTTTTTTTCTGTCGGTTCGATTACTTCTGGCGAAGAAGAGCCGACAAGAAACTTCGTCAGGTTGGTCATTGTATTATTATTTATACAACGCCACCTGTGGATTTTTATTATCCCTATTCAACATTGGTATGACCTTAAAGGTTTGTCCCTTCCTCTTTAGTTTATGGCATTATATAATATAGATTATAGAGCGCCATATGATACGATAACAGTATTCGTCTTTCGCTTTTACCGACATACATCATATCATACATGCTCTACATAACGGGTGCTAAGTACTATTCCGGGAGGTTACAACATTTTTGGTCACCATAAGGTGAAGGCTGAATCTGGGTTCACTTGTTAGAGAACAACCCTCTGATGCAAAATATGTCGGTCTGCCTGCGCCAAGTGGTCGCGTTAGTTAGATTAGCTATACAAAATAGATGTTGGTATGTACCTGCTGATGAATATACCGATTGCCTAGACGTATTGATACCTAGTAATTAACCAGTCGGATTTATAATTAAATACTTGAATATACCTTAACCTATATCTGTAACCTAAATCACCTTTAACTACAAAATGCTACCAAAGATTTCATAAATCTTAAGCTTTCGCGTTTTTCACACATTATTAATGTTCTTATAATTTAACTTTTAAATACCTTTCTTAAACCCGACGTTTCGAAAGGAGTTGCATCCAATCGTGGTCATGGTAAACGTCGGGTTTAAGAAAGGTATTTAAAAGCTATCTTTCTTTCAAAATTGATCGCGTAAGCCCTGCTTAAGAACATTAATAATACCAAAGAATTGTTCAGTTTTGATATTACTAAGTAAGTATGTACTGATTTTTTTTTATGTGACTGGACATGGATGGCTAACACCACACCTTTTGTCATGGTATTAGCCCAACACACCACATGGGAACTAGGTGCCAAGCCAGGACCTTCCTTATATTGCACGGCTACATTGAACTGGATGGAAAACACGGACAATTTTCATTGCCGCTTCGACCATCGTTCATCCAATGCGATGGTACCAAACCGGGATTAACCCTACCACTTAGTAAGTAAGGAAGGGGACCTACAGTTTAACGTGGAATCCGAACCACGGCCAGCCTCTCTCAACGGTCGTATGGTCACCCATCCAAGACCAGACCAGATCGCCCGAAGTGTCGCGCCACTGGGCCACTGAGGCTGACTGATATTTTCATACTTCTTTATTTGCAACCATTTATGTTATCATATATATTTTTGTTACGATAACAAATCTTTCAGGCACCACATATAGGCAACGCAACCACTCGGCGCAGGCGAATCAACATATTTAGCTTCAGAGGGTTGGTCTTTATCATGTGAGCACAGTTTCAGCTATTTACGTTATCGTGACCATTTTTGTCGCGACCTCCTAGTTTATACCTGACCTGTAAGAAATATTTCACCGATTTGATTGTGGCATTCGCATGGCTGTTTAGGCACGATACTTCCACTTGCTTTTGCTCTTTTAATTTATTTCATTGCCCATTCGCTCTACATATTGAACTGTCTTAACATACCTACCTCAATTCTCGTTACTACATCATCTTTCAGGTGACAATTCTCTTTAACCCAGCTGTTATTGAACTTGCCCATTAAGGTCGGCCCGTAAGCACCTGAAAATTTCGCCTCCCATACAAACGTAGTTTACTAATCATTTGAAAACCACTCTTCCGACTTACTTGATATTTGGTGTCTAATATTAGGCTACAAATATCTGTGTCTGCATGTCTTTGTTTTTTTGGTAAATGTATTCTGGGTCAAACCACAGAGAAAACAAAATTCGTATGAAGATTTTCTTTTTACTTTCATTTCATTCGGTTTGGATTTTTCAAAAAAACAAAAGCATGCAGACACAGATATTTGTTACCTGATATTAAATTTTAAATATCAATTTAATTGGAATAGCGGTTTCCAAATGATTGGTAAACTACGTTTGTATGGGGAGCATAGCTTACGGGCCGTTCTTAAACTCACTCCGCAATATTTACTAAGGAACGCATTTCTACTACATTTATCTTTTCTGCCACAAACAAGTCTCGTTTCTTTAACCTAAGTGTAGGCATTATGGATGCCATTATGAAGAGCCATCCTAGCTGTAGGTTTCTGTCACCCTTTACGCATTACGTATTACCTACATTTTCTTTTTCAATTCTTATCCTCATCACCCCCAAAGGTTGACTGGAAGAAATCACTTTTAGTGATAAGTCCGCCTTTGTGCAGTTTCGCTCTGTTAGATTTAATTGTTCTGTAAATAGTTTTTAATGTAATTTGCACAATAAAGAATTTCTTTCTTTCTTTCTTTCTGTAGGTTAAATCACCTGAGTTTTCAAAAGAAAGGTCATCGTGTCGTTCACACGGTTTCCAGCACTCGCCCTTCAATGTCCATTTATATCTGAATATGCAATGACTCAATTTAATATTGTTAATGTTGTGTGTTCTTTATGGCGAAATAAATATCTGTATCTGTATCATGGTACTTAATAATTTTGACATTACTGCTTTCCCATTAATTTGAGATTGAACTTTCATTTATAATGTATGTCAACTAGATGACATGCCCAATAACAATAAGTGTTCTAGGATAAACATCTATTTATTAACAACTGGTTGTTCATACCATAAAATAGCATTATGTAATAAAATAGCATAGTGCCTGGTCCATGTTGCGCAGCTGCACACGACCGATACTCACCGCGAGTGGAGTCGGAAGGCGCGCCCGGATAGTGGTATAAGTGGTACGGCGGAGACAGCGGCAGCAGCGTGGACGTAGGCTACCCATCATACACGAATGAGGCAGCGTCGGCATCTTCACACGCCAGACACGCGGCGCCCGCGCCTGCCTGTATCATGCTGTGCAGCTGCACACGTACAATACTCACCGCGGGAGGAGGCGGAAGACGCGCCTGGATACTGGTATTAGTGGTAAGGCGGAGACAGCAGCAGCACCGTGGACATAGGCTACCCGTCATACACGAATGAGGCAGCGTCAGCGCCCTCGCACGCCAGGTACGCGGCGCAGGCGCCCACCTGTACCATGCTGTGCAGCTGCACACGCACAATACTCACCGAGGGAGGTGGCGGAAGGCGCGCCCGGCTGCGGGTAGTGGTGGTGCGGCGGAGGCAGGGGAGGCGGCGCGGACGCAGGCTGCCCGCCGTACAGGAAGAAGGCGCGGGCGGCCCACTCGGCGACGGCGGCGTCAGCGCCCTCGCACGTCAGGTACGCGGCGCAGGCGCCCACCTGTACCATGCTATGCAGCTGCACACGCACAATACTCACCGAGGGAGGTGGCGGAAGGCGCGCCCGGCTGCGGGTAGTGGTGGTGCGGCGGAGGCAGGGGAGGCGGCGCGGACGCAGGCTGCCCGCCGTACAGGAAGAAGGCGCGGGCGGCCCACTCGGCGACGGCGGCGTCAGCGCCCTCGCACGCCAGGTACGCGGCGCAAGCGCCCACCTGTACCATGCTGTGCAGCTGCACACGCACAATACTCACCGAGGGAGGTGGCGGAAGGCGCGCCCGGCTGCGGGTAGTGGTGGTGCGGCGGAGGCAGGGGAGGCGGCGCGGACGCAGGCTGCCCGCCGTACAGGAAGAAGGCGCGGGCGGCCCACTCGGCGACGGCGGCGTCAGCGCCCTCGCACGCCAGGTACGCGGCGCAAGCGCCCACCTGTACCATGCTGTGCAGCTGCACACGCACAATACTCACCGAGGGAGGTGGCGGAAGGCGCGCCCGGCTGCGGGTAGTGGTGGTGCGGCGGAGGCAGGGGAGGCGGCGCGGACGCAGGCTGCCCGCCGTACAGGAAGAAGGCGCGGGCGGCCCACTCGGCGACGGCGGCGTCAGCGCCCTCGCACGCCAGGTACGCGGCGCAGGCGCCCACCTGTACCATGCTGTGCAGCTGCACACGCACAATACTCACCGAGGGAGGTGGCGGAAGGCGCGCCCGGCTGCGGGTAGTGGTGGTGCGGCGGAGGCAGGGGAGGCGGCGCGAACGCAGGCTGCCCGCCGTACAGGAAGAAGGCGCGGGCGGCCCACTCGGCGACGGCGGCGTCAGCGCCCTCGCACGCCAGGTACGCGGCGCAAGCGCCCACCTGTACCATGCTGTGCAGCTGCACACGCACAATACTCACCGAGGGAGGTGGCGGAAGGCGCGCCCGGCTGCGGGTAGTGGTGGTGCGGCGTTGGCAGGGGAGGCGGCGCGGACGCAGGCTGCCCGCCGTACAGGAAGAAGGCGCGGGCGGCCCACTCGGCGACGGCGGCGTCAGCGCCCTCGCACGCCAGGTACGCGGCGCAAGCGCCCACCTGTACCATGCTGTGCAGCTGCACACGCACAATACTCACCGAGGGAGGTGGCGGAAGGCGCGCCCGGCTGCGGGTAGTGGTGGTGCGGCGTTGGCAGGGGAGGCGGCGCGGACGCAGGCTGCCCGCCGTACAGGAAGAAGGCGCGGGCGGCCCACTCGGCGACGGCGGCGTCAGCGCCCTCGCACGCCAGGTACGCGGCGCAGGCGCACGCCTGCTCCATGCTGTGTAGCTGCAAATGTGCGGACATTACTCACCTCTGATCTCCATACGATTTACTTCTACTATACAGCTACTATGGTGTTAATAATTCGGTCAAAATATACAGCAGGTACATTTTTTTAACGTAAATTCAGACATATTATAAAATATATCTGTAATGACTAAATACGCATAAAAGGCAAGAACGGTAGTGTAGGTTTATCTTGTAGTTTTTCCTCGATATTATTGCAATGTAATGTACACTCAAGGTCAAAACATTGTAATCAAATACAGTGATAATGAACCATACACAAATAAAAGTAACCATTGATATTTTCCTCAGACTTTGCCCACCTAATATTAAGGGGTGAATAAATTAGATAAACTCAGCATGTCAAACCAGGGTAACCAGGACAAGCCATTCCGTGTTTATACCAATCCGCAGATCTGCCCAGAACCAATGAATTTCTGACTAAATTGTAAAGTTAAAATACAGTGCTAGATTATCAGCTGTATTTTGGTGAAGTTTTTTTTTGTCATGATAAACATTTTTTTGTCTTTTTTCTACTGCAATCTGTCTCCCATTTGGACATTCAGCAGTATGTTGGTTTCTCTTTCTCATACGGCTTGCCTGGTATGTGACCAATGACACACCGAAAAAATGCTTTCTTATGTTCCGCTAGGGCTTGATTAGATCCTGGGGAATCATTCTTTTCAGTCGGCAAGCCTCCGATGTCATGTCCATAAGTTTTTTTTACCAAAATGTTTGGGTTTTTCGTAATTCTGTCTTTATATGATTTTATCTGTCTCTCTATCTCTTGTTTGACAATTGGCATATTCAGGTCACTGCGTATCAAATCATTTGGTACAAGCATTTGTTATCATGCGAAGCATTTTATTTTGGAAATGTTGGATGATTTCTAGGTTGAGTGTGAGGCTGTTCCCCACAGCTGAATGCCATACGTCCAGGCTGGTTTTAATATGGCTTTGTATATTAGAATCTTGCTTTGGAGGTGTAGCTGAGAATTTCGACCAATCAACCAGTACAGCTTCCGCAATTGTATACTAAGTTGTTTCTGTCAAGATGGAGGCCGAGATATTTGATGTGATCTGACTGAAAGATTATTGCATTGTTTAGCTTGACAGGAGGACAAGTGACTCGTCTCGTGGTGAATGTAACATTCACAAATTTTTTTTCGTTTGCTTTTATTCTCTACAGTTTTAGCCAATTTGAAACTCTATCCAGACTATTCTGAAAGATGATCGTGGCAGTATTTGGGTCACTATAGGAGGGTAATATAGCTGTGTCGTCTGCAAACTTACCAGTTTTGGTATCATCAGACAATGGCAGGTCAGCAGTACACGACAGGTAGAGAATCGGCCCCAGTACACTTCCTTGGGGGACTCCAGCACTCCATATTTAACAAGAAAGTGACGATCTTGGAGGTAAGATCTCAATACGTCATAAGCAATTGGAAGATTGATTTTTGTTTTGTACAGAAGACCCTCGTGCCACACTCTGTCAAAAGCTTGGGATGCATCTAGGGAAGCGGTATTGCAGTATTCTGTGGATTCAAATGACTGTGAGATTTTGCTCAAAAGTCTGTGAGTCTGGTCAAATGTTCCATTGAAGTGGCAAAAGCCAAATTGATGATCTGGGATGAGGTGCTTCTCCATGACTAGGGCCTTAAGATGTCTCAGTAACAAGGACTCAAAAACTTTTGACCGAATAGGAAGCACACTGATAGGTTTATAAGATTTTGGATCTTCGTGTTTTTATCTGGTTTTGGAATCATTTCTACTTGGGCTACTTTCCAATGGGAGGGGAAAAGTTCGTATTAATGATTGCATTGTATAATGAGGTGAGATAGGTTATTGCTGTTTCTGGTAATTCCTGTAGAACATTGCCTGTTATGAGATTACATCCTGGTGCTTTTTTAGGATTAAAATGTTTAATAGCTCTAGAAACTTCTGCCTTGGTTAGATTTTTTATAAGTTCATAAGGATTTATGGGGATCTCTAGGGCTTTAATAACTTGTTCTGCAAATTTTGAGGCCTTTTCAGAATCGCTTCGAGCCCAGGTTCCATCGGTCCTATGAAGTGGATGAAAATGTAGTCTATGTAACAAACAAACTGTGTTGAAAATGTAGTCTATATAAAAACAAACTGTGTTAGTAGGAGGCATTGACGGGAGGAGGGACTGTAGGAGAATACCAAATTATGGCTATACAGCAGGTGGCGAAATTGGAAGACGAAATAACCGCGAATGGTATGTTTTGCTAGTTCGGGTCCAGCCTTGCAGTATATTCGTTACGTAGTTCCTTTTACAGGACACTTTCTCTATTTAAAATATCCTAGCTTTACGGTCGGTTATACATGCGTACATACCACATTTATTGAAATAAAAACATATAGCAAATTGTATGTAATGTTGATGTACTATTTTCTTCAAGTGTACTATGAGTATACTCATAGATTAAAAAAAAAAACAGGACAAGCTAATTGGATCAAATAATGAAATCATACATGAGGATAATATCATGTTTTTTCCTGTTCTGAGCTACCCTGATTTTCCTGCTTTCATCACAATAGTTGGGATTGTATTTATTTACTAGGAAACTTCGTCGAGAGTGGGTGGCGTGTAGGGAACACTTAACATTCCTTCATATCTGTTTGTTTTACATGGATGTAGAACATTTTATAAATTTCTAGATATTGTTAAAGCACAACGGAAATGTAAGCCATTTCAAAAAAATTGGCTGTGCTTAAAAGACAACCAAAAAATTTTTTGAGAGTGAGAAGTTAACTAAGGATCACTACCCCAAGTTGGAGAAAGACGGAAAATGTGGAGGAGGATAGGCTGCGCCTCGTTGTTAGACTTTCCGGAAGAAGTTCCGGAAAAAGTTTCCGGGTGGGGTCTCCAGAACCTCGTCGAGTTTAACGCGAGCAAGACACAGGCTAGCCTGCAGTGCGAAGCTGACTCAGTTCAGCGTGGCTCCGACCTTCCACGGAACAACTCTGAATATTAACGACCACATAGGGATCCTTGGTGTTGACATGACGCATGACCTTAATTTCGGACGCTATATCGAGGATAAACCAAGCTCGCCTCAAAAAAACTGGGAGTCCTCAACAGGATGCGTCAGTATTTCAGGCCCGACCAAAAACTGCTCCTCTAGAAGGCGCAGATAAGGTCATACGTGAAGTACTGTTCGCATTTGTGGGACGGCTCAGCAAAGCGTTTGTTCGTTTCGTTGACGACCCCGAAGTATCCTTGAATTTTGAGACCCTGCCACTCCGAAAGGATGTAGGGTATCTCGATTTCTTTTATCGTCTTTACCATGGAGAATGCTCGTCGGAGCGGTCCCTCTGTCCATATTCTACCTACGCACAATGCTGAACAAGGAGAAAATGCACAAACTCACAGTCGTCATTCCAAAAATTAGAACCCACCGATCCTCTTGATCCTTTATCTATAGGGTAGGTTAACAATGGAATGAACTCTCTTCCGAGGTAATTCCCCCAAATTACGACCTGGGGTCCTTCAAATGTGGTGTGAAGAAACACCTTGCCGGCCGGCATGATTTTCGCAGCTCCACTGAAAGTTAGAAAACCCATTGGCGTCTTTGGGCACCGTAATGGGTCCTGGCGTACGCCACATTCCGCAGCTATTTAAAAAAACCTACCCGATGAGACAACTTTTCGAATCGCTACATAGTGTCTGCGCTGCTCATGTAATGTGAAATATATTTATTTATGTAACTGGACATGGATAGGTAAAACCAACTGTCATAATATTAACCTAACACAACACATGGGAACTAGGTGCCATGCCAGTACCTTCCTTATATTGCTCGGCTGCATTGAACTTGCTGGAAAACATGGACAATTTTCATTGCTGTTTCGACCATCGTTCATTCAATCCGATGGTAACAACGCAAACGAGATTAACCCTACCACCTATTAAGTAAGGAAATAACACTACAGTCTTCCGTGGTATCTGAACCACGGCTTCGCGCTTAAGTGTTGCTTCACTATTCTTATCGAACCGCAAGGCATCGCGTCACTGGGCTACCGAAGTTAATAAAACAAATTGTTTTGTAAAATTTTATCATTTCTCTAGTTCTCAAAGAAAAAAATTTTAAGCCGTAAGACAAAAAAATTGGAAATAAAACCCTGGAATAAGCATAGGATCTATTTAATCTTCTCCGATTAAAGTCTCTGACGTCAAGACGAATTTGAAGGGCTTCCAAATAATTATAGAACACTTAAACCTCAGTACAAAAGTCACAGACGAGCGTGTACCTGGAAGAAGTCTTTGACCGGCTGCGCGTCGGCGCCGCGGCAGTCCCGCAGCAGCGTGCAGAGTAGGTCGGGCGCCGCACCCGCGGTCAGCACCGCCGCGCCGCCGCCAGTCACCACCGCCCAGCGCCCGCGCCACCACACCTCTACAAATGCATTGGGTTATGGAGATTAAGCCCGCCTTCTGTAACTGTTGTTGAAGAAGTACAATAAAGTTTTTTTATTATTATTATTTGTCGCCATACTTTTGACGAAGTATGTCATAAAGGAGTCTCATGAAACTGAAAACTAGCATGTTACACACGATCTTCACCATTATTATTTATACTTTTGTAAACTTAGACTAAGTGGACGTTGAAAAAAAAAACCAGCGGAGTTTCTTGCCAGTTCTTCTTCGCTGGGATTGCCGAACTGGCTAATGATAAAATATAACAAAACCGAGTGCAGTGTACTGTCTATGGATGATGAATAAACAATAAACAATTGAATCCTATCTATCCAATCCAATCATCTTCCAGGTCAAACAAGGTGATGCTCGGTCTAAGTTTTACAACTGCATAGCAGGCATGCCACGAGGCTCTGTGTTAGGACCCCTTTTTTTTTTTATGTTAAGCGCGGCATATGGCGTACGCCAGGACCTTAAGGTGCCCGACGACGCCCATGGGTTTTCGAACATTCAGGGGGGCTGCGAAAACCATGCCGGCCGGCCAGGTGCTTCTTCACACCACGTTTGAAGGACCCCAGGTCGTAATTTGGGGGAAATACCTCGGAAGGGAGTTCATTCCATTGTTTACCGACCCTATAGATAAAGGATCTAGAGGATCGGTGAGTTCTTATTTTTGGAATGTCGACTGTGAATTTGTGCATTTTCTCCCTGTTCCGCGTTGACCGAAGGTAGAAAGGGGACGGAGGAACAGCGTTATGCAGCTCCGACGAGCATTCTCCATGGTAAAGACGATAGAAGACAGAGAGAGACCCTACATCCCTTCTGAGTTGAAGGGTCTCCAAATTTAGGGATACCTCGGGGTCGTCAACGAGACGCACGGCCCGACGCTGTATCGAGTCCAGGGAGCCAAGCAGGTGCTTAGCTGAGCCGTCCCACAAGTGCGAACAGTACTCCACGCAAGACCTTATCTGCGCCTTGTAAAGAAGCAGTTTTTGGTCAGGCGTGAAGTACTGACGCACCCTGTTGAGGACTCCCAGCTTTTTTGAGGCGAGCTTGGCTTTATCCTCGATATGGCGTCCGAAATTAAGGTCATGCGTCAGGTCAACACCAAGGATCCCTATGTGGTCGTCAATATGTAGAGTTGCTCCCTGGAAGGTCGGAGCCGCACTGAACGGAGCTCGCTTCGCACTGAACACGCACGCCTGCGTCTTGCTCGCGTTAAACTCGACGAGGTTCTGGAGACCCCACCCGGAAACTTTTTCCAGGGTCTCTTCGAGTCTAGCAACGAGTTATTTGCTGCTGATTTCCCGAGTACTGAATGTGTCCTGACAGCAACATTCGCTGATGATGTCGCTCGGCTAGCAAGCAACGGGAGCCCTCCTACTGTGTCTCAAAAAGTCCAGAATGAGCTAAATCTGGCCTTTAGCCATTAAAGGACTGGAAAATCAAAACAAGTGCCAACAAGTCAACGATCACGATTTCGCTGGGAAATAGTAACTGCCCCAAGTGCGACTTGGTAAAGATTATCTGCCTCACAAGAGCTAGTCAAGAACCTTGGTATTCATCACGATAGACGGTTGATCTGGAGGGAACATATCATAAAGAAGAGAGACGAACTTAACATCCGCTCTAAAAAAATCACCTGGCTCCTTAGCAGAGTCTCCAGTATAAGTCTGGAGAACAAGCTGCTCATTTACAAGGCCATTCTTAAACCCATATGGACATTTGGGGTACTGCCAGCAATTCGAAATTGCTCCTCCGCGACCTCGCAGTCCTTACAAGGAAATCTTACCAAATCAAACACTATGCGGATTGCCTGCTTTGTGGACATGTTGCATCTCATCACGGAGCCTGTTTTTTCCTTTGAAACATAGAAGGTCCCAGAGCGCAATAGCACGGTTTTGTACCGTGTCCGCGAATGAGATAGTCCCGCCGGGAAGGGACACCTTAAATTACCCTGATGCTTCATTATGCAAAATCACACCAACATTTCAGGTGTTTAATATTAAATAAAAAAAATATGTGCTTTTTAAATAAATGTAATCTTATTTAATATTTAACACAGGTAATGTTTTACCTTTCTTGGTGAGTAGCGCAGGAGAGAGGCGCGAGGAGGTCGGGGGGGGCGGCAGGCGGGCGAGCGCCCACGCAGGTCCGTCCAGCGGCAACAGCGTGTGCGCCTCGCTTAACGGAGCGCCGCCTGGCAGCGCGCGAGACAGGCACCACAGCACCTCCTGCTCCACGCCCGCCGAACACACCATCAGCAGGCTCCCTGTACCGTTCCGTACACTTAGTAAGTAGCGCGGGAGAGAAGCCCGAGGTCGGGGGGGGGGGGACGGCACGCGGGCGAGCGCCCACGCGGGTCCGTCCGTCCGTCTGTGACTTGAGCATTATCTGTCGGATGTCATAAAATAATTTCTGAATCTTGAATAGTTGTTCTTCATCAAAATTCATCACACCACCAGGAGCACATACGGGATTAAATCAATATCTTGAAAAACACATTTGTCATGACACTTAGTTTGCGATGAGAGCGATGTGGCACACGGACCCATGCTGCTCATGCCAGGGGCTGTGCAGACACTTGACCCGTGCTTATCTTCGCTGTAAACGATGGTTTTATTTAAGAATAACTTTCTTCTCTAAGTCAGTTCATCGCAAAGAAATGTCCTGTGGATACGCTGAAAGCAAAATAAAGATAAGCAAGTGCTTCATAATGATTTCCAAATTAGCTTTACCCAGAAGATTAGTTATAGCAAGATTGTAGCTGTCCAATGATATAAAATTACAGGATCATTATTTTAGCATAATTGTCGGTGTCATTCCCGAATGAGGCTAGCGAAAATATTCTTGACTGCAATTACACTTATTGTAGATAATACTTAATTAGCCCAGCCACATCTAAATACTTCTTTGGAGTTCGCCTCGCGCAAAATAAAAGCGTCGTGGGAAATGAGAGGTTGTCTCACTCCTCCAGATTGAGCGCTCTCGTTAGGCCCCGCCCAAAATCGAAATTTTATTTAGAGCCCCTATACCCTAAATACTAATAACTATAAATTACCATGCTTTAGCTGCAGGTGCACTCAGTCATAGAAGTAACAATGCCACTTTTCTGTTGAAAGCGGATAAATTTTAAGCACTGAATTTGAATGCAACAATGTAACAATGTCACAAGCAATGTTAGCCACGTCACTTCGTGTTGGCGCCCGTCGCACTGCAAAATTGTGCCGACTGCCACCTCCCCAGTAAGGCGAAGTCTCGAACTTATGCTGAATAGTCACAGAGCGTACATGCCTACAGCAGCATATCACATTTCCATTACCTGGAACTCTGCAGGGCAGCCATTCGGTTTATAGCACCACCTAATATAAACAAGCTGTCTACCATATGAAAATTATTTACTGCACAGCAGATTATAGGCTGTGCCACACAGAATGGAGGTAATCATGCGATGCCTGTAGGTATAGAAATGAATGAAATGTTTTATGAAAAAGATAATTTGTATCCGTTGGCGTGCTGTGTAATTACTTTTTGAGCAAGGGCTGGATTATTACAGGGCTGACGTCACACTGGGGCGAATGTCGTGGCGCCACGTCATTCGTCCAACCTGTTATTCTCCGAGTGCAATTATTCCTCTTTCTCTGTGTATGATTATATTCGTCGTGGATAAATGATAGTAATCACAAAAAACAGTTTGACTTAAAAACACAATATTACTTTTATTGCTCAAAGGTAAGTTCTCAATATGGACTACAGATTTATAAATTAGAACCAAAAAATGCGTAAATGTTTTTGTTTTTGTATGTACAATATAGGATTTAATTTTATTTAGTGTAAGACAATTTTAGGATTGTCAGACTTGCATAATGCAGGCTACATACCGAGGGCCAATAAATAGAAATACAAATGATGCTGCCAAAATCACCAATGTCATCAAACAAATTATATGAATGAACACTATCTTGCTGTTTGGGGTCGCCCTTTGCGGATCGACACCCGGTGGCCGCAACTTTGTCTTTCTTGTTTAGATTTGGATAAGTGCATTTTGTCACGAGTCCGAGCAGCTCCATGGTTCGCAATGCATATAAACTGCAGGTCCTCTTCCCTTACTACATAGGTGGCCCGCCTGGTTGGGTTTTTCCCATTGTATTCGAAGAAGAGGTGGTCGAAATCCATCCAGTTCAATGTAGTCATGCTCGTAAAAGGAAGGT
The DNA here is from genome assembly GCA_946894095.1 of Incurvaria masculella. NCBI lineage: Eukaryota > Metazoa > Arthropoda > Insecta > Lepidoptera > Incurvariidae > Incurvaria > Incurvaria masculella. Next base: position 10,952,846 of record OX335647.2, read on the forward strand.
CCTGGCATGGCACCTAATTGGTGTTGGACTAATTAGGCATCCATGTTCAGTTACCCATCCAAGTCTTAACCACGTACCATGTTGCTTTATCTCAGTGCTGTTGGGATGCAGTGCTTGCTGTTGACATAGCACCTTACATGTTAAGGTGTTTTGCAATAGGTTACAGAACCATCTAGATAAGAAAATTATCTCACAAGTATAAATTACTATGTTTTTGTCGCAGTTCCCACACAAATTAGTCACTGGCTACCAAAAAAAATTTAATTTCATGCGCAAAGGGAGAGTGCAGCAAGCTAAGTGACTTGTTATGGATCAGATGAAAAAGGAATTACTTATCGTTTTTCCCGGAGAGATGATAGAGCACTATGCGGTAGGATCACATCATGCTTAATATCAGACAGATATACATTCAGACACTCATCCATTACCACCGCTCACACACAAACACACACATCACACCCACACACAAAATATGTACTCGAATTGCCACATTTGCACGCTCCCCACAATACAGAACGCAGTTTGCCCACAGGTTCTTTATTTTCCAGGCACCAAGATTATACAATGCCTGCCCTGCTTGCCAGACCACCATGGGTCGTGTCAAATTTAAGCGCACAGTAACGCACTGGTTAGTCGAGCAGGGACTTGAGGCTTGTGAGCAACTGCTCACACCAATGGTGTAATAATGTGGCATAGTTATTAATAATAGCTACTGTCTTTTCAAACCACAGTTTTGTCAACCTATCTTTAACAATAAAAGGTTCCCCTTTTTTTGTCAATTTCTAAATAATCCAATACATCTACTTAACTACATATATGCATCCAAAGCTGTTTCTTTCCATTGCTATTTATATGTACATATATTTATATACAGCCTACAACACATTTATATATACATTTATATATATATATATATTTATATATAAACTATTATTTTTTACTTAAATAAATAAGGAAATGCTAAGTCTAGGCATACTTTTATTATTGTATCAACCACTGTTACTGAACGCAAATAGACTTCCTGGAAAACGGGCAGAAGCCTTGTCTAGGAGCTATAAATGGACATAAAAGCTTACAGTCACCACAATTATGTATACCACAAGTCTTATACCATTGTTTTCAGAACCCACTGAAATGCTGTACAATTTCATTACGTAATATGTCTAAATAAATAAATAAATAAATAAAAATACATATGTGGGTTCTATCTCTTCGTGTATGCTATTCGATTACAGGTTTTAAGCATTTGACCTTAACGAAGAACATGACCCCATGCACGTGACATCTGGTCATGATAAGTTCTTAATTAATAGTACCAAACCCCATTTAATTACATATATTAGAATCTGAATTAACAAAACATATTGATATCCCACCAAAAAAGGGGTCAATTTTGGTACAAAGAATAAGTTGGTTAGTCAGCTTATAAGACCCAAGTGTCCAATAAGTTTATTCATCAATCATAACCAATCACAGTTTTTAGGGTTCAGTACACAAATGGTGCCAACGGAACCCTTTTACTAAGCCTCCGCTGTCCGTCCGTCCATCCGTCCGTCCGTCCGCCCGTCCGTCCGTCCGTCTGTCCGTCTGTCTATCACAGAGCTGTATCTCAAGAACCGTAATAGGTAGGCAGCTGAAATTTTCACAGAGTGTGTATTTTATTTATATTAACCAATAGGTAAAATAAAAAATATATAAAATTCAAAGGGGCCCCCCATACAAAAACGTGATTTCTTGGTGTTAAATCATGTACTATGGTTAGGAATCGTTTGTGTGCGCGTGGGCCTCATGGGCTTTTTTGTTGACAATTAAGTTGTGCAAACGCACGTAGTGCATCTTCTGTTTGCACATTCATATGTGATATATTGAACTGAAATGAATTGAGTGAAATTTGGATAAGGGACTCACCATTCTCGTAGACGGCGGAGTGCACCTGCTTGGGCTTCATGACGCATGCGTTGGGAGTGAAGCCGGGCGGCAGCCGCACGTGCAGCAAGCTCAGGCAGAACGGGCGCTGCTTCGAGCTGCCGCCGCTGCGATGTTTCAAAATGAAATCGCGCCCGATGTCACAATGACACTAGCATAACTTGCCTGAGAACTCAAATATTTGTACGGAAGATTTCTAAAACATTTAATTTGTCCAGTTTTAAGATTTCTTAGTGCGATTGAGACTTTGTTAAAACTTTTAAATTTCAGATAAGGCATATTAAACAATCACAATGCAAACTAAATACAACGTTTTGTAAAATCTGGTGGCCTTGTAACATTATAGAGATCATCAAATTCAAATTTTATTACAATGCCTAGAAAGTCTGAATGATTTTGTTTACAAGCAAAACATACCTGAAAATTCGCTAGAGAAGCATTAAAAGGTTTTAAAAAGCTAAAAAAAAAGAATAAGAAACTCATATTATGTAAATAAAATTCTCAAGAAATCGACTTTACAGAAATAGAACAAGGCTGTTATGTGCTTTTGGACAGAGACCCGAGTCGGAGATGTTCGGGTTGACCAATTGTTGTTCTACCTATTTAAACGTTTTCAAAATGCTTTGAAAACCATATTTAAGTTCTCTCAAACTCACTCTGAATAACCAGTTGTGAAGTATAATCGAACACCAGTTGCAGTCACCGCCACCAGGTTGAGGTGCTCAGATTCGTACGCCTCCACCGCTGAGATCGCAACGATGGGCCTAAACGTGCTGGCTTCTAGTGTCCTGTAAACGAACAATAATATAATCATTTAGAACATGAGGAGCACAAACACTTTTATTATTATTTTTTTTTATTTTTGCCAAAATGAATCGGTAACAAAAATGTCTTTCATGTCACAAATTATACAATGTGCTTTCATTAATTGGGGCAAACTTGTATAATCATCGCCGTATCTTCAATCGAAACCGGTAACTATTTCTAGACAAATGACCTCGACATAGACAATAAGTGCATTGAGCAGTTTGTAGTTCAGGGTGCAGTAGTTTAATCCCCGCCCCTTCCTTTTCTTTACGGATGCGAGCTGTGCTGGTTCGGAATCCATGTAAAACTGTAGGTTCCCCTACCAGGTGGTAGGGTTAAGCCCGCCCAGGTTGATACCATCACATTGGATGCAAGGATGGTCGGAGCAGCAATGAAACATAGTACCTGTTTTCAATCCAGCTCAATGTCGCCATGCTCATAAATGGAAGGTCCTGGTACCCAATTCCTATGGAAATGCGGTGTATTGGGCTGATATCACGACAGTAGGTGTATTCAATATTCAGTTACATAAAAAAAATTGCGCAGGGGGATTAACGGGATAAATTACATCGCCCGGTGGACAAGCAAGTGAGTGATTAAATCTGATGTTAATTGCATTTTGCACCATGCTAACTGTTTATGTCGTGTTTATAAGCCAAATGAACTGAAAGTTATCAACTTATCATGGTACAAAATTAAACAAAATGTCATATTTGATCACTCATTTACCTACCTGTTCACCCAGTGAGATAATTTACCATGGTAACCCACCAGAAGATTTCTAAAACCCATGACTCATCTGTGAGTCCCAGTTGACTCACCAGTGCATTACATCACTTTCTTACTCATGAAATGACGGCCACAAGTCACCCCAGTGTTGTCCCTTTCTAATTATTCTAATCAGAGTGCGATGACACAACATACAATTGTTCAGCGATGACATTTCTCTTTTATCTGTGGATTGAACTCGTGTCCTTCTCATGAGTACATATACAGTCGACTCACTTGACAATATCGACGGCGAGCGACACGACCTTGCCCTGCGTGAGCTTCGCCACGCGGCCGAGGCCGCCCCCGTCGGCGCCGAGGTCGTACGCCTCGACGGAGCCCCTCTCGCTGAGCGTGTAGAGGATGTGGCGCGTGTCGTCCACCGCCATGCGCACCAGTGGGTCCTCGTCGTAGAGCGCCACGTTAAGGAACGAGGGCAGCAGGAACGAGAGAGTGCCCGTCGAGTGGTTCACCTTCTTGCAGTGTTTGCCGAACCAGCCCAGCTGCGCCTGGAGTCGTGGAAACAAGCTCAAAATGTTTAAAACTAATCGTTTTTTATTATCATCCGTAGAGGATAACTTTTTTCGAAAACATAATAATAACAAGAAGTTATGTATGACAATATTCTCGATATTAAAACCGTATTGCAGTAGTTTTAGGTTGTGACATTCGTCAGAACAATCTGAAAACTTTTTCATATTTTTTTCAAAATCTGATTATAATGCTTCGAATGTAGATAGATGTAACTGAAACTAAAATGAATGAGTATTTCAGTAAAACCTAAAACAACCGTTCTCGGACTAACTGAACTTCAGGTAAGCCGACTACGTTCAAAAGTTATCACCAGATGCTGTAATCACGAAATAACTAACTGGCTAAAGCGCTGGCGAATAAAGGAAAATGAAACGGAATATATCCGTGAATAGTTCACACTACGAAAAAAACTAAGACTAACGAAAAGTAGTACTTTGTGACGTCACTTTGCATTACTTTGAGATTTCGTCCAAGCAAACACACGTCACAAAGTACTACAAGAAGCCACAGAATAAGCAGTGAATGTTTGTATGAGTTTGACGTTTCTACGTAACTTCAAAGTTCCGTAAACGCCACCTTCCCTTATGAGAACGGCTACATTGAACTGGATGGAAAACAAGGACAGACAATGTTTCTTTGTCATTTTGACCATATTTTCATCTAAATTAATGGTACTGATTAGGGCTGTTACAACTTTACAGCGCACATGGATTCCGGACTATGGAAAATGCACTTATCCAACTCAGAAATAATGTGGTTTATGAACGGGGCAGAGATGTGGATACCTGGTAAGTGATCTCGTAGAGGCAGCCGTCCTTGCCGCCGAGAAAGATGCGCCCCTCAGCCGTGCCCTGCACTACCATCATGGAGACCCCATCTGTGGGCAGCACCAGCACCGGTTCCGGCACCAGGTGCATTTCTTCCGAGCCCGGACCGCCGTCCTCGCGCATCGATGTGAATGTCACACCTAACACATAATGCATTACTCGAAATTTGGGGTACTATATAATACACACTGAACTTACTGCAGGAATATACTGCACAGACTAGTTTAATATCATTTAAATTTATCCCTGGCATATTTGTATGTAATCCAATAGAATGTTCCGATCATGGGAGTGTAAGAGAAATCCAAATTATTGGTAAGAGCGGTTTGCGATCTTGGTAGACACAATCCACGCAACAGGTATGTTTGCTGGTTCAAGTCCAGCCTTGCAGCATATTCATAAAGTAGTTCTTTTTACAACCTTCTTTCTTTAATTAATGTGTCCTTACTTCACAGTTGATTCAAAATACATATCACGTACACTGAAAAAAGCGACGTAATCGCTTAGTATGAAAAAGTATATTTTACTAAAGACAAATTAGGACTGGCTCTTGTGTCTAATGCCAAATACGATATTGGTGACGACGGCAATATGTTTGAGTGTTCAATCTTTGAATGAGTGGTCAATGTCTGCAACACGGGTAATGCATGCATAATCTTAAACACTGTTAGTAGGAGGTATTGATTACGGGAGTGACTGCAAGAGAATTCCAAATTATGGGTAAACTGTAAGTGGCGAAATTAGTAGACGCAATACCCGTGAAAGGTATGTTTGCTGGTTAGTGGTGTTGGGACTAGAGGACTTGCCTTTCATGAGAGAGGTTATGGGTATATCAAATCCTTGCTCGGGTCATGTACTTTCTTTCTCTTTCCAAGTTGGATAAGTGCATTTCGATATAAATGAGAGCTGTTTCTTGGTTTGGTTCAGCTTTCTTTCTTAGATTAATTAGCGGTGTACTCATATGAGTCTTCTGAAAAAAGGTCTGGCTGAGGCCATCGGTGTGCACGACTAATGACACGTAATGTTTGAAGGACCTCAAAAAAACTATAAGAAAATAGTAAGGAATTTCCCTAACTCCCTTCCTAATAATACACCGGTAAATGAGAATTCAAAAGCAATTCTACAGTCCGAAATTCTTTAGCAATATGATAAATCCCTACAAAAAGACAACGTATACATACCTAGGACAACAATCTCGACAGTAGTGGTCAAAACTAGCAAGTATTTGATGAAGCTTTGATAGACGCCTGGCTTGGGTTTGATGAGGCCAACACTAACGATGGTTTCACCCAAGCCATCAAAGTATGCCACATCGCTGCCATTCTCAAAAGCCCACACGTAGATGTTGCTGTCCACAGCCAGCCACGCCCGACTGATCTCGGGGAACACTCCCATCAGGCAGTGGCATTGCATGTCTGCCGCGAGTTGTCAAGGTAGTATTTTTAGCATTTAAAATTATTTCATGTGACTTATTTAATACCTCTATTTATTTCATAAATTCGTTTTCAGATTAATTATCCTGTTCATATGCGTACACAAGAGTCCTTTTTTTAATGTGTAATGTGACATGTGGCCTTCGCCAAATCTCGACCAGCCTGATGACATCTATGGACTTTTGAAGTTTCCTAAGCAACACAGCCTAGCTGCATGCCTACCCAGTTTATGTTGCATTCCTAAGAGGATCGAATAGGTTTTGCCATAGTTGGGTTATATACCTAATTGAAAAAAAAAACATATATTCGACGATGTCTGGTTCTCAAATGGTACCTGTCTGGTTATGTACTGTAATTTGATTAAACCATTGGAAAACAAAGGTATGTTTACAGTCAGATTCTGAATCAGAGTCCAGCGGTTAAGATCAAATATGTAGCTTCTAACATACTATGCGAAGAGCCAGGCCACCTGGATAATGGGCCTTTTTTTGTGTAGTTTTAAAATATACATTTAAATATATTACAAACAAGCTTTAGATATATTATTGTATGTTTGAGAGCGAAGAAAATGTGTTCAAGTTGTAATGAACTTAATGATTTAATAATTAAGTTATTTGTATTGTGAAGGATACGGGCAAAGTGTTCCATGATCTCGGCCGGCAGCGGCACCTTGCTGATGACGCTTAGCTGCGACAGTTCGGGGTGATTGAGCAGCGCCGCCAGGTTCTTGTAGTCTCCGGCCCCGAGCCCACTGCATGTTGGGATTTTTTGCTCTGAAACTCCTGTCACCTGAAACATGCATGACAAAATGTTGCAGGAAATATTGCAATATTTATCATAAACAGGCATAGAACGTGCACAGAATTTGGGTGAGCTATACAAATTTAAGGTGATATTAATGTAAATGAACTAGATAAGGAAATTTTAAAAATAAATCTGTACCACCATGCCGGCCATCAACCAGAATAACAAATTTGAATTCATTTGAACTGATTTCAGGCTAAGAATATACATAGTGGTCATAAATCACTATATTTATTCGTAGATTTCATAGATCGAAGGTTCATTAATAAAAGAAAAAATACTAAACAAGCGAAGTCTTTCCAGTGCCACTAAGCAATTAGGACGGAAAAGACTTTAACTTTCTGGACTGAATGGCTTGTTAGTATAGAAATTTAAAGGAAAGAAAAAAACAAAGGTTGAAAAGGCAATAAACCTCTAGAAACGAAGGGCGCGAATTGTCGGCGATTATGTGGCGGTCCAGCGTCGCGCCGGCCAGCTCCAGACTTTCCAGCTGCATGTTGCCGCCCGCAGCACTCCCTGGGCTCGCCGCAGCACCACTCACGCAGGGCATCTACCCTGTGCTTCGTTCCCTTTTATCAAATTAACATTACCACCAAAATTCTTGCAATCATTTAGAGGTTATTTGATTGTCAGTTGCCAGTAGTTTTTGACAGCTGTCACTACGGTCACAGCACATATGTAGGCAGAGATTGAAGCACCTCAGCGGATGTGGTGCAACCGGCTTTGGGTATTACCAATAAATAGTGACTACTAGCAAAGAAAAAGACAACTTTTAAGAATTTGCACGAATAATTGCAGTTTTTGTATCAATCTCAGCGGGGATTTCACAAACTTCAAAAACCGTTTACAAACTACATTCTAGGGAAGGATATTTTAACCTAAATTTCTTCGATTCCCTGTATTTACATCTCTGTTATCTCCGCCGATCAATACCTCCGCCTTTATCTCTAACTCCGGCAAGGCGAGAACCAGAAGCGAGTTTGATTGCCGTAGCATCACCATAGCTATGGCATCACTCAAAACTAAGCGATATTGTACTGAATCCATTAAGTTTCGTGTTAATATAAATTATCGGTCGACTCACATTTCGACATGTGGGTGAAGCGAGTTAAATATCCTAGTCCGACTAAAATTTTGGTTTTAGTTCATTACACAGAAAATAAAAAAGTAGTTAAGCTGTACACACTTTACAATAGGTACTTATAGATTCCGAACTATGAAACAGCTCGCAGTAGTAAAGAAATGCACTTCTCCAAGTCAGAGAGAGAAAAAAAGTGGTGCTTGAACGGAACGGGGGTCGAAATCATATCTGTCATGGAAAGCAAAGAAGGCAAAGCGCCCCACGCTCCTGCGTTACGAGAGGCTGAATGACCTTGCCTTGGAGGGTTGTGTTTATAAGAAATAAATAACGATACAAATACTGTTTTAACTGGGTTTGTCGCATAAACTTATACAATTTTATGCTATACTCCCTACAAACCAAACGTGCAGTCGGGGCCATAAAAGTTTATAAGCTAGTGAAGCCCAGTTGTGGATGCGCGATTATCGATAGCGGTATCGATAATGGTGAGTATATTTACTAGGGAAGTATATTAAATGTTTTTATATCTGCGCAAGTTTCAAATGAAAATTAAAATTAAGTCGTCTGTCATCCAACAGTCTTTGTATTTATGTAACTCTCGTTAGTGTATGTATGTGTAAAGCTCGTGTTCGTGATACCCAACCACTCATTTTTCAAGTCAATGACGATGACAGCGATTCTGATGACGATTTTTAATGTATACGATGTGACTGAACATTAAACTTGTATTTATTATAGTTACTTATAAGTGTTTTTGTACTGCTTTTATAATAAACGATTTAATATTTTTTTAATTTAAGATTATCGAGTTTGTTTTCGTGAATCATACATAAAAATACCACATGACGGGCAAGATATATACCACGTGTTGGTTACTTTTGCATATTTTATATGATTTTTGTACTGCTTTCATAAGTTTTTTTTTAATATTAACCTTTGCATAAATAAAAAACCTGTTATATGACAGACGATTTAATTTTTATTTTTATTTGAAAATTGCGCAAACATAAAAAATGTAAAATATATATCCCTAGTAAATATACTCACCATCCATCAGGGATAAGACGAATATTTGACAATGTATCTTGTTCATGAAATCATGAAATATCTATCGACGCTATCGATAATCGCGGACCACAACTGGGCTTCACTAGCTCATAAACTTTTATGGCCCCGACTGCACGTTTGGTTTGAAGGGAGTATAGGGGTCACCTCACGCGACGCGATGCAATAAGCTTGTGGAACCTTGTCGGCGTGAACTGGCATGAAACTGACTCAAAAGCTTCTGCGACTCTTTAAAAAAACCGCCTAGACACGTTGCAAAGCACAGAACCTGCAAAAGACCCATGCTCAAGTGCGTGTCCTGCAACGCACACAGAAGCTGCAGTCACGCGCCAGCAGGAAAGCGAAAGCGAGTAAGTCACAGATGAAAGTGAAACGCTTTTACTTGACATCATCTAACATAAAATGTTATGTTTGTATCATCGCACTCTAATTAGAAAGAGAGAACACTAGGGTGACTCGTGGCTGTCATTTCATGAGCACAAAAATGTTGTGACCGGTGACTCAAAAGTTACAATCTCATGAGCAGACCCCCAGCTCAAAGAAATTACATTATCGTTTTCATACTCTTTGATTACGAGTGCTCCGGGAACACGTTTCACGGCCACAATGGAAACGCACTCTAATGCTAACGTTTCCTAAAAAAACATTGCTGCTGTCCGTGTCTGCTAAGTATCTAAATGGTGGTGGCTGGAGGAAGTTAAAATATCTAAATAAAGCATGATTTATGCGAAACGTCATGTAATGTTCGATATTTCATACCGACCCACGGACCTTGTTTAGTTTTCGTAAAACCCAAATGTGCCTGTCACACTTGGCCTTAGAATTTAAAAATACAAACCCTATTGTCTATGCCACCAATCAAATTTTAAAATCCAACTGCCACTTTTTCGTTGTGCTTCCCAGAAGCAACATCTCCTTTTTCTCGCTTTTGTTCATTTTCGACAATTGCTGCTAGACAGTGCCTTCGCTACCACAACTTAGCCCTGGTTAGCCTCGCGAAGTGCATTTGCTAAGATAATCCTCGGCGGGATCCCTAACCGGCGGAGAGTTGCGGCGTTGCACGTCAACGGCGCCAGAGTAAGGTAACTCCGAACCCCCACAAGGTACTGTCTGCACTCATTAATTATTATTCATCGCTTTTTTCGTCATTGTAAATCCCTTTTTTTTCATTACCTCTACAGTCCACATTCTCGTTTTCACCCATCGGCTGGTTATGAAAATAATCTACATTTACAGTGGTATTTGTATTTATTATTCAATGGTTCCATTAGTGAAATCATCAAATTTAAAAAGTTATCAACACAGTTTTAGCAAAAATGATCGTTTGTCCGTTGCATGGTATTTGTGATTTATCTTTCCCCTTTTCGTACATAAATACATAATTGTATACGTATTTATATTTAAAACACTAAACGCTTTTTGGGAACAGTTAAATTTATTAAATTTTTTTTTTGTGTATAACTTTGTTGAAATAACATTACATTATATTCGTATATTTGACAGGCTCGCGAGTTGGCGTGTGCGGTTGTAGTGTAGATAAAGGATGTCATAGGCATTTTTTATAGTTTGCATTGGTGATTGGGAATCATTTGATGAGACTGAGAGGTTACAGCTTACATTACAAATAACATTCAAATTATAAAATTTCACAACATCAAATATTTGTGGGTTTTTTTAAATTATTTCAAGTCGAAATTTGATTTGACTGGCATTTTTTTATTTTATAACCTCACAGTTCTTCTCAACTTAAGTTTCTTCTAAGCAATTATCGTTGTGTTATTTTCGTAGTATTCCATTTGAACACAAAATGGGTGGTAAGAATAGTGAGGGTGAAGATCAGTGGCGTGTGGAGCGAGACTATGCAGTGCTTCGTATGGAGAATTTAGTGGAATTGTCACACCGAAATTTAGTGGATTTCGAAGTTGCATGCACTGGCCTTTCATTAAAAAAACAAAAGTTATAAATTTGGATATATATTATATTATACAATTAGATATGTAAATATGTATGAGACATAAAATATGTATGCACTAAAGATATTTAAACATATTATTATTTTATTTTCCTATTATTACTAAACTTGGTTTATTCGCTTTAGCATATTTTTTTGTTTTTATTATTGTTAATGTATCGTACCCTGCTTATTATTTTAAGTAACTGTACAGATGTGTACCAAATACTGTCATGGCTGGTCCTCTAGCATAAGCCTAGCTTAGTTGAAGACCAGCTGCATTACTGTACTAGTTCTAACTTTATTTATGCAATAAATCAATTTGATTTCAAAAGGTACACATGCTATAGGAGTTGACAATAATAACAAAATAATATAGGTGTAAATATTTTATTGTATTCACAAAAATACTGGTATAATTAGCTGTTATGGACATAATTGTAAAGTTTCCATTGGATTTCATCTCAGATCTGCAGAGAAGGCAGTGTATTATTTTAGAGAAATGGACATACCTACTTACCTACAAGTATTACTGTTGCAAGCACGTAAGTGAATGTAAAAGAACATACCTAATAATATTTATAATTTGGTGTTTTTCAATTGGATTCTGTTAGTAACACTGGTTACATATTGGGTACACATATATACATAAATTAGATGAAAACAGCAGCCACACTTAAAAATGTTGAATTTGAAGCTTTTCAAATGCCCTGTAGCGAAATTATTGACCGAACTCCATTCAGGTATCGCGCTTCTACCTTTCTGTTCTACACTCGTGACAAAAAAGTGGGTATCCTAAAGAAAGTGCGGCAGCACAAACTTTGGTCCCACGAGTCAATAAACCTCGTCGTTAGGCGTACGTTTACACGGCCAACCAAAGATGTCTGACGATTTTGGCTGCAGTTTGAAGGGGTGTATTCACCCTGAGTGCTATTCCGTGGTGCTATTCCATAGAAGTGTTACGAGGAGCTGTCTGGATCAATGATATTTTAAATATACCATGTCCCTTCTGCCCTACACGAATCAAGCCAACCAGTGGGCGTACATCCGCGCACGAAGCGAAAAGGTAGCTCATGGCTAAATCATGAAATTGGAATGAGGGAGTCAGGGATCTCTTGTTTACCAAAGAGCAGAACATTATTGTTCTTGTTTCAACAGCAAATGTCCGCTCGGCTCGCCAACAAGCTCCCCGTCGTATATCAGGCGTCCGCGGAGGTACGTCTTCAGAACCCTCCCCGTCAGCTCCATGCCCACGTAGGGCGTCAGTTTGTTCTTGTGCCTGACGCTCTCCGGAGTGACGGTGAAGGTCGCGTCGGGGTCGAACACCAGGAAGTCGGCGTCGAGGCCGGGCGCCAGGGAGCCCTTGGTCGATGTCAGGCCGCATAGCGCCGCGGGCGCCGCGCTCAGCAGTCTCGTGACGTCGTGCAGTGTGAAGCCGCGCCTTTTGGCTCCGGTCCAAAATAATGATAAACCTGCAAGAACACGACCTGCATTGTTGAATGATGAAAATATTATACCAAACGAACTTCATTGCTCAGTGGTCCCTTTGAGTGGCGGAGACGTGGGTTTGATTCACGTTGTTTGGGCCATCATCCTAGGACAACCCTAGCTTAGTTGGGGAATGAAAGCATGATTTTTTTTATGAAGTAATTTAACTCTATAAGAAGTCGAGGTGAATCTGACACACGTTCTGGTTGCTTGCAGGTTTTTATTTAATTTAGTGTACCTAGCAAGAACAGGGCAAGTCCCTCGTATAATTTTATAGAAATGGTTTCCTAAATACCTAAATACAAAATAAGTAGGTGTGTGTTACCAAATTGAACGGAAGAAATTCCTCCCCAAGCCGAAAGGAAGTTGCAGCACTTGAGGTCGGAAGTGCATGGGGAATGATCCGAGACGACCATGTCTAACTTCCCTTCCTTCAGGTATGTCCACAGCATCTCCTGGAATAGAAAAGCAGGATGTCTCTGTTATATTTATAGTTGCGAAGGCTGATTTTTGTACGGAGTCGAGATTCTTCAGAGTCAGGAACTATACCCGATTGTCCGCGTCCCTGAGAGGCGGTGCGCACTTGAATTCGGAGCGGCCGCGTGGCACCTCCTCCGCACTGAGCGTGAGGTAGTGGTGGCAGGTCTCGGCCGTGATGCCTGCCCCCCCGCCGCCGCCACCGAAGTGCCGCCACGGCGCAGCGTCACCAGCGCGCCTCCGCCGCGCCGCGCGCATGCGCTCCAGAACTGGCACGCACGCCGCCGCCGACACGTGGACTATGTGGACGCGAACACTGGAATCAGGTTCATCTCCTTTATTGCTTTCCCTGTTGCTTCCTTATGCCCTTGTGATGGCTGTGATGCTATTTTTTTTGTATGCGACCTGACTTGGATGGCTAATACCACACAACTACCGTTATGATATTAGCCCAATACACCACAGTCCCGAAGGAATTAGGTGCCATGCCAGGACCTTCCCTTTATGAGCACGGCTACATTGAATTGGATGGAAAACACGGACAATTTTTCATTGCCGCTTTGACAATGTGATGGTACCAACCCTGGCGGGCTTAAACCCTAGGGCTAGTAGGGGAAGGGAACCTACAGTTTTACATGGATTCCGAACCATGGAGCAGCTCGCCTTCGTGACGAAATGCACTTCACGAAATGCGAGAAAGAAAGTGGTGCATGTCGGAATTGAACTCAGACCTCTGGTGCGCTAGGCCAGTCCCCGCGCCACTAGGCTACGAGCCGCTCAGATTGTAGCGAGGGAGGGCTGGACCACTATATTTGCTGGCATCGACGTCGAAAGACTGTCGATAGCAGCCTCTACGCAAACCCAACTCAGAGCATTGTCGTATGAATTTTGTGGTACGAAATTGCGGGGCTGGTGCGCTCGGGACATGGTTGGTGGGAAAGTATTCCTTTCTCTATTCTCTTTAACCTCAAATTCAAAGAGAATAGTCATGCATCTTTAATCTGTTTATTGTTGTCATTTGTCTTCTAAGTAATTTAAAAATACCTTAGTGTAACAATTTTGAGTAAATCAATTAGTTCTATACTTTTTTTAGGAAGCGATAATTTTGATAAACCGCGTAAAGTCTACAAATGAATCAGTGCTAATTTTCATCTCATCACATAGATTCAATGACGAATGAAACTAATTTAGCGTAGCTGCAAACTATGCTAAGAGAAGTGACCTTGGAGGAGTCGTTTCAGTACACCAATATTAAACAAATCTAAAATTACTCTAGCAAATTACGGGAGAAGCTGAACTTTATACGCACTCGTAAAGTTCCGTGAATTGAGAAATGAGATTGACAGCGTCAAGTTCCATGTCCGGCGGACGGCTCGCGAGGTAAGTCTGGTACTCTTCGGGATCTGTAGAACGTAGAACGATTACAAGAACAACTTATTAGCAACGTGCGTAATAAACCTAAAACTAGGTTAGAAGGTAAATGTACTTTTTATACTAAGCAAGTATACTTGTTTCAAATAACGTGATATGTGTGTAGAATCAAGCGCGAAATCGGTAGACGCAATACCCGCGAAAAGTTTGCTGGTTCATGTCGAGCCTTGCAGTATATCATAGCCGAGCGATCTCCATACATATCATATTCCTTGAAAAAAAGCTACGAACTTAAGCTTAGAACGAAAATGAAAAATGAATTTGATAAAATCTGGCTCTAGCGTCTAATGCCAAATACGATTCGATGGCGATGGTAGTATGTTTGAATTTTAAATCTTTTCAGTCAATGTCCGTAACGCAAGTTAAGCGTTAAACCAATGAACTAGGTTAGTAGTTTGAATAACCATACACTTACCTGCATCCTTTTTACACTCGTCAATGTCAGCATTGCATTCCAACTCAGCGTGAAACTGAAATAACAAATGTTTTGCTGTGAGGAACACTCCGAGAATAAATTAAAATTCTGTTCTGGATGGGTTTTTAATGCTGAGACTAGCCGTGGTTAAGCCCACTCGGGTTTTTCAGGTATTTATAATTGACGAGCCATACGATGACCAGAGAAAGAGAGACGAATGGAATGGAAAAATTGTTGGGATACAATGAAGAATAGTGAATAATGACCGCTAAAACGGAGCCGGTGCCCTCGAGCGCTGCGAATGCCTTCTCCAGGTCGTCGGCGCTGACGTTTGGGAACTCGTCCACGCCGCTGGGGCACAGGAAACACTTGAAGCCGACCACTCCCGCCGCCACCAGCTGCTTTAGCTCACCCTATATTAAACAATGTTAACATTCATATTACATTATTGCAGCATCCTTGCATTCTAGCAATATACCGGATATTTTAAAACGTGGCATATGCCGCAATGACGGGAAGATACCGGATGGAACGACCCCGGTAACATAATATCAAGGCAGAAGCTGAATCCGCTAATAAATAACTCCACTTTCGAGCGTTAGTGTTATGAGATCACCCCGTAATCACACACAATTTTACCTAATTTTTTGTTATCTCATAACATCTCGAAAGTGGAGTTATCTATTAGCGGACTCAGGGTACAGAGCATTGATTTGGGATACTACCAGCGTGGATATCTATATCGCCGGAACTGCCTTGTAGTTGCTGCGTTACCATGAATAATTTCGGCCTTTCGTCGTAGATACCTTTAGACGTTGGTCACCGGATTTGAAAATGAAAATTTTGCAGAAGTAATAGGAAAACTTCTAGTGGAGTGTTCGGCGAACATTGTGCAAAGGCCTATTTTATCTGAGGGCGATTGTCGAATCGAGTAAACGAGTATCGATGATTCAAGCGTTGCATAATGTTAGCGAGATTATCGCTCTCCGAACCACAAAGAAAAAAGGAAAAAAATCTGTTTGATTCTTTTTTCCATGTATGTTATCCTAATATGGTTACCAGAGCCGGTAGTCTAAGTTGTCACCTAAATTGGCGTTACGGCAAACCGGTCGACTGGCGTTTTCAAATGTATGGAGAAAATGAAGAGCGCGCGCAGCGGGCGTTAAGCGAACTAACATTTGCGAGTCCGAGCTTGATTTGACAGCTTACTCAACGTTGCCGTAAATACGTCGACGTTGCCGTTTACGTCCAATCCGCGTTTTCATACAAATCGGAAGTCCGCGTTCGATTTTGACAGCTTAAGAAGTAAAACCACAGAATATCTAGTAAAAACTTGCATGGAGTTTGGAGAAAACGCCAGTTGATCGGTTTGCCGTAAACGCCAATTTAGGTGAGAACTCCGACTGACCACTCTGAATTGCATTCGACATCTTCACATTTTCCTCTACAATTTTGCAAAAGAACTTAAGACGAGAGTTGGCCGAAATAACGGCATAACAGACTTGCACCATACTGAGCATGCGCATATTCTCTGCTTTATCATAGATCATTATCAGAATGATAGATTATGATGATATGATGATAGAATGTTTTTCAGAACGTTTGTAACGATTATCTCTGAGTTCGACATTAACTTTACTGACAGACAGTTACAGGTGCTGATCCAACTCAATTTAAATTAGAAATGTCAAAATAAACAGATACATTAGTTATATCCGTAGAAAGAGCAGCGACTTCTCCGAAGTCTTTGGTTACATCTTATAATTTCTTCGGCTTTCTTTATTACATATTTCCTGATAGATTTTAGAAAACTTGAAAGTTGACTTGAAACGTTTGATAGAGTCGCTTACATCGATTTAAAAGTATGTAACTACTGTCATGAAATATGTAAATTAGAATGCCGTCTAAATTTAAACCATACATATTTTTGCAGATATATTTTCAGGCAACTTTTTAAAACTGCATGGTTTTCTTAGACTTCTTTTCGAATTCTAGTACCTCGTTGCCCGGCACGACGCCGCCCCAGAAGCCGACGTCCACGTACGCGCTGTCCCGCGCCGACGCCGCCTTCACCTTGAGGTTCTCCAGGGTGGTGGTGGGTGGGATGGAGTTCCTGAACGTACACCACTACCATTAACCGAAAAACCTCATTGGCGTATTGAACGCTTGAGCTTTAGCGAAGTTGATATCAGAGTGGGCAGTCTGAGTTCTGACCTAAATTGGCGTTGACGTAACTTCGAAGTTCCGTAAAGACGTCAAACTCCATACAATTTTTTACTAGATATTCTGTGGTTTTACTTCTTCAAGCTGGCAAAGTCAAACG
Organism: Incurvaria masculella; assembly: GCA_946894095.1. Classification (NCBI taxonomy): domain Eukaryota; kingdom Metazoa; phylum Arthropoda; class Insecta; order Lepidoptera; family Incurvariidae; genus Incurvaria; species Incurvaria masculella. The sequence continues at coordinate 10,970,176 of OX335647.2, forward strand.
CGGACTTCCGATTAGTATGAAAACGCATAGTGGACGTAAACGGCAACGTCGACGTATTTACGGCAACGTTGAGTAAGCTGTCAAATCAAGCTGCGCGCTCTTTAATTTCTCAATATATTTGAAAACGCCAGTCGATCGGTTTGCCGTAACACCAATTTAGGTGACAACTGAGACTTCGGGTACAGTTTGTCCTACGCTTAATCAATATTACTCTTTCTTAGTCCAATACATAAAAAATCTACTAAAAAAATTCGCTGCTAGGTGCTGCACGTTTGGTCCTCAGCACAGTCACCCATAGCGGTTTTTCATAACAAAAAACCATTATATGGCCCATAGTTCATGCCAGATAACCTACAATATTAGAAAACAAATACCAGTTCTTGTATGGAAGTAATGGGTAATTAGGTCCAGAAGGTTTTTAGGTCCCCCAGTAGTAGCAGAGTAGCAGTCCACATACAAACTAGTTTTATATAGATTCCGAACCATATGGAGCAGCTCGCATTCGTGGCGAAATTCATTTATCCAATTCAGAAAGAGAAAGAAAGTGGTGCATGTAATGGGCGGGAATTTGAACGCAAAACGCTCATGATACAAAAAATAATAATCACTAAAAGGCCGGAATGGCCAGGGATGTTCGCCGCGTATAGGTACTGAACTGACAGCGGCATGTCGGCGATGGTGGTGGCGCCGGCGGCGGCAGCGGCGGCGGTGGCGGTGCGGAACCCCTCCCATGCCGTGCGCCCCGGCTCGTTGACGTGCACGTGCGAGTCCACCACGCCGGCCAACAGCACGCGCCCCGCGCCCACCCTCTCCACCTGCACCCGCTCTCACACTTTACTCCTTGCTCATAGCACTGTACATATTTATTTATTTATTTATTTATAAGTTTTAGACAGGCAGAATATTTTGATGCGTCTAAATCCAGTGTTTGACTTGATATAGAGGTGAATTTTTCAAGTGGGCATTCAAGGCGAAATCCTATAATATAAGAAATAGCAAAAAACACTCAAAGGAGTCATGAGGCCGATTTTGATAAAAACTAAATCTGAATTATTCGATTTTTGGAAAAATCGCTGTCCTAGCCGGAAATCGAACTCGTTGATTTTGAGAAAATTCATGTTACTAGATCTTGGCGATTGATCGATAAGTGATGTAATAGAGGCTCTACGCGTATAATGTATACACGTGTATTTACAAAAATATAAAAATTAATGGGCGACCCCGCAGACAGCAACCGATCACAGTGGAACGATATGGAAAAAAGTGGGACTTAGGGCATTTTGAGCATGCAAACGTATTTTACCAACTGTTTTAAACAATATTTATAATTTTTAAATTTTTTAAACTCAATTTTTCGGGTTAAAAATATTTTTTAAAAACTTTTAGTAACAATTTTTTTTTCTGAACAGCTTAAACATTGTTAAATACTATAATCATGCTTGCAGAATGAAAAATATGAGAATTGGTTAAAAACCGTATCCGAGTAAGTCTGGTTTCTCAGTCATATCGACCAAATGTCGATCAAATTTAACTTTAAATAACTCACCTCAAATTAATTGTTCTTGACCTCAGTGTTTTTATGGTGGTTTTTTCAATATTAGGTGGTTTAATGTGAGATCTAAATCGATTAAAACGTTTTAGAAAAGGAAAAAAAAAATTCCGCAATATATTTATTGTACAGATAAAAAAGCCTTATAACAGTATGGAAACTAAGATCACATAAACATAGCAATTTGACTAAATAGAAGAAAAACTAAATCAACTTAATTATAAATTGCTGTAAATGTAACAACCAATTAAATGATAAGGGCTCGTAATTTATTTATTTAAAATTTTATGAAATACTAAACATCTTAAGAATTAATCTGGACAGAGCTAATTAACATGTTCAAATAATATTTACCTAACTTAATGGATTTCATCCATCTAAGGAACCAACAAAAATACATAAATTATATTTAGGTTTACATATTGTCTTTGTTATGCAAGGAAAAACACTATGCACAAATGGATTACACGAAAGTTTCAAGCATTCAAAATTATTGTGAATGTTAAGAACACAAACATTTAATATAGTTCACATGGGTTAGAAGTGAATCCTTCAGAAAACTAAACTTTGAGAAGTATAATGAAAAATGTCTGTGAATTGTTTGTATGTGCGAAGCAGCATAGGGGGATCCTATGCTTGTTATGTTAGCTGGCAGCTATGAGCTTATGAGGTCTCGGCTCGCCACTTTAAAAAAATATTCCTGTCGTGTGATACAAAATAACTTGCAGTTTAACTTAACCTTCTGTTTCGGTAACGTTAATGTTCGGGCCACTTTATGCCTGAGTCTAACCATTCAGCATTCTTCTTTGGAATTTTATTTATTTCGTAGCTTGATTTCACTCATCGTTTGTGTAGATTGAAACAATATATACAAAAACATTCTTCTACTTGTGCCTCCTCGAACAAATTCATGGTGATTTTGGAAATAATAGCACTAACCAAAACATCATGTTTCAGAAAACTGCCACAATTCTTCAATATCACGTAGATATCAATGTTTTTAATATGTTTTCCATATTGACAAATAATAGTAAGATATTTAGAGTACGTAAGTAACAAGACTGTACCTTACAAAATACTGGAGTAAACTGATTATCGACTAGCTGGACCAATTTGCTTACGTAGCTCGCAAGTTCCAGGTATTTTGATTAAATAATTAGTTTAATTGTTAGCAATTAGTGTTGTTATTTGTAACAAGCGTCGAGTGGTTTCATGGAAATAAATAAAATTTCACGAAAAGTAAGTACTTTACGGTAGAACATCGGAATAAGGCTGAGTAAGAGCCTCGGTAGCTCAGTGTGCAACGCCTTGCGAATCGATAAGCTGGAGAAGTACCTCTGAGCGCGGTTAGGTTCTGGCTGGGTGACCATTTTTAACCGTTGAGGCTGGCCGTGGTTCGGATTCCACGTAAAAATGTAGGTTCCCTTCCTCGATTACTAGGTGGTAGGGTTAATCCCGCCCGGGTATGTACCATCGTATTTAATGAACGGCGGTCGAAGCGGCAATGAAAATTGTCCCTGTTTTCCATCCAGTTCAATGTAGCCCAGCAATATAAAGAAAGTCCTGGCATGGCACCTAGTTCCCAAGTGGTGTGTTAGGCTAATATATGACAGTCAGTTCAGTATTAGCCATTCATGTCCATTTACATAAAAAAAGAATCTATCTAGTAATATTTTATTCGAATTTACTTTTTTAGGGTTCCGTACCCAAAGGGTAAAAACGTAACCCGTAACGTAACTAAGCCTCCGCTGTCCGTCCGTCCGTCCGTCCGTCTGTCACAGGTCTGTATCTCATTAACCGTAATAGGTAGGCAGCTGAATTTGTATGCTGAGTGTATTTATTTTGCCGCTATAACAAGAAATAGGCAAAATAAAAAATTAAACGGGGGCCCCGTACAATAAACGTGATTTTTTTGTGGTAAATATTGTACAATGGTACGGAACCCTTCGTGTGCGAGTCCGACTAGCACTTGGCCGGTTTTTTTATGCTACTGAAAATAGATGGCTAATACTACACTTCACTGTATGATTTTACCCCACATATCTAGGTGCATTACGAGGACATTTCTTGTATTACACGATGGAAAAAACGGTCAATTTTGACTTTCGCTTCGACTATTGTTTATTTAAGGTGATGATACCAACCTGGGCGGAATTCACCCTACCACATTGCAAGCAACCTACACTTTTACATAGAATCAGAAGCAGATGCCTCAACGGTCGAAAACGCAGAGCCCCACTGCGCTCAGGGTTTCTCAACCTTGTTAACCGAACGCCGAGGCTAGCATCCGCCAGGCTAGTTAGGCTGAAAAAGATTTTTTACCTGAAATTTCATGAAAAAGTGAATGAATTGAGTGTTGCAAAATACATTTTACTTAAAAAGTTTGAAAGGCTTAATACAGAAAAATCGGACGTACTCGGATACAGTTTCAATGGGGTAATAATCTTTATAACTCAAAGAAGCAATATTTAGTAACTACAGGTCCTGCATTTTGTAGCATTTTGAGAAAAAAAATAAAGTTACATTATCTCCATACTTCAAAATCGTTAAAATGATTATATCTCAAAAAATAAGGCCTAAATAAGAAAATTCGATTTGGAAATGTCATTTCAAATAACGCTTACAAAAGGTTTGCATACTTAAATTTTAAAAACAATGCGATCAAAAAACAATTTTCCTTAGTCCCACTTTTTTCGGTATCAGTCCAATGTGCGATATGGGTGATTTTAGCGAGTAACTCATGATCACAGCGCGTAATAAGGATCCCACCAGGTAGATCCAGCTACAGGTTTCTTCCTAATTTGTTTGGTCTTTAGACATGGTTTCTGTGTGATTCTCTACCCGAATGTAGAGAATTAACATGTGGAGCGCCGACAAAACAGAGCTAATTGCATGCAGAACACTCGCTAATTACCTTCACTTTCCCCTCATTCTCCTTGCAGAACAGCTCGCTCTGCGCTCTAGTGAAGAGCGCCTCGAAGCGGCCCCGCTCGTCCACCAACAGCGCGCCGTCCACCTCGTGCGAGGCCAGCACGATGCGCGCGCACACGTACACCGTCCGCTCGCACCTCGACATGTCACCGGAGCTGCGCGCGCACTGAGGAGCGCGCCCCGCCTGCACTCGCGCGGTGATGTTATCGCTGTATGCTAGTCCCCACACGCCTACGGTGAAACGGGGGGGATATTAAATTGGCAATATGACGTGCATGGTGCCGATGCAAAGAGTCTTTCGAGAGGAATGTACGCTCATAGCATGCTGATCCGCGTATCATCTCTTTATTCTAAAACTATCCAGTATTGTAAAAGCGAAAGTAAATCTGTTTGTCTGCTGCGTTTTCACGCCGATGCCGCTGCACCAATTTTGATAAAATTTGGTATAAAGATAGTCTGGAACTTGGTAAAGGACATGGTCTACCTTTTGTCGCGAAAATAAAACTCAAAGGTCACCCCCTCTCATTGCAGTCAAAATGCCTTAGCGTAGGATCCATCCGCGAAATCATCAGCGGCTTATAATTAAGATAAGGGAAGCATTGGAATGTAATCGACAAGTTCGTAAGCTGACGTAATTGACGTAATTGCATGTAATCAAAAGGTCGAACTCTACTAACTCACACCCGAACTCAAACTCACCTGAATGGGGGACAGTTTGAATAACACGCCCGGGCGCCCGCGAGGGTGAGGTCACATTCTACTGGGCTCCGTTCGGGTAGATGTCGAAAACGAAATCGGCCCGAGCGGAGCCATGAACCTCAGCTAGTGCATAATAATGTATTTTTTTGGATACGCCATTTGATTATTCGTTATTTTCTGAGCTTCTTGTCAGAAAAATAAATTATGAACGAGGCTAATAACAAGTTTTTATTGAATACACATAGCCCCAGTTTACCCTTCACTGATTGATAAAGAGTCAGGTCAACAGAGTTGGTAATGGTATGTTATCTTTTGCCACTGCTCCTTATACTTACATTGATTAACTTATCAGAAGAGCTGGTTCGATGTACAGTAGGCGCAAATCTTTAATGCCGCTTGATCGCTAGGCTTGCGCATGTACAGTCAAACTAAGTGTACAATTTCAATATTTTAACGACTATAGTATTTACGCACATAACACATGTAGAATCAACCGTAAAGCACAGTAGAATCAATACATTAGTTAAGAAAAACAAATAACTCATTCAAGAAAAGAGGAAAACCTACTGTGCGCGAAATGTTTGAATTCTGGTTCATTTCCAGCCTCGCAGTATGCTTATAAAGTAGTTATTTTTTTCAAATTTCTTTCTTTAATAAATTGCTACACGGTTGATTATACTCACATATCTACTAAGTAGTCACATACTAAAAAGTATAAGTAGTATATTTTATTAATTTCAAGGATTTTTAAACAACGTTTTTATATATTTTTACAAACATACAGAGTCATGAAGTATTATTCAATTAAATTAATACGTGCGATGAATACAAGAAAACATATTTTTACTCTTTTTTATAAAGGATCTTTTTTATCTATTTCCGTCAATTAAATCCGACTTGTCCTTTAGTTCTCACTTAGACGAGTTATTTTTTTTATATTAGAGCTAGAAAAATATTACCTTCACGAACTAAACACTACATAACTGTAGGTACCAAAAATATTATAATTAAAGCACAAGATCCACTACCTAACTATTTAATTGAGTGTACAAACCCCCGCTCCATATACAGAGCGGGGATTGTGGGGATGGCTGCGGGGAAGGCGCGGGCGCAAACAAGCGGTTGCTAGGGTAACGAGGTGGCGTGGGGGGTGGGCCATCATTTTTCCCACAGAACAATTAGGAAGTATTCCGTGATTTTTCCCGCCCCGCGCCCCGCACGCACACCGCGCTGACCTAAAATTCGGCTACTGCGCAGGTACATACAGCGGCATTAAAGTTTTGCGCCTGCTATAACTTATTAGTTTTAGGTAAAATGGCCAAATTGTACCGACAATGCTACATGTATTTAGTCAATTTATATTGTCTCCCAGTACCCGAGTCCTTAGTCCACTTGTCACTTAGATTGACGGTTACGCCAAACCGATCGACTAACGTTTTAAACGTACGGAGAATTGAAGATCGCGCGAACTAATATTTGCGAGTACGAGTTTGATTTGACAGCTTACGTATCGTTGCCGTAAATGCGTTGACGTTCGGTAGTCTGAGTGGTCAGTCTGAGTTCTCACCTAAATTGACGTTTACGGCAAACCGATCGAATGGCGTTTTCCGTAAATACGTCAAACTCCATACACGTTTTTACTAGATATTCTGTGGTTTACTTCTTCAAGCTGTCAAAGTCAAACTCGGACTTCCGATTTGTATGAAAACGCGGAGTGGACGTAAACGGCAACGTTGACGTATTTACGGCAACGCTGAGTAAGCTGTCAAATCAAACTCGGACTCGCAAATGTTAGTTCGCTTAAAGCCCACTGCGCGCGCTCTTCAATTTCTCTATACTTCGGGACTTCTAACCCAGTACGGGTTAGATTTTGACAGGTAGAAGAAGAAAAATCGCAGAATACCACGTTTTAAAACTTGTACGGGTTTGACGTGTCTACGTTACTTCTAAGTTCCGTAAACGCTAATTTAGATGAGAACTCTGACTACCCATACAGTTGCGAGTCCGAGATTGATTTGACAGTTTACGCATCGTCGTCGGAGTTTACTCGCAAGTAGGTATTTCGACTAACGGTTTGGCGTTACTTGGACTTACTACCGCTCAGTTTGAATCATACTACAGTACTCAAAATCGTGGCGACGATTTCGCTGCGCGGGAGGCCAGTCGTTTCAACTGGAACATTCGTGGTGAGCACTCGTTGTACAGCTCGTGGTGTAGGGGCTAGAGAACTTGCCTTTCATGCGAGATGTTGTGGGTTCAAATCCTCGCCCCGGTCAGCACAATTTCCTTTCACTTTCTGAGTTGGATAACTGCATTTCGTTACGAATGCGAGCTGTTCCTTGGTTCGGAACCCATTTAAAACTGTAGGTACCCATCCTCTACTAGGTGGTAGGGTTAGGTCCGTCCGGGTCGGTACCACCGCTTTGGATGAAACTATGGTTGAAGCGGGAATAATAAATAGTCTATGTTTTCTATCCAGTTCTGTGTAGCCGTGCTCATAAATAAATGGTCATGGCATCGCACTTAATCCCTTCGAGAATATGATGTATTGGGCTAATATCATAACGACAGTTGGATGAAATGAGGCCATATTACGAGTTACAAGTCATTTGTCGAAATTTCGCTGAGCTGACTACAGATTTACACCATTGAATAGAGTAGGCATTTGAAGGATACACTAAATCGCCCGTGCATGGATTTTTATATTTGTCTAGAAATATCAAATAAAATAAATGTGTGGAAAATATTTATCTACACTGATAAAAAATCCCATAGACAGGTAATTTTAGTGTATTCTTCAAATGCCTGCTCTATTCAATGGTGTAAACCTGTGGATAGATGACCTTAGCGATGTTTCATAAAGTGATATGTAACTTGTAATAGGGCCTCAGGAGAGGCTCAGTGCTAGAGGATGCCCGGACGCACAGAAAACATGAATTGTTTAACCCCTATACAGCTAACCACACGCTACAGTCCGAACCACGCTAGGGTATGCCGAAGGTGGAAGCCGTGGGCATCAAGTGGCCCCGAAGTACCAGTTCCTACCGTCACCTCTTCTCTTATCGGGTTCGTCAGAGGAGGACGGCTTCTTTAGGACGGCAGGCACATTGGTATCACACCTACTATTTCGTCGAAGAGAAAACTATAGCATGTCAGATTTATCTCAGGCGGAGTGCGTTGATTTATTTTTACAAAAAAGTTTTCTTTCCATAACGGTTATGGTTACAAGGATTACCTCATTGGTTGAACCCATAGAAATAGGATGTACCGCGCATGCTAGGTCTATGGTTAAACCTGCCCATTTTAATACAGCCGGTCACAGAAATCGGAAGCAGCCGGTGTTCAAATTAAGGTCAAGCATAAATATTAGGTCGGAAATATTTTTTATGGCCATATCAGGACTACCCATACCATACATACATACTTACCTGTATGTATACGACTAACACTAGCAATAATATCAGAGCCAATTATATCCGGTATAGTTAAAACCATAGAGCGCTCGTCTATGCGCTTCGTTACGGCTCGCAGCACAGCGCGCGGGCCTTGCTTCTCAAGCGAGCACCTCTTTATTTCACTTTCTGAGTTGGATAAGTGCATTTCGTTATTAATGAGAACTGTTCAACGCTTCGGAATCCATGTATGGGTTGGTATCATCGCATTGAAAAATAGTCGAAGCGGCAATGAAACATTGTCCACACGAAAGGTTATGCCAAAAAAAGAAATTAGATACTAAAAAAATATAATATATTTTCTTTATTTCGGGGATCGATCTTTTGAAAGTATTCATCCTGAGCACGTATACACTTTTCCATACGGCTAAACCACTTGGAAAATTCCTCTGACTACTCTTCTTTAGACACGTCAGAAATCTCAAAATTATAAGCAGCTAGCGCATCTTTTTTGGATTCAACCCCCTTGGCTTTCAATGTTCCTTTACTTTTTTGGAAAATTGGTTAAAACCACCAGGTGCTTAGTCAGGGGACTATTATGGCACCCGTAGTCGAAGAGCCCATGTGAACATGTAGATCAGGTTAAATAAGCGAAAGATTCATGCTGCCCTCGTGCTTGCCTATCCCCCCGGGAAAACGGGTTGACGTTATAGTTGTAAATTGTGCCCCCCGGGAAAACGGGTTGACGTTATAGTTGTAAATTGTGCCGTTACAAACTCGTTAGAATTTTCGAAAACGATCTGCCAATTTTACAAATTGACTGTAAATAAACGTCATAATAAGCAGCTATTGATATTATTCGATTTAGATACGAAAACTTTTATTTCTAGTTATATCCAGTAATGTTTAAATAGGTCACTGCGTCCACCTTGTTGTGAAGACTCGGACTGTCTCACTAAATGCCAACGGATCACCTTGAACCTGCGCGGGTGCAAGCGGGCCGGACGGGACGCGAGGCGCGGCCCTGGCAGTGAGGGAGGCCACACTACTGACACAAAGCGGTAAGCGATTGAACATAATCATCGGTTTGTATCATAAACTAATTATCCTTAGAATTTAGCTACATTGTTATATATAGATAATACAATATATCGTCTGTTTTAGGGTTCCGTAGTGAACAAGGAACCCTTATAGTTTCGCCATGTCCGTCCGCCTGTCCGCGATTTATTACATCTGCATTTAAATGTATTTTTTATCATGTTTATTGATAAAACAATAAAATAGGCATGCATTTGACTAATTTTAAAATAATACTTTCAGTAAATTTTTGATTGCTCATAAAGAGCAAATGTGAATTTCTGTGCGATGATATTGAATTTTTGTAGAAGTCACAAATGGAAAAGTTTCCCTTGAAGAGAAGAAGAAGAGGAGAAGAAGAAATCCATTGTTTGCTCAAATTTTACAATTATTTTATAAAAATCTTTGACGATATGAGTATGTTGCTCAAACAAGCTAGGTTTGATTTCATCTAAGGGTTTGATGACTAACCTTTTTAAGATGTTTTCATTTCATCGTTGAGTAATGAGTAATAACTTCCAAAGTTATTGTATAAAACGCACGAACAATTCGAAGTTCGGACCTAATAACTTAGAAACCAAACCCAATTTCGCAATGCCAATGGTCATTAGACATCTAGTTCAATCAATTAATGCTGGTTTCAGTATAATTTTGGATCTCTGACAAGAAATATGCGCATGATCTTCTTTCTACGTTTAAGGAAAAGTCCTGGCATGGCACCTAATGTGGTGTGTTGGGCTGAATCTGTGGTACCTAGCTCGATCTCTCTAATCTAGCTAGTTTTAAAGATTACAATTTTAAAACTGTGAATCTTGAGTTAATGCGTCATACGTAAAATCGTAAGGTTAAAGGAAAACCTTCCATGAATGCAAAAAAGGCAGTGACGGCCTTACAAGTGGCCCCTATCTACGCGGCCTAAACACAGAATAAGGCCTAGATGTGTCTGGAGAAGGGTTTGCTCATGTACGGATTGCCTTTACAAATTTTTTACAGCTCTATTGCATACAGGCATTTTTTATATTCTTTTTTATGTTACAGGACATGGATGGCTAATACCTACCGTCATAATATTAGTCCAACACAACACACTCCCTAAGGAATTGGGTGCCATGCCAGGCCTTTTCCTTAATGAACACGGCTAAATTTAATTTGATGGAAAACACGGACCGCTTTGGAGCAGGGACCTTCTATTCCGAACCATGCAACAGCTCGCATTTGTAACGAAATCAACTCATCCAACTCAGAAAGAGAATTGAAGTGGTGGATGAACGGGGCTGGTTGGTACCTAGGTACTAGGTACTAGGACTAGGTACTCATGACTTCTGACATTGAAGGCAAGCCCTTGTGCTACGAGCCGCTCTAACATTGTTAATTCTAAACATGTTCAGTATCACATATGCGAAATATTTTTTTGTGTGTCATCTTACCTAATCATGGTCTTATTTTACTACGATTCATTCATCAGCAAATTATTGATTGAATCAAGCGAGTCGAAGTGCAAAACATAATGTTTTTAAAGAAGAACAGTCCAAATACAGCAGACCAATTCTAGCGACCACTTGGTTCGGTTCTGCTTCGAAAAGGTCACAATTTGAGGTGCCACTTTCAACTGTCAATACATCTACAGTTAGACTTGGCCCAGACAAAAGGACAATAGTGTTGTATTGACTGCGACATTGACCGCTCGCAGTGGGCCCGAGGAAGAAAGGAAGGAACGCTTCTTGAATGTTAAACGCGCTGGCCGTCGGCGCCGCGCCGCAGCCGCCAGGGGCACTCGGACGCATGTCCGTCCACATACCGCCTATAATTATTGTCCTGGTGAACTTGGCGAGCCAGGGGTTTTTACTAACTTCCACAGCAAGGAGTATTCACCAGAAATTTCATCTGTCCCTGAACCGTCTTACCGTTATCACTAAGCCTTTCGTTTATTGTAGTTTATAACGTAGACATTTTATTGTAAAATTTTAGTTTTCAAGATTATTTTAACTACACATGGATAACTGGTATAGCCCAAAACCCCCATCCCATCCCAATAACATGCTTAATAACTTCACATCTACATGGGTAGTAGATGCCACGCCAAAGCCTTCCTTATATGTCACGTCTACATGGAACTGCATAGAAAACACGGACAATCTTCATTGCCTTTGACCAACGTTCTTACTTGATACAATGCGGTTTTACTTGGATCCCAATCACGAACGACAATGTTATTCGCCTTTTACGATACTTACGCCTCTCTGTTACTGTCATGATATTCATCTGTAATGCGGCATTACCTAAGGAACTGGGTACCATACCAGGACCTTCTCTTTATTGGAGCACACCTACATTGGAACCGAGTGCCAATCAGTGGGCCACTTTTAGGGTCGGTTCTATCTTTCGCGGTTCAACTTTCATTAAAATTTAATCCCGGGCGATCTTAAACCCTTAAACCCAGTAAATTAACTCTGCCACCTAGTAGATAGGAAAATTAAACCTGCAGATTTTTATGATTCTAAATGATGAGCGGCTTGCAGTTCAGGGCTTTGCTTCTCATGAGAGTTCAATATCGCCGCCTTTATTTCCCTATTTCAGCTGCATTAAGTCACGAATGCGAGCTGTTCCATGGGTCCGAAATCATTGAAACTGGTGGTAGGATATTGCCCAACGGGGTCAAAAATGATCGAAGCGGGAATGAAAAATTGTCCGTGCGTTCTACCCAGTTCATTGTAGCCGTGCTCATAAAGGGAAGGTCCTGGCATGGCACCGATTTCCTTTGAGAATAACATGTGTTGGGCCATAGCCTGCTGTATTGTTTTGTGTTTGTATGTGTGTTACAAGCCGTGAAGTAGGATTAGCAGCGTCCCATTTTCAGGTAGTGGTAGGCCGACCGATATCTTAGCTTTGTATGAAGGCTCTTTCTATCTTATCGAGCTGAGGTCAAAATATTATCGAAAGACGCTGATTCTAGCCTTGTTCTAGGTATTAATTAGCCTTTTCTTACTTAATTAATGTAACTGTATCTTTTAGCAATAGTTTTTATGAGTGAATGATCATAAATTGTTGGTTATTTCGTGATTGGAATTAATGTAACAAATTAATCATTTTACTAATACGTTATAATTAATTTGTTACTGTGAAAAATGTGCATTACTTTGAGAGTGGAGCTAAAATAAAATATATGTATTATTTATATTTAGTTTATTGGTTCTTATTTTCTAAGCACAAATATCTCCAAACATAGATAGATATTCAAACATTCATTTTCAATTATTGACGCAACTACCTAAGACACAAAAAATATAATATTTACTACATATAATCTGCAAACATATACAACTGTACATGTCATCACTTGAATTAATGTTTTCATTAGTAAACATTATTTAGTAGAAAAATATAGAGGACATCATATTTGCTAGATATATCTACAAAAATGGCATAATTTCTTTATGTAATAGAACCTGCCTCAAACACAAGGAAATTCATATCTACTACATATTTATCAATGACAATTTTCCGCGATTAAGGCAGGCCCTGGGATAGCTCCTAAATACTATTTGCTGTGTTGAGCTTGACTAATGATAATGTAATATGTCTAGTTCAATATATTTAATATGTACGTAGGTATATGAAGCTTCAGGAAGGAGTCATTTTAAAAATACATATCTTTATCGTTTAATCTGTTGCCATGTCTAAATACGTTTTCACTTAAATATGCTGCTAAATTGGACTTTCAGAATAGATATCGACATTATATATATAATTCTACATTAAAAATTCTTCTTTATTATATATATCTAATCTTATTTAATCAAAAAATGAATATAGTGTGAAACAAAATAATTCTTAAACAAAATAAAACCACCTAAATTATATATAACTAAACTAGCCCTTTTATTTAACAGAATGGGACTATACTCGGAAACATTTAAATCCAGTCACTGTCACACATATTTTGGCGCACACACTTCACTAACTTTCTTGTGTATGATTTTTAGAGGTTCACTGCTTGTAGAAACACCACTTATTTACATAATAACAACCAAATCAACACATTTGAGTCAAATCACGAACGAACGAATCAAGCGCACTTCATAGCTGGCGGCACTAAGCATACTGAAAGGCGTGCCGGTACAATATCGGAGCTACCTGCGTGTAGGCCTACGACTCGACGTACCGAATTTCTACTTCACGGCTTGTAACACACACACAAACGCAAAACAATACAGCAGGCTATGGTTGGGCTAATATCACGACAGTAAGAGTGGTAGCCATCCATGCTCTAATATGATATAAGAAATAAATAAATATGAAATAAGAAACAAGTTCGCTTCCAAGTGCTTCGTTATCTCGTAAGCATCCCGCCGCCCATTCCCGTACGGGCCCTACGCTTGAGCACCTCTTGCAGCCAAGTGTAAATGAAATCGCGCACTCGCCTCACCAGCACACGACGCACGCACCGCGCAACGCGCGCAGTCCGCCGCTTCGTCCAATCCTTCACAATTACTGAAAAATACTTGAAAACCGAAAAAAACGCTCTTTTTTTTTCAACACATTTTTGTCTAATCTCACCGAAACTAAAAGTGTGAAAATATCACAACCAGTGCAGTGTTTTCGATTTTTTTCGCAAACGTGAAGTGTAATGGGATGCTGATTAAAGGTAACATCAAATTGTTTATTGAAACATTTCTGTTAGTTACTAAGTGTGCATCGAGATAACTAAACACGTTTAATGGAGATTACTTAAGCACTTACTTATGTTTATGATGAATTCTATTTTAAATAAAATTTAACTATTGCATGTTATTTATGTGCACTTCGCCTATCTGTCTTAATAATGTTTTCCTTATCTCGGTAGATATCGGAATAGATTTCTCAATGATTGTTCACTAACGAGTAATTTGTTAATCTTCCGACCGCATCCATCTTAAAGGCAAGTTATCTATAAAAAATATATGTTTGTAATATTTTTAGATTTAATGATTATTAACCTGTTTCCTTAAAAAGTATACCTCCTATCCCATTTTCCACCCCTAAAACGTCTTTTTGTTTTTGGGCGCGTTTAAAAAATAAACGGTCACAAATATAAATGATAAAAATATTTAAATATACTTATTTGATTATTGTAGAGCTTTATTCTGTTGTGTCCCAGGAAGGAGTATTATAATCTATTTTATTTATTTAAACTTCTGGTAGTCAAACCACACTAAATTACGTTGTATTGATGATCCGCAGTTTCCTTTGACTCAGTGAAGAATAATTCACTGGCTTATAGATGAAAAATCCTCGTACTTTAATTTGATTTTGATTAACTGAGCCAAACTCACTTTTTGCAAGAAAGTTTTACCGTACCTTCGGGTATTCCATCATTGCGATCCGATTAAAAAATTAAATTGGTTTCCTAAATACCTAAAGTTGATAACATAATTATTATATTATTAGTATCGTAGATTATTAACAGCAATTTTTTTTGTTGTGTTTTTCATAGTGAAAACAGCATAATAACTAATATTTCTTCGCTTAATATGCTTCGTAAATGGCGAGGGTTAGAATGTTTCAATGCGATCATTTCTTACAAACCGAACTTGCTGACAAACGTATGGAGCTTTAAGTTCGCACCGAAAAAAATTGCGCTAAGTTGGTAGGCAGCGTAGCGTTTGTGGGGGCGGCGCACGGTGGCGTGTAATTTGCGCCTAGTGGACTTTGCCGCTGACGATTTTTTTTTTGTGTTTTTCGATATTCTAATGATGCAGTTTTATTCATTTTAACATTTTTATTACTTCTATATTAAGTATTTTGCAAATAAACAAATATTTTGGGTGATATAAAATTTTTCTTGTTTTCAATGTATGGAAATAATTATAAAATTGCTGATAAGTCCTAAAGCACAAGTGATCACAAAATAATATTCTGGATAATTAATAAGGTCCCCGTACGTGATATTTTAGCCTCAACCAACAACCTCGAAAATGCTCGTAACTTTAGGAAAAAAAATAAAAACTGTTTTCGTGTACGGGAAAATCTTGTATATTGAAGTAAATCACAGGTATTATTAATTTAATTAAATTTAATAATGTAAAACTTCTCACAAATCAATTCTCTTCCTCACAAGGTGATAGGTTTATTCCCACCCGGGGTCGAATGATCGCATTGAATGAACAGTGGTCGAACCAAAAAAGAAAATTGTCCGTTTTCCATTCATGTAGCCATAAAATATGTCCTAGCATGGAACCCAGTTCTTATAAGGTACATTAGGCTAATGTCATGACGGCCATCTATGACAAGTTACATAAAAACAAATAAGAATGGGATTAACAATATAACGTTCCTTAAATTTATTTCCTGTATATTTATTAGTGTATCTTAGTGGCTGCTCTTGAAAACTTTCGAGTGTGATTCCGGCGATACTCCCTGAAATCTTTATTTCGAACTTCTGATGTCTCTTCTGATAGAATTCCAATTGGTATCAGTCCGAACGATTGAATGATGTCCCCTCCATGTGCAAGTATTTTATGCACGCGCGGTGGCATATAGTACCAACTGTACAGATTCAAGTACAATTTATAAGTATCTTTGCAATATGTTTTAAATTCCTCGATATTAATGGCCTGTCCTGAAGATATGGCTTCTAGAATTACTGCAAATCTTATAATAAGGTTTTCATTTATTCCCGTAATGGTGGCTGTGGTATGCGGGTCCCCAAAAAATCTCCTGGCACTGTTCCCGTCATTGGAGTTTCCTTGCCCCTGTTTAACGACATCTATTAAAAGTCCAGTGGTACGTCTGTAGTCGTCAGTTATTTGTGTTTTCCTTTGTTGTATCTTGCGTTTTTCTTCGTCCGTAGTGGCATAATACTTTTTTAAATCTAATTTATATGCAATATGTAGGATGCATTCCATCATACGAATCCAAGCGTGTAGAGTAGATAAGATTTCCGTGTTAGTATTTTTATTTTCTAACACGTTTATGGTACACATTTCTTTTGGTGTGGCATGACATTTGTCACATCTCTGTGTTGAAGTCTGAATTAGAATTGAAGAAGTTTTACCATCCACCATGGTTAGGAATAAGGTGTGACTTATTCGTTTTTCACCAATTTAGGTTTATTTCAGTTTCAATACTGGAGACCTCACGTTGTACGTGTTCCTTTGATTCTTTTATAAATTTGAAGAAAATCGGCCTGCAAAACTTACTTGAATTTGGTTTTTCATTGTTCCGATTGACTTTGTCACCGCATGACAGCTTCAGTGGTACCAAACTTGCCATATACACGGAAGAATCATCGTAGCTTTCGTCCAAAATCTGTTTGTAGCTACTCTGATTTGAGGCACCGTCCAGTCCCCACTTACTTTCTAGTCTAAATTGCGATGAATCATCCTCTGTGCTAACGAACTTTAGCAGTATTTTTGCGGTTTAATCTAGTAAAGACTGCAATTGGATCTGGGCTTCCGAATCAGTGATAGTTATGTCTTCTTTCTTTGGATAGCAATCCTGTTTGACTGATTGTAATTGAAAAGAAGAAGGCAATACGTCAAAGCCTTCTTCTTACAAAATATTCGTCCAAGAATTATACATCCACCTAGTCATTTTTGTAGATAGCATACCTCCCAGAGCTTTTTCGGGACTGAGCTGTCGTTTTTCTTCTTTCTTCTCAATAAATGCTTTGACACGTGGCACTTCGTCGGGATTTTTTAAGAGGTATTCCAGTATTTCCGCGACCTCTTGGTTTCCATTAGCTTTCAGCCTCGTCGACGTGGCAAATGCAAATTCTGGGGATGCGTATGTTTCTCGTATCTGCTCAGTTCTTCTTTTCTTTTGTTTTAAACCTATTTCAGTAAATGGCTTCCTTGATTTAATGTTAGTAGAAGTAAGAAGATTAGTTCCACTGGTAGACGCTATAGTTGCCGGTTCAGGTTCATCGATGCTGATATCGACTTGCTCCGTATCATCGATGCGCTGTCCCTGAAGAGCATTCGTTACACAATCGGGCCACTGAATTCTATTCTATTCTCTCTATTCGATTCTAGCCACGCACTATAGCTCTCGAAGAATTGGTCTAGTTTAGAACCAACATTCATCCATCTTCTGTGAAGAGTAAAACAGAATTTTCTGCAGAACTCATGAAGAGCGGATTGAATATCACTTGTTAAGTCCACGGAAAGCTTAGATTTAATCACATCATACAAAATTTCTTTATTTTTTAAATTGTTATTGTCTTTAAAGATGACATATAGATCCAAATTTGTACACAAACTTACCATTATTGAGACAATTATACTTGCAGCAACAATACGAACACCGAAAATACACCGCGAACAAGTGCGTTGGATAACGTCAGGACGATATGACAGGCTGGTACATACTGATTGTCCACTGAATTCCATGATTACAGGTTACGACAAAAATAGCGCGCTTTCAAATAATCTGTTATCTCTTTCTCGCGCCTTTGTCTTTGGACCTCTTGGACGCGCGATAGATGGCGTTACTCAGTTCACAGACAATGCTCGCCTGTGCTTGCTTATCTCTTTCCTAGTAAACTTTTAATCCGTATTGTTATTCCTGTGAACTCTAATATTTCAGGAATGTTGCATTATTGTAATGCTAATACTGCCACCAATGGAACGAAAGTGTAGAGAACAGTTTCTAGTACATTAATGTAGTGTCTATGTTTCATTTCTAAAGTTGTGAGAATGAGTATGACTCGTTATCTGTAAATTATTTATATTATTTTGACTAGTAGATTAAAACTATTGGCGCGATCAAATAAACGTGGCTTGATCTCAATCTCGAATATTTGTATCTGAAGTGTAAGTAAAACACTTAATTCCACGTACTGAGAATCCGATCTTCATGAATTTGGTCCAGATAGGTTCGCGGGTGATCCTTAAAATATCAAATATTATCATTAACAAGTATTTTTGTAATAATCATAAACTCAGTAAGATTTGTTCATAGGTTACTTTCTCTATGGCTCGAACCAGCCTTACAGGATGTGTCCCAAGTGTGACCTCTTAAAATTATATCCAGTTTTACGTTTTGTGTTTTTTATATTTTTATGTTTATTTATATTTATATAATCATGTTGTTTGCCTATCCGTAGTTAAGCCGGAAATTATGACAAATAAATATGTACTGTAAATCAATTTAGAGAACCTTATATTGTTATTCCCATGTTTGTTTTAATTTAGCTAGAATAGCTAGACTGTCATGATACCAACATACTTTATGGGAACAAGGTGCCATAACAGGTCCATCCTTATACTACTACATAAAACGGACGATTGTCATTGTCGCTTCGACCATTGTACATTCTATGCGATGATACGACCCCGGGTAGAATTAAACCTACTTCCTAGTAAGTAATAGGATTAATTTACACGTAGTTTTAGATTATTCAATTTAGTTAAATGAAGAATACCTGCCAATATACTAGCTTTTCCCATACACGAAAACAGTTTTTATTTTTTTTCCTAAAGTTACGAGCATTTGCGAGGTTGTTGGTTGAAGCTAAAATATCACGTACGGGGACCTTATTAATTATCCAGAATATTATTTTGTGATCACTTGTGCTTTAGGACTTATCAGCAATTTTATAATTATTTCCATACATTGAAAACAAGAAAAATGTTATATCACCCAAAATATTTGTTTATTTGCAAAATACTTAATATAGAAGTAATAAAAATGTTAAAATGAATAAAACTGCATCATTAGAATATCGAAAAACACAAAAAAAAAATCGTCAGCGGCAAAGTCCACTAGGCGCAAATTACACGCCACCGTGCGGCGGGTGGCGCGGTTGCGGCGGCGCCGGCGGCGGCGAGATACCGCGTCGTTGACACGCAGGTGAGTATTTAACAGTTGCCGCAGCATGTGTCGCGACCACAGTCGGCACTGGATCCTCGGACGGAGATACCGTCTGATCGGCACTGCACAAACAAACCCCTAATAGGTACATTTCCAACAATTTAGAAAAATATATAGGTACGCGAGTGCTTCAATAAAATATAATTGCTCTAAATATCTCTCTAAGCCCTAACACGAGCTTTATGTGCGGACGCACGCTTAGACAGAGATGTTCTGGGCGGGGGAAGCGGTGTGGCGCATTGAAAACCCCTTTTTTTTATTAACATAAGCACCCTAGTTTTTCATAATTTACATTAAAAATATGATGTATATCTTTTCAGGAATCGAGAAGAATTGCGAGCTGAATAGTGGGTAGAGATCTTTGCCCGGTATCGGGCGAAAACAAAATGGCGTGGGTACGTACTATTTGTTGACTTTAATTACTAGGCTGCTGTCCTTCATTGCATATTTTACAAATCAGCAACAGTGATAAAACCAAAAAAACCGGCCAAGTGCGAGTTGGACTCGCACACGAAGGGTTCCGTACCATCGCACAAGATTTACAAAATAAAACACGTTTTTCGTATGGGGCCCCCTTTAATTATTATTATTTTATAATGTTACCTATTTGTTGTTATAGCGGCAAAATACATACATAATCTGTGAAAATTTCAGCTTCCTACCTGTTACGGTTCATGAGATACAGCCTTGTGACAGACGGACGGACGGACGGACGGACGGACGGACAGCGGAGGCTTAGTAATAGGGTTCCGTTTTCACCCTTTGGGTACGGAACCCTAAAAAGTATTGTTCAAAGTCAGATTTAAAGCAATAACCCACATATTAATATGAATTCCTACAATTTACTTACTAGTTCCGTCCAGTAGTAATAACCTTATTAGTTGATAGTTCACTAACTTTAGATGTATTTTTTTGGCGGTTCTGGTTCCTCTGGGACATTTCGACCACCGAATGCGTAAACTACTACGAATTTGATAGCATGAATGCTACACAATTCATCAATTAAAATAATATTTCCCTTCGTTTCTATCTCCCTTATTTACTTCGTTTCGTTTCTACTTGATATTTAAATTAAACTTATTGATACATTAAGAAACCTTAAGCTATTGGTAATTTACCAAATTGTGTCAGTGATAACGAATGCTAAGCGTTAACGAAAATTGCTCATGTCATTATCGAGACATCACCATTAAGATGATATCGTGCAATTAACTAACAAACTATGCATTTTTTTCTATTTTATCATAAAATGAATATTAAGGCAAAATAAGTTTACATTTTGAGTGGCAAGGCAAGCTCACATAAAAAATCAGAATACTCTCATAATTAATACATACTTCAATATTTAAATGTCAAAATTACGGCATCAAGACAGCAATAACACAAAAATCAACCAATAATGAGTACTTCCTTTGACGGTTAAATGATGGTGAATGATGGAGATGGCATATCATTGATGAAGATCATTGGTGTATCGTTGCCATCGTACATAGCTCAGAGTGCGGGGCTCGTTTATACTCGCACATGCCCTTTCTGTTTCTAAGATGGGTGATTTCATTTCGTCCTGAATGCGAGCAGATACAACTTTAGGTCCCCTTTCCCTAGGATTAAGCCTCGGATTAAGCCCGCCCGGGTTAGTACCATCACATTGAAGTTTCTTTGCGGGCTTCTTCTTTACTGGGTTGATCGAATCCGCGGATCTTTGTGACGTAACTTGGTGTAGGTAGTATGACTACTAAAAAGTTTAAATAATTGAAATTAAAAATGAAATGAAATTGATTGAAGGATGGTCGACACGAAAATAACATCCGGTTTTCCATCCAGTTCAATGTACCCTTTGCTCATGAAGAGCAGGTCATTGTTAGGCACCTAATTCCTTCGGGAATGCGGTGTGTGTTAGCACAATTTGTACAAATGCCATCACCCTAGACGTCACACATTGGACGTTGACCCACATACATACGTTTTCCTTGCAAATTCCAATGCTTACTGTGGCTTTGAGGTTGCAGGTTCGGGTCCGTACGATTGCAATAAAAAAACGTAATTTATAAATAAATTATATAATTTTATTAAGTAATCTGGCAATTCCATCCCTAAAACCTGCGATCTTTGTACCCGTTTTTCGGATGTCATGAACTAGATGAACATTCGTGCGTCGGGAACCCGATAAAACGTGTTCTAAACCGAATTGCTGGCGTGAGTGCAGCACCTTACCAACGTGCTCCTCTTCACTCATTATCAAGTTTAAACCTGAATTTCATAGCAAATCGTTGCGTAGTTAGGAATCAATGTAAAACCAACTATATGTTAATGTTGTTTTTGCTAAGTGGTTTGCGGAGCATGTGTCTCCTGTAATTACTTCCTCAAACGCGAACGTTCTGCATATCTGATTCACCTCGCTACCCCAAACAGCCAAATATGACGATGGAGTAATTTATTTGGCCAAGTTGGCAACATCTGTCTATTCCAGAATACCCCTTCGTCTGCTGACGAGGACGTTGCGTTGTCGCACACTTTTAGGTTTGCGATTTTCTAAACTGAAATCCATGAAACATTGAAATACCGTGCACAGAGAATTTCCCGCGCCAAGATCGCTTTGACATCCGCTATAAAAGCGGGTTTCTCGACTGAAAGGTTTTCTGATTCCTGAGCTTGGAATACCAAGAATAGGTTTACTGCTCAGCCGTTCCCTATGCTTGCATAACGGAGTGTCCGTGTCTGTATGTTTAGTTGTTGACCGGTGAGGAGAGGCGCAATAATGCGCATAGCTTTCCTCTACTGAAATGATTTCAACGTTTACCTACATAACCTGCAATCGAAGGTCTTGCTTGAAAGTCACGGCAAAAAACTTTTTCTGATTATTTTCAAAATGGTATTGCAATGCTTCGATGTAGATGTCGTTGTATCACCACATATTAACAAGGAATAGGTATTTAACGTAACCAAAAAGAATAATATTAGTCACTTCGTTGTCAGTCGTTTTCAAGTTATTTTATAGCTCAACCACATACATATGATATAAAATTCACTAGGAGACCATTCTTTTAACTTTAGTTCTCCACACTAACAAGAAATAGTTTTTTTCTCGTTGCTTGACGCAAATAAATAACATTTAAAAATTGCTTTATATCCTTATTGACAATTCCCTTTTTCATATTAATTGGGAGTAACCGGAGCGGTTTGATTTCTGAAAATTAGCAGGTTGTCCGGACATAAATGTGCATCCTTCGGAACACATGTCTACTGCTCTACCAACCAAGCTACCCACAAAACTAAAATCCAGACCACTTAAGTAAATACGAATTAGATAAACACATATCCTTGTTCTAGGGACAAACAAATCTTATAAATCAGCACCTAAGTGGATATATGAAGCAGAAAAGTTTTAGCCATCGAGTAAAATCTTGGAACTGTAAAGAACTAAACAAACAAAACAAATTAATAATCTACCTATTCCATGTCCTACTTTTCCTCTATGTCGATAAATCGATAAAATCGCTTTGACAACCGCTGTAAATGTTCCTCTCTAGATTAAAATATTCCTGATCCCTGGTTATTGTTATAATATGTCTTAAATTATATGCACCTTGTTATTTATACCAAGATTGCCTAAAAAACTATTTTAATTGCGTATTCCACTTTTCTATTGAATGGATGTTTCGCTCGTACCGTAGGTCCCTGCGGCACTCGGCACGGGAGCGATGTTACTTCCTTGTGTGTCATGTCACGTTCATCTGCTTTATATTCGATGCATTTGATCAGATTCTCGACCTTCATAAATAAACTACGCGACTTAAAGTTTTTGAGGTTAGTAGAATTTCGAAGGGTAGAGTTAACGTTGTATTATACAACCTTCAAACCGCTACAATTGTCTAACCAGTCAGAGAAACAAGCCCACTCAGCGCTTAACTCTCGATTACCCTAATTATTTATTGTTTTTGTACGCGGAAGAATATTTTTATTCCATGATTTCATCAATTAATGCTAACTATGGGAAAGTTATAATTTTAATGTAGAGTATGAAGTTAAGTCAAATCTGGCAAGCTGGGTTAGAACTTCTTCTTATCCTACGAAGTTGATTTTTTGGGTTCCGTACTCAAAGAGTGCCAACGGAACCCTACTACTAAGCCTCCGCTGTCCGTCCGTCTGTCACAGGGCTGTATCTCATGAACCGTAATAGGTAGATAGGCAGCTGAAAATTTCACAGAGTGTGTATTTATTTTGCCGTTATAACAACAATAAGGTAAAATTTTAAAATAATAAAATAACGTGTTTTTTTAAATCTTTTACGATGGTACGGAACCCTTTGTGTTCGAGTCCAACTCGCACTTGACCACTTTTTTTTACGTGTTGGTTCAGTTCCGATGCTAAACTCGACCCAGTATACAGTATGCGTAAGAACGAAGGGAGAAGGGACTAATCGAGCCTACGGGCAACTGAGTGGCTGTGTAAGATACGGATTCATTTCATATTACTTGCATGTCCTATGCCAGGGTCGCCCTTTTAGTAAAGGATCTTGACTGAGTTTGATGCAAATGCAAACGAATAATGTAACAAATCAATGCATTATTGGTAACATTTCTTCCATATCATATAAAGGGATATTTTAGAAGTAGGTTAGTAATAATTATAGTTCTACATTCTAAACATTTCATAGTACTACTAAGGCCTATTTTCGTGTCTTTAAAACTATATTTTGCCTTGGATGTATATTTATGGATTGTGACCAATCATTTTTAAACAATTTAATTAGGTTGCGCGAAAGTAAACGACAAACATAAAATTACACTAAAGTACAAATATTTGGTATCAAATACTTTTTACGAAAACATGTTCGCTAAGAACCCTTGCTGGCGACATCGCAAACTGGTTTCGGGGCAGGAAACCCGCTCCGAAAATAACAAATAAAATCAAAACGAAATCCAATTCGCCACTATAGAGACTGGTTAAAAATACTGAGGACTGGTTTAGCGGGATGATGACCCCTGCGACGGTGACAAGTCGATCTCTGTCCCTCGCCGTAGGTACACACCATCGGCGACGAAGTTGAGAACACAATAAATAGATGATCGGGCGGGTATGTTAATCGATGATCTGAACTTGTAGCTCGGCGACGTCGAGTCGATGAACTCTGCAACACCAAATGACCACGCTTGAACTTCTTCGTTGTTGCATGCCGTAATTGATACGCCTGTGGCTCTCGCACAAAGCGCCGTGAAGCCGGCTGAGTCAACCACGGAGATCGTCGTCGTGGCATCAACGGCGTGGATGAGCCGAGGGCTAACAATTCATTGCATTGTGTGAGAGAAAAAAAGCGACATAAAAACACTAGAGATCCGCTCTATTGCAATGAATTAATTATCATACGTTCGGTCATTCGTTTGGTTATTTACGTCATTATGTAATTTTTAGGCTACGCTCGTCATACTTACTGACAAAAACTTCCTCCACCAAGAACATTTTCCGTTTTTTTTTAAATCCTCCGTATCTTCGTTCAACGCGGAACGGGGAGAAAATGCACGCACATTCCAATGCATGTGCCGATTAAGTGATCAGATTCTCGACCTTCATAAATAACGACCTTCATTTGGAATGTCGACATTCACAGTCGATCTTCTAGATCCTTCATATTTAGGGTCGGAAAACTATTCAATGAATTTCCTTACGAGGTATTTCCCTCAAAGCACAACCTGGGACCTTCAAACATGGCGTAAAGAAGCACCTGGCCGGCCGGCATGGTTTTCGCAGCCCCCTTGTTGGTTCGAAATCCTATGGGCGTCATCGGGCACCTTTAGAGGTCCTGGCGTATGCCATATTCCGGGCTTAACATTAAAAAAAATCTTCAGCCCAAACACCCCATTCCCAAAGAAATCAGGTGCCTTGAGCATCCCCATAACATCTTTGTTATTTTCCCGAAATTTTAAAGTTGTTTTGAGAGGTTTCGATTTCCTGATATCAGCTTTCGAGATTTGTGGCTGACTTATTTAAATACGGGGAACGTTATGCAAATGACTTGAAAAATCTAAACAGTGCGATACTCGTGCTTGATCGATGGATGTCGACGACCTACGAGGATTCGAGCTGGTTCATTAGTACGTACACACGCTAACCAGACCAAAACACAAGAGTCAATATCATAAAAGGGTTCAACAAAATAATAACGAAGGCGTATGTACCTTAGTGTAGTACAATGGTGTGCCCGGCGTGGGCAATATGGGTTTAGGAATTTAAAGTGGGTAGCGGCAATATAAGTAAGGATGGCACCTATTATTTCCGTTGTGGTGTGTTGGGCTAATAACATGACAGACATAAAACAAGAACAGCTGAATCCGACTTCCTATCAAGCCAACTTAGTCTAAACTGGGCGGTTTGACTACAAGGCTTAACCTAACGAGATGATTATTCAACGCTACGTTCGGTTCGTTCAAAAGTGGTATCGCCCAGATAAATCTTTGGTTCCACTGAATTGGGAAAGACTGAAGTGGTTCTAGTAGTAATAATACTTGCTGGGAAAGTAGAAGTTTAGTGGCCTTATACATTTCATGAAAAAGGAGTAACATAGCCCAGAGGTATTTCAGTTGAATTTGAACTTAATTTAAAACAGTTTTCTGCCCATCCTCATGGCCCAGCGACTATAGAAAAGCGGGATTAGTAACCGAAACTCGTTTGTATGGGAATCGCCAGTTCTACATACAAAAACGGTAGCGCCGGCGAGTCAGTCGCTTACGAATTCGCTTAAGAACACGAAAGCTTCAAACGACGCTAGTACAACAAACATTCGATGTTGCACGTCCAGAATTCGGAAGCGAACTAACTACAGTTAGACGTTTTTCACTTACTCGAGGCTACTCGTATGATCACAGAATAACTAATAGTGCTGTATGATTTTCGACCGTCGCCGCTCCCGTCCTTCTATACTCGCTGTCATAGCCTCTCTACCGTCATAGATTATGACTAGTGTACATTCCCACCAAAATGTGCACGGTTGCAAAAATACTCGTTATCGCCGACGAGGCCTTTTTTAATAAAGATATAAAATACTGATCGAATGACGGAATGATGACTGCTTCGGGATTGTATGTAAATTCATACAGCTTCATCACACTGCGACATCTCACGCCTCCTCAACATGTGTAACGACCTCCTACAATGCCCGGGCGCATGACTCCTTGCAAATTGATATGTTAATCTGCGCAGCTTCGGATTGGCAGGTTCAATCGCCTGCCCCTCGGTCGCATGGCAAAATAACTGTGATTTTTTTTGTGTAAGTCTAATCGCCGGGTGTTAACAATAGCTGTAAAGAGCTAGTGGTCTAGTTCTCTAATGTGGGCAGATGTATTATTGTCAACTTTCAAGCTATTTCGTTCGTGCTGTGTGTGTGATGGCTGCTGGCTATTGAACACTAACATCACACTGCATTCTAGATATAAATAGACGCCATAATGCGAAGACTGTTTGCATTTTTTAGAGATCTTAAACAGATACGCTTATGTACTTCCGGAAGATAGGTCTTGATAATAGACGTAAATACGACGCTAAATTACGTAAGTAATTAATTAATAGAATGTTCAAACCGATGAGATAATTACGTTACAATTATGGCTTACGTTCATATTATCTGGTCTAGGTTGACTTTAGAAGTGTAATAGTTTAGAAATTAATCTGTCAGCATTTTCAAATCATGGTGAAAATTCGGTGTAGAGGGAACGGGACATATCCCGTATAGGCTTAGACCCATAGCTTAGAACATATCAATATCATACTTAGGTTCAGAAAAACCTTATGCAGTTTGTCGACGGTACTAGGTACCTCCAGGAGAATCTGCACATCTACCGTATAACGATATAACATGTTTTTTTGCAGAATGCGCTAGCAGTGGCGCTATGCTTGGCGACGACCGCGCTCGCGTCGCCGGCCGCTGCGCCCGAGACGCCTGCTTCGTCGTTCTTTCGCGGCGCGGTGGAGAGCTCCCCGCCCCGCCCCACTGATCTAGGCTCGGAGGAATTCGGATCCAAGGCACTGCCCCTGCGTTCCTCCGTCGAGAGTGTGCCTTTGAGGTAAGCGCTATTTTTGAGGAAAAACTCTCCACGGAGAATGCTCTTCGGAGCTATATAACGCCATTTCTCCGCCCGACACCATAACAGCTGGCCCTTTAGGGTTCAATAGAGTTGCTATACTGGAAATTCTCTCCCTGCCGACTACCCCTAAAGTACAACCTAGGCTCCTCCTGGGGGGCTCACCAGCCAAGTTTTTGCAGCCCCTGAAAACAAAAATTAAGTCCATGCGGGCGTCGTCGGACTGGGAGTGGCGATAAACATAAATAATCTCTAATAAATTAAGTGCATTGGCATATATTTTTTATGAATTACTAATACCACACCACTCACTGATATGAGCCTAACACATCTCATGGGAACCAGGCGCCATGCTAGGACCTTCCTTTTATTCCACAGCTACAGTTCAATGCGATGCGAAGTAATCGTAGGAATCCAAACTACGAACGACGAATCCCTTAGTTAGACAACTCTTGCGACATGCGACACACGGGAATAAATGTGGTGCAGAAATGTAGTTGCCGGTTCGGCCGGCAAGCATTACAATTTCACAAAACTGTTTTCTTTATGTTATCAGTCCAAAATGAACGGAATTATTGCTTCCTTCTAGAGCCCTTCGTGACCTGGAAGAGCATCGTGTGCCCCTACGTGATGCGGTCGAGACGCGGCCTGATCGCGACACCGTCGCAGCGCTGCGAGATGCCCCGCCCGCCATTGAGGTAAGTTTGTTGCGAGCATGAAAGGACCTGAGTAGCGATGGAAACGCATTCGTATGGCGTCAGCGTAGCCACGAGTTAGTGGAAAACCTGTAACTGTAGCTAGTTCGCTACGAATTCGGGACGCGCAACATCGATTGTTCTTTCAACTAAATATGGCGTCCTGTACAAGAACTCGCAAAAATCAGTACCTAGAAAGCAAATTCGTAACTAAACGAATTCGCTCGTAACTGGCTCTGCCGCCTTTGCATGTAAATGTAGAAATGAGTATCGATTGTTACTTCCTTCCTCCCATGTTCACTGCCTAATGCAGCATCGTGCGTCCAGCAGCGGAAGTACAAACGCAACGATACGGCTGTATCGACCGATAAATAGGGTAGGAGCACCAACAGATGAACAATTAAGCGACTTAGACCACTTTGGATATTTTTAATGGCTATTAGGTTCATTGTCACTTCAGGGGTTGTGGTTTTAACGATGTGATGTACAGTCTAAAACATTTTCAAAATTGTTTACAGCCACCACGTACATAATTTAATTTAAAAAAAAAAACAAATTACGCCAAATGCTTTTTGTGCCGAGTAGATGAAAAAATTGCCCTAATTATGAACAAAAACTGCCCCAAACTTGAACCAACTAATTTATGAACATTTATTTGTTCATGTATTGGTACTATAATCTATTACATGAATAATAACGATCTACATTTTGTTCAGTAATTGGTGTTTAGGTCCAAAACCTGAACTAACAAAAATGCAACATTTTTCTTAGTTCAAGTAATGGTCACAATACCCAGTAGTTGAACATCATACAAAATAAAACCTTAAAAATAATTAAATAGCAAATAAAACCTAGTTCATCTTTTGGGTTATAACTTGAAGATAATGTTAGAAGTTCTTTTAGTAAACCTATTTGGGGTTCACTCTTAGGAATAAGGTTTTAAATCGCCAATAAAAAAATAACCCATGGCCCAATAGTTGAACAGTGTTCAACTATTGGGTTGGTCCATCATTTTGTAATCCATTACTTGAACGGCCTTTTTTAGGTAATATAGCTAAATATTTCACTGTATTTGCGCTTCTTTAGACGAAAAATCAACTCTAGTCTTAATACATGTTAACCTCATAATAATAACAAGCTTGCAGATTTCACAATGAATATTTTGCTTAAGTTTAGGTTATTCTCACCTTAAGTAGAACTTCTACCAAACGCGATCTTTTGTTCCGGGCACAAAATCACAGACCTCTCACGGATGCTACAGACGTCAAACTGTTAAAATTAGTCAATGAATGTATAGGGAAAGTGTTGCCATTATCGTAAAAAAATAACTTCAATGGAAATACATGGCTGGAAGCTTATTTTTTAGGATAAACTTATGAACGTTAATCTAATGGGGTGTGTTCATCTTTTGGTGCTCCTACCCTATGGTTTTGTTGCGCTTATCGTGCGAGCCGAAACGAGATAGAAGACATGTATCGATCGATGAATCAGGAGTGTTCTCAGGAGAGAAATTCACTTTGACATTACTTTGAAATTCTGGGAATGGATCGCAGCGCCAAATGGAACGAGTGGCAAGACACGAAACATTCCCATGTGTTTCCGAATTGAGCGCTTTCGGAAAATGAGATATCAATTTCTATAAACGATCCGTAAATGCACCAGAATAGGTCGGAAAATGTTAATTTATTCATTGAGAGAATGCTGAAGAATTAGCTTCCTGCCCCCCAAACTAGAATTTCTCCTGGCTGACTTCTCCCGGAGTCTCCACCCGCATATAAGTGGGAAATCAGCACTGAAGGAAATTGTGGAGACGTGCAGTTAATTTCCACTGAATATCAAATATTGTCTTCATAAGGTGCTATAGGTTTTTTTGTTACAGGAATCTGAAAACATCCCCAAAGAAGACGTGCCGACTGAAACCGGTTACAAACAGTACTATGGTGCAGCAAATCACCTGAATGAGTGAGTTCATACAATCCAATCTAATACAGATCTAATCAATTATGCTTAAATTACAACAAATGTATTCCATTCGTTTATTCAACCCTTTTTCAATTTAATTACGTGATTAATGTAATCAATACATACAATTTTAAATTATATCATTCCCCATTTTTTGCAGAAACAAGAAGAACGACCGACTTCAACAAGGGAATTTGAACCTCGAAGGTAAACATTGAAGAACATTTTAAGCTAAGCTGCATATTTTAAGGCCGTAGCTTTATAATTTGCAATGATCAGAATAAAATGAATTATTTCCACATATTTGACTAATGCTTCGATTTAGAAATTCGAATTCGAAACCCCAGTGAGCATGGAAAAATGGGAGCAGCGATCTAACCCCATTCGTATGGTGGCAGCATAGCTACGAGTTAGTGGAAAACAGGTAACGTAGGTAGTTAGTTTGCTTACGAAATTGGGATGCGCAAAATCTAATATTCGTTGCACTAATAGCGTCGTTGGAACTCAAGAAAATCAGAAGCGAATTCGTAGGCGAAATAACTCGCAGGCGCTACTGCATTTGCATGTGAAAGTGGCTACGTGGCTGTCGCCACACAAATAGTTTCGGTTGCTACTCCCGTCCTTTCCGTCATTGCGCTTTAGGTTAGGTTATGTTAGGCACAACTCAAATGGACCAAAATCTGTTTTCTTTAGGTATTCGTACACACATTAAATGTGCCTGTAGCTGGATGTGAAACAAATGACTGATGTAGTCCCGTATGGCACAGAGATGCGTCAGACCGCGTCGGAAGCATCCGGGGGCGCGCGTCGCCTCGTGGTGTGCTACGTGGAGGGCTGGGCCGTGTACCGCTCGCCACCGCTAGCCTTCACGGCCGGCCTCGTGCCCGCCGCCTGCACCCACCTGCACTACGCCTTCGCCACGCTGCACCCTGACACCTACGCCGTCACGCCCAACGACCACGACTACGACGTCATCAAAGGTTAGTTTGCATATTTCTTCAAATAAGTTTGAAAGTACGGCACAGAGCTGTGTTAGACGGCGTCGGAAGCAGCCGGGGTCGCGCGTCGCCTCGGGGTGTGCTACGTGAAGGGCTGGACCGTGTACTGCTGGCCTTTACGCCGTCACGCCCAACGACCACGACTACGAGGACATCAAAGGTGTGTCGTCATACTCCTTCGGGGACGTTAGAAGGACTCGGGGTTTGCCAGAACGAGTGACTCTTGATGTGATTCTGGAAATTATCCCGGCGTAAAAGACCATGTTTTATGCAACGTGAATGGCTAATACACATCTACTGTCATGATATTATCTCAACATACCCCTATGGGAACTAGGTACCATGCCCAGGGCCTTCCTTATGTTGTAATGATCAGCATGGAAATAACGATTCTTATTGCCACTTTGCCCATCGTTCTTTCAATACGATGGTACCAACCCTGACAGGATTAACCTTACCTTAACACGTGGAATGTAGACCGCGCACGATGCGAGTAGCTTCTAACAACATGCATGGGAAAAAATGCAGTGGGAACATTTGTTTTATTTTGAAGTGCCGGGACAGCACCCGGCTGTTAATGGTGGACATGGAAAAAAGAAGCGTCTTTCGAAAGGATGAATATTGACTATTGTGTGACTTTCAGGAGGTTACCGCTCGGTGACGGGTCTGCGGCGGACGCGGCCCGCGCTGCGCGTGATGCTGAGCGTCGGCGGCACGGGCAGCGAGCGGCTCATGGCGGAGATGGCCCGCGAGCCCGCGCGCCGCGCCGCCTTCGTCGACAGCGCCGTCGCCTTCCTCAACGAGTACTCCTTCGACGGACTCGAGCTGCATTGGGCCTATCCAGGTACTTACATCAAAATGTGTTTCAGAGAAATGCAACCTGACATGGGTTACCGTTATGATATTAGCCCTATACACCAGATTCCCGAAGGGATTAGGTGCTATGCCAGGACCTTCCCTTTATGATCACGGCTACACTGAACTGGATGGAAAAAATGGACATTTTTTCATTGCCGCTTTGAACACCTTTTCATCCAATGCGAAGGTACCAACCCGGGCGGGCTTAAACCCTACCACCTGGTAGGGGAATAGGACCTACAGTTTTACATTGATTCCGAACCATGGAACAGCTCGCATTCGTGACGAAATGCACTTTTCCAACTCATAAAGAGAAAGAAAGTGGTGCATGAACGGAGCGAGGATTTAAACCCAGACCTCTGGTGCGCTAGGCAAGTCCCCTCGCCACTAGGCTACGAGCTAGGCCGCTCGTTTTATACATGTGATTTATGCATTGAGTTTATACCTTTATCTAAAACATCGCCATGTATTACAAAAGTGCTGTTACCCATCTTACAGGGGAAACTGAATCACATGAAAAGGACGAACTGACCGCCCTGCTGTACGAGCTGAGAGAGAAATTCGCGCCGCACGACTTCATTTTAAGTGTGATCCTACCTTCGTCTCGGTAAGTTTTATGCGATCGTATACTAGCACGGACAGGCCTAACACTACCACAATATACTTACGTAAGGATTAGGGTATGGGTTTGAACCGAATAAAAATTCTTAAGAAAATGAAGATGTGCACACGTTCTAAATAGAGTTCCTGATCTCCTGACACACAAGAAGTCAACCCTTGCGAAGTTGCAGACGCCTAAGAAATGAGAAAGAAATAAGTGATTGCCTTTTATTTGTAAACATTGTACTATTTTAAACATTGTTCTCTTTAAGCTCAACACCCCTGTAACTTTTGCAGAGCTACCGTGACAGGGGTAATTAGCTAAATCGCAGCTAAGTCACACCAATCTTGATGCTCGGACCTAAGCTGTTGACCGCATCGAGTTGCAGGAGTGATTTTGCATCGTCCATCCCAGCCTTGAATCGCTAAAGCGTTGTGGCCACTATCTCAGAACCGGCCTGAATTTGCGCGAGAACGTGCTCTGAACGCATGCAACTGTCCAGGTACTTGGTAGAGGACGGCTACGAGCTGGGTGCGGTGAGCGGTGCGGTGGACTACGCCGTGCTGCAGGCGTGGGACATGCACTCGGAGAACAGGGACCAGGTGCCGAGCCAGGCCGTGCACCACAGCCCGCTACACCGCGACAGCGCCGCTGCCAGCGGCCGCTATGAAAATGTGGTTGGTATGCTTTTCAAGCGCTAAATGATGTCTTCATTGATAACTATCTCTTCAGTATAAATAAAAACATTCTCATCACGAGTGATTATTATCATGGTCCAACGTAAGAAGTATTTCTACCATCTGGGAAAAATAATCCTTCACAAATGCTCAAAATGGTAAAATATATGTGTCTGGTACAACACCTACGGGCACATCACCTCTTGAGGAAACTGGGTTTCGTGCCAGGTTTGTTATATTGCACGGCTACATTGAACGGATGGACGCTTCGACTAATGCTATGACACCAAACCGGGCGGGATTATCCCTACCACCTATTAAGTAAGGAAGAGCCTACAGTTTTACGTGTAATCCAAACCACGAACGGTGAATCCTTCAGTCACCTCTGATGACATGCACGGAATTTAAAGCAGTAGGGCTGTGCCGAAACCCACATAGCACAAAATATAGGAATATGAATAGGCTGCTAGTGACGTCATGTAACGTGCAAAGCTCGCTAAATATGGGCTTCTTATTTTTGCTGTTACTATGATGTTTCTAACCAGCGCCATCTCCCGTCACTGCCAGAACTAGTTATATCGTTATTAAACTGAGCTTAATTCCAAATTTTGTCATTGTAAATAAAAAAAAAATGATGTTAATTTTTAATGTATTCTCAAATTTGAATTGCAACGCCATCTGCTGACTTTTATTATCCCTATTCAACACTTGTATGACGTCTTTCCTATCAATCTTGCAATCTTTCCCTAGTATCATTTATACATTTTTGTCGCCAGGAATTCGCTGTAAAGTACTTGCTGAGAAGGGGCATGGCGAAAGAGAAGCTTGTGCTCGGAGTTCCACTATTCGGCCGCAGTTTCACCCTTACAAACCCCGCTTTTTCCAAGCCTGGAGCGATTGTATCGGGGTGGGGTGCTGAGGGATATTACACCCAGAACAAAGGACTGCTCGCATACTTTGAGGTTTGTTTTATATTAACGCTCTTTTGGGTAATTTGATTGAACCTGTTTTCCAAGCAGTACCTATGGAATAAGTAAGATTATTATTCGTTGATTAAAGGACAATGCCTATTTGAAAAGCGAATTTGAAGATTAAGTAGTCCGTTCCCAAAAAATGCCTAAATATGATATATATCTACCTATACTATATTCAGAATATAAATATTGCACCATAACATTTACTGGGAGGCAACATCGATAGTATTGTAGTTTGGGACTACGAGGACGAGGATCAGAAGTCAGAAAGCGGTCCTGATATTATGCAAATTAAAATCCTGTGAGATCCAATGTTTCAGATATTATTAGTTTGATAAATTTTCCATTTTGGTGAATGTTTTCTTGTAGGTCTGTATGGCGGTACGTGAAGGTCGTGGAGAAGTGAGCCGTGATGGGGACGGCAACGCGTACGCAGTGTTTGGAGACCAATGGGTTGGCTTCGACAATGTAGAGGCTATTACTGAAAAGGTAACACTGACAAATACGTTGCTTTTTCCACTTGTTCTGTATAGGATAAGTTTGCATAACTACATTTACTTCGCGGGTTGCTTCTTGTGGCGATAAATAAGATTTCCTTTTCCATGTTTTCAAATTCTGAAAACAATTTCGTGCCTACTTCAGTTTTATAGAATTATGGAACCACGGGAAACTCGTAATCCAAAGCTCTAACGAAAGAGTAATTGTGAACCTTTTTTCGTTTTTAGTTTTCGGTAACATTTTATGAACCCGCTTTCCAATTATATTGTATGTAATTTCTATGTAGATGTGGCGGTAATGTAATCAGTTGATTAAAATTATACGCCATCATAACTTAACTAAATCTATGGTTTAAAATTTTTAAAAAATCTCAAATTTTCTGACACTATGAAAAATGGTATGGAACTTTAATGAATCTGGCACTTTTATATAAAATGCATTTATAAATTGTTTGCGTTACAGCTAATTTAAGTTATTTTTTAATGGCAGATGCGTTTCGCTGCTCGAACGGGCTTGGCTGGTGGCGCCGCCTGGGCTGTGGATATGGACGACTTCCGAGGACTTTGTGGGGAGAAATGGCCACTCATCACAGCTTTAGCGCAAGCCATTAATGGTAAATTCGCTCAAATAATCGTGTTTGTATTTGTTTATTGCTTGATTTTTCCTTTGACAAACCTTAACATTTATTTCACAAACATCTACTCAATGACCTGAATGCGACCCAGGCATTCTAGTATTATTTATTTTTTAATTCGTTCCACTTACATTTTACCATACGCTAATATTTTATATGTGTTACAAAACAACATCAAACCGTTGTAGTTTCTTCAAAAGACCCTTTGCTAGCTTTGCCATTATCCAAAAGTATGAATGGTATTTTCGCATATGCCTGCACATTTTAAAAATTATCAGTGATTTTATAAAAGTTCATTATTATGTTCTGTCATCTACTTAAATTGTAGTTGTAATTTATAAGGTATTGTATTTGCACGACAGATGAACCAGTGCGCCCCAGCGAGTCACAACTGAAGACCGTATCTTTCTGCGAGCGTGATGCACCGTATTTGTCTTCGGACGCCACTTCGTGCTCAGCCTTCACTCTCTGCTCCGGTGGACTCCGCTATCAACTCGCCTGCGAAGGACACTCACTCTATGATCCTGCGACTGGACGCTGCGGGTAACACAATATCTTATTCATTCGGATGTTTAGGAGTTTTCTCTTTACAACTTGTTTAAATTATCTTAAAAAAATATTTCATGGATTTTCTTTTTTAGGCATACAGACGCCAAAAAATGTGTTCCTGGCCAAACCTTAAGGATAAGTCTGGATGATGCAGCCAATACCTTCGTTGATGATTACAATGAGGTGAGTTTTTTTATTTCTCATTCTCAGCTATTTGAACGCATAGCAGCAAAAAAAACGAAAAAAAATATTTTAGGATTTTGTTTTCGACAACGACACTGATCTAATTTTAAATTTCAGAGAGAATCCGCGGAAATCGACACATTCAAAACTGCAGACCCAATTACATCGTCATCTCAATCTCTGAAAGGTAAGACTAATTTATAAAATTTACTAAGATATCTTCTTAACTCTTTTGTTATTTCTTATCTTTTCTACCTGTTTTCTTTTTTCTAACTTTCTCGTTCTTCTTTCCTTTTCTAGAAACACCTGAATTTACAATTCCTTCCACTCAGACAACGGCTATATTATCCGAATCTATTTTCGAAACGCCTGCTACTATTTCTTATACTAATGTTGAAAATAATAAGCTCGACTTAGCTACAACAGTTTCATCGGAAATTATCGAAAGTTCCACAATGCCAGTAGATACAAACCACATTGATGAAGCCATAAATGCAAACACATCCATTTCGCCAGACATGTTACAAACTGTTACAGAAACTATAATATCTAACTCAGAAATATCACAAGAATCTCAGTCCATAGTTTTGGAGCCCACAAACCAGATTACGACTCCTTCTAATGTTGATAACGGTTTAGCAATGAATATGGATAATATAGCCCAACCAGAAAATCTGCCGATAACAGAGTCAGTCGACGTGATACTTGAAAGTAGTCCTAAACCAATAAACGCTAACACTGATAACGCCTTAGTAATGAATGTGGAAAATATAGCGCAACCAGAAAATCAGCCGATAACGGATTCAGTCGATGTGATTCTTGAAAGTGGTCCTAAACCAACAACCGTAGAAAATAAACAAGAAGAGATCTCTGAGGTTGAAGAGGTTTCTCCTGAAACCAATAATGTCGAATTACCCATAGTAGATCAAACTAACTCCATTCCGCCCTCGTACAATGAGATGGAGACGATAGCTGTAGAAGAAACCGACGCCGCAGGTGAGTCCGATTTAACAAATACATACTTGACCTAAAAGTCAAATTCACTTCTATTCATTACAAATAACACATTTTGGTCAATCAACTAACCTCGACTTTGAAAAAATAAAAATTAAATTTTATAGTAAAATATTCCAAAATATTAACAGAATCCTCATAAAATCCATAAACATAATTCTGATGGGTCAGATATATTGAGATACTTACGTACTTCTACTACTCTTAATCGAATCTTTAAACTCTAACTCACCTCTACTCTTACTAACATCTGGAATTCTTAATAGTATGGTCACCGCATCATTTATACATTTTAGTTTTTTTTTTGAAGCAACTATTTTACAAAAAAAACAATTACTTACAATCAGCAAATAATTTAATAGGACCATAGATTCTATAAAATCAATGATCGTGGCGTTTTCTATGCCGGGGCTTAACCCGTCAAACGCGCCGCCTGGTTTTTTTTTGCTTGCGCCGCTTCAGGCTGAGCATTCTATAGTACTTGAGTTATCGTAGTTCTGATCATTGATTTGAAAATCCGGAGCATGCATGCATTTTTACTTAACACTATACAATAAAATATTTGATAAGTAGAAAAAAACAGATTTTCTAGTTTTTAAGTACCACAATGGTTTTTTGCAAAAACTGTCCTTTCAGCCAAGCAAAATGACAAGCTCGCCGTGTGCTACATGACTAATTGGGCCTTCTACCGACGCGGGGAAGGCAAGTTCGTACCGGAGCACGTTGACACTCGGCTTTGCACACATCTAGTCTACGCCTACGCCACTCTCACGCCGGATAAGCTCGTCGCCAAAGAGTTCGACCCATGGACCGACATCGACAATAGTGAGCTAGCTTTATTCTTTTGAAACATACCACATATACAACATACCTTCATACCAAACATTTCTAAGCTATTACACAAATATTGTGTTATTTATGCTCCCAACTAGACATGGCTGGATAATACTACAACCACTCTGTCATGTATTAGCCCAACATATCACGTGTATGCCAGAACCTTCCTTTATTGCATAGCTTCATTGAACTGGATGGAAAGACGGACAATTTTAATTGGCGCTTCGACTGCTGTTTATTTAATGCGATTGGTAAACCCGAGCGGGCTGAACCTCTGTTAAGTAAGGAAGGAGACCGGTCTCTAACGACATGGACGGGAAGAAATGGAGTGGGGTCACTTTAGGCCCACATAGCCCGAATACCTTCACACTATACTTTTTGTATGTTGAGTACAGCATTTGACCTACGCCAGCCCATCACATATGAGGTGCCCGACGGCAGGCCAGATGCTTCTCACTCACTTGCCGTTTGAAGGACTCAAAGCTGTACTTTGGGAGAAATACCTTAACGGGGAGCGCATTTCATAGTTTTCCAACTTTAAAGATAATGTATAGATCGATTGGTTCTTACTTTGGAACTGTCGACAGTGAATCGCTGCATTCCCTACCTGTTCCGCGTTGAGCGATGGTAGAAAGTGGACGAATCGACTGCAAAGGTCCTCTGCATTTGCCTAATCAATTTGAATGCTTCCTACAGATCTGTTTGAGCGAGTGACCTCCCTAAAAGATGTGAAGGTACTTCTTGGACTGGGCGGTTGGACTGACTCTGCTGGCGATAAATATTCTCGCCTCGTCTCCTCTGGAGCTGCCAGAAAGAACTTTGTCGTCAACCTCATAGCTCTCCT
Organism: Incurvaria masculella; assembly: GCA_946894095.1. NCBI lineage: Eukaryota > Metazoa > Arthropoda > Insecta > Lepidoptera > Incurvariidae > Incurvaria > Incurvaria masculella. The sequence continues at coordinate 11,009,075 of OX335647.2, forward strand.
CCGCCAGCATGGCTTTAAAGGTGTGCACCTGGATTGGAATTATCCAGTGTGCTGGCAGAGTGACTGCAAGAAAGGACCAGCCTCTGATAAGGCTAACTTCGCTAAGTTTATTCAGGTGAGCACTAACATAAACGGTCAACTACATATATGTATTTTGGTTAAGTGTTATCTAGTTACATCAGTACTGCTTTAGTAACTATTAATTTAAATTTTATCAGAACAACTATCCGGCTACCATAGCTTACATGATCTATTAAAAGCGTGTATGGTAGATTTAGCTAGAGTTAAGTTTATTTTAGACGGAAAGAAATGGTACTTCAGCTACAAAATCCTTTGTCTAGTAATTTCAATCAGATATCAGTTATGACCATGTACCTCTTACAGCTGAATTCTCCATTTAATTTCAACCAGAATCATTTTATTAATTGATGTCCTTTCCCTTTAAACCAATTTTCCTTGTCACCGGGTTGTGGTGACTCGGTTTTGGATTCATTTAATCAAAATCTTATAAATTATTTTGGCCTGTGATAACCTTAACTTATGTTAATTGCAGGAGTTGGCCTCGGAACTGCATGCAGTGGGCATGGAGTTGGGCGTTGCCGTATCCGGTTACAAGGAGATCATTGAGCAAGCGTACGACCTGCCTTCGCTGTCATCATCCGCTGACTTCCTCAGCGCAATGACGTATGACTACCACGGTGGCTGGGAGCAATCCGTCGCACACTCTACGCCGCTCACCGCAAGACCTGGAGAGAAATTGCCTGAATATTCTATTGTAAGATTTTTTTGAAGAAGTCAAACTCTGTGCTCTAGTAAATTTGTGTAATCAGAGCTCACAGAACTTATAAGTACATACCTTTCCTTTGAATATGCAAAGTTTACAAAGCAGTAGAACATTTCTAGATAGCCATACTGCAGTGAATGCTTTGCTTACTTGTAACTTGGACTGTAACTTGTAGCAAGAGGACTGGGGGGACCTCAAAACTTAGATTAGCTAAATCGTCTCTTTTCAACAGGAATACGCAATTAAAGCCCTAATATCTGGTGGAGCCAACCCCAAGAAATTACTCCTGGGCCTTGCGTTCTACGGACAGTCATACCGTCTCGAGGAGGCCGAGGGTGCTGCGGTGCCCGGCAGCGCGGCCTCCGGTCCCGGCGAGCCCGGCGAGTTCACCAAGCAGCCTGGCATGCTGGCCTACTATGAAATCTGCTACAGAAGTAATACATATTTTTTTTCATTATTTTATGATTGTCGCCCAATTACTTTAATTGTTGCCTCTGTTACGGTTAAGGACGTTGGAAAAAAAAATACAGCAATGTTTCTTGCCATTTCTTTTTTCCGTGTTTTGTTGAACAGGAAAATGTTAAAATATGATAAATCTGAGTCCAGGGTACTGTCTATGGATGATGAATAAGCAATCAACAAAAATAATCGATCAAAACTCATCCGTATGAAGACAGCGTGAAAATGTATTTCTGTAGTAATAAATGTCGCGCTACATCAAATATCTGTTGCTCTAAATAGCTTTCTCTGACGTTCTTACGTGTCGTTGGAACTCGAGAAAATCAGTACTGATCGAATTCGTATACGAACTCACTCGCCGGGCTACCGTTTTTGAATGTTAAAGTGGCTACAGCGCCGCCCCCATGCAATCAAGTTCCAGTTGCTACTTCCGTCCTTCCATGCTCGCTGGTTACGGTAGAGGTCACCGGGCATACATTCGCTCTCCTTCATTAGTATTCTTCTTATTACAATTATGTTTACCACTTACGTGTCTAATGAATCCAATGGTGCATGTTTACTTTTCAGTGAAGAATCTGCGTTGGCAAAGCGGACGTCAGACAGGAGCCGGACCTTACGCGTACTCTCGCGATCAGTGGGTGGGCTTCGATGACCCAAAATCTATCAAAGAAAAGGTAGGCCTTAAACGAACAATGATCAATATTTTCTCAATGTGACTGTACATATAGGGATTGCTATGTAAGCATAAGAAGTAGCTTCCTTGTCAGGACTTTTCTTTTATTATACGCCTGCATTAAACTGGATGGAAAACACGGACGATTATCATTGCCGCATCGATCACCGTTCACCAACCAACCAACCTGGGCGGGATGAACCCTACCTAGTAAGGAAGGACCTGCAGTTTTACGTGGAATCCGAACCACGAACGACGAATCCCTTAGGCTGGAGTGCACCATCTCTGGTTATCGCTAATCTTTTTGTTAAATATGTTCTGTCTTATTCCTCAGGCAAATATTTAACAATAACATTAACCATAACCATAGACCACTGTCATACAACATGCGCGAGAAGAAATGCATGTACCATTTTGTATTCGTTTAATGTGCCGGACCCCACACGGTACATTTTTAAAATGTTACTTAAGATCCAGAGTACTTCCAAGGAACCCGTACACGAATAACTAAACTTGCTCAATTTGCAGCAATCACTCTCGAATTCGTCGTCACGACAACATCCAGGAATATCCGGCAACATGGTTTATAGACAAGTATGGAACCATTCGTGGAGCAATTAATTGCCAGCATGTGGCGAACAAGTGCACGGAAACGTGGCAATTCGATAACACGAAAAGTATGGAGCGATGTGGAGCAATATTGCTCCATATCGCTAGGATAATTGCCGAAAATGTATTGGGGTTGCTCTATGTACTCCATCATTGCTCCACTATGTTTGGCAATAGTTGCCCAGCAATTAATTACCTCAAAAATTGCCCATGTACGGGCACCTTAAAAGAAGTCCCTTTATAGGTGGAATGGGGTCTCCGACAAGGGTTGGGCGGTGTGACGGCTTGGACCATGGACCTCGACGACTTCAGCAACCGCTGCTGCGCCGAGCCGTCGCCGCTGCTGCGCGCTGCCAACCGCGCGCTCGGCCGCGGCATCCCCGCGACCCCCGCGGCCTCCTGCGCGCGCCCCCCCGCGCCCGCCACACCGCCGCCGCCCACCACCACCGTCGCCGACGCGTCAGGTCAGTCGGGGCACACTGAACTTCGAGCTTGTGCTTTTTACCCATTTTGCCAAGAGGAATTCGATGTAGTTGCAGAGGCGGACTTGCAGTCATAGCCGCCTTAGGCCGTGTAGAGTATCAGTCTTCTCGGCTCATCATTTACTGAGACATGTGATATGAATTTACTTTGTTTGCAACATTTATCGATATCGGTCGTGAAGAAGTAAGAAACTGGTTTTTTTTTTCTGGTAAGGGATGTAATACTGTATGCTTTAGTGTGAAGTAAATTAGTCTCACAACCACGGAATATTGAGGAGCTCACAAGCTCATATGAATGACGAAATGCACTAAACCAACTTAGAAATAGAAATGACATGGTGCATGAACATTGTATGCACTCAGGGAAGCGAACACGAGAAGTTCTCGCGTGAGAAGCTGTCTAACTTTTTGTAGAAGAAATATTGTTTTCCAAATAGAGTTTGACAGTTTCGAACACGAGAACTTCTCGTGTTCGCTTCCTTGAGTAGACCCGCTCGGCGGGGATTTAACCCATTGAAGAAAATTCCCAGCGTAAGTTTTTCTATTAATACAAAATGTCCAAAGAATGGTCTGTATTCTTCCATTCTTTTCACACACTTTCTTTGTACAGTGCGTCATTTATTCCGTTATCAATAGGAGGCGGTGGCGGGTCTCACGATCACGGCTCGCACAACTCCGGCTCGACGACGTGGCCTTCGTGGACTTCAGCCACCAGCAGGCCCACCTCCACGCCTTCCACCATGCAGACGTGGTGGCCGACCGCCGCCCCCACAACCACCACTACCACAACGCTAGCCCCCACCACCACCACCACCACTACCACCACAGCTAAACCAGTCGAATCGCCACCTGCGATCGGCTCTGGTGAGTTTAATCGTTTAATCGTAGATTTGTTAGGCATAGACGATGAAATTATACTATCACTTAGACATATAGAACCGAATCGACTATAGACGAAATTATAAACAAACTTGTAGCATTACGTTTTGCAGCATGTCGTTGTCTTCACGCTGCCTGATTTTAAACTCGCTTAACAGACTTTGCTTAAGTTACTTCTACTTAATATGATTTATTAGCGGACTAAGCCCCGATAGCACGAAGAGACGGCTAAGTTAATCAGTGTTCAAACACGTCACTTTTAGTGAACCGAATGGAGTTCCTTCCATACTGTCCATACAATGTTACTTGTTTAATCATACGTTGACGTTGATTTTGATTTTTGTCCTTTCGTGCACTTTACTCTCTTTATGGACAATATGGAAGGTAGATGAGTCGACTCTCTGCAGTTAGCTAAATGTGGCGTGAACATTGATTAACTCAGACGTCTTTTCCTGCGAACGGATCTAAGGTTTCTGTAGGGACTATCGAGTATGTATGCACGGTGAGCATAATTTATGACTCTCTTCATCAGACACCGATTATCATTGATTCCTTTTCTTGCTGCTTAGTTGGATAATTTCCTTAGAACTAAGATCCAATAACATTCATTCACAGATATCGTGGGTGAAGGAGACCGGTGCGACGGTCTGGCGGGCGACTACCACGCGGCGGCTGGCAGCTGCGACGCGTACCTGCAGTGCGTGGGCGGCGCCTGGCGCAAGCACCGCTGCGCTCCAGGCCTGCACTGGAGCGCCAAGACTCGCCGCTGCGATTGGCCTAGCTCCGCCAAGTGCAACCGTTAGTTATCGTTTTACCATTCCGCCTCTTTCGATTTTAACATTACTAAGAATCCTAAGCTAGATGGCAACATTTCACCAGTGGAGTTCAGCAATGCGCTCAAACACAAGGATACTGCTCCGGGAGTTGATGGTATCACCTACTCTATGGTGTCTCATCTTCCTCAAGCGGGTAAGGTTGTATTGCTCCATTTATATAATAGGATATTACAAACAGGTTTTGTGCCTATTCAATGGAAAACAATTCGGATAATAGCAATACCTAAGTTAGGTCGCGATCCAACACTTGTCTCTTCTCTGCGCCCAATATCTCTGATTTCCTGTTTATGTAAAATATTTCATGTCATACTAACAAGGAGGCTAGAGTGGTGGACAGAAAGGAATAAATTGCTATCTCAGTCTACGATTGGCTTAAGGCGCGGACAGTCCTGTCTGGACAATTTAGCTCGACTCGTGACCTCAATACAACTCGGACAGGTCCAGAACCAGCCCACTCTAGCCTGCTTTTTAGATATAGACAATGCTTACAATAATGTTAATACTACAGTACTTATCACAACATTGAGAGATTGTAATTTTGGCAAGCAAATTATACACTACATTTGGAATTTTCTGAGAGAAAGACTGTTAGAGACACCTACTGAGGAAGGTTCATTAATAATCAGGAAATGTGACAAAGGGCTTGCTCAAGGAGATCCAATGTCACCACTCTTGTTTAACCTAATTACGGCCAATATTTGCAAATCTGTTACCAATGTTTTAATTTCTCAGTATGCTGATGACTTTGTTGTATTTATTACGTCTTCAAAATTGTATGATGCAAAAATTATATTAGAAAGCAACATTAAAGATATTGTAAAAAAATTAAATGAAATTGGTTTAGACATTTCGGTATCAAAGACAGACATATGTGTTTTTGCCAGGGGTCACAGGAGAAATAATGTAAATATTCAACTCGATGATAGGAATATTAAGAGAGCATCATTTGTTAAATCTCTGGGACTATGGTTGGATGAAGGTCTAAAATGGAGAAAGCAAGTAATCCAAAATTTTTCAAAAACATCAAAATATATAGACATACTTAAAGCACTGGCAGGAAGTTCTTGGGGTGTCCACCCAGTTCACTTGAGACGTCTATACATAAGTCTAATACGCAGCCGATTGGATTATGGGTGCTTTCTCTATGGAAATAGTTGCCAATCTAATCTCAACAAGCTTAGTGTGCTACAAAATAGAGCTTTGAGAATAATTGGAGGGTACAGCAGGACCACACCTATACATGTGATGGAAAGTGACTTATGTATACAACCCCTACATGTAAGAACTTACTATTTAGCTAGCAAATATGTACTAAAAGCAATGAGCAGAGAGCAAAGAGAGATGGGATTAACTTTACAACGCTGCTTATACAAAAAAACGGTCAAGCGTGAACGTGTTCACGTGCCCAGGGTCCCGTCACTGCTGGACATGGCAACATTACGATAATTTTGCAATTTCGATTAGTCGACCATCATCCATAACCATTCCCCCGTATCGCCTGGTATAATTAGTGAGCATGGAAAAAGAAGTGTCCTTCCATGCTCGCTGGGTACGATGAACAGTCATGTATTTCATTTAGTCAAAGAGGAAACACAAATAATTTAAGAGAAATTTCTTATTGCCATCGACCGTCGATGGAGCAAAACAATCCTATCTCTTTCCAAAGTCACATTACGTGACTGTGCATACATTGGGATATCGAGCTTCAAAATAAAAAATGCAATAAAAATACCAAATGTAGACGATCCGAAAGATCAAAAGTTAGAACTGTTTTTTCGCAGAAATGACTGGCGCTGGCGAGTCAACCTGGTCCACTACCAGCACCCTGGCGCCTACAACAGCTCGCCCGCCCGCGACACGTCCTCCCACTACCACCATCACCATTACCACCACCACCACTACCACAACCACCCCTACCCCAACCACTACCACTACTCAACTTCCTCTTCCGCCGAGTACACTAGAGCCTGGATCGTCAGCAGAAGGTAAGGGACTATATTACCTTCTCTTTTATCCGATTTAATGATTGACCTTGAACTATTATTACTTATTAATACTATATTTTGAGCTATTCCGTGCATAGTTACCCTCGGTAGCCCAGTGGTGCGACGCTTAGCGATTCGATAAGTTGGGTGAAGCACCTCCGAGCGCGTTTGAATTCTGGATGGGTGACCATTTTCAACCGTTGAGGCTAGCCGTTGTTCGAAATCCACGTAAAACTCTAGGTTCTTCCTTCCTTACTTACTAATTGGTAGGGTTAATCCCACCCGGGTTGATACCATCGCATTGAATGAACGATGGTCGAAGCGGCAATGAAAATTGTCCGTGTTTTCTATCCAGTTGAATACAGCCGATCAATATAAGGAAGGTCCTGGCATGGCACCTAGTTCCCATGTGACGCGTAGGGCTAATATCTCACGGTCAATTTGGTATTAGCTATCCATGTTAAATTACATAAAAAAAATATGTCATAAACATTGAAAGTGTTTTAGTGCATATTTGTTATCAATCAAAACTGATCCATTCAGTAGATTTCGAAGTTGCCCAGCACAGCAAATCTAGATTTATGGTAGGCCCTCCGTGCAGATTTTGCGCTTTATTTATTAAAAACCGGCCAAGTGCGAGTAGGACTCGCACACGAAGGGTTCCGTACCATCGTAAATGATTGAATAAAAAAAAAATTTTTTTTGTATTTTTATAACATTTTATTTTTTGTAAAAATATCTATGTAAAAAATCACTTTGTTCCGTTGCTCCATTTCAAGAAGGAAAACTTTCGGATATCTAATATTGTAAGGATAGATTTTTATTTTTCCATAGTTTAATATATAAGCAAATCAAAATATACATAATAGCTTCACTGGTGTGTTTCTGTGGTTACAGGAGAGGCGGTAGAGAACGGCTCTTGCGACGGTCTGGCGGGCGACTACCACGCGGCGGCTGGCAGCTGCGACTCATACCTACAGTGTGTGGGAGGCTTGTGGCGCAAGCACCGCTGCGCTCCAGGCCTGCACTGGAGCGCCAAGTCGCAGCGCTGCGACTGGCCCAGGGCTGCCAACTGCGACGGTTCGTATTTTCGATGTTTGCGGGGAGTAACAGCAGAGCAAATGTATTTCCGCATTATTTGGTTTCTAATGAGTATCGTTATATACCGTCGGAGCGAATAAATGAAGTTTAGATCTACAAATCAAAGCAAAAGAATTAAATACGTGCTTATTTTTTATGTGTACCTAAACTCACAGCCAGGTACCGAAAGTTAAATGCAAGTAAAGACACATTTACATTTGAACGATGTTACAATAGGTATTTCAGGTGGAAACAAGGTCCCTGCACCGGCACCAACTACCACAACGACCACTACCACCACCACCGCTGCACCAGCTCCCCCACCAATCCAGGACGACGTCACTGAAGTCCTCCGACCTGGAATGGTATATTTAATATATCTTCGTATTATTTGCTGAACCTACATCATTCAATATATATTTTTCACACTGTATGTCAAAGGGAACTAAATAGATGTAGCCAATTTAATGTTGCTATTTTGGAATGGGTACATCAAACTGAACGATATGTAAAAAATATATTCAATGACTATAACCAATTTTGTTCTATGGGGCTATCCATGCTCATCTCTACCACCTAGTAAAGGAAGGCTATGCACAGTTTTACATGGATCGCAAAACATAAAGCTAAAGAAGTATAGTGCACGCATACCTTGGGTCTTGAACCTATTATCTTCGATGATTACGATAGACTGCAGGTTTAACCGCTAGGCTACGGGCCGCTTAAAATATAATTTGGCTTTGTGTATTATTGTAACGATGTATGCTGTAGAAATGTCGATACGTCGTATAGAGAATCGTGAGAAATAAACTTGGGAATGTGTCAACCCTGATCCGCTGTTTCCCCGCGGCAGGCGTGCGAGACGGGCACCTACCACGCGCACCCGCGCTGCAGCAAGTTCTTCGTTTGCGTGAACGGCGCGCTCGTGGCGCAGAGCTGCGCGCCTGGGCTGCAGTGGAACCGCGAGCGGCGCATGTGCGACTTCCCCGCCCAGGCCGGCTGCACGGAGCGGCGCAGGCCGGCCACGCCCGCCAAGGACAAACCGCTCGCCGACTCGCCGTCGGCCGCCCTGGTGGAGCACCCCATGCCGATGAGTGAGTAGACAGCGCCTAGTGCCGCTACTGCTACCGGCCTACTCTACCGATGTCAAAAGTTATCAGTTGAAAGCTTCGAATTTACATAAATTGCGAGGGATGTTAACACCAATCAATTTCAGTAGCCAAATTATTTATTTTTAAAATTGATTGTGTAGTCTATTTACCTTTGAAACTGCTGTAAGTCTACCTAACAAAAAATATTTAATTGTGAATTGTTTTCTATGAATTTGGAGATTGTTAACAAATTGAGTATTTGTGTACTGAAATTTATTTTGAATAAAATTGTTGAGACTGTTTTTCTGCTTCTTCTTCTTCTTCTTCATCTGTATTTCCTTTCTTCTTATCTTATCCTTCTCCTTCCTAACTTTCAAACTATTTCATATCTAACAAACAACTACTTATGCTTGTATGTACATCTATCTAATCATACACTTGGGTTCAAACCCTTCGAACTGAAATAGATTTTAATGCAACTTTCATTAGCAATCTATGGTTATGGTATACGAAGAAACAATGATTCATAGAAAACAATTGGCAATTTTATGTTTTTTTTATGTAACTGGAGATGCAGATGGATGCTACCCACCTACTGTTATAACATTAGCCCATAACACACATACGAACTAGGTGCCGTGCCAGGAAATTACTTATAAAGCAGGGCTGCATTGAACTGCATGGAAAATTGGGAACATTAAAGCAATAGGGGCGCGGGGACTTGCCTAACGTACCAGAGGTCTGGGTTAAAATCCTCGCCCTGATCATGCACCACTTTAATTCTCTTTCAAAGTTGGATAAGTGAATTTCGTCACGAATGCGAGCTGCTCCTTGATTCGGAATCCATGTAAAACTGTAGGTCCCCTTCCCTACTAGGTGGTAGGGTTTAAGCCCACCCGGGTTGGTACCATCGCATGGGATGAAAATATGGTCGAAGCGGCAATACAAAAAGGCTAAAACGAATATTCAACTCTCTGCTCCGACCGCGCACAACTGACTGATCCCACAGAAAGATACAGCTGCTCCTCCCGCGAAGGAGTCCCGACGGAAATACGTGTGGAATAAATGAAAAAGCTATAAAAAGTATCAAGCTAGGAAAGGCTGCAGGTTCTGATAAGGTTGTTTCTGAGATGCTTCAATTTGGAGGTGATTAAGTATTTACTGCAAATAATGCACTATTTACCTTTTTAAAACACGTGACCACTTTCAATCGGTGTACGGCTGCAAGTATCCCACTGTAAATTGAAAAAAAGGTCGCAACAAAAACCAGGCAACTGCGAGTCGGACTCGCACACGAAGGGTTCCGACCATGGTACAAGATTTAAGGTGGCCCAACCCGGCGGGCCTAACTCATTCGCTGGCACGGTACAAAACCGTGCTGTTGCGCTCTTGGACCTTCTCTGTTTCAAAGAATAAGACAGGCTCCGGGATGAGGAAGATGCAACATGTCCACAAAAAAGACAATGTGCATAGTGTATGATTTGGTAAGATTTACGAAAATTTTAATTTCAAAACGACTTAAAGCTAAAAGTAAACCACGACCGCTGTAGTAAAAGATCGAACAAAAACCAAACAGATTATAAATCTTGATTAAATAAGCTATGTCTGATAACTAATCTTTTTAAGATGTTTTTACTTTATCATTGCGTAATCCACCTCCAAAGTTATTGTATAAAACGCGCGAAAAATGCGAACTTTCGGACCTTATAACATAGAAACCAAACATATTTTTACAATGCCAATAGTCATCAGACATCTAGTTTGATCAAATAAAGCTATTTTGAGCAAAATTTTGGATCTCTGACAAGAAATATGGGCGTGATCTTCTTTCCCTTTTTGTATGGGGAGATGAGCGGGATGGGCCACCTTAAGAAAAAAAACACGTTTTTTGTATGGCTATTTGTTGTTACAGCAGTGTGTATTAATATAACATTAAATACACACAAAGCTGCCTCCCTATCGCCCGGTTTCACCACCTCCAACTACAAAAATCCCAAAGTTACCTTTCGGTTACACCACACAAATATGCAATATAACCGAAAGTTAACTATCGGATTTCAGGTAGCTGGAGGTGGTGGAACCGGGCGCATGAGATACAGCCCTGTGACAGAAGGACGGACGGACAGCGGAGACTTAGCAATGGGGTTCCGTTGGCACCCTTTGCGTACGAAACCCTAAAAACTGCAAAAAAATCAATTTAAATACATATGAGACAGTTCGAAAACTGTATGGAAAAAAAATCGGATATAAAAATAGTGATAAAAAAAAAAGTCGAATTGAGAACCTCCTCTTTTTTGAAGTGGCTTAAAATGTTTAAAAGTTCTGAAATAAAAGAAATTCAGGCAGATTTTTTTGGTATGAGTATATAACCGAAAACGTTCTTGCCTAACACCAGAAAGTTGTCTGTAAAAAGCTATGAACGTGCGCGAGGATTGAACTTTAGACTATTTTGGCTAGAGACACTCTAACAGAGGTCTCTAGGTGTCTAAAATACCCACATTTTTCAATCCATGTCAATGTCAATCCAGCCAAATCGTTTATGCACAGATGTTTGACTAAGTTTAAATGCAGTGATTGGGTATTACGTCTGGGTGACGTGTCTTATCAGATGCCTTCTGTATGCTGACGATGTTGTGCTGACTTCAACGGCGGAGAGATTGAATCTGATGATATCTACCATGAATGGTGTCCAAATGGTGGATGTGCAACTGTAATGGGCAACGAACGATGTAGGAAAATAAATGCAAGGAAAACGAAAGTAGGTATATACCACGGAGGATAGAGGTAGAGAGGAGATGTTTTTATCTCATATTACTAAGGATCGCAGCGTGACACTGTGCGGGGAAGCGGGGGGAAAATCGCTTCATGGTGGGGTCATGCACCGCCCATTTTTGCGAAATCCATCTACCGGAAGAATCGATATTCTGGTAGCAGCTATTCCGAGAGCTATTCTTAGTGGTCACAAGACTACAACTAGATGGCGCCTTTTAAATTTTACTGTGTTTTTTTTTCTATTAAAAAACCTTCGAAATTTAAATCTATGCGCGGATTCAAATAATTTTAATTTAAAAATGTAATAAAAATTTACATCATGAGATCAATATTTCTTACCGTAAAAAGAAAATGATAGCGCGCCATCTATCGGCACATAGCGAGAGCGATACATCAATACAATGCTCGAATATTGACTCAAATTATAAAATATGAGGTGTTTTACTGACAAATAAAACGTAATGATGGAGATTTTCAACTCAAAGTTGAAAATTATAGCGAAAATTTAAAAACTGATCTTAATACACGGATTCAAAGTTTGGACAAGTCAAGCGAATGGATGACAAAAGAATGACGATGCAAATTTACAGAGAAAACATGACTGTATCTGTCGTGCACGGACAGCCTGGGATCATATGGTGGAACCACCACCAGACTGATGTAATAAGATGTACAAACTTGAAACCTTTCATGCAAGTTTCTTTCTGACATAATATGGAAATCACTGACTATGCAGACTATGCACTTTCGCAGCCTCTGTGAAAGTCCGAAAGCCCATGGCCGTCATCGGTAGCCTTTTTTGTGAGGTCCCCGCTTAAAATAAAAAAAATATGAATTCAAGAAAACCAACAATTCATGCTGAGCGATTCAACTCTAGTTCAAGACATGTGGTCCCTGTAATATTCAGAGAGATCACGATATGTTTGGTCACGATGCTAAATATGCCGGTCTGCCTGCGCCTAGAGGTTGCGTTAGCTAAATTGGCTATACAAAATAGATGTTGGTATGTACCTTCTGATGAATATACTGATTGTCTGGAAATGTTATGTGGTAATGTTAAATGGAAATACATAAATATACCTAAATTTATATCTGTAACCTAAATCGCCTATAACTACGAGATGCAACCAAAGGGTTGTTTTGTTTTGATATTACTAAGCAAGTTTCAGTTTGTAAAGATTCATGGTTCGTTATTTGCAGCCATTTACATTAGTTATCTATTTTTTTGGCACGATAACTACTTTTTCAGACCGACACATTTAGCTTCAGGGGGTTGGTCTTTATCCTGTGAACCCAGTTCCAGCCGTTTATGTAATCGTCACCATTTTTGTCGCAACCTGCTAGTCTATAACGCCGGTGACGGCTCTATCAGCAGGCTTGTGCACCGATGGCACCTACGCGGCATACCCGGGCGACTGCGGCCGCTACCGCCACTGCCAGCACGGCACTTACCAGCAGTTCCACTGCAGCGCCGGCCTGCACTGGAACCAGGTCTGCCTCGCCGTACTCCTGTCCGCACTGCTTATGGCCAACACTCTTTACTCATCGAGCAAGGAAGGGTGGCAGTGGCAACCGAAACTCTTATGTAAAGCGGCTGCGGAGTCACGTTTAATAATACACTGACGGTAGCGCCGGCCAGACAGTTTGGTTACGAATTCGCTCACGCCTCATGTTCTTGAGTGCCAAAGACCAGTAAGAACCGCTCAGGATAACATTTAGTGCAACGAAAAATTGATGTCACGCCTTCTGAATTCTGACTGGCCAGTGCTACCGTCAGTGTATTATCAATCAAACATGGCTGCGCTGCCGCTATACGTAGGACTTTCAGTCGCCACTCCCGTCCTTCCTTACTCAATGTCTTTGCTTCGTGCCACGCTCTTATGCAAGCAACAAACTTGACGAGCTTCTTACAACTTAACGAGCATTGAAATCGCCAAAATAATTGATTTTGTTATTAATTTCGTTTGTTCGAACATCAATAAAAAAAATATGAACTAGATGCAGTGAAGGGTTCCAAAGCACGTAAGAACCTAACCGAAAACATCCCATATCTCAAGATGCCAAATTTTGTTCCAACTTTTCTTAGAAAGGGTTTTTAAGTTCTACTACCTTCAACATTTTCCACGACATAGCTAAAAAGTTATGTAGAGGTTACATTTGAAAAAAATAAAAAAACGTTTCTAACAGACTATTACTCGAAATCTCTACACTGACTTATCTAACGATACCCCCTCATGCTTTTATGAACTGAATATTTTTATATCCTTTAATTACCACGTCAAATTTTGATTTTGCTCGTAATTTTATTACTTACAACATTATACACCGTGTCCGGTATAAGGTTACGAATAATTAAAAGGCAGGTCATATATCCTATCCGTAAGCTCGTCATAACAAAGAAAGTTCGAAAGTAGTAAGTTGAAAAAAAAAATTAAAAATATTATTTATCAGTATACTTGCGCCCTAATAACTACTGCAAGCGCGCTGCGCCATCTTCACCGCGCATGGGTTTAATTTGTTGCATCGCGCATCACATTACCACAATACCTAAGACAGTAGGTAGATTATGTACCTTAGGTACTTACGTTTATATTAGGAGAGGGCGGCAGCGGCCCCTTCTAAGACCACGCGCCGCTCGATCTGCCACCACATTCCATTGTTCGTAAACATGCTCTCGTCCGTCCACAACACAGATTCCACAAACATTGGTTGGCGTTGCTGCTGGAGTTGAAGCCATTGGCAAAAAGTTAACTCTCCGAACGTGATCAGCTGGCAGCAGTGCGTGTGTTCTGATTAAATAGGGATGCTGTTTATCACGTTTTAACACACTATGAATTGTTGATTTCGACATGTTTAACACTCGTGCGGCTTTTCTTGTACTCGTCCTAGGATGTAGGCGAAAATAATCTATCACTTCTTGAGCGCGGGGGTTTAACACACCTTCTCGCATAGTTGGTGCTACGGGTCGGTTATCAATAATGCGCTGAAAAGCAGCGGTTATTGTTCTTGAGTCAGCAGGCTGACGCCTGTTCGGAAACCGATTACGGTACAAACGTAATGCAGCCAAGGCATTCCCGTGACACTCCCCATACGCCAATATCATGTCTCCATATTCCCTAGTAGTAAAAACGTTCGCGTTCATAGCGAATACGCGACCTTGACACACTTTCGACCGCACAGTTACAAGGCCACGCAAACACTGACTGCGTTGCAAAGTGGTGCGAGTAGGCATTTTGTCTCAAAGAGACACCGCCTTTAAAGCTGCGCCGCCGCCGCTTCGAAATACTACCTACAAAGCGAGCAAGACAGCTGGGGAACGCACCCCGCCGCCCTTCCGCTCCCCGCCGCCGCCCCGCTATATTTATGGTGCTTTTTCACACTGGAGAAATTCCGCTTTTTAATAAAGTTGAATTATTTTTTTTCTCGGAAACTATTAGGTATATTAATATAGTTTCTTCGGAAAAGTTGTTTACAATGTTGAGACCTTTCTTAGGTTTAAGTATTCGGAACCTTATTCCGGACACGGTGTATAACTAGCGGTTATAGAAAACACCTTCCTTCCAAATAGTATATCACTGTATATTATTCTAAATTTTGAAATTGTTCCCAATTAGAATTGAAACGGAAATGTTATTAATTTTATGTTTTTTTTATTTTATTTTTATTTCTAATATTTGAGCTGCACTTAACTTCCCTATACTTTTTAAGAAATGTTGAATTGTATTTATGATTAATGTGTGATGTTGAATTATTTGATTGTTTAATGTATTGTTTGAAATTGAATTGTGATTGAAATGTTCTCATACTAAACGATGTTAACGAACTATTAAATAAATAAATAAATACCACCAATAGTCTCCGAGTACGGGGGAGTACGGGGACAGAATTGCTATTTGACTGCGGAAAAATTGAGGGAGCGAAAGACCATAAATATTATAGATAATAAATTAATGAAAATAAGAAGTTAGGAAGTTTCTCACGTGTGCGAAATGTATTACAGAAAGAGAAAATCTGTGACTGGCCCAAGCACGCCAAATGCAAGGAAGACGGAAGCTCCGCCGGCGAAGGTTCCATTGAGACGCAGCCCGCACCCGCGACGCCCGAGCCCACCACGCCGAGGCCCGCGTACGCCCCGGCGAAGCCTACGAAACCCCCGAAGACGCCAGCCCCCACCGTTGAGCCCACCACACAGAAACCTTCCACCACCACTATCGCCATCGAAGATCAGCCCGATATCGTCAAAAGTAAGCATACTTTGAGCGTCACTCTTAAAATCCCGGCGCACATTTAAACTTTAGCATGTATTTGCACATGCTTACATGTATTCCTATCTAGATTGGCGGATCTCTCGGATCCCTCCAAGATATCAATATTGACAGAGACGATGTTGCCATTCCAGGTCCGTACAAGCTGGTGTGCTACTTCACGAACTGGGCGTGGTACCGGCCCGGCCTTGGCAAGTACGTGCCCGAGGACATTGACCCGTCGCTCTGCACCCATGTCATCTACGGGTTTGCTGTCCTTGGATACGAGGGCACCATCACGGCCCACGACTCCTGGGCTGATTACGACAACAGTCAGTTATTTTATACTTACTAAGTTCATAGATTTTTTATTTATTTTGGGCATTCAGTCAATAATTCAAATCCGTTGGTATGGTGCCTCGGTGAGCGTGGTTTCGCGAGGTGAGGTGGATTCGGCTTTTCTGAGTACAGTCGTTTCGTCTGAAATCTATACACCGGAAATAGAGACAAATTTGAGATCTCTTTCTGACATGCTGACGTCAACCATAGAGTAAAAGGGACTTAGAAATTCCTTCTCTTTCCAGTGTATACATTTGATAAGTAACGACTGTACCTTTGGTCTCTCAGCACAGCCAACCATACCGTTTTTTTTTTTCATTAAAAAAAAATCAGAAAAGAAGAGTCCTAGAAAGTATTTCTGGGACTCTAATGTCAGAATGACCCAAGAGAAAGTTAAATCAAGTTTCTGTTGCTTAAATCTGTCAAAACCTGTCAAATTAATAAACATAATTTAGGTATTATTTTTATGTAAGCATCCCAGCCGCTTGGCTGGAATAATTCAGTCTTGAACCCACTTCTCACTTTCCTGTCTGCTACATTTACCTAACCAAGCTGAATTGTACATTCTTTTGAATCGAGCTGCTACATCCCCCTCAGGATTCTACGAGCGGGTTGTCGCGTACAAGAAGCACGGCATCAAGGTGTCTCTGGCGCTGGGCGGGTGGAACGACTCGGCCGGCGACAAGTACTCGAAGCTGGTGAACAACCCCTCAGCGCGCGCCAAGTTCGTTACGCACGCCGTTCAGTTCCTCGAGAAGTACGGCTTTGATGGGCTCGACCTCGACTGGGAGTACCCCAAGTGCTGGCAGGTTTGTGACATTTTTTTTTCTAACTTGACATGGATTTCTAATTTATGCCTACTCTCATGATATGGCTATTTCTGCAACCCGTATTTGCCCATGATCACAATATACTCGTAGGAAAACTAGAATATAAAAAAGAAGTCCGGCTCAAGGAATTGAAATTATGCAAATCTTATCTAAATTCCAGACCAAAAAAGTGTGATATAAAGGTACTTAATCTAATGTTGAATCTTTAAAAATGGGAGTTCTACAGGGATCTATTATTGGGCCATTGTTTTTCTATATCCACTTACATTTCTACAGGCACAGAATGAGTCATTTTGCAGATGACATCTCATACGTGCTAAAAAGGATAAAATTTTTAAATACGTCTTATTTTTTAACCTTATTTTATATGCATTCAAAACTAGCGGTATGCACTTTGTCTGGGGAAACACATTGACCGATCCCAAATAATTATATTCTAGGCACTGCAGAGAATATTCAGTTAAACATTTCAAATGGGAACTATTTTACAAGGTTTCTAGTTGATAAATCGTAAACATAAATAAACATAATCACGAGTGCTTTTTTGGCTCGATAAACATCTCATGATTTTCATCTCATGAAACTCAGCGGTTGATGATAGTTTAAATTGAAAACCTCATATAGACGCATTGAATATCAGCATGTTATGCCATAAGAAAGATCTAAGAATTAAGTGGCACAAAAGCGACAAATTGTAGGATGTCTGGTTGATATTTCGTTTTAAAATAAATTAAGTTCATGGGCGTGGGGAGTTGCTTTCCATGCAGCAGGTTCTGGGTTAAATTCCCGCCCCCTTTCTTTCACTTTCTGAATTGGATAAGTGCATTTCCTTACGAATGCGAGCATGCATCATCCAATGCGGAATTAATGTAAAACTTTTGGTTACCTACCCCTATTAGGTGATAGGGTTAAACCCGCCCGGGTTGGCACCATCGGATTTGACGAAAAGATGGTCGAAGCGCCAATAAAAAATTGTCCGTGTTTTCAATCCAGTTCAATGTTCAATTTTTTCGGAAATGAAATGCATTAGGCTAATGGTGGGTGTGGTATTTGCCACCCATATCCAGTTAACTTCATGAGCTTATGGAACTAATAAAATGAATGTAAAAGCCATTGTCAAGGTTATTAAAGAGAAGGGAGTTTCTGAAGTTATTCTTAAAGGTATAAGACTGGCTTCTAACAATCCCTCATCTCCTTCTTAGGTGGATTGCTCTAAGGGCCCGGACTCCGACAAGGAAGGCTTTTCGGCTCTCGTCCGCGAACTGTCCGCAGCCTTCAAACCAAGAGGGTTCCTGCTCTCCTCGGCGGTGTCTCCCAACAAGAAGGTGATCGACGCCGGATACGACGTCCCCGTGCTTGCCAAGCACATGGATTGGATTGCGGTCATGACCTATGACTATCACGGACAGTGGGACAAGAAGACTGGCCACGTTGCCCCGCTTTACTACCATCCGGAGGACGATGTCACGTTCTTCAATGCCGTAAGTTTATATTAAACGACACTTACAGAGTCTACAAATTAGCGGGTTTGCAGCAATCGCTAAACCTTATTTCAGCATGGCTATGCATTCAAGTTCAGTCTTGTCTAGGTTTTCGGCAAGGTTGTTCTCATTTGTGAAAAAAATAGAGAAGTTAAAAACCACAATGTACACTAACGACAAATCTACGTGATATTTACCTCTACACCTTTTTGACTTAAGATTATTGTTAATTATGTGTAGACAACATAACTTAAACAAGTTACCTCGAATAATCGGATTCTTCCAGAACTACACAATGCACTACTGGATGGAGAAGGGTGCGCCTGCGTCGAAGCTCGTGATGGGCATGCCGCTGTATGGGCAGTCGTTCACGCTCGGCACGCAGTGGGACACGCCTCCGGAGCTGCTCGCCAAGAAGAACGAGACTGGCCTGAACGTGCCCGCGCGCTCGGGCGGTGAGGCCGGCGAGTTCACTAGGGCGAAGGGCTTCCTAGCTTACTACGAGGTTATTTTATATGATTTTTATAAATTGTATGATCGAGAATTCAAAATCACTTAGCACATTTAGTCAATTTATACCACATTGTTACCAATACAGCAGAAAAGCAATCTTAAAGCTTGGTCAGAACTCTTCCAATGAGACTGAAACATTTTATGATAATATTGCCGGCGCCCACTCATGCACTTTTATTTCTAAGGTTTAACTTACAAACATCTTTAAATAATAAAGTTGGATATTGATTTTAGATTTGCGAGCGCCTAAAGAACCGAGCGTGGACAGTCGTCCGTGACCCTCAAGGCAGAATGGGCCCGTATGCGTTCCGTGGTGACCAATGGGTCTCCTTCGACGATGTCCAAATAATCCAGAAGAAGGTCAAATTCATCCGCTCACTCAATCTCGCCGGTGGCATGGTCTGGGCTCTTGATCTCGACGACTTCAAAGATCGGTTGGTATTTTTTACTTAGCTAGTAAATTCACATCAGACTCCTCGATGTGGTGTTCTGTATGTAGCTCAGTCTTATATTATCAATAATATTCTAGGTGTGGCGAAGGAAAGCATCCGCTACTAACGGCCATCAGGAACGGTCTGCTTGAAGCTTCTATCAAGGAGGAGTTGATTGCGTCGGCAGCTCTACAGGAACCTCCACAAAATATCCCGAGTGAAGATGTCTCCCAGAGCATCGAGACAAAGCCGGAATCCACTGCGCCCGTTGCACCTCCAACAGTTATCGAGACCGGTCCTGTGTCCTCGGGAACTGGCTCTGCACTAGAACCTCCCACCAACAGTATTGATGCTGCTGCAGAATCCGAGTACAAAGTCGTCTGCTACTTCACCAACTGGGCTTGGTACAGGTGAGGATCAGAAGAACAATCTGTTCGGTATTATATTTTTTTAAATGCATTGCTGATAGTTTCATGATACTAGATATTTTCTCTAACCATT
Source organism: Incurvaria masculella (assembly GCA_946894095.1). Taxonomy (NCBI): domain Eukaryota; kingdom Metazoa; phylum Arthropoda; class Insecta; order Lepidoptera; family Incurvariidae; genus Incurvaria; species Incurvaria masculella. The sequence goes on from OX335647.2 coordinate 11,029,064, forward strand.
TTGTTTCTTTCAGACCGGGCCCCGGGAAATATACTCCAGCTGACATTGACCCGTCACTCTGCACGCATATCGTTTATGCTTTTGCTGTACTCGACCGTGACCGTCTCATCATCAAGCCGCACGACTCTTGGGCTGACATCGATAACAGTAAGTCTACTGCAATGTCATAATCCAAAACAGTAATAAGAATGTTAATTGTGCAACGCTTAAATATTTGAGACATTAAAACATAATTAAATTCGTGTTATAAAAAGCTCGCGACTTTTTATACAGCGGGAGGAGACTTTATCCGACATTTCGGTCTGATTATTCAGCTCGTTGTCGAGGAGGCAGCCCTGCGCCTCGGACTCGGCGTGTATTCAGACCAAATTGTCTTTGCGAAAAAGTTTGGGGCGAGCTGTACTTATACCAATAGAAGTAAATACTTGTCTCCAAGCATCGACATTAAATGAACACCACTGAATATTGCAGAGTTCTACGAGAAGGTGGTAGCCCTGAAGGCGCGGGGCGTGAAGGTTGTGCTGGGGCTGGGCGGCTGGAATGACTCTGCCGGCGACAAGTACTCGCGGCTGGTGAACAGCGCCTCAGCGCGCCGCACCTTCCTCGTGCAGGCGCTTGACTTCATCGAGCAATACGGCTTTGACGGACTCGACCTCGACTGGGAGTACCCCAAGTGTTGGCAGGTAACACACTACTAAGATATATTTCATACATGTAGTTGTTGCCCTGATTGACCAGAATAGTTCCAGCAATTCATAAAACATTATTATTATAATAAAAGTAAAATCAAACATTTATTATAAACACTGGCATTACATTAATCCAAGATTCCGTATGGATAAGTGTCATGCCAAGATCGTCCCTTTATGCACGGCTACATTAAACTGGATTTAAAACACGGACATATTTTCTTTGCCGCATCATCTTATTATCCAGTGAAATGCTAACAACACCGGCTGACTTGAACCCTACCATCTAGAGAAAGAAGACAGCTTTACATGGATTCCTAACCATTGAACACCTCGCATTCGTGACAAAATGCAGTAATCCTACTCAGAAAGACTCAGAAACTGACCACATCTGTCATGGCAAGCAAGTCCTGGCACCCCTGAACTACGAGCCGCTCGGATTTCGAGAGGAAACAATAATACACGTCATATTTACCAATTAGCTAGGAGGATGTCTCTTCCTGCCGCGTGAAAAGCCGTAACATTTTTCAAACATGTCTAACGACCGCGGTAATCTCAAAAGTATCATAGCTATAGCTATCCCTACCCTAAATATGTTAAAGCCTGTAGGCCGTAATAGGTACATGAGTACCTGCAAACGAGATGTTTGTTTTTTAACATATTGTCGCATTACACAGGTGGATTGCAACAAAGGGCCCGCATCAGATAAGGCTGGATTCTCTGCGCTGGTGAAAGAACTCCGCTCTGCCTTCACTCCTAAGGGGCTGCTTCTCTCGGCTGCGGTCTCGCCGAGTAAACGGGTCATGGACAACGGTGCGTTTCACGGTCACCGACACTGGACTTACAAAATCCCTCTTTCTTTTAGGCACTCATATGACTCTTAACTTTATCTGCCGATCTCCTGTCAAAGGGTTTGTTTTAATGCATGTAACAGAATTCCTTAGCATATTTCAGGAGATCGTTATAACAAGGCTTACCTGATCATGTAGAGTCACAATGTAATATGATGCCCTCTGTGTGAGATGGAATTTTATGCAAAGATTTTTAACATATTTTATTTTTGATGGTGTGGATCAGTCATATGGCGTATTTTCAGAGCCTCGTCCAGTCCTTGCTTTACCCTCGCAGTAAATTCATTTTCTCATCTTTAATTACTTTTAATTAATTAATATTGGACGACACGAAAGGATTCTCACAGAAGCGTGTCGTGTTATGTGGCAGGTTACGACGTTCCGGTGTTGAGCGAAAACCTGGACTGGATCGCGGTGATGACGTACGATTATCACGGCCAGTGGGATAAGAAGACAGGCCACGTGGCACCCATGTACGTGCGCGACGACGACACAGACAAGACTTTCAATGCGGTAATCAGCTCATGGAATAAATTTACATATAAAACTTTTCTTGTAAAGCATCTAAAATTTAAAATAAGTTCGCTTTTAAAAGCGATTTTGGAGTTTTAGTATTGTCAGTCAGTCAGTCAGCGTGTTTGCGTCCACTGCTGGACATACGCCTCTCCAATTTTCCTCCAGTCCCCCCGGCTCTCCGCTATACTGCTTTCCGCCGACGCACTTGATCTCGTCGTCCCACCTGTCGGGTGGTCTTCCCACACTCCGTTTTCCTCTCCACGGCCGCCAGTGTAGGACACGTTTACTCAAACGGTCATCGTTTCTTTGGCTGACGCGACCAGCCAACTGCCATTTGTAATAACTCCCAACTCAAAGCCTGTTTGTCAATTTCATTACCTACAGAATTATCGAAAACTCCAGATATTTTCTCAATTCCTAACTTTGCCAACTATCGTTTCTAGAGATGTTTTAATGTTTCCAGAACTTCACTATCAACTACTGGATCTCGGAGGGTGCGTCGCGGCGCAAGCTGGTGATGGGCCTGCCGATGTACGGGCAGTCGTTCTCCCTGGCGGAGGGCGGCGACCGCGGGCTCGACGCGGCCACCTACGGCGGCGGGGAGGCGGGCGACGAGACCCGCGCTAGGGGCTTCCTCGCCTTCTACGAGGTCCTGACACATCACTTTCATGAACATTGAACTGGATCGAAAACACGGACAATTTTTAATGCCGTTTCGCCCCTTATTTGATCCGAACCTGACCTAACCCAACCTAACCTACTGTTCTACATGGATTCCGAACCATGGAGCAGCTCGAATTCGTGGCGAAATGCGCTTATCCAACTCAGAAACAGAAAGGTAGTGGTTGAGCCCAGACCACCCGGGCAAGTCCCTGCACCAGTAAAATAGGAGCCGATTGTTTCTATCCAGTTCAATGTAAAGGGAAGGTCCTGGCATGGCACCCAATACGACATTATCGTTCTCGCATTCATTTGAGATACAACGACATCTACATTGAAGCATTTAAATCCAAAAATAATCAGAAAGAGTTTTTGGTCTATGCATTTGACCAAACCGAAAACCGTTTCTGATTATTTTCAACATCTGATTGTAATGCTTCAATGTAGATGTCGCTGCCTAACCTCAAACTTATTCAGGTATTTACTTTAAAAAATGCACCATAACGATTATACTGATTTCAGATCTGCGAACGGATACGTGTGCGTGGCTGGAACGTCATTCGCGACGCGAGCGGCCGCATGGGGCCCTACGCTACCAAGGGCGACCAATGGGTGTCCTTTGACGACGATTACATGATTCATCATAAGGTAGCCATCTACTTTTTTCCTTTATCTTCTACCATATATTGATTTCTCTGTCTTGAACATACCTAATTATCCACCTTGTTTCCTCGTAGGCTGAATACATTCGCGCAATGGGTCTCGGCGGCGGCATGATATGGGCGCTAGACCTGGACGACTTCAATGGCAAATACTGCGGCTGCGGCAAATCTCCGCTACTCTCCACGGTGAACTCGGTGCTGCGAGGACGGCAGGCGCCCTCGCCGTGCGCGCTAGAAGACGGTAGGAAAATATTAAATGTCGGATCTGATTATCCGACTCATCAGACTGGTGACTGCAGCTGCAAGGCGAGTCCTCACAGGGTTTCTCAATTGGCACACGTAGTCGGGACTTCAGGCGCACTTTACAAAAGTCGAATAGCATCCGAGATCGACCGTCACTTTTATTACGCAAATTTAATATAGTAAATTATACAGGTTATACCTTTCTCAGAACAGAAACACGTATTTTTCGGGGATTGATAACTAGACCAATTACGACATCACGCCTTTTAAAAGTAATGGAGGAGGAGGGAGGAGGAAAGGGTTTGTCCCCCTTACTAAAGTTAATCCCGCCCGGGTTGGCACCATCGCACTGAATGAACGATACGGTCCAAGCAGCAACGAAAATTGTCCTTATCCATCCAGTACAACAAAGCCGTACAATGAAAGGAAGGCCCTGGCACGGGACCTAGTTCCCATTAGGTTTGTTGGCATAACTCGTGGAGTATTGGTCATTCATAAGCAGTAACATTAAAAATGTAGTTGTGATAATTTTAAAGATATTTTATCATCTAGGTAACACGATTGTCGTTCCCAGCTCCGGAAGCAGCGCCGGCTGTGGAAGCGCCCTCGAAGCCGACGACGCCAAGCGCAGCCCCCGCGCCCCCCTCATCAAAGCCTGACTCCGGAGACAATGAAGAAAACGTTAGTTCTCAAGATGATTTGTTCTCGATACTGTTATATTACATTTTGCATCCCTGAATTTCGTCAGAATTGTTAGACTATTTGTGAAACTAAAATTACACAAGAAAACCTGTCATGTGTTTCAAGAAATCCGTCATCTTTACTCAAAATATGTTCCATTCTTTCCGATGGACCAGACTCGACTTTTCTCTGAATGAGAACCCACACCCCGCTTAGATGTACCTAAGTTTAATCCAAATCGGATTATTGGTGTGTCACCGACAGACAGACACCCCATAAAGGTCCCATATTGGCTAATCTTGCGAAGGGACCCTAAAAACTTATGACCCTGTGTTCGGTCGTCTTTGGTTTACCTGCCGATTTGTAGGCTGTCTGTACAGGTAGCCATTGCCAAGTACAACATCGAAGTAGTGGCTTACCTCACGATGATTTTCACCACCGATCACGAGACTGAATGCTTCCAGGGATGAGAGGCACATACCCAAGCCGCTAGGCCACGACCACAATTTACTCGTAATAAAACTATTCTGTAAACTGTTATAACAGGAGGTGTCTCCGGACGGTGAGCCATGCTCTGGAAACTCGTTCAAGCCGGATCCGTTCGACTGCGGCAAATACTACTTGTGCAACAACGGAAGGTACACGCAGCTGCCGTGCCCGCCGCCGCTGCACTGGAACCAGGTTACTAAAACCTCCAAAAAACATTTTAAAAAATATATGCAACTCCTTCCTCAGTCGAAAATATATGGTCGAAATGATGAGATCACACAACATCGATTGAAATATGTGCCTAACATATTATTTAGTTTCTTCCAAGTTTTAGCATAGATTTAGGTAAGATTTGCTAAAAAATCTATTTTTATTTATTTCAGGACCGATGCGATTGGCCTTCGAAAGCACATTGCTCCATAGATAAAGCAAAATTGAGGATTTCAACAGAGCTAGAAAAACCAAAGGAACCAATGATTGTCTGCTACTTCACTAACTGGGCATTTTATAGGTAAGATTACTCTGTATTATTAAATTTAATTGATACCATATATATTTCATTAAGAAATATGTTTAATACAATATTTTGAACAGTAAGCAATTACATCCCATGCTGCATTCCGACATGGCCACGTCGCATTATTACCATTGACAACCACTTGACGCGTCGCTGTTCTAGCGCATCACGTAGACTTGGATCTAGCTGCATCCCAAAATGCCCACCACAACACCGCGCAACCCCACAGTCGATATCGGCAACCTGTTGACTTGTAGTTATGGAAATAGCAACTGCTTGCCACAAGACGTGGACGCAATTTACTTTGAGCTATGCAACAGGGTCGACAACGGCAGCTACTCGCCGCAGGATGTGGATGCGTCGCTGTGCTCGCACGTAGTGTACGCGTGGGCCTCGCTGGATCCCGACACACTCACTATGATTCCACGCGACCCCGCTGTCGATATCGACCATGGTAGGTTAATTTGGTTTAAATTGATTTTTTATTATCACCCTTATTACATTAGAACACATGCAACTGTTCAACGCAATGGAGTTGCATTGTGGCCCAGTGGCGCGACACTTCGGCGATCGCTCTCCGAAGTTAAGCAACGCTGGGTCCGGTCTGGTCTTGGATGGGTGACCATTAGACCGTTGAGAGAGGCTGGCCGTGGTTCGGATTCCACGTTAAACTGTAGGTCCCATTCCTTACTTACTAGGTGGTAGGGTTAATCCCGCCCGGGTTGGTACCATCGCATTGAATGAACGATGGTCGAAACGGCAATGAAAATTGTCCGTGTTTTCCATCCAGTTCAATGTAGCCGAGCAATATAAGGAAGGTCCTGGCATGGCACCTAGTTCACATGTGGTGTGTTGGGCTAATACCATGACAGAAGATGGGGTATTAGCCGTCATGTTCAGTCACATAAAAAAAAAAAAACATTAGAACATAGATAGCTTAAACGTGAAATTATTAAAATAATTGACTTTGTACTGAACTAAAGTGGCAGCGCATTATAATCATTCCTTATTAGTTTTTTTAACTTACCATTTTCTGTACGAGCTACACATGACACAACTCTATATGTAGACATTGTAATGGTTTACTAATGTTTGGTCTATGTCGTCCTTTTACCATGCAATTTTTATGCAATATATTTTTCTTACAATTATCTACTATATAAAAATAAGTCGGCTTTTACTTCCTGACGCTATAACTCCAGAACGCAAGAACCGATTTCCACGGTTTTGCATTCGTTGAAAAGGTCTCGGGCTCCGTAAGGTTTACAGCAAAGAAAATTCAGGAAAAATTTCAACAGAACAGCGGGAAAATCCTTTTTTTACATACAGCGCCATCTCTGATACATAGCATGTACTACAAACCAATATTTTAAGTAGATGGCGCCGGTGCGTGATACATTGTTTGACAGCTACTCATTACTGAAAAAGCGGGAAAATCTTTTTTTAAATACAGCGCCATCTCTGATACATAGCATGTACTACAAACCAATATTTTAAGTAGATGGCGCCGGTGCGTGATACATTGTTTGACAGCTACTCATTACTGAAAAAGCGGGAAAATCCTTTTTTTACATACAGCGCCATCTCTGATACATAGCATGTTGCCGGTGCGTGAAACATTGTTTGACAGCTACTCATTACTGAAAAAGCGGGAAAATCCTTTTTTTACATACAGCGCCATCTCTGATACATAGCATGTAGCCGGTGCGTGATACATTGTTTGACAGCTATTCATTACTGAAAAAGCGGGAAAATCCTTTTTTTACATACAGCGCCATCTCTGATACATAGGATGTACTACAAACCAATATTTTAAGTAGATGGCGCCGGTGCGTGATACATTGTTTGACAGCTACTCATTGCTCTCTGCTCAGTTCATTTCATGTGAAAAACGGGTAGATGGCGCCGGTGCGTGATACATTGTTTGACAGCTACTCATTGCCCTCTGCTCAGTTCATTTCATGTGAAAAACGGGTATTGTGTTCACTGTGAAAAAGTTAAAAAAAAACTGTGTAAATTATGTGGATCGTGCATTTGAGGTTAAATTCACCACTCTGTCCATAGTCCAAAATGCCTAGAGGACGACGTGCGAACATCGGCCGCCGCACAAGACATGCAAGCCAGCAACAAGTGTATTCACAGAACTTAAGGTGGCCCAACCCGGCGGCCTCAACTCATTTGCGGGCACGGTACAAAACCGTGATGTTGCGCTCTGGGACCTTCTCTGTTTTTAAGAATAAGACAGGCTCCGTGATGAGGAAGATGCAACCTGTCCACAAAAAAGACAATGTGCATAGTGTATGATTTGGTAAGATTTACGAAAATTTTAATTTCAAAACGACTTATAGCTAAAAGTAAACCACGACCGCTGTAGTCAAAAATCTAACAAAAACCAAATAGATTATAAATCTTCATTAAATAAGCTATGTCTGATGACTAATCTTTTTAAGATGTTCTTACTTTATCATTGCGTAATCCACCTCCAAAGTTATTGTATAAAACGCGCGAAAAATCCGAACTTTCGGACGTTATAACTTGGAAACCAAACACAATTTTACAATGCCAATGGTCATCAGACATCTAGTTCAATCAAATAAAGCTATTTTGAGCAAAATTTTGGATCTCTGACAAGAAATATAGGCGTGATCTTCTTTCCCCTTTTGTATGGGGAGATGAGCGGGTTGGGCCACCTTAAGCGAAGAAAGACAAAATATAATAAGAGAAAATGCCCAATTGAGACAACGCGTGAAATTATATGTTGCGTGTTCACAAGTTGGGAAACCATCCGCTTTGTTTGTGTTAACGTCAGACCAAAAAACAAAAAATGTGGTTTACCAAAGAGCACTTCAATGAAACGGATAATTTGCGGACACGTATAACGCTTCGATTCAGTATTTACTTTGGATTCACTTTCATTTACTTGGAGAAGTTCAACTAAATAACACTTCATTTTTGTAATCGAAATGAATTCATTACTGTTGTGAAATGAAATAAAATTTTTCCTTTTCAAATATAAACAAAAAAAAATTTCTTCATCTTTTAATCACATAAAATGAAATGTTACATAAAATGAAGCCATCTGGTGGCGAAACGGAGTTCGCCGGGTTTGCTAGTTATTTTTAATTATCAATTATTATTTATAGTTTATTAATAATTAATAATAAACGAAATAAAAATGGTTTATTCTATATTTGATGTTGTTATGCAATTGATATACGAGTAGCTATGTATATCTCATGGTGAAATAATTGAAACATCCAAACAGACTTCTACGGCCAAATCAGCGCGCTCCGTCTGAAAGGCGTGAAAGTTGTCATTGGCGTCGGCGGATGGGAGGAGTCCGCGGGCGATAGGTGGAGTCGCCTGGTGGCGCAGCCCGAGAGGCGCGAAGCCTTCGTGCGCTCGGCGCTGATCTTCCTGGAGCGCTGGCACTTCGACGGACTCGAGATCAGCTGGCAGTACCCCGTGTGCTGGCAGGTAACCGCAACTTAATGACATGTACAATAAACATGCCAGCGTCATTATGGCGTGGTATCCATTGAACACTCTGCTGAGGATTTTTTTAATGAAAAATTATAGTATGAGTGACTGCCCCGAATTACCTAGTCTGTGGCCCCGTAATAACAAAGTATTTTTTATGTAATTGGGCATGGACCTAACAGTCATGACAAACACACCAAATTCCCGAAGGACGCGTTTACATATGGGTTATAAAAACAAATCAATATAAAAACAAATCAATGTGTCCATATTACTTTTGGAATTTGTTTTCTTTGCCGATTGAGTTAATTTTTTTTTCAATACAAAGTCAAAATAATAAATAGGTACCTAAATTCATCCACCATTCCTACTCTGATTTTGGGTTGCAGATCACCCGGGATAGTTACATTGCATTAATTTTCATTGAACACTTTTCAGTCGTCGTGCTCAGAGGCGGAAGCGGTGAGCCACGCCGGCGATCGCGACGGGTTCAGCGCGCTGATGCTGGAGCTGGCGACGGCGTTACGGCCGCGCGGACTGCTGCTGTCGGCCGGCGTGGCGGCCTCGCGGGCGGTCGCCGAGCGCGCCTACCACGTCGCCGACCTCGCCGCCGCTGCCGACTGGATCACCGTCGCCGCCTACGACTACAACGGCGCGTGGGAGCCGCGCACCGCGCACGCCGTGCCGTTCGCACACCGCGTCGGCGCCGCCGACGACACCGATAACATTGTAAGTTGCGCTGCTGTCCCTCGGCGGTGTGGCAGTCCGCGGGCGGTAGAGCGAGCCTACCACGCCGCTGACCTGGCTCACTGTTACCGCCACTGAAGAGAGTTACCGCCTACGACTACAACGGCGCGTGTGAGCCTCGCCCCGCGCCGCACATACCGCGCCAGCGCCCTACACTAATGTGTGATTCAAGAACGCTCTTGGTGTGAATGTTATTGTTGAGTAATACTTTGTTGATTAATTATTGTTACAGATGACATGAGTATTTTTTATGCCCCAACTGAAAATCATCTGAATATTACAGAACTCAAGCTTGGGCTACTGGCTGGAGGCGGGAGTGCCGGCCGACAAGCTTGTGATGAGCGTGCCTTTCTACGGAAAGTCATATACGCTGAGCGATGCAGCAGAGGCGGGTGTGGGCGCACCCGCCGTTGGCCCCGGCCTGCCCGGCCCGCTCACCGCAGTACCCGGCTTCCTCGCCTATCATGAGGTATGAATCCTACTCCCTTATTCCCACCCCCCTTATTCGGTAAAAGCCGTTTGTCAATAATGATAAAAAAGGACTACCATTGAGCTTAGATATATAAAAATGTACATAGTTTCCCTGCAAATGCCTCCTCTGAGTGTAGCGTTTATTATGATGCGCTATATACGTATCATGGGACTTAAACTACAAACCGTAATTAATTGTCCGCTGAACTCTATCACATAATGAAGCTGTTGCACACAAAACGAATAAATGAACTGGAAACGTATTTAAAAATATGTGGAAAAGTTTTTTTATAAGGTATGTTTGCTAATGTACATATTACCATGAGTGGTGTTACCACAACTGTTGCATGTCTACAGTGTATTAGAGTTATAAATTTTACGAGCAATTACTCGTTTTTAATTTTTTTTTTTATCTGTCCTAACAGTTTTCTAAAATCGACATTCGAAATTCCGTGTAGGTCTTCGCTCCTAAAAACCGTTTAATAATAGCGTTACTGTTAAAGTTTATTCATACATATACTGCTCCCAAGCTCTCCTGGTATCGAAGAAACTGAAATATTGCTATTGATGTTACTGTAAATTTTTTAAAATTAAAAAAACCCGGCCAAGTGCGTGTCGGACTCGCACACGAAGGGTTCCGTACCATCGTGCAAGATTTAACATAAAAAAATCACGTTTATTGTATGAGACCGCCTTTTTATTTTAATGTTTTTTTTTACTTTACCTATTTGTTGTTTTAGCGGCAAAATAAATACACATTCTGTGAACATTTCAGCTGATAACCTATTACGGTTCATGAGATACAGCCCAGTGACAGACGGACTGACGGACGGACGGACGGACAGCGGAGGCTTAGTAATAGGGTTCCCTTTTCATCCTTTGGGTACGGAACCCTAAAAAAAGAGCTCTGCTAAAACATTTAGCTGCAGCATTAGTAATCTGCCGGCTGGGCTTTCAGATTTGCAGCGGCATCGTCTCCGGCGAGTGGAGCGTGACGCACACGACGGACGGCTCGTACGCGTCCAGCGGCGCGCAGTGGGTGTCGTACGTGGCGGCGGCGGACGCGGAGCGGGTGGCGGGCGCGGTGGCGGCGCGCGGGGCGGCCGGCGCGGCCACCTGGGCGCTCGACCTGGACGACTGGCGCGGGGCGTGCGGCTGCGGCCGGCACCCGCTGCTGCGCGCGGTGCGCCGAGCGCTGCTGGAGCCCGGCGCACTCCCGCAGCCCGACTGCCACGCGCTCTGACGGCCCCCGCGAGCACTGGCACGTCGTTGATACGTTCCTCATCATATCCGTCGTATCCTACTTGCATCGGGAATTATCACACAAAGTATTCCCTTATGTAAAAGCGTCGATATGATCCGAGAAATTTAATTCATGTTTGAAATCAGACTTTTGTAGGAGTGTTGTGAAATGTGAGACTGAATCGGAAAAATATTGGTAAAAAATAACGTTTCGTGTACCTATACATAATATTGTACAGTTACCATGTGTAATAAAAGTACTTAAATATGATCTGTGCTGGATCCCACATATATGTATTTATATTTTTTTATTGCATTCATTTCCACTTGAAGATAAGATTGAGAATGATCTAACATTGTGGTCTGAGAGGTACCTATAGGGGTGTCGCAGGAAAGTTGTAATGTTCGTACGAATAGGTATGTAAGCTTGAAAAAAAGCTTCTTTTTTCCTTTCCTAATTACATTCGGTTAGATTAAGTTATAAGGAAGAAATCAATGTTTTGTTAGGGTAAGTTATTTCCAATATTTCATTCAATGCGATTACAAGACTTCAAGGATATTTGTAGTTTACGGACGTTACAACTTTTCTGGGACAGATTAATTATTTTTAAGCGGAAGTCGGTGAGTCAAATTTTATTTTTCAATATTTTGCAATAAAATTGTGAAATTATTTTTTTTGTTTTTCTACTCCCATATCGTCCATTCCATGTTATGAAATAAATACCATGAGACAAGTTAAAAGAATATTTTTTTCTGTTAGCTAGCACGATGTATTATGATTTTTTTTGCAATGGCTTGTGTTGGGTATTATTCCTACCTACCCCCCAACTCAGCGGCTCGTAGCCTAGTGTCGCGGGGACTGGACTAGCGTACCAGAGGCCTGGGTTCAATACCGACATGCACCACTGTCTTTCTCTTTCTGAGTTCGATCATTTCGTCACGAATGCGGGCTGCTCCATGGTTCGGAATCCATGTAAAACTGTAGGTTTCCTTCCCCTACTAGGTGGTAGGGTTTAAGCCCGCCCGGGTTGGTACCATCGCATTAGATGAAAAGATGGTCGAAGCGGCAATGAAAAATTGTCCGTGTTTTCCATCCAGTTCAATGTAGCCGTGGGAAGGTCCTGGCATGGCATAACGGTAGTTGTGTGGTATTAGCCATCCATATCAGGTCGCATAAAAAAAACTACCTGAAAGGGTCAGAAACACTGAATTATCTACTCCAAAGTCCCCCCTGCCCCTATCAGACATCACAGTTTTGGAAAACAACTTCCAAATTTACGATTTAAAAATGTTGAAATGGCCTAATTATTTATGTATGTACTTCTTTTTTCCAACTGGCCAGAAATATAATATGAGAAAGATTACGCCTTATGGGTTTCTAAAAAAATTACAATTAACTAAATTCCTACATTATTTTAACACATGGCTGGTTCACAAAACATTAATGGCAAATTAAGGAGAAGTGTACCATGTGGGCCTTATTAAGGTCGAAGTTGTCAAAATCTATGCAGAAAATAGATGCCTATTTTTTTAAAGCGATTTATCAGCGTAAGTGAGATCAAGAGTGCAAATACAGTATGCGCTCAAAGTGCAAACGGTACCAACCTAGACGCCACACATTGGACTTTGACCCACATTCGTTTTGTTTGAAAAATGTTACGGCTTGATAATTTTATGTATTTAATGGGTACGACATTACCGTTATCTCATTAATTTGAGTTTCAGCGACATCTACATTTGAAGCATTCTCATCAGATTTTGAAAATAATCTGAAAAAGTGTTGGTCGTGACATTCGTCGGAAGCAGGTAATGTTACGTCTTTCCACGCGGAGGGAAGACACATTCTCCGACGTTTCGACCTAATCATTCAGCCCGTTGTCAACACATTAGTTTTTCTCGAAAATGTGGCGTTGAGGGTGATGCGCTCCGTACATGAGCGAATAAATGGTGTTCAAAAAGTCGAATCAGCAATCAAAAATGGCATTATGACGACATAGTTTGTTACATAATAGCAGAAACATTCTGCATGCCACTACTCAAAACACTCAAGCCAGCGTCCACTACAAAATAACCAAAAGTTTAAAAACGTTTTGCTGAATATCCTCTAAATAAAAAGTTAGACTTTCCATGCAAAGTAATTCAATAATTTAGTGTAAAAATAATCTAATGGTCTGTAAGTACGTGGGAATGTTATGTGTACGTGGACATGGATGGCTAATATCACACCTGCTGTCATGCCATTAGCCTGATACGCCACGTGGGATCTAGGTTCCATGCCAAGACCTTCCTTAGCTAAACCAAACATTCCTTATCATACCTGTATTTGTCCTTAGACAAAAACATAAATTAAAAAAAAATATCTCGGTAACTAGACACTTTAGAGAAAAAAAATTATAACTTTTTCGTCTCGGAAAAACATGAGGATTACGCTGGCGAAATTAATGTACTGGCCGTTACGACACCCTGTTTAGTCTTATTTATCGAATGAATGCACGAATTCATTTTAGTCATTAAAGCAGTTAGGGGTGAATCAAGATCTGCAGCGAAAATGTTAGGAATAGCTGAATTAGAGGAAAAGTTAAACAGGTGTGCAAATGTAAAGCAACAACACGTCTTTGAGCAAATCAGTTTTAGTAGTTTTTGACCACGCCCCCTAAACATTATTTATTAAATATCATTTCAACTGGTATGAAAGAGCGAAAAATGATAGTTGGCTATGCCCGAATATCTATCAAGTTCCTTGGCATAGCATACCAATACCATACCAATAGTAGACTGATATTATGAAATTGCAATGGCAACCCACAACCACATGTTTCACTGAAATAAAAGTGAATATTGAATTTTTATAGTCTGTGATTAGTTCCACAGATTCTGTGGGGCTGACTGACGAGCGTACTCCTACCTATCTACTCAGGAAAGCGAAAGCGAGTTAGTCACAGATGAAAGTGAGACGCTCTCGCCCGACTTCATCAAACATCAAATGTTATGTTAGTTTTCTACTCTAATTAGAATAATTAGAAAGGGACAGCACTAGGTTGACTCGTGGCTGTCATTTCATGAATACGAATGCACTGGTTAATCACCGATGACACACAGGTGAAATTCATGAGTAGACCCCCTGATTGGCGCTGCAGCAGAAACGCGCAGTGTTTCATCATCATCCAGGAAAGACAAAAGACTGTCGATGAGGTCGCGTGCATATTTTTTTGCAAATCGCAAAGAATAATATCAGTGATTGTGTGGTTCCGTAAAGCCATTGTGTCGTGTTTCCCGGCTTGCTCTGCCTATTTGTGTTTATTGGATTTTCGTATCGCGTAAGTAGGGTGATGTTGTGATGAATGAACCACCCGACCCGGACGACCCCGGCGGCCGCCATCATATGCCGCCGGGGTTCATTCTCGCTCAAGATGCATCTAGCGATAAGAGCGACAACCTTAATGATGCATTCCTAACCCCACCAGAGGCCAGCCATACCATTGAAATTCACAATTCATTCGATAGATTGTCTGATAATGAAGGCATGGACTTTTCCGCCATAATTGGTAAAAGGAAACGAAAAATAAAAGAACATCAAAGAAAAAACAAAAGTAACAAACAAAACTCTCAACTCAAAGTTAAGATTGATTCATCACAATCATCTTTTATCTCGTCAGATTGTGAACATGATGAAATAAAGCAGGCTCCCAATTCTCAGGTTATTGGGCCTCAAGCAGTCCTATCCAAACTAAACATATCCCAACAAGACCTATCCCAACAAGACATATCCCAACAAGACCTATCCAAACAAGACCTATCCCAACAAGATCTATCCCAACAAGGCCCATCCCGGATTTCCACGAATGATATCTCAACTCCAAATCATACCGAACTTTACCGGGACTTTGACAAAGCTCCTTTCTTAGTCCACGTCCAGAGGGTGGAATCAAATCCATCGGCTGGAGTTGTTCTGCATCCAGTTCATTTTGGTCAATTTTTAAAACGGAACTCATTCCAAGGTATCATAGACGGTGGGGTAAAGAGTGTGGGACGAAATAGAGTAACCGTCACCTTCAAATCCGCCCAATATGCCAATCTATTCATACAAAATCATTATTTATCCGAAGCCAAATATAAGGCTTTTATTCCGTCATTTAATGTCACAAGAATTGGATTGGTGAAAGGAATTCCAATTGAATGGTCCGAAGAGGATCTTTTGAAAGACATTGAAATTCCTGGCGGAGGAAGAGTCCTCAAAGTCAGACGCTTAAATTTCAAAAAAATGGTCGATGGTTCCCCTATGTGGAAACCATCCCAAAGTGTGGTTGTAACTTTTGATGGTCAGAGTCTTCCTGATAAGATCCTATTAATGTATAATTCTATTCAAGTAGAACTTTACAAATATCCGACCATCCAATGCTTCAATTGCTCAAGATATGGACATACCAAGACAATATGCCGTTCGCAGCCACGTTGTTATAAATGCGGAGAATTCCATTCAGCCAATGACTGCAACATCACAGAAGAAAATGCAAGCTGCCTTTACTGTGAAGGCAGACACTATGCAACAAGTAAAATTTGTCCGGAACAAAATAGACAAAAAAATATTAAACATAAAATGGCAGAAGAAGCTATTTCATATACGGAGGCTGCCAGTCAATTTAGGCCCTCTAAGCGGTCCTTTGCAGAGGTCACCTCCAGCGCTCCAGTCAATAAACCATCCATTCCTACATACTCATACAAAAAAACATTCTTTTCGCAACCTCGAGCTCGCGCCCCTCTTCCTCAGGGGTACGATCGCAACGCTCATCAAGCCCTTCTTAATGATTTCACTCCTCCAACATCTCATAATGGTTCGGTTTTTCGAACTCCTTTGTTGACACCCTCTTCTCCAATTATTTCAATGGACCTTAGTAACCCTGAAAATGTTGACAAATTATTTTCTGCTTTTCTAAGTTTTATATCTTCCAATACTTTACCGTCCAACGCTGCTATTAATCATTCTCCAGACGCTTATAATGGGTTCAAACACTCCAGAATCCGCTCACCAGTGGGCTTACCTGACAAAATAAAAAAATAACTTCTTATCCAATATGAACTTTTCAATTTACACTTTAAATTTTAATTTCTTCAACAATATTATTTTACTTATCCAAAAGACAATATATAAAAAATATTTCGGCATCCAAATTTATTACCTGCGTTGTAGCAGAATATTTGGCTCCAAAAATATATATCTGCGACCAGCAGATTTTTGTACCAATGTTTGGATTGTTTTAATAAAAAATCCTCTTTATGTCATTAAAAAAAGCTCTAGCAGATTTTTCGACCACAAAATTTATTACTGCATGGTAGCAGAACATTTGGCAAAAATTTTTTTTATCTGCAACTTAGCTTTCTTTAATTTTTATAGGGTCAAGTTTGAATGCATTCATCTCGCTTCATTTCATCAGAATGTCTTCTACAATAATTCAGTGGAATTGTCGTAGCTTAATCAAAAATAAATCTGATTTACTCCACCTTATCAATAAACATCACCCTATCGTTATAGCAATTTCTGAAACCTGGTTAAAGCCATCAACCCACTTTAAGATTTCAGGATATGTTAGCTTCAGAGATGACCGAGCTGATGGATATGGGGGTTGCGCCCTGTTCATCAACAAAAAAATTCCATTTTCTTCCCTCACTCTTCCTGCCCGAGTTGATGGTATAAATGTTGTTGCCGTTATGGCAGACAATATAACATTTGTTTCGGTATATGTATCGTCTCCTACGCTCTCAACCACTCGATTTAATAAATCTATTTTTCAATCCATCCGCAAGCCTTATGTGGTTTTAGGCGATTTTAATTCTCATCACTCCGTGTGGGGGTCTGCAAATTGTGACCACCAAGGCAATAAATTGATTGAACTACTAGATGAATACAACATATGCCTTCTGAATGATGGTTCACCCACAAGACGGACTCCCCCGAATCAGAATCCGAGTGCAGTGGATCTGACTCTTTGCACTCCAGATCTGGCTGCCCGTCTTTCATGGAAAATATCCAAATTTTCTCACGGCAGCGATCATTTTCCCATTATTATAAATATTCCTTGTCAGGCCCCTCCTTCCATAAATAAATCCCCTCTTCTTAAATATCGCTTGAATGAAGCTGATTGGGTGACGTTCAGTCTGAAAGTAGAAGAGGAGATGTCTAGTCTGCCGATCGTTACCTTAGACAATGTTTTACATTGTTACTCCAAATTTACATCATTATTGATAAGCACAGCAGATCAAATTATTCCGCTCAAAAATACATCAAAAAATCATCGCCTTTCTCCTCCATGGTGGGATTCCGAATGTACCAAATCTGTTCGTGACCGTTCCTATGCCGAAACTTTATATGAAGAGTTTATGACTGATGAAAACTTTTTAAATTTACGCAAAATTCAAGCAGTTACTAAATGTACTCTTAAAAATAAAAAACGTAATGGATGGCAAAATTTTTGCCTTTCTCTCTCACCTAACACTTCATCTTCATTAGTTTGGCGCAATATTAAAAGGTACCGTTCTGTTTTCACGGAAGACAGTGCTTCAATACCTTCATCGGCTTCATGGAAAGACTCATTCCTAAATAAGCTAGCCCCCCCATCCGCCCCTACAGAAGATGAACTCCCGTCCCTTTATTCATTTGTTGGAGGTTGTACTCCCATGGAGGTTCCATTTTCATTAAAAGAACTCAAAATTGTTTTGAATCATGTTAAGGATTCTTCCCCAGGGCTGGATGGGATTCCTTATTCTTTTCTGGTTAAATCGAGAGATACAACCCTTGAATACTTTTTACAAATCATTAATTTCTTCTTTGACTATGGGGTAATTCCTGACTCCTGGAAAACTCAAATAATCATTCCAATCCTGAAATCTGGTAAAGACCCCAATGATGGTTCCTCTTACCGTCCGATTGCTCTGTCTTCTACCTTATGCAAAATTACAGAACATTTAATCAAAAACCGTTTAGAATGGTTCGTGGAACACAGAGAACTTCTTGCTAAAACACAATATGGATTTAGGAAAAGCAGAAGTACAATGGATAGTTTGGGGATTTTCACTACCGATATTCGACTTTCTTTTTCTCGGGACGAGTCTGTTGTGGCTGCATTCCTAGACATATCTGCAGCTTACGATAATGTCCTCCTACCAAAGCTCAAACAAAAAATGCTAAATCTACATATACCAGAAAAAATTGTTGCATATATTTTTAATATATTATCTCAAAGAACAATAATGTTAAGAGTAGAGGAACAATCAAACGAATCTAGAATAATCTGGAAAGGTTTACCACAAGGCTCTGTTCTCAGTCCTTTACTTTATAATATTTACACCCATGATCTTGACAGATCAATAAACTCCTTTTCACGTGTCCTGCAATATGCGGATGATTTACTAATATACTCACCCCATAAATCTATTCCTAAAGGAGCTGAACAAATTGAATACTCGCTAAGATCTTTGAACACATGGTTAACTGAACATGGGTTGGAACTGTCAGCCCAAAAGAGCTCTATAGTAGTATTCAGTAGAAAAAGAATTGTACCCCCTATCACTATCACATACAACAATACAATTATTCCATTACATATTCAAACTAAATTCCTTGGCATAATCCTGGATTCAAAAATGACAGGTGTCTCTCATCTAAATTATGTAATAAAAAAATGTGAAAAAAATATTAAC
This sequence comes from Incurvaria masculella, assembly GCA_946894095.1. Classification (NCBI taxonomy): domain Eukaryota; kingdom Metazoa; phylum Arthropoda; class Insecta; order Lepidoptera; family Incurvariidae; genus Incurvaria; species Incurvaria masculella. The sequence goes on from OX335647.2 coordinate 11,048,007, forward strand.
ATTATACGCACTCTAGCTGGGGTTTGGTGGGGAGCTCATCCATACTACCTCAAGTTATTGTACAATGCAATAATACGAAGTCATTTGGATTACGGTTCCTATATTTTAGAACCCTGCAATAGAACTGCTCTTAATAAGCTTAACATTATCCAAAACAAATGCCTGCGTATTATAACAGGTGCCATGAAATCAAGTCCTATAAATGCTCTGCAAGTAGAATGCGTTGAACCTCCTCTTTATTTTCGCCGTCAGTTCTTGGCTGATCGTTTCTTGTTCAGGGCAAGCTATTTCTTACATCATCCAATAATTCCGAAACTAAATTTACTATCCCGATTTTCTCATACTGCGAAATATTGGGAAAAAAAGGCTCCCACCAGACTTGTAAAAAGTTATCGTAAGTTCAATAATGTCAAGGCTCCAGTATTCCGTTCTAACTCCTTACCAATGTTTTCATACCCTTTTCAAGTAGTTACGAGCAATGTAGAAGTAATTCCTTTTTTTGGCATTGAAAAAGAGTCTCCAAATGCTAATGAAGTCTTTCATTCCATCCTATCTGAAAACTGGGAAGGGTGGGAGTATATTTTTACTGATGCCTCCAAACTCACGGAGGAAGGCAGTGTTGGAGCTGCAGTATTTCATAAGAACAGCAACATCTACCAACTAATTAAATGCCCTCCAGAGTCATCAGTTTTCACTGGTGAATCAACGGCATTACTGGAGGCAGTCAAGTTTTCATTATTATTAAAAAAATCTAATAAATTTATAATATTTTCTGATTCCCGTAGTGCTCTTCAATCTCTCACTCAGAACCCCTTTCATTCTAACACACAAAATCCTATTCCTTTTTCCATTAAAGACATTCTCTACAATAACCCGGACAAACAAATAGTCTTTGCATGGATTCCGTCTCACTCAGGCATCCTGCCCAATCACCGGGTAGATGATCTTGCTAAACAAGCTGTTCTGCGAGGGGATAAAATCCCATATAGAAACTACCCACATGATTTAATTGCTCTCCCAAAAAAATCTCTTACTGAAAATTGGACCAAATTGTGGGCTAACTCTAGTAGATTTAAGGGTTCAAATTACGCCAAGATCCAGCCTAACATCCCTGCTAAGCCTTGGTTTCATCGTATCAAAATTAATAAATCTTCAACTTCTATTATTTGCCGCCTTAGAATAGGCCACTGCTGTTCCCCTGTTCATTTGGCTAGACTTCATATTAAAGACTCATCAGTGTGCGAATGTGGCCTTGATGACGGGAATTTGGAACATATATTTTTCTGTTGTCCTCTTATTAATAAAACTGCTCCTTTATACGATTACCTTCCTCTACTCCAAATTCCTCTTCCTACCAATATTAATTGCTTGCTCTCTTCATCTAACTTTAAAATTCTAAAGTTACTTGCTTCATTTATCAGTGCAAATGATCTTAAATTATGATTTTCTTTTATGTTTCGTTGGCAACTAATTTCAGAACCTTTTACACTATTTGTATATAGCTATGAACTTTGACATTGGCGAAATGTGTTAGATGCACGAAAGCCATTAAAAGGGACCCAAAAGTAGGACCCTAAAAAGAAGAAGAAGATCATCATCCAAATGTAACCAGTAATATTATATTATCTATGAATGTAAGTTGTAACTACACTACAACAGCATTGCAAGCAAATCGTTTAATCCTTTCGGCTGTACGAGGTTCATGCCTTGCTTTCGGCGGGCTAGAAAAGATACATTATCAAGTTCAAATATTCCGTGATTTCTGACTAAAGCTGGACTGAAATTTGAAAGAAAGGGTAAGTAATAAATTAGAATTATTTTCATCTCATCTGTGCACCAAGAATACTGACTGGACTTTGGAAGGAATACTTTTTATCATCTATCTGAGTAGATAGGTCGAAAGGTTGGAGGCTTTCGGGATTTAAAAATAATACAATTGGTTGCACTGCAATTCTTCCCAGGCAAGTTGTAAAAGGTGGCTAAGGTCTCGTTCGTTGTTTGAAATTCACTTATAAAAACTAGGCCCCACTCCACAAGTAGGCTTTGGTTAGATTTTAAATAAGCGCGAACCATCGATATAACCTAGAATATATAGATGCACCATTAGCTTTTCCCCGCGTACCACGTAACATGCGCCCTATCCTCTCGTTGATGCCCTACTGTGTGTCAGTCTGTGGTCGACTTAACATCCGAGCCTGCGCGCCATCCACAGGCTTTGTAAAATGTATAAAAATCTGAGTGAAAGGAATAAAAAGATTTATTACACACAAATCAAGAAAATATTTCGTCCGAAATAATAATAAAGTAGCGGCCGCGGTGGCCACAACAGAATAACAAATGCATATGTGTGAGTGCCGCGAATATGTGTGAGTGAAACATGGCAAATACGTAATCATTAGGAAGGACCGAGATGGCGAACAAGGATTCATTTGTTTGTATGCGAATGTGAGCTTGCGAATATGAGCGAGCGAGATAGAGTGTGCGGACCCGAAAGCGCGTGTTCAGCAAGAGAGAATGAGAAGCTCATTGTTAGAGACTCCTTCCGTGGTTATCCCTACCAGGATGAAAAATAAAGGATTTTTTTTTTCCCGAATAATTTCTTCGTAATTAGCCCGGTGTTTGTTATCTTTTATGTATTGCATTTGTTCTAAAAACTATTTTACGAAGGTGATTAAAAGAATATAATCTATTTAAGCTATTATGTTAATAATATAGAAAACGAAAAAGTTTTTAATAAGCTGGCAATTTAGAACTGAATAACAGCAATACTGATGATATATCTCGCAAAGGGGCTATGGATGTTTGCATGGAGAAGTACTCTGATTGTCGGTAAACTGCTTTGGTACGTCGATGGCCCGAACCAATAAGAAATGTTTCTGCAGGCCTTGTGCTTTTCAAAATTTACCGACCCTACAGATAAAGGATTTATGGAATTGGTTGATTCTCATAGGAGGAATGTGGTCACTGAATGGATGCATTTCCTGCTACACGTTGAGTGATAGTAGGATGGGGATGGAGGGATAGTCTGCTCAGAAATAATCCACCTAACATCTCTTTGGAGTCATCGATGAGAAGCACGGAACTGTGTTGTAGGGAGTCCAAGTGGCTGCTCCATCCCACAAGTGCTAACAATGCTCGATACAAAACCTTGTATGTACCTTGTATAGCTGCAGTATTTGGTCCTGTGGGAAATACTAATACCCTGTTTGTTGAAGAACCCTAGCTTTTTAGGGTTCCGTACCCAAAGGGTGAAAACGGAACCCTATTACTAAGCCTCCGCTGTCCGTCCGTCTGTCTCACAGGGCTGTATCTCATGAACCGTAACAGGTAGGAAGCTGAAATTTTCACAGATTATGTATTTATTTTGCCGTTATAACAACAAATAGGTAACGTTATAAAACAATAATAATGAAAGGGGGGGCCCATACAAAAAACGTGTTTTTTATTTGTAAATCTTGTGCGATGGTACGGAACCCTTCGTGTGCGAGTCAGACTCGCACTTGGCCGGTTTTTGATTTTATACGAGCTTAGTTTTATCCCCCATATTGCGCCGGAATTTCAGATCATGCATCAGATTGACACGGTGATTACTAATTTGGCCGTTAATACGAGACTTGTATCATGAATATTCAGAGCTGCAGTTAACGTTTTCTGCTATTCACACGCTTATGTTTAGGTAACGTAAATCTTGAAGCGTTTCTAGTGACTTCACCGGGAAACTTTTTCCAGGATTTTTTTTTTTTGGTACATCCATCTGCGATCAATCTTCAAACTATAATCAGATCTCTTAAGTGTGCAACGTTTTGTGGGTCAACATGTCCAAAAACAAAAACCTTCCTCCATACTTAGATCAATCGGAACCGGTTGTTAAGATCCAGTATGTCATATCTTGCTTGTCATATCTGCTTGTGCTCTGAAATTTTGAGAGTTTGATGCAGGTACGTTGACATGATTATTAAGTCGGGGTTTGTATTTGGTAGAGACCATGCCAGTTTCATCCTTCATCGTAGGAATCTCAAGATATTCGTGAACTTCACTAGTCCGAGTGAACCAGGGAGGTTTGCTAACCTGCTTAAGCACTCCATTTTTAAATCTTAGCAGAATTTCAATGTTACAATTGCTGGCGGTACCCCATAGCTGAATACCATATGTCCAAATGAGTTTGAGGATGACCTTGTGAGCAGCTTGTTCTCTAGTGATTTTTTTGTAGCGAATGTTCAATTCATCTCTCTTCTTTATGATATGTTCTCTCCAGATCAACCGTCTATCGAGAGTCATACCAAGGTACTTCACTGAATCCGTGTGAGGCAAATAATCTTCACCAAGTTCCAGAGTCTTAAAAACGAAGCACCGGTTAACCTCCTCCAGCTATGGATTTATTTGAGTCCACCCCATTCCGAAAACCCACCTCCTTTGGTTTTATTACTCCTTAAAACATCATTCGTCATTTCAACCTACTTCCACTCTCATTCCCAATTCTCACCAAGCCATTTATTCAAGCATAGAACTATTCCAAATTGTGCTTATTTAACCGTTCCAGAGTAAACTTATAACGATTCTGGAGGGTTCTTATAAAAAACCACCCGGCGCCTGTTTTTTAGGATTTTTCTTAGGAGTCGAAATCTCGACAACCGCAGTGCCTGTGTGTATGGATAAAGACCTGATTCTAGATATCTCATTAAATGAGAGATGATGATTCACTCCATCACTTTGCATAGAAGAGAGGTATTTAATGGTTATGGGGTGGTAGTTAGCCGGGTCTGATGGATTAACTTTTTTATGCTCGGGCTTTGCTGATTTCTAAGCAACAGCAAAAGCGGTTTAGGACTTGTTTCTAATTCTGGAGCACCCATATTCAATACCAATGCAGGCAATAATACTCAGGGTCAGTAACTTTCTTGGAATCAAGATCGAAGAGCTCATGCCTTACAATTCCCTGGCACAATTGTATCTTCCGCATAAAGCATTCGGACCTAGGAATTAAATTGGAAATTAAATTGGAGCCGCCAAAGTGACTTTGGCCTTCTGAACCGTCAGACTGCTGCAATGGAGAAAGTGAAAACCAGCAGAAATTTGCTTCCACTGATTTGATGAGGAACCAGAATTGCACCAATTTTGAGGCACTGAACAAACTATCCCCAATTCTGTCGATATCTTTGATCTTTGCTCTTGCAAGTACTCTCTTCCTAGATCTGAAGAGTGCATTGAGGACCTCTTTTGGAAAGTGTTTAAATTGTAAAAGTCAGATGTGCAGTGACGATATTTTTCGTGTCTTTCACCAGAACTATTTCTAATACTAATATTGAAGTCTTTATAAATTCTATCAAAAGGTCAAAGTCAGAAATATTCTCATATTTCTGACTATAGATTTTTGTATAAACTTAATAAAAAAATTGTTATCTTAGCTGAACTATCATTTCATTTTGCATCATCTCCATTTCACTGTTAGGTAACTGGCTCTCCGTGGAATTGATAATTATAAACCTTTGTACAAAGAGCTCATTCAGCAAGCAGGCTGCTTACGTCACAAGGCCAAATGTCTATGTATTCTCATGTATCGTGCAGTCTTGGTTGTCATCCGCTGTCACCTTGAAATGATAAATAAAATGAATGTTGTCTAGTCATGCCGAATCGGGGCCAAAGGGCAAATTCACCTTTTGTTAGGTTTAATATCAATTTTTCATATGCATCTTAACATATCAGTGCATTTTTTTTTATGTATGCTTTTTGTAATCGAAACAACAGGACATTTATTAAATTAAAAAATTCCTATTCCTTACAGGCCTTTGCATGGATACAAGGATAAAAACAATTTTGATAATGATGATAATAAATATTACTAGTTGGTTATACTATTATTATGCAAGGCTTGTGAACATTTTCATTACAGATTGGCCCAAAAAAGGTGTTTGCCAAATAATTCTATTTTTTTACTTGAAGACAATTTGAATAACCTTACAAATTTTTAAAAAAAAATTTTTTTACTACTGTTTTCAAAATGTTTACCTCTCGCTTTGATGCAGAGTGACAGATGTTTAACGAAATTTCCCGTTATTTGCCGCAACTCTTCTGGGGTTATCTTATCCAATTCTAAGCGAAACCTTTAGGGTTTCTGTGTTTTGGCGAAGCTTAGCACATGCCCTTGACTCTAAAAGTGACCATAACATTTAGTCCCATAGAATTGTAGATCAGGATGGTATTCTTAAATATATTGGCCATACTTGAGACGTAACAAAGTCTGGTAAAGTCCTTCTTCACCACTGTTTAGTGATTTTCGCCCTATGAGCTGGGGCATAGTCTTATGTAAAAATACAGGTGTGCTCTGATCTGTACCTGTTGGGATTCAAGCATATCTATACGCTAAACCTCTTGGTTAATTAATGTTAACTAGTTTTTTGATCAAACTAGAGGTATTTACCCGAAGCACAATTTCCAGCCCACATCATAACTGATTGTGAGATTTGGCAATGTGTGACAATTTCAGATGGATAAGGACGTTCAGTGAACAAAATTCTATAATTTTGACGGTTATGAGACTGTTCAATCATAAAAGAATAACACGTATTTGACATTCCCGCATAACCATGAAAGCTTTAAAAAAGATGCACACAAGGTGGAAACCAACCATAAAATAGGTGAACTTTTCTGTGTTCCATTTCTAAATTATAACTTTTCTTAATTTTTCAATGGGTTAATTGGACCAAGGTGTTAATGTATGTTATTTTATAAAGCCTGCTGGGTTTTGTCCTCTGTCAATGGTATAATGGTCTTGAGGTCTGGTAATTTTTAAAACTCCCTGGTGACCAACCATCTCGGACAATAATATAAATATGTTATTTATCATATGAAAAAAAAAACAAGCACAAAAATCAATAATTGTTGTGAATATACATCAAAATTTAAAATGTTGTCAAGGCAACATAATAAAATTAATATGGAAACTATAACAGAGCAGCAACCTGTTGTTTCCAATCAAGGAATTTATGAGGTGAACTCTCTTTAAAGCGTACATTCCTAAAATTATATGTTTTTTATCACGATTTTTATAGATTTTTTTAGATACAAATACTACTTATTAACTTTTCTTCATTATCTAGCTCAAAATCTTAATATGTAAAGTACTGGAAGTATTTAAATCACAATTTATTCATTTTTGCTGCGGGTTTCAGTTGTGTGGTTGAGCCACACTGGAAACGGTCGGGAAATAGATGAATGATCATTGAGGCTGACCATGATTCGGATTCCAAGTATTATTGTAGTTCCTCCTTACTAGGCGTTAGGTAAATTTAGTCCCGCCTCGGTTGGTACCATCGCATTAAATGAATAATGGTCGAAGCATGTGGTATGTTTAGTTTGTTTAAAATGTTTTCTATGTCTTATTTTTTTTTCTTTCTCTTTCAGATCTCAATGATGATTGGCACAATAAAAACCATAGCTCAGTGTTCTGGAGGGATATTTAAGGCACAGCGGCAGTTTGGAAACTGTTGGCGTCAACTGCATACACCGCCTGTTAGTATTCATCTTGCCCTTTTTAGGGTTCCGTACCCAAAGGTTGCCAATGGAACCCTATTATCAAGCTTTCGCTGTCCTCCCGTCCATTCGTCCGTCCGTCTGTCACAAGGCGGTTTCTCATAAAGCTTAGAGGTAGGTAGCTGATATGTTCACAGAGAATGTATTTATTTTTCCGCTATAACAACAAATAGGTAAAATTCAAAAAATATAAAAAGTGCAAACAAACAAACAAAAAAAGTGATGTTTTTGTGTTAAACCTTGTACGATGGTACGAAGCCCTACGTGTGTGAGTCCGACTCGCACTTGGCCAGTTTTTTCATTTTTATTTAGGTTACTGTGCTATATCATAATCCCACCATCAAGGAATAGTTCTTAGAACCATAGACCAGTTAGAAAGAAAATTTATTTAATAACTTTGTCCTACTTTTAGCATTTGGCATCATACGTCAGATTTGAGCCAAAAAGTAATAACATGTCAAAATTAATATTCTGTAAATAAAAATAATCCCAAATAAGAACTATCTTTACGATAAGATATGTTTGCAGATTTGGAGGTGTTAGTCATATGATTTATGGAAGTGGTGGACAGATGGGGTCATAAGCTAGTAATTAAGCTCCAATGCTCGGCTTTGATTTGGAGGTAGCTTTTCTTTTTGTTATTATTTAAAAAAAAACTAGAAATTCAGCATATACTTTACCGTAGCTTTAACGGCATTTTGACCCATGCAAAGTTGTTTGTACACAGAACGCAGAAATGATTGCACTTTGAGCCATAAATTAATTATAAATGTTAAATATAGCCAAGTTTTATTTCGTTTTATTACAATAAAAAAATATTTAACAGATAAATTTTACATAAAATTCTAACCGGTAATTACAACTAAACCATAAAACCTGACATTCTGAAAATTTTGCCACCGCAACTTCTATGGCTATATTTAACATATTTAATCAATTTGTGGCTCAAAGTGCAATACTTTTTGTGTTCTCAAAGTGAAATACTTTCCGCGTTCTGTGTACAAAAAACTTTGCATAGGTCGGAACAGCCCTAACATACTTCTTTTTTATGGTTAAAACCGCTGAAAGTAATTTAACTTTAATATTTCATGTAGTTATGCTCTAGCAAAATAGATATGGAATGCAAATAACAATTTTCAAGTTAAAAAAAATTTGAAAGAGGTAAATCTAATAAAATATATATTGAATTAAAAGTGACTGGGAGTTTTCAATGTTGTTATAAACCATAAATTTGTGTTCTTGCAATTCACGAAGTCTAGTGGGTTTTACTTGTATTAAACATGTATCTGCATACATTTCAAAGTGTGCGTAAGAGCGAGCTCGGGTATGGTTAGCATAAAAACAACACAGGTAAATGCTATTCTGTAAACTATAGCAACAATGATATTATGCTCTCCAGGTGAAGGAGGTACGAATCCCCACGGACTGGGGCTACCTGGCTGGACGCTGGTGGGGCAGCGAGCAGCGGCAGCCTCTGCTCGCGCTGCACGGCTGGCAGGACAACGCCGGCAGCTGGGATGCACTTGTGCCGCATCTACCTCCGGACTGTTCCGTGTTAGCTATCGACTTTCCTGGGCATGGCCAGTCCTCATGGCTTCCGAAAGGTACTTAATGTTCGTCGTACCTTTTAGTAAAGGAAAGGAAAAGAAAGTAAATTTACGAGTCTTCAATTGTTTAAAAAGCACAATTTTTAATTAGATTAGTTTATTCTGGATGATGAAAATGTGTACATAAAAAAATTATTTTGTCTAATAAATTTACACAAAAAATAGTAATCATTGCTTAAAATATTAAAGTATTTTTGTATTTGAAAGAGTCTTGTAGTTATTTGAAATGTGATTGAATGGTAAATTCTGGTACTAAGAAAATATGGCAATTAATAATTTATGTATTCATTAATTCAACTATAAATATGTTAATATTCTGTTTCAGGTCTACATTACACGAAAGCATTGAATGTTCAAAGTTTAATACAAGTAAAGGATTTTTATAAATGGGAAAAAGTAAGTTTCCTGGCTCATTCTATGGGCTCCATTACCGCATTTACGTATGCGTCTTTATATCCTAATTCTGTGGATTATTACATTGCAGTAGAGAACATTGTTCCAGATATTCCGTTTAAGGTTGAACATCTTTACAAGACTTTAGCTAATAGTCTTATAAATTTGTCCATTGAGCAAAAGCGTTTGGACAAGGAGCCACCTTCTTACCCGTATGAAGAAGCGATCATGAGATGGCACTTAGGAACGAAACAATCTGTAAATCTAGAAACTGCCCACTACCTCGTCGATCGAGGAACCAAGCAGTCGAAGTTAGATCCTACGAAATACTATTTTTGTCGAGATTCCAGACTGAAACATGGTACACATGTGCAGGTATCAACGGAATATGTACATTATGGAATACAACAACTAAAGTTCCCAATACTGTATTTAAAAGGTAAAGATTCCACCTACGCAACTGACAAGCTAGCCATAGCTAGTCGCGAACTGTTGTCGAAAACCAATGACAAGTATGAAATGCACATACTTCCTGGAACTCACCACTTGCATTTAAACAATCCAGAAATAGTAGCTCCTATTATAACACAGTTTTTAAAGAAATATGCACCCATTAGCAGTAATATTAATGCCGCAAAATTATAATTCATTATAACTCATTATGTCTGTATAATATGTAAGCTTGACATTACGACGTGTCATTGGACCCTCAGCAGTGGACATACTTAAATGTACGTCAGGATGTCATTATACGCAGGCAGAAATATAGCAGGTAAGTACTAGTTTACAGATTTTCACTGTCTATATGTGCACAAGAGCGTTAGAACTAAAAACCACACTAAATCGCGTACACATGAAGTGACTAGGACCATAGATAAATGTTTGCAGGGAAAGATTGCTAAGGTTATACAAGTGTTGAATAGGGATAATAAAATTCAGCAGATGGCATTGCGATTCACATTTGAGAATACATTAAACACAAACCAGTGAATATATATATTTATTTTTTTATTACAATGACATTACTTAATTTTAACATTTTCATCATGCCTGCCTAGGCAAAATTTGGAATTAAGCTTAGTTAAATAAAGGTGGTTAATAAAAGTTACGGGAGATGCCGCTGGTTAGAAACGTCATAGTACCAGCGAAAATAAGGAGTATTTAGTGAGTTTTGTACTTTGTATGACGTTAGCAGTCTATCCCTACTATCCTTTGTCTATGCTGCTAGGACATAGGACCAGAAGGCTGTCGTCATACAAAGAGCTTAAACTGGCACCCGACACAGACGCGTACCTACAAGTAAACGTGGGCTTTTTCTACTGGCATTGCACTGACTTCTCTCTTGTATGTTGCGCTTGTTTCGCACATTGTATGGGAACCGGCCAAGCATAACATCGCACACTAGAAAACCGAAATTGGATCCACCAAATATTAATCAGAGGTATAATATTATTTTGAAATAAGCTAGGTTTCCTCTTATTTTTGTCCGAAAAATGTTAGTAGGTATGTGTTTTGCATAATACCTTTTCTAGTTAGAAAATTTAAAAGTTATTTTAAAAACTTAATGGTATGCACAGTATTTATTTTTATAATTTTTATTATTTAACTCTTTTGCCCATTATATGGGAGTTGGCCAAGGATACCATCACATACTCCTAAGCCTACCTACCAATTCACCAGAGATGTAATATTATTTTGAAATAAGCTAACATAGATCTTCTATCCTCAAAATGATAAGTTTTTTTTTTGTTAAATATTATTTTATATTGCAATCTGTCACCATATTTGGACATTCAGTAATAGTTTTATGCATTTCAAGATAAAGGTAGATATATATGTCTTTTGCATAATGAATGTGTATGAATTGTCTGGCAAGAAATTGCCCGAGGGCTTTGAGCCCACCTAGTGAAAGTTATTTTTAAACTGAACAAAATAATGTTAACCACAGTATTTAATTTATATTTTTTATTATTTAAAATATTAGTTCTTACTTTTACTGTTGTTAAAGTAGTAAAAATGTTGACCCGTCTGATTTGAATAAAGGGGCCTCTTAATCTAATTGGAAATCTTGTAATAATAGGTAAAATGTTTTATGTGGCTGTTTATAAAGACAATTAATTTATTGTACTAGGTAAGTAGAAAATTGTGCTAAGCACAACTAGATTTGTTGTAAGCAAATATTTTTGTTTAATATATTATTACATTGAGACAGTCTCAAGAATAAACCTTCCTATACATTTTATCAGCAATGGTTGTTCATAGTCAGCCGAACAACTGTTCCCAAAAGTCAACGTATTTTGACTGTTCATGTTTTTTCGACCGGAAGTGTATGCTTTGGACTCCCACTGTACATTCATGTCATCACGCGGCTTCCCTGGAGCATTAGGCAGAATGCCATAAGTACTTTTACAGAATAATGCAGGTGGTAATTTCTGCAGTGGGTTATACCATTATGATTACATAGAGCAGAGTCTATCGCCTAAAGAAGGCCTGTGTTCTCCAAAGCTTTCCTTCATAACATAGATCGAAGTGTACATTGTATTGCAGTTCAGAACCCATGCCATTTTGTTTACTGATCAGGTGTGGCCCACCCATCTCATTGAATTATTTTGCTCGTGATCTTCATCTAGTTCAATGTAGGTGTGCTTTAATTAATGCCATGTCATGTCACCTAGTGCCTCCGGGAAGTTGCTGTAATGGGCTAATATTTCTAACATTATAAGTGTGATATTAACTCATAGAAAACAAAGTTTTCCACTGGAATTAGGATTAATATAATTAAATAAGAAAATATGTGTTGGAATACAATTCAATTAACTTATGAGATCTTGTCTGTCAAATTAAAGTTTTGATTTTTTAAGAAATGTTTTAATTTAAATAATGAAATATTTTTGCTTTACTCTATGAATAGCAAAAGTATTTGCTGCCATTGTACCATAACACAAATACCAATTTCACAAAAAAGTATTACATTGCAGAAAGAAGCTTATAAAAAAAGAGCGGCCCGTAGCTGTAGGGTGCGGACCCTTACTTCTCATGGAAGAAGTCATGAATTCAATCCCCGCCCTGTTCATGCACCACCTTTTTTCTTTTTCTGAGATAAATGAATGCATTTCGACACTAATGCGATCTGTTACATGTTTCGGCATCCATGAAAAACTATTAGGTCCCATTCTCCTACTAGGTGGTAGGATTTAATCATGTAGACGTGTAGAGTTTTCGTTAGCTGCGCACTACCGCGCATGTAAAGATTGTCTGCATGGTGTTTGAATATAGGTGTAAAGGTGTTCATATTCGCACAATGCAACCTATTTGTAAGAATGCTACGAAATTTAAACTTAATACATTGACTGTACAGAAAAGTAAGAAATATTATACAAGACATATTCAATATTTTATTCGATAACAAAACTTAATCCAGTTTAAATGTATTTAAAGAAGCTATAAAAAATCCATGATTTAAAAGCTGTCGAGTATTTTCTAGCATTCTAAAAGTTGTTAACATGCTTCATGTTGTAGCCTTGCTTTTAGCCTTATATGAATTGTTGTCTCAATACTTAGCTGAATACATATCATATGCTACAAGAGCGATGATATGCTGAATACATATCATCGCTTAAAGGTCCTTGCTTACGGTGACACTTGGCTCGGGTTATCTCTTTCCCTAATGGTTGTAAGAGGTAATGGCTGTGCCCGGCGTGATGCTCGTGAACGGGTGCTGTTTGTAGGGACTGGCCTGCTCCAATTGGCAACATATTAGTTGGAGGGGATTGTCTTTGCAAATAAAATGATATTTGTCATGAACTGTGCATACGGCATGGATTGTAAATTTTGTGTATTCATGTGAATTTAGTGTTTTTTACCTATGTTTTTGTTAAAATAATTGACAAACACTTTTGTAAACTTAGACTAAGTGGACGTTGAAAAAAAAAAACAGCGGAGTTTCTTTCCAGTTCTTTAGTGCTGTGTTTTATTTTGCTGAACTAGCTAATGCAAATGAATGACAAATCCGAGTGCAGTGTACTGTCTATGGATGATGAATAAACAATACAATACAATATGAATACATGTCATAAATTAAATTAATATCATTGCAATGATGTGTTTTTTATAATCCATTCACAGTCATATGTTTTTAAGTCATCGCACTGGAAAAAGAAAATAGGTATTCGATATACATTTTACTACAAGGTCTAGGACTGAGATAAATAGTCGTAACCGAAACTAAGACTAACTAAAAGTAGTACTTTGTGACGTCATTTTGTATGGACAAAATCTGAAAATAATGCAATAATGCAAGCCTTAAGGCCTTTTTTCACCTACTGCTGATTAGCCTAATCGCCACAAATTAAGGGCCTTTCTTAGCAGCTTGCAATCAATGCCAGTTCAAGACAATCAGCACTTTAGTAATAAATGCCCTTTAAGTGTCAATTCAAATGAATCAGCACTTGGTGAAAACCAATATGACAAAAAAATCCTTTTCTGTAGTAAGTAATAAGTAAAGAAATGTATCTGTTACAAGAAAATTATGGATTTTTTTACGAAAATCTCACCTACCTACCCAAATAACGACTCCCAGAATTAGTTTTGCGAAGTAGCATTTTTCCCTGGATTTGAGGTTTTACAGCAACATCTACATTAAAGTATTGCAATAATGAAAATGAGCTAAAATATTTTAGGTCTGGACATTCATTTGAAATAGGATTCGATCCTTTTACATTTTCTTATGCACATGTCTACTGCTCTAACCAACTGAGCTTTCGAACGACTACGTCATCCAATGAATTTATCACTAGATTGCGCTTATTTCGCGTATTAATCCTGTGCTAAGCCTTGTGGCTGCTATATAATTACTATTCTCACTGCCTAAAATCTGGCATGGACGGTCAATACCACACCTAATGTCATAATTGCCCAACACACCTCATGATAACAGATGTCAAGGCCTTACTTAAATTTCACGGCTACATTGGACTGGATAGAAAACACGGACATGCATTGGTGCACTGCCACTTCGACCATTGTGCATTTAATGCAATCCACCCGAGTTGACACACCAGATTAACCCTACCACTGTGAGTTTATATAACAATGTTTCAATGCGCTACATTTGACATCTCTTCCATAAATGACGATGACAGGGCTTTTAGTGGCAGTGATTTTTTTCTGTAGGTCCCATAAACGTATCTTTTTTAAGATTTTGGTTAAATACTTCATGTAAGCTTTTCTGTTACAGATTTTATGTCACAACTTTCGAGTATTTTCTACTTCCTAAATCGGCAGCACTACCCATTGCCAAAATTTTTTATCGCTTTTTTCCCATGATGTCATTCTTACATGACTTCTTAGCAACGGTTTGGTCGTTATCAGACATTATCATAAAACATGAAATGATAAAAATATTCTATTCATGTTCGGGCTATAAACCTTTGGAACCAATATAAATGGACTGTAACGTAATATGTGCATTTATGACATTTCATAATTTTTACTATAGATATTCCACTGCTATTTACTTCCAAGTGACGACCATTTCGTTTTATATCGACAGTACTTTTAGGGTTGTCGACAGCATTGTATTTCTGTGTGAAACTCGACCGAAGTTGAAAAATGTATCATATAACAATACCAAGTGTGGTTAATGTCCCGAAGGATAAAAAATACAAATACCAATGCTAACGATGCAAATAAAAATAGTAATTTATAGTATGTATAGTGGCTGTAAATCCTATGTAGTCTTATATCTACCCTCGTTTCAAAGAATCTGGTATGATTGGAAGGCCCTTGATAAGATATTTATGAATCAAATACGTTCACTAATCTAGTTGTTTTCTTCTGCCTAGATTACTGTGAGCCTGCCGGGATGAATTTGGTTGGTACTTCTTTCATTGATTTTACATAAATACATATTACAAATGTAACACAATTTGGCAGAGGGCAGTGTTAAGGTGAATTTTCCGTTGTGATGATCGCAACAGCAAAATCGATTGCTCAGTTCAGCGTGATATGTGTATTACAACCGCTAAGCAGAAAAAATTGGCGACGGCTTCATACACCGCCTGTAAGTAAATTATCAGCAAAACTGGCTGTCCAAATATAAATTAAATAGACTTACCCCCGTTTTCACCACCGCCAGTTACCTGAAGTCCGATAAGTAAGTTTCGGTTACATGACATATTTGTATGGTGTAACCGAAAAGTAATTTTGTGATTTTTGTAGCTGAAGGAGGTGGAAACGGGCGTTAGCCGCTGTTCCATTAGCCACAAGTTCAGCGCACAGCACCGCAAGCTGGCTTTTCTACGCTGTTAATGTCAATGTTATTTCCTTTTGTCACCATTGCTCTGATTACTGAAGAGAAAGGAAGGGGAAATCAAAATTACCTTATAATTGTATGGGAATGTGGCAGCTTGTCGTTTGCCACACAGTCGAAACATTTCCACCGCGCGCGAATGTGCCCTAAAAAAGCATTCAAGTTAGTTCCCACCCACACAAACCCTCCAATAGGTCTGCGACTATGTTTGCATGTGGCATGTACGTTTACGTTGGATTGGTAGTTTTTGAAAATTGGAAACAGCGGGTCCCATAGTATGCCGCTCGATGCCATAACTCGTCGGCTCTGATTCATATAATACATTGAAGGTAGCGCCGGCCAGTCAATTCTCTTACGAATTCAGTGCAACAACACAGATAAAATACATTACATAAATGTCCCATGCCAGTTACCATGTTATTTTCACTGCCTAGTTTTAAATTCCAGCAACATCCCTTTGGTTCAAACATTTTAACAAAAAAATAACCGTTTTCACAGAAAAGCACTAAAAGGTAAAAAAATATTGCATTTTTGTAGCAACGATTATTGTTATTTTTTTAGTCGCGTCAGCCAGGCAAGAAAACCTTGGCTACCTTGGCGACAAACATAAAAAAAAACATACAGACGAATTGAGAACCTCCTCCTTTTTTGAAGTCGGTAAAAAATGGACCTATTCATTACCATAGCTGCGAAAAATCGAATCAAAACGTGGTAAGATGGTGCTGGGCATGAAATGTTGTGAATAAAATATAAAAAGTAAGCATCGTCAATGAGTAATAAATCTGACTTCGCCCAAAGAGTTTCTGTTACCGCTCCCACCCTTCCATAGTAGGTGTCTAGGGGTATAAGCATGTTGACAGGAAAACACTGTTTAGTAGGGAGAACTGTCGAACGGGGCGCGCGCAACATAGGATCGCCTCAATGCAGAATGGACAGTTTTCCTCTAGGTGTGTGGGCACTATGGGCGTGATGTCTCAAGGCAGAACTGACAGTATTTCCACTATGTGTGTGGCCACCTCGAGCAGGTGAAGGAAGTACGTATCCCGTTGACGTGGGGGCACTTGGCGGGGCGCTGGTGGGGCAGCGAGCAGCGGCAGCCCCTGCTCGCGCTGCACGGCTGGCAGGATAACGCCGGCACCTGGGATGCGCTCGTGCCGCACCTGCCCTCTGACTGCTCCGTGCTGGCCATCGACTTCCCTGGCCATGGCCAGTCTTCGTGGATTCCGAAAGGTCCTGTTAGAATGGCGCTGCCCTTATTGTTGTTAGTCTCATCATATACATAGTATAGTATCACCACCTCTCTTTTATGCCTCGACATTATGCAATGCAGCATATCTTTCTCCTCTTTTTATGCAACCTGAAATGGATGGCTAATACCACACAACTACCGTTATGATATTAGCCCAATACACCACATTCACGAAGGAATTAGGTGCCATGCCAGGACCTTCCTTTTGTGAGCACGGCTATATTGAACCGGATGGAGAACACAGACAATTTTTCATTGTCGCTTCGACCATCTTTTCATCCAATGCGATGGTACCAACCCGGGCGGGCTTAAACCCTACCACCTAGTAGGGGAAGGGGACCTACAGTTTTACATGGATTCCGAACCATGGAGCAGCTAGCATTCTTGACGAAATGCACTTATCTAACTCAGAATAAGAAAGAAAGTGTTGCATGAACAGGGCTAGGATTTGAACCCAGATCTCTGGTATGCTAGTCTAGTCCCCGCGCCACTAGGCTACGAACCGCTGTCCTTTATTTACCTTTCCTACCCTTTATTGCTAGGTTTTCCATGTTATCATAATTACAGTTTACTCAATTCTGTCAGAGTCTTGGATTCAACACTTTTTAAAGACAATTTGATTACTTTGGACGAAAAAGAACCGACAAGAGTCACTCGCCGGGAGTCACAATGAATGTTTTGGTTCTTATAGTTATTAAAAGAAAAATATCAACGTTAAATACTTTTAAATGGTACCACCTACAGAAACAACAAGAGAAACTATTATAGGTTTGAGAGCAAATCAACATTATGCACCAATAAGATTCCTGTATTAGATTCTCACCACTGTATTAGATTCTCACCATTCTTTAGAAATAAATATACCTAAGATTCAGATATTCTAAACTTCTGACAATTTCATTTGCACTATATTTTATGGATTTGAATCAAATGTGCTCTCAACTAAAACATATGTTTCAAATGCTTGTTTTTTTTATTTCAGGTTTACATTATGCACCGACATTCAATGTCAATTGTATAATAGAGATTAAGGAGCATTTTAAATGGGAAAAAATCAATTTCCTGGGCCATTCTATGGGCTCAATCTTAGCATTTACATATGCATCTCTATATCCTGACAACGTGAATTTTCACATCGCCGTTGAAAACATAATTCCAAATGTTCCAGGACAGATCGACCATCTGTACAAGGCGTTAGCAAATAATTATGTCAAATTATCCATCGAGCAGAAGCACCTACAAACGGAGCCCCAGTCCTATCAATACGAAGATGCTGTCATGAGCTTGCATTTGCAAAGCAACAAAGAAATAAGTCTAAAAAGTGCCCGCTTCCTCGTGAACCGCGGAACGAGAAAGTCAAAATCTGATCCTACCAGATTTTACTTCTGCCATGATCCAAGACTGAAATACAGTCTATTCGATCCGTTATCCGAAGAATACATACACTATGGAATACAACAGTTAAAATTTCCATTACTCTACATAAAGGGAACAGATTCGACAGATGCAATTGACAAGCGAGCAATAACTAGCCGTGAACTATTGGAGAAAACTAACGATCATTATGAAATCCACTTTGTCCCTGGAGCTCATCACTTGCATTTAAATAATCCAGAAAAGGTCGCCCCGATCATAACTCAGTTTTTACAGACATACATGCCCAATAGCTAATCGACATTATAACATCATTAAAGAACTAGATTTTTTTTCCCAATAAGTCACAATTATTCCAAGATTTTTTTAAATTAAATTTTTCAGCAGTTTACACAATAAAGATTCTTCACAGTGAATTCTTTCTAGTTATTGCAAAAAAGACCGAAAAATCAATATTTGTTCATATTCTATATTTCTACGTATTAAAAATAATTAATAAAGTGCCGAAAACCATGCATTGTATATATAAAGAATATTTATGCATTCTGAGGAACCTAACAGCTCATCAAATATTCTTAGGCTGGATGGAAACAGTGGCATGCATACGTCGGTAACCGACATGTCAATCACGCACGCTGAGGCTACGAGTCGTATGAAGCGAATCCATGGTCGACAGACACATCCTAAGCGTATTTTGCTACGCACCACGTACGAAAACCGGCGCGTATGGGCGTCAGATCGGCGCGCATCAGTCTACCGACGACGTCCTATGGAATCGTATGCAACACCACAGCGGCCCGTGTAGTCGACGCACACATGTACATGTGCTGGCATAAAGTCCAAGTAGCAATTGGTATTTTTTTCTTAACCTCAAACCATGGTTATCGTGCATAGATCAAGAGAATATAGATGTGAATAGGAGTCCATACATGTAAATAATTTGCACAAAACATACCATTAAGGAGTTACACATGTGAGAATTATACGAAAATGTATGGTCTTTGACAGTTTTGAACGCCTAGGTATTTATTACGTTGTATTTTTATATGTTATCAATATGAAATGAATAATGTGTGTAACAAAACTTAATATCAATGCCCAAGTGTATGCCATATCATTAGTTCACTTGAAAATATTTGCATCTGATATAGCACATCCATGGAATATTCGAACACATTAAGTAATAATTACAGTAAGTTAGCAATTACCTTTATATTAAAATATGTATTCATTTTATTGAACAGATTATACACTGTTATATTCTTAAATTATACACTTTATTTAGGATTCGGCAATGATTACCGCAAATATGTACCTCTAATGTATTGATTTATCTTCTTCATCATCACTGTAATTGCTCTCAGTGTCTAGAGAGCTGATATTGTCACTCACGCATGCTCCCTTGCGCAGCGGCAACACTTTAATTAACGCGTCAGGCCATGGTGTACCCTCGCATACTCTGAGGACTATCTCGAACACTGAAAGTATATAGTAAATCATGCATGCTAGAAAGACACTTTGAAATATTTAATAAAATTTAAAATCTTATTTCCACCTCTGAAAAAATAAGTTAGATATATTTCTTTGTACTAAGCAAATATGTAACTTTTTTAACAAATATGATAAGTACGTATGTAGAATCGAGCGTGAAGCAAAAATACATTAACTAAAGAAAGAAAAAAAAACAATACTGCAAAATGTATTTACTTTAGTATTTTTTATGGTTCCGTACCCAAAAGGTGAAAAAGGAACCCTATTACTAAGCCTCCGCTGTCCGTCCGTCCGTCCGTCACACAAGGCTGTATCTCATGAACCGTAATAGGTAGGCAGCTGAAAATTTCACAAAGTGTGTTTTTATTTTGCCGCTATAACAACAAATAGGTAAAATTATAAACTATTTTAAATTAAAGGGGGCCCCATACAAAAACGTGTTTTTTTATGTTAAATCTTGTAAAATGGTACGGAACCCTTTGTGTGCGAGTCCGACTCGCACTTGGCCGGTTTTTTTAAATAATACATGTACAGAGCGCATCACCGTCCACGCCACAGTAGGCATTGGCATTTGCAAGGAAAACGTATGTGGGTCTAAGTCCAATGTGTAGCAGTTAGGCAGATGCCGTTTATACTTATAAAGTATGTAGTACTTTTTTTAGCTTTTTTCCTCGCTCCATAAAATTTACATAATAGAAAAAATAGTTCATTTAATATTTTAAAAGTAATGCTTGGTAGCTCTCACACTTTTCTGGTAGCCAAAATTAAATGTAATTTATTTATGAAGCCTTAATGAAATTATTTAGACGTGTGCTGTGACTATTTAACCCAGCTCTAAATGCTGATTTTTTTTCAGATCTCTTGGGAATCTAATCTCTTATAGTTTATATATTGTTTTCTCTTACAGTTTTACTAGGTGGTAAGGTTAATCCCGCCCGGGTTAGTACCATCGCATTGAATGAACGATGGTCGAATCGGCAATGAAAATTGTCCTTGTTTTCCATCCAGTTCATTGTAGCCAAGCAATATAAGGAAGGTCCTGGCACGGCACCTAGTTCCCATGTGGTGTGTTAGACTAATATGCTAACAGTCAGTTCGATATTAGTCATCCATGTCCAGTTACATTAAAAAAAACTCTCGATTCCGAAAGTGCAGGAGTATTTGGGGTGCACTACTATTATTATACACTAATATTGCAAATGCGAAAGTGAGTTTGACTATCCGCTACGTTTTCACAGACACAAACCAATTCTAATGAAACTTGGTAGGATCGTAACTTAAAGACCAAGAAAAAAAAGTACTCTTAATATAATAAAAATTGGCTGCAATCTTCCAAAACTTAATTGACCTATGAGAAATTCTAACCACAGGATAAAGAAAATAATTTAGGATTATTACCATGGTCTATTGTAAGGACCTTCCGTGTGCTCATATTTATATATTTGTCCAGTGGAAGCCTTGCGTGCCTGATTCCTTGATCACAGGCAATTTTATGGCAGAGTCCCTGAAAATGTTTAACATGAGTGAAATGTTAGCCACAATGTGGAAAAAAAATTGTGATTCTGTCATCTTACTTTGGTGAATTTGAATCATGGAAATTTGTAACTTTTAAATGAATCATAAAAGTCACCCATTTAGCTCACACGTGTCCTTTCAATATAAAGTAGAATTAAATCATAATTAGGCCAAACTAAGCAGCAGGGAAGAGTATAACTATGACGAAGGCCTGTGCTACATCGCCAGAGAATCAATGTGAGGGTTAGGTACAATGGAGGGGGCTTGTGGTGAATGCGCCAATTTGAAGAATTAAAATATATTAATAATAAGCATGTCAATTATTATAACTGGCTTAATTTGCAAACAAGCCAAAATAAGCGTTTCATCACTAAGTAATTAATGCAAATAAAATTCTATAGTAGTATGTATGACCATACTTCTACAAATTTCTTGCTACAAATAAACAGTCAGTCATGGTATGAGGAGTCACAAACTAACTCTACTGTATTTTTAATCTGATTATGCTATGCTATGCATAGATATTTTTCCTTAAATTGTATAAATTGTGAACCTATAGTGAAATTTGTAGAGATATTTATAAAAATATCAAATATTTCTGAATACTGTGAAAGAGAGAGCAAGAACATATGTTATTAATAGGTCTTTCTATGGCGAGTTTTTTGAAAGCAAGTTGTTTTACCTTGTGTTCATTGTGGTCAACCAGACCACCTACTATGTAATAATTGTCTTCTTCAAATGTTTCTATAACATTATCAGACTCGCTCGTCAAATACACTAATTTGTCCTTTGGATAAACATCAATGTAAGGTTTTTCTTCGAACTGGACCTGTATGCACATACAACACATTTTACATCAGTTTATCACAATTTACTTTCTAATAAAATTACAATTATGTTTTCAGATTTATTCATTTAAGCTTCTGGTAATCAAGCTGACACTAAGTTGTGTAACAACTAATCGGTTGATCCGCAAATTTAATTAAAGAATAAACTGTTATAAGCCAGTTCATTAAAGAAACTATATAGAAATGGCGGCTAGTACTTGTTCAACGGACGGTACGGTCAGCATAATATTTTTACAAAGTATACATTTATGTTTAAGATTTTTGTTAAATTTCACAAAAGATTAAATATAAATACATATGACATTCCTTGGAATAAGCGACTTACCTGTTTAGTATGAAAAAGTATATTTACTCATAATGTATTAGTTCAAGAGGTAGGAAAAGGTTAATAAAACTGTGGGTCGTTTAAATGTATGTATTTATGTATTAATAGGCACTTACTTATGTATTAAAAGCACTGCATGCCACTAGGTCCAGAAGATTAGAACCAAGTAATTAACTTAACGCTGTCGAAAAGTCATAGGAAATTTATGATTTGAAAATTTTAAGAAATGCAATCTTTTTCCATTGGTTAAGGCACAATTTTGTTAGCTAATGCTTATTAGCCAATCAATATTTTCCAATCTAAAAGGTATACAGGGTAAACTTTTCCAGTGGGCCTTCAGGGCTAGACCCGAAACTATAAGAAATAGCGAAAAACACTCCTCTCACGGATTTTGATAAAAACCTAAAATGCATAGTTCTGTTCAGTTCAACCAGTGGAACACTATACCAACAACAACGCAATTGAGAACATATCACTGCGCGCTCTGAATTGATATTTTGTTTTCCAGTCGGTACCGCACTGTGTGAGTATAGATGGCGATATAGTGGAAGCGAGATAGCATGCAATTCGCAAGTACAAGCCGCCATTTCTATAAAGTTTCTTTATTGAACCAGGATATACTATACAAACAAACCTAAATTCTGTATGTGGTCCTAGAAGCTCCTAAATGTTTACCAATAACGCTTCTAAGGAGCTTCTAGGACCACCTTCCAGCTTTTTTATCAGCCTACTATCACAATTGTAAATACAGTAATACCCCGACTTACGCTACCCCGTTTTACGCGAATTCGGAGATACGTTGTTTTTCATTTAGATTGCCGCGCGCATCGGCTCTCTTGCTCCGCCCTCTCAGTGTTCAGTTTGCGACAGGTGTGTGGATTTGTTTTACGTGCGCAGTGCGTTTTACTTATAATCTCTAATTATGTCATCTAAAAGAACGAAAAATGAGTCATTTTAGCCTAACACGAAAAGAAAAACACGTAAGTATAAGCAAGACATTGAACAAACTCATTCGCTAGACCCAGTTGAATCGGTAAATCAAATGACAATTGCAAACTTAACAAAAGGACTCAATTCAATTGAAAAGGGGTTCCAAATTTTATAAAAAATAGATTCTAATGAAGAATGCGTTTCAACTACAAAACGGGGAATAAAAAAATACTGGTTTGCTACGAAGAAATTTTGCGTGAGAAGAAGAAAACTTAACTCGTCAGACAACATTGTTATAATATATTGAAGCCTTTGACATCAAAATAACTTCAGTTCTTACATTTTATTAAACATTTTACTTCTAAATTATTGTTTTCTTTAAACTCTGGTCCCGATTAAACATACTTTATGTGCAAAGTTGAACCCCGACTTACGCGAATTCGACTTACACGAATTCGACTTACACGAAAATCGCTCGGACCCACCTAACGCGTAAGTCCGAGGTATTACTGTACTATGATATTGCATTGACAACAGAACGACCAATATTCGTTTTTAAAAAATCGAAATTTTTATAAATAGCCATTAATGTAATCGCAGTTGCAAACATAGTGGAAAAAGTAAGAATATTGCTACCATAACTCACATCCCAATGTTCATACCCATTATGTCTTGCCATTTCGATTTTAGTTCTACCACCAAAACTCGTCACACTCAGCTTTACTGGGGCCAGTGATCTTCTGTTTATTGAATAAGATCTTAGGATTTGTTTTATCACTTTGAACCGACTCTTTTCAATCATTAAGTGGTCAAAACTCAAATCAATTATAATTCCTACATTGCATTGCTTCTGTTCTAGCTTTCTTTTCTTTAGGGATTTCCTGCTCGGACCGAGGTCGACGTTGGCTGCCCGTGCCTGGCTCCGTCGCTCTTTTGCTTTTGCTTTCTCTCGGGACCGCTTTTCACATTTTCTGTTTTCCCACTTAATTTTCTTTAGCCACTTTTTCATCTGACACTTGGTGAAAGGTCGCGGGAACTCAATTCCGTTGTCGTCTTTCAATCCGGGATCAAATTCATAGTCGTGTATGTTAAAATTGTAAACTGGATGATCACTTGCATTCTTTTCAACAGCCATGGTGGATGTTAGATCTGTGTAACAAATAAAATACAACAGATTTCACAGTTTAGCCTACAATTTCTCCTCGTGCATATATATAACTGGTGAGTCTGTCTGTGCTTTAAGTTTATGCGGACATAGGGATGTCCCTACGTCCGCATGAACTTAAAGTACAGAATGTTCAGTGTCTTTCAGATGGTGCAAACGGTGGCAGCAAATATCTGACCTGACGCACAGGATAGCAGTGATTAAGCTTTAGAGTCACTGAACCACTCCTCTTTAATGCGCATCCCTCATGCTTAGCGTTGATTTTGTAGTATAATTATACTATTTGTACCATATTTTCATGTTATGTAGCATGTAAAAGCGTAAGGCAAGCATACTACGTAAACGAAAGTTCCATTATTTTATGTTCAGAAAGTAAGTTCAACAATTGTATAAATTTATACCGTCTGATGACGAATTGGCTGAAATAGAGATCCAGTTGCCTCAATTTGATTCATTTGTGCAGTAATTAAAGGCTTTATGAAAATTTTAAACAAATAATAAAACAGAATTACACAAACTAACAAATGAAATTTTGATTCTATTCAATAGGCACAAACCGAAACAAGTATAATTTTAGACAAGGTAGTATTTTTATATTTCCATGGGCAATAATTTTCCAAGGGTCTGAATCTAACACTGCTCATGCTACACGTACAAATATAGTGTGTTGCTCCCAGCCTTGCACACAAATGCTGTGATCAGCGAATTGTGCGAGCACAGAAAGCAATAAAAGTTGTGTGTATCGTGCGATCTCTGCTGGTTAACTAACTCTATTACTGATGACCGTTTTTATCAATATTTTTCTGTGGAGGTAACGTATATATTTTCTTGTATTCATCTATTATGCTTTCAACTACGATTTTAAACATCCACATAACCTATAAATCGAACAAATTTTTGGGGGTTATCCACGATAACAATTTGTAATAAGTATTTGAATTATTAACAGCTATATAGGTAGAACCGATAAAAAAAAACGAATAGGTACCAAGTCGTTCAATGCAGGCTTACAACTTCCGCACTGCAAAAATCACAAGCAACAATCAACATCGACATTCGCTGACAGCTGTCACAGAAACAAGAATAGACAGCTGTCAAGCAATTTTGAGCCATTTTCCACAAGAAAAGGCAAGGACTTTTGCGATACAATCGGCTCTTGTGTACCAATAAAATGTATTTATTGTGCAGTGTATTGATACCAGAAATATAGGCACAAAAAATATCGATTTGGAAAATGTGTTATCCAGGACGAGTTTTTTTTTTTTCCTTCCCATTTATAGTCTCATTTTCAGAGACATGGCTAGCCATGCAGTGGGCAAGAAATGCAGTGGGCTCACTCGCATTATTTTTATGCCGGAACCCACACAACACATAACCTTAATTGCTTTGCGACAGAAATGATCAACAGATAATGAATAAAAGGAAGGTCCTGGCATGCCACCTAGTTGCAATGTGGCATGTTAGGCTAATATCTGGAGAGCAGTTTGGTATTAGGCATCCATGTCCAGTTAAAAAAATGATGTTTTAACTATATTTTTTTAAACTATAATCTATATCTATATAGAACAGAGCCCAATAATAAGTAAAGGAGTTCCTCACACAAGAAACATTAATATTTTGAGTTAAACCTTGTACGATGGTACGGAACCCTTCGTGTGCGAATCCAACTCGCATCGGCCGGCTTATTTCTCAAATTATACATGCTTACAATTTTCAGAGTTTTATTATGAAATCCTCGGTGCCACCGCTTCTTTCTGAAAAAGTTCAGCGAAAGCAAAATTCAAATTGAATCAGACTCGGGCCTACAGTTCAGATTTGACATTCCTGCAATCGTATTATGTGCGTCAATAGTTGCAAATTTTCCATGCTCGCCTTGCCGTGCACCCGCAGGGCCACAAAACCTCCCCTAGGGATGTTTTCACCTCCCACCTCTTTAAACAAATATTTAAATTTCGGCTCACGTCCGGTGATTTCCTCACCTCCATGCGTCCAAATAGGAAAATAAAAAATCTGCCTATACACATACATTAATAATTACTTATGCTATAGATTTCTTCAAATTAGGAGGGCATGATCATAATAATGTTTATTACGTTTCTTTATAATGGTTCAATCCTGTTAGTAAAGCGCCATCTTATGGCTATTTCGCAAGTGATAGGCTGTGGTGGCTCCATCCCATTTCCATAGCTGTTCCATAGCCGGGTACTTCTAGTGTTCCTCCATTCAGCATTGACCATTGGTGAACCAGCTCTTAATTCTACTGGCCCTACTTTTTCTGCTCTGGAAATAATTCTTCTATGTCTGTTGAGATCTAATTATGTCAGCCAGAGTTCTCATAAAAGTTTATATTTCAAAACACTTATTTATATAAAAAACTATCTGAGGTACCCGGCTCTGCTCGGGTCAATGTCGTTTTAGACGGATATCGAGCTTTATCATTCTCCTAATATTTTACCCCCTTCGAGTTTAATTTTCACCAGAAAAGGTAGCCTATGTCCTTCTCCAAGGTTCAGACTCTCTCTATACAAATTTCATCAAAGTTGGTTTAGCGGTTTAGGGTGAAAACCCAACGGACAGACAGAGTAACTTTCGCATTTATAATATTAGTATGAGTGAATGACTACAAGTGCTGCTAAGAGGAAAACTCGAAAACGGCTAAACCAATTCGGCTATTTTTTTTCAAACATTATTTGTGTCCGTGGAAGTTTTTTTAAAATATAATAACACGCCCGCCAAGGTAAAACCACACTTTACCGGGCTCCGCTCGGGTGAATGTCTAACACGATATCTGCCCGAGCCGAGCCGGGAAAAATATTATCAATGGTTTCGAACAATATCATTTATTTTTCAAAGTCGCCGGATCTGCGGTCGGACATCTCATTTACTTTGCTTAACTCTTATCAAATTACATTTCTGGCGTCCGTCTGTCCGTCTGTATATTTTTTCGCTTAACGTTTGTAACTACTTTCTGACCCGATTTTGTTGCGATAATAACTGTATATGCTTACGTATATCTTGATTCCTCCTATTAATTATATGTTCCAATTAATCTCAATACCATCACGCTCTATTATCTCAGGGTGAGCAGTGGGTTAAATATAAGAGAAGTTGGGAAAAAACCAACTTTTTTCGATAGACTTTAACGCGGACGAAGCTGCAGGCTGCTCATTTACTTTATCGTTTTACCGTAGAAACTTACATTACACTCAAGTACAGCTAGCGTTTGATAAGAATCGTTATCATTACTTCTCATGTTGACCTTTTCCATGTTTTCTTATTATAATGTTCCCAGTCACATGCTATGCTAATACAGCTCGAAAGTCGTAGACAGCGGTCACCGAGATAATGGAACAGGTGGGTCTCGTTCAATGACAAAATGGGCATTATTTGCTCACGCATAAAGCAGGATGTTTGAATTGTTTGCAGAAAAAGTACAAGCTATGGGGCGGGTGCTTCGAGCGGGAGCCGGCGGCGGTGCTGCAGCGCCTGAACCGGTCCCTGGGCGTCGACCAGCGGCTTCTGCGGGAGGACGTGCGGGGCAGCAGAGCGTACGCCGCCGCGCTCCGCGACGCCGGCGTCATCGGTGACGAGGACTGCCAAACTATCCGACGGGGCTTAGAGCAGGTGATTTGAATAGTCTCAATACACACACTGCCTCCCCACACACACACACAGCCCCCTCTCGCACTCTCACTAACCCTCACACACATATACAGTATATTAAGTAGATCATATCCACAGTAACCCGGCGATGTTATTAATTAGCACACTGAGAATATACTAGTAGTCCAATATGCTAGGAGATGGCGTAAAGAAATTTAAACTATTTATTTTGTAGACGCCTGTCTAGAACAACAAAAACACAAAATATACCAAATAAAATCAACCAAAAAACACCAAATGAACCGGTGGCGACAGGAGACGTCGCCACTGGACGGAATGTTCGATTAAATAAGTTGATTCTCCGACGGCAGGAATCCTCAGATATAGGTTTTGAAAGCATTCGATTTAATTACTAAAAAGTTGTAAATCTGTCATCAGATTCGTACTACATATTTGACGATACGATTTTGAAACGATTCATCCGATAACTAATAATTTGTCCACTCTTTCCAAACTTTACATCAAATCGTACTTTCTGACTGCAGGGACCTTCGATATCAATTTCAAATGGTTCGGCCCAGTTACTCAAAAGTATTAAACGAAATGGTAATCTTAAAAGAATTGAATGAATGAGAATGCAGGTTGAAGCCGATCTAGAGGAGGAGATATCGCAGCGGGGCGGGCTCGCGGACGCAGAGGAAGACATCCACACGGTGGTGGAGAAGCGGCTGGTGGCGCTGGTGGGGGCGCCGGCGCTGCGCCTGCACACCGCGCGCAGCCGCAACGACCAGGTCGCCACCGATACGCGCCTGTGGTTGCTCGGCGCCGAACGCACCATGCACCTCGCGCTGCGGGAACTCGTTCAAGTAAGAACGGCGTAAGGCACCTGCAGCACGTCATTGGGAACTTTTTTATTTTGTGCCAGCAGCCTCCGTCGGATCCGGCTCGAAGAAATTCGTACGGTCGCGAGGAAGAAAGTCACTGCATCTGTGCGAGTGCGGGATAGAGACAATAGTGATGTGTTTCTGCTCCGGCACATGGCGTACGCCAGGGCCTCATCCCATGGGTTTCGAACTTTCACGGGGGCTGCGAAAATCATGCCGGCCGGCCCGGTGCTTCTTTACACCAAATTTGAAGTTTGTACTCCCCACAGCTATACCTATACCCCAGGTTGTTATTTGGTGAAAATACTGACCTTATGGACAAAGGGTCTAGAGGATCGGTTGTTTCTTATTTTTGGAATGCCGACAGTGAATTTGTGCATTGCATGTGCCTGTTCCGAGTCGAGTGATGTTAAAAGGGGACGAAAGGCAGCGTTATGCAGCTCCACTGTGTTTTATTTCTGGGAATGCACAGGTGCTGACCACGCGAGCTCGTGATGAGATAGACGTAATCATGCCGGGATACACCCACATGCAGAGGGCGCAGCCGGTGCGATGGAGCCATTTTCTTCTGAGGTTAGTCTCAGTTTAGAATATTAATAAAAACATATTGTTCCTTTCGGCCGGTGGTGCGTGAATGTTCATAATAATAATATATGTGCAGCCACGCGTGGAGTGTGCGCGACGACGCGCTGCGCCTGCTCGAGCAGCGAGCGCGGCTGTCGCGCTGCCCGCTCGGCAGCGGGGCGCTGGCAGGCTGCGCCGTACCGCTCGACCGACACGCCCTCGCCGCCGCTCTCGGCTTTCGTGACGTCACTCCCAACTCCATGTACGCCGTCAGCAACCGTGACTATGTGGGTAAGTCTTACGAATTGTTCCTCATGAAAAGTTCTATTAAAAAGTCTACGACAGCATTTGTCTATCTCCTAAGGATAACTCACAATATGGGCAAAGTCGGGGCTTGCCACTAATTGTCTACGCCCGATTCAACTATACCTAGTTCCCCACACCTCGTTGTTTTCTTCCGCCCGCGTAAGGGCCAAGCCAAGGCTCGGAACTATAACTAAACTAGGGTTTACTTACAAAAGTAACACGGAACCAATGTTCTAGTCGAGTTTCTGAACTGGGCTGCACTCTGCGGCGTCCACCTCAGCCGGCTGTCCGAGGACCTCATCATCTTCAGCACGCAGGTAACCACTCAGTGAAGAGCTCTCTTTGCGAGACTCAGAATTTAATCATATTCTCACATTTAAGAAACACCGCATAAAAAACGCGAACGCCTTACTTCCTAGGAGTTCGGCTTCGTGCGACTCGCCGACGAGTTCTCGACGGGCAGCAGCTTGATGCCGCAGAAGCGGAACCCTGACGGTCTGGAGCTGGTGCGCGGCGCGGCCGGCGCGCTGCTGGGCGAGGCCGTCGCCTTCCTCTCCACCCTCAAGGGGCTGCCGAGCACCTACAACAAGGATCTGCAGTCCGACAAAGAGTCCATCTTTAGGTCCTACGACAAACTGCACGATTCGTTGAAGGTGTTGACTGGAACAGTGTCAACTCTTAAGGTAAGATCATTTGCCCCAATTTCAAATGCCTTAAATGTCAGCAGGTCCGCATTATTAGGAAAATACATCTCATAGTTTAAAAGCAGTTTGATGTAGTAAGAATGCCCTTTTCTTGTTTTTATAACTTTTCCAATAAAATGAAGCCACTATAGCGCTGTGAAGCCCAGTAGTAGGTTCTACCACCTCAGCATATTGCCTGGCGAGTGGGAGGTGGACAATTTCCGGTCCCTATTCTCCAGATGGGTGCGGGAGCAGCAATCCATGCTCACCGCTCGCAACTGCTTCGGACGTTTTAATATATCAATAAAA
The DNA here is from genome assembly GCA_946894095.1 of Incurvaria masculella. Classification (NCBI taxonomy): domain Eukaryota; kingdom Metazoa; phylum Arthropoda; class Insecta; order Lepidoptera; family Incurvariidae; genus Incurvaria; species Incurvaria masculella. The sequence goes on from OX335647.2 coordinate 11,079,093, forward strand.
AAACATATAACATACATAGGTGACGGAGTTGTTCGTTTGGTATCTTCTATGCTTCTAGGTGCACAAAATTCATCTGTCCATTCCATGTTTACGCGGATAGATCGGCCGGCGCAATTTTAGCGTATCCAGTCAAGCTTCGGAGAGGTGTCACTAGCAACTACATCTCAGTCATTTGCCAGGTTGACTATTCGGGTCACCAGCCTCCAGAGAACAAGAAATATCCGTGGTTGCGGTGTACCTCTCCGGCTAAGATCGTTCCTAATTTATTTTCCTAAGATAATTTGCCTTCCCCGCGCCCCGGTCACATATCGGCCCACTGCGAGATCGACGATCTCCGTGGCCTACTAGGACAAACTACTAGGGACGCTCGCTGCTCGCGGGGTTCGCAGCCCAAACGCGACGTACTTACCGGACAACAGTCATTGCCAACCAAATTATTCGGAAAGTAAAATACATACAAAAGCCTCCTGAAAGGTCATGTACGCATCAGATCTCGACGGAGCGTATGGAGACGTCGCTGGAGGCGAGCATGCTGGCGACGGACGGCGCGCACGCGCTCGTGCGACGCGGCGTGCCCTTCCGCGAGGCGCACGCGCACGCCGGCGCGGCGCTGCGGCGCGCCGCCCACCTCGGCCTCGACCTCGCCACCCTGCCGCCGCACGAGTTTCAGAACATTTGGTATGTAGTGCTGTCCACTTGTCAATGGGCACTAACGTGCAAGAAATGAGCTAGTCTGCAACTAATCATGGACCGTATGTGCAAGCTTGGACTTTGACCCACATACCTTTTACTTACAAATGGCAACGCCTACTGTGGCCTTTACGGTGATGCGCTCCGTACATAGGTACACTATGGGCCCCTTTGCGGAGCACAATCTGAACCCTCCGATGAGATCCATAAATCGGCTTCCGCTTAGGTGTGCCTTATAGCAAATAAGCTCCTTTATGTGTAAGCATGTTACCTATGTTGTAAAACACACCTGGTTTAGAAGTATTTTGATCACAGAACTGAGGAAAAATTACTTTGCCTTTACTCCTTGCCCTGCAGCCAATCTCTCATCAAGCTACCCCTTACCCAGCGCCGATCACGTTTTTCACATATGCATTAGGATTAGGAAAGGAGCTCCTAAATATATGAATATATTTTCGGGTCCTCACGGAGCTATATTTGATCTCATTGACTTATATATTACTTCTTTGTTACACAGCTCAGAGTTCCCGGCGGACATGAGCGCGTGTTGGTCGTGGCAAAGCAGCGTGGAGCAGTACGCGGCCGCAGGTGGCACTGCTCGCGCGCCGGTCCTGCAGCAGATCGCCGATCTGGAGGAGTGGCTCCAGGTGGTGCCGGATGATACAGAGCCTTAATGTATTTATTAATAGCAGAGGTTCCCGGCTCTTTTTGGACATTCACCCGAGCGGAGCCCGGTAAATTGTAGTTTCACCTTCGCGGGCGTGTTTAAAAAGGTTACTTCTGGATCTCGCCAACAGCGCGACCTATCGGCAGTTCGATTACGAAGCAAAATGCGGTGTAGGTTCTGCACCGTCCCCAATCTGATGGTAAACTGACAGATGTTGTATGCGAAAGCTGTCAGTTTGGGTTAGGTGCCACGCGCCACCGTCACTTCTGTAAGCTATGATTCCCATACAAACGTAGTTTACTAATTATTTGAAAAATACTGTTCCGATTTCTTTGATATTTAGTATCTAATATTCTAAAATAAATATCTGTGTCTGCATGTTGTTGTTTTGCTGAAAAAAAGCAAGTCAAATAACAGACAAAAGAATATCTGCATACAAATTTTATTTTCTCTGTTGTGTGACACAGGATACAATTTTCGAAAAAACAAACACGTGAAGATATAGATATTTGTTGCCTAAAATTAAATCCCAAATATCAAGCAAATTGGAATAGTGGTTTTTAAATGATTAGTAAACTACGTTTGTATGGGAAGCGTGATTTTCTGATGCTTACGGGCCCACCTTAATTGCACTGCCGATCCAACTATAGCTAAGAACTATCTATGGACATCGACGAATTTAAAAAAAATGCCCGATTCGTAGTGAAACAAAAAACCGGCCAAGTTCACACGAAGGGTTCCGTACCATCGTAAAAGATTTAATACAAAAAAATCAGGTTTTTTATATGGGGGCCCCCTTTAATTTTAATTATTTTTTAATCTTACCTATTTGTTGTTATAGCGGCAAAATAAATACAAACTCTGTGAAAAATTTTTGCTGTCTATCTGTTACAGTTACTGAGATACAGCCCTGTGACAGACGGACGGACGGACGGACGGACGGACAGCGGAGGCTTAGTAATAGGGTTCCGTTGGCACCCTTTGGGTACGGAACCCTAAAAACACATTTAGGCCATGGAGGTGAGGAAAATACTCACCTCCATGATTTAGGCATTCATTTTATTACATGGATAACTTCGTACTTCTGGCGTTTTATTTTACCTGTGATCTAGAATTACGTCCTGAAATTATTGCAGTCAATATCGACTCACCTAAATAAAGGCAAATTAGATAACCCTTTCTGTCTGACTTGACATCGGCCTTTCTCATTCCAAAAATATATTAAGGTGGCCCAACCCGGCGGGCCTAACTCATTCGCGGGCTCGGTACAAAACCGTGCTATGGCGCTCTGGGACCTTCTCTGTTTCAAAGAATAAGACAGGCTCCGTGATGAGGAAGATGCAACATGTCCACAAAAAAGACAATGCGCATAGTGTATGGTTTGATAAGATTTACGAAAATTTTAATTTCAAAACGACTTATAGCTAAAAGTAAACCACGACCGCTGTAGTCAAAAATCTAACAAAAACCATAAAAAAACCAAATCTTGAATAAATAAGCTATGTCTGATGACTAATCTTTTTACGATGTTCTTACTTTATCATTGCGTAATCCACCTCCAAAGTTATTGCATAAAACGCGCGAAAAATTCGAACTTTCGGATCTTATAACTTAGAAACCAAGCACAATTTTACAATGCCAATGGTCATCAGACATCTAGTTCGATCAAATAAAGCTATTTTGAGCAAAATTTTGGATCTCTGACAAGAAATATGGGCGTGATCTTCTTTTCCCTTTTGTATGGGGAGATGAACGGGATGAGCCACCTTAAGTGACTGTATTTACCTTATCGCTGGACGAGACCAAACAGTGCAAGTGAGCAGGAGTCTACTCATGAGATTCTCACCTGTGTGTCACCGGTGACTCGCCGGTGAGTCATAACGCTTTCGTGCTCATGAAATGACGGTCCTGAGTCACCCTAGTGTTGTCCCTTTCTAATTATTCAAATTAACCGTGGGCGGCGGCTATAGATCGCGCGCCAAATTTGATTTTGACACTGCACGTAGAGGACACAGAACATAAAACAAAACGTGTCACCGTTTTCGCTCGCCCTTTAGTTACAGTAACGACTGTGTGCAAAACTGCAAAAATGGGCCGCTTTCTCCATTGCCGTTCTACGATTTCACCTCCATTCTATGGCCTATCAATATCTCAATATCACTTTCATCATCACTCTCATTGCCACATAATGTTAGTTAACAGTTATCCGCCTGCAAATTGTTCATTGTTGAACAATGAATACAATTTCAAAAGTTTAGACAATATTTTGAAGTTATTTTGTGAGCACCGTTAGCACGCACACAATCGGCCGATTTGTTATCGTAAATATTTCAGTATTCGCGAATATTGATTCGGACAAGGTGTTTGCACGAATATATTCGTAATCGCCGTCAACCCAATTCGGACCAAGGGAAACATAACATTTGATGTTTGATGACGTCAGGCGAAAGTGTCTCACTTTCATCTGTGACTAACTCATTTTCGCTTATCTGAGTAGATATGCAGAAGTGTCGTGTCCCTTCAGGCCGTGCCGCGTTTCGATTCGACCATGCTCCTTTATAGACATTATCTTCAGTCGTCCACGAGACTTCGAAAAAGTAGGTTCTCAACTCTACTGTATTTTTAACACACTTCAAAAAAGGAGGAGTTTATCAATTACATTTTTTATGTTTCTCACCTCAGAACTTTCGACTGGGTGTACCGATTTTGATGATTATTGTTTTCTTTAAAAGCTGGTACTTCCCGTATGGTCCCATTTGTTTTGTCTAGTTCTGACAATAGAATCCATGAGAAAATTATATAAGTCTTAAATTTGCATTAAGTATGTGCGCCACAAATGGACGAATAACTTAATATCACGCCAACCGATTTTGATGATTCTTTTTTTATTGGAAACTAGCAGCCCGTCCCGGCATTGCACGGGCATAATATCATTTTAAAAAAATATTTTGACGCAATGATACACAAATAAACCCTTTTTACGTAGAGTTCCTACATTGAAATATTTGAAATAAAAAATTTTAGATATTATTTTTAGATGATTTATTAGAGAGCTCCGATAATAAACTAAACGCGTCCGATCGATGCTAAATTATTAGTGCTACAGGGAGAACCGCGGCCTCCGACGCAAAATGTATAGGCACGCTCCCGCCGCCGCCCCGGCCGGTCGGCCGGTACCGCCGCAAACGCTACGTCCCGCAATTTTTATTTTTATATCTTCGAAAATATTCATTTAAATCATATGCTGTAAAGGGCCATATGGATCTTTATTAAATCAACAATGTATTTAAGGTATTTAATTTAATAAGGACTAATGCTGTATTGGTTAATATCGCTTCGAAAATTAGCCATTATTTGTCATAAAAAGTAAATAAAAAAAATGTATTGTGGGATATCCATAAGAGATAGACATATACCATTGCGGAGTTTTTGTAGACCTTTTCAATGTGTACAATACATAGTACATTATTTTGATAAATCTCGTAGGGTTCGGCCTGCGTTTGCAATGTAAGCGGAAAAAATGTAATTTTTTGCGACATCACATTGGAAACCTCAAAAATAACATTATTTCTACACTATTTAATGGATGTTATTATACATATAAACATTCCTCTTTAATCACTCTATCTATTAAAAAACACCGCATCAAAATCCGTTGCGTAGTTTTAAAGATTTAAGCATACATAGGGATTTAGGGATATAGGGACAGAGAAAGCGACTGTGTTGAAAAAGCGATAGTGATAATGAAGACGTAAAAATTAGTTAGTGCACTTCAGATTAAAAAAAATATGACCAAAAAAACCGACTTCACAGAAAAAGCATTCCAAAAAAAAGATTCCGACGAATTGAGCACCTCCTCCTTTTTTTAAGTCGGTTAAAAACAAATCAATATGCACTAAAAAGTAAAAAAAAAATATTGCAATTATTGTAGTTACAATTATTGTTATTTTTGGAGTCGGTCTCTTCGGTGCGTGGTAGTCAAAAAGTTTTAATAAATGAAATGAAAAAATATCACCGGACTAACCATACAAAATGCGACTTAATACGGACATAATCCGCGTATTCAAATTAGTCCGCCCACTCTGAATAGTGCTGTATTTTTTTATGTAACGAACATTTTGGAGGAGCAGAGATGCACAGCCCGGCGAGGCGCGCGGCGAGAAAGTAGGTAGCCAATTGGGGCCCTGTCGACTTCAAGACAGAACCCTTTCCGCGCTAAGCAAGTTTTCAAGGCAACGTCGTAACTGTCTCCAAGCACCTGGACCTACTGGGCTGCAACATCTCCAAAGACTTGAGTTTTCGGCCTTTTATTGAATCCAAGGCTAAAATTGAATCACAGAAACTGGAAAACCTATACTGTTCCAGAAGGTTCTTTTCACGGGTACAAGTACTACTTCTGTACACATCATAGATAAGACCGGTGATATAATACTGTAGCCACTTATGGAAAAGTAGTCCCCAGTACCTGCTGACATCCTTGGACTAAATCCAATGCCAAGCGGTCCGTCTTATTGGGGACCCATAACTCACCGCTGGCTTGTAGTCACTGAGCCGCAATTGGTTTGTGAAGTCGCTCAATCTGTCCTACAGGTACTACTATGGACATTGCTCTGTGGAATTTGAATCCCTTATTCCTTCCACCCTACCTATATCCAGAACACCCCCCTGTGGTTGACATTAGGCCTTTGAGAACGAACTGTTTCTCAAACTCATTTATCTACCGCACCGCCAGGATATGGAACTGTCTGTCGGCGGGTGCCTTTTCTCATACCTACAACCTGGGAGTTAAGCGTAATTTGAGCAAGCTCGATAGCTAAGCGATAGTCCGCAAGTCCGCTGGTATGGTGCCGTGGTTTCGCAAGGCCAGGTGTATTTGGCTTTTTGAGCACCTTGGGTTAGTCCTCAGTACAGCTACCTATGCCGGTTTTTCATAAAAAAGAGGAGAGCTAGAAATGACGCAGAATTGGACGGCTGATCAACTTTTCGTCAATTATGTCGATAAGCTCAACCATCGCTCTTGTAATTACTTGCTGGATCTGGAGGCTACGTTAAGGGCCTGTTTCTATAACTTTACTTCTGGGTCACGTCGTAATCGCGAATGGAACAATATTACTAAAGTAATCTAGTTATTTAGGTAATGATTGCAATGGTGATTTTAAAGATGTGGTAAAGCCAAACTTTTTTGGGGGGGCGCTGGAAAATAATAGATTCTCAAAGTGGGCGGTAGAAATAAGTTTGAGAACTTCTGGCCTAGAGCGACCGCTCCACTTGCTCTACCCTAGGGCCGCCTCCGCCCGCGGCGGTGGGCGTAAGCCCCCGCCCCGATTACGCCTCACTCAACCCCTCCGACCAGATTGGAATACAATAAAAATAATATCATTTATGAGAGCCTTCTTGTGCAAACATATCCGAGTTACTGCGGGATATGATGACAGTGCCCTACCCTCCGTGCAAACGCCCGAATAGTGTGCATCGCTGCGGATTACGTAGTTACATTTCCGTTTATCCTAGAGGGTCTGTATCTCGATCTAATCAAGGTGCTTATGACGGTTCTATTTATGGCACTGCACCCCGTCTAAGCAGGTGAAGTGTACCATACCGGCCGTCCTGAGCGCCAGATATAAGCGGACCTCGGCCCTGACCAGTCTTCACAAATCCCACGTGTCAGTTTTTTTAGTAAACTAGAACGTTTGTCATAAAAACATACTGACAGTGATGAATAAGTAACGTACATATATTATACGAAATATATCAATATAGAAATCGTTCTAGTTTGAGGGATCATTATGTTCAACATTTTAATAGTGTAAGTGTTTTCCATGTCGTTGTTTTAAAACTGTAAGACTGTGACATAAGTGAAAATAATTCGAGGCAGTGTTTTTCTCCATTTTAAAATCTGAGTTGGCGATCTACTATTTAAGGCAGTTTATCGCATTTTCTCGCTACCGAAAGACAGGATTTAAGGCTGTCGTGAAGTCACAGGAAATCTATGATTTGAAACTAAAAAAAATTAATTCTTTGTCCATTGGTCAAGACACATTTTTGCATGGCGACTGCCATTAAAATAGCGAAATCGTCTTCCAGGCCCTAACGTTTTCCTACCATGGAGGTGAAGCCTCTGTTTCCTGCCCCTTATCGTTGTCAGATTTTAATCAAATTTTGTCACTTGAGAAAGCTTTATTCTATGTCCGTATGTTTTAATTATTTTGTAAATATCTGTATTTTTCAGTTAAAAAAAATATCGAAAATGAAGTTAAAAAAGACAACTTATTTCCAATGTTTATTAGCCAATATTTTCCAATCTACCAGGTACCTTATTAATAACATTAAAACATACAGACATACATTTCTAAAATATATTTTAGAAACAAAAATTTCAAAAACCTAGTAAAACATGATTGATAGGGTAACGACTCTACTTTACATTTAGATCGCCAAATCTGAATCTCTGTTCACTAGAAAGTTAGCCCACAGCCGGTACCATTTGGGCAAAAAGGTTTTATGATTATTTTCAAAATCTGATTATAATGCTTCAATGTAGATGTCGTTGGACAACCTAAAATATTTGTATTAAGAAGTCAGCGCTTTCACTTTATGCGACAACATTGAATTTAAAATTTTGTTGTAGTTTTTTTGCTCATTCGAAATGTTTTTCGAGCATTTCACCCAAATTAGCAGGATGAGTTCCATTTTCGTGCTGTTCCGAAGACCATCGACTACATGAGCTTTTTTTGCTCATTCGAAAATATATGACTTTTCTTGAGACCCAGTCGTCCACAACTCTGTTGAAGTGCTTGCGTACATTAGACTTGTGCTCTGTTATGTCTAACTTCAAGCAGTGACAGTCTAGATATGGGTTTGTATTGAGATTGAATAGCTCTTGCATGGAGTGGCAGTTGTGCTTGGAAGCATTTTGTATAGTTACCACGCTTAGGTTTTTTTATGGCACTGGACACGGATGGCTAATACCAAACTGACAGTCAGATATTAGCCTAACACACAACGTGGGAACTAGGTGCCATGCCAGGACCTTTCTTATATTGCTCGGCTACAGAACTGGATGGAAAACACGGACAATTTTTCATTGCCGCTTCGACTATCGTTTATTCAATGCGGTGATGGTACCAACCCGGTGGGATTAACCCTACCACCTAGTACATAAGTAAGGAAGGGGCTGTAAATTTCTGTAAAGTAGGGTTGTCAAACAAGGCAATGATGAATATTGGATTGATGCCTATGCTCCTTATCCTAAACAGCAATCGACCATATGGGTCATCCAAAATTTATTTATTTATTTATTTGACAAATATATACATTTTACATAACAAATAACCAAGGCGTAGAAATGTAGCAAACTTAATTTCAATATGGAAAAGAAAAAAAAACAGACATTTAATTAACTATGGATGAGTTAACTTTCAAATAGCCTGCCCCCAAATATGCAAGCCCGCAAAAGATGTTTGCTCCCGAACTACTTCAAAGAAAATGGTGCCATTATCGAAAACAGAACACGTTGCCACGATTTAACTGGAGGATCGTAAGACGGTAAATGCATAGTGGTATACCAAAGCATGTTTACCACAAGTCATTCTTCAGAAAATCAACACAAAGCGACACATCTTGCACACACACATATTTTTTTCTTTTTTCTCAAATCCAAGCATTCAAATAGGCGAATTTTAGTACCCCTACTTTGGAGTGGAATAAATGTTCTAAAAATAGATTCCAGAACGTCTGGAAAAAAAATCGAGGAATAATAAAAAAATATAAAGGTTCTAGTTTTTTTTTCTCAAATCAGACACTGCCAATACCTAGCAAATTGGCAGCAACATTTAATATTCATTCAAATTTTCCTTTCTCTGGGGTATTTTAACATTTACAATAATCTTTACATATAATTTTTATGTATCTATAATGTATGAACTCCTCCTAAATGGTTGGACCGATCTTGATGACATTTTTTTAGATTCACAATTGGAGCCATTGGTGCCTGCGATCGAGTTCTATCATTTTTTAAATATATTTTCAACATTTGGGCAGGACAAATTCTGTCGGGTTCACTAGTATATTATGAATAATATATAAAAACAACATTACTTTTTACCTATTTATTTTTCCAAAATAAAACCTGCAGGTGATCATTGTTAGTTACCAAAAATCAAGTGGATTAGACAGAGGTTTTCAAATTATTTCCAAACTACGCATGTATGGGAAGCGTAATGTTGACTCTGCTTCACATAAAGAACTCGCCTTTTTGTCTACTAATCGTTTATGCTTCAAAAACCGCTGTAAACAACCGAGAGGGCTTTTGCATGGGAGGTTAAAAAATTGACAACTTACAGGACGTGGTGCCTCCTGGTACATTCGGTGGCTATGAGCCTGTTGTCAGCGCCCCCCGACGCCACCGATCTGGGGCTCTCTGCGCCCTATCTGCACGCCACCTACGACGCCTACAATGAGGATGAGGTAGGTGGGGTAGGGCGAAGCGCCGCCGGCGACATAATAGATCTATAGTGCAAAAAAATATCATATCCCTGAAAACATGGTATCTCTTTCTTTGGTACCTATGTAAAACATAACCTCATAAACCGGTGTTCTTGTCACCTCATAGAACATTATATACTCACTCGAGACTTGCATCATGTTTGCACAGTAATTATAGAATTGTCATCTGCAAATAAAATATTTCTAATAACACACGCCAGCTGAGGTAATGCTATTAAAGCCTACTGCTGAGCCCCAGGGCCCGATCCAGCTATTTAGCCGCTCCGGGCAAAGATCATTTTTGCCGCCCTTTACGTACACAATACCATATACGTCATGAGCTAGTTTTGTTGGGGGATGCATAGTATACAAGTACCAACATAAAATATATGATATTGTTGGGATTATACCTACCTATTTGCCGTCTATTGGGCCTTCTGAAGAAGTACCTATACGAAAGATGATGATTTCACAGAAACTACTGAATGGATTGATATATGTTTTATCAGCATAGTTATGTACCTTTCAACTTTATCATTTTTCCATTGTGCATCTTGCCTATGTATGTATGATGGCCCTGACGTTAACCTCCAACATTTTGGTTTTATTTTTATTTTATCTCAGCGTCGGTTAAGCATCAACACCGGAAAAAAAATATATCAAAGTTTAGACTATTATCTAGTGTATGACCGTAAAACGGTTTTAATAAGTTGCTTATTCTTTAAAAAATATATGTTTGTAAACACCCATTTACAAGTTTTTACTAGATTTTCAAGCCGGCGTTTGGAAACTATAAATGATTCAGACAATTTTCTTTTTTGTGGTACAAGATCACATATTTATCTAGTGAATAACCGTGAAACTTTTATTAATTCACTTTAGAAAGAAGACTTTACAGGTCAAAAACCTAAATTTCGCTTCGTCGCGCTAGATTTTGACGCGCATACAACAATGAACCATAACGCAAACTCAATGCGTCCGGAGATCGCCATTATCGTTCGTTTACTAAACGCTGAAGTCAGTTGGAGCCTTCACTAAAGGAACAATAAACATTTTTCATCAAAATCGTTTCAGAAGTTAAAAAGATTAGGACCAAGCTCTTTAATTGTTTATTACAGTCAATCGGTTCATATGTATTTGAACTCATGAGAACTCAAGTGATATAAATGCATTCGAACGTTGTGAGCAGTTGTCAGTCCTTTGTATGTTTTTTTGAGCCTACGTGAAAGTTCTACCCAAGATTTTATAGCTTCTACATGGTTTCGTGATGTCTCATGAGATTTAAGCATATCACCTACATGCTTCAAATTTTTGTAGCCATCTTCAGATAGACCGGGTTCACAGATTATATTGGAATCGGACGTATGTTATTCTCGAGGTTTAAGCCGAATCTCAGCTATAACATCGGCATACTTAGTATCGAAATGAAAGTATCGATACTAATCAGGTATCGGTACTTTTTGCGGATCCCAACTTTTTCTTTCTTTCTTTCGAACTAAAATTATTCATTAAATATTTCCACTCTCCAACCTGAAGTAGGTTGGCAGGTGGCGCCAACCTAATTCTCAACCTGCCAACTTGAGTGGTGGATGGCTAATGGCTAGGGTGGAAGATAGGAATAAGTCAGTTTTGCCGCCCCTCATCTTTTGCCACTCTGGGCAAATGCCCAGCTTGCCCCCCCCTAGATCGGGCCCTGCTGAGCCCATATAAAACAAAATCATTTTTATTCTGACAGGGAAGTGGGTACGAGAGAACACAATGACCTATCATGTTGCAGTACACATGAGACATTACATTGATGCTGGAGAGTTACCTATACAAGTGAGGGGTAAGGGGTGGACGTGACTACACTCCCCTTGTCCATCTGCCAGACCAAGTTTTGAGCTTGGAAGTGCAACTCGCGCATTAACTTCATGATTACTTCCCAGACAGCCAGCTATTGCCGATGACCTATCAAGTTGCAGTACACTTGAGACATTACATTGATGCTGGAGAGTTACCTATACAAGTGAGGGAAAAGGGGTGGATGTAACTACACTCCCCTTGTCCTTCTGCCAGACCAAGTTTTGAGCCTAGAAGTGCAACTCACGCATTAACTTCATGATTACTTCCCAGACAGCCAACTATTGCCAATGACCTATCATGTTGCAGTACACTTGAGACATTAAATTGATGCTGGATAGTTACCTGTACAAGTGGGGGAATAGTGGTGGGCGGGACCACACTCCCCTTGTCCATCTGCCAGACCAAGTTTTGAGCCTGGAAGTGCAACTCGCGCATTAACTTCATGATTACTTCCCAGACAGCCAGCTATTGCCGATGATCTATCATGTTGCAGTACACTTGAGACATTACATTGATGCTGGAGATACCTATACAAGTGAGGGAAAAGGGGTGGACGTGACTACACTCCCCTTGTCCATCTGCCAGACCAAGTTTAGAGTTTGGAAGTGCAACTCGCGCATTAACTACATGATTACTTCCCAGACAGCCAGCTATTGCCGATGACCTATCAAGTTGCAGTACACTTGAGACATTACATTGATGCTGGAGAGTTACCTATACAAGTGAGGGAAAAGGGGTGGATGTAACTACACTACCCTTGTCCTTCTGCCAGACCAAGTTTTGAGCCTAGAAGTGCAACTCACGCATTAACTTCATGATTACTTCCCAGACAGCCAACTATTGCCAATGACCTATCATGTTGCAGTACACTTGAGACATTAAATTGATGCTGAATAGTTACCTGTACAAGTGGGGGAATAGTGGTGGGCGGGACCACACTCCCCTTGTCCATCTGCCAGACCAAGTTTTGAGCCTGGAAGTGCAACTCGCGCATTAACTTCATGATTACTTCCCAGACAGCCAGCTATTGCCGATGATCTATCATGTTGCAGTACACTTGAGACATTACATTGATGCTGGAGATACCTATACAAGTGAGGGAAAAGGGGTGGACGTGACTACACTCCCCTTGTCCATCTGCCAGACCAAGTTTAGAGTTTGGAAGTGCAACTCGCGCATTAACTACATGATTACTTCCCAGACAGCCAGCTATTGCCGATGACCTATCAAGTTGCAGTACACTTGAGACATTACATTGATGCTGGAGAGTTACCTATACAAGTGAGGGAAAAGGGGTGGATGTAACTACACTCCCCTTGTCCTTCTGCCAGACCAAGTTTTGAGCCTAGAAGTGCAACTCACGCATTAACTTCATGATTACTTCCCAGACAGCCAACTATTGCCAATGACCTATCATGTTGCAGTACACTTGAGACATTAAATTGATGCTGGATAGTTACCTGTACAAGTGGGGGAATAGTGGTGGGCGGGACCACACTCCCCTTGTCCATCTGCCAGACCAAGTTTTGAGCCTGGAAGTGCAACTCGCGCATTAACTTCATGATTACTTCCCAGACAGCCAGCTATTGCCGATGATCTATCATGTTGCAGTACACTTGAGACATTACATTGATGCTGGAGATACCTATACAAGTGAGGGAAAAGGGGTGGACGTGACTACACTCCCCTTGTCCATCTGCCAGACCAAGTTTTGAGCCTGGAAGTGCAACTCGCGCATTAACTTCATGATTACTTCCCAGACAGCCAGCTATTGCCGATGATCTATCATGTTGCAGTACACTTGAGACATTACATTGATGCTGGAGATACCTATACAAGTGAGGGAAAAGGGGTGGACGTGACTACACTCCCCTTGTCCATCTGCCAGACCAAGTTTAGAGTTTGGAAGTGCAACTCGCGCATTAACTACATGATTACTTCCCAGACAGCCAGCTATTGCCGATGATCTATCATGTTGCAGTACACTTGAGACATAACATTGATGCTGGAGATACCTATACAAGTGAGGGAAAAGGGGTGGACGAAAAGGGGTGGACGTGACTACACTCCCCTTGTCCATCTGCCAGACCAAGTTTCGAGCCTGGAAGTGGAACTCGCGCATTAACTTCATGATTACTTCCCAGACAGCCAACTATTGCCAATGACCTCTTATGTTGCAGTACACTCGAGACATCACACTCATGCTGGAGAGCTACCGGTACGAGCGCGGAAAACGGGTGGAGGTGACCACACTGCCCTTATCCATCCACGAGACCAAGTTTCGAGCCTGGAAGAGAAACTCTGACATCATCAACTCCCTGCTCTCGCTACCCAAGCAGCTCGCCAACGCTGGACGGAAATAGGTCATATTAGATTCTTTATACAAAAAACGTAATGGTTCATTGTGTACCTACAAAACCATTGTGAAACTATGAGATGGTATAAATAAAACCAAACGAGAAATGCAAAATAAAATTAACAATCTGTTTATTGCTCTCAACTCAAGTGTTTTCAGTTAATAAATTCCATGAAGTCTAACTATTTTCTTCTGCAGAAATCTTAACAAAACTAAGACAATTTGTATATCTATTTACATTAAATGAATTAAATAACTACATAATTTAATGTTTTACATTTTCCTCAGTCCGGTAGGGTTGGTATAATATAAAAATAAAAGTGATGCCTAAAATTACAACTTCCTTTTAACCTGACAGCTTTCCCAATTCTATTTATGTATTTGTATATTCATAAGATATTTTTTTTCTATTTTATTTTGTGGGTTACCACATGAACCACACTATTTTCTCGGTCGTCCTAACATATGAAAAAACTGTTTTAAGTAACATTATACAACCATATTCAGAGTGGGCGGATTAACTTTAATACACTGGACTAAACTGGTTTTTGTATGGTTGGTCCAGTGCTAATCTCGTACTAAGTTTTGACGGGTTCACTCTGAATACGACCGCAAATGATTAATGGTACACAAATTTTATGTGTACTTACATACTTATTCTAAGAGAATATATTTACAATGAAATATCTACTGTTCGTAGTTAATTTATATGACACCCATAAACTCCTATTTTTTTAACTTGATTTCATAATTTAGGTTCTTTCGTTTTTATTCTCACCCTAATTAAGGTAACACTTCAACCAATATGTTTAAATGAAATTACATTTTTAAATTGAGAAAATTCTGTGTATCTTGGATGCCAGAAGAATGTTTTCACTGCATAAGCAAAACCAAAATTCAAATAGCATTATGTGTATTGATTCTTTGGTACATTAACATAGGCTGCAAACATATTTGCTGAATAGAATGACATAATTTCGTCCAATGCTAACTTTTCTGAATGCACATTATTTTAGTCACAAATATGACGTGAATCTCGTGAGAGTACATACAATGTGGATACAAAACTATAAAATTATTACGAAAGCAAAAATGTGTGTACATTTTATACATTTCCATTTCAGCTAAAATTTTCTAACGCATACCAAAGGATCATCGAAAGTAATCGTCGCCAGCCCACAATTTGTCCGCGCACACGCACACTGAGCGACTTCCTCACCGGCGGCGGCGCGACGGGGGCGCGGGGCGCGCGCGCGACCGCTAGAACTTGAGCGAGAAGCCGGCGGCGGAGGCGAGGGTGGGCGGCGCGGGCAGGTGCAGCGAGCGCTGCTGCGCGGGCGCGTGCGGCGCCGCCGCTGCCATGTGGAAGCCGAGCGCCTCGTCGTCGCCGCCGACGTGCGCGTAGAATGCACCGCCGGCGGGCGGGCGGGGCGAGTGCGTCGCGCGCCGCCCGCCCTCCGACTTGGCCGGCCACGTGGGGAACATCGCCGGCTCGATCGCCACCGGCTGCTCCTGCGCACGCAAACACCACATACCCGTTGTAGTAGGGACCACTATGCAACCAGATAAAGTAGTTGCCATTCGAGCTATAGATACAATGAGCCTGCGATAGTTATCAGTTTCAAAATTACTATCTCAACAGAGTAAAATGAAACTAATTTGTAAAATATTGACAAAGAATATGTTTGTACTTTGTGTGTATGGAAAAAATGGTATTCAAAATTCTTTTTTTATGGATTGAACATGAATGGTTACCATCGTACATCTACTGTCACATTAGCCTTTTCAGTATAGCATGGCTACATTGAAACGGATGGAAGACACGGATAATTGTCTATACCGCTTCGACCATTCTTCATTCAATACGATGGTACTAACTCACCAACCCAGGTGAGATTAACCCAACTTAGTTGTTTTAGAAAACAATTAGTAAACTACGTTTGTATGTGTCCTTTGTGCCACTTAAATTTTAAAAGACCAAACACCGAAAAATCAACTAATTTTGTCACATTGTTGACCAAATCACATGTGCTATAGAACAGAATGGTTTGCCATTGAAATAGTAGCAAAAACACTTCCACCTAAATCAGAATACAACCTATTAAATAATGTTGGACTTCCAAAGGCATCGGTGAATTCCAAGAAGGAGATAGTCTCCAGGAATCGTTGGAATGATCATTCAGGATATGGATGGATAGAGTGGCACTAAATAGGGTCCTGCGAAGTTGTTAATTGTTCTGTCAGAAACTCGAGAAAATCAGTAACAAGCGAATTAGTAATCGAACGATCTCTCCGGCGCTGCCGTTGTTTATATGTAAAAGTGGAAACTTGTTTCGATTTCGACACCCGTCCTACCATCTCCGATCCCGACGTACCTTGAAGTAGGGATGCTGCAGCGCCGAGTCGGCGGTGATGCGGCGCACGGGGTCATAGTTGAGGAAGGCCTGCAGCAGCGAGAGGCCCGCCTCCGACAGCAGGTCGGGGCCGGCGCGCTGCCGCAGACCGCCCGCCGGGTGCTCCGCGAACGTCATTTTCTGCACGGCCGGCAGCTGCGCATAGCCCGGCCACACTTGCTCCGAAGGAGTGCCCAGGTCCTGCGCAAGCACCAATTGACGGAATTCGGAATTTAGACAGTGAAGGGAGGCCCTTACTGTACACATGCGTAACTAATCAAAATGGTAACTATCAGACTTTCCAAAGATACAAAACCACGGGAAGGCACTCAGCAGCAGCGAAGTATGTAATTAAACGTCTGCATCACAGGGGGACAAAAAAATACTGCATGTTCCAGTCAGCAATTTTATTCCTCTAACCTTTGGGGGGGGGGGGGGGGGGGCGCCATATTTAATTTAAGGAGGAATGGTTTTTGCTCAGAATCTCCATATTATTTTACTTTTTAACAAAAATGGAAAGGTTGTTTGCAATGATGAAAGTGATATATCATCAATTGCGATTGATATATTTAGAAGCAGAAAAAAGTTACCTACCGCCGCTAACTTAAGCATCTAGGGTTTGCAGGACACTGAGTCCCGTTGGGCTTGCCATAGGTGTAGGACCCTTAATATTGAAAATACTAGAAATAATCTTAGCAATTAAAATTGCAGTGAATTAAATTCTATAACATTTTGTTTCTACATATTCATGTCCTTAAGTTAAGAACGGCCCGTAAGCTATGTCCCCCATACAAACGTAGTTTACTTATCATTTGGAAACCGCTATTAAAATTAAACTGATAATTCATATCTAATATCCGGTAACAAATATCTGTGTCTGCACGCTTTTGGTTTTTTGGAAAATCCAAACCGAATGAAATGAAAGCAAAAAGAAAATCTTCATACGAATTTTGTTTTCTCTGTGGTTTGACCCAGAATACATTTACCGAAAAAACAAAAACATGCAGACACCGATATTTGTAGCCTAATATTAGATACCAAATATCAAGTAAGTTGGAACAGTGGTTTTCAAATGGTTAGTAAACTATGTTTGTATGGGAGGCGACATTTTCTGATGCTTACGGGCCGACCTTAAGGGCTTGTACCCAAAGTCCCAGTTGTCACCTAAATTGGCGTTTACTGCAAATCGATCGACTGGCGTTTTCAAATGTATGGAGAAATTGAAAAGCGCGCGCAGTGGGCGTTAAGCGAACGAACATTTGCGAGTCCGAGTTTGATTTGACAGCTTACTCAACGATGCCGTTTACGCCGACTCCGCGTTTTAATACCCGAGTTTGACTTTGACAGCTTGAAGCACAGAATATCTAGTAAAAACTTGTATGGAGTTTGACGTTTTTACGAAAAACGCCAGTCGATCGGTTTGCCGTAAACGCCAATTTAGGTGAGAACTCAGACTGACCACTCTGATAGCACTTATTGCAATCTATTCCATAAGGTCGTAATTGAAACCATATGTTATTAAAAAAAAAAAATTACTACTACTGCTAAGTAAATTTGAAACATTTAAGATATTTAATCTATTGCTCATATTTTCATATGTTTAAACTCTTTTTATGATTGTTTAACAGTTTAATTATTTACAGTTTTATGTTTAAAATATAGCTCGACCATCAATCTACACATATTTACTTTTTAATCATTGAAATTCATTGCGGTATTTTTTTTAATATAATTTAATGTTGTTTTACTTGCGACCTTATCGAAGCTCTTATCATGCTCTTAATAATAGACGAGATAATTTTATACACATCGCCACTTTTTTCCTGCATAAATCGCAAATTATCGATTGCACAGTAAAAATTTAAAATAATAAATTACGAAGAATCAAATAACAACAATTTACGTCATTAATATTTTTGTTGAAAGTTTGAAGAAGGCCGAGATATTGAAGAAAAACCTTTCCCCTTTGAATTCACCCACACATCACCATTTGCACAAGCAAAAAATGAAATCAAATCTGTAGGCTTTATCTATTACTACCTGATTAACAATACATCCATGCAGGATCCGTAAAAGATGCAAACAATATGAAATAGATAAAGTAATGATTGCTACAAACCTTGAATATCCTGTTCAGTTGGTCCACTTCCGACTTGCCGGGGAAGAGAGGGTTCATGGTGACGAACTCGGCGAAGATGCAGCCGACGCTCCACATGTCGATGTGCGTGGAGTACTCCTTGCAGCAGAGCAGCAGCTCGGGCGCGCGGTACCACAGCGTCACCACGATCGGCGTGTACGGGCGGAGCGGGGAGCCGTACTCGCGGGCCAACCCAAAGTCTCCCACCTGTGCGGTAACATTTCTCAAAGCGTTAAGCGATACGATTGTGGGGTTTGGTGACGGTCACTGCACAAGCGCTGAGGGTATATCCTTGGAATTTCCGAGCTCGCGAATCAGGAGTATTTCTGTCGAGAAACACTAGGACAGTTTCGACAATTCTTAATAACAAAGTTGATAGTCCATACCTACTAAGCAAAGTTCCCTTTTGATGCCCTAATTGTTTTACTTGATATTGTGACCTTTTTCATGTTCCGATCAGTAAGACCAGGTACCTGTACCCTTTTTTGCGACGCAGCTGCGATAACTATAATAAAATGTTTTATAATTTTGATTTATTTTCCAACAAAGAAAGTAAAATAAAAGATAATAGAAGTTAACTATACTTTTAGTTTTTGTGTTTAATTATTATTTTGTTTGGTCGAGACAGTTATTTTGCCATCTCATTTTGTTATTTTTGGTCCAGCTTCTTTTTTCTCTTACTTTGAGTTTCTTTTGGTAGCACGTGATTTGCATATTTCATTTGCATTTTTTCATATGCTCTATGTTTATTGTTTGAATTTTGATGTTTTGTGTAACCTGAGTTAAAAATCTATGAACTTAAAATATCAATCACCCTACCTTCTCCACTTCTTACCTTATCAAGGCTCCACTTTACATTTTTCACTTGGCCTTAACTTTCTGTAAGTTATGATTGAATCCAATGTAAATGGTTTATGCAAATATAATTTGAAATGTATTTATTATGAATTTTGTAAATAGGGTAAACGACAGAAGTCAAATACCTTAAGTATTCCCTTGTGTGACAATAGAAGATTGCTGGTTTTCAAGTCTCGATGAAGGATCCAATTGTCGTGGAGGTGGTGAACAGCTTGAAGTAGTTGAACCATGAGACATTTCACTTCCCCTAAAAATATGTCGTTTGATTAAATACAGAATAACAGTAGCAATTTATTTCAATTGCTAAATGTAAATTAATAAAATTTTAGTTCAAAGACTTGCATCACTCGTAAAGAACCGGTGCCGTGATTGTACAGTAATCTATCATCAAATAAAGAATATGAAACGCATGGTCTGAATAAAAAAAAAAAATTCGATTGGCTACATACATTGAATGGCTTCCGGTAACGTGTCAAGACAAACACAAGTGGAGACGACAGCCAGCGAGAGTGGGCGTACTGACCTGGAAGGAAGACCTGCTTCTTGCCGCGCATGGTCTCCATGAGGCTCTTGAGGTCGTGCTCCACGTAGTCCATGACGATGAAGATCTTGTCCATGTTGGAGCCCACCACGATCTCGCGCACCGTCACGATGTTGGGGTGCTGGCCCTGCAACACAAATTGCGAGGGTGCGCCGCGTTAGCCTAACCTCGCCCCGCCCATGCTCGAGCACGCACCTACCTCGGTATGAAATCAATCGAGCTAGTTGTATCCAAATGTCGAACTATTCATATTAAGTGTAAAACGAGAACCATTTACATGCATTTTAAGTCATATGTTTCCTTTTTTGATCATCGTGGTGTCCGCAGGCTGTCTCGGGAACTGAAACATAACTATTTATTAAATTAATGACAGTGACAGAGGACAACTCGTTACAACTTACAGTGCTCGATTTATTATTCTACAGTACACTATTGGAACACAACAATATTGGAATTACATTACAATCTTAATGCAAAGGAAAAGTCCCAGATATAGCATTCGGTATCTATTTTCAGAGATACCTACGTTAAATTCGATTATGCAAAGTAATTAAGTTAATACGCTTATGTTATATGATAAAACAAAAAAAAAATGATTGATCCCTCTGAAAATATTGAAGGAAAAACTATGGATGATAGAAAAAATACTGCCAAAATACAGCAAGATACAAGCGATCAATAAACACTGACCGGATGGTGAATATTTCTATCTACCGTTACCTCATATTTAAGGTAATCGGAGCTTTGCCGATGACGCCTCCGAGAGAGTGACGAGACACGGCGGTGGTGGCTGATCAACATCGCGACAGTTCACGGGCTGCATCGTAGCCGATGCGTCGGAGCTGCTTCCCTCAAATCTTAGCTTCACTGGGACTTTTCCGTGACAATACAATTGGAATATGAAAATCAAGCCTAGATAAGTTGCAACGATTACATAAATAACTTAATGATGTTGCTCATACTGTGTACAGGCACATTTAGAAAGTTTGTTTGAAGAAAATCTTGCAATAACTTCTATGAAAATAAAATGCATTGAGTGCAACTAATCAGTGAATCAATTTTAAACAGATAGGGAAGTAACCCAACCAATCTGATTATTGCAGAAAAAAACCTTATACCAAAATTATGACCACTTATCAAGAAGGAAGACCTGACCCAAAGGCAGTTTACGCCTCAAAACATAGGGTGGTGTTAACAACAACCGGTTAAGAGTTCACAAACGCATTAACGTTTCTTCGGATCAAAATGTCAAGTTTCACTAAAAAGTGATATGTTTATTCACATGGCAACTTAATTTCAACATTGATTTGTTTATTTAACTGGGCCTAAGATTGTTAGAAAGTTCTGATTCTGTGGTGACTCAGCAGGGTTTTGGTTCTGCAACATAAAACTAACAATTCTAAAAAACATATCAATTTTTTTAAACATTGGGAACATCACTGACAACTGTAATAACACATTTTTCTACAAAAATCCTTTAACATTTTAGTTACATAGAAGTTTTTACAAGAAATACAATCTCCATGCCAAAATAACCAAGAGTTTGTACTTTTACAAAACTATTA
This sequence comes from Incurvaria masculella, assembly GCA_946894095.1. Taxonomy (NCBI): domain Eukaryota; kingdom Metazoa; phylum Arthropoda; class Insecta; order Lepidoptera; family Incurvariidae; genus Incurvaria; species Incurvaria masculella. Next base: position 11,100,629 of record OX335647.2, read on the forward strand.
TTTCAGACATTTAAAATTCAGGCATCCTTAGTCAACAATACTCCATGCTCCATTTGTCTTAAAATCTCTCAAGTCCGAAGATGTTAATAGTTTTTTATGGACACCTGATTTCACAATAATCGATGTGGTTATTTCAATAAAAATAGTACCTGACCAAAAAAAAACAATAATCCATTTGATCTTTTTTATTGGATTTTCACACATCATTATAAAAAAAAACAGCCATCAAATCTCTTGACACTTCCAAAATACCATGTCACTATCGAGTTGAAACAAATTGAATAGCATATTCATTCCAATTAATCCCGGGCATGACGCCTTCAGGAAAATACAATGTAGGAAGTGAATCTAAGTAAATGACACAGTAGGCCTCGTCATTTGTAAGGAAAATGTATATGGGTTCATGGCGGTCACGGTGACGGCGTTTGAAATGTTGAAACATTTCACAAACTATACCATTTTGAAATCTAAATACAATGAAAATTGTTTTAAACATAATGCGGACTAATAGTGTGATTAATTTACAATCCAGGATCGAGATTAGCAACATAATAAAAGCAAAACTTGAAAAAAAAATTTTTGTAAAAATCAAATCAGCAATCATTTTGAGCATTCTGTAAACTTAACTGTGTAAAATGAATCTCGCACCCTCAATTTTTTTTCATATGAACTATTGTTAACCATTGGATTTTATTATGAGGTCCAATATATTCATATAATTCATAGTTAGGTCTAGCCTAGTGGCAGGTAAAATGTTGAAGAATGTTCTATATGGAATCTTTAAGTGTCGCAAAATTTTATTTCGTAAAATACATTTAAAATTAGTTATTTTTTATGCAATTAGGCATGTATGGCTAATACCAAATTGACACTACCTTACATATATTTCAAGGCTACACTCATTGCCGCTTCGACCATCTTTCATTCAATGTGATGGTACCAACCAAGGCGGGATCCACCACCTAGCATGCAAGGAAGGAGACCTACAGTTTTACGTGGAATCCAAACTACGAACAGTCTCTACGGCCGAAAACGCTCAGCCATCCAGCACCCTACCGCACTTAGAGTTGCTTAGCCTTGAATATCAAACGACGAGGCATCGCACCACTGGGCTACCGAAGTTAACATGCTTGTGATTTATTTAATGTTGACTTTAATCGATCACATTTTTTAAAATCTGTATGAAAACTATCCGATTCTTACTTTTTTATCAACAAAACTTTAGAACACAGCCATGTACAAACATCTTAGATTAAATTGGCATCAATTGTATAAGTGTGAAAAAAAAAATATTATTTGTAACATTCCTGCCACCAAATACAGTTACAATGGTGTAATTTTGCAATATTTTAAAGAGTAAATGCATAAAATAAATAAATGACCATGTTTCTATAATTACTGCCATAATAAAAACTCTCATACCACTGTAATAAGGTAACAAATAGAGTTGTAATTAATTATAATAATCGATTAAAAAAATGTTCAAATCAATAGTTGCTGACATTTACAGACACTGCTCTATGATTTCATACAGAGATATAAACAGAAGACATGTGTATTAACATTTAGATAAAAATAAACGGTAACCATTGCAGAACTAGATTTGACTAGTTTACGGTGGGAGTGCACCATCTCTGATTAATGTTATAGTTAAGGCTATTATAGATCCACCTTCTTTCTTCTTGAGGCAAAAAATAAGGACAGATATATAATAACCATACTATTACAATAACCAGAGATGGTGCACTCCAACCTAAATGCTTCAAAAAACAATTAAATTCTTCATGAAAAGCCCATAAGTTGACCATATATGCACAGTATTTTAATTAATTAACAGTAAATTTTTCGATTAACTTGATTTTTTTATGTGACATCAATTAATCAATTTGTATATCTGCTTGCACAGTTTTCATTTTCATCAAATGCAACTCAAGTAACAGCAAAAAAAATCTTATCGGTAAAATCTAGATACATTCACTGTTCTCTGTGGTTGAAGGATTTTTTTTTAAAAAGGAACAAAATGTGCAGATATAGACATTAGTTGACTTGAGGTAAGATACCACAAAAAAAAGTGAATTGAAAACAGTTATCTTCAAATTATTTGGAAACTTATAGGTCCACATGTTTATTGGAAACAAATACTAGTCAATTTTATAGTGGAAATGTTTCTCAAGCCCCCCATTTATTGATTATTTCGTGTTATTGGTCAGGAAATCGTTTTCAAAGTTATATTTCTGCTGCAAGATAATTGTTATAAACAGGTTTTAGCAAAATAAATATTATTAAAAATAGAAATACAAAAAACTGAATTCACATGAAAAAAATACATACAATAATACATATCTTAAGTTTGAATTTCCTGATTAAAGGTACATTAAAATGGAAAAAACATAGCTCTATTTTCATGCAAAGAAAAAAAGAGGCTTCTTTTACAAAAATGTTTTGGGAAAATAGTAGCCCCAAAATATCTTCGTAAAAGCAGAACCCAAAAGTGAACCAGAAACATAACAATTTCATATCCTTAATGTAAATAAACATTTCAAGGGTCCAACCGATGCAAGAGATGATGATAAAACCATATGAACCCTTAAAAAGAATCAAGATATGATTCAAAACAATATGAATACTATTTTGTGACAAAAGAATATTTTTTTTAGAAAGCAGATACTTTAGTGTTTTAGTAACAGCTGAGCAATTGTGACACGCTGGCATTTCTCACTGGCTTAGCGCTGAGAAGTCAGTTTGAACAGGTTCTCCTATGAACTAATACATATGTGCACATTAATACAAACTTTGTTTGAGTGTAAGAACTATACACTCCTTGAAAGTCCAATCAAAACTGTAGCATGGTACATAGTAACAATGGTATAGCATGTTTCAGATAACTTGGCCCTTGTGAGTTAGGCCACCTAGGAGAAAGGGACCTTCCCCCAGAAAGGTTGATAATATCTGTACAAACCAACGGCTAACGGTAATACCAGAATTAAGTCATCAACTACAAACTATATCCACGGAGTACAGCTACAAGTAGTCAGGGCCGAAATGGAGTGATTCTGTAGACGAAATTGAACATCAACATGAATAACTCTATTTTAACTGTACCTCTTCATTAAAAGAGGTAGTAGGACACTGGTGCAAAGAATACAACCTCAAGGTGAGCTCGGCCCACATATTACTCAAGTTCAAGAACAATAAAGACCAGATAAGATAAATTTACCATTGGCAATGATTTTGACATTGAACAAAAGTGGATGAAACCTATGGTGATGCTCATCAGCGATATCTAAATGGCTCTAACCAGTGTCGTAACACTGGTGAGCAGTGGCCCAGAACGTAACTAAGCATAGTTGCTATAAACCGCTGAAATAACAAAGACTGGCTCGTCTAGCCCTAACAGGATGATTTTGGGATTGCTGCCACTGAATCAGATTATTCAGCAGGAAGCGGCAGCAGCTTTGCTAGAAATGAAAACGCCGACTTTGTGAGCAATACAACCAGACACATACACACAATAAACCTAAAAAAAAGTGGAGTTAAACAAAAAGGAACCCATGTCAGCGATCCTATAATTACATATGAACTCTCGAAAATTTTCTCATAACGACTCGACAAACTAAGTGTCCCACATCTGAGTTTCGCATTTACACAGTTGGCTCTAAAATACATAAAGGAATCGAGCATGTAGCAGGCATCTCATTTATAGAGTGTTTTATCTCTTTGCAGAGCAACAGTTTTTTAAATATGAAAGCCATCCACTATCCAACCATACACCAACACAGAACTTCACAGCACAACAGAGTAACACCCTAAAGTCCACACCGAATTGCTTGATAACGACGCCGTGGGTTACGACCGGATCAAACACTGTACTAGTATGCCCTGGATATATTCTACTGATGCAATTTCGCCTGTTCTAAGCGAAAAAACCATTCGAATTACTAGCTCCAATCTTGTAGAACAAGAAAGGCTTTTAGGACACTTAACCCATGCTAAAAAGTAGAATGTGTTAGCATGCTTACTGGACACTGGTCAGGTAAAAAATCCTTTACAGGTGTCACTAACAGATTTTTGTGAAGTACCTGCCCAGAGAAAGAATCTGCCGCCTGTCACTTGTGCTGCACTTCACCGGGGTGGCGACGCAACGGAGAGAAATGTTTGGGGTAACTAGGTCAAGTCTGCCTGGTCACCTATGGAGCCTCCTAAGCTTCTGGTCGGAGCTAGGCTATCTGTAACCATAGCCAGCTACAATACGGACAAACGGCCACATGAGCTTGCATTCCAGACTGCCATACTTGGTTGCCATACATTTGTCACAATTGACATAAAAGGTAGAAAGTACAAAAACTACATTGCAGATAAGGTAGAAGAGCCTGTTTTACATTATACAAACTCCTTTTACACTAAATCTATTTTAATTCCACAGTGGCATCAATTTAGCCTTATTTATGTGGGTCCATAAGCATCAGAAAATGACGTACCCTGTAAATTAGATATTAGATACCAAGTATCAAGTAAATTGGAGGGTGCAATTTTAAAATCACAGAAATAGAAAAGTTAAGGTGATATACTACCCTATAACGACTGTACGCGATAAACTACAGTTTTGTATTTTCAGTTTTCATAACAAGAACTTTAATGCAAACATGGTATTTGGAAAATTTTGGCATTGAACTATTTTATGACTTAGACTAATAAAAGTTGGTCCTTGCCATTTAGTTCAAGTCAAAAAGGAATAAAAAAAACTTTGACACGCATTAATACCTACAACATAAGCTGTAAGGGTATTTTAATTTAATTTATTATGTTTACTAATTGATTGCTCGCTTCGAAATACAGGTTGAATTTTTCAAGTGGGCCTTCAGGGCCAAATCCAAAACCATAAGAAATAGCAAACAACACTCAAAGGAGCCATGAGGCCGTTTTTGATAAAAACTTAAGACTCCTTTGAGTGTTTTAAGCTATTTCTTATAGTTTCGGATTTAGCCCTGAAGGCCCACTTTATAAATTCAGCCTGTATATTTTATTTTGCTTAAATATTAATTACAATTAACTAAGACATGAGCGATTATCTATTTGGTTTTTGTTAGATTTTTTACCAAATAAAGTAAAGAGTAAATCTCACCAAATCATACACTATGCACATTGGCTTTTTTGTGTGGACATGTTGCATCTTCCTCATCGCGGAGTCTGTCTTTTTCTTTGAAACAGAGAAGGTCCCAGAGTGCAGCAGCACGGTTTTGTACCGTGCCCGCGAATGAGTTAGTCCCGCCGGGTTGGGCCACCTTAAGGCTGGTAATGCCATATTCTTTTACTTATTTAAATACCAGTAGCTTAAAGCTTATGTATATACCTGGTGGGTTTGTCATATATTATGTAATACCAATGTAATTTTGGAAAGATGTCGGGACTGATTTCTTTCGGAATAAAAAAATAGCCTATGTGCTAAGGACTGAATGGACTATTTATTTGCCAAATGTTATCCAAATGGGCTTAGTCGTTACGGAGTGACTGATGAACAGACATCTTTATAAACTAAACTCTTGAATCATTCAGATGATTGTCACTAACTAAGAAAACATTGTTTGAATTTCTAGAAAACTTTACATTCCTAATGGTTCGGTTGGAACTAAAAAACACACAATTCTTAAATTTACCAATTCATTAGGTTCTATCATCATCTCTTGTGTTGGTATTGGCAGTCCGATGGTGGTGCGCTGCAGTTAAGCGCCGGGACCAATTAGAACCCAAGCAACAAACTGTGCGTACTGAAAGAGTAGGGGTGTAAGCTGTAAAGTGGGCCCCAGGATAGCAAGATCCTTTTTGTCAGGCCCGTTCTCTGAAGTTTGGTCAACCTGTGTGTCAGGTCATACACAACCCTCTTGCAGAAAAGAGGAGCCGGGCCTGCAGGAATAAAATACAATACATTAATAATGGCTGAATGTGGCGCGCGAGCCGGCTGGTGCATCGCTGTGTCTGCCTGTCTCTCTCGCCTCTTGCACTTGCGATACTCGGCAGCCACAGCAGACACCAGCGGCTCGGGTGAGCACACGGCACGGCCGTTACGGTTTAAGTCATGAACTCATTGTGCGATCCTACCTTCAGCAATGTGTTGATCTCCCGCAGTGATGTTATGGGAAATCCCTCCTTTTCTTTTTCCATTTTGAGCCGTTTCAGTGCCACTATTTCCTCGGTTGTCTTATCTCGAGCTCTATAGACAACTCCGTAAGTCCCTTCTTCTATTCGGTTGAGGCATTGGAACTCCTCAACAGATCGACAACCCTGGAATGCAAATTAATAGTATTTAGGATTATTTAAAGCAAAATAGTGCTTAAGCATTATCTGGTAAATGATTTCGATTTAAATTACAAAATATTTAATAACAATCAAAATACTTAACCAGAAAAGCCGAACAGTGAAGTTTTTCAATATTTTGAGAAGCCTATGCAGCTGAAACCTGTTGCTATGTTGGGTTAATGTTGGATGGACATTAAGTATAAGATACAAATATGAGAATTAAAACCAGCATCAGTGATGTGAAAAGAAAAAAATACACACCTGTAGTGCAGGGAAATACGGAGGCATAGCACTAATTTTTTCATTCATAAGTTTCTCAGCTTCTTCTTTGTCTTCTTCAGTCTTCTCTTCAGGGCTCTGCACTCCATTCTCGTCCTGAGGAGGTGGAGAGAAGGAGTGGGACCTACTACGAGACCTCGTGCGGGACCTGCTCAACAGTAAACAAAACTATGAAGAACAGGTCAATCTATTTTCACCAAAGTCCCTTGCATTTCATGCTCGAAAATGGTACAAAATAACAAAGAGCAAGTTAGTCAAATTTCAAAATGCAGTGCAAGCATCACATCCACATACTGGTCTATAGGTGCTCATCAGTTGTTATGCAAGCAGGCGGATACAAATAGGAACCGAACGAATGGAGTGGTCGAAGTAAAGGTATGATTGAAATTAAAGCATGTGTGCATAACAACGCTTTCTTGTTTTTTTTTAAGCAACTGTTTACAATTGATACAAATCTGGCCTCAGTTCCAATAACGGGTTTCTTTGAGACTATGGTCTCAGTTGGCGTCCCAACTTATGCATGAACATTTAAATGATGCGCAAAATGACTTGCATGCATCACGGTATAGCAAATATGTTTTTGGTGACACAACATTCAGTGGCCTACTTGTACAATTATACATGACAAAACAAACAAAATACATGACTCAAAAGTCATCTTAAATATTCCATTATGACTGTAAAATGCAATCAGCGATTTGAAGAAACAAGGATCCTATATTTACTATGTAGAGGTATTGTATGTTATTGGACAAAGTTTAGATGATTAATGTTGTCACAGATTGGTAATATCTATAAACTGAGGATATGCATGATTTGGCGGGTGGAGAATCAAATTACCTGATCATATTATTAGATGGTGGGCTGTTGCGGGGATCGGAGTGAGGTTCGGGAGATTTCGAGAGTTCCTTTTCCACTTGATCCTCTACTTCGATTTGCTTTTCCGGCTCATCGTTCTTCTCTTCTTCTTCCTCTTCTTCTTCGCCCTCAGACTTGGATTCTGACTCTGATTCGGATTCATCAGTCGAGCTTTGGGCCTCAGATTCAGTTCTAGAATGTTCACCTGAAGGAAAAGAAGAAATTTTAAAAGAAAATATACAATATTGAACAACATTTTTAACTCATTTCAATAGAAGGAATTACTCATTTTGAGCAGCAATAGTCCAAATTGACCACAGTACCAAAGCATTTTGTATACGTAGTAAATTCTACCTTCTTCCTGGTCGGAGTGGTGTGAATCGCTCCTGATCTCCACATCGCTCGTGTCAGAGAGCATAACAACGGTGTCGTCAGCAACAGGGGTGGGCTCTGCAGGACGACTCTTTTTGCTTGCAGAAGCATCCAGACGAGAAACGGTGGCAGTATTGGTAGGAGCGGCAGGGTTAGGGGACGATAAACGCTTGACTCCGCGGCGACGCCGTTCTTTTCGTCGCGCCTCTAGCTCTGTGCGAGATGACTGCTTACGCTTCTCCATCTCTCGATCTAAAATAAAAATCATATTAATTTGGGGTTCATGGTTAAAGATGGTCCACGAGAAACTGCTGCAGCCCCCATTTCAAAACTTTTTTTAAACTTAAATTGTAGTAAGTAGTAAGCACAATATGTGATGTATTTGATTTAAAATAGGTGTAATTTACAGGATAATGGTATATGATGTAAAATATATTTTCTTCCTATTCTTTATTCAGTTTGGAAAAAGAAGGCATTTGTTTATTAAGACAATCCAGTTAAAATACATACCGATATCTGAAATTTCAGTTTTCGTGAACCAAATGTAAGTAAATTTCATGTTATTTATTTCATACCGACAATTGTCGTCGACCATTGAGCGTCCTATGAGAGCAAAACATTATATTTTCTGATATTGAATCTCTACATAATAGGAAAACACCCTAACCTGCTTCCAGCAACCGCATCCTCCTCTCCTGCTGACTCTTATCAAGAGAAGAGGTGCGATGTGACTTGCCATCCTTGTCAGAGTGCTCTCGGCCCTGCTCGTGCTTCCGCCCCTCGTGACTCTGCAGTTCCTTAGAGATTCTCTTACTGAGAAGCCTAGATCGCAGGTCCTCTAGCTCCTTGTCGCCAGAGCTACGGTCTCGGTTCTCTTTTTCGTTATTGTGAACATTCTCATCAGTCAATGACCTTGACATTCGCTCATCGCTACCCTTATGTTTCCGTTCTTGTTCAGGATATCGCATACGTTCCCTACTGAGGTAGGCTTCTCTTTCACGTTGGATGTCCTTATCCTTATACATTTCTTTTTCACGGTAACTCTCTTTCTGTCTAATCACTTCCTTTTCTCTGTACGCTCCATTGTCTCTATACATGTCGCGTTCCCTGTAGTGTTCTCTTTCTCTGTATACCTCTTTTTCTCTGTACAATTCTTTATCCCTAATCAACACTTCTTTCTCTCTGTACACATCCTTATCCCTTGGAATATCCTTCTCCCTATACATTTCCTTTTCCCGAGCCATTTCCTTTTCCCTATACATTTCCTTTTCCCGAGCCATTTCCTTTTCCCTAACCATTTCCTTTTCTCTAAATGCATCTTTTTCTCTATAGTAAGCCTTATCTTTAAAGTATTCTTTTGGATTGTCTAAATCACGATTGGCAGTCTTAGCATTGAGGTCTCGTTTTAATTTTTCTGGTTTACTTTCACGTTCCCTGCAAAAGAGATGGTAAACATGAAACTGTCCAATCTAATCCATCCTAACAATATTTTAACTAAATGTAGTGTTAATTACCTGTAAAGGTGTCTTTTATTTTCTCTTTTTGAGGAATCTTTGTGACGGTCCTTGTTGGATCGTTTGTGAGCTCTCCTCTCTCGGTGTGAAGGGCGTACAATCGCTTGGGGCGGCTTGATGTCCAAGGAGTCCGCTGCCTCGCGGTCTTCATCTGACAAACTACAACCACATGAGTGTTAGCCATTGCATGCAGATACAATGTTGTGCCAAGTAACAGCGTTGATAAACATGTTTTTATTTTTAGCATTCCATGTACTAAAGCATGAATTTGTTTATAAAGGATTTGCTTTGCCAACGTCCGTAGCCCATTGGCGCAATGCTTTGCCGTTTGATATTCGAGGCTAAGCAATTCTGGACTCAGTCCGGTTCTGGATGTGAGACCGTTTTCGACCGTTGAGGCTGCCAGTGGTCTGGTTTAAGGTAGGTCCACTTACAGTTACAGGAGCTGCCGAGCATTTAGGTGAAAAATTTGCACATATATTGAGCTTGGTTTAATATGAATCAACTTCAATCAGTCAAGTCATGGTTGCCCCGGTATAGCAGGAGGCCTACAGTTTAACATGGATTCCAAACCATGGAACAGTACGCATTCGTAACTAAATGCACTTATCCAACTCAGAAAGAGAAAGTGGTGCATCAATGGGGCCAGGTTTTGAACCCATGACCCTCTGGCATAGAAGGTAGTTACACACGCCCCTGAGCTACGAGAGGCATAAAGACACACATGTGTACATATTGATCTAATGTGATAACATTTCCCCACACTGAAAAAACTTAAACCATGAATCAAACTTCACTGGATAACAAAGCTGTCCAGTTTATGTTTTTATACCTCTTTACAATAAGTACCGTAAGGTACCTATTTATAGAAAATGTGTTTGTAAATATTTTCGCCCACATGCTGTAGGGCTCTTTTACCGCCAAAATCAGCTGAATGCAATTAAACATGTTAATACAAGGATTGTTCAAAACATTACGTTTTAGGCATAATACGATTAAATGAAAAACTGTAAAGGTTGTCCCACATCAGAAAGCTTTGGAGTGTAGGAGGCTGACAGTCTTGTCCAAATGATTGTTTCCACATTTCGTGCTTCTAGACTTTATGGGTAGGTATGACTTCTTGTTACTACAACAATTAGGTACTAAAATCCCAGCAAATATGTACTGCCATCGCAATGACTAATCTAAATCGAGTCGATCTCTCTTGACCATTTGCGCAAACATCCCACGGCTCTACATTAGATATTCCTCAAATTCGTGTGGACACCAAGGACTTACCTAAAGTCTAAATCATCGTGCGGATGTTGGCCAAGATGGGGATGAGTCAGTGGAGAACGCGCCAGCTCGCCATCCTCACTTTGGGAGTCCGAGTATGCACTCATGTCCGCGTGTTACGCGTAATCGCACTGCACTTCTCACCACAACGCGTTTACACTGTACTTTGTAGATTTCTTCGCAGAAAGACGGGATGGTATACTTGGTTCTGCCTGTGTTAAATTCCCTTTCTGAGTTGGATGAGAACGGAAATCACGACAGAACCCGTATACCCAAGCGCACGCGAAAGTTGCACGAAAGACGCCATTTTGTTACGTTTCTGTAACCCCCCCCCCCCCCCTGACGGTAGAAAGAGACAGCGACTTCTCCGAACTCTTTGTCCCTGACAAAACGTCAATTATCCGATGATTGCATCTTTTTCGTTCCAACGGGATTAAAAAAGCAGCACTAAGCTATAACAAATGTTGCAAGAATTAAAAAATATTATTCTGGGTTGTGTTCGGGCAATGTGCTCTGAACAATTCGGTGCAATAAGAATCAATAAATAGCGTCATCATGACAGTTCCGTATACCTGCAATTTACCTAAAACCAAGCAATTTATATCTAAAATCATTAAAATATAACTGATTTCCAAGCAATACAAAAAATTCAACTCGAAATGACCTAACCCTTCAATCAGCAGGAACTGTGCGAACCCGCTGATCAGTAGACAATAAATAGCTCGCGAGCGCATTTTCGGCATTGTGCAATAAATCGATTACCCTTCGGAATATTTCCACCATTGGTACCCTAAACTATACATTTCAGAAACTAGTACAAATTCTGCTCGAAATGATACTAATTGTAGAGTATTTAGTGCAGCAGAAAAAAATAAAATAAAATCACAAACCTAGGTGGAAGCTGCGAAACCTATGTTGGGAAAGAAAAAAATATCTCGAAAAGTTAATCGATAACATGAATATTTTATTTTTAAAACTAAAACTAGACACCTAATTCTACAAAAATATAAAAAAACTTAACATAGGTTGATATAAAAAAATCTTATAAATAAGGATTAAAACCTAAGACGTAAAAACGTAAAACGGCCCTTCGAAGTACAAAAAAAAACAATTTTATTTGACCCTTCCAAGAAATATTTGAAAAATATATATGTTTTAACCTGTCCCCATACAAGTCATGTTAGGAATGGGATAAAGAAAAAAATTATTTAGGTCTCATATTTTATATAAAAAAGAGAGAGCAATGCTTTTACGGAAAATGCCAATTCCTCCTTCTACCTGAGCTGAGAACCGTCAATCCATATGTCCGGAATAAAGCTATCTACCGAGCGAAACATAAGAAAATAAGCCGGTTGAACGTGAAATATGACGAGATCATCGAAACTCGCATGTCGACCGAAAATAGTTAAGTTTCCGATACAGATCACCCCCTCAACTGGTGCCGGTATTCAGAAGGTCACACTGCTTAAATGCATATTTTTTTTAAGTTACTGGATTTTTTTACGATGCAACGTATCACGATCAAAAATTTACGCTAAATGTGTTTTTAGACACGTATTGGAAGCAAAAGTATTTTTAAGAGTTTTTGAATGCGCCCGATAATTGACTTCCGTGGTCTGTCAGATTGTAAAATGTCAAAATCTAAAATTCTTTCATGTTTTGGTTTGAATTCCACATTATTTTTCAAATATTGATGCTCAAATGAAAAGTGTACATATTGCATTTGAAAATGGTAAATATAAGGAAGGGTAAAAAGTTCCCAATGAAGGAATTGTATGACTAATGCACAGTAATCGACTCTCAAGGTTGGTGTTTTTCCAGAACAGCCGTCTCTTGACGAGCTTTGTGAGCGCGGGAGAAGGGCGCAGCGCAGAGGAAGCCCGGCGGCGCGCGGACGCGGGACGCGCGCCGCTACAAGAATTGATGAGTGCTGTAAAAAACTGCCAAAGTCGATTTGGGGGGAAATCTGAAATCGCGACCGAGGACGACATTAGGTAAGTATGTTGTATTTAGCCTGTTATCGCGTTAATGCAATATGAGAACGTTCACACATTCGGGCTCAGATCAGTCAATACTGGTGAAACCGTTATACAAAAACCTGCTGGACTTCTGGTCTAAGCTGAGATGGCTCACATAGTCACCCCTGTTACGCACAATGACCTATCTGTAGCAGTAGGCTTAGTGCGGAAAACAACCGCTCAACTAACTAACAATATAATAGGTATTGAGCGGAGCGGAGATAATGTCCCACATTGAAATATGCAAGTGCTTACCTGATCAGCACTTAGTAAACCCATTCACATTAGAGCATAATACAGTAGTGAAATTGCCTTAAATTTTAGGTTTGGTCATGGTACTCCCTAAGCGTGGGAATAATTAAAAATCGCAAAATAAAATTCTTATTTAGATTTTTTACCTATGATAGATTATTTTTAGCAAGAAAATTCTTTTTGTTCAGAGTTCCTAAAGAGGTAAACTTATAATTTACTTATAACTTAGGTTAAATAAAGGTATTTTTAATCTATCCATTCTTCAAACTTTTCCATGCATGCCCAGTTTGGTCATAACCGCTTAAGATATAATTCATAGTCTGTAACGATGCATGCAACCGTACGCTCCCATCATGTAGTCTGCGGCCGGTATTATCTTGTATAGACCATGACTTCATGAGCAGATGCGATTGTAACGCCGTAGGCTGTCTTATTACAACTTCGCTCGTTACCTCACTAGAGTTTTCTTGTCTCGTAGCTGATGATTATCTTTTTTTTTTATGCGACCGGACATGGATGGCTAATACCACACAACTACCGTTATGATATTAGCCCAATACACCAAATTCCCAAAGGAATTAGGTGCCATGCCAGGACCTTCCCTTTATGAGCACGGCTACATTGAACTGGATGGAAAACACGGACAATTTTTCATTGCCGCTTCGACCATCTTTTCATCCAATGTGATGGTAGCAACCCTGGCGGGCTTAAACCCTACCACCTAGTATGGGAAGGGGACTTACCGTTTTACATGGATTCCGAACCATGGAGCAGCTCGCATTCGTGACGAAATGCACTTATCGAACTCTGAAAGAGAAAAACAGTGGTGCAAGTTGGTATTGAACCCGGGCCTCTGGTACGCTAGGCCAGTCCCCGCACCACTAGGCTACAAGCCGCTCAAACCTTGACAATGCATCTTAAATGTAAGTTTCGTCACGCACTTTTATGGCTGGGAAGACAATGCTCAGGCCAACAAACTTCCCGCCTTCAGATTTTGAGATCCATCTCAAAAGGCTACTAAAATTTAGATTGTGATCTGATTAAAACGTAATGTTTTAAATCCAGGTGCTTACTAAATCCATTTTAACTCTTGCCTCTTCGGCGATGGTATTTGAAAGGAAAAGCCTTAAATCTGAATTGTAAATCTATTCTGCATGTACCATTGATAACACAAACAAAAATTTGCCGTTAGACCTAAATTTGACATTTCTTCCTGTTCATGCATTTTCTGTCTTCACTAATATTAGGGTACCCATAATTTTTAGGGTGTATTCATCATCCAAAATAGAACATTTGCAGAGTAATGTTATTTTTTTTATTTTAAGAATAAATTCTTCCCAATATTTTAAATTTAATTTTATCGAGTAAGTGTGTCTACGATTTCTTGTGTCATGATATAGGTAGATGCAAAATATATCTTTCAATTACGAGTGCAGTATTTGTATTTAGGATAGTGCAGCTGTGTGAGAAGTGGGAGGCAGTGCTGAGTCATGGCGTGCGTACGTCACCGCCCCCTGTCTCTGCCTCCTCCCTGCAGGGGCTCGTGCAGGCGGGACTCAGCTTCACCTTCAACCTCAACACTGTTGGTATGCACACTTCTTTGCTGAAACAGCACTTTAAAGCTGAAGCCAGCCATAGTGACCAAAATATTACACATATCTTTATTTAGTAGTGGGTCACATGTCTTCCTCGTGCCATAACTGTATAAAGCAGTCGACGTTTTGAGGTTTGAGGCAACCTACGTTGACAAATACATTTCGCAAAAACAATTTTCATAAAAGTTTGTGGAGATATATAATTTCAATGACCAGTCCAATGCCTTTTTTAGTGCCATGCTGACTTAGATTTCAATCAATTACTGAACATTTCAAATTTGGTCCTGAGTCACATCAGGTCATCAAAAGGGTTGCTGTATAAATATAGCCTATTCAAAAATTTTTTACTTCCTATATGGGACGCTCCTAAAATTAAGTGTCATGCGTAGGGGGTAGGGATTCTAAACCTTTAATGTATGCTAGGGCTAATTACTAGATATTGCCCATGACCTATGCTGTCCTTTGATACACCTTATTTATAGCATAAAAAGCCTAGTTCGGTGTGCTATTTTTCCCTATGACTGCATATTGTTTTGACTCTGTTAAGGTTGGCCTTCTCGCTCAACTCCCCATGCAAACGTGGAAAGAAGATCATCCGCATATTTCTTGTCACAGATCCAAAATTATACAAAAAATAGCTTTATTTGATCGAACTAGATGTCTGGCATTGTAAAATAGTGTTTGGTTTCTAAGTTATAAGGACCTAAAGTTAGAATTTTTCGACAATAACTTTGGAGGTGGATTTCTCAACAATAAAATAAAAACATTTTAAAAAGATTAGTCATTAAACATAGCTTATTTCATGAAGATTAATAATTTATTTGGGTTTTGTTAGATTTTTTACTACAGCGGTCGTGGCTTACTTTTAGCTATTAGTCGTTTTGTAATAAAAATTATCGTAAATCTTACCAAATCAAACACTATGTGCATTGTCTGCTTTATAGACTTGTAGTATCCTCCTCATCACGGAGCCTGTCTTTTTCTTTGAAGCAGAGAAGTTCCCAGAGCGCAATAGCACGTTTTTTACCGTGCTCGCGAATGAGTTTGTGCAGTCGGGAAGGGCCACCTTAATGCAGCATTTGTTCTTACAGCAATTTAGTGTACACCTTTTACCTTAACTTAACTTTAATTGATCAGGAAACACGCTATGGAGCTATGCATGTTTACACCTCACCAAACATGAAAAAGAAAGATTCACCATGCTCAAGAACATCAACTCACCGTTTGGTTACTTTCGAGCTTTCCTGAGGGCATCTCTCAACGAACGCTCTCTTGAGAGGTTTGTGCATAATTTTTGTTTTATTTACTAAACAACTACATACATTAACTGTCATGTTACTCGCCCATCACCCTGTATTCCCGAAGGAACGAGGTGCTATGCCACAGACTTCCCCTTATTTTGAACACGGCTACATTGATGTATCCAAATCGATAAATGATTTTAATTTACATTTCGACAATCTTGGTCATTTTATTGGTCATAATATTCAATGTTGTGGTACCAATCCGGGCGAGTATAACCCTACCACCTAATAAGTAAGGAAAGCAGTACGGACAGATTTTCATTGACCTGTTTCACGATGAAACGCATGCTACAGTCTCGGATAAGAAAGCTCTATCGTAAGCCACAAATCTCTAGTTACTGCCCTCCTTATTAAATAAGGAGGGCAGATTAGTAGTCTATTTCTGTGAATTCCTCATATGCGTATCTGCTACTGAACCGTTTCCCAAGTGTAAACCCGGAGGATGTTTTATTGCCTTTGAGTATTTTCGCTATTTCTTATAGTTTCAGATTTGACCCTGAAGGCCCACTTGAAAAATTCAGCATGTATACACGGTGTTCCGAATACTTAAACGCAAGAAAGGTCTGAGCATTTCAAACAACTTTTCCCGAGAAACTACATTACTATAAAATAAAATATCAAAATACAAAAATGCTATTTTGCTGGTGTAAAAAAGCACCTATAAATGTCCAAACTACCAAGTACTCGAGCTCTAACCTTAATGTTTGTATTTTATTTATTCTAATTAGCTTATAGATGTAAACTTCTATCTATACCTAGATTAAAAATGTTTATAAAGAATTGGCCGAAAAGAGAAATATAGTGGCGGTGGCCGAAACAAGAAGTAAAAATCAGTATTTTGACCATTCTACAAAATAAAATGCAAGAATGGCAATTTCACGAATGATAATTGTATATTTTGGCCCATACCACCTCCTTTCAACAAATAATTTTAGTATTATTTACCATTTCAGGTACATGCACAGCTGGCTGGGCCATGGCCTTCTGTTAGAGTACTATGAACTAGGATCCCTGTGTCGCGACTCTGAGAGCTCCAACCTATTACCTAGCATGGCAGCTGGTGAGGATATATGCATTACCATTCCTACAACAAAACATAACAATTGCTTCTCCAAGTAATAGATCAAATAGTACCTTACGAAACGCCCCCACAGTAAAGGGACTGAAATCATATGTTAACGGCTAGAGCAACTGTAGTTCCAGACAAAATAGCTTGCCTGCGATTAAGATGCATTACAATCTGGGTTTTCCGGAAACCTTTATTACTAAATTCCTCAGTTTTTATTGTTAATTTTTAACCAATTTGTGCAATCGGAACAAATGACCTGCGGGCCGATTGTGTAACAACGACTATTATTTTATTATTATATTACTATTACTATTACTATTATATTATTATTAACAGATCATCGTAAACAATAATTTGCGGCTACCGATAAACACAGAATGCGATTGCCTAACTTTTAACCGCAGTGATGTTGAGCTATCGTAAAAGTTTTCGTCGATCTATCGTTACGACCTTCCTTTGATTTGACATTTCAATCGAACAAAACACGTCTCTGCATTATAAGAGTTGTGTCACGCTCTATTATGACAGGATGCGGAGAGATGTAACGAGAATACTTTAAAGTGAAGTTCATTTTATGGGTTAACATATTTTTGGCGAACAATATTTAATCGTCCTTGTAGCGTAAGCTACATTATGTGTAACCTGACTGCTGCGTCGTCAGCTATATTTCTTTACGTGCGCCGCGCGCGCACGCCAATATAATTAGTGAATACACGATCTTCAAGCAAAACACACGTCTTTCACTCCGACTTTGCGACCTGACATATCTTTTTCGCTAAATTGGTGACCCCGACTGAAGCAACACGAGAGCCTTCCATCGCCGCCGCCGCAAGACACCGCGTCTAGCGAGCGGCGGCACCGCAGATTCGCACCATCACTCCAGGATCACAGGCACGCAACCCGCAGCAGCAGCATCTTCAGTCATCCTAGGTAGGCGCTATGAACACCAACTAGGACATCTATCTCTACATCGCCGTACATCACTGATCAGAACAGCGCTTCGCACTGGGAACTCCCGTCATTACATCGCCCAGTACCATCGACCGACCCACCGCGTCGCACTGGGCACTGACCGATCACGTCAAATTGAATAACCGACCAGGACCAAGCTTCGTCTGCAGCACCCCATCACTACACCAACCGTATCTTCAAAACACAATCGTAGATCAAGGTCTCCTCTGCTAACTTCACCATCGTTCTATGTGAGCCTAAAAACGCCAGTAGAATGTTGGATGCCTTCCGTCACCCAGCGTTTGACCGACTCACCGCGTCCCACTGGGCACTCGACCGACTCACTGTGTCAAGACGGAAGGGCAAGCCTGCAGCACTCGTCCCCCAGACTGTACGACCGACTCACCGCGTCCCACTGGGCACCTGGACCGACCCACCGCGTCCTTTGAGACGAGCATGCAGCAAGCAGGATATAACAGCAAACCTACGAAAACTATGAAAAAACCACATAAAACAA
The DNA here is from genome assembly GCA_946894095.1 of Incurvaria masculella. NCBI lineage: Eukaryota > Metazoa > Arthropoda > Insecta > Lepidoptera > Incurvariidae > Incurvaria > Incurvaria masculella. The sequence goes on from OX335647.2 coordinate 11,118,927, forward strand.
GCCAAGACCAATCATGCAAGTACCAAGAAGTTGCAGACAATGCCCTCCATGGACTTGCATACGGTATTGCAACAACACGACACATCGTGTAATATTACAAAGTTCAATTCACGGAATCTCGCCACTGAGCGATTTTTGCCATTCAGCGAAATTCCAATGCCTGCACATCACCGCCGCCGCCGACGCCGTCGACGTTCATAGCATTTAACAACACGATCGACCGACTCATCAAAAATACTCCGACAGCAAAATTTTAAAACTAAGCGTGCAATATAAGTGAAGTGAACGATACTGTAGTGAGCTGGCGCTCAAGGCCACTCACGCAATAGTGTCACTTTTTATTATTTCATTTTTGTTTTTTTTTTCACCCCTTAGCCTACTTTAAGAGGGGAGGTATGTAGCGTAAGCTACATTATGTGTAACCTGACTGCTGCGTCGTCAGCTATATTTCTTTACGTGCGCCGCGCGCGCACGCCAATATAATTAGTGAATATACGATCTTCAACCAAAGCACTCGCGTTTCACTCCGGCTTTGCGACCCGTCATTTTCATCTTCGCTAAATCCTTATTTACTTAGCCAGAATTGAGTTATTACAATGATTGTAATGTAACCGAGACTATTACGAAAATTTATTATTTTATTACTTCACAATTAAGAGACTATTACGAAATGTTTGATTAATTAAATGTTTGACTAGGCACTAATAAAAGTTATTATCTGTTTTATAACGTGAAGATTTTCCTTATGTAATTTATTTGTCTACTATATCACCTTTTCGAATAAAAATGTGGTTGCTTTAAAAACGATATGCCAAAATTGGCGCCAAACATCGGAATTTTATGAATTATTTCTAATGCTTTATGTACCGATAAACATAAAGCATTGAATTAGTGAGCGTTTGGTGTGCCTGCAACTCAAACTGCATTTTGAGATGGAGTCCCTGCGAGTGGAGTGCGATCGAGTGGCGGAGAGAGTCAAAGTTTGATGTATTTACACAATATTCATAAAACAAAAACACGCTAGTGTTAATTGCACGCCAACTAGACTCAAATAGCACTGCAATCATAATGGTTGATTAAGTATTGTGCATTTTTCGATTATAAATATACTACTACTCGGAACAATATTTATTTAATATTCACAATTTCCATTAAGCAAATTGGTGGAGAAGATGTCACTAGTTTATCGTTTAACACATTTAACCACTCTTTCAATCACAAAACCCTATAAAACACTGAAAAATCATAAAAACCTTGAATGTTACTTACCTAGCAATAGGGTTCGACACAACTGTTGTAATAGCAGCAAAGATGTTAAAATCATCTGTCAAGAGCAAACGTTAAAAGTTACGCGATCGCAACCAACTGTCAAATGTATGGGTGTCGATCTATTTTTAGCGTCAGTGCGGTTGGAAAAGTAGCGTTATTAATACTCTCGCAAACCGAGCATCGGCGATCGCATTCGATGGTTAGGTGTCAAATTTCGGTCGTTGCTAGCGGTAACGCTGTTCGGCAATCAGGCCGCTGGTGGCAAAACTGACAATCGTCCGGCCATAGATTTCATTTAATAACGAGTCTCGTTTGAGTACCATCATGATGGGTCTAGGACTAGAAGTTCCAGAGATATGACCCAAAGTCAATTCTTGCAACATGCACGGAAAAAGATGCAGTATCACTATTTTAAAACCATAAGTTACATAAGACTTTCAAAAGATTTCAAAAAGGGTTCAAAACGGTGACCACTTTTTTTAGGACTATTGCAACTTCTTTTCACGTTTTATGAAAATAATAATTGTTCATTAAGGTACATATGTAGTCCTAATAGGACTACATATGTACCTCAATGAACAGTATTATAAACAAATAGAAAAGAAATATCAATTTGAGGAAATCCACATAAATTTTTTTATTGCAAATAAATCTATAGCGAATATAATATCGCACAGAAGCCTTATTTGTTCTCTGCTGGATTAGTTAGGGATTAGATTCACTTCATCATTAATTCCTTTTAATCTATTTTTGCAGGCTTATCATCAATATTGTTTGCATTGTCTATAGACAAAGCTGAATTAAATCAATCCGAAGCCCCGCACACAGCGGACGTTTCAGAACATGTGATTCCGTTGCCGGCTCCCATTAAATCAACAAACAACTCTAGAAGAAAACCATTAAAACAAATTATTTCTTTTGACAAAAACGACCAGAATATTAGAAACAGTCTAACGAAGGAAAAAATTAAGTCTGCTCATCCTGACGCCAGTTCTTGGAGGAGTGCTCCAGCGACCTGCCTCAACTCTCCTGACCCTAACTTAACACAAACCAATCCGACATCGAGCAGCGAACCGGCAACCTCAGACTTCAAGAGCATACGTCAGTTTTTTCCCGACACAACCCGCATAACTGACAGTCCATCGCAGATTCTATCCCGGTTGTCCGAGCGGGCGAAAGAGATATTCTCGTCGTCGCACAGCATCGACTTAAACTGGTCCGGGAGGGAGGACTCTCTGAGCGTGGGCAACCTCCGAATATCGGAGAGCGACAGCGAGGAGGTTGCCGGCAGCATCGAGGGGAGCGCGTCGCACCTGGAGCTGTGCTTCGCGGAGGAGGGCGCCGGCGAGGCGGAGGCGGGGGGAACACGAGAGGAGGGGGCGCTGCGGGCGGCGCTGGCGCGCCACGAGCGGGAATACCTCGCGCTGCAGATCAAGCACAGCCAGACCGAGCTAGCCAACAGAGAGAAGACCAAAAAATTGGAAAATGTCGTTTTGGATCTAAGCAAGTGAGCTTTATCCACCTTTTATTTTAACTTAGTTTTCTCACACATGCCCTCTTTATTATGAAATTACCAATCCATCTGTTAAACATTCTTATTTTTATTCACAGAGAAAACGAGAGAATAAAAGAGCAGCTGAGAAAATACATGTCAGCTGTTGAAATCGGAAATGCTCTAAAAAAAGGAAGCGGTGACAACGAAGAAATTGTGCAACAATATGAAAAAAAATTGGTGCAGGTCAGTACCTACGATTCTATGTCGTTTGTTATTCCTGTGTGTTACCTAAAATCCGATAAGTAACTCTCGGTTACATTGCATATTAACATGGTGTGACCGAAAGGTAACTTTGGGATTTTTGTAGGTGGTGGTGGAACGGGCGTTACAAAATGCAAAAAAAATATTTCAATCAAATGTTATCTTATCTTAAGGTGGCCCATCCCGCTCATCTCCCCATACAAAAGGGGAAAGAAGATCACGCCCATATTTCTTGTCAGAGATCCAAAATTTTGCTCAAAATAGCTTTATTTGATCGAACAAGATGTCTGATGACCATTGGCATTGTAAAATTGTGTTTGGTTTCTAAATTATAAGGTCCGAGAGTTTGAATTTTTTGCGCGTTTTATACAATAACTTTGGAGATGGATTACGCAATGATAAAGTAAGAACATATTAAAAAGATTAGTCATCAGACATAGCTTATTTAATCAAGATTTATAATCTATTTGGTTTTTGTTAGATTTTTGACTACAGCGGTCGTGGTTTACTTTTAGCTATAAGTCGTTTTGAAATTAAAATTTTCGTAAATCTTACCAAATCATACACTATGCACATTGTCTTTTTTGTGGACATGTTGCATCTTCCTCATCACGGAGCCTGTCTTATTCTTTGAAACAGAGAGGGTCCCAGAGCGCAACAGCACGGTTTTGTACCGTGCCCGCGAATGAGTTAGGCCCGCCGGGTTGGGCCACCTTAATGTTATCTTATCTTAATCTTTATCTTATAGGTAGCAGAAATGCATGCCGAGTTAATGGAATTCAACCAATATCTTCAAAAGCGTCTGCAGGAAGCTGAAAACGCCAGTAGCTTAGAAATAATAAACAATGATGTGCCAACTTCAAATGTGAAAGTCTACATTCCTGCCGCATTCCTTATGGGACAAAATGCCCAATCTTATCATGTATATCAGGTAACGACTACCATCATTTTACCAAGCAGATAATAATCGGTTATGTGCTTTCGTCAGATTTATTTGAGCCTTTTTATTTTTTCCAATTTGTCCAAGATGAGATTCTCAGTAAACAGTTTTTAGTAGAATAGGAATTGGTTGTAGTGCGGGTTCTTTTAGCTTTTTGTTGTTCTCCAGAGTGAATAGTCGGTTGTTGCTGTAGCACCCAGGTTACTCAAGTAGCTCTGAATATCGTCATTCCCACCAGCCATTCATCCTCTTGGCACGTTGCGTGCTGTAAGTTCGAATCCCATGAGCGTGTCGGGCATTTTAAAAGGTCCTGGCGTACGCCATATGCCGCGCTTAATATAAAAAAGCCCTACACCTATTATTTCCGTCACCCCTTACGCCCCTTTCGACAGAATAATGTGCACGATGGACTGTCAAATGTTACCCAATATGATTACATATAATAATGATTGAACAGAATATCTTCAATGTAATGTTATAATTACAGAAGTGATTGCTCTTAGTCCCTATATAACAATCTTATCGCCCCTTGTGTGTTTGCTCTAAAATATGAATTGTGTTATGCAGATCTTCGTGAAGGTCGGCGGTGAAGAGTGGAATGTGTACCACCGCTACGCCAAGTTCCGCGACCTGCACCGGCAGCTGGCGCGCTGCCACCAGGACATCTCCACCTTCAACTTTCCGCCCAAGAAGGCCCTCGGCAAAAAGGTACACCGCCACTGTTGGAACTCGCAACTTGACCATCTTCGGGGCGTTAAAACAGTTTTGCATAGGTACAAAACCATAAGGCAACATTTTCTACGATTATATATATTTTAATCTTGGATAAGAAAAAGGGACCGAAGGGAGAAGTGCTAGAATGATGACACACAAGAAAAAACTTGAATAAAAAAAATCGAATGCGAATCCTTAAGGTTCCCGATCAACTGTCAGAGATCCAAAATGTTGCTCAAAATAGCTTTACTTGATCGAACTAGATGTCTAATGACCGTTGGTATTGTAAAATTGTGTTTGGTTTCTATTTTATAAGGTCCGAAAGTTCGAATTGTTCGCGCGTTTTATATTTACAATAACTTTGGAAGTGCATCACTCAACGTTAAAATAAAAATATTTAAGATTAGTCATCAAACATAGCTTATTTCATGAAAATTAATAACCAATTTGGTTTTTGTTAGATTTTTTACTACAGTGGTCGCTTCTCTTTAAGCTGTAAGTCGATTTTTGATTAAATTTTTGGTAAATCTTACCAAATCAAACACTATGCGCACTGTCTGCTATGTGGACATGTTGCATCCTCCTCATCACGGAGCCTGACTTTTTCTTTCAGAGAAGGATTCAGAACGCAACAGCACGGTTTTGTACCGTGCCCGCTAATAAGTTACGTAGTCCCGCCGGGAAGGGCCACCTTAAATGGTTACTTCACAACATCCTAATCTTAAAGTGCGTCATTTCATCGCCCCTCTATCTGGACTCATCCTCATGGATAGATGTGATGCGATAATGACGAGCCGTGCGAACGGCTCGTCATTATCGCATCACATCTATCCCTCCACCACCATTGTAAGCTAGGCTACGCACCTATGACTTATATAATATATTATACGGTGTGCGGTGCGCAGGAGGCGTGGGTGGTGGAGGCGCGGCGCGCGGCGCTGCAGGCGTACCTCCGCCACGTCCTGATGGTGGTGCCGGAACTCCGCGTGTGCGCGAGCCGCGCCCAGCTTCTCGCACTCTTACCCTTCTTCGGGTATGTTTCTTTTGTTTCCGATTTTTCTCATCCAAATTGATAATGACATTTTGCATATGCAAAGGATTTAATTGCTTAGCTTCCTTTGGCCAAACATAAATTGCGAATTTAGCCAGACATGCGCACCATATAATAAGGAAATAAGGTTGTTTAATGTGTCTTTCAGAAGCATAAACATTATCTCTTTCTAGTTAGGTATGTAGAATCTTCCACATGGTAAATGTATCATTGCTCTACATATATTCATGTCATTGTTAACCATACTATTTAAAGTAAATAGTTAGATGTATGTTTTTATTAGCATTTAAATGTGAATTCGTAATTTCATAGATGTATGTACATATGACTCTATTGATTTTTTAGCTTATGCGTCGAATCTACAGTATTTCGTTTTTGCCATGCTTTGTACAAATCTATGAAAGTACTGTCTCATGTTTTGGTTTTCGCAGTGCATCTTCTAACAGCACTGAGAGCAACAGTGGCAATCGCCTGACACGTCTATTCTCTTCTCGCTCCCAGCGAGGCGAGCCCGTCGCCAACTCACATGCCGCTCTCTGATTGTTGTTGCACGGTAAAAGAGCCATTGCTATCTCACGTGAGCCTGAATTGCCACGTTAAAATAACAGCTGATATGCTGAGGTGCACTGCACGTACAGGGGTGGGTGTAAGACCCCTAGGATGATCGGTAGCTGGTGAGCCGCTACGCAGGTAGTATTCTACCGTTTTGAAGGACATAATAAATCCTTTTTGACAGATTATACCATCCTTAGGCAATTTGTCTACCAATATTTTTGCCAAATGAAAAATAGCCGTATATGTCTTTACACAGACATATTTTAGATACTAATGAAAAAACGTAAGTACAGCAAGACATCAACTATCAGAGTCTAACAAATTAACTAAATCAATTATTGTAATCATATTAATGTTTACTTTAGACACTAAAATAACAGAATGTTGAATCACATAGCCGCAGAGTTTTGTCTAGCATTTTTTTAAATCTAACATGCTCTGTACCAGTACATCGAGACTTAAAGGTGCTCATATGAAATGGTACTGGCAAGATAATGTGATAATGATGAACTTTAGCCCAAACAGCTGTACATTTCTAATGAACTTAACAATATTGCAGCATTGGTTGGGTCGTGGTTTCGTGTGAATATTTTATATGGATGGGCGCATTTGGGGTATCGTTTGATTTGTTGCTTAGAAGGGTCTCGCTTCGACGTAATGGAGTCACTAGAGTTATTTGTTGTAAAGATATTATTTTTCACATCACACTTGAAAAATTTGCATTACCCATTATTTTGTTATTTCTCCTAAGTTTGTTAAGGCTTAGGCTAAGGCTTAGGCGTGCATCCGTTCCGGCGGGGTGAGCACCGGAATATTGATTCTTGCAACATAGTCGAAAATTGACTGAAAGCCCTAGTCTGTGTCAGCCAAACTTTCCAACAATAAGTGGCGACACCATAGATTAGGAAAAGAAAGGATGCTACCGAACTTTTTGTGTGTCTATCATAGGAGGCCATTTTGGTTTGCTTATCACCGTCGTCGACCGGTATTTTGCATCAATCTAAAACTCAGACTAAGGAACTTTAGTTTATTTGCAACACGTCGCAAATTTAAGTACTGCTAGGCGGGCGGACTGCAAAGGTGGAAATGTTTTATGGTACAGCGATGTTATATTTTAAGTGTAAGTTTACATGGTGTGATTAATTGTATTCTTATTAAAATGCCCAATGCTTTATTTAATTATTAAATTATATACATAGATTAATGATATTTAAACATTCCATTGTTCTAGAATGAATACACAATAGGAATCCAGAGATTTATCAAGAAATTGGTATTTAATGATTACATACAAACAAGAGCAATACTTTGTATTTAAGGTGTGTAGAAGATCTGTAGAAAAGTAGCATATATTGAGTAGAGGGCAGCTTCGATAAATATCAAAAGTACAAAATATATGGTGAAAATATTTAGATAGTTTTTTTCCCATACAGATAATATAATAAAATGTGTTTATTTAGGGACTCGGTATTTTTTACAATCTCAAGATATTGTACCCACCCTGCACTAACAAATACATGTATCTTACTTGTGCACTATTTGATCTACATAAAACAATGCATTTATTTACATATTCTAACCCTCTAGCTTTAAGGCCTAGTGCACACTATGTTATGTCAAGTAGCTTGTTAATTTATAAACTTGTTCGATTAATTACAAAATGTTTCAGCCACTTACTGGTCTAAAATAGGACTGTACCTATGCAGCAAGTGCGAAGTGGCAACTTAACTCGATACTTCACTAAACAAAGTGTGCACGGAGGCCTAAGTACTGTGTCCACCACAGCTTGCTAATGTATAACATTTTGTAAATAATCCACAACAAGAAGAGATGTGAGTTTAATTTAAAAAAGATAGGCAAAGAATAACAGGTTACATACAATGTGTAAAGCCTGGTCATTAGAGAGCTATTGCAATATACCAGGATATTTGTTATGTTTTATATTTCATATTTCAAATTATTTATTCATTTGAGCATCATACAAGTGTACCCTACAAAATTGTATTCACTTAATACTATAGAATACCCCATGGCAGAATGGCAGCCCATTTCCGACTCAAATGAGAAAAAGTAACGGTGATGTTCCATAAGGTTTTTTTTGTTGTATGTTTAAGAAAGAAAATGGCTAGCGAACTTTGAATTTTATTCAATTAGATAATTTAATGTATTTAATGGATATGACATTACCGATGCCTCATTAATTTAAGTTTACGCGTGTTTTTTTCAAAATCTGCTTTTTATAAAATCTCTTTTTTCAGGCTGAATAATTTTCTGCATAAAAAGTTGTCCAAAGGGCTGGTCTCCCACAATGTACCTATCCACCAATTTTATCAAAATCTGTGATTGAATAAGTAACATCCAGTGCGTGCTCCATTTGAACTTACGTTACCAAAAGCGTGTTCACAACTGGTCCGATTCGCTCTGACAGCTCTCAAAACGGCATCCCGTGAACGGTCTGACATCGTTACGTTACTCTATGTTGTACACAGTACTCGCGCTTTGGGGGTAGGGCACTCTGTGTGCAACTGTGTGTTGACGTTCCTATAACGCTATCTATCGTCTTTCGACCGTGTTGTCTCTCAGGTGAGAATTCAATTTCAGCTTAGAGGAATTGATTCGATTCAAATTTGAGGTGCACTTCTACAATTATTGTCATTTGATCCATGTTTGTTGTTTGGTTTCCGTAAGCGTGCGCACAATCCGTTCGAATCGTTTGTGATGCTGACAGCTTTGAGCGTGCAATCTGAATAGTTTACAGTTCAAATCGTGCCACGTACCCAAACATTCCCATTTATAATATTAGTGATAGGAATGTATGTGAAATCGTGAATCGTAAAAATTTGGGGTTGATATTTCCAAAGATTTTCTAAACGCATGTGCCGCCAGGCCCTTCCTGCACTGGCACTGCTACAGTGAAATGGATGGAAAACATGAACAAATTTTATTGCCCCTTTAACCATATCCTGCTTCTTGGATGTTATGCACAAACGCGGGCGGGATTAACCCTACCACCTAGTTAGTAAGGATGGGGCCTAAAGTTGTACGTGGAATCGGAACCTCAGCCAGCCTCAGCTTTGAAAGAAGTCACCCATCCGGAGCTTAACCTCGCCCAGAGAACATAGATACAATCCGCATAAAAATCGGGTAAGTGGTTCGCAAGTTATAGGAATTTAATCACACTAACTGAAACTAAAAATTAGAGTAATAAACTCTGCCAATTTCCATGAAGGTTCATGCAAGAACAGTCCATTTAAGTTTTGTTATAAACACTAAACCCCAGTCCCAACCTAAGGAGCAGTCCTCTCTGGTAATTTAGCGTGATGTTATGTAGCCTACAAGATATGAGTAACCGCATCTTAATCAGGTAATTGGTTCTCAACTTATAAGCATTTCATCCCGCTGGTCACCACTCTGGTAATTTAATGTGTTGCTAAGTAGTAGTAAGTAGTAGCCCCAAAATTGCGGAATACTTCGAGCCATACGCGTCGGTACAATGAGCATCGAAATCGGATGCATGGCTCTCTAATCTTACCAAAAGCCTAAATATGAGTTTTCATGTCCTAACTCAAGGAATTATGGGTGGCCCATACATATTTTCATCTATATATTTAACCCCCTTTAATTAATTTACCTTAGTTATTTTTTTATACAAAAGGTAGCCTATATAAAGGTAGCCTAGTCACCATAACTTCTTTCATGCAGCTATTTGAAATGGGCCTCCACAACAAATATTGTAATAAGTTTCTCCTCTTTAAATAATTGTTTGGTCCGAGTTCTCACCTAAATTGGCATTTACGGAATTTCGAAGTTAGTAAACCCATACGAGTTTTACTTCTTCAACCTGTCAAAAACACACTTTAAGCACTTATTTGTACGAGAACACTTCACACACACAACGATTTGGATGAAACTCGGACTCGCAAATGTTAGTTCGCTAAACGCCCACTATGGCGCTCCTCAATTCTCCATACATTTGAAAATACTATTTGATCGGATGGGCATAAACGAAAATTTTAGTGAGAAATCGGGCCAAGGGCTCTGGCTATATGCGAGGTATATACATATATAGCATGTAGTTGTAAAGACAAGTTTTATGGCAATATATCTTCACAAACCGGATCATGTGGGAGACCTCGAACTATATTTTCAGGCTGTTGGTGCCAATATTGAAAATGCATTGTAGAAAGCAGGAACATAACTGCATCTTAGTCCCAAACTTAATAATAATAAAAGTAGTCTTCCTTAATCTATACCATAGCCTTGTTACTAGTTGTAAAGAAAACGTATATATGCGCTTGAAAGTATTGTTTCTACACATAAATGAAAAGAAAAAAAAATATTCAAATAGTTTTAAACATCAGTTTTGTAATGTTTACAAATATTTAGCAAAGCTTTAAATAGGGATCATATCTATTATTACCTCCTTATGAAAAATATCATTATTAGGATGCTCTACAACGAAAATACGTCTTTGTTTCGTTTTTTTTACTCATTAGCTATAGGAAGTTTGAATGTGAAAGCTATATTGTATACAAATTATTTAATGTCACATAGTTAAAACAAAGGTAATAAAATTTCTGTTAAATAAAGTCACAATTGTTGTTCGCCATGATCACTCTTGTCCACACCACAGTCATGCATTTAGTATGTAGATTTCATTGTGAAGGAAAATCCAACCCTTTAAGGTGAACCCATTAGCAACACTTCCCACACATACATTGTTTGGATATTATTTAAAAACCAATCTGCCGATTTACTAGATTTTTTGACGTTACATCAGACAATCACTTTCGGCCTGCATATTTTTCCTTTTGTGAAAAATTAAAAACAGTCAAATGACATAAAATTGAAAATCCACATATTTTTCGAACCTTCACGAATGCTCGATCAAATAATACAAATTTCCTTACCTTTACTTTAAAAGAGTTTGTTCGAGGCATGGAGGTAAAGAAATAACAGGAGAACGGATGGAACTAAACAAGTGCGAGTGGGACTCGCACACGAAGGGTTCCGTACGATCGTACAAGATTTAACACAAAAAAATCACGTTTTTTGTATGGGACCCCCCATTTATTGTTATCTTTTTTTCATTTTACCTATTTGTTGTTATAGCGGCAAAATAAATACACACTCTGTGAAAAATTCAGCTGCCTACCTATTACGGTTCATGAGATACAGCTGGACGGACGGACGGACGGACGGACTGACGGACGGACGGACGGACGGACAGACGGTCAGACGGACGGACGGACAGCGGAGGCTTAGTAATACGGTAATACCCTAAAAAGTGTCGACACGTCAATTTTGCCGCCGGAGGAATTTGGCCTTTGTTTCGGCATATATTCTTTGGTTTCGGCACTCGCTGAATACATCATTACGAATGAAGAATGACGTAACGACCATGTGGTTTATGGAAAAATAATTCTTATCTTTATCACTTTACCTACCAATTTGGGAGCTTCAAATTGGATTTTTCTCCGTTTTCATCACTGCGCTACAAATGTGTAAGGAGATATAATGTTTTTTGCGCGCTTGTTGTATGGAAGTTATTTCTCTAAACATTCTTTACCTGCATGGTTCGAGGACATTTTTCGAAAAACAAAAGTATACAAACGTTATTTTTCATATTGTTGGTACAATCGCATTGTATTAAAAGATGGTCGAAGCGGCAATTAATAATGTCCGTGTTTTCATCCAGTTGAATAAGCCGCGTTAGATCATTAAGGAAGGTACTGGCATGGCACCTAACTTCTTTGGGAACGCGGTGTGTTGGGCTAATATCATGACGGTGGGCTGAGCCATCCCTCACTCACTCAATCTCACCTGGAAATTCTTGGGCGTTCAGTGGGAATAGCGTCTCCCTTTGCGTATAACCTAATCGATTGTTCATTGGGAGCACTATATGATAAACAGCACATAAGGAAATAACCATCCATCTATGTCCAGTCACATAATTATATTTTTTTCTATTGACTAGGGTTGCATACAGAAGGCGACAGCAGTCAATTTAAAGAGTAAAAAAATACATGTATTATTTTTGTATCTTGTTCTTGAGATATACATGTGTTCGCCATTCGCCTCGGACTCGCCGGCGCGGCCAGGATGGCTCGGGTGATTGGGTGATCTTATAAATGTATAAACTCGAAGGACCTAAATATGTAGATATAGAATGAAACTAAAATAAAATTAAATAAAGATGGGAAAGGCTCACAGCAACCGTGAAGTAATCCGCCCGCGCGGTGCACCACTCTTGTGAATCCTTCTGTGAAACTCTTCGGTTCACAGGTAATTGGGGCGCCCCTGGTCGAGATTATGCCTTCCGCATGGTGCAATGTGTGCCACCGCGCACTTCACAGATCGTATTTTCCAATTCTTAGTATTTTCTTTCATAACTGCATGAGAGCACCGAGTCAAGACATTTTTCTCTTCTTTTGAGCAGAGGAAAAGGAATATATACATGACAAATAAATTATGTGGCCAGTATGATTAGATGTGTGCACCGTGAAGTTTGAAATAATGAAAATCTGGACATCACGAATACTAAACAACATGTTTAAAGTTCAGTAATTCGTCTTGTATGAAAGTATGCACATGGAGGCGGCCACGCCTCCGCTCACCCTATGTTAGGGCTAAATAACCTGCACTCGTCTTCTTGCTGTCTTGGAGCCTCGCCCATTGCCAGCCCACACAGGTACAACAACAGTAGTTGGTCAGGCACGGTGGTGCGATACCTCAGCATTCATCAAATGAAAGATTTCGTGTTTTCCATTATGATAATGTAGCCATTAACCTAGTTCACATGTGGTGTGTTGGGGTAATATGACACAGGTGTAGCCACCTGTGTCCAGTTCCATATAAAAATCCAAACTACATTTATATTGTAATTTTCTGAAAACAATGAACAGAATGAAATATAAAAAGTATGGTTATCTACAGTAAAACGCTAACTTTAAAATTCCAAAAATGATAATGGAACCCATGATGAAATATCACAATTAAAAGAGAAAATAATACATGAATGGGCATCTTATCTTGTCACTGTTAAGAATATTTTTCTTATATACCTCCACCGTGTAAAATAGTATTTTAGAGGCGTTCTAATATAGACACATTTATGCATATTCCAAAGATATAAAATGGTACCTTAGTGAAATAAATAAAGTTTTTTAATCCCATATTTAGACATTTAATTTTTATTTATTTATTAAAACTTTTTCCTAAGAATTTATTTTGTTATCGAATAATATTTTTAGAATGAAATTACTCATATTCTGGCCTTGATAAATAGTCGCAGCTAAAACTAATACTAACCCTAAGTAATAAATATTAAACTAGCATCAAAAGTGACACTTTGTTCATACCAAATATGTAAGAAAGTACTACTTTTCGTTAGTTTTAGTTTCGGTTACGACTATCTCGGCCTGAATGCTGCTGGGGATGGCGAGGTTGATTGGGTCAGCAAAATAATTTCAAATATATTAATTTACCCATCCGCTACCAGAGACAGCTTGCAGAAAAAAACACCTTTTTTTAAACGGTGCTTGTAGAAAGAAGCAGGTTTTCCGTTTTCGACTTGTAGGTACTGATTAATTTGTGTTTCAGCGACATCTACATTTGAAGCATTGTAATCAGATTTTGAAAATAATCTGAAAAATCTCTTGGTCGACATTCGTCGGAAGCAGGATTCAAACCTGCGACTTTTGGACTATATTCTCACTGCTCTAGGTACTGGTCGAAACTGATCGGTGCAGGTCAAACTTACATAAAAAAACGCGTATGACCCGGTCCAGGCAGTTGATACCGACAACTTTCAACCTGTTTCTCAATGAGTGATGCATCTACGATGACATGAACCCACACCGATCGGTACCGACCCATAAAATTGTCTGTAGGGGGAATCTGCATCTTTTTGCAAGCGTCTGCAGGTTGTTTCAGTCTTTGGGCAACATCTTATGCACTCAGTCGCAGATGAAACGCCAACCTCAATAAACTTAGAAGTTTGCAACAGGTGCATCAGTAATCATTTCACGCTAGGCCAAAAACTGCGACTCTTTCAAACCTACAACCTAGGAGTCTTCAAACGTAACTTAAGGTGGGCCTTCCCGCTCAACTCCCCATACAAACGTGGAAAGAAGATCATGCACATATTTCTTGTCAGAGATCAAAAATTATACTTGAAATAGCTTTATTTGATCGATCTAGATGTCTGATGACCATTGGCATTGTAAAATAGTGTTTGGTTTCTAAGTTATAAGGACCTAAAGTTCGAACTTTTCGTACGTTTTATACAATAACTTTGGCGATGGCTTATTTCATGAAGCTTTATAATTTATTTGGGTTTTGTTAGATTTTTTACTACAGCGGTTGTGGTTTACTTTAAGCTATTAGTGGTTTTGTAATAAAAATGATCGTAAATCTCCAAAAAAGATACCAAATCAAACACTATGCGCATTGTCTGCTTTATAGACTTGTTGCATCCGCCTCATCACGGAGCCTGTCTTTTTCTTTGAAGCAGAGAAGTTCCCAGAGCGCAATAGCACGTTTTTTTAACGTGCCCGCGAATGAGTTTGTGCCGTCGGGAAGGGCCACCTTAAACAAGCTCGATAGCTCGGCAATCGTTCGCAAATCCGCGGGTATGGTGCCTCGCTGAGCGTGGTTTCGCAAGCTGAGGAAGATTTGGCTTCCTAAGTACCTTTGGTCGTTCAGCACATACCGGCATACCGGTTTTTCATTAAAAAAGGCGCAGATAAGGTCTTCGGTGGAGTATTGTTTGAATTTGCAGTACATAACAGATAAACACCTACTTTGCTCCTTGGACTCGATACAATGAGTAGACAAAAAGAGCATACAAGGTTCTAGCTAGAGTGACATTGAGTAAGGACAGGCTAGGCTACCGTATAGTTCACTAGCAAAGCGAGAACGTAGCCACATTTAGGCATAAGTAATAATAGGTATTTACCTATAAAATTGGAGATTTTATGAACAGCATTTTCAGATTTCATTATCTGTGGATTTCTAAATTCAAATGCATTTTATTCGAAAGCCATGTCATTTTAATTTCAAATTCAGTCATTTGTTTTTATATAGTGTGTTGCTTTTGAGAAATTTGTTAGTTTTTAGATAAACTGAAAGTTCGTACAATTTTCGAATATGAGTTCCTACGTGGAAATGCCACAGCTCAAAAAACACGAAACATTAACGACGTGTACGGGCCTAACACTGCTTGCATAAACACGGTCCATTATTGGTTCAATCGTTTTAGATATGGAAATTTCGAGTTGAAGAACGAGCCACGCGGTCGGCCGGTAACCATTGTCGACCACGACGAATTTAAGGCGATAGTGGAAGCGGATCAGACTCAATCTACGGCTGAACTTGGAGTTAGTGTCAAATCGAAAAGGTAAAAAGCTAGATAGTGGGTATCACACGAACTAAGCGATCAAGAGTGAGATTTACATGTCGAAGCATGCATAGCACAACTGAATCGGCATAGCAATAACGGAATTCTAAATAGAATAGTTAAAGCCAATGAAAAGTGGATCCGATACAACCGTAAGCATTCGTCTCAGTGGGTGGACCCAGGTACAGCACCTAATCAGGGCGCTAAAAAAAATACTCATATGAAGATGGTGGTGACCAGTGCTGGACTTTGTACATCACAGCTTCTTACCGAATGGCACAAGAGTGACGGGAGATGTCTATTGCAAATAATTGCAAACAATGATGGAGAAGCGCAATTCAACAACCAAAACTGGTCAATCGCTCTTGCCCATTGCTTGTCCCCGACGACACGCAAACTCACACTTCACCATCGCGAAGCTACTAGAGTTAGAGCTGTACTCACCGGACCTTAACCAAATATATTTCTACTTTTTTCAAAATTTAGACAATTTTTTAAGTTGGAAAAAATTCATCACCCGAACATAAGCTTTTGTTGACTTCATTGCCGGAAAGGGATAAACCAACTGCCATAAAAATGGCAAAATTGTTGAGATTGTTTGGGCCAATAATTTGATTAGCTAAATTAAAAAAAATTACCAAAATTTTGATATTTTACAATTTTCATACGAATCTCCAATATTACAGGTAAACAAATATTACATGTACTGACGGTAGTGCCGGCCATTTAATCAACTCCTGGTGTTCTCGGGTTCCAACGACACGGGATGGCATTTAGTGCAAGGAACATTGAATGTTTTGCGTCCAAAAACGAAGAACGAATTCTTAAGCAAACTGACTGGCCAAACACCACCATCAGTGCAGTATCACTAAAACGCGGCGACATTGCCGCTATCGTATTGAGTTTTGGTCGTCACTCCCTTCCTTACTCGAGGCAGAGTGCTCTATATCATGTCGTGAAGTCACAGGAAATCTAAGATCTGAAAATTTAAAGAATTACATTCTTTATCCATTGGCCAAGGCACAATTTTGCACAGCAATTGCAATTTAAAATAGCGAAATCGTCTTCCAGGCCCTAACATTTCCCTACCGCTAAACATTGTCAGATTTTAATCCAAATTTTTAAATCACATGAGAAAGTTTCATTCTACGTCCGTATGTTTTGATTTTTTTTTTGTAAATATCTGTATTTTTCAGTATAAAATTCGAAAATGAACATAAAAAAGACAACTTTTTTCCTATCTTTATTAGCCAATCTAAAAAGTATGTTAAAAAAAATTAAAACATACATACATACATAGATTTCTACAATATATTTTAGAATCAAAAATTTCAAAAACCTATTAAAACATTAAGAGCATGGTAAAAGTTATCACCCGTTTGGGGAATTGATAAGGTAATGACTCTCTTATGAGATATTGAGTTGTATTTTATACCCCTGTGAATGTATGTGCCCTGAATTTAGAGCCCCTTCAACTCCGAAAGGATGTATAATCTCTCTCTGTATTCTATCATCTTTACCATGGAGAATGCGCGTCGGAGCTGCATAACACTGTTACCCCGTCCCCTTTCTACCTTCGTTCAACGCGGAACAGGGAGAAAATGCACATATTTACAGTCGATAATCCAAAAATATGAACCCACCGATTTTCTAGGTCCTTCATCTATAGGGTCGGAAAACTATGGAATGAACTCCCTTCCGAAGTATTTCCCCCAAAGTACAACCTGGGGTCCTCGAAATGTGCGGGCCGGCATGGTTTTTGCAGCCCCCCTGTTAGTTCGAAATCCCAGGTCCAGCCCAGGTCTCCCCGTGCCCGCGCCGGTCTAGCGTGAATGAACCTTAAAACCGCCCTGATAACGGTACCACATGAATAAGATAGCTGAAACTCCAAATGTATTTAACCATTTTCAAATAAAAGGAAGTTTCTGTCATGGCACCTAGTCCCTCGGGATTATGGTGTGATGGGCTAATATCACTCCATTTATATTAGCCACCACTTTCTACTTTCAGTTTAGGCGAACTCATTACTTGTTATGAATAATTTATTTAAATAGTATTTCAGCATGACATTAGAAAAAAAGCACTGCCTGGTTTAAAAATAATATTATGCAACAAATTTCCAAGTATTCTGTGTTCGTGAAAAACATTTAGGCAAGTTCCGAGTTCCCCTCAACTTAAACATTTGCACCTCCGCTAAATAAAACCAGAATTTAGCAAATTAAATTCATAATTTTATTTGTAATAAATAAAATTAAGAAAACACTCTTAGTGAGGGTTTTTAGTAAGTATATTAAATACATCATACAAAAGATGTTGAATTACAAACTAAATCACTTGGTGCAAAGGCAAGCCTGTCAGTTCAATGTTCATCCGAGCAACATCGACATTTTCCTAGTGTTGCGCCCTAGTCCCAGTGCCCTAGTGCCAACCACCTACTGTTTTGAGCTAGTAACGGAACAGGCTAGTTTTAACCGAGGTTAGCCTCTTTATTTACCTAAATATGCTATAAACCTCAAAACAAAAGCAATCAAAATTCAAAGAACTTGCAGAACCCACTCCTACGCGTGGAATGCATCCATACAAGCGCCTTCTTGTAAATTTGAAATAAAGTATTTGATCACGATTTCATAATATAACAAAAACTATGTATAAAAAGAGGTATGTTAAACAAAGCGTAGTACACTTCAAAAGTGAAACGAGATACAATTTTGGTGCATGAATGCTACAAATAAATAATACGAATCATCTAACTTAAACGTGAAATAAATTACTAAATACAATGATAAACTATATTTTTACAACACAAAGTACTTATTTGGAGTAACAAACATATTGCAACACTTCAGGGAGCCTCGAAGAATGTTTAGGATAATTCGCTAGATCTCGTAGTGCTTATTTTAACTGGTAGAGGAACGATCATTATAGATCTTTGGCTTTAATACCATAGGCAGCATATTATTGCATTATGTTACTCCCAATGAAAAGTCATATTCAGCTGTCAGTCTGCTCTATGATAGCTGTACGATGTATAATGTTTTTGGCGTACGACCCATTTAATGAAGTTATATAAAGCTGATTATAATTTAGAAGCATTATGACTAATGATTTTAAATCATTACAATCGAAGTTGGCCTTCACAAAAAGCAGGCCGATAATATTCTCAGATGTCTCTTATATTTATATGCAGATGTGTTTGAATGTAGTGATATAAGATGAACAGTGTTGTATGTAGCACAGAAACGTTCTGCGAACTTGTTTGTGATGATTTCTTACATACTTACGTACAGAAAATCCATAATATAGATGCCAACTGCAGAGAGCACACAGATAATGATCTGAACTCAAACATTCTCAATACTTGATACGATAATTTTAATAAGTGTAGTTTTCTATGTGGTTTGAGACCTAGTTAGGTTGTTAGTTGAAATGAACTTTTACATTCCAGTTGGGAATATAAAAATCCTCACTATTGCTTTATTAGTTTTGGCCCGAGTCGCATGAAGCTACCGATAAGCGTAGAACTTGCTAGCTAGAGCAAGTCGCCCTGGCTTTACTTCACAGATGTGATTCCGTGCATGCCTCCTGTCAGCTATAAGCACTTCAATATTTGATGTTTTCGTTAACAACTGAGTTATCATTGCCTGCTATTATTTTACTTACCAAAGATAGTTACATATTTAATTAATGCAACTCTTTAATATTGTTCTAGGAATGAGTAATTTAAGAAAAATACATAATTAACCAATATCATAAGTTAATATGACTCATAATTCCAATCCAAATGCAAAAAAATTAACCTTGTTTACAAATAAAATGATATGACCGAAATGATCCATCTGGTTCATTTTTTTTTCTCTTTAAATGCTCACACAAGATAGCGCAAAATGCTTATCACAATATAAAAAATATGTTATTATGAAGCTCCACTACATGATCAGCGATGCAACATGCTTATATCTATCTGCCAAAAATATCTCTCAGCTACACTTTACAGTAGTGAAGTAGCGTGAACATGGACCCGTCCCCCCTCCACTGACCCCCACACTACACCCCAATGCGAAAATACAAACATCAAGCCTAAAGAGTAGTAGTATCACAATAATACTTCTTAAAGTTTTTACATGCCCTCTCGCCACACCACAAGTGCCCACGCTACAAATACGCGACTTTTGTTGTTATAATTTTGAAAGATTACTACTAATAGATCTAATATGAGAACTCTTCACTTTGGGTTGAAGTTGTAAGACTAATGAATACTAGATTAGGGAGCGGGAAGACATCCGCTACATCCTCTTCCGCCGAGTTGGAAGCGTCAGTCTAAACCCTGTCAGGTCAACGTATAAAATTTATGGTTATGAAAATAAAAAAGCTTCCTTACTTTAAAGATTGCTGACACCCATTTTCAACTATCTCAATCGACTGTTAAAATAATTTTTTGCTAATTATTATTAGTCACCATTTAACATTACTAATACGATAAGCAACTATTTGTCTATAAGTGTGCAATTAGGACTCGATTACACTAGGCTATTGTTTTTTTTTTTCTTTTTTCCTTAAATAAAAGCCTTACATAAACAAATTCAGAAACATTTTTCAAGTTTGTCGCGCAGTGAAATTATGCAATGCAGTGTGTGTAGTACCGTGTAAATAATGTTTACAATAGAGAACTTTCAAGCACACATAATATTGTTTAGAAGGTTGTTGCAGGACACGTGGAGGTGACATGTAGCAGTGTGGATACATCTATTACGCTTCAGTATATCCGCGACGCGACGCTCATCGCTGTCAACCATCTCTTCAACTCTCATCTGCAATTACACACACTGACAATTTGTATAAAGTAAACAACAGGGAAAACACATGAACCATACGTTCTGAATGTACTCTATAATAAAATTACTCGATCGTGATCCATGGCAGCACATTACAAAAGTTTTAATGTAGCCTTGAAAAAGACATACCAGGTAAGTATGTAACAGTCTAAATTCTGTATTCAGCTTGGATAAGCTAGTTAGCTAGTATACTGGCTATGTAAGTGCTTAAATCCTTTCATATAAAGAAATCCTCGAAAAAGCTAACATTACAAATTGAGTGATATATTTTGTAACATACAATACCTTCACTTTAGATACCAAAAACTATTAGTCAAAATATTTTGATCTAACTCGAAGAAATTCTAAGCCCCGGTTGCACGAAGAAACAGCTGAGTTAATCAATGTTGAAACACGTCACTTTTGGTGAATCGCATAAAGTTTATTTTTATTTACTTATTTATTTTATATTAGACAGGCAGCCTAGGCTGATGTGTCTAAATCGAGTACATAGTTCATTGATATATTAACTTTTTTTTTTCACTTAATCGGTTTCAGTTCACTTAGTTACTTATTTTAAAAATGTATTTATTTAGATAAGCGTCCAAACAATTCTTAAATTGATTAGTGTTGTTTGCACTTATAATGTCCCCTGGAAGTTGGTTCCAATCGTCAACCACTCTGTTGGTTATGAAGTGCTTCCGTGTGTTGCTTTTGTGTTCTATTTTGTGTTTTATTCAGTTTTAGAGTGTGGCCACGCAGGTGACTGTTATGATTAAGTGTGAACATTTCCTTCATTGCTTCACAGTTGTATTTCTCAGTAAGCATTTTATACACTTCTATTAAATCGCCTCGCATCCGTCTTTGGTGCAGGGTTGGTAGTTTGAGGGCCTTCAATCTTTCATCATAGAGTAAGGTTTTTAGCTGCCAAGGGATTTTTTGTAAACTTTCGTTGTACATTTTCAAGTAGAGTGATATCTTTGATGAAGTAGGGTTGCCAGACTTGAAAAGCGTACTCCAGGAGAGGTCGTACATATGACTTGTAAATTTTGAGGGCGACTTCAGGAGTGAGGTGGCGAAAGGACTTCTTGATGAGATAGGTCATGGAGTTAGCTCTCTTTATTATCTGTGCAATATGAGGCTCCCACTTTAGATAATGATTCACAAGGACTCCTAGGTCTCTTTGCTGGTGCACCGCCCATAGTCGGAAATTGTTTAGAAAGTATGGAAGGTGCGGGTTCTGCTTCCTTAGATGGAGAACAGTGCATTTCTGAATGTTCAGTTTAATCAGCCAGTCCATTGACCACTGGTTCACTCGGTTTAGGTCTTCTTGTAATTCCCCATGGAGAATATGGGGGTTTGCGAAGAACTTGGAGTCATCTGCTAAGAAGCTCTTGTGACACTCAATAATAGCGTGGTCAATAAGTTCCTTCCATACTGTCCACACAAAGTGACGTGTTTGATCATACTTTGACGTTGATTTTGATTTTTTGTTCTTTCGTGCACTCGGCTCTCAGACTTTAAAACTATTACTAAAAACTTCTGCGACTTGAAGTCATATGATGACCTCTATAACTCATTACCTGACTTGGTCTAGCTAGTCTATAGCAACTTATCAAAGTAGGTGTATATATTACCTGCACCGCAATAGATAGATCTATTGTCAAACGTGTGCTCAATCTTGAATTAATTTTCTTTCCGTCTCGCTCTCTTCTACTTTAGCGTTGGTTAGGATTACTTTAGGAAAACTGTAGCAACTTTGATGTGCAAGTCGAATTTTATTTAACTTGACCTATGCAACTGAAAACTTCTATATCTCGAATTCTAAAGTATAAGTCGATAACACAAAGCCTTAATGATTCGTACATTTCAAAGATTTCCTTCAGATTCGACTTACTAAAGTTCCACTGTACAGTCGTTTCGTCTGAAATCTATGCATCAGAAATAAATCTGATATCTCTTTCTGTCAAGCTGACGTCAACCATAGAGTAAAGGGACTTAGGAATTCCTTCTATTTCCAGTGTATACAATTGAGAGGAAACAACTGTACTTGTATTCCTTGAAAAGGTAGCATATACGTTTCTGTATGTTGGATACATATCGATTACACTAGATAATCAACATACTTTATGTTTGAAGTTTCATTTGCTCAGAAACAAATACAGAATATCATGTCTGATGAGAGACAAATATCTAGAAGAATATGAGAAAAATATGAGAGGGACACTCACCACGTCCACCGACCACAATGGACTTGCGCTTGATGTCTGCGGAGGGTGGCGGCCGAACGGCGCCCGGCGCGCCTGCGCCCAGCAGGTGCCCGCCGCCCGCACGGATCGGTTTTGCTGTTATTGAAAAAATAATGTAAAATGCATGAATCATTTGAATGGCAGCCAGAAATAGTTACATACAAAAATCCTTTGATAATACACCTGTAGTAGCAGTTGTTTCCTTGGCAACAGAATGAGAACTGGGATTAAACTGGCTCAGTCATTGGCAATTATTGTCAGGGAATTTTGATATTTGACAAATCAATTTACTAAATTCGAAATCCATTCACTTAGGGCTGGTAAAATATAGTTACGCGGGTAGGTTGCAGAATATAATAGTTCTTTGTATAAAGTAATTTACAAATGAAACATAAGACAACAATTCCTTCAAAAATAAATTGGACAATCATATAAAATCTAAAAAAAAAAAATTATAATAAATAAATAAATAAGTGTTGTGATATAGGCGCATCAGCTTAAAGCTGCTAGCCTATCAATAATAATATAATAATAATATAATAAAACTTTTGTTTCACTTCTATGCGTTGCTTCAAACACCGAATTTCAAATATAGCTTGTTGAACTGTATCACTAAGAGCTAGAAGCAGGATAGTAATGGCTGAAAATATTTTGGGTTAAGGTGGGGCCTTATGTCACTACCACTTAAGAAAGGGCCAAATTCCAAAATTCCCGCCGCCCTTAATGTCATAACCTCTGCTATGTTATTGGTGCAATATTATGTCAGCTTTTGGATTGATGGAATGTCGTCGATCTTATTCCTTTCTTTTGTGCGAGTATAGCCGGTTCAGTAAGTCTCCTGACTCCTTCCCGAAAATCATCTGGATTTTTTAAGAATTAAGAAAATAATGTATCGTACAATAACTAATGATACCGCATCAATACAGTTGGACAATGATGACTCACCAATCTGTGCCTGCGGTCCCCGTCTGGCGAGATTCTTGGCGCGGACAGCCTCCTTGATCCTGTCCACTTCGAACTGGTAACGCTTGCGGTCTCGCATCGCACCCTCCTTCGCCTCCTACAGTCACACACATAGGTATTAGTAAACTTTAAAACAGTTCTCAAAGAAGATAAATAGGAACTTAGGTGGGAGTTAGCCACTATCGGCTGTATTAAGGAGAGCTCTTTAAAAGCTTCTTGTCATACCACACTGACAGAATTCCACACTGGAATAAGCTTAAAGGTAAGGTATAAAAAATGACACAGGTTTAGTTAAAACTCCCACATTTTCGTATAAACATACATGCATACCATTACGCCACTTCCCCATAGGATGGAGACGGAGCTGATGGCGCAATTAAACATACGGCATTTTTCTTTTGCAGATTTGTACGAGTGACATCTTACAAAATACGTCAATGAGGCCCTGGTACATTCTTCTAGGCCACCAAGGCACGACAATACCACTCACTTCTGCTCTGAAATTCTGTTTCGTCGTTCTTTAGTCACTTATTGGGTCAACATCTCGACATAACTTCTCAATTCTCCTCACTATCTTCTTTCAGTTGGTACTGCTCTCGAACCTAGCAATGGTGGAACTAGTCAGTAAACTCACTCCACAAACTTTCCTCATGTTTCTTGATACGGCTCAAACATAAGGATGGTCTGTAATAGTCCAAAACACTATCTATATAGCATACTCTTAGCATGTGTTTTTGTCAGCCTCAGTGGCCCAGTGGCGCGACACTTCGGCGATCGCTCTCCAAAGCTAAGCAACGCCGGGTCCGGTCTGGTCTTGGATGGGTGACCATTCGACCGTTGAGAGGCTGGCCGTGGTTCGGATTCCACATTAAACTGTAGGTCCCCTTCCTTACTTACTAGGTGGTAGGGTTCATCCCGCCCGGGTTGGTACCATCGCATTGGATAAACGATGGTCGTAGCCGTGCAATATAAGGAAGGTCCTGGCATGGCTCCTAGTTCCCATGTGGTGTGTTGGGCTAATACCATGACAGAAGGTGTGGTATTAGCCATCCATTTCCAGTCACATAAAAAAAAAATGTCGTTTACACATTTTTCATGGAAACATAAAAACGCCCCGCCATGGTTCTAGATATCTGCTGGTACGTGTACGAAACACAAATACCTTGAGTGCGGTCTCGAGCGCCTTGACACGCTCCATGGTGGCGCGGAGCCTCTTCTCCAGCTTGGGCAGCTCGCAGCGCAGGTCGGCATTGTCGCGCACCAGCTGCTTGTGCACCTTCGTCAGCTGCTCCAGGTTGTTCTCGAGGAACGAGATCTTCTGCTTCTGGGCGAGCGAGCCGCCCTCCTCCTCGCCACCCTCCTCCGCGCTTGCCGACTTCTTTATCCGAGCCTGGACATTGCAGTACTGACATTTACTTTTGTTCAAAATTATATATTTTTTTAACTTATTTCAATTAAAAAGGAAGGATACAAGTATACAGAAGCTTCCCCAACAATTTGCCTGCAAACTGATGGATGAATCCACGCCCACCTTGCACCTTCACCTTATATAATGTATACCTGTATATTTTAAGCCAGATATATTATAGGGATCAACCACTGGGCTAATAAGATGGAGAGAGAGCTCATAAACTCTAGCTCAATGCCTACATAGGCATAGATTTTATAAAGAGATAAAATTACTGACAAAAAACTAAAAAACATGCGTACATATTTCCCAATATTGTGACTATAGTTTACCACTAATTGTTCAGGAATTTTGATATCATCAACATGAGATATCTATAAACATGTACGCCTAGTATTACGAATTATCCCATGTATGTCACATAAAGGTTCATTTTGAGGGTGAATGGGCGAGTCAGACAAGAAATTAAATCCTCATACAACTAGTCCACTGCGGATTACAGGCATTATAAGTGGAATGGTGCAAAGATCACCTGTAGGTCCTGCACGAACAGTTTGCGCAGGTTGTGCAAGGTCTGCAGCTCCTTTGCGACCGTGTCCTCCAGGCCCTTGAGGTCGGCGCGTGCCTGCTCGCGCCGCTCCACACTTTGACTGCAACACAACATGAAACCATTACACACCGCTCACTTTATATGCTGCCACCACATGCGTATTATTGCACGTAATCAATATTGGCACGTAATCAAACATAGTTTACTAATCATTTGAAAACCACTGTTTTAATTGACTTGATATTGGTTTCGAATATCAGGCAAAAAATATGTGTCTGCACGTTTTTGTTTTTGGAAAAAAAAAACCATATCAAACTACTGAGTAAATAACAATTGTATGAAGATGTTCTTTCAAAAACTTTAGACACAGATATTCTTTGCCTGATATTAGATACCAAATATCAAGTTATATGAACAGTGGTTTTTAAACTATGTTTGGGACGTTACATTTTCTGATGCTTACACCTGTAGGACCTAACTCGAGAGATGCGGACAGCACTACATACTGTGTTAGGTGGAACCTTACACAGATACCGGTAGGGCTGTCCATTTTGGAGAAAGGCATCTGGCATACAGTTATGTATCACTTTAAGTAAATCTATAGCATGCTCAAAGATAACTAGGCGGCCAGTGTGAGTATTCAAACAAACCATGTTTGTACGTACAAACAAAGAAGTACAGATTTTATATTTCCTTAATAGTGGGGATGACTCGCTGGTTCAAAATTTCCTCTCATGCGACATCAGTCATCGGAAATCATACCAACCAAACCACACAGAAAATGCAAATAGTTGACGAAGATATTTACCTGAAAGCGCACACAAGTGAGAGGGTCGCCCGCGCACGCACCCATCCATATCCATCGCTGGCGGCCGCGGCGTCGCTCGCTCCCTCGCCCACTCTCGGCAGGATGAATATGAATGGGGACGTGCGGAATGCATCAACTCAAAATAGAAAAAACAAGCCGGGGCGGGGTACGGACGGGTGGCCCAACTGTATACACACGCTACTACTACAGAAGCCGAATGTGCCCGTGCCAACTGCTCGCTCGCCCCGCGTGACTGGTGTCCACGGCGGGACCCGTACAGTTACTACTTACATATTGCACGTTCATTCTCCTGTTCAAAGACCGAACTTGGAACTTGACCAAATGAACACACTGAAATGTTCCAAGAACTGAACTCGAGAGCAAAGTTCGATTCAGATTTAATGTTTGATAATCTGAATCGAAGTGACGTCAAGAACACATAACTATACGACTATAGAGAGACGACCGTCACTCTTCGGCATTTAAAGTGCAGAACAGGAATGATGTGGAGAGATGGATGAGTTACGAGAGGATACTAATGTTAACAGATGAATATAAACATGCATGCATCTACCGCTACTAACAATTCTATCAATATTTTTATTAAAAATATATGTATTGGGGTTATTAGTACCTTTTGGGTTTACCATCAGATAATCCTCAACTTGAACAATTATTTAAAAAAGGATACTGTTTCCACCAATGCACACATCTGACAAAATCGAAAATATACTTTCTTTTCTTTCACAACGTGCCATGCAATGCACGTGCGATCACTACAATAAATACATCTCTTTTACGATGATAAAATTACAAAAATAATTATTTTATTGCATTTTCAAAAATGTTTAAATTGTAAATATTTTTTTACACTAAGAGTGCTGAAAGATTGGAATGTCACAGAATTCAGACAGGCACGAACTCGAGCAGTGCAGAGAAAGCACCAAAATGTATTGCCGCACATGATGACTTTTATGTCCAATTACAAAATTAGTTTGTACGAATTGAGTATATTCAATTTAAAGTAACAATACACCTAACTTTGGATAAATCTCTGAAGATAAGTTTAGTAATTTTTTATTCCTTTTATTTGCTTGATGAATGAGCAGCCAAAGCCGATATGTGGATATCTATGAATCTATTTATTTTATGAATTGAAGTTTAACTTTTATAGGTTATTTGTTGAGTATTTTTATTAATACAATATTAGTACTTTTCTTTATTGCGGAATGGTTTCTTCCACTTCACTTTTTAAATTGTTACTTTTCATTTAAGAATTTATTGTTAATAATTTGTTGTTATTATTAACAGATTATATAATTTATTTAAAAACTAAAATCTTTGAACACGAGACGAATTGTCTAAGATATATCTATACTTAACATTTAAATAGTTTTTGACTATAACTAATATTACTTATTGTTTTTAGCAAATGCATCTATGAAACAGCAACAAGTCAAATAAACGTGTAAAAAAATGCTCTTCTTTGGTAATTCAAAACTTCTAGTCCACAGTATAATACTAATGGAAATTAAAGTTACACTTATAATGATAAAACAATAATATCTAGCTACTGGATATGATTATAACATTGGCTCATTTTTATATGGTACATACTGCATCAAAACATTCAAGCAATTAGCAGGTTATACTAAAATATTTATTTTGTGATGTACATTACGTCCATCTTTTGAATAAGCCAATGGTGGGAACTTATACACCTAACAACAAATTAAAAGCAACCGCGCCAGCAGGCAGTGCCAGCCACGGACGGCGAAAAACAAGTGAAGATCGGACCGGGTGGTGGCAGCTCAAACCATAATAATAATCTGGGGGTAGCGATGCGTGATGAGTATCATAGTGACGGAGATGAGGAGGTGCAGCTGGAGGTGGTGGAGGTGGCAGGGGAAGCGGGAGGGGAGGGAGGAGGGCTTATGTGCCGAGAGCGACTTCTCTTCGCCGCAATCTATCTTTTCGACTTCCGCGTAGTCGCGGATGGACTTTTCGTCGCAGTAGGAGGCGAGAGTGCGGTTGGCGATCTCCTTGGCCGTCTTGTCGAGGGCGGGCACGGGGGCGGGGGCGGGGGCGGCGGCCCGGCGCGGGGACACTAACATGAGCTCCTTGAGCCTCGCCGACTTGTCTGCCTCGTCGCGCTTCAGCTTCTCGTAGTCGTCCTGCAGCTGCTGCCGCGCCAGCGTCAGCTCCTGGTACGAGCTGCAACAATAATCCATCGGTTAGCTGCCGTCGCCTCTTTTTAACCATTAACAATTCATCACACAGCAATAGCAACGAAAGGAAATACAAATACAATGAGTGATAACAAATCAAATAAACAAGAAGACACGAGTATTTAGTATCTAACTAAATAAAAATATATCAATTTATCTGAGTTATGGAATCTTGGAACAAGCTACCTAGCGATGTTATTTGTTCGAATTCAGTGAATCAGTTTAAAAACAGACTGACATGTATATAAAACAAAATTAACTTCAAGTTTAGTGATTTATACGCATCAGTGAAAGCTGTTAGTCTTTCAAAAATAAAATAATAATAATAATCTGAATAATAATCTATAAGATATACGGGTGACAGAACATCTAGGCATTTAACCTAGAACTTTGCAGAAGAACCTGTGACAAACATTCAGATGCCCGTAGGACACCGGCCAACATATTGCATCGTTCACTTACTCCTTCATCTCCTGGTGCTGGCGCTGTACGTTGGCAAGCTCGTCGCGCAGCGCGCTCAGTTGCGCCGTGTGCGTCGCGCGGAGCTGCTCCAGCTGTGCCTCGAGCGCGCCGCGCAGCTGCGAGCCGGCGCGCTCCTCCGCCGCCGCCGCGTGCACTCGCTCCGCCGCCTGCCACCGACACGTAACGTTTCACCGACATGACAGCTAAAACTCGGTGGTCTGTTTGGTTTGAGATGCACATGGACTTAAGCTGGATATTCAAAAGTTACACTAGTTCCTTTCCAACACAACTAAGCCCCTGTTAATGCATCTATGCAGAGAGCAGGCGTGAGTAAGATTGTAAAGGTCTCGCTTGCATGCACATGCAGTTATGAATGTGACCAGTAACACATTTTTGATTAGCTATTTCATCATACATATTCCGCACAACGTCATAGTCGTTGAAATCATGACTAAGAGGCTACTTTCCAGTAAAATCAATTTATCGTGTTGTATATAAAAGTTGTATTCACTACGTATAATATTCACAACTTATAATAGTATTTTTTTCCAAAAAATTAAAACCATGCATATCGTCTGATATTCACAACGTATAATGTTATTATACGTTCTGCATGGTTTTCTTTTTTTGTGAATTCACGTTAGGAATATTATACGATGTGACTATTATACGTTATGCATGGAGAAATAAGTAATTTTATTTTTTAAACTTCTTCCTGCACTAATTATAAAATTATACGATCTGCAGATTATACGTTTTAAAATTTTGTTAAAATATGACATTATACGATCTGCATATTAGACGTTCTGCCGTTCCCCCATATATAATACATACTGGGCGAATTTAAATATACCTGCAGCAGTGAAGCCCGTAGATAAAATAAACCAAAAAACAATGACCAAATATTTCCTGTTTAAGATTCCACAAAAATCATGTTTAAGATTACATTTAAAATTCCACAAAAAAGTTTGACAGTGTGTGTAAAGTCCTCCATAAGATCACGTGACGCCTAGGGCTAGACTAATTAAATAACCACTCTCTAAATGGTACTGCCAAAACATTTTTTGGTAGAGCTGGGCAAAAGAAATAGCCCTCAGTGCAAATGCATAAAAAAAAAACTGAACTAACAAAGTTATTACAAGTATTCTTAAAATCCATTGTCGCCTAAACAACAAGGGTATATAAAGCACCAATTGCGTCACACCAATTTCGAGACAGACCTGGAGACGGGCACACTCCTCGCGGAGCGCGTCAGCGGCCTCCTCGAGCGCACGCTTCTTGTTCTCGGCCTCGCGCATGGACTCGGCGAGCGAGGCGGTGCGCGCCTCGTGCTGCGAGATCAGCAGCTTGCACTCGCCCAGCGACCGCTCGTACTCCTCGATCTGTTGCCAGGAAATGTCGAATCGAATTAAAAAGTGTTGGGGATTTAATTCGCAATTTTTGGGAAATAAAAAACATTTTAGTCTTGGGAATATTCGGGGAAGAAGGAACTTTAGGGAAAAAAACATATCTACAAGCCATTCAGCCAATTTTGCCGCAGTTTTAAATATTATATACCTACGTATATACCACACATATTAAAACCGTTTTGCTGTGTTTTGCATTACCTAAAATTAAAATACACTTTTTAAAGGGAAAAATTACACAAAAATTCGCTATGAGATGTGTATTTAGTTTGTGTTACCAACGATTAGGAATGTTTTTAAGTCATATAAAAAATATTAAAGTGATGACCATGCTTTGTAAATTATAAGTAGGTATTATGGGTTATTATATTTAGTAGCTTAATGATATGAATATACATATAACGCTTTAAATATTGCCACATTAATTTTTAGAGAGTGATATTCATTGGCAAAAATATTTAAATTGTGGAGCTACCAAATAAACATAAAAATATATGTTTCACTTTTATCTCCACTATTTATATTTCTGTGAATTGAGAGTAGGCTGGGAGAGAGGAGAGTGTTAGCACCTTCTTGTTGGCGTCGCCGTTGGAGGACTCGAGCCCCTGGCAGCGTTGCACCAGGTTCTTGACCTCACTCTTCATCTTGCTGATGTGCAGCCGCGCCACAGTGAACTCCTCCTCAAGTTTGCCCACCGTGTCGGTGCTCAGCTTGAAGTCCTGTTCGGTGCACAAGCATGTGTGTGTTAATAACAACAATAACCCATAATCACATTAATTCGTAGCTTTACCAAAATCCTATCATGAAGAAGGGAATACTGCCATCTAGAGAACATCTCCAAAGAACTAACAAATACATGAACCAAATGTTCTTGTTTTTGTTTTAAATCCCTTGTTGCAAAATAGGTTTTGCTGTTAAGCCAATTCTATGTCTTCGATATTTCTCAATCTTGGTAAATCCTCAGGATGTTCTATAAATTCTGCCTATCTCTAGTAGCTAACCAAAAAAGCAAGCCAAGTGCAAGTTTGACTCGCACATGAACGGTTCCGTGCCATCGCACAATGGGTGTGTTCTTCTTGATTTTGTAAAAAAAAAACAATGTGAAACTGTCTATGGATGGACGGACAGCGGAGGCTCAGTAATAAAGTACCATCGACACATCGATTGGATGCAGTCATATAAAAAGAAAAAAAAGTTTACCTCCTACCTCTATCGCGTGAATTTAGCTAATGAAGAGACACAAGGTGCATGAATGTCGGAATGACCTGGTCGGAGCCGCCGACGGCCGAGCTGATGTCGGCCAGGTCCCGCAGCAGGTTGGAGAGCAGCTCGGCGATGCGCTTACGCTGGTGCGCCGACATGTCACGCAGCTGCTGCAGCTCCGCAGTCACCGTAGACAGCGCACTCTGTTGTGAATGCACATGCATTCATTTTATTTCAAGGCAATATAGCTTTCTGTGACATCTAGTATTTAAACTAATTTTGACTGCATCTGAGAATTGAAACGGCTTTGAAAGTTTACAACTTAGCAGAAAAGTTGCTTGCTTCACCATTACAAATGTTAACGCAAAAGTTCTTTGTAACCTATTATCTCTGAAGTGAAGAGATTTTGTGTGGTAAACTTGCTTGGCCTGAAAACCAACTTACACAATTATATCAGGGAAATTTGGTTTGATTTGTATTCGTCCCAGGAAAGTTTCAATATCCACAAACATAAAACTAAAACGAAGAATACAATATAATGTGGAAAGGGTACGTTCCTAGTTCAGTTAGGTTAGGTTTTTAATTTTAAATATACACATTACAACGTTCCTAGCATACTTGGATTTTTTAATGAAAAACCGGCACTGGTGGCTGTGCAGAGGACACAATGTGCTCAGAAAAGCCAAAACCACCTAACCTCGCGAAACCACGCCCTCCCAGGTTATCGGATATATTGAACTTTCCTCCTCTCTCCATTTCTGGAGTGAACATCAATGTGTATGAATGTACCTGCTTGAGGCCGAGCTCTTCGGCGATCTGGTCGCACTCGCGGCTCTTGCTGTCCACCTCCTGCGACTTCTGGTCGTAGTTGACGGCGAGCTCCTCCAGCGCCTGCAGCACCTCCTTCACCTCCTCCTTGGCCGCCTCGTTCTCCTGCTGGATGCGGTTCATGTCGCCCTGCAGCGCCTCGTAGTCGCGTCTAAAACCACACAACACTCTTCATTATCGAAATACTTGGTTGAGATTGTGCCTATAATACATCTCAACTAACATTAACATCCACACTGCTCAGTTTTCAGGGTTTTTTTTTCATAACGTAACGCATGAAAACTGTCCAAATTTACATATGCTGTAACATATGTAATATATACTTTGATAACTTTGATACTTGATACATATACTTTGATACTTGGTAATATATTAGGTTGGGGAAAAAGTTTCTTCGCATTTTTTAAGAAAATTCAAAACATTTTTTAATATGGTTTATTTACATTTAACTAAAGTATGTAGGTACCATTTTGTTCGATAACTTTTTGCCATCTTGTAGGTAGGGACATGATCCCATTGCTATAGAAGTATTGGGACTTCTGATCAATATACCGCGACAAGTGGTTTTGGCAGTCCTCTCGTGATGTTAACCTGACACTGCCTAAAGAATTCTGAAGAGACCTAAACAGGTGGAAATCTGAAGGTGCAAGGTCAGGACTATACGGCGGATGCATTAACACCTCCCAGCCAAACTCTCTTAGTTTTTGCTGAGTGGCTAAAGATGTGTGAGGTCTAGCGTTATCATGATGAAAAACCACACCCCTTCTGTTGATTAATTCCGGCCGCTTTCTCTCAACTTCTTGCTTTAATCTCATCAGTTGTTCGCAGTAGAGTTCAGAATCGATGGTCCTGCCTGGTGGTAACAGCTCATAATGAATAATACCCTTCCAATCCCACCACACACACAGCATCACCTTGTTGCGAGTTAACCCGGGTTTCGCCACAGTCTGTGAAGCTTGACCGGCCTTTGACCACGACCTTTTTCGCACGTTCTTGTCGTACGTGATCCACTTTTCATCACCAGTTATCAGCTTCTTCAAAAATGGTTCGGTTTCATTACGTCGTAATAAAGAATCACAAATGAGTACACGGTTCATTAGGTTTCTTTCAGTGAGCTCGTGAGGTACCCAAATATCGAGCTTTTTTGTGTACCCAGTTTTTTTCAAATGCGCCAAAACTGTTTTGTGGTCAATTCCTAGTTCTTCAGCTACGTCGTAACTACTGATATGCCGATCTTGCTCCACTTTTTCAAAAATGGCATCCATTTTATCCATAATAGGGCGACCAGAGCGACGTGCATCTTTGACATCAAAATTTCCGGATTGAAAACGCTTAAACCAAATTTGTGTTACTCTCACAGACACTGCACTAGGTCCATAAACATCGCAAATTTTTTTCGCGGCTTGCGTTGCATTTTTACCTTTTTTGTAGTAAAATTTTAAAATGTATCGAATTTCTTCATTAGATTCACTCATTTTGACAGTACGAAAAACAAATGAGAATCACACATTTTCCTAATTTGAATTTGGAATTATGTTCTTTAAAATTTAAACTTTCAATGATACCAAAACCAGCCAGATACAAATAGTATAGCCAAAGAGATTTTATTACAAGTTCATACATACTATGATGCGAAAAGACTTTTTCCCCGACCTATTATAAGAATATACTTTGAAATATTTTTTTTAGTTTCAAATACTTGGCTAGGAGTGGGTTAAAGAACTGTAAAGTGCCTACATCTGCGCGATTTTAATCTAATTACATTGCTTAACATTGGCTTACAGTATTCTTGAGATATATTATCGTAGAATATTTATAAGACAGTCCTGAAAGCTCTGCATTACCATACCATACTAGACGTGATTATATACTTATGGCATAATCTTACCTTGTAGGGAAATCTTTATCCCACAGGAATAAATGTCAAGTCATTAGAAGTAATTCCAATGACTTAGTGTCCGCTCCGCTCGGGTGTAGTTCGGTTTTTGTTGTAATTATTGTTGTGAACATTTTTTAAATGTCCAGGATAAAAGGTGTAGTGTTAATCAAGGTAATAGAACTACATATGTGCCAAATTACTGCTAAATCCGTTCAGCCGGTTTTGCATGATTAATGAACAAACATCTAAACTACTAAACTTCTAACCTCTTAAACGTAAGAAGTAGGATATACATGTTTCCATAAATTTTCAAGGCAAATGGCATCCAAAACTGTAATTTAGACCAGATTATGATTACAGGTTAGGATGGAGTACACGACGTGTACCTTGTGCAGGCGATAAGCTCCTCCTGCTCCATCATCTGATCCTTGAGCTTCTCAACGAGCTGCGACTGCTGGTTGATCTCCTCGTCCTTGTCGTCCAGCTGCTGGTACAGAGCTTCCATCTTGCCAGCGTCCGCCGGCTCCGCCCCGCCCGCTACCGCCACCGGTAGAGCCTGAACAATTTGTGCCGTGTGGGTACCGGCACGTTAAAAGAATACAAATGGGCCCACTGCATGTCTTCCCGTGCATGTCGTAAGAGGCGACTAAGGGATTCAGCGTGTGGTAGACCGCAAGGTCGACTGGGTACGCCACCACACTCGGTGATAAGTCACGCCGCCAAGCAGTTCGCTGTGTTCCGGTGTGGATCCCGAGGACCCAGTAGCAAGGGGGACTTAGCGACGAAGAGGAGTGGTCCAGTGACTCTAAAGCCTAATCACTGCTTGGGAGTAAGTGATCGACACGATGGCCAGGGAGACCCGGTGAAACGGGTGCCCGCTGCCCGCCCGCCGAGTAGTTCAGGGCCCGGTCTGTGCCTAACCATCACAGAAGGCTGCACCATCACTCGGCGCATAATCTCGGAGTGGTCCGTCGTGCCGGTTGGTGACCGGACTGCCGGGGTCCCGGCGGCCACTTCCGGGGGGGACCGGGGGCCCTTCCGTCCATCGTGTCGGTCACTTACCATCCCAGGCAGATAGTGACGAAGCCACAGAGTTGCGCTTTGACCACAAGTCTTCGTTACTAGTCCCCTGTGCAACCTCACACCAACACACCAACAAATGAAAGCACAAAAAAGGAAGAACGTAAATTCAGCGGTGCACAACCCCGGCACCTTTCGCGCAGATTTCGCGAACATACGGGGGCTGCACACCAATTTGAATGCCGTGCACCTGCATCTGGAGCAGATGAAGCCGGCCATGCTCTTCCTTACGGAGACACAAATATCACGACCTGCCGACACGTCGTACCTGCACTATCCTGGCTTTACTTTGGAAGAATCATTCCGTCCAAAGGCCGGGGTGTGCCTGTTCGTCAGGTCTGATATTTGCTGTCGCCGCCTTCATTGCATGGAGGACCCCGAACACTCCGTACTTTGGGTCCACGTTGACATGGGGACGGACACGCGGCTGTACGCGTGCCTGTACAGACCGCACAACGGGGACAGGGAGCTTACTCGACTTCTGGAGTACCTGAGCAAAGCGGCAGACGATGCACAGGCGAGGTTCCCCTCAGCAGAGTTGGTCTTTCTGGGAGATTTTAACGCGCACCATGCGCTGTGGCTAGGCTCCGATAAGACTGACTTTGCTGGTAGGGCTGTGCGTAACTTCGCTCTGGCGCACAACCTGACTCAATTGGTGACGCAACATACGCGTATCCCAGATCGAGCAGGTGACGCGTCCTCCTTACTGGATCTTCTGCTGACCACCAAACCCGCCGGGTACAAGGTGTCGGTGCTTGCCCCCCTGGGGTCATCTGACCACTGCCTGGTGAGGTCAACTGTGCCACACACCCAGACTGAGAAACGTGCGACCGGCACGCGTCTGGTGTGGCATTACGAGTCGGCAGATTGGGACGGAATGCGAGAACATTTCTCCTCCTTCCCTTGGAGGCAACTCTGTTTCAGCACTGTGGATCCGTCGAGCTGTGCGAATGCCGTTTCCGAGGTGATCCAGGGAGCTATGGAACTTTTTATTTCCTGCTCCACCAAATCCCTCGGTGGTAAAAGCCAGCCTTGGTTCAACGCGGAATGCGCAGTGGCTTGTTGTACTAAGAACGCGGCCCACCGTGCATGGTCCCGCGCGCGAACACGACGTGACCCGAATATAAAGGCGCTGAAACAGGCCCTTAACTTAGCCTCCAGATCCAGTAAGAGAGCAATTGCCAGAGCGAAGTTCGAGCATATCGGCAGAATTGGCGAGAAGCTGATCAGCCACCCTACTGGGAGCCGTCAATTCTGGTCCCTTGCCAAATCTGTGGAAGCAAATTTCTGCCGCTCCTCACTTCCACCATTGCAGCAGCCTGACGGATCACTCGCTTTTTCCGCCAAAGAGAAGGCCGACCTTCTCGCGGGCATCTTTGCGGCGAACTCTCGCCTGGATGATGGCGGCTCCATTCCGCCGACTGTTCCTGGGTGCGAATTCACTATGCCGAGCATACAATTCCGCCAGAGAGCCGTACGGCGTGAGCTTTCCGCCCTAGACTCCAGGAAAGCGAGTGGCCCTGATGGTATTCCTGCATTGGTGTTAAAGAAATGTGCTCCAGAACTAGCCCCTGTCCTAACCCGCCTTTACCGCCTATCGTACTCCACTGGATGTGTGCCAGCTGCTTGGAAATCGGCCAACGTTCAGCCCGTGCCTAAAAAAGGCGATCGATCAGACCCGGCCAACTACCGACCCATAGCCATTACCTCTCTTCTCTGCAAAGTGATGGAGCGCATCATTAACTCTCAGTTGATGAAGTATCTAGAGAGCAATGAACTTCTCAGCGATCATCAATACGGCTTCCGTCCGAATCGATCTGCTGGGGATCTCCTAGTATACGTCTCACATGAGATGGGCGATGCGCTCGAAAATCATGGCGAAGGTATGGCTATCGGCCTGGATATTGCGAAAGCATTTGACCGGGTCTGGCACAAGGCACTGATTTCCAAGCTGCCCTCTTATGGCCTTCCACCCGAGCTGTGTGACTGGATCGCCGACTTCCTGCATGGCCGCAGCATAAAAGTCTTGATTGACGGTTGCTGTTCCAAAGCCATGTCTGTGAATGCCGGTGTGCCGCAGGGCTCTGTGCTGTCCCCAACCCTTTTTCTGCTGCAAATTAATGATATGCTCAACTTGGGGGACATTGATTGCTACGCAGACGACAGCACAGTGCTAGCCAGGTACGCCAGTCACCAGACCGCTAGCCGGGCTGAAGTGGAAGAAAATAGGCGGCGTCTCGTTGTTAGACTCGAAGAGACCCTGGAAAAAGTTTCCGAGTGGGGTCTCCAGAACCTCGTTGACTTTAACGCGAGCAAAACACAGGCGTGCGTATTTAGTGCGAAGCGTACTCCGTTCAGCGTGGCTCCGACCTTTCAGGGAACAACTCTGCGTATTGACGACCACATAGGCATTCTTGGGGTCGACCTGACGCATGACCTTAATTTCGGACGCCATATCGAGGATAAAGCCAAGCTCGCCTCAAAAAAGCTGGGGGTCCTCAACAGAGTGCGTCAGTACTTCACGCCTGACCAAAAACTGCTTCTTTACAAGGCGCAGATAAGGTCTTGCGTGGAGTACTGTTCGCATTTGTGGGACGGCTCAGCTAAACACCTGCTTGGCTCTCTGGACTCGATACAGCGTCGGGCCGTGCGTCTAGTCGACGACCCCGAGGTATCCCTAAATTTGGAGACCCTCCAACTCAGAAGGGATGTAGGGTCTCTGTCTGTCTTTTATCGTCTTTACCACGGAGAATGCTCGTCGGAGCTGCATAACGCTGTTCCTCCGTCCCCTTTCTACCTGCGGTCAACGCGGAACAGGGAGAAAATGCACACATTCACAGTCGACATTCCAAAAATAAGAACCCACCGATCTTCTAGATCCTTCATCTATAGGGTCGGAAAACTATGGAATGAACTCCCTTCCGATGTATTTCCCCCAAAGTACAACCTGGGGTCCTTCAAACATGGTGTGAAGAAGCACCTGGCCGGCCGGCATGGTTTTCGCAGCCCCCCTGTAAATTCGAAATCCCATGGGCGTCGTCGGGCACCTTAAGATGTCCTGGCGTACGCCATATGCCGCGCTTAACATAAAAAAAAAAAAAAAAAAAACAATGCAGCTGTCACCACATCTGCCGTCATACTTATATTACAATCATTTTCTATTTCAGGCTAGTCATAGTGGGCTATTGGTCTTATAATTAATGTCATAACAGCACGAGCGCTAGTAGGCAAAATGGCGAAGGTTATGTTAGTTGCAAAACTGGCAGAGCTTGATTCTTGTATCATTATCGTTGCGGAGCGAATGCTAACTATGCTATCTTAGTTCTAGACATCTACGGATGGAATCACAGCAGAGAACCTTTAGAGCAAACTGCCCGACGATTGTATTTCTTTAATCCCTATCAATAAAAAAAGACAGGTATTTAACCATCAGCATGGCAAAAAATATACCAAAACTATCATATTCAACATTTTGTGTATACAATATTAGTACTTAAACATATTGAACTTTGTCAATCTATGCAATCAAAAAATATATGAAAAATCCCTCACTTAAAATCTAAACTGCTTTAACCATCTTATGGACATACCAGCTTCGATCCATCAAACCAATAATAATAACACTGTTAATAATAATAATTTTAAAGATTCTGTCCTTTTACTGGCTTGGATTAAACACAGTTACAAATTTTTAAGAGCAGTTGCTTATGCATAGTCTTTGGTCCTAAAGATCAACTGGTCTATGTGCCAAAATAAAAATGTTTTCTCACGGGTACTGGTGGCTTCTCCTCGATGAACGAGGTGACGGGGGTGACAGCTTCCAGCTCTTGCAAGTTGACCTGCTCCTCCGGCCGCACCGTCTCGCCCGACCGCCACCGCGCCAGCTCCGCCTCAAGCTTCTCCACCTTAATGCATGATACTAATGTTAGTTGCACAATCAACATAGTAAATCAACGTATGAACAAAAGTTGGCCATCACGTCACTGCTGGGACAGTGGGGGGTTTTATATCAAACATTCAAGTTCTGCGACGGTGTTGAGGGCGGGTGGCGGCTGTTCGGTGCCAGAGGCGTTTGGGATTTAACAACAAAAATACAAAGCATTCATACAATGATGGTATAAGAGAGCATCACGCCATGTAATTCGGTTTTACTGCCAATAGATGTGTCAAACCAAAAACAATCCAGAAGATACATTTGCAAGAGTGGTCAGTCTGAGTTCTCACCTAAATTGGCGTTTACGCCAAACCGATCGACTGGCGTTTTCTCCAAACTCCATACAAGTTTTTACTAGATATTCTGTGGTTTTACTTCTTCACGCTGTCAAAGTCAAACGCGGACTTCCGATTTGTATGAAAACGCGGAGTGGACGTAAACGGCAACGTCGAGGTATTTACAGCAA
The DNA here is from genome assembly GCA_946894095.1 of Incurvaria masculella. NCBI lineage: Eukaryota > Metazoa > Arthropoda > Insecta > Lepidoptera > Incurvariidae > Incurvaria > Incurvaria masculella. The sequence goes on from OX335647.2 coordinate 11,158,887, forward strand.
CGTTGAGTAAGCTGTCAAATCAAGCTCGGACTCGCAATGCGCTCTTCAATTTCTCCATACATTTTAAAACACCAGTCGATCGGTTTGCCGTAACGCCAATTTAGGTGACAACTTAGACTACCGGCTCTGATAACTGAAGTAAAGCATAATTGATAGAAACTCTTGCTTTCTCTCCAAAGAAAAAGAGAATAAGACATCCACTGCACAAGATATACTGTAGCAATTTAAATCCAAGAATAACTATTGCAATAACCAAAGAAAAAATAAAACCTACGACAGTAAATGTCGCATTTAGGGTGAACTGTCAAATTTTAGTATGTGGACTAGCACCGGACTAACCATAACAAAGTGCTATTTAGTCCGGCGATGCATTAAAGTTAGTCCTCCCACTCTGAATACAGCTTTGTATGTTAAAAGCTCTATTGGTTAAGTTTCAAAAACAATAAATCATGCACATATTTTACACCAAACCTACAATAACTGCCACGATAAGCATTACTCTAACGTATATAAAAAAACAGTACTGCATTAATATCTATCTATACGCAGAATGTGTACCTTGCCCTTGAGTCGGCCCACTTTCTCCTTCTCCCTCTCATAGCGCCGTTTCCATTCTTCTGCAGTCAACTCCTCGTTGACACATACCACGTTCTTCACAGTCTTGGCCCTGCACACATGTTACCGATGTAGACATCACGTCTTCAAAGAGCCTGCATGTACAGACTGTGTAGTCATGCCATCTTTGCAGACTATGTAGAGTTTTGACAATAAAAACTGAACAATGTAAGTAACATCCGTGTTCTCTTGTGTCGAAGACTGCGGTTTGAAACGCCAGGGTATGAGGAATAAAGATTTCTTAACTGAGATTGAAAATTTTGTTTAATCACAAGAATTAAATGAAACATGAAAAAAAAACTTCACGATTTTTTTATTTTTCTGTGTCAAAGGACGCAAAAGGAAACTTTTTAGAAAAAAACACAAATGTGCAGACGGATCTTTGTTGCCAAACCAAATATCAGGTAAATTGAGAATTTCAAATTATATATTAAAAAACTTTTGTATGGGGAGAGTAATTTTGTGATGATTATGGGCCCCGAAAAGACCATAAACATCATATGGGCTTATATAAAGAGCAGATCTTGGCATGGCAAATAATTCCTTTAAAAATCATTGCGTTGGGCTAATATTATGACAGGCGTGATATTACCTATCCATGTCCAGTTCCTTAAAAAAACGTATCTGCCAATTAGGCAGCCTTAGAATGCAGTTCAGTTTAATAGTGAATCTTGCTAAAATTCTTGGTTTGTGTGAGATTAATTTCAGCTGTTATTCCTGATTGAGCGAAGCGTCTCTATTTCAGCTTGGGAAAAAATACTTTCGTATGTCTGTCCGGCTGTTCTCCTCTACAGGTCGCATTTCTTAACCGATACTCGTGAAATTTTGTGAGTAGGTTCAATCATGATATGGAATTTTTTAGTTGATTCAATTTTTGTAAATCATCCAAAATGGCGAGCCATGGGTGTTAAAAATCATATTTCTGATATTCGAAAAATCCTCAAATTTGTCACAAAACTTTTGTAATTGCCCATATTAACAAATTTCTCTCAGCTTTTTGGTTTTAAAGTGAATGATGAACATTTATTGAGTTCTAAGCTATGCAAAGACAAACTCGCGAGGTCTCCAGCTCAGAGAGCCACTAGTAATATTCTCTGTCAAGGTTAAAAATATTTGCCATTCGACAAGAAATTATCCTGATCCGAGAAGGTTTAATACCGTTTTCCGAAGTCGAGGGTGCTCTTGGTCTCGCTTTCGTTGAAAGAGGCGGGCGAGCAACAGATGACTATGGTAGTGCGCGCGTTGCCACCCAGTGACTCCTGCAGGATGCGCGTCAACTTGGAGTCCCGGTAAGGGATGTGTGTCTTGTTGCCGTCGGCGAGTGCGGAGATCACGTTGCCCAGCGCCGACAGAGACTTGTTAATGTTCTTTGCCTCGTCTAATACCGTTCCTTCAGCACCCGTTTTTGAAACCTGCAATTTTAAACATGATATGTAAGTAGAATCAAGGAATATTGAATAAGTATTTTTAGTGACCTGAATTTTAATGATCTTGGTGTCCAAAGACGAAATAAATAACAAACAAAATAACAAAAACCACATTCCGGGATTGACAAAGTAAAATAAATCCAAACATATTGCAGTTTGTTGAAGAAAACTAGCGAAAACTATGTAATTAAAGACACCAACTTCGGTGAAACACACAATGGCTGTTAATCAGGAAATAATTGTATCTTTCACGCCGATCACAAGCACAAGTCAACCATGCATGTATGACGTATGGACAATAAACAACAAGTTTAACACGCAAATATTTGCTTATACAATTATTATTGGTATCAGATTGCCAAATAAAGCAGACTATGTGTAATAGAAATAAAAGCATTATTAAGATCTAAGTAAAGTATAAGTAAGGTATACGTAAAAGTTTAGTTAAAGTCAAGTGCCGCTTACTATTAAAAAAAAAGGACTAGCCGAGACACGGGCGACACCGCCCAGTTCGGCTATCTATACCATTATATAAAGAGGAAAGGTTTGATTGTTTGTGTATTTGAACTGAATAGGCTCCGAAACTACTAAACAGATTTGAAAAATTATTTCACCGTTGGAAAGCTACAGTCTATCCGAGGGACATAAGCTATATTTTATTTAAAAAAAATTAGGGATCCTTACCAAAACTCCGATAACGTAACCCAAGGTGGAAAAAATTACCAAGAATGTTCCTTACATCGCGAGCGCTGCGAAAACTATTCACGATAGAACAAAATGATGTACTACAATTTTGTAGAACACATCATTATCTACAAAATATGTCACGACAGCATACTATTATAGCTATGTCACAATAAGTGTGCATTTATTTTAAAATAAAAATTTAAATACCGCCGCTAGAAAAGGCTCTTTATTTGTACCTAGGTATTAATCCTAATCAAAATAAATAAATTATTATCTAAGACTGCATCATGCATCATTACCTTTATATTATTTTTTTAATTATTCGATTCGGACATTCCATTCGAATGATATCACGAGTTTAAAAATTCGAAAAAACTCCGCTCGGCTAGCTATGCGTTTTAGAGTTTGTAGGCGTCACTCAGGGGTACGGGAGGGGAGTCAAGGCCACAAAATAAACTAGCCGCGCGGCTCATTCCCGATGAAATTATTTCTAGGTTTTTTTTTATTTCAAATATTTCAATGTGCTCTTTTTTTAGGAACTCTACGTAAAAAGGGTTTATTTGTTTATCATTGTCAAAATAATATTTTTTTTAATTATATTATTCCCGTGCAAAGCCGGGACGGGCTGCTAGTACTATATAAATTGAATATGTGTAAATTGTACAATTGAAAAGAAATAAATAAAAAAATAAATCTTACTTTTTCGGATCCGGCCAAATCCACGAGGTAAAGCTTTCCAGACAACTTCTTTTGGTTTTCTAAGTTTTCCTGTTTCACATTGATAAGAAACACCGAATGTGATCTCGAAGAATGCTCGTTCATGTCTGGAAATTGAAAAATACATTTTGAGTTATTCGGAATATTTGTGTGAGTCGATTCCATGTAAGTGAGAATGGATGAAAGATGTAGAGATGTCAGATTGTTTTTCTAAACACAAAATGTACAGCTGCCAGCATTTCTGTAAAACAAAATATTTTCAGTTTTGTGTACAGAATCACCCCCTTTTGGCTTTTACTACTGGTAGCTGTACACCGTGTAGAATTTCGAAATCATTCGTATCTTTGTCAGCCTCGGTAGCTCATTGGCGCGACGACTTGCGATTCGATAAGCCTGGTGAAGCAACTCTGAGTGCGGTTGGGTTATAGATAGGTAACCGATTTCAACCGTTGGGGCTGGCCGTGGTTCGGAATCCAATTAAAACTGTAGGTAATCTTCCTTACTTACTAGGTGGTAGGGTTCATCCCACCCGTGTTGGTACCATCTCATGGGATGAACGATCGTCGAAGCGGCAACGAAAATTGTCCGTGTTTTGCATCCAGATCAATGTAGTCGAGCAATATAAGGAAGGTCCTGGCATGGCACCTAGTTCCCATATCTTAGTCCACCAAAAATATCCAAAGTTTGAGAGAAAATGTGTAATATCCTCGGTAAGATCACACAACACCTAGGGCTAGGTAAACAATCATCACTGCACTTTACAAATGTTAGTTTCGTAAATGTTCCCAAATGTTTTTTTTTTAATTTAATTTTAAGAAATATATATCTTCGGATTTTGTTTTATTTTAATATTTTAAATAACCCCTTGATTTCCATTGGTTGATACTGACCGAACATTTCACTTTTCATGGACTGTCCTACTCAAACCTTGGACATAAAACCATTCGTCTAATGTCTTTTATTTATTCAAAAGTTAAAACATTGTTAGACATTGTTTATTTTAGTATCATAACTTATGAAAAGAAAACAAGGAACCAAGGCTTTGGTGCTCAAAGGATAGATTTTAAGCAAGACAATTGTAGTCATCTTTAATATTTTTAGTATGTTGCCAAATAAATACTTAAAAATTATGTTTATCGAGACTTTCAGTGTTGTTACACATTACTAAAATGTTTTCAGATAAACAATGTTTAAGTGTCACAAGTCAACAATGAGGTGGACGAAACGTCGACTTAAACAAGTAGGATTACGACCACTTAACTTGACTTGACGACAATTTGTTTGGGGCAGTTATGACTCAGGGTAGAATTAAAGTAACGAAAACCATATTATATATGATATGATTTTCTAACATATTCTATTGTGTACGTACTGGTGACTGCAATGTGCCGATTCGACTTTCCCTCTTCGATCACCTCGAAAACTTCTTCGGGACTGGAAACAAATCGTTCCGTAGCTCCTTTCACAAACGGAACTCTGTTTTTGTCTTCATGGACACTGAGGTTCACTTTGGACACTGAAATAAAAATTAAGACACGATTCTTAAATTAATTCTAAAAAAGTGTCAATGAATCTTTAGCACAGTAAATAACTCAAATAGGTCTCAGCAATTTATGCATAAAAATATTTTTAAATCTTCAGTTCATCAGTTTATCTAGTGATCTTCTTGCTGGAAGTTTACTTTAATTTCATCTTTTTTGTGTGTTGCCTACAAGAAAAATTACAACAAAATATAAACAATTACAGCTGTAAATAAGCTTCATCGTAAACTGAAACGTAAAATATGAAAACTACATAACATGTAAATTTTTTTTACCATTGATTTCTACATGCCTTTAAACAATCAAATAAATATGTGAATCAATAATGACAACTTATAAAAAAACTGGATATAAATGTAACTAAAACCGATTCCTAATTTTGGCTAGCCAGAGACAGGAAACTTTGCTTACGAAGGCAGGGGGTTATTTTATTAATAAATAAAAAAATAACCATACGCCGAGCACTGAAACAATCTTAGCAGTAGCGCCAGAAAGTTAACATGAATACTTAAATACATTACTAACCATCCAGTAGATCTCTAATCTTGTCCATGTAGATTTCAAAATAGGAAACTTTGATGTGGAACTCCAAATTTTCTTCCATTGCATAAATATGGTTAAATATATCATTCACTATTCTTGGTATTATACCCTGTTTTCCGGGATCACCTGTAAAATCATCAATATGTTAATAACAATAATAAAAATCAATAGCAATGCAACTTCATTTTAAAACATACTTTTTCAAAATTTTTACAATAATACATAAAATGGGGACTAAATCCAAATGTTTTCATAAAAGTTAGCGTTTAGAAGACAGCCTAAAACTACATCATGGTTTACAGTTTTGACGTTTCATTGAGACATATGCTGAGATTCATAAAGCTCATTTGTAGCAGCTGAGCCAAAGTATGCCTTCCGACTGTCAGTTTTGACATAAAATGTATGGATCTAATGTCAAATTTGACAGTCGGAAGGTACTTTTGCTCAGCCTAGTACAAGTGAGGTTTATGAATCTCAGCTACAGTCGCTTTGCGTTTAGCTCCCCATCATCTGGATGAAAACATGACTGACACCATAACTGTAATATTGCCTTAATGTTGTCCCTTCATTCCTAGAATTGATAGAGTTTGTGTGAAAGGTGAGCCTTACCTATGACACCCTCCATTGTATGGGTTTTGCCGGAGCTGGTCTGTCCGTATGCAAATATTGTGCCATTGTAGCCAGCCAGCACATCTGACACGATGCTCTTTGCCGCCTCATTGTAAACCTTCTCTTGAGTTGCATTTGGCTTGAATACTTTGTCGAATAAGTACACTTTGCCCTGCAGACAAAAAAAAGTGTGGGTGTTGATGTATTAATATACAGAAGTTATTACTGAATCTGTCAACAGTTATCTAGCTTATGTTATCAATTATGGTTCAATGAGCTCAATCTTACTACATTAAAAAAATCGGAAATTTTTACTATGCTTTTGAAAAAGAACTTACAATTTACGTTTTACAATTATGAAACAATAGGTACTGAATAGTAAATATATACAAATCCCATTACATATACAAGTATATTTACTTAAGTCAACCTAGAACTGGGTCTAGCGTCTAGCCAAATACAATGAAACGCAGGTAAAGCGTTCAATCAATGTAAGTAGTATAATCTTAAACACTGTGTTAGTAAGAGGTATTGGTTATGGAAGGACTGTAGAATTCCAAATTATGGGAACACAGCAGGTGGCAAAATTTTAAGACGCAATACCCGTGAATGTTATGTTTTGCTGTTTCCTTTAAAAGTGCTCCAATAAAAAAAACCTATCCTATCACCACTAATGTTACCAAGTTATGTACATCTATCTCCTTGCATGTTAAGGCTAGTCATCTACCTGTTTGGTTACCGAATACGACAAACTGATGAGTCACTCCAGCCTAATTTACCAGATAAAAAATGCTATAAAAAGTAGTTGCGTAGTAAAAAAGGTTGTAACTGGCTGTTTACACCTGCTTATAAACACTGGCACTAATTAAGGTTGCCAGACAGCCTGCTGTAGAAACGGCCTTAACACACCTACATCACAATGTTACCTACAAGATTGAGGCTGCATGCATTTCTTTCCAGTGGCTAGCTATGTGGGTTGCAAGCCTACTTACTTCCTTGCATTGTACTCAATGTTATTTTGCTCTTGTTTTTCAAATCAACATTATTTTCCTGTTCTTGTTGAATTGGTGCTAAGTTCTTCGTAAAAATAGAAAGGATTATTCCATTAAATTATTTACATAAAAAATCTGTCCATTAATAGATTATTGTAGACAAATAATGAATGATACGTTTTGTTATACGTTATAATGTCAAATTGGTGATCAGTTTTTCGTAAAAATAGGAACAATATATTATATAATTATTTACCTTAAAAATCTGTCCATCAACAGAAAATGCAGACAAATAATGAATCTTGCTCTATGTTATATGTGATAAAATAATAAAACATTTAGAAAGTACGAATAGCATCACCCTAATCTCCACACATTGGACTTGACCCACATACTTTGCAAATGCCAATGCCTGCTGTCAAGCGCTCTGTACATGGACAAGCCGAAAAGTGCATTTTAAGCAAAACCTCAATGGGGAAATAGTATTTTATTACTTTGTTTTTTTATGCAACTGGACATGGATGGCTGATGCCAACCGTGCCCACCTACCGTCATTATATTAGCTGAATTAGGAATTGGGTGTCATGTCAGGACCTTCCTTTTACTTATAGCACCGCTATATTGAACTGGATTGAAAACAAGGACGACCATCTTTCCTCCATCTTTATGTTTCCAATACGGGTGGGTTTAACCTAGTATGTAGGGAAGGGTTATTTTTGCATTACATGAAGGATAAAAAATCTAACTATACATATCTAACAGTGTAATATCTAACGCTACAGAAAATTAACACGGACAGCAAAAACACCAGCCTCCGTGAAACTGTCCCATACTAAAGCTATACAGCATACATCCGCCTTGCAGACACTATATCACGAACAGAGTTGAGACTTCAAACAGTCTCAACTCTGTTCGTGATATACAACACAACAAGCTACCTGGTGATATTATATATGAATATAATGAATGATTTTATAAACAGACTCAATAAATATATAAAACACAATAACCTTACATGTTGGCAATGAGGTTGACATTCTATTATACTTTTAAAATGGTAAGTGATGACAACACGTCCCTAGCATCAATTTGAGTGACATCGGAGTGAAACGGAGAGTGCGTTTGAACAATAGACCGGGGTAGATACGGTTTGAGAAGCACATGAAATCCGAAATGTTTTTTTTTTCTCAGAAATATATAATTTCATGTTCATATGCTTACATAAAGTTTGCAACATTTAGCGGGGCCCGGAAGATAGAAAAAAAATTTAAAATGTATTAAAAAATATATATCTCCTAAACAAATATTTAGAAACGGTATTAAAAAAATTTATATGTTAAGTCTTTTAAGGCATAATGTAACTGTGAATTTGCTACAATTTTTTAATTACGGAAATGTATTTAAAAAAATGTTTTTACTAAAAAAAATCTATGCCGCGAACCTAACTTGCTATTGCTATATTTCTTTCTAGAATATGTAAAAGCAAATTAAATTCTTTAGAAACTATACAACGAACGATTTTATACGTATTTCGAATTTTTTGTTTAGCTTTTGTGTGAATGTAAACATTATAAATGAAAAAAAATGTGCTTCTAATATTTGCAACATTTTACAAATTTCACAGAATATAGAGTTTGCGGTCAGTTTCCAATTTCAGAAAATAAAATAGAATTTTCATTATTTGCTTTGCAGATATTAAATATTACAGATATTAAGGGTACAAAAAAAAATTTACACAGTTCCGTAAATAAAAAATTGTTGCAAATTCACAGTAATATTACACCTAAAATTAGCTAACATATAACATTTTGAAATAACATTTCTAAATATTTGTTTAGGAGATATCATTTTTTAAACATATTTCATATTTTATTTCTATCTTCCGGACCCCCCAAAATGTTGCAAACTTAATGTACACACGTCCACATGAAATACTACGTTTATGAGAAAAAAATTGCATTTCGGATTTAATGTTTTTCTAAGTGCTGATTTAAGGCTAAAGTTCCTGGAGTACAAGCCGACCCGCCGGCAGCGAACGAAGTAATCAAATCTTAAGCAGTGCGACCATTAGGTACAAAATAGCATACTTAAGTTAATGAAATCAATCTTCTGTATTAAGCACAATTTTAACTTTTATTATGTACCAGCAGCCTGAACGGAACACTAAGGTAACACTCCCAGTTTTTTTTTTACGCAACCTGACATGGATGGCTGATGGATCATGGAATCCACAGAACCACACAACTACCGTCATGGCCGACAACTACCGTCCCGAAGGAATTAGTTGCAATGCCACCAGCCATGACCTTACTTTATGAGCACAGCTACACTTATTTCATACTTACAACGCTAAGTATGAAACATGTAATATTGTGACATGGCACTCACATGCCCTCACCTATGGGATGCCTGATGATACGTTTAATTGAATGGTAGTGTACTGGGAAGTACCCACTGTGATCTTCGGGAGCTTAGAACAAATCTCAACTGTAAGGCAGACCTGCAGAAGCAGAGATTAGAACTGTGAGTAATTTATCACTCACCCTTAAGTATTTATGACACAGTAAGATCACTACATTATTGTAACATTTACATACCTACCTACTATTTAAACCTTGCTAATTAACTGAACTACAGTTAAATCCTGGCATGGGGCGCAGAGGGCGTATCTGACCTAGACCACAAATCTCCCAGATTACTACAAGAGGCAAGAGATAACTTTCTTTTAACAACACTTACCGATACATTTAATTGATTTTTAACAACTACACATCACAATTTGATATTTTCTGCTTCGAAAACCACATGCAAGAATCACATGTGAGAACAATGGCAAAACAGAAAGCCTTCATCGATGATTGATATGGTCGGAAAAATAATTTATAAAACATTTTAGTTAGTTTTACCAACGTATTGGAAAAATACAGTAACCAATAAATCAATATTCCCACTATGCTACCGTAACGAAGACGCTCATGACCGATATCGGCAGTAGTAATCACATCTCTGCCATGTAAGTTAACCAGTTACAACTTAGCATTCACACGATGGTGCAGAAAGCAAGAATTTGGTGGAAGTGCACTTTTATTCAAATGAGATATGTGGAACATTATCCCAACAAAAGTGTATTTGTACTACAATATTATGGCATAAAAAGATATCAAAACTCAAAATACCTAAATGCTACAGCTGTGAGAGGGTTACGAAGGGATGGTTCAAGGTCGCGAGTATTTGTATTGATTTTACAAAAACAAAGAATCCGCTACGACCACGAGATGATCCTCAAATATGTTAAGAATTTAAAAAAATAAAGAGCACAGTGTTAATCGCAGTGCACCAGCCGCAATGTTCAAATGGTTGGTTGAGTCATCGCGAGCTAATTTAGGGAAGTGATTGACGAATTTGTACAAAACAAGAAGCTACAAGTTCTACTCACGGCGATGGATATGCAGTTGTCATCAGATCCAGATGGAAACTTGACAATAAACTTGGAGCCAGCCCTCTCCTCAGAATCGTTCAGAGGACGAAAGCGACACACGACGCGGATAGAATCCTCAGCCGCTATCTCGCGATCCGCCGCCATTGTGACTTTTGTTAACTATTCAGTACCGCAATACACCCACGTCACGCAACGTTAAACTCTTTCGCCGCACCGCCTTTAGAGACACGAATCGCGCATCACGCGAACGTGCTCACGTCGCGGTGCACCAAAATGTCGGCCATGTTCGATCGAGCGAGAAAACAGAACGAAACGAGCGAGCGAGAGAAAAGTCAAAAACCTCCTTCGCGCAGCTATTGGTCAAGAAATGGATTAGCAGGCAACCAACATAAAGAAACCAAAAATCTATAAGTAGTATTATGGACCCTACACACGATGGCCAAATGTCCACAAGCGCCAACATGTTGCTCGCTTATCAGCTTATTTGCCCATGGCAGGATGTCCAAAAAACATTTTTTTGTCCATGGCAGAAAATCTTACCAACACGGGATGCCGGGAGAAAAAGAATTCATTTTGTGTACCATACTGTTTTATTTATTATTATTATTATTATTATCAACTAGCTGCGGTACCCGGCTCCGCTCGGGTTAGTGTCAGCTAAATTATTTCATGGATAAAAAGTAGCCCACATGGCTGGTCCTAAATAGGGTCAAACTGGTCCAGGACAATGTATCCAACTACCAAAATTAATCAAGCTAGTTTTGAGCCGAAATAGCATGATTTAATGAGAAACATCCAATAATTCACATTGAGAGCTTCGTTGATATTTGGTGGCTATTTGGCCAGAAACTTTCTGCACTTGCACTGCTACACTGCTTACCTAGTAAGTAAGTAACGTGTAACGTAGGTAAGTTTTGCGTGGACTCCAAGCCACAGCCAGCCTCAACATCGAAAACGGTAACCCATCCCGAACCTGACTGCTTCCAGAAACGCTATACGTTAATAAAATACGCATATAAATCAGGTAAGTGGTTCGCAAGTTACAAGAATTTAACCCTCACTACTCACCCCTCTGATAATGAAGCGTTATATTATGTAGCTTATAAGTTTTGAGTCAAATCAGGCTAGACGTAGATACAATCCGCATCTAAATCGAGTAATTGATTCTCAAGTAATAAGTATTTTATTCCATTGGTCGCACCTCTGGCGATTTAGCGTTACGCCAAGTAGTCCGAAAGTTGCGGGAAATACGAAGCTGTACTTCTGTACAATTAGTAAAAGTAAGCGCCGCCGCCCCCCTCCCCCGACGCTCCTGCAGCCGCCCTCCCGCCGAGCCGCGCAGAGCATTGCAGTTTGTATGACAGCCACATCTTAGCGTAATCGAAACTAAATTAAATTTAGCCTATCCTGATTCCCGGGTAGTTAAATGTACGTGTACTAAGTTTTATCTAATTCGGATAGTCGGTTTAAGAGTTATGGAGGAACATACATGCATACATACATACAGAACTGATTTCTAAAAATCGTCAATTTAGTTTTAGTATCATACTTTATGTATCTACAAATGAAGTATCTTAGAAAACAAATCAACTTACTCCATGAACACCCCTTACAGATTTAATATTAGTATAGATAGTATCATTGTTTGCATGCATAAAAAAAATCGTGAAGTATACATAACAGGAACGCAATTATGTATGATATAACTAATGTTACATTTTAGATTCGCGGGTTCATTGAAGTGGTAAGAAGTACTTGCATTGTTAGATTTATTTTATGTAACCTGACATGGATGGCTAATACCTCACAACTACCGTTATGATATTAGCCCAATCCACCACATCCCCGAAGGAATTAGGTGCCATGCGAGGATCTTCCCTTTACCCCTTTACCACTTCCACAGTAGTTTGATCCAATGCGGTGATACAAACCCTGGCGGGCTTAACCCTACCACCAAGTAGGGGAAGGAGATTAACAGTTTTACAAGGGTTCCGAACCATGGAACAGCTCGTATTCGTAACGAAATGCACTTATCAAAGATAAATAAAGGGCTGCAAGACCGGGGCAAGTACTTCTCATTTACTACTTTGATGTTGATTTAATTCAATATAAGAGGCAACCTGTTTTCCGACAAACGTACAGGTGTTTTCAAAACTAAAATTGAACCATTTTTTTATTAAATAACAAAATAATTTCGAAGTCACCGATAGCTCCCTGATTAATGAATATACATATTTATCAATTATTAATTTGAAGTAAAACGCAGCTCATTATAAAGCTGCATTTTTCTGCTTCAAAAATAATATAAAATTTCATACTACTTTAGCACTTGTGTGAAGTGGATCTCATGGAATGACAGTTACTAGAACTGTCATTCCATGAGTATAAGTTAGAAAGTGTTACCGGTGACTGTGATTCAACAGTAATTCAACACCATTTAAGTGAAAGTACCTCTGAATTGTATTGTGCTGGTGACACCCATTCTCCTAGCACCAGCGTTTCTGATTATTCTGTGGATTTACCCTGAGAGCACTAAAACAGTCGCAAAGTGATTTTTAAGTAAGATTGCCATGTTTATAACTACCCCAAAATTTCCTAACATGAAATTGCCTGATCTTGGACGGACAGCATCTGAAGACTTGAACTCTGAAGATGAACAGGAACTCGAGACTGTTAAAGACCTTACAGAAGTACCCGAAGACCAGATTATTACCCCAGAGCTGAAATGGTCTGACATGATTAGCATGCAAAGTGATACCGACAACTTTACCATCATCAGCAGATGACGTCAAGATTACCTTCAGGTGAGGAAAGTGAAAAATCAGAAGTGATAAGGGTGTGCTTACTAGAACCCCGGCTTGGAAACGTGATGCAAGTTACTCAAGAAGTGAACCCGAGAAGTTCTCACACGAGTAGCTGTAATCATCAATACTGAAAAAGTTGGCTAGTATGCCGTAGGCCTGAGTCTAAGCCCCGATTGCACGATGAGTCTCCTGAGTTAATCAATAGAGCCGCATAGAGTTTCTTCCATACTGTCAACACAAAGTGACGTGTTTAATCATACTTTGACGTTGATTTTGATTTTTTGTCCTTTCGTGCACTCGGCCCTAAGTAAGTCCCAGTTTTTCTTTCTCCGGAGATATAAAGGGACGAATATGCTAAAGACATTAACATTATATTTCTTTTAGCTTTTACTATTATATCTGCCTACAGAACCAATACGGTAAATTTAAGTAAATATTTTACTTACTTTTTCCGTATTGGTTCTGTAGGCAGACATAATATGAATAACAACGATTGTTGTTTTTGTGTTTGTTGTAAAGACAGCACCATAACCAATATTTGAAATGAGAAAACTCTGAGTAGTCAATTTTAGTTGGCTATTACACACATTTCGAAAGTTTCGACAGCACCATAACCAATATTTGAAATGAGAAAACTCTGAGTAGTCAATTTTAGTTGGCTATTACACACATTTCGAAAGTTTCTACGCAGCCGGTGGCGCTTTTAATTTTTAGTAGGTTTTTTTAAATTGGGATTATTATTAGTTTTCATAATCGTTCCGATTTGATATTGTGCGATAGTGGCTGTGAACAGTGATAACATTTCGGAACACAAGTTTTCACTGTATTCGATATCCCTGCGATTTTTGCAATTTATGGACAAGTAAAGTATTCAAAAATAAATCTCAGAGTACTGATTGCATGTGAGTCATGTGTGATTCTGCGTGTGAGTCGACTGGTCACAAACAGTTGTATGCCCACTGTGGTTATTTTTCTGTTTTGTGGTTGGATGGAATAGCTGCATAGATTAGTCAGTCTGTGATCGGTCGTGTCGTGGGCGGGTGTGCTGTTAGAACGATTGCCGCCTGGCATCATCTGGTGCTATTTTGGCCCTTTGCAGCCAAATTAGCCAGTGCAAGTGTGTTGGTTCAATCGGAAACGATCAAGTGGAGTTTAGTTACTTGGATGTCTTGCTCCGTGAGTTTAAAGTTGTGATGGTGAGTTGTAGCTAAAAATGTAACTCGACTTTGGCTTTTCCATATAGGGCAAATGAGCCTTGTCCACCAATTCATTGGCGCGGCCACGAGGAAGCCTCAAGCCCTTGTTCAAGCACTGCTTCAGTTTTTATCCTTACGGTGCTGGCATAAATATAATTCATTGCTATAATTCCATCGATGACTCACTCTGTTTACTCATGGTTGTATGCATCACTTCTTCCTTTACACTAAAGTCCAAATAATTAACTGCTAGGTATCAGCGCTATTGTAAAATATATTTTGATGTTCAATCAATGTTAGTCTCACACAATTTTCCAGACCGATTTTAGCATAAAAAACCCATAGTTGTTTAAAAATTTAGCATGAATATTAGGGTTGATTCAGTACAACAAAACAGTTTTGAGTTTATACAATTGTGTATCAATAACACAGTAGATAGGATGATGTCTCAAGAGCCAGCAACTTTAACGACTTTGTGACTTAAAGAAATCGTAAAAAAATACGGAAATCATATATTAGGTTGGGGAAAAAGTTTCTTCGCATTTTTTAAGAAAATTCAAAACATTTTTTAATATGGTTTATTTACATTTAACTAAAGTATGTAGGTACCATTTTGTTCGATATCTTTTTGCCATCTTGTAGGTAGGGACATGATCCCATTGCTATAGAAATATTGGGACTTCTGATCAATATACCGCGACAAGTGGTTTTGGCAGTCCTCTCGTGATGTTAACCTGACACTGCCTAAAGAATTCTGAAGAGACCTAAACAGGTGGAAATCTGAAGGTACAAGGTCAGGACTATACGGCGGATGCATTAACACCTCCCAGCCAAACTCTCTTAGTTTTTGCTGAGTGGCTAAAGATGTGTGAGGTCTAGCGTTATCATGATGAAAAACCACACCCCTTCTGTTGATTAATTCCGGCCGCTTTCTCTCAACTTCTTGCTTTAATCTCATCAGTTGTTCGCAGTAGAGTTCAGAATCGATGGTCCTGCCTGGTGGTAACAGCTCATAATGAATAATGCCCTTCCAATCCCACCACACACACAGCATCACCTTGTTGCGAGTTAACCCGGGTTTCGCCACAGTCTGTGAAGCTTGACCGGCCTTTGACCACGACCTTTTTCGCACGTTCTTGTCGTACGTGATCCAATTTTTATCACCAGTTATCAGCTTCTTCAAAAATGGTTCGGTTTCATTACGTCGTAATAAAGAATCACAAATGAGTACACGGTTCATTAGGTTTCTTTCAGTGAGCTCGTGAGGTACCCAAATATCGAGCTTTTTTGTGTACCCAGTTTTTTTCAAATGCGCCAAAACTGTTTTGTGGTCAATTCCTAGTTCTTCAGCTACGTCGTAACTACTGATATGCCGATCTTGCTCCACTTTTTCAAAAATGGCATCCATTTTATCCGTAATAGGGCGACCAGAGCGACGTGCATCTTTGACATCAAAATTTCCGGATTGAAAACGCTTAAACCAAATTTGTGCTACTCTCACAGACACTGCACTAGGTCCATAAACATCGCAAATTTTTTTCGCGGCTTGCGTTGCATTTTTACCTTTTTTGTAGTAAAATTTTAAAATGTATCGAATTTCTTCATTAGATTCACTCATTTTGACAGTACGAAAAACAAATGAGAATCACACATTTTCCTAATTTGAATTTGGAATTATGTTCTTTAAAATTTAAACTTTCAATGATACCAAAACCAGCCAGATACAAATATTATAGCCAAAGAGATTTTATTACACGTTCATACATACTATAATGCGAAAAGACTTTTTCCCCGACCTATTACATTTTATAGCTTTAATTTAACATAATATATAAACATGTAGAAATAGCTTGTATACGTTGTTTGATAATTTATTGGGTTGGGGTTCCCATTAGCCACGCAAACCTAGCATCTCGCTGTTTGGATAGGATATAAGTTTGACTTTATAGGTACTCGCTAGTGAACGATTTTTGTTCAAAGATATCTCATTCTAAGTTACTTATTTAACTGAAATACCCCAAATTTGTCGTTGCACACTCGGCCTTCGCCGCGGCGGAGTGATAGCCGGTTACACTCGGGCACGACCTTTTGGCTCCGCACCTCTAAAAAACACTGTAGGGATAACAAACAGTGACAGGTAATAGGGGAGTGGCAATGTCGGAGTTAAGAACCCACATTGAAATAAGCAGCTAATCTCCAGAAGGCTGAAATAAATAGTCGTAACAGAAACTAAGACTGACGAAAAGTAGTACTTTGTGACGTCACTTTGCGTTACTTTGACATTTCGTCCATACAAAATGTGGCAAAGTGACGTCACAAAGTACTACTTTTCGTTAGTCTTAGGGCCGAGTGCACGAAAGAACAAAAAATCAAAATAAATGTCAAAGTATGATCAAACACGTCACTTTGTGTGGACAGTATGGAAGGAACTCGATGCGGATCACTAAAAGTGACGTGTTTGAACATTGATTAACTCGGCCGTCTCTTTGTGCAACCGGGGCTTAGTTTCTGTTACGACTATTTATCTCAGCCTAAGAACTTTTGACAAAACTTAAGCTCTCCGAGCATTTCTTCAGTTATCGAACGTAGAGAATACTGGTGGAATAATTGAAAGTGACCAAATTTGGATTTTTTTTTTGACCAAGTTGGAGATATCTTTGAACAAAAATCTTTCACTGGTGATTTACTATAAATTCAAATTTGTATCCTATCCAACCAGCTATACCAGTTATAAAAAAGATCTAAAAAGGCTTCAATTGATTTTGTTGCTTTTTTACCATAAGTGGGCCACCATGAGCCTTAAAACATCTTTACTGAGTGGTCAGTCTGAGTTCTCACCTAAATTGGCGTTTACGGCAAACCGATCGACTGGCGTTTTCCGTCAAAACGTCAAACTCCAAACAAGTTTTACTAGATATTCTGTGGTTTTACTTCTTCAAGCCGTCAAAGTCAAACTCGGACTTCCGATTTGTATGAAAACGCGAAGTCGACGTAAACGGTAACGTCGACGTATTTACTGCAACTTTGAGTAAGCTGTCAAATCAAACTCAGACTCGCAAATGGTAGTTTACGCCCACTGCGTGCGCTCTTCAATTTCTCCATACATTTGAAAACGGCAGTCGATCGGTTTGCCGTAAAACCCAATTTAGGTGACAACTGGGACTTTGGGTACTGACCTACTTTCAATGGCCAAATATGGGTAATGAATGAGACAAAAGCAACATGTTAGAGCATATTGTGTTCCTTATGGAACATGGGTGTAAGCACATGCAAAAAATATGTGCACATGCTTAAATAACTTTATAGATAGATTTTGCAAAAAAGCGTAGGTGGCCGGGTTTCGGGAATGGCCGGAGTTAGGTGCCACCACCCTATATAGCTGTGTGGCCACAGTAGTAGCTCAATTTAGGCGTTTTTTGTGATAAATACCTTCGCTCTATGGGTGTCAGAGTTGTCACCGCACCGCAAAACTAGCCCGATACATGTGAAGGTTGCCTGTGCGGGTGCACAAAATCAGGAGTTTGCATGGAGTTGAGCTACTGGATGTAATTCTTTTTATGTTCTGTATCAGTAATGACGAGGTCTCTGTACACCCTCATTGTTCAGATTTTCAAAAAGGAATCCTATTATACTTAATTTTTGAGGTTGCTCTCAAACCATTGTTACTTTATTTTTTTTTTACTCCTCCGGATTTAAAGGGATAATATTTTTTGCTCCCCAAATCTTTTGAAATGTATTTGCGAAAACCATTAAAAACATTAGACGATATTTTTAATTCTGAATATTTGCATCCGATGTTGTAGATTTAATGCATGTCGAAAAGATTGAAACCATGATTAAAACACAGAATCGGATTGAATAAAGGATGGCTAAAGATTTTTGGTTCCAGTTATTGACAACTTAGCTGAAACTTATCCTCTTTAAAAAAATGTAATCTTCAGATTTGTTATATTATAAGTAATTAGATTTTGGGATAGGAAGCAGAAACTTCGGGAATAGAAAGTACTGAATATTACAAGAAAAAATCCTTATCACTCTAATATATTTTATATTATTACTATAATTTACCAAATCTCAAAGAAATATTCACAAAAAATACAAACATACACCTTAGAGGGCACAGCTTAAAACTTAACCACTCTGCATCAAATTCTAACCCCAGGAAACACTTCTTGGTGAACAGAGTTGTAGACTCTTGGAACAAGCTGCCGGAGGAGGTCATTAGTGCTGAAACTGTAAATGGATTTAAAAACAGACTAGACAAACACTTAAAGGCAATAAAAAAAATAACAAATAATCAATAATGATAATAAACAATCAACAACCAATAAATAAAATCAAAACAAATATAGAATGTGAATGATAAGTAATATTATAGTAATACCATTTTTATTTATTCTTTTAATATACAAGTGCACACCGAGAAAAAAGAAATTCACGCATCAGCTTTAAGCTGCTAGTGATGTAAATAACATAATAATAATAATAATCAAAATTCACATGTTTTTTTTTTGGTTCCCATAATAGTTTTAGGTAACGTGACTGCTTTGCATGGGGACTGCGAAAAAAGATCCGAATTTTGATTTATGCAATAAGGATTTAGCTACATCCTACTCCTTAAGTTCCCGAACCTATCCCGAAACGCCTTATATATCGTTAATAATAAATTATTTGTATATTTAATTTTATTTCGATACTGTTCCATCTACCATTATCCCGTCCCGGGCCCTTCCCGCAGGGACCTACAGTTTTACAGGGGTGCTGAACCATGATACGCCTCACATTCGTAATGATATGCACTTATCCAACTCAGAAAATACTATCTCGAGAGTTATATCTGACCTACCTCAATATCGATCTAGTCGTTGCCTTCGTTTGGTGTCTATTTTTGATCTGCTTGCTCCTTGTATGCCTGATTTTTGATTTATGATCGTTGTTAAAATTTTGTTTCTTTTAGTTTTAAATTGTCGCATGTTTTAATCTTAAGAACAGCCCGTAAGCTAGGCTCCCCATACAAACGTAGTTTACTTATCATTTAAAAACAGCTGTTCCAATTAAATAGATATTTAATATCTAAAATCAGGGAACCAATATCTGTGTCTGCATGCTTTTGTTTTTTTGAAAAATCCAAACCGAATCAGATGAAAGCAAAAACAAAATCTTCATACTAATTTTGTTTTCTCTGTGGTTTGACTCAGTATACATTTATTGAAAAAAGAAAGGCATGCAGACACAGATATTTGTTGCCAGATATGTGATCCAAATATCAAGTACCTAAATTGCTACAGTGGTTTTCAAATGGTAAACTACGTTTGTATGGGAGGCGAAATTTTCTGATGCTTACGGGGGCACCTTAAGTTAATGCTTACTTTACTTATTCACCTACCTAATTTAAATTATGTTGTTAAATCTAATGGGTGGCCAGGAAGAGATTGCCTCGAGGCAATATGGTGGCCCATTAGATGAAACTAACACTTGTACAATTATATTAAGTCTACTCTAAGAATGTACCTATGTATAAGTTTCATCTAATAAACAGTTTATTATTATTAGAAAAAGAAAGAAAGTGGTGCATGACCGGGGCGAGGATTTGAACTCATAACCTGTCGCATGGTTGGCAAGTCCTCTAGCCACTAGACCACGAGCTGTACAAAAGTCTTTGTGCCTTTAATGGGACTAAGAGTAATTCGTCGCATGCTCACCAAGCAAATTAAATGTGATTTTGCGAATAACAAAAACCGGCCAAGTGCGAGTCGAAGTCGCACACGAAGGGTTCCGTACCATAATCCCTCCCCCCAATATAAACCCAATTTTTTTTGCAAGCTTCAATATTTTATTTTACCTATTTGTTGTTATAACGGCAAAATACACACTCTGTGAAAATATCAGTTGCCTACCTATTACGCTTCATGAGATACACCCTGTGACAGACGGACGGACAGACGACTTACTCCAAAGTTATAATACATTTTCTTTATTTCAGATATCGGATCTTTTTAAAGTATTCACTCTGAGCATGTATACACTTTTCCATATGGCTGAACCACTTGTAAAATACCTCTAACTGCTGTTCTTTAGACACTTCAGAAATCTCAAAATTATAAGCAGCTAGCAGCATCTTCTTTGCTTTCAAACCCCTTGCCTTTAAATTTTTCTTTACTTTTTGCAAATAGGTAAATATCACATGGTGCTAGGTCAGAAGAATATGACGGATGAGGTAGGATAGGCACATTTTTTCAATGGAATAAGTAGAGTGTACTGACAGACGTGTGTGGCGAGGCATTGTCATGGTGCCAGAGGAGGTGCCGGATTCCAGACTTCGGCCGCTTGTCACATGGGGCACAAACTGTCACATACCATATTGAGTTAAACATTCTTGATTTTCTAGCACCTAAGTAGCAATATGACCGATCTTGCAAACAAAAATTAGGCTACCATTTGTTTCTGTGTGCTTCGTGCATGGCGAAATTTCGTTGGATTTGCCTCACCTTCAAAGCACCATATCAGGCATCCGTCACTCCTAAATACCTACTGAGATCTTCCCTCAATAATTCTAATTCACAATTTTCCCATTTTAAATTTATCAATAAATAACCAATATTTACGATAATATAGTCCAACATAGGTTAGGTATATTGCGCATGGCCAAAACCGTAACTTGCCACCTTTTGAACGTCATTCGCTTGTGAGATTTCTCCTTATGCTGTGCTCTGTCTTTTATTATGTTGGAACATTTTCAGTATTAGAAAGTTATTCGAGGACGAAAAGGAAAGAAATGGGCATTAATCCCTTCGCCGTTACGGTCATGTGTTGCCAGTTGCAACAAATCGAGTTACCCACTATTTATTCCTTCTAGGCTGAGTTATAGGTTGTAAAATATTCTTCCATAAATGGGGGATATTATTTCTTATCTATATTCTATAAGGCTACAGTGGCGCCCCCAGCCATGCGCAAAATGATCTTTGTGGGACTAAACTTGCCAGTGTCAAGCAATGGTGTAAAGGGTATCTAATTTATTTTGACATGACCCTTCGTACAGTCACTACAGCTCACTGACGATGACGAAAGGAGGGACAAATGGATGGACGTGGCATAATCGATTACTCCATAAAATATCCAGTCAAATACAATATTTTTATTGAATTCTTACATTTGCCAGCATGATCGCAAATGCCTAGGCTTTGTATAGAAAACTTGATTATAGCATAAGCCTGCGACATATACATATTATCAGTACTGCATATTATAGAGCAGTAAATATTTTATTTTAGAGCAGTAAACCAAGGTCACTCGCCGAAAAATATTTTACTGATAAATACATATAGATTTTGAACCCATGATGTACATATTTGAAAAGGCTCTAGTCTAGAAATGTAGGTGTTTGTTTCATTTTTGGCTACAGCGTGCGCGATTAATTTTAGCTATAAGTGGATTTTTTTAGTAAAAAAAGTTAATCTAACCAAATCAAACACTATGCGCATTGTTCTTCTTTATGGACATGTTGCATCCACCTCATTATGGGGCACTTTTTCGTTAAAACAGACATGGTTCCATAGCGCAATAGCAAGATTTTGCGCCGTGTGGCCGCAAATTAGTTAGTCCCGTCGGGAAGGGCCCCCTTAACTAGGTTTGTCCCATAGGTAAAACCAAGAATCCCTAACATGCCCTACAATCCGTCAGTCTGTCTGTTTGTTACCCCTCTAGCACCTGGCCTATAATTGTTCCAACCATTCTCAAATTATTTATATTGACTGTACCTTACAGCCAGTTTTAATTTCATACTTATCTATTTTTTATTAGATACCTAAATACGTTTGGATTTGTATTTCGGCATTGTTTTTTTGTGTAAATATCGAGTCTGCGAGCGGTAGGTATGCTTTCCTACAAATGTATCTACTTGCAAGTTTATCAAGGCAAGGCCCCCGTCTGCCGACTGCAGCAACCCGTGCCCAAGTTGCTCAATGAGCAGGAATAAACACTTGAATTTCATTCGAGCGAGATAACATTGGAGCGCTTGCGTTCGCATTCCTTGTCCCTGGAATCGACAGATTTCC
Organism: Incurvaria masculella; assembly: GCA_946894095.1. NCBI lineage: Eukaryota > Metazoa > Arthropoda > Insecta > Lepidoptera > Incurvariidae > Incurvaria > Incurvaria masculella. The sequence goes on from OX335647.2 coordinate 11,181,511, forward strand.
TGTACAAAACGGTGTGTTCCCGTCGAACACATCGGGTGCGAGGGAGACGGAAACTCTCCTCCGACTAAAACCAACTCTGGGGTAAGGCTCCTGGTTTGCGGGGGACGCGGTCAATGACACCGCGGCGGGAGCGAGGGGGGTGGGACGGGACGGGAAGCCGCCCAGACCGTTATTGACGCTTTATGGTAACTGTCCATTTTCCAAGGCTATTCGGAAATGGCGGTAAACGACATTGTATTGCATTACGCAACGGAGTCGGAACGAAGGTGAGCCGTTGGTTTTATAGGCTTTATATTTTAATATCTACACAAGTCCACCAATTTGGAAACTCGATATAAATCGATCTGTAACCAAAGTAACTATCTAGGATGAACAAGAAATCCTGATAAATTAGTTTTATTTCCATTTTCTTTATTTTCTTTAATATAACGTATCGTAGTTTCGGGGGCGCGTGCACTTGATTTCCATGCTAGAGGTAGCACTATTACTTATTCTGTGCTAGAGGACATTTGTTCAAATCCCCGCCCCGTTCCGGAACAACTGTCTTATCTGTCTGAGTTGGATAAGTGCATTTCGTTACGAATGCAAGCTGTTTCATGGTTCGCAACACATGTAAACTTGTAGGTCCTCTTCTCCCGCTCAACTCCCCATACAAACGGGGAAAGAAGATCACGTCCATATTTCTTTTGATGACCGTTGGCATTGTAAAATTGTGTTTGGTTTCTAAGTTATAAGGTCCGAAAGTTTGAATGTTTCGCGCGTTTTATACAATAACTTTTGAGGTGGATTACGCAATGATAAAGTAACAATATCTTAAAAAGATTAGTCATCAGACATAGTTTTTTAATCAAGATTTATAATCTATTTGGTTTTTGTTAGAGTTTTGACTACAGTGGTCGTGATTTACTTTTAGCTATAAGTCGTTTCGTAATTAAAATTTTCGTAAATATTACCAAATCATACACTATGCATATTGTATTTTTTGTGGACATGTTGCATCTTCCTCATCACGGAGCCTGACTTTTTCTTTGAAACAGAGAAGGTCCCAGAGCGCAACAGCACGGTTTTGTACCGTGCCCGCGAATGAGTTAGTCCCGCGCCGGGTACGTCCTCTTCCTTAAACCTGGGGTGGTACCGTGGCATTGGATGAAAAACGGCAATGAAAAATTGTACGTGTTTAACATCCAGTAAATGTAGCCGTGTACAAAAAACCGGCCAAGTGCGAGTCGAACTCGCACACGAAGGGTTCCGTGCAAAATCGTACAAAATTGAACACAAAAAAATCACGTTTTTTGTATGGGACCCCCCCTTAATTTTTATTATTTTGTTATTTTACCGATTTGTTGTTATAGCGGCAAAATAAATACATACTCTGTGAAAATTTCAGCTGCCTAGCTATTACGGTTCATGAGATACAGCCCTGTGACAGACGGACGGACGGACGGACTGACGGACAGCGGAGGCTTAGTAATAGGGTTCCGTTTTCATCCTTTGGGTACGGAACCCTAAAAAGGGAATGTCCTCTCATGGCCCCTCGAGAATTCCTTCGAGAATGCGGTGTTTTGAGCTAATATGACGTTAGGTGTGGTATTAGCCATCCATGTCCAGTTAAATAAAATATTTTTAAAAATGTATTTCTTGGATTCTTCAATTCTTCTCAGGACGACTCTCTTACATCCAAATGCTTAACGTTACGGAGTTTTCGCGAAGGTGTAGGCAGAGATGAGAGAGCTTCAGAGCGCCGCCATGCGGTACATGTGAATACTGGTTTTGCTTCTTTATTAGGTGTACGTGCTCGTCGATTACGAGTGTTAGAACCTGATCCTTGCAACCACGTGGAGCAATGATTGTCACTCTGCGGATGGTACCAAATAATTAACTACTGAGTTGGCTCTGGGTTTAACATGGTGTAACGTGTGGTGTAATGATGTCGAATCGATCTGAAGTTTGACCCGTGGTCTTCACGAGACCTCAGGCAAACTATGTAGCTATGCTCAGGCGTAATGCCCTTGGCTACAGGCCGGTTTATCGCTTTCCTTTTCTTAACGTTATCGAAATGCCAAGAATAGATAGGTGTTGTTATTTACACAAGAATTCCGAAAAGCGGCAATGGATACACATTCAATATTATGCAGGCAATGATTGCGTCCACGATGATGCCTCAGTTGGCTTGCCTTCATCTTTTATTTGCAGAGAGTGTTAGTCACCCGCGTCCGCCAGGCGAGTCAGTCATGAGTGTAGTATACGATGACACGTCTCGGAGTGACCTAATGGCCTTCCCGTTCGACGGTGAAGTAGGCCGGCCGTGCCGTGTCCGACTATTCTCGGACGCTAACGAATCAATATTCTGTGGTAAGCGGCGAACCCTTCTTGCGCTATGGCTTCGAATTCGGCATTCGAAATCGAACATCATCACGGTGGCTTTTAGAGGTACCGAAAGGGTACCCAGCGGGGGACTGATGTGGACCTTGTTTCGTCAATAATGTTTATCGCAGGCCCATTGCTGTTATCCAGCTCTTGCTAGAGTTAGAGCGTGATGGAGCCTACCACCACAGAAGTAAGGTTTCCTTACGATGATAAGCATACTGTTCCATCGGTAACCACTGCATATTACATAATAGGTCGGGGAAAAAGTCTTTTCGCATTATAGTATGTATGAACGTGTAATAAAATCTCTTTGGCTATAATATTTGTATCTGGCTGGTTTTGGTATCATTGAAAGTTTAAATTTTAAAGAACATAATTCCAAATTCAAATTAGGAAAATGTGTGATTCTCATTTGTTTTTCGTACTGTCAAAATGAGTGAATCTAATGAAGAAATTCGATACATTTTAAAATTTTACTACAAAAAAGGTAAAAATGCAACGCAAGCCGCGAAAAAAATTTGCGATGTTTATGGACCTAGTGCAGTGTCTGTGAGAGTAGCACAAATTTGGTTTAAGCGTTTTCAATCCGGAAATTTTGATGTCAAAGATGCACGTCGCTCTGGTCGCCCTATTACGGATAAAATGGATGCCATTTTTGAAAAAGTGGAGCAAGATCGGCATATCAGTAGTTACGACGTAGCTGAAGAACTAGGTATTGACGACAAAACAGTTTTGGCGCATTTGAAAAAAACTGGGTACACAAAAAAGCTCGATATTTGGGTACCTCACGAGCTCACTGAAAGAAACCTAATGAACCGTGTACTCATTTGTGATTCTTTATTACGACGTAATGAAACCGAACCATTTTTGAAGAAGCTGATAACTGGTGATGAAAAGTGGATCACGTACGACAAGAACGTGCGAAAAAGGTCGTGGTCAAAGGCCGGTCAAGCTTCACAGACTGTGGCGAAACCCGGGTTAACTCGCAACAAGGTGATGCTGTGTGTGTGGTGGGATTGGAAGGGCATTATTCATTATGAGCTGTTACCACCAGGCAGGACCATCGATTCTGAACTCTACTGCGAACAACTGATGAGATTAAAGCAAGAAGTTGAGAGAAAGCGGCCGGAATTAATCAACAGAAGGGGTGTGGTTTTTCATCATGATAACGCTAGACCTCACACATCTTTAGCCACTCAGCAAAAACTAAGAGAGTTTGGCTGGGAGGTGTTAATGCATCCGCCGTATAGTCCTGACCTTGCACCTTCAGATTTCCACCTGTTTAGGTCTCTTCAGAATTCTTTAGGCAGTGTCAGGTTAACATCACGAGAGGACTGCCAAAACCACTTGTCGCGGTATATTGATCAGAAGTCCCAATATTTCTATAGCAATGGGATCATGTCCCTACCTACAAGATGGCAAAAAGTTATCGAACAAAATGGTACCTACATACTTTAGTTAAATGTAAATAAACCATATTAAAAAATGTTTTGAATTTTCTTAAAAAATGCAAAGAAACTTTTTCCCCAACCTAATACTTTCGTTATTTAAATATGACCTAGATATGTAAAGATGCTTCAAGAGAGTCAAGGAAATAGTAAGACGCCTTGCTCTTTGATAATCAAGGTGTAGCAACTCTGGGTGCTGTCGGGTTCTGGATAAGGATAGGTGACCGCAACTGGTTGTGGTTCGAATTCCACGTAACACTGTAGATCTCATCTGCTAGGTGGTAGGGTTAAACCCGGGTTGGTAACAACGTATTTAATAATAGATGGTCAGAGGGGTCACCGGGCTTTTTAGCCTCCTAGGTACTTAGTAGGTTTTAGGCTGGTTGTAATTGCACTGCAGGTTGCCTATTTATTTAATATTAGCATCATGGACTTTGAGTATTACGACCGTTTACGACTGTGATAAGGCGGCAATGAAAATTATCCGATTTGAATGAAAAATTGTGTCCAAATGCAACAATAATCATTCAAAAATTTGAAAATCATGATGCAAATATAATGTGAGATTACTAGCACTGTAATTAATACCAATTCTGAGAAATAAATCATAATGTGAAAAAAATCGGCCTATTTTCGCGATTTTTTTCTATCGGGCCAATGTTATGCTATTGGAACAATAATCATTCAGATTGAGCGGATATAAGTGAAGTTTCATATTACGCAATTTTAGCATGATTAGTTCAATATTCTCTAAGAAATTAAGACAAAGCTAAGTGCGATTTAGCGTCATACGCAGGCTTAACGCACCGTATGCAATTCCTCGTATACACGCATCGCGTAAGGAAGGACCTAACACACGTCAGTGTTTATAACATGTTTATGTCCTGACGCAGGTCAATCCGATCCCGAGTAAACGTTGTCTTCGTCACCGGTGAATCACATTTGTGGGTAAAAAGTTTGGTCACTCGCCAGTTGACGATTATGGTGATCTAAGCGAATTAGCTGACTGGGTAGTAGGTAGATAAGTAGATAGGTATTCGTTAGTTCTTGTGAATGAATGAAACAAGTGAACGGTGCGTGTTCTCGCTGGAAATGAGTAGGAGCATACTAATACAAGTGTTCATACCGATATTGGTTGTGATTGTAACGCGGTGTCAGCGCGAGTGGGCAGTGTCGGCTCTTGCTCACCTTACGGCGTGGGTGCCATTCGTGTTTTTAAAATGTAGGTATGTATTTGCATACATACATGTCTATGCATTATTACCTGAGATGAATTCTAATGAATGAACGTTTTCTACGCCTATGCACACGGTGGATGGGGTCGCCTTAACCGAGTCAAAATAGCACAAGATCCAGAACCCAAAACATCTAAAACACGTTGGACATAGCGAGCAGTATACACATTCACTTATGCATTCCATTTATTTCATTCTCCTACCACAGTTACAGTTACCCACAGCCAAGCACCTTCAGATCACTCTTGCTTATATTGTATGTACGAGTATCATTTTTAAATTTATTATTTAAATAGCACTACTTTGTGAAAGTTTTAACTTGTCGTATAATACACATGTAAAAACCATTTTAGTGTTCTGTACCCAAAGAGTGCCAACGGAAACCTATTACTAAGCCTCCATTGTCCGTCCGTTCGCCCGTCTGTCACAGGGCTGTATCTCATGAAACGTTTATTAAGTGATTGATTATGGATGGCACACCCACCGTCATTATTTGCCCAACACACCGCATTCCCGAAGTAATTAGGTTCCATGATTGAGCTGCATGGAAAACACGGACTGTTTGTTCTACCTGAGCAATGAGATATCCGGCTTACGTGACGCGAAGAAACCGCGACCCAATTTTGGTTAAGACTGTCGTGAAGTCAATGGGACACTAAGATTTGAAAATTTGAAGAAATGCCCTCTTTGTCCATTGGCCAGGCACAATTTTGCAAGCCGACTGGGAATAAACTAGCAAAATCATCTTCCGGGCCCTAACGTTTCCCTACCCCTAAAAATGGCAGATTTTGATCAAATATAAATTGATTCTATGTATTCTTCCTAAACCCTTTCGATAAAATGTGTTTCTGGAAGTTACATCTATCCTTTATGTTTAAAGTCAGACAACGTCTATAATTGTCGCTCCCTATTCCACCACTCCCTACTGTCAATGACCTATGGGTGGGTTAAAATAAATAGGTCAATCGGGGGAAAGCACCCACGTCTTTCGCTAATGTACCCGGACAAAGGAAGCTTTATAGCTTACAGGAAAGGTGCGTTTGTTTTGACAGGTTGGCCCTTTGTAGATAAACTTGTGGCTCACGCTGTGAATTTATTACCTTTGCTTACTGTGAAGCAAAGGTAATAAGTTCATTGCAGACAACATAGATATAAATACCTGTAGCAGACAAGTATGCATATATGGATCTATATTACTCCCTATGCTCATATTTAGATATCTGTCGTGAATCATATATTTGCTAAATCAGTGTTTTCAATAAAGAAATCAATAAATAAATTCAACACACCCATAGCAAATAATATCCCGAAGTAACTATACCCTTTAGCCGTGTAATACCCGTTTCCGCCACCTCCAGCTACAAAAATCCAAAGTCCATTGCAAATTTGCATGGTGTGTAACCAAAAGTTACTTACGGATTTAATTGTTAAGGTGGCCCAACCCGGCGGGACTAACTCATTCGCGGGCACGGTACAAAACCGTGCTGTTGCGCTCTGGGACCTTCTCTGTTTTAAAGAATAAGACAGGCTCCGTGATGAGGAAGATGCAACATGTCCACAAAAAATACAATGTGCATAGCGTATGATTTGGTAATATTTACGAAAATTTTAATTACGAAACGACTTATAGCTAAAAGTAAACCACGACCACTGTAGTCAAAAATCTAACAAAATACAAATAGATTATAAATCTTGATTAAATAAGCTATGTCTGATGACTAATCTTTTTAAGATGTTCTTACTTTATCATTGCGTAATCTACCTCCAAAGTTATTGTATAAAATGCGCGAAAAATTCGAACTTTCGGACCTTATAACTTCGAAACCAAATACAATTTTACAATGCCAACGGTCATCAGACATCTAGTTCGATCAAATAAAGCGGTTTTGAGCAAAATATTGGATATCTGACAAGTAATATGGGCGTGATCTTCTTTCCCCGTTTGTATGGGGATTTGTGCGGGATGGTTTGATGTTTGTACCGCAACTGAGAGTCGTTTTCCAAACGATTACTTCCGCGACGATATCTACCGCGGTCATAGGGTTTTCCCATGACAAAAGAAAAAGTAGGTTTTGCCTAGCATGGGCAAACGATAGCAACAATGGTGGCCTGAAACCCTATTACGTCGATGGGTTCAATTACCAATCAATAAATCTGTCAGCGTGGTATTGTCAAAGCCGTAATATAACGAAATTAAATTTTAATTTCACGAAAATGTGTTATTATCCATTGTCTTCATTTATTATATACTCACGTTGTTGAAGAGTATTTTAACCCTTTGGCTTCTGGCGCTTATTACGGAACCAACCGTAATTTCCGCGGGTGCGGGAGGGCGCGCGCCGCGTGCGTCGAGGTCAGGGAAAAAAATCATTACGATATATTTTTGTATGAAAGTGCATTATGTTTATGAGTGAATTATGTAAATTAATAATTATTCTTTACATGCCTTATTTGTCTTATTTAGAAATCGTGTCCTAAATCTAATAAATATTATAAAGGGGAATGTTTGTAATAATGGATGGATGGATGGATGGATGGATGGATGGATGTTTGTTCCTCTTTCACGTAAAAACTACTGAATGGATTGTAATGAAACTTTGCAATAATATAGCTTATACATCAGAATAACACATAGGCTACAATTTATGTGCCCATGGGCTTTAGAACTTTCACGGGGCTGCGAAAACGATGCCGGTAGCGCAACTTTACACCAGGGGGAGAGGAGCCGGGGGCGGCGGCGGGGAGCGGCGGCGGGGGAGGGGGGGGGACGTGAGGGCAGACGTCGTGACTGTTTGGCGTCCGTTTGGCGAATTTTCAAGGCACTAGCGATTTGTAAAACTTATTTTAGGGAATTAGGATTGGCTAAATAGAATTCAGTTCCGCTTACGCTAAGATGGGGCTGTCATACAAACTGCAATGCTATGCACGGCTCGGCTTTGCGGCGGCAGCGCTTACTTTTACTGAAGTACGGCTTGGTATTTCCTGCAACTTTAGGACTACTTGGCATCACGCTAAATCGCCGGAGGAGCGACCAATAGAATAAAATCCTTGAGAACCAATTACTCGATTTAGATGCGCATTGTATCTACGTCTAGCCTGATTCTACTAAAAACTTATAGATTACATAATATAACGCTTCATTACCAGAAGGGTAAGTAGTGAGTCTTAAAGTCTTATAACTTGCGAACCACTTACCTGATTTATGTGCGTATTTTATCAATGTATAGCATCTCTGGGAGCAGTCAGGTTCGAGATGGGTTACTGTTTTCGATGTTGAGGCTGGCTGTGGGTTGGAGTCCACGCAAAACTTACCTACGTTACACGTTACTTACTAGGTAAGCAATGTAGCAGTGAAAGTGCAGAAAGGTTCTCGCGGCAAATGTTTTTTTTTTAAACAGCCACCAAACGTCAACGAAGCTCTAAATGGGAATTATTGGATGTTTCTCATTAAATCATTCTATTTCGGCTCGAACGATCTTGATTAAATTTGGTACATGGATACATTGTCCTGGACCAGTTTGACCCTATTTTGGACCAGTCATGTGGGCTACTTTTTATCCATGAGATAATTTAGCCGACACTAACCCGAGCGGAGCCGGGTACCGCAGCTAGTATGAAATAAAAACATGTAAAGTAAAATCACGATTATGTTTAGGTATTTTACCTATATTATAACGTTTTCTAACTTTTTTCTTCGAAATATTTGCATTTCATGATAGATAACCAAATTGCTAAGCCGACTATATACCTGGTCTGGGTGGATGGCATAGGCATTGTGGAAAAAAAAAACATTTCATTTGAGAATAATTTTCGTGATAACGACCGCAGTTTTGAACAGTATTTATTTTTATTTTGATGAAAATTTTCAAGGTAGGTACATGAAAACAAAGGTACGCATTGATATTCATTTATTTTATTAGATCGTATTTTTTGTTACGGAAAATTATGAGCAAAATCGTATAAAACTTGAAAAAATACCTAACTCATTGAAATTATCATATCTCTTACATCTAAACACTTTATGGTTTGGTTGGTCATAATTTATAATCTGATTGAACTATATTTTCATATTTGCTAAAATATTTGTGCACTTTATATTATAATTTACGAAAAAACTGCCGTTGACCTCCAACTATGACAGCAAATGGGTGACGTCACTTTTGTATGGAGAAATATTTATGCATCTAGAACTAACATTTGGAGTTACGGAGAGGCCAAAATTTAATGAAATCATCAAGGAATAACAAAATGTTAGGTTTTGAGGTGAGCACAATTACGGTAAACACCTTCTACTCGCGGTAATTTACGTCGGCATTTTGCCCATATTCGACATCAAATCGAAATGAATTCAAACATGAATAAAAATCAAGAATCTGACCAAACCCACACATCACTCGGCTTCTTACAAGATGCAAGATAGTAAAAACATCACTTACCTCGACACTTTCACGGATAATCACTATATTTCTTACTTTTTACTTTCGCCGGCGGCCACCTGATCATTCAAAAATATTGATGAATAAAAATAATTATTGCCCGAGAGCAAAGGAATTTCACCGGTTACATTTGGTATCGTTAGAAAGAAAATTTATTAAACTTTTTAGTTTTGTCCTTTTCCGATGGACTGGAAGAATAAAATAGTCACTAAAAAATATTTCACCCCCCACTGTCGCTGCGAACACACTCACAGCCGATATCGGCAGAATGGAATAGAGGGCACAATAGCTCTCTGCCGATATCGGCAGAATGGAAGGCAACCGGTTAAGGCTCCGTATGACGCTAAATCGCACTTAGCTTTGTCTTAATTTCTCAGAGAACATTGAACTAATCATGCTAAAATTGCGTTACATGAAACTTGACTTATATCCGCTTAATCTGAATGATTATTGTTCCAATAGCATAACATTGGCCCGATAGAAAAAAATCGCGAAAATAGGTCGATTTTTTCACATAATGCTTAATTTCTCAAAATTGGTATTAATTACAGTGCTAGTAATCTCACATTATATTTGCATCATGATTTTCAAATTTTTGAATGATTATTGTTGCATTTGGATACAATTTTTCATTCAAAGCATCAAAAAAATGAATTTTGGACTTACGACAAAATTTCTGAGCACCGTAAAGTATCCCTTTCCCTTTCGTTCTCTTGGCGACTATCTATCGCCATTTCGGTAACCTCAGTCCGCTGCGATGCTTCGAAGCGGGCGCACGCCTCTCCGCATCGGCGCGGGACGCGGCGCGTGGCGGCGGTTTCGAAATCGCAACTCTAGCTGGAACACAGTTCCGAACCAAACACCTACGAGTATTTAGCTCAACTCCATAGATGGCGCTGTAAAATTCTCAATCAAATGTTATTGAGGTCTAAAGCCGAAACTTTTGACACTAGTTAGTAACTTTCGGTTAGCAAGATATAAATAAATAAAAATATCATAAAAAAAAATATTTATTGTAATATAAAAAAAGTGATGTTTCCAGGAACCGAACTCAGATTTGTGTGGTTCTGAACTTCGCAGCAAAAATACGACACCAATACCGTTGTGCCACGACTGTCATTACGTATTCGTGCTAAATTCTCCTTCTCAAGCCTAGCGGACACTACGAGCATTGGGTCGGCCGCAAATATCCGCCTCCACATGGAACGTGCGTCCACAAGTACGTCCATTGCGGTCGCAACAGGACAAGTCACATGACCTTGGCAGATAGCTCGGCGGGCGGATTTTTGTAGTTTTTGTCGGCGGCACAGAATAATTAATAACATGAACAGAAGGAAAACTCCGTGAAAAGAATAAATAACATAAATAATATGTTTTGTTTTGTTGGTTCGTTTTTAGGGTACCGTACCCAAAGGGTGAAAACGAAACCCTATTACTAAGCCTCCGCTGTCCGTCCGTCCGTCCGTCTGTCACAGGGCCTTAGGTAGGCAGCTGAAATGTTCACGGAGTGTGTATTTATTTTACCGCTATAACAACAAATAGCTAAAATAAAATAATAATAAAAATTAAATGGGGTTTTTAACACAAAAAACGTTATTTTTGTGTTAATACTTGTACAATGGTACGGAACCCTTCGTGTGCGTGTCCGAATATCACTTGGCCGGTTTTTTTTCCAGAAAATGTGATAATAATAATATTTATTTCATTGAATAGTTAGGGTGGGTAGAATACCTACCAGCACCAAAACTACCTTAGCACAATCATTGTTACTTCCTCTACTCGACTATGCAGATATTTGCTATCTTGATCTCAGTGAAGAACTACTCAATAAACTCGACCGTCTTCTCAACTTGTGCATCCGTTACATCTACGGTTTGCGCAAGTTCGATCATATATCCGAATTCCGTAGTCGTCTCCATTGGCTCGATATCCGAAAACGCAGAAACGTTCACGCTCTGTCCCTTCTCTTCAGCTCACTGAATGACCCTTTTGCTCCTAGTTATTTAAAAGAACGCTTTGATTATCTTTCTTCACATGGCGTTCCTCTCAGGTCCTCAGAGAACTTACTATTAGGCATTCCTGCACATAATAGCTCTTATTTCACCAACTCATTCACTGTCAAAGCCCCGCGTTTATGGAATCTGCTTCCTCTTCAAATTAGGTCCTCCTCATCTATTCAATTGTTTAAAAAGCGCTTGAAGTCATTCTACTCAGACCAAAATTCAAGTTGAACCATTACATTTTATCTTTTAAAATATAATTTTCTCTCTCATGATGATTTCTTACCCCTGAGACACATTTATCTCTGTCAATTTGTGTATATATTATTGTATGTAGTATATATATTTATATTATTATGTGTATCTTGTTTATCTATATTAGAGTATTCTTATGTATGTAAATTTTTATATGTATGTTTATATGTTAGACAAAAAATATTTATATTTTTAATAACAGTGATATATGTTTTATCTTTAAAATGCTATAAATTCTTTCTGTCTGCCGCCATGTACCTCTCTCTACATCCTAAAGGTTGGTAGGTAGAGAATGCCCTTCGGCATTAAGCCCGCCTATTGTAAACATTGTTAAAAGGTGTACAATAAAGAATTTTATTATTATTATTATTATTATTAAGTCGGGCTTCGACCGCTAGTTTTTGACATATTCTATGACGAAAAGAAACTCCAATATTTCTCGGAGGAACGGTTCAGTTCAATTTCATGTGTTGTACATGTCATGTCATGACCAAATATGTTTTCGCTATATCTGGGGAAACATTTGTCGTAGACCCATCATGCGACCACTCAAAATAAACGCCCCGACCTGATCTACCTGTCTGTCATGTCAAAATTAGTTTTCGTTATATTATGGGAAACACTGGTCGTAGACCCATCATGCGACCACTCAAAATAAACGCCCCGACCTGGTCTAACTTCCAGTCATGTCAAAATGTGTTTTCGTTATATCATGGGAAACACTGGTCGTAGACCCATCATGCGACCACTCAAAATAAACGCCCGGACCTGATCTACCTGTCTGTCATGTCAAAATTTGTTTTCGTTATAGCTTGGGAAACACTGGTCGTAAACCCATCATGCGACCACTCAAAATAAACGCCCCGACCTGGTCTAACTTCCAGTCATGTCAAAATTTGTTTTTGTTATATCATGGGAAACACTGGTCGTAGACCCATCATGCGACCACTCAAAATAAACGCCCGGACCTGATCTACCTGTCTGTCATGTCAAAATTAGTTTTCGTTATATCTTGGGAAACACTGGTCGTAGACCCATGATGCGACCACTCAAAGTAAACGTCCCGACCTGATCTACCCGTCTGTCATGTCAAAATTTGTTTTCGTTATATCATGGGAAACACTGGTCGTAGACCCATCATGCGACCACTCAAAATAAACGCCCCGACCTGATCTACCTGTCTGTCATGTCAAAATTCGTTTTCGTTACATCATGGGAAACACTGGTTGTAGACCCATGATGCGACCACTCTAATTAAACGTCCCGACCTGATCTACCCATCTGTCATGTCAAAATTATTTTTTGTTATATCATGGGAAACACTGGTCTTAGACCCATCATGCGACCACTCAAAATAAACGCCCCGACCTGATCTACCTGTTTGTCATGTCAAAATTTGTTTTCGTTATATCTTGGAAAACACTGATCGTAGACCCATCAAGCGACCACTCAATATAAACGCCCCGATCTGATCTACCTGTCTGTCATGTCAAAATTTGTTTTCGTTATATCATGGGAAACACTGGTCGTAGACCCATCATGCGACCACTCAAAATAAACGCCCCGACCTAATCTACCTGTCTGTCATGTCAAAATTGTTTTTTGTTATATCATGGGAAACACTGGTCTTAGACCCATCATGCGACCACTCAAAATAACCGCCCCGACCTGATCTACCTGTCTGTCATGTCAAAATTGGTTTTCGTTATATCATGGGAAACACTGATCGTAGACCCATCAAGCGACCACTCAAAATAAACGCCTCGACCTAATCTACCTGTCTGTCATGTCAAATTTTTTTTTGTTATATCATGGGAAACACTGGTCTTAGACCCATCATGCGACCACTCAAAATAAACGCCCCGACCTGATCTACCTGTCTGTGATGTCAAAATTAGTTTTCGTTATATCATGGGAAACACTGGTCGTAGGCCCATCATGCGACCACTCAAAATAAACGCCCCGACCTGGTCTAACTTCCTGTCATATCAAAATTTGTTTTCGTTATATCATGGAAAACACTGGTCGTAGACCCATCATGCGACCACTCAAAATAAACGCCCCGACCTAATCTACCTGTCTGTCATGTCAAAATTGTTTTTTTGTTATATCATGGGAAACACTGGTCTTAGACCCATCATGCGACCACTCAAAATAAACGCCCCGACCTGATCTACCTGTTTGTCATGTCAAAATTTGTTTTCGTTATATCATGGGAAACACTGGTCTTAGACCCATCATGCGACCACTCAAAATAAACGCCCCGACCTGATCTACCTGTCTGTCATGTCAAAATTAGTTTTCGTTATATCATGGGAAACACTGATCGTAGACCCATCAAGCGACCACTCAATATAAACGCCCCGATCTGATCTACCTGTCTGTCATGTCAAAATTTGTTTTCGTTATATCATGGGAAACACTGGTCGTAGACCCATCATGCGACCACTCAAAATTAACGCCCCGACCTGGTCTAACTTCCTGTCATATCAAAATTTGTTTTCGTTATATCATGGAAAACACTGGTCGTAGACCCATCATGCGACCACTCAAAATAAACGCTTCGACCTAATCTACCTGTCTGTCATGTCAACATTTTTTATTTATATCATGGGAAACATTGGTCTTAGACCCATCATGCGACCACTCAAAATAAACGCCCCGACCTAATCTACCTGTCTGTCATGTCAAAATTGGTTTTCGTTATATCATGGGAAACACTGGTAGTAGACCCATCATGCGACCACTCAAAATAAACGCCCCGACCTGGTCTAACTTCCTATCATGTCAAAATTTGTTTTCGTTATATCATGGAAAACACTGGTCGTAGACCCATCATGCGACCACTCAAAATAAACGCCCCGACCTAATCTACCTGTCTGTCATGTCAAAATTGTTTTTTGTTATATCATGGGAAACACTGGTCTTAGACCCATCATGCGACCACTCAAAATAAACGCCCCGACCTGATCTACCTGTTTGTCATGTCAAAATTTGTTTTCGTTATATCATGGGAAACACTGATCGTAGACCCATCAAGCGACCACTCAATATAAACGCCCCGATCTGATCTACCTGTCTGTCATGTCAAAATTTGTTTTCGTTATATCATTGGAAACACTGGTCGTAGACTAGCTATAGGCGATTGCGAATAAAAACAATCGAATTATTCGATTGTTCCCGTTATTTGATTCACGCTGCTCTGTGGCGCTACAGCGGAGCGGACGAGCGTCCAAATATTATAAGACACTTCGGCGCGGCGCGACCGCGCGACTGACGCGAGTGAACGAGATACAATCGACGAGCGCGCATACGCGACCTCACGCAATTGTACGCGCCGCGCACAATCGACGAGCAGCGCATAACTAGGTACGCACCGCACCGAATACAATTGCACGCAGTAATAGGGTTCCGTTTTTGACATCAACAACGACGACACCGTTGGCAACGTCGAAATAAAGATGTTCAAACGACAAAAGACGCGGCACTCGCTGCCGCGGCAAATAGCAGCTAAATAGAGGATACTGCGTACCAGGCGACCACAGGAGAGCAAATTGAACTAAGAAAACGGGCCAAGTGCGAGTCGGACTCGCACACGAAGGGTTCCGTACCATCAACACCAAAAATCACGTTTCTTTTGTATGGGCCCCCCTTTAATTTTTATATATTTTTTTAATTTACCTATTTGTTGTTATAGCGGCAAAATAAATACACACTCTGTGAAAATTTCAGCTGCCTACCTATTACGGTTCATGAGATAGAGCCCTGTGACGGACGGACGGACGGACGGACGGACAGACGGACGGACAGACGGATGGACGGACGGACGGACGGACGGAGAGCAGAGGCTTAGTAATAGGGTTCCGTTTTCACCCTTTGGGTACGGAACCCTAAAAAGTGTCGACACTACTTGTCACATTCCTTGGAATAAGCGACGTAGGTACCTGCTTGTGCCGCGGGAGGAATTTGGCCTTTGTTTCGGCTCTCACTACTAATGAAGAATGACGTAACGACCATCAGGTTTATTGAAAAATAATTCTTATTTTTATCAATTTACCTATCAATTTGGGAGACAAAAAATTAGATTTTTCTCCGTTTTCATCACTGCGCTACGGCGCTATGAACGGCGATATAATGTTGTAAGTCGCGTGGCGTAATTTTTTGCGCGCTCGTTGTATGGAAATTATTTCTCCATCGTCTCACGTTTATCCTTTTTAAAAGTGTTATTTTACTTTTTATTGTTTTGTTTTATTTTACGTTTATACTTTTTAAAATTGTTTCTCAGGTAAAAACTTTTACCAAAACCTATTATTATGTAATATTTTTTTATATGTGTAAATCAATTAAGTATAACCTACGCTATAATTATATACTATACACCATAACAATAAAAAGTGAAAAAACAGAAAAAAAAGTTTTGTAACCTACAGGATTCGAACCGACACCCCCATCGAACAATAACTGTAGATAAGACGTCTCACGCGCTACACCAACGAGCTACTGACGATCGATGTGAAAATAGTAAATCCTTTCATGAAGTAGAGATCTCACGAAATGGTGGCTGTTTTCTAGCAGCAATGTGAATAATATGGCGGGTGATCTCGAGCCTTGTGATTGGTTGTATGATCATTGACGACTTGCCGCGGGATCGATACAACTTTCACGAAGTTCCCGCGACGGCGTATAGGTGTCGCTCTAACAATATCTCATTTCAGTTTTGTCCTAAGATTCACGGCGCCACTGCCGCTTCGGCGTCTAGCGGAGCGGTGGGGGGGAAATCGGGAATTTGTCTAGCTTCATACGGAGCCTTAATATACAAACAAGAGACCATTCCTACCGTCTTGTGTTATCACAGAGTGTGTCCCGTGAAATTTAAACATCACTGATATTAGTCGCTCGCAAGGTCGTATTGTAAAAAACGGAACAGGCAGGAAATGCACCCGTTCACTGTCGGCATTCCAAAAATCAGAACCAATCGATCCTCTAAGCCCTTTATCTATAGGATCGGTAGACTCAATTAATATATCAATCAATTTAAGAATCGTTTGAACGCTTATCTAACTAAATACATTTTTGAAATAAGTAACTAAGTGAACTGAAACCGATTAAGGCCCTGGTACTAGCCAAATCGCAAAGTTAGACGAGGCACCCCAAGTTAACTAACTAAGTCTAACGATTATAAGTGTCATTCTTACAATATATGATTCCTTGTCTAGGAATCGACCTATTTTCGTTAATGTATGTTTCCTTTTTCTATACAAAATACATTGCGGAAACGGTGTCCATTTCCGAACTTTTTTGACTAAATGTAGAAATCTAAAAGCAAATGGAATTTTTTGTTTATGCATATATGCTGTTTTTGCTTATATCTAGAAATCGAATTACTTTCAGATTTCTAATGAGAAAAATCAACTTTTTTATTTTTATTATTATTTAAATAAATGATGGAATAAAAAAATATTAACAATCCATTATCAGTCTGGAGTTCTATTCGGATTTGCTGAAGCGTTTCACTACATATTATTACATTTGTTAAAAAGTGCATTTGTATGGCGCGAGTAGTTGGCTAGTCCTAGCGCCTTAAGTAAAAAAAAAATTGTTAATATATCAATGAACTATGTACTCGATTTAGACACATCAGCCTAGGCTGCCTGTCTAATATAAAATAAATAAATAAATAAAAACTATGGAATGCACTCCCTGCCCAGTTATTTCCCCCAAAGTACAACCAGGGATCCTTCGAACGTGGTGTGAAGAAGCACCTGGCCGGCCGGCATGGTTTTCGCAGCCCCCTTAAACGTTCGAAAGGTGTCGTCGGGCATGGCGTACGCCATATGCCGCGCTTTACATAAAGGAAAAGGGAAATTTATGAAATCACTTTTGACAATAGCACGGTATCATAGTCATTAATCCGCCTCTGATGCAGTTCGTTATGAGTAATCCAACTCGATACTATGGAGATTATTGGGCAGTGCACCACCAGAGCACACCGCACCCGCCCGCGGTCGCTGCGGCGCCGCCGCGTCGCCGCCACGCCACCGCGCGCCGCTCCCCGCAGGCCAACAGGCGATGGCCTAGTTACGACGCGCGTGGGAGGGCGGTTACGCCCTCCTTCGCCCACCAACCCACACGGAGCGGCTGCACTGTCTCCGAAATATACCGCGCGATAATCGGGCACACACAGCTTTACCTGACGACAGATAATTTGGGAATCGTAAATATTTGAGCCCTATACCTTCAGTGTAATATTAACGGGTGTCCCGTCTCAATAGCATCTGGCAAATGCATCGCTTGACTTACCTACATGCTCGTGAATTATCTGCTTCTAGCTGCAATACCTGGCTCCGCACGGGTGCAGTTCGGTTTTTATTATAATGATTACTGTGAAAACAGAATTTTCTGGGAATAAAAGTAGCATATGGTTTAATCCAGGTAATAAACTGTCTATGTGACAAATTTGATCTAAATCCGTTAGCCGTTTTTGCGTGGTTATTAATATACAAACGTTCACAATGATAATATTCGTAGAATAGCGGGATATAGTAGGATGAACACATACTGGTACGTGTCGACAATCAGTCGGAGATGCCCTATGTTCCTATTACCGGATGGGAAAACTACTATGACCAGTACTGATGTTGACACAACTTGTTTCCGGGAATGTGCCGCAACAACTGTTGTTGTTAGAAAGTATTAGTAAGCAAGCCCACAATATACTTGGATTATTAAGTCTAAATACTAGATTATTTCCTGCATAGATTAATTTACGAACATCATCAAACACAAGGTCGTTGTACAGGTCGCGTCGTAACCCTTTATTTTCCACACCTATGAAATATTCCCACTTTACGAGTAAGTGGTAAGAAATTCGCAAAGGCCCGTAATGTTTAGTATTGATTTAACATTTTTATTAGTATTTTTAATGCTAAACCGTTTTTGTGCTCGAAAATATATGTCACTCTAAGAATACCGTTTAAGAAATAAATTTCCTTCAGGACCACGTACGCGAACTGCGTGACCTTGGTTTTTTATATGTTCGCAAGAAGCTTAATTCATCTATGCAAGAAATAATCTGGTACTCAGACTTATAACCCAAATGTAATTTGTTTTGATGTCATCCCAAAACAGTTTTGTGTAGCTGCAATCTTTTTTTTCTGGTAATGTGAGGAAATTCCAACAAGTCCTTTTAAAAAGCATTATCCTTTACCTTACTGCAGAAAATTGCGCGCATCGGATTGAGACAAACAAGCTAAAATCAAAGAAAACATTTTTATAGCTATACTGCCAGCTGTAAACTCATACCAATTCGGTAAATAAATAAGAAACATGGCCCCCAATAAGCCTTGGTGTCCTCCCATGCATATAGTCATAGTATAAAGAAAGAGCCTATAGAGAATTTTAGTCTAGCACCCGCGCCAGGGTGATAGGCTAAAATTGTCCAACAATATTTAAATGGTAAATGGACTGCATAGAATACAAAGCGCATCCATAAATTCGACTGAAATTGTCGTACCTACTTGAAACTTGGCCTTTTGTGCGACATATCATATCGCAGTACACTAATTATGACTTATCCTTGTTGCAGGTGCACTAACGAAAATCTCGAAACAAAGTCAACATGAATCTCAATCGATCGATATTGTGCTTCGTGCTGGTGGCGCTGCTCGCCGCGTGCCAGTGCCAGAAGGCGGAGAAGTACACCGCGCAGAACCCTTGCATCTCGAAGCAGACATGCGGAGACTGCATCCAGACGCGCTCGTGCGCGTGGTGCTTCCAGCCCGAGTTCGGCGACCGGCCGCGCTGCTTCCAGCCCTCCATGGACTCGGCGAACGGCCGCTGCGACGAGAAGTTCGTCTACAATCCCGACAATCTCATCTCATCCTTGCAGAACAGGTCTCTCTCGAGGGGTAAGTGTCCGCCGGCGATTCATTAAGAGTTTACGTGTAGTGCGTGGTGCTTCTAGCCCGAGTTGGCGACCGGTGACGCTGCTTCCAGCCCTTCATGGACTCGGCGAACGGCCGCTGCGACGAGAAGTTCGTCTACAATCCCGACAATCTCATTTAATCCTTGCAGAACAGGTCTCTCTCGAGGGGTGAGTGTCCGCCGGCGATTCATTAAAAGTTTCCGTGTAGTGCGTGGTGCTTCCCTGCCCGAGTTGACGACCGGCGACGCTGCTTCCAGCCCTTCATGGACTCGGCGAACGGCCGCTGCGACGAGAAGTTCGTCTACAATCCCGACAATCTCATTTTATCCTTGCAGAACAGGTCTCTCTTGAGGGCTGATTGTATGCCGGCCATTCATTAAAAGTTTCCGTGTAGTGCGTGGTGCTTCCAGCCCGAGTTGACGACCGGCGACGCTGCTTCCAGCCCTCCATGGACTCGCCGAACGGCCGCTGCGACGAGAAGTTCGTCTACAATCCCGACAATCCCATTTTTTCCTTGCAGAACAGGTCTCTCTCGAGGGCTGACTGTCCGCCGACGATTCATTAAAAGTTTCCGTGTAGTGCGTGGTGCTTCCAGCCGGGTTCCCCTTCCAGCCCGAGTTGACGAACGGCGACGCTGCTTCCAGCCCTCCATGGACTCGGCAAACGGCCGCTGCGACGAGAAGTTCGTCTACAATCCCGACAATCCCATTTTATCCTTGCAGAACAGGTCTCTCTCGAGGGGTGACTGTCCGCCGACGATTCATTAAAAGTTTCCGTGTAGTGCGTGGTGCTTCCAGCCCGAGTTGGCGACCGGCCACGCTGTTTCCAGCTCTCTGTGGGCCCCTTGAACGGCCGTTGCGACGAAACGTTCGTTTACTTACTAAGCGTCAATTTGGTGTTCTAACAAAAATTAATTATTTTAGGAGCTATGATGATGGTTGGTTAAAATATGCGTATACTTGCAGGTAAATGGTCGGCGAGTGGAAGCGTGCAACAGACAGAGACGTTGTCGGATGGGAGTTCGCAGAGTAGCGCGGCAGCGGCGGCGGCGGCTGCGGCCGCGGCCGAGGTCGTCCAAATCAGTCCACAGAGAGTCCGCTTGGAGCTAAGAAGGAGTTAGTACCCTTACTCTGTAGCCATGTATCACTCAATGTTAAGGTGGCCCATCCCGCTCATCTCCCCATACAAAAGGGGAAAGAAGATCACGCCCATATTTCTTGTCAGAGATCCAAAATTTTGCTCAAAATAGCTTTATTTGATCGAACTAGATGTCTGATGACCATTGGCATTGTATAATTGTGTTTGGTTTCTAAATTATAAGGTCCGAAAGTTTGAACTGTTTGCGCGTTTTATACAATAACTTTGGAGGTGGATTACGCAATGATAAAGTAAGAACATCTTAAAAAGATTAGTCATCAGACATAGCTTATTTAATCAAGATTTATAATCTATTTGGTTTTTGTTAGATTTTTTCCTACAGCGGTTGTGGTTTACTTTTAGCTATAAGTCGTTTTGAAATTAAAATTTTCGTAAATCTTACCAAATCATACACTATGCACATTGTATTTTTTGTGGACATGTTGCATCTTCCTCAACACGGAACCTGTCTTATTCTTTGAAACAGAGAAGGTTCCAGAGCGCAACAGCACGGTTTTGTACCGTGCCTGCGAATGAGTTAGGCCCGCCGGGTTGGGCCACCTTAAAACTATCCTCCGCATTCACTGGATTCTGGATAGTTTTTCTAATTCAAAACACCATGGATGCTTGGGACTAGAACATATTCCCTTTATAGCCATACCAATGTAGGTGGTCTCAACATCATATAGGAAACATACCGTTTATCATAACGGCAACAATCGCGCGGTTGCAGACGAGGCGCAGAAGCTGACGATCAAGTACGCGCAAGCGCAGGACTACCCGGTGGACCTCTACTACCTGATGGACCTCAGCAAGTCGATGGAGAACGACAAGGAGAAGCTGAGCGCACTGGGCGACCTTCTCGCCAACACCATGCGCAACATCACCTCCAACTTCCGCCTGGGCTTCGGTTCCTTCGTAGACAAGGTCGTCATGCCCTTCGTCTCCACCGTGCCCAAGAAGTGAGATCCGATCATAATTACATTATAACTTTAAGGTGTAATGGAGATGGTCCATCGCTGATTGAACGATTGCCTGTTTTGAAAACTTACTGCCTGTATGGATTATCTGGAAATCTGCCAGATTTCTCTTTAACTCTGCGCCAAATCACTTTAAAGATGAAAACCACCCCTTTCACTCCCAACACAAATGTGACTGCATTTACCAAATACTCACGGTCTCTAAGGAGTTTTTCCAAAAAATGCCGCACTATTTTACTCTCAGGGGCCATGAGTTCACCAGTATAACATCATGTGTTCAGCTTGGTTTTTTTTTATGCAACTGTATATGGATGGATACATTATGTACATTGTTATGGATGGAAAACACGAAAAATTGTCATTGCCGCTCTGACCATCGTTCATTCAACAACTAAACCTGGCCAGGATTAACTCAACCACCTAGTAAGTAAAGAAGGGGATCTAAAGCTAAATGTGAAATCCGAATCGCTGCGTTTATAGTGGGCCAGCTTGTATTATTTTTGCGTGCCGGACCTCATTCTGGCTACTAAAGTATCGATTTCAGCACCTGGTTTAAATATACTCTTTTTTTTAGCTTGGAGCACCCTTGTGATGGTTGCGTAAAGCCATACGGCTTCAAGAATGAGATGCCACTCAGCACTGACACCTTCCGCTTTTCTGTAAGTCTCTCAATCATTTCCTGAAATATGTTTAACGATGTGGTTAATGTCATTGGAAGATAAAAAGAAAAGCCAATAGAGCCGAGGGCCCTACAACTGTATGTCATCAGTAAATTGATAACATTATATTCATTGTTATTTACAATGCAAGTAGAGATATGGTTTATCAATAAACAAACCATTTACACACACACACACACACACACATATGTATAATTACTCAGCGGGTCAATCCACTTCGGACCAATACAATAAAAGATTAAATACTGCAATGACTTTCGACCAATTTGGTTTATTGTTTTTTGGACAGTCTGCCGTGAAAGACGCGCAGGTGTCTGGGAACTTGGACGCGCCGGAGGGAGGCTTCGACGCCATCATGCAGGCCGTGGTGTGCAAGCAGGAGATCGGCTGGAGGGAGAAGGCCCGGAGGCTGCTGGTCTTCTCAACGGATGCGGGCTTCCATTACGCCGGCGACGGCAAGGTTTGTTCGAAACACACCCACTTGAAACGAAAACAATCTTTTATCATTACATTGCGATAAAATCTCGGAAAAAAAATAAAAAGGTTACCATCTCCGTATATATCATTTAACTACTTAATTATAATATAAGCATGGAATTTTTGTATTGAAACAAAAAAATATAGTTATTTTGCCTCAAGAATCAGTATTTCCAGTAATGTACACAATAATTAGAGCCGCTGGCATATTTTACAGGAATACCATATTCCAGTATTCCAGTAAGTTATGCCACTTGGGTACCTCTCACCGCATTGAATGAAACTTTGATTGAAGCGGCAATGAAAAATTTACCGTTTTCCATCCAATTCAATGTAGCCATGCTCATAAAGGCAAGGTCATGCGTTGCACCTAATTCCTTCGGGAATGTGATTTATTTAGCTAATATCATAATGGTAGTTGTGTGGTATTAGCCATCCATGTCAGGTTGCATAAAAAAAAAACCTACATATTACAGCGCAGTGTGTGTTGCAAGAAATTATTGATTCTCCCCATTTATTTTCAATCGAGATAATGATAGTTCAGGCCCATGAACATTCAACAATATGTGGGCATGAGATTCTTGTTTATTGAGGTATGAGTAGTTATATCGGTGCAGACAGTCACATGCTTTATGAGAACATTTAAATAATTTATTTGCTGTTTCAGCTTGGAGGAATCGTCCAACCGAATGACGGAGCTTGCCATATGGTAAACGGAACATACCAATACTCGACTATTCAGGATTACCCGAGCATATCACATATTAACCTCAAGGTAAATAAAATTTCAAGAAAAATCTAATATTCCTTAAATTTTATTTTAAAACAAATGAAATGATTAATTTCGTCTGCATTATGTACATGGTAGTGAAAATTTGCAGGTGAAGCAGGAATCGATCAACGTGATCTTCGCGGTGACTCAGGAGCAGATCAGCGTGTACGAGCAGCTGCGCGCGCACATCGAGGGCGCCAGCTCGGGAGTGCTCAGCAACGACTCCAGCAACGTTGTCGACTTCGTCAAGGACCAGTACAACGTTCGTGCTGCCTCTGTCACTCCCCTATTGCGATCGTGGCGCATGTAGAGCTTTGTATAAAAATCCGAAAGAAAAGTCTTATTAGGTGTGGTACCTATTAATGTACATACTGTCGGCATTGCGTCTCAGTAACAAAGGCGGTACCCCGACTGGGCAGATGACGACATTGAGTAAGGATTTGGAGCAAGATGAGAAATAATTCGTAAGTGCACTAACTGACTAGCCGGCGCTACCGTCAGAGTATGTGTTATCACTAAAAAGAGGCTATGCTGCAAGTATACAGATGAGTTTCGGTCGACACTCCTGTGCGCCGACATCGCTTGCAAGCCGTTTATAAATAAAAGCATTACAATCACTTAGAAAGCAAATCATTAGAAGCACTAAAATTACATTTACATCTGATAAAAAACTTTTTTTTTTACCTCTATACTTTGTGCAAGTATACATCGTAAACATTAGTTATTCTACACCCAACTGCTAGCGACATGCTAGCAACAGGTAATAGTTCCACTCACTATGTCACGGTCCTTAATATTATATTGTACTTGCAGAAAATATCATCAGCCGTGGAGATGAAAGACAACTCGAAGGGCGAGGTGAAGATTACGTACCACTCGTCCTGCCTCGGCGGCGGCTCGCTCGAGGAGACCAACCGGTGTGAAGGTCTTAAGGTAAGTGATTCGTTTGGTCTTTTTGTTTTGATATTTTGATGTTCTCAATAGATGTACCGTTACCGCATAGTTGCCAATTAGGTGGGTGATAGTACTATGCAGTTGAGACGAGCGGTTGGCCGAACCTGTTGGCTATGTGTATAATGATCTAAAGAACCTTGAAGACCCGGTTGATTTTTTTTTATTATATTATATTATCTTTTATTTATTTATTTTATTGTTATTCAGAACATCTATAAAAATGTATTCATATTTATATCATATTCATTCACCAGTGTTTTTCAAAAAATGCTGCCTTGGATGTTGACTGAGTCGATGAGTGAGTTTTGATTAGTCCGTGGTATCAACGCTAATAATAGTGTATAATTGTGGTTGGTCAATAAGTTAAGGCACCATACATGTACATTTAGTTTCAGATTGAAAGCTATAACATTAATGATGTGGTCATGTGGCCTTTCAGATTGTTTTTATTGACTAGTATAATTTTTTAATGGCAGACCCAAAAAGGTTCTACTATAGAACCAGCCGACATTAACACTTTCCCCTGAGAGTTATGTTTCTTTTGACATCCAGTAAACCTCGTATGGGTGGGTTTGACATGGCATTTACTAAGAAAATTCTTATAGAAGCATGACCAAACATTTCCATGCAAATTATTCTTACATTTTCTCTGCGTGTTAGAGTGCCTTGCAGTTTGTTCTGTAAAGAAACAGCTCTGACGGCATTGTAACATGATCTGTGGCATGAAGGTCGGGGACGAGGTGCACTTCGAGGCGGAGATCACGGTGCTGGAGTGCCCGGCCGACCGCAGCCAGTGGACGCAGACGTTCCAGATCTACCCCGTGGGCATCAGCGAGAGCCTCACCGTGGAGCTGCAGATGCTGTGCGACTGTCCTTGCGAGCGTCCCGGACACCCCGTAAGTTCTCTCTTGACATACATATGCCTCATATTTGGATCATAGAGTAAATATAAAATATTGATGAGCATGTGGGAAATAATGCTACCACACAATTATTCATACTCTCGTTTACCTGCTGCAATCAGTCACGAGGTTTGAGTCACGCTGCATGATCGTGTTCTACCAATAATTATATGTATGGTCTTAGGTACTTACTAAGGCTACCCTCAGACGGTCGTTTTGACCCTTGCTTTACGGTCGTTTATACATACACACATATCACCTTTCTAAGAAATTCTCTGTGTATGACTTTCAAGCCCAAATCGATGTTTTCCAAACTTATTGCTAAAAATGTGGGAAAAATTAAAATTTTCGGACCTTATAGCTTAGAAATTGTCCAATGCCAATGGTCATCAAGCATCTAGTTCGACATTAAAATCTGTTTTGAGTATAATTTTAAAAATATGCGCATGATCTTCTTTCCGTTTGTATGGGGAGTTGAAAAAGCTCATGTCAAACTCTCTGGAAAGAGCATTACGATAGAAGGTCGGTAGAGAAGGGAATATGATATAAAACAATTTAATGTGAACCACTTAAAACACCATAGCTTCTCAATTCTAAATTGCCAAAATCTAACATAGTGACAGGCCTCAGACTACGATCCGGACATACAACATTAAATAAGACACTGCACTTTATGCGAATAGTTGACTCACCTAACTGCTCCGCTTGTCAACAAGCAGAGGATCAGCTCCACGTACTCTTGGATTGTGTCCGTAACCAAGTTATGAGAAACAAACTATTGAAATATTTATGTACAGATAAACTGAATTTTATCTTCAAAATCCATGAAGCTCTTAGCCAACCACAAAGTGAAGAGTTCCAAATTGTGACCACATTTTTTAATAATTGTCTTGTCCTGCGCAGAAATCAGTAAACACAAATAGGAATTATGGGGCTGGCATAGCCAAACATTGCTAAAGCCCTAACCAAATCAATAGAAAAAAAAAGACATTTCTATTGACCCCCCCATGTCGATGATCCGCCCCAGATGTACGAGGAGCACGCGCTGGTGTGCAGCGAGGCAGGCCTGTCGGCGTGCGGCGTGTGCAAGTGTGACCCGGGCCGCTTCGGGCGGCGCTGCGAGTGCTCGGCGGCGGGCGGCGGCGCCGGCGGCGCGGAGCTCGCCAACGCGTGCCGCCCGCTCAACGCCACCACCGGCGTCGAGTGCTCCGGACGCGGGAACTGCGTGTGCGGGCAGTGCGAGTGCCAGAAGCTGCCAAACCCGTTGGAGGTGAGAGCGCCACGTGACGGCCCACTCTGGCGAACCAACCTTGGGGATTGATGTGTATGGGTAAGAAGTTGCTCATCGCAGAGTGCGTTACCCGAACACGGGCAGACGCGTGAGGGCAGACGTCATTGACAGTTGTGTCGGTTTGGCGAATTTCAAGGCACTAGTGATTTGTTAAAAACGCATTGTACTTAAAGTAATATAGGCCCAAGGTTAGTTATTGGCAGTTAGTTTTTTTTTTTGGTTAGGAGTTACACGTACAAAAAGATACTTCATTTTTATTTAATTATATAGATAGGTTACTTACCTGTTGATTATTAAGAATGACTTCGTTTTTATTTAAATTATTAAAGGTTGTAGGTAGGTAAGTAATTGTTCCTTTTTGGGTTGTTTTGGTTCATTCATAATAATGTGAATCACATAACAGCTATAATAATGTAAAATCTATACTAATAATAAATCTATAAGGGTTGTTCATGGAGTAAGTGCTTTGTTTTATAAGATATTACGTTTTTAGATTTTATTTATGATATTAAAACTAAATTGACGATTTTTAGAAATCATTTCTGTATGTATGTATGTATGTATGTTCCTCCATAACTTTTAAACCGATTATCCGAATGAGATGAAACTTAGTACACATACATTTAACTACCCGGGAATTAGGATAGGCTAAATAGAATTCAGTTCCGCTTACGCTAAGATGTGGCTGTCATACAAACTGCAATGCTCTGCACGGCGGAGGCGCTTACTTTTACTGATTGTACCGAAGTACGGCTTGGTATTTCCCGCAACTTTAGGACTACTTGGCATCACGCTAAATCGCCGGAGGTGCGACCAATAGAATAGGATCCTTAAGAACCAATTCCTCGATTTAGATGCGGATTGTATCTACGTGTAGCCTGATTCTACTTAAAACTTATAGGCTACATAATATTATAGGCTTCATTACCAGAAGGGTGAGTGTTAAATTCTTATAACTTGCAAACCACTTACCCGAATTATGTGCATATTTTATCAATGTGTAGCATCTCTGGGAGCAGTCAGGTTTGAGATGGGTTACTGTTTTTGATGTTGAAGCTGGCTGTGGGTTGAAGTCCACGCAAAACTTGCCTACGTTATACATTACTTACTTACTAGGTGCAGAAAGGTTCTGGCGGCGAATGCTTTTTTTTTAAATAGCCACCAAATGTCAACGAAGCTCTAAATGGGAATTATTGGATGTTTCTCATTAAATAATGCTATTTCGGCTCGAACGATCTTGATGAAATTTGGTAGATGGATGCATTGTCCTGGACCAGTTTGACCCTATTTTGGATTAGTCATGTTGGCTACTTTTTATCCATGAAATAATTTAGCCGACACTAACCCGAGCGGAGCCGGGTACCGCAGCCAGTCTTATATAGTTAATGAATACGACTTTACACATTACCTCATTAATTTGAGGTGCAATGAGAGAGGTGACCTCTGAATTGAAGCATTGTAATCACATTAAAAATAATCGGAAAAAAGTTTTGGTCGGGACATTTGTCGGAAGCAGGATTCGACCCATTGGATTACATGTCAAATGCTCTACCTCTGAGCTATCCCGAAAATAACGCCAGCCAACGAATTTGTTGATTTCATTTATATCGACACAACGCTTCCCCTATCTGTTACAAGACAGCGCTGATGATTTCGCGTATTGATCCCTATGCTAAGGCATTTAGACTGTAGTGATTGAGATATCAACCTTCCGACAAATGTGCAGACCAAAAACGTTTTTTAATTATTTTTTAAAATCTGACATTGCTACAACGTAGATGTCGTTAAACTTCAAATTAATGACACCCTATAAGTCTTCGCGGTTCTGCTTTTATACCCTTCCACCACATTGATTTTTCACTATCTTCACATGCAAATTATGTCGTACAGGAAATAACGGGCCAGTTCTGCGAGTGTGATAATTTCTCGTGCGACCGCAACAGCAACATGCTGTGCTCGGGACCAGAGCACGGCACGTGCGTGTGCGGACAGTGCGTGTGCAACGAGGGCTGGTCGGGGCCCGCCTGCGACTGCCGCTCGCTCAACAACTCCTGCATCGCGCCCGGTGAGTCCATCTCTGCTTTCCCTAGGACAGTGCGTGTGCAGCGAGGGCCGGCCGGGGTCACTGACAGTTGAAACACTTAAATTAGAATGGGGAAGAAAACTGGTTGTTTATCACGACAGGTGGTGACTAAACCAGCTACCTAAAATATCTGTCAAAGCTGTCACATACCATACAAAATTAAACCGAATGGATTTTAAAATGTTGTAATTTAAATGACTCCATTTTCTCCATGTTATTCCGAAAATTCATTGTTCTTAATTATGCTAATGAAAAGAAGTCTTGGGAAATAAAATATCACAAAAACATAACCTATAATATTTCGTTTCATCCTGTGTCATTGACAGTTGACATACACGTTAATGACATTTAAATTAGTTTGAACACAACCTAAATCTCTCCTTTTCCACTAAACCTTATTTCAATTGCATCATGGAGTACATCTATCATCTGAAACCTCGTAAATCAAACTTGACAGGAATTACAGTATTGACGTTTTGAAGGCGGCCCAACCCGGCGGGCCTCACTCATTCGCGGGCACGGTACAAAACCGTGCTGTTGCGCTCTGGGACCTTCTCTGTTTCAAAGAATAAGACAGGTTCCGTGATGAGGAAGATGCAACATGTCCACAAAAAAGACAATGTGCATAGTGTATGATTTGGTAAGATTTACAAAAATTTTAATTTCAAAACGACTTATAGCTAAAAGTAAACCACGACCGCTGTAGTCAAAAATCTAACAAAAACAAGATTATAAATCTTGATTAAATAAGCTATGTCTGATGACTAATCTTTTTAAGATGTTCTTACTTTATCATTGCGTAATCCACCTCCAAAGTTATTGTATAAAACGTGCAAAAAATTCAAACTTTCGGACCTTATAATTTAGAAACCAAACACAATTTTACAATGCCAATGGTCATCAGACATCTAGTTCGATCAAATAAAGCTATTTTGAGCAACATTTGGGATCTCTGACAAGAAATATGGGCGTGATCTTCTTTCCCCTTTTGTATGGGGAGATGAGCGTGATGGGCCACCTTAATGTGAGGTGGCTCTTGCGACATCTACAAAAAGCTTTGAGTTTTCTTCCCCATTTCCTCTTGTCACTAATAAAAAAGAATGAATATAAAGATGTTATAGAACGTTTTGAGCAGGTCGCAGTTCAGTGGCGCTGGAATGTGCCATGCAACCCAGAGTTCATTGTTTCAAATCCCGGCCCCATTCATGCACCTTCTTTCTCTTTCGGAGTTGGATAAGTGAATTCAGTCACGAATGCGAGCTGTTCTATGGTTCGGAATCGGTTAGTTCAATGAAACATGTGTAGATGTGTGTAGATGTCATCTCGAAAAAATGTGGGACACGGAAAACTAACTCACAAAACTGACTGACGGAAAACTGAACTCTCTCTGTACACAACAGAATCCATGTAAAACTGTAGGTCCTCTTCCCCTACTAGGTGTTAGAGTTAAGCCCGCCCGGGTTGGCACGAATGGTGTGTGTTGCATTGACTATCCTTGTCCAATTACATAAAAAAAAGATACCTCCCGACCGAGGACAAACAAAAATTTCCGTTTGGGGTTTTGGCGAACAAGGTGCTATGCTAAGCGTTCATGCACTGCTACCGTGAGCAGTTATACCCTGGGTAATCCTATCATGCAGAGGATGGCAAAGGTCACATTGCACTGTAGGTTTATCTGATTGATCGGAAACTGCTTTACTTACATTGGTAATGTGGGTGACTTGTGTAACTGGAGCTTTGTGTTTTGTTACGACAACGCAGGCAGCACGGAGGTGTGCAGCGGGCACGGCTCTTGCGAGTGCGGCCAGTGCGTGTGCAACACGGGCAGCGAGGGCGAGGCGCACTATGCCGGACGCTTCTGCGAATCATGCACTGTACGTATCACATATCTGTATCACTAACTGCTGCAGTCTTAGCGTCTATTCCCTTTTGACTTGAGAACCACTCACCCGACTTTAATGTGGTTTGTACCTGCATACATCAAAAAATGCTAGGACCTTAACCCGCGAAAGTCTCAATTTTTAAAGTTGTGACCGAGAAACCACAGAAATATTGTTTTAACTAGTTGTCAGCGATGAGTGAAAAATAATTTATGCATACTTGTGACACTGTCCGGTCTTATAAATATCAACTACCGCGTTTTCGATGTGCTAGAAGTAAAGATTATGTGCTGTGTAATCACTGCACCGTCAATTGTTCCCGTGTCGCGGAGGTTTATTGGGCACGTGTGTGATGTGTCGGCAGACCTGCCCCGGCCGCTGCGTGGAGTTCAAGGAGTGCGTGGTGTGCCAGCACTACAAGCTGTACGGCGAGGGCAAGTCGGAGAAGGAGTGCAACGAGACCTGCAGCTACGAGATCATCCCTGTCAACACTGTCATACGTGAGTCGTCGCATACTCATATTGTCTTATTATTGGACTGTTTCTATGAAGACTGTCCGTAAGATTATGTGAAAATATTGTGCTTCGATGACTTAGACAATAACATATTTGTTTCCCGTTGATAGTCAACAAGACAGGCAAGTTTGCAAATAAGACAGGCAAATAAGGAATGTGAAGTTTGACAAGGCACCCTGAGTAAACTTTGAGACGATTTTTACTTATATTTAGCGATCATGTTACTTTCTAATTTCCGATGCGAGAGATCTTTTTTGAATAATATTAAGAAAATCATGAAATAAAAAAAATGCTAACAAGGAATTATCAGTCTGAGGTTCCATTTGGACTTCTGATGAGTTACACTATGTATTTGTTATGTACCTAGCGCGTATATATCTTAAGTATTTTATACATAAGTATTTATATATATTTTATTATATATTTTATTTATTCACTGACATGTATCCTAATTCTTGAGTATTTTTTTTAAAATTTAGCCTTCCCACTCTCTAACTTTTATGAAATCGAATGTGTGACGTCTGATTGTCTCTGTTTGTGTGCTCATAACTTACAAACTATTTACCCACTTTTGATGCATTTCATACTTTATTGTTTCCATCCATTATAGACTACTTACCATTGCGCTAAATTAGATTAATTGCATTGAGGGTTGAATGTGAGAGAATAAGATTTTTCGTCGAATTTAACAGACAATCGGCGCCGCTGGTGTCTTCTAGTACAGTAACAGATATGCATGTGAATTGTCTGAAAACTGATTGCACAGTTTATAATATTAATATAATTAATAATAATATTATTTATATCTATTGCAGAGGACGAATCTAAAGGCGAGCACATCTGCACGTACCGCACCGAAGACGGCTGCAACTATTCCTACAAGTACTACTACAACGAGACCAACAAGGTGTACATCGAGGTGCAGGACAAGCTCGACTGTCCGCCGCCCGTGAGTACACAACACGTACAGGTCCCTGCAGTTAACTAGAACCAAAGCGATATCTGCCTTCTGTGCCATACAGTACTCATAGACCTGCCGCATTCCTCCTTCTCGCTCGCCAGGCGCGAGCAACCGGAAGTAATATGGCGGATGGTCTCACCTGGTTGGCCACAGGCTCGGCAGGTATCGACCGATCCATCCTTCATTATATACTTCCGGAAGTTATGCGTGACAATAATTTGGTCCTCAATGGCACTAACGAAGCCTTCGATTTCTCCGAATAGGTCATTTCATTTCATTTATTTAAACTTTTTGGTAGTCAAACTACGCCAAGTTACGTCACAAAGATCCGCGGATTGGATCAACCCAGTAAAGAAGAACCCGCAAAGAAACTTCATGGGTTTACATAACATATTTTTCCGTCCACAATTATGAAATACATACTTAGATCTAAATGCTACTGCCAAACAATTCCTTGGTAGAACAGATTAAGGCAAAGAACAAAGAACAATAGAAACCGCAACCCTCAGTTTAAGTTACTTACAACTAATAAAGTTACTATTGCAATTATATAAATTCATATTATTTATAGCCTGTGAACTTTTTTGTCAGCCTCAATGGCCTAGTGGCGCGACACTTCGGCGATCGCTCTCCGAAGTTAAGCAACGCTGGGTCCGGTCTGGTCTTGGATGGGTAATCATTCGACCGTTGAGAGAGGCTGGCCGTGGTTCGGATTCCACGTTAAACATTAGGTCCCCTTCCTTACTTACTAGGTGCTAGGGTAAATCCCGCCCGGGATGGTACCATCGCATTGGATGAACGATGGTCGAAGCGGCAATGAAAATTGTCCGTGTTTTCCGTCCAGTTCAATGTAGCCGTGCAATATAAGGAAGGTCCTGGCATGGCACCTAGTTCCCATGTGGTGTGTTGGGCTAATACCATGACAGAAAGAGTGTGATATTAGCCATCCATGTCCAGTCATATAAAAAAAATCATTACAAGTAAAATCTAGTGTAAAAGCCGTCGTCAACTTAACCTATGCTAACCAAACCGCATCCATTGAACTGAATCCAAGAGATGCGTGTTTGGCGACTCTAGTACTCGGAGAAACCGTCCATGCATTTCCTTGCCTCTCCATACTTCCAAACGCTCAGTAGTGCTTACAACCGGAAGCGTAAAGCTCGCGTCGGACAGATCAAGCGGGGTAAGCTTAGAATCGCACGCCACTACGTCGATATGCCTGTTGTTTTCTGCAGCCGTCAAAAAGTAGTCATTATTATTCACAGTATATATTTATTATCAAATTTTAGGTTTACATTATTTAATACAAAAATACAAAAATAAGCTTTAAAAAATATAAACCTAAAACTGGAAAACCTTACGGAGGTCCCACCTGGGACAAATCCTGTAAGGCCGCTCCGAGCTACAGGGACAGAAACCGCCGAACGATTCTCGTGTTCGAGAGTAGAACCGCTTTCTGCATCTGGAATTGGAGCCCAATATCGATACCTAATTTTTCTAAGTGTTTGGCCAAATTCTTTGGGATTTCATTATTATTATTATTATTATATACCATATGGCAAGTGGTTTTCAAATGATTAGTAAACTACATTTATATGGTGGGCGTAATTTTCTGATGGTTACGGGCCCATCTTAATAGCAAGTGTTGTTTACATGATTGATGTGGAGCTAGCTAGCTCCAGCTGCCGAATTTGTGTATAGATTTTTTAAAATTTTCTTTTAGATATCTCACAAATGATTTATTGAGGAGAAAACTCATTACTTCTGTAATGTTAGGCTTTCTAGCTGAATTCTGGCTACCGTGATGTATTTGTATGTGTTAATCCTCCTTTATTACGCAGGAACACTTGGAATCTTCAAACATTTACAATTACAATTAAATACAATTAAAATTAAAGCATAAAAAGTTCATTATTTGTTGTTAATTTGGCAAGAAGCTCACTTAATTCTAGATTTTCATATAAACTATAACTACACTTAAATTTTACAAAATCAGCAATGCAAGCATAAAAATTAATTGTCAAACAAAATATAAATAAAAAAAATTTAAATGGTGTTCATTGTATTCGCCACTAAAACATAGTGTTAACGTCGGCGCAGGTGTTCATCCTGGGCATCGTGCTGGGCGTGATCGCGGCCATCGTGCTGGTGGGGCTGGCGCTGCTCATGCTCTGGAAGATGGTCACCACCATCCACGACCGGCGCGAGTTCGCGCGCTTCGAGAAGGAGCGCATGATGGCCAAGTGGGATACGGTACGCACGCGGCGCTTCCTCTACGCACCGTCGTCACTCATTAACGGAACTAGCCTGCCAAAGAGCATTCTGCTGGCATGGTGCCTCCGCTTAGCGTGGTTTCGCGAGGCGAGGTCTTTTTGGTTTTTCTGAGCAACTTTGGACCTCAGCACAGCCACCCGTAACTTGTCCAAAATCGTGTTTTGATTTTTTTTATTGCTTCAAATGCATAGCAGCTATATTTTTTTAAAGTTTTGAGTTATTCTAAGTAAGTTTTTTTTTATGTAACTCGACATGGATGGCTAGTACCACACCCACCATCATAATATTATCCCAACTACACTGCATTCCCAAAGGAATTAGTTGCCAAGCCAGGACCTTCCCTTTATGAGCGTGACTGCATAGAATTGGATGGAAAACATGGGCAATTGTCATTGTTGATTTGACCATCTTTCATTCAGTGGTATGGTACCAACCCAGGCGGGTTCTACCCTACCATCTAAAGTTCGGAAGGCGACCTACAGTTTTACTTGGAATCTGAACCACGGCCAACGTTTGTGACTTAGCAGCGTTTTGCAATGTATATTGCTTGGTTAAATTTATTTCACATGTATTTTTTTCAATTTTTTATAATTTTTTCCTTCTAAGGAAGACTTGTTAATAAGTTTATGTTAAAACTTATCTTGTCATAGTGGATGACTTTCTTTTATTGAGTTAAATAACTAAGATAATAATTTTGTTTGTTGCAGGGTGAAAATCCTATTTACAAACAAGCCACATCAACTTTCAAGAATCCGACATACGCCGGCAAGTAGAACTTCTGGAATCGACATAAATTCAATATTGTTGAGGATGTACAAACATCAAAGCCTTATTCAATGGAAAGAATAATTGCATCATCAATCAACTCATGACATATTGTAGATGTCTTCATCAATATTATAATTTGGGTGGAAATCCAAGAAATTAACATGAATTGACAAAGATGCGTTTTACAAGAGATTATGATTAGTAAGGTTAGTCATTTAGTGCATTTAGTGGTGATGCAGTCGAGCCTTTGCTTTTGTTGAATGCACATGTGAAGTTTGATGACGACATTTTATGGTTAGCTTGACCTGAAACTTCGGCTTATTGCTGTGTGTAATCCAATTTCCCTCATAATGCATCTAGTGCGAAGAATTTATGAGGAAAAGTGACACATATCTACATTGTAGGTGACTTATGGTTGTGTTTCTCTAATGAAGCATTTGCTATTGTTTATTATCCCTTCCAAGTGCATGTCCGTGTGCACTGATAGGCCAAGTATCAAAAAAATGTAATTAAACTTGAACAACAATATGTACAATTTGTTGTGATTACATAGTAGGTTTGTATATAATTTTATATTTGATTTTTTCTCTTCAAAATGAAAACAGATTTATAAACTAAGCTAGAATCCAATGATTTAGCTAGCTTCATACGAGGGATATAGGGAACATACAAGTTGGGCGAATTAACATGACACCTGGCTAGGAACTCGATCTGCCTCCCGCTGCCCCGTGCGGAGCCCCGGTGTCGTCAGTCAGTAAAGAAAAGCATCCCAGTTACCATTGCGCATTTCTTTGCGTTTTCTAGTTATTCTTTTGCTTCCCACCTTTTCGAGATTCTTCTGTTCAAAGCCATCTGAGCCAGGTGTCATGGTAACACGCCGGGGATATACATACTATTCCTGAATATGAAACTGATTTCTCATCTCATACCAATGCCGCATATTACACAGTATTATATTTTCCTCGTGTGTATATTGCTGTGTATATTAATATTATAGTAAAAAAGCCTTGATTTGTGCCTTGATGTTAAATACAAGGATTTGAATCCCTTAATAATGCTTTGCTACATTTTCCCGCTTCACTCCGCAGCGAGGTCGATTTTGAACCTCTATACTCTCAGGTTAATCCTTCACTGCCATTGCCTGTGGATATAATATCGAGAAGTAGTCATATATGTTTTTATTGAATTCAATATTGCGCTTTACATAACCTCCATTAACTGCTCTTTAATCTAGTTCCCACAATTTGTGTCCCTTGACTCAGAGGAAATATTCTTTATAGATAATTTTGAAGTGGATCCCATGCAATATGAAGTTAATTAAAAATATTTTAATTGACATTGTACTTAACATGTATTGATTTTAGTAAGCCATTGATTTATATACTAATGAACTTTGAAACTACATAGTTTGGTGTGTAGTTTTAACTAACGTTATTTCAAGAACGTAGCTGGCATTTTTTAACTTTGCTATAGTAAAATCCTGAGCTAAAATTTTACGAATAATAGGTAATATTGATTGAAGAAATTTTGACAGTGGATTTTTTTGGCACTGTATTTTTTTAACAAATATTTACACGAACATGTTTTGTCATGGTTTCGGCTTTACCATACAAGTTGTCCTAGTTATTTAAACTGTTTAAAATATTTACTCTCGCATGTAAGAAACTGTCATAGCTTGCACAGGTACATGCTTTATTCAAGGAATAGTACGTCTGAAGGCCACATGGTTCTTGTTGCCAGTCACAACGGTACTGGGCAGCGGATACCATTTTAGTTTAGGCTCAGGAGAGCGAGTAGTGTGGTCAGTGCCTTAGTACGAACCAACATTGTGCCATTTTACATCTACGTACTTTTTATAGTAAATCACTCGAGGTGTGAATATGCCTTATATATTATAACGAGTTGCATTTCGTTTTATAAAATTAATTATAAGGATATGTAAATCCCGATGGTGCAATGTCAGCACATACATCGAGTTAGAAATCTCACTTATTTAAGTGGAACAATCGACTTAGCCAAGAATCTTTAATATGTAAATAATTTTCTATTTTAATTTATTTGATAATGATAGTTCTATTTAAAGCGATGGTTTTGATCAGATTGGGACTTATTAACATTTACATAACTTGGTGCGATATTGCGACTATTATGTAGCTAATACATTTTTAACAAGACAATGCCTTTTAATTATTAACTAGCTGAGGAACCCGGCTCAGCTTGATTCAATGTCTTTTATAGACTGATGTCTAGCTGAATTATTTCCTGTATATAAATTAGCCCAAAGGGCTAGTCCAATAGGCCAGCCCACAAATATGTATATATCTACCAAATTTTAAATATGAAGCATCCAAACATTCCTATTTAAACACATAGGGTGCAATAAACGTTTCCAGAACTGGCCACTTGCCTAAACAATGTTATAAAAGGTAATAAAATATTTGAAAATAGAACTCTTCGGCTGTAAAATAAAGTTTGTTTCATCTAAGTCAAAAGTTAAGCATTGATGCTATGCGCCGTATGTTCAAAACAGATGGGCATGCAGGAAAATTGCAGTACCTTGAATAGTGATTGGTACAACACAATTTGTTTTCCGGAAGTTATTGAAGAACTCCGTAAAAAATACCGTAAATGCCGCATCATCTTGCATCACCAGGCCAGGCAGTCACACGAATTTTTTAAGGGGAAAAGTGTAGAACATATGAGTAATCTTGCATACAGTCCCGACCTGGCACCTGGTGACTTACTTGTTCCCAAAAATTAAGAACCAATTACGCGGTAAACAATTTTCATCACCAGAAGCGGCTGCCGAAGAGTACGAAAAACATGTCACCACCGTGCTATTACTGTTTTAAAAATTAGTTTGTTCGTATGAAAAAGTGTATTTACACTAAGGAAAACTATTTTGAGATTCATTTTCGTCTTTCGAATTTGTTTCTTATTCATTCCAGAAATTTTTACTTCACCGCACGTATCAGTGAAAGGAATGTGCAGTAGAAATCGCCTATAACAAAATCGATTGTTACTTCCTAATGGATATAGCGACAGAATTGTGTAATCCTACGTACATAGGAGTCATTTACAAGATTAGTTCGATTCAAGCTTTATTTATTTGAATCTAGCTGCCCCCTGCTCCACACGGTACAATATATTGGTTGGGGAAAAAGTTTCTTCGCATTTTTTAAGAAAATTCAAAACATTTTTTAATATTGTTTATTTACATTTAACTAAAGTATGTAGGTACCATTTTGTTCGATAACTTTTTGCCATCTTGTAGGTAGGGACATGATCCCATTGCTATAGAAATATTGGGACTTCTGATCAATATACCGCGATAAGTGGTTTTGGCAGTCCTCTCGTGATGTTAACCTGACACTGCCTAAAGAATTCTGAAGAGACCTAAACAGGTGGAAATCTGAAGGTGCAAGGTCAGGACTATACGGCGGATGCATTAACACCTCCCAGCCAAACTCTCTTAGTTTTTGCTGAGTGGCTAAAGATGTGTGAGGTCTAGCGTTATCATGATGAAAAACCACACCCCTTCTGTTGATTAATTCCGGCCGCTTTCTCTCAACTTCTTGCTTTAATCTCATCAGTTGTTCGCAGTAGAGTTCAGAATCGATGGTCCTGCCTGGTGGTAACAGCTCATAATGAATAATGCCCTTCCAATCCCACCACACACACAGCATCACCTTGTTGCGAGTTAACCCGGGTTTCGCCACAGTCTGTGAAGCTTGACCGGCCTTTGACCACGACCTTTTTCGCACGTTCTTGTCGTACGTGATCCACTTTTCATCACCAGTTATCAGCTTCTTCAAAAATGGTTCGGTTTCATTACGTCGTAATAAAGAATCACAAATGAGTACACGGTTCATTAGGTTTCTTTCAGTGAGCTCGTGAGGTACCCAAATATCGAGTTTTTTTGTGTACCCAGTTTTTTTCAAATGCGCCAAAACTGTTTTGTGGTCAATTCCTAGTTCTTCAGCTACGTCGTAACTACTGATATGCCGATCTTGCTCCACTTTTTAAAAAATGGCATCCATTTTATCCGTAATAGGGCGACCAGAGCGACGTGCATCTTTGACATCAAAATTTCCGGATTGAAAACGCTTAAACCAAATTTGTGCTACTCTCACAGACACTGCACTAGGTCCATAAACATCGGAATTTTTTTTCGCGGCTTGCGTTGCATTTTTACCTTTTTTGTAGTAAAATTTTAAAATGTATCGAATTTCTTCATTAGATTCACTCATTTTGACAGTACGAAAAACAAATGAGAATCACACATTTTCCTAATTTGAATTTGGAATTATGTTCTTTAAAATTTAAACTTTCAATGATACCAAAACCAGCCAGATACAAATAGTATAGCCAAAGAGAATGTAGGCCAAAAGTTTCCATTTCCTTTTCCGACCATACCCACCACATTCGCCCAACACACCGCATTCCCAAAGGAATTAGGTGCCATGCCAGGAACACGAATACATTAAATTGGATGGAAAACACAGACAATTAGTCATTGTCATTTCACCATCCATCTTTTCATTCACAGCAAAGGCGCGCGCTAACTCATACCAAATGTCTCATTGGGGTCAGATTATCAGATAATCTCTAGCATACATAAAAGATCTTCTTACATGTCGCACGTGGAACGTTTCCTGCGAAATCCATTCCGAAAACAGTAACTTTTAGCATTTAAAAACATTATACAGAAGTTGTATCACCAAACTGTAACTTAAAATTTTTCAGAGGCGTATTATTTTGAGAACCAGATCAAAATTTTCAGGAAGCAACGTGTGCGAAGAGTGTGACAGAAAAAAAATATATATTTCCAATTTATGACCATTTGAAGTCGGTATTTCTATGTTCGAGTACAATCCAGAGTTTTCAGGAAACATTTTTAAAAAAGCATAGTACCTATATACCTACCCTTTGTTCCAAAAGTATCCGACCTGCATTCATAACTCGGCGCCAAAGTACTCAGGTGACATCTGTGGGGTAGGAAATTAACCAGTGAATAATCACGACTTCATGGGCCGTCCCAGTTCCCGAAGACTCAGTTGTCACCTAAATTGACGTTACGGCAAACCGATCGACTGGCGTTTTCAAATGTATGGAGAAATTGAAGAGCGCGCGCAGTGGGCGTTAAGCGAACTAACATTTGCGTGTCCGATCTTGATTTGACAGCTTACGCAACGTTGCCGTAAATACGTCTACGTTGCCGTTTACGTCCAATCAGCGTTTTCATACAAATCGGAAGTCCGCGTTTGACTTTGGCAGCTTGAAGAAGTAAAACCACAGAATATCTAGTAAGAACTTGTATGGAGTTTGACGTTTTTACGGAACTTCGAAGTTACGTAAACGCCAACTTAGGTGAGAACTCAGACTGACCACTCAGTTATCAATGTAGAATAGGAGGTCGCCACAAAAATGGTAACGATAACGTAAGTTCTTAGATTTGCGCCGTCGCTGTACATAATGTATTGAAAACTTTGGTTTTCCGGTGTAAAATGCCGTGCTTGGCCGACAAGTTTCGCCTCCAACGACGGAAGCCTGGTCAGGGCCACTTCGTTGCCCCTTAGTTACGTCTGATACCGCCTCGTCAAACGGTGGCTGGCGGGCGTCTCGGCTGCGAAGATTGTATAGGTGTGGATAGGTTCGGGCTGCCTCGTGGATGCGGGTAGGTGGTCAATTTGCTGCACCATAGACATACAGGACTCCGTGCACACATAGCTAACGGTGTCAGCTGGTGCCACTGTGACTTGTGTGCCCTTCGGTCTATGTTGAGCAAGTAGTGGAGTGACACCGTATTTCTAATAAATGCGACAAACGCACCAAAAATTATTCCGAAAACTGACTTTCAGAAAGAATGTGGAAATATCTGCCTTAGATGGATAATGACGTTTTATTTTTGATGAATAATCATCATTGTTAATAATACATGTTATTATTCATCCAAGGTTGTTCAATCAAATGTTGACTAATTTAAATGATTACGAAGAATAATACCAGCGCGAAATTACGAATACAGGTCGGATACTTTTGGGACCTGGAAAAGATATAGTTAGTAGGTACTGTATTATTGCTTCTTCCTATGCACAGGGAATTCGTTACCACGTCCAGTGCTGATCTCGCCACAAAAAGTATCCATGCAGCTGAGAGCAGGTAAAAAATAACCTGTTAATTATCCTGTATGCATGCAAGTTGTACTTAGGAGAGTCGTTACCCTATCAATTCCCCAAACTACGGGTAAAGCATTAAGAGCATGTAAACAGTTATGTTCCATGAACCAGTTATGTTTACATGCTCTTAATGTTTTACTAGGTTTTTTTCAATGTTGGTTTCTAAACTTTTTGTATTGGAAAATATTGCCAAGTAAACATTGGAAAAAAGGTTGTCTTGATTACGTTCATTTTTGTTTTTGTTTTAATTGATTAAAATCGGACAACTTTTAGGGGTTAGGAAACGTTAGGGCCTAAATTTTCTTACCCCTAAAGCTTTGTATCAAAATGTTGAAGGGCGTATATCGTGGAGAAGTTAAGTTATGAAAACAATCAAAACGTACAGACGGAGCTCTCAGTTGGTCTGTTTGATGGGCAAAATTTCAGAAAAATATTTCTTAATTTGGCTGAGAAGGTAACAGGCACGAGCCATTGTATGGAACTCGATCACATTGTATCTGTAAATAAGCACCTGGCCCCCCGGCATGTAAACCATGCCGGCCTGTAAGTTCGAAATCCCATGGGCATCGTCGGGCAACTTAAGATGTCCTGGCGTACGCCATATGCCGCGCTAAACATAAAAAAGATCCTCTTAAGATATGAATAACTCCAGGAAACTCTAGTGGCCGCGAGCTTGCATATGTAAAACAATTTCCCAGGGCAACCGCTCCACTTGCGCATGACGTACACGCAGCCCGAAGAGCGTCCACTGGACCTGTACTACCTGATGGACGTGCGCGGCGCGTCGGCGGCGGAGCGGCGCAGCATGGCCGCGCTCGGCGCTGCGCTGGCCGCCGGCTGCGCCAACCTCACCTCGAGCCTGCGACTCGGCGCGGGCCTAGTTTATCCGGAAGCCGGCGCGGGCGGAGCCTCCCTCTTCAACAGTTTGTCCCTTGGGCTCGACACCCAAGATTTCGTTGTAAGTTTCGACGACCGATCATTTTGATTAAAACTTTGCTAGATTCTGGGCTTTACGATCGGAAAGCAGAATAGGGGTTTCCTTCCAGTATATTTCACAAGCTCGCACGTTTGACTTCCATATATTTATGTTTAGTCTACATTTAATTTGGCCACGAACGGCAAATTTTTTATTGCATTTTTTACACATGCCCCTGCGCTATCACAGGATTTGAATGAATTAATAAACCTTGTGTTTTCATCAATCATTCAATTTAATTTTTTTTTATTGCATTTGTAACAAATTTGCAATGAAATTTATCAATTGGAAGGTGTCCGTTGTATGTTTGCCATTACCAAGTGATTTATAAACTAATAGAATATATTTGTGACATTTGTGATTTCCACATTTAACAATGCATCAGGCGACTTAAAATTCTCTTTGATAACCAAAAATACCTACGATGCGATCAAAGGTCAATATCGTCGGGTCAGGTCCGATGCTATGCTTAAAAATATCTCACTGATAACAGCATTTTTTTGGGAAATATTTGAGATGTATCAGGTATATGAGCACGTGCAACACAATACCTGATATAAGAGTTTGTTACGTTCCCTTAGATTTTCTTTGCTTCTGAAAATAGGGCACCAATTTAGGCGAAAACTCAAACTACCCCTACTGGTCCAGCTACTAGTGGCTGCGATCTGCAGGGCATAGAGGCAGCTAGAAGTCGCAGCCTAGAATCTAGGGCCTCGGCTTAGCTACCATTGGCGTCCATAATGGCTGCGATTGGTGGCCAGGCCAAGTGTGCGGCGACAATAACGTTCTGCCTGAAATTGTACTGCCAACGGTTTTTTCGTAGAATGCCGTGGAACACGCGTCGCGAAGGCAGTGCTTCAGGTGGTAACCTCGAGGGAGGTGGGATGGAGAACCTCGGCCACGAAGCTCCTGGTGTTCGCCACGGGCACCCAATTCATCGAGGGGATTGACGCCAGTAATGTATGCAACGAATCTGTCTGGTCTGTCAGTTTCCGGTAAACATGGTGAACAAATTTAAAAGTGAAATCCTGCATGATATCTTATATAATTAAATTTATAATAGAAAAAAAAACACAATACACTCAGACCTATGTATAAATTACTAAGGTCTGCTTTTTCATTATTATATTTCTTGTTCTCAATATACGCCTTCTAATGCTTGTCTTCGCGGCTGCGTGGACTTGACCCGAATATGGTATCCATAATGTTTGGTTTTTGATAAATAAGTCTAGCATTAGATACCTACCTTCATAATTT
Organism: Incurvaria masculella; assembly: GCA_946894095.1. NCBI lineage: Eukaryota > Metazoa > Arthropoda > Insecta > Lepidoptera > Incurvariidae > Incurvaria > Incurvaria masculella. The sequence continues at coordinate 11,225,262 of OX335647.2, forward strand.
TATTGGATTATTGTTTGGATGTAAATGATTAGTTTATTGTTGTAGTAATGATGAGATGAAATTTGCAACGAATATGAAATGTATGTAGAATCAACAGTGAAGAAAATACTAACAAAAACAATAATGAAAAAGGGACCATTCCAAATTATAGTATTGATTTATTTATAATAATCAATTTATTTATGATGATCGTTGATATAAAGTTTAAAAGTTTTAGGGCCGATTTTTCAATCCTCAGTTGGTACTTAACGGTCTGATAGCGAAAATGATCATAATCTCTATTATCTCAATGTAATTTTGCTAATAAAAATATGGGCTTACTACAGCCGATGGATAACAGGGGCATAAATAAATTCGTCGAAAAGTTATCTAACTGATTATTAGACCATTGAAAAATCGGTCCTATGTAAAAGTCCTCATTAATTTTGACTTACCAATAATGCTTCTTTCTTGGCTAGCTGGCACACTTTAAATTTTTATCTTAATGTTTTATTAGAAATCAAGTTTTGACCCATGGATCTAAAAGCGGAAAATTGTCCCAATCTCAAGTTCTCTAAAAGCATTTTCAAGGAGACTGTGAGATTGAATATGATAAGCATAGATGATAAGTGACGATTGTTGATTGAGATCCATCGCTTCACCCCACTTTTTATATTGAATAATGGACCCTCTATATCTAATTGTATGTTGGCGTACTGTTATCGTAAACATAACTTTTTAAAATTTGTTTGGATTTTATATAAATTTGAAACAAACACACCTTTATTGCAGAGAGCTTTCATTAAAAACCGGCCAAGTGCTACTTGGACTTGCACACGAAGGGTTCCGTACCATCGTCCAAGTTCACGTTTTTTGTATGGGGCCCCCTTTTAATATTTATTATTTTTGTATTTTGCCTATTTGTTGTTATAGCGGCAAAATAAATACACACTCTGTGAAAATTTCAGCTGCCTACCTATTACGGTTCACGAGATACAGCCCTGTGACAGACGGACGGACGGACGGACGGGCAGCGGAGGCTTAGTAATAGGGTTAAATTTTCTCCCTTTGGGTACGGAACTCTAAAAATGTGTGGTTGATTAAGTCAAAAGCGTCTGCGAAATCTATGAAAGAAATTTTAGTGTACTGTTTTTATGGTTGCTGCGCACTAATTGTAGTTAGGGAGTCCACATGTACATTCGTTAGTGAACACAAAATATTTAAGTTTGTTATTTCATCCACTAGTTTTTTTCCACTTAAATCTACTAACAACTTGAAATGTCTTAAAAAATCCGCACCGATTATAGCTTGCTGTATGTTAGCTACTATGAAAGTCCAAGTAAAATCCCTTCGCAATCCTAAATTTACGTTCAATGTCTTTGCACCATAAGTGTCTATTTCACTTCCATTTGCTGCGTACAGTTTGTAATCACTTAAAATACGGCTGGCGGGAACAACTGCTGATTTAGGAAGGACTGAAACGTTCGCGCCTGTGTCAATAAGGAAACGTAAACCACTTTGTCGGTCTGTAACACTTAAACGGTGGTTGTCTACGTGGTGTGTGTATGGATCCACCGCACCATACACTATTTGGCGTTTCCCTTATAATTGCATGGCTGCTCGCACTTTGTCGCTTTATCATTAAATCTGAAATGATAAAAGCAAAGCCAGTCTGGGCTGTCAGGTGTCCGGCGCGGTGTCGCATTTCTTCTGTTCCTTGAAACGGATCGGTCTCGATACGGCCGTCGTCCGCGTGCGTCATCGCGCCTCGAGAAATGCAGCTGCGCTATTTCGTCCCGCAACTTAGCTATCTCCACTGCCAGATTGCTGTGTTGGCAACTTTGGGTCGGGCTGCCGTGTTGCGATGTGACGGTTGCTACCTGATGTTTGTTTAAGTGCTCTAACATCGTATCCGCCATGACCGCCAAATCGTCGAGAGCTGGCTCCTTTGATACCGATAGCACGGCGCGTGCCGAGGTTGGTAGGTGGCCCATCCAAAGTATTTTTAGCGCCTCGTCCGGAACTTTTTGTGCAGCCAAATCACGCATTCGGCGCAACAGATGGCTTGGTTTTTGGTCACCTAGCTCGAGACCACTCAGCAACTTATGGAATTGTTCCGTCGCAGACTCCTCGTATACTGATATCAATCGCTCTTTGATGGCGGCGTATTTATCGGCAAGGGGTGGGTTTATCAAAAGGTCACTAACCTGTTTAACATCCTCTTTCTTCAGGACGCCAACTACGAGGTCATGTTTTTGTTGGTCCCCCAATTTGTGAGCCGCTATTACCGACTCAAATTGGGCGAACCATAGCCGCGTGTCATCCCTCCAGAAAGCTGGAATCCTCGATTGCAGGGATAGCGCTGAAACGGCCGCGGTAGCTTGCGTCATGTCGACCGGCGCCGGTGGTGGCGTGGGCAACGGAGGTGCAGCCGATGCGGTAGGAGGAATTTGCTGGTACATGTTGAGTCACTTTACACTTAGAGTTCTCGTCGGTTTCTTCAGTCGGGGTCACCACTTTAGTGTACTGTTTTTACTACTGGAAGTCTCTCGAATAAAGAATACTCATATCCTTGTATTATCTTTTATTACTTCAAAAAAACACGCTTTACAACCACTTCGGGCGAGTCCCGTACGATGACTGACTTGGCGGTTGCAGCCGTGTGAGGCGGTCACGTCGATACGCTATATCGCTGCATTGCATTTCTCTACCACCACAAAATGTACATTTTTATATTTTCTATGGAACACTTTTTCATGATCATGTTTAAAATCGTGTTGGCTATAGTATCGGCGTCTTAAGAACGGCCTGTAAGAAATGCACCCCATACAAACGTAGTTGACTAGTCATTTGAAAAACACTGTTCCAATTTGCTTGTTATGTGGTATCTAATATTCGACCATAAATATCTGTGTCTGCACGTTTTTGTTTTGCTGAAATTTCTAAAGTAAGATATCCGATCCGCATAGAGACGGCGGCGCGGGACACAAGAGGGGGCGTTCAGCTACATACAACCAGATTAGCTGTTTTTCTCATTTATTTTATTATTTATTTATTCATTTACTTATTTAGTTGTTTTTACCGTATTGGTTCTGTAGGCAGACATAATATAAAGTAAGATAAATAACAGGCAAAAGAAAATCTTCATACTAATCTTCTTTTGTCTGTTGTGTGACACAGGATAAATTTTTCGAAAAGACAAACACGTGCAGGCATAGATATTTGTTGTTTGATATTAAATCCCAAATATCAAGCAAATTGGAATAGTGGTTTTCAAATTATTAGCAAACTACGTTTGTATGGGGAGCGTAATTTTCTGATATTAGTGCCTGATATGTGATGCTCTCTTGCAGCTAAGACGGAACTCCATCGGAGTGATTTTCGCGGTGACTCGGGAGCAGATCAGCGTGTACGAGGAGATGCGCGCGCACATCGAGGGCGCAATCGCGGCCGTGCTCACCGAAGACTCCAGCAATATCGTCGAAATCGTCAAGGGCCAGTACAATGTTCGTGCCGTCTCTGTACTTGCTCTTTCTGTAATTCGCTACTAAACGAATACCAAGCCGTAACCTAGTATTGTATTCGGCAGAATCGTGTTTCTTCAGTGGAGATGAAGGACACCTCGAGGGGCGTGGTGGAAATGAAGTACCGCTCGTCGTGCCTGGGCGGCGGCGGCGGCGGCGGCGAGGGCGAGGAGATCAGCCGGTGTAACGGCCTCATGGTTAGTTTATTTTATTTTATTTATATAACTGATATGAGTGGCTAATACCACACCTAATATAATGTCATTATATTAGCCTAACACAACATATGGGAACTTAGGTAATGTATAAGTCAATGGAACTTAGTAACATGCCGCGATCTTTCTCATATCGCAAGGCTACATTGAACCAGATGCGATGGTAGTATTCCGGGCTGGATAAATCATGCCACCTAAGTAGGAAGAGCGACCTCGAAGTGGAATCAGAGCCACGTCCAGTCTCAACAGTCGAACGGTCATAGGTAAACATATAGATAGGATAGGAAACATAAGAAACATTAATTGCTTCGTACATATAAGATAATTATCAATAGTAAGTAACAAAATGTCTAAGTCCTACTTATTTACGCCAAACATTTCCATCTACAAATGTTTCTGTTTAATCAAGCAACATTTTAAAAGTATTCTAATCTTTTATTTTCGTTATTTCTCTATGAGTCATAACCACATAATGTAATTTATTGTAAATTAATATAGGTCGGGGATGAAGTGGACTTCGAGGCGGAGATCACGGTGACTGAGTGTCCCGCCAACCGCAGCAAGTGGACGCAGAACTTCCAGATCTACCCGATTGGCGTCAACGCGAGCCTTGCCGTGGAGCTGCAGATGCTATGCGAATGTCCCCGCTAGTCACACCGCTAGCAGCCCGGAGACCTCGTGAGTATGAGGAGTACTTCGAGGCAGAGATCACGTAAGGCAGTGGCCGGCCAACGGCAGTCAGTGGACGCAGAACTTCCAGATCTACCTGATTGGCATTAACGCGAGCCTTACCGTAGAGCTGCAGATGCTATGCGAATGTCCCCAATAGCCAAACCGCTAGCAGCCCGGACACCTCGTAAGTATGAGGTGTACTTCGAGACAAAGATCACGTTACGCAGTGCCCGGCCAACGGCAGTCAGTGGACGCAGAACTTCCAGATCTACCTGATTGGCATTACCGCGAGCCTTACCGTAGAGCTGCAGATGCTATGCGAATGTCCCCAATAGCCAAACCGCTAGCAGCCCGGACACCTCGTAAGTATGAGGTGTACTTCGAGACAAAGATCACGTTACGCAGTGCCCGGCCAACGGCAGCCATTGGACGCAGAACTTTCAGATCTACCCGATTGGCATTAACGCGTGTCGTGGAGCTGCAGATAATATGCGACTGTCGATTCGAGAGCACTGAGCCCCTAGTCCTACTTGTCACCTAAATTGGCGTTTACGCTAAACATATTGGTTAGCGTTTTCAAATGTATGAATACATTGAAGAGCGCACGCAGTGGGCGTTAAGCCAACTATCATTTGCGAGTCCAAGTTTGATTTGACAGCTTACTCACCGTATCCGTAAATATGTCGTGGCCGTTCACGTCAACTCCGCATTTTCATACAAATCGGAAGTCTGAGTTTGATTTGACAGCTTGAAGAAGTAAAACCACAGAATAAGTTGTAAAAACTTGTACGGAGTTTGACGTTTTTACGTAACTACGAAGTTATGTAAACGCCAATTTAGGTGAGAACTCAGACTGACTCCTCTGCTGGAGTTCCTGGCCAATCGCCGTCAGTAGATTTCGATGAACAAAAATGGCATGAGTATTTCCCTGTAGCAACAAAAGGTATGCGACTATCCTTGCGGGCATATCGGACACGCCATGAGTAGAAGGTAATTTCCAGGTGAAGATAATGGTGTCTCAGAGTGTCTAGCTGCCGTCGCCAGCGGAAGCAGAAGGTACATTCAGATTCACATGATATGCGACTGTCCTTGCTATCGTCCCGGACACCCAGTGTCTCATTACTTCGATCATCACACTTGCCAGTGGACTCAATCCAGATCCTCCTGTGGGCATCAACTAGAGCATCACGGTGAAGCTGCAAATATTATGCGACTGTTCCAGAAAAACATCCCATCCCGGATACCTCGTAAGTTCTTCAAACTCTCGCTCACATCAAATCACATGATCACAAATCACAAATGCATTATGATAATAAAAAATACAGAGGATTTATATGACATAATCCTAGGAATAAAACAATAATGTTGGAATTGTGAAACTACGCATGTACACACATGCGTAGTTTATTGTTTACTGCATATTTTTATCTCACGATGATAGCTAGTGGCAGTGGTGAGCTCAAATTCATGGTCGAGTGAATGTTTGTAATCAAACCGCAATTCGGGATAGCGCAATGAAAAAAAACAGCCATATTTTTGGACTAATAGGTATATTTGGTCGTAGAAGAGAGATCATCTAACGACCAATCATCCTCCCCTCCACACAACTCAAGTTGCGTATTCGTATAGAAGTATGCTAGAAAATGGCGATACCACGAAATCACGGATGAAAACCACAATCGAACAGTTCTGAAAGTTCTTCATAGAAATATCTAGTGAAATGTCAAAATAATAGTTTAGTTAAATTAAATATGATATGTCCGCTTACCGTACTGCAAGCCTGCATGATGTCCGATATCAGAGTGAAACTATTTTCCCAAGAATAATATAACATTCTAAATTTAAAAAAAAAATTAACAAAAAAAATAACCGGCTTCAAAGAAAAAGCACTAAAAAGTAAAAAATAATTTCCATTTTTGTAGTTACGATTTTTGTTATTTTTTGAGTTGGCGTCAGCCGGGCACGCGCTGCGCCAATCAAGAGAACCTTGGCTACCTTGGCTGACACCGACTCAAAAAATAACAAAAATCAAAATTAAACTGGAATTATGTATACAAAAATGGAAATTATGTTTTACTTTTTAGGGCTTTTTCTTTGAAGTCGGTTATTTTTTTGTTATATTTTTTTTATTTGTTTATTTTTAGTGAATCTGAAGTACAACGTTGTACACGTTCTTTCCAATAAAAAATGAATCACGGCATGAATCGGTTGGCGTTATATTGAGTTATTCGTCCATTTGTCGCGCACATCTTAATACAAATTTAAGACTTATATGATTTTCTTATGGATATCATTGTCAGAACGTAACCAAATTAAAATGGGACCACTTGGGAAGCACTAGCTATCATTTAAAAAAATAATCATCAAAATCGGTGCACCCAGGCAAAAGTTATGAGGTAACAAACATAAAAAAAAACATACAGACGAATTGATAACCTCCCCCTTTTTTGAAGTCGTTTAAAAATATGTGACCTTTGATTGTTCGACTTTCAATTGTTTTTACATTTAGCTAAGTGAAAATCGTGGAGGTAACTTCTTCACATCTATGGTGAAAATGATACGGCGAAAATAATCGAATACGGGTTCCGACGTGGGACTAACTCAGTAGAAACGGCTCATAATGGCAATACTGTGTTTGGAGAGGATATGAGGAGCAGGCTTTATTTATTGTAATTTACAGGAATTTCTTTAAGGGCCGATTTTTCAATTTCTCAGATAGTACTTATTGGACTGATACTACAAATTCAGGATTGTCAAAAGACGGATAGCCATTGCCGGAGAATTATATCTTCTATCACAATGGGGTGTACGGCGCCGCCACATAAAACTATGCCAAGCTATCTATAGAGGTTGTGTTTACTCGTGAATCACAGGCAATCACATTGCCCGTGTTTTACATCCATTTAAAAGTAGTTAATCATATTAACTCAGTTTAATTGGCCAACAACCTATAACCTTGAAATTAACCCGGGGCATAGTTTTATGTGGCGCCATCTGGTGGTAAGTTTGGCAGCCGTCCTCCCCATTATCTGACTTAATTTAATTTTACTAATAATAATAATAACTAATAAAAATAATGTTAATAATTTTATAAACATATGTAGTTACTATATTGGATGAATAAGCAGGAGCGTAAATCAATCCGTCGAATAGTTATCTGGCTGTTTATCAGACTATTAAAAAATCAGCCCCAAATCCTATTTTATTGAAAAAAACTTTGTAAAGTATTTATTAGAATTTAACATTTTTCCCCAAAAAATTAAAGGTTAGCTGGATAGAATATCCAGACGATTTTATGATTCTCATCAGACGTCTCATCACGCTAGGTGTCACTCGAGTTATTCGTTAATTTCTCAGAGAGTACCTACTTAACTAATCAAGTTCAAATTTATTATTATACAACTTTAGGTGCATCCGTACGATATTAATGTTTTAAGGGTTCCGTACCCAAAGGGTGCCTCCGCTGTCCGTCCGCCCGTTCGTATGTCACAAGGCTGTATCTCATGAACCGTATTTTTTTATGCACCTGACATGAATGGCTAATAATACCATACAACTACCGTTATGATATTAGCCCAATACACCATATTCCCGAAGGAATTAGGTGTCATGCCAGGACCTTCCCTATATGCACGGCTACATTGAAATGGATGAAAAACACGGACAATTTTTCATTGCCGCTTCGACCATCTTTTCATCCAATGCGATGGTATCAACCCGGGCGGGCTTAAACCCTACCACCTAGTAGGGGGAAGGGACCTGCAGTTTTACATGGATTCCGAACCATAGAGCAGCTAGATTTCTAAAAACCATCAATTTAGTCTTAGTATCATACGTAAAATCTACAAACGAAGTATCTTAGAAAACAAAGCAACTTACTGCATGAACACCCCTTAAAGGTTTATTATTATTATAGATCATGCCATATCGGTTCAAACGATTTTGTTGAGGACCAGCCTTTTGGTGGGTTACTTTTTTTTATCCAGGAAATAATTCAGACCGAAATCAATCCAACCCGAGCGGAGCCGGGTACCGCAGCTAGTTACTAAATAAATATCTGTAATAAAAGGACTACAGTTTTATTAAAAGCGTTTTTTCTTTTCATTTCAGGGTTAAACACTACATTGCAAGACGCAGTATGCAAGGAGCGCATATCAAGCTTTTTTTACAACTTTTTTATCCAACAAAGTGCGACACATGCTTTTGAAAATACATGTTTGACAAAGAGCCGTGGTAACTTGATTTACGAGTTCATCCTCAGAGATTGTCGCCAAATGCTATTTCAAAAATATTTTTCTTAAAAGAAATAATATTAAAAATAAGACCAAAGAGATTTGGTCGAATCGAATGGTTAGAAACAATAAAGGAAACCTGCATGTAGCGTATTTACTAACTTATATTTGATTTTATATTACCTTGTATCAAAAATGACGATGACTTTTTACACCTGAATAATTTAGATCATAATTCCTATTCCTTTTCCTAGTCATTATGGTTGTCCAAAAATGGTCTTATGATATTGTTTTTTGTAAGCAATAGTAATCAATCAAACACTTGTTTGTAAGTATCAATGGAAAAAAAAATAGAATGACAAACCTGACGAATTTTCTTGTCGGCTCTTCTTCGCCAGAAGTAATCGAACCGACAGGAATAAACAATCAGAATCCGAGTGTGTAGTATACATATAATGGAGGAAATAAAGAAACTGAAACTATGATTAAAAAAGATTAAACATAAAAGAGGAGCAAAAAGTCGTTTTGTTAAAGGTTTTGGTCTCATCTGCCACTTATCAGTCACTTTAGCGAATTGGTTGGTAGTATAATGGCATAAATAAACTACTGTCATGGACAAATGATGCGCAAAGTGTGTTCCCCCCTAAGCTACTGCTGTTCCTCCTGGTCTCCTTCACTTGTGTAGGACAGGGGTTGCAAAGAACACATAGGAGCGGGCGAGTAAGTCAGATAACATAGTTTGTGTGCGTTTCGATGCAGTTAGACATGAATCGTGACTCGTTCGAGATAATGTCTCACAGTGCCGCACCACTCCATACGTGGGTTACTGTAAGAATAGGGCGGGCAACTTTAGGCATTTTAACAAACTGATTCCATAATTAACATTCATATAATCTAGGTACTGCACGGAAAGATCGGTAGAATCTGCCCCTACCGGTAGGGACATTAACGCATTCGCAGTAGTAGGAGGTGAATGTAGGGTCGCGGCGGAGGCGAACGGGCAGTGATTGATCACGGCATGGAGTCAGCAGTCAAGGTGGTAGCACGGGCCCGGCCTAGGTGGGTAGGGGGACAGCGCGGTCGCTCTAGGAATAAATGGTTTGCAGGTGCGCGCGCCGTCCCCGCCCGTGCCGCGTCGCCGCTGCCATAGAATAATAGTGCCGCTCTAACTCCGCGTCCCGCCGCACGCCACGGCCAGCGCCACCTACATGCGCCCTCGGGAAACTTCTTCCACAGCCTCCGACATTACTTCGAACTCCAGTGCAACAGCTGCAGCCTACTTCTTTGTGGTGAGCAGCGGCGTACCGCAACAGGTAATTATGTTCGTTGCTTTTGAATTATCCGCGTGTTACTTTAAGTGGTTAAGAAGTGAATTTTGGGTTTCTAAATCAGCCCGAAAGATACCAATGTTGCATTTTATTAATCGAATGTAAGCGACGTTATTTTGCACACCATTAAACAGGAAAAGTTTTCAAATTTATGATCGTGTTCCGGGGTACAATTTTAAACGGAATGGTCAATTCGAGTCGAAATGGCAACGACGCATGGAAAATATCAAACCAACTGCAACTGAATGGCAAACAGACAGCGACAAGTAAATAGAGAAAAAAAACTAAATAAGTAACCTGATATACTTTTTTGAAGGTATTTTTAATAAATTGGTTGTAGGTACCTTTACTTTTACTTTACTGTACATTAACTGTTTAAAAGTTTAACGGGAAAAATCGCAATTTTCATTTGGCATTTAATAAAACCTAATCCTGGTGTTTTAGAGAGAATTGCTTTACTGAAGGCCAGAATAAATATGTTTTTTTCTTGTCATCATCTTTCTATTATATTCTACAACACCCATCGATATTAATTAGTTCAATGACAGCACCTCAAATATTTGGGCACTTCTGACCAATTTCATCCTAAGGATTTACTGGGTATTATATAGCGATAATCACTACATCAAATAACAAGATTTTTTTATTGACATTTTAGATTTTTAGTTCATCATTAACATATTTGAAAGATTTGTTTTTCTATACACTCGTAGCTGTGATACAATCAAATACTTCTCCATAGTTTTAGACAGAACACCGAGGAAGAAGACGATATTTCCATTCCCATTCGTGTTAAAGCGTAACCGACTCTCGAAGAGAAAGAAAGCTATATATGCATGCTAGCGGGTACTTCGTGACAAGCGCAGCTCCTGTACTCATGGAGCGAGCACGAGTTTAATTTACAGATGAAAGTGAACCATGATGTCATCGCTGACAAATTTATATTGTGTAATTAGAATAAATAGAAAGGGTGACACATGCGAAACGGTTGAACGCGAGTAGCTGTTATTCCATGCGTAAGAAAGTTTGTGACTCACCGGTGACTCACCGTTTGAATCAATCGTGTGAATCAATGTGACCAAAATGCTTTCAGAATCTAAATTAGCAAAAATAAATATCCTGAAATACGTCCAACGCACCATATTCCTGTAAGAATTAGGTGCCATAGAAGGACCTTCCCTTTCAACTGCACGGCTATATTGAACTGGTTGGAAAACAAAGTTTTTTTTAATTGCCGTATGGACAACATTATCATCCAATGCGATGGTACCAACCCGGGTGGGATTAACCCTTCCACCTGTATTATAGGGACATTTATTTTTACACGGATTCCGAACCATGAAACAGTTGGTATATCTGAAGAAATGTACCCTTCAAAATGTACCATTTCAGAAAGTTAATAAATTGGTTCATGAACAAGCTGATGCGGAGATTGAACTCAAGTCATAAGAAACAAGGCCCCGCGCCCTTAAGGTGCCCCCGTAAGCATCAGAAAATTTCGCCTCCCATACAAACGTAGTTTACTAATCATTTGAAAACTACTGTAGCTATTTGGTAACACATATCTGGCAACAAATATCTGTATCTGCATGTCTTTGTTTTTTCGGTAAATGTATCCTGAGTCAAACCACAGAGAAAACAAAATTAGTATGAAGATTTTGTTTTTGCTTTCATCTGGTTCGGTTTGGATTTTTAAAAAAAACAAAAGCATGCAGACACAGATATTGGTTCCCTGATGTTAGATATCAAATATCAATTTAATTGGAACAGCGGTTTCTAAATGATATGTAAACTACGTTTGTATGGGGAGCATATCTTACGGGCCGTTCTTAAGCAACGAGCCGCTAAAATGCGCAATGCTGATAAATGATCAAACTGGGAGTCTCTTGTACGTTGTGTTCTCAAATTAGACAAATATTCATACATTTTAATAAAAAAAGTTTGAACACAGAGTATGAGCGTCAGATATTTACTGTTGCAGGTTTCAAATATAGATAGACCATCAATGCATCTTTCATCTTTTTGAAATTGCAAAATAATTAGTAGTTATTTTTAAAAGTGATAAAATATGGGGTTACTTACTTGCTTATAAACGCAATAAAAGTATACTCAATGCAAGTATTATCACGCCCTCAATTACTGAAACTAGATCATAGGTTACTGCTTTCCAAAACGGAGCCTTTCCAACTATGTACTGATAAATGCCACATTTTAATAATAAAGCACTTGGGAAATTCTTAGACCAGGCTAGGCCTTGGGCCGCGCTCGTTCAGGAAACTGTCTGCATTTCATTATTCTGTTCCACAACTCGCTCGTGGGTCTTGCCGTCGCCGCGTCGGTTTCGCTACTCTATTTTTGTTGCATTTTCAATAACGGCATATTTTGTACAGCTCGTGGTCTAGGGGCTAGAGGACTTGCCTTTCGTGTGAGAGGTTATGGGTTAAAATCATCACCCCAGTCATCCACCACTTCCTTTCTCTTTCTGAGTCAGAAAAGTGAATTTCGTTACGAATATGAGCCGTTCCATGGTTCGGAAACCATTTTGGTCCCCTTCCCCTACCGAGTGGTAGAGTTAAGCCTGCCCTGGTTGGTAACATTGCATTAGATTAGCTTATAGTTCAAGCGACAAAGGAAAATGGTCCGTGTTTGCCATGCAGTTCAGTGTAGCCATGCTCATGACGGTAGTTGTGTAGCCAACCCTGTCAGATTCCTTAAAAAAAATGAGCGACCTCACCTTAGAAACGTCAAAACGGTAACTCCTGTCAAGTTTTAATTAGGAGTTTTTAGATGAAAGTCTAGTCTCTAGTCTAGTCAGCCTAGAAGGTCTATCTAGTCAGCCAGGGAATTAAAAGACTGCACCTCATGCTCGCAAGCATGAGATGCCATATTGCCAAACTGAGGGTGGCACGAAAAAAATAAATAAATATATAGTTAAGTATATTATTGTGCGAGACATGGCTTAATAATAATAAAAATTATAATGTGAAAATAAAGATAGTAGTGTTCTTTGCATGTCTCAACCTCAGCGAATGAGATTCTGGATGACAGTTGGCCATAAACCTACCAAAAACTTATCAAGCTCCTGACAATTGGCCTGCATAAAGTGGAACACGGTCATACGTCACAAGACTATATTATCAATAGTCACATGCCATTTTTACCCCCTTTTTACCTCTATGTAAAAATATGTACTCCATAAGCAGTAAGAATCTTAGATAAGAATAAGGTTTGGAGGAAAAGAAGAGCGTTTGTTTGTCTTTAACTGGTTATGGTGCTGTCACTACAACAAACACAAAAACAACAATCGTTGTTATTAATATTATGACTGCCTACAGAATTAATATGATAAATAAATAAATAAGGGAAACAGCTTATCTGGTTTTAGTCTTTTATTTAGACAATTATTTATTTATCATATTAATTCTGTAGGCAGACATAATATTTGTCTTTAAACCAAAGATCGTTTTATATCTGCTTCCAACAAATTGTAACGTAATTACCAGCACAAAGTTTGAAATGAAAGATTTAAGGTGGCCCAACCCGCTCATCTCCCCATACAAAAGGGGAAAGAAGATCACGCCCATATTTCTTGTCAGAGATCCAAAATTTTGCTCAAAATAGCTTTATTTGATCGAACTAGATGTCTGATGACCATTGGCATTGTAAAATTGTGTTTAGTTTCTAAGTTATAAGGTCCGAAAGTTCGAATTTTTCGCGCGTTTTATACAATAACTTTGGAGATGGATTATGCAATGATAAAGTAAGAACATCGTAAAAAGATTAGTCATCAGACATAGCTTATTTAATCAAGATTTATGATCTATTTGGTTTTTGTTAGATTTTTGACTACAGCGGTCGTGGTTTACTTTTAGCTGTTTACTCGTTTTGAAATTCAAATTTTCGTAAATCTTATGCACTATGCACATTTTCTTTTTTGTGGACATGTTGCATCTTCCTCATCACGGAGCCTGTCTTACTCTTTGAAACAGAGCAGGTCCCAGAGCGTAACAGCACGGTTTTGTACCGTGCCCGCGAATGAGTTGGGCCCGCCGGGTTGGGCCACCTTAAGGTTATATTATTGTGATATATTTTTCTCACGACTTTATTTGATTGGCAAAATTTGGTATCTATTTTCGAAAGAATAGCGAGGAAATTTAATTTTAATTTCATAGATTAAGAAATAAACTTTTCAAATCTATTCTCTTTTATGCATGGAGGTACATTCTTCACTTTCATGGTTTTATGTGATGTAATCTCTGATCTACGAAAACATTAAAACGCGTGATTTTCATACTTTTCATTAGGTGTGATGCGATAATTGTATATTTCTTCGTAAAGTTTTCTTGCAAAATAGAAACCATAAGTAACAAAAACCAATTCAAATTTCACAAATTGAGTTTAAATTACTTCGGTAATTTGGTTTGGCAAAAAACTAAACTTGAAGAGCTTTAGATCGGCTTCCTTTGTCGCGTGGTCAGCTCTAAATAAAGCTTTTTGTAAGAGAGGTACATAATGGCAGGAAGAGCGCCCATTATAGCGCGGTGGCGTTGGTGGCGTGCCGCTTTTGGAGGGTTGCCGGCGAGTGGCACGCGCCACCACGCCGCAGCCTTCCCGGCCCGCAGGCACGCTCGGCCCCGCCGTCAGAGCATCGCTGCCCAAATTATGGCTACGCTAGTGTGCGTTTCATTATCATTGCCACTGAATTCTGCGATCGCCTCGCTTCAGGGCGGGCCGGAGAAATGTGAAGCGGAACGTTTCAGGACTGCCGGTCATTAAGATATCTGATAAGTTAATTACGCCATCACGTGATCGCGAAGGCCGCTCCGAGGCAGCTCCGCGCTGTTTGCATTTTCGAAAGTACTTAACTTACTACGCGCCATAAACATCGACCGTTACTGCCCGCTTTACTCTAATCAAGTATGCTAGCGCGACCAAGTTGGAGAAAATTATTAAGGCTCGAAGTTTTTGGAACGATTTTTATATTCTCAAAATCGCTTGTGCCAGTATTGTTGGGAAAAACAATTTAATCAAAGAAATATTTACCTTTTACTTCTATATACTTTGTGCAATCCGTTCTCTAGCGGCAATTGCCACACCATCGCCATAATTATAATCGTCAAGGATGAAGATGACTCAGACGATCCTCCACCTTCACATATAAATAACGGATCTAGAGGATCGGTGGGTTCTTATATTTGCAATGTCTACTATGAAGTCGTGCATTCCCTGCCTGTTCCGCGTTAAGCGGTGGTAGAAAAGGGGCGGAGGGACAGCGATATGCAGCTCCGAAGAGCATTCTCCATGGTAAAGACGACAGCGAAAAACCCTACATCCCTTCGGGTCTCTAAATTTAGGGATTTTCGCCTCCGAAAAGAAGGAAGTCACGGTACCTTAACTGATACATCATATAAAAAAAACCGAACTAAATTACGCCATTTTGTATGTATGGCCAATAATTTCGAATCAACGATGTTAACCAACAAAAAGTGTTAGATTAGAAGCCGTGTAAAGAAACTCCATCATCGCCGGGGTCGCACAGGGTCGTCGCTGGAACGAGCGGTATTTAGTATTTAGGGGTCGATATTCACTAGCCGGTGCCGCTGCCGCCGCGGCCGCTACCTCGCTTCAATCACAACACCGATTAAAAGCTACCTGAGGTATTCAAGTTAAGTCGATACTGCAGCGTACAAACATTATATTTCCAGCGAATTCTTTATGGCGCTGCACGATAGGTGCTATACATATTATACGTATCCTGCTTGTTGTAAAACTTCACCGAAATTATGACTCAAATAATATTTTCTACTTGGACCTACGTTTTTCCGAGGACCGATTGGTATCCTCCGTTAACATTACACATGTACGACATACGTGCAAACAGAAAACTGTTTCTATTCACCATGTATAATCGGAACTATTCAAATAAACCTGCTTGAAAAAAACATAAACGGCCATTCAGCGGGGGAACGCTGCTTCGCTCATTGGGACTATTTATTATTATTAAATTATTTCGTTCGATATTCTCTGTTTTTTTTTCTTTTCATTTCTGTTTTATACTTTATTGTTCTTCCCATTGAATAAGAATAAACACCTTTGCAATAAATATGTAAGTCCCTTATATTCAGGTGTGGTGATCTTCACTACCTATCATGCGTACTAAATGAGTGATACTTATCACGGTAGTAAAATGTTTCTTAAAAAAACACCTAGAACAAATGTATGTAATAAAATGAGTTATTTAGTATAATAGTATTTTCAACTGAACACTGTCTTGTTCATTTCAGGAGCTTAAAGTCGGTTATCATTGAGCGTTGCGTGCGGCATATCCACCGCCCTCCCCGCCGCCTACCGCCTCCGGCCAGTCACTACTGATAGCATCTACCTGCCGCCGCAACCACCCATCCCTCCGCGCCGCAACCTCGGCACCTGCTTACCTGCCCTTCACCTCAGACAAATGACTGCCATGTATCTACAGGCCAATTAGACCGTGGCCTCGTGCCGGCAGAATATTTTTGTATACCGAAAGTTCTACGGTCGTGTTTATCTACATCCGAGACGGTACTTATATGTCACGGACACCGTTTCCAGTCTCTGGAAAAAATCTGCAGCCGAGGGAAAGCGTAATTCCTTTTGAACACGCGAGCATAACAATTAGCACAGTTCGCAGACGGCATTAGGGCGGGCGACCCGGGCGCGAACGCCCGCCCTCGACGCGACGGCATTGTTGTCGCGTGGCACTGTGTAGCTTGCTCGCTCGTAGCAACCAATCTACCGTGCATTTATACCGCGCCGGTCAGCGTAGACTGCTACGCCTGCTACGCCGCCGCCATCCCTGATGCCTTCGTTCAACACTATTACATTTTCTTTGACTCATTGACAGGAATGCTTGTTCCACATTTAAAAAAAGGTTTAGATTATGTAATTTACATATATAAAAATTTAATAATTTTATGTATTTAATGGATACGACATTACCGTTATCTAATTCATTTGAGTTTCAGCGACATCTGCATTTGAAGCATTGTAATCAGATATTGAAAATAATCTGAAAAAGTATTGTTCCTGCTTCCGACGAATGTCACGATTTTATCGACTTTTTCAGATTATTTTTAATACCGATTACAATGCTTCAAATGTAGATGTCGCTGAAACTCAAATTAATATCTAAAAATGTTAGACAAATAAGTTACAGAAAATAGATTCTAAGAGTACTATAGTATTCATTATTTTCTATACATGTAAAAATATAAATGATTTAATATTGAAATCGTCGCTGCACACGGTCCGTTTTCTAAACATAAATTTATTTGTAGCATCAAGCATTCAAGGGATCGAGTCACTCGTATGCGACTAGTTTTATTTATAAATGAACGTATGTACATGCAAAGGGTATAAAAGTTTTGCCTGAGGCAAAGATTCAAAGATTCAAAGAGTTTATTTGTGATCTTTAGTTTTGTACACTTCTATCACATCATCAAGGTTTATACACAGGTCAGTATATAATTCTACAAGTTATTAGCATTCAAATTATTAAATAAATTTTCATTAAGGCACAGTAAGAAATTCGATATAAAAATTAACATTATGCATTAAACATTTAAATTAAAATCATTCCATCAAACATTCATAAATTACAATTAAAATTTAAAACATCAGAAAGTATTGTATTAAAGTCAGTCATTATAAAATTAACTATACTGAATATATATACACCAGAAATTATTAAAATATTACTTATTTTTCTTACAAAAAGTAGTATAGGTCATAAAAAGTTTTTGTGAGCAGCCATTTATGCAGGTTTTGTTTGAATAGGTTGTCACTTTCTTCTCTTTGTAACTCAATGGGTAACTTGTTATATATATTAGCTGCTTGGAACTTAAGGCTTCTTTGGAAACACATGGTGCTGTGGCTTGGCAGTTGGAGGAGGCATTTGTGTCTGGTGCGGTAAGTATGATCGCGTGTGTTGTACTCCGACATATTACTTCTCGCAAACAGCGCGACCCTCTTCACGTACGCATCGTACATCGTGAGCATGCTACATGTTTGAATATGGGTGCACAGTGTGCATCCCAAGCTAAACCACCTACAATTCTCACTGCTCGTTTTTGTAAGGGAAATACTCTTTGAGCGTCACCAACCCTACCCCAGAACTCCAGACCGAAAGTCATTGTGGAGTAGAAGTACCCATAATATGCATTTTTCATGGTCTTTGCGTCACATGACTGGGATAGAATCCTGAGGCAGTAGCAGGTTTTGCTCAATTTAGCACATAGTGTTTCAATATGGTCGGTGTACCTAAGATTATGGTCTAGTGTCAAACCTAAAAATTTGTGTGACATTTGAAATTTTATCGTATCGTCCATGTGTTGTATATGTCTTCAGAGATAATTTTGTTAATAATGGAGAATTGCACGTAACCAGTTTTTGATTTATTCATTAAAAGTTTGTTTGCTGTAAACCAGTCGAACAAAGCTCTTAAGCAGTATTCAAGCTTGGATAGCAATTCTGTTTTATCTTTTGCTTTGACTATTGCATTGGCATCGTCTGCGTACAATATTAGTAAAGCAAATTTTAAAGCCTTTGGTAAATCATTTATAAATACTAAGAATAGAAGGGTTGATAGAATTGACCCTTGCGGCACTCCATATTTTATAGCAAAGGGTGCGGAGTGTACCTCTAATATATTGGTATCCCTCATACAATTTGTGGTAACTTGGCCTCTTCTGTCATGCAGATATGATCCTCAACCAGTCCAAGGCGATGCCTCGTATGCCATAGAAGTCTAATTTTTCGAGGAGCAGCTTGTGATCCACAAGATCGAACGCCTTAGATAGGTCTACGAATATACCTGCGGTTTGTTCCTGTCTATCAAGGCCTTCCAAGTCATTTGTTGTGAGCTGATAGGTAGCTGTGGAAATGGACCGCCCGGGACGGAAGCCATGTTGTGCTTCGGTTAATATATCATTGGTGTTAATGAAGTTCATAAGTCTAATATACATAGCTCTTTCAAACATTTTGGAGAATACCGGCAGTATTGATACGGGGCGATAATTCTCTACAGAAAGTTCAGAACCTTTTTTAAACAGCGGTACTATCTCTGCCTTTGAGAGTTCTGCGGGAAATACTCCAGTCTCAAACGATAAATTAACGAGATATGTCAGCGGAAATATTATTGGTTTATAGCACTGTTTTAATAGAGATACGGGCATATCATTAATATCCTGCGTGTTTTTATTTTTAAAAGAGTTAATTATTTTAATTATTTCTCTTGTGTCGCATGGTTTAAGAAATAATGTGTTCGGAATATATCTTTTAGTATTGTCTCTGAGTAGTTTATTTGATGTTTGAGTGCATTGTGGTATTGTGGCAAGTAATTTTTCAGCAATTTTGAGTAGTGTTCCGCAAACATATCTGCCACTTTTTGTGGCTCGGTGATTGGGTGACCTTCATTGTTTACTAATTTAGTATTTTTTACAACCCTATTGTATGGTACTTTCGTAGTTTCACGCTTAACAATGTCCCAAATGGTTTTTTGTTTATTCTCACTATTGCTTATCATTGATTCATAGTATTTTGATTTTTCTTTCTTTATTTGGATGTTGTATCCCTTTTTCAGTCGCTTTAAAGTGTCCTGGTATTCTTGGCTATCGGTACTGCGCCCTAATAGTTCAAATATTTCAATTTTTTCTTTTAGGTATTTGCTGTCTTCCGAGAGCCAAGGTGCGAGAAGTTTGCGTTGGTTATAAACATATGTTTTTTGTTCTTTTGGAAAAGCTACATTGAAGTATTTTGAAAATATATTAAAAAATACATTAAAAGCGTCATTTGCATTGCTGCATGTATACACTTCAGACCAGTCCGTAAAGTTCAGCGCTGATACGAACGAGCAGATGTTACGATGTGAGAATATGCGCTGCCTGCGAGTGCAAACGTCGGGTGGTAAATTCATTGGATTTTTCAGTGTTATTTCCTGAGACATGTGATCAGACAAACTGTTGTAAATTACTCTGCAGACAATGTCCTCTTTTGTCAAGTCAGTCACCACGAAGTCCAAGAGTGACTTTCTAGTTTTACAGGTTCTTGTCGGTTCGGAAACTATATTATTCAGGTTAAATAGATCTAGAAGTATTTTAAGCCTTCTGTACGGGGTGGATTTAACTTCTAAAAAATCAATATTCCAATCTCCACATATTATGAATTTATCGAAACATTTAGAACATTCACTTAGTATATTCTCTAGTGTTTCTAGAAAGTCGGTAAAATCCGGCCCAGTCCTATATAATACAATTATACAAATTTTGTTTTTTTTAGACAAATTAAAGTTTAAAATTACAGCTTCGAATGTTTGGTCCTTAAATAACGTGTTATACGTTTTTACAATATTAAAAAAATGCTTATAGTGTTCTTGGGCAAAAATGCATATTCCTCCGCCATCCATAGTGGTGCGAGTGTATTGCGCTATGACACAGTACCCTGGAAGTGACGGCACGGGCTCATTGCATCTTAGCCAGGCCTCTGTGATGCAGACGAGTGCGGGGAGATGCAGGAGGCGCCCGGGGATTCCTGCTGTCTTGTTTGTTTTCAGTCATCTTGATCAGATACTTAGGTTTTCTGTATTATTTTTAGTTTTAAGAACGGCCCCGTAAGCTATGCTCCCCATACAAACGTAGTTTACTAATCATTTGGAAACCGCTATTACAATTAAATTGATATTTAATATCTAATATCAGGTAACAAATATCTGTGTCTGCACACAGATATTTGTAGGCTAATATTAGATACCAAATATCAAGTAAGTTGGAGCAGTGATTTTCAAATTATTAGTAAACTACGTTTGTATGGGAGGTGAAATTTTCTGATGCTTACGGTCCGACCTTAAGCGATAAATAGCTCTCTAAGTATTACTTGGGGTCGTCCAATATAATTAAATCGTATTTATCACATTTACACATTTATTATTATGAAAAATTAGTGCATCTGGGCAGAGATGACGCGAAATATTTGTTCTATGGCTAGGCAGGACAAAGCACGAAGACGCAGACGGTTTTGTCGCTTTGTCGAGAACTTTATTTTATCTATAGCGCCAAATGGTATACGGCACGCCCTCAAAGAGGTGCCCGATGACACCCATGTGCTTTAGACCATTAACAGGATTCACACCGTTTATTTTCTAAGTTATAAGGTAAGAAAGTTCGAAATTTTCGAGCGTTTTATACAATAAATTTGTAGGTGGATTATTTAACGATGAAATGTATACATCTTGAGAAGATTAGTCATCAGACATAGCTTGGTACATGAAAATGTATAATTAATTTATATTATGTCTGCCTACATAATTAATATGATAAATAAATAAGGGAAACAGCTAATCTGGTTGCATGTAGCCGAACGCTCGGCCGAACGCCCCCTATTGTGTCCCGCGCCGTCATCTCTATGCGGACGCGAGCCGCGCCCCTGGGCTGCAATGGGGTGCAGGGAGTGCAGGATCGGCAATCAGGAACCGATCCTGAAACACAACATATAAGTCGTAAAAAGCAGTAATATTTCGGCATTCGCCGTTATCATGTGATTTTCCTGTTTCCCTTATTTATTTATCATATTAATTCTGTAGGCAGACATAATATTAATAACAACGATTGTTGTTTTTGTGTTTGTTGTAGAGACAGCACCATAACCACTATAATCAATTTAGTTTTTGTAAGATTTTTTACTGCAGCGGTCGTGGTTTACTTTTAGGTATAAGTCGTTTTTAGGGTTCCGTACCCAAAGGGTGCCAACGGAACCCTATTACTAAGCCTCCGCTGTCCATCCGTTCGTCCGTCCGTCCGTCTGTCACAGGGCTGTATCTCATGACCCGTAATAGGTAGGCAGCTGAAATGTTCACAGAGTGTGTATTTATTTTGCCGCTTTAACAAGAAATAGGTAAAATAAATTAAAGGGGGGCCCCCCATATAAAAAAACCGTTTTTTTTTTGTTAAATCTTGTTTGATGGTACGGAACCCTTCGTGTGCGAGTCCAACTCGCACTTGGGCGGTTTTTTAATTAAAATTTTCGTAAATCTTACCAAATCAATCACTTTGCTCATTGTCTGCTTTGTAGACATGTTGCATCCTTTTCATCACGGAGCCTGTCTTTTTCTTATAAAAAAGAGAAGGTCCCAGAGCGCAATAGCACGAATTTGTACCGTGCCCGCGATGGAGTTGGTCCCGCCAGGAAGGAACCCTTCGAAGAGAAAACAAAAAATAAACATATATAATGGAACATAAGTTACGAACGTAGAGTATAAAAGTATCAATTTGCTTTAAAGGTTTGCCATTAGAGTGGGAAGTGCATATTTATTGGAGTGGAGCGCCCCCCCCCCCCCCCCCCCTAAAGCGCCACCTAGCGCCGTCTGCGGCTGTGCTCGTGTGATGTCGCCCGCCCGCGCCCGGATGACGATGAAGTGATGAAATGTCTCTGGCAGCGTCCATAGCCATGCTAGGTGCTCTTGCATGTCTCGGTTGAGTCCAGCGATGGTGAACGGTGGTTTTGCCGATTTGCACAGGCCAACTGAAAAGAAAGCTTTCATAGTTTTTGTCACAGAATAAGTAATACTTTCATTGTAGGTTTGAAAAAATAATAATCCATCCCTAATTTCGGAACTACTCTAGTTTCGTCTATTACCCCACCCATGGTTCAAATGATTGGATTAAGCACCGTCCATATGTTATGTTACCAAAATTTTTATTTCTATCTCTATGGTTACCTAACACTCAACTACAATTTTTTTTTTATGTGACTGGACATGGATGGCTAATACCACACGTTCTGTCATGGTATTAGCCCAACACACCACATGGGAACTAGGTGCCATGCCAGGACCTTCCTCATATTGCACGGCTACATTGAACTGGATGGAAATCACGGACAATTTTCATTGCCGCTTCGACCATCGTTCATCCAATGCGATGGTACCAACCCGGGCGGGATAAACCCTACCACCTAGTAAGTAAGGAAGGGGACCTACAGCTTAACGTGGAATCCGAACCACGGCCAGCCTCTCTCAACGGTCGAATGGTCACCCATCCAAGACCAGACCGGACCCAGCGTTGCTTAACTTCGGAGAGCGATCGCCGAAGTGTCGCGCCACTGGGCCACTGAGGCTGATAACAGATATAATAGACACTAGGTGTTTAAATGACGGTGTCATGTTTTTATCCAACTTACTTTGAAAGTAAATGAATCAACAAGATCAAAAACCGACTAGAAATCAAGCAAGTTTATGGCATTACTGTAGAATTCTTATGTCGCTGAGCTAACTCTATTAGCTAATATTTTCCTATCTAAAAGTTAAATAAAAAAAATACTGGCTTAGGTCCCAAGAATATATTTTAGAATCCAAAATTTCAAAAACCTAGTAAAACATTTAGAGCATGAACACAATGGGGAATTGCTGGGGAACCGTCTTAAGTGTATGTCGCTTCAAAACCTTAGGAGTAGAGGGCAAGCAAAAAATAAGTTGCCCGGAAGACGTTCCTTCATGGGTTACCACAACGACTTTTGGATAACTGATGCAGCAACTCTGACATAGGTGACTTCTAAATTAAGAAAACATTTTGAAAGCGGACGGATCAGAAGAAGAAATACACCTTGGCGTCTCCTAACCACTCCGCAGCTCCAGGTAGGTTAGCGTAGCGACGAGGTGCAGTATACTGCACGACCCCACCCTACTGCACAGTTCCATTCACCAAATGACCCAGTTCGACAGCGAATTCTTTGAGCCGGCGACGCTGCCTCGTGGGCATCAGAAAAGTAAACTTGCATGAACCCGAGTAAAAGTTGTCAATTTCTGGCTGCAAGGCAAGTTTTTTTCTCTTCTTGTATCAGGAATATATTTTCAAGAACATGACGAGCGGATTAATGAAATTGATAAGCATCATGACTAGACCATTACTGGCCCCTAGAACAGAACATTCACGTAAGGTTTTTTATATATTCCATAGTTCCACACCCTTATTCACATAGAACAGGACCACAAAAGAAATATAACAACAATTATCATAATATTCACAGTAGATCTTCCCCAACGGTGAACACCCATCTTAAAAATAATATTAATCATGAATGACCCAACGTGACAACGGTGAGCTACTGACCCCGATGGGGGCACGACGTCCATCTCAAAAATATTAATGATCAAGGACGACCTAACTTGAGAACACTGAGCTATACGGACCCCAATGGGTGCACGACACCCAACTCAAAAATATTAATAATCATGAACGACCTAACGTGACAACAACGGTGAGTTATAGACCCTGATGGGGACACGACACCCATCTCAAAATATTCATAATCATGAACGACCTAACGTGACAACGGTGAGCTACAGACCCCGATTGGGGCACGACATCCATCTCAAAATATTAATAATCATGAACGACCTAACGTGACTATACGTATATACAAGCCAACAGAACGTACAAAGCAATGGAAACGATATATTAATATTTCGCTATCACTAAAAGCTTAGTCGTTATCACGGAGGAGCGAGGTACCTATATCCTCCGTGGTCGTTATGAAATTTACAAAGAAATTACCGAAAACAATTGATTGAAACATTCACATATGATGATTTAAAATAATTCTAAGAAAATAATACTATTGTGGTACTTTTGTTGTTACATGAATAAATACAACATATTTCCATTTTTAACCGACTTAAAAAAAGGGTGAGCTTTCTCCCATTTCTTTTTTAATGTTCTTGATACTAGCCTAGGACGTTCCTTTTTTCGTGAAACAATTAGCTAGGAATTTGTTTATTTCGATAAGTAATATTTTCCATTTACAGGATGACAAACTTATTTATATTTTAATTCACGAAATAAAATTATTATTTTGTTATGTTGATCCCGATGAGATTTCAACACGCTTATCTCACAAGATCATTAAAAATAAATTTCTAGGAACATGCGTGAACATTATTATTTTTATTAGGCACCAAAGTATTTCATTCGACACGCACGCTAAGTTTGTTGGTCAAAGGTTTGAGAATAAATAACGAGAAAAAAATATACGTAGTAATTAGGTTTGAAAAATACGACTTTGCTAAATGTATTTTAGACTAAGATATTTAGAGAGTGCCTCTTGAACCGGATGTAAGACCATGATAATATTAAGACAATAAAATTTACCTAATATGCAAATAAAATAAATATTTTAATTAGGCAGTGCTGACCATTTCCACAGTATATAATACTGTGCGATTTCGAGGTGGCAGGCCTGTAAGCATTACATCATATTCTCTATGTAAAAGCAGTTTGTATATAATTTTAAAAGGATTCTCATTAAAAGAAGTCTCTTGTGAAAGTTGTGATTTTCTTATAGGCTTTTTTTCCAAACATAACCCGATACAACACAATTCGGTTAAAAATAAAAAATGCGGGAAAGAAGTAAAGATCAGTTTACGCGGGAAATAATGACAATGCAGGCACGGTAGCACGTTCACAATCGGTCCGATTTGATATCGTAAATAATGCAGTATTCGCGAATACTGATTCGAACCAGGTGTTTGCACGAATATATTTGTGAGCACTGTCAACCCAATTCGGACCATCCTGCCAACCGCGCGACGCTACGATACTTCGCTGTCGCGCAATTTAGAAAGTTTGGTTATCTTCACGGCGTATGCTGATATTTTTAAAATTAAAGCGGACGACAGTGTCGCTTGCTTTGCGTTGGGCTAAGTTTATTTCTCGGACAGAGGGTAGAAGCTTGGGCCAACGTGGAACATGGTGAAAATGCACTCATTCACAGTCTGCCTTTCGACTATTTATAATAAACAATAGAACCAATTACCTGCCGAGAGCACTATCGCTGAGCCTTTTTCCTTTTATCCCAACATAAAATAATATAAAATCTGTTATATTCAAGTCTTTACTGATTTGCAAATATTGTAATTTGTTAATTTTAAAGCTGTATGCGTAATATTTTGATGTTATATACCTGTATGTTTAATTTTGTGTTTCTTGAGATAATAAAATTAATTTGAATTTGAACTTCAGAAAATCTGTTTAGAATAGATTGCCTAACGGCATTAAACTCGGGTACTGTACTGAATTTGTATGTCTAACAGGATTTTTTTGTAGAGTTTTTCAGGTGTGCCTTGATGGCCATTCCGAAAGTATAAGAAATAACGATAAACACTCAAAGGAGTCACGAGGCCGATTGTGATAAAAAGTGAAATTGCATATTAGGTTTTGAAAAAAATATTGTTTCTATCCGGGCATTGAACTCGTTTATTTTGAGAAAAAAACGCACGCTGTTATTGCACCAGCCAATAGTCAGTCATCAGTCATCAAGTATTCATGCAGTAGCCTTCATTAATCAAATTATCGAATTGTTCTTCGATATTTCTTATAGTTTCGGATTTGGCCATGATACTGGAAAATTCAATCTGTATATATTCATATACATACATATTTTATAATTGTTGACACTTAAACATTGAGATACCAAAACTTCGACCGCAGTATTCAGAGTGGGCGGACTAAATAACTTTAACTAAAGAACTAGTACGCCTATTAAGGTCGGACTAAACCGGTTTTTGTATGGTTAGTCCGGTGCTAATACCGTAAGTTTTGACAGGTTCACTCTGAATACAACAGCTATTATAGCACATCTTCATAATCATAGATGTCATAACAATATTAGGTCCTGCAACATAAAATTGGCGTTTTGAATGGAAAAAGTATTACGAAAAAAACATTTAATTAAATATTTTATCAATCAAAGTATGTACCATTGTTATCCATGCACTTTCGCCATTTCATAGGTAACCCATTGATTCCTTTGCTAAAAAAAATTCTAATAAAATCTTTAAAGGCGGTTTTGAGTGCCTAGTCGTATTATATTTTTTTCCTTGCAAGAATTTGTCCGAATTCCGGAATAAGTGGTAATCTGTTGGAGCAAGGTCCGGGGAGCATGGTGGGTATCGGAAACATTCCAATAGCAGTTCCTCTAATTTAGCGATCGTTTGTTGTGCAGTCTGCGGTCTAGGGTTGTCCAGAAGTAGCCTGTGAGCTAGAGCAATTGACCCCTATTTCGAAAAAGGTTGACAATTGATCTGCCGTCATCGTCTGGTGGTTCAATAACTATGTGATGAGCGTTTCCGATTGTCGTGATCCATTTTTCATCACAAGTTATTGTGACGGTTGAGTAATGCACCGCAGCACTCGACGCGTGTTTGTTGGTGTGCTCGACTCAATTCATGCGGTACCCATTTTTTGAGCTTTTTCATTTTTCCAATTTCTTTCAAATTAACTAAAACGGTTATAACACTCACACCGAGTCCCGCCGTTAACTCTGACGTTGTTTGCGATGGATCTGCTTCCACAATAACTTTTAATTATTTATTGTCAACTAGGGTCTCCAGATATCGACGGGGCTTGTTCTGTAGGTCAAAATTCGACGTATTGTACAAAAATGCGTTTGTACCGTGTTTTTCTTTACAAGTTCTATTGTCAATGTCCTTTACATTTCAAGTTTTCCTTATTGTGACAGAACGATGTTAAAGGAAAAACAAATGAATCGAAAACAAATGAATCACTAAATTCGAAACCGAAATAGGAACACAAGCCTAAATTTAAAATCAATTTGAATTTGGAAAGCCAGATATTTGAGATCAAAGCGGCTAGTTCGACAAAAGCGCCAATTGTATGTATATCTATGGACCTAATAGTTGTTCCAATTAAAAATGCCTATCAAACGACATATATGCCATTGCTAGTCTGCACATGCTAATCTGTTTATTGTCAAATCAAATCAGATCAAAAAATTAGCCTGAGTACATTTTTTGTTTGTTTTTATATTTATAGCTTTTGGACGTAGTAATAATTACTACGTCAAAAGGCTATTTAAGCTACTGGAGTACTGCTTCCCATGCTAGGATTCCCTGTGTTATGGGAAGCAGGGTCTTTCACCAAAAGGTATTTTAGATTAACAATGGACAAAAGTAATCATCAGCTACAATAAAAAAAAGTAATTTGAGAGAAATAATATAAATAGAGGAATATGTGTATGTGTGTGTGTATTTGTGTATCTATGTAATTAAATAGTGATGCTTAAACGTTCGCATGTGCATGCCTGATATTTAGCTACACATTTTCTTTTGTTCAAATACGCTGGGTTTTATTTATTTTGAATTTAGAACGGGTGCCCCGTGCAAACAAATGAACATCACATTTAAAACTTGTCCAAACATATCAGTTAATTTTTGTTTCTTCTAGTGCAACGTTCGAATTTAAAACTTTTAAAAAACTACTTTGTGTAAAGATACATTTCTACTTATAGTGCGGTCACATCTAATAGTCTCGTACTATGAATGCGCTGGAGGTAGAGACAAGACGGAAAATTTTGCTCTCGGAGTGGCATGAAGACTGGATAAATGTTGCGGTATGTTGAATATGGTGTATTTTCGTCGATTTTTGTGCAATATTAAAAAAAGCACAATTACGGCCTGCAGGTGCAAATACTGTTTTACGAACATAACTAAATTTGATGAAATTTTCTAAATGCAACTACAAACTTAATGGGGTTAAAGTACACGTGCTATATCTGTCTTCATAAAAACAAAAATACGGAGTTTTCAGGTGCATTTAGCTTTAGTGATGCTAACACGTGCTGATGCAATTCGCCGTTAGCATGTAGGTTAAGTATATTTTATGTTAACTATACATATTTTTTATTTAGGTCCACATAACAGTTAAAACTGAAAAAGATTAACGATTTGTGCACTTGTATGGATTTTGTGTTTTTCTTTGTTTATAGTGAAATTAGGCATCGTAGCTTATGAGCTAGAGTAGTCTGGGACGAAAACAAATTAAAGGATATTTTTTTATGGGTTTCTGGGCCTATAAACCGAAAAGTTGATAGCCGAATAGTTTCTCGTGGGAGTGACATCTGTCGGATACGAGCTGGAACTAAATGGTTCTGATTCGCGTGCTGTTGGTGATTATGCTCTACACTTCCGCTAGGTGGCGCCACACCACTTAAAATACATACATGTTAAATAAACTACATACTTTTCCCATTTTGATGATTTATTTATAAACTACGTAGTTAGACGGTTAGATAACCGCGGACGAAAAAGAAGAGTTGTAATACAAATGCATGAAAACTTTTACCCATTTTTCGGCTTGTTTTGGACAACTCACACACGAATCTGCTGGACTGAAGCTGGAAAAAAATATGCGGCTCGTAGCTCAGGAGCGCGGCGACTTGCCTTGCATGCCAAGGTTCAAATGTCGCACCCATAGATAAAAAACCGGCCAAGTGCGCACTCGAAGGGTTCCGTGCCATCAAACAAGATTTAACAAAAAAAAACACTTTTTTGTATGGGGCCCCCTTTATTTTTTATTATTATTTAATGTTACCTATTTGTTGTTATAGCGGCAAAATGAATACACAATCTGTAAATATATGTCTCATAGGCGCGCTAGTTGGCATATCTCCTTCCTTTTTAGAGTTCCGTACCCAAAAGGTGAAAACGGAGCCCTATTACTAAGCCTTTGCTGTCCGTCCGTCCGTCCGTCCGTCACAGGGCTGTATCTCAAGAACCGTAATAGGTAGGCAGCTGAAATTTTCACTGAGTATTTATTTATTTTGCCGCTATAACAACAAATAGGTTAAATAAAAAAATAATAAAAATTAAAAGGGGCCCCATACAAAAAACGTGTTTTTTTTTGTTAAATCTTGTACGATGGTACGGAACCCTTCGTGTGCAAGTCCGCCTCGCACTTGGCCGGTTTTTGCATCAATATAACACAGCGAATCGTGCGCGTAGTTCGACATCACTATGGGTTCGCTGTATTGAAGTTGCTTCTTTAGGCAAACACTCGGCACGCGGTTGGAGGCGCATGTATCACGTCCATTCCCTTTATATCGTTCTCGGCCTAAGCGTATCAGCGTATAATTATCTTCACTGCACGCAAACATGATGGGGCAGGAGTTGGGCCTACTTTGGAGTCGCCATGTATGTAGTATGACAACAGTGGAGTCGTCGCTCCTCCCGCCCTGTGCTAGCCGCCGTCGCACCGCCCCACCTGAATCATTCGTGCCTGAAAGCGATGCCTGAAATGTTCATGGCCAGCACGCGGGCGGTGAATAAGAAACGCCCCCAATGATGCCACTTGGAATAAATTATCAACCAAAGGACAGGGGCCATTGTCGATTAAATACTTTCTTTTCTCTATAATCTACCTGTCTGCGAAAGCTGTTCCACGTTTTAACTTATATCTTCTGTATAGTAATTTGTAAAACGACTAATGTTTTCATACCCTGCTTCACCGAAAAAATATCTTCAGAAAAGCTCAGAACATGTTTTCTTTAAATAAGAGTTTTTTTATTGATCTCTTAC
Organism: Incurvaria masculella; assembly: GCA_946894095.1. Lineage (NCBI taxonomy): Eukaryota > Metazoa > Arthropoda > Insecta > Lepidoptera > Incurvariidae > Incurvaria > Incurvaria masculella. The sequence continues at coordinate 11,255,607 of OX335647.2, forward strand.
CGGATATTCGTACCTGAAAAATAAAAATTAAACCATTACTGTGAGACTTCGTTGTCCGTGAGTCTGTTGGTCAAAACACAGACTAGCACAGACACTGCTCACATAAAGTAAGGAGGCAAATAATCTGAAACACAATTGTTTTTATTTCTTATACCTATTTGATGAGTTTGTTATATGTAGTAATGGATATGTGGGAAGCAGTTATATCAGCACAACGGAATGCAAAAATGTTATTCTAAACTTTTTCTCTTAAAACTTAAAATATTTGATTTGAAAAGCTTGTTACCCCTTGGGTCAATCTTTCTTCTGAAACAACCATGTTAAGTAACCATATGAACTGTTAAGTAACTAAGTTTTAAGAATTTTACGTAAACTTTAAATAAGACGTTGCATCTTAACCGATCAGCTGAAAGAGCCAGCGCCAACCATACATCTAGGTGTATAAACCTTTACAGCCGTATTCAGAGTGGGCTTCTTCTTGTCTGTTGTCAAATCACATCAGCCAGGTCAAATCAGGCTACCCTCATTGTATAAGCCCATCACAGACAATTACTCAAAGGAAAATGTGCCAGCATCGCCGTTATAAGAGCGGTGCTAGCGGTGCCCAGGCACAGGGCGCAGTAATTACCAGACCAGAAACAAGTTTTGGGTCATGCCATGTATGCTAGTGTTAGCTAGTTGCGCTTCTGTAAGCTAGTAGCAATGCTAACAATGTCTACAATAGATAACAGAGACATTTTCTGCAATCATTTCTCTTACATATAAACTCTACCACCTAGTAGGTAAATGGAGGCAGTTGTCAGCATATAGGGGCGGGCTATATCTCGTTATATCGATAGGTTTCGATTAGGGACTTAAAAATCTTTTTAGGGAAAAATGTCTGGTGATGTTTTATTTTGGGCGGCACAGACGAGACAAAACCGCTCCGAAATTGTGTACGTTAGGCCGAGGGGTCAGGTTGAGCGTCTCCTAGGTGAGCTCACGGAGTCTCAACGGGGCCCCGGGGCGGTGAGGCGCGGGGGCGCGGGGTGCGGGGGCGACGAAGCCTGTTATTATCGAGGAAGTGATTAATGAGGGGCATGCGTGTTGTCCTCGATGGCACCGCCTTGGACGGCTTATTATAACTTTTCATGCGTTCAGCCTGCATTGTAGTGCTTTTTTGTAAGAAAATAAATGAAGGAGACCATTAGCATAAATTGCTTTCATGCGGTGGCCTTGGTACTTTCGGCGAGCATTTCTATTCTTAAAGCCTATTTGAATAGAGTTCAATGGTTTCCGTGAGTGTATCTTTACAAACATTGAGGGAAATTCACAGAAATGTTTCTAATTATTATAGACCGGAATAGATACGGTTTGAGAAGCACATGAAATCCGAAATGATTTTTTTTTTCTCAGAAATATATAATTTCATGTTCATATGCTTACATTAAGTTTGCAACATTTAGCGGGGCCCGGAAGATAGAAAAATTTTTTTACTAAAAAATAACTATCTCCTTAACAAATATTTAGAAACGGTATTAAAAAAATTTATATGTTAAGTATTTTAAGGCGTAATGTAACTGGGTCGTTCTTCTTTTTAACCTACAATTTGAGAGCACATTAGCTCAATTTGGAAAAAAAAATTATAAAGCTTTCTCGCCAATATATATGTATGTTCCGACAGCAGAATTTCTATTCTATCGGAAAAAGTTGTTGGCCGAGAAGTTTACAGATTTTTGTACGATTCTCAAGACCTGAAAGATGGATTCGCCAAAAAAATGTACACCTCCGTCACGAAATATTTTATTTTATTCTAACGAATACAATTCGTCGAATAACTCGGACTTTTGTAATACATTAATTAACTAAAGAACCTTTTAGAAAATAAATTTAAATCATATATTTGTATTTATTAAATATGTATTATTCATGATCTTATACCACTCTGTCACATTTTCTGTTAATGTAAAGTATGTTTTTGCTATAAATCGACTTTTACTATCATTTACAAATAAATATGAATATCATAGACGGCAATATCATCAACTATTATAAATATAAATTTTCCAATGTTGCACCAATCATAACAAAATTTATAAACGACCAAAACAATTTTCCTACCAGGAGACAACATCTTGACGGAGTAGTAACTTATGTGATAGAGTTGTTATTCTAGGGGATACCAGGCTGCGTTTTGGAATAAAACAGGTTTTCTTTTCCAGAATAATTTATTTTGTTATAAATCTTTATTAGCCTTCAACATTTTCATATAAAATAACATGAGATCGAACTTAGATAATCAATGAAATAACATTAGAGAACCTTTAGAATCAAAGATTTGTATTTTAGTAAATTAAATGACTACTCACTCGTCTTAAGTGATAAAAAATATCTAGTCTAACTTGACACAAATTAAAATGACCCAAAACTTATACACAGTATTGTAAAAACTTTTTCAGGGCATTCCTGTAGTGTTCGTAGTATCAGCGAGCGAAATATCCTCCACATCATGAATTATAAGGTCTTCTTTTTCTATAGATAAGAACTCGCCCACAGTATTTTGTTGTTGTTGGATTTCAGGTAGAGGCCAATAAGTTTTAGAAACGTGGCAAGAACAGAATTGTTCACAAAAACAACTTAATACCCTACGGTTTAATATTTCATGAGTTTCGTGAATATTTGGTGGACTTGCATTGTTCCTTTCAGGGGCACAATGTTACTTGGAATCGTTGCTGCTACCTTTTACACGTCTTCGTCTGTCACCATTAACAGTTTAATTTTGTTGGCATCTTGAAGTGCGGAAAATAATTGGAACACTTATGCAATATCGTTTTCTTTAGCTACTTCCATCATAACCACCAGCTTGGAGTTCCGTTTTCCCATCAACACCATCAGCAGCTCCTTTTCCATGCCCTGATCTAAAGAAGTTCCGGGATATTTTGCGAAGCCCGTGTTCTTCGAAAAACCTGTTTGCCATTAGGTAAAAGTTTACCTTGTGCTTGTACTGGGTTGCAGGATCATCAGAGCAGAAGTGAACAGTTTTTACATATGGTGTTTTGAATTGGACTTTATCTCAGCTACGTTCTCAGGGTATTGTTTTCGTATCTCCCGACAACGCCGCCGTCTTTCTGTTGGTGTTAATGTCTTTTTTTCCCCGCCATGATTGCACCTAGAAATAGGAAATAAGTAATAAGTACCTCAACATACGCGAAGATAGAAAAATATGTGTAACACTTTCCGAAGGAATAATTTCCATAATAACTACTGTATCTATTTCAGTATATCTCGAATTCAGCATAAATAGAACATGAATATCGTTTATTTACCCCACCGTCACATACTTAACCACTCCGTCACAATAAACATGTGACGGGTTGTAAGTGACGGAGGTGTAAAAAATTGTTGCAAGGTCGATAACATTTAAAAGTTAACATAGAATATATAATTCACACGTTGGCAATAAAATAATTCCTATTACGGAAGAGAAGACAACGAAAAGTATAAATTATGATTATGTTTTGAATCAATTACCTTCGTGACGAAGCGGTAGCCGAATAAACACACGCACGTCCTATCACAGCTTTCGGGCGACTGACGCGCTGTCTCTTGATCTCAGAGGGGAAATAGTACCAAGAGGAGAAGGGGGTCTAAACCTCCAATCGCAGGCCACAAAGACGAGCGGCACAAACGCGTATTTCGAACGACAACCCACGTGACAGAATTTACGAAATAAAACAGCAGGTAGTAGGAGACAAGAATTTAAGATTTTTTGAATATTTTATTAAAATTGATAAAAAATAATGGTTGCTATTACATGATAGGTTATATAATTAGGAGTTATAAGATATTTTTAGGTTTTGTGTCATCATATAATTGTTTCGTAATATTATGGATTATACGCCGGCCGAGGTAGCCGGAGACAACTGTGATTTGTATGAAATACACTTCTGTCACGCAGATTTACAACTATGTAACGTACTTTTTACAATTAAATTATTAGATAAATATGTATTTAATAATGCACAGCCATTATGGATATAGTACAGTGCATGATGAAATACAATTAAGAAAAAATAACGCTAATTTTCTTGTTCTCTTTTGCGCTGATTGGTGGAGACACCTTTTTGTAGGTTAAAAAGAAGAACGACCCAACTGTGAATTTGCGACAATTTTGTATTTTAAAAAAATTTTTTACTAAAAAAATTCTATGCCGCAAACCTAACTTGCTATTGCTATATTTCTTTCTAAAATATGTAAAAGAAAATTAAATTCTTTAAAAACCACGCACGATTTTAATCCGTATTTCGAATTTTTTGTTTAGTTTTTGTGTGAATGTAAAAATTATAAATAAAAAAAAATTTGCTTCTAATATTTGCAACATTTTACAAATTTCACAGAATATAGAGTTTGCGGTCGGTTTCCAATTTCAGAAAATAAAATAGAATTTTCATTATTTGCTTTGCATATATTATGAAAATAGTACAAAAAAAAATATTTACACAGTTCCGTAAATAAGAAATTGTTGCAAATTCACAGTAATATTACACCTAATATTAGCTAACATATAACATTTTTAAATAACATTTCTAAATATTTGTTTAGGAGTCATCATTTTTTAAACATATTTTATATTTTATTTCTATCTTCCGGACCCCCCAAAATGTTGCAAACTTAATGTACACACGTCCACATAAAATACTACGTTTATGAGAATAAAAATTGCATTTCGGATTTAATGTTTTTCTAAGTGCTGATTTAAGGCTAAAGTTCCTGGAGTATTACTAGAATCCTGTTGACGGGGTTCCGATCGTGTCCGGCCTACACTAACGTTCTTGTAAACAACATACACACATTAATAGGCTTTGAGGCTTTGCTTGTGAAATCTTTTTCAAAACTTTACGTGCATTGGTTTTGTTGCAATAGCAATTAGAAATGTTATACCGTTAGATGAAACTTTTTTTTTAACGACATCTAGCACTGCATCTAGGTACATAGGTATGAATTTTGACAAATAATCAGAAAATATCATGTCGTCTGAAGCAGGATTCGAGCATGCGACCTTTGGATTTATATCCACTACTCCAGCCGCTAAGATAACTAGACAAATAAGTCAAATCAATGAGGTAATGATAATCCATTAAATACATAAAAAAACATCATCATAACTAATAGATGTTTGTGTATGCTGATGTTGTTTATACTTTAATAAGATCTGACCTAATTATGAAAATAATATAAATATTATGTGCTAATTAGTCTTAATATTTAACCACATCTAGATGGCTTTCACTGTCTTAATTTTATCAACAAAAACGAAGTAACCTTTAAGTTTTAGTAACAGACGCCTGTTTAAGAAAAAACCTATTTGTGACAACCGTAAAACATGTTTTTACATACAGACAGTATGTAACCTACACATATTTCTGGGATGTAGAACAGATTGATTTTATTTACGTCTGTTTGCTGGTTGGAAATATTAATGAACAGTATCCCTTATTAATTCGAGTGATACACTTTGGATCCCGTTGGTATCCACTCATGCCACATTTTCCCCTACTTTCACCCTACGCAACAGGCGATTTTTAGGGTTCCGTACCCAAAGGGTGAAAACGGAAAACGTGTGTTAAATCTTGTGCGATGGTACGGAACCCTTCGTGTGCGAGTCCGACTCGCACTTGGCCGGTTTTACGCTAAATGATCTGTCTATACCGACCATTGATAAAAAAGGAGATATGCCATCCAGCTCGCTTACTATGAGATCCTCTGTCTCCAATTTGCGAAAACTGTACTTCCCACATGCATACATAGCCGCAGACGTATTGGAGGATTTGTTAGGTTGGGAACTAACTTTATGAACGCATTCTTGGAGCACATTGGAGATGTTTCGATTTTGTGGCATAGGACGCGCCACTATAGATACCAATACAATTATATGGTCACTTTGATCAAACGGCGAAGACGGGATATCGAGTGCATGCCACTTCTCCTTCCTTTCTCTTCAGTTATGCCGAGCGAGCGGAAGCCAAGGTTTCCAGGCAAAGCTGTGCAAGTACACATACCTGCCTACTTCATGTCATGTCATGTCATGTATGGATGCGCCTGATGTCGGCCACACAACTGATATCGGCCACCTAGACATAAAAGTTGAATAAATAGTGTTTTAATAAATACCTGCGCCTAAATCTAGTTTCATAATTTAGCACATTTTCATCCCGCCTTACAGTTCCAGATCGCGTTATTTCTGCGAAGTAGCTGTCCCGACACAAATGTTGACACCCGACAGGTGTTATAAAAAATCGACTTGACAGCGACTTTGGGAATTATTTCTCTTTCGAGTTTTACATGCGGTCAATGTAAAGTATTTGTCATCCAGGTAGGTATATTTAAAATATTTGTATCCACAAACTAAACGGTAAAGAATATCTAATAAATACTCAATGTGAACAAGCTGGAATCTACCTAGTTCTGTTTTGTTACCTATTTTAACATCAATCTGAGGGAAACAATAAAATCATTCAGAATAGCTAGAATTTTATACTCGATTGCAGTATTCATTGTCGTTTGATAAGAAGGCAATTACAAACAAACATCGAATAATTATCCTAGGTAGATACCCATTTATTCTCTAGCAAGTCAAAAAATGCGCCATAATCCGAGGACGGGAGCAAAGTCGATACCTTTTGTAAAATAGGTACCGAACATCTTAACTTGGTAACTGTTTTTATTTCCTACATAAAAAAATAACCAATAATTTTCCTAATTAATTTGCCTGACAAAACACGTTGCCTCGACTACTTGAAAGTTCTCAATGCAAATAAAAAAAATAATTTTACAATATTTCCTTGCGGGAGCTTGGTAGGCAGGTAGGTACTTTTAAAACACGGAAAGCCACTTTTAATTTTTACACCTCTCTGTATTCACACGGGCTGATAATTTAAAGTTGATACAATATCGTCGTTGAAAACCGGCCAAGTGCGAGTTGGACTCGCACACGAAGGGTTCCGTACTATCGAACAAGATTTACACAAAAAAAACATGTTTTTTGTATGGGGACCCCCTTTAATATTTATTATTTTTTAATGTTACCTATTTGTTGTTATAGCGGCAAAATAAATATTTACTCTGTGAAAATTTCAGCCGCCTATCTAGGTATTACGGTTCATGAGATACAGCCCTGTGACAGACGGACGGACGGACGGGCGGGCGGACAGCGGAGGCTTAGTGATAGGGTTCCGTTTTTACCCTTTGGTTACCATGTGATGCAGCCATGAGGATGTAGCAGGCGACTCTTCCTCTGCCTATCTAAGTAGGTAACCACTTCGTATGCATTTATGCCTCATCCTGATAATGCACTGCGCGCTAGATGGCGATCTCATCTGAGGCAGAAGCCGAGGGGTCCGGATGCAGGGTAATTCATTGATTCGAAGATCCCTCGGCTCGAAGAATGAGACGGACGATATAATTGGTGCTGAAACGATGCTCACCACTCGCCACATGCCGCCTAAATTTCTGCGATGATTTTTAGTTCTTAAACACAATCCAGTAAGGCTTCAAATCCATGCAAACGATAAAATATGAAAAATTCAAGCACACATTTATTTGTCACGTTACGTTTACGATGAACTTAGTAACGAGAAGTAGTTTCCCCTCTCTGAAGCGAATCTCATTAGTAAATATATTGTAATACGTACATTCGTGACCTTTTCAAACGAATGTGGCTTTCGCCACAAATTCTTAATTCAAATTTCCCTCCAATACTGCAGTTGTTTGATTCTATAAATGTGGCGCTAGCAGCGGGACAAGTGGCTTCGGGAGGAAATGAGACCACTAGATGGCTCCCCGACCTTTCACGAATAGTAGAGGAGTGCAAGGAGAATTCCTGTCCCCCTCACTCTTTCGGCTATTGCCGATTCCCTCAGCCGCCGCGCGAGGCGCGCGGGGCGGCGCGGCATGGCACGCCACACGCATACAAACACACTTGCACATACCACACTTGCTAACGCGTCCTGCTAGAGTCAGCGCGTGTCACACGACCGCTTCTCGCGTACACAACACATAACCTCAAATTAAACGCCAGACATTCGTATTTTCGATTGAAGCCTTCAATTTGGACGGGTGAGAAGTTCCGCATGTGTGAACGGATTGTGCAGTGAGTTTTGCCCGGACGCGGGGCGACCGTGAAGTGTTAAATTTTAGTGTCGCTAGTCAAATACAGGCTTCAAACTGTGGGGCTCCGGGGCTTTCTTCTTGCCGCCGCAGGGGATGTACTATCCTGTAAGTATCTCTCCCTTATTTCACAGTTCTGAAGGGGATGCAATAACATAACGACTATATTGTAACGAACTTTGCGCCGTATCTGTGTACATTCATAATTGCAATATGCACGCAGATGGAATTTGATTTTGGAACGCGACGCGAGTATCGACGACGGCGAACCCGCCCCATACTACCTGCTATTATTAGCATTTTTCAGTTCATTGGTTGGTTGGGTACCTTACCTTATTGTTGATAGGTATGCAAGTTTAGTTGGTTTCGTTAACGTGTTTTCTTAGCGTAATATTACGAGAAAATAACGATGCAGATAACCTACATACCTAGTCCAGTTGTAGCTCACGATTATTTTATGCCACTTGTTCCATGCCAGGTAAATTGGCCACATTCTACCTACTACGTCCCTAATATAAGTACGTCCATATACCTACATACCTACCTTAATGCCTCTAGCTTGTATCGAAACAAGATCGCCAAAACTCCGTCCCTATCTCTGGCGTCCTACGTAGCGGGAGAGAGCGAGAGAGCACGCAGCTTTGTGTTTTGAGTCCCTGACTGACCGTGAAATAAAATCGGCAATGGCTGTGGTGTGAATGTGGTGCTCTTCCTGATTAGTTTTTAAGGTAAAGCATAGAGGCTGACCGTTTGGATATGATGTTTAATGTATTTACGGTCACGTATCTTTATGACGTTACAATGGAAAGAGAAAGGTATTTATTCCCTATGTAACGACATGCATATGCAAGACTGTACCATAACACCTTGGTCATATGTAAAAATAGCCTAATATTAAGTTTTTTTAATAAAATAACCAAGGTTGCCAGCTCTGGCTTCCGACGATTATTATTCGGTCTCAGGGTAGGCATTTCAGTGGTTGACTTGTGGTAACCTGTTTTTTTTACCCATCGAGTTTTTGCCAGTGTTCACTAACCAGAATAAGGATAGTGATGGGTGGATGTATTACGGATTGATATCATAACCATCTGGATTAGGTCAAATAATATTGGTTTCAGTACCTGCCCAGGCAGGACTTTTGTCAGCCTGGGTAGCTCAGTGGCGCGATACTGGCCGTTCGGATAATCGAGATGAAGCAACTCGGGGTTTGGTCGTGTTATGGATGGGTGACCGTTTTTCGACCATTCAGGTTGGCTGTGGTTCGGATTCCACGTAAAACTAGATCCCCCTTCCTTAATTATTCAGTTCAACGTAGCCGAACAATGAATGGAAGGTCCTGGCATCGCACATAGTTCCCGCGTAAATTTCATGCCTAAGAATGTTAATAAGGTAAACTGTTAAAAAGGAGCGCTTGCTTAAAGAAGCAAACCTATAGGATCGTCGACTATGCGCGTGTCTCGCTGTGATGTAAAATTTTGTTTTTAAGTAACTGGACATCGATGGCTAATACATACCACACCCACATTCGTGATATTAGCTCAACACGTTGCATTCCCGAAGGAATTAGCCATCTCGATGCCAGCCAGGATCTTCCCTTTATGCGCGCGGCTATGTTGAACTGAATGGAAAACCCGGAAAATCTTTCATGGCCGTTTCGACCATATTTTCATCCAATTCGATGGTAGTAACCCGGGCGGGCACGACCCTACCACCTAGTAAGTAAGGAAGAGGACCGACAATTTTTCGTGGAATCAGAACCATGGCCAGCCTTAAACGGTTGAAAATGGTGACCCATCCTGAACCCAACCGCGCTCAGAAGTGCTTCACCCAGCTTATTGAATCGCAAGGCGGTCCCGCCACTGGGCTATACCGAGACTGACAACATATTTTAACAACTTTTTCAGTTATAACAACAATTCGCCATTTTTCAACCAATTTCTCTTAAAACCTCTAATATTACCTAACCTCTAGAATTTAGGTAGGGGGTCCATCTGTCCCACGGATAATGCTCCATGGACGCCATCCCTCCGTCCCCTTTCTACTATCACTCAGCGCGCAACAGGCCGAAGCATCCAATCACTATCGACATTCCTCAAATTATATCCAACCGATAATGTAAATCCTTTATTCCTCCGAAAGCCTTAGTCTTCGGGAACCTATTTGAGGACCTATCGTACCATCAACGGACCCTGCAGTCGAGTTTGTTTTGCGAGGTGGGCTTGCCCCGTTCCCCGCCGACCGGTCTTCAGGGCCCGTAGTCCCAGATGTCACCTAAATTGGCGTTTACGTCAAACCGATCGACTGGTGTTTTCAAATGTATGGAGAAATTGAGAGAATTAACATTTGCGAGTCCGAGTTTGATTTGACAGCTAACTCAAGTTTGCCGTTAAAACTTCGACGTTGCCGTTTACGCCGACTCCGCGTTTTTATACAAATCGGAAGTCCAAGTTTGACTTTGACAGCTTGAAGAAGTAAAACCATAGAATAAGTAGTCAACATTTGTAGGGGGTTTGACGTTTTTACGTTACTTCGAAGTTCCGTTACCCCCGAAGCCACTAATCGACTATCGAGCTAATGACCAAGCTTCTGCAAAGCGTAAATACCTACTAAGAAAGAAACTAATATGCGGTTGACACGCGGCGGTTGTGACTCAAAAACGATCTGCCATCAGCGAAAAATAAAAACATGAAAAAACCAGCCAAGTGCGAGTCGGATGCGCACACGAAGGGTGCCTTTTTACTTTCACTATTAGTTGATATAGCGGCGATACCGGCGAGACATATGGACGGACGGACGTCTGATGACGATGAATTAGTCGCCACCAGGTGGGACTACATCAGGTGCGTCGGCGGAAAGCAGTGGTTCCGTACCGCTGAGGACCGGGATGACTGGAGAAAAATTGGAAACGCTGACTGACTGACTGACATACACTTCGATAAGTAGTCGCAGTGACTTTGCTACCTAATTATTTTGTTAGTACATGATTATGAGCGTATTCTTTGATCCTGAATCACTTGCAAAATTGGCTAGGCTGCAGGAAATATTGCTAGGATTTTGCTTGAGAAACTTGCGTAAATGTAGATTTGTGTCCATAATGCACACACACAATGCACACACTCCGTCTTTGTAAATTACAAAGAACCGTATTTTTGTAATTTTAATGAAGAACATTCTGGTTTAGTGATTTCGAATCGTGCTGCGCTGCAGCCGCAAAAGGGAGGCATTCAATGCCTGCAAAGTCATCTGAACTCGGGACATTCACTTGCAGAAATTATATTTAGCCTCTCCCTCGGGGAGCGGCCGTACAGAAATAGCCGGTGCATACGCCAGCATGTGCAAACACGCGCATGCCTAACCACTTTCGACAAACCCGCCGCGTCCCCCCCACCCCCCCGCACGGCCCGCCCCGGCCCGGTCCGCATGGCACCAGCCTCGACCGACCGCTGCTCTCGATCCGGAGATGAAGAAAGCGAGTCCGTCGTCGTCGGCTATCTACTCGCTGCGGCGCACTCACTTGTTTTGTGCTTGATACTAATCGCGCTTGAAGTGTAGATAGTAGTATTACGTATGGCAGGGTGTTTGTATGCATGCATGTGTTCGTCGGAAGCTCTATTGCAATGCGACCACAACAGTATAGGTAGTATGTATATTCGGTGACTACGGTTCGACGAAGTGCGCAGACAGTGCAGCAGATCGAAAACCTGTCCCTTTCTAACCTGCGTCTAGTAAATATTGTACATCGATGGTATTGTCCTGTCTATTCTAAATTATGTGTACACCTACGAATAAACATTTATTTTCTCTAGTTTTTCTATTGCACTTCGTTATTTAAGTATTTGATCTATGTTGTTATACATTTGTAATGTGAATCGAATTAACTCAGAAGAATATCAGTAATCTGTTGCAAAAGCAAAAACATTATCACTCTACAAAAGTTTAGATTGGTTCCCGGGAAAACCCTCAAGTTTATTTCCTAGGGTGTTACCATGATGAATTAACTCGCCAGGTGAACAGTTAAGTGGATAATTAAATCTGAAGTTTATTTGCATTTCATACCACGCTAATTAGATAAATTCAGTTCACTTGGCCTAATAACAGGCCAAGTGACATTTAATCGTTAGTTCTCATAATTAACTAAACGCCAGATTTAATCACTCACTTGCCTTTTCACCTGGCGAGACAATTTACGATGATAACCTCCATACGCTGCTGTTATTATTTGTATTTGCACGTATTAGCTTGGGATGGAACATGACATATTTTTGCGATTTTTGTGTTTTATCCTCCATAACAATACGTGCTATTTATAGCTGCATAGCGCCATCCCTCCACCCCATTTCTACTATCGTTCAACGCTCAACAGGCAGGAATTCGTCCCTCCACTGTCCACATTCCTCCAATAAACACTAACCGATCCTGGATATACTTTATAGAGGCCGTTACCAAGTGTTACCATAGATCTCTTCTCTTCAGTGGCCGTTACACTGTGGAATGTCGAGGTTTTACCCCCGAAATACAACCTCTGGGTAGTTCAAACATGAAGTATTTGGCCGGCCGGAATTGTTTCCGCAGTCCCCGACAATGTTCGAGATCCCATGGCCGCCGTCGGCGGGCGCCTCTTAGGTGTAAGCCTGACCTACGCCATATTCCACGCTTTACTTATTAAGTAACTTACTAAGACTTAATTTATTCTAGTCGTGAAATTTTGGGGTTCTCTGGGATTAGTAAGGACATCGTTATCGACATTAATGTGCAAGCACAATTTCGCTTGGCTCAGCCCTACCCAGCTTTACTAGCATTGTACATATTGTCGACGATACCAGCCAGATTTGCCTCGATGTCGGTCGGTGTGGTTTGCATTATACGCGACGATTGAGTTGTCTATAGTTAATTTGAGGTTTGGGCTGTGCTCCTTGCCAACATCGCTAGCTAATTTGCGGTTTACATGTCGCGCCCCAAAGTACGAGTACGTATTTGTAGGTAGGTATTCGCGCTAAAAGTCACATATCGACGAATGCTGCTTGGGTTTAAGATAGGGGGAATATCACTGTTGCTTTGCGAGTCTCATTCCGGATAGTGATGTCACTACATTCATTTTGGTGCATGTTGTAAGAGGCGAGAAAGGAATTTGCCGTTCGTGGTTCGGATTCCACGTGAAACTTTAACGTGGAATACACGGAATACAAAAAAAAACATATGTTCATATAACCGATAATTAGGATATGTGCACTGACCAAAGTATCAGCAAACGAATACCCATTAAAAAAATCGATATCATTTTGATGAAATTTCCGTGAAGCCCTGGTCTCCTTGTGTCATGACCATCAGACCTATGTATGCATTTGCATTATCCTTCTTTAAGGTGGCCCATCCCGCTCATCTCCCCATACAAAAGGGGAAAGAAGATCACGCCCATTTTTCTTGTCAGAGATCCGAAATTCTTATCAAAATAGCTTTATTTGATCGAACTAGATGTCTGATGACCATTGGCATTGTAAAATTGTGTTTGGTTTCTAAGTTATAAGGTCCGAAAGTTCGCATTTTTCGCGCGTTAAATACAATAAATTTGGAGGTGGATTACGCAATGATAAAGTAAGAACATCTTAAAAAGATTAGTCATCAGACATAGCTTATTAAATCAAGATTTATAATCTATTTGGTTTTTGTTCGATTTTTTACTACAGCGGTCGTGGTTTACTTTTAGCTATAAGTCGTTTTGAAATTAAAATTTTCGTAAATCTTACCAAATCATACACTATGCACATTGTCTTTTTTGTGGACATGTTGCATCTTCCTCATCACGGAGCCTGTCTTATTCTTTGAAACAGAGAAGGTCCCAGAGCGCAACAGCACGGTTTTTTACCGTGCCCGCAAATGAGTTAAGCCCGCCGGGTTGGGCCGCCGGTATGGGGAGATGAGCGGGATGGGCCACCTTAAATAAGAGAAACAGTTAATCTGCTTTTCTGTATCTGCACACTGCACACACACACTCTTGTTTTTTTTTGTGTTTTTGTACATACAGCACGATAACCATCTTACTTCAATTATTATCTTTAAAAAGACAGGAAAGAATGTGATTAAAAGCGTAATTGAAAAATTTTTACCACCGCGATCAGACATTTCGACTTTTTTAGCATATATTTTAGAAGAATCGTTTAAACCTAACTTTTTAATTCCTACTCTTTTAGAGCAAGTCGCCGGAAGCACAGAAAAGTACCCAGATCTCTTGGAGTGAACCCTGGGAAAAGAGACGATACTGTCAATCGCTTTGTGTTGCGGAATTTGGCAATAAAGAATACTGGATAAGTTGACTATTATATGTTTCCACTGATTGTCTGTGTTTGTCCGCGCATTTTTGTTTTAGAAAATATTAGACGAAGGCCTTAGGGCATCACATTGGACCCATTTCGTGAAGAGTTCGGCGTTGGAACAGCACAACGTAAATTTGGCACGACTAATTATAGTTGACTGTCATCTTAAGAGGAAAGCTGCTCTGACCTATGTTAAGTGTGTATAGACAGAACATAGTTTACTTATATTACTATATGTATACCTAGTTAATTCCAAGGAAATAAGAGCGAAAAATCCCTGGTAAAGGCAGTATTGATAAATTCGGAAATGTATTTTTACTTCTGGTAGTTAAGGGCGTAATAATAAACGATTGCGTTCAGTTTAATAAGGACGTAAGTAAAACAACATTTAATTATATATATTAAAAAATAAACACAACTAATTTCGCTAATCAAAAAAATTAATATGTAGATTTAAAAGTTAAAAAGTATTAAAAAAAACAAATATATACATAACCATGTATACACCCTGCTCCTTAAACTAGCCCGTAGACTGTACTATAGTAGGGCATTTCTGGAAAAACTTATAGCAAACATTAAAAAAAAAACACTTTAGAATCTATTAATATACATACTACGAGTATGTTATGTATGTTTATGTTATCAACATGGTATAGTAATGGTGAAGTATGAGGGTGTGTGTATGTGTAAGAGTGTTAGGGTGTATGTGTTCTACAGTATGTGTTTTCGACGGAAGCGTAGTGGAGGCAGGCGTAGCTATATTTTAATTTATAATATTTTATTAAAGTGTCAATGTAACCTGTTCTCTGTTCTTCCCTAAATAAATAATAATAAATAATAAATATGTGACTAAGTTAGAGAGAGGTTGTGTGCACTACTGATCACTTAAGCATTTTAGTTGGGATTGACGGTCTAATCTAATTTTAAGCTGAAACTGTAAGTTCCTGGTGCTTTGTGTTCTCAAGTTAAACAAATACTCATATTTTTTTATAAAAAAAGTTTGAACACAGAATATGAGCGTCAGATTTACTGTTATAGGTTTGAAACTAACCTATAACTAAGCCCCGATTGCACAAAGATACGGCTGAGTTAATCAATTTTCAAACACGTCACTTTTAGTAAATCGCATGGAGTCCCTTCCATACGGTCTATAAAAAATGACATGTTTAATCATACGTTGGCCCAGTATTATTTTTACCTGCGGAAACCGACACAGCTCAACTTCAACAAATAAGGTTTCAAGTTCAAAGTCCTTTATGGGCAACGAAACCCAAAATTTTTTCAATGTTAAAAATGCAATTAGCATGACTTCTAATAATCCCAATATAATGTGTTAGTATAGTAATCCGAATGTAAGGTAGACCAAAGCTCAGGGTGCTTAGCTCAGCATGACGATGCTTTTCAGCTAGTACCTGTCAACAAGTTTCTTGTAAAGATTAAAAACTTACGCGATATATGTCGGCTGCGGCGTACGGACGTAGCGCCTGCCTCCTTGACAACGGGCTGAACGATCAGCTCGAAACGTCGGAGAATGTCTCTCTAATCTCAAAAGTATCATAACATTTCTTGTGATTCTGTGGTCACCTGTAGCTTATACTCATGTCGTGCTACCAGTGTAATTCGTCGTGTCGTCCTGAGGTCGACTCATGAAGGGAAAGCGAGGATTTCTCGTGTTCGCTTCTTTCAAAATATATAGAAAAAATGTAGGCAAATTTTTAATACATAGAGTTCGAAAGAACCGAACACGAGAATTTTCGCTTTCACGAGTGCTGGGCCGCTTGCTCTTTTACTGAATTTATTGCGCCGCAACTCTTCCTTCAAGCTGTTCGTATCCGCCGTTTCATCTTTCCCGAACTGAAATATCGGTCAGTCTGAATCATCTGCTAACATTTTGCAAATAAAAAGTAAGTATAAATAGTTGTTTGGAACGAAATTTCGTGTCTCCGCCGTTTTTATTGCACAGTTATAGTCGGGCGGGTCGCTTGGATATCGTTCCGAAGCTAACTTTATGTAATTCCGTGGGAGATAGGTGACATTCGTCTATTTCTAAGTCGCTATAATTTCTCTCTACCGCTGAAGTCCTTGTCATATTTTTTATTTTCTGTACTGCATCATCCTGCATACGAAAAATATATTCTTAATAATTAAGAATAATCTTCTCAGAAGGTTCACTTCAAATGAAACGCTTACTTACCATTTAAACCATATAAAATATGTTATTAGCACAATTTGTAGAGTTTTCTACCGGTAAATTCTAATATTATTTATGTTCAAAGTGTTACAATTTTGTGGGAAGTTTTATTATTTAAGATTTTAAGTAAGAAATTTAAAGCAAATTATATTGAAAGAAAGGTGAAAAACTGGGAAAAGACACCCGTGAATGAGTACATTTATATATCGATTTTAGTAGTAATCAAGCTTCGTACTAATGGTACAGCGGACGATGTAATTAAGAATCGCTCGACTACACTAGAGCCACGCTATGATGGTGATTTTGACAGTTCGTTACCAGTGATGGGTAAAAATCATCAATTTATTTTTATATCGATATTTTTTTCAAATTGGGAAGGCTAAGTAAATAATTATTACCACAGTATATAAATAAGCTATAGCAGTATGGAAACTAGGCCTTTCATTCGGGATAGTTACCTAAGTTCCATTGGGATATTAGGATTAATGCTTGTAAAATTGTTATTTTTGTAATTAATAAAATATTCGAGCTTACATTATCAATTGAAATAAAGTAGTTACAAAATAAAATGAGACAATAAAAAACATTACCATTTAATTAGGTAGTACCTGGGGACCGAGATATACTCGGTGTTTCCAAAATTTATTGTAACATTATGAAAACCTTTTAATTTTATTTTACAGCTTACATTTTTTTACTTTAATTTCCAAATCTATTATTCGCAAATCAAGCAAAAGCAGACAAGGTGTATGTTTGGCAACTAAGAAATTCAAGAAATATAAGCAGCCCTAAAAAGGGCTTTGTCGTACAAGGTCACTGTGGTGCGAATTATTCAGACAGTTCAGACTCTTCTTCAGCTGAACTTTCATCGCTGCCATCCTCACGAACAGGAATGATGAATTCTTGGTCAATAAATGTGTCCACCCTGATGTCTCTAACATAATCTGCCATTATTGTCTTTTTCGTTTTGTCAACAACTTTGGACCAATCCTCTTTTGTGACATTTTGACATGCTTCTTTTAACAAGCATAGCATTTTATTTGCAGTAAAAGGAGGATTCGTATTATTTCGAGCTGCATAGCCTTTAATCTGTGCCCAAATTAATTCGATGGCATTATACTGGCAATGGTAAGGCGGGAGGCGAATAACGCGGTGACCATATTCCATTGCCAATTCATCGATTTCATATCGAATTTGTGAAGGTTTATTGGACTTCACCAATTGTACGAGCTCCGGTTTCATCATGCTCATGTTAGCTTCCACGCCTTTCTTTTGGAGCCACGCTACTAATTCTTCTTTTTTGTTTGCTTGGGTCGGTGCCTTATCAACCTGCACTGAATGATATGGCGCATTATCCATAATAATTGTTGACGGCTCAGGAAGGCTTAATAAAAGTTTAGTAAACCATTCTTTAAATTTCTGTGCATCCATTTCTTCGTGGTAGTCACCTGTCTTTTTGGATCGAAATGCCAGCAAGCAATCTTCGATAAATCCGCCATCAGCGGAACCAGCGTGACATATTATCAATCGCTCCCCTTTTCCGGTAGGAACTTTACTGGACGATGATGCTGTATCATCCGTCCAAGAGCGTGAAACCGTGTGGTTTGCATTTAACCACGTTTCATCAATAAAAACCACGTGTTCCCATTTTTCAATTTTAATAACCTTCCTCAAAAAAGTATTTCTAGCCATGACAATATCAAACCTCTCCATTATAACTTTTCTTTTGTCACATTTTTTATAGAGGAAGCCGAGGTTTCTAAGAATTTTTGAGAGAGAAGTCTTCCCACCAGAATAAATGCCTGCTTGCTTTAATGAAGCAAGTAACTTGAATCTCGTGGGAAACTCATTTCTCTGATAATAACCATAAATATGGTTTCTGATGGCATCTGCGTCAAAATCATCAATATTAGTTACCGATTTCGTCCTTTTTCTCTTTTTAGGGGTGCTCAGAACATTTTCTTCGGTTCCACTCTCCCCGTATTTCTGTTTTGTTATTCTTGACACAGTATTGACACCGATGCCAAGAGCCGCGGCAACTCGTTCGACCACTTGTGTTACAGGCAAAAGAGGTCCACCATTTTGCGACTCAAGCTCAAAGTATTCTCGCAATTTCAAAATAAGCTCACGGGACTGGCTATCAAAAACTTGTTTTTTTGACATTTTACAAAAGCGGGGCGCGATTTGCGACGTACTATTTCGGTCGGGTCGTGTTACGGAGTAAAACTCAACGTAAATAATGGCGTGAAGACGCGGCGCGTAACTGAGTAGGATTCCGAGTCAGAGAGAAGTTCGCGGGTCGAAGGACGGATTGCGAATGACCTCCGCACTTAGCCGGCGCCATATTTATGCACAGTATGCACCGCAGCACAGGAGGGTGTGAGGCGCCTACGATTCCTAATGAGCGAACATATCTACTGTCTCTCTCGCACTAGTTGCACTGTCTCGTTCTCTGGTGCGCTATGACGTGACTAAATGTAGTGATAATCCACCAATCACAGCTCGTTTATCTATAGCTCTCTTGTACCCGAGAATAGTGTATCAACAGTAGCATCAGATCAACAGGAACAAACGACAGGAATGTTGCTAGTGCAGAGAAAATAAATGTTTACTAAGCTAAATGAGAAGTAGTTTTCAGACATTTTCGCATATCTGGCTTATTAAAATAACATGGAGAATATTCATAGAAAACAAATAGCATCTATAAATCTATTTCAGCATATAAAGCTACATTAAGTAGTACTAAAACTAAAATTGATTCTAAATAACGAAGATAATGAAGGCGGATCCGAAACCAAACTTTACAAAACAATTTATCGAATATTATTTGGCAAGTGTCCCAACCCTATTTAGGATGTGCGTGTGTGTCAAATTCGTACCATAAATTTTCTGAGCATCTTGTTAATACACCCACATAATTATAAATTTCGTAGCGCATCATAAAATTGACGCCTTCATGGATATTCAAATAAATGAACTAGATCTGTAAAAAAATATTATATGGTTCACAATGGTTTTAAATATTTATTAAAATAGTCTCATACCATATTTTGTTCGTTAGCATACATCAGCACTGAAGTGTCAAAATCACCATGGTAGTTTGGCCCGACTGTAGTGGAATTCAACACAATGGACGAAGTAACCATTGAAATCTTTAATAACGGCTTGTCTTTTTAACCGACTTCATTACTTAATTGAAATTTTAGATTTTCGGTGTAAAACTTCTGTAGAAGCAGCTGAGGCAAACAACCTGATATTTGTTTAAGACAGTCTATAGCAGTATGTTGCCACTGCATGGGCATCCTTGGACGCGCCCTCGCCTGGCTGCCGGACGTAACTCCAGGGCATGGAGTCCGAAGAGGTCCTGGCGAAACCTCCGTCGTTGCAGGATGTAGAAGCGATTTAGGATTAACGGCTACGTTTATTTCAAAGAAGGGATATCACCGACGAAGTATTTCAGAAACGCCTCCAGAAGAACGCACCAGTTTTGAAATGATTTATGAAGATTAGGAAGTATTGCACCCGTAATCAAATAGCGTCTATGTATACATATGTGTGCGGTGCGATTGGGAATAATAGCAGAAATTGGGAGATCATAGGCATGGATATAAATGGCTTATAGGCTCATCACAAAATGGACAACGCCAGGACAATCCCTTTATTCAAAACTCCGGCTACATTTATTTGAATGAAAACATAACTGCTATTAATTGCGGCAATGGAATGGGCGATTTGACCGTTGATAAATGTGCCGTGTTAGTGCCTCATTGAATTTCTTCCCATGCATGCGCTACAAGGCACGAGATTCACCTTGACACCGGTATAGGTAACATAGCGTTTGTAGAAGAGCGCGGCTTCCTGGTGTGCTGCTAGATGCGTATCTTGTCAGAAATACTTGGGTTGAATGGCGTTCCGTAACGAGCAACGCTCGCTAGTTGTGCAATGTAGTATGGCGTTATTATCTGAAAACAATGGCAGCTGTATATTATCAACCTTATTTCACAAATAACATGATGACATCTAGAAAATACTGTAAAATGTAAGGATATAACAACTTTCCTGCAACTTGGGTAGAACAGACTTCGAACTTTAGCGTTGACATACATACATACATTACTAGTGTACAGTACATGAATACTGAATGGTCTACAACACCGAATGCTCCACTAGCCGAGAAGGATTGGCCTATAATAATCTATTTTGAGCTCACGGACACAAAAATTGACATGCGTCGGTTGGCCACCAAGGAGAAGGGAAGTGGCAATAATTTTAGTGAGCTCGTACGTACTAAAACATAATATGTGTGATGTGTTGCCATTACTCGGACACGCCATCTCGTCGCCTTCGCTCAATACAATTTCTGAGCAGCTCGTAAGCTATAAAGACGAAAGCAGTTTTATCAAAATAGTGCGTGCTCATTATTGTCAGTTCATTTTATAGCGTCCATTTTGATTTTTAGAGTTATCCGTGATGAAGATTTTCTAATAAAAAGTGTGCGGCGCCCGTAATATATTACGCATTCATTTTGACAATATCTTTGGCGTTATTTATGAAAATGTGTGGTAAAAGCATATTATGTCGGGAACATAATTATACTATGAATATAAACCGATTCTGTGCTCTTTCAGAATTGTTTGAAACTATGAATAATAAAGTCTCGGTTCATTACTTCTGATTTCCAAACTATACGGGTGAACTATAAAGCTATTTAGATTTCATAGTTCGTGGTAGTTTGCATGTAAGATTTCGTCGCGAAACTTGTACCGCAGATATATTAAATTTCGTACTCCGAATTGTATCTAATGTACAAACGAATCACCCTAAACGCCACACATTGGACTTTGACCGACATACGTACGTTTTCCTTGCAAATGCCAATGCATACTGTGGCGTTTACGGTGATGCTCTCCGTACATCTATTACTCCTTTTGTAAATATGTCAATCATAGTTCCAATGAGCTAAGCAACAAGTTACTGTTTGCACCCGCATTTGCAAGGCTTACTTATTTGCTCGGTAAATATGTCGGTCCATATAAACGCACGAGTTGCTGAAATTCACGAGGCAGAATATTCAGTTCTCGAGAACGAGAAATGGTATCCAAACCTGTCGTCGTCCACGCGCAGGATTCATTAAATTGATTTTTTTAAACATAAACAATGGCTACTTAAGAACGGCCCGCAAGCTATGCTCGCCATACAAACGTAGTTTACTAATCATTTGGAAACCGCTATTCCAATTAAATTGAAATTTATTATCTAATATCAGGTAACAAATATCTGTGTCTGCACGCTTTTGTTTTTTTGAAAAATCCAAACCGAATGAAATTAAAGCAAAAAGAAAATCTTCATACGAATTTTATTTTCTCTGTGGTTTGACCCAGAATACATTTACCGAAAAAACAAAGGCATGCAGACACAGATATTTGTAGCCTTATATTAGATACCAAATATCAAGTAAGTTGGAACAGTGGTTTTCAAATAATTAGTAAACTACGTTTGTATGAGAGGCGAAATTTTCAGGTGCTTACGGGCCGACCTTAAGGTCGTTGATATTTGGTATCTAATATTAAGCTACAAATATCTCTGTCTGCATGTCTTTGTTTTTTTGGTAAATATTATGTCTGCCTACAGCCTGTAGGCAGACAATATTAATAACAACGATTGTTGTTTTTGTGTTTGTTGTAGAGACAGCACCATAACCTTTTTTTGGTAAATGTATTCTGGTTCAAACCACAGGGAAAACAAAATTCGTATGAAGATTTTCTTTTTGCTTTCATTTAATTCGTTTTGGATTTTTCCAAAAAACGAAAGCGTGCAGACACAGATATTTGTTACCTGATATTAGATATCAAATATCAATTTATTTGGAATAGCGGTTTCCAAATGATTAGTAAACTACGTTTGTATGGGGAGCATAGCTTACGGGTGTGAAATCCACCGCACCGTGGTTTAATTTCCGCACCCTCCAACCGAGCTAAGCTCGCTCGGTTGGACAGACCCTAAAATCATCAGGCGCGCAATTGCGTCACTGAAGTCGTTTGCACAAATAATGCTCAAACTGTAGATTCAAATTGAACAAACTGTACTCTCGGTTTGCGCAAAAAAACTCTCGGTTTGTGCGCGTGGACTGTGTCTTGTCGTCGCGCGTCGTAGCGGAGTAGCGGACCGTCACGATGCGATAAGTATCGCCGATGCGTACAATATACATTCAGGTGTTAGCGGCGTGTATTGGCGACGCTAACCGCGTGTATTGGCGACGCTAGGCGCGTGTTGGCGACCGCGACACGACAATGAGGCGTGTGTATTGGCCATCGTATTGGCACACGAGTGGATGTCACTATTTCGGACTGTCCTGCACCACGAGCGCCGCTGCTGCCGATCAATAGGCCAATGTCCGTTGGTATATTATATAACTGAGCTAACTTTATCCTTGTATACGAATGATCCACCCATATAAATTTATAAATAATTATATTGTGTACTTGCACAGTTGTGCTAAATCATACTCAATACTAGTTGTGTAACTTGCTAATGGAATACATTGTCTGGCTTCTTTTCCATTTCTTCGAAATGACCTTCCATTAAGAGCTTTGTTATTATGCTTTATTTGCAACAAATGTCAGTACTCTAAACATGTCGAAGGTATGTGAATGGAATTATTTAGTTAGGACGTTTTTAATGTTTCAATAAAACTTACGGCTTTTCACGCTGGCGGGAGGAGACGTGCTCCGAAGATTCGAGCTGAGGAGGCTGCCGCTACCGCGTACGAATCAAACATGTTCAACGACTGCTGTAATCTAAAAAGTGTTATCTTCAGGACGTTGTTCGAAATATCGACGGTGGAAAGGCTATTTACTTTAAGCGACATTTTTTTCGAAAACGAGCTATTATAACAGTTTGACGTAAAAAAAATACTGCATTTATTGCACCGGGTTTGGTGATGATCTAAGCACTTTTTGTGTCGCTTCAGTAATTTATTTTGCATACATTTCTCATATTTTTTTCCATCAAACGACATCAAATACGCTAATGCCATGTCATATGGCGCTACAAGGGCAAATGCTTTCTGCATTTATTTCTACAAAGTCGCATACAGTAAATAGATTGCAATATTTTACAAGTCTCACGTCGTTTAATGTAGTTAGGTTTGCCTTTGTTAAGACTGTGATGTCGCTTAAAGCAATTAGCCTTGTAATCTTTACATCTATGTTGTCGCTTAAAGTAAGTAGCCTCGCTGTGTTTCAAACTATTTGGTCGCTTAAATCAAGTAGTCTAACTGTGTTTGAGAAATGAATGTCGCTTAAAGCAATTAGCGTTGCCAGCTTCAAAACTAAGGTGTCGCTGTAAACAAATGGCCTCGCTATGTTTCAAATTGATTTGTTACTTAAATCAAATAGCCCTGTTGTGTAGAGCACAACGATGTCGCCTAATATAATTAGCCATGCTGTATTGGAAATTACGATGACGATTACAGCATTTTTGGAAGCGACATTATAATTGCAGTGTCGCGAACCTATAAATAGACCCGACATTTCTTTGGCGCTTCAGTGCCACGCGGACGCTTGTAGGCGGAGGACGTAACGCGTTCTCGTGCACTTCGTCTTCGTAACTCGTCCACTTCGTCTGGTATTTCGTCTTCGAAGGTTATGAATTATGAGAAGCACACGTACAAAGATTCTGATGAGCATGATGAATATTAGCAATACGCCTAGGACTCCAAGTCCATGTCCGCCTATAGATGGCACTCCAGAACAAATTCAGGAGCTTATGAGCTTGATTAGCACACCACCAAAACACTACAATGAGGTAAGTTAAGAGGTAGCTTACTAAGAACCTACCTACTTTAAAATGATATTCTATATAGTTTTAATATGAATATTATTATAATTTTTCATTTAAATTTTGTCTATTTATGTATTATTTATATGTCTATAATCTTCGCAAAAATAATAAAACTAGAATTAGCTAGTTGCTTGGTTCTCACCTTTTTAGTTAGCTTACAAAATTGTTCATTTATTTTTCTCAGGAAGACTCTGATGGAGACAAAGGTCTTGGAATGAGACTAGACCATCTGCAAGATGCAGAAGATACGTCATTACCTATCACAGCAGGCGCTAGCACAGTAAGTTTATTGCCTACTTAAAATAATCACATACTTCCTGATAAAAATTTTCTGGTTTTTTTTATGGAATCCCAGCATGATTGCTAATACCACACCCAACGTCATGATATTAGCCCATAACACCACATGAAGATCAGGTGTCATGCCAGGACCTTCCTTATATTGCGCGGCTACATTGAACTGGATGGAAAACACGGACAATTTTTATTGCCGCTTTGACCAATCGTTCATCCAATGCGGTGGTACCGACCCGGGCAGGATTAACCCTACCACCTAGTTAGTAAGGAAGGGGGCCTACTGTTTAACGTGGATTCCGAACCACGAACGAAGAATCTCTTAGTCGCCTCTTACGACATGCACGAAAAGAAAGGCAGTGGGCCCACTTGTATTCTTTTTAAGTGCCGGACCCACACGACACATTGTAGGTGGGTTCCGGCATGTAAAAAAAATTCATGTGGGCCCACTGCATTTCTTTCGGTGCATGTCGTAAGAGGCGACTAAGGGATTCGTCGTTTGTGCTTTTTAATTCCATGTAAAACTGTAGGAACTGTTAATCCCACCCCCGGGTTGGTAGGTACCCCCGCATTGAATGAACGATGGTCCAAGCGGCAATGTTAATCGTCACATGTTTTCTATCCAGTTCAATGTAGACGTGCAATATAAGTTATGTTCTGGCACGGAACCAAGTTAGTAGTATGATGGGATGGTATCATGATAGTGGGTATGGTATTAGCTATCATGTCGGGTTCCATAAAAAAGGCTTACCTACTTTACTATAACGGTCTAAGTTAACATACAAAATTGTTGATTTATTTTTTAGAAAGACACTGATGAACGCAAAAATCTTGGATTGCGACAAGACCACCTGCAACACCACTTAGAAGATACGTCATTATCTCTTACAGCAGCAATTAGGATGGTACGATTATTGCCTACATTATTAATTTTATTTTAATTTAATTCATCGATTTTATATATTTTTTTTAAGACTGACATGGATGGCTAATACCACGCTGTCATAATATTGGCTCATTATGTTTGATAAGAACTAGGTGCCATGCCAGAAAATTCTTCATATTGCACGACTTCATTGAACTGGATAGAAAACACGAAACATTTTTGTTGTCGCTTCGACCATCGTTCATTCTATGCGATGGTAGGTATCACCCCAGCCGGGATTAATTACCCTACCACCTTTTTAGTAAGGAAAGGGACCTGCAGCTTAACGTAGGATTCGTAATACGGCCAGCTTCTCTCAACCGTCAAATGGTGACCCATTCAGAACACTACCGCGCCCATTATTGCTTCAGCTCGAAGAGCTAACGTCGAGGTGACGCGCTATTGGGCTACCGAGGCTGAGGGGGGCGTAATTCAATTAATGTATTACTTTCAGAAATCATTCTCACGCTCTAAATTAACAACTTTTGTGTTGCTACTTAAAGATTTTTAAAAAATATTTTAACTACTTCATCGCTGTTTTTCCATTCCCTTCCTTAACTTACAAGGCAGTAGGTTCAATCCTCCCCGAATAACGATGGTCGAGGCGGCAATGAAATTTATGGGTGTTTTCTATCAATGTATGACCGCCGCCGGCACGGAGGCTCGCCTGATGATGGACCTAATGTTAGGTTCGAAACGTCGCGTATTCTAGTCGACATACTAACCGTGAGTAAGCCGTTATAACTAAACTTAAAATGAGTTTTCTATCAAGTTTAATGTAGCCGTGCAATATATGGAAGATCAGGGCATAGCACCTAGATCCCATTTGTTGTGATGGGCTTATATAATGACAGTGTATGTGTTGTATGAGCCATCATATCAGATTTGATATAAAAAATATTTTTATTTTTAATGGCTACAGATTAATGCAATTACATCCCGTATAACTTTTTTTTTAATTACATGCAATTTCCCACATTAAATTAAGTATATCCAGTGCAAAGTAATGTATCAAAAAACATCAAAAATGGTGAACCACTGCGTAGTAATATAATAACGAAACGTAGAACTACAGATACGTTTAATCTATTATAGTACATACTGAGCCAATTGTCAAACTTGTTTTCTATTTTCAGAATGAAACGGATGTAATGCGACAAGATCTGCAACAAAACGCAGAAGACATAGGCCCTGGTACCCAAAATATTGTACAGGACAACCTTGGAGTGCAGGACCTCCAGACAGGAGAAAAACAGATAATAGACGAAACAATGGATATTGAAAGTCTTGAGGAGTCAATGTCATTGCCACAAAATGAAACTCAAGGGATCTGTCTGACGAACAGTTTAGGAAGCATATTATCAAACGAAGGAGAGTTGAGTCGTCCCTCTTCCATCGCGTTGTCATCGAACGCAAGTCTCAACAGCGTAACAAATACATCTTCAAGTCGAAAACGAAAATACATCATGCGACAACGGACACACAAGAAATATCTGGATTTCATATCAGAGAATGACGAAGATGTTTTAGATTTTGAATGGGACTCTACAGACTGGAAAGACAGTTCTGAATCGCAATCTGATTCAGACATTTCAGAATGTGATAAAAGGAAAAAACACAAAACTGTGACAAACAAAAACGACAAAAATAAAAACAAAGCCACTGAAATCACAGAAGAAGGCGACGGAATAGTAGGAGAGAAAGGTGCACGAGTGAAGAAAACAAATAAAAAAAAAGAAAAAATGCGCTTAAGGAAGATGGGTAAGCAATACGAAAGAAAAAACGGATCGATTGCAGAAGAAAAGGCCGTAAAGGAAAATCCTTGTATAAAAAAAAATGTCAGCACAAATGTGGAGAAATCTCAGAACAAAAAAGACAACACGTATTCCAATACTACTGGAATCTAACACCACAAAGGAGACGTGATTGGCTTGTTACAATGACGAAAAAAATTGAAACAAAGAGAAAACGTACTAAGAACCCATCCCGCCGTACGCATACTTTTGAATACTATCTTAATGAAGGTGAAGGACGTCGCCAAGTGTGCCTCCAATTCATTTTGGCAACGTTGGATGTTACTCAAACACAAGTTTATTATACAGTCAGTAAAGCTGAATATGGGCTGTCTAAGGAAGACATGAGAGGTCGCTTAGTCCCACATAATAAAACCAAAGAAGAAAAGGTCCAGGCTGTGCGTGAATTCATAAAAAAACAGCCAGCTGTACCATCGCACTACTGTCGGCAAGATTCTAGTAGGTTGTACTTACATAATGAAATAAAAAATGTATCGAATCTCTACGAAATATACAAAAAGGAAAATGGACTGGACGTAGTAAGCGATAAGATTTTTCGTAAAATTTTTTCTACCGAATTTAATCTTGGGTTTCACGTTCCAAAGAAAGACAAATGTGTCAAGTGTTCGGCAAACTCCAATGAAGCCAATGCGATAACATCTGAAAACATGGCCGAACACTTAAAAGAAAAAAATGCATCCTACGAACGATTTAAGGTCCATAAAAAAATCCATAAACAAAATAATAATTGCCTCTGTGCAAGCTTCGACCTACAGAAGGTTTTACAAACCCCACATGGGGAAAGTATGCTCCTCTACTATTCGCGCAAATATGCTCAATTTAATTTAACATTCTATGAATGTGGTACCCGAAATGGCATCTGCTACACATGGGGGGAGCATGAGGGTAAAAGAGGTGCCAATGAAGTATCCTCAATTCTAGCTATGTACATAAAAAAGGTGGATGAGAGAAAAAATGTTACCCATCTCCTTTTGTATAGCGATTCTTGTGCTGGGCAAAATAAAAACAAAACTGTTTTGGCAACCATTCACACAAACCTAATGAATTGTTCTAACATTAGATCAATACAGATGAATTATCTTCTTCCCGGGCATACACTCATGCCGGTTGATTCGATGCATGCTGTCATCGAAATCAGTATAAAAAACATGATAGTGTGGTCTCCAACACAATGGCCAACAATTTTTGAACTGGCCCGAAAAAATCCCGCTCCATACTCCGTAAATTCTTTAACACATAAAGATTTCGTAGGATATGATGCTGTTGCGGAAAAATATTTTAAGGGCAATCTCGTAGGAAAGATGAGCAAAATACGAGTTGCTACATTTAAAAAAAACAATCCAAATCAAATGTATGTCAGATACTCTATGGACCCGGAAGCAGAAACGGAAGTGATCGAAATCTACCGATCTAAGCATACTCCAACTCCAATTTATAAGACACCTTTGGGCATAAGTAAGCCCAAACACGACGACCTCATGCGACTATGTAATAATAATACAATCCCGAGTCAATACCAGGGATATTACAGAAAATTATTAATTGTTGGATCGATCAAAGATATGCTATATGACACAGATGTTGAGGACAGCGATTAAGTATCGGATAAAAAGTTCCTACGGCTTCTGATAATAATATTATGCTTATATGATATTTTCCAACGATTTCCAAATGCACAGAGATATGTAGAATCGTAATTTGAATAGCATTCATAGCATTCGTTCTAAGCTTCACGACAGATATTTAAGTACTCTAAATAATAATAATAATATATAAATGACTGAAAAACAGCTTTTTATTTACTTTAAAAATACAGATTTGTAAAAGGCGTGTTGAGAAAAGGAGTTTTAAAATAATTTGTAAGAGTTATGTAGCCTGGTATTTAAAGATACAGATTGTGATTTATAGATTAGAAAACCACAATAATTTTGGAAATAGTAACGTAAAGTGAGATTGCATTTTATAGTTTTAGTTATTAAATATAATTGTTAATCTTTATTTTCGAGTAATCACTAAAACCCATAATTACGCAATTAGAATTAGAATATAAAGCGTGTAAAAAAGATTGTCTTTGATGTAAACTTTTTATCAAATAAATTTGAAAAAATAAGATGTTTTAATGTTTTTTCACTAAATACTAGTGATTACCTTTTTACCCACCCTACCTTTACAACCCTAGATTAGCAAAATTAACATCCATATAGTTTCTTCATTTATCGTGGCACAACCAAAATTTTCATTGATTTCACTGCAATTTAACTCAAGAAAATATTTATTATTCTAGTTTTATTGTATTTCAGCTGCATCTAACAGATTTCGTGTCACTTAAAGTATTTCAGCCACACACAAATATTTCTACATTATTATTGAATGTATTTAGGTAGCAAGTAAATGTCAATGCAATATCACTTAATGCATTTACATCGCCAGAAAATATGTGAACGATGTTGCTTAATGCATTTTGGCCAGATAAGAAAAACTCTATGAGGTAGTTTCATGTATTTAGGCGGCAAAACATTTTCTCGACAATGTCGCTTCGTGTATGTAGGCAGGAAGACAATTTATGAGTGATGTCGATTAATACATTTAGGCCGGAGTCCATTTTCTCTAAGATGATGCTTAATGTGTTTAGGAGGCAAGAAAAAATGTTAACTATGGCGTTTAATATAAATAGGTGGCAAGATAATTTTTAAACAATGTCTTCTAATTCACTTAGGCGGGAATATTTTTTACGAATTATCAGAAACAAACCTATTAAACGACAGTTAGTTAGTGAATGAAACAATTATTACATATTTTCAATAAATGTGCGAACACACATTCAAATATGATTTATACCGTCTATAGAGGCCGTTTTGAATGGATGTAAAGTTCAAGAGTTATAATTTTTAAAAAACTTAAAATGGTTCTCCTGTAAACCTCGCAAAAAGTCGCTTAAGGTAAATAGCCTTTCCACCGTCGATATGTAGTTTCATAATGTACTATAGTATTTTTTAATTTCAAATGACCTATAGAAATCACCTCTTCGAAATTCACCGGGTGCACATAGACATATTTAAACTAGGTTTCACAATTATTTGCAAAAATATTAAAGAAATAACGTATTCTGATGGCGCATCCGAACTAGCTTAGACCAGTATCAAGTGAATAAAGATAACGCGATGAAAGTGTTACGCTATGTGCGATTATGCGAGTAAATTGGGGTTGAAATGTCTCCGAGAACGAGAGGGTCGCCAGCTCATGTACATATCTACATAGCTAGCATACGTGAGTATAAGATGGCTTCATATTGTAGTTATGCAACGCGACAGAGGGCGGGTAAGCGAGGTGGGTAGGTAGTTCCTTCGCCGCTTTGAATTTTAATCTGACGGCGACCGCGAGATGAATTAATAAGTTGGCGGTTATTTCATTACGGGCTGCAGCGTCGCCGTCTCGCTCTTCACGCTGGTGCGGGCAGCGGGCGGAGCGCGCGGGATGCGGGGGGAGACGCTCGGGCGGGAGGGGGGGCGCCCCCCCCCCTCGCCGAGGTGTGAAGTGCGCTAAAGGACCGTCCTCGCCGTGCACTCTCCCCGACACGAAGTCACCCTTTCCCGCACAGAAGTTGCCGCAACCCATACAAGTCGCGAGAGCGCTTCAATCTTGCAAATTTGTTTAGGCTACGCAGTTGCCATCTTACATAATCCTTAGGGAACTTCAGGTGTTTCAGTCTGCCTCCTTTTAAATATTCACTTCTGCCTCCTGCGCCTCGCCCGACCCGAGATCACTTATGAACGGTTGCGTCTGACCTGACCCGACGGCACCTTCCTGCCTATTCCTATCTCGATCGTGCGTCATTCGAATATCATTAAGATTTCATTCATTTCTCCCTGAGTAGACTGGCACTTATTTTCAGCAGTTCCTAGTGAGTCTTCGAGTTATTTCTATTAGATTTTCGTTTGGGACGGCGTGTTTATGACGATTGTTTATATTTAGCAATGGTTTTGACGTCGGTTTCGAGGCGCTGAAGGAGTGTAAGGAATCAGTATCTTTACCAAAGTAACCAAAACGTTTCGTTAATTTCGAATGAGGAAAAAAAAGGTCATGCGGCCGCGATGGTCTCCCTAACAGACAGTTTATCTTTAAATTTCATTTGAGTGACCCTTGGCATCAATTTAGCTTCTTGCGTCCCAGGAAGTCGCGTTGCTAAGCCTGGCGAAGCTATACATGTCGATAGCGTGGACGATTCGATAATTGTAAGTTATTCATCTGATGACAATGTTAAATGTCTATAGACTACGACTGCAGTGAGCGCTAATGCGGAAACAGATTCCTATTCAATCAAAACGTTTCTCGTTTACGTACACCCGATTTGGGAATCGTTTATCGAAATATCAAAACCGTACTTGCGTAAATTCGTGATACGGACGCAATCATTAATTACGCGCCAAAATACCCACGTGTATTATTCTCCGGTATTAGTTCTATGATTACGGGTATATGTAAGTTTGAAGTTTTCTCAAAGTTAGGCTAATGCAAAACATAGCGAAGGGGGATCGTTATTTTTCGCGGCTCAAAACGTGTTACCGAAAGGTCGTTGGTGATTGATCATTAGATGGTCTGTGGGACGGTTCCTCTACCGGAAGGGGACATAATCGCATCGCCATTACCGTCGTTCTACCGGAAAAGTTACGAATTCATTTTCGCGGGTAGAAAACACTAACGACTCTCTTATTCCTCCAATTTGCGAGTTATTACCGAGACTACGACGCGTTCCGCATCTCGCAACTACGGGAGTGCGGTCGAGGGGAAGTGATTACTGAACGTTGCAGGCTTTCCGGGTTGATGTCGCCGGCAGTAGCGATAGCGGACTTAGACCATTGCACACGATGCGTAGTACTTAGCGCTTAGTGCCAGTGAAAGTTTATCAGTAGCATTCACATTGGTCTTTGCGCAATTGCGTCCCGCTCGTGGTCATGAGCGGGACGCATTTGTTTTCGCTACCGCTCCGTCCATACTCGCGCTACCGCCCCACGCATACCCTCGCTGCGCCACCTCCGCACCGCAGTCACCGTGCATGTTTGCGCCGGCCCAAGCGCCGCGGTTCATTCATGCGCTAGTGGAACGCACGCTACTGAGCATCGTGTGCAAAGACCCTAAATCTCATTACGCCTCCTTCTCTTTCGCCGCCGCCATCGCGCCCGCCTCCGGTGCCGCTGGCGCATGTCCGTGCCGGCATTGGCGCAGATTAATTCATGCGCTAGTAGCACGCACGCTACTGAGCATCGTGTGCAAAGACCCTAAATCCCATTACGTCTCCGTCTCTTTCGCCGCCGTCAGTGCGCCCGTCTCCGGTACCGCTGCCGCATGTCCGTGCCGGCATTAACGCCGATTCATTCACGCGCTAGTGGCACGCACGCTACTGAGCATCGTGTGGAAAGACCCTAAATCTCATGACGCCTCCCCGTATCTTTCGCCGCAGTCATCGCGCCTGCCTCCGGTGCCGCTGCCGCATGTCCGTGCCAGCATTAGCGCCGATTCATTCACGCGCTAGTGGCACGCATGCATCGTGTGCAAGGGCCCTAACTTGCGCCGACCCATTACGCCTCCGTCTCTTCCGCCGCCGTCTATTCCGCCACCGTCATCGCACCCCGCCTCCGTTAACGCTGCCGCAACATTCTTTCGCGCCGCTGCGGAGTGTATCGAAAGTCCTTTGTTCTGCTGACTCGCCAACTTCTTTATTTTGCTTAACAATGAAGTGCGAGCAAGCCGTAAATGATCACTGTTATTGAGGCGTGAATATTTAATGAACATTTCTAACCCCCCGGAGCGAGTTTGGTCCTGCATGAATTAAAAGTCTGAAAGTTGTTTGTCATATACATAAGGTACCGACGATGAACCGCGAAGCATTGAAAGATGGTTATTTAAAAAATCGGATAAGAGATATATTTTAATATTTGTTAACCCCCTGGTCCACACAATTCCGGAACCGCGACCACCCCTGGTCAACAGGCGAGATTCGCGTTACGGCATGTTGCAATAAATTGATATTTTTTTGAAATATTTACACCAAAGGTATGCTAAACTATATATTTTCGGAAATGCGAATGAATGCTGCTTCTAATTATACTAGTTTCAGATTTTTTTGTGCAGCAAAAAAATTTTAAAAAATCTTTGAAACAGAAAAACCTATGTTGGGTAAGGAAAAAAGTTATAACTCTGAAAGTAAATCGATGACATATAAATTTTATATCTTTTCCTGAATCTAGACACATATGCAGACAAAACTGTATAAAAAACTTAACCATAATTCATATAAAAAAATATAATAATAAGGGTACAACCTGCGCAAGTTAGACTGAAATCTGATTGTAAAATGGCGTTGTCAATTTCAAAAAATGGCACAGACTACTCATCACTGCGTGTTGCCAGATTGAGTATTGGAAAAAAGCCTCCATGTATCAAATTGTTCTATGAAACAATACGAATACGGCTCCGAATATTCCTCGAGACCTGGCGAAACTTATATTTAGTGGCAGTCGTAGCGTCCCTGGGAGGGACGATACTGACTTGCGCCTACGGATTTAAGGGTTAAGGAAAATTAGCTAGACTTATTTTATAGACATCCTTTAGATCCTTTATCAGTAGTGTCGGTAAATACTCCAGGAACTTTAGCCTTAAATCAGCACTTAGAAAAACATTAAATCCGAAATGCAATTTTTTTTTTCTCATAAACGTAGTATTTCATGTGGACGTGTGTACATTAAGTTTGCAACATTTTGGGGGTTCCGGAAGATATAAATAAAATATGAAATATGATTAAAAAATGATATCTCCTAAACAAATATTTAGAAATGTTATTTAAAAATGTTATATGTTAGCTAATTTTAGTTGTAATATTACTGTGAATTTGCAACAATTTCTTATTTACGGAACTGTGTAAATATATTTTTTTTGTAGTATTTTCATAATATCTGCAAAGCAAATAATGAAAATTCTATTTTATTTTCTGAAATTGGAAACTGACCGCAAACTCTATATTCTGTGAAATTTGTAAAATGTTGCAGATATTAGAAGCACATTTTTTTCATTTATAATTTTATATTCACACAAAAGCTAAACAAAAAAATCGAAATACGTATAAAATCGTTCGTTGTATAGTTTTTAAAGAATTTAATTTTATTTTACATATTCTAGAAAGAAATATAGCAATAGCAAGTTAGGTTCGCGGCATAGATTTTTTTTAGTAAAAACATTTTTTTAAATACATTTCCGTAATTACAAAATTGTTGCAAATTCACAGTTACATTACGCCTTAAAAGACTTAACATATACATTTTTTTAATACCGTTTCTAAATATTTTTATACATTTTTTTTTCTATCTTCCGGGCCCCGCTAAATATTGCAAGCTTAATGTAAGCATATGAACATGAAATTATATATTTCTGAGAAAAAAAAACATTTCGGATTTCATGTGCTTCTCAAACCGTATCTATCCCGGTCTAAAACAGTGAAATCAACTCTCTTCCGAGGTATTTCCCCCCCCAAAGTACTACCTGCGGTCCTTTAACCCTGCGGTGTGAAGAAGCAGCGCCCCTGAATTTTCGAAATCTCATTGGGGTCGTCAGGCATTTTGAGAGGTCCAGGCGTACGCCATATGCCGTGCCTAACATAAACAAGTTTAACTACATGTTTAAAAATTCCTCGCGGTTGTAATTATTTTACTCAGAATGATCTATCCTTGTCAGCTTAAAATTCGTAGTGACATAAAAGAGAAGGCTCCAGAATTTTTAAGAACGAAATGGGGGTAATGTTTTAAAGAGTCCGCTAATAGCTTTGTCACTGGAGACAAGCCGTGAAGGAGAGGACAGGAAGTTTCCGGATAATGTCCCGAGGCTTCTGTTAATGTGTAAAATTTAATTAAAAAATAATAAAGAGTACACCATAAACACAAACGACCCAATTGACCTACTTGGACCCGGGCCAAGCTATTTTGATCGAAAGGTGACAAAAGAACTGCGAGATGGAGAGAGACTGAGCGAATATATTTTCGTGACTCGAACAAATTGAAAATGTGGACGATATTCATGGCACACGAGACGCGTCGTTATATTTTGATAAACAAATCCTCGCTTCGGCGATCTCGGCGGATCCCGTGAGAAATCGCCGAGCTGGCACGCCCGCGCTCCCCTGCGCCCCCCTCTCACCCGTCCGCACCGCCCGCACCCCGGAGACAGCGACGAACACGCTAATTCGATCGATGGTGTCACTCTCGCGTCACTTAGTGCGCCTCTTCCGGCGCCTCGCTAGTGATACGTCTCGCTATTTACGCGATACGCATTACGCTGTAAATAAATCCCATACGTCGATGCAGGGTGTATTTAGGGCGCTCCGCCCTTCTCCCCCCCCCCCCCCTCCCCCGCGCCGAATGCCCCCGCGCCGCACGCCCCCGCGCCAATATCCGCGAGGAAATCGTCCGCTGCCTCCCGGTCTCGCATTTTATTTATCGTAAATTTTCCTCGCTATTTTGTTACCGCGGTTCAATCTAAATCATTCGAGGTTTAGTTCGCTTGCGTTTTTTTTTCGAAATAAATAGGTAGTTTATACCCACGTTAAGGTAAATTTAGAAAGGTTTTTCCCTCTTTACTTTTCCTCGTGAAATTAAGCGTACACGCGGGACTATTAAGACCCTATTCGACCGCACATGTGTCGGACGTGTCGGTGGGAAGGATTTTGCGTCCTGCTGATTTTAATTTGGGCCCATTTTTGCTAAGTGTCTTCATATTATTTGGAGCGCCTTGATAAAAACATTGTCTTGACTAAAACTTGCGCTCTCCTAGTAATACTTGCACAATGTACACCATAAAATATGTAGGAGCGGTCACACGCTCCCACCCGACGATATCTCCTGAAATATCACGCTATTATACCGAGGCAGGCGATGGAATGACGCGAAGGGGTCGAATTTGGGCACACAATAGCGATGATTTCGTGCGGATCGCGCGCGGGCGACGGACAGGGCGCGGTCACTCGGAGCGGAGGATTTTCCGCGAGAACGGGGAACCAAAGGAGCCGTGAAATTAACAAAACGCCCCTCCGTAAGGCCTCCGCCCGAAGGAACCGTTGATGGCTCGATGTCTGCGCGGAGCAGCGCACGGGGGGAGAACACTCCGACCCGGCGAAACGCCCACGTGAAATATTATATTCCGTAATAAAATAATTGAGAGTTTTAACGTGAAATCGAATAAAGCCACAATTTCGCAGCAACGGGTACCTCGAAACGAACTCGCCTATTTCGTAAAATTAGGGAAAAATAAAATGTATTTTTATGAAAAGTTGTGCCTTTGCTTGATATCGGTGAGAAACGATTTCTTTTTAACCGACTTTACAGAAGGAGGAGGTTCTATGTTCGACTTTTTACGTTATCGAATTATTTTAACAAATGTTTTATTACGGCGTCCAAATGAAGGAAATGTAATTAATTCTTGGCGATCATTACGTAACGCTTTGTCACTTGGGGATTTCGAAGTCGGGTCGGCATAATCCGTCTACCTAAGTAAAATTCGGTCGTTTAATATTTCACCCGGAGAACAAAATTAAATTAATGCCCTTCTATTAAGTAAATGTCTAATGAAATGTTCGTGTATTTGCGGAGGCCGGGCGGCGTGCGGCATACGGCCGGTGCGGCGCGCGGCGCCGGCGGGCCCGCGAGACGCCGAAACAAAGCGCTTGAGGTCGATTCTGCAAAGTTTACACTATAGCCCTGGCCTAGTATTAATTGCTCCTCTCGCTAGCCTAGCGCATTAAGTTCGGGTGGGCCGCAGTGGGATAATGGATCGCACCTCCGGCGTTCGCCATTACGGTGGGAATAGAGCGTTTAGCGTTCGTCCCTGCTGGGACGCGCCTCTGACGAGGGTCGCTGTTTTTGGGATGATTGTTTTTAACTGTAACAAGTTTTGGGGATAAACTCATGAGCCGCAGTGGGCGAGGCGGTAGATGAGTCCGCCGGATCTCTAGCGGCGAGGGATTTGTTCACGATAGCGTAGCGACCGGTCGCGGCAGTCCCGCCACAATTTCCCCACGAACGAGGTTTCCTTCGCCTGTTTCCGTTATATGCTCGGTAAAGTACCTACATTATAGATGAACAGTTTCTTGCCCAAAGTTTGAAAAGTTTAAAATTGGATATGCAAGACTTTTCGGAGGCCGAGCTTTTCGAGTGAGCCACGCGTTATACTTAAGTACCGATACCAAGACTTTCCAAGTCTGGGCACTCTAAATTCCCTACGGACGCGCTTTGAGAGAAATGTAATTAAAAGTTTCCTAACACGAAAATGTTATTAGAATGGGATGGTCGTGTCCTCAAAACTTATCCACTCGGTGTCGCAGTGTGGGCCTCGGTCGGTAAATATTTTGTTTTCTAGGAAATTCGCTTCAAACGATTGGCTGTATCCCTCAAAGTTCTACCGCCAACTTCGCCTCTGTACCTCCGCGCCAGCGCCTCCTTTGAGAATATTTTCTGGAGTTTCAGCGCGCTAACGGGCGGGGCGTCGCCGTCGTCGGCGGAGGCGTAGCGGGCCTTACAAAACAGTTCATTATTTTCTTGGCAACGTTTATAAAAAAATCTTTACATTTAGCATAGCATCATAGTATAGAGTAGTTTTACTGCCTTTGCGATGCCCGAAATTTGTCATATGGCGTTCTCAGTTATCGCTGTTCTACATAGATACTTACGATGCAGCGTTTCAGCCAAGTTCAGCCAACGCCGTGCAATTTTACTCAAACCAATTGGTTTTTTTTCGATTTAGTTGGAAAACATACTACTTCCAAGATTTTCTAATAATCAAACAATTTTTCTTACATTCAAGACAATAAAACAATGGGATATGTGAGGCAAAAAATAAACATTATCGCGGATGCCTTTTATGGATTCCGAACTAACCAATGAGCTAATTTTTACCCGACTGCGCAAGAAGGAAGGTTATGTTTTTCGAGTGTATGTATGTATGTAAATTTGTTCTTCTGAACTTGGCTAACACACCTTCTAGATCCTAACTATCTTAACTATGTATCTTATATCTTGATTAAAACTTGACACCTTATTTCTTAATACTTTTATCGGCCAATACAAGTTCTTTGTACCGAATATGGCCCCTTTCTCACATGTATGTTTTTAGTGGAATTCCGATATCCGTAAACACGCGTGAACAACTACATCTAAACGCGGCCAAACCGCATAGGTCGCCTTGGCCGATAGGCGTCGCCTCCATCGTCGTCGGTCAGCCCAGCGCGGCAGCAGCGCCACGATAACGTACCGTAACAAACGTAGGTAATTTCGAAATTATTTGAAAACCACTCAGCCGATTTAATTGTAGGTTTGTATCGAACATCAGTCGATCAATATCTGTGTATTCGATTTAGTCAGGCCTTACACTATATGGGCTGAATTTTTAAGTGAGCCTTCATGGCCAAATCAAAAACTAGAAGAAATAGCTGCAATGCTCAAAGAAGTCACGAGGACGATTTTGATAAAAACTGAAACCGCATTATTCGATTTTTTTAAAATATTTTTTCCCTGCTTGGCATCGAAATCTTTGATTTTAAACGCTCCCTATATTATAACACCCGACAATAGTGTCGCTTATAAGGAACAAATTCCATCAAGTATTTAATTTTTTATTAATCAAATAATTCCAATTGAATTCGACACACCTGCATTTGGCATCACAACATCGTGTTCTCATTTAAAAATTGTGTTATCTCTTCGCGTTTAGATGTTTTACGAAAAGAAAGAAAAAAAATGTTGAGCCAATTTACGAAAAATTCAACCTGTATATGTAGGTACTTATAAAATTAGTTCTTTTATAGCTTTATTTCTTAAATTAATGTATCACTCACTTCACTCACGATTCTCCATACATACTATACACTGTTTTGTAGTATATCACAAGCCGTCGAGACAATGAGCTGCTCTCCAACCTCTTCGTCCACACGCACCGCGTTCCTTTCGCGTTCTTGACGAGACAACCAATTAGTAGAAATACGAGTACCAACTCTCCCTTAATTCACCAATGGCTGCCGCCCACGGGCGGAATATTAGACGCGACGCTTTGATCTTTGACGCTCTCATCCCGAATGACCTACGGCCCGTCGAACAAATTAAACTTTCGGGACTCTTCGAGAATTAAT
The DNA here is from genome assembly GCA_946894095.1 of Incurvaria masculella. Classification (NCBI taxonomy): domain Eukaryota; kingdom Metazoa; phylum Arthropoda; class Insecta; order Lepidoptera; family Incurvariidae; genus Incurvaria; species Incurvaria masculella. The sequence continues at coordinate 11,295,292 of OX335647.2, forward strand.
CGCTAAAAGAGCAAATTCCATTTTTGGGCTCCCGCCAAGATATTTATAGAGCAATGTGGCGGAATAACAAACGGACCGGACGGAACCAGTTGCACGCCGTCTTGCCGTTTGTACTGACCTGCCGTGCGTTTGTTGTCCCATATCTTAGAAATCAGCCATATACCTGAGAGCATTGACCAAAGCAAACGAGATCTTAAAAAAATCCTCGATTGTAAAAATATGTATGATGTAAATTATTCGCGCTATAGACGTATAGACCCATATACAAAATAGGTCTTCGCATATTCGGTCTACGTTTAAGGTGGCCCAACCCGCTCAACTCCCCATACAAACGGGGAAAGAAGATCACGCCCATATTTCTTATTAGAGCTCCCAAATTTTGCTCAAAACATGATGACCATTGGCATTGTAAAATTGTGTTTGGTGTCTAAGTTATAAGGTCCGAAAGTTCGAATTTTTCGCGCGTTTTATACAATAACTTTGGTGGTTTATTACGCAATGATAAAGTAAGAAAATCTTAAAAAGATTAGTCATCAGACATAGCTTATTTAATCAAGGTTTATAATTTATTTGGTTTTTGTTAGATTTTTGACTACAGCGGTCGTGGTTTACTTTTAGCTATAAGTCGTTCTGAAATCAAAATGATCGTAAATCTTACCAAATCATACACTATGCACATTGTCTTTTTTGTGAACATGTTGCATCTTCCTCATTCCTATTTATTTGAAACAGAGAAGGTCCCAGAGCGCAACAGCACGGTTTTGTACAGTGCCCGCGAATGAGTTAGTCCCGCCGCGTTGGGCCACCTTAAGAGCAGACATAGGGGTAGTATCGACGCGTTACCGCAAATTTACCGGTGCAAAGTCGCAGCATGATGGAAGGTAATGAAAGGCGTGCTTTGTGGCGAAGGCGCGCGGGGGTGGCGCATGACGCGGCGGCTGGCGAACCGGCGCACGGCGGCGGCGGCGGCGTCCCGTCGAGCGTGTAAACGCTTTTCGTGGTCGCCAGAAACCGTACGAACCCAACGGAAATCATAATGTAAAGCCAGTTACAAGGAATTCAAATTTTCCAATGGGTGTGTTAATTTACGGCTTAGCTTTGATCTGTGATGTCTGTAATAGGCATTCATTGCTTAGTGTTATCTAAGTTTATGTAGGTTTTCATCTTCTATAAACAATTGACAATTTTCAAATGATCCAAATTCATCAAAGAGTTCATATTTTAATAAAATACATGTGGTGTATTGCTTTAATTATCCTACGTCTTTGGTCGCGGATCAGATTCGCATTAATGTGCATTATTTGTAAATGTAAACATTTCTGTGGTCTATTGAATCTATCTTCAATAGAACAATTAAATATTAGCAAATACACATGTAAACATTTTAAAACTTTAAATTGATAAATTTAAACATTTCACGATCTCATAATGGGTTGTTTCTGACACTACGTGTGAACATATCGAATTCAAGTTGAATTAATTTTGCCTTTGACATACTCAAATTAAATATTACTCATCGTCTAATTTCCATAATGCCCATGATCCCAGATAATATTAATATTATCAACTATGACTTTCAATGTTGATATTTAAATGCAACCGGTTTGAAGTTATCCAAGTTGCCATAAAATGCAAATGTCCACCCAATAGGCGGTAATATGTAGGTAAGTGAGATTACGGCACAAGCGACAGACGAGGTCCCGCTACACTTTCAGTTTCGATGGAGGCGAGCAGGTGACTGCAACACACAATGACCTGCTTCCGTACTGTGGTGGGCTGCATTCTCATAAACTGTTTCTTTTTTCTTAAATCTGGAATGGAAAATAATTTCATCTAGCAAATTGCTTTCCTTTGACTTAACGTTCATTTAGATATTCAGTTATATCACGTTATTTCATATTTTAATAGTTCCAATGTTTTTTATCATCGAAATCTCTATAGAACTTGCCGACATAAGTTCTGGGCATATTTGATAATTAAAAAAAAATCCTTATTTCGAACTGTGGACACGTTTCGAAACAAACTCTTGCAATTCTGACGTCTTATTATACAATCAGCTTTAATACCAGTTGTATCATTTAACACAAGCTAACTAAAATCGCGACTTGCAGTTAATTTGTGCCACCACTGCCACCGCGGATGGAGTTGTTTACCTCTCCATATGGAATTGCATTACGGAATTAGAGTTGTGGAACGCAGCTGCTAGGTGCTCGTTGCTGAGGGTTTGAGTGCTCTCTCAATGCCAACGCGCCAAACTTTATTGGGGTCTTTTACGCATCCCCTACGAGACTTATACATTTTTGCACTTATTTGGATTAAAGTTTACCTATACGCAACTGTATATAGAGTTCTGTTACACATGAATGCTACTTGTATGTGTCTCTCTGTGACATCAATCTATCGTCCCATCTATCAAAACTTCAGCGATAGAACTTCGAACGTGCTTGTATCGATCAACAAACTCCTGATCCGTAGCAAAAACTGGGATCTGTATCGTTGTCACGCCACATCATTACGAAAGCGGCCATGGTGGTTGAATGTTTCGTTTTAACCGACTTAAAAAAAAAAGGATGAGGTTCTCAATTCGTCGGACTTTTTGTTTTTTTATCGTCTATAGCACTTTTCTATTGTCAACGAAAGGAAAGCTTTTGCGGATCCCTGCAGATGAATGTCATATCACTGAAGTGTTTTGAAGGAATCGTTGAAAAAAAAGTATCAACGAAACGTAAGTCTGAAAACTTATTTTCTGCTGCAGTTTCTGAAATCTCATTTCATAAATTAGAAGCACGGCAAATGACGCATAAACTTACACGTAACTCTATGACATTTACCATTTCAAAAATGTTTCAAGATTTCGTTGTACAATTTGATAAACACATTAAAGGATGTGTATGCTGTTTCGACCAACGAACGCAGCCGCCGCGCCACGCCGCCATTACGCATCGGCGACCGAGATTTTGTGGGTGCGGCCTAATTGATTCTATAGGTGTACGCTTGGCTGGCTATACTAGTTGTGCTGAGGCTTATTGTATAACCAAGTAACCTTCACCTCGTTACACGTCCAGTCGCGCAGCGCACACAGGAATGCGCAATGACTATAGGACACTATCGTACGTACCCAAGAGATTCTCATTTATTGCAAAGCCTTTGAACCGACAGGTGTAAGAAATATCTAAGGCTAGGGGCTCAGCGGTCTAAAAGCAGTGTTGTAATATCCGGGGAACTCGTACCTGCAGGACCCTGGTGCCCAGCGCACGGCTCGTTTCGTCAGGGGAACGGTGGCCCACCTGTCAACCGACAATACGCGATACGTAATACAATTTATGAAACACAATCGAGTTATTGTACGTGTAATCCGTGATGCGGTCCGTAGTGCTTGGGACACGCCCGGCTCCAGGTGGACGGTCGAGCAGGAGGTGGAGAGGGGAGGGGGGGGGAGCGGACCCTTGTCGGCAGCCGCCAACTCATTACTGGATTATCGGATTAGTCCTCATCCTAACGTAGTTGTCACGGCGGAACTTGACCGACACGTAAGTTGTCCTACCCAAACGAATAATGGTAAAATTTACCTATTGCTTATTTCAACCCAGCTACAGTTAAATAGAAGTTTACAAAATTAAATATTAAGGCGGAATACCACAGAAAGTCTTTGGCCGAAAAAAGTATAGCATAATATGCATTTATGTGTGTGTCAATGTTTGGCGACATTGATGAGTTCGTTTCGTAACGTTTAATTGGCAATTCGGAGGGTGAAATGGTATTGTTTCGAGAACTCACCCCGATAAAATCTAAAGCGAGTTTTTCTTACCGAAGCTCAACGTTAGATTAGCATACGAATGTGTTGTTCGTAATTTTAATAGCATGTTATTATGAAGGTTACGAGGCACTGTATGGGTGGCGTAATTGTACTCACTATATTTTATACCCGTGGCAATTGTGGGCTTTCAAACCGTGTTTTAATTACGCTGCAGCTTTTGTAGGCAAGCCTGTATTTATATTGTTAGGATGATCTATTTTTGTTCTCTTGCCAGCTCGTCACGCAATTATTATACATGAGTATAGTTTTCGGCCATGAATCTGTAAATTGCAGTTTCATTTATTGTTGCATTTTTGATTTTTTTTTCAACTTTACTTGTAGACATCTAAAACATCACAGAATGCACTTGTAGTACTGAGAAAGGTTCATTACATTAATTACGCAAAACTGCGCTTCGCTACGCATAACAAACAATGTTGAGTAGTGCAACGTAGGGCAGTGCACCCGTTGCGCAGCGTCAACCCATTAGTCACCGAGAATTCAGCATCATCGCAACTTTGAAAGGTACCATCGACGACATAAATCTAATAGCACCCTACGGTCTGTTTTGTTTTGTTGGACGCCCCGCCGACCCCTCTTCCGGCGTTGCGTCCTACCGCAACCCGCGCGAGCAGTGCGATCCCGTCCTCCCGCTTCACGCATGCAAGCGCTTCAGAGCAATCGCTTTGGAATGTGCTACTGGATTTTTGAATGCGGACTATACGTCGTCAGCGCAAGCACTGTCCGATTAGGTAGCCAATTCCCCCTACCTGCTACAATCCATACCTCAGTCAAATTGACAAGTCGCGTGTATTTGGAGGAATGCTCTCGAATATTTCAGAAATAACTCGGTACTGGTGGCCGCCGCGTACTCATCAGCGAACTGTAGAATATTAACAAACGCGAATGGAACGCGTGGTCCTATACAAGCTGGCTGGGAACCGTTCGCTGCGAGCCGCCTCTCTTTGTCGGTTTGACGTGAACTCAAAGGGGCTCGTATACGCTACTCGGTTCGGAATGTAGCCGCGACCCAAGAGAAACGATACCGGTAAAGGATGAAGGTTCAAGTGTTTTTCTTTAAATTTCTGATCCCAGTTTTTAAGCATTCGAAATCAATTAAATTCAAGCTTGAAGGTTTTCTAATGAGCACTCGCAAATTAAGTTAGCTAACCAGAATTTGTGCATATACGAAGTAGCGATGGGTCATTCGGCGCCCACCCCATTCCGAGAACACGCTTTCTCTGCTTTAGTTACTCCTTTTGACACTCCTCAATAGCCTTACGAACTCCTATTCCCATTCCCGCTCCACATTAAGAGGATGTTTGCGTCCATGTAGTTGGCGCCACAGTAGTTCGTCGCTATTTCTGCTATAACTCGCCAAAAATAGGAAGTTTTTAGCCATAATTGTAGTGGCGAGCACATTTCGCAGTTATGCATTTAGTCTCATACAACACTTTGTAAAAAAGGCTATCATTTGTGAGATTATAATGACAACTTTTTGCACAAATCCTCAGAATAATCTACGTGATACCAGCTTACTTTTGTAATTGTTTAATGAGATTAAATACATAACCGCAAAATGTGCTCGCCAATACAGTTATAGTTTGTAACTTCCTATGTTTAAGGAGTTATAGCACAGAATAACTAATAGTGCTACGCACAGAAGTTGCACTCCCCGACAGTAATTTTTCAATTTTCATCCTAAATGTCCTTATTATAAAGTATTTATTACGTCGCTCATTGCGGGCGCGGCGGCGAGATGAAACGCGTCGTCGCTCACCCGCCCTATATCGCTGGAATGCGGCTTGCGCTAGGGTTATCACACACTGCCGCCGCCAAACATTATTGTTTGGTATTGTCCGGCTTATTGTTGTTATTGGCCGGGTTGATAATATCACATTTGATAAAAAGGTGGTCGAAACGGTAATAAAACATTGTCCGTGTTTTCCATTCAATTCAATATCGCCGTGCTTATCAAAGGAAGGTCCTGGTATGGCAAAAACCGGCCAAGTGCGAGTCGGCCTCGTACAAGAAGGGTTCCGTACCATCGTACAAGATCAAACAAAATTTATTTTTTGTATGCCCCCCCCTTTAACTGTTATTATTTTTTTATTTTACCTATTTGTTGTTCTAGCAGCAAAATAATTACACACTCTGTGAAAATTTCAGCTGCCTACCTATTACGGTTCCTGAGATACGGACGGACAGCGGAGGCTTAGTAATAGGGTTCAGTTTTCACCCTTTGGGTACGGAACCCTAAAAACCATCTACATGCAGCAAAGGAGAATAGGCAATAAGTACCTGGAGCTGCCACGAATGATTGCCCATTATTGTTTCACTAGGCAAAACCAATTTATGTTGTTTTTCCTTGTAATACATGGATAAATACTACCTAATGTATAAAAAAATGCTGTGCTGATACCAGTTAAATACGTGTCAATTCAATAGGCCCCTCATAACACTATACCACATACCTACGTACATAAAGGCAAAACGTCAATAAACCTAAACTAAAAAAACAAACTCTCCTTTCAGAATATTTCGGAAGCGTAAAGAAAGGTAACTTCAAATTCTTTCGTGTACTATGACATCCGTTCACGCAACAATTATATTTAATTTTATGATGATTAGACATTATTACGAATAAAAACGGCGAAAGTGCGCTTTTCGAAACGACTGATCGACTGGACGTAGTGGACGTGCGAGCGTGTGCGCGCGGCGGCCCTGACTGAATTTGGAACCTCGGGTTCCCGAGCGCCGTAGGTGAAGATCTCAGTAGGTATTTAGGAGTGACGGATGCCTGGTTATAGCAGAAATAACTACGAACGACTGTGGCGCCATCTAGTCTGACGCACCCGTCGAAGCAAAACAGTCAGTATAGAGAAGAGACGAATTTATTGTAAAAAAAATGACACAAAAAATATTAATAATACAAAAAAATCACGTTTTTTGTATGAAGCCCCCCTTTAATTCTTAATATTTTTAATTTTACCTATTTATTGTTATAGCGGCAAAATAAATACACACTCTGTGAAAAATTAAGCTGCCTACCTATTACAGTTCATGAGATACAGCCCTGTGACAGACGGACCGACGGACAGCGGAGGCTTAGTAATAGGGTTCCGTTTTCACCCTTTGGGTACGGAATCCTAAAAAAATTACAAAACGAAAACAATAGATTACACATAGCTCAGTCACGACCGAGCATACCTTCTACTAGACTATCGCAAGTTTCTAGCCGGATTCAGTGGCTCATCGATGATTGCAAGAGACGAGGATATGTGCGCATCGGGCACAGGATGCGTCCACAGAATCCCGAAAATGCGCTGGCATGAGTACAAGCAAAAGCGCTGTCAACATATCTCGATGGAGATGTTATAAAATTTCATTCATGTGAGTGAGGTCTCCCATTGCAAAATGCCAAAGTATCCCATTTCAAAGGGCCTTTGTCCCCCGAGGCAGCTACCAAGTGACGCGGCAGAGTCTTTAACGCGACGCGTAATCTCCGCCGTGCAGCTACGTCACAAAGCTTTGTTTGTCAGTCTCCGCTGCGAGTTTGTCAACCGCTGCCGCACCGCCGCCGCGCCGCTGCTGTCGCCTTCGCCGCCTCTGCCTCGTCTCCTTCCAGCACTCCCTCGACCACATGACATGATGTTTCAATCCAATAGCTGTTTCCTAATGCATTCACCTACTGCCTTAATAATAAACATTTGTACCATCGCTATTACTCCGCTATTTCTAACTAGAAGTATTCGACAGCAAGAAATACCGGAGTAATAGCGATGCTATGAATGTTTATTAGTAAGGCAGTTACAGTAAAGATTTCAGATTTGGCAAGCAGAACAATAGATTAACTCTCGTTTCAAAATTCAAAATAAGAAACTTTTGACATACTAGTCTAAATCGACTGTTGGGTATTATCATAGATTCATAATTAGGAATTAAATAAAATATCAACAATATTATTCAAAGACTTGAACAACTTAGTTTGATATCTTTCTGGAATTCATGGCATCCATATTAATTACGTTGGCGTAGTGGGAAACGACTCTTAGATTAAAGTATGTGTTCGCATTGATGTCAAAACAGCGCCCGCATTCGGAGGAGTGGCGGTACTTGGTCGGTGGGGTCAGCGGCTGCGGGCGCCACGCGCTGTGTTGGCGGATGTCGAGTGACACTCGCCGGAACCGCGACGGGCGCGGCGAGCGGTGCGCGGAGGGAGGAGGGGGGGGGGGGTCTACCAATCATGACACTCATTTGTCGTGACGCTGAGCAGTATGTGAACGGCTATCGTCCTGCTTAGCCGGTTGCCTCATCGTCTATTTTTCTCGCAGTTTTCCCAGCTCAAAATAACAATTTTAAACGTCAGCGACAACATACGTCGAGGAATCTACCCAACGCACGAGGATTACAATTCACCATGTTTCATTGCCACGTAGTGGCATTTATATTTTTAGGGTTCCGTACCCAAAGGGTGAAAACGGAACCCTATTACTAAGCCTCTTCTGTCCGTCCGTCCGTCTGTCCGTCCGTCCGTCCGTCCGTCCGTCCGTCCGTCCGTCCGTCCGTCCGTCCGTCCGTCCGTCCGTCCGTCCGTCCGTCCGTAACAGATAGACAGCTGTAATTTTCACAAAGTGTGTATTTATTTTGCCGCCATAACAACAAATAGGTAAAATAAAAAATAAAAAAAATTAAAGGGGGCTCCCATACAAAAAACGTGATTTTTTTTGTATTACATTTTTTACGGTGGTACGAAACCCTTTGTGTGCGAGCCCGACTCGCACTTGGCCGGTTTTTTTTATATTTAATACGTGCATTAAACTGTACACGCGAAACCTTACGGTTTGTCTACTTGTGACACAAATTATGAATACTAAACAAACATGAGCAGTTTTCACAGTAACTTTTACTAAATACCTTTATTATATACTATCTGAGCCAGCGTAGCCAGGTCCGCTCGGGTCATGTCGTTTCGGATTGATGTCGGGCTGAACCTGACATTTTATGTTATACATATGAGTTACCCGTACAAACTTTCTTCCCTCTTTTTACCCTCTTTGAGTACAATTATCGCCACAAATGGCAGCCTATGTCCATTCCCAAGGTTTCAAAATTGGTTTAGGCGAGAAAACGTAACAAATATGATAGATTTACTTTCGCATTTATAATGTTAGTTAAGCATTCTTTGATTTTACACTATACTTACGCACGGTTCCACCACCTCCAGCTACAAAAATCCCAAAGTTATCCTTAGGTTACACCATATAAATATGCGATGTCAACTATCGGATTTCAGGTGATAACTGGGGTTAACCGAATATGTACTGCAGCTGGTAGGTTTTAGATACATAATTTGGATATACTGGAAGCAGCGGTCGGTGCTTCCAGACGTTTTAACTGTTAGGTACCAACAGTTACACATGATCGCACAAACTCATACATGCTTGAAAACGACTTTGCAAGTTTTAGCCATGAAGCAGGCAAGAAGTGCCAACAAACTTTCGGCAAACTTCGCACGTCGAGCCGTGGCTCACGTCCCAGCGAGTCGCTTTTACATAAGTACACAAGTATGCGAACTTAAACGTTTGTATTGATCAAAACTCTGAAACCGCACGGGGCGGTGGCAGCGGCAGACGAACTCTCTATTCCTAAGAATGCCGTCAACTAAAATGGTGGTAAAGTTTACTTAAGTGATAAACGAGTACACATTGATAAGCCTATGGCATTACAGCTATTTGATGAAGGCTCACTTTTGTTTAGTTGTGATTGAACAGGGGCTAGCAAACAGATAACTGTGTTTTTTAGTTGTACTCATGAATTTAAATGTGATTACGGTCATTTTTGACGAAGGTGTGGAATAGCATTTGAAACACTTTCAAAATGCAGACCCGACTAATTATCAAACACTTTCAATGTTTATAAATGCATTTTTAAGTGTACCGAAAAATTCATTTCAATGTATAGATCTGCTTTTAATTTGAAACCCCTCAATTGTTCTGAAATCAAAATTACATGTTTTGAAACGAGAATTTTATGAGAGAATAACGATAAAAATAGAAAGAGAACGTTCGATACTGAACCCACCGCGAGGCGCGCGTAACACTTGGGGGCCGATTTTGCAGTTGAAGAGGGTCCGGCGCAGCATCCGTTTATTCCCACGAATCTTCTGATAAACCCTCCGTCCTTTAAGTAATTTACACCTGCCAGTTTTTGTCTCGCCTCCCCGCCTCGACACTACACACCGGCCCCTCCCAAATTTCTCCCTCAACTGTGCGGTTTACAGCGGCTTGGGAACTATAAAATGGGAATTATACTTAGTGGAAATAACGTGAATTCCACATCTGAAATTACAGAACAATGAACACGCCGCTAAGCTTATAGGCAGTATTAGTGGGCCTTAAGGTGGCCCAACCTGGCGGGCCCAACTCATTCACGGGCACGGTACAAAACCGTGCTGTTGCGCTCTGGGACCTTCTCTGTTTCAAAGAATAAGACAGGCTCCGTGATGAAGAAGATGGAACATGTCCACAAAAAAGACAATGTGCATAGTGTATGATTTGGTTAGATTTACGAAAATTTTAATTTCAAAACGATTTATAGCTAAAAGTAAACCACGACCGCTGTATTAAAAAATCTAACAAAAACCAAATAGATCTAAAATCTTGATTAAATAAGCTATGTCTGATGACTAATCTTTTTACGATGTTCTTACTTTATCATTGCGTAATCCTCCTCCAAAGTTATTGTATAAAACGCGCGAAAAAATCGAACTTTCGGACCTTATAACTTAGAAACCAAACACAATTTTACAATGCCAACGGGCATCAGACATCTAGTTCGATCAAATAAAGCTATTTTGAGCAAAATTATGGATCTCTGACAAACAATATGGGCGTGATCTTCTTTCCCCTTTTGTATGGGGAGATGAGCGGGTTGGGCCACCTTAAACGGATTTATCCATTTTGAACGAGTGGCTTGAAGACAGGCTAGGGAGCGGCGGGAGATAGTATACAGTTTGCGGTCACACGAAGGTCTCACACTCCGGCATGAACAAATCCGCAACAGCATAAATACAACTGGAAGACTACATTAGTTTACCTCCTACTTAGTTCGCAGACACACTTTTTACATCAAGTATTTAACATTCGTTGTTTAAAGACCGTTACATATGATATCGTATTTTGTTTTAATTTGATTTAAAAAATATTAATTTTGTACTCATTTTGATTCAATACTGTATTTTGTTTTATGTGATATTTCATTTTGTTATCATTTGATATTGGATAATGTGTTAATATTAAATTGTTATGTGTTAAAAATGTTCTAATGCATAACGGTGAAAGAAGAAATAAAGAAAGAAATAATTAAATAAAGAAGTATACGTGCTTAAAATATTAATATTATAAAATACACCATTTAATTTAACACATTTTCGCATGTATTTAGGTTTTCCTCATGGTATCTATAGGGTGGGGAAAAAGTTTCTTCGCATTTTTTAAGAAAATTCAAAACATTTTTTAATATGGTTTATTTACATTTAACTAAAGTATGTAGGTACCATTTTGTTCGATAACTTTTTGCCATCTTGTAGGTAGGGACATGATCCCATTGCTATAGAAATATTGGGACTTCTGATCAATATACCGCGACAAGTGGTTTTGGCAGTCCTCTCGTGATGTTAACCTGACACTGCCTAAAGAATTCTGAAGAGACCTAAACAGGTGGAAATCTGAAGGTGCAAGGTCAGGACTATACGGCGGATGCATTAACACCTCCCAGCCAAACTCTTAGTTTTTGCTGAGTGGCTAAAGATGTGTGAGGTCTAGCGTTATCATGATGAAAAACCACACCCCTTCTGTTGATTAATTCCGGCCGCTTTCTCTCAACTTCTTGCTTTAATCTCATCAGTTGTTCGCAGTAGAGTTCAGAATCGATGGTCCTGCCTGGTGGTAACAGCTCATAATGAATAATGCCCTTCCAATCCCACCACACACACAGCATCACCTTGTTGCGAGTTAACCCGGGTTTCGCCACAGTCTGTGAAGGTTGACCGGCCTTTGACCACGACCTTTTTCGCACGTTCTTGTCGTACGTGATCCACTTTTCATCACCAGTTATCAGCTTCTTCAAAAATGGTTCGGTTTCATTACGTCGTAATAAAGAATCACAAATGAGTACACGTTTCATTAGGTTTCTTTCAGTGAGCTCGTGAGGTACCCAAATATCGAGCTTTTTTGTGTACCCAGTTTTTTTCAAATGCGCCAAAACTGTTTTGTGGTCAATTCCTAGTTCTTCAACTACGTCGTAACTACTGATATGCCGATCTTGCTCCACTTTTTCAAAAATGGCATCCATTTTATCCGTAATAGGGCGACCAGAGCGACGTGCATCTTTGACATCAAAATTTCCGGATTGAAAACGCTTAAACCAAATTTGTGCTACTCTCACAGACACTGCACTAGGTCCATAAACATCGCACCTTTTTTCGCGGCTTGCGTTGCATTTTTACCTTTTTTGTAGTAAAATTTTAAAATGTATCGAATTTCTTCATTAGATTCACTCATTTTGACAGTACGAAAAACAAATGAGAATCACACATTTTCCTAATTTGAATTTGGAATTATGTTCTTTAAAATTTAAACTTTCAATGATACCAAAACCAGCCAGATACAAATAGTATAGCCAAAGAGATTTTATTACAAGTTCATACATACTATAATGCGAAAAGACTTTTTCCCCGACCTATTATATATATTATGCCCAGCTAGTTCCTCCTTGCACGCCTTCAACGCATTGCTCCGAGATCCGTGGGTAGAAGTTCTCCGTCTCTTTAAGAGACATAGATGGGTTAGTATATTTATACTTTAAATGTCCTTCCGTTCTTTCGGTCATAGAAAATTTTAATTTACATATTTATATTACTTACTCGGGACTTGTTTCGGGACGGTCGGTGGTGGCGGTGTTAGACGGTATCACCGCCGCGCCGACACGCCTCCTCGCGCTACGAAATGCGACTATCGGCAGAATACACGCTCCGCAGCTAGTATCGTACCTCCGTACCGCAACGCCCGGCGAAAACGCTAGTTTGGACGCCCGTACGGTTACGTTACGGCGCTACGGCGGGATGCGATTTTTCCCCGTTCAATGCGTGCAACGACTCTTAGCCCTGATTGCAAGAAGATACGGCTGAGTTAATCAATGTTGTAACACGTCACTTTTTGTGAACCGCATGGAGTTCCTTTCATACTGTCCATACAAAGTGACGTGTTTTATCATAAGTGAACGTTGATTTTGATTTTTTTCTTTCGTCCACTCGGAACTTAGATCGCTTCTCAGCCCGTTCGGGTCAAAGTTACGTTACGGGCTGCGGAACATGTGTGGAACTTTTACGGAAGGACAGACTCGAAACCGTTTATTTGATAAGGTGATTACCCAATTGCTCCCCAGTACTCCATACCGCGACGGGGCAACCGTCGCGATCCAAAAACGCTAGTTTGGACGCCCATTGTCGCTTTTACGGATGGACAGACTCTGAACCGCTTACTTGTTATGCGCGCATGTATGTGCGCTCCGTTCGCGGGTACCGCCACTCAAGCCTAGCCCGCGGATCCCTTCTACTCAAATATTCCATTGTGAATAAATGTTTTCCATTTATCTGCAACCGCGGGAGATTTTTTTAGATTGAAGCCGTTTTTACTCTGAGCCGCGATGCGTACTGTGGTTTACGGTGTGCCATTATTCAATTGGAGAGGGAAATTTATTCCATTACGCGATCTGTTTTCCGGTATCCGTCTAACGATAGGTTAATATTATGTCTCCCCTCGGTTCGATCGAACCCAAGTTTTTTTCAGAACACGTAATAAAGCGGAAATTATTTGAGTATGTTTTTGGATGGTTATGTGCTACGGTGTCAAATCAAAGTGAGAGTTATTATCTTACCGTAATCTTTTATTATATTTTCGGCATATTCATTCACCTTTTAGGTCCTAAACTAAACATTTCCTTCCTAAAACCCTTGATTCAGATTGCCCGCACCGCGGCGACGACTGCTTGATTATCTTGAAATTTCTGCTTTATCAGAAGTAAACCCTGTCTCAGAAATAAATATTAATCACTAGCGGCGCGGTCTGGTGAATATGGAGGATGTTCAACTATTTTAAGGCCATCATATGAATAGCAGCCATAGAGACTTCGGACTTGTATGCCGGGGTATTATGCAGCTGAAACAAAACTTTCGCGAGTTTGCCTCGCCGTTTTTCATGTATTTATACTACGTTTGTACTGTTCATGATTAGAGAACCCAAGATCATATCGGCATATCCATTTGCCTTGATTTCTTAGAAGGCGGGTATGATGGTGTTCTCCAAATCATGCACTATTTGTTTGAGGAGCCACATCTCATTTATGGTTATGAATTGAGCGAAAAAATGTTTTAGCCCTTTCAATCATCATCTTGTGTCGGACCACTGTCGTTTTATAATGTTCTCTATTCATGTAATGTTTGTTTTGTTTCAGGTGAGTAACGGCAATGCCATCGACTCGGGAACCTCGGCCTTGCTGGTATCTACTTAAATATTTAAATTTTAACATAAATTCACTGCTCAAGCTGCTCTGAGGTTCGAACTATCTCACTAAAAAAATTAAACATTTACCATTTAACAGTTATATTTGTAAATATTCGCAGTGCAGCATGGTAACGAAAATATTTACAAACAAGTCAGTTCCTTTGCGTTTTTTTGTTTGGCACCCATCGCATTAGATGCCAGCGCGCCAGCAGCGGGGTACCTGCCGGGCATGTGAAGTACTCCATCGTATCGTGTGCAAGCCAAATGTAATCTTCCTGCAATGGAGTAAAGTTCACTTTTCGAGGCGCGCTATGACCGCGGAGGTACGCGACGCGCATACTGAGCGCCGGGATATGGCCGGGGGCTTTGTCTTGTAGATTTATCGAGTTTTGCTATTTGAATTAACCCAACCTCTTCCGCCAGTCCGTAATCGGAACCTTCGATTGAATTATAAGTACTTTGGGCAGTTTCCAAACACGAACTAAGGCTTGAATAAAAAATCGCTCATCCATTTTACATCCAGAGTGGTCAGTCTGAGTTCTCACCTAAATTGGCATTTACGGCAAACCGATCGACTGGCGTTTTCCTTAAAAACGTCAAACTCCATACAAGTTTTTGGTAGATATTCTGTGGTTTTACTTCTTCAAGCTGTCAAAGTCAAACTCGGACGGACGGCGACGATGCGTAAGTTGTCAAATCAAACTCGCAAATGTTAGTTCGCTCAGTAAGCTTATATTTAAAAAAATGTTTATTTATCGAAGGAATTACCGTAACAAAACTCACCCGGCAAGTTCTCTTATACATTGTACTACCCTGCCAGAGCGCTAAAATAGAGCAGGGTTCTGTCATAGGGATTCTACAGCGGACGTAGCCACAGACGTCGCTTGGGTTAAATCGCATATATTCTAAAAGGGTACATATGTCTTCTTAGCTTTCGTTAATTTATGCAACGTGATGTTGATCGTACCGTATGTCGGGAGGGTGACACGGCATGACTTCTCCGACATGTGTCTCGCGGGCTGCGGGCTGGAGGGACCGGGTGGGGGGGAGAGGCCGGAGCCTGCGGAACGCAGACCCTGCTCAATCCGCCGACTGGATTATGGAGATGTCCTGCGCTGTCAAATAAAATTACATTCTCGGTGGCGCTATAACGTAGCTGCTTAGTTGGCTACAGTGCTTACTCGGCTAGTTAACTTCTACGTTCATTGGGGCACGACTTCAGTTTACATGCGCGTCCCATCATCTACCGGTGACACAATCATGTGCGATACTCATTGAAATAAAAAAATGGCGATACTTGATTTTTTATTGGAGTGACGCGGCTCGCTGCTCCGCGAAGGCCGTGTCGCCGCACACACCGAGCGATCCGAATTATCATACGGCTCAGCGCTTCTCTATTTGAATGTGTTCGGGACATCGACCCCGACGTAACTCAAATGTGTTTATGTATCTATTTATTTCGATATATTTTCGATCTCCCTCCACTGCGAGCATGTGCTTGCCATATTGGATCTGATACAATATTTATAACGAATTCTGTGAAACGTTTACTTGCCTTTTGTGCCTGTTTTATAAAATCTTGTTTGCTGTAATGGATCGAGTATTGTATGTTCACGCTTTCGAAATAAGCTTAGCGTCGCCGCTGTGCCTCGAGCGGAGCTGCCGAATATAATTTTGCTCTATTCAAAATAACAAAGAAGAAACGGGAAGAAACAAAATACGGTTAATTGCGTTTACCCTTCGACCTGAAGAGATACAGATTAGAGTGGGCGGACATAAGCTCGCTAGCGTCTACACTTTCCTGTCTTTGTCTCGACTCGTCTCGACTACATTATTCCTTTTATATCGCTCGCTTGCTTTTATTAAATTTTTACCGTGTATGCTGAAATAATATTTGTGAGAACATAATGCTATCAGCGCTCGTGTGGACTTACACTGGGTGTCTAGCAAAAGATAAATGTATCCGAGTTATTTTCTATTTTCATTTTATTACTTTAAGACATCTCGCCATTTAAACCTAACTAAACCCATAATCTGTCGGGTTGTGTCAATAATGTTACGTGATGAAATTTAAGTCTAGTAATTTAATAATTGATTATTGAATATGTAAACTCAGAAATAGGTAAATTTTGCGAATCTGTGTTTTTTACTTGTATTTTTTACAATCTTATGCCGTTTTACTACTCTGTCCTCTATAGTTTAGCTAGGCAGATTTCACGGTTTTCCTAAAATGTTGAATTCAATGTTAGAAAGATTGCATCCTTATGATTGAATTGTCAAATTACAAGTAAATATTTTCTCATTTCTATTTTATTCAGATTTCTTGTTATTATTTATTATATTTAAATGCTGTATTTAAGAAAAAAACGGCAGGATAGATGTCCTGCCGTTCAAGATCCACTGCACTTCATGTACATAATAAAAAGTCCCCAACTACTTCAGATGGCTAATGCAACCAAGATAAACTAAGTACTTATAAAAAAAAAACTTCACATCGGCTTATTATATTAACTACCAAAATATATTTTCTAAATATTGAGTAAGTTTTATTACCAAAGGTACTTGGCGCGATAGCACAAGGTGTAATTAATATAGCACATATTTCGGGCGTCAATTAGTGGTCGTCCGTTATTCATCATTAGACCCGCCCGCGCCGCCGCCGCCGCCGCTTGCGAATTTGTGAGGGCCTAAATTGCGATCCATTAATTTATTTTGCGTTCGCTTCGTGGGGTAACAGGTAGTGTTTCAATATTAATGTTGGGTCCCTGCGAACGCTACCGTGGTATTGGGATATCGGTGATCAGTCGATAGGTCCCGGACGGGTTGTGTGTACGAGCAGAGGAAATCGATGATACCCTCTTACCTTTATACACGTGACGGCGTGCATCGCGGTGGGTAGGTACTGCGGCGGGCTTGGAGCTTTGCCAGCGCGAAAGCGGCTATTATTAGCGCGTCGCGGCCGAATCCAGCTTGATCAAGCTCAAATAAGATCAATATTTCCCCTCGGTTGACAGGCCCACGGTGCAGCGTACAACTCGTCCAGCTTTCGTCGGCTCGCTCGTGTCCGTCTCGTCTTTGCTAGAGACGCGAGTGTGCGGGCGCTTCGGATGTGAACTCTTCGCAACGAGAAAATAACCTCACTCTTCGCCTCCGACCATAGATTAAGTATGTCGCTGTCGCTTCTAGTCTATGCGTCCGACCGACTTGGCGAAGTTCGGATCGCCTTGGCAGACATGCGTCAGATGAGCTGCGTTGCGCGATTTTGACACAGGATTTGAAGCCATGGGTGGAACCTAAAATAGTTTTTTAATTTAGATAACCACTATAATGTAGTCCTTGGATTTTTATAGACGTGGCGTGTGATATTAATTGTTACTCACAATAGAGGCTTGTCAGTGGCCTCCCTGAGGGTGCCTAAGGCATTGCTAGCTTAGTCTAAAGCCTTAAGAGTTACATTGTTTGCTACTTCGACGATAAGTTATTGAAATTTAAACCGCTTTACTTCATCTTGATATCGATGTATCGGTTTACCAAACTAGGATTATTGATGCCCGAGGGCCCTTCGTACTAAGAATCCTAAAATAAATTTCTCATAACTGTATGATACGCACATTTACACAAAAAGCTTCAGTTATTTGCCAGATTTGCCTATAGAATCATATCTCCAGATCAGCTAAATGTAGTTTTTCGCGTGAAAACTATTTTAACTGAGTTTAATTCATATGTTTGCCAATTTATAAGCATTTGACATGACCATTGAAAAACAATTGAATATTTTCAGGTTTAGCCTAAGTTTAATCCGACCAATGAATTTTAATAATCGGGGACGTTTGCTAGCTGTGCCAGTATCATACAATAAAATGAACCATTTTTATTTTAAGGCTGTTCGGACCCATATAAAGTTGTTTGCACACATAACGCAAAAAGTATTGCACTTTAAGCCACAAATTAATAGTAAAAGTTTATTATAGTCGTATCACTTGCAGCGAAAACAATTTCACAATTTCAGGATTATTGGTTTTGTTACAATTTATTTAAATACGATTTTTATTTAACAGCGACATCTAACGGTGTAAAACTTCTAATCGGCAATTACAACAAAACCATTAAACCTGAAATTGTGAATATGTTTTCGCTGCAACTACTATGGCTATAATTAATATTTTTGACAAATTCGTGCCTTAAAGTGCAATACTTTTTGCGTTCTGTGTAAAAAAAACATTGTATGGGTCGGAACATCCTTAAAGTAGGATTTTTGTTGATTCAAGCGGAGGCCGCTCGCAATATAAAATAAAGCAAAGCTTAAAAGGCCCGATTAAAATTATGAAATTCGTTACGGAGACTACTTTAAGGTAAAAAGTTTGGACGCCGCGCTCCCCCGCCACCCAACCCCCCGCCGCCGCCGCCGCCGCCCCGCGACGCCACGCCGGGTAATCTTAACACAAAACTTTCCAACGATCAAAGCAGCCTTTCATAATTATTATCTACAAATTGTTTTATCTTAAAGTGTAGCTGTTACGACTAAGTAATCCGTTTCTTCAAAGCCTCATCCGCTGCCATGTTATTTCTACTAAACTTTGTTGGCAAATATGGTTAGTAATAGGCGTCTCTTGCAAATTCCGAAAGAATGAATGACCTTAATTCTAGCCAAATGAGTTCGGACGAGGAAGTCGTGCTTGCAGTTTGAATTTTAAGAATTAGTTATTTATTTATTCCGTCAATTTTAGATTTCACTTGCAGCACCATGAATAGCAATTTTTCGAGGTGTATTCAGAGTTTTTTTTTTATGCGACCTGACATGGTTGGCTAATAATACCACACAACTACCGTTATGGTATTAGCCCAATACACCACATTCCCGAAGGAATTAGGTGGCATGCCAGGACCTTCCCTTTATGAGCACGGCTACATTGAACTGGATGGAAAACACGGACAATTTTTCATTGCCGCTTTGACCATCTTTTCATCCAATGCGATGGTACCAACCCGGGCGGGCTTAAACCCTACCACCTAGGACCTACAGTTTTACATGGGTTCCGAACCATAGAGCAGCTCGCATTCGTGACGAAATGCACGTATCAAACTCGGAAAGAGAAAGACAGTGGTGCAAGTCGGAATTGAACCCAGGCCTCTGGTACGCTAGTCCAGTCCCCGCGCCACTAGGCTACGAGCCGAGTGGGCGAAGTAACTTTAATCTGCTGGAATAAACCGGTTTTTGTATGGTTAGTCCGGTGCTAATCTCGTACTAAGTTTTGACAGGTGCTCTCTGAATACGACGAAGTGGTTTTGATGAACTTTGTTGCATTTATGACAAAAACTAGGGACGGTTTTTCGGGATTCCGCCAGATTTATAATCTTGACGTTATTTAAGTGAACTTTTGATAAAGTAATCAAAACGAATGTATTTTCTTTTTCCAATCCATGGCTGTGTTTTATTTATATGATTGATAGGATAATCGATGAAATCTTAAGACAACATCACCATCTATTAATTTTAAAATTAAAAAATATCCCTCATTATTTGCTTGAAGAATAAATAAGATAGTTCGACATTAACCGTAACTATAATACACATCAAAGATGGTGAACTCCAGCCTAAATATTGAGGCTGCTGAGCATTCTAAATAAAAACAAATATATATTTATGTATGTATCGCCAAAGCCGTGGGGCCGAATAAAGTTTATGGGGCCAGAATATGTAGCCTATGGTCTCAGCTATCAACCATTTCTGTTTGGTGGACTATCTTCCTAACATTCTGTATTGTTTTTAGAGATATAGAGAATTATCTTAAAATCGAATAATATGTGCTTAATTCCTGGTTACATCGGAGCTAGAAGACAAATGTCGTACACAGCGTCGCGTGCGGACAGGTCCATTAGCGTAGGAAGTGAGCGGAGAGTTTCTCTTGAGTTATTATCAGCGTTTCCCTGCCCCGTTGAACCTGTTATGTAGGTGCGCTCGGCTTGGCTTTTCCAAGGCGGAAAAGGCTCATGTCGGCGGAGAACCGCAATAAGCCGAGCGTTTTGGCCACACGTCTCCGCCGCGCCCCCCGCTGCTCATAGCAGACTATACGAAAAAAATGGTTCTTTAGATTAGGTGCAATGATAATGAGCAATTAGATGTGGCAAGTCTATCTCGTGGAGCATAGTGAAAGTTTCCGGAACTGGCCACTTATACTGAAATCAGTATAAGTGGTAAAATCAATTTGAAAATAGGATTGGTGTGGCGGCCTTTTAATGGATTTAAGTCCAGAAAAAATAGCTCTATTATTTTTGACTATTTTCGATGTGGTTTAAGTCAATTAGAGGGTTGCTTTGGATTGGTCGCTGTGATCCATCTCGTAGCTCTGCTCATGCGTGGTCAAGATAGGCCTTCCCGCTCAACTCGGGTGGTGCTTGATGACCATTGATATTTTAAAATTGTAAATGGTTTCTAAGGTATAAGGTCCGAAAGTTCGACATTTTCGCGAGTTTTATACGATAACTTTGGTCGTGGATTACACAATGATAAAACAAAAAAATCTTAGTCATCGAACCTAGCTTGTTCCAAATCAATTTAGTTTTTATTTGATTTTTGACTACAGCGTCCGCGATTTACTTTTAGCTAAAAGTAGTTTTGTAATTATTTTTTGTATTTTTTTTTCTAAATCTATTGTTTGCTTTGTGGACTTGTTGCATAGTCCTCATCACGAAGACTGTCTTTTTCTTTAAAACAGAGGCAGCGCTAGAGCGCAACAGAACTGTTTTGTGCTGTGCCCGCGAATGAGTTAGTCCCGTCGGAAAGGGCCATCCCGCCCATCCCGCTCAACTCCCCATACAAACGGGGAAAGAAGATCCCGCCCATATTTATTATCAGAGATCCAAATTTTTGCTCAAAATAGCTTTATTTGATCGAATTAGATGTCTGATGACCGATGGGATTATAAAATTATGTTTGGTTTCTAAGTTTTAAGGTCCGAAAGTTCGCATTTTTCGCGCGTTTTACACAATAACTTTGAAGGTGCATAACGCAATGAAAGAGCATCTTAAAAAGATTGATCAGACATAGCTAATTTAATCAAGATTTATAATCTATTTGGCTTTTGTTAGATTTTTAACTACAGCGGTCGTGGTTTACTAGCTATAAGTCGTTTTGTAAGTAAAATTTTCGTAAATCTTACCAAATCATACATAGTGCACATTATGAATGAATAAATGAATAAATTCTTTATTGTGCAATAAAAAACAAGTACAATTACAAAAACAATTCGAAACAACAACAAAATTGCACAAAGGCGGACTTCTTCCAGTCAACCATTATCTTTTTTGTGGACATGTTGCATCTTCCTCATCATGGATCCTGTCTTATTCATTGAAACAGAGAAGGTCCCAGAGCGCAACAGCACGGTTTTAACGACGTTTGTACCGTGTACGTTTGTACGGTTTTGTACCGTGCCCGCGAATGAGTTAGTCCCGCCGGGTTGGGCCACCTTAAGTGAGTTTTGACCTGGAACGTAATCATCTCCATGACGATGTGCATATAGATCGACCAGCGACTGCGGATACCGAATCTTATATTGGGTCTGTACAACTACTAGTTGAGACTGACCAAAACACTTGTCAGCAAATTCGTACTGTATAGACATTGGAATTAATCAAATGCAAATTATTTTATATGCGCATCTGAAGGTACGGAAACTTGCTACTCAATGGACCGCATGATATGACGGAAGACTAGAAACAACTGCATGTAGAGTGGTGCCGTAAAATGATAACCAATTTTGATGGAGGGCAATCGATGGCTGTATGTAATCCTCACAGATGAAGAACTGCTTTGAACCTGCTTGAAAGTTAGGAAAAGTCGAAGCACTAATAACAAAATGATTCCTTCTTTTTTTGCAAATCAGGACATAACGCAACAGTGTCGCTTGAAGACCCAATGACAGTGCCTGCAGATTAGTATGTAAACACTTGCTTGCACAGAGATTTCCCGCTAATCTCAAACTAATTAATTGCGCAAGCGGGCGATGCGCCGCGGTGTAAACAAAAAATGTACGCGTTAAAATCATCCACATGCAGACCATTTACATACGGTGATCCTTGAGAGTACGTACTGGTGTGCTGATATTTGTGCACAGTATTATCCTTTTTGCCAAACTTAGTGGCAATACTACTTCTAAACTACTTCATGGGCTGGTAGCGACCCTGGCTCGTGAAACTGTTTAAAACAGTTTCGCTGCCTTCAGGCAACAGATGGTGAGTTTGTGGCATTTCAGTTACTAATATATAGGTATAAAGCCAAATAATATAGTTATGACGGACGATTGTAAATTGGGAAATATCTAATCATTCGCTGGCTGTCAAAATTATTATAGTAGAGACGTAGCGGAGCGCGCGGGGCACTTTCCGCCCCCCACCCTTCCCCCGCAGTGCCCGAAGCCTGTAGGCTTAAAATGTATAATTTGCGCGAACCCTTGTTTATTTTAGCATTTGAGTTAATTATTACGTTATTCCCTTTACTTAATGAAACACTGGTCGCGCCAGTAAAATATCGCGTCATAATTTATTATTGTATATTGAAATTAATGCACAAATGGCGTGGAATTATTAATCGTTTAAACCTTCTAAAGGATAATACCATTTTTTACGGATATACCGTGTTTAATAGTATTTATTTCGCCCGAAGTTTCCTACAACACGTTGCGGACTTCGTCAGGACCCTGTGCCACGTCGTCCAGTCAGATGTCAACTGCAGGTCGTCGGCTTCGAAATTCGTAGCTGTGGGTAGTTTCAGCCGCAGATGAGGGTAGTGACAAATCATCTCTGCAAACTATACTAAAGGTGTCACTTTCATTTGTGTTGGCGCTAAACCCTTGTGTTGCCAGTAACAAAAGCCAAATTTTCTCTTTTAAAATTAAGGTGCCTTGATATTTCTGTGAATTCTCGGACAAAGTGTGGCATGTATAGTTTTCCTACTTTTTATTTATAATAATTGTTATGTCGATTAACAGTGATATTAATACAACGATAATCTATATATTTATTATAAAAATCTAGCCATAATTTAAAATGTCAATACATTTAATCGAATGAAAGCCCACGTTGCGTGTCATTTTTATAGATTTTCGTTTGAACATAACAAGGTAACCCGAGAAAGAAATACTTCTGCCGATCTTTTGTGGGTGATGGGGTTATTCGAGCACCGATCGAAGCTGATATCTACGTGGAACGGCAATATCCTTTGCCCAGTTTAATTTATTGTCCTGACTCTCCTTGTTGTATTTTAAGTCGTTTTTATTTCTGCTCGGGAAACAAGGCAGTCATCCAGAACGGTGAATCGCATCACGGTAATAATGAATCATCACTTTGATCACGTGTGCACATGATTTTTTTACTAATATTAGTACTTACGCTCGAATCCAAAACGAAGCTACACTCGATTTTGGTTTTGACTGGTTAAATCGATTGGATGAAAATCTAAGCTTCAATTTAACATCATTTAATATATTTTTTTTATTAATTTCTGGTAATAAAACTACAGTAAATTACGTCACAAACTTATAGATCCGCGGATTCGATTAACTTAATAAAGTACAACCCGCAAATCAAGTTCACCGGTAAATAGCTTTTTCTCCATCCACATTTATGAAATAAATACTTAGACCTAAATGGTAATGCCAAACTTAAAATTTTGGTAGAACACACAGCATATCGAAATCAAGCATGTGCAAATTACTTACTAAATTCTTTGCCAGCTAGAAAACCATAAGAAAAATTCATTCAAGCGGAATAACTTCTAAACTATTTGAAATAGGGGGGACAGCTATAGTGATTTTTATTTAAAATCAGACCTCTACATCGCCTGTTTAATCCATGCAATTATTATTGAGTAATTATTCACGTGTACAAGACATTTTGGGAATGGTAATTGACCTATTAACAAACAATTGTTTCATACCACATCATCCCGACACCGCGACTAGAGTCGATTTCTCAGACGATTAAGTTGAACATCGAATCCAGAATTCCCTTGTCTGAATCTAGCTTCTGATCTGATCAGTATGTTACCACTTGCATATCCTACCTGAAGCCACGTTGTCGGTGCTGCACACAAATGCGTGCCGGCACAGTCTGCGCCGACTGCAGTTACGAGCACAAAGAATTCACCACCTAATTACCGAGTGAGTTGACTCGTAAAATTGTTCCCAGTTTCAAAGAATCGAGCTGCGCAGGCGGGAGGCGGCGGGCGCCCACGTTCCCTCATTCGAGCTTTTGATTCGTCGGTTCTGCTTCTGTCCGGTACTCGTCCTAAATAGGATTGTGGTTTTAATTATCGACTGAAATCCTTTCCATTTACATTGTTTTACTCTTTGATCGAATACGTTGCTCGTTGGTTTCAGATTCCAGTGGACATTTGAAAAATTATTTTAATGCACAGTAGCTACTGGATGGGACCAGTACATACCCAGTCACCAGTAACTATTGTTTTTTATGTAATTGGACATAGATGGCTGCTGCATAGATAACCTGCTGTCATGATACTGGCCCAAACATCAAATGGGTCCTAGGTGCGATGGTAGGCCCCTTCCTTATATCCCCTTCCTTATAGTCTACTGTATTCCTTGTATACTGATGCCGTTTCGACCATCGTTCATTCAACCCCTTCCCTTCTTTCAACGCGTTCCCTTAGTCGGTTCTTACGACACGCACGGGTGGAATTTTAGTGCGACCACTTGTATTCTTTTAACATGCCGGACCCACAAAGCACATGATTATTGATCCTTATTTTTCCTGTATTCCCCGCTACCCATACTCATTATTAGTTTCAGTGATGCTGCCGGATCATCCACAATGATGTCATGTTGCTCTATGTAGGCGCACGCCCCCCTCATCCTGCCCCCCCCCCTCGCCCGCGCCCACGCCTCACTCCCTCTCGCTCCACCCCGCGCCGCCGAGCCGTGACTTGCATCACAATTTAAATTCAGAGTGTTCAGCTCGCTGTTCATTTTGTGTCCTACGTCCTACGTAAAGTTTCGTGTTAGCCCGGACATGGGTGGCCACATCAGTGCCCACATATTAGCATTTTCATTCCTCTATCTCCCGAAGCATGTAAAGTGCCAGGAGCTATTCCTTTATTTGAGCTTCGTAGAATTTGGAGGAATAGACGAAAATATTTTACTGACATTTCGACCAGTGGTCCCGTTAGTTCAAAGCCCATGGGCACCTGTCTTGTGAGGGCCTGGCGTACGCCGTATGCCGCGCTTTTAGTTCAATGCGCTGGCGAGTTTAACCATAGATTAAATAAATTACTTGTTATCTACGTTGTAACCCAATAAAGACCATGTGTTCAGAACATTTAAGTTTTCATGTTTTTCATATAGTTTTGTAGCATTTTTTCTGTGCACATATATGCATTATACCTAACTGGACACTAATATTTTTATGAATTAATGTTGAATAAAATGCTCGGGATCTTATTCCTAGCTTTAGTGTGTCACCCTTAGGCAAAATAGCAACTCGTAATGAATCTCTGTTCGAAGCTCTTTCAGAGATAATAAAAACAATTTAACAAAAAATAACCGACTTCAAAAAAAAAGCACTAAAAAGTAAAAAATAATGTTCATTTTTGTAGTTACAATTTCTGTTATTTTTTGAGTCGGCGTCAGCCGGGCACGCGCTGCGCCAATCAAGAGAACCTAACCTAACCTAACCTAACCTTGGCTGACACCGACTCAAAAAATAACAGAAATCGTAACTACACAAATGAACATTATTTTTTACTTTTTAGTGCTTTTTCTTTGAAGTCGGTTATTTTTTTTGTTTATTTTTAGTGAATCTGAAGTACACTTACTAATTTGTACACGTCCTTTCCAATAAAAAAGAATCACCGAAATCGGTTGGCGTTATATTGAGTTATTCGTCCATTTGTCGCGCACATCTTAATACAAATTTAAGACTTTTATGATTTTCTCATGGATATCATTGTCAGAACTTAACCAAATTAAAATGGGACCACTTAGGAAGCACTAGCTATCATTTAAAAAAATTATCATCAAAATCGGTTCAGCCAGAAAAAGTTATGAGGTAACAAACATAAAAAAAAACAAAAAAAACAAAAAAAAAACATACAGACGAATTGATAACCTCCTCCTTTTTTTGAAGTCGGTTAAAAAGGCACTTTGGAAAATCGCCGGCCATGCGCGCGAGCACAATACTCATTATGCGCCAACACAGCCGCTCGGCAGGTTTTGTATTTAGCCGAGTCAGCACACGCTGGCTGCAGTATTACCAGGATAGAGAGATACGCACTGTATCCACCCAGATATAAGCATTTTTTCAGCCAGTCGCAGGCGTAAGCAAAAGGCAGTGTCGCCATATTCGAGTTTTAATTTCATTTGCTTTTCATTTGGTTCGCTGATTCTCAATGTATGCGTGTTTTCATATGCTCGCGCGTGTGTATCTCTTCGCCCGATATTACAATTGAAACTCAATTTTCCGAAATAATAATGCATCCATTGTTCCTGTATCCCGCTAAATGTATCACATGCGTGCCGACAGATTTTCCTCGAGACGTTGAAGATTTCCTGCGAAATAGCTTTAATATCGCGAGGCAAACAATGAAAATCTCACCACGGCTCATATTCTAGTACGAGCACATGCGCCATGTTTGTTCATCGCATTTCTGCGGGCGCTCATTTCAATTTGACGGATTTTTACAGTAACATCCGCATGCAAACATCTCCCTCTTATAAGCTCGCCTGCTTTTCGCAAACGTAAAATGGGTTTAAGGATCTCGATAATTTATGGGAATAAAGGGAAAGGAGGAAGATTTTAACTAAACAATGCGTACGTACCCAAACCAAAAGGAAAAACATTTTCAAAATAAAATCTCACCGGCTTTGATCATTTCGTGGAAATGTAGTATTTATTTTGGCGGGGCGCCCTTCGGCACTGACAGCCGCTCGCTCAATCCGGCTCACATTTCGACAGTTATTGTAGAACAAACAACGCGAATACTTATATTGGCTGAACCTAATTTATTATTTAATTGATTGTCTTTCACCGAGAATCAACGAAAACGTGTCTGTTCGTCAACAATATCTATGACTGATCAAAGAGATTTTAGAATTTTAAACTATTACCACTTTTACGTTTCAGTTTATACCAACAAAGATATTTATTTTATGTTCATTCTTATCAAGTTACTTACTACTTAACAAATTTGTTGATTTGATAAATACAATATTTATTGTACGGACCGCATCACAGTAAACGCCATTTGTAAGGAAAATATATGTGGGTCAAAGTCCAGTGTGTGGTGGTTACAGCGATACTGTTAGTGCTGCCATATTGTTTTCTCGTGTTTAGCAGTGCTGTTACTCTTTGAACGTATCTATAATATCTTACCTCATAAAAAGAGATTGAATATATTATCTACAATTGGATGGTCTATGTTGACGTAACTTTGTAATGCAAAGGCGCGAGAGAGGCACGCGCGGGTCGCTCCGCACTCGAATCACACCCGAGCTAGCTTTTGACACCACCGCGTCGTCAATTTCAGCTGATATTATCCCGAGCGGGCTCAAATTAGGCACGACTCAGACGCTTGTGTACCTTGGGAAAATTATCTATCAACATCGGCGCGCCCGTCTCCGTATCGCAACATCTGCTTTCATTATTCGATACCGTTCGCCGGTTCCTTGTTATCTCGCCAAGCTAATTATGAAAAGGAGTGCGAAGGCGCCGGCCGATAATATAATAACCTGCCTAACTGAACTTAACTTCAGGCAGATTAATCATTAAGACTGTCGTGAAAATAGCGGGGCTCTGAGATATGAACATTTTAAGAAATTATTTCATTGTCTATTGATCATTGCACAATTTTGCACGCCGACTGCGAATTAAACTAGCGAAATCCTCTTTCAGGTCCTAACGGTTCCCTACCCTTAAAAGTAGTCAAATTTTCATAAAAAAATGTTAATTACTTCAGACAACTTAATACTATGCCAATATGTTTTTTTATTTTTGCATAATATAAATAATAATAATAATAATAATAATAAAATTCTTTATTGTACACCATTATAAACAGTTTACAAAAGGCGGGCCTAATGCCAAAAGGCATTCTCTTCCTACCTACCCTTGGGATGTAGGAATGGTGCAAGGCGGCAGACAAAAAAGGATAAAAGAAGTAAGATTTTTTATCAATAAAGATATATATATATATACTCAACAAGAATAAATATACTTACATTCTAATACTAATACATACAGATACATATAGTACATAGCTTATAATATATATTTAATTTAAATATATACCAATATTTGTGTATATACATTTATTCTTATATGAACCTTTTTTTTTGTAACAGAGAGCGAGCAAGAACTTATATAAATGATAAAGTTTAAATATAATTTAAATAATAGGACTTCAGACGTTTTTTGAAAATATATACATTGGAAGAGGACCGAATTTCTAGGGGAAGCTGATTCCAAAGACGAGATGCGTTTACAGAAAAAGAGTCACTATAATAAGTGCTGCGATGTGTAGGAATTGCTAACAGTAAGGTATCAGCAGACCTAAGTGGAACACCATGTGAGGATAGGAATTTGAAGCGATCCTGCAGGTAACTCGGAGCAGCAGGGTTATTCAGTGTGCTGTAAAGAAGTGATAGGGTGTGAACATTTCTGCGCTTTCTAATGTCAAGCCACTGGAGTCGATTACGGAATTCGGAAATATGATCAAACTTACGCAAGCCAAAAATATATCGAATGCATAAGTTAAGGAGGCGGTCAAGTTTGTTAAGGAGATCTTCATGAAGATCTAGGTAGCAGATATCAGCATAATCAAATAACGGGAGTAAAAGGGATTGTGCTAACGTAGTTTTGGTGCCAACGGAAATGAAATTTTGCAATTGCTTTAGAGAGTGCATGCTACCCATAAGTTTTCGACTGACTTCGCAGACCTGTGTGTTCCATGATAGTGTCTCGTCAATCCATAGACCCAGATTTTTTACACTCGTACTGTACGTCCGGTAAATAAAAATTCAAAATTACCATAAAAAAGGCAACTTTTTCCTATGTTTTAGACAACATTTTCCAATCTACGAGGTTAAAAAAAAGAAACATAGTGACGTTACTTGACAATATATTTTAAAATCCAAAATTTCCTAAACCTAGTAAATGATTTAGAGCAGTATGGAGAAATGGTAGGATAACGACCGTCTTAAGGCAGAAACAAGTCTAAGCCCCGGTTGCACGAAGAGACGGCCGATTTAATCAATGTTCAAACACGTCACTTTTAGTGATCCGCATAGAGTTCGGCCCTTAGGCCGTTAAAATCAAAATCAACGTCAAAGTATGATCAGACACGTCACTTTGTGTGGACAGTGTGGAAGGAACTCTATACGGTTCACTAAAAGTGACGTGTTTACATTGATTAACTCAGCCGTTTCTTCGTGCAACCGGGGCTCAGAGTGTGAATTCCGTCGAATTAAAAGACAAAGAATCTGTAAAAAATATAATTATGTCATACTCTGATCTCTTATCTGCAAGTCTACCTTTCTTTGTAACTGTTCCAAAAGGTTTAAATAAAATATCCAATCCTTAAAGAGTCAATTACTACTATAAAAGTATCTGAGAACCACGCATCGTTCTGAAATGTTCTACTCCTAAAGCTCGTTTTATTTGATGTTTCTACAGCGCGGAAAGTAAAAAAACAAGTATTTTCCAT
The DNA here is from genome assembly GCA_946894095.1 of Incurvaria masculella. Classification (NCBI taxonomy): domain Eukaryota; kingdom Metazoa; phylum Arthropoda; class Insecta; order Lepidoptera; family Incurvariidae; genus Incurvaria; species Incurvaria masculella. Next base: position 11,325,368 of record OX335647.2, read on the forward strand.
CACTATTACACAACATAAAAAAATATGTTTTCGGATAAATAGCGCTAAATTATCCGCGATGCTACCTGGAGGACTTCAGCCACGTCGGCCAGTCCAACAATTAACAGTTGATACCGACTTTAGCATGTGATCTATAATTTGAGCAACTGTTTATCCGAAAACATTTTAATAATAATGTTTTCCATGCATTCAACGACGTTTCTCTTACTCTAATTATGAATCTATGCTCTTATTTACTATGGAAACCTCCTAAGTCTTGTTTCCACATCCCAATCCAATCCCAGCGTCTGGTAGTCTCCCAGCGGGTCGATAGTGGGATAGGTTAGGTTGTGTTATTGTAGGAGTTCAAGTTATGAATTACGATCGTCGCGGCGTCGGTCAGGGACACGACTGCGACGTGTTTTTTGAAATAGGTTCATATTAGGGTAAAAGCTTGTTCAATGGAGCAACGCATGAGCGATATGTTGCGTGAAAAGGTTGAGTGGATGGAACTTTGCCGCTGCCGCCTCCGCTGCCGCCTCCGCTGCTGCCTTCGCTGCCGCCGCTACCCCGCGGTTGTCCGTGCACAACGGTGGGCGGCCGTTAGAAGTAATCATTTCCTAAACGAAGCGAGCGAATTCAAGGTGGGGCTTAGCAGTAAGACCAGCATGAAAGAATTTCTTAAAGATTACGTTAGGAGAAACGCTTAGTAATTGTTATTTATGGGTGGTTAAAATATTATTAATGGCTGGCGATGTGTCTTGGGAATCCTAAAGAATGGACCAAAGATTGCCGTCGGTTGGCGGTGCGTGCAAAATTTTCGTTTTTCCTAGTTACCGGCATCGGGGAAACCTCGCACGAAACAGTAGATGGACGATGAGCGGTTTCGAAAATAATACTACATACAATTGTAAACAAGTAATTTATTCATCTTGGTAAATGTTACTGATATTTAGATACTTAAGGCGATAGTACTATAGAAGAGCGTACGTCTCCGAAATATGTTCCTCGCTTATTTTTGGTACTTATTTTGCGATATTGGTAGTCGCTGGGTGGCGATACGGCGAGACGCGAGACGGCGGGGACGCGGCGGCGTGATAAACGATTTTAATTTCCCTCGTCAGCGTCTGTACCAAGTGCCCCCCCCCTCCCCCTCCAACCCGCCGCGCCCCCCTGTAGCTAGGCATTGGCTTTAAGGTGGCCCAACCCGGCGGGCCTAACTCATTCGCGGGCACGGTACAAAACCGTGCTGTTGCGCTCTGGGACCTTCTCTGTTTCAAAAAATAAGACAGGCTCCGTGATGAGGAAGATGCAACATGTCCCCAAAAAAAACAATGTGCATAGCGTATGATTTGACAAGATTTACGAAAATTTAAATTTCAAAACGACTTATAGCTAAAAGTAAACCACGACCGCTGTAGTAAAAAATGTAACAAAAACCAAATAGATTATAAATCTTGATTAAATAAGCTATGTCTGATGACTAATCTTTTTTAAAATGTTCTTCCTTTTCATTGCGTAATCTACCTCCAAAGTTATTGTATAAAACGCGCGAAAAATTCGAACTTTCGGACCTTATAACTTAGAAACCAAACACAGTTTTACAATGCCAATGGTCATCAGACATCTAGGACGATCAAATAAAGCTATTTTGAGCAAAATTTTGGATCTCTGACAAGAAATATGGGCGTGATCTTCTTTCCCCTTTTGTATAGGGAGATGAGCGGGTTGGGCCACCTTAAGTGGCAATTTTGCCATTACTTTCATGCAACTGTCTTTTTACTCTCTGCTACTGTATATTGGTTTTCCTTACTATTTTATCGATATTCACGTACTTGTCACTACATATTTCAGGTAACTGAGATCCGAATATACGAATATTCTAAGGAAAATCTAACTTCCAACTGTTTATGAACTTTCCGGTAACTTCACCATCGGTCACCTACCCCCATCGGTTTTCCTAATGAAAGGTGATTGTTAACAAAGATAATATGCAATGAAAATAATCGCCGATATATTAACAATTGACGTCAGGTCCAGGCCACCCTTAATTAAAAATAATGTACTTAATTCGTTTTTTTCGATCGCAGCACCCATTTCTTTGGCCCATTAAATAAACATGAAAATAAGAGAATGTTTTTGCCAACACGGTAAAATATGTTGACTAATTAAATTCAGGCCAGACAGCGCTTTAACGCGCTCAAATTTACCTCCTATTTCTAATTATTACGCAAAGCGTCGGAAAAAAATTAAAATATGCTTTAATTTTTTATATTATAAAATTAAAAAAATATAAAAATACTCGTGTAGCTCGGACTGGATATTAATGTTAAAACTATGAAAGGTACCTTTTATTAGCAAAACATGTAAGGAAAGGTCCATGTTAGGCAGGATCATGTGCTTAAGTTTCTGCGTTTTTAACACATGGCATGTTAGTATTGGATGTGGCGAGGTACCTCTGTATTTTACGCTCGTAAGCATATTTCCGTACAAATATTGACGAATCTTCTATCGTCACCTCCGCGCCGTCCTTCCCTTCCCTTTCCTCCCCACCTCCCACTCCCACCCCCTGCCACCCACTCCTCCTGAGCTGCTTCCCGGCCTGATTAGATCTGAGAAACGTTGCCTTCCCAACCCCAACCGTCATGTTCTTTTTTTAAAAACATCACAAATATGCAAAAATATACACGTCTGGTATCGTTACGCCTGGGCTGGGTCTCACAGCGCGCTGTACATATTTCCTCTTGTTAATATTTATTAGATTCAATTACAAAATTTAAAAAAAACATCATCATTCCGCGAGTATAGGGTCTCAGCTCAGGGTAACCAACGATCGACTATTATTGTCAACCTCGTTTCACTCAACTGAAGAAAAAAGAAAAAAGGCAGGAGAAGTGGCGTGCGGTCTTTATCGCTGATCCGCCGTAAGGACAAAGTATACATATCATCGTATGGGAATCCGGTTGCGCGTCGTATACCATAATTGCCACACATTCAAAACATCGCCACCGCGCGCGAATGTGCTCTTCCCATCCACACAACCCCTCCAAAGCCACCGATACTTCTTCGACTATGTTTTCGTGTGGCATGAACGGCAGCTGTTTCCAGAGCAGCTGCGCTGCACACCTTCTTCATTTTGATCTTAGTTTTATCCAATTTTCTTTTAAATTAATGGCGATCCCATTTGTGTGTAATTTAGCTTCCCTAGAAAGCCTAAAACCACCAAAGTGGTAGATTTTCTATTGATGTTTTTCCTTCACGGTAAAGCATTCGTCCTACATGCACTTTTCAACGTATAACCGGGAAAGACAGCGGTGCAGCCATGAGGTATCGCACCACGCCTTCCGGTTGAGAAACACGATCCCCCTTCCCCCGCTAGGCAACGAACTATTCCACAACATGACACTGACAATCAGTTTCAGCCCATCTTAATAATCCTTGATAGAGGAATCTTGCGGTCATCTCATCTTTCACGACCTAATGGGAGAATATTTTGAGGGGCTCAGTGGACCCAAGTCCGCCAAGTTGCAAACGCTCCAGGCCTTGTTATCTCTCGCCTGCCAAGTATTTCAATAAACCCTCCGCCGCCCCCTCGGACCGCTCCCCGTGCCCCCGCGCCCCCCTGCACCCCCCTCCGCCGCCAGCCCTGGGTATTATTACGGGTCCCTCCAGTTTACAGGCATCTAGAGATTTATGAGCGCGTCCATCTCACTTTGGCGAGCGTCTGCCTCTCCACCCCGCACACCCGCCGCTGTGGCCAACGCTTGCGACGTCATATAATCCTTCCAGTTAGGGAGCGGCCAGCATTTAGGTTGGTAATTACAAGATCGTTCTAGATTTCTGCTATAAAAAACCGGCCAAGTGCGAGTCGGACTCGGGTTTATTTCATTCAGCCTAAGGCTGAGATAAATAGTCGTAACAAAAACTAAGACTAACGAAAAGTAGTACTTTGTGACGTCAATTTGAATAACTTTGAGATTTTGTCCATACAAAATGTGTCAAAGTGACGTCACAAAGTACTACTTTGCGTTAGCATTCGTTTCGGTTACGACTATTTATCTCAGCCTAAGACTTTCGAAAAGTAGTACTTTGTGACGTCAATTTGCGATTTCGTCCATACAAAAATTTGTCAAAGTGACGTCACAAAGTACTACTTTTCGTTAGCCTTAGTTTTTGTTACGACATTTATTTCAGCCTAGTAACTCAAAAACACAGACTGCTTTAAATTACCTTTCGTTAACATGGTGCAAATTTAAATTTAAGTTAAAATGCTCTTCAACAGGGAGTTGAGAAATATTCGGTCTTTGAAAAGATTCTGTTTGGTTTTTTTATATACGGTATTGGGGTAACTACTTAATTATTTATCTTTAGCTTTCGTTGCCTGCTAAGATGTCAACCCGACTATGGATAGAAAATTTCCAAAAGATTTAGTTGGGCTTACCAGAGGAAGCTTCAGCTCAGATTGAAGAAATGAACGATTGTCTGCACGCGTTGACCACTGACTCATCGAGAAGATATCTCAACCTGCCGGCAGAACCACTAACTACATACACATGCGTATGTTTGTATGCAAGTCGCAGCATGGGTTTGTGTGCAGCGCGGTCGGAGGCGGGTAGATGGCGGCGGGACTTGTTTACCTCGCCGGAGGCTCATTCTCCATCATTTACTCCGGCCCTCTTCACCTCAGCTCGCCACTCGCAAATGGGTCGCTGCCGCACGAGGCTTATTCAACAATGTACCGGGCCGAGTGCCCCGAGCCGGAGTCACTCCGGCCGCGAACAATATGTCGGCTCCGACCCGCCGCCGCCGTCGCCGCCGCGCGCCGCTCCCGCCCCGCACGCCCCCCCCCCCCCCCCTCCCCCAACCCGACCCGCGCACTGATTGCACGACCGCGGCCAGCGTGCCGGTGTAGAAGATAAGATGAGCTTTGATCTCTCTTACTTTCATAAATTGAGTCCTGCAATTTTTAAGTAAAGTACAATTTCTTTATTCAATTTGTGCCGGATGGATTCTTACTTTTACGAAGCATCGTGATGAAATTCTATAGCATACCTGCTGAGTTTCCCAGCACTGCGCGGGTCAATTTAATTTTTGACATTCATCCGTACGGTGTCAGGAAAAATGTTATTCAAGTCAGGAATAATTCATGTTGCGTGTTATTCAAGCGGTTCGGTATAAAAGTTTGGATCTCGACTACTATAGCGATGAAACATACAGCTGACCCCAAGGGTACACAGAAATCATCAAAATTTGTCAAGCCGTAGGAGGAAAATTTTATTACTAACACACGCACACTGGAATTTTATTTAATATGAAGATAATGTGTAGCTAGGAATGTGTTTCAAAGGACTCTCTATTGAGCAATGAAAAGCCAAAGTGAACATTTCACAGCTACATTTCACTAAAGCATTGCTTTCCTAAACTATGCGTGCGGACTGTGAAACCAGCTGAACGGATCTGCCGGTAGCGGGCGTCTTCACATTGCCTGGAACGCGCGAGGTGCACGGTCCAATCCGTGGGTCCATTCTTCGGACCCACTTTTATTAGCAGTCGGCCTACACGTGGATATGCGAGTTTAAGTAATTGACTCGAGTAACGAGAGTTCAGTGCGGTTATGTAAAGTCGGGTTCGGCTGGGTTCGATTGGCTTAGTCATTTCTCGAAAATTTGTATCGCATCTACATAAAGTTATATGGCATCTGTTTGCATAATTTATGCTGTTTGGTGGATGTTTGATACTATTATTGCAGAATTAATCGTTTGGAAAGCGTAGTTCGCAGATCGAAGGGTTTCGGACCAAATCGTGGAACAATCAATTTACTCCAGGAACTTTAGACTTAAATCAGCACTTAGAAAAACATTAAATCCGAAATGCAATTTTTTTTCTCAGAAACGTAGTATTTCATATGGACGTGTGTACATTAAGTTTGCAACATTTTGGGGGGCCCGGAAGATAGAAATAAAATATGAAATATGTTTAAGAAATGATATCTCCTAAACAAATATTTCGAAATGGTATTTCAAAATCGAATATGTTAACTAATTTTAAGTGTAATATAACTGTAAATTTGCAACAATGTATTATTTACGGAACTGTGTAAATATATTTTTTTTGTACTATTTCCGTAATATCTGCAAAGCAAATACTGCTAACTCAGTTTTATTTTCTGGAATATGTAAATGGCCTAAATCTCTATATTCTGTGAGAAATTTAAAATGTTGCAAAACTTAGAAGCACATTTTTTTTCATTTATAATTTTTAGATTCGAATATAAGCTAAACAAAAAATTCGAAATGCGGTTTGAATCATTCATTTTGTAGTTTTATCTTTCAATAATATGCTATCAATTTTGCAACAATACAAATCGTCCGGAACTAGGTTCAATTAAAACATTACTATAATTACCAGTTTTCACTCGTACACCGACGTAAAGCCACTTCTCTGTGTGAGTGTAGCGCGTGTAAACATAGCTAGGAAGACTGCGGTGGACGCGGGGGGATGGGGCCGGTCGGCTCGACAGATTCTCCCCGCCTTGCTACCTAAACATCGCCGCATTTATTTTGTGTTCGTTCGGGAGCAATTTTCATGTGTAAATTGATTTACATTGTTGATAATACAGAATGGCTGTGGACATTTGCGATAGAGCGATCGTGGCTCAGTGTCGGGTGGATTTGCCTTACACGACAGAGGTCTGGGTTCAAATCCCCACAATGCACATCCACCACTATCTTTCTCTTTCTGAGTTTGATAAATGCATTTCGTCATTAATGCGAGCGGTTCCATGGTTCGGAATCCTTGAAAAACTGTAGGTTAAGCCCTCCCGGGTTGGTACCTTCATACGCATTTTCCGTCCGTGTTTTCCATCCAGTTCAATGTAGCCGTGCTCATAAAAGGGGTGGTCCTGCCATGGCACTTATTCCATCGTAAATGCGGTGTGTTGAGATGAAAATGGAATAGAATTGATGCGATCATAATTGGCAATTACTAAGAATGTTTTGACGGGATGCCGGCCGTGCCTCTAGTCCTTTTATTTTTAACATTCTTAGTATGCTTATGGTATGCTTGTTTTATCTATATTTTTATTTTGGATGATAAATTGTTCGCCTTAATAATTTCACCTTTTTACCGATTTCGCCACGCATAGTCATTATCTGAAATAATAGGAAGATTTGAACCAGGAAAAAAATTTTTTTAAGAAATTCAACCGACGAAAAAATTATCAGATAAGCGAAAAACATAACAAGAAGTTTTGATATGAACCCGTATCGTAACAACCAAACGTAAATCGCTGACTCAATATTAGTAATTTTATTTTTCCCTTCTGAGTTTTAAGGTTAACCACCCTAACTCCGCGAGATATAGCAAGATTATTAATTAGATTAGATTAATACCAAGAATGCAATCCCGATCTCGCAAGATCTCGTTTTCGCGAGTTCTCGGCCTTTTTTAAACGAGATTGATCTCGACACACTAGCATAAAAACCTCTAAAGAGAGTTGTTACTCTATCAATTCCCGATACTACGGGCGATAACTGGCGATAGGTCTATTTCAACACTGATAAGTGCGCTATATTGACATTGAGTCACTCCAGAGAGCCTATTCAATACCAAAATTGACTTGGTGATGTCTTGCTTTCGAGAGTGACAAGTCAGAAAAATTAAGATGTCATCATGGACACCAAATTGTCTTTTTTCATGATCACGTCGACAAACTATGCAAAAGCTCCTTTCGGACCCTGGGTGTTGTATTGAGACAAACGTACCATTTGCGCAGTACAGATGCCGTAAACATCCTGTACAACACATCTGTGAGAAGCAAGCTAGAATGCAATGCAATGATATGGAACCCTCATGAGGCTTAATATACTGCCATGCTTGAAAGAGTGCAAAAAAAGTTTTTGAGATTCCTTTATAAAAATAATTATAATTTTTATCCGATTTATACGAATCGCAGTTAACAAAATATGTGTTTAAATTAGTAATTGGACACGTGCAAAATATTTCAGTGCTAGATAGTGTTAATCTGTTCGCCCCAGAAAATTACAGTCGCGCGCGCTCTCATCCTCGCTTCGCGCTGCCCTCCTCGCGCACCAACATGCTGCGTCACGCGCCGCTCACCCATGCGCTTACAGCTCTAAATGATATATCTGACAAAATAGACATCTATGCTTGCACTCTGGCCGAGTTCCAGAAGGCAGTTGCTGTTTACTTTGAAGCTGCATAATTTTTAAATAAGGTGTGTACTTTATCTATAAATTGCCTAACGCCTTGGCCATTACGCTGTAATGTTAGGTATATTGTTGTATGAATAAATAAATAAATAAGTAAATACGGCCAGTGGCTGAAGAAGAGGGTATCCGTCTATAGAGCAGCCACTCCACTAACCCCTGATTTCACTATTTCCAGCTATCTGAAATTCGTTAGCTTACTTTCAGTTAGATTGCATATTCGCATGGTGTAACCATAAGATAATTTTGGGATTTTTGTAGCTGATGGTAGTGAAAATGGGTGTAAGTAAACTCTTTATTATTATTATTTTCTTTCAGAACGGATAAGCAAATATTTTAATAAAATATAAATTTTAGTACTAAAATTACATACGTCGCTTTGTTCAACAAATGTGTTATTAATGCAGAATCAACGGACACATCAAAGACATTGCCTTACTTTACGAATGTGGAACTCATTCACGGGCACGGTACAAAACCGATTTATCGCGCTCTGGGACCTTCTCTGTTACACAGAAAAAGACAGGCTCCGTGATGAGTAAGATGTAACATGTCCACAAAGCAGACAATGCGCATAGTGTTTGATTTGGTAAGATTTACGAAAAAATGTATTACAAAACGACTTATAGCTAAAAGTAAACTACGATCGTTGTAGTCAAAAATCTAACAAAAACCAAATTTGTTATAAATCTTCATGAAACAAGCCAAGTCTGATGACTAATCTTTTTAAGGTTTTTCAGTTAATCTTTGAGTAATCCACCTCCAAAATTATTGTATAAAACGCGCAAAAAATTCGAAGTTTCGGACCTTATACCTTAGAAACCTAACAAAATTTTACAATGCTCGACAGTCATCAGACATCTATTTCGATTAAATAAAGCTATTTTGAGTATTATTTTGGATCTCTGATAAAAAATATGCTCATGATCTTCTTTCCACGTTTGTATGGGGAGTTGAGCGGGAAGGCCCACCTTAAGTCTAGATTTTTAAATAAACTATAACCCCACTTAAATCTTACAAAATCAGCAAATTACAAAATAAAAAAGTGTACATCTTTAGCTATAATCACGTCTAGTGTCATGATATTAGCCCAAAACAACATATAGGAACGAGGTGCCATGCCAGGAACTTTCTTATATTTCATGGCTACATTGTAATGGAAGGAAAATATCGTCTATTTTCATTGCCGCTTTGACCGTAGTTAATTCAATGCGATAGTACAGCCCCTACAGTTTTATGTTTAATCCGAACTACCATGAAACGTGAAGTAGTAAATACTCTTTCGAAGACAAAATACGCCACCCTAAAGAGATTTTTATCATTGTCAGCCTCGGTAGCACAGTGGTGGGACACCTTGAGATTCTATAAGCTGGGTAATCAGCTCTGAGCGCGGTTGGGTTCTGGATGGGTGACCATCTTAGACCATTAGGGCTGGCCGTGGTTCGGATTCCACGTAAAACTGTAGGTCTCCTTCCTTACTTACTATGTTGTAGGGTTTATCCCGTCCGGGTTGGTACCGTTGCATTGAATGAACGATGATCGAAGTGGCAATGAAAATTGACCGTGTTTTCCATCCAGTTCAATGTAGCCGAGCAATTTAAGGAAAGTCCTGGTATGGCACCTAGTTCCCATATCGTGTTTTAGGCTAATATCTGACGTTCAGTTTGGTATTAGCCATCCATTTATAGTTCTTTAAAAAAATCATTACAATACCGACTCAAACAAAAACGATCGTATAAATATTTAAATTTTGATTAAGATATCGTTATGAACAAATATTAAACCAGGCAGTTCCAGTAAATATGTACATTAACCCTGCTACTAATAATCCCAGATCATCGTCTGAATAGGTATACAATGTTTTGTCCCTTTCTATCGAATTAGAAACTGCCTGTCAATGCAAAGGACAAAACATTGTATAACTATTCAGCTGATGATCTAGGTTTATTAGTAACAGGGATAATATTTCGTGCTAAACAAGTACGTCGCTTTTTCCAAGGAGTGTGATATGTATGTTATATTATGATATGTATGGAAGATAGCCAGTGAATGTTATGCGATCAGATCAATAAAAACACTGTGCACATATCAACTTTAAGAAAAATTCATTTTAGCTATATAGAATCGATTTTAAGGTACGGAATAGATGTGTGGGGAAACAATTGTAATGTTAAAAAAAAGGATTCTCATCCTTCAAAAGAAAGTTTTACGAATTATTTGTGGAGCCAAATATGATGAAAGTTGCCGACCCCTTCGGCCAAGTGCCAGTCGGACTCGCACACGAAGGGTTCCGTACCATCGTAAAAAAATGTAATAAAAAAATTACGTTTTTTGTATGGGGACCCCCTTTAATTTTAATTATTTCTTAATTTTACCTATTTGTTGTTATAGCGGCAAAATAAATACACACTCGGTGAACATTTCAGCTGTCTATCTGTTACGGTTACTGAGATACAGCCCTGTGAGAGACGGACAGACGGACGGACGGACGGACGGACGGACGGACGGACGGACGGATGGACAGCGGAGGCTTAGTAATAGGGTTCCGTTTTCACCCTTTGGGTACGGAACCCTAAAAAATCATGACTGTAATATAATATGCATTGGAGTATATAAGAAAAACTAATACTTCGATAAAGTGAAGGAATTGCAGATATATGACTTAAGAAATAACGACAGTTTTCGACCAAAAGGCCCAAAATGTTTATTGTTTAAGAATTCATCGATTTATACTGGAGTAAAAATTTACAATCATTTACCTATTTCCATCAAACAATTTTTAACAATAACCAATTTTTTTATTAATTTAAAAGAATATTTGTTAAGTAACCCGTTTTATAATAAAGAAGAATTTTTCAATAATTTTAATTGTAATTTAGAATAATTTAATATTGACATTTATTGAACCAGATTATGTATTGAAAATGTATTGTGAATTTTAATAATGTATTTATAATTAATTTTTATTATAAACTCTAAGATCATTAATTTATGTTATAAAATATGCACGGCTCGCAAGGGTCACTCATGCTAAATAAATAAAATAAATATCTATTATTCGACCGTGAATCAAGAACATATGAAATAAAGAAAGAGCCCCGTAAAATAACTACTGTAAGAATATACTGCTAGGCTGGGTCCGAACCATCTAAAATACCATTCGTGGATATTGCGTCTTCCAAGACGTAATACCCGAAAGTACCTACACATGTAACTGTCGCACGCACGTGCCACTCCCGCCCCGCACCACCCGGCGATAGCGTCCTCCGTCCGTCTCCCCGTGCCGCTGCCTACTCACTCATACAATTACAACTGATAAATGTCTGCATATGGCTGCGCAACAAATACACCTGTGAGAGCGGCACCTGTAAAACGCTTGCAAATTTAATTCATTTTTACCTTGTTTCAGACTACTTGCGATGTTGCAAAATTAGGGAAATGTTCACAATTGATTTAAGTTAACACTGAATGACGGAAATCTTATTTCTGATTTTTTGTTTACCGTTTATAGCATTAGAAAGTTTGGATTTAAAAAAAAATACTGTTCTAAGACTTGCAACATTCTAAAAACTTTACAGGATAAAGAATATAATTTTGTTTACATATTCTAGAAAGAAAGGTAGCCATAGCAAGTAAGGTTCTCAGCATAGATTTTTTTTAGTAAAAACATTTTTTTTAATATATTTCCGTAATTAGTAAATTGTTGCAAATTCACCGTTACATTACGCCTTAAAAGAGTTAACAAATACATTTCTATAATACCATTTCTAAATATTTGTTTAGGAGATATATATTTTTTTATACATTTTAATTTTGTTTTTCTATCTTCCGGGCCCCGCTCAATGTTGCAAACTTAATGTAAGCATATAAATATGAAATTGTATATTTCTGAGAAAAAAAAAATCATTTCGGATTTCATGTGTTTCTCAAACCGTCCGGGGACGGGCCTAATTCGTAATGATCATGATGATTAGAATGATAAAACAATTATCACGAAACGAAAACGGAGCTGCACAACGCTGTCCCTCCGTTCCCTTTCTACCACCGCACAACGCGGAACAGGCAGGGTATGCACCCATTAAATGTCGAGATTCCCAAAATAAGAACCCACCGATCCTCTAGATCTTTTTTCTATAGGGTCGGGTAAGCTATGGAACCGGCTCCCTGCCGAAGTTGTTCCCTCAAAGTACAACCTGGGGTCCTTCAAACATGGTGCGCAGAAGCACCTGGCCGGCCGGCATGGTTTTCGCAGCCCCTGTGAAAGTCCGAAAGCCCATGGGCGCCGTCGGGCGCCTTTTTAGTGAGGTCCTGGCGTGCGCCATATGCCGCGCTTAACATAAAAAAAACAATCGTTGAAAAAAATGTCGTGATAAAGTTGAGGTCACACACAACCATTGGGTCATTTCTAAAATTAACATCTTTTAGATTTGTCAACGAAATGTCATGCATATGAAATGTTGTTGGGCCTTCGACATTAACATTAAGCTTATCCAAAAAAAAGTTTCCTTTGATAATAATATCGATGACATAATCCAAGCGCAATGTTGATGAGGACTTCTTGCAAAATAAATCCAATCCATTGTCGAAGTTGACAGTATTTTACAATGTCAGTAGGTTATTGCAAGTTCTAAGTTTCCACCATTGAGGCTGGCCGTGGGACGGATACCGCGTAAAACAGTAGGTCCTCGGCAATGAAAATTGTTCGTAAAGTCGAAAATGATGTGTGACAGTGGGTTTTGTATTAGCCACGTTCAGTTACATAAAACAAATGAAATACAATTTTTGTTTCCAAATGTTAAACTGTCGTGGGTTGAGATAAATTATATTTTCTACTATACATTACAAATGAAGTCGATCAGAAACAACTATCATAATCTTGAACCTACCTATTATTTTCATCTTAACGCCTGTCCCTCAAAATCGTCATGAATTTTCCAGAAACAGCGAATCGGAGATTTTTCATGTTTTCATTCAATCATCTCGCCATCACGGTGCAACAACACAGTTGATTAATTGCTTCTCCCGACGTTCTGTTTGATTTATCTCAAGAATTATTTCGATTTAATTCTCTGTTTTCTGCTACACCGTGCGTTCGCGGGCGAAGGGCTGGCACGGCGAGGCGTATAGTGTGGCGTGGCGTGGCGTAGCGGGATATTGTGGCGTGACGTAGCTAGCAAAAAATTGTCTTTTTAATGGAACTGGGCATGAATGCTTTATAACACACCTACTGTTTAAATAGTTCACAGGATGAATAGGTGCTTTGCCTAACCCCTGACAAGACCACTGGATTCAGTCTAGGGTAGGGACCTTTCCGACGCGTCCAGGCGCCAAGGCGCCTCCATCGGTCGCGTTAAGTCATCGCCTGCTTGAACACTTTCTGTTATGTTATTAGCCTAACACACCATATGAGAAATAGGAGCCAATTGAGACCTTTCTAGTATTGGACGGGTAGATGAAATGGCTGGAAGATACGGATAACTTTCATTGCCGATTCGAACACCTAGGAAGTAAGAAAGTTATTGGAATATCCTACAAAAGTATTCAGCCTCGATGAATTGCCGAGCTACGCCCAGCCGTTATTAAGGGATGGGAGCTTCCTCTTAAAGGTATTGAATGGGCTAATAAGCAAGCGATAAAGTGACCGAAAAGGGTATATTATAAAGTAGGTACAGCATTACCTACAGTTTTACGTGGAATGGACTAGCGTGATGGGTCGAACAGTCTAGATCACTTCCAGTGTTGCTCAACATCGATGATTTAACGCTGAGGCGTCGCGCTATTACTATTGTATAAACGGTACGCCTCGTCAGGTCTATGTATGTCTGTTGCAAAAACAAGAGCACATTCAAGTTCGTTACCTTTTTCGCCCGTTCCGAACCTTACGACTGTGTGTTAATATTTGAGGATGTTTATAAACCGCAATGTAATCCTGCCGGATAGTCGTCTCATTTTAAAGTCGGCGTCTATTTGCTTTCCGCGCTCACCGTGATGCGGACCTCGTAGTAACACGCGCTCGCGAATGTGCTATGTAGAGAATTATGTAGAATCGAGGACACATTAATTAAAGAAATTACATCTGTAAAAATAGCTATTTTAGGAATATACTGCAAGGCTAGACTTGAACCAGCAACCATACTTTTCGCGGGTATTGCGTCTAAAATTTTCGCTATTTGCTCTATACCCATAATTTGGAATAAACTTATAGTCCCTCCTCCCGTAATCAATGCCTGCTACGAACACGGACATTGATTGCGTTGCGGACATTGACTGCTAAAATGGAGCATGCAAACCAGCGAGAAAGGACTGGAGGGGCAACGGAAACAAGGGGTATACGGCGGCGTAGTCATTTACGTACAATTCCGGTAGCGCCGGCGGGTCAGTAGTCCTACTTAGCTCACTACTGATCTCCAACGCCGCCTTAGAACACGTAAGAACTTCACGGAACACTATTTAGTGCAACGAATATTCGATGTTGTGCGTCCATACGCACTGACTACAGAATTATATATAGAGCTAACTACAGTCAGTGTTTTTCCACTAAGTCGTTGCTACGCTGCCGCCATGCGAATGAGTTTCGTTCTCGACTCCCCTCCTTCCTTGCTCGCTGGTCCCCGCCGCCCGCCCGCGCGCCGCCCGCGCGCCGCCCACGTCCAGGGCGGGCGGGCGGGCAGCCGCTCGTCGCTCCGCCAAGCACTGCAAACATTCGCCGAGTCACGTTTGTCTGCAAACTGTTGAATATTAATATGTTCTCACTAAATATGACTCGCCGGAAGAACTCCCGCCGGAAATTCGAGAGCTATCCGTTTCCGACTGGGCGACTCCCGCCCGAAGTGGCTACCCGCTCGTGAATCTCTATCAATAAGCGATAGAGCCCTCCGCACGTGGATAGAATGACGGCATGTTCCGACCGCCCTTTCGAAACACAAGCTAATTGTTTAATGTCTATCTTGTTTCGCCTGTCATTATTAACTATCGATTGTATAATTCACATGGGTACTATGATAGGTTATTTATTTATTCCATTTATTTATTTAGTTTCTACCTAAATACCTCGTAGTTTGAAAATCGATTCAGTTGCGCCTGCTGCCTCAGAGAATTAAGAATTGCCCATTTATAACCTTGAACCAATATTTTTTTGATTTTTAGTTCCGGTTCTTTTGAAGGCGGTCCTTTTTTGTTTAAAAATATTATTTTTAATAAGATTTCTGCGGTCAGCGTTTAAAGTCACGTTTTAAGCAATCGCTATGAGCGTATCAAATACGAGCCAGAAAAATGTCATGGTTGACTTTCAGTTATTTCAGTCTCGTTGGTTGTGATGTGAAGCAGTTATCAATGGCAATGCGAAGGTTGTGGCGGCGGCCGGCACCGGCTGCGCTCGACACAACATTTTACAAAAACAAGTTATATCGAAGCAGACATCTGAGTTTATTAAGTTAGAAAGTTGCGAGCTGTGATTAGCGAGGGATTGGACCCGGGGTAGAGGGGGTCTGCCCAGCGCCCCCCTTGCTCCGTCCCGGTCTCGGTCTCGTGGCGACTTACCCCTCCCATGCAGCAGCCTCCGATCAACAATATTATATTCAAAAGGTACTTAAAAACTACGCTTTTTATTTTTTACTGGTTGAGGTTCCCGGCTTTTCTTGGATCGATTTCGTTGTTGACAATCCCTCGGTCCCGAACTCTAATCCTCCGTGGTCCCGAACCACCGCGCGTATCGTTAGCCCGCGCTGTTAATTTCTTCGTCTTTGTTTAGCGTTCCTTCCGTTTTTTTTCATCGGCTCCTAATCCTAGATGTTATATAGCCTATAACCTTCCTCAAGAACTGGGTTATCAAACGCTTGAAAGATTGTTCATATCCGACTGGTACTTGCAGAGATAAGCGAGGCCCATCCCGCTCATCTCCCCATACAAAAGGGGAAAGAAAATCACGCCCATATTTCTTGTCAAAGATCCCAAATTTTGCTCAAAATAGCTTTATTTAATCGAACTAGATGTCTGATGACCGTTGGAATTATAAAACTGTGTTTGGTTTCTAAGTTATAAGATCCGAAAGTTCGCGCGAAAAACGCGCGAATTTTTCGCGCGTTTTATACAATAACTTTGGAGGTGGATTACGCAATGATAAAGTAAGAACATCTTAAAAAGATTAGTCATCAGACATAGCTTATTTAATCAAGATTTAGAATCTATTTAGTTTTTGTTAGATTTTTGACTACAGCGGTCGTGGTTTACTTTTAGCTATAAGTCGTTTAGTAATCAAAAATTTCGTAAATCTTACCAAATCATACACTATGCACGTTGTCTTTTTTGTGGACATGTTGCATCTTACTCATCACGGAGCCTGTCTTATTCTTTGAAACAGAGAAGGTCCCAGAGCGCAACAGCACGGTTTTGTACCGTGCCCGCGAATGAGTTAGTCCCGCCGGGTTGGGCCACCTTAAGGCTGTTCCGACCCATATAAAATTGTTTGCACACCTAACGCAAAAAGTATTGCACTTTAAGCCACGAATTAATAATAAAAGTTTAATATAGTCATATTACTCGCAGCGAAAACAATTTCACAATTTCAGGATTATTGGTTTTGTTACAATATATTTAAATTCGATTCTTCTTTAACAGCGCCATCTAACGGTGTAAAACTACTAATCGGCAATTACAACGAAACCATTAAACCTGAAATTGTGAATATGTTTTCGCTGCAACTACTATGGCTATATTTAATATTTTTGACGAATGTCGTCTGACGTCTGTGTAAAAAAACATTGTATGGGTCGGAACATCCTTAAAACAAAATGCTATACTGCTAATTTCCACGTTTGTTGATCATGAGAATTGAATAAAAAAAAAAGTTGAATTAATGTAATTGTATCTGATATCTAGTTTGAATTTATCCTGGCTTCTACGACCCAGCCAAATGGACGATAGACAGACGTAAATATTTCATGACCCGAATTTCCACGGAGTTTTGTTTACATAACAAAGTCATTGGCTGGCGGTTTATTCCAAGCGTGCCTGTTGCATACAAGTATTTATGTGACCGAGAATATGTACCTGGTGCAATGGAATGGAAGATTCCTAGTCACATCCTCGAAACTACTAACGGTAATTAGTTCGCTGGAGAATGCATAGTTCCGTCATCATCGGAAAGTCATAGGTCGTGGTCGCAGTCTTTCTTGCTTCAACCTAAAGGTTCAGTCTTCCCTGGCTTCTTCCACTTAATTACTTCCCAAAGTTGCATGCTTAGCTAAGCTTTGTGAAGAATCCCAACACGCGCTTCTCGTCGGGTGACTTTTCGCGCCGCTCATCCACCCCGTTTATGTATTTCGGCGGCGTCCTGATGTATTTCTGATTGGACGCGTCCACTCGTATGATGAATGGGGAAGGCGCCCGTCTCGGCTGCGGTGACGTGCGCGAAATACCTTATCCCGCGCTATTAATCCGCGTCTCGGCTCGAGCCTGTCGCGGAACCTGCCACGCGCAACTGCCGCAAGCGAAGGAACCTTTTTACACACACCCCGCATTCTCACTCCCCTTCCAGCGAAGAAGGCGACCGGGCGGTCTTGGTGGCTGCATCAGCTTGTCGCCTCGTGGTGAGGTTTCATAGACATAGATCTATAATTTTAAGGAAACCGAAGGCAGCGATTGCTGCTGATTGAGCGGAATGGCGGCGAAAGCTCCACGAGAAGTCCACAATCGACGTGCCATTTTCGAACGAAATTTTAAATTCACGTGCAACAGGCCGGTTACCATGGTAAATGAAATCGCCAGGTGGACTGGCCATTGTGTGACTGAATATAACGTGTAGCACCAATTCGTACCTTGCTAACGGTCAAACGACGCATTATTCGGCCAACTAAACTTAAATTTACCAGTTAGCGAGGTTCAAAATGCAACCAAACGTCAGATTTAATCATTCATATGGCGTATAATGTACCATGGCAGCGCCCTAGGTCCTACTTGCACAGAATGAGTACGGTATTGTGATCATAATCGCACACAGTGAGACGTTACAGTGGGACTAATCTTGGAATTCACATACGCCGGTGACTCACTGGTTAGATCGTGATGATCTACGAGTCACCCGAGTGTTGTCCCTGTCTAATTAGATTGCGACGACATGCGAAAGCTAAGCGTAAAATTTTCACTTTTATCTGTGAATTGAACTAGTGTTCGCTTCCTGAGTACAGGAGCAGCGCGGCGGGAGCGGCGGCGGCGTGTTCGCTCGCAAAATATGTGAGCATTGGAAGGTTTTTTCTATTTTGTGTTTATCTGATACGTAAACAGCTTTCATTTATTTATGTTGTTTGTTAAGTTTTCTTTGTTGTCTTGAGCTCTCTCACATCGGAAAAATAGCGACACATTTATTTTGGCATAAATGTTGATATGACTGTTGTGTCAATTGTAATATTTTTTAATATTATTGAATAAATGTTACCCAAAATGCAAGAATTTGATGTCAAAAATGTTAAGTATTTGATATTTTAACGAAATTCGAGCAATGATGCCAAGCAGCGGAGCGCGACATTCGTGCAGTCGAGCTTAACATCGGGGCCAATGCGTTTCGTGGCTAATATTAGAATCGGAAGCATTCGCAAATATTTCCTATGGCTCTTAAATTGCACCCCGACTGAAGTAACAATGTGACAAAACAAGGCCGCCGCCGCCGCGTCGCGCCGGTGTGGGCGACACGGCATACCCGGAACGTGTTGGCAACACATTTACACATTGCGCAAACACCTCCGGTCTCCTCTCTACGTCATGCGAATTATTCAAGTGACGGACAAATTGGCTCCGAGTCCGCCGCCGCCGTGCCGGTGGACGCACTGACCTGCTTCCGATCTGCATCTCGGACTGGCGACGCGACGCGATGACAGCCCGCGTCAGCCCGGGCCGCCGCACCGCCGCCGCCTCGCTTCACGGCCGACCTCACAGATTCCTCGTTATACCAATAATTCCTCACCGCATATCTCATGCTGAGATAGATAGCCTGTACTGAAACTAGACTAATCAATACTAACTAGTGTCAAGTGTCAGCGACGTAAGATAGTATAACTTTTTGTTAGTTCTAGTTTCAGTTACGACTATTTATCACAACCATATGAGACCACGTATTTATTTTCCCTTGTATTTTACGATCGGTATGAAAATATATTTATTTCTTGAATGGGCATAACCTTTAGAACTGTAAATTATCGATGATTTCATGGTTATAGATTTTCTGGTTCTCGTTATCGTTCGTTTCCTTACAAATGCCCATCATGCCAACATCAAACTGGATGAACTGAAAAAAAAAATCACTAATCTAACTGTAATTCCGATAAAAACCACCGTCTTGCAACGTTAAAATAGAGCAATCTAAGTAAATTGTTTATTGTAACTGAGTAAAAACTGTTAGTATACTTTTAATTTACCATTACGGGTTTCTCTTACTGTTTCCCTAACTGTATGAAAACTGTTTCTAGTTTTAGTATTTTTTCCATTCTTAATTCCGTCTTATATTGATACGACTTATTTTTAGTCAGCCTTAACGTTCAATCAGTTATGATAATAACCGTTTCAAAATGATCTGATCTTTCACACTTGTTAGTTTTATCAAGCGGTTCTGTTCAAGCGGTTAAAATAACTATTTAATATTAACTGTTTTGGCACATTTATAGATATTTACCGTAATACATGAATAGTAATGAGAAATACTCTAACGATAAATAATTGAATTTAAACTGTACTAAAAAAGAGAACAGTTGCTCATCTTTTTGTTTTCAGTGTGAGCAGCAAGCGAAAATAACCTTGTTGTATGCCTCGCGTCAAATAAGAAGGTGTAAAGTCACTTCTATCTGTACTTACATCATAAACCACATTACCTATGTAAGAGATAAAACTCTAAACGAATCACATTGAAGAAACGTAGGAATAGGAAGATGTCCGGCGGTCTACCAGCGGCTCATTTCTAGAACCCGCCTCCTGCTTTTATTACTTCTTTTAACACTCCACGTCAGCTTTAACGACTCCTATTCCCAATCCAACTCCGCATTAAAACATTTCCATCTCGGCCTTCATTCCGGAGGTCATTCCGGACTTGTGAAGTAGGAATGCACTCCTTAACGGAGCCGGAATGACGTATCGCTGATAGACAGCACTGCTAAGTGCCCGCGCGCGCTCGAGTTGAATGACCTTTATTGCGTATTTGGCGCTAGGTATGTGTATGTATTTTGATTTACCTGAAAATAATTCCGCATCATGACATTAAAATACCGATATTCTGCATAAGATTTTCAGTTCAAATTTTTGTAAAACATATATGCTATAAACAAAGTGAATGCTTGTGGGTGTAACTCTATCATCGAATTACCACATGTCTCATTGAATGTTTAAAACATGTGCACCGTGTCATGTGGAGCGGTTTGAATGAAACAAATAAACTTGCTAAAGTGTTTTCGCTGCTAGTATTATCTCATCCGTCTCGCCGAATCGTGTTGATGGTATTGACATGTCGCGTGGTGCACTGTGTTGTCGTGTCGACAACTCGCTCTTTGTTCGAGAGAGTGTAATGAAATGAGATAAGTCGTCGGCCGACCCCCGACCCGCAAGACCTCCGTCTCGTGTCGCTCGTCACGGGCACCGCCTCACAATCTCGTAAACAACCGCCGATAGATAACCCTACTGCCGCGACACCCGTTCAACGTGCGGAGTCATCGAGTAAGAAGCGGCTTGTAAACTAGTGGCGCAGGGACTTGGTTCTGGGTTTAAAAACCCGCCCCGTTCATACACCACTTTATTTCTTTTCTGAGTTGTATTAGTGCATTTCGTCACGAATGCGAACTGTTCCATTGTTCGGAAGGTAAAACTATAGGCCCCCGTCTTCTAGTAGGCGGTAGGGTTAAGTCCGCCCCGGTCGCGTTGGATGAAAATATGATAGAAACGGAAAATATCAAAGTTTGTTTGTTTGTTTGTTTGTTCAATGTAGCCGTGCTCATAAAGGGAAGGTCCTGGCATGTCACCTAATTACTTCAGGAATGTGGTGTATGAGCTAACACCATGGCTGAGTCTGGCATTAGCCACGCATGATACTCATCCGTGTAGCGACGGCGTAGCCGCGTAGTGTCAAGAGTTAGAGCTCAAGCTCAAGATGAACAAAGAGCAGGAGTAAGAGGTCAAGTTCAAATGAAACTGGCCTACGAGCAAAGGAAACGCCGAAAGAAACTCCACACCGATAATATTTGTTTTCTACATACCGATACCCCCAAACACCACGTTGATTTTTTTCGTTAGTTAGCGTTTTTTGTCACAATCACAATGGTATCTTGTTCTGTGATTACCCAGAGGCGTGATAATCCAGATAAACACACATTTTTCATGTAAATAAGACGTGACCCACTGATTTATTGTCGAACATATTTCTTAAATTTTCTTAATTGTTTCTAGGTCAAATTTGAAATTAACTTCAGATATATGTAATTAAATATAAATTGTGCATATATGAGTGGTTGGGCCGTACTATTTGGCGTTTTAGGGAAAGGTATTATTTTGAGAAATTCTTAATTAATTTACCATTGTAATCCCCAGGTTACGGGATTGGCATTGTAAAAACACGCGACGGCAATCCGTAGCGTAAAATGGCAGCATAATAGGAAAATTATCCTGGAAAATATTTTGTGTTTTCACACATTTCTGTCCGCGCATGTAACGACTTCTGTTCGGTTTTCCCTTCGGAGGGGGAGGAAGCGGACTGTGATAGTGTCTAGAGGATAAGCACATGTATCGTACCTGTATGGAGTCATAAGCGGCGGGTATACAGTGTGATCCATCCCAGAGGGCACTAAAGTATTCCATCACCGCAGCGTGCGGGACCTGGCTTTGTATAGGTTGTATAGTAACAGAAGTTCGGTCGATGTGAATAGCTGACGAGATCGTTAGAGGATATCCAGAAGAGACAGAGTCAAACTATCGTTGATACAATTTATCGAACTAATGTAATTATGTTGGTGTTTAAAAAATTGCAGAAACTGTTTTTACTATGTGGATAAAAAATATAAGAATATCCTGGAAGGCTTCCGTTCCCGTGTGATGTATGGGGCTCTTATCACAACTTGTTTTTTTTTATGTATTAAATTGATACGACATTATACCGTGTTCTCATTACTTTGAGGTTATCCAACGAAGTCTACATTATAATGAGGCATTATAATCAGATTTTGAAAAAAATCAGAAAATATTTTTTGTCTGAACATTCTGCTTCCGACGAATCCTTTTCTATTAATTATTTTCAAAATTAGGTGCGGTTTTATCCATCCTTGTCCTCAGGCCATAAGGAAACATACTGTTTGCACGACTTGTATTAGAAATACAAATGGTTTTAGAGTATACGGACAGATTGAATTTATAATGTCAAGGATGAGAGGCAGCTCAACTAGATCCGAAGATTGGTATCACTGTATCGTTCGCCTTGGTCTTATGTCGTTATCTAACGAATACGTGGTTATTCATCTTATCCGATGCGAGCGGCATCGAGTGCCTTGTGGAAGCTGGGACCACGAGCTGTGTCGGTCGGCTGGACACACAGTGGACCGCCTATCACCGCCATGCATCGTAAAATAACCTTGACCTCGTAATCATTGTATCTCCTCGTAACAATACACGTGGTGTATATGTCGCAGGCATTTTGTATGAATCCGCATTTTACAAACGGCGTCGTCCGTTCACAAACGCTCGCTGTTTTGCAATATGCCGAAGGCAAAATGGCAATTCGTTCAATTGTTATAATTTAGACATTGATTTAAATAGTAGGGTGACCATCATATCATTAAACATAAAATAATACACGTGTTGGACAAATCAGACTTTATTTTAGAACCTATGAAAACTTAAAATATGAGTAGGTAGGTAAGCTTATTAATTCAAGTAGGTAACAAAATCAACATTTAAAATATTATCAACAATATGGCATTTCACATGAAAACACCATTTAGAAAACCTATAGGTAGGTGTAATAGGAAAGACGCAACACAAAATTACCCATTAAAGAAAAATATTCAAAATACCACAATATGGTATTTTGTATGTCACATTTATAGGCGGAGTGACATTTTAAGTGACAGGTACTCTGAAAGAAAAACAAATTATAAAAAATTCAAAAATCTTTAACAAAATAAAAATAAATCTTAAAAAGTCAAAACGTTATAAAGTATCTATAGAAAAACCAAAACTTATTTATTGGCGCATGTCAAACTTGAATGACATTTCGACCCACAAAGAACTTTCTTTTTGAAACATGCGCATCGGTTATTTTGGCACTGCGTTTTAGCCGGCTTGCACAAACATTTGCTAAAACCCTGTCCACCAAATAAAGATTCCTTGGAAACAGCTTCTCTTAATGATATAATATTCTGTGGAATTTCTTTGAGGTATTTGTTTGACGAACTTTGTAGTTCCTGTCGAGAAAACCAATTTTTGATGACTCCGTTAGATGTGCCAATTTGGTAAACGCCGTGTCTCGTATCCAATATTTTTCCCATTACATTTTTAGCATCTATGGGCCCTCTGTCGATTTTTGGAACACTCACAAAAACACTATCTCCTATGGTTAGTGCTGGGAGTTTCTTAGCTGTATCATCCATCATTTTTTCTGCAGCTCGTTTTACGCCTTGATGTGATTTACTCCGTTCTGATTGTATGTCTTGTTCTCGTTTGCACAGAAAACATAGAACTTTTGCTCCGTAACCTTCACCATTTGTTTCTCCGCAAATAGTGTGAACTGCTCGAAGACAAGAACAGCATTGGTGGGCTCCACTTGTTCCATCTTTACAAACAACGCATCTCAAATCGGGATCGGGGGTAGAAATGTCACTTGAATCTTGCATCACGATAGATTTTTACAGAGTTGAATCATTAAAGGCGTATGTAGGTTGAATGAACGTTGAGGTATTTGCATCATTTGAAATGTGAGCATCAAGTTGCACAGGCGACGTAATTAATACGTTAGATAATATGGTAACAGAACTGGTTGCGACTTTTGTGGAATCATCTTTTAAATTAACCAATGTCTCATTTTCAGAATTTGGAGTCTGGTTTTGTGAAGGCTCGTGTATCTGAATCATTTCACTGACATCGAATAATCCTTGACATGTCACTGGTCTTCCGCCACAAGCATCATGAAATTGTTCTTCTGAAGACTCCTGTGTTTGAATATTTTCACCAACAACAGATAATGCTTGAACATCCACCTGTAATTGTTCTTCTGAAGACTTGTGTGCTTGAATAATTTCACCAACATCAAAATTCGGTCCTTGAACATCGACATGCCTTCCATCACAAACATTTTGTAATTGTTCTTCAGTTGTGATGTGCTCAAGAATTCCCTGGGGAATGCAAGAACTTTGCAGACCGGATTTTGGTTCGCAGCCGAAAAGAGCACGAAATGGCGATCTTCCTATAATTCTATGGAAAGATGTATTCTTGCTATACTGCACGAAAAAGCAGCCCATCGCCCATTTGGTAGAATTATTATCCCGCATCCAAGCACGAAGCATGTTTTCAACGTCTTGATTGCTACGCTCAACACTGCCCTGGGTCTGTGGGTGTCGCGGTGTACCGTGTATTATTTTGCATGCAGGCCACATTTTTACCATTTCTTCAATGATGTTAGCGGTAAATTCTCTGCCGTTATCGCTCTGTAGTATATATGGTGCTCCAAATTCTAAAAAAATTTTGAGCAGCTCAGTGGCGACCTCACTTGCTTTTTTTGAAGAAAGTGGTCTCAGATGAATAAACTTAGTGCCGTGGTCCTTATAGTTGAGCAGCCATTTAAACTCACCATCTGGAGCTGACTGTAGGTCAATCAGATCAACCTGACCCCGCTCGTTAAAATCTCGCGATATAATTGGTTTAGTGACGATCCCTTTCTTTGGTACGTTACGTTTGGATTCACAGACAGGACATAATGATACAAATAAGTCGATTGCTTTTCTCACTATGACAAATCTATTTTTCAGTTGGTATTGAATTTTATCTCGACCACCATGTCCACAGGCTTTATGAATGTCTGACAGTACGTCGTAATATTCTTCAGTTGGTATGACACGGACTGTTGGACTTTCAGGGTTGTCCTTTTTCAGAATAAGATAGTCCTCGTCACCAATACTCATTACGTCATACTTTTTGGACCAATAATATTCCGCAGGTGTCTTCCGAGTGCCAGATTGCATGGACACCCTAGCGTTTTTTACGTGCCGGATAACCTCAAAAATTTTTTGATTTGTCCATGGCTTTTTCACTGTTCCTGTTTGTGAATCGTAAAATTTTCTTAATTCACTATAATATATGTCTTTGAAATCACTGATTTCTTGTGAAAAGTCCCGTGCACTCGTCGTATTTCCACTGTTTTCAATATTTGTTTGTGTCGCACGACCACTATTCGACGCCATTTTTCTTGTTTTGGTCAGCAGCGCCGCGCGTGGTAAGAAATGGAACTAAATACTTCAATTTGCCGCGGCATTTTGTAAATGGCGTTAAAAGAGTCCGTCAATTGTTGTGGCAAATTACATATTGACAAGGCAGTTTACATTTTGCCTTCGGCATATTACAAAACAGCGAGCGTTTGTAAACGGACGACGCCATATGTAAAATGCGGATTCATACAAATTGCCTGCGACATATATATATTACACAGGGTACATGCAACCTACACAAGGTTTTCGTGAACGACCCAGCGGCCCCAATCATTAAGGAAGGAGATACATTAGGTGCTGGTCTACTACTACAAACGTTTTCCGAAATGTATTTTGGAAAAAAAATGTTCTTTTTACTGAATATGAATGGCTAACCCATCCCGCCGTCATGATATAAGCCCAATTCACCGCATTCCCGTGGAAATTAATTGCCATGCCAGGACCTTCCCTTTATGAGCAGCTAGATTGAACTGAAAGGAGATCACAGAACTTTTCGTCTAACGAAGATTGTATCCGGGTGGATTATCACCCTACCTCCTAGCAGGGGACGAGGAATCACAGTTTTACATTGATTCCGAACCACGGAACAGCTCGCATCGAAATTAACTTATCCAACTTAGAAAGAGAAATAAAGTGGTGCATGAACGGGGCGGTTATTGAACCCATGACCTCTAGCATTAAAAGCAAAGCGCCGCGTCCCTGAGAAAAGATCCTAGTACTACATATTTAAAATTGTACACCTTCTGCAATACTTATGATTTGCCACAAATCTTTGCAATAACAAATCATTCATCTGTTAGATTCGAACGATGACCACTAACGGCAGACCGGTGTGCAATTATTCTAATTTATATAATTTTTTTCCACTCCTATTTTCTGTTTCACTCCTATATTCAATTAAAAATGTTTGTGCCCCCGCATCAGCTCAACCGAGGTTGTCGAAACAACAAGAAGAAATAATTAACTCGATAAATAAATCTCAATGGATATCCGCGAGATTATTCTGTGCCTTCAACTTTTCTCATTTGGGATGGTGTAATCCGCGGGCTTGCCACATCTGCTCCCCCGTTACCCGTTACCCGTTACCTCCGCCGGCGGCGACAGTTGGCCGTCACTCGCGAGCCCTCCCAGCTAGCTCCCTTCCTGCGGCGAGCGGGCTGCGACGACGTCTCATTATTCAAATAGCGGCCGGGTGAAGTTGCTCGTCCAGCGTGCCGAATGAAGGTTAGGATTGTGCTCCGTAGCCAGCGAGCGATAAAGGACGGGAGAGGCTCCGGCGCAAACGATTCCTCGTCCAAGCACCAGCGGTGCGCAGGAAGAAAACAAGTCTGTGATGTAAACGGCACTAAGTCTGATGTAGAATCGATCACTATGGGTGTACCGCAGGGCTCAATTCTGGGACCATTGTTCTTTTTGATTTACATTAATGACATTTCAAGCTGCATCGCAACAGACATCGAGATGGTTTTATTTGCTGATGACATATCATTAATTGTAAAAGATCAAAATATATCGGACCTGCGGGTGTCCTTTATACAAGCCATAAACTCACTAAAATTATGGTTTGAAGCCAATAACCTTCTTTTAAATGTAAGTAAAACTAACTTAATGCACTTTGTGCTGGGGACCCAGAAACGCTATGTGAATCATGATGTTTTAAATGCAGCACATGATTTGTCTTTGAGTATAACTAAGGAAATAACATTTCTTGGTGTAGTATTTGACAATCGTTTTACATGGAAACCACATATTGATAAGCTTGCTGCTAAGCTTAGCTCTGCATGCTATGCAGTAAAAAAAATTAAGGAGCTTTGTGGTTTAGAAGCTGCTAACTCTGTCTATCATGCCTATTTTCACAGCATAATGTCATATGGGCTGATGTTCTGGGGTGATGCAGCTGAAGTAAATCGTATATTTGTTTTGCAGAAAAGAGCACTGCGATGCATGCTAGGCATGAGGACGAGAGATTCCTGTAGAAAGGTGTTTGGTGACGTAGGAATCTTAACTTTGCCAAGTGCTTACGTTTTTCAAAACATCTGCTATGCAAGAAAACATATAAATGATTTCACCCTTAACTGTGATGTTCATAACTATAACACAAGACACAAGAACAATGTTAAAGTAATTAGTCATAAATTAGTCAAAACATCTAAGAGTTTTATATGTAACAGTGTTAGATTTTATAATAAATTGCCCAAAGAGGTGAGAGATTTATCTGAAAATTCTTTTAAAGTTAAGGTTAAGAAGTTGCTAACACATAAGGCTTACTATTGTATTAAAGATGCCCTAGCTGATAAATTTGAATTTACTGAGATTTTGACTGCCTGCTGACTGGGTACAAAAAGTATCCTATTATTATTACTATTTTGACTAATTTTATTTTTACTAATTTTTGACACCTGATACATTTTGTATCTTTACTACTTTTATGATAAGTACTACTTGTAGTATGAAATTACTAACCAAGCAATTTTGATTTGATACAATTTCGTATCAATAATGACGAGGGCTCTATACACCCGAATTTTATTTTTATTTTATTTTAGTTAAGCATTATTAGTTTCTCGGTATTGGTCAAAATCTCATATAGGAATCTATTATTACTTTATTGATAGGGATGCTCTCAAACCATTATACTCTTAATTGTCTGTAGGTGGTAGCATTTAAAGGGATATGTAACTATGTGATCAGCTGACAGTAGTAGTTTATGACAAAACTCATAGTATTAAAACCTAATGTGCAAGTGTTTCACAGTGTTGTGTTGCCACTGGAGCAGTGCATCGCTTAAAGGTCCTTGCTTACGGTGACGCTTGGCTCAGGTTATCTCTTTCCCTAAAATATGGTTGAAAGAGGTAATGGCTGTGCCCGGCGTGATGCTCGTGAACGGGTGCTGTTTGTGGGGACTGGCCTGCTCCAATTGGCAACATATTAGTTGGAGGGGATTGTCTTTGCAAATAAAATGATATTTGTCATGAACTGTTGCATACGGCATGGATTGTAAATTTTTGTGTATTCATGTGAATTTAGTGTTTTACCTATGTTTTTGTTAAAATAATTGACAAACACTTTTGTAAACTTAGACTAAGTGGACGTTGAAAAAAAAAAACAGCGGAGTTTCTTTCCAGTTCTTCTTCGCTGTGTTTTGTTTTGCTGAACTGGCCAATGCTAAAATATGACAAATCCGAGTGCAGTCTATGGATGATGAAAAAACAATACAATACAATACAATACAATACAATACAGTAGCTTGGAAGGGGACGGAATCGTCATGCGCCGAGGGCTGTTGCCACCGAAACTTGCTTCTAGAGTGGCGGTTCAAGGCCCTGGTACTAGCCATATCGCAATGTTAGGCGAGGCACCCCAAGTTAACTAACTAATTCTGACGACTAGAAGTGTAATACTTCCAATATATGATTCCTTGGTTAGGGATCAACCAATTTTCGTTAATGTATGTTTCCTTTTTCTATACAAAATACATTCCGGAAACGGTGTCCATTTCCAAACTTTTTTGACTAAATGTAGAAATCTAAAAGCAAATGGAATTATTTGTGTCTGCATATATGCTGTTTTTGCTTATATCTAGAAATCATATTACTTTCAGATATCTAATGTGAAAAAGCGACTTTTATTATTATTATTATTATTATTTCAAAAAATGATGGAATCAAAAAATATTAACAATCCATTATCAGTCTGGAGTTTTATTTGGACTTGCTGAGGCGTTTCTCTACATATTAATACATTCCTTTAAAGGTGCATTTGTATGGCGCGAGCAGTAACGCCGAACATCCAGCGTCGGTTCGTGAGGAACCCAACCTAGATATGTATCCAGAGTGGTCAGTCTGAGTTCTCACCTAAATTGGCGTTTACGGCAAACCGATCGACTAGCGTTTTCTCCAAACTCCATACAAGTTTTTACTAGATATTCTGTGGTTAGGTTAGGGTTTACTTTCTACGCGTCGGCGTCCCATCAGCGGCGTTTCTCGTTGTGTGCGTGTGTTTGTGAAAAGGGCTTAAAGGGGCGGGGCGGGGTGGCACCGCATCGGAAGAACAGCTCACGGGAGAGCAATATGTCTGTTCGTTTCCCTGTGCGACATAAATACAGCTATAACGCGACATATTTCTCCCGGTATAATATCAGTCCTGAAATAGATAATTTATATTCTCGTTGTTTATCTGTGCTTTTGGTACTCCGTGGGGGTTGTCAGCCTCTTAGTGGGTAACAAGCGACGACAACATGACGTTTATTAGACAAGACCGACGAATCCTTTGACGCTGTAAAGGGGATTTTTATGATTATCATTTATTGCAAGATTGTAAATGTGGAATTTAAGGTGGGCCATCCCGTTCAACTTCCCATTTAAACTGGGAAAGAAGATCACGCCCATGTTTCTTGTCAGAGATCCAAAATTGTGCTCAAAATAGCTTTATTTGATCGAACTAGATGTCTGATGACCGTTGGAATTTTACAATTGTGTTTGGTTTCTAAGTTATAAGGTCCGAAAGTTCTAATTTTTCGCGCGTTTTATACAATAACTTTGAAGATGGATTACGCAATGATAAAGTAAGAACATCTTAAAAAGATTAGTCATCAGACATAGCTTATTTAAGCAAGATTTATAATCTTTTTGGTTTTTGTTAGATTTTTTACTACAGCGGTCGTGATTTACTTTGAGGTAGAAGTCGTTTTGTAATTAAAATGTTCGTAAATCTTACCAAATCAAACACTATGCTCATTGTCTGCTTTGTGGACATGTTGCATCCGCCTCATAACGGAGCCTGTCTTTTTCTTTGAAACATAGAAGGCCCCAGAGCGCAAAAGCACGGTTTTGTACCATGCCCGCGAATGAGTTAGTCCCGCCGGGAAGGGACACCTTAATAAATAAAAATCGCCGCGGGGGCTGTAATTTAAATAGCTCGCAGCTTATTCAAACGAAAAAGTCAGTCAGTATGTCGAACGTCCATGCACAAGCCTGCGATGCCACTGTCGTCTGTTCCGCCATCTCCGCCACTGCCGCTATCTCCGCCACTACCGCCATCTCCGCCACCCTATCGCACCGCCCAAGGCAAATGACACGAAAGGCCGACAAATTGAGGGTTGTGCAACTGCAGAAGCGGGCGGCGCGGAGCGTGGCAGAGGCGGCGGAGGCAAGCCGAGCCCTCTTGGGTGTCGTGCACTCATAATACGGAAGCAGGGAGAGGTAGAGACGCATTCCCGTTTGAATTTGATGCCATACCAAAACCTTCCCTGTATCAGCACTGCTGCATTGAACTGGATTGAAAACGCGGCCAATTTTTCAATGTGTCGCTTCGACCATCTTTCTTTTTTTCTTTCTTAGTTAGGCCAATGGCGAACGAATTAATGTGTATCGTGACCTTAGATTTTCGTATATTTGTTTATGCAATAAATATGTTATGTAAACATAACTTGAAACGTTTTAGAAAACTTATGAAATAAAAAAGAAACGTCTCTGATCTCAAAAAGACAAAAAGCGCTGCGTCCCTGGATAAGATCCTAGTACTACTTATTAAAATTGTACACCTTCTGCAATACTTTTATGATGGGCCACAAATCTTTGCAATAACAAATCATTCGAACGAACACCACTAACGGCAGACCGGTGTGCAATTATTCTAACTTATATTATTTTTTTCCACTCATATTTTCTGTTTCACTCCTATATTAAATTTAAAATGTTTGTGCCCCGCGTCAGCTCAACCGAGGTTGTCGAAACAACAAGAAGAAATAATTAACTCGATAAATAAATCTCAATGGATATCCGCGAGATTATTCTGTGCCTTCAACTTTTCTCATTTGGGATGGTGTAATCCGCGGGCTTGCCACATCTGCTCCCCCGTTACCCGTTACCCGTTACCTCCGCCGGCGGCGACAGTTGGCCGTCACTCGCGAGCCCTCCCAGCTAGCTCCCTTCCTGCGGCGAGCGGGCTGCGACGACGTCTCATTATTCAAATAGCGGCCGAGTGAAGTTGCTCGTCCAGCGTGCCGAATGAAGGTTAGGATTGTGCTCCGTAGCCAGCGAGCGATAAAGGACGGGAGAGGCTCCGGCGCAAACGATTTCTCGTCCAAGCACCAGCGGTGCGCAGGAAGTAGCTTGGAAGGGGAAGGATTCGTCATGCGCCGAGGGCTGTTGCCACCGAAACTTGCTTGTAGAGTGGCGGTTCAAGGCCCTGGTACTAGCCAAATCGCAATGTTAGGCGAGGCACCCCAAGTTAACTAACTAATTCTGACGACTAGAAGTGTAATACTTCCAATATATGATTCCTTGGTTAGGGATCAACCCATTTTCGTTAATGTATGTTTCCTTTTTCTATACAAAATACATTCCGGAAACGGTGTCCATTTCCAAACTTTTTTGACTAAATGTAGAAATCTAAAAGCAAATGGAATTATTTGTGTATGCATATATGCTGTTTTTGCTTATATCTAGAAATCATATTACTTTCAGATATCTAATGTGAAAAAGCGACTTTTATTATTATTATTATTATTATTTAAAAAAATGATGGAATCAAAAAATATTAACAATCCATTATCAGTCTGGAGTTTTATTTGGACTTGCTGAGGCGTTTCTCTACATATTAATACATTCCTTTAAAGGTGCATTTGTATGGCGCGAGCAGTAACGCCGAACATCCAGCGTCGGTTCGTGAGGAACCCAACCTAGATATGTATCCAGAGTGGTCAGTCTGAGTTCTCACCTAAATTGGCGTTTACGGCAAACCGATCGACTAGCGTTTTCTCCAAACTCCATACAAGTTTTTACTAGATATTCTGTGGTTAGGTTAGGGTTTACTTTCTACGCGTCGGCGTCCCATCAGCGGCGTTTCTCGTTGTGTGCGTGTGTTTGTAAAAAGGGCTTAAAGGGGCGGGGCGGGGTGGCACCGCATCGGAAGAACAGCTCACGGGAGAGCAATATGTCTGTTCGTTTCCCTGTGCGACATAAATACAGCTATAACGCGACATATTTCTCCCGGTATAATATCAGTCCTGAAATAGATCATTTATATTCTCGTTGTTTATCTGTGCTTTTGGTACTCCGTGGGGGTTGTCAGCCTCTTAGTGGGTAACAAGCGACGACAACATGACGTTTATTAGACAAGACCGACGAATCCTTTGACGCTGTAAAGGGGATTTTTATGATTATCATTTATTGCAAGATTGTAAATGTGGAATTTAAGGTGGGCCATCCCGTTCAACTTCCCATTCAAACTGGGAACGAAGATCACGCCCATGTTTCTTGTCAGAGATCCAAAATTGTGCTCAAAATAGCTTTATTTGATCGAACTAGATGTCTGATGACCGTTGGAATTTTACAATTGTGTTTGATTTCTAAGTTATAAGGTCCGAAAGTTCGAATTTTTCGCGCGTTTTATACAATAACTTTGGAGGTGGATTACGCAATGATAAAGTAAGAACATCTTAAAAAGATTAGTCATCAGAAATAGCTTATTTAAGCAAGATTTATAATCTTTTTGGTTTTTTTTAGATTTTTTACTACATCGGTCGTGATTTACTTTGAGCTAGAAGTCGTTTTGTAATTAAAATGTTCGTAAATCTTACCAAATCAAACACTATGCTCATTGTCTGCTTTGTGGACATGTTGCATCCGCCTCATAACGGAGCCTGTCTTTTTCTTTGAAACATAGAAGGCCCCAGAGCGCAAAAGCACGGTTTTGTACTATGCCCGCGAATGAGTTAGTCCCGCCGGGAAGGGACACCTTAATAAATAAAAATCGCCGCGGGGGCTGTAATTTAAATAGCTCGCAGCTTATTCAAACGAAAAAGTCAGTCAGTATGTCCGAACGTCCATGCACAAGCCTGCGATGCCACTGTCGTCTGTTCCGCCATCTCCGCCACTGCCGCTATCTCCGCCACTACCGCCATCTCCGCCACCCTATCGCACCGCCCAAGGCAAATGACACGAAAGGCCGACAAATTGAGGGTTGTGCAACTGCAGAAGCGGGCGGCGCGGAGCGTGGCAGAGGCGGCGGAGGCAAGCCGAGCCCTCTTGGGTGTCGTGCACTCATAATACGGAAGCAGGGAGAGGTACAGACGCATTCCCGTTTGAATTTGATGCCATACCAAAACCTTCCCTGTATCAGCACTGCTGCATTGAACTGGATTGAAAACGCGGCCAATTTTTCAATGTGTCGCTTCGACCATCTTTCTTTTTTTCTTTCTTAGTTAGGCCAATGGCGAACGAATTAATGTGTATCGTGACCTTAGATTTTCGTATATTTGTTTATGCAATAAATATGTTATGTAAACATAACTTGAAACGTTTTAGAAAACTTAAGAAATAAAAAAGAAACGTCTCTGATCTCAAAAAGACAAATATAACTTTATACATATACAAAATCAACACATTCCTTTAGCGGGGTTTTTTTTTAATTAACTGGTTCGATTCCCGGCTAGAAAAAATATTTGTAAAAAATCTTATAATGCAGTTTTAGTTTTCATCAAAATCGGCCTCATGACTCCTTTGAGTGTTTTTCGATATTTCTTATAGTTTCGGATTTGGCCATCAAGGCACACTTGAAAAATTCACCTCGTATTGGTGCGGTGGGAAATGGAAAAAACTGGCCAAGTGCGAGTCGGACTCGCACACGAAGGGTTCCGAACCATCATACAAGATTGAATACATAAAATTACGTTTTTTGTATGGGGCCCCATTTAATTTTGATTATTTTTAAATTTTACCTATTTGTTTTAGCAGCGAAATAAATAGACACTCTTTAAAAAAACCTAGCTATTACGGTTCATGAGATACATCCCTGTGACAGACGGACGGACGGACAGATAGACAGCGGAGGCTTAGTAATAGGATTCCATTTGCACCCTTTTGGTACGGAACCCTAGAAAGGGACTCACTCACGGTTTGGAGACGCCGCGGCGATGGAAGCTGATGGTTCGGTCGCTAGGCTTACGCCTCCGTGTCTCCTCTTCGTTCCACCGTCTTGTAGAATGGGGATGCTGCGGCGCGCCCGACTGCACTCGACCACAAACTTGCGCGACACGGTTGCGGTACGATGGGAGCACAGCACAGCACGGCGTAATAACAGATTGGGAGACTCGCTGATGTTCTTTTAGATATTTTCCTCGGGAGGGCACGGCTCGAACCACTTAGGACGCAGGTTGATGGAGATCTCATTTTCGAAAGGTAGATTGAAAGAAAAATGTAAAGGAATACATGGAGGCAGGCAGCAAAAAATGAAATACAGCGAAATGTAAATCTAATTGATCGCGCGATCAACCATATGTTGTTCTGCAACTATTTCAAACACGTGTAAAATAATTCAAACATGAAGCGTCAAGACCTTAAATAAAAATATCTTTAGAACCGTTCATAGTTTTGATATTAAACTAACTTATATGTTTTTTTTATTATTCTGACACTAATTCCGACTTAACCTAAATTTTAATTTTGTGCATTTGCAAGGTCCTGTGACTAACTATGCAAACTCCTGAGTATTTTCAAATGGAGTTGAACAATGATTTCGTCCTCGCCTAAATACAATTACAACTACCCTGATTTGTATGTGCGCAGGGCCGCAGGTGGAAATACGCGAGGGGCCCGTTAACATTCCTGAAATTGGTAATTTTGATACGCGACAGTTTTGGCAACCCTACCTCCGGGCGGGCAGGCCACCGCCGGCCGGCTCCCTTCGACCCTCGCCGCCGCTCACACATGCGCACACGGGCACCACTCCCACCGTTGAGGTATTTTGGGCGAGGGGACGTTTTTGCTTTCTCTTTGTTGTCATAGACGGAGAAATAAGTAAGAGCTTTTTTAACATACTTTCCCCGTGCAATATGTTTTCTAGAAAGAAAGGTCTTGTCAATTAATAACATAAATCATCTTATACCGTTCCGCCAGGTGTTTTCCGAGCACTAATTGGGAGCTAAACGACTTGAGAAAGCCCATTTGGCAAATTTAATACGCAGTTTGTTTAAGGCCGCTTCGTGATGAAATAACGGTATAAGAGATATTTGTTTTCAGCAAGCCAAACAAATAAATACAAACTAAGTATTCAGCGACTCAAATCAGGTTGTTTTGTTTAAAATTTACGAATACATTTACCTCGAGCAGCAACATAATGTAAGTTCGGGGCGGATAGATTAGAATGAATTAAGATATAGGTAGTATACTATCAATAATATTAAATGCTTTTTGTATTTTGCGGGTACGGAATTCAACAAGAAATCCTCTATTTATCACTCACCTGTCTGGATTTCTTCGGTGATATAATTTACCATGGTAGACCCCCAGTTGTTTTATGATAAAGTCAACGTTTCTAGCTGTGTGTTATATTCAAATATATACATATATATATATATTTTAAATAATATCCATCCATTAAATTCGTAGGGAATGGCCCTTAAATGATATTAACTTATTATTAATGTGTTAGCGTAATCTTAATTATATGCTTCGTAAATAGCCGTGTTGTCATATCTCTCAATGTGTTATTGTATGTGCGACTAATTCGACGAATGTGTACCAACGAGACGTCTCCGATAAGTTCTCAGAATACGGGAGCGGCTAATGAGTTTGTGAGCAGCTTTGATGCGCAATGTGGATAAACAAGCGGGGGGTGGTGTGCTGCTTCTAGTTCGGGCTCCGAACTGTTGACTTGTAAACTCCACAACGCGAACGTCATTGGCGTTGTTTGTCCCGCTAGCTGCCCCGCTGAGCGACGCGGCTCGCTTCGACCTACTCCCGTCACTTGCGAACTTGGTTAAAACATAAACACTATCTCGTCATCTTGCATTCGTGTAATGTTTACGAGGCCTTCATGATGCGGATTGTACCCATGTTGGATTGAGATTGGCGAGGTACAATTCCGCAGCAGAGACGCATTAATAACGTGACCGTTTCTATTTCGGCTCAAAACGGGACATCGGCTTATTTACTTTCCTCTCTGCACTGCCATCAATAGTTTTGTCAATTCTTGAAATTCTACGCTCAGGAATCTCTCAGTTGAGAAATCATTTTTATAGCAGTTTTCAAAGCTGTTTCCTCGACGGAAAAAAACTGCAGCACGGTATTAAAATTATTCAACGTTTCCGTCGAGAAAATCCATTTGACAACCGCTATAAAAGCGTAAACTTTCTCTACTGTAAGATTCCTGATTCCGGAGCACGGAATTCCAAGAACACAGGCAAGGTGTGCCGCGACCTTTTTGTTTGAATCGAAGCTAAATCCACCGTTTCGTCGCCAACTCCTCCGCCACTCCGCCGCTGCTTCAACAAGCTCTCGCCCCGGCCGCGTAATCTTTGCACGCTTTGGAAAACGGGTAAATTTTGCGTTCCGAAACTTCTTTCGGGGACACCGAGACTGAGAGCCTAAAAACGGGACAGTCCTGTTCAAAACCGGACGTATGGTCACCTTACGCATCACCAACTTCACTTGGTTTACGGGTATTCGTTATGGCTGATATTGATTTCAAGTCTATGGGCCGAGTGCACGAAAGGACAACAAATCAAAATCAACGTCAACGTATGATTAAACACGTCACTTTGTATGGACAGTATGGAAGGAACTCCATGCAGTTCACTTAAAGTGACGTGTTTGAACATTTATTAACTCAGCCGTCTCTTTGTGCATTTGGGGCTAAGTCACAATTCATTGATTTTTTTAAACCTCTGAGCAGTGATAAAAGGCAGTAGTGCTTACATATGTGTGTGTGTATGTGTTGTCCGTATTGTGTTGAGATTGGACTTCAGATCAAGCACACGCTAGAGCTAGGAACACGTCAGTTTAAAGTTTTCAATTCGGGGTTTCCAATTAATTTCAAAGTATCGCGTTCCGGGAGTTCCGTCGCATGTGCTTAGTCCCCGGCGATGCAGCGATGCAGCAGTGCAATCCACCTAACTCGCCGTACGAAAATCACGCCTCCCAGCGTCATCACGCGAAATTATCGACGCAGTTCTATTTAAGGCTGCCCGTGCATGTGACCCTTCTATGTGACCTGTAAATGTCCAACTAGCCAGCGGGCGACACGAGTATCAATGTTCAAACACGTCACGTTTAGTGAACAGCATGCAGTTGACTCGGCTCCCTTCCATACTGTGCATAAAAAGTGATGTGTATAATCGTACGATGACGTCAATTTTTATTTTGTCTCATTTCGTGCACTTCGCCCTGAGTCTGTTAATGTAACAGCAAAGTACAATTGATATCATATCCTTGTACCAGTGGTATTGCGTCCGAGATCTAATAAAGTTAAGAGTGGTATGCCATTTTGTGAGTGTCCTAGTATGTAGTCCTAATATGCTAGTTGCGTCACGTTATTTCATAACCATCAAACTTACAATAAAACACCCCACTTGGGTCACTTTGAGACTATGGGTGAAAGTCTAATGTGTGACATCTAGGATGATGCCGTTTGTACAATACAATACCGGTCGCTGCAAAATCGCTAATAAGTGGAAAGTTTGCTGTTACGAATTCCAAGAACTTAAATGAAAACGTATATGTCTTGTGACTACTAAACTAAAACAAAAAAAAACCCGACGATTTTTTCGAAGTCGGTTAATAAATTAACATAGAACATTTTAAAGTACACACTAGTTCTGCGAATAAGTCTCTCAAGATATCTTATGTATGTATTTCCGCACTCCGATCTACTGGAATAATCTGAGTATAGTTCAAGTATACTTCAAAGACATCATCCTCAGTAATAAGAAAATCTTCCACACAGGTATATAATTGATTTTTACAATATGAATATATCAATCATTTATATCGCTAGTATTTAAATCTTATGTATTGTATTATGTCTTCCTACAGAACCAATACGGTGAAAACAAATAAATAAGTTAATGAATAAATAAGAAAAACAGCTAATCTGGTTGTATGTAGCTGAACGCCCCCTCTTGTGTCCCGCGCCGCCGTCTCTATGCGGATCGGATGGCGCCCCTGGAGCTGCAATGGGGTGCAGGGAGTGCAGGATCGGGAATCGGGAGCCGATCCTGAAACATACAACCAGATTAGCTGTTTTTCTTATTTATTCATTAACTTATTTATTTGTTTTCACCGTATTGGTTCTGTAGGAAGACATAATATTAATAACAACGATTGTTGTTTTTAACCGACTTCAAAAAGGAGGAGGTTATCAATTCGTCGGAATCTTTGTTTTTTTTTTTTTTATGTATGTTCACCGATTACTCGAAGACCCCTGGACCGATTTGGAAAATTCTTTTTTTGTTCGAAAGGGTTTACTTTCTAGTTGGTCCCATTTTATTTTTATCAAAATCGGTTCAGTAGTTTGGTACTTAACTACAACAAACTTCGAATTTCTTAAGCCCGCGAACCCAGAAATGTGATTTTTTTGTTACAGTAGCTTTCTTTTCGGGTGAGATTGCTCAGTATGAGAGGTTTTTTCTTACTTCAACTGTTGGGGGTATTCAAGGGGGGTAAAAGAGGGCAAATTGTACACATTTCTATCTCTGGAGCCGCTGAACCCAGAAATGTCAGAGTAGGTTTTGTTTTAGATGGGATTGCTTCCGAAGAAAATATTTTTGGAAATTATACTATTAAGGGGGTAAAACAGGTCAAAATGAACACATTTAGGTGAAAACCACTCATGTTGAGATCTCTGAAACCAATTATCCTCGAAACTTAAAATTTTCAGTGACTTCTTGTTAAGACGAAAAGGCTCGCTCACAACGGATTTTACAAAATTCAACTGTTAAGGAGAGATAAACGAGGCCGATATGTACACATTTTCATACAACTTAAACTTACGCAAGAAACAGACTATCCGGAACGATGGAAGGATGAGAAATTCAGAAGCTCAGCGGTTCCGGTCATTCGTTGTTTTGTCTTTTTAGGGTTCCGGTCCCAAAGAGTACCAACGGAACCCTATTAATAAGCTTCCGCTGTCCGTCCGTCCGTCCGTCTGTCACAGCACTCTATTCATGAACCGTGAACTCATGAATCTACCTTTCGTCAGAAATGAGATTTCTCAATGGTTTCATTTCTGCTAATGCACGTTCATTGTAGGGTTTAGTAACAGTTCAGAGGGTTCGCATGAGATAGTGAGGTGCGCATGATCTTCTTTCCACTTTGTATGTGAAGTTGAGCAGGACGGCTCGCCCACCTTAAGTCAAAAAGTTACGCCACCACTAAAAAGCAAAAAATAAAATATTTTTAAATAAAAAAAGGACCGCCTTCAAAAAAACCGGAACTAAAAAGCAAAAAATAATTGGTTACTTTTAATTATGTACGAAAAGCTATTTTAATTCTAACTAATTATGTACAATTTCTTAATTTTTAATCATCTTTTGAAGTCGGTGCCTTGGGTAGACGTTCTGTAAGGGCTGCAAGTAGTTAGATTAATATCACCTATGGCTAAGAAAGAAATATAAGTAGGTAGCTACTTACATTCACCTACTTAAACAAAACACAAAAATAAAAATTAAATAAACACACAGGTCGGAAAAACGTATGTAAGTAGATATTTAGGTAAGTATTTTGTAATTTAAATATGCCTTATACTAAAACTAAATACCGAACACAGTAAAAACAAAATATTTCAAGAAAACCCTTCAAACTAAACAAACAAACCAATATAAAAACAACGACCACTTATATGGTAAAATTTAGGCTTGTACTTTTATTTCTACCTAAGTACCTACATAACACTAAACAAAAAAAATACAAATATAAAAAAAGAATAGAAAACAATAGATAGCGACTTTGAGGTGTTTGCTCTCAACTACATGTCAAAACGAGTGTGCGGTTAGCACATATCTCACCAATTTCGGCAGAAATCGTCTCGTTCAGCCAACGATGTCGTAGGAAGTACCAATCCACAGAGCAGAGAATTAACGTACTCCTTCACCAGTGCGCGCCCTTATAAAGCCGAAAGTACTAATAATCGTTGAAGCCCAATTTCAGTACGCTGCGCTGTATCGATATCAGCTTGCACGTAAACCAACGCTAAGGGCATCTCCAGTTAGACGAACGGTCGCTTAAAATGCTCTGTGGACCAATCATTGCTGACTCAGATTGTTTACGCTCTCGTAGACTTCGGGTATGTTCGGCTGAAATAGTGTCTGTTCGGTCAGCAGCGTGCGAAGCGAACTCTACCCAAGGCACCGACTTCAAAAGATGATTAAAAATTAAGAAATTGTACATAATTAGTTAGAATTAAAATAGCTTTTCGTACATAATTAAAAGTAACCAATTATTTTTTGCTTTTTAGTTCCGGTTTTTTTGAAGGCGGTCCTTTTTTTATTTAAAAATATTTTATTGTGTTTGTTGTAGAGACAGCACCATAACCAGTTTATGTATTGTATGTTATATTAATGTATATTTCAAAAGTGTATTAACACGGGCCGAGGATAACGAAATGTCGTTTTATACGGGTCGCGAACAGACGACACCGGGACGTTGATTAAACCGGACTCTGTTTATTCGGGTCCTACTGTGGGTATTACTTTTATGTGTTTCGCATCTGCCAGCTTCACCCATTGAATGAGTCCATCATGCCTGAACACAACAACGTTTAAACGTTCTTGCCCGAATGTGACTTAACACTGGCTTGGATGCGGGTCTAATAACCTCATTTACATTTGCTTTTTTACATTTGAGCATACTGAAATCATCTAAATCTTTGACTAAAACCAAAATTGTTTCCGTGCTTTAGTCAAGGGTAAGAATTCTGGGAATTGTGACGTTTGACAGAACGTGCTGATTAAAAACAAATGCAGCATGCGACTCGGGGATTAATGTTGTGGATTATCCTTAGGAGATAGATATGTGCTGTCACAGACTTTTTTATAAGAACTCTTCAACGTAAACTAGTAGGACATATGTACATTATTTTTGTCATTGCCACCTTTTGATATTTAACCATTGATACAGAGCACGCCGTGGCAAAGGCACGATTTTTTCCGACTTAGTTGGAGAATATCATCATAACTTAAGCTAAGTTTATTATATAGGTATCACATCTAGGCTACGTCCATCTATAATAAAATAAATTTCAAAACTCAAACACACAAAATCCGCTCTCCCTCGTTATAATATATTCTGATATCACTGTCGGTTGCGTGATAATAGTATAGGTGTAACGGTGACGTAGATATCGGCGGGAGTGCGACGGGCAAGTGAACGCTAATTGAAGAGCCGGCTAGAGAACTGGCGCATGCTTTCTGTGAGCGGCCAATTGTCGTCAATTGTGA
Source organism: Incurvaria masculella (assembly GCA_946894095.1). Classification (NCBI taxonomy): domain Eukaryota; kingdom Metazoa; phylum Arthropoda; class Insecta; order Lepidoptera; family Incurvariidae; genus Incurvaria; species Incurvaria masculella. The sequence goes on from OX335647.2 coordinate 11,367,232, forward strand.
TATAATTATCTAATTGTGGAGCGAGAGCGTCGCGCTGAGCGGCTCGCTGCTGTGGCTCGCGTCCGCGCTCTGCTAGCCGTGCGAGGTTTGACTTTTCCCTGCCATCGTTATTAAAGTGCCATCTCTTTCGTCTTTTAATCGTCAGTAATGGCGAAGAATATTTTTTATCCATAATGTTAATTCTCTCTGATCATAACGTCTTTTCTGCCACGTCTACGGGAGAACGCCGGAATGAGTGAACCCAGACGGTTACAGATAGACAGACATGTAAATTAATTTCATAGCGAGCTTACGGAATGTGAATACCTCATGCTCGGCTGATGTCAAGCGTTTGAATGAAGTTATTGGCTACGTGCCCAATTTTGCAGCGGATCTATTGGCGGAGTTAGTGCGAGGGCACTTCGAGAGCTTCACATAAGCATTGAAGCAACTTATACAGCATTGAAGCAAGATATACAGAGCTGATATACTTGACGAGTCTACGTATGAGGGAATAAGAATTGATCATATGACAAATTATTTTGATAAATAGCGATGGAAACATTGCATTTTGAGATTGTGTTTTAGTGTGTTGAATGTCCAATGTAATTTTGTTTTATGTTAACAGGCACGATTCTGATTCTGCAACTGTTTACACGATTTCAGGAGAGATAATTTATAACTAAATGTAATAATAATCATATTTATAAATAATAATTAAATGTAATAATAATTACATAAAGGAACCAAGCATAGACGAAGATCGCATGGATACTTAGTACCATAGATAGGTATTATGGCGATGAAGATGGCAGAGCGGTGGGCTGGTGCCTCGCTGATAGAGAACCGAGTCGTAATGGGACGATTCCGGCGGGAGCGACCGCTGTAATGGCCCTTTCAGCTGCGACGTGCTGAAAGCATTCGCAATGTGCCGTGATTTCATGAAGGCGAACGTTGCCTTTCAATGTATTCCAGGCAGGTGGTTCGATCGAGTCTCAGTATAACATTGCAGCTTTGAGGATGCTAAAAATCATGGAGGTGAAGAAATAAGCACATTCTTTACCTCCATGGCTAAAATGTTTTTTTTTTTCAGAGATCGCTTGCCAACATTTACTAATCCGTCACATTCCCATGCCGCGCCATTTTTTGTTTTCGCTTATGGCTCCTTCTGACTTTATTCTTTCAGCTCCTAAAGGTCATATCGTGATGTTAAATATGATCTATCAAACGCCAAAAGATTGTTTTAAATCCGACTGGTAGTTCCAGAGGTTTCAACGAATGAATATCACCGACATATAGGATAATTACCGGACAACGCCAACGATCGATATTATCAAAGAGGTTTACATGTCAAGAAATTCCACTGTCGAATATGTTAGATTTTAAATTTACAGATGAACACACATTGGAGTTAACACATTTCCCTCTGTCAATGACTGCTCCCGATGCAGTCAACCCGCAGTGCGATTACGAAGCGCATAATGAGGTGTAAGTTCTGCACCTACCCCAATCTGACGGTGAACTGACAAATTTTGTATGCGAAAGCTGTCAGTTTGGGGTAGATGCCGCATCTACACCTCATTACGGGCTTCGTAATCGCACTGCGGTTGGTTTATAGAACATTTCAATGAATAATTGTTTCCTTGCACCTTGTGCCTGTTTATACTAACCAACTCTTCGAATGATACTTCTACTACAGATATATACTCCATATGTATATGAGTACCCCCCGTGTCACCACGCTACCGCTGCAGCCGAGCGGTGGGCGCTGAGCCGGCTTGCATCGGAAATGCGATTACCGCGCGCGTTAATGGAGCGTCCATGCGACTATCTGCGCGACGTCATCACACGTCGCCCCGCATCGCAGACCACCCCCGCCGCCATTATCTCTGTGACGCACGCAACGCGTCGTTAGGATTCGAGCGTATAGGTGGCGATGTGTGACCGCCACGACCACACTCCACCGCAGCCGTTTAATAATAAAGGGCAATCAGTCCATGGTGCTGTCGCAGTGCGCACCTATTGTGACCTCCGCGCCAAATGATTCCAATTATCACACCAGTACTTGGACGCGAGTTCTGGGTGCAATGTAAGTTTGACTTTACTATGAAGTGTCCGACTGAACGAAGGGCGAATCTCTTATTACATTCGTATAGCCAATAAGAAAAAGGCGCAACAATCCAGCGTAGATAATATTAGAAAATTATCTTTTCGTTCGCATTTTGACAGATGCCTCTGCGTTTATTTTTTACAAAAACTGTAGGGTAAAAAAAACTTATAAGATACTTGAACGCACGCCATTCGCAGAGCGCAGTCAAAAAGATAAATGCTAGCGAAAGATGCAGAGCGTTCCATTTTAAAGTGCACCATAAAATGTTTTATAACATTGCTATCAAAATGTAGCTTTATGAACGCGCTAGAGTAGCCGATCTCGTCTCATTCCCCAGGTTGTCTTGTTATGGTTGATCTCTAGACATTTTAATGTCGAAGTCGTGCTTCAAGTGTATCAGCTATCTAGCCGACAGTATTATCTGTTCATGTTTATTTTCTAAGTTCACACAGTCACTTTTGCTTAAAATGCAAATTTTGTATGTATCCTTGCGGCACGCGTTGATTCTAATCTAATTTTGATGTTCAACCGACGCACCTCCGCCACGCGCGACGCTCCGAGCGTATGAGAACAATAATCAAATTCCTCATCCCTCTTCCGCGGGCCCTACACGCGGACACACTCATACACACACAAGGATACCTCTTCCGCAGGACCTACACGCCGGCAAACTCATAAACACACAAACCCTCTCCCCTCCCCGCCATAGCCCAGCTTACCCTCGTCATATCCACTAATCAAGCCCCGAGTTCGCGTGAACAACTTTATCCGGTACCATTTTCACCTGAAATTGTTTTTATTGCGTAAGTAATCAGGAGTTTTTGGATACTTTACTCGTGGAAGTATTTTGCCCAATCGACTTTGTCCGTCTCTAGAGTTTTGATTCCAATTGTTTGTGAGAGTGTTTTCTTTTCAAACTGTTACAGTTTCAAAACGTTTACTGCAGGCAACGTGCGTCCCTTTAGAAATTCTGTTGAACACGTGCACTGATGAACAGCGAGCAAACATAAACCAGTCTCTGTAAACGAAATAAATTAGTTTAGTTTTATTTACACGCTATCTAGGCGCGTCCCTGGGTTGCTCCAGCTTCGTATTTTCTCAAAATAGACTTTTGTAGAGTAAACAAACATGTTGATCCGCCCGCTGTTTACTATGCATGTATGTTAAGTGAAGCGCGGCACCGTCGATAGCCTTATTGATTGCCTCGGAAGCTAGGCGTCGATTGACAGCGAGCAGGATCCAATATGGAGGCTCAAAGAGACCATCGTTGCTGTAAATTACGGGCATCGCTGTCGGGGGGCTACTCGTAGTTACAACGGCTACATCAAACGGTTGTGTTTATAGTGGCTGTTACCTCGTTGGACGCCGAGCAGATCTTTTGCTCTGAACCTGTCCGCCGTAAAATGTCACACCGGCCGAGACACACTCTTTGCCAAGAGTTGGGATAGTGGAGTTTCGGCCGTATGATTTCGTGTGCGCGTTACTGATTAAACACGACACTTTTTGTAAAAATATTAAAGGATATTTTTTTTTTCATATATTCCAAATCGAATGTTTATAAAAACAGGTCACCGGTGTTGGTTTTAATTTCGTGGGTGCTTTACTTAGGTCATTACCTTTCTTTAGGTCATTACGCTTGGACTTATCACGGAACCGGCCAGTAGATTCTTCAATTCATTTAAAAAAATATTAAATATTAACAGGTGACTAACCGTCAAACTTATCATATTTTTTTTTAAATATACAGATTTCTATAAAAGCTGTCAGTTAAATTTATCTGTCTGTAAAATACGTTTTAAAATCGCCTTCTGCTTAAGGGTACAGTCCTTGTAGACATGGAATCTGAAAGTGCAAAGTTTCTGCAAGAACATGAATATACTCGTATATCTCGGATCGCGAAGCTATCAATGTTGAAGTAACGTTTGTTATGCGTATCGCGAACTTGGCGCGCCGCGGCCGGCGAGGTTTTGGCAGCGGAACACGCGGAACTTCCTGCGGAGCCGTCGCTGCCTCATTCCTAATTCACTCCCAATCTTCTTAATATATTATCTGTTTGATTGACGTTGGCCTTAGTATGTTTGTGTCGCGAGTGATTTTTCATCAGTTGGGCGTAACCTTTGTGCGCGTCAGTAACCTGTAACTCAGAATTAGATGGTGTCTTCCGCTCCCAAGTGCAATGAATGTGTTATGAATCACCATATCAGCCTCGTCAGGGTACTAGTGAACGTGACAGAAGACGCACTGATGTGGCACTTTCGGCAACCGTTCAGCCCTTTCAGTTTGTATTGTGCGACGACCCGAAAAAGTTGTGAAGCGATTACTGTCATCACGCAAAACTTTTAGGGACAATCGGGGTTGCGCGGCAGTGGAGGCGCGGAGGGCGCCAGCGACCGTGTCATGTCTCCAGTCCCATATTCAAATGATCCAATATTGTCGATAGCGCGATCCTCTATCCCTTCGCGGGCATCTTTTTCCGAGTTATAATTCGGGACGGTCGTCGAGGGGAGAAAGTTTGAAGTCATGACTTTGTTTCCTGTACATTCGAAATGGCTAGATCCTTGCCTACGGATCGTCCGTCGACATCATGATAATAAGGCCGTAGTATGTAAAATCGACCGTAAAAATTTATAAATAAATAAATTAATTAAATTAAACTTGCAATATCATTACGTAGTAGTAAATTTTTACAGATTTATTTCTTTAAATAATGCTTAGTTTTACATACCTTCGGTCGATACTACATGTACGGCTGAATTTTTTTTATGTGGGCATTTATAGCCAAATCCGAAACTATAAGAAATAGCGAAAAACGCTCAAAGTCATGAGGCGAATTTTGATAAAAACTAAAACTGCATTATTCCATTTTTGCAAAAATCGTTTTCCTAGCCGGGAATCGAACTCGTCGATTTTGAGTAAAATAGAGCAGTGTGTATTATTTCACCGGTTAATAGTGTCGCTTATAAGGAACAAATCCTGTGAAGTAATGTTATACGGCAAACTAAAGGAAAGTGTTGATTTTTAAAAAACTGTTTCATATTTTCAAGTATTCATAGAAAGAAAGAAAGAAAGAAAGAAAAATCGTTTATTTGTCGCTTTTTTTGCATTAAACTTAAGTACATAGTAACGATGAAAAGTAAATAACAGTAGACAAAATGGATGATAATGTGTCTATAGCGCTGATATCATGTTGGGCCCGGGTGGTGATATGAGTAACCAGGGAAAGGACACATAGTAATAAAGAAATAAAATAATACGAAAACAAATATAATTGACAGGTGTTCTACATTTAACACTTCATAATATAACTACAAGAAAAATAGTACTAATCGAGAAACAGAACTTATAGTTACACAAAAAAACACCAGAAACGTAAAAATAAAAATAAAAGTAACGCTACATATATATAAAAAAAACACGTCTCAAATAAGACTTAGTAAAAGAAAAGAAAAATCTAACCAAGTAGATAACCAAATTCATACATTACCTACCCGTATACCGTATTACCTGTATACCTACATATGTTCGTTAAAAAAACTATGTACTTGCTTACTACGTAGAAGTATTTTTTATTTATGTTACGTGTAAAGAGAACCATCGCATCGTGGTGTAAACTTATGTGTAAACTAATCCTACCAAGAAACCTAACTCAAGTAAATTAGGATTTTACATGAATTTAATATTTGTTCAATGTAAAACTCTTTTACGTTTTGCATCGCCTCGACGATGTACGTTGAACATCGAAAACAGTGGTGTACAAAAAACTATAAATAATAAATCAAACACCCTCATATCCTATGACAGTTATCTTTTGAGAAAATAAATAACCGTCGTGACTGTTATTTTTCCATAACATCATTTCTGTTTTTATGTTTCATTTACCAACACTTAAATTACACGCCTTGTCTCATATACACTTGAACACCATCACTCGGCGTTGAGTGACAAATACGTGGTTTCTTAATTTTTTTTTCTTTTTTGAACCATTAAGACCGGGGCATGTATGTGGCGTGGGCGGGCGGACCCGCCCTCCGCTCTAGGGCGGCGGCTGCGGAGGCGGCGGCGCTACTCTACAGAGCTGTGCGGGGGAGGCGGGAGAGGCGGCCGCGTCTAACTAACAACCTTGCCACGTCCACTTCTGTGCCCACCGTGTCTGTGCCACTGTCGGCTCGACTTTCCAGTGTCGTTGTGCAGTGCACAGCACAGTGAGCTATAGGTCGTATATGCTTTCCTTTTGTTGATTTGTTTGTGGGGTAATTTAAACGTTATTTTCGAACTATCGGCACGAAACAGGAACGTTAGTCCCTAAGAAAATTTCCTTGTAGTTACGAAATAGCTTTCAATATTTTTTGCGTATATTAGAGGTATGCTTCTCAATCAGACTCTCAGAATCATGTGTCTGATGAGTTGTAAAGTGGTCAGCATGTATAGTATAATTTTAGTGTGGTGTATTGCAGTAGTGTAGGTGTGGCTGCGAATGCATATACATACATGTTATTAAAAAAAAAGAAATAGTAGAGATGTGATTATTGTTGATATAGTAATAGAAAATTGAATTGACTTGTATAGAAATATAAATAAGCCTGTAAATCTTAATATAGTGTGTCTACTACAACTTGTATCATCTTAGACATAAAATAAAAATATTATATGAATTCCGTTTGGACCTTTTCGAGTGTAAGGAATTTGTTACAGAGTTGACCAAGTGTATTTATAGTCAAATAGCAGAATATTTAAAATCAAGAATAGATAATTTATCATCATTATTTTTGCAAACGTAAGACATGCCAGGCATAAAGAACAAGCCGTACCCTCGGTTTACCCAAACAGCTTGTTGCACATCCGCAGGCCCTGTTTTCGGTTTGCATAAACTAGTTTGTGAAAAAACTTCAGCCTGTGCGCATGTGAAAAATCTGAAATTTTTTGAAAATATGAAACACCGCGGACTCGTGTCGTGTGACTTGAATTTACACAATTTCCTTCAGGAAAATTATCATAAAATGATATTAAAGTGAAAAGTAAAAGGAACAAATCATGTTTTCCTCCAGTGTCTGCAAATAATGGATAAACATTTCTAATGATTTTTCATAGTAATGGCTCTAAATGTGTGCATGCACAATACATAGTTACTCATATCAAAACCAACCGATGTAACTACATCCTGAAAAATAATTGCAGACTTGTACAGGACTTCGGAGTGCTGCCTTAACGGTCTACATAAATATATGTTGCGTTGCTGCCTGCGCATGCAACTTTGCATTCGCTCCTGTGATTTTATTTGTCGCTGTCGATGGCGTTCCGCATCGTTATCTCTCACAATATTACATCCGCGCCGCGCAACGTTCGTTTGAGTTTCCATTTTCCATCAGACATGCAATACTTGTTTTTCATGCCCTTAAAAATGTAACCTATGCAAAATAATTTAAATAGAGGGGTCTGAGAGAAGTAGATTGACGTTGGATTCGAAGATGACACATCATAAAATAGCATTATATTGGCAGAAATGGGAAGTCAAGAAATGGTCACAACCTGCGAAGCGCGCAAAGCAAAAAGGAGCGCTTTAAAATAGTCTGCGAGTGCAGAGGCGAGACGTCACTTCCATTCCATTTCCAGTGCGCCGAGCGAGCTTCCTTTCCGTTTACTTAGCCTATATCCTGGTGGATGGGACTCGTGATGCTCCATCCACGAGGGCGGAGGCCACGCAGCGACTGTCGCAGGCCATGGGGCGCGGGTGCGACTCGAGTGACGCGGATATAATTAGCATTGTAGGGCGGGCGGTTTGTTCGGCGCGGCGTTGTACACGGCACACGGCGGGGCACGGGGTAGGGGAGTGCGCTCAGCAGCTTACTCGCAGTGGTTGGAGGGGAAGGGGGGCAGGGGGGGAGGGTGACAGCAGCGACGCTTCGCCTGCACCGTTCCAGCTGCTGAATATTTCACGAGCGCTTAAGGCACCACTTCACACACAAATCCAGAAAATGGTTAAACTCCAGGCGCTGCCAACACGCACGCATACGAGTTCCAGTAAATAACGGTTATATTATTATCTAGCTAGGTAAAAAGTATGTCGATTATCAGATAAAAAAATATACAATTGAAATAGCGTAAAACAGTATTCGGTGGGTTCTGACACTTATAAACATACAAGTGGTGGGATAATCATTGTTTCTGTACATGTCTTCAGAGGCGAATCAGCGATTTTACATTTGTGTTTCGGATTCCACTTAAAACTGTAGGTCCGCTTCATTACTTAATAGGTGGCACATGTCATTCCCGCCACGATGAGTACCGTCGCATCGAATGAATGTTGATCGTTGCACGGTGTAAATAATCAATGTTTTCCATCCAGTCCCATATTTAGCCGGGCAATATATCAACATGACGCTTAGTGCCAAGTGTAAGAGAAAGAAGACGCGAAGAAAAATATAATCCCATAAAGGGGATATCCTGGCATGGCACTTAATTCCTTCGAAAAGATGGTTAATTCAGCTAATATCATGGCAGTGGGCATGGTATGAACCATACAGGTTAATAAAAACAGTGTCATAAAGTTTTCGTGCCAATGCTCTTGCCATTCCTTCCTTAATGTTCCATTCCATCTTAATGGAATTTAACACCATTTTCCAGCATTTTCCTGTTCTAGCAAATAAGTTATTTTTCATGTTTCATATATCTAAGACGATTCTCAACTTTATTTATCGTTAAAGTATAAAGTCGTTATTTACCGTCATCCATCTAAATCATTCCGTTAATTTTGCACGAAAAAAGTTCTCCACACACATTTCGCGAAGTGTAAGCTCGTAAATTGTGTTCGCTACTAGACGCGCTTATTTTCCACAGGACTAAGCATTGTTAAATCCTTCCAAACAAATTATCTTTGTGTCAAAGTCGAACCCGCAGATCCATCACTACACCGCTGCGTGTAAATGATTGTTGTACACACCGGTCCATGCACACATACATTTTTTACAAAAACAAGTCGAAAACGATCCAAACAAAATAAATAGGACCGTAAAGCCAGTTTCCATAGAGGGGAGAAACAGATTTAATCACTCACTCACCGGTTCACCCGATGAGTTCATTTACCATGGTACCCCTCTATTTTGTGCTTTGCGTGAGGAACGGTGCCATATTTATGTCAAGTTGTATTCACGACGCATAAAATTCACGATGGATAAAAGTAGTTTTTAGCAAAACATCAAAACCTTGCATATCGTGTAAAATCCACAACGCATAATTTTATACGTTGTGCATGAAGAAAATTTAAAAAACATTATATCGTAATTCGCATTAGGAATTTAATACAATGTTACATTTATACATTGTGCATGAAGAAAATAGTTTATTATACGTTAGATCTGCTTTTTTTATGCGACCTGACATAGTTGGCTAATACCACACAACTACCATTATGATATTAGCCCAATACACCACATTGCCGAAGGAATTAGGTGCCATGCCAGGACCTTACCTTTGTGAGCACGGCTACATTGAACTGGATGGAAAACACGGACAATTTTTCATTGCTGCTTCGACCATCTTTTCATACAATGCCATACATACATACAAGTACCAACCCGGTCGGGCTTGGTACCATCCTACCACCTAGTAGGGGAAGGGGACCTACAGTTTTACATGGACTCCGAACCATGGAGCAGCTCGCATTCGTGACGAAATATACTTATCGAACTCGGAAAGAGAAAGACAGTGGTGCATGTCGGAATTGAACCCAGGCCTCTGGTCTAGGACAGTCCCCGCGCCACTAGGCTACGAGCCGCTAATTATACGTTGTGCATGGTTATGTATTTTGGTCGAAACCTTATTTGATATGATCTGAATTTTATACGTTCTGCTGTTCCCACTTTTGTCGGCGCCAAGTGTTTAAATAGCTACTGAGCGTTAAGTCTAGCCTAGACCGTTAATAATACCAAAACCTTCATGTTATTAGTTAAATTAATTCAACTCCTCCTTATGCGACTAATTGAAATTATTCAACCAACATTAACATACTTCTCGTCGAATGGTACCTTTAAATGAATTAATTTTGGTTGATAAATCGTAGCAATATTGTGCTAGGAGCTCTCGGATAGAGACGCGGGCGGGCGCGGTGGGGCGCAGGGCGGATTTTCTAACGACAGCATTCAATCACTCCGGGGAATGAAAAATATGGAAAATATTATACACAAATATAACTTTGACATGCAAATCGTATTTTGTTAATAGTTAGCTGACTGCTGCCATCTATCATTTAAAAGCACAGTCATTTATTTTCTTCGTTACACCGGAAATACAGACAATTTTAATATAAATCCCTCACCTTGGAGTACAGCCTTAAACTGTTCTAATAAATATTTTTTGGCAGTAGCATCTATGTAGATCTAAACATGTATTTCACTACTGTGAACGAAAAACTCGTATAGTTTCTTTGCTGATTCTTCTTTACAGAGTTAATCGAATCCGCGAATCAATCGTTTTTTGACGTAACTTAGTGTAGTTTGACTACCAAAAAAACCGGCCAAGTGCGAGTTGGACTCGCACACGAAGGGTTCCGTACCATCGTAGAAAAAAAAACAAAAAAATCACGTTTTTTGTATGGGAGCCCCCTTTAATTTTAATATTTTTTTAATCTTACCTATTTGTTGTTATAGCGGCAAAATAAATACACACTCTGTGAAAATTTCAGCTGTCTACCTGTTACGGTTACTGAGATACAGCCCTGTGACAGACGGACAGACGGACGGACGGACGGACAGCGGAGGCTTAGTAATAGGGTTCCGTTTTCACCCTTTGGGTACGGAACCCTAAAAAGTTGAAATAAATGAAATGAAAAGTGAAGGGAATTAATACATTATTTTTCTTTCCAGGTTAACGATATTCAAATACGTAATCGGAGTTAACAGGTCTTCTAAACATCATTGTTTAAACGAATTGACGTAATGGAGGGAACTTTTATAATAAAAATTTAAATATTTTTTACCCCATTTCCAATAATTTGAGTAATAATTAATTTACGCCACTGTTGTTACGCTATTACTCAAAGTTTAGTCGTTGCTCAAGACGCACTGGGCGGGCGGCGAGCTTTTCAATGACTTCGCCGGCCAAGTAATTTTGTGACGGGAACATAGAATAGTAGTTTACATATTTTATGCGTATACGTTCTGTGGCGCATTTATTGAACAACGATATATCAACATTATTTTGCATTCTGATGTAAGTAAACAATTTGATAATATTATATCTTGACGGCTGTCAGGAAAAAATACAATGCACAACCTATTTATGATATACCATCAGGATCCACACTTGCATACATTGTATTCCATTACAACCGAAAAACAAGACGGGTTAACATAACGACTTGATACATAATAATACTGAACAATGCGCGAAATCACGGTAGGACGTCTTAAGGGGAAATCCTTTAAGGACGCGATAATACCTGGCTGCATTCGGTTCAATAATAACGTATCACGTTCAATATTAAGACATTTCAATATAGTACCTTAGTTCTTGCCGATCGTCTCGTCGAGACAGGATATCCACTATTCGCACATATTATTTACACAGTCAATCGATTGGTTCATTCCTTAAGATAATTGTATGACTTATACATAATTATTCAATCAGACCCAAAACCAATCAAGGATCAAGACGTGACATGGTTACATAATCGCTTCAATATGAATAAATCTGCTATTTACTGACATAGGTATTTCTATAGCTATTTTATGCGTCTAACATTAATCTGTAGTGATTTTTATTGTGAACGACACGGTCCTCGTGAGTTGAAGAACAAGTGAAAGTGCTTATCTATAGGCACATGAGTGTTGAGGGTGGGTGTGTGTGTAGATGTGTATATACTGATGATTATTGTTTTGCTTGTTACAGGTGAGTTCGCGGAACAGTTACAGCCAACAGCTCTATGACGTAAGTAGCTTGCAGGACTTCATCCAAAATACCGTTACGTAAACAATCGGTATTTATATAATAAATATACTTCGGCTCAGTATATAACATACCGATTTAAAATTTACAATTTTAAAACACCTAATCCTATAATGGTAATTATGTAATTCGACCGTGAAGCCAAAATAACTGTAAGAAGAAATACTCATAAGTTCAGTATAAAGCAAGTCTGAGCCCCTAGTTCGACTTGTCACCTAAATTGGCGTTGACGGAACTTCAAAGTAACGTAAAAACGTCAAACCCCATACAAGTTTTACTACTTATTCTGTGGTTTTACTTCTTCAACCTGTCAAAATCAAACTCGGACTACCAAAATTGTATGAAAACGCGGAGAAGACGTAAACGGCAACGTCAACGTATTCACGGCGACGATGGGTAAGCTGTCAAATCAAACTCAGGGCCGAGTGCACGAAAGGACCAAAAATCAAAATCAACGTCAACTTTAATTAAACGCGTCACTTTGTATGGACAGTATGGAAGGAACCCGTGGGGTTCACTAAAGGTGACGTGTTTGAACATGAATTAACTCAGCCGTCTCTTCGTGAAATCGGGGCTCAGACTCGCAAATGTTAGTGCGCGCGTTCTTACAATTCTCCATACATTTGAAAACGCTAGTTTATCGGTTTGGCGTAAACGTCAATTTAGGTGACAAGTCGGACTAGGGGCTTAAAGAACGAGCAATACTTCGCGGGAAATGTGTCTACCAATTCCGCCACATGGGACTGAGATTACTCGTACAGCCCTTTCGCCATTAAAAAATCGACAATCTGCTAATGCCTAGCATATGTTTAGTTCATTTTTGTCGGCCTCTAAACACTACAACGAATGTTCGCAACATGTGCGCTGCTACAAATTATGCGAGAAAGCTGAAGCGCTCGCATTCTCCGTGCCGGTTCATCTATTTTGCGAAGCAAGATTTTCCGGTAATTTGTATTTACAGTGAGCCATCCATCTCTATTGTTTGGACAGGAGGTGGCGCGCAGGCGCGGAGCAAGCGGGGCGAGGCGGGGAGGCGGGTGTAGTGGGTAGAGGGGTGTGTGAGGCCGGAGATGCGATTAACGTATCATGAAATTGTGTTTACTGACAGCTGCGAGGACCGCACAGCCATCGGTGTTCGATACTTCCAACCGTCAGGTGGCTAATTCTTGCGTTTCCGGAGAAGGACTCGGCGCTGAAAACCTTGCCAAAAACAGATATGACAGTGCTCTACTGTAAGTTTTGTAGGGTTCAGCGCTAAGTCATTAAAAGGAAAAGCAACAATTTACGCCAAAAATGCCTAATACATCTTCATTATCGCTATAGATCGTGAGAGTCTCATTCAATTAGGTTCCATCAATGAAGAAACCATTGCAAGAAACATTGAATACAATACATAATAAATGCATGCAATACATTGCATACAAATATCACATTCAAAACGTCACTTATTAAAATCCATTATTTCGTTTCATACATACTTGCATCAATATATGCCTACATACGTATTCCAAAGTATGAATTAAAGAAATTCTCTGAAAGAACTCTGAAAGTATTTTAATCCCAAAAAGAAAAATCCACGATCGGCCGGAAGTTGCATGAGCTGCGTCCGCCCCGAGACGAAGCCATGTAAAACTTCCCCTCAATTTGGCTTTGTTCGTTCAAACTGAGATTCGTTCGCCTTCAAACGACTAGGTAAATAAATTAACGGAAAGTTGAAGGAAAAAGCTCCACACAATAAGGTTGAGTGCCTCGCCCCTCCCCCGCTCCTCGATTCCCTCTCCTGTGCCTTGGGCTCAGGGCTTTGCTTCGTCTGTACTCGTTCTCTCGGCGACTAATTTGTTCTTCTCCTTTGTTCCATTTCGTCAACTTAATAAGCTCTAGTTGTATGAATTCGCTGTGCGAAACGATTGTTCTCTTCACATTAGATATCAGGTTAATTCATTTGACGTTTTCGTTTGAATATGTTCATGGCAGACGCTCGGCGTCAATCGTGGAACACAATCCAATCCAAAATGGTCGGTATGGTGTTGTCGGCGCGGAGGGCCGACCCCGTTCGGGCACGCACGCTGGGCTCCCCCTCCCCCCCTGCGGCGGCGGCGCCGGCGGCGGCTGGGCGCGGGCGTGTGGGGCGGTTCAATGGGCATTACTCGCAGATAGAGCGCGGCGAAGAATTCTCAATGAAAGAAAGCGGACGCCACAGGTGGCTCCGGCGTCGCCGTCGTCGGCGTGATCCGCTGCGGCTGCACGCCATCGCGCCATCGCGCCACTTGCATTGCATTATAAATGCGATTCATAAATATCTCATATTAATGTTCATTCTGACTGGATTGACGACCCTTTGCTAGTCTAGTTTCAGACCAGCCGACGCTTTCCTTTGTAAAATGTTTACCGTAACATTCGGATTTTAAAAATCTGTAAACTATAAATTATATTGTGGCCAGCAAACAAGTTTTTTTTTTTTATGCGACCTGACATGGATGGCTAATACCACACAACTACCGTTATGATATTAGCCCAATACACCACATTCCCGAAGGAATTTGGTGCCATGCCAGGACCTTCCCTTTACGAGCACGGCTACATTGAACTGGATGGAAAACACGGACAATTTTTCATTGCCGCTTCGATTATCTTTTAATCCAATGCGATGGTACCAACCCGGGCGGGCTTAAACCCTACCACCTAGTAGGGGAAGGGGACCCACAGTTTTACATGGATTCCGAACCATGGAGCAGCTCGCATTCGTGACGAAATGCACTTATCGAACTCTGAAAGAGAAAGAAAGTGGTGCAAGTTGGTATTGAACCCGGGCCTCTGGTACGCTAGGCCAGTCCCCGCGCCACTAGGCTACGAGCCGCTCAAAGTAGGATGCTTAGTTTAATTGACAAAGCAAAGGTCTCCGTTTCAAGATTGGGCAAGAATGTGTTCGTATATCCGGCTCTCTCAAAAGATCGCATTTCTCAACCGATTGTCGTGAAATTTTGTAAACAGGTTCGATATTTTTTTTTTTTTTTAAGTTGAGCCAGTTTAAGAAAAAAAAAACTCTTTTATCTAAAACAGGATTTCTTAACCTGGCGTCCCCATGGACTCCCTGGGGGTCCGTGGCCTTAGTGCTGACAGTCCATGATTGATGATGACCTTAAATTATGAGCTAGTTTGATAAAAAAAAAAACAAAATTTGCTTTTCATGGGTAATCAAAAAATACAGACTCGCGAGGTATGTAGCCACTAGTTTCGTAATATTTATATTTTCCTACCTTTTTACACGCACCATTGGATTCGTACATTTTCAAGACGGTTCGATTAGCGAGGACGTAACAACGGGAAGTAAACATAAATTTGAAACAAATGCCGATTACTTGGGTAACGTGCATATACATATGTAGCCCAATTGGAAAACCTTTTATCGAAAGTAAATGTATCCCTCTCGGCTCCAGGCGGGGCAGACTCCTTACGCCTCTCGCACTCGGCGACTCCGACGCGTTCCTTTTACATTTTTGCTTTTTATTCATGCGGACGAAACGATGAACAATCATTTTTCGATAAATGTTTGTGTTCGATGATGTATAGACATTATATATTTAACATTAGATATATTTTTGGCAAGTGTGTTCGGCACATCGATCGACATTTTGTTAGTAAGTGGGTCATCTCCAAAGTTTTGACCCGTTATACCTTTTGTCAGATGTCACATGGAATCGAAACATGATTTTTTTCATTCCTTTTGATAATTACCAAAATGAAAGCTTTAAATCCTTGTAAAATTTTTTGTTTATAATTTTACGATGCATCCTTGTTTTAGAAAATATTTCATTTGATGATGTTAATTGCTTGAAAGAACCTCACAAAGTCCCAAAAACTATTAAAAACATGACAATACCTTAATTTCTTAGTTCATATAAAATAAATGACAGTATTTGAGAACTTCGTTGACTTTTCGAAGATTTTTTATGACATGTGGTATACCGTCGGAAAGGGTGTAAACTAGCAAACGGCGGGTGTCAATTACTATCAGTTTTAAACGAATAAACTCATATTTTTTCTCACCCTCGGGACTTTCATATGGTATTACCTTCATCAAATGATATGTTTTCCAAGACAAGGATGCAGAATCATTTAATTCGCCGCGTGAACTAGAGTGCATCGCCAAGTGTAAAATAAAGTATTGATTATTGCGCCCATAGATGATTGTTTTTTATCGCTGTCGCTATCGCTGTGACACAACGAGTCCGTGGTACGCAGCCGTCGCGGGTCAGCGCAGCCGAGCCCTTCCTCGGTACATGCGAGCAGCGAGGAGCTTTTAGCGGCCGCCTCCTCGCGCCGACACTCGAGCGGAACTAACAGCGGCCCGACAGATAGGTCCTTGTCGCTTTCCTCGTCGGCCTGGGTCCTACCATCCCATGTGGCCTGTTTTCGAGTTGAAGGATGATTCTGCGAGAACTATTGTCGGGCTCTTATTACAATTAGGTTCGTTTTTATTTAAGTGTACTTAAGAGGATAATGAGTTGATCGAGTTCCATGCAATGGCTCTAACTATGGCAATAACTAAACTTATGTTCATGATAAAGCGCACGTAAACATGTTGTTACCAATCTTTAGAGGCTTATAACATGGATAAAAAAAAATCCAAACGTACGGACGGTAGCCGTAGTTGATTTATTTAATGTGCAAAATTTCAGAAAATTCGAACCTGCATGTCAATGTAAAGGACAAAACATTGTATAACTATTCAGAGGATCATCTGGGTTTATTAGTCACTAGGTATGTATACATAATTGGAGTGAAGCTATGGTCAATGTGTGTCTAAATGGGCGAAACGAGGTTGACATTTGTCTTTGACGTTGACGATTGACTAATTTAGTCAATCGCTATATATTGAATATAGGTATTCAGAAGCCAGAAACCATGATAATGCTAATTTATTTATATTTTCAGTTCTGCTTTCTTTTTCAATTGCTTTGAAATTATAGTCATTTATAATCCATCGTCTTCGTAACCCACTTAACGACGCACCGAACGGAGCAATCGTAATCCTAACAAATTATTACACTATAATTTATTTCACCGCAATCCCTTTTGGCAAGCCGAAAAAGGACTGCCGTAGACTGGACTTCCGGGGACCCACATCCGGAACGCGACGCGGCGACGCGAACCGCAGCACCGCTCAAATGCGATGTAAAATCAGTTGATCATGTACATGGATCCCTTGGGAAATAGCTTAATTTACTTAAGGAAGTCTACTTTATTTGCGCCGGAGATCAAGGAAAATGAGGTTCTTCACCTGAACGGATAAATGGCAATCTCATCTGAGATTGAAGAGTCCAAAGTTGTTTTTAGCTAGGCGGAATTGCTGAGTACATCGAAATATAGTAGTTGGGAAGCACAGAACCACCAGACTGCAAACTGTTGTACGCAATCATGTGATGTCTTCAGTATTTATATCATTATCAGCTTCCTGCACTTACAATGTACTAATTCCCACCGATAAACTGGACGGATTGATACCACGAGATATTTAAAAATATGTACTGGTCATTGCTCACATCGTAAACCTTAATGATGTACCTAGGTATACTCGCATATCAAGCATATAGCGTCGAACCGAAACACGTAGCCATATGTTCTCTATCACTCACCATATCATGAGCGTGCGTTTACTTACGCTGCGGCTACAGAAAGCTCCTGGGATCGAACTAGTCGCGTAACGTTATTTGGTACTAGCTGAGGTTCCAGGCTCCGTTTGGGTTAATTTTGTTGTCGACAATCACCCGAGCGGAGCCGGTTAAAGTGCGCCCTAGGTCCCCATAACATCGCGTCGCATCCCCCCGTGCTATTACTTCGTTTTCGCTTAGCGTTCTTTATGATTTTTTTCTTTTTGCTCGGCTCCTAACGGCCGTAGCGTATAACCTATACATATAAAATAGCCCATGACCTTCCTCAAAAATTGGACTTTCAAATTTAAAAAAAAAAAATCAATTCCGACTGGTAGTTTCATATCGATTATTATTAAGATATATTGAGATATTTACGTTAAAAAAAACCAACTGCTTTCACGCTGTCTTCGCGACCATGTTTTCCTTTTAACCTCTACTCTTCGTTAAATTAACGAGTTACGTGTTCTAATATGGCCGCTAGTCCTAAGTTTTAGGAAGGTGCGACAGGTGTTTATGTAGGCAATTATCAATGTATTCGTTTTCTCACACGATAGCGATGTTATCAAATCGTGACCAGATTGCGCTTTGTAAGTAGTTTTTCATACTAACTTTTGTAATTAAACGCGTGCCAAATAATTAACACGGCCCTTGCCTTGTCAAATATCGAAAAACACGACTAGAATTTATTTTACATAAACATCGAGGAAACCGAACTTTTTAATCGTGTCAGCAGCAAAATACAATGCAATTTGTATCGGTGGCAGAATACAATTCAGTAGAAAAGTCCATCGCTAAATACATTAACAAAACAGCACCTGACTCAGCAAGTTTCGCATCAATCTAAAATAGACTAAATGTACAATTTGATGTATGTTTTTGTTGCGTGTGTACCAAAACAAGAAATAATTGATAATGAAGAAATACTTCTACGACAGCCTATACATTTCGATGTCTGTCCGTAACGGTGTTTTCAAAGGAAACTCATTATGTTGCCAAAGCTCCTCCAAGCTCTCGGAATGTAATCAACATTTATCATTTAGCTTATATTGAAATACCCTAAATATTTTTTCGGTGTTTTTACACGGACATTTCCGCGCGTGGGTGACGCCCTCCGCTCCGCCCCCGCTCGCCCGGAGCCCGGGCGGGAGGGGTTCGGTTAGGTTAGGTTACCATATGAGAATAAGAAAGGTCCTGACAAAAAGCCCGACTTTAAAGAAATTGCTATTGCAAAAAAGATCTGCCGTCAGAAAATCCATGTTTGGCTCATGTGGCAATCAGCTGTCCTAAAAACGAGCCCGGGCATGCATGACCAAAAAAACAGTAAACCATCCCAGAATAAAAAAAAAATTTGCTTGATAATTTCATGTATACGAAGGGGACTCTATACGAATACGACGTTACCGTTACCAAATTAATTTGAGGTTATGCAACAATGTCTACAACGTCGAATGTGATAACCTAAAGACTTCCGACTAATTTCCAATTCGGATTTCAATGTCGTTGGATAACGTCAAATTATTTGGAATCTGCTGCCTTAAAAAAGGACCAATGCGGTAATGGGTGAGAGAAAGTAGAAACGATTCTCTAACCCTAGCCTCGGGAGATGTTGGGTGATGTTTCATGTCGTGTCACTCGGTGGTGGCGGCGCGGGGTATTCGCTTTATTCCGCGATATTGGTTCTCCCTCGGCCCGCGGTGGGGGGGTCGGTAAAGGTCGCGCGATGGCGAGATAGAGCGCGAGGCCGACGTTTATCCCTCGGGAGCTAAATCCGGTTATCTGGTCGGTGCCGCTGGGGCGCCGCGTCGCCGCTGCCCCGAGCTAAACCATCCCACGTATCCACCGCACCCCGCACCAACGTGCACCTAAAGGCAGCTCCACACATGCTCCCCAGCACGTACCTCGATCGGAACGCCGCGCGCCGACGCGGACGTACTGAACTTTTTGCGACGGATCAGGCTCGATAGATAAGGCGCTATATGATTTTAACAAACGAGTACTCCAGGAACTTTAGCCTTAAATCAGCACTTAGAAAAACATTAACTCCGAAATGCAATTTTTTTTCTCATAAACGTAGTATTTCATGTGGACGTGTGTACATTAAGTTTGCAACATTTTGGGGGGTCCGGAAGTTAGAAATAAAATATGAAATATGTTTGAAAAATGATATCTCCTAAACAAATATTTAGAAATGTTATTTAAAAATGTTATATGTTAGCTAATTTTAGGTGTAATATTACTGTAAATTTGCAACAATTTCTTATTTACGGAACTGTGTAAATATATTTTTTTTGTACTATTTTCATAAAATCTGCAAAACAAATAATGAAAATTATATTTTATTTTCTGAAAAGATTTTTTTTATATTCTGTGAAATATGTAAAATGTTGCAAATATTAGAAGCACATTTTTTTTTTCATTTATAATTTTTACATTCGCACAAAAGCTAAACAAAAAATTGGAAATACTTATAAAATCGTTCGTTGTATAGTTTTTAAAGAATTTAATTTTCTTTTACATATTCTAGAAAGAAATATAGCAATGGCAAGTTAGCTTCGCGGCATAGATTTTTTTTTTGTAAAAACATTTTTTTAAATACATTTCCGTAATTACAAAATTGTTGCAAATTCACAGGTACATTACGCCTTAAGAGACTTAACTTATATTTTTTTTTAATACCGTTTCTAAATATTTGTTTAGGAGATATATATTTTTTAATACATTTTAATTTTTTTTTCAAACTTCCGGGCCCCGCTAAATGTTGCAAACTTAATGTAAGCATATGAACATGAAATTATATATTTCTGAGAAAAAAAAATCATTTCGGATTTCATGTGCTTCTCAAACCGTATCTATCCCGGTCTAGAGCACCCAAACCATATTCTGTGCCCAAACTGCGTTTTTGGGACCGTTGTACGACGGAGGTACGGTACGGGTTGATGCATGTGTGATGGATGATGGATTCATCCGAGAAATAACCGCGACTCTGCTTGCAGTAAAGTCCGACAAGAAAACTGTTGATATTTTCCCGAATAAAAACTCTTTTAACCCAACTTCTCACCCCTTTGTTAATTTATCGCGATGGGAAGAACCAAGATTGTCCCGATTTTCCGAAAGAAAATCGGATTTTTTTAAATTGTAATTGAATTTGGTACAAGCCAATGTTTATTTTGTTATCAATGATATTTTATTTTATTTTATTTGGGAATTCAACAGCCTGTTACTTCACAAGTTAACAAAATTCAGGAGCTAAAATATGTTGCCAATTACAGATTTCCTCTAATATAAACAAAGTGAAAGTAGACGCCGGACACAATTTTTTATTAATTATAGAAAGCTCATTACTGTAAGTTAAATTTAAATTACATGTAATGATCAATGTAATAATATAATATAATGTAATGCAATGTAATAATCTAATTGCTTAAATTAAAATAATACATTTTCCTTCTACACGACCTTATGCTTGTTTAATGTGTGTTTTTCACAATATGTTCTACGCAGAAACGAAGCAAACCTATTCTACAAAAAATCACCTCAATTTATAAACGTCTTCGATCGCCTGGCCAACAGTGTAGTGCCGCCTCCGCGCCACGGTACTCGGGCAGGATTTCAAAGAATATTGTGTAAACATCTACATGAAAAGGTTCGAAAGGAAAAAATGACAGGTGAGGAAAATGTGTTTATTCCTCGGTCCTTTTATACACGACACCTCGTTATGTCTGTACGTAATCAATACTCCCGACCCGACGTGGGCGTCCATGATTTGGCAAAAAATGTTTTTGAAATTTCGGCTTGAAGAGTGAATTGAAAATGAATGTTGGTGACACTTTGATTGATAACTTTTACGTTTATTTGTGTGAAATAAATTCAGGTTGCGAACATTTCTCGCCCATGTTTTAACTTACACACAAGATAGATTGATTAGATAAATAGATTACATTGACGACACAATTAATGTACATGCATACACAATCAATACACAGTGCCGGTGATGGTATAGACATTCCGAAAAAATATAGAGTACATACATTTGTACAAATGTAGCTTGAATTGAAATGATTTAAATTTGGAATTATGTCTAAATGGGTTCTAAAGTTATGGTGAAAAACGGAAACGCACACAAATACATGCAATCCATGCATGAACCCTTAGAAATAACACTCCTTTTTTTTGGCAGTCGTGTAATAAAAATGAAAATATGCATTTGTTCAATAAACCAGCTGCGATGCCCGGCTCCACTTGGGACAGTATCAAAAATGTTTATTTTCGGAGACAAAATTAGCCTACGTCACTCTTCCGCTCGTGAACTATATCTATGAAAAAAAAAAACCGGCCAAGTGCGAGTCAGACACGCACAAAAAGGGTTCCGTAAAATCGTACAAGCTTTAAAATAAAAAATCACGTTTCTTGTATTTATTTATTTTTACTATTTGTTGTTATAGCAGCAATATAGATATAAGTACATTCAACTGCCTACCTATTGCGGTTCATGAGATTACAGCCGGCTGACAGATGAACGGGCGGACAGCGGAGTCTTAATAATAGGGTTCCGTTGGCAACCTTTGGATTTTTAGGAACCCTAAAAAAGACGCCAATCCGTTTCTCCGACTCTGCGTGAAAGAAGGACGAACCAGTAAACGAACATTCATGCTTTCGCAATGTCATTCGCGCCATTTCAGGTAACGGAGGACAAGTTAACTATACCTGAAACGAAAGCATAGTGGCCCTTCATGAATTACATATTTAACATTTTGTACAATTGAATATTTGCGAGTCCTCATAGTAGGTCGCTATTTGCGTCAATTTGTTACTTCCTAATTCTCTCTCTTCCGTTCGACACCACTAGAGCAGCGTCGCAAACGGGCATACCAACTTGCCCGCTCTGACATTACTGGCCTTACATATTGACTATGGATCATTATGTATATACCCCTACCATTGGTGTAGTTGCCTACTATTTAGTGAGTATTGTGCTCCCATAAGCAGAGCCCGCAGTCCGACTTGTATAGGTTTGACAAAAACGTGGTTTGATTGCGTTAAGTTCCAGAACCTTATGGAATGAGAAAAAAAAACATGTATCATTTCAGCTAAATTTCTACAAATATAGTTAAAAAATATATTTTAGAAACTGATATTTTTTACATGGAAAAAAATGCTGAAGCCAGGTCTAAAGCGTAAAATATTTTTTAAGTTTTCTGCTGATATTGACAGTAACAGATATTGATTTAAACACAATTTCAATGAATGTAACTAATCTACCAATTAAGTTAAGGTCATTTTTAACTTTTTGTTAAACATGACCTTCATGTTTGACGTCGGGCTCTGGCTATCTCGTTTCAATCGCAAAAATTGGTCTAAAATGTTTAGGTATGAGGATACTCATAAAGGTTTTTTTTTTAAGTTTTACTACTTATTCTAAGGTTTTACTTATTCAAACTATCAAAATCAAACTCGCAAACATTTGTATGAAAAAGGAAACGTCAACGCTTTTACGGCGGAGATGAGTAAAATTTTAAATCAAACTCAGACTCGCAAATGTTAGTTCGCTTAACGGTCATTCCGGCGCTTTTCAATTTTCCAAACATTTGAAATCGCTAGTAGATCGGTTTGGTAAACCCCAATTTACGTGACAAGTTCGACTACGGGGTCAGACTACATATTTACACATTACCACATGTTCCTTTCCTGCGTGTGAACTCCGCTATGGCTCCTCCGGATCTAGATATATAACATAAGACGGATAACAAAAGACGTTGTAAATTATAGTTTGTAGCAAATATTTCATTTGGCAATCCATCTAAAGGTCAGAAAACATGCAGGTTTTACTAAACGACTTCACCCACATTCTACCTCATGGACCTCACACACGTGCCCTTATCTATACTCATACTCCCCCTCATACACCTAACACACCCTCACACACATACACCCTAATAAATTATTATGTTTCCATTTATTTGTTACCTGTAGTATCTGACAAATAATTATCATTTTTTCAAATTTTACATACCATTTTTGTCCAATATAAGCTTACATCTGTCAACCTAAAATACAGCCACTAATGGCCAGTTTAAGTGGCAAGGTATTGGATTTGATTTACAGGTAACACCTAAATTAGCTCTATTATCTTATCATATCATATTCTAACTGGTAGCATTGTTAAATTCTTTACCTTTTTATTCAAATAAATTTTATTTCATGTTATTTTATTGTGAACACTCTTACAAAGCGATCCGTTGTACTGCTGGTACGGTTTGCCGATCCCGTGATCAAATACGATGGTAAAGTGCTCGGGCGCATAGGGAATTTGCACTTGCTAGGTTCAATTTCGTAAGTTTGTCGTATAGAGTCGTTACGAAACGGATGGAGGTATAGAGGTGAGGATGCGATATAGACACGGTATCATAATGCGTGCTGTGGGCCGTAGCAGGGCGAGACGCTCGGGGGTGCTCCGCAGCTCCGGAGGTGTTCCGCAGCCTCCACCTGCCCTGCCCCCACCCCCCTCCCCAGCGCCTTTGACTTCGCCTCACGACCCCCCCTTCCGACCCCCCTCCCACGCAACAAAGGCGTTATGTCACAATTTTATTGCTCTCCATTACGTGATAATGATCGTAACCATTAAAATATATTACACATTAGAATCTTATGATGAAATCTCTCCCTGGCGTGAACTAGCTTTACCTAGAAAGGTTTAGTACATTGAGGTAAATATAGCCTTTATGTATCCTGGCTTCGGCCCATAAATGTACAGTGTTTTTTTTAAATATACATAATTATTAGTATTAGTCACCCCTACCCAGTCCCAGAAGACAAAAAATGTTTAAGACAGAGTAAAAGTTTCCTATTTTTTCCTTGTAATTACATTAATTAAGTCCGCAATGTGAAAATGTAAAGGCCCCGATCATATTTCCTCGGTACAAAATATCTTCAACGTAAATTCGTCAAATTACCTTTTTAGCCCCTTTGAAGTAATTTTCAGAGAGATATTACGGAATGCTGTTTTACATTATGTAAAACAGCAGCTGATAAGTATAATTTTATTATTTTGATAACGTAAAGTTTCCATCAGTCAAAATTCAAACTTTAATGGCAACAATGGACCCTGTTCCCAATATACCAATCTATGTATAACGTGTCTTTATGGTATGTATTCCATGCTTTACAGTATACATACATGGTTTTTCGGGATATGTATTAGTTTTAATTATTTAATAATTTTGACGATGCCATAAATTGTAAGATGTATGCATGTTTATTGTTGTTCTGTTTATTGTTGTAAATGCTAATTATCTATACCTTAAAATAAGAAAATATAAAGAAAATATACCAATTTGACGAACACAAATACAATACAATACAGTTTTACAACACAGAATTTCCGATGTTTTTGTTGGCGGTTCCCATCTATTTTGTTGCAGTCACGTGACTAACCGTGGAAAAATCCGCGAAAAAAACATCGTTATTTTTTTCTTCTTAAATTGAGTTAAATTTCTACTTCCAGAGTTTCTACTATCTATCCGGAAACACTGTATAATAAATGATACCATGAATGGGCAAAAGCTTACTACCCATCAATGGGACTGCTGCGTGTCCCGTCGAAGCCTCTCTAGGTTTCATTCATGAATGATATCTCAGCTTTATTGATTTGATTGAACATCAAAGAACTTCTCTCGTTCCGTTCTCCCTCCCGGGAGCGCGGCGATCAAACTAAGCCTATATTTATGGACTGCTGCCTTCGCGTCTCCGCACTCTCGTAAACTGCTGCTAATCCATTTTAGATTAAACGTCAAGCGAAAGCTTCTCTTACATACAAAAGAGCTGTACTCACAATGTACAGGTTGGTCCTAGAAGCCTTAAAGTGAGCATAAGTAATTACGTTCCCCATACAAACGTATTTTAATAATCTGTGAAAAAGTAATTTACAATAAATAAATAAAAATAGGGTTCGATAATTCCCGGTGATTGTGTGCGGTGCGAAATCGTCTTGAAATTATTTTAATTGTTTCAGAAGTGAATTACATATACATATTCTTACTCTATGTATGCACGGAATAATTCTTGACAATTTCTTCTTTGGAGAATAAAGTAAATCTGCCGCCTAACCACCCCTATTAACTAACATAATTTGTATTAACATGAAAGATGTAAGGTGTTACCAGTAGGTAAATGTTTAGCGGAATTCGTTTGCATATTAATGTAATTATTTCCCCAAGACATTTTGCATACGGACATCAGAAGATAAGGCACGATTTTCGCGCTACGAAAATTTTCTCGTCGCCCCCAGACAAGGCGGCCTACCTCAAGTGCTTGTAAACGGTTTCACATCGCGGCTGATATATTGCTTTATAGCCTTTTGACGTGTGGAAAGCTCAGAAGATATTAAATTTACACAATAAAAGGTTTAACCTTAAATTTATCCATCCCATGCGAAGGTAGAGAACATCCAACGGTGCTTACCAGCTCTGGCTGATCAACACATATATATATCGGAATAAAATAATAACACTTACAATAACGCATACAGAGTATTAAGCCCCCATTGCACGAAGAGACGGCTGAGTTAGTCAATGTTCAAACGCGTCACTGTTAGTGAACCGTATGTAGTTCATTCGATACTGTCGACACAAAGTGACGTGTTTAATCATACGTTGACGTTGATTTAGATTGTTTGTCCTTTCGTGCACTCGGCCCTAAGTTGTCCAGCTGGCTGGACGCTCTATGTGACGGAGGCTGTATAACCTACCGTCGTGGGGTACACACGGAGATCGATAGGGGTTTGTGCGAGGGCGTGACCGACGAAGAAATATGGCCATTTTTGTAGTTCGACCAAAATTATTTTTAGACGGCAAGTAGGACCTCTCACTCCATGAACATGTCGCCCTACACACGTCAAGAGTCAATTGTGAACTTTGTAATGCCACCAAACGGAATTCAAAACACACTACAAGAATCATCCGACTGAATATACGGCAGCTGGGAAACCGAACGTTTAATGTATCCTACTCCGTCGCGTCGTAATGAGCTTTATACGATCTGCCTTTACGACGTCCCGTTCCTTTACAGTGGCTAAAACGCCAATATAGCCTCTAGATCCAGCTGCTGATGTTGACTTAGGAGCGACAGAGGCTGCTCTATTGTCGTTCCACAGCGCTCGTTGCTGTCGCAGGTCCATCGTGTTCATTTACGAAATAACATAGTGTTAATTATCAACTTACCTTAACACAACAAGTAATTGGTATGTCAATATATATGTGTAAGTGGTGCTAATCCATATTTCGGCAACGCCGCCGTCTCGCAAGATTCGAGGAAAATAGATCCGCCGCACATCGCGTTGCGTCCCGTCAGACTTACGGCTAAGCTAACGAAATATCGTTTGACACGTCATATTCTACATAGACTTTTGATCTCCGCACTGGTGGGATAAGAACTAACCTCGAAATAAGCTTACGCAAATTATTTCCGTTGCAACGCATTACGCTGGCGTGTTACGGTTTAGAGCCGCTAGCGACATATTTCGAAATATTATAAGCTCTCGCTTCAGACGCAACGATTTGGCAGACACGCGTCCTCGTCTAAAGGCGCTATTTGAAATGCCTGTCCTCGAAACGTCGGCTGCAATTGGACATATTTATTGCGCCGGCTTCGGTGCGAATGTCCGTCTCTCGATATTTCGTTGACTTCAAAGAGATGCACGCTCGTTACTCTCGGACGCTGCGCGGTTCTAGCGAAAACTATCTAGAGCGCAGAGCGGCGTCGACTGACCGCGCAATCAGAGTTTTCCAACAACGCTATATAACAAAAGTTCGAAATAGCAATGTAGAGGATCTTTGAAATAGATGAGCCCCATTTTGCATATTCTGATACCGTCGAGTACTTAAGGTGGCCCAACCCGGCGGGCCTAACTCATTCGCGGGCAATCGGTTAAATCAAACTCAGACTCGCAAATGTTAGTTCGCTTAACGGTCATTCCGGCGCTTTTCAATTTTCCAAACATTTGAAATCGCTAGTAGATCGGTTTGGTAAACCCCAATTTACGTGACAAGTTCGACTACGGGGTCAGACTACATATTTACACATTACCACATGTTCCTTTCCTGCGTGTGAACTCCGCTATGGCTCCTCCGGATCTAGATATATAACATAAGACGGATAACAAAAGACGTTGTAAATTATAGTTTGTAGCAAATATTTCATTTGGCAATCCATCTAAAGGTCAGAAAACATGCAGGTTTTACTAAACGACTTCACCCACATTCTACCTCATGGACCTCACACACGTGCCCTTATCTATACTCATACTCCCCCTCATACACCTAACACACCCTCACACACATACACCCTAATAAATTATTATGTTTCCATTTATTTGTTACCTGTAGTATCTGACAAATAATTATCATTTTTTCAAATTTTACATACCATTTTTGTCCAATATAAGCTTACATCTGTCAACCTAAAATACAGCCACTAATGGCCAGTTTAAGTGGCAAGGTATTGGATTTGATTTACAGGTAACACCTAAATTAGCTCTATTATCTTATCATATCATATTCTAACTGGTAGCATTGTTAAATTCTTTACCTTTTTATTCAAATAAATTTTATTTCATGTTATTTTATTGTGAACACTCTTACAAAGCGATCCGTTGTACTGCTGGTACGGTTTGCCGATCCCGTGATCAAATACGATGGTAAAGTGCTCGGGCGCATAGGGAATTTGCACTTGCTAGGTTCAATTTCGTAAGTTTGTCGTATAGAGTCGTTACGAAACGGATGGAGGTATAGAGGTGAGGATGCGATATAGACACGGTATCATAATGCGTGCTGTGGGCCGTAGCAGGGCGAGACGCTCGGGGGTGCTCCGCAGCTCCGGAGGTGTTCCGCAGCCTCCACCTGCCCTGCCCCCACCCCCCTCCCCAGCGCCTTTGACTTCGCCTCACGACCCCCCCTTCCGACCCCCCTCCCACGCAACAAAGGCGTTATGTCACAATTTTATTGCTCTCCATTACGTGATAATGATCGTAACCATTAAAATATATTACACATTAGAATCTTATGATGAAATCTCTCCCTGGCGTGAACTAGCTTTACCTAGAAAGGTTTAGTACATTGAGGTAAATATAGCCTTTATGTATCCTGGCTTCGGCCCATAAATGTACAGTGTTTTTTTTAAATATACATAATTATTAGTATTAGTCACCCCTACCCAGTCCCAGAAGACAAAAAATGTTTAAGACAGAGTAAAAGTTTCCTATTTTTTCCTTGTAATTACATTAATTAAGTCCGCAATGTGAAAATGTAAAGGCCCCGATCATATTTCCTCGGTACAAAATATCTTCAACGTAAATTCGTCAAATTACCTTTTTAGCCCCTTTGAAGTAATTTTCAGAGAGATATTACGGAATGCTGTTTTACATTATGTAAAACAGCAGCTGATAAGTATAATTTTATTATTTTGATAACGTAAAGTTTCCATCAGTCAAAATTCAAACTTTAATGGCAACAATGGACCCTGTTCCCAATATACCAATCTATGTATAACGTGTCTTTATGGTATGTATTCCATGCTTTACAGTATACATACATGGTTTTTCGGGATATGTATTAGTTTTAATTATTTAATAATTTTGACGATGCCATAAATTGTAAGATGTATGCATGTTTATTGTTGTTCTGTTTATTGTTGTAAATGCTAATTATCTATACCTTAAAATAAGAAAATATAAAGAAAATATACCAATTTGACGAACACAAATACAATACAATACAGTTTTACAACACAGAATTTCCGATGTTTTTGTTGGCGGTTCCCATCTATTTTGTTGCAGTCACGTGACTAACCGTGGAAAAATCCGCGAAAAAAACATCGTTATTTTTTTCTTCTTAAATTGAGTTAAATTTCTACTTCCAGAGTTTCTACTATCTATCCGGAAACACTGTATAATAAATGATACCATGAATGGGCAAAAGCTTACTACCCATCAATGGGACTGCTGCGTGTCCCGTCGAAGCCTCTCTAGGTTTCATTCATGAATGATATCTCAGCTTTATTGATTTGATTGAACATCAAAGAACTTCTCTCGTTCCGTTCTCCCTCCCGGGAGCGCGGCGATCAAACTAAGCCTATATTTATGGACTGCTGCCTTCGCGTCTCCGCACTCTCGTAAACTGCTGCTAATCCATTTTAGATTAAACGTCAAGCGAAAGCTTCTCTTACATACAAAAGAGCTGTACTCACAATGTACAGGTTGGTCCTAGAAGCCTTAAAGTGAGCATAAGTAATTACGTTCCCCATACAAACGTATTTTAATAATCTGTGAAAAAGTAATTTACAATAAATAAATAAAAATAGGGTTCGATAATTCCCGGTGATTGTGTGCGGTGCGAAATCGTCTTGAAATTATTTTAATTGTTTCAGAAGTGAATTACATATACATATTCTTACTCTATGTATGCACGGAATAATTCTTGACAATTTCTTCTTTGGAGAATAAAGTAAATCTGCCGCCTAACCACCCCTATTAACTAACATAATTTGTATTAACATGAAAGATGTAAGGTGTTACCAGTAGGTAAATGTTTAGCGGAATTCGTTTGCATATTAATGTAATTATTTCCCCAAGACATTTTGCATACGGACATCAGAAGATAAGGCACGATTTTCGCGCTACGAAAATTTTCTCGTCGCCCCCAGACAAGGCGGCCTACCTCAAGTGCTTGTAAACGGTTTCACATCGCGGCTGATATATTGCTTTATAGCCTTTTGACGTGTGGAAAGCTCAGAAGATATTAAATTTACACAATAAAAGGTTTAACCTTAAATTTATCCATCCCATGCGAAGGTAGAGAACATCCAACGGTGCTTACCAGCTCTGGCTGATCAACACATATATATATCGGAATAAAATAATAACACTTACAATAACGCATACAGAGTATTAAGCCCCCATTGCACGAAGAGACGGCTGAGTTAGTCAATGTTCAAACGCGTCACTGTTAGTGAACCGTATGTAGTTCATTCGATACTGTCGACACAAAGTGACGTGTTTAATCATACGTTGACGTTGATTTAGATTGTTTGTCCTTTCGTGCACTCGGCCCTAAGTTGTCCAGCTGGCTGGACGCTCTATGTGACGGAGGCTGTATAACCTACCGTCGTGGGGTACACACGGAGATCGATAGGGGTTTGTGCGAGGGCGTGACCGACGAAGAAATATGGCCATTTTTGTAGTTCGACCAAAATTATTTTTAGACGGCAAGTAGGACCTCTCACTCCATGAACATGTCGCCCTACACACGTCAAGAGTCAATTGTGAACTTTGTAATGCCACCAAACGGAATTCAAAACACACTACAAGAATCATCCGACTGAATATACGGCAGCTGGGAAACCGAACGTTTAATGTATCCTACTCCGTCGCGTCGTAATGAGCTTTATACGATCTGCCTTTACGACGTCCCGTTCCTTTACAGTGGCTAAAACGCCAATATAGCCTCTAGATCCAGCTGCTGATGTTGACTTAGGAGCGACAGAGGCTGCTCTATTGTCGTTCCACAGCGCTCGTTGCTGTCGCAGGTCCATCGTGTTCATTTACGAAATAACATAGTGTTAATTATCAACTTACCTTAACACAACAAGTAATTGGTATGTCAATATATATGTGTAAGTGGTGCTAATCCATATTTCGGCAACGCCGCCGTCTCGCAAGATTCGAGGAAAATAGATCCGCCGCACATCGCGTTGCGTCCCGTCAGACTTACGGCTAAGCTAACGAAATATCGTTTGACACGTCATATTCTACATAGACTTTTGATCTCCGCACTGGTGGGATAAGAACTAACCTCGAAATAAGCTTACGCAAATTATTTCCGTTGCAACGCATTACGCTGGCGTGTTACGGTTTAGAGCCGCTAGCGACATATTTCGAAATATTATAAGCTCTCGCTTCAGACGCAACGATTTGGCAGACACGCGTCCTCGTCTAAAGGCGCTATTTGAAATGCCTGTCCTCGAAACGTCGGCTGCAATTGGACATATTTATTGCGCCGGCTTCGGTGCGAATGTCCGTCTCTCGATATTTCGTTGACTTCAAAGAGATGCACGCTCGTTACTCTCGGACGCTGCGCGGTTCTAGCGAAAACTATCTAGAGCGCAGAGCGGCGTCGACTGACCGCGCAATCAGAGTTTTCCAACAACGCTATATAACAAAAGTTCGAAATAGCAATGTAGAGGATCTTTGAAATAGATGAGCCCCATTTTGCATATTCTGATACCGTCGAGTACTTAAGGTGGCCCAACCCGGCGGGCCTAACTCATTCGCGGGCACGGCACAAAACCGTGCTGTTGCGCTCTGGGACCTTCTCTGTTTCAAGGAATAAGACAGGCTCCGTGATGAGGAAGATGCAACATGTCCACAAAAAAGACAATGTGCATAGTGTATGATTTGGTAACATTTACGAAAATTTTAATTTCAAAACGACTTATAGCTAAAAGTAAACCACGACCGCTGTAGCAAAAAATTGAACAAAAATCAAATAGATTATAAATCTTGATTAAATAAGCTATGTCTGATGACTAATCTTTTTAAGATGTTCTTACTTTATAATTGCGTAATCCACCTCCAAAGTTATTGTATAAAACGCGCGAAAAATGCGAACTTTCGGACCTTATAACTTAGAAACCAAAAACAATTTTACAATGCCAATGGTCATCAGACATCTAGTTCGATCAAATAAAGGTATTTTGAGCAAAATTTTGGATCTCTGACAAGAAATATGGGCGTGATCTTCCCTTTTGTATGGGGAGATGAGCGGGATGGGCCACCTTAACACAACTATTCAGGTCTCTGTCTGTCTTATTTCAGCATATGGTCCAGACGGGCATGGCGGCGCCGTTCCCCGCGGCCGCGGCGGCCGCGGCAGCCGCCGCACAGTACGCCGCCAGCAACGGGGAGGCGCTGGGCGGCGGCGGCGGCGGCGGAGGGGGGGGCGCGCTGAAGCCGGATCCGGCCCCGCCGACGCCGACGTCGAGCGCGCCGCCGCCGCCGATGGTGAAGAGCGAGGGCCCGCCGCCAGCGCCGGTGTCGGCCGCGCCGCTGCCGCCGCCCGCTTTCTCGCCGCACCCGCACCCGCCGGCGGCGCTGCTCAACCACGTCGGACCCAACTCCGTCGACGGCCAGCCCGTTAGCATTGTGAGTATTCGAGTGTCGTAATGTCATACAGAATGCTTTGCCAACATATCCATGAGCTTTAATTTACCATTGATATCTGCATATTCCGCGCCAAATATAAAAAATAAATTTATACTACCGTTATGATATTATCCCAATACACCGCATTCCCTAAGGAACTAGATGTCATGCCAGGACCTTTCCTTTATGAGCACCACGACTACATTAAACTGGATGGGAAACACGGGACATTTTTTAAATGCCGCTTCGACCATATTTTCACCCAATGGTACCAAGACGGGCGACCTTCAACCCTAGCACCGAGTAGGGGCAGGTGACCTACAGTTTTACATGGATTCCGAAAAACGAGCAGCTCGCATTCGTGACGAAATGCACTTATCCAACTCAGAAAGAGAAATAATGTGGTTCATGAACGGGGCAAGGATTTGAACCCAGAACTCTGGAATGCAAGGTAAGCCGCTCGAGGAATCCGCTCCATTTTATGACGGGAGTTCTCAAAGTCTTGCTATGAGTTTCAGCTGGGCGTCGCGGGCGCGCGGGAGCTGTACGCCGGCGAGGCTGACGCGCTGCAGCAGGCGGCGGAGGGCGGCGGCGGCGCGGGCCCGGGCGGTGACGGCGAGGAGGCGCCGCCCACCAGCATGGCGAGCGCCGTGGCGGCCGCGGCGCAGCAGGCGGTGGCTCACGCGGCCGCCGCTGCCGCAGCCGCCGCCAACGCCGGCGCCATCGACAAACAACCCAAGCGCCTGCATGTTTCCAATATACCTTTCCGCTTCAGAGACCCCGACCTCAGGACTATGTTTGGTGTAAGTACATTGCCCTGGTACATATATCTTTTCATTTATTTATGGCGCTTTCGAGCATCCTTTGGACGGAATATCTTTACGTATGTAATAATTTCGAATGTCGTTCAGTCGTCTTCGTCTGCTTCACGATCATATCTTGATGTATTGTCTTCTTTGAAGAACACAACATTTTATATAATTGAGTGAAACATACCGTATGCAATTCATGTAAACATGTCATTAATATGTGAAATTAATTTATAACATGTACATAATTGTATTACCTTTTTGCTTCAAATATGCCTACCTGTAGCGGGAGCACAAACATTACGGCTATAACGATCGATATCTCTTTTCCGCTCGCACGATAAGTGAAACAAAAACTCGTTTATAGATCAATCCAGCCTACCGTTGCTTTTGTGCTTCCGCTGCTGGTTAATGTTTGGACGATACCTCCATTAACATCCGTTATAATGTTGAATCTCCCCGTTCAGTTGTCTATAGTGCGAAAGGGTCCTATA
Organism: Incurvaria masculella; assembly: GCA_946894095.1. Taxonomy (NCBI): domain Eukaryota; kingdom Metazoa; phylum Arthropoda; class Insecta; order Lepidoptera; family Incurvariidae; genus Incurvaria; species Incurvaria masculella. Next base: position 11,401,407 of record OX335647.2, read on the forward strand.
TAAGACTGTTTAGATCAGTGGTACTCAACCTTAATTCGTTGAGGGTCAACAGATAAATATGACATTTTTTTAAGCGTTACTAACTTGATTTTGTCCTGATTCACTTGTTAGTAACCTCATTATCAACCATAATCTATTATAATCCGCTTACTACCGCAATTGCTGAATAGTTCAATCCGTTCGACTTTCTTGAAAGAATACTTTAGGCATTGGATTTTTGGAATTCATAGTCAAAATGGACAAAATACTACGATAAGTCCACCCTTTCATGTACCTTGAGTGTAATATGATCGGGTTGGGTTAGGTTAGATAAGATTATCTTATTGGAATATTTTAATCAGTATGATTATAAGGTTCCATATTTGTAAGTTGTTGAAAAAAATTTCGATTTCAAATATATTTCAATTATTTCACCTGTCTTCTTTATCTTTTCAGCAATTTGGCGCCATATTGGATGTCGAAATTATTTTCAATGAACGTGGATCAAAGGTAAGAAAAATACCATTCGTATTTTTCACCGCAATCGTTTTCTTTAATTGTTCTTTTGAAAGGATGTAATTCTGAAGTACGGTCTTCCTATAGCTATTTCTCTTTTACTTTATGGAGCAATACATTTTCTTTTTTTTTTCTTGAAACAACACTGCAGTAGAGGTTTTGCTGTCAGGCTCTGCCTCCACCACCAATTGTCTAATCATGCAGGAACCTCTTGTACCAATAATCAGATATTTTTGCATTCAATACTGGTTGATGCATAAAAGTGAAATGATTAATACTTATTTGGTATTTTCAACCCTGTTTATGCAAGACCATTTCAGACTTTCAACCTGACAAAATTTAAATACCAGACCATTTGAACAGGAATATTAAAATGTAGTGCAGAAATTTTCTAAAACAATTCAGCTTGCATGAAATGTGCTTTACTTGACTTTTACTATTTTTTTTATTATCCGTCTTAAATCCTGTGGCAAATTTTCTAAATTCAAAATTATTGCTCATTTATGTGGCAATGGCTATAAAATTCATTCGAGTTTCAGTGACATCTACATTTGAAGCATTGTAATCAGATTTTGAAAATTCAAAATCTCCGACATTCACCAGGATTTTAAATATGTTATTTAATTAATTTTAAGCAAAAAATCCTTGAAGAACTTAAACCTTTTCTTGAATTTGTTAAAAAACAATAATCTTATATATTGTTGGTTTTTCTGACAAGATTTTAATTTTCACAAAATTTCATGCAACGCAGATTCGGGAAAAATTTGTGTATTTTTTGTTTAATTATGTAGTTGCGTGTAAGTCAATAGTTGAGCATACTTTTTATTGGAAGAGATTTAAAAGTGAATATTTTTTTTTAATATTCCTGGTCCATATTTTTTTTATTATTTCCTTATTGATTTTAATTTGTTTTGGTATTCTCAATATTTATTTTCAAAACTTGTTCTAGAAGCAAATTCAAATTTCTCTAAATTGAAGAAATAATTTTGACACACTATTTTGTTAATATACTTTAATTTTGTTAATATGTATAGAGTTATAAATGAGCTGTTTTAATACATTTTAAAACAGTTCTTCGTTTCATAAATATACAGGGACGAATTTTTCAAGTGTACCATAAGAGGTGGCAAGATCCTCCATACATTTTGACTTGAATATTATTTATATTATTTCTTCAATTTAATCAGTATTTAAAGGTTTTGGTCCCCTGTGGAAAAAAATAAATGAACCTTTTTAAATGTTGGTTGCTCATTTTGAGTACCATACGATAATAATCCATTTTTGCCTTTGTCTTGTCTTGCACTTCACTGTTGATTTCTTCAGCAGATCCAATGATCATTTTTTTATATTAAAAATTAACTTACTACAAAAGGTATACATAGTATGACATCATTGTCTAAATAATTTTCGCGGGAATCCCAATAATAACAATAATCAAGTTTCAACAGGCACATCTTTCGGACGTTGATGAAGTCAACAATGTTGTCAAAAGATATTTCCACTATTGAGCAAGATGACTTGGCAGAGAGAGAGAGAACCGAGACTACCTATTCTTTGTGTAATGTTTTTATAAGTCATCCAATGTCCATATTCTCTTCCATGTCTTGGATTGTTCAACAGTGCACATGCTACGATAAGTGATCCCTGTATTACTCGTAAGATGAAAATTGTCTCAAAATGACCTTACACCCTACCAATATTTCTGAAATGACCTCATTGTACCGTATTCTCTGAGTTTCTTATTAATTGGATGGGATTGATGACGCTTCTGTTTCCGCTTTCCTTGTGTCAGTTTGAGCCACCCCAAGTAGCCCACGCCATTTTCTCGAAAGTACCTAAGTTGTTTTTTTTTCTCTTTTAAAGTATGCTCCAATTTTAATTTTCTTCGATGCTCACATTGGGATGTGTGATATAGAGAATGATGCATTGTCACTTAACAGCCGATGTCATGTCATATATTGTAAGGACAGCTCTGTTATTCATCACTAATAACCTTTCTTCGTTTCATCGTCCACATTTCGGAAACATGTACATTTTATTTTATAGTCTAAGCGACGATTGTCGGATACCCTCCTCGAGAGTTCACCTCAATTTTGTTCCATGTTGGCGGTATTTTTAGCGCTTCGCATAGAAAATCAGCTTTTGTATCGACGATTGTACGCAATGACTTTCCGTGTGTCTACCACAGTATCTGGACACAGTCGGTGTTGCTGCGGCCGCTGTCTCGTGTCTGACGAGTACGGCTCGTCACTTGTTTTTGGACGAAGGAATATATTAAAATTTAATTGTTTCGGAACACAAAAAAATTACGTTTTTATTTAATGGGGGTCCATTGAGTAATTAACAACCTGTACGTTGAGTTATTGAAGACATCATATGAGGATTCCATTTCTCATGCAAGTTCCCCATGGCATGCATGGATTTTTTTTTTCAATGACAACTGACCGTCTTAAAATAGTAGAAATACCGTTCACTATGAATAATAGGTTTCTTCACTATAAAGAAAAATGTGTTACAATGTAAAGAAAAACATTACCCAAGTGGGAAAAAAGCTTTTGGTCTCTGCGAAATAATTACCGCCACAAAACATATTTTTGAAATGTATGTCCCTCCAATTTCTCGAGTAAGGTTGTCTGTTTAGCAGATAAATTAAAATATGTTCTGCTACCATCCGCCCTAAATTGATCCGTGGCATGTATTGATATGTAGCTGCTTTAAGGTGGGCCCGTAGTTTACTAACCATTTTAAAACTACTGTTACTTGATATTTGGTATCTAATATCAGGCAACTATCTACTTATGTATATATGATATACAAACATGTTTATGTCTGCATATTTTTGTTTTTTCGAGACATATTCTGTGTCAAACCACAGAGAGAACCTATTTAGTTCTGTCACATAATCAAAACTTTTCAATTTAGAGTTCTGGCCACAATTGTTTTTATAAAATTCGAATTGTGCACTATATAAAATTTGATTCATTTTTAAATATGGAGTGGACGGTTAAAGAAAACCGAGTGGCGTGTAGGGCGAGAAGGTTGTATTCAAAATTGCGGGGGTCCTTTTGAATAAGCTCAATTTTCATAAAAATCTATGTTTTCATAAGTTCCAATAAACAATAAACATGTTACAGAACTTATGACCCGACTAGGTATACATGATGTTTAGCGCTAAAATACTTTGATTCAAGTAAAAATACTGCTGTTATTGAAGGAAATTATTGAGGTTTTCTGTCAAGGAAGATTTACGAATGATCGTCGCTTCTACTTCTTGCATTATACATATAATAATATACGCAATGATCTGGTACATTGGCCCTAATTTGTTACAAACTCCAAGATTTGGACGAGATTGTTTCTATGGTAATACAATCTATTAGATTAATAGAAAACATAAATACATAAATTTTACCTAAATGTATAATTTGTCTAGCTACATATATGCTTCCTAACAATGGGACATTTGTGATATAATTTCGAATTAGTTTTGGGCATGTCACTTTATGCTGAACCTAAGTACTGTGTTAATCAATTGATCTTTCCACTATGTATGTAGGACTCATAGGGCGCAGTGCATCTCCTAGTATGGCTTCTACTGAAATTTGGAATATTATGTGTTTCCCTCATGTGTGAATCGAGTTGTGATGTGGCCTCTACGTCCCGCCCCTTAGCAGATTGTATCACTGTCCGCGACGCCACACGTCCGGCCCGCGCTAGCCTCCGCTTAGCTGGACTAGTTGCCAGTTGGTAATGATAGAGCTGTCGTTGCTTGGTGTCGATGTAAGCGCGTCGCCACCGCCGCCGTCTGTTTGTCTGTCACTCTTCACGAGCGTCTTTTCCACTGTAATGTGTGCTGTGCTAGCTGCTTTTTGTATTTACCAAATGTCACCTCATTCTCAATTTGTAGTCTATATAATGTGGCACGATTTTACTGTAAGAGTACATTTTTTATTTTATTTTATATGATCGTTATGTACTTTAAAATGCTTGGAGTGGACGAAATTGGTTAATATTCATGTATATAATATTGATTTACGATTTATGGAAAAACATCACTTGAGGCGCAAATGTAAAATATTATGTCATGTCATGGACAGGTGTTGTTTACAACTTTAAAAAAACGCCCGGAAACCATAGATTCCTGATCTTGCTTAGAGCAGATTGATTTTTTTTTAATTGTGAAGTATTTTTCATGCTGAACGAAATGAAAATATTTTCAGTCAAAAATGGTAAAGCCTAAGAGGAGCCGAGTGAGGGAGTGGACCGAGGTGGTTTAGGGGAGGGCAAGAGCGTTCGACTTGGTCAGGTCTGACCGTGACGGCGTAGCGTGTTCTATGAATACTGGGTCTACATTTTCTTAATATATTGGGCTACATAAAAATTCAGGAATCTGTGGTTTCCAGGTGGTTTATTAAGCTGATAATAACCATCACAACCTCAAACTTGTCGACGCATTCATTAAGATTGGTCGTGCATTAACCGGTTAGGTTTCCTACAAACGAACTGTTTGCCTATGGATTAAAATAAATAGAAAATATCTTAAACACCCAACACATTCACAACTTTATGTTATGTATGTTGGTTACGGTTATCAACATTCTATCAAGTCAATAGCATAATGCAATGATTTAAGCATTGTTAGCTGGACTTTCCTTGCTTCCATAAAGAAATGCCAATACTTGTGAAATCATATATTCGTTTTTAATGCTGGCAACATTCTATGGCCTCGGCTTGTGCAGTGCAGTTAAGATGACGATGGATTTTGGATTGACACTGTAATATATTTGGCACTTTTGTTTTTATTATTTTTCACACAATTTGTTTGAAATTGCACAGAATTCATTATCAAATATAATTAGGTAGAAATGGTATGATATTATATAATTATAATTAACCCACCTGTTTGCGTTATGAAAGTCTGTTATGGATCAGATAATTTTATGATAGATCTCTCATAAAGTTTTTTCAGATTGTTCTCTAGGAATGTGTCATGTATTGATTTTTTTTGTAATTAATTTACAGAATACCATTTTTCATGGTTCGGTTTGTTTAAATAAATTAATAAAATAATAATGAGGACGACCAAATAATTCCTCATTTGAATACAAAGTTACTATAAGGCTAATTGATTGCGAAAATGTTTTTTTTTAGTTAAAAAATACAATGAGCAGCTATCATTTATCACAAGCAGAAAGATAAAATGAACCCCCTATTTTTTTCTCTACAACGTTTCTCTGCAAATGTATGTGGACTCGACCACATTCAACTGCTCAACTAGTGGCCCCATCATGGCGGCATAAATTGGCGCTATAACCTTATGATGACATAAAAGTAGTTTATTTTTCCATAGTACATCTTTTCATGCATGTGCTGCTTTAGGAATCGGTTTAGGTATTTCTTAAATATTGATGTAAATAGCACGATTTAAAAAATTTAGTAAACATTTATGATTATATATCTTGCTTAACACTTTTTTTATTGTTATTCTGTTCATAGAATGACTGAGTTCATGGAACTTTGGTAAACTAAAAATTTCCCTTGTTTGTTAGAATCTAACATAAAAAGTGTGTAACCAGTTTTACTTAGTTTTTCTCTCCAACTAATACAGTTATAGAGTTCTAAATTTGGCGGCCCCTTAACCATAACCATCCAGTCGATCATACAATATTATTTATTTGTTACTTCTCTTAGTAAGTGACGATATTGTTAGGATAATCTTTGACTTTGATGTGAAAATAAATAAACGTAGCTTGCAGATTCGCAAGGTATTTGTTCTGTCTTGCTGCGTTTGGAATGGATTGTTGGCACACATGTATTTCCACAATTCTGTCTGGCTCATTATTCTCCTCCAAGCTGGCATGGCACTTTTATTTACAAGGTAAAATGGGCAAAAATGTTGGGTTTCAAAAAAGAACCAAAACTGACCATAACTAACAAAATAACAAAATGATCCATAACTGTAATGCTGCATACGACATACAGATCAAATTAGCATATGGCCATGTCTATCCACCGTTTCTGATTGCTAACCATTTGCCTTACATCCTGTATGGCAATAATATTAGGCCATTTTTAGTTTTCCAATGTTTCATTAATACACAATCCGTCAAACATTTATCTACGATATGATCTATTAAGCAAAGTGCAAATATAAGTTTGATTTAAATTTAATAATCATGCTTTTACATCTAATAATTAGAAATACCGAAAAGATTCCTAAACTTGCCGTTCAACATTTTTGATATTTTTAACTTTGAATGCTCAAAATACATCTGATATATAGAGTAAACTACGTTAATATTATCAAAGCCTGTATCTCCCTCGCTGCTGGGTTGACACTCAGTTTCCCGATCTCGTACAGTGATACAATTGATTCCCCTTGAAGTCGATATTGAATCCCAAGTAATTGATCACACATCAGTGCAGTCGTTTATCATCCCTCGATATGCGCTCAAACTACAAAGAGATGGAATCCCATTTTTTTCGACTCAAAGGAAACATTAGACTTTCTGGAAAATGAATAATATGCAATGCATAAATGTTAATTTTTGTTGCACGTTGTTTTTTGAGCGACGCTGTTTTAATGCATGTTTTGTCTGTCTTGCATGCAGGGATTCGGTTTTGTAACATTCGAAAATAGTGGTGATGCGGAGCGCGCACGAGAGAGACTTCACGGCACCGTGGTTGAGGGCAGAAAGATAGAGGTGTGCATGACAAAATGATTATAATGTCTGTAGCACTTAACAACCTCCCCCCTCCCTCCGGCCTCCCCCGCACCCGTCCGCACCCCTCCACACCCCCAGCCTGTCCCGTCCGCCCTAGGCTAAGATATCTGACTCGTTGATCCGTGAACCTTATCTGTGTTCTCCCTTTACTCTCTAGACGGTCATTTAAAATGCCGATCGAAAGAGAGCTTGTGTGACAGAGAAATGTAGAACGAACCTAACGTCTTGGGAAGAGCGAGGTAAGATTATTCAACGGCACTATCGACCACTTCAATACTTCCTAGATATACATGTATTCTTGCTGCATTTTTTCTGTAACTAAATTAAAACTCAATTCACTCTTCATTTCCCGATCTTAATTGGCTTTGTTATTATTATCGAAAGTGCAAGCGCTTATAAAATGATTACGCCTTGCCCGAGCCGCCAACCGCTTGCTCGCCGCTCGCAGGCCCACTCGGTTGGGACTGGCGCACGCGCACTGCACAGGAACAGCTCCCCAGAGAGCGGGCCTCCGCGGAGCTTTTGCCAATCATTATGTTCCCCTTTTCCATTCTTAGCTTAACATTGAATTTGTGCTTGCTGCTAAATTCTGATTTCATCGTTACATTTTCAATGCAAAAACAAGTTATTTGTTGAGTTATTCTGAAACAATCATTGTGATTTTACCACAAGCATGAATGGGTTGGTTGCATAGGAAGAAATCACTTGAAAATTTCAATGATTACCATTAAAGAATGATATTGATTTCTACAATACTTAACTCTTACTTTCTTCTTATTCTACAACGATAAAATAATAATGAATCGTGACATCACGATTCACTAGCCTCTCGCCTCTGCAACGGTATGCATACAACATTCGTATGGGGACGGTGAACAAGCTTGAATGTACATTTATAAAACAATATATTTTCAAAATATCGACAATATTTGTTTACTATATTACATGTAATTTTTACTTTCATTTTTAAGGCATTAAAAAATCTTATAATAATTTATTAACAAAAAAAAAATTAAATTATTGATACAATTATTTCATTTCATTTGATTTTCCGTAGCGATGCAACGAGCCCATTACGTATTTTCGTTTGTATTATTTACAGAATGTGCGCTATATTTTTTCCAAATTCCTTTTAAAAAAAAAATCTTTTAAAACATTTACTTATCTATCTTTAAAGTTCAAGTGAATCAATCAATATAAAATACTATGATAATCCATGAACAAAAAATTTACAAAATAGTCACTTTCATAAGCAGTATAATATTATGTAAATAAATTAATCATTTAGTGATTGTTAATGCTTCATTACGGGTTTAAAAATTGCTACGCATTGTCGGCAGTTCGTATTATGCTTGTATATTAAAAATAACGTTTGATTTACAAACTTTAGCCGTCCCCCAAAACGACAGTCTTGATTTGTCTTATTACAAGAACACCTTCAGAAAATGCTGAAAATTTTGCTGAATTGGATAAAATTTAGCCGAGACAAGAAACATACAAATACATATTTTTTTTATTCATGGATTTATAGTCTTCGAGTTCAGTTTTATAATTCTGTTTCTTTTCTTTGAGTGTATTAAAACTATGATCCATATTGCTTTCATTATATGATCGACAATAAACACATTTTTTACAAATGCACATGTTTTAATTAAACAAGAACATTGGTTATATTGTCTATCATTATATTGAACATATTTCTACAATCCGGTATATATATCTCATACATTATATTTTCTTTAGAAATCAATGGCTGCTTTCCGTGTTACATTATGTAGGTACCTAATAAAATGAAACCAATTTTGATTTGCTATCAACTGCAACTGCAATGTCGCGTGTACAAATGCGATTATTCACCTAAAGCTATATATGCCAGTGCATTGCAAAACCTTCACTGTTGGTGATGACATTTTCGCATAATTTAAAGTTTTGGAGATGCAAAAATCCATGCCTGCAATTCAATGCGGTGTGGCCTTCACTGAACTTCCACAAAATCTGCTTTCTCAAAATGATGGTTGTAATTGTACCATTTTACTTATCAAACATTGCAGACATCCCATTGATTATAAGATCAAAGATGAAAACGTTCTTGCACAATAACAGTAGCTAAGGCCCTGTGTACAAATCCTCCTGTATTCCAAAACTAGTAATTATTGGCTGTGCATCTAAACGAGCTGATGTATTTGAACAATGTCCGAAATACCGAATGGAAATTGTATTACTTAGGCCTGCATTACATCATAGTTACCGGATTGTAGAGATTAAATGTGCATCCTACTGAATTATTATTATTTGATAAACAATCATTATTTGTTTCGGACTCCTCTTATTGCTGTAGAATATGGTTTGATTATTTATCAAGTAATAAATTAATGTTTTCTATCCTATGTATCCAATGAACAATGATCTAAGTATGTATTTCATCCCAACGTAGGTTAATAATGCCACTGCGAGAGTGCAGACGAAAAAACCCACACCGATGCCCAACGGTAAGTCTCTTCCTGTTTCCTTATATGCAAAATTTTTACTATTGATTTCATCAAAAAACACAAGTTCATAAATTTATATCTTTTTGTTAGGCATTGTCCTGTACTTACACCATATTAGGAAGTAATTATTGTTATTGATCGTTTTTCTGTATCATGTTACCTACATCCATTTGAATTAAAATACACATGTATATTAACTACGTATATAACAGTGCACACGCCGGTGGGTCGGTGTATGGTTGGATACGTCACTTCCGTCCTAATACACTACCCCAAAAATCGTTCCCACTCCTCTAGTGTAACCGCGGCACGACCAAAACTCACTGTGTCCACAACACTATCCGGATGCTATTTAGTATTGAGAAACTTCTTTATACTTTCCGCTTGTGTTTTCCCTTCCATCCAGTGATTCTGACTAGGAACGGATCGGTCCCAACACTGGGTGAGAGATGTAACTGACTTCGATGTTGACCGTTGCATTTGAATTTAGTTTTCCATTTATGTAGTGGGTTTGTAGTGAACTTTTCGGAATGCTAGAGAATGAGCTTACCCTCTCGATGTGCTCGCTCGCCTGGCACGAAGCTGCAACATGCTCTTTCCGTACTCCTTCGATAGCATCCTTAGTCTTTAGGTCTATCGCCCGCCTCCCACGGCTCTATACCCTTTTACAATTTATCACGTTTTTATCTGCAAGATTTTCGTACCCATCCCTGGCAATGTTCGTTGTTGGCTGGATTCATTGCAGTTCCTGCACTTTGGTGGAGTCGTTATACTTAATGTGCGCTGTGAATGCGGTAGGTAAATGAAGAAATTAGTGCAACATAACGATTAGTGTTTCTACCGTCCACGGCCCGGTCCTACTTGGCGCTGCCAGACATGGAGCGGGAGCAGGTGTCTGCAGTGCCCTGATATTACCATTGGCTTCAATACAAAATGCCTCGTATCTCCATCGAGGAATTAGCTCTGACGACGTTTCTTCGCTGTCACATCGCTCCCCCGCTCTGTGTATGACGTGGCTCTCACGGCTCGCTCGTGTCTGTAGGCTCACTCTGATAGCTGGTGGTGGGCAGATAGCATGCGAAGTGATACGGGTGTTCTAATGTTGTAATTTTGTTTCAGTGTGCGTGCAATGGCCTGAGGGTAAGGAATCCACATATTCAGGTAGCCTTGTGTTTAAAGAGTATCTTACATTCATGCGCAACCTTATAACTTGGTCATGAACAACTTTTTCTAAAAACGAAAAGCATGGTCAATGTGAATGGGCAGTAGGACACAAATTATCCGAACTTTCGTTTTTGTGTTGTATGTACTATTTTAAAATATAGTTATGTCTCTTAGATTGTGTATTCGATTAATACTACACTTTGACACAATACTATGTGCCTTAATACATTTTGCAAGTATCCCATAATTATTATTTATTTACTAAACGGCCCAATTCGTTCGGACAGTAAGTGTTCTACTGTAAATTGGTTTGCATAGTTATATTTGCATCAGTATCAGTATCCCTCGGCATATCATTTTGTGCTCAGTCTCCCTGCATCGTATACATATATGTCAGAGGTACTAGTCCATTTCGAGAAAAAAAATGTGATTGATGACATTACACATATTAACAGTTTCTCGAAGTTGGCTTTTGGCAACTATAAAAAATATCCTTTTTTAGAATTTCTGTCAGCAAGATCGTTAGATGCATCAGTGTTTTAGACGTGTAAAATCAGCTACCCACGAGCTACGACGCGACGGTGGGCGATAAAGGAGCAGCGGGTGAGTATGGTAGTGGCGGAAGACACGGAAGGCAGCGGCAGGCAGTGCAGGGTGTGTGTGCGCAGGGCTGCGGCTGTCGGGCGTGTCGTGGCCGTGGCTGGGTGCCGCGCCGGCCGCCGCGCCCGCGCCGCCGCTCGTGCTGGCCCCGCGCGCTGCGCAGCGTCGGAGGTACCGCCCGCCCCGCACTAACCCGGCATGAGTAGACTCGCATCCCCGTGTTGTGTGCATGTAGCGGCCGGTCCGGCGGCCTCGGCGCTCCGCGGTGCCGCCGTGCTGCGCGCGCGCCCGCCGCTCCACCTCGCCCCCCCCGCGCACCACCCGCACCACCTCCCGCACAACCCGCACGCCGCCGCCGCCGCCGCAGCCGCAGCCGCCGCCGCCTCCTCACCGCTCGCTAACCCGCTGCACGCCTACGCGCAGTGAGTACATCCCCTCCGCACCGCCGCACCTCCACACCACCACACCACCACACCACACCACCACACCACCACCACCACTCCATCCCCCTTCCACAACCCCTTCCTACTCAGTGGCGAGTAACATAAAGCAAGGGATAATCGTTGTGAACAATTAAAAAAGTAGGGATGGGTAAGTAGTGCATTGAAGTGAATATCTTTGTGCGTAACCGAGAAGCCACATTTACTAAACAACACTAAACCAACACCAAAACATATTTAACAGCGCTAATCAACATCAGATAACACTAAACTACAGCAAATACCACAAAAATAACAGCAACAATTACCAAGATACTAAAGAAACGAAGAAACAGACAAACTGTCATTATTTTATGATTTGTTTTGCGAACTGTCTTTTGTTATTTAGAATATAATAACTTTTTTTATTTATCCATATATTTGCTATTATATAAAGTAAATAAAATAAAGTAAATAAACAACAGGAAGGTACCAACACTGAACAACACTTTACAAAATCTTCTAAACCAAACCAAACTGCCCCAAACAATACTTCAGTCAGTCAGTCAGCGTGATTGCATCCACTGCTGGACATACGCCTCTCCAATTTTTCTCCAGTGCTGAACAATCTTTCGGAACAATACTTAAAATGAGCAAATATCACTGAACATTACTAAACAATTCCAAACATACTCAGAAAATAACATCAATTTACACTTAAGGTGGCCCAACCTGGCGGGCCTAACTCATTCGCGGGCACGGTACAAAACCGTGCTGTTGCGCTCTGGAACCTTCTCTGTTTCAAAGAATAAGACAGGCTCCGTGATGAGGAAGATGCAATATGTCCACAAAAAAGACAATGTGCATAGTGTATGATTTGGTAAGATTTACGAAAATTTTAATTTCAAAACAACTTATAGCTAAAAGTAAACCACGACCGCTGTAGTCAAAAATCTAACAAAAACCAAATAGATTATAAATCTTGATTAAATAAGCTATGTCTGATGATTAATCTTTTTAAGATGTTTTACTTTATCATTGCGTAATCCACCTCCAAAGTTATTGTATAAAACACGCGTAAAATTCGAACTTTCGGACCTTATAACTTAGAAACCAAACACAATTTTACAATGCCAATGGTCATCAGACATCTAGTTCGATCAAATAAAGCTGTTTTGAGCAAAATTTTGGATCTTTAACAAGAAATATGGGCGTGATCTTCTTTCCCCTTTTGTATGGGGAGATGAGCGGGATGGGCCACCTTAGAACACTACTTCACCAAACAACACAATAATGCTATTAAAAGTATATATTATTTTATTATAATTTCTTGCGGTGGCATAGGTGCAGGCGTCACTGCCAGTAACAAGTCTTGTTCCAGAACATATTTTTTTTATTTTGATCCATTGCCTCTATCTGTCGTTTTCACTTAATTGTGATCGGGCCAAATATCTGGGCTACGCCCAAATTACGTAGAAGTATGTAAATAAATTTAATAGATTTAATTAAGATTTTGATCATTATTGTTGGATTGTTTACATAGATAATGAAATAATTTGAAGCACAATATCACAAACTGTTTCTTTGAGGTGATTTTTTCGACAATACCTAAATATTTTCAGAATGAACTACATAAGATTGGAGATGCGGCACCTTTCATCCCTAATGTTCTTTCCTGAAAGCCTCAACCCAACTCTGCCCTGAAATTCCTCTGCTTTTCTCCCTTGGTACGTCCTCCTAATTCGAACTTTTCTTCTATTAGAATAGCTTAACCGTAAGGTAGATGAAATGTTTTCTTCTTTTCACTTGCATTCCTGCTTTGTAAATTGGTAAAACTTACTCCACTGTACATTTTAACAATTTATGTTCTTAGATGGAAAGTGAGTAGATTCACAAGTATGTACACTGGCTGGCATGCAGCAAGTGCATTTTTATTATTCTCCATTGCATAGCAAATCCTACTATGTTCTAATTTAACAAATTATGATTTCTGATATTTATGTTTTTGTGTGCAAACATGTTGTTTTCATAATTTTAAATAAGACTTGTGCATTTCTTGAGGTTTTTTATCAGTTGTACATGTAGAAGTAAACTATTTGTTTAGCTCGGTATGTAAATAAAATTGTATGCCAACAATCATTATTAGCAATAAACATTAAACTGTCGGGTCTCCACCTTAAAGTGAAGTAGCATTTTTCAAATATTTTTCCCGAATCTAGAATCTTTAATTTCTGCTTACATAATGTATTTTTTAGGGAAATAAAAAAGCGTAGTTAATGAAGAAATCTCTGTGACACCAGTTTGACACAGTGTGCGTTATAGTGGAGGTAAACTAAATACTACCCAGCGTTCGGATGCATGCATGCATACATATGAAGAGCGTAAAAAAATATGTATGCAATTGTGCATAATTAGGTGTTAAAAACAGTTTTAAAAAAATGTTTCTTTAATCAACTATTTTCGCTATTTGTGAAAACCATAAAAAGCTATTATGGTGAGGTTTTTAGTGATGTCAAACAATGAACAACTCGCATACATTACCTTTTAATGTTCTTGATAATACCCATCCTTGTGTAGGTGTTACATAAATAAATATTATATAACTATATTGATTATTCATACATTGTTTAAATGTTTTTTTCGCAGTGTATATTACGATCCGTTCCTAGCGGCTGCAGCATCGGCCGACTCCAACTACAGACTGCAGGTGGGTTTTGTGTAGACGCGAGGGTTGGGGAGGGGGTGTGCGCGGGTGCTGCGCGGGGCGAGGCACAGACAGCCGTCGAGAGCCCGTGTGGAATGTAGCGTGTGTTGTTGCAGGCCTCCAAGCCCGCCGCCGAGGTAAACAGCGCTCCACCGCCCAAACTACTTGCCTAGCTCGCTCTGTAACTCCTTCATACCTACTTCGCTAATGCTTTGTGATTAATATGTACTCGCTTCTGAATATCCGTAGAGTTGTCCGTTACATTTCCTGGATATTGTTTTGGCATTTCGTTTTCTACTCGATTTGAGTTTGTGTAATGTTGGTAAAGCAATCCGTATCGGTGGGGAGCACATTTTGTTTTGGAATGTTGTGGTAACCGAGAGTATGGAGCAGCACTCACGTGGGGTGGGCCTCGGATCGCTTCTGACTATTCCTTCGTCTCTGTGAGCGTGGTGTGAGACGGCGAGCCTGAGAATGTGTAACTAGATGGAGCCGCGGTGAATTCTCCTAAGAACGCTGAGCCTGTGGGTATCTCTAACTCACAGTGTGAGCCCACACTAACGGGCAAGCGGGGCGGAGGCTGCGGTCGCTGCCGTTGATCGTAGAGGCTGATGTTTTGTCCTCACCTACCTACGCATGCTCATCACTTTTGTTAAGGCGCATATATAAAAATTTAAATATGGATATTAAAAAAACTAAATTCTATTTAATGGCAGCTCGGTTTAAGTTTCAAATAGATTGATAAGGTTATCTTGATACTCATTGAAATAAAATATTCATCAAAATAAACATGATGACCTTATTTTTTTCTGACCATTATTATAATATATTATCTTATGTACGCTCTTATCTCTTCAAAGAATGGTGGATCTGTAAAGATTTTGTACACGGCATATACGCGCCTTAACATTGCTTTTATTTTTCGGATTTTAATCCCTGCAGCTAATATCATATTAGTCAATTTGGTTGTTATTCTTCATTACTTAGTGTGGCAATTCAATAAGTGACACATTTATTATGTAAATTCATTCGCACAATATTTCTCTAACTTTGCTCAACATCTTAGACTAAACGAATAACTAACACACAGACTAGACAAGTTGACCAAACATAACTAAGTATGTTATCCCTCCTCTATGCGATCAATAATGCGTAATGAGTTATGTATTTATTCATATTATGTCAACCCTACGTCACTAGTGATCCTACAGGACTACTATGTATAATAATAAGATTAACCTATCTTGTAATTTTTGTGATAGTAGGCCTCTCATAGTGTCCTGCCTTGCCAGAGGCGGGCGGTGGGATCAGACTCAGGTGGCACGAAATGAAACATTTCCTATGTGTTTCCGAATTCAGTGCTAATGAAAAATTACATATCCATTTCGATAAGCGATCTACCAGAATAGATCGGAAGCTATTTACTGATTCAGTGTAGATTTAGGAGTGTGTATTCCGTATGTAAATTAATTAGCGCATTAATTGACCTCCAGGTCCTGAAGCACAGCCTTATTATGTTGGAAAGTTTTTTTTTTCGGAATTCGCCATTGTCAACTACATTTTCTTCCACAGCCCTCCATGATAATAACGCAATAATAAAAAATAAGCTATTTTTATTATTATTTGTAGTCATGCAGGATTGTAGACATTAGATACTAACTATGTATTGTTTTTTGTATGTCTTATAGACGAGACCATAACCTGTATCTATTTAATAATATTTCAATGTAATAATACCCAAAGTATTCCTTATTGAATAGTCACTGCAATTTTAACATTGTTCACTTAGTTGGAGAAAAATAAATAGTAAAATGTTGGTTTGAGCGCATGAAAGATCAAATGACTATCCAATATCATGATCATAAAATATGAGTCTAGTGTGACATGTGCGTACATGTATCCCACCCGCCTCCGGTGCCTACCTAAATCGGTTTTGGGTTTTGCTATCCACTGTAATGTATTGGGGAAATAGTTTCTGGCGGCTTTATATTATGTAACATTACTCACGCACTAAGCCGAGGCGGCAACCAGTTGGCCGTGCGAGTAGTGTTGCCGCTAGCCGGCGCGGCGTTACCTCTGCCGTAAGTCGGATCTTCTAGAGAAGGGTAAGAAAATATTCTCACCATTTCCTCTACAGTGAAGGCTACCATTGAAAAACTGCTTACACAGTAATACCCCGGACTTTCGCTATAGGTGAAACCGCCGTAACGTAAATCGAATTTACTTAAGTGGGGGTCCAATTTTGCAAGTAAATACATACAAATGATTGATTGGAACCAGAGACTAAAGAAAACAATATATAATTTAGAAGATAAACGTTAATTAAAATATAAGATACTACAACAAATTATTATGTATTGAAATGAGACCTTCCGTCAAGTTTGCAACCATCATTTGATCTTGTGATTGAACTGAGTCTAACGAATCTTGTAATTTAAAATTCTGATAGCTGATCAATTGTTAGCTCCTAATTGTGCCTTGAACTTCATTATCGTCCACCTCTAAATATAATTAATTGTCTGGCAAGATCAACCACTTCTTCAGTTACATTATCAATTTGATCAGGCACTGATTCCGCCTGGGTTTCGAATGCCAACACGAATACCGTAACTCCGGATTTGTGTAAGTTGGGGTAGCGTAAGTCGAGGTATTACTGTACTCTTTGTTGTTTATATTTTCTTTAATATTTAAAGAATTCTTATAGTGATTGCAGTTCTGTGTAATGCAGGGATTTAAAAAAAAAAGTACTACAACTACATTTATTTTTTACTGAAAGGTTTCGTTCACTGGTATGGCACTAGTTATAGGTCAACTTAAATGGGTAAAACACAATAAAACGATTGGTTGATATTTTTAGAACCACTTACATCAACTAGAGAAAAGGGTTTGAAGAGACAACCTGGCCTTATATGCTCAGATGTCACACGGTGCTTTTGGGTTTTTTTGGGGAATCTTACCTTTATGGTGCTGCAAAACATTAAAGGACGTAGCACGTTCCACACGATCACTTGTTTAGGTTAGGTTAGGCAAATTCATCCAAATGAAAATCGTGTTTCATAAAAGCTTAAGTAGAATTTTACTTGCAGGAGGTTGCAGTTCCTCCAACTTACAATTTTATCCATACTTCTGAAGGATCATTATTTGTTACATTTCATTTACACATTGTTCAGTTTCCTGTTACAGGATTTAAATTGAGTGTCATTATTAAAAATATTTGAATAGTATAATGGACCCATATCAACGGTTGTTAGCTCGAGATGACGCAATGTAAAGTTGTGTGGTGCGCAGGCTGCCGCTGCGGCGGCGGCGGCTGCGGGGCCGCTGCTCAAGTCGCCGCTGACGTCGGCGCAGCACGCGGCGGCCGCGGCCGCGGCGGCCAACTACGGCGCCGCCGTGCGCGCTGCCGCCGCCACCGCCGTCTCCGCCGCGCCCCACACCGCGCCCACCCTCGCACCTCTCGCCACGTGAGTACACATTTTTATATTTTTCAGCCCTAAATTTTTCATATCTCATCCACTGTCATGATGTTAGGCAAGATACACCCCACATTCCCAAAAGAACTAGGAATGCCATTACATTGAACTGGATGGAAAACACGGTACATTTTTAATGCACGATAGTAACATAGATTAATAATTACTTACTGGCGTAAGTAGATGGCCCACCGACATAGTGACGGAAGTATCATGCAATATGTGTTACGCAAGCCGGCTCTCTATTGTAATAAACATATAACTAAGATGGTAACTTCTATTCAATCGAAGAGATGGCAGCTATCAGGCTCACTGTTTTCGATCTATTAAAAAACGTCAAGCAGCACGTCCCGCTCCACATACGCGAGCGGTAAGCCGTCAAACTAAATATTATATTAAAAAGTCACTTGATTTTAGAGATTTTAAAAAAATGTGTGAATTGATTCAAAATTGTATATTAGTCAACTCTGAAACAAAATTTTATTATTAATCTATGAATAAATCAGCTTGTAAAGCACTGTCTATTGGCTATTTCGCAAGTTCTAGGTATCCATGCAGTTACGCCATCTATTTTACGTCCTTTCGGTATTGACCTAATGGTGATACATCTAGGTCTTCTTTCATTTATGATAGTACCAACATTAGTGAACCACATCCTTAGTCTTACATTAAATTTCGAACCATTCGAAGCGTTTTCCATCCCGAAACTACGTTTTATTGACAACACGAATATTATGTCCACAGATATGCCAGAGAATATGCAGATCCTTACCTAGGACATGGTATTGGCCCGGTTACAGGATATGGGGTGAGAATTATTTGTTTCGAACCTTTACAGACATTTCCGATGGGTTTGACCTAACTCAGATGAGGTGAATAAAATGAACGAAAGTTGCAAAGTTCAAAATTTTTAAAAAGTGACCGTTTATTCGGACCAGTGTACAGTTGAATTTCGTTCGCCATACTCCCTTCCATACTCGACGGTACCACGTCATCCCACTTACCTCTTTCAATTGTATAGCATTTCCATGTTAAGATTTGCCTACATATAAATAGTTTTTTACAGATACTGTGTCACATCCTAAATGTTGGTTGTCGTGTTGCAGACGGCGGTGTACCGAAGTGGCTACAACAGGTTCGCGCCGTACTAGACGCGCCGGCCACAAGCACCGCCGGCATCGCACTCGGGAGCAACCACTCAAATAATACTCGAATATGATAACTCATTTACTCCTCTCATACCTTAAACATGACAATGGACTCTCTTTGTAAATCGTACAAAATTGTTTACTTTAAGATTGGGCGTTCGCTCCAAGCCGCGCTGTAAACTTAGCTTGTCGGAGTCGCGGGCTCGCGCTGTGCCGGGCCGCGCTGCGCCCTAAACGTTTAGTTTCATACGCAATGAGTAGTTACTATTTCTTATGAATACCAAAGTAATTGAAGGTTTCTTACCTTTAGTTTGTTAAGTTCGGTAATATTGTAAATTTATTTTTAAAATCATAATGTGTAATAAAAGCGAGCAGCTAAACGTTTTGCATTGTAGGTAGAATTGTTTTATGTAAATAATGTTACATGATATCTGATTTTGCGCTTACAGATCCAGTCGCATTACCTGTTGAATACTTTTTTACGTCCTTCATCTTTTTAGAGTAGGTAGCGTCTCTAAACGCGTAATGACAATAGAATTAAATACTACATAAAATGTTTAGTGAGCTTTGCACTGGCATATCATAGTGACTGAAATGTAAATATATTCATAGTTATACATTCTAACAGCCAAATCGAACAATATTTCTCTTCAGTACATATTTTTAAACAATTAGTTTTTACCTTTAGACAGTCAGAAAATTGTAAGTAAATAACGTCATAAGTTTTAAAGTATAGCCCACCAAGATGTGTTTTTAAATGCATACATAATTTAATTCTCTAACTTAATTACTATTCTCCTTTTTTGTGGTGCTTAAATGCCATATTTTATATTTAGGAAGAGAAGTTAATCAAAATAATCAACTTGTTATCAATTACATACTTGTAAAGATATTCAAAAGTAAAAAAAAATGCAAATAATGCCATTTAAGAAGTGCTCACGTTATGTAGGTGCGTTAGGTATTCATCATCATATTTAGTTATCGTAAATTATCACTATCGATTCAGAAGTGTAGGTTGGTTCCTCTGTTGCTGAAAAATGTAAAGGATATTAGGTTCAAGCTAAAACTTTTCATGTTTTCCTTGAATATGTGAAAAATAAGTCACAAATTTGCAGTGTGCTTCCCATCGTTCATGTTTTCTGGTAGCACAAATATTTAAATGTTCTTGAAAAGTTAAAGTAGTGTCGAGCTCGGAAAAGATTGTTCGTGTAAGATGCGTATCAAGTAACAGTCCGCTTGTGGTCAGTTTTGCCAAACATATTCTTGCACAAAGATGCCATGCGTGGGTGGAATATGTACATGTCTAAAAAAACTTTTGTACACATTCTAACGCTGACTCTCATTGTAGATGCCATGGCAATAATCGAGAATAGTCCGACATTCATGCCTACCATGACAATTGTATACTTAACTATACCTATACATAGGGAGGTTAGAAATTAAAATTGTTGTTCCATATGCGACCAAAATGTGTAAAATGTAGAACTATAAAGTGAAAGAGGTGAACCTGCTATAAGTAGGCACGAGTAACCGCCGAAGCCGCACAGAGGGCCCACGGCCTGTCCGGCTCTGCCGAAGCATCTCCAACGCATCTTTAGCCTCGTTATTGTCGAAGCTAACCACGACATTGTGAATATTATTCCTTATCTACTAAGTGTAGAAGCTTTAGGGTAGATTATAATAGAGGAAAGTCTCTGGGAGTTTTTACATATCATCGAGGTTTCTCCTTTAAAATATGCTTTTTATAGTGTTCTAATACTCTATTATACAGAAACATATTCGTGAACAACCCATTGTTCTCTAAACATTCACTTTTCATAAATGGTAGGTAACAGGAAAGGGGTCCAACCTAGTGCGAAGCCGTGCGGACCGGTTGCCGTATTTAAACGGCTATTGTTCGCTGTAAATGTGCTCGACTCGTGTTCGTTACGTCGAAGTAACGTGGTCTCCCGTTCGCGCGAACTTGTCTTCCAGCAATTCGCAGCTTTCTTTCAAGTTTCCAGTGACTCGTGGGCAAACATGGAAGGAGGAAAGTATTTTTTTTACTTTCGTTTTCTAATTGAGCCAAATAGTAATATGAGTGAAATGTACGTGATGGCTGGCTGTCACAGGGCACACGTAGCTAAACTTCACTTTATATTGGGGCTTAAATATTTTCGTGCTTTGTAAGTAGATACTCGCAAGCGAACATCATCGTGGCAGCAAGCTTTAAATATTACGTTTTTACCTCATTTCTATTCTGTCATAAGTTTTAGTTAACTTTAGTACTGTAAACCGCAACAGAACAAAGAGAACATCTTTTCTTTAATAATGATTCTAGTCTTGAGTGCGCACAATCATTTACAAGCTGCTTTTATTTTGATGGTGCTTTTTGGTTGATTACATAAATAGCTTTGTAATACAATATCCAATAGCGACTTAGGAGTTTTGAAGTAACGTTAAGTGCGTTAAGTGTAGTCTTTAGTTTCGGTGCCTGTCTGTGTCATGTGCACTTCATTTGGGTATGAATTTTCCCTGCGTACGCTCGTGCTACAATACTCAACCACAATTCTATGTGTTTATTGATTTAAGTCTCTTTATAATTATTTTTCAACAATTTCGTAATTTTAGTACATATTTTATCATTACTATAATGGAATAAATAAACATAAGTACAGAATCAAGTACATTTTATACGATTTTACGGCTTTTATAGATTAGCGGTGAAAAATGTAATGTAGGTAGGTGCAGTGATTGGGTGAGCGGAGACGATGAGGAGAGGGCGAGGGGATCGGCACCACCACGTCTCGGGGAAGCTTAATTTCCTCAGTAGAGAATAGTTTTCCAACTATATTTGTAATCATTGGTCGAATACCTACATAATTTATAATGATTTTTATGTCTCATTTTTTTATTGATTAATTGGAAATGAGGTTTATTTCTATAATTTTTGTATGCATTATATATTTTATTCATTATTGTGAATAACTTGTATTTCATATGCATACCTTATTTTGTAATTTTGTTATATTCTACATGTAAAACTTCACCATACCTCTAGCCAAATTGTTATTATTCTAAAAAAATGAGAATTTAAATTACATATCCAAAAATACGGTTAGTGTGAACCTTCATTATTAAGAGTTTAAAAAATCATAAAACCACAAAAACATATGTATGATAATCATTAAATTAAGGATAATATGTATTTTTTAAATGTGATTTTGCCAATGAGACTACGTACACGATATCGAAAGAGAAGTTGATGAAATTAGAGTTTAGTTTAACTAACCATTGTTATGCTTTAAATGGAGCCCGTAGTTTACATTTACCTACATACAGCCTGCATCCGTAGCTCTCCACTTGTAGATCTGTTCTAGACTAATTAGAAGCTAGCTGTCGTTTCAATTTATGAGTATGTTTTCACACAAAATATGTGTTCTAACTGTGGTGGCTCCTCACATTCCCAACACAGTTTCATGATTTTTGACGCTTAACAAACATTCTCCTCTTGAATTGATACATATTATGACCTCCGCTATGATTGTACTTTACATAAATCAAGACTCTACCTGTAACTGTCATGTTGAGACTATATTATCATTGTGGCTTCCTGACTCACTCGTCATTCGTCACTTGCTCATCGGCGGCAGTTACGGAACGCGCCCGCAGCTAGTTATATGCGAATCCATTTCCAATCAATCTGATATGATAGTTTACTTAAAACTTCCACTAACTTATTTCAATATGGACAAACATGTACGCACATAGAGACGTGTGTTCTTACACGGCGAGTGTTAGCTAGTACTGTCGCTCGCTCGTCGGTAGTGCAACCCACAATGCTACATAATTTTTTGCACAATGATAAATGTTGTGTTGTTTTATATTAATGTAACATATTGTAAAACCTACCCACTCTGATGATTTGAAGAATTTGTAGAACCAAAATCGCATGTCGATTCTTACTGTTAAGGTAGCTGGAGCTAAGCACACTTGTTTGTCAATTGCACATGTCGAATCAGTTGTACTAGTCTAGTAGTTAGGGAAGCAGAGAGCGAGTGTCACTTGCCGGCCGCTGGCCGCAAGCGCAGATGGAGGCAGGCCTCAGGGCGGCTTAGGCGACAACAGTATTTCAAATACAAAAAATTGTGCTCAATTCCGAAGTCGGTGTATGTTATTCGTAACGTTGTAATGAATACTTGGATGTTTTGAAAAATAAAAATAAAATATAACAATAGATTTGTTACATAATGAAAGTCTTCCGTTTGGCACACATTTTATAGAATTATGCACATTTTAATGTTTGCACACTTTTTGAGAGGTCAATGTGAGGTGGAGCATAGGTATGCTGTATATTGGTATGAGATTTATATTTAGTGTTTGGATGATTTTGATAAGACGGCGGCAAAACATCTCTCGGCACAGAACTCGTGATAAGGACAAATAGTTTTGTGGTGTGTGATGGATTTCTACATTTTGCATGTAGAAATGGGAGCCTTGTCTCTTATTGTTCTTGTACATAAACACTTATACCTACTTTTGTTTAATTATAAATATTGAATGAAGTAAAATGATTGCAGCCTCAGGTATTGTGTACTCATTTTACGTTGAATAAATCATAGTATGAATTGTTTGTTTTCATTTATGCAACATTCACGATCTAACTCTTGCAAAATGTACCATCTGGCATCTGTCTGTTTGTCCCATTGACATAACCTTAATTAAGCAACAGACTAACAATCAAAACATATTCGTCTGCATTTACCCCTGCCATAGACAAAGGATAGTAGGGATAGACAGCTAACGTCATAAAACGTACAAAACTTGCTAAATACTTCTTATTTTCGCTGGTACATTTCTAACCAGCGCTATTTGTAACTATAAATTAAGTAATGTCATTGTAAATTAAAAATATCATTGATATTCATTGGTTTGTATTTAATGTATTCTCAAATGTGAATTGCAAAGTCATTTATTAACTTATTATCCCTATTCAACACTTGTATGACGTTATAGTGATACTCTTAGTTTCTTTCCAGTTCTTCGCAGTGTTTTGTTTTGCTGAACTGGCCAATGTTAAAATATGACAAATCCGAGTGCAGTGTACTGTCTATGGATGATGAATAAACAATACAATACTAAACGTCTGTAGTTTTCCGAGTCTGTGCTTCCCCTTGCAGGCCTTTTGACAGTTGTCAGTGCTATTTCTCGTCTGCGCCAACAAATTCGGAGAAGTCGTTGCGCTCCTACACTGTAGATCGAGGTCGCGGTCCCATTTGAACCATCGTTACCAACAGCACGCTCAAAACAGGTCCGATTCGCGCTTACAGCCCTCAAAATGGCGTGCCGTGAACGGTATGAAGTTAGCGCTGTGTCACGGAATGCCGTACACAGTGCTCACGCTTCGGAAGTAGGGCACCGTGTGTGGGACTATCAATGTCACTTTTTTATGTTTCTAAAGAGTAATCATCGTCTTTCCACCTTGTTTTTTCGCGAACCTTTGAATTTACCTCAGTTCAAAATTCAAGTTCAGCAGATTCAAATTTGAGGTGAACTGCGAGCACTAATGTCATTTGTTTCCATAAGCGCGTACACAAATGGTTCGAATCGTTTGTAATGCTTACTGCTTTGAGCGTGCAATCTGATTCGGGACGCTTGTGTACGCTTTTAGCAGTGTAATTGTTTACAGTTCAAATCGGAATGCGCAGTGAGTTGCCTTTTCGACACAGGAGTGAACTGGTCCTTTTTTTGTAAGTCCCATTATGGAACCGTCGACATTAGTTGTGCCAGGCATAGCTTCTTACCTCGCCAGGGCCGGCTGTGTAGGCATGAGTCTATTGACGCGTGGAGTGTCGGCGTGGGTAGGTAGGGTGTCCTTCCGACGCAACGGCCTCATACGGCGCTGCTGGTTGAGTTCGCCCGTTATAAACGTAGCTATGTCGGGTCTTTTGACTAAACTATGTTATGGGAGCCTAACATACCAGCCAAGTAGTCAATAGGTATCGCAAGGTTAGGACAGCATTGCGACCTTCCAGCTCGGGCTACACTTTTTGGCCGGTCTGAATACACACCAAGTCTGAGTTAGGACAGGTCAGGGAATCTACGCCCCCCCCCTCCGCGTGCTGCTGACCTATAATTTATGTTCTGTGCAATGAAACGCGCCAACTTCTCATCGACCATACATTTTGGTCAAAGCTGTATGTCAAAGAAAACAAAACAATTAATTACAATTACTAAACTTTTATTGTTAACATACCACTTGGTTCATAGATTTTTCAGTCTTTAATTATAATACCGCCGATGTGGATTACACACCGCGCTATTAGTGCGGTTACCATGGCGACCGCGATGCCGCCAGCGTGCGCGCTACCAGGGAATTCCGATCGGCGAGTAGAGCAACTGGAGACCCCTCCTCCGCCACCGTGCCGCCGTCCACCGCCACCACGCGCTCGAACATGCACACCGCCGACAGACGGTGCTGGAACACACATCATTGTGGTCACACATTAATTGTGGTCAACGCGCGCGGCGGCGGCGCTTACTTTTTAGGGTTCCGTACCCAAAGAGTGAAAACGGAACCCTATTACTAAGCCTCCGCAGTCCATCCGTCCATCCGTCCGTCTGTCACAGGGCTGTATCTCAGTAACTGTAGCAGATAGAGAGCTGAAATTTTCACAGAGAGTGTATTTATTTTGCCGCTATAACAACAAATAGGTAACATTAAAATATAATTTAAATTAAAGGGGGGGGGCCCTATATATAAATTTCTTCATCCAATCTGTTGGAGTCTCCGGCATCGTCGTGCCGGAAGTCCGACTTATTCCCGCCCAGGTTCCTCCCAGGAAAAGGAATAAGCGTCAAATATGTTATTTTTGAATTTCTGCATTATTCTTGATTATTTACTTCAATTTGGTTAATTTCTTCTAAATATCCGCTCATAAATTTTGCCATAATTTTCGTAGTATGTATTGCTGCCTGTTTTTGTAGAATTTCTATCTTTATATCAGCCTCTAAAGTGTCGATATAATTTTGTGCAGTTTTACTTATTATGCCAGTTGTGCCAATAACAACTGGGATAATTTTGCAAGATGTATTCCATAGCACTTCTATTTTAAGTGCATGGTATTTCGATATTTTTTCTGCTTCTTTTTTCATAATGTTGTAGTCCGAAGGTACTGTTACAACGATCAGGTAGGTTTTTTTTTTTAATTTATTGATGTATATCAAATCTGGTCTATTGTTGGGTATCGCGAAATCGGTGATTACTGGAAGTTCCCAGATAATTTTAATCGACTCATTTTCAACAACATGGGGCTCATTAAGTGGACAATGCCACCAAAATGTTGTTGCTTCAAATGTATGTTTTTTCCTCAGGCACCAGTACACATATTTAACAAGATTGTTGTGCCTTTTAACATACAGAGGTTGTACCAAAATTTTACATCCTGATATTATGTGCATTACAGTTTCGTCTCTTTCACTGCATAGGCGACATTTACCGTCGACATCTCGCTTGAGTATATCCCTTTCAAATTGTTTTGTGATAATTGCCTGATCTTGTATTGCAAAAATCTGAGATTCCAATTTGGGGGTTGTCGGATTTTTTTTTAACCATGTAAACGATTTCTGATAATCTGTATCTGTGTGTACTAGAATTTTGTTGACTATCTGACCGTGAATGGGTTTATTCTTCCACTTTTATTTATTTGTCAGTATTTGCTTTTTAAGTATTTATTGTTATCTTCAGTTGGTTCTAAAATGTTTAGATCAATTCTAAATTGTTCAGCTTCTCTTTTAATGCTATGGATGGTCTTTCCACTATCATGTGCTTGTATTGTCTCTACAATGCAGTCAGGTTCACTTATTAAATACGCTTCCAATTTAATAGTAAGACGTTTATACAAATCTTCCATATTTATTTTCTTTATTTTATTTTATTTTATTTTATTTGGGAAATCAACAGCTTACATATTTAGTAGTCCTCTCCCCCCTTCGTGAACTGGGAGATACAATCGTTGCACATCAGACTTTTGTTGATGTGCTTGGTAGATATTGAGTAGTTTTCTTGTTTTAATATCGATTTTTCTTATTTCACTGACATTGTAGTTAATAATATTAAATGTAAATAATAATACTGGAGAAGCGTAGCTGTTGATTGCTTTCATTATGTTTCTGGCATTAAGTTTTGATTTCAAAATAGTTCTTACCCTTTTTAAGTATAATTTTGTTTTCTCTTCTTTGATTTCATTGTGATTTATTGAAGTGAAAACTTCTTTAGCGGCGCTGAGCACTTTTTTTGGATGGGTAAAAACTTCCAAACTCGCGTCAGGGTCACGTGATGCTGATCGAAAAAGCGTAAGATTGAAGTGAAAACTTCTTTAGCGGCGCTGAGCACTTTTTTTGGATGGGTAAAAACTTCCAAACTCGCGTCAGGGTCACGTGATGCTGATCGAAAAAGCGTAAGATTGAAGTGAAAACTTCTTTAGCGGCGCTGAGCACTTTTTGTTGGATGGGTAAAAACTTCCAAACTCGCGTCAGGGTCACGTGATACTGATCGAAAAAGCGTAAGATTGAAGTTGTCAATAGATTCGAATCAAAACTGTTTGTTTCTTAGTTCAGCTATCATAAACCGATTGTATCAGTTTTAGAAATTTGCGATGATGATTCTGGTAATAACGATGGTGAAAAAGTCGTCGAAATTATGGATGAAAGTTGATTTTTCTAAGAGATAAAAATTAATGTAATATATAAATAAATAACGATATAATATTATGAATAATAACATGTAAATTGTCATATTTGTTTACGATAGCGCAATAAATAAACATTGTATTCTACCTCATAAATGATAGTATTTTTGTACTTATAATTAAACACAACGTTAATACTAAAGTTTTCTCTTCTGCCGGCACTCCCGGAGTGCTACCGGTATTTTTTTTCTCCATTTTCACGTATTCCCAAATATTTATATTTTGTTTTATCATCCAACGATACGAATTTATTTCCGTTTAGTAGTATGTGGTCTTCTCCTACAGTATAATTAGTTCTTTTTCCGCATTTTAATTTGAGTACATTGCATTTGTCTAGTCTAAATTCCATTCCAATGTTGTTGGTAAATATTTCAACAGCATATAATTTTATATCGTCCATATACATTAAATGATTAAATAATCGCCCATTCTTTAGTTTGTATCCGGTTTTGTTGTATTTGTTTAGCATCGATGATAACGGATTGAGGCAGAGGCAAAATATGAACGGAGAAAGGGAATCCCCTTGGTAGATGCCTCGTTTTATTTTTATTGGTTTGGTTTTAATTGTACATGTTTCACTTGAAGCGGTCATATGTACTTGCCACATTTCCATGGATTTAGTTATCAGACTAATTATGTTTTCTGGGCATTTGTAAATTTTTAAGATGAATAAGATCCATTCATGTGGAACTGAATCATACGCCTTTCTGTAATCTATCCATGTCATATTTAGATTTTTTTTATTGTTTTGGGCATCTTCCAGAATGGTTTTATTTAGTATCAGTTGATCTTTGCATCCCCGAGATTGTTTTCGGCATCCTCGTTGGTGTGGTGCCATAATATTGTTTTCCATACAAAGCATATACAATTCTTCATACAGGATAGATGTTAGTAATTTGTACATGGTTGGTAAGCATGCAACTGGTCGCCAATTTTTAGGGTCTTTGCTATTTGTGTTTTTCGGTATTAATGTTACCAGTCCAGTCACAAACCATGACTCAATATCTTCTTCGTTGCTTAGAATTCTGTTGAAGCTATTTAAAATAAAAGGATGTGCCTCAGTAAAATATTTAAGGTAGTAATTATGTAATTTATCAATTCCAGGTGATTTCCAATTATTAATTTGTTTGACACTTTGTAGGAACATCAATTCACTAATTTTTTCAAAGGTAGATTCTCTCTGAATTATTATTTCATCTTCAATGGTCTGTAGCCAATTATTTTCTCGATTAATTGGTACTGGTTTACTAAGAATTTTACTCCAAAATATTTCAATTTCATCTTGAGTTGGCATTTCAGTAGGCATTATATTTTTATCAAATATTTTTCTATAAAAATTATGTTCATTTTCTTTAAATAATTTATTTTCAGTTTTTGTTAGGTTTTTATCTGTATATCGCTTTATTCTTCCTGCGTACATTTTGATTTTTTGTTTTAGATTTTCTATGCAGTTTTCAAGGGTAATATTAGATGTAATACTAAATTTGTCATAGAGTTTATTCTTGATAGAATTTAGTCTGTTACTTATGGTTCCTCTGCTGATTTCTAGTAGCTGTCCTAATTGTTTTTGAAGGATTTCAATTTTTTTCTGTATTCTCTGCTTCCAAATTGGTAAATCATTGATATGTTTATTAGATTTAGTATAAATAGTCTGGTTATTATATTTAATAAGAGTGATTGCAGCAGCGTATAGTATTTCATTTATCTGAAATATATGCATATTCTCTTTTAATATTTTCGGTAGATATTTGTTAATGGTATTAAAATTTTTAATGTAGTTTTTGTTTATTTTCGCTTTTGGCAAGCAAAATCTTTCTTCTATTTTCATATTTTTAGTAGTCTCTACATTTTCTATAAATTGGACGATTAGTGGGTCGGTTTCGATTTCATCAGGCAAATTTTCGTCGTTTGAAAATATGGTTTCTCTTAAGACCTCACTTAAATTTAAGGATTCTTCAATCGGTAAGTCATGTAAAATATAATTATTATTTATCGGTATCTCGAGTTCATCTTGTACATTGACTAAACAATTAACGTCTTCGGTGTTTCTGTTTTCTTGCTCAGATTTATTTCTAATCATTCCAAAAATATTCTCCGTATCTGTAGATAATGTTTCAATTTTTTCTATCGTATTCGTAGGTAACATTCCATAAATAATAATTGTTCGAGCTTGGTTTGATAATGTGTTTCCATTATGATTAGCTAATTTTGGGCTGTTTGGGTTTCTTTCTTTGAATAGTTGGTATAATCTTTTTATGTAGCCACGCCCTTGTTCTCTCGTTTTTAAATAACAAAATATTAGTTCACACATTTCCTTTTGTGGCCACTTTCGTCGTATATTTATTTCTGTATCCAAATCAGAACCAATGTTAAAGTTTTCGCTGTTACTGTTATTCAGAATATTGTGAGTCATCTCATTATTGTTTTGTAATTCAACACTATGCTCTATATTTTTTAATAACTCTGACGAGAGCATTTCATGTTCAAGAATTCTTCTAGCTTGAGTCGATAATGTCGTACCCGTGAATTTTATACTTTTCGGGTTGTTCGGGTTTCTCTCCTTATATAGTTTCTCCAGTCTTGCCAAATACCCTATTCCCATAGATCGTGCTTTATAATAGCAGAACATCAATTCAACCATTTCATCTTTAGACCACATTCGCCTTCTATCTTCTAAAATATTGCGTCGTGGATTAGTTTCTGTTTCAGATGTACCGGCAGCATTATGAGAATGATTCCCTTGCCGCAAAGTAGCATCGGTTGTCCCTGCTGTGTGAATCCATATTGAGTGCTACTGGCCACTTTTATAACATTAAATATGTCAATATGTCAATGATGTCAACTTGTCAAATTTTGTAGCTCCACCTCACATTTCTAATGCCCAATAACTTCTCAAGATGGTTTTTTTCATGAAGATTTATAATCAATTTGGCTTTTGTTTGATTTTTGAATACAATATATCAGTGATTGTGTGGTTCCGTAAAGCCATTGTGTCGTGTTTCCCGGCTTGCTCTGCCTATTTGTGTTTATTGGATTTTCGTATCGCGTAAGTAGGGTGATGTTGTGATGAATGAACCACCCGACCCGGACGACCCCGGCGGCCGCCATCATATGCCGCCGGGGTTCATTCTCGCTCAAGATGCATCTAGCGATAAGAGCGACAACCTTAATGATGCATTCCTAACCCCACCAGAGGCCAGCCATACCATTGAAATTCACAATTCATTCGATAGATTGTCTGATAATGAAGGCATGGACTTTTCCGCCATAATTGGTAAAAGGAAACGAAAAATAAAAGAACATCAAAGAAAAAACAAAAGTAACAAACAAAACTCTCAACTCAAAGTTAAGATTGATTCATCACAATCATCTTTTATCTCGTCAGATTGTGAACATGATGAAATAAAGCAGGCTCCCAATTCTCAGGTTATTGGGCCTCAAGCAGTCCTATCCAAACTAAACATATCCCAACAAGACCTATCCCAACAAGACATATCCCAACAAGACCTATCCAAACAAGACCTATCCCAACAAGATCTATCCCAACAAGGCCCATCCCGGATTTCCACGAATGATATCTCAACTCCAAATCATACCGAACTTTACCGGGACTTTGACAAAGCTCCTTTCTTAGTCCACGTCCAGAGGGTGGAATCAAATCCATCGGCTGGAGTTGTTCTGCATCCAGTTCATTTTGGTCAATTTTTAAAACGGAACTCATTCCAAGGTATCATAGAGTAACCGTCACCTTCAAATCCGCCCAATATGCCAATCTATTCATACAAAATCATTATTTATCCGAAGCCAAATATAAGGCTTTTATTCCGTCATTTAATGTCACAAGAATTGGATTGGTGAAAGGAATTCCAATTGAATGGTCCGAAGAGGATCTTTTGAAAGACATTGAAATTCCTGGCGGAGGAAGAGTCCTCAAAGTCAGACGCTTAAATTTCAAAAAAATGGTCGATGGTTCCCCTATGTGGAAACCATCCCAAAGTGTGGTTGTAACTTTTGATGGTCAGAGTCTTCCTGATAAGATCCTATTAATGTATAATTCTATTCAAGTAGAACTTTACAAATATCCGACCATCCAATGCTTCAATTGCTCAAGATATGGACATACCAAGACAATATGCCGTTCGCAGCCACGTTGTTATAAATGCGGAGAATTCCATTCAGCCAATGACTGCAACATCACAGAAGAAAATGCAAGCTGCCTTTACTGTGAAGGCAGACACTATGCAACAAGTAAAATTTGTCCGGAACAAAATAGACAAAAAAATATTAAACATAAAATGGCAGAAGAAGCTATTTCATATACGGAGGCTGCCAGTCAATTTAGGCCCTCTAAGCGGTCCTTTGCAGAGGTCACCTCCAGCGCTCCAGTCAATAAACCATCCATTCCTACATACTCATACAAAAAAACATTCTTTTCGCAACCTCGAGCTCGCGCCCCTCTTCCTCAGGGGTACGATCGCAACGCTCATCAAGCCCTTCTTAATGATTTCACTCCTCCAACATCTCATAATGGTTCGGTTTTTCGAACTCCTTTGTTGACACCCTCTTCTCCAATTATTTCAATGGACCTTAGTAACCCTGAAAATGTTGACAAATTATTTTCTGCTTTTATAAGTTTTATATCTTCCAATACTTTACCGTCCAACGCTGCTATTAATCATTCTCCAGACGCTTATAATGGGTTCAAACACTCCAGAATCCGCTCACCAGTGGGCTTACCTGACAAAATTAAAAAATAACTTCTTATCCAATATGAACTTTTCAATTTACACTTTAAATTTTAATTTCTTCAACAATATTATTTTACTTATCCAAAAGACAATATATAAAAAATATTTCGGCATCCAAATTTATTACCTGCGTTGTAGCAGAATATTTGGCTCCAAAAATATATATCTGCGACCAGCAGATTTTTGTACCAATGTTTGGATTGTTTTAATAAAAAATCCTCTTTATGTCATTAAAAAAAGCTCTAGCAGATTTTTCGACCACAAAATTTATTACTGCATGGTAGCAGAACATTTGGCAAAAATTTTTTTTATCTGCAACTTAGCTTTCTTTAATTTTTATAGGGTCAAGTTTGAATGCATTCATCTCGCTTCATTTCATCAGAATGTCTTCTACAATAATTCAGTGGAATTGTCGTAGCTTAATCAAAAATAAATCTGATTTACTCCACCTTATCAATAAACATCACCCTATCGTTATAGCAATTTCTGAAACCTGGTTAAAGCCATCAACCCACTTTAAGATTTCAGGATATGTTAGCTTCAGAGATGACCGAGCTGATGGATATGGGGGTTGCGCCCTGTTCATCAACAAAAAAATTCCATTTTCTTCCCTCACTCTTCCTGCCCGAGTTGATGGTATAAATGTTGTTGCCGTTATGGCAGACAATATAACATTTGTTTCGGTATATGTATCGTCTCCTACGCTCTCAACCACTCGATTTATTAAATCTATTTTTCAATCCATCCGCAAGCCTTATGTGGTTTTAGGCGATTTTAATTCTCATCACTCCGTGTGGGGGTCTGCAAATTGTGACCACCAAGGCAATAAATTGATTGAACTACTAGATGAATACAACATATGCCTTCTGAATGATGGTTCACCCACAAGACGGACTCCCCCGAATCAGAATCCGAGTGCAGTGGATCTGACTCTTTGCACTCCAGATCTGGCTGCCCGTCTTTCATGGAAAATATCCAAATTTTCTCACGGCAGCGATCATTTTCCCATTATTATAAATATTCCTTGTCAGGCCCCTCCTTCCATAAATAAATCCCCTCTTCTTAAATATCGCTTGAATGAAGCTGATTGGGTGACGTTCAGTCTGAAAGTAGAAGAGGAGATGTCTAGTCTGCCGATCGTTACCTTAGACAATGTTTTACATTGTTACTCCAAATTTACATCATTATTGATAAGCACAGCAGATCAAATTATTCCGCTCAAAAATACATCAAAAAATCATCGCCTTTCTCCTCCATGGTGGGATTCCGAATGTACCAAATCTGTTCGTGACCGTTCCTATGCCGAAACTTTATATGAAGAGTTTATGACTGATGAAAACTTTTTAAATTTACGCAAAATTCAAGCAGTTACTAAATGTACTCTTAAAAATAAAAAACGTAATGGATGGCAAAATTTTTGCCTTTCTCTCTCACCTAACACTTCATCTTCATTAGTTTGGCGCAATATTAAAAGGTACCGTTCTGTTTTCACGGAAGACAGTGCTTCAATACCTTCATCGGCTTCATGGAAAGACTCATTCCTAAATAAGCTAGCCCCCCCATCCGCCCCTACAGAAGATGAACTCCCGTCCCTTTATTCATTTGTTGGAGGTTGTACTCCCATGGAGGTTCCATTTTCATTAAAAGAACTCAAAATTGTTTTGAATCATGTTAAGGATTCTTCCCCAGGGCTGGATGGGATTCCTCATTCTTTTCTGGTTAAATCGAGAGATACAACCCTTGAATACTTTTTACAAATCATTAATTTCTTCTTTGACTATGGGGTAATTCCTGACTCCTGGAAAACTCAAATAATCATTCCAATCCTGAAATCTGGTAAAGACCCCAATGATGGTTCCTCTTACCGTCCGATTGCTCTGTCTTCTACCTTATGCAAAATTACAGAACATTTAATCAAAAACCGTTTAGAATGGTTCGTGGAACACAGAGAACTTCTTGCTAAAACACAATATGGATTTAGGAAAAGCAGAAGTACAATGGATAGTTTGGGGATTTTCACTACCGATATTCGACTTTCTTTTTCTCGGGACGAGTCTGTTGTGGCTGCATTCCTAGACATATCTGCAGCTTACGATAATGTCCTCCTACCAAAGCTCAAACAAAAAATGCTAAATCTACATATACCAGAAAAAATTGTTGCATATATTTTTAATATATTATCTCAAAGAACAATAATGTTAAGAGTAGAGGAACAATCAAACGACTCTAGAATAATCTGGAAAGGTTTACCACAAGGCTCTGTTCTCAGTCCTTTACTTTATAATATTTACACCCATGATCTTGACAGATCAATAAACTCCTTTTCACGTGTCCTGCAATATGCGGATGATTTACTAATATACTCACCCCATAAATCTATTCCTAAAGGAGCTGAACAAATTGAATACTCGCTAAGATCTTTGAACACATGGTTAACTGAACATGGGTTGGAACTGTCAGCCCAAAAGAGCTCTATAGTAGTATTCAGTAGAAAAAGAATTGTACCCCCTATCACTATCACATACAACAATACAATTATTCCATTACATATTCAAACTAAATTCCTTGGCATAATCCTGGATTCAAAAATGACAGGTGTCTCTCATCTAAATTATGTAATAAAAAAATGTGAAAAAAATATTAACATTATACGCACTCTAGCTGGGGTTTGGTGGGGAGCTCATCCATACTACCTCAAGTTATTGTACAATGCAATAATACGAAGTCATTTGGATTACGGTTCCTATATTTTAGAACCCTGCAATAGAACTGCTCTTAATAAGCTTAACATTATCCAAAACAAATGCCTGCGTATTATAACAGGTGCCATGAAATCAAGTCCTATAAATGCTCTGCAAGTAGAATGCGTTGAACCTCCTCTTTATTTTCGCCGTCAGTTCTTGGCTGATCGTTTCTTGTTCAGGGCAAGCTATTTCTTACATCATCCAATAATTCCGAAACTAAATTTACTATCCCGATTTTCTCATACTGCGAAATATTGGGAAAAAAAGGCTCCCACCAGACTTGTAAAAAGTTATCGTAAGTTCAATAATGTCAAGGCTCCAGTATTCCGTTCTAACTCCTTACCAATGTTTTCATACCCTTTTCAAGTAGTTACGAGCAATGTAGAAGTAATTCCTTTTTTTGGCATTGAAAAAGAGTCTCCAAATGCTAATGAAGTCTTTCATTCCATCCTATCTGAAAACTGGGAAGGGTGGGAGTATATTTTTACTGATGCCTCCAAACTCACGGAGGAAGGCAGTGTTGGAGCTGCAGTATTTCATAAGAACAGCAACATCTACCAACTAATTAAATGCCCTCCAGAGTCATCAGTTTTCACTGGTGAATCAACGGCATTACTGGAGGCAGTCAAGTTTTCATTATTATTAAAAAAATCTAATAAATTTATAATATTTTCTGATTCCCGTAGTGCTCTTCAATCTCTCACTCAGAACCCCTTTCATTCTAACACACAAAATCCTATTCCTTTTTCCATTAAAGACATTCTCTACAATAACCCGGACAAACAAATAGTCTTTGCATGGATTTCGTCTCACTCAGGCATCCTGCCCAATCACCGGGTAGATGATCTTGCTAAACAAGCTGTTCTGCGAGGGGATAAAATCCCATATAGAAACTACCCACATGATTTAATTGCTCTCCCAAAAAAATCTCTTACTGAAAATTGGACCAAATTGTGGGCTAACTCTAGTAGATTTAAGGGTTCAAATTACGCCAAGATCCAGCCTAACATCCCTGCTAAGCCTTGGTTTCATCGTATCAAAATTAATAAATCTTCAACTTCTATTATTTGCCGCCTTAGAATAGGCCACTGCTGTTCCCCTGTTCATTTGGCTAGACTTCATATTAAAGACTCATCAGTGTGCGAATGTGGCCTTGATGACGGGAATTTGGAACATATATTTTTCTGTTGTCCTCTTATTAATAAAACTGCTCCTTTATACGATTACCTTCCTCTACTCCAAATTCCTCTTCCTACCAATATTAATTGCTTGCTCTCTTCATCTAACTTTAAAATTCTAAAGTTACTTGCTTCATTTATCAGTGCAAATGATCTTAAATTATGATTTTCTTATATGTTTCGTTGGCAACTAATTTCAGAACCTTTTACACTATTTGTATATAGCTATGAACTTTGACATTGGCGAAATGTGTTAGATGCACGAAAGCCATTAAAAGGGACCCAAAAGTAGGACCCTAAAAAGAAGAAGAAGAAGAACTTCTCAAGATCTTGATCAATTTAATTTCTGGTTGTAGATTTGTATTGAGGAAGTTCGTGAGTCTTACCTCATGTGTTGATATTTTCCTGTTGGATGTTTTTCGAAAAAATATCAGAACTGTCAGTCGGTACACGTAAAATTTTATTTGGGTGGAATCTTCTTTTAGTCGTAAAATATCTATAAATCTACACTTTCCCTGTAACTAAATATCTAGTAAACTACTTAAAAACCATAAAAGATAATTTTAAAGCCTATTAAAAAATATATTTCCACTTTTTCAAAAAAACTCACACGCAACTACTACGCACTAAGTAATCGCAAATTGTATGTGTTAAAAAGGCCTGCAGAAAACTCCGTGTTATCATGTGTCTTAACCTCAATAACATTTTGAATTCATTACCGATTATTAAACAAATATAGGTTATTTGCGAAACTTTTTTCTACAATTCATTATTAATAATTATTCAGATACATTTGTCACTTAACTATTGCATTCAATATTAGATCAATTTTTTCTTTTACACTACTATATCATTCAAAATATTAGTTTGAAAGATATCAAGTTAGGGATGGATTATCAATCGCTCATATTTAGGCATTTGCTACCACTTATCCGATTTCAATGTTAATTGTACCGACGTATGGCTTGGTATTTCCCGCAACTTTAGGACTACTTGGCATCACGCCAAATCAACACAGGTGCGACCAGTGGGATAAAATGCTTATTACTTGAGATCCAATAACCCGATTCTACTCAAAACTTTTAGGCGTGTAGTGTTAATGTCTTATAACTTGCCAACCACTCACCCTATTTATATGCGTATTTTATCAACGTATAGCATCTCTGGGAGCTGTCAGGTTCAGGATAGGTTACCGTTTTCGATGTTGAGGGTGAGGCTGGCTGTGGTTTGGAGTCCACGTAAAACTCAATATCCCTTCGTTACTTCTTACTAGGTATGTAATATTGCAGTGCAAGTGCAGAAAGGTTCTGGCGACACTGGGTATGATTTCATGTTTCGCATTAATTCTTACGATCTTATAACATTTGGTAGATGGATACATTGTCCTGGACCAGCCTTTTGTACATTTGGGCAACTTTGTATCCATGGAATAATTAAGCCCTGTCACTTGGACCAAGGCTAGCATGTCTTCGTCTTATGAAAAAGACATGTTGTCAGATCATCAATACTAAATAAAACCAAAGCCACCGACACGCATAATCGATGCGCGCCCGTAGTGTGCTACAGGCATTGTTAGTCGACGGACACAGTTGATGAACTACACGTGTGGAGTAACAGGTTAATAGGTAAATACTAACAGCGACAGTGATGAGCGTGCGTGAGGGTGCATACGCGGCGAGCGCGGCGAGGATCGCGCTCTCGGCGCGCGCGTCCAGCGCCGCGCCCGGCTCGTCTAGGAGCAGCGCGGCAGCGCGCGACGCGCACAGGACAGCGCGGGCGCAGCACGCGCGCGCCCGCTGCCCCGCACTCCAGCCGGCGCCCCCGCCCCGCACGGCACATTCTGCAACCAACCACATTGAATACAACGTGTACACGAAGAAACTGTTTTTATTTTTCAAAACCAATTCATTTATATTCATTCAAATCATAAAAAAAATCTTTTCATAAAAAAACAATTTGGGGCTCTGAAGTCGGAAATGATAATTATGATGAAGTGAAATGCGTTTAAATTTTTCATGTACGTCAAAAAGAGTGAAAGAGTTCTTGGTGTCCGTTTTCTGTATCGGATTTTGCAGCCATTCGTTTTTTTGTGTTCTTTCATTTACTACGATCTGTCTCGTTTCTGGGACATTTAATAGTAGGTTTGTTGGTTTTATTTAATTGGCATGCTCGGTATGTGACCTTTGTCACATCCTACTTTATTATTTTAGCTGTTTCAGTATGTCTTGATGTATTTTCCGTTTAGCCTACGATTCTTTGGGTTTACCTCCATTAGATTCTTCGCCAAGTTGTTTGGGTGACATTTTATCCTTTTTTCATAGGTCTTAGTGTGTCGGATAATTTATTGCCTGACTGTAGCCATCTGTAAGTCGTGATGTAGTTGTTCTTTCGTGACGAACCAAGGAGCATTGGTTATTATTATTTTATTTTGGAATCTTTGA
Organism: Incurvaria masculella; assembly: GCA_946894095.1. NCBI lineage: Eukaryota > Metazoa > Arthropoda > Insecta > Lepidoptera > Incurvariidae > Incurvaria > Incurvaria masculella. Next base: position 11,440,464 of record OX335647.2, read on the forward strand.
ATAATCTCGATGTTGGAGTGGGCCGCTGTACTCCACAGTTGGATTCCATAGCTCCAGATAGGTATATGTATCGCCTTGTACACCAGACATTTGCTGTTGAGTGATAATTGAGAATTGCGACCAATGAGCCAATAGAGCTTCCGTATGTGTAGACCTAGTTGTATGCTCTTTGTAATGTATAAATATATGTGTTTGCCAAGTAAGCCGCTTGTCCAGGTGTAATCCTAGGTATCTCACGTGATCTGCTTGTGGGATTTCAAGGTTGTTGAGCTTCACTAGTGGACAGATACCTCTTCTTAGGGTAAAGGTCACATTGACAGACTTAGATCCGTTAGCCTTAATCCTCCACTTCTTCAACCACAGTGAGATATTATCCAGTCCACTTTGCAGGATGTTCGCGGCCTCTACTGGGTCTTGGTGGGAAGCTAGTATTGCAGTATCATCAGCAAAGGTTGCGGTAGTGATGCAGTCTGAAGTTGGTAGGTCAGAGGTATAGATAAGGTAAAGAACCGGCCCTAGCACACTGCCTTGAGGGACACCTGCATTGATACAGCTGAGGCCTGAAAGCGCCTCACCACTCTGGACAAGAAGTTCTTTATAAAGGACTTTAGGATTTCATACATGTAGTTGGGAAGAGAGGATTTTATTTTAAACAATAGTCCCTCGTGCCATACTCGGTCAAATGCTTGTGAGATGTCCAGAAATGCACTCGCACAGTATTTTTTGGTCTCAAAGGTTTTGTTTATCTCATTTATGAGCTTGTGCACATGGTCGATAGTAGCGTGCTTACAACGAAATCCAAATTAGTGGTCAGGAATAAGCTTTTTCTGTTCTATTATAGGTAGAATTTGGAGCAATAATAAGGATTCGTAAATTTTCGACGGAATGGGCAGTAAATTGATCGGTCTGTATGACTTTGGATCCTCAGGTAGTTTGTTTGTTTTCAGTAGCATTATGATTTGTGCAACCTTCCATTGTGGAGGGAGGAATTTAACCCTTCTTATTGCGTTATAAATTGCTGTGAGTAGGGTTATCCCAGAGTCAGGTCCTATCCTGGAGATTTCTTAGTGTTGGCATTTTTTATTACTCTTCTGACCTCTGCTTTTGTGAATCTTTTAGGTGTCTTCTCTTCTAGGCATGGGGCATTCAGAAATTCCAGATTATCTTTTTCGTGTTCTGGTGGACCTTCGTAGGGATGGAGCTTAAAAAAGTTCGAGAGATGTTCTGTGAAGGTATTAGCTTTTTCTCTATCAGTGCGCGCCCAGCTGCTGTCAGTTTTCCTGAGTGGAGGAGATATTACTGTAGGTCGTTTTAATTTTCTAGTCGCCTTCCACAGTGAATAGTCCGTAGAAACACATGCATCAAGGCTACCGAGATAGGCCTGTAGTCCTGCATTACGATCTTGTTCCAATATGAGCTTAAGTTCTCTTATTTTTTTGTTTAGGTGTCTTTATTTTATCCAGTATAATGGAGCTTACAAGCGGATCAGTGGACTTATGTTGGTATATAGGTGTCGAATTCCAGGCAGCGTCTTGAATACTAGTGTTAAAAAATTCTACAGCATTTATGTCACTTTCTGTTTGAAGACAAACGGGCGATCTGAATGCTTCATTGATGAGATCTCGGAAGAGTAGCCAGTTCATCCTTTTGTTATGCAAGGAAAATTTTATGGTAACTTCCTTTATTTCAGTATTAATCTCCACCAATATAGGAGGGTGGTCTGATGATAGGTCCCAGCAACTATGGCAAGATATGTGGTTTTTTGATATGCCTTTGGTAATACAGAAATCGATAAGATCTGGTACTTTTCCCTTGTCAGTAGGCCAATATGTGGGTTGACCTGTTGAACTGATATTCACAACTCTTGCTTGGACACATTTGAGAGGTTCACGAACCCTGGGCAAGATAAGTCTGGAACCCCAAAATGTGTGTTTAGCGTTATAGTCTCCTGCGGCAATGAAACGACTCCCTAATGTTTTGAAGTAGTCATCGAACTGCTCTTCTTTGATGGTGTGCTTCGGTGGGTAGTAAAGGGCTGACACTGTGATGTTCTAGTCCAGTCGCATACAACTACACTGGTCGCTTGAATATAATCCTTACAATATGATTGAGATTGGTGGTGTCTGATATTTGCTTTGATTAAGATAGCTGATCCTCCGTGTGCTTTACCATCTGGGTGCATTGTGTGATACAATGTGTAGCCGGGAAATTTAATAAAGCTCTTAGGTGTAAAGTGGGTCTCGGAAATTAACATAATATCAATTTTGTTGATGATTAAAAACATTTTTAACTCGATCGAGTGGTTGGATAAGCCATTTGCATTCCAGACACATAATTTTAAGGCAGTGAATGCAATGCCTCAGTGGCCCAGTGGCGCGATGCTTCAGCGATCGCTCTCCGAAGTTAAGCAACGCTGGGTCCGGTCTGGCCTTGGATGGGTGACCATTCGACCGTTGAGAGAGGCTGGCCGTGGTTCGGATTCCACGTTAAACTGTAGGTCCCCTTCCTTACTTACTAGGTGGTAGGGTTAATCCCGCCCGGGTTGGTACCATCGCATTGGATGAACGATGGTCGAAGCGACAATGAAAATTGTCCGTGTTTTCCATCCAGTTCAATGTAGCCGTGCAATATAAGGAAGGTCCTGGCATGGCACCTAGTTCCCATGTGGTGTGTTGGGCTAATACCATTACAAAACTTGTGGTATTAGCCATCCATGTCCAGTCACATAAAAAAAAAAAACATGAGTTCTGCTAGCATTTGTGTCACCTTTATCATTTGATGCAAGAGAGCCTGCATTGATAAATTGAGTGCCAGAATAGTACCTGGCGGGTGTTCTTCGATGTTTGTTGGGTTGTTGGTATCTATAACTTGTTTAGGACCGCTTTTCACGGCTGATGCATACGAGATGTCTGGGTTAGTGCGCTCGACATTTTGGTTTTCTCTGATTACATGATCTGATCTGACAGTGTGCTGTTTCTTTTGGTATGGAATTGGGTATTTAACCTTTTGCAATTCTTTATAGACAGAACATCCCTTATAATTGGCTGGGTGGTTCCCTTCGCAAAGTATGCATTTCACTTTGTCCGAACATTCTTTTCTGGGGCAGTGCCTGGTGTGATGGGGTTCTGCACATTTAAGGCATTTTGGTTGCCTATGACAAAACTTTTGCGTATGCCCGTACTGTTGGCAGTTTGAACATTGAGGGATTATTAGCTTAAGTCTGGGTGGTTCAATTTTTATACGGCAGTGGAGTAATGTTTTGATGCTGTAGACATCCTTGTTGTTGGAATTAGGTTGCAAATCTATGTAGAACATTGGTAGAGGTTGTTTCGTTCTTCTGTCTGTTATATTCCATATGTTAGTGGGTTTATGCTGAAGTTCTTCTAGGGTTTGCTTCAATTCTTCAGTTTCAGTGGACCATTTGTAGTTTAGCCATTAGTAAAAAAAAAAAAAAAATCCAAAATTTCGTCTGAATTTAGAAAAAAATCTAGCCCATCCAATTCAGTTCTGAGACTATACTTCCTGGCTTCGGGTGCACGGCAGCATTTACCTAGTCCAGCAGGCTGTGCAGCAACGAAGCGTTCGAGCCTCGCGGCGCGCAGGCTGCGCCAGAGCTCCTCGTCCGTGTGCACCGCGAGCGGGTCGAGGTTATCCCGCAGCGTGCCCGCGAACAACGTCGAGTCCTGCGGCAGCACACACAGCCGCCGCCGCAGCACGCGCAGCGGCACGCGCGACACGTCCACGCCGTCCACGCGCAGCGCGCCCGCGCACACCTCGGCCGCGCCCGCGCACGCCAGCACCAGCGATGACTTGCCGCCACCGCTGCGACCGCACACCGCAACCTAAACACACCATAAACAAATCAATAACTATCACGACGCCCACTGCCACGCTGCGCCACACAGTTATGTCACAGAATATCAGCCTCCAGCCAAAACAACAGACAGTTTAACCTTCATCAAAGATTTGCTATCGTGATTGTACTTCGAATTGCATTATTCTATAACGATGAGTGATTCATTTCATAACAAGTAACAATATTATTGTTTAGTCACGAACAGGTACTTTCGTCGTGGTCCCTGGGGGAAATAAGTAGAGATCAAATTGAGAGTGAACTAAATGACAGATGGGGTCAGCTGTCGTAATTCTCGCTTGCATGTGACGCACCTTCTGCCCCGGAGGGATAATGAGCGTGACTTCACGCAGCACGGGCGGCAGGTGAGGGGCGTGACGCACGCTCACACCATCGAAGACGATCTCTCCTCGGGATGGCCAGCCTGGGGGCAGCTCTGCCCCAGCTGTAACAACAACGGTTCCGTGGGGTTTACATTGCGTACACATTCTTAGCAACTAAGAGGTGGACTGAGATGCTAAATTAAATTGTTATGGTTTGGTTGGCACGTGAACTAAAATTTTTAAAAAATATGTTTAAAATGTTCACATTACAGGTGTACACCGATTAAAAAAATCAAAATTATACCAAACATACGCCATAGAGAAGCATTTTACGAAAAAGTAACGTGAGAGGAAACCCTAACATAATCTCTTTCATAATGTAATGCAATAATAGGTTTGGTAAGTGTTAGTTGTGTTGGAAGGCTTAGCTTCTGATCATGTCAAGATTCACAATATTTCTGATTACTGTAAAGATGAAGATGAGGTGACATCTACCAACATCTAAGGCCGAAATATCAAAAATAATAAAAAATACTTAGGCTTCTGGTGCTGCCCAAATTACATCTGTAACACTTTCCAATATGTACTCGAAACTCGAACCCTAAATTACACGATTGTCAAATTATCTGAAATATGCGATTGTCGTTCCTATTTTTAAAAGGGTTTCAAACGAATTATTGAAAATTATAGACTAATCTCCCTTCTATGTCAAACATACGCCAGAATGTTTTATTAAGTTTATTTATATATTTTAAATCAGCAGTCATATGGTAGTAAACTACACTTGAAATTGTCATTTCACACAATATGAATAGTTAAAATACATTGCACTAACAACACAAAGAACAAGCAGTAAACCGAGGTTTAGAGCGTAATAAATAATCTTAATTAATTAATTTAAACAACATAATTATAAATTGTCAAATTTAATGGTAATGAAAATTTAGGTGTAAGTGTAGGTGTAAAATGCCCTTGTCATAATATTAAGTACAACGTTAGATTATTAACACAAAAATAGATAAAATACATTAATAATATTCAGGTGTACAGAGCCCTCGTCAAAATATACGCGCGGCAGGAGTGGCAGATGCGATCCAGCGCGCCCAGGTTCATGTCGAGCTCGGCGCGGAACTTGACGACCCACGCAAGGTAGGCGGGCAGCAGCATGGTGTAGGCGGCCACCAGCCCCACCAGCGCCAGCGCCAAGCGCGCGCACACAAGCACCGTCGGAACCTACCATCCTCCCTGTAGTTCTCAGTGGGAGTGTCCGTGTAGTGGCAGATGCGCTCCAGCGCGCCCAGGTACATGTCCAACTCGGCGCGGCACTTGACAACCCACGCAAGGTAGGCGGCCACCAGCCCCACCAGCGCCGGCGCCAAGCGCGCGCACGCAAGCACCGTCGGAACCTACCATCCTCCCTGTAGTCCTCAGTGGGAGTGTCCGTGTAGTGGCAGATGCGCTCCAGTGCGCCCAGGTACATGTCCAGCTCGGCGCGGAACTTGACGACCCACGCAAGGTAGGCGGGCAGCAGCATGGTGTAGGCGGCCACCAGCCCCACCAGCGCCGGCGCTGAGCGCGCGCACGCAAGCGCCGTCACCAGCGACACGCTTACTACGAATGCTCCCACCAAGTCCTGAGCAGTCGCATCCCGCATTAGTCGACTTGAATCTCATCAACTTTTCAGTTAATAACATGGTTAAAGTATTGAAACCCAATGTATATTGGTTTTTATTTTTATTTTTATTTTTTTTTTTATTTTACTTTATTTGCGAAGAAAACAGTTAATATACATACATATAAAATAATCATAACAAAAAAAAACATAAACCAATGAATCTTCGACATAAAATAAATTACTTAAATAAATAAACGACTTAAATAATTTCTAACACTAATCCTAGCCACTACAACTACCGGTTATGTTACCTTTTCAAACTAAAAAATATTTATCAGAAAACAGAAAACAGAAAACAGTAAGTAACAAATTTACCTAAGTTATTTAAATTGATTGATTAATTGCAAACATTTCTTAAATTTCCCTAAATTAACATTAAATATATCGATATTTGTACATTTTTTATTGAAGGAAGTACAACTTCTACGAACGAATGTGTTTTTAAAATAATTAGTATGGCATTTTATTTTATAAACATAAAATGTGTCGTCGGAACGGGTTAATCTAGTAGGGCATCTGAAATTAATATTAGAGAGTAAGTACGGGGTTTCAATTTTTGTATGTATTATTTTGAAAAGCATGATTAGATCCCTATTTTCCCTGCGATGTTGTAAGGATTCTAAAATTTCATCAACTTGATCAAAACTATTTGGGGCTCTATATGATACATATTTCAAGAATTTGTTTTGAATCTTTTCAAAGTTTTTGATATAGGTATCATATTGAGGGTTCCAAACAGTTGATGCGTATTCAAGATGACTTCTTACATACGCAACATACAGGGTTTTGAACGTATTTACAGATTTAAAGGAGCTGCTAGTGCGCAGTAGGAAACCTAACATTTTATAAGCTTTCGCACTAATATGCTCAATATGGGATTTAAATAGAAGTTTACTATCGAGAATAACTCCAAGATCTTTAACCTCGTCAACTCTTTTAATTGTTTTATTCCCGATTGAATAAGTAAAGAACTTTTTAGCAAATTTCCGAGAGAAGGATATGATTGAACATTTATCGATGTTTAAATGGAGTAGGTTAAGATTGCAATATTCATGTAGGTTGTCTAGGTCCTCCTGTAAGTCTTGGCAATCTTGCATAGTTTTTATAATTTTTATTATCTTTTTGTCGTCAGCATACAAAAGAAGATTTGATTTACGTATAGCTAAAACGACATCGTTTATGAATATGTTAAACATAAGCGGCCCAAGGTGGGAACCCTGGGGAACACCAGATGTGACCGGGACAAACATGGAGCAGTAACCTTTAAGAGTCACTGCTTGTGAGCGATTTGCCAGATAAGATGACAGCCAACGCAGTAGATCGCCGTGTATACCCATGGATTCTATTTTCAAAATAAGCAAGTTATGTGGAATTTTATCAAAGGCTTTGGAATAATCGGTATACACGACGTCCACCTGGCTTCCATCGTCCATCGCCCCAAGGACCAGGTCAACAAACTCACATAAGTTGGTCTCGGTCGATTTTTTCGAGATAAAGCCGTGTTGGTTCGGAATAATAAGTGGCCTAATTAAAGGAAAAATTAAGTCAAAAACTATCTTTTCAAATAACTTACCAATTACATTTAATTTAGATATTGGGCGATAGTTTTCTATATTGTGTTTGTCTCCTTTTTTGTAGACAGGCACGATAAAAGAGCGTTTCCATTCTAAAGGAAAATAGCCCTTGTCAAGGGACAAACGAAACAAGTAAGACAAAGGAGAGGCCAGTACATCTGCGCAGTTTCTTACAAATATTGGGTGGATTCCATCAGGTCCGCTTCCCTTTTTGGGATCAAGCGATTTTATGTATTTGTGTACTAAGGTAGTGTCCAGGTTTATCGAACTGATGTTAACTGTAGAAGAGTTTTCAATAACAATGGGCGGATTTAATGGCGAGATATTCGTAGAGCATGGTTCAAATGTTGATTGAAAAAAGGTATTAAACAAATTTGATATATCTTGGCCACCCTGTGCAACGGAGTCACAGAGGATCATATTGTCAGGTATGTCTGATGATCTTTGTTTGGACTTGATAAATGTCCAGAAATATTTAGGATCATTTTTTATATGTCCCTCAGCTCTTTTTATATAATTATCGTAACATATTTTTTCGACTCTCTTTTGGCGTTCTCTCAAGAAAGAAAATGTATTGTAATCTTCATTACGTTTGTAAATTTTGTATTTCTTATGATATTTAAGCTTCTCTTTAATAATTTTGATTAATGCACTGCTATACCAAACAGGGTGTCGAGGATTGGAATGTATAGTTCTGGTTGGTACGTGGGCATCTATTATCGAGTTGATTTTGGCATAAAATCGTTTTGTCGCCAAATCAACGTCGTCGACGCTGAGTGTAGTTAGCCAGTCGACGTCGGATATGGCGCGGCGTATCGCGGCGTAGTCAGCGATGTGAAAGGAGCGCGCGGTGCGGACGCGGGGCGGGGCGAGGGCGGGTTCACTCGTCACCTGCACCTCCACCTCGAGGGACTTGTGGTGCACATCCTCCGGCACGAGCGGCCGCACGCACCACTTCACCGCGCACGCGCAGTTCGACATTACTAGATCTAAGATGCGCTCATTAGCATTCCGATGAACATTAAATTGCTTGAATCCCGAGAAGTTGAGGAACTCTGCGAGTGTTAATACAAGAGGATCATCGGGAATGCTACTTAGCACTAAGGCACCGTCATTATCTGTCGATGGGTCCCAGGTAGCCCGGCTCACATTAAAATCACCTAACAATAAGAATTGGTCGTTTGGAAAATCGGTACACATTTTTGATAAGAAATCAAAATAATTGGAAAGTGAATGCAGATGCTCAGTGCATTGAACGAAATAAGAGCAGTAGATACGAAGTTTAGGTGCACGTGAACCGGTGCCGAGTGAAATGGTCACGGCGCAGAGCTCGGCGCGCGGAATCGGCGTCGTCGGTAGCGGCGCGTCGCGGGAATGGCACACGGGCAGGCCGCGCCGCACCGCCACCAGCGCGCCGCCACCGAGTGTCTGTCCGAGTTCCCCGTACGCTCGGTCACATCGGTACACCACGTACCTATCATCAAATAGCTCTGAGTCGAAAATTCCAGGCAGAAGCCAGGTCTCCGTTAAACAAATCAAGTCGTAATCGGTATTAAGTAAATTAGTAAGAAATACTTCAGTTTTGGTACGTAGTCCACGAATGTTCGAATACACTGTTAGTTCAATTTGAGATGAATAATGTATAGGTCATACTTCCAACAATAAGAAAATTCAAAAAATTGCATGAGTACTTTTAAACAAAATGTAAACAGTATCGGTAATAAAATAGCAGAAAAACTGAACACATCATAAAAAAAATAAACCTGCACGCCTACAAAAACTAACTTATTATTTATAAGTAATGGAAGAAAGCAACATATACACAGAAAATAACAAATAGAGCTTAACATATAGAAGTATTCATAGTAATTAACTAGATATATCAATTTCTTAGGATCTAATTTACACAGTCATGTGTAAATTAGATCCTATAATATGTAATTTATAACAGTCATGTGATACGTTAGTATTTTCAAATATGATAGAAATATATGATAGAAACATGTGTTTCCATTTCAACTCACTAATGACCGAGTGAAAGAGAGGCGGGAGTCTATTACCTCGCGTATAGGCGAGCACTGATAAGAGTAACTTTGCAGCTGTTTGAAACCTTTTTAGCGAGTTCCGAGTTTTTTGCAATTTATATGGGCAACAGTGAAAATATTGTTTTATATAGGTAAATACTAAGTAAATATTGTAATAAAAATAGGTATACAATAATTTAAAGACTAACATAAAGTGAAGATGAATATCAATTACTTCACAACTTTGAGGTCTTAAGAAAGTTTTTTTAAATCTTCCTCTTTAGCTATGCATATGATGCGAGATGTATCACTTTGTCTCACCAATATACGGCAATTGCGGACCCATACATATTTGAAATTCAAAGCTTTGCACGTCTCTTTGGTTACTCGAAGCAGCCTCTTATTGTTACCGGTTAGGTGATCGAAACCAAGGATCGCGGTATCACCGCCACAACCGATGTCACCGCTCTGGATTTGTGAGGTTTTACATTTAGCTCTTATGGCCGCTAGGAAGTCATCCTTCCGGAAGCGAGCCTGCATTCTGATGACAATCGGTTTCGGTTGTCCCTTCTTCGGTTCCTTTGGGGCTACGCGTGTGACGAAATCTATATCTCTTCTAGGATCTAAGTCGAACCCGGTGAAGGTGGCGAGATCGGATATCACATTGATGAGGTTTTCCGTCTTTTTCTCAGGTACGCCAATCAGTTCTATGTTGGAACGGCGTGCCCATTGATCCTGCTGCTCCATTTCGGTTCGGATACTTTTCACCGATGTGCTAAGAGCATCGACTTCAGCTTTGAGTTGATCAACCATTTTTAACTTTAGTTCAATTGAAGTAATTTTGTTACTTATGTCTTCAACGACACCTCCACTAAACTCAACAGATTGCTTGAGAGCGATCATCTCACGACGTAGCTCATTCACAGAGGCTGGCAGAGCTGCAAGAACGACCAGTTGTTCCTGAATCCTCCTTAATTCTTGGAGGAGAAGCCCACTGCTGTCCGCCTCCGGATGCCGTTGCAGCTGAGTGCCGGGATTAGCACTGTCATAATGATGCGGCCGAAAACCTTCCTGTGTGTCGGTTGACTGTTTCTGAGGGGTGCCACTTACGCTGCGCGAAGAGTTGGATGACTGATCTATGACGACTGGGAGTTGTTCACACTGGTCAGTTGGAGTTGAACGTTGCGCAGGGCTGCGCTGTTTACAGCCAGCGCACGTCCAAGCGTGACGGCGGTCAGCACTGAGCTTCTTGTAATTCGCCTCAGTGATGCCTGAACAGTGAAAGTGCATCAAGCCCTTACAATGTGAGCAGGACACGCATGAATCGCCATCGGCATACACTTTGCAGATCTTGCACCTCATCTTTCTCGCGCAACGAAACGAGCCAAAGGTTGTCGATCCCTCTGATCGACTAATGGCAACGAATATATTCTTGGTATTGGTTCACTCTGGTAGTATTAGTAACACTCATATACGCTGTATTTTTAAGGTAAATACGAAATATAATTACACTAAGATGTTATTTTAAGTTGGCACTTTAATATTGTTTAAAAGATTAGTGTTAGATTTTGGTAATTAACTAGTAATCAAGTTTTTTAGTGCAGAGCTAAGCTACACGTTGTTTACTTTACAGATGCGGGTAGTTGGTAGTTATGGAACTGTTAAAAATGGAAAATACCACTCCTTTTATGGTGATATTAGTCAATTTACCACATTCCCATAGGAATTAGGTGTCACAACAAGATCTTCCCTTTATTTAATTCTATTATAAGAATTAAAGAGAACCAAAAGATACCCTGGAATTCGAACCTACAGTCTCTGCTGTAAATCACATCTACAGCATTGTAATCAGATTTTGAAATAAATTAGAAGAAGTTTTTGGACGTGACATTAGTCGGAAGCAGGATTCGTCCGACGAATGATATAAATATTTAAAAATGTGTCTTTGTACCCCTACAAGATTTTTGATGAAGCTATTGTGTTGAGGGTTTCAAACAGTTGATCCATATTCGAGATGAATTCTTACGTACATAACGTAAATAAATTTAAATGAGCCGCTGGTAAGACCTTGAAAGAAGTGCTGCGGAGTATCAAGGTAAAGTGAGGAGTACCAATGCCACTCCGAGCCAGCGATTGGTGGTATTAAGCATGAGGAAGGCATTATGGTTGGCGTCGAGCCGCTGCAGCAGCTGTCGGCGCAGGCGCGGCTGCAGCCCCCCCGCCCGCACCACCGCCGCGCCCGCGCGCGCCTCGGCTACCAGCGATACTAGCGGCGCCGCGCTCGCCGCCTCCAGCCGCTGGAGACTCCTGCGCACGTCACATGTGCACGCTACATTCCGACTCCTGCCCTGGGCTCAAAAGAGCTTTGAGCAATAGTGCCGCTCTATGGCACGTAGTTTAGTGGCGATGCACCACTGTCTTTCTCTTTCCGAGTTCGATAAGTGCATTTAGTCACGAATGCGAGCTGCTCCATGGTTCGGAATCCATGTAAAACCACCTACTAGCGCATTGGATGAAAGGATGGTCGAAGCGGCAATGAAAATCTACTGTCTAGAGTCTACATCAACTACATCTAGTAGATCTACATCTGTATGTTTACATTTTTTTTAATATGCATTTTGGATTGGAAAATATTGGCTAAAAAACCATTACCTCAATTATAGTTTTTTTTAAATTGAAAAATACAAATATTTACAAAAAAAAAAAACTTTCTTAAGTGATTACAATTTTTTTATTAAAATCTGAGAACTTTTAGGGGTAAAGAACCCGTTAGGGCCAGGAAGACGATTTCGTTAGTTTAAGGGCAGTCGCCTTTTTCATCCGTGACCAGTCCTATACCCTACATTTGACTCCGGTCAGTCGGTACACACAGAGATGTAGAGGGAGGTTGCAGTCAGGACTGGTTGCAGGGTGTTTTGGGTGAAGATTTTTGGGCAGCCAACCTGGCGTTGCGGCTGTAAAGGTTCTGCAGGGCGACGTAAAAAGCGGCGAGCGGCGCAGCAGCGAGCAGGCACCAAGGCGTCACCGCTGCGTTTACCAGCACCGCCGCGCAGCAAAGCATCGCGAAGTGCGACCAGCGCTGGGTCGCACTCGCCAGCTTCTGCAGCGTGAAATTGTAAACCACCTAAATCAATAATTAACATAAGACCCTCTTGGTAGGTATAGGGCGCCTTGTTTATGATTTAATGTAGTATAGTTATTTAATTTAACAATTTTGGTATGTACATCGAAAGAAAAAAAATGTTATCCGATGTATATAAAGGTACAAACCTTGTCCAACACGAGTATATCGGCAGAGAATCGGTTAAGGCTCCGTCCCAGAGGGGTCTGGTCGAAAAAGCGCAGAGGTAGGTGCAGAACGACGTGGAGGAGGCGGTCGTGCACGCGCCGCCGCGCCCTGGCGCCGCCCGCCTGCGCGCAGCCCTGCGCCGCCGCCGCCGCCAGCGCGCCGCCGCCGCACAGCCAGCAGTAACCCTGTAGCCAGCTCCACATCTGCACACACCGCCACCGCAAGAGGTCAAAGGAAATCTATACGATCTGCACCGGCTCGCACGTCCGGCAGACTTTCCTGTAGTTCTAACGGGTGCGGAGACTTGCTTGCTTGTAAAGTGGTCAATGGTTTGCCGACGCTAAACCTCATGACCGTGGAGTCTATTCACAGCTAAGCACTCACGGTCTGTTTTATGGAAGGTCAGACTTGCCAGTCCACTGTCAGAGGCGACTGCTCGAGAATCTTTGGTGTCCATGAATGATGCGAATAAGGTTGACCCCTGTCCTTCCCAGGTAGAGAAAGTCCAACCTGGATGGTCACGTCCACAACCGCGGCGCATAGGCAGGTGAGAATAAAGGATTCTTTAGGGCAGTGAGTGGACGGGGGTCGTGGTGGCGGTACCTTTTATTTTATTTATTTATTTATTTATTTATTTCAGGAAAAACAAACAGAGTAACATAGAAAACTTAATATAAGTGTTAATATATTGCTTAGAAAATATGTTAGTCCAGCTTCGTATTTCACAAGTTTTGCAAAAGTAGTAGGACGAAGCAGTATATGTATCTTGTAGAAACAAAATAAGAAAAACTTACAGCTATTGATTAACTTTTATATTAAAGATGTTATATGCTAGTAAGCAAACCACAGTCGATAAACCACAGTCGATAAACCACAGTCGATATCGTCGTTGCAATGCCTAAGTGAATCATCCCGATCGAATAAATTGCAATCTGAAAAATGTAATGTGATGTAATACAATATAGTAAAATATAGTATAATACAGTATGGTATGGGAACATAGGACCAAAGAAAAGTAAATAAGTAAATAACATTGACAGAACTAGATTATTTTAAGGTATGAGTATATTAATAGTAACTAAAGTATATTCATACATAAATATATTACAAAATATATGTATTTGGCCATTTGTTTCTAAGCGGAAAGTGTACACAATACAGCTTTCTTAAATTGATAAGACGTCATGAAGAAGATGTCCACATCCGAGTCACCGAATTGAGTATTGTATGTATTACACATACGCCAGACCGGCATACGGAAACCTGGGTTGGTTCGACATAGATCCAAGTGGAAGAGATGAGTATTTCTAGTCGAGCGTGACGGAGTCCGCAGACCCATTTGATTTAGTAAATCAGGACAATCTACTAAACCGTTGACGATTTTAAAAAATAATGACATGTCTAGTAATATACGTCTATTGTGGAGGCTTGATAGTGAGAATTGGTCTAGGTGTAACTCATACGAAAGGGTTCGCCTGTACATGCGACGATGTAAAATCTTTAAAAATTTTCGTTGGATCATTTCAACAGAATGAGAATATTTACTATAAAACGGATTCCAAACTGACGTTGCGTATTCTAGTTGTGACCGGACGAGTGAATTATATAGTAAGATATACGTTGAGACTCTTTTAAATTGACGCGCCGTGCGAAGCACGAAGCCCATCATTCTATATGCACTATTAATTATTTTATCGATATGTTTGTCAAAATGAAGCTTAGTATCGAATAACACACCTAGATCCCTAATAACTTCAACACGTTCTAGCAAAACACCTCCAATGTGGTAATTAAAATAGAGTGGTTGTTTTTTCTTAGTAAAAGTAATAACCTTACATTTCGAGATACTTTAAAATAGTTTATTCTGATTGCAGTAGTTATAAAAGGAATCCAAATCAGTTTGAAGTGCCTCACAATCTTCTTTAGAACGTATTTTTACATACATTTTCATGTCATCAGCATATATGAGAATTTTACTATAGCGAAAATTATGAATGACATCATTAATGAATAAGATAAAAAGAAATGGGCCTAAAATTGATCCTTGGGGAACTCCAGAAGATACTGAGATGAAATCAGAACAATAACCATTGACAACTACTCGCTGCTTTCTATTAGAGATGTATGAAGAGAACCATCTTAACAGATTTCCTTTAATACCATTGAAGGCAATTTTTTTTAGAAGAAGTTCATGATCCACCTTGTCGAAGGCCTTTTGAAAGTCGGTATAGATAGAGTCAACTTGCTCACCATTGTCCAAGCTATGAAATATAAAATTGGAGTATATAGTTAGATTGGTGATTGTAGAACGACGCTGAACGAAGCCGTGCTGCTGTGATAAAATTTGGTCATGAAGTATTGGATATACAGCTTGATGTACCAACCTTTCAAAGAGCTTCGACAAGGCGGACAATATAGAAATAGGTCTATAATTTTTTACTTCGTTCTTGCACCCACTCTTAAAAACTGGTGTGATATTAGCTGTTTTCCAAACATCAGGAAACACTCCTTCCGAGATGCATTTATTGAAAATAATAAACAAAGGGCATGCTATAGTATCCGCAACGGCTACCAAAAAAAATGGCTCAATAAGGTCAGGACCAGCACCTTTGTTAATGTCTAAATTTTTAAGTTCTTTAAGTATTGTGTCTGGACTGAAGTGCAAAGAGTGCAAAGAAATGTTATTGAATGCAGTATCGTTTGGCTCCACCCAAGAATCAGGGTCCAATGATGAGGGCTCATAAACGGATTTAAAAAATTCGGAGAACATATTGCAAATTTCATTGGGATTATTTGTAGTCTCACTTTCATTCTTCATTGTAGCCGGATAAGAGCCCTCCTTACGACGTTCCGACACGTACGACCAAAAACACTTAATATTAGTTGCTATACCGTTTTCAAGGCGATAAATGTACTTATTGTAGCATTCAGCGGACGCTATCTTGAATCGTTTGCGAATTTCAGAGAAAGCAACGTAATCGGAAATGTTACTATATATTTTATATTTAACCCAAGCTTTAGTTTTGCGTTTATAAAGCTTCAGTAGGTCCGGTGTGAACCAAGAGGCACATTGTCTTTGTTTTTTAACTCTGGCAGGTATGTGTGTTCTTATTATATTATACAATTTGTCGTAAAAAATATCAACCGCGCAAGTCGCCGATTGCAAATTCAGGTCACCTATCCAGTCCACATTGGCTATCGCAGAGTTAACTTCAGTGTAATTTGCATCCCGGAATTTAAAACGTGGAGCCAGACAGCGATCCAGTGACGTTTCAGGCGCAACATGCAATACACACAGGAACGGCGGATGGTGCCTGTCAGGAGGAACAAGAGGATCCGGTAATGTCAACATTTCACAAGGAAAACCACAAATTAGTAAATCTAGAATACGGCCGTTTGTGTTAAAATGGGTATTATATTGCCTCGCTGAGAGAAAACATAATGTATTTAAAAGTAAACTAGCTGGACTAGATTCACGCACTGCGCAGCTCGACGAGCAGTACCCCTCACTATTTACTATCCAACGAATATCGGGCATATTATAATCACCAATCAGGCATAATCTACAATCTTGAATATCAACAAAGGCGCGCTGAATGGACTCGAAGTGATTTGCGTAAGCATCGTACGACATTGCAGGTGGAATATAAGATGCACACAGTAGAAGTCGCTCACGTGACTGTGCATACCCACAACTCAGGTCCGGCACCTCCCCCCCCTTTCCACCACCGTCCCCGCTGCCACCGCGATTATCTCGCTGCCGTCGCAGTGACACCATGACACAGACGGTGTCGATCCCAGCGGCCGCGGCCGCCGCGGCGGCGGAACCAGGTAAGTCGTATCGCTCCGATATTAGGTCTTTACGAATGGCGATTAGACAGCCGCCACCATCTTTACGCTGTGAAATGACCCGATTACGATCCGCACGATATATTGAAAATATGTTTTCATCACAGAATTCCGAGTTCGAAATATCTGGTACTAACCAACTTTCAGTCAGTACCAAAATCTGGTAATCACAGTTTATAATGTTCATATACAATGTATTCAATTTGGTTCTAAGCCCAGCACAGTTTTGGTAATATAAAGATAAGTTGTTATTAGACATATTTAGAAATAATAAATAAGAATAAAACTAAACAAATGCGGTTCGGAAAGGGATGACAAATTTCGCATAATAGTTTACATATAATTGTGTACGTATTATATAAATGGGCACGGTTGTCTATAATAAAGATCAAATATGATTCAACGTATTTGAGTTGAACATTATTAAAAAAATTACCAATGAGCGTCATTGTAAGTGAAAATGTATGTATGAAAATGTATCTATCGTAATTACGTGCATTTCTATGGTAAACTCTCGTATTTAAACGTACGTATGATGCAATGAGCACATATATTTTTGTAACAATTATTAAGTTAGCTATAGAAACAGGGCAAAGGATTGTGATTCTATACAAAAGGCACTTGTGATTCCAACTTATGGTTTGTTTGAAACTGTAATGAAATGAGTAAAATAATAAATTCAGAGACAACGACGACATCGACATAGGTGATAAGTGTCTAACTGGGAAATGAGTACAAAAGATGTATAAACATCGGTTCTGAGAGACAAAGTTAAAGATGTATTTAAATATCAGTATGGTTTTAGAGTTTACCATTTTCATCAAGTTATTGCATAAAATACTTTTTATTTGGTACATATACTTAAAAATTAATAGGAACAGTAGAACAAAAGATAACGTTATGATTGCTAGCATTTGAATCAAATAACTGAGTACGTGCCAGATGTGAAAGTTATTTGATCTTATCAAGATCATTGCAATTTCTGATAGCGAGCACCCGGCTGCGTGGATCATCATCACGCCTAACCAAGAGGGATCCGTTTTTGACCCAAGCGTACTTGTACTTGTACTGAGTGCATTTGGTGCGTACCTCACGAAACAACAGTTTGCGTTGCAAGGTGAGATGCTCATTGATGTAAATCTTACGAGGAGGGCCATTCACCTTTATACTCTCAGTGGTTACTCCACGTCGAACTCTGGCAGCAGCGATAATATTGTCGCGCGCTACTCGTGTGGTAAGTTTTGCAATGATGTTTTTCGGTCTACCCTCGCCGCCGATACCGCCGCTGCTGAGAGCATCGCCGCTGGTGTCGTCATCACCTGCCGATCTGCCCCCGCCTCCGCCGCTAACGCCGCGCGCGACGCGATGCACCGCCACAACATCTTTGGCCGATATCGGAGAGCCGACGACTGTGCATAAGTCTAGCAGGATCCCCATTAAATTTTCTCCTTTTCTCTCAGGTACACCCTGTACTTCTATGTTACAGCTTCTGGCCTGCTGATCTGCATCTTCCTGCCTCTTTTTGACATCATAAAGCTCCTGTCGAAGCTCAGCGACCTCCCGCTTGTGTTCTGCGACGTGCGATTCATGTTTGCTCTCAAGATTATCCAGCCTCCCAGTGATAGACTGGATGGAGTACAATAACTCATCGAACTTGGATTCCAGACGTTTGCTGCATTCATCCATCTTATTCATACAGTGGGCGGTCAGCTCCGTCATCTTCTTGTCGACGATTTGCAGCAGACTATCCATCGGAAAGGAGTCGGATACAGGTGAACCAGGAGCCGAAGTCACCTTTTTACTTAGCGCATTGGTGACTAAAATGTCCAGAGCGAGTCCAAATTGCGACTTAGGAGCAGACGAAGAAGGCTGATTACAGACCGGACCCGCAGATGAAGGAGATACGTCAGTCGGCCTAATGGCTGCAGTAGTACCTTTTGGTCCTGGACTGTTGAAATTTCCTCCGTGCATGCGAGTATTACCCACGCAGACAGGACACACCCATTCTCCCTTATTTGCTCTGGTGCGTTTAGAGATAAAACCGGCACCAGACAGGCTGACGCAGCCCAAGTGATACTGCTGCTTACAGGAATTGCAGGTTGCGGCCTCCTCTCCCTCCAAGTCAGTGTTGCAGGCTCCGCACTTTACCGACATACCTAATACTGCGCGGCAATGTACTCAACAGAGTGGTCCTGCCGTAGCGCCTGACGGTGTAACCGGTTCGGTGTGATCAGGGGTACGGCGTCGCCTGTGATGCGTTGGTGGGAGTAGTAGTTGGAGGTAGCGGTTACCCGTCTCACCCGTGTGCGGCCGGAGAGAGCAAGACAGCAGCAGAGCACGGTGTGTGTAGCAGCACTTTAATAAAACACGTCCTCTCGCGGTGCGAGCGTATGAGCGAATACCTGCTGCGGGTCGGGTCGGCTGTCCCGTGGCTGTCCAGCGGTCCAGCGCGCGAGCCAGCAGTCGGCAGCGACGGCGAGCACCTGGCAGGCCAGCGCCGCCACAATGTAGGCCGGCGCCCATGACCCACATGCCCGGATGTACGCCACATACACACTTAACTGCAATGCAAACTTTCATTATCAAATTATAAATGTTTTTGAAATATTTACGAAAGCGGATAAAATTTTCCACAAGAGGTCATATAACATATGAGTAGCCCATTAGCAAAAGGGGTTTGAGATCTGTTATTTGACATAAGACCCAATTATCAACTTTTGCCGTTGCTGTTTTGCAAAGGTTTCTTGCACGAGTGACGTATCTAATGGACTTTCTTTGAAAGAGTTTAAATACTTTGTAATTTAAAGTTCTGAAAACATAAACAGTAACATAATCAGTAACATTACGTCTGTTGCTGTGCATGGTGCATGAATCTGCTTTATTGGAAACAGCTTTGTGTCATAATGTTATAATATTTTGCTATAGTTTTCTGTCATGTTCAAATTTGATTGTGCTATATCTCTGGAAGATCTCGACCTAGATGCATCGTGTTGGCACTGAAATGAAATCTTAAAAAAATGTGTAAAGGGTTAGCTTATGTCTGTTATTCCACTATACCTTCCCACTTTTTTTTATGCTGTCTGTAATGTTCCCAGCATATTTCAAAAGAAATGTGCTTGTAAAGGAATTTTTTATTTATTTTATTTAATGCTACAGATCTGAAATTACAGATTGTGAAGTGCAATTAGTCATTTGGGCAATTACCTTCACGCCGGTGTCCGCGGAATCATCTCCCTCCGCCGCCCCCGTGTCTTGCGGTTCAGCAGTGCTTGCGGAGTCCGCGCCGCCCTCGCCCCCACCGCCGGTGTCTCCGCCATCACCTAGAGTAGCGTCCTCCTCCGTGTCGTCCGCCAGTCGACTCGCATCACCACCACCATCACCGGCTGCCACATTGTATAATTAATTGCCTGCAACATGCACTACCGCCGCCCCTGCGCCGTTTCCTTACCCTATAACTCTTAATGACCCGTATGCTGTGTTCCCCGTACAAAATTAGTTTACTAATCGATTTAAAACCACTGTTCCAATTGTCTTGATAGTTTTATGTAAATCAGGCAATGAATAGTTATGTCTCTGCTCGTTTTAGTATTCTTTCTTTCTTTCTTTAACAGTTTAAAGTAACACTTTGCAACACTGTATCAGATTAAATGATTTTTAGGAGCACTACTATTCTTATATTTATATATTGTCATATTATGACATATTTTTATCTTGCCAACCAAAAAAGGGATAATATATTTTTTTATTTTATAACATAAGCAGTCCTTTCCTTTTCCGATTCATTTTCACTTGCCACGTTACTAACGTTTTCTCCGCTTTTGAGGTTCTCCACATTTTTTATAACTTGGTCCACGGAATATTGAGGAGGCAGGAAGTGAAACGTTTGTAAATTTGTTCCAGGACCACTGTTACCGTTTTACTTAAGACCTTTTTGCTCCGCGAATGTATAACCGTCGCAATTGGCTATCCCTTCTTAATTAATAACCAAACAACAAATCCACATTTGTTTAGTTAATATGAACCTTAACGTAATGGATCTATTTTGGAATTCCAATACTGTTTGCAATCAAATGTTACGTCACTTTCGAACACGGCCGAGCGCCTCACACGCACGCAGTCACTAACAAAGTAGCGAGACATGACCCGGCGAGCAAAATGACGCGACGCGTGACGCCGCGACGCCATATTGTTTCGTAATGTTTTTGTCGTAAGTTTTATTGCTATAAATGTAAATGAAACTTACCGGTGATATGAAACTCCGCCATAATGAAGGTTGTGCACCCGGCTGTCGTGTTTGCACGTTATTATGGCACAGTACGGCATTACTCCTTTTCAATTTTAAATTGTATCATGGATAAGTTAATGCACAGGAACGCCGCAGAGGAGTGAATCATGCGCGCATGACTTGCGCGGGTCCCCGCTAAAGACCGGCGCGCGAGTTCCGCCCACTTCACAATTCTTACCTCCTAATTGTTCTGTGACTTGGTCAATGTGAAGCTTGTCATGTAATGGATGTGACGATATTTCATAGAGTGGATGCAAGGTATACCACTACAGGAAATCTAAGATTTGAACATTTTAAGAAATGCATTCTTCGTCCATTGGCCAAGTCAAAATTTTGCACGGCGACTGCCATTAAATTAGCGAAATCGTCTTCTAGACCCTAACGTTTCCCTACCCCTCAAAGTTGTCAGATATTAAGCAAATTTTATCACTTGAGAAAGCTTTATTCTATGTTCGTATGTTTTGTTTTTTTTATAAATATCTGTATTTTTCAGTAAAAAAAATCGAAAATGAACTTAAAATTTATAATTATTAGCCAATATTTTCCAATCTAAAAGTACAAATTTAAACGTACAGACGTAGATTTCGACAATATACTTTAGAATCCAATTTTTCAAAAACCTACTAAAACATTAAGGCCATGGAAACAGTTTACGCCCGTAGTATGGGGAATTGATAGGGTAACGACTCTCTTAAGCAGGCGCAGGCTAGTGACCAAATAACCAAAGGCCAGGTGTACAAAATTCGACCTTGAACCCGCAAAATTACTTACAGCTGAATTCGGGATCATCATTGAGTTCAGTGCTCGCAGCAGAATCTTTGGAGAAAAGTCTGCGAAGCGGGCGCGGAGTCCATCTGAAAAAATATTCGTGGGTCTCGTACACAATGTTTCACTTGCATTAAAAGATATGCCACTGAGAGGAATGCTAGTGCAACGAGGTGTTACCGGAAGGTGGGACGCCGCAGCAGGCGGCGCAGCAGGCTGGCTTCGCGCCGCAGCGCCCCCGCCGCACCCGACGTGTCTGCGCTCGCCGCGCGCCGCACCGCGCGCCCCTCCCGCCTGCGCCCGACACGCACACACACTCACTTCACTCAGTCAGAGCGGAGCCCCAGAGTATTTGTAACAGGCAGACTGGCAAAAGATTTTTGAAAACCTGCTGCAAGTGATTATTACTCTCTGTGACTAGATACCCTTTTAAAGTCAACTGCTGATGTGGCCAAATATATCCCATCATGTATTGTATTGAATATCTTTCAACCTTTGGGATAAATAAGGAATACTTGTAGTCGTCAAAATCTATTTCATGGCAGGAGGCTGAAATAAGAGTTAAAAACTCACTATTACTACACACAGTTATTACTTAACACCTATTATTATCTAATGCAGTATAACTTTTAATATTATTTATTAATTCATAACTAAATTTCCTTTTTCATCTAAGAACTAAATAAGTTTATTAATCAAATAAAGTAATAACTGTCAGAATAGAAAATAAAATATGACATACGTGAAAGTGTTAATGACAGTGTCATGGAATGTGGAGGCCTGGGGGTACCGTACCGTACAATCTACGATTTTGTACAAAGGTACAATGAGGCAGAAGAAACGTGTGAAGCGACTTAACTGTTGCTGGGAGAGTAGGAGCATGGGTGGGACCGCAGGCGCGGGAGGCGAGGAGAGCTGGCGCATGAGGGGTCGCCGACGACGCGAGCGACGCGGCCTCCGCTCGTCCTCCGCCGTCCCGCCGCCCCCGCACCACTCCTCCGCGGGCAGCTCGGCGAGGTAGTGAGAGCCGTGCATACCGCCGCGTCGACCGCGCAGCGTCAGGCGCTGTCGCATCACACACGTCTTATGCATGAAACAAGTCTTGGAATTTTCAGTGGAAATATGGGTAATATAATCTTTGAAATAACAGCGGATCCCCGTAAGAAGTAAAAAGAAAGTACTTTCAGCTCACGGTCCAGCGGGTTAGCTCTCCCGTCTCTGCAACCGTTGTCCGGATGAAGCATAGCGGCAGCCACTAAAAGCTATCAGGGGCACCCAGAACAGCTTGCGAGATAACGCTAGCGTAAAATTGAAACCCGTACTTACTCTCTAATATTAACTTCAGATGCCCTACTAGACTAACTAGTTCCGGCGACACATTTTATTTTCATAAAATAAAATCCCAAACTAATTATTTTAAAAACACATTCGTTCGTAGAAGTTGTACTTCCTTCAATAAAAAATGTACAAATATCGATAAATTTAATGTTGATTTAGGGAAATTTAAGAAATGTTTGCAATAAATAAATACATTTAGGTAATTTTTGTTATTACTGTTTCTGATAAATATTTTTAAGTTTGAATAGGTAACATAAGCGGTAGTTGTAGTAGCTAGGATTAGCGTATTATTTAAGTTTACTATTACATAATAATAATAATAAAGCTGTATTTTTTCTTCTATGCAATAACAGTTGTAGAGTTTTATCATTAAATTTTTACTATAGACATTGATATAAATATTAAAATAAAAGAAAAAACAAATACAATAAAAAGGAATAATTAATGCTATGTATTTTATTGTTGCATGGACCCCTTTCGGCTAAAAATCTCTTACTTATTACTAAGTTTAATGTTATGTCGAAGATTTATTGGTTAATGCCTTTTTGTGTTATGATTATTTTACATGTATTAACTGTTTTCTTCATGAATAAAGTAAAATTAATAAAAAAAAATTTAAAAAATACCGATCGGTCGTGCTCGACTAAAATTTGTAAAACTCCAGTCCCAGTTTCTTACTCCTCATTTCTTACTCCCCATTCTCTCCCCTCATTCTCATTGTCATTTCTCCTCTAGTCACTTGACTATTCCCACTATCGGCGAGTTGAATTTCGAACCTTCCCCCAGGTGAGCCAGCTAGAGGAGATGGTAGGTAGGAAGTGGAATATGCTAAGTACACTGTTATGCAAGCTTCAACAACCTAACTAATAGATCAGCTTTAGGAGTCGCTTGTTCTAGAATACAATTTACAACAGATTACCAGGGCTTCCAGACTATTAAGGGGATGGATTATCGGAGTCTTCTGTCTCGAAAATTATTTCTTGATGTTTTCAGATACAAAATTTGCAACTAACGTTCGGTTCTTCGTTGGGATACTTGAGTGATGCGCGGTTAAGCGCGCGCGACAACATCCAGCGTTCTCTAGCTGCGCCAGCTGGTGCGTTGGCGGCGTCGCCGACGGGGTCTGCGGTTCCGCCAGCTGCCGCCGCTCGCAGGCCGGCAGCCAGCCACGGGGCCTGCGCCGCCACCGCGGCCGGTGATCCGTGCCACTTCACTCGCCCCTCCTCCATGAACACCACCTGTTCGAAAATTAAGATAAGTTTTTCCAGGATGTAAATGCAGTTGGTTCGGTTTTTCAACATCTTGATTCACCAATATTAGTATCGGTTTTATTTGGCCTTTCGCGGAAATACTAAATTGTAAACAGAATTGGCATGCATGAGGATTTTTATCTTCCATCGCAAAAGCTATCTGTGGAGTGTCTGCTAAGCAGTAAGGGCCAGATCGTTTCCGACAAATCCTTGAAAGAGGCGATCTCTGTAACAATAAACGAACTAGAGTCGTTATATCCGAGCGAAAGGATAAAATACAAAATGAAAATGTAGACAATCAATAGATGGACGGCACTTACGATGTCCGCGTAATGCAGCAGGTCGAGGCGGTTGGTGGCGAGGAGCACGGTGCGGCCGCGGCGCGCCGCCGGCGCCAACGCGCGCGCCAGCAGGTGACGCGCCAGCGCCGGGTCCAGCGCCGCCAGCGGCTCGTCCAGCGCCAGCAGGCGCGCGCGCGAGTACAGCGCTCGGGCCACGCACACGCGAGCGCGCTGCCCGCCCGATAGCGACGCACCCAGGGCGCCCAGGCGGCTCAAGTCGCCCTCTGTAGACCATCCGAACCTATATTCACGAAATCTTTACCCACTCCCATTTGAATTCGGAATTCATGAATCAGTTATGTGAAGTGGTGAAAGTACCAATGTAGAAAGATCATGATGGTTTTTCTTTTCTCTAGACAACACCGAAAATATCTTGCACTTAAACCGAATCGAGTCTCTTTTTTATGTTTAGACGATGTTCGAAGCGGCGATGGAAATTGTCTATCCAATTCAATGTAGCCGAGCATTATAAAGTCCTGGCATGGCACCTTGTTCCCACGTGGTGTGTAAGGATAATACCACACACAGAATCATGACACAGTGCAACACACTGCATCCCCGTACAGGTCTCCTTCCAGGACCTTCCCTTTATGAGCATAGCTAAATTGAACTGGATGGAAAAAAGGACAATGTTTAATTGCTTCTTTGACCATCACGAGTAGCTAAAAAGAACCCAAGGTTTGTTCAGTGAAGTGCTGATTGAAACGTGAAAACGCAACCAACTAGTACCAGCACTTCTACATACCCTACTTAGCGATTTCCCAAAAGTCACTGCGAAGCAATGAGCAGTTTAAACAAAGCGTTACCTGGAAGTAGCTGCAGGTCGGGATTCAAGGCAGTTGCTCTAAGCACCCCGGCGTAGCGGCGAGGGCACCATTCGCCGCCCATAACGATATTTTCTCGCACGTGCGCGTTCACTAGCCACGCCGTCTGTCCCGCGTATGCCGTCGTGCACGACCTGCCCTCCCCGACACCACGTCCGTTGATTAGAAGAGCTGAATGACAGTTTTAGCGTTTCCCTTTCGGTGTTTGAGTTAGAAGAGAATACGCTAATTAAATTATCAACGCTTGCGAAGAAAAAGCATTACCCACTCCAGAGAACGTCGCCCCTCTCCAGGTGCATCTCGCCGAGTAGTGCTGCCAGCAGCGACGACTTCCCGCTTGCCGTGCCACCCACGACCATTATTAATTTCCCTGGAATCATGCAGAAGCTACTTCACACGTGCATATGCATAAAGTAAACATTGAATAGTGTTTTAAACAAAAAAATATCCCTAAATAAAAAAGATATTTCCACATACCAGCAGGTATCTCCAGATCTTCTACTTCCACAGTGGATAGATTATCACCTTCGTCTCCCCACATGAATAACGCATTTTTCAGTATTACAAGCATGTTATTTTTGTCTTCGGGTTTGTCTAGCTCGTCGTCAGAATTAAAATCACCACTTTGAAGCGGTTCGTCCTCAGTTATTTCTGAAATCTTATCGAGGGAGCTCATATAGCTGTCTTCAGCTGGATTGCCCAAGAAAGCTGTGTTGAGCTTGTTCTGCCGGTACAATTTCTCGTGACTTTTCTCTTTTGTCACCTCTCGTGTGTTGCTGGACTCGGGCTGCATTAAGAAATCCTCTATTCGTTTGGTGCTCACCTGAAATAATAATATATTTTCGTGGGTGGTATTGCAGAGTCCGGGTAATAAACCATGAAATTTAAACAATTGCTTCCTAGTCAATGCTTTATGCAATGTACATTTCCAATGTCCTTGGCGCTGTCTTAGAACAATAATTAGTGTAAGGGCACTGTGCAATTCAATTTATCACTCGTTTTGTCATATCTGCCGTTAGATGAAAAAGGAATTCTTTTTCATCTAAGTATCTGCCTGTTTGGAAAGAGATCAAATTGTCAAAAGTAGTATTGTTTTGTAAATTTAAGTAATAGAATACATTATTCTTTAAATATTTTGTGAAAGACGCATTGCCAACATAAACCATCAATACGCTTACATGCCTCAGTCGGAAACTGATCGCTGGCAATAATGCCACCAACCATGTCACGACCTGTATGGTCATAAACACGGCGGTTGGTAGCAGAACGGGGGGGAAGACTCGGTGAGCTGGCGTGCCGCCATGACTACTTTCTCCCTTCCAACGCCGACAGAGGGAGAACATGACCGCCGTGGTCATACCGTAAAAACCATGATCATAAACATGGCGAAAGGCAGACATGAAAGCGAGTGGCACGGTGTGTGAGTTGGCTGTCGAGCGCGAGCGCCAGAAAAAGTTGAAAGCTGTCAGCTATTGTCGCTTCTCCAGCGCCGGCTAAAAAGAATGAGAGCATGGCCACCGTAATCATACAGCGGCCTGGACGATTATGAACACAGCGACGAGCAGAACAGCGAGCAGCACGGTGAGTTGGTTGAAAGGTGCAAGCGGCGCAAACACGTTGACCGCTGTCAGCTCGTGCCGCTCCTCCAGTGCCGGTAGAGGAAGAACGTGACCGCCGTTATCTTACCGCGGCCTGGACGAGCATGAACACTGCGACGGGCAGAACAGCGAGTGGCACGGTGAGTTGGTTGACGAGCGCGAGCGCCGCGAAAACGTTGACAGCTGTCAGCTCATGCCGCTCCTCCAGCACCAGATAGAGGGAGAATGTCACCACCGTAATCAGGATCGTTGTCGCGTGCGTTATAAACGCTGAAAAGGCAACACAGAGTGCATCAAAATTATAAAACATAAATGTAGGCATCATCATTGGATCTATTCGTTCCTGAGCACCTTTATTCAGCAGTTGAAGAAATTAAACCTCCTTTCGCCCAACGAAAACTTCATCGTTTTCAATGATCTCCAAATGAAGGGGTGCCTATAAGGGCTCATAGAGTCATCCCTCATTCCTACCCATCCTACCTATATCCGGAGCACCCGCCGCAGAGAATCAGAGCACCCCCTTGTGGTTGACATTAGGCTCTTGAGAACGAACCGTTTCTCAAACTCATTTCTTTGCCTCACCGCCAGGATATGGAACTGTCTACCGGCGGATGCCTTTCCTCATACCTATAACCTGGGAGTCTTCAAACGTAATTTGAATAAGCTTGATAGCCCAGCCATAGTCCGCAAATCCGCTGGCATGGCGCCTCGCTGAGCGTGGTTTCGCGAGGCGAGGTGTTTTTGCCTTTTCTGAGCACCTTCGGTCCTCAGCATAGCCATACCGGTTTTTCATAAAAAAAAAACTTTAGAAAAAACAGCGAACATTTATTTAATTTGGATTTATTTACTCGGAAAGTTATTGAAAAATTCCACAATATACCGTATGTTTTAATATTTATATATAAAAAACATAAAAGTTATTTCTCCATGGTAATATAAATATAATTAAAAAAGAATTTTTCAAATCGGTTCAGGGGTCTTCGAGTAATCGGTGAACATACATAAAAAAAAAGAGAAAAAAAAAATATATTCCGACGAATTGAGAACCTCCTCCTTTTTTTCGAAGTCGGTTAAAAATCATGAAAAAAGGTTTAAACCAATGTTGGTTACAAAGTTTCACGACTATAAAGTGATTAAAGTGACATTAAACAAACACAGATAAACTGGGTAGATAAGTTTAAAACGACGACCCTAACTTACTTAACATGCCCCAGTAAAACGATTCTTTGTTGAGGAGTTGCAGTTCCACTTCTCTCAGATTAAGTATTTTCTCCTTGAATAGGTCTTCCCAAACGTACAGCTTTATTGTCTTCATTCCTTGCAATATTTCACTGATCTTCGCAATTCTTTGATCGCTTCTTTTGGAAATTTCTTTTGAGTTTTCGGACACTTTCTTGCCGATGTAGAACTGCAGTGGAGTCACCAGCAGGATGGCGACTGCTGACCCTATAACGGCACTCGCTCCGAGCTTGCAGTATAGCAGGTAGAGTATAACGGTAATCTGAGAATTAAATAATAATGTAATTAGTTAGAAGGCAGGGTTCTGGTGTGGCATGCTACCAGCGTGGATACATTGGGGGCCTCATACATATGTTAGTTCGACAGCTCGCAGGTCAGAGCAACAGCACAAATTGCTGCAAGATTAAAACAGTTATTGGGCAATTAAAGTAAAATAAAAATTAACCACCTTAAAGTCTCGAATTTTTCGAGACTTTAGGTGGTTAGAGTAGAATTAAAAAAATATTCGTTACGAATTTGGGTTCAAAACTAAAATAATTTTGAGGTGATTATAATTTGTGGAAGGTATTTTAGACAGAGGGCCGGACTGGCCATACAGCGAGTAAATGCAGCAAGGGTAACGGTCTCAATTAAATTGCAATGTAATTAAAGGTTAAACAAAACCTTAATGTTTTGTAGACATTTATTGGTAAATAATATATTGTTCAATAATGTTGAATAAATATATACTTACCCAAAATAATTATTATAATATAATAAACTATGTAGCTATGCTGTTTGAACACAATCAGTCACTAAGCATAATAAATTCAGTCAAATTATATACAGCCAAGTTTAATCCTCTTTGCGTCTTTATAGCTGAAGTTTCAATAAAAACTGCTGATGACCAAAGATTGTAGGATGTGCTAATAAAGTTGATGCCTCTAGTAATGTTGGCTGATCTCACGGTATGGTATTTATGTAAAATACCTAGGAGAGTTAAATAAAAAAGGGTGCTTAATTTGGTGACGTATTTATGTGTTTACTTGTTAGCGATGCGCCAGCCTCCAAGGATTAGACAACTTTATCTTGTGTTCATACAAATATTTGGAAGCAATAAAGATATTTCCAAGTTGAGCTCACCTTCAGTGGTATGGCCCACACATAGTGGCCGATCCACACGCCGGACATGACATTGTAGATGTCCTGCGAGACGAGGTTTGTGATGAACCCGTCCCCCCCGTCCCCCTCGTCCCCGCCGCCCTCCATGCCTTCCAGAAGAGGCTCGCTCTCCTGCCCTGGCACGCTTACCGACCACGACGCCACCCTCAGGCACTTGTCGAATATTAAGCCCTAGGACAAGCTCTTTCCATTAACAATTCCTCCTGAAATTTTCTGGGCTGTCGTAGCTGATAAAATTTTACTATAGTCAAGCTAGGACCAAACTTTTTGGCCGGTCTGCAGTTTGCACAGGGTAGCATATACCCTTTGCGCACCGCACACCTAAAATTTACGTTTTGTGCAGAGAAACGCGCCAAATTCACATCGGCCATAAAGTTTGGTCCAAGCTGTACCACCAACTCCTGGAAGCGATTTTACATGTCACTTCATCAACCCTGTAGGGTAGAACTAAAATGGCTGTCGGGAAATTAGCAAAAAATAGGGGTACCTATATGGTTGGGGACACTTTCACTGCACCCGGTGTGAAGCTTGTGAACAGGTGCTATTTATGGGGACTGGACTGCTCCATGGTAATATACTATATGTTTGAAGCAAAACCAAATATGTTTTTTTTTCTTTTTTGTTTTGGACTTTATGACTTTGGACAACATGAGTTGCTAAATTTATTATGATTTCTGAGGTCGATCTTAAAATACTATATTCAAATAAGTAAGGACATAAATGATCATATGGTGGCAAATTTTCTGTAAACATAGACTAAAATGTTTGGGGAAGTTTCTTGCCAGTTCTTCTTCGTTGTGGTTAGGTTAGGTTAGGTTGTTAGTAATGTTACTATATTCTTACCTATTACGTAACATAGAATTAACGTAATAATTTTACACTAGTAAGAAAAATGGGCAGGTAATGTCGAGATCTCATATCGAAAAGTCGACTGTTATTTGGTCTTCGACATACGTACATGTAATGCTGTCTTCAACCGGATTCCCTCAACATAGACGAGGTGAGTGGAGTTCTGGGACAGCAGCCCCTGGGCAACGGATGCGATCAGAATGAGCAGCGTCATCACGTAGCCATCGTCGAGGAATTCCCGCAGCGTGAGGTAGTCGCGGGGCGAGGGTGGTGGTGTGGGGGAGTGGGAGGGGGTCGCGTACTGCACCACGACGGCGAGCCCGAGGGGCGGCACCAGGGCGGCGAGGTCTCCCAGCAACTTCAGGACGCCGCCGGTGAAGAAGTTTGGACACACGAATCTTAAGTAGCAGCGCCACAGGGACAATCTTGTCCTTCTTTTTTGTTGTTTTTCCTGTAATTATTTGTTCAGATTTAATAAGGTAGGTACGAACGGAAAAAAATAATTTGGGTTGGTGCCGATAGTCATTTAAAAGCCCGCTTTGTCAAAAGCTTGAAGTGTTCGTATGAATTTATCAAGCCAAGGCAAGAAAAAAATATTGTAAAGAGCCAGGTTAAGTGTAAAGTGATCATAGCAGATTACTTCACAAGGTGCGGAACCATGGGAATGAAATTGTCATTCGCAATTGTCATGTACCTACCTAATTGTTCCCGTTTGAGATGGAATTGCCTCTCCCTCGAATTTGGTTGCACAAGACAAGTCTATTGCCTCACGTCTTTGTTCATCGAGTAAGGAAGTACGGGAGAGGCAACCGAAACACTATCAGAAACTATATATGTATTAGAGATCACTCCCCCAAAAGCAAAGTTCTCACATGCATTTCAAAATCCGCGCATAATTTTTTTTTTGGACCTCGCCTTGTTTATGGCCCTCCAGTTACAGCTTTCGCTAAACATTATGGCCGATGGGAAGTTGGCGCGTTTCGCTGCGGACTGGGCGTGTATTCAGATCGGCCAAAAAGTTTGATCCCTACTTTTCCATGGTTATCTCGCCAGGTGAACAAGCATCTGAGTGATTAAATCTGACGTTTAGTGGTATTTCGTATCATGCTAACTGTCAAACGACGTGTTATTCGTCCAGGTGGAGTGCAGTATACCAGTTAGCATGGTAGGTACAAACGGCATCACCCTAGACACCACACATTGAACTTTGGTCCACATACGTTTTCCTTGCAAATGCCAATGCCAACTGTGGCGTTATGGGGGATGCGCTCCATACATTATTCAGCGAAGCGTCAAATTCAATCTCATGTACATGTTCACCCGGCGAGGAATTTACCATTGTAGCCCCCTGTAGTGGATAGTTGACAGCTCGTTTACCAATTCGTGCTGATAAATGTTGGCGAAGCGGTAGCAGTGCAGGGCAGCGCGCTCGGGCGGCGGCGGCTCGCCGAGGTCGCGGGCGCGCAGGCCGCGCGCGGAGCCCAGCCGCAGCAGCGGGCACAGCCACCAGAACAACACCTTCGAGAAGAAGTTGGCCGAGTGGTGGCGGTAGGCGACGTGACACTCCTCGGGCTCCTCGGGGCCGGCGACTTCATTCCTCGAAATCTGAAAAAAACAATTTCAATTTCGATATTTGAAATGTTAAGACCGAATTCACACGCAAAAAAGAGGGCATTTATGTAACCGTTAAAAGCCGTTTACTGCGTTGACACTGCAGAGAAGGACAACACGAAGCGAGACACGAAGCATGAATGGTTCAGCTACGGTAGTATACATGGAAGTATAGTAAATATAGGAATGTTACATGCATGTATGTATAGTCGACCGTGAAGCATGGACAACATTAATTAAAGAAAGATCCCTGCAAAAAGGAACGAATTTATAAATTTACTGCAAGGGCAGACCCGAATAAGCTAAACATAACCATTCTCGGGTATTGTTTCAGTTTCAGTTTCAGTTTCTTTATTTCCTCCATTAGATGTATATTACACACTCGGATTCGTCATTTTTTCTTCCTGTCGGTTCGATTACTTCTGGCGAAGAAGAGCCGACAAGAAACATCGTCAGGTTGGTCATTGTATTATTATTTTTTCCAGTGATACTTACAAACTAGTTTACAGTGATTGATTGATTACTACTGCTCACAAAGAACATTATTATAAGAACATTATATACATTGGTGAGGAGCAAACTCTTGACTACTATAATGACATCTTATTCTAAATTAATAGGAATTATGATCTAAATTATTCAGGTGTAAAAAGCCATCGTCATTTTTGATACAAGGTAATATCAAATTAAATATAAGTTAGTAAATAAACAAATTCATACTACAATGTAGTACCCATGTCAGAGAAAATAATAATAATAGAAAATAATAATAATAAAAAAAAACTTGCGTCTACCAATTTCGCGACCTGCTTCATACCCATAATTTGGAATTCTCCAACAGTCCCTCCTCCTCCTCCATCAATGCCTCCTACTAACACAGTGTTTTTGTAGTTATAATATGAAAGTATGAAAGAAAAAGTAAATCGTCATGTAATGGAAGTTTGTGAACGGAAGCAGAGTCGTTACCCTATCAATTCCCCATACTGCGGACGATAACTTTTTCCATGCTCTTAATGTTTTACTAGGTTTATGAAATTTTGGTCTCTAAAATATATTGTAGAAATCTATGTCTGTATGTTTGAATTTTTTGAATATACCTTTTAGAGGGAAAATATTGGCTAATAAACATTGGAAACATATTGTCTTTTTTTTTCGTTTTTTTTTTACTGAAAAATACAGATATTTACAAAAAAATCCAAACATACGGACATAGAATGAAGCTTTCACAAGTGATAAAAAAATAATTTGATCAAAATTCCTGCATGTGCCTTCACGACAGCCTTAAAACGAGTGGCTGTCGTTGTCGGAAATTGCAACGCTCTTAAAACAAATGTTCGCCGGTATAAACTTTCTTTAAAAAAGTTTGAGTTATTTTATAACATAATGTTTTGCTAACATAAAAATCATCATCTGTTGCCGTGATGTTGATGTTGAAACAGGCATCAGAGCCCCCGGTCGGACTTCTCACGTAACTTGCGGTTTACGGAACTTCGAGCTTACATAAAAACGTCAAACCCTATACGAGTTTTACTACTTATTCTGTGGTTTTACTTCTTCAACCTGTCAAAATAATCAAACTCGGACAACCTTGTATGAACACGCGGAGTCGCCGTAAACGGCAACGTCAACGTATTTACGGCGATGATATGTAGCTGTCAAATGAAACTGCAACACGGTATTTTAAATGTTGCAATATTTAAAACCGTTATAAAAACCGGTTTTCTTGACTGAAAGATTCCTGAGCACGGAATTCAAGCCGCTGGGCTTGTCTCAGGACAGTTCATAGACACAAGTTTGCATAGATCATCCTGCTTGTAGGATACTCCTCTCCTATTCTAGACTTGCCTCAGGAATGTTCTATATTGATACTTGTTTAGAACCTGCTGGGCATGTCTAAGACAATTTCCAGTTTGTACTTGTTTTTAAACCAATCAAAACGATGACGCAGTTTATGTCGTTTCATTTGCATCTGTGCCGTCCATTTACGACATCGCGCGACGCCTTGTAATATAATCGGTATATGTATTTAGTAGGAACCTGGCATATAAATGAGGTAATTATAAAAATGCCTGCCACCGCGTCGCACGCGCCAAGATTAATAAAACTGTTCATTACAATACTTATTGGAATATGCAAAGATCTATGATCGTTGATGCACGCTGTCACGCAAACAAATTTGTTTGCGTGCTTGCGAGGTGTATGCAGCCAAAAGCGTAGCTTTCGCTTGAAGATTTCGAAATAAGTACCAAGGAATCATGGATTTCTAAACAATACAACAACACAGCGATAAATAATTGATTCTATGTAATGCCAATTCAGATTTGATTTAACATAAATAAATCGGATCAATCGGGTAAATTTCGTCTTAGACATTCATCCGAATGGAGCTAGGTATAGTACGCGCAAAACTTAAATGCCGCTGTATGTACCTGCGCAGTAGTCGAATTTCAGGTCAGCTCGGTGAGCGTGCGGGGCGCGGGGCGGGAGAAATGACGCGCTCACCCCCACGCCACCTCGTTACCTTAGCAACCGATTGTTTGCGCCCGCGCCTTCCCCGTAACTAACCCCGCAATCCCCGCTCTGCAACGAGCGCTTGTACGCTCAGAGATTTTGTTAGGTGGTGGTTTTTGTGCTTTCTATAATACTTTCGGTACCTACAGTTATGAAGTGTTAGTTTGTGAAGTAAACCTAGTATGTAATATTTTTTTAGTTCTAATATAAAAAATTACTCGTCCAAGTGAGAACTAAAAAACAATTCGTATTAATTACTAATCAAAGGATTTAATTGATGAACAAAACAAATCAGCCCCAAAGTCCCATGCAAAGAGGATTTCTCATTTATAAAACAATATATTTTCTTATATTATTCGCAATTAAGTTAATTAAAGTGAAATGATTTATGTTTGTAAAATCAACCCTGCAGCAAGCACACATTTATCAAAGAAAGATAGCTGTAAAAAGAAGTACTTTATAAGCACATTATAAGGCTAAAAATTAACAAGCATGCAAACCTTTCGGCAATGGCGGGTATTCCTCTATTTAAAATTAATAATTTTTTCCTTTGCTTTCCGGTGAATTCTGCATAGCACTCGTGTTCATGTGCGTGAATAGTATTTTCTTAAAAAAAATTAAATTGAACATTTAATCTTGACTGTACACATGCGCGAACACAACGAAAGAGCGGCATTAAAGATTTGCGCCTGCTATAAAATGTCGTCGCGAAAAATATTCTCCCTGCTCAAATATCCATTTATTTCTTCACCTCCATGATTTATACCAATTTCCATGGCGATCGGTTGAACGGTATAGGAGTTGACATGCTGCAGCGCCATCTGGTGGCAAATGAAAATGACAGTGGACAGCATGAAAAACTTCTCTATGAAAACCATTCCTATAACATGTACCACTTTCATGTAGCATGGCTACTGGCTACATTGCACTGCATGGAAAATCCCGGTCACCTTTCATCACGTCTATTTATATGAAAAAAAAACGAAACTAATAATGGCACGATTTATACATATATGCAGCCAGCTGACCCAATATAAACTAGCACGAGTAAAGAAGTATAGTAGAAGATTAGGAAGAAAACCATAATATCGTGATAAACCTTGAGCTTTCGCAGGTATTTACTTTATTTTAAAATATAATTTGATTTATTGTAGTCAAATAAGTAAAATGATAAGAAATAAAATCAAACTAGAAAAAAACATTGCTTCGGAAGGAATAAGGTCCTCACCTCAATGTATAAGACAACCGAGTCAATAGCGACGATGGCGGTAGCGAGCAGCGCCGTGGCGCCGTCCAGTAGCACCGGCACGTGGCGGGCGGTGCCGCCAGCGCGCAGCAGCAGGGCCAGCCGCGCTGCCGCCGCGGCCGCGCCCAGCGCCCAGTACGCGAGCACCGCGAGCAGCGCGGGCGCCGCGCGCCGCCGCTCCAGCGCCGCGTGCAGCGTCGTCGCCGCCAGCCAGCCCGGCAGCGCCGCCAGCGCCGCCGCCAGCGCCGCGCGCGCCGCCGGCCGCAGCGCCGCCGCAGCCGCGCCGCCCAGCGCCGCCGCCAGCAGCGCAGCGCTCGCCGCCCCGCGCGCCTCGTGTCCCCACCAACGCGCACTCACTTCTGCAGATGATTTCCTGAAACCACCTTCATTGTGCATCTAAGTACCTACTTCAACTTCAACAGTTCTGCAGTACTACGTCAAGAACTGTAACTAAGCAACTATCTAACCTAGCTCTGCCCAAGAACACGCGCTGGGATTCTTCAACGGGGTGCGTCAGTAAGTCACGCTTGACCAAACCTGCTCCTTTACAAAGTGCAGCTAAGGGTTTGCGTGGAGTACTGATCGCATTTGTGGGACGGCTCAGCAAGTAACTGCTTCGCTCCCTGGACTAGATACAGCGTGGAGCTCGTCGACGACCCCAAGGTATCCCTGAATATAGAGACCCTCCAACTCCGAACGGATGTAGGGTCTGTCTGTGTTCTATTATCTTTACCATGGAGAATGCTCGTTGGAGATGCACAATGCTGTCCCACCGTCCATGTTCTGCCTTCGCACAAAGCGGAACAGGCGGAGAATGCACACATAAGTTATCTGTTAACATTCCCAAAATAAGAACCCACCGATCATCTAGATCCTTCATCTATAGGATCGGTAAATTAAGGAATACACTACCTTCCCGCCAAAGTGCAACCTGGGGTCTTTCAAAAATGCTGTAAAGGAGCACCTTGCCGGCCGGCATGGTTTTCGCAGCCCCTTGAAAGTTCGAAAACCCATGGGCGCCGTCGGGCACCTTAAGAGGTCCTCGTACGCCATATTTTCGCAAAAAAATACCATGTTATTTTTTCTTAGGTTCTAACCAACATTTAAATAATTACATCCAGCATAGCTCGGTAAAGATCTGACAGGTATCTAAAACTTAACGCCTACGTAACACACCCAGAAGACGATTGTCAGTCGCAATGGGTGTACCGATAGAGCCTCGCAAACGAAAAAGTGTCGCCAGGGTTCAAGCCATTTGTACATGACGAAAACCATATCAAGTATCAATCGGAGTGTCTATCGGTCACTACCTGCGCTTGTTGCAATAGATCAGGTAAAGGAGGGCGCCGGCCGCGCAGTAGGCGTGCAGCGCGTGCAGCCCGCCCCGCACCACATCCAGCGCGCACGCCCAGTCCTCGCGCGCGCAGAACACCTCCATCCCGCGCGGGCGACGCTCTCACGGCCGCTACGATCGCTACTTGGTGAAACAACCGCCGACGATTGTTTGGTAAATTTTCAGACTCGCTCCGCGGACACATCCCAATAATGAGGCAGTTTCTTGCACGAGCCGAGACCGGCTTTTGTATCCTACCCACCCCTGCGTACTCTGGCGTATCCTTCTTTATTAAAAATAAAAATCGAAACCATGTGAGTAATTTTTTAATTTAACTAATGCAAGGTAAATAAACAGGAGATAAGGTCAATGCTCATAAGGTCAATACTGATTTAAATAAAGTTACGGCCGACTTCAATTACACTGCACGTCCCCAGATTTTGAAATAAATCGCAGCTAAGGTTTGTAAAGGGTGACATCACGAGAGAATTTTCCTGAACATTCACAAACAAATTGCACTTTTGTATTCGAAGTGTTATCGTTCAACGGTGACTGACTGCGGGCGCACACGTAACCGATCTGGCAACGCGGACGGCAAACACGAGTGTAATGCCGAGCTGACTGCACGACCACTAGCAACTAACTAGTCAACAATCTACACATCGACGACGGGTGCGACGCCTGCCGGCATACTCCATACGCGCACCGTTGACGTCAGTCTATTTCGTTCCAGTTCTGCACTGGCCACTTTGCAGACCGAACAGCTGGCACGAGAACGTTTAAAGAGGTACCTCTTTAAGCGTTCTTAAGCCAGCTTAGACCGCAAGCGAGCGTGCATTACAGTTACAGGTCCGGTTACTATTATTTATAGACTAGGAGGTCGCGACAAAAATGGTAACGATATCGTAAATGGCTGAAACTGGATTCACAGGATACAGACAAACCCTCTGAAGCTAAATGTGTCAGTCTGCCTGTGCCAAGTGGTTGCGTTACGTAGATAAGGCGCCTGAAAAGTAGTTATAGTGACAAAAAATAAATATGATAAGGTAAATGGCTGCAAATAACGAAGCATGAAAGTATCGGTGCTTACTTGCTCTGAAAACTAATCAAATCTCTGTTGGCGTTTCGTAGTTATAAGCGATTTAGGTTACAGATATAACTTTAAGTATATGTAAGTATTTAATTAAAAAACCGACTGGTTATTGTTGCATAATTAATAGGAATCAATGTTTCTAGACAATCAGTATATTCTACGGCAGGTACATACCAACATCTATTTTATATAGCCAATCTAGATAACGCAACCCCTTGGCACAGGCAGACCGACATATTTAGCATGGGATGGTTGGTCTCTAACATGTGATCCCAGATTCAGCCATTTACCTTATCGTGACCAAAAATGTCGTGACCTCCCGGAATATTATGCTATGGCTCCGGTGCGGTAAACCTACCGCTCATTTTCGCACAATTTCGATCCCCTATTTCACCACATTCAAGTTTAATTATCACCACAAAAGTAAGCCTATGTCCTTCTCCAAGGTCCAGACTATCTCTAAACCGAAATGCATCAGAAAACGCAACAGAGAGAGTTGGATTCATATTCTCGTAATTGCGAACACTATCTAATCAGGGGTACAATTGCATTTATTCCTGTGCATGTCGTAATAGGCGATTAAAAATGTGTCGTTCGTAGTTCGGATTCCACGTAAAACTTTAGGTTTTATGTGATGTGGTAAGGGGAAGGGGTTCCTTACTTAGAAGGCAGTGGGTAAGTAAGATTATACCCGCCCGGGTTGGTAGGTACCTATGAATGAACGATGATCGAAGCGGCAATCAAAATTGTCCGCGTGCCAGTTCAATGTAGCCGTGCAATATAAGGAAGGTCCTGGCATGACGCCCCATGTGGTTTCTTGGGATATCATGATAGTAAGTTTGGTATTAGCCACCTATTTCCAGTTGCCTACATTAAACAAATACTACTCTATCAGCGTGATGGCGGCGGCGCGGTGCTCGGTGCGCGAGAGTGCGTCGCGCCGTGCCCTGGTGCCCTGCTTCCGCCCGTCCCGCTCGTTCCGGTCCTACTTACCCGCTAGCGGTTCATTAACCGTACCTGTCGCGGCGACATTGTGATTTATGACATATTGATGAACGTTCCTGGCTCTATCACTATTCAGATTGCTTGAGTGGGAAACGGGAGTAGCCGGAAACCCGGACAGTAACCCGGTGTTACGGAATCCACCTGTATGAGCGATGTACTTAATTCGTTGCATGTTTACAAAAAATATAATAATCCCGTGGCGGATGGACGGATAGGAGAGGTTGACCAGAAATTTCTAGAAAACTAGGTATCACGTTTATTTCCTTTCTTTCCTTTCATTTCACTTCATAACTATTGCAATAAATATAGCATGGATGGAATTCCCGAATGATAAGTTTCTAGGAAAATAAATGTTTCGTTCAAGATTTGTCGTGAATGAGTTTTGTTGCTGTTATTTTTTCCTCAACCCTTCCTTCATTAGCATACTTAGAAATGAAGAATGATTCGATATTTTCGCAATAATCTTATTATACTATATATTATAATAAAAATGAATGCCTAGTATTAGGTTGAGTCTCCTAAACGCCACCTGACGTGGTAAATGAGCAGTTTTGTCAACCATTCAGGTGTCATTATTTATGCATATACAAGAATATTCGATTCAATATCTCCAATAAATAAAAAAATACTTATGATACTTTTGAGATTACCGCGGTCGTTGGACATGTTTGTTGTATAAACCATGTATAAAATTAACTTATCCACCTTTATAGTTTACCGGATACATACCTAGTGTGTTTCTGGTTTTTTTTATTAACCTACTTACGTATATTTGGATAATGTTTATATATTGTTAAAAATGGTTGCATTTTAATACCTAACCACCGAGAAAATAAAACCAACAAGGATTAAAAATTCTAATTAAATTATGAGGTTAAGCCTGGTTTTCACCAAGTGTTAAAGAGTCTTTAATGTGAGGATTAAGCTAATCAGTATCTGGTGGAAGAGACCCTAAGGGCCTTTTTCACCTGCTGCTGATTAGTTTAATCGCCACATATTAAGGGCATTTCTAAGCAGCTTGCAATCAATACCGATTAAAGATAATCAACACTTTAGTAATAAAGGCCCTTTAAGTGTCAATTAAAATAAATCAGCACTTGGGGAAAACCAGGTTTACAGAATTATGTGACAGGTGTCTAGGTTTTGGGAAGGACCAACATGGGGATTTTACACTGAGGATTGTATTTTCAACCTTTGGGATAAAGAGCGCCTAGTCCGAATTGTCTATTTAATTGTGGTGTACGCCAAACCGATCGACTAGCGTTTTCGAATGCATGGAGATATTGATGAGCGCGCGCAGTGGGCGCTAAGCTAACTAATATTTGTGAGTCCGAGTTTGATTTGACAGCTTACTCCTGGTCGCCGTAAATACGTTGACGTTACCGATTACGCCAACTCAACGTTTTCATACAAATCAGAAGTCCGAGTTTGATTGAAGAGGTAAAACCACAGAATAAGTAGCAAACGTTTGTATGGGTTTGACGTTTTTACGTAACTTGAAAGTTCCGTAAACGCCAATTTAGGTGAGAACTCGACTGACCATACAGATAACACCTTGGAATCTTCAAAATATAACGAAATGGAACTGCAATTACAGCTAATGGAGCAGATTTGGGTTCATCAATCATCCATGATTCCGTGCAACATTTCACTGTAAAATGTACAATATTTTGAAGAAGGAAAGGCAAGCAGGTTGGTTAATTTTGAAATATCAGAAAGATCAGACCAGTGGCCATACGAGGAGAGCCGCCCGCGGGCTCTAATCCGTCAGACGCCAAGCTAATAAGCTATTCGTAATGACGCTAGGCGTATGATTTGATTACTGCAAGAGCAACAAGCCATCACCATCGTTGTTAGAGAACAATCGGTGTACAAATGCTTTATACCCTGACCGTTGATAAGATTGTCGCGGGCGTGATAAGAGCCGCGAGACTCCTTGCGAGTAATTAAAGCAATCACTGAAGCAGATTATCTTGGCGACTATCAGTGGGCTGACGCGGCGGCACCGGGCTGCCGTCTCCGCTTCCATTTTTCGCAAATATTTTCACAATTTCTTTATCGCTCGTCGGGTGTGTCGGCGAGGTGCATATGTGATTGGATGCGCTCGCGCAGCGCGCGCTAGTTCAGGTAGAGCGGACGTGCGGTGCAGCGCAGGGAGGGGGAGCCAGCCGGGAGCCATGGTGGGGGGACTGTGCCCGCCGTTCCGCTGGAGCTCGCGCGGCGGCTTCAACCTCGGCGCCGGGCAGCCCGGCGCGGGGGTCCACATCCGCCGGGAGACGATCGTCGTGAGTCAACGTCACTCATACGCATGTACTCATTTTGGTCACCGACGATTGTGCCATTATTGAGAAAACCAAAGAGAGAAGAAAACAGTCTTCCATAATTTTTAGATGATGGAAAAACACGTAGGCAAATTGTAACATATTCATGGAGCGATTAGACTGTGTCATAAGATTTTTTTGTGTGATACATTTTGGTCCTCGTGTTTCGAAGAAAAAGTTGCTAGGCTTTTCCTTCCCAATTTTTTTTTGCGTTGTTAGCGCAGGTTGACGTTTTTGCTGTACCTGTAGAATTCTACAAACTTATAAAGGAACTAAGCGTCATTGATATAGTTTGTGACTGACACTTGGGCAAAGTGAGTTACTCCGACGACATGGCTCTGCAGTCCCGCTGTGAAGGGAGTATGAAAGTTGCTCGTAAGCGATAGCCTGCCGAAAATAACTCAGTTGTGCCGATAAATTTACGCGGTTCTCAATTGACAATGGCTGCAAAAGTTTATGTATCCTAAAATCGGTGGTACATAGTACATCAGGCAGGCGCAGAGAAGACAAGGAGGTGCTCACTAGGAGCTGAAATACGATGTGAAAAAATCATAAATATATGAATTTCATATTATTAATTAATTCCGCTATTAATAGTCATTAACTTCTAAAAAGCTACACATTATTTGAATTATATATGATCACAGTTTTTCTTCACACTGGAAAGGGAAATAATTTCTTAATCCATTTCACTCTTGACCCTGAAAAAAGTTATTTTCAACGAGACGCACGGCACAACGACGACGTCACGTCAAACGAGCGAAGCAGGTACAACGGCATCACCTAGACGCCCCGCCAAACATTGGACTTTGACCCACATACGTCTTCCGTGCGAATGCCAATGCCGACTGTGGCGCCGAGGGTGATGCGCTCCGTACTGAGGTGATCTGCCACACAAATGCGAACAAATCATCTCCAATTCCATTCAAGTCAAGATTTAATATGCCTTTCGGAGCAGCAGTCTTTGTGCCGGCGGCGGCGAGGTGAGGTACTGACGTACCCTATTGAAGATTCCCAGCTTTTGTGAGACGAGCTTGGCTGCATCTCCGATAGCGATATCCTTTTATGCT
Organism: Incurvaria masculella; assembly: GCA_946894095.1. NCBI lineage: Eukaryota > Metazoa > Arthropoda > Insecta > Lepidoptera > Incurvariidae > Incurvaria > Incurvaria masculella. Next base: position 11,482,891 of record OX335647.2, read on the forward strand.
ACTGAACTCCTGGGAATTAGAATCGATGAATTCTCTAGAGGCATTCTTCACTTTGTCCTTAAATTTGTAGTGTTGGTTCTAACTAATTTCTTCCCGTGCAAGTCGTTAGTAGGTGGGCAGCGTTAATTCTGCACAGGTTGGTACCGTCGCATTGAATGAACGATGGTCGAAGGGGCAATATAAATTGTCCGTTTTTTCCATCCCCATTAGCAATAAAGTGAAGGTTCTGGCATCGCACCTAGTTTTCATGAGGTGTGGTGGGCTAATATCATGACAGTAAGTGTGGTTTTAGCCATTCAAGTCCGGTCATTTCTAGTCCAAGCAACTATAGTTTTTATGTAGTTATACTTATTTTAAAAAAAGGAATTTCCTTTGAGTAAAAGTTCCTGTCCCCAAATTATACTTTAATGTATAAAATGTGTACTTCCCCGCCATTTGTGGCGCCAAAACGTTATACACCGAATTTAATTTGTTTCGGGATGGTTAGAGAAACTACAACTTATTCATTATCGGTAATTTTCTAAATGTCACGTTTTTAAGATGGAATAAAAATCGTAGGGGGCACGACAACTGCTCTCTACATGTACATGAAAATGTAATATGAAAGAATATTTATATTTTGGCGATTTTTTTCCATTGAGCAAAGTTTGTGATATGGAAACGAAAATCACTCATTTCGTGCGGATATGCCTGAAGTAAGGTGCTGTATACGGTGAGTCTCGTCACTGTTTATTCTCTTCAATTTCTCGATAAATTTGAAAACGTCAGTCGATCGGTTTGCCGTAAACGCCAATTTAGGTGACAGCTGGGACTACGGTCTCAGGATACTATTTAGTGCAGCAGGCATTCGATGCAGTGCGTCTCGAATTCTTAAGGTGGCCCAACCCGGCGGACCCAACTCATTCGCGGGCACGGTACAAAACCGTGCTGTTGCGCTCTGGGACCTTCTCTGTTTCAAAGAATAAGACAGGCTCCGTGATGAGGAAGATGCAACATGTCCACAAAAAAGACAATGTGTATAGTGTATGATTTGGTAAGATTTACGAAAATTTTAATTTCAAGACGACTTATAGCTAAAAGTAAACCACGACCGCTGTAGTCAAAAATCTAACAAAAACCAAATAGATCATAAATCTTGATTAAATAAGCTATGTCTGATGACTAATCTTTTTACGGTATTCTTACTTTATCATTGCGTAATCCACCTCCAAAGTTATTGTATAAAACGCGCGAAAAAATCGAACTTTCGGACCTTATAACTTAGAAACCAAACACAATTTTACAATGCCAATGGTCATCAGACATCTAGTTTGATCAAATAAAGCTATTTTGAGCAAAATTTTGGATCTCTGACAAGAAATATGGGCGTGATCTTCTTTCCCCTTTTGTATGGGGAGATGTGCGGGTTGGGCCACCTTAAGAGAACATGAGAGGCGGCAGTGGCTCCACTGCCGCCATACGAATGAGTTTCGATTTCTTCTCCCGTCCTCCCGTGCTCGCTGGTTAACCTACGTTTTTAGTTTTCATGAAATATTTGTTATGATCCATTTTTAAATTGCGGTTTTGGATTTGTTTCTTGAATTGTGCTCGACGGGTGAACAGGCAAGTGAGTAATTAAATCTGACGTTTAGTTTCATTTCTTTCAGAAATAAATTTGTTCGGGGTGTGATTTGCCGTGGGCTAAGATGCGAACAAAAGATATAAATTTACTTTATCGGTGACTAGGTACCTGCCTACTGAACAGCGATGCCCACGTACAAGAACGTGGACATTGGCGAATTTAGTGTGAAACGGTTCGACCAAGGACATACCGACCAATTGCGGTTGGTCAGTGCCTTCGGCACTTCTATCTTCAAGAACTTTATAATAAAGGTCACCCATAAAGGATATGTTTTTGGGTGACCTCAACGGTCAATTTGTTCTTGTTAAGTTTTCTGTGCAAAGTAATCATGCGCAGCTATTAGCGCAATTTCTTTGTTCTGTGGATCGGGCCCAGCGCGTCCGCAACATGAGATCACAACGCTCCATGATTTAATGTCTGTATCTATTCTTTGAACTGAACAATACAACATATCAACCAAATTCCTTCCTGCGATAAGCCGATTGCTGAAATCTCGGCTTTTAAAAACTTAAGTGTCGATTTTATCAGAAATATCGTACATGTATTGAGAATTATCGTCAAATTACCGTACTTACATGTTAATATCCTGCAGATAATTTTCAAGCGGGCCATGGCCAAATTTAAATTTTGGGATGGTTAGGATCTGAAAAACTTATAATTTTAAATATGTCTTAAAGCGAAAACATGTATGTTTGTCTGTTATATCACTGTGCTCATATTTTCTAAAGATATAAAATCCTTCAGTTTCATAACTCATACCGACTTATTTCTCTCACAAATAGTAAAGTCTTCCGTTGTTCCGTGGATTAGCTGGAATTAGTAGAGATAAAGTTATGAGACAGCACCAGAGTGGGCAGTCTGAGTTCTCACCGAAATTGGCGTTTACGGCAAACCGATCGACTGGCGTTTTCTCCAAACTCCATACAAGTTTTTACTAGATATTCTGTGGTTTTACTCCTTCAAGCTGTCAAAGTCAAACGCGGACTACCGATTTGTATGAAAACGCGGAGTGGACGTAAACGGCAACGTCGACGTATTTACGGCAACGTTGAGTAAGCTGTCAAATCAAGCTCGGACTCGCAAATGTTAGTTCGCTTAACGCCCGCTGCGCGCGCTCATCAATTTCTCCATACATTTGAAAACGCCAGACGATCGGTTTGCCGTAACGCCAATTTAGGTGACAACTTAGACTACCGGCTCAGATTCAATTTGGAAACTACAAGGAAAATACATGACAAAACAACATTATCAACAACTTGTTGAACGGCGAAAGGTCTCAAGTTTAGTCTTAACTATATATATATACAATATTGATGTATAAGCCGAAAGTTAGGTCTAGTTTAAATTAATTTATTAATTAACATTGCGCTACAGCGTGAATATTTTTTACTAAATTTACACAAGTTATGCTATCTCATTGAACTCCTTTTTTAAGTGAGTTAAGTAACTGTACGGATGGCTTAAAACATAAATATAGTTACAGTGAGTACAAAAATCAAGGAACAGTAGTACCTGTATCACTTTTTGGAAATCTTATTATTTTGCTTATTGGTTATTGTCTTCTCTTTTATTATTTTCTCTTTTATTATTATTAATTGTTTTGCATATTTTATAGTTCTTCTTAAAGCAAATTAAATTAAATTGATTTGTTATATTTACTTGTGTGTATATAAGCTGTGTAGGCCTATAATTAACATGTACACACTAATTTGTTATTTTTAGTAGTGAAACCATGAAACTGTTTTGTGTATAATGTTGTTGGCATACCAAATAAAAAAATAAATAAATACCGAACTGACCGTCAGATATTAGCCTAACACACCACATGGGAACTAGGTACCATGCCAGGACCATCCTTGTATTGCTCGGCTACATTAAACTAGAAAACACGGACATTTTTTTATTGCCACTTCGACCATCGTTCATTCAAAAGGGGACCTACAGTTTTACGTAGAATCCGATCCGAGGCCAGCCGTTGAAAATGGTCACCTACCTATCCAGAACCTAACCGCGCTCAGAAGTGCTTCCCCAGCTTATCGATTCGCAAGGCGTCGCACACTGGGACGTGTTAACGTGGAATCACGACCAGCTTCAACAGTGGAACGGTCACCAATCCTGACCAGCGATAGTCGACGCTGGGCCTGGATTCTGATATCTGCGTAGGGAGAACCCATGGCCATGGGATACATTTACGAAGGCAAATTTATCATATTCATCGACCCATTAATTAATAAGCCTGCCTTTCTTATCGTTCAGAAACTCCAAGAGGACACGCGCGTGCCGGCGCCGTTCGCGGCCGACCCCGCGTCGCCGCAGCCCGAGCTGCTCGCCGTGCCGGTCGCGCCGGACTTCAAGAAGGCGAGCTACACGAGCACGGTCAGCGCCAAGTCGAGCCTCAGCAAGGACTCGCTGGACAGCTCGCGCGACAGCGGCGTCGAGCATGACTCCACCGTGTCCGAGATCGTGCAGTCGGAGGGCGGCGGCGCCCACTCGGAGGCGCGCCGCAAGGAGGGCGTCATCGCGCAGGCGATCGACTCCGCGAAGCCGCTCAAGGATATCCGCTACAATAAATACAGCAAGGACGCTGCGTGGGTACCTTCACACCGATGAGTGCTTTCACTAGGAAGTATTGTATTCTACATATTTATGTTTCCTCCTTGGTAATGAAAGCATACAAAGTTCATTATCTGTCATTATCATGGCAAGAGGCTCACTTAAGGGCGTGATAACATCAGAGCCGGTAGTCTCAGTTGTCACCTAAATTGGCGTTACGGCAAACCGATCGACTGGCGTTTTCAAATGTATGGAGAAATTGAAACGCGCAGTGGGCGTTAAGCGAACTAACATTTGCGAGTCCGAGCTTGATTTGAAAGCACTCAACGTTGCCGTAAATACGTCGACGTTGCCGTTTACGTCCACTCCGCGTTTTCATACAAATCAGAAGTCCGCGTTTGGCTTTGACAGCTTGAAGAAGTAAAACCACAGAATATCTAGTAAAAACTTGTATGGAGTTTGACGTTTTTACGGAACTTCGAAGTTACGTAAACGCCAATTTAGGTGAGAACTGAGACTACCGGCTCTGATTGCTTTTAGTTCCATAGGGGCGTAAGTGAAACCGTATTTAATTATTTTTAAAAAGAACTACTGAATACTTATTGTCAAATTTCCAAAAGATAAAATATGCATTGATGGTCGAGCTATATTTGAAGCCTATTTCAAATATCTGACGCTCATATTCTGTGTTCAAACATTTTTAATGAAACTTTATGAAGATTTGTCTAATATGATGTTTAATAATATACTCACAGTTTTATCTTTAAATTATAGCTAGACAATCAATCTACATATTTTGTTTAATTATCGAAATTCTATGTGATATTTTTTAAATGCAAGTGAATATCGTTTTACTAACGCCATTATCAAACTGAACGCAATCGGCTCTTATCACGCCCTTAAGGTGGCCCAACCCGGCGGGCCTAACTCATTCGCGGCCTCGCTACAAAACCGTGCTGTTGCGCTCTGGGACCTTCTCTGTTTCAAAGAATAAGACAGACTCCGTGATGAGGAAGATGCAACATGTCCACAAAAAAGACAATGTGCATAGTGTATGATTTGGTGAGATTTACGAAAATTTTAATTTCAAAACGACTTATAGCTAAAAGTAAACCACGACCGCTGTAGTAAAAAATCGAACAAAAACCAAATAGATTATAAATCTTGATTAAACAAGCTATGTCTGATGACTATTTTTTTTTAAGATGTTCTTACTTTATCATTGCGTAATCCACCTCTAAAGTTATTGTATAAAACGCGCGAAAAATGCGAACTTTCGGACCTTATAACTTAGAAACCAAACACAGTTTTACAATGCCAATGGTCATCAGACATCTAATTTGATCAAATAAAGCTATTTTGAGCAAAACTTTGGATCTCTGACAATAAATATGGGCGTGATCTTCTTTCCCCTTTTGTATGGGGAGATGAGCGGGATGGGCCACCTTAAGGTGGCCCAACCCGGCGGACCCAACTCATTCGCGGGCACGGTACAAAACCGTGCTGTTGCGCTCTGGGACCTTCTCTGTTTCAAAGAATAAGACAGGCTCCGTGATGAGGAAGATGCAACATGTCCACAAAAAAGACAATGTGCATAGTGTATGATTTGGTAAGATTTACGAAAATTTTAATTTCAAGACGACTTATAGCTAAAAGTAAACCACGACCGCTGTAGTCAAAAATCTAACAAAAACCAAATAGATCATAAATCTTGATTAAATAAGCTATGTCTGATGACTAATCTTTTTACGGTATTCTTACTTTATCATTGCGTAATCCACCTCCAAAGTTATTGTATAAAACGCGCGAAAAAATCGAACTTTCGGACCTTATAACTTAGAAACCAAACACACTTTTACAATGCCAATGGTCATCAGACATCTAGTTTGATCAAATAAAGCTATTTTGAGCAAAATTTTGGATCTCTGACAAGAAATATGGGCGTGATCTTCTTTCCCCTTTTGTATGGGGAGATGTGCGGGTTGGGCCACCTTAAGTCTAGATTTTTAAAGAAACCATACCTGCACTGAAATATTACAAAATCAGATCATCCACATCATCTCCGCTAACGCGTACATGTATATTAAGATGGGGTAATACATTGATGTATGGGTGTTAACTAAGTTTAATGAATTAATTATTTGCCGGTACTTACACAGATCGGTGGAGCAGATAATCCGCGCGGTGACCGCCAACGACTTCCTGCGCAACCTGATGGACGAGGAGCGGCTGTCGGCGGTGGTGGAGGCGGTGAGCCCGCAGGAGTACGCGGCGGGCAGCCTCATCATCCGCGAGGGCGAGAGCGGCTCGCACCTGTTCGTGTCCGCGCGCGGCCAGTTCGAGGTCATCAAGAACGGCGCGGTCGTGAAGAGTTTCGGGCCCGGCGTCGCGTTCGGGGAGCTCGCTATCCTGTACAAGGCTAAGCGGTTCGCGTCCATACGATGTGAGTATTCTTTTTTTTGTAGCTTAAGAATAGTTAAATAATAACAGTCGTATTCAGAGTGCACCTGTCAAAACTTAGTACGAGATTAGCACCGGACTAACCATACAAAACAGGTTTAGTGCGGCGGACTAAACTTAGTCTGCCCACTCTGATTACAGCTGTAGGTGTTATTTACGATTGATTGTTCCTTCTATTGTTTTTGTTTTATTGATATATTTTTTATAGTCTACTTGGACTTATGTAATTAATTAAATCCTTTATTATTGCTTCTCTTTAGTCGTAGCACGTATTTGCTAGTAGCGTACACCTATAATAAGCACTTAGGCCATAACAAATTAAAGTTAAATTTGTTAATCAGTGTATTATCTCTAGTGCTGTTGGTGTTCCTATTCAATAAATTAGATTTCTGTTAATATCCACCCGTCAAATATTTTTTTGTCTGCACCAGTGCAGGCTGCACTTGCAAATGAGACCATCAGTCTATTGGAAATGTAATTAAGTTTTGGAATTGTCGACTCGGAACAGGTACGACGGATGCCAAGGTATGGATCCTGGAGCGGCGCGTGTTCCAGAAGATCATGGTGCGCAGCGGGCGTCAGGAGCAGGAGGACAACATCCGGTTTCTAGCGTCCGTGCCCATCCTGCAGGGTATCCACCACATCGAGCTCGCTAAGATATCCGATTTCCTCAAACGGGCAAGTATTTCCACTATCTCACTCGACAACACACTTTTTTCTATTTTATCAAGGGTTAAATTTTAAGTTAAGGCGCCAGAACCCAGATGTATTTCCTCAGTTGTTTAATAGTTACCGAAACATGGTTTGTTTCTGAGAAATGAACAAAACAGCGAAAAATATGCTTTGTAATGCTGAAAGATATGTTTGTGTTTTGTATGCAGGAGTTTTTCTCGGCGGGCACTGCAGTGGTGCGACAGGGCGATCGCGGCGACAAATTCTACATAATCCGCGGCGGCACAGTGGTTGTGACGAAGCGCGAAGGCGACGGCGCCGAGCAGCAGGTGGGCGTGCTGTCACGCGGCGAGTACTTCGGCGAGCAGGCGCTGCTGCACGAGGACCGGCGGCTGGCCACCGTCACCGCGCAACCTCCCGGCGTCGAGTGCCTCACACTCGAGAGAGGGTGAGTACCCGTTGTCTCGTCACTACATGCGGTAGGTGGGCGTGCTGTCGCGCGGCGAGTACTTCGGAGAGCAGGCGCTGCTGCACGAGGACCGGCGCCTGGCCACCGTCACCGCGCAACCTCCCGGCGTCGAGTGCCTCACACTCGAGAGAGGGTGAGTCCCCGTTGTCTCGTCACTACATGCGGTAGATGGGCGTGCTGTCACGCGGCGAGTACTTCGCCCAGCAGGCGCTGCTGCACGAGGACCGGCGGTTGGCCACCGTCACCGCGCAACCTACCGGCGTCGAGTGCCTCACACTCGAGAGAGGGTGAGTCCCCGTTGTCTCGTCACTACATGCGGTAGGTGGGCGTGCTGTCGCGCGGCGAGTACTTCGGAGAGCAGGCGCCTCTGCACGAGGACCGGCGGCTGGCCACCGTCACCGCGCAACCTCCCGGCGTCGAGTGCCTCACACTCGAGAGAGGGTGAGTCCCCGTTGTCACGTCACTACATGCGGTAGGTGGGCGTGCTGTCGCGCGGCGAGTACTTCGGAGAGCAGGCGCGGCTGCACGAGGACCGGCGGCTGGCCACTGTCACCGCGCAACCTACCGGCGTCGAGTGCCTCACACTCGAGAGAGGGTGAGTCCCCGTTGTCTCGTCACTACATGCGGTAGGTGGGCGTGCTGTCACGCGGCGAGTACTTCGCCCAGCAGGCGCTGCTGCACGAGGACCGGCGGTTGGCCACCGTCACCGCGCAACCTACCGGCGTCGAGTGCCTCACACTCGAGAGAGGGTGAGTCCCCGTTGTCTCGTCACTACATGCGGTAGGTGGGCGTGCTGTCGCGCGGCGAGTACTTCGGAGAGCAGGCGCCTCTGCACGAGGACCGGCGGCTGGCCACCGTCACCGCGCAACCTACCGGCGTCGAGTGCCTCACACTCGAGAGAGGGTGAGTCCCCGTTGTCTCGTCACTACATGCGGTAGGTGGGCGTGCTGTCGCGCGGCGAGTACTTCGGAGAGCAGGCGCGGCTGCACGAGGACCGGCGGCTGGCCACCGTCACCGCGCAACCTCCCGGCTTCGAGTGCCTCACACTCGAGAGAGGGTGAGTACCCGTTGTCTCGTCACTACATGCGGTAGGTGGGCGTGCTGTCGCGCGGCGAGTACTTCGGAGAGCAGGCGCCTCTGCACGAGGACCGGCGGCTGGCCACCGTCACCGCGCAACCTACCGGCGTCGAGTGGCTCACACTCGAGAGAGGGTGAGTCCCCGTTGTCTCGTCACTACATGCGGTAGGTGGGCGTGCTGTCGCGCGGCGAGTACTTTGGAGAGCAGGCGCGGCTGCACGAGGACCGGCGGCTGGCCACCGTCACCGCGCAACCTCCCGGCGTCGAGTGACTCACACTCGAGAGAGGGTGAGTACCCGTTGTCTCGTCACTACATGCGGTAGGTGGGCGTGCTGTCGCGCGGCGAGTACTTCGGAGAGCAGGCGCCTCTGCACGAGGACCGGCGGCTGGCCACCGTCACCGCGCAACCTCCCGGCGTCGAGTGCCTCACACTCGAGAGAGGGTGAGTCCCCGTTGTCTCGTCACTACATGCGGTAGGTGGGCGTGCTGTCGCGCGGCGAGTACTTCGGAGAGCAGGCGCCTCTGCACGAGGACCGGCCGCTGGCCACCGTCACCGCGCAACCTCCCGGCGTCGAATGCCTCACACTCGAGGGAGGGTGAGTACCCGTTGTCTCGTTACTACATGCGGTAGGTGGGCGTGCTGTCGCGCGGCGAGTACTTCGGAGAGCAGGCGCTGCTGCACGAGGACCGGCGGCTGGCCACCGTCACCGCGCAACCTCCCGGCGTCGAGTGCCTTACACTCGAGAGAGGGTGAGTACCCGTTGTCTCGTCACTACATGCGGTAGGTGGGCGTGCTGTCGCGCGGCGAGTACTTCGGAGAGCAGGCGCCTCTGCACGAGGACCGGCGGCTGGCCACCGTCACCGCGCAACCTACCGGCGTCGAGTGCCTCACACTCGAGAGAGGGTGAGTCCCCGTTGTCTCGTCACTACATGCGGTAGGTGGGTGTGCTGTCGCGCGGCGAGTACTTCGGAGAGCAGGCGCGGCTGCACGAGGACCGGCGGCTGGCCACCGTCACCGCGCAACCTCCCGGCGTCGAGTGCCTCACACTCGAGAGAGGGTGAGTACCCGTTGTCTCGTCACTACATGCGGTAGGTGGGCGTGCTGTCGCGCGGCGAGTACTTCGGAGAGCAGGCGCCTCTGCACGAGGACCGGCGGCTGGCCACCCTCACCGCGCAACCTCCCGGCGTCGAGTGCCTCACACTCGAGAGAGGGTGAGTCTCCGTTGTCTCGTCACTACATGCGGTAGGTGGGCGTGCCGTCGCGCGGCGAGTACTTCGGAGAGCAGGCGCCTCTGCACGAGGACCGGCCGCTGGCCACCGTCACCGCGCAACCTCCCGGCGTCGAGTGCCTCACACTCGAGAGAGGGTGAGTCCCCGTTGTCTCGTCACTACATGCGGTAGGTGGGCGTGCTGTCACGCGGCGAGTACTTCGGAGAGTAGGCGCTGCTGCACAAGGACCGGCGCCTGGCCACCGTCACCGCGCAACCTCCCGGCGTCGAGTGCCTCACACTCGAGAGGGTGAGTCCCCGTTGTCTCGTCACTGCATGCGGTAGATGGGCGTGCTGTCACGCGGCGAGTACTTCGCCCAGCAGGCGCTGCTGTACGGGGACCGGCGGGCTGGCTACCGTCACTGTGCCGAGTGCCTCACACTCGTTAAAGGGTGAGTCCCTGTCGTTTCTTCCGTGTTTCATCATAACGAATAATCATATTTAAATATTATTTCATCACAATTAATCGTACTTACAGCTTGAGCCCAACTTCATGGCCGAAGTGAAGTTGGCGCGTTTCGTTGCGCAGAATGCAAATTTTAGGTCAGAGGGGAGTTAGAACTCGGGGGCTTACCCTACCCTGCGTAATCTCAAACTTGGCATGCATTCAGACCGACTAAAAAACTGCTGTACAAACAAATCAGCTAAGCTTTAATAAGCGTTTAGCAATTCGCAAGAACGCGCATTCTAGATACCTAGGTCCATAGTGCTATAAAATGTTGTTTTCTTGCTACTTTAATTACTAATTTCCTTCGGCATGCACTTATGCCGATGTACCCATACTCCGAGTCGGGGATTATGCGCTATGAATCAGGTACTGATAACATGATAAGGCTTGTAACAATAAAAACATGTGGCAGTCAATCGCAAGGATTTAAATATCTACTAATAACTATATGTAATACCTCTACACACTTCGAATATTAAAGTCTATAGATACCATCACGCTATGTTATTTCAAAGTAATCATTGCGATTGTGATTTAAAATATGTGGTAAAGCAAAACCTTATTGGGGGGGCGCTGGAAAATAATAGATGCTCAAATTGAGCGGTAGACCAAATAAGTTTGAGAACCTCTGGTCAAGAGTCACGTCCCTTAGGTCAACATGACGCTCACGGGAGTGAATATGAGCAATTCGGAACTGTGTACGCGTATTGCTGCAGTTTCTGCAATATACTCATTTCAGAACGTAGGGTTAAACCCTCCCACTGATCAAAGTACTTAATAAGTGAGTTTAACTATAGGTGGTAAATTCGCTTACGATTTCGGGACGCGCAACATCGAATATTCGTTGCACTAAATCGCGTCCTGGGAAGTAATTACGTGTTCTTACGTATTGTTACGGGTCGTTGGAACTCGAGAATATCAAAAGTACCCAAGCGAATTCGTTAGCGGACTGACTCGCTGGCAGTGACGCCATTGTTTGTTATTGTGGCTGATGAAGTTGGAAATATGGTGGATCGAACAACTTCGTATACTGCCAATATATTTCAATCAAGCATACCTTACGCAAATACACTAAACAAAACAACCGTAGTGTAAATATTGTTACTTACAATTAGGACAAATGTTCGTTGCGCAGCCCATTCACGGAGTTGCTGGGGAACCTGAAGGAGCTGAAGGCAATCCGTCACTCCGCGCCGAGACCTTCCGAGACCAAGAAGAAGACATCACAGGTCAAATCGGGTGAGCTTTCTTTTACGCAACAGAATGATGATTTTAAGTCCTTTTTACTCCATAAAGTTTACGTTTTTAGGACAGAAAGGGTCGACATTCACCACTTTTAAATAAGAGGCCAACGACGGCGCGCGTAGGAATTCGAATTTTGCTTTTGAAATTATTCTTCACATTCGGTTTGGAGGATTCCAGGCAACCACTACTGTGGAGTGATTTTAGGACGGAAATATGTACTCCTCATTCTTGAGCAGGAAATTCCAAGAATAGATCCTCAGGGTGTTATTTCAGATTGGGCGTGCAAGGGTGCGTTTTAAGTTTATCTATCCTGAAAGAAACATGCATTACGAGTGCAGAACAAAAAACAAGCCAAAAGTGCGATGCTCTGTCGTTTGTAGGCCAACCAGTGTGTCACATTCCAAACGTTTTACCTTGAGCATTCGTATCGGGTGCGCCCTTCCCACAGCCCCGCGCCTCCGACCGACACTCGTCGCGGCCATGAGGTTTTGCCCCTCAACTGCAAACAGCGCCATCTGCCGGAACTAGCGCGTGCGCATTAACGTTGAGTTTGTGCTTAGAAAAGATTGAAAGTAAAATGTTTTGGATCAAAGGAGAATGGCAAGATCACTATGGACCGCGGTTTCCAAATTTTTTTTATTGTGTCCATAGTTTCAGGTTCATTATATAGTTTTTGGTGTCCAGTTTCGAATTCCATAACTTTTGTGGAACTAATTCTCGGGAAGAAGCTCACCAAAACTCAGCTTTTGAGGTTATAAAATATTTAAACACATAGGGCCTTACTTACTAGGTGGTAGGGTTTATCCCGCCCGGGTTGGTACCATCGCATTGGATGAACGATGGTCGAAGCGGCAATGAAAATTGTCCGTGTTTTCCATCCAGTTCAATGTAGCCGTGCAATATAAGGAAGGTCCTGGCATGGCACCTAGTTCCCATGTGGTGTGTTGGGCTAATACCATGACAGAACTTGTGGTATTAGCCATCCATGTCCAGTCACATAAAAAAAAAAAGGTATTTTCGCCACAAAAGGTAGCCATATTTACATGGTGTAACCGAAAGATAACTTTTGGATTTTTGAATTACTTTTGAGGTGGTGAAAATGGGCGTATACCAAATTTCATCAAAATTGGTTCAGCGGTTTAGGGGTGAAAACGTTCCAGACTGACAAGAGTAAATTTTGTATTTATAATATTATTATGGATTTAGGTACTGCATTTAAAAATATACACTCATAATTATTGTCAAGAGTACCAATCACTGAACTTCGCTTCATGACGCTCGATTCTGGTAACCCGCTGAAACAGTTAAGCAGATGTGCGGGCACAGAATAAGTAGTAATGGATGAGTCGGCTAAAGCGCCAAACTGATAATTTGAGTTCCTAGCCACGGTTACTTTCGTATCGCATCTACTTTAATAGGCACATCCTCGGACGCTGGCATAACACACCTTGCCATGGCATCAAAATTCTCACCATAGTGGCGTAACCTCTATCTACTGCACCGTTTGGTTGCAGAGTACGACCACGTGCAACTGCACGAGCTGGAGATAGTGGGCACGATGGGAGTGGGCGGCTTCGGGCGCGTGGAGCTCGTGCAGTACCAGCGCGATCGCGCGCTCACCTTCGCGCTCAAGTGCCTCAAGAAGATCGACATGGTGCAGCAGATGCAGCAGGAGCACGCATACAACGAGAAGCACATCATGCTCAGCTGCAACAGCCCCTTCATATGCAGGTTGCACTACCTATCCACTCACTCACCGAGCTGACAGTATATTATTATTTTTAAACTTTCCTCAGGGTAGTTCTCTATATCATTATACGACCCCAAAGAAAAAATAATAAATCCCCAATTCACTGATGGGAGCCGGGTGGGTAAACTGCATGGAAGTGAGAATTTACGACCTATTGGGTTTCCACGTAGTTTCCACTCTAGGATTGTGCCAATTATAACTCAAACAAAAACCGTCATCCCGGTTCGCAGGTTGTACAAGACGTTCAAGGACAACAAGTACGTGTACTTCTTAATGGAGCCGGTGCTGGGCGGCGACGTGTGGACGATCCTACAGAAGCAGCGCTACTTCAACGAACCGACGGCGCGCTTCATGGCAGCGTGCGTGGTGGAGGCGTTCCACTATTTACACTCCCACAATATGATCTACCGCGACCTGAAGCCAGAGAACTTGATGCTCGACGCCAATGGATACGTCAAATTGGTAATACGATGCACATACGACACGTGTAATTATTTAGAATATTCCACCACATGCGTTTATTATAGCCTTGTTGTTTGTTACGAGGCTCTGCGTCCTTACCTTTTGGTGCAGTTATCGACACAGTTTTCTTTATCCCATATTCAGCTTTCTACCGAAATCAGCCATTGTCTTCCATGAAGGTGATAGGGCAACCAGGGTGGTTGCTGACTTTGCTGTTTTAGAGGTTTGCAGTATGTCCTTTAGATTGTTAGCAAACACTGCAAGCACTGCAAAAGCAAGTTCTTTGCCGCCTCCACAGCTTCCTTGATGTCTAACATGGTCTCACAGGATATCGAACCCGAGAATACAAAGAGAAGCCACCGAGAGAAGGAAATAGAAATGGCACAGGAAAGGTATCACACCTTTAAATAATAATTTATATTGTTTCAGGTTGATTTTGGTTTCGCAAAACATCTGTCTGCTGGAAACAAAACATGGACATTCGCGGGAACACCGGAGTACGTCTCACCGGAGATTATTCTAAATAAGGTGAGCACAATAACGGTTGGTGGAGAGAGCTGGATGTTGTTATTTGAAAGAGTCCAAAAAGTATCGTTTTACAATGATGTGCTCTCTACCTAGGCAGCCAATAGTTTAAGAACGGACTAATAGCTTAAGAACTGGTCTGCATTGCCTTTCATAGCGCCGCCGACCTCATGAAGACGTAACGGTCGCATTCAAAAATCCAGTAGCACATTCAACGCGATTGCTATGAAACGCTCGTATCGCGCCGAGGTGAAGCAGGAGGACGGGAACGCACCGTCCGCGCGGGTTGCGGTAGGACGCCCCGCCTGAAGTCCGGTCGGTGGGGAAAAGGGCACGCCACATGTGCAAAACAATCCCGACCGTAGAGTAGTACTGGACTTTTGTCGTCGATGGTACACACTCATGCTGCACGCTATTGACGCTATCGCCTCAACAAGAGTATATTTGTGCTTGTGTGAAGGGTCACGACCGATCCGTGGACTACTGGGCGCTGGGCGTGTTCGTGCACGAGCTGCTGGTGGGCAAGCCGCCGTTCCGCAGCGCCGGCGCCGACCACATGAAGACGTATACGCTCATCCTGCGCGGCATCGACGCCGTGGCTTTCAACCCGCGCCTCACCAAGAGCGCGCAGACGCTCATCAAGAAGCTCTGCCGGCCCGTGCCCACCGAGCGGCTCGGCTACCTCAAAAATGGCATCAACGACATCAAGGGCCACAAGTACGTGATTATAAGTTTTCGTAAAGATATGTTGACATGTAAATTCATGCAGTTTTAATGTGGTAGCACAGACTGAATATGGTAGCTTCACACGCAGGCAAAGACAGGAAGGATACGGCGGGCAAGCAATATATGTACAACTAATAGTTTTCATGTTCGTCTAACAAGACCGATCCTAGTGGCGTCTACACATAACTGAAAGTTGTTAAGCATTGAACATAATACAGGTGGAGGCGTTCGCCTGTACATCCTCGACAAGTGTGACTCATTATCTGATATACAACTGTGTTAAGTTAAAACAAAACTATTTTGTTAGTTCACTGAAGTGATCAATGCATAGGTAGGTTCGTATGGTGCCATAGGCTGGTGCTAAGCTAGTGTGGAGAGGATGGCTTTGCCTATGAAGGGTGACCATACGTACGGAATTTGGGACCGGGTAGCACAGCTAGTTTAAAGATCATGGCACTGGCATCCTTCATCTCAACTCAAACGGTTTTGATTAGAACACAACATTTTGGGTGTGGCGGTTTTATGCGACCTGACATGGATGGCTAATACCACACAACTACCGTTATGATATTAGCCTAAACACCACATTCCCGAAGGAATTAGGTGCCATGCCAGGACCATCCCTTTATGAGCACGGCTACATTGAACTGGATGGAAAACACGGACAATTTTTCATTGCCGCTTCGACCATCTTTTCATCAATGCGATGGTACCAACGCGGGCGAGCTTAAACCCTACCACCTAGTAGGGGAAGGGGATCTACAGTTTTACATGGATTCCGAACCATGGAGCAGCTCGCATTCGTGACGAAATGCACTTATCGAACTCGGAAAGAGAAACACAGTCGTGCATGTCGGTATTGAACCCAGGCCTGTGGTACGCTAGGCCAGTCCCCGCGCCACTAGGCTACGAGCCGCTCAAAACACGGTTGGTAACAGGGTGGCATTACGGCCCACCTACGACACTTTTCGGATGTTCTCTAAAAAATCGGCCACGCAGCAAACCGCCTCGACCATCTTTTCATCCAATGCGATGGTACCAACCCGGGCGGGTTTAAACCCTACCACCTAGTAGGAGAAAGGGACCTACAGTTTTACATGGAAATGCAAAACTGCAAAACTTATCGAACTCACAAAGAGAAAGAAAATGGTGCATGTCGGGGCGAGGAATTGAACCCAGACCTCTGGTACGCCAGGCCGATCCCCGCGCCACTAGGCTACGAGCCTAGTGGCAACCGATATACGATACAAAAGCAGCCCTCAAAAGGGGGGCAGGTTTTTTATTAACAACTTATAACTGAATTTATATTTATTCTACGTCTGGCGACAGATGGTTCCTGGGCCTGGACTGGGAAAAGCTCCGCGCGCGGACTCTCAAGGCGCCGCTGGTGCGTCCCGTGGCGAGCGCCACCGACCTCACCAACTTCGAGAAGTACGCCAAGGACAAGCTGCCGCCCGACGAAAACTCCGGCTGGGACATTGACTTTTAATACCGGAAGGCTCCCATGATTTCTATGAATAGCGGAACAAACAATTTAACACTAATTAAAGCACACTAAAAGTACCTGAAGTCAACATTAGCGACTTGCCTATCAGCGGTTTTTTAGTACGGCAAAGTTTCAATTTCTTTCCAGAACCATTACTGCACACTTGGTTATTGCTGTAAATTAAAAAAAAATCAATATTAAGTATTTTTATATGATCAATATTGAGCTATTTAGAAACAAATAAATTAATGTTTTGTTCTGCTTAAAAATAGAATGAAAATTTTTCAGAAATCTTAAAAGCTCCAACTTTTCAACAAAACAACATTTAAAACGTTTGTTTCTGCACAGATATTGATTTCGAAGGCATGAAACTTTATCCCGCTAATTCTGATCAGAAACCAGAATTGTGCAATAGAACATTTGTTTGGGACAGATACTTGTCGGTGCCGGTCCTTGAATGGGAAGAAACCCAATAAGCATAAAATGTGATTTACCTTCAGAATTCACTTGGTACTTTTTTATTAAGCTGCCATGAAATATTTATTGTGGAAGCCTCAATTGTGTGCTAATCTTAAAAAAATATTTTGTGAATTTAATAACTGTATTATTTAATAAATTAACATGAATGTGTGTATTGATAGTCATTTCTGTTATGCTTTACAAGCTTCATTGAGCGAGCGATGCACGAATCGCGAGCGTCGCGTCTCCATTTCAGCTTGGGCAAAAATGCCTTGATATGTCCGTCCAGCGTCCAGCTGTCCAGCTATTCTCCTCTACAGATCGCATTTCTCAAACGATTGTCCTGAAATTTTGTGAGGAATTTAGATAATTATTTAGATTATTTTGTCGCCCAACCTCACACGCCAACAAGTTTGCAAAATCCTGGCTCGCGCATGCCAGAATGTTAAGCAAGTCCAACAACCATCAAGCCAAGTTTGAGGTTTGTGCACGGTACTGTTCTACCAACTGCACAGTGTCCAGTGGCCAAGCAGGTTTACTCAACCAAAACTGTTTTATTGTTTATTCATCATCCATAGACACACTGCACTCGGATTTGTCATGTCAGTCTGTCATTTTGCCAGTTCAGCGATTTCAGGAAGAACTGGCAAGAAACTCCGCATGTTGTCAAGCATGCGCGTGTGGTAGGCGCATTACTCATCATGTGTAGTCTGTTACGCATATACCTATAGGTCGATTGCTTTAAGTTGAGGTCAGGCACACATCTATCCAAAACATTTTGTCCATGTATTCCACGGACAAAGGAACGAATGTGTTACAATGTGGAAACCCATCGCTCATAGGTGGTCGGCCGTAGACCTACAAATACACAGCAAAAGCACAGTAGATATATAGCGTATGACCGGTGCCACAGCAGCAGCTCAACTCAGGCGATTTTTGAGATAAATACCTTCCCTCCATTGAGTGTAAGGGATGTCACTTAAAAATTGGCAGAGCACTGATGGTTTTGTAATTTTTTTAATTATGAGTTCAGCACCGCGAAACTAGCTTAGAGCCCATACAAGCGAAATGTGCCTGTACCGGTGCACGAAATCAAGACTTTGTATGGAGTTGAGCTCTACTGGATGTAATCCTATATATATTCCGTGATAAAAGGCTATTTTTTCATTTAAAAAGACACATGTTACTTTAACCACTAGTGTATCTGTTAGAGGGGAGACACTGTTGAAACACTGGAACCTAACTATTCCTCTCAAGTGAATTTGTTTTTCTGTAAATTGTCCAATATCTGCTTTGGCCCTATATTCACCAGGGCTTTATGAGGAAATTAAACATTTTGTTTTTTTTTTTTAAATTAAGGGGTATTAAAATAAAATAAATATTGCAAAAATCATAGAATAATGGACCCTTTCATTACAAGTTAATCGATCGGGCCCAGTAATGTTTGACGAAGTAAGGAGTTCACAAATGGACCTGCACAATAACAAGTAACGTTTTTTAAAATATGAATGTATTTCATACAATAACAATTGCACTTGACAGCTGGTTAAAGCTCACAATGACCTTTTCTCGCAACTATAATTAAAGTACAACAGGCACCTTGTTTCCTGCTTGCACCAACACAACGTTTCGTGCAAATAATTTGACTAATTTCAACAAATCAATAACAAAATCTAAATTCTCCTTGGCACATCTTTCTATACTTACAAAATATTCCTGATTTCACCACCACTTATTTACCCGTACCAATTATTTACAAGTGCTAACTTGCAACCCTTTTTAAATCTCAAAACCTAGACAGTGAACGACTCATCTTTACGAAGTTATTTGCAGCTGCAGAGTATTGATGGAATGAAAAATTCTATTAATTCTGCAGGAAATTGTACTTTTAAGTGCATGAAACTGTAATGGGTTTTGAAATAGTTATCACGCAGCAGCATCAAGGCCGAGCACCTGGTAACAGTCGGTTCATGCTACCACAAGTGCACATTGCACGCTCACTGGCCACAACGACGGAACTTGTCAACTCCTTAAGTACGGCCCCAGGCGGTCGACCACTTAACAGGTGAAGATTTTACAACAGAAATCAATGTTGTTATCATATCTCATTATCAACTGTAAGGCACTATTGATAGGCCGGCCAATTTTCACTTGAACAGTATAAAACATTCGAGGCACGATTTGGCAGACATTATTGGTGAATAATTTTGTGCAGGCGACACTTCATTCAAACGGTAAAAATTGCAGTATAAAAGTTATGTACAAACAGCCCTATCCTAATGTTTGATATAAAAATATTTAATGAAAATGTATTTCAAGTCACAACATTTCACATAGCGTCTTTGGTAATTTGATGTTCAACATCTCATAGACTATAGTTTTGAAATTAATCTTGTTCAGTTATAACAAATGCATGAAAATAACAATGTTAGAATTTCAGGAGTAACAACAACAAATTCAGTAATCCTCACGACTATTATTACTCTCGTTCACAACTTATGAAATAAAAAAAAATGTCCAATTTATTTTCCATTTTGAATTTCTTTTATCACCCTGTAATTATTCTTAGAAATAATTTCCGATTTCGTATGTATTTGAACCGAAATACAGGCTGTAAAGTGAAAAATAACTATTAATGATACTAAGGCTAAAAATGGCACTTATCACACTATCCACACTTAGACGTAATGTGTAATGTGACCAAGCAAAACAAAAACAATTTTAAATGATTTTATTGATGTCTCAATATCAAAGGACGTTGAGATTTCTAGATCATTTTGATCAATTACAGTGATCTCTCCTATTCCAACATAGTGTAAGCAAACAACTATAATTTTATAAAATTATAAATTAAGTACCAAATTTTAAATATGTCTATTTTTCACTTTACAGCTGTACCAATTGCTTAATGCTCTGTTATACAGATAGTCTACAAAACGATTACAACGAACATGGAGCTCGTAGCAGTTACTTTGTAGTCTAGCAACAGTGTAGGGGGGAAGGGGAATAGGGTTCACTAGAGCGGCTCCGCTTTGATGGCGGCAGCGCGGGTGGCAGCGGCTCGCGCCTCCTCGGGCAGCCGCTCGGGGCAGGTGAGGATATCGGTGGTGGTGCACAGCACGCGCAGGGAGCTCAGCACCGCTGCACAACATGCTACACGTCAGTATACACTAGGGCAGCTCTGCTTTGATTGCAGCGGCTCGCGCCTTCTCGGGCAGCCGCTCAGGGCAGGTGAGGATGTCGGTGGTGGTGCACAGTACGCGCAGGGAGCTCAGCACAGCTGCACAACATGTTACACGTCAGTATACACTAGAGCAGCTCTGCTTTGATAGCAGCGGCTCGCGCCTTCTCGGGCAGCCGCTTAGGACAGCTGAGGATGTCGGTGGTGGTGCACAGCACGCGCAGGGAGCTCAGCACAGCTGCACAACATGTTACACGTCAGTACACACTAGAGCAGCTCTGCTTTGATAGCAGCGGCTCGCGCCTTCTCGGGCAGCCGCTCGGGGCAGGTGAGCATGTCGGTGGTGGTGCACAGCACGCACAGGGAGTTCAGCACCGCTGCACAACATGTTACACGTCAGTATACACTAGAGCAGTTCTGCCTTAATTGCAGCGGCTCGCGGCTTCTCGGGCAGCCGCTCGGGACAGTTGATGATGTCGGTGGTGGTGAACAGCACGCGCAGGGAGCTCAGCACAGCTGCACAACATGTTACACGTCAGTATACACTAGAGCAGCTCTGCTTTGATAGCAGCGGCTCGCGCCTTCTCAGGCAGCCGCTCGGGGCAGGTAAGCATGTAGGTGGTGGTGCACAGCATGCACAGGGAGCTCAGCACCGCTGCACAACATGTTACACGTCAGTATACACTAGAGCAGCTCTGCTTTGATAGCAGCGGCTCGCGCCTTCTCGGGCAGCCGCTCGGGGCAGGTGAGCATGTAGGTGGTGGTGCACAGCACGCACAGGGAGTTCAGCACCGCTGTACAACATGTTACACGTCAGTATACACTAGAGCAGTTCTGTCTTAATTGCAGCGGCTCGCGCCTTCTCGGGCAGCCGCTCGGGACAGCTGAGGATGTCGTTGGTGGTGCACAGCACGCGCAGGGAGCTCAGCACAGCTGCACAACATGTTACACGTCAGTATACACTAGAGCAGCTCTGCTTTGATTGCAGTGGCTTGCGCCTTCTCGGGCAGCCGCCCGAGGCAGGTGAGCATGTCGGTGGTGGTGCACAGCACGCACAGATCAGCACTGCTGCACAACATTCTACACGTCAATATTCACTAGAGCGGCTCCGCTTTGATGTCAGCGGCTTTAATGTTGCTCTTAAATCCTGTAATCCGGCAGTGCGGCCAAGTTTAGTAAGACTCTACTGCATTACTTTCCCGAGCATGATTCTACGTGCAATCTGATAGAAAGTTTTATTGCTCACCTGGACGCATCTCAACGAGTGAGCAGTGTTGCTCAGCCCAGAGTAGCGTGGAGCGGACGAGGTCGGCGCCGCTGCCGCACGACACACAGTTGCTGAAGGACTCCACCAGGGCTGTTGCAACTACGCTGAACTGTGCACGCTAGTTAAGGATAGCATTGGACATGCAGTTATGTACATGGCGAAGACGACGGATGACCGTTTTCGACCGTTGACGCTGGTGGTGGTTTCGAAACTGTCCTTATTCGCTAGGTGGTAGGGTTAAACTCACCCGCATTGGTACCATCGCATATAATCAATCACGGTGAAAGCAGCAATGAAAATTTGCCATATTTTTCATCCAGTTTTATGTAATTTGAGGTTATACAACGACATCTCCATGAAAGCAATGTAATCAGGTTAATTCAGTTAATTTTCAAAATCGGAATACAACACTACAATATAGATATCGTTTTATAACCGCATATTACTGAAGTCATGGTAATTTAGTATCTATTTAATATATAAAAATATCAGTTTTATGAAATCACGAAACATAAATATGGTATGGCACCAAGTTCCTTTGTAGTGTGTTGGGCGAATAACATAATAGTAGGTATGTACAGTTCCACAAAAAAAAACGCATAGACCTTCAACTGAGTCCTGTGTCAGTGCTGGACAGTCAGTCTGTCAGTTGCATGGGGTAGAGCTTAATAAATGCAAGAAGATGTATGATCTGGCGGTCAGTAGAGGAACTGAAACGAACCTAAGAAGCGGCTTCTCTCTCTTCCCTAACTGGCATAAAACTTCTCGCACATGATTTGATTTATTTATAGCTAGTCACATGTGATATTTAGTGGTTCCGTCTCCTTCAGCCAGGTCGGGACAGGATGAGAAGGAACGAGAGGTAATAGTATGCATGTGCAGTGATTCAATGTAATAAACAAGTGTCAGCGGAAAAATTGCTAAAGCTGCTTTCACATATTTAATCTATGAGGGTAGAGAAAATATCGTCTTCAAGAGTACAGGCGGTCTTAACGTTGACCTTACCGCACAACTCCATATACAAACAGGAAAGAAGATCACGCCCATATTTCTTGTCGGAGATCCAAAATTTTGCTCAAAATAGCTTTATTTGATCGAACTAGATGTCTGATGACTGTTGGCATTGTACAATTGTGTTTGGTTTCTAAGTTATTAGGTCTGAAAGTTCGAATTTTTCGCGTGTTTTATACAATAACTTTGGAGGTGGATTACTCAACGATAAAATCTATACATCTTAAAAAGATTAGGCATCAGACATAGCTTGTTTCATGAAAATTTATAATCAATTTAGTTTTTGTTAGTTTTTTTACTACAGCGGTCGAGGTTTACTTTTGGCTAAAGTCGTTTTGTAATTAAAATTTTCGTAAATCTTACCAAATCAAACACTATGCGCATTGTCTGCTTTGTGGACATGTTGCATCTTCCTCATCACGGAGCCTGTCTTTTATTTTAAACATTGAAGGTCCCAGAGCGCAATAGCACGGTTTTGCACCGTGCCCGCGAATGAGTTAGTCCCGCCGGGAAGGGACACCTTAAACTAAAGACCTTAATGTTTGAGAATCCCTCTACTGGGATAGGTGCAAAGGGAGTGCGTTTTAGTCAAGGATACGAGCCAGTACTTCCAGTTGTGAAGTGAGCGCGCCGCGACGTGGCGAGCGAACATCTCGCGCAGGCGGCCGGCGCGCGCGCGCGACACCGGCGCGCCCGTCGCCGGCAGCAACGAGTGGCAGTTGCTGCAACCAACATGACGCCACCATCACACACTCGTCCCAACCGGCTGGGGGGCCATAACACAGGGTGCTAACAGACTTATGGTTTAAACATTCACCAAGTTAATCGTTGATCCAAATAAGCCAAGGAATATCTGGTCAACGTTTCGACCATAAGTTAATACGCTTTATAGGGTGTCATTCCGTCCAAGCACTTTGATTCCGGTTTTCGGATGGTTCCCTTAGCAGCATAAATTGATTTCTCAAGGATGTGAAGGGATGCGAGGGATGCATCCTGTTAAGAGCGGAAATTTGATGAAAACCGTTTTTCCTAGCTACGTTTTTATGATTTCAATTTATCATTAAAAAAAATCTAAGAACCAGAAAACCAAACTAACGAGCTCTCTATTGAAATTCCATGAACATTTTTTAGATTTAATTGTCTGTGGATTAGAAATTAGAAATTAAAATAAATTTTATTCTAAAAATTTTAATTTCAAATTCAGTAATTTCTTTTAAGATAGTGTTTGGTTTTTGTGAAAGTTTTTGGCGCCATGGATAAACTGAAAATTCGTACAATTTTCGAACATGAGTTCCTACTTAGAAATAATGCTGCACAAACAACACGAAAGATGAACAACGTGTACGGGCCTAACACTACTTGCATGAACACGTTCCATTATCGGTTCAATCGTTTTACATCTGGAAATTTTTAGTTGAATAACGAGCCTCGCATTCGGCCGGTAAGCATTGTCGACAACGACGAATTGAAGGCAATAGTGGAAGCGTATCCAACTCAATCTAAGGATGTGCTTGCTGCGGGCTTTGGAGTTAGTGTCAAAACAACATTGAAGCACCTGTGTCAAACCGGAAAGACAAAAAAGCTAGATAAGTTGGTGCCACACGAACTAAGCGACCAACAGCAAAACGCTTCGAATTTGTTTGGCAAATGTATTGAGGGACTATTCATGTTCTGATGCCTAAAAATATAACTTAAGGTGGTTCCGTAAGCATCAGAAAATTACGCTCCCCATACAAACGTAGTTTAGTAATCATTTGAAAACCATCAGGCAACAAATATCGATGTCTGCACGTGTTTGTTTTTTCGAAAAAAATAACCTGTGTCACACATCATAGAAAAGAAAATTTGTACGAAGATATTATTTTGCGTGTTATTTGACTCGCTTTATATTTTTCAGCAAAACAAAAACGTGCAGACACAGATATTTATTGCAGAATATTAGATACTAAATATCAAGCAAATCGGAACAGAGTTTTTCAAATAATTAGTAAACTACGTTTGTATGGGGAACACTGCTTATGGGCCGTTCTTAAGGTGGCCCATCCCGCTCATCTCCCCATACAAAAGGGGAAAGAAGATCACGCCCATATTTCTTGTCAGAGATCCAAAATTTTGCTTAAAAATAGCTTTATTTGATCGAACTAGATGTCTGATGACCATTGGCATTGTAAAATTGTGTTTGGTTTCTAAGTTATAAGGTCCGAAAGTTCGAATTTTTCGCGCGTTTTATACAATAACTTTGGAGGTGGATTACGCAATGATAAAGTAAGAACATCTTAAAAAGATTAGTCATCAGACATAGCTTATTTAATCAAGATTTATAATCTATTTGGTTTTTGTTAGATTTTTGACTACAGCGGTCGTGGTTTACTTTTAACTATAAGTCGTTTTGAAATTAAAATTTTTGTAAATCTTACCAAATCAACCACTATGCACATTGTCTTTTTTGTGGACATTTTGCATCTTCCTCATCTCGCAGCCTGTCTAGCCGGAACAGAGAAGGTCCCAGAGCGCAACAGCACGGTTTTGTACCGTGCCCGCGAATGAGTTAGACCCGCCGGGTTGAGCCACCTTACGCTAGAATGACTGATGATTCTCACCTGATGGAATTATTCAAGCATTCTATCTGCAGACGAAGACTTTCCATTTCATCTTTGATTTGGTTTCTCTCTGCCTTCAGTTGCTTAATGTACTCGGCTCCTTTCTGCAGCATGGCGGCTTTACTAACCTGCAACCACGTCACCACAGGGCTGCACTAGACTACACAGTTTTGAGCGGCTTGTAGCCTAGTGTACCAGAGGCCTGGGTTCAATACCGACTTTATATTATATGATTATATTATTATTATATACACTAGCACTGCAAGCTGATGCGTGTACTTCACTGATTGAGTGCACATTGTTTTTATTTTATTATTTTATTTTTATTTTAAGTGTTCATAATACGAATGGTTTTTTTATATTTTTTACATGATTGTCCAAATTGTTTTTGAGACTGTTCACTGAGCTAGCACTTTGACTTCCTCCGGCAGCTTGTTCCAGTCTTCCACAACACGGTTTGACAGAAAGTGTTTCCACGGGTTGGAATTGAAGCTATTATGATTGAGTTTCAGAGAATGTCCACGAAGTCTTTGGTCAGTGTTCAGGGAATACATAGCTTTTAGGTTAGGTACGTCATAATGTCCATTTAATATTTTGAAGGGTTCAATTAAGTCGCCTCGCTTTCTTCGCTCCTCTAGTGAAGTAAGGCCCAGGGCCTCTAATCGAATGTCGTATTGCTTATTCCTGAGAGGCCACACCATCTTAGTGGCTCTTCTCTGTACTCTTTCAACATCCTTCTTGAAGTATGGGTTCCAGACTTGGTATGCGTACTCTAGGAGAGGACGTACATATGCTTTGTAGAGTTTAACAAATACTTCTGCTGTGATGTGTGAAAAAGACTTCCTAACCATATAGAGAAGTGAATTTGCTCTCTTTACAATTTCAATGATGTGTGGTTCCCACTTGAGATCGTGTGATATTGTCACTCCAAGGTCTTTTTGTGCAGACACTGCACTGCATTTTGCTTAGACATGCACCACTATCTTTCTCTTTCCGAGTTCGATAAGTGCATTTCGTCACGAATGCGAGCTGCTCCATGGTTCGGAATCCATGTGAAACTGTAGGTACCCTCCCCTACTAGGTGGTAGGGTTTAAGCCCGCCCGGGTTAAAGTGTACCATCGCATTGGATGAAAAGATGGTCGAAGCGGCAATTAAAAATTGTCTGGGTTTTCCATCCAGTTCAATGTAGCCGTGCTCATAAAGGGAAGGTCCTGGCATGGCACCAAATTCCTTCGGGAATGTGGTGTATTGGGCTAATATCATAACGGTAGTTGTGTGGTATTAGCCATCCATTTCAGGTCGCATAAAAAAGAAATTGGGTGAGGTGTCGCTAGAGACGAAAAACATTAAAGGTAAACAGTGTTTCGTTTGGTTAAAATAGTTACTAACAAAATCACAGACCCAAGAATCAATTCGTCGAATGCTAAAATCCTTCGCCAACGCTCAGTGAACAGTTTCGTTACAAAAACTAGATCACTCATATCGCTACTGAAGAACATTGTCTCTATCAATGGTAGCGGTTGTGATGGTATCACTTCCAAAAAAATAATCACTATTGTAATCCTGTTTTCACAGGAGAACTGCCCGCCCCCAGTTTTTCTCTAGAAATTTCCATTGTATTCTGGCTCTCGCATGGCGTAGTCGTCACTCGTCACACAAATAAAAATACACATCTACGTATAATGCAAGAAATTGACAATATGCGTGCGAACAAGATCTTCAAATGGTGCTACGGAGGAGCAAAGCATGATAAAAAAGTTTTGTCGTTTCATTACTGCCTACATCCTCGTTCCGCAGACTAGGTATGCGCTTGGGTATGGTTTTCATTAATGGCTTTGTACAATGGGGAATGAAATCTTTGAAACTTGAATTTTTTCAAAACCTTTATCAGTGTGATATGTCGTAGCGATCCCACTTAGCAGTTGGTACATGCGCACCGCACTTCCCTCATCCCACTGGAGCCCATATGAAGCTTATATTAAATGTATTAAACATACATATTAATGTATAACGGCACGTCTATCATTTTGCTTCCAGCAAACACAGCGCCACACTGTACAGTGAGGCAAGTAGGGTGGTGGGTGTCACCTTGGCGGCAGGGTTGTTGTTGAGGTGCGGTATGAGCGCCTGCAGCGTGTCGAAGCCGTTCTTGATGTTATAGCGGCGCTTCTGCTCGGCGTGCTGGTGCGTGGAGCGGCGCGGCTCGCGCGGCGAGCTCGGGGACTGCGGCGGCGACGTGCCCGGAGACGTGCTCTGCACAACCACCACACCACACTCACCACCAACCACTGCAGCTGTGGCACCATCGACGCTTTTACACATTTGATTACTACGGGACATTAATGGCTATTGCAAACAATTACGCCGCACTTCCGAAGGAACTAAGTGTCATGCCAGGATGTTCCCTTCCCGGATTTAAAGTAAAACCTACTCTATCGTCCCTATCTTTAATTCTAGGTAATAGGGTAAGGGGGTAATTCCGCCCGAGTTGGTACAGTACGGACCATTATTTTTTGCCCATCTAAATACATGCTAACTCTGAGTTTGCGTAGTTTACGCTCCCCGCACACCGCTGATATAAAATGTATGTTCAGTGTAGTGAAATGCGCCAGCTTTATTTAGAAAAGCTGTTCAAATTAAATAATATTATGGTTGTTAAATCTACTCTGCACAATAGCAATTTATAACATGTATCTTCTCTTAAGGTGGCCCATCCCGCTCATCTCCCCATACAAAAGGGGAAAGAAGATCACGCCTATATTTCTTGTCAGAGATCCAAAATTTTGCTCAAAATAGCTTTATTTGATCGAACTAGATGTCTGATGACCATTGGCATTGTAAAATTGTGTTTGGGTTCTAAGTTATAAGGTCCGAAAGTTCGCATTTTTCGCGCGGTTTTATACAATAACTTTGGAGGTGGATTACGCAATGATAAAGTAAAAACATCTTAAAAAAATTAGTCATCAGACATAGCTTATTTAATCAAGATTTATAATCTATTTGGTTTTTGTTCAATTTTTTACTACAGCAGTCGTGGTTTACTTTTAGCTATAAGTCGTTTTGAAATTAAAATTTTCGTAAATCTCACCAAATCATACACTATGCACATTGTCTTTTTTGTGGACATGTTGCATATTCCTCATCACGGAGCCTGTCTTATTTTTTGAAACAGAGAAGGTCCCAGAGCGCAACAGCACGGTTTTGTACCGTGCCCGCGAATGAGTTAGGGAATGGGTTGGGCCACCTTAATGCATTTAATTATTTTTTTTATATTAAGCTAAGCCAACAGAAGATACAAACATTATTTCTTTAAAGGCTTATTTAAACAAAACTGTGTAGGATGCACATTCCAGTTACAGGCACACACAGCTTGTATGTTTTCATGTTACAAAAAAAATGTCATTGAGATACACCTAACGTATATATAGGGCGTAACAGCAGTCACTGCTGTTACTTCGTCATGCTAGCAAAAGGGTTTTTATATTACATCTTATTCTTGACTTTATTCACTTTTAAAGTTTATTATTTTGTGAAGTATAAAAGTATACCAACAGGGGAACAATGCTTTGTGACGCGATCTAGTCCCTCTCGTTAAGGTTACAAGCCCGCAACATTTATTCGGGCCTTCGGAGTGCTAGCTTACTCTACTACTCGCTAGCCTGAATTCATGAATTTGTTTGCATGAAAAAAAAACAAAATATGGCAAACTTTTTTGGATTGACCTCAATAATCATTTCCTGAAGATACTGCAGTGACTCCTGTCAAATCCTGTATTGCCGAATGGTTGCACTGTTATACTCACGTGAAGGGGGGAGGCCATGGTGTCGTCAGCGGGGGAGGGCTGCTTGGCGAGCGGCGAGCGCAGCTCCGCCCGCGGAGACATGTCCTCGCCGCTCACGTTCAACTTGTACATGCTCTGGGCTGTCACAATATTTACACCAACTAACCACTTGCTTCATAAAGACCTGTTCAGTCAAGCCAGATTGAAATAATATGAAATTCTATAACATTAGGGCATGCACCTGCGTTGGGTGAGCGGCTAGCGATCTGCGCAACTGACGAAATAAAGTGCATCGGCGGAAAGCAGTGGTTCCGTACCGCTGAGGGCCGGGAGGACTGGAAAAAAATTGGAGAGGCGTATGTCCAGCAGTGAACGCAAACACACTGACTGACATTCAACTATTTTTAAAACTATACAAAACATATGTTCGTCCTATTTTAGAATTTTCCTTTCAGATTTAGAGCCCATACCTACAAAAAGACATTGACCTTTTAGGAGTCCAGAAATTATAGTGCACCTAAAGCATCAAGAATATGAGCAATGGCTAATGGCACTAAAGCTCACAATTCTTCATGAGCGAAGGCAGCGTGAAGACCTCATTGAAGACTATAAGATTCTCAATAATTACTACAGTACCTCCAAACTCAATTCTAAATGTTTGCAAAAAAACACATTGGCTCCCCTTAAAGGACATAGCCTAAAGCTGAACCACTCTTTATCAAGGACAAATCCCAGAAACCAAATTCTTTGCAACGTTCCTAGAATCAACTACCACAGGAAGTCATAAGTGCCAAAAAAGTTAATGGGTGTTAAAAAATTTACTAGGCAAATTCATTAGTGCTGAAATACTTAAAGGAAACAAAAACATTACAAATGATCGATAATAATAATAAACAATCAATAAATAATATCAAAACAAATATATAATGTGAATGATAAGTAATATTAGTAATACCAATTTAAAAATTTAAAATATAAACAAGTGCACTCCGGGAAAAATTAAGTTTACGCATCAGCTTCAAGCTGCTAGTGATATAAATAACATAATAATAATAAAATATAAATATTAATAAAAAAAATATTTTAAAAAAATGCCCCCAGTAATTCTAAAACTTTATATACATGCATCAGCTTATAGCTGCTAGTATTATAAATCAATTACAGGGCTTTTAGCGGTTAGAGATCTCAAAAAAAGGGAAAAAGGGACCTATAATCCGAAAAAAAGGGACCTCATGAGCCAATTTTTTTTTATGCGACCTGACATGGGTGGCTAATACCACACAACTACCGTTATGATATTAGCCCAATACACCACATTCCCGAAGGAATTAGGTGCCATGCCAGGACCTTCCCTTTATGAGCACGGCTACATTGAACTGGATGGAAAACACAGACAATTTTTCATTGCCGCTTTGACCATCTTTTCATCCAATGCGATGGAACCAAACCGGGCGGCCTTAAACCCTACCACCTAGTATGGGAAGTGGACCTACAGTTTTACATGGATTCCGAACCATGTAGCAGCTCGCATTCGTGACGAAATGCACTTATCTAACTCGGAAAGAGTAAGACAGTGGTGCATGTCGGAATTGAACCCAGGCCTCTGGTACGCTAGGCCAGTCCCCACGCCACTAGGCTACGAGCTGCTCAGTTCAATACAACCACAATAATATAATAGAAACAATAATATTATAACTGGTGCTACAACAACATCAACATGATGTTGTTGGGAAGCATTAGATGTATCATTTAGTTTGCCCCTCACTGGGTTGAATGTTGACATGTAACCCTATTTAAAACTAATTGGTACTCCGTCTCCTTTTTAGAAGCTTGCTGGATGAATAGAATGAATGAAGGGGATATTATTTTAATAGTAGCAACCTTTCGCTAGTTTCCCAGTTCGCCACGGCGTCGCCACGTGAGCCAGTCGCAGATGTTCTCCTTCCATTTAGTTCTGTTCAACCTTGTGTTGTGTGCTGATCGTTTCCCTTTGTTAGCCATGCATATATTTTTTTTATTAGTTTTTAGGTTTCCGCAAACTCTGGTGTAGCGCAAATGCATGTTATGGGGGTGATTTGTAGGTTTTTTTAAGAGTTAAAGTACCAATGTGTTATCTAAAAAGAAAATAATGCTTTCACCATGTGATGAAATAACATAATACTAAAAATGAGGTCACTCTTACCGACAACTCTGAATTGGTGTGAACAGTCATACAGCTGAACATGATATCAAACATGGGAATTACTTTTTGCTAAAAAGGGACTTTAGGGACCAATTTCAGAAAAAAGGGACTTTAAGATACCACAAAAAAATTAAGGGACTTTAAGGGACTAAGGGACCACCACTAAAAGCCCTGAAATAATTATAATAATATTAATAGATACTATATTTATTCGAGATTCCGGTCTATCACAGTAATATCAACCTTGAAGAAAAAGAGGCTTTAATTTTCCAGTGACATGAAAATATGTGCCTGCACCTCCGATGTACACAAGTACTTAATAACATTAAATTTGGCACTGCTTGTCGTTTTTTGGGAAGAATTGGCATTGTCTTTCAAATTACCATTTACCAAGGAGCAGTGTTATCGACTCAAGATAACAGTCACAACCAATGGGTACCCACAAGGAAAACTCCTTTACTGGATGGGACCATTCTCATGCATGGATGGAAGCACCACGATCACACTTACAATGTTGCGAGGAGAGCAGCTGCGCGAGCATGACGCTGGCCTGCGGCAGGGTGGGCTCGGAGGCGACGCTGGCGAGCGGCGGCGGCACGCGGCGTGCCCCGCCCGCCCCGCCCGCCGCCGCCGCCGCCGCCGTCCCGCCGCCGCCGCCCGAGCTCGAGCGG
Source organism: Incurvaria masculella (assembly GCA_946894095.1). Lineage (NCBI taxonomy): Eukaryota > Metazoa > Arthropoda > Insecta > Lepidoptera > Incurvariidae > Incurvaria > Incurvaria masculella. The sequence goes on from OX335647.2 coordinate 11,514,806, forward strand.
GAGCGCCGCCGCACCACGCCGCCGCCGCGCGCCGCCTGTAGCCACAGTACACACGACCCGCTACGGTCAACCGTGTCATGTATGCCATCATTTCAGGCCAGTTCATACGCGACGTGACGGGAGCAGGATGAATAGATAGGATGACAGTAAGAAAAAATTACTAACGTCATACAAGTGTTGAATAGGGATAATAACAGTCAATAGATGGCGTTGCATTTCACATTTGAGAATACATTAAATAGAGATGAATAAATATCAATATTTTTTATTTACAATGACATTCTTAATATATAGTTAAAATGTAACGTTTTCATCATGCCTGCCTAGGCAAAATTTGGAATTAAGCTTAGCTTAATAACGGTGTAACTAGTTCTGGCAGTGACGGAAGATGGCGCTGGTTATAAATGTCATAATAACAGTGAAAATAAGAACAAACTAGAAAGTTTTGTAGGTTGTACGACGTTAACAGTCTATCCGACAGGACGGAAAATTGCACGTCACATAGATCGACCCCGGGTCCTGTCACTTCGAGAATCATCCATATGTGACAGGACAGTTAGAGGAAAAATAAATAAATAACAAAATGAGAATGCAGAAAACCTGGGCTCAGCACGCATGCAGCACCGACAAACGAAAGAATATGTCATGCCATCTTTATATGGATCTGCTGGAATACAACACAAAGTTTTATTAACATTTCAAAATAACCAAAGAATGTATTCTCGATGAAAAAGGAAACCGTCCAACTATTCCGCATTTGTTAAATCATGAAGAATATTATATGAATTACATACATTTTTCGTCATTATCACCAATGTGCATGCATTGCCAATTTGTTTTTTTCTGCTACATTCGTCTTTTCTCACACCCCATGCCTGTAGCGTAGCTTATGAGTGCACACATACTTTTTGCATGCATCAATATTTCGAAAAAGCACGTCCCCTCCCCGTCTTGCTCTTGTCACTGCGCATATGAACTGGCCTTTAATCAGTATTGCAACTCTGATTTTAGCATTGTTTTGTTCTACAGTCCAAGAAGTTCACTGCAAACACTGAGCACTAACTATATTTTACGATCTGTAGAATGCCTTTAAATGTCCTACAGAACACAAATTCAACAACAAATCAACGGCTCCATCCATACTTTAACAACACAAAAATCAAGAGTGGGGTAAATATAAATCTTTAGGGCGATGGACAGACATTTCATAAAGAAAGATTTTGATATTTTAATTTGAAGCATCAAATACATTATCCCCCTCAAATAGAATACATTTTAATAAAAAGCATTCAAATATTTCACAGTCGACTCTATATAATCCCAAATAATGCTAATAATCACCCTGTTTTTTCATAATAAAATGTAACATTGCGACCATTTTGTCGGCAGTTATCTCTTTACAGATAACAACCAATGATTCAACTGCTTCAGATATGTTTTTATTGCAGGTTCCAATTTTCCAAAAATTCTTAAGGTCGCTATGAAAGATTTGTGATACAATAAAAAAGTAAATGAAAGGTAGACCCAGCGATGAGCCACCGTACAGTATGGAAAGAAAGTATGAGGAGTACAGTGCAATAACCCGTGGCGTGATGTCCTGGGGTGTGGCGGCATGGGGCACGGAGGGCGCGGAGGGCGCGGGATGTGCGGCGGCTGCGGCGGGTGCGGCGATGCTCCAGTCGGCGCCGAGCTGGGCGCCCAGCGGAAGGCTGTTGGAGCGAAAGCTCTCCTTGTGCGCGGCGGACAGGCTCGGAGCCCGCGACGTGCCCGCCGACGACTGCAAACAGTGACAACTGTCATCACCGACTACACCCTTCATTCTGCCGGCATCTTCTCTAATAGATAAACTATAGCACAAATTATATCCATTGAAAATCGAGACCTAAAAGTATTTGGGCCAGTACAAACGGCCCAAAACTCGAAAATCTTCTTAAAGACGTGTTCAATGAATACATGTTTCCTAGTCGAGTTACCGTCGGTATTGTGTATCTCAAAGTTGTCAAGGAATATGTATAACTGGGGCAATCTAGACAAGAAGACCATCAACAGAGGTCAAAAAGAGAATTCGCTAGAGGTCGGCTTTCGAAAGCTTCATCCTATATTTTTGGCAACTAAACCGGAGTGCCTTAAGGTGGGCCCTTGATAAGGCCATGCCTGCCGTAAAACCCATATTTAATGGAGCAGACGAGTTCTGGAGGAGAGCAAACTTAGTGCAGCTACACAACCTGGTAAATACTTCTGATGGTATCTTGATGAGGAGGGCAAGTGAACAAGCAAAATGGCGCGCATTGGAAGATGTTTATCATTAGATGGCTAAGGGTTGAAATGATGATTATTGACTGCTTAGAGCAGGTTCCGACTAAGTACAGCCCGAGGGTTAACTCCAGCCCGCGAACAGTTTCAATCCAGAATCCTACTCAATGTTCTGATGTAGAGTGGGAATGACTAAAACCTCTATGATAAATGCAATCATGTTTATTCTATTGAAAACTGCACAAAAAAATATCCCTCGTAAGATTTCTTAGCGATTATTTTACCTCGGTTAAGAAAAGATATTTTTATTACACTTTTAAAATCTTACAACTGTATTGGCGAAGCCTCACCTGCTGTGATGAGATGGTGGTGATTGTCTGAAGTGGCAGCTTGTAGGGGCGCGCGGAGGGCTTGGTGTAGCCGTCGAGGGCGGCGGAGAGGTACTGGGGCTGCGCGTCGTACTGCTGCGGGTGGTGCTGGGTCGGCGTCGCGTACGGCTGGAAGTGCGGCGAGGGCGCCTGGTGCGGCAGCTGGCTCGTGTACTGAGCGATGCGCGGGCGGGAGGCGCGCTCGCGCTGGTACGCGCCGCGCCCCCCCGCCCCGCCGCCGCCGCCGCCTCCGCCGCCCTGCTGCAGCAGCGACACCGTCTCCGGTGCCGTTTGGGATGGGGTGAGAACTGAAACCAATGTTGCATTGTCCATTCATATTTACCTTTTTAGGGTTCCGTACCCGAAGGGTGAAAACGGAACCCTATTACTAAGCCTCCGCTGTCCGTCCGTCCGTCCGTCTATCACAGGGCTGTATATCATGAACCGTAATAGGTAGGCAGCTGAAATTTTGACAGAGTGTGTATTTATTTTGCCGCTATAACAACAAATAGGTAAAATTAAAAAATAGTATAAATTAAAGGGGGGCCCCATACAAAAAACGTGATTTTTGTGTGTTAAATCTTGTACAATGGCACGGAAACCTTCGTGTGCGAGTCCGACTCGCGCTTGAAAATTGCTCGCACCGCAATATATTTAGTAGATCTACACATAATGGAAAAAAGTTGGCTTTATCTTCTAACAAACAAACTTTTAATCGTTTTCAGGCAGGATTGATTGCTTTAATCAAAGAGACTGCATGCAAATGCAAACATAGTTGGGACAATAGAGACTTCTTTGTAATCTTTGATGAGTACAATTGAGTCATTCGCAATAACGTGTAGAAGTAGGATCTATCTTGCGGGGAGCGGTGCGCTGGAAGCGCGGTATGATTGGGTGGGATTAGGTAGGGAAAGTAGACGCGAGATTCACACGAAGTATTGCTGCGTAACATTGGAAGTGAAACTATATTTTATGTACTTTAGTATTCTTTATTTTACTTAATGTTATGTTTGATTTTGATTTTTGTTTTTGTGTTCTTTATTGTTTTGATGTTAGTTGGTGTTGTTTGGTTCCGAAAACTGACAATGAACAAAGAAGACCAAAGAATAAAAAAAGGAACATTAACAAACACCTAAGAACACCAAATGAGAGATCAAAACAATTTCGGTATAGAGATAGTCTGGAAATTGGAGGACATCAGCTACGTTTTGTGGCGAAAATTAAACATGCAGGTGGTGAAATAGGGGATGAAAGATTGTATGGGGAACTCGTATAATATCCAGGAAATAATTCAGCCCGACATTAGTCCAAAACAACATTGACCTGAGCGGAGCCAGGTACCTCAGCTAGTTAGACATAAATGGATTTTAAAATGTTGCAAGTTCTTTGAATAACTACATTCACAAATCGCTGTGTGATGCCGATGAAACAGAGCGATCATTTGGGATATATATACACCAATTCCGGATCGCAACAATCATGTCAGGTCTACAGACTTGACCTCGGGCAAGATGACCTGCTCTTATTATTTACAAATGCAGTAACAACTGTATCTCGCGACGTTTGGCAGATTTCTTAGTATTCAATGATAGCAAGTTTTTTCATAGCTTGCATCACGCAAGCCACTTGATGAAAAGGATCCACATCAATGAAGAACTAAACCCTCATATGGTCAGCGTCACCTATGTCGAAAGCTGCACTTAAGGTGGCCCAACCCGGCGGGCTCAACTCATTTGCGGGCACGGTACAAAACCGTGCTGTTGCGCTCTGGGACCTTCTCTGTTTCTAAGAATAAGACAGGCTCCGTTATGAGGAAGATGCAACCTGTCCACAAGAAGACAATGTGCATAGTGTATGATTTGGTAAGATTTACGAAAATTTTAATTTCAAAACGACTTATAGCTAAAAGTAAACCACGACCGCTGTAGTCAAAAATCTAACAAAAACCAAATAGATTATAAATCTTGATTAAACAAGCTATGTCTGATGACTAATCTTTTTAAGATGTTCTTACTTTATCATTGCGTAATCCACCTCCAAAGTAATTGTATAAAACGCGCGATAAATCCGAACTTTCGGACGTTATAACTTGGAAACCAAACACAGAATTTTACAATGCCAACGGTCATCAGACATCTAGTTCAATCACATAAAGCTATATTGAGCAAAATTTTGGATCTCTGACAAGAAATATAGGCGTGATCTTCTTTCCCCTTTTGTATGGGGAAATGAGCGGGTTGGGCCACCTTAACTTGAGCTACAACTAAACAAATATATTTGTTCATCTCGCTGGCTTTTACTGTGGAATAGGGGAGTAAATAAGCTAAAACTAGAATAGTTAAGTGTGGAAAAGTTTAACTGCCGCCTTTGCTTTAAATCACTAGTTACCCCACGAGTCTTTTTTAGTGCTTTTCAAGCCTTTCGTTTCGTCCCTCTTCATTTATTTTCACCTTTAAAATATCTGAGTTAATATTGTTTATTGCAATAACCAAGTTCTATGAATGTGAAATATATTTAGAATGTATATTTATATTTTAAGACACATTAATGAAATAAAGAAAGATTTAAAAAACTTTATTAATATATTGCAAGTCTGGACATGAAACAGCAAGGAAACCTTTCGTGGGCAGTGCGTCTGCTAAACCCATATTATGGAATTATCTTACAGTCCCTCCTCCCACAATCAATGCTTAACATTGTGTTTAAGATTATACACATATATTGATTTAATGCTTTCCCTGCGTTGCGGATATTGACTGCACAATCGTCACCAAAATCCTATTAGTAATTAAATTGTGAGAGACTGACAGCCAAGACGGACGTGGAGGCCCAAGAGTGACCTTTGCAGGGTTCCCTGTTCTGAAACGTACAGATGGCACCCACCTTGAGTGTTGTATGACTTGGTGTAAGCGGTGTCGGGATGTGGGAGGATCTTCGGTGAGGTGGTGTAGGCACTCCGCATGGCCTTGCCCCCGAAGGTTGCGAGTGCGCGCGTGTCGACGTGCGTGGTGCGCGCGTCGTACGCATGCTGGGGTGGCTGGTAGGCGGAGGGGTGGGGCTGGGGGTGCGGCTGGGGGTGGGTGTGGGGGTGGGGGTCCGGCGGCGCGTACAGTGCGGCCGCGTCGTAAGCCACGCGCTCGCTCTTTACGCCCGCGTGCATGTTCTCGGGCGCAGGCAGCATGCGAGCGCCGCCGCCGCTGCCTGCAGGCATGGAGATCACCCTTTATTTATGTATTTTATGTATGTATTATTTAAGTGTAAAGGCAATTAGACATACGGATATAAAAGATAAATGTAAACTGCGCCACATTTGGCAGACATCTTGTTAAGTTGAACTGGATCACTTTTAAAGAATATCTAGTAAATTATCAATATTTCTTGTGGAAATGACCAAGGAATTTAATAAACCGCAACTAATACATGGAATAATAGTAGTCCTTTTCAGGTATGTATTCACTATGCCGCACATGATGAATGGGATTTTTGAATCCTACCTGTAAAATAGTTATTCTACGATACTAGGTATAAGTTGGCATGATTAACTATCAGGCATGTCACAAGGCTTTGTTCTTGGACCTTTACTCCACTCTATATTCCCCAATAACTGCATGCGTATTAGCAACCATCGCTGATGATGTTACTCTACAAGCAAGTAGCAATAACCCTGGAAGGGTTATCAGAAGAAATTCAAAGTTAGTTAACTAACCTCAAAACACAAGAAACAACGACTTAAAAAATTAAGCATTTTAGATTTCGAAAACCCATTCTAATAAATCATAAAAGATGGAAGTTTCCATGTCATTGGACATTTAAACATACAAGCGTTATAATATGGTTAATCAACGAAACATATGTAAGTTAAGATATTTGAAATATTTCAAAGAGCACCAATGTGAAGGGCGGCGACGGCGGCGGCCGCGGCGGCGGAGGACGAGTGTCCGGCGGCGGCTGCAGCGGCGGCGGCGGCGGCGGCGGGGGGCGCGGGGGGTAGCCCGTACGCGTAGAGGTCGGCGCGGAACATGGCGTGCTCGTCGGGCGGCGCCGGCGGCTCCTCGGGCACGGGCGGCAGTCGGGACTGCGACAGGAGTTCTGACAACACAAACCTGATGTATTAATTCCAGTGTAGGCTTCCAAATCAAGTTCTACCGCAATCGATTGTCTTGTTCTCAGCTCTGGTTGATTTGTTTACTTCACATTAGTATGTTTGAGTTTAATTGTAAAACTATGTTAGTTGCATGGCCTCCCTGATAAATTCTTCTCAGACTTTAACAGTAAACTATGTTGTGACTATGTTGTAACAGTAAACTATGTATATGTGAAGAATTAATATGAAGCAATTATAATTGAACATCTAATAACAAATCAAAGATATATTGAGACAATTTTAAAGTTTGTCAACAACTATGATTTATCACAAAAATGCTTATTTTGTTTAATCTTTCGAATTGCACAACATAGTTTTATCTGAAGAGAATTAAGTATTTTTATAGATTTTTGATAGTTATTGTTTTCTTTCAGCTGTGTGTGGTGGTTGGCTTAATAATTACAAACAAATTTTTATTTTAAACATGTTTTTCAGGGTTTTTTGTTTGTTTGTGCTTTCATCGCAAAAAACATTGTTCGCACAAAATAAAAAATATGTAACTATCCTTAAGAAAACAAATAACTTTATTATTATTCTAGATGTATACCTTGTAGTGGTTCTAGCGTGTCCATGAAATCGTCCAGATTAGGCTGAAGAGGTCCCAGACTGGGCTGGATAAAGTCTGCTAAGCTTGCTCCCCGCGCTGCAAGCATGCACGCCACAATGTTAAAATCAGGTAGGTCCGTCAATACTAGGGTTGCCACCTGTACTTTATAATAAAGTTTTATATTTTATTTCAGGTAATTGTATTCTATACTTTATGAGAATGATAAAGTACACGAACATACTATATATCGCATGATTTGATTTCTTTGAGATATTGAAAAGTTTAGTCGTAAGTACTTATTCGTTAAACGAAATATATTGATTGGTGCTAAATCAATGTCGCAACTCGCTAGTGCCAATGGCTATTTAAACTTGGTAATCAATTTAAAGAGCAATATATAATTTGATTATATTGTTAATATGATTTAAAATTTAAATCTGCAAAAACTTTATGTATGAAGATATGGATGATCTTTACAAAGAAATCTCTTTATTAAACCAACTTTATAATCAGATCACTAAAGGTTTTGAAAAACTGTCAACTGCACAGAAATGGCAGCAAGTATTTAAGAGTGACGATATTTTTTTTAAATTGTAGTTATTTAATTTTTATTGTCAATTTCATAGAAAAGGACCGAAGGCTGGACCCAAATCAGCAAAACATACCATTCGCGGGCATGGCGTCTAACCAATTTCGCCACCTGCTGTATACCCATAATTTGGAATTCTCCTACAGTCCATCTTCCCGTAATCAATGCCTCCTACTAACACAGTATTTAAGATTATACCCACATACATTTATTTAACGCTATACCTGCGTTACGGACCTTGACTGCAAAGATTGAACATTCAAACATGTTGCCGTCGTCATCAAAATCGTATTTTCGTCCGAGACGCTAGAGACGGCCCTAGGTTGACTTATGTAAATATACTTTTTCGTACTAAGCATGTATGTCGCTTATATCAAGGATTCTTCCGCTTCACGTTCTATTATACATACATATATGTCGCAGAATGAAAAAGTAATCCTTTGTATTTACGGTGGCTAGCGCCATCTAGTCACAGAACCTATGTTTGACATATTGCTCCGATCGCTCTCCGAAGTTAAGCAACGTTGGGTCCGGTCTGGTCTTGGATGGGTGACCATTCGACCGTTGAGAGAGGCTGGCCGTGGTTCGGATTCCATGTTAAGCTGTAGGTCCCCTTCCTTACTTACTAGGTGGTAGGGTTTATCCCGCCCGGGTTGGTACCATCGCATTGGATGAACGATGGTCGAGGTGGCAATGAAAATTGTCCGTGTTTTCCATCCAGTTCAATGTAGCCGTGCAATATAAGGAAGGTCCTGGCATGGCACCTAGTTCCCATGTGGTGTGTTGGGCTAATACCATAATGGAACTTGTGGTATTAGCCATCCATGTCCAGTCACATAAAAAAAAAAAAAATCCTAACGAACTGCCAGTTTTCCTTGAGTCAGTAGTTCGGCCAGGTGGACTGTCAAACTTGACTTGACGTCCGGGAGCCGACCGCGCCGGGTGTGCGCACTGATTCTTCTCCTTAAAAACGGGCTCACCATTGACGACGAACGAAATCAACTTTCATCCTCGAAATATATATGTCACATTCCTTGGTATAAGCGACGTACATGCTTAGTACGAAAAAGTATATTTACTTAGCTGAAAAAAAGTCGCCAAGAATGTCTAGTACTCTAACCGTGCACGATGCTCGTCCGCTCGAATCTCGATCTACGCATGCACGCACTCAATGGAGGAGCCATAACGCTTTTTCCTGTACGCTAGCTGTCACCTCAGGGCTATTCATCTGGCACAAGCTTTGCATAGTTAGGGAGCACCTACAGCTTCAGTGGTACTCTTTGCAATAGAATAATTTTGATGCAGGGATATTGCTAATGTAAACTTCCCTTATAGTTGTATTTTATAGTTAATCACTCCTTGTTTCATAGCCTAGCGGCTCAAGCCGCACTGTCCGCCTCAGTTCGATATCCATAAAAGCATCAGTTCGATATGCATTGGCATGCACCACTGAATTTCTTGTGTGCTGTATTATAATTGCATTTTATGACCAAATGCTTACGGTGAAGGAAAATATCGTGAGGAAACACAATACTTTGGAAGTGTTAGACTGCAGAAATAGCTAGAGACACCGTAATATCATGGAAAAAATATTTCTATAAGAAGCAACGCTCCGCTTGTCTTTTAAAAGGCGTAGCCCCACACCCCACAGTCCGCTCCCAAAGTTTGGCCATTATTTGGCATAAAGCCGGTCGGGTGCGAGCCTCATGTAAACAGTTATCGTCCATAATATGGGGAATTGATAGGGTAACGTCTGTCATAAGACAAAGATTGCCAAACCAGCAAGAATACACGCGCCGCGCAAACACATCTTGCGTGAGTGAGTTGTTTTTGCCATGCGGCTGGTATTTTCATAGGAAATTAGGAGAGTCGTAGATGTGGTAATATGCTCTTCACTAGTTCTGTGTGCCTAAGAATACAATTGGCGAAATATGGTCGAAATAAGTTGGAACCTTGAGACTGAACAATCTGTTCTCGGTAGCCAGAAGTTGGCCCCCTTGACTGATAATACCTGATTGCATAGAGTTATATTTGTACATAAGTGAAACTGTTTTTTTTTATTACTAGAACCCATTTTGAAATATTCAAAAAGATGAAAAATACATTGATGGACTATCTATATATTGATGATCGCATTTTCTATTCCAATAATTGTGTTGCTTAAGGTATTACTGCTAACAAACACACTCACTGAAAAAAAAAACCCCTTGTTTTATGGATCACTATCCATAAAAAAAACAGAATAGTTGTATAACACAATTTTTGTTAGGAATTTTACTACCAATTATAACAATTATTACATGATTATGGAAGGATGTACCTAACTACCGAGATGTAAGGAAACTTACAGATTAGCACTTGCAATTACACTTATTGACATTAATAGATAAAAAAAAGAATGTCAGTGATACGGAAATTAACTTACGAAAAATATTCCATTTGTGTCATTAATTTTAAATCAGCAAGGCTAATTTAGGTACATGTGTGGAAGATTGCTCATGTGTGCTATAGATTCCGGGTTCGTAGTAGTGATGGCTCATTCTGAGTCCATACTAAGGATGGTTACACGGGAAAGGTGGAAATGCAAAATAGGATCCACATATTGTTGGAAATTTTTGAATGAGCAAAAAAAAGTCATGTGGCCAGTTTTGATGAAATCGTCTGGAAAAACTCGAATTTTGAAAAATATAAAGGTCCGTACATCTTGACTTCCACGAAACATCCATCGCTGTTCATATTAAAGCAAGCTCCGACCTCCACCTATCAGGAATAATTACTATAAATGGAATGGTTATTAAGCCCACTCTGGAATGATTATAAGCCCATTCCAGTATGATTTTAAGCCCGAATGGATATGATTTATTTGAGGAGTAAGAATAGAAGGGTAATAAGGAGTATTAAAAAAAATCAATAAAGGGAGAGGAGGCTGGTTTGCAAAATGAAATGGACTTGGAATAACCCATCGTTGGTTCATATCCTAGCCCTGCATGAGCGAAGTGAATTGGTATTAGGTCACCAAGAATGTCACGATTTAAATCACATAAAAATTGAAACTTGTTTAATTGCTATCATTAGATTTCGGTCGTTGGTTGGTCGTTAGACATGTTTGAAAACTGTTACGGCTTTTCACGCGGCAGGAAGAGACATTCTCCGACGTTTCGAGCCAATCATTCAGCCCGATGTAGAACGAGCAACGTCGGATTCAGTCAGACATTCTCCGACGTCGCTCGTTCTACAACAGGCTGAATGATTGGCTCGAAACGTCGGAGAATGTCTCTTCCTGCCGCGTGAAAAGCCGTAACAGTTTTCAAACATATCGTTACATTTACTTGAAAAACGATCCGGTCTTTTCGTTGTCTGAGAACTGTTGGCTGGAGACTATGTTGACTGTGATGTCATATAAAAGAGAAGGTGGTAGAGGCAGATCAAGGGGAAATACATGCAGAAACCAAAGGTACAAATCTGTCAGCCTCAGTAACCCTGTGGCGCTACGCCTTGCGATTCAATAAGCTGGGTGAAACAACTCTGAGCGCGGTTCGGTTCTGGATGGGTGACCATTTTCAACCGTTGAGGCTGGCCGTGGTTCGGATTCCACTTAAAACTGAAGGTTCCCCTTCCTTACTGAATTTGTATTTGAAATATAACGTTTGCATCACCCCTGCCTCTGCAAAATTTTTAATAAAGCTTAGTTTAATAACGGTGTATCTAGTTCTGGCAGTGACGGAAGATGGCGCTGGTTAGAAATGTCAATACCATAATAGTTTTCAGCGAGTTTTGTATGTTGCATGACGTTAGCAGTCTATCTCTACTATCCTTTGTCTATGGTATGGACAATGGTCTATGGTTTACTGCAATTAAAGTGTACCTAAATGCTTAGATGAAAAAGGAATGGATAGGGGACTAAACAAATTTTACGGTCCGTCAAAAGTAAGCTCAGTCAGCCGATATGCTCTCAGTCGGTGTCAGACGTCAGTGATGAATTCAGTTGGGCGAGATTTCAAAGTATCAACAAAATGTCGTCTTGTGTTGTTGAAAAATATGGAAATAACGCCATAAAGAACAACAAGAGCAATGGAATCACATTCCACGTATAAGTGCAAGCATATTCAGTATATTTTTAGTTTAGTTGACCTGAAACCTTTTATGTGTTGTAAAGGCGCAAACAGGGTTGGCACAAGCAAACTTAAATTGTCAGTTCGATTTTTATTTTTGTTTTCATTTCAGTATTATATATTGAACTAAATTTTATTTTAAAAACAAGTAGGGCTGCCAAAAAACAATAGTCTACGTACTGTTTATAATTTTTTATAATGTGGTTTAGGATGTTTGAAAAATATGTCTTAGTTCTGAGGCAGTGATAAAAAGGTACATCCTTGAAAATGGTCAAAATTTTACATGTGACAGACAGCTCGTTTCCATAAAGATTAAAATTCTCAAGTCGTTTCTTGGCTCAAATGTCCTTTTGTCATTGAATGAGTATTCATTCCTTCAACCTGCTACATTTAATCATAGACTCCATCTTCTTAGGGCTATTATCGAAAAATATGTAAATGTAAAACTTTATCATATACATAAAACCAATCCGGGGATTGAAGCCGCCACAAAAGGACAAAAGCGTTATAAACTGAACCTATTTGAAGGAAATAAAAAAAAATTAAAAAGAAAGAACTTAGTGGTTTATCAAAATACCATCACACATTTACGGCGAACGGCAATAATCATCAACAAGTTTAACATAACACTGTACTGACTATTATTTGGACAATTTTTTAGCATCTAAAACGCATTGAACGAAATTTTTAAATGCATAAAATGCAAACATGGACAATTCAAGAATAATCAATATTATTTGTTTTGCAATGTTTGACCCATACTTGCAATACATTAATGATTCCCTCTTTGGTTTTATTTTATTTTATGATTTCAATATTTACAAATTGTGTATATTCGACTTTATTAATTTATCCTTAATATCGATGATTTTTACTCAGAATAACGATGGTTTAATGAATGATTCCATTAATATTTTTTTCATTTTCCCGCTTGCAAATTCGCGAAAAGATTATTTGATGCCTTGTTAACTATACAATCATGGTACTACTTGTTCTGACCACTATCACTAAATAGGAACCTTAATATTTTAATGCACAATACAATATGTTGTTATTTATTTTCGTGATCATTTTTGGCAACCCTGCCGTTTTCACTTTCATTTTTCATTTAGTTTTGACGCGCCATTCTGCTCAAAGGGCTTAGGATGCGCGCATCGTTGATGTGTCATGATGGATTAGGATGAATTTTGCACTATATCTACGACCAGATGTCACAAATGTCACCATCCCTTTTTCTCACGCTATAACTAATTCAATTTAAGGAAATTGTTGTCTCATTTAATTCTTCCGCGATTAGATGAATCTATTTGTCACTTTTTCGCATGATGCATTTCCTTATACCTTTGTCCTGCTCTTTTACCCTTTACGTATTAGAGTTTGGTGTGCATGTAAAAGTATAGGTGTGTGAGTTTTTTTTTAAATAGGAACGCTTTTGAACTATCATCAGTATGGAGGTACCGTATCCATTCTTTTTCATCTAAGCCTAAATGTGGTTAGGAAAAAGCGGAGCAGTTTACTGACCAATCTCTCTAGTGTCAGGAAAGGCGAAGGGCTGGTTGGAGGTGATGGTGGAGAAGAGTGTGTCACTCATGAAGGCGATGTAGTCCTCGTCCATCAACATGTTGCCGGCCATGTCTCCACACAGCGAGAATGTCTCTACATCCATGTCCGATACCTGCATTCATTTTATTAAAAATATATAAGAATTGATTAGAAATGAAAAGATAAAAAATATAATAAAGTGACGTGCATTTTTTTTATTTCACTCAACGAATCTCAACCTGCCAGTGGTATAAATTTGAATACTTTCAAGTATAATGAACATTGAAAAACTTCATGAGATATTTGGGGATTGAGCTCCGGACCCCACGGTTCTAAGCCACCACGTGTACTGCCAAACTAAATAGCTAGTCGCCTTTTAAACAGTCGAATAAAGGGCATGAAGAGTGCAGATACACTCTTGAAGTAGAATGAGTGATAGGGATATTCACCATGTCTCGGGTGGAGCTGTCGCCGCGACCCAGAAGCCGCCTCATGTGAAACATGCGCCATTTCTTGTACTCGGCCTTAACGGCCTCCGCGCGTCTCTTCCAGTATTTGCCTTCCAAAATGGTGGTCTGTGGGTTTAATCGCTTTCATTTTGTATGCTGGAGGGATGCTATTCTACTAATGGCATTGCAAAAGAGGTGGTTCATCAGAATACGATCACTCTTTAATAACAATCAGGAATTATCAGCAAAAAAAATTAATTTTGCATAATAGTTAAAAGAAATACATGTTAAATTTTCAGACCTACATATGTTAGTAAAAAAACCGGCCAAGTGCGAGTCGGACTGCATACGAAGGGAACCCTCTACCTATTGTTTTGTTTTTTTTTTAATGGTCACCCATCCAGAACTTAACCGCGCTCAGAGGTGCTTCACCGAACTTATCGAATCGCAAGGTCGCGCCACTAGGCTACCGAGGCAGACAAAACTGGGCTACCGAGGCTGACCCACTGGGCTACCGACGCTGTTCTATTTCTATTTCTGATCCATTTTCACTAAGGGTTGCTGTTTCTTTTGTTCTTGTTCTTTGCCTTAAGGTGGCCCAACCCGGCGGGCCTAACTCATTCGCGGGCACGGTACAAAACCGTGCTGTTGCGCTCTGGGACATTCTCTGTTTCAAAGAATAAGACAGGCTCCGTGATGAGGAAGATGCAACATGTCAATTTGGTAAGATTTACGAAAATTTTAATTCTAAAACGACTTATAGCTAAAAGTAAACCACGACCGCTGTAGTGAAAAATCGAACAAAAACCAAATACGACTATATTTCTTGTCAGAGATCCCAAATTTTGCTCAAACGAGCTTTATTTGATTAAACTAGATGGCTGATGACGGTTGGCATTGTAAAATTGTGTTTGGTTTCTAAGTTATAAGGTCCGAAAGTTCGAATTTTTCGCGCGTTTTATACAATAACTTTGGAGGTGGATTACGCAATGATAAAGTAAGAACATCTTAAAAAGATTAGTCATCAGACATAGCTTATTTAATCAGATTTATAATCTATTTGGTTTTTGTTCGATTTTTCACTACAGCGGTCGTGGTTTACTTTTAGCTATAAGGAAAAGGAAACGAGCCTTTAATAAACCTATCTGGCTCATTAGTGAAGGGTGGTATTTCTCGTCTAAACTAGCAAGTTCTTAGGACCCGATTCTAGCCGTCATTGCAAATGAGATTGGAAAGTTTGTATGGACTAGAAGATCTTTACAAATTTTCAGTTTATGGATCAAACTTTGTTGATTTGTTTTGGCTAAGATAAATTTGAATTTATAGTTTTAATACACTGTAAACTCTCAGAAATGTCTCTTAATACCTCTAAAGCATAGCACCTCCATCCCATAATCGTGCTTCGTGTCGCCTAGTCTTGAAGCAAAACTATATCACTGAAGATTTTTAATAGCCGGAAAATTAGTACGGTGTTGGAAAACATGTTCAGGGCTTCAGAAAAATTAATATTCCAATAAAACCTTAGCTAGAGGAATGATTTAGACGCTGCTGGTCATTTATCTTCTTGAATGACTGGCACCTCACACAATGTCATTGACCTCTTAAATTAATATTATCGCCGTCAAGCCTGTGTGCTGAACATGGCTGAGCGACTGTAAGTATTTTTATTACCATTGCTAAAAAAAAGGCATATATTTATAATTGTAGGAATGTGAATTGTAATTGAAGAAATAACTAAGTCATGAAATAGTAAATACTTTAACATAATATGAAATAAAATTATTTAATAAGAATAAAGTCTGTTTGAGGACAAATTATCTTACCAACAGTAATAATAAGGAATATTTAATGCGAGATGTAGGCACACTGTCGTCTGAATAGCAATCGTAATGGCTCCTTACACTTACGAAATCGCTAATTACTGTTTAATATGCATTGTTGAAAGTTGAAATATATTAAAATTGAAATAATAAAAAACTTTATAGATGGTTGCAAATATTATTGCAAACATATCTTTTTATGGCCAAAGAGATCTGGATTTCCGGATGCATATCTCCTTTAGCTTTTCATTTATGTGAGGTAGATAGTAGATGTGTACAGCAGAGATAAAATACTGGGGGGGGGGAGTAGTATAGTAGCTCGAAACTATCAGAAAATGCACATTTAGCCCGGCCATATGTGGCCGGATCATTAAACAAGATTTTATCATATAAAATAAGTTGATTCAAGTTTGTTTCACCTCAATTTTATGCATTATAATTGTAATTTGTTTTGCTATTTTGGCCCACAGAACGATGAACTAACTCCTTTCTTTCCAATTGATTTCTTTCCAGTTCCATAAGAATAGGATTTAGAAAATAGATTTGATAGAAGATCGAACAGCATGTATCGAAGTAATCCTTAAGGTAGCGGAAATAGATTGTAGGAAATATATTTACTTTGTTAAAATGTTTTCGGATAAACATTGTTCTCTCTTACTCAATGAACTTTAGCCTTAAATCAGCACGTAGAAAAACATTAAATCCGAAATGCAATTTTTTTTCTCATAAACGTAGTATTTCATGTGGACGTGTGTACATTAAGTTTGCAACATTTTGGGGGGTCCGGAAGATAGAAATAAAATATGAAATATGTTTAAAAAATGATATCTCGTAAACAAATACTTAGAAATGTTATTAAAAAATGTTATATGTTAGCTAATTTTAGGTGTAATATTACTGTGAATTTGCAACAATTTCTTATTTACAGAACTGTGTAAATATATTTTTTTTGTACAATTTTCATAATATCTGCAAAGCAAATAATGAAAATTCTATTTTATTTTCTGAAATTGGAAACTGACCGCAAACTCTATATTCTGTGAAATTTGTAAAATGCTGCAAATATTAGAAGCACATTTTTTTTTCATTTATAATTTTTACATTCACACAAAAGCTTAACAAAAAATTCGAAATACGTATAAAATCGTTCGTTGTATAGTTTTTAAAGAATTTAATTTTCTTTTACATATTCTAGAAAGAAATATAGCAATAGCAAGTTAGGTTCGCGGCATAGATTTTTTTTAGTAAAAACATTTTTTTAAATACATTTCCGTAATTACAAAATTGTTGCAAATTCATAGTTACATTACACCTTAAAAGACTTAACATATAATTTTTTTTAATACCGTTTCTAAATATTTGTTTAGGAGATATATATTTTTTTATACATTTTAATTTTTTTTCTATCTTCCGGGCCCCGCTAAATGTTGCAAACTTAATGTAAGCATATGAACATGAAATTATATATTTCTGAGAAAATAAAATTCATTTCGGTTTTCATGCGCTTCTCAAACCGTATCTATCCCGGTCTATCAGCCCTGATTGCACGAAGAGACGGCCGAATTAATCAATGTTCAAACACGTCACTTTTAGTGAACCGCATAGAGTTCCTTCCATACTGTCCATACAAAGTGACGTGTTTAATCGTACGTTGACGTTGATTTTGATTTTTTGTCCTTTCGTGCATTCAGCCCTCAGTTTAACCACAAACATTTAAATAATGTGTAACAACATGGAAAGAAATGAACAAAAAAAATGTTTACACAGTTGAGGATTTTAAGAACTGTTTTGTACTGTCACCTATCCATTATTAAAATAAATAAAGAAGCCTGTCAGCATGCACAGCATTCTCGTTCATGCAGCCTAACACCACGTAACACAGACCTACACAGTGCAGCGTTTTGTAACAATTTTGTAATTACATTTCCGTAATTACAAAATTGTTGCAAATTCATAGTTACATTACACCTTAAAAGACTTAACATATAATTTTTTTTAATACCGTTTCTAAATATTTGTTTAGGAGATATATATTTTTTAATACATTTTAATTTTTTTTCTATCTTCCGGGCCCCGCTAAATGTTGCAAACTTAATGTAAGCATATGAACATGAAATTATATATTTCTGAGAAAATAAAATTCATTTCGGTTTTCATGCGCTTCTCAAACCGTATCTATCCCGGTCTATCAGCCCTGATTGCACGAAGAGACGGCCGAATTAATCAATGTTCAAACACGTCACTTTTAGTGAACCGCATAGAGTTCCTTCCATACTGTCCATACAAAGTGACGTGTTTAATCGTACGTTGACGTTGATTTTGATTTTTTGTCCTTTCGTGCATTCAGCCCTCAGTTTAACCACAAACATTTAAATAATGTGTAACAACATGGAAAGAAATGAACAAAAAAAATGTTTACACAGTTGAGGATTTTAAGAACTGTTTTGTACTGTCACCTATCCATTATTAAAATAAATAAAGAAGCCTGTCAGCATGCACAGCATTCTCGTTCATGCAGCCTAACACCACGTAACACAGACCTACACAGTGCAGCGGCGTCCGTACAAGTCCTCGGGAGTTGACAAAAATGTTGCATGAGCGAGATAAAAGATTTGACATAATGTTATTACCCTCAATTGTTTATTGTTTGACTTACAAGCAAGGGTTTTGTGAGATAAAACAGCTAATAGGTCCTGGTCTACATGATAAACATTCAATGGTTTTTTTATTACTGGACCGGAATGGTAATATCATAATATATAATATCCTAATATTATATTATTAGGCCAGGGTTATTAACCTTTTAGGTGTCATTGACCCCTTGTGGGATTTCAAAATTTTTATTTATTTATTTGGTACATGCATGGTAGAAGTGTTTACAAAGAAGTTTATGGACGAAGAATTATTATGGACCCCCCCCCCATAAAGAGGCTTTACGAAAAAACTACTTTAGGATAGGTATTACCACTGAAAAAGCAGTATTTATTGTCATCATATCAAACATGGACCCAGCGCTTGTGGCACGGGCTACCAAGGGGTGCAAGGGGTCCATGGACCCCAGGTTGAGAAACCCTGTATAAGGCCATCACGTAATATCACCAAAGGAAATAGGTGCCATGCCAGGATAATTGCTACATTGAAATATATTGAGTTGAAGAAAGAAAACATAAATCATTTTTCATTGCAGCTTCGACCTTGTTTCGTTCAATGCAATGGTATCAACCCGGAAAGCTACCTAGTAAGCAGGCCAGGGGATCTACCATTTTACATGGCCTGCATCTTTCTGCCTGTAGTTTCTTGTGTCCTCTTCGCCTTCCCTGTCGCATTGGATGAAAGATAGTCGAAACAAATAAAAAGAAGTAAAAGAATGTGTTTTCATCCAGTTCAATATAGCCATACTAATAAAGGGAAGAGCATCTAATTCCTTCGGTAATGTGTACAGCCACGGTATAGAACGCACAAGACCAACAGATATTACCACTATGCTATGCCTCTTAAAATGAATACGCTAAATTACCAACCTCCGGTTTAACGTGTATGTCAACGTCTAGTGGTGAAGCAAACTGACAGACCAGAGTATTTTTCCGTTTGATAACTGGAAAAATAAACTTTAAATTAGTCACACGACAAATATGTTTTGCCATTTTCATGAGATCAAAAAGCTATCCACTTACATTGCATGTGCCAACACCTCCAAATGACATTGTTAAGTCTGATTTTGTCTTTCCAGCGCAGCTTGATTCCCTTGAAGCGGTTCCATTTGGGGGATGTTAATTTTTGTCTGCAAAATCAAAACAATAAAATGAATTCTGAGAAACCCACGATATGTCAAAACGTATAAAACTCATATAATGCTCGTCGAAGTTGCATAATGCAATCCCTCCGTCCCCTTACCACCACCGATCAACGCGGAGCAGGCATGCAATGCCCCCATGCACCATCCACATTTTTAAAAAAATCTCCAACCGATCCACCAGATCCTTTATCTATAGGGTCAGTAAACTATGGAATCAACTCCCTCCCGGGATATTTCCCTCAAAGTAAAACCTAGGGTCCTTCAATATGGTGGTCTACATGGTGGTACCTGGCCGTAAGCATTTGGAAGCCCATGGAAGTCGTCAGGCACCTCATACGTACGCGTAAGCCATATGCTTCTATTAACTTAAAAAACTTACCATTTTACTTGGCTCCATATCAATAAAGACATGTTCACGTTTTAGCTCAAACATACTTTGGAAAAATTTGGGTCAAGCTTTACAAATGGATGTACTGTGGAACGGCGAAAATATATCTAGTATTGGTACAAATTATTACACAACCGTCCTGCGACACGATAATCAAGACACTTGGCATAAATGTATGGCAACAGAAGTAGGTATTTGTAAAGCTTCAGACTGATGTCAGGACACAAAACGAGTGTTTATCACAAAGTGATAAGCGCTTCTAAACCTAATTCATACAACGATAAAACATATAGATGTTTGGCTAGGCACTTGTATCTTATCAAGAGACCAATGTTCTTTTGTGATTAAACTGCTGTGCTCTTTACTACCTGTTCAACGCATGTACACGCAAACACCTCTTTCTCTTTCTCAGCAGGGTGTTTTTATAAATCAACCAACCCCCGAAATCCGAATTCTTAATACAATTTGACAAATGTGATGACACAAAACTTGAAAGTTCGAATGTTTTGCGCTTTATGCAATAACTTTGGACCTGGATTAATCAACGATAAAACAAAAACATTTAAAAATCTTAGTCATCAAGGCTAGCTTGCCTGCTTTGTGGAGATGTTGCACCCTTCTCATCACAGAGCTTGCTTTTTTTTAACCAGGAACGGTGCTGAGTGCAATAGCACGATTTTGTAATTTAGTATTTATTTTTATTTATTAATTAATAAATAAATAAAAATAAGTACAAAATTATGCCAATATCCAAATTATTTTTATACTTAGATTTGACCAATTTTTTATATAAGCCGTCAGTATTTTAAACCTTAATATGCAGCATTGTCAAATCTTATGGGTATAATACAAAAACAAGTTTTTTTTGTCTTACAGAACATGGATGGCTAATACCACACCTAATGTAATGATAATGTTCTAACACACTTCGTGGGACCTAGTTGTCATGCCAAACCTTGCTTATATTTATCTGACACGGACATTTTCATTGTAGCTTCGACCATCCTTCATTCAATGCGCTGTGCTTTCTGGCAGATAAAAAAGATGCATGTTGTCCTAATGCATTTCTTCCTGTCCATTCCGTAATAAAAAAGTGACCAAGGGTTTGCCACGTAAAACTGTTGGTTCCCTTGCAAGATGGTATGGTTAATTCCGCTCAGATTGGTACCATCCCATTGAATTAATAATGTTTGAAGCGGCAATGAAAATTTCCCGCGTTTTCTATGTACCAGTGCAATATAAGGGGGAACCTGGCAAGGCACTTAGTTTTCAAGGGTGTGTTGGGCTAACACACCCTTGAGAATAGTACCAACCCAAGGGCGGAATGAACCCTAGGGAAGTGGGATGTAGGTGTTACCCGGTCCATAAAATCCTACAGGAAGCCCTTTGTATGCCAGGAACCCTAACTTCCCTGCCAAACGCGAATTTGGTCCAAAAATGCGTTCGCCGAATCAGTTCCCACCAGCACAAGCCCTTCAACATGTCTGCGACTATGTTCGCAGAGGCACGAACAATTTAAATGGGTTGGTAGTTTTAGAAAATTGGCAACAGCGGGTCTTATTATTAGGCGCGCTAGATGGGACATCTCTTTCCTTATTTGATCTAAACTCATAGGCCACATGGTATGTTTGAGTTTTTAGCTTGAAGGCGGAATAATTTGTAAGTCCCTTTTACTCCAAGGTCAACGTCAATTTGACAGAAAAGGACTTCGAATTTGTTTGTTATTCCAGTGTGATAAAATATGTTTTTACCACACAAAAGTTAAACATTGCCTCTACAGAAATATCACTCCTGGGCAATAAGCGTATGTTTGGTATTTATAACATGACTGCATAATAATGTTAATGAAACAACATGAGAAATATTTCAAGAAAAATATAAAAATTAGGCTGCACTTGAACCAGCAAATCTGGCAATAGCAGGTAAACCATATCAGTTCCCTAAGTAAATAATGAAGAAATGGTATTATATGGCACCTACCCTGCCTCCACCCACCAGAGTATTTGCCTGTTGGGTCAAATATTTTCAGTCAAAAGGTCAGCTGGCTTTACTCTGAAAGGCACATAATATGAGCCTCTGGAGTGGATGGGGAAGATAAGCAGTAAACTTTTATCAGCTAAAAAAATAAGCAAAAATCTGATGACTAACAGCGAAGGAAATATTGCGATTTTTTTGTAATGATACAATTTGAGTGCTTGTTTTTTGCGAGAAAATTCCTTTTTTACAAGTTCCCAATGAGGTAAATTTTCACCCTATTCAGCCAGCTAGTTGCTAAGATTACGTTTCTAATGGAAACACCATCGAAGAGCACAATTTGTGCCGTTAACTGTGTGACTCTCAACTGGCATTGCCAGATGATGCTTGGCGCTTGAATTTAGGGGCATCCATATAATTCTACTTGAATTTTCTAGAAGTGTCAGTCTGAAAGCATATATATATGAAAGCTATAATATGATTAATATATGGTTAAATATTCACTCATTCCAGTAATCATTTCTAGCTACCTACAACACACACCAAGGCTTTTATCTTTACTCAGGTAGGTATAATAAAGCAGAATAGCATTTTTTTTAAAGACACCATCCAGATGTCCCTTGCCCACGAAACTATAGTGTGTAGTTGCCTTATCTGTTTTAAGAGTTTAATATTTTTAGCACCAGATAACTGGTGGTCCTATCAAAAGGGCTTGAACTCTTATCCATTAGGTTTATATACACATGTGGCAATGTTAAAACATTTTGCGCAACATGTTAAAAGGATTGGTTAATTAAGTATTTTTAATTTTATTGTCATAATAATTAAGAGTTTAACAGCTCCTTACCGGTGAGGAGTAGTATGTAAATTAAGCTACATCGGCATGTGACCCGCGTGCCAAGTACCTATCTATCTGCTCCGCAGTGACCTCCCGTTATCATTGCTGCTGTGCTAAACCTGAGCTCCACAAGTAGCATGTTTCCTAACAAGTGCAGTCAATCGATTAAATATTTTTTCCTTTCAGATCCTTTTCAGATTAGGTTATTATTTCATTAAATGTCTTAATTTGTCTTCAATTATGTAACCCCTTGAATATATTCTGACGGTAGGTATTCTTACTATTATTATATTATATATATATATTATAATTCTGCATTAGGGACTTTTTCCGCAGAGCAGTTTTACAAACCAAACACCAGTTAATGTGTCGTGTAACCTGTTCACTAAGACAGCATTAGGAAAATAGCATTACTGCAATGGGCATAAGTAGGAAAAAATAGCCTGCCAACAATTACATAAAAAGTTCAAAATCTGATTTGTGTGTGTTAAGTCCATGCACTAAGTGAATATATGCAAGCTTTCCATGAGTGAATTTTTGAAAAAGCATCAATGCCAAATAATGACCTACCAGATATTAGACAAGTCTATGATATCCTATTCACAATGCTATTTCATTATAATTTATCATTTCACACTTCATATTATTATATAACACAAACTGACAAATTATGTATCTAACAAAACACTAACTACTGTAACATAACACTTTGCTATGTTGCATATAGCAAAATACGTACCAACTGGAAAAGACAAGCATTATTCAAAATTTAAATGGCCGGGACTGTTATATGATGGATATGAGGCTGGTTGGTAGGAATTGAGATGTGCACTCATTTTGGGAACACATTGTTGTTCAGTGAAATCTATCTTCTAACCCTGTCGACTACTTCATTGCCACATCAAAAATTTGTCGTGAATTGAAATTTCTGGTGTAAGTTTCAGAAAGTAATATTGTTGCCACCAATACAAGATGAACTATAATATGATCGCAACTAACCTGTAAGCCAGTGTCATGCATTTGAAGAGTTTGGTAAGCGATGTCTCTATGGAGATCTGTTGAGGACTTGAGCTGGGTGACAGGTCCGAATAAGCAGGCACGAGAGCGTTGCTCGGCGGTGCCTGCAATGTTTGCGCTGTGACCGTCCGCGCCTCGCCTCCCGACTCCTCATCCGGCACTGGCACGGCCGCAAGGTCATCGTCGTCCTGCGCCTCCGCCTCGAAGTGCGACACCATGAAATGTCCAGAATGGATGGTCTCCTTCTCCGGCCGCGCACGACGCTGCTCCACGTGGGTCATGCTGTTGCAGGCTTGACTGCCCACTTCGCTTCCTCTGGCGTTATCACAATAGTTCGTTTCTATTGTTGAGAAGGACCGCTAAACCTCGCTCGTCACGTTCTTCACAAACAAGCTGTAATAAAACAGAAAATCTATTCTATTTACGTACAACGTTAAATGTTCTGTGCGGACAAATTGACTGATATTTCTTTGGTTTATATTATTCATCTTTTTCACCCTATTGATAGGGGTAGGCAAAGGTAAATAAACCGATTGCCCTGCCTTGGGTTGTTAGTCGTCTATCGTCTAAATAGGATCGCGCATGCTAAACCCCGATTGCACGAAGCGAGACGCACGGCCGAGTATCAATCGAAAGCGTTTCACTTTCATCTGTGACTAACTCGTTTTCGCTTTTAATGTATATCTACACAGAGTATCTACGTATGGCAGTCTCAAAAATGTAAAATGTAAACCTTCTACCTGATGGCCGTTAGTTTCGGGAAGACGGCCACCATCTTAACTGGCCTCGAACTGGCCAACTGTGAACATACCCGCGGAACCTGCAGCTCAGAGGCCATGACCGTATACGTAGGAAGTACACTACCTCGGCTGCTACCGTGTTTTTATGTGCTATGCTTAGCCACTCAGAGGAAGATAATCCAGGTCCAGCAAACCGGAACCCTTCGCATAATAGGGGGGCCGGGTGCTAAGTCACAAATGACGTAATCGCCAACGATGTGCGAGCAGGGAAAGTTTTCAACGGTGGAACTCGAGATTTAGTAATACAAACAAATAAAAAAAACGACCAAGCTCCAATATGACTCGCGTACGTAGGGTTCCGTACCATCAAGCAAGATTAAACTAAAAAAACACTTTTATTTTATGGACCTATAATATATATTTAATTATTACTATTTTTTTATTATAGCGGCAATATAGATACGTACATACTCAACTCATAAACATTTCAGCTGTCTACCTATTACGGTTCTTGACATGCAGCCCGCTGACAGATGGATAGTGGAGGCTTAGTAATAGGGTTTTTAGGTACGGAACCATACAAAACAACTCGCTTTTACACATTTTTTTACTCCACCCACATGAAAAAATTTCAGTCGACCGGAATGTCGCATTTGCGAAGTACTCTAGCAAGTTTAAGTGAAGATACACCACTCAAATGATTGCGACGTATCGGGTGCTCCGCGGCTTGCGCGCGGCAAATTTGAACGCGCTGATGCTTCACCACGTCCACACCTACTTATCCATGTTTTCACCATCTACGGTTACATGAAATCCGATAAGTATCTTTATCTTACATGTACATGTACACATACGGTGTAACCGAAAGGTAACTGTTGGCGACGAAATCTGTTCATGTAATTTTGTATTGAAATCGAATTGTCTTCATTTTGAGACGGAGGCCAAAAGTAAAGAGTCTGATTTCCATGGTTATTATTTGTTGTGTGAAACATATAGCTGAAAAATTATAGCGACGGATCGCTCTATCTGCGGGTTTCCGGGTTCGGTGTCGCCTAAGAATGCGACGCACCTGCTTAGTAGGAAAGAGTATAATTACTTACATGTCACCGTGTTTTGGTGTAACAGCCAACCGACCTGGTACAGTATTAACCGGTGAGTAAACCGTGAATCTAGAATTATCGGTGAATGTGAATTTCATGATTAACTTCACTATGTTTATACTTTTATTCTGTGGCAGGTAAATAGTAACCACAGAAAAAACTTTTCCTGACGTCGGAGAAGACACTGCTTTCTAAGCTGCGGATAATATGGCACAGAATAAATTTAAATCGGTGATATAAATATAATCTTGTTTGGACACGCATTTCGTTTCTTTCCTTGATTTCCTATTCATACTTTATTAGTTACATACCTACTAAAACTGGCAATAAAATTAATCTATTTGTAGAACTGCATCAAATGCTACAGATCTGTTGAGCTCCGTAAAATCGGTACTGGAACCGAATACCGTAGGTACTCTCGGTGGTTAGTAAATTCAAATTTCATTGGAAATTGTTCAATTCATCATAAATGCATTAAAAAAATAAATTAAAAGGCTTTTTTAATAGACTCACATTTTTTTCGTAGTACTTGAAACCACTTTATTATCAATTAGATATGGATTAAAACAATGTGGGTAGTTATGTCGCTTATCACTATGGCTTAGTAGTTTGATGTATTTTATTTTCAGTTGAGATGCAGTCGACTATGCCGTCGCCTTTGCGCTCACCTCTGTCCTCTCCAGGATTATCTCCATCGTTCCGTCATGTCCGCTCTCGACTGAGACAGTCACCAGTGGAAATAAAAGAGAGAATGCGAAAGGTCAGTAAACTTTAACAAACCTTTTGATCGAATGTTGAGTAAATGATATCGGCCAAATCCCATTAATGTGGAAAGAACACTGACAGGAAGTCTGCGGACATTCCATTCTCCATACATTTGAAAACGCCAGTCGACCGGTTAGGCGTAAACACAAACTTAGGTGACAACTGGGACTAAGGGCTCTGGAAGGGGAAGGACTCTGCTCGCTTTGGGGGCTGTTTTGCTATTTTGTTTGAACCACTCTGTACCCCTTGGTCAAGCGTGTTTAGAGAAATTATACATATTTACATTGCTGTCATTGGCTAAGGAGTATATAAGGAGTACCTAGTTCAAGTGAAGCAATTATATTCATAATTTACTATGGGACTGGCATAGTTGGTGACGGGGTTGGGGTTTCCAAGACAGAAGCATGAAAAAAAAAATTAAAAACCTACTAAACACCCTAAAAACATTCATTTTCTCAATACCGCATCTTGAAAAAAAATAATTTTTTGATCAATTACCCCAATGAAGTCCTCGGTTTCCTCATGGACCAACTACGTATGCACAAACCAGTTGTGCCATACCAGAATATGTTCCTAATGGCACAACTAAGCACAACTGATTGTACTATTACCATTCCATTTCACACAACTACAGTCGGAATAGGAAGAGTGATGCCGTGGTCTATAAAAAAAATAACCAAGATTTATTCATAGAATTCGCTTCTCTCCGCATCATCACTATCACCTCACTATCACTACATAGTATAAAACAAAGTCGCTTTCTCTGTCCCTATATCCCTATATCCCTATGTATGCTCAAATCTTTAAAACTACGCAACGGATTTTGATGCGGTTTTTTTTAATAGATAGAGTGATTGAAGAGGAGGGTTTATATGTGTAATAACATCCATTAAATAGTGGAGAAATACTGTTATTTTTGAGGTTTCCAATGTGTTGTCGTAAAAAAATACATTTTTACCGCTTACATTGCAAACGCAGGCTGAACCCTACGAGATTTATCAAAATAATGTACTAAGTATTGTACAAATTGAAAAGGTCTACAGAAAACTTCGCGATGGTATATGTCTATCTCTTATGGATATCCCACAATAATTTTTTTTTTGTCATTTACTTTTGACGACAAATAATGGCTAATTTTCGAAGGGATTTTAACCAATGCAGCATTAATCCTTGTCCAATTAAATACCTTAAATACATTGTTGATTTAATATAGATCTATAAAGCCTAGTACAACATATGATTAAAATGAATATTTTCGAAGATATTACAGATTTAAAAATTGCGCGACGTAGCGTTTGCGGCAGTACCGGCCGGCTGGGGCGGCGGGAGCGTGCCTAAAATAGTGCATCGGAGGCCGCGGTTCTCCCTATAGCACTTTGAATTTATTATTTCTCTAATATCTAATAATTATCTAATAATAATATCAATTTTTTTTTATTTCAAATATTTCAATTTAGAAACTCTATGTAAAAAGGGTTTATTTGTGTATCATTGTGTACAAAATAATATTTTTTTAAATGATATTTTGCCCGTGCAAAGCCAGGACGGGCTGCTAGTCTTCTATAAATAAACCTTAACCTAACCGGTC
Source organism: Incurvaria masculella (assembly GCA_946894095.1). Taxonomy (NCBI): domain Eukaryota; kingdom Metazoa; phylum Arthropoda; class Insecta; order Lepidoptera; family Incurvariidae; genus Incurvaria; species Incurvaria masculella. The sequence continues at coordinate 11,542,836 of OX335647.2, forward strand.
CATGTCGGTGCCCGCAAGTAGTTTTTACAACCAACGTTGGGTTGCGTCAGGTTAGGTTAGGTTATTACCTTAAATTGTTGATAATATTCTGGTCACCTGGCAATAACAAAAACACTTAAAAAGTGCGGGAATTACGAAATTGTATGCAAACTTTGACAATTTTTTTTCCTATAAACGAGTACTTTTTGCACAATTTTTTTTTACTGTTGAGCTTCTTTATAGTCACAAATGCGTCTGTCTTGGAAACCCCACCCGGTGACGGCTTTAGCCCCAAGTAAACAATTAGAAAAAAAACAGGCCAAGTGCGAGTCAGACTCGCACACGAAGGGTTCCGTACCATCGTACAAGATTTCCCACAAAAAAAAACACGTTTTTTGTATGGGGCCCCCCTTTATTTTTTATTATTTTATAATTTTACCTATTTGTTGTTATAGCGGCAAAATAAATACATAATCTGTGACAATTTCAGCTTCCTACCTGTTACGGTTCATGATAAACAGCCCTGTGACAGACGGACGGACGGACGGACAGCGGAGGCTTAGTAATAGGGTTCCGTTTTTTACCCTTTGAGTACGGAACCCTAAAAATCATGGGAATCACTGGGCCCATATTTTCAAATTCAAGTATCATCAATGCAATATAGGTATTTAATGAGATTGTATTGAGATATTAAAATTTTCAAAATGACATCAAACATATGGTCATGCCTTTCAAGTGAAGAAATAAAATAAAACCCATTTCTTTTTAAATAGGTAGGTAAAAAGTTAAATAATTAAATAATTGCCGCTTCAGTGAACAGCTTCAAAAACAGACTTGACACTTATACAAAAAATCACAAACTTTAGACTTTTTATAGGAATACAAAAAACACGTGCACCCCCCGTTCCAACTTAGATGTACAGCTGCTAGTGTATTGAGACAATAATAATAATAATAAAAAAAAAGTAGGTAATATCACAGATGACGATTGTCATCTGTGGTATATGACACATATGTCACTTGCAAGGCCTCTAAGGTAATGGGGAAGAAAACTGCATATTTATCACGACAGGTGGTGTCGGACCCTACGTTCTGAAATGCGTACGTTGCAAAGATCGCAGAGAAAGCGAATACAGTGAATACTTGTGTTCCGAATTGATATCACTGCTCATACAACCATCCGACGTATTTGCAACCATCTGACGTATCTGAGTGTATGTAATGTACCTATAGGATGAATAAAAATGAAATGAAATAGCCACAATAATACGATATCAAATTGGAACGAATTTGAGCAGACATGTGTGTTAGAGCCTAACCTAACTACCCCAAAAATGCCTTGTAAGTCTCGAGTGTGGTATTTCAGGCCTATATTGTCTAACTAGACTAACAAACGGCGAAAGGCCTTCTTTATTTCAGAATACAAGTGCATACGAGCAAAGAACTAAAGATAAACACGCTTAATGACAGCTCGATGATAGCCATTGACAGCGTACACTGCGCACATGCTCTGAACTGTGCGCGCTTTGTACGATCTGTGTGCAGTCTACATTTACGACCCTTATGTCAACATGACGTTCACGGGAGTGAATATAAGCAATTCGGAACAGTCATGTACGCGTACATTGTTGCATTCTCTGCAATATACGCATTTCGGTACGCAGTGTAAGCAAGCTCACCTAAAAGATCTGTCAAAGCTGTCAGATAGTAATTTACTCAACCTACGTTAATAAAATGACTCAGTATTCTTCTTATTAATCTGAAACTTATTTGTTCTATATTATGCTAATAAAAAAAATTAAGTCATAGGAAAAAATATCACAAGAACATAACCTATAATATTTCATTTCAAACTCTGTGCTGGCCTGGGGGTCCATTCAGAGCAAGAGTGAGTTCGAGTTCGGGAGTGAGTTAACCTAAAAATAGCTGGGAAATATATTATTATTTAAATAACGGAACCGTTATTTATGTTTCCAACGTATTTACGGGACAAACCAGATTTTTACCTAATTGTAATGATGTTCTAGAAGTGTGGAAACATTAACTATTTAAAAAAGTGAGTTGATATTTAGTTGCGAACTCGAACTCACTCTTGCCCTGAATGTTACATTAAAATTACTTTGAAGACAAACAAAGCTCTTCGTTTCCTCCAAACCTTATTCTAACTGCATTGTGGAGTACATCTTGCAACTCATAAATAAAACTTGACAGGAATGACAGTTTTGAAGTTTCTAAGGTGAGGTTGATCATGCAACATCTACAATAAGCTTTGAGTTTTCTTCGTTTCATGGTGCTAAACCGTCACTATTGGCATGGGGTGGGCCGTCACCGCTGCCAATTTGGAGCAATTAATTTTGGCCGAGTCCACAGATCTATAGCTTACTCAATATTATGTCACCTGCTTTACATACCTTATGTGTAAGATTAGCTATTTAAGTTAGAATTGGTAATTGTAATAATGAAAAAAATCGCAATCTCCATGTGTACAGCAGTCACCTAATTTTGCGTCCGTACAACATTTTTTATTCCCATTTTCAAAATGCGTGATGATGCTTTTAAATTAATAACTTTATTTAGCTTCACTTCGAGTAGGAGCATCCAGTGTGCATCGCTCTTTATGGCCAATGCGGAGTTAGGCGCTTGTTGCTTTGCCGAATGCTAATTTTAGATCACAGGGGAAGTAGAAGAGGGCGATAGGCGTGCTGTACGCTGAACAAGCTCGGACTCGGCGTGTGTATGGATGTGACAGAAAGTTTCTTTATACGAATACATAGATATCTATAGTCGGGAATTATATCCTGTCAAAACATTTCTGCCCTTCGCAATAATGATATTTTCCCATTGATTTCTCGGTCCAATATGACCGATTAAGACTCAAGGTTTATTAAATTTCAGAGCTACAAGGAAAGGATACACAACAGTAGAAACTTGTTCTTCAACAGCATGCGCAACGTAGGGAGCGAATCCGACCTGCGCGAAACACTCTCGCGAGTGCTGAGCGACCTGTTCCGTGACGAGCAGCTCTCGCCTGACGACCAAGAGTATCAGCTCCTCGAGGCCATTAGGGAAGAATTAGTCCACGATGAAATGAACTGGTTAGTATTTAAAATAAATTAAAACATTCATACAATTTCAGCTATTATGCTGATTGTTCGAACTTATGTTAGACTTGATTCTGTGAGTGAAGAGAGACCCAACGGAATTAATTGGCTGTTCAACACACACTGTTGTATCATGTTAATTGACAACTCCAATAGTGGGTAAACTCCTAATGGAGAACAACCTATACTCTACCCCCTGATCGGGAGAGGAATATCAATGCTAAATAGTATTTTTATAAATAGTTTAGTTGTTATTAATTCATGAACTACAATTATTCACTTTATCACATCAAAGTTGCTTTATGGATATATATCACAGGCATTATTTATAAGTTTTTTTTTTTTATGTGACTGGACATGGATGGCTAATACCACACCTTCTTGTATTTCTTCTTGTATGCTTCAATGTATTTTACTCTCATAAAAATATTTGAAATTTGCGTTTTATTTTGCATATTATTAATTTTGTTGCAACTTCAGTTCAATAATAAAGATTCCACCTGTTTGTAACCTTTTTGCACTACAAGTTTAACTGTAACTTTTCATTTTAGTTGCCACTGCGAAACTTATCTTGATTTTTTTTGTCTGCATTTCAGGCTGCAAGAGGAGTATGAGCGAGCAAACTTAGATAACATCGACTGGGCCACCATGGAGCCCACTGACGATGTCATTTGTCCAACATGCCAGAAAGTTAATCTGTTGCAGAAAAACAACAGAATTGCATGCACACATTGCAATTGGAGTGTCATGACGGACAAAGCCTTACCACAATTAAAAAAAGATATTAACAGTGCGATCGATCACCACAGCAAGACATGCACGAGCAATGTTGAGTTTCTTCCAGCGGCCGAATACAATGACGACGTCCATGTGTTTTTAATTTGTATTACATGTTCAGAAATGATCATACTTTTGTAAAAGTCGCATATTATTTATTTTTTTACTTTTTGGTTATGTTTTAATATGATTGTTTATACTAATTAATAATACTTACAAAGTGTGTATTATTTTTTTATTTATGTATGTTTTGATTTGTTATTAATCTACTAATATAACTTTATTTATATGGCTTCACATAAAACAAATAATCTTATTTTTTTTAAACATTAATAATATTGTTTTGTTGAGAATACACTCCATTTCGAGACTCACCATGCTTAGCTTTTTGTATAATATTGTTTAATGTTATAGTTATAGTAAAAGTAATGTTATTACTAAGCATCCGCTGTCCGTCCGTCCGTCTGTCACAGGGCTGTATCTCATGAACCGTAATAGGTAGGCAGCTGAAATTTTCACAGAGTGTGTATTTATTTTGCCGCTATAACAAATAGGTAAAATTAATAAGTATTAAAGATTAAAAGGGGGCCCCATACAAAAAACGCGATTTTTGTGTGTTAAATCTTGTACGATGGTACGGAACCCTTCGTGAGCGAGTCCGACTCGCACTTGGCCGGTTTTTTTATTGTTAAGCACGATGCTTAGACCTCACATAAGAGGTCCCTGACGATGCCCATGTGCTTTCGGACTAATACGGAGGCTGCGAAAACCATCCATTTTCCCGTGTTTGAAGGGAGTGCATTCCATATTATACCAACCCAAGGTTAGGCCCTCCTGGATTGGTTCCATCACATTGGACGAAAGATCCTCGAAGCGGCAATGAAATCTTCTCTGTGTTTTCCATCTAGTTCAATATAAAGGGAATGTCCTGGCATGGCACATAATTCCTTTCACAATGCTGGTGGGCCATTATTCCCTCACGTTTTTCGCCGGTTACTTCCCTGTTTTCTGTTTACTAAAAGTTTTAAGTTTGCAGGAAAATATGTTACATTTATTCTCAGGTCCAGTTCTACATCGAGTCGTTTATATATTAATTTTGAGGAACACTAATGTTGAAAATCCTGCTTCACACTTAAAGGTCGTCGTTAAGGTCGAAAGATAAACAGCAATTTCCTAATAAAACAAAGCCAAAATCTATCATTGGTATTCTCTCAAATTTGTGTTCATAAGACTTTTTAGGGTTCCGAACCCAAAGGGTGAAAACGGAACCCTATTACTAAGCCTCCGCTGTCCGTCCGTCCGTCCGTCCTTCCGTCTGTCACAAGGCTGTATCTCATGAACCGTAATAGGTAGGCAGCTGACATTTTCACAGAGTGTGTATTAATTTTGCCGCTATAATAACAAATAGGTAACATTTCAAAATAATAAGAATTAAAGGGGGTGCCCATACAAAAAACGTGATTTTTTTGTGTTAAATATTGTTCGATGGTACGGAACCCTTCGTGTGCGAGCCCGACTCGCACTTGGCCGGTTTTTAGGAGCAATTTATTTGGCGGGGCAGAGAGTATGGATTTTTTTTCTGTTTGCCGCCGAAATTTATTAGGAATAAATAATATACATGCCCTAGTTTAGCCTCTATTGACTGTGGTATGGTCGTCAACGAATTGCAGGCGGTACCGGGTCGTGACCCTGGCTTTTGGCTGCAGTAGAGGATTTTGTTCACATCAAAATATATTCACCTTCGCTCAATCTCTATGAAATAAATAAATAAATAAAAATGATTCTCTTTTGCATAGATTTCTCGACCTATATTAACCGAATCAAAGACATGGTGTTAAGATAATATATTTTACGATAGGATGAAAAGTCGTTTAATGCATGGATCTGTGCTGGTGCGGCCGAATTATGGAAACATCTTGCATGATAGAAACTAATAATTCTTAATTTATATAAAAAAGTCACGTTAAAGTAGTAAAAAATAATAATAAAGGTCTAATTTCGAAGAAGGCTAAATCATAAATTTGTTCCACCATGGCCTGAGATAATAAATAATGAATGAGTTTAAGTATTTCATTAAGAACGGCCCGTAAGCCATGCTCCCCATACAAACGTAGTTTACTAATCATTTGGAAACCGCTTTTCCAATTAAATTGATATTTAATATCTAATATCAGGTAACAAATATCTGTGTCTGCATGCTTTTGTTTTTTTGAAAAATCCAAACCGAATGAAATGAATGCAAAAAGAAAATCTTCATACGAATTTTGTTTTCTCTGTGGTTTCACCCAGAATACATTTACCGAAAAAACAAAAGCATGCAGACACAGATATTTGTAGCCTAATATTAGATACCAAATATCAAGTAAGTTGGAACAGTGGTTTTCAAATCATTAGTAAACTACGTTTGTATGGGAGGCGAAATTTTCAGGTGCTTACGGGCCGACCTTAAGGCCCTGGTACTAGCCAAATCGCAAAGTTAGACGAGGCACCCCAAGTTAACTAACTAAGTCTGACGATTATAAGTGTCATTCTTACAATATATGATTCCTTGTCTAGGAATCAACCTATTTTCGTTAATGTATGTTTCCTTTTCCTATACAAAATACATTGCGGAAACGGTGTTCATTTCCAAACTTTTTTGACTAAATGTAGAAATCTAAAAGCAAATGGATTTTTTTGTTTATGCATATATGCTGTTTTTGCTTATATCTAGAAATCGAATTACTTTCAGATTTCTAATGAGAAAAATCAACTTTTTTATTTTTATTATTATTTAAATAAATGATGGAATCAAAAAATATTAACAATCCATTATCAGTCTGGAGTTCTATTTGGATTTGCTGAAGCGTTTCACTACATATTATTACATTTGTTAAAAAGTGCATTTGTATGGCGCGAGTAGTTGGCTAGTCCTAGCGCCTTAATGGATGGTAATAGTGGAATATAAGGATCGATAATATTTGGGCAGAATTTTGTGAAATAAAACAACTATGTAGAAAATAGAAAATGACCATGAGTGAATTTAAGCTTGGTAACAAGGTATATTATGTGTAAATCATGGTTTCTGTCAAAACAGTTACAGTCCTGGGTTAAAACTTGTAATATATATGACAAACCCTCCTACAGTTAATAATATAAACTAAGCGGTAACTCTTTGTATAAAATGTACATTATGATAATTTTATAAAATAGTATTGTTTTAATATCGGCAGCGGTTCGATGAACTGCAAAAGCATCATCCTGGTCGCTTGGTTGATCCTTGATTTAATTAGGTCAGCTAAATTCTTCTAGGCCTGGGAACAACACAATATCAAAATTCAATTAGAAGGAAAAAGCAGAAATGAGTGATACAGGTCCAGTTGGATAGAACTGTTCATGATGATTTAGGAAAACTTGTAGAAGTGAATGGTCAACTGTGCCAATATTAATCTGTGCTGCGCTGCCTTTCCAAGAGGTTCTGATAGCGGAGCTTCACGTAGTTCCAAGAACAGTCAAAATCATTTTACTTTCAACAACCTTGCAGCAAAAATAAGATGTCGACGATAGTTTCTCCCCACGCATAACTGACGGCAGTGCTCTCGTCGCCTTTTGTAAATTAAAAAGGCATAAAGTAAGTAGATATTGCAATGCAAATCGAAAATGTTCAATAAGGACCTCAGGAGCAACGTTATGCACTGAAAGTTGCACGGATGACCAAACATGCTCTCTAGTCAACCGCATAGCACTCATTCAACAAGTCATGCACACTTAAGGCGGCCCAACCCGCTCGACTCCCCATACAAACGGGGAAAGAAGAGCACGCCCATATATCTTATCAGAGATCCTAAATTTTGCTCAAGAGCTTTATTTGATCGTATTAGATGTCTGATGACCGTTGGCATTGTAAAATTGTGTTTGGTTTCTAAGTTATAAGGTCCGAAAGTTCGCATTTTTCGCGCATATTAACTTTGGTGGTTTATTACGCAATGATAGAGTAAGAAAATCTTAAAAAGATTAGTCATCAGACATAGCTTATTTAATCAAGATTTATAATCTATTTGGTTTTTGTAAGATTTTTTACTGCAGCGGTCGTGGTTTTCAAAATTTTCGTAAATCTTACCAAATTATACACTATGCACATTATCTTTTTTGTGGTGTTTTGTACAGTGCCTGCGAATGAGTTAGTCCCGCCGGGTTGGGCCACCTTAACTTTAATTGCGCATTATATCTACAAGTCGCAGCGTTAAACCCGGAATAGGGGTGGCAGATTTTCACTTTTCTTTCACAAAGTGAAGTGGCCTACGCTTAACAAAAGTATCAGTCCGGCAGTGCCAAGGGTATGAGTAGCAGATAGCAACATTAAATCATGGCTAAAAAAGAATAGAACCGGTGATATTTAAGTTAGGCCCATATAACATCATCCACGGCGATCTAGCTTTTGAGTATAGGCCAAAATTTGTTACGTGTAAAATAATATATAATAAATAAATATCTATGTGTAAAGTTGAGTGAGTTAGTGCTTCAATAATTATATTGAAGCAACACTAACTCACTGGATCTGGGAGCGCATTCAGGTAAGAATGTTCGAGTTTGGGAGTAAGTTATCTTAAAAATAGCTGGAAAATATATTATTATTAAAATAACAAACCTGTTATTTATACTTCCAACGTATTTACGGGACAAACCCCATGGAAACATGAACTTTTAAAAAATTAGTTGATATTTAGCGACAAATTCGAATTCAATCTTACCTGATTGGGCCCCCAAAACTTCAGTCAAAGCATCATAAGAAGTTAATTGGGCCTATAATAATGTCTTTGTAAATTAAATGAAGACATATTTAATGTGTTTTTGATATAAATTCATGTTGCAAAAATATTTATACATTACTGCCATCAATAAAATGTTTTTTTTCTATGCAGGAACTTAAATGCTTTTAATTCTGCGCAAAAGAAAAATAAAACAAAAAATATACTATCGTATTCAGAGTGGGCGGAACTAACTTTAATACGCCGGACTAAACCGGTTTTTGTATGCTTAGTCCGGTGCTAATCTCGTACTAAGTTTTGACAGGTACTCTCTAAATATACCCGATAGTCGTTTGTTCTTACAGCTGGACAGGTGCAGGTCTGTTAGGTGACAACATCGAGATGCATTATGGTAAAAACTATCCATCTCACTCACTCGCGAAGACATGACACCACTAGTCTGGTTGTTTGGATGGGATGTGTCTAAAGACTGTTCATTTGTCGTTATTAGTTTTGATTCCATTTAGCAATATTGCATTCATGGGTCGCGTGTGGATGAAATCTTTCATTCATGGATTTGTTTTTGTTGTTTTGGTTTTTTATGTTACAATAATGGCACAGACCAGTCATGGCAAGACATTAACAGTCGCATTCAGAATATCGGTTTAGTCCGTCGGATTAAAGTTAGTCTGTCCACTCTGAATAGAGCTGTGAATGGTTTGTCATCATGAATCTTCAGGATATTAATTATTTAAAGAAAAAATACTTTAAATCATGTTAAAAATACACCAATTATCAAATTGTGTTCATCTCAAGTTATAAATTTCGATCCATATATGGTATTCAGTAGTTAGTACGACAGACTTACATATTGTACGAATAATACTCATGGTATGATTGGCACTCGAAAAACAAGCAAGTTTTCTTATCAAAAGGGCCATGCACTAACTCACTATATAGGTAAACCTTGTACGTCCATGAGTTCGTCCTGACGCGAATGGTGTGCGTGCGAGTGTGCAACGGGCGCGGCCGGCACGGCGAAGGCGGGGTGGCGGTGGTGGGGGCGCGGGCGGCGAGGCGAGCGAGCGTTCACTACGCGCGGCTTGTGAATCTCCTCCAGCACAGATGGCGCCACATATGTGAACCCCTAACGCACACAAATACAACAACACATGCCAACTTAAATACATGAGGAAAATTTTCATGTTTCATTTCATTTATTTAAACTTTTTGGTAGTAAAACTACACTAAGTTACGTCACAAAGATTACGTAGAAAGCATAGCAGACCTATTTTAAAGAATAGTAGGTAACTAGAATTGGTTTCCATTCCAGGGATAAAGACATGATGTATAAGACAATGCTTCAAAATGTGCATTATTTTGGTAGCTATGAATATTGTCTGTGTTTTTCATGCTGTAGTCGTGAATTATAAGGAAGGTCCTGGCATGGCACCTAGTTTCTATGAGGTGTGTTGGGCTAAAATCACGACAGTAGGTGTGGCATTGACTCATTCATGTTCAGTTCCATAAAAAAATACAGTCAAATTGAGAACCTCCTCCTTTTTGAAGTTGGTTAAAAAAAGGTAGACTTCCGATCATTTCGCGCCAACCGACTGCGGAATTGACGCAGCATCAGTGACACTACATCTGTGATTGTGTGCTAGCGCCATCTGTATTATGCGGCAAAGATACTTAGTTGAGACTCTGCATCAGAGGAGTAGTGACTTGACATTATACTGACACATGCATATGAAAGAGTGATTTTGATAAAAAATTTGGTAATTACGGCAAAATAAACTTAAATTGGAGAAACCACCACATCAAATTTTGTCTAATGTTGGTGTGAGTGTTAATGCCTATTCTATATCCACAGACGGACGACGGACCGGGAATAGGGTTCCATTAGCTCCCTTTGGGTACGGAACCCTAAAAGGGGCCGGGAACAACTACAATTTAAAAAAGCAACTTCTTTTTTTTAATAAACTTGTCAAGGAAACTGATAGCATGACATGTGGGAGTACAGCTAACTGATTAATGATTTAAACTATGAAGTACTATGCACAAACCTGGAAAATCATGTTGGCACTTTCACTAAGTGTGGACTCTTCGGGTGAGTCGATGGGAGTCTGAAGGGTGAACCTCGTGTCGAATTGTGACACATCATCCTCACTTGTCTGAAAGACAATATTTTTATTAGTCCTCAAGCAATAGAAATGCACAAAGTTATAGTATAGGCACAAGGAATATGCGGTAGCGATGGGTCGTTTCGGCTGAACCCGATCTCGTATGAGCGGTTTCTGTGGAATATTGTACTTCATCACTTTGGTGTTATTAGTAATAAAGTATAGAAAGAGCTGAACACCCGCTTTATGTCTAAGCCTGCACACATCTGTATGTTTTGCGCATTAGTATGGAGAACATTCTATTTTACAAATATTATTGAAAAGGTAAGTATTGTGCATTTGTATTTGTTTATTTTACATTCCTCGATACAACAATTAGTATTGTAACGATTCATTTGTTTGTGGTTAAATTTTGGTTCTTTTGTCACAATTACATGAGCGTTTAACTGCGTGCGAAACTCTCCACTTATTGTAATTCCATAATTTAATGGAAAAACATATTTTACATTTAGAACTCTCCAACAGTTCCACTGTTAAGCGTAAATATGTCCACGGTGGTCGAACTTGGTGTTTAGGTATCATTCGGTTCAGTTCGGCAGAGTGAGCTAACTCTGCCAGACGACTTTACGTGATGGATGTGCCTTCATAGCAGAATGTATGCCCTATGGGAGCCCCGCGTGACCGAGCATATACTTACAAGTCGCGGCTTGATGGGGGGCTCGAGGCGACGAGCAAGCACGTCGTCCCACTGCACGTGCTTGAAGAAGGCGTGTGAGCGTATGGCAAGCCCGCCGGCAGCACCCAGCCGCTGCGTCACCACCCGCTTCATGAGACGGCGGATGAGGTCACGCGCGTCGGGCGTCAGGTACGCCGGCAGCACTAGCTTGCCTTTCAAGATTTTTTCTATTGTCTTCTTGCGATTATCGCCAGTAAAAGGTGGCTAAAAGAAAATAAAATTTCAGTTTTGTTTTAAATAATTTAGATTTTCACTACTTAAATTGTTAACAGATTGTTCCGGTTATGCTGACAAACTTGATTTTCAGATTACAGGTATAATTGTGCTTATATGTCATAAGTGTAATATGACATTCATTATCTGTATACAGTGAGGTTTCTTTGCGGATTCTTCTTCACTGCGTTAAAGGAATAAGCAAATAACAAATGAACTTTTTTGTAGTCAAACATCACTAAGTTACGTCACAAAGATCAATCAAAACAGTTACCCTGACTTATCTCATATTTAACCTTACTGTTCAACCCTTAGGTATTTAGCGTGATGATAATAAGCCTAAAATCGTAAGAACCAAGATTACGTAAATGGAGACTATATCAAAACCGAGTGAGCGGTTCGCAAGTTATAGGCGGATAGACAGGCAGCTCGCACCTTAGGGATTTGCTTCTCAAGGCAGAGGTCACACAGGTCCCTGTCTTGGTACCACCAAATCGGATGAACAGATGGTCAAAGTAGCAAAAAGTTCTCATAAAGGGAAGGTGTTAGGCTAGTATAATGACGGTGATTGTGGTATCCACCACCATCCGGGTCGTAACATAAAAAAGCTTACATAATAACATTGTTTCAGTTTGTCCAAAAGGCAATGAAGATCACAATAATAAACCTATGAATTTTAAAAGTCACATTCGAACATACCTGTCCAGTGAGCATGTCAAACATCAATGCACCAAGGCTCCACCAGTCCACTGCCTTGCCGTGACCACTTCTGGTCAATATCTCCGGCGCCCTGAATGTGAAAACAAGCTAGCATTGCTGGTCACGCAAACAGATGAAAAAAAGCGCACAATTACTGCAACAGAGATGATTTGCCAAAAGGGTGAATCATCCAAACATGTAAACAACTTCACACACCAACAATATTCTATTTTGCTGATTCATGACAAGATTTTTAGTTGCGTTGGGGTTATGATACAACAATAAATCAAGTAGGATTTCTGACTCAAAGTGGCAGTGATGCAGCTGAACAAACATTTTATTCTTTATGGAACATTGCAGGCAAACATGTAGGACATTAGTGTCACGGTTTCTCCCACCTGGTCACAATCACCTTTCTTGGTTTAAATATATGTATCACTGTGTTTAATTTTTATTAATGCGAAGTTCATGTACTATAAAGCTAATGTTAAATTATTACACCTTACATTTTTATTACCATACTGTTAAGAGGCAATCAGTCGTCCCGTCAATCACTTTTATCTTTAAAGTCTACAACACAAGGACGGTCCGGTAGATAATAAATTCAATACTTACATGTATTCGATAGTGCCACAAAATGTATGCGTCACAATTCCCTCTTGGATATGTTCTTTACATAGTCCAAAGTCCGTTAACTTTACATGTCCTTGGGCATCTAACAGGACATTTTCTGGTTTTAAATCTCTATAAATTATGCCTAAACTATGCAGATGCTCCAAAGCCAAGATTATTTCTGATAGGTAGAAGCTGAAAATAAAAGTAATGCATTGATGATTTAAGTTAAATGGGAAGCTCCGTGGTAAAGTCTGTCTAATGTTTACAAGCGTCCCTCCAATGCGTCCTCTACATCAATAGAAATAGAGTATGCTAGGCGCGATGCGTGCTTCTGTGTAGTTGCTGCCAACGCAAGCTAACTACGGATTGGTTGGATAACAGGAATAAGTCACATTAGTCCGAACTTCATGTGTCTATGAGGAGTCTTTGGCGAAAAAATGCAAGTTGTCAAAAGTCAACATGCATTAGCAAATTTGTTCGTAATTATGCCTGCCCTGACACTACAGCCACTAAACCGAAACTGAACCCGAAGTAAACATTGTCGATCTAAAACAGACACAGAAAATTGTCTGGCACCGTAATAAATGTGCACGACTCACCATGCGGTGTCTTCCAAGAAGATTCCCTCGCGCTCTAGGTGCATAAATAGTTCACCACCGCTCAAATATTCTAGAATTAAGTATAATTTACCACCCGTTTGAAACGCATAGACTAATTCAACAATGAAGGGGTGCTGAAACAAAAAAATATATTTTAAAGGTATATTTAAAAGTTAGGTTAATTCATGCTATATTTATAAAAAATGTAGAAAGGGGGCTGGGAGTGGTATGAAATCAGTTATTCAATATTATATTTATAAAGTAATGAAATCAGTTATTCAATATTATATTTATCAAGTAATTTTTTATATCAATGAAATTTTAATATTTTATCAATTACATAAAAGAGCTTATGCATATGAAAACAGATATTTAATAATATGACATCTTTTCTATTAACACAATTTTCATATTTTACAATATCTAATTCAGCATCAATTGGATTAAATATTTTTTTAATTTTAGTTTTATTTTTATTATGACAAATTTAATACATGAAAAAGATAACTGTTACCTTAACTGCTTCTAAAATATTTCTCTCAGCGCGGGTGTGCGCCGTGTCCTTCTGGTTGCGTACTATGGAAGCCTTCTTTAACACTTTCATAGCAAAATGCGCTCCGGCATCAGTGCCCGTAGTCTTGCGGACCTGGAACACCTTCCCGTAGCCGCCCTTGCCTAAGACCTTCCGCAGCTCGAAGTCCTGCGGCCCGAGCCGCTTACTTCCAGGGTTCACATTTTCCTCGGACAGCAGGATAGTTTCAGAACCTTCCACACTACAACAATCAGGGATATGTTAAGGCAATTCATAACGCACGCAAGTTCTTCAACTGAGGCTAGATGGTGCAATTGTTCTATTTTACCATCAACATATTTTAAATCTTATATTTTTAACTTATATTGAGTCGATTCAAACTTACTATGCTGAGACTGAACTAAATTAATCACTATAACAATAGACACGGCAACATTGATTTACAAAGTGGGATAAGAATCCGTCAGTTAAGCCCACTAATTAAACATATGATTTTACCTTCAAAGTAGTTCACACTCAAGCTGATCAAAAAATACAAGGAAATTGTGAATAATTTAAAATAATTTCTCCTTTAAAGTAGTCACCGTCTGCCAGCTTCATTTCCAAAGATACCTGGAATGCACTTTTTGATAATATGGCCTTAGTTCCTTCAGCGATTTGGTCTTTATCTGCTGTCGTGAAACGTCGTCCTTTCAAAGTTCTCTTCATCTTTGGAAACACGACAAGTTGCGCAGAGTCAAGTATACTGAATTACTAAGTCAGCCACCGTATGGAGGAGACTATATGGTGGCTGATTATGTAGTGAGTGGAGGCATCAAGCCGCGAGGCGTGAACTGGCGTATTATCGTGGTGCATTCAGAACTTCTTGTTCAGAACGTCTTCTTCTTTCAGATAACCTCAAGCAAACGGTGTAAAACTTTAAGGTGATATTCCTTGGTGACCGTGCAACCTGGTGATAGGAATTCGTAGTGTAAAATCCCATTGATTTAAAAAAAAACAGTAATGAAAGTGGGGTTGCATCGAGGGTGCAGATTGCCCTGGGCACAGGGGAGGCGCCGCACCAAGCAACATGCCAGTTATTTGTTGACATCTATGATTCTTGAAATACTTAAAATGCATTTCAATTTCAGACAATGAGTAGTTATTGAAAAGGTATTTAGGATTGTAAGTATAGAAGCAAGCATGTACAATAAATAGATTACGAATAACATGAAAAACAAAAAATAAGAAAGTTTACTCACTCTGCTATGCTATTTACATGAAGCTCAGGTTCGTAATCCACCTGAAACAACACTCCAAAACATTTTTATGTAGATAGATACGACATATTGAAAATTTAACTGCTTAAACATGCAGCAGGCATGTTCAAATACTTACATTGAACAACTAGATAATAGAGTAACTCAAGTTGTAACTGACTGCAGTGGTTTTCCTTGTTTAGAGTTTAATAAGTGCATTTATACATACATGTGGGTTTAATTTGAGCCGCAGAAGAAGTCAAAACCAGCAAGAAGGTTACAAATTCGTGTAATCTCAAACATTGTATCCTTTTTGAACTCACTGAATAACAACAAAATTAACTTAGGGCTGATCCTGGAATGTCACTGGGCACTAGTAACAGTTGCAAAAAGTAACCGGGTAAATCTTCAATTAATAAGAGGACATAGTGGCTCCCTAGCAACAAACAACTGATTGGACTTCAATTATGTAATGATATCTCGTAAATAAAAAAGATCATTGATAATAATGATTGGTTTCTATTGAATGTATTCTGAAATATGAATTGCATCGCCACCTGTGGACTTTTATTATCCCTATTCAACACTGGTGTGACATTGGCAATCTATCAATTTCTGTTTAATCTATGCTGTAGGCAAGCTAGAGAGGTTATCGGTACCTCAATAAGTGCTTCACACATAGTTTGCAGCTCCGATATCACTTTTTTGTTCCTCAATGCATGGATTGAGCTTAAAAAAATTATCATTCATTTGCAGTGCCCAAGCAAAGCGCTAAAAATAGCCGTGTATGTGTTACCAGTGTGTGAAAAAAGAAAACGAACGTCAGCAAACTACCAGCACGTTGGTCAGACGATATATGTCGGACAGCAAGCGACAACAAGAAGAAAAACAGAAGACCGAACAACTTGGTGAAGTCAGAGGGAGGTCTACATCCTGCTGTGGACAGCAAAAGGCTAAAGAAGAAGAATAAGATATGCTACACGCTCGTAGGGTCTCACCCCAAATTCGAGAGGTTGTGGCTGCAATAATACCACATACAATACACATGCACCACTATCCTTATGCACCTAAAGTGCATTTTGTGACAAATGCGAGTACGACCTTCCCTGGTAGGTAGGTGGTAGGGTTGAGGCCTCCCGGTTGATATCATCGTATTCGATGAAATATGGTCGAAGCGACAATTAAACTTTGTCTGTGTAAATCAAGGGGCTGAACCACCGAATGATGTGAGAAAATATGTGAGGGAATACGATCAATTCTGCACCAATCCGTGTGGTTTGCAAATATTCTACCCAGTAAGAGCGCAGAAGTTATGACAAACGCTTCTGATTGGTGCAGAATTTAATAAATTCACTTACATATTTTCCCAGATCTTGCGCCGGTTAGCCCCGGCTCAATGTATGCTCATAAATGGTAGGTCCTGGTATGGCACCTAATTCCTTTGGTAATGTGTTGTGTTGGGCTAATATCATGACATTAAGCGTCGTATAAATAACGTAAGCCATCCAGTCAAGTTCTGTTAAAAAATATTGGCTTGTTTATGCACCATAATGTAACATACCTAACAAAACAAGAATTTAAGGTTGAACAATACATACGTATAGGAGGAAATGTAATGAAAGCATTAACGTAATCATTGGACGAAGGTCTGGTGATTGCAGTTCGTTAGAAACCGAGGGGTCGAGCACAATTGGCAATATAATATGTACCACCTAACACCACCTATTAATAATGCGAGTGGGCATAATACCAGGACAGTGTAATTAATATATTTCCTTTGGTTTGTGATACATTATTATGGCTTGCGAAAACGAGTTGGACCCAATGCATGTCGTTTAAGGCGCCGGACAAGGAATATATATCAATGGCAAGGTGTCAAGAAAGGCGCTTACTAACCTCGTCAATCTCGATCACATCGTCGTCATCAGAATCGTCAACCGGCACGGTGTCCACATCAAGGTCCAAGTCGAACACACCAGCCATGTATGATGACATTTCAATTAATCTCACATTTAAGACGACTGCTAAATATCTTTAGCGCGGGCTCGATAACGCGTCTCAACGATGGCCTCCAGTCACTCGACCTCGCCAGGTAAAGTAAGATTTCCACAACGAAAACCGCGCTTGACCTATGCGGACTATACAAGAATCTCGAGCCAAAACGTATGTACCCGCTCGATCATTCAATAGTTCAACGCAACAGTCAACAATAGTAGAATTGTAGCACGCAAGAGAAGAACAGAAGCATGGGCGCACACGTTGTCTCTACAACATTATAAATAAATTTATATGTCCTTCGGTCGAGTTCGAGTAGAGAATGAGTGATCAGTAAAGTTAATATCAACGCACGAGTCAGGGTTCATTAATGATTATTTGTATCAAATTTCGTACACCAGAAGGTTTCGGGTCAAATATTTCTTTACCGACTACGGATCAGCATTGCCAGTCTCAACGGTCCAAATTACCTAAAAATGTGGCGCGGGGCAGCGGAGAAGCGCAGCGCGGGGCGGCGAGACGTAGGATACCAAAAATAAATAAACCTTAGCCGTCAAAAAATCAATGCGGCCCATAATAAAGAACTAGTAGACATGCATAATAAAAAAACCTTTGCAATAAAACACTTAAATATGTACTGAGCGCATCACCCTACACCGAGCGCCCAAAAAAGACGCCACGCGACTTTTAACATTTTGTCGCCGTAGTACATATTTGTAACGTAGTGATGATAACGGGAAAAATAAAATTTTTAGACTACCAAATTGGTAGGGAAACTTTTTATGATAAGAACTATTTGTGAATAAACCAGATGGTCGTTACGTCATTCTTCATTCGTAGTTATGTATTACCCGAGAGCCGAATCCGGTTGTCACGCCTCCCGCGGCACAATTGTGGTGTCGACAATTTTTTAGTTCCATCCGTTCTCCTGTAATTTCTTCACCGTTTACATAGTACCATTGATTTAAAGTAAAGCCGTACATAAGAACCCGGCATTTTGCCAGCAACAAGACTTCACTCAAAAACCTCACAGTGTTTTTAATTTCCCGCAGTTTGAGAAATTACCCACAGATTGGTAATGCTGTTACGCTATGGTTATGAACGTGGGAGTGCGGGTATATTATGTTCTTTGCGCGGGTGTCTACTCATGAGATTCTCACTTGTGAGACCCCCAGTGACTCACAGAACTTTCTTCGTCGATGTAATTTCATGAGTAAAAACGTTTTGTGAATCATCGGTGACTCACAGTTACTTTTTAACTCTCTAGGATGTTAATAATAATAATAATAATACTGTGAATAATAATAATATTCTTTATTGTACACCTTTTAACAATTTTTACAATAGGCGGGCTTAATGCCGAAGGGCATTCTCTACCTACCAACCTTTGGGATGTAGAGAGAGGTACATGGCGGCAGACACAAAGAACGTATAGCATTTTAAAGATAAAACATATATCACTGTTATTAAAAATATAAATATTTTTTGTCTAACATATAAACATGCATAAAAAATTTACATACTGTGCTCTCTAGGCTGTAAACTGTAAGAGCCGAGTGCACGAAAGGACAAAAAATCTAAATCAACGTCAAAGTATGATCAAACAGGTCACTTTGTGTGAACAGTATGGAAGGAATTCTATGCGGATCACTTAAAGTGACGTGTTTGAACATTGATTAACTCGGCCGTCTCTTCGTGCAATCGGGGCTAAGATGGCTGCTGGCGGCGGCGGTGTCCTACATCTCTGTCGTCAATTTCGAACAACACTGTCGCTGTGCTGCCGCTCAGGCACTACGCGGGTTAGAAATCAAATACTTATTACAGTGAGCTAGCCTAGTTTCTATCAACAAATCTCCGACAGAGTTTTCTCAATCTTAAATCTCAATCATTGCGTTTTTTTAATTTGGTTTCTGCGCAGGCACTGTCGCGCTTTATATGCTAATGCTAAGGAACTACTCAACAATTTTGCTATCGCCTTTGAGAAATTCCACGCATTTTTGGGCACCACTCTATGTTTTCGAGTTTTGTACCTTCGTAATGTGCCACTAATATCGACAAAAACCACGACGTTTTTGCCAATGGCTGATAAGCCAGTGCCAAGCTTGTCACGCCAGTGTGTGAATTTCAACCTTATGTTTTGCCACTGCGCCTTTACAATAGCCGAGCAATAAAATGAAGGTCCTGGCATGGCACCTAGTTCCCATGTGGTGTGTTAGGCTAATATCTCAACTTCAATTCGGTATTAGCCATCCATGTCTTTACATAAAAAAACACAACAGATACCAGCCAACCCTGGGGGTCTACTCATGAAAGCGAAAGCGAGAAGTTCTTGTGTTGTTTCTGTTTATTTTTATTCATCATCCATAGACAGTACACTGCACTCGGATTTGTCATATTTTATCATTAGCCCGGTCAGCGATTCCAGTAAAGAAGAACTGGCAAGAAACTCCGCTGGATTCTTTTTTCAACGTCAAAGTCTATACAGAAAAAAAGTAGGCATCTTTTTCTACATAGAGTTTGACAGAACTGAACACGAGAACTTATCGCTTTCACTTTCCTGAGTCCCCCAATCCAGTCGCAAGCTCGAGACGTGGATACCCATTAATACGGAGACGGGTCAGTCGCACCGCATAACAGCGCAATACAATGGCTCTGTTCGGGCTTCTTGCTCTGGGCCACTCTGAGCAAGAAAGTGCAAGAAAAAGCGTTTTGGCTAACGGAATGACAGTTCTGTGTACCTACCTCGGCCGTTTTCGCTAAACAATAGAACTGTTCGGAATCACTCCTTTCTGTTCTATCATGCGAAATGGAATCGCGGAACGGAATCAAAACTGTCAGCGGTCAGCGAGTTTGATCGCTCGTTATTTGTCTATCGACAAATCGTTTGGTTGTGCGTTTGATGTTGTTGATAATCTTTTGCGACTTTGCGATGCTGGCTTCCAAAATGAATTCGTCACACATACGTCAAAGTGTGCCTCAAACTAATGGAATAGATGTCAAATGGTTGAGACGTTCGGGCTGTCGGGGCATGAAATCTTGCATCTGTTTCACCTGGTTCTGTTCTGTACCGAACAGAATGGAATCGTTCCGCGAAGCAATAGCCCGAACAGAGCTAATTACTACAATTATCTAGAATCTAGAACGTCCTCAATTATTGAGATTTTGTTTAATTTGGCCGTTGATTTCCCATAGATCTTAAATAAATAAAATACAAATCCTACAAAGTAACGAATGCACCGAATCACGAACACTCAGTAACGAGTACATATGGATAGTTATTCTAACTGGCCTGTGTGGCGCCGGGTACCTCTGCTAGTTCATAATAATTCCTAGCGTATTATATAATAAGGATTTTAGCAGAAAATATAATTTTCGAAAATTGCGCTATAAAATACGGGTATCCGAAATTAGTAGTTCCCAAATAAGCGTAGCCGTATTATCGTCTCCTAGTGCAGCGTTTTTAAAAATCCAACAAATCAACAAGTGCGAATATTATTATTAAGTGGTCGACTGTAAGGAGGAAAGTAAAGTAGGTGATTTTTTGTGTTCATGTCGTTGTTTCGTGCAGATGAGAAACGGGGAGATTGTAAACATGGAGTTATTTCGCTCCATATCCTTGTGTGGTGTTGTGTTTTTATAGTTTGACGACTTTGGCTAGGCATGCGCTTGACCGCGCCTTCCTCGTCCCGCAGCTGATAAAGCGCGCGCGGAGCCTGCCGCGCTGCCGACGTAGACGGCGGCACCGGTCGCACCAGCGCGCGCTTTAGCATGGCTAATGACGAGTGCAGTTCGGAGCGAGATTCCGTGCCTTCGCTCGCCCATCATGTGCCTGGTAAGTTTTGTTAAAGTATCCACCTCGTTAAGAGATATAACAGTCCCGGCTACAGATGGGGCGCGTTAGTATACTGTGTAATCTCATCACGATTACATACAAAATGTTAACATATGGATGGCGTACCTACCCAGCTTACCAAAAAGTTCTCAGGGCATACATGACCTACGATATGACTAAGTGCCCCACACTTCCATCCTCGATATTTCTGTCCTCTTTCATCTTAGCCATTTGATATCCCCATCTTCTAGGTTTCGACCTTGTGCCGCACAAGCGAAGTAACCAAAAATAGTTTTGTTATGGACATATTTTAACTAAATTATTTGAAATATTGACAGAAAAACGTGGAATTTAAATTTTATGGGTAGAGCAACACGCCGAAGACTGCTCGAAGAAGTAAAAACGGACTGTCTGGCGAAGGCCCTCTCTTTTCCGTGTAAAAAAAATTGTGACATTGCTAACTTCTACTGTCAGTTTCTGAATAAAATCTGCAACCGGTCAGAATCCGTAAAAAGGCTACTGACTGTCCAGAAGCTTTTCGTTTTCGTTTTATTTTCTACTATATGCAAATACATTTAAGTGATTTTGTAATTGTATGGCAAACTATACAATTTTGAAGTGTAAAAAACTAGAAAACGTCATGCAGTTTCGGGCGTAAGGATGTCAGTAAGATTGGTGGAGGACAGCTCTTTGGAGGCAGTTCCGGCGCCGTTGGAGCACCTGGCGCGGGCGCTTTGCGACGCAGCCCTGCCCATCGAGTCACTGCACAAAGATCTCTTTATGGCAGTGTTAGTGGTGCTCATGCTAGAGAATGGTTTTAGCCCTCTTGTCGTCCAAGACGATTATTACGATGACTCGAGCTTACTACTGCGGCTGCCTACAGACTGGAAAAGAATCGATGGATCCTATGAAACAAAATTTGTTCTGAAACAGTTTCCTACATTGACAATAAATCTAGTAGTGATTCCACTGGGATCGACAATGTTAGTGAATGCTGTTCTTGTGGACATGAACAATGATGTGTATTCAGAGTGTGTGCCGCTAAGTTTGTACGTGGTGGCACCGATGGCTAGCACTGTTCCAAGAAAGTACCGCAACTTGAAGGCGTTGGCTGACATCTTGAAAACTAAAATTGTTAGTCCAGTTCGGAGTAGAATTTTAAGGTATCATGGTTTTGAAAGTGCCAGCCTGATAGGTCTATCTAGAGATGTGCTACATGAAATATTTATGTACCTAAGCATTAAAGACATTCTCAATGTGTCTCAGGCATGTTTGGATATGCTGTGGGTGAAGAACGATAACAACTTGTGGCATGCTCTGTTGAAGCTTGACTACCCAAAGGCTGAAGCACAGGGAGAACCAGATTACTTGCAGCTGTACAAAAAAGAGAGGGAAAGGATTTGTGAACTGAGCAGGAAGCAGAGCTCAAAGGAAGCGCTGGCTCGGCGTGCGGGACATATGCACCGCTACATGGACCACTCAGTTTTTGTTTCCAATATTAAAGATTATTACAATTATGAATAAAATTAATATTGTTTGAATTGTGAAAATTTATATTGTATTCATACCTATTCTTTTTTTGAAAGCCTGCAAAAGGTCTACCTTGCAAGAGTAAGCCACCTCTCGTGCCAACATGTTGTATTTGATCATTACCAGTCAGTGAAAGCACTCACATAGGTATGAAAACTTCATAGATAAATACCATCCATATAAAATTGCTGTCGACTTGTACCTAAAATTTACCTTGTATTACATATAATAAATAAAAGATGCTTTTAATGATATTTTTAGATTTGTTTTATTTCAGCTTTTAATGAGTGGCAACAATCCTCGGGCTTACCTTGGCACAATCTGAAAGGGGTGGCTCTCTACATTATGAATTCATCTTTTAAGAACAGCCCGTAAGCAGTGTTCCCCATACAAACGAAGTTTACTATTCATTTGAAAAACACTGTTCCGATTTGCGTGATATTAAGTATCTAATATTCTACAATAAATATCTGTGTCTGCACGTTTTTGTTTTGCTGAAAAATATAAAGCAAGTCAATTAATAGGCAAAAGAATATCTTCTTAGAAATTTTATTTTCTCTGTTGTGTGACACAGGATTTTTTTTTCGAAAAAGCAAACACGTGCAGACATAGAATTTTTTTGCCCGATATTAAGACCCAAATATCAAGAAAATTGGAACAGTGGTTTTAAAATGATTACTAAACTTCGTTTGTATGGGGAGTGTAATTTTCTGATGCTTACGGGCCCACCTTAACTTAAATTGACAATTTACATACCCACAAACTATCATACTCAATGAAGGTTTACATAAGTCAATGGCTTGGAACTTAAGAAATGTATTATCTGTGCTCAGGATTTAGAAATGGCATCTGATGGGTTTGTGTTAGTTCTATTTCTGCTACATTTCTGTAGAGCTTACCGCAAAGAAGTTTGACCCGTAGTCTCTGATTTGGCTGATATCGACCGAAAAATGTATGCCAAAAGAGAGAGAGAAGCTACTTGGAAGAGGCAGTGCTAGCCTTGGGGACTAAATACCTCCTTAAAGACAGCAAAAAAGGGGGACAGAAATGCCTTCCAGCACATACCGTAAACCTGTGGTCGTGTCTCGCGGGAACGGGGGCCTTGGCTTAGCCACCCGGGCTGCGAGGAAGAAAACCTCTCTAAAAAAATACCCCAATCCTACGGTGGGCAACGTGCCAAGAGGATGTATGGCTGGTGGGTGAACCAGTCTCCTACGCCAACCTTGATGTTCTGGCAACCATCACTGCATGTGCCTTCTCCTGGGAAGGGGCGTCACCCCAGGAGTGACCTCCTTATATCGACCCAACTCGTGGGAACAAAATGAATGATGATAATAACAGTACACAAACTCCAATACCAGCACAAAAACAGTTGAACCAACAACTCTTTCACAGAAGTCTCTTCTTCAACAAACAGCGCTCTAACTCCTGTGGCGAATTGTCACTTAAGACCGGAACAGAAGCCAAAACTCAAACTGAAATGGAAAAAAGAAACAATACAGAAGAAACTGAAGATAACTATTCCGACCAAAACTGGACACAGGTCCAAGCACAGAAAAGGCAAAGAAGCAGCCCGGACAATACTACAAGGCCACAAAAACAAACAAAACTGAACTACTGGCTCAGTGCACCAGTGTCCACATCCAACCGCTTTTCGGCCCTTGATAAAGAACCAGCAAAAGAGACCGAAACTATGATAGTGACACCTAAGCCTCCCCCAATATTTGTGGACAAAGTCACAAACATCCAACCTCTAACGAGGCTCCTAAACGAAACGGTCAAAGATGACTACGAGATAAAAGTACTTAGAGGGGATCAAGTAAAAATACAGCCCAAAAGCTCACAGGCATACACAACAATAGTAAAAGAGCTCCAGAAGAAAGAAACAGAATTCTTCACTTATAAGCCAAAACAGGAAAGAAGCTTCAGAGTAGTCCTAAAAAACATACACCCATCTACAGATACCGACGAACTCTCTACTGCCATTGAAGAGCTGGGCCATAAAGTCACCAACATATGGAACGTAAAGGACAGAACCACAAAGAAACCTTTGTCTATGTTTTACATCGACCTTAAACCTGGTTCAAACAACAAAAACATTTACGAAGTGAAATACCTTCTCCACTGCCGTATCGTGTTTGAACCACCCAGACCCAAACGGGAGATTCCCTAATGCTCTAACTGCCAGACATATGGACACACTCGCAAATTCTGCCATCGACAACCCAGATGTGTAAAATGTGTTGAGCACCATCCAACCGAAAAATGCCCTAGGAAAGAACGTTCAGACAAAGTAAAATGTGTACTTTGCGATGGTAACCACCCAGCAAATTATAAAGGTTGCACCATCTACAAAGAGCTCCAAAAATTAAAATTTCCTCCGCCCAGACCTAAGAAAATGGCATCCACTGTGCACCAAATGCAAACAAACAGAAGCTTCAGGGACATCCCAACCAAAACATATGCTGAAGCTGTAAACGCCGACCACAAATCACAACCTCCTAGCATGGACTCACACTCTAATACACAAAACCTAACAAACCAACCCAACGCACCGCAAGATCTAAAGGAAATGTTCCAGGCTATGATGACTCAAATGATGGGCATAACAAAGATGCTGGCTGATCTCATGTCTATGATGGCACAAAATTCAATGCGCTAAAATTATGTATCTGGAACGCCAATGGGCTATCACACCACTCTGAAGAGTTAAAACTTTTTCTTAATACACACAACATTGATATAATGCTTATATCTGAAACGCATTTCACACCTAAAAGCCACTTTGTAGTTCCACACTACAACATGTACCACACAATGCATGCCGACGGGAAAGCACATGGAGGCTCTGCTATTCTTATTAAGACAAAAATTAAACACTATCAGTCTAACAATTACTCCAAACAGCAAACACAAGCAACTAGCATTGTTGTTGAAGACTGGCAAAGTAAAATTACTGTGACATCGATTTACTGTCCACCTAAATTTAAAATAAAATCACAAGAATTCACTGATTTCTTTAAGCTCCTCGGACCACGCTTTATTGTTGGAGGCGATTTCAATGCCAAACACACATCCTGGGGATCACGATTAACGCTCCCAAGAGGAAGAGAACTTCTTAAATCTGCACAAACAATAGGACTTGATATCACATCATCTGGACAACGGACATATTGGCTGACTGATAGAAAGAAAACACCCGATCTCATAGATTTTTGTGTGACAAAAGGCATAGCCAAAACCTATATAACTTGTGAAAGCTGCTTAGACCTATCCTCTGATCACTCTCCTGTAATGGTAACAATATCAAGCCAAGTAGAGGAAGCAAAAAAAGACTGCACACTGCACAACAAAATGACGGATTGGGTTTACTTCAGAAAGCTAGTAAATTCAACTCTCGAATCCAATGTAAGACTCAAGTCTGAGGAAGACATATTGCTAGCCATTGAACACTTCAACACCTCAATCCAAAATGCAGCATGGGAAGCATCTCCACCAATCAAAATTAAAGATCCAATTTTACATTTCCCTCAGTCTATCCTTATCAAAGTAACAGAAAAAAGGAGACTCCGCAAGGAATGGCAACGGACCAGATGTCCACGACTAAAAACTCGCCTAAACCAAGCATCAAAGAAACTGAAAGAAATGTTTACAGGCAACAGAAACGAAAGTGTACAAAGGTTCTTGTCCAACTTAGATGCCACTGTGGCCACTGACTATTCCTTGTGGAAGGCTACTAAGAAGCTGAAACAACCAACCGTTGCCTGCCCCCCTCTTCGTAGGATCGATGGAACCTGGGCTCGAAGCGATTCCGAAAAGGCCTCAACATTTGCAGAGCATCTCACTAATGTCTTCAGTCCTCATCCGTATGAAGGCCCTCCTGAACACCTGCAGGAAGTTATCAATGCCCTAGAGACCCCCACAAATCCTAATGAACCTATAAAAAAGTTAACTAAAGCAGAAGTTTCTAGAGCTATTAAAGAACCAAATCCCAAAAAGGCACCAGGATATGATCTCATAACCGGCAAAGATCTACAGGAATTACCAGAAACAGCAATAGCCTACCTGACCTCATTATACAACGCAATAATTAATACAAACTTTTTCCCCTCCCAATGGAAAGTAGCCCAAGTCAAAATGATTCCAAAACCAGATAAAAAACATGAAGATCCAAAATCTTACAGACCTATCAGTTTGCTTCCTATTCCGTCAAAAGTTTTTGAGTCCCTGTTACTGAGACGTCTTATGCCGCTAGTCATAGAAAAGCACCTGATCCCAGATCATTAATTTGGCTTTCGCCACTATCATGGAACTATTGACCAGACTCACAGACTTTTGAGCAAAATCTCACAATCATTTGAGTCCAAAGAATACTGTAATGCCGCTTTCCTAGATGTATCCCAAGATTTTGACAGAGTGTGGCACGAGGGTCTTCTGTACAAAATAAAAACCAATCTTCCAATTGCCTATGACATACTGAGGTCTTATCTCCAAGATCGCCACTTTTTTGTTAAGTGTGGAGAAACCGCTACAAACCTCTGTCTCATTGGTGCTGGAGTCCCCCAAGGGAGTGTACTAGGCCCGATTCTCTACCTGTTGTGTACCGCTGACCTGCCATTGTCCGATGATACCACTACTGGTACGTTTGCAGACGACACAGCTATATTAGCCTCCCACAGCGACCCAAATACTGCCTCGCTCATCCTTCAGAATAGTCTGGATAGAGTTTCAAATTGGCTAAAACTGTGGAGAATAAAAGCAAATGAAGCAAAATCTGTGAACGTTACATTCACCACGAGACGAGCCACTTGTCCTCCTGTCAAGCTGAACAATGTCACAATCCCTCAGTCAGATCATGTCAAATATCTTGGCCTCCATCTGGACAGACGACTCACTTGGACAAAACACATATTTACAAAGAGAAAACAACTTGGGATACAATTGCGGAAGCTGTACTGGTTAATTGGTCGAAAGTCTCAACTACACCTCGAAAGCAAGATTTCAATATACAAAGCCATATTAAAACCAGTCTGGACTTATGGCATCCAACTGTGGGGAACAGCCTCACACTCCAACATAGAAATCATCCAACGTTTCCAAAATAAAATGCTCCGCATGATAACAAATGCTCCTTGGTTTGTACCAAACGACTTGATACACCGTGACCTGGATATGCCAACTGTCAAACAAGAGATAGAGAGACAGACAAAATCATATAAAGCTAGAATTACAAAACACCCTAACATTTTGGCAAAAAAACTTATGGACATTACATCGGAGGCTCGCCGACTGAAGAGAAAGATTCCCCAGGATCTAATCAAGCCCTAGCAGAACTAAAGAAAAAATATATATATTTGGATGTGACATTGGTCACATACCAGGCAAGACATGTGAGAAAGAGAAACCAACATACTGTTGAATGTCCAAAAGGGAGACAGATTGCAGTAGAAAGGAGACAAAAAAAAAAAGAAATCATAAAGCCAATGTTCTGACGGCACAGAATCTGCTAACTGAAAACATGGTACGTATTCCGAAGGTTTAACAGAAGGAGTAGAGGTGAAGTAGATTTTCTGATGCTGGTAGCAAGGTAAAGCGGGAGGGTGTTCAGTACACGAATGGAAATTATGGATATGGTTTTCAGTTTAAATTTATCATTTTCTTTTCTTAAACTGCTTGAAAGTAATCAAAACTAACTACAAGCAGCTACGGCATGGTTTTAAAAAAAAAAAACGCATCGTCATATAGCTGAAGTCTGTCGCGAAGTGAAGTCGCACTGTACATAAAAAAAAGTGAGTGCTGCCAAGAGTGTTGAATCTGATCAATCACTGTTTGATGGTTCCGGAGTACCTCGATGTAGCGGTGGTCGATTCTGAACCTCAGGAGGGAGTTTTTGATGGCTCATTTTTCAACTGAGTTGAACGGTCTCTGATAGTCCACGAAAGCTAGGAAGAGCAGTTTGTTGTTCTCCTCGCACTTCTGCACCACTTGTCTCACAGTAAATATGTGATCCATGGTGCCGTGTCCTTTCCTAAACCCAGCTTGCTCACGTGGCTGGTACTGATCCAGCCTCTGTGTCAGCCGACTCGTGATGACTCTTGAAAAGACCTTATACACATGGCTAAGAAGTGAGAAAGGTTGATAGTTCTTTAACTTTTGCCCTATCCCCCTTCAACACAACAACACTTATTCGCCATGCGTCCGGTACGAAGCAATTTTCGGGAACTGCATTGAACAGTCCCTGCCGATCCTTCAAGATGGGTCTTCCGCCAGCCTTTAGATCACTGATAGGTGTTTCGATATTTAAAGACGCAATTATATGACCTGTGCGTCCTCCCGGTTATGACTTACGGATGTGAACCGTGCCCAAAGGTTGAAAGTTGCCCAGCGAGGAATGATGCGAGCCATGCAGGGAATATCGCTACAGGATATGGTGCGCAACGAGGCAATCCGCCGATGTACCAAAGTAGTCAATATTGGACACTGGGTGGCTAAGCTAAGTGGCTGACCAGCCCACTGCTGGTCATGTCAGCCGAAGAGATAATAACGAAGAGGTAACAGTGACCTACACTGGCGGCCGTGGATAGGAAAACGGAGTGAGGGAAGACCACCCGCCAGGCGGGACGATGACATCAAGTGCGTTGCACAAAGCAGTGGTTCGGTGCCGCTAATGGAGGAAAATTGGACAGTCGTATGTCCAGAAGTGGACGCAAACACCCTAACGGTCGTCTATTTACTGTTTACAAACTGACTCTATTCCTCCTGTTATATTTCATTAGCCTACCCTAAGACATAACTGTCTTTTAGTTTAGATAAAACTTTTTATGATCCACAAATCTGCTAGTGTTTATAGTTTTGCATGAGAAGAAAACCAGTTATGTTTTGACGTGAATTCGATGAACGTCTTATTGGAGGTTTGGCTGAGGTGCGGCCTCAACTTTCATGTAACTAAATAGTGTACCATGCGAAACTTACTGTAGCTAAGCTAACATGTTAACGAAAATACGTTATTGGCCTTGCCCCAAAAGATTGGTATGTAACATTTGTTTCGCACGCTTGCGCAGTTGGCGTGAGGGGAGCTAGGGGCCGATTTTGTCACTAGAACTCAGTATCAGACGCTTTGTCTCATAATTCGGCTTATACCTGTTCTATTGAACTGATTCTCATCTCAGTACATAGATAATTAGGTATACTTTAAACAATTGTGCTGAGATACTCTACTAGAAAATTTGTGAGTTTGGAATAAATTGTGAGACATCGTGACTGTGAAGGGAAAATGGAACGCTCAGAATCAAGAAAATACCTGTTTGATAAGGTTAACACAGACCGAATGCAGCCAAGACCAGTACAGGAACATGGTGGGAAGAAGCACCTGGCCGGCCGGCATGGTTTTCACAGCCCCCTGTAAGTTGTGTAAAGTGGCTTCACCAGTACAGGAACGTGTTGTGAAGAAGCACCTGGCCAGCCGGCATGGTTTTCACAGCCCCCTGTAAGTTGTGTAAAGTGGCTTCGTCAGTACAGGAACATGGTGTGAAGAAGCACCTGGCCGGCCGGCATGGTTTTCACAGCCCCCTGTAAGTTGTGTAAAGTGGCTTCGTCAGTACAGGAACATGGTGTGAAGAAGCACCTGGCCGGCCGGCATGGTTTTCACAGCCCCCTGTAAGTAGTGTAAAGTGGCTTCGCAAGTACAGGAACGTGGTGTGAAGAAGCACCTGGCCGGCCGGCATGATTTTCACAGCCCCCTGTAAGTTGTGTAAAGTGGCTTCGTCAGTACAGGAACATGGTGTGAAGAAGCACCTGGCCGGCCGGCATGGTTTTCACAGCCCCCTGAAAGTTTGAGTGCCCATTGGCGTTGTCGTGCAGCTTAAGAGATCCTTTCCTATGCCATATGCCGCACTTAACATAAAAAATAAAGGAATCACATAAAGCAATCATGGCTCACCATGGAGTGGGGAAACAGGGGTTGGCCTTGGATACTACAGGCCATTAAAATTGTACACTGTGAATAAATAAAACACTACCATATATATTTTTTTACTTTGTGAACGAGATGTCCCGAAATTCAATCTCATAACTTGTAGGGCTGAAAGGCCAGCTCAGGACTGACCAGAATATCACAATATGTCCTTGATTAAAAATCGATAGTTTTTAAGATATTCATGACTTAGGTACACCTAATTAATTGTGCATAAACTAATTACTTTTGCTTAAAACATCTTCTTTTGGTATAGTACACACATGATTATGCTAACCTTTCAAGAAAAAGCTAGATTTCTGATGCGCTCATTTACATCAATGAGGGCCAATTTCTTCCATGTCCAGCAGTGACGGGACCCTCGGCACATGAACACATTCACGCTTAACACACCGCATTCACAAATAATTAGGTGTCATATCCATTTTCCATTTGTCCATGGTATATTGAACTGAATGGAAAACCCAGACAATTCTCCTTGCTGTTTAGACCATCTTTCATTACTAGTATTGCGATAGTAGCAATGCAGACGGGATTTACCACACTGAGGCTCATATAACCCTAACGTTAATAAACTTGTTGCAGTGGAGAGCGGGTTGTACAGAACAGAACTAAATGCTGTACTTGTGACCAAAAGTGGACGACACCTTTCCGTGCCTTGTGATGCCAACGAACTCAACGGAGACCCAGGTAATTCTAGTTTGCAACCTATTAGTTATTCCCAAATTGGTCAGGTTTTATATTATAGTACTTATATTGAATTTGCAGCATTTCCTTTAAGTTTGATTTAAAAGAAATGATAATTGTATGTGTTTAATCGATACGAAATTACCGTTATCTCATTAATTTAGTTTCAGCGACATCTACATTTGAATCATTGTAATAAGTTTTTGAAAAAAATCTGAAAAAGGTTTTGGTCGTGACATTCATCGGCAGCAGGTTTCGAACCTGCGATCCTGCTTCTAACGAATGTCACGACCAAAAACTTTTTTAGATTATTTTTGAAATCTGAATTGAATGACTGCTTCAAATGTAGATGCCGCTGAAACTAAATTAATGAGATAACGGTAATTTCGTATCGATTAAACACATACAATTATCATTTCTTTTTGGTTACGATACCATACCTATATCCATATATCAATAGAAGGGTATGTAAACTAGGTGGATCTACAGTGGATGGTTGCAGTCTCTGTCGGATGTTAAGGTGGCCCAACCCGCTCAACTCCCCATACAACGGGGAAAGAAGATCACGCCCATATTTCTTATCAGAGATCCCAGATTTTGCTTAAAAGAGCTTTATTTGATCGAACTAGATGTCTGATGACCGTTGGCATTGTAAAATTGTGTTTGGTTTCTAAGATAAAAGGTCCGAAAGTTCGAATTTTTCGCGCGTTTTATACAATAACTTTGGTGGTTTATTACGCAATGATAAAGTAAGAAAATGTTAAAAAGATTAGTCATCAGACATAGCTTATTTAATCAAGATTTATAATTTATTTGGTTTTTGTTAGATTTTTGACTACAGCGGTCGTGGTTTACTTGTAGCTATAAGTCGTTTTGAAATCAAAATTTTCGTAAATCTTACCAAATCATACACTATGCACATTGTCTTTTTTGTGGATATGTTGCATCTTCCTCATCACGGAGCCTGTCTTTTTCTTTGAAACAGAAAAGGTCCCAGAGCGCAACAACACGGTTTTGTACCGTGCCCGCGAATGAGTTAGCCCCGCCGGGTTGGGCCACCTTAAGCTGGAATCGCGTATATTATTCTGAGGATGTGTGCAAACAGTTGCCATACAATTAGCAACTTTATGCACTTGGTCTCATAATGATCACATACATTTTTACGCTGTAAGGTTAGGTTGGGCTAGGTTCGGTTAGGTTATGTTATGTTAGGTTAAGTTTTTGGCGATATTTTACTTTATACCAAATACGGTTTAGTAGACATTTCAGCTTTGAATGTATGCTCATTAGGACGCTTTATGCTTAAAATTTTTTTGTGAATTTGATACGTTGTGACTTTTATACAATTTGCATGACGAAAAGAGTTGATTTTATTTTTAAACTTTCTTCATGCACAACATATAAATTTATACATTGTGGATTTTATACAATATGCATGGTTTTGATGTTTTCAAAACCATGCATACTTTCATACTTTATGAATTTTATACGTAGTGAATACGACTTCAGTCTACTTATTAACTTTTTTGATAAACGAAATTCCTTGTGGTTATTTTTAAATATAATTCAATGTTGTTTTACTTACGCCCTTATGTAACTGAACGCAATCGGCTCTCATCACACCCTTAAGGT
This sequence comes from Incurvaria masculella, assembly GCA_946894095.1. NCBI lineage: Eukaryota > Metazoa > Arthropoda > Insecta > Lepidoptera > Incurvariidae > Incurvaria > Incurvaria masculella. The sequence continues at coordinate 11,575,823 of OX335647.2, forward strand.
GGGCCATCCCGCTCAACTCCCCATACAAACGGGGAAAGAAGATCACGCCCATATTTCTTGTCAGAGATCCACAATTTTGCTCAAAATAGCTTTATTTGATCGAACTAGATGTCTGATGACCGTTGGCATTGTACAATTGTCTTTGGTTTCTAAGTAATAAGGTCTGAAAGTTCGAATTTTTCGCGTCTTTTATACAATAACTTTGGAGGTGCATTACTCAACGATAAAATCTATACATCTTAAAAAGATTAGTCATCAGACATAGCTTGTTTCATGAATATGTATAATCAATTTAGTTTTTGTTAGATTTTTGACTACAGCGGTTGTGGTTTACTTTTAGCTAAAAGTAGTTTTTTAATAAACATTTTCGTAAACCAAATCAAACACTGCGCATTGTCTGCTTTGTGGACATGTTGCATCCTCCTCATCACGGAGCCTGTCTTCTTCTTTAAAACATAGAAGGTCCCAGAGCGAAATAGCACGGTTTTGTACCGTGCCCGCGAATGAGTTATTCCCACCGGGAAGTGACACCTTAAGGCAATGGACGGTAGTGTATATATTCTTTACATTATTTTTTTATGAAGTGACTGAGTTTATCAAATGGGACATTGCCAGATCTTAGTCTCTATCCAATTTTTTATTTCCTTTCTGGTGAGATGGTTTTTATCAACCAAGAGCTTTGGATGGTTCACTTGTACCACATACCCTTTTCCAATTATATTTTATCATATGATAAATCATCGTATCAATAATGACGAGGGCTCTATACACCCGAATTTTATTTTTATTTTATTTTAGTTAAGCATTATTAGTTTCTCGGTATTAGTCAAAATCTCATATAGGAATCTATTATTACTTTATTGATAGGGATGCTCTCAAACCATTATACTCTTAATTGTCTGTAGGTGGTAGCATTTAAAGGGATATGTAACTATGTGATCAGCTGACATCAGTAGTTTATGACAAAACTCATAGTATTAAAACCTAATGTGCAAGTGTTTCACAGTGTTGTGTTGCCACTGGAGCAGTGCATCGCTTAAAGGTCCTTGCTTACGGTGACGCTTGGCTCAGGTTATCTCTTTCCCTAAAATATGGTTGAAAGAGGTAATGGCTGTGCCCGGCGTGATGCTCGTGAACGGGTGCTGTTTGTGGGGACTGGCCTGCTCCAATTGGCCACATATTAGTTGGAGGGGATTGTCTTTGCAAATAAAATGATATTTGTCATGAACTGTTGCATACGGCATGAATTGTAAATTTTTGTGTATTCATGTGAATTTAGTGTTTTACCTATGTTTTTGTTAAAATAATTGACAAACACTTTTGTAAACTTAGACTAAGTGGACGTTGGAAAAAAAACAGCGGAGTTTCTTTCCAGTTCTTCTTCGCTGTGTTTTGTTTTGCTGAACTGGCTAATGCTAAAATATGACAAATCCGAGTGCAGTGTACTGTCTATGGATGATGAATAAACAATACAATACAATACAAATGTACAATTTTGTACATAGGTAACAGAAATCCACACCTTCAGTACACTGTCGATGGTACTCTATTAAAGTCGGCCACTTCACAGACATTTCTTGGTATTAAAATTTCACATGACCTGAAATGGGAACCTCATATTATTGAAGTCGCAAAGAGAGCAAACTTACTTCTCTATATGATACGAAAAGCTTTTTCGTACATCACTGCACATTTGTTTCTCAAACTGTACAGAACCTGCATTCGCCCTCTTCTAGAATATGCTTCCCAGGTCTGGAATCCTTACTTAGGATATTGACCTTTTGGAGAGAGTACAGAGACGTGCAACTAAGATGGTTATGACCCTTAAGAACAAATCATATAAAAACAGATTGGATGCACTGGGCCTCACTACACTAGAAGAAAGAAGACACTGGGGTGACTTGATTGAAACTTTTAAAATTCTAAATGGTCTTTATGATGTACCCAACCTTCGAACCATATTTACTATGAATACTAATGAAAGACTTTGTAGACATTCTTTAAAACTAAACCAAAGTAAGTTCAACTCTAACCCAAGAAATCATTTCATATCTAACCGAGTGGTGGACTCTTGGAACAAACTGCCACAAGAAGTGATCAGTGCTATAACAGTGAAAGGGTTCAAAAACCAAAAGGACAGACGTTTAATAACCAAATAGTGCACTCAACCAATGACATACACACATCAGCTTTAAGCTGCTAATGTATAAATAAATAAATTAAATCATAGTATTTCAGATTCGGATTAAAAATATCTAAGGAAAAAGTTTTTTTTTTCAGTTTTTTTATTTCCATTCCATTGACATATATATTACTAGGTACCTTTAAATACCAACATGGCATGGTATCCACTACTTTAATAACATTATCATTACCTTTGGACATCAGTTTCATCATGACTTTTAAGATTACTTATTATATCGTTTTTCCTCGAGCTCTTAGTAGAAATGGAGAAAGGCACTTTTATAATATATTAGAATAACATTATTTTGTTGTTTTAATATTACGAGCTTCGGAGATGGCCACTGACTCAGCTGTCATGACTGTGACTGGTGTCAATGTTTAGTTCTAGTCCATCACCTAGTGCACGCTTCGCAAGCTTCGATATAATTTGGGTCTACGGATCCATTAGTTTGAAATGTATATTATTTTTGTATGATTTTAATTGTATGTGGATTTTATGATTTATTCAGTGTTATTTTTCAATTAATTTCTGCCAAGCTTCTTCTTGATTTCAGTTATAAAATCTAACGAACAATTTATAATAATAATATTGATATATACCCTCAAACTAAAGGGTATTATACCCTTCAAATATTCTGAAGACTGGATTTTGTAGAATAGTAATTGTTTTATAAGTTTGTTTTGGCACAATTGTTAACAAAAAACACCCGTAGCGCAAGCTACGCCTACTTGACGCCATATAAGAAAAGGGTGTACTCCTCACGAAGACCCCTCCAGGGTTTTAAGTGTTTCCTGATAATTACTTACAGTAATGACTACCTATTTCTTCAATGTGTTTTTTTTAATGTTGAGCTGTGGTGTAACCACAATCGGAAAAGCATGACGCCGGGAGTGCGTTTGATATAGGTATTCTATCGTTCTGTCTAACTTCCCTTGCGAAGTTGCTAAGTTATATCTTTGTTTCTGATAATGTTAACCCTATAACAATGTGATTTTGTTAACAACCTGTTCAATAAATTCTGCGAAAATTTTAAATTATTTTGATGAAATAAACAACATACCTACACACTGAACTCAAATAGACATATGGCAATAGTGATGATATTCAAAATATTGGTGACATTGATTCACCCTGTGCTAAGCCTTTGTAACATGTATTTTTGATAGTTGAGTGGTCTCTTTCAATTAGAAGATATCAAGCATTTAATAAATTCCATCATAGTACCGTTTGAGTCGGTCCTAATTGGACGTAGCGCATTCGAATGTTTTTGGTGAGCGGAGATGGCGACAACAATCTGCCGCCTTTTCGGAGTCGGTTACATAAAGTGCGGAGGGAGAACGGGTGCATCCGTCTCCACATAGTCGTTCCCGCCGTCCCGCCTCCGCCGCCGCCGCGCCGCCGCCACCGCCGCCGGGCTGCACGCGCGGGGGGATGCGAGCGTGCGCGGGGGACGCCGCCGCGCAGCCTCCGTACGCTCGCTCTCCGCGTCGCTAGGGTCGCGCTTCTCTGGAACGGGGCAATCGATATGATTCACTCGGTGATATGTCGTACTACTCATGTCATCAGAACTAATTCCGTCACGTGAACATAGCTTACTGTATTGTACCATATGTGGGTGGAAATCAGCCCCGCATGAAGACTCGTGAATCAGTGCTCGCGGTTCACTAATGCTAGTCATCCCTGTGTCAGTGAGACAGTCGCGGAAACGGGTACTGTCTTTCTTATGATATGTATTATCCAGCTTGTCAACGTCAGAGCTAAAGCCGCCGCCGCGGCGCCGGCGCCGCCTCGTGTAAACATCGTAAACATCCGTGTTTTATAAAATGTGGGTGTAAATGGACCCCGCATTTGCGGTGCATGAAGACTCTGTAGATAAAGTGAACCAGTTCTCGCGGTTCATCCCTATCTCAGTGAGACAGTCGCGGTAACGGATCATTCCAGTGAACTGTATTTCCCATGCCTAAATGGTTTCCCGTCGGGTCGCCGCCAAGTCGCGGAGTTTAGTGAGCGACGGAAACGCACGTCGTCGGCCGTCCGTGAGCGTGTAGCGGTCGGCTCGGCGCGCGGCGACGAGGATGCGACGCGCGGCGACGACGGGTGTGGCCGGGCGGGAGGGCGGCGGCGGCGCGCGGAGGTGAGACGCGAGCGGCGGCGCCGTGGAGGGCCCGAGGGCGCTGCGCCACCGGCCCTCGTGGCGGTGCTACGGCCCGATGCTAACGCACAGCCGCTCCGATGGCGACTTCCCCATCTACACGAGAGGTGAGCTCCCTCTTCCCGGATTCGATGGATCCGCTTTGCATACATATCGCGAACGCACTAGATACAAGGTAGGATTGTTTTCCTACTAAATTATGCAAGGCAGTCGAAGTGGCTTTGTAGGACCTGCGTTTGCAGTGATGTTTCGGTAATTTGTGGTTTTGCTCGTATGTAGCTTGAATAATATGGTCCATGTTTCTACCAAGGTTGCAGTTGGTAGTCGTCATCAACACCAGATGTCCTTTAACTATTTTGCTCTATGTCAGAAACGGAAGGGTCGAACACCAACGCTTCGTCTATATATACCAGCACAGTTTAGTCAGTTTACATTCATTGCTCGATAAAAGTCAAATTGATTCGTTTAGAATCGGTTCTATACACAATGTGTGAATATGTGACGTGTGTAATTTAGCAAGATCACAATAGTTATTGTGTGCCATAGTCATTGTATTCGAATAAAAATGGACATTTTATTTCTATATGTATAGGACGCGGCAGGTAACTAGAACCGGACGGCCACGTGCCACGCCTGCGCAGAATTCCTATTTTGTGTCGCATCGGGTGGTGCTGATTGAAAAGATTTACTATTAAATCACAGCATAGAAAATTAATAAATCCTTAATGATTTTTTTCTCAAAGACGTGAAGTATTTCATATGGACGCGTATTTGTTAAGTTTTCAACATTAAGGGAGCCCGGATAGCGTTCTCCTTCTTTGCCGGTACCTATACTAAACAATATTAAATGATATACGTTGATAGTCAGTATTCATGGTATAAAGAGCTTTGAAGTGGCGCAGGACGAGGACGACAAAATATTTTTATCGTTATTAGGTGTTCTAAAAACGAATTTACATCGAAAATTACAGTTTGAAGCCTAAGGTTGTAGGCAATTTTACAATAATTTCGACATGGCTTTAGACTGAAATTAAATCTATATACTTAATTTAGACTTAAATCTGAGACATGTGAAGCGACGGTGGTGTCAAACAAAACATTGCATTTCATCCACATTTTGATCATACTGAATGTGTTAACTAATTTAAAAAAAAATCTAAATGATACAAGTACCTAGGTGTCTTTAGAATCCGAAAATTAACTCTTGGTTCGATTTTATTTTTATTGTGTCGTTAACAAATGAAATAAAATAAAATAAAGAGTATTTAACGATATCGGCCTTGTTAAGATTTGATACATATACATCGGCTTTACAGTCGGCTCCATTGTACAATGAAGCAGACCTCATAAAAAAAGCGTTTCGCTACCTCGGTGACCTAGAATGTGCAAATCTAACTTTAAGTACGTCTTCTTGATCCGCTGGAAGTTAATGGACCGCAGGGCATAAAACGTAGCCGCCATGAGCGTGCGGGGATTTGTGATTCTGAGCCGGTAGTCTAAGTTGTCACCTAAATTGGCGTTACGGCAAACCGATCGACTGGCGTTTTCAAATGTATGGAGAAATTGAAGAGCGCGCGCAGCGGGCGTTAAGCGAACTAACATTTGCGAGTCCGAGCTTGATTTGACAGCTTACTCAACGTTGCCGTAAATACGTCGACGTTGCCGTTTACGTCCACTTCGCGTTTTCATACAAATCGGAAGTCCGCGTTTGACTTTGACAGCTTGAAGAAGTAAAACCACAGAATATCTAGTAAAAACTTGTATGGAGTTTGGAGAAAACGCCAGTCGATCGGTTTGCCGTAAACGCCAATTTCGGTGAGAACTCAGACTGCCCACTCTGGCATGTATTATCCCTTCGTTTCCCGTCGCCGCTGGCGTGCTCGCGGCATGTTGCCGCCGGCAAGGAAGCAAGGACGGAAGTGGCGACTGAAATTCGGCAGTACCCGGCGGCGGAACCACTTTTCAAACAATATCGGTAGTGCTGGCGAGTCAGTTCGCTTCCGAATTCGCTCACTACTCATGTTCCTCGAGTTCCAACGACACGCAAAAGCAAGTACGAATTCCATAGGACACTATTTATTGCAACGAACATTCGATGTGGCGCGTCCCGAATTCGTAAGCGACCTTTTTTATATGTAACTGGACATGGATAGCTAATACGAATTATCACGATATTAGCCTAACACAACACATGCCATGCCAGGACCTGGCTTATATTACTTACATTGACCGGGATGGAAAACATTGACAATTTTCATTGATGCTTCTACCTTCGTTCATTCAATGGGATGCTACCAGCCCGGGCGGACTAAACCCAACCACCTAGTAAGTAAGGAAGAGAGACCTACAGTTGTTACATGGAATCCGAACCACGGCCAGCCTCGACGGTTTAAAACGGTCACCCATCTAGAACCCAACCGCGCTCAGAGTTGCTTCACCGAGTCTGCCGCCATGCGAATGAGTTTGGATCGCCACTCCCCTCCTTCCTCGCCCGCTTGTCCCCGCCGCACCCCCCGCCGGAGAGCGCCCCCTCGTCTGCCTCGCTGCCTTTGTAGGATACACATTAAATATAGCCTGGGGGTGCGAGGCGGGGAGGGGGGGGGCAGTAATATGTACTCGCATGAAACGTTTATTGTCCGCTGTGACGTAATATTATTCCTTCGCACTATTCCTGTTTACCGTAGCATAAATTTCGTGAATCTCGATACATTTTCCGTCGATGATGATGTATGAATACGTTGTTGTGTGAACATTTTACTTCGATTTTTTGACATTGAAGAGATAATTAGAACATATTAGGGTGCCGAATCCGAAGGGTGCCAAGGGATCCTGTTCTCCCGTCCGGCCGTCCGTCCGTCAGCGGTCTGCATCTCATAACCGTAATAGGTAGATAACTGAAATTTTCACAAGGTGTGTATTTCTACAATTAGTTTAACAAAGAATAATAAACACTTATTAAAACCCCCGTACAAGAAACAAGACGTTTTGTGTTAAATCGTATACGATGCTACGGAACCCTTTGTGTGCGAGAGCGACTCTCACTTGGCTTACTAAGAATTCGTTCAGACATTGCGTATACCAAATAAAAGGTATGGTTGCTGGTAAGTCCAGCCTTTCAATATACTTATTTGTAAAGTAGTTATTTTTAAAATGTACTTTCTTTTATAATTGTATCCTTGCTCGAAAAGTTGGAGAATGTCTCTGCCTGACGCGTGAAAAGCCGTAACATTTTTCAAACATGAAGAACACATACACACCTAAATAAATGCCGATACACTTTGTTGTGTGCAAAGACAATAATCTTTGTTGAGATATTATCTTCGATGTTGAGTGTTATTATTCTGGGGAAAACCTCATGCTAAATCCAGCTCACTTACATAGACATGCTCCATCATATTTATACATATTTCCTTTTATAAATCCAAATCTCGCTCTAAATGAAATCTAGAAAAAAAATGGCATAAAGTACAGGTAAGTTGACGTTTTCCAGTTCTCGCATTTAGAACAGGAAATTAAGATAAGGTGTCCCAAAATTAAAACGTAGATATAGCCTTTTGTGAATGCGATGCGACGTCAGATACGCGAGCGAGGTACCGGAATCCGAATATCTTGCCGATAGCTTATCGCGTCCGCTATCTAATCGCAAGTGACCTCAGCCGCGTCTCAGTGCTGGCGGTTCTCCCGGAGTGTCACGCGAGGAGCCGGCCCGTGTCGCCCCAGCTACCGTCCGCGTACCACCCGCGGGAGCCACCGTGTACCGCGCGACACCTGCGGGAGACACCGTGTACCGCGCCGCCCGCCCGAGCTACCCTGCACCGCGCTGTCCCGGTCCCGCGACGGGCCATGCGACGTTCTAGGTCACTCTCGCCGGCAGTGGGGGTGGAACAGTGAGGGAATGTCTCGGCTCGCAGACCACGAGTCCGACAGCGAACTGGGATCTGTCAGTGATCTGGGAACTATAAGTGAAGGGGAAGAGTTAAACGTGCGAACGATAATATGTAAGTACATTCGATAATAATAGTCTTCTCAAGAAAACAATATGACTGCTCTGTAACTCCAGAGTTGTATCATGTCTTCGTTCGTAGGTAGTGTTTATTTATTTATATACTGATGCTGTCATTACACACCAGTCGGGGATAAAATCCATTTAATATTTACTCGTATGTGGCATATAGGCTGCTAGATGTACACGCGTAACGTTGTACGCAGAAACATTTTGGAATATTCATGTCTTGTTAAGCCTGATTAGCTTAACAACGGTTAGACGTAGTTAAGCGGCAGAACACGTTTCGCGAAATGTGGCTTAGTATGATACCCATGTACTTCCGAACGATTACGTAACGATAATAACATATATTATGCTAGCGTTTTATGTAGTAATTTAAAAAATCCAGCTGTAAGCGGTGATTACAGCCATAATTAGAAAGAAATATATAATGGACTGGCATTACTTATAATATTCTTGCATCAGTAGGAGCAATACAATTTTGCCCTTCTCGTTTGTAAATCAATACAAAATATATTTATCTCATAGAATTGAAAATGGTTGTATTTTTTATTATTTTATGTTTACGGATACGGGAACGTTCCATTGTGCTACATTTCTAAGTTGTTTTTTAATCTTTTCTAATATTTTGAACTATTTATATATTATTATTATTACATATTATAACTATATTTTGAAATACCACGTGACAGGGTAAATACCCCCTCCTACCCACCTGTGATCCAGTGTGGTATTTTGACTCCCACCCCCCAAATCGGTCACGTGGTATGAAAACGTTCCCTAAACAGTGTTCAGAGCCGGTAGTCTAAGTTGTCACCTAAATTGGCGTTACGGCAAACCGATCGACTGGCGTTTTGAAATGTATGGAGAAATTGAGGAGCGCGCGCAGCGGGCGTTAAGCGAACTAACATTTGCGAGTCCGAGCTTGATTTGACAGCTTACTCAACGTTGCCGTAAATACGTCGACGTTGCCGTTTACGTCCACTCCGCGTTTTCATACAAATCGGAAGACCGCGTTTGACTTTGACAGCTTGAAGAAGTAAAACCACAGAATATCTAGTTAAAACTTGTATAGAGTTTGGAGAAAACGCCAGTCGATCGGTTTGCCGTAAACGCCAATTTAGGTGAGAACTCAGACTGACCACTCTGAGCCGGTAGTCTAAGTTGTCACCTAAATTGGCGTTACGGCAAACCGATCGACTGGCGTTTTAAAATGTATGGAGAAATTGAAGAGCGCGCGCAGCGGGCGTTACGCGAACTAACATTTGCGAGTCCGAGCTTGATTTGACAGCTTACTCAACGTTGCCGTAAATACGTCGACGTTGCCGTTTACGTCCACTCCGCGTTTTCTTACAAATCGGAAGTCCGCGTTTGACTTTGACAGCTTGAAGAAGTAAAACCACAGAATATCTAGTAAAAACTTGTATGGAGTTTGGAGAATACGCCAGTCGATCGGTTTGCCGTAAACGCCAATTTAGGTGAGAACTCAGACTGACCACTCTGAAGCCCGAGTCCGCTAATAGATAACTCCACTTTCGAGCGTTAGACTTCCGCTTTCTTATTTAACTCGGTACTCCTTGTTTATCCGTAAATATAAAATTAAAATGTCAAACAACAGTAAAAATCAAAACGTAAAAAATATATTTTTTAAAAGCTTAACAAGATCACTGTCCGCTTATAGAAGGTTGAAACTAAATATTGGCAAGGGGAGCTGTCGCGCCAGGTAGGGCTCATATAAACACCTGTCCTTTTGTTTGATGTCTGCTTATACTGGGTAACGCCACAGAGAGTCGTTCCGTTCCTTTATGGAAAGGGTCAGAAATGTACAATTGTCACGAAAGTGGAGATTCGTGAATGTTCAAAGGCGGATAACTCGCAAATTCTGAATCGGATCCGGGATTTTATTGTGAATTTTTGAATGAACAAAAAAAGGTATTGCAGTCAGTTTAGATGGTCTGAAAAAAAACGAATATTAAAAAAAAATCTTACGGCCTCCACCTTTATCTACATCGATCTCTTATATTATGACTTTTGTGCGACCTGGAATGACTGTTATAAACGAAATGGATATGTTTTAATGAGGAGTCGGAATGGTAGCTAAGAGGAGCGTTCAAAGGGGTAATAAAGCTGAGGAGGTGGGTTCTCGGAACGGGGTGGACCCGGTATTACCCATCGTGCTGCATACACGAAGGCAGTAGCGACAAGTACGAATAGTGTGAGTACCGACTAGGCCTAGATCTGGTTTGTCTTGAGTCCGGATTAACAAGTCTAGCTGGCTCGCTATCAAGTATCGATGCCCTGCACATTGAGTGGTATTGGTGCACTCGACCACTATGCAAATTTTGATTAGCCGCCATTAAAGTATTGATGATAAGTAACAAGTTAAATGGCATAATGGCGCCACGTGCTCTGAGGAGGTGGTGGGGCGGCAGTCAGTGGCGTAACTATACCATCTGGGGCCCGTGGCAAATTCTTCTGATGGGGCCCTATCAGTAAAAATCGTCAAAATTTACTCAGTTTATTTTAATAAACTTCGAGATTTTCAGCGTACTCAATTACACGTTGTATATATCCCACTAATGGTCATAGGCCTGCTCTCTTAGGCGAGAGGGAATGGTCTGTAGTCCCCACCAATGCGTATTGGAGACTTCACATTAATCCATAGAACATAACATCTCAATGCATTCATCATCTATTCGCTAGCTTTTCGGTGAAGGAACAACATCGTGAGGAAACAAATTTTACAATGAACAATTACAATAAAATAAAAATAACAATTTGATTTCAATAAGATATTTATTAATAAAAATCTTTTTTTCGAGCTTTCTGTTTCGCAAAAGTGTCTATAACATCATCAGGGTTTAAAGATTGGGCCATAGAATTTTCAATAGACAGAATAGCCAAGTTGAGATTGGTTGAAATGCTTAACGATTAACTTGAAATTGTATTATGGTCTTTAGTTGTCTCACTTTGGATTTTAAGCAGTACTTATAAAAATATACTTTTCAAAAAATATTTTTGTTGGGCCGGGGCCCTCTTGGGTCGGGGGCCCGTGGCATTTTGCCAGCCTTGCCACCCTATTGTTACGCCACTGGCGGCAGTGCTAATGCCATGATATTTTTCTTCTACGTAAAACTAACTTGCTTATACATGTTTTGTATATTTTATTTGACTATGAGTAAATTATTCATTTATTTTCTTCCTTTTAGGGTGCATGCGTTTGAAATGAAACCTTTGCATACACGCTACGACCGTGTCTTTTAAGATTAATCGTTTATGAAAAGTAGTTTCAAGTACACAATAATTTATTTTTTATGTGAACTAAATACGAGACTATGACACTTGGCGCTAGCAGTACATATGCATAGAATAGGTAGTAGTAGATATATCTATCTCCATGCGACTATCTATCTCCATATTCACATCTGAACAAAGCAATCGGGATAATGCATCCTCTGAAGATTCCAGTTGAATAGGATCGGTACAATGGCGTACATTCAGTAGCCATTATCGTCCGCTCGACGGACTTATCGGAATAATGAACCGCGGGCGGCGCGGCACGAACGAGAGGGAACGTCTCCGATACACCGGCCGCTCGACCAATAAAACTAAAACGTATCCTCGGTGCATGTGCATCGTCGGCGCGGTCGCCCCGCGGGCGCACGCAGGGAGATGCCGGAGAGGGGTGTCCGGTCCGTTGCCGCGCCCCCCCCCCCACTCGCCGCTCGCCGCACCGCACGCGCCGCCCCGCCCCGCGCCAGTCTGCCGGCGCGCTTCCCTAGCGAACGACGCAGCGGCCATCCGCGAAGTGAGGCCGCGCCAGCCGGCCTCGGCACCGCGAGTGCCATCGTGCGCAGTGAGTGGTGAGGTGCGGTGCAGTGGGTAGGGAAACAAACATGGCTGCCCCCAGTTGACATGTCGCTGACCGCGACGGCCGTGGCGATGCGGGGGAGCCGCACGAACAGCCTCGACGCGCTCGACTTCCAGGAGCGGCGGCAGCTCATCGCGAGCTCGCTGTCGCTCACGGACTTCCTGCACGTCGGCGCCAAGGAGGTGGCCGCCGTCGCCGGTCAGTCCCCTCATCTCTTCGCTCCTCCGCCGCGGTCCCCCCGCCGCCAAAACAAACCTGTCAAGTGCTCCGAAACTCTCGTTACATTCCAAACATTCCACAGTGCATTCGCGCGGGCATGAAACTCGATTCATTGCGGATAACTTGCGCTTTCGCGTTTCCGGAATTCTGTTACCGGTATGTAATGTAATAACACAAACACGCCCGCATGTCTGTCAGGGACGATGGCCGGCCGAGCGTATCGCTCGTCCACATTATACACAACTCTACCATACAGTTGGCTACGTACTCTACCGCTATATGACTTTACATTCCATACGTGCTTTGTTTATTTATTGTTCGACAATTCCACCAAGCGGAGCGAGGTTCCGTTATAAATCATCTAGGTATATTCAGCTCGTATACTCTACCATGCAGCTGTATACCTATCCCTTTGTACAAAAATGCTAGTTTAACTCGCGCTGCGCCAACACACGGCGTTTTCTGAGAGTCTCCTCAGCGTTTGAAAAAAGAAACTGGAGCGAGATATCGAGTGAAATCATAACAAACCATTCCAAATCACAAAATAAAAATAATTGATCGAATTAAACTACAATCTTTGATATCGATTTAAGATTAGTATTTTATTCATTGTACCCTTAGTTCGTAAATAGACCCCAAGACATGAGTCGTTGACCTCTCATCACTCACGAAAGTTTTACGGTTACTGCTAATCAACAAACGTTATTATTCTCCGTAGTTCATTGCATATTTTTAACCAGCATGTATTTTCCCGACGTACGAATATTAGGTTAGCATATCTGACTTTATACCTTCTAATTGAAATAAAAAAATATGTATTTTCTTTATAGGTTTTTTATAAAAGGGCTGTCGCCGTAAGCACCAATGAAAGTGTATTATTCATTTTATACATCTGAGGAAAAACCCGACATATACCCATAATCAAAAATATACAGTGTTAGATCTTGCGCTAATCCATGTATAACTTTCCATCCAATTTCTTACCCATTTCCAAATCTACCTTGGGACCACCGCATATGGTGCATTTTGTGTTGACCTTGTGTCGCGCCTTCAAACCGACGCTACTGAAGCGCGGGAAATATTGCTGTAATTAGTCGCCTTTCAGCATTCATGGCGCATAGTCTTTGCAAGCGAAATCCGTGATTTTGGCTACCTAGTGCTAGTGCTCTGCAGCCCTGAGCAGTTCCAGACAGCCTCCAGGAGAAGGCGGCGCCGCCGAGAGATCAGGGAAGACCAGGATCACCGCCGTGCTGGTGAGTCCCTTCATCCTACCTGATTTCCGGTGTATTTTCTAAACATTACCTCCCATCGTCTCACCCAGCGATCCATGGTTATTTTTTTCTCTTAAATTTATATACAGTCCACTATTTACTCCACAGTTTTAATGGTCACTTCGAACCTAGATATTATTTCATATTTAACTTGTCACTTACCGCCTACATTTACCGTGTAAATTAGGCATACCTACCTACATTGCGTAAGCCGTGCTTGCGCATTGTAATATATTAAAACCAAAGTATCACTCTTTAAATTTTCACTCTTTATATTTTATAAAATGTCATTAAAAATGACTAAAGATGACCCTCCTGTCTCTGACTCGTCGGGCAGGTTGCTGGCAGATCTAAATAAATTAACACTCATTAGGGAGCGACTATTCTCCCAATTACAAACGATTTACAATCTTTCCAAAAGTGTAGTGGGTAATCCCGACCAGGAAGAGTTATTCCTTGCTCGATGTTCCGAACTCTCGGATATCAAGGAACGTTTTGAAAAGGTCATTTATGACGTGATAGATATTGAGTCCCGAGTAAACCCGAAATCTGTGCCCAGGATACAGGATTTAGATAGATTCGATGAGTTGTACTATCCAATAAAAGTAATGGCTTCTCGACTCCGCGCGCGCGATGCGCCCGAGTCGCCGTCACCCGCGCTGTCGGCCGCTAAGGGTTCCGTGAACTCCGCCGCGGTCAGCGCTCGTTTGCCCAAAATCTCACTTTTCAACTTTGATGGGCAAATTGAAAACTTTACTACGTTTTACGAAACATTTAGTTCGCTAGTACACAATAAACCGAACATCGATCCTATTGACAAGTTTCATTACCTGATTTCGTGCACATCGGGTCCCGCACTTAATATAACAAAGAGTTTGCCTCTCACCTCAGACAATTACGAAATTGTTTGGAAAGCGTTGCTCCATAAGTATAAGGACGACAGAACTCTCCTAGGCAGGTACCTAGACAAAATGTTAAATTTCACTCCTATACAAAAGGAGTCATGTTTCAATCTCGAATTGTTTCTAGAAACATTTGAGCATTCCGTGAAAGCGATTGAAGCACTCAACCTAAAAGATTTGGCAAGTTACATTTTATGTCACATAGCCCTACGGAACCTTGACCGTTTCACTCGTAAACAGTTTGAACAAAATCTCGATCAGAAGAGCATACCATCGTTCTCAAACCTTATCACATTCGTTCAAAATCAAGCCAAAGTTCTCGAGCACTCATCGCTGAGCGCCAATGTGGGTAGTGAGCAAAACAGCTCGCATTACAATGTACACCCAACGAAACAAGTTGCAGCTAAGAGCCGCGGTGCAGCTCCGCGAGGCAAAGTATCGTTGGCAGCGACATTGAATAAACAACATGCTGCGAACATGCACTGCGTTCACTGTGATAAAGATAATCACATGATTTATCAGTGTTTTGAATTTAAGAAGCTAACACCGGTTGAGAGAATGTCTCGTGTTCAAACTTTAAAATTATGCAAAAATTGTCTCAAATCTCACGGTTCCGATCATTCTTGTTCCAGCAAATTTAATTGCTTGTTGTGTGAAAAATCACACCATGTTTTGTTGCACGTCGATCGCGAAGTACCTATTCCGCTTTCAGCTCCGCCGACGCCGCCGCATGTCACCTGCCACTCGTCCTCCGGTCAGTCGCATACCTACACCGTGATGTTAGGGACTGCCGTGGTACACGTAATGGATGCGGCCGGTAATTTTCAGCTATGTCGTGTCGTCATCGACTCCGGAGCAATGACGAGTTTCATCACGACTGACTGCGCTCAGCGGCTAGGTCTCGCGCGCGAAAAATGTCAATTTACCATTTCAGGTTTAGGTAACGAGACCGTAAAAAATTACGGTCTAACTCACTGCACTATAAAGCCTCGTCAGTTGGACGGACCGACACTGAAAGTCGATACGGTTGTGTTATCTAAAATCACAACTGACTTACCTACTGTACAAGTCTCACAAGACGTTCTTGATGAGTATCGACATTTAAATCTTGCCGACCCATATTTTTATCGTCGCGCAAGTATTGACATTTTGCTAGCTGGGGATGTTTTTCCATACATTTACGACGGAAAAAAATTGGAATTGGATCCATCCGTCCCTCCAGCTTTAAGAAGTATATTTGGTTACGTGGTGACTGGAAAGTTACCTATCGGTCAATCTAAAACTAAAACTGTCACTTCGTCACTTGTGTCGTACACAGGCGAAGAAAACATTGAAAATTACCTAAAGCGGTTTTGGGAAATAGATTCAGGTCCGTGTGTGGTACCACCCGACCCAATGGACGTGCTCGCTGAAAAAATATTCAGCGATAGGCATGGCCGCGATGCGAGCGGGAGGTACACATCTCCGCTCCTGCTCGCTCCCGAATGCAACCTTCAGCTTGGTGACTCGTTCAAGGTCGCGGAGCGCTGTTTTATGCATTTGGAAAAGCGGTTAGCGCGTGCGCCTGAGTTGCATTCCGCTTACGTTGATTTTATGACAGAATACGAATCTCTCGGTCACATGGAGCTTTACAGCGGGTCGGAGCCTAGTAAATATATAATACCGCACCACTGTGTGGTACGTACCTGCAGTAGCACTACACCGGTTCGTGTAGTTTTTAATGGCTCCGCAAAAACGACTAGCGCTGTGTCCTTAAATGACACGCTCCTTACCGGTCCGAAATTACAGTCGGACATCACAACAATTATAACAAACTTTAGATTGTTTGATATTTGTTTGACCGCGGACATCGCAAAAATGTATAGGCAGGTCTTGATCGATCCGTCGGAACGCGGCTACCAGCACATCCTGTGGCGTCGCAATACCGACGAGCCGATCAAGATCTACGAGCTGAGAACAAATACCTACGGCCTCCGCAGCGCCCCCTATATCGCTATACGCGCGCTGCAGCAGCTCGCATGCGACGAGCGGGAACGTTTCCCGCGCGCCGCTGAGGTCCTACTGAAAGGATTTTACGTTGACGATTTTCTCTGGTCTGTAAGCACTGTGCACGAAGCCTGTGAATTACAACAGGAGCTCACTGCCTTATTAAAATGTGGCTGTTTTGATTTGCGCAAGTGGGCAAGCAACAGTGCCGAGGTTCTATCTAACGTTCCGTCAGACTTGCACGATAACGTAAAAATATTTGAAGATGAAAACAATGTTGCATCAAAAAAGATTCTCGGTTTACAATGGCTGCCTAAAAACGATTGTTTTACGTTCTCAACTCAGTTGATTGATTCAGTCGTCACCAAACGTTCCGTTTTGCGTATTCTCGCCAGTATTTATGATCCCGTTGGTTTCGTGACGCCGTGCGTTTTTCTTGCAAAATGCATTATGCAAGATTTATGGAAATTAGGTCTAGGCTGGGACGTTCCCTTACCTAGCGAACTTCGCGATAAATGGATGACGTTCATCTCTGACCTGCCGCGACTCTCAGACTTGCGCATCGAGCGGCACCTTTTAATTTCTGATTGTGTCGACTGCGAGCTCGTTGCCTTTTGTGATGCGTCATCACGTGGCTACGCCGCATGTCTGTACGTGCGCAGTGTCAACTCACAAAGCGAAGTTAAAGTTCGATTGTTAATGTCAAAATCAAGAGTTTCCCCTCTCAAAACTATTTCCATTCCAAGACTCGAGCTGATGGGCGCCTCGCTTCTTGCTAAGATGGTCAAGTATGTCGTGGAGACATTTGAAAATTTAAACTTTTCAAAAATAACAGCCCTTAGTGATTCGAGTGTCGTATTGTCGTGGTTGCAAACGGCACCTTATAAATTGCACACGTTTGTTGCAAATCGAGTCTCTCAAGTCATCGAGCAGGTCCCGCCGCATTGCTGGGCGCACGTGCGCAGCGAGGAGAATGCAGCGGATGTGTGCTCGCGCGGCGTGCTGCCCGCGCAGCTAGTCGCCGCATCGACCGAGTGGCTGGCCGGACCCGAGTGGCTGCAAAAAGCCAACAGCTCGTGGCCTATCTCAACGTTTTATGTGAAGGAATCAGATACAATTCCGGAACTAAAACGTAATGATGATACATTTAACTTAACAAGTCATAAATCAGTTGATGAGCCGTCTACATTTGAAATGTCGGTTCTAAATGCATTTTCATCATTTTCTAAATTGCAGCGCGTAATCGCGTGGTGCTGCAGGTTTTATAAAAACTCTCGCGTCGGTAAGTCTGACAGACTTATCGGCCCACTATCGACATTGGAACTCAACGATGCTCACGATCGTATCGTGAAAATAATTCAGAAAAAATACTTTTCGGATGAAATTGCAGCTCTTTCGTCTGGCAAAACTCACATACCTACCTTACGTAAACTGTCACCCTTCATCGACCCCCGTGGGTTCCTCAGGGTGGGGGGAAGAATTTCTCAGTCGGATCTGCCTTATAACGCAAAGCATCCGCTCCTTCTGCCTAAAAAATGTCATTTTACTACTCTGATAATTAAATATCTTCACATACAATACTTGCACGTAGGTCCCCGGGCCCTGCAAAACATGCTGAGTCGACAGTACTGGATTTTGAGCGCTCGTAGCGTCATCCGATCTATTCTGTCGAAGTGCATAACATGTTTTAAATGCACACCTTCATCAATCCAGCCTATAATGGCTTCATTACCTCCAGCCAGAGTAAAGCCTGGTAAAGTTTTTGATCACGTCGGCTGTGACCTTGGAGGTCCATTTTACATTAAAGGGAGCCTCCGGCGCAATGCGAAAATCGAAAAAGCATATTTGTGCCTTTTTATTTGTTTCTCGACCAAGGCCGTGCACTTAGAGGTCCTCTCGTCACTTTCGGCTGAATGTTTTCTCGCTACGTTAGATCGATTCGTCGCTCGGCGCGGACTCTGTTCTTGCCTCTACTCTGATCGCGGCACGAACTTTGTCGCGTCCAGCAAACATTTGAAAGAGGTTTCTAGGTTTCTCCTTTCAAAAGAGCAGCAAGATTTGATCGCCAACGGATGTGCATCGCGTCACATTAGCTGGAGGTTCAATCCTCCGAATGCCGCAAATATGGGAGGCCTGTGGGAAGCAGGCATCAAATCCGCCAAACGGCACGCCCTGCGCGCGGTAGGCGATAGAGCATTGACTTTTGAGGAGCTCTCAACATTATTTTGTAAAATAGAAGCCGTGCTCAACTCCAGACCTCTTTGTCCTTTGTCGGACAACCCTAACGAGTTCGACATTTTGACCGCTGGTCATTTCTTGATTGGCCAACCGCTCCTAGCCGTTCCTGGGTACGACGACGATGCTTACTCGGGAACATTACTGACTCGTTGGAATTTTGTGAATAAATGTGCACTACATTTTTGGAAAAGATGGTCGAGTGAATATTTACACACTCTGCAACAAAGAGAAAAGTGGGCGTCCACATCTCCAAACATTAAAGTTGGTGACCTGGTTTTGATAAAATCTGACCAGCAACCTGCCTTGCATTGGCCTCGAGGCAGAGTTCACGAGGTTCATCCAAGCTCAGCAGATTCTGTAGTCCGCGTAGTCACCCTCAGGACACAGAAAGGTTTTCTTCAGCGGCCAGTCAACAAACTGTGCCCGCTGCCTACTAACTAACAAAATTGGGATTTAGAAAGCCTTATTTTTAAATATTCTTTTTCTACACTAAGATTTTCTTTATTTTTTATTTCTTTTGATTTTCTTGTATTTTATGTATATTTATAAATATTTTTTTTTGCCACTCATATTCATTTCTGTTCTTTTCACTTAAGCACCATGGAGAAATCATGCTGATTTCGGTGGGGGGTTTGTTAGATCTTGCGCTAATCCATGTATAACTTTCCATCCAATTTCTTACCCATTTCCAAATCTACCTTGGGACCACCGCATATGGTGCATTTTGTGTTGACCTTGTGTCGCGCCTTCAAACCGACGCTACTGAAGCGCGGGAAATATTGCTGTAATTAGTCGCCTTTCAGCATTCATGGCGCATAGTCTTTGCAAGCGAAATCCGTGATTTTGGCTACCTAGTGCTAGTGCTCTGCAGCCCTGAGCAGTTCCAGACAGCCTCCAGGAGAAGGCGGCGCCGCCGAGAGATCAGGGAAGACCAGGATCACCGCCGTGCTGGTGAGTCCCTTCATCCTACCTGATTTCCGGTGTATTTTCTAAACATTACCTCCCATCGTCTCACCCAGCGATCCATGGTTATTTTTTTCTCTTAAATTTATATACAGTCCACTATTTACTCCACATACAGTTTTTAAAAATATGCCACCTAACATAGATGGCTAATACCACACAACTACCGTTATGATATAAGCCCAATGCCAAATATTCACGAAGGAATTAGGTGCCATGCCAGGACCTTCCCTTTATGAACACGGCTCAATACATTACCTTTTCTGACGAATGAATGAATGCAAATTAAATGTTAGGTGTAGAGTTATGGTATGAGCTATGAAAACCTGGGAGAAACCTGCATGCAGATTGAAGTGTTCAATAGTCTCTACTAAAAGGGAACGTCTGTCCACATGCAAGAGGTAATCTCCGTAACCACAAAACAGATCAAGATGCGATTTAAACCAATTTAAAGAGAACATCGCTGGGAACGCTTTAGCGTACATACCATTACGCTAAATATCCAAAGGGCTGAGCAATATCAATGAAATTACTCTCAAACAAAATTAATACTATGCCGTGGCGTATGGTGGCGTTACTTGCGACGTCATTCAAGGATTCACTATTTTCGCACCATTGTTCAGAAAGCGGATGGCGCAGGGCGGAATACCGACTCTTCTATGCGTATTTTGTTCGGGAGGCTGTAGGTTCGAATCCTGGTAGCCTCAATATTTTTTTTCGTATTTGACATTTTATTGTTTATGGGGTCTCGCATATAATAATTATAGCATGGTTTAGACTTATCTCTACTTATATAAAAGAGAACATCTGTCCACATGTTCGAGGTAAACTCCGTAATAAATATTATATATTATATAAAAGGGAACGTCTGTCCACATGCGTTTACACATGCAAAAGTTTACAGAAAATATCGCTGGGCTCACTCTAGGATACATACCATCACGCTAAATATTCTAAGGGCTGAGCAATATCAATGAAATTATTCTCAAACAAAATTAATACCATCCCGTGGCGCATGACGGCGTCATTTTGCCAAAGCCGGTTGGCATAGCGCGCATAATTGACTGTTTCGAATATATTTTGTTAGAGGGAGGCTTCAGGTTCGAATCCTGAAACCTCAATTTGTTTTTCTGTTTTTTTTTATCTCGCACATAATTATAACATGGATTCGACATAATGGATCAAATTTTTTTTTTGTTTTTTACATAACAGTTTAATGGCAAAACTATTTTCCTAAGGAACAATTTTAATTCATGGTAGTCAGTGCGCGAAATTTTGTTGTGCGAAGTACGGCTGAGTTAATCAATGTTCAAACACGTCACTTTTAGCGAACCGCATGGAAATCCTTCAATACTGTCCATACAAAGCGATGCGTTTAACAATACGCTGACATTGATATTGATATGCAATTTTACAGCGCCATCTCTACCCGGATAGAGGCGTTTATTTACTTCATTAGTATTAGCGATGAGAAGTTGGACACCGTTATATTGGTTATATCATAGATGGCGCTGTAAAAAGAAATTCTGAAAAGATAAAAGAAAAACAAGACCGATATTCTGCAAATATTTTCGCCGCAACTATTTACTATGGCATTATATAACTTTATAATTATATTATTTGCTTTTGTGTACAAAAACTTTGTATAGGCCAGACCAGGATTAAATTAGGCATGGGGAACTATCTTTTGTCTCAAAGAAAATCTTGAAAGGTATGAAAATGTGTATGGGTAACCCATAATATCTTCAAACTAGGTATAAGAAAACGCACCTGTTTTTTAATGAATAGTTTCTATGGTTTGGTCAAGAATATGAGTTTGGTGTTGGTCATCACTGATTGCATCTATGTATCTTCTTTCCAGACTCGCTAATTGTACAGACACGCATGGCTTTATTATTCCCGCAAATTTAGGGCTAATTAGCATCAGTGGGCTATTATTATAAGGTAAGAGTGACTTCGAGTTCGGGAGTGAGTTAACTTAAAAATAGCTGGGAAATATATAATTAGTTGATATTTAACGACGAATTCGATCTCACTTTTACCTGAATGGGCCCCCATGCAAAATTATGAGAGGGGTGTGCAAATAAGCAGTAGTATGAAATACTTATAAAAGTTCCACGTCTAGCCTGATTCTGCTCACAACTTAAAAGCTACATGAAATAACTCTAAATTACCAAAGCGGTGAGCATCAGGGTGAAATGCTTATAACTTGAGAACCACTCACCCGATTTATATGCGAATTGTATCTACGTTTGCCATCTCTGAGTGCGCTCGAGTTACGGATGGGTGACCGTTTTAGGTGTTTTGGCTAGCTGTGTTTTGTATAGAGGCATATGTCCAGCAGTGGACGCAATCACGCTCACTGACTGACTGACTGTGTTTTGTATGCCACGTAAAACTTTTGTTCACCTTTCGTAGGGTTAATTCCACCTGGGATGATACATACCATCGCATTGAAGGAATGCATAATCGGGGCATGAATATTGTCGTGTTTTAGATCCATTTGAATGTGGAAGTGTCATTGCGGGAAGATGCTGGTGAACCTGGTACTCTTCGACAGCCTCTTCTGGTGATGACAATCGTTGGCCACGTATTGGTTAAAACATTTTGGGAACAGAATAATGTCACAAGGTGCCAGGTCGGGGCTGTATGCAGGATTACTCATAAGTTCGACGTTTTTAACCTTTGAAAATTCGTATGTCTGCATGGCCGTCTGAGAACTGGCATTGTTGTGATGCAAGATGATGCTGCTTTTACTGTTATTTTTACGGAGTTCGTCAGTTACTTCCATCAAACAGATGGTGTTATACAAATCACTATTCACAGTCTCCAAAGCAACAGTCTGCATGCCTGTCTGTTTCATTTTACGGCGCACATCATTTATCTTTTTGTTGCATAAAGCTGTCCATCACAAAATTAGTCACAAGATTGAAGCGATAGTCGCTTTTCATAGTGTTTCATCGCCAAAAGCAGATTGAAGCCGAGCAAGGCTTTGTAAACTGTCAAATTACACTTAAAATCCTATAAAATCATGCTACGAAAATTTTCAAGTTAATATCATGGTGATATAGACACGCATTTTTTTAAATGACACCACAATGCAAAAACAAGTGACAGTAAGACAAAACAAACATGACAAAACAGCCTAAAAACCGATTGCACGAAGAGAGGGATGAGTAAACGATGTTCATTTTAGTGAACCGCATAGAGTTCCTTCCATACTCTCTATGCAAAGTGACGTGTTTAAGTTGACGTGATTTAGATTTTTTGCCCTTTCGTGCACTCGGCCCTATGCGTTATAATACCAAAATATTTAATTAATTTTTCGATATTTTTTAGCTAAGTGGGCAGTTCCGAAAACTTATAGTGTGCCCCACAGAACTGCCTCCTCAATATTCCGTGGTGTGCCCTATGTATTATAAATGGAAAATGGTATAATATTTCTTATTTCATTAAGGTATATCGGCACCATCCGTTATGATTAAAGAGTAGCAGATAAATTACATCGCTATTGACCAGCCTTTTCGACTAGCCATTTGGGCTACTTTTTATCTAGGAAATAATTCAGCTCGACATCAGTCTAAAACGACATGGACCCGAGCGGAGCCGGGTACCGCAGCTAGTTAACTATGAAACCCTGAGAGAACCTGCATGCAGATTGAAATGTTCAATAGCCGAGAAACCTGTACGCAAATTGAAGAATTCAATAGTTAACTATGAAACCCTGAGAGAACCTGCATGCAGATTGAAATGTTCAATAGCCGAGAAACCTGTACGCAAATTGAAGAATTCAATAGTTAGCTATGAAACTCTGAGAGAAACCTGCATGCAGATTGAAGTGTTCAATAGTTAACTATGAAACCCTGAGAGAACCTGCATGCAGATTGAAATGTTCAATAGCCGAGAAATCTGTACGCAAATTGAAGAATTCAATAGTTAGCTATGAAACCCTGAGAGAAACCTGCATGCAGATTGAAGTGTTCAATAGTCATGTTAATAATAGAGTTGCGAAACCAAAGGTTCATGTCTGTGACCCCGGTGGCCCGGTGCGGTGGTGCCCCGCCGCCGCGCCCGCGCCCCGCTCTCGTGCGATTGTGTATGACGGCTGCATGTTTTGTACCGAGATAATTATACACCGAGCTCTAACGAGTATGATCTCATCTCAGCTACTTCCATGACAAAAAGCGATGAATTTGAGCGGATGAGTACCCGCACGTACATAATCGTATACACCGTAAGCCACAAAATAGTAATACATAGGTTACAAATGGATTGATGCTAGCATTTTATTTGTGTTCCTTTTTAAGGCCTTTTATTTCGGACGCTGAAGAGAATACTTCTAGTCGAGTGGGAAATGGCATTAGATGTTTGCATTCAAGAATGATGACGTATATGCTCGTAAATGTGAATGTAATCATTTGTCTAGCGACAGACTTGTCTATGGTACTTAGATAGCGTCGAGACCCGCGGTCGAGACGATCACGATCTATCGCAGAAGTTCATTGACCTGGTATGCCATTCAATACGCCCATGTAATCTATTCTTTTTTAGACAAGCGTCCCATTCAGATATATAAAACCGGCCAAGTGCGAGTTGGACTCGCACACGAAGTGCTCCGTACCATCGTACAAGATGTAACACAAAAAATCAAGTTTTTGTATTGGGCCCCCCTTTTTATTTAATTTTTTTACCTATTTGTTGTTATAGCGGAAAAATAAATACACACTCTGTGAAAATTTCAGGTGCCTACCTATTACGGTAAATCAATTTTAAGAAATGCATTCTTTGTGCATTGGCCATAGCACAATTTTGCACGGCGACTTCCAAGAAAATAGCAAAATCATCTTCCAGGCCCTAACCTTTCCCAACCCCTAAACGTTGTCAGATTTTAATCATTTTTTATATTACTTTATAAAGCTTCATTCTATGTCCGCATGTTTTTTTTTTGTAAATAACTGTATTTTTCAAGGAAAAAACATCGAAAATTAACGTAAAAAAGATACCTTTTTACCATCGGTGGCTAATACCAATATAAAAGGTTTATGAATAAAATTTAAACATACAGACATAGATTTCTACAATATATTTTAGTATCCAAAATTTCAAAAACCTAGTAAAACATTAAGAGCATGGAGACAGTTATCGCCCGTAGTATGGGGAATTGATAGGGTAACAACTCTCTTAAAAGTTTTGAGCTGGGCTGCCAAACTTATCTTCAGGGCACCGAAGCGCTTCTTGGTGCATCCGCTGTTTGACGCCAAACTTATCGGCCTAGTACGGCATCGCGCAACAGAAAATTGCAAGTTAGCAAAATGTTATGGGCTCGACACAGCAACGTTCAGTAGCAAGGCAACAGAGCATTGGTAGTAGCGTTTTAAATACAAAAAACCAAAATTTTAAAAAGCTTTTAGCTTTCCTTCGGAAAAAGATTACTCACACTAATATTAAATGTGACCAAACTGGCCAAACTCCATGACTCAAGACGGCCCAAGATAATGATTGGTAAATGGTGGTCACCGACATCAATGACGCCATCGGTTTTGCGTATCAACCGCATGAGCAATACGAAAATATTCGATCCCGGAGATTAACAATCGGGGGACCTGCCGACGAAGGTAAGAATTCAAAACTCTGACGAAAATAGAGAAGGAATTCTCTTTTTAATATAATAATTTTGAGAGAGATAACTTGCTGTCTTTGGCCGTCAGTGACGCCCAATCCGCCTGCTATCCGTGAATCGCCGGAAACCGTGCCACGTCTTTTCGAGCTGCGATAGCAGAACTGCGTTGTGGCTCTCGCTGTGGACGCGACGGAGTATACGCGCGGAGGGGCGGCGGCGGAGTCGACGCGGACGATGTGGTCAATTGTGATGGTCGTGAGGTCGGGTGCCGGCGCGGAATGTCACCTTTGAGCCCCTAGTCCGACTTGTCACCTAAATTTGGCGTTTACACCGAACCGATCGACTGGCGTTTTAAAATGTAATGAGAATTGGAGGAGCGCGCGCAGTGGACGTTAAGCGAACTAGCATTTGCGAGTCCAAGTTTGATTTAACAAGCTTATATATCGTCGCCGTAAATACGTTGACGTTGCCGTTTAGGCCGCGTTCAAACCAAACGGATTGTCAGCCGGCGACTCTGAGCGCGCGTTACGCAGTTTAAAGATTTTCCATGCATAACTATTCGAAGTTCCGTAGACGCCGACTTAGTTGAGAACTCGGACTGGTCACACTGTTCGCTTCTCGCCAATCGGACGAGCGAACATGAGGAAAACCCTCGACCAGTGCCGCATACACGTAACTCCAATTTTTCGATGGACCTCGCACTTAACATAAATGAAGTTTTAAGGTGGCCCTTCCCGGCGGGACTAACTTATTAGCGGGCACGGTTCAAAACAGTGATATTGCGCTCTGGGACATTCTCTGTTTCAAAGAAAAAGACAGGATCCGTGATGAGGAGGATGCAACATGTCCACAAAGCAGTCAATGCGCATAGTGTTTGATTTGGTAAGATTTACGAAAAATTTAATTTCGAAACGACTTATAGCTAAAAGTAAACTACGACAGCTGTAGAAAAAAATCTAACAAAAACCAAATTGATTATACATTTTCATGAAACAAATGACAATTTTTTTGAAGATCTTTTTATTTTATCGTTGAGTAATAAACCTCCAAATGTATTGTATTAATCGCGCGAAAAGTTCGAACTTTCGGACCGTACAGCTTCGAAACCAAACACAATTTTACAATGCCAACGGTCATCAGACATCTAGTTCGATCAAATAAAGCTATTTTGAGAAAAATGTTGGATCTCTTACAAAAAATATAGGCATGATCTTCTTTCCACGTTTGTATGGGGAGTTGAGCGGGAAGGCCCACCTTAAGCAGCAGGTTTGAGATATTCCCGTTGTCTAGCATTGTAGCTGTGGTAGTCACCGTTTTTAAGAGTGGTTTGTACCCTGCTGCGGTACCCGGGTCCGCTAGCGAAAACTTCGAATTTTTTTTCGGTCGGGTGGTTTCGGAGATTAGCGTGTACGAACATAGTGGAGACGTGATTTTTATATATTAAGAAGATATTCACATGGCAATGACAAAATTTCAAGATTTATAAACACAGCTCTACACGAGTCCCTTGGTCCTATGTCCACTTCAGCACGAATGGCGTGCTTTTGGTGTCTAAATACTCTCATGAGATAGCGAACGTACACGTCCGGAAACTGCGTGCGTGCACGTTTGCGTATGTCAGCATGTCGTGAGCAAAAGCCGTTGGAACCGTAATTAGTTACTCCTGCTAATCCGGTGACATCATCGTATGCGGCATTTTGGCGAGCCTCGGACACTCTGCCCGGTCACGTCCTCGGGGGTTACCATGGTATGGTGCCATGGCGTCGCGCGACTCGGCTTCCGAGCCTGACAAATATAAATTGGTACATATTATGTGCTTGAAATCATCATGTAACTGTTAGATTGGTTGCATAGCTGAAACATAAATATGATTGCTGTTGAGAGTTCACATATTATTTCTGTCATAACGAATGTGTCGTAAAGGCCGGCAACGCCAACAACTACAACTTACTATTTCAAAAAGTTGTACGAATAATAATAGAGATTTAAACACAAATCATCATTTACTTTTAAGGTGGCCCAACCCGCTCAACTCTCCATACAAAAGGGGAAAGAAGATCACGCCCATATTTCTTGCCAAGGATCCCAAATTTTGCTCAAAATTATTAATCGAACTAGATGTCTGATGACCGTTGGAATTGTAAAATTGTTTTTGGTTACTAAGTTAGAAGGTCCGAAAGTTCGAATTTTTCGCGCGTTTTATACAATAACTTTGGAGGTGGATTACGCAATGATAAAGTAAGAACATCTTAAAAAGATTCGTCATCAGACATAGCTTATTTAATCAAGATTTATAATCTATTTGGTTTTTGTAAGATTTTTGACTACAGCGGTCGTGGTTTACTTTTAGCTATAAGTCGTTTTGTTATAAAACTTTTCGTAAATCTTACCAAATCATACACTATGCACGTTGTCTTTTTTGTGGACATGTTGCATCTTCCTAACGCACGCAACAGCACGGTTTTGTAGCATGCCCGCGAATGAGTTAGTCCCGCCGGGTTGGGCCACCTTAAATACAATTGTTTTCCAGAACCGTTTATTGTTTTGATATGAAACTTGTGTAAAAGTGTTGACTATAATTCTCTTTACAATCGAAGTATTTAGAAGTTTTCTTTCATGTAACTACAGCGCGGGAAGTAATATAAACAGGTATTTCCATGCATTTTTGATAAAACTTATATCCATGATATACGCCTTTTTGTCATTGCATCCAAAGGTTTAAATGTGTACAAATCACGGATATAAGTTAATGTAAATAAAAAAACAAAAACGTATAGACGTAGCTTTGAGCTGATTCATTTTGCAAAATCTCTAAAACATATTTCCTAATTTGACTGAGGAATCAGGCACGAGCCATTGTATGGAACATGATCCCCCACCTCATTATCCTCTTAAGTAAACTTCCAAGTTAATATTCTGCGAATGGAAGTGTGCGAAACCTTTGCGTGGGCGTATGTTTTTTGTTCGGATTATTACTTTGAAAGTCATATTCATATTTGATCAAGTTTATCAAGCATGAATTTTTTTGTTTAATATTGGGACATAGAATTATTTCATGATTGATTCCAATATAGTTCGCTGTATTCAGATGAGATTATCGCCATGTTTAAGGGGTTTGGAACGGTATACCTTTATACGGTATACCAATTTAGTTTTGGACCACCGTGTCGCATCGGCCGCTTCACTTAGCGTTCTTCTTCTTGTTTTTTTTCTTTTTGCTCAACTCTTAAGGTCATAGCCTAATTTTAAATAGCTTGTTATAACCTTTCTCAAGAATTGGGATATCAAATGCAAAAATACATTTTTTTTCAAATCCGACCGGTACTTCCAGAGATCAGTGCTTTCAAACAAAAAAAAACAGACTCTTCACCTTTATTATTTTAGCATTGATATGTTTTAATAACAGGAACGTAATTTTGAATAAAAATAGAAACATGTCCGATCCGTTAAGGCAATAGAAAGTTATGCGAGTTGAAAGTTTGAAAGCAAGGCCAAAATAAATAAACATAACATATAAATGGATCGATTTTTTAACCTTCTCCTCTTTGCAGTCAGTTAATAATGACCAGCATGTTCTTGCATAGTTGATGGGAAAATCAGTAATCCTGTTGTCCTACAATTGTTCAATTTATATTTTTCGATGACTACCAGAGGGCAGGACGCATGGACTTCTCCAAACAGCTTCTGCTGATGCCAGTTATAAGGCATCTTAATAATTTGCATGCGAAAGTTGAGACTAAGAAACGATCCTGTAAAGTTTGCTAGTTAAGATTCTAAATAAATAAACCACATCAACTGGCACCTAAGTGTGCGATACGATGATTTCCCACGATCACAATATTGTGATCGAATGTTCTATTGTGCGGCCGATTTCTTTCTTACCTCCGACGGCGGCAGCTCTCTATTTCACTTCAGTTTCTCCGATCTCTAGCATCGGCGAAGTGCAACTCGACCGGCAGTGCGATTACTGAGCGGGAAATAAGTTGTAGGTTCTGCACTTAACCCAAACCTACCTCAAATTGCTGGCGATCGAAAAGCTAGTGACGACTGCAGGCGGGTATGACCGGGAAAATGTGGGTGCAATATTTTGACATTACAATACAGGCTCTCGCGCATGTGCAGAATTATTTGTTGCTCAATCCGTAGGGAAGCATAACATAACCTAGCATAGCATAGCACAGAACGCACATTTTTTAGTTGATTTTTTTTACAACGCTCAAGGCGTAGTCAAATACGTGGCAGTACTTCTTATCAATAGATATTGCTTACTTTAACCTGCGTAGAAAACACGAAATTTCATTTCATACTTTGATATTTTTATTCAAACTTCCTGACGGCTATAGCCCTGATTGCAGGAAGGGACGTATGAGTTAATCATTGTTCAAACACGTCACTTTTACTTAACCGCATGGAGTTGCCTCGGCTTCTGTCCTTACTATCCGTAAAAAGTTACGTGTTGAATTATCCGTTGATTTTGTGTCATTTCGTGCACTCGGCCTTTACTCCTACCATGCTTATTTATGAAGGCCGTCCGCCGCGTGCCGGCGTGCAAGGAATTCTCAGTTCTCTGCCTCAATTAAGTTATATTTGTTTTTATTTGGCTAAACTCTCCTACCATTCTGTTGTACATTTTAGCTATCGATAATTTGAAAATGTGGAGTTATAGTTTTAATTTGTTTCAAATTTGTGTTGCTTCTCTCGATCTCTTAATGCCAATAGGTAATATGGACTAGTCTATTTCACTCCATACGATCGCCAATCATACATAGCGATTATATTATAACTGTTTCGGCAGTTATGGTTACACGGCATGGCATAGTGAAGACGGTACATTCATATGGAATGGGGACCTTGCTCAACGCGAATGCGACATGTCAAGGGGCTAACACCAATACATTACATTACATTATTAGAATTACATTGTGGTAAATCTGCAAGCATACTACTGAATACAAGATTAGATAAGATCTCCCGTTTACCGATCCTATTCTTTTCGATTCCCCTCGCGGCCCAAGGACGCGCCCGCCACCCGATCCTCATACATTCTGGAGACGGCTGCGCGGGACACAACAAGAAGCGAATAGATTAATCCATCTTATTTGTAGTATTGTATTCGGTAGGATGCTTGTAGATTTGCCGGAATCGAATGTTGATTACAACCATAGCTATTTTAGTAGAGAGGACATCATGAACATTTTAATTTCGTTTATTTAAATTTTTGGTAGTCAAACTACACCAAGTTATGTAACATACTACTTATATTGCCGCGGATTCGGATTGCAGTAAAGAAGACCTCGCAAAGAAACTTCACTGCTTTACAGAAACAGCAACCCTCAATGCAAAGAAATTAAAAATATAAATTACTTACAAAAAAGTATACATAATATATAATAATATGTCATTTACATTATTACATTGAACTTCTCGCTGAAGTTCCCCTGGTGCTTCGTTATGCAGGGTTGTTTGGGGAAGTAATTTGGAATTCACATCCTTAATCACACCTTGCGAATCGGAGTCCTCGGTTGAGATACTAGTCGCAACTGAAACAAACGTACGAGACCAAACAAACGTAACACTAGTTTGCTTCAAAGGTAACATTTTGGCCATAAAACATGTGTCAAAATGCGGCAAGAAAGCATTACTTTCTGTTGCTTTTACGACACATGTCTGTGACCAGCACTCATTAAGAGGATAATTTATTTGCAAAATTTCAGAAAAATATTTCTTTGTTTTGACTGAGGAAACAGGCCCGAGCCATTGTATGAAACTCGATCACCTCATTATCCCTTTAAAAATAAAAAATGCAGGTTGGGCTACTGAACTAAATGTGCTATAGACCTGTACCCGAAGTCTCAGTTGTCACCTAAATTGGCGTTACGGCAAACCGATCGACTGGCGTTTTCAAATGTATGGAGAAATTGAAGAGCGCGCGCAGTGGGCGTTAAGCGAATTAACATTTGCGAGTCCGAGCTGGATTTGACAGCTTACTCAACGTTGCCGTAAATACGTCGACTTTGCCGTTTACGTCCCCCCGCGTTTTCATACAAATCGGAAGTCCGCGTTTGACTTTGACAGCGTGAAGAAGTAAAACCACAGAATATCTAGTAAAAACTTGTATGGAGTTTGACGTTTTTACGGAACTTCGAAGTTACGTAAACGCCAATTTAGGTGAGAACTGAGACTACCGGCTCTGAGTAAGAATATCCAAGCGCATATTTTGCGAGGCACCTGGCCTTGTCCTCTCTACTGTTGCCAAACGAAAGGGTGTGGGCGGCGTGACACGTATAATACTGTAGATTAGAGCCGGTCCTGGCGTGTTCACTCGTGACGTGCCTTTTACTGCCGTTTTATTAAATGAATCAGCGGACATGTAGATGCGACTTTGTTTTGCAATGTCAGCGACCGCACCGTCCTATAAGGTCATTATCGTCTGCGATCTATTACAACGGAAATACCGTAATATGATGAGATATACATCGAAATATTTGGTTACATGTTAAACTTCAGTCCTAAAAGAGATTTTTTTCTCAATGGTTCTTTTAATAAACGAACAAAGGAAATTTAAATTCGAGAGTCCGCATCAGTTTGCGCACAGAGACCCTAGTCCCAGTTGTCACCTAAATTAGCTTTTACGGCAAACCGATCGGCTGGCGTTTTCTAATGTATGGAGAAATTGAAGAGCGCGCGTAGTGGGAGTTAAACGAACTAACATTTGCGAGTCCGAGTTTGATTTGCTTACTCACCGTCGCCGTTAATACGACGACGTCGACGTTGCCGTTTACGCTCCCGACTTCGCGTTTTTATACAAATCGGAAGTCCGAGTTTGACATTGACAGCTTAAAGAATTAAAACCACAGAATATCTGGTAAAAACTTGTATGGAGTTTGACGTTTTTACGTAACTTCGAAGTTCCGTAAACGCCAATTTAGGTGATAACTGGGACTAGGAGCTCTCGAGGGCACAGGTTGGTTTCTTGCGCGCGTGAGGCATTGAACTCGTTCGTTTGGCAATGCGGTGTTTCTTACATTATTATTTCTTACCTACAAGCGTGGGTCGATAGTAAGTTCTACGCGTAGATAGCGCACGCTTGAATTATGATGAATCATTGCCTCATGGTGTTGGGCACAGAACAAGTAATATCAATTGGTACGTGTTAATGTTAGCTTCACGCTTCCATCTCTTGTTGTTGGCACTTGTAGATTAGTTTAATTGTATTTAAGGTAATATTTTTACTGTTATACGTTTGAGGAGTGCCTCAAAGAATGGAAATATTTGTTTCACTGCGCACGTTTAATGTTTTATTGAAAAATTTGAGTTATGACAAGATTTTTTTAAATTGATATATTTTTGTTTCATGTTGTCTTCCTGCCTCATTTATCGATTATTTAATTAGAACATCAGTTATTGTCACTGAAGACATTTGTTTATAGTAGGAAGTATAAAATTTACTTTACTGTTACATTAAACTTACTTTACGTTAAATTTACTTTTGTGTCATTTTGTCGGAATACATTTTTCAGAAATCAGTTAAATTTATAATAAGTTTAGCTTTTTCGTTATGTTACTATGTGATCAGGTCACTGTAGTAGTTCATGACAGAAATAATAGTAATAAAACTAAACGTGGACATGTAAAACAATTTTTATTTTTTCTTCTTGTTGCCACTGGAGTAGAGCATCGCTTCAAGGTCCTTGCTAGTGGTGACGCTTGGTTCAGGTCACCTCTTCCCCTAAAATATGGTTGAGAGAGGCGATGGCTGGACCCGGCGTGATGCTCGTGAACGGGTGCTGTTTGTGGGGACTGGCCTGCTCCAATTGGCAACATGTTAGATGACGGACATGACTTTGCAGAAACCGATATTTGTCATGAACTGTTGCATACGGCATTGTGAATGGTAGATTGTGTGAATTAATATTAATTTAATGTATTGACATAAACGGGTACCAATAACCCGTATATCTGTAAGCAGTGGCAAACAAATTTGTAAACTTAGACTAAGTGGACGTT
This sequence comes from Incurvaria masculella, assembly GCA_946894095.1. Taxonomy (NCBI): domain Eukaryota; kingdom Metazoa; phylum Arthropoda; class Insecta; order Lepidoptera; family Incurvariidae; genus Incurvaria; species Incurvaria masculella. The sequence continues at coordinate 11,609,243 of OX335647.2, forward strand.
GAAAAAAATCAGCGAAGTTTCTTGCCAGTTCTTCTTCGCCGTGAATGCTGAACTGGCTAATGATAAAATATGACAAATCCGAGTGCAGTGTGCTGCCTGTGGATGATGAGTAAACAATAAACAACAATTTTCCTTTGCATTTGAGTTTCCCACATATAATGATGGAAACCCCTCTTCACTAGAGACGTTCGCTATTTGTTAATATAATACCACATTTCAAAACTTATAGCTATATTTTTTTTTTATCATTAGTTAGTTTTAAGCCTGTTTGTTTTCCTGAATAAAAAAACATACTCTAAAGAAAACTACACATGCTGCTGGTTTTACAATATAAAAAAAATGATTTATGATAAAGTTGCGCAATCTGCCTGCTTGTATTTTTACGTTTACGGCCATAGCCATATCGCCCTCTAGTTAAACAGCTGATTTCAAAAATATTATCATTCCCGTATTGGCATCATACGAGTTACAATGTGCTTACACGGAAATTAGGTCGCGCAAGGTCATAAAGATATAATGAAAACCGTAAATTAATGAAGCTTATAGAAAAAAAAAGTAATACTCATTACGATGCGTGCTCTAGTTGGGACATAGGCTGAGATAAATAGTCGTAACCGAAACTAAGGCTGAGATAAATATTCGTCACCGAAACGAATGCTAACGCAAAGTAGTACTTTGTGACGTCATTTGGCATTGCTTTGAGATTTCGTCCATACAAAATGTGTCAAAGTGACGTCACAAAGTACTACTTTCCGTTAGTCTTAGTTTTTGTTACGACTATTTATCTCAGCCTAAGACAAATTAAAAGTAGTACTTAGTGACGTCACTTTGCATTACTTTAAAGACTTCCTCCATACAAAATGTGTCAAAGTGACGTCACAAAGTACTACTTTCCGTTAGTTTTAGTTACAGATACGACTATATATCTCAGCCTTAGACTTAAGATGCATGAACCATTCTCAAATTATTATAATATATGTGCAGTATAATGCATATTGCAGTACCCAATTACTAGCTATGTTCTCTCAAGTAAATCCACCAGATTTCACTTGGATATATTCATCCTCACCAACACGGCGTTGAAACTACTTTCTTAATCTTAACACTCCTACTATCTGGATTGGACTTAACAAATATCTCTAGTTGCGCTTTTCTGTGCCTCCGAGTTAGGTTAGGTAAGTCATAATTTGACAATTTCATCCTGTTCGTCGGTCAACGCCTCGTAACTCCTACATTTTCCAAAAGTTTCATATGTAATCCCGATATTGATTGGCGTAGGGTGAGAATGTCGGAAAGCTGTTTGTTTCAGATGATGTTTCAGAATCATAAATTTATTTGTGGTGCAAATATAAAGAGGTCTACATAATTACACAGCACATCGTCAGTTTTATGTCGTACACATACCAATTATAATATATAACATATTTTTTTATGCGCTGAGAAATTACTGCAAATTGTAAAAGTTTGTCTTGAGAATCCATTTCCTTAATTCTCGTTTAAATGTATTTAATATTTTCATTTTGTTTTATTTGTATAGGAATTTTGTTATATATTTTTATATATGCCTTTTTCGTAAAATGATAAAGAGTGTTTCAAGTTCATCAGTTTACACTTATTTCGTGTGTATACCTGTGAGTACGACAATTATACTCTGATGGATTCCTCTTTACAAATATAGAAGTTCTTAGAATGTAACGACAGTGAGTAAGCCTTCAGTGGTTGTGTGTAACATAAAATATCCGGGTTTTCTTGATGTCTGTTGAACTTTTAAATTATTTATATATATTATGCATACATTTATTCATTGTTTGCTTCAAACTGATGCATTTAGCGTATTCAGGGTGTTTGGTAAGTCAATAATGAATTTAAAGTAAAATCGACAACGCAAACCCAACTCAATAATAAAAGATATGGAACTTGTGTGAAAGTGGCCAAATTTTTACCTTTTCTAGAAGCGTATGAAATAATGAAGTTATTTCCATAATTTGTTTGCCCCGTGTCATATTTTTTTTAATAATCCTCTTCGATTTTTTAAACGAAATGTCATTTATCACCCTTTATTTCTAATATTATGAATATTTTGAATGCATTTATTATTTTGGAGTAGTCTCGCATTCATCAGCTATTATGGCTGATAAAATGCCCAGAGTGTAGTAGTTATTTCACAATCATCACTTTTTCATAATAAAACAGAACATTTTTAAAAAAACCTAAAACTTAAATAACTCAATAACTATTGACTTTCGACCCCATTTCACTGTGCTAAATTTGTTGCAAATTAGCTCTAGAATAACCCCTTAGAAGGAATGTATCGAATTACCAAACAACCTGTACATCCTAGATATTCGTCTCAAACAAGGTGGCCTTCATATCGAGTCTGGTGTAATGCAAAATCCTAACTTAAGTTTTATGAACTCAGTGTTGCAGCATCTATAGATAATCAATCATGAATATCTATCTAGCCTTGCTTGTCGGCGTAGGAGGCTAATGTTTAACTCTTTATCGAATCGCAACGCTTAGGAAGACCTGGGTCTTACAATGGTTAATAAACTCGCCGGGTGAACAGGCAAGTGAGTGATAAAATCTGACGTTTCGTTGCATTTCGCACCATGCAACTATCATAATATATATTGTGTTATTCGGCCAAGTAACTAAGTCTAATAAACGTGCCTGATAATCACTCACTTCCCCTCTGCCATGCCTGGCCTCGCACATATAAACTTCTGGGGAATAAAGCTTTCCGTCAGATGTAGAATTAGGCTAGGCATAATGGTCCTTCTCCTGTCAAAGATAACGATTTCAAAACCCTGGAGTGCACATTCAATTATTATGTACTACGTACCCTCAATGAGTGTGCACTTTTTTCTTGTCCAAGATTTAAACGTGCAACGAATTCACGGTTCAAAACCCATGTACAACTGTGGCGTCCCCACCACGTCGTAGGGTGAAGCCTGCCTGCAAACACCATATCAAATTAAATATTGACGAAGCCATCCAGTTTTATTATAAGACGCTTAAAAAAAACTCGATTGCTTCTGTCCTAATAAACGAAAACCTGCCCATTTTTAAAATCTGATCGCACTGCTACTAAGTCGATGTCGCTGTTCAACCTAAAATTAAATTGAAAATTACGTTGATAATCAGAATTCTTGAAAAGGCATAAAATATGAATTGAAATATATATATTTCTATACAGTTCGCCTGAAATAATGGCCTGCATTTCAACAAACATATACGGTGAATCTTTTATACGTAAAGGCTTAACCTTAACTAATTGCTCGAAATTCACTGAATTAATTCAACGACTTTGTACCTACATAATATAGAGCCGAGTGCACGAAAGGATACAACATCGAAAATCAACGTCAATGTATGATTATACACGTTACCTTTTTATGGACACTATGGAAATCAGCTGAGTCAACTCCATGCGGTTCACTAAAAGTGACGTTTTGTTCAAACAATGATTAGCCCAGATGTCTCTTGATAATTCTATGTATTTAATGAATACGACATTACCGTTATCTCATTAATTTCAGTTTCAGCTACATCTACATTTGAAGCATTGTAATCAAATTTTGAAAATAATCAAATGTGGATGTCGCTGAAACTCAAATTAATCAGCTATCTCTTTTTGAAATCGGGCCATAATATCTAAGAATAATTTACGTTCTGTCATCCGAGAACATAGCGAAATGATTGGTCAAACATGAAATTTTCCGAGGAGGGAATTCGGGCAAAATTTAGACGTTATTGTGGTGAAGCCTGCCCAATGCCTAGAGCTAAGAATAGATTATTTGTTCACTCCCTTGATTCCTTGACAAGTCGACCTGGAATTGGATTGCCAATGTGGTATTCATCGCGGCGATTATTAACTATGAACGAGCTACTCTCGCTCGTCTGTACGACCTCGAATTGACCGTTAGTTCCGTACTAGTTAAGGCTGGGATGAAGGTTGATACTCACCGCATCTGTAGTGTGATAGTAGTCTTATACAATACATTACTTGAGCAATTATAAATGGATGGACTTCTCTAACGCTAAGTTGACACGCAGCGAAATTAAGAATTTAGCATCAATCAAATGGTATAATAACCTTATGAATGCAAACATATTTACATTAAATTATAAATGTTAATGCATTTTTTTATGTTGTAGATTTAATATTTTATGAAAAGCTGGAAAAACTGTAGTCTCATGAGCTCCATGCTGCATGCATTTACACACTTCGATCCCAAAGTCAATCTAGAAGATTATTTCTTGAATTCAAGTCGTCAGGACATCATCAGAACATTTTTACAACAGGTGCGCTGTATTATTTAACGAAATTATCTACATATGTACCTTCGAATTTCTCTGCCGCCACTCCGCTCTGTTGTTACATTTAAAGCTGTTATCGTAATAAAAAACATTTAATAGGCACTATTAATGTTTTATTACTTTCAACTGCTGCTTTATGTCATCTATATAAATTAAATACCGAGAATAGTGTTAAGGTGGCCCAACCCGCTCATCTCCCCATACAAAAGGGGAAAGAAGATCACGCCTTTATTTCTTGTCAGAGATCCAAAATTTTACTCAAAATAGCTTTATTTGATTGAACTAGATGTCTGATGACCATTGGCATTGTAAAATTGTGTTTGGTTTCCAAGTTATAACGTCCGAAAGTTCCGATTTTTCGCGCGTTTTATACAATAACTTTGGAGGTGGATTACGCATTGATAAAGTAAGAACATCTTAAAAAGATTAGTCATCAGACATAGCTTATTTAATCAAGATTTATAATCTATTAGGTTTTTGTTAGATTTTTTACTACAGCGGTCGTGGTTTACTTTTAGCTATAAGTCGTTTTGAAATTAAAATTTTCGTAAATCTTACCAAATCATACACTATGCACATTGTCTTTTTTGTGGACAGGTTGCATCTTCCTCATCACGGAGCCTGTCTTATTCTTAGAAACAGAGAAGGTCCCAGAGCGCAACAGCACGGTTTTGTACCGTGCCCGCAAATGAGTTGAGGCCGCCGGGTTGGGCCACCTTAAGAAAAACCCAAAGTAATTTTCGCAATCTCACAATCGATGTGACGTAGGTTACGGGAGAAACAATCATCTTACCTTAGTAGAATGTCTCATTTTTATAGATCCTGCATGTGAAATATGTTTTTTTTAAGGGAACACATACATGACTAATGCCCAACACTGATCGTGGCAACTAGGTGCCTTGCCAGGACTTATTGTTCGCACGGCAAAATTGAAGTAAATGGAAAATACGGACAATTTTCATTGCGATTGCCTCCATCGTTACAAATCCATCGTTACCAACCTAGTAAGTAATAAAGGGGGTCCTAATGCGCTCATTTACTCCATGTTTTCTCCTCTCTCCTTCTCCTTTACAACTCAAAAAAGGCGCGACAAGGCGCGACCATATTTTTGGGATAATTAAAAAAAATAGTAAAAAAACTTATTATCTGGAGACCTCTTAACATTTTTTGATCAGCGCTATGGTGGTATCTACGGTGCATTATTCCAAACCGAAACCGAGTGTTCACTGCTGCCGCATTAGGAAAAAGATAAGGACATTCCTTGGTGCGAGGCACGGGACTGGGTGGGCGGGGTGGGGGTTGGGGGCGGCAGGTTCGGTTTGCACCGGAATAATCTCATTACGGGGGTCGGAGTCGCCCCGCGCCCACTCACCTCGCACGTCGCGCAGGTAGACAAACACAACCATTGGGCCCCGGCGCGCCCACGTTTATATCGCCCGTTACGGATGGATGAATAGACCTTTGGTGGTTGATATTCGGAAAAAAATCTATTTGTATCTCGTACTTTTCGCAAATACGGACAGGAAACAATAATAATAGTCTGGTGGGGTAACCGTGGACAGTTGACTCGCCGGGGAACAGGCGTTTCAATTTGACGTTTAGTTGCATTTCGTACCATGCTAACTGTCAAATGGGTGCTTTCGGCCCAATTTTTGTTTGTGTGTATTAAATTTAGACTAGATTTAGGTACATTGACGATGGCACTATACACCAGATTTAGATTAAGTTCGTAAAATAATGTTGACTAGTATTACATTGAAGATGGCACTATACACCAGATTTAGGTTAAGCTCAATATTCATAATTCAGCATCATAATTATTGTTTTTTTTAAATCTTTTTTTTATTAATAATTTTTTACGTTTCTCCTTATGTTTTTCTTGCGAGCGGTGGCATTGATTAATTAACTACTTAAGTTTTCAACTTATTTTGTGACTGGCAAAGTATGTTTGCCAGTTCTTATATGCATGGAAATAGAGTATGCGACATTTATATTTTTGACATAGACCTAGCATAACGATTCTTGACATGTTTAAGTGTAGGTTACCTGCCTATGAATGCAATAAAACAATACAATACAATGAGCTGAAATTTACCAGTTACGAAATGCAACTAAACGTCTGATTTAATGACTGACTTGCTTGTTCACTCGGCGAGTAAAACAAGGCCCGAATTGAAAAAGTTTTCAAATTAATTTGAGTTTCAGCGACATCTACATTTGAAGCATTGTAATCAGATTTTAAAAATAATCTGAAAGAGTATTGGTCGTGACATTCGTCGGAAGCAGGACTTGAACCTGTGACCTTTGGATTACATGTCCACTGCTCTAAACCAACTGAGCTATAAACTCAAATTAATGAGATAACGGTAATGTCGTATCCATTAAATACGTATCCACTCATACCAATTTTTGCTAAGGTATTTGAAAAAAATATGTTTTCGAGATTGAACAACTTTATAAATAAATTCAATCTTATTAAACCGGAACAGAATGGCTTTAAAAAAAAATTAATCTACTACTCTTGCAATATTTAATCTCTTGAAAAGTGTTACTGAATGTATTAACTCAAAAACACCTGCCACTGTCATTTTCATGGATATGAGTAAAGCCTTTGATCTTGTATCTCATAAAATACTACTCCAAAAACTACTGGAATTCGGGGACCAGCATATAAATGGTTGGAGTCTTACCTGGGTAACCGGTTACAATGCACAGAAATATTAAAGTACTCAGAAACGTCTAGATGTGTACAACAATATAGATCAGAGTACAGAACCAACTGTCACGGTGTGCCTCAGGGCAGTATATTGGGTCCTTTGCTTTTTTTATTGTACATCAATGACTTACTAGATTATATTAGTCACCAATGTGTTTTATTTGCTGACGATACCTCAATTATTATGAAAAGTATTGAACCGGAGTACTACGAAAAAGAAGTAAATTCAGCACTAGCGCAAGCAATAGAATGGTTACATCTTAATAATCTTGTAGTCAACCTAGAAAATACCACATTTATGAAATTTTTTACACAACAAGGTAAACCTGTCTCTTTAAAAATTATGTATAATAGTCAACAACTGAGAGAGGTAAGCGAAGTAACATTTTTAGGATTGAAACTAGACTGCCACTGCAATTGGAAGGCTCACATAGACTCAATGTGTTCCAGGTTGAATAGATTTGTATATGCCCTCGAGAGATTACGTTCTGTTACATCACAAGAAACTGCGTTAACAGCATACCATGGATATGTGGCATCAGTTCTCAAATATGGTATAATATTGTGGGGGAATTCAACTAAATCAAAGAATGCATTTATTGTGAAAAAAAAATATTATAAGGTCAATATCAACCAGAAAGATTGGATTCCTGCAAACAATTATTTAAAGAGCTGAACATATTGACCTTACCTGCACTAAACATTTATGATGTTTGTTTATTTGTTTAAAAATATCCACATTATTTTAAAAATATCAGCTTCATCCACCAATACAACACACGAAGTCGGAGCTCTAACAAATTAAGCTACACGCAACCTAAGATTGCACTGTATCGCAATAGCGTATTTTTTATGAGCACAAACATATTTAATAATATACCGATTAAGTTTAAAGACCTGGACTTCAATAATTTTAAAAAAGGTTCATTTAATTGACTCGTAGAAAAATGTATTTATTCTTTAGACGATTTCCTAAACATTAAAGAAAGCTAAATTGTAAATGTAAGGTATAAGTTAATTATGTTTTATCATGTTTGTATATAAATATGTATCCTTATTTAATTTTTGTACGCCATAGCTGGCAATCTTGTGGAGATACCGAAAAGTTTTTTAAGTAACACTGTAACACCCATAAGAGCACAAAATAAATTTCATTTTATAAAATTATCAAGTTTTCAAATTGTCGATTATATGGTTTTAAACGATTATATGGATGTCGACGAAAACCCATTTTCTCCACACGGGTAAAGACATTATATGGTTTCGACAAAGGTCATTTTAGAACCTAGATTATTATTCGAGCCTAGAAACAGTTCGATAAGGACCTAAGAAACAATAATGCAAATTTGTATGTATTGTTGGTCTAACTTTCATTTAAAGATAAAACTGCAAGTCTATGGTGCTCAAATTGGGCATATATTCATAAAAGTTCAAAAATATTGATAAAAAAATTAGTGTCACATATTTACCCCTATATTTTTCAAATATCACTCATCCGTTTACTTTTTAATTTTTCATGTTCTCGTAATTTTAAAATGTGGAGTAGTTATTTTTTAAACGATTACATTTGGTATTCCTTACGCTCATATGGAACTGAATGCAATCAGCTGTTTACATGCTCTTAATAAGTCATCCAATACTGCGGCTTAAATATCGATAACGCTGGCAAACAAATAGTTTTTATTTATTGACGAAAAAAAAACCACATACAGTGCATGCGCACAACGCATTTAGCTTGTTTCACGTCGTCTGTTCTATTCTTATCTCGCCTAATGTTCACGTTTTCTTCCAAACAATGTGTATACACGGCAGCCATTTAGTCATTACCGAGGAATGCAGTCAAATGGCTGCGCTAGATAGATATAAGTGGTCAATGTACTTAACCCATGCGTGGCCGATAGTTCCAATAATACTGCCACCGTACGTCCAACCAACATCGCACACCTTGCCACTTACGAGGCGGACTTATGAACTACAAAAAAATCATTGATAAAAGAGGAAGGGATAAATTGCTAACGTCGTACCAGTGTTGAATAAGTCCACAGGTGGCGTTGCAATTCACATTTCAGAATACATTAAATATAAACCAATGAATATCTTTTTTTAGGGTTCCGTACCCAAAGAGTGAAAACGGAACCCTATTACTAAGCCTCCGCTGTCCGTCCGTCCGTCCGTCCGTCCGTCCGTCTGTCACAGGGCTGTACCTCAGTAACCGTAACAGGTAGACAGCTGAAATTTTCACAGAGTGTGTATTTATTTTGCCGCTATAACAACATATAGGTAAGATTAAACAAAACAAATTAAATTAAAGGGGGCTCCCATACAAAAAACGTGATTTTTTTGTTTTTTTTTCTACGATGGTACGGAACCCTTCGTGTGCGAGTCCGACTCGCACTTGTTTTTAAATGACATTACCTTATTTATAGTTAAAATGTAACGTTTTCATTGGGCCTACCTAGGAAACATTTGGAATCAAGCTTAGTTGAATGACGGTGTAAGTAGTTCTGGCAGTGACCGGAGATGGCGCTGTTTACAAATGTTTTGTTAGTTGTATAACTTTAGTTATCTATACCTTCCTCTTTAATCTATGACAAAATGACAATTTCTATGGTTGTCGATATAAAATGCAAATAATCAGCAGATATGATCTATTTAATGAGTGTTCTCAACATTTTATAGCGTAAACGTCGCGCGCGCTTGTTTTAGCATATTTTTACCCAGAACTGATTAGGGAGTGTTATGCGAGTTCAGGATCTTATATTGATGGGCTACATTGAACTAAATGGAAAACACGCATAATTTCCATCTCCGTTCGTTCAATGTGATGGTTCCACTCCGGGCGGGACTAGTAAGTAAGGAAGGAAACCTACAGTTTACGTGGAATCCAAACCACGACCAGCTTTAACGGTTGAAAACGCTCACCCATCTAAAGCCCTACCGCGCTCAGAGTTGCTTCACCAAGCTTATCGACGCAAGGCGTCACGTCACTGGGCTGACTTGATGAAGAACAATGTTGATAAAAATAAAGGCTGGTTGGACATAAAAATGTCAACGCGATCTCGGAAAGTATTTCTATATTTGACTAACACAAAGACGCATGTTATTATTATGTTTTCCTTTTCCAAAAAATCTTGAGCCAAACATCTTGTATTTGAGTCATATGAAGTACATAATAATTAATGTAAATGTAGAGTATCAAAAGAGCCTGTAGTCTTGCGGTCAAGTATGGGGAGAGGGTCAACCCCATGTCGTGGACCCATGGCTTCGATAGGGGTTGCACAAATCAATCGATTTACTTCCCATCTGCGAAAATTGTGTCCGCTTTCACTTCATAACCTTAGGGTAGGCCAATTTAGCCTAGGGTTGGCAGTGAATTTAAGGCGTCGGTAACAAATACTAAAAACACTGTTTTCTGTTAAATGTAGCCGTGCTCTAATAATTAAAAGGTCCTGGAAGGGAACCTGATCCTTCGAAAATTCTTGGTGGATGTCTTGAGAACATTGGAAACATTTAAAATATATCTGTCAAGTGTGAATTTCGTACACGTGCTCGGCATCCCGTCGCGCGTCGACGATTAGTCCCCACCCCCCTTATTAGTTGACATACCCCTGGTTTCACCACCTCCAGTTACCTGAAATCCGATAAGTAACTTTCGACTACGTGGCATATTTAATGGTGTAACCGAAAAGTAACTTTGGGATTTAGGATGGTTCCATTAAAAGTATTTCTGCGTTAAGATATCAGGCGTTCAGAAAGCGCTACAAAATATAACATAGCAAACAGTTTGCACAACTAGGTACACAACGTTTAGCATTTCTGCATTCCTTTAGCATACTTTCGAAAAGTCGGACCGCACGAAACTTTATGTTTGCATACTCCATTAGAAACTTTCAAAGTATTTGTTAAATAAAGTAAACGTTAGGTTATCCGACGTCATTTACATTAAAGCATTGTTATCAGATTTTTTAATTATGAGAAAAATTGTTTCGTCTGGAAATTAGTAATTTTGTTTAGTTGAGGGTTGCTGTTTCTTTTGTTCTATGCCTTCAGCTGTTCTACCAAAAAATTAAGTTTGGCAGATGCATTTAGGGTAGTGTATATATTTTTTTAGTTAGGTCTAAGAGTTTTATTACATCACATTATTGTATGGACCAGTTTAGTTTCTTTGTGGATTCTTCTTTGCTGAGTTTATCCAAACCACGGATCTATCAGTTTGTGACGTAACTTAGTTTAGTTTGACTACCAAAAGTTTAAATATGAAAATTCTTGAAATGGAAATGAATGTTAAAAAATATGTGAATTAATAAATCAAACGAAGCCTATATGCACGATCATCGTGCTTAGATTTCTTCAAATCGTTAATGTATTTTTTGCACCGTAGCCTGTTTGATTATAGACACAAAAGTTATGCAGTTTTTGCAAAGACACCCAGTGAGTCTGCCGCCCCCTGGTGGTGCCAGTAAGGAGAGACGAATGCCTACTTGGTCACGAGCCTGCCGTTGCTAACAACGGCGCAGTTGCAAGTCGCTGCGGTAAGCGAGCACGTGCCCAGCCTGCCGAGTGGCTTGTGCAATAAGGCGGATAGTGTATCGACTGTCTTAGACCGGGAGCCGTGTTATTAACGATTTTTTATGTAACTGGAGATGTAGGACTACTACCAACCAGGTGCCAGCCGGAACCTTCCATATATTGCACGGCTACATTGAACTGGATGGAAATCTTTTCTTTCGCTTCGAATATCGTTCATTCAATGCGATGGCACCAATCCGGGCGGGATTAACTCTACCACGTAGTAAGTAACTGTCGTATTCATAGTAGGCGGACTCTAGTGCGCGGATTATTGCCGGACAAAACCGGTTTTTGTATGGTAAGACCGGTGCTAATCCTGTACTAAGTTTTCACAGGTTCACTTTGAATGCGACTTTACGGGGTTGGCTAAATTGGATTATTTTTCTTAATACAATTCACGTTTAATACACTGGTTTTACGAACAATGCATTCGGAGCAATACGAGTAGCCAGGTCGCCTCTGACATTTCTCCGCCCCGTTCATGCGCCACTTTTTTTCTCTTTCCGAGTTGGTTAAGAACTGCATTTCGTTACGAATGCGAGCTGTTCCATGGTTCGGAATCCATTTAAAACTGTATTTCCCTTTTCCCTGCTAGGTGGTAGGCCGCCCCGTATAATACCATCTCATTAGATGAAAATATGAACGAAGCGGCAATGGAAAATTGTCCGTGTTTTCCATACCGTTCAAGTACAGATTCTAAATAAATTTTATTTATTTTTCAACAAGAAGAAATCACTTTTAGAAATTAATGCGCTTTTCCAGGCTCGATCCAGATGAGTGCTGTAAATTACGTATTATACGTTAGGCGTGTTTGTAATTTCAAAAACATTTCTTCCAGAGGCCGCATTCTGTGCACTCAACGCTATGATAGCGTGCAGGCTATCCACGACACTACCATACCAAAAACACATCATACCGTATCGTACCGTGCGCATTTAGTGTACAGAATGCGGCCTCTTGGTTAAGGGGACATGTGAACCTAGAACGACTGTATCCGATAAGTTATTGTTTCATATTTTTAGTTTTCTTAATAAGCACTTATTAACAAACATGATTATCGGAAATCCTTCGCACGAAACCATTTTATGATTTAGATTAAGAAAAGTTGGTCCTTGCCATTGAAATTCTAGCCTTAAACTGGTTTGATTTTTTTTTAACCCGATAACTCCTACGACATAAGCGATGAGGGTATATTATTTTAATTTTATTATATACATCAATTGATCCTCTAGGGTCCCCATTTGCAAAAAATAATAATTTTGGCTTTATATTAATTATGAGGAATAAAAATATGAGCGATTCTGGGGGAATTCGTCCTTGATTTGTTCAGAATCGCTAATGTTTTAAATCATAGTAATTAGCATATAGCCAAAATGAAAATTGTTTCCAAGCGGGACACTAGATAATTGATTAGTGAATTAAATTAAATTAATAATTGATACTCCCACCGCTTATGTTGCAGGAGTTATCGCTTTTCAAATCAATTTAAGGCTTGAATTTGAATAGCAATGCCCAACTTTTATTAGTCTTAATCATAAAATAGTCCAATGTTAACTATTTCCAATAAGTTTGTTTGCAGAAAAGTGATTATTAAAAAAACTAATAATGCAAAACGAACGCTAATCTGATACTGTGGTTCTGGGGTCTTATGTCACCTTAAATTGTTATCGGAGCCAGCTCAGCGCCTACAGGTAGTGATAATGTGATGATGGTCGGACGTTGAGTCATCGCAGGATCGACCAGTTGTGCGAAGGTCTATCTCAAATAGATCCGACATTGGACAATCTGCCTGGGTGCAGCAGAACATGCGACATTCCACACCATATGTTTGCTTATTAAATACATTGCGATAAAACATTGGCTATATCACAATCATAGATAAATCAAACACTGTACTATGTGTTTCTTTGCGGATTATTCTGTACAGAGTTGATCGAATCCGCGGATCATTCAGTTTTTGACGTAACTTAGTGTACTTTGACTAACAAAAAAGTTTAAATAAATGAAATGAAAATGAAATATCTCGAACGTGCATCTCTTATATTTTAAGCGTTCTACATTAGGGATAGTCCCTTTTTATTACAATTCGTAGTAAGTTTTGTATTTTTATTTCTTATTTTTTTACAATTCGCCAATTAGCCACGAGCACCTAGCTCGTGGCTCCGCCCGCGTTTAAGTCTGACAAAAAACAGTCGGTTTATATCATAAAGCACCATTGCTCACCTCTTAGCTAATTTTGCGTGATGGCAAATAGTATATATATTATGGGACGAATACACCTATAAATATAGAATAAAGCTATACATACATACAAAGTTTATCTTATTAAATAAATAAACCGCATAAAAATCGGGTAAGTGGCTATCTGGTTAAATGCGGACAGACAGAAAGACAGGTACCAGACGTTGGATTTTATAAGAGTAAGTGACTGTTGTTTGTTCATCCTTATGTAGGTGGCTAGATAGCGTAGTATTCGGACAAGTCATTTTCAGATTTGATCGGTACGTAACATCTAATAGAAAAATCCACAGCATCCACCAAAGTTGCCAACACATGCTTTTCCCGCTTTAAATACTAGTTGAGTAGGCATGCGCACATTCTAGCGCGTGTGGATGCCTAAGTGATGTCCTGTTGACAAGGTACTAACTACCCAATGGCAGAGGGCACCGTGTCGTGTGTTTAATTACAGGCGTCTGTCGCGTTCGTCCGCGCAGGTCCGAGGCAGAATGCGCACGAGTCACATTACGTGTGGTCCCGTGTCAGTCGGTGTCGGTCGCAGGCCGGAGCGACCCGCGCGCGCTATTTCCCACTGCCATGTGCAATGCACTTGTTCCTTTGCGAGCTGCGTGCTAACTCTTTTTAATGCACTGTTCCCCCGGCGGTTCATGACGTGAGGTGGCGGGTCCCAGGTGGCTTGGGGCGCAGCAGTCGTGATGCCGCTCGATAGCTCTTGGAGGAGCATCTGGACTTTGTGTGAGTGACCTGATCATTACTTTTGCACAGTTGTTGGTCTGGAAGCATTGCGGACCAATGCGCTTTTAGTGAAGATGCAAACATTGCTCAAAGACATCTGAACAGAACAGTTGTAAACACCCCGGACGCGCCATCTAATACTATACTATACTATACTAATATAATAAAGCTGAAGAGTTTGTTTGTTTTTTTGTTTGAACGCCCTAATCTCTGGAACTACCAGTCAGGTTTGAAAAAATATTATTAAATTCGATAGCCTAATTCTTAAGGAAGGCTTTAAGCTATTGAACATCACGTAACGACCCTTAGGAGCCGAACAAAAAGAAAAATAGTCAGAGGGCGCGGAGCGAAATCGAAATCATAGCGCGGCGAGGGCCGTGACGGCGGTGGCCATCCGGCGAGGACCGAGTATTGCCGAATCGAGCCGAAGCGCGAGCGCGCGAAACGGTGACCAGCGTTGCCGATAACCACTCCTCCAATTCCCCGAAAACGTTCTTAGGATTCCCGGAATTCCGTAAAAATCCGGAATAGGAACCAAATTTTCATCGAAAATTTCGAATGACCAAAAAAAAGGTCGTGCAGTCGACGGCCGTCCGAACAACTCCAAATCTAAGTTGAATCCAAAGTTGCCCCGATTGCTTTAATGTTCGATATATTTTTCGAATGAGCAAAGAAAAAATGGTAAATATAAAGGCAAAAAAACTAAATTCCCCACGAATTGGCCAATTCCCCGCAAATTTCCCAACGCTTGCATTCCCTACCATTTTCCCCGCAATACCTCAAATTTCCCGTGATTCGGGGAATCGGGGAGCGATCGGCGACGCTGGCACAGAATAACTAAACGCTGGCGACGAACATCTCGCCGGCCGCGGTTCCCGCGCCGCCTCAGTCAAGTGGCGCTCCGTGGTCGTGTGGTACACGGATTAGTATGAGATTTTTTGCGTAAATTCTTTGTATTCTTTTTACCAACCCGCGCGGTATGCTAACTTAGCGACAGCCGTTCCTTGCTACACGCATTTGTTTGGGCTTTTTAGGTTGATTGTTTAAACGCGTATTGTTAGGATATTACGGTTTCAGTTGAATGGTTTCTTAATTTTTGTTTGGTAGATTAGTAGGTACTAAGCCAAGCGCGGCATTTCGAACTTTCACGGGGGATACGAAAACCATGCCGGCCGGCCAGGTGCTCTTTCACCCCATGTTTCAACGACCCCGGGGGACTTTGGGGGAAATAAATCGGTATGGAGTCGATTCCATAGTTGAGCGACCCTATAAATAAAGGATCAAAAGGATCGGGTGGTATTTATTTTTAAGTGTCGGCTGGGAATGGGTGCATGCGGCGCGGCGGCAGCGCTTACTTTTACTAACTGTACCGAAGTACGGCTTGGTATTTCCCGCAACTTTAGCACTACTTGGTATCACGCTAAATCGCCGGAGGTGCGACCAATAGAATAAAATCCTTGAGAACCAATTACTCGATTTAGACGTGGATTGTATCTACGTCTAGCCTGATTTTACTAAAAACTTATAGGCTACATAATATAACGCTTCATTACCAGAAGGGTGTGCGTATTTTGTCAATGTATAGCATCTCTGGGAGCAGTCAGGTTCGAGATGGGTTACTGTTTTCGATGTTGAGGCTGGCTGTGGTGAACTTACCTACGTTACACGTTACTTACTAGGTAGGCAATGTAGCAGTGAAAGTGCAGAAAGGTTCTGGCGGCAAATGTTTTTTTTTAAATAGCCACCAAACGTCAACGAAGCTCTAAATGGGAATTATTGGATGTTTCTCATTACATCATGCTATTTCGGCTCGAACGATCTTGATTAAATTTGGTACATGGATACATTGTCCTGGACCAGTTTGACCCTATTTTGGACCAGTCATGTGGGCTACTTTTTATCCATGAGATAATTTAGCCGACACTAACCCGAGCGGAGCCGGGTACCGCAGCTAGTATTAACTAAGTTGGGTGCGGTCAAAGTAAAATTGGATGATGGACGAAGACCGGTTTTCCGGGTTAATCGTGACTTCCACTGTTTGTAAACAAATATCTACTTAGCTTAAATGTTTCAATACTTAGAACAGAAATAAGCCACTAACCCATTTATGTACAGGAATGACGCATTGGAAATATCGATGATTGAAAATAGTGACCATTCCTATTGTATGACCACGCACATGCAGCGCTGCTAAATACGCGGCAGGTCGTTATGTGTTGAGTGACTACTCTATGCCAAGGCTCGTATTGTATAACGGGCAGTGGTGGGACGATATAGCGACACTGGGGCCTTGTGAATGAGACTAGCCACCAATGACGTACATATTTTACGTAGTAGTTCGGCATTTGCAACGAACCGAATAAATAAGCAGAAATATCTGATATGAGGTTAAATCATGAGTTTGACGATTCCGTTTTGATAGAACATAAGTGTTCCGTGGGTAAGGCTTATCATCCGTCCGGATTTGTTCGGACATGTCCTGCTTGTGGCCTTCCGTCCGGATTTTGTCCGAATTTTCGGCTTACAACGGACCATTTTTGTCATGCGGTTCTCTATGATTTTTGGTTCTCTTGACTCCAACATTGACCATTCCACATCGCCTTATTATCAGTTTTTTCCTTGAACCACCAGTCTAAATTTTTATATTTTTTAAATATGAAATAATATAAATGTGTTGAAAATATGTATCTACATCTAAATCTATACCAATATGTAAAGAGGAAGGGTTTGATTTTTTGTTTGGTTATTTGAATTGAATAGGCTCCGAAACTACTGGACGGATTTAAAAAAATCGTTCACCGTTGGAAAGCTACAGTATATCTGAGTAACATAGGCTATATTTAATTTTTAAAAAAATTAGGGATCCTTACCAAAACACCGATAACGTAACCCAAGGTGCAAACAAATTACGAAGAATGTTCCTTGCGCTGCGAAAACTATTCACGATAGAACAAAATGGTGTAAATCTGTGGTAGCGAAGAGCTCAGCGAAATCTCGATAACTCGTAATAGACCCTCAGTAATAAATACGGATTCGTTCAAATACACATACGACAGATTTAGTTCATGGCCCGGTAACGATTGTCGTCGATAGTCACGGCGTGCTTCTGTGGCTTCACCGTTTTCAAAAAAATAAAAAAATACGGAGCCGACTATCCCTCCTGCCGATATGGCACACCAAACTGTCACTTTTTAAAAATGTAACGGAACTTCTTGAATGGCATGTGGATTCTCATCTCCCTAGATCCGAGAATTCTGTTTGTTAACGTAGCTGTTGTGGTGGAAATGAGCCTCGTCACTATAGCTAATTTTGTTGTGGAATTCATCTCCAGTTTGTAGTTGTTCCAAGATCCAGTTGGTAACGTTTCTGCGCTGTCTATGATCATTAGGCTCCATTTGTTGGGTCAGCTGGGTCTTGTAAGCATGAACTTGTAAATATTTTCTCTAAATTATTTGGAAGAATTCTGCGATTTTTACTGTCGATTACGCACGCCGAAATAATCGCGTAACTTGTGAATGGTTACAGTAAAACATTCCCCATTTTTGTAATGGGTTTTCATATTGACAAACGTTCTTCCAAGCTGTACCGCACCATTTTCGCAAATTAAACTGCTCTAAAATTGCCTTGATAAAAAAATTTTGTGTCACAACTTCAGCTTAATCTCAGATTATTGGATTGGACGGATCACGTCGAATGCGGAGTGAGAACGCTCAAAAAAAGCTATCGTTCAATGCAACCACCGACTTGTACAGGCTCCGGCAGTTGGCTAGGACCCGAGGCCACTTGCGCAAAAGTGTTATTGCGGCGCACCGGGGTTTCGGATTGAGGTGAGCAGAGCGGAAGCATCCCACCAGGGTTCCGGATATTTGCTGGTGCCTGTAATAGGCAACACCGATAACGTAATAGTTGGATGGCCCCTATGCGGTGCGGTGCGGGGTGGAGGAGAGGCAGAGGCGGCGGAGGCTGCGAGCACGGCGGCGCGGCGCGCACAATGCAACCTGCGGCGATAACGACGTGCTCTGCTCTGCACCACGCGCAACTTGTGCAGTGACGTTGCGTTTTCTCATTCCCTGTATTGATTTTGCCCGTGCACTGTTCAGTGCCCATGTGAACGTTTATACGAGTTTCACACTCTTACTTTTTAGGTGTTAAATTTAAGGGAATTATCCCTTGTTTGTCTGTCAGAATTAATTTCGTTTTGAACATGTATTCTCTGCTGGTATTCTAAAACAGAGCGTAAGTGGAAATAGGGTTTTTAGAAAAAAATCAGCAGGATCGCATGATTTGATAAAGGATTTGTTTTGTAACCGGAAGTGGCAGTGTGACTTACTAGTATGTGCTAATCTTGGCACGCGTCTATTTCCGTAAAAGTAAACATGCAAATACTACGTACATGCAAAGCAACGAAATATTCCACTCCGTCAAGATAGCAGAAGACGATATTAGCTGATAATACGTACACATACATTTGCGCGTTGACATGGAAGAAATCGTGTACCCTAATAACGCAACTACTGGCCGAGCGCACGGTACACACGGTACGCGCACATAGTGGTAACATTATTATTAAGAGGATAATGAGATGATCAGGTTTCATATAATGGCTCGTGCCTGTTACCTCAGTCAAATTAAGAAATATTATTAAGATATTTTACACCTTGAATAAGTCAACTGAGAGCTACGTCTGTACGTTTTTGTTTTTTTATGCAATAGCTTATTTCCGTGATGTACGCCTCTAAAATTTTGTATACAAATACAAAGGCTTATATCATGGATATAAGTTATGTTATCAACGTAGTTGATTCAATTAATTTGAACATTTTCAGAAAATATTTCTTAATCTGGCTGTGGAAACAAGCACAAGCCATTGCATGGAACTTGATAACCTCGTTATCCTCTTAAGTGAAACAATAATTTGTTTAAGTAAAGACACGTCAACTAGGACGCCGGACCCTTCATCACTTTCCGTCACTCCGTCACACAGTAGGTACCGACGACCGACTCGCCAGTAAAATAATTGCGAGCTCTGCTGGTTTTCCCGATAATTAGCTGTTTTACATGGCTGAATTATACAGTGATTAAGAGTTTATTTCTTTTAATTTTATTCTACAGCTATGTTGCTAAGGAGCCATACATCATACTCAATTGAAACAGCTATTAAGCAAACGCCATCTTTGTATTAAATGTTCAAAGAAAGTGAGAGAAACCAATAAAAAACGGATTCGCTTCGTTGGTCGTTTTTATGTAACTATAAAATATATTTTTGTGTGATATAGCATTTGTTCGCAAGGATCCGCGAGGCTTTCGTTTCGTCAACAATGGAATCGTATTCTATTTTCAGTTGTTGGCAAAAAAACAACCAAAGAAGAGAAAATATACGTCTGAATGTTTCAGTCAATTACCATGTCATTCACCTCGCGGTTGTCTTCTTTGAGCGAATGTATTCGCGAGTTCTGCTGGTTTTCGAACAATAAAGAATAAAATGCGTCATTAACATATCGATATTGTTTCACAGTTGGCATAAAGTAATTTTATCATAGCCGACTAAATATTTTTCAAGGAAACATGTCATCAATCAAAGAACTCTTTTTGAACGAATCGTTGAAAATGATCAACGAAACGAAGAAGTGGGATCCCGGATGCAGCAACTAGATTTTAAATATCTTCAAGTCTCGTTTCAATAATGTTATCTTCAATGCCCTTCGATATTTCGCTACTGCTTGAATGCATAGTTTATTGTAATGTTATTTCTCACGATGCGAAAATGCTACCTATACGGACGATCAAACCCTAAAGTTTCCTCCTATTCGCGGCTCTATCGTACAACAACCTTTCATTAAGAACATCATAAAAGATGGAGTGGTGTCGACGCCGGCGCGGTGCCGGAAACATTAGCTTGAAGTAGCTATTGCGAGTGCCATGTCGCTTTTCATTTGTGCCGAGACTGAGGTCGCGGACGGAGAGAGGTCCACTCTCGCCCGCTACGTTTTCATAATAAATAACGGTATCGAGTGAAGAGCAGCATCGCAGGCGCCCGCGACAAAGCACGACTCGTGTCGAGTGGCGCTCCAGACCCGGGACGGTATTCGGGCTTCCGCCCTCCCGCCGCTACTTGGCGTCCATAACTCCAACTCGATGATAAAATTACCCTTCAAAGTTACTTGTTTGCCAAATGTTTGAGGTTTGAACACTTTTTCATGAAAAATCATATAATCTAGGTAATCTAAAGCATTGTGCAAATCAAGTATGTCGATCTAGGGATTACAATTGTAATTTATTAGTATTCCATTTGCTTGCTTTTGGTACAAGAAATATAACAATAGTTTATTGTTCGAATACAATTTTATTAGTTCGATGAAGGTATTTTTAGTTTTTCTGTCGTATTTATGGTAACCGTTACCCTAAACAGTGTTACCATCGTAATAAGCATAGCACAAAATACTATAAATTAATCTTCAATTTGGAATTAAATTTGACTTCTGTGGCGGTTTACTACGTAATATTAATAATAATAAATTCTTTATTGTACACCATTATAAAAACAGTTTACAAAAGGCGGGCCTAATGCCAAAAGGCATTCTCTTCCTACCTACCCTTGGGATGTAGGAAAGGTGCAAGGCGGCAGACAAAAAAGGATAAAAGAAGTAAGATTTTTTATCAATAAAGATATATATATATATATATATATACTTAACAAGAATAAATATACTTACATTCTAATACTAATACATACAGATATATATAATAAATAGCTTATAATATATATTTAATTTAAATATATGCCAATATTTGTGTATATACATTTATTCTTATATGAACCTATTTTTGTAACAGAGAGCGAGCAAGAACTTATATAAATGATAAAGTTTAAATATAATTTAAATAATAGGACTTCAGAGGTTTTTTGAAAATATATACATTGGAAGAGAACCGAATTTCTAGGGGAAGCTGATTCCAAAGACGAGATGCGTTTACAGAAAATGAGTCACTATAATACGCGCTGCGATGTGTAGGAATGGCTAACAGTAAGGTATCAGCAGACCTAAGTGGAACACCATGTGAAGATAGCAATTTGAAGCGATCCTGCAGGTAACTCGGAGCAGCAGGGTTATTCAGTGTGCAGTAAAGAAGTGATAGGGTGGGAACATTTCTGCGTTTTCTAATGTCAAGCCACTGGAGTCGATTACGGAATTCGGAAATATGATCAAACTTACGCAAGCCAAAAATATATCGAATGCATAAGTTAAGAAGGCGGTCAAGTTTAGATCTTCATGAAGATCTAGGTAGCAGATATCAGCATAATCAAATAACGGGAGTAAAAGGGATTGTGCTAACGTAGTTTTGGTGCCAACGGAAATGAAATTTTGCAATCGCTTTAGAGAGTGCATGCTACCCATAAGTTTTCGACTGACTTCGCAGACCTGTGTGTTCCATGATAGTGTCTCGTCAATCTATAGACCCAGATTTTTTACACTCGTACTGTACGGGACTGCAACACCATCAAACACAACTGGAGGTAAAGTTGACTTGTTCGAGTTTGGCCAACTGCTTACCAGACCCTATGATGATTGTCTGAGTCTTAGCCGGGTTAACTGAAAGGCCAAACCGAACAGCCCAGTCTAGTGCAGAATCAAGATCTATATTCATAAGTGCAACCGCTGTGTGAACATCATTGGAATGGAATTGTCGATAAAGCTGCAATATTACAATATTGCAATATTACATTTTCTTCGATGATAAGTTCGCATCGCACGACGAATAAACTCGCCCTAGCGCCTTAAGACTTATTTGTTTACTCCCTAAATTGCTTTCGTTACAGAATCACTTAATCAATGAGTAATTAATCAAGTTGTCCATTAATTAACTTGTTCATTAATTTCAGGGGATGATGCCAGTAAAACAGAAAAAAACAAAAATTACTTTGCATTATTTCTTCAAGTATTCCGATAAAACAAAAGGTGGGCTTTCATAGAAACTAATAACGTTTACCAGAATTTACAGTTAAACTACGCATTTGGTGACCATTTGCGACTTTGGTGATTTTGGGCGTTGGTCTTAACCCCGACGTAATCGTCGTGTTGATACGCAAATTCATGAATATTCATTACCACACTCAATGATATTTTTTTTACGGTATAATTGACCTCAAGAACTGTTAAAACCGCGTCATCTGTATCGGATATAGAACCCAATAGTATTTGTTATCTATTTGATGAATTCTTTAATTCGACTAAATGCTGTATAAATCTCCACAATTCACGCTAACGCATAGTACATAACAAGGAATTTGTTGAATAGATTTTCCTTAAGTTATCGGACCTATTTATAAAACTCTAGAAGAAAAGTTGTGTAGGTCGTTAACAGTCTGTAGCGTTATTCTTACGCCATTATACCCTTATTTACCCTTCGAAATATGAATCGGTTAAAAATATAAAAGCTAACCTTTATCATAAAATAAGTAATCGTTTTCTGCGCATGACTGCAGGAAACCGTGTTGCCTGCTGCAAGCGTGCCTTATATTTGACGACGGCGAAGAAGCACCAAGCAGCGTCGGTTTATTGTTTGTTCATCATCCATAGGCAGCACGCTGCACTCGGATTTGTCATATTTTTTCATTAGCCAGTTCAGCATTTACAACGAAGAAGAAATGGCAAGAAACTTCGCTGAATGTTTTTCCACGTCCACTTAGTATTTTATGTTCCAACAGCCTGGGCTCGGGCGCGCGCACACCGCCTCCGCTCCCGCTCAAGCGCAATTCCAAGTTCCGCGTTGCTTGCTACAAGTGTGCCTTATGTTTGTCGACAGCGAAGAAGCAGAATGGGACGGCGGTGCGCACCAACAGTCTGGGCTCGGGCGCGCGCACACCGCCTCCGCTCCCGCTCAAGCGCAATTCCAAGTTCCGCGTTGCTTGCTACAAGTGTGCCTTATGTTTGTCGACAGCGAAGAAGCAGAATGGGACGGCGGTGCGCACCAACAGCCTGGGCTCGGGCGCGCGCACGCCGCCGCCGCTCGAGCGCAAGTCGAAATTCTCAGCTTTCGGCCGCCTCTTCAAGCCGTGGAAGTGGAAGCGGAAAAAGAAGTCGGACAAATTCGAAGCAGCATCCAGAAGTGAGTTCCTAATATGCGTGCCCTAATATGAGTGTGCTCGGCTCGGATTTAAATCTAATTTCAACAATGCGACACCCACCTCAAAACTGATAAAACAACAACATAAATACAATAACAATTATTTATTAATATTCATCATCAATAGGACGTCACTGCACTCGGATTTGTCAGTCTAAGTTTACATACATAAGTATTTCTGCTTACAGACATACGAGTTATTGTTACCGATTTGTGTAAGTAAATTAATTTTACTGCGTGTTTCATATTATTATTTACCATTGATAATGGGAGAAACATAAAAACACATTATATTAATGGGAATTTCCGAAAATAATAAATGAATTGTTTATTTTCGGGAATCCGGAAAATCAGTTTTTGTAAAGACGGCCCGCAATCTGACATGTTGCCAGTTTAAGCTGGCCAGTCGTCGCAAACAGCACCAGTTCACGCAGTTCACGAGCACCGCGCCGGGTACGGCGGCCGTAGCCTCTCTCAATCATATTTTAGTGAAAGAGATGACCCGAACGAATCGTCTTCGCAAGCAAGGACCTTGAAGCGATGCACTACTCCAGTAGCTATAAGAAATAATTGTGATACATTTGCACATTTTAGTTTGAATACTACTATTTCTTTTATAAACTACCACATTGAACTAGCTGATCACATAGTAACGTAACGACGTAAATTCTTATCTTCTAATCTAATGCTTCCTGTTCAATAAAGTAAGATTTTGTGATCACTTGAGATTTTAATTTCTTTTTAAAAGAAATTTTAACTTAATCTTACACTTTTATGTAATTTAATGTAAAACCTGACACTTTTACATAAAAATAACTTTTTAATGTTTTAGTTAACCTATGTTCCAACACATTAAATGATCTTATTTCTAGTCATGACTGCAAATCATGAATCAGAATTAAGAGTGACTTCCACCACATAAATACAACACCATAATAAAAAACGATTTAAAATAGCAATACATCAAATACACATAATAATAACAAATAATAACTGAACAAAAGCGAGACAACAACTACACAACAATAATAATACCACAGCAATACAATGACAAAACTCAGTGCCAACAACACAACAACGACGCAAAGATTGAGGATGAGCTTTTTTCTCGATGTTTTAGAGTCGTAATTCTTTAGTGGAAATCACTTTGGTGAATAAACTACCAGTCTATGTGATACCAGGAATGTAATATGTATAATAGATATCACACATATGTCCATATCACATTCCTTAGAATAAGCGACTTACCTGCTTTGTATGAAAAAGTATATTTACTTACCAGACAAAATAATTTAGCTAGCGCGCGCTCTGGTCACATCTCCGAACAAATCCGACTCAAGGATTGTAAAATATAATCCGCCTGACTGAAAACTAGCTATGGGTGGTGAAAACGGCCGCTATACATTTTCCTTTTACCTTCGGCCTACATTGAGGCTAGTAATGTCTCCATAGAGGTTAACATTGATCGCCAGCAACAAATTATCTAAACGATTTCGGGAACAGCCCATGTAGATGCTTATATCCGTCGTGTAACTTCCCGGCAATACTGTCACGTTTAGTCCCTAGCGGAGCGGAGTGGGTTTTATTGCAGTCGTTATCTGCTCAATAAAATGACGTTCGTTCAGTGGAATGGTCCGCGTTTGTTTGTTGCAGCGCTAGAGAGGAAGATATCCGTCCGAGCGAACCGAGATGAGTTGGTGCAGAAAGGGATCCTCCTGCCGGAGACTCCCATTTCCCCTATACCTGAACCTGGTGAGTGGCTTTTGTAGTAATTAAAATTCAGATACTTAGTAACCGTAATCGGAGAGCACATGTGAAAATATATTATGTGTAGAGGAAACGAAAGGAGTATGCTGCAAATGTACATATCTTATGGTGCCCTCTCACCTTATTATAAATTAACCGAACCCTCCTAAAAAGCGGTCTTATATATTTACACAGGCTGATCAAAAAATACAAGAAAGTAGTGTATAATTTGAGAAAACTTAATTTCTCAGTAATAATACGGCGCCTTCAAAGTAATCACCGTCGGATATAAGTCCGCTCGGGTTGGTATCACAGCATCGGATGAACCTACGGTTGATGCGGCAATGAACAATTCTCCGTGTTTTCCATCTAGTTCAGTGTAACCGTGCTCATAAAGGGACGGTCCTGGCATTGCACTGAATTCCTTTGGGAATGTGGTGTATAGGGCTAATATGACGGTAGTTGTGTGATTTTAGGCATCCATGTCAGGTTCCATAAAAAAACTCCGAGAACCCGCAAAAATCCGGAATCGGATTCCGTATTTCATTAGGAATTTTCGAATGAGCAAATTCGTGTTCTTCTTTCAGTTTAATATAGTCGTGCAATATAAGGAATGTCCTGGCATGACAGCTAACTCCAATGCCGGGTATTGGGCTAATATCAAGACCGTCCATGTCCAGTTACATAAGATACGGCTGTCGTTGCAGGCGAGGAGCCCTCCCCGCCGTACACGCCGGCGGCGGAGAGCG
Source organism: Incurvaria masculella (assembly GCA_946894095.1). Lineage (NCBI taxonomy): Eukaryota > Metazoa > Arthropoda > Insecta > Lepidoptera > Incurvariidae > Incurvaria > Incurvaria masculella. Next base: position 11,635,442 of record OX335647.2, read on the forward strand.
GCGGCGGTGTGGGCGGCGTGGGCGGCGCTCACGCCGCGCTGCAGGCGCAGCTGGCGGCGCAGCTCGCGCAGCAGCAGGCGATGCTGGCCGCCGTCGCTGCCGCCGCCGCTGCGCATCACCACCACCACCAGAACAACAACGTCATCGGTGAGTACCGCCCGCCTCGACACTCTCGACTTATCCAGCTGCACTGCAGTAGGCCTATTCCTGAATTCCGTAACCAGGAATCAGGAATTTTGAATCTAGAAAACACTGTTTCTTTTTTGACGGAAATCCTTGATTCATTGAAATCTCTCTCGCTCTGGAATGTTTTCTTCAAGAAAATCGCATTGAAAACCGCTGAAAATCTGTTTTCTAAACTCAGGCCTCTCAGACTCAGAATAGGCCTATTGGACTGGACCTGACCCGACACGCCTAGTAACGGAACCGGCCTATTCACTGAAGAGAATAGGAAGTTAACGTGACTCTTCCGAATGGACAAAGTCGGCATATCCTGGGAAACTGGCCGCTTCGCATGCCACACATACAAATTGGAAGTTCGATATGTGACAGCTTGCAGAAGTAAAACCACAGAATAGGTAGTAAAACTTGTATGGTGTTTGACGTTTTTACGTAACTTCGAAGCTCCGTAAACGCCAGTTCAGGTGAGAACTCGGTCTGACCACTCTGAGGTCCCGCCTGTACTTTTCATCGCCTCGACCCTCTCGAGTTGTCCCGCTACACTGCTGGACCTGACTCGACACGCCTGACCGGACCTTGACCGCGGACGTCCGCGTGTGAGCTTCGATACGGAACTCCTCGTTATCAGATTCGCGACTAGCCGGTTTCGATTTATTTTCAAGGGCGAAGAAGCCCTGCTCTAGCGGGAGTTACAATGATGTATGTTTACTAGACGATTACAGCTTGGACCAAACTTTATGGCTGATGTGAAGTTGGCGCGTTTCGCCGCGCAGAACGTAAATTTTAGGTCAGCGGTGCGCGGGGGGCGCGCAATTTAGACCGGCCAAAAAGTTTGGTCCTTACTGTGATCGAACGTAATATTAAACATTTAGCGAATATACCGACATCTAGTACAATGCCGAGGCATGAAGGTCTTGAGAGACAGTTCAGTTCCATGGTACGAGGGGATAGCCTGCACGCGCAGCCCCGCGAGGAATGTCGAGACGCGCGGCGCGCGGCCGACTGTCGCTAGCTCTATGTAGACTAGGAGGTCGCGACAAAAATGGTAACGTAAATGGCTGAAACTGGTTTCACAGGATAAAGACCAACCAATTGAAGCTAAATGTGTCAGTCTGCCTGTGCTAAGTGGTTGCGTTACGTAGATAATGACAAATTATGACAAATCCGAGTGCAGTGTACTGCTATGGATCATGAATAAACAATAAGGCGCCTGAAAAAGTAGTTATGGTGACAAAAAATATATATGATAAGGTAAATGGCTGCAAATAGCGAAGCATGAAAGTATCAGTACATACTTGCTTAGCAATACCAAAACTGAACAAATGTCTGTTTGCGTTTCGTAGTTATAGGCGATTTAGGTTAATGATATAACTTTAGGTATATGTAAGTATTTAATGAAAAAACCGACTGGTTATTGTTGCATAATTAATAGGTATTAATGTTTTTAGACAATCAGTATATTCACCAGCAGGTACATACAAACATCTATTGTATATAGCCAATCTAGGTAACGCAACCACTTGGAACGGGCAGACCGACATATTTAGCATCAGAGGGTTGGTCTCGAACATGTGAACCCAGATTCATCCATTTATCTTATCGTGACCAAAAATGTCGTCACCTCCCGGAATATTGAGACACCTTGTGACGCGTTTTTATCGCAGACGGTTAGTGCTGCCTTCGTTTCCGGTTAAAGTAACTCAGCCGTAGCGTTCGTTTTCCTCCTGACCTACTCCTGAATTTTCTTTGCCTAGCAACTTCTCGCTTTTGCGAAAATCGCTCGTGATGACGTATTCATTGGACACTGTGACGGTGGCGGTGCGGTCGCCGACTGCTCGTGTCCTCGAGGAGCTGACCGCTTACGAATGGCCCGTAAGCTACGCTCCCTATACAAACGTAGTTTACGAAATATTTTTATAAACCACTGTTTCAATTAAATTTATATTTAATTTCTAATATCAGACAAGAAATATCTTTGTCTGCACGTTTTGTATTTATGAAAAATCTAAACCGAATGAAATGGAAGGAAAATTAAATCTTCATACACATCCTTTTTTCTTAATTTAACCCAGGATACATTTACCGAAACAAACTAATACATTTGTTGCCTGATGTTTTATACCAAATATTATCTATAATATATAGCATTAAGTGCTTACAATGTAATATTGTATACTTGAAAAAAAATGCTCCACTGAATAAAGAATTTGAAATATGAAATATTAAAGTAAAGTGGAACAGTAGTTTTCAAATAATTAGTGAACTACGTTTGTATGGGGAGCGTAAATTTCTGATGCTTACGAACTTGAACTAAACATATGCCTACAAAATGCTACGAATTTTTTATGATGCTTACGGGTCCACCTTAGAGGATAATGAGGTGATCGAGTTCCATCCAACGGTTCGTGCCTTTTTTCTCAGTCAAATTAAGAAATATTTTTTCTGACATTTTGCACATTAAATGAATCAACTAAGAGCTACGTCCGTACTTTTGATTGTCTTGATAACTAAACTTATACCCATGATATACACCCTTAAAAATGTTGATACAAATCATTAGAGGTTTATATCATGGATACAACAGAAGTTATCAAAAACATTAAATAATAATACGTGCGGGCGTAGCTCTCAGTTGATTTATTTAATGTTCAAAATTTCAGTTTTTTTTTTCTTAATTTGATTGTGGAAACAGGCACGAGCCATTGTATGGAACTCGATCACCTCATTATCCTCTTAAGTGGCTTAGCCGGTTGGTGCGAACCCAGAAGCGTTACGTTTCCCGCGACACGCCGCGGCCGTGCGGCCGTACCACTCTCGATGTAGCTCGCTGCAGGCTCGCTTGAAGCACTCGAAGAGTGCAGCAAGACTCCGCGCGACCTTGTGCGGTCGACCACTTCGGCCGCTTGACTCGTAATGCGAGTCGACGGTGTTGCCCGACCGCTCGTGCGTTGAACTCGCCACCGCCATCGCCGCCGCCGCCACCTCACTATTGATTAAGGCGGGAATGAGGGCTAACGAGTTTGAGCGGCGGTGCCTAACGGCGGGGAGGTAAATATAATTTTATTTAAAATTGTAACGACTTCGTAGATGATGAGAGACGGGGGTTTCTTGAAATGGTTACGACGTTTTAAACGGATACGTTTTTTTTAAGATGAAAAACCGGTATCGGTGGCTGTGCTGGGAGACCAAAGGTGCTCAGAAAACAAAATATACCTCACCTCGCGAAACCACGCTCAGCGAGGCACCATACCAGCGGAATAGCGGACTATCGCTGAGCTATTGAACTTGTTCAAATAACGTTTCAATAGTCCCAGGTCAAACCTATAGGTTTGAGGAAAGACATCCGCTGGCAGACAGTTCCATATCCTGGCGGTGCGGCAGAGAAATGAGTTTAAGAAACGCTTCGTTCTCAAAAACTACAAGGGGGTGCATTGATTCTCTGCGGCTCCGGACATAGGTTGGATGGGGAGGAATAAGTGATGGAAGTTCCGCAGAGCGACGTTCATTGTAGTACCTGTTAATCAGACTGAGCGATCTTACAAACCGTCTATGGCTCAGGGACTTCAGGCCAACGGTGAGCTGTGGGTCACCAACAAGGCGAACCCTCGGCGTTGCATAGTGTCTAGTGTGGTCCTTATCGACCGAGTACAAGTTACCGTAACGAGGCCGTGACATAGTCTAAGAGCATTTTTGAAGAGAGATAAATGAATAGGGAAAGAGTTCATACTGTGCTCATCGTACCGCACGACTCGATATTTTCTCCCTACAACGAACCATCCGCTGCCATCTCAGTTGAAATAAATTTTATTTCCAAAAAACTCAAAAAAATTAAAAAATAATATTATAATGTTTTGAATATTAAATTTTGAACAAGTTTTGAAAAGGGAAACTTTCTTTAGGATGCAAACTAGGAAAATGAAATCTACGTACAGCGATTCTCCACAAAATAAGATGTAAATCATTTGTCTTACACATCTTGTATAAATGCATGCATGAACACAAATATAATAAAAACATAAATCTAAACAATATCGCGAAACCTGACTATTCCGCAAATACCATGTGTAACTAGGCCCACAGTTTCGTGACTTGCTCGCGTGCGATGACTGAAACATATCGAATTGTTATTTCGAACAATCGCTTCTGTTGACATTATTATGTCGTGCCTTGACGTTTCGTATCGACAGTCTATAGAGAAGCAAGTTTTATCGATATCGGCGGTCGTCGCGTTCCGCTCTGTGGGGGTTGCATACAAGGTACTCGCCTAATTCGTTTCGGCCGTACTTCAGTAGGCCTGGGGGGCGCGCGGGGTGAGTGCGATGCACAGTGGTCCCGACATTGATAAAAGTGGACATAGGAACCCCGAATCAATAATGTTATTTTTTTTTGACCGGGATGCAGACAACATACATTTGGCGTACTATGTAGTACTTGTTATCATACGTCATGTAACGACGAAGAAATAAAAATTTTTTTTTTCTTGTATTTCATTAAACTGTCTTAAGGTGGACCTAGCGAGACTTCATAGAAAAAATATTAGAAATAACCCATACAAGAACCATTTCGTTGTATACATTATGTATTAACTCAAGAAAAACAAAAAATTGGATGGAATAACATTTCACAAGCGTTAGTCGTCAAGTAAAAAACGCCTATTTTAATTAAATGGACGCACACTGTTGCGGAGCAACCATTTGCATTTTGGTCCGAACGCATTGTATTCCATTAGCCAACAACCAGCGCTGAAAGAACTGTAATGAAAACTATCGCTATAGTGCTGGAATAGTTCACTTTGATTAAACCGCTCGTTATGTTCTCGCGAAAGCGAGATAGGAGATTAATTAAATAGTGAAGTCCGACGGCCGGAAGGTTGACACTAATGACTAACTGTCTTCTTTTTCACGAAGAAAAAGACAAGCGAAGAAAAGGAACTGTGTTATCGTTTCGGCCGTAAAGTAATAGTGGTTGACGGGAAGACTGAAGCGCGATATCTGTGACAGTAAAAGTGATAGTCGTACACTTTTCCCCGTGAAACTCCCATCTGTCAAACGCGCGATAAGGAACATAGTTCAAATAATATGATACGTGCGTCCCAGGTCCACTTTTTTTTTCAAAATCGGGCCCACTGTGCCGCGGGCGGGTGTGAGGGGGGTGATGTTGCGACAGTTTTTCTTCCACCCGTTCGCTAATGAGGGAAGCCGGCTGCGGCGCGCGGAGGAGGGACGGCTGCAAGAGCGCCTATCGAACGCGGTGCGGTGCGGGGTGGACGGCGGGGGTGGCGGCGCCGGCTCCGCGCGCTCAGTGCCGGCCCGCCCGCCGCCCGCGCGCGACCTGCCGCAACACCTGACCGCCTCCGCCGCGACCCGCGCTCCGCACCTCCGCCGCTCCGTCGCGAAACTAACTAACCATATGTTAAATAAGAAAATAATACAAAACTCTCTCTACCGATACATGCAGTCATAATGCGAATGTCATGACCTGTAAACTTGATGTTATGTTTGCATGCAACCTACCCCTATCACGATGATGGAAACTTCCGTTCCATTTTCCGCCGTAGTGGCTCGCTCGGTGGTCACGATCCGTCTCTGAATACCCCGGAACCCCCATGTGTTATGCACTTCTTAACTTTTACTATTCAGACAAATTTAAAACGTTTCCAAAATAACCGACTACGAAGAAAATCACGGCAAGGGTGATACGATGCAATACGAGGCCTGTATTTTATACAAATTGTGCACTAGTTACTTCTACTATCTTCATATGTGTGGCTACCTTTAGTTTTCATGGGTAGAAATTGCATAAGTGTTAACGATTAGAGTGATTCAAAGGGCTCACTTAACAAAATCTAGAGGGTACCATAATCTATAAGTTAAAAAATACTTCTCATTTCAGCTAAATTCATCGATTTTTTTTTAATTTAAATTTTAGTATAACTGCGGAATCCTCACATTTAAAATATTCCTTGCCTCAATAAAATAGCAAAAATTGCTAAAATAATAATAATAATAATAAAATTCTTTATTGTACACCATTATAAACAGTTTACAAAAGGCGGGCCTAATGCCAAAAGGCATTCTCTTCCTACCTACCCTTGGGATGTAGGAAAGGTGCAAGGCGGCAGACAAAAAAGGATAAAAGAAGTAAGATTTTTTATCAATAAAGATATATATATATATATACTTAACAAGAATAAATATACTTACATTCTAATACTAATACATACAGATACATATAGTACATAGCTTATAATATATATTTAATTTAAATATATACCAATATTTGTGTATATACATTAATTCTTATATGAACCTTTTTTTTGTAACAGAGAGCGAGCAAGAACTTATATAAATGATAAAGTTTAAATATAATTTAAATAATAGGACTTCAGACGTTTTTTGAAAATATTATATATACATTGGAAGAGGACCGAATTTCTAGGGGAAGCTGATTCCAAAGACGAGATGCGTTTACAGAAAATGAGTCACTATAATACGCGCTGCGATGTGTAGGAATGGCTAACAGTAAGGTATCAGCAGACCTAAGTGGAACACCATGTGAAGATAGCAATTTGAAGCGATCCTGCAGGTAACTCGGAGCAGCAGGGTTATTCAGTGTGCAGTAAAGAAGTGATAGGGTGGGAACATTTCTGCGTTTTCTAATGTCAAGCCACTGGAGTCGATTACGGAATTCGGAAATATGATCAAACTTACGCAAGCCAAAAATATATCGAATGCATAAGTTAAGGAGGCGGTCAAGTTTGTTAAGGAGATCTTCATGAAGATCTAGGTAGCAGATATCAGCATAATCAAATAACGAGAGTAAAAGGGATTGTGCTAACGTAGTTTTGGTGCCAACGGAAATGAAATTTTGCAATCGCTTTAGAGAGTGCATGCTACCCATAAGTTTTCGACTGACTTTGCAGACCTGTGTGTTCCATGATAGTGTCTCGTCAATCATAGACCCAGATTTTTTACACTCGTACTGTACGGGACTGCAACACCATCAAACACAACTGGAGGTAAAGTTGACTTGTCGAGTTTGGCCAACTGCTTACTAGACCCTATGATGATTGTCTGAGTTTTAGCCAAGTTAACTAAAAGGCCAAACCGAACAGCCCAGTCTAGTGCAGAATTAAGATCGATATTCATAAGTGCAACCGCTGTGTGAACATCATTGTAATGGAATTGTCGATAAAGCTGCAAGTCATCGGCATAAAGATGGTAAGAGCACATAAATGGGACAACAATACTATTGATAAAGATGGAAAATAACAAGGGAGAAAGTACGCCACCTTGTGGGACGCCAGCGGTGAGGTCAGTCCATAAGGAGTAGACGTTGTCTACACAGACGCATTGCTGGCGACCACGTAGGTAAGAAGAGAACCAATCCAGAGCCGACTGTGAAATATTAAGAGAATACAGGATTGCAATTAAGATGTCAAAATCGACCGAATTGAATGCACTACTAAAGTCAAGTAATACAAGGAGAGTTAACTGACGGGCATCCATAGCTAGACGAATGTCGTCAGTGATTTTTACAAGAGCGGTAGTAGTGCTGTGGCAGGGACGAAAACCGGATTGAAATGGGCTGAGGATGTTACAGGAGGACAGAAAATGGCATAGCTGTGAGTGAACATCACGTTCAAGAACTTTGGATAGAAACGGAAGAATGGAGATTGGTCGATAATGCTTAGGGTCAGTGGGATTATTAACTTTAGGTAGAGGTACTACGTAGGCCTTCTTCCAAGAGTCAGGAAAACACGCCGATTTTAAAGAATAATTTAGTATGTGAGAAATAATTAATTAAATAATTAAATTAATTAATTAAAAACAGATGTATCTTATTATTTTGATTTATGCTAGACACTACTCTTACCAGCTGAGCTATCACGACAATTACGTCAGCCAACGTATTTCTTGACTATCGATAAAGTTTGTAAAACTAAGTTGATGCCTATAGCTACAATAGTATATTTTTTTTCAACTTTTTAACCGACTTCAAAAAAAGGTTTTTTTTATGTTTGTTACCTCATAACTTTTGCCTGGGTGAACCGATTTTGATGATTATTTTTTTAAATGATAGCTAGTGCTTCCCAAGTGGTCCCATTTTAATTTGGTTAAGTTCTGACAATGATATCCATGAGAAAATCATAAAAGTCTTAAATTTGTATTAAGATGTGCGCGACAAATGGACGAATAACTCAATATAACGCCAACCGATTTCGGTGATTCTTTTTTTATTGGAAAGGACGTGTACAAATTAGTAAGTGTACTTCAGATTCACTAAAAATAAACAAATAAAAAAAAAATAACCGACTTCAAAGAAAAAACACTAAAAAGTAAAAAAATAATTTCCATTTTTGTAGTTACGATTTCTGTTATTTTTTGAGTCGGTGTCAGCCAAGGTTCGGTTAGGTTAGGTTAGGTAAGGTTCTCTTGATTGGCGCAGCGCGTGCCCGGCTGACGCCGACTCAAAAAATTACAGAAATCGTAACTACAAAAATGGAAAATATTTTTTACTTTTTAGTGCTTTTTCTTTGAAGTCGGTTATTTTTTTCCGATAAGGCGCCATCTCGATTCCATTATCCGAATCTCATTAACGAGCTGGTTATAAAAAAAGTTTTTCAAATGAAATATTCGATCAACGTTACTCATGAATTCAGAAAAATTGCAGACCGTTGCGTTAATGTTATCTCAGTAACCAATATTTTTGATTATTTATATTGTATGCCCATTGAAATAGATATTGCATTTTCCAACTTTGCTTTTGAGCTATCCAGTAAATGGTTGAGTTCATTTATTTACCTACATATTTAATTATCTGCGTCTATATCTTGTGCATGATATTAAAAATATAATTCGTTTTATGTCCGCAATATTGATGTTTGCCGAAGCAGAAACAAAAACTTTTTTTAAACAAAAGCTTCGAATTAGGTAATCTTAAATGAAAATGAGTTTTTGAAAAAATCTGTATGTGCAAAAAAAAAGTTAAGCAATAACAGTTTAGTGTTTTTTTCCAAACTAATTTCACATTTGTTAGCTTAGGATACAAATAAAAAATAAAAGGGCAATATCAACATTACCTGTGTCTCAGTATTTAACTGTAAAACGCCACGCCATCCGGTGCACATACATTGCATGCAGCAGCCGAGCCGGGCTGGGGTATTCGTGGCAAGGTAATTTTCCCTGGCCACAAAAGCCCTAGGCAACATTTCGGTACTGGACATGCATGGACTAATACCACACCTACTGTCATTATATTAGCCCAACACGCCACATGGCGCGTGTTTTCCAACTTCTACTTCGCTCAACGGGGAACAGGGAGAAGATGTACAAATTCACAGTAGACATTCCAAAAATAGGAACCCACCGATCCTCTAGATCCTTTACCTATAGGGTCGGCAAACAATGGAATGACCCCCCTTCCGAGGTATTTTCCCCAAATTACAACCTGGGGCCATTCAAACGTGGCATGAAGAAGCATCTGGCTGGCCGGCAGCCGCCCTTAAAGTTCTAAAACCCATGGGCGTCGTCGGGCACCTTAATATGTCCTGGCGTACGACATTTGCCGCTCTTAAAACATGGAACTAGGAACTAGGATGGAGAGCATTGGCAATTTTCTTTGCCGCTTCAACCATCGTTTATTCAATGGGACGGTAACATCTGGACCGGGATTAACCTTCCTAGCAAATAAGAAAGGGGGACCCAGTTTTACGTGGAAGCCGAAACACGAACGACGAATCCCTTGGTCGCTTCTTACGTCATTCACGGGAAGAAAGGCAGTGGGACTGTTTCTATTTTTTAAGTGCTAGGACCACGAAATGATAATATCCGAAAAAAATATTCGACAACTTCACGTTTTTAAGTGTGCAAAAATGCTTTCGTACATTATGTCCGGATGTCCGGCTGTACTCCTCCAAAGGTCGCATTTCTCAACCGATTCTCGTGAAATTTTGTGAACAGATATTAATTAAGATAAACTGAATGCAATCTAGCGTTGCTTATTACCTTCACTTGTGACTTGTTAATCCTTTCTAATTTGAAGTATTTCTTGAGATAATACATAGTATATAGCGAAAGGAACAGAACCGTTCACACTTAACTAACTTCTGGGATAAAATGCTGCCCCGTCCAGATACATGTAGAAGTTAGCAGTGCCCTAGTGCCATGTGTTTATTATTATCTTGTCGATGCTAGTGAATGCACACGCCTAGCGCTCGATGCATACTTGTGGATTATTTGCTTGTGGGAGAACAGAGTGGTCAGTCTGAGTTCTCTCCTAAATTGGCGTTTACGGCAAACCGATCGACTGGCTTTTTCTCCAAACTCCATACAAGTTTTTACTAGATATTCTGTGGTTTTACTTCTTCAAGCTGTCAAAGTCAAACGCGAACTTCCGATTTGTATGAAAACGCGGAGTCGACGCAAACGGCAACGTCGACGTATTTACGGCAACGTTGAGTAAGCTGTCAAATCAAGCTCGGACTCGCAAATGTTAGTTCGCTTAACGCCCGCTGCGCGCGCTCTTCAATTTCTCCTTTTTAGGGTTCCGTACCCAAAGGGTAAAAACGGAACCCTATTGCTAAGCCTCCGCTGTCCGTGCGTCCGTCCATCCGTCCGTCCGTCCGTCCGTCCGTCCGTCCGTCCGTCCGTCCGTCTATCTCATGAACCGCAACAGGTAGGAAGCTGAAAATTTCACAGATTATGTATTTATTTTGCCGCTATAACAACAAACAGGTAACATTATTAAATAATAAAAATTAAAGGGGGGCCCCATACAATAATCGTGTTCTTTTTTTGTAAATCCTGTACGATCGTACGGAACCCTTGGTGTCCGAGTCCGACTCGCACTTGGCCGGTTTTATATTCAATTTAATTAAATAAAATCGTATCTATATATATGTTCAGCATTGTTTGCCATTAAAATTGGAACCATAATATATGATCTGGTAAATATCGCTTTATGGTTTGTACTACTTCCCGCTAATTCGAATTACTGTACTGCCTGCAATCTCCACAAAGTAGCTCCGTAGCTCCCCGTAGGCCCACTTCTCAACTAAATTGACGGTTACACCTAAATTAACGACTAGCGTTTTTAAATGTATGGAAATAATAAACTAACATTTGCGAGTCCGAGTTTCATTTGACAGCTTACGCGTCTTCCCGTCAATACCTTGACGGTTGCTGTTTACGCCGACGTTTCTGTTTACGCCGGCTCTGCATTTTCATACAAATTGGTAGACAGAGTTTGTTTATGATAGGTTGAAGAAGTAAAACTCGTATGAGTTTGATGTTTGTACGTAATTTCGAAGTTCGGAAAACGCCAATTAAGATGAGAAGTTGGACTAAGGGCTCGGAGCTTTAGCGCTTCTCGTGTATTCTGTGGCGACACTAAAACCAAGTCTTGTTCGCGCAGACTGCGTCGTGCCATTCGGTACAAGAGGGAGCAAGAAATAGCGTTTTGACTAACAGAATGACAGTTCTGGGTACCTATCTACCTCGGCCGTTTTCGCTGACCATAGAACGGTTCGGAGTCGTTCGGAATCACTCCTTTTTGCTCCGAGGTGGAACGCGGAACCGGAGCAAGATCTGTCAGCTGTCACTTACGTCAGCAATCGAATAGCCTACAATTACGTTATTTCGAGTTGAATCTCGTATCGATTGGAAATTAGGTGAATTTTTAATCAATTTGCGGGTTCGCTTAGTGAGATTAGAGGGACTTTAGTTTGTGTAATGTCAAAGTGAATTTCATGTCCGCACTTTTGTTTTGTTTTGTCGTTCGAGCTGGAGCGTGGCTCTCAGCCGCTCCGCCTGCGCCCGTTCTACAACAGAGAGTATAGGGCGGGAAGGAATCTTTGCCCGAACAAACCCACGTTGCGGTCGCATACGCCCAGCACATGCACCGTCAGTAATAATTAAAGCGAGGGCATGCAACGAATATCGATTCCCACCGCAGCGGTTACTGCCGCCGCCCTGCATGCGCCGTGCACGTTGCATGTGCCATGTCTCATGTTTAAAACTTCCAGCACAAATTGTAGTGTATACTCATACTGCCCTACCAATAAACATTTGTACCATCGCTCTTACTCCTGTATTTCTAGATGTCATCATAAAAATCCATCCATACAAACAAATTAATTATTTTGGTGTTGAAACATAAATAACAAAAAATATAAAACACGACTAACGTACAAAAAGTTGAAGGAAGTAGAAGTAAATACCATTTTTTAATAGTATAAGACGGGAATACGATGCCTGGGCTTCTGCAAACATGGTGTAAAGAAGCACCTAGCCAGCCGGCATTGTTTTAGCTGCCATCGAGAAATTCAAAGCCATCTTGTTACCAGCCACCAGTCGTGGCGCACCGTTTAGGTGAGGGCCTGGGGTCAGCTAGCTTTCATTGATTTTTTAGGTTAAAAACTATTTGTTCTATCATATGGCATGTTCAGTTTCCATAGGAAAAAAAGAGAAATGGCACCACCCATGCAAATGTATGAGAAGCTCCCGGGTGAGTAAGGTCTGAAAACAATATGTTCCTGTGTTACCTGCCGCAATTTTAAGCGTGGAAAAACCGCCGGGGCGGTCTCTTTAATTTATAGCAAAAATAATTCGTTCCTCGGCACCTATCGTAATTTTGCTCTTACAATTTTGAAAAAGTCGCGCCATCTAGCATCCGTTGCAATACTATCTAGTGAGGAAGAAACCATGAAGTTCATAAAATAAAAGTGCGTCGAAGTGAGTGTCGCGATTCATAACGCGAGTTGACACCTCCCAAAATATGACAAATGAACGTGGGTTAAAGTGATGAGATGTGAATGCGTGCGCGGGGGAGGAGGTGGGGGGTAGCGGGGCGGCGTCCCCCGCACCTCACCGCACCCCGCACTCCCGCCCTCCCGACTCCATGATGGGCTATATCATGGGCTGCTCCTGTCTGAGAGGTCAGTATATTTGGTCATCCTCACTTCGCTTTTTCTGTTTCATTCTTCGAGCGCTATCGAGAAGGTTATATCACCTGTCATAAACATTTGTATGCGTTTGACACATTGTTTTCGATACCTGTCAAACTCATACAAATATTTTTGACAGGTGATGTCGCCCTCTCGATAGCGTGAGGAGTAGGGCACCAGGGTGCGCTTTCTCAAAACATTCTGTTCAATTTGTCTATTACTACATTTGACTCCATAGAAACGATGAACTGTTTTCATTACTGCTATAGACTGATACGAAGCCGCTTGGGTTTAGGGCTGTCGTGAGGTCACAGGTAATCTAAGATTAGAAAATAAAAAAAGCATTATTTGCTCATCGGCCAGGGCACAATTTTGCACGACGACTGCCATTAAGGTGGCCCAACCGGGCGGGACGAACTCATTTGCGGGCATGGTACAAAAACCGTGCTGTTGCGCTCTGGGACCTTCTATGTTTCAAAGAATAAGACAGGCTTCGTGATGAGGAAGATGCAACATGTCCATAAAAAAGACAATGTGCATAGTGTATGACTTGGTAAGATTTACGAAAATTTTAATTACAAAACGACTTACAGCTAAAAGTAAACCACGACCCATCCACGACCGCTGTAGTCAAAAATCTAACAAAACCAAACAGATTATAAATCTTGATTAAATAAGCTATGTCTGATGAATAATCTTTTTAAGATGTTCTTACTTTATCATTGCGTTATAAATTTAATAAATTTGGCACTTCATCTTGTAATTGTGACAAACTTAAATCTCAGATAATGTTAGATACCTTGGTATAATAATTGATAATTCATTAAATTGGCGCCTACATATTGTGGCTACAGCACAGAGATTACGAAAATTATTACATTTTTATAAATAAATACGCGATGTCCTAATGCTCCAGCATAAGATGATGGTCTACTATGGTCTAGCTCATAGTATTTTGAGATATGGAATTTTAGTCTGGGGGGGCGCTGCTAAAACGATTCTAGATCCCCTTTATAAAACACAAAAATCTATTCTTCGTGTTCTATTTAAGAAACCCTATAGATACTCAAGCGCCTCACTGTTTCTAGAAACTAAGATACTCTCAGTCCGGCAGATCTATATACATACGATCATTGTCTATTGTCACAAAACCACCCAACTCCATATATTACCTCCACATTCGCACCAAACTCGGTCGGTATCACGTTTTCGTACTCGTTCATTCAATACAAAATTTGGACAGAGATTTTTCCCATTTACCTCTCCGCGAATGTATAATGCCTTTCTCACCAGCCGCGGCTCGTCAATCAAAAGCGGTGTTAAAATCAATGTTGTACGACTCAAGAAACTTATTGTTACCTGGCTTATTGAAATTGGACTCGACGACTCTGAAGTATATCTAACTTTTATCGATAAATAAAATTAAAGTACCTATGCACTAACTTGAACTAACTTGCATTGAAAGGTCAATGGTCTTGTTACGTGCCCACCTTAAAGCTTATTTATTTATGTACTATTTATTTTTAGTATTTTTTTTATAGCCTACATTTATGTATATTATGATATTCTAATTGGTATAAAGATATATTTTTTTTATATATTTTGATGTGTTTGAATGTAATTTAATTGCTTAAAAATGTCAGGTATTCGTTCCGAATTAACTTTTATCGTTGTTCATATTTTTTATTATAACTTTAAAGGGTTAGGGCAATAGTGTGATGAGACTTCCATTTTTATTTGTGTAACTTCCTTTTTTTTTCTTTTCTAATACCGAGCCTCACATCAGGTGCCACGAAAGACAGGCTTTGCCTAGTTCGGGTACTTGTACAATCAAACTCATTTGTATTTACATACAGGGCTTGTGTTGCCACTGTTTGTTTCGCTTATTTCATACTTGTACGCTGTGTTTTGATTTTGCCCCCTACGGGATTCATGCTTTATGTAGTAACTTGTACTCTTGTGATTTTGTTATTTTTTTTGCCAACAGAGACTGTATGTAATTTCAAGATGTGTTAAATAAATAAATAAAAAAAAATAAAAAAATCCACCTCCAAAGTTATTGTATAAAACGCGCGAAAAAATCGAACTTTCGGACCTTATAACTTAGAAACCAAACACAATTTTACAATGCCGACGGTCATCAGACATCTATTTAGATCAAATAAATCTATTTTGAGCAAAATTTGGGATCTTTGACAAGAAATATGGCCGTGATCTTCTTTCCCCTTTTGTATCGGGCGTTAAGCGGGATGGCCCACCTTAAACTAGCGAAATCGTCTTCCAGTCATCAGTCTTCCCAACCCCTTAAAGTTTTCATATTTTAATTAAAAAAAATGTAAAAGTTGAGAAAGTTTCATTCATGTTAATCTCTGTATTTTTCAGTAAATAAAAAAAAAACGAAAATGAACATTGAAAAACACTACGTTTTTCCAATGTTCATTAGCCAAAATGTTCCAATCTGCATGGTATATTAAAAAAATTAATACTGACGTAGATTTCGTCAATTGATTATAGAATCCAAAGTTTCAAACACCTAGTAAAACATTAAAATCATGTAAATAGTTATCGTCTGGTGTATGGGGAAAATGGGGTAAAGACTCTCTGAATGGTCCTAGTAAGTATGGAAGGTAAAATAAACAGTAATCATAAAGCTCCGCAACGCAGTAACTAACATTTCTTACTTAAGAAGTCGATTAAAAATTAAGACACAGCTACAACTTAATTTACATTAATAGATCATTTATTTGTTCATAGTCATGTTGGTCGTGTTGGCTGGTGCTATAACGACACAGTTTTATTTACAAGTCTTTATTTTCATGAGGTCGAACTTTTTTTTTATGTGACTGGACATGGATGGCTAATACCACACCTTCTGTCATGGTATTAGCCCAACACACCACATGGGAACTAGGTGCCATGCCAGGACCTTCCTTATATCGAACTTATGCTGCTGTTGCGATATTTTGAAGCTTAATTCTCGCGAACGGCAGGTTCAGTATTTTTTCAAAAAAAAAATATCCTTTCAGAAGGTATAAAATAGTTGGCCTTATGAAGTGTACGTTGATTTCAAAGTTTTATGATTTATATGACAGTTTATAGCAGATTTTGGCTTTGAGCACTTTACTATATAACATTCGCAGCTATAAAACCATGTAATACCGCTGTTTTATTATAACTTACCATATTACCTTTTTTATAATTGGACGTATATTTTTTTATAAGAAGACTATTTTTTAAATAATAATTACCCCGATAGGTTACAATTTGGACTGAAAAAATCAAGTACAAATTATATTCGGCCTCGTGAGCCCTGCATGCAAAAATATTTATAAATTTTAAAAAAGACTAAATATTGAATCCTTTTATGTAGTAAAAATAAGCTTATTATATTAATCTAATAATCAATAAGCTAATTAATTAATATCAAGTTATTAAATTGTTGACACAACATGTGTTTTACCTGTGGGGAAGATATAAGGGTATGAGATTTAGTGCAACAATTTGTCCATTTTAATCCCATTTCCTTGAACAATTTGTACATTTTGAATCGTGTTACAATGAGTGTTGTAACACTAATGTAATGAATAGTGTTGTCAATGTGTGTTAACACCATGTGTTACAGCAAAAACTTCATATTTCTAGACAAGTCTGATTTAATCTTCATTCAATGTGAATAGTCACAAACATCATACGTATAACTCGTTCTTCCACTTATTCATGTGAGCATGTAATGCTGTTTGTAAAGTGCAACGGAATGCCCTCCTTGAGGTTGCTACGGTTGCCTACGGAACCTGACTAGCACGAGTGAGGTGCCTACTTACTTACCTCGCTAGAGCTAAAACTTGTTATCTTGCTATAGTTTATTGCTAAGACTCAGCAACATTTCCATTGAATGAGGTTGTTTAAGGTTATTTTATCGTGAAGGGTTTACTTGTTTATTAGTTGTCTTAATATGTGTATTATTTAATTGTTTATTAATGGCATTAACTCACAGAGGATTAGAATAAGGAAGGAGAAGTGGTCTTTATCGCGATTACATCGTTATGGACAAAGTGTGCATATAATCGTATGATAATCTGGCTGCGTCGTATGCCACACAGTTGAAATGTTGCCACCGTGCGCGAATGTGCTCCCGAAATCCGTTCGCCCAGTCAGTTCCCACCCAGAAAAATCCCCCAATACGACATGTACTTTAAGGATGTTCCGACCCATACAATGTTTTTTTTACACAGAACCCAAAAAGTATTGCACTTTAAGGCACGAATTCGTCAAAAATATTAAATATAGCCATAGTAGTTGCAGCGAAAACATATTCACAATTTCAGGTTTAATGGTTTCGTTGTAATTGCCGATTAGAAGTTTTACACCGTTTGATGGCGCTGTTAAATAAAAATCGTATTGAAATAAATTGTAACAAAACCAATAATCCTGAAATTGTGAAATTGTTTTCGCTGCAAGTAATATGACTATATTAAACTTGTATTATTAATTCGTGGCTTAAAGTGCAATACTTTTTGCGTTATGTGTGCAAACAACTTTATATGGGTCGGAACAGCCTTAAGGTGGCCCAATCCGGCGGGCCTAACTCATTCGCGGGCACGGTACAAAACCGTGCTGTTGCGCTCTGGGACCTTCTCTGTTTCAAGGAATAAGACAGGTTCCGTGATGAGGAAGATGTAACATGTCCACAAAAAAGACAATGTGCATAGTGTATGATTTGGTAAGATTTACGAAAATTTTAATTTCATAAAGACTTATAGCTAAAAGTAAACCACGACCGCTGTAGTAAAAAATCTAACAAAAACCAAATAGATCATAAATCTTGATTAAATAAGCTATGTCTGATGACTAATCTTTTTAAGATGTTCTTACTTTATCATTGCGTAATCCACCTCCAAAGTTATTGTATAAAACGCGCAAAAAAAATCAAACTTTCGGACCTTATAATTTGGAAACCAAACACAATTTTTACAATGCCAATGGTCATCAGACATCTAGTTCGATCAAATAAAGCTATTTTGAGCAAAATTTTGGATCTCTGACAAGAAATATGGGCGTGATCTTCTTTCCCCTTTTGTATGGGGAGATAAGCGGGATGGGCCACCTTAAGTTGGGTTGGTTTAAAAAATTGGAACATCGGGTCTCATGGCAGGCGCGATAGATCCTACATATCATTCCTTTTTTATCTGAGGATAAGGTGAATATAGGAAAGACGCTTCGGAATACAAATGCCTCCAAGTTTGGAACAATTTGTCATCAGCAGCGTATCATTTTATCTCGAGAGTATCGTGGGCATGAGACGGGCGACGCACTGTGGGCTGTCATGTGTTGTTTTTTACTGAAATATAGTTTATAAGTCTAGACAATGCAATATTATGTGTAGCAAAGACATTTGATGGTTGTAAATGTATAATTAAATAAAAATTTTGAAAATTATGTAATACAAAATCATAATATCTCAATCGCCCATTTGCGCCTTATTATATTTCAGACAGTGGTTCTGCTATTTATTTGAAGATTTTTGGCATCATTCATGTTTCTCACAAAACTGCGTTTTTTTATTCAGAAAAAAATATTATTCTTCATTAGTTTTGATTAATGATGCAGAAATAGGGGTTTTATAAGCTAAAACGAGTGCTCAATTAATCCAACAGAAAATTAACAGATAAGTGGATGATAATCTAACAATAAATGTTGTGACAAATATTGAGCTCAAAAATAAAACACGGACGTTACATGCTTGAATATAATAGATGTAATTAATAAAAAGGTTGCGTATTCAGATCACGTCGGGGTCACCAATTTGGCGAGGTTGATGGTGCGCCAAGCACCAGAGTCAAAGACGAGTGTACGTTTTGAGTTTCCTTTAATGACTAACTAATATTAAATGGAAGGTGCGAAGGTGTCCGCGTATTGCTGACGTGTGCGCGTTATGGATGTAACGTAGTGTTAGTGTGCTGTCGCCACAATATAAAAACAATCGATGTCACGGTTCCAAAAGGGTAAGAGTTTCAGGAAACAATGGCTGTTTCTTTTTCGCATCCATATTAGGCCTCGTAGCAGAAATTACGGGATCTGAAGAGAGAAGAAAAATGTTGAATGATCCAATTACAACTGCGTTATTTTCAATTATGTCCGCTCCGTGGATTAACAGTTTGTGCACGGTAGAAGACACGTAGTACCAATTGTAGAGCTCTACATACCGCTCAACTGTTGAATGTCTAAGAAATTAAAAATACAGCCCACAGTGCGACGCGGCGTCGGCGGTGTCGGCGGTGTCGCGGAGACGGTCGTCGAGATGTGCCGCCCGCGCCCGCGAACCGAACCCTTCGGAGAGCCGGCGCACTCGCTCACCTTCCGGCGCGGCATGAATGAGGAGATATTCATAATTAATAGAGAAGGAACAGTTGCGCGGGCGGCGAGCGGGGCGGGCGGGGGGAGCGAGCGCGAGCTACGTGCAGGGCGGGCGGGCGGATCGAAGCGCCCGTGCGGGGGCGGTAACGATCGGCGGCGCGGTGGTGCGGGGGGGGGGGGGCAGGGCGGGGGGGGGGGGCAGGGCGGGCGCCGAGCTCGCCGCGGCCGCAGTCTTCCAGGCGCGCGCTCGCCGCGAGCATGGGCGACGTGGGCACGCTCGCCGCGATGGACGCGTTCGCGGGCGGCGCCCGGCGGCGCGCGCCTCGCCTGCCGCCGCCGCCGCCGCCCTACGTGCCCCCCGCGCCGCCGCCCCGGCCCCACGACCACTACTACGCGCGCCGCGTCCGCCAGCCGCCGCACCCGCCACCGCCGCCCTTCCGCTCCGGTACACACTCTTTATCACTCCCCATGCGAGCGCTGATAACTTTATTTACATTGCAGTAAGCTTCTTCCGCCTGATCGCCAGCAGCTGCGTTCTCTGCCGCGCAAGTTCACTGTTGTTATTCTTATCATAAGCTACTAATTGCTTGATAATATATGAATTATTTGTATCATCCTAAAAACTTTAACTTTAACTGCACATGACATTGTAAACATTTTGTGTCACCGAAGAACCACTAAAATATAAAAAGAATCGCTGATTATTACACCTAATTACAAGCAGCTAAAATTGAATGTATCGCATACCACCATCGAGGGATAGTAATTACGATAAGTACCCTCGTTATGGGCCAGGAGTCGGCCCCGCTGCGAGGGCGGGCGCGAGCGCTGCCGTTATCAGCACGCTTCAGTTTGCACGAATCGCTAAACGGAGAACAACTCGCAATAAAGTCGCCGTTTTGCGGACCCTTTCGTTCGAACCTCATTAACCTAATCGTTAAGCTAATAACAAAATGTTTTTTTATTTAATTATTAATGTATTGATTTACTTTTAATATATTTTTTTTATGTTAAAAACATTACGTAAAAAATGGTTCACACCCGATTGTTCGTTGGGGTGTGATTCTAGATCGCGCACATAGGTGCGAATCAGCGCCCGGTTTTAATTCGTTAATCTGAATATGCGCGAAATGAACGTAATAAAAATTACGAAACAAATTTTTCGAAAACAATTCGAATCAATCGTTCTTCGAATGACTGTTACTCTAATCTAAAGTACTGGTAGATATCCTACGAGTATGGACGATTGTAACTATAAATCAAGTTATCTTGAACGCCACCGTTTTTACACTAATAAATGCGCTTTTGGTTTATATGGAGTTTCGATTTCCTTCTTTACTTTAATTCACCAGTTGTAAATTATTTTCCAATATTATAGAGTAAAAGTGTAAATAGTAAAATAGTAAAAAGTAAAATAAGATGACGAATGCAGGAGAATTTATATTGTTTTTATCTTGAAATATTATGTTATAGAAAAAATATTTAGCTATAAATTAAAGTACATTAATAAAACTAAAATCTAGCAGGTGAAATAAATGTCGTCAAATTAAACCACTTAAGTCGTGGTCATCCGTGCCGGGGTACACATAAAATAACTACGTTTTTGTTTGCATTTATTAAATTAATAGCTATACACAGGGTTTGCAGTAAATTTATTTCAATAAATTAAACCATAAATATAGACTACTAGAAAATTCAAAAAAAATGTTGGTAGATATTCACAAAAATGTATTCGGAGGATGAAACTTTAGTCACCGATTTTCATAATTTTTTTTGGTTTATTTTATTGATCTTATTTAACTACACATCCCGTGTACTGAAAAAACCGAATTGAAGATTGTTCTTTCAGATTTTTGCAAATGCATTTATTGCTTAATAAATTAACGGATCCAAAACAAACAAAAAAATGCCCGACTTTTCATTCACTTTTTGTGTGTAATGTAATGTTACTTACGTGTTTATGTTAATGAATGTAACATTAATAAATATTTTCTATGATTGTTAGCTAAATACAAAAACACATTAATTATAAGCAGCTTTCATAGATTTCTCACTGACGGACGACGGAATGATATCTCAGTGGCTTACCTACGGAACGAAATAATATTATGTACTCATGAGGTATTGAAAATATCATAATGTGTTGCATTTGTAAACACATAGACCCCGAATTGGGGCCTAAAATTGACATATTCGTTGGTCCCCAGTTCTTCGGAAACACCGTCCATCTGGCCAAAAACATCTTAATGTTTAATATTAGACCGTATGTGCGACCAAATAAATTAGGGGCCAATCAAAATATTAATCTTAGACATTTTTTAAACGATACCTACGATTGTACAATCGTTTCCATGAATTCCCTGTATCGTTTGTTTTAGGGAAGTAAAAACCGCGGACCTAGCGTGAGCACGCTGTGCCTATGGTAAAAACATTAATTTATCCATCAAGTATTATTTATTTATTTTATATTTCAGGATTGCGAACAGACTTTAAACAATACATATGTAATAACATATGTTACAATTTCGGTTACGTGAATCAGCCCAATAATAGGCAAACAAAACATGCTTAAATTTGTTTTAGCTAAGCAGCCACAATGGGGGGTTTTAGCTAAGCAGCCACAAACGTATAAATGAGAGCGCTAAAAAATTGGGATTGTGTACGACGTCGTTTAGAATTTTCCAAATGTAGTGACCTCGTTTCGAATAGCGCGGAATGTGATGCGATGGCGAGAGGCGCCTGCGTCGTCGCCGCCGCCGCCCGTATCGGTTGACCTTGCGCGACTATTTGTGTCTCATCCAGCGACGTACACTTTCCAATTTGTTTTGTTTAATTACTCTATCGAGCGACACCCTCGGCTGGCGGGGAGGGCGCTCCGCCGCCGGCACACGGCGCGCGACCTTGACCCTCGCAGCGCTCTGCAGCGATACCCGACCGTGTCGTCGCCGGGATACCACTTCCGAGTAGCACAGCCATCGAGTACAGTTCCTCTAAAGCTCGCGCGTGTACTATATGCCATTGTCTCAATATCGTATTTAGTACGCGCAAGGGTGGCCTGTATTGAAGACAAATTGATAAAAGTAGCAACTAAAACTCATCCGTATAACACCAGCGTATCCGTCTTTTAGTGATGCAAGGTGTTAGTAAGTTCGCTAACAAATTCGGGAAGCACAACATTATGATGTTCGTTGCTCTAAATGGCGAACTGCACTTATTTGGCATCAGTGTAGTTAAATACTGCCCATGTGCGTGTCGGATTCGCACCATATTATAATACCATAGTATAAGATTTACACAAATAATCACGTTTTTTGTATGAGGCTCCCTTTATTTTTTACGATTTTTATTTTTTACCTATTTGTTGTTATAGTTGCAAAATTAATACACACTCTGTGAAATACACACAATTCCAGCTGCCTACCTATTACGGTTCATGAGATGCAGCCATGTGACAGACGGACGGGCAGCGGAGGCTTAGTAATAGGGTTCCGTTGGCACCCTTTGTGTACGGAACCATAAAAACCGGCCAAGTGCGAGTCGGACTCGCACACGAAGGGTTCCGTACCATCGCACAAGATTTACAAAAAAAATACACGTTTTTTGTATGGGCCCCCCTCTAATTTTTTTTTTTTTAATGTTACCTATTTGTTGTTGTAGCGGCAAAATAAATACATAATCTGTGAAAATTTCAGCTTCCTACCTGTTACGGTTCATGAGATACAGCCCTGTGACAGACGGACAGACGGACGGACGGACGGACGGACGGACGGACGGACGGACGGACGGACGGACGGACAGCGGAGGCTTAGTAATAGGGTTCCGTTTTCACCCTTTGGGTACGGAACCCTAAAAATGGCTACGCTACCGCTGTAGCAATGAGTTTCGGTCGCCACTCACGTCCTCTTTACTCGATGTCGTCCAGTCGTCCAGTCAGAAACAGCTCACGGCTTCCTTCTGATGTGCAAATGACGTCAAATTATCTTTATATGCTCCTGCAGTTAGCTTTATTTCTATTCAGGGTACATCCACACAACATTGTTCCACTGACAACGCGCCAAACTGTTTTTGCGCAGCAAAGTTGCAACTACTCGAACGTGTCGATGAATCGTACCTTACTAAAAAAACCGGACAAGTGCGAGTCGGGCTCGCACACGAAGGGTTCCGTACCATCGTACAAGTTTTAACACAAAAAATCAAGTTTTTTGTATGGGACCCCTCTTTCTTTTTTATTCTTTTTTTATTTTACCTATTTGTTGTTATAGGGGCAAAATAAATACACACTCTGAAAATTTCAGGTTCATGATATACAGCCCTGTGACAGACGGACGGACGGACGGACAGCGGAGGCTTAGTAATAGGGTTCCGTTTTCACCCTTTGGGTACGTAACCCTAAAAACCAAGGGCCGCGATTTTGTGGATGGTCATGCAAGATTATATGGCTCAATGTTGAAAATATGGTCTCTTTAAGGCTTAAAAAACCGGCCAAGTGCGAGTCGGACTCGCACACGAAGGGTTCCGTACCATCGCAGAAAATTTAACACAAGGAATTCACGTTTTTTGTATGGGACCCCCCTTTAATTTTTATATTTTTTTTATTTTACCTATTTTTTGTTATAGCGGCAAAATAAATACACACTGCGTGAAAATTTCAGCTACCTACCTATTACGGTTCATGAGATACAGCCCTGTGACAGACGGACGGACGGACGGACAGCGGAGGTTTAGTAATAGGGTTCCGTTTTCACCATTTGGGTACAGAACCCTAAAAATGATAGTTACTCTGAGGGGTAGGTACGCCGGTGGTGTCATCCGTCAAAGTTTTCTTTGAAGGCCAAAGGTTTCTTTCTTATCCACCAGATGGCGTTGCTGTCACCACTTTCAGTGAAAAATGGTCGAAGCGGCAATGTTTTATTCCTTGGTTTTCATGTATATACTACAAGTGTATTTTTTTATTTATTTATTTATAGCCGTGCTGAAATAAAGATAATATATCCTGACATGGCACAAGTGTTTTAGGCTAGTGTCATTTTAAGTGTCCAATAATGTGTGATTATAAACAAAAATACGTCGTTAGAAGAGCGAGTCGCTTATAAAACTTACTCGATCGTTTGGTGAACCCCTTTGTTTATGTAAGTCTTGTCGTGTTAAAGAAGTATGAACAATTGGAACTAAAGTAAAGAGTTTTTCAAAGTTTTATCCCGGCCGAACTAGTTCCTTGAGCATTTTTTGCACTTGTCTAGCAAACTGGACAATGAAGATTCTTCGTTTATTTCAGGCACGTGAAAACTCTACTAGTGCTTCAATAAGGGTGGTCTATAATTTCACGATTAGCTGTTTTAAATATTCGAATGAGTTTCAAACGGTGTGCTAACTTGCACTGCCATCATCAAGGTGATCCGACCCTTTGGGTTGATTTCCTGAGACCGATCAAAATTTGTAGTGATCAGACTGGTTTACCATAATTTCATTATAACTATCTTCAAGATGGATCGTGGCAATGTGGCGGCCAATCTTCGATATAAATACGGCTGCGATTTCTTCGTAGTGAACGGACAGTTTCGTTGGTTTTGAAGCTTTTTGGTCGACTCTGATGTCGACTGCTGCTTGGAATCAAAATCGTCAGCATAAATACAAGCTAAGTTACTAATGATGATGTCGTAGACGTGTTGATTCTTCTCGGATAACTCGTTGCATAATTCTAGCACACCAACTTTGTTTTCGTCGATTCCTAAATGCGGGCTCCAACGAAAAGTTAGCTTTTTTATACCAAGATTCTCGTGAAGGACCTTTTGACTTTTATAAAAAATGGTTCTACAATGACTCTACATATGTACATCTATATATTTAGGTGTCAGTATTCATGCATCATACTCACAGCGTCGATGTTTTCTTAGACTGTCTGTCCAGACTGTAGTCTGGACGTTTTGACCAGGTTTAAACATTGAGGCTGATATGCCCTCACTGAAATTCCAGTTAGCAGCGTTCCACCATAAGACACTGATTACTAACAAAAAAATCACTGGAAATTTCCTTTGAGAATTTTTTTTTTTCTGGCGACAACTCTGAATAAACGATATGAACGACTCCTATATTTAAATGGTTTGGTCTTCTAAATTCAAACATTAAGCATCAGAAATACGAAACATTTGAAAAAACACTGTTCTAATTTATTTTATAGTTGGGATATAATATAGGCAGCAAACATCTGTGTCTGCACCAATGAGTCTGCACGTTTTTATTTTTTGTGTTTTCACGTTAACAGTCACGGATATTCCGTGTTAACAGTGGATTTTAAATGATTATTAATTATTGATAAGTAATCTTTCCCATAACATTTATATGGTGAACATAGCGTATGGGCCGTTCTTAAACGGCATCATAAGGATCTGAAATTATCAATGGCGGGAAATATGGAAACGGCAGGAGTTAAAACGCAGGCCTCGCAGTTAGAGCGTTTCACACAAACGTGTCGCCGAATTCGCTCCCACCCACGACCGCCCGCGTCGTCGCCCGCCCACCACCGGGGCGTCAAGTTCAACTATAGACGCCGGCAAATAACTAGAACCGCGGTGGGGCGCCTCCCCTCTGGGCAGCACCCTCCGCACCCCCGTTGCGTCCCATAATTCGACATGTGCGCAGGTGTCACGCAGCTGCGAGCTCCTAGTTAGCTGCCGGGATCTGTACGCGGCCGACTCGTGAATTTTCCACTTAATCGCGTGCGGCAATTTCGGGTCGACTCAGTTATTTCAGCCGCTTTGTTTACAGATAGAATGCGACGGCGTACTGCGACCCGCCCGTCGGAATATTTGGCTCGGCCGCGGACACTCGTCGGGTTTTATTTGCTTAAGTCTTCGGAGCACAGATGGAATGCAAACACGCTTAAACGTAGCCAGATTTCGCACGGCATTATGTCAAAGCGTATTCGTGTTTTGGGGACGACTCTCTTAAATAGATGGCATTGTCTCTACTTGGCCCAAATGCTCCGTCAGTTGCGTCAGTGAGTATGAACGTCAGTCGCACGGTTTACGTTCTCCGGCCCACATCGCATCGCCGCGGCTTAGTTGTGCGGTCGCGCGTTCGGCTCGCTCGTAGTTCGGCGAACTTGACTCGATTATGTCAGCGGCTGCCAAGTTTATGCGCAACCGACGACGCCGACCGCCACCGCCACCGCGGCGCGTGCATCTGCCTTCCATACACCTAACGGACAGGTTATCTATAATGCGCTCTCTCTAAATTAATTTACGCGATTTAGGCAATTTCGCAATAACTTCGAACTTCAAGTAACTAGATTTCCATGAAATGTAGAGAAATTTAGATCTAAAATAATTACATCACGTTATCCTTGTTTAGTGCGCGGTCGAACGATTAAGTGGATTTACATTAATAGTGCATTATATATTTTTTATTTTCCACTTTTGCTCTTCACAGCCAGGGTGATTAAGAAGTGTTTTATTAGCTTGTAGATTAGCCAACTTTTTCTTTGCGTCTTGCCAAACAGCGCTTTATATTTTTCCGGTGGACATCTTTAGAATTTCCGGGATGAATTTATCTAAAGTTAATATACTTTGTCGTACTAAGCAAGTACGTCGCTTATTCCAAGGAATGTGATATGTATGTATGTATAACTGACCGGGAAGCAAGGACACATTAATTAAAGAAAGAACCCTGTAGAAATAACTATTTTACAAATATACTGCAAGGCTGGACTCGAACCAGACAAAATACCATTCGCGTACCTCCCTCCTCCCGTAATCGATGCCTCCTACTATCAAAGTGTTTAAGAATATATCTATAGTATAGTACCTAGCGTTAAATCAACGTATGTTAATATAATCGTAAACACCGTGTTAGTAGGAGGCATTGGTTACGGGAGGAGGGACTGTAGGAGAATTCAAAATTATGGGTATACAGCAGGTGGCGAAATCGGAAGACGCAATACCCGCGAATGGTATTTGTCTGGTTCGAGTCCAGCCTTGCAGTACCTAATGTTATTATTTTGACAGGGTTATTTCTTTAATGAATGTGTCCTTGCTTCATTGTCTGTTATACACACATACATATCACATTCCTTATCTGAACTGAAGTTACCAAATAATCACCGTACGTTAAAATTTTTTGAACTTCCCAGAGCGACAACAACGACACTTAAGGTGGCCCAACCCACTCATCTCCCCATACAAAAGGGGAAAGAAGATCACGCCCATATTTCTTGTCAGAGATCCAAAGTTTTGCTCAAAATAGCTTTATTTGATCGAACTAGATGTCTGATGACCATTGGCATTGTAAAATTGTGTTTGGTTTCTAAGTTATAAGGTCCGAAAGTTCGCATTTTTCGCGCGTTTTATACAATAACTTTGGAGGTGGTTTACGCAATGATAAAGTAAGAACATCTTAAAAAGATTAGTCATCAGACATAGCTTATTTAATCAAGATTTATAATCTATTTGGTTTTTGTTCGATTTTTTACTACAGCGGTCGTGGTTTACTTTTAGCTATAAGTCGTTTTGAAATTAAAATTTTCGTAAATCTTACCAAATCATACACTATGCACATCGTCTTTTTTGTGGACATGTTGCATCCTCCTCATCACGGAGCCTGTCTTATTCTTTGAAACAGAGAAGGTCCCAGAGCGAGACAGCACGGTTTTGTACCGTGCCCGCGAATGAGTTAGGCCCGCCGGGTTGGGCCACCTTAAGGGCCTGGTACTAGCCAAATCGCAAAGTTAGACGAGGCACCCCAAGTTAACTAACTAAGTCTGACGATTATAAGTGTCATTCTTACAATATATGATTCCTTGTCTAGGAATCGAATTATTTTCGTTAATGTTATGTTTCCTTTTTCTATACAAAATACATTGCGGAAACGGTGTCCATTTCCGAACTTTTTTGACTAAATGTAGAAATCTAAAAGCAAATGGAATTTTTTGTTTATGCATATATGCTGTTTTTGCTTATATCTAGAAATTGAATTACTTTCAGATTTCTAATGAGAAAAATCAACTTTTTTATTTTTATTATTATTTAAATAAATGATGGAATAAAAAAATATTAACAATCCATTATCAGTCTGGAGTTCTATTTGGATTTGCTGAAGCGTTTCACTACATATTATTACATTTGTTAAAAAGTGCATTTGTATGGCGCGAGTAGTTGGCTAGTCCTAGCGCCTTAACTATTTACTTTTATGTAAAACTACTGATATGTTTTCCGTTGGTGTGACGTGGCGGTCACGTTACGTGCTTCCTATCCGTGTCAATATCGGTGTAATCTTGACATTGCGGAGAGTTATTATTGTCGGCCACCTGCCTCCGGTCCGTCGCCGCGCCGGACCCGTCGCCTCGGCCGCTCGTCCGCTCGACCGACCGCCGCGGCCACCTCGCCAGCTCGCGGGTAACACCTCCGAACATCGGAGCCGACGAACATTTGGCAATGGTCCGGACGTGCCGAAAGCTTTTAAATATTTTAGTATCGGCGTCAGAAGTAGACCGGTACTGCCGCATTCCGACGCATTGCTGTGTGTGCGATAGCTCTATCGCGAATAGCACGCAAAGCGAAATAGTATCTGCCGAGGACAGTTGAGTAAGCTTTTATGGTTATGTTATGAAAACCATGCCCCGGGCGGCCAGGTGCTTCTCACACCATGTTTGAAGAACCCCAGGTTGTACTTTGGGGGAAATACCGCGGCAGGGAGCCGATTCCATTGTTACCGACTCTATAGATAAATAAATGATATATAATAGATGATCGGTTGGTTCTTATTTTTGAAATGTAGGCAGTGAATGGGTGCATGACTTATCCGCGTTGCGCGATGGTAGAAAGTAGACGAAAAAAGGCTTGTTGAAAGGGCTTGTTTCCTTGTCGAGGTTAGTCGGAGGAGGTTTCAAGGATGGCACGTGTCGGAGGGGTGGGCTCCCGGCCGCCCCGCTCCGGTCGGGTTACGTAAGCACCGAGCGGCGGCGTGGGCGGCTGCAGCGTCCTCGGGCGCCCGCCGCGCCGTCCGCCCGCGCCCGCCCGCGCCCGCCCGCGCCCGCCGCGACGGCCAAGGGCGCGCACGCGATCGATGTGCAGCCTCCGCCTCGCCGCCGCCGCCGCGCCGCCCGAGCGGGACCTCGCTGCGGCCCTGACTCGTCTGCCCGATGAAAAATTAAACATACTTGGCGGGGTTGTTGGTCGAACGACCGCAAGCAGGCTCGCTCCAGAGCTGGGATTTGCTCAAATATTATAATTAATGCTTCTTCAATATTTGCCCGGCTCACGGGTTAAAACACGGGCCCCAGCTGCTGACCGCAGCCTGTAGACGAGATGGTGTACACTAAAATGCCCACGTCATAGAATAATAAATCCCACGTCCGCGAGATTACCATAACTTGTAATCGCCTTTTTTAACATCTTGCGATAAGTTTACGAGTTTCACAGAATTATTTGAAAATCCGCATGTAACTTTTCCTTCCCTCAATATGTATATTCCAACCCCGACCGTGTACGACAGTGCGGAGCGCAAACTTTATCAGCGCCCGGTGCGTGGGCGGCGGAGGTAATGGCGGCGTATTCCGAGCTAACATGTTTTATGTTCGAGATAAAGTTAAGTGCGCGCCGTCTACTAAATGTTATGGCAATATCTCGAGGGCAACATACAACTTTGCAATCATCTCGGTGTTGCCTGTCGGAAGCCACCAGCTGATATCTAGGTGCGTTCGTTCTCTTACATTACGTGCGATTTGTCACGTAATCGATGAAACTATGGCTTAAGCGGCAATGAAAAAATGTTCGTGTTTTCCATCCAGTTCAATGTAGTCGTGCTCATAAAGGGAAGGTCCTGGCATGGCACCTGATTCCTTCGGGAATGTGGTGTATTGAACTAATATCATAACGGTAGTTGTGTGGTATTAGCCATCCATGTCAGGTAAAAAAACGTCGTTTAGGAAGGCATCTTACCTACGCGGACCCGTGGGTTAACCATATATTAGTGAGCTTATTTGTGACACAAAGATCTCAGCGCAATTTCAAGCACAAAATAAAAAACATGGCTCAATAGGACTTGCTATACTGTTACTCTAATTTATGTAAAAATTAATTAGCGAGGAATACGTTAGGATGCAGGTTAGTTCTATAGTCTTTTGTTAACTTACTGTTTTATTACTTTATCTGTATCTGTGTTTCCTCCAAATAAATAAATAAATAAAAAAAAGATAAATAAAATCATAGACCCAGGATTTAAGGAGTTATGATTTTGAACTTAACCATTAAAAGATTCGGTTCAGGCGTGGCATTGTCCTTAGTATTACCTATTATGTGCTCCGGGTGAAGAGCATCCACATACCTAAACATTTTGGACCAATTATTGCGATTAAAACGAGATAGCCAGAGCCCGACGTCGCTTAGTTAGAGCAAGCAGCTCGGAATAATTCTTTCTAAATGTGACCAACCCGCATAACGATTAAAAAGAAATTAGAAAAAGTTTAACATGTTCTTCGCTGAATGGGTAGATAATGTTAAGATCTTTGAAATTGTATTAAAATAAATAATAGTTAATATCAATATAAGCCGCAAACTTGAAAAAGAATATATTTGAGACCTGACTTCAAAAATTGTTCCGTGCATAAAATGTCAATTTCCGTAACATTTTTCTTTCAGTTTTGGTAGAACGTTAGCTGGAATTATACATGTTTTTAGCCTTCCGTACCCAAAGGGTGCCAACGGAACCCTATTACTAAGCCTCCGCTGTCCGTCCGTCCGTCCGTCCGTCCGTCTGTCACAGGGCTGTACCTCATGAACCGTAACAGGTAGGAAGCTGAAATTTTCACAGATTATGTATTTATTTTGCCGCTATAACAACAAATAGGTAAAATAAAAAAGTAATAAAGATTAATGGATCGTCCCATGCAACGGACGTGATTTTTTTGTGCTAAATCCTATACGATGGTACGGAACCCTTTTCGTGCGAGTCCGACTCGCACTTGGTCGGTTTTTTTTTTCATGTTATCATTCCATAAAGATCAGGAACTTAACGCAATAAATCATTCTCATTGGCTAGTACAATAATCTGAATAGCAGGTGAACAAGCAAGAGAGTGATTAAATCTGACGTTCAGTTGCATTTCGTACCATGCCAACTGCTAAATTGCAGTCCACTTGGCCTAATAAAACGTCGTTTCACAGTTAGCATATACAAATGTGCTCCAAACAATCCCAAAGATTACGATCTACGATTTCCGGGTCGTTCATTGAATTGAACAACCTGTAATGTGTGTACGTAACTGAACGGATAAATTCCGCGCTTTCTCAAAATAGGCCCACTATGGCAGATGCGTGTTTCATTGGCACGGTTGCAATATTAGTATCGACGGGTCGGGCCCAAGGTCTCGGCGGCTCCAGCGCGATAATGAATGAGCGCGGCGGCCGGAGAGCGTCGCGTCGTCGGCGGCGTGCGGCGCCGCGCGTCACGCGTGCGCTAGGAATAGCCCACGACCCGCCTCGCGTCACCGTCACCGTCCGCTACAAGCCAGCGATGGCTCATTCCGGATCCAAAGAGAAATGCATTCACGTTCCTACTCCGAATTACTTCCGTAATAAAGGGTGCAATGGAACCGGAGAACACGCAACATTTTGGAATGGTTATAATTTTGCTCTCCGGTTGACTCAGGAAGCGCCAGCCCTGTCTTCTAAAAACAGGCGTCGGTCCAATTTCGGGTCCTGAAAAATAAACGCCGGCTTTCGACTCTATTCCGGCTTTCGGCTCCTCCACCTCCTAAAAAAAATAAGGTCCCCTCCGTTTCCAAAAAATAAAGCCAGCGCCGTCCTTCGCTTCCTAAAAAAACAGCCGCGCTCCGGTCCAATATCGGCTACTATACAAAAAAAAATCCGGTCGAATTTCCAGAAATCCCCTACGGAGTTTTGTTCATTTTTATTGTATTTACGAAAACGGCAGTTAACATCCAAAAACAATAAACTAATATAACATACACCAATAAATCCTCGACTCGAAATGGTTTTAAGCCCACTACAGAATATTTCTAAGCCGGAATGGATGGTTTTTTGGGAGAAGTAGAAATTGGAGAGAGAGTAGCGGTAAACTTGATGAGGAATGTTTAAAGTAGTCATAAAAGCAGAGAGGGCGGGTTCTCAAAAATGGGGTGGACTCGGAATGGCCCACCGCTGACTGCTTGTAGCGCATTGGTCTGCTGCGCAATGTTTGTCCGGATACAATCTGCGATATCCCTTTCATCCTGGCGCAAATAAAGCGGCGCGCTAAATCAAGCAGATTCGTAATGTGCTGACGTGGAAGCTATTCGGCGCCGCGTGAGTCTCCGCGTCACTCACTCGGACCGGTAAACACGCAGCGCGTCGCGTACACAGATCGCATCACACATTCCGCAGTCCGTGCACGCATGGAATGCTCCCAAGCTAGCGACTTTTTGGGTGTAAACCTAGGGCTCAAGAATTTTAAAGAGGTATGGACGCCTAACAGTGCCCACGCCAGCGCAAAACGCTGGCTGGCTCGTCAGTTTGGCGACGGTCGCGCTCACTACCTCTTGTAACGTTTTAGGGTTCCGTACCCAAAGGGTGCCAACGGAATACTGCAGTACAGAATATATGTATATTCAATGTCACAGAGTCTATATTGACAGATTGGAGAGAGTGAAAACCATTAGTTCATTGCTTCGACTAGCTGGACAGAGTATTGCTTAATGGACACCTTTTTGTCAGCCTCATTGGCCCAGTGGCGCGACACTTCGGCGATCGCTCTCCGAAGTTAAGCAACGCAGGGTCCGGTCTGGTCTTGGATGGGTGACCATTCGACCGTTAAGAGAGGCTGGCCGTGGTTCGGATTCCACGTTAAACTGTAGTAGGTCCCTTTCCGTACCATCGCATTGGATGAACGATGGTCGAAGCGGCAATGAAAATTGTCCGTGTTTTCCATCCAGTTCAATGTAGCCGTGCAATATAAGGAAGGTCCTGGCATGGCACCTAGTTCCCATGTGGTGTGTTGGGCTAATACCATGACAGAAGGTGTGGTATTAGCCATCCATGTCCAGTCACATCAAAAAAAACCTTCGTCAGGGATATATGTGAAAATTTATTTTAATTTCAGATTTCAGATTAAGATATTGCTAATACAGAAGGCTTACTCTTGTGTTCAAGATAAAGCCCGGCCCGCCATTTCCGTCATCATCGTCTGCCTTTTGTATGTCTCGAGCAAGTTCTTTTAGTTCATTTATACTCGAGCGGTAGACGCTATATTTTAGATGAATATATCTTTTGGTCTTGGTTTCTTTATTTTGTTTCGTTTGGGAGGGAGGAGCGTACCAGAGTGCGCGCGGCGCTGCGGAGTTCTGAAATAGGCTGGACATATTATTATTGACATGATAATGCATATATTTAGCTACCACCAATAACAAATGCTGTTTTCTTTTTTTCGCAGAACCAAAGAAAGAGAAGTTAGAGAATGGCGGCGAGTCGGTGCGGCCGAGCTCGCTGGAGGCTCCGGCGGCGGCGACGCGCCCGCGCCGGGTCTGCTACCAGGACATGGGTAGGTACATGGGGGACATGGCACCGCGCGCACACAACACATTTCGCTACACTCTGGTGAACACAACTCCTGCCATAACCGACGACGCCTGTCGGACGCTGGGCGGCTGAATTGTTGGAGTCTCTTTTGTCAAGTTGCTTTGTACCTATCTGGAGAACAGGGAGAGGACTGCGTCAACGTGGCACCTCGCCACTAAGAGTACCGAAGCAATGTGCTGAGGCGGCAAGACATACTGGACTAACATTACCCCGAGACCTTTATGTAATGACTGGGAATAGTTCTTCCTATGCTACAATGCTGTTGGTCACTGGGCCGCTACGTAATACATTGAGCGATGGGGCTGACGTTGAAGTCTAGTGAAGTCGCCCTTGTAAATTCTGACTGGGTACATTCGCTCCGGAGTTTAGGCAGCTGAATTACATGAAGCGTCCTTTTCCGTCTAGCCGCCCTACCATATCTTGATTTAGAACAAACCGGGAGAACACACAGGAGGGCCCAAATGGGAATTAGAGTACTGGGCTCCAATATTTCCGGCGCCGGGCCGGAAATATTGAGGCCCTCTGCTCTAAACCTTTCACGGATTTTCCTCCCAAATGGATTCCAAAGAGTTAGTAGTCAGCTTGGGATGGAATGATTTATTTCCATGCCGTTACATTGGCAAGAGAAATAAATCGTAAGTTCTTTTAAAGGCTGTCGTCAATTTGATAGAAGGAATCTCTAGGAGGGTTTGTCTCTATTTCCGGTGTAACGGGCTGAGAGTGTGTCTCATTGCTCTATCTGTACGACCATGTCAAGATGTATTAACTGCTTATTTTATTATTGTATTATAAATAACATTAAATATCATAAAACTTAATGCTGGAAATATTACTACAAGTGATTGAATCATTTTTTATGTCTTCCATCTTTTTATTCATTATTTTTATGGCAATGGATAAAACTGAAACAATTGATCGTTTTCCTTTTATGCGCTGGGGAATAAAATGGTGGGCACGGGTGCTTGTACATAACCATAGCCTATTCAGTGGACAGTTTTTCTGAGATATCAATGAATAATTGTAGCATGTTTGATCGGCCGTGCCTGGTGGCTGACACCGCGACTGTGTGGACCGCAGGTAGCGGCGGCGGCGGAGGCGCGGCGGAGGAGCAGCTGATGCTCTCGGATCTGCCGGAGCCGCCCATCGCGCTCTCCGACATCGGGCCCATCCCTCCCCCGCCCATGTTCAGCTCGCCGAGCCCCACGCGCCACCAGCCGCACCCCCACACCCACCCGCACGCCCACACCCACACGCACACCCACACCCACCCGCACGCGCACCCCCACCCGCTGCATCCGCTCTCGCAGCCGCCGCTCTCCGACTGTGAGTATTCTTACTTTTCGGGCTCCGTTGTTGAATCTGTTTGAACTACTCGTGGGCTTGCCACAGCATCTTTTTAAAAATCTACGCTTAAGGGGTGTGGTGTCAAAGTAGATGGTGGCACGGTCGTTCGTAACTATTTCGATTAAGAGTATCTGTATTTAGTCTCAGATTCAGATTCAGATTCAGGTCATAAAATAATAAAACAAATAAGAGATAATTCAGAAAATGTGTGTGCAAAAAGATGCCATTTACAATTAACACTTTTTACGCCTAGTTTTCCTCATAATTAATTCAAAAATGTCACCCTTTTTTTATACATTGTTTTATTACATTACGAACACAACTGCTTAAAAACTATTAATATGCAAAACTATTAAAACGCATAAATAGTTTCAAACGACTGAGGCGCCATCTACATGAACGCACACGACCCCTTAAATGTCGCACTTTTTTAAATGTATTGATTCAACGAATTTCTTTCATACTTTTCTCAAACAGTGACTTGTTTATGTACATAATATGCAGCAACTTAATTTTAACATTGACATTATTGCATTTTTTACAAAATTAAACTGTTACAATCCTATTCAGAGTGAACCTGTCAACTAATATGGGGTTAGAACCGGACTAACCATACAAAAACCGGTTTAGTCCGACCTTAATATGCGTACTGAAGTTAGTCCACCCACTGTGAATATTGCTGTTATTGTTTTGTGTCGATTTGTATAGATTAACATTACAAACATTACCTATCGTTATTTCCAACTGTAATAATATTAGGAATGCAAAAAAAAACTTGGAAAGAGACCTGGTGCAATGCAAGGATTAGATTGGAAGGGTGACATTTTCTTCTAGCGGAAGACGAGGAGGATGCGGAGGAGGAGCGCGAGAGGGAGAGGGAGCGGGAGCGAGAGAGAGAGCGGGACAGGAGAGAGGAGGCGGCGATGCAGGACACGTCGCGCGTAGAGGAGATCCCGCCCAAGGAGCCGCGATTCAACGCCGTGCCGCTCAAGTCGGCGCTCAAGAAGCGGCCGCCGGCGCCCTCACCCACCGCCGACCAGCGGCCGCTCGCGCAGCGCCAGGACCACACGCACGCCAGCTTCAAGTGAGTTACCGACTTTAGATAATCGTATCGCTCACCGGCTAAGACCCAGTGACGGCGGGCTCGGTCCTTATGCTACGTTCACATTCCCGTGGTCCGCCAACATCGGGCCCGGACGTCCGTGCCATTTCAGACCGGGCGTCCATTAACACACCGCGCCACTAGGCTTCCGGCTCGTAGCCTAGTGGCGCGGAGACTTGCCTAGCATACCAGAGGTCTGGGTTCAAATCCTCGCCCCATCCGTGCACCCTCTTTCCGAGTTGGATAAGTG
Source organism: Incurvaria masculella (assembly GCA_946894095.1). Classification (NCBI taxonomy): domain Eukaryota; kingdom Metazoa; phylum Arthropoda; class Insecta; order Lepidoptera; family Incurvariidae; genus Incurvaria; species Incurvaria masculella. The sequence goes on from OX335647.2 coordinate 11,672,184, forward strand.
CATTTCGGCACGAATGCGAGCTGCTCCATGGTTCCGAATCCATGTAAAACTGTAGGTCTCCTTCCCCGACTAGGGTTAGGTGTAGGGCAGGGTGTAAGCCCGCCCGGGTTGGTACCATCGCATTGGATGAAAGGATGGTCGAACCGGCAAAAAAAATAATCCGTGTTTTTCATCCAGTTCAATGTAGCCGTGCTCATAAAGGGAAGGTCTTGGCATGGCACTATAATGCCATATAAATGGTAATTGTGTGGTATTAGCCATCCATGTCAGGTTGCATAAAAAATAAAATGTGACACGGGCACGAACGTGTCTGTTCTATGAAATTTATAATTTAAAAAACTTTGTGCATCTAAACCACTTTGTTTATCAATAACATGTTCTTCGCATTCATCATGCATCAACACACACTGTTGCCTGCAATACTCGTACATTCTATTATAATATATTACATACCCGATCACAAAAAACTGACAACGGTCGGGGCAAGAAGGGCCGGGGCAGGTGGGCATTTGTATGAATTCACACTCTCGCCGTAACAAATTTCACGGGGCACCCGCGGGAATGTGAACGTAGTATTAGCAGTGTGTCAGCGTTTCAGTGATGGAGAACTTTATTGAGAAATCCGACGCGCTCGTGACCAAAAAGGCGACACCCAAGCCCGCCTGGTCACCATATGCATATGTTATGCTACTGGGCTGTCAGAAAATGAGATTAATGCAACAAAATAATGAAATATTTACAGAAATGTAGCAATGATCTTGGTATCTTTATTCACTTCTACAACATCCTTTTACACAACTTGAGTGGTACCTAATGTAGTGGAAATATAATTTTCCTTTTTTAGCCGGTTGAAAAGTGTAAATAACATCCCCGCAGCATGCCTAGATGCCATTGAGCGTTCCGAAGCTCAAGTTCCCCGGGAACCTAGATAGCAGAGCACCTTCGTAGCTGGCTCTGCTCACGCCTTGTCGCCCTGACCGGCGGAACATCCCCGGTGGCGACGCGTTGCATGTGTACCCCGCTTCAGTGCCGTGTCTCCCTCGCGTGTGACTACAAGTGATTTCTCTTTATTTGCATCCGCCCTCGCCCGCCCGCTGAGCAGGCGGCCGCCGCCCAAGACGAGGATTCGAATCTGGTAAAGGAGCCCCGCAATCTGTTATATCGTGTGAATGTTGTCAGAATGTCGAGCGACATCCATCGCCGCCGACGCTCGGTTCCCACTTTCGCGACGACTGCTTGCATGTACCGATCGATACATGCATCGCTGTGCACGCTTTTTATTTACGTTGGAGTATGGAATGCTTGCTGTTCATAAACGATTGTACTAGACATCTATGTGAATTGCATATGCGGCTGAAAATATGTCAAATACAAAAACTACAATGGAACGTATTAAATGTTGTGTAGCGATTGAACATCTTAGATGTTATTTGGCTAAAGCAACACCAAACCTTTTTGGTTACATTTGAAAAGTATTGCTACACCCAGTATTGCTATGTATTTTGCATGATGTAAGTTTATTTTTGAGAAATATCAAAAACCAAATTTACAGACATTATTGGAATAAGTCACTTATGTATACACATGCATAGACATTCATAAATGTTTATTTGCTTGCTCCAGTCAATTAACCTGTGGCAAGCAGCCCACGTCTAAGACACATTTCAAACAAACCGATTTCACACAAAACTCTTACCATTTGACATCTCTTCCTAACGGTGGGATGCTCCCACATCTAAACTGATACAGAGAGCTTAAATTTTAATAAATCAATTTCAGTATTATTTGTTTTCACTTGTCACTATTTAATTAAATTTTATTTGCATTGCATTAATTGCGACAGCATGTGTACTGTCCTGATGCAGAGGTGCCGTGGGGTGTTGAGTGAATATTAACTAATTGATCTGTAATTACACAGCAGCCGACCGGTGCGGCTTGGTCACACAATGGAAAACAAGGAAAATGCCCGTCCTTGGGAGGAGTATCGTGAGCGCGAAGAGCAGTACGCGAACGAGTCGGAGCGCGTTGCCGACAAGCTCGCGCGCAAGGAGAGCCTCAACATCAAGTTGGCGCTGCGGCCCGACCGCCAAGAGCTCATCAACAGGTACGTACCGCAACCCGTTGAAGAAGTATCGTGAGCGCGAAGAGTAGGACGCGAACGAGTCAGAGCGTTTCGCTGACAAGATTTTACGGAAGGAGAGGCTCAATATCAAGTTTGCACTGCGTTCCAATCGCCAGCAAGTCATCAATACGTCCGTAATGCAACCGCCCATGTATGTACTGTTGGAGGCGTATCGTGAGCACGAAGAGAAGTATGCGGACGAGTCTGAGCGCGTCGCCGACAAGATTGCACGCAACGAGAGCCCAACGTCAACTTGGCGCTGCATCATCACGGCCAGGAGCTCATCAGTAGGTTCGCACCGCAATGGCCGGTGTAGGCATCGTCGGAGGAGTATTATGAGTGCGAAGAGCTGTATGTGAACGTGAGCGCGTCGCCGGTAAGCATGCACTCCAGGAACTCATCAGCACGTACGTGCTGCAACCTGTGGTGTATGTAGGGTGGGAGGAGTGCCGTGAGTGCGAAGAGCAGTACACAAACGAGTTAATGCGCATCGCATCGCGTGTTTGTGAGTTTATCCAAACAATTCTGTGATCTTCATGTGTGTGATGTTGATATTTTGATGTTCATTTAGATGAAGATTTATTGCATCTAAATGAGAACATGTCAGAGAGCACTGACTGTATATTATAATACTTTATAATTGGCATTGCAAATAGGGTCAGGTCATTCAATATTGAGTAACAGTATGTGACTGTGGTTTGTTATCAGTCATGAGTTGTTTCAGTGCTCTTTATTTTAAATTGTCATTAAAACTAACTCATTTCAGAAGTTTTCGATAATAAGTAAAAATATATTCCTGTTCTTGCTGTTTAGGATTTGTTCAAAAGTTGATAAGAATTCTCCTCTATAACTTATTCCATTACAAGAAGGCAGCAAAGCTGGGTGTGCTGTTTTCCATTAAAACAGCACACATCATAAAATTTACTACATAACTAATCCCTTTAGAGAGCCTCTGTGGGAAATCTCAATGAATCAGTTGACACAGTTATAATACTGGATGGTTAGCGCGTGAGGTGGCTGCCGGCCGGCGCAGTGCAATGCGTCCCGCTGCACAAAGCCACTCAGTTTATTTTGGTGGCTGCCGCCGCGCCGTCACCGCGCGCGCTGACACGTCGTTACACTTTTTTTTATTGTTGGTTCCTGTCATTTGTGTCGGGCGCTCTTGACAGTGGCCTCCATTTATCTTCTATTAGATAATGCTGCAAGTAAATTATGTCGCGATAGATTGCGGAGGTAGTCCGACTTAGAAGCATCACAATCGATTTCGGTTATTTGAAATCAAATCGGGTTTCAAATTCCGGCTACCTACAATAATGCTGCATCGATTTATAGAAAAAATCCAGTCACTTGATCTGGGTTGAAGCTAAGTCGACATTATTGAATCTTGCTGTGGCTCAATTATTTTCATCTGGCAAGTATAATTATTGATACTTCTGATTCAGTCGCAGTGGTGTTGAAATTTTTGGTGCTAAGCCAAAATAATCTTTTAATCGGTCGTCGTGAAAAGATATTCGGGTTTCACATAATCTGTTCGCTCGCGAATTATTCTGTCAGTTGGCCAGCGGCGCTGCTATCTCTCCTCGTTCCGCCGAGAGGACGCGTTGCGCATGATTTGCCCATTTATGTTTTGATGAATCCGTCATCATTGGGCATGAAAACGTCACGATTTTGCTTAGTGATGAATGTGTTGTAGTGCATGTGAGTGACGGTGGGGTTGCCGTTTGCAGGAACATCCTGGTTGTTGCGAGCGATCACGAGCGGCAGGAGTCGTGGGAGGCGATCGGCGCTCGCCTTATCCGCCGCCTGTCCATGCGGCCCACCGCCGAGGAGTTGGTGGAGAGAAACATACTCAAGAGTGAGTCTTTACTTTTTAAAATTATTCTTTTGTGCCTATGCGGGTGCGGTATTACCATTTATACCTTTATTTTTAATCTCAGCTTAGAATGTTAATTGATCAAATAATTAAAATCAATGTACCCATCCTCTATTATACGTTACGCATTTAAAGCCTAAATATTTTGCTGGAAAAATCAAGGAAAAGGAGTTAAGAGGGATCCGGGGAATCTTCTTCGGAAATGAGTATGATGTGCCTTCTGCATTGGTCCATCAAAGGTGTACTAACTTCTTCCACAGAGCAGTGAAGGTGATCAGCAGCGGGAGCACAAATGAAAGTGGACACTTGTCGAGCTAGAGGGATAAGAAATTTTGTCGAGGATTTTTATCAACTGTGATATCACAAATGGGGAGCTCGATTAATTTATCGAGAGCGAGTGTTATTTATTTATTTATAAGTTTTAGAGAGGCAGCATATGCTGATGATTGATTTTAACTCGATAGAGAGTGTTAACACCCACCGTTTTGTCCACAAGAACTGTCACTTTAAACCTCCCGACCCTGGCTGTGTTCGCGCAGACTGCTCCATGATATTCAGTGCAAGGAGCAAGAAATAGCGTTTTACAGAATAGCAGCGAACAAAATGCCCTTTCCTACAAATCGCCTACACCTAAGTTATTTCGAATTGAATTTCGTATAGATGCATAATTAAGTACGTTTTTAATGAATTTAGATAAAAATTGCTTGGTTTAGCGCATTTGCCTTGTGAGATTAGAAGGATTGTAGTTTATCTAATGTCAATGTGACGTTAATCTCTGCACTTTTTCGTTTTCCCGTTCAGTTGGAGCGTTGCTCTAAGCCGTCCCGCCTGATTACTTCCTATAACGGAAAGTAAAGGATGGAATGGAAACGTCTTTGCCCAAACAAACCCATCCATCTTTCGCTCTTATTAACGCCTGTGTCATCGCCACTACATACGCACATATTCGTAACACGAACATACACCTCCTTCTAGGATTTAACACACCCTCCCGGTGGTGGTGACAAAATTATACTCAACAGACGTCAAATTAGTAGGATTAAATTTATTTGTGCTTCCACAAATGGACAAAATGTATTCTTTGTCGAGATTTGTCTATGGTGTGGGTTTATTTTGACAACCTCACTCGACATAACATTGTTTATGCTATCAGTTGGCGACAAGTGTCCCGCACACAAGATAAAGACTATGTACGTAAGTTTGTCGGCCAGATAAAATTATTTGTGCTCCCGCTGCAGGTGAATTGGCTCTTGTAGATTTTTTAAACTAAGCTGTGTTTGTGGGCTCGCAGGTCAGTCGCCCGCCGAAGAGAAGAAGCAGAAGGAAGAGAAAAAACGGTACCTCCTGCGCAAGCTCAGCTTCCGGCCCACCGTGGACGAGCTTCGTGAGAAGAAGATCATCCGTTTCAGCGACTACATTGAGGTCACGCAGGTACGTAAACAGCCCTATTGCTGCCTCGATATTGCCCTTACGACGTTTTCTGGCCCCGTTTCACATTGCTAGTGACTTTTCCTATTAAAAAAGCAGATTCATATACCTCTACGTGACAATGCCAGTCCTATAGTCACCATGATCGTCTGTATTCTGTGAGCATTTTTAGGGTTCCGTACCCAAAGGGTGAAAACGGAACCCTATTACTAAGCCTCCGCTGTCCGTCCGTCCGTCTGTCACAGAGCTGTATCTCATGAACCGTAATAGGTAGACAGCTGAAATTTTCACAGAGTGTGTATTTATTTTGTGTGTAGATGCGATATTACGATCTCTTTCTAATTCTGTAACTCTAAATCCCTTAGGCCTTTATAACCCCGTTAACATGGTCGGATGTTAGTGGTGAGTGTATGTACAATTGGTGCGCAGGCGCACGACTACGACCGGCGCGCGGACAAGCCGTGGACGAGACTCACGCCGCGCGACAAGGCCGCCATCCGCCGCGAGCTCAACGAGTTCAAGAGCAGCGAGATGGCCGTGCACGAAGACAGCAAGCATCTCACGAGGTACGTCCTCAGCTTGATGCTTCCCACCCAACCGCCGATCTTTTCCCTGACACTAAGCTATAAATTATAAGAGCACAGTTCCCATGGAAAAACCTGTTGTATTCATGGGCACATAGCGTGCAACCGGCCCTCAATTGAGAGGTGCCCAACGACACCCATGGTCTTTCGAAATTTCACAGGGGCTGCGAAAACCATGTTAGCCAGCCCGGCAATGTTCGAAGATCCTAGGTTGTACTTTGAGGGAAATACCTCTGCACAGTTTACCGACCCTATGGATCAGGCTTTCTTAACCTGGGGTCCGTAGACCCCTTAGGGGCCTGTAGTATGAGTGCTGGGGGTCCATGTTAGATATGATGACAATACCTGGCATCTTCGATCTAAACAGGATATCATTATTTCTTACATCTATCTATATTTGATTTTTTTTTTATTTTAACAAGAACTTTGCCTACTTATCTAATAATGTATAATGAGATATGAGATAATGTTTACATGTGATTACTTGCACGATATTTTGAGTTATTTGAAGCTCAATCTGCAGGCGCCATAGTTTCTTGCGGTATTAATAAAAAGGGTTTTCTTTTTTCAAAATGCCATCGTTTTTTCCATTCAATTAAGTTTGAAAGGGAGAAGTCAGATTTTTTAATTCTGCAAGGGCTCCATGACTACAAAAATATTCTCGTCTTTCAGGTTCCATCGGCCATGACGGCTGTGCCACGGCATCTAATTGGACTCCACCGGAAGCACGAGTGCTGCGCCGCCGCCCGGCAGAGCGCTGGCCGTCGGGCGGCGCACGCGCAGCCGGCCGCGGCGGGCGAGCGCGCGCGCAGCAATAACGGCATTCCGCGCGCGCGCGACGTCTCACCCACCCTCTCGCCCCCCACCCCGCCCCGCGATGCATCACCCCATACCCCCGCAATGGTTAAGTGACAGACATTCTAAAAGTTGTGTTCTATCGCAGACTCCTCACGCCTTAGTTCAGACGTGATCGAGTGCATTCGTTAATTTAATGTAAGCTTTGTATTGTTGTCCTAAAGTACAATTTTGTATTATTAATGGACGCATTTTCATTGTTTTTCGTTCTCACTATAAATGGTTCATATCAAAGGTGTCCATCCGAATGTTCATTCCCTGGACGGGAATTTGTTTTCATTATACATTTCGTGACCTTGGATAAAGGTTAGTGATACGATTTTTATTACGCTTAAAGCAATCTGTTTGGTCTGGAGTGCAGTGGCTTATGATTGTTAACGTTTAAGCCACACAATGAAATACTAGTTGTAAGCGTGTTACTCCCCGGGATGTCCGGCTCCGCCGTCGACCGAGTTGCACGCTGGGAGCTCGCGTGCGCGGCGTCCGGGCGCGGGCCGTAGTCTGTTCACTCGTCCGGTCGACCCGTACGAACCTTTTGACTCGCATGCGTTGTGTAGTCATTTTGTACAGTCCTAATGCACATTTAGACTTAGAATTTATTTCAAATCTGTTGTATGTATTATTTTCATCTAAATTTTGTATAGGTCACAATTTTTTGCTAGGTTGCGAATAAGTATGTCTAACATGTACAATGATTAAATTACTTGTAAGGATTGTGTTGCCGCACTGATTCGATGGTGGCGTTTCCATTCTTTGTATTGTTTACCTCGTGTATAAATATTTTTATTAATGAACCTTTCATTGCAATGATATTGTAGTTAATGAGTGAAAAAACACTATACACTTAAAGAAATGTACACGATGTTTTGAAAAGACTGTTCCTGAACCCTCGATGTCCCGTTGTTGTATAAACATATATATGATATGCCATCTGAGTTCGCACGCGGGGTCGCGCTACTGTCAATAAAGATGTATATATTGTGTGTAGTAATGTCGCACTCGGCCGCCGAGTTGGTTCGCTTCCTTTCATACGGTCAAGTTATTGGCGGGAACAACTTTTGAAAACACGTTGTATGGTCGCGTTGTACCCACTCGTAATATTAGTAGTTAAGGGAGGGCGTGAGGGAGAGAGTGAGAGGGAATGTGCTGCGATCATTCGAGCTGTGCTATGTGTACATCGTTATAGTGTAGGGATTAAAGAATGAATTTGACGAAAACGCAGTTGAGGACTTTTTATAACCTAGCTTTAAGCTGAGTGTTGTCTTGAAATACCTAGGATAATGTAGAAATTGTGTTAATTGAGAACGCTTGGGTGTGCGGCGGTCGGCGTCGGCCGCGCGCGCGCCGCGAGCGCCGAGACCATTCCATTGTAGGGTTAACGTGACGAGCCAAAATAATTGCTTATTTTTCTAAACTTTTTTAAAAATCCATAATGAATTCCCTCAAAATAAATAGATGTATTGGAGCGCAGAACGACTGTGAAATACACGCGGGGATGTGACTGCAGCGGAGCCTTCACGACACTAACAAGTGACAAATATTTTTGATTGCAGGGAAATACCAAGAATTTTATTCTTTATATCAAATAAGAACATGTTTCTTTTTAACTCCAATTTGGGAGCAATCATTCAGCATATAACACAAGTATCCAACACCTTTAAATCTATTGTATCAGTCAGTCCGATGCTGCCACAGATTTTTCTTCAATCATATGTATCAAAATGTAATAGACTCGACATTTTCTCAAGCTGTGTCGTTCATTGCATTCTAAGCTGCTTTTGAAGCGTCTAAATGGATTTGATTGAACTGGTCAAAGATGTCGAACTTTACAATATAATTTGATACACATGTAGTATTGGGGCATGTACCATCTTCCTGGTTGCACCGTTTCACATTTGAGCTGCCTGCAAATATTCTTAATATCGAATAACGTCATTTATGGATATTTATATCATTTTGTTTGATTCGCCTCTCATATTTAGTTTGTTTACTAAATAAAAAACAGGTATACTGAATCAATTATTTTAAAGCAACATTAACCATTGTTTTAAGTTGCCATTAAAATTATTGTAAGCATCTGATTTACAGTATGTGTTGAAAAAATGCATTCTGAAGACACGCTTACTTCGATCGTTGTCAGAAAACCAGGGAAATTAAAAAAAAATATCGATAGGAAGTTTCATACGGCAAAAGACATGGAAAAAGGGTGCAGCATATAGTTGGTTTAATGGAAGCGAATGTGACTAAGTTGGTATAGAGCCCATTGCAGCCGTGTTTTACTTGCTTGATCGCCACACTACGCATGTCATCAAGTAATGCATGGTTTCACAGTGGATGAGACTGGGCAAACGAAGTGTTACCACTCTGCAAAATGAAGGTGATAGTGATCGGGGTGAGTACCTCTAAGCATTGCTCAGCAAGTGAGGACACGTATTGCGTGCTCTCTGTTGGGTCGGTTCCAGAGCAACGTATGCCTCATCTAGATAGATACTCGTAGCCACATAGATAGACACGCCATCTCCACCGAAGACGTGTCACTTATAAGATTAGACTAATGAAATTTGCAATAAATGAATAAAATGCCATTTCGTTATATTGATTAAGATATATAATTTAGGGTTGTTTGTGTTTTTATCATTGAAACCAAAAGACATAGTTGGCACAACTTTCCTTGAGTCAATAATTTCAGTCTGATATTCCAATATGAACTATATATCTTCAATATTGACAGCAAGACAGGAAGATTTTGTATATATTACATGAATTTTGCTAACAATTTAATGATTCAATTTCAAATAAAAAGTTGGATGTTTCAGGTATAACTTTAGTTTTTCGGAAAGCACAAAGTTTCTCTACCACAATAGTATCATTAGAATGTACAAATTAACCTCAGGTCAATGTCTCCCTGTTGCCTATTTAACTGTCATTAGGATTCTGTTTCATTTGGACCCTTGCCTACTATTTCACAGAGGGTCATAAATCATACCTATCAATTAGTTTGCATAAGTAAAAAAATATTGAGTCACCTTTCACTTCTGAAGGTGCGTCCAAATGGGCAAACACTGCAATGTGTGGCTACAATACAGTGGCCAGCAACATTGCCAGCAATTACAGCCAGACTCCGATTCATGATAATATTTTTCGTATGGCCCGGCTATAGACAAACAGGTTTGATATGGCAGATGCATTGATATGTGTTCCAGACAGGTTTCCTACTGGACGATGGCATTGCAATCGAAAATACTGCGATATTTTTCTGTCAGTTTTATTCTTTCATTTTGTGGCATACTTGCATCCCTTTCTACCGTGACGTTAAGTTTGTCGTGAGTAATGCTGCAATTAGTTCGAAGTTTTTAAATAAATTTATTATCGAGGCTTAATTTTTTTCTAAGGATATCTAATGTGTCACGTCTATTGAAGTAAGGTCGAATCCACAATCTTTAAATTTATTTTGTTTTAATTTTCCTTCAAAACAATATTACCCGTGCAACGAGTGTGATTTCGTCAGCCATTGTTGCCCAAATGTCTAGCCTGTGTATGAGATGCGAGCAATATTGCCGAGATAAATATTGTTCATCCATTCAAATGTTGTTGTTGTAGCCGGGCCATATATGACAATATTGTAGCCACATATTGCAGTAAAAGTATTGCCCGTTTAATGGCACCTTAACTAAATTCAGTTAACGGGGTAGGAACAATTCACTATCAAGGTAATTGAGAAAAATGTGTAAGTCTTATTTTTGACCCTAATAATCAAACCCTAAAATTAATATGTTACTAAAAAAATCCAGTTTTCTAATTACATCACTTGTCTATTTCTTTGCTATAGGAATTCACTAATATCTCCAAACCAATTGTAATTTTGCTATTGGTTTATTGCTTGAACGTCTACTGAAGTCCTATATATGTATACTTTAACCTGTGCTGGCATCCATTATGTAAACATATTCCTGTACTTTCTTGGAAATGAGATTTCTTCATGCAAAGTTTAAAAGAAATGAACAATGTGCATATAAACTCTTTAGGCTTATGTGCCAATAACATATTTGTTTAGCATTTAACATTGATCTGAAAAAAAAAACATTTTTTCCGAAAACCACGAGAAAAATGTCACGCAATAAAATGTGTGCATACAAAACCAGTAAAATGTCGAAAGTTGTGGTCAGGTTGTATCCTCGGCTCACTGCACTGATATGCTACACAGTAGCTTGGCTCTCATTATGGATATTGTAAATTATCAACGACATGTTGTAAGTTTCATTTGCTGTAGCGATACACTTCTGGTTTCTATTAAGCGATAAGTTTGTAAATATTACGATTATTATATTAAGTTTTATATTTAAAATTATTTTGTTTACTGCTAGCATACCTACTTGACATAAATTTTAATTACTAAAACCAAACACCACATTGTGGAAGATATTCGATGAAACTGTACATATGGTGGTATTCGTCAAAATGTTTCAAAGTATGGATATTGAATTGTGAACACGAGCAGGCATGTAACGCCGTGCCGCGTCACCACCTGGCAAGGTGATTCAGTCAGTCATTTTAAACTTTTATATTGTGAAGTCTTATATCTTTATTGATTTTTTAACTTAATACTACCAAATTAATACCCACATCACATAACTGAGTAACACTCATCAGAACGTTTTCAACAAAATATTGTGAAATATAAAACATTTAATTAAAAAACACCTGTTGAATTTATAGAGTTATTGTTGAATAATGGAAATAAATTCATAATACTTACTGTAACTGTGGTTTAATTTTTATTTTCCGTAAACAATTCAGTATTTCCTTTTATTCTGTTCGAAATTCCTAGTCTTTCAAGTTGAAAAAAATCCATGACAATCCAGACACGAGTGATCGAGATATGCTTTTCCTGATTAGAAAAAAAACGATTGTCCGTTTAATAAGTTTTGTCCCCCAAGCCATCAGATGCAGACCTGTCCGAGGGAAGTTCGCAAAAGCAGCAGCACCCTTATTCGATCACTGATAACCACTGATCTTGTTCAGATGTTGTTTGAGGAGAATTGTTCTGTAGCGCGCCAGCAACGAGACCCGCTGTCTCCATTTTTGCTAGGACCACAAACCCAGCTTATACCTACATGTCGCACGCACTTTCAGGCTTCAGGGCCAATTGCTAAACTATAATAAATAGCGAAAAACACTCAATGGAGTCATGAGGCCGATTTTGATAAAAAGTAAAACTGCATTATTAGATTTTTAAGCCTGGTTTTCACTAAGTGCTGATTTATTTTAATCAACCCTTAAAGGGTCTTTATTACTAAAGTGCTGATTATATTGTACTGGTATTGATTGGAAGCTGCTACGTGGCATATTCTTTGGCACGCATTACAGTAAAAACTGCCTAAGTAAGTCATGAATCAAATATCACAAGTTGCCATGTTTAATGTAAACATCGCATCTGCGAAAAGTTTATTTTTACAGGAGATCTAAAATGTGTTTGACCTGGGCTTTGTATTTAACTTTAAATTAACCTAACTTAATATTAACTTGTAGTAATTTTTAACAAATGACAGTTGAAATTAATTTTTGTCCTAATAAAAATATATATTCCTGGTCAATGGATTTATATACATATAATAATATAAAATTGTCAATTTTACCAGGCATATTTTTAAAATAATAATTGGAATCTGTCTCACATCAAGAGAATATTCCATTATGAGTACCTATGAATGGGTACTTCTTGTATTAAAAATAAAACACAAGTAGGTAAGTATCAAATCTAATTTAATCTGAGTATTTTTATGTATATGGGAATGCATGGCTGATATCACACCTACTTATTGATAATAGCCCAAAGTTCCTCATGGGAACTAGGTGCCATGGCAGGACATTCCTTTTATTGCACAACTAAATAGCAAGCACAAACAATTTTCGTTGCCGCTTCGACAATCGTTCATTCAATGCGATGGTACCAAAGTGGACGGGTTTTTTTTTTTTATGTGACTGGACATGGATGGCTAACACCACAAGTTCTGTCATGGTATTAGCCCAACACACCACATGGGAACTAGGTGCCATGCCAGGACCTTCCTTTTATTGCACGGCTACACTGAACTGGATGGAAAACACGGACAATTTTCATTGCCGCTTCGACCATCGTTCATCCAATGCGATGGTACCAACCCGGGCGGGATAAACCCTACCACCTAGTAAGTAAGGAAGGGGACCTACAGCTTAACGTGGAATCCGAACCACGGCCAGCCTCTCTCAACGGTCGAATGGTCACCCATCCAAGACCAGACCGGACCCAGCGTTGCTTAACTTCGGAGAGCGATCGCCGAAGTGTCGCGCCACTGGGTCACTGAGGCTGGCAAACCCTGGATTAACCCTACCCCCTAGTAAGTAAGCAAGGTAACCTACAGTTTAACGTAGAATCCAAACCACGAACTACGAATCCCTTAGACGGGAAGAAATGCAGTGGGCTTAGTGCATTATTTTTACGTGCCGGAACCCACACAGTTAGTTGTCCTATTTAGAATTTACTGTGAATTTGTCTTATTCTTAAAAAAAAGAACTTATACAACCATTTCATCTTCTTGTACGACCTATTCTAATAGATCCTCAAGCAAGTTACACAAAATACAAGTTACATTTTGCAGTTGAGAAAAATATCTTCTCACCCACTTCTAGTCAAGGTAGAACGCGATTTTCAATAGATGTCTTTAAAGAGAGTTAAATTTCGGTTAGACCTACCCATAGAATGTAGAAAATCGAGATAGGTGTTTCATCTCGATTTTTCGTGATACAAAAAGTGTCATTTTTAATAACACTTTTTAATCACTGCTGTGATTTCATTATACTTTGCCTGGTTTTCACCATGTGCTGATTTATTTTAATCAACACTTAAAGGGCCTTCATTACTAAAGTGCTGATTATCTTGTACTGAGTGGTCAGTCTGAGTTCTCACTTTTCTTCAAACTCCATATAAGTTTTTACTAACTAGATATTCTGTGGTTTTACTTCTTCAAGCTGTCAAAGTCAAACGCGGACTTCCGATTTATATGAAAACGCGGAGTGGACGTAAACGGCAACGTCGACGTATTTACGGCAACGTTGAGTAAGCTGTTAAATCAAGCTCGGACTCGCAAATGTTAGTTCGCTTAACGCCCGCTGCGCGCGCTCTTCAATTTCTCCATACATTTGAAAACGCCAGTCGATTGGTTTGCCGTAACGCCAATTTAGGTGACAACTGAGACTACCGGCTCGGTATCGACTGCAAGATGGTAAGAAAGGCCCTTTAATGTACGGATTAAGCTAATAAGTACTTGGTGGAAGAGACCCTTAATCTTAAATATAAACAACTCACAAAACGCCCAATTTTGATCAGAAATAAATTATAATAAAATATATACAGCGTAAAATATGCAGTCGCGGCAATAGCATCAGCTGTTATCCTCCCGTATTTTTAGGGTTCCGTAACCAAAGGGTGCCAACGGAACCCTATTACTAAGCCTCCGCTGTCCGTCCGTCCGTCACAGGGCTGTATACACCTATTCGAACTGTAATAGATAGAAAAAGGTAAAATCAAAAAAATATAAAAATTAAAAGCCCCCCCCCCCCCCCCATATAAAAAACGTGATTTATTGGTGTTAAATCATGTACGATGGTACGGAACCCTTCGTGTGCGAGTCCAACTCGCACTTGGCTGGTTTTATTCACGTAACACAATCGCCCATAATCGCTTCATCCGTATATTCATAATTGCACAACTTTATTACAAGCTTTTATTCGTATCCATGTGTCAAATCTTGCAACTGAATTATGAACCTGTTATACTCAACCGATTGAGCTACAATTTTACTCCCATATTGAGTTTGGATGATGCACCGGCAGGATATGGAACCGTCTGCCGGCGGGTTCCACATACCTATAACCTGGGAGTCATCAAGAGTACTTTGAACAAGCTCGATAGTCCGCAAGTCCGCTGAACGTGGTTTACCGAGGGGGTTTGGCTTTTCAGAGCACCTATTGGTCCTGAGCACAGCCACCCACCCATACCGGTTTTTCATTAAAAAAAATTGCATGTTTTTATTTCACCTATGGTATTATTCATTCAAGTCCAGTTTCATAAAAAGGTAAGTTTTCTAGAAGCACGCAATAGTATCCACATCAGTATTCCATCCTCTATCGACCGTGAAACATTTAGCAGCATGTTCGTTCGGGCTCGAAAGCACATGCTGTCCGTTAGACTAACTACATAAGTAGACACTTGAGTAAATAATTGAAAAGTAAACTGGTTGATTTACAAGAAAAAGGTAAACTCGTATCTGTCTCTGAATGGATCTGCAATATTGATGTACCCAGGTTGTTTTGTTGTAGAGGTGTATACAAATATGTATATCATTACAGAGCATCATACAATAATGAATTTACGAGAAATAACTGCGAGCATCGCTACTCTTTACTGTTAGCCCAAAAATATTGAACACGAGATCTCTCGTGAGTTCTTCGGAGTTAGGTTAGGTATCAATTTTTTATTTTATAAATACATAGATAAAAAGTAAGGAGATATGCCATCTGGCGCGCTTGCTATGACACCCGATGTCTTCGGGTTCAAAGTTAGTATTTCAAAAACTACCAACTCATCATAAACGTATATGCCAGGCAAAAATTGTCGCGGACGTATTGGAGGGTTTTTTGGGGTTGGGAACTGCCTCGAACGCATTTTTAGATCCCATACGCGCGCGATTGCGATGTTTCGACTGTGTGGCCTACGACGCGCCGCCGGATTCCCATACAATTTTCACGGTCACTTTGACAATAGGGCGGCGGCGAGATATCGAGCGCATGCCACTTCTCTTTCCTTTCTCTTCAATGTGTAAATGCGCGCGTGTTTGTTGGTTCGTCCTTTCACGCGGCAACAAACGTAGCAACGGATCGACGTGATTTTTGCATATCCGTTTATTAGTTTCTCATGTTCTATAGACGGTTCGATTATCACGGACGAAGAAGAAGCGATAGGAAGCTTCGCCGGGAGTCAAAACACAAATATATTTTTATAGAGATAGTTTACAGGTTGGAGAGTGACACGGGCTTTTTAACCACTAAAATAACATTTATTCGGAAAAACAACAAGAGCGCAACTAGCCGGTTATTTCTATTGATGTTCGCATTCATATTTCTGCTTAGTCTCCAACTAGAATAGTTGCAAATATTCCAATTTTACGTCTTAGCTTTCGTAACACTTCTTATTGTTTTCTTTATCTTTTTTCCTTGGTGGGAAAAATTGGAGAGGCGTATGTCCAGCAGTGGACGCAAACACGCTGACTGACTGACTGACAAGATAATCAGCACTTTAGTAATTAAGGGTCTCTTCCACCAAGTACTGATAAACTTAATCTTCACATTAAAAGGCCTTTCTTACCATCTCACAATCGATACCAGGACAAGATAATCAGCACATTAGTAATAAAGGCCCTTTAAGTTTTTTTATTTTCCCTGAAATAGCATCATGTTTTCTAAATCGGATTAATTCTACTTTATATTTGTAAGTCTTTGTGCTGGATGCATATTTTGCTGTAGTTCTATGTCTTTGACCGAGCGTAAGCGAAGTTCTCGGTTTTAAGATTGGGCAAAAATGCTTTCGTATGTCCGGTTGTTCTCCTCTAAAGGTTGCATTTCTCAACCGATTCGCGTGAAATTTTGTAAGCAGGTTCAATATTTTTTTAGTCTTGCCAGTTTTTAAAAAAATATATATAATGTCGGAGTTATTTTGTAAAATATTTAAATGTGGTACGTCTTTCCAGTTGTTCTCTCTACAGGTCACATATCTTAACCGATTGTCGTGAAATTTTGTAAGCTAGTTCGACATTTAAATAGACTTTTTTAGTCGAGCCAGTTTTTTAAAAAGGTCAAATGTTCAAAAAGACAGATTCGCGAGGTCTACAGCTCAGAGAGCCACTAGTTTTAATCACGTATCTTCTGCTTGAGTGTCCAATAAAAATCAAACTTTTTTGAACAACCCAGTTACCTATTTCGGAATCAACTTTCAACTGATTGGGCGTGAAAGACATTGGAGACAGTTTTAAGCGAGTTAAGAGAAAGTTAACGGTTGCCAGGCCGCCTCCCCCCCTCCGCCTCCTTCGGCGCGCCTCCCCCGCGCTGCTCCCCCGCGCTACTCCTCCGCCGTTACTCAGACTCAGTACAGCTCGCTCCTCTCGCGGCGTTAGGCGTCGTTGGACGGCACTATACCATGCTGCGCGCGCGCATACATTCCCGCCAACTCTTGTTTTCCGCTTGCGCTGTTATCAAATAAACATTGATTTCAAATCCCGCGGCACAAGAAAGCGCTCGAATCTTCCTTCGTATGTGATTAGTACTCAGTGTGTGCAGTGTGTGCGGCCGAGCCGTCCTTGTGAATATTGTGCACGAATGCAACGAAAGGAGTTCACAAAGGATTGGTCGATGCGATGACTGTGTCTGGAAACATGAAAGAGAAATCCCGCAGCACCGGACAAGCCTGGGAGTCAGACGTGAGATATTTACTTTCAATATTATTGCGCTATCGTATTGTTGTTCCAGAATCCTAGGCCATTGTCTAACAGTAATCTTCTTGTTCCTACTAATAGAAAATTAATTAGAAGAACAAATCGACAGCTATTCAAATGTGTCAGCTGCCCTCAGGGCTGTAAAGCAAATAATAACAAAAAAAAAATAACCGACTTCAAAGAAAAAGCACTAAAAAGTAAAAACAATATTGCAATTTTTGTAGTTACGATTATTGTTATTTTTTTAATCAAAAATATATTTCTTTGAAGTCGGTTATTTTTTTAGTTATTTTTTTTTATTTGTTTATTCTAGTGAATCTGAAGTACACTAACTAATTTGTACATGTCCTTTCCAATAAAAAAACAATCATCGAAATCGGTTGGCGTTATATTGAGTTATTTGTCCATTTGTCGCGCACATACTTAATACAAATTTGAGATTTATATGATTTTATCTTGGATATCATAAACCACATTAAGATGGGACCACATGGGAAGCACCAGCTATCATAAAAAAATAATCATCCAAATCGGTTCACCCAGGCGAAAGTTATGAGGTAATAAACAAAAAAACTTACAGACAACCTCCTCCTTTTTTGAAGTCGGTTAAAAAACGCAGACACAGATTTTGGATTTTGTTGGACGCAAATAATTAAGGAAATTGATACAGTGATTTCTAAACTACATTTGCTTGAAGAGCATGAGCTTACGGAGGGCTGCCGTCAATTATTCTAGTCCACTACTTCTCCAATTGTCGTCCACACATTCCACTATGGATCGCCTAAAATTACAGGGGTTTTGACCGAAGACTCTCTGCCACCCACGCACCGTACTAGTCAGACCTTACTCCTACTGATTTTCTCTTCTTTCGGGGGTTGGAAATATTTTGACAGATGAAAAACTCTACTCCTTGTACGCAGTAAACATCCCTTTAAATATAATAAATTCCCGTAACCAGTAATTCCATGCCTCATCAATGAAATTCCAGTTAAGGTGGCCCATCCCGCTCATCTCCCCATACAAAAGGGGAAAGAAGATCACGCCCATATTTCTTGTCAGAGATCCAAAATTTTGCTCAAAATAGCTTTATTTGATCGAACTAGATGTCTGATGACCATTGGCATTGTAAAATTGTGTTTGGTTTCTAAGTTATAAGGTCCGAAAGTTCGCATTTTTCGCGCGTTTTATACAATAACTTTGGATGTGGATTACGCAATGATAAAGTAAGAACATCTTAAAAAGATTAGTCATCAGACATAGCTTATTTAATCAAGATTTATAATCTATTTGGTTTTTGTTCAATTTTTTACTACAGCGGTCGTTGTTTACTTTTAGCTATAAGTCATTTTATAATTAAAATTTTCGTAAATCTTACCAAATCATACACTATGCACATTGTCTTTTTTGTGGACGTGTTGCATCTTCCTCATCACGGAGCCTGTCTTATTCTTTGAAACAGAGAAGGTCCCAGAGCGCTACAGCACGGTTTTGTACCGTGCCCGCGAATGAGTTAGGCCCGCCGGGTTGGGCCACCTTAAATGCCAAAATTACATTTTAGGTACATAATATAAGGTGATCTGTTATGTAAGGGCCAATATTAATTAAATTTATTGTTATTGCTACATAATTACGGCCGAACTACGTCCGTAAGTCAGTCATTTGACTCTGAGACTATTGGTACCTACTACCTATTAGTACCTAGTAGTACGTGAAAATTTTGATATTTTCTCTGAACCAGTATACAAATGTAGTGAAATTTCCAAACCTTTGTCACCTCATACACACGCACGTAATCAAATGACCTCCAGGACCCCGCGCAATGTTTTATGAGTTGTTCTTATTTGAGGGCTGATTTTTCAATAGTCCGATAAACAGCCAGATAAGTATTCGACGGATTTATTTACGCTTCTCCTTATCCATCCGATATAGTAAGTGCATACTTTTATTAGTAAAATTATAGTCAGATAATTGTGATAGAAAATATAATTCTCCGGCAATATCTATCCGTCTTTTGAGCAACGTGAATAGCCACCTAAAAACAACATAGGATAGATGCTCGTTGAATTAACTGTTATCTCACCATGAAAGCAATAACAATAAAAAACTGTAAAAAAATAACAATGTGACCCAGTTTTCGTCAGGTTGTTGGAAGAAGAATTATAAGAAGTTACAGGAGACATAAGTACCTAATATGTTTGGTACTCGCATATTACAACGCAAGGTTTGTATGGCAGAAGTGAGAGGACATGAGCCCACCTGCGAGCGAGGACAGAGAGTATGTGTCCGCTCTAAGTAATACCTGGTTTTCTAAACATTTATTTATTTATTGGAAAACTTACAGCTAATATGCAAAAAAATGACTTGAAATGTGATCTTACTTGAAATATGATGTACACGTTATGCATATCGGTTTCCAACAAATGTCATTACGTATAATAGTAGCATGTATCCCAGTTCCGTATTGATAAATTATACCTTTGGTAGTTGCAATCAAATGGTTACAATTATTTTGTATTCTTTTATTATTTTGTGTTAGAAATTTTTTAAGAAACAAATAATGTAATGTAATATTTCGTATATTTAAAATGTAATAATTACCAATGTAATAGCACCTACGAAATACACAAAGAGCGGAATTAGATAATTTGTCAACTACTTTCATGAAAAATTCATGGGATGAATTTCCAACCCATCACATGAGTACCGCAAGTTTGAGGTCAAATATTTTATTTTTATATTGCAAAACATCGTGAAGAAACCTACATGGAAGTAATCTATACTAATAATAAATCTATAAAGGGGAATCATGGAGTAAGTTGCTTTGTTTTCTAAAATACTTCGTTTGTAGACTTTATGTATGATACTAAAACTAAATTGACGATTTTTAGAAGTCAGTCAGTATCTATGTATGTATGTATGTATGTTTTTCCTTAACTCTTAAACCGATTATCCGAATTAGATGAAACTTAGTTCACGTACATTTAACTACCCAGGAATTCGGATAGGCTAAATATAATTCAGTTCCGCTTACGCTAAGATGTGGCTGTCATACAAACTGCAATGCTCTGCACGGCTTGGCGGGAGGGCGACGGCGGCGCTTACTTTTACTAATTGTACCGAAGTACGGCTTGGTATTTCCCGCAACTTTAGGACTACTTGCCATCACGCTAAATCGCCTGAGGTGCGACCAATGGAATAAAATAATGATTACTTGAGAATCAATTACTCGATTTAGATGCGGATTGTATCTACGTCTAGCCTGATTTTACTCAAAACTTATAGGCTACATAATATAACGCTTCATTACCAGAGGGGTGAGTAATGAGTGTTTAATTCTTATAACTTGCGAACCACTTACCCGATTTATAAGCGTATTTTATCAACGTAAAGCATCTCTGGGAGCAGTCAGGTTCGGGATGGCTTACCGTTTTCGATGTTGAGGCTGGCTATGGGTTGGAGTCCACGCAAAACTTACCTACGTTACACGTTACTTACTTACTAGGTAAGCAATGTAGCAGTGCAAGTGCAGAAAGGTTCTGGCGGCATTTTTTTTAAATAGCCACCAAATGTCAACGAAGCCCTAAATGGAAATTATTGGATGTTTCTCATTCAATCATGCTACCACTGCTGCACTGTCCTGGACCAGTTTGGCCCTATTTTGGACCAGCCATGCGGCCTACTTTTTATCCATGAAATAATTTTGCCGACACTAACCCGAGCGGAGCCGGGTACCGCAGCTAGTAAGTAATACGTTAGTACATCTTAATTCCATGGAAACCAATGCACTTCATGAAATCGGAAATCAACTAATTCCAGCTAAAATAAGCCACGAATGACAGCTTAAAAAACACACAACCTGCGTATATGCACTATGTTTATTTTGTCTGCATCAACACTTACATCATTCCTCTGTTTTTGATGTTTCCATCCATCCAGCAGCGTTGCAAGTCTCAATTCATGTGGAAAAAATAACATTTCAAATTATCAAATTCTCGGGTAGTACTTGAATATTTCTACATGTCATCCATATCTGAAATGTGATCTCACTGAAATGTGATTACACATATGTCTTAGAATCCATATGGTGATGTGTTGTGTGGGAATACTTAGAAAGATACAGGATTGGATTGTAACACGTGATTCGGATTACGGTTTCTTTCTCCTCCGAATATTCCGATCATGCGGTCCAGCGGGCTTATTGCCGAACAGCGACTGTCGCTGCCAGCGTCGGTGTCGCTGCTAACGAGTCATCGCATACATGATTTTTCGGCTGTTTTTTCGGTGTGCGCACTGATTCTTCTCCTTAAAAACGGGCTCACCATTGACGACGAACGAAATCAACTTTCATCCTCGAAATATATATAGGTTGGGGAAAAAGTTTCTTCGCATTTTTTAAGAAAATTCAAAACATTTTTTAATATGGTTTATTTACATTTAACTAAAGTATGTAGGTACCATTTTGTTCGATAACTTTTTGCCATCTTGTAGGTAGGGACATGATCCCATTGCTATAGAAATATTGGGACTTCTGATCAATATACCGCGACAAGTGGTTTTGGCAGTCCTCTCGTGATGTTAACCTGACACTGCCTAAAGAATTCTGAAGAGACCTAAACAGGTGGAAATCTGAAGGTGCAAGGTCAGGACTATACGGCGGATGCATTATCACCTCCCAGCCAAACGCTCTTAGTTTTTGCTGAGTGGCTAAAGATGTGTGAGGTCTAGCGTTATCATGATGAAAAACCACACCCCTTCTGTTGATTAATTCCGGCCGCTTTCTCTCAACTTCTTGCTTTAATCTCATCAGTTGTTCGCAGTAGAGTTCAGAAGCGATGGTCCTGCCTGGTGGTAACAGCTCATAATGAATAATGCCCTTCCAATCCCACCACACACACAGCATCACCTTGTTGCGAGTTAACCCGGGTTTCGCCACAGTCTGTGAAGCTTGACCGGCCTTTGACCACGACCTTTTTCGCACGTTCTTGTCGTACGTGATCCACTTTTCATCACCAGTTATCAGCTTCTTCAAAAATGGTTCAGTTTCATTACGTCGTAATAAAGAATCACAAATGAGTACACGGTTCATTAGGTTTCTTTCAGTGAGCTCGTGAGGTACCCAAATATCGAGCTTTTTTGTGTACCCAGTTTTTTTCAAATGCGCCAAAACTGTTTTGTGGTCAATTCCTAGTTCTTCAGCTACGTCGTAACTACTGATATGCCGATCTTGCTCCACTTTTTCAAAAATGGCATCCATTTTATCCGTAATAGGGCGACCAGAGCGACGTGCATCTTTGACATCAAAATTTCCAGATTGAAAACGCTTAAACCAAATTTGTGCTACTCTCACAGACACTGCACTAGGTCCATAAACATCGCAAATTTTTTTCGCGGCTTGCGTTGCATTTTTACCTTTTTTGTAGTAAAATTTTAAAATGTATCGAATTTCTTCATTAGATTCACTCATTTTGACAGTACGAAAAACAAATGAGAATCACACATTTTCCTAATTTGAATTTGGAATTATGTTCTTTAAAATTTAAACTTTCAATGATACCGAAACCAGCCAGATACAAATAGTATAGCCAAAGAGATTTTATTACAAGTTCATACATACTATAATGCGAAAAGACTTTTTCCCCGACCTATTATATTATATGTCGATGGCGGCTACGGATAAAAATTAAATGAGGTTGCCTATCTTTTATCCGCAGTCACGGTAGCCGCAAAATTTGGTATGCGATGACTCGTTAGCAGCGACACTGACGCTGGCAACGACAGTCGCTGTTCGGCAATAAGGCCGCAGGGCGTGTATTCTTGGCATTCAGTCAATGACTCAGTAGAGTTAACAGTAATGTCAAAGTAAATTCTTCTTCAGTTAACTCTACTGAATCCGCAATGACTGAATGCCAAGAATACACGTCCAGGCCTCAGAGGTAGTGTTCATTCCGCCCGGTTTGGTACGGGAATTGATCGAACGACGACGTGGCAATGTAAATGTTCTGTGTTTTGCATCCAGTTCACACATAAACTTCTGTGATCCAATTCGATGTATCCGTTAATATAAGAAAGGTCCTGGCAAGGCACCTGGTTCCTATGTAGTGAGTTGCGCGTATATTATGACATGGATTTGGAATAAGCCATCTATGTCGAGTAAATTAAAAAAAATCTGTTAAAGAAGGCAAATCTGACGATACAATTATCCGTCCGCGTAGATAATTGAGGTTAGTGGACTACAGTACATGAAGAAATAAATCATGTTTCATTAGTGTCGAAATGCTACGAATAATAAAAATAGTGAAAAATGTGTTTTCAAACTACGTACTAAATGATCATACGAAAATATGTACCTGCATCGAAATTACATAAATGAAATAATAATATAAGTGAATGGAAATAATATTCAATTTTATAACGTCGCAAAAGATTCCGGCTGTAAAAAGTTAAAACACGTCGTCATAATTCAAGAACTTCGTATCGTATCATATTAGTTGTTCGTATCATATTAGTTGTGTGAAAAATTTAAAGTTTCTCAATTCAAACTTTCTCAGGCTTTCGATGTAGTACGTGTTACTGCACCATTCAAGTGAAAAGCGTCATCAGTTTGCCAGATAAGGACGATAAAATACACATGACGTTGGAGAAAGTTTAACACGGTCAAGACTGTTTGCCAGCCAGGTCGCTGCGCCCCGGTTGGATTTTAATGTGAAAACGCGTTCTGGTTAATAAGAGACGTGTTTATTCTCCTAATTTGGACCACAGTCGAGGCTTATCCAGTATTTACGGTGAATCAAGTAGCAAAGTTTCCATGCTACAGTTGCCAGGTTTGGCGAAAGATGATTGCTGGAACCAAGTTGAACGTGGAACTCCGTTCGTGCAGGAGCAAATAAATTGACTGAAATTGACGGCGGAAGCGGCCGGGAGCCGAGCGCTTTGTCATTTTATTAATTGTTTGTGTCATTTTTTTATATTAAATTCGTATCTTCTCCAGACTGTCTGTTTTGTATCGACGTATCTGACGTGACAGCGTAAGTGTGTCATCGTACCGCAGCGTCTCGCCCGCCGCGCCGCCGCCGCCGGCTCTGTGGCGTCTTTAGTAACGGAATCGCGTCGGCCGCGGCGAGTAGTCGGAGGCGCTAAGTAGAGGCGCAACGGTCGATCCGGGTCACAGCTCGAGCGGCGTGGTAGTGTGGTCAGCCCATCCGCAGCCGCTGCCGCAGCCGCCAGCGCCACCGCCTCCGCCGTGACCGGCCGCCGCCTAGCGCAACGGGACTTCGCCTTCATTCATTAAATTAGCAACTCGCGGAAATATTCGATTTGAGAATGCTTTGAATCGTTTTCATCTGATCTTGAGGACTGGCGTGGAGAGACGCACTATTTACATCGGGAACTGAGTGTGCCAGTCGAACAACTCCGGCACCATACTAGAGCATGGGAGTCAACCTTCTGTCATACTGAGCATGAATTAAAACGGCGGTAGCAGCTTCGGTTGCGGGAGGTGAGCATGCATTATAGCTCCGGTACCTATATATCTGATGGACATCGTCCACGTGTCGCTCGTCATTAGGAGTACCAAACCAAAGAAATATGTTGAGATGACAGAACTTCTGAATTACTGACAGTTCGGCGTGTCGGTGGGAATGCGAAGTGTAATCGAATTCCCAAACACATATTCTCCTACAAGTGCCTGCTTTTACTTTATTGAACACACACGCCATAATATGAAAGATTGCAGTGAAGGAACCGAGGGAATCGAAGACGTCTTGACGAGCGTTGGATTTACCACACAACTCCTACCGTTATGATATTGCATTGCCGCTTCGACCATATTTTCATCCAATGCGATGTGGGGGCTTTAACCCTAGTAGGGGACGGAGACCTACAGTTTTACATGGATTCCGAACCATGGAGCAGCTAGCATTCGTGACGAAATGCACTTATCGAACTCGATTTAAGAAAGTGGTGCATGTCGGGGCGAGGAATTGAACCCTGACCTCTGGTACGCTAGGCCAATCCCTGCGCCACAAGGCTACGAGGGGCTCAAGTTTTAGGTCATGTTCTAGGTTTATAAATGTTCAAGGAGGCGCAACAAATCGGCGACCGACTCCGCACTGCATCCACTCCCCCCTATATCATTACCGTACCGCCACTCGTCTCGGCCACTGCTGCGGGATTGTAGGTTGCCCGAGCGTTCGCTGCGCTACGTGCCACGTTCACTGCTCGATATGACTTTTAAATGCCAGCGAACCGCTTCGAACCAAAGTAGGTACGTGCAGGAACATTCGCTCCGGCTAACACGGTAAGCGATTCTTGAGAAGCGAATCGTAACGTTAAACTTTGATTGCTACCTTGATTAAATCAAATCATCATTGGTCAATGGTTTCAGTGTTCTGACGTTAAAAACTATTTTGTTCGTAATAAAACTGAAAAATAATTATAATAATAAAACTCCCTTTTGGGACATATTTTTCGCTTTAGTTTAGTCTGTGTAGTCTAGAAGAACAATTTTTTATGGTTCCGTACCCAAAGGGTGCCAACGGTACCCTATTTCTAAGCCTGTCCGTCCGTCCGTCCGTCCATCTGTCACAGAGCTGTATCCCATGGACCGTGATAGGTAAGCAGCCGACATTTTTACAGAGTGTGTATTTATTTTGCCGCTATAACAAATAGGTAAAATAAAAAAATATATAAATTAAAGGGGGGCATACAAAAAACCTGATTTTTAGTGTTAAACCTTGTACTATGGTACGGAACCCTTCGTGTGCGAGTCCGACTCGCACTTGGCCGGTTTTTTCCAAATCATTGATTTTTCAGTGCGTTTCTCTTGCAAATATCATGCAACCGCAACCGCGCCGCCCCGCCGGCGGCGGCGTGCTGCTCCAGCGCTGCACTGCCGCTGTTTACCAGCTCTCGGCAGCGCAATTGTGGGGGCTGTGTTTACCTTAAATTAACATCGTGCTCGTGTTTATAATGCACAGGCCGCAGTGAGCGCCGCCGCCGGCGACTTCTATTACCTAGAAAATGACGCAGCTAACTGCGACTCGTGAGGAATGAAAGTGACGACGCCGCAGCGCGCTGCCTCCGCCGCATTGTTACCAGCGGTGGAAATCTTTAATGGAAATGGCGGAGTAGAAACGCGCAACGCTCTTTGTTCTCGCTCGCTTTTGAACAAAAACGTGACACACAAATTGGGTCGCGGCGCTCGCAAGTGCCGCGCCTCGCCGCGGTGCGGTCGCGCGCTGCGTCGGCGCACCCGCGCTGCCGCGCCGCGTCTGACCTAGCGCCGGCTGCGGTTTCATTGCAAAGGCTTTGTGAAAACAAAAAATGGGAGCTTGGGCTAAGCAATACGCGGTTGGGTAGCATCAAAACCGGCCAAGTGCGAGTTGGACTCGCACACGATGCGTCGTACAAGATGTAACACAAAAAATCAGGTTTTTGTTTAGTTTTTTTTTTTTAAATTTTTAATTTTACTTATTTCTTGTTATAGCGGCAAAATATGTACATACACTCTGTGAAAATTTTAGCTGCCTACCTATTACGGTTCATGAGATACAGCCCTGTGACAGAAGGACGAATGGATGGACGGACGGACGGAGGGACAGCGGAGGCTTTGTTTTGGTTGGCACCCTTTGGGTACTGAACCCTAAAAAGCTGCCATGCTGCATCCGACAATGAGTACCGATTCTACGCACAATACAAACAATGTGGTCATACTTAGAAGGAGTAGTAGGTATTTCCCACGCAGAAGCGAAGAATTATTTGATGAATTAGATGCTACCAGGTACTATATGCACGTAGGTTGTGAGTTTCGCAACTCGTAGGCTGCACTGATGCGCCCGCGCCCGCTGCTTAATGTACAAGTTTCGAAGCCAAGGAGACCGCCCGCCGCTCTTGCGACACCACTCGACTACATGGACTAGATGCGTCGGTGCGGATCCAGGATTTGGGTGGTGGGGTGGAAGTTAGTCGAATTATCGGATGAAAAATAAATGGGCATTCAACGATTTTTAAATTAAATGACCCAGTCAAAGGAATGAGAAAAAAACATATGCGCCTGACAGACATTGATCCTGAAAAAATCGGATGAACCAGCGGCGATTTTCGATAATAAGGCCCAAAATATTTCTGATAACAAAAACAATTCCCGAGAAAAGAGGCTAGGGGACGGGGTGAATCGCATCCATTATCCAAACCCCCCCCCCCCCCCCTTGGATCGGCGCCTGCATGCATAGTACAGTCGTTTCGTCTGAAATCTATACACCGGAAATAGAGACAAATTTGAGGTCTCTTTCTGACATGCTGACGTCAACCATAGAGTAAAAGGGACTTAGGAATTCCTTCTCTTTCCAGTGTATACATTTGATAGGAAACGACTGTACATCCACGGTGAGATGACAGCTGTGACGGAGGAGGCCACAGAACATTGGAGGAGGCGGTGTGTCATCGGACGGATGGGTTCCGTGGGTCAAGGCCGCGCCATTTCGTGACTTCGAAATGTCGGATCGTATAAGCAAACCTTCGGATCTGCCAGCTTTTACGGATTCGTTTACCTTCAAAATAAGTAAACCGCGTTTACGATAATAAAATCAGTTTCTGTTTGATACGAAATCTACAGCTATGCGATTATGGATATCTGCTGGTTCGTACCTATATTGGACACTTTGTAATCTGCTGTGGAAAATATTCTTTCAAAAGTCCTGCCGAGTGGTAACGTATGGGCGTTGGATATTGACGTGCAAAGACGTTGGTGGTATCGTTTACAATTCATACGCTTCTCGAATTATATGTTCGGCCCGAGTCGATTTTTTCACCAAAGCGGCCGGAAAAAATGTTTACTTATTAAAGTTATTTATGACATCTGTCTGTGAATTGTCTGCAGGTAATCCGAAACAGGGATACCAAAATCTAAAATTGGATATGGCCCACGAAAGCCTGGACTAGGTTCGACCAAATACCAACTATCCCTTGACCCGTGGTTCTCACCATAGATTATCATAGATTGAGATCTAGGTTGAAATCTTCGTCCCGTTCGTGCACTACTTTCTTTTTCATTCTGAGTTGGATAAGTTCATTTCGTCACATATGCAAACTGCTCCATGGTTCGGAATCCATGTAAAACTGTAGGTTCCCTTCTCTTAGTGCGGAAGAAGAAACAAAAAATTTCCGTGTTTTCCATCCAGTTCAATGTAGCCGTGCTCATAAAGGAAAGGTCCTGGCATGGCACCTAATTCCTTCGAGAATGTGGTGTATTGGGCTAATATCATAACGGTATAACCATCCATGTCAGGCTGCATAAAAAACTTAAGTTTTAAAAAATAAACTAAGGTTTCAATAAATCGATCCAAAGAGTATCGCGAGCCCCGATGGCGCACGCGGCGCGGCGGTGGCGAAGTCTGCGCAGGGGCGAGATTGGGAAAAGTCTGGACATGTCTACCTATCATTTCACTATCGTTGAGTCTTATATTCATACTTCTAGTCTATTTATTGATTTATTAAGTTTACACGCGCAACCGTGACCGACGCAACTCAGTTTGTTAATAAAGTTGAAGACGGTACGTTACTAATTCAGTTGTCCGTCCACCACACTTGGCAATACTATAAGTTCAGCTGCCATCGTCGTCTCCCTCCACCGCCACGCGTCGCTTCTGCCCCTCGGTCTCGCCTCGATCGACCGGTTTTGGAATGATTCTCCTTATCGTCCCCGTTCAATACCCCCGACGGAAGACGCGCCGCGACGCCGCGACGCCGCGACGCCTTCCGCCACACAAGTTCATTGTCAATCAACTTTCTTGCCGGACTCATTCGCCAACGATAATGGCGTGGCGATTACAATTAATTGTTTGGTTTCTTTCTAGTGCATAGCGAAAGCTGAATGAACAGAGAAGAATCTTCATTTGCGATTCAAGTTTTTTCGAAATTCATAGTCCAAGTTTTTGTTGGTAGCATGATATGATCTACTTTTGATTTTTGGATGGTAAAGAGACTAGCTGATATTCCCGGCTTCGCTTTGGTCAATTTCGTTTTGCACGCTCGGCCATGCGGAGCTCGGTAGTAATATTGCTAGTGAACAGAACCTTCGCTTTAGAATATAAAAAACCTGGATCTCGACAACAGCGCCACCTAACGGGTCCAGATATATCTAAGAACCATTCAGGTGACTCCATAAGTAAAAGGAAACCATCAGAATCTGTCAAGCCGTTAAGGACGAGACGAATTACGAACACACGTACACAGACATTTTATATTATGAAAATTGACGTAAGTATGTTTTATAAAAAATATTAAAGATTCCATATCAAGTTATCACTGAGTGACTGAACGGCGCTATGGTATCACAATAATATGTGGTAAAATACCGTTAGAGCAAGCGTCTTATTGCAAATATTGTTGGAAAGCAGGCTTGCGGACGTTGACTCCGCCGAGCGGCCGCTGGCTACACAGATTGCCAAATTACCACGCAACAAACAATCACGGCTCCGCTGCAATAGCAGCCAGCCGGCTTGTTCGAGGCCTTTGTAGCAAAAACGTCGCGTTATCTAACACGACACGTCGTATGTAACGACACTTCACGCCGCAAGCCACACGCGTCTTCTGCGTCCGCCTCGCCGGCATCCATCACACGGCGCCAGGTAGAGGTATCACAATCTACGAGGTTAGGATAGGTTGGGTCGTACTAACCTGCTATTAGTCTCTCTGTAGCAAGCCCTCTGAGAAATTATCTTTCTCGCATTGTATTTTCCCCTGTAACACTATACACATATTCGTCTTAGCTTTGACGGCAGCTTCATATATTCCTCCCCAGTGCACACCATTAGCAACGCTGGGTCCGGTCTGGTCTTGGATGGGTGACCATTCGACCGTTGAGAGAGGCTGGCCGTGGTTCGGATTCCACGTTAAGCTGTAGGTCCCCTTCCTTACTTACTAGATGGTAGGGTTTATCCCGCCCGGGTTGGTACCATCGCATTGGATGAACGATGGTCGAAGCGGCAATGAAAATTGTCCGTGTTTTCCATCCAGTTCAATGTAGCCGTGCAATATAAGGAAGGTCCTGGCATGGCACCTAGTTCCCATGTGGTGTGTTGGGCTAATACCATGACAGAACTTGTGGTATTAGCCATCCATGTCCAGTCACATAAAAAAAAAAAAAAAAAAACTTATCCACTAAGAACTAGTGCATACCCTTTGGATAGTAATATTAAATTAGGTGCTCTTATAGTTGGTATGACAGTCCCATCGAGTCTCAGTCGGAAATAATTAAAGAAGTTATCCAAGCGTCGTCGAGAGACGGACCTATCAAAGGTCGTAACACAGGCACAAGTGACCACACTAGCTCAAGGTGGACCTCCTTTAGACACACAAATGTGTATTCATATACATTGACCGCGTTTCGAAGTGATGACGTTTGATCGGACAGCCTACAATCTGTCACATGATCTGAAGGCAGGTCCCCAACCTGGGACTGAATTGTGTGCGCTTTGAGTCTGTAGTGAGGAACAAATCGAAAGATGACTCAAGGCTGAAATAATCCAAGACTGTTTAAGAGTGGCCAACGTGGCATTAATAATAATAAACGTGGCGGTGTACATTCTTGAAGTGGCGATCCGACATCAGAGAGTTCACCAAGCCCTGCTTTAGGCAGTAAAAGTGAATACCGAGCGCCGTACTCTAAGTTGGAATGGCTAAGTCTACCAACATTCCGGAGACCCGAATCGTCCATAAACTAAACAACAATAAAGGTCGAAAGACGCCTCCGTTTAACTTAGGTATAGCGGCCATCCCGCAAAGTGAATAACCGTCCATTCACAAAGTGTTCGGCTTAAACGTCACGACCTGAAATTAAAAAAAAAACCGACGCTACTGCGAACCAAGTATTGGATGCAAATGTTTGTTCACAGGTTGATTACAAATGTTCAAAGCGACTAATTGATGAGATGGCTTCGATCAAGTTATTTTTTATGGAACTGCACATGGATTGCTAATACCTCGCCGACTGGCTAGATATTAGGTTAACACACTACATGAGAAACAGGTGCCATGCCAGTAACTCATATTACTCGGCTACATTGAACTGGATGGAAAACATGGATAACTTTAATTGGCGTATCGACCACCTTTTATTTCAACGTATGATTAAACACATCACTTTTAATGCACAGTATGGAAGGGAGCTGAGTCAACTTCATGCGGTTCGCTTAACGTGACGTGTTTGAACATCGATTAACTCAGACTTATCTTTCTGCAATCGGGGCTTACAATTAAAAACCCTGAGTTTTCGACGAAATTACCACGGCGAATGGGGAAGCAGAGCTTCCATTGCCTCACGTTTAGCTGCGGAGGCAATTAAGAGAAGCACCGAGTCGGGGCCGCTACAGCCGAAACTGAAAGTGAAGAGGACATCGATCCATTTCCTCCGACACCGTTCATGACTGCGGTTTGTGGTGGTACTCAGGAACACCAGAACAGATATTAGTATTTTAGGTCGGATCGTAAAACCCGAGGTTTACAACGTGAAGAAAGCTTATGACTATTTACATGTACGCCAAACTATTATGGAAAGTATAGGCCTTCAGAATTTAGTGCTCAGGAAGAAGGAATCCTTCATTCAAGAAATCAGTATTCATAGCGGTACTTTTAGTAATTAGTGGGTACAATTTAATGTGCCCACAATGTCTTAAGGTCGGCCCGTAAGCACCTGAAAATTTCGCCTCCCATACAAACGTAGTTTACTAATCATTTGAAAACCAATGTTCCAACTTACTTGATATTTGGTATCTAATATTAGGCTACAAATATATATATAAAAAAGAAATGCTTTAAAGAAAGTTGATACGATTCGTGATTTGGGCATCATATTTGACACTAAATTGAGCTTCATCCCGCACATTAATAATATTATCAAAAGAGCACTTAAAATGCTAGGTTTTGTAAACAGAAATTGTAAGATTTTTAAAAATCCGTTGTCCAAAATCATACTTTATAACGCTTTTGTCCGCAGCATATTAGAATATGCTAGCACTATTTGGAACCCGCATTACAAAGTACATACCGAGAGGATTGAAAAAGTTCAAAAAAAGTTTCTATATTACTTATCATACTCGGATAAACGTGCTCGTTCACTACCCCATTACCAAGATCGGCTTATACACTATAGTTTAAATACTTTGGAAAATAGAAGAAATGTATCGGATTTGATAATTTTGCACAAAATTTTAAACAATCAAATTTTAAACAATCATATTAATTGTCCATCTCTACTAAGCCAAATAGCTTTTAATGTTCCTAGATTCAATGCCAGATTATCTAATTTCGTTCCCTTTAAAGTAAATAAGCACAAAACTAATCTTGGTAAAAATTCGCCACTTACTAGAATTTGTAGTACTTTCAATAAGACATATAAATCGAACTATATTGATTATTCCTCGACGATTATAAATTTAAAAAAAACAATAAGAAAACTGCCCGAATAATATTTATCAACATCAAGTTTTTTTTTTTTTTTGTATTTTATTTATTTTCTCTAAAATTCTTTGATAATATCTGCTTTGTGATTGATTGTTTGGTTTGAATTTGAATGTACTTATTTTTATATTCACTGTTATTCCTTTTCTTACTTTTACGTTGTGGTTATATGATTGTTTTTATTTTTTATTTTATTTTTTTGTTTTTTGGTTATAATTGTTTTATTTCTTTTGTAAGTTAGCAATTCATTTGTACATGTTGTGTTTGTCCTTAATTGTAGATAGTTTTGGTGTGGTTTTTCTTTCTTTTAATATTTGTAAATGTAAGAAACGAATCTATGTGGACGAACCTATAAATAAAAAATAAAAAAAAAAAAAAAACTGAGTGGGCAGTCTGAGTTCTCACCTAAATTGGCGTTACGGCAAACCGATCGACTGGCGTTTTCTCCAAACTCCATACAAGTTTTTACTAGATATTCTGTGGTTTTACTTCTTCAAGCTGTCAAAGTCAAACGCTGATTTCCGATTTCTATGAAAACGCGGAGTGGACGTAAACCGCAACGTCGACGTATTTACGGCAACGTTGAGTAAGCTGTCAAATCAAGCTCGGACTCGCAAATGTTAGTTCGCTTAACGCCCGCTGCGCGCGCTCTTCAATTTCTCCATACATTTGAAAACGTCAGTCGATCGGTTTGCCGTAACGCCAATTTAGGTGACAACTGAGACTACCGGCTCTGTGTCTGCATGCCTTTGTTTTTTCGGTAAATGTATTCTGGGTCAAACCAGAGAGAAAACCAAATTCATATGAAGATTTTCTTTTTGCTTTCATTTCATTCGGTTTGGATTTTTCAAAAAAACAAAAGCATGCAGACACAGATATTTGTTACCTGATATTAGATATTAAATATCAATTTAATTGGAATAGCGGTTTCCAAATTATTAGTAAACTACGTTTGTATGGGGAGCATAGCTTACGGGCCGTTCTTAAGAATTTGCAATGGCTTTGCATTTGTATTGCATCAACAAGGAATAACTCTTGATTACTTAACTTGACTACTCCGTTGCCACATGGGAATTCTAACAAGATTTTTCTGACTCGTCCAAGTTATCTACGTGCATACCGACTATCTTGGCAATGCCAGATAGGAATCTCATTCCCGTCCATAAGAAAGAGTTCAACGCGAGAGGCTTACGCAAGCCGCTGAGGGAGTCGCGGCTCAGTCTTAGAAACCACCTAATTTATTTAGTTCTTGCGAGATCGATCGCTTTATCATGACGAAGCCTATTTAATTGAATAGGTAGCTGTACCGGTAGGGTATTGATATAATTGGATGAAGAAATCGTGCACTATCGCATCGGCTTGTATTTGTGCCGCGGCTCAGTGATGTCGAAAGGGAAATTGTGAAAAGTAATGGCGAATATACATGGTTTACTGCAGAATAAATACACGGTGTGACAGTAGCTACTGCCATAAAGAAACACAGGCCAAGTGCGACTCGGACTAAAAGACGAAGGGTTCCGTACCATTATACAAGATTTGATCCAAATAAATCACGTTTCTTGCATGGCGGGCCCCTTTAATTTTAATTAGTTTTTTAATTTTAGTAATTGTTGTTATAGCGGCAACAGAAATACATACTCAGTGAAAATGTCAGCTGTCTACCTATTAATGTTCATGAGATACAGCCTGTGACAGACAGACGGACGGACGGATAGCGGAGGCTTAGTGATAGGGTTCCGTTTGGCACCTTATGGGCACTGATCCCTAAAACTTACATGCATACAATAATATCAAGACACCGCTTTCCCGGAGAGGTGAGCGGAGATGATAGAGTGCTATGCGGTACAATCACAGCATATTTATTTTTACTCTACGATTGATATCATACGATACTATATCACATGAACTAATGAAGGTCAGGTACTAGGTACACTGAGAAAAAAATAATGACGCACGCTACTTAAATAAGGATATTCCTGGCGTAAATAATGACAAAACAGGACAAACGTACAGCACGGTGTTACACCATGCTCTGTAATGCAAGACGTATAATGCTGTTTGTACATTACTGTCATGTTAAACGTCGAATTCATGCTGATATTGCAGCAAGATGATACGCCATGCTGTTACGTTTAAAATGCACGGCCAATACTGTTGGATCATCCTGTCAGCATAGAGTAAATTATGAGCTCTTTGCATGTCGGCCGCTTGGACTGACATTACTATACCTGTGTAATACCATTACAATAATGGTGTTACCAATGGAATTTAACACGTTGCCGCTTATTACGACATTAATAGAAAGTATGCAAGACCCTTAGTGAAATGGTGTATCACCATGCAATTCCATTCGTAGCCGCTTGGAGGCCCTTTATTGTAATCTTGTATTGTCACTATCGTAATGTTGGATCACCACGTAAGCCCCTTGGAGTACCATTATTACAAGCTTGTTGGGTCCCTATCGCATGTTGTATTACCATTCCATGCAGCATGCAGGATGCTTCGGGATAGGTTACAGAAACTTCAGGAATAGGATGTACTGATTATTAGAAGAAAATGCTTATTACACAAATCGAAATTACGATGTTTTTCTTGGTCCCCATCATGTGACTTATTTGTATGGGCCAGCGAAAAAACATCACAATTTAGATTTATGAAATAAGGATTTATTTCTTCTAATAATTAGTCAATCCTAAAACTGAAGTTTCTATAACCTATCCCGAAACACTTTGTATGCCGTAAGAAATGTGTGGACCTCATGCAGTTTAAAAAGCTTGTATCTAAACCTAGCTTTGCATGATTCGTTTACACTTTGATATAAACATTTTATACAATATACCTCTATTTTTTAAATTAATGTACTATTAGTATAAAAGATTGTAAACTATGCAAAGCTAGGCTTCTATAAAAGTAAAAAATAAGCATGCATTGACAGGAAGTAGGACAAAAAATATCACTTCAACTTAGTTTATTTTATCACTTTAGCTTTTGACGGGTAAGTAAAAAATATTATATGTTATCATTACAAATTACGATTTATTAGGTACTATAAGTAAAATTATATTACATGTATTTTTAAAAACAAAACGAGTAGCCTATCCTAAATTAAATTAACGAATGAAATTCATGAATATGAATGAATTACTTACATACACGTTAAATCAAAAGGCTATCGGACCGTAAAGTCAAACTTTGGTTTAAAACTTTTTTCTTAGAACTCTACATTAATGAACAGAAATAATGCAGATGGGAATAAATCGTCATCAAAAACTTTTAACTACGTTAACATGTCTTGTACAACTAACATACTTAATGTACTTAACTTACTTAGCATACCCTAAATTACAATTACACATTAATCAAATGACGAAGAGCATTTTGTAGGTTGAGCGGTAAGATTACTCTGTACCATTGCCTAATTATGTTACAATAAATTATTTGATTTGAAATTATTTGATTTGATTTGACTTTCGGACCATATGTAATTTGCAAATACTATAACAAATAATTTATACACAGTGAATAATTTACTTTAGGAAGTTGGGCAGCTTCCAAGCTTTTGCGCCATTCTTTTAAATTTTCTCTGAACAGCGCCCTATCTCCTATTGATATCACCAGATGTTCGATGTCAGACTCACTTAGGAGAAGTAGTGTCTGCGAATTTATATTGTTCACTGAAACAAAAAAAAAAAAACAAAGTTACTAAGGTAATCTAATTAATAAAAAAACCTGCATATACTATATAGCTGATATACCAAGCTTCGCTTGGGTGAATCCTGTTTATAATACTGTTTAAGGTGATCAGAAAACTTTGCAGGCGTACATACGACAACTAAATTCCTCCTTAATGCACACCAAGGGCTCTCAAGTAATTTCATTTCAAATCTCTAGGTCCAGAGATTTAGGCCGTGCGTCTTCCGTCAGTCGCACTGATAAAGACTGACGACTGAAAGTTATATATTTTATAGATAGTTGCTGTTGGAGACTTTTAATAAAATTACTTGTCACATTTAATTCATTATTATGCTTCATTTCTATGCTAATATTCAGCAAATGAAACACGTATTGGGATAATCATCACTCGTTACTGTAACGCATAAAAGCGCTACATATCACATTTTTACTGCATAAAAGAGTAAGGCTGGAGTGCATAATATCTGGTTAACGTTAATGTAATTGATAAGATATATCTGTGTTCTTTCATCTTATGTAATTAACTGGATAGATATCCTAATAATAACATTAACTGTAACCAGAGATGGTGCACAAGTCGAACTGACCTTAGATTCAAGATCTACGTAAATCGCAGAAGGTAGGTAGGTACCAATCTGCATCAGAGCATGCATAATAGCAAAGGGAGAAAAACAAATCGTATTTTTAGATTATTGGTAAGTATTCCGATTTGATTAGTTTGATGATTTTCTGGCCAAAATATGCCTTTTTCCCTAGATAAAAAATAATATTACCTTTGAAACCGGGAAATAAAAAAGCACTAAAATTTAAAATGCTTTCGTAAAAATATACATAATTTAGACATGGGAAAAGTCCTGTCTACACCCATAGAAATATAAGTAAAAAAGCCCATTGGGATTATAATGTACTATCTCGAAAGCTGTCCACATATTTCTCCTCTATTGGTCCAACCATAAATTTACTTACCTTTAAAGTGGTCCACAAGAGCGGGAAGCCGCCATTCTTGTAACAATATTCGTGTTTTGTCGTCAGCCATAGCAAATGAGCACAACTACAAGAAATATCCGTGAAACAAGCACTCTTCTTCACACGAACGGAAACAGACTTGACATGACAAACTCAGACAACCAATACGCAACGCAGGCGCCGCCGTCAGTGTAGTGTTGCCAGACCCCAGGCTACCACTAAATCGCCTCCTAGTCGCGTTCGGCCGGCCGCTTGTTACAAAAATATAACTATTAAGATGTCTCAGGAATATTTAAAGCTACTTTTATAGGTATAATTGCTCCAAACAAAACTTTCTCGATTAGCGATAAAACTTTGTTAGCTAGAGAAGCATATATCCTTAATCGCAAATTTTAACGCGGCCTATTCGATCTCAGTGATTCGATAATTTCTCAGAGAGTACTGAACTTTTCACAAAATTTGTTAATTTTATTTCAAATATTTCAATGTAGGTATATGCTCTTTTTTTAGGAAGTCTACGTAAGAAGGGTTTATTTGTTTATCATTGTGTCAAAATAATATTTTCTTAAATTATATTATGCTCGTGCTAAGCCGGGACGGGCTGCTAGTATAAATATAATCAAACATTAAACTATTATTTAGGTTTCGCTAGCTGGAATAAACCAGTGTTTGGATTGGAAATCACAAAGTGGAATTGGCCAATTAAAAAAAATACTGAAGAAAAAAGTTAATAGAAAAAATGGGCGAGTCCGATATTGGAGGTCTAAAACAGCTATCATTCCTTTTACCTGGCAACACTAGTTTCTGAGTGTCGGCGCAGCGGCAGGCAAGGCGAATACCATTTTGGCGCGCATTTCAATTCGATAATTCGATTTGCATGAATGTGCAAACAAGCGGCAAGGCAGTCAGTTTTATCCAGTCATAATGTTGAAGCGTCTTTTTTCTGTTTGTTTATATCTTGTTTTGCCGTCATTTAATAACGAATCTATAGATTGTTAACATGCACTGAATGTGCAAATAAGCGGCAAGCTGTTATTTATATCCACTCAGAATAATGCGACGTTTTTTTTCTAAGTTTGTGTTAAATGGTTTCGCCGTCAATTAATAACGAACTTTAGCTTTAGATTTTTAGCAGACACTGAAAGAATATTTACGAGTATTTACAGTAGTTAGGTAACTACCTGCTTGTGTGTGCGAATTATCAGCGTTATAGGAATCCCACCTATGGATATTCCATCATACCTGATGCAAAACGTTACTTTGATACTGTAGTATGTTTAAGAAATGTTCTATCATTTACCAAAGACTTTTATTTGTTAAGATGAGATTTTTAAAATACATAGATATTTAGGCAACCTTGTCAAATGATGTAACAGCATTAAGGCAGGACCTAACACGGGTATTGACCGGTGCAATTTGGCGTACATCTGTAATGGTGAGCAGTCCTGCTATACTGCTATTTCACGGCACAGCCTCCAAACGTACGTAGCCTGCAAAAACAAGCGTACGCATGGCCCTCCGTCCTTACTAATGGTGTTCCCGCATTACAATGTAGGAGTACCCAGTGCAATGCTATTATGCCGATAACATTACGCGCAATGACGTTCCGTCCAACCAAAAAGTCGAGCGCACGTGTATTTCATACGTAATAATGATGTGACGTATGTATTTAAGGATATATCTTACTTATAACGTTAAATACAGTTTTACCATTTCGGCAGGACTAAGTATTTTTCTCAGTGTACTACTTGATCTTTACGAAGTATTATATCAAGGTGCTATTTTCTCGAGGGTGAAAATGGAAGTTGGAAATCTCATAGTTTTATCCCAATGTGTTTAGATGCTTGATTTCACAACGAAAACCCACACTAGAGACGGAGGGTGCGCATTTATTATCCCCACGCAAAATTGCGCTTCCTGTTAGATAATTCTGGTTTTCATCAAGTGCTAATAGGTTGATTTTTACTAAAGTGCTGATTATCTTGTACTGGTGTTGGTTGTAAGTAGTAACATGGTAAAAAGGCCCTAAGGGACTCTTTCAGCATCTGCTGATTAACTTATTTGGCACATAAGCATTGACAAAGGGGCCCCCTACTTACTATCGAGCAATCAGTACCAGTCACGGAGGATAGAATCCTCCGTGGTCCCAGTACTTTAGAAATAAAGCCTCTTTAAGGTGGCCCAACCCGGCGGAACTAACTCATTCGCGGGCACTGTACAAAACCGGCGGGACCTTCTATGTTTCAAAGAAAAAGACAGGCTTCGTGATTAGGAAGATGCAACATGTCCACAAAAAAGACAATGTGCATAGTGTATGATTTGGTAAGATATACGAAAATTTTGATTTCAAAACGACTTATAGCTAAAAGTAAAACACGACCGCTGTAGTCAAAAATCTAACATAAACCAAATAGATTATAAATGTTGATTAAATAAGCTATGTCTGATGACTAATCTTTTTAAGATTTTCTTACTTTCTCATTACGTAATAAACCACCAAAGTTATTGTATAAAACGCGCGAAAAATTCGAACTTTCGGATCTTATAACTTAGAAACCAAACACAGTTTTAGTCAGCCTCAGTGGCCCAGTGGCGCGACACTTCGGCGATCGCTCTCCGAAGTTAAGCAACGCTGAGTCCGGTCTGGTCTTGGATGGGTGACCATTCGACCGTTGAGAGAGGCTGGCCGTGGTTCGGATTCCACGTTAAGCTGTAGGTCCCCTTCCTTACTTACTAGGTGGTAGGGTTTATCCCGTCCGGGTTGGTACCATCGCATTGGATGAACGATGGTCGAAGCGGCAATGAAAATTGTCCGTGTTTTCCATCCAGTTAAATGTAGCCGTGCAATATAAGGAAGGTCCTGGCATGGCACCTAGTTCCTATGTGGTGTGTTGGGCTAATGCCATGACAGAACTTGTGGTATTAGCCATCCATGTCCAGTCACATAAAACAAAAAAACACAATTTTACACTGCCAACGGTCATCAGACATCTATGTAGTTCGATCAAATAAAGCTCTTTTGAGCAAAATTTGGGATCTCTGATAAGAAATGTGGGCGTGATCTTCTTTCCCCGTTTGTATGGGGAGTTGAGCGGGTTGGGCCACCTTAAGGTGGCCCAACCCGGCGGCCTCAACTCATTTGCGGGCACGGTACAAAACCGTGCTATTGCGCTCTGGGGCCTTCTTTCTTTCCAAGAATAAGACAGGCTCCGTGATGAGGAAGATGCAACATGTCCACAAAAAATAAAATATGCATAGTGTATGATTTGGTAAGATTTACGAAAATTTTTATTTCAAAACGACTTATAGCTAAAAGTAAACCACGACCGCTGTAGTCAAAAATCTAACAAAAACCAAATAGATTATAAATCTTGATTAAATAAGCTATGTCTGATGACTAATCTTATTAAGGGCCTGGTACTAGCCAAATCGCAAAGTTAGACGAGGCACCCCAAGTAAACTAACTAAGTCTGACGATTATAAGTGTCATCCTTACAATATATGATTCCTTGTCTAGGAATCGAATGATTTTCGTTAATGTATGTTTCCTTTTTCTATACAAAATACATTGCGGAAACGGTGTCCATTTCCGAACTTTTTTGACTAAATGTAGAAATCTAAAAGCAAATGGAATTTTTTGTTTATGCATATATGCTGTTTTTGCTTATATCTAGAAATCGAATGACTTTCAGATTTCTAATGAGAAAAATCAACTTTTTTTATTTTTATTATTATTTAAATAAATGATGGAATAAAAAAATATTAACAATCCATTATCAGTCTGGAGTTCTATTTGGATTTGCTGAAGCGTTTCACTACATATTATTACATTTGTTAAAAAGTGCATTTGTATGGCGCGAGTAGTTGGCTAGTCCTAGCGCCTTAAGATGTTCTTACTTTATCATAGCGTAATCCACCTCCAAAGTTATTGTATAAAACGCGCGAAAAATCCGAACTTTCGGACGTTATAACTTGGAAACCAAACACAATTTTACAATGCCAATGGTCATCAGACATGTAGTTCAATAAAATAGAGCTATTTTGAGCAAAATTTTGGATCTCTGACAAGAAATATAGGCGTGATCTTCTTTCCCCTTTTGTATGGGGAGATGAGCGGGATGGGCCGCCTTAAGGGTGAATTAAGAAAAAAATAAGCACTTGGTGAAAATCAAGCTCAGATTGGAATAGGTTTATTACAATTTAACTACTTGCCGGTCACAAGATATTCTTCAAAGTAGTGAAGTGACGCTGCAGTTATCGTTGTGTTTTAGACAAACACTGTCACGATAATCACATATGTACATGAATGTGTAGTAAATTGAAGCATTCTCCTATTTGTGAAATGTAAATGGGATGTGTCTCGTTTTAGTTGGCATACGGCTGGTCGACGGGCGGCGGCGGGAGGGGCGCGGGCGGTGGCGGGGGTCGCGGCGCGCGCGGCCGCCGCGCCGCCGGCCCCGGCTCCACCATGTCGGCGGAGAGCGACATCCGCTTCACGCGGCGCAAGATGTCGCGCCCGTGCCGCGGCTGCTGCGCCGCGCTCGCCGCCTTCCTCGTGTTCCTGCTGCTGGCCGCGCTCGCCGTATACCTCGGCCGTGAGTACAGCCGAGTACGAATCAATAGGGAAGATTGATAAGTTCCCACACTGATAGTGACGTCGGGCTTCGGCATTTCGGGCCGCGACTGTTCCTGCCGATAGTCGTATAGCTCGGCCGTGAGTACAGCTCCGGTCAATCGATATAGGGATTGTTAAATTGGATGAAACTATGGTTGAAGCACCAATGAAAATTGTTCGTGTTTTCCATCCAGTTAAACGTAGCTGTGCTCATAAAGGGAAGGTCCTGGCATGGGACCTAATTCCTTCGGTGTGAATGTGGTGTATTGGGCTAATGAAATGAAATGAAATGAAATATTTATTTTGTTACAATTATGGTCATGACCGTACATTTCCAGTACATTTCTATATTACGGTACTTGTGTGGTATT
The DNA here is from genome assembly GCA_946894095.1 of Incurvaria masculella. Classification (NCBI taxonomy): domain Eukaryota; kingdom Metazoa; phylum Arthropoda; class Insecta; order Lepidoptera; family Incurvariidae; genus Incurvaria; species Incurvaria masculella. The sequence continues at coordinate 11,714,673 of OX335647.2, forward strand.
AGCCATCCATGCCAAGTTCCATAAAAAAAGTTACTGTACGCGCCCAGGCAGGTCGCACTTCACAAGCGAAGGAATTCGCAATGCCCGGTAGCCTCGGGACGTCACAGCGGGCCACCAGAGGAGTAGGAACAGCCACCTACCTCACGCAGCACCAGCTCCAAGGCGTCGGGTCCCGGACAGCGTTCGGCGGCACAGAACTTCGCCCAGACGAGGAGAGACGACACAGCGTGGTCAGGCGCGCGGCGGGACGCGGGCGTGGAGCCCTACGAGAGCTCCACGGTGAAATTTAGCGGGGACGCGGCGCATGCGTGCACCATGCTTGACAGCTAGTAGGCGAAAGAGCGGGTGGCATAGGAAAAACTTTGGATGAGACTGATTGCTTGTGAAGTGCAAACTACCCACCTAGGTCACCTATGCCATATTGGCGTGAACAGTTACGATATCATGATAAAGGGGAGGATTGGAATACGATTTGGTCGTAGATGTTACATGCAGCATGGTTGTCGATTATTTCATTTACAATCTATATTCCGATGTCTTTTTGTCGTGGGCCCCAAGCAAATTAGTCACTTTACTTCAACAAAATGTATGGGCACTATAAAAAAAAAATCGGAATATATATTTTAGTGATAATGATTATTTTCTTCTAATTTTGAGTTCTTTCTATTCCCGATGTTTCTCCTACCTACCCCGAAACATATAAAAAAATTCGAGCCTTCCGACTTGCGGAAATGAACCTACGAAACATATTATATGTGACCATGAATATTAATATTTGTGCAGTATTACGACCGCTAGAATGTCTAACGTGAAACTATCAATCACATGTTAGATACGATCAAGACAATCTCGCGGCGGTGACGACGATCCGTACCTACTTTGATTAGATTCAAAGTGTTGCACCGTGTATCTCAATGGACATGAGTCGGTAACCCGATATACTGGATCTAATATCAGTATATTATACAATCAAATCAAATACAAGGCCTGTCATTTGGAATAATTCTGCCACAGCGTTCTTTTGCATTGTTAAAGTCGCCTGCAAAAATAGGATTGTCAATCGAAAATAGCAATAATGTTTTACATCTTCCTAAGAGGATTAACTCGACTTTAATGTCTCCTGGCGCTGATTGTAGCTTTAAGTATTTAATCCACATATCTATGGAACCTAAGGGTGGAACGGTGGTATCTGGTATCAGGTACCGCGAAAAATCTCGTCGGACCTCTAAAAACTGCAGACATTCAAGGACGCTGTGAGACAACGTAGGTTTGACTGATATGATTGGAATCGATCGAGTTCAGTTTCCATCAACAGAATGTGCCAACCCACGCTCCTGCTCTGCCCAGCTCCTGGAGGAAATCTTATTCCTGTTGGATCCTGCATTTGCTTATCGATGATCGCAAAGCTCACCACGATGAGATGGTGTCGTAATACTCTGAAACGGTTCAACTGAAGAGCTTTAACATCTGCGGCAGCATCAGTCTACGAATCAATTCCTCAGTTCGTATCTTATCAAAGAACAAGAGGCAAGCATCGTACTTAGCTATGAATCGTACCTACATCCGAAAGTAGGAGACACAGAATTTCACCTGTAGGTACACCCGCGCCGTCAGCATGCTTATTGAAGCATAATGAAACGCATATTTCACGCTTTTACTCGATATTTTCCCAACCAGAATTGCATCATTCACCTAATGGCATCTAAATCAAGTTGCTTTCTTTGCGAAGTTGCAGCTCCAGTGATTGTGTCCGACTTCTTAGCGCAGATACAATCACTCGGCCACCGCCTCCGCTAGCTCGGCGCGGTGCAACCAATTGCTAAAGGCAATTTTACGCTCTTTGGTATTGGAAATATCGAGTAGGTACTGATTATTGGACACACCACACGCTATCACACGACACTTCATAATGGAATATTACAACAAAGGCTGTGCTAACACTACGTATCAACATGCAATAAAACTTTGACACAGAAATAAAAACCGCACACTGGCCGTCAGGAGGTCTGTGTGAATTCGTCTAAAATGGTTTACCATAATTGATTATTTAGTACTTCATTTCATTTATTTAAAATTCAATGCGATTAAGTTTTTTTAAGTAAAAATTAAATTTCAGTACATTTTCTATGAAACGATATTGGCCTCATTCGTCAGTTGACTATGTATGCTTCTACATTCTAAGATTATTGGTATCACAGTATTAGCCATCCATTAATTGCATTCCGTATGTACATAAAGACATTTGTAAATATTATCGATATAATATTTATTGTAAGACGAGATATTTTTTCATCTTTACTAGCAGAAAGATCCGTGCTTTTAGGAAACTTACAAGTTTATGAATTCATTTAATATAGAATGCATGCCGATTGGTAGTTTTTTTTTAATATTTCTCCAATTATTGGTGTAGTTGGATCGAGAAATGGAAGTTGTTTAGTATCTATTCTTTGGCCCCTGACTTGCGGGTTCCGACATGGCCCGGTTAGGTTAACTTTAAGTTATTTAAAATACACTGGTTTTTTTTCTGAAGACCACGAAAATTTGGTCCAGCGAATTGGACTTCGTTAACCTCGGCGTTAACAACCTGTCCTGGCGACTAAACAGATAATAGGTAGGTAGATGATAATAGGTTTTAGTGTTCATGGAAATTCATTCATTAAATAAATTTAAAATAACACTGGGTGGGCTTACGATGAGCATGTCGCCAGGATGGTGAAAAGGAAGGGTGCCACCACACTCACAGTTGACCAAATAATACATTTTGAAAATACATATCTCAAGAAATACATATCTTTTATCAGGACTCTTCGAGTATTATGCTGAAGTTACGGCCCGGCAGTGACTGCTGTGCTTTTGCAACCTGTATTTACATTCCGGTACCTTGTCAACACGCGTTCTATGTGCAAGGTCACCAGTTAACATTAGCTGCAAACGAAAGCGGCATAACAAGTCGGCCAGCCAGCGGTGGAGCATGCAAAGGTCGGCTACATTTCAGGAGGCGACGCGGTACGGACGTGACCTCGCGCCGCTACACCGAAACACGAGCAAGTGCGCTTCGTGATAGAAACAATGAAAGAAGGAACAGAACATTCCTGAGTCGAGCGTGGAAGTGATTGTGGACTGAAAACTGGAATGTGCACGTTTCATAGCAATTATAAGTTCTAGCTAAATATACAGGTTGTGCTGAAAATGCGGGCGTTTCTTCAAATCACGTATTCTAGGCATGTAAAATGAACACGTTTTGCGAAAATTAATACCTCATACATTTTTCGTAACAATGTTTTCGAAAATTTTGTTTTCGAAAGAAGTACTTGTAGAACAAAGCTGGTCACATTACTGCCGTTTGAAGTGCCAGGACATGCTATATGTAAACTAGCACTAGTAATGACATCGAAGTGTAAATTAATTACGTATAAATCATATGTTAGCAGCGTTTAACTAGAAACGAAGCCGTGGGTTGGCACATTCTGTCGATAGAAACTGAGCTCGATCGATTCCAGTCATATCAGTGAAGTCAGTCATTTTACTTGACTTGCAACATTCATAAAGCATGGATGTGCATGAAAAAAAAAACTATGGTTAGTTAGTGTATAACACCTTGTTTAAAATATAGACTGGCTAGGGTTAAAAAGTGTAACGTCTGTTGAAACCCATGTAAAATTTGAGGTCCCTATTTCCAAGTTACCTAAGAAGAACTACTACCGAAGAAGTTTTTGGTCGGTGGTAATGTAAATTGACTAGGAAGTTGATTTAGTTGGAACCATCGTATGGTATGAAAGATGGTCGAAGCTGCAATGAATAATGACGTTGTTTTTATCAGATTCAATGTAGCCGTGCACAAATTAAGGTCCTGGCATGGCACCTAGCCACTTGGGGAATCCTGCGTCATAGGCTGATTCATGACATCAGTCTGGCGTTCAGTAAAACAGAAATTTTAATAAAAAATGAAATCTATTCAGTTTTAAAATGCAGCTCGGCTCGGATGCCGTGTACATAATTCAGCAGTTAGTTACTCGAATTATGGTAACGAGTGATTCAAGTGACCGCAAATTAGACCACGAAGAACCGACCTAATCCCATCGACGGAGCAGCGATTGCTGCTCCGTGCTTCCATAGAATAGACCGACCGGCAAAAATGGCAATTAAAGTTAAGGTTCTTAGATGGGTATAAAAGATCTCGAAATGAGCAATACCAAAATGAGCTGTCATTTCTGGTATTTAGAATTTACTCAAGACGGGCCACCATTTTATCATAGTATACTTTCTGACAGTCAAGTCATACTCACCCCTATCGGGATCAGCCAAGTTCCGGAGCAGTATTACAAGTGGTTTGGTTTTGTTAATGGTTTCCGAACAGTTTTTTCATTCACCAAACATCACCAAAGCTCACGCGTCACTGGGAATCGAACCCGGTTTCCCAACTCCCACAAGTACCGGTGAGCTCGGCTAGTCATACGATGTAGGTATTAATTTGAATTGCAGACCTGTACTTGTTCCGCGATCCGCTGAACAAGCAGACGTTCCGCGGCGCGTTCCTGGCCACGGCACCGCCCTGGCCGGAGGGTGCGGACGGCGGCGGCGGAGGAAGCGGCGGGGGAGGCGGGGGAGAGGGAGACGAGGCGTACCTGCGGCTGGAGCGGTTCTACCGCGCGACGCTCACGCGGCTGTACCGCGCGTCAGAGCTGCGCGGCTGCTTCACCGCCGCCGACATACTCGCGCTCGACAAGTCAGTTCACTCTTGACGTCCTACTTCGTTTTGGCGTCAGCTGATAAAAAAAAGAAAAATAAACCTTCATATCACTCACAAGTCCGGCCGTGCGTTTCAATCGAGTCGCAGACAATTTAAGAATTTGAAACTTGGCTCCGGAAGTAGGTATGTATCTATTCATCCGCATGATTTCCAGGATGCATACTCTTTACGTATTTAATACTCTGATGCTGAGATTTATGGACATTAATAGTACTTGGCTGAGCCAAAGTATGTCTTTAGACTGTCCGTTTTTGACATAAAATGTATGAACCGTAAAAGACAGTCGGAAGCCATACTTTGGCTAAGCCAAGCACGAGTAATGTCTATGAATCTCAGAATGACTCTCTCTAATTATTTTAATGTTATATTATTCATACCCTTTAAAGTAAAATCGATAGAGGGTAGGTACAAATGGTTACGTTCTTTTTTTTATTAAATCAAATAATAAAATAAAAGAACGTAACCATTTTATTATTTAAGCTTAAAAAAAGGATTTTAAAAATTCTCTCTGAAACACTCAACAAATTTACTGTGTGTGGGTGATTATCGATTAACCTTGGTTCAATGGTTTTTTTGAGAAATGACAGGCTGACTATATTTTGGTACGCAATTCTCTCCGTTCAAATCAAACACGGGCAGTTACTACAAAACAAAACGTTTTCATTCACACCCACAAAACTCATACATAACAACAGTGCCTGAGATTTCTGTTTATACAATTTGTAATAAACTCTTAGGGGTCATAAAATCTATATTGCTTTTCTTTTCCCACCACAAAACGGAGCCGCTTTCTTGAAAACATTCAACGATCTTTAATGACGCAGTGAGTGTGGTTTTTATCAAAATGCATGAGCATGCAAATATGAAAGTAATTGCGAACTGAGGAAATAATTTCGCGGTATCTCCGTGGGAATTGCATGGATGCATACAATAAAATCGAGTAGAGCACTTACTTATATGATGTCACCACTCCACCAATAAATCCAATTACGCCGTGCCCAACCGAGAGAAAATGGGGCTTTTCATTTAATAAGTGATGTTTGTTTCGATGTTTGATTTTTCGATGTAAACAACCTATATATTTTAAAGATTCAAGCTTATTCTGCACAGCCGCTCTGGCGCTCGGAGGGGAAAGGACTAGGTTCATCCCGGGCTGTATACTAGAGAACAGTATTATGAAGGTACTGAAAGGGTTTCAAAAACAAATATCTGCTAGTTTCATAGACACATATACATTTGTCTGTCTTAAACACGAGTCAAAATTTATCCATGTAAAAAACATCACAACGCCTAGATATTTTCGGTGCCACATAGGTATCAATTTAAAATCGTCATACCAATCCTCCACTCCAAATTAAAACTTTACAAACACGGTTAGATGCACAATCAAGCAGAAAATCGACAACTCCGGCACAAGTAAAAGTTGCATTGGCATCGAAATTACAGTTTTCTAAACGGTTTTAGTGCCGGAAGGCTACGCTACCTGTTATTTTATAGACGTATAAAAGTTGACTATTACTTACTTTAATAAGTGTACTCGTTAAATTAGGTAATTAAAACGCTTATAAGGTTAGATGAAAAAGGAAATTTAATGTAAGATTAAAAGTGAAGAATTTAAATTAATTTCCTCACCTCCATTTCCTTTTTCATCTAAGACCTCCATGGGTACAGCTTCAAAGATGTCGTTCAAAACAAAAACGTTTTATTTCTTCACCTCCATGCGTTTTAAGCATTCCAAGCCATCGAAGCACTCCGGTGATTGCTCAGCCCCAAAAAACTTTACTCAGGCCAGTGTATGCTATGTGATTCAAAGACTGTTCCTGGGTCTTAAGGTGGCCCAACCCGGCGGCCTCAACTCATTTGCGGGCACGGTACAAAACCGTGCTGTTGCGCTCTGGGACCTTCTCTGTTTCTAAGAATAAGACAGGCTCCGTGATGAGGAAGATGCAACCTGTCCACAAAAAAGACAATGTGCATGGTGTATGATTTGCTAAGATTTACGAAAATTTTAATTTCAAAACGACTTATAGCTAAAAGTAAACCACGACCGCTGTAGTCAAAAATCTAACAAAAACCAAATAGATTCTAAATCTTGCTTAAATAAGCTATGTCTGATGACTAATCTTTTTAAGATGTTCTTACTTTATCATTGCGTAATCCACCTCCAAAGATATTGTATAAAACGCGCGAAAAATCCGAACTTTCGGACTTTATAACTTGGAAACCAAACACAATTTTACAATGCCAATGGTCATCAGACATCTAGTTCAATCAAATAAAGCAATTTTGAGCAAAATTTTGGATCCCTGACAAGAAATATAGGCGTGATCTTCTTTCCCCTTTTGTATGGGGAGATGAGCGGGTTGGGCCACCTTAAGGTGATTTTCAAGCCTTCAGACTGTTGATTTTAACATACAATGTATGGTAGTAATGTCCAACATACCTATACAGGGTGTCGTAACGGCTAGTACATTAAATTTGGGAAATGATTATTGGGATTGAAACAAACGAAAAAGTTTAATAACTTTTTGCTGAATATCCCTTAAATAAAAAGTTAGACTTTCCATACAAAGTAATTCAATAATTTAGTGTAAAAAGAATCGAATGGTCTGTAAGAACGTGGGAGTGTTGTGTGTACTTGGACATGGATGGCTAATATCACACCTGCTGTCATGATATTAGCCTGATACGCCACGTGGGATCAAGGTTCCATGCCAAGACCTTCCTTAGCTAAACTAAACATTCCTTATCAAATTACACTAGACAAAAACATAAATTTAAAAAAATTATAACTCGGTAACTAGACACCGTAGAAATTTTTTTTAAAACTTGTTTGTCTCTGAAAAACATGAGGATTACGCTGGCGAAATTAATGTACTGGCCGTTACGACACCCTGATTGTCAATATACCTAGTATAGGGGGAAATTTGATGTCAAATTTGGCAGTCGGAAGATGTGAGACTCGTCTCCAAGTCTCAAGAACTGTTCTTTTTTTTCAATCCCAGCAAGGCTTGGGCGTAGTTTCCGACGAGTGTGGTGTGTGTGCACAGCGTGAGCGGTGCGACTCGCGTCCACTTCGAGGTGACGTTCGACCCCATCTTCACTGCGGTGGAGACGGTGGAGGTGCGTGCGGTGGTGGCTCGCGAGCTCGGCGGCGGTGGCGGAGACGGCGACGCGGAGGACGGCGGCGGAGCGGCGTTGGGGGCTTCCCCGCTCGCCAACGTCACTATCGTACCGGACTCCTTTGAACTCGAGGTAAAGTGTAGGTTTAGTGTTGTCTTCATTTGTTGTCAAAAATCCAATGAGTGCGGACACCCGAACGCACATGCTTTGTCGGGAAGACAACATTTCCCGCTCCTGCAGCTAACCACATTTCCTCGCGAGTCCAACCTCAAATGTTGGGGACCGAAGGCCGAAACCGACGATGGGCTTAAAACCCCAACTCCCGCGGTATTTTGGTCCAAACAGCCGGACCCGTAGCTTCGGCTGCGAGCCCCATCTGATCGAGTCCTTTACGCCCATAGGCTTAGAATGTAAAGACATACAGAGTCAACTTACGGATGAGACCAAAATAGTTTCATACAAAATGTACTGAAATTTCTTTTTTTACTCAAAAAGTGTCTAAATCGCTGTGTACCTTCAAAATTATGATCAGAAGTTATATTTTAAGTTTTACTTCGAAATATTGAGGGAAAGTTAAGAAATTTGATCGACAAAGAAGCAGTGGGTCACCCCTTGTTTAAGAACAAAAAAGGGTTTTTGTCCGGGAACTCACTAAACAATCTATAAATACACAGGTCACTATGATTTCTTTAAGGAAAACTAAAACACATTCCATGACCGTAACCCCAATGTATTGATTGAATGTAATGATGTATTCCATCTCGCTCTAACTCGAGGTAGTGGTACATACATTGAGTTAATGTCTCATTCCCACGCTTTGTTCGTCTTGTGAGAACAGCGCGCTTTGCTATAATAGGTCTATGTTCACGACAGACTGTTGTATCTACGAACAGGAGAGCTGGGCGATATCGGCGGGAGCGGTGCGAGCGACGCCGCCACCGAGCGCGCCGAGTCCGCCGCCGCCGCCGCCGCCGACCGCCGCGCCGCCCGTGTGCGGCGCGCTGACGCTGCCGCTGTGCAAGCACCTGCCCTACAACGTGACCGCCTTCCCGAACCTCGCCGGCCACGCCACCAAGGACCAGCTGCTGCAGGACCTCGTCGCCTTCAGGTCAGACTCTATGAACTTGCATTCTCAACGCATATTACATGATCATAGTTCGCATGATGCGTACGAGTATAAAAGGATTGCTTCTGTCGAGTGGCCCACGACACGTTGAGAGTTCACGTACTTTTTTAAATATTTTTTTCATTTTAATTTAATTTATTTAAACTTTTTTGGTAGTCAAACTGCACTTAGTTACGTCAAAAACTGCTTCAAAACGGATTCGATCAACTCACTAATTCCGCAAGTAAACTTTACGAGTTTTCCGCCCAAAATAATGAAATATATGCTTAGATCTAAATGCTACTGCCACACAATTTTTGGCAGAGCAGTTTAAGGCAAAAAACAAGAACAAAAGAAACAGCAACCCTCAGTGCAAGCGGTGTACGAACGGGCGGGGATCGAACCCATGACCTCTGACATGGAAGGCAAGTCCCCACGGCCCTAAGTTACGAACCGCTATAGATTGGCAGCGAGTGTGTCCATCGTGGAGGATATTTAGTAGAGTTGTCGTCGGTTATTGAGTACATTTGTCGTCGGTTATTGAGTAGTGTTGTCGTCGGTTATTGAGTACAGTTGTCATCGGTTATTGAGTAGAGTGGTCGTCGGTTATTTAGTACATTTGTCGTCGGTTATTGAGTAGAGTTGTCGTCGGTTATTGAGTAGAGTTGTCGTCGGTTATTGAGTACAGTTGTCGTCGGTTATTGAGTAGAGTTGTCTTCGGTGGATTGCAGGGAGCTCCTGGACGCGGAGTGCTCGCGGCTCGCGCACGACTTCGTGTGCCAGCTGCTGCAGCCGCAGTGCGCGGGCGGGCGCGTGGTGCCGCCGTGCCGCGCCTACTGCCGCGCCTTCCACGCCGGCTGCGGCGAGCGGCTGCCCCGGCGCCTGCGCGCGCACTTCGACTGCTCTCGCTTCCCCGACTACTTCGGCGCCGGCTCCTGTCGCCCGGAGCCAGGTACCCATCTATCCAGACACCACCTAGCCGAGAAGGCCCGTACTCGTCTTTGCGCACGGGGACAAGCAATGATAGTAGGTACCCAGCTAGCATGGAAATAGTACGGAGCACGGAGTAGCCGAAACCGAAACTCGTATGTATGTGGTCGCATAGTCTTGACAGACCTTCTCCCATGCTATGGGGTGTAAACGGCAGTCCAATCCTTTTTTTTGAACTACGCAATCTGTTTTCGATATTGAATACATTTTTCATGTTTTTTAATTTTTAAATCAGGGAAAAGTAAAACAAAAAAAAAATAGTTTTTAAATGTGAAATTATCGTAAATTGCTGGTCAGACTTTACAGACGTTTTCACCATTTAAGATAACACGTCTCCATAAGCTGGGGAAAAAAAAGGATGGAATGGTTGTTTACACCCTGTATGGCTTTTTGGCTTCACTCACTTAATGACTACGATGCTGTAACTAAGCTCAAAGCAGCTTCAACGTTATTAGCTAAGACCAATGCCTCAGAATTTAAATCAAATTAGCAATTCAAATAAAATTAGTTCGTTTCGTTACTCGTTGCGTACATACATACATCCGTCTAAAATTTTGCTGTGTAAGACACGGACATAGATAATGACGAAATGATGAGCACAGCTATAAGGCCCACTTACGCATACTTCGATGGAGACCATTTTGTCAGACGCAGCTGTTACCGTGACCATGTAATCTAAAGTGAAAGCGAGATAGCGCCAAACGTCTTGAGGCAAGCAATAGTTCTTGACGTTGCTCATTATTTTTTACTTAGCCATGTAAAAACAATATGTGTTTTTTAAATTACAATGGGGGGGGGGGGGACATGGAGGTAAACATGTACAGTAAAGAGGAGGTTCACTTTAGAGACACGCTTATACACTCTCGTCAGTTTTCGCTCTTGATGCCAGTTCGCACTAAAAACAAGATTGGATGGCATAGTATGTAAGAACATTGATCCATTTATATGGTTGCCATCCGTCCCGATATATCGGGACTTTCACCGTTATGGACCTACTTGTCCCGACATCCCGACATCCCGACAAGATCCAATTTTGTGCCAATTTCGCGAGTCTCTGCTGCTGCCACCAAAATATCTACCAAGTTCCTACGAAAATACTGTTACGGGCACAACATGTAAATGCCAAAATACATAAATGGGACAAAATACTTGCTGACCTGCTTTTGCCACAAATTCCATGTATTTTGTCAATAAATACGCATGTTCCATCTCTCTCTAACTCGCGGTAGTGGTACTTGAGTTGACGTCTCACTCCTGCACTCTATTCGTCTGGTCGAATATGCACGAAATGTTACTTCGAACGCCCTTTGTCGTTTGGTCCCAGAGTGCGGTCGGTCGCTGGAGGCGCGCGCGCTGTCACGGCGGCTGTGCGACGGCGCCGCCGACTGCGCGGACGCCGCCGACGAGCGCGGCTGCTCGCACTGCGCCGCGGGTGCGCTGCGCTGCGCGCTGCACCCGCGCTGTGTCGCTCCGCACCTGCGCTGTGACGGCGTGCGGGACTGCCCCGATGGCAGCGACGAAGCCGCCTGCTGTCAGTATATTGGATTCTTATTTAAATGAGCCTGATTTACCACACAGGTTCGGTTTATAGTCATAGAGACAGCCTATGACTATAAACCGAACCTGTGGTGAAGGTTGCAACATCGGTAGTTTTTTTCTAGTTTTATCTGCAGGCTCTTTGACAGTTGACAATTGTATTTTTTTGTCTCTGAGCAAGTTCGACACAGCCAAGTGGTTTCGGGTTGTTTTTAGACCTGTTCGATTTCGGAAACATCGCGATTAGTTGTGCCAGGTACTAGCTTCTTACCACGGCAATGTCGGCCGTGTAGGTGTAAGGACCAGGGAACGCCCCCAGCAGCACCGGCTTGTAAGAAATCCAACCTTTAAAACTGGATCCAGGCCAATACGCACCATATTGGTCGGTGAGACTTGCCTGTTACACGCTGTATGTTTACCCTTTTTTTTGTTCGCCAGTTGAGGTTTTTAGACCTAGCAGTGCATTTTTTATTCCTTAGTATTAGATCAAATTATCAACATAATGTTGTAATTACACAACAATTCAGGCTTCTGAGGTAATTTTGTACGATTGGTTGCAGTGTGGGTGTCGGAGTCGCTGGGAGAATGGCGGCGGCAGACTGCGGAAGCGACGCTGGGCGCGGTGCGCGCAAGCCGCGGGTACGCCGTGTGGGCGGAGCGCGGCCGCGCCGGCAAGCTGTGCGCAGCGCCGCACCAGCGCGAGCCGAGCGCGCTCCGCAGTGTTGCCACCTCGCTGTGTCGCGCGCTCACATTCAGGTGGGTACGACTGCTATGGGAGTCACACTGGATAACTGTCTGGGTACATACTAGCGATGGGTCATTCCGGCTATTAATTCCGACTAACATACATGCCGCCGAATTATAAAGTGAGACCAATTGAAGAAGAGTTCGATCTTAGTCACATTGCTGAAATGTCCAAAAAATATCTATCAACAATTTAAACCTGTATGAAAACATTACAGTGTTGGAGTTATAGCACGTCAGTATTGGATTGAATGGCTATAAAGTTAACGTAACCGTTCGCCTCCTGCTCCTCGCTTCTGAATATTCGAGTCAGCTCCATCATGTAGTTATACTGTGGTGCCCGGCGGAAATAAGTTTTCGTATTGTTGTGCTGAGACCCTGCTAATTGTGGCATATCACACTAGTATTGCTAAGCTGGCACTAGGATGATACACAATGCCTAAAGGCTTCAACGAGCCTCTGGACAGCATATCATCCATAAACGTTGGCGGTGGGTAAAGAATATTTCTGCCCCGAGAGTGACAGTGTAGGAGGACGGAGCCCTATAGTGTCGTGGTACGTGCAGGGAGGCGAGCGCGGTGGAGGTGGTGGAGGACACGGAGCAGTACGCGGCGGACTGGGTGCCGCAGTACGTGGAGGTGGAGGAGCCCGGCGCCGCAGAGATTTCATTCCTGCAGTCCTCCTGCCCCGAGCGGCGCGTGCTGCATGTCACATGTCAAGACTTGGGTAATTTGCGCATACCTACACGTACCCAACATTTTAAATGCAACGTGTATGTTTGAGCATCATTAGGCATCTTTATTTCCACTAATCATCAAGTTGTTTCCTCGCAGTTCTTAGTTCTTTGCCTTAGATCATTCTATCAAGAATGTAAGATTGGCAGTAGCATTTAGGTATTCATTCATAAATGTATTATATCATTAATGTGGACGAAAAAATTATAAAAATCATAAATGTTTCGTCCTCTGAAGGTGTTTGCAGGTTCTCTGAGTTGATGGAATCCGCAGATTACATGACCCAGGGATATGAAAGTAAAAACAAAGAATGGATGAGAATTGGTTAAATGATTGAAAAAACACACAAATAAATAAATACACCAATAATAAGCTCAAATCAATGAATTGCTCAAAACTTGTATAGTTTGAAGCGTCTCTCATTTTAATATTAATGGGTGAACGAATGCAACAGAATGCGGCATAGCGTCGGCGCGGGGCGAGGCGCACGCGGGCGGCGCTAGCGGGCTGGGCCGCAGCGCGCGCGCCGGCGACTGGCCGTGGCACGCGGCGCTGCTGCGCGCGCACGTGCACGCCTGCGACGCCACGCTCTTGCACGCGCAGTGGCTGCTCACCACCTCATCCTGTTTCCAGGTGAGTTCTTTTATAGAGCTGGTATGGATGGCCTAACACACTACATGGGTAGGTGCCGTGCCCCAGCATGACAGTTGATAATTGACAAATACTTTTGTAAACTTAGACTAAGTGGACGTTGAAAAAAAAAACAGCGGAGTTTCTTTCCAGTACTTCTTCGCTGTGTTTTGTTTTGCTGAACTGGCCAATGCTAAAATATGACAAATCCGAGTGCAGTGTACCGTCTATGGATGATGAATAAACAATACAATACAATACAATGCAGGAACGCCGAACAGTGGGTATGGTGGAGGCGCCAATCGACTGCAAGAGCTTATTGGAATCTCTGTTACAGGGTCAAGCGAAGATGGAATGGACCGCGCGGCTAGGAAGTGTTCGGATACTGAGCATGACGCCGTGGCAGCAGGAGCGCCGGATAGTGGGAACGGTGGAGGCGCCAGTCGACTGCAAGAGCTTATTGGAATCTTTGTTACAGGGTCAAGCGGAGGCGGAGTGGACCGCGCGGCTAGGCAGCGTGCGGATACAGAGCACGACGCCGTGGCAGCAGGAGCGCCGGATAGTGGGAATGATGGAGGCGTCAGTCGACTGCAAGAGCTTATTGGAATCTCTGTTACAGGGTCAAGCGAAGGCCGAGTGGACCGCGCGGCTCGGCAGCGTGCGGATACAGAGCACGACGCCGTGGCAGCAGGAGCGCCGGATAGTGGGAATGATGGAGGCGTCAGTCGACTGCAAGAGCTTATTGGAATCTCTGTTACAGGGTCAAGCGAAGGCCGAGTGGACCGCGCGGCTCGGCAGCGTGCGGATACAGAGCACGACGCCGTGGCAGCAGGAGCGCCGGATAGTGGGAATGGTGAAGTCGCCGGTCGAGGGCAGCACCATTGCCCTCATCAAAATAGAGGTATAGACTTTTATCGTTAAGGATGTATCTCCTGGAAAAATTACATTTATCGTGTGGTTAACACAAACAAATGAAAAAAAACTAATTGGTTTTAAAAAACATATAAAACTAGGAAACCTATGGGTTGTCTAACGTAATCTACAAATTAAATGATAGCAGGAAGTATCTGGTGGTATTAGAGTGACAGGCTCCTCTTGCTGGGCTCACTTGGGTTGTGGAACAGGTTCTGATGGTGGGAACGGGTCTGGTAATGGGAGTTGATATGGGATGGACAGGTTCAAGAAGCATAAGAGTTTACAATGTAAAGTATTATTGTATTTCGAGTTGCGTGTTTCCCATTTTCTTTTATTTTGATTTCCTTAAAATTACACATTGCAGAAAGGAACATCACAGAAAAGGGTGGTCTAATATAGACCACAAAAAATATAAGACGGCAGCTATGAGATGATGTTCAGCCACTCATGTTATTTGTTCTAATTCAGTGAATCAGTTTAAAAATATACTCAACAGGTAAATAAAACAAAATAAACTTCAAGTGTTGTGATACCATAGAAACAGGAAATGCGCTGCGCGGGCATGCTAGTTCTGTGTGATTCAGACACATCAGCAAAAGCTGCTAGTCTATCAAAAATAAAATAAAATAATAATAATGGTATCTGTTTAATAATATACATATGCAAATAATTCGTAGAGTGGTTGCCGATGATTCCACTAAGTAGCAATACAAATTGAATCTGAAGAATGTTTTCAGGAGCCGGTGGAGATGACGGACTTCGTGCGTCCGATATGCCTACCGGAGTCGGCAGCTGGTGAGGCAAGTGTGGCGGCAGGGGCTGACGGCACGTGCAACACACTGGGCTGGACGCGCAACCGCGACCAGCTGCAGCGCGTGCACGTGAGCATGGGCGCCATGGAGCAGTGCGAGAACGTCAGCATCGCCGCCGTCAATGGAATCTGCGCCGAGGCTTTGTACGAGCAGGACGACTGTGACGTTAGTGTTTTGCATATGCATACATACTTTACACGGGCTTTATGGCATGTTTACGAGCGCGCCATCTATGATTCAATGATGCAACTGCTTGTAATTGCCGCATTTAACGTTGGTCCGCAGATCAATAAAGGTCAATAGATGGCACCAGTTATCTATATGCTTAGCGCTTGAAAATTCTCACTGTTCTAATATTCGTTGTCTTCTCATATCAAAACATTCGAGACACACCTCGGAGAAGGGGAAATTTCTAGAGAAAATCTTAACTTAATGTGTCCAAGCACTATTCGCCCCTAGTGCTTGGGCACATGAAGTTAAGATTCTCTGGATGCAACAATCGATAACGCATTGGCTTTGACACCAAACTTTATTTGCAGGAGGAGGAATACGCGGGCAGCTCGATGGTGTGCTTCGAGCCGGCCGGCAAGCGCTGGTCGGTAGCGGGCGTGAGCAACTGGCGCATCGCCTGCACGAAGATCGGTGCAGGTCGCCCGCGCTTGTACGACGCCGTCGCACCCAACATACCTTGGATCAAGAGCACGATCAGCGGCGGGAGCCCCCCTGACGATACCTAGCGATGATTGCTCGAGTTTATATTTATTGCGAAGACTGGAATCATTTTCCTAGACTTTCACTTTCCAGCTGGGCTGTTGGCCTGTTGGTAGTGAGAGTTAAATAATAGGGTTTGGACGCAAAATAAACAGAATCACGGTCTTAATACTTGATGGAATAAAATTTTAGAGGTAGAACATTTGTGAAGATGTAACTAATAATTGAATGTGTCTAACTAGCATGTGGCAGAGGTCATAGGATGAAGAACTGTTGTTCGTGTGTTTGCTTCCTCTGTGTCCTGAAGCACCCACATGACCTGGGGCATTTTAATTCAATAGCTGTTGATAATGATTCAATCTTCTACTGTGAAGGCACATAGCCCAAGTTGATAATCCTGGTATAAGATTAGGGTGTGATTGATAGGGTGTAGATACAGCAGTTTTCCAATACTCAAACTAGATTAGTTATAAATTTCATTTGAATTTATAAATTTCTGTGCATTCAATTTGATGATTCCATGTGTACAGAGTGAGCAGTGGGGCATGTCACATCTTGAATCTAGAATCACGAAACTAGAAAATACAATAAATTGTATGTTGTTATATATGGATTAGTGTAAATATGTAAGAAATCATGCCATGCATATTATTTAATTTAAATGAACTTGTAAATACTGTTATTTAAGTTTATATTTAGACCTTGAGATAATACTAGGAGGGAGTTTGTTGTGTTAACATTTCGTAACAAATAATATGTAGGTTTGTGAAAGGTTTTGTGATCATAAATTCTTTAATGAACCACAATTTGTTTAAAATCGAAAAATGGGCTACATTGTGTCTCACTGTATTTGTACTAAACTGCTAAATCCAGATCATTCTAATTTATTATTTTATCAAGATGTATGAGAATACAGCATGTGCTATTGATATATTTTAGTTTCTTCCATGCCAAATTACTGACGTTAACTTAAAGTGAGATTATTGAATATATTTTTTACACAAATCCATAGTTTCCCTGTCCTTGAACCTATTTAAACAAGGTGTTAGGTGAAAATAAAAACGTTATTAAACAAAACAAACGTTAATGTGACTTCAACAAAATGTATGGGGACTGCGAAAGATTTATTGAAATTTCGGTTTGTGTAATTTTCTTTGTTTAACCATTAACAAAACATTGAAATTTGGGCATGGGTAATCCATATCCCCTCAGTAATCATATTATAGCCTACGAATAAACTGATGGAAGATTTAAAGAAGCTCGAAGCAGTTGGCATTTTTTTTGTCTTGTTCATGAGCCGGACGGCACTCTTTTGTTTTAGTTTAGTCTTGCGGAGTTCGATTCATTGATAAAGACATCATAAATACAACATTTTCACCATTGTCATATGAAGTTAAATTAGTGTATGCGTTTCTGCTCATGGAATGTTATGAAAGTGTGGGGTGCAATAAGCTTTGGGGGTCAAGTCGTTACTTTGTTCCAACAAATGCTTCTATATATCATTGTTGTGCAGCCCGAATTCGTAAGCAAGCTAACTACATAAAGTTGGATGTTTTCCACTATATCGTAGCTCTGCTGCCGCAATACGAATGAGTATCGCTACTTCTGTCCTTCCATGCTCACTGCTGCACGCACACATCTTGTTTGCGTGAGTTGTTTTGCCGCGTGGACGGTTTTCCTTAGGCAACTCGGAGAGTGCCGTAGGAGTGATCATGTCGTCCGGGTGGGTATCATAGGGTGTCGTGGTAAACACTCCTGATATAGCATTCTGCACTGTCGTTATGGCCGGTCAGGTGGACCTGCGTAGGGGATGGACTTGGAGCCCTAACTACTATTCAGGAGTTGCGCAGGTCAGGGAGACCCGAATTTTAGAGTTTCACAGCCTGCTCACCGAGACAGCCGAGACTAGTCGCGTCAGTAGGGAGCCCAAATCTCGCAGTAACCATTACGAGGAGGCTGTGCTGGGCTAATCGGCGAATAGTGTGTGGAAGTATGACACCAGCGAAACAAATCGGCGATAACCGATTCTCCACACCGGGCAACCATTAGTGTTAACAGACATTAGGCTGTAGATGGACTGAGCGGTCCGTACGGTACACAGTGGGGATACCGCTGTTTTTCTGATGCAGTGCTCTGGATGACCTTCAGTGCTCCACGGCTGCCGTATATTCGAGCTTACAAAAATACCACTGCGCAACGCGAAACAGGCAGGGAATGAACGCATTCACTGTCGACATTCCTAAAATAAGAACCCACCGATCCTCACGAGGCAATCCGTCAGCGTACCAAGGTAGTCGATATTGGACACCGGGTGTTTAAGCTCAAGTGACAGTGGGCTGGTCACGTCAGCCGAAGAGTAACCGTCCGTTGAAGTAACCGTCTTTTTTGTGAGCTCCTGTCGTACGCCATATGCCGCGCTTAACATAGGGAAACTGGCGAGATAGGATAATTTTTCTTTTAATATTTCTAATGATTAATTTACATGTAACGTATATGTAAATTTATGGGGATATTTTTTATGAATACACCAAATTTCATGGGTCCTCGTCAAAAGAAAATTGAAATAAAGGGTGTTACTCTATTACACCAATTAATTTTGTTTTTTTTTAACCTTTTTACATTTAAGGAGTGGAGCCGTAAAAATGCTTGATGGTGGTTTGGAAAAATACATGAATGGGTTCTACTAATAATAAATATTGTATAAACCTAATCATGCTCGGTAGGCGGTTGTGGCGCGTCGTCCACGCAGTAGCGGAAGTAGGCACGCAGGTCAGCGCGCAGCCCCGCCAACTCGGCCGCCACGCCACGCAGCGCCGCCACCTTCTGCCGCTCTAGCGCCAGGAACTCTCCGGCGAGCGGTGTCCGCTCCCGCTTCGGCGCTAAATCTTCGACATCTAACAAAATATATTTTTATATAAATTATATATATAAATAATAAATCTATCAACTCTCTTAAGCTACATGAATATTTAAATCATTTATTATACTGGTGTTGCAAAGTAACCTGCAGCTTAGTTTTAACAAATCTAAACACATTTAATTTGTGACGAAAGGGCCTAAAACTAAATCAAAATATGCAAAAAATATATATTGACATACTTATCAAAAAGGTCTCAACACAGTTTTCATAATAAGATGTCAACACTATCCAACCTCACATGCAAGACCAATGTGAGGCTGTACATGATTCCAAGTAAGCTGATGTTATTTAAACTGACAACATCATTATCCTATCCTATTCTACTAGTATAAATGGGAAAGTGTGTTTGTTGGTTTGTTCCCCTTTTTCTTTGCAGCAACGGAGCAATTTATTGTCATGACTTTTTTTAATAGAGATTGTTTATGGACCGAAGAGTAACAAGCCTAACAATATATTTTGTTCATGCAACCTGAAATGGATAGCTAATACCACACAACAACCGTTATACTAGCCCAGTACACAACATTCCCGAAGCAATTAGGTGCCATTTAAATACCATATTTTTGAACTCTGTGGCATCTGGTGTTGTGTAATGACTTGATGTGTATTTAATTATGTTACTATCCTTGTTTTTGTGTCTAGATGCTCTAAATAAATAAATAACAAAAAAAATGCCAGGACCTTCCCTTTATGAGCACGGCTACATTGAACTGGATGGAAAACACGGACAATTTTGAATACCCCACTACCTAGTAGGGGAGGGGGACCTACAGTTTTACATGGATTACGAACCATAGAGCAGCTGGCATTCGTGACGAAAGGCACTTATTCAAGTCAGAGAGAAAAAGAAAGTGTTGCATGAACGGGGCGAGGATATGAACCCAGACCTCTGGTATGCTAAGCAAGGCCCCGCGCCACTAGGCTACGAGCCTCTCAAAAAATATTTTGAGCTGCTTTTATAAAAATATTTTTGACAAGCTAGTGAATCATTAAGCAATAATAAATACTACTTAAACTTTATCAATCGTTTTGAGAGAGCACATGTCAAAACTTAGTACGAGATTAGCACCGGACTAACCATACAAAAACCGGTTCAGTCCGGTGGGTTAAAGTTAGTCCGCCCACTATGAATACAGCTGTTAATATATTACACAAGCATTCGTCCACAGGCTTCATCATTGAACATTGAATCAACCGTATGATGAATAGAAAAGAACCACTTACGATCTATTCTACGACGCCGTTTCCGTACGAACACGGTGCCTCCCTTTCGTTTGCTGGATCGGGTTGATCGAGCGGAGGGAAGGGGCGGTGGCGAGAGGGCCGTGTCCTCGTCCCCTCTGCTCCCCGCAGCCCCTCCACTCCCCGCATCCCCTTCTTCTGAAGACGACCCAGCTTCGGCAGGGGACTGCAATATTTGAACATTTTAGTTTAAATGACATAGGTTTTTAGGATCGCTATTTTATAATAATTTTTCTGACAGACTAGCAGCTTTCGCTGACGCGAAACACTTTTGTTGTATTTGTATTTTGTTTTATATACTTCTCGAGTCTGTTTTTTAACTGATCACTGAATTCAAATAAATAACATCACTAGGTAGCTTGTTCTAAGAGTCCACAACTCTGTTTGCGATGAAGTGCTTGCGAGGGTTTAGTTAGGCGGAGGTAGAGGATAGCTTCAACGAATGGCCACGGAGATTGGTGTTTTTTTTAGTGTTTGTACATTTCCTGTACTGTAGCTTGGGTATATATATGGGCAATAAACATCTTCAAAATCAAAGTCAAATTTCATAAGGCCTGGTCTTGAGTGCAGATGGCATTTTAGTAGCCCGTCTCTGTAACGCCGTACAGTACACAATACAGTAAACACCCAAATTTATGGCCGACGCGAATTTAGGTGCCTTTTGCTGCACAGAACGCAATTTTAAGCCAGCGGGGACACGGAGAAACGCGGAACACCTGAGGTCTGGAGGTCGATCGGTCATAAAGATTTGCGCTTTGATAAAGATTGACCTATACTGTTCATGGTAAAAAATATACTTATTATATTAAATTTTAATATATTTCAGATGAAAATATTAGTAACTTCATCCATAAACTAATAAAAAAATATTTTCAAACATAAAACTTTTTATTGTATTGAACGCGGTATATGACGTACACCAGGTCCTAACATAAGAACTTTTCGAACTGTCACAGGGACTGCGAAAACAATGCCAACCGGCCAGGTGCTTCTTCACACCATGTTTGAAGGAACCAAGTTGTATTTTGGGGTAAATACACCGAGGTATTTACGGAGGGTTAGGGAACGTTAGGGAGTCCTATGAATATTTCATTATTTACCTGTTTAATTGTCCGCGCGGAATTACTAATTTCTGGACAGCAAATCACATGAAATGAAAATATTGAAATCTGCAGGTGTTTTAACTATAGATATGTACCTGTACATGAAATTTCTCTTCCTGTTCAGAGAGGTCGTCGGTGGCGGTGTGACGCCACCCCATGAGGCTCGCCAACTTGTACTCGAGCGAGCTGAGGTGCTTCTTGAGAGGTTGTTTTTTGCCGGTCTCGATCGCCTTCTCTTTTAGCTTCGTTACTTTGGTGCGAGTTTTGCATTTCCAATCGATCCATGCCTGGAACATACATTTGTTATAAATATGCATGCAAGATTATTGGTGGTGATAGAAACACAAACAATGTCGGTATCGTAACAAATTTATTTATATATAATCGACCGTGAAGCAAGGACACATTAATTAAAGAAAGATCCCCGTAAAAAGAACTACTTTACGAATTCCCTGCAAGGCTGGACCCAAACCACCAAAACATACCATTCGCGGGTATTGCGTCTAACCAATTTTGCCACCTGCTGTATACCCATAATTTGGAATTCTTCTACAGTCCCTCTTCCCGTAATCAATGCCTCCTACTAACACAGTATTCAAGATTACCTCTATTTAACTCTATACCTGCGTTACAGACCTTGACCGCAAATATTTAACATTAATTGCAGGGATCTTTCTTTAATTAATGTGTTCTTGCTTAACGGTAGAATACACATGCATACATGTCACATTCCGTGGAATAAGCGAAGTACATGCTTAGTACGAAGAAGTATATTTACTTAAAATTATGTAGTTTACAGGTATTGAAAAAATTACGTAGAGCTAAAAATAAGCTAATTATATTTTTTTTTAATCCGAAAAAACCTGAAAAAACATTAAACATATGAGTAATTAAAGGAAACGTGTATCAAATTAATAACTTCTTGACCTTGGTAGGCCTTTTTCCGGCAGGCTATTTCGGCCTATTTTGCAATTAGTATTGACCAATATATAAAAGGTCAATATACCTTCTGCCACTTGTCTGCCGTTTTACATGGCCCATTGGTGTCAGCGTTGAGCGTGGCAGCCAGCTCAGTCCAGCCACCGGTACCCCCGCCTCCCCCCGCCCGCCCCGCCGCCAGCTCCGGCCGCGCACGCATCAACTCCACCATCCTCTCCATCTGCGACGCCGACATCTTGGGCTCCCGCTCGCTCTCGAGCTGCCAAATCACACCAAACATCACATCACAAAGCTTCAGATTTTGTTATGAGGGCCAAGTAGGGGCCGGTTAAAAATTCTGAAAGGCACCTGGTGGCCGAACCCTAGAGGGGACCGTGGATGGCAACTCTTTTATTTTTCTTTGTCAATAAATTACAAATCCTTGTTTCCTATTGTTACCAAGCTCTATTAACTTTGTCATTAGCGAAATGTGTAAGATACGAAAATTCCATAAAAATGGATCTGGCAAGGATACTAAACACAGCGATATAAAATAGGAAGATATAAGCATTGTCAAATATTGGTCTCGTCAAATCGTGTTACTGCTAAGATGTACGCGTGAGGGCCATTGGCGTCAGATGGCCTTGGAATAACAAAGGTAGCTACAATGCCATTTACCGCGAGAGTGAATAAGTTAACAATATTTTGCCTTGTTGGCACACCGGTGACACGTCCTAAGGTGCTTTACCCAATCTTCCCATTTATTACGCTGCCTGAAAAAAAGAGGACAAATAACTAAATTAAGTTGGTCACCGCTAGAGGTATCCTTCCGTCGTCGAGCTCATCCACATTAGTGTTGGTCCAGCCGAACGTGTCAAGAACAGAGAGCAGCCGGAGTTCCAGGTCGGAGAGCTGTGCCCGCAGTGGAGGCCCCGCCGCTACCACCGGCCCCTCCCCCGCCGCCAACGCACCGCGGTCGTCCTTCGCCGTCGCCGCCAACTGACGCACCTTCGAGCGCGTCTTGCTTCTCCAGTCTGCCCACGCCTTCAGAGACAAACAATTATTTGTAACCAGATGTGTCCCTGAACGGCTTTGGTCAGGTAAAAAAGGTTCTTTCCTGTAACCTACCCATACTGGGTGTAATTGCATCCCTTCACATGCTTGAAGGAAGTCAATCTATACTTATTGGAAACCACACCATTCTCATAATCTGAACACCTGTGGTATCAAATATGAGTCGTATTCACTACGTACAATATTCACAACGTATAATAGTATTTTTTTCCAAAAAATTAAAACCATGGATATCATATAATATTCACAACGTATAATGTTATACGTTGTGCATGAATAAAGTTTAAAAATAAAATCAACTCTTTGCATCATGCAGAACGTATAATAGTCACAACGTATAATATTCCTAACATGAATTCACAAAAAAAGAAAACCATGCAGAACGTATAATATGCCAAAAAACACTGCATAAAGCGCCCTAATAACGATCCATTTAAGGCTGAAATTGCTACGAATCGATATTTGCTACAATTTCGAAAGGCCACCTTACGCTAATTGAGACGGTCGAAACGTCACGTGCGAGTATACACTTTAAAAGTATATGCATAAGGGCGCTTATCGTATGAAAAGTTTTTGGATTACATATATGATATGCATGGTTTTCTTTTTTTGTTAAATAAAGATCATAATATTATACGTTGTGACTATTATACGTTATGCATGGAGAAATAAGTAATTTTATTTTTTAAACTTATTCATGCACTACGTATAAAATTATACGATCTGCCGATTATACGTTGTGCATGGTTTTAAAATTTTGTTAAAATATGACATTATACGATCTGCATATTAGACGTTCTGCCGTTCCCCCTCAAATATTAGGTATATTTCTATAATTTTGAATTGCACAATAATCATTTAGTTTCAGTGTTAAATTTTGACAATGGTAATTTTTTGCTTGCAGAAAATATAGGTTATTTTCTAACGCCAAGCCACCAAGTCACCAAAAGGAAAAAAAAACCTCATTCGTTTCAGTTTTCAGTCAAAAGTGCTAAAAATAATAATTCATTTTATTGTTGAGCGATTTGTCCGATAATATTTGCGGGGTATATTCAAAACTTATCATTTGGGTCAAAATGGCTTAAAGACGCGAACCTTATTCAAAAAGTGCTTCACTTATCAAAACATGGCGTAAACAAAAACGCTCAATATGCACTAAAGGTCACTTTTTGATGCTACTATACCAGTATTTCCAAAGATGCAATATTTAAAAATGATTTTAACACGACAGGCAGGTAGATCATCTTGGGAACGAAATATTATTAATTTGAACTTCTGCTGCTCTGATTTCTTTCAACCCTTGCAATGAAACAATCCTTACATTAATGTGATATGTATGTATGCATAATCGACAGTGATGCAAGGACACATCAATTAAAGAAAGAACCCTGTACAAAGAATTATTTTATGAATATACTGAAAGGCTGAACTAAGTCAACCTAGGTCTTGCTTTCGCGTCCTATGCCAAATACGATTTTGGTGACGACGGAAATATGTTTGAATGTTCAAGGAACATTGTGGAATGTTGAGTTGAGGACTCACTTAAAAATGTAAGATGTTAAGTGACACAGGATAACCGCGACTAATAATCAATTTATTAATTTTAAAATGTGCATTATACATAATTTAGCCTCACCCTGCATTCAGTTTGGATTACGGCAGATATGATTGAAGTTGATAGTCTTTTCAAGACTAAGCCTGCACTGCGGAAATATTATGTATTGCGCACCTTTATATTTCGTAGTACTACTGTTAACACACATCATCCGCGCCGAAAAACGATAAATGTTTTTATGCAGCGCTTCCCAAAAAAGCATTGATCTTTTTACTACCTAAATGATGTGTGAATAATAACAGAGGTATAAACAACCGTATTTATTTGATAACTTTTCTTTGAATGTAATGTAATCGAATAATTACATTGTAAAAAAACATTAAGCACGACATTTACTTTTAAAAGACTATAATTTCGCCACTTTCGTACCAAATAAATGTTGTACATCCAAATTAAATATTAGCCGAACACAAGGAATATCAAAAGGATGAAATCACAATAATTATAATAAGAGCTATAAAACAAATGTATCACCTTTTGCCACTTTTCACCAGTCTTGATCGCTCCGTCCTCACGGTTAAGCACAGCAGCTGCGACGTCCCAAAGCCGGCGCATTCGGGCGCGCACCGCCGGCCCGCCGGCTCGCGCGCTGCCGAGCTCTGGCCGCGCCTCCACAAGTTCTAGCATCTTTTCCATCTGCTGCACACTCATCTTCTTGTCTCGAACACTCTCCATTGTATACTGAAAATGTTATGTAATGTGTATAAAATTTCATATTTCCTTATAAATGTTTTTGACTAAGGAAGTCTCTGTAGCCCAGTGGCGCGACGCCTTGCAATTCGATAAGCTGGGTGAAGCAAATCTTGGCGTGGTTATATTATGGATGGTTGGCCATTTTTAACCGTTGAGGCTGGCCGTGGTTTGGATTCCACGTAAAACTGTAGGTCCTCTTCCTTACTTACTAGCGGTAGGGTTAATCCTGCCCACGTTAGTACCATCGCATTGAATAAACGATGGTCGAAGCGGCAATGAAAATTTTCCGTGTTTTCCATCCAGTACAACATAGCCGAGTAATATAAGGATGATCCTGGTATGGCAACTAGTTCCCATCTGGTGTAATAGGCTAATAACTCATAGTCAGTTTGGTATAAGCCATCATAGTCCAGTTATTATTATTATTATTATTATTAAATTTTATATACACTAGCAGCTACAAGCTGATGCGTGTATTTTAATTATTGAGTGCACTGTATTAATATTTTTGCAAGTAAAGTTTTTTTTGTAAGTTTAGTTTTTATTTATTGCTTCTCGTTTTTGATATTTGTCCAATTTGTTTTTAAAACTGTTCACTGAGTTAGCACTTATCACTTCTTCTGGCAATTTATTCCAAGTGTCAACAACTCTGTTAGATAGGAAGTGCTTTCTCGGGTTTGAAGTAGTATTATTGCGGTTAAGTTTCAAGGAGTGTCCTCGAAGTCTCTCATTGGTATTTTTTGTATACATTGATTTAAGACTCGGTACATCGTAGTGTTCAGTCAGGATTTTGTAGGTCTCAATTAGGTCTCCTCGCTGCCTTCTTTTTTCCAATGTAGTAAGACCAAGAGTGTCAAGGCGATCTTCATATGATTTGTGCCTGAGGAACAACACCATTTTTGTTGCGCGTCTCTGAACCTTTTCCAATATATCTATATCCTTTTTGAAGTAGGGGCTCCATACTTGATATGCATACTTCAGGAGGGGACGTACATATGACTTGTAGAGCTTAAGAAACAGGTCAATGTTTATGCAGGAAAAGGATTTCCGAATCATATAAAGCAGTGAATTTGCTCTCTTAACTACTTCGATTATATGGTTATCCCATTTGAGGTCATTGGACACCGTTACGCCGAGATCGACCTGTGAGGAAACTGCATTCAAGGGGATTCCATCGATGGAGTATTGAAGGTGAGGATTTTTGGGGCCTATGTGCAGCACAGTGCATTTGTCTGCATTTAAGGAGAGCAGCCAGTCTTTGGTCCACTGAACGGTGCGGTCCAGATTGTTCTGGATTACTTGGTGACTTATGATGGGGTCCCCGAAGAATTTGGTGTCATCAGCAAATAGTGTAAAGGAGAGTTCCATTACAGCTTTTAGGTCTGTAAGAAATAAGCTAAATGCGACGGGGCCGATCACCGAACCCTGCGGTACACCGCTCAAGACATTGTATGCCTCCGATTGTTGCTCGCCTACTCGTACACGGAATTTCCTGTTAGATAGAAAGTCCTCAATCCACGAAAGAAGTTTCCCTCGTAATCCAAAGTGTTCCAATTTATAAATTAAACGTTTTATTGGGACACGGTCAAATGCCTTCTCATAGTCCAAATAGATTACGTCGATCGAGTTCCGCTCATTCCACTCACTGGTCCATTTGTCTACACAAGTAAGGAGGTTACTCACGGTCGAACGTCTGGGTACAAAGCCATGTTGCTCCTCGATTATGACATTTTCAAGTGATAAGAATATCCTTATTTTTTCTGTTATGATTTTTTCCATTGTTTTGCAAATAATGCTTGTTAGGCTAATAGGTCGGTAGTTGGAAGCGTATAACTTGTCACCTTTTTTATAGATTGGCGTGACAACTGCCTCTTTCCAATCCTGTGGCAGCCTTCCACTTTTGAATGATACAGTCATTATGTGAGAGAGCTGCTCGCTTAGTTCTGTAGCACATTCTTTAAGGAAAATTGCTGGGATTTCATCGGGTCCCATAGAAGTGGTGTCCTTGAATGATCTTAACACCTTTAGAATTTCATAGGGTTCAAATTCTATGGACTCTATGGAGTTTAGAACCCGTGGTAATAATATTCGTGGAAACAAGCCGTCATATTCTTGTACATAGGATTTTTTGAATTGTTTTGCAAAGATGTTAGCAACGGCGCTGTGTTCTGTCACTATGTCGCTGGTGTCATCAACTCGTAGAGCAGGCGGCACAGATACTTTCGACGATAGTTGTCTACGTATATACCCGTAGAATGCTTTCGGACCAGTTTTGACAATTTTTACCTCAAATGCCTGTCTTTCTTGACGCACAGTTGCCACAATTTTGTTGTTTAACTTCCGGTATGAGGTATAGCTAGCATTTGATTTGTTTAATCGGTAGAGTGCCCATAGTATTTTTTTCTCTTCAATCATGCTCAAAATACTTTTCTTAATCCATGGTTTATTGATATTGTTCCTTTTAGGCTTCGATAATGGGATATTATCGTGCAGGGCTTTCTTTGATGTACGTTTAAAACAGTTCCAGGCTTCCTCTATATTGCTGTGCGTAGTATTTTTTTTATTTTCATTAATCAGTGTATTTCTGACCGCATCGTAATTTGCACTAAAGTAGTTGCGACGAAGTTTAATATTGTGTCCGAGTATCTGATCTTGAATAAATTGAATGGTTGCACTAATGACACAGTGGTCACTTTTTCCTATGTGTGGGTGATGCTCTAGTTTAGTACAAAGATTATCGTCATTGCATAGAATCAGATCTAGAAGGGATTCTTCGTCGTTGCGCTTTCTGGTCACTTCACGCACTAGTTGGTGGAGATTAGAATTGGTGTACATATCAACAAATTTTTCGTGAAGTGCATTATACCCATCTAGTTTTATCAAGGGCCATGTGATGTCAGGTAAATTGAAGTCCCCTGATATAAGGACGCTATTCTGTTCTGAAGCCAGTTTTATCATATTAAAAAGTTCTATGTCGGATTCCTCAAGTGTGTAGTGGGAGGGTCGGTAGACGCCACACAATAATATTTTAAAGTTTCCAATTTGAACATCAAGCCATAGCGCCTCCACACTATCCTTGTTGTATAAGTTGTTTACTTTTGCTAGTATGGGAACATTTTTATGTGAATTAGCTTATGTACCTAAAAAAAACCTTTTATCACTTTCAGGTGAAATATAATACATATACACACTTTTTTTTATGTGACTGGACATGGATGGCTAATACCACACCTTCTGTCATGGTATTAGCTCAACACACCACATGGGAACTAGGTGCCATGCCAGGACATTCCTTATATTGCACGGCTACATTGAAGTGGATGGAAAACACAGACAATTTTCATTGCCGCTTCGACCATCGTTCATCCAATGCGATGGTACCAACCCGGGCGGGATAAACCCTAACATCTAGTATTAAGGAAGGGGACCTACAGTTTAACGTGGAATCCGAACCACGGCCAGCCTCTCTCAACGGTCGAATGGTCACCCATCCAAGACCAGACCGGACCCAGCGTTGCTTAACTTCGGAAAGCGATCGCCAAAGTGTCGCGCCACTGGGCTATTGAGGCTGACTGGCACTACGATGAATAAAATAATTGACTTTTCAAACATTCAGATAGTCAAATGCTGTGGTTATGTTATGAGTTAATAGTCAATGCCCATTTTAGAAGAACAGGAACGATTGCATTGTTTTACCCTAATCTGAATAAATGTAATACAATTCAAATTCTTTAGCAAACTTTAAAATAAAGTAGGAACCAGTCAACATACCGATTTTGATCGAAATAATCAATTCCACAAAACATTAACGTTAGCTGAGCGGCGCTTCATTTCTGTAATAACTGTTTCGCTTGAATCAATCCATAGATCAATCCCATCTCACGCTGTCGCCGCCGCTTAGTTACACTCAATAGACGAGCTGTCGTCGAGTTACGCGTTGGGCATTACGCACTTCACAACACAAACCACAGACTAATAGGTGATACTGATTTTGATAACACCACAGAATTTTCTGCAAATCGTAGAAAGAGAATCTCTAGAATAAACATTAGAGTGTCACTTTCGCTATACATACCTATATTACATATGTACAGATATATGTTGTGTTTTAGTGACGTCCAAAGAAGCTATCGATATAAAATTCGGCACAGATTAATAAAAGTATGAATTTAAAGTAACCATTGAACTGCCAATGGGGAAGAAAACTGTTTATTTATCACGACAGGTGGCGTTTAAGCGAGCTCACAAAAAAGATCTGTCAAAGCTGTCGGATACCATACAAAATCAAACAAAATAGATTTGAAAATAGTATTTACCCAATATGTGTAATTTAAATAAAAAAAATAAAAAGGTCTTAGTTATGTTAATCAAAAGAATACCTGGGAAAATATAACCTATAATGTTTCGTGTCATATTTTGTGCTGGTCAATGACATTTAAATTTGTCTGAAGACAAACAAAAACTCTTCTGTTCCTGTAAAACTTATTCTAACTGCATCATTGAGTACATCTTTCACCTAAAAACTCGTAAATCAAACTTAACAGGAATGAAAGTTTTAACGTTTTTAAGGTGATGTCGCTCAGGCGCTTTCTTTCCTTTTTAGTAACTGTCATTAAAGCCAATAGGGGATGGCCAGCTAAAACATTTTACAAAACATGGCGCCAACGTAGCTTGTCCCTGTAATTTTTGGTATTCTATGACATTTTGGAATGTTTTTTATGTAAACCTGCTAAAATGAATTGCCCATGCTCAATAATTGGCAGAATTATTATTGATTACGTATTGGCACAGATTTATCTTTTATGGGTTGTTCATTATGCTTCTCCAGTGAATTTTTGCGCAAAATTTTCTATGACATTTTGGAATTCAGAAGCTGTATTGTTCATGGATTACATAAGGAAGAAATGTATCATAACCTTAAAACAACTTAGAAGAACGAATACACTCGTTTAATTCGTATAATTTAAAGCTAAATGAAGCTAAAAGCAAATACATGGTCTTTAAAAAGATAAATAATGAAAATAATAATGAACCCAGAAAAGATCTGAAAACAGAAGTAATACATTTTCTTGGTTTGGCGATAGATAGTAAATTAACATGGAAGGAGCATGTAGACAGTGTGTGTTATAAGTTAGCAAGTGCATGTTACGCCTTAAAAGTACTGAAAAAAACTTGCACATTACAAACCTCGAAAATGGTTTATTATGCTTACTTTGAGTCTATAATTAGGTATGGATTGGAGGTATTGGGAAACAGGACAGATATCAGCAAAGTAATGAAAATGCAGAAGAAAGCGATTCGAATTATGACAGGTTCTCGTTTTGATGCAGCGTGTAGGCCGCTATTCATTGAGCTCAACATATTAACAGTCGTCAATCTATTTTACTTAAATTAGGCATAGAAATATATAAAAATCAATGTAATATTCAAAGGTAAGGGGAACAACAAATCTCATACAACCTTTGCGATAGAAATAAGCTTTGTGTACCTGCAGCTAGATCTGTTATAATGAAAAGAAGTACGCATTACATATCTATAAAAATATTTAACCATCTACCGCTTAATATTAAATACTGTGATAATGTGATCAAATTTAACGATTTAAGTTTATAATTTAGACGAATTTTTTGCATTAAGTTAATTATTTTATTGTTAATAAATTAATATCATAGGACTTTTTTATTTTTTTATTTATATAATGTTTGAAAATAATATGATGAAAGTGTGTAATTAATAATACTGTGATTGTAATGTTTTGTTTAACGGTGCCATTGCCTTGCCCTGATGTTATTTTATTTTATATACATGTATGTGTGAGATTTTAGTATGCTATATTGTAATGGCTATCGGTCTAAAAAAAGAATTAATATATAAATGAATGGTTTTTATGTACACTTGCTAAAATGAATTGCCCATGCCCAATAGTTGGCAGTATTATTTTTGATCTATTATTTATTACGTATTGGCACAGATTTATCTGTCAGTCGCGCGAGCGCCGGAGTGTTTTACATTATTTGGTAGCGCCTCCGCTCTGTTGCAGCGCTGTGCAACAATCGAATCATATAGATTTGTATTCGAATAAATCGGATAACGGGAAAAATCGAATAATTTGATTGTTTTTATTCGCAATCGCCCATCACGGGACGCCATTTTAAGGGCTGTAAGCGCGAATCAGCCCAGTTGTGAACGCGATTTTGGTAATGATGGTTCAAATCGAAACCACAGAACATATAATCGGATTCTTACTGCTGTCAAAGTCAAAGTTGTGTAATGATTTTAAGGTTATAAACGAATTACATTTTTTGCCCAATTAAATCGAAGTAAAACATATTTAATTTTGTCAGCTAAGTAACAAGTATATCGTAAAGTTTTTGCATCAGCCTGTCCCGATGCGTATTGGATGGATTCAAAAGTTTGTCGAGAAATGGCCTGGCAAGAAAACCTTTGGAATTTATAGGTTTCTGCCCTTGTTCTTTATCCTCGGTGCGGGATTAGAGTTCTCTATGATAAATTGGAGAGTGGGAGAAGTCAATTTCTACAATACTTTCAAAAAGAGGCAGGCGCATGATATCGTAGAGGATAAAATAAAACAATACTCGGCTCACAAGTGAAAATCAACGTTTACAGTAATACCGCAGTAAAGTATGCCTGCAGGCGTGACTTGGGGGCAGTACCTGCGCTTCTCAGCAGCTGCGATGATGTCCATGGTGGCGGGATCCCAACTCGTGCACATGTACTACCAACCTCTTAAGGATTTAAACAACTACATTACTAAAGAGTTAAAAACGTTGCCCCCAGATGTTCAAGACAAAATTAAAAGAGAGCTTGTAGAAGAAAAGGTTTTGAAATCGTAACTGTACGTTTGGCCGTCGACACATGTTTTATTTTAGCATTTGCATAAACAGCATGCTTGGATGTATTTAAATAAAATAAAATATGAATAGAGCTGTATTAATGTTATTTTCACCCTATAATTCATAATCTTGGGGTTAAGTTTGTTAAAACCTATTCTTTTCCCGTGCATGATATCAAAGTCTTGTTTGACTTGGAATTATATAAATTGGTTGGAATCACATTCTTTCAGGTTGGGCAACGGCATCTTCATTGAATAATTGTGGCCCCCAGTAGCAAACTGGCGACGACTCGCTTGCTGCGCGGATGGAATGTATTCAAATTGAGAAAAAAAAAAAACTATTAAATAACCATTCACATTTATGTAGGCCGTTTTGACCTCTTTTTATTTAATTATAAAATTATATAATTTCAAGATGTCATATACACGATTACCAAGTGTCGTCTGTCGATGCCTAACGTAAGTACTGACTCTTTCCTGAGTACATATATGTACAAGTTGACTGATAACATTAATATGTTTACAGCGTAATAACATTCCAAAAATTATTCACATATGAAATATCTGTCCATAAAACACCTTTTATTTGAATTCAATCGACATGCCCACGATAATACGTATTATGATATTAGCCCATCACACGGCATCCACATAGCCATAAGGTTAAAGGATATTCCAACTTTTTGACCATCTTTTGATCCAATGCAACGGTGACAAAGGGTGCATCGCACGTTGGCGGCACGTCCAGGAGAGTGGCAAATCGAGTGATCTATCACATAATATTCAAAAAGGCATTGTCATAATACCCAACGGACCTATAGCTAATAAAAGGTCATCGCATGGAGATAAAAATCCGAATGGCACGCAGTGACTGTTTTCCTTTGCATATAACGCTATATATGCATTCATTAAACTGTCGGCAGGTAGAACCGCCTGAATTGGTTACTGTGACTATAATTCAATGTATAATCTGTCGTGCAAATTAATAGTGCACTAAAATTGTAATTATGCTTGGTACCCAAGTTTATTAATCGCCTCTTATTGTTCCTAGTAATCGTCTGTGTGTAGCATTTTTCCGATTAAATGGGGATGGGCATCGTTTGCATACCAGGAACTAGACAGCAGCACACGCACACATTCACGTTTAAGTTTTGTTGGGCGCTCAACCATTTGAGGCAGCACTAGTGGTGGTATTTCCCAAGTTTACCATATAATCCCCCCTATTACATAGTAATCTCTGCAAGGTGTCTAGGTCGAGTGATTCCAGAGATATGACAATCTTTGCAAATGACTGAAATATGGCGAAAATTTTCCTATTTCTGAAAGTTAGATCACAGAATTACTAATAGTGCTACGCACAGAAGTTGCACTCCCCGAAAGTAATTTTGCAATTTTCATCCTAAACGTGCTTATTATAAAGTATTTATTACGTCGCTCATTGTCGGCGCGGCGGCGAGATGAAACGCGTCGTCGCTCACCCGCCCCATATCGCTGGAATGCGGCTTGCGCTAGGGTTATAGCACAATGCCGCCGCCAAACAGTATTGTTTGGTATTGTACGGGTTATTGTGGTTATTGGCCGGGTTGATAATATCACATTTGATAAAAAGTTGGTCGAAACGGTAATCAAACATTGTCCGTGTTTTCCATTCAGTTCAATATCGCCGTGCTCATGAAAGGAAGGTAATGGTATGGCAAAAACCGGCCAAGTGCGAGTCGGGCTCGCACAAGAAGGGTTCCGTACCATTGAGATCAAGATCAAACAAAAATCTTTTTTTTTGTATGCCCCCCTTTAACTTTTTATTATTTTTTTATTTTACCTATTTGTTGTTCTAGCGGCAAAATAATTACACACTCTGTGAAAATTTCAGCTGCCTACCTATTACGGTTCCTGAGATACGGACGGACAGCGGAGGCTTAGTAATAGGGTTCAGTTTTCACCCTTTGGGTACGGAACCCTAAAACCAACTACATGCAGCAAAGGAGAATAGGCAATAAGTACCTGGAGCTGCCACAAATGATTGCCCATTATCGTTTCACTTAGCGAAACCAATTTATGTTGTTTTTCCTTGTAATACATAGATAAATACTACCTAGTGTATAAAAAAGTGCTGTGCTGATACCAGTTGAATACGTGTCAATTCAATAGGCCCCTCACAACACTATACCACATACCTACCTACATAAAGGCAAAACGTCAATAAACCTAAACTAAAAAAACAAACTCTCCTTTCAGAATATTTCGGAAGCGTAAAGAAAGGTAACTTCAAATTCTTTCGTGTACTATGACATCCGTTCACGTAACCGTTATTATACTTAATTCTATGATGATTAGACATTATTACGAATAAAAACGGCGAAAGTGCGCTTTTCGAAACGACTGATCGACTGGCCGTAGTGGACGTGCGAGCGTGTGCGCGCGGCGGCCCTGACTGAATTTGGAACCTCGGGTCCCCGAGCGCAGTAGGTGAAGATCTCAGTAGGTATTTAGGAGTGACGGATGCCTGGTTAGATCTTGAGTACATACCAAAAATTATGGGTCCAGAACTAGAGATGATGCCAAAGAATACCAAACAATGCCAACAAACTGCAGCGAATGCCACCGAAAACCAAAGAATACTGAAGAATCAGTACCAGATTACCTAGTGGCGCGGGGACTGGCCTAGCGTACCAGTGGCCTGGGTTCAATTCCGACATGCACCACTGTCTTTCTCTTTCCAAGTTCGATAAGTGCATTTCGTCACGAATGCGAGCTGCTCCATGGTTCGGAACCCATGTAAAACTGTAGGTCCCCTTCCCCTACTAGGTGATAGGGCTTAAGCCCGCCCGGGTTGGTACCATCGCATTGGATGAAAAGATGGTCGAAGCGGCAATGAAAAATTGTTCGTGTTTTTTATCCAGTTCAATGTAGCCGTGCTCATAAAGGGAAGGTCCGGGCATGGCACCTAATTCTTTCGGGAATGTGGTGTATTGGGCTAATATCATAACCGTAGTTGTGTGGTATTAGCCATCCATGTCAGGTCGCATAAAAAAAAAAACAGACAATGTAGGCAACTGCAGCCACGGAGCCTCGTGGCCTGTGAGAACAATTAGTCAAAGTAGTAGTAGATAAAAATTTTTGGAACATTAATTTCCTTTCCCAAGGTTAGCAATGTTTGCAATGTTTCAATTTTTTCTGAGTTAAGTTTCCCATTCTGATAATTCCATTTTAATCTGAATCAGAATAGCCCAAGGAAATTCAGTCCCGCTTTCAGGTTGTATCTAGCTGTTTCCAGCGAATTCAAATTCGCAAACAGAACAAAGGATAATTTATCATCCTCAAAGCCACAGCAGTCATTGGCATTTGCAAGGAGCACATGTGGGGCAAATTACAAAGTATGACGATTAGGATGATGCCGTTTGTACATACAAGTCTGGTAAATTAACATGACACCTGGCTCAGATTATTTTTAATAAATTAATATCGGACATATCGGAGGCAAAATAAAAAGCCTCTACAATGCAGAGCGCGAACATTTGCGTGAAATCACATACTCATAACTCTTAGCTTGCAAGAAATAAGGGCGTGCACAAGGTTCGCGTGAAACTTGTGAAATGTTACCCGTATATCGCTCATCTTTCCTGCGAGCTAAGAGGCTAATTCGCATTCCGTGCAAACCGCGAAACTTTTTTACGAAGAACCAGCATGGCGGCTGTGCTGAGGACCAAAGGTGCTCAGAAACGCCAAAACACCCCGCCTCGCAAAACCACGCTCAGTGAAGCGCCATGCCAGCGGATTTGCAGACTACGGCTGAGCTATCCAGCTTGTTCAAATTACGCTTGTAGACCTGGGAAGGTTACAGGCATGAGGAAAGGCATCCGCCGGTAGACAGTTCCATATCCTGGCGGTGCGGCAGTGAAATGACTGAGAATCGGTTGTTCTCAACAGCCAACCGATTCTCAAATGTCAAACAAAGGGGGTGCTCTGATTCTCTGCGGCGGGTGCTCCAAATACAGCTAGGATGGGGAGGAATTAATGGGGAGCCTTAATTCGGAAACTTTAAAATGCAAAGATACTTTCATTGGTAACAGTGATGCTACTGTTAATTGGCTGACGACAGCGGGGCTCCGCACAAAGCATCGGGAAGAGGATCGAGTTCTGAGCCAGGTGCTTCCAATATGTGGGCAACAATTCCAACACATACCAACGTGACCGTTGGATAATAGTTGTGGGCATTGAATCAACTTTGTTTTTTCTGCGTCAACTAGTTTTGCCTAGTTAAAAAAAAAACAATTGCATTTGTCCTGTCGATTGATATCCATTTGATCGTTACACTCCGTTTATCACAACGGAGCGCAAAAATCAACGGACATCTGGATGACTTTCAGTTCGTGCACCCAATTCGCCGAATCATGTTTAAGTGCAGTATCTTCACTCAAACTTGCTATGCATTGCAATTGGACTGAAGCCCCTCGAAGCTAACACGAAATACCGGTCGACTGACATTTTTAAATGTCTGTAATTTTTCACACCATGTTTGAAGCATACCAGGTTGCACTTTGGGGGAAATACTTCGGCAGGGAGTCGACTCCATAGATTACCAACCCCATAGATATAGGATCTGGAGGATCAGTTGGTTCTTATTTTGGGAATGTAGATGTTTACTTACCCTGCTTATTTATTCTGTCTGAGTAGCTTGTACTGTGTGGGTTCCGGCACATAAGAAGAATACAATTGGGCCCATTCCATTTCTTCCCGTACCTACTTCTTGTAAGAGCCGACAAGGCCATGAGGGATTCGTTTGTTTGTTATGTTTCGCTTTCCACGTTAAACTGTAGGTCCCTTTCTTACTAGGTGGTAGTGGCCCAAGATGGTAAGTACCATGCCATTGAATGAACGATGCTCGAAGCGACAATGACAATTTTCCGTGTTTGCCATCCAGTTCAATGTAGCTGTGCAATAAAAGGAAGGTCCTGGCATGGCACCAAGTCCAATGAGGTGTGTTGATAATAGTTGTGGTAGGTATTATAAGCCATTCATGTCTGCCACCCCTATATCTGAAAACATCATACAAAAGTCGCTATCAACAAGCGCTAAAAGGACAATGCTGAAAACATCCGCAGATTGGTCTGTACCAATGCTCACAGCGGGTCTACTCATGCGATTCTGATCTGTGAATCACAATACTTTCGTACTCATGAAATTACCGCCACGAAGAAAATTCTGTGATTCATCTTATGAGTAGACCCGCTGAACGACCTTCCAACGTGTGGACGCCATTTCAATGTATTGGCCAACTGGACACTGGCAAAATTTTCTTTAAAAAAAAAGGACCGAGGCTATAATCTAAATCAATCAATCAATCAATGTATTGGCCAACAACCCGACAATTAGCGAACATGCTAGCCAACATGAACAAACGCCAATAGAACAATATACTTGAGCACAGCCTCCGGGTCTGGTTTACCTACGTTTTTACTCGGAAAGTGAGCACGAGCAGTTCTCACAACTAATACCTGCAAGAAGCTATCATTTACTTTTTTCAATATGGAGTTTGACAGCTACTCGCAGGTAATCGTTGTGAGAACTTCTCGTGTTCGCTTCATTAGTGCCGCCTACTAATAGATTATGGAGGAGGCTGTGCGGTGACGGTAAGCATCCGTCAGGACAATGTTCTCTCATAGGCCAATCTCAGCACAGATATGCGTTCAGTTCATATGTGTTCAGTCTAATCAATGTTCAAACACGTCCCTTTTAGTGATCCGCATAGAGTTCCTTCCATACTGTCGAGACGCTCTCTCCTGACGTCATCAAACATCAGAGTGGTCAGTCTGAGTTTTCACCTAAATTGGCGTTGGGCAAACCGATCGACTGGCGTTTTCAAATGTATGGAGAAATTGAAGAGCGCGCGCAGTGGGCGTTAAGCGAACTAACATTTGCGAGTCTGATCTTGATTTGACAGCTTACTCAACGTTGCCGTAAATACGTCGACGTTGCCGTTTACGTCGACTCCGCGGAAGTCCGAGTTTGACTTTGACAGGTTGAAGAAAGTAAAACCATAGAATATCTAGTAAAACATGTATGGAGTTTGACGTTTTTACGGAACTTCGAAGTTACGTAAACGCCAATTTCGGTGAGAACTGAGACTACCGGCTCAGATGTTATGTTAGTGTCATCGTACTCTAATTAGAATGAGGTGAATCACCGGTGACTAACAATCCTTTCGTACTCATGAAATGACAGCCACGAATCAACCTAGTGTTTGTAGTCTTTTTAATTATTTTATTATTTCTATTTTTACATATTTATTTTATTTTATTTTAATAGAAAAAAGTAGGCATCATTTTTCTACACAGATTGTGACAAAAGGAGAACAGTAGACTTATATTCTATGATTATGTTCTGTGATTCGTTTCCAGTAGTTTCGTATGGGCGGGAATTTGAAAAAGGCGGTCGATATTTTTTCTCTCGTCGATTTATTCTTTGTTATTTTCAAGAGTTTGAAGGAAAACATTAGCTCTTATCATGGGGGGAGGGAGCAAGAAACGTAAGAAAAAAGACGAGAATGTTTGTTCAAAGAACCAACAAGATGATTCATCCTCGGAGTCTGCTGAAGGTGGAGGAGGCTTCGATAGCGACCAAGAAACGGTCCTATCTGCAGATAAGTACCAACCATACCGAGATTCAAGTTATAAAAGGCAATACAGCGAAAACTCACCAGAAGCTGAATTTATTGTATTTGTTGAGTCGACACAAAATGACAGACCTATTGGTGACCGGGACATAATGTATCTATCCAACATCTTCAAAAGGAACATAAAAGGCATAAAGAGGTTTCAACGTATCAATCGTTACAAGATCGGTGTCATCTTTGAGACGCCAAGCTTTGCTAACACAATGCTTAACGACACTAGATTCGCAGAACACTATAATATTCAATGTTCTATACCAGCAGGTAAAATTGAAAAAACCGGAGTGATTACGAATGTTCCAGGAAATATTGGGAATAAAAAAATATTCGAAACCATTGTTTCATCTGCAAAAGTGATATCAATCAGGCGCATCATGCGTAAAATAAATACAGATTCTGGATTCACTCTCTCTCCAACGAAAACCGTCATAATTACCTTTACTGGCTCACTCCCACATTCTGTAGACTTGAATCTTTGGAGCTTCAGAGTCCAACAATATATTCAACCAGTAAAACAGTGTTACTCATGCTTAAGATTCGGACACATGGCCAAATTTTGTAAAAATAAAGTGCGCTGCTCTATTTGTGGCGAGGCCCACAATTTTAAAGAATGCCAAAAAAATACTAATGAGGCCAAATGCATCCACTGCCAGGGTAATCATATAGCCATCTCATCGGCTTGTCCAGTGAAAAGACAGCATATTGAAGAAAATAAAAGAAAAGTCAGAACATTGTCATTTGCTGATATATTTAATGAAAAATCTTTTCCGGTTCTACCGGGTACTACTAAAGAAACTTATCCAAAAAAATTTACTAAAAATACGACAAATAATATACCAATGAAGACTACATATGACATTACACATTTATTGAACTCCGACGATGTATTGAATTTATTGGTGCAGACAATTGTCACAATTATCTCACAAAACAAAGAGAATGCAACAATTAATGCAAAATCAATCAAAGATATTCTGAAAAAAACTTTAGCTCAGTCAAATTAATAGTTTTATCATGGATCAACTAAACATTTTTCAGTGGAACGCACAAAGTATCACAGCTAATAGAAATTCATTAATACAATTCTTGCACACTCACAATATACATGTAGGGATAATATGTGAAACATGGTTAAAAAACTCTCAAACATTCAGTCTTAAGCATTATAACATGGAAAGATTAGACACAGGCAATAGTCATAATGGGGTAGCCATACTAATACATAAGTCCATAATATACAATAATCTTCAAACATACAGCGATGACTCATTACAAAACATTGCTATACAAATACAGTGTTATAACAAAAACATTAGTATCGTTAGTTTCTACAGCCCAGGCAACTGTATCCCAAGTCTTACTAAATCTAAATTTGAAAATTTTATTAAAAGTATTCCAGAACCTATGATTTTGGCAGGTGACTTTAACGCATACCACACCCAATGGGGATGTTCCTCGACGAATGCTAGAGGGAAAATTATAAAAGAAGTAATTGATGATCATACGCTTATCTTGTTGAATAATGGTGACCCCACTACTGTGGGTTCACACATATGGAGACCCAACGCATTGGATCTCACCATAGTCTCACCTTCATTAGCACTATCATGCGAATGGGATGTCCAAGATGATTCATTAGGAAGTTATCACTTACCAATCAAAACTACATTACTTATCACGAATTACTGCACAAGACAAGAAATACCAAAAAAAATTAATAAAATAAATTTTAAAAAAATTAATTGGCAAATCTACTCAAAGCGAGTTGAAACTCAACTTCATAATGTGTTTAATATACCAACTACACTGAACGAAGGCAATTTAAAAAAAATGTACAATGACTTTACAGAAATCCTTCTGGCAGCTGCACATAAGTCGAGTACCAATAACATACAATCACCTGAATCTAATAAACTATCCAGCAATCATAAACCCTTTACTCCTCTACCGTGGTGGAACCATGCATGTGCTGAAGCCGTCAAAAGGTGCAGAAAAGCTTATCAAAAGTTTAAACAGACATATTCCCTTGATGACTTCATACTTTTCAAAAAAACTCAAGCTGAAAAAAAAATCACTCTTAAAACTCAGAGACAACTAGAATGGCAAAAATATTGCGAATCTATAAATCGAAACACACCTATCACTAACATTTGGAATATGATGCGTAAATTTAATAAAACATTCAAATATACTAAGTTTCTGAATGATTCATGGATAACAGATTTTCTCAATAAGTTTACTCCATCCACTGTCCAACAGGAACCTGCTGACATAATCAGCGTTGTGCCTGTAACACATAATAATAAGTTTTTAATAGAAAACTTTACATTGCAAGAACTAAAGTCAGGTATCAGTTCAAGACGGGACACAGCATGTGGCTTAGATTCAATTTCTTACAGCTTACTAAAAAATCTCAGTCCATATTCTTTAAAAATTCTTTTAAAAATTTTTAATCTCCTTTGGATGTATTCTGTAATCCCGAGTCAGTGGAAAACAGATTGCCTGGTACCTATTTTAAAACATTTTAAAAAAGCAGGGGATCCTAACTCATATAGACCCATAGCGTTAACTTCCTGTTTAGGAAAGGTGTTCGAACAGTTACTTAAGCAACGACTTGAATTCTATATAGAAAAAAACAACATTTTACCCAGTAACCAATTTGGTTTCAGAAGGGGAAAATCAAGCCGCGAGAGCTATTGTCATCTACATTTAGATGCATCAACTTCAATTAAAAATAATAAAATACTCATCTGTGTATTTGTTGATATAATTGGTGCCTTTAACAATGTTAATCATCATAAACTTGTAAGCATTTTGAATAATCTTGGTATTCCATCAAAACTAGTGAGTTGGATGTTTAATTTTCTGAATGGTAGAGAAGTTTTCGCTAAACTTAACAATACTCTACATGGTCCTCGATACTCATACAAAGGCGTTTGCCAGGGCAGCATACTCAGTCCATTAATATTTTGTCTATTTATTCACAAACTAAATTTGATTCTGAATCAGGTATCAAATCTTCAATTTGCTGATGACTTAGCCATTTACTATTCAGGTTGTGACATTAACCACGTAGTTACGACTTTAAATGAGTCCCTTAACAAACTTTCTAACTATTTTAATAACCTCGGCCTGGAAATTAGTCCAGAAAAAAGCAAGGTCTTAGTTTTTAGCAGAAACAAAATAAAAAATTCAGTACATATAACATATGACGGCCGAGAACTTCCTGTGTGTGACCGTGTCTATTTTTTAGGTATTATTTTTACCCGTAATCTTTCTTGGAATGAATATGTTGACAAGATTTTAGATAAAGCTAGCAAAGTGACTAATATTTTGCAGTCTTTGACAAAGACAACATGGGGTGCAGATCCAAAAATTATTAAAATGCTCTATAAATCTTTAGTGAGAAGTCACTTTGAATATGGATTTCTTTGTTATGGTCATAGCGATAAGCTAGTAGGAAAACTTGAAAAAATTCAAAATAAACATCTCCGTTTGATAACGGGTGGTATGAAAACCACACCAATAAATTCACTACAAGTAGAGTGCAATATTGTTCCACTCAAACTTCGTTTTCAATATCTAAGAGCTCGATTTATATTGGGTTTGTCGCGTTTACCAAATCATCTACTCGCTAAAATAAAGATAACACCGCAGAACAATGACAATCCCTATATTTGTAATAATTTCGCAAACATAATTGAATATGCTGAAAATAATATAATACATACATCTCAAAGATTACCCTGCTACGAAGGCCCATATGAGAGCAAATTCCTTGAGATTCCAGTCGATATTGATCCCGAACTGTCGACAAAAGAAGAAATATATGGAAAATTAGAAGGCTACAATGAGTATTTA
Source organism: Incurvaria masculella (assembly GCA_946894095.1). Taxonomy (NCBI): domain Eukaryota; kingdom Metazoa; phylum Arthropoda; class Insecta; order Lepidoptera; family Incurvariidae; genus Incurvaria; species Incurvaria masculella. Next base: position 11,757,672 of record OX335647.2, read on the forward strand.
CAAATTTACACAGACGGTTCTAAAGATGGAGAACAGGTATCTATTGCAATATATGACAAGAGAATCAAATTTGGTTTTGGGTATAAAATACATGGCACAGCTTCCATATATACAGCTGAAGCACTGGCTATACACGAAGCACTAAGTTATATACAAGTTCAAGAACCAGACCAAAAAAAGTGGGTTATTGTAAGTGACAGCATGAGCGTTTTAAAAGCCATGGCAAATCCCAAGTTATGCGCCAAAACCATCCACATCATTCACACCATTAGAGAAAAAGTTCTGAATTTGAACAAGAACGGCATTACTGTTATATTTCTATGGTGCCGGGCTCACTGCGGTGTTCAAGGAAACGAAGATTGCGACTTTTTGGCAAAGTCCATATTGACAGCTGACAGCGAAGTTTCTAGTGTTGCTATACCACACTCTGACATACATGCCATAATAAAACAGAAATTATCTGAAGAATGGTCTCAGTCATGGATAGATTCAGCACAACAAAAGGGCAGATGGTTCTGCGGAATTCAAGAACGTTTGAAAAACATCTCTTGGTTCGACAAAAATAGAACAGCGAAGAGCAGACACTTTTACACCTCGCTTTGTAGACTTCGACTAGGCCACTGTACCTTCAACGCCCACCTATTCAGAATGAATTTGATTGACTCCCCCCAGTGTCAATACTGCACAAATGTAGAGCAAACTTTGGATCACATATTCCTTGAATGTCCTGCGTTCAATATTGAAAGATTCATTATGATAGACAAACTTCTAAACATTTACAAGGAAGCAAGCAAAATTCCCAGCTCCCTACAAAATATTTTAAAAAATATAGATACTTATGAAGTTCTATATTCATTTATATTATCAACTGTGAAGAATATTTAAAACAAAACAAATCGAAAAACACTAATGACATGGCAGTATGGTTAAGTCCTTCGCCTTTCCTAAAGGAAGAATTAACAAAAAAAAAAAAAAGTAGTTTCGTATTTGGAAATTTGGATTATTTGGATACGTTCTTAACACTAGTACGATCCTGCAAAGAAGAAGAAATGTTATTCAGTCACTAGTCAGAATTCAGAGAATTGATTGGACAAACTTCTCTTCAATCGCAACCAACTGCTTCAATAGGTATTTCCTAGGGTTTTCGTGTCAATACAAATATTACTAAATCTGAAATCTTTACGTTGTTTTCAACTATTTCATTAATTACTGATTTAATCAATGAATATCATATCACATTAGGTTCATTTTACTTCTGCACTAACCGTACCAGGCAGGGATAACATCTATTTGATTGCTGTACATGCGGATAAACCTACCATGCAGCGTTGCCGATTACAACTCCTCAAATTCCTCAAAAACGTTCTTTGGATTCCCCAAAATCTGTAAAATTTTGAAAAAGCAAAAAAAAGGTCGTCTAGCCGACAGCCGTACAAACCACTTTCACAAGAAGATGAAATTCAAAGTAGTCCTGATTGCTTCAATATTTGTAATATTTTGTTCAATGAGCAAAATAAAAAGGTCCATGCAGCCAATGACAAAATTGAAAGTTGTTTCCGTTAAGTTTAACTATTCGGGATATTTTTGGAATGATTAAAAAATCTAACTGAATTCCCCGCATATTGACCAATTTGTCCAATGCTGCTACCATGTCGCTAGTACTGCTAAATTGTGGAATGTACTTCTTGCCTTATATTTCCATTAAACTTTGGGTCTTTTAAGAGGGCGCTTACAAATCTGCTTTTAAAGCCAGTATGGCGTTCATTACTCCAATCGTGCACCACCTAATGGGTGCCGTCGAAATTATTTCTAGGTGTGTGTTCTATAAAAAGGAAATTCCTGCCAACAGACTAAACAAAATCTGACGTACTGTCACCCCACCACTGAATATTCAAAATTAAGAAAGTACATGCATAATAGAGATATGTACATATGTTCTATTAACTGTTTCAAAAAGTGAAGGTAGATTTTATTATGTATTTTAGTATGGAGTTCACAATCTCTGGTTACTGATAATTTTCAAACTAAAATAGATCCATCCTTATTTTTTGCCTGAGAAGAAAGAAGATACTACTTATACTTATAATATATCTGAAAAAAAAACACCTACACTACTCTCAACTATAACCTACCATCTTCCGACGAAAGACCCTCTCTCCCATAGCACAGGGAATCCTATTTTGGGAGACAGGGATCCTACAAAATTTAACTACTACATGTTAAAGTATAAAGCAAAAATATTCTTCAATGAACACGATACATACTTACATTACTACACTATCTGAAACCTGTTGTTTTGTTTTATTATTCTTGTACTTGTACTGAACTTGCTTAATCAGTGAAATAAAGATTTATTATTATTATTATACTGTATATATTTATTTGCACGTTTTTTAAAATTATTTTTACATATTTACAATGAAAAATCATAAAAATAATATTAAGAAACGGAGAATCCACCGGCGGCGAGAGGGGGCTCCTCCAAGCGCGCCGGTGGGCGCAGGCCGTGGTGGCGGCGCTCTCCGGGACGACGTGAGCCAGGCTTCGAACGGTAGGTGGTGGCCTTGACACGCAGGCCTCCACCACCCCCGTCTCGGAGAGCCCCGCATCCGCCGAACTGCTGGGCGCCGGCACGCAGAATTTCTTGCGCGCGGCGCCGGGTGATGCGCCTCGGTCCTCCGGCGGCGGAGATCAGGTGCAGGCAGCAGCCCGCCGACCTCAAGCACGCCGGAGAAGTGTTGGGCCCCGCATCAGGTGGTAGCGGGGCCGTGTCTGCTGGTCCCCTTTTCAGGGAACCAAGGTCTTGAGTGGCGCGGTAGTGGTGAGGATCTATGGCCGCGGGATCCAGTAAGACTTGTCACATGTGATTTTTGTCGAAAACCTTCAGCAATAATGAAAATTATTAAACAATTAAATAATTTTCATTTTGCGAAAAATTTCGACATCCGTCCCATGTGACAGCTGACCATAGATCTTATTATTATTATTATTACTTATACCATAACTATGTACTTATAGTACTAACCACAGATTGTGCACTCCACCCTTAGTAAATTGGGAGATTTATCTTCTTTCACCTCTGGAAGAACTGGTTGTTCTAATTCTGTCAGATTAAGCAGATTTTCAAATTTGTGGAGGATTTAATAGTACCGTGCTTATTGCAAAGGACAATTCTTATAAAATAAATATGTACAAAGCATCCTAAAAGTATTGATTTGCATAATTTGACTTTGCAGAATCCCAAAAAATATATTAAAAACGTGACGTAGGGTAGTTTCCATTAGCTCAGGGGTAAGAGGTAGGTGGTAACAGTCTGATGACCTGCCACGATGCAACGCCTACCTTACCCCTTGTGCGGTCGTAAAATTAATAAACTCTAGCAGTCGTATTCAGAGAGAACCTGTCAAAACGTAGTACAAGATTAGTACAGGACTAACCATACAAAAACCGTTTTAGTCCGGCATATTAAAGTTAGTCCACCCACTCTGAATACGGCTGTCGCAGTCTTATTCAGAGTGAACTATCAAATTTTTATAAGCGGATTATCTCCGGACTTACCATACAAAATGTGATTTAGTCCAGAGATAATCGGCGTTTTAAAGTTCGAACAGAAACAGGTAATGAGTGTTTCAACTTAGCTAAATATATTGAATGATCTGTTTCCAATGTGTCAAAGTTTTAGCTTTGCAAAATTGGTTGGCGGTAAAAAATATTTCTTCATTGAATCTACAAAAATCTCATAATGTACTATTTTTCAGTTGACGATGTAAATGAAAGGATGCAAAAAGAGTATGCTAGACCCCTTGAGGAATGGAAGTTTAATAGAGAGCACGGCCCCGGTCAAGCTGAGTGAGTGCTGGCGGCTACCGGTGGGTCGCACGGGGTGGGGCACACTCACTGATTATACGCTCGAGTCTGTGAAGGTATCGCGGGGCGAATGCGGACAAGCCACCTCTGTCGCCGTGCTGCGTGTGCTCGACGCTGCCGGCCACATGTCCTGCAGCATCAAGGGACTGGACGTTGGTCTGCTCTTTGGCTTGACCCGTCATCAGTGGAGCGATGTGGAGAAGCTCACACGAAATAACAAGCAACTCTTTTACCGGAACTTTAAAAATGGCCTTAAGGACGAATTTCCCCTCGATCAGAAAATGTTTTATTACTTCTGCCATTCTCGCCAAAAGAAAGATATTCTGTTTGTAGAATTTGTTAGATCAGTGAGCATCAGACCGGTCGATCAGAATGGAGCATTTCTACAAATTGTAAAAGTTCATAAGTGCACTCCTCATCTCCTGAAATTGTACGATATTGGGCTCCAACACAGTGGTCAAAACCGATCCAATACATCCATTTTGTAGCTTGGTGAGGTGTTTTTTTTTAGATAATCACTTAAAATTGTATATCTGCTGGTTTCTTAAAGTATGTCCAATGAAATGATCGAGCCAATCATGGCCATGTGTCAATTGAATTTATTTATTGTAACACTTTATCTATCTATGAATTTTTTAATTTCTTCTATTTATTGATAAATAATGAGGCAGAATAATTGTGGTTGAGATTGTAAAAAATGCTTCATTTACTCATTTAACGAATTTACCCTGAGCGTGATCTTGTGGCATTTTTCTAATTAATGGCACGAATTATTTCACAAGGACCTAGCCTAAAAACTTTTACCGGTCCCATACCCTTCATGCCTCGTATTATGCTTACATTTCTTTAACCTTATATTGATAGTATAAGGACCTAGAATGGGCAATGTGCAAGTGAGATTTCGTATCCTTATCACTTTATGTATGATGAATTTGGGCCTGTAAACCTCCATAAAATATGCTCCCCAAAAACTTTCGTTTTGGAAATAATTTAAAAACCACTCTACCAATTTACTTAATTTTTATTTGACTTCATCAGTTAAAAATTATGTATTTCGAAAAAAATATCCAGTCAATAAAGCAAAAAAAAGTCATCAATTCATTTTTTGTTTAGATTTAGAAAAAAAAAACAAAAATGGCAGAAAGGAATATTCAATAACAGATGTTAAATAAAGTACATAATTGGTAAAATGGTTTTTAAATTATTAACAAACAATGTTTGTTTGTATATGCACATTTATTAAAATGATGTACTTGTCCAAATTTAATTAATTAAATAATGGAAAGTTGACTTAATTTTTAACATTCTCAATGTAAGGAAAATGTCTGTCAACTAGAATTATTCAATCAGATAATTCTAGCACGATACATATTGTACACATATGGACGACAATTGCATTGATAAATGAAACCGGAAAATTGTTTCAAATTAAATTCCCTATAGTTAGTTCAAAATTATAAATGCTTGTAGTATCATTCATAACTCAGCGTCCGTTAATCTACTGGTATGGTGCCTCGTTTAGTGTGATTTCACGAGGTGAGCTGAATTTGGCTTTTCTGAGTAACTTTGGTCTCTCAGCATAGCTACCCATACCAGTTAAAAAATATATAAGTATGGCACTTATTAGCGTTATCAAACTTAAACATAAAATCATTCTATCTCTTTTACCAACAAGTTTTAGCGCAGAAAAGGGTCATACACAGCGAATCATAGGCCATGTTGCCATTTAGTACAATCTGAAGCGAAAATTATAACAAGAAATTAATAGGTTTTTTTTGTTTATTATTTAGTTTTTATTCATAATAATGTTTTATAACTTTAAGGTGGCCCAACCCGGCGGGCCTAACTCATTCGCGGGCACGGTACAAAACCGTGCTGTTGCGCTCTGGGACCTTCTCTGTTTCAAAGAATAAGACAGGCTCCGTGATGAGAAAGATGCAACATGTCCACAAAAAAGACAATGTGCATATTGTATGATTTGGTAAGATTTACGAAAATTTTAATTACAAAACGACTTATAGCTAAAAGTAAACTACGACCGCTGTAGTAAAAAATCTAACAAAAACCAAATACATCATAAATCTTGATTAAATAAGCTATGTCTGATGACTAATCTTTTTACGATGTTCTTACCTTATCATTGCGTAATCTACCTCCAAAGTTATTGTTTAAAACGCGCGAAAAAATCGAACTTTCGGACCTTATAACTTAGAAACCAAACACAATTTTACAATGCCAATGGTCATCAGACATCAAGTTCGATCAAATAAAGCAATTTTGAGCAAAATTTTGGATCTCTGACAAGAAATATGGGCGTGATCTTCTTTCCCCTTTTGTATGGGGAGATGAGCGGGATGGGCCACCTTAAAGACTTCCACAGCTATTTTGAGTGTTAGAGTAAAAACGCAAACATGGTGAGGGAAAATTTACAAAATTACAGTTTTTTTTAATTATAAGGATTTTTTTTAGGCGGGCTTAAACCTTACCCCCTAGTAAGGGAAGGGGATCACAGTGTTACATGAATTCCAATTTATAGAATAATTTATCCAACTCAGAAAGTGAAAGAAAGTGGTGCCTGCATGAAGTGTGCGGTTATTGAAAATTATGTATTAATTTGATTTGATTGAGGAAACAGGCACGAGCCATTGTATAGAACTTGTTCACCTCATTATCCTCTTAAGTTGCCACTTTTTACGCTATGGACTGCGCTCGTGTAGACAGATATATGGCGAGTTAAGTTGGATATGTTTTGTATGAATAATCCGACAAGTTGGACAAATTGCTACTCGAATCGATTGTGCACTAATGTGCCAAGTTGGCCTTAGAAAATGGATGGAGAAAACTCGCTTGTTTTGTACAATTTACTCGTTACACTAAAGTCGATGTCCAGCTAGTCGTTCATATCAATGATTACACACTATGTCAAATGAAGAATAATAACCAGATAAACCTTTGTGCCTACAAAACGATTTCTACTTTGTTTTGAGTTTAGTACATGTTCTGAAAAACACATGTGTTTAATTCGGGTTTTAAAACCATAAAAAAAAACTACCTGTGTTATTTATTCAAATGCTATTATTAGCCGGGTAGTGCCCCATTCTTGTGTTATGTACATATATTGATACACATTATATACATATGGATTTATATTAGGAAGTAAATGTGTATTGATTTTTTTGCAATTTATTTCTTAAAAATAATGAACTGAATGCTTATATTTATATAAATGATGAAACCAAAATGCTTATTTACTTAAGTTTATGGAAAAAATATGCCCATTTACTGATCTTTGTTTCCTACTTTGCTTTGTATCGTTTTTTTTTTTAATTTACTAATGTGTTCAATGCAAGGGAAGTGTGAATATATTTAATTAAGTCGCTAAATATGTGTTTTACTACTTATATGACGCAAACAATAATGTTTTGTTTGATTGCGTGAGAATTACTTATTTATATTTTTGTTTGACCAAATAACGCTTTTTAGGATTTTGTATTTAACTAGGACCTGACTAAACACCACCGAAGACTTCGGATTTCGTATCGAATTGATCACCACTGAAGACAAACCAAAATCACCTCTGTATGCAACCAGAAAAAACGTGTGGTGCGAAATAGTATAGTTTACCCGAGCGGAGCCACAGGAAAAATACTTCCTCGTCTCGCAGTTGATCAATTTTTCTTTCGTGTGAATGATTGTTTGATCATGTCGTTTCCGTTAGTAAACAGTTCGTTGTAGGTACGATATTAGAAAATGTTGCTCGAATTACGGACTTTGAAGAAAAGTAGATAGATAACTAACCCTGAAAATCACAAGCTCAGCTCATATATCCACCGATCGGTTGCAAAACGCGCGGGCTGCGTGGGCGACGGACAATGCCGATAGCCGCGTGGGCGCCGTCGACATCCAAACGTTTTTTGCCAGCAGAAGGCAATAATGATATTTTAATTTATTTGTAAGCAAAGGCTGTCGCGGGTCGAGAGAGAGGGTTCAGTTCAGTAGGCTTTGCCGCCGCGAGCCGAGCGAACGCGAGCCGCAGCGCGCTCGCGCCGTACCCGATACGATAAAACGAACTAGTTAGCAGCCCAGCGAGTGGAGATCCCTGAAGGCCAAGCTTCGGAGCCGCCGTCTGGTAACATCGAGCTGGGCTCGAGGACGAGGCACCGCGATGGAGGTGGCAGGCAGATGGCGACGGGAGTGGGCAGGCGCTGCCGAATATGGAAAGGTGAGATGGCGGCGCGGTTGGGACTCTGCCGAAACCGCTTTGATTCGTCGAAAGACGTGGTTCGATGAGTGAATCATATTTTTGTTGGGTCATTTACCCTTGGATAAACCCTGGGCGCAGTGTACAGGCATGCGCAATTTTATGTTATCCTTCAGTTTAGTTAATAAATATGCTGACTGGAAACCTTCATATATTTTTATATTCAATGAAAGTACTATCTAAAGTAACATTTTCCTTTAAAAAAATGTTAGGCAAGTTCACCGTTTGTCAAATAAGATTCGATTGTTGGAAAGTTGTTATTTAGAAATGTGCAATGGATTTAATTTGTACTGAGGGTTAAAAAGATCGGTCAACAATACTCTGGTGGCCATGGTCGGTAGAGTGTAGAGTGTGGTCGTAAGTTTAACTCGACGATATAAATAAAACCACATTTGAGTCTGTTAACAAGTCTAAGTTCGCACCGCAGACCAATTAATGCCCATACAATTAAAACATCGCGAGAAGAGTTAAAAACCTCCAATGGCATTTCTCTTCACTATATAACATTAGTTACTGTTAGGTAGGTCACAACCCGAGAAAGAAAACCAATTTTCATAATACAAGCTACTTAACTTATAATTAGGTAGCTACCCCATCCTCAGTGGTTTAGTTCATTTTTATTTCTGCCTTTAATTGTGGTAATTTGTGGGACTGATACAAAAAATATTTCTGTGTAGCCAAGGATAACATGGTAGTATATCCACAATGTATGTCATAGGTACAATTGGAAACACCGGTTAACAGAATAATATGTTCAGGCACTGTGCAAGGTAATCCAGTTTAAAGAGTTCAAGAAAAAACTTCGAAAAATAAATGAGTTGTGTTGGAGGAAGCGTTCAGTGTTTGCATGGAGTTACGTGGGGCCGCGGGACGAGGACGTTTGGTCTGGGACTGGTCTGGTAAAGCAGGTAAACGCTGTAGCTAAGAACGTACCTGTGTACCTATGCATCTACCTACAGTAGAACCTCGTTTATCCGAGCTAATGTGCACCAGGCCTAGCTTGGATAATGAAATTGCTCAGAACCCGTTCAAGCGTAAACGTGTTCACGTGCCGAGGGTCCCGTCCACAGAACAATTAGGAGGTAAGAATTGTGAAGTGGGCGGAACTCGCGCGCCGGTCTTTAGCGGGGACCCGCTCACTTCATACGCGCATGATTCACTCCTCTGCGGCTGTCCTGTGCATTAACTTATCCGTGATACAATCTAAAATTGAAAAGGAGTAATGCCGTACTGTGCCATAATAACGTGCAAACACGACCGCCGGTGCACAACCTTCATAATGGAGGAGTTTCGTATCACCGGTAAGTTTCATTTACATGAATAGCGATAAAACTTACGACAAATGCATTACGAAATAAGATGGCGTCGCGGCGTCGTTTTGCTCGCCGGGTCATGTCTCGCTACGTTGTTTGTGATCACGTGCGTGTGAGGCGCTCGGCCGTGTTCGAAAGTGACGTAACATTTGATTGCAAACAGTATTGGAATTCCAACATAGAGTCATTACGTTAAGGTTCATATTTACTAAACAAATGTGGATGTGTTGTTTGGTTATCGATTAAGAAGGGATAGCCAATTGCGACTGTTCTACATTCGCGGAGCAAAAAGGTCTTAAGTAAAACTGTAACAGCGGTCCTGGAACAAATTTACAAACGTTTCACTTTCTGCCTCGTCAATATTCCGTGGTCCCGTCACTGCTGGACAAGCAATTTAATCAAAATTAGCGCTTTGGTAATTATTTTGTTTGTCAAAAAGTATGACGTTTTCCGCAAAAGCACTTAATTAGATGTTGCACTACTACATAAGTGAAATAAATCCGTGTGACCGACAGACACCAGAGCTAGACCATAAGGGTCTCTTTCGTTTTTTGCGACGGGACCCTAAAAATGTAGTGATCGTCGATCTCAGTGATCAAAACATACGAGAGTCGTTATCAGTTTCCCACGCTATGGGCATGGGTACAGAGATAGCAGCAGTATTCACGCCGACTAACTTTAGTGGTTTTTGTATGGTTAGTCCGGTGCTAATCCTGTACTAAGTTTTGACAGGTTCACTCTTTATAAGGTCTATATTTAAATCGATTTAAAACTTTTACTAAGTTTTTGAAATTTTCGATTCTAAATTATACTGTCGAAACCTACGTCTAAGTTTTTATTTTCTTAATTTAACTTTTAGATTGGAAAATATGGGCTAATAAACATTGGAAAACGTTCCTTTTTAGTAATTTTTGTTGGAATGTTTTTTACTGGAAAATACGGATATTTACAAAAAATAAAGACATATGCCGAAGACGATTTATCTGTTGACGTGCAAAATTGCGCCTTGGCCAATGGACGAAAGCGTTTCTTCAGATTTTCAAATCTTCCAATCACCGTGGTTTACATTATTACGTTTTTTATTAATTTGAGTTTCAACAGGGCTTAGTAATAGGGTCACGTTGCCATCCGTTGGGCAATCCTAAAAACAGCCAATCACATCCAGGTTTGGTCACCGCTGGCCACTGTTCAAGACAACCATGCCTGAAGTCCGAAGGCAACGCCATCGTTACTGGCCCGCGCCTAAAAGCCGCGGCAGCGCGTCTCGTTGCCGCCATGTTGGATTCCGATATGGGGGACCTCGGTTAAAGCGGGTTCCGTAAAGCGAGGCTTTGCTGCACGATTATTGTATACAGCATATATATGCTTAGTATGCATAAAATGCGCCCGTCTTGTCGGCCGACCCGGCTCAGTCCGTCCACGAATTAACACCGTATATGGAAATAGCAACTTCTTGTTTAGGCAATGACCGGTACGAAATAGTTTTCGTTTATAAGTCAGATTTCTCAATTTTGTGGACAACGCGGATATAAATTCGCAAGTCTAAAGAATTAAGAAATTTAGAAATTCAATACATAATTTACTGCAGGTTTAAATTTAAATAAATAGGAATAAAAAGATAGAGCACATTCAGAAACAGCCAGTACGTGAACAACGTTCTAGGGCACAGACAATTTAGGTAATTGGAGTGATTCCTTGTCGTAAATAGCATCTATCCTTGCAGTCGTAGTTATTCGGAGACTTTGCTGGTAGGGCTGTGCGCAACTTCGCTCTGGCGCACAACCTGACGCAATTGGTTACGCAACATACGCGTATCGAGCAGGTGAAGCGTTACTGGATCTTCTGCTGACAACTAAGCCGGCCGGGTACAAGATGTCTGTGCTCGCCCCATTGGGGTCATCTGACCACTGCCTGGTGAGGTCAACTGTGCCACACACCCAGACCGAGAATCGTCCGCCTGGAACGCGTCTGGTGTGGCACTACAGTCGGCAGATAGGGATGGAATGCGAGAACATTTCTCCTTCTTCCCCTGGAGGCAGCTCTGTTTCAGCACTACGGAACCGTCGAGCTGTGCTGATGCCGCTTTCGAGGTAATCCAGGGAGCTATGGAACTATTTATTCTTAGCTTTACTAAGTCCCTCGGTGGTAAATGCCAGTCATGGTTCAACGCGGAGTGCGCAGTCCACCGTGCATGGTTCCGTGCGCGAACACGACGTGACCCAAACGTAGAGACGCTGAAAAAGGCCCTCAACGTAGCCTCCAGATCTAGTAAGAGAGTAATTGCAAGAGCTAAGTTCGAGCATATCGGCAGAATTGGCGAGATATTGATCAGCTACCCGACTGGGAGCCGTCAATTCTGGTCCTTCGCCAAATCAGTGGAAGCACATTTCTGCCGCTTCTCACTTTCACCATTGAAGTAGCCTGACGGATGATTCGCTTTTTCCGCCAAAGAGAAGGCCGACCTTCTCGTGACCGACCCTGATGGTATTCCTGCGCTGGTGTTGAAGAAATGTGCTCCAGAATTAGCCCCTGGCCTAACCCGCCTTCACCACCTATCCTATTCTACTGGATGTGTCCCTGCAGCTTGGAAATCAGCCAACGTTCAGCCTGTGCCTAAAAAAGGCGATCGATCAGACCCGGCCAACTACCGACCAATAGCCATTACTTCTATTCTTTGCAAAGTAATAGAGCGCATCATTAACTCTCAGTTGATGAGGTATCTAGAGAATAATGAACTCCTCAGCGATCACCAATACGGCTTTCGTCCGATTCGATCTGCTGGGGATCTCCTAGTCTCCGTCTCACATGAGATGGGAGATGCGCTCGATAATCATGGCCAAGGTATGACTATCGGCCTGGATATCACGAAAGCATTTGATCGGGTCTGGCACAAGGCACTACTTTCCAAGCTGCCCTCCTATGGCCTTCCACCCGACCTATGTGACTGGATCGCCGCATCTACCCAATCTGACGGTAAACTGAAAGATTTTGTATGCGAAAGCTGCCAGTTTGGGGTAGGTGCCGCACCTACACCCTATTTTGCGCTTCGTAATCGCACTGCCGATCTGGGAAACTGAACTTACCTGACGTGTGCCGCCAGCCTAATTAGCGTATCATTCATGTGTTATATCAGACATTTAACGTGAATGACCATTGCCATAGACAAAGGATAGTAGGGATAGACTGATGACGTCATACAACGTATAAAACTCGCTGCAAACTACTTATTTTAGCTGGTACTATGACATATCTAACCAGCGCCAACTCCCGTCACTGCTGGAATTCGTTACACCGTCATTAAACTAAGATTACTGTTTTTAAAAAATATCATATTCATTGGTTTGTATTAAATGTATTGTGAAATGGGAATTGCCATCTGTGAATTTTTTAACCGACTAAAAAAAAGGAGGATCAATTCGACTTTTTTTTTATGTTTGTTACCTCAGAACTTTCGACTGGGTGAACCGAATTTGATGATTATTTTTTTATTTAAAAGCTGGTGCTTCTCGTGTGTCTTAAATTTGCATTAAGTATGTGCGCGACAAATGGACGAATAACTCAATATAACGCCAACGTACAAATTAGTTAGTGCACACTTCAGATTTACCAAAAATAAACAAAAAAAAACACGCATGCACGGCGAGGCGGTCACACATGCATACCCTCTAATTTAGAAAAAAATGCGTAAATTAGTAGGTATTGTAACAGGTTATGCATTATTTCCGGAGACGTACAGAAGGAGCGGAAACCGCGGCGAGGTCGCGCAGCCAAGAACCGCAACCGCCGCGCCATCCTCGTCTCTCGCGCCGCGCCGGGGGATGTTACAAACTGCCGTATTTCATTTATATTTTACGCTTCATGATTCCTTTGTCTGTTGTTTTTTAACTGAATTCAAAAAAAGGAGGAGGTTCTCAATTCGTCGGAATCTTTTTTTATGTATGTTCTTACGCATAATACCGTTTAAAAGTAATGTGGTAGTGGCAAATCTGTCGTCGCAATAAAAAAAAATCCATGATTTAGCTGAATCCATATTGTTGAAGCCAAACCCTGCCAGGGTTTTGTGTGATATATATTTTACTGCGACATATCTCTACATAATTGTTCTGTAATGGATAAAGATTCGTTGCTCGAAATGATGAAATTGATGACCAAATCATGAATTAATGGGCTAATAGAGGTCGAACCTTATCAACAGATCTTATGTTAGTACGTGTCATTTGCGTGTACTTCACACCTAATGATTTGAGATGATAATTATTTTGCCTGTGTCGGCACGGAAATCTTCTTGGTTTCTGAGTTCGACTTGCACGGCTTACCTATTTCATAATATTTTATTAATTTACTCAGCATGAACCGTGAACGACTTGGACATAAATAAAACTAAAAGAGGCTTGCGAATAAACATTTGCATAACACTTGAACATAGTGTCCGGAACGTTTGTTACCTTGTTGGGCGTCGGTCACCGGTCACTTTTCAGTGCAATGCCCCTTCGAAACTAAACAAATAACGGGGCATTTCCAAATGCTACGTTAGACACGCTCCGTCGATGATTGTCCACAATGCAACCTTCCGAGCAAGAGAAATGGCCGTTTCACGTAGAACCTACCTGTTACATTTGTTGAAATCGTTGAGCAATATTTTAGAGTACATGCCTAGCTGAATATGACTAATTCAAGGACACTAGTACTGGAACATTAGTACAGGCACAGTTAGCTCAAAAGGAAAATCAATGAAACGTTGATTATAACTTCATCTTGGTAGTGGAAATGAGGATCTGCGGAGTCCACTTAAAATTTAGGGGTCCTACCACAGCGGGAACTTTTGAAAAACGTACATTTTACAAAATAGGTTAGAAGTATTTTCTATGTATTTTTCCGCGCTGAATCAAATGATTATTGGATCTCATGCTTATAGCATTGATATTTTTCGATATGTATAGAGGTTTTGTTGAAAAACTGAAAAAAAAAACACTCTGACTGGTAATAGTTTTGCAAAATCTGCGAGACACACAAGAGCCAATTGCGTTCAGTTTGATAAAGACATATGTAAGACAATATTTAATTATGTTTAATAACCACGACGAATTTCGATAATCCAAAATGTTAATATGTAGATAGCTATAATTTAAAGAGAAAACTGTAAGTCGCTGGTGGTTGTGTTCTCAAATTAGACAAATATTCATACATTTTCACAAAAAAAGTTTTAACATAGAATGAGCGTCAAATATTTAACATTAATTTCAAATATTCAAAATTAGCTATATATATCAATATATATATTCAAATATAGCTAGACCATTATCTTCATCTTTTTAAAATTCCGAAATAAGAAGTTATTTTTACAAATAATTAAATAGGTTTCACTTACGCCTTTAGAATAGAATAGAATAGAAATAGAATAGAAAATAATTTATTCGATAGAGTACAATTATACATAGCCAAGAGAACTTATTTTTTATAAAACAAAAGGTACCCTAGGGAAAAGGCTTATGACTCAGCGATGGTTCGCACTTACGAGAGCTGCAGCAAGCTGCAGCAGTCTGGCGACGCTGGTTTTCAGTCATAACCTGTGATGGGGATGTATGAGGGTGTGTGCGCATGTGATAGGGTGTGTGTGTTAATGTAAGTTGTACATGTGTATTGTTGTTAAGTGATTCTATGTATGATTATGAGTAAGTGTATATTTGTGTGGATGTAATTTCATTGTTTGTGCAAGACGAATGTGACCCTGTGTATGTATATAATTGTATTAAAAAAAAAATTAAATTAAGTTTAGTAATTAAAAAGTAAGTAAGTAAAAATTATGGCAACAATATGTAATATGTAAAGATAACCACGTGAAGTGTTAATTACGTACAGTTATGAATAAATAAATGCAAGCGTTATTATTAATTTTTTTCTTAGAAATTACGTTCGCAGTATTTCCTACCATTTGGGGTTTTGACAGATTTTGTATCAGTATTAATTAGTATTAATAAGTATTAATAATTTACTCAGCCGGGTTCGGTTTGCCTAGATAGTAGCCAGTCCATGCAGGCTTTTTTAAATGGGTTAAGCTTAACTTTTGTACGGATCGGTGGCGGCAGGTCGTTCCAGCATTTGCTGGCGGCATATTTGAAACTTCTCCTAAACGCGGCTCTCCTGTGTTTTGGAATCATAAGTAGTGTCGGACTTGCTCTAGTTTTGTATTTGTGTGTGTTTTGGGACCATTGCAATTTATTAAAGAGATATTCTGGTTTTTTATTGTTGATTAGATTAAATAGAAAACTCAGGAATTTGTGTTTTCTTCTGTTTTTCATGTTTAAAATTTTGTATTTAGTTAAATAGGGGGTAATGTGGCTTCTTCGCGGAATATCATAAATAAAGCGCATGCAGGCATTTTGTGCTCTTTGCACCATCTTTGAGCTTTTTGTGTCTAGACAGGGGCCATATACTATGTCGCAATATCCTAGTTGTGATAGTACTAGACTTTCGCATAACATACTTCGTACTTCTTGCGAGAGGAAGGGCCGAAGTTTATATAATGTTCTAAGTTTTGCAAACGCAAAGCCAGCCTTTGATTTAATGTGTTCTTTAAAGCGCAGGCTTTGGTCGATCTTGAGCCCAAGGTTACGTGTGGCATCCGATTCTGGAATAATTTCGCCGTTTAAGCGTATCGTTATTTCGGCTTCGCGAATCCGGTGCACCTGGTGTTTCGTACCGATGATGATGTAAACGCTTTTCGCAGGATTCAATTTTAGGTCATGAGCATCAGCAGCCTTTAAGAGTGTATCAAGGTCGCGATTTATGTCTGAGCAGGTCTTTTCTATAGCTTCCATTTCCAGGTTTGTGCTGCAGTACGCTTGAATATCGTCAGCGTATGCGTGACATTTGCAATTCGTGAAACACGAAATGAGGTCAGCTGTGTACATTGAGTAAAGGGTTGGGCTCAAAACGGAACCTTGTATGACACCTTGGGTAAGAGTCAGCGGGGTTGACCTGACTAATTGACCTGTTTTATCGCGGCATTCGACTATCTGCTTACGGTCGTGGAAATATGACATGAACCATGACATGGCATTACCAACAAGTCCAAATTCTGATAACTTGTTGAGCAAAAGAGAAGTGTTGACATTGTCGAAAGCACGAGAAAAATCCAATAAAACAAGGATTGTCCCTTTGCCATTGTCTGAGTCGGAGATCATGTCATCTGTCACATGTAACAAGGCTGATGTCGTGCTGTAGTTCTTTCGAAAGCCCGACTGCATAGCCGGAATTATATCTAAACAGTTAATATAAGGATTAATTTGTTCGAGAACGATTTTTTCCAGAACCTTAGACATAGCTGGTTGAATACTTATCGGTCTAAGATCTATAAAGGTTTCCACATCTTTCTTTTTTGCTAGAGGCTTAACTAATGATGTTTTCCATGCTGTGGGAAATACTCCTGTTCTAAGGGATGAGTTGATTATTTCGGTTATGGTTGATATGGCGTGAGGCATGATCAACTTTATCATTTCCAGTGATATGCCATCCGTACCGATTGCGTTTGATTTTAATTTTCTAAGTTCACTTTCAATCTTAGTTTGGCTAGTTTTAGAGAATGTAAATTGGGATCTAGGCATATTAATATTGGCGGGAATGTGTATTTTTGGGTTGTCTTTCGTAGGGCTACAGAAGTGTTTGTTTATCTCATTTGGGTTACTCATATGTTCAGGGAGGTCATCTGTGTTATGTGTGCCGGTAAACTGCTTAATGGTTTGCCATAGTTTTTTTCCGTTTGCGATATTGTTGTTAACAAAAAATGTCATATAGGCTGTCAATTCCCTTCGTCTAGCGTCAGTCACGAGATTGCGCAGTTGTCTATAGTATTGCTTATGTGTCTCTTTACCGGTACGTTTCGCTCTAATACAAGCTTTATCGCGTAGTTGCATCATAATTCGAATAACGTATGTAATCCAAGGTTTCGGAGGTTCTCTGATAGTTTTCGTTCGTAGTGGAGCATGTTTATTGAACAGATAAATCACATTTTCATTGAATTTGTTAACCATGGTGTCCACATCATTTTCATATGTTAATATTATATCGCTCCATGGAATAGATGCTGCGTCCGCATGAAAAGAAGAAAAATCTATTTTATGTATGGCTCTGAAGTTTATAGTGCGAGGTTTTGATTTAGGTTTCTCTATAGATGTGGTTACAATTATCATGCCGTGATCACTTAGGTCATTATTATGATATACCGTTATATCGTTTACTGTTATATTAGGATTTATAAAGACAAGATCAATGAGTGTTTTTGAGGTGTCTGTAATGCGCGTTGGTTTATTGACGATTTGTTTGAGATGGAAAGTCTCTGTTAAAGATGTTAGTTCGATGGCATGTCCCCCATTATTTGAAAGTAAATCAATATTAAAATCTCCTAGGAGTATTACATTTCCACGGATCGTAAACAGAGCTAGTGACTCACCTAGTTCCTCTAATGTTCGTGATATGCTAACATGTGCTGGTCGATAAACTGTGCCAAAAATTAATTTTGTTGCTGGGGAACAAACCTCTATCCACATCTGTTCAATGGATCCTGAGGGATGGCTTAGGACTTTACAGCGCAACTCCTTTCGAACAAAGAAACCAACGCCACCTCCGCGAGTTCCAGTAATTCTAGGTATGTGCTTCAAACGATATCCTGGAATTGCTAGGTGATGTAATTCCGAATTCGAATTTAGCCATGTTTCGTTGAGCGCGACTATATCGAGTGCGTGATTTTCGAAAGCCACGCATCGTTCATCATGTCCCGTACCTAGCGACTGTGCATTCAGTAAGCCAATTTTCAAATTTAGTTTCTTAGATTTATTAGTGCCTGTTGATGATGTTGAGCTCGCCTGAAGTTGCAGTGAAAATAAATATGGCATTCCTGTGGGACATATGCGATTTTTTTACATGCTTAAATGTTTTTAGTGTCCATAAATATGTATATAAAAACCATTGTAGCGCAGATAGTGAGGTATTATTGTGTGTGGTTATATGATATGTGGTTTCTTGTTCTTTTATGATACTACAAATAGATAGCTTACTGTTTTTCTTGTTGTATAGTGTTTGATTTGTCTGTGAATGATTACATATCAAGTACCAATGAACACTGCAAAAATATGTTGTAGCTTTACTACAATTAATTAAAGATAAAAATACACGTAAACATGAATAGAAAAATACTATAAAAGATGTCAGCTCCAGTCCTTGAAAGATACTCGTAGACACACATGAAGCATATGTTAGTCTTATATAAGATGTTTTGTTTAACTTTCTCACTATTTTGACCATGAAGGGAAAAAACATACATGAAAGGAAATGGCTAAACAAGAATATTAAGACATTGTTATTCGTGTGAAACAAACGTAATTGGAATGTCTGCACAATCGATCTATGAAAGAGTGGGGCGCCGGGTGTCGATATCGGCAGGTCCCTGCGCATGCGCGCCGGGGCCGGCGACGACGTCGGCGGAGGAGGCGGGGGCGCAGGCGCTAGTGCGCGTCGATCCCGTGACGGCGCCGGCGGTGGCGGAGGTTGTGCGCGACACTGCTCCTGCTGCGATCCGTTCGAGGTCGATCTCGTTTTCGATTCGAAGCGCCAGCGAACCGGTCTCTTTTCGCGCGTAGATTTGTCCATGTCGGGTCCATATGTAGCGAAAGTTATGTGTTTTTCCAAGTGTTCGTGCAGCGTGAAATAAGTTTCTGTTGCCCTTAGTTAGTCGTTCATTTAGGTATATGTTATTCTTCGGTCCTGTAATCTCGATATCAGCGGTACTTAGTCCACGGCGAACCCTCGCAGCCTTGAGGAGCTGGTCCTTTACAACTCGGCGGCATAGGCGGACAACTATAGGACGGGGACGGGCACCTCCTGTGCCGGCTGTGGTCACGCGGCGGGGACCGACGCGCGTCGTGAAGTCGACATCCCTCTCGTCAAGGTTCACTCCCATCTTAATGGAAAGGACCGAAATCACGTGGCTGAGGTTCTCTCCCGGCTGTTCTGTGATCCCTGATATCTCAATTTCATTCAGTAAAGCCGCTTGGTCCCTTGCATTCAGTTCCGCCGTTAGCTGGTCCACTCTTTGCTGCAGTGCTTCGGAACGGGAGTCCCGCTCTTCGAGTCCCCTTAGGCGCCTGTCGAGTGATTCCAGTTTTTCGGAGAATTTCGCCAGTGGACACAGACATTTCTCAATGAATGACCTGAGCTCTGTCATTTCTTTGCGCAATCCACGCATTTCGTCGCCGAAATTGACGGTCGTTGGAATAGCGACAGGCAGTGGGAGCTGGGACATGGCTACGTCGTTAGTGCAAGCTGACGAGATTGAGTCTGGGGACCTTCCGTAGGCCTGTGGGCCCTGCGGCTCCGCGGCCAACTTGGCGACAATGCTACAGGGAGTGACGGCGGCGGCTGCTTCGGACTGTGAGTACTTTATAGGCGTATTCTGGTTGTTACCTTTGCGTTGTTTAGCCCCACAATCGGGACAGATGAAACTCTCGTGAGCAGCGCGAGTGCTTCTTGCCATGTTTACACATTCGCAGTGGTAAAGTTTGCGACATTGAGTGCAGTTCACTCCAGCGTCGGCTGCTAGGAGAGGCCGAGTACAGTCGTTACTTATCAAATGTATACACTGGAAAGAGAAGGAATTTCTAAGTCCCTTTTACTCTATGGTTGACGTCAGCATGTCAGAAAGAGATCTCAAATTTGTCTCTATTTCCGGTGTATAGATTTCAGACGAAACGACTGTACATGCATTACAATTCGCCATCTAGTCGGTTTTTAGGACTATAAAGGTTTAAACGTATTTTATTAAATTAGTTATCAGTCAAGTCCCTGTCACTGAATAGCGCGACCTGTTTGGGGGTAGTTACGTTAGTTATAGGTTGTTTTTTTTCCGAAAGTCTCTAGTCTGGCCCCCTTATTTTACACTCATTTATTCACTTTTTATTTTGCGTTTCATTCAAGTCTGATTTATTGCATTAGTTAATGTTTTAACTGGTTAACTTCATTATTTGTTGCACCGATTTATTTGTATCGCCTTGACAGCTTGACAGTTGAAGTGTCATCATTTATTTGTATCGCCTTGACAGCTTGACAGTTGAAGTGTCATGCTGTCAGTGTTATGGAGCTGAATGCAATCAGGTATTATCACGCCCCTAACAAAATTATAAGTATACGAAAACTAAGAAGAGGATGCATTTTTTTTTAAAAGGAAACTAACATAACATGTTTAGTTTCGTGTATAAAATCACTTCTTTCAGCTCGTGCTACTGCTGTTATCATGTATTCATTGTACCTAAATTACATAAAAACATAGAAAAGACGGATGATGGCTGTATATTGGAGTTGAGTAAACAAAAATGTGCAGACACCAATACCTAGTCATTGCCTGAAATTAGATAACATGAAGCAAATTGGAACAGTGGTTTTAAAATGAGCAGTAAACTACGTTTGCATGGGTAACATAGAGGCCATTTTTAAGTATTGGTTCTAGCCAGCTAAATCCACAACGCCCACGTGGTAGATTTTTAGACCGCCAAATAACGGAAGACATCGAAAGTCGACTCGCCCGTTGCCACCATCTCCAGCTACAAAACTCCCAAAGTTACTTTTCGGTTACACCATACAAATATGCCATGTAACCGAAAGATACTAATCGAATTTCAGGTAACTGGCGGTCGTCAAAACAGGGGTACTCAAATTTGCGACACATCAAGCAAGTTTAAGGGGGTGTTAGCACCGAATTGCATTCAGTTCCATTAGGGCGTAAGTAAAACAACATTTAATTTTAAAATAACTACAACGAATTTCGATAGTCAAAAAAGTACATTTGTAGATTGATGGTCTAGCCATAATTTAAAGACAAAACTGTAAGACCCCGATGATTTGATTTCTCAAACGGGGGAAATATGTATGAAAATGCATAAAACAAGTTTGAACAAAGGAGGGGAGCCTGAGATATATATAATTATATGTTTCACAGCTCAAAAATCAATTTATATTTCATCTTTTCGAAATTTCAAAATCAGTTGTAGATATTTTTAAAAATAATAAAATGCGCTTTCAATCACGCCCTTATAAACCTCAATGTTATCGGGTGCTAACACCCCCTTAAGGTGGCCCTTCCCGGCGGAACTCATTCGCGGACACGGTACAAAACCGTGCTATTGCGCTATGTGACCTTCTCTGTTTCAAAGAAGACAGGCTCCCTGATGAGGAGGATGCAACATGTCCACAAATCAGACAATGCGCATATTGTATGATCTAGTAAGATTTACGAATTGTTTTATTACAAAACGACTTATAGCTAAAAGTAAACCACGACTGCTGGTCGTGGTTTTCTATCAAAATCTAACAAAAACCAAAGTGATATTAAATCTGATGAAATAAGCTGTGTCTGATTACTAATCTTTTTTCTTTATCGTTGATTCCACCTCCAAAGTTATTGTGTAAAACGCGCGAAAAATTCGAACTTTCGGACCTTATAACATAGAAACCAAACACAATTTTACAATGCCAGCGGTCATCAGACATCTAGTTCAATCAAATAAAGTTATTTTGAGGCAAATTTGGGATCTCTGACCAGAATTATGCGCATGATCTTCTTTCTACGTTTGTATGGGGAGTTGAGTGGGAAGGCCCACCTTAAGTGAGACAACATCAACTAAACTCCCTGCGACGACTTCCTTGCTCCGGCAACGGTGCGGAATGAGAGGCAGAGGGGAGGCGTCCCACCATGTTGCTAGAAGTATCACCTACTTATGCTGTGGGTCTGACCTGAGGTTTTAGTTGTTTGCCGGCATCTATACCTGCTTACCTACTACAGACAGATACTACTAAAAAGCCTACGCTTTTTGCTAAGTGATCGGTTCACGTTTTGGTAGGTTTACGTATGAGTCATTGTGATCGAGTGGATTGCCTCGACAGCCTTTGCAAAGTTTGCCTTTCTACTATTTGGTGCAATAAATACCGCCATGACACGACAATTAAACAATACAATTGAGTTGTTCATTCAGACTGCTTAACCGTTTTTTCTTATGAAGTTATGTTGTATACAAATACCATCACAATTTGCTTGTATTGTAAGTACGATGGCACTGGGTGTCATGCCAGAAACGTATCCGTTTATACGAGCACAACTTCATTGAGCTGGATGGAAACCGCCGACAATTCATATTGCCGCTTGGAACCCATCTCTAAGTAAGTGGGGAAATTCACATGCGTTCCAAACCATAGAGTGACCAGCATTCTCAACGAAAATGCACATTTCAATCTGTGCTATGCCCTGGGGTACGAACCCGCGGTCTTCGATACAGGACATCACTACGTATGGTATGCTATGCACCTACCACTCCAGCTGTTTAACTAGCGCACTTTGAAAAAACCGGCTAAGTGCGAGTCTGACTAGCACACAAAGGGTTCCGTACCATCGTACAAGATTTAACACAACAATCACCTTTTTTGTATGGAGGCCCCCGTTAATTTTTATTATTTTTTAACTTTACCTATTTGTTGTTATAGCGGCAAAAGAAATATACAATCTTGCTGACCAATTTATAAAGTTTGCTATCCGAACTTTTGTTTTTAACTGATCATGTAATTACTTCTCTTGAATTATTACAAATCAATTTATTCATGGCAGTAACAAGGCACGGACCGGTCTGTGTATACATATAAACACTTTTAGTACATAATTACTTTCATATAACTTTTACTTATTAAATAAACTTTTAAGCTTACTGTACATTTTCGAGAAATTCATTTGTGTGGATACTGAATTCGCCTAAACTTAAAAGGTTTGTACCGTAACTTAGTGTAGTTTGACTACCTACCATAAGCATATATCAATGAGATTAAATAGGTATCACCATAGCCTGCTGTATTGTTTTGCGTTTGTGTGTGTGTTACAAGCCGTGAAGTAGAAATTCGGTACGTCGAGTCGTAGGCCTACACGCAGGTAGCTCCGACATTGTACCGGCCCGCCTTTCAGTATGCTTAGTGCCGCCAGCTATGAAGTGCGCTTGATTCGTTCGTTCGTGATTTTACTCAAATGTGTTGATTTGGTTGTTATTATGTAAATAAGTGGTGTTTCTACAAGCAGTGAACCTCTAAAAATCATACACAAGAAAGTTAGTGAAGTGTGTGCGCCAAAATATGTGTGACAGTGACTGGATTTTAATGTTTCCGCGTACCTATAGTCCCATTCTGTTAAATAAAAGAGCTAGTTTAGTTATATATAATTTAGGTGGTTTTATTTTGTTTAAGAATTATTTTGTTTCACACTATATGCATTATTTGATTAAATAAGATTAGATTTATATAATAAAGAAGAATTCTTAATGTAGAATTCTATATATAATGTCGATATCTATTCTGAAAGTTCAATGTAGCAGCATAATTAAGTGAAAACGTATTTAGACATGGCAACAGATTAAACGATAAATATATGTATTTTAAAATGACTCCTTCCTGAAGCTTCATATACCTACGTACATATTAAACCTATTGAACTAGACATATTACATTATCATTAGTCAAGATCAACACAGCAAATAGTATTTAGGAGCTATCCCAGGGCCTGCCCTAATCGCGGAAAATTGTCATTGATAAATATGTAGTAGATATGAATTTCCTTGTGTTTGAGGCAGGTTCTATTACATAAAGAAATTATGCCATTTTTGTAGATATATCTAGCAAATATGATGTCCTCTATATTTTTCTACTAAATAATGTTTACTAATGAAAACATTAATTTAAGTGATGACATGTACAGTTGTATATGTTTGCAGATTATATGTAGTAAATATTATATTTTTTGTGTCTTAGGTAGTTGGGTCAATAATTGAAAATGAATGTTTGAATATCTATCTATGTTTGGAGATATTTATGCTTAGAAAATAAGAACCAATAAACTAAATATAAATAATACATATATTTTATTTTAGCTCAAAGTAATGCACATTTTTCACAGTAACAAATTAATTATAACGTATTAATAAAATGATTAATTTGTTACATTAATTCCAATCACGAAATAGCAAACAATTTATGATCATTCACTCATAAAAACTATTGCTAAAAGATACAGTTACATTAATTAAGTAAGAAAAGGCTAATTAATACCTAGAACAAGGCTAGAATCAGCGTCTTTCGATAATATTTTGACCTCAGCCATAGCCTGCTGTATTGTTTTGCGTTTGTGTGTGTGTTACAAGCCGTGAAGTAGAAATTCGGTACGTCGAGTCGTAGGCCTACACGCAGGTAGCTCCGACATTGTACCGGCCCGCCTTTCAGTATGCTTAGTGCCGCCAGCTATGAAGTGCGCTTGATTCGTTCGTTCGTGATTTTACTCAAATGTGTTGATTTGGTTGTTATTATGTAAATAAGTGGTGTTTCTACAAGCAGTGAACCTCTAAAAATCATACACAAGAAAGTTAGTGAAGTGTGTGCGCCAAAATATGTGTGACAGTGACTGGATTTAAATGTTTCCGAGTACTTTTAGTCCCATTCTGTTAAATAAAAGAGCTAGTTTAGTTATATATAATTTAGGTGGTTTTATTTTGTTTAAGAATTATTTTGTTTCACACTATATGCATTATTTGATTAAATAAGATTAGATTTATATAATAAAGAAGAATTATTAATGTAGAATCCTATATATAATGTCGATATCTATTCTAAAAGTTCAATGCAGCAGCATATTTAAGTGAAAACGTATTTAGACATGGCAACAGATTAAACGATAAAGATATGTATTTTAAAATGACTCCTTCCTGAAGCTTCATATACCTACCTACGTACATATTAAACATATTGAACTAGACATGTTACATTATCATTAGTCAAGCTCAACACAGCAAATAGTATTTAGGAGCTATCCCAGGGCCTGCCTTAATCGCGGAAAATTGTCATTGATAAATATGTAGTAGATATGCATTTCCTTGTGTTTGAGGCAGGTTCTATTACATAAAGAAATTATGCCATTTTTGTAGATATATCTAGCAAATATGATGACATGTACAGTTGTATATGTTTGCAGATTATATGTAGTAAATATTATATTTTTTGTGTCTTAGGTAGTTGCGTCAATAATTGAAAATGAATGTTTGAATATCTATCTATGTTTGGAGATATTTGTGCTTAGAAAATAAGAACCAATAAACTAAATATAAATAATACATATATTTTATTTTAGCTCCACTCTCAAAGTAATGCACATTTTTCACAGTAACAAATTAATTATAACGTATTAATAAAATGATTAATTTGTTACATTAATTCCAATCACGAAATAGCAAACAATTTATGATCATTCACTCATAAAAACTATTGCTAAAAGATACAGTTACATTAATTAAGTAAGAAAAGGCTAATTAATACCTAGAACAAGGCTAGAATCAGCGTCTTTCGATAATATTTTGACCTCAGCTCGATAAGATAGAAAGAGCCTTCATACAAAGCTAAGATATCGGTAGGCCTACCACTACCTGAAAATGGGACGCTGCTAATCCTACTTCACGGCTTGTAACACACACACAAACACAAAACAATACAGCAGGCTATGCCTCAGCTCGATAATATAGAAAGAGCCTTCAAACAAAGCTAAGATATCGGTAGGCCTACCACTACCTGAAAATGGG
The DNA here is from genome assembly GCA_946894095.1 of Incurvaria masculella. NCBI lineage: Eukaryota > Metazoa > Arthropoda > Insecta > Lepidoptera > Incurvariidae > Incurvaria > Incurvaria masculella. The sequence continues at coordinate 11,783,756 of OX335647.2, forward strand.
ACGATGCTAATCCTACTTCACTGCTTGTAACACACACACAAACACAAAACAATACAGCAGGCTATGGTATCACCAATCAGAAAATAATATTTTGTTAATCCATTCGCCAGGTCGGATCAATTAATAGGTCGAGGTCAAGACCTGCAAATGTTAAGTAATGTGCATAACACCACATTTGCAATTCGTTTGCAAAATGCGCCGTTTAGAACGACCGTAACAGATAAGCCATCGTTTGTTTTTAGATTATTGAATAAGCACTTCTTTGTTAACATAGTTATCGGAAAAAACATGAGCGATTCTGGGCGAATTTGTCCTCGAATTGTAATGAATAAATAGCCAAAATAAACAAAAAACCGGTCTAGTACGAGTCGGACTCGCACACGAAGGGTTCCGTACCATCGTACAAGATTTAACACAAAAAAATAATGTTTTTTGTATGGGGCCCCCCTTTAATTTTTATTATTTTTTAATGTTACCTATTTGTTGTCATAGCGGCAAAATAAATACACACTCTGTGAAAATTTCAGCTGCCTACCTATTACGGTTCATGAGATACAGCCCTGTGACAGACGGAGGGACGGACGGACAGCGGAGGCTTAGTAATAGGGTTCGGAACCCTCAAAACCAAGCGCGACACTAGAAAATCTAATATTATAGTGGGCAAAAGCTAGTTTAAAATAAAATGCCCTCACCGCGTATGTTGTCAGATTTAAAGAGCGTCCACGTTTTTCAAATTTGGACAAGGACCAACTTTGAATGAATGAATGAATAAATTCTTTATTGTGCATAAACAAAAATACAATTACAAAGAAAACATACAGCAAAACAACAACACTGCACAAAGGCGGACTTATCACTAAGAGTGATTTCTTCCAGTCAACCCTTGGGGTGATGAGGAAAGGCAATAGAAATATCTGTAGGTAGGTGACACACCAGAATTTGAAAAGAAAGAAAAAAAAACTTTCATTGGTCTCAATAAATCATAAAATGGTTTCATTCCAAATTTTTCATAATCATTTTTGTATAAAAATGCTTGTAAAGCAATGAAAATAATAAAAATGCTTGTAAAGCAATAAAATAATCGATAGCTTCGGATACGTTCGCTCTAGGGTAACGTATCGGCTAATACTTGCGTTTGGGCATATTTATTGGGTATTGGATGATGTGCCCTCCAAAGCTGGGTCCGTGTTCTATGATTGCGCAAGTCGGTCGACGACCGGGCTGCCTCGGCCGCCGCCGCCGCAGCGCCCGCGCACCGTAACGACGCCACACAGCCACGTCGATCGATGCGTTCATATCAACACTCCAACACCAACTACCAACGCTGTGCGTACAAATCACACTCAGCGTCCACCCACGTAGTGTTCTGCAGAACCGAGCATTTCATAATGCAACCGCGCAGTGCAACAACGAGAATATTCGTGGTCAACAAAATGACATCAAACCAATAAAACTAGACTCGAGTCTGAGACGAAATATACTAGTAACTTCATAGTTTCTAGTAGTTTTCTAATATACTAGCTTAGGTATAGCAAGCCTTGATGTACTAAGACCTTCATTGCCTCTTATCACATATAGTTCGAGTACGAAGCAGGGTTCCAAAACATCAACGTCGGCCGAAGGAGCACGACGAGTGGCTGGTAGATTGACGAGGTAGCAAGCAGAGGCTGCGGCGGCCAGGGTAAACGGACTGAGGAGCGCACCGCTCCCCCCGCAGCTCGTTCTCTGCGAGCCGCCCGAGGGGTTAGTCACTCGAGCAAAAAGTGTACACCAGATTCCCAGTAGTCAAGATTTCCTTGGGATTTCTAGATTCCTAAAGATTTCCAAAGACTACCAAAGATTCTTAGAGATTCCTAAAGATTTCCAAAGATTCCTGGAGATTCCTAAAGATTTCCAAAGACTACCAAAGATTCTTAGAGATTCCTAAAGATTTCCAAAGATTCCTGGAGATTCCTAAAGATTTCCAAAGACTACCAAAGATTCTTGGAGATTTCAAATATACTGGGATTTCGTAAGATTTCTGAGGACTACCAAAGATTCCTAGAGACTACCAAAGATTACCTGGATTTTTAAGGACTACCAACACATTTTTGGTACATTCCAATGATTTCGGGATTTCTAAAGATTCTTAGTGACCACCAACGATTCATGGAGACTTATAATTGCGCGTTGCGCGCAGCACGTGTCCGTGACGTCATCGCAGACAGGCGGGCGGCGCGGCCGGCGGCGGGGGTCGGCACGGGCGCGGCGTCCGCGCGAGGCGGCAACAGCGCGAGCGCGGGCGGCGGGGGCGAGCGGCGCCCGCAGGAGACGGCAACGGCGCGGCGGGCGGGGAGCCCCCGCGCCGTGGCCGTGCGATATTCGTTTTGGACATATTTACCCAGGCGGAATCCGGTTAAATTAGATCCCATATTATCTCAGCGATCTTTAGATCAGCGCTGATTTTTTCTTTCCCTGAGGCATTATACAATACCATTTTTGAATCCACAGTACATATTTCACATACTAAATTTCAAGATGAGGTACTCCGCTCTTTCGAAATCTCTTAGAATCTCAGCCATCATTAGGTCAGGGTTGATTTTTTTTTTGCCTGGGTCATTATAAAAGGCTATATTTGAAACCTTAGCAAATATTTCACGTAGAAAACTTCGCGATTAGGTAGGTACTCTTCTTTTTCGAAATCCCTTGCAGTCGTATTCACTGTGAACCTGTAAAAACTTGGTACGAGATTAGCACCGGACTAACCATACAAAAACCGGTTTACTTCGACCTTAATACGCGTAGTAAAGTTAGTCCGCCCCGAGCTCGGTTCACAACATACCTACAATCATCTAATTATTTAATCAAAATACATACAATAAACACAGTAAACAAACCGGCCAAGTGCGAGTCGGACTCGCACACAAAGGGTTCCGTACCATCGTAAATGATTTAACACCAAAAAATCATATTATTTGTATTTTTTTATTATCTTTAAATTTTACTTATTTGTTGTTATAGCGGCAAATTAAATACTCACTCTGTGAAAATTTCAGCTACGTACTTATTACGGTTCATGAGTAACAGCTTTGTGACAGACGGACGGACGGACGGACAGCTGAGGCTTAGTAATAGGGTTCCGTTTTCACCCTTTCGGTACGGAACCCTAAAAAGTAGTATACGCATGATAACCTTCTATTCGCTTAGTACGCGTATTAAGGTCGGACTAAACCGGTTTTTGTTTGGTTAATCCGGTGCTTATCCCGTACTAAATTTTGACAGGTTTACTCTGAATACGGCTGAATATGTTTTGGAATTGTGTCGTCGGGCACACGCGGGGTGCGCGCTGCGCACACTCGTGCGCACACGTGTGCGTGATTTCTTCGCAAACTGGCGGCCGCGCCCACGGCCGCGCTATCATTGTTAGATTAGATCCCGTATTATCTCAGCGATCATTAGGTCAGCCCTGTTTTTTTTTTTGCCTGATGCATTATGCAATACCATTTTTGAAGCCATAATACATATTTGACATACTCAACTTCACGATGAGGTACTCCGATCTTTCGAAATCCCTTAGTATCTCAGCCATCATTAGGTCAAAGTTGATTATTTCTTTGCCTGGGCCGTTATAAAAGTCTATATTTAAAAACCTAGTAAATATTTCACGTACTCGAGATAAGGTACTCTTATTTTAAAAACCTTTACAGTCTTATTCAGAACTAACCTGTCAAAACTTACATACTGTACTAGAATTGCACCGGACTAAGCATACAACCGGTTTAGTCCGACCCCGACAAGATTATCTGAGATTACAAAGACTTTGATCGGATTGCCAATGATTCGCTTAGGATTCCTACACTCCCTGGGAGTACTCGAGACTACCCAAGATTTTCCTATTCCTCGGACTCCCGCCCAGGATTACTCGAGATTTCCGTTAATTTGAAAGGATTCCCAATGATTTCCTTGGTATTCTCAGATTCCTTAGGATTACTCGGGATTACATAAGATTTCCAGATTCCTCGGACTCCCATCGGATTCCTCGGACTCCGCCTAAGATTACCCGAGATTTCCATGAATTTGATAGGATTCCCAATGATTTCCTTGGGATTTCCAGATTCTTTAGGCTTACTCGGGATTACATAAGATTTCCGAGATTCTCCGGACTCCCACCAGATTCCTCGGACTCCCACCTAAGATTCTTGAGATTCCCAAACGATTGTACACCAGATTCCTTGAGTGAGTGACCCCTCGGAGCCGCCTCTGCTTCTCTCCAACCTCCCGCTCCCACTGCTCCGACGCCGCCGATCACTATCGCTCCTTCGGTGCCAGCGACGGAGGCGGCAGCGGTTGAACTCAATCCGCCGCCGATGCTCCAGCTACTGATGAGTAAGATTCACTTGGCTGGCAGCGAGTATACGTCGGCGACGATTGAATCAATATCAACCAATCGCACAGCGCGTTATAATCACCGGATCAGAGCTGGAAGATACTAAACTAGGCATTGGCATTTGCAAGGAAAACGTAGGTTGGTCAAAGTCATGTCAAAGTCCAATGTGTGGCGGTTAGGTCGATGCCGTTTGTACCATCGACGACATAAGTCCTGTAGCACCCTACGGTTGGGTTTGTTTTGCACATGTGGCGTGCCCCTTCCCCCGCCGACCGGTCTTCAGTCGGGGCGTCCTAACGCAACCTGCGCGGGCGGTGCGTTCCCCTCTTCCCGCTTCACCTCCGCGCTTTAAAGCAAACGCTCTGCGAAGTGCTACTGGATTTTTTAATGCGACCGTATGTGCAGCCGAACGCATTGAATTAAAATTTCTTCACGCTGGAACTTCTCACTCTCGACCACTAAGGAAAACATTAAATCTTATATCGATAAGAAAATTTCAGGACTACGACTAAGAATTAAAAATAATAAGTTAGCATGCAACGAGTAGGTTTGCGTCGTTTAAAAAGCATGAGTGCAGAGAGGTGAAAAAGTTACGTTCAGTAGGAGGCGGCAATACCCAGAAAAAAATAGAGCCCATCGTCGCATTGTCCCGTAAATTTAGAGGAGACTATACATACATTCGTTTTATAATGCTTACCCAGTATGCTAAGGTAAAACATTACCCACAAACGTTAGAGATTAGTAACATATTTCTTTTGTCATGATTCAAAACCAAGCCAATCAAGTCATGCAAATTGCGAGCCTTCAATTTTCTCCCAAATAGCTAATAGCTGGGCCGACGAGACGGGGCGGGGGACGGCGGCGGCGGCGGCGGCCGGCGCAGCACGACACGTGGGTGGCTTTCACCTCACTTACTTCACGCCGTCGAGGAAACGGAACGGTTTGATCGACTGCGCGGGACGGCGGCGGCGCGCGGTGCGGCGTGTCCTCTATGTCGAGGTTTATGCGAGTTCATATCGATTTACTAGAAACGCCCACTCAACGGTGCGTTACCTTCACTTCGAAAACGTGATTGGAAATATTCAATTGAGATATGTGGTCATTTACAAATAACATTTGTATGATGCTTGTGTCATCCTGCGAGCATGACCAATTTACCATGGTACTATGTTGTACCATTACGGTACAAAGTTGAGTTCGTTTGACTATGTTAATATCGTATTAGTTCGCACACAATTCAGTTCATCCAAAAATAATATTGGAAGCTGCAATAACAGTTTGGTGTATTATTATACTAGCTGCGGTACCCGGCTCCGCTCGGGTCAATGTGTTGGATTGATTTCGGTCTGAATTATTTACTGGATAAAAAGTAACCCACCAAAAGGCAGGTCCAAGACTATGTATCCATCTACCAAATTTAATCAAAATCGTTTGAACCGATATGGCATGATTGAATGAAAAACATCGACATATTCCCATTTAGAGCTACGTAAACATTTGGGAGTGAATTTTAAAAGCATGTGCCGCCAGACCCTTACTGCACTGGCACTGCTACATAGAAATTGATACAAAACTAACAAAGGCGGGATGAACACTACCACCTTCCTTACTTTTACAAAGTGTGATGAGGAATACGAACCACAGCCACCTTCAACATCGAAAACGTTAAACCCATCCGGAATCTGACTGCGCCCAGAGTTGCTATACGTTGATAAAATACGCAAAGAAATAGGGCGAGTGGTTCGAAGTTATCGCTCTACATGATATCGTGGAACTTTCTGTAGGCCTTTTCAAAACCTACAATTTTCAAGTACATAGTTTTCATTTTTCTCTTAAGTTATTAAATAATTATAATATTTAATAAGTATCAAATATTTAAAAATTACAAATGCATTCCTTGCTCGTTGATCGCTCCTTATATTAATGAAAACCGTATCAAAAAGTCCGTTGCGTGGCTTAGAAGAAGTAAACGAAGAAATAAAGGCAGATAGTGATTACTCCGCCGCCTCGGGGCATTTCGGTTTGTATGACAGCTACATCTTAACGTAATCGAAACTAATTTATATATCCCCTGGCCCGTGTAGTTACATATACGTGTAGTAAGTTTCATCGAATTTGGGTGATCGGTTTAAGAGTTATGGAGGAACATACATACATACATACATACAGAACTGATTTCTAAAAATCATCAATTTAGTCTTAGTATCATACATAAAGTCTACAAACGAAGTATCTTAGAAAACAAAGCAACTTACTCCATAAACACCCCTTACAGATTTATGATTAGTATAGATATATATTATACTATATATTTTATTTCTGAGGCGTTGTTCAAGTCCAGCCTTGCACAATTTCCTTAAAGTATTATTTCTAAAGCTTTGTGTCCTTCCTTCACGGTTGAATTACATATATAACATTATTTGATAAGCGAGGTACTTGATTAGCACGAAAAAGGTTACAGTAGTATCATTTTCATATAATTTTTATTATGTGGTTTGCCTCCTCTGAAATACCTATCTGTTACTAAACCTTAGTGTGACGATAAAATAATTTACTCACATACATAAGATCAGTAACTACTGTCAATAGTGTGCGCTCTCCGCGCTTACATAAAAAAATACAATAATTCGTTCTAAGTGTTTTTAGTTTTTGCCAAAACTCGTTAGCAAACGGACAAATAATATTAAATCCAATCTTTGTTTTGGTAAACGAATACACAATTTAAAAAAACCAACACAGCAATGACGCACGTAATAATTACGTTTTGCAGACTAGCAAGAGGCGGCGTTGGCGCACGGGGCGGGAACGCTGGTGTGCAGTTCAAACAAAATGCGAAGTGAGACACGCCTGTCTAAATCTTCCTGTTAACCCCACCATGGTAAGATAACTCGCTGGGTGAACAGCAGGTGAAGGTGAAAGTTTAAACCTGACAACTGATGCTAACTGTCAAACAAAGTGTTATTCGGCCAAGTGCAGTGAAATTTACCAGTTGGCATAGTATAAAACGAAACTAAATGACAGATTTAATCACTATATTGCCTGTTCCCTTGCTATTCATCTGGCGAGTTATTTACCATGGTAAGCCCCCACTCCCGGATCCCACACGGCTGACGGCTGGCTTGAGAGTGTGTGCGTGCGGCAGGTGGCGCGCGACGGCGTGGTGGTGCGCACGGCGCGCGCGCTGGAGGTGGTACAGGCGAGCGGGCCCGGCGCGCGCGTGCGCGTCACCCGCTCCGCTTTCCACTCGCAGGGGCCGCTCTCCACCACCTTCCTGCTGCACTCATCTACTAGGACTGTGAGTTTACCATTTCATGTACTGTTCTTGCACACACGAGGAAACAGTTAACGGCTATAAACTGACATCAGAGCCCCTAGTCCGACTTGTCACCTAAATTGACGTCTACGCTAAACCGATAGACTAGCGTTTTGAAATGTATGGCAACATTGAAAAACGCGCGCAGTGGGCGTTAAGCGAACTAACATTTGCGAATCCGAGTTTAATTTGTGATTTACGCCATCTCTGCGTTTTCATACAAATCGGTAATCCGAGTTTGATTTTTGCCAGCTTGAAGAAGTAAAACTACAGAATAAGTAGTTAATATGAGTTTGACTTTTTTATGTAACTTCAAAGTACCGGAAACGCCAATTTAGATGAGAACTCGGACTGAAAATATTGTAAGCAGACATATAAGTATTACAATATCATGTTGCCCATAATGCATGTCAGGCTTGAGGCGATGAAGACGGTGGGTGTCAATTCCAGGATATGCCCCTAATTGTTCTTAACCGAGATTGAAATGTGCATTTTCTTTGAGAATGCAGGTTACTCTATGGTTCGGAACCCATGTAAAACTGTAGAGGAATCCTTAAACTCCTACTTTCTAAAGGCATTGAATGAAATATGGTCAAAGTAGCAATGCAAAATTGTGCTTGTAACATTCTCACATATATACGGAAGATACTGGCATGGCACCAAATTCCTTTAGGAATTTATTGTTTTTGACTAATATCATGATTGTATGTAGATCTAAAATTTGCCATCCATTTACTTTACTATAAATAATACATACATATACATATATACATAGTTTTTTATTCATAGATTTTATCGTCTGGAGCCGACGGTCTCTTATCGCCTTCACTCGTGTCGAAGCCGCTGGAGCTGTCGTCTACGCCACTGGAGGCTGTGTCCGACGACGGCGAGGGCGAGACCCCTTACCGCGTCAGCGAGCCCGACGACACAGACATCTCGGAGCCCAGCAAGTGGCGCGCGCCCGGCGCCCGCCGCGGCCCCAGCGACGACTCCTCCTCCGCTGACAACGCAAGTCTTGTCGACGCTACCGGCAGACCTTACTTTGGCGAAACGCCCGCACGGGCTAGCTTCCACAGAAAGTCCGCCGGAGTTCCGCTCATGAAAATATCGGAGCACGCCAGGTGCTTGGAGTCGAGCGTCGCCAAGTCGGCCGTCACTCAAATGCGTGATGAATGGCATGATAGAAGAAACAGTTATGGCTTCGAAAATACGCCCCCGAACGAAATTAAAGCATTATCAGAAGACGAAAAAATCGGCATGGAATCTTCAACAGACAGTGGCATCTGTAAATCAACAGAGATTGTAAACATTCCTATTGACAAGTACAAGCCTTACGATGTAGGCGAAAACCAAGAAGACGTGTCGATAGAGAATGATAAACATGAAACTTTTCGAGACTGGCTCGTGAAGAATCGTTCAATGAATACTTCCAAAGCCGACTTCTCTCCAACTCAAAGGAATACCCGTGACAAAAATACAAACGGGTCCAGGATCAACGTAAGACATGGAAAAATTTCTATAGCGATATCGCCCTCGTCAGAGTGTGACAGTGATGACAGTAAAGACAGTAAAAATAAATTAATGCAGGGAATCAACGACAACTTTGATAAGAGGTTTAAAAAGGTAGGTTTTAGCAAAACAGAGTTGCATTTCACAGCTGAGTCGGGCAAGGTAAAAATAATTGAAACTGATGATAAACCTCCTCCAACTAATGATTTTCGTAAACGAAGAAATGTTTTTGAACCAATAAGAGACAAAACTGAAAAACCAATAACTTTGTTTGGAGGAGGATCTTATTCAATCGAAAGCAGTCTTACTGATAATCTCCATTATAGTAGCAAAGAGAATAATGACCTTTTCGACCGATTGAACATTGAACAAGATACCGACCTTGCAATGAAAAGCATATTGAAAAATAAAATTCCAAAACCTAAACCTTACCTTTTAGGCGCTGATTCAGAGTTTGGCGTGAGATCTAGCTCAGATGACAACATATGGGGTGTGCGCTTGCGAAGAACTTCTGAGGATAAGGGGGAGACGGATACAATGAAAACTAAGATATCCGTTCTAAATGAGTCTCTCAAGGACGCAAATAGATTTATAAAAAAACATCCACAGGAACAACCATTTCAAATTATTACAAACAAACAAAATGATGCTCATCGCACTTCAAGGGAATGGAAATCAAGTAAGTAAATTTTCTGTTTCGGATTGCATGAAAAATGCAAGCGAGCGGTACAGAAGCTTTTTTTTTTTGTCCATCTGCAATCAGTGCACGCTATAAGCAGGTTTTTTGAGTGCTTTGAAGACTAGAATGAGATAGTGGCTCCCTTTGGATGGCTATCTCTTATGAGTAAGTATAAGCATCCTATGTTCTCTTGTCTAGGTTAGCAATAACACGGCGCTTCAATCTTCTGACATTATCTGTAGTATCGGTAAGAGCTACAGCCAGCTTGTTGACATGAGCCGTTTGTCGTTTAGAGTAGCATTTGGAGGCATTTTTATTTCCTCTTTCGTGCGTTTCTGATGTTTTCACGAACCATGGGGCGTTTGTGATTGTGCGGAACACATTATTCTGAAGGCGTTGTAGGATTTCCAGGTTCGAATTGCTGGCTGTTCCCCAGAGCTCTATTCCGTATGTCCATACAGGCTTCAGGATAGATTTGTAAAGCTATTTAACTATTCAAAATACAACTGGAGGGTAGAAGGTTTAAAGGATCTTTAAATAAGACTGCAAGAAATATTATTATTATTGTCAGGGTCGAGTATTTTATAAAAGTTATCAATATAAAATGCTCTGAAAAAAATACTTCACAAAATGTCGATCTTGTGTCTAACTAAAACCTGCAGGAAAGTCTATTTATATAATTTGGTTTATAAGCATTTGTTAAGAACGAAAAATGAAAAAACATATATTTAAAATAAACTTTTAGAACTTTGTTAGCCTGAACTTCTCTAGAACTACTTCTTACATTTTTAAAGGAAACAATTTGTATGCTATGTAAATACAATTAAAACATTATATTAGCTTGACTATCTGAACATACCGCTCAGATCCAATAATGACTTGTCTATTGGGTAGCTCTAATTTTCATGAATGAATATTGCAGGTCCCGGAGATTACGTGAACCTCAATGATGTGCATAAAGAAATGAAGCCTCTTAAGAATGCGGCTTCAACACAAACACCACATGAATTTATTTTCAGCGCTAACAATAGTATTCACAATCATATCATTCAAGCGATGGCAAAGGAAAACAATGAATTCAACACTGATCTCAACATTCCAAATAGTGTGCATGAAAAGATGAAGTTACTCCAACTGTCGCCCACACTGCAAAATCGGGTAAAAACAAGGCACCTGAGGCAGAATGAGTTATCTTATTTTGGGGTCACTACAAGCGGATCTGATAAAACTGTGGCCGGCAAGCAGTCATCAAAAGATATCTTAAAAGAAATAGGAGACATGCCACAGCAGCAGATAACAAAAACCAAAAGAATGCCAAAAAAACAGGCAAAAGAACCTCCTTTGTACCAAAACCTTCCCGTGCAGTATTCAGCAACGCCAGTGCCCGCACCGCGCGTGACCACCAGGGGGCGCGATGTCACCGGCCTTACGAAGGAGCCATCCCGCGGTGCCGAAACATCTCAGTACATCGTCACTGAGCAATCCGATGACGAGGTTAGGGAGCCACCATCAACTCCGCGAAAATCTAAGAGAGTGTTAGATACCATAAGCGAAATTAAGGTCGCTCCTCAAGGATCTGGAAATGGAAATAATAATAGGAGCAGTCCCAGCGTCATCAGAGTTGACACGAGAAGATCGAAATCGTTGACTAGATCAGGCAGCAAGGAGTCAGTGGGGCGATCGCGGGAGAGCTCTGCGGAGGACGACACTCGGAATTCGCGGTCGACCGCCGCCGGCCGGCCGCGCCGCAGCAGGAGTGTTGACCAACGCCCAGCGGAGTCCGTGCCCACGGGCGCCTCACCCCACGTGTCACGACGACACGCCAGACCCCTCAAGTAAGTCATTGTGTAAACACTTAAATTTCACAGTGATATTGTCAACACAATTATTTTTTACTTTCACTAGTGTTTTTACAAAATTCCGGACTTTCGGTGAATATCACGGACTCATTTCAGTGATGTTATTATTTCGCGGGACACTATAGTCATGGTCACATAAAACATCAATATGAAAATAATCTTAACCGTTTAAATATTGTAGGTTTAGGTCCTTATTTTATAATAATCGAATTTGACCTTATTCAACTCCTTATACCTTACTATTTATTGTAACCGTAGATTATAGTTAATCTATGTTATTACTAACATACTCTGCATGTATCCAAGTGCAAAGCCACCAAAAGGATGAATATACAAAATAAATAAATAAAATTCCATCATTTGATACCAACAGAACATCTAACTATTTATTTTGTATTTTTTTTATTTTATATGCATTAGGTTTCTTCACCAGAATGCTTTATTTTCTTTCAATAAATGTTAAAATAAATCGATATGTTTTCAGATCATCTGAAGACTGTAAAGAGAATATCAGGTATGCGGTGCTTGAACAAAAATCTGAAAAATGCAACACTATTTCATCCCGAGCCACAGAATCATTACCGAAAACACTGAACAAGAGTGGTTCTGAAAGAGATAAAAATAAAATTCTCCTACGCCAATGTTCCAATGAGAAAAGATCAATTCCTAAAAAAGAAAATGAAAACTGCGAAAAAGAAAAACACTCAAAAATCAAAGATAGAGCAGGTGTTGAAGAACAAGTTAACAAACGAAGAACATCTCGCACTAAGCCAGAAGAGCATACAGAAAAGCATAGATCTAGAAAGAAAGAGTACATTCTCAACTATGATGACAAGAATGGAACATTATCTTCAATAAGCAAAGAACAAACCAAGCATTCGAGCGGGAGAAAGAACGATAAAGCAGCTTTGGCTAAAATAGAGGAGAGACCTAAAGAGAAAGCTAGAACAAGCAGAGTAACAACAATGGAAGTTAAAAACCGCCTATGTAAGCACATAAATATAAATTATTTGTATTATTGTTGGTTATGGTCCAAGTGCACGAAAGAATTTCTACGTCAACATATGGTTAAAGCTCGATCAGTAAAAATTTGTATTGCACATAATTTAATTATAACGTTAATCTTTTTAACCTTCATTCAATTCATAATCTGTATCGACCCATTTATTAACGTCAAAGTTGTGATACAATAAAACATTAAAATGTCGAAAGGTACTATTTTGGCGTATAGATGCGACATCAAATACAAAGGTCGCCATTGATAGAACCCGGTATATAAAACTTGTATTCCTTGTGGTCTGGATCTCGGTGGCAATATGAGTAATCTGAGGTGCTGCCCACAGCTGACATATTGGATGTTGGAGAAGGTAGCATGGCCGCGCCCAGAGCGAATTGTTTGTATGAACATAGCAATTTCATTTATCAACTGTCCCAGCTTTATTATACTGTGGGAAAAGATGTTGAGTTGCAATGTAGAACTTTTTTTTGCCAATTGTTTTGAGGGAATATATCTGTTACAACTCCTGGCAATCTAACTTTGACGAAAATAAAATATGTTTTGTGTGACTGTTTTTAAGTGACAGACGATTATCTGTTATATCATCATTAAATATAAACATAACTGATAATGTTTTACGAACCATCCCGCACTTTATTATCATTAAAAAAGGAAAAAAAATGACGAATCCGAGTGTGTAATATACATCTAATGGAGGAAATAAAGAAACTGAAAACTGAAACTGAATTACCAATGCTTGTCTTGTCTTTTCAGTGCCATCCTACGAACTTCCCCGTCACACAAAAAGCACAGAACACAAGACCTCGAGGAGGAAACCTAAAGAGTATGTACACAATACTTGCCAACTATTATGAAAACTAGTCACTCTACACTTGCCTACCTTTATTATTAATATGTTTAGGGTTGTTAAACAATATTTTTTCCATTATAAGCCTAAAGTAAAAATCTGTGATAGTTTTCAGTTGCAATAATGGACTTCTACGAGAAGAATTTCCATATTGTGGATGTTGTACATAAAATATTATGACAGTATTTTAGGCAAATCTTGCCAAATAGCGTTTAAACCCTATTTTAACTTGTTTTATGTTTTTGAACTGGCCGTTTCCATTTGTTACAGAGAGTCATCTAATGAAACTGTAAGGATTACAAGGAAACATTAAAAACGGATGTCAACCCCACAAATTCCATACAATATAATTATTAACAGACTGTTTAATATCAAAATATAATAAAACCTACCATAACTAAAAACTACTGTGTATTGCTGTGATGTTTATAAAATATTATTTTAAGTTTTTATTAATGCTTAATGCGTGATTTAAGAATAATTTACAGAATAAATATTTATAAAAATATATGTAAATTCCATAAACAATTTTCACACTTTTTAAGTTTTGAATAATGGTAACTCTTTTAATAATTTTTAATTGTTGTAATATTTTAATGTAACAAAATGTTTATTTAATAATGAAGATTCCTATAATGTCCGTTTCACAAGGATAATGATCCATGCTGATTTTAGAATTCTGCTATATTGAAATAAAGATAGCACCCTTGCCCGATTACTACAATGTTGTTTTGAGTTTTATTACAGTTATCATAGTGTTATGAACTAAGGGTGTTAGGTTTGCGATCATATCACTAGCAGTTCTTGCAATACTTCATATGTTTCGTAATATTACTTAGTTGCACTCAATTGATTTCTATACTATAACACACCTACTACTACGTATTTACTATTCCTTTTTTTATGTAACTGATTGGACATGGATGGCTAATACCACAGCCACCATAATTAAATATGAACACCACATTTGATGCAATGCCAGGAGCTTCCCTTTATGAGCATAGCTGCATTGAACTGGATGGCTAGTACAGACATTTTTTCATTTTCTTTGACGATACTTTTTATCCGATGTGATGTTACCAAACTCCGAACAGGCTTAACCCTACCACCTAATTTAGATTGTAGGGTTAATCCTGCCCGGGTTCGTACCATTGCATTGAATGAACGATGCTCGAAGCGGCAATGAAAATTCAGTTCAGCGGCAGTTCAATGTAGCCGAGCAATGTAAGGAAGGTCCTGGCATGGCACCTAGTTCCCTTGGTGTGTTAGGCAAATATCTGACGGGCAGTTCGGTATTAGCCATCCATGTCCAGTTATATATAGAAAAACCTAGTAGGATAAGGGGACCTACTGTTTTACATGGATTCCAAAACATAGACAACTCGCCATCGTGAAGAAATGCACTTATCCAACTAAAAAAGAGAAAGAAAGCGGTGCATGGAAGGGGCAAGATTGAACCTAGGCCTCTCACATTGGAAGCAAGGGGCCGTGCCCTGAGCTACGAGATGCTGCAGCTTGTTGTTAAATATTTATATAATATTTCGATGCCATTATTTCAGCATTGCAATATTGAAAGTGTCCTTATGAAAAAAGTCAAGCATTCTAATGCGAGGTGGCAACACAGTTTTGAGGTTGATACTAACCTACTCTATAACCTTCCGCCATCCTGAATGACCACTCACTCTGAGTCAGCGTTGCCCGTTTTCCCACCATCAGCAAAGCATCGTTAGTGTTAAGTAAAATATATTTCTTCATACTAAGCAAGTACATGCGTCTCTTTTTCAACTTTTTTTTTTATGTGACTGGACATGGATGGCTAATACCACATCTTCTGTCATGGTATTAGCCCAACACACCACATGGGAACTAGGTGCCATGCCAGGACCTTCCTTATATTGCACGGCTACATTGAACTGGATGGAAAACACGGACAATTTTCATTGCCGCTTCGACCATCGTTCATCCAATGCGATGGTACAAACCCGGGCGGGATAAACCCTACCACCTAGTAAGTAAGGAAGGGGACCTACAGTTTAACGTGGCATCCGAACCACGGCTAGCCTCTCTCAACGGTCGAATGGTCACCCATCCAAGACCAGACCGGACCCAGCGTTGCTTAACTTCGGAGAGCGATAAGTGTCGCGCCACTGGGCCATTGAGGCTGACAACTAATTTGATATGTATGTAAAATCAATCGTGAAGTACTCGTATCTACACATTAGTTAAAGAAAGAAAGCTGTAAGTGAAAGAACTTCTTTAAAGCATAGAGCAAGACTGGACTAGAACCAGGAAGAAGACCTTTCGGGGGCAGTGCGTCTTCCAATTCCGCCATGCTTTATACCACTCCTTCCACCCATAATCAATAAGTGTTTAAGATTCTACACACTGTTGTTTTACTGCTTTACCTGCATTGCGAACATTAACTGCAAAAAGTAAACATTCGATCATATTGCCATCATCACCAAAATCGTATTCGGCGCTCATCAGACGCTAGAGCCAGTCCTAGGTTGACTTATGCAAAATAAACTTTTTTATACTAAGCAAGTACCACACCTTTTTTCAATGAATAAGATATGTATGCATGTAGCAACGACCGTGAATCAGACTACTGCTGTTTCGATTTCAGCTTTGCACTATGTTTATAAGGCAGTTTTTTTTACAGCTTTATTTTTTTAATTAACGTGTCCTTGCATTATGGACAATATCGCAAAATCTGAATCAGACCCGATGGTGATCAGATAAATCCCGAAATGCATTTCACATGTGATTAAAAATGTTTGATGAAAACTTGACAACTTTTAGGGATTGGGAATTGTTAGCGCCTAGAAGACAATTTCGGTATTTAAATTCGCTGTCGGCGTACAAAATTGGTCTTGGCCGATGGGCAATGCAATAATTTCTTCAATTTCTTCCAAAAACCTACACAACAGTTTTAGGGTGGGTGAATTTTTGCATCCCTTTTGCGTTGAAGTAGAAATCCATAATTTACAACATGTCCCTCGAGCTGCTTGTCGTACTTGTCAAATGTACAGTTCCATAGAAAACTATCATACCTAAGGAATACAGCTTAAAATTAAACAAGTACAGCATATTAGTACTAGATTGGATAATGAAAAATGTTTTGCTGTTGAAGTCTGAGCAAGAGAATTAACAGAAAAATTCTCTACGATATCTTTAAGCTGCCACGATCGTCGCTAACCTCATATATGAAGGCAACCCACATATATGGATAGAAGTGAGAGTTGTGCGTCCATTGGTTAGCGATGTCGAGGTAATAATGTCAAAACCAATATAACCAAATAAGTCATTTTAAAAAGAGAATCAAATTGTTTATTTCTGAATATTAAGCGACTATAAGACAAGAGACACTTGGTACCTACGAGGCCGCAGGCTACACAGTGTGGAGGGGGTCGCGGTCGACGGCACTGACGGCGACGTGCACGGCGCCGCCGAGCAGCGCGGCGAGCTGCGGCGCGAACGTGCGCAGGAAACCACGCTCCGAGTCCGAGTGGTTGGTGAGCACGACGGAGACGCCGCGCTGCGTCGCATCCAGCACGTCGTGGTGCAGCATCTCGCCTGTAACCACACGAGGCCGCAGGTTACACAGGGTGCGGCACGGCGACCTGCGGCGCGAAGGTTTGCTCCGAGAGCACCGCGGAGACGCGGAGTCGCATCCAGCATGTCAGGGTGCAGCATCTTGTCTGAAATCGTACGAGGTCAAAAGCTACACAGGGTGCAGGAGGTGGGTCGCGGCCGACGGTGATGGCGACGTGTGCAACGCAAAGTGCACATCTTGGTGCAGCATCTCATCTCCAACGACACGATCTTACAACGGTACAAAATAAACATGCCACCAGGATACTGTCAAAGCCTTTTAACAGATTTTTGACAATCACATCCATTTTCATATTCTAAAAAATGGTGATATTGTGACAGGGGTGGCTCACTGGGGGAGCAAAACATGTGTCAGCCCTGAACAGCCGCACAATTTGGAGCTGCATCTTTCGGGGCAGAGCGCTAAGCTTAATTTGGCGTAAACATTCTCGACGTACCTGGAGTTTTATTGCTGCCGTCATAAACAACTGCGGAAGGCTTTCAGTTTGTATGGAGATGGCCATCTATTACGAAGTAATTATCAGTATTATCTTTGATTGTGATTTCATTAAATAAAGTAAGGTTAGGTTTTATATTCACTATAGTAAGTATAGGTATTCATTATTGCTATTTCAAGCACATTATACATTTTGAAATCGTTATGGAAAATTGAGCAAATACGATTAAGGTGGCCCAACCCAGCGGGCCTAACTCATTCGCGGGCTCGGTACAAAACCGTGCTGTTGCGCTCTGGGACCTTCTCTGTTTCCAAGAATAAGACAGGCTCCGTGATAAGGAAGATGCAACATGTCCACAAAAAAGACAATGTGCATAGTGTATGATTTGGTAAGATTTACGAAAATTTTGATTTAAAAACGACTTATAGCTAAAAGTAAACCACGACCGCTGTAGTAAAAAATCGAAAAAAACCAAATAGATTATAAATCTTGATTACATGAGCTGTGTCTGATGACCAATCTTTTTAAGATGTACTTACTTTATCATTGCGTAATCCACCTCCAAAGTTATTGTATAAAACGCGCGAAAAATGCGAACTTTCGGACCTTATAACTTAGAAACCAAACACAATTTTACCATGCCAATGGTCATCAGACATCTAGTTCGATCAAATAAAGCTATTTTGAGCAAAATTTTGGATCTCTGACAAGAAATATGGGCGTGATCTTCTTTCCCCTTTTGTATGGGGAGATGAGCGGGATGGGCCACCTTAAGAGCAAACGTAGCCGTGAGCCGGTACTATTCGCACAAATCAAATGCAGGAGGAGTTCTCGTGAGGGCTTAAGACTCTCAAAGGTATCTGCTCCAGATCACCTGTTAGATAGAGGTCCGCTGAGACACCCTTCAGCACGGATCCGCCTGAGCCGGCGCACAGCGCGACTCTGCGCACCTCCGCCGCATCCCCGTTGGGGGACTTGCGGGCCGGCGCCAGGCGCACATGCGTCAACCCAGTCAGCTTCTTAATCCTGTCGACTGCATCATTCAGAGTCACTGCTTTCTCCAGAGTCAGCAGTCTGCAATTATGCACAAAAGTCATTTTGTAGGGCGAAATTATAATATATTACAACTGTAAATACACTTTACGGACGTCATATGATATGTCCATTCGGACAGACTCGACACCGTCTACCGCAGCCAATGCATCAGATCGCAAAGCATCCAATCAAGTGGACACAACTTAAATGCATTCTTACCTAAGGCTAAATATTTTTTCTTTTTATGTGACCTGACATGGATGGCTAATACTACACAACTACCGTAATATTAGCCAAAGACACCACATTCCCGAAGGAATTCGGTGCCATGCCAGGACTTTCCCTTTATGAGCACGGCTACATTGAACTGGATGGAAAACACGGAAAAATTTTCATTGCCGCTTCGACCATCTTTTCATCCAATTCGATGGTACCAACCCGGGCGGGCTTAAACCCTACCACCTAGTAGAGGAAGGGGATCTATAGTTTTACAGGATTCCGAACCATGGAGCAGCTCACATTCGTGACGAAATGCACTTATCGAACTCGGAAAGAGAAAGACAGTGGTGCATGTCAGAATTGAACCCAGACCTCTGGTACGCTAGGCCAGTCCCCGCGCCACTAGGCTACGAGCCGCTCAACAATAATCAAATGTAACAAGACTGTATCGATATGGCAATAAGTGTGGTAATAGTCATCTATGTCCAGTTACATTAAAAAGACATCCACCTTCCACCGCCGATGTCTGGGGCGGAGCCCGGCAGTATGGGCTGGGAGCTGGCGACGGGAAAGCACGAGGCGAGCCAGTCGTTAACGCCGCCCCGTACGCTGTCCCAGCTGGTGTGCGGCGAGTACAGAGCGATGCCTCGCTCCAGCAGCATCGACACCACCTGTTCCTTCCAGCTCCTGCTGGCACAACATACGAGTACCATTTGTCTCATTAATTCAACGGGTAATGCAGCAGTTTGGGGGTACAGGTTCGAACTTCACCGATAAATGGATAAATGGATGAATACGGACGGTTTTTGAGCGGCTTGTAGCCTAGTGGCACGGGGACTTGCCTAGCATACCAGAGGTCTGGGTTCAAATCCTCGACCCGTTCATGCACACCACTTTCTTTCTCTTTCCGAGTTGGATAAGTGCATTTCGTCACGAATGCGAGCTGCTCAATGGTTCGGAATCCATGTAAAACTATAGGTCCCCTTTCCCTACTAGGTGGTAGGGTTTAAGCCCGCCCGCGTTGGTACCATCGCATTGGATAAAAAGAGCAGCAGGAGAAAAAGAGAAGCGGCAAGGAAAAATTGTCCAAGTTTTCCATCCAGTTCAATGTAGCCGGGCTCATAAAGGGGAAGGTCCTGGCATGTCACCTAATTCCTTCCGTTAATGTGGTGTATTTGGCTTATCTCATAGCAGTAGTTGTGTGGTATTAGCTATCCATGTCAGGTTGCATATAAAAAAAGTGGAAATAATAATAAACAAAGAATCACAATGATTTGCATAGTCCTTCAGGTAAGTTGATTTAGACTTTCACAGTTGTTACACATTATTATTAAAATGTTTTCGGACAGCGATGTTATAAATCGCTTACTTGTTTAAGTCGACGTTTTGTCCACCGCATTGTGGACTTCTTAATAATAATAATAAACTTCTTTATTGTACACCATTATAAAACAGTTTACAAAAGGCGGGCCTAATGCCAAAAGGCATTCTCTTCCTACCTACCCTTGGGATGTAGGAAAGGTGCAAGGCGGCAGACAAAAAAGGATAAAAGAAGTAAGATTTTTTATCAATAAAGATGTATATATATATACTTAACAAGAATAAATATACTTACATTCTAATACTAATACATACAGATACATATAATACATAGCTTATAATATATATTTAATTTAAATATATACCAATATTTGTGTATATACATTTATTCTTATATGAACCTATTTTTGTAACAGAGAGCGAGCAAGAACTTATATAAATGATAAAGTTTAAATATAATTTAAATAATAGGACTTCTTCAGGACTCGCGGCGCGACCTGGAGGACTTCCGACACGTCGTACAGTCAGAAGTCAATTTGTCAACTTGGATGACGTGTCGGAAGTCCTCCAGGTCGCGCCGCGAGTCCTGTAGAAGTCCACAATGCGGTGGACGAAACGTCGACTTAAACAAGTAAGCGATTTATAACACTGTCTATCCAAAAACATTTTAAATACAATACTTCAGGTAAAGTACTCACGTTTGGGTTATCGCCTTCAGTGGAGCGAATATTGGAGGGTGATAAGAAATAATTAGTTCACACTCCATTTCCCGTGCTTCCAAAGCCACATCAATTGTCAGATCGTTTGTCAGGAGAATTTTCGTTACTGCCCTGAAAATAACATACAATACATTATTTTATAATATTTTATAAAAAGTTTATTGTTTATTTGTCATCTATACTATAGCCCTGTTAATAATAAACCCAGATCATCATCTGAATAGTTATACAATGTTTTGTCCTTTGCATCGACGTGCAGTTTCGAATTGGAGAGAAAGGGATAAAACATTGTATAACTATTCAGACGATGATCTAGGTTTATTAGCAAGGGGGTAAGAGTCTATAGGATATTGATCTGATGTTAATCTTAAACTTAGTAAGCGGTATTTGTGTGCATACCTGGGTGTGAAGGGCTCTATAAGAAGACCAGTATTGTCCCAACTCTCAGCCAAATGTTTTGGAGCGAATGATTCCAAGGCTTCCAGCACTGTCTTTAAATCCAAGCCCGTGCTATTAGTCATTGCTGCGGATGCTTTAGAAAATACTGGATTTACAGTATGAGTATATCTTAGGGCTTTTTTAAAGATAAATAAGTGATTTAATGACTTGAAAAACATGGATCTTTAAGGGCTTTTTAGTTCCACAACCTGAAAAAAAGAAGATGATTCTTAAAGTATTTCAAAATTTTTAAACAGTAATGCAGTAAGTTACTCGCAATTTTGGTAGGGAAATTGTCACCATTTTTGGCCTATAGCACACAGATGACAGTAAGATTACAGTGACTTTTAATATTTCTCGTTTTATGTGTTCTTGTACAGTATCCTAGGTTGGGTATAGAATACTTAAAGGTAGAAGGCAATGAGCTGATCTATCTGAGCTATCAATTCAGTTAGTTCGTTAGTTTGCAGGGCAAATGTTTTTCCGCTCTAAGACTTCTTCTTGAGAGGCCATTTTGGGTTAACAGGGGGTGGTGACTGTGTAAGCCAACCCAGCTCTACCCAGAAATCCAACAGGTTTTTTAAATTCCTACAGGCTGCTGTAGGAGTCCTGGTGCTTCCAAGGTCCATGCCCATTGGTCGGCCATACTCCTGCACTTGGGCGGTTGTTTCTGATGTCTCCATGCACATGGTAACAGAAAGCCCTATGACGTATATAGGGCATTCTGTTACCCCCAAATTATACAGGTGCTTATTGAGTTGGCAGTGTCCCGTCGTTATTCCCAAAATTGTACGTAGGACAGTCCTTGCAGTTTACGCGTAATGCGCTTACTCAAGGAGGGGATGAACTCTATAACCTGGCACTCTACTACGGTAGGGGTAGCCACCCATTCGTGCTCTCTGTAGCTTTGTGAGTTTTGTTTCGTATTAAAACTCATCAACTAGCCTGTTAAATATATGCGATTCAAGGTTCTTTTGTTCCTAATTTTACAATCATAATGTAGAAGAAGACTAATAGGTCTGCCGTTAACATAACAAACTCCAATGCTTAATATGCTGATAACATAAATTCCAATGCTGGCATATTTTCATGGCAATGGCAAGCTTGCTTTCACAGATTGAAGCGCTGGTTCCACGGTACTACTATTACATTCTGTATAAAATAAAATACAATATTATTGGTGAAGTCTCTTCCATTTAATTGATTGACCTGATATTAGGTATTAATTACGCTCTTACTATTACTTACGCTTGAGATATTTGGGTAAGAAATTATCTATTAATAATGGAATTAAGATGGATGTGCAATAAGAGAGGACTTCTAAGACCACATACCACTATACCATTATGATTTAGGGTACCTAATCTTATGAGCTGAATGAATGTAAGATTTAATTCATGCAGCACTTTCTTTCTTGTTCTAATATAAATAAATGCGAGCTATTCCATGGCTCCTTCCTCTATTGGGTGGTATCATCGCACTGAATAAAAATACTGTTTAAGCGGCATTGAAAAATTGTCTGCGTTTTCCATCCAGTTCAATGTACCTTCATAAATTTGTTCCTAAAAGGAAGGTCCTCGCATAGCACCTAATTCATTCGGGAATGAGGTGTTTTGTATTAGTTGACTTATGTAAAGCAGTTTCCGCTGTTGCAGTGTTTTAAGGAAAAAATAAAAAATGCAACAAAATATTTTATTTCCATGTCCCTTAAAATACAACTATGTACACAGGAGATAAGCATAAGTATGGATTGCTCCCACTGGAATTAACAAACTCTATTCTACAAATTTCCATATTTTGATTTCTCCATCATCGCTGCAGGATGCGAGCTGAAGGTCACCCGTTGGTGCCCAGCGCACTGCGTTGACGTCCTGCGTGTGTGCCTCATGTGCGGTGCACACTAGTTCCCACGTCGGCTCATTAGGGTTTGACTCCGGAACCTCTCTGAATACACGGATAATGTCGTCACCGCACGCCGTCGCGAGTAGCCCGCTCCGCTGACACCAGCTGATATCGTAGATAGTTCTAGTGTGGTAGCCTGACAATGTGCAAACACACTTCCACACAGATTCTCGGTCGGTGACCATGACACCCTCTTGATTGTCCGGTTTGTACTCCTTCCATATTTTGACAGTTCGGTCGTCGCTGCAGCTGGCGAGGCGTTCACCGCTCTTGTCGAAGGCGAGGCCCCACACAGTGGACTGGTGTGACTGAAGCGTAGCCACGCAGGTCCAATCATTGTCAGATGGGTCCTCCTTGTATATCTTGACCGAGTTGTCATAAGACGCTGAGGCCAAAATATCCAGCGTAGGGTGCCATACCACCTGAAAATGGGTGAAAATGTTTTTCAATTAACGGATATCTGGGTGAGTATTATGAGCAATGATTTCGTAGTGGATCTGGGGCCAGCAATGTCGGCAAGGCAGACAAAGAGGATGACTGGCCTCTGCGCGCAATCTGATTTCATTTTATGTTCGCAAAAAAATATGTTAAGTTATTAAGCTATCAATAAATAATGCTATTGGCGATATACTGTTTTCATGCTCTACTAGTTCCATTAATTTTTAGATTTTTAAAAATTTTTCAAGACATAAGATGTATGTTTTTGCCTTAATGACTAACCTCACATTTAAGTTATTGCTCACATTTAAGTCACATCCAATCATGGTATGATTGGATGTGACTTCATTTGAAACTTGTCGGGTTTAAAGGAACGATTTATCGTTCTTGAAAATTATTCATGTAAGCCTCACTTGAATAATTAATATTGTACCTATGTGCGGAAAAAAAATTACTTTGAATACATTGAATAAATTGCTTTTTGGTGGGGTTATATATTCTCGAAGAACATTTGTAGTGGGTCCTTTTGTTTATTCGGCGATAGCCAATATTGAATTTGGAATGCGACAAAGGACAATCATTTCAGTTACAGTATATGATAAAGTGATAACTGAGGATAACTTCATTAGTGCATGGCATGTAAATCGTAAATACATATATAAAATTGACGTTGTAGGGAGGACTTATTAATTCAAGAAGTTAGAAAGCAAAAATTTTTCTGACAATCCTAGAAATTGCCACCCATAGCGGGCGGGAATTCGTAGCACTGCATGACCCTGGCACTTTTTCAACAGTCCCCTATTTTTCCTACACTAAACCTTCTTCATCGTCCATCCGTCATGCGATATACATAGGTACCTTTTTGACATCTTGGTGGTGAGCATTAAGCACGGCGGCACACTCAAACTCGTCATCGCCTGCCACTTCCCACACCCACACTGATTTATCGCGCCCCGAAGTTGCCAGCAGTTGTCCTGACGGCGACCACGCCACACTTTTCACCTCATTCTCGTGACCTTCCAGTGTTGCAATGGACTCAAACTGGCCTGAAATTAAAAAAAATAACAATAGGGTGACATCATACACTGCATTTGAGAACAAGCACGCCAAAAAGGATGTGAGTTTGTATTCATATCCAAACATAAAACATAAATAAGACACATAACAGTTTTAATTGTGGAATTAATAATGTAATTATAGAGTGTTTTAAAACAGTGAATTAACAAAATAATAGTAGGTAAACTCACCACTTTTCTTATCCCAAATGGCAGTAGTGGCATCGAAACTCGCTGATGCCATAAAATTGCCACATGGTGACCAAGAAACCTCTCGAATGGTTCTCTGGTGGCCATCTACTAAAACTGTCTTGCAGAACCAAGTGTCAGCGTCCTTGCTCCATAATCGGATTGTTTTATCTTCGCCACAGGAGGCAATGGTGTTCCCGAGAGGGTGCCATGACACGTTCCACACTCGGCCGCGGTGGCCCGATAACGATTGCTGCACCTCCAAACGGGCCATCTATACCGATGCAATCCTGCCCCCTCACCTACGAAAATACATAATTAGACATGCTGAAAGAACAGCCATTTTCTAAGATTTCAAATTTGGTTCTTTCGAGTTCGAAAGTTCAGTGGACAGGATTGATCGAAGAGTGGCATGGAGCATCTCTAATTTTTTTTTTTTTGGGCATTGAAAACGTGTTATTAACGGGTTGAGTTAAAAACCTAAGTTTAGGGGACTTACACTTACAGAAATTATGGCCCCGTTACAACGGACCACAGCCAGTAATAGTGCAATCTATGACCACCGCCTTGATGGACAAATATTAAAATTCTTCAATCCTTTTTAAGCTAAATAAACTTTTGGAGTACCTACCTCCTCCGCAGTAATCTTCACTCGCTGAATCTGCACAAAGACTACAAAAATGTATGCCACCCAGGAAATTATTTATCTGTATTATAGGCAACACATCTGAATTACGTTTGATTGATATAATCGAATCCAAAGAATATGTAAACGCTGATCGAATCCTTTAATCGTATCAAATCAAAATTGTTCTACGAAGTTATAAGCGAGACCACAGATTATTTCGTAAAAACACAGAATAATTACGGAAACGGACATGAATGACGTAATAAAGCGAAGCGCTAAGATCTAAATTATATCTGATCTGAATAATTTAGATCATAATGCCTATTAATTTAGAATAAGATGTCATTATCGTAGTTAAGAGTTTGCTCTTCACCAATGTATGTAAGGTTCTTATTATAATGTTCTTTGTGAGCAGTAGTAATCAATAAATCACTGTAAATAAGTTTGTAAGTATCAATGGAAAAAAAATACAATGACCAACCTGACGAAGTTTCTTGTCGGCTCTTCTTTGCCAGAAGTAATCGACCCGACAGGAAAAAAATGACGACTCCGAGTTTGTAATATAGGTACATCTAATGGAGGAAATATAGAAAGTGAAACTGAAACTGAAAGCACCTTAATATTTTACTTGCGACTATGCGACGCACATAAAACGATCACGGGAACGCGAAAATTGGACTGAAGGCTCAAGTTTGAGTCCGCCGAGTTTTAATTTCTCCAAACTTTTACAGGTTCTACCTGTAAAAGTCAGGCGGCGGGAAAAGGGAGGCGCCATGGGTTAGGTAATTGCCGTGTAGAAAAATTCCAGTGTTCATTACAATCGCTGTATAGACTGTGTACGCAATTCGGAATGTAGGGCCACATGCTGCTCACTGTGTTGCGAAATGCGTATATTTCTGAGAATGCAATATTGTAAGCGTACACGACCGTTCCGAATTGCTTATTTTCACTTCCGTTAACGTCATGTTGACATAAAGGACGTGACTCTAGACCGCACACAAATCGTACAAAGCGCACACGGTTGAGAGCATGTGCTATGCTATGAGCAGTGATATCAATTCGGTACAAAAGTTGTTACTGTATTCGCTTTCTCTGCGATCTTTGCAATGTACGCATTTCGGAACATAGGGGCTGTCAGGTCAGCTCATATTCCGGGAGGTCACGACATTTTTGGTCACAACAAGGTAAATGTTCTCTGTATTCACAGATTAGAGACTGACCTTCTGATGCTATATTGTCGGTCCGCCTGTTCCAAGTGGTTGCATTAGTTGGATTGGTTATACAAGATAAATATTGGTATGTACCTGCTGAAGAATATACTGATTATCTGGACATAATGATTTCTATTAATTATAAAAAAACTGGCCAAGTGCGAGTCGGACTCGCACACGAAGGGTTCCGTACCATCGTAAAAAAATCACGTTTTTTGTATGGGAGCCCCCTTTAATTTTAATTATTTTTTAATCTTACCTATTTGTTGTTATAGCGGCAAAATAAATACACACTCTGTGAAAATTTCAGCTGTCTACCTGTTACGGTTACTGAGATACAGCCCTGTGACAGACGGACGGACGGTCAGCGGAGGATTAGTAATAGGGTTCCGTTTTCACCTATTGGGTACGGAACCCTAAAAAAATAACTATTCGGTTTTTAAATTAAGTACTTAAATATACCTAAAGTTATATCTGTACTCTTAATCACCTATAACTACGAAGTGCAACAAAATATTTGTTCAGTTATTTTCTACTTACTTTCATGCTCCGTTATTTGCAGCAATTTACCATATTATATATTTGTTTGTCGTGATAACTACTTTTTCAGGCGCCTTATTTAAGTAACGTAACCACTTGGCGCAAGGAGTCCCACACATTTAGCTTCAGAGGATTGGTCTCTATCGTGTGAACCCAGTTTCAGCCATTTATATTATCGTTACCATTTTGGTCGCGATCTCCTAGTCTATCAGCTGTCAAACAAAAAGCTGTCAAGTCTTCGGAGGCGGCGCGGCTTGCCCGAAAAATAGCGCGCGAGATTTCCCCGATCTGGCTGACTTTTTGTAGTTAATTTCAATAACGCATTATGGAGCCTTCTACTATTGTCACTCAATTATTGGAGCCCCATCTTAACGCAGATGGGTATAAGATGGCCGAAAGCAACGATGTCCACCGCGCACCAATACACTGTGATTTTATACGCTTGCACGCCGGTAAGCTCTTTTCTATCCAAATCATCTGCATTCCCATCATCTGAGCAAATTAGTATGAATCTGCTTAAATGGACCTACCATGGCATAGGTGACCCTGACCTTAACAATGTTTGAGTTTCTATTGATAACCTCGGTTCAAGTTGGTCAAGAAAACCAGTTTGTCGATGGTTTGCTAAAGTATACGTTTAATGCAGTTAGCTTTAATGCACTTTCGGCTTTCGGCTCGTAGCCTAGTGGCGAGGGGACTTACTTAGCATACCAAGGGTCTGGGTTCAAATCCTCGCCCTGTTCATGCACCACTTTCTTTCTCTTACTGAGTTGGATAAGTGCATTTCGTCACGAATGCGAACTGCTCAATGGTTCGGAATCCATGTAAAACTATAGGTCCCCTTTCCCTACTAGGTGGTAGGGTTTAAGCCCGCCTGGGTTGTCACCATCGCATTGGATGAAAAGATTAACTTATCTTTAACCGTTAACTTCTGTGGCCTGTAGCCTAGTAGTTAACGGCTGAGGTCTCTTGTGTGTAAAACCTTATATTCTTATCCCAGGGTATGCACCTCTATTCCTAGATCCAGCTATTCATCCAGCTCAATGTATTAGTCCTTATTTCAAAGGATGATTTCGGCGTGACACTTTCCAATTATGCGAGTACGGGCTTAGTGAATTGGACGGAAGAGATAGGGAATACAATGTTTATTGGTCTTTCGGCCAGATTCTTACGATTGGCATTTCCTTTTTAGGGTTCCACACCCAAAGGGTAAAAACTTTCCATTATATCTGAGAGGTCAGTCCGAGTTCTCACCTAAATTGGCATTTACGGACCTTCGCAGTTACGTAAAAATGTCGAAACTCCATGCAAGTTTTTACTAGATATTCTATTGTTTTACTTCTTCAAGTGGTCAAAGTCAAACTCGGACTTCAGATTTCTATGAAAACCCAAAGTTGGCGTAAACGGTAATGTCAACGGTGAGAAAGCTGTCAAATCAACTTGGACTCGCAAATGTTAGTTCAATTAACGCCCACTGCGAGTGCTCTTAAATTTCTCCATAAATTTAAAAACACCAGTCGCGTAAACGCCAATTTAGGTAACAACTGGGACTAGGGACTCTGTACACAGTTGATTCACTAACAATTATAAACTAAATTTGAACCTTGCATTAATTACTTCCTTAATTTATGTATGTAGATGGGTCAGCTTTAGTGGGTTGCTCAAACTTCACTGAGCGCTATTGGACGGGAGCCGTAACCGTGGGAGACACTATAAGCGATGTAAAGAGCGAGATGAGCTTGGAACGGTCAGGAATGAGCTCACCCAAGGATTCTACCACAAAAGCCACTATTAATCTTCCGAGCTGTGTCACAGATGGATATTTCTTCACAGATTCTAAAAAGGTAATATTTGTTTTCCAAGTTAAATAACTGAATTAACTGCACTGTCGTTCAATGATGTATAATGTAAGGATATAGTTTTCATTTCAATATGATATGAATGGGAACACGAAGACTACTCGACTTCTTGAGTATTTCAGTAAAGCGGCAGACGACATTCAGGCAAAGTTCCCCTCCGTGGAGTTGATCTTTCTTGGAGCCTTGAACGTGCACCATTTGTCGTGGCTAGGCTCCGACAAGACCGACTTTGCTGGTATGGCTATATGCACCTTCGTTCTGACGCACAACCTGACTCAATTGGTGACACAACCGCCTCCAATGCGCAATGCAAAACGTTTGCTGACCTTAAATCCCACTGGGTCAAAGTATCGGTGCCTGCTCCCTTAAGGTGGCCCAACCCGGCGGGCCTAACTCATTCGCGGGCACGGTATAAAACCGTGCTGTTGGGCTCTGGGACCTTCTCTGTTTCAAAGAATAAGACAGGCTCCGTGATGAGGAAGATGCGACATGTCCACAAAAAAGACAATGTGCATAGTGTATGATTTGGTAAGATTTACGAAAATTTTAATTTCAAAACGACTTATAGCTAAAAGTAAACCACGACCGCTGTAGTCAAAAATTTAACAAAAACCAAATAGATCATAAATCTTGATTAAACAAGCTATGTCTGATGACTAATCTTTTTACGATGTTCTTACTTTACCATTGCGTAATCCACCTCCAAAGTTATTGTATAAAACGCGCGAAAACTTCGAACTTTCGGACCTTATAACTTAGAAACCAAACCCAATTTTACAATACCAATGGTCATCAGACATCTAGTTCGATCAAATAAAGCTATTTTGAGTAAAATTTTGGATCTTTGACAAGAAATATGGGCGTGATCTTCTTTCCCCTTTTGTATGGGGAGATGAGCGGGATGGGCCACCTTAAGCCTGGTGAATTGGGCACATCTTATGTGAGGTCCTGGTGTACGCCATTAGTAGCGCTTAACAGACCGATTTGATTACTATTCGACACATTAATATTTATTATTGTATTTTAACTATTACTATATTTTATTTTATTTTCTATTTGGTGCTAGCATTGTTGACTTTGTAAAATTTAAGTGTAGTTATAGTTTATTTCAAAATCTAGACTTAAGTGAGCCTCTTGCCATGATATTGACAAATAATGAACTTTTTATGCTTTCATTCTATTGTATTTAATTGTAAATGTTTGACGATTCCAAGTGTTCCCTGCGTCCCAAAGGAGGATTCATAAATACAAATAAAAATTGAATTGATGATTTTTTATAATATTATTTCATTAGTGTATCTTTCTTCATTGTCGATTCTACATATGCAATACAGTATTCATTGTAAAAACAGACAGTTACTTTGTTAGTACACAAGGTTTTTTTTGTTTTATGTATTTTTTAATTACATATGTCATATATGCAAATTATTTATTCTGTGTTTTTTTTATTCATGTTTGACGTAACGAGCAGTTTGCCATATTATAAATATGCCTGCTCTGTTTGTTCAACACAGGTGTTACTGACAGAAGACTCTGGCTGCCTTTCCCTGTGGAGCAAGAGTGACGGTGGCGACTGGGGTTCACTGTGGGGCAAGCAGCTGGAGGCGGAACAACATGACGGCGCCATCACTGCTATCGACTGTCTGCAACCTGATCAGCTCTACGTCACTGTCGGCGATGATGCTAATGTTAAGGTGGATATTGTTCTTTTTCAGTTTGTTTGGAAAGATTTATTTCTAATTTATCTTTTGCAACAGGGGCGAAGTTGTTAGAGTCTTATCTCTTGGGCGGGCAACCTATTTTCGCCCCCCTGCGGCTGTGTGATCTGTATAACTCAGAGAATTGGGGAGTTATGCTCATTGCAATGACCAATATGTCAAGTAGCATTTAGCATTTAGATCTAAGTATGGATTTCATAATTGTGCACGGAAAAATATGTTATGTAAACCCGTGATGTTTCTTTGCGGGTTCTTGTTTAATGGGTTGATCGAATCCGCGGATCTTTGTGACGTAACTTGGTGTTGTTTGACTACCAAAAAATTTTAATAAATGAAATGAAATTATGGCTGCATGTAACTTAATCATTGGTTGGATTATGAAACGTTTAGAAAAACCATCCCTATCGCAACATTAACCATTTTTAATTCTCAGCGCTTTATTTTCTTTCTGCTGTCAATGCTTTTTAATATAATTATTGTGGAACTTGTCTTTTAAGCTTACTCCACATACCGTCCTCCAAACTCCTCAAGGAACGAATCAGCTTGACAATAACACTCAAATTAAAGACATCACGAGCTGAATTTTACATAATTTCCAGTGAACTGTGAAGGCGTGTTCTCGAAAGTTTGTGCAATAAGGAATGTGATATGAATGTATGTATGTATAATCGACCGTGAAGCAAGGACACATTAATTGAAGAAAGCCCCTTAAAAAGAACTACTTTACGAATTTACTGCAAGGCTGGATTCGAACCAGCAAAGCATACAACTCGCTAGTATTGCGTCTTCCAATTTCGCCACCTGCTCTCTGGCTCAAAAATTTCTGCCGAGATGCCTCAGTGGATGCCACTATCGAGATGATCTTGCCTGTTCCAGAAAAACAAGAAGTGCATCGGTCGAATAAATACTCCACTCCACCCAAGTCGCATTAATTATGTAACATATGTAACACAACATACGTTGACATCTGCTGATGCTATCTAACTTCCTAGGGCTCCTATTCTTCCATGGATAATCCTGATCATAACAATTTGTTGCACCTTTTTGATAATAACTAGCGCCACTCGTAATAATATTGTATTAACTATTAAATTTTATCTTACATATGTTACGGTTAAAGCCCGATATTGGTTGAAGTCCGAAATATTTTTTTCCTTACCTAAGAATTTCGTAATATACCCGTGTCGACTGCATTGATTTCGAGTTCATGGTAAGAAAAAAATAACCTTAAACAATTTTTTCATACAAAATAAAATTTTAAAGTTTAAATTTTTTCTTGAATTCAACTCTTAATTAGTGCACTCATAGTGCATAAATTCAATAAACTTCAAGGAAAAAAATATGTCGGACTTTAACCAACATCGGGCTTTAATTGTAATATATGCATTGCCATTTATAACTAGTAAGATAAATACGATCGAACTTCACTTAAGAATTTTGTTTGATCATTTAATATACATTTCCATTTATAATATATATTTCTATGTTTGATATAGAACACCTTGTACATCAAAACAGTGTTCTTTAACGACATGTTTATGATCTGTTAATATGCTTTTCTTTCAGATTTGGGAAGCTCAGGACCTGATTTGTATGAAAACATATAGGTACAATGAATCAATCATCTACGACGTGTCTGTTGAGACTGACTCCACGAGCGTGTTTGCCACTGCCTCTATGGACGGTGCCATAACTTTATGGGACATTAATTGCGACAAGCAAGTTAAGGGTAAGGTATTCTAATCTTATTGACTGACCTTTCATGGCCACCACAGGTAGCTCTTAGCCACGTCAATAAATCATACATACAATTATAATCAATAAACAGTCTTAGCATTACCTACTTAATACAAATTGTAAATTTTATGGAATTATGCATAAAGTGTTAATTATATTATCATCTTTTTCAATGACGTATCGACCAGGCCCGGTTTTAGGGTAGGGCGCGGTTGGGCGACCGCCCAGGGCGCCAGATCTAAAGGGGCGCCGGAGGCGCCCCTTTGTATTTGCTCGCTTATTGACCAAGTCCTACTTACTCATAAATTCCCTAAATTTAGCGTCAAAATGGTGGGCAACACTAGAATGAAACGTAGTGTCCGGTCGGAGTTATAAGTTAATTGTCTTAATTATTTAGTTTAAAAAGTCTGAACATGTCCACCCTGAAAAAAAACCATCTGTGTCATAATTTTTAAAACGGAAAGCCGAAAAGGAAATGAATAAAAACAAAAACAATTTTTATTAATAAAGATAAATATGATTTTGATTTTTTGTTGTCATACAAAAAATCAAAATCAGGGGGGCGTAAATGTAAAAAAATTGGTGAGGGAATTTGATAAATTCCCCACCAATCAGAAGCGTTTATATCCATTTGCATATAAAACATTTGCGATCTTACTGGGTGGAATATTTAACCTCGAAATGGTGCAGAAATTGATCGAATTTTATCATATTTTACGCCGGTTCAGTCCCATGGTATCTACATCTGGAATACAAGCGGTGTATCGGTATCGGAGCTTGTCAGGTTGCAGAATGTGGGCGACGTTTCTGCAAGTGAGGAGACTATGCAAGGCGGGAGTATGACGCTGTTGCAGATAAAGCTCTTTAAAGTTTTACTGCGCTTCACTAGAGGTGATATTATTAGATCTTTGGCTCTAGTGTTGTATCCAAGGTAATCTTTATTGAAACGGGTATTTTCCAAATTGTTTCGGTCATACATGAGACACTGTGATATATGTATACTCAGTTGGAATCGTAAATAGTACGAGTCGGACACGCACACCAAGGGTTCCGTACCATCAACACCAAGAAATCCCTTTATTTTTTATATACTTTTATTTTACCTATTTGTTGTTATAGCGGCAAAATAAATACACACTCTGTGAAAATTTCAGCGGACGGACGGACGGACGGACGGACGGACGGACGGACGGACGGACGGACGGACAGCGGAGGCTTAGTAAAAGGGTTCCGTTTTCACCCTTTGGGTACGGAACCCAAAAAGTATTAAATAGTTCTAAACAGATAGAATTCTTTAAGAAAAACTTACTATAGAATTGACGATTTTTTTAAATACGATAATATTATTTACACTTGATTTATAATTTTATATAAGACTGTAAATATATTATAACTGTATGCATGATGCATTGCTACCTGTGGTGGTCATGCCGAAATAAATGAAATGAAAGGTTTATGAATGTGTTATGAAATATTTTTTGCTTGTTCAGAATGTCGTTTTATCCTTTCTTTAATTTAAATTGTATCAAATAATTTATAAGTAAAAACGTGTCTGCGATTGACGATATAACAATCTGGGTCAGAAAGTATTGGTTCTGTGAATTGAAAAAAGATATTGTGACTAATATCGAGAAAGGAGTGCTAAGATTATTTGGACATATGGAAAGACTGGATGACGAAAAAATTACGAAACAAATTTACAGAGCTGAAGTGAGCAGAAGAACGTACCACGACCAAATCGATGTAATTTTTCGTAAAGGTCTGGTACGTAACACCGGTAATCGTAGCGCATGCATGAAAATGTGTATTTTTTATTTTATTTAAGAAAACATAGACTTTGGTATAAATATAAAATTTGCCTAAAGAAATATTATAAAAGTATAATTCAATAGTATTTTTAAATAAATGGTTATTTGATTATTTCCCTTGGATTTTTTTTGATTGGTTTTGAATGGCAGATAGGTGGTGCCGTTTTTCGAATGGGTTTGAATGGCAGTTAGGGGGCGCCGTAGAAATCTCGCCCAGGGCGCTGGTAGTGTTAAAACCGGCACTGGTATCGACCATCTTTTCATCCAATGCGATGTTACCAATCTAGGCGGCTTAACCCTAACACTTAGAAGAGGAAGTTACCCTAAAGCTTCACATGGAATCCGAACCGTGGAACTGCTCATTTTCGTCTCGAAATGCACTTGTCCAACTTAGCAAGGACAAGTAAGTGGTGCATGAACGGGGCGTGGATTTCAACACATGACCTCTGGCATCCAAGTCAAGTCCACGCGCCTCTCAGCTACGAGCCGACTGGAATGGAAATGGTCCTTTGTACAATGCCCCCTCAATTATTGCTACCCTAGCTGATGCTCTCGGCCGTCTCATAGCCTAGGCGATGAGACGGCCCGGAGGTCTACCGACCTGCGCAATCAATATAGGCGAAACTAACAGCTTCAACAGATACTAAGTTTTTCCCTATCCAGACTTTTAATTTTCCAGTCTAGTACCTTATTTAGGAAAGGTAGCGCCACCCAAGATGCTTTAAGACAACAAGAATATTGATTACTTTCTATTCCCGAATTTTCTCCTACCTATCCCGAAACATTCCACAACTAATGAATGCCCTCGCAAGCACTTCATCACAAACAGAGTTGTGGACTCTTGGAACAAGCTGCCTAGTGATGCAATTGTGCAAATTCAGTGAATTATCTTAAAAACAGGCTCGACAAGGATATAAATCAAAACTAAACTGCGAGCGTTGTGATATTGACGCTTCAGCCAAAGGTGCTAGCCTATCAAAATAAAACAATAATAATGTTGATCGCGCGTGCAGTGTTGTCGCGCGGATCGTGCGGCGCGCGCTGCGTGCGCTGGCTGGACGATCGGCGGCTGGTGGCTGGCGACGAGGCGGGCGCGCTCACGCTGCTGGACGTGCGCAGCGAGCGCACGCCGCTCGCCCGCGCCACCCTCCGCGACCCCGTCCACCGCCTCAGCGTACAGCACAGGTATAGCTCGGTGCCACCAACTTGGCCCATTGCACGCGAAAACAGCTAGAGAAAGACCAAAATGGATCTCGATGGGGGAGGCCTTTACCTTGCAATGGAGAACTCAGTGAACTAACTACAGTAAAATACAATCAAATGTACTGTAATTCTACATCTTACAACAGAAACAACATACATATAAGGAACGAAACTGTAAACTGAGTAAATAATAGGCTTTATTATTATTATTATTACGTGACTGGGGTGACTGAGCCATCCTAGCAGGTCCAAGAAGTCCAGAAGGATTTAATATTCGCACAAACTTTCTAAAGGTTTGTTAATTAAAATTGTTAATTTAAGCTAATACAATACAGCGATATCTACATGGAGCTTTTGAAAATAATCTGAAAATGTAGGTCTGGATATAGGTCCAAAGCAGGATTCGAACCTGCGACCTTTGGATTGCATCACTATAAATTTATAATGGAAATGTGGTAATCTTGGTAACATATCCATTAAATACATACCAAAATATTAAAGTAAATCTACGCTTTCTCTAGTGTCTGATCCCAAAACTTTTGGTGACCACAGCGATTGCATGGATTTATTAATCATTGAAGTTAAAATGCCTTTTTGCAGGATTTGTGAAATCTGCGCCAACTACTAGCAAAACATACCATTCGCGGGTATTGCGTCTACCAGTTTCGCCACCTGCTGTTTACCCATAATTTGGACTTCTCCTACAGTTTCCTCCTCTCGTAATCAATGCCTCCAGCTAACACAGTGTTTAAGATTATACCTACATCCATTTATTTAACGCTTCTTCTTCTTCTCGCTTTGTCTGCAAAGATTGAACATTCAAATATATTACAATACCCGCAAATGGTATGTTTGCAGGTTCGGGTCCAGCCTTGCAGTATATTCATAAAGTAGCTCTTTTTACTGGGCTCTTTCTTTAAGTAATGTGACAGGCCCCTCTCAATCTTAAGGTGGCCCAACCCGCTCAACTCCCCATACAAACGGGGATAGAAGATCACGCCCATATTTCTTACCAGAGATCCCAACTTTTGCTCAAAAGAGCTTTATTTGATGGAACTAGATGTCTGATGACCGTTGGCATTGTAAAATTGTGTTAGGTTTCTAAGTTATAAGGTCCGAAAGATCGAATTTTTCGCGCGTTTTATACAATATCTTTGGTGCTTTATTACGCAATGATAAAGTAAGAAAATCTTAAAAAGATTAGTCATCAGACATAGCTTATTTAATCAAGATTTATAATCTATTTGGGTTTTGTTAGATTTTTTACTACAGCGGTCGTGGTTTACTTTTAGCTATAAGTCGTTTTGAAATCAAAATTTTTGTAAATCTTACCAAATCATACACTATGCACATTGTCTTTTTTGTGGACATGTTGCATCTTCCTCATCACGGACCCTGTCCTTTTCTGTGAAACAGAGAAGGTACCAGAGCGCAACAGCACGGTTTTGTACAGTGCCCGCGAATAAGTTAGTCCCGCCGGGTTGGGCCACCTTAAGGGAACATTTGATTTACACGTTTCAGTACGAAACGCGTCGCGGTGTGCTGCGACTCGCCGGCGGTGCTCGTGTACGAGTGCGGCGCCGCGGCGCTGGCGCTGCTCCGCGCGGAGCGGACGGCACACGCGGACCTGACGCGCGGCGCCGCCTGGGAGCCGGCCGCGCCGCGCCTGCTGCACACCGCCGCGTGGGACGGCCGCCTGCTCACGCACACGCTGCCCGCCGCCGACGACACGCTGAGCATATCTTAGCGTCGCCACTGCTTTCGGACGCACATTATTAGCGTCATAGACAAAGGATGGTTGGGATAGACTGCTATTGTCATGCAACGTTTAAAACTCGCTGAAAACTGCTTATTTCCGCTGGTACTATGACCTTTCTAACCATCGCAGAACTAGAACTAGTTACAATGTCATTAAATTCAGTTTAATTAAAAATGTTGCCTAGGTAGGCGTGATGAAAACGTTACATTTAAACTATATATTAAGTAATATCATTGTATTAATTTGAGTTTCAGCGACATCTACATTTGAAGCATTGTAATCAGATTTTGAAAATAATCTTTAAAAGTATTGGTCGTGAGAGCATTGGAGATGTAATCCAAATTTGAACCTGCAATGGTTCAAATCCTGCTTCCGACGAATGTCACGACCAATACTTTTTCAGATTATTTTCGAAATCTGATTACAATGCTTCAAATGTAGATGTCGCTGAAACTCAAATTAATGAGATAGCACAGAAATAGAGATAATACATAAAATTATCAATGTCATTCTAATTAAACAATATTATTGATATTCATTGGCTTGTATTGAATGTATTCTGAAATGTGAATTGCAACTCCACCTGTAAACTTTTATTATCCATATATAACACTTGTATGACATTAGCAACATTTCCCTGCTATCATCTTTCTATGTTGGCGTGTAAGCACACTGTGATCGAAGTCTGTGGAAACTTGAATTTATTTTTTACCAGCTGCGGTACCCGGCTCTGCTCGGGTTAGCGTCGGCTAAATTATTTCATGGATAAAAAGTATCCGACATGGCTGATCCAAAATAGGGTCAAACTGGTCCAGGACAATGTATCCATCTACCAAATTTATTCAAGATCGTTCGAGATGAAATAGCATGATTTAATGAGAAACATCCAATAATTCCCATTTAGAGCTTCGTTGACATTTGGTGGCTATTTAAAAAAAAAGCATTTGCCGCCAGAACCTTTCTGCACTTGCAGTGCAACATTGTTTAACTAGTAAGTAAGTAACGTGTAATGTAGGTAAGTTTTGCGTGGACTCCAACCCACAGCCAGCCTCAACATCGAAAACAGTAACCCATCTCGAACCTGACAGCTCCCAGAGATCCTATACATTGATAAAATACGCACATAAATCGGGTTAGTGGTTCGCAAGTTATAAGAATTTAACACTCACTACTCACCCTTCAGGTAATGAAGCGTTATATTATGTGGCCTATAAGTTTTGAGTAGAATCAGGCTAGACGTAGATACAATCCGCATCTAAATCGAGTAATTGGTTCTCAAGGATTTTGCCAAGTAGTCCTAAAGTTGCGGGAAATACCAAGCCGTACCCGCCCCCCCTCCCCGCACCCGCCCCCGTCGGACCGCCCACCCCGCCCCCGGTCCCGCTCCCGCCGCCGCCCCCGGCCCCGCTCCCCCCGGTGTGAAGTAGCGCTACCGGCATCGTTTTCGCAGCCCCGTGAAAGTTCTAAAGCCCATGGGCACAATATCTTTATAAATTGTAGCCTATGTCTTATTCTAATGTATAAGCTATATTATTGTAAAGTTTCATTAAAATCCATTCAGTAGTTTTTACGTGAAAGAGTAACAAACATCCATCCATCATTACAAACTTTCCCCTTTATAATATTTATTAGATTAATTTGAGGTTAAGCAACCACTCATGCAGTGAAAATGAGCAAGAATAGAGCAGATATGTCACGACAGACGTTTAGGCGACCTTAAAGATTTATCAAACACGTCAAATATAATACAAAAACTAAATAAATATACAAAAAAAATATTATTCATTCGGTGTTGAATTTAATCAATATAATTACGAAAGTAAAGTGATCCTAGTGTTCCTAAATAGTAATGAAGTGATTATAATGTATAATCGACCGTGAAGCAAGCCTTTCACTATTTTTATAAAGTAGTTCTTTTTTACAGCTTTCTTTCTTTAATGAATGGGTCCTTGCTTCATGGTCAATTTCGATACATTTATTAGTTAATTTTATTTTTATTGGGGTGGACTCTCTCAAACATTAGTGTTTAAACTATTAAACTATACGGATCGCGCTAAGTACATCGTTACAGCGAAAACTGTTTCAATGCTTTTAATGTTTTGCTAGGTTTTTGAAATTTTGGATTCTATATTGTCAAAATCTATGTCTGTATGTTTTAATTTTTTTAATATTACTTTTAGATTGGTAAATATTGGCTAAAATACATTGGAAAAAAGGGGCCTTATTTTAATTTAATTTTAGAATCTTCTTTGCTGAAAAATACTGATAGTTACTAAAAATAAAAACTTATGGATGCAATAAGAAACGTTCTTAAGTGATTACATAAATTTCATTCAAATCTGACAACTTTAAGAGGCAGGGCCGTTAGGGCCTGGAAGACAACTTCGCTAGTTTAATGGTAGTCGCCGTGCAAAATTGTGCCTTGGCCAATGAACAAAGAGCGTATATCTAAAAAAAATTCAAATCTTCAATTATCGCTGCTTTCACCGTAGTATCACGATTTTGTCCAATCTTTAGTCGCCCTTTCCATATTTTCATTGGAAGTTAAAACTCCTACATGTTAGGCATATTTGTTTGAATATGAGTATGTAGTTAGAGATTTTTCTTAAATCAAATTCTAGTAAAAAATGTATCTCTTACCGAGGTGGATGCCAGTAAAAATACGCAATTTATATTCTTTAACTTTGTCATGAAATTATGAATAATCACTTTCGACTGTTATATTTGACCTGATGAAAGTATAAATATAAAGTTAAGAATATCTATGTCAGCGCCAAATGATTAAATACGGTAAATAATTGAACAAGGTTGAAGGAGTTGAAAGTCGTGTTTGATTTCCGTATTTTTAACCGACTTCAAAAAAAAGGAGGAGGTTATCAATTCGTCTGTTTTTTTTTTTATGTTTGTTACCTCAGAACTTTCGCCTGGGTGAACCAATTTTTATGATTATTTTTTTATTTGAAAGCTGGTGCTTCCCGTGTGGTCCCATTTTAATTTGGTTTAGTTCCGACAATGATATCCATGAGAAAATCATGTAAGTCTTAAATTTGCATTAAGTATGTGCGCGACAAATGGACGAATAACTCAATATCCCGCCAACCGATTTCGATGATTCTTTTTTATTGGAAAGGACGTGTACAAATTAGTTAGTGTACTTCAGAATCACTAAAAATAAACAAATAAAAAAAATAAGAAAAAAAAACTTCTTCAAAGAAATAGTACTAAAAAACCGGCCAAGTGCGAGTCGGACTCGCACACGAAGGGTTCCGTACCATCGTAAAAAAATGTATACAAAAAAATCACGTTTTTTGTATGGGGACCCCCTTTAATTTTAATTATTTCTTAATCTTACCTATTTGTTGTTATAGCGGCAAAATAAATACACACTCTGTGAAAATTTCAGCTGTCTATCTGGTACGGTTACTGAGATACAGCCCTGTGACAGACGGACAGACGGACAGACGGACGGACAGCGGAGGCTTAGTAATAGGGTTCCGTTTTCACCCTTTGGGTACGGAACCCTAATAAAGAAATAATTGCCATTTTAGAATTCAAGAAAACAAAACTAGCGGTAGTAAGTAACCCGACTTCTACAACCCTCGTTTTTTTATTAAAATGATGAAAGTTCAAATTTGGTTATATTTTGAATAATATTATTTACCTAAAATAGTAATTTTCATTTCCTCAGATTGTTTTCTTACAGCAGGCTGTAAATATTTTCCCGATCAATGGGGGATTTTTTTTCATGTAACTCTTAAAAAAAAGTGGTGCCCTCAGCCAGGCGCAAAATAACGTATGTGGGACTCTAGCAGCTGCTAAGTCTAAGAAATCAGAGACGTGCTACGAAGGTTGCAAGCATGCATGTCACTTAATAGTGTGATCAAAGTGATCAAGTGCCATACTACGGCTCGGGCCAGTATCCTCAGTGAAATAACATTAAATAAATCAACTGAGAGCTACATACGTCTGTACGTTTTTGTAATGTTGAAAAATTAACGTATATCCATTATATAAGCCTTTTTTATTTTTGTACAAATGTTTAGAGGCGTATAACACGGATATAGGACAACTTATCAAAAAAAATTAAAACCTACAGGCATAGATCTCATTTTAATGTGTATAATGTCAGAAGAATATTTCTTAATTTTATCGTGGAAACAGGCACAAGCCATTGTATGGAACTTGATACACCTCATTAGCCTTTTCAGACCACATAATTGAAAAATGCGGGAATCTGTCTTTTTAAGGTGGCCCATCCCGCTCAACTCCCCATACAAACGGGGAAAGAAGATCACGCACGTATTACTTGTCAGAGATCCCAAATTATGCTCAAAATTGCTTTATTTGATCGAACTAGATGTCTGATGACCGTTGGCGTTGTAAAATTGTGTTTGGTTTCTAAGTTATAAGGTCCGAAAGTTCGGATTTTTCGCGCGTTTTATACAATAACTTTGGAGGTAGATTACGCAATGATATAGTAAAAAAATCCTAAAATGATTAGTCATCAGACATAGCTTATTTAATCAAGATTTATAATCTATTTGGTTTTTGTTAGATTTTTGAATACAGCGGTAGTGGTTTACTTTTAGCTATTAGTCGTTTAGTAATTAAAATTTTCGTAAATCTTACCAAATCATACACTTTTTTTTTTTTTTTTTTTTTTTATGCGACCTGACATGGATGGCTAATACCACACAACTACCGTTATGATATTAGCCCAATACACCACATTCCCGAAGGAATTAGGTGCCATGCCAGGACCTTCCCTTTATGAGCACGGCTACATTGAACTGGATGGAAAACACGGACAATTTTTCATTGCCGCTTCGACCATCTTTTCATCCAATGCGATGGTACCAACCCGGGCGGGCTTAAACCCTACCACCTAGTAGGGGAAGGGGACCTACAGTTTTACATGGATTCCGAACCATGGAGCAGCTCGCATTCGTGACGAAATGCACTTATCGAACTCTGAAAGAGAAAGACAGTGGTGCAAGTTGGTATTGAACCCGGGCCTCTGGTACGCTAGGCCGGTCCCCGCGCCACTAGGCTACGAGCCGCACTTACGAGCCGAACTATGCACATTGTCTTTTTTGTGGACATGTTGCATCTTCCTCATCACGGAGCCTGTCTTTTTCTTTGAAACAGAGAAGGTCCCAGAGCGCAACAGCACGGTTTTGTACCGTGCCCGCAATTGAGTTAGTCCCGCCGGGTTGGGCCGCCTTAAGAAACATTTACTCATATTTTTGTTTTAAGATTTTTTATACCATACCGTAAAATATATACTAAATGTTCGGGTTAAATAATGAAACACCATTGTAGAAGAACACATTCCAAAGTCGTGCATTTAATCAACAATATTTTATTGTGCTAATTTTTTATGAAACCCCAGTGCATACATATATAATATACATATCCTTACGCTAAAGGTGGACACTATTGACGTAATGCCATACATGTACTTCGGTTAATTTTTTTACAATTTTTCCAGATTATAAATAACATTACTCAAACAATTTTTCTAACGTTAGAATTTGACTTTGTCAATAATACCTTTTTTAATGAAAAATATGTATAGTATTAATATCTACATATTAAATCTCATATAATAAGTCTGAAAGGATTTCTAAAATAATGGAAATATAATTAAATTGCGAAAATAAATTAAAACAGGCCGAACTTGTCGCAAACTGTAACAAGGTTATGTGTTTAAAGAAAGACATAATTTAATAAAATGCTTAGACAACTATTATTTGCTTATATTTTATAGCAATACATCATGCCAGTTTTACGAATATAACAATCCTTGAAGCACAATATTTATTGTCTATTTAGACATTCATCTCGTAAACATAAGAACTAAAATTAGTCGCAATACAGAACCTTATTTTGTTTACCTATTTTGGGACCTTTAATTTAATTACCTACTAAAAGATTCGATCGACCTATACAAAAATTCCCGAATTTTTTGTTTTGAAAACCTGTAGGATTTCATATGGTCAGGTCTATATTGGTTCATATCAAAAGTGTATTTTTTTTTATTGAGAGAGTTAATTTTAAAATAGAATATCAATATATGTGGTTGTCGGAGGTGCTCAGTGGTGTTCGGACGCGCTTAGTGTGGTAGGAAGCGATCAGTTGTTGTTGGGGGCGCTCTTTAGTGTTCGGAGGTGCTCAGTGGTGGTCAAAGCTCACAAGCCTAAGTCTCCACTATGGAGCGTTAGCGTTAAGGTGGCCCATCCCGCTCAACTCCCCATACAAACGGGGAAAGAAGATCACGCCTATATTTCTTGTCAGAGATCCCAAATGTTGCTCAAAATAGCTGTATTTGATCGAACTAGATGTCTGATGACCATTGGCATTGTAAAATTGTGTTCGGTTTCTAAGTTATAAAGTCCGAAAGTTCGTATTTTTTGCGCGTTTTATACAATAATTTTGGAGGTGGATTACGCAATGATAAAGTAAGAACATCTTAAAAAAATTAGTCATCAAACATAGCATATTATCAAGATTTATAATCTATTTGGTTTTTGTTAGATTTTTGAATACAGCGGTAGTGGTTTACTTTTAGCTATAAGTCGTTTAGTAATTAAAATTTTCGTAAATCTTACCAAATCATACACTATGCACATTGTCTTTTTTGTGGACATGTTGCACCTTCCTCATCATGAAGCCTGTCTTTTTCTTTGAAACAGAGAAGGTCCCAAAGCGCAACAGCA
This sequence comes from Incurvaria masculella, assembly GCA_946894095.1. Lineage (NCBI taxonomy): Eukaryota > Metazoa > Arthropoda > Insecta > Lepidoptera > Incurvariidae > Incurvaria > Incurvaria masculella. The sequence continues at coordinate 11,827,896 of OX335647.2, forward strand.
CGGTTTTGTATCGTGCCCGCGAATGAGTTAGTCCCGCCGGGTTGGGCCACCTTAAGAGACCGTGATGCAGTTGTAGTGGTTTGGTACAATTTTGGCGTGATTCCGGGGTTATCTCATAACGCTAACGCTTAAAAGTAGAGTTATCTATTAGCGGACTTAGGCTTCAATTGTGAAAGGACGCGCTCAGTGGTGGTCGGGGGTGCTCAGTTGTGGTCGAAGGCGCTTAGTGGTGGTCGGAGAAATCTGTGGTTGTCAGAAGCAATCCCTTGTGGTCGTAGGCGCTCTGTGATGGTCGAAGGTGCTCAGTGGTGGTCGGCGGCGCGCCGCTCCGGCGAGCGGTCTGGCGAGGCGGAGCCGCGCCGCACGTCGCCGCCCGCACCGCCGGGGCTCTTCAGCCGCACCATCGTGTCCAGGTGCCGGAACCTGCGACACGCCACGTCAGGAATGCAAGCGTTTATTGAATTGAATGAGTTGAGTGACTCCTATGATACCGTAGATACGATCCCAAATAAAAATTCTAACGGGTGAATATGTCTATTAAATATGTAGATACCTGATAGGCAAGTCGTTGGTCAAGTCGTTGTCCGTGCGTTGGAAGAAGAACTCCAGCGGCCAACTGATCCAAGATGAAGGTTTCCTGCAAAAATAATGATGAATACAAACTACAGACATACGCAGTTTGATTTTGGCATGGTTGTAAGCCCTTTCATAAGAAGAAGCGAGCCTTTTAGGACATTCAAATGCATGAGTGACCACGTTATCGAATGAGCACGGTTTACTAATACGAGCTACTCACGGCGAGTCTGGCGTTAGCGGAGTGTCGGGTGAGTCTGGCGTGGCTGGTACGGCCGGCGGCGACTTGTTGATGGCCGGGTTGTAGATCGTGGGGTCGCTAACCATGCGCACGAAGAACGAGCGCTTGTGCGCGAGCGCGGCACGCTGCCGCATGGCCGAACTCTCACTCAGCTCCTGAAGGCAATTGCACGCAATGAGTCGCAATAGGCACGGAAGTCAGGCTGGGTGGCGGGCAGGTGAGATTTGTTGATGGCCGGGTTATAGATGGTGGGGTCGCTCACCATGCGTATTTTCATAAACAAGTTCGCACGCTCATCGGCTATAGTCGTGTGTTCCCAAAACTTCGATGTGACAAATTGGCTGCAACCGTAATTCTTTAAAAACTCCTAATTGACACTACTGCAAACGCCGGTGGTATTATATTGTACTGAATATTTTTTCGTAAACATATTTGATTTAAGGCGAAAAATCCATATATAGATTTATAGTTTGACTCCTCGGGTTGTACTCTTATACAAAGAAAATTGATATGACTATACAATTCTGTTTCGCCTGAAAATACCGCTATGTCGATCTATGTCGATCTTCTATGTGCCTTATTGAAGACTAATCCCGATAGGAACGTTTTAGATTTGCCACTTCGGTTATAGCCGCAAACGATTTTTTTTTTAATTTAGTTAGCAAGGAAGGTAGAGCACACCAACGTATAGTAGATGTGCTGGTTGGGGATCTAAACTCACCCGTTCCTTGTCGGGGCCTTCTAGTTGTTCGGTTGCGACGTCAGTGATAATTTCCCATGCGGCTTCTGTAGCATCATCAGAGAATACAATGTTCATATATTATGTAATGCCGTACATGCGTCGGACAGAATGCGGGTCACTTCATTGTTCGGAACCAATGTTAAACCCCTTCTCTCTTTATATATTATATAGCTGGCTGGTTTAACCCGCCGGGGTTCGGATCATCGCAATTAATTAAAGATTGGTCTAAGCGCCAATAATAAATATGACGTAATTTTATCCAATTCAGTGTGGTCACATCCTCGTCCAGTTCTATAAGAAAATGTACCAAATATCCAAATCATGTTTAATTCTATAAAAGGACATAAAAAGTTAAAGCGTGATGATCTGGATCTTCTTAGATGGTATCTTTTGACACGCAACGCACAATCTCTGGTAAAATAAGGTAAAACAATCACTAATAAAAATGAGCTCGGATATATTTTAATTTTGAAATTGTCACTAACCAGGGACTGTGCACTCCACGCTAAATCTGTTCTAGGAAATAGTTGCCATTAGGCGTGTTCAAAATCTTGGCAAAATTTTAAATGTTGATTTGTAGGTGAAAACGCTGTGTAAGTCGATTTTTAAGTACTCACTTATTTTCGAAAAAAAAAAATACAAAGTGGCTCAACATAAACCGATGTCTTCCTGAGTGGCGTGATGTGCCCGTGACGCATGGATTAAGAGGCGTCCGCCCACATTAGCCAGTAGCATGTGTATGCTGCCAAAAAAGTTGATCGCAAAAAAAAAACAGCCGCTCGATCATCACTATCAACAACCGCTCGTTCAGCGCGTTCGGACCGTCGTCGCCGTCGCCCAACGGAATTTGCCTCATACTCATCACATACCGATGTCTTCTCGGGTTGCGTGCTGTGCCGTGACACAGAAACGGATGATATAGCGGCCGCCCACGCTAGCCGGGACCATGTGCATGCGGCCGGAGTCGTTGATCGCCATCAGCAGCCGCTCGTTCATCGCCATCAACTGGCGCTCATTCAGCACGTCTGGACCATCGCCCACCAATCGGAAGCACACCAGACCCAACTGCCGACATTGCCTCACACTCTAGTTAACATTCTCTAAAGGATAGAACCTGGCAGATTAACTGTGATGTTGGGAATGAAAACATCCATATCTTTCTGTTAGTCCCGTTCGATATGCAATGATGTTAATCATGTACAAAATGGGTTGATCTACATAACGTCAGTACATTTTAAAATGAGTACAAATTGTGCATTCGAGAAAGTTGTTGACACAAAAATGATCCTCGTTCGGAGCATGTACCTTACCATTTGTTTAAATTTACTTTCGACACATTTGAAGCGAAGATACCCTTTATCTCCCTGGATTAATTTGACAAGATATAATAATATCTTGGCATGTCAACAATGCTATACTTACATTAACACGACTGCAGATCTCAAAGCGTTTGTCCCGCCTGACCAGCGATTCGAAGTACTTAGCGAGCTCGCAGTGGCGACGGACGTACTGCTGAAGGCCGGAGATTCCATAGCTGCGCACCACGAACCACAGCTTGAGCGAGCGAAAGCGGCGGCTGAGCGCCACGCCCCAGTGCCGGTAGTCGATGGACGTGTGATCGTGGCTGTGCTGCAGGTACAGCGGATCCACGACGAGCGCGGAGGTGAGGAGGTAGCGGTTGGTGACCCAGAGCAGCGAGCAGTCGAAGTTGGTGAGCATGAACTTGTTGCAGTTCGTGTTAAAGGAGTCGGCGTACTCGACGCCGGCGAGGTGCGGCTTGTGCTCGGGACAGAGGAAGGCGCCGCCGGCGTAGGCCGCGTCGACGTGCAGCCACACGCACGGGAAGCGGCGCACGACGGGCCCGATCTCGGGCAGCACGTCGAAAGAGCAGCACGACGTCGTGCCCAGCGTCGTCGAAACGAAGAACGGCACGCGTCCGGCCTCCTCGTCTTCCTCCATCGCCTGCGACCACACAACGCCTCCACTTCAGTTCCCCGACTTTTGGTTCTTCAATTGAGTATACGCAATTCTTAAGAATGGTCCGTAAGCTATGCTCCCCATAAACACGTAATTTACAAATCATTGTAAAACCACTGACCACAAAACCACCAATTATTGGATATTCAATTATTGCTCTCTATTTCCTCATTATCCTGTTAAGACAGAGCTCCCCACTCATCTCCCCATACGAACGTGGAAAGAAAATCATGCGCACATTTCTTGTACGAGATCTGTAACGCTGTACTTAGCGCGATCCCGAATCCTACCATCTACCTCTCCACGGAACCTTGCGCCCACTCAGTTTGCGGGTAGATCAAAGAAATCTCCGCGACGCGACTGGCAAAACGGCGAGCGGAAGAAAGGAGACTAGGCCAACGCGCGCGAGCAAAAACGGACGACATTTCGGAAGAACGGAAGAACTTTTTTTGGGAATGTGTTATACGATGTGACCTGCGAAAAAGACGCTTGTATTTTGAGAAAACCTCTTGTGCTGTGTCTGCTAGAAAATACCGCGAGCCGGGAAGCCTGTCCGGAGTCTTGGAGCTCGACCTAGTGAGGTGAGTGGGCTTATACCTGTCACTTGTCCTTCTCTTCTCAGCGCTAAGTAAGTAAGTACTCGTTACTGAACTGTTAATAGATCTATAAAATAAAAACAATATAATTAACTAGATGCCCATGTTTGGTTTCTAGAAGGTGCAAAGGTTGGAATATTTTTAATGTATTAATGCGATAACTTTGAATGTGGATTATTTATTTATTTATTTATTAAGCCAGTTTACACATTTATACAAATAATTCTTGTAAATAAATTTTTCATTTATATTTTTTTAATGTGACCCAGATTTTGGGCTCGCTGGCCTCCCATGTGGACATGGGGTGCAGCGGTCATAAAGTTCCCTGGTTGACCAGACCTACTGGGAACCTTGGTATGTGGATTACTCAACGATAAATAACAAATACAAAAAAATCTCAGTCATCAAGTCTAGCTCGTTCCATGAAGATTCAAAATCCAATTAGTTTCTGTTTTTTTTTTTATTACAGCGTCCGTGATTGATGTCGTCCTGCAATTATTATTTTTTAAATTTAACCAAATCAAACACAACGAGCATTGCCTGATTTGTGGACATGTTGCGTCCCCTTCATCATGTAATCAGCCTTCATTTTTAACCACAGACGGTGTTAAGTTAGCCCTCTTAAGGTTAATAATGCATACCTACCGTCCTGAAATGTTTGGCAATGAACGGTTAGTCATGGGAAGCCGGATGTGCCCGACGGATTTTCATTTGCGTGCCACTTTTGTACGTGACTCGCCGTAATTTCCGCCGGCGGCAGTGGCTGGATTGTTCGACATCTCATTTGGCGTGAATGCCTCCTACGCGCGGACCGCCCCGCGCGTCACAACCCCGAGCTCTTAATGTGGGGAATTCCGATCCCCACCCCTCACTGGCGACGTTTTCTGTCTTTATTGAACTTCCGGACATCACTGATCAAAATATTTGTTGAGGAAAAACCTATTATTGATTGGGCTTGATTAGGCTTGCTTCATTCCTAGAACAATTTTATTAGTTTGGATAATTTAACCCATAGTTTATTATATGTATGTGTATTCAGTATATTTATGTATATAGATATAACATGCAAAACTGTGTTTTCATAGATAAGTTGTAAATTGTATGTTTGATATTTTTGAAAGACAGCTAAAGCAGTGAAATGAATATCCTTTCGTTTGATACCCAAGTTATTTGACGGCTTATAAAACTTATCATCAGAGTCTGGAAGGGAATTTGTGCATTTTGATCTGCACAAAACATGGATGTGCCGTGTGGGTTCCGATGCGTAAAATTAATACAATTGGTCCTAATGCATTTCTTCCCGCGTATGTCAGAACAAACGAATAAGGGTATTTGACGTTCGTGGTTCGAATACGGCGAGCATGAAAGGACGCGAGTAGAGATCGAAACTCACGAAAAAGTTGGATTTTCGAATTCGGGACACGTAACATCGAATATTCGTTGCACTGTGAAGTCCTGTGAAGTAATCATGTGTTCTTACGTGTCCTTGGAACTCGAAAAAATCAGTAGTAAGCGAATTCGTTTACGAACAGACTAGCGGGCGCAGCCGCCTTTGTATGTAAAAGTGGATACGCCGCCCCCATACCGACTAGTTTAGGTTGGTTAGGTTAGGTGTTACTTAATAGGTGCGAGTGTTAATCCCGACCTGTTTGGTACCATCGCATTAAATCGTTCGATGTTCAAAAAGGCAATAAACATTGCCCGCGTTTTCCATACAGTTCGATGCAGCCGTGCAATATATGGAAGCTCCAGGCACCTAGTCTTCATGAGGTGAATTAGGCTTATATAATGACAATAGGCGTGGCATTGGCCAGGTGGAAAGAGAGTAGAGAGGAGGGACCTGCTGCAGCGTTTCCCCGCGCAGCTCGGCCTTCTCGTCGGGCTCCAGCACGCGCATCTTCACGAAGCAGATCATGGCCGCCTTCTCCACGCATGAGTGCGCCTCCTTGGAGCAGTAGGCGATGAGCTTGGTGAGCAGCAGCCCCTCATCCACCGCCGGGAACTGCCTCTTGAGCCGCTTGATAGCGTTGGCGCGCGCCGCGAGCATCGCCACCAGCACGCACTCGCTTGCGGAACCCTGACACAGCACGCGCTATTTCAGTTATTTCTAAGGATAGTTCTTATACAATGTAAATTATACATTTAATATCCTATCATGCATGAGAGAAGTCCTAGATGCTTCACCAATAGGTCAAATAGATGGCGTAATTGCATGGATACACGTTTTCGGCTATGGAAATAGGATGGCGCCACTTTTGTACCTAGAACTTGCAAAATAGCCAATAGATGGCGCTGTACAAAAATAGGATTTATTCATAGATTAGAAGTACAATTTTGTTTCAATGTTAGAAAATATAATATTTTGAATCGGTACAAACATTTTTTGACATCCCATAAAACCAAACGACTTTTTAATATATTTAAAGTAGTGAGCCTGATAGCTGCGCCATCTCTTGGTACACACACTATTTTTGTTGTGATCGATTGAATGGAAGTTACCATCTTAGTAACACGTTTATTGCAATAGAGGGCCGGCTTTCTTAACATATATTGTAAGAAACTTTCGTCACTATGGCGGTAAGCCATCTTCTTACGCCAGTAAGTAATTTGCAAGAGGTGAGCTTATTGCCATAGGTTGTCTCTAACAGCTAACCTAAATATTTATGTGAGAAATTATTAACAGGTAGCATAAAGAAGCAAGCATTACAATGTAGCTTCTTTTCTCCCATATGCTAAGGAATACCTGGTAAACATTTGGGCTTTGCCTCCGTTAATAGCCTTTATAAAAAAAGCGAAGGGTTTTTTCTGCAAATACATCTCCTCTCCTACATACAGCGCGACCTGCATATCGGCTACTACATTGAGGACGATACTATTCAGCTGTGGCAACATGTCGAGTGGTGTGTGGTTGTGTAGCTTGCCTCAATGACGCCGCCGCCCTTGCTGCCCTTCTCCAGCATCAGGAATGCAGACGGCAACCCGATCGCCTTGCCTGCACACACATTGGTACTACAAGTCTACAATCCGAATTTCTAGGTATGTTCGTGAAAGAAAATATATTCAAAGTAACTACAGTTTCGTTAAAGGAATTAACACGGATCACTGAAATCAAATAAAACTCTCGGTGGAACTGCACAAAAGGTGGAATTATCACTAAAAGTAATGATTTACAATACACACCGAGATATTTTTTCCATTGCTTAGGACCAGTTTTTAATGGTTTTGACGTTTTTGGACAAGAAAGGATTAAAAAATTATTGTTTGGTTTTTTAAAAGTTTGAATTAATGGACAGTGTATAAAGGATGTGTAGGCACTTTTGATCTATAAATAAAATCATAAATATAGTCTCAAAATACTAGCAAATCCTGAAAATTTCATGAAAATCGGTGACGGAAAAAAATCATCCCCATATATTATTTGGAGTGGTATCAACAAAAATGTATGGGGAGGGTGAACATTTGCAACCTGTGTAGCGGCATTCAATCATGGATGTGAAGAATGTAATTTCTTCAACTCCGTGCATTCAATAGGAACTCCCGAGCCTTTTCTTTGTTTACGCGCATGCGGTTCAACAATGTGGTATACATATACAGGTGTATGGTAATTCGATACATTCCTTCTGAGGGGTAATTCTAGAGCTAATTTGCAACAAATTTGGCCCAGGGAAATGAGGGTCTAAATTAAGTTTAGAGGTTTTTAAATTATTTAGGTTTTAAGTTTTTAAAAAAAAAATTCTGTGTTATTATGAAAAAGTGATGCTTGTAAAATAACTACTAAACTCTGAGCATTTTATCAGCGATTTTATAGTAGCTGATAAATTAGAGACTACTTCAAAAAAATAAAAGCATTATAAATATCCATAATCTCAGAAATAAATGACCATTTGTGTAAAAATCATTAATTTTTTTTAAATCAAAGAGGGTTGATAAAAAAAAGTATGACACGTGGCATACAAATTATGTAGATAACTTATTTATTCCATAAGCTTTCAGAAAAGGTAAAAATGTTGTCCACTTTCACACAAGTTCCATATTGTTTTTATTTTATTGGTTTGCCGATTTTATTTTAAGTATGTTCCGACCCATACAATGTTTTTTTACACAGAACGCAAAAAGTATTGCACTTTAAGGCACGAATTCGTCAAAAATATTAAATATAGCCATAGTAGTAGCAGCGAAAACATATTCACAATTTCAGGTTTAATGGTTTCGTTGTAATTGCCGATTAGAAGTTTTACACTGTTAGATGGCGCTGTTAAATAAAAATCGTATTTAAATAAATTGTAACAAAACCAATAATCCTGAAATTTTGAAATTGTTTTCGCTGCAAGTAATATGACTATATTAAACTTTTATTATTAATTCGTGGCTTAAAGTGCAATACTTTTTGCGTTATGCGTGCAAACAACTTTATATGGGTCGGAACAGCCTTAAGAAAACGGTCCTCATTACGGTGCAAAAAAACCAGTCGACAATGAAATGACGTATATTTATGTGTACAATGAAAAATTTAATAAAACTTTACCGCTAAATGCCATGTAGATGCCAGAATAACCCCTTAGAAGGAATGTATCGTAATGTAATGTAATGTAGAGCTAACCAAGCAAAAGCTGGAGTGTGGTAGCCAAGGGTCATTCCGGGCGAACCCCGTTCAGAGAATCCGATTCATCTGCTTTAGTTACTCCATTTGACAGCCTCATTAGTCTCACTGACTCCTTTTTTATATAACTGGACATGGATGGCTAATACCAAACTTACCGTCTGATAATAGCCCAACACACCCCTTGGGAACTAGGTGCCATGCCAGGACATTTATATTGCTCGGCTACATTGACCTGGATGGAAAACACTGACAATTTTCATTGCCGCTCCGACCATCGTTCATCAAATGCGATGGTACAAACCTACCTATTAAGAAAGGAAGGACCCTACAGTTTTACGTGGAATCCGAACCAGGGCCAGCCTCAACGGCTGAAAATGGTCACCCGTTCAGAACCCAACCGCGCTCAGAGGCGCTTCAACCAGCTTATCGAGTCGCAAGGCGTCACACCACTGGGCTACCGAGGCTGTCAATTCCAGACAGACAACCTACTCCTATTCCCAATCCTCATGAAATTATATCCATTCCGACTTATAGTCATTACAGAGGATAATCTTACCCAAATCGTTCGAACGCCCTTTTTTTGCATATTCGAAACTTTCAATGAAAACTTGCGGTTCCCGGATTCCCGGAGTATCTGCCGTTCCGTTGTAGCCATTCGGGAGTGAAATTTTAGCCACTCCGGGGTGAAAATATAACCAATCCTGAGTGGAAATTTAAACCAATTCAGATGTTGGTGGGTTCGACGGGTTCTCGAAATAACGTTAGACCTTCATTCCGGAGGTCATTCCGGACGTGTGAAGTAGGAATGGGAATGCATTCCTTTTTGGAGCCGGAATGACCCATCGCTACTCTGTATAATAGACGAAGTTCCATTTGTTGATGTTTCAAATAAAATAATAATTTATTAAAATACATCTTACCAATCCAGTCTAACACTATCACCTCTAGCTCTGTGCAAGCTGGGCTCGCTGCCTGAAACATAAATTTATATATTGTTTCGCTATACAAATACGCAATGTAAAATCATTTTGTATCAATTATGAAGTCCCTAAGAGACTGCAAAAAAATGGCAGGTTATAATTTTGATGGTTTTACCTGCTATGCCACCACCAAACAAATATTTTGCCTTCTATATGAGATGAACTATTTTTAAAAAGTAATTAACTAAAAATTTAGTAAAACCACTAAAGTAAACTTAAACTACTCGTAAATAAAAAAGTTTTCCTGAAAACTTCCCAGAACGCTCGCTGCATAGCTAATGCTATCCGCTGTCGCGGTAATATTTTTGAATTGTTGTCTCCTGCTTGCAATATATCCATAAATCAGTTCTTTGTACATGGCTCTTTCTTTAATTAATGTGTCCTTGCTTCGCGGTCGATTATGCATACATACATTTACGTTCCTTGGAAAAAGCAATGTTTCGCTTAGTACGAAAAAGTAAGTATAATTTGTACTGAAAATATCTTCAAAAGTATTTTTAGCGTAGTCATCGCCATCATCTCCTATTTATTTAAAATGGATGTGACTAAGAACTGGATGGGAACCACGGCCAATTTAGTACTTTCCGCTTTGACCATTTTTTCATCCCATTCGTTGGTACCAAACCGGACGGGCTTAATCCTACCACCTAGTAGGGAAAGGGGACCTACAGTTTGACGTGGGCTCCGAACCATGGAACAGCTCGCATTCGTAACGAAAATGCGCTTAAATATCCAACTCAGAAAGAGAAAGCTAGACGATTAGAATGACATCGCGCCAATAGCAGTAAGGTGAACTTACCCAGTTAAAGCCGATGCAGCCGATGCCCGAGGACAGCATGTCCCCGAGGATGGACGGGTAGGCGTTGCCGGCAGGGAAGTAGGCGTGGAATCGAGGGTGCTGCCAGTGCGTGACACCGGGCATGATCTTCGTCTCGATGTCGCTCATGACGGCGGACCAGGGCTCCGGGTCGTACGGCGGCTCGCTGGGCACGCAGTTGCGCAGGTACCCAGGCTCCACCTGTGGCGTCACGCGCCGCTGCTCGAGCGTGCTCATGTACGTGCAGATATAGTCCACCATGTCTTTGCCGCGCATCCGGAACTCCTCCGTGTTCATTGCGAAGTTATTTCTTGAGCTACTTCTCCTTAAATACCGTGGGCCCTTAAGCGACTTTATTTATTTTGAGGAATATTGTTGGGTGCGAGATAGGGTAGACCGGCGGACGTCTACTGTTAGAGGAGACTATGTGATGGAAGCCGTGCGATGCGGTGGAGGTGGCGGCCGCGATAGGAGTCAAAAGCGTCGCTCGGCTCACTCAACGGGCAGCATGAGAGGGAGGGGATAGGAGAGGTTCGGTTAACCGGCGGTGCTAGGGGAGGGGTCCCCCCGCCCGGGTGTGGAGGCGGTCCCGGTATGAGATTCATATTGCATGGTGGCTTTGAATAACTATAGTAATTGAATTGATGAAATTATGCTATCGTTATTAGAGATGTTTTTTTCTTTTAAGCAGACATAATATCAGAGTAATGCTTTATTGATTTTTTTACATTATTTTTCAAATTCATTACTCTGCAAATAATGTAAAAAAATCCAATAACCAGTGATTTCAATTTAAAATGATACGTTATTTAATAACAGTTTTTGACCTTTCTTTCGGCACACGTACAATGTTCATTGCTATCAGTTATTTTTTCATTCGGGCGGTCCTTAGCACTATGAAATAAACCGGCCATGTGCGAGTCGGACTCGCACACGAAGGGTTCCGTACCATCGTAAAAGATTTAATACAAAAAATCAGGTTTTTTGTATGGGGGCCCCCTTTAATTATTATTATTTTTTAATCTTACCTATTTGTTGTTATAGCGGCAAAATATATACACACTGTGAAAATTTCAGCTGTCTATCTATTACGGTTACTGAGATACAGCTCTGTGACAGACGGACGGACGGACGGACGGACAGCGGAGGCTTAGTAATAGGGTTCCGTTGGCACCCTTTGGGTACGGAACCCTAAAAAAGCAATTTATTGTTAAATATTATGAGAGATGTATATGTGCCCAACCAACGCCGTTTTCACACACATATCAAAAATATGAGATTTAGGACAATATATTTGACATTAGCCTGGCTCCACTCGGGTAATATCGTTTCGGACTGATGTCGGGCTGAAACTAACATTTTGGTTAGATCAGTTCCCCATACAAATTTTCATACCCCTTTTCACCCCTTTCGAGTTATGCATATGAACTTTCCCAAAGTTCAGACCTCTCTATATCAATATTGGTTAAGCGGTTTAGGCATGAAAACGTAACGTCGCATTTATGAATAAGTTCCACAAACAAACATTCATGCTCCCTACAGTTTAATTTACACCACAAAAGGTGACGACCTTGATTATTCGCATTTATAATATTAGTATGATTATGGTAATTTTAAATAACAAAAAAAACTTTTAATTAATTAAGAGATTCGGAAGTTTTTGAAATTTTGATTCTAAATATTTTCATAATCTACGTCTTTATGTCTTAACTTTGTAGTATAACTTTTAGATTGGAAAACATTGGCTAAAAACCAAGAATAAAGTTGTCCTTGTTTACCTCAATTTTAGGTTTTTTTTACTGAAAAATACAGATATTTCCGTAAAAATGAAAACATTCGTACATAGAAGGAAGCTTCTCAAGTGATAATTTTTTAAAATTAAAATCTGACAACTTTTAGGGGTAGGGAAATATTAGGGCCTGGAAGACAATTATACACATATAACTATTTGACAATTTTTTAATGATACTGTTTAGATTTATTGCGAATTATTTTTATTTTATGACAATGTGAAAAATTTCATTGAATATCGAATTGATTTATATTATCACGGAATAAATGATTTTGATTTTGATTTGATTGATTTTGAATTTCGAGGAAAGTTCTGACAAAATTGTGCCTCGCTCGACAAAGAATGCATTTCTTAAAATCTTCAAATCTTTGATTTCGTCTGCCTTCACCTTTTAAATATTTGTTCAGCAACTCTATCTTGCATCGCTGAGATGCCTCGATCGGGCACTATTCGGAGGGAAAGGGCTTGGCTCAGCCCGTCTCGGCGGCTTATTTAATCAGGGGGTGTAGAGTCGCCGCTGCTTACAACGTTGAGGCGCGAAATTAGGTCAATCTGTACAGAACATTTAACTAGTAAATGAAAACAATATTAAAAATAAACTTGACTGTTTTCAGTCACGTTTCAAAACCAATTAATGCAGCCAGGTATTCTCCAAATGAAAATATGGTAAACAATAAAAACAAAATATTATCATTATGTTTGTGCCTCTAAACGAGAAAATTACTGTTTGATCAAAAGCCACGAGAGAAAAAGCGTTGAAACAAGATAGCTCGCTTTCGATTTCGGGACGCGCGAAATCGAATGTTCGCGTTATTACATGTCGTTGGAACTCAAAAAGTAGTGCCCGAATTTGTAAGCGAACTGATTCGTCGGCGCTATCACCAAAAGTGGCTACGCCCCGCCTCCCATACAAAAAAACTTTGATTGCCACTTCCGTCCTTACTTCCTCGCTGGATACAGCGACGCATTAGTAGCACCGAACACCAAACCCATGTCATAGGTATTCAAAAATGTTGCATACATAAACTCCTCGAGGACAAGTGAACGAACGGCGTCGCATTCACTCGCGGGCTCAATTCGCAGTAATTGAAATAATTTCTTTAATGAGGGATAGAGGGGAGGTAGATTGAAGTCCTCGCTGCTACGGGCGCAGGTGACCGTTCTCGCGGTGTCCTATAGAGAACAATGGCCGCTACGGCTCCGGATGCTCATTACTGGAGGCACTGCGCGCCGCCCGCCCTGTGGCCAGCCGCCCGCCCTGCGCCCGCCGCCTCACCGCCCTGGGGGCTGCCCGTTTCATTTGAATTTGCTCGGTTGAGGTATCATTAATGGAAATCAACTTATAATATGAGTCAAATGCCTTGGCGTAGGATCAATACGAGAAATCATTAGCGCCATCTAGTAAAGAAAGAGGAAGCATTGTGTTAACTCATGATATGAACCAAGTGTAAGAAGATGAATGTGCACGGTAGTCTATGTACAAATGCAATGAACGTCCCTCAGGTACGTAAAAGTTTAAATATTTTAATTTTATATTTTAATCGCTTCTCTGCTTTTAACTGTGAAAATCATATCTGGAACTATTTTCAATGGAATACATATTAAACACAATATTAATTATATAGTTACTTTATATCTTTTTCTAAAATTAATTTATGTATTTTCGGCACCCATTTAATTTATAAAGATTGAGATCTTTGATTCGTTTTTTATACACATATAATATCACTGAAACTGGCTACAATACTGCTATCCAGATGAGGATTTCACTCGATGGGTACAACCTCACGCTACTCATGAGACATGCTTGGACGTAAGAAATGAGGCTGTGGCTCAGTAGGTTGGACTTATTTGAGCTACAAGATTTGATTACAATGTTATTTTAACTTTGTTAGGTCAAACCTGCATAATTATGTAAGGTTCTTTAATCTGTTCAAAACTTTTTTAGAATCTCAAATGTTTCTTGTATGTAGTAATGCTCGTAGCAGCACTATGAACCGCTTCATTAAAACAAATTACAAATGTATTGTATTGAATTTATGAATCGATATAATCCACAATAATTAACATTATCAAATCCCAAAACATTTTAACAATACTTAAAACTATAAATTTCGTTGTTTGTAAACATTGATATATTTACTGTGATAAATTGTTTGAATGCTCGTAGCAGTGCTACGAATCTCTTTTCCTAGACGTCATAAGTAAAAATACGTACAATTTAAGTTTTAAATGCTTATTTATGTCTGAATATTCTTTTCAAATGTTGTCAATACCTTAAACAGTTAATTTGATTGTTTAACAACAATTTATACTTTTGGTGATAATCTTATTAATGTGCTCGTAGCAGTGCTACGATCCGTTTTCCCCATACAAAGGTCGTTTACAACAATTTTTTGCAAGGTTGTTGTTTATCCTAATGCTCTGAAATCCACTATTCCAATTTAAATGATATTTTTGGATATGTGAATTTGTTTGTTTTGAATATATAAATACAGCATACCTGGTATTGTATTTATAAATTAAAATTAGATTCTTCTGCACGGTTATATCACAGGGTTGATGTTATAGTGAGGTAAACATATTGTAAAATAACCTTCATTGTTAAATTCTGAGCTACCCCCTATGAAGCAGATACTATTCAATATTATACTACAAATAAAAAAATCTCAAATTGCATGTACGTGCATTCAAAGCTTTACATTGTACATATTTTTTACTCTGGGCGTATAAAGAAAGTTCGTAGCACTGCTACGAGCGTCACTAATTATTCATAATGAACTGTTGTTGTTCTCAAGCAGCTTTTGGGACATCATCAGGAATGATTATTATTAATAACCATTAAGAGCATCCTCATACCTAAACATTTTGGACCAATTTTTGCAATTAAAACGAGATAGCCAGAGTCTGACGTCGCTTAGTTAGAGCAGCTCGGAATAATTCTTTCTAAATGTGACCAACCCGCATAACGCGTGAAACCGGTTTTTTTTATTGTTTCGTTAAAGAAATTGAAAAAAGTTAAACATGTTCTTCACTGAATGGGTAGATAATGTTAAGATCTTAGAAATTATATTAAAATAAATATTAATAATAATACCCTTTTATTTCTCCTATTTATTTTACATGCTAGTTTTTAATCTATAAGAAGATTGATATTTTATTTATACTGGAGACGCCCGCTTCTGGGCAAAGGCCTCCCCCAAAGAGGTCCAATGTTCCTTGTTGTATGTGTGCCGCCACCAGAGGGGTTGATGTTTGTCTAGTTCGTCACGCCAGCGTTGTCGTTGTCGCCCGACAGAGCGACGAGCATCTAACGGCGTCCACTCGGTCGCCATCCTCGTCCAGCGCCCGTCCGACATCCGCATCACGTGACCGGCCCAACTCCACTTTGATTTTTTAGCTCGTTTTATAGCATCTTCAACTTTGGTAATATTTCTTAACTTATCATTTGAGATTCTATTTCTCCTACTGGTCCCAATCATAGATCTTTCCATTGCTCTTTGGCATACTGCCAGTTTATTAGCTTGTTTTTCTGTAAGTGACCAAGTTTGGCAGCCATATAGTAGAACTGGCAGTATGCAGGAGTTGAAAACTTTTCGTTTTAGGCAAGTGGCGAGTTTGCTTTTCATAATACATTTAAGGGACCAATACTTCCTCCATGATTTATTTATTCTAAAGTCTATTTCTTTGTCTTGTCTGTTTGTGAAGGATATATTTTGCCCTAGGTAAATATAGTCGTCTGTAAACTCTATGGCCTGGTTATTTATAATTATGGCTATTCTCTGATGGTTTGTCATAATTTTGCATTTTTCTTTGTTCATGTAAAGTCCCGCTTCCCGGCATTCGTCGCTTAGAGATTGTATCATTTCTTGTAGTGTGTTATGGTCTTCAGCTAAAAGTATTATATCGTCTGCAAATCTAAGGTTTTGTAAGTATTCTCCGTTAATTTTGATACCTTTATTTTTCCAAGTGGTTTTTCTAAAAATATTTTCCAAAAAAATAAAATAAATATTAGTGTACATCAATATAAGCCGCAAACTTGAAAAAGAATATATTTGAGACCTGACTTCAACATTTTTTTCCGTGCATAAAATATCAATTTCTGTAACATGAACGTTCAAACCATTCGCATTGGCAAGTATAACCATCTTAATAGATTTTTTTTTATTCCTATGTTAAGATAATTTACGCTTTTAATATTGCTTTTAGGACTGTAGATCTAAGTTTAAAGTTAAACATATTTATTCCTTTGAGCATATTATTACAAGTGCAACTAACTACACTTAAGAGGATAATGAGGTGATCCAGTTCCATACAATTGCTCCTGCCTGTTTCCTCAGTCAAATAAAGATATATATTTCTGAAAATGTTTACAAATTCAATTAACGCTACGTCTGTACGTTTTAATTTTTTTGATAACTTATCTTATATTCATAATGTAAGCCTCTAAATATTTGTATCAAAATGAGACATGTATGTATGTATAATCGACGGTGATGCAAGGACACATTAATTAAAGAAAGATTCCTGTAAAAATAACTACGCTACGAATATATTGCAAGGCTGGACCCGAACCAGCAAAACATACGATTCGCGTCTAACCACAAAAACCATAACGTTGAACCAGCAAAACATACGAAATTGCATCTAGCCAATTTCGCCACCTGCTGTATACCCATAATTTGGAATTCTTCTACAGTTCCTCTTCCCGTAATCAATGCCTCCTACTAACACAGTATTTAAGATGTCGCCTTTTAACCTCGGAGGAGTCACCGGATTAAACATGCAATTACCGCGAGTTATTGAACCGAACCATGAACCGTAATAGGTAAACAGCTGACATATTCACAGTGTGCCTATTTATGTTGCCGCTATAACGACGAATAGGTAAAATTTAAAAATAATACAAAATTTAGGGGGCCCCGTTACCAAAAATGTGATTTTTTAAATCTAGTACGATATTACGGAACCCTTCGTGTGCGAATCCGACTTGCACTTGGCCGGTTTTTTTTGCAGCAATGGAGCACCCGATCGTTGTGATTTTCATCATCATCAAGTTTGAAATAATCGGAAAAGTTTTATTCCATTCTTATTTCTGTGTTAGAAATATAATTCACATTTAGAAGTCCCATGTTTTCCAGAAATTTGCGAAATGAATGCAAGCTCGACTTGATTGGTTCGGTACGGTATCTCGAGAAAAAATTAAGCCTTATTAGAACCTGGATCGCTGGCACATTTTTTTAAAATTTTGTTTCGGATCAATGTCGTTTTGGATTGGTATCGGGCTGAATTATTTCCTGGATAAATAGATGAGTTTCCCATACATACTTTCATCCCCTATTTTACTCCCTTCAATTTTTTTTGTATAATAAACAGAAATTCATAAAAAAATTGTTAAGTAGTTTAGACGACACACAACAGACATACAGAGCTACTTTCGCATTTATAATATTAGTATAGATTTCATTTCATTTATTTATTCAACTTCTGATAGTGAAACTACAATAAGTCATGTCATAATTTAATTGATCATTAAACACGGTCAAAAGAAAATAAGTCGAACACCAGGACGCTTGATACTTTAGGATTTTTTGGGAAAGGGCATATTTTCATACGAATTTTGAAAAGAAAACTAGCCTATCTGATTCAGTTTCTGAAATTGTACTTCCTGCTTTCGGGTGTTAGACAGGTTTTCAGTTCACCATCTCTGTCTATCACCCCCGTCTATTTAAATGACGACCGGTTTTTTTCAAAATAAATAGCGTGACAGATGATATCCGGCATAGGAAAATCGGAACATAGTTAAAGAATCGCCCTTCCTCGTAGTCCTTCATCGTCTTCTATTTTTTTATGCAACCTGACATGGATGGCTAATACGACACAACTACCGTTGTGATATTAGCCCAATACATCACATTCCCGAAGGAATGAGGTGCCACCTTTCCTTCATGAGCGCGGCTACATTGATCAGCAGGTCTATTCTTGGCATTCAGTTATCAGGAATCAGGAATCCTGAGTTTAGAAAACCGCTTTTGTAGCGGTTTTCAAAGCGATTTTCTGGACAAAAATATTCCGGAGCATAGTTTTTTTAATCCCTTTAAACCTTGTTTCCGTAGTAAAACTCGCTTTGAAAGCAATTTTCTAGACTCAGGATTCCTGATTCTTGATTATTGAATGCCAGGAATAGACTGCTGGATGGAGAACACGGACAATTTTTTATTGACGCTTCAACCATAGTTTTTCTCAATGCGGTGGTACGAAACCGGGCTGGCTTAAATCCTACCAACTAGTGGGGAAAGGGGACCTACAGTGTTACATGGATTCCGAACCATGGAGAAGCTCGCATTCGTAACAAAAAGCACTCGAGAAAGAAAGTGGTGCATGATCGGGGCGAGGATTTGAACCCAGACCTCTACCATGCTAGTCAATTCCCCGCGCCACTAGGCTACGAGCCGCTCAGAACAACAAAGTGAGAGTCGTTTCGCGCTAGACCTCCGAGCTGCTCTGAGGCTCATAAATTGCTCATAAGTTGTCGTCACCGCGTCCCGGCGTTCTCACTCTGCACAATAGAGCGTCGCGATCACACAATATAATATGGCGTCGGTATTTAGAGAGGGGGCGGAATGTGGGCGCCCGGCGACTTCTTCGCGTGCCTTCGCGCTCCTCTGCCCTCCCCGCGGCACCCGAGCCCCACCCCGCCGCCCCGGGGCGCCCCGCCAGCGCCAGCCGACGCGGTCCCTCTTGGCCTCATTCTCAACCCGGATCATTACATTACATTCGACGTGATCGATTACAGCCTTGACTCAATCAGCATATTAATGCACTTTTGTATCACTCGTGCGTTGTTTACTAGTCGGCAAAGTCGGCAAAGTTGACTAATAATGGGCCGTTTCCCTCATTTTACTACTAACAATCGACACAAATTACATGAAATCCGTCTGCGATACAATTTGCTTCACGGCGATATAGTTTTTTAATCATTGAAAATGTGATTTACAGCGATAACCGTTTTGCAGCTTTTAATCAATTACCCCAGAACGGATCGCACTAAACCATACATACAACTGGCTAGGTGTATTTAGATACCAATTTGAATGAATTTGAGTTTCAATCCGCGTTTACATAAAATGCTCGATCCAGAGAGAGAAGCAGAGGTTATAAGAATATGAACTGCCAATATCGTAATATTACAATTTTTATCCCTATAAATTTTGGATTTTACACCACACAGTTTTTTCGCAATACATCCAGATCAGAAGCTGCTGCTAAATAGATTTGAATTAATAAAAGCAAAAATGTGCGCCTAAGTCGCTAAATTTAATGAGAACGGTCCAATCTCTCTTTTCTACAGGGAAAACACAGGCTATTACTTATTCTTATGACACAGGTGTTGCTTGTAAAATCCATTCAGGGAAGTTGGTGTAAGTCCGGACTAAAATGCGCTAAGAATGAAACGGAAATAGGCGTGATGGTAAGGAGATTAATTCTATAAATGAACGTTTTCGATAATATAAAATATGGAGCTACGACGAACGCCGGCCGCCTCTATTGTGATTCCATCGACAGCGTCGTCGGTTTGCTGATAAGGGGCGTGCATCTGGCGCCAAATGAATAGGAACGCGAATTTGTAGAGCAAGAACTACGAGATACAGATATATTCAATGATCTAATAACAATAACAAATAACAATATTATTACCATTACAGTCTATATAAATTCAATTATGTTAATCTAAAATTAATTACATTCTACAAAAAGGAGTATTTATCATTTTTAAATACGTGCGTAACGTAGTCATTTATGTATTCGTCTATGATAATTACCATATTCTGAGCGATCAATATTAACATACCCACTGTTCACCGCTTAGGCAATTTAGGGTGATGGTATGGTCGTAGGTAGTCTATAAGTTATGGAAAGGATCCTTCTAAATAACCGTGTCGAATCTAACGAACAGACGCTGGATTTTAAAGGAGTTCTTATGATGGTGATTAAACGAAAGTGTACTATAATTCGTAAATATTTTTCAGAAGTACCTACGTTGGATAGAAGTTATTTAACAATGACTTATGACAAAGAAAATTTATATATTTTATGTATAGCGTGACATAGGCCAATCCAATTCATCAAAGAGGTGCCCGGCGATGCCCATGTGCTCACAAGGAGTGCGAAAACCGTCCCGGTCACCAGCCTTGAACTTAGTTTTCATCGTCCATACAAATAACAATTATTACATATGTAAACGTTTAATTCCGTGGCCACTCATTCCGTGTGGCGCTGCGATCGGTTTCTAGAATGCCAAAGTAATGTCAAAGTAAATTCTTCTTCTGTTAACTCTACTGAATCCGCAATGACGGAATGCCAAGAATACATGCCCTTGTCAATAGGCGGTATAGGATGGAAGCGGCAGCATACGGGGCGGACTTTTTACGATTGGTAGTCTCGGGCCTAGGGCGACAAAACTTGGTGCGTTTTTTATTACTAAACAGTCGCGCTCTGTAAATTTAGAAGAATTTTATTCAAATCGCCTGGATGTGTTTTATGTTCACTATCCTTCGATTTTTTAAATGCAGCCGCACGATTTTTTTTTCTTTTTGCTTATTTGAATATATGTATTTACCATTCAACTTAAAATTCGGCTGCAAGACCTTTTTTGCTCATTCGTAAAAAATGCGAGCATTCTACCCACGGAGGATACCTCTATCCTCCGTGATTCTACCCATCGATATAAGCTATGATTCTACCCTCGATTCTACCCAAATATCGGCAGGATGACTTTCATCTTCGTGCGCCACATTAATGATATAATACAATTATGATATCATACCTAAATGCTGCTGCCAAAACTTACAAAAGTCAAAGAACTAAGAACAAAGAGGATAAAACAACCTCCAATGTGAAAAGTCTTAAATTATAAATTACTACCTAATAACCTAATAATTATACATATTGACAGTTAAGGCACAGTTTACGTAACTGTGCCTTGTAGAGCAGTAATTTTGAATCCGGCGTAAATACTGACGTACCCTCTCTAGTTACAGTATAAAGTAGTGAGAATATCATCTTATTCCAGAAACATTTTCTTTGTCACACACATTATTTTTAACTAGTCTCCTATTTTTAACGTTTTCCCGAGACCTAAAAATATTTTTTCTTTAATAATCGTCTGACAATTCTGGATTGGTTGCTAGACCCGCGATACCAGAGGAAGAAAGCGCTTGAGAAAAATAAAAGATGTCGGTCGGGTAGATCATTGAAATCTAATTTCGCGTCGGCACAACGGCGGCCACTCGACTCCTCATCGACGAGACGACAACCGCACGCCTCCGCACCGCCTCCGCACCGCGCCCGCACCGCCTCCGCTTCAGCTTCAGAACCGCTCCAACCCCGCCCCTCACCGCCCCCGCACTGGCTCCCACCACCATCGCGGCCTCCGACCTATCGTTATGAATTATACGGGATCCAAGTGTTAACCAAGTTTTCCTTGACATATTTGGAGCAAACGAAACGCATTCGTACGAAAATCGTCCTCCCCATACATTTTGTGCGTAGGTGACAACACAGTATGAGGAGGACGAATTTAGTGTTAAACCGTGAAACAAAAAGTACTCCACCATTTTTCTCCAAATATGCCAATCAACTCCTTTTGAACAAACATTATGTAAAGTTCGAAGTGGGAGCAAGTACGTAGCGAAAAGCGAATTTGAATCGACATGTATGTCCAGTCTAGATCAGTTTTTTGCTCATTCATTATTCTCTTATCGTAAATGAATAAGATCAATAAATACATTATTTACTATACAACAAAAAACATTTCTATTCCAAATTACAAACCTGACATTTCCAACTATTTCTAACTTTCTTCCCGTCTGAAGGACCCGATCAGATGTGTTGCAGCCATTTTATCTCGTAAACAGTGGCAGATGAACTTGGAGATATTTGTGCCGTAACCTCTCAACTAAGAAATTACCTCTGCCATTATATCACTTGCGCCAGGAAATCCAACTTTCAGGCTGGGTCGTAATATACTATTTATATCTTACAGAAACTAAAAACATTAATATTTAAATACATCAGCCTCGATAGCCCAGTGGCGCGACGACTTGCGATTCCATAAGCTTGGTGAAGCACTTCTAAGCGCGGTTGGATTCTGGATGGGTGACCATTTTCAACCGTTGCAGCTGGCCGTTGTTCGGATTCTACTTAAAACTGTAGGTTAGGTTAGTTACTAGGTGGTTTAATCGCATTGAATGAAAGATAATTGAAAGGTAATTGTTATTTTGGAAATAATAAACAAAGTGAATATTCAAATGGAGGATTCTACCATAGAGTTTATCATTGTGCCCGATTATTACGAATCTCTTTGTAAGGTTTTCGCACCTGACCGAGACAATGTCAAGTATTTTGAAGAAAAGGCTATGGAATTAAGCGTGTCGAACAGTAATTTTGTATACTGTTCGACATGGGAAAACGACAAATGAAAAGGAAAAAATATATGATAAAACACCCGATGAAGAAGGACTCTCACACGAAGGGGCATCATACAAAATTGAACACAAAAAAATGTGACACAGAAGACAAGTTCGACGGTTCTGAACATTTTTGCGTGATATTCCTAATCTTTCGATTGCTGCCATTTTATTACAACCATTTGTAGGTTGTTGTTTGCAGATACATTGCGTAGGTCGAGGCTGGATAAGAACACACCAAACAAGTTGCGTATATAGGTAGAAGCTTTTGTCCATAAAATTAAGGTTTGAATAATTGTCACAACACTTTCTCAAATGGAAAAGAAAAAGGCACATTACATTGGCATGAGTTCATGTTTTCCACACTAACTAAACCTTATAATGAATTTAAAAAATTTTTCCTATTCTTATAACAAAAACGGCACCCCGGTCCCAACGTGAAATTGGCAGTGTCTAATTATTCCACTTGTAATAAAATAAATACAAAATTGATGAATTAACTAGAAATACCAATAGTACCTTATTATTATTTTTTTTTCAAGACAGTAAAATCCGAAATTTACCATGCATATAACCTCATCTGTGATGTTTCTCATGGAAATGCGACGGAACACTACAAAATGGCGGCTGAGATTTCGTCGAGGGCGGCCGTGGCGGTCGTGTCGAAGGCGCGGCAGTAGGGACCCTCGGTGCAGTCCACGCCAACCTGACCCACGCATGAGAAGTTGTCGCACTCGCAGTACTTTCCGCTAACTATCTGCAACCACGACATTTTAAATTACATTCACTATTCTTCAGTGCTTCGTGCGTCTCAGTCTAGGCCGCCTGGGCACTGGGCACGACAGTTCTATACGCACTTTCGCTCTGTAAATCAGTTTTGTATTTTTTCCTCACTTATTAACTCCACATGATCAAACATTCTCAACACCTTTTCGATTCTCGTCATTGTAGCTTTAAATCAGCTAACAATACTCTCTTGTCTAACTAGTGAGCAATTTATCAGCAAATATGCTCTCACATAACTAATGAGCAACTGGTCTCGTCAGCTGAATCCGCTATTTTTTTTAAAAAAAAATTATCAATTTCTTTTGCAATCATTACACATTATATGCACTGAAGAGAAAGGATGGAGACATCTCCGCCGTATGATCAAAGTGACCATATCGAAACGTCGCCACCGCGCGTGAATGTGCTCTAAAAATGCGTTCGTCAAGTCAGTTCCCACCCACACAAACCCTCCAATACGGTAACCGACTATGTTGGCATGTGCCATGCACGTTTAAGCTGATTTGGTTTTTTTATAAAATTGGAGACAGCGACTCTCATAGTAGGCGCGCTTGATGGCATATCTCCTCCTTTTTATTTGTGCATATATGTATAATCCCGTATTTTCTGCCTTTGAGCAAGCCAGTCTTGTGACGGCGGGAAGGCACCTTCGCCTATAACTTGCCTCGTTCGGTTCCGGCATCTTCTGGCAGACGCAGCGGCCGCAGGTGCAGGTGCCGCGGCCGGAGCACTGGACATCGCCGCCGCCCGGCGCTACGCACTCCGCGCTGGGCAGGCTGCCGCGAGCGCATGTGCACTCCGCGCTGCGCGCCAGCGACACTGCAACACAACGTGAGGACGGGCCCTTCCATACAAAATAAATGGAGCAACTAAAGTGGTGGTCGCTGTCGTCATGCGCGTATGCGTCGCCTCTGGCTAATTATACGCCCAAAAAATTATCAATGTGGTTAACCGTGCAAAAAATACTAACCTAAACTAAATTGCTTCTAATTATTCTATATATCTATCTATATATTATCTAATTATAGAACTACTACTACTACTAACCTAACCAAAACGCAAAGAAAGACGGAGTATTTATCGGAATACTGCAACAGGCGACAGAATTGTATGAAAGGCCATAACCTTTAACATATCACTGCCCATGGAGCTCCGTAATCATGCAAGTCATTTTCAAAGTAAAGGGTTGACTGGAAGGAATCACTCTTAGTTATAAAGCCGCCATTGTGCAGTATTGTTGTTTTCCTGTATGCTTTCTCTGTTATGGTATGTTTTCTCTGTGCACACTAAGCCCCGGTTGCACGAAGAAACGGCTGAGTTAATCATTGTTCAAACACGTCACTTTTAGTGAACCGCATATAGTCCACACAAAGTGACGTGTTTAATCATACTTTGACGTTGATTTTTCTTTTTTGTTCTTTCGTGCACTCGGCCCCCTCACCTCCATGCTCGGACCTAAATAATTTATTCATTCATGCATTTCATTTATTTCTTTCCATCCTCGGTCTCCCGTGGCGCGACCCGTCAGGCCGCGTTCAAACCAAACGGACTGTCAGCCGCCGACTGTGAGCGCGCATTACGCAGTTTACAGATTTCCCATACATATTCAACCTTTTGTTCACACCGAACCAAAAATACGGTAATACGCCATGCGTGGTCGCTGACTCTCGGAGGCCGGTTATTGTGCTGCGCCACTACGCACCACGGACACGGAAGACGATTGGCCTACGCAACGACGCGTAATGTCGGCATAGTATAAACGAAAAATGCAATTTGACTTCACGTTTACACTGGGGCTCACAGTCAGCGTCTTACAATCGGTTTGGTTTGAACGCGACCTTGGTGTTTGATCATCGAGGTGAAGCAACAGTGGGCGCGGTTGGGTTACCGTTTGACCGTGGCGTGATTTGTATTTTGCTGGCCGTGGTTTGTATTCCAAATGAATAGGAACGCGAATTTGTAGAGCAAGAACTACGAGATACAGATATATTCAATGATCTAAAAACAAATTCGATTTTTTAAATGCAGCCGCACGATTTTTTTTTCTTTTTGCTTATTTGAATATATGTATTTACCATTCAACTTAAAATTCGGCTGCAAGACCTTTTTTGCTCATTCGTAAAAAATGCGAGCATTCTACCCACGGAGGATACCTCTATCCTCCGTGATTCTACCCATCGATATAAGCTATGATTCTACCCTCGATTCTACCCAAATATCGGCAGGATGACTTTCATCTTCGTGCGCCACATTAATGATATAATACAATTATGATATCATACCTAAATGCTGCTGCCAAAACTTACAAAAGTCAAAGAACTAAGAACAAAGAGGATAAAACAACCTCCAATGTGAAAAGTCTTAAATTATAAATTACTACCTAATAACCTAATAATTATACATATTGACAGTTAAGGCACAGTTTACGTAACTGTGCCTTGTAGAGCAGTAATTTTGAATCCGGCGTAAATACTGACGTACCCTCTCTAGTTACAGTATAAAGTAGTGAGAATATCATCTTATTCCAGAAACATTTTCTTTGTCACACACATTATTTTTAACTAGTCTCCTATTTTTAACGTTTTCCCGAGACCTAAAAATATTTTTTCTTTAATAATCGTCTGACAATTCTGGATTGGTTGCTAGACCCGCGATACCAGAGGAAGAAAGCGCTTGAGAAAAATAAAAGATGTCGGTCGGGTAGATCATTGAAATCTAATTTCGCGTCGGCACAACGGCGGCCACTCGACTCCTCATCGACGAGACGACAACCGCACGCCTCCGCACCGCCTCCGCACCGCGCCCGCACCGCCTCCGCTTCAGCTTCAGAACCGCTCCAACCCCGCCCCTCACCGCCCCCGCACTGGCTCCCACCACCATCGCGGCCTCCGACCTATCGTTATGAATTATACGGGATCCAAGTGTTAACCAAGTTTTCCTTGACATATTTGGAGCAAACGAAACGCATTCGTACGAAAATCGTCCTCCCCATACATTTTGTGCGTAGGTGACAACACAGTATGAGGAGGACGAATTTAGTGTTAAACCGTGAAACAAAAAGTACTCCACCATTTTTCTCCAAATATGCCAATCAACTCCTTTTGAACAAACATTATGTAAAGTTCGAAGTGGGAGCAAGTACGTAGCGAAAAGCGAATTTGAATCGACATGTATGTCCAGTCTAGATCAGTTTTTTGCTCATTCATTATTCTCTTATCGTAAATGAATAAGATCAATAAATACATTATTTACTATACAACAAAAAACATTTCTATTCCAAATTACAAACCTGACATTTCCAACTATTTCTAACTTTCTTCCCGTCTGAAGGACCCGATCAGATGTGTTGCAGCCATTTTATCTCGTAAACAGTGGCAGATGAACTTGGAGATATTTGTGCCGTAACCTCTCAACTAAGAAATTACCTCTGCCATTATATCACTTGCGCCAGGAAATCCAACTTTCAGGCTGGGTCGTAATATACTATTTATATCTTACAGAAACTAAAAACATTAATATTTAAATACATCAGCCTCGATAGCCCAGTGGCGCGACGACTTGCGATTCCATAAGCTTGGTGAAGCACTTCTAAGCGCGGTTGGATTCTGGATGGGTGACCATTTTCAACCGTTGCAGCTGGCCGTTGTTCGGATTCTACTTAAAACTGTAGGTTAGGTTAGTTACTAGGTGGTTTAATCGCATTGAATGAAAGATAATTGAAAGGTAATTGTTATTTTGGAAATAATAAACAAAGTGAATATTCAAATGGAGGATTCTACCATAGAGTTTATCATTGTGCCCGATTATTACGAATCTCTTTGTAAGGTTTTCGCACCTGACCGAGACAATGTCAAGTATTTTGAAGAAAAGGCTATGGAATTAAGCGTGTCGAACAGTAATTTTGTATACTGTTCGACATGGGAAAACGACAAATGAAAAGGAAAAAATATATGATAAAACACCCGATGAAGAAGGACTCTCACACGAAGGGGCATCATACAAAATTGAACACAAAAAAATGTGACACAGAAGACAAGTTCGACGGTTCTGAACATTTTTGCGTGATATTCCTAATCTTTCGATTGCTGCCATTTTATTACAACCATTTGTAGGTTGTTGTTTGCAGATACATTGCGTAGGTCGAGGCTGGATAAGAACACACCAAACAAGTTGCGTATATAGGTAGAAGCTTTTGTCCATAAAATTAAGGTTTGAATAATTGTCACAACACTTTCTCAAATGGAAAAGAAAAAGGCACATTACATTGGCATGAGTTCATGTTTTCCACACTAACTAAACCTTATAATGAATTTAAAAAATTTTTCCTATTCTTATAACAAAAACGGCACCCCGGTCCCAACGTGAAATTGGCAGTGTCTAATTATTCCACTTGTAATAAAATAAATACAAAATTGATGAATTAACTAGAAATACCAATAGTACCTTATTATTATTTTTTTTTCAAGACAGTAAAATCCGAAATTTACCATGCATATAACCTCATCTGTGATGTTTCTCATGGAAATGCGACGGAACACTACAAAATGGCGGCTGAGATTTCGTCGAGGGCGGCCGTGGCGGTCGTGTCGAAGGCGCGGCAGTAGGGACCCTCGGTGCAGTCCACGCCAACCTGACCCACGCATGAGAAGTTGTCGCACTCGCAGTACTTTCCGCTAACTATCTGCAACCACGACATTTTAAATTACATTCACTATTCTTCAGTGCTTCGTGCGTCTCAGTCTAGGCCGCCTGGGCACTGGGCACGACAGTTCTATACGCACTTTCGCTCTGTAAATCAGTTTTGTATTTTTTCCTCACTTATTAACTCCACATGATCAAACATTCTCAACACCTTTTCGATTCTCGTCATTGTAGCTTTAAATCAGCTAACAATACTCTCTTGTCTAACTAGTGAGCAATTTATCAGCAAATATGCTCTCACATAACTAATGAGCAACTGGTCTCGTCAGCTGAATCCGCTATTTTTTTTAAAAAAAAATTATCAATTTCTTTTGCAATCATTACACATTATATGCACTGAAGAGAAAGGATGGAGACATCTCCGCCGTATGATCAAAGTGACCATATCGAAACGTCGCCACCGCGCGTGAATGTGCTCTAAAAATGCGTTCGTCAAGTCAGTTCCCACCCACACAAACCCTCCAATACGGTAACCGACTATGTTGGCATGTGCCATGCACGTTTAAGCTGATTTGGTTTTTTTATAAAATTGGAGACAGCGACTCTCATAGTAGGCGCGCTTGATGGCATATCTCCTCCTTTTTATTTGTGCATATATGTATAATCCCGTATTTTCTGCCTTTGAGCAAGCCAGTCTTGTGACGGCGGGAAGGCACCTTCGCCTATAACTTGCCTCGTTCGGTTCCGGCATCTTCTGGCAGACGCAGCGGCCGCAGGTGCAGGTGCCGCGGCCGGAGCACTGGACATCGCCGCCGCCCGGCGCTACGCACTCCGCGCTGGGCAGGCTGCCGCGAGCGCATGTGCACTCCGCGCTGCGCGCCAGCGACACTGCAACACAACGTGAGGACGGGCCCTTCCATACAAAATAAATGGAGCAACTAAAGTGGTGGTCGCTGTCGTCATGCGCGTATGCGTCGCCTCTGGCTAATTATACGCCCAAAAAATTATCAATGTGGTTAACCGTGCAAAAAATACTAACCTAAACTAAATTGCTTCTAATTATTCTATATATCTATCTATATATTATCTAATTATAGAACTACTACTACTACTAACCTAACCAAAACGCAAAGAAAGACGGAGTATTTATCGGAATACTGCAACAGGCGACAGAATTGTATGAAAGGCCATAACCTTTAACATATCACTGCCCATGGAGCTCCGTAATCATGCAAGTCATTTTCAAAGTAAAGGGTTGACTGGAAGGAATCACTCTTAGTTATAAAGCCGCCATTGTGCAGTATTGTTGTTTTCCTGTATGCTTTCTCTGTTATGGTATGTTTTCTCTGTGCACACTAAGCCCCGGTTGCACGAAGAAACGGCTGAGTTAATCATTGTTCAAACACGTCACTTTTAGTGAACCGCATATAGTCCACACAAAGTGACGTGTTTAATCATACTTTGACGTTGATTTTTCTTTTTTGTTCTTTCGTGCACTCGGCCCCCTCACCTCCATGCTCGGACCTAAATAATTTATTCATTCATGCATTTCATTTATTTCTTTCCATCCTCGGTCTCCCGTGGCGCGACCCGTCAGGCCGCGTTCAAACCAAACGGACTGTCAGCCGCCGACTGTGAGCGCGCATTACGCAGTTTACAGATTTCCCATACATATTCAACCTTTTGTTCACACCGAACCAAAAATACGGTAATACGCCATGCGTGGTCGCTGACTCTCGGAGGCCGGTTATTGTGCTGCGCCACTACGCACCACGGACACGGAAGACGATTGGCCTACGCAACGACGCGTAATGTCGGCATAGTATAAACGAAAAATGCAATTTGACTTCACGTTTACACTGGGGCTCACAGTCAGCGTCTTACAATCGGTTTGGTTTGAACGCGACCTTGGTGTTTGATCATCGAGGTGAAGCAACAGTGGGCGCGGTTGGGTTACCGTTTGACCGTGGCGTGATTTGTATTTTGCTGGCCGTGGTTTGTATTCCAATTAAAACTTTAGGTCTCGGTCTTAGGTAAGTAAATATACTTGTTCGTACTAAGCATGTGCGTCGCTTATTCTAAGGAATGTGAAATGTATGTATGTATAATCGACCGTGAAGCAAGGACACATTAATTACTTTACCAATATACTGCAAGGCTGGACCCGAACCAGCATAACGCAGGTATAGCGGTAAATAAATGTATGTAGGTATAATCATAAAACATAGACATAGTAGGAGGCATTGATTACGGGAAGAGGGACTGTAGGAGAATTCCAAATTATGGGTATAAACAGCAGGTGACGAAATTGGTTAGACGCAATACCCGCGAATGGTATTTTTTGCTGGTTAGGCTGCCCTATTTTGAAACGATCGCTAACAAATTGCTTCAGCAATTTGCGATTCTGATCGCTAAAAACGCAGTTTCGTATTTTTGAATGACTTTTGGTTAGCAGCGCCCGGCGGCCATTGGCTGTTGTCGAGCGTTTACGATTGCATTTCTAATCGCTGGCTGCAAGCGATTGCAAATAATTTAAAAAATAGCACGGCCGGTCCAGCCTTGCCGTATATTCGTAAAGTAGTTATTTTTACAGGGATCTCTCTTTAATGAATCTTTGCTTCACGGTCGATTATACATGCATACATGTCCCATTCCTAGGTCTTAGGTAGTTACTTACGTGTTTACATTTCTAGTGTTAGGGTTTTTGCACTTAAAAAATAATCAATGAATTGGATTTCTTCCCGTGCATGTCGTCAGAAGCGACTAAGGGATTTCGTGGTTCGGTTTAATCCCGCCCGGGTACCATGGCATTGAATGGACGATAATCAAAGCGGCAATGAAAATGGCCCATGTTTTTCATTCAGTTCAATTTAGCCTTGTAATACAATCAGCCGCTGGATACGTGCAATCAACCGCTTAGTTTACTCGCGCATACAGTTAGGTTAGGCGCAGACGAACGTCACCTTGTCAGGCGGCTATCTTCCGACGAACACCACCTCTTGGAGATTGTGTAGAGGTGTGCAGACATCACCGACACGACAACCTGTCGCTCTCGAAAGCTTCAGACATTTATGTCGTCCGACTATCGGGTGAGTGTCGGCGCAGCAATTAAAATTTGTCCATGTTTTACAGCCAGTTCAATGTAGCCGTGCTCATAAAGGGAATGTCCTGACATCGCAATTCGGGAATACGGCGAAAGGCTATTGACTGTAGGTGTGGTATTTAGCCATCCACTAGCACAGTATTAGCACCAGTTCAATTAAAACAAAAACACCTCAAGCTCATCAAGCTTAAGAGGATAATGAGGTGATCGAGTTCCATACAATTTCTCGTGCCTGCTTCCTCAGTTAAATTAAGAAGTAATGTTCTGAAAATTTGCAACATTAAATAAATCAACTGAGAGCTACGCCCGTACATTTAGATTTTTTGGAAAAATCCAATATCCATGATATAAACCTCTAAATATTTGTATCAAAATGATTAAGAGCGTATATCATGGATTAGTTTTGTTATCAAAAAAATCAAAATGTACAGACGCAGCTGGGAGTTTTATTGAATGTGCAAAATTTCAGAAAAATATTTCCTAATTTGACCGAGCCATTGTATGGAGCTCGATCATCTCATTATCCTCTTAACACTCACATCCGTGATCTTTGAACGTCAGCAGATCATCGCAATCCACTTTATCCCGCAGCACGACAGGGAAGCAGCGCGGGCCGCCGTCGGAGCGCCCCGGGCACCACGCGCACTGCGGCATCCGCAGACAGCTCTCGCACGTCGGCTTCGCCTTGCACATCGAGTGCAGCGTCAGGAACACACTCCCTCCGCCCTCGCACACACCCATCCACAACACCACCAACAATAAACAGCCAACCCACTTCATTTTACTTTTATTAAAAAAATAACACAAAAGTCTTCACATTTGCAGGGCCATGCAAACATTGAACAGAGTTGTGCTCCTATCATACATTTAGTAGGCAGTTAAGCAACTAGTGACTGATAACCTTTGCCAATCCGAGATATTTTATATTATATTAGCACATGACATACTTTCTGTTTGTCGCTTGGTGCGACAGACGTTGGATATACAGTTGGATAGCATAAAATGGCTGAAATTATTTTTATAGAGACCGACAACCCTTACTAACACTATTCAATAGTTTTAGATTTATTTTTGAAAGGTTTCTTAGTTTTCCCATAAGTCATCTGTGGCTTGGTGCTAGCTGGGCGGTCACATTGCCAAAATTTCTTTCCGGTTCTTGATTGATATCTGAAAAAAATTTTGCTTGGTATAAAATATACATTATAATTTCATATTTGGATGCGGGATGCGGATGCAGGACAGTTAATAATATTATAATTAATGCTTAAAAATGTACAGGAAACAAAATATTTTCTTGAATTAATTTAACCTATCCTATAGGTTAATATTGTAATATTATATATAGAGAGTTGGACTCTGGGACCTTCTCTGTTTCAAAGAAAGAGACAGGCTCCGTGATGAGGAGGATGCAACATGTCCACAAAGCAGACAATGCGTGTAGTGTTAGATTGGGTAAGATTTACGAAAATTTTAACTACAAAACGACTTATAGCTAAAAGTAAACCACGACCGCTGTAGTCAAAAATGTAAAAACCTAAAAAAAATGTATTATAAATTTTGATAAAACAAGCTATGTCTGATGACTAATGTTTTAAGGTGTTTTTACTTTATCGTTGAGTAATCTACCTCCAAAGTTATTGTATAAAACGCGCGAAAAATTCAAACTTTCGGATCTTTTAACTTAGAAGCTGAACATAATTTTACATTACCAACGGTCATCAGACATCTAGTTTGATCCAATAAAGCTATTTTGAGCAAAATTTCGGATCTCTGACAATAAATATGGGCATGATCTTCTTTCCACGTTTGTATGGGGAGTTAATCGGGAAAGCCCACCTTAAGGCTGTTCCGACCCATATAAAGTTGTTTGCACACATAACGCAAAAAGTATTGCACTTTAAGCCACGAATTAATAATAAAAGTTTAATATAGTCATATTACTTGCCGCGAAAACAATTTCACAATTTCAGGGTTATTGGTTTTGTTTCAATTTATTTAAATACGATTTTTATTTAACAGCGCCATCTAACGGTGCAAAACTTCTAATCGGCAATTACAACGAAACCATTAAACCTGAAATTCTGAATATGTTTTCGCTGCAACTATTATGGCTATTAGTGTGTATGCGGGTAGGTTATTATAATCAGTGCGCTGCCATCGCTACTACGTATCACTTGTGTTTTATTTCGTTAGCTCCCACGTTCATACCTATCAATGGCGACGAGGATGGGAGAGTTTGCTTTAATATTTTTGACGAATTCGTGCCTTAAAGTGTAACACTTTTTGCGTTCTGTGTAAAAAAAACATTGTATAGGTCGGAACATCCTTAAGAAATTTTTTTTTTCCCATTTGCGCCAGCCCTCATTATTTTCCCATTGACCATGTATGACCCCATTGAAAAAAAAATTGTGTTAAGGGCGTGACTACACCTGATTGCATTCAGTTCTATAAGGTCGTAAGTAAAACAGTATTTTATAACAAAAAAAAAACGACTTCTTAATTTCAAAAAGATGAAAGATGCATTGATGGTCCAGCTATATCTTGAGAACACAAAGCACCAGACATTTACAGTCGAAATTCGTGGTAGCAATTAAATACTGTTTACATCCTTATCAAACTGAACGCAAGTGACTCTTATCACGCACTTAATAAAAAATTAACACTTACCCATTCTGAGTATCGTCTATTGGATCTAAAGAGAGAAATATGTGAATAACAGGTATCTCTCGTTTCACAACAATAGTTTCCAGTCCCTCAAGTTTGGGTTCCCAGTATTCTTCTACTCTGAAACATAAAGTGTTTGCTTGGTTCATTTGATGAAATTTATTTCAATAGAACTTAGTCAGCCGCTGCGGACCTAATATTCAGACGAAAACTAATATTCAGTTCAATCTGTATTCCAAAGGTGGCAACCCAATGGCACCTATTTCTCACGTGGTACGTCATGAAAGCAGGTGTGGTATTAGCCATCCATGTCCAGTTACATAAAGAAAAACCTATCATATTTCTTTACAAACTTTGTGCTGCTCAATCACATTCCAAGTAATTACTTTGAAGACAAACATAAACGTCTCTATTCCTCCAATTTTATTTTTACTTTAGCATGGATTACATTTTTATTATGATGACATCGTAAACAAAGTTTTAAATTCCTTTTAAGTTTTATTTATACAGAGGTTTGACATTTGTGAGCCTCAAACATCATTTACAATAATATTTGCATTTTCTTCTCGATTGACAGACACAGAAACAGATCAGTCTAGCTTAAAATGTGGTGTGTTCCTTTTAGATTATTTAGAACATGTCAGTCAGTCAGTGAGTCAGTCAGTTAGCGTGTTTCCATACACTGTTGGACATACGCCTCTCCAATTTTTCTCCAGTCCTCCCGGCCCGCAGCGGTACGGAACCACTGCTTTCCGCCGACACACTTGATGTCGTCGTCCCACCTGGCGGGTGGTCTTTCCGCACTCCGTTTTCCTGTCCATAGCCGCCAGTGTAGGACACGGTCAAAGTTGAAAGGACAAGGTTGAAAGTTGCCCAGCGAGCAATAGAGCGAGCCATGCTGGGAATATCGCTACGGGATATGGTGCAAGAAGGCAATCCGCCGACGACGTACCAAGTAGTCGGTGGCTAAGCTCAAATGGCAGTGGGCTGGTCACGTCAACCAAAGAGATGACGACCGTTGGAGTAACCGCGTCCTTTTAACATAAACTGTAAATAATATATAATTTTTCATTCAGTCAAATTTCCATCAGTTTAAATCGGCAATGGTCTCACTTTTTACAACTAATCTTAGTGACTTGATGTGGGATATTGAAATTTCGTTTGAGAATTTCAGCGCAAGAAACTGCCTTCCCGATGCCGGCCCCTGCCCCGCTCCACACAACCCCGCGAGCTCCTCCATCCTCCACAAGAGACGATGCATGACTTAGCAGATTGCTCATTTTGCTACCTCCTTTCACCTGCAACATAAAGAGAAATTCAACAAGAATCCAGGCTTATACTTGAATTGAATACCGCTCTTTTGAATTGAGCAAAGATTTGCAGAAGATTGAAAAATATGGAGGAAGTGATTGAAAGGATTTCACTTGAGCAGGGGCCAATTAAATAAAAAAAGTAATGCGATGGGGGTCCGAACTAGGCTGCAATTGAGTCATGTATTAATTTGTTTTTAAAATCATTCAGATACAAAATACGTCTGGTCCGGCCAGTGATGTCACCCCTAGGCTAAGGAGTTATAAAAACTGAGACATTTTAGTGGCATTGCTACAGTTGGGAAAAACTGAAAATGACGTATTTTTGACCTGTGATGAAAAAAAAAAGTATTTCCCACTAAGTTAATATAACCTGTTGCATTATTTATTAGCTTGGTCCGACATCTTAGAGAAATCATTATAATTAGCTTAAGGTGGCCCTTCCCAGCAGGACTAACTCATTCGCGGGCACGGTACAAAACCGTGCTATTGCGCTCTGGGACCTTCTCTGTTTTCTCTGGTTTCTCTCAGTCAAGGAACTCCGCAGGGATCAGTACTATCACCACTGCTTTTCACAATTTACAAATGTGATCTTGAAAAATGTTTAGAAACCATGAAGTGCCAGTTATACGCCGATGACACTCAGTTATATCTATCTTTCCCCATAAATAATCTGTCGGAAGCGGTAAACCTAATAAATCAAGACCTACAAAGTGTGTGGCAGTGGTCAGTGGATCATGGTCTTTGTTTGAATGCAGCAAAGTCCAATGTCATGATCTTGGGAAGCAGACATGCAGTACAGAAAACGAAACTAAGTAATCCTGTCTTTATTATAAATAATCGTCCCGTCCCTTTTGTAGAATGTGCCAGAAATAGTTCATAGTTCAAAGTTCATTTATTTGATAGATTTTTCTACATCGGGTTGTACATGGACAGCGAGCTCAAGTTTGAAACTCATGTGATAAAGAAAATTCAGGCTGCCATGATTAGATTAAGGGCTCTATATCGCATACGAGACAAACTCTCTACTGAAGTAAGACACACTCTTGTGGAATCTTTAGTGCTGTCACACTTCAACTATTGTGATACGATATATGGTCCTCGAATTAACAAAAAGACAGCACTGAGGATTCAAAGGGTGCAAAACTCGTGCATCAGATTCTGTTGCGGTATAAGAAAGCGGACGCGTATAACGCCTATACTGAATGAGCTCCAAATTATGAACATGGAAAATAGAAGGCACCTGCATGCGGCTTGTCTAGTGCACAACATCATTAATAAAAAAAATCCAAAAACATTTTTCAACCGTTTAGAGTGGATGGGAGACCACAAGTATGCTACGCGAAATAGAGGCGTACTCCTGAAAATACCACAGCACCATGGTGCAGCGATTGAAGGTGGTTTTAATGTAATGGCCTCTAGGGTGTGGAATGTACTCCCACCACCACTAAAATATTTGAAAAGTCCGGAAAGTTTTCGTCGAAAAATCAAACAAAGATTGTTAGGGGCCCGACAATATATTTAAAAAAAATGCCCCCTCCTCCGGTCTTTGTATATAGAATTTTATACGTGCATAAATTGAGATGGTCTTTTTTTATGTAAATTTTTGGTTAACTACTTGGTTAGATATTTATTTCTTTTACTAAGTCTTATTTGAGATGTGTTTTTTTTTACATGTAGCGTTACTTTTATTTTTATGTTTCTGGTGTTTTTGGTGTTTTTTTTTTTGGGTTCCTGTTTCTCAATTAGTACTATCTTTCTTGTAGTTATATTATAAAGAGTAAAATGTAGAACGCCTGTCAATTATTTATTTTCATAATATTTTATTTATTCATTACCTACTATGTGTCCTTGGGTGTGCATGCCCACCTTTCCCTGGTTACTCATATCACCACCCGGGCCCACCATAATATACATATAGATACATTATATATAGAATATGCTGCGATGGGTCTATTTTGTCTACTGTTATTTATTTTTCATCATTACTATGTACTTAATTTAATGCAAAGAAGAAACAAATAAACGAATTTTCTTTCTTTCTTTCTTTCTGTTTACAAAAAAAAGACAGGCTCCGTTATGAGGAGGATGCAACATGACCAGAGAATGAAGCAGACAATGCGCATTGTGTTTGATTTGGTAAGATTTACGAAAATTTTAATTACAAAACGACTTATAGCTAAAAGTAAACCACGATCGCTGTAGTAAAAAATCTAACAAAAACCAAATTGATTATAAATTTTCATGAAACAAGCTATGTCTGAATATTTTGAAGATGTTTTTATTTTACTGTTGAGTAATCCACATCCAAAGTTTTAGTATAAAATGTGCGAAAAATTCGAACTTCCGGACCTTACAACTTAGAAACTAAACACAATTTTACAATGCCAACAGTCATCAGACATCTAGTTCGATCAAATAAAACTATTTTGAGCAATATTTTGGATCTCTGACAAGAAATATGGGCATGATCTTCTTTCCACATTTGTGTGGGGAGTTGAGCGAGAAGGCCCACCTTAAGGGGGTAACAGATTGCATTCAGTTTCATTAGGGCGTAAGTGCAATACATGCAAACGGCAATGCATTTCACATTACTAGGTAAATAAGTGCAGAGCGAGCAAGCCCTCATTTCTTGATTGTCCATGACAGATTATCCTTGGCTATAGAAACTCTCTATGGTAACTGAGATTCAGTTTCAAAGAGCAATCAATAAAAGAAGGGTTCATCAATTATCTTCAATGCATTATAACGACTATATTAAGACATAGACAGGCAGACCTGCATCCATAGAAAGTTGGTGGGCAGGCCTGAGATAGGAATGCTATTTCTCTCCAAAGGCTCTTCCACATTCTTGCCCTTCGAGTAGTTCTCCATTCCGCAGTGGGTTTACAAAAAAATAAACCGAATAGAGATAGGATCGATACGTGTAAATAGTTTATGCGTATTTCCATGGATGGTATTTCCCTATTTCCCAGATTTAAGCGCTTTGTTTTGATTTAAGGTTATTTTTCTAGCGAAGAAAACAAAAGAAAGGAGATTTCGTTTCTGTGACTACCATAGACAAAAAATATTTCTGTGATTCATATGTCATGTCACCCTCACTGCATTCCGATATTGCGGAGAATTCGAATTTTGAAATCATGCAATTGTTGCTATGAGCAGGGATATTAATTCGGAACACCAGTATTCACTTTACATTCGCTTTCCCTGCGAATTTTGCAATGTACGCATTACGGAGCGTAGGTATAGATGTTCCACAGAACATATAATATGAGCTGTTCTGTGGACAACACTTGACCACTACGTTCCGAATTGCGTATATCGCAGACACAGCTACTCTATAGCGATCAGAATCGTACTAATAATATTCACTGCGGCGAACGATATTTCGAAATGAGTGACGTCACTCGAAACCGCACATGGATCGTTCAAAACACGTACGGTTGATAGGATGGGCGCCGTGTTCACTGTCATATGGTGTGTTTATCTGTAGTCCTTTGGTTGTGTACACGTGTATTCTAAAAAATCGATTTCGTTTTATCGTAATGTAACTAGACGATTCTAGGCCGTAAATACTTTCTCTCGAGCCTTGCAATGCATTCTCAAGATCAAGATCGGCTCTGACACCTATGTCTACTCAAATTCGTTTTGATTTGGGTATCTTAGTAGTTGGGACGCATGTGGTTGTGAGCAGCGATATCAATTAATGGACATACTTATTCACTATATTCAGTGTGAAGACTGCATACGCAATTGGTACAAAGCGTTGTTACAGGTGAGAATCTCATGAGTAAACAAAACCCCTGTTAGCCAAAACGCCATTTCTTGCTCCTTCTTGCACCGAATGGCTCAGAGCACGCTGCCCGAACATAGCCACAGTAACAGATATATAATCTGTGGACGGACAAGACCACAGATCATAAATTAATGAAGCACCTGTATTATATTCTGTGTAATTAAAAGACAACTATTTGGCCACCTTGGTTCAATAAAACGTTACCAAAAAGAAGAAAATATTATGCAACAATTTGGCGTCTACGTTTCGGACATTGTCTTTTTCAATCCCATCTTTACAGATTAAAGTGCACGACGCTTCGTAAAATGTTATCCGTTACTGATTACATTTGACGACGATGTGACCGCTAATCGCCCATCATATGAAATTGCGTTGCACGTAACATATTTTCGTCAAAGTTAGCTTGCCAGGAGTCAGACCACAAATAGTCCCTCGAAACAATCGGCAAAAATGTTTGCTGTATGGCAACTCTTAGCACCGCCTGAGCTGACATAGTACTGCCCTTCTCCCACAGTACATAAACAGAAAAGGACAGGAACAATCGAAGCACCATCTAGCGTCAACCATTCGTACTAACAAACAAAACAGTTGCTCTTGGAGCCGCGGGGTGGCGCTACTAGCGCCCAATATGTCGGCTTGCTATCAGCTGTTGGTAGCACCACAGATTACATAGATATGGCGCCGAAAATTTTAATCTGTGGAACCGAGTGCCAGGCTAATAATTATGAAAAACAAAGCATTGCATTCCATTAATGGCGATGTTTGCCTCTTATTTAAGGTCCAATAAGACTACAATAATATAAAAATAGTAACTTATGATACTTTGAATTATTATTTGATCGTGATTTTGACGGTGATCGATGGGTCGGGAGTGTTTACGATTAGCGGTTAACATCAGCGATCAACGTAATGTTTAATTTTCGTGCACGCAAATTTTGACTGATCTGTCTTTAATCATACGTTGACAGTGATGTTGACGTGCAGGACAGTACGTGCAACCGGGGCTAAACCTTATCGACGCCGCCGTATGCCCACACTGCAACTTAGCTGATCAATCCCTGGAACTCTTCTTTCATTGCTGTGCTTTTGATGAGCAAAGAGAAAAACTATATAAATGCTTAGAAATTACATACAAAGAAAGAGAAAAAATCCCGCTCGACCTGAAAACGATATTAAGTCAACCGATCAACTTTGAACCCATATTTCTATATATACAAGAGACAATAGAAAATATTTAACTACATGACACTCCAGAATGGACTACAATCCATAAGATACAATTAAGAGAAGGCTGTATAGCGAAAGATTTTGCCTGTCCATTGGATAAACGAACAAAAAAAAACAACTATTTGGTGATTTCAGGTGAATTGGTGAAGTGGGAGCCAAGAAAGGGCCTCCGACCCTTATTGGACTGTGTTTCCAAGGTCCGTTGGTGCCCAGCAGCATAGTTATCAAAGTATTTTAGCCAACTCGGATATAAATCATCTTGTCCTTTGTCTGTGTCAGGCTTACAGGACCAGGCAGAAAAACAAGTTTTTCTTTTGTATATTTAGTTTGCGACGACAACGCGCTTCAGCGTTTCTACGGCCTACGATGGGAAAGGGATTCAATAATTACATGTGCAAGAAATTCTTCCATCCCGCATCTCGAGACAACCTCAAGCGAGTGAGTACCAATTACCATGAAGTCTGAAAACATTTTGACATCATGTTTTTAATGATGGGCTTTACATACTTAGCTTCCACTTATTCCATTATACCTTCACTTTCCCGGAGCGGTAGGTAGAGATAATAGAGCTCCATTCGTGACGATCACAGCACACCTGTTTCGCTTCATCTGCAGACATACATCTTTTCATGCTCGAATAGTATTTTTTAAAACATAGAGCAGTGTGCGGCTGTGCTATAGAATGGATACCCTTTCGTAGCTTCTAGCTGGGTATCAGGGATGGTAGAGTGGATTTTTGGATACATTTTTGGTAAAGAAACATAGGCCCGAAAACGATGTTTTGTATCCAAAATCATTTTTTGAAAATATTAAATCTGAGCAATATTTAGCAAGCAGTGGGGACTCTAATGTTGCCAACACGTCATTACCCATCATTTAGGGTAAAATTAACTCTTGGTATAAACAAATAGCTCCAAAACCGACTTAGCCGCCCCGACTTTACATGTTGGTGTGCGTCATCCCTAGAGTGTTTTTTAGAAGTGCGGAGACGAAAGCTCGCGCAGGAGGTCCCGAGCGTAGCGAGCGGTACGAGACCGTAGCCGCGTGGCGGTGGGAGGTCGCGAGCGAAGCGAGCGGGCGAACACCCCGCCGCGGCGAAGGCCGAGTGCGGTCGCTTAAGCGAAAGGGCCGACCAAGCGAGTCTTTCGGCGTAGCCACCAACTTGACCTGGTTGGGCTTCGAGATTTTATTTCCGTTAGAGCATCATGGAAAATAACATTTGGCGTCTGGCAGCACTTTTGGTTGCAATGTTGGCAGCCCTGTGTCGCATCGTGTCGCGTACCCTTTCAGTCTGTGTTAGTTTTTTAAGTGGTTATTGCGCAATAGACACATACAGTGCTGTTTGCATAAATGCAAATGGCCGCCATGGTTGTCGTTTCAAGTGAAATTTTGTTGGTGAGTTTCTTGTTTTTTTCATGTTTCTTTTTGGATTTCTGCATTTTCAATTCAGAATGACCTATTTTTACGGTTTTAGTAGGTTTTTTTTTTAAAAGTCTATTTTCGCGGTTATTGCTTGTATAGAATTTCCCAGTGGGCATGTAATCCAAAAGGCGCAGGTTCGAATCCTGCTTCCGACGAATGATACCAACAAAGAATTTTTGTTAGATTATTTTCTAAATCCGATTACAATGCTTTAAATGTGGATGTCGCTAAAACTCAAATTAATAAGATAACGGTAATGTTTTATCCATTAAATACATACAAACTAGAAAGAAAGGAGCTTTGATAATGTACTAATCACTATGCTTTCAGGTATGGATGGCAGAACAGAAGACCGAAGCTTACAAGAAAAAGCAAGAAGAGTTGCGAGTTCAGTATGAGAAGGAACAAGATCTGCATGAAAACAAGTTCAGTACCTGTATTTGAATTAATTCTTCTAGGGAAAAGTAGAATACCACTTACTATTCGACCCGATAGTTATAGCACACATTACTCATTTCTACACCATCTTATCTGTCAGCCTCATCCTTTAGGCTTAAATAGTCGTATGCGTACGTCGGTAACTGACATCGGTCACGTACAGAAATTCTTATGGAACTGTATAATTCAAAACAGTGCTCGACCGACACATGCGTCGCGTATTTCACTGTCTATAGGCAGGGATTTGTGTTCTACCTATGCTTTTTTATATATTTGTATAATAGTTAAGAGAGTATGATAATGTTTTGGGACCTACAATCATGAGAAAAAGGTTATTTATTTATTGGATATTATACAGGCAGCCTAGGCTGACTTCATAGTTCATTAATGTATTTATAGATTTTTATGGTTTTTTTTTATATTCACTTAAAGTTTTATGTATTTAGATAAGCGTCCAAACGGTTTTTAATTGTTTATTTTGGTTTGCACTGATAATCTTAAGATTTTTTTGCTATTCTCTTGGGTACTCTTTTTTGTATTTGTATTTTTTTGCTGATTTCTAGTTTTATTTTGTTGGTAGTTTTCAGGTATTTATCCAGTAAAATTTTAAACTGATTAATGCTTCTGTAGACCTCTTTAA
Source organism: Incurvaria masculella (assembly GCA_946894095.1). NCBI lineage: Eukaryota > Metazoa > Arthropoda > Insecta > Lepidoptera > Incurvariidae > Incurvaria > Incurvaria masculella. The sequence goes on from OX335647.2 coordinate 11,870,713, forward strand.
ATTCTCCTCCTCTAAACCAATTGAGGCAATGAGGGCAATTTAGTAGTACCCTCAAGTGCTCTATTCACTGGTGTAAGTTTACCCAGGGACTAAAGTTATGTCATAGACTTCATCGATGGTTATATCCAAAGAAAAAAAAATTGTTGCATTTGAATCAGACCAAACAGTCTCTCACGGTGTTACCTTCCGCTACTAAACTCAAGTTGCAAGTTTAACTAAATGTATGCTGGGGTGTGACAGGGCAATGCTGAGCAAGGAGAGTAAGGACAAGCAGAGCGTGAACTTCATGTACGAGCCGCCACCGGGTGTGAAGAAGGAGCGGGAACGCGAGGATAATGAGCCCGAGTACAAGTTTGAGTGGCAGCGCAAGTACAACGCACCGCGCGAGAGCTACTGCAAAGGCGACAACGAGATCCGCGATCAGCCTTTCGGAATTCTCGTGCGAAATGTGCGCTGCATTAAGTGTCACAAGTGGGGTCATATCAACACAGGTGCGGACTCTCATTAACTCGATATGTAATATGGGCCTGATATTACATACAATTTCTATTAGTACCCGGAACGTCATGTTGTTTAGTGCTCTTTTTTTTTTTTTTGTCTCCTTTCTACTGCAATCTGTCTCCCTTTTGGACATTCAACAGTATGTTGGTTTCTCTTTCTCACATGTCTTGCCTGGTATGTGACCAATGTCACATCCAAATTTTTTTTTTTTCTTCAGTTCTGCTAGGGCTTGATTAGATCCTGGGGAATCTTTCTCTTCAGTCGGCGAGCCTCCGATGTAATGTCCATAAGTTTTTTTGCCAAAATGTTAGGGTGTTTTGTAATTCTAGCTTTATATGATTTTGTCTGTCTCTCTATCTCTTGTTTGACAGTTGGCATATCCAGGTCACGGTGTATCAAGTCGTTTGGTACAAACCAAGGAGCATTTGTTATCATGCGGAGCATTTTATTTTGGAAACGTTGGATGATTTCTATGTTGGAGTGTGAGGCTGTTCCCCACAGTTGGATGCCATAAGTCCAGACTGGTTTTAATATGGCTTTGTATAGTGAAATCTTGCTTTCGATGTGTAGTTGAGACTTTCGACCAATTAACCAGTACAGCTTCCGCAATTGTATCCCAAGTTGTTTTCTCTTTGTAAATATGTGTTTTGTCCAAGTGAGTCGTCTGTCCAGATGGAGGCCAAGATATTTGACATGATCTGACTGAGGGATTGTGACATTGTTCAGCTTGACAGGAGGACAAGTGGCTCGTCTCGTGGTGAATGTAACGTTCACAGACTTTGCTTCATTTGCTTTTATTCTCCACAGTTTTAGCCAATTTGAAACTCTATCCAGACTATTCTGAAGGATGAGCGAGGCAGTATTTGGGTCGCTGTGGGAGGCTAATATAGCTGTGTCGTCTGCAAACGTACCAGTAGTGGTATCATCGGACAATGGCAGGTCAGCGGTACACAACAGGTAGAGAATCGGGCCTAGTACACTCCCTTGGGGGACTCCAGCACCAATGAGACAGAGGTTTGTAGCGGTTTCTCCACACTTAACAAAAAAGTGGCGATCTTGGAGATAAGACCTCAGTATGTCATAGGCAATTGGAAGATTGGTTTTTATTTTGTACAGAAGACCCTCGTGCCACACTCTGTCAAAAGCTTGGGATACATCTAGGAAAGCGGCATTACAGTATTCTTTGGACTCAAATGATTGTGAGATTTTGCTCAAAAGTCTGTGAGTCTGGTCAATAGTTCCATGGTAGTGGCGAAAGCCAAATTGATGATCTGGGATCAGGTGCTATTCTATGACTAGCGGCATAAGACGTCTCAGTAACAGGGACTCAAAAACTTTTGACGGAATAGGAAGCAAACTGATAGGTCTGTAAGATTTTGGATCTTCGTGTTTTTTATCTGGTTTTGGAATCATTTTGACTTGGGCTACTTTCCATTGGGAGGGGAAAAAGTTTGTATTAATTATTGCGTTGTATAATGAGGTCAGGTAGGTTATTGCTGTTTCTGGTAATTCCTGTAGAACTTTGCCGGTTATGAGATCATATCCTGGTGCCTTTTTGGGATTAAGTTCTTTAATAGCTCTAGAAACTTCTGCTTTAGTTAACTTTTTTATAGGTTCATTAGGATTTGTGGGGGTCTCTAGGGCATTGATAACTTCCTGCAGGTGTTCAGGAGGGCCTTCATACGGATGAGGACTGAAGACATTAGTGAGATGCTCTGCAAATGTTGAGGCCTTTTCGGAATCGCTTCGAGCCCAGGTTCCATCGATCCTACGAAGAGGGGGGCAGGCAACGGTTGGTTGTTTCAGCTTCTTAGTAGCCTTCCACAAGGAATAGTCAGTGGCCACAGTGGCATCTAAGTTGGACAAGAACCTTTGTACACTTTCGTTTCTGTTGTCTGTAAACATTTCTTTCAGTTTCTTTGATGCTTGGTTTAGGCGAGTTTTTAGTCGTGGACATCTGGTCCGTTGCCATTCCTTGCGGAGTCTCCTTTTTTCTGTTACTTTGATAAGGATAGACTGAGGGAAATGTAAAATTGGATCTTTAATTTTGATTGGTGGAGATGCTTCCCATGCTGCATTTTGGATTGAGGTGTTGAAGTGTTCAATGGCTAGCAATATGTCTTCCTCAGACTTGAGTCTTACATTGGATTCGAGAGTTGAATTTACTAGCTTTCTGAAGTAAACCCAATCCGTCATTTTGTTGTGCAGTGTGCAGTCTTTTTTTGCTTCCTCTACTTGACTTGATATTGTTACCATTACAGGAGAGTGATCAGATGATAGGTCTAAGCAGCTTTCACAGGTTATATAGGTTTTGGCTATGCCTTTTGTCACACAAAAATCTATGAGATCGGGTGTTTTCTTTCTATCAGTCGGCCAATATGTCGGTTGTCCAGATGATGTGATATCAAGTCCTATTGTTTGTGCAGATTTAAGAAGTTCTCTTCCTCTTGGGAGCGTTAATCGTGATCCCCAGGATGTGTGTTTGGCATTGAAATCGCCTCCAACAATAAAGCGTGGTCCGAGGAGCTTAAAGAAATCAGTGAATTCTTGTGATTGTATTTTAAATTTAGGTGGACAGTAAATCGATGTCACAGTAATTTTACTTTGCCAGTCTTCAACAACAATGCTAGTTGCTTGTATTTGCTGTTTGGAGTAATTGTTAGACTGATAGTGTTTAATTTTTGTCTTAATAAGAATAGCAGAGCCTCCATGTGCTTTCCCGTCGGGATGCATTGTGTGGTACATGTTGTAGTGTGGAACTACAAAGTGGCTTTTAGGTGTGAAATGCGTTTCAGATATAAGCATTATATCAATGTTGTGTGTATTAAGTGCTCTTTTTAGGGCTACGATTTACTGGGAAGCCCTGTAATCGTTTCATGTCTGGCCGTCTGTCAGTGCCAAACTTATTCGAAATGTTTAAGGATATAAATATAAGTTAAACCCAAAATGTATGAAATGAATGTAGTAGTGGCGTGGGAAGTTGCCTAGCATACCAGAGGTTTGGGTTCAAACCCTCGCCTCGTTCGTGCATCACTTTCTTTCTCTTTCCGAGTTCAATAAGTGCATTTCGTCTCGAATGCGGGCTGCTCCATGGTTCGGAATCCATGTAAAACTGTAGGTCCCCTTTCTCTACTAGGTGGTAGGTTGTAAGCCTACCTGGGTTGGACCATCGCTTTGGATGAAAATATGGTCAAAGCGTCAATCAAACTTGATGAGGGCTTTATCCAACTGAAAGGTTAAGTAGACAACGGCTTTTGCGCCAGAGAATAATTGTAATGCTATAAATTACATTAATTTATGTTATTGCGTTAGTAACCTTGTTAGTTGTGAGTAATTTAAACTGAGGGTTGCTGTTTCTATTGTCTTTGTTCTTTGCCTTAATCTGTCTTGTTGTCTTGATCTAAGGAATTGATTGGCAGTAGCATTTAGATCTAAGTGTGCATTTCATAATTGTGCACGGAAAAAATATGTTATGTAAACCCGTGAAGTTTCTTTGCCGGTTCTTCTTTATTGTGTTGATCGAATCTGCGGATCTGCGGATAGTGTAGTTTGACTACCAAAAAGTTTAAACAAATGAAATGAAATAAAAAATTGTCCCGTGTTTTCCATTCGGTTCAATGTAGGCATGCTCATAAAGGCATGGCACCTAATTCTTTCGGGAATGTGGTGTATTGGGCTAATATCATAATGGTAGTGGTATTAGCCGTCCATGTCAGATAGCATAAAAAAATCCCCCCAAAATTCACATTTTCTTATATTTTTACATGAATTTTGTCGTTTTTGAACCGAGACTAAAATGTAGCTACGGCCCATGTCTCGTTGACTGGCGTTTGGCCCCTATCAACCCAAAACTATTGGAAAAGGAACCTCATGACAGTAGTATTAAGAAATAAAAATATCCTTCTATTGAAACCCATTGAAATAGTAGGTAGTACTATTGAGGTTGATCCATTTTAATTTGTTTTTAATGTTTGCAGACAAAGAATGTCGCATGTATGCGCTATCAATGGGGGAGGCTCGGGCACTGCAGGCCAGCGCGGCCGGCTCCGATGGCGAGGAGGAGGCGGAGCGACCGGATGCAGGCACCCTCGTGCAGCAGATGCGTGACACCGGTCTCGTCATGAAGCCGGCTGCCGTGCCGCTTGCGGCGAGCACTACACGCTACCGCGAGGATGACCTTGACGAGACCGACATCATTAGCCAACTCACCACTAAACAGAAGAAGAAACTGTTGAAGTAAGCTTGGTTCATTTTATGGAACTGGACATGGATGGCCGATACCATTCCTTCTGTCATATAAGACTACCAAACTGCATTCCCGAAGGAATTGGGTGCCATGCCAGAACAATTCTTATATTGCACGGCTATTTTGAACTGGGTGGACACGGGCAATCCAAAATAATACTTTTTTACGGTTCCGTACCCAAAGGGTGCCAACGGAACCCTATTACTAAGCCTCCGCAGTCAGTCCGTCCGTATGTCACAGGGCTGTATTTCATGAACCGTAAGAGGTAGGAAGCTGAATTTTTCACAGATGAATTTATTTTGCCGCTATAAATAGGTAAAATTTAAAAATAATAAAAATGAAAGTTTGCACCCATACAAAAAACGTGTTAAATCTTGTACGATAGTACGGAACCCTTTGTGTGCGAGTCCGACTCGCACTTGTCCGGTTTTTTTATGGACATCGATGGCTAATTCACCTACTGTCAGTGCCAAACTTTATATTCATATCAAATGGCAGTAGGTGTGGTGGCTGACACCACATGGAAACTCAAGCGCGGATCCGCCATAACCCCAATTGTGGTCAATAGGCCAATGCATTAATAAAAAGTAAAATAAAATTGTTTGACTATGACCACAACCTTTTTTGGGGGCTGGATCCGCGTCTGGGTTTCAAGACCATCTTTATATTACACGGTTACATTGAACTGGATGGAAAGAGGTAAATTTTTGTTGCCGCTATGACCATTTCAATCAATTCGATGGTACTAACCTGGGCAGTATTATCACTAGCACCATTTTTACGTTGAAACCAAACCTTCGTGGTTTGGCCAATCCCTTACTATGCCTAGCACCTGGAGCCCTACTACGAACGGTATCGAGTAAGCGCTATCGAAAAGGTGATATCACCTGTCAAAAATTATTTATGCGTTTGACAGTTGGTATCGAAAGCGCTGTCGATACCATCTGTAAAACACATACAATATTTATGACAGGCGATATCGCCTTCTCGATAGCGTTCGTAGTAGGACGCCAGGATGCATTTATCTGTAGAATTAATCATATACACAAAATGATAAATTCTTAAAAATAAATGACACTAAACAATGATATTGCACATTTCAGTTTCCTACAAAGCTTGTGTGTTGATACTACTAGAAATTAGGGAAGATGAACCAGATGAAAAGTACTATTTGTAAAAAATCCGCTAATAACTGTTCAATTGTTTTCTTATGCCGAGATGAATAGCCGAAACTAAAACTGACAAAAAGTACTACTTTCTTACATCTATGGACGAAAAGTCACTTTTGACCAGATCTAAATTAATCTTTGCTTTGCCCAAACATTTTATTATTTTTGGTTAGTCTTAGTTTCTGTTGCAACCATTTCAATCTTTGTATTAATTCATGGCTTATACGCATGTGATTTGTGTCTCTATTTATTTATTATTTTTTAGGACAATCAGCAAACTGATTTAATTAATTTCTTTATCTCTTGCTGAGTGTGTCCTGTGGCGTAAACAGATCGCCAAGACACGATTTAAAAAAGTTCCATGTTCCATGAGATTTCAAAGGTTTCTTTCAAGATAGGAAAATAATATGGTAAATAATTGTAGATGAATTATTGAAGAGAGGAATAAAGTTCTGGTCCCCCACCCATTAAAGCTGAGGTACGCTACCCAAGAGCATAAATACTTCGTGACAGTTGAAGAAGTGAATTTCGTCAGGAAAGCGAGCTGTTTCATGGTTCGAAATTCATGTTAAACTGAAGACTCCGCCTACTATGTGGTAGGGTTAGTTACGCCCGATCGAAGCGGCAAAGAAAAATTGTTTGCACTTTCCATACAATTCAATACAGCAGTCCTTATAAAGGGAAGTTCCTTGCATGGCACCTAATTCGTACTGGAATGCGGTGTGTTGAGCTAACGATACGATGGTGGTTTTGGTGTGAAGTTGATATTGTTTTCACTCGTAAATTCGCTATTTTCTTTGCGTTCATTAAGGTGGCATGCAATTTTGGAATAGTTGAATGGTCTAATGGATTTCTAAAATCGTTACAACATCTTCTTTCAGGAAACTTGAAAAAATGGAAAAGAAGAATCGCAAGAAGCACAAACGTGAGTCGAAACATTAAACTGAAGTTCTACAGCTCAAAACCCCAAAATATGCAAGTCAGTTCTTCATCAAATTGTATGCAAGGTCAATGATTAAAATGGTTTAACATATGTAAATATCAAGTTTAATGATTAAACAAATTCGACACTAATATCACAATGTGGTGGAAGTAAAAAACTTTGGAATTATTTATGCAAGTAAAATTAAAAACATTATTTACATTGTTGCATGTAGCAACATACTCATTATGTACATTAAATATATTCTAAAGCTTAACATAACTGTTTTCGTCTATCTCTACAATGTCCTGTCGATCATTCCTCTCTCGCCAGTGCAGGAACATGACACTTCCCAAAATAAGCACAAGAATGGCTGTCAACACCAGAACACTCTTCACAACCAACTTGCTGGGAGTGACGAACAGCTGTGCTCTCCACTGCGAGGGGTCACTGCGGGGTCGAGGTACTACTACCATCTGCGAGTTAGGAATGATCTGTGTCCAAGTTCTTAGATATCCGTTTAGCCCAACCATCAAGCTCTCGACAAAGTTGGGTGTCCGATCGAGACCAAATATTGAGTAGGGCAGCTGCAGGACAAAGTATGCGGACTGGGGCAGCTGAGCGCAGATACCGGTCCGTGGGCTGCCCTGTGCTGTTAGCGTGCTGTAACTAATCTTGGGACCAGGAAGATTCGTGCCTGGAAAAATGATTTTGCATTAGCGATACATGCAAACATCAATATGATCACTCAGTTTTTCTAGATAGATAATGTGAGTCAGTCAGCAACAGGGATGGATTTAGCATTTGATGTTCAGCCAATGCTATGCCGTCATGTCACGCAAGATGACACGTCGTAAGGGAATCCATATCCAACAGTGATTAAGCTCTGTAGTGAAATGACAACATAATAGAGAAGAGGCAACAATTCTAAGTGCACTGCAATTTGATTTGTGAAGGTGGGGATAAAAGATGAGAGTTGGGACTCGACCGTGTCAAAGCCTGTTGCCAATCATGAGCGTGTGGGTTGAGTCAGTAATGTGTGTGCTGTGTGTGTGGAAATGTTTGACTTATTCTGTCTTTGTTTAATTTCTTAATTTTATTTTTATAACTTTCGCATAAAATATAGCCAATTCAGATTTTGTAAAGGCATGGCACCATGCTTCTAGAGTAGTCTTCTGCTTGGAATCCCAAAATGAACTGACAAGTTGAATCAGCAACGTGACTGTATAAAAGCTACCGTACTTCGGTTTACGCAGCCACAGGGACTCCCATTGAGCCAGCCACCCAACCGTGCAGAAGACCCTTTAAGAATGTGATAAGAGCCGAATGCATTCAGTTTGTTAGGGACCGTAAGTAGAACCTTATTTAAATATATTTAAAAATAACCACGAAGAATTTCAACAATTCAAAAAGTAAATATGTAGATTGATTGGTTTAACTATAATTTTAAGATAAAACTGTAAGTCGCTGGTGCTTTGAGTTCTCAAAGTAGACAAATATTCATAATTTTTCTTAAAAAAAGATTGAGCACAGAATAAGAGAGCCAGATATTTACCGTAAGATGTTTAAAATAAGTAGTAGTTATTTTGGGATATTTTTATAAATAGTAAAATATGGTTTCACTTCCGCTCTAGTGGAACTGAAAGCAATCAAGTGTTACCAGCTTTTTTAAATTCTTGTATAAGATTAAATACGGAACCGCTTAAGTGCTCCCCACTACAGTTAGGGTTTGTAACTTCATAACTTTACAGAGTTATAGCATAAATAGCTGCGAACGATCGTGGTGCCATCTACTTTGATGCACACACCCTCTTAAGCTATAATCTCTTACCATAAGTCCATTTAGTCTTGTGGAATGGGCCATATATTTCGGGTGAGCGTTTATTCATCAGCCCCGTGAGTACTATCACCTTAATGAAGTTGGCATCATACTCAAGCTCATTTTTGAATGCATGCATGGTGTAAACATTAGAAGTTGCATTCTTCTTAATGTAGATTACGTCTAGGATACCGTCCATATAGAAGTCATAAAATGTAGCAACAACTGTGTCCAGATTTTTGCCAATTGTGGAAAATGTGTCCCATTGTATTTCATAAGTCCTTCGGAATTGGCATTCTTTAAAGTCACACGGTTTGTTGTGCAGCAAGAAGGCAAAGGTCTCGTTACTTTTTTCTTTGCATAGAGTGAGTAGAATGTCTGGGTAACCATCCATATTGAAGTCTCCACTTCTCATAGTCATGGTGTCGAGATAAGTTTCATTTCTCAGTGGCACGAGTCGCCAAGTGTCAGCTTTGCCATCATTAAAATTCACCATGAGATCTCGCCACATTCCAGTTTCGCCACTGTCATCATAAATAAGCAATGTGCTGTTGCGACACATTGAATCAAAGCATGCAGGCATGATCATGAAAAATGTTCCCGTCAAGGCAACATCTAGAAATAATGCTTGACCGAATATTGCATTTTCAGGACCTATTAGCATAGGAATAGATTTGTAGTAAGAAAAGCCAGAAGTCACTCGTCCCAACCATATTTCCACTTCGAACTCTGTGGTCACAAGAAGGTCAGCTACATTGTCACCATCTACATCAATATATGCATGAGAATGCGGCAACTTCATACTTTTCATCGACAATTCGTCCAGTGGAATTTCTAATGGCAAAGTACGAGCTTCATTAAATATCCAGAATACTCGAGTGTTCATCTCATTCATTCCAAAAAGGTCCAAGATCATATCTTGATCGTGGTCAAGCACCAGAGGTTGACCAATGGAGATGGCTTTAACAATGTCTGCGTCAGTACAATTGAAATAAGTCTGACCACCCCATAGAATTCGGACTTCCTGTTGGAGGCGACTGGGGTTAGAGACAGGTGCAGTTGTTAGTAACACATCCATAAAAGCGTCGCCGTCGTAGTCCCCTGGAACAACACTCGTAATAACGAGTTCGGTAAAATTGCAAACAAACTGAGAAGGCCTCAGAAGTGGCTCTTTATCGTATGCGAAATAGATCTGAAGAGAGGACCGATTGCTGATTACGAACGCGTCTGTTAACTCATCAGAATTAAAGTCTCCAAACGCGGCCAGTACACCCTCCGAGTGCGCCCCGAATGCAACTTCCGTCATTTCTGTGCACCAAGTCCATTGTAGTTCCACGATCAAGACGTAGACAAGTCCAAGAAAATGAATAATCGCTACCATTTTTAATCAATAAAAAATTAAGCTATTAGCTCACTAGAACTGCTTAAAATAGGTCACATCACTGTCATAGGATTCGAATACGAAACTATTAGTTAAGGCTGAAAGCGAACTGAAACGAATTGTGCTGTATTGTAATAATAATAATAATAATAATTGTTTTTTGGGCTCTGTCCAATGTAGACAATTTGCCAGTTTCAAGTTTATCTGTTGCTTTGTATCTCCACCACTCCGAAAGAAATAAAAAAAGTAATTATAAATACAAACACAGACTATAAAGGCAAAAGAGACAAATAATCATAGAGTAACATACAAAATGAAGTGTCATATATTTGCTTTGTTCGGATTTACGAAAGACAGGGCTGCACGGTCCTAAGACCTTTGCCTACCCTTTGGGTGAAAAAAAAAAGCTGTGTTCGGGCAAAGTGGTCCGAGCCATTCGGTGCTAGAAAGAAGGCGAAAGAGGGAGTTTGTGTAATGTCAAAGTGACGTTCATCTTAACATTTCTATCTACTAATGAAAGCGAAAACGAGTAATTCACATATGAAAGTGAAACGCTTTCGCCTGACGTTATCAAACATGAATTGTTAAGTTAGTGTCGTCGCACTATATTTAGAGTAATTAGAAAGGGACGACGCTAAGGTGACTGGTGGCTGTCACTTAGTAAGTACGAAAACGTGGTGACTCACTACTGAGTCATCAGTGACTCACAGATGAGAATCTGTGAGTCACCCTGCATGCCTATCTACTCAGGAAAGCGAAAGCGAGTTAGTTACAGATGAACGTGAGACGATCTCGCCTGACGTCATCAAACATCAAATGTTATGTTAGTGTCGTCGCACTCTAATTAGAATAATTAGGAAGGTACAACACTAGGGTGACTCGTAGTCACTCTCCAGTGAGTCACCGGTGACACACAGGTGAGAATCGACAACATCAAGCGCACAATCAAACGATTTGTCGGAAGACAAATAACGAGCGATCAAACTCGCTGACAGCTGACAGTTTTGATTCCGTTTCGCGATTCCATTTCGCATGATAGAACAGAATGGAGTGATTGCAAGCGATTTGAACAGTTCAAAAATGCCAGTAGATCGGTTTGGCCTAAACACCAATTTAGGTGACAAGTGGGACTAGAGGCTAGTGAAAGCATGTCTAGGTATCATGGTGTCTCTGTGATAAACTATTTAAGTATGTTTTACAATTAAGCCTGACTTACCTGGTCATTTAGTCTGCAGATCCATATTTTAAAATTTATTGCTTAACTTGTAACAGGGTGAGCATCAAGGAGTCGTCGGTGGCGAAGCTGGGCTCAGTGTGCCGGCGCGTGTACCGCATCTTCTCGCACGCCTACTTCCACCACCGGGCCATCTTCGACTCGTTCGAGAAAGAGACGCACCTATGCAAGCGTTTCACTTACTTTGTCACCAAATATGCGATCATCTCCAAGGAGATACTCATTCTGCCCAAACTGGAGGATGAGATCCCCGTAACGCCCGTGGTTGGCGAGTCTGAAGCGTAATATCTTTGCAAGAATGCATATGGCGACTGGGAACTCTGACCCCGACCAAGGCGGGCTCCCAAAATCTATAAAAATTAGTAAAAGCATTTACATATTTTCTATTGAGAATGTATTTCTGTATTTCAATACATCGCAGTAAGTTATTTCTACCTGTGCAACATTAAACTATGGAAGCAACGTATCACAGATTGGCTTGTCAATCATGAACTTAATTTATGTTTAGGTTATATTCGACATACTGAACTGTCCATAATCGCTTTAGGTTTTGACTGGCTGCGTCAGGCAATGCAGTTAAAATATATCAACTGATATGAACTTGCAATATGAATCAAGTGCATACTGTAAATTCCAGTTCTAAAATATTTATGTAGTTGTGAAAAGTAATTACAAATAGTGTTGCTACATGTGGAAATTCTTGAATTTATTTTAAATGTGTTCGAACACTGCTAAAATAAACTGTTAATGTGTTTATGATATAGATATGGATTATGTTAATAAACCAATAGATGGGGTATTTATGAAGTATTTAGTCTTAAAACGCCCAAAATGGACACTCAAATTGTTTCCAAGGTAAAACTGTAGTGACTAGTATAGTGTGATGTAGATATGCAATCGTCTAATCAACAAAAGGAGCCATAATTTACAGGATTTGGTTTAACGTTGTGTCGAGGTGAAAACCATTTTATTTTGAATGTAGACTGAAAATAAACACCTGATCAATTTTTGAGGAATTAAATGTATGTTTTAAATCGATGACTGTGGCGCCATCTATTGAACATTCTTGGTCCTCACGAGAAAACTTCATGTTTTTTTTACTATAAAAATTACAATTCCAGTTATCAATGGATTTACTGAACATATCCGTGGCCCTTGCAGGTAGGACGGACCCAGAGCGGGAAATAGGCAGATGCAAACATTGTAAGCCACTTTGAGTAAGGGAGTTTCCCATCTGTTTAATTTGGAACTAAAGGAGGATGGGCACTTATGTATGGCGGCTGGTCCCACCCAGCAACGGACATGGAAATGGTACAAATTGTTTTATCTTGGTCAAGAATTTAATTGATCTAATTTATAAGTGATGGAGTTTTCTCGGAATTAAATAAAAAAGATACAATAAAAGGTATAGTGGTCTGCTTCTTACCAGGCACTTCATTCGTTAAATATTTTGTCCTAACCATAGTACGGTTATGTATTTTTTGTCGACGCATCTGCGCTTGCGGTCGTTGATCAGACCGCAGATGCGTCGCTGGCGATGGAGATATTGGTGAAGCAAATGTTGACGATGCAGATATTGGTGAGGCAGATAGTGGCGATGCAGATATTGGCGATGGACATATAGATTACCACGCAGGTGCCAGTGCCACTGTACAAAGAGTATGTAAGCGCTTCGCTTTCCACTGTATTCTGTGCACCTTTATTTATATTCTATGACCAAGGAATATTGAATGAGTGTAGTGCAGTAGTGTAGTGCACAGAACATATAATATCCTAACGGATAGTGTAGTGAAGTGGTGAACATGAAGATGGCTGACGGAGTCCCGATACTCCGGCGAAATCGCCCCGGCACAAAGGCGAAGGTAACAGCATCGATGCTCATTGTCGAAGTGTCAGTTTTTAGAAAAAGTGCTAAGGTGTGCTTTCTCCACAGGAGTTCTGCCGCTGGCCCGATGAACCGTTCGAGGAGATGGACAGCACGTTAGCTGTGCAACAGTTTATACAGCAGACGATCCGCCGTGATCCAGCTAACCTCGAGGCCATACTCAAAATGCCCGAGGCACAGGACGAGGGTGTCTGGAAGTACGAACACTTAAGGTACCCTTTCTTTACTTTATTTTGATACCAGTATACAAATAGGAAGTGGTCAATTCCACCCAAAGACACCACAAAACATCAAAACAAAACGACCACAGTGTGCGAGTGAGAAGTCAGTGTCAAGTCAAGGATTACTACCTCAAGTTGAAGAGACATAACATAACCGACGAGACAAATTTTCGAATGGCTTCAGTACATCATTTGGGGAAATGTATCGGATATAAATCGTATATTTGTTTTACAGAAAAGAGCCTTAAGGTGCTCGTACACGAGCAAATTTTTAAGCAATTAATTGCTCGGAAACTGTTGCCAAGAAACTGGAGCAATATAGAGAAACCCCAATACATTTTCTGAATTATAATTAAAATATGGAGCGATATTGGTCCACATCACTTCATACTTTTCGTGTCGCTGTTGAGTTGTTTATCGATTTGCCACGTATCCGTGCACTTGCTTGCCACACGCGGGCAATTAATTGCTCCATGAATGGTTCCATACTTGTCCATAAACCACGTTGCCGGAGATTGCTGGATGTTGTCGTGACGATGAAATCAACAGAGATAGCTGCAAGTTGAGCGACTTTAGTTGCTCGTGTACAGGTACCTTTACGAAGTATACACAACATGAGCAAGAACTTAAAAGTACCTTCACGGTCGATTCTACATACATATCACATTAATAATTTCATCCAATGCGATATGTATACACATATACATATCGCATTGGATGAAAAGATGGTCGAAGCGGCAATGAAAAATTGTCCGTGTTTTCCATCCAGTTCAATGTAGCCGTGCTCATAAGGGAAGGTCCTGGCATGGCACCTAATTCCTTCGAGAATGTGGTGTATTGGGCTAATACCATAACGGTAGTTGTGTGGTATTAGCCATCCATGTCAGGTCGCATAAAAAAAAAAAAAAAAATTGAAAAATAAAACCGGCCAAGTGCGTGTCGGACTCGCACACGAAGGGTTCCCCACCAGCGTACAAAATTTAACACAATAAAATGATGTTTCTTTTAACAAACCCTCTTTATTTTTTATTTCTTTTAAATTAAGCCTATTGTAATAGTGACCAAATAAATTAAAAAAAAAAAATAAGTTAATGAGATACAGCTCTGTGACAGATGGATGGACGGACGGAAGGATGGATGGACAGCGAGGATTAGTAATAAGGTTGGGTTGGCACCTTTTGGGTACGGAACCCTAAAAACAACATGCTTGCTCAGTACGAAAAAGTTTATTATAAGTTTGTAGGTAATGATGTGTGTGCAAATAAAAGATACAAACATGTTTTGAAAAAAATATTGTCCATTTGGAGTCTATGTAAATTAATGAAAAAAACTTTTTATTGGGGAAGAAAACTGCTTATTTATTACGACAAGTACCATACACACAAACTGTCAGATACCATACAAATTAAAACAGAAAAGATTTGAAATGTTTATTTACTCAGTTATTACGAAAATGAATTATTCTTAATTATGCTAATAAAAACATAACCGATGACATGTAAATTTGTTTGAAGACAAACAAAAGCTCTTCTTTTCCTCTAAACCTTATTCTAATTGCATCATGAGTACATCTTTCATTTAAAAACTCGTAAATCAAACTTGACAGGAATGACAGTTTTGAGGTATTTAAGGTGAGGTCGCTCATGCGACATCTACAATAAGCGTTGAGTTTTCTTCCCCATTTTAAAATTGTTGATGATAGAGCACCATGCGGGACGATCACAGCATACTTCTCTCGCTTCTTTAACAGGAATTGATTTATTCATCCATACCATTATATAAAGAGGAAAGGTTTGATTGTTTGTGTATTTGAACTGAATAGGCTCCGAAACTACTGAACGGATTTGAAAAATTATTTCACCGTTGGAAAGCTACACTCTATCCGAGTAACATAGGCTACATTTTATTAAAAAAAAATTAGGGATCATTACCAAAACTCCGATAACTTAACCCAAGGTGGACAAAATTACCAAGAATTTCCTTACATCGCGAGCGCTGCGAAAACTATTCACAATTGAACAAAATCATGTGCTACAATTTTATAGAACACATCATTATCTACAAAAAATGTCGCGACAGCATACATCTAACTATTATAGTTATGTCACAATAAGTGTGCATTTATTTTAAAAGAAAAATTTAAATACCGTCGCTAGAAAAGGCTCTTCATTTGTGCCTAGGTATTAATCCTTATCAAAATAAATAAATTATTATTTAAGACTGCATCATTACCTTTATATTATTTTTTGAATTATTCGATTCGGACATTCGATTCGAAAGATATCACGAGTTTAAAAATTAGAAAAAACTCCGCTCAGCTAGCTATGCATTTTATAGTTGGTAGGCGTCACTCAGGGGCACGGGAGGGGAGTCAAGGCCACAAAATAAACTAGCCGCTCAGCTCATTCCCACTGAAATTATTTCTAGGTTTTTTTATATTTCAATATTTTCAATGTAGGTATATCCTCTTTTTTTTAGGAACTCTATGTAAAAAGGGTTTATTTGTGTATCATTGTGTCAAAATGATATTTTTTTAAATTATATTATGCCCGTGCAAAGCCGGGACGGGCTACTAGTGCTGTATAAAACATATCACCGAATTTTTTTTTTGCAACCTGACATGGATTGCTAATACCACACCATTAGCCCAATCCACTACATTCCCAAATGAATTAGGTGCCATGCCAGGACTTTTCCTTTTCCCAATGTTTAATTGCCACTTCAACCATGCTTTCACCCAATTCTGTTGTAACAACTCAGACAGGCCTAACCCTACCACCTAGTAGGGGAAGGGGATCTACAGTTTTACATGGGTTCCGAACCATACAAAATGCACTTATCCAACTCAGAAAGAGAAAAGAAAGCAGTGCATGACTGGGGCAAGGATTTTAATAACCTCTCGCATGAAAGGCAAGTCCTTGTGGTCATAATAAGTTCTTCTCGGTCATCCGAATTAAAATCAAATTTTGTTTTTATTGTAGCACGTGGAACACTTTGACAAACAAGAAGTACCCTAAAAATTTAAAAGACGCCTACCTTAGCCGGGTATCGAACCATCAATGTGAAACAAATGCAGTCGACTCGATATTAGTGCCTACCACTCCTAAAGGCGGTGGTGTTGGTGAGAACAAATTTACAATACAGGTTGTGCTGATATTCCAGGCAGTTCTGCATGGAGCTAAACGGACTGGCGGTGCGGCTGCAGGGGGAGTGCAAGCCCGAAACATGCTCTCAGATGACAGCAACGGAGCAATGGATATTCCTGTGTGCGGCGCACAAGACACCCAAGGAATGTCCTGCCATTGACTATACGCGTCACACGCTGGATGGAGCAGCATGTCTTCTCAACAGCAACAAATATTTCCCAAGCAGGTGCCGTTACCTGTTCAATTATTAGTTTTATCCACCGTTTACTTGGAATTAATGGCACATTTTTATAGCCAATCTCTTCCTCTAATAAAAATTCTTTAGTTCTATTGAGCAAAACAACAGTTTTATTTTCTTCATACTTTTTATTTGCCGAACACTCACACAAAGTCGTTATCCTATCAATTCCCCATATTATAGCCGATAACTGTTTACGTCCTGTTAATATTTTACTAGGTTTTTGAAATTTTGGATTCTTAAATTCATTGTTAAAACCATGGAAAAAGGCTTTTTTTACATTCATTTTCGTTTTTTTTTTTAATGAAAAATACAGATATTTACAAAAAAAAAAAATTATACGGACAGTGAATAAACCTTTCTCAAGAATAAAAAAAAATGATTAAAATCTGACGACTTTAAGGACCTACCCCTTAAGGACTGGGCCTGCATATATCAGGAAAGCGAGAAGTTCTGTCAAACTCTTTGTAGAAAACAAGATGCATTACTCAGATCACCTAAATTTGTGTTTACAGAAACTTGAAGTTACGTTAAACGTCAATCTCCATATAAGTTACTTAATTTGTGGTTTTACATCATTTATTGCATGTCTGATTCAGCTTTGCCGACGAGTCCCCTCTGCACCCCTCCTCCAGACTCTCGCCGCACACCCCGCTTGCCCTGTTTGGTATGGATAGCAAAGCCGCGAAGTGCAAACGACACACTTAAATTTTATTCACCGTAAATTTTCAGTATTTGTTACTCATTAGCAGTCGTTCATGCTGACAGGGCTGACATGGTCACTTCTTGTACCCAAGCCCTTCATAATAAAAATAAAAAAAGCTGTCATTCAGTTGGTTCACTGTACATGGGCCAAGGAAGAAGAATGAATTGACTGTATGGATGATATGTAGTTATTTACGTTTTTAACTTGTGTGTGTAGCTCCTCTTGCAGCGGTATTATTCTTTTGTTTTACTGCAAGAGGCATTTTTCACTATACATTTCAAAATCAAACTCAAACTAAAAATAGGAGTCGGCGTAAACTGCAACATCACCGTATTAAAGGCGATGATGAGTAAGCTTTTAAATTCGCAAATGTTGATTCGCTTAACCCCCACTCTTCAAATCTCCATACAATTGAAAATGCCAGTAGATCGGTTTGGCCTAAACACCAATTTAGGTGACCAGTGGGACTAGAGGCTAGTGAAAGCATGTCTAGGTATCATGGTGTCTCTGTGATAAACTATTTAAGTATGTTTTACAATTAAGCCTGACTTACCTGGTCATTTAGTCTGCAGATCCATATTTGAAAATTTATTGCTTAACTTGTAACAGGGTGAGCATCAAGGAGTCGTCGGTGGCGAAGCTGGGCTCAGTGTGCCGGCGCGTGTACCGCATCTTCTCGCACGCCTACTTCCACCACCGGGCCATCTTCGACTCGTTCGAGAAAGAGACGCACCTATGCAAGCGTTTCACTTACTTTGTCACCAAATATGCGATCATCTCCAAGGAGATACTCATTCTGCCCAAACTGGAGGATGAGATCCCCGTAACGCCCGTGGTTGGCGAGTCTGAAGCGTAATATCTTTGCAAGAATGCATATGGCGACTGGGAACTCTGACCCCGACCAAGGCGGGCTCCCAAAATCTATAAAAATTGGTAAAAGCATTTACATATTTTCTATTGAGAATGTATTTCTGTATTTCAATACATCGCAGTAAGTTATTTCTACCTGTGCAACATTAAACTATGGAAGCAACGTATCACAGATTGGCTTGTCAATCATGAACTTAATTTATGTTTAGGTTATATTCGACATACTGAACTGTCCATAATCGCTTTAGGTTTTGACTGGCTGCGTCAGGCAATGCAGTTAAAATATATCAACTGATATGAACTTGCAATATGAATCAAGTGCATACTGTAAATTCCAGTTCTAAAATATTTATGTAGTTGTGAAAAGTAATTACAAATAGTGTTGCTACATGTGGAAATTCTTGAATTTATTTTAAATGTGTTCGAACACTGCTAAAATAAACTGTTAATGTGTTTATGATATAGATATGGATTATGTTAATAAACCAATAGATGGGGTATTTATGAAGTATTTAGTCTTAAAACGCCCAAAATGGACACTCAAATTGTTTCCAAGGTAAAACTGTAGTGACTAGTATAGTGTGATGTAGATATGCAATCGTCTAATCAACAAAAGGAGCCATAATTTACAGGATTTGGTTTAACGTTGTGTCGAGGTGAAAACCATTTTATTTTGAATGTAGACTGAAAATAAACACCTGATCCATTTTTGAGGAATTAAATGTATGTTTTAAATCGATGACTGTGGCGCCATCTATTGAACATTCTTGGTCCTCACGAGAAAACTTCATGTTTTTTTTACTATAAAAATTACAATTCCAGTTATCAATGGATTTACTGAACATATCCGTGGCCCTTGCAGGTAGGACGGACCCAGAGCGGGAAATAGGCAGATGCAAACATTGTAAGCCACTTTGAGTAAGGGAGTTTCCCATCTGTTTAATTTGGAACTAAAGGAGGATGGGCACTTATGTATGGCGGCTGGTCCCACCCAGCAACGGACATGGAAATGGTACAAATTGTTTTATCTTGGTCAAGAATTTAATTGATCTAATTTATAAGTGATGGAGTTTTCTCGGAATTAAATAAAAAAGATACAATAAAAGGTATAGTGGTCTGCTTCTTACCAGGCACTTCATTCGTTAAATATTTTGTCCTAACCATAGTATGGTTATGTATTTTCAAGTCTTTACACTGGAAAATGGAGAAAAATTCGAGATGACTTTCAGTCATATTGAAGTCAACCATAAAGTAATAGTGACTTAGGAATCATTTATCTTTCTATTTGAGAACATGTTTCTGTTCTATTTGAGTACTGTAGTACTGGACTTGAATAGTTATATAGGCTGTTCCAACGGCCACTACAAAAATTTTGGAAATTATTAATGGGATTGAAATAAACAAAAAAGTTTAATTACTTTTTTCTGTATATCCTCTATGTATATAAAAAGTTAGACTTTCCATACAAAGTCATTCATTAATTTAGTGTAAAAAGAATTGAATTTTCCGTTAGAACATTGGAACCTATGTACTTGGAAATGGTAGGCTAATATCGCAACTACTGCCATGACATTAGCCTGAAACGCTACATGGTATCTAGGTTCCATGCCAAGTGCTTCTTTATGCATTACAACGTCGCTTCAAATTACAATAGACGAAAACATAAATTAAAAAAAAACATATTTCAAAGTTATTCACTTTTTTCTCTGAGTAAAACATGAGGATTACTCTCCCAAAGTTTCTTTAGCGGCCGTTGCAACCTGTAAATATTAATTTAATCCGGTCACCTGTATTTGCATAAAATATAATCAAATACCTTATATTTGGAAGATTAGGCAAAGATGCAACTTTGTTTTTAAAGAAACAGTTTGTGGTGTTGCCCTCTCCCATACTACATATACCGGAATATATGTTTATGAATGCTGAAAAACTGTTGGAAAAAATCCATGAAGCTCATGAAGCAGTGTACATACGTATGTTTCAGCATGTTTTTACTACTCATTTGAATATTGTACTTATTAATGTATTGAGTGGTTCGAGGCATTGAAAAATGCTGTTTCAGTTGAATCTCTTTTAGTGCTTGAATATGTATCATTCTATCATCTTACATAAAGTTATTTACCTACAAACATGTTTAATTGTATGGCGATATGGTGCCTCGCTGAGCGTATTTTCGCCAGTTGAGGCGGATTTGGCTTTATGAGCACCGTTGGTCTCTCAACACAGCCACATATACCGGTTTATCATAAAAGAAATAAAAACCATATTTAAAAAAGGAGTTACTTTCCCAGTTTTATTTGGGTTTCACATATTTTTTCGTGTTATTTTATTTTAATAATTGCATTAGTGTGAATATAAATCCGAACTAAAATAATAAATGATCAGTACTAACGGTACAGTACGGTAATATGGTAAAAATAATAGTGTGCACAATAGGCATTTTATTCATTCTTCTTATACGCCATTAAATGAAGGTAAAATTTGGGGCTCACCGATATACTAAATCGCTTGTCCATGAAATCTTCACAGGTGTGTATAAATAAAGAATGCCCCGCCAAATATCTCTTTAATGTCTAACAAAATTGGTTAATTAAAGTATACAAGATGTAAACGACAGTCTGATATTTTTTTTAAGCTTATGGACTTTTTTGACGTGTTATCTTAAATGGTGAAACCTCATTAAAATCTGACCAGTCGTTTACGAGATATTTGTATTTGAAAACTGTCAAAACAGTGCATACATTAAAATTTAAATATTTCTGTAAAGGGATTTTCACCGATTTAAAAATAAAAAACAAAAATGAATAATGTGTTATATTTTGATTATACGTTACTTAGATGGGACTGTCGTTTACACCATAGACCTAGCATGCGCGCGCAGCGCTATGGTTTACACCCTATATATGTGTTCAGGAATCCAACAAATATGTTAGACGAAAGAGGCATTTTTTATAAATAAATAAATAATTTTCGCTCTTGTCAACTCTTGACATTGAAAAGTAATTTGGATGGGTGATTTAGTGTATACCTCAAATGCTTTATTCAAAGCACCATTTTGCTTTCAGAAACTTAAGCCAGAATGGCAATTAGACAGGCCCATGTTACCGGGCAAGGGAATTTCAGGTATTTAATTTTACCCTGTCTGAGCTTGTACCATCGCATTTAATGAACAATGGTCCAAACGGCAATGAATGGTAATGAGTTGTCTGTGTTTTCCATTCAGTTCAAAGTAACCATGCAATATCAGGAAGGTACTGAATAATAGAATTATAGTTAATAGATGCAGCTTGGCAAAAAAGAGTATGGACATAATAAGGGCGCCCTTCCCCACATATGGCTACCCAGTATACTGTCCCTAAACGAGTTTGATACTTATCTTTTATTTTATGTGCAGTGGAACACAGACCAAACTTACCACATTCGGTTGAAAGTCAAAATGAACGAACTGTTTTGTTAAATCTGCCTAGGTTTTTTTTACATACAGTTAAATAATATATTATTATGTGTCGTATTATATGTCTTCTCATCTTTTGCTAGTGCCATTTCCGGTAACTTTGTCTGTTGCTCACTGTACCCATGTATTACTTTCATTGAATACAATTTGTATGTCATCTTGCAGAAATGCATGAAATTCCTAAAAATACCTATCACCTACTTGCACCTGAAATAACTTGAAAATTATAGTTTCGTTTTAGGCCTATTTACATCCACACGTATCAGTCTGGTCCTTTATTTATTTTTTTGGCATACTACAGCATATGCTTTCATTTAAAAAAACTTGATAAAACAGCACTGGTAGATAAAAATATTGACGTCACGGCCGGCATCCCGAGCACCCAGAAAGTTGCAATCTAAGCAATATACGCATTTCGGAACGTACAGGAAATGATTTATAGTGCCACATAGCTTATTTTGAGCGTGGCCAAAATCGGAACTATACGGTCGCTATCTTGAACGTCATTCGGATATCGGATTTCCCCATACGCTGTCCTCTGTCTTTTCAAATGTTTTTCAGTATTTCGAAAGCGTAAAATCACGCTTAAGGTCTACAAAAGCAGCGTTAGAAGGATTGTTTTGAAGGTACAAAAGTGCTATATATTTCTTTATTCAGCTTATTTCAGGCCTAGAATATGCTAACAAATGGCTAAAGGCCTTCGTTATTTCAGAATACAAGTGCATACGATCAAAGAACTACAGATAAACACGCTTAATGACAGCTCGATGACGGCAATTTGACAGCGTACACGGCGCACATGCTCTCAACCGTGGGCGCTTTGTTCGATCTGTGTGCTATCTATAGCCCTACCATGAGTTTTCTATCGAACGAACGAAAAATATCATCGAATGTTCACGAACGAGATCGAATAGCGTTACAGTCGCTACCATGGGTTACTTTATTCACCGACGGATCGCTTATCGAACGCTCGATGAACGTTGCGTTCGACCAGAGACAAGAAATGATGGAAGATAGTGAGTAGGCCGTGATTAACAGTGTCCGTATCTTCTTTCGCATGAGATAAAATAGGACCGCACTATTATAAATTGAGTATAAATTTGCTAAGTTTACTAGAAAAAACATACCACTAACCGTCGATTGTTGGCAGCCGATATTTTGTGACGATATTTGTTGACCGATACTTTGCCGGCGGCGGGCGGCGCGAGACAATAAGCATGACTCATAAGGCGTACCATCTGTCTGTCATCATATACCTAGTTACCCATTTCGCGCAAATGTTTTGTCAATGTTTGACTTTGGTTTTCTTGGATGCTATTATCATTGTTTTATTTTTCTTATTGATTACCGATACAGGTTATGTTTTGAATGCTTTATTTTCTTTGCATAAAAAAATATGTATTGAGGAATACACCTACATAAATTAAATTTTTAAAAATAAATTAATTCCTGAAACAGGTTTGAAGAAACGTTTATAAATAAAATAAACCGTTAAAAAAATATTTCGAATAGTATTTTTTTTACGCAGAGTTGTAGTGTACTCATTATTAAGTTGCTAACATAATATTGAATTCAGAAATTGACATGAAATACGCTGGGTTTTTCATCCTTGGCACTAAAATGTGTGTTCGATCGTCCTTTCACCCAAGATATGACTAGTGAAAAGAAATTCGAATAACGTTATCGAAGTGATCACGTTGAACTGTCAAAATGTACACTCATGGTACCCTTTTTCATACAACCGTATCGCGTCGTCGTTCGATAACGTTCGTGATGCTCGACAACGAGAGTGAATATGAACTCGTAGTGCCGTTTTTAGTAATAAGATCGTACGCTAGAGGCGCTGCAATTTTCCCCATACAAAAATTTCGTTAACGTTGATCGAAGTGAACATCACCAAAACTCATGGTAGGGCTACTAGAGTCAACATGACGTTCACAGGAGTCAATATAAGCAATTCGGAATGGTCGTGTACGCGTACATTGTGAATTCTCCGCAATATACGCATTTCGGATTCAAGTGTCAAAGAATTCGGAGAATTGCTCTTTATACTCTTCATTTCTACAATTCTGTGATGTGTCGTTTGTCAAACGACAGATAGTGTATAATATTCTTTGGTCAAACGCAAGTTTCGTGTGCGCGCGCGCGCGCGCGATCACGTCGATTTGGTGGAATTCGCGGAGTGCCGTTTCGGCAAATGTTTTATCGCGAGGGTTCCATCGAACGAATAGCTGTTTGGGGGTTCCAGATTATCGACATCGTCTATGCACGATATTGCTTGAAAACACCACCACGGGGCCACATATATTCAGTGCGCTGTAAATAGAAAGAACTAGGAATCACTTTATTTTGGTTGATGGCAAGACATTCTTTTGACCCGTCGTATTAAATCAACAAGTAACAAGTGTGAGTGCAAGTTGTACATGTGTAAACATCGTGATGGATGCGAACTGGAAGGGCCTTCATGAGGAGGTTTGCAAATAAAGTGTATGGGGAGTACTCAGGGTGCGCACACATCGCTGGCCTGCGCACAGCCGTTCGGAGTTATCGCAAGGTTTCTATTTTAGTCACGATAGTCAGATGTAGCGGAGCCTGTGAGCGACTAGCATCTTTCCGCTCGAGCGAGAGCGCTGCGTCGCACCGCAAGATAAGGAGCTGCCGACATAACTTTACTGTTTACCTATTTCTATTAACATAGTCCCTTCCTAAACTACCTACTATAGTGGAGAGATTCAAAGATTAATCTTTGCTTTAGGATTATCACTATTAAACTCACTCTAAGTTTAATCAGAGATTTCTGTGTTTTTCTTTGTTCAAAATATCATATAAATATACAAAGTGGTGTGCCAATCACCTACCTACTATTCTCTTGTCGTGACGGAGTAATTTTATCAAATCAATGTATTTTTAGAACGTTGAGTTTGCAAAATGTGACGGTGTGTTATCAGTTACCATATAGCTGTGTTTTGTCGATATCAGTCAAGTGGTGGAATAAACTGGAGTGTTGTGAAGTGATGGCGACCCTATACGAGGACAACCACTGAAAAGTTCTACTGTTCGCATGGTGAGCAAAATGTTTTAATACCTGTGGATGTTCATAGGCTTCCGAGTTAGTATGGGAAACCCTTCTGATTCCATCATCAATCTATCTTGCATGCCACAGCCTCTTTACCCCTTTATTTACTCCTGTGTGGATATTATTCATGCGAAATAGAACTGTATGGAAATTAAAAAAAAAATTTTTGACAGTATAGCTTATCTTTGAAAGGTCTTTACTTTGCGGCAGTCATTACGTTAAGGTTTTAAATTTAAAAAATGCTAAAAAAAATTTTTTTATTACATTTTTCTTATATTCTCAGCGGGGGCCTTTTTCACCATATGCTGATAGCTTAATCGGCCCACAACCTTTAGTTGACTAAGGGGTCTTTCTACTGTCCTGCAATCAATACTACTAGTCACTAATTTCTCAAAAACAAAAAGTGTGGTGAGCACGATGACTACTCTCTTTTTATTATCTATATCTCTTATCTCTTATTGCACCCCAAATGTTTTGTTTTTCTAGAAATTGCCTAGTTTTTTTTAAATTGTATGATAAAAGTTTTTATATTTTTTCGTATTTTTTTTGCTAGTTGTCATCCAGTCCTGATCTTAAAATTGTCTTGCTTAAATATATTATGATTAAAGTCCAAATATTTTGTTTTTGTTGACATTAATTTGATTGCAGTTACACGAAATAGAGTTTTTTCCAACAAGAAAATAATAATAATATAAATATAAACATACTTACAAATTAATTTATTGTTTAAAAATACTAGAAAAATTTGGTTAAAAGGTTCTTTTTAGAGTTCCATACCCAAAGGGTGAAAACAGAACCCTATTACTAAGCCTCCGCTGTCCGTCTGTCTGTCCGTCCGTCCGTCTGTCACAGGGCTTTATCTCATGAGCCTTAATAGGTAGGCAGCTGAAATTTTCACAGAGTGTGTATTTAATTTGCCGCTATAAAAACAAATAGGTAAAAATAAAATCTAATCAAAATTAAACATACAAAAATACCCCCCCCCCCCATACAAAAAATATTATACAGGGTGTCCCAAAAGTCATGGTCGAAACGAACTGGGGTGATAGAGGAGCTTATTTGCTATCATAATCACCAGGGATGTAGTTACCGCATTCTTAGTAGTTTAGAAGTTAGAGCACTTTTTACTGATTTATTAATATAAGCTCCAATTCAAAGAAAAAAAATATTTAAAAAATACAACATTGTGTTTATGTATTATTTTATTTCTGTGATGTGTTAAGTAGTGATGTGTCTTTTTATTAAGGTGGCCCAACCCGGCGAGCCTAACTCATTCGCGGGCACGGTACAAAACCGTGCTGTTGCGCTCTGGGACCTTCTCTGTTTCAAAGAATAAGACAGGCTCCGTGATGAGGAAGATGCAACATGTCCAAAAAAAAGACAATGTGCATAGTGTATGATTTGGTAAGATTTACGAAAATTTTAATTTTAAAACGACTTATAGCTAAAAGTAAACCACGACCGCTGTAGTAAAAAATCGAACAAAAACCAAATAGATTATAAATCTTGATTAAATAAGCTACGTCTGATGACTAATATTTTTAAAATATTCTTACTTTATCATTGCGTAATCCACCTCCAAAGTTATTGTATAAAACGCGTGAAAAATGCGAACTTTCGGACCTTATCACTTAGAAACCAAACACAATTTTACAATGCCAATGGTCATCAGACATATAGTTCGATCAAATAAAGCTATTTTGAGCAAAATTTTGGATCTCTGACAAGAAATATGGGCGTGATCTTCTTTCCCCTTTTGTATGGGGAGATGAGCGGGATGGGCCACCTTAAAAATGTTTCCACTAAGTTAGCTTTCATAATGTTCTTGTAGCAAATACATTTTAGAAAACCAATATTAAATCCATAAAAAATATCTGAACTTCGAATGAAGATTATCAAAAAAAAATGTTCTACCGAAAAGTGAACCGATGTTGAAAAAACTTCTGCCATTCATGCCCATTCTAACAAGGTATAAATCATCAGTCAACCTTTAATGCGATTGGATTTTTAATGGTAATTACTGGAACACTAGCTATTGACGTGACCGCGCTGTTTTGAGAACAGGATAATCTGCATGTGATGCGGCCGGTAGAAATAACTTAAAACAATAGAAATAACTGGAAATCTCGTCTGGTTCCGTTTCCCACTAATCCTCCCCCCTTCCCCTTACCTTACCTCCCTTATCTCTTTGAGCTGCTCCTACCTAGCGCCCAAGCTCAGTGACTCGCTAACTGCTTGTAACTACGCACACATATTCTCGTTCTCGTTTAAATATCCCACGACTTGCCTTGTGTTTATTGACTTCATCAGTGACCAGTGTTAAGACCTGTGTTTATTATTTGGACTCCGTTTTTGCTCTTGGTTTGGAGACTTTAGTTGCTGCTCTGAAGATGCCACATCAGTATACGCCGCGTGAATATGCAGAAATGCATTTCATTTATGGGTTCTGTGATGGCAACGCTCGACGTGCTGCAAGAGAATACCAAAATCGATTTCCGAATCGCCAACGTTACCCCGATCACCGAGTGTTCATACGTGTGCATAACGCTTACATGCAAGGCGAAATACCTGGTGCTCCACGCCGAGAAGGACGACCTGTGGTCGACGGGGAAGAAGCAGTGCTTGCCATGGTTCGGGAGGACCCGACTATAAGCATACGAACCATCTCACGACGTAGTGGCGTTCCAAAGTCTACAGTACAACGGATGTTGAGAAGGAACCGTCTACATCCCTACCACGTGCAACGTGTGCAAGCCCTCCTGCCCGCTGACTACGCTCATAGGGTGGCGTTTTGCAGAGAAATGCTTCGGAAGTCGCGAGAGGATGCACAGTTCTTCGACAACATTTTGTGGAGCGATGAATCAACATTTAAACGGCTTGGGATCTTCAATATTCACAATCTTCACTCTTGGGCATAGTAAATCCAAGAATAATAAGAAACGACCGCTTCCAACACCACTTCGGAGTAAACCTCTGGGCAGGCATACTAGGTGGAAGGCTCATTGGGCCGTTTGAGCTACCGCCGAGGCTCAATGGTCGACGGTACCTGCAGTTCCTGCAGCGAGACCTGGGTGAACTTCTGCAAGATATCCTGCCTGAGCAACAGGAGAGAATGTGGTTGCAGCACGACGGGGCACCAGCGCATTACACACGCATCGTTCAAGACCACCTTAACAATGCATACCCAAATCGGTGGATAGGGAGAGGGGGGACAATCCACTGGCCAGCGCGCTCACCAGACCTTAACCCACTCGACTTCTATGTTTGGGGATACTACAAAGAAATTGCCTACAGTAAGGAAAACGCAAACATACATCAGCTTCGGGACAAGCTACAAGCTGCCGCAGAGATAGTTCGGAACAATCATCGAGGCATGAGACTATTAAAAAGAAACTTTTTAAGGCGATGCCGTTTGTGTATCAGGGCTGGTGGCCGGCATTTTGAGCATTTACTGTAAAAAATAATGAAATAAACTGATCACACTGAACCCGCATTTTTTTATTTTTTTTCTTTTGAAGGTAATTTACTTCAATTACTGTCCATGTGTCAGAGAATTATTAACAAATTATACCTTGTTAGAATCGGCATAAATAGCAGAAGTTTTTTCAGCATCGGTTCACTTTTCGGTAGAACATTTTTTTTTTATAATCTTCATTCGAAATTCAGATATTTTTTATGGATTTAATATTGGTTGTTTAAAATGTATTTGCTACAAGAACAATATGAAAGCTATCTTAGTGGAATTTTTTTTAATAAAAAGACACATCACTATTTAGGACAGCACAGAAAACAAAAAATAGATATACACAATGTTGTATTTTTTAAATATTTTTTTTCTTTGAATTGGAGCTTATATTAATAAATCAGTAAAAAGTGCTATAACTTCTAAACTACTAAGAATGCGGTAACTACATCCCTGGTGATTATGATAGCAAATAAGCTCATCTATCACCCCAGTTCGTTTGGACCATGACTTTTGGGACACCCTGTATTTAGTGTTAAATCATGTACATTGGAACAGAACCCTTCGGGTGCGAGTCCAACTCGCACTTGGCCGTTTTTTTTTCTTACCATTAACTCAAGATTAGTGCACTCCACGCATGTACACCTGGAAAATCGTAGTTACATTCAAGGAAAAATAAGGTGACTTTAACCGACAGAAGGATTTGACTATTACATATTAAATATATAGCTAATTTTAGAGTAATAATTGTTATTCATTATTACTATACCAAGCCACATATTTAAAGTTACACTTCTGTAACTATCTGCCTGGATCTATCAATTGACTTCAAGGTTGGCCCGTAAGCACCTGAAAATTTCGCCTCCCATACAAACGTAGTTTACTAATCATTTGAAAACCAATGTTCCAACTTACTTGATATTTGGTATCTAATATTAGGCTACAAATATCAGTGTCTGCATTGCCTTTGTTTTTTCGGTAAATGTATTCTGGGTCAAACCATAGAGAAAACAAAATTCGTATGAAAATTTTCTTTTTGCTCTCATTTCATTCGGTTTGGATTTTTCAAAAAAACAAAAGCATGGAGACACAGATATTTGTTACCTAATACCTATTAGATATTAAATATCAATTTAATTGGAATAGGAATAGCGGTTTCCAAATGATTAGTAAACTACGTTTGTATGGGGAGCATAGCTTACGGGCCGTTCTTAAGAGGAGACTTTCCATATTTACTCCATACACATCTGTTTTCAAAATCTAGCCTGCAATAAGAACACACATTTATTGAAAAAGGTATCTAATGAATGGTCAAGTCCAAAACTACGCTGCCTAGCAGCTAGTTTCACGGCTAAATTATAGAATTTAGTCTCAGAGGTATATATAATTGGGAGGTTTGTGTTGTTGGAAATTGACTTGGCGAACACATTTTGGGAGCACATTTGGCACACAACGCCAGGCCGGATTCCCACAGGATTTCACAAACAATATTTCCATATGGTGGCCAAACAGCCGAGTAACGCCCACATGACACTTCTTCTTATTGTTCTCTGTTCTCTTCTGTAACTACAATTTCTCCAAGATTATATCTCTTGAAAGACGTTTTGTATTTCGTCTGGCAACCCAACTCTGCATTGTTGTTTCCACGTTGAGTTGTCCTTTGTACAACGCCCCCGCAATTATTGCGACCCTAGCCAGCTAATGTCGTCTATGAAGAAGACGATGCGGCCCAGGTTTCTGCAGGCCTGTTAGTTTTTAAAATATATCCTTGTTTTCGAAAAATTATCATTTGAAGAAGTTAACACCATAAAAAGAACTTTGACCTCCCAAAGTCCCGAGAGGTTAAGAGAATATCACAGAAACTTATTTTTTTTTATGAAAATTGACAGTAATTGAGAGCTTCGTTTTCTTTTTAAAAGTCTGCCTGTTTACGCTCTTTTCAACGAAGGTAGTAAATGGCGTAAACAAACTAGGTCCCGATGTCGGTTTTTTTTAAATGAATCAAGTAATTAAGATTCTATCACATTTTTACTGATCCTCGAGACTTTGGGAGGGCCTAAGTCCGTTACATGATATTAACTTCATCAAATAATAATTTTCTCAAAGCAAGGATAAATCTTAAAATCCAATAGATTTTATTTCGTGCTGATACAATTATAAATAAAAAAGTTACAAGAGTTTAAAGCTGGGATTTCTATGAAGCTTGCAAATGACCTCACAAATCTAAAAATAATAATTTTTGGTCGATTTGCTGAACATCCCTGTATATTAAAGCATTTTGTTCCTAAAAATAATTGAAAAACTATTTCTTCTACATTAATTAATGAGATAATGATGGACGTATTGACATTAGTGCTAGACCAGTGAGGCACTCTTTTCCGGTTAGTTTCGGATATTAGGTAATAGGGTCACCCCGAGAGGTCACTTG
Source organism: Incurvaria masculella (assembly GCA_946894095.1). Taxonomy (NCBI): domain Eukaryota; kingdom Metazoa; phylum Arthropoda; class Insecta; order Lepidoptera; family Incurvariidae; genus Incurvaria; species Incurvaria masculella. Next base: position 11,901,472 of record OX335647.2, read on the forward strand.
GTTTTTTTTTTGCATCGAGCCCTAAGGGGGGAGTTTGAACCCCCTAAACCCCCCCCCCCCTTATATACTTCCCTGTACGTTAATGATTAAACTTACCGATGGCATAGACGAAAATCGAGATGAAGGTTTTTGTATCGATGCATGAGAGCACAAATAGGTTTTATCGATCTTGTTTAACGTTTGACAACGGTATTTATATTGCAATGCATAACATGGGACGACAAACCAATTTTAGTACATTTTAGTCGGATAATATATTTATTTTCTCTATATAAATTCAGCTACATTGTCGGTTATGAGGTACTGTTTGCCTCCGAACATTTATTAAAGCGCCTATATCCCATAGCGTAAAGTCAAGAATGCGTGCCGCAGTGCCATCATGTCAGCGGGAAGGTACGCACGTTTCGCGCGTTCTGTCCCCGTTCAGTAAGGTACGACTAGTCTGATTTTGTCATAAAGTTTAAAAAATAAGATTTTTTAACAGCAAAGGGGAAATGTACCTGGTTATGGCTGAAAGGTACAAGATTTTTTTAAATTATTTCTTCTAAATAGAAAGATAACAGAAAAATGGCTTTAAAATGTAAAAAAAGGTCCTTTTTGAAATATTGATTATTTCGATGATTATACAAGTGTTTTGGACAAGATGGGGATGTATACCTTCGCAAACGTACATTCTATAAGCTCAGTATTTTTTCAATGTTTAACAACCAAAGGCTTTACTGTAATCGACTTCAGAAAAACGTTCATATTTAGGTATTTATTCCCCTTAAATACTGCGGCATAATTAATTTAGAATTTTGTGAAATTGGAAATCATCGCATTCCAGCTAAAGTAAGCAACGGATGTCAGTTAAAATAATAACACTACAGCGTATTTGTAAGGTTTTTATTTTAATTCTATAAATATATTCTTTTACCACTGCTTTTGGGCGCCTGCCTATTGACAGATCCTCGCGATAAAATCTAGAGTGTTGCCATTCGTTCATCGATAAATTTCTCAGACGTTAAATTTAACAACTTTCTCATAGAGAACGATAGTTTATCAATTTGTTTGTGCTTCCACTGCTGGTTGGCGTATTTTAAAATGGTTTTCATCCACTAACGAATGGGTTCATGTGAATAAAACTCTGTGTGTGTTCACTACCTACAGGGAGCTAGGAGGGTTTACTCAATGACATAGACAGGTTTTCACAGCAACACTGATATTTCGGTAATCTTATGTTAACTTATGATGTGTGTTCTCGCCAGTGGTTAGAACTGAGCAGGTCGGAGTGGACTGGCATGGTAAGGCGGCCGTGCATTTTTTTTAGATGCATGCAGCAAGCTTGTATGTGTGCGTCGCCAGTCTGTGTGACTGCAATAACCCTATGAATATATTCAAACAATATGCAAAACTATAGTGATTACAGCCCTATTAAGAGTGGGCGGACCTCGGAGGATGGAGGTAGAGAGGAGGTGTTATTACCTTATATTACTAAGGAACGCAGCGTGACACTGCGCGGGGAAGCGGGGGTAAAAACATTTCATGGTAGGGGTTCAAGCTCCGCCTTTTGTGCTAAATCCATCTACCGGAACAACCGGTATTCTGGTAGCAGCTATTCCGAGAGCTATTCTTAGTGGTTACAAGACTACAACTAGATGGCGCCTTTTGCATTTTACTGTGAGTTTTTCTATAAAAAAACCTTCGAAATTTAAATCTATACCTTCGCGCGGATTTAAATAATTTAAATTAAAAAATGTCATAAAAATTTGCATGATGAGATCAATATTTCTTACTGTACAAAGAAAATTATTGCGCGCCATCTATCGGCACATAGCAAGAGTGATACATCGATACAATGCTCGAATATTGACTCATATTATAAAATATGAGGTGTTTTACTGACAAATAAAACTTAATTTCATCTACAAACTTTAGATTATTTTGTCCTCTGTAATGTTTGCAACATTTTACACAAAATCTCATCGTGTAATCGACTATTCGCTGAAAATTGCGCTGTAGACCATAATATTGTCCCACAACCTAACACCGCCACCGCCATGTCGCGAATGACGCTAAGCCACGCCTTTTTATCACGTGGGCCGTGACGTAGAGACCCACTTGGTGGACACAGACCCAGTTTGCTAAGACCATCTCCTCTCTACCTCTCTCCTCCGTGGGGCGGACCATCTCCTCAAATCATAAATATCTTTTTCTTCTACTGCGTCCCTGGTTTCTCAGTTGACCACATTATCTATACACATGTGTACATAAATTTTGTCTCACATCTGTATATAAATATGCATGCATATAAATGATTAATGTTTTATTTTATTTTTGTAATATATTATTATTATTAAAATGTTTTTTTTTTTCACATTTCTTTGCCAAAACTCTGTTTCATTGTACCTACCCTTATCTCATTATTTTAAAAGGGTAGACTGGCGGAAAATGCCTTAGGCATTAAGTGCTACCATTGTGTATGATTTAAGTGAAATAAACGTTTTTAGGGTTCCGTACCCAAAGGGTGAAAACGGAACCCTATTACTAAGCCTCCGCTGTCCGTCCGTCCGTCCGTCCGTCCGTCCGTCCGTCCGTCCGTCCGTCCGTCCGTCCGTCCGTCCGTCCGTCCGTCCGTCCGTCCGTCCGTCCGTCCGTCCGTCCGTCCGTCCGTCCGTCCGTCCGTCCGTCCGTCCGTCCGTCCTTCCGTCCGTCTGTCACAAGGCTGTATCTCATGAACCGTAATAGGAAGGCAGCTGAAATTTTCACAGAGTATGTATTAATTTTGCCGCTATAACAACAAATAGGTAACATTTCAAAATAATAAGAATTAAAGGGGGGGGTCCCCATACAAAAAATCTGATTTTTTTGTGTTAAATCTTGTTCGATGGTACCGACCCTTCGTGTGCGAGCCCGACTCGCACTTGGCCGGTTTTTTTATTTGATTTGAACTTTAGTGCACCGGACTAAACCGGTTTTTTTTTATGGTTATTCCCGTGCTACTAACTTACTACTAACTTTTGAGTGCTACATCCTACTAACTTTTGACAGGTGCTCTCTGAATACGACTGTACGTGATTACATAAAAACTAATGATTGAAATACATTTTCTTGTGTTTGTTTTCGTTTTGACTCAATGTATTTTTTTTATTTTCCCTAATAAAAACTGAGGTTACAAAATAAATACAGTGTTTAATTTATTACAAAATTTACCTATGTACTATTAGTTAATCTCCCGCACTCGCTGGTTTCGTGCAAATGGAATGATTCAAAATCTTGACAAAACTAATGTCATGCACTTCGGCCTCGGCGGTGCACACCCTGAACCTATGCATTAATCTGAGATGGAGTGTCCATACCACAGATCGATTTTGCAAAATTCAACAACAAATAAACTGTCGGCTGTATAAAAAATTTGGTCGTGCCTGCTATGCTCTGTCTCAGCTCATACTCACCCTAGGCCATAACGGTGTTCGGTCAATTTTAACTACCCGGGCATTTTTTACTGATCTCTACTTTTGCTGAGAGTGCTTTGCTTGTGATAATAGTTGCTTGTAAAGTTGGTAAAGTACAAAATTCTGGATTACAACTAATTACCTAAAAAACAGCCTTGTGGCCTTGCCACCTATAAAACAGCCTTGTGGCCAGTTTAGGTGGCAAAATACGATCAATCTTACCAGCCTCTCGCTAGTACAGTTAGGAATTTCGTTTTTATTTTATATTGTATACATCTAAGTTAGCTATTGTCCTTTTCTTAATATCGATGATTATCTGTACTGGTGTATGTGTAAATAAATAAATAAAAAATAAAAAAAAAAAAGATACACATGCATGAGCTAGATAAAGAAAACACTTATTATTATTTTTATAAAAAAATCTTGAATTGGTACAAGCTCGGCGTCGATATCGTATTTCGTTTTATGTAACTGTAAATATGAACCACATCCACAATCTCGATATTAGCCCAACACAGCATTACCGAAGGAATTCGGTCCCATCTTTTTTATTTATTTTCTTTCATTTCTCCAATTTGTTTCTTGCTTAATTCATGTTTGTTTATATTGGTAACAGATACACACCTTTTTAATTTTGTTTGATGTATACGTATTCATAGATAAGTATTCGATAGACTTACTTTGCGCTGAACTGTTAGTGAAAAAAAATATATGCATAGGTATGTTAAAAAAATATATGTTATTATGTTATTTTTTGGATCTATAGATCTAAGCTGGATTTATTTAGTTTGACATTAGGTACGTGTGACGGTTTGAATCCAAAATAATTAAAAAGAAATAATAATTTAATAATTAAAAAATCCAAAACAGGAGAGGTAAAAATTGGCTCTGACGCAGCCATGATTTGAACCTAATGTACTTTTTTTGTGGGGATATCTAATAAGTAAGTGTGCAATAATAAACCGGATATCTGATCTAGGTACATAGTTAAAATAAAATAAAATATCCGATACAAACTGGCCCCTATACGGAAACTATCTGCCGCGCGGTCCTAAAAAATGCTGCTATTCGTTTAGAAGAGTGCTGTAAGCGTAAAGGATTACCTACATAAATAAATAACGGAGAAACGAATTTAAGAAACGCTGAGTTCTCAAAAGTCAAGTCCACTACAAAAGGGTCCTCTCATTCTCTTTGGCGAGTGCTGCGGATATAGGTTGCATGGGGAGGAATAAGCCTAAAAAAGGCGATCGATCAGACCCGGCCAACTACCGACCCATAGCCATTAGTTCTCTTCTCTGCAAAGTGCTGGAGCGCATCATTAATATATCTGGATATCGCGAATGCATTTGGCTGGGTCTGGCACAAGGAACTGCTTTTCAAGCTGCCCTCTTTGGCCTTCCACCCAAGCTGTATCTGTGACTGGATCGCCGACTTCCTGCATGGCCCCAGAATAAAAGTCTTGGTTGACGGCTTTTTATCCAAAGCCATGTCTGTGAATACCGGCGTGCCGCAGGGCTCTGTGCTGTCACCAACCCTTTTTTAGACCCAACAAATTAAAGATCTGCCCATCAACAAAAAATATTTGCCACGACAGCACGGTGCTAGCAAGGTGCACCAGTCACCAGACCGCAAGCTTGGCTGAAGTGGAATAGGCGGCGTATCGTTGTCGGACTGGAAGAGACTCTGGAAAAAGTTCCCGAGTGGAGTCTCCAGAACCTCGTCGAGTTTAAAGCGAGCAAGATAGAGGCGTGCGTATTTATTGCGAAGCATACTCCGTTCAGTGTGGCTGCGACCTTCCAGGGAACAACTCTGCGTATTGACCACCACATAGAGATTCTTGGTGATGACCTGACGCATGACCTTAATTTCGGACGCCATATCAAGGATAAAGCCAAGCTCGCTGGGAAGTCCCGGGTGCTGGGACTAAAAAAAGCCGAGAGTCCCCAACCAGGAGGGTGCGTCATATTTGCGCCTGACCAAAATCTGTTCCTCTACAAGGCGCAGATAAGGTTGCTCGCATTTGTGGGATGACTCAGCTAAGCACCTGCTAGACTCCCTGGACTCGATACAGAGTTGGGCCGTGCGTCTCGTCGACGATCACGAAGTATTCCTGAATATGGATACCCTCCAACTCCGAAGGGATGTAGGGTCTCTCTCTATTCTATCGTCTTTACCATGGAGAATGGTCGTCGGAGGTGCATAACCTTGTACCTTCGTCCCCTTTCTACCTTCGCTCAACGCGGAACAGAGAGAAAAAGCACATTTTCACAGTCGACATTCCAAAAATAAGAACCCTGTTGCAATAAGAACCGATCTTCTAGATCCTTCCCGGTCGAAAAACAATGGTACAACATGGGGGTCCTTCAAACATGGTATGAAGAAGTACCTGGCCGGCCGGCATAGTTTTCGCAGCCCCCCTGTAAGTTCGAAATCCCATTGGCGTCGTCGGGCACCATAAAGTTCCTGGCGTACCCCATATGCCGCGCTTCAAAGAAAAAGTAGGTATTCCAAACTAATTTTTTTTTATTGCAATTGTCGGTTTCAGCTAAGGCAGGTTTGTAACTACATACATAGTTATAGGTGAGACGTGCCTGTGTCGCACGCGCGACTTGACGAGGCGAGAGGCGAGATTAGGCCCGCGGCAGGAGGGGAGCTGTCAAGTGAACACGCTGGGCACGCGCCGCGCCAGTCAAGAGAACCTTGGCTACCTTGGCTGACACCGACTACAAAAACAACAATAATTGTAACTACAATAATTGCAATATTTTTATTCTCTTTAGTGCATATTTATTTGTTTTGGATTACTTTTTATTTAAAGTTAGTTTTTTTTTGTAAAATTATTGTGTTTTTTTAATGATTAGTGCATCTGCAGTACACTAACAAATTTGTACATGCTTTAAAAAAAAATAAAGAATCACGGACGGACGGACAGCGGAGGCTTAGTAATAAGGTTCCTTTTTTACCCTTTGGGTACGGAACCCTAAAAAGAGCAGCGCACGCTAGCACATGAAGAGTCCGAGTGACCCTACAAACCGCGCGTGGCTCCGAGACTGCAGTTGAACATTGGTGAGTTGGGTATTACGGCCTACATTGGAAAAACAACTGAGAACAAGTGTGTCATCAGAACCAGTTTGGTGTGTTCGCGTTATACGCCCCCTCAATTCATTGTTTAAGATATATACACTTATCGTGTCGGCCCATACAAAAAGGGCTGTAGCGACAGCTTATTAGTGATAATGCACCAATTTAAATATAATCTTTGTGAGCAATAGTAATCGATCGATCACTGTGAACTAGCTTGAAAGTAAAAATGAAAAAAAAGACGAATCCCAGTGTGTAATATACATCTAATGAAGGAAAAGAAACTGAAAAATGGTAGCTAGTTCCCTTACGAATTTGGGATGCGCAGCAACGAATTTTCGTTGCACTAAATGGCATCATGTGCTGTTCTTGCGTGTCGCTGGACTCGTAAGCGAACTGACTGGCCGGCGCTACAGTTAGGGGCTACGCTGCCGCTATAAGGATGAATTTCAGTCGCCACTCCCTTCTCGTTGAACTCCACTACTCTACGATTCTGATTAGATCTGAGCAAATTCGATTTAGGTTTAATTCAAAGAAAATATATCGACGGGTACGCCGATTTGAACAATCGTTTCCAAAAACGCGTTCACAACTAGTCCGATTCGCGCTTACAACGTCACTCAATGACTGTACGGCTCACGCTTTGTAGGTAGGAAGAGATTCATCAAGCTAACTTGTACTTGGCTCAGCCAAAGTATGCCTTCCGACTGTCAGATTTGACATACAATGTATGGAACGAATGTCAAATTAAACAGTTTGAAGTTATACTTTGGCTAAGCCAAGCACGAGTAAGGTCTATGAATCTCAGCATGTCAAATTCAAATTTCAAATTTCTTTATTAGAGAGTTTATTAAACAAATTACACAAGTAGCTTAATATGTAATATTAGTGTTACTATTCATTTTTTTTTTATGTGACTGGACATGGATGGCTAATACCACAAGTTCTGTCATGGTATTAGCCCAACACACCACATGGGAACTAGGTGCCATGCCAGGACCTTCCTTATATTGCACGGCTACATTGAACTGGATGGAAAACACGGACAATTTTCATTGCCGCTTCGACCATCGTTCATCCAATGCGATGGTACCAACCCGGGCGGGATAAACCCTACCACCTTGTAAGTAAGGAAGGGGACCTACAGCTTAACGTGGAATCCGAACCACGGCCAGCCTCTCTCAACGGTCGAATGGTCACCCATCCAAGACCAGACCGGACCCAGCGTTGCTTAACTTCGGAGAGCGATCGCCGAAGTGTCGCGCCACTGGGCCACTGAGGCTGACAATGAGCAGCCACATGTGGCAGTCCCTACCACCTAAACTGCCCCGTAGGCTGTCTCATAGGTGGCAGGTTAGCGTTCTAGCCTAAGTACGCAATACTACACCTGCAGTCCTGGCACTAGTATTGTGTTCTCAATACAAACTACTACTGCGGATGCATACAGCTTGCAAACACAGCCAATCATTTAAAACTATTTCATCATTGCAATGACAAAATTTTGTTGAACGGAATGAGATAAACCGCTTTATAAACGAATATATTAGGAATGTGGGTAGGTAGAACTTATGATGAACTTAACAGATGCTGGCTGTGTGTCAGCATCTGTCAGTGTCGAATTTGGACGTGTCTATAGCGTAGTCTCTCACTGCGTTCCTAAATGCGTATATTGCAGTGATTGCAACAATGTACGCGTACACGACTGTTCCGAATTGTTTCACTCCCGTGAACGTCATGTTGACGTAAGGGACGTGACTGTAGACCGCACACAAATCGTACAAAGCGCTCACGGTTGAGAGCATGTGCGCCGTACGCTGTAAAATGGCTGTCATCGAGCTGTCGTTAAGCGTGTTTATCTGTAGTTCTCTGATCTTATGCACTTGTATTCTGAAATACGAAAGCCTTTCGCCGTTTGTTAGTCTAGTTAGACAATTCTAGACCTGAAATAACCACTCTCGTGACTTGCAAGCAATTTTCGAGGTAATTAGGTTAGGCTCTAACACATATGTCTGCTCAAATTCGTTCCGATTTGATATCGTGCAATTGTGGCTATGAGCAGAAATATCAATCCTGAACACAAGTATTCACTGTATTCGCTTTCTCTGCGATCTTTGCAATGTACGCATTTCGGAACGTAGGGTATAGTCTTTCTACCGTCTTTTTTTACAAATCGGTGAATGTCCCTTATTTGAAAATTCAAGTTCAGCTTAGAGCAATTGATAACATTAAATTTTGATGTGAACTATTAAAACGAATGTCATTTGTTCCATGTTTGTTGTTTTGATTCCGTAAGCGCGTACACAAACGGTCCGAATCGTTTGCGATGATTACAGCTTTGAGCGTGCATCTGATTCGGGACGCTGAAATCGTTTACAGTTCAAAACGCGCAGCTAGCTACCCACCGAGCAAGGCCCCACCTGTTTTCGCGAAACGTCTTCGCTTGTCAAATCAGCAATGAGGCATGTCCCGGTCCAAGTGTTTCGCAGTTAGAACATGGCACCCTCCGGCGGCGGTATTGGATATTTATGCGCACTTGCGTGCCAGACCGGCGCCGGGAGGGGCGCCGCCGCGAGGTGCGGCTCAATGCCTCAACAAACAGCCTCCCACTAGCCAGCGCCGACCCGGCCGACCCACTGTTAATATTGGGCCAGACGGACCCACCCGCCGACCTCATCGGGCAAAATGTTCCGTCGTAAATCACCCGTTCGACGTCAATCCGGCCCGAGTTGTTTTCGTAAGCGTCGGGAGCGGATCCACATGTTCGGACGAAGCTATCGATGTAGGCTCTCCCCACACGACACGCCACACCAGCGAAACACCCAAGAGAAATAATTCCCAAGTCCTTTTTCACTCCACGGTCGCCGTCAAAATGTCAAAAAAGATCTCGTATTTGTTTCTATCATTTTCATTTCAAGGTAGCTGTTCATATTAACTCAGTGTAATTGGTCAACAACCTAAAACCTTGAAATGAAACCGTGGCATAGTTTTATGTGGCGCCATCTGGTGGTCAAGTTTGGCAGCCGTCCTCCCCTTAAATATCTATTATCAGGCAACAAAAATCGGTGTCTGCACCTTGATGACCATTGGAATTGTATTATTTTAACATTTCGAATACAATTCAAAACAATTCATAACAATTCAAAATGAATTTTTTATTTTTTTATTTTCTACTTAGCATTCGTGATTTACTTTTAGCTATAAGTCGTTTTGTTGTGTTGACGGTTTTTTTGTAAATCTGACCAAATCAAACGCAATGCGCATTGTTTGCTATGTGGCCGTGTTTCATCCTCTCATCACGAAGACTGTCGAGACTGAGGCTGAGATAAATAGTCGTAACAGAAACTAAGGCTGAGATAAATAGCCGTAACAAAAACTAAGGCTAACGAAAAGTAGTACTTTGTGACGTCACTTTGCATTACTTTGAGATTTCGTCCATACAAAATGTGTCAAAGTGACGTCACAAAGTACTACTTTTCGTTAGTCATAGTTTCTGCTACGACTATTTATCTCAGCCTAAGACTGACGCAAACTAGTACTTTGTGACGTCACTTTGACACATTTTGTATGGACAAAATCTCCAAGTAATGTAAATTGACGTCACAAAGTACTACTTTTCGTTAGTCTTTAGTTTCAGTTGCGACTATTTATCTCAGCCTGAGACTGAAGAGAAATTCAAGAGCGCGCGCAGTGGGCGTTAAGCGAACTAACATTTGCGAGTCCGAGTTTATTTGACAGCTTACTCAACGTTGCCGTAAATACGTCGACGTTGCCGTTTACGTCGACTCCGCGTTTTCATACAAATCGGAAGTCCGAGTTTGACTTTGACAGCTTGAAGAAGTAAAACCACAGAATATCTAGTAAAAACTTGTATGGAGTTTGACGTTTTTACGGAAAACGCCAGTCGATCGATTTGCCGTGAACGCCGATTTAGGTGTGAACTCCGACTTGAGGCTCAGATTAGTAAATGAAAACAGTGTGAACGTTCACGGTGGCGCCCTCGACCTGCTTACAAGGAAGGAATACTAGGATAGAGGTAGAGACACGTCTCCCGTAGCGTTTTTCGCATGCGGCTTCCCTTGTAGGGTAAGATGAGCAAAGTCGATAGCGAGATTAGCAAATAAAAAACGACAATTAGAATTCGAATCAGTAGAGATTCATAAAAATACATTGTTTTTAACTATTTTTATAGTGTCGTCGTCAACTTCATGTTTCTTTGCTTAATATTTTTGTTGTAATGGCTGTTACATGCGGTCCAATCGGAACATTGTAATGGCTATATAGTAACAATTTTTGTTTGGGTGTTTCCTTTACAGAACATACCTGAAAAATCCGTATTCATACGGCTGCAAATACCATGTTCTTGTATATTTCACCATTGATCGATTGATCTAACCGCGTCGCCGAGTGTTTGCCTAATGAGCCCATAATAATGTCGATTACGCGCGCGACTTGCTCTGATATATGATGATGTATATTGTGTAAACCAAAACTAACAGAAGTTTGTAAAATGTGAAGCATTGCAAAATAATCTTATAATCTGTGAATATTTTCGCCATTTCTTCGGCATGGAAACTTTTATGGCGACGTTTGCAGTGCTAGCGAACTATGAATATCTCGCGTACATCCTTTTTTTAGGGTTGCTTACGAGGGGTCACTCACTCAAGGAATCTGGTGTACAATCGTTTGGGAATCTCAAGAATCTTAGGTGGGAGTCCGAGGAATCTGGTGGGAGTCCGGAGAATCTCGGAAATCTTATGTAATCCCGAGTAATCCTAAAGAATCTGGAAATCCCAAGGAAATCATTGGGAATCCTATAAAATTCATGGAAATCTCGGGTAATCTTAGGCGGAGTCCGAGGAATCCGATGGGAGTCCGAAGAATCTGGAAATCTTATGTAATCCCGAGTAATCCTAAGGAATCTGAGAATACCAAGGAAATCATTGGGAATCCTTTCAAATTAATGGAAATCTCGGGTAATCCTGGGCGGGAGTCCGAGGAATAGGAAAATCTTGGGTAGTCTCGAGTACTCCCAGGGAGTGTAGGAATCCTAAGGGAATCATTGGCAATCCGATCAAAGTCTTTGTAATCTCAGATAATCTTGTCGGGGTCGGACTAAGTCGGTTTTTGTATGCTTAGTCCGGTGCAATTCTAGTACAGTACGTAAGTTTTGACAGGTTAGTTCTGAATAAGACTGTAAAGGTTTTTAAAATAAGAGTACCTTATCTCGAGTACGTGAAATATTTACTAGGTTTTTAAATATAGACTTTTATAACGGCCCAGGCAAAGAAATAATCAACTTTGACCTAATGATGGCTGAGATACTAAGGGATTTCGAAAGATCGGAGTACCTCATCGTGAAGTTGAGTATGTCAAATATGTATTATGGCTTCAAAAATGGTATTGCATAATGCATCAGGCAAAAAAAAAAACAGGGCTGACCTAATGATCGCTGAGATAATACGGGATCTAATCTAACAATGATAGCGCAGCCGTGGGCGCGGCCGCCAGTTTGCGAAGAAATCACGCACACGTGTGCGCACGAGTGTGCGCAGCGCACACCCCGCGTGTGCCCGACGACCCAATTCCAAAACATATTCAGTCGTATTCAGAGTAAACCTGTACGTACAAAATTTAGTACGGGATAAGCACCGGATTAACCAAACAAAAACCGGTTTAGTCCGACCTTAATACGCGTACTATGCGAATAGAAGGTTATCATGCGTGTACTACTTTTTAGGGTTCCGTACCCATAGGGTGAAAACGGACCCCTATTACAAAGCCTCAGCTGTCCGTCCGTCCGTCCGTCTGTCACAAAGCTGTTACTCATGAACCGTAATAAGTATGTAGCTGAAATTTTCACAGAGTGAGTATTTAATTTGCCGCTATAACAACAAATAAGTAAAATTTAAAGATAATAAAAAAATACAAATAATATTATTTTTTGGTGTTAAATCATTTACGATGGTACGAAACCCTTTGTGTGCGAGTCCGACTCGCGTTTGTTTACTGTGTATTGGGTGGGCGACTTTTAGTCAGTGATTTTGATTAAATAATTAGATGATTGTAGGTATGTTGTGAACCGAGCTTGGGGCGGACTAACTTTACTACGCGTATTAAGGTCGGAGTAAACCGGTTTTTGTATGGTTAGTCCGGTGCTAATCTCGTACCAAGTTTTTACAGGTTCACAGTGAATACGACTGCAAGGGATTTCGAAAAAGAAGAGTACCTACCTAATCGCGAAGTTTTCTACGTGAAATATTTGCTAAGGTTTCAAATATAGCCTTTTATAATGACCCAGGCAAAAAAAAAATCAACCCGAACCTAATGATGGCTGAGATTCTAAGAGATTTCGAAAGAGCGAAGTACCTCATCTTGAAATTTAGTATGTGAAATATGTACTGTGGATTCAAAAATGGTATTGTATAATGCCTCAGGGAAAGATAAAATCAGCGCTGATCTAAAGATCGCTGAGATAATATGGGATCTAATTTAACCGGATTCCGCCTGGGTGAATATGTCCAAATAGAATATCGCACCAACGCGCACCGGCCGGCCACGGCGCGGGGGCTCCCCGCTCGGCGCCGCCGCCCGCGCCCGCGCTGTTGCCGCCTCGCGCGGACGCCGCGCCCGTGCCGAACCCGCCCCGGCCGCGCCGCCCGCCTGTCTGCGATGACGTCACGGACACGTGCTGCGCGCAACGCGCAATTATAAGTCTCTATGAATCGTTGGTGGTCACTAAGAATCTTTAGAAATCCCGAAATCATTGGAATGTACCAAAAATGTGTTGGTAGTCCTTAAAAAATCCAGGTAATCTTTGGTAGTCTCTAGGAATCTTTGGTAGTCCTCAGAAATCTTACGAAATCCCAGTATATTTGAAATCTCCAAGAATCTTTGGTAGTCTTTGGAAATCTTTAGGAATCTCCAAGAATCTTTAGTACTCTTTGGAAATCTTTAGGAATCTCCAAGAATCTTTGGAGTCTTTGGAAATCTTTAGGAATCTCCAGGAATCTTTGGTAGTCTTTGGAAATCTTTAGGAATCTCTAAGAATCTTTAGTAGTCTTTGGAAATCTTTAGGAATCTAGAAATCCCAAGGAAATCTTGACTACTGGGAATATGGTGTACACTTTTTGCTCGAGTGACTAACCCCTCGGTTGCTTACCCAAAGAGTGCCAACGGAACCCTATTAATAAGCCTCCGCTGTCCGTCCGTTCATTCGTCCGTCCGTCACAGGGCTGTATCTCATGAACCGTAATATTTAGGAAGCTGAAATTTTCACAGAATTGGTATTTATTTTGCCGCTATAACAACAAATAAGTAATTTAGGTCAAATTAAAGGGGGCCCCATACAAAAAAGGATTTTTTTTTTTATTAAATCTTGTACGACGGTACGGACGGAACCCTTCGTGTGCGAGTCCGTCTCGCACTTGGCCGGTTTTTTATCGTTCTTGGGACAAAATATCTTCACGGGTGGTCTCGTTCGTTAGTTGAGTGGAAGTCACCTGGGCTAACAGGTTGAGGTAAATTGCCTTGTGGCCGGTAAGTACCGACATCCGCGCCTTAAATTAATTTGCAACGAATGGCACAAGCTCCAAGCAAGTGACGAGACGCGGCGTCGCGCGTCGCGTCGTCATCGGCTGCTGAGGAACTGGCTACTTGACTCGGCGCTTCCGGCTGTCTTCCGCGCCTCACTTGCTCAACATGGCTATTTTCGCTTTCGCTTCGAAATGATGTGCTGCTGATGTGAGGTTATGCGCGGTATTCAGAGCCTTAAGGAGGTTATCTGAGCCTGTAGTCTCAGTTGTCACCTAAATTGGCGTTTACGGCAAACCGATCGACTGACGTTTTCAAATGTATGGAGAAATTGAAGAGCGCGCGTAGTGGGTGTTAATCGAACTAACATTTGCGTGTCCGAGTTTGATTTGATAGCTTACTCAACGTTGCCGTAAATTCGTCGACGTTGCCGTTTACGCCGACTCCGCGTTTTCAAACAAATCGGAAGTCCGAGTATGACTTTGACAGCTTAAAGTAGTAAAACCACAGAATATCTAGTAAAAACTTGTATGGCGTTTGACGTGTTTACGAAAAACGCCAGTCGATCGGTTTGCCGTAAACGCCAATATAGGAGACAACTGGGACTACAGACTCTGTTTATCAGGTATGGAGTGCGTAGTTTTTAAAATTATAAATACATGATTAATAATAATTAAATTATATTTTTTTACAAATTTTAATCAAATTAAGAGCATGAGTCTGAATTTTCTAGGCAACGAATGAATTTTTTTTGGCTGATTCGAACAAAAATTACAGTATTTCTCATAAGTTGCGAGCGAATTTCGGAAGACCACCCTCTGCTTTACCTTTTTTTGCTTCTTCGAAATTGTTTGCAGTATTTCAATAAAATTGGGAGCATAAGTTTGATTTTTAAAGGCAATCCTCCGCATGACCGAGGAAAATTATTCGCAGTATTCTACGCAAATTTTGGAAGAAATTCGAAAAACATTCGAAATCCCTGCTCAAACGAAATTAATTTGTAAAATCTTTGGATTTATTGGCAATCTGGTAGCCCTTAGTAATCTTAGGAATCTTTCGTAAACTCTCTTTGGGAATCTCGCAATCATAAGGTAATCCTGGTCATATTGACTACTGGTAATCTTGGTGAACACTTTTTGGTCGAGTGAATGACCTTCTTGAGCATTCGGCGTGTACCAACAATGTCTCGGGAATCATCTTGAAAACATAATCGCTTTAACTATAAGCGCGAAAACACAAGCTAAGAGATAACTTTTATTAAATAGAGAGACGGCACGTGTTTTTTTATTTTAAAAGCTAATATCTCGATAATGGTGCGACCAAATAAAAAGTGCGATAATTAAATTGGTGTAATGATTTTTATCCTCGGCACACTGTCCAGCTGAGCCGATTAAGGTGGCCCAACCCGCTAATCTCCCCATACAAAAGGGGAAAGAAGATCACGCCCACATTTCTTGTCAGACATCCAAAATTTTGCTCAAAATAGCTTTATTTGATCGAACTAGATGTCGATGACCATTGGCATTATAAAATTGTGTTTGGTTTCTAAGTTATAAGGTCCGAAAGATCGAATTTTTCGCGCGTTTTATATTACAATAACTTTGGAGGTGGATTACGCAATGATAAAGTAAGAACATCGTAAAAGGATTAGTCATCAGACATAGCTTATTTAATCAAGATTTATGATCTATTTGGTTTTTGTTAGATTTTTGACTACAGCGGTCGTGGTTTACTTTTTTGGTTTACTTCTATAAGTCGTTTTGAAATAAAAATGTTCGTAAATCTTACCAAATCATACACTATGCACATTGTCTTTTTTGTGGACATGTTGCATCTTCCTCATCACGGAGCCTGTCTTATTCTTTGAAACAGAGAAGGTCCCAGAGCGCAACAGCACGGTTTTGCACAGTGCCCGCGAATGAGTTAGGCCCGCCGGGGTGGGCCACCTTAAAAGATGTTTGTTGACCAAATTAGAGTCAGCTGGTTCGACAAATACTGCCCTGCTTATAAATAGGCGATAACTACATGTGGGCCCCATATGTAGTTACCGCCTTTTTAATAAGGAGGGCAGAATAATAAAAGATCAGCCAATATCCTTTCTTCACCAAAATGCAAGGTCAATTTCACGTCGTTCACCAGAAGTTGGCATTTCTGCGACTTCAAATTGGCGAATTTTGCGTCGGGACTTCGGTCTGCACCCGTATAAAATCCAACCGACCCAGTTGTTTAAGGTAAACGACCGTTCGCAAATTCGGCTTTGGAGCAGTTGGAAGTTGATCCGTATTCTCGTAAACAAGTGCGAGTCGGACTCCCATACGAAGGGTTCCGTACCATCGTACAAGATTTAACACCAAAAAATCAAGGTATTTGTATATTATTATTTAATTACACCTATTTACTGCCTACCTATTACGGTTTCATGAGATACAGCCCTGTGACAGACGGACGGACGGACGGGCGGACAGCGGTGCCTTAGTAATACCCAAAGGGTGCCAACGGAACCCTAAAAAACATCTCCAGCGAAAATATCTATTTGAGGATGACAGGATGGTTAAACAAGCAAAATTTACGGAATTGGGACGAAACCAATCCACACGAGATACATCAGCACCGAATGCATGCACCACTGTTTGGTGCAGATTTTGGTCTGGCGGAATCATCGGGCCGTACTTCTTCCAAAACGAAACTGGCATTGCCGAACTGTCAACGGTGAGCGCTACAGATCAATTTTAAACAACTTCCTATGGCCTAAACTGGACGAAATGGATACCGATGGCATGTGGTTCCAACAGAACGGCGCCACGTGCCACAAAGCGCATGCCACGTCGGACATTCTGCACGAGCGATTTGAGGGCATGGTTATCTCGCGTGCAGCAGTGACGTAAACTGGCCACCGAGATCGTGCGATTTAACGTCTCTACTTCTTCCTTGGGGCTTAATAAAATCGCAGATCTATGCCAAAAAACCGTTAACAATTGATCAGAAGTAACCAAGACAACATAGGGACAGCTTTTTTTATGTAACTAGAAATGAATGCCTAATACTACACCCAACATCGTTATATTAGCCCGACACACCACATTCTCGAAGAACGGAAGGCTCATCGGAAAAGCATTAGACTTTTCAGTAAACAGCAATAATATTTTAAAAAATATTGTATGTCATCGTTAATGTTTTTTTCACAATAAAATTATTCATTTCCTTTACATCCGAAGATAGCATGCAAAAAAAACCCGTCAATGGAAACGGAACTGATTTCCTGGTAGCATTCTTAATGGCCGACCCGAAAGTTATTAAGTGTTGCCGTTTTAGCGCCTTTGTAGCTAGATCTTAAAAACGATTTAGCGACTCTTTTTTTTTACATCTTTTCTAGCGACTTTGACAAAATCTGCGTCGAAACAATGAGGCAGCGGAAACAGGGACTAATAAAAAAAACTTTTTGAATGAATTTAATTTATCTGTTTTCAGGCAGTAAGTTTTGCAGGACAACGCAGTTCCTCGCGTTTCGTTAGTTTCATTTAAGATCAATTGCGTAAGGGATACATCACGTTCTTGAAGTATTTTGGAATAAGGTAGCAAAATATAATGTGGGCTTCTTTCGATTGGATATAGATTGCTGTATATTTAAGCCCTAATGCACAAACGATAATCTTTCGAACCCAGCTGTGAGCAGAGCTGGGCCCAAGTACGCTAATAGATAACTCCCGGAATCACACAAAATTGTACCAAACCACTAACAAATTATGTGATTTTTCATAATATAACGCTAAAGCTCGAACGTGGAGTTATCTGTTAGCCGACTTACGCCCAGTTCCACCACCTCAAGCTACAAAAATCCCAAAGTTATCTTTCGTTACATCATACAAATATGCAATGTTGCCGAAAGTTAACTATCGGATTTCAGGTAACTGGGGGTGGTGAAAACAGGGGTTAGGGTGCCTTGCATCAATCTCACTTAGCGATTTAAATAAGGTTTAACGGCTTAAATGGATTTAATTCAATAATGTTCGTTGCACCAACAGCAAACGTCACTTTAAGGTGGCCCAACCCGCTCATCTCCCCATACAAAAGGGGAAAGAAGATCACGCCCATATTTCTTGTTAGAGATCCAAAATTTTGCTCAAAATAGCTTTATTTGATCGGACTAGATGTCTGATGACCATTGGCATTGTAAAATTGTGTTTGATTTCTAAGATATAAGGTCCGAAAGTTCGAATTTTTCGCGCGTTTTATACAATAACTTTGGAGGTGGATTACGCAATGATAAAGTAAGAACATCGTAAAAAGATTAGTCATCAGACATAGCTTATTTAGGTCATGGGCAAAAAATGTTCTGGTAACGAAAATTAGAAAGTAACTAAAATGAGAAGGTAAAGTTGCGTTCTCGCTGGACACTTTCTAATACTTTTTTCCAGAGGTTCAAAATTATCATTCACGATCAAAATTGTTACGAATAGAGCCGAAAATTTTAATTATTATCTGTAACATTAATATAATCAATAAAGTGAATAAAAAAGATGAATGCTAAGTTAAAAGTAAGTTAAATAATTAAATGCAATTACCTTGCACCCTGCGAAGTTTTTTTTGGATATAAAAAAAATTCACATAACCTAATTGAAATATTCTAATGATACTTAATAATTAAAATGATTAAAAACATAGAAAAATTAAAAAAACCTTAAGCCCGGTTAAAGTCCCGGTTGGTACCTAGTCACATGAAGTAGTAGTAAGTAAGCAAGCGACTGAGTGTGACGAAATTGCAGAAACGGAAAAAAAATCTTCATAAAACATTTTCTCCGAAACTACCCATCTCCTCGCATCAATTCTTTCACTAGAATTCATCTTTTAACTCAGTGTACACAATACCCTTACTAGCAATTTGCGATCAAACCGGCCCTCTACAAAGCTAAATTCCCAACATTCAATATGCCAACTATTCATAATTTCTTAAAACCTTAAAAAAAGAACACACACAGAAAATCTCATTTTCTAAATGTTTGATGATGACAAAAGTTGTTTGAAAGTAAATTACCAGAGGTCAAGGTGAAATCACCAGTGTAAACAGTACCTTATGCCACGAAAAGTAACTAAAAGTAACTAAAATGTTGCATCTTCCTCATCACGGAGCCTGTCTTATTCTTTGAAACAGAGAAGGTCCCAGAGCGCAACAGCACGGTTTTGTACCGTGCCCGCAAATGAGTTGGGCCCGCCGGGTTGGGCCACCTTAAATCGTATTTAAGAAAAAAAAAGTTAAATGAGGCTTCTCGCCCATGTAACTGGCTAAATACGCCTTTAGGAAGCTGTCAAGGGGTCAAGTTATACATTTGGATGGAGCTGTTGGGTATTGTTTGGCTCAAGACATGGATTTCGTCGATTATTCTGATGATGACTATTTTTATCGGCACACATTTTTTCAATAGATCGAACTGACCATTTTGTGAACATGCGCGACAAATATTTATTTCTTATATTTCGATTCTCAAAGACCACATTTGCTGGACAAAATTGAAAATAGATTAGATTTTCAAAAGGACGGAAACTAAATTAAACTTGAAAACTTTCAGTCAGACAGGAGTGTAGGGTTTGTTTTGTTGATGCCAAATATACGTTTTTAGTCCAATTTTCCATCACTCTTTTTCATGCGTCAAAAGATAGAGACGGCACTTTAATAGAACAGAACAAGCCGCCGCAGTGCTGCCATTGCTTAGAAAATTTATTATTTCTTCGCTAAATGCGTATTTAGCTAAATGGATGAACTTATCTGTTGATGCAACGCGCAGTCTCATCTAGCGAATTTATAACTTAAATACAATTTAACAAAACTCGTATTTAGTGATTTAAATACGATGTTGGTGCAAGGGGGGCTTAGGCTTCAGAGCGGTAAATCAGACATTTCTAACTTGCTGGTCGTCGAATGTTCGTAGCGTTTGAAACAAGGCCCGCAGACAATTTTATTTTTATATTTAAAAAAAATAACAAGATCATAAGAGTACAAGTTACATAAAGCATGAATCCCGTAGGGAGCAATATCAAAACACATAGTACTAGTATGAAATAGCGAAATAAAGAAATACATTTACAACAAATTTGACCAGGTTGGGGGAATTAAATTCACACAACGGTGGTTTTGTAACCTGTATGGTCAGTCCGAGTTCTCACCTAAATTACCGTTTACGGAACTTCAAAGTTAGTAAAAAACGTCGAACCCCATGCAAGGTATACCATAATATGCAAACGCGAGGCTGTCAAATCAAACTTAGACCCGCAAATGTGGTCGGTACTGACTCCCGAAAAGGGTCTGACCTCTGACAGGCGATCAGACCCTTTTCTAATGGTTTCGCTAATAGATAACTCCATTTTCGATTAGCGTTTTGAGATAACCCCGGAATTACACAAAGTTGCAAATGTTGTGTTATCTCATAACGCTAACGCTCGAAAGTGAGTTATCTATTAGCTAACTAACTCAGCCCCGATTGCACGAAGCGACGGCCGAGTTAATCAATGTTCAAACAGGTCACATTTAGTGATCCGCACGGGGTTGCTTCCATACTGTCCATACAAAGTGACGTGTTTAATCATGCGTTTACGTTGATTTTGTTTTTTTATGCTTTCGTGCACTCGGCCCTCAAACTTCTGTAGACAGGTGTCCCATCGGTAGCTGCATCCTTTGCTGCTCTGGGACCACATTGAGTCGTTATCAAGGAATACACCGAAATAGCTCGCTTTACGAAGAATAGCATGCTTTAGGGTGTCCAACAAGGCATTACAGCCAGCGTGTGGTTTCTTGACGTGGCCACCAGCAAGTTCACCAAGCGACTAGCACCTTAGTTGCCTTAACTTTGATGGAAATCCACTAGCCAATTTTAAAAACTTGAATGCGAACAAAATCAAAGAAGACAACGCCATTCTAAGATTTTATTGTTGTGTGAGAAGAGTATTGTTGTAAACCTTTTTTTTTCAAATTAGTAGGATTTTTATAGTTATACTGTATAGTACTTTTGGGCGCAATAAAATAAATTAAAATCACCTTTGTTCGCTACTATATTTGGTGAAATCCAATGGAGTGTGAGGAGCGGACATGCTATCTATCATGCTGCACTTGCTGCGATGATCTATCGTGCATTTGAGCACTGCGTTGTGTGTCAGCGACGGCGGCGGCGCGGCTTCGGCGCGTCGTCGCTCGCTCGCAAATATCGTAAACTCAGCTATGGCCGCATAGCATACATACTGGACGATATCTGAGTCTAAGTACATACATACATGCACACCTAATATAATATACGCGCAGTACCTAACTGCGAACTTTATACCGATATCGCAGCACGTCGCATGCTTCGCGCTGCACTAATGATTGTGAGTAAACTCCTCCATCCATTAGTAATTTGCGGTAAATCTAAATCTATTTATGGTATCATTTATGCTTCCTGAACGGTGATCTATTTATAGCACAAATTTGCTGTGTGCTTGTTGTATGTGTGACCGTTCTCGCGATAACTCCTCTGTAAATAATGTTTTTTTTTTCGTGAGCGCGAAGTTTAACGTTATGCAATGGGGACATTTTGCTCGCAGCTTTGCGACTAATAAAAAAAGGTGCCAATTATATTTTAATTATGAAAAGGTCTTTTCAAAACATTGGATTACCTATATTTCTTACTGAGAGTTAAGTCGGAAAATTTCAGGAAAATATAAAAGGTTGAGATATTATTGGGAGGTTAATAAACTGAGATATTATTGGTAGGTACCTGGGTCACGATATACATTTTGTTATGCTCGAAATAAAAATAATAATAATAATAGGAAATGTATTAAAATGATTATCGCACGTGAAATAATATTGACAGCAATAAAAAAAACGTGTATTTTTATATTATTCTGTCATCACTTCCCGCCTTTTCGTCTCCTACGATGGAGTTCAAGCGAGAACATTTATGTATAATCTACTAATTATAAATTTAAAGTTTTATGTGAAAACTAAAACGTGCTTTGAGCTTTAGGTGAATCGGCTGCTTCTCGGGCAACCATTTTTAGATCGTATTTAAAAAGGGCAGAACTATGCAGCCTTGATAATGACGATAGAAGTGGACGCCCGCCAACCGCACTTACTGCAGAAAATTTGTGGACTACTGCAATGCCGGCGCGAGAAGACCCACGAATCACTTGCAATATAGAGTTCATACCATCTTTATATGGACATTTCGTCGTGATGAAATTTTGTTGTCGTTGACCTCGAGAGCTCTCCGAAACGGGAAAAAATAACCGGCCAAGTGCGAGTCGGACTCGCACTCAAAGGGTTCCGTATCATCGTACATGATTTAACACAAAAAATTACGTTTTTTGTATGGGAGCCCCCTTAAATTTTTTAATTTTTAATTTTAACTATTTGTTGCTATAGCGGCAAAATAAAAAATACACACTGAAAATTTCAGCTGCCTACCTATTACGGTTCATGAGATACAGCCCTGTGACGGACGGACGGACGGACGGACAGCGGAGGCTGTGGTTGGTAATGTGTTATCCGTATGCGTATGTACAGATAATTAATGAATGCCCCTTTGTTTACATTTCTTCTCCTAAGACCTTTAAATGCAAAACGAATTATTGCAGCATATTATAGGAGAGAAGTATTGTTATTCGTTCCTACAATCTTACGACGGATGATTAATGTTGTATATTAGTGGAAAAGTGTAAACAAATTGCTGACGTATGTTTTCTGAAGTGTATCGATATTTAGAGTGCCTCGCAGCCCAGAACTAATACATCATCATAACAGCATTGGCACCAATAATTTTGCAAGAGCTAGTGGTGTATTTTTAGTTTACGGTCGATATCTGAAAAATCGAAACAAAATCAGGCATGTCCGAGCTCTCACCTAAATTGGCGTTTACGGAACTTCGAAGTTACGTAAAAACGTCAAACCCATGCGAGTTTTACTTGTTCAACCCGTCAAAAACAAACTCTGGCTATCGATTTATATGAAAACGCGGAGTGGGCGTAAACGGCAACGTCTACGTATTTACGGTGAAGGTGCGTAAGCTGTCAAATCAAACTCGGACTCGCAAATGTCACCACCACCACGCGCTCTTCAATTCTCCATACAATTGAAAAGGCTAGTTGACGGAAGTTGGAGTAAGGGCTGTTTTACTCGCAATCGAGTAAAACAGACGAGGGGCCGTTTTGGTGCTGCCGTTTCTGTCAAATGTGCTAAGTTAGTGAGCACAAACACGAACTTCGAGTCCACTCGAATTTTCAGCTCGTGTTCGTTCTCACTTTTATCTTTCTCTCTCACGGCCGCTCGTCCGTTTTACTCCATCTCAACATTGCGAGTACAACAGCCTTGCCTTGCCCAGCTCTTGTGAGAACATACTGCATACGGAAAGATATACTCAGCCGGGAGAACATTTGGCGACGAAGTGGCCGTAGATGTCAGTCGGCCAATCCCAGAGAATTGGGAATATGCTAAATATGCCTATCCTCCCGCTTCATTACCGCGTTTGTCGCCATCTTACATTTAAACTGGATGCAAATGGAGTTGCGTTGGCCGCGCGCCCGCTAATAAAAAACCGGCCAAGTGCGAGTCGGACTCGCACACGAAGGGTTCCGTACCATCGTAGAAAAAAAAACTAAAAAATCACGTTTTTTGTATGGGAGCCCCCTTTAATTTTAATTATTTTTTAATCTTACCTATTTGTTGTTATAGCGGCAAAATAAATACACACTCTGTGAAAATTTCAGCTGTCTACCTGTTACGGTTACTGAGATACAGCCCTGTGACAGACGAACAGACGGACGGACGGACGGACGGACGGACGGACGGACAGCGGAGGCTTAGTAATAGGGTTCCGTTTTCACCCTTTGGGTACGGAACCCTAATAATGACATGTTAGACTAAATTGACGAAATGGCGATCTGTTCTACTAGTCATCGTTCTTGTTGCAAAAAAACGCTTGATTTCTTGGAATCGACACAGCGCCTAGACCCCCACGTATCCCAGAATTTAGAGACCCTCCAACTCTCTGTTTTGTATCGTCTCGGCCGTGGAGACTGCTTTTTGGAGCTGCATAACTCCAATCCTCGGTCTCCTTTGTATCATCGCTTAACGCGAAAAAGGCAGGGAAGCGATCGACAGACGTATTTCCATGGTATTTCCCCCAAAACATAACATTGGGTCCTTCAAACATGGTGTGAAGAAGCACCTGGCCGGCGCGCATACCTAGCTTTGGCAGCCCTCCTGTAATGGCGTACGGCATAAGCCGCGCTTGAAAAACCAAGTGACCATGTAAACTTCAAGCGATAGGTACTCCTACCATACATACCCTGGAAGTATAATACAAGTGCGCGCTATTGAAGCGAGGGGATGGGATTTCTAGTCTTCCAAATTCTGTGGTCCACCCCGTGACGACACTTAAACGATTGTTCATTGTGTCCGCTGTCCGAACTTCCGCTCGGGCAAAGAATATGTAATAATGCCCGGGTTATCGACGCGGCGGCCGCCGCCGACGACGCTGCAATACACGCAAGCATTTAGCGCGTCGTGCCGTGCGCGCATACGTCGGCAAACTTCTGCGACTGAACCCAATGTAATCATAATCACATTACCTTTTGAAGTTCTAAAAATAGACGGGAGCGTTATCGCGGCGTCGTTATCTCAAGGTAAACTCGCGGGCGTGTATTCTGAGCGTGGCGGGCGACTAACCAGTTTCCTCGCGGCGACCGCGCAGCCGTCCCGCCGCCGCCTCCGCCGCCGCGTGTCGCCGACCTACCCCCGCGCGAAGACGTCGTCGCCTGACGAACCTTGTCAAAACTCGCTACACCCAATTTATGTAGTTGACCACCGGTCGGCCTACGCAATTACTTACTTGGCCAATAATTTCCACATTTGAGCATACGCAGGAAGCGCGCCGTGTGTCGCGCCGCCGCCGCCGCCGCCGGTCGGCGGAGCACGTCTTGGTTACATCAGAAACGCTAAAATCTCGGATGAATGACTTCGATTTCCCGCTCGGGTCGTCACAGCTCGATGAGCATGCACCTCTGTTTCCAATAACAAAAACACCCTTCTCACTCAACACAGGTTTGAGGCGGAAGACTGTTTTCATCATGCAGCCTGTCTGATTTCTCACATGATGTCCTCGATGTTATTGTTCAAAGGCTTGGCGTTCTGGACATATAACGGGCTTCTTCTAAGTTCGTCTCAAAGCAGATATCCTGTACTATTTCTAAGAACGGAATTCCAAATTTAAAAGACCTAGCCTGGTTGCCACATGACGTGCCAGAGAATTCTAAGGACTTAAGAACGGCCCGTAAGCTATGTCCCCCATACAAACGTAGTTTACTAATCATTTGGAAACCGCAATTCCAATTAAGATGATATTTAATATCTAATATCAGGTAACAAATATCTGTGTCTGCATGCTGTTGTTTTTTTTTTAAATCCAAACAGAATGAAATGAAAGCAAAAAGAAAATCTTCATACGAATTTTGTTTTCTCTGTGGTTGGACCCAGAATAAATTTACCGAAAAAACCAAGACATGCAGATACAGATATTTGTAGCCTAATATTTAATACCAAATATCGAGTAAGTTGGAACAGTGGTTTTCAAATTATTAGTAAACTACGTTTGTATGGGAGGTGAAATTTTCTGATGCTTACGGGCCGACCTTAAGACCTTCCAGTGCCAATAGCCGTACGGTTGAAATATTTTATCTTAGGAAGCTTAGCTTTGGCTTAGAAATACTCCTAATCATTGAAGGCTATAAATAATACGATAGTAATAATTACACAGCTCGAGGTGTAGGTACTACAGGTGTGCCTTTCAAGTGAGATGTTATACATAGGTTCAAATCCTCGCCCCAGTCATCCATCACTTTCTGAGTTGGATAGTTAGGTACATTATTAACGAATGCGAGCTGTGTTGGTGCGTAACCCATGTAAAACTTTAGGGCCACCTTCCCCTGCCCGGGTTGGTAACACTGCATTAGATGAAACTATGGTTGAAGCAATGAAAAATTGTCATAAAGGAAAGGTCCTGGCAAGGCACCTAATTCCTTTGAGAATGTGTTGTATTAGGATATTATGCCGGTAGTGGCCATGTCAGGTTCCATAAAAAAAGTCGGGGCTATCAATCACTATCTATTTTTATGGATTGATCGAATCGTCTATTATGATTGATTAAGACTTAATTGATGTCTTGCGGGGCAACGCTGTTATTTGATAAAATTGCGTCTCCATAATATTTACCATTACACGACCGTAGCAATTTATTTTTATCCGTATCGCAAAAATTTCAGCCACTTTCAGAGTTGACAGTAAAAGTTTAACACACGTGGATTATCTCCGGACATACCTTACGCTAAAAACAAACCCGATTTAATCCGAAGATTATCCAAGTATTAGCACGTAACCTCTGAGGGGACCATTTGATGTTAGGAGTGTTATAGCTCTGGGATGGAAGGCAAGTCCACCCGCCTCTGAACTACAGAGCCCTAACGAGTATTATTTACGTACTGATGATGCACCGATGTTCGGTGCGTTGGCTACGAAGATTATGTGAACGGGTGGGTTTCCATAGTAACTTACTCGCCATGTGAATAGCAGGTGAACAGGCAAAATAGCTCCTAGTCCCAGGTGTCACCTAAATTGGCGTTTACGGAACTTCAAAGTTACGTAAAAACGTCAAACTCCATACAAGTTTTTACTAGATATTCTGTGGTTTTACTTCTTCAAGCTGTCAAAGTCAATCCGGACTTCCGATTTGTATGAGAACGCGGAGTCGGCGTGAACAGCAACGTCGACGTATTTACGACAACGGTGAGTAAGCTGTCAGATAAAACTCGGATTCGCAAATGTTAGTTCGCTTAACGCCCACTGCGCGCGCTCTTCAATTTCTCCATACATTTGAAAACGCCAGTCGATCGGTTTGGCGTAAACGCCGAATTAGGTGATAAGTGGGACTAGGGGCTCTGTTGCTTCATTTTCGCACGCAAACGGCCGCAAGTAATTGGCTCCACATTTTTCGACCCACGACTACTACCCACACATGCACACACCTAAAGCAGTCGCCACTGCTTCTGGATTTCTTGTGCCAAACGCCTCTTGCAAACAATGGTATTAAAACATTTGTGCATACCATTTATTTTATAGCTTTAACGGATGTATAAATCCGTCCAAGAAATAGGAAACATACACATTTGTCTTCAATCATTTTCTGGGATTGCGCCACCAGTATCAAATATCATTTCAATGTTTAATAATTTTTAATCTGCTAATTATGCATCTGTACTAAGTGGGAATAGCATACAAATATATATAAAAAATTTTTTAGGCTATTTTGAAAGTTACAAATTGTAAATTTTCATATTTTTCATTGTTTCTAATTTTTTATTTTAAATTATTTTGTAGTTTGGATTATATTCAATGTAATCTGTCGCTTCTACTGCCCAAGATGGCAAAATTATAGCCATATTGAGAACTCTAATGTTCCTTGGAGATGTAGCCATTTTTTTTTATTACAGAAAAGCGGCATCTATTAAAATTTTATTTATTAAACAATTTACAAAACCTAACATAACAAATCCCATTTCTTTGGACCCCGTCATAATATAGCGTCGTAAAATCTCATTTGGGGTTAGTAAGAAGGTGTACGGACAACATTGACATTGTTTTGTTTGCACGGCTCTCGGCTCAATGCTACTCAAATATTTGAGACACCTCGCTCACGCTAAGAAGAAAACATTCAGAATTTTCTAACGGCTTTAGTGCATGGTCTTTATTATTCTTTGTTTGTGGAAGCCTTGATTCACTGGTGAACGTGCAAAAATTCCCAAACAAAATATATAGCTTTGCTAGATATTTACGCCCTAATTCCTCTCTTAATCCCATTTAAATCGGGAGTTATATTAAATTGAGAAAATTCTACCTTTTTTATAAATTAAAGTTACCCACGGTCAAGCGTCATCACGTCCCGAGGGTCCCGTCACTTGTGGACATGGACGTGGGCCACAAAACGTACAATGCTTATTTTTCAATTTAATATAAAATTAGCGCTTCAGAAACTTCAGGCCACGTTGTAGGTCCTCCTCACTGCAGGTCTTCTTGACGAAATCAGTTGGCCTCCGACGATTCGTCTTCCACAACGAGGTCGCACAGGTACTTCTTCTTACTGTCTTACTTCTTACATCGACGTAGCCAGAAAGCCGATGAAGTCGGCCAGTGGTTCAATCTTCGCCTTGAGGTCCCTCGCGATCGATGGGTTCCTCACGTAGCGGGGTGCGCCAACGATGCTGCGGATCGCTAGGTTGTACTGGGCGCGGACATTCTTACGTCGCGTCTTCGTCTCAAGTTAGTCTTGTAGAGGGCTCGGTGAGCAGGGGACGTACTTAATATAACGACAGTTGACTGATGTGCAGGTCGGGCGCGCAAGGTGAGGCGGCGGCGGGAGGCGGGAGGCGGGGACGGTGGCGGCGGCGACGGCGGCATGGCGCACGTTCTGGCGTCGCTGTTGTGCCTGCTGGCGGCGGCGGCGGGGCCGGCGGATGCGGGCGCGGGCGCGGCGCGCTACAACCTCACCGTGGGCTACCTCACGTCGGTGCGCGGCGCGCCCGACCGCCAGGGTCTCGCCATCTCCGGCGCGCTTACTATGGCCTTGGAAGAAGTAAGAATCATTTTCATCCGTCAAGGGTCAGGCCATCTCCGGCGCGCTCACTATGGCCTTGGAAGAAGTGAAAATCATTTCCATCTGTCAAAGTCGCCCTGCACCAGAAACTTAATAAAAGTAAGGAAAACTTTGTAAAAGAAAAACTTTACGTTTATGTGGTTGGTACCACAACGTAGGTAATAAGTTTCTAAAATCTGACCGAAAATACAGCAACCTTCCTCATCATACTTAACATTATTCATTCCAGCTTAACTGTATTTCTGGCCGGCATTTAATGTATTTTTTTTTGTATTGGTCAGATCAACAACGACACATCTTTGCTTCCGCAAGTGGAGCTGCAAATGGTGTGGGAGGACACGCGGGGCGACACGGTGGCGGCTACGCGCGCAATCACCGACATGCTGTGCAGCGGAGTCGTCGCTTTCTTCGGGCCTGAGGGCAACTGCCTCACTGAGGCCATCATCTCCCAGGCCCGCAACCTGCCTATGATCTCCTATGCAAGTACACGACTGTATTACGTACCGGATGGTACATAGCTGCTTTAGCGAGATGAGCTCCATTTGGTGTGGGAGGACACGCGTAGCGTCACAGTTGCGACTACGCGCGCCATCGCGGTCTTGCTATGCAGCAGCGTCGCCGCCTTCGCTGAGGTCATGATCTCTTAGGCCCGCCATTCGCCTATGTTCTCCTAAGTGACACATAGCTGCTTTAGCGAGAACAGCTGTATTTGGTGTCAGAGGACACAAGTGACAATTTTATTCTTTGATGAATATGTCCTCGCTTTATGATCAAGGCCATGTATAATTTTCGTTTTTTTTTTGACACTAGAGATGGACTGTCATCATATTCACCCAACACACCTAATAGGAACAAGATGCCGTGAATAAGCTGTGTGCTGAATTGTATTATTGTTACGTGCCGGAACCCACACAGCAACATTTTATTTCCTGAATTCTAATTTTATAGTCCTTCTTTTCTCAAGTTAAGTTACTTAGATTATGGGACCCACCTTAGATTTTTTGTATTATATTGTATTGTTGTATGTTTATTCATCATCCATAGACAGTAAGTACACTGCACTCCGATTTGTCATATTTTAACATTGGCCAGTTCGGAAAAACAAAACACAGCAAAAAGAACTGGAACGAAACTCCGCTGTTTTTTTTTTTTCAACATCCACTTAGTCTAAATTTACAAAAGTGTTTGTAATTTTTTTTAACAAAAACATGGGTAAAACACTAAATTAGCATGAATTTACAAAAAATACAATTCATGCCGTATGCAACAGTTCATGACAAATATCTATTTTATTTGAAAAGACTATCCCCACCAAGTAACATGTTGCTTGGAGCAGGCCAGTCCCCACAAACAGCACCCGTTCACGAGCATCACGCCTGGCACAGCCATTACCTCTCTCGACCATATTTAACCCGAATAACTTATAAGTAATATATTTATTACTAAAAGGTAGGTTAGGCCATCTTAGGAATCCTATAAAATTAAAACTTGCCATAATATATTCAAGAATGTATTGCTTATCTTACGTAGTTATTAGCATTGCTTAAAGTTGATTTTCTTGAAAGTTGAAATTCTTTGGACTCTCAAATCACATCTGGTTCACTATTATTTGTTTTATTTTCCAGAAATGTTCAGAGTACAAGACATCGGAAATCCCTACGTTTGCTCGCACCGAGCCTACAGACACACAGGTAAATTGGAGCAAACTGTCCATATTGAAACAAATACATACGTTAAAGAGTGTTAACCATGAACCCATCGAATAACTGATCATATTGTTCATTAAATAAACAAAAAAGTTTAATTTAAATTCATTTATTGAAAGGAGATATGCAACCGGAGCTCCAGTGACTTTTTTGGCGTAACAGAAATGTAATCGATAGTGTTCGAAACCATCAATAATTATTATTAATGATTTGAATATTCAAATATTTCAGCTTTCATGAGAACTCCAGCTAATATAATTAGATCTAAACAGACTTTGAACAAATAGTTCCCTTGCAGAAAAAGTAGAGCCATCTGTTATCCGATATTTAAACAATTTACGATTATAGAAATGTTCGTAATTTATTACTATAATTCTTTTTTTAATTAGGTATATTGTGTCACTACCCGTACCATTATATTTAATTATAAAATACATTGATACACAATATTTCTTAGCTAAAATAATAATCCGATGTGCAGTGCCATCTATTGCATAATAGTGATAATATTTTGTATTTGTTTTTTCGAATTGCACGTTTCTCTCGAATATCCACTTTTTATGCTTTTTAAATAGTTGACCGCATATCTTTTTTTGTAAAAATTCGGATTCGTACATTTCGAAATGTAGACACAGCCGTCAATAAAACCAAATGATTATTATGTGCCGAGACACCAAGTTGTTTCCGTAAGTTTTTCCCAACTCTTGAATACACACAGCACTGCGGATTCTGGAGGAAAAAAAACCACATTACCATTTTTTTCTCTAATATCAAATAAATATCTCAGTTACTTCGATACGAAGTGCTTGAATTAGCAATATTCTTATTTTATTCTTCAGAATAACTCTCTATGGTGGTGTGCCCACTAAAATGAGCTAGAAAATCGATGAATAACCTGCAAATGATTATAACATTAAAAAAACTTGAAGGCGATGCGGCGCGAACCTTGGACCTCTGGCTCAGGTAGCGACGCCCAGCGCGCTGCACTAAACGCGAAACTCGTTCAAATTGCGAAAATAGTAATCACTTCAGTAAATGCATCACTGAGACTTTAGATGCTTCCGCTGACGTTTCTATGAGTTTACAGTGTCTGAAATGTATCAATTCGTATTCACATTAGTCAAAAAAATTTAACTGTGGTAGTTTGATCCAAAAACACTTAAATTAGTGGCGATTTTTAGCCGATACAAACTTTGCGATGTCCTTTGTGGTAGTCAAACTACACTTGGTTACGTTACAAACTGATTGATTTGGGGATTCGATCAACTCAGTAAAGAAGAATCGGCAAAGAAACTAATTTTTTTTTCTGACTACAATATTGATATACACATTTAGATCTAAATGCCTCTGCCAAAAAATTTTTTGGTACAACAGTTTAAGACAAAGAATAAAAGAAACAGCAACCCTCAGTGTAAATGGATTCAAAAGTGAATAAATATCAAACCTTTCTGCATTATTGCTCTTATTATTCCACAAAATGAGTATGAACTGGTGCAAGGTATTCGATAAAGATTAAATTTTAAATACATCTATTATGTACATGCAAAGTAAGTTTGTAAGGATAAGCTTCGTAATAGCTTATTTAGAGAGTAATACCAACTGAAAGAAGGTGTGACAAGGATTGAGGAGGGCACGTTGAGGTGATTCGGACATGTAGTGGTAATGATTGACGAATTTGAATGAATTGCGAATGAATGCGGAATTTAGTGGAAGTTTTGTGCCCGGGAAACCTAGGAGAACGTACCACGACCAGATTGATGAAATACTTCATAAACTGAGAGATGAAAATAAGTATTTCTAAAGAAGATGCGAAACAAATATGCGTTATACCATCACTGCATAACCCTCCGGGGAAGTGGCGTGATAGTTTATACATTGTATGTATGTATGTATTTTAAAAATGTCCAATGAAAAATTGTCCGTGTTTTCCATCCAGTTCAATGTAGCCGTGCTCATAAAGGGGTCCTGGCATGGCACCAAATTCCTTCGGGAATGTGGTGTATTGGGCTAATATCATAACGGTAGTTGTGTGGTATTAGCCATCCATGTCGGGTCGCATAAAAAAAAAAAAAAAATCAAACACCCACATCGCTTAAAAACTTATATATAAGCAAAAGCAACATTATTAGCATTACAAAGAAGTGACTAAGCGAACTATTTACTGGACTAAAAGAAGCTTACAAACATGAGCACTGATTACCAACCTTGAACATGATTTAGACACATCAGCCAGGCTGCCTGCATAATAAATAAATCAATCTCAGTATCATTGACTGACTGTTATTCATCGGGTGCAGGTGACAAAATCTGTAATATCGCTGCTGCGCTACTATCGCTGGCAGAAGTTCTCCATCCTGTACGAGAACCAATTCGAGATGGTGGCCCTCTCGCTCGAGAACCACGCCAAGTTGTTCAACATGACGGTTAACCACCAGCGCATAGTGCACAACAACTTCAAGTGCTGTGAGGAAAAGATGAGTTGCTGCGCGCCGGGCTTCTGGTACCAGCTGGTGCAGGATACGAAGAACCGCACGAGGAGTAAGTAGCCCGGGAATAACATTTAACATAGGTAAGAGTGAAAAAAGTTTGGACAGAATTTGGGAATTCTCTGTTTATCTAGCCATTGCTGGATGGCATTAGCCTTCTTTGCGGTTACTCGGACACACCTACAGGGTTCTTGCTAGATGCAGATATTGACATTCTAGTCGCCACCAGCTTTGAACCTCTCTCCAAAAGTCACAAAATATTCAGTGAGAAGATTTACTGTTATTATTTTAAATTTAGAACTGAAGAAGGAATATAACTTGCTATGTTTATCTTCAACGAGCATTTTAGTCGCCTGTATATGATTGGCTTTGAACTCTGTTGGAACATGTTGTGATGAAAATTTTACTAATCTTTTCATTCAATGCTGAACCATGGCTAGCATCTATGGTCGAACGGCTACCCACCCAGAACCTCGAGTTAACGAAGCACATAATATGTGTTACTGGAAATCTAATAAAGTAACATGTGGTGTGTGGACAGTTTACGTGCTGCTGGGCACCACGCCCGAGCTGCACGAGCTGATGACGGCAATGGACTCCATGCAGCTGTTCCTGAAGGGCGAGTACATGGTTCTGTTCGTGGATCGAGACACCTACAGCACCAAGGAGGCTCTCAAGTACCTTTTTAGTGAGTCTATTCAATTTAAAGCTCCGCTGTGGGACATCCTTTAAAATACTTAGACATGCATCGTGTAAAGATTAAACAGTAAAGTTTCTGTGGATATGTGAACGCAATCAATCAAGTCATCATCATAGCTTAAAATGGTGGAAAATCTTTCAAATTCTGGTAACAGATTCAAAATAGGGTGTGTTTGCTAGAGTGGAAGGAATTGTTAATGTGTGTGTGTGAGTAGAGACGAAGGAACAGGGTGTGCTGTCCGCCTCGTCCATGCGTCCACGGCTAGTGGTCACTTTGCGCCCAACCACCGACTCTTACGTGTGTTGCACACACACATGGATCGTTTTTCTGTATGAGAATGCGACTAATCCAGAGTGTCTGTGCTTGAGTGGGAGGAATTGCTAATATGAGTGTGTTTGCATAGGAGCGGGGGGCACTATCCGCCTCGTTTAATGTGTTCACCACTGTCTTTGAGTGGGAGGAATTCCTAATATGAGTTTGTGTACATAGAGACGGAGGACGCTATCCGCCTTGTCCTATGTGTCCGCAGCTATCAAAATCAAAATCAAATCTTTATTGCCGTTTTTTGCTTAGGGATATGTATTGGCTCACTCTTAAGAGGTACGTTAGTCAAGCTAAAACTGCCTGGGTAGGCGTGCAATATGACATAGCATGTCAAATAAAAGCATACAGTTTTAAATTCACATTAAAAATATAAAATAATCGAACACATTGTAAAATAATTGAGTCAATATAAAGTAATAAATTACATTTCCATTAAATTGTTTAGGCAGATAAATTAACTAAACATATATAATAACCGTTGAAAACATTTAAAGATTATATATTCATATTTAAAAATTCGCTCACATTATAAAAACATTTTTCGATTAACCAATTATTTAATTCCTTTTAAATTTTTAATCCTTTTCCTATGCTGGCGTAGCGCCCACCCGCCGACTCTTACTTTTGGATTGTTATCTTTGAGGGAATGCCAAAACCCCAGAGTGTCTGTGCTTGAGTGGAAGGAATTGCTAATATGAGTGTGTGTGCATAGAGACGGAGGAGCGGGGGGCGCTGTCCGCCTCGTGTAACATGTCCGCGGAGTTCGTGCGCCGCTACAAGTCCCTGCTCGTGGTGGCGTCGCGCCCTCCCTCCGACTCCTACGACAACTTCACGGACAAGGTGCTCGACTACAACGCGCGCGCGCCCTTCAACTGGACCCTGCCGCCTATCTTCGATAATAAGAAGAAGGTACGAAGTACGAAGGGCGAGCACACCTAGACAGTAGTACAGTTACCACCACTGAGAGTGAACTAAAATAGATAGTAAATTAAAATATGTGACAAAAATCATTTATAGAAATAATAAAAATGACTATGTCATCCCCTTCGAGTTTAACTTTCGCCAAAAGGTAGCCTATATCCTTTTCCAAGGTCCAGACTGTCTAAATTCCGAAATTCATCAAAATTGGTTCAGCGATTTAGGGGTGACAACGCAACAGACAGATTTATCGCATTTATAATATTAGTATGGGTGTCAACCTAGGTTTAGATTTTTTTTTTTCAAAACTATTCAATTGTCTGTTACGTGTTCACGCGTAAATTGCTGAACCAATCTTGATGAAAAAGAGAGTATGGCTACCTTTTGTGGCGAAAATTAAACTCAGGGTGTGAAAAGGGGGATGAAAGTTTCTATGGGGAAATCGTATACATAAATTGTTTAAACATTATTCCAAAACGACACTGACCTGCTCCTCAGTTAGTACCGAATAAAACATTAAATATGTACAATATGCAATAAGGTATATTACACATACAATCTAGCAACGACATTTTCAAAATAATGATTAGCTAATTCAGGTTTCCTTGGTCCATATTCAAGTTTTTGCCAACAGTTCGTGTCGATCTACGCGGCGTACTTGTACGATGCAGTCAAGCTGTACGCGCGCTCGCTGCACACGCTGCTGGGGCCGGGCGCGCTCTCCGAGCGGGAGGTGCTCCGCGTCGCCACCAACGGCACCGGCATCATCGCCGCCATGGTGCGCAACACGCCCTACAAGAGTGAGCATTCCTACTGTCTAGCGTGTGTCCTTTGTCACCTGTACGGGGCGGTGAATCCGTGCGCGTGATATCTGTATATATAAAAAACGGGCCAAATGCGAGTCGGATTCGTATACAAAGGGTTTCCTACCATCGTACAAGATTAAACACCAAAAAAGCAGGTTTAAAATTAAAGGCCCCTCTTTAATTTTTGAAATTTTTTATTTTACCTGTTTGCTGTTATAGCGGCAAAATCAATACACTCTCTGTGAACATTTCAGCTGCCTACCTATTACGGTTCATGGCATACAGCCCAGTGACATACGGAGAGACGGATAGCGAAGGCTTAGTAATAAGGTTCCGTTGGCACCATTCGGGTACGGAAACCTGAAAATAAATTGCGATGCGTTAATCTTGCTAAAACTCGAGAACGGCTGAACGGATTGCACTAATTTTTATTTTGTTTTTTCACTTCAGTATCGATGTGGTTTGGAAAAAAAATCTTCTGTATGTGGACTTGTCACCTAACTGCTTCTAAACAGCTGGACTGATTTGTGTGTGTGTTCGGGTGCGACCCTGAATGGTTTACCCGATGTTAGGTGGTGCTGTTGTCGAATTATTGACCCGAGCAGAACCGGGCACCTCAACTAGTTTTACAAAGTATTGCGTTCAGTTTGATAAGAACGTAAGCAAAACAACATTTTATTATATTTAAAAATAACAACTAATTTAGAAAATTCAAACAGTAAATATGCAGATTGATTGTCTAGCTATAATTTAAAGATCAAACTCTCCGTCTCCGGTGCTTTGTGTTTTCAAATCAGACAAATATTCATAAATTTTCTTAAAAAAGTTTTAACACAAAACCTGAGTGTCAGATATTTACCATTACAGGTTTCAAATATAGGTAGACTATCATAGGTAGAATATCAATTCTGAAATTATTTACAAAAAATCTGCGACGGCTCGAACCGAAAAATGTTATGAATGCAATGTGTTTTGGTGCAGGCATATCGGGCGCCACCATCAAGCTGGACGAGAGCGCCGACTCGGAGGGCAACTTCTCGGTGCTGGCGCTGAAGCCGTTCAGGTTCGACAAGGAGGACGATGTCACCTGCCAGTACAACATGGTGCCCGTGGGATACTTCGCACAGGCCAACAAGACATTCCCTGTGAGTGAGTTGTCTCTCTTCCTCTCCCTCATTTTATGTCCCCTCTCTATATCTGGACATGTAACCTAACCTATGTAAGTTCTTCTTGGGCATCCTGCCATGCCAGTTTCACCCATTTCTTCCTTTTCTTTCTCACTGTTTTTTTCTGTATCCTGTTCATGCGGCCTTAGAATAAAAACTCTTCTTTTATTTTATTTTTATTTTCTATTTGCCCTTTTCAATATATTAGGTATTTTACACATCACACACACTACACAATCTCAACTCTTTCATTCACGTACACTGCACTACAGTATACACTGGCAAACATCACCTACATCATACATATACATGCACCCTTTTATATGTGATTTTTACTTATTTAGATAGTATCTCAAACACGCTCATGGATACTTCGTGTAAACCTGTTATTGGCGTTAATCATAGACATAAGCGTTTTCTAAATTTATTTGTAAATACGCTGTTTGTTAACCTTATTAAATAAATAAATAAATAAAAACTCAATTATAATTTAATTTTTGTTGCATGTACTGAGCTAGTAGTTAGCCAACATTTCCATAACACTCGTCGCCTGCAAGTCACTACCTGTGCTCTCATAACTAGAGTACATATGACACAAACTCACAACAAAATAAATTTAGTAATGCAACCCTTACAAAAATGTCATGTCTCTCTTATGGCCCTCAATGAATAAGGTTGCGTACCGCTCATCTAGAGGATCGGATGGTTTTATTTTGTAAATTTCGACAGAGAATGTGTGCAATCCCTGGCTGTTGCCCGTTGAGCGATGGCACAAAAGCGAGAGAAGGTTTCTCTAAAGAGCATTCTCCGTGGTAGAGACGATTAAACACCGAAAGAGACCCTATATCCCTTGGGAGTTTAAGGGTCCCTAAATTCTGGGATATCTCAGGATTATCGATTAGACGCACGGCACGTTGAGTCCTAAGAGTTAAGTTGGTACTTACCTTATCCATTCCAGAAATGCGATAAATACTCCACGCAAGACCTTATATGTAGAGCAGCAATGTTTTATCCTGCGTGTAATACTGTAGGACCCTGGAGGGTCGGAAGATCATGACCCCGATCACTCAATAGAGGGTGAACGTAAATGTAAAGCTAGGCTTCCGTGACGACAGGAGTACCGGCCGAACCCGCGGCTCACGATCGACTGGCCCAGCGGCGTGAAGCCGGAGGACGAGCCGTCGTGCGGCTTCCTGGATGAGAAGTGCCCCAAGGATGACTCGCAGGTAAGACTAGCAGACGGCACGATTTTTAAGCTCTTGTCCGATCTTTCCAAACATATTTCAGCTTAAAAAGATGACATCTCATGTATAAAAATACAAACAACATTTGTGAGTTTATCTTTCATTTTAATATTATATTATTTTTTGGGAATGAGATCAATGTTCTTGAGATCAACGAAAATTTACAAAACTTGCCGGAGAAAATAAACAGCCTTACTAATAAAAACATTTTAAAACGTGATGTCCTCTGATTTACACCTGCTCTGATTGGTTACCCAGTGTGTCACTACTCGAACACTCCAGGTCTGAATGTTTATTAATAAAAAAGCTATAAGATTAGAATTATTTCTGAAACATATCGCAAAATAAGTCAGATATCTAGTTTAATATAAAACACATATATCTAAAACACACAAATTGAAAACAAAATCTGTCAAATAAACCAACATTCAATGAACTATCAATAATGATAATGACTTTAAAACCACGTGATGATAGATGCCATCTTGTTGTACAAATTTGCGAAACGTGGTTCGTCTGTAGTCTGGCTTATTAATCAGAAATTTCGCTATTCGTATTTGCTTTCTTTTGGTCAAAAACGCTCTGTTTCCGTAAAATGGAAAATAGCAAACACGGCTTATCCAGTTGTCGGTTTTCGGTCTCAAATCAAAGGATGTAAATACTTCAAATATTCGCTTAGACCGCTATTTACATGGCCTGCTCAGTTCTGCGTGGTATATTGATGTGTTTGGACGTGTCGCAAAGTAGCACGGTGTTTTATAAATGCCTTAAATGGTTATGAAGTCAGGACTAGACAATGTGACATTAGTAAGTGTGTGCTGCGCGCAGGTTACGTCGCTGGTGGTGGCGGGCACGCTTGCGCTCACGCTGTTCTGCGCGCTCGTCGTCACCGTCAGTATCTACCGCAAGTGGAAGATCGAGCAGGAGATCGAGGGCCTGCTCTGGAAGATCGACCCCAAGGACATCATTGGCTACTTCGGAAATGATATTGTCTGCTCTCCCAGTAAGGTGTGCATTCTTTTACAAATTGTATGATAAGAAAGACCATAACTGGACCAAAAGGAAAACACTTAGCCAAAGACTGGAAGACCAATTCTGGCTAAGAAGCCTTAAACCACAATTCTGAAATACATCACTTAAGGTCGGCCCGTAAGCATCAGAAAATTTCGCCTCCCATACAAACGTAGTTTACTAATAATTTGAAAACCAGTATTCCAACATACTTGATATTTGGTATCTAATATTAGGCTACAAATCTCTGTGTCTGCATGCCTTTGTTTTTTCGGTAAATGTATTCTGGGTCAAACCACAGAGAAAACAAAATTCGTATGAAGATTTTATTTTTGCTTTCATTTCATTGGGTTTGGATTTTTCAAAAAAACAAAAGCGTGGAGACACAGATATTTGTTACCTGATATTATATATTAAATATCAATTCAATTGGAATAGCGGTTTCCAAATGATTAGTAAACTACGTTTGTATGGGGAGCATAGCTTACGGGCCGTTCTTAAGGTTAGGAAGCATAGAAATATATTTTTTTTATAGAATACTAGTGAGTGGAACTAAATGAACTTTATTTTATATTTATTTTATAGCTGTCCCAGTGACCAAGATTAAGTTAAGATAAGGTTAAGATACGGAGACGGTGTTTTTGAGAATGAGATCAATGTTACGGAAATTTACAAAACTGGCCACAGAAAATAAACAGCCCTATTAATAAAAACATTTTAAAACCTGATGTCCTCTGATTTACTCCTTGTCTACATGGCTAGTTTGTTTGGCATTTGCACTTATCCGGGATGTCGTACAGTCATATCTCTCTGCTAGATACTGTCCGACTTGAGGGCTACTCACCAGCCCCACTTCGCATCTACGGCCACAGCCGACGGTGGGCATATCCGAATCCCGCAGTATCCTGGTTCAAACAACTCGACCCGTAGTTCGGTTTGCGAGCCCAATGTGATCTGGTTCTTCTGATAGGGATTATATGAGTTCAGTATAGCCCGTCTTAGTGGCGGTCCTAGGGTGTTGCGGTGTGGCCCCCTGGACACTCATAGTGGGACCAAATAAAGGAAATGAAAAATAAGAATTGAGATTTTCAGGGTGGGGTGGATTCTGGTAGTTATATGTTAGAACATATAACTATAAAACAATGTTTGGCTTTTTAGTAATATTATAATTGAAATAGATCCAGTATTGACTAAAAATTTATTTTATAAGGCCCAATACGAGGGGTCGTTTTCTGGAACCGCTAATAATGGAAAAAACCTATTGCAGTAGAGTCTAAATTATGTTATAAAGCAATTAGTCAACAGACGCGTGGATGTCCCGTTGTCGAGATTGCGAACGGCACCCGCCTGGCTAGTTGTTGTAATGTGAGTGCGTGGCCTTGCAGACGAGCATGACGAGCATGATGTCGAACGAGAGCCGCTTCGGCGCGCAGGTGTTCGCGAGCACGGCGCAGTACCGCGGGAACGTCGTGCGCGTCAAGGAGCTCAAGTTCAACAAGAAGAAGGTGAGATACATCACTATCTTTATTTATGGACGTTACTCATAAGGCACTCAAAAGAGACGCCAAAGTGTAGCTGGGCAAACACCTTGGCAGAAATACCTACTGCAGGTAACCTGCTAGAGTTCAAAAACTTTATGGCCCGAAGAAAAAATAGTTGCTTGACGATGTATTGAAGTGAATTCAATCACGAAGTGATTGAATTACTAGCCCTCAATAATGGGAATCAAAAAGTTTTCGATCCAAGGACCTATGAAATGGAGCCACAAACCAAAAGTAACATTTCTTGACTGTTTAATTAATGAGCTGCATAAATAGTTTTTGAAAAATTACTCATTTTGCCTTTTTTCGTTTTTTTAATGGAATTTTTACTTTTATAATGCAAGTAAAAACAGCAAATGACCGACACGAATATGAATTGCTACTAGGGTGTGAATGGGCCCCGACATGTGTATTAAGCGCGTGAGTGTGTGTCGTTGGCCGCAGGACATCTCTCGCGACGTGATGAAGGAGATGCGGCTGCTGCGCGACCTGCGCCACGACAACATCAACTCGTTCATCGGCGCGTGCGTGGAGCCCGCGCGCATCCTCCTCGTCACTGACTACTGCTCCAAGGGCAGCCTATACGTCAGTACCAGCACGTGCATGACTAGTAACACACGCTAGTATTATACCAACACAGTTCATGGGAGTTAGGTGCCAAACAAGGACCTTCATTATGTTGCACGGTTACATCAAACTGGGTCGAAAATATGACCAATTTTCATTGCCGCTTCGGCCATCATTTATTCAGTGAAATCGTTTCAACTTATAATAACCCGGGCGGGATTAATCCTACTCCAACTGGCAACAACATGCATTATAAGCTGTACAGAAAACCAACTATGATTATCCGTATCCGACATGTTTCTGCATTTGTCATATTATGTTTGTCATATTTGGATGCTGAAAATATTACCAGCTAAGTTTCTTGCTAGTTCTTCTTCATCAATATTATTGAATTGGCTTAATCTATAAATATAACAAATCCGAGTGTAGTGGATGATAAATAACGAATAAAGTGAGGTAAGGTAAGACAAACTACAAATCCCTTATTCTTCTCTTACCACATGCACGGGAACATATACAGTGGAATGTAATCTTTGTTGCATTCTTACAAGTGCTGGAAACAACACAGCACATATAGTGCTGGGTTTGATATATTTATCCATTTTTTACATTATCGACATACCGATCTACTCACTTTTTGAAATATGTGCACATTTGTAGGGTGCAGCGGTGGGTGCTAGGCGAACTAAAATGTGTTAATCCGAGTTTAATTTAATCATTTTGATCAAACATGTATGCCAATCTAGTCGTGGTATTTCCTATGTTTTTCCGACAATGTTTATTTTGGTGCACTGCTGGTCTGTTAATGCCGGTACTCTTAAACTTTGAAAGTGCTCTAACATTTTTTTTTATCACTCGGAATCCAAAGAAAACTCTCGCATCGGGGAGCATTGACCTCAGGGTGTCCGGGCTTCGAATCACCACATGTACCTCTGAGCTAATCGGCTAGACACTACCCACCTCTCTTCCAAATCATATTTCGACTTTCATTCATGTCCAAGCACTGGTTTTTCGTGGAACAGGGGATGCAAAATAGAATAAAAAAATAAGGCCAACTGAACATTCTAACATGCTGACAACTTAAATTTAGATCAAGGTAAAAATGTACCACTCTATAGGTATCAATTTGTTTCCGTAAGAATTCAATTTAGTGAAGTCTGAAAAATTTCTCTGTAATCTAGAAAAAAAATCTGTTTTAATGTGTGTATCTAAAACAAACTGTTTTTTTGTCTTGTTAATGTGATCAGTTTTTTAATTTATTTATGTTTTGTTTAAATGTAACTTATCTATTGCAGGATATAATAGAGAATGAGGACATCAAACTGGACAGAATGTTTGTCTCCTCGTTGGTACACGATCTCATTAAGGTATGTATATTAAAATTTATCCTTGATTACATTACGTTGTGGAAGAATGTTATGATTGATCATACATTTATATATTTCCAGGGAATGATATTCATTCACAATTCGCTACTGATCTATCACGGAAATCTGAAATCTTCAAATTGCGTAGTTACCTCTAGATGGATGCTACAGGTTAGTTTTATCGAAATACATTTAATTAATTTAATATTTCTGATCTTTATTAAATTTGTTATTTACTGTAATGTGACGTTTGTGCAGGTATCAGACTTTGGTTTACATGAAATCCGGTTGAGTGCAGAGACTGAGTCCATCGGTGAACATCAATACTACAGAAGTAAGTTTCATATTTTCTTTCCAATTTACCTAAAACTACTCTCAAAATTCTGAATTCATGATTTACTTTTAAAAAGTAGCTCATTTAAGTGTCTGCCTTCAGATGAGTGTGTTTTTTCCGTTATAGTGTGTGTGGTATTAATGTGAGTGCGGTGTGTTGGTATATGTTGACGTAGTTATGCAACATGATCAGAAGCGTTGATTGTGTGCCATTGTGTGCAGACCTGTTGTGGAAGTCGCCGGAGCTGCTGCGGGCGGCTAGCGACACGGCGCGCCCCGTCTACGGCACGCAGAAGGGGGACGTGTATGCGTTCGGCATCATCCTCTACGAGATTATCGCCAGGAGAGGGCCCTTCGGTCTCACTGCGCTCGAACCGAAAGGTATGCACATTACCCTGCTTACTTATTACTAGTGTCATATCTTTCTAACTCTTGGTACTGGTGTTTATGTTCACTTCTTACTCTCACACTTTTCTTCATGCTAAATCTATGGTTTCAACCTGTTTTAGTTGTAATTCCTAAATTCCCGAAGGAATTAGGCGCCATGCCAGGACCTTCCCTTTATGAGCACGGCTACATTGAACTGGATTTTGCCATTGCCGCTTCAACCATAGTTTCATCTAATGCGAAGGTATCAACCCGGGCGGGCTTCACCCTACCACCTAGCAGAGGAAGAGGTCCTATAGTTTTACATGGGTTCCGAACCATTGAACAGCTCGCATTCGTAACGAAATGCACTTATCC
The DNA here is from genome assembly GCA_946894095.1 of Incurvaria masculella. Classification (NCBI taxonomy): domain Eukaryota; kingdom Metazoa; phylum Arthropoda; class Insecta; order Lepidoptera; family Incurvariidae; genus Incurvaria; species Incurvaria masculella. The sequence goes on from OX335647.2 coordinate 11,945,099, forward strand.
AACTCATAAAGAGAGAGAAAGTAGTGCATGACCGGGCGAGGGTTTGAACCCAGACCTCTCGGATGTAAGGCAAGTCCTCTAGCCCCTAGACCACGAGCTGCAAATATGCCTAGGAATACCTGGTTAACGTTTGGACCATACCTCCGTTATCACCCGGTATATTGTCCCGATTGTAATGCGGTCAAGTAGTGATGTGGCGTATGCGGTGCGGGCCGGTAGAGATAGTGGAGCGCGTGAAGCGGTGCGCGGCGGAGGGCTCGCCGCCGTTCCGACCGGTGCTGGCGGCGCTGGAGGCGTCGCCGGACGCGGGCGAGTACGTGGGCGCGTGCGTGCCGCTGCTGCGCGACTGCTGGAGCGAGGAGCCCGCCGCGCGGCCCGACTTCCTCGCCGTGCGCGCGCGCCTCAAGCGGCTCAAGTGCGGCAAGTGAGTGCGCCTCTTGTGCCATCCAACTCTCAAAGATATGTGGTGTCGCTTCTCGAATTAAAAACTGTCAGATATGGCGATACACTTAGGCTTTTAATGCAAAGACACACAGAGTCAACTGACGGATGAGACCAAAATTGTTTTTATACAAAATGTACTAAATCGACATGTAGCTTCAAAATCTGTAAATATGTTTTCAGTTTTGCTTTGAATGAATAAGGAAAAGTTTAGAAATTTGATCGACAAAGAATCAGTGAGTCACCCCTTATTTGCCAGTAAAATTATTATTTAAAAGTTTATTTGTCAAGGTTTATTACAACCTTAACAATGTATAAATGCATAGGTCAAGATGCTTGCTTTAAGGCCCCGCTCAACTCCCCATACAAACGGGGTAAGAAGATCACGCCCATATTTCTTGTCAGAGATCCAAAATTTTGCTCAAAATAACTTTATTTGATCGAACTAGATGTCTGATGACCGTTGGCATTGTACGATTGTGTTTGGTCTGAAAGATCGAATTTTTCGCGTGTTTTAAACAATAACTTTGGAGGTGGATTACTCAAAGATAAAATCTATATATCTTAAAAAGATTAGTCAACAGACATAGCTTGTTTCATGAAAATTTATAATCAATTTAGTTTTTTTAGGTTTTTGACTACAGCGGTCGTGGTTTACTTTTAGCTAGAAGTCGTTTTGTAATTAAAATTTTTAGTAAATTTTACCAAATCAAACACTATGCGCAATATCTGCTTTGTGGACATGTTGCATCCTACTCATCACGGAGCCTGTCTTTTTCTTTGAAACATAGTTTTGAATTATCCTTTGCTACTTCAACTTGCTCAGCAGCATTCACCCAGGCTCGAGAGGTGGACGCAAAAGTTAAGCAATTTTTGGATGAGCAAATATATATCATACCACGATGTTCCAATTCATGGAAAGACTTTGCAATGTCCAAAAAGAGAGCCTTCTCAAAATAGGAGTAATTTTATCCCTTGCTTTGGAATGAATCAAAATAAAATGCCTTGTTAGTGATTCAGCCATAGAATACACAGATTGTGATAACTTTATTTCTTTCACACATACCTTGGTATATCAGGTTTTGGATGTTTCGACGAGTGTGTGAAGGTCTTGGTATAGCACCTGGTTTCCATGAGGTATGTTGGTCCAATACCATGACAGTAGGTGTGATATTAGCCATCCATGTTCAGTTACATAAAAAAAATATTAAACCGTGTTAAAGGTGTTACATCCAAAAAAGTCCTTCCTTCGTACTGCCTGAAAATAAGGATTACATGTTTCGTGGGATGCGAGATTGACCGAATGCTTTTTTAGGCATAGAAACATAATGGACCAAATGATGGATATGATGGAGAAGTACGCCAACAATTTGGAAGAACTAGTCAATGAGCGCACGAGCCTACTCATCGAAGAGAAACAAAAAACAGAAGACCTCCTGCACAGGATGCTGCCCAAGTGAGTACCTTCCATGCACCGCTTACCCCGCACACCCTCAAACAACCCACACACCCCTCGTCAGTACCTTCAGATCCATCGAACATGAACAATCATACCAGGTAAACAGCCATAGATAGTAACAAAATATGTGTGTTTCCCCTAAAAGTGGAAATCACGCACATGGGTGTGAATGTTTGTGCTAGTTAATGTGGCAAATAATAAGTCTAAAACACTAAGAACCAGAATTAATGTTGCACTACATGTAAATCCATCATCAGTGCTCCAAAGCAAAGTCATAATTCATAGATGTGCTCAAAGTAATCTATCACAGTGCAGTGTATAATGACTAATATGGACTTAATTGATTCTACATATTTGACCTAAACAAAATCCAGTCTTTTATGTTTTAATTTACAACAAACGCTTTAGTTTGTCATAATGTTCGCTAAGTCATTAGAACGATATTTTGGAAACGAGGAATATATATTTCACTAGCAACCCACATATTCTTTGTTTTATTTTAAATACCTACAGCTGTATTCAGAGTGGGCGGACTAACTTTAATCCGCCGGACTAAACCGTATTTTGTATGGTTAGTCCGGTGCTAATCTTGTAATAAGTTTTGACAGGTGCTCTCTTAGTACGACTGCTATATTTTACTACAAATGGAGATGTTGCGCCTAATCTTTTGTTTTTTCTACATTATGTATGGCAGGCTGGTAGATAATGACTTACGCATTAAGTTCTGCCTATTGTACAATTTTTATCGTGCAATAAATTTCGTATTATACTGGGGGTTAACAGATGGAAGGAAGTTACATGTAATTTCAACTGTACAGTAACTGTTTTTTTAGTTTTCAAGATATTCTATGCCCAGAGCACTATCAGACACCAGTGTTCTTTATAACATGATCAGTTTGTATAGAAATTCTTTTTGAAACTGCCCATGTCGACAATTTTGTACGCTTGTGTGCAAGTAAACATTCACTTGCTTGATTGTTTATATCTACATCTAATAACATTATTGATATTTTACTTATGAGATATACCCGAAAAGTATTTTGTTCTGATCAGGATCTAATACAGGAATTTAATTAATTTAAATTTTTGAGTTGCTCTCTAACAATCTTGCTCTTATTTTTTCTGTAGGCGGTAACATTAAAGGGATAAGGTAATGTTTATTTTCATATTATGACTCCAGGGGAATTTTCTTGTCGGTTCTTGTTCATCCGTGGTAATGGAACCGTTTTTAAAAAGTGAAGAATCCAAGAGTGTGTGGAGAAAAATAAACGAATAAGGAACGAAAGAAGCTACAGAAATACCAAAAATACTTTAGCATACAATCTTCAACAGGGCGGAAATTATTATTGGGTTCAATAAAAAACTTTATTATTATTATAGTGACTCTATCTCCAAGTCTTATTACATAAGATGACCACATACATATCTTAATTTGAAAACAAAATATCAATGTACTAACTTTATTTCTCCGAAAAACCTGAAGATTGTGCAGTCAAATTAATTTAGTGGTCTTTGTGACATTATGTCAAAATTATATTCTCCTACAAGTAAAGCTCAAGTGATCCATTTGAGTGTAAGAAACGTATCAGTGCTTTATGTCCTGTAGAGATTTCTGCCTTCAAATACATAAATCAAATTAAATGACTTAAATAAATGAGTAATGCCTGGTTATTAAAATTTGTGTAATATTGTTGTTGATATAAATTAGAAATACTGTTAATGTTATTGATATAGTAATTGAAACGATTGTTCGCATGTATGTACAAAGTATGTCATCTTTTTACAGATTGTTTTAATGTAAAATCAAGTTTTTACTTCACTCTTGATTCTACACAATTTCTCGCTCCACACGTTTCTATACATATAATTTCTTTATATTCGCGAAAATATGTTTTTTAATTTTTAACCTTATTCTCTTCTGGAACTGAACAACCAAACCTGTGTTAGCTAATATGCTTGCTTTTTAACCTTTGCGCATATTTTTATTGTGATTGTCAGCATGCATTTTAACGCTTTCTCTAGAGCATGCCCATATATGTTGTATAAAGTTACTTGAAAGTTCCGTACAACCACACGCCGGGCCCGCTTCAGTCCTTGTGCGTGCGTTGTGACGTGGCGCCGAGCGACCTCCCCGGGCGCGGCCGCCTGTGCTTGCTTTGTGGAAGAATTCAAATACAACAGAATGGGACGGACTATGAAGTGAACACCAAGCGGCGCATTGTGTAGACACTGGTTTTACATTTGGTCCAGTAATTGCCTCATCGTTTTTTTCACTCGAAAGGTACATTTTCGCCTTTAAATTTTAGAATAAAGTGTGTGCTTCTCTGTAGCAGTAGCTCTTTTATATTTGACGGTTTTTAATAAACTTAGATCAGTTTTAGTTCAGCTTATACTAGAACTTTTATTAGATCTTGTAGATGAGAAAATTTTGACTACTTTATTACTATTAGCATTTTAACAACAACATTTTTATGTAAGTAGCGCTTACTAAATTTGCACTAATTACTTAAAGGTATCCAACATTATCAACCGAGCTGTGTTGCCCACCCGACACCTCTTTGGTACCAACCCATCTGATCAATTTGCACTCATATTGTAAATAAAACAAATTCTCCACTCTTTCGCTAGGACGCTAAGAAATGACACATCTATTGACTATGCACAGGCTTGGCATATGACATTTTAGGTGGCGGTAGTAGCTAGAGCTTTTCTTTTCAGGAGTGGTTGGTATGTCGTTGCGAGCGTGGTAACAGGCCGGGAGGACGAGGGACCAGGGAGGGGGGCGGTAGGGTGCGGGGCGGGTTGGGCAAACCGGACCGGATGTAAAGTGGTGTGGCGCCGCTCACTTTGTACTTGTCACATTTTGTATTGACGACGTTGTATTTGTGTTCTTTTGCAGGTGTGGTGGTTGATTCCCATATAGAAATGTCGTGAGACACAGAGGTAAATAATGGTGTGATAGTGGTCGAGTGTTGCGTTGGAGGCGGGCGGTAGTTAGTGCTTGCTTGGGCGCGGGCGGGTGCATGGGGGCGGGTGCGGGGTGGGTGACCGTAGCAGGTGGTGTAAAACGCGGCTGGTTGCAGGTCGGTGGCGCAGCGCCTCACCACGGGCCAGGGCGTGGAGCCCGAGTCCTTCGACTCCGTCACTATATATTTCAGTGACATCGTGGGCTTCACGGCGATGTCGGCCGTCTCCACGCCGCTACAAGTTGTTAACTTTTTGAATGATCTTTACACAATATTTGATAGAATTATAAGAGCCTACGATGTCTATAAAGTGGAAACTATCGGGGACGCCTACATGGTGGTAAGTACACTATTTTCATGAACAGCTCTTTATAAGCTAAGCTGTGTGAGAGTTTGCGTGTGTTTGTGTAGATTTTAAATGGTTTTTTTTTTATTATATAACTGGGCATGGATGGCTAATACCACTCCCATCGTCATGGTATTAGCCTAACACATCACATTTTCGTCAATTAGGTTCAATGCCAGGACCTTCTAGAATTAACTAGATGGAAAACACGGACAATGTTTTATTTCTCTTATCTTATGACCCAGATAGGTCAACCCTCACCATGCAGAGGAAGGGGATCGATCATTTTACATGAATTCCGAATCAAGTAACAGCTCGCTTTCATGACGAAATGTACCGGGGATTGAACCCATGACCTCCGGTATGGGTAGCAAGTCCTTGTGCTGCATTATCAGCTGTTCATTATGCTCGTTTCATGGAATCATTGTAAACTGTCATACGACAGGAATGAACACATGATAGTATTCAACAACTATGAAAATGTAATGTTTCCTTCATACTCCTACAAAGAGGGTAACTCCCTATCAGACCCTTTTTTAGAGGGTTCACACTTTTATTAGGGTTCCGTACCCTAATCAAAATGAATGTCTAGTAGTAGCCACAACAGTATTATTCTTCATTATTGTAGAAGTTACTTCAGTTATTAGTTTTTCTGATCCATATTTATTTGGAAACTGTAACTTAATATGTACAATTCAAAATCTTGCCTAATCCATCCTTTTAATAATGGAATAATTATGCTTCTGCCAGTCAAAAAGGTAGTCATGAGGGGGGAGTTAGATAACTGAAGTTTTTTATTTGGCATACCTTCAAATGTATATGCATTGTCATGTCACTTTCAGGTTTCCGGTCTACCCATTAGGAATAATGCCAGACATGTCGGTGAAATTGCATCGATGGCATTAGATTTATTGAATGCTGTGAAAACCCACAAATTATCTCTGCGATCGAATGAGACCCTTAAGTTAAGGATCGGAATACACACAGGTATAGCCTCATTGCGCTGCACATTTATTTGTTTCTTAAATTTAAATTTATTTGTAAAATATACACTTTGTAAGATGTTGCCACCTAAACTGGTCTTTCGTCATGATAGGTGCCATAGACGTACTATAGGTACAACCTACTAATAGGTACAAATTCACAATAAAAACTAAGTAAAGTTTTTATTCTTCCTTACATCAAAAACATTGAAACTAAAAAAGTACCTATCTACTTGATCCATAATTAAATATAATTAATAAGTTTTTATTTATAATATCTTAAAAATCTGTCTGTGTAAATATGTGGGCAAACTTGCCATTGAAGATGACCCTGGTCTCAATAATCAAAAATGGGTTCCAAGTTGCATAAATTTGGAAGAAAGAATTTCAAAACTTGACTACGTTTTATCCATGAGATGTTACACGCGGGCTGCGTTACCGATATGGCTATCTTCTGGTTAAGGGCAAACATGAGATGATGCTATAAAAATTGGCGATAAATATTGCACATCGGACATTTGAAAGAGACAATTGGCTAGTTTCGGCTTTGTAGAGCGTCATCACTATCACATGCTGTCACTCAGTACCTGTGTACTAAGTGCAAGAGATGCTTGACGGCGCTTTACAAAATCGAAACTAGCTAATCGCCTCGATCCAGCGTCCGATATGCAATATTTTGTGCCGGGTACTGTACATTAAATGGATGCAGGTGCGGTGGTGGCGGGCGTGGTGGGGCTGACGATGCCACGCTACTGTCTATTCGGCGACACGGTGAACACGGCCTCCCGCATGGAGAGCACGGGCGAGGCGCTGCGCATACACTGCTCGCCGAGCTGCAAGGCGGCGCTCGACGCGCTCGGCGGCTACGTACTGCAGCCGCGCGGCACCGTCGCCGTCAAGGGCAAGGGCGACGTGAGTCTCCGCACTTGTTCCTTACGACGATCTGAAGGACCCGATCAGATACGCTCGGGCTTACCGTTAAGTGTGTAATCTTCTCGTGTGTAGCGTCGCGTCGCTCGGCAAGGCCTCCCCCGCGCGCACCGCCAATCTCAAGCACGTCTCCAGCCCCTTCAGCAGTCTGCTAGGCTCCCCGTAATTACTCGACATGAGTTTGTTGTATTCCTTCGGCCCCCGATAATAGAGGTCGGACTCGCAGGGCTTATGAAGTTAGCTGCAGGATTGGGTAAAATGTGTTGTCCGGCAAGCACATTGCGTTCAGACTGTCCGCTCCGCGCGCAGCGAGCGTCCTTGGTGTCTAGTCCTAGTGGGCTGATGAGAAAATGGGCTGGCGGGCGGGTGATTTGCCCTTGGTAAGTCAGAAGGTACCTGGCGGAGTCAGTAACCGAAGACACTTCAGTGTAACTGACTAGAAGTGCATTTAAAAGCGAGTGGAGGCACCGACGATCCAGCCGTGTGGACATGGAATGAAGGTATGCATTATGTGCATCAGGAAGTGAGTATACCAGTTTAACAAGTCCAGTACCATACCACAGATATGGGAGTCAGCCTATCTGACCATGAGGATCGAAACGCAGGTTTGTGGCCGGTGACCGTTACAGCTACGGTACCTATCTGAAGCATAAGTCCGCTAATTGATGACTCCTTTTTTGAGCATTAGCATTATCAGATTACCCTCGAATCACTTAAAATTGTACGAAACCATTTCTACTGCATTACACTCTCATAACGCTAACGCTCGAAAGTGGAGTTATCTATTAGCGGACTTAGACTTCTGTAAAATTGAGATAGGAGATTGTACACATGACACTCGCCATCAAGAGTACTAAAGCTTTATGCGGAGGCAGCAAAATGGGCTATGGTCCTCACTAAAGTTCAGTGGGAATAGCATCTGCCTTTGCGTGTAACTTCACAGTTCTTCATTGGAAACGCTATAATAAACAGCGAAGGGAAACAGGGAAGAGTCTCACAAAATGTCCTGTTCCTTTGCTAGCAACACATACGCGTACCGGTACGATCTGATCAAAGATGTGGAAATTGGTTGCCATTATAAATGTTTAAAATATTGCATGTGTGTGTGTGTGGGTACAGCTGCAGACGTACTGGCTGGTGGAGGCGACGGAGCGCGCGGTGCAGCGGCGCGCCGTCGAGCTGGCGGAGCTGCCGCCGCTGTTCTCGCAGCCGCGCCGCAGTCCGCGCCTCGCCGACTCGCGCCACGCCTCGCTCTCCGGCGCCGGTACGCAACGCGACCCTAGCTCCCCCCCATCTGCCCCCCTGCCCACGCCCGCGGCACACTAACCGCAACACGCCACTGACCACTTCCCAGATGATCTTTCGCATTTGCAATGCCAAATTCATACTAAAAAGGGTTTCGTTTCTTCAACCCACATGTTAATCCAACTATTTCAATGAAAATATTAAAACCGCATAACTTTTTAGGCAAATCACTTGTTTGTGTTGTTTTTTTTATGTGACTGGACGTGGATGGCTAATACCACACCCACTGTAATGATATTAGCCAAATACTTCATGGGAACTAGGTGCTATGCCAGGACCTTTCTTTTATTGCTCAGGTGCATTGAACTGGATGGAAAACATAATCAATTTTCATTGCCGACCATCGCTCATTAAATGCGATGGTACTACCTGGTTGGGATTAATCTTACCTACTAGGTGTAAGTAAGAAAGGTACCTTTAAAATTAAAGCCGAACCATGAAAGACGAATCCCTTATTAGACTCTTACGACATGCATGGGAAGAAATACAGTGGGCCCAATTGTATTCTTTTTACGTGCTGGAACAATTGTTATGCCAAAATTGCAAACTTTCGTTATGGTAGTTCCGTTGCTTAAAAATATCTGTGTCAGACATTTCGGTTTCATATTGAAGAGGAATGTTAAAATTACACAGGTTCTTGTAAACAATTAATTGAAAACGATCGAATAAACAAATAGATCTGATTGAAGTGTAAGATCTACACCAAGCATAAAGCATCATCTCGCTCGAACGGCAAGCGGTTTTAAGTAAACATGCCATTATCTTCGAGAATGCCACGCGCGCGGTATATTAGTTTAAAACCACTCAACCCGATTCTTTATTTACCAGGTTATGTTTCCAAGCCAATAAAAAGACATTATTATCAAGTCTAAAATAATTATATTCAATAAATAAATTCCGAGAGATATCTATTACATTCTGGACTAGTTAAAAAGATTTTAAATCTTTTTTTGTTTCTTTATTAAGTTCCATTATCAGTTGTTTACACTTTCACATATTGTTGCAATGTTCTCAGATAAACAGTGTTATATTACTTACTTGTTTAAGTCTATGTTTCTTCCAAGTTGACTTCTGATTGAACGACATAGCTAAAGTCCTCCAGGTTTGTCCGAAATCATTGTTATGACAAATAATTAATAATTATTTCATAGGATCGCGGATTGTGTAGTTTTGTATAGTGTGGTGCGTGTCCAGGTGGCGCCGGCAGCGGCGCGCGGCACTCGAGCGTGCCCCGCAGCGTGTTCGGCTCGGGCACCCTGCCGGCGGGCGGCGGCGGCGGAGGGGGTGCGGGCGGCGGAGGGGACGGCAGCGTCGCGTCACTCGGCAAGGCCTCCCCCGCGCGCCCCGCCAAGCTCAAGCACGCCTCCAGCCCCCTAAGCAGTCTGCTACGCTCCAGGTAATGACTCGACATGAGTTTGTTGTATTCCAACCAAGTTCGTAACGAAGGGGTGTTGCGAATAAACATTTTCTTAATTGGCAGGCAACCACTGAGCTCCATAGCGTCGTCGCGCACGGAAGGGGGCGGCGGGCACGGCGGCGGCGGTGGCGGCGGGGGCGCAGGGACGGGCACGTTGCGCTGCACGCGCTCGCTCGACGTCATTCCTCTGCAGCCACCCTCGCGCCCCATTACAATCTTCAACCAAAGACAAAACCCCCTCCTCGACGGATACACGGGGAGCGGCCACTTTATCGGTATTTCCACGGTGTCTGGCAAAATGCCGGGCACCCTCTACAACGGTAACATAATAGGCTGCTCCGAGGACGACCGCACCGCTTCGAAACAGGAGGAGAACAGTCCGCTCCTCAGCAAGGGCGGGCTCTACAACAAGTGGGAGCAGCCCAAGAAGAAGCCGCAGGACGGAAACAGCGTCGAGTTCCAGAAGAAATGGCACTCGCTGGAGCACGTCGAGGTTGAAAAGACTGAGGCGCCCAAGGTGAGCGCGCGCTTCGACCTGAAGCAGTGGCTGAAGGGTGTGTGGAGCGGCAGCCACGAGAACAGTCACACCTCGCTCCGCCGTCCCGACAAACTGCTCGAGCGCGAGTCTGTGGTGTAACCTGCTCCAGCTCCTCCCCCTCCCCCCTATCCCGTTCCCCCATCTCTGCACCGCACCCGACCGCGCTATGCCGCTATTGTAATATACACTTTCTTAATTATTATGTAATCTACAGAAGAATGTTATACTACATGTACATATTAAAGATAAGTAAAACAATGTTACCGTGAAATTGTGAAAATAAAGAGTCTAATATTATTATACTTAGCACAATGAGTTTCACATTTGCACTAATAATAATCTATTTTGTTGAATACACTATGTAAATAAGATATAGGCATCTGAAATTGTGAATGAATCGAGAAGACTGCAATACAACACTATACACATATATATAATTACTACAGTGCTCGGGAGTCTGAAATGGCACCCGTGCTGTTGTTAATATTTTTACTACTACAGAAGTGATGCTTTGCCAGAACGGTTTCACCGTCCCATATAAACGACCTACTTTAATATTTAAGTACACATTTAGTAATACTGACTGATTATATTATGCTAGCTATTTACAAAATCACATAAACTGGTAACTACGAATGAAGTAGTATCGCCTACACGTCCGCCAACAGGGGTACTGCGGACTCCCCGTGCGGATCCCCGAACGAGTGTCCATTGATGACGAGTTTGATGTCGGCGGTGCGGGCGGTGGGGGGCGGCGAGGGCGAGGGCGAGGGCGGCCGGTAGCGCGTGTCGAGGAGGTCGCACGAGAGGCTCGCGGCGGGCGGCGCCGGCGGCGGCGACAGGTGCTCGTCCGAGTGCTCGATGATAGGACACGAGGTGCTCGTGTGGTCGTAGCACAGCGTCGGCGGCTCGAGGTGCGTCGCGCCCTGCTTGTTGCTGTACCGGCTGTCCGCGAATACCTGGCGACAAACGTGCACCTTAGCGTCGAATCTCTGTTACCTGTCAGTCAATTCAATGCCACACAATGTGGCGTTTATTTCACAGATAAGTGGTTATGTTAGCAAAATACAAGTTGATAGGTACGCGCGAAACCCTGAGGTTTGTCTGCGCGTGACACTTCGCTTTATTCTAGCATAAGAGAACACGACATGAAATTCATATTGAAACAAAAATTAAATAGATAAATTAAACCGAACAGTAGGTAAACACAAGTTGTAGGCTAAATAAAAATTATATAGGTAAAAAAATAAAAATAAAACTATAAAAAAATCAAACATCACAAAAAAGATAAAATTATTTGCATGCAAAAATTTGACTTATATAAAGGGATTTTCTAAATTTTCAAGTAAAAGATTTTTATATCTTGTTTTCGTTTAGAAATAGGCAAGTCTCGTCTTGAATCTATTCTTATATTATTAAATAATTTAGGTACTATATATTTTAGAGTTCTTTTTCCAAAGTAATTTGTTGTTTTGGGTATTTGGTATTGCTGGTCAACATTAAGCCTTGTTGGGTAAGAATGTGCTATGGGTACCTTATGTGAATCATTACTGTAGTTTGATAAGATTAATTTTTGTGAACACATCCCTCTAGCCGGAAGCACTTTAAAGTACCTGAACAGGTGTCCAGGATCTGCACTAGCGATAACCCTTTCGGCTGGTGGAGCCATTATCTTAAGTATTCTGTACTGCAGACCATGAACCCTGTCCAGGTACGAGTCAAACGTGAGAGCCCACACACCTACCCCGTACATAACAATTGGCTCAACCAGCGCTCTATAAACCACTAAAAGCAAGTCGGACGGGAGCTTATGTTTGATGGCGTGCATGTTTTTAAGGCACAGTCTCAGCTTGGCACACACATGATCAACACAGTCAATGCAACGACTCGAGAGATCGGTGGACGCATAGCTTGCACAGGTACTTGTCAATACTCGGCGGTTGACGGCTGTAGGGACTATAGAGATTTTATAGAGATATAAAACTTGAAGTAATAGAATCAATTAATCAATCATTAAGGGAGTGGACTTCATCTACATGCCACTCGCTATTAAGTGTTCTGAGGCAAAACGCCAAGGCGGAAACATCTTTGGGGACCATAGCTTTGTCCCCAATAGCGTTTGAAGATGTTAGTGAGAATAGCGACTCTGTTTGCTTTAACCTAACGGTTGGTCATTGGGAACGCTATATAATAAATCACCAAAGGGCATCTCCAAATGTTTTCCAATTCCTCCATCTGTAATCAAGGAGGGCTTGCGCACTAACACAGTATTTAAGATGTGTTTTAATGCTTTACCTGGGCTGCCAACATTCACAGCAAAAATGGTACATTCTAAAGTATTGCTGTTGTAACCAAGCGATGAGCTGTCTCAAAGATATATTTTGACATCATTATTGTTGCTAAATTATTTGATGTGAACCGATTGGAATTCTGAGAACTCATTTCTTATGTAATGAAAGGTTAATTATATGTCCTCCTACCTCCATCAAGTATTCGTCGCTGCGGTGATGCAGCACGCTGTCTGTGTGGGACTCCAGTAAGCTGCCCGATGCGAACCGCAGCTTCTTCGGAGACTCCAAGCTGCAGCATCTGCATCACCAGAAAAGGTTTTTTTAATGGCATTTGATTGTATGTTTCGAATACTATTTGTTTCAAGAGTGCTAGGTGGAGGGGACACCTAGACCTAGTAGCTCCGCCTAGAACCTTCCACTAGGTTCTCTTTTAGAGGCCCAGAAACATCGGTCGAGATGCTTCCAGCCAGTTCCAGAAAAATAAAAAAACTGTTGTGTGATAAGAATACTGACGCCATGCCATTATAGATGGCACGGCACGCTCGTACAAAAATTTGTATGTATTTTTTAGTGAAACAACATGAAAATATTTAAATGCATGAACTTTTTTTGTTGCATAGTATCTATTAACCATTTTTCTTTGGGCAAGTATTTATTGATTACTACGCACATGATTTAAGCCAAGCGAAAAAAAAACCCGCATGCTTCAACACGGGACTCCTAGCGAAGCATTCGGGACACAACCTTTGCGAATGTAGTCAGGCTGATGCTGGACTACGACTCGCTCCACGGGTATAACATTTTCTACAGATATTATATTATATTATCTCCTACATTCTGACCGTCGAATGGGGACAATAACTTAAAGCTTATTGTAGGTGTTGCATGAGTGATCTTACCTTAGAAACTTGTAACTGTCATTCCTGTCAAGTTTTTAGATGAAAGATGAAGATGTACTCCATGATGCAGTTAGAATAAGGTTTGGAGGCAAAACGGATTTTGTTTGTCTTCAAACACATTGTAATGTTGTGATATTTTCTTTCCAACGACAAAAGGGGTTGTGTGCGTTCATTTAGATGGTTTTATATATATTATTATTATATTATTATTGATAGGCTAGCAGCTTTAAGCTGATGCGCCTATATCACAACACTTATTTATTTATTTATTATATATATTTTTTTTATTTTATATGATTGTCCAATTTATTTTTGAAGGAATTTACGGAGACAGCGTTTACAACTTCACTGGGACGACTGTTCCAAGATTCTACCACTCTGTTGGAAAGAAAGTGTCGTCGAGGGTTCTGCTTCGACCGATTGTGATACAGCTTTTTTGGGTGTCCTCTCAGGTTTTTAGTATTAGCAAGGGTGAATCCCTAAATAAAGGAAGTTACAAACTTTAACTGCATTGGCAAGAACACTAAAAAGTTGTGTATTTAATGTCATAAAACAATGTATAAAAAAAAAGGGTGGCCTTTGTAAGTCAATTATGAGGTAGAACGAAAAAAGTTGCTAATTGTTAAAATGGCAACTTTTTGTACACAACCTCAGAATGATCTCATAAATTCCAGCTTATTTTTTTATTTATTTCATAAGATTTAATACAGAACCGCTTAATTTGCTCGCCACAGTTTGTAACTTCATAATTTTAACGTGTTATAGCAGAAATAGCTTCGAACGACCGTTGTGCCATCTTTTTCGACCCTTAATTTGATGAGTAGAATTTGGAACAATTTATTTTCGGAATAATATCGAGGACATTCAATTTCAATTACATATATTTTGTGGAGTCTCTTGACAGCTTTGACAGGTATTTTGGGGTAGGCCGCCCAGACGGTCGTGATAAATAAGCAGTTTTAATTTCCATTGTCACCGTGTACCTGTGGAGGCTGTTGAGCTGATTCCTCCAGTTCTTATTCTTGAGCGAGCTCCTCGGTCCCTTGGCGTCGCGCTTGTCGGCCAGCACGGGCGTGCCCTTGGCCGAGTTGGCTTTGCGCGCCGCCCGCAGCTTGGCGCGCAGCGACGCCGCCGTCGCGTCCTCGCCCTTGAGCCAGTACGTGAGCTGGTCGCGCTTGCCCTTCATGGGCACGATGCCGCGCTCCTCCAGGTGGTACCCACCCAGCTTGTCGAGGATTCTTTTGCATGCGGCGCTGCAGTGGATTTTCAGTGCTGTAAATTGATTTTATCGATCGATGAGATGGTTCTTGGTTTAACATTTCAGAACTCCTTCGAGTTTGTGCTGGATTTTTTTGTGCGCCATTTTTTATTGAGCAGCATTATGACATTATAATATATAGGACCAAACTCTGATTGGATACAAGTCCCCAATATTCTCTGAAAGGGAATTTTTAAATTATTTAAAACTAGCTGAGGCACCCGGCTCCGGGTGGGTCAATCTCGTGTTGTACTGTTTCCTAGATATTATATGAGTTCTCGATACATACTTTAATCCCCTGTTTCACCCCGTTCGAGTTTAATTTTCGCGACAAAAGGTAGCCTATGTCCTCCAAGGTCCAAACTATTTCTGTATCGAAATTCATAAAAATTGGTTCAGCGGTTCAGGCGTGAAAACGCAACAGCTTTCGCATTTATTTATTTTTAATTTTTTTTATGCGACCCGACATGGATGGCTAATACCACACAACTACCGTTATGATATTAGCCCAATACACCACATTCCCGAAGGAATTTGGTGCCATGCCAGGACCTTCCCTTTATGAGCACGGCTACATTGAACTGGATGGAAAACACGGACAATTTTTCATTGCCGCTTCGACCATCTTTTCATCCAATGCGATGGTACCAACCCGGGCGGGCTTAAACCCTACCACCTAGTAGGGGAAGGGGACCTACAGTTTTACATGGATTCCGAACCATGGAGCAGCTCGCATTCGTGATGAAAATGCACTCGCAACTCGGAAAGAGAAAGAGAGTGGTGCATGTCGGTATTGAACCCAGGTCTCTGGTACGCTAGGCCAGTCCCCGCGCCACTAGGCTACGAGCCGCTTATATTAGTATGGATTTTCTCAGGGAGGACACCTATCTCAATAAACTTTGAAGGCACAACATTATCCAATTCGATTTTAATTCCAAGTAGAGCAGTTTCCGTGAAAACAATTACATCAATCAATATAAAAATTGTTAACTTAAAGTTATTTGATTTGACATTATTTGTTAATGAAATCCAAATTGAAAGCAATTTAATCAAAAAGCAATAATAACTCACGAGCTCCGGTAGATTCGAAGCGACTGGCTGTGTTGACTGTGTCACCAAAAAGGCAATATCTCGGCATTTTCAGTCCAACCACGCCAGCACAGACTGGTCCTGCAAAATTAATGTAAATTTTAATTTTAGAACAATGCACACAAAATAGACGTGTCATCGGAATTCGGATACTCTTTAAGGTGGGCCTGTAAGCTCAGAAAATGATGCTCCCCATACAAAAGTAGTGTACCAATTACACACACATAGTTTATTTCCAGTTCTTCGGTGTGTTGTCCTAAAATATGACAAATCCGAGTGCAGTGTACTGTCTATGGATGATGAATAAACAATACAATACAATACATACACAAATACAACCACTGTTCCAATTTGCTTGATATTTGGGATTTCATATCTAGCAACAAATACCTATGAATGTCTGCACGCGTTTGTCTTTTCGAAAAATGTATCCTTTTGTATCTCTTGAATTTTTTATTCTTCTCTTCTGTTTTTGATTTTTTTTGCCTGTTATTTGACTTGCTTTACATTTTTCAGAAAAACAAAAACGTGCAGACACAGATATTTATTGTTAAATATTAGATTCCAAATATCAAGCAAATCGGAACAGTGTTTTTTAAATGATTAGTAAAAAACGTTTGTATGGGGAGCATAGCTTACGGGCCGTTCTTAAGTTAAAATGGTGGATGCGTGTGTACCGGAGTGGAGGCCGACGCGCAGCATGAGGCGGTGGTCGGGGCGGTGGCGCACGCGGAAGGCGCGCGTCGCCGACAGCAGCGCCAGCGCCATGGACGCCACCTCGCCCGCGTGCGCCCACCCGTTGCGGAGCGGCAGACCCGACACCTGCAGCGTTCACACGGGACATACGGCATCAGAGTGGTCAGTCCGAGTTCTCACCTAAATTCGCGTTTAAGGAACTTCGACGTTAGGTAAAAACGTCGAACTCCGTACAAGTTTTTAGGAGATATTTTGTGGTTTTACTTCTTCATTAACGTATTTGCGGCGACGGTGAGTAAGCTGTCAAATCAAACGCGTACTCGCAAATATTAGTTTGCTTAACATTTCGTTTCGTTTCCAATGTCTCCATGCATTTGAAAACGCCTGTCGATCGGTTTGGCGTAAACACCAATTTAGGTGACAACTGGGACAAGAGGCTCAGAATATGATTGGGCCCCCTGCATTTCTTCCTGAGTAGCAGTAATGATTCCGTGCATACTCTGTGCAATTTGATCCGCCATTTGTTCTGTGCCTATAACTGTCCACCGCCAAGAGCCGAGACTGAAGGTTTTCTTCAAAAATATGTTTAATAATTGAACTATTTACAGTCGTATTCAGAGTGTCCAGACTAACTTTAGTACGTGCATTAAAGTTGGACTTAACCAGTTTTTGTATGTTTAATCCGGTGTTAATCCCGTACTAAGTTTTGAGTCCGGCACATTAAAGTTAGTCCGCCCACTCTGTGTACGGCTGTTAGAGTTTAAAAGTACTTACCACCATGTAGGCGTCTCCGATCGTCTCCACTTTGTACACATCAAAACTTTCCAGGATGGAGTCGAAACATGTGTAAAGATCATTTAGAAAGTCCACCACCTGCAAAGAGATAACATATTTAGATTTTCGACATGACGAATTTTCCACTGGATTGGGGATGAAATGGCTGTGGCTCGGAGTGTAGGTTAGGTTAGGTTATGATGGAAGTTGTGGTAGGTAATGATGGAATTTTGGGAGTCTGTCGAGTTTAAAAGAGTCTTTTCTTTATCTATTCCCCAATACTATGAGCGATAAACTCTCTTTATATGCTCTTAACTTCTAACTATATTTATGAAATTTTTTTGTATTCTAAAATATATTGTCGAAATCTACGTCTGTATTTTTGAATTTTTCAATATAGATTAGCGATTGGAAAATATTGGCTAATAGGTAAATATTGGAAAAACCGTTTTATTTTTTTATCCTTTTTTTTACAGAAAAATACAGATATTTACAAAACAATAAAATTATATGAATATATAATGAAGCTTCGGGACGCACCCCACTTATGTTGTTATTGCACTATACTTTCTTTTGTAAATTGTTTTTTTGTGGCATATTAAAGAATTTTCAATCAATCGAACGTTCGTTGCACTAAATAGCGTCCTGTGAAGTTCTTACGCGTTCTTTCGTACGTGTCGTTGAAACTCGAGGGCAACAGTAGTGAATTAGTGAGCGAACTCACTGACTGGAGCTACCGACATTCTATGTAAACGTTGATACGCCGCCCCATACCAACTAGTTTTGATTGCGACTCCGGTCCTTGAAAGTCAATTGGGTTCGTTGTTAATTCCTGCTGGACAAAAAATTACTGATCCGACGAGGCGCAGAAAAAGTCAGTTGGATCTGTAAGACGGTCAGCCCAGTGCCGTACTCTCGGCGGACATGGCGGTGAATCTGACTATGTCGCTGAAGTAGATGGTGACGCAGCTGAAGCTCTCGGGCAATGCGCTCAGGCTGCGCTTCCGCTGATCTGCTACCTGCGCCGGAAGTGCACGCCGCACGACTCTCGCTAGCACCCACCTACAGCGGCGTGCTCTCGGCGGACATGGCGGTGAATCTGACTATGTCGCTGAAGTAGATGGTGACGCAGCTGAAGCTCTCGGGCAATGCGCTCAGGCTGCGCTTCCGCTGATCTGCTACCTGCGCCGGAAGTGCACGCCGCACGACTCTCGCTAGCACCCACCTACAGCGGCGTGCTCTCGGCGGACATGGCGGTGAATCCGACTATGTCGCTGAAGTAGATGGTGACGCAGCTGAAGCTCTCGGGCAATGCGCTCAGGCTGCGCTTCCGCTGATCTGCTACCTGCGCCGGAAGTGCACGCCGCACGACTCTCGCTAGCACCCACCTACAGCGGCGTGCTCTCGGCGGACATGGCGGTGAATCCGACTATGTCGCTGAAGTAGATGGTGACGCAGCTGAAGCTCTCGGGCAATGCGCTCAGGCTGCGCTTCCGCTGATCTGCTACCTGCGCCGGAAGTGCACGCCGCACGACTCTCGCTAGCACCCACCTGCAGCGGCGTGCTCTCGGCGGACATGGCGGTGAATCCGACTATGTCGCTGAAGTAGATGGTGACGCAGCTGAAGCTCTCGGGCAATGCGCTCAGGCTGCGCTTCCGCTGATCTGCTACCTGCGCCGGAAGTGCACGCCGCACGACTCTCGCTAGCACCCACCTGCAGCGGCGTGCTCTCGGCGGACATGGCGGTGAATCCGACTATGTCGCTGAAGTAGATGGTGACGCAGCTGAAGCTCTCGGGCAATGCGCTCAGGCTGCGCTTCCGCTGATCTGCTACCTGCGCCGGAAGTGCCAGCCGCACGACTCTCGCTAGCACCCACCTGCAGCGGCGTGCTCTCGGCGGACATGGCGGTGAATCCGACTATGTCGCTGAAGTAGATGGTGACGCAGCTGAAGCTCTCGGGCAATGCGCTCAGGCTGCGCTTCCGCTGATCTGCTACCTGCGCCGGAAGTGCACGCCGCACGACTCTCGCTAGCACCCACCTGCAGCGGCGTGCTCTCGGCGGACATGGCGGTGAATCCGACTATGTCGCTGAAGTAGATGGTGACGCAGCTGAAGCTCTCGGGCAATGCGCTCAGGCTGCGCTTCCGCTGATCTGCTACCTGCGCCGGAAGTGCACGCCGCACGACTCTCGCTAGCACCCACCTACAGCGGCGTGCTCTCGGCGGACATGGCGGTGAATCCGACTATGTCGCTGAAGTAGATGGTGACGCAGCTGAAGCTCTCGGGCAATGCGCTCAGGCTGCGCTTCCGCTGATCTGCTACCTGCGCCGGAAGTGCACGCCGCACGACTCTCGCTAGCACCCACCTGCAGCGGCGTGCTCTCGGCGGACATGGCGGTGAATCCGACTATGTCGCTGAAGTAGATGGTGACGCAGCTGAAGCTCTCGGGCAATGCGCTCAGGCTGCGCTTCCGCTGATCTGCTACCTGCGCCGGAAGTGCACGCCGCACGACTCTCGCTAGCACCCACCTACAGCGGCGTGCTCTCGGCGGACATGGCGGTGAATCCGACTATGTCGCTGAAGTAGATGGTGACGCAGCTGAAGCTCTCGGGCAATGCGCTCAGGCTGCGCTTCCGCTGATCTGCTACCTGCGCCGGAAGTGCACGCCGCACGACTCTCGCTAGCACCCACCTACAGCGGCGTGCTCTCGGCGGACATGGCGGTGAATCCGACTATGTCGCTGAAGTAGATGGTGACGCAGCTGAAGCTCTCGGGCAATGCGCTCAGGCTGCGCTTCCGCTGATCTGCTACCTGCGCCGGAAGTGCACGCCGCACGACTCTCGCTAGCACCCACCTGCAGCGGCGTGCTCTCGGCGGACATGGCGGTGAATCCGACTATGTCGCTGAAGTAGATGGTGACGCAGCTGAAGCTCTCGGGCAATGCGCTCAGGCTGCGCTTCCGCTGATCTGCTACCTGCGCCGGAAGTGCCAGCCGCACGACTCTCGCTAGCACCCACCTGCAGCGGCGTGCTCTCGGCGGACATGGCGGTGAATCCGACTATGTCGCTGAAGTAGATGGTGACGCAGCTGAAGCTCTCGGGCAATGCGCTCAGGCTGCGCTTCCGCTGATCTGCTACCTGCGCCGGAAGTGCACGCCGCACGACTCTCGCTAGCACCCACCTACAGCGGCGTGCTCTCGGCGGACATGGCGGTGAATCCGACTATGTCGCTGAAGTAGATGGTGACGCAGCTGAAGCTCTCGGGCAATGCGCTCAGGCTGCGCTTCCGCTGATCTGCTACCTGCGCCGGAAGTGCCAGCCGCACGACTCTCGCTAGCACCCACCTGCAGCGGCGTGCTCTCGGCGGACATGGCGGTGAATCCGACTATGTCGCTGAAGTAGATGGTGACGCAGCTGAAGCTCTCGGGCAATGCGCTCAGGCTGCGCTTCCGCTGATCTGCTACCTGCGCCGGAAGTGCACGCCGCACGACTCTCGCTAGCACCCACCTACAGCGGCGTGCTCTCGGCGGACATGGCGGTGAATCCGACTATGTCGCTGAAGTAGATGGTGACGCAGCTGAAGCTCTCGGGCAATGCGCTCAGGCTGCGCTTCCGCTGATCTGCTACCTGCGCCGGAAGTGCACGCCGCACGACTCTCGCTAGCACCCACCTACAGCGGCGTGCTCTCGGCGGACATGGCGGTGAATCCGACTATGTCGCTGAAGTAGATGGTGACGCAGCTGAAGCTCTCGGGCAATGCGCTCAGGCTGCGCTTCCGCTGATCTGCTACCTGCGCCGGAAGTGCACGCCGCACGACTCTCGCTAGCACCCACCTGCAGCGGCGTGCTCTCGGCGGACATGGCGGTGAATCCGACTATGTCGCTGAAGTAGATGGTGACGCAGCTGAAGCTCTCGGGCAATGCGCTCAGGCTGCGCTTCCGCTGATCTGCTACCTGCGCCGGAAGTGCACGCCGCACGACTCTCGCTAGCACCCACCTGCAGCGGCGTGCTCTCGGCGGACATGGCGGTGAATCCGACTATGTCGCTGAAGTAGATGGTGACGCAGCTGAAGCTCTCGGGCAATGCGCTCAGGCTGCGCTTCCGCTGATCTGCTACCTGCGCCGGAAGTGCCAGCCGCACGACTCTCGCTAGCACCCACCTGCAGCGGCGTGCTCTCGGCGGACATGGCGGTGAATCCGACTATGTCGCTGAAGTAGATGGTGACGCAGCTGAAGCTCTCGGGCAATGCGCTCAGGCTGCGCTTCCGCTGATCTGCTACCTGCGCCGGAAGTGCACGCCGCACGACTCTCGCTAGCACCCACCTGCAGCGGCGTGCTCTCGGCGGACATGGCGGTGAATCCGACTATGTCGCTGAAGTAGATGGTGACGCAGCTGAAGCTCTCGGGCAATGCGCTCAGGCTGCGCTTCCGCTGATCTGCTACCTGCGCCGGAAGTGCACGCCGCACGACTCTCGCTAGCACCCACCTACAGCGGCGTGCTCTCGGCGGACATGGCGGTGAATCCGACTATGTCGCTGAAGTAGATGGTGACGCAGCTGAAGCTCTCGGGCAATGCGCTCAGGCTGCGCTTCCGCTGATCTGCTACCTGCGCCGGAAGTGCACGCCGCACGACTCTCGCTAGCACCCACCTGCAGCGGCGTGCTCTCGGCGGACATGGCGGTGAATCCGACTATGTCGCTGAAGTAGATGGTGACGCAGCTGAAGCTCTCGGGCAATGCGCTCAGGCTGCGCTTCCGCTGATCTGCTACCTGCGCCGGAAGTGCACGCCGCACGACTCTCGCTAGCACCCACCTGCAGCGGCGTGCTCTCGGCGGACATGGCGGTGAATCCGACTATGTCGCTGAAGTAGATGGTGACGCAGCTGAAGCTCTCGGGCAATGCGCTCAGGCTGCGCTTCCGCTGATCTGCTACCTGCGCCGGAAGTGCCAGCCGCACGACTCTCGCTAGCACCCACCTGCAGCGGCGTGCTCTCGGCGGACATGGCGGTGAATCCGACTATGTCGCTGAAGTAGATGGTGACGCAGCTGAAGCTCTCGGGCAATGCGCTCAGGCTGCGCTTCCGCTGATCTGCTACCTGCGCCGGAAGTGCACGCCGCACGACTCTCGCTAGCACCCACCTGCAGCGGCGTGCTCTCGGCGGACATGGCGGTGAATCCGACTATGTCGCTGAAGTAGATGGTGACGCAGCTGAAGCTCTCGGGCAATGCGCTCAGGCTGCGCTTCCGCTGATCTGCTACCTGCGCCGGAAGTGCACGCCGCACGACTCTCGCTAGCACCCACCTACAGCGGCGTGCTCTCGGCGGACATGGCGGTGAATCCGACTATGTCGCTGAAGTAGATGGTGACGCAGCTGAAGCTCTCGGGCAATGCGCTCAGGCTGCGCTTCCGCTGATCTGCTACCTGCGCCGGAAGTGCACGCCGCACGACTCTCGCTAGCACCCACCTGCAGCGGCGTGCTCTCGGCGGACATGGCGGTGAATCCGACTATGTCGCTGAAGTAGATGGTGACGCAGCTGAAGCTCTCGGGCAATGCGCTCAGGCTGCGCTTCCGCTGATCTGCTACCTGCGCCGGAAGTGCACGCCGCACGACTCTCGCTAGCACCCACCTACAGCGGCGTGCTCTCGGCGGACATGGCGGTGAATCCGACTATGTCGCTGAAGTAGATGGTGACGCAGCTGAAGCTCTCGGGCAATGCGCTCAGGCTGCGCTTCCGCTGATCTGCTACCTGCGCCGGAAGTGCACGCCGCACGACTCTCGCTAGCACCCACCTACAGCGGCGTGCTCTCGGCGGACATGGCGGTGAATCCGACTATGTCGCTGAAGTAGATGGTGACGCAGCTGAAGCTCTCGGGCAATGCGCTCAGGCTGCGCTTCCGCTGATCTGCTACCTGCGCCGGAAGTGCACGCCGCACGACTCTCGCTAGCACCCACCTGCAGCGGCGTGCTCTCGGCGGACATGGCGGTGAATCCGACTATGTCGCTGAAGTAGATGGTGACGCAGCTGAAGCTCTCGGGCAATGCGCTCAGGCTGCGCTTCCGCTGATCTGCTACCTGCGCCGGAAGTGCCAGCCGCACGACTCTCGCTAGCACCCACCTGCAGCGGCGTGCTCTCGGCGGACATGGCGGTGAATCCGACTATGTCGCTGAAGTAGATGGTGACGCAGCTGAAGCTCTCGGGCAATGCGCTCAGGCTGCGCTTCCGCTGATCTGCTACCTGCGCCGGAAGTGCACGCCGCACGACTCTCGCTAGCACCCACCTACAGCGGCGTGCTCTCGGCGGACATGGCGGTGAATCCGACTATGTCGCTGAAGTAGATGGTGACGCAGCTGAAGCTCTCGGGCAATGCGCTCAGGCTGCGCTTCCGCTGATCTGCTACCTGCGCCGGAAGTGCCAGCCGCACGACTCTCGCTAGCACCCACCTGCAGCGGCGTGCTCTCGGCGGACATGGCGGTGAATCCGACTATGTCGCTGAAGTAGATGGTGACGCAGCTGAAGCTCTCGGGCAATGCGCTCAGGCTGCGCTTCCGCTGATCTGCTACCTGCGCCGGAAGTGCACGCCGCACGACTCTCGCTAGCACCCACCTACAGCGGCGTGCTCTCGGCGGACATGGCGGTGAATCCGACTATGTCGCTGAAGTAGATGGTGACGCAGCTGAAGCTCTCGGGCAATGCGCTCAGGCTGCGCTTCCGCTGATCTGCTACCTGCGCCGGAAGTGCCAGCCGCACGACTCTCGCTAGCACCCACCTGCAGCGGCGTGCTCTCGGCGGACATGGCGGTGAATCCGACTATGTCGCTGAAGTAGATGGTGACGCAGCTGAAGCTCTCGGGCAATGCGCTCAGGCTGCGCTTCCGCTGATCTGCTACCTGCGCCGGAAGTGCCAGCCGCACGACTCTCGCTAGCACCTACCTGCAGCGGCGTGCTCTCGGCGGACATGGCGGTGAATCCGACTATGTCGCTGAAGTAGATGGTGACGCAGCTGAAGCTCTCGGGCAATGCGCTCAGGCTGCGCTTCCGCTGATCTGCTACCTGCGCCGGAAGTGCCAGCCGCACGACTCTCGCTAGCACCTACCTGCAGCGGCGTGCTCTCGGCGGACATGGCGGTGAATCCGACTATGTCGCTGAAGTAGATGGTGACGCAGCTGAAGCTCTCGGGCAATGCGCTCAGGCTGCGCTTCCGCTGATCTGCTACCTG
This sequence comes from Incurvaria masculella, assembly GCA_946894095.1. Classification (NCBI taxonomy): domain Eukaryota; kingdom Metazoa; phylum Arthropoda; class Insecta; order Lepidoptera; family Incurvariidae; genus Incurvaria; species Incurvaria masculella. Next base: position 11,969,707 of record OX335647.2, read on the forward strand.
CGCCGGAAGTGCCAGCCGCACGACTCTCGCTAGCACCTACCTGCAGCGGCGTGCTCTCGGCGGACATGGCGGTGAATCCGACTATGTCGCTGAAGTAGATGGTGACGCAGCTGAAGCTCTCGGGCAATGCGCTCAGGCTGCGCTTCCGCTGATCTGCTACCTGCGCCGGAAGTGCACGCCGCACGACTCTCGCTAGCACCCACCTGCAGCGGCGTGCTCTCGGCGGACATGGCGGTGAATCCGACTATGTCGCTGAAGTAGATGGTGACGCAGCTGAAGCTCTCGGGCAATGCGCTCAGGCTGCGCTTCCGCTGATCTGCTACCTGCGCCGGAAGTGCACGCCGCACGACTCTCGCTAGCACCCACCTACAGCGGCGTGCTCTCGGCGGACATGGCGGTGAATCCGACTATGTCGCTGAAGTAGATGGTGACGCAGCTGAAGCTCTCGGGCAATGCGCTCAGGCTGCGCTTCCGCTGATCTGCTACCTGCGCCGGAAGTGCCAGCCGCACGACTCTCGCTAGCACCCACCTACAGCGGCGTGCTCTCGGCGGACATGGCGGTGAATCCGACTATGTCGCTGAAGTAGATGGTGACGCAGCTGAAGCTCTCGGGCAATGCGCTCAGGCTGCGCTTCCGCTGATCTGCTACCTGCGCCGGAAGTGCACGCCGCACGACTCTCGCTAGCACCCACCTGCAGCGGCGTGCTCTCGGCGGACATGGCGGTGAATCCGACTATGTCGCTGAAGTAGATGGTGACGCAGCTGAAGCTCTCGGGCAATGCGCTCAGGCTGCGCTTCCGCTGATCTGCTACCTGCGCCGGAAGTGCCAGCCGCACGACTCTCGCTAGCACCTACCTGCAGCGGCGTGCTCTCGGCGGACATGGCGGTGAATCCGACTATGTCGCTGAAGTAGATGGTGACGCAGCTGAAGCTCTCGGGCAATGCGCTCAGGCTGCGCTTCCGCTGATCTGCTACCTGCGCCGGAAGTGCACGCCGCACGACTCTCGCTAGCACCCACCTACAGCGGCGTGCTCTCGGCGGACATGGCGGTGAATCCGACTATGTCGCTGAAGTAGATGGTGACGCAGCTGAAGCTCTCGGGCAATGCGCTCAGGCTGCGCTTCCGCTGATCTGCTACCTGCGCCGGAAGTGCACGCCGCACGACTCTCGCTAGCACCCACCTGCAGCGGCGTGCTCTCGGCGGACATGGCGGTGAATCCGACTATGTCGCTGAAGTAGATGGTGACGCAGCTGAAGCTCTCGGGCAATGCGCTCAGGCTGCGCTTCCGCTGATCTGCTACCTGCGCCGGAAGTGCACGCCGCACGACTCTCGCTAGCACCCACCTGCAGCGGCGTGCTCTCGGCGGACATGGCGGTGAATCCGACTATGTCGCTGAAGTAGATGGTGACGCAGCTGAAGCTCTCAGGCAGCACGCGCAGCCCGCGCTTCAGTTGCTCCGCCACCGGCGCTGGCAGCATCTCCACCAGCAGCGCCTCTGCACCACATTCACATTTGAATGCATATGTACAGCCCAGATTAAATTTATCTTTCAAGTCATACAATGTTTGATTATTGTGTTGAAACGAAATGCTTATGTTCAAGTTGTGACTCGAGTCAGTCACTAACTGGCGTTAGAACAGAGAAGAAGCTCTTATTCTTATCAAATGGTAGTATGATTATGGCGTGGTTGCAAGGGCAGAAGCCTTGTCAGAAGCAGGAGCACCTCAATGCAAGAAGCTGCAAGTAAGTTTGTTAGGTGAAAAACAACGTGTGAATATGTGAATGAATTATGCCGGCGTGTCCGGCATATTCGAAAGTCTATTAAGACCCGCCTCTTCAACTATCTAGCCAGTCGGCTCTCCACGTCGAAGTAACTTCGACCTTACACCTCCTGTGCCCTAAGTAAACTTCATGGAGGAGTGAGGTAGAGGGGAGATGGTCTAACCAAACTGGGTCTGTGGCCACCAAGTCAAAGCCCACGTGATAAGAAGGTGTGGCTTAGCGACATTCGCGACATGGCGCTGGCGGTGTTAGGTTGTGGGACAATATTATGGTCTACAGCGCAATTTTCCGCGAACAGTCGATTACACGATGAAATTTTGTGTAAAATGTTGCAAACATTACACAGGACAAAATAATCTAAAGTTTGTAGGTGGAATTTAGTTTTATTTGTCAGTAAAACACCTCAAATTTTATAATTTGAGTCAATATTCGACCATTGTATCGATGTATCGCTCTTGCTATGTGCCGATAGATGGCGCGCAATGATTTTATTTGTACGGTAAGAAATATTGATCTCATGATGCAAATTTTTATGACATTTTTAAATTAAAATTATTTATTAAAATATGACATTTTTAAATTAACCATCTAGTTGTAGTCTTGTAAGCACTAAGAATAGCTCTCGGAATAGCTGCTACCAGAATACTGGTTCTGCCGGTAAATGGATTTAGCACAAAAGGCGGAGCTTGAAGCCCCACCATGAAATGTTTTTCCCCCCGCTTCCCCGCGCAGTGTCACGCTGTGTTCCTTAGCTATATGAGCTAGCAACACCTCTCTACCTAACTCCTCATAATACATACCTACATAAAACTTATAGAGGAACATCTTTGCTTAATCATCCATTGAAAATAGTCAGCATTGTTCTTAGTGGGTAGATTCATTGCCATGCTTACATGTTCTGTTTCTATATTATTTTTTCACGATACATTTGATCCACGCTTACCAGTCTTCTTCTTCTCCTCCTGCAGCAGGTCAGTGCGCTCGTCCACCAGCGCCTCCAGGTTGTTGGCGTACTTCTCCATCATCGCCATCATGTTATCGAAGATGTTTGGCTTCCTGAAACGGGCGCATTTGCACATTGGATATTTTCCCCTAAGCAATCTTTGTACACGGCCAAGAACACGTGAACGTAGGGAATGTGTACCGACATGCCCTTCCTGAGCGGGCGCAGGCGCGTGCGCACGGTCTTGAAGTCGGGCCGCGCGCTCGCTTCCTCCGCCCAGCACTCGCAGCAACACTCGCGCACGAACTCGAAGCAGCTCTCCAGCGGCTCCAGCGGCGGCCTGCGCAGCGCAACTCATTTACTACGAACACTCCTTCGTGCCCCTCATTCGGTATGTATTATTAGCGCGTCAGCGAGACCGCTGTGCAGCAAGAAGCAGGGAGGGTGGGAGGATGAATGTTGCTGCCCAACGCTGATCGAACCTCCATTTACATGTTTTTCCCACCTGACGTATTTTTTGTGCAGAGCGTTCGTTCTCGCGCGTTAGGCTAGTCGCCTTTGTGGTGGTTGTTCCGCTGTAGATATATACGTATTTACCCATTCATTGATTAACACTTGGTCCGTAAAATGAAACCAGATACAATCTCCAATTGCATACAGAACATAAACATCTAAACGTAGGTACTAAAATAGTCAGTCAGCATCCGTTGCAGGGATGACAACCATTGTGGAACAGTTTTTGTTCCTGTCTCCAATTCAGGGCGCGGCAATGGGATTCGGGCCGGGTGTCATCAATGATGTATGAAGCTTCATGCAAGTAAATTTTTTTAAAGAATATTTTTCTAAAGCCTAATGGCCTTTTTCACCTGCTGCTGATTAGCTTAATCACCACATATTAAGGGCCTTTCTTAGCAGCTTGCAATCAATATCAGTACAAAGTTATCAGCAATTTAGTATAATAAAGGCCCTTTAAGTGTCGATTCAAATAAAGTCTACTAATAGATAACTCCATTTTCTAGCGTTAGCTTTATGATGGTTATGAGAGCGTCATTCAGTTGTAGTTATCCGGTTATAGATTCCGAGGCTAACTTGTCAGCCTTCGGTAGCTCAGTGTGTGACGCCTCGCGATTCGATAAGCTAGGGAAGCACCTCTGAGCGCGCTTAGGTTCTGGATGGGTGACCATTTTCAACCGTTGAGGCTGGCTATGGTTCGGATTTCACGTAAAACTGTAGGTCCCTTCCTTACTCACTAGGTGCAGGGCTAGCGCCCTCCAAAATTTTTAGCTTTACCACATCTTAAAAATCACAATCGCAGTAATTGTATAATGTATTTATAGAGGGCTACATGAGTCTAAGGGCTGAGTGCACGAAAAGACAAAAAATCAAAATCAACGTCAACGTACAAAATCACGTCACTTTGGGTGGACAGTATGGAAGGAACTCCATGCGGTTTACAAAAGTGACGTGTTTGAACATTGATTAACTCGGCCGTCTCTTCGTGCAATCGGGGCTAAGCCTTTCGATTTATTACTAAAGTGCTGATTATCTTGTACTGTTATTGATTGCTAGCTGCTAAGAAAGGCCAGGTAAAGAAGACCCTAACTATTCTTATTAAACACAAATCAGCCATCGCCCTCTCAACAAGTTCAACGCCCTCCAATTTCCTCTGGGTCCTTTACCGCCCCAGCTGTAGACTTTGAGCGCCCACTAGGGGGCATTATCGCCACTTTGAGAAAGGCTGGTCTAGATCGACACCTACCTACCTGTATGGCGTGTGTCCCGGCGCGGCGGAGGCGACGAGCGCCAGCAAGTCCTCGGGCGGCGGCGCGTGCGCACCGAACGCGCCCTGCCGCGTGTGCAGCTCGTACAGCACGAGCGCGAACGAGTAGACGTCGCCGGCGGGGGAGCCGCCCGCCGGCGCCGCGCGCGCGCCGCTCGCCGCGCCCCAGCCCGCCGCGCGCAGGTGCTCCGGAGCGCAGTACACCAGCCCTGATCGAACCGAACCCTCATTGTGCTGTCCACACGGAATAAGTCATGTCTGCCCGTCCGGTGCTTTCCAAAACCTAGTTTAAAAGTTCCTAGATCAAAATCGTGAGATGCTTTTATGCGACCTTTATTTCAATCATAGTCTTCTCACAAGGTCTTATCTCTATGAGATTTCATTCATTACATTTATCCTTTCGACCCTAGCACCAATTTGGGTTTGCTGGTTATTGGGCGTTGGAAATCCGTTGATCAACGATATTTTTTGTATCGCGGGAATCGATGGGACTGGATGGGGCCATCCTAGTTGGGTTTTTGTCCGAATGGCCCAACGGTTATCGATTATTTGCCCAACCATATGTATTGTAGGGCCATCGTTGGATATTTCTAGGGAAATCTGCTGCCACTTGCCCGACCATATGTATTGTATCTGGCACCTCACGCGTGACGTTGCAGGCAGCGAGAATGAAAGGACGGGAATAACAATCGAAATTGTATGGAGGCGGAGGCGAAGGCACTTTACATATACTGGCGGCAGGGCCAGTCAGTGAGTTCGCTTACAAATTAGCTCACTACTGATTTTCTCGAGTTCTAACGACATGTCAGATAACGTAGGACACAGGGAGCTATTTATTTTATTCAGCGAATACAAAATGCTTGCATAAGATATTGCTATAAGGTTCCCAGGCGAGCCCATGTTACTGCGGTCTATAACACCAACGGTATTCTTAAGATGAAAGCGCGGCGACAGCTACACTTCCAGTGTTTGGTTTTTAAAGTTATAAAGAAGCATACTCCTGAATACCTGTATAAAAAACTCACCTGGACACAAAAAACGCACGGGCATAACACCCGGGCACAGTGTTTCCCATTACAGGTCCCTAAGCATCACTCTGCTGCCTTTAGAGGCAGTTTCAAGTACGCTGCCACTAAATGCTGGAACAATATCCCACCTCCGATCAGGGCAACAACGGGTCTTCCAGCATTTCAACATGCGTGCTTGAGACTGCTCCTGGGGCAGCAGAGAGATGCGGCAATCTAAAAAACACTATAGCTTTATGAAAATAAAATTTAAATGATGAAACAAAACTTTAACACTAACACTAAAACTAAAAACGAAAATTAATAACAATAATAAGATTCCAGTTCTATGCAAACTCACAATCCTGCATTAATTCCTACCTTAGCAAAGCTCACACACAAAACCTATGTACATACACATCTACACTCTTAATAGTTACATATTATATGTTAAAAATATTCTAGTGCGCTACCAGTGCAAACTTAAAGTTTACTTTTGTGTTAGTATTATCGCAGCACTCCTCACCCACGTACGAGGTGAGCAGCGCGACGCCTCACAATTTCACATATAATAAATTTATTGGCAGGTACTTGCTGAAAATCAGCACCTTGCAGTCAGCTCAACTCAGGTAGTACTGGCCGCTTAGGAATTATGCTGAGCTAGCACCTTTTGGTATACAATTACCTCATTAGGATGCATTAAATGTATGATAGGTTATTTTTAAACATTTCTAAATTGTACCTAATTGTTGTTTTTGTTGCCAATAAAGAATTTGAATTTGAATTTGAATTTGAATTTAGTTCAACGAAAAATCGATGTTGGGCGTCCCGAATTCTCAAGCGAACTACATAACACAGTAAGACGTGTTCCACTAACTCGACACTACGCTGCCGCCATACGAATGAGTTTCTATCGGTCCTTCCATGCTCGCTGGATACGGGTTATCAAAAGGAATTAAGTAAAAACATATTATATTCAACATATTATTACTTAGGCGTAACCTAAAAAAACCCACCAGGTGCGAGTCGGACTCGCACACGAAGGGTTCCGCACCATCAACACCAAAAAATCACGTTTCATATTTTTTCTTATTTTACCTATTTGTTGTTATAGCGGAAAAATAAATACACACTTTTAAAATAAATAAAAAATGTCGGCTGCCTACCTATTATGAGATACAGTCCTATGACAGACGGACGGACGGACGGATAGACGGACGGACGGACCTTGGAGGCTTAGTAATAGGGATCCGTTTTCACCCTTTGGGTACGGAACCCTAAACATGATGTGTTTGTTATCATCACTGCTGGTAGAGCTACTCACCGTCCATGAGCGCGCGGACGGCGTGCGCGTCGGTGGGCGGCAGCTCGCCGCGCCGGAACGAGCGCAGCCCGAAGTCCGTCAGCTTGAGCACCCAGCGCGAGTCCACGAGGCAGTTGGCGGGCTTCAGGGCGCCGTGGAACTGAATCGGCGACTCGTGCAGAAATATCATACCCTGCAAATACATTGTTTCTGTGCTAAGCGCGGCATGTGGCGTGCGCCAGGACCTCATTGAGAAGCCCGACGCCGCCCATGGGTTTTTGAACTTTCAGGGGGACTGCGAAAACCATGTCGGCCGCCAAGGTGCTTCTTTACTGACATTGATGACTAATACCAAACTGAACGTCAGAAATTAGCCTAACACACTACATGTAAACCAGGTGTCATGCCAAGACCTTCCTTTTATTGTTCGGCTACATTGAACTGAATGGAAAACACGGACAATTTTTATTGCTGTTTCGACCATCGTTCATTCAATGCGATGGTACCAAACCGGTCGGGATTAACCCTACCACCTAGTAAGTAAGGAAGGGGACCTACAGTTTTACGTGGAATACGAACCACGCCCAGCCTCAACGGTTGAAAATGGTCACTCATCCAGAACCCAACCGCGCTCAGAGGTGCTTACTCAGATTATCGAATCGTAAGGCGTCGCACCACTGGGCGGGTACTTGGGGGAAATACCTCGGCGGGGAGTCCATGCCATTGTTTACAGAAGGAAGGAATATTTAAATGATCGGTCGGTTCTTATTTTCGGAATGTCGACAGTGAATGGGTGCATTCTCTGCCTGTTCCGCATTGAGCGATTGTAAAAAGGGAACGAAAGAATAGGGGGACAAATGTGATGGGCAATTAACTACGTAGGAGGTTTTATGGCCATCCCATCCTTGTTCATTATTAGGAAACGGTGAGGGCGCAGCAGCAGTCGTGAACGTATAACGTAACGTGTAGAGCAACAATGAAACTTGAAATAACTTGAAAGACATCAAAAAAATTAGAGGGACTGAAATCAATAACATGGACATGTCATGGGCCTTTTTTTCTTATCGTATTTTACGAGTAAAAGTGCTAGCATGTTTAATTACTAAGTAGGTTTATCTCAATGTTTAGGCCCGATTGCACGAAGAGACGGCTGAGTTAATCAATGTTCAAACACGTCACTTTTAGTTAAATGCATGGAGCTCCTTCCATACTGTCCATACAAAGTGACGTGTTTAATCATACGTTGACATTGATTTTGACGTATTGTCCTTTCGTGCACTCAGCCCTTAGCGTTTTCTTATAAATGTGTTTGAGGATATGAACTCTCGTTGGATGAAGGCCACCTCCAACTTCTTCCACGACTCTTTAACTAATCTTCATCATAAGATTCTCTTCGTAATAAGACGCTCTTTTTTGCTTTTTTTATTGTACGGTAAATTTGTTGGGAAAGTGATCCGGTCATGTGGAATCAAAGTCCATAGACGCGACTTCTGTAATATCGATTTAGCTAGGAACTTCTAGTATGAGACTCTTTCCATCGAAAATCAAGCAGCTTAGAAGCCAAGTTAAATTCGGCTGTTACCCTGGACATCGGATGGTCGTCATGCTAGTGCTGTGCTTACCCTGATGATGTCTCCGACGAGCGACGCCACAAACATGTTGTCCAACTTGAAGTCGTCGTTGTCCAAAATGTCCTGCGGCAAGCGAGTTCGTTTTTAAAGCCATTGCTTATATTGGAGACACGGTAGATATGCAGGCATATGCCTACCTCGTGACGAGCGACACATTATGGGCATTACTGCCATTTACATTTTTTCTACAAACGTAACATAATTCTTCGAGAGCTATAACTATAATATATATGAAAATAGCCTTCAGGTAACAATGAAATAGCTATAGCTCGTAGTTAAGATGAATGGGGACTTAATTTCCATGCCAGAGGTCCTGGAGGATGCAATTCCTGCCTCGTTCATGCATCAGTTTCTTTCTTACTGAGTTGGATAAGTGAATTTCGTCATATATTCGAGCTGTTACATGGTTCGGAATCCATGTAAAACTGTAGGTCCCCTTCCCCTACTAGGTGGTAGGGTTAAGCCAGCCAGGGGTGGCATTGGATGAAAATATGGTCGAAGCGGCCATAAAAATTTAACGTTCTGTTAAGTTCAATGTAACCGTGCTCATAAAGGAAGGCTCGTGAGAAATGGACGGCAGTGCATTGGACTAATATCATGGCTATTAGCCATCTATGTCCAGTTACATAAAAAACAGACCTGAGTATAAATGGTTACACTTCCACTGTATTATATATTACTGTGTATATATTACTGATACAGTTGTACCTTTTACAAGGAATTAGAGATAAGGTTTGTACATGGTACTCACAGTATATTTACCCACCTTGTTTCCAAACACTATGTTTATTTATAGTTCCAAGTCAGCTGAAAGCTCTGATTGTGTCGCTTCTATCCTCGTCTGATGTTCTTAGCTTTTTATGAATTCACGGCTAGTGTATTTTTGGTGCGGACCCCTTCCATTTGGCTACTACGGGTTTTTTTAAGGTGGCCCAACCCGCTCATCTACCCATACAAAAGGGGAAAGAAGATCACGCCCATATTTCTTGTCAGAGATCCAATTTTTTTCTCAAAATAGCTTTATTTGATCGAACTAGATGTCTGATGACTATTGGAATTGTAAAATTGTGTTTGGTTTCTAAGTTATAAGGTTCGAAAGTTCGAATTTTTCGCGCGTTTTATACAATAACTTTGGAGGTGGATTACGTAATGATAAAGTAAGAACATCTTAAAAAGATTAGTCAACAGACATACCTTATTTAATCAAGATTTATGATCTATTTGGTTTTTGTTAGATTTTTTACTACAGCGGTCGTGGGTTACTCTTAGCTATAAGTCGTTTTGAAATTAAAATTTTCGTAAATCTTACCAAATCATACACTATGCACATTGTCTTTTTTGTGGACATGTTGCATCTTCCTCATCACGGAGCCTGTCTTATTCTTTGAAACAGAGAAGGTCCCAGAGCGCAATAGCACGGTTTTGTACCGTGCCCGCGAATGAATTAGGCCCGCCGGGTTGGGCCACCTTAATAACACCAGAGTGCACTATCTCTGGTTAGCGATATCTATCCTTAGTTAATGACATAAGAAGAAAGAAGAGAGATATATCTTAACAAGAACATCGATGTCGCCAAATGATGGTGCACTAAAGCCATCAACGACGCACAGATGTGCTATTAGAGGACAACATATTCAATCAGTGCGAGCACTATTCGTTATTCTGTGGTGCGAGATTCCGTTGAATGTTGTAGCATTCGGGAATGTTGATGGGGTCTGATGCGAGGCGGGGCGGGGCGGGCACCTTGAGGCTGCCACGCGTGCAGTAGTCGGAGATGACGCACACGTTGGGCGGCTCCGTGCACGCGCCCACGAACGCGTTCACGTTGTCGTGCTGGATGTCGCGCATCTGCCATATACACACAACCCACACGTTATTGATCGCAACCACGAAAATGAAACCCCAACATTCATCATTGTACCTATTACCCTCTTTTCATTTTGTCATATTTCTATTGGAACACGTGTGCAATACATATAACCAATAACGCTAAAAAGGAATGGATGTAAGATGGTGATAGTTCACTCTGATATTTTACGTCACTTAAAGCGACTCCATAATCGAATTATTGGTTTTACAAAGAAACATTCATTAACACATGATGAGAAAATTTTGGAATGCTTTTTAGTGTTCCATACCCAAAGGGTGAAAACGGAACCCTATTACTAAGCCTCCGCTGTCCCTCCGTCCGTCCGTCCGTCCGTTCATCTGTCAGAGGGCTGTATCTCATGAACCGTAATAGTTAGGCGGCTGAAATTTTCACAGAGTATGTGTTTATTTTGCCGCTATAATAACCAATAGTTTCAGTTTCAGTTTCTTTATTTCCTCCATTAGATGTATATTACACACTCGGATTCGTCATTTTTTTCCTGTCGGTTCGATTACTTCTGGCGAAGAAGAGCCGACAAGAAACTTCGTCAGGTTGGTCATTGCATTATTATTTTTTTCAGTGATACTTACAAACTAGTTTACAGTGATCGATTGATTACTACTGCTCACAAAGAACATTATTATAAGAACATTATATACATTGGTGAGGAGCAAACTCTTGACTACTATAATGACATCTTATTCTAAATTAATAGGAATTATGATCTAAATTATTCAGGTGTAAAAAGCCAAATAGGTAAAATTTCAAAGTAATAGAAATTAAAGGGGGCCCCCATACAAAAAACCTGATTTGTTTGTGTTCAATCTTGTACGATGATACGGAACCCGAGTCCGACTCGTACTTGGCCGGTTTTTCAAAGTTCGGTTCTTAGTTACAAGAAACATCCATTTTACAACAAGACTATATGGCGTTTGCCTGAAAATGCTTTCTTATTACAATTGAATAACATTTATTTTAAATGATCTGAATTCGTAATGGTGTTACGAGCGTACTTATATACCAGCAAATATACATACTAAGTATATACAACCAGTATTACAACTATTAGTCTACATCTTTATCACATCTACAAGTGACGGCAGCCATCAGTCATTGTCCTTCCACAGCCTCTCCAATCAACCCCCGCGCGCCTCCAAACAAAAAGTCCATTATTCAAATGAGCTACACCAAGTAAACATGCCTTAGTAGTCGGCACTGGAACGGATTTATTGGAAAATAAATGTTTTCGGGTAAAATAAAGTACACATTTTTCCGCGGAATTTATGCATGGATGCCTAATACCAAACCTACAGCCATGATATTAGTCCACCTCACCACGTGTACTAGTGGGACCAGTTGCTATGCCAGGAGCTTATTGCACGGCTGCATGTAACTGGATGGAAAACACGGAGAATTTTAATTTCCCCTTTGACAGTGGTACCAAACTCGGCGGCGGGAAGTAAGGAAGGACTACCACTTAATAAAAGCAGCCAAGTCCGAGTCGGTCTCGCACACGAAGGATTCCGTACTATCGTACAAGATTTAACACAAAATAATCACGTATTTTTTTGTAAATTAAAGGCGGGCCCCCTTTTTTAATTTTACATATTAGTTGTTATAGTAGTATATTAGTCGTAACGGCAAAATAAATACACACTCTGTGAAAATTTCAGCTGCCTACCTCTTACGGTTCATGAGATACAACCTTGTGACGGACGGACCGACGCGCCGACAGCGGAAGCTTAGTAATAGGTTTCCGTTGGCACACTTTATGTACGGAACCCTGAACCACGAACGACAAATCCCTTAGTTGTCTCTTAGGGGAAGAAATACACAGGGACCACTTTTATGTACACTTTTTACACGTATTATTTAACATCCCACCTTTGACTGTTCCGTTTTTCTATTTCCCTGCATTAACATATCATCATATCAAGTACGCGCCTCACGCGCCTATTTTCCGACATTTCCCACAAATCTCCGCGCATGTTTAGACTGAGTGAGAGTGATTTATCCGAGTCACGACTCTCATAACTTTTACGGCTTTGTAAGTAAATTGCCTAGTTTATGTAGGTGGGTCAATCTTCGTGTATTTCTTTGACATCCTGATTTACTGTGCACACAACCAACACGATGAACCGTGTTTGCTGGGTCCAGCCGAAATAATCTTTGGAGATAACTTAGAAGTCGTTGCCCGATAATACGCAGTTAATTTAGAAACCATCTGTTCCGGTGGTTTGTACTATTGGATCAAGACAAACATTTGATTCAAGTCTAAATACAAACATTTTAAAACAGTAAGTTTACAGTGAAGAGCAAATGTACGGTGGTTTACTCTGAAACCTATATAACGTCAACCATAGATTAAAAGGGACTAATTAATTATTTATCTTTCCAGGGTTTACATTTGAAAGTAAACGACCGTACTATTGCTTAGTACTTAGACTCAGACGCTAATGCCGAACCTACACAAATTAAATAGATAGGAATGTTTCTAGACACATATTCAGAATATAAAGTCCTGGTAAGTAGAACGTCTTTCGCGAAGGACTCACCGCCTTGAGCTCCTTCTTCATTTCCCTGGTGATGTCGGCGCTCTGCTTGTGGACGCGCTTGAGCGCGAGCACCCGGCCGCGGTACAGCACCAGCTCGCAGTACACGCCCGATTAGCGGAAGTCCAGGTCGGGGTTGGAGCTGAGCGACACCTGGCTGATGCGCCCCGGAGGGTGGCTGCCTTGCTGGAAGGACTCACCGCCTTGAGCTCCTTCTTCATTTCCCTGGTGATGTCGACGCTCTGCTTGTGGACGCGCTTGAGCGCGAGCACCCGGCCGCGGTACAGCACCAACTCGCAGTACACGCCCGAATAGCGGAAGTCCAGGTCGGGGTTGGAGCTGAGCGACACCTGGCTGGTGCGCACCGGTGGGTGGCTGCCTTGCTGGAAGAAACCACGCTTATACACCGCCCCCTACCGAACCGTGCTCACTACGAAAATATGAATGTTAACTTCGAAGGAAACCCGATTAGTCTTTGAAATAATAGGGTTATTCTCTAACGTTGCTATTTAACCGACCAGAGAATAAAAGTCTACAATTTCTTGAATTGTCTGTCTTTTCTAAAAAAAAAAAATATTTTTGGCTTGAGACAATTACATTGTCTATTATGTAAATTAGCTGTAAATTTTCCATCGAATAATTAAATAATTATATTTTTTATTAAGGATTAAAAGGTCTCTGGACAAACGGACGGAGCGACGGACATGAAGAAATCATAAAGAGTTCCTCACTAAATCTGAACAGCAAGAGCTAAGAACACGGATATCGACGAGGTTAAGAAGCACTTCTATAGAACACAATTTTATGGACTTTTAGAACAAACGGCCATTATGTGTTGCAGAATCAAGACTTATTTTAAAACAATCTAGACTAGAGTGATACGTAGCAAGTAGGTCGTTGGAAATTAATATAAGCGAATCAAAATCTATCTACCTTATTAACACTGACAAGTTATGCTTCACAGCCTGGAACCATGTCAAACTTAACAACGATTAGAAAACTGTTGAAATCAAAACTTAAATCTAGGAAAGCTGTGGACAAACACTGTACTCAACATTCACCTGATCGTCGTTTTTGAAACAATAATAATATTCTGGGCTTATCGAGTCGAATTCTGTTTACTAACGATCTATTATAATTTCATCTCGTTTTTTCCTTTAGTCGCTTGTTTGCCCATGGCAGGAAATCCTTCCAACATGGAATATCTGGATGAAAATGATTTTATTTCAAGGGCCGTTAGGTTTCATTTACTTTAAACGGTACCATCGATTGCTCTGATACATTTTAATTCGTTTCGTGATGCCAACACTGCACGGCGAGTAGCAGAACCGCAACTAACTTTGTCACATTTGAGAAGTTTCGCGCGCTCGTTGAAGTAGAAGAATAAATACACGTATTGTTAGATTTTTTCCCTATATACTATTTTGATGTTGATTTTATTCATTCGAAGGGACGACTAGCTTCCTGAAAAACTTATGAGTCCTTCTAAAAGTAACAATTGAGCATTTCTTCGATTATTTACAATTTTTTATTAAATATTATTTACCTATTACATTTTAGGATATTAAATATTTTCTGGAGTCACCTCTAGATCCCCAATTAATGAGTATATGTTTGTTTAGATTTTGACTGTTGTTCGACATATTATTTTACGTTTACGGATGATGATCCTGATGATGTCCACAGCGTGGTGGACGAAACGTCGAGCTAAGTAAGTAAGCTGAACACTGTTTATGCGTAAACGTAAAATAATAGAATGAGTATATTTATTAAAAACTATTTAACCCATTAAGATGAACAATATTCATGAAAAAGCTGCATTATTTAGCGAACGCAAAGCGAAAATCAACCTTTTTATCTATGGCGAAAATCAATGAAAGAATATTAATTTCTGGCAGAATTTACTTTGTAGACTGGTACTTGGTTAGTTTATATATAAATATGTGACTCTCTCTCAGCAGCCCCATAGTTAGGATACTCACTTGAGAGTTGTTGTTGATGTTGTTGGAATGCTGGGCCGGATGGTCGCGGTCGGGGCGCGTGGAGCCGCGCGCGAGCCTCACGTCGCGGAAGTCGATCTTCCACAGCAGTGAGTCGAGCTCCTGCTCGTAGCGCCAGCCGCGGTACAGCGCCAGCGCCGCCAGCACGAGCAGGATCAGCGCACCGCCCGCCACGCCGGCGCCGATCTCGCCCACGTGGTCTGCGGGCACGACCGCATTGGTGACTAAGTAATAGGTAGACTTCCACAGAAGCGAGTCGAGCTCCTGCTCGTAGCGCCAGCCGCGGTACAGTGCCAGCGCCGCCATCACGAGCAGGATCAACGCACCGCCCGCCACGCCGGCGCCGATCTCGCCCAAGTGGTCTGCCGTCACGACCACATTGGTGACTAAGTAATAGGTAGACTTCCACAGAAGCGAGTCGAGCTCCTGCTCGTAGCGCCAGACGCGGTACAGTGCCAGCGCCGCCAGCACGAGCAGGATCAAAGCACCGCCCGCCACGCCGGCGCCGATCTCGCCCACGTGGTCTGCCGGCACGAACACATTGGTGACTAAGTAATAGGTAGACTTCCACAGAAGCGAGTCGAGCTCCTGCTCGTAGCGCCAGACGCGGTACAGTGCCAGCACCGCCAGCACGAGCAGGATCAACGCACCGCCCGCCACGCCGGCGCCGATCTCGCCCACGTGGTCTGCCGGCACGAACACATTGGTGACTAAGTAATAGGTAGACTTCCACAGAAGCGAGTCGAGCTCCTGCTCGTAGCGCCAGCGCAGCTTTTACAGCGGTTGTCAAAGCGATGTTTTCAACAGAAAATCTTCTGCTCGTCCCTGGCTGCGGTAATCTCTCATCCAATGCGGTGTGCAATACAGTAGAGTACACAGATTTTGCGTAATATTTCCAATTATGTGGCAACCTGCCTTTCGGGGGTGACAAAAAGTCGAATACAGAGGTCGTCGAAAATGTGCATCTCTTTGTCTTATTTGAACCCACTGCTTCCATTAAACATCGGCCAACGACATGAATAGTGTTTTTCCATCTTCTGCAAATAAAAAACCAAAACATTTCCTCTTCACACAAAGGCGCAACGGAACGTACAAATGGAATACAACTTGCCTTATTGCCTTGGCGATAAATTGCTTCGAAGCTCTTTGAAGCGATCACTTTGTTGCCTTTTCCGATGGAAAATAGAGTTTTAATAAACGTCACTTTCGTGCAGAGTGGAAGCGACTAGAAGTCCTTTGAATACGAATAAAGCTTCTCGGGGGGTCGTTAGAGAGCGCGGTGGGTCGGTTAGAGAGCGGTGGGCGGGGGGTGAGGGGAGGCGTGCAGGCGATGGGCTCGTTACTGAGTTCTGCTGTACATGGCCTTGTTGAGTGGGCTTTAGGTTTCGCGCTGTTTTATGATCGCAGCAGGCGGGCGGGCGGCGGCGGCGGCGGCAGTTACTCGGCGGGATACCGGAGCCCGCGACTAGCGATTCATTAGGCGTGAGCGAGGCTGTATCGCGAATGGATACTGATTTTAATTTAATTATATCACACGAATTTAATATTGCTTATAAAGGGCATGATAATAACCGATTGCGTTTAGTTCGATAAGGGCGTATGCGTATCCACAACGAATTTGGATATTAAAAAAAAAAATTGTAGATCAACATAAAGCTATGCTATGAATTTAAAACTGAACGTTCGTTGACTCTGAAACCTATACATTCGAGATCTCTCTTCTTCGAGATGTAGACGTAAACGGTAGAGTAAAGGGACTTAGGGTTTTTTTCTCCTTCTGGTCTCTAGTGTAACATTTGATCTTTGACTTCCGTACGGCTCTGTTAATCTAATTTCTCCAAACATGCAAATATGCTCAAAAATTCACAACAAATTCAAAACAAACAACGAGAGCGATTGTGTGTATTTACCGTTATATGAGGGTCAAAAGACGGATTGTCATTATCGGAGGATTATAACTCATATACTGTACCGTATATACCGTAATTTTACTAATATTGACTAATAATAATTTTGGACTAATAAAAAATAAACGAATAAAAAATTTGACAAGCGGCGGCGTACATTAATTCGTCGAATAGTTATCTCACTGATTTATCAGATATAAACTTTTAATTGTATTTTAAATTTCAATACAGTTATTAGCTATTTGTAAAAATCATTAAATGCGATTTCAATTACGTCCTTAGAGACCTGAATGCATTCCGTTGTTGTCGAGCCTCTAACTGCATTTCGTTGAAATTCGCTATTTGAGGAAGATACGCTTGCACACAGCACAGATCATTAGGCCGAAATGCAAGTATTAAAGTAATAGTGTGTAATACATTCTTAAATCTTAAAAATACTTATAAAGTTTTCCTGGCAAATGTTCTAAACATTCTGTGCAGAGTACTTTCCGCTGATAGACCTGCTGATGGATAAACGTCAGCATGATCAAATTTAATAATAGCGCGTAAATGCGGCTTTGGAGCTTACGTTAATGAAAAAAGTACTTACTGACGCATTTTTCCCCGCGGAAGCCACACACCGGCTCGGACAGCGGCGGCTTGCCTCCTACCCACTGGAAATCTCGTAATGGCTTCAGTTCCTGCGAAAACGGATACACATTTACCTGTCATTGTTTCTATATGTTAAATTTGTAACCATTTTGCAAGTGCCAATAAATAAAATTTCGACTGCTTAGAAGAAATAAATTTCACTACGTTAAAGGGTTCCGAGTTGTCCGCCACTTACAAAATTTCTTGCATACAACTAACAACAATTAATGGTAAGTGAAGCAAAAATCAATTACAAATATTGAATATGAATAAACGAGAAGTTGTAGTTAAATCATTTTCAGAACTACATATATATATTTTTAATTTAATTGTATTAATTTTATAACAAAAAGCTAATAAAATATGCCAGCAAAATAAGAGACCAGCCAAGTCAGGTTTATTGGTATTGTTGTTATAGCAATTTGAGTTTTACTCCGTTCCACCTTCGGAATCGAGAATATCACCTTGCATTATAAGTTTCGCTCCTTTGAGAACTTGTCCGTGTTGGAACCGGGCTGTTTTACTCGAATCTGCGAGTTCGAGTAAAACCATTGCTTAGATTAACCTGTAAAACGGACGAGCGGCCGCCGTTTAGCGGCGAGATACGGCAATACAGTAAGTAATTATTAAGTAAGGGGGGGGGGGGGGGGTATTGTGGGGCAATGCCCTACCTTAAAATACCAATGCCCTACCCTAAATTTAATGTTAGCTAAAGCGCTGCCGCTCTTCCGTATACTCGAACTCGTCATTGCGAGTAAAACAGCCTGGTACAGACGCTGGTCTGCGCCGATTACAGAGGGGTTACCATGGTGAATAACTCGCCAAGTGAATAGCAGGTGAACGGGCAAAAGAGTGATTAAATCTGACTTTTAGTTGCATTTAGTACCAACTGGTATACATTAATTCCTTGACCGACAAACGATTAGTTTGACAGTTGGCATTGTACGAAATGCAACTAAACGTCAGAGTTAATCACTTTCTTGCCGTTCACCTGATATTTACCAGGCGAGTTCACTTACGATGGTAACCCTTCAGTGTCACTTTTTTCGCGGGTAGTTTGCGAAATAAACAACTTTTTTTCCACACTGTCATTGAATTTCAATTAAATATATTAAATAAGTGCTGTTATAAAGTATTTTTAAGTTCATCTGTCCCGGGATACTGCCCGGATTTAGTGGAAGTGTGGGTGATCCAGGACATATTATAATTTACTAGTTCTTCCTTCCGCCAAGTGCAGTTAGATAAGATCGGGAGCAGCTTACGGGCAGGGTGTGCGAGGCGTGCGCCAGCGTGGCGAGCGGGTAGAGTCCGGGCGGCCGCGCGGGGTCCAGGCCCAGCAGCGTGTAGTTGCCCACCGCGTCGCCGTTCGAGTCCATGTGCACGAGGTATCTACGTCAAAATACGAAATACTATTGGGCCCACTGCAGGTTCCGTTCCAACCACAGAAATCGGAATTCCGATTTCTGTGGTTCCAACCCATGTACAACTGTACGTTCCCTTCCTCTATAGATGGTAGGGTTACGCCCGCCTGGGTTGATACCATGGCATTGGATGAAAAGTAGCAGCCATGAAAATTTCACCGTATTTTACATCCAGTTCAATGGAGTCGTGCTCATAAAAGGAAGATCCTGGCATGGTACCTTATTCCTCCGGGAATGTGATGTATTGGGCTAATATCAGAACGGTAGTTGGTGGTATTAGCCATCCACGTCAGGTTGCATAAAAACATCCCTAACAAGCAAAATGGTTGCATAATATAACTTAAACGCCTATCTTATTCAGCCTAAGGTAATATTAAAGGTACAGTAGGTGATTTTTTCAGTATCCTGTCATATAGAGCCGTCTTGTTCAGCATTTTCGTTACAGATATAGAGAAGACGAGTAAATATTAAGTAAATTGTAGGTCAAGTGTTTTGGGTATGGATAATGGATGTTACTAGCTAGAGCTAATTAGACAGCGGTTACTTTTTTTACCCACATGATACCACTTCTGAATGATAGACAGTAAAATGGGCCCCTTTTGCTGTCTATAAGTAATGAAACGGTAACGGTTATTAAACTTAGGTTGAATAAGTTACGCTGCCTCGACCACTATGTCAATAACTTTTGCTGGTTGGGTTATCGCTAATTAGTGGCTCGCGATATACGGATCATTTCTCGCGCCACGATCTCGCATGCGGGTGTCACAGCTAGGGAGTGACGTCACTGACCCCATGCAGCTGTTGTAGGTGGTGTCGCGCATCCTGGCTGCGAGCGCGCGCCCGTCGTTCGGGTCGGCGGCGTGGGCGCGCAGCTGCGCCGCCAGCGCCCGCGCGTACGTCCACACCGCGTCGTGCAGCCACGCCGCCTCCACGGGGATCTGCGCGCGCGTGCACATCACACTCGAGTCAAAAGTGGCACGTTCGGCTCAAAGTAACTGTCACACGCTATCGGATTGGTATTTATCAATAGGTACGATGTAGGGTGGTATATAATTTACTGATTATTACAATAAGGAAATGCGATGCGATTACTCATACCAATTGTCGAAAAAATTACTGAATGCATTAATATTAATATTTTAGGAAATTGTATATCATGGTATTGTTATTTACGGGCGGGTGACGGTCGCTGAGGAGGGGGCAGCTGCAAGATTCACGTTACGAAAGGGTGGCAGCAGCAGACGTGCTGACGAATCGGGGTGCTAATGACAAAGCGGCGAGCAGCGGAACGCCACGGTCAGGAAGGAGCGAATGCAAGCATCGTGCGCGGCTCGACAGGTGCGCGGTCCCGCAGCGGGCGCGTCAGGTACACGACCAATCTCACCTCCTTAGCGACGGGCGGGGAGACGGTGGCAGCGGAGGGGGCAGCTGCGAGGCTCACGTTGCGGAAGGGCGGCAGCAGCAGACGGCGGTTGACGCGGCGCGCGAACGCCGGGAATGCGGCGGCCGGCGAGGGCGCCACGGCCAGATAGGAGCAGAAGGCGAGCAGCGTGCGTGGCTCGACGGGCGCGCGGTCCCGCAGCGGGCGCGTCAGGTACACGACCAATCTCACCTCCTTAGCGACGGGCGGGGAGACGGTGGCAGCGGAGGGGGCAGCTGCGAGGCTCACGTTGCGGAAGGGCGGCAGCAGCAGACGGCGGTTGACGCGGCGCGCGAACGCCGGGAATGCGGCGGCCGGCGAGGGCGCCACGGCCAGATAGGAGCGGAAGGCGAGCAGCGTGCGTGGCTCGACGGGCGCGCGGTCCCGCAGCGGGCGTGTCAGGTACACGACCAATCTCACCTCCTTAGCGACGGGCGGGGAGACGGTGGCAGCGGAGGGGGCAGCTGCGAGGCTCACGTTGCGGAAGGGCGGCAGCAACAGACGGCGGTTGACGCGGCGCGCGAACGCCGGGAATGCGGCGGCCGGCGAGGGCGCCACGGCCAGATAGGAGCGGAAGGCGAGCAGCGTGCGTGGCTCGACGGGCGCGCGGTCCCGCAGCGGGCGCGTCAGGTACACGATCAATCTCACCTCCTTAGCGACAGGCGGGGAGACGGTGGCAGCGGAGGGGGCAGCTGCGAGGCTCACGTTGCGGAAGGGCGGCAGCAGCAGACGGCGGTTGACGCGGCGCGCGAACGCCGGGAATGCGGCGGCCGGCGAGGGCGCCACGGCCAGATAGGAGCGGAAGGCGAGCAGCGTGCGTGGCTCGACGGGCGCGCGGTCCCGCAGCGGGCCCGTCAGGTACGTGTGCGGAGCCTCCGCCGCGTACTGCTCGATGTCCACGCCCACCGCTACGTACTCGCCTGCATCCCGAACCACCCGCGAATACCACTTTGTTTAGGAGTAGTTCAAACATTTTGTGCAAGGCGACGATCTAGTATCAAAGTGTATCGATGACCCAGCAGTATTTGTCATTGAGAAAATGTTGATTTTGGGATGTTTCGATGTTAGAATGGTTGACAGAACCTATTTGGATGACAGAGTCGTGGAGAAACCTGAATTCCCCCCGAGTGAAGCCACTTGTAACAGCTAGATATGGTTCTAAAATTATGTTGTATGGCCTGTCGCCTACAGCGTTTAGCACCTGTGATCACTTAGGCCAAAATAAGCGGGTTCAAAATCTTATTGTTTTTTTTTATATGTGTATTATATTTCAATTGAATTGTGCATTTTCGTTAATAATACCGGTTACTCCATGGTTCGGAGCCCACGTGAAATTGTAGGTGTCACTTACCGTCTACTACAGCGGTAGCGGTAAGCTCGCACTTATTGGTACCATCGTATTGGGTGATAGGTGGTCGAATAGGCAATGAAAAGTTGTTCGTGTTTTCCATCCAGTTTAAGGTATCCGTGCTCTTATAATAGGAAGGCCCTGACATTTCACCTGCTTCGCTGGCTTCCAAATCAATTTTTTTCAAACGTTCAACTCAAAATTAAGGTCTCAATTTCACAGACCAATTGTGAATTCCAAAGAAATAAAAAAAATCTAAATGCGTTCAAGGATATGTTCGCCTAATTGAGCCTGTTGAATGTGGAAATTCGGCGATAAGGTAACGGAAAACCCGTATATAGTCTCAATGTGGTCACGGCTGTCTAATGAGGCTACACCCCCATCGCGACAATCGCGCATAGTAATCATTCTACTGCGGGCTTGCCTGGTTTAATTCGTTTGAATTCGTACACGCTTGACCGGTCTGACGGTAGGAACCATAGATAAAAGTAGAAACCTTTTTAATTCAAAGCGACCGGAAAACCTGCGTGGATTCCGGCACATAAAAACAGTGCAACGGGGCCACTGCATCTATTAGGGTGTTGTAACTACCGTATACAACGTTAAATTGTAGATTCTTACTTACTATTCCGGCTCGAGTGATATGCCAGAGGTTCATCAATCACTTTCTATCTCTTTCCGAGTTGGATAAGTGACTTTCGTCACGAATGCGAGCTGCTCTATGGGTCGGAATCCATGTAAAACGATAGGTCCCTCGTTCCCCTACTACGTGGTAGGTTTAAGCCGCCGGGGTTAGTGCCATCGCATTGAGTGAACTATGGTCGAAGCGACCATGCTTTCCTTTCAGGTTTATGTATCCCTGCAATATAAGGAAGGTCCTGGGTTTGTATTTTAAATAAAATAACGATTACGAATATCTTGGTAGTGTGTGGTATTAGCCATAGATGTATATTTACATAAAAAACCGGCCAAGTGCGAGTCGGACTCGCACACGAAGGGTTCCGTATCATCGTAAAAAAAACCAAAAAAAACCACGTTTTTTGTATGGGAGCCCCCTTTAATTTTAATTATTTTTAATCTTACCTATTTGTTGTTGTAGCGGCAAAATAAATACACACTCTGTGAAAATTTCAGCTGTCTACCTGTTACGGTTACTGAGATACAGCCCTGTGACAGACGGACGGACGGACGGACGGACGGACGGACGGACGGACAGCGGAGGCTTAGTAATAGGGTTCCGTTTTCACCCTTTGCGTACGGAACCCTAAAAACTGCCTGTGTTTGGAAAAGTACCGCCACATATAAAAACTTTAAACATGTTAAAAAGCTGATTTTCTTCACCTGGTTTTAGACGGTATATCTTGAAAACAAATATCCCGGATGCGACATGGACGTACACCGTCTCGTTCTCTTGTTAGAGAATGCTAACTTTTGTGGATACGTGAAATTTATGAGTCGGAAATATTTCAAGAGCCTTGGAGAGCCCGAGGGCCTCCAAAACAAATCTCTTGTTCCTGCGCTACGACTGGGGGCGGCGATTTCACTGCTGGAGGGCAACGGTCCGCGAAAATTTACGACTTTATTGATCTGATCTAGTGCGGCGGAGGAGACGGGATGTTTACTCTGTCACCGCGCGATTCCTTTTATTCGTTTATTATCCGCCCGACACCGCCACGCCTGCGCCGCACACAGGAGTAGTTATGAGTAAAAACTAGACCGAAAGGCAAAATACTCGAATCTTGTGAAAATATGCTACGACTATAATAATAACACTATTTATTTAAATTCAGGGTGGTAAATTTTGGTTTGGTAGACATTTAATTTTTGTATGATGTATAGCGATGTAAATGGTGTGCACCAGGCCTTCACCTAAGAGGTGTCCGTCATGCATATAGGCTTTTGAACTTTCTCGGGGGCTGCGATTAGGCCGATTCTTATCATATTTGAAGAACTCCGAGTTGTACTTTGGGGGAAAGCGGGAGTGCATTCTACAGTTGACCGTCCCTACAGACCAATATCTACAATATCGGTTTCTTAATATAGGTATTAAAATTAAATCACAGTCATTGCGATAATGCCCCACCCCTCCATTCATCGTGACAGCAGTCGGTCATTGAGTGTATAGTTTCTTAGTTGTCGGTGCTATTGTTCAGGTAATAATTTTAAATCATCAAAGTACAGTTTATGTTCAGTGGATACATCTTTATGGGACGTGTTAAGCTTAGTTTACAAATTGTTTTAGATGTAGTGTAACGTTTAATAATTCTTAATATCCGTTAGACGTTTTTCTAAAAACACGTGTTTTCTGTCTGAAAAATGTATTTTTTGCACGAAAACCTGTTTTTAATAAATGAATCGTTTTAAATACAAAATAATCCCAGTAACGTAAACCACACAATCATTTGAACAACTTTCGAGGATAAATACTCCTGTGTGCGAAACCGCCCGCCTCCATCGCCTCAGCGGCGCATCTAATGAAATCCTATATCTAACTCGTGGCGAGAATTGCAAGTTTGTGATTTGGGGTTCAACGGATTTATTCGGTTTTGGCATTTATTTCTTTTTCATCTTTTTTATGATGGCAGGATCAAGGAATTGCAAGTTACATTTTGCTCAAATTTACGAGATGCTTGGGTGCTCACTTCAAATATTTATATGTAAAATAGTTTCCTTTCTCTTCTGTGCATGTTATATAGTGCATTGGACTTACTGTGTTAAAGTGTGGTTTAGGCGTAGAATAAATATGATACTAGCATACCTATTTAGTTCAGGGTTGAGGTAGGTAGGTACACTACTAACCATTGACTAAAGACCGCGAACAATAATATAGCCGCAACCACTCATTCATGTTAAGATGTTGTTTTTCCCCGACTGGGTCACTTTCATTGGTTTTTCCCAACTCGTAATTTCTCAACCATTCAAAAACAAATGAATATTTCCAGTGATATTGTTCACCAGTTGTCCACACGATGAAACTGCGAATTAGTCTTGCAGCGTGGAGGTGGCGGCGGCGGGCGCCCCGTCGCACTCCACGACAGAGTATCTAGTCTAGTGTTACCCGCGATATGTGAGCATTCACCAGACAGGAAAATAGTCGGAGTAAAATAATAGGAAACTTGAGCTGTTATAACAAAAATGTACAACGGGACGAAGATAAATAGGGAGCTTATCTGGCTGGCGCTGTCTCGGACGCAGGCGCGGATCCAGGGTTTCGTTTAGAGGGGGCGGTATCCAAAGTTAGGCAATTTTCGAATAAGCAAAAAGGTTGTAAATCGAATATACCTAGCTGAAAATTACCAAGGAAATTCGAATCGGCCAATAAATAAATACACCGAATTAACCCAAATAGCCCAAAGAATTATGTTCAGCACAATGTCGATGAAAATTACGTAATTGCATGTTTTAGCTTTTAATACCGTGAAAATAGGCTCAGGGGGGAAGGGGGCGAATCCTTCTTGAAATTTAAGTATTTCATTTGTCGAAATAGTGCCCAGTCGTGATTTAGGGGGGGTATCGCAAAGCCCCCCCTGGATCCTCGCCTGCTCAGACTACGTACTGTGACATAAGTAATGTAAACGTACCAAAATAAATTCTAGATTGTTTTCCAACGTTCTCACCTTTATCCAGCAAATGCTGCGCATCGAGCGCCAGCATGAGTCCGATGTGGTCGTGGTAGTGGCCTATGGACACGTAAACTGCGAACAAAAGAGTAAAGGTTTATTGCATGTTCCATCTTCCACCAGCACAGAGCACACATTGTTACACGGAATTTTAAATCTAGGTAATACGTCACGCAATATGCTCCCCTCCCCTTGTATCGATACAAATATTTTGACACTACCTCCCCCCCGGACCAAAAATATGTATTTAAGTTGAGATGAGTTCATTACTAAATTATGCTATTATATGATATGAGATCGCATCGCAGTCGAAGATTTGCAAATAGATTACATAACACTTATTGAAGTGTTTGAGAATAGAGCCCATATACATGACTAGTCATAACTCATACGGTTATGTCGAGTAATTATTTGCACAACCTGTTAATATGACTAGTTATATGTATAAGGTAAATAGGTTTGTGCTGTAAGTTGTGCTAAAGTTATTTCATATACCTTATTGATAACTAGATTAAACTGCGATATAGGTATGAGCGTAAGCGGCAGCGTGAGGGACCCACCTCGCGTATCCTTGTACGTTTCACGCACGATGTCAAGGAAGGGGTTAGGCGAGTAGGAGTCGTGGTAGTAGGGCTTGCGGTAACTTCTGACGGCCTGTACGGCAATGTTCTGCGCGCGCGCCGCATCCATGATGGCCGCCGCCAGCCGCGAGAAGTCGTTGTTGGCGTTGGCCAGGTACACGAACACTACCTGCCGGAAACTGCGGGCTTAATTCACGAGTCCAGCGGAGAAACAGCTCCGTTGGGTTTTCACAATAAATGATGCTGTGGTAAGAGATGAATGAAGAGTTTTTGCTGTCATTTTTCTGTTAAAATAATGCAGCTCAAGGCTTAAGCCAGGTCGTGGTTGGCGTTGGCCAGGTACACGAACACTAACTGCCGGAGACTGCGGGCTTGATTCACGAGTTCTGTGGGGAACTACTCCGTTGGGTTTTCACAATTAATGATGCTGTGGAAAGGCATAAATGAAGAGTTTTTGCTGTATTTTTTCTGTGAAAAGAATGTAGCACATGGCTTAAGCCTAAGAGGTTCCCAAAGACGCCCATCACTTTCACAGGTGCTTTCGACATTTCACAGGGGCAGCGTCACAGATCATCTAAGTAATAGCTGCGTAAACCATGCCGACTGGAAATCTACCGCCAAATCTTTGAATATACGGCTCAGTTGTAATGTTTTTCGTCTGCAGTTTGAGTGGTTGTTCATGTTACCCACGATCTTTGTATTGGAGTTGTGATCCCCAAACACATCCGGGGGAACAGGGAAAACATTATCTATGTAGATGCACTGCGCCCGTGGCAGATTGATAAACAAGAGCTACTAGGAGGGCATGGTATGTGCAGAGTATCTCACGTGCATGAAGCGGAAGTGTGCGAGCACGGCGACGACGGAGTGCGAGATGGCGGCGTCCGGGGGGCGCGTGCGCGCGAACGTCGGGTACACGCTCTTGTTGGAGCACTCCACGTCGCGACAGTACTGCACCAGGGGAACAGACAGCAACATATCGAGTAACCGCATGCGGTTATTTTCGTTTCAGAATCAATAGGCGAGGGCTTGCTGCCAATGGTATAGTTAGTGGCGGATTTACCAACTGGCTGAGTAGGCTGGAGCCTAGGGCGGCAGATTTTAGGGGCGGCAAATTTGAGACCAACATTTTTTTTCTTGCTCCCCAAGCCCAAAGTACCATCTTCCCGGCCACATTTGAGGCCGGAAAGAGCGACTTTTGTAGCATGCTAGCCACAACGCGCTTGTGCGTAACCTTCCACATAACAAATTATGATTCAAGCAATTCAACAAGTAATAATTTTCACCACATCAATACATTTACGGAAAAGAGGTTGTGTAATTAGGACGATAGTACACAAATCATAACTTTACAGATGCAAAATAAATTGGAATTGTGAACTAGGGTATCGAAGTGTAGAGGTCGGTAGGGGCGGCAACATTTGATTTGCCTAAGGGCGGCAAATTTGTAAATCCACCCCTGGGTACATTTTTTTGTTTCGTCGATGTATAGAATATTTTGTTTTGACATGAATCATAGTGACAGACAGACTTTGAAACGCAAACAAAGTAAATGGATTGGAAAACAAGGTCCTTGAGATTTTTACCAGGTTTTACTCAACCATGTTCGTACCTTGAATATTCGGGAATGGTAATGGTTTCGAATTTTCTCATGAAATTATCCCGGTCATAAATGAAACAAAATTTACTGCGAACAGGGACTCACATAGCTGATCATGGGCAGGTTGAAGGCGGCAGCCATGCGTCCCTCGTGCACGCACGTCTCCTGCGGCCCGATATATCCCGACACGTTGGCAGCCCACAGCTCCGCCACCTGCCGACCACCGCCCACCAGGTCAAGAACCGACCTAACTCTGTGACTCCTTCACTATCAACTAGATCCATGACACCGAAATCTAACTGGTTCATCGTACAAATCGTTCAGGAAGCAGCCAGCCGGACGATTCGTGCACTCCACCCGATCTACCTCAACGCGGTCTAAGTACCAGATGTAAACAGAACGATGCACACCGAATAGATCTTTTGGCATCGGAATATACGAAAAAAAATTAATCGTAGACCCGTACAGGTCATCATTCAGAGTGAAACTGTCAAAACTTAGTAGGAGATTACCACCGGACTGACCATACAAAAACCGGTTTAGTCCGGCAATAGTTACTAAAGTTAGTGCGCCCACTCTGAATATGACAGGAAATATTTAGGAAAATATGCATTAATGTGTGCAGTCGCTGGAACGTTCACTAACCCCTCATTTCATCGCCTCCAGCTGCCTAAAATCCGATAGTTAACATTCGCTTACATTGCATTTTTACATGGTGTAACCGAAAGATAACTTTGGGATTTTTCTAGCTGGAGGTGGTGAAAACGCGCGTAAGTGCGTAGATATATCGAGTGTACCCGCAGCATGTAGGTTGCGCACGGTCTGCACACTGAATTGCCTAATTTTAAACAGCATAAACTGGCAAGAAGCATGCGCTGCATTTTGATAAACATCCATTACTAGGTCACAAATAACTTTAGCCATGAGGCGGCCGCATCCGCCAGTGTCGTCGTCTGTTCGTGTCGCGTAGGGTTTCCCCACGGATCATTCGAATTCTTTGGGTTTTCGACACTCTTGCAGAATCCGTTATTTTGACAGTTTATCGAAAATACAGTTAAATTAAACATGAAATTAAATGAAATGAAAAAATATTTTATTTTCAGCCATACGGTACAAAAAGGCGGAAATTAATGCCATAAGGCATTCTCTACCATTCAACATAACGGATACATAACATACACGGATAGGGTTTCCAACACATAGTTATGTGGTCTTAGGAACTTAACTAGATGCGTGCCTAAGAGTTAATCTAAAAGCGGAGCTGGCTTAAATGTTATTCAATGCAACCAATGCACTGCTGCTTTATATGCAGGGTCGATACAAATGAATTGTGCGAATGATCATCTTCCAAAGTTTGGCTGATGACCTGGAGGCATCAATTTTGGACGGTCCCTTCCTAACTCGATTAAAAAAAAACTCGATGCCGGCAGGGTATCCAGCTCAGCGCGTCCGTTAGTCAATATTACCTTGTGATTTGTGGATTCCTAAAGGATCTTCAAAGACCCCTGGTGACTTCCATTATCCTTAAAGGACTACCAAAGATTCCTAACGGATTACCAAAGATTCCTAGGATTGCCAACTGTCCGTGTCTGTCCGTCACAGCTGAGAATGCATATCTAGTTGATTTGCATTTTACGGTCGAGTCAGTCGTTGAAAACGCTGAGCGGAAAGGGTTTCGAGAGCCAGGAGTGGGTAATTTTTTACGAGGTTTTATTACAATTGGGCCATTAGATAAGAGCTGTCATCTATTTGGCCAGTTTGGTCCGAAGAACACTTTTAGCGTGGGTTTAACCCCACTTAAACTTTTTTTCTTTTATATTTCATTCTTAAAAAGAGTTTTAGGAATTTATAGGTTTAAGAATACCTAGAAATACTAGGTTGAACTGTATGAAGATTGCACCAATGAGCTTGATATTACCGTCAATGCCGCCGCACATGAACACAGAAAAAAAAATTGCTAACATAGGTATGCATTTTTTATTGAATTTGGGTGATTGAGTCAAGAAACAGAGCTGTGATGCAGCAGAATGTGACTCGCTCCGGCTTCAGACATGCGATTGCCAAGATATCAATTTCGTGTGGAGATGGCGACGAAGATGCGACGGTGCGAAGGCGGTGGCGGAGGCTGCGCTGAATGCTGATGAGCGGAGTGCAGGTGGCAGCGGAGCTCCCTTCAGATAACACCCCACCGACGTTGCCTACCGCGACGCCTCCGCCGAGCCCGAGGGGTCACTCACTCAAGGAATCTGGTGTACAATCGTTTGGGAATCTCAAGAATCTTAGGTGGGAGTCCGAGGAATCTGGTGGGAGTCCGGAGAATCTCGGAAATCTTATGTAATCCCGAGTAATCCTAAAGAATCTTGAAATCCCAAGGAAATCATTGGGAATCCTATCAAATTCATGGAAATCTCGGGTAATCTTAGGCGGAGTCCGAGGAATCCGATGGGAGTCCGAGGAATCTGGAAATCTTATGTAATCCCGAGTAATCCTAAGGAATCTGAGAATACCAAGGAAATCATTGGGAATCCTTTCAAATTAATGGAAATCTCGAGTAATCCTGGGCGGGAGTCCGAGGAATAGGAAAATCTTGGGTAGTCTCGAGTACTCCCAGGGAGTGTAGGAATCCTAAGCGAATCATTGGCAATCCGATCAAAGTCTTTGTAATCTCAGATAATCTTGTCGGGGTCGGACTAAACCGGTTGTATGCTTAGTCCGGTGCAATTCTAGTACAGTATGTAAGTTTTGACAGGTTAGTTCTGAATAAGACTGTAAAGGTTTTTAAAATAAGAGTACCTTATCTCGAGTACGTGAAATATTTACTAGGTTTTTAAATATAGACTTTTATAACGGCCCAGGCAAAGAAATAATCAACTTTGACCTAATGATGGCTGAGATACTAAGGGATTTCGAAAGATCGGAGTACCTCATCGTGAAGTTGAGTATGTCAAATATGTATTATGGCTTCAAAAATGGTATTGCATAATGCATCAGGCAAAAAAAAAAACAGGGCTGACCTAATGATCGCTGAGATAATACGGGATCTAATCTAACAATGAAAGCGCGGCCGTGGGCGCGGCCGCCAGTTTGCGAAGAAATCACGCACACGTGTGCGCACGAGTGTGCGCAGCGCGCACCCCGCGTGTGCCCGACGACACAATTCCAAAACATATTCAGCCGTATTCAGATTAAACCTGTAAAAATTTAGTACGGGATAAGCACCGGATTAACCAAACAAAAACCGGTTTAGTCCGACCTTAATACGCGTACTAAGCGAATAGAAGGTTATCATGCGTATACTACTTTTTAGGGTTCCGTACCGAAAGGGTGAAAACGGAACCCTATTATTAAGCCTCAGCTGTCCGTCCGTCCGTCCGTCTGTCACAAAGCTGTTACTCATGAACCGTAATAAGTACGTAGCTGAAATTTTCACAGAGTGAGTATTTAATTTTCCGCTATAACAACAAATAAGTAAAATTTAAAGATAATAAAAAAATACAAATAATATGATTTTTTGGTGTTAAATCATTTACGATGGTACGGAACCCTTTGTGTGCGAGTCCGACTCGCACTTGGCCGGTTTGTTTACTGTGTTTATTGTATGTATTTTGATTAAATAATTAGATGATTGTAGGTATGTTGTGAACCGAGCTCGGGGCGGACTAACTTTACTACGAAGTAAACCGGTTTTTGTATGGTTAGTCCGGTGCTAATCTCGTACCAAGTTTTTACAGGTTCACAGTGAATACGACTGCAAGGGATTTCGAAAAAGAAGAGTACCTACCTAATCGCGAATTTTTCTACGTGAAATATTTGCTAAGGTTTCAAATATAGCCTTTTATAATGACCCAGGCAAAAAAAAAATCAACCCTGACCTAATGATGGCTGAGATTCTAAGAGATTTCGAAAGAGCGGAGTACCTCATCTTGAAATTTAGTATGTGAAATATGTACTGTGGATTCAAAAATGGTATTGTATAATGCCTCAGGGAAAGAAAAAATCAGCGCTGATCTAAAGATCGCTGAGATAATATGGGATCTAATTTAACCGGATTCCGCCTGGGTGAATATGTCCAAAACGAATATCGCACCAACGCGCACCGGCCGGCCACGGCGCGGCGGCTCCCCGCCCGCCGCGCCGTTGCCGTCTCCTGCGGGCGCCGCTCGCCCCCGCCGCCCGCGCCCGCGCTGTTGCCGCCTCGCGCGGACGCCGCGCCCGTGCCGACCCCCGCCGCCGGCCGCGCCGCCCGCCTGTCTGCGATGACGTCACGGACACGTGCTGCGCGCAACGCGCAATTATAAGTCTCTATGAATCGTTGGTGGTCACTAAGAATCTTTAGAAATCCCGAAATCATTGGAATGTACCAAAAATGTGTTGGTAGTCCTTAAAAATCCAGGTAATCTTTGGTAGTCTCTAGGAATCTTTGGTAGTCCTCAGAAATCTTACGAAATCCCAGTATATTTGAAATCTCCAAGAATCTTTGGTAGTCTTTGGAAATCTTTAGGAATCTCCAGGAATCTTTGGAAATCCTTAGGAATCTCTAAGAATCTTTGGTAGTCTTTGGAAATCTTTAGGAATCTCCAGGAATCTTTGGAAATCTTTAGGAATCTCTAAGAATCTTTGGTAGTCTTTGGAAATCTTTAGGAATCTAGAAATCCCAAGGAAATCTTGACTACTGGGAATCTGGTGTACACTTTTTGCTCGAGTGACTAACCCCTCGGCCGAGCCTTCACCGCGGCGCCGCCTCCGCACGCTGCTGTCGCCGACAGGCTGAGTAATGTAAAGTTGGCTGCCGAAACTTTCATGATAAAATAATGACCTGAGAGTTTGCAAGTAGGTAGGTAATGCACTTACATTTTTCATGCTTCTGTCGCATCATGATTAAATTTAGCGCCTGTACAGTTTATTTAAATACATACAGCCGTATTCAGAGTGGCCGGACTAACTTTAATACTCCGGACTAAACCGGTTTTTTTATTGTTAATCCAGTGCTAATCTCGTACTAAGACTACTTCGTAGTACGTACTGATTTATGTACAGGGAAGTTTTGACGGGTGCTCTCTGAATAAGACTGATAGGTATTTAAATAAACTGAGTCTTCATACGACGCCATATTTGCATTTTAATTACTTCTTAGTAAATAAAACTCCGAACCCGATAAACCTTTACCAAACCCTCAAGCTTAATAATAAAACGAACTGTTGCAGTTCATGCCTGTAGACTTTTATAAATTAATATTAATTTAATTAATTCATCTGGGTTTTATCTCTCATCATTCAACGATAAATATTTGCAATTTATGTTACAAGGAATTAAAATATTCACACAAACGGGTACCAATAACCCATATGTCTGTAGGCAGTAGCAAAGAAATTGTAAACTTAGACTACATGGACGTTGAAAACCATTCAGCGAAATTTCTTGCCAGTTCTTCTTTGCTGTGAATGTTGCCTTCTTTCTAGGGAACAAAATTAGTTTTTGTCTCCCTTTGTACCAACTTTTCCGTTAACCGCAGATTCCACTCATTAGCCGACAAATTAGAGTAATTTATCCATCGCCCCTCCTCTTCGTTCCATCTAGCTTTTCTCCTTTCTCTTCATGATGTTGGCGCAATTTTCTTAAATAGTGGTCGCAGATTGATCATTTACACTGACTTGTCCAATACATTAACAAAAGCGGGAGTGTTCAAACAAATGAAGGGTGTTCAAGATAGGTCTCGTGCCAGTACATCGACTTAGGCCGGAGTGCATCCTGGATATTATATAAGTTCACCATACAAATTTTAGTCAACAATTTCACCCCTTTAATTTTCGTCACAAACGATAGCCTTCACCAAAATCCAGACTCGAAATTAATCCAATTTGATTCAGCGGTTTAGACGTGAAAACGCAACAGTCTGCCACAGTTACTTTCGCATTTATCATTGACTTATATATTACTTCGTAAGGACCCGGTCAACGCGCACGACTAATGGCACCAGTACGTTGGCCCTAAAATAATAGTTTTAGGGCCAACGCGACTCAGTCGTCTGCGGACCACTGCAGAGTGATGTTGAGTCGTGAAAATGCCTAGTTGCGTAGTAAAAGGGTGCATAAAATACGAAACGAAAGTTATAAAGACACATGGAATAACGTATCATCGATAAGTAAACTCAGATAATATTTTTTCCTGTTTAACAATTGAATAATTGCATTTTCAATCGATAATTTAATTAACTAACAAAGTTCATAAGCGGGCAAGTGACGCCATGCCGCGCGTCGCACGTGTAGGTGAACTAACCTTGTACGGGCGTCCTTTTTATTTCTGGTTCATTTTGGAGTCGATATGAGTATGAGTGGGTTATCAAAGATTTTTTTTAATGTGATCTATCATGCGAAGACTCGAAATAAACGTCCCGACCTGATCTACCTGCCTGTCATGTCAAAATTTGTTTTCGTTATATCTTGGGAAACAGTGGTTGTAGACCCATCATGCGACCACTCAAAGTAAACGTCCCGACCTGATCTACCTGCCTGTCATGTCAAAATTAATTTTCGTTATATCTTGGGAAACAGTGGTTGTAGACCCATCATGCGACCACTCAAAGTAAACGTCCCGACCTGATCTACCTGCCTGTCATGTCAAAATTTATTTTCGTTATATCTTGGGAAACAGTGGTCGTAGACCCATCATGCGACCACTCAAAGTAAACGTCCCGACCTGATCTACCTGCCTGTAATGTCAACATTTGTTTTTGTTATATCTTGGGAAACACTGGTCGTAGACCCATCATGCGACCACTCAATGTAAACGTCCCGACCTGATCTACCTGCCTGTCATGTCAAACGAAAACAAATTTTGACATTACAGATAGTTAGATCAGGTCGGGGCGTTTACTTTGAGTGGTCGCATGATGGGTCTACGACCAGTGTGTCCCAAGATATAACGAAAACAAATTTTGATTGTTTTCGTTTGACATGACAGGCAGGTAGATCAGGTCAGGACGTTTACTTTGAGTGGTCGCATGATGGGTCTACGATCAGTGTTTCCCAAGATATAACGAAAACCAATTTTGACATGACAGGCAGGAAGATCAGGTCGGGAGGTTTACTTCGAGTGGTCGCATGATGGGTCTACGACCAGTGTTTCTCAAGATATAACGAAAACAAATTTTGACCAAACAGGCAGGTAGATCACAGACCAAGCAGGTACAAGAGAAAATTCAAATTGTATTTAACTTGAATACCTTGAAATTACAAAAAACAGTTTTCATTCTTAATTAATTTTTTGTTAGTCGATTTTTTTTTCGACTGTACATGCAACATAAAAGTTAAACTAAAAAGAAAACATTTATAAGTACGCAGGTACAAGGTTACATCGTTAGACCTAATGCAACATCGCGGCGAGTTGTCAACACGGCTTTGACACGGCGCTCGCGTAGTTCTTCCGAGTTTGGATAGATGGCGCTACTTTTTTCTTGTATGGAGAAGATTTGTTTCAACTCTATATAAGGGCGTATCCTTACCTTTGAAATCATTGGCATTTATAATATTAGAATGCATTTGACTCTTATCGCAAAATTCTTCGCGATTTTATAAAAATAAACCGAGCAGGTGTTTATTTTAAACACCCAGTATGAAAGCTATACTGCTGCTGTCATCTCCACAGTCGATGCTGAGACCTTATAATAGATTTCTACTACCGATCAGCATGCTAGAGCCAAATCCAGTCAATATACAAGCACGGAACTCACTGCACCAAACAATATTACCGCATGTCGACTTCTGATAATCGAATAAGTAAGTGATCAATCCCAATGACCAATTCTGTCACAGTTATAAAACTTTAAATAAAATAAATACAATCAGAAACTTTAATCAGCTCATACATCAATCAGTATAATCCATTTTAAAAAATAAAACAAAAACAACCAACATTTGGTGAAATGAAAAAAAATCATCATTTATTAATGCGTCGCGTTCACTCAATTGTATTTACTACACTATATATCCTGGTTCAATAAAGAAACTATACAGAAATGGCGGCTTGTACTTGCGAATCGCATGCTATCTCGCTTCCACTATATCGCCATCTATATTCACACAGTGCGGTACCGACTGGAAAACAAAATATCAAATCAGAGCGCGCAGTGATATGTACTCAATTGCGTTGTCAGGTCGGTTCACTGGTTGAACTGAACAGAGCCGGTAGTCTAAGTTGTCACCTAAATTGGCGTTACGGCAAACCGATCGACTGGCGTTTTAGAATGTATGGAGAAATTGAAGAGCGCGCGCAGCGGGCGTTAAGCGAACTAACATTTGCGAGT
Organism: Incurvaria masculella; assembly: GCA_946894095.1. NCBI lineage: Eukaryota > Metazoa > Arthropoda > Insecta > Lepidoptera > Incurvariidae > Incurvaria > Incurvaria masculella. The sequence goes on from OX335647.2 coordinate 12,005,402, forward strand.
CCGAGCTTGATTTGACAGCTTACTCAACGTTGCCGTAAATACGTCGACGTTGCCGTTTACGTCCACTCCGCGTTTTAATACAAATCGGAAGTCCGCGTTTGACTTTGACAGCTTGAAGAAGTAAAACCACAGAATATCTAGTAAAAACTTGTATGGAGTTTGGAGAAAACGCCAGTCGATCGGTTTGCCGTAAACGCCAATTTCGGTGAGAACTCAGACTGCCCACTCAGAATTATGACTTCTAAAAACCGCGGGAAGATTCTTTGGAGTGTCGCCCGTGAAATTGTGTTTAGGAGAGTCGTTATCTATACTAATATAATAAAGCTGAAGAGTTTGTTTGTTTGTTTTTTTGTTTTTTTGTTTGAACGCCCTAATCTCTGGAACTACCAGTCAGGTTTGAAAACATATTTTTACATTCGATAGCCTAATTCTTAAGGAAGGCTTTAAGCTATTGAACATCACGTTACGGCCCTTAGGAGCCGTGCAAAAAGAAAAATAGTCAGAGGGCGCGGAGCGATAACGAAATGATAGCGCGGCGAGGGCCGAGACGGCGGCGGCGGTGGCCACCCGACGAGGACCGAGTATTGCCGAGAAGAGCCGAAGGTACCACGCGCGAGCGCGCGAAGCGGCTACCAGCGTTGCCGATAACCACAATTGCCCAAAAACGTTCTTAGGATTCCCGGAATTCCGTAAAAATCCGGAATAGGAACGACATTTTCAATTCGAATGAGCAAAATAAAAGTTCGTGCAGTCGACGGCCGTCCGAACAACTTTCGGGAGAAGATGAAATCCAAAGTCCCCGATTGCTTCAAGCGATCGGCAATGCTGCCCGCGCCCCTCGCCAGTCGGCTTCCCGCGATTGCTAACGATAGACGCGGTTGCAGAGATCATCGCTCCGTGGTCGTGTGGTACACGGATTAGTATGAGGTTTTTTACGTAAATTGTTTGTATTGTTTCTACCAACCCGCGCGGTATGCTAACTTAGCAATTAGCCGTGTCCTAGCTACACACATTAGTTTAGGCTTTTAAGGTTGATTGTTTAAAGGCGTATTGTTAAGATATTACGGTTTCAGTTGAACGGTTTCTTATTTTTTGTTTGTTAGATTAGTACTAAGCCAAGCGCGGTATTTTGAACTTTCAACGGGGGATACGAAAACCATGCCGGCCGGCCAGGTGCTCCTTCACCCCATGTTTGAACGACCCCGGGGGACTTTGGGGGAAATATATCGGTATGGAGTCGATTCCATAGATTACCGACCCTATAGAAAACATATATAGAGGATCGGTGGGTTCTTATTTTGGGAATGTCGACAGTGAATGGGTGCATACCCTGCCTGTTCCGCGTTGTGCGGTGGTGGAAATGGGACGGAGGGACGTTGTGCAGCTCCGAAGGGCACTCTCCATGATAAAGACGATAGAATACATCGAGAGAACCTACATCCCTTCGGAGTTGAAGGGTCTCTAAATTTAGGGATACCTTGGGATCGTCGACAAGACGCACGGCACGACGCTGTATCGAGTCCAGGGAGCCAAGCAGATACTTAGCTGATAATTATACCTCCGTATAGCTCGATTTTTTTCCGCAATTTTAGGGCTACTAAGCATCACGCTAAATTACCAGAGAGCGGACCAGTAGTATGAAATGCTTATAACATGAGAACCAATTACCCAATTTAGATGAGGTTTGTATCTGAGTCTAGCCGTATAGGCATCACGCTAACTTACCAGAGGAGTGAGAAGAGAGGGTTACATATTTATAACAAAACAATAAGTGGACTGCTCCTGCATGTGAAATTTGGCAGAGTACATCACTCTAGATCACGAGAGGGGTGACTGTTGCGATTAAAGGCTCATAACTTACGAACTACTCACTCGATTAATATGTAGATTGCATCTACGTACAGGACCTATGGGCGCGGTCGGGGTTTGGATGGGTGGCCGTTTTCGATGTTAATGCTGGTTGTGGTACGGATTCCACGTAAAAAATAGCTCCCCTTTCTTACTACCTAGGTTGTAGGGTGAATCCCGCTCGAGTTGTTACGTACCATCGCACTGTGAATGATGGATGGTCGAACCGGCAATAAAAAATGTCCATGTTTTCCGTCCATGGCAATGTGTAGTAGTGCCAGTGCAGGATCGCCCCAGCGCGGCGGCAAATGCTTTTAAAAAACAATTCAGTAATTGGCCCCAATATTTTGCAATATATTCAAGTACATTTCTTCCACTGAATTTATAAATGGCAGTATTTGGATGTTTTCTTATTCAATCATGCCACATCGGCTCAACGGATTTTGATCCAGTTTTTTTTTGTTAGATACATTGTTTAATCTTCTGTTAGTAAAGTAGTTCAACTATTGTTTTGGGCCAGCCCTTTGGGTTCCAGCCCGATATCAGTCCAAAACGACATTGACCCGAGCGGAGCCGGGTACCTCAGCTAGTCCTACGGGCGATAACTATTTATATGCTTATGAAATTTTGGATTATAAAATATTTTGTCAGATCTAGGTCTGTATTTTTATGTTTTGGGTACGGGTAATGTATGAATACTGGAACATTTTAATCAGTTTATTAAAAATCAACACTTTCCTTTAGTTTGTTGAATAATATTACTTCACAGGATTTGTTCCTTCTAAGCGACGCTATTGACTGGCGCAATAGTTAAGATTGCGTTATTTTTTTCAAAATTAACGAGTTCGATTAGGGAAACAAAAATACATTTTAAGCTTTTATCAAAATCCGTGAGAGGAGTGATCCTTTTAGTGTTTTTCGCTATTTCTTATAGTTTCGGGTCTAGCCCTGATGGCCCACTGGAAAAGTTTACCCTATATACCTTTTAGATTGGAAAATATTGATTGGCTAATAAGCATTAGCTAACAAAATTGTGCCTTGACCAATGGAAAAATAATGCATTTCTTAAATTTTTCAAATCATAGCATTTCTATGACTTATTGACAGCCTTAAGTTAATTACTTGGTTCAGATGAATCTTCTGGGGAAGGAATACCGTTTATTCTTAATAATATTAATATTACCTGTAATTTTGCAGCATATGTTAAAATGGACCCTGTGTCTGATGATGACAAATAAATAAAATAAAAATATAAATAAATAAGTAAATAATAATATTTCGTTTATTCCTCTCATTACACTCAATTATACAAACATTCATATACTTTTTCATACTAAACAGGCAAGTCGCTTATTCCAAGGAATGTGATATGTATTTATATTTAATTTATCTTGAAATATTACAAAAATCTTAAAACATAAATGTATACTTTGTAAAAATATTATGTTGACCGTACCGTCCGTTGGACAAGTACAAGCCGCCATTTCTATTTAGTTTCTTTAATGAACTGGCTTATACTAACTTTTTACATCATGGTGTACCAATGAAAACAACCTCAATCCATTTTATTCACCTTCATAAGTCATTTCCGTAAGGTGATCAAACCTTGCCAAGTGTCAAGTCTTTCAGACAAGTCTGCGAACTGCAAACACGGTTGCATTCGACTTCGACGCCAGAAGTACCAGTCAATATTTTCTGAAATGATATTACTAGCGCCGTAAATAGTTCTCAGCAAAATCCAATCTCGTCGCACCGTCGACCGTGAAAGAAAGATGGTGCCGGGGTTGAGACTTTTGCTCCGTTTCGCATATCACTCACATAAATTCCGTTGGAACGGATTCGCGCAAAAATCTGTGCGACTCGTGGTTTACAAGATGAGGAAAATGTTTCGTTATTTACGACGATAAATCCTGTTCATTTCTGTGTATAGCGATTCCGTAGGCCGAACCACAGTTTTATTTGTTTGGTCACGATTTTTTTTCTACACTTCTCTGTGGATAGTTAAATATACCATCGATTGATAGTATGCATGTTTTTAATGGTAACGACATTTCGTTACAAATTAAGATGCCTTAGCATAGTATTAAGAACGGCTATTTGCAAACCACTATAACAATTTAGTTGATATTTGGAATATTATATCAGGCAACGAACTGCATAAGGAGAAGGAACAGCGGTAATCAAATGATGGTAAACTACGTTTGTATGGGGAGCGTAATTTTCTTATGATTAGCATTAAGAGAGAGAGAGAGAGAGAGAGAGAGAGAGAGAGAGAGAGAGGAGAGAGAGAGAGCAGAGAGAATAAGCGATACATTCGTTGGCTTACTTCAACGTTAGCGTGTTAACGTTGTGTGTTGGTACAGTATGGTACTTTACCGACCTGTCAAATGAAGTCCTTCACCTGACTGTAAGGCTGAGATAAATAGTCGTGGCAGAAACTAAGACTAACGAAAAGTAGTACTTTGTGACGTCACTTTGACACATTTTGTATGGACGAAATGCAAAATGACGTCACAAAGTACTACTTTTCGTTAGTCTTAGGCTGAGATAAATAGTCGTAACAGAAACTAAGACTAACGAAAAGTAGTACTTTGTGACGTCAATTGGCATTACTTTGAGATTTCGTCCATACAAAACGTGTCAAAGTGACGTCACATAGTACTACTTAGCGTTAGCATTAGTTTCGGTGACGACTATTTATCTAAGCCTAAGTTTCTGTTACGACTCTTTATCTCAGCCTATGTCTTTAAGCCCACGAAACCAAGCTCGTGGCCTTAGCAGCTGTTCGTTGAATGAAGGTGGAGGTATGTCTCGGTACAGTATACGGAACTTTACCAACCTGTCGTATGGAGTCTTCCTCCTGGCCGTAAGTTTCGGCGATCACGAAGCCGAGCTCGTGGCCCATCGGCCCCAGCAGCTGTTCGTTGACCTCGTCCACCGCCATCGATATCGCGCCTGAATCACACAGATACCAAACAATGGCTTAAAATTCATTTGAGTTTCAGCGACATCTACATTTGAAGCATTGTAATAAGATTATTTTCAAAATCTGATTAGGTACAATGCTTCAAATGTAGATGTCGCTGAAACTCGAATTAACGAGATAACGGTAATGTCGTATCCATTAAATACATAAAATCATCAATGGCTTAAAAGTCTTTAGGCATATTTTTAAAAGTTAAATGTACAAATTTAGCCTGTATGTGTGATGAATCATTTGTTATTTTATAGTAGTTACAGCTAAGATATGTTATGTAAATTAATGTACAAACGGCATCACCGGAACCGCCAAATATTGGACTTTGACCAACATAAATTTTCCTTACGAATGCCAATGGCGTGCTACTGTGGCGTTTACTGTGATGCGGTCTGTACGTATGTGTCAAAACACAAAAAAGGATGTATTCTCGCAAGCGGACTCAAATAATGTCTACATTTCAAACTGCACCAAGATCATGATTGATGGAGGAGACCTGAGATGACGAGCCCCGGCCGCTGGTAGGTGGGGTTATTCTCTCGGCGTTGCGAGCCCGTGATGTAGCCCAGCGTGAAGCGCTCGGCGCGCGCGCCGCCCGCCGCCAGCAGCGCCGCCGCCGCGCACCACGCCGCCGCCGCCGCCGCCGTCTCCGCCGCCCGCTGCCGCCGTCCGTGCCGCCGCCGCCCGCGCCAGCGCCAGCGACCCCTCCGCCGCACCTCCGGCTGGCGACCACGTCACACTTCTCAGTACGAGTGAATTCACACACTTCTCAGTACAAGTGTCGTGACGTGAATTCGATGAACGTCTTACTCGAGGTTCGGCTGAGATCGCAACTTGGGCGGGCGAATCTATATCATTGCATATTAATTACGAGAGTTGTTAACGGGCGGAGGGGATAGAGCCGAATCTCACCCAATCACATGTGGTGCGAGGGGGGTCCTCGGGTGTAGAAAAATCTCAAAAAAATAATGTTATCACTTACAGTAACCACTATGGTGCTCTGCAATTTGTTCCAAAATAACAACAAATATTTTGCAAAATATACATTTTGTTTTGAAATCAACACGGAGAAAGCATGCGTATTAGTATATAGTACGATAACTTATTAGCAAAACCGTTTTTTTTTAAAACCAGACAAATTCAATAAATACATGTTTTCTTTTTTAATATGATTAGATAGTTAAATTAAGGCGCCTACCCGACCCAATCTCTTTGTTCTAGTGAATTGCATGCATTCAATATTTTTCCTAATATTAGGTTGGGGAAAAAGTTTCTTCGCATTTTTTAAGAAAATTCAAAACATTTTTTAATATGGTTTATTTACATTTAACTAAAGTATGTAGGTACCATTTTGTTCGATAACTTTTTGCCATCTTGTAGGTAGGGACATGATCCCATTGCTATAGAAATATTGGGACTTCTGATCAATATACCGCGACAAGTGGTTTTGGCAGTCCTCTCGTGATGTTAACCTGACACTGCCTAAAGAATTCTGAAGAGACCTAAACAGGTGGAAATCTGAAGGTGCAAGGTCAGGACTACTTATACGGCGGATGCATTAACACCTCCCAGCCAAACTCTCTTAGTTTTTGCTGAGTGGCTAAAGATGTGTGAGGTCTAGCGTTATCATGATGAAAAACCACACCCCTTCTGTTGATTAATTCCGGCCGCTTTCTCTCAACTTCTTGCTTTAATCTCATCAGTTGTTTTCCAGGGCCCCCCAAAACATCTTAGATATCACAATCGCAATCATTACTATAATTCATTAAATTTAATTATTTGTTTATTGTGTTCCACGTGAGTTTACTATTATTCCGGGAGGTCACGACATTTTTGGTCACGATAAGGTAAATGGCTCAATCTGGGTTCACGTGTTGGAGACCAACCCTCTGATGATAAATATGTCGGTCTGCCCGTGCCAATTGGTTGCGTTATCTAGATTGGCTATATAAAATAGATGCTGGTATGTATATGCTGATGAATATACTGATTGTCTAGAAACATTGATGCCTATTAATAATGCAACAATAACCAGTCGGTTTATTAATTAAATACTTAAATATACCTTAAGTTATATGTGTATCCTAAATCGCCTATAACTACGAAATGCAACCAAATGTTTGTTCGGTTTTTGTATTGCTAAGCAAGTATGTACTGATACTTTCATGCTTCGGTATTTGCATCCATTTACCTTATCATATATATGTTTTGTAACCATAACTAGTTTTTTGTAACCATAACTAGTTTTTCAGGAGCATTATCTACGTAACGCAACCACTTGGAACAGGCAGACTGACACATTTAGCTTCAGAGGGTTGTTCTTTATCCCGTGATACCCGTTTCAGCCATTTACGTTATCGTTACCATTTTTGGTGGTTTATTACGCAATGATAAAGTAAGAAAATCTTAAAAAGATTAGTCATCGGACATAGCTTATTTAATCAAGATTTATGATCTATTTGGTTTTTGTTAGATTTTTTACTACAGCGGTCGTGATTTACTTATAGCTATAAGTCGTTTTGAAATCAAAATTTTCGTAAATCTTACCAAATCATACACTATGCACATTATCTTTTTTGTGGACATGTTTCATCTTCATCATCACGGAGCCTGTCTTTTTCTTTGAAACAGAGAAGGTCCCAGAGCGCAACAGCACGGTTTTGTCACCGAACAAATAACTAACCAAAAGCGACACTTATGAGTGTATTTCTATGCGTCTGCTATCGGCTATGTGTGCGTGGCGCGGGGGTGCGCGGAGTGCGCGGGGCGAGTCCGCGTCTTCCCAGGAATACTGCGTTAAAAGGTTGTCACTGAATGTGCAACCTCGCGTTAGTTTGGTACTCTCCGAGTTATTTATTATTTCAACGTGTATAGTCGACCAACGTGGTGATTTTTTGTAGTGATTGTGTGTGCATTTTTTTCTTCATTTTAAGTAATGGAGAAAACTTATAAGCTTTAAGGATAAAGCTTTTAAGATAAAAAAGCGGAATTATATAGCATTTATTACCCCTGAATGTACTCAATATTTGATCCATCATTTATATGACCAATGTACCTTAACATAGGTTAAAAATAATGTATATTTTCTTATAATGTAAGCCATGTTTAAAAAGTTTAACGTTAAAAGTTAAACGAATGATGTTTAACGTAAACATGTGTTGAAAAAAGAACATACAATACATATTAATCATTTCGTACAGTCTGATTTATTTTAATATCCCCATTGTGTCGAGTGATAACCCTAGCGATGTTTCGTAGCGCGCCGCGCTCCGCCGCTGCGACGACGGTGAATCTTACACAGACGAGGAGTGTCGACGGTGTGGTTTTGTACAGTGCCCGCGAATGAGTTAGTCCCGCCGGGTTGGGCCACCTTAAATTACTTAAATGAGGGCAATCAAATTAAAGTTAATAAATAATGTTTAGCAAAATTATCGATTTAGGGAATTAACTAATTATCGTTTAAAGTAGAAGGTAAAACCGAGGGTAAAACCACAAATCCGCCATACCATTTCATATAGCATACATAGTATTTACCTTCAAACATTCGTTCCTTGTTGGACACATCCATCTTAGCACTCCTTTCTCGATTCTAGTCACAACATAACTTTTCAATTGACATTGCTTTCTAACCCAGTCGTTTCGAAATATGTCCGTTAGATTAACTCCGCAAACTTTCCTCAAGGAACGCATTTCTACTTAATTTATTCTACATTCGTGCCTCTTTGCCATACCCAAGTCTCGCTTCCATACATACATCCAAACCAATTCAATGCCCCCCAATTTCCTCTGAGCCCTTTACCGCCCCCTGTAGGCCACCAGCGCCCACGAGAGGGCGTTATCGCCCACTACGCTGTTGCGTATTTATTAGATATTCTTTGTTGTTGCTCAGGTAGTATTTTATGGTCGTGGATCTTGACAAGTGTCAAATGTTTTGAAAATAAGTGTAAAATAACAATGACATTTTTTTTTGGGTGGCTAACGTAAAGTTTCGTGATTTTCGTGACAAATTCGCGGTCAAGTAAAACAAATCGTATTCGGTTCGGATTAACAGCTTTTTTATTGTAATAGAGTAAGAACCCCCTCGTAAAAACAAAGCTGACAGGCTTTTCTATTTTATCAAAAGGACGTTTTGTTTATAGCTTTTTTACGACTGCGTGTAAGTGTATTGCGAATTTTGCATGCATGCATCATCTCTTGGCTGAATAAAAGAGGGGGAACAAGCCAGTATTTATTACACATTCTTTTACGTAGGTACATATGGCTCTGGCAAAGACATACGTAGCAAAATGGCTCCGGGCCATAGCCGCGTAGAATAACTACCATTGTTACATGTTAACTGCCAGTCGGTTGCCAATAGGCGGTCACATCCTTTGGATTCCGTTCTTTTAATCGGAGTTGAAATAGAGGCATTTTGTACTTGATTCTAAAATTTGTAATGCGTACAGTTCTCGCTTACGCATGCATAATTAAATAATTAGTAACGCCAAAATCGTATCAATAACAAGAACAATTCTAAGAGTCTTGTCAGCCTCTGTAGCCTAGTGGTCCCCGCTGGCCTAGCTTACCAGAGGTCTGGGTTCAATTCCTCGCCCAGACATGCACCACTTTCTTTCTCTTTCTGAGTTAGATAAGTGCATTTCGTCACGAATACGAGCTGCTCCATGGTTCGGAATCCATGTAAAACTGTACGTAGGTACCCTCCCCCTACTAGGTGACGGGTTAAGCCCACTGGGGTTGGTACCATCGCATTGGAAGAAAATCTTGTCGAAGCAGCAATGAAAAATTGTCCGTGTTTTCCATCCAGTTCAATGTAGCCGAGTAATGTAAGGAAGGTCCTGGCATGGCACCTAGTTCCCATGTGAGGTGTTAGGCTAATATCATCTAATATCATGAAGGTCGATTTTAGCTATCCATGTCCAGACTTTACATTAAAAAGTCAAGATTGCACGAAAACAATATCAAGTGATACAAACATACTCAAGAGTCACATTTATTAATTTTGGTTGTGAAACTAAGACGTACTGGTTTTGGTTTAAACATATGTATATGTATAACCTAAAATTACTAGATGCGGCATCGGCTTTCCTAGCGTATACTACTTTCCTAATTCATTTTAGACTGGTCGAGTAAATGTCTGAGTAGACGCCACCATAGCAGTGACATAATACGAAAAATGACGTCTTTATGCAATCAAAAAGTGTAAATAAAAAAGGGCTCAAAATTTGTTTTGCTCATTTTCTTTAAAAACTGTATTATTAAATATTTAGTGCAATTCATTAATCGTTAGGTAGATATCCTACACTTGTATTATCTGTATTTAATAAGTTTCGTATCAGTTTGTGTAACCTGTTATGTAAAGAAATACTGATACAAACTCTGAAGAGATAATCGGTATCCCTACGGATGTGAAGACGTGGAAAAATAATATATCTTTACCGCGTAAAAGTTTGGCCCAGGGAGGAGTAACTTTGGCCAGACAGAAGGCGGAGTGCGTCGTTTGCACAATTTATCTCCATAAATCTGTGCTGTATTATTTCCTTGTTAGGTATGTAGTTCGGTCTTTAGGCTCTTCGTACTTTGGTCCCTCGAGTCATATTCTCCAGTCGCAGACGATTTTGTTGATTAAAATAATGTAGGATCTACTTACATCTATAGAGAGCCCGTAAATATGCAACTAGCGAAATAGCGGCATGGATTTTTCCGAAATACTACGGACGAAAATACGCAACCCGTTTTTATATAAGCATACAATAAAAAAGTATATTATAAACTATGTGCATCAAAACTTTATCCAACAATTTATATCAAGGTAAGTGGTTGTGACAAAAGAATGAATATAATATGTAGATAGACGAGAGGCAGCTTCGAAGGGTTTTATCGTTTGAGGTAAGGGACTCTAACATTGAAACAAAAAGGCCACTTTTTTCTTTGCAACCTGGCATGGATGGCTAATACCACACAACTACCGTTATGATATTAGCCCAATACACCACATTCCCGAAGCACGGCTACATTGAACTGGATGGAAAACTCGGACAATTTTTCGTTACCGCTTCGACAATCGTTTCATCCAATGCGTAGTAGGGGAAGGGGACCTACAGTTTTACATGGGCTCCGAACCAAGGAACAACTCGCATTCGAAATGCACTTATCCAACAACTCAGAAAGAGAAATAAAGTGGTGGCGAGGATTTGAACCCAGACCTATCGCATGAAAGGCAAGTCCTCTAGCCGCAGAAACAAGATATTAATTAGACTGCTGTTGGTTACAAAAAATCATGTCAGGGTATCAAACCACACTTTGTTACGGGGCCATCTGTGTGGGTTGCAACGTCATGAATCCCATCCCCAGTCGTGTTAGTGACAGCTCGCTCCCCTCATGTTTCGTACAAACATTTTCAATAAATCTTGACCCTACCCTTTCCTACACAATACACATACCTACTTATCTACTCATCAGCACGGAGAAACTTTTAACACAGAATAAGTAATAGTTTTACTTTTAATATGTGCGTATATGTGGAACATAAATATTTCCCAAGTCAATTTAATTTCATTTCATTTTTAAAACCTTTCGGTAGTCAAACTACACTAAGTAACGTCAAAAACTGAATGATTAACAGAATGATTGACAGAATGAAATCTAGAATTTGTTTCTATTTCCGGTGTATAGGTTTCAGAGTTAACTTCGTCAGCCTCGGTAGCTCAGTGTGCGACGCCTTGCGAATCTATAAGGGGGAAGCACCTCTTAGCGCGGTTAGGTTCTGGATGGGTGACGGTTTTCAACCGTTGAGGCTGGCCGTGGTTCGGATTCCACGTAAAACTATAGGACCCCTTCCTTACTTACTAGGTGGAAGGGTCAATCCCGCCCGGGTTGGTAACATCTCATTGAATGAACGATGGTCGAAGCGACAACGAAAATTGTCCGTGTTTTCCTTCCAGTTCAATGAACCTGAGCAATATAAGGAGGGTCCTGGCATAGCACATAGTTTCCATGTGGAGTGTTAGGCTAATATCTGACGTTCAGTTCGGTATTACTTATTATCAAACTTCCGTACATACTAGCTATCTGTAAACCGTTAAATACGGCATCGCGCACCGGGAAACCGTAAGTATTACAGATATTATGCGTACAACCACGGCGTAAAGGTAAAAATAAAGCGTTGAAGTCATTGAATGCTGGCTTCGCATGCGTAAATTACGTATCGCTTGCCAATTAAATTGTTCCCATTGAATGAGTGTTTGATTCCAAGTAACGAACGCTAACCGCTCGTCAACGTCAGCGAGCGGGGTGCAATGGGTCATTATGACACTAAAGCATTGATTTCATCAGTTTGTAGCACACCACAGAAATGAAACAGTTCTTGATTTGTATGGAAACACGTCGCTTATTGTATTGTTATGTTATGTGTAATCAAAATTTTGCGTATTTTTTTAACAGAATATAACACACAATTGTCTATACGATGACATTTGACTTTTCGAAACTGGCGCGAGTGCGGAAATAATAACTGTAATCTGTGGGCTTGCTCATGAAACGAATACGAGAAAATCTCACTAGTTCCAGGCTGCCTTACATTACCATGTGGTAGGACGAATCGGTACGAATCGACAGATACCGTCACTTTGAACGAGCAATGAACAAAGGATAATTGAATTATATATGATAATTGTCAGTGTTTTCCATCTATTATGACGAAGTTCGTGGCATCGCACCTACTTCCCAAGTGGTGTGTTGGGCTAATAGTATGTCAGTGAGTGACACATAAAAGTAGGTGTGGTATTAACCGTGCATCTAAGAGTACGAATGTGATGTCAGATTTGATAACAGTGGCCACCTTTTAAATTGTTTTGTTACTGGTCATAAAATCGTGGAAAATATCTATGTAGGTACCCCGTGGTCGGAAAATAAAAAACGCCACAAAAAATTACTTTCGCTGAAAAATGCGTAGAAGATTTGCTTCAACGACACCAATTAATTTATATTTATTTATAAGAAATAATGAAAAAGAAGTTAATACACTTTTTATATGTCAAGCGCGGCATATGGCGTGCACGGGTCGCCTTCATAAAGTGCAAAAAGCATAAGGTCCAAAACCCAGAACATCCAAAAGTATGTATTTCGTGTGTATTATAAAATGCATACCATGCCGGCCGGCCAGGTACTTTGGTGAAAATTCCTTAGCGGGCAGTCCATTCTATAGTTTAGGAACTTATATTGAATAAATAATCTAGAGGACCGGTTGGTTCCTATTTTTGGAAGGTCGACAGTGAATGGGAGCATTCTTTAGTTGAGTGTTTTCGCGGTAGTGAAGTGATAAGCATACACTTTCAGCGTATTCCTAATTCAGGGCTTGTACCTGCATGCCCACATGTGTTTACTGAGAAAACCCTATTTCAGTTAAAATTAATTGACTGGTGTGATTTCAAGTTACACTGCAACAGATAAACACTTATCATATTTGACTTGAGAAAACCAAATTCACGTTGGAGTATGTATAAGATCCTCGATTGCTAGGCCGGGGCACACAAAAAAAAGTTGGTTAATCAAATTGGAATTGTTGAGTTAATATAGAGCTAAGTAAATTGATTACTCGAACTGAATAAAACAGTTAACTTTACACATTTATTGTAACTGTTTCAAAATTGTCTGTAATCACACGTGTGATATTCAGTAAGCGGTACAGTAAAATCCGTTAAAATAATTGTTTAACTATTAACTGTTATTTCTAATTTATAGATACTAACCATAATACATTAATACTAATACGTTACAGTTGGAAATGTTTTTTTTTTTCAGTGAATCCTTTTTTATCCGGGTTTGGACTCCGCGATTGTCATTGCGAACTTGCGAACTGTTTCTATTCTGATTGTGCGATCTCACCCCCTTGGGTGCATTCTGATTAGCAAATTATTAATAAATATTTGTGTCTCTACTTGTAATAAAAGGTGTGTATAAGGCAGCGAGCATGGGAGGATAGCAATCGAAACTCATTGGTATGGCGAGTATACATCCGTGCATATTCATGTTGCCGCTAATGTAGCAGGTCGGTCATTCGCTATTTTCACTATTTTCACGCGTCTGCACGTGAGAACGTATTTAAATTTAAGGATAGCATTTTTTTTTAAATAAATGCCGGCCGAACCCGGCGGGACAAACTCAATCGCGGGCACGGTACAAAACCGTGCTGTTGTGCTTTGGGACCTTCTCTGTTTCAAAGAAAAAGACAGGCTCCGTGATGAGCAAGATGCAACATGTCCACAAAAAAGACAACGTGCATAGTGTATGATTTGGTAAGATTTACGAAAATTTTAATTACTAAACGACTTATAGCTAAAAGTAAACCACGCCCGCTGTATTCAAAAACCTAACAAAAACGAAATAGATTATAAATCTTGATTAAATAAGCTATGTCTGATGACTAATCTTTTTAAGATGTTCTTACTTTATCATTGCGTAATCCACCTCCAAAGTTATTGTATAAAACGCGCGAAAAATGCGAACTTTCGGACCTTATAACTTAGAAACCAAACACAATTTTACAATGCCAATGGCCATCAGACATCTAGTTCGATCAAATAAAGCTATTTAGAGCAACATTTTGGATCTCTGACAAGAAATATGGGCGTAATCTTCTTTCCCCTTTTGTATGGGGAGATGTGCGGGATGGGCCGCCTTAATTGAATGTTTAAGCATCGTGCGCATAGATTCAATTTATCCAGATTAATTAGTGTATTTTTAAATTATTGTCTGGCGTGATGTCATATGAGACAATTCATCAAAGTCAACCAGCAAATGTACCAGCAAAAGGTGTTAAATGATGCGCTCAAAACATGTGCACGTAAGCATTTCGGTACGAACAGCTGGACGTTCCAACAGGGCTCAGCACCGTCCCACGATGCTCGCCCGACACATTTTTTTTACAGCACCACGTTCCTCGATTCATTTCCTCCGAACAGACATTAATCCAATGGACTTCTCGGTATGGTCCATTTCGGGGGTTGCAGTGTCAACAAAAAGATATGAAGGTGTGAATACGCTGAAGGCAGCGTTCCTCGCAGCGCTCCGTCGGGAATGGAACAGAATACCGCAAACCCATCTTCGTGCAGCCTGCAATGCCTTTGCCGGGAGACTTGGTGCCATCATCCGTGCCAAAGGAGGCTATTTCGAACAATAACAATGATTGTCTTGAAATTCAATGTTTTTTAGCATAATAATACATTTTTTAATAAGCCGTGCTTTAATTCACCAAATATCATAATTTTAAATTGGTAACATTTCGAGGGCCGGACCCTGTACATATTATAGGTACCTATTTAATTATAATAAAAAATAGAAAAACATTAAGCAAACAAAAAGGTAAACAAGAATGACCAACCGTCATTCACATTGTACGCATTCATTGAATCGCAATACCTACCAAGATAACAAATTTTCCAATACTTGACCTAAAGAAAGATAAACGTGACTGAACTCTGCCGCGCGCTGTGCTCCGCCGGCACTCCGCCGCGTCGCCGTTCGTGCAGCCGCGCGCGGCGGCGCGGGCGTGCGGCGCGGGTGCGGCATTGACATAGTTGTTGGATCGTAGCTAGGTACACTTGCAAACTTAATCGTTTTACTACTTCAATAAACGGGTAGTCTTTAGGATCTTTGGGATTCGTTTTCAAAGCTATTATTTTCCACTTTACATAAATAAATGTAGCTTAAATTTTACGATATTTTCTGCTTTATATGAAAAAATACTGTTGATCAAGTTTCATACAATAGATCGTGCCTGTTTCCTTATTCAAATTAAGAAATATTTTTCTGGTATTTTGTACATTCAATAAATAAATCACGTCTGTATGTTTTTTTTATAAATTAAGTTATTTGCATGATATGTTATACGCCCCTAATAATGAGTAGGTGAATTTTGAAATTTTGTATTTGTGTTTTTTTTAAATAGAATAGATTTAACTCATGTATTTTCACAGTTTAAGTCTTTAGCGGGAATCGATTTAAAAAAAACCAGTTGCACGAAAACTCGATTAATGGAGATCAGTTTCGGCCGTGACTGTACCAACTGTCACCGCAGCCGGAGAGTATGCGGCGCGCGCCTCCGCCGCCGTCATCTCTCTGGCTGCCACCGCGCCGCCGCCGCTGCGCCGTGCATGTCGCCGCAACACAATTTTAGCCGTCGACAGCTCGTCATGCTGCACGACGTCACCAGGCGGAGCACGCGGGGCGCAGCTACGGCGCGACGCCTAAATAATTAGTTGTGTTGAAAACATTTAAATAAAATAAAATAAAATGAGTAGCCAAAATTATAACTTTGTCCCTTTCGCAATACAGACGCTAAGGCCCGTTTGCGCAGCCGGAAAAAAAAATGTTGAGCGAGCTGAGTAACAGGCTGCGCGAATCGTCCAATATTAAAAGTCGAGCCGGGTCACAGTCCTCCTCCAGTGCATCAGCCTGGGGGGGAACGAAGCTTAAAGCTTGTCACAGACCGGACAGATACTATAAGATTTTATCTGCGAGCATCTGCACATATAAACTTATAGCATCTGTGGTTATCACGGGACGGATGCGTAATTTTTTTTATTTAATTTATTTATTTACTATAAACAATCTAATACATTATACTGTAATACGAGAATTTGAAAGTCGACGCATGTATATTTGCGGGCCGCACGTAAAGATTTTTCTATTTATTATTAGAAATGTTCTATTCCGGATTATATATTTCCACCCCGAAATAGGTCATCCGGACTGGTTATATTTTTCCTCCCCGGAGTGGCTATAATTTCACTCCGGAATGGTGGGTCTTAACATTTATAATGGGTTTTGGGTGGGGAAAGAGTTTCAGATTGGATCCAAGTTTTCACTTAAACAGTCAAATGAGCAAAAAACCGGCCAAGTGCGAGTCGGACTCGCACACGAAGGGTTCCGTACCATCGTACTAGATTTAACACAAAAATATCACGTTTTTTTGTATAGGGGGGGCCCTTTAATTTTTTTATTTTTTTTTATTTTACCTATTTTTTATTATAGCGGCAAAATAAATACACAGTTTGTGAAAAATTCAGCTGCCTACCTATGACGGTTCATGAGATACAGCCCTGTGACAGACAGACGGACGGACGGACGGACAGCGGAGGCTTAGTAATAGGGTTCCGTTGGCACCCTTTGGGTACGGAACCCTAAAAAATGGGGACCCGCAAACTTCCTATCCAAGTTTTCATTGAACGTTTAGAATGAGCAAAAAAAAACAAATAGGCCTTGCGGACGGTTTGAGTAAGGTTCTCTGGAATGACTATTATGCGGTGTGGAATGACTATTCAGCAGCCTGGTATGACTATAATAGGACGGAATGCATATAACTTTGACTAACCTGATGAGGAGTGAGTATGGGAATAGAAGTCAGTAAGGCTAACGATAAGTGTCAAAAGGTGTAACTAAAGCAGAGGATGCTCGGAATGGGGTGCACCCGGAACGATCCATCGCTAAAACACTAATACTTACACCCACAGATAAAAAGTAAGTTCCTTTCTCTTTAGTGCTTACACTAGTAAGCACAAGAGGTGGCGGTTAGAGCGTTCCGCCGCCTGATCAACCCGCGAAATCAGTTCCGCTCTTCTCCGCTGGCGTGAGACGTCGCGGCGGAGCAAGGAGCAAATAGCTTTTTGAGACGGAGTGTTCGCTTCCTGCATGCGGTTGGAGGTCTCATCCTTCGCCCCGACCGCTCACAGGAACTAGCGACTCCTCGCCCGCCCTCACAGAGGTTGCTTACTAATGGATTTGTCTCGCGCTAATGCCTCTGCCTAAGTGGTGTCGCTATTAGCAGACGAAGTGCAGGCTACAATGGCGCGGCGGGACATTTTCCTGAGTAGGTCGGTACTTATTGCAACTATCGCGTTTTCTGTCTGGCTTGGCTGCTTATTGTAGGTAGACATGGTATCATCCGTGTTTGCTGGTGTCAGTGAAGTACTCTGTAATTCACTCACACCCTAATCTGACTAGTCGTCTAAATTGGCGGTTACGCCAAACCGTTCGAATGTACGAGCGCGCTCAGTGGGCGTTTTCGATTAAATACGTTGACTTTGGCGTTGACGCGGACTCCGCGTTTTCATACAAATCAGAAGTTCGAGTTTGATTTTGACAGCCTGACAGTTTGACGTTTTTACGTAACTTTCCGTAAACGTCAATTTAGGTGAGAACTCGGACTGACCGTACAGATCGTGCGTAAGTTTCTGACCCGTGCATCATCAATGTTTGCCGGTGTGAGTGAAGTACAGCTCGCGCGAAGCTCCTGGCCCGTGCATGATCCATGTTTGCCGGTGTGAGTGAAGTACAGATCGCGCGTAAGTTCCTGGACCGTGCATCATCTATGTTTGCCGGTGTAAATTACAGACCGCGCGTACGTTCCTGGCTGAGGCGCTATATTTCAACCCTGGAGAGACTATAATTTCACTCTGGAATGGTTATGCTTCCCCGGATTGGCTATAATTAGTTTCACTCTGGAATAGTTATATATCCACCACGGAATGGCTATAATTTACTCCGGAATGGCTATACTGGAATGGTGGGTACTCCGAGAAACAGCAAATTGTCAAATATAAAAATTTTGGTTATTTTTTTATTTTAGCTAATTAAAGTGCCGGCCAAATTATCTATACAGTTTTGCCATTTGATGGCAGTTTGTTTATCCCTTTATTGTAGAAATTTGCCGGACGGGAGGCGATGAAGTCAGCGAAATCGTTTTGTAACTACTGCCTCTCGGGTGTTGATTTTTTTCCCCACTTAAAAAATGTCTAATGTTCAACATTCATTCAAAATTTCAGGATTTGAAACGGAATAAGTTGCCATAGAAGCGAAAAGCGTTGTTTTCTCCTCCTGGCCGCCATCATTTTCTTCGAGTCGAAACGAAATTCACCGTGCCGCTTGACGAGCTCTCGCCTGGTCGCGTAATTTTTGCGCGGTTTGGAAAAACGGGACAATTTTGCGTCCCGAAGCTTCTTTCGGGGACACCAGGACGGAGAGCCGGGAAAAAGGGACGGTCCCGTTCAAACGGGACGTTTGGTCAAGTTATGCATGCATCACTTTCTGTGTTGGAGATTTGTTCCATAGTTCTAAATTCATGTCACACTGTAGGTCCCTTCCCCTTCTAGGTAGTAGGCACAGTTGGGTTGTGGTAGTAGGAATTAACCAGTAGGAGAATTCCAAATTATGGGTATACAGCCGGTAGCGAAATTGGTAGACGCAAAACCCGCGAATGGTATGTTTTGCTGGTTCGGGTCGAGCTTGCAGTATATTCGTAAAGTAGTTCTTTTAAATGGGGTCTTTCTTCAATTAATGTGCCCTTGCTTCACGCTCGATTATGCATACATAAATATCACATTCCTAGGAATTAACCAGTTTCGTACAATGTAGCCGTGTTCATAAAGGGAAGGTCCTGGCATAGCGCCTACTTCCTTCGGGTGCGTTAGGCATATCAATACAAGGGGTTGATATTACCCCGTCCATGTCGAGTTCCATAAAACAACCTGTCATGATGTTTTACTCCTAATTCATGTTCGCTGTGATGGTAGGTTTTTTTTGCAATTCGCTCGGCACGTGAAGGCTTTGTGACGAAATAAGGTCCCGCTACATCACGAGTTGTACATATTAATGTGGAGCACACAAGGAGGCGTGGCTTGTTCGATTACGTGCAGCCATCTCTGCGGGCGCACCTGACATTACATCCACGGGCACGCGCGGTCGTTCCAACGAGAACCGGTCGCAATATTTGGAGCAGTCTGCGTGTGCGTTTATTAAGGTGTCCGTCTACCACAGCTTCAAGTACAATCTCATTGGTTTCACTTTCGCGGGCGGAGACTGCAAGTAGTTCCACTTTCTGTTGGGTCCACCGCGACGGGTTCTCTGCGACGACACACTGTGAGCAGCGAGCTGTCGAACCGGGAAAATGTGACGTCATCATTGGCCGCCATCCGACGGAGAGTTTTCCTGCTGCCTGCGGAACTCGCGGAAATAATAATATATTCTTCAACATTATTATTACTGTTGTATATTCGAGCAGTAGCGGTTTTAGGGTAGGGCGCGGTTGGGCGACCGCCCAGGGCGCCAGGCCTAAAGGGGCGCCGCAGGCGCCCCTTTTGTATCCGCTCGCTTATTGACAAGTCCTACTTACTCATAAATTCCCTAAAATTAGCATCAAAATGGTGTGCAAACACTAGAATGGAACGTAGTGTCCGGTCGGAGTTATAAGTTAATTGTCATAATTGTTTAGTTTAAAATGTTTCAACATGTCGATCCTAAAAAAAAACCATCTGTGTCAAAATTTTTAAAACGGAACGCCGAATAAGAATAGGAATAAAACAAAAACAATGTATATTAATAAAGATAAATACATCACAACCAAAAATCAAGATCAGGGGGGCGTAAACAGTGTAAAATGTGAAAAAATGGGTGATGGAATTTGATAAATTCTCCACCAATCAGAAGCGTTTATGTCATAACATTTGCGATCTTACTGGGTGGAATATTTGACATCGACATCGACATGGTGTAGAAATTGACCGAATTCCTTCACTTATTTTATAATATTTTACGCCGGTTCAGTGCCATGGCATCTACATCTGGAATACAAATGGGTGTATCGGTAGCGGAGCAACCTGACGCAGACTGTGGGCGAAGTTTTCCGAAGTGAGGAGACAGGTTGTGTGTCAATAAATTCAACAACTTTTTTAGTTCTATTGCAGATAAGTCAATTTCAAACGTTAGCCCATCTATTTAAGAAATAATGGACTAGGTACCTGTAGGCGTACACTCCACCAAGCAATAGTATATAATTTTTCAGAATATGAGCAAATATAAAACATTAAAAACCATTAAATAACTAAAAACGAAAATGAAGATTTATGGGGATTATCAACCAAATGTTTAGACTTTGATGACGACTTGATGTTACCAATTTAACCAATGCGTCTCAGAAGGAACATTCTCAAGCATTCTAAAAGCTGCAAAAGTTTGTCCGATTCATAAAAAAGGATAAAAGAAGAATTTAAATAACTTTAGACCCATTTCTATTATGCCATGTATCAGCAAAATTTTCGAAAAAATTATCTAAAGTAAATTGATCCATTTATAAAAATAATCCCATAAATCCTCAGAAATTCAGGTTTTAAAAAATAAATATACAGGAATTGTTATAGCCAACATGCTGACATCAGTCTTTTCAAGTCTTGACAATAATATAGGTAGCTTAGGACTATTCTGTAATCTATCAAAGGCATGTGACTGCGTCAATCATGAACTTCTACTTACAAAGCTTGAGCAGTATGGCAGTAGAGGAAAATCGCTAGATCTAATTCATTCATATCTTACAGTTAGAACTGTGACCCGAGCAGTTCCCCAAGGCTCAATTTTAGGCCGGTTTTTGTTTATTATTTACATAAACATATTTATTATTTACATGTACATCAGTATGTCCTCTTAAAACAACCCATATTTTAATGTTTTCTGACGACACATCTCTTATTTTTGGGTACAACAGAATATTGATCCCATCATTGAAAAAATACAGAACTGGTTCCAAGTAAATCACCTCCTTCTTAATGCTGCAAGAATAACTTTGTCCTATTCTTGTCACATCAAACAATTATTATAAACAAGTTGAATTCAGCAATTTAAGCAATTCGCAAAATACGTGCCATATGTACGCTGCGAAAACAGTTTACCCCTCTTATTTTCATAACGATATGAAGGATGGACTTAAGTTTTGGGGTAACGGTGCTGCTTGAATAAAACAAGAAATGCGTGCCGTGCTAAGCACGAAACCGAGAGTGGCTCATTCTCAGAAAACGCAATATTTACGCTTCCAAGAGAGTATATATCACAGAGTCTCATGTATGCCCGAAATATTTGGAAAATACCCATTTCAATAAAGATTACCTTGGCTACAACACTAGAGACAAAGATCTAATAAGATCACCTCTAGTGAAGCGCGGTTAAACTTTAAAGAGCTTTATCTGCAACAGCGTCATGTTCATCGATAAACTCCCGCCATGCATTGTTAAAAAAGTATTAAATAGTTCTTAACAGATAGACAGACAATTCTTTCCAAGAAAACTTACTAAAGAGTTGACGATATATTACGATAATATTATTAACATTTGATTCATAATTTTATAGAATTTACAATTTGTATTAACTAATGCTAAGCCTGTCAATATATTATAACTGGATGCATGATGCATTGCTACCTGTGGTGTTCATGCCGAAATAAATTAAATGAAAGGTTTATGAATGTGTTATGAAATCTTTTTTGCTTGATCAGAATGTGGTTTTATCTTGTCTTTAATTTAAATTGTATCAAATAATTTGTAAGTAAAAACCTGTCTGCGATTGAAAATATAACAATTTTGGTTAGAAAGCAATGTGAATTGAAAAAAGATGTTGTGACTAGAATCGAGAAAGGATTGCTAAGATGATTTGGACATATGGAACGAATGAATGACGAAAAAATTACGGAACAAATTTACAGCCAGGGCGGCCTAGCAAATCGATGTAATTATTCGTAAAGGTAATACCGGTAATCGTAGAGCATGTAAGAAAAGGTGTATTTTTTTTATTTAATTTAAGAAAACATAGACTTTGGTATATATATAAAGTTTGCCTAAAGAAATATTATAAAAGTAAAATTCAATAGTATTTTTTTAATAAATGGTTATTTCATTATTTCCCTTAGGGCGCGGTTTTTCGAATGGTTTTGAATGGCATATGGGGGCGCCGTAGAAATCTCGCCCAGGGCGCTGGTAGTGTTAAAACCGGCACTGTATTCGAGGATGTGCAATTACGTAGGTAAACTGTGAATTATCATCCTTTTTTGTCAGCCTCGGTAGTCCAATGGCGCGACCACGGAGGAGACCGCTCACCTCCGTGGGCGCGGCGACTGGCGATTCGTTTAGCTTGGTGACGCACAAGCGCGGTTAGGTTCTGGAAGGGTGACCATTTACAACCTTTGAGGCTGGCCGTGGTTCGGATTCCACGTAAAACTGTAAGTCCCCTTCCTTACTTACTAGGTGGTCGGGTAATTTCATTTATTTAAAATTTTTGGTAGTCAAACTATACTAAGTTACGTCACAAAGATCCGCGGATTCGATCAACCCAGTAAAGAAGAGCCCGCAAAGAAACTTCACGGGTTTACATAACATATTTTTTCATCCACAATTATGAAACACACTGAGATCTAAATGCTACTGCCAAACAATTCCTTGGTAGAACAGATTAAGGCAACGAACAAAGAACAATAGAAACAGCAACCCTCAGTTTAAATTACTTACAACTGACAAAGTTACGAATGCAATAATATAAATGAATGTAATTTATATCATTACAAGTATTCTCTGGTGTAAAAGACGTCGTCAAATTAACCTATGTGGCAATGTAAATTGTCCGTGTTTTCCATCCAGTTCAATGTAGCCGAGCAATATAAGGAAGGTCCTTGCATGGCACCTAGTTCCCATGTGGTGTGCTAGGCTAATATCTGACGGTCAGATTTGTATTAGCCATCCATGTCCAGTTACATAAAAAAGAATACCTATTTGCAATTCGGTATACAAACATTGATATCTGCGAGTACATTCGAATTGTCAAAAAATTTGAACCGAGGGTCAGTTACTCAAGGAATCTGGTGTACAATTGTTTGGTAATCTCAGTAATCTTGGGTAATCTGGGAATCCCAAGGAAATCATTGGTAATCCTCAAATTTATGGTAATATCGGGGAATGGTAGGTTCGAGAAATGAGAAAATCGTCGGTAGTGACGAGTATTCCCGAAATCATTCGCAAATCCGAAAAACGAGCACCGGCCTTTTTTTTGCTTATTTGAAAAGTTTGTAATGGTATGGATTTTTTTTTTAAAGAAAAGGATGTCTGAGGGACGCTGTGCGTGACGCCAGTTGTGAAGTATGGTTACGAAGAGAATGCCATGCGGATATCAGTCGGTGAGCGGGACCGGGTCCTCAACCATACGTCATTTATATCTAACTAAATCAAAACCAGATAAATTAAATGAATGCACCATGCATTATGAATGATTAAATATATACAAACAGAAACAACAACCAATGTTCTAGGACGAGCATAAACACAAAAATATACAAGTAGGTAAAGAAATAGAGTAGGTTCCTAATTGCGCCCCCTAATACGAGCGACGACACTGAGAAGTGTTACGCGCAATGACTCTAATGCCGTAAAAAAAAACAAGGTTCGGTACGATACCACTGGGGTGATGATGTCTGGAGCACGTGGTCGGGCGGCGAATGGCGCCTGCCCCCGCGCAAATAAACTCGAGCGGCTGACGGTGGTTCCCGCGGTGGGCGCACCGCACCACAGGGCGCGTCGTTGGCGGAGCCCACTCCAAGGAGCACAGCGTGGGCGCCGAAGACACGGGGGGCGCGGCTGTGCTCCACCGAGCCAGCCCGAAAGCGGCGACGGCGAGACCCTGGGACGCGACTGGCGTTACTCGCGGCGGTCGGCGGTCTCTCGCGGCGAGATGCGCTCGCGCTCTGGCGGGCGAACAACAAGATGGCTGCCGTCGTGCTCCTCTCCCATTGGCTCTGAAGGATCACCTGACGTTCTAGCCGCGCTAGGCGCGCGCGCATGAGGGAGACAGCATCCTTGAATTGCTGAGTGGTAGAAAGAGACGGTACTAATGGTCGTGGTTTGTTGTTTTGTTTCTAGAAGTATTTTGACCGTTGGTTCCTTGAAACGTGTATTTTTCCATTATGTAGAAAACTATAAATGTCCATTGTGAGTATGCATAGGTACTGACATCGTTCTGAAGGCTACGATAAAATGAAAATAATAAAGTCACGTATGTTACAAGTTTTTGCAGTATTTCAATCAAATTGGGAGCACACGTTTCATTTTGGAAGGCAATGGTACATTTTTTTTGCTCATTCGAAATCAAACATTTTATTAAAATATTTTTTGGATTTACTAGAAAGGTTTTTTAGTCCTTTAAGAATCATGGAAATCACCAGGAATCTTAGGTGTTCCTTTAGGAATCCTTGTAAATCTGAAAACCACAAGGTGATCTTCCTCCATGTTAACTACTGATAATCTTGGTGTACACTTTTTGCTCGAGTGACTGACCCCGGGCTAGCTTTTCCATCATGGTTTGCAATCGTTGACAATACAGATCTGCCGTATTTGTCTAGCCAGATCTCAGGTAGCTGTAGTGGATGACACCAGCACGGGTCCACCCGACAGACACTCCAGTACCTTTTTAATTAGGTTAACATTTCCAGAACGAAAGCGTTTAAACCACTTAGACTCGGAGGTCGCGACAAAAATTTTTAACGATAACGTAAATGGCTGAAACTGGGTTCACAGGATAAAGACCAACCCTCTGAAGCTAAATGTGTCAGTCTGCCTGCGCCAAGTGGTTGCGTTACGTAAATAAGGCGCCTGCAAAATTGTTATTGTGACAAAAATAATATATGACAAGGTAAATGACTGCAAATAACGAAGCATGAATGTATCAGTACATATGTACTTGCTTAGTAATACCAAAACTTAACAAATCTTTAGTTGAATTCGTAGTTATATGCCTCAGTTATATGCGATTTAGGTTACAGATTAGAGGCAGACCGACATCAGCATCAGAGGGTTGGTCTCTAACATATGAACCCAGATTCAGCTATTTACCTTATCGTGACCAAAAATGTCGTGATATCCCGGAATAAAAATCAAAACGTGTTTTACTTTACATTAGCTTTCCCATACACATCATCAATCCTTCGAGCTGTTTCTGCAGCATTGGTGCCACAGTAAAACTTGTATTGGTAGTTAAATATCGCGATATTTCAATTTTTCCATGTTGTGAACAGAACGAACCCTAATCAAATGGTTCGAAAACAGATTAATCACTAAATAAGAAAACCGAAACGAGCCTAGATTTCTAATACATTTGAATTTGTTATTCCTAACCAAACGACAGAAGTGGCCAGTTCTACAATACGTAATTTTCGTAAATAAGGTAAACGTTTAAATCGAGAATTTATTATTTTGTTGCAGCAAGGATTTTACTGCCTTAGACATACTCTCTGTGGTAACTATTTCACGATTTTTTTCATAAACGCTCAAATCATGATCTTTCCCATTTTTTTCCGACAGGTCCAAATCTGATTGGTTCTCAATTCCGTCGTAATTGTCGGTAACTTCTTCGTCAAGCACGCGTATTTTAAAACGCTTTTCCATTAAAAAAGGTTTCAGTTTTGGATCAATTTATTAAATTGACATCTTCCAAGGTAATGGCATTACTATGTTCGCAGAGTAAAAGACGCAGTAGGTTGTGTGTGGAAGTACTTACTTAATTAACTGGTTTTTGTTTCCAGTCTACTTATATTTCACGATAACGCTAACGGAAATGTTAAGCACGATAATGGAAAATTGCTTGTGTGTTATCAACTTTGTTGACCCAGATGCACAGAAGCACATACAATCACCCCATAATTTAGATTAGGTTATAACGACATATGGTCAATAGGGTCATAATTTGACTTGCAATGCACTGAACAGCACATCACCATTGACCTAGGTAGGTACTCTGTCTTCTTGCCAGCTTTTCAAACACAACTTATCAAATCACTTTTCCTTTTTCCTTATGATTTGTTTGCAATAAAAGACAGAGGGTTTTAATACGATTTTCCGTTAATTCTGAAACTACAAGATCTTATCAACTTAACTAATTACAAATATTTACTTCAACTTATCTCAAATCTTAGAAATAAAAAAAATAGTTCACGTTTGGTTTCCCCCATTAGAAGAATATATTTAGCAGTAAAATTAGGACATGTGTAAGTCGAAAATGTTCTTTAAAAGCATTCATGAGAGTTCCAAAGGCCCATAACTTCTTACATTTATTATTTTTACATTAGAAGCCGATAGATAGAAGCATAGAGCATTGAAAAACTTAGTTTTTTTAACCGACTTCAAAAAAGGAGGAGGTTATCAATTCGTCCGTATGTTGTTTTTTTTTATGTTTGTTACCTCATAACTTTTGCCTGGGTGAACCGATTTTGATGATTTTTTTTTAAAATTAAAGCTAGTGCTTGCCAAGTGGTCGCATTTTAATGTGGTTAAGTTCTGACAATGATATACATGAGAAAATCATATAAGTCTTAAATTTGTATTAAGATGTGCACGACAAATGGACGAATAACTCAATATAACGCCAACCGATTTCGGTGATTCTTTTTTATTAGAAAGGACGTGTACAAATTAGTAAGTGTTCTTCAGATTCACTAAAAATAAACAAATAAAAAAAAATTGCCAAAAAAAATAACCGTCTTTAAAGAAAAAGCTCTAAAAAGTAAAAAATAATTGCCATTTTTGTAGTTACGATTATTATTATTTTTTGAGTCGGTGTCAGCCAAGGTAGCCAAGGTTCTCTTGATTGGCGCAGCGGTTATTTTTTTTGTTTTTAGATTATTAATTCACTTGCAGGGCCGAGACCATTGTTTTTTTTAAACTTCATACCATCATTCGATTCCCAAAATAAAATCGTTGTTACACATTTTGATAACTACAATCGTAATAATTTTGGTCTAAAACTTGTCAAAGCGAAAAGTCTTACATTACTATGCGTCTTTTCAAACCAGTTCAATGTAGCCGTGCTCATAAAGGGAAGATCCTGGCATGGAACTTAATTATTTCGAGAATGCGGTGTGCTGGGCTAATATTATGACAGTGGGTGTGGTTAATAATATCCATGTACAATAATTAATAAAAATAAATTGCTTACCCTGTCTCCCCTCTGTAAGTGACATGCAAGTGCTTACCTTTTCCGGTGAACAGATGAATTCATTTCTAGTTTTCATCCTGGCGATAACCACAAATGCAACTAGCTCAAACATAGGTTCCAAACTCCACTAAACAGAACACAAATCATGAATGTCAAGCATCCTGCAGCGCAGGTTCCCGCGTATTTCAAGCGCGCGGCGCGCCGCGCCGGCCGCAGGGTTCGCGCGCGTCACACTGCCGGCGGACAGTCCACCGTCGCGGCACCGACTGTGCTGACTACCTTTGCACTGCCGCGGTTATTCGCTGTTTCGCAAGAAAACGCGCGAAACGTAGCGGCGGCGGCGCGGCGGGTGCGCCGCCGCCCCACTCCGTGCCAAATGTTGGCGTGCAGAGATGTCGTGGCTGTTCCTAGATAGATCCATTGTTGCAGCCACTAAGTAGGTACGACATTTCAGCTTGCACGGGGATCGACGATCGTCATGGCAGTTTGTTACAATGCAATAGTGGGTTGAACATTTTACGTGAAACTACTTGGGAAAATTCGACTGGATCAGATTAGAACGTGAAACACTTCCCCTTCTCCGTCTTTAGATCCTCGTCACATCGCCACACTCCAAAATCCAAAATCATTGTGGCCTGAACCACGTAATATTGAGGAGGTTCTGTGGCGTCATAGAATAACTAATGGCGTAAACACCCTATTGCCTCAAGGAAATAAATCTTTTGAAAATTATATCAGTAATAATTATAAAATTATAAGCATAAACACGCGAAAGTGAAACGCCACAATGAGATTCATCACGTCCAGGGTGTCAATAAGGTTTTTAGGCTCCGCTCGGGTGAATGTCTTAAACGACATTGACCCAAGCGGAACTGGGTTGTTTAGCTAGTATTATATATTCTGTGCATTTGTGACTTTAGGAATACAATACGGTTGTTTTACTATTACATCACTAGCTACGTTTCTCGGCTTCGCTCGGGTCAATGTCGTTGAACTGATGTCGGTCTGAATTATTTTCTGCATAAAATGTAGCCCAAAGGACTGGTCCAAAAGGCTGGGCCAGGACAATGTATCCATCTATCAAATTTAAACAAAATCGTTTGAGCCGATATGGCATGATTTAATGAGAAACATCCAAACATTCCCATTTTGTGCTACAAAATGTGGGGGCCATTTTTCAAATAAAAATTAAAAGCATGTGCCGCCAGACCCGTTCGCACTGGCACTGGATACATTGAAACGGATGCAAAACGAACACAGGCGGGACTAACCCTACCTAAGTAAGGAGGGGACCTAAAGTTTTACGTGGAATCCGAACCACAGCCACCCTCAACATCGAAAACGGTAACCCATCTCGAACCTGACTGCGCTCAGAGATGATAAACGTTGATAAAATACGCATATTATCGGTCGCATAAATCAGGTGAGTGGTTCGCAATTTATAAGCATTTAACCCTCACTGCTCACCTCTCTGGTAATGAAGCGTTATATTATGTAGTCTATACGTTTTGAGTAGAATCAGGCTAGACCTAGACAAACCGCATCTAAATCGGGTTATTGGTTCTCAAGTCATAAGCATTTTATCTTACTGGTCACACCTCTAGAAATTTAGCGTGATGCTAAGTAGTCCTAAAGTTGCGGAAATATGAAGTCATACTTCGGTGTAATTAGCATACAAATCGGATGCCTAAATATGAGACTTCATATCCCTTACTTGAGGAATCAGTGGTGTTTCATAGTTTCATCACAATCAAGATATTTTTAAACAAAATTCTGTTACTTTTAGTGAAAACCATATCCAAAAATCCGTTGCGTGGTTTAGAAGAAGTATGCGGAAAAACAAAGGAAGATATCAACTACCCCCCAGACCCGCCGTACCTCGGGGAACTTCGGTTTGTAAGGCAGCTACATCTTAGCGTCAATGGAACTGAAATATTTTTAGCCTATCCTGTGTCCCACGGTTTTAAATATACGTGTAGTAAGTTTAATCGAATTCCGATGATCGGTTTAAGGTCGGCCCGTAAGCACCTGAAAATTTCGCCTCCCATACAAACGTAGTTTACTAATAATTTGAAAACCACTGTTCCAACTCACTTGATATTTGGTATCTAATATTAGGCTACTAATATCTGTGTCTGCATGTCTTTGTTTTTTCGGTAAATGTATTTTGGGTCAAACCACAGAGAAAACAAAATTCGTATGAAGATTTTCTTTTTCCTTTCATTTCATTCGGTTTGGATTTTTCAAAAAAACAAAAGCATGCAGACACAGATATTTTTACCTGATATTAGATATTAAATATCAATTTAATTGGAATAGCGGTTTCCAAATGATTAGTAAACTACGTTTGTATGGGGAGCATAGCTTACGGGCCGTTCTTAAGTGTTAAGGATGAACGTAATTAAATACATACATTATTTTTGGCTATAGAATTAATATTATAAATAAATAAGGGAAACAGCAAATCTGGTTGTTTGTAGCTGCACACCCCATCATGTGTCCCGCGCCGCCGTCTCTATGCAGATCGGGTGGCGCGAGCCGCGCCCCTGGAGCTGCAATGGGGTGCAGGGAGCACAGAATCGGGAATCAGGAACCGATCCTTAAACACAACATACAAATCGCATTCGCCGTAACGGATCGGTTCCTGATTCCCGATCCTGTGCTCCATGCACCCCATTGCAGCAAGATCCCGATCCGCATAGAAAGGCGGCGCGGGACACAACAGGGGGTCAACCAGATTAGCTGTTTCCTTTATTTATTTATCATATTAATTCTGTGGGCAGTAATAATATTAATAACAACGATTGTTGTTTTTGTGTTTATTGTAGAGACAGCACCGTAACCAATTAATACATGCACACAGAAAATATTTCTAAAATCGTCAATTTAGTTTTAGTTTCATACATAGAGTCTACAAACGCAGTATCTTATAAAACAAAGCAACTCACTCCTTACAGATTTATTATTGTATAGATTACAGTGAAAAACGTAACGTTAGTTAAACATCCGATGCATACTTATGTTAACTCATGGGCAAACAATTTATATGCTGTGGTGCCCTCGGTGGTGCCTCTATTGGAGTAAAAATACGGAGAAAATAATGAAGGGCCATGGATCTCCCATGCCAACTTGCATGCTTATCACAATGCCTGAAATGAAAGAATAATAAGCGAAAGGACCGGAGGATAAGAAACGATGGTCGAAGCGGCAATGATTGTCCGTGTTTTCCATTCAGTTCAGTGTAGCCTCGGTAGCCCAGTGGCGCGACGTCTATAGCGCTTCGATAAGCTTGTTGAAGCACCTCTGAGGGCGGTTGGTTTCTGGATGGGTGAGCATTTTCAACCTTTGAGACTGGCCGTGGTTCGGATTCCATGTAAAACTGTAGGTTACTTAATGTTTACTTACTAGGTAAGTCTGCCCGGGCTGGTACCATCGCATTGAATAACCGATGGTCAAAGCGGCAATAAAAATTGTCCGTGTTTTCCATCCAGTTCAATTCAGCCGAGCAACATAAGAAAGGTCCCGGCATGGCACCTAGTTCCCATATGGTGTGTTAGGCTAATATCTGACGGACAGTTCGGTATTAGCCATCCATGTCCAGTCATAAAAAAAGTGCTCATAAAAGGTATGATACCTAATTCCTTTAAGAATGTGGTGTATTGGGCATGATGTGTGTGTGATCTGATGTGGTCCATCCATATCAGGCTCCATACAAAAGGTGAGAGTTATTACATTTCAAGTATGGTGCCTCCGTGAGCCTGTATCTAAGGAACAATAAAAATAGGAATTATTGTGTACTGTTATAATACAATTCTTGTTATTCCGAATTGGAGGAATAAACTAAATAGTAAAACCGCAGTGCGAATAGCCAGAAATATCACAAACAGGAAGATATGGACCTCCATAGTGTAGTTACTGTGCCATCGTACGCTCATCACGTGTATGAATAAGTCTGACGCAGAGCGAACGCATGTGAGACGAGCTAGGATACACTGGTGAATCACTGGTGGTGATAAGGGTTCGAGCTCAGTGGTTCAGACAGCTCCGTACTACCTAACTGAAGATGCTTTTCCCCGTTTAAAATTAGCATGATAATGACCTCGACGGAGTCTCACAGGTCCGTGCGCTGTGGTATGAATGAATACATACTATCACGGAGCTCCCGTGAAGCGGGCAGAAGGGTCAGGAGCGGATGGTTCCGCGTTGAAGGAAACGAGAGTTGAGAGTTACACAATATTTATTCCTAGTTATTTATAATATATTTTATCCTATATATAACTGGTATGACCGGGTTCGAGGCGGGCGGAATCCTCTCACGCCCCCGCAACCGACGATGCTGGTCAAGGCGCGAGGCCAAGATGATGGGTTCCTCAGCTAGAGCACTCTCTCTCGGGCCAGCTCTCACAGCAGTCCCGTGCTCCCACCAGATCTCACGTAACTCTTCCACAAAACTCCGCCCGTCCCAAACGCCCTGGGGAGAGACCAGAACAATGTGGCCTCTTCCCCGACACGCTACCTTCCTCTCACTCTTGAGGCTGCGGTCGGGGAAGAGAGACTCGGAATAGAAAGGAAAAAAATATGTTCGGCTAACCTTATGTCAAGGGCAACCGGCAGACCTCCTGTCGGCCATTTCAACCTTTAAAATGTAGGGCGCATCACAACCGCCTTAAAAATTTAGGATTTTGCATAAAATATCTTTTCCAAAATAAAATTTTCCAATCGTTCAAACAAAAGTGCCAATCCCCACTTCTTTCTTTTGTGTTGGGTCTCCTCCAAAAACAGGCGGCCAGTCACTTCAAACGAGGGCGGGTTGCCACCGCATTCCGCATCGTGACAGTGCCCCTCCTCTCACTGAAGAGGGCAATACCTGCCCGACTGTCGTCCTCGACAGACCGAGGCACCCGAGGCGATAACCCCGTGCCAACCCGCCGCTCAGCAACGATGAAATGCAACAATTCCGCCTGCTCCTGGAGGAGTTCCAACCAGCTCATGTCGGACTTGTTACCATTCCTCCAGGATAAAGTCTCTCTTATCCATCTCTCTGGAATAAACGCTTTGCACGGAAAATATAACATAAGATTCCAAGATGATATTCAAATGGGAAGATCACAACCCATAAACTATGAGATCATAAGAACTTCATACAATTTGAAACAAAAAAAATAAGGAGCCAACCTCCAACTGAGCCTCTTACTCATAATTGCTAGTGCCATAGCACTGCATCCGACTTTTCATCAGTAAACTCAACTGTTTGTGCTGGCGAAAGACAAAACTAAAATTAAGGTTACAAACCTGTAAACCCTACGCGAAATGTATAGACAACTTATCAACTAATATAGAAAAGAAATTAACAAATACAAGCTCAGTCGTAATGAAAATAATTGAACCGCATATCGGAGCGGCGATAGTTACTATCTACAAAGCGTTTAATACAACGTATGCCCCGATTCTGACTCTCAGTGCCAAGGGTGACACCATGGCACAGCCTGAACCTGTGGAGCTCCCTCCCGTAGACCTAATGGCTTTGGCGTTTACTCAGTGGATTGTCCATCCGTCCACTGGCGCGCTAACTCAAGCCGAAGTTCCAGTCTTCTCTGACGTGGAAGGCTGAGACAAGAAGCACGACTCTTCATACAGTACTCAATAATACTGTGCTTCTACACATTACAGGAACCGCAATCCTCAAGTTCCGTCGGCAATAGACTCTCGGTAAGGTTACGAGCAACCTGAATGTACGCCAACAAAATCTAACCGACTTAGGAGAGGAGAGATCGAATTCAATAATACAAAATAAAATAATATTTACAATCCCAACTCGGGTTGCTCTGTGCACTTCCTCATTCCACACTGTCTATCATACCTTTCTTTCATCCATCTCATACATACTAACTGAGTCTCCGTTTCGAGATCACAGTCACCTTTCATGTGGCGGAGCGCGCGTTCTTCCGCTGGCGCCGCCCGGAAGTAAAACAGAAGAGACCAAGTGCCTGCCCGAATGACACAGGGGCGGACACCGGTCAAACCTACCTACCGGTTCCGATACGCATAAAAAAAAACAGACGATACCTAACAAACTCAGAAGATACTTAACGCCAAGCGGTCAGCCATGGACAAAGTTGGAACCAAATGATTACCCAAGGTAAACTCCACCTAGGGTCTGACTAGGGTTCTCCGGCTAGAGCGAGTACATCATCTTCCGCAACCGGATTTCCAAGGGGCGATGGAAACAAATAAAAATGAGGAACGCTTTGGAGACGCCATCTGCATAACGTGCACCCATCGGTGCGCGACAGCCTGACGCCTCGCGAACCACGCTAAGTATATGGCCTTGATTCTTTTCGTAAACGAAAAACAGCGAATTACTTAGAACCGTCCGCTGGTGCACTGAAGTACACAGAAAAACTAATAACATCGACCCCTTCCAATCGGTCCATCCAGAGTTGTATTTATGAATGTACGCACCCCCGGAACTCACTGAACCATTCCATCTGTGGTGCCAACAGTACCATTCGTCCAAGGCTATTTATTTCACCAATCGCGAATAATCAGAAACCTAAACTAAAACAAGAATGTGAAAACTCAGTCACTTAAAAAAAACCGAATGTGAAAATATATATTATAGGACATACGACTAATGATAAGACATTCCGTTGAAAATATAAAGATAATATAAAAAACTTTGAAAAAAAAACCCATACGACTCTGATCGATATTAGAACATGAATAGAAAGCGAGTATCGGAACAATTGTAATTAAAATTGGCCCACAAGGCGGGCCCGACTCAAGGACCTATTTACAACAATGCCCCGATCTGACCCTCGAAACCAGAGGTTCTCTAACATGGTTTGATCAGACCTGTGGAGCTCTCTCCCATGGGCATAGGCTTGGTATATTAAACAGTGGATTACCCTCTACCGTCCACAGAAGCGTTACTCACGCCCTCAACAATCCAGAGGTTCTCTAACATAGATCGTGGCAGCAAGTAGTCGCAGCATCACTGCTGACTTCACACAACAAAATAATACAACACTCATGTACAGGACTCAACCACAGGCTTTCGGGCACGAGAAACCCCGGCGCACCTTCGCGGGTCGCTGGTACTGGTCCCAGTGATTAATGAACAAAAAGGAATAAGGCGGGACGAGTCAAGATGCCTTCCGTAATATATACGTCCTTCTCAAAGTCCGACGGCCTGACGCCCCTCCTCGCCCCTACGAGTATAAGGCCTGTAGATTAATCTGTGAATTTACTCACCGTTCACAGGTGCTAACGCACTAAAAACAAAAAAATTATAACCACTCGAATCGGCACCAACGACAAACGATGGGCCCAACGCCTCTTGCTCCTTCCGGCGCGAAGCGAGCCCTATAAAAATAAAGATATATTTACAAGTTCGGTGCATTGCACAAACTATCCCGGTGTTCACTCCCCTAATTCACGCATGCCTTTCATTCATCCCTAGCATGCACGTCTGGGTTCCTGTTTCGGTACCCCAAACACACTTTCAGTTGCCCGTGCGCGCGTAATCACCGCTTCGCACTTGCTGAATAGAACACCGAGACGACAATAGCAACCGCTCGAGCTATTGCCAGCGCGGTCGCCTGTCAATTTATCCTTACAGGGTTCCGATACTCTAAAATGAATGAAAACCAAATTAGACTAGCACAGTCAAACAGAATGGGAGCAACAGCATGAATATATACAATAATCAGTATAGTTTGGTTACCACACATCGTAAATATTGTTTCTATCAAAACACATTTCAAATCTTAGATGAAAAAGGAATCAAATAAATGAAATGTCAACAACAAAAAATACCAAACAAAGAAAATTGTAAACATAAAAACGTCAAAATGAGTTTTCTCAGATTCCAAACTTCAAATTCCAAACTTCAAACTTGGCCGGAAAAAAAAATATATATTAAAAAAAAATGTGTCATCTGTCACTGAGAATTTTGGGGGGGTAGGGAACATAAATGTTGGAAAGATTGAAAAAAAAAGATGAATAATTCAGTTTAATGTTCCTATCATCCGTTCGCGCATGCGTCAAGTTCTCTTCGTCGCTACGGTAACCGTGGACGACAAGATGTCTGCTAGGTAACCGTGGACGACAAGATGTCTGCTAGAACCCGGACTAGTTCAAACGCAAAATGTTCGAAACAATTGCCGACATGAAAATGAAAATATATATTTTTTTTTTAAAACCAGTTTCGAATACCTGAGAATCTTTTCCCTTATGCAGGTTCCTGCAACGCAGAACCAAACGAACCAAACCCTTCTGTCAGCCTATACGTTCCGTGCTAAATCCCCACCAGCGGATAAGCCACTATCACGGAGCTCCCGTGAAGCGGGCAGAAGGGTCAGGAGCGGATGGTTCCGCGTTGAAGGAAACGAGAGTTGAGAGTTACACAATATTTATTCCTAGTTATTTATAATATATTTTATCCTATATATAACTGGTATGACCGGGTTCGAGGCGGGCGGAATCCTCTCACGCCCCCGCAACCGACGATGCTGGTCAAGGCGCGAGGCCAAGATGATGGGTTCCTCAGCTAGAGCACTCTCTCTCGGGCCAGCTCTCACAGCAGTCCCGTGCTCCCACCAGATCTCACGTAACTCTTCCACAAAACTCCGCCCGTCCCAAACGCCCTGGGGAGAGACCAGAACAATGTGGCCTCTTCCCCGACACGCTACCTTCCTCTCACTCTTGAGGCTGCGGTCGGGGAAGAGAGACTCGGAATAGAAAGGAAAAAAATATGTTCGGCTAACCTTATGTCAAGGGCAACCGGCAGACCTCCTGTCGGCCATTTCAACCTTTAAAATGTAGGGCGCATCACAACCGCCTTAAAAATTTAGGATTTTGCATAAAATATCTTTTCCAAAATAAAATTTTCCAATCGTTCAAACAAAAGTGCCAATCCCCACTTCTTTCTTTTGTGTTGGGTCTCCTCCAAAAACAGGCGGCCAGTCACTTCAAACGAGGGCGGGTTGCCACCGCATTCCGCATCGTGACAATACATACATACAGTCAAGTGAAGACTAGTGTTACGCAATGGTATGAGAGGCACAGATCCCGGCAGCTAACTGGAAAGCCCAACGCCCATGTTGTTCACGTCGGGGGTGCCTCAGATGGACAAAATGGTGCTTCGCGGAGAAAAAACATCCGCACATGCCGGTTACATGAGGAGTTTTGCCACAGGAGTAGAGAAAGAGAAATGCAATTAGAAAAATTCTATAATATGGCACGAAACATAGCAAACGTCCGCAGATGGGCGTCATTAGAAGAAAGTATTTATTTATAGAGAATGTATTTTTACAATGCGCTCGGCACACTACTGGCACTTTTCCACCTGGAAATAGGTTAAGCCCATGAACAATAATAAGAAGGAATACATTGAACATAGTGAAAACTCAGCCTTTTAGACCACTAGCCTAGGTAACTCCGATACCTAGTTTTTTTTTCAGTTTCAAACTATATAAATTAGTTCCGTCGGTTTGGGGCGTGTCTTTGATCCAGGAAGATAGTTTCTTTTTCTTCCCGTTTCGAGTTTGATAATTGACAATACTTACGGTATTGGAAACCCACCAATTCGATGGTGTTAGATTTCATGTGTTTGTAGACTCTATGTATGATATAAAAACTAAATTGACTATTTTTAGAAATATTTTCTGTATGTAGGTGCATGTATTCTTGGGGGCTCCCACCTCCGTGGGGGGGGGGTGACTGGTGTACCTGACCAGCGCTGTCACTCTGTAGCAATTAATGTCCCACGTTGAGAATATAGAGAGTGTGTACATATAGTGTCGATAGGTTTAAGCCCTACAGTACGCCGCCGGTTTTTACTGACATGACTTCGGATTCAGATTTCCTTAGAATACTCAACCACTGCAACCATACCGATTTTAGGTAGAACATTTTAATGCATGCCAATGGGTGTCCTCGGGCACCTCAATGGGTCCTTCAAGGAAGGGCCGACAGGGTTTTCGCAGCCTTCCTGAAAGTTCGAATGGGTAGTTAGATCAGTTTGGGGCGTTTAGAGTGGTCGCATGATAGGTCTATGACCAGTGTTTCCAAAGATAAAACAGAAACAAATATATAAGAGAAACGAGCCATTTTCTTCTAAACTAAGATAGTTAGATTACTTAAAATTTAAGGCTTCCATTGATAGAAGCATTACTCAGGGCTATATTGCAAAAGACAAACCGAGCAAAATATATAATCTGCAGCAACAAGGTTGGAGTGATCGTCACAGGTTGTGGATTTTTTAGTTTTTCTTTAAATACCTATAATTTTATGACCACAATTTTTTTATTTTATTTTTCTGATAGCTGTGATGACTTGCTCTATTACCTGCTTCCGTTTTATCGTCACGTACTGGGACCCTGTATAGAAGATAGATAGATATGGTAGTAGGCAGCCTTAAATAAAATTCAACCCTTTCATGCAAGATGTCAGCTGTGATATGATAGCGTGTGATTGTGCATGAGGCGGAATTCTAGTGGGTCTTCTCGTTTATGCGGCCACCAAGAGAGTTTTCCATTAGGTAGACAAGCTGCGCTCGCTGTTGGCGGCGGCGGGGCGCGCGGCGGAACGGAGGCGGCACAGCTGGCGACATTGAACTCTACCGCAGAATAACTAATAGGGACTCCACTCTGCGGGCGGAATGTATGGGAGGTACGAGATCAGCATCATGGCAAAGATATGTACATGTTAATTCGATTCACATACAGTTTATTTGCAAATGGCCATTCTGAGTGTGGCGCCCTCCGTGGGTACATTTAGGTAGGTACATTTAGCTACACTTTCATGAGCATTATTTAGTCATTAGCATCGACGTACCAAAGCTATAGACCGACAATCAGAGTACTTCTCCATACAAATGACCGTACCACCTTGCATAGTGTATCAATGTTGCTGTTATTTCATTTAAATTTACCCGCTTAATAAATACATCTTCGCTTTCTGTATAATCAACACAAGTGCTTTAAATACATAATATTCGTTATGATCACTTTATAAAAATAATTTTAGATCAAACGCAATAAAGGCAAACGCAATAATTACGAAGAAACAATCCGGAAAAGAACAAATTACTTTATATTCCATCCTGGTATCTCTAACCCATAGAAATAGGATGTACGAGAACAATAAAGTCCGATAGCTGGCGAGACAAAAATCGAAATGCAACAGTATAGGTGCACTCCATCCATCCATCCATCCATCCATCCATTATTACAAACTTTCCCCTTTATAATATTTATTAGTTGTTTTAATATCACATTCCTTGGAATAAGCGACGAACCTGTTTAGTACGAAAAATCATCCTACTAATATTATAAAGGGGAAAGTTTGTAATAATGGATGGATGTTTGTTACTCTTTCACGTAAAAACTACTGAATGGATTTTAATGAAACTTTACAATAATATAGCTTATACATCAGAATAACACAAAGGCTACAATTTATAAAGATATTGTGTCCATGGGCTTTCGAACTTTCACGGGGCTGCGAAAACGATGCCGCTAGCGCTACTTCACACCAAGGGGAGCGGGGCCGGGGGCGGCGGCGGGAGCGGTGGCGGGGGCGGGGCGGGCTGTCCGACGCGCGGCGGGAGAGGGGGGGGGAGAAGAAATCGCTCATCGCTGAGTGCGCTACCCGAGCGCGGGCAGGCAGACGCGTGAGGGCAGACGTCATTGACAGTTGTGTCCGTTTAGCGACTTTT
This sequence comes from Incurvaria masculella, assembly GCA_946894095.1. Classification (NCBI taxonomy): domain Eukaryota; kingdom Metazoa; phylum Arthropoda; class Insecta; order Lepidoptera; family Incurvariidae; genus Incurvaria; species Incurvaria masculella. The sequence continues at coordinate 12,044,737 of OX335647.2, forward strand.
CAAGGCACTAGCGATTTGTTAAAAACGCATTGTACTTTATAATGCCAAAGGTTAGTTATTGGCAGGTTTTGTTTTGGTTAGGATTTACACGTACAAAAGATACTTCATTTTTATTTTAATTATATAGATAGGTTACTTACCTGTTAATTGTTAGGAATTACTTCGTTTTTATTTCAATTATTATAGGCTGTAGGTAGGTCAGTAACTGGTCCTTTTTTGGTTGTTTTGGTTCATTTATATTAATGTGAATAACATAACAGCAATAATAATGTAAAATCTATACTAATAATAAATCTGTAAGGGTTGTTCATTGAGTAAGTTGCTTTGGTTTATAAGATATTACGTTTGTAGACATTATTTATGATACTTAAACTTAATTGTCGATTTTAAGAAATCATTTCTGTATGTATGTATGTATGTTCCTCCATAACTCTCAAACCAATTTTCCGAATGAGATGAAACTTAGTACATGTACATTTAACTACCAGGGAATTGGGATAGGCTAAATATAATTCAGTTCCGCTTACGCTAAGATGTGGCTGTCATACAAACTGCAATGCTCTGCACGGCTCGGTGGGAGGGCGGCGGCTGGAGGGGGGGGGGGGAGCGGCGGCGGCGCTTACTTTTACTAATCGTACCGAATTACGGCTTGGTATTTCCCGCAACTTCTTGGCATCACGCTATATCGCCAGAGGTGCGACCAATAGAATAAAATCCTTGAGAACCAGTTACTAGATTTAGATGCGGATTGTATCTACGTCTAGCCTGATTCTACTCAAAACTTAAAGGCTACATAATATAATGCTTCATTACCAGAAGGGTGAGTAGTGAGTGTTTAATTCTTATAACTTGCGAACCACTTACCCGATTTATGTGCATATTTTATCAATGTATAGCATCTCTGGGAGAAGTCAGGTTCGAGATGGGTTACTGTTTTCGATGTTGAGGCTGGCTGTGGGTTGGAGTCCACACAAAACTTACCTACGTTTTAAACTTTACTTACTTACTAGGTGCAGAACGTTTCTGGTGTCAAATGCTTTTTTTTTTTAAATAGCCACCAAATGTCAATGAAGCTGTAAATGGGAATTATTGGATGTTTCTCATTAAATCATGCTATTTCGGCCTGAACGATCTTGATGAAATTTGGTAGACGGATACATTCTCCTGGACCAGTTTGACCCTATTTTGGATCAGTCATGTGGGCTACTTTTTATCCATGAAATAATTTAGCCGACACTAACCCGAGCGGAGCCGGGTACCGCAGCTAGTTTTGTAATAATGGATGGATGGATGGATGAATGGATGGATGGATGTTTGTTACTCTTTCACGTAAAAACTACTGAATGGATTTTAATGAAACTTTACAATAATTAGCTTATACATCAGAATAACACATAGGCTACAATTTATAAGGATATTGTGCCCATGGGCTTTCGAACTTTAACCGGGCTGCGAAAACGATGCCGGTAGCGCTACTTCACACCAAGGGGAGCGGGGCCGGGGCGGCGGCGGGGGCGGGGCGGACGAATCGACCAAAGAATCTTCCTGCGGTTTTTAAAAGTCATAGATCTGTTCAGTTCAACCAGTGAAACACTATACCGACCTAACAATGCAACTGAGTACATATCATTGCGCGCTCTGATTTGATATTTGATATATACTACACTGTGTGAGTATAGATAGCGATATAGTGGAAGCGAGATAGCATGCGATTCGCAAGTACAAGCCGCCATTTCTATATAGTATCTTTATTGAACCGGGATATAAGTGGGGTCATTTGTAAGGTTTTGACCCATAATACCTTTTGTCACGTGGTAATGAGATAAGATTTTTTTTCCTTATTTTTAAAATTTTCCGCTATTCAGACTTTGCACCCTTACAACTTATTTGTTTTATGATGTTATAAAATTAAAAAAAGTATCAGCGACATCTACATTTGAAGCATTGTAATCAGATTTTGAAAAAGATCTAAAAACATTTTTCGTCGTTCGAGTTTGCAGGTGCCCAACGAAAACCAGGCAGATCCCCCAAACGAAAACCACCATGTTTTAAGGCCTCCAGGTTGTACTTGGGGAACCTTGGCAGGGAGTCGATTCCATTCGTCAGCCTCAGTGGCCCAGTGGCGCGACACTTCGGCGATCGCTCTCCGAAGTTAAGCAACGCTGGGTCCGGTCTGGTCTTGGATGGGTGACCATTCGACCGTTGAGAGAGGCTGGCCGTGGTTCGGATTCCACGTTAAGCTGTAGGTCCCCTTCCTTACTTACTAGGTGGTAGGGTTTATCCCGCCCGGGTTGGTACCATCGCATTGGATGAACGATGGTCGAAGCGGCAATGAAAATTGTCCGTGTTTTCCATCCAGTTCAATGTAGCCGTGCAATATAAGGAAGGTCCTGGCATGGCACCTAGTTCCCATGTGGTGTGTTGGGCTAATACCATGACAGAACTTGTGGTATTAGCCATCCATGTCCAGTCACATAAAAAAAAAAAAATTGTTTACTGCCCCAATAGATAAATATTATTTTTGGAATGTCGACAGTGAATGGGTGTATTCTAGTCACTTCTGTATTCCCTGCCTGTTACGCGTTGAGCGATAGTAGAAACGGGAACGAGAGGTATAGCAGATAAACCAAATATTTGATGGTTTTATTTTCAGTCAATGTAGATATTTTATCAATAGTTATTGTCACTAATATTTTTTGTCATTGAAATTATCGTACTAAGCATCCAGAAATACTCGTCCGTCCCACCGCTGCCACGGCATTCTGTTAGCTTCAAGTGGTCCCTCCAGATTGAATTTGGAAAATTCCGAACTTGACAAAGCACCACCCTGCAAAATAGGTGTAATCTTCGGGAATTATCCTGAAAAAGACAAAACAGTTTATGAAATGAGAGCTGTGAGAATGGTCCTTCGTAGTGGTTGCTTGGTTAGATTAGGTTGCATATGCTACCGAGCCTCGAAACAGTTATTGGATATGTTCGTGAGGTAGGTAAGAATATAACATGGAAATGGGATGGCTAATATTAGGCCAACCCACCGCATATCCGTAGAAATTATGTGCCATGTCAGGACCTCCCCTTTATATGAAGAGGGCTGCATTGAACTGGATGGAAAACTTGAACAATTATTAATTGCCATTTCGATATGTTTCCTCCAATGCGACGGTACCGAAACGGTCGGGCTTAACCCTACCACCCAGTAGGTTAAGGGCAGGGGAGCCTCGGTAGACCAGTGGTGCGACGCCTTGCGATTCGATAAGCTGGGTAAGCACCTCTGAGCGCGGTTGGGTCCTGGATGGGTGACCATTTTCAACCGTTGAGGCTGGCCGTGGTTCGGATTCCACGTAAAACTGTAGGTCCCCTTCCTTACTTACTAGGTGGTAGGGTTAATCCCGGCCGGGTTGGTACCATCGTATTGAATTAATGATGGTCGAAGCGGCACTGAAAATTGTCCGAGTTTTCCATTCAGTTCAATGTAGCCGAGCAATATACCATGTGGAGTCAGGCTAATATCTGAAGTTCAGTTTGGTATTAGCCATCCATGTCCAGTTACAAAAAAAGAGGAGAACTAACTGTCAGTGTGTGCAACACTGGTGGCATGAAGAAATTCATATTAAAAAATATAGTGATATACGAACATAGTGATACAGTGACAAGTTTTAGAGAAAACAGGAACATAAAAAAAACTAATGGCGAGAAAATAATTGAATACATGAATCATTTTAAAAGAAGTTATTTAAGAACCGAATCTTTAAAAGACATTGCCGATTTTACTATGGGCCAGAAAAGCGCTACTACTTAAACGATACCATATCAACCAAACGTATTTTCATTCCTCAAATGCTTACACACAATAAATAATGTGGTTTATTTTTCTTTCACAGTAGGAATAACCCGTCAAACTCTTTTAAAAATGCATATTTGAGGTTAGTCTTGCGAAATGTTACTTCTCTTTGTGTCTTTGTTCACACGAAAAGGCAAGGACTTTTAGCAAAGAACCATAAATATATTTTTTCTATTAAATACGAAAAAGGCATTTAAGTTAAATTATAATTAAAATAGTAGTTGAGGAATAATTAGAAACATGTATGTTTCGTACGTATGTAAAAATATGTGTATTATATGTGTAAATATAATAGTATGGTCGTAAATATTAAAATAAATTGATCTGGCTGATAACCTATTCCTTTCGATCTAAAGGAAAATATTATAGCAACAGCAGCACCAGTCGGCTCTCCGTAAACTGTTGAAGACGTACTGACCAATCTTTACCTTGATACATACATACAATGTGTCATGATGACGGTTTGTCACGGTCGGAGCTGCCAGATATTGGTATAGAAAATAGACCAAAACTAAACCAGAAGTATAATGATAAAATATTTTAGTAGTAACATAATTCATTTTACTTTATACGGAGTGTATTTTGTTCCGATTTTTATTGCAGATTAACGACTGTGACATTAATCATTTAGCTGAAATCGCAAGATAGGATTAAAACGTCGTTACCTATTACAGCGAAAATACGCAACATCTGACAACACTGAAAACAACATGTTGTGAACATTTTTAAAAATAATAGTCCTTGTCCGCTGGGACTTTCATTAATTAGTAATTGAAAAATATTATTTTTAATTTTATTTTCAATCACATGTCTATCGGTATCGGTCTTTGTCAATGTACTCTTTAATGCAATTTTGATTTCGGCATTGTCCTTTATTTGAATTGAATATTTCAAGTGAAACGCAAAGTATCTTACTTTTAAACTAGTCAGCCAGTATTCAAAATTGGCAATTATAATCCTTGCAAGAAAATAAAGATAAATTAAGAAACTATTAATTACCTGCAATTAGAATTATTCCACATTCCTTCTCCAACAATATTTATATATTATTGAAGTTGAGCTACTTCATTTGTACTCTTTGTGCTTTCACTGCACTTTCTGTGAAATAAAAAGTTAATTTTAACCTTATATATGATACCCTTCTTTAAGCTGATACAATTTAAAAGTGAAATTCAAATTTAAATTCAGTATTGGTGACGTATTAACGTGAAATAAAATGCATATTTATAGATGGAAAATTCTTAAATCTTTTGTGTTTTTCGGCTCACACTACACCCCACCGACGTAACAGTTGTATGAAATATGGATTTTTTAGTTTCATACATTTTCAAATCGTATTTTGTTCAAAGCACAGAATTTTAGTCGCATAATTGATAGTGAAACGACCAAATTTATTAAAATGAATAAATTTACTTGCAGAGTTGACTGTTGATTGTCTCATTAATATGCAGAGCAATCAAATAATTTTGCTACATTGAAATGGATGTTAAAATTGATCTTCTTTGAAATTAAAAAACCATCTATTTTCAAGATATTGAGATATTACATGCAATTTTTAAATTAATGATCTATTTGAATTATGATAAAAAAAAATGCAACTAGCCCCTTAATTGGCGAAAAGATTTAACATCAAATTCCATGATAAAAAAAGTCTAAAAATGTTTACCTTAGCAATTTCTGGAAATATAGTGCTAAGGTTAAAGTTGGTTCTAGCAACATTAACAGGGAATTGAGCTGCAGGCCTTGCAGCTGGTTCTGGCACATGCTGCGGGTACACTTGGTTCATCACCTGCCCCTGGTTGATGAGGTAGTTGGAAAACGTCAGTTCGTCTGACATAATATTGTTAGAACTTCTCTTAGCCTGTTTGCTTTGAAGCGAGGTCTCAGGCGTTTCCATCCAACAACTGTCCATTTCAGTGCTCATTTTGGGCCTTTTACTCTGCATCTTTTTGCTTGAGTCTTTCTTTGAATATTCAGTCTTATGTTTTCCTATCGCTTCCTTTTGAGCAGTCTTAGGTATATCCAAGGGGAATTTGGTCATATTAGATGCATCAGGAATGTTCTTAATTTTAAAATTATCAAACCTGGGGTAGGTGAAGTTACAGTCGGGTATGGGTCCAAAGTCTACAAAGTCGGGTGTAAAGTTGGAAGTAGCAAAGGCTCCGCAAACGCCAGCACCGCCGCCGCCGCTGCCTCCTCCGCCCGCCATCAAATTGCCGTACAATGGGCCGCCAGTACTAGGAGTGTAGAGGCCAGTGCTTGCGTAGGACTGTGAGTACGAGGCCTCAGGGTAGTCTGCGATGCTGGGGAAGTGCGACACCTGTGCTGTCTGGCTATCCTGACTCGCATTGAACCCAGCATACTTCTGACTTGCATTAGTAAACTTTATGGTGGATACATTTTCAGAAGTCTTATGGACACTGTGGCCGCCCTTCAGTAATGCTTCAGCAGAATAGTTGTTCTTGTGAGATTTGGCGGGCACTTTATGACTTTTTTGTTTAAGTTGCCCGGTATTGTTCGATATGGTGCCGCTTCCCGGTGTGTTGATAGTTTTAGAGTCATTGAAAAAGTAACAGGGTTGCATGTTGTCAGTCTCGACATAGCCCAGTGCCCCAGTAACATTAGGATAGGTAAAAAGATGATTGTTTTTAACAAGTGCATGCTTAATGTTATCATTAGATATTGTATGTAAACGTCCAGATGGTGCATCGGTGGAGCGGTTCATAAGCTGTGAGACCGATAGGAAGCTGTTACAGCTCGGCAACTCTGGCTGCATATTTCCACGATTTGCTCGATCCACACTTTTTCTTCTTTCATGAGGTCCTAAAGCAAGATCGCCTACCAACGTTGGCAAATTGATCGGAGGGGGGTCCAAACTAATCTCAGCTGTTGCGAGTGGTCTAGTGGAAGGCCATAGTTGAACATCTTCTTGAGTCGCATGCGTTGATATATTTGGCATTGAAATAGGGAAAAAGTTTGTTTCCATATGATCAAACTTTTTGCAAGTATTATAGTCAAGATGGGGCAATAGAGTGCTGTTACTCGCAGTGGGAAATGGCATTCTCGTTGGGTCTTTATAGTCATTGTGAAGGGCATCAAAATGGTTATTTTGAGATGGGCGTACCTCTGAGGTCATCCAATTTATGTGACTTTTATTTGGGGATTTTTGTTTATTCTTGTCCATAATTAACTGATTCACTTCCAACTTAGAAGGTTTAGCGAGACTACTTTGATAGCTTTGAATTTTGCTATCGAAAATTGGGTTGTGTTTAATGTTTTTATGGAGTTGATTTGTAGGCAAAATTTGGTTACTATATGTGTTATAATTATGTTGTTTCACATTTTTCGATCCATTTACAGTATTATTTCCATACAAATTATATTCTTCAGGCCACATGGTAGAGGGTTGGGAGTATAAGTTGGTTATTGTATCCGTGTAGAATGGATTAGGTTTCATATTAGCTTTCTTGACAGATGTATTATTGGCTGAACTAGTCGCAAGCTGCATGTGAAATTCAGAATTGAAGGGATGGTAGGAGCTTGTGAATGCTGTTCCTGGAGTAAAAACATTTTCTTTTGCCAAATTACTCACACTTGCACTGCTAGTGAATTCATATGGTTTTTGTGGTAAACCCAAATCCAAGTCATATGAAAGTCGTGCAGAACCAATTTTCATGAAGTTATCATCATTATTAATCTTATTGGAATATTTTTCCACAGCACATGGATAGAGACCAAACCCGTTGTATTCGTGGCCTGTAGACAGGTTATTGCTGGGATATATGTTAACATTGTTGCTTTTACCATTTAATGGGTCATTCTTAAAAAGTAGGTTACTGCTGTTCAAATAGGAGTGAGTAGAAGTCGTGTTTTTAGGAAAGTTTCCATCAAAATCTAAGGAGAAAACATTTTCTGCAGCAGCAGAGGAGGGCACGGGAGGCAATAAATTGAGAAATGAGTGGTCACCGACAGAATTAGTAGTCACCACTAAACTTTGGCCTGCATAAGTTGGGTTGGAAGAGGTTGATTTATTGGGAAGTTTTTGTTTTTCAGTAAAAAGTAATGGTAATGTAGATATGTTGGCGCCGATTTTCTTGAGTGGTTTGTTTATCTCTGTAGATTTGTCAAAGAATGTTTCCATGGGTGGGATCTCTACCGAGGGAGCATCGCCCTTTTGAGTAGCAGAATGTGTGGACATGGCAATTGTTACGGCGGATGATGCAACGCCGGCGGTTGCCTGCAGCGAGTGTTGTTCATCTTCAATGGGAGTGTCTGCCCGCACCCCACTTACAAGTGGAAATGTCATGAGGAATGCTGCAGTTGGTGATGCTGCTAGAAATTCCTCTGCTAACTCCAGCCGTGCGTTACCACCATCTACAGTATTGTCACATATACTTGTATCTAGAATTGATTCAATTTTATCTTTATTAATATTTTCAGTATCTGTTATTGACTTATCACTTACTATCCCATTTGATTCAGAGCAAGATTGATGCAGCTTATTTCCCAACAATGCTCTATCATAGCTGTCAGTATATTTTTTACTTGATTCTTGCTCTGTATTTTCGGTAATTTTATTGCTATGAGAATTTTCTGTTTCAATTAAATCATTTTTTTGATCTGGTATCTCATTACTGGGAAGCCTTTCTTTATCACTATCATCGGTTGGAGCATCTGACGACTTATATTCTATTTGTGATATCTTAACATGTTCTTTTAGGCTAGAAGTAATATCATTACTAGCAATAGTACTGTCTAGTTTATCTGAACAGGTAATAATATCTGCAATGCTTTCCTTATCTTTCTTATTTTCTTTTCCAGTCATACTTTTATTACACAGTTTTTTGCTTGTTTTTACTACTTTTAACCGTCTCTTTTGTGATGCAGATCGGTTGGTAATAGTAATCTTATCCCTAGTTTTCATTTTCTTGTTTTTAGCAACTGAGAGTGGGAATGAATAAGCTGCAATGGGAATATTGTTGACCATAGTAGTTTTGGTTATTTCACTGACGATTCGGGGCATAATTGGCATGTTACTTCGCATAGAGCTGGTAAATGGTTCCACCACATAGAAGGTGGGTGGTGCCGGCGGGAGTAGCAGCGGTCTGTGCGGTAGGAGGTAGGGTGTCGCAGGCAATACTACCATCCTCTTTTCGAGTACTGAAATAAAGTATTTAAAACATTATTTTAATCATGTTCAAGTATTGATATTTGCGATCAAACGTAATGCTAGAATCTTCTGAAAATATTTAAGTATTTTCCATAATTCTTCAGTGAATTGTCTGTGGTATATTGTAATTAAAAATTCATTAATTCTTTACACAGAGTAAACTCGGAGATGTTCTATAATGTTAAAGTGTGTGTGTGAGACCACTTAACATCCCCTAACCTCTCCAAAGGGCGCCGCCGCCGCCGTGGCAGTCGCTTGCGCATCAGCTGCGTCGATAACACACCGTACCACGCCTATACATACCAATATCGCAGCCATATAACGGATGTACAGTATTACAGTAAATACTAATTAATCAAAGTGTACCTGAACATTTTATTTAATACCCTTAATATTGCACATATGTACATGTAAGATAATGTATTTAAACTAAAGGTTAGGCTACAGCTTTTAGACATTACCTACAAACTGTTTAGTTTACCTGAATAATTATAAAATTACCTATGAGTAGGTACTGAAGTTATTCAAAATGAATTATGACCAATAAATGACCACAGTAATTTTAGACCGATTAGGGATTATCACATAGGCTATTATCACATAGGCAAAAGGGAAGGAAAGTCGGCGCCTGATGGGCACGACAACACAGCAGCACTTAGCAAAGTTCCGTTGCAATAAATAAAATTACTTAGGAATAGAAAAGTGAGTTCAAGAACTTATAGGGTCATAGGTATCAAGTGTTATGAATTAATAACAAAATATATTATGCATAAAAGTTGTTTTTTCAATGTTATTTGTACAAAAGTATTAACTTTACTGGACAACTTCAAATTTATTGTAGTAATAGATGATAGAATGTGTATTTAATGAGTTGTGAGTATTCTGTTAGGTGACATGCACCTTTTTTGAAATGCATGCTTTTTTATAAAAAATAAATTGTGTAGGTACTTAATACTCTGTGAACCTTTTGAAACCAAACAGTACAAAGAAAGATCTTTTTTTTTTATAATGCTCATATTGACTTTGGAGTGGCTGTGTGTGTAAGTGTTATAACAATAAACACATACGTGTAATCATGTCAGGACCTAATATGGTTGGTCATAATTACATTTGTTGATGAATTACATACAACTCCTTCACATTAGTAGACGCCAATTCAGTAAGATGAGAACAAATCGCCAATGTGTGACGTGAGAATTCGGTGGTGTTTTCTGTGGTTGCAACAGAGTGTGCGGCGGCATGGGGGTATAATGTGCAATTGTATTGTCTTGATGCTAATGCATTAGAAGGCACGTCTTCCATCTGAGGCTTGAGGGCTTATTGTACAAGTCTTCAATTTATCAAAATAGTACAGTACATGTGGCATGGAAAGTGTATGCTACATTGTACACCAAATTGACGGAAACCACAGCTAATTTGGTACAGTTACGTAAAATGGAAATCAAATACTTTGAAAGGTCAAAAACAAGCAGTCCTTACCATCTCTGTCTGACAAGTTGCACTTAGGAAGCAACTTGGGTAACTTATTATGAGTTCCACTGCTCGGTTTCCACATTTCTTGCATACTTGCATCACGTTTCTCTTTCCTTGCAGTTTCCTTCCATATAATTTTCTTTTTAAGTCCACCTGTAACCAAATATGAATATTTTGTAATTAAAATGTTTGATAATTTTCAGGGTATAAAATGAATTTGGATTATGTTTACAAACCATAGGAAAGTGGGAAAAATACTATGTTAGATCATTTAAATTTCCATGTAAGTATGATCTGGAAATGTTTTGTAGCCATTGAAACTTTTTACAAAATATTTTCTGCTGGTTCACAAAGCTTAAGGTGGCCCAACCCGGCGGGCCTAACTCATTCGCGGGCACGGTACAAAACCGTGCTGTTGCGCTCTGGGACCTTCTCTGTTTCAAAGAATAAGACAGGCAGTGATGAGGAAGATGCAACATGTCCACAAAAAAGAGAATGTGCATAGCGTATGATTTGGTAAGATTTACGAAAATTTTAATTTCAAAACGGCTTATAGCTAAAAGTAAACCACGACCGCTGTAGTCAAAAATCTAACAAAAACCAAAGAGATCATAAATATTGATTAAATAAGCTATGTCTGATGACTAATCTTTTTACGATGTTCTTACTTTATCATTGCGTAATCCACCTCCAAAGTTATTGCATAAAACGCGCGAAAAATTCGAACTTTCGGACCTTATAACTTAGAAACCAAACACAATTTTACAATGCCAATGGTCATCAGACATCTAGTTCGATCAATTAAAGCTATTTTAAACAATATTATGGATCTCTGACAAGAAATATGGGCGTGATCTTCTTTCCCCTTTTGTATGGGGAGATGAGCGGATTGGGCCACCTTAAGGACCAGAAATCAAAAGAGGAAATGTAACAGGCGCTTCCAATTACAAATTATAATTTTTGGCACTTGCAAAGAAATTGGTGAGAACACAAAGTATTTTTTGAAACATAGTTACATGAATTCTTTTAAACGTACCTGTAGTTTTAGCTCGCAATATTTTATTAATTTGCGTGGAAACATCTTTCTTTTTACTTGTGTCCTTATATCCTGTCACTTCAGTCTGTGCCGCAAGTAGTTTGGCATCTACAAAAATAAGGTATGTTATGTTAGCATCATATAAAACCATGCCGCCACTTGGAGAGAAGATGAAGCAAAAGAAAAAAGTTCTGAAATTTAAGGCGCAAGTCAGGTTTAAAAAAAAAGAATGAGCTTTACACAAATGTTTCAAGTTGAATTCGTATTTTCCACAATTCTATAAAATTGTATTTTTAAAGCACTGACATTTACCCATGGCAATAAGGAATATTTTTAACAGTTTTTCCCATAGGCTTAGAATGTAAACACATACAGAGTAAACTGACGGATGAGAACAAAATCGTTTCATACAAAATGTACCGGAATTCCTTTTTTTACTCAAAATTATTTCTAAATCCCTATTTAGCTTCAAAATAATGATCTGAAGTTACGTTTTAAGTTGAATTTTGAAATATTGAGCAAAACTGAAGAAATTTGATCGACAAAGAATCAGTGGGTCACCACTTATTTACAAAAAAAAGGGGTTTTGTCTGATTTTTACTCTTGTTACTTAACAATGTATAAATTCACAGGTGACCATGTAAAACTAGAGAAATCAAAATGATTTCCCAAAATACCATTTAAGATTCCTTAAACGCAACGGCAATGTACTGATAATGATTTCAGAAGTCGTCTCATCGGCAGATGTGTTCCATCTCCCGCTTACTCGCAGTAGTGGTACTTTAGTTGACGTCTCACTCCCACATTTTATTCGTCATTGTAAGCACAAATTGAAAATGAAAAATATTTCCAAGATAAATAAAACAAAGCTCATCCAGCCAATTTGAGTAGAATGGTTAAAATTTTTCGAACAAACAAAAAAAATCCTGCCGTCTCAAAATGTCGCACGGCCAGGACAATCCTCCCTGTCTCCACTTCCGTGACCACTGGCTCTTGGGACATTTCACGTGAAGTGGACAGGGAAAAAAAAGTGAGGTTCTGAAAATCGACCACATTCGGCCCAGTTGTACTTCTAGTAGGTATGAATGTGTACGCAAAATATTTTGTTTGTATAGTGTATATTTACCAAGTTATAGGTTTCAAAAGAATTGTCGTTGATTGGTACTACAATTTTTCGAAAGTAATTTTTCGAATATAACAAATCTACTATAAAATATTTTACATAGCGATACATATTAAAAATATACTGTTCTTTTTGACAGTAAAAAAAAATAAAAAAATAAAAAAAAATTAATGGCCAAAACCGGAAGTAAACTTTTCAAACCAGAATTACAGTCACTTCGACCAATTTTTTTTGATTTTTTTTTCTTTCAAAATATAGCTTAAATGATAATGAAAGTACACTAGAAAATTTAAAATGGGATCTCTATTAGTTTAGGAGATACGTTGAATAATATACACCCGCGTCGCAAGGGGCGTCATATGTAGCGCTTGCAAGGTTGAGCAGTTTGCGCGATATAGCAACTTTATTAATATTTTATATCGTATTAGCGTATATTTAACCTCATTTAATGATATGAAATAATTTTTATTAATATAATATAATATAAATATAACTACATAATACAAATATTAGTTAATAATATATTATAAAGAAAAAACGTTTTGGAGCAGTAGAAAAGTTTTATTATTTGCGACACGTGACTAATAGCGCCATCTGTTAGCAACGTGTAGTACTTTTTTGTCTCAGATAGAGTCAAACCTATCTACAAGAAAGAGATAGAAATATGACGCCTAGCGGTTTCGTAACTTAAACTTTAGTGTTGCTTTAACCGCTCAGCGACTTGTGCACGTTTTAATCTGTGACAGTTTTTATTATTAATGGCGCAGTACGGTGATCGATGTTTTAACCCATTTCACGGAGGAGATTCAGTCAAAAGTCGTTTCCTGCAGGAGGCACATACGTAAAGATCTTGTGAAAAACTCCACTTTTGAGCTAAACATTTAGATATTGTTACGCGGGTAGGGTGCAGATTAGAGAAGAAAACACCAATACTTAACACTCTTCCTTTATTTCAAATAATTCACAAGCAAACTCACAAATACAATTTCACACTAGGTTAATCCAAACACTAATTTACAAACTATATCACTCACTTCACTGATTCACTTCAGAGCTAGTTCACTGCACTTCTATATCGCTTGTTGTCGCTCACTTCGCTTCCAAAAATAGACTGCCGCCCTCAGCGCCTTGGGCGCCTTTTACATCGGTGGAGCTTCTTTCCAGAACACTCCACCGATTTCTAGGCGCCCATGTAGGGCAGCAGTCGAGAACAATCTCCCTCGAGACATTACTAGAATGTCCGAGATTTGTTTCTGAAGTCAGCTGGACGAGGCGTCACTTTATATGGGACGACAGTGATGCGATAGCCTGCGCAATGCAATAAGACAAGTAGCGCCATCTACTGAAATTCGAAGGAACCATTTGGCGCACTTTGGTAGTGTATCAGCGCTATGTCTTCGCAGCGGGGCGCGCTCGTAACACTGCCTCCTCCTTAGTTATGCTCGTCTCGAGCATAATTGTCTCCGTGGTATCGGGCCAGACGATCTACGTGCACAATCTTTTCCCGACATCTATCATTCCGGCGGATACGATATGTCACGTCATTGATTTTAGTCACCACTCTATATGGGCCTTCCCATTTTGGTTGCAGTTTGGGACTTTTTCCTTTTTTTCGTAATGGATTATGTAGCCAAACTAAAGATCCTTCTTCAAATACATTTCCATTAGCTTTGCGGTCGTAACGTGTTTTCATCCGCTCGCTTGCTCGTAGACCAGCCTCTCTGACACGTTTATAAACAGTGTCCATTTTTCCTCGCAGATCTGACACATACTCAGTTACACAATGGGATGCCTCTGGTGGAATTCCTGTCAGAAGGTCAGCTGGTAGTCTGAGTTCGTGTCCAAAATTTATGTAGGCTGGAGTTTCATCTACGCTTTCATGCACAGCGGTTCGGTATGACAGCAGAAACAGCGGAATATACTGGTCCCAATCCTTTTGATGGTCTTCTACCAATTTGGCCAAGTGTCTTTCCAATGTCTGATTAAATCGTTCCACCATGCCATCTGACTGTGGGTGGTATGGGGTTGTCCTGGTCTTATGGATTCCCATTATTCGACATGTCTCCTGAAACACTCGGGATTCGAAGTTTCTGCCTTGATCAGTGTGTATCTCGAGAGGTACTCCATAGCGACAGAAAACTTCGTGGACCAATTTCTGTGCAACCGTGATCGCCTCTTGGTTTGGTATGGCAAATACCTCAGGCCACTTAGTGAAATAATCCATTACAACCATAAAGTAACGGTTGCCGTCATTTGTCGGAGGAAAAGGGCCAGCCACATCAAGAGCAATTCTCTCCCACGGAGCTCCAACATTGTACAATTTTAAAGTTCCCTTGCTCCGTGTATGAGGTCCTTTAACAGCGCTACAGATCGTGCATTTACGGCACCAATCTTCTACATCATCGCGACAATTTATCCAGTAGAACCGTTGTCGTATCTTCAGGAGAGTTCTCTTTATTCCCAAATGTCCACCTGAGGTTCCATCGTGCAGGCATTGAAGAACTTCTTTAATCTTAGATCTGGGGATGACTAATTGCAGAGAAGTATCCTTTCCGTTAGGTGTTTCCCATTTTCTGTAATATATTCCGTCATGAAGTACCAGGCTCGACCACTGCGCCCAGTAACTTTTAGTCGCTGTGCTCATTGCAGAAATATCTCTCCATTCTGGCTTTGTCTCTCCTGCTCTCTTCCAGTGAATAATGGGCATCAGATCATCGTCCCCCTCCTGGGCTAGCTTCATGTTTTCATTGCTCCATTCTTCGCTGATGTTATCCGTTCGGATGGCCTTTAAATGAACGGTCTCCTTTATCTCCTCCCTGATGCAGTGCTTACACTCTTCTGGGCAGGGTCGACGAGACAAAGCGTCAGCATTTCCATGGGTTTTACCACTCCGATGCTCTGTATCAAACTGATACTCTTGGAGCTGTTCCAGCCAACGTGCAACCTGCCCTTCTGGATTCTTAAACTGAAGCAGCCATTTCAAAGCAGCGTGGTCAGTCCTCAAGCGGAATCTTCGGCCGAGAAGATACTTGTTGAAATGCTGCAAAGTCTTCACTACTGCTAGAAGCTCTCGTCTTGTCACACAATAGTTCCGTTCTGGTTTTGAAAGGGATTTGCTGAAATAACCAATAACGATCTCCTTGTCCCCATGACGTTGTGAGAGTACACCGCCGATTCCGGTATTACTTGCGTCTGTGTCGACTATGAACTCTTTATCGACTTCGGGGTAGCCCAAGATTGGAGTGTTACAGAGATGTTGCTTAAGTTCTTGAAACGAATTTGCGCAGTCCTCGTCCCAATTGAATTGACGCTTATCTTCTGTAAGTCGATGCAGAGGCTTAGCAATCTCGGAGAAGTTTCGAACGAAACGGCGGTAATATGAGCACAGTCCTAAAAAGGCACGAACTTCAGTCTTATCCTTTGGAATTGGCCACTCCTGTACGGCTTCGATCTTCTTTGGGTCAGTTTGGATGCCATTTCCGGAGATAACGTGACCCAAATAGCTAACCTGACGCTTGAAGAAAGAACACTTCTTGCCACTTAGTTTAAGGTTAGCTTGGCGAATCTTGCTCAAAACATTCTCCAAATTCTTGATGTGCTCGTCAAATGTCCGCCCTAATATGATTATATCGTCCAAGTACACCAGACAAGCTTCCCCGATCAGCCCAAAAAGTACTCGTTCCATAAGCCTCTCGAAGGTTGCGGGAGCATTACAAAGTCCAAACGGCATCACTTTGAATTGCCACAGCCCATGCCCTGTCGTAAACGCTGTCTTCTCTTTGTCTTTGTTGTCGATTTCCACCTGCCAGTAGCCGCTCTTCAGGTCCAGGGTTGTGAATCACTTCATGCCACTCAAAGTATCCAGCGTGTCATCAATTCTAGGAATTGGATAGCAGTCCTTTTTCGTTACATCATTTAAACGTCGATAGTCCACACAAAATCTGGTGCTGCCATCTTTCTTCTTTACCAGAACTACGGGTGAACACCATGGACTTGATGAAGTCTCTATAACATTATTTTTCTGCATGTCCGCTATCATTCTCTGAACTTCTTCTTCTTTAGCTACGGGAACGCGGCGTGGCCTCTGACGTATTGGAAGAGCATCTCCTGTGTCGATGCGGTGCTTAACCATGCTTGTTCTCCCAATGTCTCCGTCGTGCGAAGAGAACATGTCTGAATATCGCATAAGTAGATTTGTTGCTTTCTTGAAATCATCAACAGTCAGGTCCCGTCTGCTTTCTTCCAAAAGAGTGGACACTTTAGATCTCCCTGTGTCCAATTTATCTGAGGAAATTTCATCACATTTGCGTAGCCAGGAAACTTCTTCTTTGCCACATATGAGCACGCCATTTGCCACATCTACTTTACAGTTGTTAGTTCTCATAAAGTCTAAACCTAGAATGCAATCATCGATTATATCTGCTAAAACGGCGGTATGACGATAAGTCTTACATCCAATTTTAATTGTTACTTCTATCTCTCCATAAACGGGTATGTGCTGGCCGGTAGCTGTCTGAAGCCTGCAACCATTGAAATACTGGCGACGATTCCATATTACGCGGCCGAAGGTTTTTGACTTAACGATTGTACGGGATGCTCCGGTATCCAAGGTCAAGTTGCATTGTATCCCGTTCACTTGCCCTTCAACGAGCAGGCTGTTTCCAGTACATGCCTGCGAAATTGTGACTTTCGGGGCTTCTATTCTACCAGCCAGCACCCGCCCCCCCGGTTCTGGCCTTTACTCGTTTCCCTGCTGTGCATCTTCATTAGGCCTTTCGGTTTGGTTTTTGGGGCAGTTGGTTCGAAGGTGCCCCAGTTCATTGCACTTGTAGCACCGGGGAGTAAATTTACGTCTTGCAGGTGATCTGGTTTCCGAAGTCACCACTTCTCTTATTCGATGCGCTCGGGGATCTGA
Organism: Incurvaria masculella; assembly: GCA_946894095.1. Lineage (NCBI taxonomy): Eukaryota > Metazoa > Arthropoda > Insecta > Lepidoptera > Incurvariidae > Incurvaria > Incurvaria masculella. The sequence goes on from OX335647.2 coordinate 12,062,295, forward strand.
TCGAACCGCTTCGACCTCCAACGCGTGAGCAAGAGCGTCCTTCAACGTTGCGTGGTGACTTAATCGTACAGCAGCTCGTACTTCGATGTCCCTGATGCCATCCACGAAAGCCTGCACCAAGTAATCTTCCAACGAAGAATTCGATGATGATTGATGGGCCTTTCGGACAAGTTTTTCGATTTCCAGTGCCCACTGTTGAAGTCCTTCACTTGCTCGTTGTACTCGATCACGAAGTTGAGCTCGGTAGACGTGTTCCAAATGCTTGTCGCCAAACCTTGACTCCAGTGCTTCTAAAAGTCCGTCATAGGTGATTTGGGGACCTTAAAGCCTCGAGAACATGGAGTGCCTTGTCCCGAAGTCCTAAGGTCAAAGCAGTTCGTGCTTGGTTCTCATTCCATCCATTTGCAAAAACCACTGATTCAAACTGAAGTTTGTAAGCGGCCCAGGATGTCAAACCATCGAAAGGAGGAACCTTAAATCTTGCTCCTGCTGTTGCAGATGAAGATACAGTTACTCCACAGGTCTTGATTTTCTCCATTTCTTCGGATATCTTTGACTCAAGCCCGTTCAGTCGCTCTTCATGGCGCCCGAGAGTTTGGTCTTGCTCTTCGATCTTAGAGTTGACCTCATCAAGCTTCTCCTTTATTTTGGCATTGGATTCCCTAACGGCCCACATCAGTTCTTGCTGCTGCTCTTCCTGACGGCGAGCATGTTCCTGCGCCTGCTCCTCTTGACGGCGGGCCTGTTCTTCCTGACGGCGGGCCTGTTCTTGCAACTGCTCTTCTTGACGGCGGGCCTGTTCTTGCATCTGCTCCTCTTGACGGCGGGCCTGTTCTTCTTGACGGCGGGACTGTTCTTGCATGAAGGTCATCAATGCGTTCAAGTCCAAGGCAGGAGTTTGCGTCATTAATTGATGGCTCTCGAATTCTTGAGTTCCTGAGGCAGCTGCATCCTCGGCCGGTGTTGTGTCGGCTGCCGTCTGGCTCCTGGTCCTCACGCCTTCCTGGTCTTCTCTCGGTGTAATCGGCATCTCTAATCCCCGCTTCTGACACCAATTGTTACGCGGGTAGGGTGCAGATTAGAGAAGAAAACACCAATACTTAACACTCTTCCTTTATTTCAAATAATTCACAAGCAAACTCACAAATACAATTTCACACTAGGTTAATCCAAACACTAATTTACAAACTATATCACTCACTTCACTGATTCACTTCAGAGCTAGTTCACTGCACTTCTATATCGCTTGTTGTCGCTCACTTCGCTTCCAAAAATAGACTGCCGCCCTCAGCGCCTTGGGCGCCTTTTATATCGGTGGAGCTTCTTTCCAGAACACTCCACCGATTTCTAGGCGCCCATGTAGGGCAGCAGTTGAGAACAATCTCCCTCGAGACATTACTAGAATGTCCGAGATTTGTTTCTGAAGTCAGCTGGACGAGGCGTCACTTTATATGGGACGACAGTGATGCGATAGCCTGCGCAATGCAATAAGACAAGTAGCACCATCTACTGAAATTCGAAGGAACCATTTGGCGCACTTTGGTAGTGTATCAGCGCTATGTCTTCGCAGCGGGGCGCGCTCGTAACAATATTTTCCTTAAATTTTTAAATTTTCGATGAAGTACCAAGTGAAATGGGTTAAAACATCGATCACCGTACGGCGCCATTAATAATAACAACTGTCACAGATTAAAACGTGCACAAGTCGCTGAGCGGTTAAAGCAACACTAAAGTTTAAGTTACGAAACCGCTAGGCGTCATATTTCTATCTCTTTCTTGTAGATAGGTTTGACTCTATCTGAGACAAAAAAGTACTACATGTTACTAACAGATGGCGCTATTAGTCACGTTTCGCAAATAATACACCTTTTCTACTGCTCCAAAAACGTTTTTTCTTTATAATATATTATTAACTTATATTTGTATTATGTAGTTATATTTATATTATATTAATAAAAATTATTTCATATCATTAAATGAGGTTAAATATACGCTAAAACGATATAAAATATTAATAAAGTTGCAATATCGCGCAAACTGCTCAACCTTGCAAGCGCTACATATGACGCCCCTTGCGACGCGGGTGTATATTATTCAACGTATCTCCTAAACTAATAGAGATCCCATTTTAAATTTTCTTGTGTACTTTCATTATCATTTAAGCTATATTTTAAAAGAAAAAAAAAAGAAAAAAAATTGGTCGAAGTGACTGTAATTCTGGTTTGAAAAGTTTACTTTCCGGTTTTGGCCATTATTTTTTTTTAATTTTTTAATTTTTTTTTACTGTCAAAAAGAACAGTATATTTTTAATATGTATCGCTATGTAAAATATTTTATAGTAGATTTGTTATATTCGAAAAATTACTTTCGAAAAATTGTAGTACCAATCAACGACAATTCTTTTGAAACCTATAACTTGGTAAATATACACTATACAAAAAAAATATTTTGCGTACACATTCATACCTACTAGAAGTACAAATGGGCCGAATGTGGTCGATTTTCAGAACCTCACTTTTTTTTCCCTGTCCGCTTCACGTGAAATGTCCCTCTTTTAACCCAAAGTATCTTTACTTTGAAATAATGAAGAAAACAGGCAAAAATGGTCAACAAGTAATCAGGGGGTCACATCTTATTTATCCAAAAATTTGTGTTTATCTGGATTATCCTTCCTTGGTACTTTAGAATTTATCACGGAACAAGATCCCATACCATTGGGATGTAGAACACTAACTGGTAATTTCAATCAATGATTTTAAAATAAAACAATTCGACATGCTGGGTTTGTCCCGTCGCGAGATTCATAAAAGATGCACCTGTCCTCTCACACGGGTTGCATTTGAACATGATCTCTCATGGGAGTGAAACAGCATCGACATAATAAATCTATGATATTAACCCACCCAATTGTAACTTCTGATGTATCAAATCCTTGAGAAAGATTACAGCCTTTTGAATTATTTCTATCTTAGCCAAATTGGCCTGTCCCTTTGAGTGTGATGCGGCTAAGGGAGGTGCATGTTCAGCGAGAAGTGCTCTCAATTGAGAGAAGGCCTCGTTCAGCCGGTTTCGACGTTCTCTTTCCCACTCGCGACATTTGCTGAAATCAATATTTGATCAATTAACTTTATTTCATAGGACATCAACCCTAAAACCTAATAATGTTGTTCTTACTTATTGAATTAGAACCTACCTGTGATAAAAACAGATTATGCTCTTTTAATTTGGTTGATTGTAGGGTAATTATGCTAACCATTGTCTTACAACTGAACCCAAATTTTACATACATTTATAATAGTTACGTATCTATTCCTTGCGGGTTTTTGGGTAAGGCTAGGTTTTTAAATGTTTACCTTGGCTCTCTGTTTTTGCGAGCAGGCATCGTAGACGTAGATACTTCAACAACAATGGCTATTCTCTGATACGTCCGGCTATCGTTTCACATAGCACTGTTATGATTTTGGATCAGGCAGAAAAAAATGCCTACTTCTTCTTCTTTCGAGGATCAAACCGTAGAAATAGCGCAGCAAAGCGAATCTCTTTGCAAACCCTCAAATGCCTACTTATTTTTCTTTAGCGGATGACAGCATTGACAGCCTTATATTCCGGGAGGTCACGAAATTTTTGGTCACGATAATGGCTGAATCTGGGTTCGCAGGTTAGAGACCAACCCTTTGATGCGCCTGCTCCAAGTGGTTGCGTTATCTAGATTATTACGCAGTAATATTATATTATCTATGATCTAGATTGGCTATATAAAATGTATGTTGGTATGTACCTGCTGATGAATATACTGATTGTCTAGAAGTATTGATACCTGTTAATTATGCAACAATAACCAGCAAGTATGTACTGATACTTACATGCTTCGTTATTTGCAGCCATTTAACTTATCATATACTAGCTGCGGTACCCCGCGCCGCTCGGGTTACTGTCGGCTAAATTATTTCATGGATAAAAATTAGCCCACATGGCTGGTCCAAATAAGGGTCAAACTGGTCCAGGACAATGTATCCATCTACCAAATTTAATCAAGATCGTTTGAGCCGAAATACCATGATTTAATGAGAAACATCCAATAATTCCCATTTAGAGCTTCGTTGACATTTGGTGGCTATTTAAAAAAAAGCATTTGCCGCCAGAACCGTTCTGCTCTTGCACTGCTATATTGCTTACCCAGTAAGTAAGTAACGTGTAACGTAGGTTAGTTTTGCGTGGACTCCAACCCACAACCAGCCTCAACATCGAAAACGGTAACCCATCCCGAACCTGACTGCTCCCAGAGATGCTACACGTTGATAAAATACGCATATAAATCAGGTAAGTTTTTTTTTTATGTGACTGGACATGGATGGCTAATACCACAAGTTCTGTCATGGTATTAGCCCAACACACCACATGGGAACAAGGTGCCATGCCAGGACCTTCCTTATATTGCACGGCTACATTGAACTGGATGGAAAACACGGACAATTTTCATCCAATGCGATGGTACCAACCCGGGCGGGATAAACCCTACCACCTAGTAAGTAAGGAAGGGGACCTACAGCTTAACGTGGAATCCTAACCACGGCCAGCCTCTCTCAACGGTCTAATGGTCACCCATCCAAGACCAGACCGGACCCAGCGTTGCTTAACTTCGGAGAGCGATCGCCGAAGTCTCGCGCCACTGGGCCACTGAGGCTGCTGGTTCGCAAGTCATAAGCCCCCCAGTCGCCGCCCTCCCGCCGAGCCGTGCAGAGCATTGCAGTTTGTATGACAGCCACATCTTAGCGGAAGCGGAACTGAATTCTATTTAGCCTATCCTGATTCCCGGGTAATTGAATAAACGTGTACTAAGTTTCATCTAATTCGGTTAATCGGTTTAACTGATTTCTAAAAATCGTCAATTTAGTTTTAGTATCATACATAAAGTCTACAAACGAAGTATTTTAGAAAACAAAGCAACTTACTCCATGAACACCCCTTACAGATTTATTATTAGTATAGATAGATATGTTTTGTCAACATAACTACTTTTTCAGGCGCCTTATATAGGTAACGCAACCAATTGGCGCAGGGAGACTGACACATTTAGCTTCAGAGGGTTGCTTTTCATCCTGTGAACCCGGTTTCAGCCATTTACGTTATCGTTACCATTTTTGTCGCGACCTCCTAGTCTAATATGACAGCTCGCAAGCAAAGAACATCTAATAAATTGTCGCAATAGACTCACCGACGGAGATGCCCTCCATGTACATCGCCAATATCTCCGTTGCCAAGCTTCATAACCAGTATATGCATCGCCGACATCTGCATCGCCAATATTTCCACTGCCGCGCCGGCGACCCGTCTACGGTCCAGCCGCAGGTGGGTCCCCAAAAATTGTAGGCGTCCTTTGTTTGGGATTCAGAGTGCTCCAAAATATTGAGTTATTTTTTTATTTACATCAATTAATTTTGGTCGTTAAGGTTAACGTCGTGTAATAATTTTGTCAATATTTTTTACGAAAACTTTTCTATAAATTCCAGGCGTATCGACTCGCACTGTGTCAAAATGTCATCAAAGAACTAAAACATGAGAAGCATCGGACAAGAAAAGAAAGATCAGAAATGACCACAAGAAAAGAAAAGAAGAAAATTCCACAAGTACTACACCATCTCCGGTTTTGACGTTGAAATTTATTTTCTTCATAGAATCCAAGAAAACCAAACTAGAGGCAGTAGCCTGACTTTTACGACCCCAATTTTAATTTAATCATTATAATAATTTTATTTTTCTAAAAATACATCAGCCGTGCGCAAAATAAGCTAGAAGCCGATAGCCCTAACTAGTCTGTTGCACTATTTAGCCTGTGGTCTGTGGCGAAAGTGAGAGCTGTCAACATTATATTATCTATGGCGCTGTCAGCAGCAGCCATGGATCGCACGGCAAATTCAATTTTGGAACTACAAGTTAAGGACACATATTAGCCGTCTGTTTCCAGTTTGCCGGCCGTGACGTCAGCAAGGTCTGTCTTATCAGTAGGGTAAGCAAAATAAGGGGTAAGTAATAGTATACAAACAAATCTAAACAAACTATCCAGGGCTCTTCGAAAGTGATTAAATGTAATTACCAATTCAGATTATTTTTATTAGAATTGTACTGGAAAAAACATGACTTAAACATTTTCCTTTTTGACAGATCAATGTGAAAAATGCCTATTGCTTGACTTTAAACAAAAGAATAATACTGCTGCAGGAGGAGCTACACACAGAAGTTAAAAACGTAAATAACTACATATAGTCCATACAGTTATCGCCAGACATCTCACTATCACTGGATTCAGTGTCTTCGCTCTCCAATCCCAGTAAAATAATCATTTCTCTTGCGTGTATGTTGCTTTTCCAATATTTTTCTCGCAAACGATCAACGTGCCTTATTTCTTTTTTCAGTCATCGCTGGTGATGCTGTCTATTGCCTCATGTGTATTTTTTCAATTTCCTTCTCTGACTGAGTCACGTTTTTATCAAACACTTTTTTTTTGCTTTATTTTGTATGTCTTAATGTACGCTCTGGTTCTCCCGTTGCCGTCCGGGTACGCAACATCACATTCTCAATAGGTACCACAAATGACCCTTTTTCTTTTTCTTGTTCAAAAAAATTCATAACTTTTAATATTTACATAAATTATATAAATTACACTCGCCACTTTTCATTCTTCTTCCTCGGCCCATGTCAACTAAAATTGATTTTATGAAACAATGAACCAACTTTTTTAAATCTATATTTTAAAAGGCTTGAGTACACGAAGTGACCATGTCAGCCCTGTCAGCATGAACGACTGCTAATGAGTAAGAAATACTGAAAATTTACGGTGAATAAAATTCAACTTTGTCGTGTGCACTTCGCGGCGTTGTTGTCCATACCAAACAGGGCAAGCGGGGTGTGCGGCGAGAGTCTGGTGGAGGGGTGCAGAGGGGACTCGCCGGCAAAGCTGAATCAGACATGTTATAATATAAAATAAAATGTATCACCGCTTTCGCTCGCCCTTTAGTTGCAGTAACGACGTAACCGTGTGCAAAACTGCAGAAATGCGCATTCTCACCATTTATTCCGTCTATTTGCCAAATTCTATGTCTATCAAAATCTCAAAATCACCATCATCACTGTCATTGTCACATTATGTTAGTAAACAGAGGACTTGTCCGATTTGCCACCTAAATTGGAATTTCGAAGTAACATAAAAACGCCCAACCCATGTAAGTTTTACTACGTATTTTCGTTATATCTTGGAAAACACTGGTCGTAGACCGATCATACGTCCACTCAAAGTAAACGCCCCGACCTGATCCACCTGCCTGTCATGTCAAAATTTGTTTTCGTTGTATCTTTGGAATCACTGGTCGCACAGTCATCACGCGACCATGACAGAAAGGTAGATCAGGTCGGGGCGTTTACTTTGAGTGGTCGCATGATGGGTCTACGACCAGTGTTTCCCAAGATATAACTAAAACAGATTTTGACATTCGAGATAGTTAGATCAGGTCGGGGCGTTTACTTTGAGTGGTCGCATGATGGGTCTACGAACAGTGTTTCCTAAGATATAACGAAAACAATTTTTGTCTTTTTTGTGGACATGTTGCATCTTCCTCATCACCGAGCCTGTCTTTTTCTTTGAAACAGAGAAGGTCCCAGAGCGCAAGAGCACGGTTTTGTAACGTGCCCGTGAATGAGTTAGTCCCGCTGGGTTGGGCCACCTAAAAATAAAACATTTAAGTACGCAGGTACAAGGTTACATCGTTAGACCTAATGCAACATGGCGGCGAGTTGTCAATACAGCATTGACACGGCGCTCACGTAGTTCTTCCGAGTTTGGATAGATTTGTTTCAATTCTATATGAGGGCGTATCCTTACCGTTGAAATCATTGACCATAGGCATTATTTTACGCATTTAAAATACAGAAAATTTACCGAACAAGACGGATCAGAATAAAGCCTAGTACATAGTGTTAGAGTTGGCGGTAAAGTAGTAGGGCGAATTGTTCTCACTCTCTACAACAGTGTCCATCATGATATAGATATTGTTTAACCCTTTCCCCGCCAGGAACGTATATATCCATCAGAGCAAGGCATTCTGCAGGCGCCATCCTCGGATATATCCGACGGAAAACTACTCCACTTCAAACATTAATAAAACTTTACTGATTACGAAATAATGTGTTTTATTTACATAATTGCACAGTACATACTAGCGTTCATTAGATTTCTACTGTTTCAACAGTGGAAACACACTATTTGCAACAAAACAAACAACAATTCAAGACTGCATATTATCGAAATAATTGTAGTGTGGCGTATTGAGAAGAATTATGCCAAAAAACCTTGGCGGTGAAAGGGTTAATGTGCAGAAAAGCTTTTTGCCCGTCAACTTCTTTAGATTATATAAGAATAAACTATGAAACATGTATTTATAACTATCATAGTACACTAGGATGGAGGCTACTCTGTCATAGTACATTTTAACAAGTCAACTCTTATTGTCAGAATGCAGCTTTACCTGTAATAATGTAATCATAAAAGAATAAATAATACAGATGGAAGTTTAATGGTTTAGTTTTCTCCTGACGGCGCTATCTGATATGATGTGACTAAACTTTTAATTTTTAATTATGGCAATTAGTCTGCCAGTTTCATTTAAAATTCCCGTGATAAAAAGGAGTGAAAATCCATGATATTTTTTTTAAACAACAGAACTGCGTTTTTGTTATCCATTACCACGGTAAGTTAACTTGCTGGTGAATAGCAAGTGAACAGGCTAGATAGTGATTAAATCAATTGGTATAGTACGAAATACAACTAAATGTCAGATTTTATCACTCTTTGGCCTGTTTACCTGCTATTTAGCTGGCGAGTTATTTTTACTATGGTAACCCTCTGGCATTACATTAATGTTCATGCATATATAACAAAATTAGGTCATGGCCCTTTTCCACCAATACGCATGTGTCCTTTTTTTGTCTTTAATTTTTTACAGTACACGTTACAACAAATGAAAGCTGATTGTGAAATGATACCAAATGGGAACTCGTACCTAGAGTTAAAAAGATATGATGCTTTGAGTGGAGTGCAGTGGAGGCAAACTTCTCTCCTCTCCGGATGGACCCGCAGGGATGACAGCCGGGCGATCTTAGCCAAGACAAACTAAGTAGTACCAAGTTTGAGCCTTAATCATTAAATACTATCATGATGGAATATCTTACTTATCGTTCTTATTGCGAAATCATTCTTCGTCGCCCATGCGTTCGTGTATGTACGGATACAATATTGGAATATAGTAAAATCTGATAAAAAAAACATAAAAAAGCATTTTTACACTTATTAAATTAATTCAAGGTCCTTTTCTCTCATAATCACGTAGACCTTGGCATAAAAGTGGCTTAACACAACGCTTTCACTTTTCGATATAACGACATCAAGAAAGGAAACCGCACCCCATAGGTACTTATTATTATTGTACATAACATAACATGTACTTATTATTCTAGGATATTTGACGCTTTAACCCAAGCGGTTGCTATTAACTTTTTATAGATATGTCCGCTAAGCTTATAGCTCAGCTTTTGGTCACCTTATTTGTGATACATATGGGAATGTACGTAGCTATAGCACATCTGTCTACGATGCATCTGTATACCGGCAGGCGGCGGGCGATAGTTGCGCTCTACATTTATGTATATTATGATTACTCTGAGCTTGGCCCATATTTTTTTTGTGATTTAGTAAAATAAATAGTTTTGCATGGTCGATAATAGTTTATATTTACAATACAAATAAACACTATTTAGTAAACACATTTAGTATTGTATTGAATAAACCACTAAGACCAAAAACCACTTTTAAAACTACTGAGAAAGCCAAGTAGTGCTTTTACATATTTAATTCTAGTTCGATAACAAATCTGAAATGAAAAAAAATAACAATAAAACATCAATATGTGGAAATAAATACATATTTCTAATCATTATCAATATATAGCTATCATGATATATAATAGCTAAAGAAAGCCACTAATTCAAAATTACAAACAAAGTGGTTCAGTATGAACCTCAGCCCGCTAAATAATCAATACTAATTATAAATTAGGCAAGGCCAAATAAAGAGCTGTTGTAAATCTTTAAATTATAGTTCTGCAATATTGAGTTATAAAACAGGAGATAATATTTTTACAATGGAATGAAACTAATTTGACATGGGAAAGCCGTTTCAATTTGGAAGTTAACAACACTTCTGGCGACCCAGTCATCACAATGCATGGTATTGATTGAGATATAATGGTTTCAGATTACAGGTAATAAATATTCGAAACATATTTATAAATAGCGAATAAATTTCAACCAGAAGCAAGACAGCAGCGCCTTGAAATACATCCAACAACATTATCCACAACCCCATCAAATACCCATTTTATGTTTAGTGTAAAGAGGAGATTGATCATTTTAAAAGGTATTAATTACATAGATAGCATTAAAAAATCAACTGTATTCATTCTATTTGGTGACCGCCACCGCTGCAACCTGGTAATTTTTAATTCTCCCATGGTGGCAAATACTCAGTCCACCCATAATCAGGATAAAGTCATTATGGAATGTACTCATATTAATAGTTCGCACATGGAATAAAATATTAGCAACATACACAAAACTATCACACACTTCAAAAAAGTGTAAAAACGGTGTGTGAGAATATTATTACAGCAAAGCAAGGCTCAAGTTATCCAAATATAGGAATTTACAATATATACCGTTTGTACTACAGAAAAACTTACCCAATGGAAAGTTTGAATATTGCATAGAGAGGTCAACACCAAAATGTAATAAGGCTCTGATTTTTTTTAAAACTATGAAAAAAGATCCTTTCTTTGAATAGTTTTACTTAACTTTAATAGCTTTCATACAGACTTTGGAAAAGTCTCTACTGACAGTGCGAGTAACGGTTTCTGAAATGGAGAGTGAAAAAAATATTTTTAGTGCATACATACATGTCTTCTAAGTCATGCTTTTAGAACAATATAAAACATTCTCAAATAATTTTAGGATAATTCTTTAAGATTATACTCCATTATGTAAACTATTAAGTTGGCGGCATCCAATAGTTTGAGAAAATTATCTGACAGACACAGAAATGGGCTGACGGACGGATGACTTCTAGGAGTTCTATTTTTCTTTTGGAGGTACAGAACCCTAATAAAAGGCTTAAAATATTTCATTAATTATTGAACTAAATCAGTTATTTAAATTCCTTGAAATAAGTACACGCTTGAGATAATTATTAATCCAATGCAATTTTGCAAAGGAACAATTACCTAGCCGTACAAAGAAGAGAATACTTATACTGAAAGAAAATATAAGGCTTAGGCTTATTTATGTAAAATAAAAAGTAGAACAAAACTTCAGCACACTTATACTGATATCACTGATATGAGAGCTCAATCACTTTTTCGAATGTTGAATTTGAAGAACCCTTTGCTATGCAGCAAGGGCTGAACACTGCATGGACTACATAGAATATGTGCATAACCTAAACTACATTATAGTATAGTCAATGTAAGTACATGCACCTACTTTAGTACCTTAAATACATTTCGGATAGTGACAAGTATACAACTCTAATGGAAACACTTGTGGATTTATTTAATAAAATTATGTATACACATGTGAATTCCTCCACACGTAGAGAGACAGGGGTTTTACTAGGTTGCTCATGCAAATTAAGTTCCCGGTGCAATTAAATAATATTCCAGCTGTTTGAAATCTTCGATTTTGGTCAGGATTGTATCTTTTCCATTCATTCTGAGCACCGCATTCTATACTTCTGAGACTACAGATGTTGACTGCATGAAAACATTTCAAGAGCTTTTCTAAGTCGAGAATTAGTTACTCATCACTATAAAAGGCATACAAGTCTAGGCTTAAAATTGTTTATGGAACTTTAACAGTGCAGGTACTGCTATGATTAATATTAGGCTTTTCTATCAACACTATTACATTAAAAGTAATCTGCAAAACAGTTCAGATGCAACGCGCTAGGCCTAGTTGCATCAGATGCCACGCTGAAATCAACTGTCACAATCGCATGATCCCTGTCAGATGCCTAAGAACATCACACAAATCGACTGATAATTTAACAACTATTTGTACCACTCATATTAAGCAGGAGCACACTATGTACATACACACTATGCTTTACATGAACCTCTACTCGTTAACTGTAAGAATGTACATATACAAATATTTGTTAACAATTAAAACACTTAAAGTGTTCTATTTCATGCATACACAAATAATTTCGAAAATATATTAACTCTCTTCTAACTTAACTGATAAAAATTAGACATTATAGGTTGAACTTATTGGGGCATTCAGAACTGTACCCAGTTCTGTTGGTTGGGCGAGGAATCGGTGTTGGCTGTTACGTTACTGCAACAAGGAACAATAACATGTTTAGGAGCAACAAAACCCGAAAACCGGCCAAGTAAGAATTGGTGAGCGTAACGAGAATTCCCTTTGAAATCAAATCAAATGAACATTAGGAAACCGATATCATGTTGGATTCATTGAACTTTATTTACCCCACAAATGGGCATAAAAATATTTTTGGTTTAATTTACCCAAATATCTAAGCCAAAATAAATATATGTTTACTATAGGTTTCCCTGCTTTATTTTGATATGGATTATAATAATATTATTTTATAAATGTAACCTGGACTACGCGAACAATTTTGAAGATGAAAAATATCTTTCTTGCAACCAACGTTTTAAGAAGTGTATTTTTTTATCATTTTTCAAAATTATTTGTGTTAGTCCTGCTTGTGTAAATAATTTACCAAAATAAACAATTTCATTAAGAGGATAATGAGGTGATTGAGTACCATACAATGGCTCGGGGCTGTTTCCCCACAGCGGAACACCTCACGTAATCTGAGGGAAGTTTTTAAAATGTGAAATAAATTACAGACGAAACAGGTGCCTCAGTTATAGTGGAAAGCAAAGGATATCTTCAATGTTGATGACTAAAAATAAAAGGATGCACACCCAGAACCATAGATGTAGGGTCCAGGGCCATGTAATTGTGAAGGGGACAAGAGTTGCTAGGGAACCTAACAGGGTTGTAATCGAGCTGAGGCAAGTTTATGGGGTACCTGGCAGAATTATAATCAAGGGGAGGAGAGTTGCTAACCTGGCAGTGTTTAATCGAGCAGAGGAGAGTTTCTGGGGTACCTGGCAGTGTTATAATCGAGGGGAGGAGAGTTGCTATGGTACCTGGCAGGGTTGCAATCGAGCGGAGGAGAGTTTTTGCGGTACCTCGCGGAGTTGTAATCGAGGGAAGGACAGTTGTTAGGTTACCTGGCAGAGTTGTAATCGCCCCAATCCGCGGGGGCTGAGGCGGCGGCGGGCGGCGCAGATGGTGAAGGTGTGTGCTGTGGCGATGGCGGAGGCGGCAGGCGGGAGGTGGCGGGCGGCGGGGGCAGCAGCGTGCCCCCCGCGCCTCCCGCTCCGCCCCGCGACTTCACGCGGCTCGTCTCCGCTCCATCCTTCTTCTAATGACATCATACATTGTTGATTTTACAAAGATGATACTTTCACTTGTTACTATTATTCAGTAGAAAACCTCTTGTCCTAAATTGGTAGGACTGGATGTTAGTTAGCTAGTTAGTTTAGCTATATATGTATGTATTGCTGGCACTGAATGATAATCAGAAATAATTAAAACCATCTTTCATAAGAACATTTGCTTGTAAATTGCAATACAATCCATTCAAACGGAAAAAACGTGGAATGTAAAATAAATAAAGCACTGTCTATCCTTCCTTGATCATTCACATGCACAAAACTAATCTTCCTGATGAATGGGATTATAATATTGTGCTGGGATCATAACATAAGTCTGCCCAAAAATCTATGTCAAAATAAACCATAGTGAAATGAAAGATACAGGACATAATCCACTGACTGCAAACATTGCTAAACATTAAAATCATATCATACAAATAAAAAAAATATTTGGTTATTTTATAAAATAATTTTGAATGGTGTCTAAAGGAGAAAGGTTTCTAGAGGTGAATTTAACATTTTGGTCCCTCGACATATCCATACTGGTTTAATAAAAACTGTTTTTGGGCTGTTTATTATTATTATTCTTTTATCCATATTTAGAGCATAAGAGCCTAGTATGGATGCACTCAGAAAATAAACGTCTAATCTAACTTGATTATCTAGACCAGGGATGTACTAATTGTACAAATTCATTAGGCTATCAAAAAAAACTTTATGGAACATAAAATCCCCACTGCTTTTCTGCCCATTCACAGCGGGAGAGCTACTGAGAAAAAGTCTGAAGGAACGATCCTGGCAAATTTGAAATTGGCGCGGATAGTCAATGCACATAAAAATTCTAAATTTTCAATAAAAAAAAAAACAATCTATTCTAGAATATTTTGGTTTTCACAGTTATTTTAGCTCAGCTAAGTTGGACGATTTAAACTCAAATAATCCAAGCTCTGCTGTTTAATTCCAACTAAACAACTTACTGTGATCTTCATATTGATCTTGATGGTTTCTCCATCCTTGAAGCCAAGGTTAAGGTCTTGCTGCGGTGCAGTGAGCTCCCCCGTCTGCTCCTTCTTCAACCACTTGAAGTGATCCTGGAGAGCTACGTTCAGGTCGAAAGAGTCAGACCGATCTCCAAATCCAAGCCCAATGTATGCTGTCCTTCCTGTAATAAAATCATGCACATAGCTGGTATGTTCATATCTTGGTACAATTAGTTTGAACTTTATCAGATTTTTTATTTATTATGTTTTGTTGGGCGATGGTTGGCTTACGTATTCGTTTTTACGTAATAATAATGCAATAAAGTATTTATGAAAATAATTGTCAACGAAGAGTAATGGCAAAAATGGCGAAATAAAAGAATAGGTGCATGATACTTGTACGGAATTAGGAACATTGTAATATTTTTAACTTGTTAAAACATGAGACGACAAATGGCTCTGCTTATTCTATTATTCAACATCTGTATAAAGTGAATTATGTTATCAACAGTAATCATGAAAGTTAAAATATTGGAAAATACAAATGATTTAAAGTAACTATCAATATTTCCAATAGTATCTTGCACATTTAGTTTTCGGTTAAGGAGAAACTGAAATTCTGTTTGGATAATATCTCCTTTGAAGTCATAAATCAAAACGGCTGATTAATAAAATGTTGCTAATGCTAACCATTTTGTAAAGAAAATGCCATCTATTGGTTTATTTTTAATTATGGCCTACTTCCGTAGAAATTTCGCCAATATCACCATAGTATCATAAATAGCACGGTGGCTCAGGCGGACAGTAAGATCGATGAACATGCATTGTGGTAAACTATAGGCAGAAGGTAGAGGTGTACGTCAAAAAGGTAATAAAATCCAACAAAATGGTGTAGTTTTGATTGTTTTTACCATTATCATTCATAATCCGTGCCACAAAGTATCGGGAGCTGTCGGTGACAGACTCTAGTGCGATACTGGGGTATGTCTCGATGGGACACTTGGCGAACAGCTCACCCGACGCTTTGTCTTCCAGCTTCATTACAAGCTCGTTGCCACGTGAAACGAGCCGCATCCGTCCCGTCCACTGCGGCTCCTGTAGATTCCAGTCTGCTGCCCTGCCCATCCAAGAAAATATATCTTATGGCATTCACATTATGTGACAGTATTGATATTGGACACCGGTTGGCTAGCTCAAGTGGCAGTGGGCTGGTCACGTCAACCGAAGAGACGACGACTGTTGGAGCAACCGTGTCCTACACTAGCGGCCGTGGACAGAGAAACGGAGTGTGGGAAGACCATCCGCCAGGTGGGACGACGACATCAAGTGCGTCGGCGGAAAGCAGTGGTTCCGTACCGCTGAGGGCCGGGAGAACTGGAGGAAGATTGGAGAGGCGATTGTCCAGCAGTAAACGCAAACATGCTGACTGACTGACTATTGATTACGGCCCTCCCTCTCTTATGTCATACATACATGCAGCCTTATTTTAGTGTTAAAAAGCATAATGAACTAGAACTCAATGTCCACATGACAAACCTACAATGGTGTCTACTGTCTTTTACTCTGATTTGATGAAGAATCAACTGTATGCTAACCATATGTGCAGCATGTAGCTGCCGCTTCGCTCAAGATGAACGGGAGAGTAAGATGACAAGTTCAAATGCCACGTAAGAGGAAGAGACAGCGAAAGATGCAGCAATGAGGAACATTTTCTTAATAGAAAGACCCCGGCTATTTTCATGTGAGCAAATTTTGTAATTTTGTTAATAACTGATTTAACTTTTTCAACTAGATATGAATGTTTAAATCCAAAATAGGGTAAGGTTATTTTTCTTACCATCAACTCATAATTTCCACTCTCCATAGGTACGCCTTAAAATAGCAATATTACTTCCACTAAGGAAAAAATATTAATAACATGTGCAGTCACCATGGTTCTTGAATTATGCATACCTGAAGCACTTTTTTAAATTATTCTCTCGACTTCACGTGTAGTGTAAATGCAAGGTTTAAACCCTTTAACCTTGTGGACGGCCAGCCTCCACACTCAAAACATGATATATAAATACAACAAAGTAGCATCCTATAGGCATATGAAAGTTGCGTCGCGATGCCGCTTAGCGACAAGTAAAAATAATACTTTTGTTTTACGCACATCTGACTAAACATAAAATCAAGGTCATCGCAGGCTGAGGGGCGACGGGAGGGTCTGAGGTATGACCCTGAGCGACTGCGCAGGTACAACGTTCGAAAGTACTCGAATAATGCTCTGCTTAGCGACAGGTAAATAATAATAAAATAATAAGAACACGACTCACGCGCCCAAGGCCAACGCCGGGCGAGGGGTGGAGAGCGGGTACAGAGGGGAGCCGGGAGGAAAGATGAGCGGGGGAGAGGGGAGAGTGCGCATGACCACTCGAAAAATGGCGGGATTCCAAGGGAGGGGCGAGGGGGATCAGAGCCTAGAACAGAAAAGGCGCGCGCGTCCCTCGTCAGTCGGTGGCGAGCGAGTCTCTGGGGCAGTATGCCTCTATTCAGGGCTTACGGCACGTAGGTTGAATACGCGGAAGTGTTTTACTAAGGAATTTGCACCTGCAAAGTCTTTTCCCTCGTTTAGATTTTGTTTGGGGACATTGAAACGAGTCATTGAGTTTGAGAAAGTAGCAAAAGTGCAAATTTAGGAACGAGATGAGTTAGCTAAATAATCTATGTTTTCTTGCATAGTAGGTAGATTTGCAAACAGCTTTTGTTAAAATAGAGTGAAAGAATGGACGGCACTGGACCTTGGTAAGTCTGTACATATTTTTGGGGACCAGAAACGGTAGCAAACTGCGAGGAGGAGCCCCGTGTGGGGGAGGTGACGGCATATGTATTGATTGGATATCGAAGCTCGCGCGGCCTGGAAGATGCGCAAGCGCATTGGATGAAGGATTAGATATGAGGATGTACTGCATTTTGAATAACGAATAGTATGGAAGGAGATTTTATAAAGTTCTAGGTAAAGTTTTAAGTGGAATAAAATCCCTGGTTACAGTGGGGAGGGTTCTTTTGAGCTCAGATAATTTGTACTATATTTAGGAAGGACCTCGCGTGTGTAATGATGGTTCGTCGACTCGGACGAGGGTTACAGGCCGTGGTTTTACGTGGAATACAATCTTGCTCTACAGGGGGAGGGTTTTCTGTGTTCGAATAATGTATACAGTATTCAGGAAGGGCCTCACGTGGGTATTGAAGGTCCGATGCCTCGGACGAGGGTCACAGGCTGTGGTTTTACGTGGAATAAAATCTCGCCTCACAGGAGGATGGGTTTCTGTGTTTGATTTATATGGACTATATTTAGGAAGGGCTTAGGAGTGTTTGGGTGTGAGTGAAATGAGGGAGTGCGTCAGCGCACGCTGAACCAGAAAGATATTAAATTCCTAGGATCAGTGTTGAATAGTAGGACCGAGAGTCCATAGTGGGGCAACGGAACTGTCACGTACACCGGTTCGCTTTTCTAGACAAAAATCTATCTAGCTAGCTACAAAAGAATAAAACGATATTTCTTCACAGAAATGTTAAGGCGATGGATGTCGAGTTGTGGGAAGCATGTCTAATCCACATATTTGTGCACGCTATGTGGATTTTTGTTTGCAGTGCAGCCAGAAAACGAGGCATTACGGGACATTCGGTCGGGTCTGGGATCTCTATGAGGTTCCATGCCAGATTGATTGTACCTTAAACGTAAATGTAGCATCACTAACGAACATTCCGAGAAGCTGCGGATCCTGAATTTGAGCCTCAAGTTAGATTGGGCGGTACCCCTTTATACTGAAAGGAGCCGGAACCCATTAAGACTTTCATACTCAGTCAAACTCTAGAGAACCTTGAAAGGAAAATATAGTATTGGCATTATCGCACAAAACTACACTACGATAATACAATACATACCAAAAATCTCTCTGAACATAAATGACACTATGACACCGTATTTTAAATTGTTGGCATTTAGACCTTGGAGTCATGTTCCAATATTAAAATGTTACCTCGCTTGAGAGGAAGGCGGAGGCCAATACCCTGGTTCGCTTGACAACCGGCGACCAGGTTGACTATCTTAATAAATACAAAATCTGAAGGCATATCCATCTTGGATTGACCTCAGTGTACATTTCGCAGGCAACTTCCTGTTTCCCTGCTTAAATTAGTCGACAACCTTGAGGGTTTGTCATGTCTGCGGGTAACCGCTTATCTTGAACTGCTGTTTCTATCAGCTCTTCTGAAAGCCTTTATTGGCTTTACCACGATCTGCCAAGTGCCGGAACCGTGAAAATGTGGAGACACTCTCATGACCTACCCTGAGTCCAGGAAAGGCTTGGCAACGCGTGTGGCTAATGTCACTAGACGCGAAAATCTTTAAAGTGACTACGCTTTGGTACGTCCGGAGCAGTTCACGAAACTACCCTTATGTCCATGCATTAGTAATGGCAGATGGGAGGGTCTGAGGTATGTCCTACATTCATGTGGGCTGGTACAAGACAGATTCGTAACTATGGTCACCCGCTGTAGTTTTCCGTCACCGTTTGATCGGCTGACAAAACGAACATTCTTGTGATACCTAATGTGTCGTACTTGACGTTGTCAGTGGACACTCAAAATATATAGTGGTCATGTTGTAAATCCAATACCCCAATTGGTATATAATGAACCACATAAACTCATATTTCCCTACACGGGAATTGAACCTTGGTGTTCAGAGGCTCTATCTTCAGGATGGCTGGCCGCCGCTTTTTGAAGCAGAGGTCGCATATACAGCCTGAAGGCAGGAAGGCGATCATGTGGGGACGCGGGATAACAGTGCCATGGATGGACCTTGGACTGTGAGGGGCGTCACCATTACCCCATGGGGTAAAAATTTTTTTGAAGTTCTGGGCATGCTGAAATGCTCTATTCCAATCAATTCAGATTTGTGTTTGTATGTGAGAGCGCGTGTATGAGAGAGAGAGAGATTATGTATCAGGTTAGGATAGGGAGAAAGGAACCGATTAGAAGAACCGAAAGAGACAGACAGCTAGGTACAGGGGGAGGGCATAGCACCAATGAGGATTTGACAACAATATTCAGGAGAATACATGTTACCTAAGCAAGTAATGTAGTAAAATAACTAGATTTAACGTGAGCAAATCAGGAAACAGTAAATGGGAATATATTAGACGAATGGTTATGTAATGTAAATAATGAAAGCATATAGGACGATCACGAGCCAATGGGGAGAACAAATGGGACGAGTGGATACATGGTAAATAGGTAATTAATGTAGGATGTATCCAAGGGAAATATAAGGTACATAACTTAGGTTAGATATGTATAAGCTAATGTAGGCTAGGAGTCTATTTAAGGGGGGGTCTGGAGGTTTACAACCTCCTTAGGTATTTTTCTCACATTCAATTTCGGCCAATGAAAAGGGCAAAAGTAAAAGATTCTTCTCATGCAAATATCAAAATCCCATGCATTTATAAAGTAATTCTTTTTACAGGGCTGCTTCTTGTTTTAATTGGTCATTCTTCAAGGTCTATTATGCATACATATCACATACATATCTACCTAATTGGAATGGTTAAATGAATTATTAAAAATAATAAAAAATCACTAACACCCAAATAGCTGGGACACCATGGGGTCAGGTATGAGTAGTCCACCATTAAAAGTTAATAAACTTCTGACGCCCTAACTAGCCGGCTTCAGCAGTTTTTCTTAATGACAACGTTTTTTTTGCTGTTATGTTAGTAAAATACTTTATTATAATGGTTAATTTGATTGCTTATTTTACTTTTTGAAACGACTTTGAGTTTTTATGTGCAACCTCACATGGATGGCTCATACCACACAACTACCGTTATGATATTAGCCCAATACACCACATTCCCGAAGGAATTAGGTGCCATGTCAGGACCTTCCCTATATGAGCACAGCTACATTGAACTGGATGGAAAACACGGACAATTTTTCATTGCCGCTTCGACCATCTTTTCATCCAATGCGATGGTACCAACCCGGGCGGGCTTAAACCCTACCACCTAGTAGGGGAAGGGGACCTACAGTTTTACATGGATTCCAAACCATGAAGCAGCTCGCAATCGTGACAAAATGCACTTATCGAACTCAGAAAGAGAAAGAAAGTGGTGCATGTCAGGGCGAGGAATTGAACCCAGACCTCTGGTACGCTAAGGCCAGTCCCCGCGTCATTAGGCTACGAGCCGCTCATATGCTCAATATACTTTAGAGTACTTTTGTAACCGTACCATAGCAAGATTACTTACATAGTAAGTTTAAAACAAGATTAGGGAAATTTCTTTGATTACGGAAACTTATGATTACAGGACAACATCAAAATTCTTCACCCATCCAAATATGTTGTTAGGGCTATTTCTATTGATGGAATTATTTATCCCAATTATTCCTGCGCGACTATGGCGGCTCATCTCACAGCCAATTCACCTACAGTGGTGGATGGATAACGGGTCGTATCTTTGGGGGCGGAACTAAGAATAAAGGGCGGAAGCAAACGTGTTAGAGTGGAATGACTTGAATTCTTATTATTTGTGGCAGTACCTGTAGCCGCGATTTGTAGTGCGAGGAGGGATCTTAAACACAAACACCTCGTTCTTTACCAGCAAGACGCTCTCGTACGTTTCCATTTCGAAAGATGTATTTAGTTGAGCTCACATTAGCTGAAACTCTTCACTAGGAAATTTTATGTTCTGTGCTCTTCACTTGAACACAGAATATAGTATAGAATATCCTAACACACAGAATTTATGGATATTTCTGTGATAATACCAAAGAATTCATAGAAGTCTGCGCTCCTATATACAAGGCAGAGTTCGGAGAAGTCGCTGCGCTCCTACCATGGAGGTGAAGAAATCACCTCCATGGCTCCTACATTCTCTTTCTACGAATACATACTGAGCCGGTCATAGAAATAGGATGTTAGGTCTATGGAGCCGGTAGTCTCATTTCTCACCTAAATTGGCGTTTACGTAACTTCGAAGTTCCGTAAAAACGTCAAACTTAATACAAGTTTTTACTGATATTCTGTGGTTTTACTTCTTTAAGCTGTCAAAGTCAAACTCGGATTTCCGATTTGTATGAAAACGCGGAGTCGACGTAAACGGCAACATCGACGTATTTACGGCAACGTTGAGTAAGCTGTCAAATCAAACTCGGACTCGCAAATGGTAGTTCGCTTAACGCTCACTGCGCGTGCTGTTCAATTTCTCCACACATTTGAAAACGCCAGTCGATCGGTTTGCCGTAAACGCCAATTTAGGTGAGAACTCAGACTGTCCACTCAAGTCACCAGAGCCGGTAGTCTCAGTTCTCACCTAAATTGGCGTTTACGTAACTTCGAAGTTCCGTATAAACGTCAAACTTAATGCAAGTGTTTACTGCTATTCTGTAGTTTTACTTCTTTAAGCTGTCAAAGTCAAACTCGGACTTCCGATTTGTATGAAAACGAGGAGTCGACGTAAACGGCAACGTCGACGTATTTACGGCAACGTTGAGTAAGCTGTCAAATCAAACTCGGACTCGCAAATGTTAGTTTACTTAACGCCCACTGCGCGCGCTCTTCAATTTCTCCATACATTTGAAAACGCCAGTCGATCGGTTTGCCGTAACGCCAATTTAGGTGAGAACTGAGACTACCGGCTCAGATAACCTAAAACACAGAAGATCCAACTAAAGAATATATTTGAGGCCTCTAGTTGCAAAAGCTGCATTGTCCATTTTTTTCCGATGGCAACATTTTCATACCACTGGATTTCTCATCATTTTTACTATTATTTAATTTTTGTAAACAGTTTCAAAGTCAACTTTATCCAATATAAATCCACGATCAAAATATTGTGTGCGTAACAAAAGCTGCATTGTCCTTCTATGTCCAGAGTGGGCAGTCTGAGTTCTCACCGAAATTGGCGTTTACGGCAAACCGATCGACTGGCGTTTTCTCCAAACTCCATACAAGTTTTTACTAGATATTCTGTGGTTTTACTTCTTCAAGCTGTCAAAGTAAAACGCGGACTTCCGATTTGTATGAAAACGCGGAGTGGACGTAAACGGCAACGTCGACGTATTTACGGCAACGTTGAGTAAGCTGTCAAATCAAGCTCGGACTCGCAAATGTTAGTTCGCTTAACGCCCGCTGCGCGCGCTCATCAATTTCTCCATACATTTGAAAACGCCAGTCGATCGGTTTGCCGTAACGCCAATTTAGGTGACAACTTAGACTACCGGCTCAGTTCAAAAACCACATTGTCCTCTTCAGCCAATCACAAGCCGCCATTGTCAAAGCGTTTAGTATGGCGGATAGTGTGAGCACGCGTACATTACGGTCCCGAAAAAGTGTTGAAAAGTAACAGTTTTAGAGCGAAATACAGTATGATATTTGGTGCTGCATAAAGATGGATGAACACCCTGCAACAGTGAATAATAGGCATGCTCGGAAGAGACACAGGCAACCGGAGACATGGCAACGAAATCAAGAAAAATCTCGGAGGTTAGTACACAGTGACCAATGTATCTTGTTACTTTGATTTGTTTTATTTCTGCGAATAATTTAAGATTCTGTTTTCTTAAAACCTTCAACATCGATAACACGTCCATCTATGTTATTGTTCAAGTATGTGCACACGCAACTAGTAATTACTTACACTTTAAATACTTGCGTGTCAATTGTTTTTCTTAGGCACGATTGAGAGTTTCCGAGTCATACAAACACAAACGACAATATCAAATTTTATATGGGCTTTAGATGTAGTTGGCCAAGTTTGGAGCCTGTCCAGCCTACAAATAATTAAACGGATGTACATTATTTTTACTATATTTCCATTTCACTTAATTTGTACTTGTCAGCATAAACTGTCAGATTATGTTTTCATTTTTGTCAATTAAATTTCAGGTATTCACCTAAAGATCTGCCAAGGAAACCTGCCTGCACTCACAGTAAAAAAACTTGTTTTCAGTGCAATGAATTGTCAATGACCGATTTAAGGCACTTTCATACTGCATTCTACAAACATTTAGAAAAAAAATTACAAGACGCTTTCATACTAAAATATCTAAAAGTTTCTCAACCAAAAAGACATCGACCTAGAAAAGCTGACAACAATCAATCAAGGAAAAATCAAGCTACACAATTCTTTGTCTACAGTAAATCTAAAAAGAAATCTGTGAGGGTTTGCCAAAAAACCTTCATGGCCATACTTGGAGTAAAAAGAACCCGAATCGAATGGATAGCAAAACATTTTCTAAGAGATGGTTCCCTTCCAAAAGATCGTCGAGGTGGTGACAGAAGATCCCACAAATATAAACATAAGAGACAGGCTATAATTGATTTTATAAAAAAACTGAACTGTTCCGAGCCGCACTACTGCAGAGGTCATACCATGAGATTGTATCTTCCAGCGGAGTTAAGTATCAACAGATTATGGAAAATATACAATGAACAATCTCAATCAGACCTTGAAGTAAAAAAAAACCTTTTCAGGACCGTGTTTAATACTAATTTTAATCTAGGATTTGGGTCTCCTCAGACTGACGTATGCTCCGAATGCCTGCAATTCAAGGAAAAAATCAAGATTGCCAGCAGACTCGGCGATGACAGGGCTAAGGCGACACTCATGATCGAAAAAAGAGTGCACACTGAACGCTCGAAAGCATTTTTCAAATACCTAAAAGAAGATTTACCGATAATTGCAATATTTTCTTTCGACTGCCAAAAAAATCTACCTCTTCCTAAAATTCCTGATCAAAGCACCTACTACGCGCGTCAATTATATTTGTACAATTTCACAGTTGTAGAGGGTACATCAAAATCAACATTGGACCCAACTAACACATACAGCTATGTGTGGACCGAAGAACAGTACCCAAAAAATGCTAACTTGATCGCATCGGCCGTATACCACAGACTAAAAAATACAACGTTTTCAGCACAGGTTGAGACCGTAAGATTAATGGCCGATGGCTGTGCGGGTCAAAATAAAAACACCATTCTCATTGGTATGTGTCAAAAATGGTTAACCGAAGCGTTAACCATTAACATATGTGTGCCGGACATAAAAAAAATTGAAATTATATTTCCTGTAGTAGGCCACTCTTATTTGCCTTTAGATAGAGTGTTTGGTAGAGTGGAAAAAGAATTTCGAAAAAGAGACCACATTATAGAACCAACAGAATACATAGAGCTGATAAAGGAACACTCCACAATACTTAATGTTGGGCAAGACTGTGAAGTCAATGATTGGAAAACTGCAGTTAAAAATATTTTAAAGGACGTTGGTCAGTGGCATGTGGTATTTTCTAAGTGCAAACGGTTCATGTTAAAACGGTCAAAAAAAACACAAGGCCTCGTTCTGCTAAGGGGCGAACCGCACTACCGTATGGATTTGTCTGCTTACAGAAGTGTGTGTAAAACAGACAAACTCTCTGTGGATATAAACCCAGATAACATAATGATGAATCAGAAGGCGGTGAATGCCTTAAAACTTGCAGACGTTAAGAAACTTTTGGATAAGCATTTTGGTTATAATTGGAGACAGTTGAAAACATTAAACTTTTACGATAAAATTATACCCTCCGTAAATGAACCTTATATAAATGAAGACGACACTCACATCGGAGTAGATGAAAGTGAGAACATGTGTGAAGAGCAATCAGAAATTCCTGGATTAGCGATTTAATATTCATTCATGCCTATAATATAAAATATATATAAATTAAGAGACTGAGGCCCGGTTGCAGGAAGAGATGTAGAAGTTAATTAATGTCACTTTCAGTGCAACGCATGGGGTTGATTCAGATAAATTCCATACTGTCCACAAAAAGTGACGTGTTTAATCATTTGTTGACGTTGATTTAACGTTGACGAACTTTAGTGCAACCGGGCCTAAGACCATCATTCCTACTTTGATCATAAAATAGGTAAATATGTCTTAAGAGAATACAAAAAAAATGTGCTTAGCATAAGAAATAATATAATAATAATCATTGAAATAATTTGGTGTATTAATTTATGTGCCCGGCCGATATTATATTTTCCCACACTTTTTCTTTCCATTTGAATTTCAGAACTTTTTCAATTCTAATATTTAAATGCACACGGATAAAAGTATCACGATCATTCGTGACTACATACTTTGATGTATTGACATTTGACAGCTTCCGTCATTCGAAACAAAGTTTGCATTGTCCATTAGTGTACAATTCAAAATCAGCATTGTTTATGGGTGAGTTTCAAAGGCTGCATTGTCCTATTTTGTTTTTAATTTTTTCACCTTTTTACTCAAGATGACATAGTTTTTTGTTTGTATTATGTACCTCCTATTTAATATTTCGTGCGCCATATAACATTTTACTCAATAAATTGTCTTATTAAACAGATATTAATAATTTTCACTTCCTGAAAATTTTGACAAAGTGGACAATGCAGCTATTGCAACTAGTGGCCTCATTTATATAGGGAAAAATGGTCGAAAACCAGTCCAGCCGACAGGCGCTGCTATTGCTATATTTTTACTTGTCTATATTGATATATATTATAATTTTTAATAATCTAATTCATGTATCGAATTATTAATATCAAAAAAAAATATTCTTGTCCTTGAGCCGCATCGATATAACAAAATATATAATATTATCTAGTTTTTAGGGTTCCGTACCCAAAGGGTACCAACGGAACCCTATTACTAAGCCTCCGCTGTCCGTCCGTCTGTCACAGGGCTGTATTTCATGAACCGTGATAGGTAGGGAGCTGAAATATTCATAGAGTGTGTATTTATTTTGCCGGTATGACATCAAATAGGTAAAATTTCTAAATAATAAAAATTAAAGGGGACTACTATACAAAAAACCTGATTTCTTGTGGTTAATCTTGTGCGATGGTACGGAACCCTTCGTGGGCGAGTCCGACTCGCACTTAGCCGGTTTTTTTAGTTCAATGTTTAGCCGCGAATAAATAATACAATTTTTAATTAAAACACGATGCCGAATTTAGGTGTGTTGAGTTGGTAATAGGATATATGTTGTTAGATTATATTTATATAGGTTCAAGGATATAGGAAGCTATGCCAACAGGGATATAACACCCCTACTAAAAAGAAGAAGAAGAAATGTTTATAGAATTTTATTAGTGAAGGTTAATTGTCATATATTATTTTAATACATGCTTGAAGATAATGAACCATTTTATCAAAAATCAACAATCTGCCGTATAATATTACTTCACGGAATTGGTACATTGTACAATTAATCCTCACCGGTAATGCCGGTGAGTCACAAGACTTTCGCACTTATGAAACGAGTAACTCTAGTGTTGTCTCTTTCTAATTATTCTAATTAGAGTGCAATGACGCAAACATGACATTCTATGATTGAATACGTCAGGCGAAAGCGTTTCACTTTTATCTGTGACCTACTCGTATTCGCTTCCTGAAGTAGATATGCCCACAGAACATATAATAATGGATATGCGGTGCAGGAAAGCTTTTTTCTCCATAGAGTTGCCCAGAAGCGAACAAGAGGACTTCTCGCTTTATGCGGAGGAGAATCACAGAACATATAATATGAGAAGAATGTCATAAAAAAGGTATTATTTGTCAGGGCTACTACAGCGCTAGTCGTGGAACATGTTGAACCATGCCTGCACAGAACCCTGGCTGTGCTGTCACGATGTACCAGTATTATATTCTGTGGTGCTGTCAGCTGTCAGTCTCAGGTAGCAAAGCAAGGTAAATTTCTATTTTGTGCTTATGAATAAAATAAAAATATAAACAAAAATAAAAATAAAATACTTATCTAAAAGGAAAATAAACAATTCAACAAAAAACTGAAGAATGTGAAAAAAGAAGAAAGAACAAAAATAATAACTGACAATATAATATTCAAGTAAAGAAGAAAAAATATATAAAATATATAAATATATACATATTTCATAACGTGACGCTGGCAGAAATGAGTCTCTGAAGGGACCGATTGCCAACCGGGATATAATATCCCTGCTAAAAAGAAGAAGAAGAAGAAGAAATCTTACAACAATAATATTTAGTGATCTTGCTTTTAAACTAACAGCCGAAGCCTATGATCGAAGTTCACCGAAAACAAACGTAGTGAGTGACTGGTAATCCATCCATCACAAGTCTTTAGTAAGTTTTTTAACATTTTACACATCACTTACAGCACAAACAAGGGTCCACTTTGTGGTAAGTTGGGAGGCTTAGTTGTGATTTTGGACCTATAAGCCAGTAAATTTTTCTCAGTCTTTGACTGCTTTTCTTTTGGTAAAGAATTACTTTTTCCATGTAAGGTGTCTGTCCAGGTAGATAGCTAATATGGAAAGAGCTGTTGTTCAACGGGACAATATATGAAGATTGCAAAATATTTTAAATTCATAGTCTAGCAGGTTCACATGCTCATCGGCTGTAGCCGTAGGTTCGAAAATATTCGATGTGACACATCGGCTATAGTGAACCTTAAAACTTGACACTACGGCAAACGGCGATGGTTTTCTATTGAGGCATCATGTAGACTACTTCTTCTGTCACATTACACAAGTTCTTCTATTCGTTTGTGCCACCACAAAAGTAAATACTTTCAGAAACAGTTTCATCGACTATGGCCTCTGTTTGTGCCACCAAAGGTACGTGACACTACAGCAAATGCCACTTCTTGTGTCATATTGGTAAAACAATTTCTTCTATTTCATTGAGTCACCACACAAGCAAATATCTGCATAAACAGTTTCATTTTCTATGGCCGTATTTTGTGCCAGTGCGCAGTGTGTGGGTGGTAGAGCACACAAACGTGTTTTTCATCTTCTTTAGGTACCTTAACATCTTTACGTACCTTTACCGTTTTGTTTGTTAAGTCTAGTTGAACAACAGTTATTTTCCATCTTAAGTATAGGTAAAGTAGCTGTACTGGCAGAATACCCGGAGGGGCCACAAATAAAACGTTATCTAGGCTTATTTAGTGAATCTTGTTGAGTACATCAAATATTATTATTGTACAAAGTGGAGGAGGTAAATATCCGAGATGAGATGTTAAGCTATTCAATATTAATAAAAAGCACAGATTTTCGAAGTTTGTCTGCGGCGCCTTTTCTCAATAAAAACAAGTGCGAGTCGGACTCGCACACGAAGGGTTCCGTACCATCGTAAAAAAAAACACGTTTTTTGTATGGGAGCCCACTTTAATTTTAATTATTTTTTAATCTTACCTATTTGTTGTTATAGCGGCAAAATAAATACACACTCTGTGAAAATTTCAGCTGTCTGCCTGTTACGGTTACTGAGATACAGCCCTGTGACAGACGGACAGACAGACGGACGGACGGACAGCGGAGGCTTAGTAATAGGGTTCCGTTTTCACCCTTTGGGTACGGAACCCTAAAAAGAATACATGCAAGTATGCTGCATCTTCTCTTCAAATGTGTTTAAGCAAATTGAGCAATATCTTATCTCAAACATACCCGACATTTCTCGTTAGTCTTTCTGCAACATCACAATAGGTTTTTTAAAATTGGTACAGAGTGTTAACAATTCAATGAACCAGATGGAAACTACAGTTTCTTAGAGCACATTAGTGAAATATTTTGTATTTATTGTGTTTTTCTTCGTTTCATACTAACCTTAGTAAAAATATAAATGGTGAAAAAGGTAACGTCGCATCAGGTGGGTGGAGGGGAGGGCTAAATCTGTCCAGAGGCTACAAATCAGCTCAGCGATTATGGTTTCAGGATGGTGCTTTGAGTTGTTAACACGGTTTGTATACAATAAAATACATGTATATTAATAACTTTCAGATTACGCAGAAGCAGGGGCTTAAAATCTACCCAATGGCATATAATGTAAGTATTTTTTATTTATCCTATTACTAACTTGTGTGGATCAGAATACGAGTATTAACCTAGGTGAAATTCATGTATAGTTCATGTAAAAAGTGTAACAGCCGTCATTGCCGTAATTTCGATATCGTAATATTCAATGCTTATTGAAGAAAAAAACTTAATAATTTTAATTTGCAATTCATGTCCACAATACATTTCATTCAGAATGTTGAGCGAGGCGTGACATTACACTAACTCTATCGCGGCATTCTCACAGGGAAGCTTGCAGGGAGAAGTCCACGTCAAAATATCTTGCCTGTCAATGGTTGGACGTTGACGTTGGACGTGTAATGAGAAAGTTGTCCATACATTTTCATATATTTTCATATAGACGCAACGTTGCCAGAACAAGATCGTGAACATGACGTTAACTGTTAATAAAAAAACGGTCATACTCTTCAGTATTGCATGGAAGTTCTTCCAGGTAGGCCTTGCCAGCTTTCTTAACTTCTCTCTCTATTTCGATGTTTTAATGTCTGAAAGACTGATGTTCTCGAGTTCTTACGACACTCTAAAGTTGGGTCCGCCGCTATGTTGTTCCTAACGAAACAATGCGATCGAAAATCTTATAATAACCATGTGTCTCCTGCAACTTGTGAAATTAGTAATATGCTTGAATAACTTCAAATCCATTGCGGCAAACCAGAAGATGAACATCAACAAAAAACGTCCAAAGGCTCACCATTCCCCGCAGGCGTATACGAACATGTTTTCCATCCATCAGTGCTATTAATTGATGGTTTGTTCGTGCTCTTAAACCACGCCCTATTTATGTTAAACTAAGATGCCTGCTATGTTTATTTCAATCAAAACATTGAAAACAGGCTAGATTTTCCACCAAAAGCAGCTAAGCATATTTAAGGCAAGTAAAAAATGAGCATTAACCCTTGTTTTCACCACTTCCAGTTACCTGAAATCCGATAAGTAACTTTCGGTTACATTGCATACGTAAATATGCGATGTTACTGAAAGTTACTTATCTGATTTCGGGTAACTAGAGGTGGTGAAAACAGAGGTAATTTATTCATTATATAGTTATCTTAAAATAAATTTAAAATGTAGTATTCAACTTACTCTGTTGATTCTGGCTCCAAAGAAGAGGCAGTTACTATAGAAGATTGAGTGTTCTGGAATAGAACTTTAATTTGAACTACTGCTAAA
Organism: Incurvaria masculella; assembly: GCA_946894095.1. NCBI lineage: Eukaryota > Metazoa > Arthropoda > Insecta > Lepidoptera > Incurvariidae > Incurvaria > Incurvaria masculella. The sequence continues at coordinate 12,092,930 of OX335647.2, forward strand.
TTAGCCGCTATATGCCCGTTTCCAGCTATACAAAACCCAAAGTTACGTTTCGGATACACAATGCAAATATGCAATGTAACCGAAAGTTACTTATCGGATCAAAATCAAAATAAAAAATCAAAATCATTTATTGCCGTATCACTTAAAATTGTACAAATGTGTGAACAAACGGTACTTTACAAAGTATAGTGATTACCTAAATTTAGGTGTGGCAATAGAGTTTCGCATTTTCTACAGGTGTGTAGAAATAAAATACATCATACATCAAGTACATATTACATAACAATAAAACAAACATTATTACCTAACCTTTATTATCGTTGTTAAACTCTGTTACGTTGTAGTAAGCTTAAGTTTGTAGCCAGGCTTTCAGCTGTCTTTTAAAGATAACAGGGCTTTGGCACCGTTTTAAACCTTGAGAAAGTTTATTAAATATCGTAGTCGCTGAATGTGTTGTGCTTTTTAATACCAGTGTTGTTCTTACGGGAGCCTTGTACAGGTTGCCAGCCTCACATTGACGCGTATTATATCTTGTGATATCAGCGGCTGCAGAAAAATATTGTGGATGCTCTTTGACAAAACTACATAATTCTAAAATATATATAGATGCTAATGTTAGAATTTTTTTTCCTGCAGCTATCTTGGTACCTCATACCATACATTGTTCGAATACACCTCTTTTGTAGAACAAATATTTTGTTTGCATCTACAGAGTTTCCCCAGAATATCACTCCGTAATTAAGATGGGAATAAACAAAACCATAATATGCCATTAAGCTAGTCTCTATAGAAGATACCGCAGTGAGCACTTTTAAGGCATAACAAAAACTGCTTATTTTCTTTTCTAAAATCTCTATATGAGTTTTCCAATTGACGTTACTTTCTATCATCATTCCAAGAAATTTTGCGCTTGTTACTTCCTCGATGACCTTTCCTGCATATGTAATTGTAATATCTTGCCTCGAGCCTTGATATGGGTGGAATTGTATTGTGTTGGTTTTTGATAGATTAATGCATAATTCATTACAATTCAGCCAATTAATTATATCTGTTAACACTTTTTTTACTGTTTCCTCATGTTGCTTCGGATTACATTTATATTCAGCTGCGATTAGACCAGTTGCATCATCAGCAAAAAGTACAATTTTGTGTATAGTGCATTCAGAAAATTCGTTAATGTAAATGAAGAAGAGTAAAGGTCCAAGGATACTACCTTGAGGGACGCCAGCTTTAATTACGTTAGTTTCTGACTGGTATGTTTTCAAAGTATTTGTTTTTTTATCAAACCCAGAAATTTCCACTATCTGTTTTCTGTTGCCTAAATATGAAGCTAATAATTTTAATGCATTACTCCTTATCCCTATGTCATTTAATTTATCTAGTAATTTATCGTGATTCACACAGTCGAAAGCTTTTGTCATATCAAGTAGTAGTCCTGTAATTGGCTTTTTTTTATCAGTGCAGTTCCAAATATCGGTGAATATGTCGTAAACCGCCTTAGTTGTAGAATGTCCTTTACCAAATCACTTTAAAAATCAATCAAAAAAAATTAAAAAATAAACAAATCTAAAGTTATTTTATGTAGCAATACACATATAAGTTACCGCTCTCTTTCTGTTATTATCAAGACAAAAACTTAATATAAGTATTTTAAAATGAGTCATGAACTTGGCGGACACGATTTTGTACGGGGAGGTACAAATATTTTGGGCCTTACCCTTACACCATATACGCCCGGTTTCACCACCTCATTTTTTACTTGCCTTAAATATGTTTTAGCTGCTTTTGGTGGAAAATCTAGCCTAGCACCTTTTAGGCAATTGTATAGCTACTTTTTGAAAAGTGATGTGGCAACACTACCAGTATTATATTCTCCCCACGTTCCGAAATGCGTATATTGCAAAAATCGCAGATAGAGCGAATACAGTAAATACGTGTGCTCCGAATTGATATCACCGCTCACAACCACCATCGTATGAAGAATTTGAGCAGACATATCTGTCAGAGCCTAACCTAACTACCCCGAAAAGTCTCGAGAGTGGTTATTCTAGGTCTAGAATTGTCAAACTAGACTAACAAACGGCGAAAGGCCTTCGTAATTGCAAAATACAAGTGCAAACGATTAAAAACTACGGATAAATAAAACTTTATTTGATCGAACTAGATGTCTGATGACCATTGGCATTGTAAAATTGTGTTTGGTTTCTAAGTTATAAGGTCCGAAAGTTCGAATTTTTCGCGCGTTTTATACAATAACTTTGGAGGTGGATTACGCAATGATAAAGTAAGAACATCGTAAAAAGATTAGTCATCATACATAGCTTATTTAATCAAGATTTATGATATTTAGTTTTTGTTAGATTTTTGACTACAGCGGTCGTGGTTTACTTTTAGCTATAAGTCGTTTTGAAATTAAAATTTTCGTAAATCTTACCAAATCATACACTATGCACATTGTCTTTTTTGTGGACATGTGGCATCTTCCTCATCACGGAGCCTGTATTATTCTTTGAAACAGAGAAGGTGCCAGAGCGCAACAGCACGGTGTTGTACCGTGCCCGCGAATGAGTTAGCCCCGTCGGGTTGGGCCACCTTAATGACAGCCCGATAACTATTGTCAGCGTACACGGCGCACATGCTCTCAACCGTGCGTGCTTTTTACGATCTGTGTGGTCAGGGTCGCGATCCGATTTGAACCATCGTTACCAAAAGCACGTTCAAAACTGGTCCGATTCGCGCTTAAAGCCCTTAAAATTACGTCCCGTAAACGGTATGACGTCATCCCTGCGTCACGCAATGCCGTACACGGTGCTCACTTTTTGGAGGTAGGGCTCTGTGTGTGAAACTGTCAATGTCACTTTTTGACATTTCTAAAGACTAGTCTATCGTCTTTCCTCCGTGTTTTTTTACACAAAACAATTTACCTCAGTTGAAAATTCAATTTCAGATTAAAGCTATTGATTAGATTTAAATTTCAGGTGAACGAACTACTGCAACTAATGTAATTTGTTTCATGTTTGTTGTTTTATTTCCTTAAGCGCGCACACAAACGGTCCGAATCGTTTGCAATGCTTACAGCTTTGAGCGTGCAATCTGATTCGGGACGCTCGTATACGCTTTATTCAGTTTTTTTACAAACCGTTGAATGTCCCTCGGTTGTAAATTCAAGTTCAGCCTAGAGCAATTAATTCGATTCTTCGAAGTGACCTGCTACAATTATTGTCATTTGTTCCATATTTGTTGTTTTGTTTCCGTAAGCGCGTACACAATCGGTCCGAATCGTTTGTAATGCTTACAGCTTTGAGCGTGCAATCTGATTCGGGACGCTTGTATACGCTTCAAGCAGTGTAATCGTTTAAAACGGAACGCGCAGCTATAGTCCCTTGTGTAAACGTGATGTTCACGGAGTGAATATAAGCATTTCGGAACGGTCGTGTACGCGTACATTGTTGCAATCTCTGCAACATACTCATTTCGGAACGTGGGGTCTGTGATTTGTGTGATGAAAATGGCCGATGTTGAGTGATTGTGTCGCTTTGTGTGCCGCGTTTTAATTCATAGTTTTTGTAACACGAGAAGTGTGTGATGTAAGTGAATACCATCGATGGGTGCCCTAAGTGTCTTACGGAAATGTAATTTTCGTCTTCACATTATGATGTGCGAAAGCAGGATTTTCTCATCAACGCCGCGGGACCCGTAGGTGGGCGACCCGTGTAAAGCGAAATGTATCACTTCCGAAGAACAATGATCGCATTGCTGGCAGCGTTGGCGACAGCGCTGTCGACGGGCGAGGCTGTGGAAAGTTGTCCTGAGCACTGTTTATGTCTTGGGTTGTTCGTTGATTGCTCACGCAAAAAGTTAGAAGCGCTACCAGCCTTGCCTAACTGGGCGCAGCACCTGGATCTTGCTGGTAACGATCTGCAAGATTCAGCGGTGCGCGACCTCTCCAAGCTCGTTAAACTCACTCACCTCAATCTCAACAACAATCGTCTGCAGTCAATCCCACCCGTGGTTACCATGGCGCACCTGGAAGAGCTAAATCTTAACGGAAATTACATAAAAACAATAGAAGTTAATATGTTTCCTCCTAACAGTTCTTTGAAGGTCCTTCTGATGAATAATAATGGACTTGAAGTAATACAAGAAGGTGCGCTGACCAATCTCATCGATCTTATGACTCTGAAATTTAACAGAAATAGTATTACGAATTTGCCGAGTGATGTTTTCAAAAATCTTACAAATTTAAAGGTACTTGAGTTGCACAAGAACAAACTTAGCATACTCACGTACCATATGTTTCAAGCTCTCGATCATCTGACTGAGCTAAAGCTTAATCACAACAATATCAGAAATATCACAAGCGGAGCATTCCATGGCTTTAAAGTAATAAATTCTCTTCATCTGGATCATAACAAGATATCGATTGTTTCAAAAGGATGGATGTATGGCCTTGAATCACTGACAGCATTGTCTCTGTCTTACAACAGTATTTTACAACTTGATTCCGACTGCTGGGAACTTAGCAGCAAACTGAAAGAGTTGGATCTATCTAATAACAAAATTAAAAGTTTAGATGGTCGTACATTCAAGCACCTTAAACACTTAAAATATCTGAATTTGAGCAACAACAAAATATCATCAATACTGCAAGATGCATTCAGTCATACTCCGCTTCTTCATACTCTTCGACTGGACAATAACAAAATATCTTGGACTGTGGAAGATATGGTCGGCCCGTTTTCGAAACTCAATAATCTGCACGAGTTTAATCTGACATCAAATCACATAAAGTCCATAAATTCTAGAGCTTTTGAAGGGTTATTGAAGGTTGAGGATTTAGACTTACGAGGGAATAATATCACTTCCATACAGCAACATGCTTTTGAAACATTGAAAAGTATTCGCAAATTTCACCTCAATGGTTCTACACTTCTTTGCGACTGTAATCTACAATGGATATCAAAATGGATTCGCAGCAAAGTTGACCCAAAATTAGTAAGTGCAACTTGTGCTTATCCAGCTCAACTAAGAGGTCGCTCCATAAGCCGATTAAAGGATTCCAACTGTGGGGATTCTCCCAAACCCAAAGTTATTGAACACCCAAAATCACAGAAAGCCATCAAAGGGAATTCTACACATTTACTCTGCACCGCAACCTCCACTCCTTTTAGCAACATGACATTTTTGTGGAAAAAAAATAATTCTTATATAACTGACCCTTTTATCAAAGTGAATACAACTATTACGGATAAGAGTCAGAAAGCAATTATATCTGAACTAGTAATTCCTAACGTAACCCATTCTGATGATGGTAAATACCAATGTTTGGTTTCAAATAATTTTGGTACCACTTACTCTAAGAAAGCAGAAATTAAAATTGTTATATTTCCAAGTTTTACCAAACTACCAATGAATCTGACAGTGAGAACCGGAGAAACTGCAAGGCTAAATTGTGCCGCTACAGGGGATCCGTCCCCAGAAATATCATGGAAAAAAGATGGTGGAAATGATTTTCCTGCAGCTAGAGAAAGGAGAATGAATGTAATGCCCGCGGACCACATGTTTTTTATTGTGGATGCCAAAACCGATGACATGGGGATTTACAGTTGTGCAGCAAAAAATTCGGGAGGCACAATAATAGCAAATGCTACATTATCTGTTCTAGAGCCTCCTTCTGTTAGCAGACATGTAGAGAGAAAAGAGGTATCTACTGGAGAAGAAGTGGTGATACAATGCATGATTACGGGTTCACCCAAACCAGAACTGAAATGGATGAAAGATGGAGAACCGATCGAGGCCACAGAACGTCACTTTTTCACAGCGGATGATCAATTACTCATAATAGTTAAAGCAGAATCGAGTGACGCAGGACGTTATGAATGTGAAATATCTAACTCTTTGGGTAAAGACAGGGGATTAACGGAACTATCGGTAATCTCGGCAGTGGAAGACATGACTGGAATTATAATTATAACAGTGGTTTGTTGTGCTGTAGGCACCTCTATAGTTTGGGTTGTGATAATTTATCAGACTCGCAGGAAAATGGCAAGTTCGGTGCCAGCTTTTCCCGCTGAAAGTATTAAGTTGGGTAATATGCCCGTGGACAGTGAAACAGGGGCTCCGATGTTCTCGGACACTACGTCGGAACGCTCCTCATGTAAGGACAGTGGCACTGGTGATTCTGCTAAGCAGGGTAGTTTTGACATAGTACCTACGGACCGAAGTGACCTTCCATTCGAACCGGGTGTGGCCACACAATACTCCCCTGTGTCGGAAGCACACAAACTGCTTCCATCTTCCTTTAAACCCTCTATACAAGTTTGTGTAAATACATCGGTCTCTCCAGCCACCTATAGTTTTTCTAGTCATAGTGAAAACGAAATGTCTTAATTATGTAACACTACTAATTTTAAGTATTTTACATATTAGTGTTTTGTATGTAAAAATTGCTTAGTACAAATGTAACAAGCTTGCCAGTATTGGTTATATTATAATGAAGACTGATTTTGTCATTTATTTAGGGAATTGATGATTTGTATGAGTTCTAATTTGAACATCTTTAATATATATATACGTAAGATAAAAATAAGTTGTGTTTTATATGACATTATTGTGTGCAAATCAGATTTAATAGAAGAAAAAACGGAATGTAGGGGGACCGGGGGTAAAAGGTTAAAGCAGCTGTCTAGTACACAAAAGTTAACGAAGCATGTTTTCAGCAGACTTCACAATTTTCATTCATTCTAATAACTCAAAACTAATAAAAAAACTTCCCTGCTCACGAGCATTGTCGAGTGCTAGAGCGTCAACTCTGATCATCTGTGTGCACCGCTCGGGTATTAATTCATCGCTCATACACAGACTATTCCAACTATCAAATCTTCTTCATATAAACCAATGAATGTTTAGCATACACAATTACAATGGGGGAGTTTACAACTTTAGGGTTCCATACCTAGAGAACGAGGCTGGCCAAGTAGGGGTTGGATTGGGGCAAAGAGCATCCTGCAACTATTACCCAATCATGAATTTCTCAAAAACAGTGTCGAGACTATTATAATCATATTAAACAGAATAATCTACATTTGAAGCATTTAAGCAATTATGGAAAAGGACGGATTTTTCTTTCGCTATGACCACCAAAGTCAGAACTGAACATGCAATGTTCCAATTACTTGCCAATTACTCTCAACTGCTATTCAGATGATAATGTCACCAAAATTAATTTTCCACTTACCTTTCAACGCAGTAAACATGCGAATATTATGCCTATGCAAAAGATATTTTTACAACAATGGGGAGTTGCTGTATAATTAAAGTCCGTTTTTCACTTGACAAATTAAACCCGGATTTGACAGGACATTTTGAAAATTTCGAATTGTAATGATTAGGATGCATCATAAAGTCCAAGAAGCACAAGATCCAAAACGAATAGCATCCAAAACTCTTATAAATACAGAACTCTTCAATAAGATTAGGCTAAGATAGATTTTATGCTTTTTATAATACACACGAAAAATACATACTTTGGGATGTTCTGGGTTTTGTTTCTTGCTCTTTTTGCACTTTATTTTTTCCATTAATTTGATGTTAACAGTGACATGGCATTGTGGTTGAACCCGAATGAAAAAAAATTAATGACATACAATAGTTCACTTCAGTAAACACTGAGGATGTACGAAAATGAAAAGGTACCCTCAAAATGTGCTTAAATATTTAAAGCTGAAGTTTTTTTTATTGTGTTATAGTTTTGAGAAATTCACAATTTGTTCTACGTTGGGTTCCTCCAGGTGAACTTGCATTTTTTTTGTGTGTTCAAAACTAACTTGCAGTAAGCTAAATTAAATGTTACAAAGCAATAGCGAAAACTGATCGTGACTGAGCGTTTTGAAGCATTACTCGATACAACATTGTAATGAGGAGCCTGTTTACAGATAATATGCAGTATTTACCTTTACTTTAATCGCAAGTTATTGTTGGATAACTATGGTTTTGGAATACTATGGTTGAGATAAATAGACGCAACTGGATCTAAAACTAACCTAAAGTAATATTACCTGTTGTGAACAGTGACATCTTGTCCATACAAAATATGTCAAAGTAACATTTTAAAGTACAGTAGAACGCCGATTATCTGGGCTAATTGGCACCAGGTGTAGTCAGTATAATGTAAAATTCGGATAATCCACCTTTCAATAAAATTAAAGTATTTACATCATGTAATTTGTGTTAACTTGAAACAGCAGGTTTATTGAAGAGTGAGAATGTTGTGATTATTAAAAATCTGGCCAAGTGCGAGTCGGACTCGCACACAAAGGGTTCTGTACTATTATACAAGATTTGACCCAAATTAATCACGTTTCTTGTGTGGTGGCCCCCTTTATTTTTTATTTATTGTTATAGCGGCAACATAAATACACACCCTGTGAAAATGTCCACTGTCTACCTATTACGGTTCATGAGAAACAGCTCTATCACGGACGGACGGATGGACGGACAGCGGAGGCTCAGTAATATGATTCCGTTTTACACCCTTTTGTTACGGAACCCTAAAAATACACTAATTTCAATCAATTACAAATATATTAGTATGCGCAATATTTAAATCAATGATAATGATAAAATATGACAAATCCTGTCATATTGCACACACATTGTCTATGCAAGATTAATACACAATTTATTGCTTTGGTTGAAAATAACATGCAATTGACTTCTAACAAACAGTTATATCCTTTCATCATAGCTAAATATTGGATCCTTTCAAGTTGTAGCAGCTGATAATGGTCCAAATTCATCCTGCTTATCCCGGGGGCACATAAACAGGCAGGCATTTGATCTCCGCCTTGTTTGGCGCCCTGTCGCGTCAATTTGCGTGCAACTAAGACGTATCGGGGATCGTACTTGGGATGCTTATGGGTATAAAATCCTGATAATCAGCGTTCTGCTGCTTTTCGTTAGTCATTAGTTTTACTTGCTACTATCTCAATCTTAGTATTATTGTATTTCTTCTATTTCTGGAAATAAACTCAGGTGACTGGATAAAACTTGATCAAATTTACAGTGACAATTTCGGCATCTTTTTTAATCAATGATTCATTTAGTATTATTCTAATTTAGGGGCCCTCTTTCTTGACTTCTATCCAAAAGTTATTATACTGAAAATGTCTAATGTCAATAATATTTCAGTCAAAAAGTAATAGAAGACATTCCATAAAGGGGTTTTTTTAATAAGGATAGTCAATAAGAATTATTTTAAGGTCTGACAACAAATTATGAGGTATGATTGCGCAGTTTGGTGGTGTGAATAGGGTGGCCTTGCAAAAGATATCAAATAACTCAAATTAATATTGTAATACAGATTCAACCACTTCCCACTTGATTTTACAAAGGTTTTTATGTTACAGTTTACCACGTGTCGATTGTACAGTGGTAATTTTAAACCAAAAAATGTACTCCTTTGATTGCTCAGTGGTAACCTAGCAATCGATTTTCTATGGATTTTGCCTTCGAAAGGGTCGTAATACTATTTCTCATAAATATTGAAAAGGCAACATTATCGGCCAATTTCTCATTATTCTGTGCTATGGATGACAAGCTTTGGTAAAAAAAAATCAGTATTTATTTTTGACAGTAATTGTATGTAATGCATCCAATCTTGATATGATTGACATTAGATTTCTAAAACCATTCTGGGGTTCCCAGTGTAAGTGTGATAAAATAAAGGATGAATTCAATACATACTGCAACTATGAGAAGTGTTTGTCATAAAATCTGCTCTTTTGCTGGTGGAATAGACCAGCAGCGGGAGCACAAACACAACGATACAGCAGTATTGATCGATAAACGAGTTTTTATTTCGCTTATCGTGCGAACGGAAACAAGAAAGATAGACTTTTATCGATTGATATAGCCGTATCGTTTGTGCTCCTGCTGCTGATTGAATTCCCTTCACAATCACATTTAATTCATTTTAGTGCTGGTCCGTGGACAATTTTCTCGAAACTGTCTCTGTATTTACAAGCACTCCTCCTAGAGAGTCCCCTTTATTTGCTCTTGTGTTTTACATACAAAAATATTCAAATATTTATCTGTTCGTAACGTAAACGTGCATAACGATACATATTAACCAACAAACATGCGTTATGAAAATGTTAGTGAATGAACCTTTTTTTTTCAAAATATTTATACATTTCTTGTGTTGCCGTAACAGAGTGCAATGAGTTGCATCACCTGCAACAAAAAAAGAAATACATTTTTAAAAGAAACATATTATTTTTGGTCTCCAATTATGGATGCATTTGCATGTTCCGAAATAGCAACAGAAAGGTACTCTCGCCTATTTACTTTTCCCACGTTATTACTGTATGCATATGTTGCATATGAAACAAGATCAAAAAAGATAATGCCGCCCTTAACTAGTTCATGCTACAAAAAAACAATTAACCAATCACGCTTCTACTAAGACTAAAAATGTTTTAAAGCTGCCGATTGGACAAGTGGGTGGTTGACTCCCACTACCATGCCATTTCTATAAAACATCTATGCCCCTGCGTGCATTCCGTGCCCTTTTTTCACTCTTGCTCTACACCCACTGCGTGCTGATCGCAGGTGGTGCTCGAGGACACAGTTCTTTTATAAAAAAAATATAATAAATACCCTTTAAAAAAGTGCTGAGCAAATTATGTTAATTAGATCGAGCCTTACCAAATCCCCTACATACACACATTCACCTTAAAAATAAGATTAATCTGTTACAAACAAACCTGTAATTTTTTTTCCAAACTCTTTATATGATCTTAACAACCAATTTATTTGTTTTGTGCATAGAAACTTAATTTACTGCTATCATACTAGCTGTCATAGCTAAAAACATACTTCTACGTTCAAGTTTGGATTATATAGTTTTTGGTATTTTAGGGTTATTTATTTGTCTACCTACAAAGCTTCAATTTAACTAGTATAGGAGTAATGTTTCTTCTTAAATAATATTATGTACCCATACAAATATTGCATTGATCGAGATGTGGATCACATACCCAGTGAACAATAAATAAATAGATTAGTTTAAAAGGTGATAATGTTTGAAATGGCCTTGTTGTAAACTAAACACCTAAGTTTGTGTCTATGTATTGTAAAAATAGATGTTATTAAAATGTTTGAATAAACATAAATTATGAGTTTTAAATATTATTTCAACAAATAGGACCAATGTATGACCTGATGAAATTGAACGGATGTTATGGATCCTTTCACGTTCAAGGAGGTCAAGCTGTGTCGAATATTAAACTTTCTACAAAATGGTGGAGAAAATTTTTATCATGCACGATATCACCCCCTGCTTATAAGTTGCAATAAGCTGATGCCTGCTCCAAAATCTTTGTCGACCTTCCTTTGCTGTCTGCAAAAAGGCGCATTTTATCTCAAAAACTTCGAAATATTCAGTCCCTGCTGCTCTTAAACTTTGGGACCCAATAGCTGAGCGCGTGAAATTAACCTAATTTTGATGACAATTCTATGTTTGATCAGTATCCAACACAGATTGACCTCTTTAAAGGATGTGACTAATTGCCATTGTGTAAATAATAGTCCCTCGATATTATGTGGGTTAAACGTCGTAAAGAAAGGTGTAACCTTCCCTTTATGAGTGCGGCTACATTGAACTGGATAGAAAACGCGGAAAATGTTTCATTGCCACTTTGACCATCTTTTTATCCAATGCTTATCGAAATATTCTTGTAATCTTTTGAACTGGTACTGTGTACTTGTACATAGGTAGTACCAGATACTAATTCCAGATTGGCATATAGTAATGCCAACCTGCTAACATGTCTCTGGTTCGATATTTCTATGAAAGATGTTTCAAATTCAGCTATTTTGTCAGCATGTGGGATTAGAGTTGTCTGCAAAGGACAATCTCATCTGTGTTTCTACTACAAATAAATAAGTCTGTTATGAATGCGAAACACTTGGTGGAAGAAAAATGTTTCCCGGAATGTTCTTCAATGAAGCAAGTAAGCTAGACAAATCTAACCATGGTAGATTTCGTAAACTCTTTTCCCGAAATCTAACAATATGCCCTGCACTAAAGCTAAAGCAAAATGGTTGCATGTATATGTTTGTTCAAATATGGAACTATATGCATGTGATGTACATTATATTTTCATGCAAAAATGTGTGCCACCCAAGTAAAGAATGCTAATAAATGTGAATTTGTTTTTCTAAGTTATTTATTTATGTATATTAGTACCTTATAGCTGAGCGGTGTGCATCACTGGTTGAGTGCACTAATCGTTAATTAAAATGTATTTTATTAATATATTTTAAATGATGGTAAATGAGTTTGTGCATCAAGGCAGCAAGTTTGCCCATTATGGAGTGTGTGATAATATGGATGCATATGAAATAAACAGTGCAATGAACTTCGTTATGAAAAACCGGGCGATTAAGCCTACAACCTAGTATGGCGATTTATAGTGTTGTGGTGGTGCCTACATGTATGACTTGGGCGTGGAGGAAGAGGCACGAATGTATACTAAATGCACTAAAAATGTGTTCCTTGAGAATAGTTTGCAGAGTGAGTTTACCGAATAAATTCCGTGGTGAGGAATCTAGAATGTCAGTCAAGAAAACCACTTTATGGCGGTTGTACAAAGTTGTTGCATGAACACAAAAAGTAGTTTTGAGGAAGTATCTGTGTTCCCACAGAGTAGATCCTCTGTTTAGATAACAGTAAGTAACTGTTTTAACAATTTTTTTTTTTTTCATGTTTGAACAGCCAAACTTCGGTGGACAACCTAACTATGGTGGGCAGCCGAATTTCGGAGGTCAACCTCCATATGGCGGTCAAGGTCAAGGTCAAGGTCCGCCATATGGAGGTGCTGGAGCTACTCTGGAGACAGGACATGGGCCATATCCTTCCATTGGTGCAGGAGGAACGGTCTCCCCGCAAGTGCAGCAGTGGTTCAGAGCCGTTGATAAGGACCAGTCGGGCTTTATAAGCGCTGCAGAGCTGAAATCAGCACTAGTAAATGCCCAAGGACAAAACTTCTCAGAAACTGCTTGTCGACTCATGATTGGTGAGAAATGGAAATAAGTTATTAAAAACCTTGGAGCAATTCAGCACCAGTTATTATATATTCCTTAGCCTCTAGGTATTGTTCCTGGAGGTCGGATTTGCCCTACATTCGCACTTAGCAATAAGGCAATTTTCGTGCCAAAATCACTGTTAATATCAACCTTCCTTCGCTCTTTGCCATAATGCGAATTTTTGCATCAAAACCTTGGTCTATATTGCATTTGTATTTCTTCTCTAAGTAAAACCAGATTCTTGGCATATTAACATAATAATTAATATAAATAATTTAAATAATAATATTAACAAAACTAATTAATTAATATATTAATATAATAACACCAAAAGAGCTCCAGCATGTAGTTGTGGTTGTCGGTTGGCTAGGGTAGCAAGAATTGAGGGGGCGTTGTACAAAGAACAACTCAACGTGGGACCAAGTGCAGGCAGCGACCACCCCCAAAACAACAACAACCAGCATGGTTTTTTTTTATGCTACCTGACATGGATGGCTAATACCACACAACTACCGTTAGCCCCACCCACCTTTCCCACATTCCCGAAGGAATTAGGTGCCATGCCAGGACCTTCCCTTTATTAGCACGGCTACATTGAACTGGATGGAAAACACAGACAATTTTTCATTGCCGCTTCGACCATCTTTTCATCCAATGCGATGGTACCAACCTGGGCGGGCTAAAAACCTACCGCCTAGTAGGGGAAGGGGACCTACAGTTTTACATGGATTCCGAACCATGGAGCAGCTCGCATTCATGACGAAATGCACTTATCGAACTCGGAAAGAGAAAGACAGTGGTGCATGTCGGAATTGAAACCAGGCCTCTGGTATGCTAGGCCAGTCTCCCCGCCACTAGGCTACGAGCCGCTCAGTTTCTGTGACTTTATTGCGATATCTATTCCGGCACACGCTCGCTTGGTGTCAATCCCGCTTTAGGTTCAGCGACTGCTTTAGTAGTCCAGTGGCGAGACGCCTTGCTAATCGATAATCAAGGTGAAGCAACTCTGACAAGGAGTGGATTCTGGGCGAGTGAGCGTTTTCAACCCTTGAAGGCTTAGTACTAGACGGTAGGGTTATTCTGCCCTGGTCAGTACAATTTAGTGTGATGCATGATAGATTGTCGAAGCGGCAATGCAAACCGTCTGTGTTTTCCATCAAATTCAGTGTAGGCATGCAATGCAAGAAAGGTCCCGGCATGGCAGCTAGTTCCCATGCGGTGTGTTAGGATAACATCATGACTGTAGGTGTGGTATTAGCCATCAATATCCAATGCGATAAAAATATTTGCCAAGACTTCGCAATATTGATGAATTAATAGCTTGGACAGACAAAAACCACACAAATGCTTTACGCTGAAGGAAAAACATTTTGAGCAAACCAACCACTTTGGTGGTGTAAGGCTTTCTAAGAAAAAAACCTAGATGACAAGCAATGGTAGCACCACTCATGTTTTCATAAAACTCAACACATATAGTAGGTGTCTCATATTGACATATATATTACTTGATAATTTTATGTATTTAATGGATACGACATTACCGTTATCTCATTAATTTGAGTTTCATCGACATCTACATTTGAAGCATTGTAGATGTCGCTTAAACTCAAATTAATATATATTACTTATCACCAGTGTGGCATGGGCAACCTTACCTTAGAACCTTATTGTGATATTTTCTTTTACACGACTTTGTTTGATAAGAATCATTTGGAACAATTAATGTACGGAATTATAACGAGGAAATGCTGTCATTTCAATTACATAGGATTTGTAAATAACATTTTCAAATGCATTCTGTTTTATTCTATACGGTTTCCTTCTTATTTGAAGGAAACTGCCTGGCGAAACAAGTTTGACATTAATTAACCGCTGGGTACCCCAAAATTTGTGCTCGGGAGTGAGAATTGGCAGCCGTGATATTTGTATTTTTTGATATTCAAATCAGATGGCACGTTTTGTAGCGCAGAAAGTCAATTTTAGGTCAGCGGTGTGCGGGGGCGTACCCTACCTTGTGCAAACTCCGACTCAGAAGTTTGATCTGTACTGTATGCTAAATTTGTTACAGCTATTCACGCGGTAGGAGACATTCTCCGGGCTGAACGATCAGCTCGATGCGTCAGAGAATGTCTCCTCCCGCCGCCTGAAAAGCCATATGTTTTCAAATATGTTCAACAGCCGCCTCAATTTCAAAAGTATAAAAAAATATTTGATTTGTACTTATTATAAACACCACACCATCTTCCTGTTAGTTCTGGTTTCATAATATGGCTATATTATGCTTTCTCATGGTTGCGACAAATGTAATAATAATTAATATACAGACATGTATACAGGCTTGTCACATGACCAGTGTCCGAGTGTCGCGGCGACAAATATGGACACATTGCCTATGTGCGGAGTTCGAAATATATGCTTAAGCCAAGCCAGAGTGGTCAGTCTGATTTCTCACCTAAATTAGCGTTTACGGCAAACCGATCGACTGGCGGTTTCTCCAAACTCCATACAAGTTTTTACTAGATATTCTGTGGTTTTACTTCTTCAAGCTGTCAAAGTCAAACGTGGACTTCCGATTTGTATGAAAACGCGGAGTGGACGTAAACGGCAACATCGAAGTATTTACGGCAACGTTGAGTAAGCTGTCAAATCAAGCTCGGACTCGCAAATGTTAGTTCGCTTAACGCCCGCTGCGCGCGCTCTTCAATTTCTCCATACATTTGAAAACACCAGTCGATCGGTTTGCCGTAACGCCAATTTAGGCGACAACTTAGACTACCGGCTCTGAACGTATACGCGAAACTACAATCAAGACTGATGTGACAGATGAGTTGAAAGTACTAGAACTCTAGTGAGGTGCTTATTCTACTGATGCTTTGTATTAAAATATTTTTTTAAACCATTTGTTACATGTAAAATATTTTCAATGCAATCTAGGCCCTAGATAGGTTTGATTTTTTTGTCATCTTAATACAAAATACTGCTTGCAAAATGGCCTTAGGCGCGCTTTCTACTTTGGTCTACTTTTCTGTAGAGATTTCACATGAAGTGCATAATTGCTCAAAGCTGTTCCGAGGAACAATTATGGCGGTGGCTGTTTGTATCGACATGATACTACTGAGGTGCTCCAATGGCTCGTTTTTCATCTGACCATTACTTGTAAACTTAGGAATTAGTCTGTTAGATAGGTCAATGAACATCATGCATGTTTGAATTTTGTGTTGCAAGGTTGGTAGGTACAAGGCGCCTTCTTCAAAATGTCTCGATTTGTGTTGCAGGAATGTTTGACAAAGACCGTTCCGGTCACATGAATGTTGAGGAGTTTGACAAACTTTACACTTATGTGAATCAGTGGCTTGCCGTCTTCAAAACGTATGACACCGACCAATCTGGCCACATTGACCGAGAAGAGCTTTCAAAAGGTTAGAAATAATAGATAATTCATCTTAAAACATGAGTTTGTCATTAAATATGCTCTCTTAGTGGTGTTGGACAAATTAAGTCATTAATTGCTCCGTAAAGCTGCTGAATCTGTCTTCCAACTCTGCCATCCCTATTACACTTAACCTCTTGCCAGACAAGGACTGCTTAACCTGGGTCCAAACACTACCAATTCTATTACAGTTTACATTTTGTCAGACGGGGACTGCTGAACATGCATCCAAACAATGCCATCCCCATTACACTTTACATCTTGCCAGGCAAGGACTGCTGAGCCTGCCTCCAAAACTTTGCCATCCCCATTGTGCACTTTACATCTTGCCAGACAGGGACTACTGAACCTGCCTCCAAACTATGCCATCCCCATTACACTTCACATCTAGCCAGGCAGGGACTGCTGAACCTGCCTCCATAACTCTGCCATCCCCATTACACTTTACATCTTGCCAGGCAGGGACTGACTGCATATCTCCCTACGGTCATAACATGGAGTCCTTTGGAGTGTAAAAGACTGTCAAGCCAGCATGACACATTTCCGAATGGTCATGGAAACCACCACCACTCCCAGCCTAGTACAATGTAGTGGACTTTTTGGTAGCAAGCATGACTCATATGAATGTACAATTTAACGTGAAGCAAAAAGCAGCTAGCTTTATTTATTGAATTGAAATGTCCTTACTCCACGCTTGAATCTATTCTCTATTTAAAAATAAAAAAATAAGAAACAAATATTTGCCACATTTGATTGTTGATCTATCCCATGTGATGTGTTGGGCTAATATTGTGACGGTATATTGGCTATCCCTGGTCAGCTCCATAAAAAACTTGCACAACATATTGTATAATGATGTATAAAGCGATGCACTTCTCCTAAGACATTTGTAGCACAGCACTAATTGCTTGCATTTCCCAATAATCCGGATTATGGCGGGTTTTCAAAGGTGTACGATTTTATTAGCACAAACTAAACATGCCTTTTTTTCAGCACTTACTCAAATGGGATTTCGGTTTACGCCACAATTTATCGAGTTTCTGGTGAAGAGAAATGACCCAGCAAACGGGGGCAAAGTGTCAGTGGACTCTTTCATCGTGCTGTGCGTGCAGATTCAACGTTTCACTGAAGCATTCCGTGAGCGTGACACACAGCAGCAGGGAGTCATCTCTATAGCCTTTGAAGACTTCCTCAATGTAGCTCTCAGTTGTTCTATATAAAATAAAACACTTTTTTGCTTTGGAAGTTATGTATCATAAAACATAAGTATTGATATCCGAAGGCACACATTATTTTAACTTATTACATTTCAAGGAATTTCCAAGGCACAGCTTGTCATTACTGCAAGGGACCTGATCGAATATTATATGATAGCATTTAATTTTGTTATGAATATTTACTTAAGCCTAAAAATCCATTGTAGCATCTGAAAATAAAAATGTTTCTTTAAATAAACAATTGCTTCAATAATGTTATGGTTTGATTTTGAAGCTCCCAAGACTATGGCAGGCATCTCAGCTGCTATAAATTCATCAGAAGCATATTGTTTGGTAAGAGAATAGAAGGGAGACTTTTCAGAACTAGTCATGAAACCAACCTGACTGACACTGAGGTCTATACTATAACAATCATTAGTTGAGAATACACTTCTCCCCTATCCGCTTATATGTATATTGATAGTTCATCGGCCTGAAATGTTTAGTAGGTACATATACCCTCTGCATTAAGGTTATTTTTCTGTAGCTTTTTGAGGCCACTGTCAAGGTAGGGTTAGCATAGCTTACCCTGAAAAATAATAGATTTGTATGGAAGATTTAATAAAAATGGTTTTTATTCCGAAGAAAAATATTGCTGAAATATTCGCTATAGAAGAGGCATTACGAAAGGACAGTATTTTAAGCAAATAGTAGCAGTATTTAAAACAAATAGCTTTGCAAAATATATCTGAAAAATACAAACATTTACATGACAGCGAAAAAGCTTCGGTGGGCCTATCCCATAGCAGATGAGGAGTTACTATTTTCATACATTAAGTTACCTAAGCAATTTCATAACAAAACAAAATTTCATGTTTATATGTAACTATAAGAAATCTAAAGACATTTCTAGAAGATATTTCGATTCCTAATAAGAAGGGTTGTGCTGAGCGGTAGAGTGCAGAGACCACTCTTCTAAAAGCTCGGACACTAGCGTGGACTATGGAAGATCGCATCTACAAGTCAGTGAGGTTATTACCCATCATTCTGTAAATCTGTTGGTCCACGCAAATTTCTCGACACATTTATATAAATTCCGAAATAAAATGAATATCAGATCAGCTCACCTTCAGTTCTTTTCCTCTTAGCTTCATCTTTCTCTAATCCAAACACAACTTCTTGAAAGTTTTTCACAGCTGCCTTCATATTGGATTGATGTTGCGCATTTTGGGGTGAGGAGTCGTCCAGCAACGAGTAAATCGATGGGACTTCCTCTAGCTTGAAATTTTTGGCATTGGATGGTTTGAAAACAACGCAAACGTTTCCCGTCTTTGGATGAATACTGAATGGAGATTTCAAGAGATGGTTGAAACCTTTGGAAACATTGACATCCAAACGAGGATAGCAGAACTGAAGCTGGATTTCTTCCAGCAGGTACTTCAATCTTCGTGCAGAACCACCATTCTATAATGAGAGTATACAAAGTTATTAGAAGTTAATCATAGATATTCATTAATGCGAGACTGACACTTCTATATAAGAATTGAAGAAGGCAGTGGGTTTTAAGCAAACTAACATTTGCGAGTCCGAGTTTGATACGACAGCTTACGCATATTTGCTGTAAATACGCTAACTCCGCATTTATATTTAAAATGGTAGTCAGTTTTTGTTTTTGACTGGTTGCAGAAGTAAAACTACAGAAAACATTGTTAAACTCGTATGGGTTTGACGTTTTTGTGAACTTGGAAATTCCGTAAACGTCAATTTAGATGAGACCTCGGACTACCCATACTGGTCCCAGCAGCTAATCTATATCCATCCCCAAGAAGTCAATTTTCGCGACACATAGGTGGTGCAGAGCGGAGGAGTCCTGCCAGGGTTCTAGTTAATAGCTCGTCTCACCCTAAGAATGACTAGTTAAACCAGGTACCTCTCTGCAATAGCTGTTGTAGGTTTGCACAAACGAGTGCCAGCGTTCCAATGAGTCAGTTGATAGGTTCTCCATTTTTTTTTCGACTAGTGCTGCCAAGGCCTCGTCTTGAATCATTAATAGAAATTTCTTGAGGCCTTCTGGAGTCGAAAGAAATTGCTGATCAGTGAGGATCTCTTCAAAATATGACTCCACTATCTTGTGAGCTCTTCTGTAATTTTAAATACAACTTTACAATTACAGGTACCTACCAAACTACATTATTTTAGTTGCTATATTATATAAGCCTTCCCAGCACATATTTCACTCTTTCTTATATCTACACTATCTGGGAGTAGATACTTTTTGTATCATGCGACCTTGTGAGTACAGTACACAAGAGTATTTTACTAAATAAAGTACATATTGCTTGTGAAATCAGTGCTACGACATTGATGTTATGGTACTTAGAGAATAATCATAGAACATTAAGTCCGACGACAATGGGCTTTCGCACTTTCACAGAGTCAGCAAAAACCATGCCGGCCACACCATGTCTGAAGGACCCCAGATTTACTTTGACGAAAAATAGTTTCGATTTCATAGTTTACGACCCAAAGATTTAGAGGATCGGCGGGTTCTTATTTGGGGAATGTCGACAGTGAATGGTTGAATGGTTGCGTGGTCCGCGTTGTGCGGTGGTAGAATGGGGACAGAAGGACAGCATTATGCCGCTCCAAAGGGCATTCTCCATGGTAAAGACGATAGAATACAGAGAGAGACCCTACAAGCCTTCGGAGTTGGAGGGAGAATTCAGGGATACCACGGGTCGTCGACCGGACTCACGGCACGATGCTGTATCGAGTCCAGGGAGCCAAGCAGAAACGTACTTAGCTGAGCCGTCCCACAAATATGAACAATACTACACGCAAGACCTTATCTGCACCTTGTTGAGGAGCAGTTTTTGGTCTGGCGTGAAATACAGACACACCTGTTGAGGACTTCCAGCTTTTTCTGGAATTGAAGTTTTTACGTAACTTTCTGTTCCGTAAACGCCAATTTAGGTGGGAACTCGGGACTGACCATACAGTACATTCACAGTGAAGGAATATTACAACTACAAAGCAATAATTATTTAGGTTTTACTGGTTGGTGCACATTTTCTTGATTTTTATTTTCTTGATTGATTTATATTTAACCCAATTAGAAAATTATGTTTGACCTGGAACAAAGATCTTTCATAAAATCTAACCGTATGCTAGTGTGGAGGCTGTCGTATCCAAGGTTGACCTTCTTGTGCTGTGTGTCGCCGCCCATCACGATGCAGAGGTAGTCGGCGACAGCTGCACGACCGGGGCTGTCCAGCGTACGCGCCGCTGCATCCGACACCCAGCAGTGCACACCGCGCCGCCCCGAAAACACCCACAGAATGTGCCGGAACCCAAAATCCTCTGCAAATGTAGGTAAAAATTTAGAAATTTACATAAAAAAAAGCAAGTTTTCTATTACCAGTGGCTCTCCGAGCTGTAGATCTCGCGAGTCTGTCTTTTCTAACATTTCACATTTTTTCAAATCTCAAAAACTGGTTTGACTAAAAAATTTCGAACCTGCTTAGAAATTTCACACAAATCGGTTGAGAAATGCGACCTGGAGAGAATAGCCGGAGAGACATATGAAAGCAATTTTTTGTCCAATCTTCAACCGTCGGACGGACGGACAGCGGATGCTTAGTAATAGGATTCCGTTGGACCCTTTGGGTACGGAACCATAACATGGCAAAACAACAATTGTACGGAACCGCTGAACTTCTGAATTTCTCATCCTAAAAGAAAGCTACTGTGAATATTTCATATTTCTGGGTACAGCTGTTCCAGAGTCTTTTTCTTGCATAAGTGTAGTATGAAAATGTGTTCATATCGGCCTCGTTTATCTCCTTGATAATTGAATTCTTTAAATCCGTTGTGAGCAAGCCTTATCGTCGTAAAACGAAGTCACTGAAAATTTTAAGTTGCTAGGATAATTGGTTTCAGAGATCTCAACATGAGATGTTTTTGCCTAAATGTGTTAAATTTGGCCTTTTTTACCCCCCTAATAGTCGAATTTCCAAAAATATTTACTTCGTAAGCATTTTTATCTTAAAATTACCTACTATGACATTTATGGGTTCAGCGGCTTCAGAGATTAAAAATGTGTACAATTTGTCCTCTTTTACGGGGGGTAACAGTTGAATTCAAATAAACCTCTCTTACTGAGCAATCTCACCCTAAAAGAAAGCTACTGGTACTAAATCACATTTCTGGGTACATTGGTTCTGAAAATTCGTTGTTTGTTGTACATAAGTACCAAACTACTGAACCGATTTTGATAAAAAAAATATGGGACCAACTAGAAAGTATACCCTTTCGAACAAAAGAAGAATTTTCCAAATCGATTCAGGGGTCTTCGAGTAATCTGTGAACATACATAAAAAAAAGAGAAAAAAAATGATTCCGACGAATTGAGAACCTCCTCCTTTCTTTTGACGTCGGTTAAAAAGAAGTTAAAATCTTTTTTTTTTCAATAAAAAAAATCTTTCTATACTATAAATGAAGCATTAGAAGAAGAAAAAAAAGATTCCGACGAATTAAGAACCTCATCCTTTCTTTTGAAGTTGGTTAATAAGGATTTCTGTTTATATTCCGACAATATGCCAAAGGACTCCTCAAATTCTAGTAATACTTGACACAGATACCTCGGTAACTTATAAAGTGATAACATTGATATTACTATTTAATATCAATATATTTCAACTGATAATTTTGACTAATATGATATGTAATATGTACATATATTATTTTACTATTTTCTGACGAAGACTTTTTACACAAGATTCTCTTTGATCATTTGGTTATTTTGCCAGAGTATATAAAAATAAATTTGTTTTCCTGAAATCATTAAAGTTAATAATAAATGTTGCGTTAATCGTTAAGTAAGTATGTATTAAGGCCCTGGTATTAGCCAAATCGCAAAGTTAGACGAGGCACCCCAAGTTAACTAACTAAGTCTGACGATTATAAGTGTCATTCTTACAGTATATGATTCCTTGTCTTTTAATCAACCTATTTTCGTTAATGTATGTTACCTTTTTCTATACAAAATACATTGCGGCAACGGTGTCCATTTCCGAACTTTTTTGACTAAATGTAGAAATCTAATAGCAAATGGAATGTTTTGTTTATGCATATATGCTGTTTTTGCTTATATCTATTAATCGAATTACTTTCAGATTTCTAATGAGAAAAATCTACTTTTTTATTTTTATTATTATTTAAATAAATGATGGAATCAAAAAATATTAACAATCCATTATCAGTCTGGAGTTCTATTTGGATTTTCTGAAGCGTTTCACTACATATTATTACATTTGTTAAAAAGTGCATTTGTATGGCGCGAGTAGTTGGCCAGTCCTAGCGCCTTAAGGGGCACTGTGGTAGTTCATGACAGAAATAATAGTATTAAAACTAAACGTGCAAATGTTTCAGAATTTTTTTCTTGTTACCACTGGAGTTATGCATCGCCTTAAGGTCTTTGCTTGCGGTGATGCTTGGTTCGGGTCACCTCTTTCCCTAAAACATGAGGCGATGGCTGGTCACGGCGTGATGCTCGTGAACGGGTGATGGTTTCTCATGAACTCATGACGGCACATGGCATGAATTATTGATTTTTGTGAATTCAAATTAATGTATTACTTTAACCTGTGTTTTCCTTGTATCATAATTGGTAAATACTAAAATTAAATTAAATAAGTTATTAACACAAACAAGCACCAATACTTTGAAACCTGTAAGCAGCGGCAAACACTTTTGTAAACTTACACCATTAAACTTGTACCATTTACACATAACCGAGAAGATATAGCGTTCCAAATCTCATGAAACGATTTGCCAAAGAATAGTGAGAGTGGTCAAAGGACAACTCCCCTTACTTAAAGATCAAAATAACCAGACAAAGAAACAGCTAAATGTCCATAACAGATTGTTGAGTTAAGCGGGAAGCAAGAAAAAAAAAAGTTTTTTTTTTATTCGAATTGTACCAATACCTTGTATTGTACATCTGTAAGCAGTGGCAAACACTTTCGTAAACTTAGACTAAGAGATAAGTAAACAATAAAAATGTATGCTTTAAAATAGTTCGAATTACCTCTCAGGCTTTTATCAATAATTTCACAGGCAACTGCCATAAATTTCCAGCATTTTTGGCAAACTTTAGCCTCCTGGCAACATGTGCGGATCTCGTCATAATCTGTGAGATCGATATCAAACACCAGCTCTCGGGCGAGCACAACCGAGCCATGCCGAGCAATTGAAGGCCTGCAAAATATAAACACATACATGCCTGTTGAAAAAGAGAAGTACATCTGCTGATATTCCGGGAGGTCACGGCATTTTTGGTCACTGGGTTCACATGTTAGACACCAACCCCATGATGCTAAATATGTCGGTCTTATTAAAGTTATATCTGAAATCTAAATCACCTATAACTACGAAATGCAACCAAAGATTTCTTTAGTTTTGGTATTACTGAGCAAGTAAGTAATGATACTTTGCTGTTTCGTTATTTGCAGCCATTTACCTTATCACTACAAAGTATAAAACAAAGTCGCTTTCTCTGTCCCTATATCTCTATGTATGCTTAAATCTTTAA
The DNA here is from genome assembly GCA_946894095.1 of Incurvaria masculella. NCBI lineage: Eukaryota > Metazoa > Arthropoda > Insecta > Lepidoptera > Incurvariidae > Incurvaria > Incurvaria masculella. The sequence continues at coordinate 12,117,237 of OX335647.2, forward strand.
AACTACGGAACGGATTATGATGCGGTTTTTTTTTTAATAGATACAGTGATTGAAGAGGAAGGTTTATATGTATATTAACATCCATGAAATAGTGGAAAAATACTGTTATTTTTGTGGTTTCTAATATGATGTCGTAAATAATTCAATTTTTTTCGCTTACATTGCAAACGCAGGCTGAACCCTATGAGATTTATCAAAATAATGTACTAAGTATTGTACAAATTGAAAAGGTCTACAGAAAACTCCGCCATGGTATATGTCTATCTCTTATGGATATCCCACAATAAAATTTTTTTGTCATTTACCTTTTACCACAAATAATGGCTCATTTTCGAAGTGATTTGAACCAATACAGCATTAATAGTACGAGAGCGGACCGTCGTCAACCCTACGTCATCGAGTAACACTATGGGACCCATTTGTGGTTGTGCGGATTAGAATAGGCTTCCTAAAAATACTAGGTTGCCTGACCCAAACCTGGAACGTTTTGTGCAGCAGGTAATATTAAATCACTTTTTTGGTAGAATTTAACGTCATCGAGTAACAACATGAGACCTAGCACAATCGGTAAAGGTCATCAAGAAAAGCTAAAAAAAAGTAGGTTGGCTCGTCCTACCCTGGCACGTTCTGAGGTTGGCCGGTTTTAAAATGTCGAAAAAAAAAAAAAAATACGTCATCGAGTAACAAGATGACAATACCACCATTCGATAGTCCTATGAACATACTTCATAAAAAAATTAGGTTGGCTGCCCTCAGCCTGGCACGTTTCCTACGCGGCCATGTTGAACGTCGGATGCGCCCAGTTCTTATATTCATCAATTGTTAAATTAATATAATATAACAGTTTTGTGATATGTCTATCTATAAACAGTGATGTTTTTATTGATCAGAACTCATCTTGAATAGGTTAAAAAAAACCAAAATGAAATATTTGTGATATAGGTATTGATTGATTACGTGATATTAGGGCATTGTCGTATCTAATTATTAACTAAGTTTAACTCAAGTTAACTTTAGGTTATTATGCACATAGTTCCGCATACTTGAAGAGTAAAAACCGGAAGTTTCATATACATATGCTTTCGGAATCTACCGTATGGATCATTCAACGTAGGGAATCGCAACTCCAGTCAGCCCATGCCTACGGCATTAGAGGCGCACGCTTTAAATTCTGCCACGGCCCTCGTTATTACAAGATTTTAATCAGATTGTATGTAAACATAACGTAATGAAGATTTTTTAATAGTCATAATAAAATAAATCGCCACAAAACTTAAACCCATAAGTGAAGTATCTTAAAGTTACTATTCTTTAATTCACATGAATTTAGGGTAAATATTCTAGAGTATATTTCCATTCTTTCAACATTTCAATGTATATGTTTTCTATAAATATATACGCAACGTTGCCGAGTCTATACAAAAGTACATGTCCACATCGTCACTCACATATTAAGGAAGTTTAGTAAGCTTTGGCGTCACTCTCTTTTCTTTATTTACGTATCTCTTTTATTTTATCGTAACAAAGTTGCAATGTATCCAAACCGAAGCGGAATTTTAAAAAGTCGTAGGTATAGTTTAAATAATACCTGAAAAGCTCTGTAAAAATATTTATGTATTAGTTATAGAAAACATATACATTTATATGTTTAAAGGATGGAAATAACCATGAATATTTAACCTAAAGTCCTGTGAATTAAAGAATAGTAACTTTGTGGCGATTTATTTTATTATGACTATTAAAATTCTTCATTACATTAGGTTTACATTCAATCAAATTTGAACACTCCGTCGCCGAATGTAAAGCGTGCGCCTCTAATGTCGTAGGCATGGGCTGACAGGGGTTGAAGAAAGGACCTTAAAGCGATGCACACTCCTGTGGCAACAAGAAAACATTTTAAAACCTGTGTACGATTTAGTCCTTCTGATGAGTCTAGTGTTAGATCCAGAATTTATACTATTATTTTTGTCATGAACTACTATAGTGACCTGTAAACAAAGAGACAAATAAGAAAACCTTATTATTCTTACAGCAAAAAAAAACGACATAATATTAAACCTTTAAATGCTACCACCTACAAAAAAATAAGAGTACAATGGTTTGAGAACAGTCAGTCAATCCGTCAGCGTGTTTGCGACCACTGCGGGACATACGCCTCTCCAATCCTTCTCCAGTCCTACCGGCCCTCAGCGGTACGGACCCACTGCTTTCCCCGACGCACTTGATGCCGTCTTTCCACCTGGTGGGTGGTCTTCCCACACTCCGTTTGCCTGTCCAAGGCCGCCAGTGTAGGACACGGTTACTCTAACGGTCGTCATCTCGTCGGCTGACGTGACCAGCCCACTCATAACTGGGAGGACGCACTGGTCATATGTTCGGGTCTTTAAATTTTGCGAAAGGTCAGACCTCAGAGCGAATTTAAGCTTTCCGAAGGCAAGCCAACCCAGTTGAATCCGTCGCTCAACCTCCAAAGACAGTCTTTGTATACCAAGCCGCAGGATTTGACCGAGATAACAATTTGTCCTCCCGTCATACCCTCAGTCGCCATGACCTTGATTTTATCCCGGTTCATCTTCAGACCTACCTATCTTTCTACTACTTATCTTTATAAAGGTCTTCCAGCATTATTTGAAGCTGAACTCGGGAATTTGACAGAAGAACAATGTGATCGGCGAAGCGAAGATGACTGAGGAAAATATTAATTAACGTTGATACCCATGTTGTCCCATTCAAGCGTCTTGAACACATATTCCGAATCGCTTGTGAAGAGCTTGGGTGAGATCACATCCCTCTGCCTAACGCCTTTAGCAAGAGGGATGGGTTGGGTATTTTAATGAAGCCTCACAGTCATCGTCGCGGACCGATACAGATTTCGGAGTACCTCGATGTAGCGGTGGTCGATTCTACACCTCAGGAGGGAGTTTTCGATAGCCCATTTTTCAACTGAGTCGAACGCCTTCTCGTAAAGGACTAGAAAAGAAGTGGAAGGCTACAAAGAGCGGCTTGTTGTACTCCTCGCACTTCTGCACCACTTGTCTCACAGTAAATATGTGATCCATTATGCCGTATCCTTCCCTGAACCCAGCTTGCTCACGAGGCTGGTACTGATCCATCCTCTGTGTCAGCCAACTCGTGATGACTCATGAAAAGACCTTGTATACGTGGCTTAGAAGTGAGATAGGTCGATAGTTCTTCAACTTCGCCTTATTTTTTTGAGAACTGCATTGCACAGTGTTTGCAGTTCCTGATGGTATCCCGCCAGACTTTAGCAGTTCCATCGTTATCCCGTCCTCATCTGGAGCCTTGTGTTATTTTAGTCCTTTCAAAACAGCCTTTATCTCATAGACACTAATCTCCGGCAGATCCTCGGTGTAGTATCTAGTGAGCGGGGCACGCCTATCAGAGTCGAGTGGTTTGCTTGGGCTCGGGGCATGCATTGCTGCGGAGTACAATTCGTCATAATTTTTTACCACCCCTCAAGTATATCCGTCTTTATTGCAGTGACAACCCCATCCGCTCGCTCGAGTTTTGAAATTTAGTTAGCGCCGGTAGAGAAGGCACGGGAAAACACTTTACTGTCTTGATTTTCCTCTATAACGCGCTCAACCAACTTCATGTTCCCTTGGCGAATATCGCTACGGGATATGGTGCGTAACGAGGCAATCCGCCGACGTACCAAAGTAGTCGATATTGGACACCGGGTGGCTAAGCTAGCTAGAAGGAGGAGTAGCCGCTCTTTGTAGCCTTCGTGGACTACGAGAAGGCGTTCGACTCAGTTGAAAAATGGGCCGTCGAAAACTTTCTCCTGAGGTGCAGAATCGACCACCGCTACATCGAGGTACTCCGAAATCTGTATCGGTCCGCGACGATGACTGTGAGGCTCCATTAAAATACCCAACCCATCCCTCTTGGTAAAGGCGTTAGGCAGGGGGATGTGATCTCAAATCAAATAAAATCAAAAATATCAAATCGAAATATTTTATTCGCAGTGATTACATTACAATATTAAGAATTTGCATAACAGATTATAATATTGATACCAATCATGTGAATTCGTCGTTTTACACAATAATATTAAAATAACTTAAATCGTAGAAAGTTTGGTCAAGCAACCATGTACCTAACTTCTTTTTAAATCTTATGTTAGTTTCTTCTCGCAAGTCTCTTTGTAGCTTATTATACATATTAATACTATTGAAGTGGACCCCCTTCTCAAATTTTTATGTTGAGTGTGCAGCTGGCTGGATCACATTTTTATTTCTCGTCGAATATCCGTGTTTGAAATTATTATATGATTCCGGATAATTTCTCACATAAAAAATAGTTCTTTGTACGTACACATCATACATAGTATGCAATTTTAGGTTTTTAAACAAAGGCGTGCAAACAAGTGCGTCCCATTTAGAGTGTGTAATTATCCGAATTGCTTTCTTTTGTAGTCTAAATACTGAAACCGCTTCCCCTGAAGAACCCCAGAACTCAATGCCATAGGTCATGACAGAGTATAAATAACCGAAGTAGGCACTCTTCAGGGTATCCAAGTCACAGCATTTAGACAGGGTTCTGAGGCTATAACAAGCTTTTGTTAATTTATCACAAACATGTTGAATGTGTTTGTCCCATCGTAACTTTTGATCCAACGTGAAGCCTAAGAATATATTGCAAACGTTATGACTTAAACATCATAAACATCTCATCATTCACTTCATGTTTAATATTTTTCATCTTAAAATGTACACAGTGTGTTTTAGCACTATTTAACATTAACCCATTTGCTGCGAACCATTTACCCAACTCCTCAATTATTTTTGTTGTTTTTGTAAGGAGTGTTTCAATACTTTTATCAGTAACAATTACATTTGCGTCGTCAGCGTAAATTATTATGGTTTTCGCGAGAAGTACTAGCATAGCGTCTTTTGCAATGTCATTAATAAAAATAATAAACAGCAATGGTGCCATGATTGAGCCTTGAGGTACTCCGTAATCGGTTTCAAATAATCGTGATACAGAGTTATCGATAATTCCATTTGGTCTGTTTTTATATCTTATATTTACGTTACTTTCTCACCCACATTTTCTAACCCAAGCTCTTCACAAACGCATCGGAATATGTGTTCAAGACGCTTGAATGGGAAAACATGGGTATCAACGTTAGTGAATATTTTCCTCAGTCATCTTCGCAACGCCGATCACATTGTTCTTCTGTAAAATTCCCGAGTTCAGCTTTAAACCATGCTGGAAGACCTTTATAAAGCATCGATAAAGGTAGGTCTGAAGATGAACCGGGATAAAAACATGGTCATGGCGACTGAGGGTATGACGGGAGGACAAATCGTTATCGACTTAGAAGTGATCGAACAGGTTGAAGAGTACGTATATCTCGGTCAAATCCTGCGGCTTCATATACAAGGACTGTCTTTGGAGGTTGAGCGACGGATTCAACTGGGTTGGGCTGCCTTCGGAAAGCTTAAATTCGCTCTAAGGTCTGACCTTCCGTAGAAATTTAAAGACCCGAACATATGACCAGTGCGTCCTCCCGGTTATGACATGACGTACGGGTGTGAAACGTGGACTCTGACGGTCGCCGTTGTCCAAAGGTTAAAAGTTACCCAGCGAGCAATGGAGCGAGCCATGCTGGGAATATCGCTACGGGATATGGTACGTAAAGAGGCAATCCGCCGACGTACCAAAGTAGTCGATATTGGACACCGCGTGGCTAAGCTCAAATAGCAGTGGGCTGGTCACGTCAGCCGAAGAGACGACGACCGTTGGAGTTACCGTGTCCTACACTGGCGGCCGTGAACAGGCAAACGGAGTGTGGGAAGACCACTCGCCAGGTGGGAAGATGAGACAAGTGCGTAGGCGGAAAGCAGTGGTTCCGTACCGCTGAGGGCCGGGAGGACTGGAGAAGGATTGGAGAGGCGTATGTCCAGCAGTGGACGCAAACACGCTGACTGACTAACCGACATTGCGAAAATTGTACCCATGTTCTCGAAGCACAGGGTCCATTTCGGTGAAGATATGGTCCTTGTCACACAACCGCTGTGCTCTGAGTCTCAATGCTCTTGCGACCGATTCCAAATGCACCCACACAAATGCACCAAAATGAGCATGATGCGAAGTAGCTTGTAGACAACGATTTGTGTGTGTCGGCTTGCGGTACACTGTGTGGCTTAGGATTCCATCCAATCGTCGAGCAACAAGTACTTCCAAGAACGCCAAAGTGCCTACCTTCTCACAATCTACTGTATATTTTAAATTTGTGTAAACCTAATTAAGATGAGAGATGAAAGCGTCGAGTGATTGGCGACCATGTGACCAGATTGAAATCACGTCATCCACGTACCGTACCCAAAACATTGACTTAAGAGGTGAAGTTTGCAATGTGCGGTGTTCCAGCGGTTCCATGAAAAGGGTTGCCACCACTGGTGTCACTGGTGATCCCATTGCTACACCTTCTCGCTGGATGTAGTATTGTCCTTGCCACAGAAAGTATGTCGTAGTGAGACAATATGGCAGGAGCTTGACGCACTCAGTGTCGATGTCGTTGCTGATGACTAAGCTTCTGATGATGTCGAGGGACTCTTGGACTGGTACGTGTGTATACAGCGACTCGACGTCAAAGCTCACTAATAGATCCATGCATGCCAACTTCACTGTAGACAACAATTCCACAAAATGGGCCGAATCTTTAACGTAGGACGACGTCTTGCCAGACAGGGGTTGAAATATTGAGGCGACATGTTTAGCGAGGAGGTAGGTAGGAGCATTTATCTGGCTGACTATTGGTCTAAGGGGGTTCCCGTCTTTGTGAATTTTAGGCAGACCGTAGAAGCGCTATCACCGCATTTCCGCTACCACCTCGACCCACACATATGACTTACGACCACGGCGAGCCTAGTTGTCAGTCGTATGCTGCGTATGAACGTGGCGGACAACCTCCTTGACAACGGGCTGAACGATCAGCTCGATACATCGGCGAATGTCTCCTCCCGCCGCGTGAAAAGCCATATTAATTTTCAAATATATTTAACGACCACGGTAACCCCAAAAGTATCACAAGTAAGGTTATTTCTTTAGTCATAGCTAAAGATAGATCATTTGCTGTATTTAATACATCACAATTCACATTACGTATTTGGGTCCCCAGTGCATTAAACTCGTTTTACTGTCATTTAAAAGTAGGTTATTGGCTTCACACCATAATTTAAGTGAGTTCATAGCTTGTATAAAGGACTCCCGTAGTTCTGATAAAAGATTTTTTGAAATTGATGATTTGTCATCCGTAAATAAAATCATATCATTATCTGTTGCGATGCAGCTTGAAATATCATTTATAACAACATATAAAACCACGGTCTTAGAACTGAACCCTGCGGTATACCCATAGTGATTGATTCTACATCAGACTTAGTACCGTTTACTTCACAATTTTGTTGTCTATTACAAATACCTCATTTATTTTCCCTAACACCATAAGTGTTCTAGTTTTCCTGGAAGTATTTTGTGATCTACACAGTCAAAAGCTTTTGATACATCACAGAAAATGCCGTAGGTGCTCATAGATTTAACTAGAGAAGTTAAAATAGATATTAACATCAAGGCAATGGCATCTCCTGTTGACCTACACTTACGAAATCCGAATTGATTATAATTAATAACACTGTGAATGTAAGGACACAGGCCAATAATTTTCAACATCATTATGAGATCCCTTTTTAAGCAATGGTATTACCCTAGTAATTTTTAATAAGTCTGGAAATGTGCCATCTTAAATACAATTCTAAGAGGTTCTATAATACTACCCCATATGGACTTTAACTGATTAGTAAATATGTTCCATAAACCTTGCGGTCCTTTGGACTTAAGGTCTCTGTTACTTTTTGAATCTCAGAACAGCTAACAGATTCAAAAGTGACAGACTTCTTATTGCGTGGTAAAAATATTTTGAGTTGCTCTAATGCGAGATTTACAATTTATTGGATGTATTTAGTTGTATCTTGCGCGACAGAAGAAAAATATTTGTTGAAATGAATTTTTTTGCAACCATTGCACCCAAACTACCAATATATCACAAATATTTCATTTTGTTTTTTTTTACCTATCCAAGGTGAGTTCAGATCAATAAAAACATCACCGGTTTATAGATATACATATCACAAAACTGTTATATTATATTAATTTAACAATTGATGAATATAAGAACTGGGCGCATCCGACGTTCAACATGGCCGCGTAGGAAACGTGCCAGGCTGAGGGCAGCCAACCTAATTTTTTATGAAGTATGTTCATAGGACTATCGAATGGTGGTATTGTCATCTTGTTACTCGATGACGTATTTTTTTTTATTTTTCGACATTTTAAAACCGGCCAACCTCAGAACGTGCCAGGGTAGGACGAGCCAACCTACTTTTTTTTAGCTTTTCTTGATGACCTTTACCGATTGTGCTAGGTCTCATGTTGTTACTCGATGACGTTAAATTCTACCAAAAAAGTGATTTAATATTACCTACTGCACAAAACGTTCCAGGTTTGGGTCAGGCAACCTAGTATTTTTAGGAAGCCTATTCTAATCCGCACAACCACAAATGGGTCCCATGTTGTTACTCGATGACGTAGGGTTGACTACGGTCCGCTCTCGTACTATAATCCTTCACAGCAAATGATTTAAATTAATATTTTCGAAGATATTACAGATTTTAAAATTACGGGACGTAGCGTTTGCGGCGGTACCGGCCGGCTGGGGCGGCGGAAGGGTGCCTATAAATAGCGCGTCGGAGGCAGCGGTTCTCCCTATAGCACTTTGAATTTAGCAGCGATCGGACGCGTTTATTATCGGAGCTCTCTAGCGAGGAAAAGTGACTGACAAAACTCAGTGAGTGACATAGGCTATATATTTTATACCCGTACGAAGCCGGAGCGGGCCGCTGTATTATAAATGGCAATGTTAGAATATTTCTTATTAAAAAAAAAGTGAACAGCATAATGCTGATAGTGCATTACAATATAATAATAATAATAATTAAGCCATATCGACTCCATCCGTTTTGATGAAAAAGTAGCAGATAAATTACATTCGACTAGCCATTTGGGATACTTTTTATCTAGGAAATAATTCAGCTCGACATCAGTCTAAAACGACATGGACCCGAGCGGAGCCAGGTACCGCAGCTAGTCAAATATATTTTTGTCACCATAACTAGTTTTTCAGGCACCTTATCTATGTAACGCAACCATTCGGCTCATGCAGACTGACATATTTAGCTTCAGAGGGTTGGTCTTTATCCTGTGAACCCAGATTCAGCCATTTACGTGATCGTTACTATTTTTGTTGCGACCTCCTAGTCTATGAGATTGTACTGGATTGTAACGTACACACATGGGTATTTTATCATATTATCTGCCTACAGAACTTACTTTTTTGAGAACAGAAAAAGATTTGGTTATTTTTTCTTTAACTGATTTAATGGTTTTATCATGTAATTTCATCATGTCAGCTATGAACTATTCACCTACACATATTTGTCATTTGTGGTTAGGATTCCACATAGGTACCTTCCTTACTTACTAGATGGGGGTTAATCCTGCCCAGGTTGGTGCCATCGCATTGAATGGACGTTGGTCGAAGCAGCAATGATGGTGCTGTGCTGGTCGAGGTAAATGTAAGAATGGGCAATTAAACTAACTAAACTATGCTGGAATATATTTGTAGCAGGCATAACTAATCTTGGACGGGATCTACTCTATCTATTCTACAGATTTTTAAAGGCAATTTAGCAATTTCGAACTTTGATAAATAAAAAAAAACATTTTATACATCCATTGTTCCTGTGAGGGACGATGTTTATTTGATTAGGTACTGACTGAACATGCAGTTAGATGCTTTCAAATAATAATGCTTAAACAGTTGGTTTGATAAGGTGTTAATGTATAATGAAATGCTTACAACTTAACATCAGATGAGATTGAGGTCGAAATGATGGAAATTGACAAAAAATACATATATTTTTACTCACTTGGTATTGTAGACAGCACCAATATCGATTTTGTATGGGCATTTTTTCTGGAAGAGGGTCTGAAGCTCTTTCTGGTTGGAGAAGGAAAGGTAGCGTAGGTACACATCCTCGGCGAGAGTGAACGAAAGCTCGCGATGTGCAAGCGGCTGTGGACTCGAACCGCTCGCGAGCCAGCGGCAGAACACGGCACTGGGGAATTCACGGCTGTAGTATATGGGCAGCATGTTGGGTAGCAACTGCTCATTGTAATTTGTACTCGCTGGAAGTTCCATCTCTACCTGTAGATTAGAAAACGATTCATTCAGAAACCGCCCATCCTCACAAAAAGAATACGGATTGAAGCGAGATATTTTATTTAACGAACCACTTTCATTTTGACTTATTAGAGGCACAATTTATTAACGTATCTGTATTTTGTGTACTCGAATATTTCTGTAGCGTAGGACACAAAAGAGTAGGACATTAATTACAAGTTGCTGAATACATCTCCTACCAGGCAAAGATTTATACACACACCGGCTGGAGTTTGGCTGTGACAGTGACATGGACAGCTTTAGTTTCAAGTACCCCAACAAGCGCTGCAGTCACAACACACGCCCTACGTTCCGAAATGCGTACATTGCAAAGATAGCATAGAAAGCGAATACAGTGAATATGAGTTCCAAATTGATATCACTGCTCATAGCCACAAAATCAAATCAGAACTAATTTGACCAGACATATGTGTCAGAACCTAACCTAACTACCTCGAAAATGCCTTGTAAGTCTCGACAGAGGAATGTCTAACAAACGTCGAAAGGATTTCGTTATTTCAGAATACAAGAGCATACGATCAGAGAACTACCAGATAAATACGGTTAATGAGAGATCGATGACAACCATTTGACCGCGCACAGCGCACATGCTCTCAACCGTGAGCGCTTTGGACGATCTGTGTGCGGTCTAGAGTCACGTCTCTTATGTCAACATGACGTTCACGGGAGTGAATATAAGCAATTCGGAACGGTCGTGTACGCGTACAGTCGTTTCGTCTGAAATCTATACACCGGAAATAGAGACAAATTTGAGATCTCTTTCTGACATGCTGACGTCAACCATAGAGTAAAAGGGACTTAGAAATTCCTTCTCTTTCCAGTGTATACATTTGATAAGTAACGACTGTACATAGTTGCAATCTCTGCAATATACGCATTTAGTGACAAAAGAAAACGTCACGGTCCGATTGAACCATCGTTACCAAAAGCACGCTCAAAACTGATCCGATTCGCGCTTACAACCCTCAAAATGGCGTCCTGTGAACGGTATGAAGTTAGCGCTGTGTCACGCAATGCCGTACACGCCTGGCGGCGCTTGGAAGTAAGGCACAGTGTGTGCAACTATCAATGTCACTTTTTGACGTTTCTAAAGAGTAGTATATCGTCTTTCCACCATGTTTTTTCACAAACCGTTGAATGTACCTTTTGGAGTTGGGCGTTGTGACTTGGGGTTCTTCTGAGTTTGGAGAAGGGGCAGCATTTCACATTTTCGTCGGTTGGGATTTATCCCCCCCCCCCGAAATCTGACTGAAAAAAACGGAAACGTGACAAAAAAATGTAAAAAAATACTTATATAATGTTCATGTAAAATACTTTTATATAAATATAAAATACTTATAAGCTACGGACGGTACTTATTTAATTTATTAAACATAATAGTACAGTAATTACAGCGATTTTTACACAGTTTACATGGTTGTTTCAATGTTTGTCCCTCCCCCCGAACCAAAAGTCTGGATACGTGGCTGAAATAGACCGCGAGCAAGGCACACACAACGCGGAAATCTCGCGTCGAGTTTGATTGCTGTATAGCATCACTCATACTTTTTTGCAATTAGACTGAAGCCCTTAACCTGAGGTCCTCCCATAAGAGGTGCCCGACGATGATTATGGGCTTTCGAACTTACACGAGGGCTGCAAAAACCATGCAAGCAAGGATACATACATGTCACATTCCTTGGAATAAGTGACATACTTGCTTAGTACGAAAAAGTATATTTACTTAAGGAGGCCCAACCCGCTCATCTCCCCATACAAACGGGGAAAGAAGATCACGCCCATATTTCTTATCAGAGATCCCAAATTTTGCTCAAAAGAGCTTTATTTGATCGAACTAGATGTCTGATGACCGTTGGCATTGTAAAATTTTGTTTGGTTTCTAAGTTATAAGGTCCGAAAGTTCGAATTTCTCGCGCGTTTTTTGGTGGTTTATTGCGCAATGATAAAGTAAGAAAATCTTAAAAAGATTAGTCATCAGACATAGCTTATTTAATCAAGATTTATAACCTATTTCGTTTTTGTTAGATTTTTTACTACAGCGGTCGTGGTTTACTTTTAGCCATAAGTCGTTTTGAAATAAAAAAATTCGTAAATCTTACCAAATCATACACTATGCACATTATCTTTTTTGGGGACATGTTGCATCTTCTTCATCACGGAGCCTGTCTTTTTCTTTGAAACAGAGAAGGTCCCAGAGCGCAACAGCACGGTTTTGTACAGTGCCCGCGAATGAGTTAGTCCCGCCGGGTTGGGCCACCTTAAGTCAACCTAGGTAGGACTGGCTCTAGGTCTGATACCAAACACGATTTTGGTGACGACGGCAATATGTTCGAATGTTCAATCTTTGTAGTCAAGGTCCGTAACGCAGGTATAGCGTTAAATAAATGTATGTAGGTATAATCTTAAACACTGTGTTAGTAGGAGACATTGATTACGGGAAGAGGGACTGTAGGAGAATTCCAAATTATGGGTATACAGCAGGTGGCGAAATTGGTTAGACGCAATACACGCGAATAGTATGGTTTGCTGGTTTGGGTCCAGCCTTGCAGTATATTCGTAAAGTAGTTATTTTTGCAGACATCTTTATTTAATTAATGAGTCCTTGCTTCACGGTCGATTATACATACATACATGTCACATACCTTGTAATACGATGTATCAATATACAGGTAGAAATTTTCATGTGTACCTTTAGGGCCAAATACAAAACTATAAGAAATAGCAAAAAACACTCGAAGGAGTCACGAAGCCGACTGCTTTGCGGCAGTAAAGACACCTCTAATAGAATTGGAAGGAGCGCAACGAGCTATCCTAATAATAATGTTTAAAAAAACCACTTGGCTATCATTCTTTCAACCTATACCAGTGAGACAACTATTCATTTGTAAAATTGTTTGCACTTACCACCGTACTTTTGAAAACACCGTCAATGTTTTACGGCATGCTGGCAGGTTCAGGGGGCCCATTCAGGTAAGAGTGAGTCCGAACCTAACCTAGAGTTAGAGGTTCTTAGGTTGCTAACCTAAAATTAGCTGGGAATAATATTATTATTTAAATTACGAAACCGTTATTTATTAGTTCCAACGTATTTACGGGACAGACTAGATTTTTACCTAACTGTAATGATGTTCAAGAAGTGTGGAAACATTAACTATCTAAAAAACAAAGACAATAAAAATAAAACAAAAAAAATAAAGACATTTAGTGACGAATTCGAACTCACTCTTCCCCTGAATGGACTCCCGGAAATAATGCGGTGGTTCCAAATGTTTTTATCACCGTACTATGCTTCAAAATTAAATTGAAATGCAATCTAATGAAATAAGACAAGGAAATCGTTACATAAAACGAACATTTATTTTACTCTCCACACGTTACAGTTACTCAAGGCCAAGACACCTTCATAACACACTCTTGCTTATATTTTCTTTATATTTCTATATATTTTACTTGAATAGCACCACTTTGTAAAACTTTGTAAAATCGTATTATACCCATTCAAATTTTTAACAGTAGTTCTTATAAGACAAACCTGGTTTAGTCTAAGAAATACAATCAAATGTTTTAGATTGTTAATATAAAAAAAAAAAAAAAATTATATCTAATACATTAAAAAAACTGTTTTATAGCCGGGAATCGAACTCGCCGATTTGGGGAAAAATAAAGCATTCTGTATTAGCACACCAGCCAATAGTGTCGCTTATAAGAACACACCTGTGAAGTAATGCTATACGGACAACTAAAGGAGAGAGTTGATTTCTAATAAACTGATTCAAATTTTCAAGTATTCATAAACAAATATGTACCTAGAATAACAAAACCGTTTCATCATTTTTCAAAATTTTCTTATTTATCCATTTTCAACCATTGAGACTGGCCGTGGTTCGGATTTTACGTTGCGTTGAGTTATTTTTCTCAAAATCAAGTAGTTCGATTCCCGGCCTGAAAAACTCTATTTGAAAAAATCGGCCTCATGACCTCTTTCAATGTTTTTCGCTATTTCTTATAGTTTTGGATTTGACCCTGAAGGCATACTTGAAAAATTCACACAGTGTATTTACGCATACGTACATACTTTAATAAATATGTCTTTCATCATCATCGTTTGGCTAAATCATCGTTTGGCTCCCTTGTACCCTCTAACGGCATGCACTTGAATTAGCAGTTTTACAATCCGAAACCCACACAGCATAATTTATCGAGATATTTCAAATTTCCGAAACCAACCCACCGGCAAAATAAATAAAATCACGACTTTGAGAACTCAGATGTACCTAATCTGCTATTATAAAAAACACGCGTTCGCCATTCCTAGATGGCAGGGTTTCTTAATCTTTTTATAAACATGGACACCTTGCGGAATTTCAAAATGATTACGGATATTCATCACTTTAAGGGATAAAAAAAAGTCATTTTTAAAATACAGTCGTATTCAGAGTGAACGAGATTATCTCCGGACCAACCATGTAAAATGTGACTTATTACGAACATAATCCGCGTGTCAAAGTTAGTCCGCCCACAGAAAAAGTAAAGATATCTATTTTTTGATCGATCACGCGGATTATTTACCACCGAGAAGTAAGTAAGTAAGAGAATTTACTATCATATCCACAGTTTAAGTAATCATATCAAACATGGACCCCCAGCACTGATAACACGGATCCTCAGCACCCATTGATATAACCCTGCTTAATGGGTATTGAAGTAATAGAAACGCCTATATCTCGGGCACTTTCCGAGATATAGCAATTCTCTCGAGGCGCCTAAGTATGTGACAGATACTTTGACGAACATGTCCTAATTTAAGTTGTTTATCAAATTAAAAGGTTATGCCAATATGAAAAAAAAAACAGTTTTTTACCATTGCTGATTTATGTATATGAATATGTAAAATACTTCCAATATTTTGTTGTTTTTGTTAGCGAACGTAACTTTGAACAAATATTACACCTACCTTACATTTTTATAATACGAGCGTTTCTATTGGGCAGTAAAGACTAGACAGTAAAGAAAGGAGGAACGACGTTGGTAAAGCTAATAACTTTAAAGTGAAACAGAAAATGAATATTAATTTCGATGATTCCTTTGAACTCATTGTTAAAAAGTGTTACGGTAAGCAGAAACAGTAGTATTCAGAGTGGGCGGATTAGGTACCTTTAATACTGGGATTATCGCCGGACTAAATAGCATTTTGAAAGGTTCGTTCGGTGCTAGTCCGCGTACTAAATTTTGACAGTTCTCTCTGAATGCGCCTGTAAGAAATTAAATTTCAATTCCACGATTAATAATTATATTGATATTTTTTTCTATTTTTACAGATATATTGGCCAAAATCATTATTTCTCGCTTCATGAGCTTCAACTGTTGGAGTCATCAAATTATAAAATATATATTGAAAAGGCCGAGCATTGGATTGATAGTTGTAACATTTTTACTTGGCTCACTTGTAACAATATTAGGATTATCAATGCTGACTTTAATTTTCCCGTTGTATATAATGAGCAGTCTCATGATTTGTGAAGGTTTGTATATTTTTAGTCAACCTAACCTTTATTATATTTTTCAATCTTGAAATATTTATGTAGTTGTGAAGTTATAAAAAAATCGATACGAAGACGCATCGATATAACTGTATTGTGATTATATAAAACACTAACATTTTAATTATAAGGCTTCGTAATTCACCTTATTGTGATGTTTGTACGTTGCGAGGACACAATTTAAAATCATCTAGATGAATTTAGTAACATAACAAACAATGTAGATAAATAAACGTGCAGTGATTTCTTAGAAGAGCCAAAATACATCTGGTAATTTTTTACAGAATGGTTTGTCTTCAATATCTCGTCAGACGCTACTCTCATAAATAATTATAGTTTTTAACCGACTTCAAAAAACAAACATTTCAACAAAAAAAACCGACTTTAAAGAAAAAGCACTAAAAAGTAAAAAATAATTGCCATTATTGTAGTTACGATTTTTGTAATTTTTTGAGTCGGGGTCAGCCAAGCACGCACTGCGCCAGTCAAGAGAACCTTGGCTTCCTTCGCTGACACCCACTAAAAAAAAAATCGTAACTACAAAAATGGCAATTTTTTTTACTTTTTAGTGCTTTTTCGTGGAAGTCGGATTTTTTTGTAAAATGTTTTGTCTATTTGTTTATTTTTTAGTGAATCTGAAGAACACAAACTAATTTGTACACGTCCTTTCCACTAAAAAAAGAATCATCGAAATCGGTTGGCGTGATATTGAGTTATTCGTCCATTTGTCGCGAACATACTTAATGCAAATCTAAGACTTATATGATTTTCTCATGGATATAATTGTCAGAACTAAACCAAATTTAAAAGGGACCACACGAGAAGCACCAGCTTTAAAAAAAAACATCAAGTTCGGTTCACCCTGGCGAAAGTTCTGTGGTAACAAACGTGAAGTCGGTTAAAAGGAGGAGGTTCTCAATTCGGCTGTATTTTTTTTATTTTTGTTACCTCAGAACTTTCGACTAGGTGAACCGATTTTGATGATGAGTTTTTATTTGAAAGCTGGTGCTTCCCGTGTGGTCCTATTCCAATAGGATCTAGTTCTGACAATGGCATCTATGAGAAAATCATGTAAGTCTTTTGAGATTACCGCGTTCGTTAGACATGTTTGAAAAATGTTACGGCTTTTCACGCGGCAGGAAGAGACATTCTCCGACGTTTCGAGCTAAGCATTCAGCCCCTTGTCAAGGAGGCATCCGCCGCGCTCGTATGCAGCAGACGACTCAGTCAGGATGCCACCTTGACAACGGGCTGAATGATTAGCTCGAAACGTCGGAGAATGTCTCTTCCTGCCGCGTGAAAAGCCGTAACATTTTTCAAACAAATCATATAAGTCTGTGCATTCAATATAATGCCAACCGATTTCGATGATTCTTTTTTTATTTGAAGGTATGTACAAATTAGTTAGTGTATTTTAGATTCAGTAAAAATAAAAAAATAAAAATGTTAACAAAAAAAAAACTACTTCAAAGTAAAGTATCTTAAAACAAATTCATATGCCCTAAAAATAAAAAAAATGTTGCAATTTTTGTAGTTACAATTATTATTATTATTGGAGTCGGTGTCAGCCAAAGTAGCCAAGGTTTTTTTGACTGGTGCGTGTCCGGCGTGTACACTTGACAGCTCCCCTCCACACAAGCAAATCTCACCTATAACTATGTACGTAGTTACAAACCTGCCTTGGCTGACGACGACTCAAAAATTAATAATAATTGAAACTACAATGATTGCAATAATATTTAATATTTGTCTCAGGTGTAACTCCCTGTTTTTATGGATCTATTTTTTATCTGGTTAATTGTTTAGTTTTGTAAGCTGATTTTTAGTGTGTTTATTTTTAGTTTAGTAGTTTGAACGAATGTAAGCCTTAAAGTATGTAGTTGAAAGAAAATATACTGTGATGAATAACCACAGTAGCAACAATTTTACTAAGTAGTTGAGGTACCCAGCTCCTCTTGGGTCAATGTCTTTTTGGACTGATGTTGGGCCGAATAATTTCCAATACTTTCATCGTCACACCTTCGAGTTGATTTACGCCACAAAAAGCAGTTCTTCTCCAAGGTCCAGACTATCTCTGTACCGAAATTCATCAAAGTTCGTTCAGCGGTTTAGGCTTGAAAACGCAACAGACAGACAGACAGATTTATATCATTTTTTTTTATATTCGTATGGATTACTTCCATGATTAATCTTCGCCATTTTTTTCTTTTTTTCAGGATTCGTTTTGGCAGTAAGTTTTGTCATCGCATTGTTTCTGTGTACGATACCTATTTATTTGATTACGTTTGTAACAATATTTTTGCAGTAAATTTACCGTAATGTATAAAACAGGTATATAAATTAAATGCTACTTATTACGAACTGAAATATTTGTTACATCATTTAACCAAGTTTCTATACTAATCGCATTTTCGAAGGGCAGTTGGAGAAACGGTCATTACTCTCATGAACTTATGTTGCGTCGAACGATGCTAAAAACTAATCACTGACGTTAAAAGTTCTGTCTGAAAATATGGTTGCATAATTAGATGAAAAAGAATATCTCAAATATATGATCAAAATGAAAATCATGTGCGCTCGCTACTGTGGGGGCGTAGGAAGGGGGCTGCGCATCCGTGGCGTGGGTATGCTACGGTACTGCGGTGCCGGGGTGGGTTGGTTTTTCAGTTTTACTCATGGAGGTGAAGAAATCACCTCCATGGTTTTACTACGTTACGTATTTATGGGCTGAAAGACTTGACAATTTTGGGGTCGCTGAAAGCATGGAGGTGAGGAAAATACTTGTTATTTCTTCACCTCCATGGCTGAAAGTGGCATTAGACATCGCCAAAGCCTTTGACAGTGTTTGACGTGGCCGTGGCCGTGGCCTTCTAAGCAAGCTCCCGTTCTTCGGTTTCAACCCTTTTTTTGCTGCAAATTAATGACCTGCTCAATTTGGGCTACATGATTGTTACGCAGATGAAAACATGGTGCTAGCCAGGTACACCAGTCACCAGACCGTAAGCCGGACTGAAGTGGAGGAGGATAGGCGGCGCCTCGTTGTTAGACTCAAAGATACCCTGGAAAAAGTTACCCGGTAAGCCAAGCTTGCCTCAAAAAAGCTGAGAGTCCTCAACAGAGTGCGTCAGTATTTCACGCCTGACCAAAAACTGCTCCTTTACAAGGCGCAGATAAGGTCTTGCGTGGAGTACGGAGTATTTGTGGGACGGCTCAGCTCAGCACCTACTTGGTTCCCTGGACTCGATACAACATCGGGCCGTGCGTCTCATCAACAACCCCGAGGTATACCTAAATTTGGACATCCTCCAACTCCGAAGGGATGTAGGGTCTCTCTCTGTCTTCTATCGTCTTTACCATGGGAATGCTCGTCGGAGCTGCATAACGCTGTTCCTCCATGCCCTTTCTACCTTCGCTCAACGTCGAACAGGGAGAAAATGCACAAATTCACAGTCGACATTCCAAAAATAAGATTCTGATCCTCTAGATCCTTTATCTATAGGGTCGGTAAACAATGGAATGAACTTCCTTCCGAGGTATTTCCCCAAACGGAAACGTGGTGTGAAGAAGCACCTGACCGGCCCACATGGTTTTCGCAGACCCCCTAAATGTTTGAAAACCCATCCAATGGGCATCGTCGGGCACCCTTAGGTCCTGGCGAACGCCATATGCCACGTTAACATAAAAAAGCTTCCTGTCGGGCCGCTCCTGTGTGTTGCAGTTAATGGTGCCAATTCGCAAACTAAATGTTATTATTTTTAGAGGTTGACACTTTCTCATGCGAGAACTTCTCATTTTATCATTAGCTTCCAGTGTATACACTCATGAAACGAAAAAGAGAAGCTCTCACAACAAGTAGCTGTTATCCTCCATATAGACTATAACAATACTAGCTCGCAGGTATTCGTTGTGAGAACTTCTCGTGTTGGCTTCCCGAGTAGAACCCCAGTTTATTATCCACCAAAAATTATGGAAAAAAAGAGATATGCGGTCTACTCATGAGATTCTCATCTGTGTGTCACCGGTGAGTCACAACGCTTTCGTACTCATGAAATGACAGCCACAAGACACCCTAGTTTTCCCTTTCTAATTATTATAATTAGAGATTTGCATTTAAATGTATGTTTTGTCAGTAAAAAACCTTTAAAAACTAAAATCGATGCCTTCCCACGGATTTAAATCCTAATCTAAAATTTTGCATAATGAGATCAACGTTTCTCACCGTGCAAATGAAATTATCGCGCACCCTCTGTCGGCAACACCGCCAGTGACTGACGCTAATCGACGACTTCTTATAACGTGGACTGTCTGTGACGTATAGCATAGCCCTAGTATATCTACTCAGGAAGGCGAAAACGAGTTGGTCACAGATGAAAGTGATACGCTCTCGCCTGACGTCATCAACATCAAATGTTCTGTTAGTGTCGTCGCTCTCTAATTAGAATAATTAGAATGGGTCAACTAGGGTGACTT
Organism: Incurvaria masculella; assembly: GCA_946894095.1. NCBI lineage: Eukaryota > Metazoa > Arthropoda > Insecta > Lepidoptera > Incurvariidae > Incurvaria > Incurvaria masculella. The sequence continues at coordinate 12,137,577 of OX335647.2, forward strand.
GTGGCTGTCATTTCATGAGCACGCATAGCGTTGCGCCTCGCCAGTGAGTCACCGGTGACACACAGGTGAGAATCTCATGAGTAGACCCCCCAGTTCGTGGGCAAATGTCCGAGCCGGTAGTCTCAGTTCTCACCTAAATTGGCGTTACGGCAAACCGATCGACTGGCGTTTTCAAATGTATGGAGAAATTGAAGAGCGCGCGCAGTGGGCGTTAAGCGAACTAACATTTGCGAGTCCGAGTTTGATTTGACAGCTTACCCAACGTTGCCGTAAATACGTCGACGTTGCGGTTCGCGTTTTCATACAAATCGGAAGTCCGAGTTTGACTTTGACAGCTTGAAGAAGTACAATCACAGAATAGCTACTAAAACTTGTAACGAGTTTGACGTTTTTACGGAACTTCAAAGTTACGTAAACGCCGATCTCGGTGAGAACTGAGACTACTGGCTCAGTTTGCGTGAAACTCCTCGCTTTTATACCTTGCTTCTCCGTGGGACATTCGTAACCACGTTAAAAGATTACACAGAATGTGCAGAAGTTTGGCAGAGTATGGTTCTGTGACTAATATTCTGAGATTTTTCTTTTTGTACTGTGGTTGGCACCCTGCCCTGCTGCTGGGAAGATGTCACCACAGCAAAGAGAATTCCAGGGTTCGGGAGCTTTGCGCTGCGCGAACGCTTTGAGGGGAATGATTAGATAGATTCTGTGGGTGGTGTTTTGTGAGTATAGTGTTCATTGTGTCTGTGTTCTGGGTGGGTGACCTACTACTTGCATGGCCAGCATGTTGCTGCTTCTGCAGCATCTTTCGCTTTGAGGAGTTGAACTAGGCGAGATAACTGACGGTAAGCTGTGCTCGATCTATTTTCCCCCGGTAATGCCATGACATTGAAAACCATTGCATAACCAACAGTGAACTAGCCCTGCGCAGGAAGAATCGTTTTCTGCCTTCATTAGTAGGCTTCCAAACTTTCTTGGGGGCTGCGAAACATTGCTGGTCTGCAAAGTGCTTCTTGACGTTAGGTTGGTCTCTCTATATTTCAGTTTACTCACCTTATACCTATCTTATAGGAGAAAAGTGAACAGTGCATTGGTGCATTCGCCGCCTGTTTGGCGTTGAACGAGTAGAATGGGGATGGGGTAGTAACACTATGCAGCTCGCTAGACCAATCGTTGTGGCACTGATGATAGTTTTTTTATGTCGCTATTGTTTTATATTTGAAACTCATGGAATAATCAGTGGAGGACTTGCAGACCCCTAGGCACTTGACGTTTGAGGACCCACCCATCCCGAAGACATTTTGGAAATTTAGCAATTATAATGAACTAGTACAGAAAAAAATATAATTTTGAATAACTTAAATGACTACAAATAAAAAATACAGTCTGTTTTTGGCGGTACGCTGATATATAGCAGAAGATCCCTTCACGGTGTTCCTATCGACACTCCTGTCCTGACGAACGTGGAAGCATTAGTCTGCCTAAATTTATGATTATTATTATTATTGATAGTATAGACTAGCAGCTTTAAGCTGATGCGTGTACTTGATATTTTGAGTGCACTTTTCCTAATATTAAGTATATTAATATTATTTATTATTTATAATAATATATAGTATAGTATAATATAAATACTATTAAGGTGTTTGTCTAACTAGTTTTTAAAACCATTTACTGTGATAGCAATAATCACTTCTTGAGGCAATTCATTTTAGGAGTCCACTACTCTGTTTAAAAGAAAGGACTTCCTTCGGTTTGAATTAAACCTGGTTTGATTAAGCTTTAGCGAATGGCCACGAAGTCCCGTTTTGTTCATTGTGTATACGGATTTGATTTTAATCACATAATATTGGGCATTAAGTTTCAATGAGGTCTCCTCTTTTTCTTGTTTTCAAGTGTGGTAAGACCGAGTGCTTCAAGACGATCTTCGTACCTAGGACTTATTTCTCAAGGCTGGTACTATTTGGTAGCCCGTCTTTGCACTCTCTCCAGGAGGTCAATGTCCTTACTGAAGTATGGACTTCAAATTTTGAAAGGACTGTTAATGACTGGCCATCAGCCTAAAATAATAGCCTCAGTCTACCTTATCCCCAGAAAAAGAGTTACTTGACGGTGACATTTGACGCGTTCCTAAACGTAGCTAGGTACTTCTGGCCTACAACTCCCTTATGTCTTGCTGAGCAGCAGCGGGAGCAGAAATCATCGAATAAGCGTTGATAAGACTATATCGATCGATAAATTACTATTGCTTAATTTATCGTGCCGAGCACGAACACATACCGTCTTTATATCATACCATCGGTGATCAAATTTAACAATGGCATATACAAAAATCGAGATGAAAGTTGTTTTTATTGATGTATAGGAGCACAAATATCTTTTATCGATGTTGTTTGATGTTTGACAACGCTATTTATATCGCGACCTACAACACGGGACGATAAATCAATGCCATGTATTCTTCTATAACCAAAATAATGTATTCTGCAATGAGAATTGTAATGCCATCTGTTGACTTTTATTATCCCCATTCAACCATTATATGACGTTAGCAATCTTTCCCTACTGTCATTTATCTATGCTTGAATCAAAATAATTATTTTCTCTACATAAATTCAGCTACATTGTCTCTTATTAGGAATTCACTCTTTCCCTCTGAGCATTTATTAAATACTACGGCATAGCTAATTTTGCATTTGGTAAAATCGGAAATCACTAAATTCCAGCTAAAATTAGCAACGGAAATCAGCTAAACTAATTAAACTCAGCATAACTGTAGGCTTCTTATTTTAGTCCTATTAATATATTGTTTTTACAACGTGCGTACAAAGGGGGCGCTACAGTATCCTTGCTGGCAACATCGAAAGCTCTGCTATAACGATTGTGATGCTTTGATTGTTTTTATTACAATTGATACAATAAACCATTTATTGTGCAAAAATGTATGGTAACTATGGAATAATTATTATAATGTTATTAAACAGTAATAAAAGTCATGATAGGTATTATATGTATAGAGGTTAATTAATTTAATAATTTATTCCCCTAACATATCAAAATCGAGAAATTCAACTGACATGGTTTTGTCAAGGTCCATCAGAGAGTCTTCGGTGTCACTTTCATCGCTGTTGTATTCGCAGCATTTCCTTCAATCGTCAGGTGTTATTATTGGAAATGCCTCTACTACCAGGTCATTAACATATACTGTGGCAACATTTTTAGCGGCAACTTTTTAGGGTTCGGTACCCAAAGGGTGCCAACCGAATCCCATTACAAAGCCTCCGCTGTTCGTCCGTCTGTCACAAGGCTGTGATGCTCATGAACCGTAATAGGTAGGCAGCTGAAATTTTTGCAGAGTATGTATTTATTTTGCCGCTATAACAACAAATAGGTAAAATTAAAAAAATATAAAAATGAAAGGTGGTCCTCCCAATACAAAAAAAATAGATTTTTTGATGTTAAATCTTGTACGATGGTGCGGACTCGACTTCGTGTGCGGCCTCAATCAAATCAATATTGTTACGAAACAGTATTGAGGATCAAGATCGCAGAATCTCCTTATACAATTTATCTCCTACAATATGTCAAATATTTAATAACCTTAAAATATTACGATTGTTAATAAAACGTTCTTTCATTCAGAAAATAGATATTAACAGAAATAATATTGTTGCGTTGCCTTGGAAACAGCTAATTATGCGTACTTAAATGTATAACTTACCCGTAATACAAGCTGTTTGCTGGTGCTCTCTCGCGGCTCTCATCCTGCTTCATACTCCATCAAAAATCGCTTATAAACGTGGTTCATTGCAAGCGGTGCAATTTAATGTGCACCGCTTTTAATGCTTTTGTTCATGTTGAAGCCTGTACTACCATTTACTGCGATTTTCACAACAACACTCATAAAAACTAGCGCAGTAGAGACCATTCAGAGATAATCAAGTTTTTCATTCAGTGTTGCTAGCTAGGCTTTCCGTTTAAGTTCCACCTGTCACTGCTTTCCACTCTTTCTTGTAGAGCTGTACGTTGTGTTGAAGGCCACACTCAAATGCAAAATGATGTATGTTGTAGCATACTGTTCTTTGCTTCACGATAAAATCTAGAGTGTTGCCATTAGCTACGTGTTTATGCTCGAAAAAACAGATAAATTTAACAACTTTCATATCGAGAACGTTAGTTTATCGATTTGTTAGTGCTCCCACTGCTGAGTTTACTGGCTAGCTTATCTAAATGAGCTTTCCTCGTCAGCTTACTACCAGTTAGTTATGTAGTTAGTTAGTTGGGCGGTTGTTTGCATTAAACCTACTGCTACAGAGAGGTCATTGTGTGTAACAGGGGTGTCCTAGTTAGATTTTGACAGGTTGAAGAAGACAAGAATAAGTAGTAAAACTTGTATGGCGTTTGTACGTAACTTTGAAATTCCGTAAACGCCAATATAGGTAATAAGTCGGACCTCGGGCTCCGGACACTTTCTTAAAAGCTCGCTAGTAGGTAAGAGGAAGAATCCCACAAGACTTGTTACCCAACAGAAAATGAGTGTATGAAGAAATGAACAAAACATTAACTACGGTTATCATTGTAAGAGTGGGTGCGCCAAAGGACACATCCCACAAAAGACATAAAGAAAAAGGATCAAACCAATTGCTGAATGTCCTGCCATAGCGACAGATTGCAATGAAAAGAACAAAAAAAAAAAAAGGTATAAGGTGATTGGTCCATTGGCGCGTAATTCATAACTGACTGGTTTTTTTTTGTTCCAGATGTCATGAGATTGATAATGCTGGATCGAAACACAGCAGCGAGTACGGCTCGCTGACGTGTGCTGGTGAGTTGGAATTGAACATGTTCTATTTTATGTATTTATAGACTGCCTGAATAATATTGATTAGTATATTTTTAATAGGTTTACCTACTCTGCCCGCATTCGTTACGCAAAATCTATCAGTACGGTTTGTCAGCCGTCAGCATACGGCCTATTATTCTCATGTTTAAGCGCTTATTAGCATGGTTGCCCAACTGCATTTTACAACAATTACAAGTAGTTAAGACTCTGATATTGGCTTCAGTCTGCTAAAGTATTTATATTTTTTTGTTAGGATTAGGGCCTTTTTAACCATGCTCTGATTAGCTTAATCAGCACATATTACTATAGGTCGCGACAAAAATGGTAACGATAACGTAAATGGCTGAAACTGAGTTCACTGGATAAAGACTAACCCTCTGAAGCTAAATGCGTCGGTCTACCTTCGCCAAGTGGTGGCGTTACCTAGATAAGGCGCCTGAAAAAGTAGTTATCGTTACAAGAAAAATATGGACGAAGATGAAATATGGAAAAATATGCAGAAAAATGGCTGCAAATAACGTAGCTTGAAAGTATCAGTACATATGTACTTACCTAGGAATGCCAAAACTGAACAAATCTTTGATTGCATTTCGTAGTTACAGGCCATATAGATTACAGATATAACTTTAGGTATATTTAAGTATTAAATTGTAAAACTGACTGGTTATTGCTGCATAATTAATAGGTACTAATATTTCCAGACAATCAGTATATTCATTAGCAGATACATACGAACATCTATTTTGCTATACAAAATAGATGTGCAATCTAGCTAACGCAACCACTTGGTGCGGGCAGACCAACCTATTTTAGATCAGAGGGTTGGTCTCTAACCTGTGAACCCAGATTCAGCCATTTACATTATCGTAACCAAAAATGACGTTTTTCTTTCTTTCGGGCCTTTCTTACCAGCTTGCAATCAATACCAGTACAAGATAATTAGCACTTTGGTAGATAAATTAACACTTGATGGAAACCAGGCTTATTATCCTAGTGATACGACGCCGCGGTATTTAATAATCGAGGTTAAGCAACCCTAGGCGCGGTCGGGTTCCGTTTTGGACTATTAAGGCCGGCCGTGGTTCGGATTCCATGGAAAGCTATATAATCATAAGCAATATAACAATGAACACCACTTTGTGGATCACATCATCATGACAGATCTATCTATCTTATATAAATAAATATTTATGACTAACCCCTGTTTTCACCACCTCCAGTTATCGGAAATCCGATAATTAACTTTCGGTTACATTGCATATTTGCATGGTGTAACCAAAAGGTAACTTTGGGAGTTTTGTAGCTGGAGGTGGAAGTAACGGATGTAAATGTGTTGCTAAGCCCAAAACTCGAGAACGGCTGGGCCAATTCGGCTAATATAATTTTTTTTTAATTCGTCGAAGGCCAAGGAAGGTTCTTAGCTATAGTTGAACACCGTAGATGGCGCTGTTGTCGAGATCCAGAACTGACCGTTCGCTCAGGTGAATATCCAAAACGAAATCGGCCCGAGCGCTGCCAAGAACCTCAGCTAGTAAAACATAAAATACAGATAGTGACACGGCCCTCGAGGCTCTATTAGTTTATAAATCGATGTGTACTGGCGTCAGCGTGTGCTGTGATCTGACGTCGGAGGCGGGGCTTCGCGCTCGCCGACAGCAGATAAGATTGCGTCAGGGCAGGTCGGTGTCGTCAGGTGCGGTGCGATGCCCGCCAAAACACAGTTGTATACTTACAGTTAGATAAAATGCGGCGTGGGATCGCATTGTGTGGCCGCTGCTCGGGCAAACGAAACTCGATCGTCCAACCATGCCCGGTGCGTACACTAACGTGCTTGTTATTATTTTTATTATCATATCTAAAGCCTTCTGCGTTCTAGGCGGCGGACTAAGCAGATCGGAGTGTCCGGTGGTGGATCAGCATATATCACTATATTAAAACTTACGCGGGACATAACTAGAATATTTATTTTGACGGCTTACCGCGCGTATGAGGAGCAGGACTCGACGTTTAAGATATGCCTGCTCCAAGATATGCCTGTGGGGTCTGGATCGTTTTCAACACTTCAATTTGGAACACTAAAAAACCCAATGCGATTAGCGATCCATTAGCGATTAAGTACCTCGTATTGTGAGTTCGACTTGTGTTGCTCAGCCCGCAGTGTTGGTTGCGTCAGATAAACGTAATCTCAGCTGTAATACACAGGAACTACAACGTCTCCAGCCTGGATCAAACTGATGTGCCGCTCCTGAAGGCCCTGCGATGATTGGACTATCAGTTGACTGAAGAATCACAAACACGAAAACCATTTTGAGACATGAATAATATTGCAATTGTACAAGTACCGACTTTTTCCCGTGCATGCTGTTGAGAGGAGATTGCACCATGTGGTAGCGCGTGAGATGTTTCTCAGACTCTTGGCTGATATATTCCACCATCCCGTATAGAAGAAACCAGTTTACTGTCGATTGTATTTTTGTGTACTTCTGAACTGCTTTCACGTTTGCTTTCCCATTTTCCACAAAGCACAAACCGGGTTCATCTAAGAGTTCCTGTCAAGCCGACTTGCCTTTTCGTGCCCTATCACATATTTCCAAATGCTAGTGGACACTGTGCTGATGCTGATGTTTCTATAACAGGTGAAGATTTTGTTTATATTTACCTGCATATTTTTCTTGATCCGAAAGTGTGACCCTGTGGTTATTATAAAAAAATATGCAGTTTTAGTTTTTATCAAAATCCTCTTGACTTCTTTGAGTGTTTTTCGTTTCTTATATTTTCGGAAAAAAATCTGTATATCCTTGCTATGTAACCCTTGAAACTGGAAAATTTTGAGATATAAAACATGTTCCCGCTTTGATCGTTCAATACCATTTCGATATCTTATCAAACGCGAAGCTACGTTTATCGCCGTTCCCAGATTTCATGACGAGCAGTTGAATCTGAACGGAAAATACCGTCTAGTTTATCATATTTTATTAATTCATTTAAATTACGTGTGTCCGAGATTGAGTGTTCCGTAGGTCGACTACGATGTGATACAATGTCCGTCTCTGAAAGCCATCTAGCTTGTAGCACAGAATAAGTAATAGTTGCAGTCAATAATAGCTCAAAACTCAAATTCTCAATCTATTCAAAGCTGGAAACTTTATTGCAACATTTTAATTATTCATGTTGTCCATATTTTTAATCAGTCAGTCCCAGTTCTCACCTAAATTGGCGTTACGTAAATATGGAAAACCCCATACACATTATTACTACTTATTCTGTGGTTTTACTTCTTCAAGCTGTCAAAATCAAACTCCGACTTCCGATTTGTATGAAATGTAATGTAATCGCCAATTTTAGTGACAAATCGGACTATGGGCTCAGAAATGGGTGCCTTACGTCTAATGCCATGATATTAGCCCAAGAGTATGCGCCTTGGTCAAGGACCTTCCCATAATTGAGAAGGTTACTTTGAATTAGGTGAAAACTACAAACATTGTTATTGCCGTTTCGGTGCCATCCCAGTCAATGGGGAGGGGAGTTTTACATGGGTTCTGATCCATTAAGACACCGACCACAGGCCTTGACTCGTAGCAATGTTAAACATATTATTTCGTGCTTGGAAGCAAATGAGTTAATTATAATACGCGTCCATTATTTTAACTTTATTCTTTAAAAATATATTTAAACTGCCCTTTCAAACCACTGCTGTTTTACTTATAGCTTAAATGGCTTTTTTATGTGAATGGACATCGATGCCTAGTACCAGACTGAACGTCAGATATTAGCCTAACACAGCACATGGGTACTAGGTGCAATGCCAGGACCTTCCTTATATTGCTCGTCTACATTGAACTGGATGGAAAACACGGACAATTTCCATTGCCGCTTCTACCATCGTTCATTCAATGGTACCAACCCGGGCGGGAATTATCCTACCACCTAGTAAGTAAGAAAGGGAGGTCCTCACTTTTACGTAGAATGCGAAGTACGGCCAGTTTCAACGGTTGGAAATGGTCACCCATCCAGAACTCATCCGCGCTCAGAGGTGCTTAACCAGCTTATCGAATCGCAAGGTGTCGCTCCCCTGGGCTACGGAGGCTGACAGGCTATAGTATACCGAGGCGAGAGTATTATATTATAAATATATTAGGAAAAAATACAGTTTGAAAATTGATAGAAACTATAATCATAGCATCAGTTGAGTTTATAAATGGGTCTAATTATTGTAAATTACTATAATACAGTTGGAATTATATTTTCATTAAAAAAAACTTTATTTTTGTAATCTTGAGGAGGGTTATTAGTAGCCTAAATCAATAATGACCTCAGATTATTAGGAGCTTTGACGAATGAAGAGGAAGTTTGGTTTTGTTACACATAAGGGATGGATGTCGATATAAAATTGGCCTCGGATTCTACAAGCAGATAGTGGTTCTAACTCTAGAACACAAGATTCGTTAAGAGGTTTTTGTCACTGACTCAGAGCGGTCAGGATTCGTCCCAGGTGGTAACTTTCAGTTCTGTCCAGTTTTTGGTTTTATTTAAAACAATTTTATCAATTCTTTTGAGAAACAATTAAATACTGTATAACATAGTATAATTTTACTTAGACTTTTCCGCGTAGTGTATGCGCCACCGTGCCGCGAGAATCCCGCCTTCATTCCGATTCATCTCTAAAATTAATTGCAAATTCAGATGACATCATTTGAGCTCAGTCAGCCGTGGTCAAAATTGAGTTGGCATGACGCTCCCGCCAGTAGCGTGCGACAGCGCACGGCGCGCGGGCTGGTGGACTACCAACCTTTGACCATAGTCATTCGCTTGCCTTCCTCTGAAATCGACATTGAACCTAGTGCGTATTTGCCATGACCACAGCATGACTATTGAAGGCAGCTGTTGCATCGGGTACGTTTATACTGGCTACTTCTTTCTTGTACGGAAAAACCAAGCGGAAAAAGTAGAATGTAAACATAATAAACGCATTATATTAGCTTCGACGCGTCTTTGCAACTGATTTCAACTGTGTCCACTTTCCGAACGGATTTATTTTTCGAATTGGACGCAAATTATTCAATGTAGTTTGACACTTACGCCAACGACTGCTGCAGTACACTGACGTCATTTGAAATGAATCCACTTGCTCTGTTGTTTTTAATTCGTCTCCGGTCGTTGACTACAAAATTTCCTGAACCAAAAAGCGCTTGTTTGCAGTTTTTGGTCTGATGTTGAACTGATATTAGAAATGAATGCATTTTTTTGCATTTTTTTCTTTTCTTTATGCCTTGAAAAGTATATATACACACGCGTACTTCCATCGTAACACCATATTTTCTAGATGCAGCCTCAATATTTTATGCTACTCAAAATATACTGGGTGATTTTAAAGACACCTGCAGGAGTGAATCCCTCAGTAGAGAAACTAAGATAAAGTAACAGAAAATTAAAACGATGACCAAATCTTTCCTGTTTCGAAGAAAACAATATTTACGATTCCATCAACTATATTCAAAGTTTGATAAAAATAATGTTAAGTCCTCCGTAATATCACAAAAAGCTTAGGCCTAGGTACAAAACAACGCTGCGATGATCTTCATTTGTTCACTATTAATTTTATCTACTATTATTAATATTTAATTAATAATTATTATTATAATTATTAACTAAATATCGATATGATGACTAGGTATTAATATCTTAGAATGGTCTTTTGAGAGCACTGCTTTGGTGAGAAAATGGCTGAAATACAATAAAAAGGCTGTTTAAAAATTAAATCAATCACATTATAAATGAAGATAATGGTTTCAAAGTATATCTAAATAAAAATATAAGTAATTTGAATAGTTTAAAATAGTTGTAAGCAAAAAATATGACTGAAATAGACTTCATTTAATTTCATTTATTTAAACGTTATTGAAAGTCAAAGTACACTAAGTAACCTCAACCAGTACAGAAGAATTCGCAACATTTTTTATTGGTTTTCGTCCACAGTAATTACATACATACTTACATAGATCTAAATGCTACTGCCAAACAATTCGTAGTAGAACAGCAAGAACAAAATAAACGCCACAGTGCAAATTGATTAGAAATATAGAAATGAATTCCTCACCACAACACAAGGATATCAGATGCCATTTGTAAAATTAATCAAGATGTGGCGCTAGTCACTCCGAACCGGTCCTGTTCTGGCTTAGGTGGTTTATTTGGCCAGTATCGTTCCGGCACACAGTTCACTACTGTGCAATGATATTGGCTTTGATAAAATGTGCAAACCTGCAAAAAGTCTATTAGCCGCTTAGGTACGGAAACCGAAGTGTAATGTAGTTGACTAACTTTAACCTTGGATATAGTTTTTACCAGTATCTTACCACGCTTGGATATTTATTGAGAAAAAATCTATTACTGCCTTTACGATTCACCGTGAAATTAATTTAACAAGTAGTGTAGTAGCCGCTCCGTAAATTATACGCGTAGAAGTAACTTTACCGTGGGCATTCGGACCAAAAATGTTTCGGATTATTTTCAAAATGGCTACGTCGCCGCGTCGTTGCCCTTTACGCCGACTACGCGTTTTCATACAAATCGGAAGTCCGAGTTTGACTAACCCCTGTTTTCACCACCTCCAGTTACCTGAAATCCGATAGTTAACTTTCGGCTACATGCAATATTTGTATGATGTAACTGAAAGATAACTTTGGGATTTTTGTTGCTGGAGGTGGTGGAACCGGGCGTTAGACAGCTTGAAGAAGACCACAGAATATCTAGTAAAAACTTGCTTGTATGGAGTTTGACGTTTGACCACACTGAGTGGTCAGTCTGAGTTCTCACCTAAATTGGCGTTTACGGCAAACCGATCGACTGGCGTTTTTCGTAAAAACGTCAAACTCCATACATTTTTTTACTAGATATTCTGTGGTTTTACTAGATATGCTGTGGTTTTACTTCTTCAAGCTGTCAAAGTCAAACTCGGTCTTCCGATTTGTATGACAACGCGGAGTCGACGTAAACGGCAACAACGACGTATTTACGCCTATGGCGTATGACGCCTATGGTGGATCATGTCATCCGACAAACCAAGGCGGCACGCGCTCTCCTGAGACCGGTCATCTCATCAAGACTGCCGTTGAGAGCGAAGCTGAGGATCTACAAAACGTACGTCCGCTCGCGACTCACCTATGCAGCCCCAGCATGGTATGTGCTAAGCTCAGCCACTCAGAGGAAGAGAATCCAGGTACAGCAAAACGTCACCCTCCGCATGATAGTGGGGGCCGGGCGCTACGTCAGAAATGACGTAATCGCCAACGACGTGCAGATGCCAACGGTGGAGGAATTTATTGTGAAGCTCGCGCGCCGCATGTTTGAGCGCGCTGATGCTTCACCACATCCACACCTCACCAATCTTGCCCCCCTGCACGCACGGCCGCCCGAAGGACGCCCGCTGCCCCGAGAGCTGCTGCTGCACTCCCCGTCGTTCGGCCAGGAATGACGTGGTTGAATGTAGCGCCTGCCCGATGGCTCGAGGAAATGATGCCCAGCCCGCCGCTAGCTCATAGCGGCTGACCAAGGACCGGCACTGCAGAGCATGCCGAGAAGCAGTCCGGGTAATAGGGGATACCCTCAGGCCCGTACCTGCACACATACCGTGCAGAAGACCCCCCCAGACGAACGCGGAGTCGACGTAAACGGCAACAACGACGTATTTACGGCAACGTTGAGTAAGCTGTCAAATAAAACTCGCACTCACAAATGATAGTTCGCTTAACGCCCAATGCGCGCGCTCTTCAATTTCACCATACATTTGAAAACGCCGATGATCGGTTTGCCGTAAACGCCAATATAGGTGACAACTGGGACTTCGGGTACTGACTGTTTATCAGACCATTTCAAAATACGCCCTTAGTTTACTCGTACACATAAATAAAAAGGGAGGAGATATGGCATCGAGCGGACCTGCTATGGGGCCCGCTGCCTCCAATTTTCTTAAACTACCAATCTAACTTAAACGTGCATGCCACATGCTAACATAGTCGCAGACGTATTGGAGGGTTTGTGTAGGTGGGAACTGACTTGACGATCGCATGTTTAGAGCACAGTCGCGCGCGGTGCCGATGTTTCGACTGTGTGTTATACGACGTGCCACCGGATTCCCAAACAATTATATGGTCATTTTGACAATATAGTGAAGACGCGATATCGACCGCTGGCCCTGTCCATCCTTTCTCTTCAGTGCTCATACCCCTCCGAATGCGGCCCGCGCGCCCTTGATAGAGACTAGTGATATTAACGTATTGGTATTCCGCAGAGACATTCTGGCAAGTTGGCGGCCCCTCACGATGCAGCCCGCGCGCCCTCGATAGAGACTAGTGACAATTACTGTATTTGTTATTCCGCAGAGACATTCCGGCAAGCTGGCGGCCCCTCCGGACGCGGCCCGCGCGCCCTCGATAGAGACTCGTGACATTAACTGTATTAGTTATTCCGCATAGACATGCCGGCAACTGGCGGCCCCTCCGAAAGCGGCCCGCGCGCCCTCGATAGAGACTAGTGACATTAACTGTATTGGTTACTCCGCAGAGACATTCCGGCAAGCTGGCGGCCCCTCCAGACGCCGCCCGCGCGCCCTCGATAGAGACTAGTGACATTAACTGTATTGGTTATTCCGCAGAGACATTCCGGGAACTGGCGGCCCCTCCGGACGCTGCCCGCGCGCCTTCGATAGAGACTAGTGGTATTAACTGTATTGGTTATTCCGCAGAGACATTCCGGCAAGCTGGCGGCCCCTCAGGATGCGGCCCGCGCGCCCTCGCTAGCAACGCGCGCCACAAGGAACGTCGGCACACTTACAGGTCAGCTAACCATCTAATCATGCATTACCTTTTAGTTTCGTATATAAGGTGAGTTTAAAATAATCTACAAGCCTTATAGGGTTGATTCAGTATATGATATAGAACAACTTTTGCTAAGAATGGAGGTATGTAATTTTTTTTGTTCCATTTTAATTTTTGAGAAATTTAAACAGTATGTTCTTCCCAGTATTTTAAACAACTTTTGCGAAGAAACTATGCACCTATCTGTAATGGTTTCCAAGAAAAAAAAATTATTAAAGTGCACTAACTCTTCAACTACCTAATTAAAAATATAGGTCAACCACGGGTCATTGACCCAACCGTGACCCACTGACACAAGACAATTCTCCGCCGCCGCCGCCGCGTGCGCAGACAAGTTATTCTGTGGCGCAGACAGAAGCCCCGCCACCCCATCTCCCCCGCCGCCGCTGCCGCCCCTCTCACTGAAGGACGTTTGTTTTCGTTTTGAAAGCAATTAGTATGTCAAGGTCCATGACGCGCATCGGACCTGAGTATCACACGTGAGTGAATTTAAGTGAAGCGAGTGCCGATCGGGCGAAAAAGGACATGCATGCTTGTGTACATACCTACATTACAGCCGCTCCGACCAAATCCATAGCCCGGCGCGGCGTACGTCAGCGTGGGGTAGGTAAAATAGACTCTGCCGCCGCGCGCCGCCTCCGCGCCGCCGGCCGGCGCGGCGCGGAACCTATTTTTCAAATAGGCAGTTTGAAGAGTTAGTGCACTTTAATAATTTATTTTCTTGGAAACCATTACCGATAGGTACATAGTTTCTTCGCAAAAGTTGTTGACGATACAGGGAAGAATGTAATGCATAAATTTCTCAAAAAATAAAATGGAACAAAAAAAATTACATGCCTACATTCTTAGCAAAAGTTGTTCTATATCAGATACTGAATCAACCCTATAAGGCTTGTAGATTATTTTAAACTCACCTTATATATTATTCGGGACATACATTTTAAAAGGTTCTTTTAGATTGTATTGTCCCATGCGTTTTCCGATTCTAAAATTATCAAAATTACAGAACGTTTAGGCTGAGCTCTGCGACGAGGTACAGCTTTACATCTTTTCTTATGTAAGTGGATATCGATCACTAAGAACACACCTACTGACATGAGATTAGGCTAACACACTGCTTGTGAACCATGACATAACCCTATCTGCATTGCACGGCTGCATTAAACAAGATGGAAAACACGGACGGTATCATTGTCCCCACGACCATCTTAATTTCAATTCGACGTTATTTTAATGATGGTACTAACCCGGGCAGGATTAATCCTACCACCTAGTAAACCAACACTTTAACGTGAAATCCGCTCTACGGCTCAAACGGTCATATGTAAATCGAAAACCCGTCCGCGCCCAGTTTTGTTACCCGAGGCTGGTGGCCTCGGTATCTCAGTTAATCACCTTTCATGGTCTATCCCTAAAGTACACGCGTACTCGACTAGATTAAGCTACACCAACCTAAAGCACCCTCGACCTAAAATTAATTATTGAGCATATGCCTGCCTAACCTAGCAATATGCTAACCTAACCTAACCAGGTTTTACCTTATCTTTCAATCACTTTCCAATTCCAAATTCCAATCCTGCACCGAGTGCGGTGATTGTCTGAATTGGAAGATGTAAAATACACGCAGTTATATTAAGGTGGCCCAACCCGGCGGGACTAACTCATTCGCGGGCACGGTACAAAACCGTGCTGTTGCGCTCTGGGACCTTCTCTGTTTCAAAGAAAAAGACAGGCTCCTTGATGAGGAAGATGCAACATTTTCACAAAAAAGATAATGTGCATGGTGCATGATTTGGTAAGATTTACGAAAATTTTTATTACAAAACGACTTATAGCTAAAAGTAAACCACGACCGCTGTAGTCAAAAATCTAACAAAAACCAAATAAATTATAAATCTTGATTAAATAAGCTATGTCTTATGACTAATCTTTTTAAGATGTTCTTACTTTATCATTGCGTAATCCACCTCCAAATTTATTGTATAAAACGCTCGAAAAATTCGAACTTTCGGACCTTCTAACTTAGAATGCAAACACAATTTTACAATGCCAACGGTCATCAGACATCTAGTTCGATCAAATAAAGCCATTTTGAACAAAATTTGGGATCTTTGACAAGATATATGGGCGTGATCTTCTTTCCCCTTTTGTATTGGGAGTTGAGCGGGATGGGCATCCTTAAGTTGCAGTTTGACCGTCATTCCATGAATGGCGGCACAATAAGTGCCGGCCGACCTGACGACGCAGCATCAATGTATCTTATGATTGGGCAGCTACGGGCACATTTTCCATAATCGATGTCTAGACTATAAGCAGTGCAGTCTAGATATTGAGAGGGCGCGGTGTGCATACTTCCTGCAGTGCGGGTCACTCACCTCGAACCTCGATTCGTCTCTGCACCGTCGCCCCCCTGTCTACCACTTCCATGCCATAGAGTAGCGTCATCCATATAGCGGCAGCGATAATACACTGATGTAAGGACGCGCAACCTTTTTTGTCAGCCTCAGTGGCCCAGTGGCGCGACACTTCGGCGATCGCTCTCCGAAGTTAAGCAACGCTGGGTCCGGTCTGGTCTTGGATGGGTGACCAATCGACCGTTGAGAGAGGCTGGCCGTGGTTCGGATTCCACGTTAAGCTGTAGGTCCCCTTCCTTACTTACTAGGTGGTAGGGTTTATCCCGCCCGGGTTGGTACCATCGCATTGGATGAACGATGGTCGAAGCGGCAATGAAAATTGTCCGTGTTTTCCATCCAGTTCAATGTAGCCGTGCAATATAAGGAAGGTCCTGGCATGGCACCTAGTTCCCATGTGGTGTGTTGGGCTAATACCATGACAGAACTTGTGGTATTAGCCATCCATGTCCAGTCACATAAAAAAAAAAAAAACGTTAAAATGTCAAACCCATGCAAGTTTTACTACTTATTGTGTGGTGTCCGGAACAATCCGGAAAAATTAAAATCGGATTACTGATTTGTATGAAAACTCCGGCGTTAATGACATTTGAAAACGCTAGTCGATCGGTTTGGCGTGAACGCCAAATTTAAGTCTGACTGGGGGTGCAGTTCTTACGTGGCGTTAGAACTCGAGAGCGTCAGGACTGACCGAATTAGTAAGAAAACTGACTGGACGACCCTACCATCAGAATATTAGGTGGGCCTTCCCGTTCATCTCCCCAACAACAACAAACGTGGAAAGCAGCATATTTCTTGTCAGAGATCCAAAATTATACTCAAAACAACTTTATTTGATCGAACTGGATGTCTGATGACCATTGGCATTGCTTATGGAGCAGAATCGGACAAGTGCCTTAACGATTATTGATACATTTCCCGGCGTGTGCGTGAATGGAAGGGCGGGGGTGGGGGGCGCGCGGGAGCAACCTGGCGGCGCGCCAGCCCGCTCTATTCTGGGAGGCCGGCGCGGCGGTGGGCAGGGCGGGCGGGACCAGCGTTGCCGATCGCACCCCGATTCCCCGAACTGCGGGGAATTTGAAATTTTCTGGGGAAAATGGTGGATGGCAAGCGTCGGCGAATTGGCCAATCCGCAGGGATTTCAGATTAATTTTTGATCATTCCAAAAATAACCGGAATATTTAACCTTAATGGGGACAAAATTTGATTTCGTCATTGGCTGAATGACCTTTTTTTATGCTCATTCGAAATATATTACTGATTTCACTATCCCTCGAAAGTATTTTGGACGGCCGCGCCGTCGGCTCCACCACCTTATTTTTCTCATTCGAAATGTTCAATGAAACCTTGTTTTTTTCCGGATTTCGGGGAATTTGAGGAGTTGTAATCGGCAACGCCGGGCGGGACGCGCGCGCAGTGTACCGCCGCGACCCACCGCCACCGTCGCGCTGCGCCCGAGTCGCGGCCCGCGAACCCTTCACAATCTACTTTCTCTATCGTCTCTATCTCCACTTACTAAACGTTGCATTGTAGTAAAAAGTAACCACTTGTTTAATCTATTTTGTAGCTGACCTTGTGTTTGATTTGCACTAAAAAGGGCGACGGCCTTGACCCTCCGGCTCGGTTCACGCATTGCAGTGTTTGTGATAAGTCTGTCGGTGCATGAATATCGCTCAGGAAACTAGGATTGTATTCAAAACGGTAACACGTTAGCATACCAACCGGGTCAATCGTATATTGACAAGTTTAAAATTACATAAAGTTTTATCGAATTACATTTTCCTTGCTCTCGTTTCTGAATTTCCATCAGCGCTATCGAATACTTCTGACTTTTCTAACCGCGTTTAATAACTTGATAGGTATCCTCAAAATCCCAAAAACAAACGTCATCTCGTTACACCAGTAAGGGGAGAAAATTCTAGATCCCTTTTACTCTAAGGACGACGTTAATATCACGGAAAGGAATGGCGGAATTGTCTCTGTTTTAGAGACAAATTGATGTCACACGGGACTGTACAACGTGACATCTTAAGGTGGCCCATTCCGCTCAACTCCCCCATACAAACGGGGAAAGAAGATCACGCACATATTACTTGTCAGAGATCCCAAATTTTGCTCAAAATAGCTTTATTTGATCGAACTAGATGTCTGATGACCGTTAGCATTGTAAAATTGTGTTTGGTTTCTAAGTTATAAGGTCCGAAAGTTCGGATTTTTCGCGCGTTTTGATACAATAACTTTGGAGGTAGATTACGCAATGATAAAGTAAGAACATCTTAAAAAGATTAGTCATCAGACATAGCTTATTTAATCAAGATTTATAATCCATTTGGTTTTTGTTAGATTTTTGAATACAGCAGTCGTGGTTTACTTTTAGCTACAAGTCGTTTAGTAATTAAAATTTTCGTAAATCTTACCAATTAATACACTATGCACATTGTCTTTTTGTGAACATGTTGCATCTTCCTCATCACGAAGCCTGTCTTATTCTTTGAAACAGAGAAGGTTCCAGAGCGCAACAGCACGGTTTTGTACCGTGCCCGCGATTGAGCTAGTCCCGCCGGGTTGGGCCGCCTTAAAATCGCGAATCAAGCATCGACAGTACTAGCACGAGCCTGCTTCGCATACGCACGTAATGAGTTCATGTTTAAGATTAGAACAGTTTTTTTTCGCGCGCGTCTTCTTTGTGTAGGTCATTTATCAACTCCAACGTCGACGAACTAGAAAATATAATTTCTCGATGGAGAAATAAAGATGTGCGTGTATTGACATCGAGTAGCGACATCTATAACGGTATTCAGAACAAATGTCGAGTACTTTCAGGCGATTTTTTTACCCAAATTATACAACTGCATCACCCTAGACGGCACGGCACACATTAGAATTCGACCCACATACGTTTTCCTTGCAAATGCCAATGCCTACTGTGGCGCCGAGGATGATGCGATCCGTACATTTTAGTCACGTTGTAGCTTAAGCCCCAGATATCAAATTATCGTATCTTAGAATAAAAAAACATTACATCTGATACAGAAATTTAAATCGATATTCCTTTCTGTCAATATGTCGACCTTGAAGTAAAATGGACGAATGGGGAAGTATTTTTTTCTCATTCCATTTCAACTATTTGAAAATATACGACCGAAATAGTTCCAATATCCGTGTCAAAATGCGCCCTCGGGCCCCGATCCACCGCGTTGCAGCACCCGCCCTTCACTTAGCGTTCATTTTCGACTTAGCGTTCTTTCTGATATTGTCTTCTCTGATTTTTTTGCTCGGATACTAAGGGTCATAGCGTGACGATTAATCGTCTATAACATTCCTTGGGTTATCAAATGCAAACATATTTTTTCAAATCCGACCGGTAGTTCTAGAGATTTTCGAGTTCCAACAAAAAAACATACAAACTCTTCACCTTTTTTATTAATGAACATTCCAACTTTTCACCTTTTTTATTTATAAACACACAAACTCTTCACCTTTTTTATTTATAAACATACAGACTCTTAACTTTTTTTATTAATAAACATACAAACACTTAGCCTTTTTAATTAATGAACATTCCATCTTTTCACCTTTTTTATTTATAAACATACAAACTCTTCACCTTTTTTATTAATGAACATTCCAACTTTTCACCTTTTTTATTAATGAACATTCCAACTTTTCACCTTTATTATTAATAAACATACAAACTCTTCACCTTTTTTATTAATGAACATTCCAACTTTTCACCTTTTTTATTTATAAACATACAAACTCTTTACCTTTTTTATTAATAAACAAACAAATGATTCAGCTTTTTTAAATAAGTCCATAATATGCATTCACCAGGAAAGAAGATGTGGCACGGGAAAGGCAAATGACGAATTATTCAAATATATACCTGCTAACGTAGCGTAGGCAGTGACGATAGCCCATTGACTTATATATTACTACGTACGATAGCCATTGAAAGTGAAACAGCAATGACAGCGGCATTATTATATGTTGTTACATGGGTGTGTGGCGAATAGCGCGTGAGGTCACGCGATGGCCCGCGCTCCACGCTGCTTCACTTCGCCTCACCCGCGCCCTTGCTCGCGCGGCACGAATACGGCGCGGCGTCGGAACGGTACGGTCAGTCCGAGTTCTCACCGAAGTTGGCGTTTACAGAACTTCGAATTTACGGAAACATGCATATCCCTACAAGTTTTACTACTTATTCTGTATTTTTATTTCTTCAAGCTGTCAATTCAAATCAAACTCGGACTTCGGATTTGTATGAAAATGCGGAGTCGGCGTATACGGAAACGTCAATGTATTGACGGCGGAGGCGGTGGCGATTAGTAATCTGTCAAATAGGACTCTTTAATTCTCAATACATATGAAAACGCTAGCCAATCGGTTTGGCGTAAACGCCAATTCAGGTGAAAAGTCTGACTAGGGCTCTGCTTTGTATTCGTATTTACGTAGGTGTGTTCATTTTCAAGATGTCGTGCAATGGTGAATATCGTTAGAGTGGTCGGAACACAATTTTTATTTTACATGATGACATGGATGGCTAATCTCACACCCACATCCATGATATTAGCCCAACACACCGCATTCCCGAATTTTCATTGCCGCGTCGATCATCTTTTAGTTAGGCCCTAGGTGAAGGGGGCTTACAGTGTGCAATTACTTTATCACCGACTTAAAAAGATGCTTAAATATTAAGAAATTGTACATAATTAGTTAGTGTTAAAATAGCTTGTCGTACATTAATTAAAAGTAACCAATTATTTTTTGCTTTTTAGTTCCGTTTTTTTTTATGGCGGTCCTTTTTTTATTTAAAAATATTTTTTTAGATTTACATTACCTCCAACAGTCGGTGGTGGTCCATGGCAAGACCAACATTTTGTCAAATGGTCCGTCATAACTAAATGGCGGCACTAACTCAATCGCGGGCACGGCACAAAACCGTGCTGTTGCGCTCTGGGACCTTCTCTGTTACTAATGATAAAATATGACAAATCCGAGTGCAGTGTACTGTCTATGGATGATGAATAAACAATAAACAATAAACAATAAAGAATAAGACAGGCTCCGTGATGAGGAAGATGCAACATGTCCACAAAAAAGACAATGTGTATAGTATATGAGTTGGTAAGCTTTACGAAAATTTTTATTACAAAACGACTTATAGCTAAAAGTTAACCACGACCGCCGTAGTCAAATATCTAACAAAAACAAAATAGATTATAAATCTTGATTAAATTAGCTATGTCTGATGACTAATCTTACTTTATCATTGCGTAATCTACCTCCAACGTTATTGCATAAAACGCGCGAAAAATCCGAACTTTCGGACCTATAACTTAGGAACCAAACACAATTTTACAATGCCAACGGTCATCAGACATCTAGTTCGATCAAATAAAGCTATTTTGAGCAAAATTTGGGATCTCTGACAAGTAATATGTGCGTGATCTTCTTTCCCCGTTTGTATGGGGAGTTGAGCGGGATGGGGCCACCTTAAGAACCACTGGCGTAGACGCACAAGAAAATAGTTCTCCGATGACCCCGGTTAGTTTGACGAGTGGTAAATATTGTATAAACAATATTGGCGCCCGCTGTGCCCGAGCGTAAGTGGAATACAGTGACCGCATTACCAGTGCTAAAAACACAAGCGAATAAATATAGCGACCGAATTGAAAGTAAAGTGGACTAAAACTGATGTATTTGTTTTCCTTCAGACGAGAATACAAGTGTGAGTCTCTTTTCAACTCTCTGAACTGGACTGGACTTCTTGTCACCTCTTTATTTAGAACTTCATCTTTAGTTTTTTTAGGGTTCCGTTCCCAAAGGGTGCCAACGGAACCCTATTACTAACGCTCCGCTGTCCGTCCGTCCGTCCGTCACAGGGCTGTATCTCATGAACCGTAATAGATAGGCAGCTGATTTTTTTACAGAGTGTGTATTTATATTGCCGCTATAACAACAAATAGGTAACATTTAAAAATAATAATAATTCATGGGGGTCCCCATATAAAAATTCGTGATTTTTTTGTTAAATCTTGTTCGATGGTACGGAACCCTTTCTGTGCGAGCCCGACTCACACTTGGCCGGTTTTCTTTGTATTTTTTTTCTATGTAAATGGACATAGATGTCAACCACGCGTACTGTCATGATATTAGCCCAACTCACCCAATGAGAACTAAGTGACATGCCAGAAACTTCCTTATTTTACACGACTTTATTGAAATGGACGGAAAACAGGTCATTGTCGCTTCGACCATCGTTCGTTCAATGCGATGGCATCCACTCGGGCGGAATTAACCCTTCCACCTACAATTTTACGTGACATCAGAACCACCAACGATTGATCGCCTCTTCCGACATGCACGGGAATAAATGCAATGTGTCCACATGTATTCTGTTACGTACACTCACGTTAATTCACGCCGCACAAAATGGTATGGAATTGGCGGAATTAAAATACATAGCATACATAAATAAGAAATTAACGCATATTTTTTCTGTGATGTCCGATAAAAGAAAATACCGTTAAGGGCCTGGTACTAGCCAAATCGCAAAGTTAGACGAGGCACCCCAAGTTAACTAACTAAGTCTGACGATTATAAGTGTCATTCTTACAATATATGATTCCTTGTCTAGGAATTGAATTATTTTCGTTAATGTATGTTTCCTTTTTCTATACAAAATACATTGCGGAAACGGTGTCCATTTCCGAACTTTTTTGACTAAATGTAGAAATCTAAAAGCAAATGGAATTTTTTGTTTATGCATATATGCTGTTTTTGCTTATATCTAGAAATCTAATTACTTTCAGATTTCTAATGAGAAAAATTAACTTTTTTATTTTTATTATTATTTAAATAAATGATGGAATAAAAAAATATTAACAATCCATTATCAGTCTGGAGTTCTATTTGGATTTGCTGAAGCGTTTCACTACATATTATTACATTTGTTATAAAGTGCATTTGTATGGCGCGAGTAGTTGGCTAGTCCTAGCGCCTTAACCCGGACGAATAAAGTATTTATTTATGTTATTTATTTATTTATGAAAAATTAACAGCTATACATTTACATTTGCGTTACACATAAAACAAATTATCCAGAGCTAATGAAGGAGTTTCACCTTTTATAATAAAAAAAAAATAGGTACATAAAAACCTGACCCTGCAACTAAAACTGAATGCATTCTGTGATGTCCGATAAAAGAAAACACCGTAAACCCTGACCAATAAAGTATTCTGTGATGGCCGATAAAACAAAACACCGTAGACCCTGACGAATAAAGTATTCTGTGATGTACGATAAAAGCAAACACCTTAAGGGGAATAAATACCTATATATGAACGTTTTTCTGAAGTCGATTACAGTAAAGTCTTTGGTTGTTAAACATTGAAAAAATACTGAGCCTATAGAACGTACGTTTGCCAATGTACACATCCCCATTTTGTCCAAAACACTTGGGTAATCATCGAAATTAAAAATATTTCTTATTAGGACCTTTTTTACCATTGAAAGCCATTTTTTCTGCTATCTTTCTATTTAAAAGAATGAAATTAAAAAAATCTTATAGCTTTCAGCCATAATGAGGTACACCTCCATCCCCCTTGCTGTTAAAAAATCTTCTTATTTTATTTTTTGTCAAAATCAGACTACGGAGACGGAGCGTGCAAAACGTGCGTACCCTCCCACTGACATGATGGCACTGGCTAGATTCCGCCGCGCGCATTCTTGACTTTACGCTATGGGATATAGACGCCTTAAAACATAAAGATTTCTGTGAATCCGATAAAAGAAAACACCGTAAATTCGCAATGGTACCTGACATGGATGAAATAATTATTTTACCTATTGGTAAAAAGACTAAACATAGACTAAAATACCGACCGAAGTTTTCCACATGTAAATTTTCAGCTGGTGTAATACATAATCGGTTCACGTCGGTATACCGCGACAAGCAGAGTGTGGCCTTCGCCGCTTGAAACGTAATGGCTGTCACTCTGTGGTAATGGTGACATAAGTCTTGCAGAATACGTAGGTACCAACATTCACATTGTGTTGTCCCGTGGTGTTGTCGGTCCGGTGTAGTCACATGACCCCCGACGCGGACGGCAGCGCGTCGCGTGCCCTGCTGTGGCGAACTCGCTATCGCTTCGCTGCCAATAAATACACTGACGACAATGCTATATTTGTGGCACCTACTAAATAGTCCCGAACCGAATGACCCCTTCGTTCCTATCGGCTCGCTGCTTACTTGGACCTTTCGCGACACGTTGAAATCGAGGCTGGTACAGGTCGCAGCAATTTACTGGAACATGTCAGCCTCGGTTGCCCAGTGGTGCGACGCCTTGCGATTCGATAAGCTGGGCGAAGCACCTTTGTGCGCGGTTGGGTTCTGGATGGAAGACCATTTTCAACTGTCAAGGCTGGCCGTGGTTCTGATTCCACGTAAAACTGCACGTCCCCCTTCCCCTACTAGGTGATAAGGTTGGTACCATCCCATTGAATGAACGATGGACGAAGCGCCTATTAAATTTGTCCATGTTTTCATTCCAGTGCAATGTAGCCTAGTAATATAAGGAAGGTCCTGGCATGACACCTAGTTCCGATGTGGTGTATGGTCAGTTTTGTATTAGCCATCCATGTCCAGTTTCATAAAAAACCCAACCCCGTGAAACCTGCACAAAATATTAAAAAAAAAAATCTCCGGGGGCCGAGTATCGAGTATCAGTTGAGCGGCTAGTAGTTCAGAGGCGCGTGGACTTCCATGCCAGAGGTCATAGGTTCAAATCCCGGCACTGTTCATGGATCACTTTATTTCTCTTTCTGAGTTGAATAAGTGCATTTCGTTACGAATTCGAACTGTTCCATGGTTCAGAAGGTAAAACTATAGGCCCCTTCCCCTTCTAGGTGTTAGGGAGGGGGGGGGGGGATCACAAGCGATGTTACCAACCCGCCCGGGTTGGTAACATCGCTTGGGATGAAAAGATAGTCGAACCGGCAATTAAACATTGTCCGTGTTTTCCGTTCAGTTCAGGCACCAAATTTTTTCGGGAATGCGCTATCCATGTCCACTTGATGTTTTTTGAGAGTACCTGTGGCACAGAATAAGCAAGAGGCCTGTGGTTGCGTTGTCTCCGACGTGAGTACGATTTAAAAGCTTCAGCCATTAAAGCTCTGCATGAAGCTTTTGCCCAGTAACATTATTGGAAAGCCGTAGTTGAAAACGTCGACCCAGAGGCCGACAGAGAGTAATGGGGAAGGCGTATCCAATAGCGGGTTGCTCCAACAAACAATAAACTTGCTAATATGACTTATGACCGTGATAACGCTAGTTATTCGCTTCGGATAGCTTCAGGCTCGGTACGCACGTACCTACGGCAGAGAATGTGGCACACCGATCGCGGTGCACTACACAGTGAGCGAAAGTATTTTGCAAGGTCACTGCATGTGGTGTCTCGTCTACTTTGAATGTTAACAATTTACCAGATCTAAAAGGACAAACTGTTTGGTAGTGTAAGTAGTCGTTCCTGTAATGATTGCCGAACGGCTTCATGGTAGCAAGGAGACATCAACAAAATGTTTGGGTTCGAATTTTGGATTTTCAGAGACCATTCCTGTAGTTCTATTCTTGAAATTCCGTGCTCAGGAATCTAGAGCCTTTCAGACGACCTGTCAGACCGGTTTTCTCGACGGAAATAATCCGAAGCAAAGTAAATCAATGATTCAAGGTTTAAGGCTCTGGCAACCGCTATAACAGCGGTTTTCTCGTTTGAAAGGTTCTCGATTCCTGAGCACGGAATTTCAAGAATAGAACTACTAGTGGCACCTAGTTCTCATGTGGTGTGTTAGGCTAATATCTGACGGCCAGTTGGGTATTAGCCATGGCCAGTTACATAAAACAACTGTCTGCTGACTACGATGCTTTTTTTAAATGTAATTTGGCCGTATACGTAGATTTTCCTATGCACCATCCACTAGTCTCATAAGGTTCTGCGGAAGAGTCGACGACCAGGCGAGGCGGAGGCGCTGTAAGACGCATCCTAAAAATAATCTAGAAGTGCGCTTTTTTGTAGTTTTACCGCATACGTTTTGTCACTGCGAATGTAATCGCAAGAGCATGAATGAGCGCGAATGTGCTCTCGAAACGCATTCGCCCAGGTCGATTTACACAAGACATACCGTACAAAACGTCTGAGACTGTGTTTGCGCGTGACTTGCATGTATGAGTCGGGTTCGTAGTATTAGAAAATTGACGACAGCTGCAGCGGGAGCACAAAAGAACGATTTCTCGTTTCCACTCGCACGAAATGCGAAACAAAAGCACATTTATCGATCGATACAGCCATATCGTTGAGTTTATCTCCTTTTTGTATTTGAAATCTTCAACCCTTTCAACAGCCCCGCGCTCTGCACCGACAGCTGCCAAAGACATAAGGTTTTTGCTCAGCATATGCAAACAAAGGTACCGCTTCATCGCACTTCTAGCTTGTTTACTGTTGTGGGGGCTAGATTTATTCTGTCTTATCACAGAATAAGTCTGTAGCGACGCGGCGGTGATAAATATTGCGGTGTCATTGATCTGAGGCCCTGGCTATAACTATGTTCAGCTGTTTTTAATGAACGTGCGTTCCGTCCGGACCAATGTATTTTTATTAAAAGTATTAGGAATTTAATTATGATTTTTATCGATACCAAAATAATATATTATCTACAAATAAAGGTGGTTGAATGCATGGAGGTGAATAATTTACTCAACTCCGTGGTTGAATGGATCAAACTTGAACAGAGCGGTCAGTCTGAGTTCTCACCTAAATTGGCGTTTACGTAACTCCTAGATATTCTGTGGTTTTACTTCTTCAAGCTGTCAAAGTCCAACTCGGACTTCCGATTTGTATGAAAACGCGGAGTCGACGTAAACGGCAACGTCGACGTATTTACGGAAACGTTGAGTAAGCTGTCAAATCAAACTAGGACTCGCAAATGGTAGTTCGCTTAACGCCCACTGCGCGCGCTCTTCAATTTCTCCATACATTTGAAAACTCCAGTCGATCGGTTTTCCGTAAACGCCAATTTAGGTGACAACTGGGACTTCGGGTACAGGCAGTATTTCCTTCTTCAAACATGGTGTGAAAAGAAGCACCTGGCCGGTCGGCATGGTTTTCGCACCCCCTCGTGTAAGTACGAGAACCCATGGGCGTCGTCAGGACCCTCTTATGTGAAGGTCTTGGGTACGCCATATTCAGCTCTTAACATAGAAAAAAACGAACGGATCTGACAAAATTATATGGGTTTCTTAGTAGCACGAAGTCCTTCTTAAAAACACTTGTGAGACATGACATTTCTGAATTGGCCTATCGGCGCATGCCATTTTTTGCCCTTTCTTATCTATCGATCAATACCTAACCAACCACTAGAATTGCGATTAAAACCTGAAACGCACATTTCCCAAGTCCGTGCAGAGATAAGGTATACAATTGATTTTAAATTACTAAAACACTGACATACATGCATTCAAAAATGTGTTTCAGTTTAGGGGTTATCTCAGTAGATTAGAACAATATAGATTGCAATTTTTTTGGTGTCACATGTCTGTAGGGCGATAAAGTAGACATTGTTTTCCTTTTTATGTAGCACACATTCATATGATCACACTCATGTGCTGTTACAAATTGTGTAAGTAAACATTGTTCCAATACCTATGTATATGCGTACATTAGTTGATTATTATATTGAGTACAAGGATTACCAAGAAACTATACTTGTGAGGTCATTGTTTGGCTGCTCAACTTTATCGCGACTACATCTAACCATAATAAAGTACAGAATAACTGGAACGCTTAAAATCTGGCTTGTTTCAAATTGGCTCTCGCCGAGAACGCCGCGTGAACCGTTATCTACGTCCTTCTACGTTGCCGTCGTCCTGTTTATCTATCTATCCATCCACCTCGTTCAACGAACTGCCGGCGAACGCACGCGCTTTCTTCCTTCGGATTCATCCAAAGTGCCTCGACTACGGACAGGACACCGGGACACACAGTGCTCAGTGTGCGTCGTGTGATGTGACAGTGCGCACGTCGTGTATAGCCGGAGTGCGCGCGCGGCGGAGATGAGCGGTGCGCGCGCGCGGCCGCGACCGCGCAGGCGCGACGAGCTGCTCGACAGGAAGCAGGAGCTGCTGTTCTCGTGGTCCCACGGTGAGTGCCTCCGCGGCCGCCGGATGAGCTAATCTGCGGCTATTTGCGCTTTGTAACGAACATGCGGTTCGGCAGAGCTGGCGTTGCGTTTTGTGGACAAAGTGATCCACTACAACGACTCGCAATAATATATGTAGCTCACCCCACGGGAGTTAAGATTCGCCGCCGACACCCTTTGACTATCGATCGTGTCTGGTTGAGACTGCGGCGCGGCTGGATACGAAACCCCGCTACCACGGCCGCCGCCACCGTATTGTCTACGTCTCGTTGGGTAGTAGGAGGCCAGCTGCATTCATTGATGCATTGCTTGAGAGGTGCGTCGCGCGGGTCGCTTATGAATGAACTGCCGACAGACACCGCCCGCGCGCGCCACTTGCCATCCACAATCTTCATTCTTCAAATCTCCTAATTGATTCTCCTTCAATTAGGAAAGTAGCAAAATGAATGTGGCCATTGGCAATATGAATTTGGAAATATGAAGTGCCTCTTAAAATATAAACACACAATTTTGGTAGTTTAGGATACTGGAAATTACTTGTTTGTCAATCCCAATGGTGGTTCCCAACTCAAGGTAGGTACCTCCAATTCCGTTCGAGGCTGTTCTTTCTCTTACGCTTACCAACGCACAAAGGGATTATCCCTAGGATGTAATCGGTACACACTCTAATGCTGGGTTGCACCATCGCTGATTAAAGTTAATGTTATTGTGAAGATTTATCTATCCTTAGTTACTGACGTAAGTAAAAACCGGCCAAGTGCGAGTTGGACTCGCACACGAAGGGTTCCGTACCATCGTACAAGATTAAACGTTTTTTAATTTTAACTATTTGTTGTTATAGCGGCAAAATAAATACACAATCTTTGAACATTTCAGCTGCCTACCTATTACGGTTCATGAGATACAGCCCTGTGACAGACGGACGGACGGACAGCGGAGGCTTAGTAATAGGGTTCCGTTTTCACCCTTTGGGTACGGACCCCTAAAAGAAGGAGATGGATATACCTATCTTAACAATTAACATTAACGTGCACCAGAGATGGTGAACTCCAGCATAAGATGATTACAAATCCTTAGCATATGTTAAATGTGGTGCAACTGTGGTTAAAATAAGTATCTGCCGATGATACCTACATACCTATGTTGTTTTTATTTCGTCGATAGTTGGGTTTTTAACTAGCAGATGTAAACTAACGTTTACTTATTGTATGTTTTTAATGACAACACATAGTGTAGTGACAAAGAGATGAATTACATCATTGACGGATTCAATAAGAACCCAATTACAAAAATAAATTTCGCCGACTCCCTCCCGTCGCGTGACGTGTTCTTGTTTTTGTCAACAGAGGTATGCAGCAAGAAGGTGCTAGAGGTGGAGATTGTCAGCATCCTGCAGGAACACATCTCCAAGTGTCTGCGGCGTCTACACCCTCCCTACCGCTGTGGTCGCGTGACGAGTTGTTATCGACAGGTGTGCAACGAGTAGGTGCAAGAGGTGGACATCGTCAGCCTGTCGAAGGAACAAATCCCAAAGTGCCTACGGCGCGTCGACAACCTCCCTGCGTTGTAGTCGCATGACGTGTTCTTGTTGTTGTCAAAAGAGTTGTGTAACAAAGAGGAGGTGCCAGAGGTGGAGATCGCCAGCTTGCTGCTGGAGCACATCTCCAAGTGTCTGCTCCGCCGCGCCGATACCCTGCTTGCCGTTGTGGTCGCGTGACGTGTTCTTGTTGACAGAGGTGTGCAACAACGAGGAGTTGCCAGAGGTGGGGATCGTCAGCTTGCTGCAGGAGCACATGTCCAAGTGTCTGCGCCGATACCCTGCTTGCCGATGTGGTTGCGTGACGTGTTCTTGTTGTTGTTGACAGAGGTGTGCGACACGCGGAGTTGCCAGAGGTGGGGATCGTCAGCTTGCCGCAGGAGCACATGTTCAAGTGTCTGCGCCGCCGCGCCGATACCCTGCTTGCCGTTGTGGTTGCGTGACGTGTTCTTGTTGTTGTTGACAAAGGTGTGCAACAACAAGGAGGTGCCAGAGGTGGGGATCGTCAGCTGGCTGCAGGAACACATGTTCAAATGTCTGCGCCGTCGAGCCGATACCCTCCTTGTCGTTGCGGTCGCGTGACGTGTTCTTGTTGTTGTCGACAGAGGTGTGCAACAACGAGGAGGTGCCAGAGGTGGAGATTGTCAGCTTGCTGCAGGAACACATCCCCAAGTACCGGCTGCGCGCCGACAGCTTGACACAGTTCGGAGGTGAGTGACCGATCGCATCTGTTGCATCAATGAAGTAAAAATACTGAAATGAGTTGAATATCGTTAAAAATAAACTAGCTGACTAAAGTAAATATGTGATCTAGCATTGCTTAAAATTTTTCACGTATTTTATATTTTTATTATATTTGCACGAGTAGAACCCATGGAGTGATTCCCCATAAGGAGTTTTTAGAAAATATTATGCATTATTATTTTGATTTTTACCAACCTATTGCATTGCATACTGGATCCGGAAGAAAACGCAACACAGTTACATGAAAAGAGTTGATTTAATAGAATTATTTATACGTTTTATCAATCCCCAAAACACATCATAAACCATTGCTTATGGACACTCGGCTGCCCCAATCGCAATATCGGTGGTGGTAATATTAATATAGTCGTATAATGTTTCCCGCCTAAAAGCGGCGCTGGTTTTTATACTTACTTAAATTTTTACTTTGGTGTACAAAGTTCTTAATACATTATTTTTAAAAAAAGGGAACTGAAAATACCCAATCAGGTACCTATGCTCTGTCACACGTAATTTCTATTGTGATACTTGGCTGTCCTTCACGTTAAAAGCTATCACTGTGTTTTAATTCCCTTCGGCATTCATTCACGGCACGACTTGCACTATAATGAGAGCACACGTGCTAACATCAGGCATCATAAAATGAACGCAGCCCGTGGAATGTCGCGAGCCTGCAAACACTGCAAGCGTCCGATCGAATCGAATCGTTGTTTTCTTCCGCCCGCGTTAGCGGGCGGGGGAAACGGCATTTGGCGTTTGCCTCTTGGCCGTGGTCTCATGTCGCTGCCTGCTACTGCAGGCAGGTCGATGGTGTGGCCTTGTTCAGGCCATTTTTAGATGGTGGTCTATTTTATATTGGCGCGCATCGCATCGGTAGCGTCGGAGGCGGGGGCGCACGGGTTCACACGCGTTCTTCTAATTTTAAACGTCTCGTCGCGCTTCGCTCCAGTTAGTGCTGCGTTTCGCGCTTCCGGCGTCACTTCATCTTTGTGTCGGCTCTCTGCCCATTAATACTGCCAACTCCAGCGAAGAAAGGCGTAAAAGTGATTCGGTTTTTAGTGCACCGGATGAGAGCGCGCGACTGCGAAAGAGAAATGCTATCGGGGATCGCTTTCCTGGACATCTTTCTCAAAAGAAACTTCCTTTTTAGGTTGGTTTTGTCAAAGTAGAGGAAAATCATGTAGTTAGCGGTTCATAGTCTAGACCTCAATTGCAGCAACATTCACTTAACCTTCGCTACAGTTTTAATATATAAACCCGAATACGAAAACCCGTCTCGTCGCTGCTGGCACGTCTTTGACGACTGGCCCTGCCCACATGTGGCACATGTGGTTTCGATATGTCAACACTGTCAACCGAGTTTTCTAAACATTGACCTCCCCGCGGTAATGTTTGCCTGATGCCTGACTCACACGTTTGATTCGGCGCGAGCGCGAGGGATGGCCGCTCCGCGCTCGCTCCGCATTGAACGCGCGTCGCATCAAGTTAAATATGTAACAAATTATTGTTCACTGCCATAAAACCCGCCGCGATAACATGTTGATATAGAAACTGTGAAGTCGGATCTGGTCTTAGGCCCGGGACACACATCAGGTTTTCTGATCGGATTTCCCTATATTGGGATACTAAATTGGACCATACCAGGGCCTTTCCTTTATGAGCACGGTTACATTGAACTCGGTGGAAAACACGGACGATTTTTCATTACCCGGGCCTACCGTTTTTCAGATTCCGAACCGTAGAGCAGCTCGCATTCTTATCGAAATTCACTTATCCAACTCACAAAGAGAAAGGCCTATGGGGCGAGGATTGTCGGATAGAATAGAACTTTAATACGCGGGGTATGCCCGGACTAAACCGGTTTTTGTATGGTTAATCCGGTGCTAAGCCCGTACTAAGTTTTGACAGGTTCACTCTGAATACGACTGAACACTTTTAGAAAAGCAAAAATATTGTTTCTTGTGTTGCATGGACCCCTTTCGGGTAAAAGCCTCCTCCATGGTTTTCCACTTATCTCTGTTCTTTGCAGTCTCAAGTCAATTTCGGCCCGCCACTGCCGCTGTTTCATCTAACCATCTCGTACAAAGCCGGCCTCTCACTTTGGTGGCTCGTGGTCCCGGCCAATTTAATGTTCAGTTTATCGTCATCTAAGTCGCCACAATCCATTCTGGCGGGACAACAAATAGAAGTCTGCCACTGACGGACGCGCCCACACGAATGAAACGCAAAAATCCGGACGGAAAAAATCGAATGTGTGGTGGAATCCGGAAAGGTAGTTTCCGATTGCTGATCAGGATACCTGATGTGTGGGCCTTAAACTGAGCTCGCGAAATAGAAACATCGATCGGAAAGGAGTAACGTACTAACCCCCCGGCTTTCTACCCACACTCCTTCCTCTCCTGGGGGCAGGGTGGTGGTGGCAGCCGACGACGTCTCTGTAGTCTCCATGAGATCCTTTACTAATATAATTTTGATAGGGTTGGTGGAAACACTGCATACTCCGGTGACAGGCGCTATTGGCCTTGTGTATTATCTAATGGAGGTTATGGTGTGCTAATGGAGTTATTGCTTTCACGCGGTCCTCCTTTGTCAATATTCAAAGATACAAAATTCAAATATAATTCAACACGTAGAACGTTTTCAACTTTTTGTTGCCTCTGTTGTACATACCTCGAAATACATCTTAACGTAGTTTTATAATCTAGAACAATCTTTCTTAAACTGGCCAATAAAGCCCCTTGGTGGGCGCTAGAGCCCTACAGGGAGGCGGTAAAGAGCTTAGGAAATTGGGGGGGGCGTTGAAGTGGCTCAGGGAGGCGATGGCTGACTTTAAACTAAAATGGAAACCTACCTACTAAATTAAATTTATTAAAGTTAAAATTTGATGATTGTGATTTATCATATGTGGTAAAGCTAAACATTTTGAGGGCGCTTGAAAATAATGCACTATCAAAGTGGACGGTAAACAATATAAGTTTGAAAAAAGTTTTGATCTAGAACGTTTTTTAAATGTGGACTTACAGAACGAATCCAGCTTCTATTTCTTCTCCTCAGTCAAGAAACGTCTGTATTCATCACATTCTAGCGCAAAACAAGGACTTTTTGTCAACAACTTGTTCTTCAATATTATTTGACATTTTTTTTATTCGCGACTTCACTGTAGCCTTATAGTATGAGAGCACATTACCAAAATGTGTGCCTAAGGCTGAGATAAATAGTCGTAACAGAAACTAAGACTAACCAAAATTATTACTTTGTGACGTCACTTTGCATTACTTTAGCCATTTCGTCCATACAAAATGTGTCAAAGTGACGTCACAAAGTACTACTTTTCTGTAGTCTTAGTTTCTGTTACGACTATTTATCTCAGCCTAAGAGTGCGTATACGGTTATCACCCGTAGTATAGGGAATGTATAGGGTAACGACCACGGAATATTGAGGGTAACGACTCTCTTAAAAGAAAACATGTGTAACGGGGTTGTTCGCTGTGGATGCAGGTTACGAGAACCAGGATTGGTTCATCCCGTCCCCGGCGCTGCAGGTCGGCCCGCAGGACCTCGCTCTCTCACCTGACCAGATCAGGGAGACGCTCAACTACTTCCGTGAGTACCTACAATCTATATTAAATATATCATGTAGTGCCAACTTTCCAACACAACCCAACCTGAAGGTAAGGTAACTTGTGCTCGCTGTGCTAACTGGTACTCGACGACGCCCATGGGATTTCGAACTTACAGAGGGGCTGCGAAAAGCATAACGATATTAACAATGGCTTGGCAATATTTAGGTGTAATCAGTAGACGATAACAGAGCGTCATGTTGGCAAACAAATTGTTATTTGTAGTTAATAAGTTAATATCTGATACCTAGATAGAAAAGTATGCAGACCGTGACCCTAATTTTAATAGCTTGCCGCTGAGTACCGTACTTCCATCGATCAAACAAGACGCCGAAGGTCAGCGGCAGCGTGAAGTTCGGGCGGATATTAATTCACGCGAATGTCGTGATCATTTTACTTAGCCAGAGTAGTTTTATTAATGAGAAAGGGTGAACATTCATAGGAAGGGTTATGTTATTTTCGTAGGTAGGTACGCGGAGATCGGTAGACTTCAAAGCAGAGTTTCGGCATGACTCGATTCAAGGTTTCACAGCTTGCGATTCGAAACGCGTTTCACATGTACGATGAAGCACCACTGCTGCCGAATGCTGGTGGCCCGTTGACATATATTGCTCCCAAAGCGTCGCAGTCGGATACAATTTTGTCATCCGTTGTCACTTCCTGAACTAGCCAGATGTTTTTTTTGTGGAACTATGAATCTTTCACTGTTGCGTTATCTCGGCGGGCACGCGGCGCGGCGCGGGGCGTCGGTTGGCGGGGGAGGTGCGGGCAGCAGCGAGCGCGCAGGCGCGGCGGGCGAGGGCGGAGTGCGCGCGCCGCTCGCCCTCTCGCCCGCCGCGCGCCGCCAGTGCCGGTCTCGCCGGAACGCGCGTGGCACGTCGAGCCGATTTCGCTCGCCCGACACACCGCGCCGATCGATACGGCGACCCGCCCCGGCCCCGCGCGCGCCCCTCGCCGTGGCTAAACTTAGTAAATGCGGAGTTTTCCGCGGAAAGCCCTCGCGCGGGTGCAACGCGCTCGCTGCACCGGCCGCTCCGCCCGATATAGCCCGCGACGCCGAGTCGGGCGCCCCGCTGCGGCGCCGCGGCGCCGTTCCCGTGCACCCGGTACCCGACCGGACACGCTATAATGCTAGGTCATCTAATTCGACACAGGGCCCCCGATCGTTTTTAAGGTACGCAAAACCACGGCCCGTCTAATAATACCTGAACCGATCTATTTCCGTAATGGGGTCTCGCAAGGATGCAGTGCGCAGCCACCGAATCGTGCGAAGTAGATACACATTTTACTTGCAAACAATCTCGCAAAAGCAGCAAAAACTCTACGTAACCTTTTTATATTGTACCGAGTCGAGAGGGCCGCGTTGTTTCTGTGAGGCGGTCAGCGGCGCCACCGCGGAGCTGCCTGCGCCGCGTGCGTGCGCCCGCAGTGCGGTGCTCCGCGCCCGACGCGTACGGCGACGTAACCACCGTTCCACATCCCACAGCTGTAGATCTGTTATCATGGCCGTGAGAGCGCCAGCTCATTACTATTATCATTACTCGTAGATACCCTGCACAACGAGGTTGCAGCTGTACAAATGTGTAATGTGTGTGCACGCGTAACGTTACAATATGTAACTCAACTACTAAGTGTAATAACATTTACTAGTTTGGTACATAATGTAGGTAGGTATACTAAACTGGATACCATCACGGTCAGGACATTTCCTAACTGGCATGTTGCATTTCATAGCGCGGCTTCACTGGAAATGTATGCAGGTCCGACTGTATCTTTTTGAACTCGACACTGAGAATCGAACCCATGAACTCCTGCATACAGTTCACCATGTCCGGAGGGGCTACCGTGGTAAATAAACTCGCCGTGTGAACAGGCAAGCGAGTGATTAAATCTGACGTTTAGTTACATTTCGTGCCATATGCTAAAACTGTAATTTACAGTTAAATTTGAGGAAGAACACGTCGTTTGACAGTCGTTATATTTAACCACTAAATTGCCTGTTCACTCGGCGAGATAATTTACCATAGAAACCCCCCTGGTTGTTTTGGACGCTTGAAATCGTTCACTGCCTCACCGCAACAGAGAAAATAATGAAGGAAAAAAAAACATATGTGAAGTTCACACGCGGTAGAGAACGAGCTATGCTCCCCATACAAACGTACCTAGTTTACTAATCATTTGGAAACCGCTATTCCAATTCAATTGATATTTAATATCTAATATCAGGTTACACATTTCCGTGTCTGCATGCTTTTGTTTTTTTGAAAAATCCAATCCGAATGAAATGAAAGCAAAAAGAAAATCTTCATACGAATTTAGTTTTCTCTGTGGTTTGACCCAGAATACATTTACCGAAAAAACAAAGACATGCAGACACAGATATTTATAGCCTAATATTAGATACCAAATATCAATTAAGTTGGAACAGTGATTTTCAAATTATTAGTAAACTACGTTTGTATGGGAGGCGAAATTTTCTGATGCTTACGGGGCGACCTTAAGGCTACGAAGCACCGCACAGAGGGGATCGAGATAATAGGAAACACTGTATAATTATCGTATAATGCATTCTATCTCATTCTCTCGCAGTTTAAATCCTATGAATGTATGTGTTTGTATCTTTTTAATGTCGCTTTTTTATTCCATGTAGTTTCAAATCGCAACGGTGCTAAAGAAGTTACCTAATGAATTTAAGTATGATTAGTATAGTATTATCGACTCCGAATAAACAAATGGGGCGGGATGGTTTTACCTTTTTAACATCCTTGGGTTTTGGTATTATGCCTTCATAAGTTAATAAATATAAAAAATGTAATTATAAACGAGCTCTTTTAATTGTATTATTCTGACAAGCCTTAGTTGCCTAAGTACCTAGCTCCTTATTACATTGAAAATTAATTTAATTAATAGGTCGCGAATTTATTAGATTTGTTATGAAATGCAACATTTCATTTAGTCGTATCGATTTTGAGATACCCTTTAGTTTTTACAACTGAAACTGAGACCGGGGTGGGCCCACAGAAAAGTTAAATGTTTAGACCTATGTGCTTAAGTATGGTTCTTAAAAAGTTTTTGATTCACGTGAAATAATGATGGATGTAACGAATCGGTGGGCTTATTATCCAAAGACATAACATTTTGCCGAATCGATGCATGTTAGTATTACATACTTTTGTTTAGCCTTAGTTTCAGTTGCGACTATTTATCGCAACCTACGCCTTTGGAATCGCATTAACAGTTATGCCAGTAGGCTCACGAATTCTCTGACGTAAATGAAGTATTAATGTAGGTAGGTTGTATGTCGTAGTCAGCATGGTTTCATCTGAGACGGCAAAATCCAGCACTCGCGCTGCACGCAAGTTCACCATCAGACATTAGACTCAGACCTTTGGATTTGTGCCTAGGTGAATAGGTAGGTACTTGGCCTTCGTTGACAATGGTGCGTCGTCGTCTCGTCGGCGAGACGCAAGGCTGCTCCGCCGCGCACCGCCCGCTGTCACGTGCCTCGTATAGTCACCTCTATCAGCCAAAGCCTCCGAGGCTTGCATTAGAGAATGCCGAGAATCCTCTGATGCAAGCCATCAGTACCCTAGATCAGCATTTCTCTTTTTCATCTTCCTGATGTATTTTATTTATTTATTTATTTGATGAACGAGCAGCCTAAGCTGATGTGTTCATGTCTGGGTTCACTGGTGCTTTTTTATTACGGTTACTTTAGTTTAGTGTTTTTAGGTGTTTGTCAAGCCTGTTTTTAAAAGAATTGGTGGTGGGTGATTGCACGACATCTTCTGGCAGCTTGTTCCACATTTCCACTGCTCTATTCGACTTTTACTCTATTTACTTTATGATTTATCAATAGGGGAATCGCCTATTAGTCTTATGCATCGAATACCACTAGGTGTTGTCATAAAACCCACCCGGGTCGACCGTAATTTTCGTCCAGTCCACAAGAGGTGCTGTATCCTAACCAGTCGGAAAACCGGCGGACATGTCACCGCCCGGAGGTGGAAATGTGAAAATAAGTCGACGCTCACGGGCTGTTTTGTCTGTGTGCATCCTGCACGGGTTGTCGATTGACGTTCCTTGATGGGCCATTGTTCCGTTCTCCTGTCAATCATCGATTGTTCTCTCTTGTCGTTGAGAAAACAGAATAGAAGTACTCGTTCACGGATTATATTGGAATGACCTTTGTAATTGCTAGGAAGGGGCCATCTACTGGCCTAAATATGTAGCATCCTGGGGAAGGCCTGCAGTAAAGCTTGTGATTTTTTCGTTGTGATCTTTCGTTCTTATCTGAGATTTATACAATATGTGCGTCACGAAGACCACGGGTTCATAATCCATAACACACATAACATCCACGGATAATACTGCTCGCAGGAAGCGTCTAATATTACTCAAATTACCTATGCTTGTGTAAGATTGCCAATGATTTCCTTGAAATTCCCAGATTCCCTAAGATTACTCCAGATCTCCAGAGATTCCTCGGACTTTCACCAGATTCCCCGAACTCCAACCTGAGATTACTGAAATTACTAAATAATTGTACACCAGATTCATCGGATACCCAGGTTCCCTAAGATTACTCCAGAGATTCCTCGGACTCCCACCAGATTCCTCGGACTCCCATTGTACACTAAGGGACTGACGCC
Source organism: Incurvaria masculella (assembly GCA_946894095.1). NCBI lineage: Eukaryota > Metazoa > Arthropoda > Insecta > Lepidoptera > Incurvariidae > Incurvaria > Incurvaria masculella. Next base: position 12,176,453 of record OX335647.2, read on the forward strand.
TCGACGCCAACGAACTGATACCAAATGATTCATTTGTTGGTCTGCATCATTTTATTTTAGACTATTTTAGGGTTGAATTCGTTTTGTGTCACCTACAATGTTTGGCTACGAAACACTAATGCTCCAGCATGAATGTTCACTTTTGACTGGTTTGCTGTCATGGCCTTACCGCGCCTCGCTTTTGTCATCAGCTCTACAAATCAAGTGTGCTATTCTGAAATAAAGTCGGTCATACGGACGTCGTTCGACCTGCCATCTCCGTAAACGACTTTTAAATATCTTTTCAGATGTCGCTCCTAATAGTGCGGGAAGTCAATTCGTTGTCCCCTTTTGTGTTGCGCGTGTATTGTAATTTGTATATTAGCGAGTTAGCACACACAATAAGCGCTCGCTGATTTCTCGACATTTATAAATTATGAATTTTGCAAGAGGCAATTTAGGTGCCTCGCTTGCCCGGCCGAGCGTGTCGCTCTAGCTAGCCGCATCGCACCGCACCGGCGCGAGGCGTCGCTGCAGAGCGGAGCGGCGGCGCACGCACACCGCGGAATCGACCGACGGACGGACAGTCTTCATCTTTCGGCGAGGTCGCTCGAGCGTTTCCCGCGCGCGGCTCCAGATTTAGGAAGTTTCGAAACGCTAATAGGAATGCCGCGCTCATAGTTCGCGGGCATCGGAATACAGTCCGAAGGTGTCCTCGTGATGCGACGCGTGACTTGCCGTTTAGTACGATCGAGTATTCTATTATCGTGTCTCCGGTGCGTATGTGCGAGCGGCCGAGTGCACAGTGGTGGTCGGTGGTGTTCCTAGGCCGGCGGAGGTGGAGCGGTTGAGAGGGGAGGGCCGCCTCGCCCCATGAGGGTGGTGCGCCACGGCGGAGGCGCAGGCGCAGGGCGGCGGCGGAGCGACCGCCTCGCCTCCGGCCGGCTTCGACCGCGAGCTGTTCGAGGAGCTGCGCTACCTGCCCGACGCGGAGCTTCGCGAGTGTCTCGGCGAGTATCCCGAGTTCATCTACCACGTGGCGCGAGACCGCTTCGGCCGGCTCTACTTCCGCGTCATCCGGACCTTGCTGCTCGACCGAGGTACGGGGCACCGCACCTCACCGTCTCATCGTCTCATCGCCTTACCGCTCTCATCGACTCATCACGCCATCCTTTCATCCGCATCGAGATCCCGCCGCCGCCGCAACGACCCGCTCGCTTCCCGCTTGCTGCTTGCTCTCATACTCACTCGCGTTCATCCGTGTCACGTGCTTTGTGTCTTTGGCCGCTTGTCTTCCAGTCGAGATGTCATCGTTTAATTCGATTCACCGGGAAATTGCCGACAGCAGATGTAAATGTTGAATTTAGCTCAAGTTAGCGAGGCCTTGAGCGGTTGCCGACCGTGACCTGTTCGCACCTCCGCACAATTTGTCAAACCGTGTTGTTGGTTGGAAAAGTTTATTTTGTCATTAAACCGTCACCATTGTTGAACTTTGTAAGAGTTCAGCTGTTGTGTAGCTATTCTAAGCGTGGTTGTTAAATACCTAACATATTTCTCAATACATGTACACTAATGACGAACTGATTCTTTTTGGATATCGCGAATTTAATTTCCTGCAATTAATTGTATCAGTAAAAATATCTTTCTAATTAATATCCAATAAAGAACCTTTCTAATTAATATCCAATCAAGCACCCGACGCGATGCCAACGCAAGCGAATCCGCGTTTTTGTTTTCCGACAGGAATTATTTCGTAATTCCTCCGCCATCCTAATTCCTTCGGGGATGCGGCGTGAGGGCTAGTAACGTGACGGTGGGTGTGGTATTAAATTAACCATCCATGTTCATTTACATAATACAATCATTTAAACGACACGACCACTCTCCAGCGCAACCGCGGTCTATATGATTACTTGCCAAACGAATTCTACTAACGAAAAACGTACGTATTCCGTATAACGTACTTAGTAACGAAAAAGTCATAGTACTTTTGTGCAATTAAAAGTATGTAAGCATTAGGTTTTGGTGGGTTTTGGTGGAAATGATTGTCTTTTTTATGTTAATGGCGGCATATGGGGTATGCCTGAACCTAGTAAGAGGCCCGACGACGCCCGTGGGGTTTATATCTTCATAAATAATTATGCACGTATTGCATAAAGCGATATCTTGGAACTGGAAAACTAGTCAATGTAGTATCACCTATGGTAATGTCTTTCTAAATAGGTACATTACCTTTTGCAAGCGTCTGCGGCAAAACTCTCGCCCGCGCGTATAGGATAATATACAGGCTTGATGTGCAGAACGACTTCCCTTTACCGCTCCTAATGAACTGGTTAGATTTAGCAAAGAGAGACACTATTCCCACCAACGTTACGAGGAAACGCCCCGCCAGCGGGGACCATAGTCCAATAGGCCTTGGCGCCTTGTACATTTTTTTGTGCGACCTGACATGGATGGCTAATACCACCCAACTACCGTTATGATATTAGCCCAATACACATTCCCGAAGGAATTAGGTGCCATGCCAGGACCTTCCCTTTATGAGCACGGCTACATTGAACTGGATGGAAAACACGGACATTTTTTCATTGCCGCTTCGACCATCTTTTCATCCAATGCGAAGGTACCAACCCGGGCGGGCTTAAACCCTACCATATAGTAGGGGAAGGGGACCTACAATTTTACATAGATTCCGAACCATGGAGCAGCTCGCATTCGTGACGAAATGCACTTATCGAACTCGGACAGAGAAAGTAAGTGATGCATGTCGGAATTGAACCCAGACCTCTAGTACGCTAGGCCAGTCCCCGCGCCACTGGGCTACGAGCCGCTCATTGCTCCCTTCTTGGGTACGCATGTTCATGTGCCGCATGGACGATGTCTACTTCGTATTCTCTAGATATTTATCGGGTATTCTAACCGCATGCGACCGAAGCCGCTTACGTTTCAATCCTCGCTCGGGGCGAAATATAGCTGGCACCTAAGTCACCAGCAAGGTGCCGGTTGTTCGTTTAGCAGACTAAATTCCCGATGCACATAATGCATCTGTCTATTCCATGTCTACCTTACCTGAATGGATCGGCCGGCGCAACTACTAGCGTTTGCACTAGTTGATCTTCAGTCAAGCACCGGGGACGACGACCCCCCGACTACCTACTGTGCGACCTATAATCAGCCGGAGACTATAGGGTAGTGATATATTTCATACAATTCTGTCGCCTGTTGCGGTATTCCGGTTTTCTTTGCTTTTTTATGTAATTCTTGCACGGTTTTACCTCACAATTTAACCAGAGGCGACGCACAGGCGCATGATGACAGCGTGCGGCTGTCTAGCGATAAAGTGGTGTGAACACCACTTTTGTTGCCCCATTTATGTCGTATATAAGGCCCTGTCCTCACGTAGTGATATTTATTTATGTCAATGCTGTAGGGGCGCTCGCATAGATAGGAGACGGACAGACTCTTCTACATAAAGCATACACGACAGCATCGAGCGAGCACGGTGGTAAGAAACATGATGGTATTCCCAACATTCGCGCGGAGCAAAGCGCTCGTTTGTTACAAAAATTTCCGCCCCGCCTATTGCATTGTATCGCTTCTTACGACTCGCTCTGTAACGCAACCACAACAACTCCACCAGGAAGCGGAACTCATCCGAGCGTCGGCTGCTGCCTTCCTGACCCGACTCTCATGGCGGTATTGTTATACATTCATGTATGTTCATACTATTTCTGAAATCAAAACATATTTTTTAGGGTTCCGTACCCAAAGGGTGCCAACGGAACCCTATTACTAGGCATCCGCTGTCCGTCCGTCCGTCCGTCCGTTCGTCCGTCCGTCCGTCTGTCGCAGGGCTGTATCTCAGTAACCGTAATAATAAAAATGTTCACAGAGCGTATATTTATTTTGCCGCTACAACAACAAATAGGTAAAATTTTAAAATAATAAAAATTAAAACGGGGGGGAGGGCATACAAAAAACGTGATGTTTTGGGTTAAATATTGTTCGATGGTACGGAACCCTTTGTGTGCTAGTCCGGTTTTTTTATAAAACCAAGACTTTCGTTGCAAATGTTACACCTACGTCAAAATTCACACTGCTTCCGAAGGAACTAAGCACGACCTTTTATATGAGCACAGTTGCATTGAACCGGATCGAGACATGACCGTTTACGAACAGTTAAAATATGTAAACGTTAACAATCATTTCTGCAAGGACCGATTTTGCAATCCTCAGATCAGAACGATCTGATAGCAAAATAAAAGCCACTACCGATATCCTGTCACTATTCAGTGATTTGTAAAAGTTAAGGATATGCCCTTTCCTACAATTCTGCCACCTGTTGCGGTATTTCGATTTCCGTCTTTCTTTTTTTATTCTTCAATTTTAGATTTTTATCATAAACGTTGGTTACTAATTTAAACCCAGCTCAGCTCTACCATGTTATCGACTCAAGATTTACTTCGGTTCAATAATCTGGTTTAGCGATGATCTAATAGATATGCCATACTATTACTGACTATACGAGCCAACAGTTTGTCTATGCTATCTAACTACATACACACTGCATAGACAGTCAATTTATTAGCGATTAAACTACGGTGATAACGAACCGTATTAGGTATGTATTCTGAGTATGAAACTCATACAATACTCATGTAACTTAGCCATTTATCCATCGTCACTGTTCTGGAGGCCAATTCTTGCGACAATTTGTTTACGTACGGAACTCCGGAATACTCACTGAATCAGGAAATTATTTTCTACCTATCTGGTGCATTATCGGATCGCTTATGGAAATGGATATGTAATTTTTCGTTAGCGCTGAATTCGGAAACACATGGAAATGTTTAATTTTGTGCCACTCATTCCGCGTGGCGCTGCAATCGATTACCAGAATACCAAAAGGTATGTCAAAGTGAATTCCTCACCTGAGACTCCTAACTCCTAATTTATCAACTCGGAATTCCCATAATTGACCCTCCTGCTGTTACTCGCTCCATTTGCGTTACGTTTAGGCCGGAGTGGATTACACGGCGGACAATGCGTGTACTGTTGGTTGTTACACAATTCGTCATGTGATTAGTTGTTCGGTTGGAAAGTGAAATGAAAGTATAAACTGATCTATGTATGAACACGTCTTGACATAATGGATTGCTTCTATTATCGGTCGGATATGTTTAGGCTGAAATGAAAGAAAAGTGAAATCACTAACTCTCAGAGAATCCAACGTCTGGAGTCTGTATGTTCGTCTGTCCGTTTATAAATCTAGAGATCAGCTTCATACAGATTTTGATGCGGTATGTTTATACGTTGTTATTTTTGGTACGTTATTTGTTTACATTATTTTAATTTGACTACAATGTATCAAATTCGACAATGGCGCTTTACCATACCATTTTTCTATTTTGTTTCCTTGATATGAGGCAAAGCAACAAATAATACTCAGATCGTGTCCCTCGCAAAGAGAAACTGCAGGTCACGACCAGACGCAGCGGCGAGGCCCGCACAGCTAATAGAACGGCAATAGAACGGCAATAGAACAAGTGTGGGAACCTGCGCATATTGATGGGGTGAACGTTCCGAGATTGTCTAGCGGCGCGGCGCCACCACAATCGATTGGTATCCGTTCTCTCGTCTTGTAATGTTAGCTAACAGGGGGAAAAAAAAGCGAACGCACGGACGCGCTTGTTCCATGTTTGCGCTCCCACGCTGACTTCTCGTGAACAAGAACGCCGTCAGCAAGTACCCGACCGTTGTCGAGTCTGCAACTGAAACGCTGAAGGGACTGTCTTTCAATAAAAACAAGATTTTAGTGTATCGTCTGGCCAGATCTTAGAAAGCTGCAATGGATGACACCAGCACTGGCCCACCATACGCTCACCAGTACCTTTTTCTGAGTCAACTTTCGCTTAGGGCAGGATTTGGCCGGCTCTCAAGTGTTCAACCATTGTGATGAGCGTTTATGATTATTATCGTACAGGATCAATTTTTCATCATAAGTAACGATACGATACAAGATCCCTTCGTTATTGTTACGGTTTAGTAATCCACCGCAGCACTCGACGCGTGTTTGTTGGTGTGCTTCACTCAATTCATGCGGTACCAATTTTTCGAGCTTTTCACCTTTCTAATTTCTTTCAAATAAATTAAAACAGTTTTATCATTCACACTGAAGCCCGCCGCTAACTCAGACGTGGTTTGCGATGGATCTGCTTCCTCGGTCACTTTTAATTCTTCATTGTCAACTAAGGGTCTCCACGGGGTTCGTTCTGTAGGTCAAAATTTCCAGAACAAAATCGTTAGAACCAAAACGCACCGTGTTTTCTTTTACAGTAGCATCCCCATACACATCATCCATCTTTCGAGCTGTTTCTGCAGAACTGGTGCCTCGGTCAAATTCATTCGTAGATAACGCGATATTTCAAGTAGTAAGTTTTATTAACCGACTTCAAAAGAAAATAAGGGGGTTCTCAATTAGTCGGATTTTTTTTCCTTTTTTTATGTATGTTCACCGATTACTCGAAGACCCCTGAACCGATTTGGAAAATTCTTGATAAATTTCTTTGGCACCAGATCCGAATCTCGCGGGTTCGAATCCTGCTTCAGACGAGTGTGCAGACCAAACATTATTCTGCTCATTTTCAAGTTCTGATTGCAATGCTTCATGTTTAACCTTTCAGATGTAATTAAAACGAGGGTGTACTTGTGGTTGCAGTTGATATTCAAGAAATGTTTAAGTACAAGAAGGAGGAGGTACACATAGAAAGGATACCTATCGAAGCTGAGTACATCCTCGCCTCGCTCGATAAGTTATAGTGCATATTGTTACATACCGTATGCATTAAATTCTGTTCGATAAATCGAACAGTTTTATCGGAATGAATATCATATTTTAATGCCCCTACAATTAGTTTGGCATTCTTCCATACCCCATTCTAATAAAATGTAAGTGCGACGTGGGGGTTTGGTTGTGTTAGTGGATGTTTCCTCACCGTCCGTGTACCTGCGCAGGCGCTGCTCGCCTTTCGCCACGCGAACTTTACCGGACTGGCCTTGTTCTATCACGACTCCATTGAATCCATCTCTCGGTGTTCGTCTGAAAGTAGAACGCATCGGTCTATTTTTAGATATTCTAGAGATTTTTCTATCGACAGATCACTTGACACCAAAGAGCACCGCCTGTTTGGAAATCGATTTTTGGGTCGCATAGTTACGTATTTATCGGAACCTACACTTTTTCTTCTGTATAGCGCGGCTTGTGGCGTACGCCAGGCCCTCGCCTGAGAGGTGCCCGGGGTTGTGCATGGGCTTTCGAACTTTCGCGGAGGCAGCGAAAACATGCCGGCCGGCCAGGTGTTTCTTCGCACCATATTAATGTGTATGTTGTTAATTTACAGGATCTGTTCAGAACCAACCGATTATGTAAATCTCAACTCTCATTCTTGAGATGCGCTTTGAGCGTGAGTAGGAAGGGAACAGGGGGATCGGGTTATGCTTGGTAAAGACGATAAAACAGAGATATACCACATCCCTTGCTTGTACCATATTGTTTTCGTCGTTTACTGTCTCGGCCTGCGAATTTACGAAACAAACATCTGCCCCGTAGCCGCTGTGTTAACCGTTTCTTCCTGAGAGTTTTTATTTTCACATAGCTTACGCATTTTCCTGTGTTCTCTCTCGGTCGTAATGGCAGAGAATAAGTAATAGTAATAGTTCGATCACAAGAAAAGGAACAATGGTATCGGTTCGCGTTCGCGCAGGAAAGTGCTCTGCGGGGAGGCGGCAGCGGCGTGTCTTCGGCGGCAGTCGACGATCGTCGGGTCGGCCGTTATGCACGCGTCGCTCTAGTGTTCCCCACATCCCGTCCCACTATACTCCCGTCGGTTCATCCGAGTTTGACCTCGCCAGTGCTCGCTGTTCGGGAGTTGGGACTCTGCTCGCCTGCGACATTGATCGCGGAATCAGTTCGTCATTAAGCGGTCGTTTCGAGTACCGATGCCCTTATCGGGTAGGTAATCAACAATGACCACTTCAGATTTCACCATATCTTATCGGTGCTGCGAAGGCAGCGGCGAAAGACTTTCGATTATTCATTGTAGGAGTTGATTCAAGACTCGTGGTGCTTCGCAGGCGTTGTAATGTGTCGATTTGCCATATTGTATTCAGCTCCACGTTATCTAACGGAAGACGCGAATTTTATGAGAAACTGTATGTTTTAACTCCTCTTAAAATCCATTTTTTTAGAGATTATGAAACTATAACAAAATAATGGTAATTTATTTTAACTTTGACAGTTTCCTATAGGCCAGGAAAAGGATTTATGTTCTTGCACCGAGACAATCCGCACAATAACCGAAGGAATCAAGTAAAAAAAAATCAGTCAGGTGTGAAGCTCTTGAAATAAGAAGGAATCTAAGAAAAATCTAAGATTTTAAACAAATTGTGGTTTTTCTTGTGTCTTGTGGTTTTCCTGAAAGCCGATCGTCTTTGTTAGCCTGTCAAAACCGAGCTTGGATTGCCGATTTGCATGAAAATGCAGACCCGACGCAAACGTTTATTAACGAAAACGCCAAAGTAAACCCGGACTCGCACATTTTTCTTAGTATATTGAACCTGTAGGTATAATCGATAAAAGTCATACTAAAGCCTTGTCCAGTCGCAAGTCACATTGATTTGGTGCTAGCCCAGCCGATCATCTATTTTTAGAACATGGTAAAACTTGGCTGGTATCCTGTCCAGCTCGCTATTTACACGGGCCATTTACTTTTACTTATCTGATTGGATTAAGTATTCTAGATAAGATATGTAAGCCCACTCAGCCGGAGAGCTGCCAGACAGCGCTAAGTATACTAAGTCCTCTGTCGTGTTACTCATTTCAAAAGCACTTATTTATGTTTACCTTGGTAAGTTATGTAAATACTTATCAATTCTGATTGAATTTATTCATGTTTTTGTATACGGTTTTTGTTATATTTTTCTTCGTAACATTCATCGCTTTTGTGATACATAAATCAGATTCTATGAAATTGTCTGGATTTAATCTCATATATGTGTGCCTAAAAACATGATTTGGCAAAACTGGGTTGACATTATGACTATGGAAGGTTAGGTACGATAGGTAGACCGAATATCGGTGCTCGGAACTCAGAAACAGTACCTGTGAAAAATTTTACAGCAATTTTTTATGACATTTATTTTTCATCCTAATCACTGCTATACAAAAAAATATATTTTAGTATTATGGTCGATTGAGGTTATTGTTTCCGAACATACTTGAATTATTCTGATAATCGTTTTTTATTAAATACTATTAAATTAATTTAAGGTGGTTGCGTACATTCAGGCTTATTGGTTTTGTTGCTATACGAGTAGCAGTTAGAATTTAAGATGATATTAAAACTTCAAGAAACCATGATTCGATTACAAGAAACCCAATTACCAGAAATTATGAAAATGATTGGTCCGCAACATATATTAAGCCACATATTCTGCGTCATATATGAAATAATTAGTGCTTCAAAGTCGATTACTTTATGTGTGTACGCAAGAAGCGGCCAAAATACGTATATTGGCAAGAAAGTCAGATTTTATAAAAGTGATAAATTTTTGGACTCCAAATCATTGTAAAATGGCCAAACTTATTATTTTACGAATATGAAAACGAAAATTCATTAATGAAAATAATATTTTTACCTTAATTTTATGTGCCACTTCAAAACTATCAAAAAGCATTTTTCATGAACTGTCTCAATTACAGATGGCATTGTCCTTTTAATATTTTAACGCCGTAAACGAAACAAATGTAATCCTAGAACCTATTAATCTCGATAGCGCACGCACCTACTGTTGTCCTTTATTTATGTACTTGTCGATTTCAGATAGGGAAATATGTCAATGACAAAATCACCTTGTCTATCCATGATGGAGGTGAATTTCTTCACCTCCATGGTCTATCCATGATGGAGGTGAATTTCTTCACCTCCATGGTCTATCCATCATGGAGAATGATAATACATACTTCTATCGTATCCATCTTTACAGTTCTATGCAGCAACAGGGTGAGCCAAATGACAAAAACCTACAATGACATCGAAGCGGTAACACGGCTGTTAGAAGAGGTGAGTTTGTAAAAAATATATTTATTTATTAACAATATTTTTATGTAATTTGAAAATAATAATGTGAATGTAAAATCATCACACCCATATTTTCTGGATCCCATGGCAAATATTTTGGCAATTGCAAACTAAAATTAAGACCTCTTAATCGCAGAGCCCGCTGCACGAATGAAGACTTATGACTAGACCATGTATTAATCGACAGGTAATCTTATACCCTTGTTATAATGTTACGTATACATAATATTACCTTGTATCTGGCACGAAATGATAAAAAAAAAAAGGAATAATGTTATCTTATGCTCCGTTCCGAATTTGCAGAAAGAAAAGGACTTGGAGTTGACGGCTCGCATCGGCAAGGAGCTTCTGACTGCCAACGGACGGCTGGAGGCGCGTGTCTGTGCGCTGGAGGGCGAGCTGCGCTCCGCGCGCGACCATCTCACTCAGCTGCGGCACGAACTCGCCAGCAAGTCGGACCTGCTGCAGGTACAGCTGCTTACACAACATTCCACACCCACTGATATTGGCAAGGAGCTCCTGACTGCCAACGGACGGCTGGAGGCGCGTGTCTGTGCGCTGGAGGGCGAGCTGCGCTCCGCGCGCGACCATCTCACTCAGCTGCGGCACGAACTCGCCAGCAAGTCGGACCTGCTGCAGGTACAGCTGCTTACACAACATTCCACACCCACTGATATTGGCAAGGAGCTCCTGACTGCCAACGTACAACCATTTTGTTAAAGAATAAGAGTAGCTAAACGCCCATTAAGGGGGTGTTTTATTATTAGTAGAACTACAAATGATTTTGAAATTTCAAAAAGATAAATTGATTATTTAGCTGTATTTGAAACATATTTTTTTATATATCTGAGTTATTGTTCAATCAATAATTGTTCAAACTTTTTTATGCATTTTTATAAATATGTGCCCTGTTTGAGCAATCCAACAATATTACAATTTTGATTTGATTTTATTTAGATTTCTTGATTGTGAATCTTTTTAATTATTTATTCTACTTATGCAGCTAACTTTTAGACTTTTTTTTTAATAATAATGTTTAGATGTATTGCAAATTATTTATGTTTTTATGACAATGTGAAAATTTTAATTGTATATCGAATTGATTTATATTATCACCGAATAAATGATTTACATTTTTGTTTTGAAAGCATTGGGGTCTTACAGTTTTGTCTTTAAATTATGGCTAGACCATCAATCTACAAATGTACTTTTTTGCTTATGGAAATTCTTTGTAGTTATTTTTAAATAAAATTAAACATTGTTTTACTTACGCCCTTATGGAACTGAATGCAATTAGGTGCTAACACCCCCTTAAGATTCGCTAACTCGTTCGACTCGGGTCTTGGATTCGCCGGCGCATCATTGCGTGCTGAACCGTGGTGTTGCCCCCAGGTCCTCACGAATGACACGGAGGAGGGCGAGTGGAGCGACGCGGCGGGCGGCGGCGGCGGCGATGCGGTCGCGAGCGCGGAGGCGCTGGCGCGGCGCACGGGCGCGCTCGAGCGCGAGAACCGCGCGCTGCGCGAGGAGGCGACGCGGCTCGCCGCCGGCACGGACGCCGCGGAGGACGCCGAGCGCAATCTGCTGCGCGACATCGCTCACCAACTCGGTAAGCGAACGTATTCTCGAGCACCTGTCTTTGTTTGTCATTTAGTTATATTACATTTAGCGTGGAAAGCACAATATCTGTCTATTTCACCTCCTGTATTCCTTTTTTTTCTTGCCAGTATTGCCTACATAGGAATCTTAAATTCCCTAAGCCAATTTTAATAAAATAAAACATTTTTAGAAAACGATGAAACATAAAATTTTATATTGGATATTTATCTAACCTAACTAACAAGGAAGCAATTATCTGGTTAAGGATTTAGTAATTTTAATTATTTTAACATTGGTTGTTTCCTCAATAGTGATTTAGACAATAGTAACTGTTATATTATCATGAACCTAAGAAACCGAAAGAAACAGTCGCTATAATACATTTATTCAAACATTTTAAAGTATCAAATAATGGATATTATGTTATTATAGACTTTATGATTTGTTTGTAATCACAAAATTACTTTAAAATGTCATATGATAGCGCATTTTTTTTTACAAGATTAACCAGAATTCAGGTTTACATTATCACCAGATTACATTTAAGTGATATTTCTGTATCACCATTATGATACAGGTGTCTGCGCTCGAATATGGAATAGCTTCTGACGTTTGTGCATCCGTTACAGTAGTAAATAACAAGTGCGAGTCGAACTCGCACACAAAGGGTTCCGTACCATCCTACAAGTTTTAACACAAAAAAACCCGTTTTTGGTGTGGGATAATATTTTAATGTTTTTTTTTTTTTTATATTACCTATTTGTTGTTATAGCGGCAAAATACTCTCTGAAAATTTCAGCTGCCTACCTATTACTGTTCATGAGAAACAGCCCTGTGACTGAAGGACGAACGGACAGCGGAGACTTAGTAATAGGGTTCCGTTGTCACCCTTTGGGTATGGAACCCTAAAAATTATACCCGTCCACTTTTTGCATTGTCTGAAAAACGAAAGGCGTGAAATAGTATATGTGTCTACTTAAATAGAGGTGAGGTGTAGCTCTTAAGGCGCTAGGACTAGCCAACTACTCGCGCCATACAAATGCACTTTTTAACAAATGTAATAATATGTAGTGAAACGCTTCAGCAAATCCAAATAGAACTCCAGACTGATAATGGATTGTTAATATTTTTTTATTCCATCATTTATTTAAATAATAATAAAAATAAAAAAAGTTGATTTTTCTCATTAGAAATCTGAAAGTCATTCGATTTCTAGATATAAGCAAAAACAGCATATATGCATAAACAAAAAATTCCATTTGCTTTTAGATTTCTACATTTAGTCAAAAAAGTTCGGAAATGGACACCGTTTCCGCAATGTATTTTGTATAGAAAAAGGAAACATACATTAACGAAAATCATTCGATTCCTAGACAAGGAATCATATATTGTAAGGATGACACTTATAATCGTCAGACTTAGTTAGTTTACTTGGGGTGTCTCGTCTAACTTTGCGATTTCGCTAGTACCAGGCCCTTAATGTACGGCACCTCCTCAAAGCCTCGCTCAAGAAAGCAAGCTTGCCTCCCTCTGTGAAGAACCAGAATATATGTTACTTCCCATAGATCCTATGGCAGAATTAGCTGGACTGCTTTTACATTATAAAATTTATTTTGTGCAAATGAAGGGACTTTAGAACCATTGTTTTTTTGTGTCATTTTATATACCATGACCTAAACATATTTCAGTATTCCATACTCAAACTAGGACACTCTGGTCAATTAGTCCTGTTTCGGGATAGGTTTGGGAAACTTCAGAAATAGTAAGGGTGGAGTCCACATTCTCTGGTTAGTAAAAATTTTAAAATTAAAATAAATGCGTTGTTATTTTTTTCGCCTGAAGAAGAAAGCATAAATAATAAATAATAAACATAATTATAATGCTAGCAAAGATGATGCACTCTAGCCTTAGTTCCTTATGACATAAAAGGAAAAAAATCAGAATATCGAGTTGGAGTACTTCCTATTCTTGAAGATTCCCACATCTATTCCTTAGCACCTGTACCTGTGACTGTACTTTGCGACCCAGTCAAAACATGTAGACATGCAGTTGTGATGGGAAATCCAGCCGCTCTCATCAACGTGTGTCTGGTGGCGTGAAGATGCGAGGAGAGCAGGGTGGAGCGCGTAGCGGGCAGCGGACACTCGGGGCGGTGGGGCAAGGTGGCCTAGCAGTGTGTTTTCATAGTAAAGCCGCACCCTGTCAGACCATACTTGCTTCAAAGTCACCTCTATTCGTCGGGACGCTCGCCAGCCCCTTGCTTGTTTCAAGATGTGCTATTGATATTTCATGTTGTGTATTATTGTGAAAATTGCAATGTGTATATCCTTGCCAAATGATGAAATCCCGCAAACGATTGAAAGGAGTTGAATAAGGTCGAGTTTAAGTAATATAAAAATCCAGTCAAGCATGCACGTGTTTATTTACCGTATGTTTTAGTATAACATGTTATCGATATTTTGTATTTTGTTCGTAACTAATATGAGCTTCAATTCATCTTGACAGTATATCATCATAATGGGAAAATGGAAAACCTTGTAATGCCACACTTAATTGCTCAAAAATGCGCTGGGGCTGTGCGCCATTCGTAGAGCACACAACAAACAAATCCGTTTATAGTTCAAGGACTGATAGCGGACTCTACAACGATAGAACGGGCGATGAGTGTAGCCCGATTTATAATCCAATTGGAACGAGGTACTACGATGGAACGGTAGAGCGATGAGTGAAGCGGCTAATGGTAAGGTGTGGTGTTGTGTTGCAGCGAGCGCGAACGCCGAGGCCAACAGCATGGGCGCGGAGCTGGTGGGCGAGCGAGAGCGCGCGGCGCACCTACAGCAGCAGCTGCACTCGGCAACCGCGCGACTTGCCACCGCCGACCGCTCCCTCCACCAGGTAAACCAAACAAAAAAATAAAATATAATCCACAGAGAAAATAAAAGTTGTAAGTGTGAAGATGTTCTTTTAGCGGTCAATTCACTAGGTTTAGATTTTTCAAAATAACAAATATGTGCAGACGCTAATATTCATTACCTCATATTGTATATCAAATATCAAGTAAATTGTTTTTAAAAATACGGTTTCATGCCAACAAAAAATGATTGTGTTTATTTTTCACAAACTTAAAAGTATTTCTCATCTCTCATACATTTTACTGATTGTATAAGTTTAACTAATTTATATAAGTTATAATATACTTATACTTATATAAGTTAATGTACAATGGATAGTACAAAACAATTGGCTGCATCGCCTATGTGCTGGGAATTGTTCTGTGTTGTGAGGCAAAGACATCTTTACTAACAATAAAACATCAACTTAATTCCTAAACAGACAGCTACATAGATACATCAAAGGTGCATCTTAGAATGACCGTGTTACAGGACCTCTAATGTGAACCTTTTTGCCTCTCTCTCTATTTCCCTTCCCTTCTACAGAACATGGGCTTGATATAGTTTTCTTTAATTTTCAGCTAACAGCGGATCATGAGCACACATTAAAGATACTAGAAATAACAAGAGAAAATCAAAATGCATTGGCAGCGGAGTTGGCGGATGCAAAGGTAAGATACATGTTGTTAGCTCCGATATTTAACTGAGTATGCAATTGTGAGCGACATATTATAACAGAGCGATTTCACTAAAGTATTTTGAGTTGAAACAATTCCAATAACTCAACGCCATTAAATATCAGCAGACATAGCTTTTTTTTTATTTTTTTTATGCAACCTGACATGGATGGCTAATCCACACAACTACCGTTATGGTATTAGCCCAATACACCACATTCTCGAAGGAATTAGGTGCCATGCCAGGACCTTCCCTTATGAGCACGGCTACATTGAACTGGATGGAAAACACGGACAATTTTTCATTGCCGCTTCGACCATCTTTTCATCCAATGCGATGGTACCAACCCGGGCGGGCTTAAACCCTACCACCTAGTAGGGGAAGGGGACCTACAGTTTTACATGGGTTCCGAACCATGGAGCAGCTCGCACTCGTGACGAAATGCACGTATCAAACTCGGAAAGAGAAAGACAGTGGTGCAAGTCGGAATTGAACCCAGGCCTCTGGTACGCTAGTCCAGCTAAACTTCACCTAACATCACCAAAACCACCAATAACCACAAAAACATCGCATGCAACAGATTACATTGGTTGATCTAAGGGGAGTCACTCGCCAGGTGAATAACAGGTGAACAGACTACGGACTGATTGAATCTGATGTTTAGTGGTATTTCATACCATGCTGACTGTCAACCAACATGTTATTCGACCAAGTGAACTGATATTAACCAGTTAGCATGGTACGAAATGCATCTAAACGTCAGATTTAATCACTCTTGCCTTTGCCAACCCGAGGAAACACTTTCTGTCAAACCGTGTTGTGGAAGACTGGAACAAGCTGCCGGAGGAAGTCATAAGTGCTAGCTCAGTGAACAGTTTCAAAAACAATTTGGACAATCATGTAAAAAAATTTAAAAAATCCATTCATATTATGAAAACTTCAAATAAAAAAATCAGTGAAGTACACGCATCAGCTTGCAGCTGCTAGTGTATATAATAATAATAATAATTCCCCTGCTATTCTACTAGCGAGTTGTAACCCCTTTGTGCTCCTCACAGTTGAATCTAATCAATTCCTATAAGCTGAACTTGAATTTTCACAAAAAAAAATAGTTTTAACGGTTTAGAAAATAATTTGGTCGAAAGGAGCCCGGCAACCCAATGTCTGGATGTGAAAATGTGGCATTGACCTTGGTACACACAGTGCCCTACCTCCGAAGCGTGGGTGACGTAGCGATGACGTCATATTAGTTCACGGTACACCATTTTGAGAGCTGTCTCCTTGAATTTGACAGGCCATTAACCTGCTATCAGTACCGTAATCTCAAATTTACCACACTCTCAAAACGCGCAGGCGTGTGTGCAGCTATGAGACATTTTCTATACCCAAAATTATACATATTGCAAGAATATCATGCATCGCTTTTTTTATCTATTCCTATTTTATTTTTATTTTTTTGTTGTTATTCCTTTTATTTTTAGTATTGTTATGTAGGTTTTATGAAGAACTCCTGTATCGATGTGAAGGTATTGCAAATGTATTTTATTTATTGACGATTTCTATAGTATGTCAGCCTCAGTGGCCCAGTGGCGCGACACTTCGGCGATCGCTCTCCGAAGTTAAGCAACGCTGGGTCCGGTCTGGTCTTGGATGGGTGACCATTCGACCGTTGAGAGAGGCTGGCCGTGGTTCGGATTCCACGTTAAGCTGTAGGTCCCCTTCCTTACTTACTAGGTGGTAGGGTTTATTCCGCCCGGGTTGGTACCATCGCATTGGATGAACGATGGTCGAAGCGGCAATGAAAATTGTCCGTGTTTTCCATCCAGTTCAATGTAGCCGTGCAATATAAGGAAGGTCCTGGCATGGCACCTAGTTCCCATGTGGTGTGCTGGGCTAATACCATGACAGAACTTGTGGTATTAGCCATCCATGTCCAGTCACATAAAAAAAAAAAAAAAAAAAGTATGATGGATTTTTCCACCCATAATGCTCGCTAGAATAAAAACCTTTCGAACTAGATTTTGACATGTGTGTGGTGCGGCGCGCAGGAGCGGTACGCGGAGGTGATGGCGCACCTCGCCGAGGCGCAGGAGCAGCTGCGCGCGCTGCGGCGACGCGGGGAGGCGGCGGCGCGCGGGGGAGGCCTCATGCCCAGCGTCGCCGCCGCCGCCGGCCTCAACACCTCGCTGCACCACGAGCTGCACTCCTCCATCTACTCCGACCTGAGCCTCGACTCGGGCGTCGCCGGACTCGACCCCCTGCACACGTCAGTACACATACCCACTAGCGTAATGATATAAGGGAATGATTGCTAACGTCATACAAGTTTTGAATTGGGATAATTAAAGTCCACAAATGGAATTGCAATTCAAATTTTAGAATACATTCAATACAAACCAATATGATAACCAATAAAATATGAATGATATTTTTAAATTACTATAGTATAAATTAATTTGTAGTTAAAATGTATCGTTTTCATTACGCTTACCTAGGCAAAATTTGGAATTAAGCTTAGTTTAATGACGGTGGAACTAGAAGTGATGGGGGATGGCGCCGGTTAGAAATGACTTTGACATTTCTAACCAGCGAAAATAACCATTTTTTAGCGGGTTTTGTATGATGAATGACGTTAGCAGTCTATCCCTGTCTAACAACCGAGCCTATATTAACATTTGGTAAGGGTACTTGATTTTATTACATACTTCGCTAAGTTTACTATAAGATCATGGTCCTATAAAAGCATTATCTAGAATATGTATGAGATCGCGGCGTTTTATTCTTACTCAGAAATCTTACAGAACTAATAGCACTGATTTAAAACCTAAAAAGTACTACACCAACAACTTTATAAGTATAAAGTCAGTCATATTGTAAATATATTCTTCCAAGCATTGAATATAATCCATAAACACGTTTATAATGGATATTAGAGAGTGTAAACAATTTAAAAGTACTACTACTACTTTTAAATTGTTTACATTTTGTAACAGAATAAAAGTTGCCAATAGGGAAATCATCGAGCCTGTTACTTCAGTTCTATCAAGAAGCAAGTCGAGTGGAGAGGAATCACATGAGGGTTTCGTTGTCGAAAATAAATTCACGTCTATGTACTATGACAGTAGGTAATGATAAATAAGAATGCAATTTTAAAACCGGTTTGCTCCCCATACAAACGTAGTTTACTAATCATTTGGAAACCGCTATTCCAATAAAATTGATATTGAATATCTAATATCAGGTAACAAATATCTGTGTTTGCATGCTTTTGTTTTTTTGAAATATCCAAACCGAATGAAATTAATGCAAAAAGAAAATCTTCATACGAATTTTGTTTTCTCTGTGGTTTGACCCAGAATACATTTACCGAAAAAACAAAGGCATGCAGACACAGATATTTGTAGCCTAATATTAGATACCAAAGATCAAGTATGTTGGAACAGTGGTTTTCAAATTATTAGTAAACTACGTTTGTATGGGAGGCGAAATTTTCAGGTGCTTACGGGCCGACCTTAAGACGATAATGAGGTGGTTGAATTCGAGCTTTTGCCTGTTTTGCCAGTCAAATAAAAAAAAATATTTCTGAAATTTTGCACAGTACATAAACCAACGGAAAACTACTTTTTGATTTTTTGATAACTTAAGTTATCAAACATTTTCATACAAATCTTTAGAGGCTTCTAGAACTCCTAAAAAATGTAATATTCGTTTAAATTATTATTTCAACAGAACCCTAACTGTATCAATATGGCGGTGAGATCGTTTTCGTTAAGATTACAATAAGTATTAGTGTGTTTATAATAACCTTACAAACCTCTTAGCGAAGATAAAAATAAAAATTGGCGACCCACAAACGGAAATTGATAAAATAATATTTTCACAACAACTATAAAACGTTCGATTTCTGGAGGGGCGTTAAGAAATTAACATAAAACATGGTATACATTTACAGCAAAAAATGTTTCCCCGCGGTTTCAAGCAATTAACTAAGAATTAAGTTAGCCATGTTCAGTATTATGACATTATATTCATAACACCTAATCACCAAATCTCAATAAGTGTGTTAAGTAGAATATAAAATTGCGTCAAGATGCGAAATCAAAACAACACCAAATTGTTTTTTTTTTCGTCATGGCAATAATTTGACTTATAAATAATAACAAGCATATTACCAGCACATTACAAACAATAACGATTTGATAAAATACTGGCGCCAGATAATTATAAAAACACTATTACTTGTAAATATGCATTATTGATAATTATACGAGCAATTATACTTTTTCAGTGGTGTTACAAGTATGTTATATGACTAAAAACATTCTGTAAGCTATGTATAAGATTGTGGCGGTAGACGACATAGGACACCGGCGCCGGTGCGACGGCAGGATGAAATCCGAGCCCCGGATACCTCGCCGCGCGCCTCACCGCGCGCCCGCGTCCCTGGCACCTACCGGCCACGTCGCCGCCCAACCCAGTCTTAGATAGAAACCCGTGGCGTTTGTGCGCATCGCATTCCGTGTGAGGAGTAAACCTTGACCGATGATACTGCTTTTGATTCCATACCCCACGGGCCTAGAGACTCGGTGCTAAGTGAATAGACAAACACTTACATTGGTGACCCCGACGTGAGACCAAGAGACCGAGACGAGACGGGCGCAGGAGTATCCGTCTTACCTGTTACGAGGAAGACACTGGTAGCAGCAGAGGAACGCGTACTTTACGCGGCTAATAACACGCCCATAAAAACTTATGGTGATAGGACACTAGTGCTAAATTTAGGGCTCCGGCGACCATACAGGTGGACATTCATCGTCGCCGATGTATCGACTCCGATTTTAGGCGCGGATTTCCTCAACCATCATAACCTATTAGTAGACATTAGGAGAAAAAGACTCGTGGACAACACCACTACACTGGAAGTGTGTTGTGTGATGGACAGGAGTGAACTTACTACGGGTGTACAGACACTGAATAGTGAGGAACCGTTACATGAACTTTTACGTGAGTACCCTAGGTTAAGCTCTATATCGAACAATGTTATTCAGACTCCATTACATGAAACCGTGCACCACATAGAGACGACCGGCCCCCCAGTTTACGCGAGAGCCAGGCCACTTCCGCCGGACAGGTACAAAAAAGTCAAAAAGGAATTTGAAAACATGTTGGAACAGGGCATTTGCCGCCCCTCAAAGTCTCCTTGGGCCAGCCCTCTCCAGGTGGTGAAAAAAAGTAATGGAGACCTACGCTTGTGCGGGGATTATAGACGTTTGAACCTGGTGACCAAGCCAGATCGTTACCCGATACCCCGATTAACCGATTTCATGTACCTAGCTTATAACAAAACTGTATTTTCTAAACTCGATATGAAACGCGCATACTATCAGATTCCGGTTTTAGAGAAAGACATAGAAAAGACTGCAATAATAACCCCGTTCGGCTTGTTTGAATTCCCTAGAATGACTTTCGGTTTGAGGAACAGTGGTCAAACTTTCCAGAGATTCATGCAGATGATTTTACATGGACTAGATTTCATATTTATATATCTAGACGATGTACTAATAGCGTCGGAAACACAAACGGAACACATAGAACATGTTAAAGTAGTATTAGAACGGTTAAACAAGTACGGAGTGCAGTTAAATGTGCAGAAATGCTCGTTTAACTGTACTTCACTGGCTTACCTTGGATATGAGGTCTCGAAAAAAGGAATCCTACCCTTACCCAAGAAAATTGAAACCATACTTAAGTACCCCCGCCCAACCACGGTAAAGCAGATGAGACAGTACCTCGGGCTAATCAATTTTTACCGCGACAGTGTCAAGGACGCGGCGGACCACCAACGTCTTTTAAATGCGTATTTAGTGGGGTCCAAGAAAAAAAACGATAAAACGGTCATAGAATGGACACCCACAACAATAGAAGCATTTGAAAGGAGTCGGGAGAGCATCAAAGAAGCAACAGCCATAGCTTTTCCTTCCCCGGAAGGAGAGGTGTGTCTTGATTGTGACGCGTCTTCTACATGCGTAGGAGGGACCCTGTACCAACACCAAAATGATGGCAAAAAACAACCATTGGGATTTTTTTCAAAGGCGCTCAGTCCGACGCAAGAAAAATATTCCACATTTGATCGAGAGTTGTTAGGCATATATTTATCGGTAAAACACTTTAGAAGGCTCATCGAAGGACGACCTCTCACAATCCAGACCGATCATAAGCCGTTAGTTTACACTTACCAAAACGGCGCAAGCGATAACGACACACCAAGGCGCATTCGCCAGTTAGGATTCATTTCCCAGTACTGCACACGCTTAGTACACATATCGGGTGTAGATAACGCGGTCGCCGACGCGATGAGTAGAATTAATTCCATTAATTGCCCATCGCCGTTAGACTGGATCGAAATCGCAAGTAAGCAAATTACGGATAAACAACTCCGGGAGATAACAGTTAAGGACCCCTCCCCCGTTACCAGAATGAACATACCCAGTAACGATTCTCAGGTTACGTTATATTGCAACATCGAGAACGGTAATCTACGACCTTATATACCAGAGCAATTTCGAGTACAAGTATTCAACATTGTGCACGGAATAGCTCACCCGGGAATCAGAGGCACACGTCGTTTAATAGCCCAACGGTATTATTGGCCTGGGATGAATAGCGACATTGGTAGGTGGACAAAATCGTGCATTCAATGCCAGCAATCAAAAGTGACCCGACACACTCATTCACCTTTAGGGACATTTGAAGAATCAGGGCGCTTCGAGCATATACATGTAGATCTAGTCGGACCGCTACCCATATCGAACGGATGCAGATACATAGTCACGATCGTAGATAGAGGTACATCATGGCCAGAGGCAGTACCCGTCCCAGACCAGACCGCGGAGACTGCAGCGAGGGTCGTATACGAAACCTGGATTACACGTTTCGGCTGTCCATTTCGTGTCACGACGGATCAAGGTCGCAATTTTGAATCCGATCTTTTTCTGTCGCTCAGTAAGATAATGGGAATGAAAAAAATACGCACGACAGCTTACAATCCTAAAGCTAACGGTAAGGTCGAACGTTTTCATAGGGGAATGAAAGCCGCGTTGATGGCCCGCAGCCACACAGAAAGTTGGTCAGAGGAACTACCTACAGTACTGTTGGGTTTACGTGCCGCATTACGTGAAAATGCAGACGTAAGCGCAGCACAGCTAGTATACGGCACTCAGCTGCGTCTCCCAGGCGACTTCTTCGATACCTCAAGACCGGATACCGGCGATCTGGATGAAAGTTTCGTCGGCAGGCTCCGCGCGCACACCGAAGGGATAGCACCGGTGCCAGCCCGAGAAGCCCGCCAAAGCTCAACCTTTATACATCCAGACCTTAACAAAACATCGCATGTCTTTATAAGGAATGACCGCGTAACGAAGCCATTAACGCCTCCGTACTCGGGCCCATTTACTGTCAAGAAAAGATGCGAAAAATATTTTATAGTAGATTTACCACAAGGTGAGAAAGCTGTCTGTATTGATAGACTTAAACCAGCTTTCATCCTTAACAATTCAAGCGGACAGTACGGCATTCAGCAACATAACGCGAATAACACAGCTCCGCAAGCGCATTTCGCGCCCGCCGCCGCGGCCAGCGGCACCAAGGGCACCGACGACACCTCGGCGGACGGAAACGCGGCACAGGCACATACGAAATGCACACGCAGCGGCCGCACGATCAAAACGCCGGTCCGATTTTCATAACACGATAATTTTATTTTAATACTATTTACTAGTACCTATTCCATAGTATAAGGGCAGGTGAAAATGTAAAAGGAAACGGAATCTGATAAAATGCGAAGTAATTTTAAGATTCTAGCATTCTAAGCACTTCAACCCATTTTTGAGAATGTATAGCCTATATTATAAATGCAAAAGCTATAAGGTAAACGAAAAGTAATGAAACAAAGAATTAATATATAAATGTAACAATTATTTTTATTGATAATATTTTTTTACATGTACACAAGTTAACAGTTTTAGATGACAGTTTATTTCCCTATATACATGTATAGATTAACTTTAAAAAGTATCAATGTGCACTTAGAATATACTTTATACTTGTTTACAGGCAACGTTAATATTAAGATTCAATACCCTAGTTATTAACACTTTAAACCTACTTATGTATCATGGTTAATCTAAAAACACCGGTAGATAACACTGTTTACAACTGTTAGGTTTAGAGAAATAAACATACAAGGTGTGATAAAGTTCCATGGGGTAGGTAACTAGGCTGGATGTCACACTACGCTCGACGAGTACTGGGGAACAGTAGGCTGGACCAGATGCTGAGGCGAAGGTCGCATACGCGATACCTCTTTCCGAACGCAAGCCGCCAGCCGTTGTTTCACTCGTCCGAAGAATAGGTATAGTAACACCAACGCGATAAGCAGCAACGTGAGACCAGATGCCCACTCTGCCCAGGAAATAATATCACGCCGAGGTTCCACCATGACGCGGTTTGAAGTAATCTTGGCCCCGATTATTTCATCGTGCTCATTCTTGCTACTTGAACCACCCATGGTCGGAACAGAGAACGGCACAAACGTACTGAGTTAGAATAATAAAATTGTAATGACAATCTTCGAGATTTACCTGATACTTATAGTCATAAGAAATACGGTGAAAAGCAGGTCAGACCGGCATTGGCCGAATAACATACAAATAAACTGTACATTCAGTAACCTTGCTAAATAAATGATTTATTTTGCTAGATTACTAACGTGAGTAAAAATGTTTCCTTGTTCCCGTTTGAAATGTTTAATCTGTTCATTGTAATAACATGCTAGCGCAAGCAAATAGGAATGTACCTATAGCCGACCTCCCGATGAATGCGGACTCAGCAGCGCTCGCGCATGCTTATCGCTAACGCCACAGTAGAAACAAGGTACAGTGCGGTAGACTGCATTACCGACGTGGCCACAGTACACATTTAGTACAGTAGGTGCACTTAACTTTAAGATTATTTTTGTATAATTTTTATATAAGTTTATTTTGGGGAAGGAGTGATGTGGCGGTAGACGACATAGGACACCGGCGCCGGTGCGACGGCAGGATGAAATCCGAGCCCCGGATACCTCGCCACGCGCCTCACCGCGCGCCCGCGTCCCTGGCACCTACCGGCCACGTCGCCGCCCAACCCAGTCTTAGATAGAAACCCGTGGCGTTTGTGCGCATCGCATTCCGTGTGAGGAGTAAACCTTGACCGATGATACTGCTTTTGATTCCATACCCCACGGGCCTAGAGACTCGGTGCTAAGTGAATAGACAAACACTTACAAGATCGTTATAACGTCGAATGCTTCTATAAAGTGGGCCCAAATCCAGGCTTGTAGCATGCTACAAATACTTTACAAATTAGTCTTGAAGATAGTTATAAGAACTGATTTTGTTAGTTTGGAGGGTACAAGGCGTGAAGCCTACACCTCAGGCCGTGAGTGCCTATATTACTTTTGAAGGTGATTCTCGACTCAAAAATGAGCAACACCTTGGTTACTTGAGACTCCGTTCTACTCAGTTCACTTGACCACATGCAAAGTTTATGAAAAGTGACGGGACTATTTTTGGAATCCATAAAGCACAGACCAAGGCTTAGAATGTAAAGACACACAGAGTCCACTGATGGATGAGACCAAAATTGTTTCATACAAAATATACTGAAATTTCTTTTTTTTTTTATGTCTAAATCGCATTGTTGCTTTAAAATAATGATCTAAAGTTATGTTTTAAGTTTTACTTGGAAATAATTAGGAAATGTTATATGATCATGATCTTGTGGCGGCATGCTTTGTAAGCATACCGCACACACACATGTATAGGTGTTTACTCCCGCCGCAGTCCACGCGCGCTGCGACGCGAATATGATCGAAAAATAACAATCAGTGGCTCATCTCTCATTTACCAGAAAAAATTGCAGTTGTCCAGGTTTTTTACACCCATTTACTTAACAATCGATAAATGCAGAGGTCACCATGCTTTTTTTAACGAAAACTAGACAAATCATGAAGATTTCGCAAAAAAACCTTTCACATTACATGAGCGCGGATCCTATGTACAAATAATGATTCGAAAACGTTGCCACCATACCCACAAATAGTAAAAATAAAAAATGGTTAAAAATAAAAATTACAGGGGGCCACCATAAAGGAAAAGTGATTTCTTTGGGTAAAATCATGTATAATCGTACGGAAACCTTTGTGTGCAATTCCGACTCGCGCTTTACTGGTTTTTTTGTCTATCAGGTGGAACGTGAAGAAAGTGTTCGAGACGGTGCAGTGTGCGTCGCGCTGGTCAGGCGGCTCGCTCAGCAGCTGCGCGTCGGACGCGGCCGACAGCGTGGACGGTGCCGCGCCCCCCCACCTCCACCCGCACGCCCGCGCCCACCCGCGCCGGCCCCTCTCCCTGCGCAGCGGCGACTCGCTCATCGACGACACCTCCGATGCTGAGTCAGAGGACATGTACCCGTGAGTATGCTTTTGCGATCCAGTGCCGGCCGCTCTCCCTGCGCAGCGGCGACTCGCTCATCGACGGCACCTCCAATGCCGAGTCCGACGACATGTACCCGTGAGTCTGCGTTTGCGATACAATCCGAGACTTACGATTCGATCATCGATTGTGAATGGATTAATCATTTTAATTGAAACTGAAAATGGTTTGCTTGTCTGATACCAAATCTGGTGCTTGATTTGAAATAGTGGATGTGGCGCCATCTAGCAATTTTGACCTAATTTTTAGGGTTCCGTACCCAAATTGTGAAAACGGAACCCCATTACTAAACCTCCACTGTCCGTCCGTCGGTCCATCCGTCCGTCGGTCCATCCGTCCGTCTGTCACAGGGCTGTATCCCATGAACCGTAATAGGTAGGCAGCTAAAAATTTCACAGAGTATGTATTTATTTTGCCGCTATAACAACAAACAGGTAAAATAAAAAAAATATATGAAATTTCAAGGGGGCTCCCATACAAAAAACCTGATTTGTTTTATGTTAAATATTGTAGGATGGTACGGAACCCTTCGTGTGCGAGTGCGACTCGTACTTGGGCGGTTTTTCTTTTGTTACCATGCATTGCAGAAATTTAATATATAAGCCACATATAATAAGGATCTAATCAAGAAAAGAAGATACTGTATAACTGATTTGAGTGTTCTGTGGGTGTTTAAACTATTGTCTAAGATTGGCTTACCACAGTTATTTTCCTCGGTCCTTCTGGCCGACGTTTCGAACTGTCCCGTGCAGCTCATTTTCAAGGCGAGTGCGTGCGTGCGGCTGGGCGCACGTTTGACAGACCACTGTCTGTCACACGCGAGCGGCTGCGAAGATTGTATGAGTGGCTGTGGGTAGGCAGAAAACTTGTTGCGGCTGCGTTCTGTGCTCCCATCAATGTGCAGAATGAGCTGACGACATCTTCCTGCGAATGCTTGTGTGGGGAGTCGGACTTGCTACATCTCAGAGGAGCCAGAACCGGATTCCAAACTGCTGACAATTTGTACGAGTCCCCTCTATTAAAATTGGCGTGCTTCGAAATCTCGATGGACTCACGGATAATCCTAGGGAAGAATCGTTTTTCGGTGGACAAAATCTTCACCTGATCGAATCTTATCCAGTGGTGTATTCCGGAGTCGGCGTGCTCGGCAATCGCAGATTTATTTTTGTCCATTTTCTTAAGGGCACGTACATGTTCAGAAATCCGTTCCATAACGCTGCGCCATAACGTCGGCCAGAAGGACCGAGGAAAATAACTGTGGTAAGCCAATCTTAGACAATAGAAGATACTGTGTTCTTATTTGGTGTGTTGTGCTAATATTGTGACAGCAGGTTGTGGTATTAGCCAGCTCCATAGAAAATCTTGCAAGTAATGCTATTTTTGTTCCATCTATTAATTCAACAGTTCATCATGTTAGTCTCTTCGTCTATTTGTCCTGGCCTTGCATTATTACAATGGGGAAGAAAACTCAAAGCTTATTGTAGATGCCGCATGAGCGACTTCAACTTAACGTCAGAACTGTCATTCCTGTCCAGTTTGATTTACGAGTTTTCAGATTAAATGTACTCCATGTATCAGTTAAAATAAGGTTTAGAGGAAAAGAAGAGAATTTATTTGTCTTCAAACTAATTTAAATGTCATTGACATTTAAGGACAAAGTATGAAACAAAATATTATAGGTTATAACTTGTGTTTTCGTTCCCCCAACTTCTTTTGATTAGCATAATTAACCTTTGGAGCGCGAACGACGCAGCATCGGCGTCCTGTACCGCGCTCCCGAATCGAATAAAAATCTATATCTAAGACACTTGTCAAGGTATCTTCAAAATAATAACTGTTCCATGTAGCTAGATAGTGCCTCCATTTATTTACGTTGTTTTTGTAGTAGTTTGGTTCAAATATAAAATAATAAAAATCATATAACATTGACTTTAGATTTTTTTTAAATATTTTGTGATGTTACTCGAGGTTTAGGGTAAAAAAGATAAAGTTATGAAACAAATTTGTTTTTTATTTCGTAGTTTATGATAGCTGCTATAACATTGTGTCAAAAACTAATGACCCCGCCATACAAAAAATAATAATAATTTGGTTCCAAACATCGCGAACAAAAGCGACACTTATTGTTTTTCAAAATAATATTTTAGAATTTATTATAAATTATTTACGATATTATCTCAGTTGAATTTATTTTAAATTTATTGAATAATGATGGAAGAATATTCACATAAAATTTTTGTAAAGAAAAAGTTTACATAACATTTTCAGTAAAGGAAAAACCCGAAAAATCTCTCTACATTACTAACAGTCTAATTAGAATCTAATCTAATTAGAATCGAGTTAGATTTTATATCATCATAAACTGTTATATATACACAATTCTTTTGTGTAAGATAATGTTATAATATGTAATCAAAAACATTTTATTTTGAACATTCAAATTCGGCTATAAAATTGCACTCAGCGCACTCATACATGCAAACGCTCCACTTGAACACACGTCGGTGAGCGCGCGCTCTATCTATAGATAGGTGGGCGCGCGCGTTCTATCTATATAGGTAGGCACTTACTCAGCGTGACGAGGTCGAAACTTGTTGCTGGAGTAGAAGCAGGCTTCCGTGACACGAAGCATTGGTGACATGGTCTTTGAAATAAAACACGTAAATATAAGTTCATAGAAATATAGCAGCACAAGTATATTTTTTAACATTTTGTAAAAGTGAAACCTAAAATGAATAGAAATTCGAATTAGCGACGGATGGTCAAAAAAAACACCTAATGATTATATCTGAAGTAGAGTTTGTGCGTTGTCTGTCCGTCCGTCTGTCAGACACCTCCTCCTATTATTGAAGTTACAAAATTTACAATGTATGACGAAAACAAGTTTTGACATGACAGGTAGGTAGATCAGGTCAGGCCATCTAGTTTGAGGGGTCGCATGATGAGTCTAAGACCAGAGTTTCCCAAGATATGACGAAAAAAATTTTTTGAAGTTGTTTGACATGCATGGCAAGTGCTCCCGTGCATGTCGCAAGTATATTTTAGGCATCTTTCGTGTCCACACACCACCCGTTAGCATGAGAACAGGTGCGACATGCACGGCAGAATTCGCCGAAATGTAATACAGCATGCACGGCAATTGACCCAGTGTGACTAGTAACCAAAAACCGGCCAAGTGCGAGCCGGACTCGCACACGAAGGGTTCCGTACCATCGTAAAAGATTTAACATAACAAAATCACGTTTTTTGTATGGGAGCCCCCTTTAATTTAAATTATTTTTCAATTTTACCTATTTGTTGTTATAGCGGCAAAATAAATACACACTCTGTGAAAATTTCAGCTGTCTATCTGTTACGGTTACTGAGATACAGCCATGTGACAGACGGACGGACGGACGGACAGCGGAGGATTAGTAATAGGGTTCCGTTTTCACCCTTTGGGTACGGAACCCTAACAAGAATACTATGTAACAGAAACAAATAGTACATATTTTTAATTCTATTCTATTACCAGATGCGTCTTGCCCTATGGAAATGTATGCAGATGATGCAATGGGATTACTTATTAGATATACCAAACGATTTCAAAGCAACAAAATTTGGTATTATAACTCCACGCTCACGAAGTTCCTGAGATCTCGACAAATGACTTGAATCACACTTGACCAACGGCCAGCGGGCGGCCGAGCGGCCGAGCGGCCGACACCAATACACTCACAATGTTTATACTACAAAATATGATTTTCTAGATTTTCGGTCTTTTTTCCATTTTTATGTAAGAAAACATGTCAAGTGTGATACATCACCGGATTCTACACAAAATTTGCCACAATCCGGACTAATTACATTCAAGCAAACGTAATTTTTTGTAAACAAATGTGATAAATCTTTGAAATCTGAACATGCCAAAAAACATTTGATTTTTTTGCTGCCTACAGAAATTGCAAAAACCTATAACCACTGCATTGATAGATAGCTGAATATATTACAATTTCATTGATATAAAAAAAATTACAATACTTACGTAATATTTTCGTCAATCATCCTTTTCAGCCGGCACAGAACCACGCGCGCAAACGTATCTCGGTCGACTGGCCAGCGAGACGAGCCGCGCGGATTTCAAAAAAATATTTTGTTTTACGAAGTTGCAGCTATTGGGTCGCGGTTTAGCCAATCAAAAGCGCCCTACACTACTCTATCCATTTGAAAAAGCCAATCATAGACCAGTAAATCTATGACCACACAAAAAATCGCCAATCAGCGCAGATAGCGGGAGCGCGGCAGAGGACGCCTATGCGGCGTCGTTCGCGCTTTACGGGTTAAGAACAATTTATTTTCGAATAAATTGAATAACTTGGAGAAAATTAAGTCATTTGGGTTACATAGTTTGAGTAAATAAAATGTTCAAATCTATTCTGTTTTATTTTGTATGGTATCTCACAGCTTTGACAGATATTTTAGGTGAGCTCGCCTAGACGCCACCTGTCCTGATAAATGAGCAATGAGTGTATGTACACACAAATTCATCGTATTAAAGAGGTAGGAGGCCGCACGCGGGTGCTGATGTGGTGTTGTGTGCGCAGCGGCGGCACAGGCGGCAGCGGCGTGCCGGGCGCGCCGGGCGCGGCCGAGCTGGCGGCGGCGCTGCGCCGGCTCACGCCCGCCGACCTCAGCAGCCGCCGAGCCGCGCTGCACACGCCCTCAGCCGCCGGCCGCCACTCCTACGCAGGTGACGACTTGCGGCTCTCCCCACCCGACGACACTGTCTCACCACTTGTGCTGTCCAGATCATACATTCCTGAACTTATTTCTGAATAAAATTAAATTAAATTGAATTTGTAGAGCATTGATATACGTTTTTTTATCGTGAAGTATTTTTTTCATACTAAACTAAATAAAAAAATATAATAGAAAAAGCAGCCAAGGCGTAACTGAGAGGTCATTTTTCCCCTCTTAACCAGGTGGTTGAGAGGGGAAAAATGCCACACCTGTAAGGTATTTTCACGCAGTGCTGATTGTTTTTGAATAAGTTTTATTTTTCAATGACTCGAATCTTTGTGCTACAAAAAGAATCAGTTATCTATGGTTTTCCAGTAGCTCATTGAGTTAGTAACGCCTTTTATAATCATCCCTGTCCATCAGGGTTTCCAATTTATTTACTCAAAATGATTTAAAGATTGTTTTTTTTTTTAAATAATAAATAAAATTGTGTCTATGAAAAGCTAATTTTTTTACATAGTGCCACCAAACATGGAATGTAAGAAATATAGTCTAAAAATTTTATTATTCATGTGCGCTGAGCACCATTTTTTAATAATTTTGGCTGCAATCCTAATTTTGCTCACATTGGCTACAGGTGTGCTAGAACTGTGCATATCTGGCTAAAAGGTGTTTGCCAAAGCAAGCGTGATTCAAATCGTGAAGCCCATCCAGCCACATATGTTGCACAAGTGGGTGAAGCTCGCCAAGCCAACCGTGGCCGTTGTGTGTTGCAGAGAGCGAGGGCAGTGCGGTGTGGGGCGCGGGCGGTGTCGCGGGGCGGTGGCGGCTCCCCAACAAGCTGCAGATCGTGAAGCCCATCGAGGGCTCGCACACGCTGCACACGTGGGCGCAGCTTGCCAAGCCAACCATGTCCGGTAACTGCATTTGTTGTAACAATATATGCTAACCCTAACCATAGATTAATAATTACTTCCTGGCGTAAGTGGCTCATTGCCATAGTGACGGAAATTTCACACAAACATATTGTTAAGTTAAGCAACCCGGCAATAAACGTTGAACTAAGATTGTAACTTCGATTCAATCGATCACAACAAAAAGAGTATTTGTACCAAGAGATGGTGCAGCTATCAGGCTCACTGCTTTAAATCTAATAAAAAGTCGTTTGATTTTATAGGTTGTCAAAAAATGTGTGTATCGATTCAAAATAGTATATTTTCCAACTTTGAAACATAACTGTATTATTCATCTATGAATAAATACTATGTCTGTACAGCGCTATCTATTGACTATTTCGCAAGTTTTAGGTACGAAAGTAGCGCCATCCTATTTCCCAAAGCCGTATACGTGTATATATGCAGTTGCGCTATCTATTCGTCCCATCGGCATTGATCTATTTGTGAAACATCTAGGTCCTCGTTCATCCCACATCCCAGGCAGATAGCAATGGAGTCACAGAGTGGTGCTTGGACTGCAAATCTTCTAGGCTTGTCCCCAGTGCTAACCTAGCCAGGATCGCGGCTATCAGGTTGATTCCATTTACTGCGATTTCAAAAAGGCTTTTGATAAAGTCGACCACCTAATACTGATAAAAAAGATAATGTATAATGGTATCAAAGGAAATCTGTTGAGATGGTTCGTATCTTACCTATCCAACAGACAACAGGCTGTGTCCCTCCGAGGTTACAACTCCATTTGGGAAGTAGTAACCTCTGGTGTGCCACAAGGCTCCATTCTCGGCCCATTGCTGTTTATAATGTTCATTAATGATGTCAAAAACTGCTTCAAACACTGTCTTTTTCTTCTATATGCCGATGACATCAAATTGTTCTCTTCTGTACGAAGTGTTAATGACTGCCTACAAATTCAGCGTGATTTGGTTAGGTTCGACGCTTTCTGTATTCAAAATAAATTGTTTCTCAGCCTCAACAAGTGCAAGGTGATCACATTCACCAAGAATACAAATTTAATTACACACACCTATTGCCTTGGGCAGCATTGTCTGGACAGAGTTCACGGTATCAGGGATCTAGGTATATTATTTGACTCGAAGCTACATTTTGACCAACATGTTGATAATATAGTTAACAAAGCTTATTCTATGCTGGGATTTGTCTATAGAATTAGTAAACCTTTCCGAAAACTTGAAACTTATCTCCTTTTGTATTTTACACTTGTTCGATCCCAGCTGGAATTCTGCACCGTTGTCTGGAATCCACTCTATGAAGTTTATGTAAGTAAGTTAGAGTGTGTACAGAAAAAGTTTCTGCGATGCATTAGCTATAGATTGAGTGACCCAAAAAGCTCATATGCCAAAATGATCAATCGCTATAAGATATGTACTCTTCTCGAAAGACGTTCTCAACTTGATCTAGTTACTCTATATAAGATCTGTAATAATATAATCGACTCCCCTAGCCTTCTCGAACTGATAGATTTTAGAGTCCCGCTAAGAAGCACTAGATTTAATGCATTATTCCACCTTAGTAACGTACGCACAAATGCTGGTGTTAGAGATCCTGTTAGACGAATGTGCCAGCTGTACAATGAAAAGATGATAAACTCAGATTTGTTTTTCGACTCCACACGTACATTTAAATATAATGTCAGAAATCTTAAGCTATTGTAAGCAAACATATGTACCAACTAAATATCTTATTCCTATTTACATGTATGTTCCTAGTTTGTAACTCCGCATGCACCACCTTTTCTTTAATGTATTCTTATGTATCAGTGAGGAATAGCTTTGGATACGAGCAAATTCTAATTACTTGTTATTGTTACTGCTTTCATTGTTCGTGTCTGTATTTCCTCCTAAATAAATAAATAAAATAAATAAATAAACCTTCACCTCCCAAAAAAGTATCTGCACAAAAAAATCAAAACGATAATTTAACAATGCACAACCCCTGCACTTTGCCCGCTGAACTAGCGAAAATGCGGGGACTGCACAGTAATCTGAACGGAGTAGAACAAGTTGGCCATGCTTTTACTTACGGAGACACGAATATCACGAATAGCCGAGACTTTGCGCTTGCACTATACCAGCATCAATCTGGAATAATCATTCTGATCTTAGCCCAGAGTGTACCTGTTCGTCAGGTCGGATATTTTGTTGTCATTGTTTGCACTATTTTTAGGACCCCGAACACAGTCGTATTCAGAGTGAACTGTAAAATTTTTTTATGTCGGCTAGCACCGGACTAACCTTACATAATGCTGTTAGTCCGGCGATAATCCCCATATTAAAGTTAATCCACCTACTCTGAACACAACTGTTAGAGCTTTGGGTTAATATGGCGACAACGACGCTTGCCTGTACAGACCGTATAACGGAGATAGGGAGACTTTTGGACTTTTGGACCACTATGCGTCGAGGCTAAGCTCTGCTGACTTTGCTGGTAGGGATATTTGCAACTTCGCTCTGACTCTACCTGATTCAATTGGTGACACAACAAACGCATATTCCGGATCGAGCACGTGACAGAGCCTCCTTACTACTTTTTCGGTTTACCACTAAACCCACCGGGTATAAGGTGTTGGTACTTGCCCTCTTAGGGTCATCAGACCACTGCTTGGTGAAGCCAACTGCACCACAAATCCAGACCGAGAAACGTGTACTTGTCTTTCGTCTGGCGTGGCACTACGAGTCAGCAGATTGGGATGCAATGCGAGAATATTCCTCCTCCTTTCCTTGGAGACAGCTCTGTTTTAGCACAATGGATCCACAGCGCTATGCTCATGTCGCTTCCGAGGTGATGCAGGGGGCTGTAGAACGATTTATTCCTAGCTCTATTAAATCCCTCGGTGGTAAATGCCATTTTTTTCTTCATTTGATTGGGGCTTTAGCCATGTTTGACTATGCCAGCCCCATAGTAACTGTGCTTCAGTAATAGTGCTTCAACGCAGAATTTATGGTTGCTTGTTTCACTAATAACACAGTGGGGGTCCGTGAGCTGGTTGGTAGGGCGAATGTTTTCCACGCCAAGCATTCTTGAGGGGCCATTATGTGTAAACAGGTTTACTATGTGAGCCATCCCAACTCATCCCAGAAATCAGACGATAATGTTATAGCATTTAAAGTCTGTATTTACATATTATGTATGATGCAAGCAGCTAACGTATGGCGATGCGCAGGTCTGTTGGAGGAGCACGAGGGTGTAGGGGTCCGCGGGGGACGCTCGGCCGCCGCCATCGGGCTCGAGCTGTACCGGCTGTCCGACGTAGAGGAGGACGACGACGCGCCGCGCCTGCCCTACGCCTCCCACGTCTACACTCTCACAGACAGGTCATTTATATGCTATTATACATTCATAAATTTACATGGTCATTCAATGCAAGTTCTGGGAGTGAAGCAGTTTTTTAAATGGGATTAATCTTCGGCTCTGATTCAAAATGCGAGATCATACCCCTTTTCCTATTTAAGCACACCTACGTAGCACTACTACAGTATGGACACGACTATCCAAACTATAGCAAAGCAGTCCTAGGTAGCAGTATAATATTATAAGAGTCAGAATGATGGGAAATGGAATTAGTATAAAAACTACATTTGCACTGGGTTTCATAGCAATTTACTTGTAACATTTTTCATTCGCGTTGCACAGTATAAAGTTTTGCATGCAAAGTCATGACTATACTCCGGTGCTTTCTAGTTGTGTCGCTATGTAAGTGATACTTGCAGCACGTGTAAGAGCAACTGACTGTTGAGGCGTGTCCGCCGTGTCTGTACATGTAGTTCAAAGTGTCGGTTGCGGTTGCAGCATGGTGATGCACCCCAACGACGGCAGCGTGGCGAGCAGCGTCACCGGCAGCGCCATGAGCAGCGCCTCCGCCAGCGTGCTCGGCAGCGCGTGGAGCTCGCGCCGCTCCTCCGCCGCCGCCTCGCCCACCCGTACGCCCGCGCTCTCCCGCCGCGACTCGTTCGTCGCGCCGCCGCCGCTCCCGCCGCCGGCCCGCGCCCGCTGGTCGCCCACCGCCACGCCCGCCAACAGCCCGCTGCTCAACTCGCCCGAGTCGTCGCCGCCGCCGTCGCCGTCGCCCTCGCCGCGACCCGCCGGCGCGCCGCCCTCGCTGCACGCGCTCATCTCGAGCGGCGCGTCGCTTCTGCGGCGCGGCCGCGACACCGACCACTCGCCGCTCGCGCTGCAGGCGACCCCCGGCTCGCTCTACACGGGCCTCGTCCACCGCAGCCCCATGGAGCAACTGACGTGCCTCAAGCGGGCGCTGCAGCCGGCGCGCGACCGCCGCGAGGCGACGCCGGCGCTCGGCGTGCCCGCGGCGCCCGGCTGCGGCGCGCTCGACGCGGCCGCCGCGTGCGCGGGGCGGGCGCGCGGCGGTCGCGGCGCGAGGGGTGCGCCGCGCCCGCGCACGGACCTCGGCACGGTGGGCGCCGCGCCGCCCGCGCCCGCACCGACAGCGCCCGCCGCGCCGCCCGCCCCGCACCACTCCTCGCCGCTCGGCACGCTCAGCTCCCTGCTGTTCGGCCGGAAGGGTGGCCTGCTGTGAGCGTCAGGTGTTTTGTAAGCAACTTGATACGATTTTTATTATCATTTGTACGAGATGATGCCGGTTTTGAGGGTCAAAACTTTAATTTGATGTCTTTATTTTCTACAAAAGATTCAATATTATTGAACATTGTCCAATTTTATGATTATTTTCGCGACTTCACGCACTTGAGAAGTCATGCGATAAATGTAGCTAGGTGGGGAGTACATTGTAGACTTTATCGATAAAACATTGGGGCGGGTCAATGCCTGATCAGTTTTATCTGTTGTGATTTAGAAGTAGGTGCTTTTGTTGGTTTAAGTTTATATTAGTTTGTATTTACGTGTAATTTATTTTAGCGAATGCTTCCTGAAATGTGTAAATAAGTTTTGTGTTTGTTTTTTATTCACTGATAATTTGGATCTAGCTTTTGTAAAATATTTAAAGAATTTTGTTATGACATTATAATTTGTAAAGCGTCATTCTGTGGGAATCGGATCTGTGTTTTGGGTCTCATCAGTATAGCATTTATTGGATCTGCCTTTGTCGAGCAGCACCGGGTTCTAACAAATGGATGCTAATTGCATTGTATCGTGTTTGTTCACTAGCATGGATACTGTCGAGAGCATTTTGTTGTCGCTCTAGAACATTCCTTAAACTGAGCTCAATTATTATTAATATTCACACTTCATACCTTCTTCACAGTAATCCGAAAATATCTTTGTAATAAGTGCGTTGACTGGATTCTTAGCCTCTCAGAGTTGGAAACTAAAGAATAGCGATAATCCAGAGACGTTCCTGAATAGTGAACCACATATCAGTGTGTTAATTCAAATTTATGTGCTTCGCACAGTTGCTTCCAGCATCGGCAAGATCAGTATGTATACAAACAGTCGTGTTGATCTCTGGCAACTCTGTGAAAGTGTGTCTCCGATCAGAAGGGCTTTTCAATTACCTGGTACAATATTTTTTCATTTTATTTTCTCTTTCTGTGATTTCTCCATAATGAATAAACTTTTGAATTATCGATGCCGTTTCTCTTATGTTTATTTACTAAATTTTTCACACTGTTTTAATTTATACTGCAAATACAGTTTAAAAACGGAGCATGTTACGTACTTACTTGTTGTCATTGTTAATGAGACTTCGTTCCTCAATAGATAGTAATTTTAATTCTTTATTTATTTTTGATGTATATAACACAAGGCAGACAAATATGTTATTTATAAGTGCGATTAGAAATATTAGAGGGAGATGTAGACCGATTTATTGAATATTTGGGATAATGCCACTTCGTTTAATATATTTCGATGTATCATACTGAATAAGACAATATTAAGTTCAAAAACCGTATTTACCAATAGTTGCCACTGAGCGTACATACACTGAGCCCTTAAATATTCAATATACCTACTCCTGTTACTTTAAAAAAGGAGGATTCCAGTGTACCGAGAAATGGATATTTTTATAAAGATTGATGGATATGTAAATATGTGTAAGAATAGGAGCGGCTCTCGCCGACGGTGCTTGCGAGTCTTGGGCGGCTCGACACAATGTTACTTGCTTCAGAACCAGCCATCATGTGTGGACACAACTGACATGCGTAATGTCTACTATGTTATACACAGTTTTGATTTGCATTTTATAACATCAGTCATTTTCAGATATGTTTCATTCGAACGAATGCCTAAATATGAATGTTAGCTTGATTTGGCTGTGAGATTATCACATTAGGAGAAATTATAATAAAAGGATCGATAGATCTGTTAGGTTGGGTTGCAGCTAGCAGCCATTATTGTCACAAAATCTAATTGGATTTAGTGGAAATTGTATCACGATAACTAGAATTTGCATTCAGTTGCATCAAAGTGTTGACAGAATAGTGAAATCAATTGAATTTCGAAATAAAAGAAATCGAAATGAAAAATACTTCAGAGTTTTTGTTACCTCCCGAAACCGTAACAGCAATACCACAGGGCCATGAGATAAATGAACATAACCATAGACAAAGGACAATAGGTATAGACTGCTAACGTCATACAACGTGCAAAATTCGCTGAAAACTGCTTATATTCACTGGTACTATGACATTTCTAACCAGCGCCATCTCCTGTTACTGTCAGAATTGGTACGCCGTCACTAAGATTGTTTTCCAATTTAGCCTAGGAAGGCGTGATGAAAACACTACATTTATTACCTAAAAATTTAGTAATGTAATTGTAAATAAAAAATATCATTGATATTCATCTATTCTGTTTTATTTTGTGTTTGCCACACGCAGATTTGACAGATCTTATAGGTGAGCTTGCTTAGACGCCACCTGTCGTGATAAAGCAGTTTTCTGAATTATTATTCTGAAATGTGAATCGCAACGCCATCTGTGGACTTTTATTATCCCTATTGAACACTTTTATGATTTTTTTATGTAACTGGACATGAATGACTAATACCAATCTGACCGTCCAATATTAGCCTAACACACCACATAGGAACTAGGTGCCATGCCAGGACCATCCTTATATTGCTCGGCTACTTTGAACTGGATGGAAAACACGGACAATTTTCATGCCGCTTCGACCATCGTTCATTCAATGCCATGGTACCAACCCGGGCAGGATTAACCCTACCATCTAGTAAGTATGGAAGGGGACCTGCTGTTTTATGTGGAATCCGAACCACGGCCAGCCTCAACGGTTAATAATGGTTACCCATCCAGAATCTAACCACGTTTAGAGGAGCTTCACCAAGCTGTTTGAATCGCAAGATGTTGCGCCACTGGGCTACCGAGGCTGACAAGGCTGATATTACCAATCTTGGTAAACTATGTGTTAGCCATCCCATATCCTGGAAGAAACATGACCATAGATGAAAGAAGACTGGCGTAAGTACCTATTAATCTATGAACATGATATTGGCCCGGTTCCACCACCTCCAGCTACAAAAATCCCAAAGTTATCTTTCAGTTACATCATACAAATATTGCATGTAGCTGAAAGTTAACTATCGGATTTCAGGTAACTGGAGGTGGTGAAAA
Source organism: Incurvaria masculella (assembly GCA_946894095.1). Taxonomy (NCBI): domain Eukaryota; kingdom Metazoa; phylum Arthropoda; class Insecta; order Lepidoptera; family Incurvariidae; genus Incurvaria; species Incurvaria masculella. The sequence goes on from OX335647.2 coordinate 12,215,508, forward strand.
CAGGGGATTGTCATCTGCAATGTGAGAGTGCAAGAGTGTGCTCGCCCACTAAGTATTTATGTATTTAAAAACGATTATAAAATATGGAACCCCAATTTTGCTTCATCTACAGTCATACATCTTTTCATACATGCTCTACGATTAAGGGTGCTACGTAACAGACCTTTATGAAGAATTACATCGATTTGGTCCCGGTCTAGGTTCTCCTAGGCCGTCAGGGCACGGTATTTCCGCTTTCTTCCGCTCTGTAAATTTGTTTCGTCATTTTTTCGTCATCCATTCGTTCCTTATGTCCAAATCATCTTTCACTCCTTTCTCGAATGAACCAAACAAGGTGTGCTGTGATTGTACCGTATGGCGCTCTCATCTCTGCCTACTCTTCCGGGAAAGTGGCGTGTATGAATAAAATATGCCTTGACTTAAATAAAAAAAATACTAATTGTAATAGTAGGATCGCTACTCGTTGCAATCGGCTCGTAGCCTGAGAACTTCGAAAATGTCTAAGCTTACCTTTTTTTTTTCTTAAGTTAAATATCGTTACATATCGTAGTTGTAAGCGTACCCACTCGCCGGCGCTGCCGCCATTGTATGTGTAATGGGATACCCCATTTATTCCTTTCTTGTTCACCTGGTTCAGCGAAGGTTCAGCGTATGTACTTTCCACATAGAGGTCATCTCCATGACTTTCCACGCCAATATTGTGTTTCCATGACTACCGACACGTAAACAAGCAACGAGGTTACGGTCTCCTGTCGTGCCGGTTGTGTAGTTGTGCGTGCGTGCTGCCAATTCAATCCGAAGTAAAGCAGCTCCATAGTGATCAAAGAATATAATAGATAGTGATGTCCGAGCAGACGAAGGCAGTGCTGCGCGAGCTGAACGCGACACTGGGCACCAAGTTCGACCTGATCAAGTTCGATGCGTTGGATGCTCCGCAGCGGCTGCAGGTGCTCGCCGACTTGCTGGCGCACTTCGGCGCAGGGCTTAAGGTACGCCTGCCATCCGCATATGTCACTTGCATATGCCACCCTTTTTAGGGTTCCGTACGCAAAGGGTGCCAACGGGACTCTATTAGTAAGCCTCCGCTGTCTGTCCATCCATCCGTCCATCCGTCCGTTTGTCCGTTCGTCCGTCCGCCATCCGTCCGTTTGTCCGTTCATCCGTCCGCTTTCCGTCCGTCTGTTACAGTGCTGTATCTCATCCGTAATAGGTAGACAGTTGATTTTTTCAGAGTGTGTATTTCTATTGCCGCCACAGTACAATTAGGAGGTAAGAATTGTGAAGTGGGCGGAACTCGCGTGCCGGTCTTTAGCGGGGATCCGCTCACTTCATACGCGCATGATTCACTTCCTCTGCGGCGTTTCTGTGCATTAACTTATCCGTGATACAATCTAAAATTGAAAAGGAGTACTTAATGCCGTACTGTGCCATAATAACGTGCAAACACGACAGCCGGGTGCACCCCCTTCATAATGGAGGAGTTTCGTATCACTGGTAAGTTTCATTCAGATGTATACCAATAAAAATTACGACAAATACATTACGAAAAAATATGGCGTCGCGGTGTCGTTTTGCTCGCCCGCTACTTTGTTAGTGACCACGTGTGTGTGAGGCCCTCGGCCGGGTTCGAAAGCGACGTAACATTTGATTGCTAACAGTATTCGAATTTCAACATAGATCCATTGCGTTAAAGTTCATATTAACTAAACAAATGTGATGAAGGGATAGCCAATTGCGACTGTTATACATTCGCGGAGCAAAAAGGTCTTAAGAAAAACGGTAACAGCGGTCCTGGAACAAATTCACAAACGTTTCACTTCCTGCCTTCTCAATATTCCGTGATTGCCGCTATAACAAGAAGATAATGAAGATTTTATTGAAATAAAAGGGGGGATCCATACAAGAAACGTGATTTTATTCTGTAAAATCTTGTGCGAAGGAACGGAACCCTTCGTGTACGAGTCCGACTCGAACTTGGCTGGTTTCTATCGATTTCCACCCCAAGGAACTTGTTTACTACGTATGTAACGTCTTACTTATTATCTGGCAACGAGCAACGTTACGTAGATCCAAGTTCCTTATTCATCCATACCACGCCATGCCAGCAGACAATAAATACTGAATAAAAAAATCACAGAAACCGGTAACATCCATTTATTTCAAAATAAATTGAAACAATACCTTGTAAATAAGCCATATTATAAATTAGACGATTTTTTCGAAAATAAGGATTTTAGTTTTGACAAATAGGCATATAAAATTTTTAACATTACGTGTTTTTTTTTTTGACTGCATTTTTTTTTTGTGTAAATTTTAAACTATATGTTACCACTGCTTTATTTAAAGTAATTAATAATTGTAATTTTATAAATATTTTACGTGGCGGAATTTTAATTTTAGTCATGTAAAAAATATGTAAGAGTTTAATGTTTTTTTTATGTTGGATTTTTTATTTTTATTTTGAATGTTATTTATTACGCAATTTTATGTCTAACTTTGTTTTATCTTTGATTTGTATTTTTCAAACTTTTGTTAATTTCATGTGCTTAAAATATTCTTTTTAATTTTTATTATTTCTATGTTGAAATACTTAAATTATTTATTTATTTTAAATACTATTTACCAAATGGTAAATATTGCTAAATGGCTATTTTCCAAATGGATGGCCAAAAAATTAAATAAAGGATTTGATTTGATTTGATACCATATACCATAAAATATGTATAACAAGTAAATTCATAAGACACGTTAATCGGCCACGGTGCATCGCAAACGCTAGAAAAGGTACATGAGCCGTGCCACCTAAACTGGCCTAATGGTGGCACCTTCGTGCTCGCTCATACATAGCTACATTATATACCTACCTGCATAACATACAAATTAAAATTAACAAAATGATAATCTTCTTCTTTTTGTGTCTTCTCTAAGCGATAGGTGCGGGTATTTTGTAAGTGAACTAAAGTACTAACATTAGCGATCAAGGCACCAGAGAGTATTGAGGATATTGAGTGAGGTCATCACTAGCTTTTATAAGTTTGGAAATTATATATTACTACCTAAACTATGGCGAAGAAAACTCAAAGCTTATTGCGGATGTCGCAGGAGAGACCTCACCTTAAAAACGTCAAAACTGTCATTCCTGTCAAGTTTGATTTACGAATTTTTAGATAAAAGATGTCCTCCATGATGCAGTTAGGATACGGTTTCGAAGAAAGAAGCTTTTTGTTTTTCTTCAAGCACATTTAAATGTCATTGGCCAGTACAAATTATGAAACGAAAACATATAGGTTATGTTTCCCAGGACTTCTTTTGATTAGCATAATGAAAAAAAAAATTTTTCGAAATAACATGGAGAAAATTGAGACATTTCAATTATTCACTTAATAACATTTTCAAATCTATTCTGTTTTATTTTGTATGGTATCTGCCTGTTTTGACATATCTTTTAGGTGAGCTCACTTAGACGCCCCCTGTCGTGATAAACAAGCAGTTTTCTTTCCGATTCGAATCACCATCGCGACTTGTAGATGGACGTGGCGGAGGAGGACGCGGAGAGGGTGTCCGTGCAGTTGCTCGAGATGCTGGCCAACGTGAAGTACCGGCCGCCCCCCGCCGCCGCCGCCTCCGCCGCCGAACCCGGCGCCTTCCGCGCGCTGCTCCTGGCCGCCGACGCCAAGCTGCTGCTCTCCATCCTCGGCTGGCTCCTCACCAACAAGGAGCAGGTCCAAAACACGGCATATCTGGCGAGGTGTGCTCCTCTTGTTATTACTAGGTAGTCAGCATCACAAACGCTGCTCGTGAGAGCTCAGCTGCCTTAACAAGTCGAAGTGGACTCGGCCTTAAGCACTGAGCAACGACACTAGTTTCATCTTACACCAGCGTCGGATCCAGAATTTTAAATGGGGGGGGGGGGGGGGGGAGACGAATCTTTAGGATTCCGTCCCCAAAGGGTACGAAACGGAACCCTATTACTATGCCCAGTTGTCCGTCCCTCCGTCCGTCTGTCACAGGGCTGTATCTTATGAACCGTAATTGGCTGAAATATTCACAGAGTATGTATTTCTGTTGCCACTATAATGAACATATTTTTATTTAAAGCTTGCAAAGCAGAGAGACTACGGCGTGCCCCAGACTCCAACGCCGCCATGCCTGCTAAAGACCCTAGGTTGGGGTTAGGTTAGACACTTTGGGGGAAATACAGCAAAAAGTAGCCTGTACCCTGTACGCACTGCGCAGGTACCTGAAGATTCCGGATATCCCGGCGGAGGCGCGCACCGGCGGTGTGGCCGAGCTGCTCCACTCCTACCAAGAGCTTATAGAAGAGTTTAAAGAGGTACTGCATAATCATCTAAGCGTCTACCGTGCATTACTGATGTATGCTTCTGCTGCCTGTCTATATATCTCATAATTGATCCAATGTGTTATAAATCAGATGACCTCATACCTGTTCCCTCAGACCTCATACCATAAATCAGATGACCTCGTACCTCGTATTGTTGTCTATATTTGAAATAAGAAGTTACGGTCGCATTCAAAAGGCAGAGCGATTGCTTTGAAGTGGGAGGAGGAGATCGCACCGCCCGAGCATGTTGCGGTAGGACGCCCCGCCTGAACCGGTCGGCGGGGCGAGGGACACGCCACGCGTGCAAAGCAAACCCTGGGTGCTACTGGACTTTTGTCGTCGATACAGAGCGCATCACCCTCGGCGCCACAGTAGGCATTGGCATTTGCAAGGAAAACGTAGGTATGTGGGCCAAAGTCCAATGTGTTGCGTCTAGGGCGATGCCATTTGTACATCACTCGAATGTTGTAGGTGCACCGACGGACACGTTCGCTCGCTGCCGCCGACGACTCTGGCGCGGAGATGGTCAATGACATCAAGGAGATGGCGGTCGAAAGAGACATAGGTATTTATTTATTTATTTATTAAAGGTAAGCCAAGATTTGATGTAATAACAAATATTTGGATTACATGCCTGACGTGTATACTAATTATATGCGAACGCAACATTTCCGAAAAGTGTCAACACTGATGCATTTTTTAAACCTCATATAACAAGTTGAAGACAGAATAAATGAAATTAGGCAATTTAGAATGTAACAACCAAAGACGGTTAGCAAAAGAAAAAACAAAAAAGTGATAACACGTTAAGGTTACGAAATTTTTTTACAGTAAAGTCTTGTGTCCGGAAATATGTCCACATCTGTTTTGTGAGTTCATTAAAATATCTTCAGAAAAACGGGCGTGGATCCAGGGGGGTTTAAATTAAATTAAATTAAACAATTTGTGAAGCACCCGATATAACAACGTGACGACTAAAAAGAAAGTCACCCAAGCTGTGCAATGCCCGAGAAATGTGGCTCGGAGGGGAGTGGGGTGGGGGGAGCACCCGTTGCCCCCCTCTGGATCCGCGCCTGCGTGGAGCTCTTCATAAGACACTGGTTTATTGAACTCATGTTTCATTTATCTGGACCGAATTAGTAAAGTTAGGTAAAGACTACATATAAGCACGGATGGCGCTAATATTTTGCTCCCTGCTCAATCTCTCTGAACAATTCATCGTCGAAATAATATTGAAGTGCCAAGCATATTGTACCTAAGTGAAAACTTAGTAACTTCCATTTTCCACGATCATCACTGACTTTATACTCACGAATAATCCGATAGAAATGCTATGTGAAGCAAACTGTGCCTTCTTAATCGTTATTTCAGTGATCAAACGTCTGGAGAATATTCAAGTGAACTTGATCGACGTGAACGAAAAGGAAGATTTGTTGAGAGTCAGCAAAGAGTTGAGATTGCAACAGGAGAGAGCTAACGAATTAACAAATCAGGTTCAGTTTTTTTTATTTTTTAAATGAGAATTAATAATATAATAATAATAATAATATTCTTTATTGCAATCCATACAAAAGTACAATGCAAAGGCGGATTTATTGCCTCAGGCAATTTCTAACAATCAACCCTATCATAGGGAAATTTTACAGTTTTTAATTAAACATGCCATAAAATACTTATAGCGAAACCACTTCGGGCTCGTAGCCATACTACGTAACCGATTTAGAGGGGGGGGGGGGGGAATACCATCACAGTGATGGAATGGGTACGTAAGCCTTACATGCACCTCTCTAGCCCTAGTCCCAGTTGTCACCCAAATTAGCGTTTATGCGTTTTCATATAGCGTATCAATAGGCGTTTTCAAATGTATGGAGAAATTGAAGAGCGCGCGCAGTGGGAGTTAAATAAACTAACATTTGCGAGCCCGAGTTTGATTTGACAGCTTACTAACTCACCGTCGCCGTTATAACGATGGCGTTGCCATTTACGCTGACTTCGCGTTTTCCTACAAATCGGAAATCCGAGTTTGACTTTGACAGCTCGAAGATGTAAATCCCTAGAATATCGAATAAAAACTTGTATGGAGTTTGACGTTTTTACGTAACTTCCAAGTTCCGTAAACGCCAATTTAGGTGAGAACTCGGACTGACCACTCTGTTCTTTATAAAGTTTATGTATCCACATTTACTTGTTTGAATATGAAATGAAGATTTAATAGGTTTCTTTAAGGTATTGAACCATTAAGTTTATGACTAAATAATAACTTTTCGCATCTGTGTACGTATTTCAGCTGGAAACTCAAGAGAGTCAACTGAAAGTGATAGGTGATCAGCTCAAGCGATACTTGAACGTCTTTTATGGGCAAAGTTCGGCCCCCAAATCGGCGGCCGACGTCATCAAACACTTGCGTGAAGAGATTCAGGTACCAGTATCGACCCAAGTCCCACGCCCAGCGAACTACTCAATGATGGATTACTTGCATAGAGGCATTAATTTATTCATGCTATCAAATCTGACTTAATGTATCTTTAATATCTCAGCTTTATTCAGAGTGGGCGGACTAACTCCGGACTAAACGGGGTTTGTTTGGTAAGTCCAGTGTTAATCTCGTGCTAACTTTTGACAAGTGCTCTCTGAATATAACTGTTATTTTTTTTGGAAACATGCTAGAATTGTTGGTCCGTAATATCGGATGAAACTTTTCTGATGTGGACTTAACACATAAAATAAATGTTTCCAAATTAAAAAAAGGGCGCCGTTTATAACTATCTCTGAAGTAGGTTTAGTACTTATATGATATGCTATAGTACTAAAATTATGGGTCATTTTATTACTCAAGAAAGGTTTGAACGAGATCTACTTCGACCAGACCCACTGATCAGATCTTTACGAAATAAAATATACTTTTTTCTACTAAGCATTTTTTTATGTTAAGCGCGGCATATGGCGTACGCCAGAACCTCTCAAGGTGCCCGGCGACGGCCATGGGATTTCGAACTTTCAGGGGGGTTGCGAAAACCATGCCGGCCGGCCGGGTGCTTCTTCACACCATGTTTGAAGGACCCCAGGTTGTATGTTGCTTTTTTGTTCTTCTCTAGAAACGACCTTCACGGTCAAGGACACATTCCCAAAAGAATTACGTGCCATGCCAGGACCTTCCCTTTATGAGTGCAGCTACATATAATTTGCTGAAAAAAAAAATCAATTCCATTTTTATCATATTTTTATCCAATCCGATGGTGCCAGTTCGGGCGGGCTTTAACAGCTCACATTAGTGACTAAAATGCGCATTACCAACTCAGAAAAAGAAAGAATTCTGACCATGAACCATGATCTCTGGCATGGAAGGTAAGTCAACGGGCCCCTTAGTATCATGACGCATGATCCAGCGGACGGTCCGCCATAATGCTATGGTAGCGCAATTTACTTTATAATAATATTAGCTCCCGTACCCGGCTCCGCTCGGGTTAATGTCGGGCTGAATTATTTCATTGATAAAAAGTAGCCCAAAGGGCTGGTCCAAAAGACGCATCCATCTACCAAGCTTAATCAAGATCGTTTGAGCCGATATGACATTATTTAATGAGAAAAACATACCCATTTACAGCTTCGTAAACATTTGGTGGCTATTTAAAAAAAATCATGTGCCGCCAGAACCTTTCTGCACTTGCACTGCTAAATTGCAAACCTAGTAAGTAATGAACATACAATTTTACGTGGACTCCAAATCCCAGCCAGCCTCAAAATCGATAACGGTAACCCATCCCGAACTCCCAGATTGCTCCCAGAGATGCTGTACGTAGTTAAAACACACATAAAAATCGGGCTAGTGGTTAGCAAGTTATAAGAATTCAATACTCACTACGCATCCCTCTGGTAATGTAGCCTATATGTAGTTTTTGAGTTGAATCAGGCTAGATGTAGATACAAACCACAACTCAATCGGGACTGGTCACACCTATGGCGACTTAGCGTGACGCCAAGTAGTCTCAGGCTGAGTAAATAGTCGTCACCGAAACTAATGCTAACGCAAAGTAGTACTTTATGACGTCACTTCGACACATTTTGTATGGACGAAATCTCAAAGTAGTTCAAATTGACGTCACAAAGTACTACTTTTCGTTAGTCTTAGTTTCTGTTACGACTATTTATCTCAGCCTTAGGCTGATATAAATAGTCGTAACAGAAGCTCAGGCTGAGATAAAAAGTCGTAACAGAAACTAAGACTAACGAAAAGTAGTACTTTGTGACGTCATTTTGCATTACTTTGCGATTTCGTCCATACAAAATGTGTCAAAGTGACGTCACAAATTACAACTTTTCGTTAGTCTTAGTTTCTGTTACGACTATTTATCTCAGCCTAAGACTAATGAAAAGTAGTACTTTGTGACGTCACTTTGACACATTTTGTATGGACGAAATCTCAAAGTAATGCAAATTGACGTCACAAAGTACTACTTTTCGTTAGTCTTAGTTTTTGTTACGACTATTTATCTCAGCCTTAAAGTTGCGGGAAATACCAAGGCATACTTCGGTACAATTAGCATCGATGATCCCTAACTTGATATCTTTTAAACTATTATTTTTAATGATATAGTAGTTTAAAATAAAAATTTAATTTATGTAATATTAAATGCAAAAGGTAAGTGACAAATGTATCTCGAATAAGGATTAATAATGAATTGTGGAAAAAGCTTCGCAAATAATCTAAATGTTTTAATAATCTGTAATAGATTAAAAATGTTATTGTTAACTCACGTACGTCTTAGGAAGTAAGACACATGATATCACGGACTTTGCTATGGGCCTTTTTAACACCTACAAGTTTCGAGTACTTAGTTTTCATTGTTCTTTTAAGGTTTCTATAGAATATTTACAAATGATATATACAAACCTTCCCCGTTGACCGCCGCCCTCTAGGCGGGGCGTGCGAAGCATTTCGATTTGTATGACGGCCACAACTTAGCGTACGCTGAACTGAATTCTATTTAGCTTATCCTGTGCCCCGGGTAGTTAAATGTACGTGCACTAAGGCTCATCTAATTCGGATGATTGGTTTAAGAGTTATGGAGGAACATACATACATACATGAATACATACAGAAAATATTTCTAAAAAAATTTATTTTGGTTTTGTACTACAGCGGTCGTGATTTACTTTTAGCTATAAGTCGTTTGTTAATTAAATTTTTCGTAAATCTTACCAAATGAAACACTATACGCTTTGTCTGCTTTGTGGACATGTTGCATCCTCCTCATCAAGGAGCCTGTCTTCTTCTTTGAAACAGAGAAGGTCCCAGAGCGCAATAGCACGGTTTTCCACCGTGCCCGCGAATCCCCACCGCGAAGTCCCACCGGGAAGGGCCACCACCTTAAATTTTACAACTAAAAACAGCGCAAACTGTGCAAGTGTTTCCTTTCTTCTAACTCACAAACACACTGACACCGATTTCGGCCCCGGAGCGGGGCAATGCGGGGCGTAAAATTGCTGGGATGGGTCTTGGCCGGTCCCCTCGATGGTCGCGACAAAAATGGTAACGATCTATCGACCAACTCTCTGAAGCTAAATGTGTCAGTCTGCCTGCGCCAAGTGGTTGCGTTACGTGGCGCCTGAAAAAGTAATTATGGCGACAAAAAAATAGTATGATAAGGTAAAGGGCTACAAATAACGAATCATGAAAGTATCAGTACATACTTGCTTAGCAATACTAAAACTAAACAAATCTTTGGTCGTTTTTAGTAGTTATAGACGATTTAGGTTACAGGCAGAACTTTAGGTAACTATATTTAAGTAGTTAATTAAAAAACCGACTGGTTATTGTTGTATAATTAATAGGTATCAATATTTCTAAACAATCGGTATATTAATCAGCAGGTTACATACTAACATCTATTTTATATAGCCAATCTAGACAACGCAACCACTTGGCGCAGGCAGACCGACATATTTAGCATCAGAGGGTTGGTCTCTAACATGTGAACCCAGATTCAGCCATTTACCTTATCGTGACCAAAAATGTCGTGACCTCCCGGAATACTTGAAGGATACCGGCAAAGATCCGCCCCGCCTATACATACATACCTCTCGTGTCGCCTCGCTGGTTGCAAATCCGGCGCTGCACCGAAGTGCACCGTCTGTTATTCAATATATATATGTCTTTGTTGTTTGTGCGCAAGCGCAGCTGAACGAGTACGCGACCCGCGAGAAGCTGCCGGCGGAGGTGGCGGCGCTGCGGCGCGAGGTGGAGGTGGCGCGACGCGTGCTCGGCTCGCCCGCGCCGCCCACGCGCGCCGACCTCGCCAGACTCCAAGACCAGGTACCCGTCCACGCTGCACCAGTGAAAAGTAAGCCCCTCCGTAGAACCAGTCCGGTAGTTTTTATGCTGTTTGAATTTTTATATCGGATAGGTATGATCTGTATTTTGTAAAATATGTTTATACCTTTAATACGGACATGCATGTGCATATTGTTCAAACCAGACAACTTGGGCGCTGTGATTTAGTCGCAAGTTGCTGCTCCAAAGCGCAACAGTCAAAAAAATATTATGGCGCCATTACTTGCACTTGGAAATTGTTTCTAATTACCAATCATACTTGTGAGCAAAACCCATTCCATAACATTATGGGCGCGGCTAGGGTTGCCAGATTGTATCCAAAAGGAGGATTTGTCCTTTTCTCAGAGATCTCCTAGTTCTATTTTTCGATAATACTCAGTGGACTAATGAGAAAAACCGACGAAAGGTGGAGACAGTTAAATCTTTAATTGTAAGTAAATATAACTTTAAAAATATGACATGTAAAGGTTTTCAATAATGATTCGTTGAAAAACCAAGAACTTCTTGCCAGCTCAGTAAAATATGACGAAAAATGTATTACGAATGTCCTCATTTTTTTACAAAGAATCCTCCTTTTGAGACCCATCAGTCCTCCTTTATCAAATTATCATCTGGCGAGGGTCGCCGCGGCGGGTTTCAGTGAGGTCAGCCCTCCTAAACAAAACCCCACCGACGTCGAAACCCGCTGCGCGTAGCTCATACGATTGTTCAAGGTCAAGCGTTTCGAAAGTGACACAGCGGTTGCCGTACAAACGACAGAGCACATCTAGGTTCTAGCTTCTTTTTCGCATCGAGGCTGCCACGGAAGCCATCGACCTGTTGACTCGCGGCACATTACTGCTACGCAGTCTGGCGCAACTCCCTTAGTTAAAAACGTTGCATGAAACGGGTGCTGACAGCAATGGCGCCTATGTCCACCTTGCTTTGTTGGACTGACAGTTAGTACACGTTTCATAAATTCGGTGAAATCGACCCGAAACCGTTCCAATGTATGACAGTTCCGACTCTGAGTATGTTATCTTTGCTGCTACGCCGTACGCAGATAGGCGCCCTGCACGAGGAGAGCGAGGCGCTGGTGGCGGAGCGGCTGGCGGCGCGCGCGCCCGCCGACGACAAGCTGACGCCGTTCCGGCAGCAGGCGGCGCTCATCCGCCGCAACAAGGAGGCGGCGGGCGCGCGCGCGCACCAGCTCGCCGCCGACCTGCGCGACCACGAGGCCACGCTTGCGGCGCTAAACGCGCAGGTCCGTCATTTGTTTTTTATGTAACTTAACTTGAATGCCTAATACCAAACTGACTATCAGATATGAGCCTGTCACACCACATTCCCGAAGGAATTAGGTGCCATGCCAGGACCTTCCCTATATGAGCACGGCTACATTGGACTGAATGGAAAACACGGACAATTTTTACATGGACTCCGAACCATGGAGCAGCTCGCATTAGTGACGAAATGCACTTATCCAACTCAGATAGAGAAAGAAAGTGGTGCATGAACGGGGCGAGGATTTGAACCCATACTTCTGGTATGTTAGGTAAGTCCTCGCGCCACTACTTTACTAGTTCCGCCGCTTTGACTTTGATTGCATACAAATTCCTTTAAAACTATGGTGAGACATTGGGACATGTTGACATGTTTACGCTGGACAGGTGCGGCAGCTGCTGGGCGATGCGGTCCTGCGCGGCGACGAGCTCAAGAAGTACGTCAACACGCTGCGCCACAAGAGCACCCTCTACAAGCGCCAGCGCGCAACTCTCTCCTCATATAAGGTGCGCGTTCAGTACGAAAGCGCACTACGCTTGAAGTGGACTCCCGTCAGCGGCGAGCATGGAAGGACGGCAGTAGCAACTCGTTCGTAAAGGGGCGGCGTAGCCAGTAACATACAATAGCGGCAGCGCCGGTGATTGAGTTTGCTTACGCATTAGCTTGCTACAGATTTTCTCGAGTTCCAACAACACGTAAGAACACGTGAGTTTACAGGACCTTATTTAGTGCAACGAAAATTCGATGTTACGCGTCCCGAATTCGTAAGCGAATAACTATACGAATAAATACTAACTCGTGGCTACGCTGCCGCTTTACGAACGAGTTTCGATCGGTCCTCCCATCTTTCCATTATTGCTTCCCTCGAGGGGTCGGGCACTCAGGGAATCTGGTGTAATTTTTTTTTGATACTCTTAGTAATCTCAGGTGGGAGTCCGAGGAATCTGGCGGGAGTCTAAGAAATCTTAGCTAATCTTAGGGAATCCGGGAATCCCGAGGAAATCATTGGTAATCCTATCAAATTTCGTGGGTGCGGGAGGCAGAAATCGTCGGAAGCGGCGAGTATTTCCGAAAACATTCGAAACATAACATAACATAGAACATGGGCCGATCTTTTTATAAGTCTGATTCCTTAAGGCAATCCTCCGCATGAGCTTTTTTTCGCTCATTCTAATTTTGCTTTGTAGTATTCCTCTCAAAGCTCAAAATTAATTTTGGAAGGCCACCAGAATCTAGGAAGTATTATAAGAATCATGGAAATCACCAGGAATCTTTGGTAGTCCTGAAGGAATCCTTAGGAATCTCGAAATCACAAGGTGATCCTGGTCATAATGACTACTGGTAATCTTGGTGTACACTTTTTGGTCGAGTGACTGATCCCTCGGCTACCCGTCTGCAGTGCTCTCTTCCTAGTGACTTTTGCTTATCTACAAAAAGCACGGTTATCCTATTGATTATTATCCTCTCACCAACAATGAAATCATGCATATCTGGGGGGGCGAACGGTTTTTTGAAATAATTGACTAATCCACGTTTCAGAGTCACGCTTTTTCCAACTCGGCGCATAATACACAGTTGTTTGTTTGTATTTTTCGGCTAATTTGATTAAAGCGAATCTTTTTACGGATGTTTCTTCGCATGTTAAGTTTGGGATGGGGACTAAACATAGATAAAAAGGGATATCATTTTCTAAAACTACTAATCTATCTTAAAGGTACATGCCACAAGCGAAAGCCGAAGACGTATAATATTTGAGGGTTTGTGTCATCGACGTAGTTTTAGATTATATTGATGGTTTGTGTGGATGGGAACTGCCTGGACGAACGCTATTTTAGAGCACATTCGCGCGCGGTGGCGATGTTTCGAGTGCATGGCATAGAATTATATGATCATTTTGACCATATAGCGCAAACACGATACCGACCGCATGCAACGTCTCCTTCCTTTCTATTCAGTAGGAAGGTCCTGGCATGGCACCTAGTTCCCATGTGGTGTGTTGGGCTAATACCATGACAGAACTTGTGGTATTAGCCATCCATGTCCAGTCACATAAAAAAGGGACTAACTAAAAATACGTTAGTATTCATTAAATTTGGAAATAATGGCGTTGCCATAGCTACCGGTGCAGCTTTATTTATTCATTTATATTAGGGTAGCCAACATTGTACACACGATAATATTCAAACAAAACGGATGGGGGTTCAAATTATTGGTATGTTAAACAATTATAGGCGAATCATAGGCTTATAAAATATGTAGAATGTAAAGACATACAATGTCAACTGACGGATGAGACCAAAATCCGAGACTAAAAAAAATCTGAATAATGATCTGAAGTCATGTTTTAAGTTTTACATTGAAATATTGAAGAAGTTAAGAAATTTAATCGACAAAGAATCACTGGGTCACCTCTTATTAAGGCTCCAACTGAGTCCAGCGTAAAATCGGCTATTGGTGTTCTGAAAAAATAGGGCGGGCCACGGCTAGTCAGAAATCATCCAATAGCTTTCATTCTCACGATGTCGCTAGGTCCGGCAAGATCATTTACGACGCGCTATAGTCGTTCGACGCGCCAGAGTGGTTTAAATATTTCAGAGGTGGCGAATTAATTCAGATCTGATAAATGTTGTATTACACTTAATGCGGTTGGAATTTTATTCAAATCACGATCGGTTCGTGATTATGTACCGATTGTAGAGTTTTATTTATTAATACTGCTTTTTATGTTTTATCAGTTTTTTTAATGTTAGGTTGAATAAAACAATATTAAACACATATTAAACAATATTATCTGTACTTAATGGCAATAAATATCATCTTGAGGTCATTTTAAAAATTAATATAAAATATTATGTATACTATACGGGTTGCTCTTTTAAATTCACACGCGACAGCAGGGGTGATATTGGAGGCAATATTAAGCACCTCTTAATTTTAAACTTGCCTTAAAATAAAAATGAACGCAGTTCATACACATTTCATCAAAGTTAATTGACAAAATCATATGTAGGTAGTGTTATTTTTATATTTGAGACAAATAAAACATTTAAAGGTGCATCGAAAGAATGATCTGCATAAGAATAAGAAACTTGTATTATTTTACATAGATCTAAGAAACTCTAGTTATACGCTTGGGCCAACCTACATATTCAAATAAACATTAATTGGCAAATTTTATTTTAGCAAAATGAAGTTAACAAAATACAATAATCATAATTAAAATTTAAAAAAATCTATATATAATAGAATTTTCTTAACGGCTAACTTATAAATATGTATTTTAAATATTTTATGAGGCCTGTGGCCAATACCTTATATAGTTTTAAAAAACATTCTTTCTGTTCCCTACCACCTCTAATTTAGGTAATTGCTTGGCAGTCACTTTTCTTTTTTGTAGTATTAGATAACATATTTATCTAGTGAATAAGCGTGAAACATATATATTAATTTACGTTACAAAGTGGGGTTTACACACCAAAAACATAACTTTTGCTCATCTGAAAAAGATTTTGACTTTAGACTTGATTTTGAAATATTGTATGCATTTGACAGATTGTACTGACAGTGCTGTCGTTTTTTATGCAGCCTGCCATACCACAAAACTACCGTTATGATACCCGGGTGGGCTTAAACCCTACCACCTAGTAGGGGAAAGGGACCTACAGTTTCACATGGATTCCGAACTATGGACCAGCTCACATTCGTAACCAAAATGCACTTATATAACTCAGAATGAGAAAGAAAGTAGTGCATGAACGGGCGAGGATCTGAACCCAGGCCTCTAGTCTAGTCCCCGCGCCACTAGTATGTATACTTTCATTCCTAAGCCCTAACAGTAGTAATCAGAGTTGGCGGACTACCTATAATACACCGATTATCGCCGAACTAAATAGCATTTTGTATGGTTAGTCCAGTGCTAGTCTGCGTACTAAAATTTGACAGTTCACTCTGAATACGACTATAAAAACGTAACGGACTGGTAGATATATTGCACAGATTCTTTTTGAAAACGAAACAACAACTCAAGGAAATGTTTGATGTAAAAATGTATGCACCTGAAGGTTGTAAACAGTGAACAATACAAATCGAGCGGTTGATTTCAGGAAATGTGTTGAAGGACTCGATGATACGCGTTTTTACGGCAGTAAAATATATTGTTTGTTAGTTCGAACTTCAGTTCATGATATTTTATGGCATACAACAGGTATACTAATATAAAAGAAATATGTAGCTACTTTGAAATATGTGTGTACCCACCTTGTTGTTAATGTATTTTACATAAACACAAATTCGTACAATGCTGCTGCAATAACAAAAACATCCTAAGGATCTGAAAATCATAACGATTTCAATGACGATCAAAAATACCTTAACTGAAGTCTCATGTAACACATTGGTCGGCATCTGATTGAATTCAGAGCTTACTAGCAAAGATAATACTAATAATTACTTTGTAATAGATGGCCATCTCCGTACGAAGTGCAAGCCTTTCGCAGTTGTTTGTGCCGGCAGCAATAAAACTCCAGGTACCTCGAGAATGTTTACACCAAATTAAGCTTATCGCGCTGCCCCGAAACATGACATTCACTTAGCAGCGCCAAATTGTGCGGCTGTTCAGGGTTAACACATGTTATGCTATGACGAGCGCGCTGAGACAAGCTATTTAAATAGTTGAGTGCCACATTAAATTAATATTAAGAGATGTGTTTTTATAAAAGAATATTTAGTCTATATTTCCATACATATTTACATCTTTATTTATTCTTGAAGTTATTTGTATTTTTTTGTTATTAGTTACGAACCCATCCGTCTGTAAAATATAATAAGTACAATTTTCAATTCAATTCATAATATACCTTACGTATTATTTTGTTCAACATATTTTTTATTTACAAATATTATATTTATTTTGTATAAACTTGCTTGGTGAAAAGCTCTAAGTCATTATAAAATTGTTATGGTCTAAATGCAGGTGTTCCTACTAATTATGAGCACCTGCATTTCGGCAGTAATTTATATGGTAGTGTGACCAACAGCACTGAATAAATAACTAACGTAACAGAAGCGAAACTTATGAGTGTATTTCTATGCGTGTGCTATCGGCTATGTGTGCGTGGTGCTGCGCCGACGGTGAATCTCACACAGACGAGGAGTGTCGACGGCGTGCCAGCCTATTGTTTGATATATTATTTCAAAGAAGCGGCATTGGCAATTGATTTTAGGAATTTCAGCGAGCCAGTTTACGACTCTTTTCTTGTGAGCTTTCAAAAGGGCCACAGCGGCATAGGTTTATATAATAGGTCGGGTCATAAAGGAAGTCCCAGAAGTAAAGAGACTTTAATCAAAATCAAAGTTGCCACAGAAAAAGTTTTCACAGATAAAATAAATAATTGTCATGGTAACCATACTTAACTAATCTGTCAAAATAGGCCGGTTTAAAAACAGTCTTGCATTTTTTTTAAATTAATGGAGCCGAACAAAAATTGTTTTCAAAGATAGTTATTCAATACTATTTGATTCATGAGAAATATGAGATAGAGCGTCATATTATTGAAGAGGGCGCAAGAAGAATTAGTATGTACCGAATAATAAAACGTCACAAAGAAACGGAAGAGGCCGATTTTAAAAAGATTCCGTGAAGACTTAGTCTAGTATCTACATGAAGAAATATAAGCCGAGTAAAAAAGGTTTTTGAACCGGCATCTACAAAATCGGTGAGAGTTGCAACGGATAAACTAAAAATTTCCAAGTCCAGTGTATACCTTGTTTGGCAACCTATGAACGAAAACAGTAATGTTTCCGAACCCTATTATTATACAGGGTATATGAACTCCCAGATTTACCTTAGAGAGTGCATTATCATATTGCAATACCTTTCATAGACAAGCATTATTGGTGAGTAGGTGTTTTGTTTTGGACCGATTAGGCTTCACGCCATTACGAGTTTAAGTTACTCAGTATTTACAGACTGCGGGTGTAGAGTTCTCAACTAGACAAAAAATGCCCCAATTTTTCTTCAAGCTCGACTTATTGAATTTTTTTAGGACCTGTGTAAAAGAGTACCTAAAGTACACAGATATACCTCAAACATTCTTATCTTTCAAAAAGGGATGGACTAGGTTGGCCAAAAAAAATTTCATCTTTCCGCGCAGAGTGCTAAGCTTAATTTGGCGTAAATATTCTTGAGGTATCATTAGTTTTATTGCTGCCGGCAAACAACTGCGAAAGGAGAAGACTTTGTGTGAAGGTGGCCATCTATTATGAAGTAATTATTAGTATTATCTTTGGTGGGAACGATGAAACCACCCGTCTCATGCAGGTGTTTACCACAATCCGTACCCAGCGCAAGTAACTCGGCCGTGATGCTAGTGCCAAAACAGGTTGCGGGTGGCGGCGGCTAGTCATATCCGCTATAGCCTCTTATATCATTTAATATACCTGACTTCAATATTTTTAAATTGGTTTAAGTATAACATAAAAGTCATTACTTTAACATATTATGTCAAGTAAAGAAACATATTTATGCTATTCTAATAATAGTATTCATAACTATAGCATGAAACTATGTTTGAAGCGGCAATGATTTTTTTTCCGTGTTTCCCATCCAGTTCAGTGTAGGCGTGAGGGAAGGTTCTGGGTTGGCACCTAATTCTTTCGAAAATGTGGTGTATTGGGCTAATATCATAACGGCAGTTGTGTGTTATTAGCCATCCTAGTCAGGTTGCATAAAAAAAACTGGGAGGAGCGAATGGGTAACGAAAGAATGACGAAACAAATTTACATAGCAGAAGAATCCATGATAAAATCCAAAACTGTAGATTGTTATAAATATTCTAAACATTTTATACTAAATTTAAAACACATTGGAAAAATAAAGGATTAAGAACAAAAACAATTTTTAGGATTCCGTACCCAAAGGGTGAAAACGGAACCCTATTACTAAGCCTCCGCTGTCCGTCCGTCTGTCACAGGGCTGTTTCTCATGAACCGTAACAGATAGGAAGCTGATATTTTCACAGATTATGTATTTATTTTGCCGCTATAACAACAAATAGGTAAATTTATAAAATAATAAAAATTAAAGGAGCCATACAAAAAACTGTTTTGGTTTTGCGGTAAAACTTGTACGATGGTACGGAACCCTTCGTGTTCGAGTCCGACTCGCACTTGGCCGGTTTTTTTAGTTTGTTGGCGTTAAAAAAAAACATTAAAACCTTTAACAAATATGTTAATAATTAAATTACTATTACTGCATACATTATTTCCAAACATCCAAATGTTTCCTTTTGACGACTTTATTGACTTAAAATATGACTTTTATAAAATCCCCTTTTCTAATTAGGTGGTAGGGTTAAGCCCATCCCGGTCGATACCATAGCATTGGATGAAAAGATGGAAATCATTTCTACCCATAGATACCTCCGGGGAATTGGCAGAATAAATCATTGGGTAAAATTATAAACAAAATCTACTTAAATTTTATTTCGGTCATTAAAAATGAATCCGAGTCTTTTTATCTTGAGGCGGACCGGACTAGCATTTCCTAAATATTTTCGTTTGTTGCTCATTGTTTATGTTGAACGCTGAAAAAAAATGTCAGTCGTGACTGCCGCCTCTATCACAGAATGCCTCTACTGTGCTCTATATTTGTTTCATACAAAAAATATGCAACAAAGATAACTTGATTCTTACTTACTAAATAAGAAGAATACAGGTAAATCAAGGTATTCCCAAAAGGATAAGTTCGTAAGATGTGTATTTTTAGAGTTATTTGAACAAATATCACCGCAAAAACTGAGAGAATAACTAGCACAGAAACCACGTGCGTAGAGCCCAACGTCAGGGGCGGTACTAGTCGGCAGAGATCAGAAAACAAACGATAAAGGCGAGCTCTGTACACACTGTATTTGCGTTAGGGTTCATTATTGAATGCGCGTCAGAATCGATTTTGCTGCTTGATGGCGAGCGCGAGGAAGCAAAATATTGTTTTCGATTTATAAAATCTATTTTTCGCCATTTCATAATTTTTTGACGGTTATTCACAAGATAAATATGCAATCTTGTACTTTAAAAAAGAAAATTGTATAAATCATGAATAATTTCCAAGCGCTGGAACAAAAACCTAGTAAATGGGCGTCTGCAAACTTATTTTTTTTTGAAGAGTATAAGCATCGCATTAGGCCCGTTTGACGGTCATACACTAGATAATAGTCCAAACTTTGATATTTAATTTTTTTTACTGGTATTTATTCTTAACCGGCTCTGAAATGACCATTGAAATAACACCAAAATATCGTAACGTTAGCGTCAACGGGCCTCTTAACCATAAAAAAGGGCTTACCTCCACTTAACAATCTGTAAATGCATCCTTTCTTTAACAAAAACTAGAGAATTCATAAAAATTTCACAAAAAACTTTTGAGAAGAAGAACGACTTGAGTAGTCTCACCGGGCAGATATGTTCCATCTCCCTCTAACTTGCGGTAGTGGTACTTGAGTTGACGTCTCACTCCCACACTTTGTTTGTCTTGTAAGCACAGCGCGCTATGCTAGGCTTACTTTCTGTTTGAGTCGCTACCGGATGAATACGAGTTACTTAACTGGTCTCTTGGTCGGTGCAGACCAAAATGCGGTACGAACCACTCATGTATTATGTATACATCCAGACTAAAGATTATTATGGAGTCTGAACTGTGAGAGTTCAAAGCAAAACAAATAGACTTTCAAATCGCTGTCTTCGCAATTAAACGTTAAGTCCTTTCAAGTAGCAGAACTTAATTAATGATCGTCTCAAGAGGAGGACTAGCTTGGCGGAGTGAGCCCTTTAACAGTCTGTTTTGTGACTTTAATGTTGAATTATCTACTAATTTATAGGAAATATTTTTCCAATATAATATTTTCATATTCGAATATAACATTACCCATCTTAAAAAAGTTGAAATTATCAAAATTACCTACATTATTTGATAAAAAGAATAATTTCCTTAGGTTTAATTTAGAATGTTGTTAACATTAAGTTAAAATAAAAAAATCCCGAAAAATACTTATGGACGACGGCGTACAGCTACAACACGTCAGTCAAGGTCGAAAGAGAGTGATTTAATACACAAAACTGATCATTTTTGTTCACTACTTAGATTTAAAAACAAACATGGACGAAAGACTTCCTTACTTACTAGGTGGTAGGGTTTATCCCGCCCGGGTAGTTACCATCGCATTGGATGAACGATGGTCAAAGCGGCAATGAAAATTGTCCGTGTTTTCCATCCAGTTTAATGTAGCCGTGCAATATAAGGAAGGTCCTGGCATGGCACCTAGTTCCCATGTGGTGTGTTGGGCTAATACCATGACAGAACTTGAGGTATTAGCCATCCATGTCCAGTCACATAAAAAAAAATGAAGAAAATGTGGTGACATGGATGAAAGAAAGCAAATATCCACAAATCAACTGCTTGAAAGTGTCCGGACGATCGAGATTACTAGATTGGGTCACTGTTTCCACTTTATGTTAAAAAGCTAGGTATATTTTCCGTCTGTATTTCAGAATCCAAGCAGAATTCCAAAACATATTAATTTCGTCTAAACTGAGAAATTGAATTCCATTGAACGATACGGGCCTAAATATTGTGGTTGAATTTATTCGTGAATTTGACATGGATTCGCTCGCCCGAGCCGGGACAAGCCCCAAGGGTGGCAATTGGGAGTGTCAGATTTACGAGGACACGGGACTCCCGGTGGGCGCGGCGGGAAATGGGGCGAGCAGTGAGTAGCTCAAGGGGTAGATATACTCCGTTGAATGGGGCATTTGAGACATGCATGAATTCGCCCGTCCATGAAATCTTCAGAATGTGTACAAATACAGGTTTTAAAAATGGATGACTCAGAATCCAAGATTTTTTTTTTCCCGGAACTTAGGTATTTTGGCCAAAAACACAAAATATGCGGTATCATTTGCTGCAAAAATGGCCCGCCAAATTTCTTTTCAATGTCTAATAAAATGGGTTAATAGGTATATATGTGTTCAGGAATCCAACAATTTTTTTACACAAAAGCGAGTTATTTTAAAAAAATACACAGTTTTCGCTCTCATAAAATCGGCAAAATTGGCCAGCCCAATCTGTCGTCACACAATGTTTTTTAATTCTAATCAGATCGATAATTTCAAAGAATCCAACAAAATAGTTACTGGCAACACATA
This sequence comes from Incurvaria masculella, assembly GCA_946894095.1. Taxonomy (NCBI): domain Eukaryota; kingdom Metazoa; phylum Arthropoda; class Insecta; order Lepidoptera; family Incurvariidae; genus Incurvaria; species Incurvaria masculella. The sequence continues at coordinate 12,237,641 of OX335647.2, forward strand.
TATTTTGCAAATGCCCAAATAAAGTGAACAGCATAATTGGCCCGCGCACTTTTTGAAATATAATGACAATAAAAGATATAATCGAAGATACTTTTAACAGAATCCAACAAAAAAGTTACACGCCCGTCAGTTTTGCAGCGTTTAACGCAACTTTGAATTTCGCGCTAAAACGGCAAGATGAGCGCGGTTGGTAGGCTGAGGCAGGCCGAAGCGGGACGGCAGCGGCGGCTGCCGTCCCGCAATGTGTGATTGCGTAAGTGTGCGTGTGCGCCGACCTTTGCTCGAGGAAACGAAACGCTCGAGGCGCGGGGCTTTGGAGTGTGGTGGCAAAGATAATACTAATAATTACTTCGGTGGTGCATAATCGAATGTACCTAAAGCGAGCGCTTAGTTGGGAGCTGGCGAGCATTTCGGATGATTTTGGTAAATAAATTGGTCATGTACGTGCATAACTCGTGTATGTTTCTATGGCAAGTGACACATCTTTATAACCGGCTCGACTCGTAGATTCTAGCAGTTGTATTCAGAGTGAACTGTAATAATTTTATACGGATTATCACTGGACTAACCATGCAAAATAATACATAGGACGGATATAATCCGAGTCGTCAAGTTAGACCGCCCACTCTGAATACTACTTTTTTAGGGTTCTGTACCCAAAGGATGCCAACGGAACCCTATTACTAAGCCTCCGCTCTCCGTCCGTCCATCCGTCCGTCTGTCACAGGGCTCTATCTTATGAACCGTAATAAGTAGGAAGGTGAAATTTTCACAGAGTATGTATGTATTTTATTTATTTATTACTTTTTAATATGTTGTTATATGATTAAAAAAGTTAATAAAATTGTATACCCACCGGATTTTTCTTTGAATTAAAAAAAATAAGTGAATTTTATGTTTCCTTCATATTGACTTTGATGTGGCTAGAGAAAATTGATAATAAATTCAACTTATCAGTATATTCACTCCATTAGCATGAAAAAAGATCGTCGGTGTATAAAGTATCGGTGAAAATGCGTCTTAACAATGTTTTAAATTTTAAATGTATGCAAATAAAAATACGTCCATCTTTTTTCGCTTATGGAGTCTTTGACTTGCTATCTCTAATGGGAAATACCTTATTTAAATCTATACATACGGTACATACATTTGCATCGGTATAAATGCCTCTTTCTTTAAAATTCCTTTAAAAAACTTTGAAAATTTTAAATGTGTGAAAATATAAATACCGTTGATCTTTATTTGCTCATGGAGTCTTCAACCTATTATTTTGAATGGTGAAAACTTTATTAAAATCTGACCATTAATTTCCGAGATATTCGCATGTGAATACTGTCGAAACAGTACATTTTCCATACATTTAAAACTTAAAACAATTTTTAAGAGGCTTGTTCACTCTGGTTCAATATGGAATTAAAAAATAGTCAAAATTACGTACAAATTGTTTTTGTGTTTTGCCTTGTAAGACGGTACGGAACCCTTCGTGCGCGAGTCAGACTCGCACATGGCCGGTTTTTCATGCTCATGGAGTCGTTGACGTGTTATTTAAAATGATGAAAACATCATTAAAATCTGACGACTAATTTACGATAAATTCGCATTTGAATGCGCTCAAAACAGTACATTTTCAATACCTTAACATTTAAAACATTGTTAAAGGCATTTGTACCAATCTAACGTTTTCTATTTTCGTAATAGAACACATTTTTCATGTTTTTTTTTCGGTGAAAACGCCTTTTAAAAATTGTTTTAAGTTTTAAATGTATTGAAAATGTACTGTTTCGACAGTATTCACATGCGAATATCTCAGAAATTAATGGTCAGATTTAAATAAAGTTTTCACCATTCAAAATAACAGGTTGAAGACGCCATGAGCAAACAAATAACATATTTAAAATTTTCAAAATGTTTTGAAGGAATTTTAAAGAAAGAGGCATTTATACCGATACAAATGTATGTACCGTATATACTGATTTCAATGAGGTTTTCACCATGAGAGATAGCACGTCAAAGACTCTATAAGCAAAAAATATGGAATTAAAAATAGTCAAAATTACACACAAAACTTTTTTGTGTTATGTCTTGTACCACGGTACGGAACCCTTCGTGTGCGAGTCAGATTCGCACATGGCCTGTTTTTCATGCTCATGAAGTCGTTGACGTGTTATTTCAAATGATGAAAACATCATTAAAATCTGACAACTAATTTACGAGATATTCGCATTTAAATGCGCTCAAAACAGTATATTTTCGATACTTTTAAATTAAAAATATTGTTAAGGGCATTTTCACCGTTCCAACATTATCTATATTTGATATAGAACGCATTTTTCATGTTTTATTTAGATCGGTGAAAATTCCTTTCAAAAATTGTTTTAAATTTTAAATGTATGGAAAATGTACTGTTTCGACAGTATTCACATGCGAATATCTCGAAAATTAATGGTCAGATTTAAATAAAGTTTTCACCATTCAAAGTAATAGGTTGAAGACTCCATGAGCAAACAAAGATCAACGGTATTTATATTTTCACACATTTAAAATTTTCAAAGGTTTTTAAACGAATTTTAAAGAAAGAGGCATTTATACCGATGCAAATGTATGTACCGTATTTACAGATTTAAATGACGTTTTCACCATTAGAGATAGCACGTCAAAGACTCCAGAAGCAAAATATATGGAATTAAAAAATAGTCAAGATTACATGCAAAAATTGTTTGTGTTATGTCTTGTTCGACGGTACGGAACCCTTCGTGTGCGAGTCAGACTCGCACATGGCCGGTTTTTCATGCTCATGGAGTCGTTGACGTGTTATTTAAAATGATCAAAACTTCATTAAAATCTGACGACTAATTTACGAGACATTCGCATTTGAATGCACTCAAAACAGTAAATTTTCAATACCTTTACATTTAAAACATTGTTAAAGGCATTTTACCGATCCAACGTTATCTATATTCGATATAGACCACATTTTTCATGTTTTTTTTAGATCGGTGAAAATGCCTTTAAAAAATTGTTTTAAGTTTTAAATGTATGGAAAATTTACTGTTTCGACAGTATTCACATGCGAATATCTCGGAAATTAATGGTCAGATTTAAATGAGATTTTCACCATTAAAGAAAGCACGCCATAAACAAAAAAGATGGACGGTATATATATTTTCATGCATTTAAAATTTAAAAAAAATGTTTTGAGACATTTTCACCGGTACTTTATACACCGACGATCTTTTTTCATGCTTATGGAGTCTTTAACGTGTTATTTGAATTGATGAAACTTCACTAAAATCTGATGAGTAATTAACTAGATATTCGCATTTGAATACGCTCGAAACAGTAAATTTTCCATACTTTTAAATGTATGGTCAGTATTATATGACCGGTGCAAGCGAATTGCGGGGTATTTTACAGGCGTGCTCGGGTCTAGCGCTTTCGGCTCCTATTTGCCCTGAGGCCCAGGCAAAATATAATTCAATAAGTAAATATACTTTTTCGTACTAAGCTAGTGCGGCACTGAATCCAAGAACGTGATATATCACGTTCTTCATTCATGAATGTATGTATAATCCACCGTGAATCAATTTGTGAATTATAAATATGCAGTTTATCTAATTTCAGTGATTTATCTTCGCGGAATTATCTTGCATAAAAATAAAATAACTAAAATTGTATTCAACCTTTACCAAAGTATAGGTTGGGGAAAAAGTTTCTTCGCATTTTTTAAGAAAATTCAAAACATTTTTTAATATGGTTTATTTACATTTAACTAAAGTATGTAGGTACCATTTTGTTCGATAACTTTTTGCCATCTTGTAGGTAGGGACATGATCCCATTGCTATAGAAATATTGGGACTTCTGATCAATATACCGCGACAAGTGGTTTTGGCAGTCCTCTCGTGATGTTAACCTGACACTGCCTAAAGAATTCTGAAGAGACCTAAACAGGTGGAAATCTGAAGGTGCAAGGTCAGGACTATACGGCGGATGCATTAACACCTCCCAGCCAAACTCTCTTAGTTTTTGCTGAGTGGCTAAAGATGTGTGAGGTCTAGCGTTATCATGATGAAAAACCACACCCCTTCTGTTGATTAATTCCGGCCGCTTTCTCTCAACTTCTTGCTTTAATCTCATCAGTTGTTCGCAGTAGAGTTCAGAATCGATGGTCCTGCCTGGTGGTAACAGCTCATAATGAATAATGCCCTTCCAATCCCACCACACACACAGCAACACCTTGTTGCGAGTTAACCCGGGTTTCGCCACAGTCTGTGAAGCTTGACCGGCCTTTGACCACGACCTTTTTCGCACGTTCTTGTCGTACGTGATGCACTTTTCATCACCAGTTATCAGCTTCTTCAAAAATGGTTCGGTTTCATTACGTCGTAATAAAGAATCACAAATGAGTACACGGTTCATTAGGTTTCTTTCAGTGAGCTCGTGAGGTACCCAAATATGGAGCTTTTTTGTGTACCCAGTTTTTTTCAAATGCGCCAAAACTGTTTTGTGGTCAATTCCTAGTTCTTCAGCTACGTCGTAACTACTGATATGCCGATCTTGCTCCACTTTTTCAAAAATGGCATCCATTTTATCCGTAATAGGGCGACCAGAGCGACGTGCATCTTTGACATCAAAATTTCCGGATTGAAAACGCTTAAACCAAATTTGTGCTACTCTCACAGACACTGCACTAGGTCCATAAACATCGCAAATTTTTTTCGCGGCTTGCGTTGAATTTTTACCTTTTTTGTAGTAAAATTTTAAAATGTATCGAATTTCTTCATTAGATTCACTCATTTTGACAGTACGAAAAACAAATGAGAATCACACATTTTCCTAATTTGAATTTGGAATTATGTTCTTTAAAATTTAAACTTTCAATGATACCAAAACCAGCCAGATACAAATAGTATAGCCAAAGAGATTTTATTACAAGTTCATACATACTATAATGCGAAAAGACTTTTTCCCCGACCTATTATTTTACTCATTTACATGTGTATATTCGACGATCGATCGAAGAATAATACCTTTATCAAATTGGCGAATTAATTAATTTAAATTTCACATAACACTTTATAAACTCTTGTCCATTATGCAGGTACTACGCATGAAAACGAACTATACATAAGTATCACCAAAGATAATACTAATAATTACTTCGTAATTGGTATCACTAACACAGGCTAAACCCTTTATTACCGCCGCCACCGTTCCCACGCCACCGCGCCGCCCAGCCTCCGCACCGCGCCGCCTACCACCCGCTTTCGCCAAGCTATTTTAGCGCGAAATTCAATGTTACGTTATACGCTGCAAAACTGACTGGCATGTAAATTTTTTGTTGGATTCTGTTAAAAGTATGTTCGTCTATATCATTTATTATCATTATAATTAAAAAAATGGGCGGGCAAATTATGCCGTTTACTTTATTTGGCCATTAGCAAAATATATGTGTTGCCAGTAACAAATTTGTTGGATTCGTTGAAATTAGATTTAAAAACCAATGTGTGACGACAGATTGGGCTGCCCAATTCTGCCGAGTTTATGAGAGCGAAAACTGTGTATTTAAAAAAAAATACTCGCTTTCGTGTAAAAAAAATGTTGGCTTCCTGAAAACATATATACCTATTAACCTATTTTGTTAGACATAGAAAAGATATTTGGCGGGCCATTTTTGCTGCAAATGATACCGAATATTTAGTGTTTTTGGCCAAAATACCTATGTTGCGGGAAAAAAAATTGTTGGATTCTGAGTCATTTATTTTGAAAACCTATATTTGTACACATAACTGAAGATTTCATGGACGGACGATTTAGTGCTTTGGTAAGCCCCAAATTTTAGCTTCATTCATTGGCCTAATAAAATAAATACGCCGAGCACGCAGCATTCACTGTCTCAGCGGCTCCACACCACGCGGTAAAACTTTTTTGAAAGCAATCTTTAGCATAACCTTAAATTAGCATAACCGTATTACTTAATTTAACACCTGCTACGAATCTGGGAAAAAATAAAACTGAGAGAAGCCGGGCTTAATTACGTCCCGCACTGGCCAACGCTCTGCGTAACTTTGTGCATAATTTACCCAAAATAATATTGCAAAGTATGATTTCTACGTGAAAGCTAATTTTAAATAAAGTCGCCTTCGCTATCGAGTGGGGGATGATTGCGACGATGGTTATAAGCAAAGATTATGGAACAAAGTTTGTAAGGCGCGAAGCAATCTTTAAAAAAATAACGGCTGAGTTTGGCTGTTTGATGAGCATGTTTATAATAAGCTTTTGGAAGGAAAAACCGTTATAGATGGCTGTACGGAAGTAACAGAGGTTTAAAAATAAAACACTATAATATTATACAATCCCATATACACCAACACTACTAACCCTTATTCTCCCTTACAATCATTAACATCCCCAAAACGAATGCAGACAGACACACACACCCTCACACACCCTCTCACACGCACCCTCACACGCTCTCTCACTGTCTCTCACACACACACTCAACCCTCACACCTTCTCTCACTCTCTCTCGACGTCATCGGCGCGAAACGTGGTAGCGGCGGCCGTGCTGCTGAGCGGCGCGGCGCGCGAGTGCTCGGCTGATGGCGGTCCGGCCTATGTTAAAAAAATAATAATAATATAATAATAACGACATGAGCGTATGGGGAGGTGTGTGTAGGTGGAGGCGGGCGTGCTCACACGGACGCTGTACATCATCGGCAGCGCCGACCCGACACTGGAGGTGGCGCTATTGCACCACAACAAGCTGCGCGTGGACGACGCGGACGTGACGCGGCGCACGCGCACCGACCGCCCGCCCTCCCCAGCCTCGCTCGCCTCCGCCGACCTCGCGCAACACTCGCTGCATGAGCTGTCCCAGGTGAGCGTGACAGCTGCAGACGTATGTGGAGAAAGACCTCGGTGTACTCCAAGGGGTACTGTGCGGGTCCTTCATATCGAAGATTCAACTGGGTGAGATGTTTCGGTTCGGATGGAAGGATTTTAACATGACTCTGTTTTTGTGATTCGAAAGATCGGGTGCTAAACCGTAATAATGATGCGCTGAGATCCTAATTGATATGTGGCAGGAACGAATGGCGGGATATCCCAGATGAGAGTTGGAATTCACATTTTGTGTTCTTCCATGTTTTGGTGTCACCATCAGGAACGCATTAGAATATTTCCCGAATCCCGTCAAAAAATAGCATGAAACTATTTTCTGGCAGCATCCCAAAGACCCTATAAATTATAAATTCCTACATAATACCTATAATATTCCGTATTATAATGCCCCCTGACACTGACTAAGGAGTTCTCACATTGATTATTCTGCATCGGATTCTCTCAGGTCAACCATACCGTACATCGGTTATTTAAGATCGCTACTCGAGCAGGTTTTTTCTGGTAATAAATGGACGGAAAAAGTTCAATGGAAATAAAAAGTTTTAGTTAATATTAGGTATTGCATTCGTTTACCGTGAATCTATCCACGCCTTCACATCCCTAAAAACCGGCCACCGGCAAAGTTAGCTTATAGGTCTCCTGTGGTGACGGTTGTAGATGGTTGCGCTGGCGGCGCAGCGCGTGAGTTCGGCTCGGCAGGAGATCCAGCCGCTGGCGGCACGGCTACAGCCGGTGCGGGAGCGGTTGCGCGACGTGCAGCAGCAGTACGAGCAGAAGAAGCGCGTATACGAGGCCACCGCCATCAACGTGAGCTCGCAGACGGAGCCGCTGCGCGAGCGCAGCCGGCGGCTCGGCGAGCAGCTCGCCGCGGCGGAGGCGGAGTGGGCGCGGCTGCGCCGCGAGCTGGACGAGGCGCGTCATATGCAGGAGGCGGTGGCTGAAGAACTCGAAAACTCGATTCAGTCACCGCGCCGACCTTCGCGACAGGAGGCGCTGCATAGGAAAATCTCCGATATGTCAGCGACGATCAGCTCGTTGGAAGAGGTAACGTTAAAACTCAAACCACATTATTAGATTTTTGGAAAAATCGTTTTCCTAGCCGAGAATCGAACTCGTTGATTGTGCAAAAAAATAAAGCATTCCGCATTGATCCTGAATTATTGCACCAGTCAAGAGTGTCGCTTATAAGTAGCAAATTCGGCGAAGTAATGTTATACGGCAAACTAAAGGAATGTGTTGATTTTTAATAAACTGAACCGTTACATATTTGGCCTACGTAAATACGATCATGTTTCGGAATTTCGTGCTCGTCTTCGGTGGCTCGACATCCGTCATCGCAGGAACTCGCATGTCCTTTCTCTCCTCTATATGACCCTGAATGACGCCAATGCCCCCTCATACCTAAGGAATCGGTTTACATATCTCTGCTCACATGGTCTCCCACTTAGATCAATCGACTCCTTGGTACTTTCTATTCCCTCGCACTCATCTTCTGCCTATTCCGACTCCTTCACGGTACACGCTGCAAGGCAGTGGAATCAGCTACCTCCTCCAGTACGAAATTCGCCCTCTACGCGTTCAAAAAAAATCTTAAAGCTTTTTTCTTTCCTAATTACGTCTTTACTTCCCCCCCCCCCCGCACAGTTTTCAGTTAATTTTTATTTCTATTGGCAATACATTTGTTTGTTTTTTTATTTTCAATATTTGTGATAGTGTTAAGTATCATACTTTATTTTCTATTTCTATATTATATATAGTGTTTATATATTTATATTAATGTATATTTTTATATGTATATAAGTAGTTGGTATATTGTGTATAATATTTGTTGTAGTAAATTCATTTGTCTCTATAACTGCTACTCGCACTACTGCTCACGATACCCAAAGGTAGACTGGTAGAGAATGCCCCTGGCATTAAGTTGTACCTTTTGCCCGAATTTTGAGTGCAATAAACATATATAAATAAATAAGTTTTCAAGTATACATACATTACCAATACCTTTCCTATCCGACATTATAATGAAATGTTTTGAGAAAACTGAAGGTTCATTGAATTTATCATTCTGTCAGCCCTATTGGGGCGAACACCTCGAGTTTCGACAATCGAGGTGAAGCAACCCTGGGCGTGGTCAGGTCCTACATGGATGACAGTTTGCGAAGTTTCGGATGCCCGTGGTTACGTATTTCTAGTATGACTGTAGGTACCCTTCCTCACTTATTAAGTTGTAAGATTAATCCCTCTCGGGTTGGTACTGACGTATTGAATGAGAATTGGTCGAAGCTGCAATTAAAGGTGTCGGTATTATGTGCCAACTTTAATAAAGCCGTGCAGCAAGATGGATCATGCAATATGGGGAAGGTCCTGGAATGGCACCTAGCTTCCATGTGGTGGGTTAGGTTTATATCATGACTGAGGTGTGGTATAAGTCATCCATATCCAGTTCCATAAAACATACTTTGACTTATGCTTGTTAGTGGTGGCCACTCGGGTTGGTACCAACGCATTTGATAAAGAATGGTTGCATCATCAACGAAAAATTTTCATGTTTTCCATTAAATTCAATATACCTGTACTCATATAGATGAAAACAGGTCCTTGCATAACCCCTAATTTCTTTGGGATTGTGGTGAGTTGAGGGCTAATATCATGACAGTAGGTGTGATATTGATATCAGTCATCAATGTCCAATTGTGGAGATTGTGGGCTTCATAAGTTATCCGATTCAAATGCGTCATGTTACTGCGACATGGTAACATCACTAGTAACTTCTAACGCAGACTACTCGTAATGGCCTTTAATTTTTTTTTTTATTAGAATATTAAGACTTACAGTGCACTTACATGTGATGTGATGTTCTATGTGTTTGGATATTCACATGTTCACTACGATTTTTACATATTTTCACCGCCCAGATCGACATTTCGACAAAAAGCAAGAACGATGTGCTTGCGTCGCGCGTACTATATGCCCGGACGGCGGCTGGCTAGCTGTAAGTGCAGTTTTTCGCGCATTGCGCTTTAACTCATCTAGCTCTTACTTGATCTGTGGTCGCGCCTTTGTGGCGTTACATTCTGTACGTTCGTGCAGAAGCAGAGGTCGATGAGGGCGCGCGCCGGAGCGGCGGAGGAGCAGAGCCAGCACTGGTCGCGCGCGCTGCGGCTGCTGCAGTGCAAGCTGTCGTGCGCGCGCCAGCGTGCCGCCGCCGCGCGCGCGCAGACATCCAACCTCACCATCACCAACAAGTCGCAGATGCTGACGCTCCAGTGATCCGCCACACTCCAACCAACTTTGACGGGGTCGGGAAAATAGTTAATTGTTTATCTATCTAACTAAATAAATATAAAGTACCTATTACTGATGTCATTCACATGCAATCTTGAAATACAAATATTTAAGCATGAACATAGAAAATAAAATGTTTTTCAGCCCTCTATACTTAGTTTTTCATAATATTATATAATTAAATAATAATTAGTATTTCATACCAATAAAAAATATGGATGAAGTGTTTTATATTTATTCACTTTATCGCCGGAACACACCGATCCTGACGACTCGCCACCGACCACGCAGCATAACACAAACACTCATTTTCAATAATTATTTGTATTTTAATATTTTTATTTCGCCCGAAGTCTAAAAAATACAAAATTTACTTTAAACGTAATTTAATAAATACATATAAATATTCCTACTAAAGTTGGTTCAATAAAGTAACGATACCTACATGGTTTCAACGTCTTTCGACGTATATATGTATATTCTTTGAAGAAACAGAAGAAAATTGCAATTAAGTTAGTATACTATGCCTTGCTTTTAGAACGAAACGAAAACACATTAATTAAAATCTCGAAAAAATCCACAGCGAAAAACTTATGTCCTTGGGGCGATGGATGATGGAAGGCAAGTGGCCGTCATAACTAGATTATTCTAAAGCCTTTAATGAAATTTCACACTACTTTCCGATCGATTTACTCCTTTAGCTGTCATTTGATTTACCTAATCTCTTAAGCAGAGACTCTCAAAGCCTACTGCTCCATGTCTGTCACTATCACATTTGGTGTTCCTCAGGGTTCTCACCTTGGACCATTTATGTTTAACATATTTATACATGATGTTGTATTAGCTATACGTCACTCCAAGGGGTCAGTCACTCAGGGAATCTGGTGGACAATTATTTGGTAGTCTCAGCAATCTCAGATAGTGAGTAAGGGATCAGCTGTTGCTGTGATAGCAGCCATATTCAGTTCAAATATGAAAAAGTGCTTTACAAAAATCAAAATTTATTTAAGATCAACAAATTAGCCTAAGTTAATTGTTTGTATTTTATATTATTCCTTATTACTACGTTAAAAGGCTAATTTAAGTTACTGGAGTCCTGCTTCCCATGCTTGGATTCCCTGTGTTATGGGAAGCAGGGTGCTTCGCCAAATGATATTTTAAATTAACAATGAACAACGCAAATCAGCTACAAGCAAAAAAGTAATTTTAGAGAAAGGATATAAATGAGGGATGTGTGTGTGAGTATGAGAAATATACATATATTACATAATACTAGTATACAACTATAATATATAAAACATCGGTAATGATAAAAATTGGAGTACCCAGAATAACTTAATATAATAAAATAATAATAAAATATTGATGTGGTTTTAGTGAAGTCGAGTGAGATTTTAATTATTATTTCTTATTTTGTGACTGCAAGAAGGTTTTCTGTTTCATCATATGTTTTTGATTTTAGCCATTTATAAATCATATTATTATAATCGATTGACGTTAAATGTAAAATATTGAAATGATTATTTGATTCAGTGTAAATATGAGAACCTAAAAATGAGATGAATTTTTGAGCAAAGGTAGTACGTGTCTTGGGAATAGGCCAGCAAATATAGCGCACTGGTCTATGAAAGGGCAGCTGTGTGAAGATTGATGTCTTGAAGAAGTACAGAATTATCGCACCAATAAACAGTTGTCGTACCGCAAGAAACCTACATTCGTTGTAAATGTCTTGAGTAGGGAAGCAAAACGGTTTTCGAAACATAACTTTGATTACTGCTCGTTGAGCACGTTCAAGTTTGAGGAGATTTGTATGCCCCATGCAAGTGAGCAGTATTCCAGTAGCGATTGAACTAAGGCATAGTAGACCGTGCTGAGCTATTTCCGGTCGGTAACATCTCGTAGGCGCTTCAAGATGTACATATGCTTACGGATCCTGCCGACAAGGGCATCAATCTGTTGCATCCAGCACAGTCTACTATCTAAAATGACACCTAAATATTTGTACGACTCAACACGCTCGAGTGTAGGGCAGTGTATGATAAAACGGTATGACTTGTTTCACAAGTGTGAAGTTCTATATGGAAGAGAGTTGGGGGGCCACTGGACTTAGTGATATTAAAGCAAATGTATTTGGACTTCGACACGTTCAATGTTAAAATATTGTTTGTTAGACAATGTGTTACCTGTGTTAGACCCTTTTCGGAAATTGCTTTCACATCACTCCAGGTATCACCATAGAACACAATTGCTATATCGTCAGCAAACGTATAAATATAAGCATTTAGTAGTTTTAACTGACACAAGGTATTAATGTAGATCAGGAATAACGTTGGGCCAAGCACACTACCTTGTGGTACTACAAAATTGTAATTTGAGAAGTCCCTTTGCATATTGTTTAGGCTGACACCAGGCATCCGTCACTCCTAAATACCTACTGAGATCTTCACCTACGGCGCTCGGGAACCCGAGGTTCCAAATTCAGTCAGGGCCGCCGCGCGCACACGCTCGCACGTCCACTACGCCCAGTCGATCAGTCGTTTCGAAAAGCGCACTTTCGCCGTTTTCATTCGTAATAATGTCTAATCATCATAGAATTAAGTATAATAACTGTTGCGTGAACGGATGTCATAGTACACGAAAGAATTTGAAGTTACCTTTCTTTACGCTTCCGAAATATTCTGAAAGGAGAGTTTGTTTTTTTAGTTTAGGTTTATTGACGTTTTGCCTTTATGTAGGTAGGTATGTGGTATAGTGTTATGAGGGGCCTATTGAATTGACACGTATTCAACTGGTATCAGCACAGCACTTTTTTATACACTAGTTAGTATTTATCTATGTATTACAGGGAAAAACAACATAAATTGGTTTCGCTAAGTGAAACGATAATGGGCAATCATTCGTGGCAGCTCCAGGTACTTATTGCCTATTCTCCTTTGCTGCATGTAGTTGGTTTTTAGGGTTCCGTACCCAAAGGGTGAAAACTGAACCCTATTACTAAGCCTCCGCTGTCCGTCCGTATCTCAGGAACCGTAATAGGTAGGCAGCTGAAATTTTCACAGAGTGTGTAATTATTTTGCCGCTAGAACAACAAATAGGTAAAATAAAAAAATAATAAAAAGTTAAAGGGGGGCATACAAAAAAAAAGATTTTTGTTTGATCTTGTACGATGGTACGGAACCCTTCTTGTGCGAGCCCGACTCGCACTTGGCCGGTTTTTGCCATACCATTACCTTCCTTTCATGAGCACGGCGATATTGAACTGAATGGAAAACACGGACAATGTTTTATTACCGTTTCGACCAACTTTTTATCAAATGTGATATTATCAACCCGGCCAATAACAACAATACTGTTTGGCGGCGGCATTGTGCTATAACCCTAGCGCAAGCCGCATTCCAGCGATATGGGGCGGGTGAGCGACGACGCGTTTCATCTCGCCGCCGCGCCGACAATGAGCGACGTAATAAATACTTTATAATAAGCACGTTTAGGATGAAAATTGCAAAATTACTGTCGGGGAGTGCAACTTCTGTGCGTAGCACTATTAGTTATTCTGTGCTGACACATTGTTTCCTGTTGTCAGGGCAAGATTCAAACCAGGCGAGTGGTGTGCCGCGTGTGCCTATTGTTTCCATTTTTTTATTAGTATTTTAGTATCAAAAAGGGAATACTTATAAAGGGCTTAATTTTACTTAAAATTACTCATAAAGGGAAGGCACCTAATTCCTTCGGGAATGTGGTGTAATGGGCTAATATCATTATATACGTTTTCTGTAGACCTATTTTGCCTATCTCTGCATCTCGCTGTATGTCACAGTTTCCCAGAACTTAAATACTAGGAGCTCATACGCGTTAGGAGCACGTCGCAGTATTAAACGTGGTAGTAGCTTTGACAGGGTCGCAATATGAAGTATTGTAGGAATATGAGGTAGTAAGAATTTACGCTTAAATAGATCAGGATCTCAGAAGTTGGTGGAGGCACATCTCTTTAAATCATAGAGATTAATTACTTCTTGATGAGATGGCGTTAAGTTGAGATTGTCTGTCAATGCATCCGTTTGTACCAGGAGTGCAGCAGAGTTGTAGAGAAGAGCTTATAAAGTGTGAATATTCCAGTGGGTTCACAGCGCGTACGCCTCTGCACTCAGTGTTTCCTACATAGCGCTTGCTTACACCAAGAGCGCAGCAGGAATGTGGAGGTGGTCGTGTAAGTGTATCAATGTTGAATATAGGGCTCACCCACGCGCCGCTACCGCTGTCTCCTGAGTACACCTCTAGGCAGCTAAGAAACGTGCAGCTATTGTAGACTTCTGTACTACGAATATTTTGTTTTAAATTTAAAGAACCCCGCACAAATCGTATGGGAATTGGCTCCCGGTCAAATTGGCTGAAATTTGGATATGTTGTTCGTTTCGGCATCCTGAACAAAAGTCTCAATGGGCACAAAGCCCAATTTTGCTTATTTTGGCCGCTACGGGGCTCCAAAGCTCCACGGGTTGACCATTATTTACTACTCAAAACGGCGATCTCCTGGCAGTTTAGTATTTGCTACGCTGAGGAAAAAGTACCCTCTCATGTTTTTGGGGGGGCTAAATTCAAATCCAATGTCAATATGACAATATTGACAGTTGACAGCTGTCAATTAGTTGTCAACTAGCTGTCAAACAGCGAGAAATAAACAAAATCGATAAAATCCACATGTGAATGTAGGTTTTTGAGGTTGCTGAGTTCAAAACTGATGGCCAAAAGACAATAATGACAGTTGACAGCTGTCAACTGTCAATATCGTCTTTTGGCCACCAGTTTTCGACTCAGCAAGCTCAAAAACATATATTTACATATGGGTTTCATCCACTTTAGCTGTCAAATGCTGTTTGACAGTTAGTTGACAACTGTCAACTGTCTATATCATCTTTTGGACATCAGTTTTGAACTCAGAAAGCTCAAAAACGTATATTGACATGTGGGTTGCATCCATTTTGGTTGTAAAATGCTGTTTGACAGTTAGTTGACAGCTGTCAACTGTCAATATTGTCATATTGACATTGGATTTGAATTTAGCCCCCCCAAAAACATGAGAGGGTACTTTTTCCTCAGCGTAGCAAATACTAAACTGCCAGGAGATCGCCGTTTTGAGTAGTAAATAATGGTCAACCCGTGGAGCTTTGGAGCCCCGTAGCGGCCAAAATAAGCAAAATTGGGCTTTGTGCCCATTGAGACTTTTGTTCAGGATGCCGAAACGAACAACATATCCAAATTTCAGCCAATTTGACCGGGAGCCAATTCCCATACGATTTGTGCGGGGTTCTGTTTATTGTTAAAGCAAAAAATACCCAATTACACGTCTGAATCGATGAAAAGGTGCGGCGAAAGAGATACATGCATTGTTTTTTGCTTTATAATGCTTAACACTTGGAAGACAACCAAAAATGTGAAAAGTAGGCCTACTTTTTCACATTTTGTCGATTTTAGCAAAGTTTGTGCTATGGAAACGAAAATCTTTAATTTCGTGCTCATGTGCCTGAAGTTATTAATAATTATTATTAATAATAATCATTATAATAAATATTAAATTTAAGTATGAGTACTCCCTGCCAATTAACGAACAACTGATTGTCGCCTAGCCACCTATACTACTGGGATGAGTGCACATTGGCTTCTTGCACGTGTTATCATACATGTAACTGGACATGGATAGCTAATACAAAGTCACCGAGAGATATTTGCCTAACACACCACATGGGAACTAGGTGCCATGCCAGGGCCGTCATTATATTTCTCGGCTACATTCAACTGGACGGAAAATATGGACAATTTTCATTGCCTCTTGAACCATCGTTCATTCAATGTGATGGTATCAACCCGAGCTGGATTGACAACCTGGTAAGTAAGAAAAGGGACCCACAGTTTTACGTGGATTTCGAACCACGGCCAGCCTCATCGGTAGAAAATGGTCACCCATCCACAACCCAACCGCGTTCCGGGGTGCTTCACCCCACGGAATATCAATATTCCGTGCTTCACCCTGCTGCTTATCGAATCGCAAGGCGTCGTGCCACTGGGCTACCGAGGCTACCGGGGGACTTTACTATGTCACCAGTTTCAAATCCTTATAAAGGATTATAAGCGATCGAGGGAAAGTAATATACAATATTAAAGTTTTCGTACAAGTGGGTTTATTTCACATTTATCACGTACAAAAAATAAAGGGGTGTAAATATATCTCTGAAAATGTAACAAGGTTATGTCGAACGAGGCTTCAACTAGACGAGGTCAGTCGGAGGCGGATGTCGTCGCGAGCCGCTCGCTGCTCGCGGCGCGGCGGGCGCGGGGGAGGTAGCTACATACGGGACCAGCTACTAGCTACGCAGAGTACACACCGAGGGAGCTGGGGGCGAGGAGGGGCGGCTACTGGGGGCCGCGGCGCCGGCGCGCGCGGCGCCCGCACAGTAGCCGCTGGAACGCGTGCCGGAACTCGGGACTGAACACCGTGTAGATGATCGGGTTGAGGGTGGAATTAAAGTAACCTAACCACAGGGAGAAGGAGGTGAGGTGCGGGCTGACTTCGCAGCCGCAAGTCGGCAGGAAGATCGCCAGGATGAAGAAGGGCAGCCAGCACGCGACGAACGCTCCCGTGATGATCGCGAGCGTCTTGGCCGCCTTGCGTTCGCGCTTCGAGTCCGCCGGCTCCTTCGGCTTGCGCTTCACGAGAGCCGGGTAGTAGGCGGAGCCGCCGAGCGTCGACGTCGGCGGGTCCGCCTCGACGCCGTTCGCGCCCGACTGCTTCTCGGGGCTCGTGTTGGCGGATGAGACGTTCGTGAATCCGGTCGTCGTCTCCGAGATGGTCGGCAGCGGGCGGCCAATGACGGCGACGACGGCGGCCGCGATGCCGCCGCTGCCGCCGGCCGCCGCGAGCGCGCCGCCCGCCGGCAGCGGCGGCATAAGCCCGCCGCGCCCGCCGACGCCACGCCGCCGTCGGATTCTCTTGCGAGCCGTCTGGTATATCCTCCAGTAGAGGATGAGGATGACGAGCAGCGGCACGTAGAAGGAGGACGCCGTCGCAAAGATCTGGTAGCCGAGGTCCTGGCTGACGACGCACCGCATGTCCTCGGAGACGCGCCGCGTCCAGTCGGGGTCCTTCCAGCCGAGCAGCGGCGCGATGCACACGAGGAAGCTCGCTGTCCACACGCACGCGATCATGAGGCCCACGCGTCGTGCCGTGCGCGCGTGGATGTAGTCGATGTTCGTTACGGCCCAATACCTGCCAAACAGCAACATTTTTTTATGGAATAACTGGACTCGGATGGCTAATGCCTACATATCATTACATTTGCCGAAACCCCACATTTATAAGGACGGATACTGGATTGAATACACGGTCCATTTTTCACTAGCGCTTCGACTATCTATAATTATAATGCAATGCTATAGTACCTACCAACTCAGCCTAGACAGCAGGGAAAAGGATATACAGTTCTGCATTGGTTCCGAGCCATGAAGTGAACACATATTTTGATCTTGATGACAAAGACAGACGCGCATTCTCTGGGATTTGAACCTACCGTAGGTTTGCCACGGAGGCAGGGGGGAGGGAACGGCCCAGGGGATAATAATAATGAGATTAAAATCTATTTGTGATTTATAGAGACGAGGCGTGGAATACCCGCAGTTCAACAAATTACATCTTAAGGTCAACGTATCCCTGAAAATGTGTATGAGAACCCGGTCTTCTGCATGCTCACATATCGCTGACTTCGTGATATATCTGTTTGAGCATTCAGAATCGGGACTCGGGCACTAGTTGCGGTTTGATCAGGTGAAAGTCCAATGACTTGAACAACGAAACCTCCCGAAAAAGAGTATCACAGAGAGTATAAATAACAAAATGCCAGTGTCCGTTCTTTTCATGGATATGAGCAAAGCTTTTGATTTTGTCTCACATGAAAAACTTTTAGCTAAGTTATACTGTTATAGAATTAGAGGTCCAGCGCATAATTGGCTCAAGTCATACCTTGATCAAAGAGAACAGTGTACGGAAACGTCTAAATATGACAGTTCTACTAAATGTATAGAGAAATATCTGAGTATAGGAAGAATGAATCTGGGGTACCACAGGGTAGGCACGTTAATGTTTTTGTTATATATTAATGATTTGCCCGATATTTCTAAACATCAGTTTGTCCTTTTCGCAGATGATACTTCTATCATTTTTAAATGCACTCAACCATATACATATCAAATTGATATAAATAATACTCTATCTGATACATACTATGGTTAAATGACAATGGACTAAGAGTAAATATAGATAAGACAAAAATAATGCAGTTTTACACCTACAAAGGACGTCGACATGATCTTAACATTGTATATAATGGTGAAAAAATAGAGGAAGTTAAGACAATGAAATTTCTTGGACTGCATCTCGACTGTCATTGCAGTTGGAAGGATCACGTAGAATCTGTTTGTTCCAAACTGAATAGGTTTGTATATGCCATGAAGCGTTTAAGGTGGCCCAACCCGGCGGGCCTAACTCATTCGCGGGCACTGTACAAAACCATGCTGTTGCGCTCTGGGACCTTCTCTGTTTTAAAGAATAAGACAGGCTCCGTGATTAGGAAGATGCAACATGTCCACAAAAAAGACAATGTGCATAGTGTATGCTTTAGTAAGATTTACGAAAATTTTAATTTCAAAACTGTTGTCTGTTGTCGAAAATCTAACAAAAACCAAATAGATCATAAATCTTGATTAAATAAGCTATGTCTGATGACTAATCTTTTTACGATGTTCTTACTTTATCATTGCCTACTCCACCTCCAAAGTTATTGTATAAAACGCGCGAAAAATTCGAACTTTCGGACCTTGTAACTTAGAAACCAAACACAATTTTACAATGCCAATGGTCATCAGACATCTAGTTCGATCAAATAAAGCTATTTTGAACAAAATTTTGGATCTCTGACAAGAAATATGAGCATGATCTTCTTTCCCCTTTTGTATGGGGAGATGAGCGGGTTGGGCCACCTTAAGACGCGTTTCAAATCAAAGTACTGCCTTGACAGCCTATCACGGTTACATCAGCTCACTTCTAAAATACGGTCTACCATTGTGGGGTAACTCAGTAAATGCTGAAAAAGCTTTCAAGATGCAGAAAAAAATTATTCGTTCAATTTTTGGCGCAAGTAATTTAGACAGTTGTCGTCCACTTTTTAAAGACCTACATTTGTTACCATTTATATGTCAATACATCTATGATGTATGTATCTTTGTGAAGAAAAATCCACAATATTTTAAGGTAGTGAGCACAACCCACAGATATAATACCCGGACACAAAATAACTTATGCTTACCGAGTCCAAAACTTGCATTATATAAAAAAAGTGTTTACTTCATGTCTATAAAAATATATAACAATATTCCAGAATCGATAAGAAATGTATTACCTTTACCTAAATACAGAAAAAAACTTTTAAATTGGTTAGCAGAAAAATGTTTCTATAATTTAGAAGAATTCTTCGTTAGATAAGTTATAATAATTTCCTAGTAAAAATAAATAGTTATAGGTTTATAAGGGAATTATCTATAAAATATTATTTTCAGTTTTTTTTTATTGTTTATATGTATGCGGTCAAACGCAAATTATGGAAGACACAGTCATGGACATGATTGAATTTTGGGAGCATTGTTGCTTCGTATCATGTACAACCCATAATTGAGACAAATAAATGATTTCATTCATTGATTTCATTCATTCATTTCATTCCCACGAATAATTCGGGAGTCCATCGAAATCAGCAAGCACAAGAACTTCAATCGTAAAGATTCTTACCGTCTTTCGCCCATATGGAAACCTGTGCTGAATAAGATGAAAACGGAATTTCTAAGAGGTGTACCATCAACATACGTCGAGGAAAACACAGTTTATTTAGCACTTCACACGAAAAAGCTGTGAAGATGTATATGGTCGGCAGGAACCTGTCCGTCGCGATTGCGACGAGGTGTAAAATGGACGCTGTGAAGCAGATCACGTCGCTCGAGATCCACGTAACGCACAGCTCGGGACCAGCACCGTAGACACTGAGTAGAAGTGGAGACAGACCTGTCGGTGGCGATGGTGACGAGGTGTAGGATGGACGCTGTGCAGCAGAGCACGGTGCCCGATGTCCACATGTCGCATAGTTCAGGGCCAGCACCTTGGAAACGGAGTAGAAGTGGAGACAGACCTGTCGGTGGCGATGGCGACGAGGTGTAGGATGGACGCTGTGCAGCAGACCACGTCGCCCAATGTCCACATGTCGAACAGCTCGGCACCGTGGACACTGAGTAGAAGTAGAGACAGATATGTTGGTAGCGATGGCGACGAGGTGTAGGATGCACGGCGTGCAGCGCAAGTCACCCGAGGTTCACATGTCGCACAGCTAGGGATCAGCACCGTGGAAACTTAGTAGAAGCGGAGACAGACCTGTCGGTAGCGATGGCGACGAGGTGTAGTATGGACGCCGTGCAGCAGAGCACGTCGCCCGAGGTCCACATGTCGCACAGCTCGGGGCCCAGCGTCCAGCGCTGCGCCACCTCGTACACGGCGCCGAGCGGCATCACCAGGCACGCCACCAGCAGGTCCGCCACCGCCAGCGACAGGATCAGCTGGTTGGCGGCGCTGCGCAGGTGCCGCTCCAGTAGTATCGCCGCGATCACGAACACGTTGCCTGTGCACGGACCACAATGTTAATTTAAAACTACAACATTATCCTACTAATATTATGAAGGGGAAAGTTTTTAATAATGGATGGATGGATGTTTGTTACTCTTTCACGTAAAAACTACTGAATGGATTTTCACGGGGCTGCGAAAACGATGCCGGTAGCGCTACTTCACACCAAGGGGAGCGGGGGCGGGGGCGGGTGAGGGGGGGGAGGTACGGCTTGATATTTAGTGAGTGCTAAATTCTTATAACTTGCGAACCACTTACCCGATTTATGTGCGTATTTTATCAATGTATAGCATGTCTGGGAGCAGTCAGGTTCGAGATAGGTTACTGTTTTCGATGTATAAACTGGCTGTGGGTTGGAGTCCACGCAAAACTTACCTACGTTACACGTTACTTACTTACTAGGTGCAAAAAGGTTCTGGCGGCAAATGCTTTTTTTTAAATAGCCACCAAATGTCAACGCAGCTCTAAATGGGAATTATTGGATGTTTCTAATTAAATCATGCTATTTCGGCTCGAATGATCTTGATGAAATTTGGTAGACGGATACATTGTCCTGGACCAGTTTGACCCAATTTTGGATCAGTCATGTGGGCTACTTTTTATCCATGAAACAATTTAGCCGACACTAACCCGAGCGGAGCCGGGTGCCGCAGCTAGTTTTAAATAATTTGAAAGGACAGTCATGTTTAAATAAGTTTAATTTAACACAATGAAATCCAAACGTTTAAAAACACAAGACTTTAAAAAAAACATTGAATTGTTGAATTCAAACTAAAAGCAGTCACAAGCACAGCCACATTGATATCATGGTCGACCTGGTGAAATTTATTTCTGAAGTCCATTGCGTCCATTTCGTGCCCTTTGCACTAGAAACTATGGTTCATATGTGATAAAAATTATTTCAGGCAGAGTTGTGGTAACTGTAGTAGACATATTTTCATTATGAAATCTGTGGCCAGCTTTGTGTGCGGAATGGAACGCACTTCACTTAATTTATTAGCGCTCCTAGTGACTAACCTATAAGTTATAGCACAGGGAGACGCTATTCCCACCTACGCCGAAGCGCCAGTGGGGACCATAGCCCAATAGATCTTGCCGCTTCAGAAAAATGCTTCGGTACGTTTCATGATAAGTGCCAAGTGGACCATGTCCACTCCCTATTCTCCCGGGACGATTTATAGGCAGGTGCCCATATATCTGCACTAAGCTGTTTGTAAGCCCAAACAAACAGCTTGATGCAAATATATGGGCTCACATCCCGATATACATAATGCATCTCTCCTTCCATGTCTACGCGATTGGATCGGCCGGCGAAGTTCCTAGATCCGTCTGTAATCTTGGACCAAAGTGATGCGAGGGAACCGCGACTTACCTATAACAGTGGTGAGAATGAGCAGACCGAGGACTACGGCCTTGAGGGCGGCGCGCGCGAGGGCGGAGGGCGTGTCGAGCGGGCCGGCGGCGGCGCCGAGGCCCCACGTGCCGTTGGCGAGCCGCGCCGTGCTGTTGAGCGCTGAGCCGTTGAACGCCGGCTCCAGCTGCATGTAGAGCTCCTCCCACTCGAGCACGTCGTCGGCGGTGACGCCCGGCGTGGCGGCGACGCCCGCGCCCGCCGCCATCCGCCCGCTGGCTCACCGCGCCGCCGCCACCGCGACCTCGCCTGCGAAGCGAGACAGAGATCCATTACGTCTTCTAGGCAGACCCACTTTAGCAAAGATATGTAATAATATGGTTACATTTTCACTGTTGTTTGACGAAACACTTGGGATAAACCGTGACAGCTTCATTACTTTACTGCGTGGGAGAGAGAAATAAACTTCACACTTGATTCCGCCAAATTTCAATTATTATTAGGGTCCCGTACCCAAAGGATGCCAACGGAACCCTATTACTAAGCCTCCGCTGTCCGTCCGTCTATCCGTCCGTCCGTCCGTCTGGCACAGGGCTGTATCTCATAATCCGTAATAGGAAGTCAGCTGGAATTTTCGTAGTGCGCATTTATTTTGCATATAAATAGGTAAAATAAAAAAATTAAAATTAAAGGGGACCCCATACAAAAAGCGTGATTTCTTTGTATTAAATCTTGTACGACGGTACGGAACCCTTCGTGTGTTCCTGACTCTTGGAAGAAGGCCTACGTAATACCTCTTCCTAAAGTGAATAATCCCACTGACGCTAAACATTATCGCCCAATCTCCATTCTTCCGTTTCTGTCCAAAGTTCTTTAACGTATTGTTCACTACAGCTATGACAATTTCTGTCCTCCCGTAACATCCTCAGCC
This sequence comes from Incurvaria masculella, assembly GCA_946894095.1. NCBI lineage: Eukaryota > Metazoa > Arthropoda > Insecta > Lepidoptera > Incurvariidae > Incurvaria > Incurvaria masculella. The sequence continues at coordinate 12,260,823 of OX335647.2, forward strand.
CATTTCAATCCGCTTTTCGTCCCTGCCACATCAATACTACCGCTCTTGTAAAAATCACTGACGACATTCGTCTAGCTATGGATGCCCGCATAGAAATAGGATGTACAAGAACAACAAAGTCTGATATCTGGCGAGACAAAAATCGAAATGCAACAGTATAGGTGCACTGTTAATGTGTTGGTGAAAAAGAGTGTTGCTAAGTCCCGCATCCAAAATTATCGATATCGATATTTATTGGATGTGCATGTGCACCAACATTTGTAAAATAAAATATTAAATAAAACCATTTTAAAATCCCTTTAACTGGTAAGCACGCGACTCATCTGAGGGCGAGTAGCTGTCATCCGCTAAGTAGAAAAAAGCTGTAGACATTTTATATACATAAATGTACACATAGCGGATGACCCCTACTCGGATAAATATTTTTCGTATTCGTTCCATTCGCACAAAGACAGGGGTCTACTCATGAAAGCGAAAACGAGAAGTTCTCGTGTTCGTTTCTGTAAAATATATGTAGAAAAAGGCATCTTTTTTCTGCATAGAGTTTGGCAGAAGCGAACACGAGAACTTATCGCTTTCGCTTCCCTGAGTATCTTTTATTAGGCTATTATGGTGGTTAATTTATTTTATTTTATTTTTTATTTTATTTATTCGGAGAAACAACAGTGCATTCATACATAAAGTGAATTAACAAAGTAATAAAAATAAACACCAGTTACATATTCTCACAGTTGAGTTAACAAATGAAAAAAAAGATGCAGTCGTCGAACATACCTAGACAAAAACACGTGAAAATATTACTTCAAATATGAGAATCACGTGTCGCAAAAAAAATTAAAGGTGGTTACAAAATTTATGAATTTTCCTTACTTTAAAAGGTAAAATAATTGTTTCCTTACTTTAAAAATAAAATAATAATAAAATAAATTGTAATAAAATGTATTTCTAACTGTTTAAATTAAAATAAAAAAAAAATAAAAGACGTCATCATGTTTTCTTCTTAATCGATGAGTTACCTTATCACTTTACAATCAATGCCAATGTACCTAAAACTTATATTTTTTCGGATTCATTGAAACGTATGCCGCCCTGGTCCAATAGAAAAAATACGTTGTCAAGTTATTGTGCCGAGGCTATTAGTACAAAATCATTGATTGATAGAGCATTATACAGTATGTTCGACAAATCGGCCGACAACATTAATTTATAGGTAAGTGGGGTCATTTGTAAGGTTTTGACCCATGATACCTTTTGTCGGATGTCACGTGGTATCGAGATAAGATTTTTTTTCTTTATTTTTGAAATTTTCCGATATTCCGGCTTTGCACCCTTGCAACTTATTTGTTTTATGATGTTGTCAGGACAAAAAAAATAAAAAAAGTATCAGCGACATCTACATTTGAAGCATTGTTATCAGATTTTGAAAAAGATCTAAAAACGTTTTTCGTCGTGACATTCGTTGGATCAGAATCTTATTACAAGCTTGTTTTAAAAATTGTTTTTACTATTTTTTTTTATTGTAGACCGGTACTTTTTTTGGTGCAAACGCCTGTAGCCTAGTGGCGCGGGGACTTGCCTAGCATACCAGAGTTCTGGGTTCAAATGCTCGCACCGTTTACGCACCACTTTATTTCTCATTCTGAGTTGGATAGATGCATTTCGTCAAGAAAGGAGCTGCTCCATGGTTCGGAATCCACGTGGAACTGTAGGGTTTAAGCCCGTCCCGGTTGGTACCATGGCATTGAATTAAAAGATGGTCGAAGCGGCAATGAAGAGTGTTTTCACACAGTGGAAGTTCCTGGCATGGCATCTAATTCCTTCGGTAATGTGGTGTGTTGGGCTTATATCATTACGGTAGTTGTGTGGTATTAGCCATATATGTCAGGTTGCATAAATATAAAAAAAAAAACAGAAAATCCTTTTTGCTATTTAACAAAGCAAAATTTCGCCCAAAGCCTAATGTACTTTTGTGTGGTTATAGACAAATTTACATTTTTGTTACGATATAATAGTGCCATGCTCCAATATTTCATTTAAATTTGACAGGTTGTCAAAGGTTGGAAGTTTTTTTTTATTATTGTGCGTGCGTGGCTACCTTCTGGGATGATATTAAGTGACTTATTTTATAGTCATTGAATGTAGTTCTAGTAATTGAAATGTAATAAAGTGGCAGCTCTCTAGAAAAACATAATTTGATAAAATTTTGTCCACTATTTCTCTCCATAGTTGCGAGTACTCCTCCTAGTGAGTACTTACGCTTTTTTCGCACGAACAATTCAATACATATAAATGGACATAGAAATTTTAGGGAATAGGGAAATTCAGAAACAATCAATTGCTTCGTTATACTAGCCGGCAAGATTTTTTTTAATAAAATAAAATAAAGTTTGTAAAGAAAAATAATTGAAATGCTAATGTGTCAATTTCGATCTGAAAAAAAAATATAGTTTTCTCTAGATTACCAAATGGTAAAAAGTTAGTCTCTTCCAATAACATTTCAAGTAATTGGTAGTTTCCGAAGTAATGCAATCCCAGCACTTAGCTGGCTCTGATTACAAACACCAAATAAACGATCATATTTTTACTCATTTCGAAAAATAGGTGGCTTCAACGTCCATCAATAACGTTTAATGGGAGTCAGATAGGAATTAAAAGACCATCTTAAATTAAAAGAGCTGTGAGCAAGAGAGATTTTTTGTAATCTGTGACGTGGACTCTAGCCACTTAATAATGTGCCCAATTGCATAAAACTCATCCAGCAGGGTACTAACGTAAAGAATGATATCATAAAAATAATCTTGAAATAGATCCAAAATAGTTTCAATATATAATATCCCGTGAAAGGAGTGGCGACCGAACCGCACGGCGACGCGGCGCGCGGCGACTGATTCGCGTGGTGATCTGTAAAAATATATCGATTGTCAAATAAAGGTCTCTGTCAAGCCCTAGCGAAGTAAAATATTTTCTCACGTATTCAAAATATCCTAAATGTACGCAGGAAATGTTATAAATTATATAAATATTGATAAAAGGAAGCGTAATTTACAATTACAGTTACTTTATTTGCAGAGTTTCGGCTTATATTACAAGAAAATGGGTAAGGTTGATATTTCGTTTTTACCCTTTAAAAGTGTATTTCTCTCGGTTATGGCGATGGTTTACCTCACAATCCGTAAAGGCACAGGTAACGATGGCTTCAACACTGCTTTCTTTAAGGACTTAGAAATGTTCGAGATATTTAGAAAAAACGTTTGACATTTTATGTGTTTGTACACTGCGTGGTGATCACGTTTTTGAAAGTGGTCTCGTCGGGAATTATGTTCCATCCCTCTCTAATTAATCGGTAGTGATATTTGAAACCGACTCTCGCTCCCACACTCTGTTCGTTTTGTAAGCGCGCTGCGCGCGCATGCTAGGTCTAAGGATGCCCGTCAATTAACTCCCCTTGTACTACTTGACTTTAGTAGTGTATTCCATTCGGTCGATTTTGACATCTTAATTGCAACCCTGTATTCTCTTAATATTTCAGCCAGCTCCCGGTTTTTTTCTTACCTGCGTGGTCGCCAGCAATGTGTCCGCGTAGACAACGTCTACTCCTTATGGACTGACATCACCGCTGGCGTCCCGCATGGTGGCGTACTTTCTCCCTTGTTATTTTCCATCTGTATCAATAGTATTGTCGTCCCATTTAGGTGCTCTTACCATCTTTATGACGATGGCTTGCAGCTTTATCGACAATTCCATTCCAATTGTACATTTTTTTTTAACTAGAATTATGTTTACGCAGCGGTTGAACTTATGAATATCGATCTTGGTTCTGCACTAGACTGGGGTGTTCGGTTTGGCCTTTTAGTTAACCCGGCCAAAACTCAGACAATCATCATAGCAGGTAAGCAGTTGGCCAAAATCACAGAAAAAAAGGCCAAAATCGACAATTAGAAAATCATAGCATACAACAAATTGAAAACGCTCCACGTGTCCACGCTCGGGACCATAAATTCAATCCGACAAAAAATGAAGATAATTATGGACTTATTTCCTAATTTTTTTTTCCTATGCCGAGCTTCGGGAGCATCAAATCTATCCAGGGAGCTTACAACATTGCCTGTCTGGTCTGATTTCGTCGCCGACCTCCACTTCCTAAGTGTCTTGTTTAGAGAATGGTTAAATTAGTTCGGTCATTTATTTTAGTTTTACATTTTTTTGATGATGACCCAACATTATAAAGTTATAGGTCCTTTTATTAATTTTATTTCTCGAGATGTCTATGTAGGCTTTAATTGTACTTCCGTGTGCTCTTCCGCGGAATAGGACATAACATCAAACTTAACAAATCCGCAAATAAACGTTTGTATTATTCTTGAATCCCTGGCATATCTGTTAAGCACTTAAATAGGCTACAATTATACCGTTGAAGACCTCTAAATGATTTGTAACCGCAGAAAACATTGAACTGGACAATGTCTACCGCTTTAGGGACTACGCGAGCCTACGACCGCGACCGAGGGGCAGTCAAGCGGAGCGCAAGACACGAGTCGCTAACCTGTCGCTTGCAGCGGGGTCGTCGTCGCCTCAGTCGCTTTGTCGTCGTGTTCATGGTTGTGTTGTCGTCTTTTTCCTTGTGTCGTTGTTGCAGGCTGTCGTTCTACCTGACCTGCCAGGAGCAGCCGCGACGTGGCAGACTTTCACATTTTCTTGTATTCTTTTAAAACAAAAAAAAACCGTATTTTTTTTAAGATATACATTTCGGAAGTGTAATAAAGGGTATTGTAACTAATTGAGAAAATAATAGAAGAAGACAGAAAAGTAGTAGCCAATCTTTTTTCGATCCAAAGAAATTGTAAACAAATCTCATGACGACAGGAACATTATTTTATGCATGCTTGTAAGCCTAGCACAACATCAAAAGTATGCGCATAACAAAATATTGCTGTTGAATGAAGGAGAGAGAGGATGATCTCAGTCATCAATATCCAACAAGACGTTGAGATAACAATAACAGACTATCGGGTTGAGTTCATTCGAGGTCGTGACGTAACGCGTATTATTCCTCAGACGTGAAAACAAGGCGTTTCATTTTCGAGTGAAAGATTGAAAGTTTCCAATGTTTGTAGAAAAAAATCGGCCATGTGCGAGGTGATCTTACACAGAGAGGATCCGTAACAAAAGTTATCAACCGTAAACTCTCAAAAGTCTACTTAACTAGAAATATCGTTATAATTTTCCCGCAATGTTTAAAAAACTCTATTATTTTTAGGGTTCCGTACCCAAAGGGTGAAAACGGAACCCTATTACTAAGCCTCCGCTGTCCGTCCGTCCGTCCGTCCGTCCGTCCGTCCGTCCGTCCGTCCGTCCGTCCGTCCGTCCGTCCGTCCGTCCGTCCGTCCGTCCGTCCGTCTGTCCGTCTGTCACAGGGCTGTATCTCAGTAACCGTAACAGGTAGACAGCTGAAATTTTCACAGAGTGTGTATTTATTTTGCCGCTATAACAACAAATAGGTAAGATTAAAAAATAATTAAAATTAAAGGGGGCTCCCATACAAAAAACGTGATTTTTTTGTTTTAGAGAAATAGCTTTAGAGGAAACATAATTCCTACACAATATACAACAAATACACACTATACTTAAACCTAAATATATAACTTATATAACTGTACATAAATACAAGTACATAGATATCAATAAATAAATACTAAATACTACATATATATTTTATAAAAACAAAAGATGATACTTAATACAATATAATTAAAAGGAAAAAAAAATATTGGCAAAAGAAATAAAAAATAAAAATAGATTCTGACAAACTTAAAGAAGTATGAGGGAGAAAATTAAAGAAATCATAAAGACAGAAAATAAGCTTTAAGATCTTTTTTAAAAACATTAATAGAGGGGGAATTTCGTAAATGGGGAGGTAGCTGATTCCTTAGCTGAATAATGGTGGGGTTTAGACCCAATCGTTTATCACTTGGGTGTTCAATTCTGGGAAATTATTCTCGAGATCAATACAAATAATATCGTTAGTTGCCATTTACCTTTTCATACCAACCAATTAATAAAACAAATAAGCACACTAACAGGGTATTCTATCAATTGATTGCCGAAGTAACGGCAGTGAGTTAAACCCGAGGTTAAACCCTGCATAGACAGCGAAAAGCCCATAATTTAGGAGCTTAGCCTGTATTATGTTCTAATTCGAATGTGTAGAGTGCATCGATATACGGTAAAGTCGTTAGTAGAGCGTTGGCGTATCATCATAGCGCCTCGCCATCAGAGGCGACATTTGAATTTCGAATTTGATTTTTTGTGACGTGAAAACGTCTAATAGCTCGTTTAATATAGTTGGACTCGGTGTAAACTTCTTGTTTTACAAAATACCGCCAGATTTAAATCGCTAATAAGTACGAGACTAATATAATGCGTTAACAACGGTTGAGCCATAGCCTGCTGGATTGTTTTGTGTTTGTGTGTGCACACAACACACAAAACAATACAGCAGTTTGAATAAGAGTTGTGTTAAAAACGCTTTAGCTTATATTTAGTTAGGTGTCATCTATACCAATAATAAATCTGTAAGGGGTGTTCATGGAGTAAGTTGCTTTGTTTTCTAAGATACTTCGTTTGTAGACTTTATGTATGATACTAAGACTAAATTGATGATTTTTAGAAATCAGTTCTGTATGTATGTATTTATGTTCCTCCATAACTCTTAAACCGATCATCTGAATGCGATGAAACTTACTACACGTATATGTAAATGCACGGGACACAGGATAGGCTATATATAATTCAGTTGCAGTGGCTTGGGGGGTAATCACTATCTGCCTTTATTTCTTCGTTTACTTCTTCTAAGCCACGCAACAGACTTTTTAATACGGTTTTCATTAATATAAGGAGCGATCAACGAGCAAGGATTGCGTATGTAATTTTTAAATATTTAATATAAACCTTAAGAGAAAAATTAAAACTATGTACTTTAAAATTGTAGGTGTTAAAAAGGCCTACAGAAAGTTCCACGATATCATGTAGAGCGAACCACTCGCCGGATTCACTTGCCTATTTTATCAACGTATAGCAACTCTGGGCGCAGTCAGATTCCGGATGGGTTACCGTTTTCGATGTTGAAGGTGTCTGTGGTTCGTATTCCTCATAAAACTTTGGAAAAGTAAGGAAGGTGGTAGGATTAATCCCGCCTTTGTTGGTTTTGTATCAATTTCTATGTAGCAGTGCCAGTGCAGTAAGGGTCTGGCGGCACATGCTTTTAAAATTCGCTCCCAAATGTTTACGAAGCTCTAAACGGGAATAGGTCGATGTTTATCATTAAGCCATGCCATATCGGTTCAAACTATTTTGATTAATTTTGGTAGATGGATACATAGTCCTTGACCAGCCTTTTGAGTTACTTTTTATCCAGGAAATAATTCAGACCGAAATCAATCCAACACGACATTGACCCGAGCGGAGCCGGGTACCACAGCTAGTTGTAAATCAATCGCAAAGTACTACTAGGATTAAAGTCAAGATAATTAAAAAGTTTTATATATTGAATCCATATTTCCAAAAAATTAATAATGGAAGCGACTTTATCCAGCAAATGCTGGATGAAGTTGCTGACGGATTCCTTAAACTAGTCAGAACTGGTGATGAATCACGTTAAAACTAAGGTGTAATGGACGACTTGGAAGAGCAAAGGCCCAAAAAAGATCGCATCAAGTTCGATCGAGTCAAAGTTCTCATGAGTGTTTTCTTTGATTATAATAGGATTGTCGAATTCCTACCACCAGGTCGCTCGATCAAAGCGGAGTATTTACCTTGAAGTTTTACCCTGTCTGATTGTGGCCATCCGTTAAGAAAGACGAGAATTGTGGAAGAACAACTCGTTCCAATTGTACCATGATAACGCGCTCGCTCACGGCTCGCGGCAAGTTCGCGACTTATTTCCAAAAAGCAGACCTCAACGCTCGACATTTTTTTAATCCCAAAGATGAATAGAACTTTTAAAAAATAAACAAATAAATAAGTAAAAATAATTGCCATTGTTGTAGTTACGATTATTGTTATTTTTTTAGTCGGCGTCAGCCGGGCACGCGCTGCGCCAATCAAGAGAACCTTGGCTAACTTGGCTGACACCGACTCAAAAAATAACAATAATCCTAACTACAAAAATGGCAATTATTTTTTACTTTTTAGTGCTTTTTCTTTTAAGTCGGTTATTTTTTTGTAATTTTTTTAATTTGTTTATTTTTAGTGAATCTGAAGTACACTTACTAATTTGTGCACATCCTTTTCAACAAAAAAAGAATCACCGATATCGGTTAGCGTTATATTGAGTTATTCGTCCATTTGTCGTGCACATCTTAATACAAATTTAAGACTGATATGATTTTCTCATGGATATCATTGTCAGAACTTAACCAAATTAAAATGGGACCACTTGGGCGGGAAGCACTAGCTTTCATTTAAAAAAAAAATCATCAAAATCGGTTCTCCCAGGCAAAAGTTATGAGGTAACAAACATAACCTCCTCCTTTTTTGAAGTCGGTTAAAAAGACAACATATTGAGACATACAAATGCGATGAAGACCAAATGGCTAAAGGAAATTAAGGTTATATCACAAAAGTGAATTCCAGAAATGCTTTGAAGATTGGAAAAGACGCTTGCAGAATTGCATTATATCCGACGGAAATTACGGACAATCCCTTAAAAATAGTTCGAAATCATATACTTAAAGATTTTTTATCTATAAATTCCGTGTATTTTTTTTCCAGCCTGCGTTATCGGAATGTTACCCTAATTTGGTGTGAGCTGTATAATCATGCAGCTAACTTCTACTATGCCATTTTACTTAAATTGTTTAAACCACTTAAAATTGAAATCCGACTCTTTTAAATTCTCCTTTAAAATTCCTCTTTTAAAATTGACTTTAGATTGGGGCGAGTTAAGTTAACAAAGAATTCAATAAGAGGTCGAGTTAAACGTTGTAGCTACTAGACTATTAGTCGTTTTAGTCCATTCATTGGTTGTATTAACGCAATACTATATCGACAAAAGAACGGTTAACGTGAATGGACGTCCGGAACGCGAGGGTCGCGGGCAACGTATTCGATATGAATGGGGACCACTCGTATGCAGAGTAGGTAACCTAGTAGGTGTACAGTAAATGATGACGCCGCCAATGTCACCCGCTTTGGGCTGTATGGATTCCGGAACTTAAATATAAGTGGTCCCTCTGCTTTTATTCACGCGCATGTCGTAAGAGGCGACTATAAGTAATTTCCCTCTCGGTTCGGATTTCGCGATAAACTGTAGGTCCGCCTTCTTTACTCATTGTTTACTCATTTACTGTTGTTCTTTAATCAGGTGGCAGTAATAATCCCTTGCCATTTCATTGAATCAATGATGGTCGAAAGAAAAGTGTCCATGGTTTTGATCGAGTTCAAAAAAAATAATGTAATGGAAACTAGGTGCAATGACAGGATTGCACTTAGTTTCCATGTGATGCTTTAGGCTACTATGCCAGTAAGTACGGTATGGTATAAGTCATCAAGTGTACATAAAAATAATGACTGAAACTGATTGAGAAGTTCGCCTCCTGGAATATATGTCAGCATTTTCTGGGCATATTCGAAGGCGCACAAGCGGTGCCCGGTGTTGTCATCACCTGTGGTGGGCCCCGGGGCGTCTACGCGTCTAGACATCCATAGATGTCCTTATAGCAATTAAATAGTTTCTCTGATTTATTTTGTTTGTTTGGACTTCATTGTATTAACAGATAGTAGGAAATAAATATAATGTAATCGCAATGTAACTGAACTAGGATTAAAATCAGCTTTAACTTTACCCGTCTAAAAATCAACAGTCCACTGCTCTCTGCAGCACAGTCTACTACATACTAGTACAGGGGACTGTATTCACCATGTAGGTACATTATTAGTCAATAAATGTTTTTTACTTTTTAGATTCGATCGAACATTTTAATCATATGGATTCGGTTCCTCCCAAAATATCCATTCCAAGCGAACGCTCATGTTCGTTTTCTAGGAACGGATTACTTACCATCCAAAATGGTTGCAATGTTGGTAAATTGTGGGACGCTTCATTTGTGCGTGCTTTACTGCATTAATCAAGCCGCTTGGAGCTGGGTCCGGCCAGTTTCGCAATATTGCGTGCGTCACGTAATAATAAATAATCTAATTTGCCTGCGAGGGTCTTACCTACGGCCGCCCAATATTAAACAAGCCACCGCGGCGTACCCCACGTAGGAACTATTAGGTAATCAGTGACGTCAATTTAGGCCCCTAATCCCTTTATAAGACGAGCTTCGAAAATTTAAGCTAGTTTTGCATCTGTTGTCACTTTTAAGCTGAACTTAATATTTTATGACGCTGAACGTTTAAGTGTTTAGTTAGCTTGGTGGTTGTTTTATAGTAACTATAGGTACTTCGGTGCGGTTTATTTCAATGTAAGATTTCATTAAAACGATCTCGTTAATCTTGATGCGTCCTCTGGATGAAGTCGCAATATAAGGACCTTCTCAAGTTTCAATGATCCATAAATACTCGTATAGCAGGTACAATAGCATTTAGGGGAAAATAAAGCGAATTTTCCAACACATTTTTTTTCATATATTTTTCACCTAGTCTAATAAAAGACACTGCCGATTTTACTATGGGCCAGAAGTCAACCAAACGTATTTTCATTCTTTACATGTTTACATACAATAAATAATATTATTTACTTTACTTTCACAGCAGGAATTACCCGTCAGACACTTTTTTTAATGCATATTTGAGGTTAGTCTTGTAAAATGTTAATTTTCTTTGTGTCTTACTTCACTCGGAAAGGCAAGGACTTTTAGCAAAGAACCGTAAATAATATTTTTATAATATGTGTGAAAAGGGCATTTTAGTTAAATTATAATTAAAATAGCAGTTTACGAAAAATTCAAAACGTGTATGTTTGTAGAGGAAGCGAAATAAGTAAGCTATGATCGAACAGAATGGTCGTAAACCTTAAAATAAATTGATCTGGCTGATAACCTTTTCCTTCCGATCTAAAGGAAAAAAATATAGCGATCGGAGCGCCAGTCGGTTTTCCGTAAACTATTGAACACCTACTGACCGATCTTTACCTTGATACATACAAACAATCTGTCATGATGACGCCATGTTGCGATTGGAGCTGTCAGATATTGTTATAGAAAATAGACCAAAACGTATAATGATAAAATATTTTATTAGTAACATAATTCATTTTACTATGCACGGAATGTATTTAGTTTAGATTTTTATTGTAGATTAACGACTGTGAGATTAATCATTTAGCTGAAATCGCAAGATAGGATTAAAATGTCGTTACCTATTACAGCGAAAATGCGCAACATCTGACAACACCGAGAACAACATATTGTGAACTTTTTAAAAACAATAATCCTTGTCCGCTGGGACTTTCATTAATTAGTAATTGAAAAACATTCTTTTTAATTTAAAAGTTCAATCACATGTTTGCCGATTAATGCGATTTTCATTTCGGCAATGTCGTTTGGTTTTTTGTGAAGGCATGGATTGCACCGAATTGTTAAGAATGCATGCAATGACCTTTACTTTATGACCCGGCAACATTTAACTATATTGTATCAACCCCGGCTTAGCCCCACCCAACTCGGAATGATAAATATAATTGTGCATGAACGGGGCGAGGACTGAACCCATGGCATGAGAAGCAAGACCCCGCGCACCTAAACAACGAACCACTTATGTACTAAATTTTATAGTTAAACGAATACTAGGTTAAACAAATTCGAAAACCAATTGTATTACAATTGGTTTTTCCTTTCTAACAAAAAAAGTAAGGCCAGCCGCTCATGCCAGGTGATTCTTGAAAGGTGTAAATTATAATTTGTGTCTGATTAAAACGTAGGACAGCAATCAATCTAACTATTAATTACTTGTTATTGCAATTAAGGTTTGCATGCGAATATTTTTCAGCAAGAGTTAAAGACAAGAAAAGAAACAAAAGAAAAGTTAAGAGAAACCATACAGTCGAGAGCTCCCTTATAACCCGACCTGCAGCAACGAGATGCCCAGCCTGCCGCTAGCTCATAGCGGCCACCAATGACCGGCAGTGCTTAATGCCTGCCCAGAAGAAGCCCGGGAAAAAGGGGCAACCCTAAGGCCCGCACCTGCACCAACTGCTGAGATGCAGAAGACCCCACTACTACATGTGACAGTTGACCATTTAATCACTATTTATTATTAATTTTCTACCGAATGACGCGGGCGCAGCTTTCGAGAGTTGAGCGGTGGCGTGGTGCGTCGTGCACCCTGCACACCATGCCCTGCACGGACTGCACAAAATGGCCGCAGACTCAGCAATACGAGTTGGTACGCACTCTGTCAGGCGCCAACTGATTTGGGTGTCGTAAGTGAATTTTCCCTACCCGAGCAGAATTGTGAAGCCAGAGAGCCATGGGTGGCGGGGGGTGCGCGGGGTGGGTGAGGCGGCCGTAGGACTCGAAAGCGACGACGGCGGATAAATTGGTTACGTGACAGACGTTTTCCCGCACGGAGGGAGGGGTACCTGCACAGATTAGATTCTGGTCGGATCGTTCACATAGCTATCGGCTGGTCGCCTTTGACTGTATATGGGTACCCGAGTTAACGGATTTATTTGTTTATTTCTTTCATCTTTGTCCGATGTCCGAGCATCGTTTCGTATCTTTGTTAAAGGGGTTTCGAACATGTCCAGCCCATAAAGCTTCTTGAATAGAACACACACAAATAAAGGACTTTGAGCATTGACTTATATCATCGACTTTGAGACACCAATTGATTATAATTGGTCGGTTAGTTAGTTGTTCGTTTTTGAGGTCAAATCATTTTCAGAATTCCAAGTTGCCAGCTAGGCATCGACTTTTTTAGTTTTGATTGACTGAAGATACATATTATAAATGGACGAAGACGTAAATTTCTTCATAACTAACCATTCCCTTAACTCAGATGGTTTGTGTTGCTCTATAAAAATTCTAAGATACCATAGAAATTTTACCATTTAACTTACAGATGGTCACTTTTTTAAAGTATGTCCATTGCTAATAATATTAAAAACTGAAATGAATGAATAATCATTTAGTAGCGTAAACCTAGCGCCCTAAATTCAACGGCGCCTAATAACGAATTCCTAATAAAATAATAATAATATTAATGAACATTTCTGGCCATTTGATGGACCTAACGACTCGGCCAAAAACGATTAAAAATCTCTAGTAAAATATTATCCAACGTTACTACTGTAAACCTCGCTGTAAACCTGACGTTAACTTCTAGCAGTCGTATTCAGAGAGCACCTGTCAAAACTTAGTACGAGAAAACCGGTTTAGTCCGGTGGATTAAAGTTAGTCTGCCCACTCTGAATACAACCTGATACATTCGCGTACTAAGTTTTGACAGGCTCTGAAAACGCCTGTAGGAGTTCTAGTAGCGAAATTAACTTGACAAAAAAATTAAAACATTGTCTTTTATACATTGTTAGTTATAAGTAATTTACAACCCTCCCAAACCTCAGGGGGTTGCTGTTTCTTTTATTATTTGTTCTTTGTTTTAATCTGTTCGATCAAAGAATTGTTTGGCAGTAGCATTTAGGTCTAAGTGTGTATTTCATAAATATGGACGGATTTTTTTTGTATGTAAACCAGTGAAGTTTCTTTGCGGGTTCTTCTTTACCGAGCTGATCTGATCGAATCCGCGGACCTATAAGTTTGTGAGGTCTAGTTTGACAAACAGAATGTTTAAATCATTTAAATTGAAAATTGTAATTCAATTGATGGTGAATTCATGGATATACATTTGGCAAATATCTTAGGTCGATATCAAAGTTTTGGACGCCAACTTTATGCAGCTAAAATATGACCTAAGTAGTTGAAAATCTCGTTCAATACTAAGGGCAAATTTTTCAATGGTCTAATACACAGTCAGATAGCTATTCGACGGATCTATTTATTTACGCCTATTCTTATCAATCCGTTTTATTAAGTTCATATTATTATTAGTAAAATTACAGTCCGATAATTGTGATGGACGATATAATCTTCCGGTAATTGCTATCCTTCTTTTGACAAACATAAATTTGTAGGTACTATCAGTCCGATAAGTACTATCTGAGGATTGAAAAATCCGCCCTTATTACTCTGGTTAATAGCCAATGCGATTCAATCAGAATTTTAAGAAATCCATTAAAACAAAACGACCAAGCATACAATCCGATTGTGTAACCATCACAGTTTGCCTATATCCATAACGTTTAATGAATTAGCATTCGTGGCATGTCGTTATTCACTCCGTAGATGAATACAGATAACAGAAATGCAGGATATTAGAGAAATGTCTCGGAAACAGCAGTCTCCCATCTCTCCGGCGCCGTCACCGCTCCCCGCACCACCGCCGCGCCCAGCCCCGCCGTCGCCCGCTGTACACTATAGAGCAGCTCGGTTGCCTTCTCTCAAATAATTGAGAAATTTGTGATGCAAATAAGCTCCGGCGGAGTCCCCGCAGTCGCTTGATTACATTCATATTGTCTTCGTTAAGTGGCTACAAAACTGAATTGTGCTACGCAGACAGGAGGCGATTCCAAATATAGGTAGGTATTGCATGACATATGGATACAACCAGAAGTGCATTTATTCGTTTTAGGGAACAAAATACTTTTTAAATTTTTTGTTTTCTTAAGAAGCACTTTTATGCAAATATGATTATAATGGAATAATATAATAACAAAATTGGCATGAAACCGTTTTATAGTTTAGATTAATAAAAGTTGGTCCTTGTCATTTAAATTCAAGCCAAACTTTAGGGTACATTAAACTTAAGCGGTGTTTTATTATTTTAATTATAATATAATGATTAATCGATCTAGAAGATCGCGGGGAGAGTCGCGAAAAATATTTAATTTCTTTGTATTTTGGTTATAGATTAATTAAGATGAATCTAAACATGAGCGATTCTGGGGAGTTCGTCCTTAATTTCTTCAGAATTGGTCATATCCGTTGGGTTGATTGGAGTGTCGGTTAATTGAAAAGGAAATTATTATTATTATTATTATTTCTATAAATATTTTTTATTTGGGTTCATCAACAAGAACACCACTCAAACATACATAGAAAATACAGATATAGGATAAAAGACTGAGCGTATTCTTAATTATAGACGAACACAACATTCACTACAAATTGATACCTAACCTAGCACAATTCGAGCTAAAATTTCAAATGATACTAGCACATAACAAGCAAAACACAATAATAGAACAAAAAGATAAAAGAAAAAACATTTAAAACGAATATTACATTTAACATAATAGGTCGGGGAAAAAGTCTTTTCGCATTATAGTATGTATGAACTTGTAATAAAATCTCTTTGGCTATACTATTTGTATCTGGCTGGTTTTGGTATCATTGAAAGTTTAAATTTTAAAGAACATAATTCCAAATTCAAATTAGGAAAATGTGTGATTCTCATTTGTTTTTCGTACTGTCAAAATGAGTGAATCTAATGAAGAAATTCGATACATTTTAAAATTTTACTACAAAAAAGGTAAAAATGCAACGCAAGCCGCGAAAAAAATTTGCGATGTTTATGGACCTAGTGCAGTGTCTGTGAGAGTAGCACACATTTGGTTTAAGCGTTTTCAATCCGGAAATTTTGATGTCAAAGATGCACGTCGCTCTGGTCGCCCTATTACGGATAAAATGGATGCCATTTTTGAAAAAGTGGAGCAAGATCGGCATTTCAGTAGTTACGACGTAGCTGAAGAACTAGGAATTGACCACAAAACAGTTTTGGCGCATTTGAAAAAAACTGGGTACACAAAAAAGCTCGATATTTGGGTACCTCACGAGCTCACTGAAAGAAACCTAATGAACCGTGTACTCATTTGTGATTCTTTATTACGACGTAATGAAACCGAACCATTTTTGAAGAAGCTGATAACTGGTGATGAAAAGTGGATCACGTACGACAAGAACGTGCGAAAAAGGTCGTGGTCAAAGGCCGGTCAAGCTTCACAGACTGTGGCGAAACCCGGGTTAACCCGCAACGCTGTGTGTGTGGTGGGATTGGAAGGGCATTATTCATTATGAGCTGTTACCACCAGGCAGGACCATCGATTCTGAACTCTACTGCGAACAACTGATGAGATTAAAGCAAGAAGTTGAGAGAAAGCGGCCGGAATTAATCAACAGAAGGGGTGTGGTTTTTCATCATGATAACGCTAGACCTCACACATCTTTAGCCACTCAGCAAAAACTAAGAGAGTTTGGCTGGGAGGTGTTAATGCATCCGCCGTATAGTCCTGACCTTGCACCTTCAGATTTCCACCTGTTTAGGTCTCTTCAGAATTCTTTAGGCAGTGTCAGGTTAACATCACGAGAGGACTGCCAAAACCACTTGTCGCGGTATATTGATCAGAAGTCCCAATATTTCTATAGCAATGGGATCATGTCCCTACCTACAAGATGGCAAAAAGTTATCGAACAAATTGGTACCTACATACTTTAGTTAAATGTAAATAAACCATATCAAAAAAATTTTTGAATTTTCTTAAAAAATGCGAAGAAACTTTTTCCCCAACCTATATATTTGGATAAACAGTTACCACCTTTCTGAGATGTTTCTTAATTTTTCCCTCCGTTGCCATTCCAGAACACATATTCAAATCAAAATCAAAATCTATAATTTTTGATATTGCGTTGAAATTGGTAAATATTTTTGAAAGAGACGAATGAAAACCGAGATTTGTTCTAAATTTATTAATTTTAAGAGGAATCAAATTAGTTGCTCTAGCACCACGTCTGGGAACTTTATACGATACTTTTTCTAATAAGAAGGGACAATTAATTTTATCGTTTGTAATTTTGAAAAAAATATTTTTAAATAAAAAAAGGACCGCCTTCAAAAAAACCGGAACTAAAAAGCAAAAAATAATTGGTTACTTTTAATTAATGTACGACAAGCTATTTTAATACTAACTAATTATGTACAATTTCTTAATTTTTAATCATCTTTTGAAGTCGGTGCCTTGGGTAGAGTTACCGCTCAAACAGACACACACACAGAACAGACACAATTTCAGCCGAACACACCCGAAGTCTACGAGAGCGTAAACAACCTGAGTCAGCAATGATTGGTCCACAGAGCTTCTACCTGGAGATGCCCTTAGCGTTGGTTTACGTGCAAGCTGATATCGATACAGCAGCGCAGCGTACTGAAATTGGGTTTTAACGATTATTAGTACTTTCGGTTTTATAAAGGCGCGCACTGGTGAAGGAGTAGGTACGTTAATTCGCTGCTCTGTGGATTGGTGCTTCCTACGACATCGTTGTCTGAACGAAACGATTTCTGCCGAAATTGGTGAGATATGTACCTACTAACCGCACACTCGTTTTGACACGTAGTTGAGAGTAGACACCTCAAAGTCGCTACCAATAGTTTTCTGTTCTTTTATATTTGTAATTTTTTTGTTTCATGTTATGTAGGTATTTAGGTAGAAATAAAAGTACAAGCTACACCTACTTAAATTTTACCATATTAGTGGTCGTTGTTTTCATATTGGTTTGTTTGTTTAGTTTGTAGAGTTTTCTTGTAAATATTTAGTTTTTACTGTGTTAGGTATTTAGTTTAAGTTATAAGGAATATTTAAATTACAAAGTACTTGCCTAAATACCTACTTACATACGTTTTTCCGACCTGTTTGTTTATTTAATTTTTGATTTTGTGTTTTTTTCTTTAAGTAGGTTAATGTAAGTAGCTACCTACTTATATTTCTTTCTTAGCCATAGGTAATATTAATCTAACTACTTACAGCCCTTATAGAACGTCTACCCAAGGCACCGACTTCAAAAGATGATTAAAAATTAAGAAATTGTACATAATTAGTTAGTATTAAAATAGCTTGTCGTACATTAATTAAAAGTAACCAATTATTTTTTGCTTTTTAGTTCCGGTTTTTTTGAAGGCGGTCCTTTTTTTATTTAAAAATATTTTATTTTTTGCTTTTTAGTGGTGGCCTAACTTTTTGACTCAAGGTGGGCGAGCCATCCTGCTCAACTTCACATACAAAGTGGAAAGAAGATCATGCGCACCTGACTATCTCATGCGAACCCTCTAAACTGTTACTAAACCCTACAATGAACGAGCATTATGAGATATGAAACCATTGAGAAATCTCATTTCTGACGAAAGGTAGACCGGTACGGATAATGGATTCATGAGTTCACGGTTCATGAGATAGAGCGCTCTGACAGACGGACAGACGGACGGACAGCGGAAGCTTAGTAATATAGTATCCATTGGTACCCTTTGGGTACGGAACCCTAACAAGGCAAAACAACGAATGTCCAGAACCGCTGAGCTTCTGAATTTCTCATCCTTCCATTGTTCCGGAGAGTCTGTTTCTTGAGTAAGTGTTGTATGAAAATGTGTACATATCGGTCTCGTGTATCCCCTTAACGGTTGAATTTTGTAAAATCACAAGCGAGCCTTTTAGTCGTAAAAAGAAGTCACTGAAAATTTTAATTTTCTAGGATAATTGGTTTCGGAGATCTCAACATGAGTGGTTTTCGCCTAAATGTGTTCATTTTGACCTATTTTACCCCCCTAATAGTAGAATTTTCAAAAATATTCTCTTCGTAAACATTTCTATCTCAAACAAAACCTACTCTGACATTTCTTGGTTCAGCGGCTCTAGAGATAGAAATGTGTACAATTTGCCCTCTTTTACCCCCTTCAATACCTCCAACAGTTGAATTAAAAAAAAAGTCTCATACTGAGCAATCTCACCCTTAAAGAAAGCTACTGTAACTCAAAAATAACATTTCTCGGTTCGCGGGCTTAAGAAATTCGATGTTTGTTGTATTTAAGTACCAAACTACTGAACCGATTTTGATAAAAAAAAAATGGGACCAACTAGAAAGTATACCCTTTCGAACAAAAAAAGAATTTTTCAAATCGGTTCAGGGGTCTTCGAGTAATCGGTGAACATACATAAAAAAAAAAAGAGAAAAAAAAAAAAAAGATTCCGACGAATTGAGAACCTCCTCCTTTTTTTCGAAGTCGGTTAATAAATGTTTGACCAGCTATAAGTCTACGCTGCTCCAAAGATTGCACTTTAAAATAGTCCAGCCTGTTTAAGTAATGAAGTAAATGCCTGGTTTTATTTGTAGAAAATAAAGGTAGGACAAGAATCGTTTCTGAACATTTTCCATTCGTTGTATATGGACTTTATAGGAAGGACACCAGATAATACTACAATATTCAAGTATACTTCTGACCAATGAATTAAAAAGTGTAATTTTGGAAAAACATATTTTGAAGTCCTTACTACGACGTCTAGCATTTTAAAAGAACGAATCAATGGCATCAATGTGTGTAGTGAACCTGAGTTGCTTATCAAATATAACCCCGAGATCACGAATCTCATCTACATTTTTCAGTTGCACAACTTCAAAGTGGTACTGAGTGGCGATAGGTTTTTTTTTGTCGTAAAACTAATCTTAGTGCATTTATTACAGTTAAGTGGCATTTTGTTGTCGAAGCACCATTTAGAGATTCTATCTAAGTCATATTGCAGTAAAGTGGAGTGAGACATCGTTTTAATAACTTTAAATATTTTGCAGTCATCAGCAAATGGGACAATATCTGAATCCACTAGCACATCGCATAGGTCATTAATATAAATAAGATATAATACTGGGCCAAGATGGGAGCCTTGAGGAACTCCTGATGAAACGGCAAACCAATGAGATTCATAACCGATAACGACTACATGTTGGGTACGATCCTTTAGGTAAGAAAAGAACCAGCCTAGGAGTTGACCGTGGAAACCAAAAGTGTGTATTTTTTTATTAAAATCCTGTGATTAACTTTATCAAAGGCTTTACAAAAATCTGTGTATGCTGAATCCACTTGCAATCCCTTATCAACAGATTCAATCAAGGCGGTGGAACAACAAAGTAAGTTGGTTGTTGTGGACTTTTTAGAAAGAAAACCGTGTTGTTTGGGGGTAATGATTTGTTTGATGTGGTTGTTTATAATTGGGCATAATATTTTTTCAAAGATTTTAGCAAAGGTGCATAAAATAGAAATAGGTCTATAGTTAGATACGTCATGTAAATTGCCATTTTTTTTCGACTGGAACGATATGGGCTCGTTTCCATAGTGAAGGGAAGGTAGAAGTAGAAATTGATTTATTAAAAATTATTGCCAGGGGAGTAGACAGTGAAGGAGCACATTTTATTATAAATAAAGGTGGCAGCTTATCAGGCCCTGCACCTTTAAACGGGTTGAGATTGTCAAGTGCTTTCTGTACTTCGATATCAGTAAATTCAATTATATGTAGTGAGTTGTTAGTTAATAATAAGGGTGAGAATTTGTTAGAATCATTTTTAGGCGACAAAGTTGAACCACTATCCATGTCGTAAACGTAAGAGAAATTCTGAGCATATAACTCCCTTATTGTTCCGCCATCTGATGTCTTAATATCACCATAAAACAGGTCTTGGGGTATGCTACTTTTATTTTTACGCTTTTAATTGATAAATGACCAAAAAGCCTTAGTATTTTTATGTTCCGACAGAGACAATTCAACATGTTCTATGTATGAAGTATAACAACGACTGATCAATTTAGAACAACGTGAACGAAGAATGTCGTACGTTATCTGTCTCGAGGGTTATTGTATTTTAAACGAGATTTATGCTTTGATTTTAATAGTTTACGCAATACTTACATAATCTACGTATACTAACATAATCTATTTTTGTCTGAAAAAGGTGGGTAAAAATTGTGTTCCTATAAATATTATGCCAGTTTTTTTTTATAAAAATGCCTCTGAATGCGCTTGATTACTTTAAATCATTGCTATATCGTCGTATAAACATAAATTGTGCACAACGCGACGATTCTCTTTTATCAAACGCACCTCTTAGAAACAGTCCCACGAAATAAGTGTAACAAATGGCAATCAATGCTAATGATACAGAAAGCAAGAATCCTCCAGAAAATCCCACTTTCGAGCAATATTCACGGGTAGCCCGGACAATAACGTCGTAATTTCCACGTTGGCCCCGCTTGTAGCACGCGCCTGCCGGCGTCAAGCGGCGGCGGCTGCGGGATGGCGAGGCAGCAACGAGCCGTGAAGACCGTTACAATTTTCCGCCGGAACATCCGCCGCCCGCCCCGCCCCGCCCCGAGACCCGGCGGGGCGGGGCGGGGCGGGGCGGGGCGGGGAGGAGGCGCGGCGATCCCCCGGACGGGCCGCAGGACGGAGGCTAGCCGGAGACGCAATCACTCTCCCCAATTGGGATTCGGGATTCGTTTTACCAATTTTTAAGCGTCGGTCACGCCTTACTGCTTGCAATTTACATTTAAAAGGGAAGGAAAATGGGCAAAAATACGTGTTGGGACCAGAAAAATAGCATTAAGCTTTATATGAATAAAAAGGTCTTGCATTACTCATCTTTAATTTCCGACTTAAATGTGTGATCGAATTATAGTTACCCATGTTGGCAACACTGTGAATAACCCAACAGTCAATAAGAGTTTTGTTTTGTTCGAAAAGAAAGAAGCCACTCGATGCTGCCCAAATAAGACGAGCCCCAAAATTTTCGGACGCCGATTATTTGATACTTTCGGGTCTTTGCCCACTCTATCGCTTAAAGCAGCAATCTTTTCAGCTAAACAGACGCCACAAAGATGCACAGATTAACTTCAACCTTCCCAATCCCCTAAAAATGTATTCAGAATTGTCAAGCGGCCGCCGAGCGTCGGTACTAAGTTATTGACTGGCAACGGACACCCAGCGTCCGCTGCCCCTTGACAGTTCATAAATAATTAATTTCTGCAAAATAAAGGTAATTTAATAAATAAGGGTCAACATAAAAAAAATAAAAAAAATGTTAAACCACAAACATTTTAATTAATAATAAATTGGCCGTGTTTACCATCTAATTCAATGGAGCCGTGGAATATATGGAAGGTCCTGGAATGGTACCTAGTTCCAAATATGGTGTTTTTAGGCTAATATCTGACGGTAAGTTTGGTATAAGCCAACCATGTCCAGTTACATTAAAAAAATACACCAAAAAATTTATTATTTAAAAAAAATATACTATATTAGTCATACAATAAATAACTAAATTTTGAGTAGAAGGCAAACTTAAGAACGCCCCGTAAGCTATGTATGTCCCCCATACAAACGTAGTTTACTAATCATTTGGAAACCGCTATTCTAATTAAATTGGTATCATTATCGCTATTCCAATATTAATCTTAAGGCGGCCCAACCCGGCGGGCCAAACTCATTCGCGGGCACAGTACAAAACCGTGCTGTTGCGCTCTGGGACCTTCTCTGTTTCAAAGAATAAGACAGGCTCCGTAATGAGGAAGATGCAACATGTCGACAAAAAAGACAATGTGCATAGTGTATGATTTGGTAAGATTTACGAAAATTTTAATTTCAAAACAACTTATAGCTAAAAGTAAACCACGACCGCTGTAGTCAAAAATCTAACAAAAACCAAATAGATCATAAATCTTGATTAAATAAGCTATGTCTGATGACTAATCTTTTTACGATGTTCTTACTTTATCATTGCGTAATCCACCTCTAAAGTTATCGTATAAAACGTGCGAAAAATTCGAACTTTCGGACCTTATAACTTAGAAACTAAACACAATTTTACAATGCCAATGGTCATCAGACATCTAGTTCGATCAAATAAAGCTATTTTGAGCAAAATTTTGGATCTCTGACAAGAAATATGGGCGTGATCTTCTTTCCCCTTTTGTATGGGGAGATGAGCGGGTTGGGCCACCTTAATATCTAATATCAGGTAACAAATATCTGTGTGTGCTTTTGTTTTTTTTTTTAAATCCAAACCGAACGAAATGAAAGCAAAAATAAAATTTTCATACGAATTTTCTTTCCTCTGTGGTTTAACCCAGAATACATTTACCGAAAAAACAAAGATATTTGTAGCCTAATATTAGATTTCAAATATCAAGTAAGTTGGAACAGTGGCTTTCAAATTATTAGAAAACTACGTTTGTATGGGAGGCGAAATTCTCTGATGCTTTCGGGCCGACCTTAAAGCATTTACATAGCTGGGACGTTACAAGGTTGATTCATTAGTTGATATCTATAAGATTTGGGCGATTTTTTCTAACCCCACCTTCCAAATGTTGATGTCGCTGTTGAAACTATAATGAAAGAGGATATAATACAAAGTAAAATACATTTTGATATTTGTTGGTCAATATTGCCGAATCAGTTTGCTGGATAAATGAGAAATAAGTCTCAATATAAATTTATGATAAATCTTAATGTTTAGTTATCTCATTGGAAGCAATAAAAAATAGCCTTCCAGATTTTCCGCGGAAATGAATAATGGGCCAACCGGGAGTCGGACTCGCCCACCGAGACGTCAAACATTTTTAATCTATAATTAAGGGACCATCCCATCTAATCTCCTTTTTGCGATTAATGTACAGAATTATTTAAAGATTTTGGAGTTTTATAGTTTCTTTAAATAATTTCTCGTTATGTATAGGGTGTTGGGGGATATATTATTTCTTGCTAAAAAGAGATCTCATGTTTATGAGGTTCCCATAAATGTATATGAAGTCACGCAACCAAATTTGTGTGGGGACAGCAAAACAAATCATAGGAATTTAGATTTAAGTGAAAAATATTTTTTTCTATAATCGTTTCTGAAACGTATTCCAAAACAACAGTGCATTCATTTTTATCTATTCGGTTTCAGAAAACCTTTCCATTGCAACAATAAGTTTTGCAATCTTTTTTTTTTGTATCTTTGCTTCACTAACTTCTTAGGAATGGATCCAAGAAGATTTAAATTTTCTGATAAGATTATATTTTTGTTTCCGGATTGGTTCTATTAAAGCATTTTTTATTAGTACTTTGACAGACACACGAACAGTTATTGTAAATTCGGCCATACTATAATCTTTGTTGGGTTTTCCTCCGAGACCATAAGCGTGACATGTGCTGGAAGTGGGAAAAACACGTTTCTGTTTCGCGCGTGAGTAATTCCTCCTGGGACCTGAAGTCGGAAAATGGTATTTCCCTCAGCGCGCTTACCTCGAATTGATTTACAGCCGTGAAAGTGAAATAAAAAGGTTCTTTGAAAGGTTATCGCAATATGTGGCCCTGACGCACTCTTTGTCAACCCGCAGGCAGCGGCCTAAATGTGGATTTAAAACAGTATAGAACGTGGCGGTCGACTGAAAAGTTCTTGTTAATTTTATCATTTTTCTCGAAGTCAGCGGGGTCGGTTGCCGGCTAGAAACGTTTTTTTTTTTAAATTCGTAAAATGCAGTTTTATTTTCTATCAAAGTCGGCCCCATGGCTTTTTTGAGTGTTTTTTATATTTTTTAAAGTTTCTACACGGATAATATTTATTAATTGAGTTGAAATTAGATTTTTCGTTTTAGAAAATGTTCAAGAAAATTTAATAAAATATGACAAAATACCAAAACATTTAAGATTACGATAACTCATACATATAAACACACTTGGTTTAAAATAGTTTATAATCAGATTATCAATATATAGAATCAATATAATATGTATTTGATAAGCTGGGTGAAGCAACTCTGAGCGCGGTTGGTTTTTAAATGGCTGACCGTTTTCAACCGTTGACGCTGACCGTGATTCGGATTCCACGTCTTCCAGGTCTTACTAGTTGGTAGAGTTAATCCCGCCCGGGTTAGTAGCATCGCATTTAATGAACGATGGTCGAGGCGGCAATGAAAAATGGAATGTTCGTGTTTTCTCCAGTTTAATGTAGCCGAGCAATATAAGTAAGGTCCTGGCATAATATGTTTGTCAACTAGTTATACTAATTGTATGATGGTCGGCTTAGTATTAGCTATCGATGTCCAGTAACATAAAAATAAGGAAAAAATAACGCCCACAAATTCACCAAGATACAGGAAATTGCCACTTAGGCACAATGAAGTGGCGGGAAATTCGCACCTGTCACCTAGTGTGCTAGGAACGATAATATATTTGATTGGAGATACTATCTATGTATATGTATACTAGTGGCTCTCTGAGCTGTAGACCTCGCGAGTCCGCAAAGCTTACAATTGAATAAATGTTCACCGTGCACCTTAAAACAAAATCCTATTACTTTTCTCGTATATTTCACACTTTCGTGCAGTAAGTACCTAACGCTAGTCTTGTCACAAAATAAACGTTTTCTAATAATTCTTGGAAATGGCTGAAATACGATATTTTTACGTTAAACCCTAAATGGCGGTAATTAAGAAAAAGTTTCAAAAACTAAATCTACAAAAAAATCTATATAATTATGTCGACCCCGCTCACAAATTTCACGAGAATCGGTTGGAAACTGCGACTTGTAGAGAACAGCCGGACAGACATAAGAAAGGATTCTTTCTAAGCTGAAACGGAGACGCTTTACTAGCGCTTCGCTCGATCAACTATCTACCGAAATTCATTTTTCAAAATTTTTTTTAAAAGTTTTCAACAACTGTGCGAGTCGGACTCGCATACGAAGGGATTCAGTAACATCGTACAAGATGTAACACAAAAATCAGGTTTTTTGTATAGGGGCCACATACAGAAAACAATAAAAAATGAATAAACTTTTTTTTTACTTTACTTATTTGTTGTTATTGCGGCAAAATCAGTAAACACTGTGTAAAAAAAAATCAGCTGCCTAGCTATTGCGGTTCATGAGATACAGCCTTGGAAGGTACAGGCTGAAAGGAATACGCTACGCTGGCGCTTCGCGAAACGCTCGGTCGAATATTTTTCGGAATATTAATCCTATAGTACGTATTGACGATGTATTATAGTTCTTGCTATACTCAATGTCCGTGCACATACTTACATTAATAAATAGATTCAAAACAAAAATCGGGCCAGAAATTGCCGAATTTTCAGTTCACATTCTTGTGAAGAAAAGAGTCCGAATGAAATTGGTTTAATTCTTTTGAATGGCAATTTTTTTTTATATTTTAAAACATATTTTTAGCCGAAAATTACTGTAACTTTAATTACTTTAAATATTCCCGTTTAATGGCATTTATTCTGTAACCGACAAATAACGTAATACAATCCTGTTGTGTCAGGCTGTTTGGACCGAGCGTTGCCACGTCAGGGTTCTTTCGCAAGTGTCAACGAAAATAAGTGTGCGGACGAGTGGGACGTGGACGTGTGGAGAGCGATAGATTTCCTGTCAGCGGAGCGTATATCCAACGAGTGAGGAAGCACAAGAGCAGCGACGGAAACTTATCCGTAGAGCGGCAGCGTAGCCACTATTTAGTGACGTACATAATAATAAAATAAGAAATATGTATTCGGCACAACATTAACAGAGACAGAAGTATAAACATAACACACTAGAATAAAAACATATTAAGAACAACAGAACTAAAATGAAACTAAACAAAACAACATTGAAACATTGATGCGTTATCGTTGTTAGACGTGGGTATGGTATTTTAAATGTGTGACAAAAGGGATCATTCTCAGCTGATTTGTAGAAAACTGCGAAATTGGTTTTCAGGTGAATCCCTACTGAAGCTCTCTGACATACACTGACTGAAGCGCTGGCCAGTCAGGTCACTTACGAATTCGCTCACTGCTGATTTTCTCGAGTTCTAACGACACATAAGAACACGTTAGAACTGCACAGGAGGCCATTTGGTGCAATAAATAGTTGATGTTATGCGCCCCGAATTCTCAAGCGAATTAAACACATCCAGTGCATTGCAACTAATAAGTGGCTACGCTGCCGCTAATACGGATGTGTTTCGATCGCCACTCTCCTAATTACTTACTCAATGCGTAGACCTCACCACATCGTCGTTGCCAGTACCAACACCGACAGCGTCTCTACCTACATACATTTAAGCGTCTTAAGGTGGGCCATCCCGCTCAACTCCCCATACAAACGGGGAAAGAAGATCACGCCCATATTTCTTGTCATAGATTCCAAATTTTGCTCAAAATAGCTTTATTTGATCGAACTAGATGTCGGAAGACCGTTGGCATTGTAAAATTGTGTTTAGTTTCTAAGTTATAAGGTCCGAAAGTTCTAATTTTTCGCGCGTTTTATACAATAAATTTAGAAGTGGATTACGCAATGATAAAGTAAGAACATCTTAAAAAGATTTGTCATCAGACATATGTAGATTATTCAATCAAAATTTATAATCTTTTTGTTTTTTGTTAGATTTTTGACTATAGCGGTCGTGGCTTACTTTTAGCTATAAGTGGTTTTGTAAATAACATTTTCGTAAATCTTACCAAATCATACACTATGCACATTGTCTTTTTTGTGGACATGTTGCATCTTTCTTATCACGGAGCCTGTGTCCCAGATGTCCCATTAAGGTCCCAGAGCGCAACAGCATGGTTTTGTACCGTGTCCGCGAATTAGTTAGTCCCGCCGGGTTGGGCCACCTTAAATACAATCGATGCAATATACCCACCTAGTTACATAATGAGCGGATTCACGTACGGAGGTTGGAAGGAACGAGCAATGCGCTATGCAGTCAGGCGTAAGTTCACCGTTCCAGTTTGAAAGAAAAAGAGCCGCGGGGCGGCTCGTCAAGGCGGGCGCGCCGTCAGGGCGGGCGGGCCGTCAGGGCGGGCGGCACGGCTGGGCGCGCGGCGCGGACGGCGCAAGGCAAAAGAAAGCTTTAATTATCCGAAAGCGAACGCCGTCACTCTCTTGACTCCCGCCCCCCTCCCCCCACCCTACCGCCTCTCGCTCCCGCGTTGTTCAATCTCGCAGTTATGAATTATAATCAGGTAGAGGCTACTTGTAGTTGGCTGTACTTTGGAGGCCTTTGTCGGTCTTTCGCTTCTGTACCGCTCCAACTCTATTCAGGACGTGAAATAAATTTAATACCCTGGACTTTCTATGGCTTCTTATCGCGACGAAAAGCTCGTTTCGTTTTGATTTATGTTTTTACGCAGGACACGGTGAGTGGCACAAAGGATACAATTCTTATAAAATTGTAAGCACTGAAGGGAATGAAAAGTCATTATGCCAGCTTATTCAACAGCTTCTCTGATTGAATAAGGAGTGAATATCGGGCTCGTCTAAGGATCATGGTGCGGTTAGGTTAGATTAGGTTAGGTTAGTCCCGGGTTAGTCGCATCGTATTGGATGAAAGATGGTCGATCGATGGTTTCAATCCAGTTCAGTGTAATCGTGCTTAAAATGAAGGTCCAGGAATGCACCTAATTCCTTCGCGAATGTGGTGTATAAGAGTAGTTGTGGTATTAGCCATCGATATCCCAGTTGCATTAAAAGTAGTGTATACGGCTGGTACTATGGTTTAACCCACTGAGCTCTTACTTACTAAATATGTGGGTTAACGTGACATAACCTATCAAAACGTCTTTTTACAATGAAAAAATTGAAGGGTAAATTTTTTAACCGACTTAAAAAAAAAGGATGAGGTTCTCAATTCGTCGGAATATTTTTTTTTAATAACGTTAAACCAATAAAGTTAAAGGTAAAAAAAATTTGGACACAGTCTTGTGAAGGGTGAAACCGAACTTTATCATGGATTAATGTTGTCTCAAACAGTACTATTAGAAATAATTAAATAACTGAGTTTATTAAAGTTTTGAGATGTTTTTTCATTTCGTTCGGCTCCGCTCGAGTTAATGTCGGGCTGAATTATTTCATGGTAAAAAAGAAACCCAAAGGGCTGGTCCAAAAGGCTGGTCCAGAATAATGTATCCATCAACAAAATTTAATCAAAATCGTTTGCGCCGATATGTCATGATTTATTGAGATACATTCAATCGTTCCCATTTAGAACTTCGTAAACATTTGGTGGCTATTTAAAAAAAAATGAAAGCATGTACCGCCAGAACCTTTCTGCACTTACGTAGCAGTACATACCTCGTAAGTAAGTAACGAACGGGATCTAAAGTTTTCCTTGGACTCCAAACCACAACCAGCCTCAAAATCGAAAATGGTAACCCATTCCGAACCTGACTGCTCCCATTGATACTATACGTTGATAAAATACGCATATAAATCGGGTGAGTGGTTCGCAAGTTATAAGAATTTAACACTCACTACTCATCCCTCTGGTAACGAAGCGTTATATTATGTAGCCTACAACTTTTGAGTAGAATCAGGCTAGACGTAGATACAAACCACATCTAAATCGGGTGATTGGTTCCCAAATAATAAGCATTTTATCCCACTGGTCGCACCTCTAGCGATTTAGCGTGATGCCAAGCCAAACTTCGGTACAATTAAAACCTAAATCGGATAAGTGATAGCAAATGCCTAAATATGAGGATCTGATTATCCTTAACTTGATATCTTTTTTAAAGTATTATTTTGAATGGTAAAGTAGTGTAAAAGAAAACAATCTAATATTAAATGCAAAAGTTAAGTGACAAACGCATCTTAGTTAAGCTGTATAAAAAATGCGGTCCGTGGTTTAGAAGAAGTAAGCGCCGCCCTCCCGCAATCCGGCGTGCGGAGCAATCCGGTTTGTGTTTAATTATTTATTTATTTATTTGATAAGGGTACACAAACAGAAACATTTTTTTACTAAAACTAAAGAATATGAAAAAGTTATCATTGAACTTATCCAGCACCCTGTTCAACGTGTAAGACAGCCACATCTTAGGGTAAGCGGAACTGAATTATATGTAGCCTATCCTGTGTCCCGGGTAGTTTAATGGACGTTTAATAAGTTTAATCGAATTCGGATGATCGGTTTAAGAGTTATAGAGTAACATACATACATACATACAGAAAATGTTTCTAAAAATCGTCAATTTAGTTTGAGTCTACAAACGCAGTATCTAATAAAACAAAACAACTTACTCCATGAAAATACCTTACAGATGTATTATTAGTATAGAATAGATAGATAAGAAAACTTTAAATGATATTTTAAAATTTGCAGGGGTACATATAGGCTACCTTTTGTGGTAGAAATTAAACTCGAAGCGGGTGAAACAGGGAATAAAAGTTTCTATGGGGAACTCATATAATATCCAGAAAATAATTCCGTCAAACGTCCACATCTGTCAAAAAGACATGGACCTAAGCGCAGCGGGGTCCCTCAGCTAGTTATCTATAAATTAAACTTTGTTTATTTAGACTTTCACTATTGTTACACATTAACGCAATAACTAGACATATTGCGTATTTAAATGGTAACGGTAAGGGTGCCAACGGAACCCTATTACTAAGCTTCCGATATCTGCTGTATGTAAGAACCGTAATAGGTAAGACAGCTGACATTTTTACAAAGTGTGTATTTCTATTGCCACTATAACAGCAAATATAAAAAATAAAAAATAAGGGCCCCCATACAAAACGTGATTGTTTTGGTTAAATCTTTCTCAAAATCAAATTGCTGCTGTGTAGATGTATATTTTCAACATCACACGGGCTAATCTATATTCCAACTTTTATCGACGGCAACATATTTTCGACCTCAAATACTAATTATTTAGTCTATTATTACGCTTAAAAAGCCTGCCAACGCCTACATCTTGTCGGGACGATGAAAGTGAGTTCGCGAGTGTTTGTTTCATGCCGAATTAATTAGAGCTTCGGTCTCTCCATTGTCGCAAAAAGAAATTCTTTTTTGTAACACGAATCTATTGAGCCCCAGGCGTATTCCAAGCTCCTTCGTTTTTATTATGCCTTTGTACTAATATGTAACACTATATATTGAAATGTCTACGAATTAACCGGTGTCCGATGGCTATATTCACTCGTGAATATATTGGATGGGCATTGAGCTGGAATGGAACCAACCATGTCACATTTGGTTAGCTCACGAATTTACGAAAGCGTTTAAGCACCGAACGGAAATATATCTCGGTTCTATCGCTTGCTTTTATCTCTAGCACTATTACTTATTCTGTGGCAGTCCGCTCCAGTCAATGTGTTATGGCCCGTGCAATGGACGTGCAGAGTCACTATATCTAGTTCTAGTTTACGGAACTTCGAAGTTACGTAAAAACGTCAAACTCTATTCAAGTGTTTACTAGATATCCTGTGGTTATACTTCTTCAAGCTGTCACAGTCAAACTCGGACTTCCAATTTGTATGAAAACGCGAGGTCGGCGTAAACGGCAACGTCAACGTATTTACGGCGACGATACGCAAACTGTCAAATCGAACTTGAACTCGCAAATGTTGTTAGTTCTAATAATAGTACATAGTTTTGTATAGAGTGGTCAGTCGGATTTCTAAACTAAATTGGCGTTTACGCAACTTCAAAGTTACGTAAAAACGTCAAACTCTATGAAAGTTTTTACTAGGTATCCTGTGGTTATACTTCTTCAAGCTGTCACAATCAAACTCGGACTTCCGATTTGTATGAAATTCGCGAGGTCGGCGTAAACGGCAACGTCAACGTATTTACGGCGCCGATACGTAAGCTATCAAATCGAACATGGACTCGGAAATGTTGTTAGTTCGCGTAACGCCCTCTGCGTGCGCTCTTAAATGTTTCCATACATTTGATAACGCCAGTAGATCAGTTTGGCGTAAACGACAATTTAGGTGACAACTGAGACTACGGGTTCTGAGCCCTTATTCCGACTTGCGCGTTAAGCGAACTAAGATTGGCGGGTCCGAGTTAAATTTGACAACTTACTCATCGTCTCCGTAAATACGTTGACGTTGCCGTTTACGTTCCGCATTTTAATACAAATTTGGTAGTCCGAGTTTGATTTTGACAGGTTGAAGGAGCAAAATCACAGAATAAGTAGTAAACTTTGTATGGGGTTTGACGTTATTACGCAACTTCGAAGTTCCGTAAACATCAATCTAGGTGAGAAGTCCGACTAGGGGCTATGAATCTAGAATAGCTCGCTCATACGTTAATTAATCTTAATAATTATTAGCCTATCTAAGTATACAGTAACAGTCGTAAACAGTGAACATTTGGATAGTGTTTGTTTTATTGAACACGACATGCATGTCCAATACCACACAACAACCGTCATGATATTAGCCCAATACACGACATTCCCGAAGAAATTAGGTGCCATGCCAGGCCCTTTCCTTTCACTATATCGTAATGGCTTTCTAACGAAATATAGGGCGTCTGTTGTCAATATGTAAGCGTCGTTATTGGTTTTAGGAACAGACTTACATCCTTTCCGTTTACATCAAATGAATCAGAACATGAGTTGTATAACCTCAGTGACCTTGAGGCGCGACGCCCTGGGTTTCGATCTTGAGATTAAGTAACATTGGTCGCGATTAGGTTCCGGACGACGGCGGACCGTTTAACCGTGGTTTATATTCCACGTAAGACTGTATCAAATCCTAGAAAACAAAGGTTTTAGGGATAATCCCGCCACGCTTCGTACCATCGCAGTGAATGAAAGGACGTGAGCCAAATATTTCTGCTGATGGGTAAATCAATTTGGCTTACATACAATATGGGTCTTAAAGGAATGTCGGTTTTGTGTATCTCAGGTAATCCGTAGCTTAGGCGGTTGTGGATTACTCCTTCCATTCATTTCGCGGTAGAGTGATTCCTTATTATTTGAAGAGAACATCACTGAAAATCTAAACCAATATATTACATACATGATTTAAGGAAAGATATATTACCTACATGATTAAGGAAAGAGATAGATTATCTAAAAAAATTTGCCGCCGATGTTTTTTTTGTCATTTATAATGCTTCGCAATTTAACACTTTTTTTGTTTAATTGATACTCATAGCAGATTTAATTTCAATGATATTTTTTTTATTTGTAACATTGATATTATGTGGCAGAGAAGATAATATAACTTAAAAACCATGTTAGATAAATTTTCAGCAGCATTATATAATCCGCTTGAAGTTTAAAGTTATAAAAAACGAAAAGAAAAAAAAACGGTAGAGTTTGTTTGTGGCTTCTTCGCATGGTACATAATGAAAGTCGGAGCGTAGTTCACGTTGTCTATTGGGTTATGGATTGTAGAAAAACGTAGACAAGTCGGTGTTGTTCGCGTGTTCTTAGCGTGAAAGAACACGAATCTATCAGAACCACTTTAGAATGCACACACACCCATTCCATTTGACCGGTGACTCGTCTTCCCGCAATAAAAAGTTGTATTTAAAAAAACCTGCCCATTTCCGAGTTGATTCAGTATCTGAAATAGATCAAATTTCGCCAGAAACTATGCATGTATTTGCAATGGTTTCCACGGAAATTAATATTTAAATGAATTATGAGAGCACGGATTAGGGCAGGAGGTCAATTCTGTGAATTCCGAGTTGATGAATCGGGAGTGTTCTCAATAAAGGAATGCACTTATATTATTTTGGTATTCTAGTAATTGATCGCAGCGCCACACGGAATGAGCAGCACGAAATTAAACACTTCCATGTGTTTCTTAACTTTCCACGAAAAATTAAATACCCAATTCCATAAGGGATCCATCAAGAGACCAGAATAGGCCGGAAGTTATGTGGATTTTTAAATAACTCACATAGAATATATAGATTTGATCTTAACTCATTGACATATTTTTCGTTTACACATCAAGAAACTAAATTTAAAATCACATTGTTATTTGAATCCCATCCAGTCCAAGTGTTGCTACACTAGAACCAGTAAAATAAATATCAAACATCAATACCTCACAGGACCAAGTAGTCACCGGTATACGGTATCAACTAACTAGTTCGCTTGATGTAAAGGCCGGTTTACATTATTCCAGTCTTTAGGAGAGTGCTAGTACAACTAGAGAGGTAAGTTCTTTAGTACACGTGGGAGTGAACGTGTCATTTCGTCGCCAGGATGAACCGTAAACGTTCGAAACTAAATACGCGCTATTTTATATTAAATAATTTAATTTTAAAACCAAATAATTAAATCTGTATTTGTTTTTTTATGTGACGTGTAATAATTGAAACTGCAAATACATTTTCAGTCGTCATATTCACAGACGCAGGCGTGTGCTAGGTGGATTTCCCGCACAAATTAGAGAATCCTGCGTGTTGGTCGGTTTGACTCAAATTATTTCGTCATTAAGGCACAAAACTGCCAACGCAGGCGCTAACGGCAGCTCTGATAATTTATTCATGTCACCGATTATACTTTGAATATTGTAGCTTATTCTTTAAGGTCAGAGGGGAGGTCTATGAGACTACAAAGCGAATAAAATAAAACGTTTTCTACTGTTCGCAGCACCCGTAATCGTATACAATATCTATAAATCATGTATATGTCTATAAAAAAACGTATTAAATCATAGTTCCCCGCGAAATAAGTTATGTTTTACTTTTCGGATATTTTAGTTTTATATCATGTTACACTTTAATAAATGTATGTTTTGTACATATATTTCAATTGCTGCAGATACTTATTTTTTTACATATAATAATAATAATTATTATTATTTTATACAACCTGACAGGGATGGCTAATACCACATAACTACCGTTATGATATTAGTCCAATACACCACATTCCCGAAGGAATTAGGTGCCATGCCAGGACAATTCCCTTTATGAGCACGGCTACATTGAACATTTAAGAATAATTATAAATATTGCTCAAGAAACTATCTTAAGTTACTTTTCTTTTCTTGTCACCTGTATATTTTTGTCCCATAATCGGGTTGACTTTAGGCAATAAGTCCTCCCTTTTGTATGGAAGCAATAAAGCATATTTGCCTTATTATTATTATTAATATTATTTACTAGCTGCGGTACCCGGCTCCGCTCGGGTTAGTGTCGGCTAAATTATCTCATGGATAAAAAGTAGCCCACAAGACTGGTCCAAAATATGGTCAAACTGGTCCAGGACAATGTATCCATGTACCAAATTTAATCAAGATCGTTCGAGCCGAAATAGCATGATTTAATGAGAAACATCCAATAATTCCCATTTAGAGCTTCGTTGACGTTTGGTGGCTATTTAAAAAAAAAAACATTTGCCGCGAGAACCTTTCTGCACTTTCACTGCTACATTGCTTACCTAGTAAGTAACGTGTAACGTAGGTAAGTTTTGCGTGGACTCCAACCCACAGCCAGCCTCAACATCGAAAACAGTAACCCATCTCGAACCTGACTGCTCCCAGAGATGCTATACACTGATAAAATACGCATATAAATCAGGTAAGTGGTTCCCATATTATAAGACTTTAAGACTCACTACTTACCCTTCTGGTAATGAAGCGTTATATTATGTAGCCTATAAGTTTTTAGTAGAATCAGGCTAAACGTAGATACAATGCACATCTAAATCGAGTAATTGGTTCTCAAGGATTTTATTCTGTTGGTCGCTCCTCCGGCGATTTAGCGTGATGCCAAGTAGTCCTAAAGTTGCAGGAAATACCAAGCCGTACTTCAGTAAAAGTAAGCGCTGCCGCCGCAAAGCCGAGCCGTGCATAGCATTGCAATTTGTATGACAGCCCCATCTTAGCGTAAGCGGAACTGAATTCTATTTAGCCAATCCTAATTCCCGGGTAGTTAAATGTACATGTACTAAGTTTTACAAATCGCTAGTGCCTTGAAAATTCGCCAAACGGACACCAAACAGTCACGACGTCTGCCCTCACGTCCCGCCGCTCCCCGCCACTGCCCCCGGCTCCTCTCCCCCTAGTGTGAAGTATCGCTACCGGCATCGTTTTCGCAGCCCCGTGAAAGTTCTAAAGCCCATGGGCACATAAATTGTAGCCTATGTGTTATTCTGATGTATAAGCTATATTATTGTAAAGTTTCATTAGAATCCATTCAGTAGTTTTTACGTGAAAGAGTAACAAACATCCATCCATCCATCCATCCATCCATCCATCCATCCATCCATTATTACAAACTTTCCCCTTTATATTATTTACTAGCTGCGGTACCCGGCTCCGCTCGGGTTAGTGTCGGCTAAATTATCTCATGGATAAAAAGTAGCCCACATGACTGGTCCAAAATAGGGTCAAACTGGTCCAGGACAATGTATCCATGTACCAAATTTAATCAAGATCGTTCGAGCCGAAATAGCATGATTTAATGAGAAACATCCAATAATTCCCATTTAGAGCTTCGTTGACGTTTGGTGGCTATTTAAAAAAAAAACATTTTCCGCGAGAACCTTTCTGCACTTTCACTGCTACATTGCTTACCTAGTAAGTAACGTGTAACGTAGGTAAGTTTTGCGTGGACTCCAACCCACAGCCAGCCTCAACATCGAAAACAGTAACCCATCTCGAACCTGACTGCTCCCAGAGATGCTATACATTGATAAAATACGCATATAAATCAGGTAAGTGGTTCGCATGTTATAAGACTTTAAGACTCACTACTTACCCTTCTGGTAATGAAGCGTTATATTATGTAATCTATAAGTTTTTAGTAGAATCAGGCTAGACGTAGATACAATGCCCATCTAAATCGAGTAATTGGTTCTCAAGGATTTTATTGTTGGTCGCTCCTCCGGCGATTTAGCGTGATGCCAAGTAGTCCTAAAGTTGCAGGAAATACCAAGCCGTACTTCAGTAAAAGTAAGCGCTGCCGCCGCAAAGCCGAGCCGTGCATAGCATTGCAGTTTGTATGACAGCCTCATCTTAGCGTAAGCGGAACTGAATTCTATTTAGCCAATCCTAATTCCCGGGTAGTTAAATGTACATGTACTAAGTTTTACAAATCGCTAGTGCCTTGAAAATTCGCCAAACGGACACCAAACAGTCACGACGTCTGCCCTCCCCCCGCCGCCGCTCCCCGCCACCGCCCCCGGCTCCTCTCCCCCTAGTGTGAAGTAGCGCTACCGGCATCGTTTTCGCAGCCCCGTGAAAGTTCTAAAGCCCATGGGCACATAAATTGTAGCCTATGTGTTATTCTGATGTATAAGCTATATTATTGTAAAGTTTCATTAGAATCCATTCAGTAGTTTTTACGTGAAAGAGTAACAAACATCCATCCATCCATCCATCCATCCATCCATCCATCCATCCATTATTACAAACTTTCCCCTTTATATTATTTATTAGATATTTATATATTTATTAGATTATTATTAGATATTAGATTAGATTAGATATGATTTATATTATTATTTATTATTGTTTATGCTGACATGTCGGTCGAATTCTGAGACAGAAAGACCAGCTTTACCCACATATCCATATAATGTTTATTATTATGATTATATAGAAACCGTAGAAGATTACGTTGATTATTTGCATTTATAAATAACCCCGATGTGATCTGCGAGTATCCTCGGTGTACAGGCACCAGTTTCTTTTTCATCTAAGGCACCAGTAGACAAATCCGTAATAGTTGATTCTATACACGAAACGAAACATATTTTTTCTGCGACTTTTGATTTCAAGACCAAAAAAATTACCTCCTGTACATAAAATCGTAGAACAAAATAGGTTTAATTTCGAGCACAGAATCACCCTCTTATATATGTCATGGTAGGTGTACACAGTGTTCACAAAGTTGTTTTTTATTCATGTTTGTTTTCTTAGGTAGTTGGTCTATATCGAGAATTCAATTTATTTTTATTCAATATTTATTGAACCAACCGAAAAATGTATTTATTTTTATTTTAAATTAATTCAATTCTCATAATAGGAAGTAAAGGATTAAAAAATGCAGATTAGTTCCCTGGATGACACTCTCCCACCACTCCTAATCTTACGAGAGATTTTCAAAATGCGTATTTAAGCTTGTTTTATTTATTTGTGCTTGAATGTGTTAGATTTTTTCAAACAGGTCATTCATCACATAAAGATTTACGAGGAAAGCTTTTATATTTTGTCAGAAACATGTTTTACTGAATTTCCATGTGGTGTGTTGGGCTTAATATCTGACGGTCAGTCTAGTATTAGCTATCCATGTCCAGTTACATAAAAAACAAATATTAACCCAGTCGCAATTTTACACTGTTTCTTGCGGATAAATAAAATACGTGAGATTGGGTGAGAATCGGCCGTCCATCCGCCTCACGTAATTATTGAACGGCCCCTTACGAGCCGGAACCCGGACATTTTATTCCAAAGCGTCGACTACCTGTACGTACCGTTAGCAAGGATCCAGCACACCAGGAGCCGAGTGCCTGATGCCATCGTGCGAACCTTGCGTCCGTCACCAGCCGCACGCCGCCCCCTCCGCTCCTGTCGCCCGTCACCCGTCACCCGTCGGCAGTCGCCGTCGCCCGTCCCCTGTCCCCCGTCGGCGCCCACCGCTGCTTTGCACCAATGCTTTTTCACTTCCCTGGACCTGTAACAAAGATATAATAGTTCTTACAAACGAAGTTGCGAAGAATGACGTGATAACTGGGTACACATATGAATTGAGGAATAATGTACAAAACAAGATTGTTTTTCATTAATTAACACCTATTCAATGAAACTCGTTTCACATATATACACTTATAACATAATATATTTTCATCAATGTTGAAAAACGTTGTTGCTTACAGTGCTACGTGACAAATCACGGAGACAATGTCACTATACACATAGATTTAAGAGGAGGGTAGGTGTGGATTGCAAACGTCATACAACGTACAGAACTCGCCGAAAATATCATTGATATTCATTGGTTTGTATTGAATGTATTTGGAAATGTGAATTGCACGCACGTCGAGCATTCGTTTACGCGAACATAAATGGTAAAATGCACAATAGTAATAGTTTATATCGTAATAATATTTAGTTGAACGTTGGTGATATTAGTTACAAGTTTAGTCAGTCGCGTGCGCGTGTGTTTGATGTAAAGTTGCGCATTTTACGTGTACCAAATGTTTGCTACGATGGAGTAATCGAGGGAGATATTTATGGATAATATAAACGAAACACAGATCGTAATCTTTTTGATAACAAATGCGGCAACACGAAATCGACTCCTGTACCCAGCAAACTTTCTTCGTTTGCCCCGCCATGCCACCCCGATAATTTGGAGATACAATTTAGATTAATGTATCGTTATGTCAGTTAATGGCTTTAGATTTTTTGTATCGGAAAGGATTAATAGCCTTGGGTTAGATTATTTAACATTTGTTTGTTTTCTAAAAATAATTTTATTTTAACGTTAATTTAGTCCGAAATATACGAAACCCTCGTTTTTTCGCTGCATGTAAATTAATATTGAAGGATTCTTACATATTCCTGTAGTTTCTATTACTCTGATTAATACATTTCCAGAGAAAAAAATATGAATTTACTTTAAGTTTCAGTTGAACTTTCTGTTGGACTTTCTGCTGCATATGATTTTATATATTAAATTTAATTTACACTTATTGATTTCGCTACGTGCAATTTTTAACGTAAAGTGAATCAATTATATTGTAATAAGATATAAAATTGTTTTACAATATAAGTTCCTTTTTAGGGTTCCGTACCCCGAGGGTGCCAACGGAACCCTATTACTAAGCCTCCGCTGTCCGTCCGTCCGTCTGTCACAGGGCTGTATCTCAGTAACCGTAACTAATAGACAGCTGAAATTTTCACAGAGTGTGTATTTATTTTGCCGCTGTAACAACAAATAGGTAAAATTGAAAAAGAATTAAAATCAAATGGGCCCCATACAAAAATCTTTCACGATCACGAAAAATCGTTCAATCTTTTACGATGGTACGGAACCCTTCTTGTGCGAGTCCGACTCGCACTTGGCCGGTTTTTATTCATTTTATATACATAGTAACGATACTTTGCAAGCCATTATTTGATTTGATCACTCTTACTACTTCGTTGTTGACTAATGGACTGTTTATCTGTGTTCATAATATATGTTTATGTAATCGATTTAAAGATTATTTTAATGTTAATTACTTGATATATTATGTATCCATATTATTTTTATTATGAATACGACGTGTAGTATGAAATTACTAACAAAACAACAACAATATTGAGTTGTTACAATTTCGTATCAATAATGACGAGGGCTCTGTTAATGTTATTTATTTCTTAACATATTTATTGTATGAATACATAACATTAAGTATGAAATAAATTTTTAAGCAAGAAATAAGAAAAAAAAGATACGCTGAAAGTTTAAACATTCTGAACCTTGTAGCGGTGCCCATTAAACTACATAAAAAACCTCCTTCATGGGCACCGACTATGGAAAGGTCCCCATAACGCTTGCTGCGTTCCCGGCTGCGTGCACGGCCAGGCTGATGCTCTGCCCAAGTTATTTAATTACTTTTTGTTATTTTCATTTATCACTAAGCAATCAATTAAAATTAGTATCTTAATAATGCTGCAGGTTTCAATATTTCATATACATTTGATATTTAGCCTAGATTAAAATTTCTTCTTATTTAAATTTCTTCAATAAATCGTTATGGAAATCTTCTCATATCTAACAACGTAAAGAACAAATAAAATAAATAACTGTTGTCCAGTTAGGGAGAAAACTAACTCAATAATTTGTCAAACCAACTAAATTAACACACCTTGAAAGAATAGATTGGTTTTTTTAAAATAAATGTGCTTGATTTCCACAGTGGAAAGTGTGTGTATCTGAAAGGGCAATCAATTTATGTTCGCATCCGCCATCAGTCACTCTCCCCCGATTTATGGGACTGTAAATGTGAATGGAGAGACTTTGTACTACAGGTATGCTGAATAATCCTAAACAAAAGCGCATGTTCCGAGAATATTTTCGATTCTCGAGATATTTCGAAACCATGTCTGTATGAATAAGGCCTGGACTATTAGACTATCCATAAACTTATATGTCTTTAGCTTTAAATATGTTAGGTTTTTAGGAGAAGTAAGGCATTGCCACATTCTCTTGTGATACTTTTTAGAAATGTTTGAAAACTTACGGCTTTTCACGCGGCGGAAGGAGACATTCTCCGACATTTCGAGCTAATCGTTCAGCCAGTTGTCAAGGAGGCAACCGCTACGTCTGTACGCGTACCTGTTGTATTCATACTACGAATAAATGTAACGATTCGAAAAAAAAGTATTCACATCGGTGGTCATCATTCACCCGTGTTCGCAGTATTCAAGCACCGTCAAAAACTATACAAGGCCAGCAGATCGAACGGCTA
Source organism: Incurvaria masculella (assembly GCA_946894095.1). NCBI lineage: Eukaryota > Metazoa > Arthropoda > Insecta > Lepidoptera > Incurvariidae > Incurvaria > Incurvaria masculella. The sequence continues at coordinate 12,301,879 of OX335647.2, forward strand.
ACACTTTCTAAGGTTCGCTTGGCGACCCTTGCAGTTTACTGGCAAACGAGTATTAATACAATACTTGGTGTAAAAGAAAAACAATACCTCATACAGTTTTAGTTAATTATTTGATATGCTTCCATACAATAATATAAACTTAATACAATTATATAAACATCCATCACGTAGATTGACAATCGCAGACTGCGGTGACGGTGATGTTGCCACCACTGCTAATAGCAAAAAAATACTCTATTTAGTTTGCAGTTGAAATAATAATTTTGCATTGTGGGTAAATTTAACGTTATAATTGTATTTAATCCCGGTCAAGCTGTAGACTATTCAACCATTGGATTACAACAAAACATAAAAGAAAATTACGTAAAAAGTAATATTAACAGTTATCTAACTAATTTCATAAAATCAATGTCTGGCGTCTAAACGGTGCACAGTAAACCTACAAGTATAACATCAGTAGTATAGTCAGGCTATCAAAACACGTGCCTCCCTGTTCGGAGCAGCGGGGTGGTGCGGGCGTCAGCGGTGGAGGGGTGGGCGCCTCATAAACCACGCTGCGTCGATAACGTTAATGTTCGGCCCGACCGCGAACTACCGAAGGGACCGTGGACTCGACGACGACGGCATACCGGCGCCGACCGCTGTGCAAACGGAGGCGGAGGCGAGCGCGGGAGGGAGACAAGCCGACGCGACGACGACTATTATGGGGCTAACACGCAGATGCGCTTCGATCCGAATTCAAAATCTACCAGAGCGAGAAGGCTCACCAAAACCATAAATTCACTTACATCATCGCGAGCATGGCCATCCAGTTGGGATGAACATGGCCGAGCGAGCGGTCGAGCGACAAAGCAGAGCAGCGGCGGCAGCCGAGGCGGAGGCGGGGACACTAGTCTAGACATCTCGCGCAGCAGAAGGCCGGCGTCGTCGCGTCGGAGTGTCTCCCTCCCGCGCTCGCCTCCGCCTCCGTTTGCACAAGAGTCGGCGCCGGCAGGGGCCGCCTCGAGCCTTCCGCTGAGCCCACGAGCCGACACTCCACGGCGCACCCGACGACGTGGTCGTGACCTCGCGAAGCCTCGGTCTTGATTCTCCTTCGAGCGGGATATTACGGCGGCACTTGACCTTACTCACGAAGGTCCCACCGGCCATCACACACGCGAGCGCCCCTCGTCGAGGCCGCCATTTTGGTCCGACCGGGGCGGGGAGGGGCAGGGCGCGAGCTAAAGTCATTCGAGGGTTATTTACTCGTGCAGGGACCGACGACGCAACCCGAACATAACAAAGAGCGGCCGTTATAATTTTCAATTAATTTAAAGCTTTGGTGAGGCCAAACTTTCTGCCTTCTATTAATTACACGTATTTCAATGTTTTCTCCTTTGTTAAAGTTAAAACAAAATTTTGATATTGTTTGGTAAATTGTTTGAAGCGTAAAATGCAGATGTTTCAGCTTTAAAATCGTAGTTGGTGCGCACATTGGATTGTCGAATGTAGTTATAAGAACCATTAAATACATTGTGTATAGTCTTAAATATAGGTAGGTGGTGCTTATTATCAAGAGATTAATGTTTACCTTAATAACTGGACGCAGTTCTTGTGAACTGTTTCCCAGAGTCAGAACAAATTTTGTTCAAATAAACAGCATGCCAGAGCTCCAATAACAAATATTTGATGTGAGCATGCTTGCCTTCGATTGGTACCAGCATAAATAAATCATATTATAGGATATAATAAAACCGGCCAAGTGCGAGTCGGACTCGCGCACGAAGGGTTCCGTACCATCGTACAAGATAAAAAAAAAATCACCTTTTTTGTATGGGACCCCCCTTTAATTTATATATATTTTTTTTACCTATTTATTGTTATAGCAGCAAAATAAATTCTCTGTGACTCTCACACTCTGTGAAAAAATCAGCTTCCTACCTATTACAGTTCATGCATTTCATGCAATTAGGTGCCATGCCAGAACCTTCCTCTTATGAGCACGGCTACATTGAACTGGATGAAAAACACGGACAATATTTCATTGCCGCTTCGACCATCTTTTCATCCAATGCGATGGCACTAACCCGGGCGGGTTACAGCCTAGTAGGCAGCCTACAGTTTTACATGGATTCCGAACCATGGAGCAGCTCGCACTCGTGATGAAATGCACTTATACAACTCAGAAAGGGAAAGAAAGTGGTGAATGAACGCGGCGAGGATTTCTACCCAGACCTCGTTACCCTATCAATTCCTCATGCTACGGGTGATAACTGTTTAGGTTTTTGAAATTTTGGATTCTAAAATATATTGTGTCAAAATCTACTTCTGTATGTTTAAATTAAATATTGGCTAAAAGCATTGGAAAATAGTTGTCATTTTTTGTCTTTATTTTACATATTTTACAAAAAAAAATAAGAAAAAAAAAACACGGACATATAATGAAAGCGGCAGGAAAGCGTTAGAGCCTGGAAGCCTGGATTTCGCTACTTTAATTGCAGTCGGCCAAGAATGCCTTTCTTAAAATTTTCAAATCTTCGATTTCCGCTACGTTCACGAAGAAAAAAGAACATTATATGATAAAAGTGCCTGAGCATAAATATGTGCCCTATAGCATCCTTTGTCCTTGTCCCTACTAATATTATAAATTCGTAAGTGTGTTTGTAGGCTCGTCTTTCTTTAACGCAACGGACGGATGTGATTTTATGTATATTTATTGTTTATGGGCCAGATAGTGGCATAGGCTACTTTTTATTTAGTTTTATTTGTTAATATTTATATATATAACTAGCTGAGTTCCTGGCCCCACCCGGTTTAACCTAGAACTCGATCGCAGTGCCACCTACAAGGTCCAATTGTGAATTTAAACCATCAACTAACCCCATTACTACCACCCCACTAATAATCAAAATCAGTCCAGCCGTTTAGGAGTTCAGTGTCATGCAGTGGCAGCAGTATAGAAGAACTACCGTTATACATCACTACATAGTATAAAACAAAGTCGCTTTCTCTGTCCCTATATCCCTATATCCCTATGTATGCTTAAATCTTTAAAACTACCTAACGGATTTTGATGCGTTTTTTTTTTATAGATAGAGTGATTGAAGAGGAAGGTTTATATGTATAATAACATCCATTAAATAGTGGAGAAATACTGTTATTTTTTAGGTTTCCATTGTGATGTCGTAAAAAAATATTTTTTTTCCGCTTACATTGCAAACGCAGGCTGAACCCTACGAGATTTATCAAAATAATGTACTAAGTGTTGTTCACATTGAAAAGGTCTACAGAAAACTCCGGAATGGTATATGTCTATCTCTTATGGATATCCCACAATAACATTTTTTTGTCATTTACTTTTTACGACAAATAATGGCTAATTTTCGAAGCGATTTTAACCTATACAGCATTCATCCTTATCCAATTTAATACCTTAAATACATTGTTGATTTAATAAATAAAAAAATTTAAATAAATATTTTCAAAGATATTACAGATTTAAAAATTGCGGGACGTAGCGTTTGCGGCGGTACCGGCCGGCCGGGGCGGCGGGAGCATGCCTATAAATAGTGCCGCGGTTCTCCCTATAGCACTTTGAATTTATTATTTCTCTAATATCTAATAATCATCTAATAATAATATCTAAGTTTTTTTATTTCATATATTTCAATGCAGGAACTCTACGTAAAAAGGGTTTATTTGTGTATCATTGTGTCAAAATATTTTTTTAAAATGATATTATGCCCGTGCAAAGCCGGGACGGGCTGCTAGTATATGTATATATAATTTCCCATATGCTAGTAAAGAATACAATATTTTAAAATAAAGGAATTTTGAATCAGAATCTGAAGCAAATAATAAATCATTGCATGATAGTTAATTTCGGAAAACCCATTATTTACCAATATTATTTTCGGTGCTACGTAAGCTGTGGCTCATAATAGCGTAGATTGCATGAAAATAACGTTAAGAATTACATTAAGATGTGACTTCTGCTAGTTCTAAGTGATACCCCTTGTTTGTTATTTTTTGGCGATGCAAGAAGGTGCGAAACCAGGATTTCACAATACAAAACTCAAACGAGTACTTCGGATGACTAAAGCAAGGTTAATACAATAATTTCTAACAGTTCAGAACAATTGTCCTTAAGCATTTTTTGAATTATAATGTATTTATTTATTCCAGGTATGTACATTATAAATGTACTTTTTCGTACTAATCGTGTACGTCGCTTATTCCAAGGAATGTGACATGTATGTATCTATAATCGACTGTGAAGCAAGGACACATTAATTAAAGAAAGAACCCTGTAAAAAGAACTACTTTACGAACATACTGCAAGGCTGGACCCGAACCGCATTGGTTAGACGCAATACCCGCGAATGGTATGTTTGGCCGGTTCGTGTCCAGCCTTGCAGTATATTCGTAAAGTAGTTAGTTCTTCATACACTAAGTAGATGAGCTCGGATTAACTACAGTTCAAACAATATATTTAATATCACATAATATATAATTTACCTATGTAGGTGCCAGACATTAAGGGCAAGACAAGGAAGGCAGGGAGAAAGGATGCATTCCAAAGATGATAGAGTGATGCAGTCCCTGCCAAGCAAGGGTGGGTCTAAGGGGAAATGGGATGGCCGATTAAAAAAAACAAATTAATTCACAAGTTAAATAACTTTAGGAAAATGTTTAAGATAACACGTCGAGAACTTTGATACAACTTGTATATTGATAGTATGACTTATTACTTTTATGTGTGCAGGTACAATCGCTCACACTGTACATTTATAGCGCATTCGGTGCTGTTCTACAAATTATTTAAATTATCTTCTTCTTCAACTCTAAGGAGAAAAGATACTTTCTGCCTTTACTATGCCGCCCCAGATAAGATTATCCGGCGGAACGGAGGAGCCCCGGGGGTGGTCGGCGGGTGGCGGCGGCGGCGGCGCGGGAGGAGCGCTCAGCTCGGCGGCAACCAATATTTGTCCAGAGTAAACACTCCTCACAATCTGACGATTTATCGCGACAGTTGCCGCTGTTTACGAGTGCTGCGCTATTTTATTACATCATCGAATGAATTTGCCGAGGTTCATCTAACGTAGCGTATAATGCAACGACCGGGGCCGCCGTCGTCGTCGGCGGTGATGGAGTCAGGGGGGTGACTCGGGGTCCGTGTACATAATGCGACGTGACTGAATTAAGGCGGCCGTTCGCAAATTTTGTTAGGGTCTATTAGAAACGACGTATTGGTTAATAAAAGACTAACGGCCCGGTTTTATTGTGCATGGTAAATCTACTTTTACAACGTTACTTTTACGAGTCCCTAAAAAGCTTTAGAGCAGTCTCGTCACACAAAATGGCGCGAAGTGTTAGACTACTGGGTGTTGGCCGCATACAACGAATCTTTACCTCTCGTGGTGGTTTAGTAGTCGTGGTACAGCCCCCGGCGCGAGACGAATTCTTTCTCTTCCAAGCGCCATCGGCTGCGCAGAGACAAAACTGTATCGGATTTGGTTACTGTTCACCGCTGGCGCTTGAAAGAGGAATGCATCGTCTCGGGCCGGGGCCTTGCGTTGCTGGAGGCAGGTTTTGCCGCCGCAAAGGCCGAAAGTCATAAACATCGCAAGTATAGTAACATTCCTGAAATATGACAAATATGTCATTGTAGTAACGGCCTTTTTTCTAAGCAAATACAGAAAAATGACATGAAAGCTTATTGGCTTGTATCGACCTCAAGAATAATTTCCCAAAGTTACGATGTGACCGCTATAACACCTGTTTATACAAGAAAAACGAAAAGTCTGGCCAACTGAAACGACATGCCGAACATCACACTCGGCGATGAAACTATTGAAAATGTAAACACATTCATATACATACGGCGATTGTTATTATTTAAAGAAAACATGCACGTTGAAACAGCTGGAAAGATACTGGACTCTTCTTCACATCATTAAAAAACGATTGTGCTCAAAACAAGCACATTCAACACTTGTATATTACCCAATCTTACACACATCTCCCATACGTGGACGCTAAACAAAAGACGTGGTGCTAAAGATAAAGGAAACGTTAGGATAATATCGACGAGCATACTGTGGCGAGAAAATCCCAGTGGTGAGAGATTTTCACACGAGTTCTATCAGTGCGAGGGCTCAACTTAAGAATTAACCTAATAACAAGCAATATTGCGCAATAATCCTATAGACAAGACATATCTATAGACAAGTTCATTTAAAATGTCATCTCAGTTGCGATGTTAAAAACTGCGTTACAGGCCCTCCGTACACCTTGTACGCACTTGGCCATATACCAATTACGATGTTGAAACAATTTTCAAACAACCTATGAAAATGTATGTAGGTATTAGGCAGGGTATAATCGGTATCAGATTCTTAACGCAAGTGGAAATTCGAAGAGAACGAGAGTCTCCACCGACATTTAATTAAAAATGAACATGGCGCCGGTTTTATTTTATTTTCATGGCGACTGCTGCGCCAGCCGGGGAACATGGAACTAAAGCCACAGTTCTACACTACAAATAAACATACTGATGTATGTTTATTCGTAGGGTAGAACTTAGTTAACATACATCAGCATGTTTATTCGTAGCACAGGTCTGATTACGCGATTGGGCGTCTTAACTCGAACATAACATCAGTCACATATTTTTTATTTTTCTACACCTTTAAGGTAAACAAATTGGCATTCTGCAAAATATTTAATTTGAATACCATTTTAATATTTATGAAATATATTTTTTCAAATTCACCCATGTGCCGTTTTTCAATTGTGCTTTTATTTCAGATGTAATGACTTCATTTTTTATTGTAACCTAATACTAAATGTACATATATGACTAGCACGATATGGCAGCATCTTACTGACTGGTACTGTGCTGATACACACTGGGAAAAACCAGTAAGAACAGATAGTTAGAAAAACAGTTGTTCAGTCTATTGTACAGAAACACCGGATTTCGGCTTTGAAAACTCGTTTCTGAACACCGAGTTACCTTGCCAAGATCTTCTCGTAAAACATCTTCTAAATATAATAAGCGTAGAAAGAGAAGGATTTGGTATACTTTTTAGGATTAAACATAGTTTAACGATATTTTTTTAATTACAATATTATGTTTACGATTTTCAATGACAAGGTATTTACATCACATATTGTTATTTAAGCAAGATTATTGATTAGACAGATTGGATAATGTCAACATACATCAATATTTTATTAAAATATTCACATGCGGATCGGAAAACATGTTCGAAGGTCACACGAGGTTCCTGTACTTATAATGGACTTATTAGACAAAAGTTAATGATGATAAATTATTCTCTCGTTTATTTTAAATAAATACAAATTTATTACGTTCTAGGCAAGGCCTTATTAATGTTAATTGTCAAGTAAATAACATTTAAGTTAAAGTAAACTCTGCATCACTACGGAAATGGTAGTTACGAGCGTGCGGTTATCTTTAATTTGGATAAGTGAATATTAATAAAAATTACAATTTCTGGGCATTATATATGTTAAGAAGTACAGGCTTGTCTAATAAATAAGTTTTGTTATAGAGATAACAAATACATAAAATGAATTTATTATGCATAAAGAAAACCGACATTGATTTTTAATTTTTTTGATAACTAAAGTACTATCCATGATATAAGCCCGTAAACATTTTGATACAAATATTCATGGAGTTATCATACAAATCTAAACGTACGGGTGTAGCTGTCAGAAACATGTTACGCAATTTGACTGAGGAAGCAGGAATAAGCCCTACTTACAAAGACTTTATGTCTATTTAATTTTTCAAAAAATATAAAGAGGTTAGGATTTTCAATCGGCCCCATGAACTTACCCACCAAATGTTTCCGAAGCTATAAATGGGAATGATTTCATGTTTCTCATTGATTATTACCATCTTAATAAAATTTGGTAGATGGATACATTGTCATGGATCAGCCTTTTGCATCAAATAATTCAGCCCGACATTAACCCGAGCGGAGCCGGGTACCGCAGCTAGTATATGAATAAGCGGGACAATGTTCCCAATTTTACATGTTCCCAAGATACATTTTTGTGAAAAACTTGTTGGATACGTTTGCCTTTAATATCTAAACACATTATTATTTTTCAAAATATTTTCAGAGAATTTATTGTAAGTTTAATGCCCTTGGCAGTCCTGAGACGATTATTTCTAGATATGTGGAATACTTGCGCCGAATTAAGTGTGTTATCATTATTTGCATCATGTTCCATCAATAATTTCAGTTTCTTCTAAACCTGATCCAAGTGGCTGAATTGTGCGGAATGCAATACATGAAATTGATTTTTATTTCAGGAAATCCCGCCGGCGGCGATGGGCAAAGAAAGCGCCGCCGCTGTCATCCGCCGCGAGCAGTAATTCGAAGCCGCCGCACGCCTCCCGCGCCCCCGCCCTACCTCACCGCCACCCCGCCGGCGGACGGGACCTTCGCAAAATGCCATCATTCGAACTTAATTACATCGGCAGCCGGAGGAAGGCGGCGCAGGAGCTGCGGAAGTCCCGGGATAAAAAGAAAAGCCGAGAGCATGCCCTGCCTTCACCCCTCGCCGTGATCCCAGATAGTGGTCCGGGCTTATTCCGGCTTTATTTCGAACAAGAAATCTCACGAAACCCCTAACTGCATTTATATTGGGCGGGCGGTGATTAGGGCGGCGGCGCGGGGTGGCGAGGGCGAAGGGGCGGTGGGGCGGGGCGCGGGGGACTCACGTCAACACGCGGTTTCATTAGTTGCCACGGCTTCTCTTGTAATAGACTTAGGGCGGAGGCGGGCGCCGGGATTATTCGTTATTGCTAAGAGGTTATACATAATACATGCAAATTTAATATCACGACGAATATTGCGTAGGCGCAAATTGTATATTGGGTGTACACGTCACATTTCACTCGTGGTCATTACTGGCCGTATTGTGGTAGGCTATAGAAAAGAAATAGGGATTTGCATCACGTAAAACTCGTATGTGTTCAGATTATTTTTAATTTCTATGCTAAACGAAATCAATCAACCGAAAGCTCATAAAGATGGTTATTACAATACTTGTTCTCCAGATATAGATTATATACTATCTGTGGGTTCCGGCTCGCTCGTAATAACGTCGTTTTTTACATCCATCCGAGCGGAGTCCGGTAAAGTGTGGTCAACAACCTCGCGGGCTTCATCGCAATTGGAGTAATGCTTTAGTACCGTATTACAGGGCAACACATCTCTCCATTCAATTCAAACTTTGCCACCCCTGGGGTGACAATTAGGGATGGAGTTAAAATAAACTCTGTGTACTCCTAGCGTACACAAGAAATATTTCCTCCAATGTTTTTGATCCAGAGGTTTAGGCCGTGCTTTGTCTGTCAGTCAGTAATAATTACTAGCCCCCTGGTCCACAGAATTCCGGAACCGCGACCACCCCTGGTCAACAGGCGAGATTCGCGTTTTCGGCATGTGTCAATAAATTGATAATTTTTTTAAATATTTCCACCATAGGTATGCTAACCTATATATTTTCGGAAATATTCATTGAATGCTTCTTCTAATTATACTAGTTTCAGATTTTTTTGTGCAGCAAAAAAAAATTAAAAAATGTTTGAAACTGAAAAACCTATGTTGGGTAAGGAAAAAGTAATAACTCCGAAAGTAAATCGATGACATATAAATTTTATTTCTTTTCCTCAATCTAGACTCATATGCAGACAAAACTGTATAAAAAACTTAACCATACTTCATATAAAAAAAATATAATAATAAGGGTACAACCTGCGCAAGTTAGACTGAAATCTGATTGTAAAATGGCGTTGTCAATTTCAAAAAATAGCACAGACTACTCATCACTGCGTGTTGCCAGATTGAGTATTGGAAAATAGTCTCCATGTATCTATTTTTTTTCTATGAAACAATACGAATACGGCTCCGAATATTCCTCGAGACCTGGCGAAACTTATATTTAGTGGCAGTCGTAGCGTCCCTGGGAGGGACGATACTGACTTGCGCCAATTTGGACTGCGTCACGCTCCGGGAAGATACGGATTCAAGAGCTAGTCACAATAATCGTTACGGGTAAATTCGGGAAGTACATAATGAATGAAGGATCTGTTGTCACCAGGCGAGCCTGTGGCCAAACATTTTACCACTGTGGTGGTACTACTATCATATGACTTCCAGTTATCCGGTGAAAGGGTGGCACTAAGCTTCATTGGGATCGACCAAAAGTAAGAAATAGAACAAAATTCGGTGTGGCAATCCTGATCTTGTGTTGGTCAATTCAAAGGCCAACGAGATATTCCTCGCATGCATAAAAATACCACATAACGTACACCTCGAAAAGGCGAAGTTGATAAATTGATGAAATATTTGGACTTGGCACACAAGGTTGCCGCCATGTGGACTGCGTACGGAATACTAACATCGTACCAATTGATACAATATGCTATACTTACTCTCGAACACGAGAATCGTGCGGAAATTTATTACTGTGTCTGTTGTGAATTTGTCCTAGATGGGCTCTATGAATTCATTAAATATCATTTATTTCAATAATAATAATAAAGTCGACTTTTCAAATTAGAAATCTGAAAGTAATATGATTTCTAGATAAAAGCAAAAACAGCATATATGCATAAACAAATAATTCCATTTGCTTTTAGATTTCTACATTTAGTCAAAAAAGTTTCGAAATGGACACCGTTTCCGCAATGTATTTTGTATAGATAAAGGAGGTTGATCCCTAGACAAGGAATCATATATTGTAAGAATGACACTTCTAATCGTCAGACTTAGTTAGCTAACTTGGGGTGCCTCGTCTAACTTTGCGATTTGGCTAGTACCAGGGTCTTTAAGTGGAATATAGTTTGGACAGCTGTTGTTGATCGACCTATTTGCACCAGTGAAATTGAATTATTTGCATTTGATTCTTTGATAAAATCGATTTTATTCAAAGTTGTTATGACGTTTTACTAAACGATTGAAGGGAAATGACTTAGGTTATTTCCTTCTACGGGATCTGTATAAGGAATTCATTAAAATGTTGTTCAAGATTTAGGTTCCGAGTTCGATACACAAGTTCTGCAACTCTTTCTTCCATATATAATATTAAATTGTCATTCATCATATGAAACTATAGGTCCATTTCCCTATTTTCTTGTGGGTCCACCCCGCCAGAGTTAGTTCCATCACTCCGATATGATCGAAGGGGGAACAAAAAAGTGTGGAATCCATCATGTTAAATTTATCATGCAGTGTTCAAATAATGGCATGCTCCTGGCATGGCCATTGTTTTCTACGAGAAAGTAATGTGACGGGTCTATTATTTGTTATAGATGTTCCAAAAAAAAAACAAAACTCGACAATTTTGTGTTCAAATATTACTGTTTATTGAAGGATACACTGATGGATTTCTCCCACTTTCTCTCTATTAGCCTATTAGGCTCTCAATTTCCCTCGGGTACCATCGTGAAATCCTCAGAGCATTAATATTTATTTTTTGTCAGGTGCCATTGTGTAGAATGTTGGCGTGCCGCGGGTGTGCGTGGAGACGGCGCGGGGTGGGGGGGGGGGGCGGCGGCGGGGACGCTATCCATCAACGCCCATCCATCAGGCTACGTAATAAGACTTGTTGCTCGACCAGCCTTGCAAAATAGCTTTATTATTTTTAGAAGATTCTTTCCGTTAAATCGGTCGGAGATATTATTGATTTTCGGTTAGGAGACATTTTGTCGTGTCGACTTACCGCCGCGCCGTCGCCCGCTCCTGTATTCCCCCTCCGGTTCGTTAGTACGGAGGAGTGATCGATGGCGACGCACTGACTTAGCAATTTGTAAGCACTGCTGGGAAATTTGCATACGCACGTGTAACGTTTTAGGAGTTATTACGTGCAGTCCTTTTCCTGGATTGTTTTCTCTTCGTGTCCTTAGACATCAATCGTGGTTCGTGAGATTTGTTGCAATGATCTCCTGAATAATTCGAGCGTTATTTTTAAAGCTTCAGATCAGACAGAGAATGGGCGGACTAACTTTAGTACGTGTTTTGAGGTCGGACTAAACCTGTTTTTGTATGGTTAGTCCGGTGCTAATCTCGGACTAAGTTTTGACAGGTCCTCTATGAATACGACTGTAAATTGTTAAATACCATTTCAATGAGTGTAAGCTTATTTATGGTAGCTTATTTCTTCTGAGAGTTTCGAAACTTCTCTATCTGACGTCAGTATGCTACGTGATGTGACAACACGTCGATCGCAAAATACGGCTCAAATTTGTTTGAACCACGGGACCTGCATAAATGGTTTAGAGTTGTTGATTCAATTGCTACTTTTCGTGAAAAACAACGCTCGACCAAAGAACATTATAATAATACTGGCGTATAGAAAGTTCACTTAGTGTCTCCTCTAAATGCAGGGATCAAATGCGACGTCCCAGCCGCCTATGGACGCTGTAAGCACTAACAGCAGTATTTAAGTGCGACAGTAATAATATGACATGCATTGCCATGACATAAGCTCATCGCTACGCATTCCCGAAGGAATTATGTGTAATTCAAATCAGCCCATCCCTCCGCATACACCAAGTTAATGTGCAATTAAAATAAGCTTATCGCTTCGAATATTCAAAACAACTTAGTATGTGTAATATCGGAAATACCACGGAAGGGAGTCAATTCCATTGTTTACCGACCCTATAGATAAAGGATCAAGAGGATCGGTGGGTTCTTATTTTTGGAATGTCAACTGTTAATTTCGTTAATCCTCGTTGAGCAAAGGTCCAACGAGAGCAGCTCCGACGAGCATTCGCCATGGTAAAGACGATAAAACCGATAGACCCTACATCGCTTCGGAGTTGGAGGTTCTCCAAAATCCGGAATACCTCGGGATCGTCGACGAGACGACGACGCCGAGACGCACGGCCCAAAGCTGTATCGAGTGCAGCTCGCAAGTGCTTAGCTGAACAACCATCCTGCAAATGCGAACAATAATCCACGCAAGACGCACAAGTATTGCTTTTAATATCGCCACTATGTCATTAAATATTAACTAAGGACTAATGAATCACTGTTACTGTATCTATAATTTATATTTGTTGTCATGTTAGAAAATTTTAAAGCTTAAATGACACGCGAATGTCCGAGGACCAACAATAAGCAATATGCATTTTCTGCTTTTATATCTCCTAGTATATACAAAGTTTCGCTACGGTTTCACATTAATTCATAATTAGTCAGGTTTGTGTAGGTTTAGCTGGCCTTCCCAAAATTCGCATAGTTGCTGACACATGCATGTGAAGAGCGGCCAAGTAATTAAATAAGACTAAAATTAATAAATTAACTATAACGTTACTATTGTTTGAGGGACCCTCGATCGTAAAACACAGATAATTGCCAGCTATCGGCTGCGAGTACGGAGAAGTTGAGACAAGTGTTTTTCGAAAGATGAGGTAATTTAAAAGATGGTAATCCAACCACTGCAAACACTTTCTCACAATTGGAATTACAGGTAGTCCTCTGTGCAGGACCTGCATGGAAGAAAACGAGACCGCTGATCATGTGCTTCCGCAGAGAAACGTGCTCAGCGAACCACGGAGGGAGTCAGCTGCTGATTTCGCATACATCGCTTGCGTAGGTCTGCAGACACCCGGGCCGCCTCGGCGTCTTCATGGAGGATATTGGCTGGCTGTAGTAAGAACTGAGGGGCCGTTGTACAAAGGTCCAGAAAACGTGGGACCAACTGCAGGCACCCCGCAAACAACAACAACAACAACAATTTTATGAATGCATGCATTGGCAGTAGAAGCGAACTGTTTCGGGCCTACACAAGGTCGCGCGTCGGGTTCGCTACAATAACACTACGATAGCGTCGAATTCGCCATCCGACCGCTGTATATCAAAAGTCAATCGCTAACTGATTTGTTTGTGTGTTGGACGTGGCAAACCGTCAAACATCGGTAGCGAACTTCGGAAATCTATCTTCAGCTGAGATACCGGGCGGTCAGTGCGCATGTTTGTATGACGTATAATGTAGTTATGCTTTAATAATGGTAAGAAAGCCAATATTGGTATTTCATTAGAATTTGTTATATTGACTTCTTGGTTTCATAAATCTGAAAGTGATTTTTTTCCGCGCTGGATCTATATTTCTGGACCAAATCTTCAGATCAACTCTAGATAGATTGTGTAAGCTATACCTATGTTTTGATCCTACTTCGCTCGCAGTTAGTCATGTGAGCCAATGGATTTTGTTGAGTGATCTTGATGTCAAAATAATTTCAACAAGCGCAGAACAACGAGAAATGTTTGATGATAATTTGTTCGTCTCGGGATAAAAGTACCATATATTAATAAATATTTTTCTCTTCTTCACCTTCTGGTTAAACATTTCAAACCAGAATCTCGTATTAAAATGTTCAGTAAATATACTTTTTCGTACTAAGCAGTTACGTTGCTTAATTCAAGGAATGTGATAAGGAATGCACTAAGCTTCATTGGGATCGACCAAAAGTAAGAAATAGAACAAAATTCGGTGTGGCAATCCTGATCTTGTGTTGGTCAATTCAAAGGCCAACGAGATATTCCTCGCATGCATAAAAATACCACATAACGTACACCTCGAAAAGGCGAAGTTGATAAATTGATGAAATATTTGGACTTGGCACACAAGGTTGCCGCCATGTGGACTGCGTACGGAATACTAACATCGTACCAATTGATACAATATGCTATACTTACTCTCGAACACGAGAATCGTGCGGAAATTTATTACTGTGTCTGTTGTGAATTTGTCCTAGATGGGCTCTATGAATTCATTAAATATCATTTATTTCAATAATAATAATAAAGTCGACTTTTCAAATTAGAAATCTGAAAGTAATATGATTTCTAGATAAAAGCAAAAACAGCATATATGCATAAACAAATAATTCCATTTGCTTTTAGATTTCTACATTTAGTCAAAAAAGTTTCGAAATGGACACCGTTTCCGCAATGTATTTTGTATAGATAAAGGAGGTTGATCCCTAGACAAGGAATCATATATTGTAAGAATGACACTTCTAATCGTCAGACTTAGTTAGCTAACTTGGGGTGCCTCGTCTAACTTTGCGATTTGGCTAGTACCAGGGTCTTTAAGTGGAATATAGTTTGGACAGCTGTTGTTGATCGACCTATTTGCACCAGTGAAATTGAATTATTTGCATTTGATTCTTTGATAAAATCGATTTTATTCAAAGTTGTTATGACGTTTTACTAAACGATTGAAGGGAAATGACTTAGGTTATTTCCTTCTACGGGATCTGTATAAGGAATTCATTAAAATGTTGTTCAAGATTTAGGTTCCGAGTTCGATACACAAGTTCTGCAACTCTTTCTTCCATATATGATATTAAATTGTCATTCATCATATGAAACTATAGGTCCATTTCCCTATTTTCTTGTGGGTCCACCCCGCCAGAGTTAGTTCCATCACTCCGATATGATCGAAGGGGGAACAAAAAAGTGTGGAATCCATCATGTTAAATTTATCATGCAGTGTTCAAATAATGGCATGCTCCTGGCATGGCCATTGTTTTCTACGAGAAAGTAATGTGACGGGTCTATTATTTGTTATAGATGTTCCAAAAAAAAAACAAAACTCGACAATTTTGTGTTCAAATATTACTGTTTATTGAAGGATACACTGATGGATTTCTCCCACTTTCTCTCTATTAGCCTATTAGGCACTCAATTTCCCTCGGGTACCATCGTGAAATCCTCAGAGCATTAATATTTATTTTTTGTCAGGTGCCATTGTGTAGAATGTTGGCGTGCCGCGGGTGTGCGTGGAGACGGCGCGGGGTGGGGGGGGGGCGGCGGCGGGGACGCTATCCATCAACGCCCATCCATCAGGCTACGTAATAAGACTTGTTGCTCGACCAGCCTTGCAAAATAGCTTTATTATTTTTAGAAGATTCTTTCCGTTAAATCGGTCGGAGATATTATTGATTTTCGGTTAGGAGACATTTTGTCGTGTCGACTTACCGCCGCGCCGTCGCCCGCTCCTGTATTCCCCCTCCGGTTCGTTAGTACGGAGGAGTGATCGATGGCGACGCACTGACTTAGCAATTTGTAAGCACTGCTGGGAAATTTGCATACGCACGTGTAACGTTTTAGGAGTTATTACGTGCAGTCCTTTTCCTGGATTGTTTTCTCTTCGTGTCCTTAGACATCAATCGTGGTTCGTGAGATTTGTTGCAATGATCTCCTGAATAATTCGAGCGTTATTTTTAAAGCTTCAGATCAGACAGATAATGGGCGGACTAACTTTAGTACGTGTTTTGAGGTCGGACTAAACCTGTTTTTGTATGGTTAGTCCGGTGCTAATCTCGGACTAAGTTTTGACAGGTCCTCTATGAATACGACTGTAAATTGTTAAATACCATTTCAATGAGTGTAAGCTTATTTATGGTAGCTTATTTCTTCTGAGAGTTTCGAAACTTCTCTATCTGACGTCAGTATGCTACGTGATGTGACAACACGTCGATCGCAAAATACGGCTCAAATTTGTTTGAACCACGGGACCTGCATAAATGGTTTAGAGTTGTTGATTCAATTGCTACTTTTCGTGAAAAACAACGCTCGACCAAAGAACATTATAATAATACTGGCGTATAGAAAGTTCACTTAGTGTCTCCTCTAAATGCAGGGATCAAATGCGACGTCCCAGCCGCCTATGGACGCTGTATAGCACTAACAGCAGTATTTAAGTGCGACAGTAATAATATGACATGCATTGCCATGACATAAGCTCATCGCTACGCATTCCCGAAGGAATTATGTGTAATTCAAATCAGCCCATCCCTCCGCATACACCAAGTTAATGTGCAATTAAAATAAGCTTATCGCTTCGAATATTCAAAACAACTTAGTATGTGTAATATCGGAAATACCACGGAAGGGAGTCAATTCCATTGTTTACCGACCCTATAGATAAAGGATCAAGAGGATCGGTGGGTTCTTATTTTTGGAATGTCAACTGTTAATTTCGTTAATCCTCGTTGAGCAAAGGTCCAACGAGAGCAGCTCCGACGAGCATTCGCCATGGTAAAGACGATAAAACCGATAGACCCTACATCGCTTCGGAGTTGGAGGTTCTCCAAAATCCGGAATACCTCGGGATCGTCGACGAGACGACGACGCCGAGACGCACGGCCCAAAGCTGTATCGAGTGCAGCTCGCAAGTGCTTAGCTGAACAACCATCCTGCAAATGCGAACAATAATCCACGCAAGACGCACAAGTATTGCTTTTAATATCGCCACTATGTCATTAAATATTAACTAAGGACTAATGAATCACTGTTACTGTATCTATAATTTATATTTGTTGTCATGTTAGAAAATTTTAAAGCTTAAATGACACGCGAATGTCCGAGGACCAACAATAAGCAATATGCATTTTCTGCTTTTATATCTCCTAGTATATACAAAGTTTCGCTACGGTTTCACATTAATTCATAATTAGTCAGGTTTGTGTAGGTTTAGCTGGCCTTCCCAAAATTCGCATAGTTGCTGACACATGCATGTGAAGAGCGGCCAAGTAATTAAATAAGACTAAAATTAATAAATTAACTATAACGTTACTATTGTTTGAGTAACCCTCGATCGTAAAACACAGATAATTGCCAGCTATCGGCTGCGAGTACGGAGAAGTTGAGACAAGTGTTTTTCGAAAGATGAGGTAATTTAAAAGATGGTAATCCAACCACTGCAAACACTTTCTCACAATTGGAATTACAGGTAGTCCTCTGTGCAGGACCTGCATGGAAGAAAACGAGACCGCTGATCATGTGCTTCCGCAGAGAAACGTGCTCAGCGAACCACGGAGGGAGTCAGCTGCTGATTTCGCATACATCGCTTGCGTAGGTCTGCAGACACCCGGGCCGCCTCGGCGTCTTCATGGAGGATATTGGCTGGCTGTAGTAAGAACTGAGGGGCCGTTGTACAAAGGTCCAGAAAACGTGGGACCAACTGCAGGCACCCCGCAAACAACAACAACAACAACAATTTTATGAATGCATGCATTGGCAGTAGAAGCGAACTGTTTCGGGCCTACACAAGGTCGCGCGTCGGGTTCGCTACAATAACACTACGATAGCGTCGAATTCGCCATCCGACCGCTGTATATCAAAAGTCAATCGCTAACTGATTTGTTTGTGTGTTGGACGTGGCAAACCGTCAAACATCGGTAGCGAACTTCGGAAATCTATCTTCAGCTGAGATACCGGGCGGTCAGTGCGCATGTTTGTATGACGTATAATGTAGTTATGCTTTAATAATGGTAAGAAAGCCAATATTGGTATTTCATTAGAATTTGTTATATTGACTTCTTGGTTTCATAAATCTGAAAGTGATTTTTTTCCGCGCTGGATCTATATTTCTGGACCAAATCTTCAGATCAACTCTAGATAGATTGTGTAAGCTATACCTATGTTTTGATCCTACTTCGCTCGCAGTTAGTCATGTGAGCCAATGGATTTTGTTGAGTGATCTTGATGTCAAAATAATTTCAACAAGCGCAGAACAACGAGAAATGTTTGATGATAATTTGTTCG
Source organism: Incurvaria masculella (assembly GCA_946894095.1). NCBI lineage: Eukaryota > Metazoa > Arthropoda > Insecta > Lepidoptera > Incurvariidae > Incurvaria > Incurvaria masculella. Next base: position 12,320,472 of record OX335647.2, read on the forward strand.
TCTCGGGATAAAAGTACCATATATTAATAAATATTTTTCTCTTCTTCACCTTCTGGTTAAACATTTCAAACCAGAATCTCGTATTAAAATGTTCAGTAAATATACTTTTTCGTACTAAGCAGTTACGTTGCTTAATTCAAGGAATGTGATATGTATAATCGACCTTGAAACAAAGACACATTGATTGAAGAAAGATTCCAGTAAAACTACTTTACGAATACACTGCAAGACTGGACCGGAACCAGCAAAACATACCATTCGCGGGTATTGCGGTAATTTCACCACCGGCTGTACCTATACCCATAATTTGGAATTCTCCTATAGTCCCTCCTCCCGCAATGATACCTACATACATTTATTTAACGTTTCACCTGCGTTGCGGACATTGACTGGAAAAATTGAACATTCAAACATATTGCCGTCGTCACGCACGTCATGCCAGTATGTTCGTAAAGTAGTTATTTTTACTGTGCTCTTTCTTCAATTAATGTGTCCTTGCTTCACGGTCGATTATACATGCGTATCGTTGTAGTGTGCATACAAATCTCGTACGGCGCACGTTCCGACCGGGTCTCCCCGTGCCCGCTCCGTGCCGGTGCCGGTCTAGCTTGAATCGACCTTAATTCAACCTTATTCTATGTCAGCACATTTTTATTTTGTGTCAATAAAACAAAACATACGGATTTCCAATCCAAAAGGTAAATGAAATAAAATACAGACGTAGATTTCGACTAAATATTTTAGAACCCAAAATGTCAAAACATTATTATTATTATTTTATGTGCGACACAAATTCTGATACACAATTGGGAGAAAAAAAACATAATATTTGATGAAAATGTTTCGCAAAATTCAAATCTGATGTCGGAAGCATTAATATCTGTTATTACTGCTCGATTGCCCTAACTATGTTTGTCTATGCGGGGGCGCGCAAAGGTCTCTTAATTACACGATTTCAGCGATCAATCCTATCGTACTGCTATCGTTACTCTCGGGAGAAACCTATTTTCTACATCAAAACATGTCCGATTAAAATATTTTTTTAATATATTTTTAAATCTTAACTGCTAGTCTCCTATTTTTTTTTATGCAAACGTATAAATCACTTAATATTGCATGTGAAATACAAGTAATATAAAGTAGATAATAATAATAAAGAATTACTTAAGGATGTTCCGACCCATACAATGTTTTTTTTACACAGAACGCAAAAAGTATTGCACTTTAGGGCACGAATTCGTCAAAAATATTAAATATAGCCATAGTAGTTGCAGCGAAAACATATTCTCAATTTCAGGTTTAATGGTTTCGTTGTAATTGCCGATTAGAAGTTTTACACCGTTAGATGGCGCTGTTAAATAAAAATCGTATTTAAATAAATTGTAACAAAACCAATAATCCTGAAATTGTGAAATTGTTTTCGCTGCAAGTAATATGACTATATTAAACTTATATTATTAATTCGTGGCTTAAAGTGCAATACTTTTTGCGTTATGTGTGCAAACAACTTTATATGGGTCGGAACAGCCTTAAGCGGAGCAAGCAAAATTAAATCTTTCAATGGTTGGCCAGTACATAGGTATCTGTGATTGGTTACACCCACGGAGGATAGAGGTAGAGAGGAGATGGTCTAAGCAAACTGGGTCTGTGTCCACCAAGTGGGTCGCTACGTCACAGCCCACGTGATAAAGAAGGCGTGGCTTAGCGACATTCGCGACATGGCGCTGGCGGTGTTAGGTTGTGGGACAATATTATGGTCTGCGGCGCAATTTTCGGCGAACGATGAGATTTTGTGTAAAATGTTGCAAACATTACACAGGACACAATAATCTAAAGTTTGTAGGTGGAATTACGTTTTATTTGTCAGTAAAACACCTCATATGTTATAATTTGAGTCAATATTCGAGCATTGTATCGATGTATCGCTCTTGCTATGTGCCGACCTATGTAACACCGCCAGCGCCATGTCGCGAATGACTAAGCCACGCCTTCTTATCACGTGGGCTGTGACGTAGAGACCCACTTGGTGGACACAGACCCACTTTGCTTAGACCATCTCCTCTCTACCTCTATCCTCCGTGTAGAGGACTTCCTAAGATTGCTAATTTCCATGACTCCGAAGTGGGTAAACTTTGAAATGGACATTGAATTTCCTAATCTTCGAACCGTTACCTCACTTACTGCATTGAATTGTGTTTTTACGCCAAGGCCCCATTCGACCTTTCAACTACACAAAGTTGGCTTCACTCTAGAAAATGCAACTGAGTTATTTCTATTTGCCTGAATCCCCAACGGAAGTTATTTTAATTACTGAAACAACATGCCACATATCCCGGTCGGTGGTGCAGCAACAAAGTTGCTGGTAATCGTAGGTGCTCGGCTGATGCTGACACGTTGGTTGCTTTATAGGGTCGAGTAGGTAGCTTATATCTTCACAGCACCAGTACTACACCCACGGCTGCCCAATACGATCGTAACTACGTGAATGATGGCCGTGACGTAGCATGAGTTCTCTTTTCAACAAAGTAAGCCTTGTTCGCTTGTGGACAGTGAAATAATTGAAAGGATTGTGTAATGTTATGGCGCAACCCCGCTGCGCAACTCGATCCGCATTCCCATTGTGGCCCAAAAATCTAGGTACCTCTGTCGGCGGAAGGTCCTGGTAAGCTGCTGACCTGTACCGAAAGTGTCATATGCCGTGGGTCATTATTGGCATGGCTATTAACATTTGTTCGTGTTTCGAACAAAATAAAAAATAACCCATTAAAAGTTCAGTGACATTTACATGAATTTGGTGTTTAGCGTAGGATACTTCGTATATTTCTTTCCATTAACTTGAGGCCAAAATCCAGGCGAAGTATCTGGGAAATTTAAACTTCGATACGAAGATACTAAAAACATTGCTTGTCATTTCAAACATATTTAATAATATGTTTTCTCTTATTTATTGTTGATTTTTATTCTTTAGGCAAAAATAATATCTAATAATAGGGTTTTATTTAAACGTGGATCTTTTATTTTTGATATTATCAATATTATGCACCTCACAATTTAGTATTTTTGTTTTTAACCGACTTCACAAAAGGAGGAGTTTCTATATCACACGTCGATTTGTCGCTTTCAGTACCATACCCCAAACACTTGGTAACTGTTTCACTACCAAGAACTATGATCACTTGTATCACCTCTGAGAAAGAGAATCTCATTCACTGGTGTTGTTTGCATGGTATGATTATAATCAATAATAACCAAATAATTATTGCTCGCTCCTAGTGCTTGGTCGGAGACTGAACCGGCGTAAGATATGAGAAAATATGAGTGATAACAAAGATAACAACAATAATTCGGTACTCGCCCTGTCGTCGCAGGTTTGAATTTGAGAAAGATCCGGTAGGCCGACTTCTCAACTATAAACAGATCGACTCGTGTTTTCAAATGTATGAAAAGCGCACGAACTAACATTAGCGAGTCCTAGCACTATTACTTATTCTGTGTTGTTGCCATAAAAATCTGTCGGTTTGATTTTTACAGGTTGAAGAAGTAAAACACACACAGAATAAGATAAAATCTTGTATGATTTTCGCCCGGGGCAATCGAAAAATACGTTATAAGGAAACGCTTGTGCATTTATGCACGGAGCTTCTCCTCCTGTTTACGCGAGCCAACGCCGCGCCGCGCGCCGTCACGTCCCAGTACTTATTCGGGAGATGTTGCACCATTATGTATCCTTACGTGAACATACATTTTAAACATGTCAAGCGTGATAAGTACGACCCTTCGTGCTTCGCAATACCTGCTCTTGTGAGCAGAATGTATACAATACTTAACGTGACCATACGACCTGGTTTGAACGGGACCGTCCCGATGTCCCCGAAAGAAGCTTTGGGACGCGAAATTGTCCCGTTTTCCAAACCGCGCAAAAAAATACACGTCCGGGGCGAGAGCTCGTCGTAGCGGCGCGGCGCCGGAGGTAGATTTAGCTTCGACCGAAAAGAAAAATATCGCGGCAAGTGGTGTACTCTTGGAATTCCGAGCTCAGAAATCAGGAATCTTTCCGTAGAGAAAACCGCTTCTATTGCAGTAGTCAAATGGATTTTCTCGACGGAAACATTAAATAATTTAAATACTGTGCTCCGGAATATACTGGATTGAAGGAAGAGGGAAGGAGATTTCGGAAAGAGTCCAAAGTGGTCAATCTGAGTTCTCACCTAAATTGGCGTTTACGGCAAACCGATCGACTGGCGTTTTCTCCAAACTCCATACAAGTTTTACTAGATATTCTGTGGTTTTACTTCTTCAAGCTGTCAAAGTCAAACGCGGACTTCCGATTTGTATGAAAACACGGAGTGGACGTAAACGGCAACGTCGACGTATTTACGGCAACGTAGAGTAAGCTGTCAAATCAAGCTCGGACTCGCAAATGTTAGTTCGCTTAACGCCCGCTGCGCGCGCTCTTCAATTTCTCCATACATTTGAAAACGCCAGTCGATCGGTTTGCCGTAACGCCAATTTAGGTGACAACTTAGACTAATGGCTCTGATTCCTGAGCGCGGAATTTAAAAAATTGACACCACCATTGATAGCAATGCAGAGAGGGAAGTAAATAAGCCGATGTTGAGCAATCCTCAACAACAATGGCAATGAGCGAGTATTGGAAAAATGGCAACACCTAAAGGACTTAGCGGAAACATTAGAGTAACGGAAGTAATTAAACTGTCACTAACTCCTTTAAGTTACGTTACTTACTTTGCCTGTCGCAGCGGCTCAAGAAAAGCAATCTGAGGAGCAGCGAACTACTGAGACGAAAGTGCTCTTTAACATTACAAAGTTTCGTTTGTACACAGTGGATGCCTACATAGAAGTATTTCGATCACTTTCACGCCTTTACACAGGAATTTAAAGTGGATTCTCTGTTGAGTGTCGTCGCTGTCGACTGACGGCGGGCGGCGCGCCTCCCAAATTCCAACATTAACATTTTATTATAAGTACGCTGCCTACTTCACCAATTTGAGGAAAACACTATCAGTCGTATTCAGAGAGCCTGTCAAAACTTAGTACTAGACTAGCACCGGACTAACCATACAAAAACCGGTTTAGTTCGACCTTAATACGCGTGTTAAAGTTAGTCCGCCCTCTCTGAATACGACAGTAGGTAACTATCTAACAAAAAAAGGAGTGGCTATGCTGCTAAAACGTCAAGCACAAAAAGCGCCAGCATGCGAAGACAAGGAGGTTACCATGGTAAACTAACTCGCCGGGTGAACTAGCGTGATTAAATCTGACTTAGGGCTGATTTTTCAATCATCAGATAGTACTTATCGGACTGACAAAATTACTTTAGTCAAAAGACGGATAGTCATTGCCGGAGGATTATATCTTCCATCACGGTTATCTGACTATAATTATACTATAGAATAATATAATTTCTACATATGGACTTACTATATTGGATAGATAAGCAGAAGCGTAAATAAATTCGTTCGTTTCTATCTGTTTATCAGACTATTGAAAAATCAGCCCTTAAAAAGCACTACCTACTTATTTTTATATTTTACACGCTTTTATCATCATTAACCCAATACGACGCTTTTTAGGGTTCCGTACACAAAGGGTACCAACGAAACCCTGTTCCTAAGCCTCCGCTGTCCGTCCGTCCGTCCAACCGTCTGTCCGTCCGTCTGTCACAGGGCTGTATCTCATGAACCGTAATAGGTAGGCTGCTGAAATGTTCACAGAGTGTGTATTTATTCTGCCGCAATAGGCAAAATAAAATAATAATAAAAATTAAAGGGGACCTATACAAAAAACGTGTTTTTTGTGTTAAATCTTGTACGATGGTACGGAACCCTTCGTGTGCGAGTCCGACTCGCACTTGGCCGCTTTATAATGGAACCTAATGTCACACCTAAGTATTTCTATATAAATAATAGTAAACGATGTACTTAACATCGGAGACTGTAGCGACCTAGCGCCCTCTACTGAGAGCTGCTAGTTTCGCATGCCACAAATGCGACCAACAGATGCAATAGAAGCTAGTTAACATGGCGGGCGCTAGATGGCGCTACCAGCCTGAAGTCTATATCGCACTAACGAAGTTTCCCAGCGAGATAACACATATACAACATTCAAATCACGACTAGGGGAGAGCAGCTGCGCAGCCGTGGGTCTCAAGACCTGACCCACCTTTTCATCTCTCCACAGTGGTGACCCCGACGTGATCCAGCATCCCGACGTGATTCAGCGTCCCGACGTGATTCAGCAACAACAACCACGCCTCCTCTAGTCACAACAAGGTATACTTCAGCAGTCACGACAGTTGCTACCGGCCTCCCACCAGCGGGTCTCACCGGTAGTAACTCAAGCATGTCGTCATCCAGCATCACTCCAACCCAGCAGAATAAAATCAGCACCATCGTCCTAAGTAGGTGTATCGATACGCCAACTAGGACGCCGGTAACATAATCACCTCCGGCAGCCGTCACCCAGCATCACGACCGACTCACCGCGTCACACTGGGCACCTCCGGCAGCCGTCACCCAGCATCACGACCGACTCACCGCGTCGCACTGGGCACCTTCGGTGCTCCGTCATCCAGCACCACGACCGACTCACCGCGTCACACTGGACACTGACGATCAGCACCGAAACCAGCAGCAATATCGTCTTCATGGCAACTTGCCATTCGACTGGGGGAAAGTGATGTAGCGACCTAGCGCCCTCTACTGAGAGCTGCTAGTTTCGCATGCCACAAATGCGACCAACAGATGCAATAGAAGCTAGTTAACATGGCGGGCGCTAGATGGCGCTACCAGCCTGAAGTCTATATCGCACTAACGAAGTTTCCCAGCGAGATAACACATATACAACATTCAAATCACGACTAGAGGAGAGCAGCTGCGCAGCCGTGGGTCTCAAGACCTGACCCACCTTTTCATCTCTCCACAGAGACCCATGTTTATATTCCCGTTGCCTCCTAACGACGCGCATGCAATGCACATCAATCCCGGATGAAAAAGAAAGAGATTCATTCCCTGAGCTTCGAGTCCTAACCTAAGAAGAAAATAATAACCAGGAATAAAAACGGCAAGCATTTTATCTCAGCTTTTGTGTACGGAATTGGAGAGGATCCCTGATCGCAACAAATATATTGGATGAAATCGTATTTCAATTTCGCAATGCACACAATACTATCCACCGACCCACCGCACCCCGACAAACCGCCGCCACCGCGTCCCGCAGCCCCCCCCCCCCCCCCCCTCCGCAACCGCAGCCGCGCACAACCCGCCGCCCGGTTCGCTCGGGCACCATAAAATGGGAGCCTGCTTAGAAGTAATAAAAATAATGGAAATAAAACTGCGAGCTATATTTGGCAGCTGGGTGCTGAAATTTCGCGAATAACACTAAATTTATTTATGTGGTTTTTGTTTTCTAACTTTACTGAGAGCTTGTTAATTGATGAAATCGATTAATAACCTAATTTAGTGATGTTTTTGTAATAATAATTCTGTATTGATAATGTGTATTTTATATAACTGATTTGAGTGTTCTGTGGGGGGTTAAAACTGTTATCTAAGATTGGCTTATTTTCCTCGGTCCTTTTGACCGACGTTTCGAACTGTCCCGTGAAGCTCATTGGTCTGTCAAACGTGCGCCCAGCCGCACGCACGCACTCGCCTTGAAAATATATATAATATATATATATATATATTATATATATAATATATATAATTTATATATATAATATAATATATTATATATTATTTTTGTATTTTTTTTGCGATTTAAGTTGAACTGATTGGGAATTTATTTAAATTCAGCAATTATTACTTTGAAATAAGATTTCGTTCTGTTTCGAAAATAATTTTTCCTTTCTTAACCCAATTTTTTAAAAATATCCACAAATCTTGTAATATCAAGAAATGCCTCCGTTTTTTATTTTATTACAAGTACTGTTACAAACCGCGCCCAGTGTTGCTGCACCTCTATTATCGACCGGCAAGGCGTCTCGTCACTGAGAATAGTCCTCTCCAACCAAGCTTACGGAACTAATGGAGCTTACCTGCAACAAACAGACGACATAATGTAAAAGCTAGATCAATATTAAAAGAAATTAAGATTTTTGGATTCTAGAACATTTTAAACAATACTTCTTTTATTTAACTTTACCGTTTAGGTTTTGGCAACTAACTAACTAACTAGAGGCGAGCTTAGGAAAAAATCCAATAAAAAGGCAACTTTGTGTGATCCAAGCATTTTTTAAATTACTTAGTTGAAAAGTTAATTTCCCACAGCCATTTTTTAATTTAAGTGCCTATAAATTTTTGCTTCATTGTCGCGCACAAAGCAACTTGACACAATGAAGCGGGAAAGACCAAAGTTTCTTTGCCGTGTGCTATCGATTTCTGATAAAGCAAAGAACCGACAACGCGTGCCATTTTTACCCGACTACGGCGAAGCAAAAGGAAGGGTTATAATTTTGACCGGTATGTATTTACGTTCATCTGTTCCCTCATAACTTCTAAACGACTTCCGAGTAACATAATTTGACAAATGAGGTATCGTTCGAAACGCCTTGATAGTCCGCTGGTTATAGGCAATGCAACATGGCGCCCAAAAAAATATATGATTTGCTATCAAATAAAAGGACTTCATTATCACATTTCAAAAACATATACGGTCTGAATTTTTAAAGTGGGCCTTTAGGGCGAAATCCCAAAGTATAAGAAATAGCGTAAAACAAGCAAAGGAGTCGTGAGGCCGATTTTGATATAAACTAAAACTGCATTATTAGATTTTTGGAAACATCGGTTTCCTACCTGGGAATCGAACTCGTTGATTTTGAGAAAAATAAACATCCTGTATTATTGCACGAGCCGGATCTGCGGAGTCCACCCAAAAACTAAGAGATGTTTGTGTGGAAGATATTTGAGTTATCCTCTTTGCTTACAAGAGTAATGATGAAAAATTTTAATTTGAGTGAAAGAAATTCAGGAAGAATTCAGAAGTGCAAATGACGATGAGTTGATGAAAAATGATATCTATATTATAGAGGGGGGCTACCTTTTGCATGCAGTCAGATGGAATAAGAGTACTAGTAGCACATACTTAGATGTTTGTCTTTATCATGTGAAACATCTGGAATTGCATCTGCAACTTTTACCAGTCAAAGGCAACTATAGTCATTGTGTTTGATGGGTATGAGGACAGTATCGCCGGTACCGATATTTTACTCCTTAATTCAAAATTGATACTACCACTCCACTTCAAGTAAACCATGATTGATTTCTCTCAAATTCCGAAAACAAGAAACAGTTCATAAACACGTTGACCGATAATCTTAAGCTCACCAACTTCGAAGTGAGGCAATCCCCAGGTGATGCTGATGTTCTAGGTGTACGATTTATATTTTGAGTCGGCATCAGCCGGGCACGCGCTGCGCCAATAAAGAGAACCTTGGCTACCTTGGCTGACACCGACTCAAAAAATAACAAAAATCGTAACTACAAAAATGGCAATTATTTTTTACTTTTTAGTGCTTTTTCTTTGAAGTCGGTAATTTTTTTTGTTATTTTTTTTTATTTGTTTATTTTTAGTGAATCTTAAGTAGACTTACTAATTTGTACACGTCCTATCCAATAAAAAAAGAATCACCGAAATCGGTTGGCGTTATATTGAGTTATTCGTCCATTTGTCGTGCACATCTTAATACAAATTTAAGACTTATATGATTTTCTCATGGAAATCTTTGTCAGAACTTAACCAAATTAAAATGGGACCACTTGGGAAGCACTAGCTTTCATTTAAAAAAATAATCATCAAAATCGGTTTAGCCAGGCAAAACTTATGAGGTAACAAACATAAAAAAAACATACAGACGAATTGAGAACCTCCTCCTTTTTTGAAGTCGGTTAAAAAGGGTTTAGACTTTTTTCAAGAGTATATCAACTGTTTCTTGTGGAGTCTGAGGCTATATTGTTTCAGTGGTTGTAAATAAACAGCACTACGCACTGCACTCGGTGCCGAGCCCAGAAAGTGGCAGCACTTAGTAGGCCAGCCCGTCCGGAACGCTGCGGCCTTGCCCCGCCCCGCCGCGCTGTTGCAGTCTCCGCCGCCGCCCCGCGGGGCGCTCTACTCACTCTTCTCGGGTTACGCGTGCGGTCGGCGGCAAAGTGCACAGGGTAGCAGCATCTCAACAAACCAGTTGCGCCAGAAAGGCATGCGCAGAATCGAGTCGAAAATCTCCTTCCTACGTATACTATGAACCTACGTGAAAATGCGCCGCGCTGAGCCGAGCCTAATGAAATCGGCGATGCATCGCTCGTCAATGATTTTTTTTAGGCGATGCGGATCAATGCAGCGTACCTCTAGTCGACACCAGCCTTAACTGAGATAATCTTTGTTCGTGATTTCAACACAGTAGTGAACCTACAGTTTTACGTGGAAACCGAACTACGGCCAGCATCAACGGTTAAAGACGGTAGCGGCTCAGAGTTGCTTCACCAACCTTACCGAATCGCAAGCTTCGCGCCATTGCTATACTTTTCATTTCATTTATTGGTAGTCAAAGTTACGTAAAAAACAAAGCCACGCCGCCCAATTTTTTTTAGAATCGGTTGCTTGTACCAAGTTGAGTGACTTTGTCTTTTAATATAACTGATCTGTGGCGGCGCGAAGCGGGGCGCGGATGTGAATGCACAGCGAGTGCGACCGTTTCTAGCTCACTGCTCGCTGTCGACACATCAAGCTAGCAGCGTGGACGTATGACGACGTGAGCACAGTCGCTGGCCTCACCCGAGATCGATGAAGCACACGTGTCTTTTACGTAACTAACTTTTGGCACGGATCAATGCGTTCGGGTTGAGATCAATCGTTCGTTCAATTGCTGATTGCTATGGCGACGCGACGCATGGATGCCTTACTAGAAAATGGCATTTCTGTAGGCAGTTAAAAACTAGCAAGGTAAAAACGTATGCACCCAAATTGGATTCATAGAATGGGAGCTGTCGCTGATTTCGCGCCGGCTGCTGGGTAAGAGTATGGGGCCCGTACCGATACTACGTGACAGATTTTACCCACTTTTTACACCGCCCCCCCCCTTCCCCGTTGTGGTATTTTGCAATCCCTCCATACTCCCCCTAAATTGGTCACGTAGTATGGGTACGAGCCCTAAGCATAGTAAGCATCGCCGACCAATTCAGCATCATTCTTCGATTTCGGGCTTCGAAACTTCAGACTTCAAGGGGACGGGCTATACAAACCATGCGGCCACCCCGACTTATAATCCCATGCACCAATAGTCCTCAGGGGTGGAGGCCTTCCGATATCCAGTCAGGCGTGGTCGGCAGCCGGCCGGCCACGCTCGCGGGATACGTGAGTGACGTGCGGCGCGTCGTTCTCAAGAAAATAGGGCAGCCCGAAACCATTACAGAACGTGTCAAAAACGTTTTCTTCGCAGTGAACCTTTGGCGCGGAGGGGGAGGAAGTAGCTCCCCCCCCTAAAACCCCTCCCCCCCTCCGTGCCCGCCCCGCCGGCCAGCTCCCAGCTCCGCGCCGCCGCTCAATCGATTTAAGCTCTTATGTAAACAGACTCAGTTCCGCGGTCGTTGATCAGCGTTCGTAACTTTCGCTCACTTGAACGTCTGAAAGAGGATTGGAAGCGGCAGTCAATAAATCCGGAGATTTCAAGAGTCATAATTCTTTTGTAAGCAGGTACCTTGAGTATATCATTATTTTTAATTAATATAATAATTTAGAAAACCGATAAAGGTAAATGCAACTGTTTTGGATGTTGCTAACAAATATCATTACCAGGTTTTTTTAAGTAACTGGACATAGATAACTGATAGCAAACCGACCGTCCTGATATTAGCATAACACACCACATTGGAACTAGGTGCCTTCCTAATGTTACGCGGCTACACAGACTAGATGGTAAACAGGGGAAATTTTCATTTTCATTTCAGCTTAGACCATCGTTCGTTCAATGCGATGATACCAACCCAAGCAAGATTAACCCTACTTCCTAGTCAGTAAAAGAACCTTCAGTTTTACGTGGAATCCGAACCACGATCAGCCTCAATTGATGAAAAAGCCGTCACCCATCCGGAACCCAATCACACTCTGAGTTGCTTCACCCAGCTTATCTAACCGCGAATGGCGGGGCCTGTGAACTTGGCAGAACATTTTCCAGCAGATCACAAATAAATGTGAGTTCTGGTCGCATTCCGATGAGTTCCAGAGTTCCTGAAACTTTTTGCGGATAGTTCTGGCGATTTTAGCCAGAAAAAAAAGGTTGAAAAAATGCTCTGCTAACTTCCCGTAGCAGAACATTTTCGAGCAAATCACAAAAAAAGGTGAGTTCTGGTCGCATTCCGATGAGTTCCAGAGTTCCTGATACTTTTTGTGGATAGTTCTGGCGATTTTAGCCAGAAAAAAAAAGTTGAAAAAATGCTCTGGTAACTTCCCGTAGCAGAACATTTTCGAGCAAATCACAAAAAAATTTGAGTTCTGTACGCAGACTGCTAAATTATATAGTTCCTCATACTTTTTACGAATAGTTCAAGCAACTTAAGGAAGAAAAAAACTTTTGAAAAAATTATCTGCTAACTTTCCGTAGGAGAACATTTTCCAGAAAATATTTTTGGGTAAATATTTTTGCCAATTTTTATAAAACTCAGGCAAGCTAGAACTCTTCTGTTTTCCATGGATCAGGAACAAGGCTACAGCTTGGAATACAAAATAAAGCCAGAACTCACGCGAAAATGCCCGCAGATCATAGTAGAAAAGTTGAAAGTAAAAAAATATTTTTGCTATTTTTTATAAAACTCAGGCAAGCTAGAACTCTTCTGTTTTCCATTGATCAGGAACAAGGCTACGGCTTAGAATACAAAATAAAGCCAGAACTCACGCTAAAGTGCCAGCAGATCATAGTAGAAAAGTTGAAAGTCGAAAAATATTTTTGTCATTATTTATAAAACTCAGGCAAGCTAGAACTCTTCTGTTTTCCATTGATCAGGAACAAGGCTACTGCATAAAATACTTAATAAAGCCAGAACTCACGCTAAAGTGCCAGCAGATCATAGTAAAAAATTTGAAAGCCGAAAAATATTTTTGCCATTTTTTATAAAACTCGCCACTGGGCTACCGAGGCTAACTTAAGATACTTTAAAATACCTAAAGAAACTACAAAATTAAAACGATGTATTGGATTCAAATCGAACCAGAAATTATTTGAAACTATATACATTATATTTATGTATTTTATTGAACGCTTCAGATTCACGTATACAAACATAAAGAAGATGGACAAACGCTTAATGTTTATGGCTGTTGTATCAACCGAATCCTTTGAGAGACTTTTTTAGGGTTCCGTACCCAAAGAGTGCCAAACGGAACTATGCCTCTTCAGTCCATCCGTCCGTCCGTCCGTCTGTCACAAAGCTGTTTCTCATAAACCTTAATAGGTAGACAGCTAAAATCACAGTGTCTATTTTGGCTGCCGCTATAACGACAAAAAGTAAAACTAAAAAACAAAAAATCAATAAAACAAATAAAAAAAACATACAATAAACGTGATTTCTTTGGGTCAAATCTTGTATAATCGTACGGAGCGCTTCGTGTGCGACTCCGACTCGCACTTGGCCGGTTTTTTAAAATAATCGTACAGGAAAAGTTACGGCACAACCAATATTTGGAGCGGAGGTACCGCCATACGAGCAGCATGTGAAAATATTTGTATCAAGTTTAGGGAAACGCGAAATTCCCTCGACGGCAGCTACCCGCCACAAGCACACGTTTGCTCCCACGAATAAGAGAAATAAATAAAGGAGAGAAGGGCAGGGGTATTTTTTCATCCGTAAGCCCATTACTCAGTCGCGTCTCGGCTATGCCCCGGCCGCTAAGTTCGGAACATCGGCCCGCGCCGGCACAACTAATCCCAGAGATGTCTTCACATCGCGCACCCACGATTACATCCTGTCTTTCAAATGCGACGTGGACGTGAATTGTAGCCCCAGGTCCGCCACGATATCCATGTAATTCGATGCAGTCCATCATTCGTGGACAATTAACAAGTATCTTGGCAAACTTCCAAAAAGGGTGGATGGAATATTTTCTGGTACGGTTGTTAACCGACTTCAAAAGAAATAGTCAATTCTCAATTCGTCGTAATATTTTTTTTTTGTCCATATTCAATACAATTGGCGGAATGAGGACTTGCGCTTGGAGGGGACCAGCCAAGATCCACCCCGCCAATTATAACCATAAAACTCTCCCGTGAAGTACCGTGTAAACCATTACAAGACGAACAGAGTGTGGGAGACTGCTCAAGTACCACTACCGCGAGTTAGAGTAAGATGTTACATATCTACCCGATGAGACAAGTTTTCGAATCGTTATACGTACATAGTAGACGTGAATGGGCGTAATAAACCCGGACAAATACCCTTTCTTCTGGTAAATAAGGGGTGACCCACTGATTCTTTGTCGATCAAATTAAAATATTCAGCGCCGTGTGCACATCCATAAAGCGATGTCATACTAATAAAAGTACCACTTCTTAGACTACTCAGGTAGCACTATTACTTATTCTGTGACTCGCAGTGAACGATAGTGTGGGAGAGGCACATTAATAACCGCCAACGTCCAAGTAAGATGAAATATAAAAAATATGGTGTTTTTGCTTAGCTATATTCGCGTAGTACTTTTACGAGTAACATAAACGTATGCGTAATTCAAAGTGATATCGTGAGGTATTTTGTAAGGAAGTGGCATACTCTTTTATATGGTGAACTTAACGTAATTATGCTATCATAAAAATCTACGCATAACTTTATCCATCACAATTACGAGTATCGTAATTGTGATGGGTGAGTATCGTAATTGGGTGAACGCGTCAGCGTAGCACTATGAGTTTATCTAGTAATGTCAACAGATATTTAGTATGAAACTGGCGCAACTCTTGTTTGGCAGCACTTCAATAAGTGAAAAATCGACCAAGGGCGAGTCAGACTAGCACACAAAGGGTTCTGTACTATCGTACAAGATTTAACACATAAACATGAAAAACACGTTTTTTGTTTTTAATTTTTATTATTTTTGAATATTACCTATTTTTGTTATAGCGGCAATATAAATATAATATATATAATAAAAATATAAACACACTCTGTGAAAATTTCAGCTACCTACCTATCACGGTTAATGAGATACAGCCCTGTGACAGACGGACGGACGGACATCGAAGGCTTAGTGATAGGGTTCCGTTGGCACACTTTGGGTACGGAACCCTAAAAATGTAGTCATCCAACCCTCCCAGTCACTTCATTATGCACACATACGATATCGCGCCAATATTATTCAGTGACCGCGCGTCGAGGTTGCACTATGAAGTAATGTGGTAAAGGCATCAATAACTTCAGGTATTTTGCATGCAACTGGTGCTCTATTTCTGTTTAGACCAGCACTCTAACAAGTGGAAGCGTAGTCATTAAACCACCCAGTAGCTTAGTAATTAGGTACAGTCGAACAAAGAGTTTAGGATACACATCCGGTTGAATGAAAAGATGAACAGTCGAAATACTTAGAAAATATAGTGTTGAGTCTAGATTCAAACAGTTGAGGATGTCTACTAGCAACTGAGTAAACAAAACCTTAACAAAATTCAATCAGAGGTTGTATTTAAACACTATTCATATTTACGTCTAACCGGAAGTGTATCTTTTAACCTTTGGTTGACTGTACAAGTACGATACTGCGCGTCGGCGTAGCACTACGAAATAATGTGGTAGGTATCCATAATATCGGGTATTATGGATGGAACTTGTGCACTACTTCTATTTAGCGTAGCACTATTAGAAGTGAAAATGTAGTCATTGAAGCCACTCAGTAGCTTTATTAGATACAAATACGATACTATGCGTCGGCGTAGCACTGTGAAATCAGGTATTTTATTAACAACTAGCGCACTACTTTTGTTCCGCGTAGCACTCTTACAAGTGAACATATAGTCCTTGTAACACCTCACTAATCTTATAAGACACAAATACGATACTTTGCCTCGGCAAAGCAATGTAAAGTAATGTGGTAAAGTTTTTGATAAAGCAATGACATCAAGTATTTTGTTATGAACTGGCGCTTCTGTTTAGCGTAGCACTCTAACAAGTAAAAACGTAGTCATTCACACACCACTCAGTAGCTTTATTAGATACAAATACGATATTGTTCGTCAACGTAGCACTGTGAAATATTGTGTTCAAGTCATCAATGACATCGCGTATTTTGCAAGGAACCGACGCACTACTTTTATTTAGCGTAGTACTCTTACAAGTGAAAATGTAGTCAATAAACTGTCGAGTAGCTTAATTAGAAACCACTACGACACTACGCGTCGGCGTAGCACTGTAAAGTTATGTGGTAAAGTAATCAATGACATCAGGTATTTTATTAGTAACTGGCGCACTACTTTTGTTTAGCGTAGGACTCTTACAAGTGAAAATGTGGTCATTAAAACCACTCAGTAGCTTTATTAGACACAAATGCGATACTACGCGTCGACTTAGCTCTGTAAAGTAACGTGGTAAAGTAATCAATGACATTTTATTACAATAATGCGCACTATTTCTGTTTAGCGTGGCACTCTTACTAGTGGAAATGTAGTCCTATAAACCACTCAGTAGCTTTATTAGACACAAATACGATACTGCATGATACGATATTAGAAATGTGCTAGTTTGTGTATCACCGAACCCAACCTGTCTTTTCTTAATTATACTAGTTCTATGGTGACATTTTTTGCTCATGTAAAAGTTGTTTTCAATTCAAAAATAAAACTATGGCTGCCTCTATATGCTTTATTCGAAATATTCACTACATGAAGCAACAGGCCCAAACAATATTACACTGTATAGAGAAGAAAAATAGGAACGATACATTTAAATTTCTCGTAGCTCGTGAACAAACGAAAATTATAAAATAATAACTAAAAATTTTACTTGCTGAATGCAAACATCCAGCCGGTATGGACACGTTTATTTAATGTTTTGCAAAATGTAAATATATTGCAACTTTCGGACATTTTACGAATTTAGAATCTGCTTCTCATAAATGGAATTGTAGCGTGAATCGTGTTGCATGATAAAACGGCACGTGGCTAGCTGAGCGAACAGATGGGCAAGTGTAAGTGCTGATACAAGACTTATGCTCGCAACACCGAGTTAACGAGTGATTGAAGTAGCTATTAAAGCATCTGTTAGCTTTTGGGCAAAAAGATATATGGAATATATATTTAAATATGTACACTACTGTTACTCAAATATTCGCCGATGCACTTTTTATTAAGTATAGTGTTAGAGCCATAAATAACGGCAGGTGTTTTTTGGTCAGTCCGAGGTCTCACCTAAATTGGCGTACTAGATATTCTGTGGTTTTACTTCTTCGACCTGTCTAACTCGGACTTCCGATTTGTATGAGAACGCGAAGTCTGCGTAAACGGCAACGTCAACGTATTTACGGCGACGGTGAGCAAGTCAAACCAAACTCGGACAAACGCACCCACTCTTAAATTTTATCCATACGTTTGAAAACGCCAGTCGATCGGTTTCGCGTTAGGTTAGGTTAGGTTAGGTTGAGCGTTAGACACAATAAAAGAATGGTCGGCGTAGCACTAAAAATAACATTTGTCCGTATCTAATACATCACTACATAGTATAAAACAAAGTCGCTTTCTATGTCCCTATATCCCCATGTTCGTTTAAATCTTTAAAACTACGCAACGGATTTTGATGCGGTTTTTTTTAATAGATAGAGTGATTAAAGAGGAAGGTTTATATGTATAATAACATCCATTAAATAGTGGAGAAATACTGTTATTTTTGAGGTTTCCAATGTGATGTCATAAAAAAAGACGTGTGGCACTCGGGGACTGCCGCGGTAAAGCTATTGCATAGCATTTTGTATCAACTTATGCCGGCCCGCCCCCGCCGCCGCTCCCGCCGCCGCCCCCGGCCCCGCTCCCCCTGGTGTGAAGTAACGCTACCGGCATAGCCCGTTGGAGTGGGGAGCGCGAGGTTTTTTTTCGTTACGGAATTTCTGGACTCGGTCCCCGCGCTCAAGGCCCTCGATAGAAGCCATGCAATAGCTTAAAAAATCATTTTTCCGCTTACATTGCAAACGCAGGCTGAACCCTACGAGATTTGTCAAAATAACGTACTAAGTATTGTACACATTGAAAAGGTCTACAGAAAACTCCGCGATGGTATATGTCTATCTCTTATGGATATCCCACAATAACATTTTTTTGTCATTTACTTTTTACGACAAATAATGGCTAGTTTTCGAAGTGATTTTAACCAATACAGCATTAATCCTTATCCAATTAAATACCTTAAATAAATTGTTGATTTAATATGGATCTATATGGCCCGTTACAGCATATGATTTAAATTAATATTTTCGAAGATATTACATATTTAAAAATTGCAATGACCATTAATAAATCGCAGGGTCAAACCTTCAACGTTGCAGGTTTAGATTTGAGCGTTGACTGTTTTTCACATGGCCAACTGTATGTCGCTATTTCAAGAGTAACCTCTAGAGAAAACATGTTTGTATTGTCTAATGACAATAAAGCTGTGAACGTTGTATATAATGACATTCTGTAATATATTAATTGCTGTAAAAATAAAATAAATAGTTAAAAATTTAAAAAGTAAATAAGTAAAAATGTAGTGTATGAATTTAGATATTCCAAAGATAGCAGGAAATACTCATGGTATAAGGAAAGGGGAATTGTTTTACTCCAAATTTAACGCGTGCGGGCCACGGGCAGTAATGAATAAATCAAAACTAATGGATCGATGTTAATCATTTTTTCAGTAAGTGACATACTCTATATATTTTATACCCGTGCGAAGTCGGAGCGGGCCGCTAGTTTTATGATAAAACGAAGCCCTCAATTTCAGTCAGTTTTTTAAAATGAATTAAGAAATTAAGATTCATATGTTTGTAAGAAATAGCTTACTCACGGTGTGCAGAGGATATTTCACGACGTTTCGGACCAAACGTTTGGTCCATCATCCGGCGGCGGCGGTCAACAGGGAACTGTCAATTTGATGTGTTCCGCCGTTGACGATGATTGTAGCTGTTGGTGAGGGCAGTCTGTGAAGTAACTTGGGCTGCGTTCTGAAATTGTCATCCATACAGATGACAACTTGAAATAGTCCTCTCCATTGAAGTTTATGTATTTAGAGATTTCTATGGACTCACGAACTACGCGAGGAATATACCGAGATTCTGTTTACAATATTTCTACTTGTTCAACCCTAATTCAGTGAGTAGCGCCAGAGTCCATATGCTCACAAACAGCTGACTTGGTGGGGCCATTTTTAAGCTTCTTTTATAAATCCGTATTACAGCACTAATCATCGTCTGCCCGACGTATGCTAACCCACAGCTGCATGGAATTTTGTACACACCTGATGATTAAGCTTAACCACGTGGGTGATTTTCCGACGCGGCTTGAACATTTTGTCCACGCTGAGTTTCTTCAGTTCCCTCCCGATAATATCGGTTACTCTACGTAGATACGGCAGGAAACCTCTCTCTCTCTTCCAGCAGTGTGTACTCGGCGAGATCTACATAGAACGAACCTGATATATGCGTTTCTCATTATATCCATTCTCCCTCAAAGTGTTTTTGACAAATTGAATTTCTTCAATAAAGTGATCATAGACACAGATACGTTCCGTATGTTCAACCTTACAACGGATTGACCTTGATTAGGAGCATGGTGTCAGTCTGCATGTAGATATCTGTTAGTGTGCGTATGCTTACGTTATATGTACTGCGTGACCAAGGGAACCGTTTGGTCAGCTAGAGACCAGCATGTCCAAGAACGCTAGAATTTTGTCGCTCTCGAAAAAAGTGTAGTGTCTTATATAAGATTCTGTCATATTTTTATTAATTCTCAAGACTTTGGAAGGTATAAGTTTTTTTCATGAATATGTTTTATAAGACCAGGATAAGCCAATACATTTTATTTCTTGCTGACATAATAATAAATAAAAAGTTACAAGGGCTTAAACTTGGGATTTGGATAATTTTCAGTCTCATACGTCAAAACCTTGAAAATGAATCCCCATCCTATAAAAAAAAATTCGGTCGACACGCCGAACAACCTGTATATATAGTTCTGCCGGCTCTTAGCCGAGTGGCGCGGGGACTTGCCTAGAATACCACAGGTCTGGGTTCAAATCCTCGCCCCGTTCATGCATCACTTTCATTCTCTTTCTTAGTTGAATAAGTGCATTTCGTCAAGAATGCGTGCTGCTCCATGGTTCGGAATACATGTAAAACTGTAGGTCCTCTTCCCCCACTAGGGTTCAAGCCCAAACGGGTTGGTACCACCGCATTGGATGAAACTATGGTTGAAGCGGCAATGAGAAATTGTCCGTGTTTTCTATCCAATTCAATGTAGCCGTGCTCATAAAGGGAAAATCCTGGCATGGCACCTTATTTCTTCGGGAATGTGGTGTATCGGGCTAATATCATAACGGTAGTTGTGTGGTAATAGCCATCCATGTCAGGTTGCATGAAGAATTTAAACATAATTAATGACCACAGACGAAAACTGAAAATTTTATAATTTATAATAATTATAATATTAAGCTTATTACAGACAATCTTGAAGAAAGGTATGTTTACGACTATCTACAGTAAGTAGATAATCTTATATTTCTCGTATTGAATCAATAGATATTCTTAAAATTCAATCACGCTTTGGGTTGGTTTTCCGAAGGTGAAAGTTGTGGTAGTGTTGTCTCTAAAATAAATATCTAGAAAATGCTGGAGGTCTCTACACGTAAAATCAACAGGATCTACAAGCGAAAAACTACAGCTTAGCTTTATTACATTTACGTAAAGCTGCAAGACCTTTTTAAAGGATAATACAATTCTTGGGAGACATCTCGACATTTGAGGTAAGTATAGTCTAAAGATGACTGGCATTTGGCATTCCGATTTTTATTTTTGGATGATAAAGAACATCAAATAATGTTAATCAAAAAAATGTCAACGACAAGACGTTCATCTATAATTTGACACGTAATATGTATTTGAAATGTTTCTAGGAAACATAAAAGCATTGAGCTAATATAAGGCTAACCATATTATTTTAAAGAATACAGTATTTAAAACATTTTTAGATTTATGTAATAAATGTCAAATGTAAAATTTTCTGAAACGTATGTAGCATTGATTTTATAGCCATGGTACCTATGTACTAAACCTAACTTCAATCCTTTCTCAAAATTTTAGGTGTTTACCGTAATTTTTAAATTGATCTTTGGGCTGATTTTTCAATAGTCAGATAAACAGCCAGCTAGTTATTCGATGGATTTACTTACGCTTCTGCTTATTCATCCGATGAAGTAAGTCAATATGTTTATTTAGCAAAATTATAGTCAGATAATTGTGATAGGAGAAATAATTCTCCGGCAATGTGACTATATGTCCGTCTTTTGATATACGTGAATTTGTACTATCAGTCCGATAAGTACTATCTGAGGATTGAAAAATCGGCCCTAAGTGTAATGTTATAAATGTGCGGCGTTAGTTTTACATTCTTCTAATACTTTGGTAGAAATAACATATTTCATAAATGAATATTTGGCGTGATACAAGTTTGTTAGTTTCTGCATGATAATCACTTTAATTATAGCAGTGCAATAAAAGTGCTACATACAGAATCGTGTTAATGGGAGTTATCATCCGAAATACCCGAATACCTAAATCTGAATTCTGGCCAAAGAAATGGGAGCGCGTGATACATGCGAACCTGTAAATAGCACGGCAGATCCATGGAGGGTCCCATTCATCTCTCAGATCCTTGTCTTTATGGCAACAACGTAGCAATTCGTTTCGTTACCATTCGGGTTGATCGATTCCAAAGATGGATTATGTTTTAAGGCTAACGTGAAGTCACAGGAAATATAAGATTGCAATAATTTTAAGAAATGCATTCATTGTTCATTGCTCAAGGCACAATTTTGCATGGCGACGGCCATTGAAATAGCGAAATCGTGTTACAGGCGCTAACGTTTCCCTACCCCTAAACGTTGTCAGAAATTGGGACTTTTTCCAATGTTTATAAGCCAATATGAAAACGGAGAAAAATCCAATTTGAAGTCTCCCAAATTGGTAGGTAAACTGATAAAGATAAGAATTATTTTTTAATAAACCAGATGGTCGTTACGTCATTCCTCATTCGTGATGATGACAGCGAGTGCCGAGTCAAAAATATCTAATAAATACTGGTTGAATCCGGCCGTCAAACCCATTGAAAACTACATGAGGTAGAAAGATGTTATGCAAACCATAGCCAACAAATAATTTGGTTGCAAAAATTAGCAAAAATATTGCTCATTAGAGCAACGTGGTGGCAAATGAAGCTGGGGGTAATGCCAAGGCGCTGAGCGGGATGAAAACAACACCGTCCATGGATCCATTTGTAAATTGTTGTTCGTAATTACTTTTCTGAAATAGTGAATTACAATCAAATGTTTTGTAAAGGCGTTTTTTTTTTGCATTTTCTTATATGTATATGTAACACATCGTAATTAGAAAATAATGAAAGAGAATCTCCAAATATAAAAATAAATTTAGGCGATTACATAGCCTATGTATATTGGGTTTGTGACTTCGGTTTTTTTATTAAACAATTATGTAAAGTTTGTAAACTGCCTGAATTCGATAATTTTCTGTATCTAATGGATACGACTTTACCGTTATTTCATTAATTTGAGTTTCAGCGACAATTGAATTTGAAGCTAGTTAGAAGCTAAATAATCAGAAAAAGGTTTTTTCAAAATCTGATTACCATCCCTGCATTAATTCAAAGATTTATTCGGAAGAAATGCTGTTTCATAGGAATCTATAGCGAGAAAAGACAATGACTAACAAATATAAGTGTGTGAAATGCATTCTCTGTTAAATGCGCAAATGTAGCACTAATCCCGTATTTAAGTCTAACTGGACACTGGCAAAATTGTCTAAAAATAGGACAGAGAGGCCTTAATTCAAATCAATCAATCAATCAACATAAGTATAGTTTTAGTTTTTAACCGACATCAAACACTAAAAAGTGGAAAATACCCGATTTTTGGGGTCGGTGCCAACCAACCAAAGAATAACACCAATATGTCACCGACCCAAAAATGGGTGTTATTTTCCACTTCTTAGTGTTTGAATTCGGTTTTATTACAGTTCCGTACCCAAAGGGTGCCAACGAAACCCCAATACTAAGCCTTTGCTGTCCGTCCATCCATCCGCCCGTCTGTCCCTCCGTCCGTCCGTCTGTTACAGGGCTGTATCTCATTAACAATAATAGGTAAATAGTTGAAATTTTCACAGATTGTGTATATTTATGGCCGCTATAACAACAAATAGCAAACATTTTGAAATATTAAAAATTAAAGGGGGAGCCCCCTTACGTGATTTTTTGGGTGAAATCATGTAAGATGGTACGGAACCCTTCGTGTACGAGTCCGACTCGCACTTGCCCGGTTTTTTGGTTAGTGATTCCGGTACAGGCGCACTCCTTTCAGGTACTAACTTTACGTAATTATCTTGACCTTGAACTTTACGTAAATATCGTATAGACTTGCGTTATTTGAGTGCTCCAAGCAGAGTGCCCACTCAAGTCCTCAATGGCTTATCATAAGCGTATTTTTATTATATTTTGTCTTAATGATGGAAGCCAAATTTTTCAAAATTTTTACCAAAATAAGTTGGCACTGTTTGCTACAAATACGCAATTATCTTTTAAATATTCGTCAAATATCATTTCATAATGCTAGATTCAGTATATTATCAATATAAGGTACAACTTTTTTGTAAAAAAATATATTAGGTCAACATTTTATCGCGCATATTCAGACTTATGTATATTCAAGTAAGAGTTTTATTTTAGGCTGGTACGTGCAAATAACATAAAATATAATTTAAGAAGTATTTCTATGGGTAAGCATAAATCCAGCAGTAGACATTTCAATACACAGACAGACATACTAATTGCATGCTACATAATATGTATTTCTGGCTAAATAGAGGAATTCTGCAAAGAAATGAAAATAGGTAGCGAATTGAGATTATTTTGAGTTCGTGTTGATTGATGGCATAACACCATCCCCATAGAAATGTTTTGAAGTGAAATATCCACTATTTAGAATATTTAGCGTATACTAACAGGTAATATGATATTCCTGAATGTTTTTTATGTCTCGTCAAGTTGTTTATGCATCATTTTACAATGCACGAAAGTGCACGACGGCATATTCATTTACAATTCGATCTTACGTCAAACTCGCCCGCGACAGCTAGCGACGCAAGACTAAAATGGCCGCAGGTTCTGTCAAGATGACACGCCCCCCGCGGCACAATTGTGATAAGGCCATTTTTTTAGTTCCATTCGTTCTCCTGTTATTTCTTCACCTCCATTTTTATAACACGTAGTTTTCACACTGAGTTACTGAGGGCGATATTTTTTTTAATTTGATTTTGATTCTGATTTTTGAACCGAACGATTGCACACGTGTTTTGTTTTTATTTTAGGCTTAGATTTTAGGGCCCATTCGAAGTTTTTTTGCGCCGATACTTTATTTCTTCTCCTTCCTCACCTCTCTTGACATTCAAAGAAAACTACGATTTTTCTCGCAAAAAAGCTAAGTAACCCAAACAAAGTGAATAAAGGTGAGATTTTCAGATTGTAACCCTGTTTGATGTGTAATCGGTGGCCGAAGAGGGCTGTAGGCACCGCTGCAGGTGACGAAAAGGTAAGGTAAAAATGTTGGAGTGGATTGTGAGATTGGCATCACTCGTTACATCATAGGGTCCTATCGATGCTGCCGCTGGATACAAGGTTCACGAAATATTTAAAGTTTTTATGTTTGAACAAGAGCTGTCAACCTTAGATGAAAAAGAATGGATACGGTACCTCCATACTGATGATAGTTCAAAAGCGTTCCTATTTTTTAAAAAACTCACACACCTATACTTTTACATGCACACCAAACTCTAATACGTAAAGGGTAAAAGAGCAGGACAAAGGTATAAAGAAATGCATCATGCGAAAAAGTGACAAATAGATTCATCTAATCGCGGAAGAATGAAATGAGACAACAATTTCCTTAAATTGAATTGGTTATAGCGTGAGAAAAAGGGATGGTGACATTTGTGACGTCTGGTCGTAGATATAGTGCAAAATTCATCCTAATCCATCATGACACATCAACGATGTGCGCATGCTAAGCCCTTTGACCAGAATGGCGCGTCAAAACTAAATGAAAAATGAAAGTGAAAACGGCAGGGTTGCCAAAAATGATCACAAAAATAAATAACAATATATTGTATGGTGCATTAAAATATTAAGGTTCCTATTTAGTGATAGTGGTCAGAACAAGTAGTACCATGATTGTATAGTTAACAAGGCATCAAATAATCTTTTCGCGAATTTGCAAGCGGGAAAATGAAAAAAATATTAATGGAATCATTCATTAAACCATCGTTATTCTAAGTAAAAATCATCGATATTAAGGATAAATTAATAAAGTCGAATATACACAATTTGTAAATATTGAAATCATAAAATAAAATAAACACAAAGAGGGAATCATTAATGTATTGCAAGTATGGGTCAAACATTGCAAAACAAATAATATTGATTATTCTTGAGTTGTCCATGTTTGCATTTTATGCATTTAAAAATTTCGTTCAATGCGATTTAGATGCTAAAAAATAGTCCAAATAATAGTCAGTACAGTGTTATGTAAAACCTGTTGATGATTATTGCCGTTCGCCGTAAATGTGTGATGGTATTTTGATAAACCACTAAGTTCTTTCTTTTAATTTTTTTTTTTATTTCCTTCAAATAGGTTCAGTTTATTACGCTTTTGTCCTTTTGTGGCGGCTTTAATCCCCGGATTGGTTTTATGTATATGATAAAGTTTTACATTTACATATTTTTCGATAATAGCCCTAAGAAGATGGAGTCTATCATTAAATGTAGCAGATTGAAGGAATGAATACTCATTCAATGACAAAAGGACATTTGAGCCAAGAAACGACTTGAGAATTTTAATCTTTATGGAAACGAGCTGTCTGTCACATGTAAAATTTTGACCATTTTTAAAGGATGTACCTTTTTATCACAGCCTCAGAACTAAGACATATTATACAAACATCCGAAACGACATTATAAAAAATAATAAACAGTACGTAGACTATTGTTTATTGGCAGCCCTACTTGTTTTTAAAATAAAATTTAGTTCAATATATAATACTGAAATGAAAACAAAAATAAAAATCGAACTGACAGTTTAAGTTTGCTTGTGCCAACCCTGTTTGCGCCTTTACAACACATAAAAGGTTTCAGGTCAACTAAACTAAAAATATACTGAATATGCTTGCACTTATACGTGGAATGTGATTCCATTGCTCTTGTTGTCCTTTATGGCGTTATTTCCATATTTTTCAACAACACAAGACGACATTTTGTTGATACTTTGAAATCTCGCCCAACTGAATTCATCACTGACGTCTGACACCGACTGAGAGCATATCGGCTGACTGAGCTTACTTTTGACGGACCGTAAAATTTGTTTAGTCCCCTATCCATTCCTTTTTTATCTAAGCTGTCAACAACATTCTAAACACTACTAAAGGAAGCGTCGCTGCTGCTTCCGCCGAGCCCCCAACTCAGCTCGGTCAATACAGCAGCGCCGGTGATCGGAACTTATTCGTGCGGCGGCAGCGCAGCCAGAGCCTCTATTCCGACTTGTCACCTAAATTGGCGTTTACGCCAAACCCATCGACTAGCGTTTTCAAATGTATGGAGTAATCAATTTTGCGCGCTCAGTGGGCGTGAGTCCGAGTCGTATTGACTTCTAACTCATCGACGCCGTCAATACGTGGACGTTGTCGTATACGCAGACTGCCGTTTTCATACAAATTGGAAGTCCGAGGTTGATTTTGACAGCTTAAAGCAATTAAACCACAGAATAAGTAGTAAACGTTGGTATGGGTTTGACGTTTTTACGTAACTTCAAAGTTCCTTAAACGCCCATTTAGGTTAAGGGTTCTGGTGTTAGTGTAAATGAACTAACTGTACAACTTGTAGTTAGTTCTCTTACAAATTCGAGACGCGCAAAATAGAATGTCCGTTGCACTAAATAGCGGCCCGTGAAGTTATTACGTGTTCTTACTTGACGTTGGACCTCAATAATATCGGCAAACTCGTACATACGCTGCCGCTATACAAAACACTGTTGAAGCAGCTTAGATCGCTTCTCCCGTCCTTCCATACTCGCAGTCCCCTTCCCCCCTGTGCGCCCTCTGTACGCCCCCTGTGTGCCCCATGTGCGCCCCCTGTGCGCCGCGCGGCGGACGGCCGGCCAGTAGTTTTTGGTTAATTGACGCAATTAGAAAGTTTACGACGACAGAAAGTGTGAAAACGGCCAGGTTAGTAATAATTACATATCTAGCCTATTGCCACGTACATGCACATATATATATATATAAAGGTATATATGTGATCAGTTTGTCAACTAACTTTATTTAGCATTGCAGGAAACATTTATCTTTGCTATGAAGGTACACGTAACTGCGCATACATTGGAATTAACCGCTAAGCTAATTTAGTTTAGGTTTCATACAAACATATTATTTACAATATGTGAGATTTTTTGATAACACTGACCACTCAACAAGAGCATGAACTTAGCAAATCCCCCAATGCCAATCAAAAGGAGAATAGGGGGATAATTTGTTGCTAATTAGTTACGGTGTCATTATGGTAGTCAAAAATTTGCCCTTGACCAATATTTATAATGTTCTTTGCGAGCAGTAGTAATCAAAACTAGTTAGTAAGTATAAATGGAAAAAAATACAATGACCAACCTGGCGAAGTTTGTTGTCGGCTCTTCTTTGCCAGAAGTAATCGAACCGACAGGAAAAAAATTACGAATCAGAGTGTGTTAAATACATCTAAGGAGGAAGTAAAGAAACTGATTTTGATTTTGTTGCTCATTTTATTATACATTTTTTTGGGTGTATTTTTCACTTAATATGAACATACACTGTTTTGAATTTGTTTCGGGATTTTTTTTTCTTGATCTTTTTATTACAATTTTTTTTTGGTGCTTGATGGTAATATTTAAGGTGGATGCTTTGCTAAGTTCATATAAAGTTAGCAAAGAACCCAAAAAATATAAATAATATAAAGCAACAAAATCTAAATCACCATAACTAATTAGAAACAAATTATCCACCTAATCGCCTTAGATTGGCAATGGCATGCTCATCCATTCAATCACTTCTGCAAATCACTCTTGACGACGAACTTGTTATTAATATCACGGATCGGCGTCATGCAATATTACCAACTCTATGGCAGGCTTTAATACCCTAAAGACGATAAAAAGGGAAACTAAACATTAAACATTTAAAAACGATTTCCAAAGTCATCAAAAAGTTACGTCCTCGGCGCTACGTGGGCCGAGTGCCGAGCGAGCAGAGCGGAATACAGGGCGCGCACACACCATCACCTCGCAGGCTGTTCGAAGCGAAGCCTCTTTTAATGTACATCGTGATTCCCGTCACACGCATCGTAGACTCTCCCCCCCCTTCACCCCCTCCCGCCGCAATCAGTCGCAGCGGTGTTGGCGCTTTACGTGCTTCGCCTAATGAGCGCTGCTCCCTTTGTGTGATGAATGGTGTGGTAAAATAAATGTCTCTCCGGAAATAGCGTTGCGCACCGACACCCGCGCACCGCACCCGCGGGAGGGGGGGGGGGGAGGGAAGGGATCGCTCCCTCGACCCTCCTCCCCCCCCCGCCCACATCCAGCCGTCAATTATGATGTGATATATTTTCGCAGTTGCGCCCTTACGCTTTTCAGTGCCTGCCGTAACACGGAACCTCCATTTGAACTTTATTGCTTCACTATGCTCGTCCACAGACTTAGGTTTTGTGTACATGAAAAATATTAGTCAAGTGCGAACTGTTTTCGCATGCCCAGGCAACGTGATTTGTGCTTTTATATGGGAGATTTACCTGAGGGTATCTAAGAGGGTTGTGAAAGTCCCGCCCGAGGATTATACGTTTGACACATTTTGCATCTTTTACGGGTAACTAACTTCCAAGAAAGACGACTAAGTTAGGAAATTGACTTACCCTATATTAGAGCCATAATGTGAATTCTCCATGGATGAATTTAATAGCTATTTATATTTATTTTACCATTTGATACCCAAGGATTAATTTTCTTTGTCGAAGCTCTAATAAGGCAAAAGCGGGTAAAAGTCGAAGCAAATTAAAATGAACGTGCATTCAATTTCCGTGTATTTTTATATTTAAATCATCATGCGTTTATAGGTTTTAGGTTATAAGATTTTATTTAAGGGTCCGCGAACACTATCGCTTGACTAAGTTGAAAGACAGAACTGGGTGAGGTTATCAAGATGCCTTTGTATGCGGTAGCTTCATCGGTGGAGAAATTGCAGCTGATGGTATCTAACCTGAATGTGTATTTTCAAACAATGTTTGAAAATAAATGCAAGCAAGGCGAAAGTATCGGTTTTCGAGCGATATGAAGCAGTTGGGTGTAGCTTTGGTATAAATCGTGAATGAGTTAGTGCATCTGGGAAGGATGTATCTGTTCAGGTGATGTAAAGTGTGATATATGGATATTAAAAAAAGAATGAATGCTGGCCTCAGTAGGGTTACCATGGTAATTTAAGTCGCTGGGTGAAAAAGCAAATGGGTGCACCAAATTTGCATATCGTACCATGGTAACCGTTAAACGACTTGTTATTCAGCCAAGTGAACTGAAGCCGGGTACTGAGCCCGGTACGAAATGCGACTAAACGTCAGATTAATCACTTACCTGCATGTCCACCCGGCGAGGTAATTTATGGAGCCCCCAAAGGCGGATTAACTCAACTGATGAAAAACCAGGTGATTACGCCTATAGGCTTGGCTCTAAAATAAGAGGCACTAATCTATTATAAAAGCTGTAGAATTGGGTTCCCGAAAGAATGTTTCCGGAGTGAGTTTAGCGGGCAACTTCCGCCATAGAGGGATAAAAGAGCATTGTCAACCGAAAGAAGATAAAGTGACGAGAATCGAGAAGGTTATTTTGAGGTGGTTTAGACAGGTAGAGCGAAAAAGTGCCGAAAGAATGACAAAACGTATTTACAAAGCTGAAGTGAGTGTAATTGTCCTGCCTGAGCCACCTTGGAGAATTATTGACGAAGTATTTTGTAAAGGTCAGGTGTGCAGAAACCGTGAAAGAATAGCATAATATATGAAAAGACACAACGTTGTAGGTGGAGGAAGCGAATAATTTGCTGTAAGTTCCGTATGGCGCTCTGCCATCTATACCAGTTCGGGGATTATTTTTTTGAAAATGTGATATTTTAAAAAACTCAAAATAACTGGTCGTTATTAAGATTAAGGACTCGCAAAACAGAGTGCATCAAATCCATTGTCTATTAATATATAAATATAGCTGTGTGCAAAGATCCAAAATAACATATCTGACATAACTTGTCGGGACTAACACATGCAAAAGCCCTGGTCAATCCGCAAAAACAGGTTACTGCAAACAAAACAAATTAAGAAACTGGGCATTGGAAATTTCTTCGCGAGGAGAAAGAAACACCTCTTTACATTATATACGTTTGCAGTATCCACCTACTGATGTGATGGGTGACCGTTTTGGCTGCCTATGATTCAAATTAAGTGCATTGTATGATACTAGTTGATATCGTTAATTCCTTCCGGATTGGTATCATCGCATTGAATGAAAAAAGATGGCTGAAGCGGCTATGAGAATTATGTGTGTTTCCATCCAGTTCTATGTAGCCGTTCAATATGGAAATTCCTGCCATGTCAATTCTGCCAACTCAACTAGTTCCCATCAGGTGTGTTGGGCTAGTATCATGACAGTATATGTGGTAGCCATGTAAGTAAGTAAAAAATCTATTTTTACCTTTTTGTATTATATGTGTGAAAAGGAAACAATTAATCGCTCTCCATTTGGGTTTCCGAACGTTCTTCTGAGAGAAATGCGCAAGGCAAGCGTGAAGTAATTTCAGCCTGAAGTAGAAGTATTTACTAGAGAAATCCAATCAACCATTATTAGGCGCCACGCCACCACCGCGCCGCCGCCTCCGCCGCCGCCGCCGCCGCCCGGCCAAGTGTCGCAAACTTGCTCGCTTCGTGAATCACGATTATGTGTGTACGGTAGAAATCTGTTGCGACAGACAACCGTAATACAAACTAGTGTTTTCACCATGTTTTCACTGAATAAATTGCAACAGCGCATCCTTGTCTGCATCCGACACGCCCTTTTCAAAAATAGCCGCCAGCGCTGCACTTCGCTTTGCTTCGCGCGAAAAGTTGACGGAAAATATAATGAATCGGTTGAGGCTATGTTGTTGTTCGTCAACACACCGATTAAAGATTTCTGCAAATTATTCTGTACCTTTGTAGGGTTCCGTACCCAAAGGGTGCAAACGGAAGCCTATTACTAAGCCTACGCTGTCCGTCCGTCCGTCTGTCACAGGGCTGTATCTCATGAATCGACCAGGTAGGAAGCTGAAATTTTCACAGATTATGTAGTATGTATTTATTTTGCCGCTATAACAACAAATAGGTAAAATTATAAAATAATAAAAATTAAAGGGGGGCCCCATACAAAACACGTGTTTTTTTGGGGTAAGCCTTGCACGATGGTACGGAACCCTTCGTGTGCGGGTCCGACTCGCATTTGGCCGGTTTTTTATGTATACCAGCCGTAATGATAATTTAAGAGCTACATTTATGGCATTTCCGAAACATGTGATTGCTTGCCTTAAAAATCCACGGGTGCAAAAATGCATCAAAATCAGAAGACTCATATGTAGAGGAGACTTGATCGAAGTCTCCAAAATACTTACTGCAATCAATACTGACTGCCCCGATTTGAAAAAAAACCTACCTAATACAGACTGACCACTCAGATAATAAGTTGTATGCAGTAGTATGTTGTATGATTTTGTATGGTGTTGTATGATGTTGTAGGGCGTTTTGTAGTGTTGTATGGTATTTTATGATTTGGTATGGAGATGCATCATGTATATATGGTGTTCAATGATGTTGTATGGCGTTTTATGGTATGGTATGGGGTTGTTTGCTTTTGTATGTTGTTGTATAGTATTATATTAAGTTGTACGATGGATGTTGCATGGTCTTGGTTGCTATTGTGTGGAATAATATGGACTTTAGGGTATTGTTAGATGGTGTAAGGAGTTGTATGCTGTGTTATGGTTGCATGGCTGTGTATGGTGCTGTATGGAGTTATTTTTGTAAGATGTTTTAGTGTCGTATGTGCTTGTATTTTATTGTTAAGTTTTGGTGTTTTTGCTTTTAACTAAGCCCCAGCCACATAACAATATTTATACACAATACAATACGTCTGGTTATGCAGCAGAATTTACCCGGGTGTGGAAGGGGAAAATTGGTTGGAGGGCGGAGGCGCGTGGAGGCGGGAGTACTATCTCCAGGAAGTTGGCAAGAATGCGAGATGTTAGGAGCGGCGGCGGCTGCCGGGAATTCAGAAGTTGAGGTAACCGCGGCGGCGCCCCCCCCCCCCCTCGCACCGCGCCCGCCGTCGCGTCGCGCCGCTCGCAGCTTGCTATTTCACGCAAAAATATGCAAATGAAGATGCTAAGCATTTTCCGACCGATTATCGCTATTCTCTGGGCTCCCCATTCCTTGTTTTCTTTGTAGTTCATAAATGTTTCCATTGGCTGAATGAACCAAGCGAGATGATATAATCTTCTCAAGCTTCTCAAAGCGATTTTCTTGTCTGAAAGATTCCTGATTCTTGAGCACGAAATTCCAAAAATAGGACGACAAACAGAATAATGTATTCAGACAGATTTCAGAGGTTTCATTAATTAATAAGAATTCACTAAATACTTTTATGTTATATTTATATTGAAGCAGTTTTTTTAATGTATCAAGTGGGGTGTAATCGAATGATATTTCATATGATGATTGGAAACGTATTCTAATACTCTCCTTAAGGTGGCCCAACCCGCTCAACTCCCCATACAAACGGGGAAAGAAGATCACGCCCATATTTCATATCAAAGATCCCAAAATTTTGCTCAAAAGAGCTTTATTTGATCAAACTAGATGTCTGGTGATCGTTGGCATTGTAAAATTGTGTTTGATTTCTAAGTTATAAGGTCCGAATGTTCGAATTTTTCGCGCGTTTTATACAATATTTTTAGTGGTTTATTACGCAATGATAAAGTAGGAAAATCCTAAAAAGATTAGTCATCAGACATAGCTTATTTAATCAAGATTTATAATCTATTTGGTTTTTGTTAAATTTTTGACTACAGCGGTCGTGGTTTAGTGTTAGCTATAAGTCGTTTTTAAATCAAAATTTTCGTAAATCTTACCTAATCATACACTATGCACATTGTTTTTTTGTGGACATGTTGCATCTTCCTCATCACGGAGCCTGCCTTTTTCTTTGAAACAGAGAAGGTCCCAGAGTGCAATAGCACGGTTTTGTACAGTGCCCGCGAATGAGTTAGTCCCGCCGGGTTGGGCCACCTTAAGAGGATAATGAGGTGATCGAGCTCCATACAATGGCTTCATGTCTGTTTCTTCAGTAAATTTACAACTTACTACATTTCAAGAGGCTTATATCATGGATGCACTGAAAAACAAAATATGTTCAACTATTTTCTGTTTTAGCACATTTAAAATTCAGTCATTTATGGTAAAGTATTTCTCATTACTATCCATTTAAGTATCTATTAATGAGCCAAAACAATCGTATTAAACAGTTATTTTAACAGATTGAACCGATTGGTGAAAATGACACGTGTGACTGATCAGTAAACGGGAAACTGATTGAACATTCTACTGATTATAAATTAGGCGTGCAACTGTCTAGTTTCGAAAGGTACAAGAATTTTAAAAATGTTAAAAGATTGGACGGTACGTTTTCACTGAATATAAGACCGAATTTAGAATGGAATAAAATACTAAAGCTACAAAACAGTTATGGAGACAGTAAAACAAAACAGTTATTGCACACGTTTAAAAGATACAGTAACATTCAATGTTTAAACCGAATCATTTTCAAACAGTTAGAGTAACCGATTAACTTAGTTGGGTCTATTTTAACGTTGCATGCAAGATGGTTGCTATTATTAGAATTACAGTTAGATTCACTGTTTTTTTTTCAGTGTATCAGATAAATTTAACAACAAGCAAGCAAAAAGTACAGACGTAGGCTCTTAGTTCATTTATTTAATGTGCTAAATTTCAGAAAAATATTTCTTAATCTGAATGAGGAAACAGGCACGAGTCATTGTATGGAACTCTATCACCTCATTATCTTTTTAATTTCTGTTGATTTCATAATCGATTCCGATAAATCTTTGGGCGCGACAGCATCCAAATACCATGGCACCACTGCGGAACCCTTGGCTCGTGAATTCAAACTCGGACAGGCATTTTATTTAATACACGGTGCGATCCTTTATATTCCCGTTTTCCATTAGAGAAAGCATTCGGGGAGGATCTCTTATCTCGGATATTGATTTCACTCCGTTTCATTAATTCATAATCGCCATCCGCGTATCTTTTCACGGGCTCTGCAGTTAATGAACAGCGAGGAGTGAGTTTTTTTTATTTTCCCGTTATACTGTTCAGGTTAGGTAGTACTGTAGTAAATATACTTTTTCGTACTAAGCAGGTACGTCGCTTATTCCAAGGAATGTGATATGTATGGTATGTTTTGCTGGTTCGAGTCCAGCTGTAGTCCACCTGTATGTAGTGTAGTGCAAAAGTAGTTCCTTTTACTGGGATGCTTCTTCAATTAATGTGTCCTTGCTTCACGGTCGATTATACATACGTACATATCACATTCCTGCGTAGTACTGTGTTCAGCGGATGATACATAATCAGTCCGCCTCGCTGTCTACCCGTATCCTACATCGAATTTTATGAAATAAAATTTACAGCATCATTGTATTTCACACGGCGATGTATTTGCGTTCGTTGTTCGCAATAACCTAGGTTAGGTTAGGTTAGGTTCTCTTGATTGGCGCTGCGCGTGCCCGGCTGACACCGACTAAAAAAATAACAGAAATCGTAACTACAAAAATAGAAATAATTTTTTACTTTTTAGTGCTTTTTCTTTGAAGTCGGTTAATTTTTTAGTAATTTTTTTTTTTTAGTGAATCTGAAGTACACTTACTAATTTGTACACGTCAAATCACCGAAATCGGTTGGCTTTATATTGAGTTATTCGTCCATTTGTCGCGCACATCTTAATACAATTTTAAGACTTTTATGATTTTCTCGTGGATATCATTGTCAGAACTTAACCAAATTAAAATGGGACCACTTGGGAAGCACTAGCTATCATTTAAAAAAATAATCATCAAAATCGGTTCACCCAGGCAAAAGTTATGAGGTAACAAACATAAAAAAAAAAACCTTACAGACGAATTGATAACCTCCTCCTTTTTTTGAAGTCGGTTAAAAAGGCGTTCCAGAGCAATTATTAGTACAAAAAATGTTTAGGTCCGACAATTTACAATTTACTAGAAAATACAGTTTTCTTATCTAAGTGGGTATGACCGCTCATGGTATTGTTAGCCTAACACACTGCCTCCCCGTGCCATTCTAGGGCCTTTCGAGGTTACAATAAATCGCATTCATAGCTAAATGCTTTATTAAACTCAGAAAGATAAAGAATCTGGTCCATGGTTGGGGAGCGGACTGAACTCATGAAAGGCTCAACGAGATGTAGAATTTTATGTATACTTATATATGTATATGTATTAGTTTATTACTTTAAAGATATTAAAATATGTATTAAGGTGTAAATTATTGTTTATGTATGTGTATGAATATATATATTGGTTTCTGTCACCCTTTACGCATTACGTATTACCTACATTTTCTTTTTCAATTCTTATCCTCATCACCCCCAAAGGTTGACTGGAAGAAATCACTTTTAGTGATAAGTCCGCCTTTGTGCAGTTTGGCTCTGTTAGATTTAATTGTTCTGTAAATAGTTTTTAATGTAATTTGCACAATAAAGAATTTCTTTCTTTCTTTCTTTCATTTTCACGACTCAACATCACTCTGCAGTGGTCCGCAGACGACTGAGTCGCATTGGCCCTAAAACGAGAATTTTAGGGCCAACGTACTGGTGCCATTAGGCGTGCGCGTTGACCGGGTCCTTACGAAGTAATATATAAGTCAATGATTTAAAGCGAACATGTTTGGACATGTCATTTTTTGTTTTTCGCCGTGAGTGTGAACCTTGCGACTGAAATTAATCTCGCCTGCCCCTCTCCCCCCCCTCCCTCCGAGCCCGCTGCGCCCTCCCCCCCGCCCGCTGCAACCTTGGCGGAGTTCACAGCCCGGGGCGCGCAGTTTGGGCGCGTCCCGCCCGCTCGCGCGGCGGAAGGCAGGCGCAGGCATCAGTCATGTTATCTCTTATCGAAAGTTATCGAACACCCATTAGTCTGGCTCGTGTTATCCTGGTGATTAAGGCAGCCTACTATACGTGACTACCATGTGTAGTGTGGCATGTGTCGAAAGCGCGATATCGTTACCAAAATCAATTCATCCAAAACACAATAAACTTGAATACGTAAGCTCAAGCTCACATTGTTTTAATTATAGGCTTATGAAGTTAATGGGCTTATGTAACTTCCATGTGAAATGCTCATTGAGCCTTTCATGAGTTCAGTCCGCTCCCCAACCATGGACCAGATTCTTTATCTTTCTGAGTTTAATAAAGCATTTAGCTATGAATGCGATTTATTGTAACCTCGAAAGGCCCTAGAATGGCACGGGGAGGCAGTGTGTTAGGCTAACAATACCATGAGCGGTCATACCCACTTAGATAAGAAAACTGTATTTTCTAGTAAATTGTAAATTGTCGGACCTAAACATTTTTTGTACTAATAATTGCTCTGGAACGCCTTTTTAACCGACTTCAAAAAAAGGAGGAGGTTATCAATTCGTCTGTAAGGTTTTTTTTTTTATGTTTGTTACCTCATAACTTTTGCCTGGGTGAACCGATTTTGATGATTATTTTTTTAAATGATAGCTAGTGCTTCCCAAGTGGTCCCATTTGGTTAAGTTCTGACAATGATATCCATGAGAAAATCATAAAAGTCTTAAAATTGTATTAAGATGTGCGATAACGCCAACCGATTTCGGTGATTTGACGTGTACAAATTAGTAAGTGTACTTCAGATTCACTAAAAAAAAAAAATTAACTAAAAAATTAACCGACTTCAAAGAAAAAGCACTAAAAAGTAAAAAATAATTTCTATTTTTGTAGTTACGATTTCTGTTATTTTTTTAGTCGGTGTCAGCCGGGCACGCGCAGCGCCAATCAAGAGAACCTAACCTAACCTAACCTAGGTTATTGCGAACAACGAACGCAAATACATCGCCGTGTGAAATACAATGATGCTGTAAATTTTATTTCATAAAATGCGATGTAGGATACGGGTAGACAGCGAGGCGGACTGATTATGTATCATCCGCTGAACACAGTACTACGCAGGAATGTGATATGTACGTATGTATAATCGACCGTGAAGCAAGGACACATTAATTGAAGAAGCATCCCAGTAAAAGGAACTACTTTTGCACTACACTACAGGTGGACTACAGCTGGACTCGAACCAGCAAAACATACCATACATATCACATTCCTTGGAATAAGCGACGTACCTGCTTAGTACGAAAAAGTATATTTACTACAGTACTACCTAACCTGAACAGTATAACGGGAAAATAAAAAAAACTCACTCCTCGCTGATATTAACTGCAGAGCACGTGAAAATATACGCGGATGGCGATTATGAATTAATGAAACGGAGTGAAATCAATATCCGAGATAAGAGATCCTCCCCGAATGCTTTCTCTAATGGAAAACGGGAATATAAAGGATCGCACCGTGTATTAAATAAAATGCCTGTCCGAGTTTGAATTCACGAGCCAAGGGTTCCGCAGTGGTGCCATGGTATTTGGATGCTGTCGCGCCCAAAGATTTATCGGAATCGATTATGAAATCAACAGAAATTAAAAAGATAATGAGGTGATAGAGTTTCATACAATGACTCGTGCCTGTTTCCTCATTCAGATTAAGAAATATTTTTCTGAAATTTAGCACATTAAATAAATGAACTAAGAGCCTACGTCTGTACTTTTTGCTTGCTTGTTGTTAAATTTATCTGATACACTGAAAAAAAAAAACAGTGAATCTAACTGTAATTCTAATAATAGCAACCATCTTGCATGCAAAGTTAAAATAGACCCAACTAAGTTAATCGGTTACTCTAACTGTTTGAAAACGATTCGGTTTAAACATTGAATGTTACTGTATCTTTTAAACGTGTGCAATAACTGGTTTGTTTTACTGTCTCCATAACTGTTTTGTAGCTTTAGTATTTTATTCCATTCTAAATTCGGTCTTATATTCAGTGAAAACGTACCGTCCAATCTTTTAACATTTTTAAAATTCTTGTACCTTTCGAAACTAGACAGTTGCACGCCTAATTTATAATCAGTAGAATGTTCAATCAGTTTCCCGTTTACTGATCAGTCACACGTGTCATTTTCACCAATCGGTTCAATCTGTTAAAATAACTGTTTAATACGATTGTTTTGGCTCATTAATAGATACTTAAATGGATAGTAATGAGAAATACTTTACCATAAATGACTGAATTTTAAATGTGCTAAAACAGAAAATAGTTGAACATATTTTGTTTTTCAGTGCATCCATGATATAAGCCTCTTGAAATGTAGTAAGTTGTAAATTTAGTGAAGAAACAGACATGAAGCCATTGTATGGAGCTCGATCACCTCATTATCCTCTTAAGGTGGCCCAACCCGGCGGGACTAACTCATTCGCGGGCACTGTACAAAACCGTGCTATTGCACTCTGGGACCTTCTCTGTTTCAAAGAAAAAGGCAGGCTCCGTGATGAGGAAGATGCAACATGTCCACAAAAAAACAATGTGCATAGTGTATGATTAGGTAAGATTTACGAAAATTTTGATTTAAAAACGACTTATAGCTAACACTAAACCACGACCGCTGTAGTCAAAAATTTAACAAAAACCAAATAGATTATAAATCTTGATTAAATAAGCTATGTCTGATGACTAATCTTTTTAGGATTTTCCTACTTTATCATTGCGTAATAAACCACTAAAAATATTGTATAAAACGCGCGAAAAATTCGAACATTCGGACCTTATAACTTAGAAATCAAACACAATTTTACAATGCCAACGATCACCAGACATCTAGTTTGATCAAATAAAGCTCTTTTGAGCAAAATTTTGGGATCTTTGATATGAAATATGGGCGTGATCTTCTTTCCCCGTTTGTATGGGGAGTTGAGCGGGTTGGGCCACCTTAAGGAGAGTATTAGAATACGTTTCCAATCATAAAAATTTAAAAAAGTGCAAAAAAAAAATATTCTTGCGAAACTCGCAAATTCGAACGAACCGCAAGAACCGACCACCTAGCACCTTCCATCTAACAGGATCCGTTCGCTTGAGTATATATATGGCGGGGAAAGACAGTGTAGGTATTCTATGCTACAGTTTCGTTTACTCAAAATAAAAACATATGAAATATTCACTTAATTGAGAATACATACAATACAGTAAAGTTAACCAACAGCGGGAGTTTAAATAAAAGCTAGTTTTAAAAATGTTTTTTATTGTTATTTTATTATTTGTAAGTGCACACCAAAAGAGGTCTTTGTCAATGATCAGTCCAAGTTACATTTCGTGGTCCTAATATTTTGGGGAAATGTTACTTAATATATTCTTAGTTTGCTATTTGGTTATTACCGTTGATTTTCGAATGGTAATTTTTTATACCTCCAAACAAAATTTTATTCTGAAAACCTAAATTCATAAACAATTATGAGTGACCTACGTTTTAATACTCGTGCAGCATCATGCATAGTAGATTATCGAAATATTATATGTGTTTTAAATGGATTTTACGAAACAAAACCTGTTGAAACCATGTTTTAAAGTTGGATCGCCAATTATGAATAAGGCTGAAAATTACCAAGAGACTGGTGTTTTAGACAAAAATAAAATTAATAAGTGTTGAATTGTGAAAATTTTATGAATATACATGCGACTGCCCACTAGTCGTGGGCGTTTCCACTGGTCTTCGAAAACGTTTGTAACTGTTAT
The DNA here is from genome assembly GCA_946894095.1 of Incurvaria masculella. NCBI lineage: Eukaryota > Metazoa > Arthropoda > Insecta > Lepidoptera > Incurvariidae > Incurvaria > Incurvaria masculella. The sequence goes on from OX335647.2 coordinate 12,360,792, forward strand.
TGCTACTGCCGATAGCCGTTTGCGGAAACTGTTGCAAAAAGGAATAAAAAAAAAACTCCCTTTTGTTTTGCTGGACATGAATGGGTATAATGACATCTAACACGATTGCAGTGAACTGTATTCTCAACAAAAATCAAAATCAAGAAAGAGGTCTGTTACTATGTAGTTATCGCAAACAATTAAGAAGTCAGACAAAACTTTTTGTTCTCGACAAAATAATCCCCAGAAATAATATAACACAAATGATAAATAAACATAATTATCATTTATTTTATATGCCTATTAGCATTTAGAAATACTGATCGTTGGACTTTTTCTGTAAGCAAACCACAACGGCGGTCGTTAACAATGTAGCCCCTCTTCGACTACAGTGCGCACTGCGCGCGCGCATTACAGTTTTGGCGGTAACCGGCGGCGGTAAAGAGTCGCCGGCTACAAGCCGCAACGAAGTAATTATTAGTATTACTAACTATTACTCGTAACTCCAGTTACGAGAGTCGCCGGCTCCAAGCCTCCACCGACGCTATTGCCGCCCGCCATTGCGCGAGCGAGACAGTCGCGGCTGGCGGGTCGTGGCGTCTAGACGGCTCGCAACCTACGGGCTTTCGTGCGCTACAAGACATTTGTAGCGGCCATACTGCTCGGCGTACAATGAATACTTCGTTTTTACCAATATATAAGTCAATGGTTTTTACACTAGTAACAGTTATACGAACCCATTTCTCATTTCTCGTCCCACGACTACTGTCCACGGTTCTGCTCGCGCGAAAGTCTGTTTTTAACCGACTTCGAAAAAAAAGGAGGTTCTCAATTCGTCGGAATCTTTTTTTGTTAAAATAAATGTATTTAAGTTTTTTAGTACTTTTTTACTACAACTCTACGAATATAATTTAAATAACGCTTATAGTCTTGCAAATATGATCGATTAGTGAGGTTAATTGTTTTTACAATTTCGTATTATAACCTCAAGTGTATCCGCATGAAATGAATGATTTCACTTTCCATAGCACAAACTGCTCGATACAAAAAAAAATCATCAAAATAGGCCTATTTTTTCACATTTCCTGTTATTTCTTCCCGAGTTGCTTCCAAGTGATGTAATGGTATGGTTTTAAATATTTTTTTAAAAGAAAGGATGTCTGAAGGACGCCGTGCGTTACGCCAGTTGTGACGTATGGTTAAGTAAATGCCATGCGGATATCAGTCAGTGAGCGGGGCCGGGTCCTCAACCATACGTCACACGATGGGTACTAATTCTGTCTAACCAAATCAAAACCAGATACATTAAATTAATGCACCACGTATTATGAATGATTAAATATATACAAACAGAAAGAACAACCAATGTTCTAGGATGAGCATAAACACAAAAAGATAGAAGTAAGTAAAGAACACAGAAATGTATATTCCGATTTCTATGGTAAAGAAATGGAGAAGGGTTTCTAATTGGACCCCCTAATACGAACGACGGCACTGAGAAGTCTTAGGCGCACTGACTCTAAAGCCGGAAAAAACAAGTTTCGAAGTTCTGTTTTCCATCCATGGTAATGAAGGTAGTGCCATTGCAGGATCCATTTAAAATGATCACCCATCCAGATACCAACCGCCAAGAACGTTAAAGCCAACCGCGCTCAGAAGTGCTTACCCAGCTTATCGAATCGCGAGGCGTCGCACCACTGGGCTACCGAGGCTGACACGAAATAAAAGTTACACTAAATAAAATAAAAAGTTCGCATGGATCATATCGATGCATGGAACCATATTCAGTTCAAAAATAAAAGACACTATGCGCATGCATTGCATTTTCTTTCGTTTTATAATGATTACCATTGTATCCGCATGAAATGAATGATTTCACTTTCCATAGCACAAACTGCTCGATACAAAAAAAATCATCAAAATAGGCCTATTTTTTCACATTTCCTGTTATTTCTTCCCGAGTTTCTTCCAAGTGATGTAATGGTATGGTTTTAAATATTTTTTTAAAAGAAAGGATGTCTGAAGGACGCCGTGCGTTACGCCAGTTGTGACGTATGGTTAAGTAAATGCCATGCGGATATCAGTCAGTGAGCGGGGCCGGGTCCTCAACCATACGTCACACGATGGGTACTAATTCTGTCTAACCAAATCAAAACCAGATACATTAAATTAATGCACCACGTATTATGAATGATTAAATATATACAAACAGAAAGAACAACCAATGTTCTAGGATGAGCATAAACACAAAAAGATAGAAGTAAGTAAAGAACACAGAAATGTATATTCCGATTTCTATGGTAAAGAAATGGAGAAGGGTTTCTAATTGGGCCCCCTAATACGAACGACGGCACTGAGAAGTCTTAGGCGCACTGACTCTAAAGCCGGAAAAAACAAGTTTCGATGCGGTACCCAGTGTTGATGATGTCTGGAGTACGTGGTTGGGCGGCGAACGGCGCCTGCCCCCGCGCGGCGAAGTTCGAGCGGCTGGGTCCCCTCAACTGTGGACGCACCGCACCACAGGGCTTGTCGATGGAGGACCCCACTCGGACTCAGGACAATGGCGCCTGCCCCCGAGCAGCGAAGCTCGAGCGGCTCGGTGTCTCCTCAGCGGTTGGCGGAGCCCACTCCAAGGAGCACGGGGTGGGCGCCTAAGACACGGAGGATGCGGTTGTGCTCCACCGAGCCAGCCCGAAAGCGGCGACGCCGAGACCCCGGGACGCGCCTGGCGTTGGTCGCGGCGGTCGGCGTTCTCTCGCGGCGAGATGCTCTCGCGCCTGGCGGGTGATGAACAAGATGCCTGCCGTCGTGGTCCTCTCCCATTGGCTCTGTATAATCGCTAGGCGCGCGCTCATGATGGAGACAGCCTCTTTTGATTGCTGAGTGGTAGAAAGAGACGGTACTAATGTTCGTGGTTTGTTGTTTTGTTTCTAGAATAATGTTGACCGTTGGTTTCTTGAAACGTGTATTTTTCCATTAAGTAGATAGCTATAAATGTCCATTGTGAGTATGCATAGGCACTGACATCGTTCTGAAGGCTACCGTAAGTGTAGTTAAAGAAATATATGACATACGTATATTGATATTGCCTAAAAATGCAAAGAATAAAGTAACGTATATTACAATGGTAATCATTATAAAACGAAAGAAAATGCAATGCATGCGCATAGTGTCTTTTATTTTTGAACTGAATATGGTTCCATGCATCGATATGATCCATGCGAACTTTTTATTTTATTTAGTGTAACTTTTATTTCGTGTCAGCCTCGGTAGCCCAGTGGTGCGACGCCTCGCGATTCGATAAGCTGGGTAAGCACTTCTGAGCGCGGTTGGCTTTAACGTTCTTGGCGGTTGGTATCTGGATGGGTGATCATTTTAAATGGATCCTGCAATGGCACTACCTTCATTACCATGGATGGAAAACAGAACTTCGAAACTTGTTTTTTCCGGCTTTAGAGTCAGTGCGCCTAAGACTTCTCAGTGCCGTCGTTCGTATTAGGGGGTCCAATTAGAAACCCTTCTCCATTTCTTTACCATAGAAATCGGAATATACATTTCTGTGTTCTTTACTTACTTCTATCTTTTTGTGTTTATGCTCATCCTAGAACATTGGTTGTTCTTTCTGTTTGTATATATTTAATCATTCATAATACGTGGTGCATTAATTTAATGTATCTGGTTTTGATTTGGTTAGACAGAATTAGTACCCATCGTGTGACGTATGGTTGAGGACCCGGCCCCGCTCACTGACTGATATCCGCATGGCATTTACTTAACCATACGTCACAACTGGCGTAACGCACGGCGTCCTTCAGACATCCTTTCTTTTAAAAAAATATTTAAAACCATACCATTACATCACTTGGAAGCAACTCGGGAAGAAATAACAGGAAATGTGAAAAAATAGGCCTATTTTGATGATTTTTTTTTGTATCGAGCAGTTTGTGCTATGGAAAGTGAAATCATTCATTTCATGCGGATACACTTGAGGTTATAATACGAAATTGTAAAAACAATTAACCTCACTAATCGATCATATTTGCAAGACTATAAGCGTTATTTAAATTATATTCGTAGAGTTGTAGTAAAAAAGTACTAAAAAACTTAAATACATTTATTTTAACAAAAAAAGATTCCGACGAATTGAGAACCTCCTTTTTTTTCGAAGTCGGTTAAAAACAGACTTTCGCGCGAGCAGAACCGTGGACAGTAGTCGTGGGACGAGAAATGAGAAATGGGTTCGTATAACTGTTACTAGTGTAAAAACCATTGACTTATATATTGGTAAAAACGAAGTATTCATTGTACGCCGAGCAGTATGGCCGCTACAAATGTCTTGTAGCGCACGAAAGCCCGTAGGTTGCGAGCCGTCTAGACGCCACGACCCGCCAGCCGCGACTGTCTCGCTCGCGCAATGGCGGGCGGCAATATCGTCGGTGGAGGCTTGGAGCCGGCGACTCTCGTAACTGGAGTTACGAGTAATAGTTAGTAATACTAATAATTACTTCGTTGCGGCTTGTAGCCGGCGACTCTTTACCGCCGCCGGTTACCGCCAAAACTGTAATGCGCGCGCGCAGTGCGCACTGTAGTCGAAGAGGGGCTACATTGTTAACGACCGCCGTTGTGGTTTGCTTACAGAAAAAGTCCAACGATCAGTATTTCTAAATGCTAATAGGCATATAAAATAAATGATAATTATGTTTATTTATCATTTGTGTTATATTATTTCTGGGGATTATTTTGTCGAGAACAAAAAGTTTTGTCTGACTTCTTAATTGTTTGCGATAACTACATAGTAACAGACCTCTTTCTTGATTTTGATTTTTGTTGAGAATACAGTTCACTGCAATCGTGTTAGATGTCATTATACCCATTCATGTCCAGCAAAACAAAAGGGAGTTTTTTTTTTATTCCTTTTTGCAACAGTTTCCGCAAACGGCTATCGGCAGTAGCAATAACAGTTACAAACGTTTTCGAAGACCAGTGGAAACGCCCACGACTAGTGGGCAGTCGCATGTATATTCATAAAATTTTCACAATTCAACACTTATTAATTTTATTTTTGTCTAAAACACCAGTCTCTTGGTAATTTTCAGCCTTATTCATAATTGGCGATCCAACTTTAAAACATGGTTTCAACAGGTTTTGTTTCGTAAAATCCATTTAAAACACATATAATATTTCGATAATCTACTATGCATGATGCTGCACGAGTATTAAAACGTAGGTCACTCATAATTGTTTATGAATTTAGGTTTTCAGAATAAAATTTTGTTTGGAGGTATAAAAAATTACCATTCGAAAATCAACGGTAATAACCAAATAGCAAACTAAGAATATATTAAGTAACATTTCCCCAAAATATTAGGACCACGAAATGTAACTTGGACTGATCATTGACAAAGACCTCTTTTGGTGTGCACTTACAAATAATAAAATAACAATAAAAAACATTTTTAAAACTAGCTTTTATTTAAACTCCCGCTGTTGGTTAACTTTACTGTATTGTATGTATTCTCAATTAAGTGAATATTTCATATGTTTTTATTTTGAGTAACCGAAACTGTAGCATAGAATACCTACACTGTCTTTCCCCGCCATATATATACTCAAGCGAACGGATCCTGTTAGATGGAAGGTGCTAGTACATATACATATATTGTTAACTAGCTGCGGTACCCGGCTCCGCTCGGGCTGAATTATTTCATGGATAAAAAGTTGACCAAAAGGCTGGTCCAAGACCAAATTTTATCAAGATCGTAAAAAATAATGAGAAACATCAAATAATTCCCATTAAGAGCTTCGGAAACATTTAATGGCCTTTTAAAAAAATACAAAAAATAAAAGCATGTGTCGCCAGAACCTTTATGCACTTTCACTGCAATATTACATAACTAGTAAGTAAGTAACTAAGGGATCCTAGGTTTTAAGTGGACTCCAAACCACAGCCAGACTCAACATCGAAAACGGTAACCCACCCCGAACCTTACTGCTCCCAGAGATGCTATACGTTGATAAAATACGCATATAAATCGGGTGAGTGGTTGGCAAGTTATAAGAAATTAACACTCACTATACACTACACGCCTATACGTTTTGAGTAGAATAGGGTTATTGGATCTCAAGTATCAGCATTTTATCCCACTAGTGAATTGGCGTGATGCCAAGTAGGTAGTCCTAAAGTTGCGGGAAATACCAAGCCATACTCGGGTACAATTAGCATTGAAATCGGATAAGTGGTAGCAAATGCCTACATATTACCGATTGATGATCCATCCCTAACTTTATATCTTTTAAACTAATATTTTGTGTAACCGAAAAGTAACTTTGGGATTTTTGTAGCTGGAGGTGGTGGAAAATGGCGATAGTAGTGTAAAAGAAAAAATAAATCTAATATTGAATGCAAAAGGTAAGTGACAAATGTATCTGAATAAGGATTAATAATGAATTATAGAAAAAAGATTTCTATTAGTTAAATGGTTCCGTAGTTTAGAAAAGTAAGCGCCACCGCCGCCCCCCCCCCCCCCCCCCCTTACTCCCAGCGCCGCTGGACCACATGGAGCATTCCGGTTTGTATGACAGCTAACTACATCTTAGCGTAAGCGGAACTGAATAATATTTAGTCTATCCTAATTCCCGGATAGTTACGCGTACTAAGTTTCATCTAATTCGGATGATTGGTTTAAGAGTTATGGAGGAACATATATACAGAAATAATTTCTAAAAATCTTCAATTTAGTTTTAGTATCATACGTAGAGTCTACAAACGCAGTATCTGATAAAACAAAGCAACTTTACAGATTTATTATTAGTATAGATAGATATATAGGTATGTAAATTTTTGACAAATAAATTATTATGACTATGTTTTCGGATAGACAGTTTATAAATCGCTTACTTGTTTAAGTCGATGTTTCGTCCACCTCATTTATAACACTGTCTATCCGAAAACATTTTAATAATAATGTGTAACAACTGTGAAAGTCTAAATAAACAAATAAATAAATGCTGCTTTTCTTGGCTTCGCACATTGCACGCACAAAAAAGAACTTCTTGAAAAGTAGGATGAGGAGAAAATAAGTGTGAAATACAGAACAACAGAGAAGCCTCGAACGTATCGCTAAAAGAATGAGCGTCAAATTCGCTACGTTAAGGTGGCCGAACCCGGCGGCACTAACTCATTCGCGGGCACTGTATAAAACCGTGCTGTTGCGCTCTAGGACCTTCTCTGTTTCAAATAATAAGACAGGCACCGTGATGAGAAAGATGCAACATGTCCACAAAAAAGACAATGTGCATAGTGTATGATTTGGTAAGATTTACGAAAATTTTAATTTCAAAACGACTTATAGCTAAAAGTAAACCACGACCGCTGTAGTAAAAAATCTAACAAAAACCAAATAGATCATAAATCTTGATTAAATAAGCTATGTCTGATGACTAATATTTTTTCGTTGTTCTTACTTTATCATTGCGTAATCCACCTCCAAAGTTATTGTAAAAACGCGCGAAAAATTCGAACTTTCGGGCCTTATAACTTAGAAAACAAACACAATTTTACAATGCCAATGGTCATCACACATCTAGTTCGATCAAATAAAGCTATTTTGAGTAAAATTTTAGATCTCTGACAAGAAATATGGTCGTGATCTTCTTTCCCCTTTTGTATGGGGAGATGAGCGGGATGGGCCACCTTTGTGGTCGCAAAGAACTTAGGTGTATTGTCAAGGTAGGTACTTACGGCGTCAAAAGAATATTATGAATAGGCTAATTGTGCGATTTGGACATGGACGATAATTTAAGTAGACACAATGGGTAGATAATTTTACGAGATGAGCACTCTTGTACTCGTACGAGTAGGTAGTCGTGCAGCGACAAATGCCGATGCAAAACAAACGGCGCAACTGTCATGAAACTGAAATCGGCAGTGCAATTACGAAGCACAAAATTGGGTGTAGGTTGCTGTACTTACAGCAATATGACAGCTTTTGCGATTACGAAATCGATGCATTCTCAAATGGTGCAGCACTCAGCGCTACCCGCAGCAATTAGGTCAACTCCATACATTTCGCGTCGAATCGGTACTACGAAACGGCAAAGAACTGTCAAATGCGGGGAGGTAAACGCCTATTTCGTCTGCTCGTCTAGTCAAGTACCTCAAAAGTTGACCTATTGTCGACACAGATTGGTCCGTGTTGGATGTAGATGGATGAAAAACGGCTTCGTAATCGCGCTTTAGAAATGACGGGGGCGCACCTACATGTACCGCGGCACCATCCTCAAATTTTGCGTAATCGCACTGCGGGGCAGGACAGAACAAGGCCTTGGCTTGGGGCAAAATTTAGGAGTTCTGATTTACTAAAGCAGAGTTCTTGATCTCGATCAATTTCAATAATATTTGTCTTTCAGATACCCATCTCATAGAGTAATTATGACCCATGCGTATATTTTGCATTTAACTAGTTTAGATTTTCATGTTGGTATAGTAGATTCGTTATAACAAAACACAAAACGGCAACCAACTTAAACTTATATGATGAATTGATTTGTCCCAAACTCATGGTTTGGTTGCATCTATCCCAATTTTCAGAAATTCGGGACAATTTGAAACATTTCTTTAGCCTCAACGGCTCGAAAAAGCGGGAATAATCCCGCTTTTTCGGGACGTATGTATAAGTCCACTCTAGCAAAGACTCTAGTCGCTAGTTGGCATACATATTTATGCTCGCTTATTGATATAAATGATCGTTCCGTGATCCAATCAATCGTTTAGTTTTAAGTTGCGGCTGAATAAAACATGTGTAAGACCTTCACCTCAGCGAGCCCCTAAAATCTAATAAAAGAAAATTATTCCGTAAAACTTTTCAAACAATCTTGAAAAGAGGTGAAGTGAAATTGATGAGCTATTTTTTTAATAATGCTGTTTTTCCTTCACAAAACAGAATATTTATTCTTCGATCTTCACCACTGGACGACTCTAAGATTTGTTAGGTAGATTTAACAAAATGTCTTCATACTAGGTTACTATTGCTACGAAAGCACTACGCATCAAAGTTTTTTTAAAAAATCGACAGTAGGTATAATATATACAATTTTTTAAATAAATACTTAACAAGTTACTTTAAATACGTATGTGCTTTTTGACAGCAAAGTTAAAATGTGATAGAAAAGACACTGACCTTTCAGCCTTCAGAGGCTACCAGCGCGAAGACGGCAACGGCTGCAGCGGCGGCGTGCACCCGAGGATGTCACAAATCACAGATCGCTAACGGTCCACTCAAAACCAGTCACAGTCACGATAAACGTTCCCAAAAGCTAGAGACAGTCTGATCAAAATTCCAAGTGGGATAAGTAAACACATCGATCGCCCGGCCGCTCGTGGAGCGCGAGTACGTGCGCCCTCGCTGCGTGTCGGCCGGCGCCTGGTGGCGGGCGGCGGCGGGCGGAGACTGGCACGGCGGGCTGGGGGCTCGCTCGCCGCTCGCCTCGCGGCCGGCTCCGCTGGCAGGCGACGCAACAGATACGCGGCGCGAAGGGCGAGCCGCGCCTCCACCCCGCCCCGCCGCCCCCGCGCCGCTGACGTCACCGCAGCCTCCGAGAGCGCCGCCGCCCGCCCTCCGCTCGGTGCGGCCACCTCGCGCCGAGAGACGAAAGGACGATAATCGGGGATTTAGAGGCGGGAAGAGGACTTCCATTACTCTTTTAAAACATTGTCATAGTGTTCATAAATACCTCTAATAATTGTTCTGGACGCTTCACCTTTCAAATGTACTGATTTAGCTCCCTAGAACATTTCCATTATAACTTTGCTAGAGTTTTCAGCTCCCTAGTGGATTTCATCGATGTACGAGCGCTTCTAACTACAAATTCACTACTACACCGCGAGGACAACTGAAGCAAGGGGAACAGAGGATACCCCGAACAAGTCCTGCCTGCTAGCTTATGTATGTCGATTTATTGCACGATAAAAATGTACAAAAGGTAGAGCTTAATGCCTAAAGTCCTTTTTTGCGAGCCTACCTTGCAGTATTAAGACCGGCCCGTAAGCTATGCTCCCCATACAAACGTAGTTTACTAATCATTTGCAAACCGCTATTCAAATTAAATTGATATTTAATATCTAATATCAGGTAACAAATATCTGTGTCTGCATGCTTTTGTTTTTTTGAAAAATCTAAACAGAATGAAATGAAAGCAAAAAGAAAATCTTCATACGAATTTTGTTTTCTCTGTGGTTTGACCCAGAATACATTTACTGAAAAAACAAAGGCATGCAGACACAGATATTTGTAGCCTAATATTAGATACCAAATATCAAGTAAGTTGAAACAGTGGTTTTCAAATTATTAGTCAACTACGTTTGTATGGGAGGCGAAATTTTCTGATGCTCACGGGCCGTCCTTAAGAATCAGAAATGGGTAGGCGCAAAGAACAGGAAACGACTGTAAGTAATAAATATTTTTTTCGTTAAAAACTAACATGCATTTTCCACTAATATTATTCCGAGCCGAGACTATTTAGTATCGTAAATATGTTATTGCTGGCATTTGAAAATATTTGGAGAACTTTTGATTTGCAATAAGTCGGATAGACAACGATACCCAAATAAACCAACCATCAAGTGGCGATACCTACTCGTCTGGATGAATCGTAAGCAATTCGCAAGTTCGAACGTAAATATGCCTCAAAACTTTATTTATGAAAGTCATGGTCCAACGGCCTAGGGTGCCGATGCAAGACTTGATCTATGGGATACATGGACGGAATTATCATATGTCCATAGTGAGGCTTCCATTTCCCATTTGTGCTGTGTGCATTTGTCCACTGAATTTCTTCCCGTGCATGTCGCAAGAGCCGACTACTTCGTCGTTCGTGGTTCGGATTCCAAGTTAAAATGTTGGTATGTCCTGTTCTAAATTGTCTTAACTAGGTTGTTGGGTTAATCCCGCCCGGGTTGGTACCATCGCATTGAATGAACGTTTGTAGAAGCAGCAATAAAAAAATATCCGTCATTTTCATTCAGTTTAAAGTAGCCGTGCAATGCAAGGAAGGTTCCGGTATGGGACCTAGTTCCCATTAGTCAGATATGTTGGGCTAATATCATGTCAGTAGGTGTGGTAGGTATTAGCCGTCCAAAGTCAACAGTCACATAAAAAAGTTAAAGTAACTACTTTAAGTGAATGAAAATCGATGCATGTCCATACCATGCATGTCAAAAACGGATGGACTGATTTTGATACAATTTTCAAGCAATCTTCAAATCAGCCCATATCGGGTTATCCTGTGAAATTTGGTAGCGATCGGATCAACAGTTTTTCTTTTTGTTATTCGCGAGTAAATTGCATTCCACATAGTTCTTGATTTTTTACACGTCATACATTTTTGTATTGATTTACAATTGGTCAAAAGCATTAGTAGGTATAGTCACAAAAATAGGTAGGTACAGTACCTACATAATACATGTAAAATTTCGTTGTTAAAACCAGTGTTTATTTCACTATTAGTTAAACAAAATGTGGAGTCATAGTGCAGTGAGGATTGATAAAGAGGAACTCCTCCAAGTATGAAGTGGAACTGGCTTCCAGGAACTCCTCTACACTATAGCATGGGTGGCTGTGCTCAGGACCAAAGAAGCTCAGAAAAATCAAAAACACTTCGCCTCGCGAATCCACACTCAGCGAGGCACCATACCAGCGGACTATTGGACTATTTGCTGAGCTATCAAGCTTGTTAATAAAACCTTATTAATAAGATACGCTTTCAGAAGCCTAGTGAAACTTTGCAAAGACCCTGTATCACAGATGGAATTGTCTTTCTTATTATAGATCCTTGGACCAGTTACATGACGACCGACGCGTAGCCACTTTTCCATGCAAAAACCTTAGATGAATAAGACAAAACTTAAAGCGCCGGAGAATGAGTTCGATTACGAATTCGCTTACTATCAGTGCATACTACTGATTTACTCGAGTTCCAACGACACGTAAGAATACGTAAGAACATCACATGATGATATTTAGCGCAAGAAACATTCGATGTTGCGCGTACAGAATTCGTAAGCGAACTAATTAGCTACAGTTAGAAATTTTGGACTAACTCGTGGCTACGCTGATGCCGCCTAGTTTCGATTGCACTTCCCGCCTGCACCCGTGAGAAGCCGGGTCGCTAGTGCTAAACGAAATGCAATTGCAGTCCCCATATCCTGGAAGAGCCATGACAACAATAAGCCGTAAGCACATGCAGAGACAAATTTAGAGTAGGCGTATGTACTAAGTTTAAAATGCGATTTGTCTGGTAAGTCCGGAGATGGTCCACGTTGAGACTGATATAGTTTATTTAGCATACTTTCAGTGCATGATGCGCGTGTCTTATAAGGTTATTGCTGCGGGACCCTAATGGTAGCTCCTATGTATTACGCCTCACCGACGAGAGATTTCTGTTTGTGTAGGCCGGAGAGCCGTGACGAGGGTTCCCAGCCGACACGCAATCACCACCGGAGCGATGTGCTCTACATGGATACCTCTGGCTGGCATAACATCGAGCTACATTTTATTGGCAGCACCCAAATAAACCGTAATGGTATTACGTTGCTTGAGTTTTGACGTAGGCCGTTGCTGGACAGCCGCTATTTTCCTTTGTGTTTGTTACTAGCTTTTGCCTTCATCTCTGGCCACATAGAATGGCTGCCCAACCAATATATTGAATCTATTCGGGCGCATGATGAATTATTTAAGCAAACCCTGATTCACCTATGTAATATTGTTAAAATGACGCATTTGAATACTGTATTTATGATAATTTTATGTATTAAATGGATACAACATTAACTTTATCTCATTAATTAGAGTTTATCCAACGACATCTAGATTGAAGATTTTTGATCAGATTTTGAAAATACTTAATTAGAAAAAGTTTTTCCTGCTTCCGGCGAATGAATGACCAAAAACGTTTTCTGATTATTTTCAAAATCTGATTATGTAAGTACAATCCTTCCATGTAGATGTCGTTGGAAAACCCTAAATTAATAAAATGTATTTATCTCGGATCTTTGGCGAATTTAGATTTATTTAGAATCATTAAAACATTGTTAAAATATTTCATTCGGAACGGTTGTACAATAATAATCTGTAAAGTTATCATTCTTGTAAAATTTCGGTAACATGAGTAGAAAAGTGTCTATTGTATGTCCGGAATGTAATGTGAGGCCTGTCACTATTTACATGTCGTACATATTTATCTTATAGAACTGGTATGAATGGCGAAGTTACACCTGAGGATTTCGACATTAAATTTTAGATTCCAAAATTCCAAAAAACGAGTAAAACTTTAAGAGCATGTAAACAGTTATGGCCCGTAGTATAGGGAAGCTTAAGCTTAGGCGTGGAACGCGAACCATGGCCAGCCTTAACGGTTGAAATGGTCACCCATCCAGAACCCTACCGCGCTCAGACTTCCCGATCGTCCTTCTCACGCCTCCTGGCTGACCCTGAACCGCTCCTACCATCCGATCATCATAGATTCTAGAGACGCTCCGCGGGACATATGAGGGAGCGGACGGCTTTAAATTCCGTATAAGCTGTCTATTACTTATTCATTATTATATCCTGCCATTATATGTAGGTTCCGTTGATCGTTATTGTATGTGTGTAACACATAATTGACAATTAAAAACATGATCAAAATGTCTTTGAAATTGTGGATCAATTTTAGTTAAAGGCTATCTAAGGTTCAAACTAAAAACTTAGGTTAGGGCCCAAAATGTGTCTAGACCTACATAGGTCTAGATACATTTTGGGCATTTTCATGGCAATTAACTTGCAAGTAAATAATACTGCAGGCAGGGCCGAATTTGGAGGCGTCGAGGCCCTAGGGTAACAAAGCAGTCAAGGCCCCTAGTTATTTTTCAAATAGGTTAAATCATATTATTATTTCGATCATTTATAGCAAGACAAATCTAGTTTTCAGAAAACAAATTAGATAAGTAGTAATTTTGAAAATGATGTTAAAATTTAAATTTTTTTTCAAATGTGAAAAAATATTGATGATTTCGCTCAAATCCAGCTCCCGGAGTAAATCACTTTCAGTGCTGGCTTTGATAGGCGGTTTTGTCTCATCACATTTATTCCACTGAATTTATTTTTGTTGTACAATGAGTGCTTTAGGCTTGCATATTTGGATTTACATTACTTTTTTTATAAGTACAATTTATATCAGGGCCCCTCTTTTGTGGAGGCCCCGGGCCATTGCCCCGGTCGCCCTCCCTTAAATCCGGCGCTGCTTGTAGGCACTAGGGCACGAGTTGAATGCTATCAATTTCCTACTTCTTAGTTGCATTACACGATTTCCAAATTCTCATACGCGGAAAGCTGGCTGCGACTATTACCTTACATATGTAAAGTTTAATGTATTCCGTGCACCAGTAGTACATTTTAATGTCTAGTAATATTATTGGCTATGACAATCTCAGCCTTCAACTAAATAACTTTCAGCACAATGTAGGCATTTTCATGAGATAAGCCAACATTTTGGTACGTTGTGTTCAATAATTTTACCATTAAAGCAATCCGAGAAGCAATCCCTGTGGGAAACGCTCCAGGTGTTCTTCCCCTTTCGTCCGCCATTTACCTACTAGGTGGGTACTATCGAGCGTTTAGTACCAAAAAGGGGGCACCGCCACAATCCGCGCTCGCTTTGCTACGCTTCTCCGCTACTGTCACCCTACCACCACCGCCGCCCTAAGTATACAATAATTGTCGCTAAGGTTCTCATAAAGCGACCGAGTCTGCATTATAAATGATAAATGATTTCGCTATTTTAATGGCAGCTGCCGTGCAAAATTGTGCCTTGGCCAATGGACAAAGAATGCATTTCTTATTTTTTAAATCCTGTGACTTCATGACAGCCTTTAGATAACCCTAGAGACATGAAACATTTTGAAGGGCCTCATTAGTAAATTGACTTTTTGTGTGTTGTCTTGTGTACTCTAGTTGAGGGTGCACAGTATATGCACTCATGAAGCGAACACGATTTCAAGTCACAAATGAAAGTAAAACGCTTTCGCCTGATGTCATCAAACATCAAATGTTGTTTTTCGGAAAGCGAATCTAAGCGGGATCCGATGAGAGACCGGCTTTCTCATACCAAACGCTACATGCAGGATCTTTAGAATGATTGTCCCTGGCATGCCTAATGATGCTTCAATCTTATATATCAACATGACTGCAACGATGTTACCATCGGTGAAGACGGTTTTTTTATTTATTTCAACGAGACACTAGTTAGGGCCTTTTTGACCTTCTGCTGATTTGCTTGATCGCCAAATATTACGGGCTTTGCAATAAATAGCAGTACTAAATAATTAGCACGTTAGTATATCCTGGTTCAATAAAGAAACTATATAGAAATGGCGGCTTGTACTTGCGAATCGCATGCTATCTCGCTTCCACTATATCGCTATCTATACTCACACAGTGCGGTACCGACTGCAAAACAAAATATCAAATCAGAGCACGCAGTGATATGCACTCACTTGCGTTGTTAGGTCGGTATAGGGTTTTACTGGTTGAACTGAACAGAACTATGACTTCTAAAAACCGCGGGAAGATTCTTTAGAGTGTCGCCCGTGAAATTGTGTTTAAGAGAGTCATTATCCTAACATAAAACTACGGGCGATAACTGTTTACATGCTCTTAATGTTAACTATGTTTATGAAATTTTGTATTCTAAAATATTTTGTCAAAATCTACGTCTATGTTTTTATTTTTTAGGTATGGGTAATGTATGAATACTGAAACATTTAAATCAGTTTATTAAAAATCAACACTTTCCTTTAGTTTGTTATATAACATTACTTCACAGGATTTTTGTTTCTTGTAGGCGACACTATTGACTGGCGCAATAATACAGGTTGGGTTATTTTTTTTTTTCAAAATCAACGAGTTCGTAGAGAAACAAAAAAATCTAAAATCTAATGATGCATTTTTATTTTTATCAAAATCCGTGAGAGGAGTGATCCTTTGAGTGTTTTTCGCTATTTCTTATAGTTTCGGATCTAGCCCTGAAGGCCCACTGGAAAAGTTTATCCTGTATACCTCTTAGATTGGAAAATATTGATGGGCTAATAAGCATTAGAAAAAGTTGTCTATCTTTATGTTAATTTTTTTACTGAACAAAAATAAAAACACATAGACCTAGAAAGAGGCTTTCTTGAGTATTTTTTTTAAAATTTAAAATCTGTTAAGTTTTAGCGGTAGGGAAACGTTAGGTCCTGGAAGACGATTTCGCTAGTTTAATCGCAGTCGCCGTACAAAATTGTGCCTTGACCAATGGACAAAGAATGCATTTCTTAAAATTTTCAAATCATAGATTTTCTGTGACTTCTCGACAGCCTTAAGTTAATTACTTGTTTCAGATGAATCTTCTGGACCTAGTGGCATGCAATAATGCCTTTTAAAACATAAATAAACACATTTAAACGACCCACAGTTTTACTAACCTTTTCCTACCTCTTGAACTAATACATTATAAGTAAATATACTTTTTTCGTACTAAACAGGTACGTCACTTATTCCAGGGAATGTGATATGTATTTATGTTTAATCTATAATATAAATCATTTAAATTAAATATTACATAAATCTTAAAACATAAATGTATACTTTGTAACAATATTATGCTGACCGTACCGTCCGTTGGACAAGTACAAGCTGCCATTTCTATATAGTTTCTTTAATGAACTGGATTATAATAAAGGCCGATTAAAATAAATCAGCACTTGGTGAAACTTACTAGTTTACCGCGCTGGAGTTCTAAATAACAATGTTTGACGGTTCTAAGACAAGGGGCTTTATCATTAAAAACTGAAGTCAGCTGCTCGAAACAATAAAGTCGTGTTTATCCTCCTTGAAAGTTGTAGAAAAATATTTTAGATGAATTCATTTTCGTACGCAACTTGACAACTTTGTAATGACGCTGTTAACAAACAATTTAAATAATTCTTTATCTTACAATTCTTTTAATCTTCTAAATTCAAGTATATTCGAATGCGGCACCATTTTATATTCGAAATTGGCGGTAAATATGTTAAGGATCTTCCGACCCATACAATGTTTTTTTTACACAGAAAGCAAAAAGTATTGCACTTTAAGGCACGAATTCGTCAAAAATATTAAATATAGCCATAGTAGTGGCAGCGAAAACATATTCACAATTTCAGGTTTAACGGTTTCGTTGTAATTGCCGATTAGAAGTTTTACACCGTTAGATGGCGCTGTTAAGTAAAAATCGTATTTAAATCAATCGTAACAAAACCAATAATCCTGAAATTGTGAAATTATTTTCGCTGCAAGTAATATGACTATATTAAACTTTTATTATTAATTCGTGGCTTAAAGTGCAATACTTTTTGCGTTATGTGTGCAAACAACTTTATATGGGTCGGAACAGCCTTAAGAAAAAACTTGCCTTGTATAACTTCTATTCGTAATATCGGTTCGCAATTTTTGTTCACAAGGTTTGCACTTTTTCTGAGATTGGTCCGAATATTCTAAGGAACATCCGTATGTATGCTTCATCTTAAAGTCTTTAAAAGATTATATGCATTATATTTCTTGGGGTTGAATAAATTCGAAGTGTTTTAATTCTTACCCTACTAGTATAGATGTTAGGCTCACCCGGGTTGATACCTACCATCGCATTCGATAAAAAGATGGTCATCCAGTTCATTGAGGCCGTGCTCATAAAGGGAACGTCCTGGCATGGCACCTAATTTCTTTAGAATTGCGGTGTGTCGTTCTAATATCATGTGGATTTTGCCACCTAGGTACATATGTATGTCCAGTTACATAAATAAAGAGATCGGGACGTCACGAGAGTGCGCAATAGATTTATGTATCAGAGATTTTTTATGTGTACGTATAAAAAATACTAAGTCAGAGTCTCATAAAATATTGATACAGAGGCTCAAAGTGGATGTAACAAAATACTGATTTAATCAAACAATACAAATTAGTTTAAGGATCAATCAGAAATTGTAATATCACCTAATAATATCATGTTACATTAATAGATATTCAGTTGATAATTAAATAATTCAGCATTCACCTCTACGTTTTGTATCTAACCGCGCAGTTATTGCAGTCATAGTTGTGCACGAGCGTAAGCAGGTCAACGTTCAGCGCAGAGTCACGCTAAGCCCTATAACATTCCAAACAGGGCGGCAACAGGGAGTGGTGGCGGCGGCGGTAGTAGCCGGCGCGGTCTGTCCGGCAGTGCAATTACGAAGCTCGGCATGAGGTGTAGCAAACAGCAAACTGACGGTTTGCGAGTACAAAAGTTGCCGGTGCTTCCATTTCGTAATCGCAATAGCTGTCAGATGCAACCAACCTCCGCCGTTTCGTGCTTCGCCTACGAGGGCGGGCGGCGGAGCGGCGGTAGGGTAGAATGCAATGAAACCTTCGGTAAAAAAATATATTTTAAATATATATATTTAAAATTTAAAATTTTATTTATATATATTTAAAATTTAAAATTTTATTTATATAAAATTTAAAATTTATTTTAAAATCTTTGAAAGGATTTACGTATCCAGATACAATCTTCGTGTACATCGAATTCCTCGCGGGGATCGACGATCTCCGTGCTGTTCCTGCACCATTCTGAATTCTGTTATAGTAGTAAAATAATATTATACTTCCAATGATTATAATAACATTGAATAAATAAATAAAAGCAACGTCTGAGTAACATTATTTTTTCAAACAGTCAAGTAACAATTTTAAACAAGTAAGGGTAAAAAATTACGAATTTTTTGTCACGTTTTATCTTATAAAATATTTTTTACACGCATATAATTAAAATGTTTGGGACCTAGAGGCAAGATTAAACAATTAAAAATACTTAAGACAGCTCATTTGGTAAATCTGCCCGCTACCCGCAATTGTCATGCGCAGGCCATTCTGCATCTATGAAGATCGGATGGTAGGAGCGGCGAGGAGGAGTAGGAAGGACATAGTTGGGAAGCAGGCGATCCGATCCCGAAAGATAATCATCCAATTGTGAAAAGACGTATTATTTCGTCGTTTGCCGTTATTTTACCATGCATCAATAATATTTCCCAATATTGTTATCAAATACCATTATCAAATACCATCATGATACTGTTAATACATTTACGAGTATGCAACTATGAAAAAGAATATCTGTGTAAGCGGGTTACAGTGCATGTTGTTAGCGTAAGATTAAATATTAGAAGCAACTTTGTTTTATTGATCAATCGGAAAACCCTGACTTATGAATAGAGCCTGGAATTCTGACAATAGACTTGAAGTCATCAAATCAACCTCGTATACTGCGGTTTGTCCTTTGCATGGACATGCAGTTTAAAATTCGATAGAAACGGACAAAACATGTTATGACTATTCCGAGGATGATCTGGGCTTATTAGTAACAGTGTAAGTGTATATGCATTAAGTATGATAACATGATAACATAACATACTTACGCTAGACTTAATAAGACGCCATGCCAGGACCTTCATTTCATCGCCCGGATAACCGGCCGGATAACCCTAAGTAACGAACTGGATCTGTAGGTAAAACATTAGTTTTATGTAGCTGATGAATCCCTTAGTCGCCTCTTACGACATGTAAGGGAATAAATGCAGCGGGACCACTTGTACTATTTGAAAGTTCCGAAACCTACACAGCATTGGTGGGACATTCGTTATCTCCACGTTATCTATATGCCCAGGGTGCGGCAATGGTCCATTTCGACAATGGGGCAGCAGCACAGCTGGGGCACAGTCCCCCCCCTGCTCCCCGGCCTCCGCCGCCACCCGCTATCGATCCACATCCTGCACACCACGCGCCGCCGTCGTCGCCGCCACCTCGGCAACATTATCCGCCTGCGGAGCGGCGGTAGGGTAGAATGCAATGAAACCTTCGGTAAAAAAATATATTTTAAATATATATATTTAAAATTTAAAATTTTATTTATATATATTTAAAATTTAAAATTTTATTTATATAAAATTTAAAATTTATTTTAAAATCTTTGAAAGGATTTACGTATCCAGATACAATCTTCGTGTACATCGAATTCCTCGCGGGGATCGACGATCTCCGTGCTGTTCCTGCACCATTCTGAATTCTGTTATAGTAGTAAAATAATATTATACTTCCAATGATTATAATAACATTGAATAAATAAATAAAAGCAACGTCTGAGTAACATTATTTTTTCAAACAGTCAAGTAACAATTTTAAACAAGTAAGGGTAAAAAATTACGAATTTTTTGTCACGTTTTATCTTATAAAATATTTTTTACACGCATATAATTAAAATGTTTGGGACCTAGAGGCAAGATTAAACAATTAAAAATACTTAAGACAGCTCATTTGGTAAATCTGCCCGCTACCCGCAATTGTCATGCGCAGGCCATTCTGCATCTATGAAGATCGGATGGTAGGAGCGGCGAGGAGGAGTAGGAAGGACATAGTTGGGAAGCAGGCGATCCGATCCCGAAAGATAATCATCCAATTGTGAAAAGACGTATTATTTCGTCGTTTGCCGTTATTTTACCATGCATCAATAATATTTCCCAATATTGTTATCAAATACCATTATCAAATACCATCATGATACTGTTAATACATTTACGAGTATGCAACTATGAAAAAGAATATCTGTGTAAGCGGGTTACAGTGCATGTTGTTAGCGTAAGATTAAATATTAGAAGCAACTTTGTTTTATTGATCAATCGGAAAACCCTGACTTATGAATAGAGCCTGGAATTCTGACAATAGACTTGAAGTCATCAAATCAACCTCGTATACTGCGGTTTGTCCTTTGCATGGACATGCAGTTTAAAATTCGATAGAAACGGACAAAACATGTTATGACTATTCCGAGGATGATCTGGGCTTATTAGTAACAGTGTAAGTGTATATGCATTAAGTATGATAACATGATAACATAACATACTTACGCTAGACTTAATAAGACGCCATGCCAGGACCTTCATTTCATCGCCCGGATAACCGGCCGGATAACCCTAAGTAACGAACTGGATCTGTAGGTAAAACATTAGTTTTATGTAGCTGATGAATCCCTTAGTCGCCTCTTACGACATGTAAGGGAATAAATGCAGCGGGACCACTTGTACTATTTGAAAGTTCCGAAACCTACACAGCATTGGTGGGACATTCGTTATCTCCACGTTATCTATATGCCCAGGGTGCGGCAATGGTCCATTTCGACAATGGGGCAGCAGCACAGCTGGGGCACAGTCCCCCCCCTGCTCCCCGGCCTCCGCCGCCACCCGCTATCGATCCACATCCTGCACACCACGCGCCGCCGTCGTCGCCGCCACCTCGGCAACATTATCCGCCTGTCCATATTAATTAGCAGTCGGGCGCCAGCTATTGCTACGTTACGCATGCAAGGATAGAATTGCCACCGACCCGGCCTCCTCCGCCATAAACATTCATGCCTCTGCCAGCGCGACGCCGCGACGTGGCAACGCGTAGTATCGCCACTCTGTCGTGTTCGTTCCTCGATATCGACTTCTCCGAGTGTGCGCGTCGTCCGGTAATTTGGCGCAGACACTAATAGAGTTTGATGGCTCGGCAGCGACACGGAGGCGGCACGGTGGCGGTGGCGGGGGGAACACGTATCCGCGTTGCCCCTACAGATATAAGCCACTGCATTCAGGATACACGTCGGGTGACAGCTGCGGTAGCGGTGGCGGAGAGACGGCGGCAGTGACGGCGAGACGGCGCGCAGCGGGACTTTCGGTTAAGTGCCCATTTCTAGATTGGATTGTGCCTGCAAGTTTGGCAAGGTCCTCCCGAAACATGGATGAGTAAGTTGCTCTGTTTTCGGGAAGGAACACAATCACGGAAGAAAATACATATCGATAGTGAGTATAACTTTAAACAATGTCCAAATCTATTTAAAAAGTCCTCTGCGTTTCTATATATATTGTAATAATTCATTTATTCATATAATAATCATATAATACACGGTAAATAGAAACACGAAGTAAGAACTAAAATTATATTAACTTTAATGTACCTAAGACTTTTCTTTCGACAATGTGTTGTGTGTAAAAAAAATGGGTGGGTGTTTACGTAAGGGCCTTTTTCACCTTCTGTTGATTAGTTTAATCGCCACATATTAAGTGCCTTTCATAGCAGCTTGTAGTCAATAGCAGTACTTGACAGTCAGCACTTTAAGTGTCGATGAAAATAAATCAGCACTTGGTAAAAACCAGGCTAAGTCTTCAAAACGAAACTCGTAGGACCCATATAAAGGACCAATAAACCCAGGAAAGTGCTGGGGTGTACAGTAGAACCAATAGCAGAGCACAAGGACTTCCCAAACGTATTCTTGAAAATTGAATGATTAAAAACAAAAACCGGCCAAGTGCGAGTCGGACTCGCACACGAAGGGTTCCGTACCATCGTAAAATATTTAACACAAAAAAATCACGTTTTTTGTATGGGAGCCCCCTTTAATTTTAATTATTTTTTAATTTTACCTATTTGTTGTTATAGCGGCAAAATAAATACACACTCTGTGAAAATTTCAGCTATCTATCTGTTACGGTTACTGAGATACAGCCCTGTGACAGACGGACAGACGGACGGACGGACGGACGGACGGGCGGACGGACGGACAGCGGAGGCTTAGTAATAGGGTTCCGTTTTGACCCTTTGGGTACGGAACCCTAAAAAGATTCCGACGTATTGAGAACCTTCTCCTTTTTTTTTAAGTCGGTTAAAAAACGACATACATCAAATTAATAACGCCGTAAATCTAATTAACAACGCATTGGTCTTTATCGTCATCATCAAGGAGCGACCACAAGTAGCGAGGCAGTTTGAACGCGATGAAGGTTTCGGCTTCAGGCGATGGCATTTAAAACTCTATACCTGGCTTTCACCAAATACTGATTTGTTTTAATCGACACTTAAAGGGCCTTTATTACTGAAGCTCTGATTATATCATATTCAATAGCATATAGATTCACTTGCATTGTTTTCAAGCTGCTAAGAAAGGCCCTTTACATGTGGCAATTAAGCTAGTCAGCAGTAGGTGAAAAAGGCCCTAAGCCTAGTGGAAACTAGGCTTAGGGCCTTTTTCACCATTATTACTAAAGTGCTGATTACGGCATAGGGCCATTATTACTAAAGTGCTGATTACCTTGTACTGGTATCGATTGCGACGGTAAGAAAGGCTCTTTAATGTGAGGATTAAGCGAATTAGTACTTGGTGGAACAGATCCTAAGGCTTTACTAATATTCCCAAATTAACCTCGGAATAGTTATAAAATGTTTTATCCTTTTCAGTTTACAGTTTCAAATTCAACAGAAAGGTACAAAACATGCCATGACTATTCCGAGGATGTTCTGGGTTCAGTAGTAACACAGCGAGAGTATACTAGTAGATTCAATAAAGTCAACCGTCTCGTTGGCTATCATTGTTGTCGCTAACCTGCAATAAAGATAATTTGTATCCAAATGTGTTGTTGTCTTTCTAGAGGTTAACAAAAGTTTAGGTAATAATAACAATTAATATGAGATTTACTTTCAATGCTTGGCAACATCTGGCTCTATACATGCATGGGAAGCATTGCAATCATTCCAGATTTTAAAAACATCAGAAACCAAAATAAGAACACAAAAAATTTCAATATCCAATGTTGGTAAAATCTACTAATAAAAATTGTAACGTGCCTAATGGGGTACGGCACTGTTGTTTCATATGCTAAAGTAGTAGAGGATATTTCGTCAGCCTTGGTAGCCCAGTGCTACGCCTAGCGATTCGATAAGCACCTCAGAGCCGGTAGTCTAAGTTGTCACCTAAATTGGCGTTACGGCAAACCGATCGACTGGCGTTTTCAAATGTATGGAGAAATTGAAGAGCGCGCGCAGCGGGCGTTAAGCGAACTAACATTTGCGAGTCCGGGCTTGATTTTACAGCTTACTCAGCGTTGCCGTAAATACGTCGACGTTGCCGTTTACGTCCACTCCGCGTTTTCATTCAAATCGGAAGTCCGCGTTTGACTTTGACAGCTTGAAGAAGTAAAACCACAGAATATCTAGTAAAAACTTGTATGGAGTTTTGAGAAAACGCCAGTCGATCGGTTTGCCGTAAACGCCAATTTAGGTGAGAACTCAGACTGACCACTCTGAGCGCGGTCGGGTTCTGATGGGTGACAATTTTCAACCGTTGAGGCCGGCCGTGGTTCGGATTTCACGTAAAACTGTAGGTCCCCATCCTTACTTACTTGGTGGTAGGGTAATTCACGCCCGGGTTGGCACCATCTCATTGAATGAACGATGGTAGAAGCGGCAATGAAAATCGTCCGTGTTTTCCATCTGGCATGGCACCTAGTACCCATGAGGTGTGTTAGGCTAATATCTGACGTTCAGTCTGGTATTAGCCATCCATGTCCAGTTACATAAAAAAATTAAGTTTACAGAAACTTCAGGATTTCTTCTTACGTTCATTATTGGAAGAAGAAAATGCTTATTTCTTTACCTCCATGTATTACACATATGGAAATTCCGATGTTCTTTTTTCGTGTTTCCCATATAAATTAATTAAATAACTCCGACAAAATGTATATGGGGACCATTGGCATAATTTTCTGTGATTGACATCATATAGTACATAGGTGTTAGTGTAGGTTTGGTCCAAACGTTAACCAGTCGTTAACTTGGCCCATTTGGTTAAAAATAGGTACATTAAAGTTTTGTTGTAGGTACGGCTCGAAATATATATGGGGCGGGCGAAACATTTTTAAGCCGTACAACAAAATTGTATCTAGCCTTGTCGTTCCAAATAGGCCAATGAACACCAGTACCCGAAGTCTGAGTTCTCACCTAAATTGGCGTTTACGGCAAACCGATCGACTGTCGTTTTCTCCAAACTCCATACAAGTTTTTACTAGATATTCTGTGGTTTTACTTCTTCAAGCTGTCAAAGTCAAACTCGGACTTCCGATTTGTATGAAAACGCGGAGTCGACGTAAACGGCAACGTCGACGTATTTACGGCAACGTTGAGTAAGCTGTCAAATCAAACTCGGACTCGCAAATGTTAGTTCGCTTAACGCCCGCTGCGCGCGCTCTTCAATTTCTCCATACATTTGAAAACGCCAGTCGATCGGTTTGCCGTAACGCCAATTTAGGTGACAACTTAGACTACCGGCTCTGGTTAATGTTTAGACCGTACACCTCCGCTAACACCCGGTATGACTCAATTATGGGGCAAACCACAAAAAAAAGATCGGAATCTCGATTTGTCTAATTTTACGTATTCTTATTTTAAGTATTAAAAATAATTATTTTTGAGAATTTCTTCTTGCAATAATGAGTAATTACATGCTATATCTGAAGTTTCTGTAACCTATCCCGAAACATCCTGTAAGTTCAAAGAACTTGCGGAGAAAGGAGACACAGACCGTTACAATCCGTAGCGCACCATTGCGAGAGGTACAAGACTACTACGTAACTTCCTTAATTATATATCTCAGGTTATTTCCATTCGAGATTGCTTTTCTTTCCTGTTATCTGTTTACGTTTCACCCATCCTTGATTACGTACACAGTTTCATGACTTCATTGCGTACACTGCCGAGAAGGCAGGTAACGAAAAGTTCTATCGACCTAAAAATATACCTGCGAGTTAAAGACTGGGATTTGAACTAAATGTTGATGCCGATTCGTTTCGACTCGCACCGCACGAGCATTATATTTTTTTTTGTTAGGCGCAGCATATGGCGCACGCCAGGACCTCATAAAAAAGGCGACCGACGAAGCCCATGGGCTTTGGGACTTTCACAGGGGCTGCGAAAACCATGCCGGCCGTCCAGGTGCATCTTCACACCATGCTTAAAGGACCCCAGTTTGTATTTTGAGGAAAAAACTTCAGCAGGGAGTCGATTCCACAGTTTAATGACCCCATAGATACAAGATCTAGAGTTTTATAGAGGATCGGTGGGTTTTTATTTTAGGAATGTCGGCAGTGAATCGGTGCATACCCTGCCTGTTCCGCGTTGTGCGGTGCTAGAAAGGGGACAGAGGGATAGCGTTATGCAGCTCCGAAGAGCATTCTTCATGGTAAAGACGATAGAATGCAGCGAGAGACCCCACGATGGTTACGAATTTGTCCAACATTAACCTTATATTTATCTTCGCATACATTATAATACCTACATATATTTAAAAAAGGACCGCCTTCAAAAAACCGGAACTACAAAGCAAAAAATAATTGGTTACTTTTAATTAATGTACGACAAGCTATTTTAATACTAACTAATTATGTACAATTTCTTAATTTTTAATCATCTTTTGAAGTCGGTGCCTTGGGTAGTTTTGCCTAGGGTTGAGTTCGCTCCGCACGCTGCTGACCGAAAAGACACTATTTCAGCCGAACGCACCAGAGCGTAAACAACCCGAGTCAGCAATGAGAGCATTTTAAGCGACCGCTCGTCTAACTGGAGATGACCTTAGCGTTGGTTTACGTGCAAGCTGATATCGATACAGCGCAGCGTACTGAAATTGGGTTTCAACGATTATTAGTACTTTCGGCTTTATAAGGCCGCGTACTGGTAAAGGAGTACGTTAATTCGCTGCTCTGTGGATTGGTACTTCCTACGACATCGTTGTCTCGTTTTGACACGTAGTTGAGAGCAGACACCTAGTCGGTACCTATTGTTTTCTATTATTTTTTATATTTGTAATTTTTTTGTTTAGAGTTATGTAGTACATATGTAGGTATTTAGGTAGAGATAAAAGTACAAGCTACACCTACCTAAATATTTACCATATAAGTGGTCGTTGTTTTTATTTTGGTTTGTTTGTTTAGTTTGTAGGGTTTTCTTGTAAATATTTGGTTTTTACTGTGTTAAGTATTTAGTTTAAGTAAGGCATATTTAAATTACAAAGTACTTGCCTAAATATCTATTTACATACGTTTTTTCGACCTGTTTGTTTGTTTAATTTTGGTTTTTGTGTTTTGTTTAAGCAGGTAAATGTCAGTAGCTACCTACTTATATTTCTTTCTTAGCCATAGGTGATAATAATCTAACTACTTGAAGCCCTTACAGATTAACGTCTACCCAACGCACCGACTTTAAAAGATGATAAAAAATTGTACATAATTAGTTAGTATGAAAATAGCTTGTCGTACATGAATTAAAAGTAACCAATTATTTTTTGCTTTTTAGTTCCGGTTTTTTTGAAGGCGGTCCTTTTTTATTTCAAAATATTTTATTTTTTGCTTTTTAGTGGTGGCGTAACTTTTTGACTTGAGGTGGGCGAGCTATCCTGCTCAACTTCACATACAAAGTGGAAAGAAGATCATGCGCAACTCACTATCCCATGCGAACCCTCTAAACTGTTACTAAACCCTACAATGAACGAGCATTAGCAGAAATGAAACCATTGAGAAATCTCATTTCTGACGAAAGGTAGACCGGTACCTATCTGGATTCATGAGTTCACGGTTCATGAGATAGAGTGCTGTGGCAGACGGACTGACGGACGGACAGCGGAAGCTTATTAAAAGGGTTCCGTTGGTACCCTTTGGGTACGGAACCCTAAAAAGGCAAAACAACGAATGACCGGAACCGCTGAGCTTCTGAATTTCTCATCCTTCCATCGTTCCGGATAGTCTGTTTCTTGCGTAAGTTTAAGTTGTATGAAAATGTGTACATATCGGCCTCGTTTATCCCCTTAACAGTTGAATTTTGTAAAATCCGTTGTGAGCGACCCTTTTCGTCTTAACAAGAAGTCACTGAAAATTTTAAGTTCCTAGGATAATTGGTTTCAGAGATCTCAACATGAGTGGTTTTCGCCTAAATGTGTTCATGTTGACCTTACCCACCTAATAGTATAATTCCAAAAATATTTTCTTATTAAGCAATCCCATCTAAAACAAAACCTACTCTGACATTTCTGGGTTCAGAGATAGAAATGTGTACAATTTGCCCTCTTTTACCCCCATTGAATGCAACCCAACAGTGGAATTAAAAAAAACCTCTCATACTGAGCAATCTCACCCGAAAAGAAAGCTACTGTAACTAAAAAAATCACATTTCTGGGTTCGCGGTTTGTTATAGTTAAGTACCAAACTACTGAACCGATTTTGATAAACAAAAAATAGGACCAACTAGAAAGTATACCCTTTCGAACAAAAAAAGATTTTCCAAATCGGTCCAGGGGTCTTCGAGTAATCGGTGAACATACATAAAAAAAAAAGATTCCGACGAATTGATAACCTCCTCCTTTTTAGAAGTCGGTTAAAAAAGAACTGGTTACAAGATCAGCAGTTGAGGTGGCGTAGGAGGCCCAGCGCAGCGGCTGTTGGACAGACGACGGGAAATGCTGCTGATGGTAGCTGGATGAGGAAGGCACACGGTGACGCGAAATGGCGCGCGTTGGAGGAGGGCTACGTTTAGCAGTGGACGGCTAAAATTATAACGATAGATGCCCATGTCGTGCACATGAAACGTGAATTATTGGAATTCCGTGCTCAGGAATCGGGAATCTTTCACTCGAGAAAGATTCCGGGGCACGGTATTTCAATTGTTCAGGGTTTTCCATCGGGAAAATAGCTTTGACAATCGCTATAAAAGATGTTTTTTCGACGGTAGACTGGCCTACCAGTCTTTTAATCTTGTATGTGTGTGTAACTGGACATGTTTGGCTAACACCACACCCACCTGCATGAAGGTGACTTCTTATTTTTATATGCATTATGTGTTCACGGCTATATTGATGTGGTTGGAAAACACGGACAATTATTAATTGTCGCTAAGACCATCTTTTCATTATATTTCTGTGTCGTCACCGTAAAGGGTTGGTTGAGCGATATTAAATTTGAAAGGATCCATTTCGATATTTTTCCTTACCTCGAAATGGCTTGCTGAAACAACACTTAGCTGGATTTTTTTACTTCTATATGTTTTATTTCATTTCATAGCACACATAACTTCTTATTAGTTCGCATATAAAACAAAATCAAAACAATACCAATATATGTTTGCATACTTCAAGTACAGAGTTGGAAACACAAACACAAAACAAACTTCTCGAGTTGTTCAAGTAAATTCTGTGATAACATATTATGCCTGTTTACTTGCCCCCACATACGAGATTCACATACATGTGCATACCTATAGAAGCTTCGCAATCGGCGCATAAACATAATATTATGCACATGTAAATAATTTACAGCAAAGATAAAATTAATTTGGTTGCCACCCGAACATCTGCCTATGGGGTGGTTACAAAAGTTCACATGTGCTGTTTGGGCACTCATAAATAATGCCTACCGAATGCCCTAAGGCTAAGATAAATAGACGTAACAGAAACTAAAACTAACGAAAAGTAGTAATCTGTGACGTCACTTTGCATTACTTTGAGATTTCGTCCATGGAAAATGTGTCAAAGTCGATGGTCAAAGTGATGTCACAAAGTACTACTTTTTGCTAGTCTTAGTTTCGGTTACGACTATTTATCTCAGCCTAAGAGCCGACTAAAGGATTTGTCGTTTGTAGTTCGGATTTCATGTACAAAGGTCTCCAAACTTAAGGCGCTAGGACTAGCCAACTACTCGCGCCATACAAATGCACCTTTAAACAAATGTAATAATATGTAGTGAAACGCCTCAGCAAGTCCAAATAGAACTCTAGACTAAAAATGGATTTTTAACATTTTTTTAAATCATCACTTCGTGAAATTATAATAATAACAACAAAGTAGATTTTTCACATTAGAAATCTGAAATTAATGTGATTTCTAGATATAAGCAAAAACAACATATATTTATAAACAAATAAATCCATTTGCTTTTAGATTTCTACATTTAGTCAAACAAGTTCGGAAATGGATACCATTTCCGCAATGTATTTTTTATAGAAAAAAAAATTTAACGAAATTAGGTTGATTTCTAGACAAGGAATCATATATTCTAATAATGACACTTCTAATCGTCAGACTTAATTAGTTAACTCGGGGTGCCTCGTCTAACTTTGCGATTTGGCTAGTACCAGGGCCTTAATAAAAAATCGAGCCCGGGTTAGTACCATCGCACTGAATGAACGATGGTTGCAGCGGCAATTAAAAAAAATCCGCGTTCATGTAGCCGTTTCATATAAGTTTGGAACGAGCATGGAACCTAGTTTCCTAGTGTTAGGCTAATATCTGAGAATCAGTTTGGTATAAGCCATCCATGACCAGTTACACAAAAAAACTAATATTAAAAACTATTATCATAAATTATCAGGATTGTTTGTTTTTTTGTTTGATCGCGCTTATCTCTGGAACTACCAGTCTGATTTGAAAAGGTCTTTTGGTCTCGTTTTGAGGCAGTTTATTAGCTACGATCCTTAGGACCCGAGGAAAAAGAGAAAAGGTCAGAAATAACGCTAAGTGAAAACAGGCGGGCGTTGCCACGCGGTAAGACGCGAGTCGAGCGCTCCGGTGATTTAAAACGAATTGGAACCGAGCGGAGCCGGACCCCTCAGCTAGTTACTACATCCATATTTTGTTGTTCAAGTAAATAAATAAGTAGACGAGCGTGCGAGCTTCGTTTATCCACTCGTTCCTCTCCGGCGCGTCGCTTCCGCCGGAGCCGCCACATCCGCCCTCGCCCGTAGACAATGTTTAACACTAACGGAGCCTGCGCCCTCGGTTCGCCTCTAAG
The DNA here is from genome assembly GCA_946894095.1 of Incurvaria masculella. Lineage (NCBI taxonomy): Eukaryota > Metazoa > Arthropoda > Insecta > Lepidoptera > Incurvariidae > Incurvaria > Incurvaria masculella. The sequence continues at coordinate 12,391,489 of OX335647.2, forward strand.
CCGTGCGTGCCATGGATAAATTATAGTAGGGAAAGATTGATAACGTCCAGAGATGGCGTTGCAATTCACATTTCAGAGTGCACAGTCGGAGTTCTCACCTAAATTGGCGTTTACGGAACTTCGAAGTTACGTAAAAACGCCAAACTCCATACTAGTTTTTTTACTAGATATTCTGTGGTTTTACATCTTCATGCTGTCAAAGTGAAACTCGGACTTCCGATTTGTATGGAAACGCCAAGTCGGCGTAAACGGCAACGTCAACGTATTTACGGCGACGATACGTAAGCTGTCAAATCGAACTTGGACTCGCAAACGTCGCGCTCTTCAATTTATCCATCAATTTAGGTGACAACTGGGACTAAATGCTCAGAATACATTAAATACCAATTAATATGAATGATATTTTTTAAATTACAATGATATTAATTCATTTATAGTGAAAATGTAACGTTTTAAACTTAGTTAAACTTATTATAAATAGTTCGTTGTAACGCAGTGACGGGAGAGGGCGCTGGTTAGAAATGTCATAGTACCAGCGAAAATAAGCAGTTCTCAGCGAGTTGTTTACGTTGCATGAGAGTCTATCCCTAGTATCCTTGGTCTATGGCCGTGCTGAAGATGAGGGGTGCGGCACCGGCGCGGAGGGGGGTGGGCTCAGTTCCGCTGCTTCGTCTTCCCCGGCGTATTTGTTTGAGTGTTTTGAGAAGGGAAAATATTTACAAACACTCGGCACTCTGCAAAGACGGCACGCGACGCGGCGGCGGCGGCACTGAGGGCGGGTGCAAGAATTTACACGACAAATTCTGAAAAGCCTAGTGATATTGCTGTAACATGCCTTTAATTATTTTCTGCCTTTGGTGACACTTTTCATGTTTTTTTTTTATTATGTAAGTATTTCGATACGTCCTACGCACTGTAACTACGTATAAGGTCTAATACGCAAAAATCAAAATATTCAGAGCGTTGTTTTTTAAAGTTTTGACTCATATAGTACCTTATTGAACGTAGGTGAAGTAAGTGATGTTCTTTTATTAAAATAATTTAAATAATGTTGAGATTTTATGTATGTTAGAATATGTTCATTATGTTTGTGCCGTACGACTGTGTACTTAGGACAATATCAGTGAAACAGGGATGTAGTGACCATACATTGGTAAGGGGTTTAGCGACATCTATCGTCGTATGACTGCACTAATATGTTATTAAATTTCAAGTAAAAGGTCGCAAGCAGCATCATAGGACTTTGTACGCAGAAAAGTACCAGTCTACGGCCCTCTTCATTACTTATTGTTGATGGTAGGTTGTACCATGCATAGAAGTAAAGAAGGTCGAAGCGGCGATGGAAATTGTCCATGTTTACCATTCATTTGAATCTAGCCGTTCGATTTTATCTACATTGATATTACTAGTGGCTCGCGAGTCTGTATTTTGAACAATAGACATTTAAACAAAAACAAAAACAGCCTCAACTCTAAATTTCTATTAATTATCGAACCTGGTTACAAAATTTCACGAGAAACTGACACAGCTGGACATACGAAAGCATTTTTGTCCAATCTGAAACGGAGACGTGCGCTCGAGCTTCGCTCTCTGCTCGGTCAATAAATAGGAATATGTGAATGTTTTTTATTCAATCGGTTCTATCGATTTCGATGATATTCGGTGCATAGATACATAGTCGTATACATTTCATCTGCGTTTGCAGTCAAACCTATTTTGTTTTCTTCACCCTGTGTATCGTCGAGCTGCCCGTAAACATAAATAATCAGGCACCACGCGGATACGGAGAAAACAAGCCGATAACTACACGGAGGATGCCGCCCCGGTGGCGTGAGGTGGACGCGGCGAGACGCGGGTATATAAGCCGCGCCAGAGATTGCGTGTCACTGTACTACTCTGCGATACGTCCTACTCTTCGGTCCAGCATCCAGGGAACCTCGGCTCACTATTGTTTTCTACTTTCTCATCAAAAAGTGAGTATCCAGAACTAACCTCCCTTCCCGCTCAACTCCCCATACAAACGTGGAAAGAAGATTTCTTGTCAGAGATACAAAATGATGCCCAAAACAGCTTTATTAAATCAAACTAGATGTCTGATGACCATTGGTATTTTAAAATAGTGTTTGGTTTCTAAGTTTTAAGATCCGAAAGTTCGAATTTTTCGCGCGTTTTATACAATATCTTTAGAGGTAGATTACTCAACGATAAAATAAAAACATCTCAGATGAATGTCATCAGACCTAGCTATGTCATGAAGATTTATAATCATTTTCCTTTTTGTTTCATTTTTAGGGTTCCGTACCCAAAGGGTGCCAACGGAACACTATTACTAAGCCTCCGCTGTCCGTCCGTCGGTCCGTCCGTCCGTCCGTCCGTCCGTCCGTCCGTCCGTCTGTCACAGGGCTGTATCTCATAAACCGTAAGAGATAGGAAGCTGAAATTTGAAGTGTGTATTTATTTTGCCGCTATAACAACAAATAGGTAACATTTAAAAATAATAATAATTGAAGGGGGTCCCCATACAAAAAACGTGATTTTTTTGTGTTAAATCTTGTTCGATGGTACGGAACTCTTCGTGTGCGAGCCCGACTCGCACTTGGCCGGTTTTTGACTACAGCGGTCGTGATTTCCTTTTACCTTTAAGTCGTTTTGTAATAAAACTTTTCATAAATCTTACGAAATCAGACATTATTCGCATTGTCTGCTTTGTGGGCATGATGCATCCTCCTCATCAAGGAGCCTGTCTTTGTCTTTAAAACAGAAAAGGTCCCAGGGAACCCAAACGATCGAAATAGCAAAAATACTCAGAGGAGTCATGAGGCCGGTTTTGATAAAAGGGATAAAAAGTTTTGTCGAGCCAAATCTTCAAAACGCTATGGAAACAGACTCGCGAGGTCAGAGACTATATATATATATTATATATATATATATATTATAGCTCAGAGAGCCACTAGTTTTAAACATTTCGTCATTTAGTTTTATTGAAATACGGCGCCAAATTACAGGGTAGAAAGTGCAATTATTATTTTATAACGACAAATAAGGCTGTTTCAAATTCATCAATAAATCTTTAAAAAAACTGACATTTGTCCTGGGATAAAAAAATACCTGAGGCGCTTTTGAAAAAAGGACGATAATACCAAACGATCAACAAGAAAACTTAATTGTACCTAGATCGAGATGAGGCGTGTCGTGCAAATTTTAACACTTCATGGTTGCGTCTAGGTGGTTTTCTTCGATATAGCCCTTCTGCAGGCCTATCCCTGCAATTCCATAATCCGGAATCAGGAATCCTGAGTCTAGAAAAGCGATTTTTTCGACGGAAAACCTTGATTAATTAAGGAAAACTATGCTCCAAAATCTTTTTATCAAGAAAATCGCTTTGAAAACTGTTGTAAAAGCTGTTTTCGAGACTTAGGATTCCTGATAACTGATTACAGAATTCCAGAAATAGGCCTGCGGAAAGGTTAGCCGACTGTACTGGTTTTACTTCGGTTTAAAAGCATGGAAACGGGGATTAAAATAACTAGAGTTCATGGCGACGGTAATTGACGGATATTGACGATATAACTAGAGAACGACCAATGGATGAGTCGTGTTTTAAATATTTTTACCATTGATATTATTGCCTACTTTAACGCGGCAGGAAACAATAAGAAATTACCTATTTTGGCACAGAATGGTGAACTTTAGTCTGCGCATGTTATTCATATTCCTACATTTTGATTTACTCGAAAAAGTTAAGTAGAAAAGAAAAGCACTAAAATAAAACAACAAACTCTCAACAATAAACAAACGAATCATACTTTACTATTGTATTACTATTCAACAATGAAAAAGCAATAAAAAAATATACTAGAATTCAATAAATATCCATCCAAAAAGTGTGAATTCTCGTTTGAGGATATTAGCTGTCAGGAGCAATCCTCTCTTCGCTCAAGCAAGCTCAAGTAAATAGGCGATGGGGGACTGCCTTGCCCAGGGACTTGAAACTTTTGCGGCAGTCAAGCACTGAATAATGAAAATTAATCAAGAACTAAGTAGGTAATCGGCTTTTAGTACCTCTATTTACAAATTCTTATCCGTATTCGAAGCTCTCACGCAGATATTCTTTCTGTACACGGTTTCCGTATACTCAATAATAGACAGGATTAAAACGACCTTCATTTCACTTTGAACAGTGTTTCATAAGGAGAGTTAAGTCCACTAACTCCAGCAAAAACCATTCGATACATTTAATGGAATGTGATATGTGTGTATGTATAATCGACCGTGAAGCAAGGACACATTACTTAAAGAAAGATACCAGTAAAAATAACTACTTTACGAATATTCCGCAAGGCTGGACCCGAACCGGCAAAACATACCATTCGCGGGTATTGCGTCTACCAACGGATTCCATAATTTGGAATTCTCCTACAGTCTCTCCCCTCACCACATTCCTTGGAATAAGCAACGTCCTGCTTATATTCCGGGAGGTCACGACATTTTTGGTCACGATAAGGGAAATGGCTGATTCTGGGTTCACATGTAAGAGACCAACCCTCTGATGCTAAATATGTCGGTCTGCCCGTGCCAAGTGGTTGCGTTTTCTAGATTGGTTATAAAAAATAGATGCTGGTATGTACCTGCTGATGAATATACTGATTATCTGGAAACATTGATACCTATTAATTATACAACAATCACCAGACGGTTACTTAATTAAATACTCAAATAAACCTAAAGTTATATCTGTAACCTAAATCGCCTATAATTACTAAATTCAACCAAAGATTTGTTCAGTTTTTGTATTGTTAGGCAAGTATGTATTAATACTTTCATGCTTCGTCATTTGCATCCATTTACCATATCATATGTATTTTTTGTCAACAACTACTTTTTCAAGCGCCTTATCTAAGTAACGCAACCACTTGGAACAGGCAGACTGACACATTTAGCTTCAGAGGGTTGTACTTTATCCCGTGAACCCAGTTTCAGCCATTTACGTTATCGTTACCATTTTTGTCGCGACCTCCTAGTCTATTAGTACGAAAAAGTATATTTCCCTAATACATTTAATGTACTGTAATATATCATAGCGTGCATGTGTTATATGCCGCTAAATAAAGTCAAATTATTTAAATAAATTAATTACTTCAAAATTTCAAAGTAACTTTTCCATATCTGACACAGATGACGTGGTTTAAAATTTATATACAGCAGGCGCAAAACTTTAATGCCGCTGCATGTACCTGCGCAGTAGCCGAATTTTAGGTCAGCGCGGTGTGCGTGAGGGGCGCGGGTCCGGAAAAATTATGGCCCACCCCTCACGCCACCTCGTTACCCTAGCAACCGCTTGTTTGCGCCCGCGCCTTCCCGCAGCCATCCCCACAATCCCCGCTCTGCCTATGGAGCGGGGGTTTGTACACTCAATTAAATAGTTAGGTATCTTGTGCTTTAATTATAATATTTTCGGTACCTACAGTTATTAAGTGTTTAGTTCGTGAAGTAATATTTTTCTAGCTCTAATATAAAAAAATAACTCGTCTAAGTGAGAACTAGAGGACAAGTCGGATTTAATTGATGGGAAAAAATAAAAAAAGATCCTTTATAAAAAAGAGTAAAAATATGTTTTCTTGTATTCTTCGCAAGTATTAATTTAATTGAATAATACTTCATGACTCTGTATGTTTGTAAAAATATATAAAAACGTTGATTAAAAATCCTTGGAATTAATAAAATATAATTCTTATTCTTTTTAGTATGTGACTAATTAGTAGATATGTGAGTATAATCAACCGTGTAGCAATTTATTAAATAAAGAAATTTGAAAAAAATAACTACTTTATAAGCATACTGCGAGGCTGAAAATGAACCAGAATGCAAACATTTCGCGCACAGTAGGTTTTCCTCTTTTCTTGAATGAGTTATTTGTTTTTTCTTAACTAATGTATTGATTCTACTATGATTTACGGTTGATACTACCTGTGTTAACTCGTGCTTATGTGAGTGAATACTATATTCGTTAAAACATTGAAATTGTACACTTAGTTTGACTGTACATGCGCAAGCCTAGCGATCGAGCGGCATTAAAGATTTGCGCCTACTGTACGTGTATTTTTTGCAGCCTCAGTAATAAAATTCCAGATAAGTAGTATACAACATGGACAGGTTTATTTCTGAGTATGACCTAGCCTAGTGGTCACTCATGTCGGGTATCATGGGTTCGATACCCATGTAAATCTGTATGTTTTGCCTTCTTACCTTCTGGTATGGTGCCTCGCTGAGCGCGGTTACAAGAGGTGAGGTGGATATTTGGCCTTTTGCCAAAGCCAACCACATCAAATTTTTTTTCTCAACAAGATTTAGATGACGCGATCTTATTAAAAGTTTGATAAACGGAAACTGAAACTTTTTTTAAATAACATTATTTTTCCATTGTGCGCGTTTCGAATTCAATGAGCTATTTACTCAAATGCCATAAAATATGATATGAAGTTTACTGCTGCTATAAACATTATGGAGAATGTCAACAAAAAAATTTTGGTCCCAAAAAAGAAAACGCCTTTTTATCTGAATATTTTCTGTGTTGCCATCAATAACTACACGAAACAATTGGATATCGTTTGAATAACGACATACATACCTGGTATCAGATTTTAAGCTTTATATTTTTAAACTGAACATTAACTTAACACGTCCCTGCCCAAGTTCTCATGAACTCGATTGTTAGCTCGGTGTGGTTCCAATTTTGCTGCGAGGGCGAGTCGAGTGGGAGCTTCGGGGAACGGTGGAGGAGGCATGGCGGGAGGGGACGAAGGCGGAACCTCACTTCTAACTTGATTGCAAAGCGGCCATCGGTGCCTTAATGTACCGAACCACTTACTTCCGATTCAGTTTCATGTTCCATCAGTTTCCTTGATGCAACTTTCCGTTATCTCACCACTAAAGTAATCTTATTTATGGGACAACGGCCATATTGGGAGCTAGTATAGTATAGATGTTTCATAGTTAAATTAATTAAAGGGTGTCCCAGAAGTAAAGAGACTTTCTCAAAATCAAAGTGGCCACAGAAAAAGTTTTCACGGATAAAATTAATTATTGTCATGGTAACCATATATAACTAATCTGTCAAAATGGGCGGTTTTTAAAACTGTCTTGCATTTTTTTTTTAAATGAATGGGCCGAACAAAAATTGTTTTCAAAGATAGTTATTCATTACTATTTGTTTCATGAGAAGTCTGAAACAGTACATCATGTAGGTAATTGAAGAGGGAGCAAGAAGAATGAATATGTACCGAATAATAAACGTTACGAAGAAACGGAAGAGAGCGATTTCAAAAAGATTCCGTGAAGACTAAGTCCAGTATATACACTATGATCAATAAGTTCTGGAAATTTGTAGTTTGAATTTAAAACGCTTTACCGATTCGATTTTTTTTTTCAGGTTGGTACACCTTTCCCTGACACTCCTGCCAAATGTCAAATATTAAATGTCATTAGTAATTGTTTGGCCCCTCAGTACTTAATATTCTGTCCAAATTTATCAGAAACAATGATATTAAATTATAATTTACTCTTTATTGTAAATAGTTAAGATTCATGTTATCCTCTTATGTGTAATATTTTTAAGTTGTAATGTTTATTTTTATGTGGGAACTTCCAATATATTTAGTACATTTATTTAGGTTCAACCGAAGTAGGTATTATTGTTTTTATACTTAATTTCAAGTTTGTGAAAGAATTTGCGAGATTTCTCAAAATATTTGGCATTCATATAATCTACTCCAAATTATTCATCCATTACTTCATTAAAAGTATTTAACCGAAAAAGATCAAGTGAAACTCGACGCTGGCAAATTGTCGCTTATATAACGACAGAGGCCACAAAGGAAGTTAAAAAAAAAAAAATTGTTTGGCGTCTGTTTATATGAATCAAGTTTTGGAAGTTCGTCGCATTTCAAAATGGAAAAAAATATTGAACAAAGAATTTGTTTGAAGTTTTGTGTTTCCAACGAAATCTCTTGTGCTGATGCATTCAAAATGCTACAAAAAGCCTACGGGGACTCTGCTCTCTCAAAAACAAGAGCATACGAGTGGCATTCGTCGTTCAAAAATGGTCTCAAAGAAGTTGACGATGCACCTCGTCGTGGACGCCCTTCAACATCAACTACCGATGATAACGTCGAAAAAGTTCAAGAAATCGTACTCGAAAATCGTCAAACAGTCAATAAGGAGTACTACCTGGCCGTAACTAAGCGTTTGAGAGATGCTGTCCGTAGAAAACGACCGGAATTGTGGCAAAACAACTCATGGATCTTGCACCATGACAATGCTCCGTCTCACAAAGCGCGCATCGTGACCGATTATTTGACCAAACATACTGTAAATACAATCCAACAGGCACCGTATTCTCCGGATATGGCACCATGTGACTTTTTCCTGTTCTCAAAACTTAAATTACCCCTTCGTGGAAAGAGATTTTCGAGCATCGATGAAATAAAAGAAAATGCGACGAAGGCATTGAAAGCCATTCCTTCACCGACTATCAAAAGTGTACGGAAGAATGGGTTAAGCGTTGGCGTATGTGCATCGCTTCAGACGGTTGTTATTTTGAAGGTGATAAAATAAATGTATCCGAAAATTAACACATTTTTTTTTTATTTATTAATTCTCGGAACTTTTTGATCATAGTATGTACGTGAAGAAATATAAGTCGAGTAAAAAAGGTTTTTGAACAGGCATGTACAACATCGGTGAGAATTGCAACGGACACACAAAAATTTCCAAGTCCAGTGTATCTAGAATGAAATGTAAAGATATAAGCTTGAAAGCTTATGCAAAATTAGCCGCTCCTAAACATGTCAAAGCCCAGGAGGTGCTTGTAAAGGGGGGTGGCCGGAAAGTTTATGAAAAAACTTTGAGAAAAAAAATCTTATACTTGATGATGAGACATATTTACCCATTCACCCAAGCGATTTTTCTAGGAAACAATATTTCCATGCAGCCCATTGTGATTTTGTTGATTATAGCGAAAAAATGATTTCAATGGCTAAGTTTAAAAAAAAATATCTTGTTTGGCAACCTATGAACGAAAACAGTGATTTTTCCGAACCCTATTATTATACAGGATCTATGAACTCCCAGATTTACCTTAGAGAGTGCATTATCAAACGACTAATACCATTCAAAGAAAGCATTAATAGAGAGTAGATGTTTTGTTTTGGACGGATTAGGCTTCATGCCATTACGAGTTTAAAGTTACTCAGTATTTACAGACTGCAGGTGTGGAGTTTATAACTAAACGAAACAATGCCCCAAATTTTCCTCAAGCTCGAGGTATTAAAATATTTTGGGCCCTGTGTAAAAAAGAGTATAAAAATACACAGATATACCACAAACGTTGACATCATTCAAACACCGATGGACAAGGTTGGCTAAAAGAATAGCAGCTATATCTGGAAAAGCAGTCATGAATCGTGCAGCTTTTAATTTGAGAAAAACTGGATGCAAAGTTATCGCTGGACCAAATTTGATTTAGATATTAAACATTAATTAGTTTTACTTTAATTTGCATGACAAATTCATATGCCATCGGATTATTTTTCATTAAATATTGATAAGACTATTTTGTCTCTTTACTTCCGGGGCACCCCAGTACTTTCCATAATGGTACATATGTAAATTGTTATTAAATAACAATTGTAAATAACAATTGTACATATGTAAATTGTTATTAAATAACAATTTAAGTATGTATTGTTTACCGTTATCTGTACTAACGAAGAGAACTTAATACCACTTTTAACGTCTTCAAATTCAAGATGCAAATTAGATAACTAAAAGGATTTTTTAGTGTTATGGTTCGGCTCTGGTGTCTGACGGTGACACGTATTTTGTCCCACTCTCCTCACGTTCTCCTAATCGGTTGTTGTGCTTTTGTTCAAACCTTTATCCATTTTGAGAAATAGCTAGATTTCTAAAGCGCAAATTCTGCATGAATCTGCAAAATTTAATCAGATGACGGCGAATTTCTTCCATGTCTAGCATTGACGGGACCATCGGCAAGTGAACAAGTTTGAACCGGTTTTATTTTCTGTATTGCAGGTAAAGATGCGTTTCTTCGTTACGCTGTGCCTGGCGGCAACCGTGCTCGCGTTGGCGATGGGCCCCGAACCTGCGCGCGCCGACCTCGTCTGCGGCTCCAAATATTGCGAGCAGCACCCGTGCACGACGCCCGTCAGCGCCTCCGCCTGCCACTCGCCCGCCTCTTTCCGCGCCAACCACGCCGGCAAGTGCGCCTGCTGTCCCGCCTGCGTCACGCTGCTTTGTAAGTAAACAATATATGGATATCGACAACAGCGCCACCTACCGGGCCTATAGCCGAGAGCCATCCGGAGACTCCAAGTCCGACTTCTCACCTAAAATGGCGTTTACGGAACTTCGAAGTTATGTAAAAATACTTGACTACTTATTATGTGGTTTTACTTCTTCAAACTGTCAAAATCAAACTCGGACTTCCGATTTGAATTTGTCGATTACTAAGCTGTCAAATCAAACTCGGGCCCACTGCGCGCGCTCTTCAATTTCTCTATACATTTGAAAAAGCTATCCGATCGGTTTGGCGTAAACGCCAACTTAGGTTATAAGTCCGACTAGGGGCTCTGGTAAAGTGCAAAACAATTTATCAAAATCTGCCCAGCCGTTTAGGACTAGGAGACGAACACACACACACCAGAAGATATTAAAATCATGAATTGAAAGAAAGAAAGAAAGTAGACTAATTCAAATTCAAATTAAATTTTCAAATTCAATTTGAAAACTAACTAGCTGTCATTAAATAAGGTGTGTAGATGGGTGTACTCTGGTCGGGATGTCGAAAATGGCCTTTATGCCAACATTTTATTTCACCAGGCTTTACTGGTCACTGGAAGTAAAAATAAAAAATAATCATGAAACGTTTTTGGTCGTGACATTCGTCGAAAGCAGGTTTTGAACCTGCGACCTTTGGATTACATATCCACTGCTCTGACCGCTGAGCTATCTATTGGGTCTGCATACTGTTATGTTTAATGTCTGTATATACGTGAATGTAAATATGTCAACCTGTTGACAAATATTTTTAAATTAATAAATAAATTACATCAGCCATTTTATACGTCACAGTATTTTACTATGATTAATTTTACTATATTTCTTTGTTATCAGACACATGAGTCAAGGTGTTTGATTTTGATCGCCAGAGCTACGCCATCGCAAGATTTAGGAAAGCGTATTCCGCTTTAGTTATAACTGTAACCTTATTACGTGAACGTCAAAATCCATACTAAATTATTGTTCAATTGATTTGATCCAAATTGTTTTGGATTAAATGGCAAAAATGTTATTTAAAATGAATTGCTTGATTTTCTATACTTGCGCGGAACTGGTTTACTAACAGATCTCAAACCGGCCCGTTTCAGCGAACCCTTTCTCGGCATCAACGACACCTCGAGTTAGCGAAATCTTCATTCCTCCATTTACTTTTCGAGGGCTACATCGAAGCGAGCTAAGCGTTATACACTTGGCCGTATAGTGGATGAAACCCTACCCCACGCTGGCTCATCCTAGCCACTTCCGGCGCGTAATGAGCCGCCTTCTCAGCCGCCGCGAGCCTTTCAACTACGCCGCCTGAAAACGATCGTCCTTTCATGTGCTCCACTTAAACTCTACGGAGCCCTTCTTGCTAACGTTTTGCTTCATTAATGGTAGGGCACGAGACCCTTTCTGTCGGTGTCGGCGCTGTTGACCGAGGGGCGAATTGTCTCTTCCCGAAACATGGCAACTCATTTGTCCGATTAAAAACGCGTACAAACATTTTATGCTCACCCTTTTTTCGCTGAGCCTCTTTCCTTTTCCCCGAACATAAAATAATAAATAATCAACTGTATTCAAGTATTATATTTACTTTATTTATTTTTTTAGATTAATTTTTTATCGTTTCTTTATTTACTTCATTAAAATACAGACACTGTTAACAAAAGCATAATAATCCCTAACAAAATAAATCCAGCAACTTACTATTATTTGTTATTTTGTTTATCGGCAATTTTACACCTGTTTGCGTAATGGTTTTTTTATTTTGTGTTTCTTGGGAGAATAAAATGAGTTTGAATTTGAACAACAACAACCGGGGAAACCTATAAAATACATATTTCGGAGAGTACTTGTTCTTTTTGTCCGTGCTGGAAATGGGTGAAATATTTCAAACAATCATAAATCTAATCAAACTGGCTGATATTTTAATATACGTTCAAAGTATCTTACCCTGGATAGCAAATATTGAAAATTAACAAGTGCTGTATTGAAAACGAAGGTAGCTCGTAATTAAAGTGAGATTGCTTTTCCCGACCGTATCTTACTCCATAATTCAGCAGTAATATTTTAGGCCACGCACGAACGGGTACTGAGACGGGTGGAAAATCAGTTTCATTTCAGGTTTTATTATCCTTATCGTGAGTGGAACCGTGAAAAGTTGCTGACTTTTGCATACTTGTAGGCACCGAATCAAAAATCGTTGACATAATGTTCCGTTGCAGCGAAACGCGACACTCGTCGTTACACTGAAGTTACATAAATACGAAGGAAAGGAATATCAATTTTTTCTCTTCTTCTGGTGCAACGACGTGAAGATACTGTCATTATCGCGAGCCGCTGCTTTGTCAAGCAATGTTAGTGTCCTGCGCAACTTACTCAGCTAATGGACTGCTCACTTGCTTTATATGACAGCACGGGACGTCGATCCCGTGGAGCTTAGCCGCCGGCGGCGCCGCCTTTTATAGCGATCTGAGCCCCTAGTCGGACTTCTCATCTAAATTGGCGTTAACGGAACTTCGAAAACGTAAAACCCGTTTTACTATTTATTAAGTGATTTTACTTCCTCAACCGGTCAAAATAAAACTCGGATTACCGATTTATACCGATATATACCGGTTCTTCAATTCTCCATACACTTGAAAACACCATCGAATCGATTTGGCGTAACACCAATTTAGATGACAAGTCGGACTAGGGGCTCAGTTGTGTTCTGCTTCGTAGAAACTGCGTGCGCGTTCTGGGCAGCTTATAGTACCTTATCGTAGAATAAAAAAAGTTGTTGCAGTCAATTGCAACGAATACAAGACGCCACGGAGAACGTCGATCTCCGTGATAAGACGCACAAATAGGGTTGCCAACTCTAAAATTTGTCAACTAGGACAAGACGTGAAAATACGCGTGAAAACCCGGGATTTTAGAGCCCAGAACCCAGACATGTCAACAGGTTTTTTAAACAGTCAGTCAATTTGTAAACCGGGACTACAAATGAAGCCCCGCCCGGACGCTCCCCGGATGCCCTCTAAACTAGGACAAATCCGGGGAAACCCGGACGGATCGCAACCCTACGCACAAAGAGCTTGGCGAGACGCCCAACGGCGTGTGTCGCGAGCTGCAGCGCTCTGCTGCGCGGCATATGCCGTACGCCAGGACCTAAAGGAGCTCGACGACGCCCATGGTTTTTCGAACATTCCCCTGAATGTTGCTGCGGTAACCATGCCGGCCGGCCAGGAACTTCCTTTTTTGAAATCTTCCTTTTCCAGGAAATATGATGCGTGAGGTTCCTGCGCAACTTTTGCATCTCACTGACTTTGCGTTTTATGTTCCAGCGAAGGGCAACCCGTGCAAGACTTACAGCAAGGAACTTGGCGAGACGCCCAACGCCGTTTGCCGCGAGCCACTGCGCTGTGTTGCCGGCAAATGCGAGGAGATTCTGCGCCACTAGTATTGTATAAGTAGTTTAAGCATCGAAACAGAATTATATTTGTAAATATATAAACATTGATGACGAATAAAATTAGGCTAGAGTGCACATCTCTAGTTGACGTTAATGTTATTTTTAAGATATGTCTGTCGTCTTTATTCTTATGTCATTGACTAAACATACCGTTAACGTTAACCAGATATGGTTTACTCCAGCCTTAACACTTTAATTTATTTCACTTGATGAGCGTCGTCTCGAGACAGTCTACAAAATACCTTGACAATTTTAGACTATCTATTAGTTATTATAATTTATTTGTACATAACAATTAGCGAAATACCATCATAATCATTATTCTAATCTTTATCATCTTTAACGTTGAATTTGTCGACAATAATTCAATGAACTGTTGATTTCGTGAGTACAAATAGAAGTAAAAATGCGGTTAAGTGTGAGTCGGACTCGCACACGAAGGGTTCCGTAACTATTATACAAGATTGGACCCAAATAAATCACGTTTCTAGCCTAATGTCTTGACGTCTTGATATGTGCGTAACGCATATTATTATTTAAACAAATCAACATGTAATTTCACCACTTGAATATATTTTTCTACAATTTGCGTAGTCGCGTTTGTTTGCGGCGCGAGACGAGTGACATGATCGCTGAGTGCGACTGGCTGAATTGACTGCACAAGCGTAGCGCGGCCCTCGCGGGAGTCGGTTAGCTGAGCTCTATGAGGAATCAAGGATCCGGAAGTACCAATGACTACTTATCGAATACTGTTTGCGATGAGCTTCTTCTTTTCATGGGATTGGAGACTAGATAAGAGGGCCAAATATTTTTATTTGATAATCGATTCAACACCAAATATAGCACATGTGGACAAAATTACCCTCGTCATTAGATACGTTCCGGAAACAGGTGAACCGTGTGAAAGATTTCTCAACTTTTTTTCTCAGTGGCACATAAGCTGAACAAATGTTTTCTGCCATTATTTTGGAACTCAAAACACTGGGCAAAATATTAAGGACTGTTGTGTACAGTCATATGATAATGCCGCGAACATGTCTGGTGTGTACAATGGCTTACAGGTTAAAATTCCAAAGCCAAGCCCCTTTAGATTTTTTCGATTCTTGCTCTGTCAACTCTTTGAATTTAGTGTTAAAAAAAGTATATATCTATACTAATAATAAATCTGTAATGGGTGTTCATGGTGTAAGTTGCTTTGTTTTCTAAGATACTTCGTTTGTAGACTTTATGCATGATACTGAAACTAAATTGACGATTTTTAGAAATCAATTCTGTATGAATGTATGTATGTTCCTCCATAACTCTTAAACCGATCATCCGAATTCGATGAAACTTACTACACATATATGTAAATACACGGGACACAGGATAGGCTATATATAATTCAGTTCCGCTAACGTTAAGATGTAGCTGTCATTCTGAATGAACAAACCGGAATTCTCCGCGTGGCTCGGCGGGAGGGCCGCGGCTCTAGGGGGGGGGGGGGGGCGGCGCATACTTTTTAATCACTATGTGCCTTTATTTCTTCGTTTACTTCTTCCAAGCCACGCAACGAACTTTTTAATACGATTTTCATTGATATAAGGAGCGATCAACGAGCAAGGATTGCGTATGTAATTTTTAAATACAATTAAAACTATGTACTTGAAAATTGTATGTTCAACAAGGCCTACAGAAAGTTCCACGATATCATGTAGAGCGACAACTTCGAACCACTCGCCCGATTTATTTGCGTATTTTATCAACGTATAGCAACTCTGGGCGCAGTCAGTTTCCAGATGGGTTACCGTTTTCGATGTTGAAGGTTCGTATTCCTCATAAAACTTTGTAAAAGTAAGGAAGGTGGTAGGGTTAAACCCGCCTTTGTTGGTGTTGTATCAATTTCTATGTAGCAGTGCCAGTGCGGTAAGTGTCTGGCGGCACATGCTTTTAAAATTCGCTTCCAAATGTTTACGAAGCTCGAAATGGGAATATGACGATGTTTATCATTAAATTTGGTAGATTTAGTCCTGGACCAGCCTGGTTACTTATTATCCAGGAAATAATTCAGACCGAAATCAATCCAACACGACATTGACCCGAGCGGAGCCGGGTACCGCAGCTAGTAGTATATGAAAACCGTAGATTCGATCACTGTTGTCAATCTTTACAAATCTAATATTTATAATGTTTTTACAGCTGTACGAGAAAAAATCAAGTATATAAAAAAAAGGGATATTAAATTAAGATTGTCGAAACACAACACTCGATGAAGAAATGAGAATTAATGAGAGTGATAATTTTAGGGTTAACACATTTCTCGTCCTCATAAATGGAGTCTTATCCGAATTATAAAAACGGCAGTAGGTCTACAACACTTTCAATAAAAAAAATATTGTTGACCTAAATGAGTGAATATTCATCATCAAACCTTGCAGCTCTTTTATTGGAAGAAATGTATCCTAATAGTTTAGAGACTGAGAATGCTGAGAATGATGTATGCATTCCTAAACTTCATTCCTACCCTTCTTCTGGAATAATTTGGTGGACCCAGATTCTGGATCATTGAAAAGTCTATCTTCGTTTCTGCGAAAACAGAATTTGGAAACCCTTTATTCAAACTTGAATATAACAGTTTTTATGACTTCATGTACACTAGCTACACATTTTTCGGGTAAGAGAATCTTTTCTTGCCTAAAACGCTTAAAAAAATATTAAAGATGTTCTTGAAAATCTAAACGCCTAACTCTTTTCAACTGACTTCAAAAAACCGGCCAAGTGCGAGTCGGACTCGCACAAGAAGGGTTCCGTACCATCGTAAAAGATTTATTACAAAAAAATATTTTTTTTTTGTACGGACCCCCTTTAATTTTAATTATTTTTTTATCTTACCTATTTGTTGTTATAGCGGCAAAATAAATACACACTCTGTGAAAATTTCAGCTGTCTATCTGTTATGGTTACTGAGATGCAGCCCTGTGACAGACGGACAGACGGACGGACGGACGGACGGACGGACGGACGGACGGACGGAGTTATGTAAAAACGTCAAACTCCATTCAAGTTTGAACTAGTTAGATATTCTGTGGTTTTACTTCTTCAAGCTGTCAAAGTCAAACTCGGACATCCGATTTGTATGAAAACGCGAAATCGGCGTAACGGTTACTGTTATTAGTAGAACAATTCGGGAGAAAATATGTGTGACCGACATACACCAGAGCCAGACCATAAGCTTGTTTCGCTTTATGCGACGGAATCCTAAAAAAAATAAAGACACCAGGAAACAGGCAAAGACACTACAAACAGGTGAATGACGGCCACGAGAATTGCAGACATTACGACGGAATGGCCAGTAAGGTACACGAGCAAACATTTTACTGCATACCTACCTATTTTAAAATCTGATTACATTGTTTCAACAGAAATGTAATGAGCCATTAAAAAATATACAAAATATCAGACTCACTCTACCTCCGAAACAACGGAGAAGGAGCGAATCGTGAACTTTGACATTCTCCATTAGGCGGGGTAGGGCGGAGAGGCGGGCAGCGGTGGCGGAGGCGGCACGAGTAGGGAAGGAGGCATGCTGTTAGTAGTTTGCTATGAAACAGAGGAATGGGTGGATCTGTCCATCGTTTGTTATGTGTGTAGACTGGAAGTTGGAGTTGGAAAAATGTGCAAATTTTCACGCGTGATTTGAAATAATTATTATAAATCTAGAGTTATGTGGTACCAAAGGGTGCCAAAGGGAACCCTCGTACTAAGCCATTCACATTGGGCGGAGAAAGTCATGCAGGCTAGCCAAGTGCTTCTTCCCACGATTCAGAATGCCACGGCAAGGTATATATTGTCAGGGTTCCGTACCCAAAGGGTGCCAACGGCACCCTATTACTAAGCCTTCGCTGTCCGTCCGTCCATCCGACGGTGCGTACTTCCGTCCATCCGTCCGTCCGTCTGTCACAGGGCTGTATATCATGAATCGTAAGCAGCTGAAATTTTCACAAAGTGTGTATTTATTTTGCCTCTATAACAACAAATAGGTTACAACAAAAAATAGTAAAAATTAAAGTGGGGCCCCATACAAAAAACGTGATTCTATTGTGTTAAATCTTGTAAGATGGTACGGAACCCTTCGTGTGCCAGTCCGACTCGCACTTGGCTGGTTTTTTTTTTCGACAGCAATTGTTTCAGCTTGGTTGAAACCACAGATATTTTAAGTAGAGGAGATTTGTTAAGGAGGCGTGGTCTTGTCGCCGCAATATGCGGAGCGGCCCGCATATCGTCGCGGGCACTTTACCCGTCGCCTCAGTCGTTCCGTAGCAACTTACCACAACGTGCGCTCCCAGTTTTTTTCAAAATGCCCCAGTGTTGCGTGTTATCGTGTAAAAATGAAAGCCGAAATATAAACTACAAGGACCATGGCGTCCCCTTTCCCCAGTAAGTGTTCCATAGATGTCCATTATGCATGTTAAATACTTGTTTCTGTATAATCTTGCAATACTTCACGATCGGAGCGAAATGGCGTCCCTAGTGATGTACGCTGCAACATATTTTTCGATGCTTCGTGTAGACCTTTTCCTCAAACAGAGAAAGAGGTTTGTCAAGATATCATTTTTATAAAGTCAGAAATTTATTATATAAACTGCATACAAATGTAAATACATGTATCCATAAATTCAAAGTAAAGTTTTGTCAAGATAGTAATGTGTCTTAATGTTTTACACGGAGTAGGTATAACATAAGTTTTTTTCTAATGATTCTTAGTTCTAATATTTTTTTATTCTAATGTCTTACGTTGCCTATTTGTTCCAGGTTTCCAGATCATCCAAAAACCAAGGAAGATTGGATTAAAGCTACTGGGAGAATCTCAACTTAGTTTTCTCTCAAAACAAATACAATATGCTCGAACGATATTCCTTTTCTTTTACATCTATATTCGTATTTATTTTCTACTTAAAATATCTGTGGTTGAAACGATGAAAATTATTGCTTCCATTGTTCGCGCCAGAGGTCCTTGAGGTCGCTCCGCGATCCTCATGATGTCTGCAAAGTGGTGGACGAAACGTCGGAAAGAAGGAGCTTATACCTATTAAGTATTATACCCTTAATATAACGCATTTGCCAACAGATGCGTATACGCATGCCGCCACGCATGTGCTGAGACATATCGATCATTGGACTGATGGATTCTTAAAATATTGATAAGATTTGAAAGAATCATTACAGAAATAAAAATAAGATAATACTCGTTGTTTTGTGCATATGATAAATTAAAGGATTAATTATATCGCTGCTCCACGATAGTAAAAATTTCCGCCCGGTAGTAAAATTCACCCTAAAGGTTCTTATAAAATCATATTGTCAGCCTTGTGGCGAGACGCCTCTAATCGAGGCACCCTGGACACGGCGGATTCTGGGTGGGTGACCGTTTTCTAACGTTGAGGCTGGCTACGGGTCGAATTTCGCGTAAAATCGTAGGTAACCGTTACTCAGGTGTAGGGTATATCCCACCCGTATTATTACCATCGCATTTAATGTAATTTGATCGAAGCAGCATTGAACATTTTCCATGTTTTCCATTCTGTTCATTGTAATAATATAATAATAAAAATAAATTCTTTATTCACTTATTAAGCAAAAACAAAACTTACAACATAAATACATAGTAATCAGAACAGTAAAAGGTTTTACTTAAGGTTGTAGGTGTTTAGTTAATGTTATTGCTAAAACTATGATGTGTAGTTACGTTTGGTCCCAGTCTCCCAAAATAGGATTCCCTGTGTTATGGGAGAGGGGTTCTTTCTTCGGAATATAATATTTCGTTTTGGTGAGTAGAACTTTAAGTTTCTTAAAGTTTTAGTCCTAATAAAGAACGTCGACTTCATGTTAATATCTCACACGATCGTAGACTACGAGCAAATATTGATAAAACTAGGACGATACGGATGGGTACTGTAGAACTGTAGGAAAAACACCACCACCTCAACATTAAACAACAAATCAGGAAAAGGTTAGATAAGTGTGGTGTATCTTTAGGTCACATTTTCAATTTAAATGTTCAGACGCTCAATTTAGGAGAAGATTTGAGCACTGAAAGTAAACATATTCCAGTCCTTTGCATTGACACGTAGTTTCGAATTCGAGAGAAAGGGACGAAATATTGCAGACATATTCATAAAATGATCTTATTAGTAACAGGAATTTTACTCACGTTATAACTTCGGTATCAAGACTTGGCATATACCAACGCCCAATTAGGAACATGTGATTTTGCTTGACAGCGACACCAACGCAGGCGCGCCCATATGACGCCCGCCCAGCCGTTTCGAGCGTCACAGAAGTTGCTCGAGATCATTTCTTTGCAGGTTCGTGAGATGCTGGAAAATAAAGTTGTGTTGTGGCTGAATAAACTATTTGAATTTGAATTTGAATTTGAATTTGAAAGTGGTTAGGATATCAAATTCTGCGTACGCAATAATATATGTATATAGGATAACATCCAGTACCTCAACTCCATGCAAAGCCCTGATTTCGTGCACCTGTACAGGCACTTGTATGGGCTCTAAGCTAGTTTCGCGGTGCTGAACTGTCGCGAATGTTCCTTCATGATCATCTCTTCAAAAAGAACAGTATCAGCAGTGCTCCGCCAATATTTAAGTGACAACCCCGACACTCGATGGAGGGAAGGTATTGGCATCTAATAAATACTGGTATTGGTTGCGTATGGTTGCGACATTTCATGTTTTCGCTCGTAACACATTGCCAAAATAAGGGACTCAAACATTAACTCAATAAAACATTTCCATATACACCATACATAGACATGCAATAACAAGAGTTTACATAAAAACTATTGTTATTACACAACCTGCATTATTGCAATACTAAGCCCCGGTTGCACGAAGAGACGGCCGAGTTAATCAATGTTCAAACACGTCATTTTTAGTGATCGGCCTAGAGTTCCTTCCATACTGTCCACACAAAGTGACGTGTTTGATCATACGTTGACACTGATTTTGATGTTTTGTCCTTTCGTGCACTCGGCCCTAACTTGTTTGTTTTCTTATATTTTAGATTACACAACAGCCTCTAAACTTTACATGAAAGTCGAACCTTTCATCTAATGTTGGTCGGATTCAATACTTCAAGATTTATATACAACGACCTAAATGGCTCGGTAAGAACGAAACTGAAACACAGATACATCGCCCGTGCAGTAAGCAGAGACAATGTTGCAAAATGGTTTTGTTGCTCAAACAATTAAATGACCTATCTGAACTCATTATCAGTACACGTACCTACATGTCGCTTGTACATATGTTGCTAACGAGCACCGACGGAGCATTCGTTTCTTATCGACTGATTATGTTTTACACACTTTTTACAATCACGCACCTGTTTGATGAGATATTCAATAAATTTGATTGCCCATACGAATAGGCCCTTAAAGGTTCTAATAAACAAAAAAGCATCCATTGTAAAATACTCACTCCTAACGCAGAAAAAAAACGTATTTCTCTTGTACGTATACGGTTTATATTTTAAGCAAAAAAAAATTCTTAGCGGGCATGCGAGCGATGCAACCCAACTATGTTTTTTTATCTGACATGGATGGCTTATACCATACCTACTGTAATGATATTACCCCAAAACACCTCATGGGAACCAGGTGCCATATCAGGATTTTCCATTTATTCCACAGCTACATCAAACTGGTTGGAAAACTCGGTCAATTTTAATTGCCGCTTCGGCTTTCGCTTAACTGATTTAAACTAGTACTAACAGCAATAAAAACGAAGGAATAACTGATCAAACACATACATCTATGTCGAAGATTTGTTTTAGCAAACTACCCGCAGCGCCTCGGTCAATGTTATTTTCTTTACACAATCCCAATTCATATTGGAGTCAAATTTTCATGCGTTGCCCGATTAAACAGGCATGTGTGATAAGAGTTGATAAATGCATGTGTGGCGGCGGGGGGAGGGCTGCGTCAGTGATGTCCTCGCTAGCGGCGCGCGCGCACCCTCCGTGATCTCTCCTCTTTGCTGGCTATTCCCGCGCTACCGCGCATAGCATAGACAACCAACTAGATCCAATTCGCCTTCGCACCTCTCTGCGCTGTCACTTTGACCGATTGCAAACTGCTCTGTTCTGTGTGTGTGTGTGTGTGTGTGAATTAACAGTGTTTTTACGAATAGATGAGGTGTGAATTAACAGTGTTTTTACGAATAGATGAGCCCTTGAATCGGAAACAAACGCCGCTGTTCTGCACAAATAGAGTGAGTAGTGAGTGCGTCGTGCTGTAATTTTTGTTCTGGTTTAATGTATTGTGTCATGTATGGATTAGGTACCTGTATTTACAACTAACGTTTTGATTATCGTATCGTATGTATATATTAATCATTCACAGCTCGTGTAGGGGCTAGAGGACTTGGCTTTCATGCGAGAGGTTATGGGTTCCCCCCGCAGCGGTTATACATCACTATCTTTTTCTTTCTGAGTTGGATAAGTGCATTTCGTTACGATTGCGAGCTTTTCCTAGGTTCGGAACCCAGTAAAGCTGCTTCCTCTGCTAGGTGGTGGTTACCCCGCCCGGCTTATTACACCGCATTAGATGAAACTATGGTTGAAGCGGCAACAAAAACTTGTCCGTGTTTTCCATCCAGTAAAGCCGTGATCATCAGGCTTGGTGCTCATAAAGGGAAGCTGGCATGACACCTAATTCCTTCGGGAATGTGGTGTATTGGGCTAATATCTTGACGGTAGTTATGTGTTTATTAGCCATCCATGTCAGGTTCCATAAAAATAGAAAAAATATGTTATTGTCCGACAAATGTAGGTATACGACCATCCTCTGCACAGTCTCTTATTTTCATCTAATTACACTGGAAAAAAAAACAAAGTAAAATTTACTTCTCTCTACGTAAATGTGACAGAAAGAGACCTCGTAAAGTTTTTCTTGGGAGTATAGTAAAAGTGCGATTGTGAAATTTTTTTTAACTTTGTCAGCATCTATAAGTTTTCCAGTACAGTCGCCTTCTGGGTGGAAAGCATCGATATAACCTAAAATAAGTCTACATAAATATATCTAATAAATGTGTTAAAATAAATAAATAAAAATAAAAAAGCTAACGACGACTGAAATACTGTCCCCAAAAAAGAATCTCAATAAAAGTTTAAATTCATGTTCCGTTGCCTTTATCAGTGTGAACTCACACAGCAATTTTATATCATATCTGCCAGTAACTTATGCATTAGGCACCGGTAAATTGTAGAAAATGCCCACAGATGAGGTAAAAAGGTCGTTTTTACAATAAGTAAAAATTGTGTCATGTAAGATCATGACACAATTTTCGCTTTTCAGGATATTTTTCAAACGGAGAGGTTTAATGGTGGTGCCGATTACTAACAAGGAAAAGGAATGGCCTTTTCCTTGTTAGTTGCTGCTGGGCGCGCTAATTAGTGGTAAGCTTCGTCGGCTCTGCCCGCGATAAGGTCCGACGAAAAACGGCGGTTTTCGTCGACTTCGCTCATATTTAACCGCACAGCTCGCGTTTCCTGCTTAATCCAGCCCGGGTTCGTACTATCGCATTGAATGAACGATGGTCGAAGCGGCAATTAAAATTGTTCGATTTTTCGTTCAGTTCAATGTAACCCTGCAATATAAGGAAGGTCCTGGGTGGTGTTCCGATGTGGTGTGTTGGGCTAATATTATGACGCAGGTGTGGTATTAGCCACCGATGTCCAGTCACAGGACGGAACTAAACTCATTCGCGGGCACAGCACAAAATCGTTCTGTTGCGCTCTGGCACTGTATATCTGTTTTAAAGAAAAATACTGATAAAATACTGAAATTTTGAATCTTCATGGTGCAAACTAGGATATATGATTAAGATTTTTTTGATTTTTTTGTTTTATCGTTAAGTAATCAGCGACCATACTTATTGTGTAAAACGCACAAAAAAATCAAACTTAGAAACCAAATACAATTTTACAATGCCAATGGTCATCAAACAATTACTAGTTTTGATTGAAAACTGTTTTGAGTCTTGAATCTTCTTTCCATGTTTGTATGGGGAATTGAGCGGGAAGGCCCACCTTAAGTAGATATATTATATCAGCCTGTAGAAACGTGATGATAAGTATCCATAATTGATGGGAAGGATCATGCCACGAAGTAGGGATCAAGCTAAACTTAGATAAATATTGTTCCAACGAAACAAGTTCAAAGATAATGTTGGTAAATTAATGTTTTGAGATAACTATATTATCTTAAAGATATGGAATAAACATGGAATAGTGCATAGTGCCAAAGGTCGAGAACGCATGCCGGAGATGCTTATCAAAGGGTTGGCCGCATCGATATAAGCTACGATGGTTGGCCGACTACGCTGTCGAGAGGGTTCCTCAAAAAAATACAGAGTAAAATACCACCTAAAAAGATAATATTTTCCAATATAGGTGCTCTTTTGATTCTGTACACCATATGTTTCTAAATTCTGAAGAATACAATAAGCACATTGTCATTTAAAATAGTTCCGAAGTCGCGTGAAAAATCACAGTTCCCTTATATTTCTTCGAAGTCACATGTCGACAATTTATGTGAACTGCGAATGTATTTAATAACAGAAAAAAATATGGCAATGGTGTGCGCATTGAAAAGGGAATTTGTTGTATGAATTGCGTTTTTACGCGGCAGCAAGGCGCGTTTTTATAAAAAGCCCTTTTCAATGTTTTGCAGGATGGCTTCCCAGACGCCAAGCTCCGCGCGGCGCCGCCTGGCCAACCACAAGGTGGCGCGGGCGCGCTCGTCGGGCGCGGAGGGCGCGGCCGACGGACGCGCGAGCAGCCACGGCGCGTTCGCGGCGCGCGAGTCCACGCTCACCTTGCTTATGGACGAGTCGCCGCACATCCGCGCCATCTACAACATCTTCGTCGCCATCCTGATAGTGCTGCTCCTCAACACGGTCGTGCATGACTTCTTCGAGCGAGGGACGTGAGTACATCACTTGTTACATCGGTCCTGGAACAAATTGACCAACACTTCCTTCTACTCCTCTCAATGTTCTGTGACATCACCAACCAGCGAGAGGATCTCATCATCACGTCAGGATTTGAAAACTTGTCAGTATAGTCACCAGAAACGGCATCGCCACAAATTGGTTTGGAACCACGTACGTTTTCCCTATAAATGACAGTGCCTACTGTGGCGTTTACGGTGATGAGCTCATACAGCCGTATTCAGAACCTGTCTAAACTTAGTACAAGATTAGCATCGGACTAACCATACAAAAACCGTTTTAGTCAGACCTTATATTCCAGGAGGTAACGACATTTTTGTTTTGTTTGACACGTGTTAGACACCAACCCTCAGATCCTAAATATGTCGGTCTGCCTACGCCAAATGGCTGCTTTAGCTAGATTGGCTATTAAACGTGCTGTTAAATATACTGATTGTCTGGAAATATACCTAAAGTTATATATCTAACCGAAATCGCCTGCAGCTACGAAATGAAACCAAGAATTTGTTCAGTTTTGGGATTACTAAGCAGCATGTACTGATACTTTCATGTTTCGTTATTTGCAGCCAATTATTTAATCACATTTTTCACATCTAGGCAACGGAACTACTCGGCGCAGGCAGACCGACACATTTAGCATCAGAGGGATGATATTTAGGCCGTGAACCCAGATTCAGCCATTGACGTTATGGTTACCATTTTTATCGCGACCTCCTAGTCTATTAATACGAGTATGTACTAAAGTTAGTACGCCCACTCCGAATACTGCAGTTAGAATCTTTTTATCAACTATCACTAGTGACCACAGAACAGATATGTTAGGAGAAGTTTCTTGTTACTCTCGACTCCGCCCCGTATGGTAAAATTGTGCAGATAATCGTATGGAAACCAACACTGTACAATCAAACAAAATTCACTGTACAATACATTATTTATAGCAGGGCAAGATCGCTAGCCTCAGTGTGAAATACGGTTAATAAAAGTCCACAAATGGCGTTGCAATTCACATACAAACCTATGAATATTAATTACATTTTTATTACAATGATATTACTTAGCCCCGATTGCACGAAGAGAAAGCTGAGTTAATCAATGTTTAAACACGTCACTTTTAGTGAACCGCATGGAGTTCCTTCCATACTGTTCATCCAAAGTGACGTGTTTAATCGTTGACGTTGATTTTGATTTTTTATCCATTCCGTGCACTCGGCCCTTAATTTATAGTTCAAATCAATTTTAATCACGCCTACCTAGGCAAAATTTGGTATTAAGGTGGCCCATCCCGCTCATCTCCCCATACAAAAGGGGAAAGAAGATCACGCCCATATTTCTTGTCAGAGATCCAAAATTTTGCTCAAAATTGCTTTATTTGATCGACCTAGATGTCTGATGATCATTGGCATTGTAAAATTATGTTTGGTTTCTAAGTTATAAGGTCTGAAAGTTCGAATTTTTCGCGCGTTTTATACAATAACTTGGAGGTGGATTACGCAATGATAAAGTAAGAAAATCTTAAAAAGATTAGTCATCAGACATAGCTTATTTAATCAAGATTTATAATCTATTTGGTTTTTGTTAGATTTTTGACTACAGCGGTCGTGGTTTACTTTTAGCTATAAGTCGTTTTGAAATTAAATTTTCATAAATCTTACCAAATCATACACTATGCACATTGTCTTTTTTATGGACATGTTCTATCTTCCTCGTCACGGAGCCTGTCTTATTCTTTGAAACAGAGAAGGTCCCAGAGCGCAACAGCACCGTTTTGTACCGTGCCCGCGAATGAGTTAGGCCCGCCGGGTTGGGCCACCTTAAGCTCAGTTTTATGACGGTCGTAACTAGTTCAGGCAGCGACGGGAGATGGCGCTGGTTAGAAATATCATACCAGAAAAAAACCGGCCAGGTGCGAGTCGGACTACACAAAGGGTTCCGTACCATCGTACAAGATTTACCCGAAAAAAAACACGTTTGTGTGTTGTATGGGGCCCCCTTTAATTTGTATTATTTTATAATTTTGCCTAATTTTGTTGTTATAGCGGCAAAATAAATACATAATCTGTGAAAATTTCAGCTTACTACCTGTTACGGTTCATGAGATACATATGATAGACGGACGGACGGACGGACGGACGGACGGACGGACGGACAGCGGAGGCTTAGTAACCGTTTCAACCCTTTGGGTACGGAACCCTAAAAGGCAGTTTTCCGCGAGTTTTTTGCGTTGCATGACATTAGCGGTCTATCCCGCTACTATCCTTTGTCTATGACTGTAGGTGCATATAATTGTATTTTCTCTATCCTCTGGCAGTATCAACGTGGGATGGGCGACGGTGGTGGCGGGCTTCGGCGACACGCGGCGCGCCGCCAAGCTGTGGCTGTACGAGTTGGCCCTGGCGCTGGCCGCGTACCCCGCGCTGCGGCTGTTCGCGGCGGGCTGCACGCTCCGCCTCGTGCGCTCCTCCCGCGGTATTGTATACATGCGCTTCTATTACGAATTACGCACCACTTATCAGTGCCCGAAGTCTCAGTTGTCACCTAAATTGGCGTTTACGGCAAACCGATCGACTGGCGTTTTCAAATGTATGGAGACATTTATTACGAGTTATACATCACTTATCATATCATTTCAGTGTATCCCTAAAATGTTCTATTCAATGGTGTAAGCCAGCAAAGTCGGTGACCCTAGCGACTAAGTAATAAAAGTGATGTGTAACTCGTAATAGATGTTCTGAGTGGTCAGTCTGAGTTCTCACCTAAATTGGCGTTTACGGCAAACCGATCGACTGGCGTTTTCAGTAAAAACGTCAAACTCCATACAAGTTTTTACTAGATATTCTGTGGCTTTGTCAAAGTCGAACTCGGACTTCCGATTTGTATGAAAACGCGGAGCCGACGTAAATTCAACGTCGACGTATTTACGCAACGTTGAGTAAGCTATCAAATCAAACTCGGACTCGCAAATGTTAGTTCGCTTAACGCCCACTGCGCGCGGTCTTGAATTTCTCCATACATTTGAAAACGCCAGTCGATCGGTTTGCCGTAAACGCCAATTTAGGTGACAACTGAGACTTCGGGTACAGAGCCGGTAGTCTCAGTTCTCACCTAAATTGGCGTTTACGTAACTTCGAAGTTCCGTAAAAAAGTCAAACTTCATACAAGTTTTTACTAGATATTCTGTGGTTTTACTTCTTCAAGCTGTCAAAGTCAACCTCGGACTTCCAATTTGTATGAAAACGCGGAGTCGACGTAAACGGCAACGTCGACGTATTTACGGCAACGTTGAGTAAGCTGTCAAATAAAACTCGGACTCGCAAATGGTAGTTCGCTTAACGCCCACTGCGCGCGCTCTTCAATTTCTCCATAGATTTGAAAACACCAGTCGATCGGTTTGCCATAAACGCCAATTTAGGTGACAACTGGGAATTCGGGTACTGAGCCGGTAGTCTCAGTTCTCACCTAAATTGGCGTTTACGTAACTTCGAAATTCCGTAAAAATGTCAAACTCCATACAAGTTTTTACTAGATATTCTGTGGTTTTACTTCTTCAAGCTGTCAAAGTCAACCTCGGACTTCTAATTTGTATGAAAACGCGGAGTCGACGTAAACGGCAACGTCGACGTATTTACGGCTAAGTTGAGTAAGCTGTCAAATCAAAATCGGACTCGCAAATGGTAGCAATGGTAGTCGCCATACATTTGAAAAGCCAGTCAATCGGTTTGCCTTAAACGCCAATTTAGGTGACAACTGAGACTTCGGGTACTGATTCCAGCGAGCATGGAAAACGGGAGTGGTGGTCAAAACTCATTCGTATGGCGACAGCGTAGACACGAGCTAGTGGAGAAGTTTTAACTTTACCATAGTAAGTTCCGCTCACGAACTCGAGACGCGCAACATCGAATGTTTGTTGCACTATATAGCGATAAGTTCTACGTCTTGGAGCTGCCGCCATTGTATGTAAATTCTCTACCACGCTCGCTGCCTGAATCATTCTTGTCACCAGTATTGTCAATTGTATTATTTTACGTGCCGGAACCCAAAAGCACAAAACTTTTTTTTTTCTGGAAATCTGTTCTGGTCCTCAACTCTTCTGTTACTGTTAAATTTCACCCATATCCAGCTTCAAGCTTACAACACGTAGATGAGGGATTTCCACTGGGATTTCGTTGAGAGACAGCTTTCGCATGGCTTGGTAGTGATATTTGGATGTAAGTATTTCGTAACATTTCGATTAGGTCTTCGTCTTCTAATGTCGGTAATTTGAGGACCAAGATTCTGGTTTCGAAGGAAATATTTTTTCTGTAAATGTTTATTGTATCTTTTCAAGAAGATAACATTTTACTGAGTAAGGTTGCCAAACATGGATTTCGTATAATCGCTCTGTAAGTATTCTCAGTATTCCCGACAATGGAAACACTACGGCAAGAAATTTACAGTGGACCAATGATATATATAAGTAATTATCGCACTTCCGTTATCGCTCCAAACTTCCCCAATACGAAGTGAACAACTCAAGCGCGTCGTATAAACCCAATATAAATGTTCCGGAACCCTAAAGTCGCCAAAGTCACGTAAATGCGGCACTAAAGAAACTTCTAAAATAATCCCCGAGGAGAGGGCGCGGGCGGGCGGGGGCGGGGGGAAGGCTTTTGTTTTTGTTGGCGGGAGGGGGGGGGTGGCTGGAAGTGGAAAGCGGGCGGGGACGCTCCAGTCGCTCCGGACCGATAAGGAGCTGCCTGACAGCCGGCGCCGGCGCGGGCGGAGCCCTACTTTATGCGACGAGGTCACGCCATCGGGAAGCATTCACGTGCGAATTTGCTGGGCGGATCCATCCATCGGATAAGATCTATCGGGCGGATCTGTTCTGTTCGTATTATATTAATTCACTTTAAAAACCGGCTAAGTACGAGGCGGACTGGCACACGAAGGGTTCCGTACTATCGTACATGATTAAACACCAAAAAATAATGTTTTATGTATGGGAGCCCCCTTTAAATTTTATATTTTTTTATTTTACCTATTTGTTCTTATAGCGGCAAAATAAATACACACTCTGTGAAATTTTGAGCTGCCTACATATTACGGTTCATAAGATACAGCCCTGTGACAGACGGACGGACGGACAGCGGAGGCTTATAAATAGAATTCCGTTGGCACCGTTTAGGTACGGAACCCTAAAAAGTAGACTTTATAGAACAAAAACATACATTTCGCTTCGTAGCGCTCGCATGAAAACGAGTTTGCCGCGCATACAACAATGAACCCTAACGCAAACTCACTGATTCCGGAAGTCGCCATTATCGTTTGTTTGCTGAACGCTGGACTCCCTTCAGCCTTCAAACTCACCATACAAACGTGGAAAGAAGATCATGCCCATATTTCTTGTCAGAGATGCAAAATTTTGGTCAAAATAGCTTTATTTGATCGAACTTGATGTCTGATGACCATTGACATTGTAAAATTGTGTTTGGTTTCTAAGTTATAAGGTCCGAAAGTTCGTTTTAAACGTATTAGTTATATTATGAACGTGCTTCCTCTAGCCAGTTACATATTGCAGAAAAAAATGCAGTATTTAGGTACGTATTTAACGTAAATGCAAACAAATAGTAAAAAGTTACATTTACCTAAACGCGAACTTTATTACATTACATCTTTGAATAGGTTATCCTACTCATTATATATTAGAACTTGTCAATATTTGTTTACTAATACGTGTTAAATCTTAATGTACACACTTCCACATGAAATTATATATTTCTACGGAAATTACCGGACTATGGACGTATGGAGAGCAAACTAGGGATAAATCCGCCGATCAAATTCCTAAGTGAATACCGTTAACCCCTTTGGCATTTTGCGTTGTGCAGAATTAATTTTCTTGTGTGTCTAGTTTTTTTTGGACGTATACTGTTGTCCGACTGGTTACAACAGTCGGATGCGAGACGTACGTACCATCACGCCGTAAGCCTGCCGACTAGGTGTTGCTGACCTCCTGATACGCATTAAAAAATCACATTCATTTAAAAATACTTATCGTAAATGGCTACTTGATCAACAATGAGAAAGCGAATAATGATATAAGCATACCCACCTTCACACCGTACATAATCAGACTCTTTACTGCGTTTTCAATATCCTCTTACACACCCTTAAATACATGTACACACACATTCATCACACCCTAACAGATACTCCGTCACCCTCGTACACCCCAATAACTCGATATTCTAATAAAAAAATGTATTACTAAACTATATACATGTAAAGAAAACCACTTAGCTTTTCTTAGGTTTATTATTATTCAAAAAACCTCTGAGATGTCAACTCTGACAGTCATGACACTCAGCTAAATATGAAAGTGGGTTTGTTATTGTCGTGAAGAATTAACTTACCTAAAGATACAAAAAGACCTGAAATAAAGGCTTTAAATGTTGTTTCTTTCGTTTTACAGGTAAGTCGATCTTTTGTTAACATATAATGCACTTAATTGGTTAAAAACCGAATGCACAAATTATAATTAAAACTTTCGTTTTACAGAGAAACGCAATTACGTCTTTGTTTCATTATTTCTATGCGGAGAGTATAACACTATTATAAAACAACATTTTCTGCAAATATTTCAAGAAACATGGAAAAGTTAAGGTTTGATTTTGCTGTGAAATCCACAGCAGACGGAAAATCGAACATCATATGTGTAACCTCAATAGCTACACCTCATGGACAGATTTTTGGAATACCAAATGACTTTCAACCTGCAAATCTACACCAAGAAATTACAAATACACCCAATTATGCCAAAATAAAAAAAACATTAAATAAAAGACATCAAACGAGGAATATATGGATTAACTTGACAGATGAATTATCAAAAATATATTTGGATGAAGAACAAAACTTACAGTTTAATGATTTTTACCTAGAAGAAATTCTGGAAAAAACAACTAATGATGAATCTATACCTGGTGGCTCAAATCAGAGTTTGGAAAAACTATTAGAAAAGTTACTTGAAGATAAACAAAAAAAATCTGAAACTCAAAACTTGGGAAGAATTGCAAATGATTTCATGATTAAGAAATTCTCTGGCAGAAACTCGAA
Organism: Incurvaria masculella; assembly: GCA_946894095.1. NCBI lineage: Eukaryota > Metazoa > Arthropoda > Insecta > Lepidoptera > Incurvariidae > Incurvaria > Incurvaria masculella. The sequence goes on from OX335647.2 coordinate 12,423,376, forward strand.
TGCTCACCAGTGGATCAAAGATTTCAATAAAGAATGTGAACGTTTCCAAATCGATGAAGACAAGAAGAAAATTGAAATTTTAAAATTTTTTATGGAATATTCCAGTCAAGATTGGTACAACTGCATGCTAATGAAATTTACAATGGAATCAGATTGGGACAAATGGGAGAAACTTTTTTGTGAGACGTTTGCAAATAAAGGATGGTCACCCATTAGATATGCCCTTGCCTTTAAATATCAAGCAGGTTCGTTACTTGAGTATGCTTTAAAAAAAGAGAAATTATTACTGGAAGTAAGAAAATCGATTGATACTGGGACACTTATAGACCTTATAGCATTTGGCTTACCGAATTTTGTGGCTGATAAAATTGACAGAGAAAAATTACAAGGAACGGAAGATCTATACAATGAAATAGGAAGATTGGAACATCTTGTTGGAAAGAATAAATATGATTAAAAAAATATTACACATTCGGACAATAAATACCAAAAAAATCCAGAAAAACAACCATGTCAAATCTGTTTCAACGAGAAAAAAAAGAAATGTTACCATGCTGAGGAAAATTGCTGGTTTAAAGTGAAAAACCAAGAAGCTGTTGTGAAAACGGTTAACAACTCAGAACTTGAAATTGAATTAAATGAGAAAAATCCAAAAAACTAGAAGTGCCACCATTAATAAAAGTAAAGTTACTATTAAACGATACCTTAAAGGTTTATGGAATTTATGATTCAGGTTCCAATGTGTCATTAATTAATGCAAAATTATTGAGGATACAACCAAAACAAAATACGAATGATATACAAATAGTAAACTTGAAAACTATTAATGGTGAGAAGAAAACAAAAGGTCTGGTAACACTAAAAATAAAGATATACGATATTGAAAGAAATATGGATATTTTCGTAATAGAAAATGATAATTTTCATTACGATTTTCTAATTGGTTTGGATTGCATAAAAAAATTTAATTTAATACAAAATGAAGAATTAAAGATCATGCAATGTAACAAACTAAAAGAAAAGAAGGTAACATCAAATGAAGTGGATCTGAAAAATAAAAACCACTCAAAAAATGATACTTCAAATTTAATAAATGTCGAGATTCCTGATGTACTAGGTGACAAAAATATAAAACAATTACACTATGAAGTGTTAAAACAAGAAAATGCACATATTAACAAATGTGAAATAAATTTCAATGAACATGTACACATGGATGAATTTGAAATGGTAGTGAACCATCTAGATTTAAATCAACAATCGGAAATTGATAAGTTGATAGAAAAATATCAATCAGTCTTCGCAAAGGATAAATATGACATCGGGACTGTACGCGATTATGAAGCTCATATTGACTTGATGGTGGATAAATACTGTTATAAGCGTCCATACAGATGCTCAGCTGAAGATAGAAGAGAAATAGAAAATCAAATATCAAAACTATTAAAAAATAATTTGATTGAGGAATCTTATAGTCCATTTGCTGCTCCAGTTACTCTGGCATATAAAAAGGAAGATGACAGAAAAACAAGACTATGTATAGATTTTAGAGAGTTGAACAAAATTGTTGTTCCTCAATCACAACCGTTTCCATTGATTGAAGATTTAATGGTAAAAACAGTTAATTGCACATATTTTTCCACTTTTGACATAAATTCAGCATTTTGGTCAATTCCTTTAAAGATTCAAGATAGAGACAAAACTGCATTTGTAACACAAGAAGGCCATTTTCAATGGACGTGTCTCCCATTTGGATTAAAGACTGCTCCAGCTATTTTCCAAAGAATATTGAGCAACATCATAAGAAAATATGAACTATCTAGTTTTGCAGTAAATTTTATAGATGACATCTTAATTTTTTCAAAAACTTTTAAAGAACATCTACTCCATATATCAAGACTACTGGAGGCAATACAAACAGAAGGCTTTCGATTGAAATTTTCAAAATGTGCCTTTGCAAATAATTACGCTAAATATTTGGGCCATATAATAGAAAATAATTCAGTCAGACCTCTGAAAGATTATTTGATTGCTGTCAAAAACTTTCCGATTCCAGAAACAAGAAAAAATATAAGACAATTCCTAGGAAAAGTGAATTTCCATCATAAATTGTTACCACACAGTGCAATTATCCTGGAACCATTACACAATTTACTACGGAAGGATGTGAAATTTAAATGGAATGCAGAATGTCAGGAATCGTTTCATAAAATAAAAGCATTGCTATGTACGGAACCAATTCTGAATATCTTTGACCCTGAACTACCAATAAACATTTACACGGATGCTAGTATCAAAGGAGTGGGAGCGGTGTTAAAACAAGTAAATAAAAACGGGGACTCTAAGCCAGTTGCTTATTTCTCAAAAAAATTAAATGAAGCTCAAAAAAAGAAGAAGGCAATATATCTAGAATGTCTGGCAGTAAAAGAAGCTGTGAAATATTGGCAGCACTGGCTAATGGGAAAAGAATTTATGGTATACTCAGATCATAAACCATTGGAAAATATGAACATCAAGGCTAGAACTGATGAGGAACTAGGGGATTTGTCATACTATTTATCCCAATATAATTTTAAAATTAAATATTTGCCAGGAAAACTTAACCAAGAAGCGGACTGTTTAAGTAGAAATCCAGTTCTACAAACTTATGATAATACTGATGATTTCTTAAAAGTAGTAAATTTAATAAAGCTGAAAGATATAAAAAAAGACCAACAAACAAATCTCAACCTACAAAAGGGCAAACTTGTATTGGAGAACGAAATTTATTACAAAAAGAATAAAAGAAGAAAATAAATCCTAATATCGGAAGAACTTAGCAAAACTCTAATAAAAGATGTCCACAATACTTACTGCCACATTGGGAGAACCCAAATGACAAATAAAATAACACCATTCTACACTGCAAAGAATATCATCTCAAACATTAAACAAATTTGTGATGAATGTGAAATTTGTATAAAAAACAAATCAAGAAGGAAGTCAAAATTTGGCTTAATGTCACATTTAGGTCCGGCAACACGACCTTTTGAAATTACTTCTATTGATACCATTGGAGGTTTTGGAGGATCACGATCAACAAAAAAATACTTACATCTTCTGGTTGATCATTTCACAAGATATGCTTATATTTCCACACCAAGAAATCAAAACGCCAGTGATTTTATTAAACTAATGAAAAATGTGACACAAAACTACAATATTGATATGGTATTAACAGACCAATATCCTGGTATAAATTCAAAGGAATTTAAAGAATTTCTAAAGAAGGAAAATATAAGGATGATGTTCACTGCTGTAGATGCACCATTTTCAAACGGGCTTAATGAAAGGCTAAATCAAACTTTAGTCAATAAGATAAGATGTAAAATAAATGAAAATAATACGAAAACGGCGTGGTCTACTATTGCACAGAAATGTGTAGAAAAATATAACGAAACAGAACACACAGTCACGAAGTTTGCTCCAAAATACCTTTTGGAAGGAGAAACTGTGAATATTCTACCGGATGAATTGAAATCAAGATTCACAACAGAAGATCTGAAAAGAGATAGAAAACTTGCAGTTGAAAACACAATAAAATCTCATAATTATAATAAAAAATATTTCGACCGGCATAGGGAAGAATATGAATTTGAAGCTGGAGACGAAGTCTACGTTGAAAACGGAAATCGACTAAATAGGAAGAAAATGGATGAATTGAGGATTGGACCATACAAAATTCTAAAGAAGATTTCGAATTCAATTTATGAAGTTGATGCTGGACACAAGAAGGCGGAATCAAACCTTTACCACATTACAAAGCTATCTCCAGTGTTTGTTAGTGAATGAACAATTACCTACATTGTCATTTGGAATTGTTTCTCTTTAGGGGGGGAGATGTAAAGAAAACCACTTAGCTTTTCTTAGGTTTATACTGGCTGCATTATTCAAAAAACCTCTGAGATGTCAACTCTGACAGTCATGACACTCAGCTAAATATGAAAGTGGGTTTGTTATTGTCGTGAAGAATTAACTTACCTAAAGATACAAAAAGACCTGAAATAAAGGCTTTAAATGTTGTTTCTTTCGTTTTACAGGTAAGTCCATCTTTTGTTAACATATAATGCACTTAATTGGTTAAAAACCGAATGCACAAATTATAATTAAAACTTTCGTTTTACAGAGAAACGAAATTACGTCTTTGTTTTATTATTTCTATGCGGAGAGTATAACACTATTATATACATCTATACAACAAATAACGTCGAAATATAACCATTATTTCCTAAGTAACCTTTTAAATTACCAGTACTGAGCAAGGTGGTGGCTGCAAACCAGCGGCTCTCGCCTGCCCGCGAGGTGAGTCGAGAGCACTATCGCTGAGCCTCTTTCCTTTTCTCTCAACATAAAATAAACAAAAAATAATGTATTACATTCAAGTCTCTGCAACTTTAATTGTTAATTTTACACCTGTTTGCGCAATGTTTTGATGCTCTGTATCTGTTTGTTTTATTTTGTGTTTCTTGGGAGAATAAAATGAATTTGAATTTGAATTTGATAGGTGTACTGAACACCGGAACACGTGCAGACACAAGTCGCTGTTTCGCTTCAGTCATTGATTTTAACAATCGAGTCGGGATATCGATTTATATCAGTGATATAGGTGCTACTCATTTGTAATTACTCATTAATTTGGTTCGGGTTCAGTGGGCCTATTCTTGGAGTTGCGTTCTAAGGAATCTGGAATATTTCTTTCGAGAAATCTGTTTTTGTAGCGGTTGTCAAATCTATTTTCTTGGGGTTCCCGGTTTGGTTATAACTGGTTGTGATTTTCCTGCCAAATGCAAAATGATCACATTGTTATGTTTAATATCCATTGCGAACATTTATAATCAAATTCAAAGGAAATTGCATAGCTTGTATGGTCCAGAAAATCGTCAATAATTAAAATATACTAAATAATATGTAATAATACTATATAAATAAATAATACTATAAATAATGTAATAAACTACCATCGTTAAATTGTTTTGACTGAGGTGAATCCGAATTGATACATTTCAGACACTGTAAACCATCCTGTAAACTCATAGAACACGGACAGTGTTCTCAATAAGAACATGTTTTGTAAACAATGGAGAAAAACCTCTTTTTCCTGCTAACCACCTCTGGGACTGGCAGTCTTGGACTTGTCAATAGGCCGCGGCCTAGGGCCGATAACAGCGGCTGGTCGTAACAGTTAACTGTCCGAGAGAATAGGTCGAGTAGGTAACACGTGACATGGTATTCAAGGACAGTAATGTATTCATGGTATTATGAAATGCATATAAACGTCAGACTCACTCGCTATCGAATTCATTTAGCAGGGGCTACCCCTTTGTTGTAGAACACCACAACAGCTTATTCCGTGTGGAAATAAAATACTGTTTCTTTAATTCAGGGCATTCCCACAAATGAAAAAAAATAATTAATAAAAAAAATAACCGACTTCAAAGAAAAAGCACTAAAAAGTAAAAAATAATGTTCATTTTTGTAGTTACGATTTCTGTTATTTTTTGAGTCGGCGTCAGCCGGGCACGCGCTGCGCCAATCAAGAGAACCTAACCTAACCTAACCTAACTTAACCTAACCTAACCTAACCTAACCTAACCTTGGCTGACACCGACTCAAAAAATAACGGAAATCGTAACTACAAAAATGAATATTATTTTTTACTTTTTAGTGCTTTTTCTTTGAAGTCGGTTATTTTTTTTGTTAATTTTTTTTTATTTATTAATTTTTAGTGAATCTGAAGTACACTTACTAATTTGTACACGTCCTTTCCAATAAAAAAAGAATCACCGAAATCGGTTGGCGTTATATTGAGTTATTCGTCCATTTGTCGCGAACATCTTAATACAAATTTAAGACTTTTATGATTTTCTCATGGATATCATTGTCAGAACTTAACCAAATTAAAATGGGACCACTTGGGAAGCACTAGCTATCATTTAAAAAAATAATCATCAAAATCGGTTCACCCAGGAAAAAGTTATGAGGTAATAAACAAAACAAAAAAAAACATACAGACGAATTGATAACCTCCTCCTTTTTTTGAAGTCGGTTAAAAACATTTATTCCAAGCACGTCTTTTGTATGCGCAAGTATGAAATCAACTTCAATATGAGCGTTTATTCCTGAGACTTTATTCCCTAAAGGAAGTCGCCGTCGCACAAAGTTTGTTTAGTAATCATAAAAAAAGTTACAAAAGTGTATGTCGGTTGTCGATCGTACGCTGACTGCGAAGCGGACCGTGAAAAGTTACAAATGTTAACTTTGTCGGGCACAAAAGGCACGTCAGAAGGTCAAAAGTTTCAGCGGCCGACAGTCCCTGCTCAGTGCTCACTGCTATACAGACTATGTACATAATGTACCTGTAATGTACTCGTACACTATGAACACACTGGTGTGGTATTTCTCTAATCAGGTCTATTGTGATTAATATGTTTACAATAGTCGCTTTGAAAAGTTCAGCGCAGGGACCACTTGATGCACCACTTGGATAAGAGAATTTCGTCATGAATACGAGCCGTTCCATTTACAACAGTAGGTCCCCTTCCCCTGCGAGGTGGTCCACCCGCATTGGATGAAAATATGATCAAAACGGCAATGAAAAATGGTCCGTGTTTTCCATCCAGTTCGATGTAGCCGTGCTCATAAAGGGAAACTCCTGTCAAGGCACGTAATTCCTTCGGAAATGCGGTGTGGTGGGCTAATATGCAGGTAGCCCATGGTTCGAGTTCGGGAGTGAGTTGACCTGAAAATAGCTGCAAAATATATTTTCATTTCAATAACGGAACTGTTATTTACACTTCCAACGTATTTATGGGACAAACCAGACTTTTACCAAACTAAAATAATGTTCAAGAAGTGTGGGAACATGAACTATTTAAAAAAGTGAGTTGATATTTAGAGACAGATTCGAACTGACTCTTACCTGAATGGGCCCCGTGCAGGTGTCGTAGGAGCCATCCAAGAGAGCCATTTATGTCCAGTTACATAAAAAAAAATGTTATTTCAATATCCCATTCAGTTTAACCATTACAAAAAACACATAATAATGGAATTTTTTTATGATTACCTAGCAGTTGATAATAGCAATGGCCCCATTTAGTTTAACAAGAACGAAGTTATCTTTGTTCTGTTGGGAAATCGAGGGAAAAGTTTGGACGAAGCACCTGCTTGAAATCTCGCCCGTTCTATCGCTGGGGGCAGACAACCGGAGTCTGATTTCTAACCTAAATTGGCGTTTCATTTTCTTTGCAGCATCTTCATAGGTCTCCCCATAGGTCACCTCTCCCGTAATTTCTCGCTCGTTGCACGCAAATAAGGTCGTCTCACATTAATTAGGTGCTTTTAGTTTGCTGGCCTCTTTTCTTTTCTCTTCGCTTTGTGCGAATATCTGGTAATGACTAAATGTAATAACAATGTGGTGTCGGCGCGACAAAGGGCCCTCCGAGGGGCCCTCCGCCACCGCAGGATTTTAAACGTACCGCGGAGGGCGCCCTGTGGGGTGAGATGTCGCCACCGCGCCCCCACCACGCCGCCTCAGCCGCGCCGCCCTTCCGCGCCTTGTGGTCTGCTTGGTCACGAGATTTGACACCGCTGCGCCGCCGTCGAGCACTTACCCTCAAATGTACCAGTACCGTGACGCCTCGGCGTTCGGTCGTCGAATGTAACAAACACTGTGGGCGCTATTGGGTTCAAGCCGGTAGTCTCAGTTGTCACCTAAATTGGCGTTACGTCAAACCGATCGACTGGCGTTTTCAAATGTATGGAGAAATTGAAGAGCGCGCGCAGTGGGCGTTAAGCGAACTAACATTCCGAGCTTGATTTGACAGCTTACTCAACGTTGCCGTAAATACGTCGACATTACTGTTTACGTCCACTCCGCGTTTTCATACAAATCGGAAGTCCGCGTTTGACAGAGAATATCTAGTAAAAACTTGTATGGAGTTTAACGTTTTTACGGAACTTCAAAGTTACGTAAACGCCAATTTAGGTGAGGACTGAGACTACCGGCTCTGTTCTGTATGGGTAGTCGGTGTTCTCGCGTAAATTCGCGTTTGGCAGAACTTTGAAGTTACGTAAAATCGTCAAACCCATGCAAGTTTTAGTACTTATGTATTCTGTGATTTAACTTCTTTAAGCTCGCAAAATCAAACTCGGACTACCGAATTATATGAAAACGCGGAGTCGGCGTAAACGGTCACGTCAACGTATATCGGCGGCAACGTATTATAAGCTGTCAAATTAAACTCAGACTCGCCTTAAATTCTCCATTCATTTGAAAACGCTATTCGATCGGTTTGGCGTAAACGCCAATTTAGGTGAGAAGTCGGACTAAGGGCCGAGTGCACGAAAGGACAAAAAATCAAAATCAACGTCAACGTATGATTAAATACGTCACTTTATATAAACAGTATGGAAGGAACTCCATGCGGTTCACTAAAAGTGACGTGTTTGAACATTGATTGACTCAGCCGTCTCTTCGTGCAATCGGGGTTAAGTGCTGAATGGTGACCGTTTGACCGTTGAGGCTGGTGGTTGGATTAGTTTCCACGTAAAATTGTAGAAGTTCCTTACTTGCTAGGTCGTAGGGTACATACCGTCCGGGTTAGTCAAAGCGGCAATGAAAATTGTCAATGTTTTCCATAATGTTGCCGCGTGGAAAGACAGACAAATAGACGCCAGACGTTGGTTTTTATAACAGGTAGTGATCGTGATATTATTGATGATATTTCAACAGAAATGTTACTTTTCCAAAGGATCCCACAGTCCTCGCTCTTTTGTTTTACGCAAAAAGTCGTTTATGAGTGTAGCCGGTAGGTATCTATTTGTAATTACTTTTTACTTTCCAATTATCGTTATTAATCCGTTACATAGTATAGCATTTTATCTGCAAGAGTAGTAACACGTCAACGTAACACATACGGTGCATTGTTAACTATTACATTGTCACCTCGGCGCACTTGGACACCCTGTTCGCTGGGGTGTACGGTCGGTCGTGGCTGCCAAGTGGCGTGCTCTTTGTGACGCGCCGACCGCCTCCCCCGCCGTCCCCTGCCCCCGCTTCCTAGCACTCTCCACACCGACTAAACACTCTTGTGTTGTGTCGGCTCGTTCTTCCCTTCCAATTAGACGCTTGGCCGGCCGAGTGCACTTGCAGTCGAGACCGCCCGCCCCGCACCGCCCCCACTCCACCCGACTGAACGCCTCGCTAAACTTCAGCCCCGCAGTTGGCTTCGCCGCTTCTAACGCGTACCTATACGTAGTATGTTTATTGTCCCCCATGTGGATCCAAATGTTTTAGTACGAGAGCGGACCGTAGTCAACCCTACGTCATCGAGTAACAACATGGGACCCATTTGTGGTTGTGCGGATTAGAATAGGCTTCCTAAAAATACTAGGTTGCCTGACCCAAACCTGGAACGTTTTGTGCAGTAGGTAATATTAAATCACTTTTTTGGTAGAATTTAACGTCATCGAGTAACAACATGAGACCTAGCACAATTGGTAAAGGTCATCAAGAAAAGCTAAAAAAAAGTAGGTTGGCTCGTCCTACCCTGGCACGTTCTGAGGTTGGCCGGTTTTAAAATGTCGAAAAATAAAATAAAATACGTCATCGAGTAACAAGATGACAATACCACCATTCGATAGTCCTATGAACATACTTCATAAAAAAATTAGGTTGGCTGCCCTCAGCCTGGCACGTTTCCTACGCGGCCATGTTGAACGTCGGATGCGCCCAGTTCTTATATGAATAAATTATTAAATTAATATAATATAACAGTTTTGTGATATGTATATCTATAAACCGGTGATGTTTTTATTGATCTGAACTCACCTTGGATAGGTAAAAAAAAACAAAATGAAATATTTGTGATATATTGATAGTTTGGGTGCAATAGTTGCAAAAAAATTCATTTCAACAAATATTTTTCTTCTGTCGCGCAAGATACAACTAAATACATCCAATAAATTGTAAATCTCGCATTAGAGCAACTCAAAATATTTTTACCACGCAATAAGAAGTCTGTCACTTTTGAATCTGTTAGCTGTTCTGAGATTCAAAAAGTAACAGAGACCTTAAGTCCAAAGGACCGCAAGGTTTATGGAACATATCTACTAATCTGTTAAAGTCCATATGGGGCAGTATTATAGAACCTCTTAGAATTGTATTTAAGATGGCACATTTCCAGACTTATTAAAAATTACTAGGGTAATACCATTGCTTAAAAAGGGATCTCATAATGATGTTGAAAATTATCGGCCTGTGTCCTTACATTCACAGTGTTATTAATTATAATCAATTCGGATTTCGTAAGTGTAGGTCAACAGGAGATGCCATTGCCTTGATGTTAATATCTATTTTAACTTCTCTAGTTAAATCTATGAGCACCTACGGCATTTTCTGTGATGTATCAAAAGCTTTTGACTGTGTAGATCACAAAATACTTCCAGGAAAACTAGAACACTTATGGTGTTAGGGAAAATAAATGAGGTATTTGTAAATTATATATATTAAATAGACAACAAAATTGTGAAGTAAACGGTACTAAGTCTGATGTAGAATCAATCACTATGGGTATACCGCAGGGTTCAGTTCTAAGACCGTGGTTTTATATGTTGTTATAAATGATATTTCAAGCTGCATCGCAACAGATAATGATATGATTTTATTTGCGGATGACAAATCATCAATTTCAAAAAATCGTATATCAGAACTACGGGAGTCCTTTATACAAGCTATGAACTCACTTAAATTATGGTGTGAAGCCAATAACCTACTTTTAAATGACAGTAAAACGAGTTTAATGCACTGGGGACCCAAATACGTAATGTGAATTGTGATGTATTAAATACAGCAAATGATCTATCTTCAGCTATAACTAAAGAAATAACCTTACTTGTGATACTTTTGGGGTTACCGTGGTCGTTAAATATATTTGAAAATTAATATGGCTTTTCACGCGGCGGGAGGAGACATTCGCCGACGTATCGAGCTGATCGTTCAGCCCGTTGTCAAGGAGGTTGTCCGCCACGTTTATACGCAGCAGACGACTGACAACTAGGCTCGCCGTGGTCGTAAGTCATAGGTGTGGGTCGAGGTGGTAGCGGAAATGCGGTGATAGCGCTTCTACGGTCTTCCTAAAATTCACAAAGACGGGAACCCCCTTAGACCAATAGTCAGCCAGATAAATGCTCCTACCTACCTCCTCGCTAAAAATGTCGCCTCAATATTTCAACCCCTGTCTGGCAAGACGTCGTCCTACGTTAAAGATTCGGCCCATTTTGTGGAATTGTTGTCTACAGTGAAGTTGGCATGCATGGATCTATTAGTGAGCTTTGACGTCGAGTCGCTGTATACACACGTACCAGTCCAAGAGTCCCTCGACATCATCAGAAACTTAGTCATCAGCAACGACATCGACACTGAGTGCGTCAAGCTCCTGCCATATTGTCTCACTACGACATACTTTCTGTGGCAAGGACAATAATACATCCAGCGAGAAGGTGTAGCAATGGGATCACCAGTGACACCAGTGGTGGCAAACCTTTTCATGGAACCGCTGGAACAACGCACATTGCAAACTTCACCTCTTAAGTCAATGTTTTGGGTACGGTACGTGGATGACGTGATTTCAATCTGGTCACATGGTCGCCAATCACTCGACGCTTTCATCTCTCATCTTAATTAGGTTCACACAAATTTAAAATATACAATAGATTGTGAGAAGGTAGGCACTTTGGCGTTCTTGGAAGTACTTGTTGCTCGACGATTGGATGGAATCCTAAGCCACACAGTGTACCGCAAGCCGACACACACAAATCGTTGTCTACAAGCTACTTCGCATCATGCTCATTTTGGTGCATTTGTGTGGGTGCATTTGGAATCGGTCGCAAGAGCATTGAGACTCAGAGCACAGCGGTTGTGTGACAAAGACCATATCTTCACCGGAATGGACCCTGTGCTTCGAGAACATGGGTACAATTTTCGCAATGTCGGTCAGTCAGTCAGCGTGTTTGCATCCACTGCTGGACATACGCCTCTCCAATCCTTCTCCAGCCCTCCCGGCCCTCAGCGGTACGGAACCACTGCTTTCCGCCGGCGCACTTGTCTCATCTTCCCACCTGGCGAGTGGTCTTCCCACACTCCGTTTGCCTGTTCACGGCCGCCAGTGTAGGACACGGTAACTCCAACGGTTGTCGTCTCTTCGGCTGACGTGACCAGCCCACTGCTATTTGAGCTTAGCCACGCGGTGTCCAATATCGACTACTTTGGTACGTCGGCGGATTGCCTCTTTACGTACCATATCCCGTAGCGATATTCCCAGCATGGCTCGCTCCATTGCTCGCTGGGCAACTTTTAACCTTTGGACAACGGCGACCGTCAGAGTCCACGTTTCACACCCGTACGTCATGTCATAACCGGGAGGACGCACTGGTCATATGTTCGGGTCTTTAAATTTCTACGGAAGGTCAGACCTTAGAGCGAATTTAAGCTTTCCGAAGGCAGCCCAACCCAGTTGAATCCGTCGCTCAATCTCCAAAGACAGTCCTTGTATACGAAGCCGCAGGATTTGACCGAGATATACGCACTCTTCAACCTGTTCGATCACTTCTACGTCGATAACGATTTGTCCTCCCGTCATACCCTCAGTCGCCATGACCATGGTTTTATCCCGGTTCATCTTCAGACCTACCTTTATCGATGCTTTATAAAGGTCTTCCAGCATGGTTTAAAGCTGAACTCGGCAATTTTACAGAAGAACAATGTGATCGGCGTAGCGAAGATGATTGAGGAAAATATTCACTAACGTTGATACACATGTTTTCCCATTCAAGCGTCTTGAACACATAGTCCGATGCGTTTGTGAAGAGCTTGGGTTAGAAAATGTGGGTGAGAAAGTAACGTAAATATAAGATATAAAAACAGACCAAATGGAATTATCGATAACTCTGTATCACGATTATTTGAAACCGATTACGGAGTACCTCAAGGCTCAATCATGGCACCATTGCTGTTTATTATTTTTATTAATGACATTGCAAAAGACGCTATGCTAGTACTTCTCGCGAAACCATAGTAATTTACGCTGACGACGCAAATGTAATTGTTACTGATAAAAGTATTGAAACAACCCTTACAAAAACAACAAAAATAATTGAGGAGTTGGGTAAATGGTTCGCAGCAAATGGGTTAATGTTAAATAGTGCTAAAACACACTGTGTACATTTTAAGATGAAAAATATTAAACATAAAAGAATGATAAGAAAATATTAAAGATGAACCGGGATAAAATCAAGGTCATGGCGACTGAGGGTATGACGGGAGGACAAATTGTTATCTCGGTCAAATCCTGCGGCTTGGTATACAAAGACTGTCTTTGGAGGTTAAGCGACGGATTCAACTGGGTTGGGCTGCCTTCGGAAAGCTTAAATTCGCTCTGAGGTCTGACCTTTCGCAAAATTTAAAGACCCGAACATATGACCAGTGCGTCCTCCCAGTTATGAGTGGGCTGGTCACGTCAGGCGACGAGATGACGACCGTTAGAGTAACCGTGTCCTACACTGGCGGCCGTGGACAGGCAAACGGAGTGTGGGAAAACCACCCACCAGGTGGAAAGACGGCATCAAGTGCGTCGGGGAAAGCAGTGGGTCCGTACCGCTGAGGGCCGGTAGGACTGGAGAAGGATTGTAGAGGCGTATGTCCCGCAGTGGTCGTAAACACGCTGACGGATTGACTGACTGTTCTCAAACCATTGTACTCTTATTTTTTTGTAGGTGGTAGCATTTAAAGGTTTAATATTATGTCGTTTTTTTTTGCTGTAAGATCATCTCATCAGAAGGACTAAATCGTACACAGGTTTTAAAATGTTTTCTTGTTGCCACTGGAGTGTGCACCGCTTTAAGGTCGTTTCTTCAACCCCTGTCAGCCCATTCCTACGAGATTAGAGGCTTTACATTCGGCGACGAAGCTCCTCATTACATAATTCAAATTTGATTGAATGTAAACCTAATGTAATGAAGAATTTTAATAGTCGTAATAAAATAAATCGCCACAAAGTTACTATTATTTTATTCACAGGACTTTAGGTTAAATATTCATGGTTATTTCCATCCTTTAAACATATAAATGTATATGTTTTCTATAACTAATACATAAATATTTTTACAGAGCTTTTCAGGTATTATTTAAACTATACCTACGACTTAAGAGCTGTTAATTTAAAATTCCGCTTCGGTTTGGATACATTGCAACTTTGTTACGATATAATAAAAGAGATACGTAAATAAAGAAAAGAGAGTGACGCCAAAGCTTACTAAACTTCCTTAATATGTGAGTGACGATGTGGACATGTACTTTTGTATAGACTCAGCAACGTTGCGTATATATTTATAGAAAACATATACATTGAAATGTTTAAAGAATGGAAATATACTCTAGAATATTTACCCTAAATTCATGTGAATTAAAGAATAGTAACTTTGAGATACTTCACTTATGGGTTTAAGTTTTGTGGCGATTTATTTTATTATGACTATTAAAAAATCTTCATTACGTTATGTTTACATACAATCTGATTAAAATTTTGTAATAACGAGGCCCGTGGCAGAATTTAAAGCGTGCGCCTCTAATGCCGTAGGCATGGGCTGACTGGAGTTGCGATTCCCTACGTTGAATGATCCATACGGTAGATTCCGAAAGCATATGCATATGAAACTTCCGGTTTTTACTCTTCAAGTATGCGGAACTATGTGCATCATAACCTAAAGTTAACTTGAGTTAAACTTAGTTAATAATTAGATACGACAATGCCCTAATATCACGTAATCAATCAATACCTATATCACAAATATTTCATTTTTGTTTTTTTTAACCTATTCAAGATGAGTTCTGATCAATAAAAACATCCCTGTTTATAGATAGACATATCACAAAACTGTTATATTATATTAATTTAACAATTGATGAATATAAGAACTGGGCGCATCTGACGTTCAACATGGCCGCGTAGGAAACGTGCCAGGCTGAGGGCAGCCAACCTAATTTTTTTATGAAGTATGTTCATAGGACTATCGAATGGTGGTATTGTCATCTTGTTACTCGATGACGTTTTTTTTTTTTTTTTTTGACATTTTAAAACCGGCCAACCTCAGAACGTGCCAGGGTAGGACGAGCCAACCTACTTTTTTTTAGTTTTTCTTGATGACCTTTACCGATTGTGCTAGGTCTCATGTTGTTACTCGATGACGTTAAATTCTACCAAAAAAGTGATTTAATATTACCTACTGCACAAAACGTTCCAGGTTTGGGTCAGGCAACCTAGTATTTTTAGGAAGCCTATTCTAATCCGCACAACCACAAATGGGTCCCATGGTGTTACTCGATGACGTAGGGTTGACGACGGTCCGCTCTCGTACTATTTGGGATGGATGCGAATACCGACAAATGTTTGTCCATTCATTTTCTCATTTATTATCAGACGATCATCGATATAATCCATACGATATTCTGTGTCATTGCAGCTTGCCGCATCGCCTGGTGCAGCTTAGGGTTCGTGGCACTGGTGGCGCTCCAGGCGGCTCTAGTGGCTGTGCCCGTGTATGCGCTCGCGCGGGACCATCTCGCAATAGCATCCGGAGCCGCCGTCATGTGCGAGCTGGTGAGTAGTCACGGCACCGTCATCTCGTCTGGTACAGTTCGTAGCTTGTGACACTGGTGGCGCTCCAGGCGGCTCTAGTGGCTGTGCCCGCGTATGCGCTCGCTCGGAAGCATTTCGCAATAATGTCTGGAGCCGCCGTCATATGCGAGCTGGTGAATAGTCACGCCACAGTCACCTCGTCTGGTTCAGTTCGTAGCTTGTGACACTGGTGGCGCTCCAGGCGGCTCCAGTGGCTGTGTCCGTGTATGCGCTCGCTCGGGAGCATTTCGCAATAATGTCCGCGCCGGCTGAAGTCGACTTCTACAGACGACGCTAACTAATGTTCGGAAACTTCGGAAATGTACTTGTATATACTTACTTGCGCTAGGTCGGTATAGCGACAGTTCCAGGCAGGACAAATACATTTTCCGTTAAAAAATTAAATGCTATGTTTTGCTTATTTTATAAGTGTAGTAACAAATATGAAATAAAAAACCTGTGGAAAATGAAACCTGTGGAAAATGAAACCTGTGGATTTCAGACAAAGAAAGGAAGAAAGTACGTAAAGTTCGTGAAATTATGTTTCCGTGTGTAATTTGTAGGTTAGGTTAGTTAAATTAAAAATTAAAAACTTAATTAAAAATTAAGTTTAAGGTGGCCCAACCCGGCGGGACTAACTCATTCGCGGGCACGGTACAAAACCGTGCTGTTGTGCTCTGGGACCTTCCCTGTTTCAAAGAAAAATACAGTCTCCGTGATGAGAAAGATGAAACATGTCCACAAAACAGACAATGTGCATAGTGTATGATTTGGTAAGATTTACAAACATTTTAATTACAAAACGACTTATAGCTAAAAGTAAACCACGATCGCTGTAGTGAAAAATCTAACAAAAATCAAATAGATTATAAATCTTGATTACATAAGCTATGTCTGATGACTAATCTTTTTTAAGATGTTCTTACTTTATTATTGCGTAATCCACCTCCAAACATGGAGGTGAAGAAATCCTCCAAAGTTATTGTATAATACGCGCGAAAAATTCGAACTTTCGGACCTTATAACTTAGAAACCAAACACAATTTTACAATGCCGCCGGTCATCAGACATCTAGTTCGACCAAATAAAGCTATTTTGAGCAAAATTTGGGTTGAACCCGGTTACCCGGTCAATAATAGTTAATAGTTCCTCCTGGGACCTGCTTACCATGCCAGAGGTCAGAGGCCCAATCCTCTTTTCATCCACTGCGATAGTATCAACATCTTTCATCCACTGCAATGGTATCAAGTTGATACTATCAAGCCGGGCAACCGTAATATTGTTTTATATGTATTCCGAACCATGGACCAGCTCGCATTCGTGACGAATTGCTCTTAGACAACTAAGAAAGAGAGATAAAGTGATGCTGGCTGGGATTTGAACCCAGACCTCTAGGATGGAAGGCAAGTCCACCGTTGGCAGGGTAGCTAGTTATGCTTGCCAACCGCCGTAAACATTTCCGGTAACATAAAATAAATATGTAAGTACCCAAGCTTCGGCCTAATAAGCACGCGTGCAAAAGTTTCTTTCTCTGCCTGCGACATGCGGTCCATTACAGGAAAATCGACAAAGGGCCTGATTTATGCCTGAATGGTTGGGCGGCCGGCCTGTCCACGTCAGTGGCAACATCTATTAATTAACCCATACGTGCTCTGTCCTAATGAATCACAGCGGTCAATAAGTAAATGTGAAACTCCCATGTAAAAGAGGTTAGTTGGGCTCATTATTTATCATTTACGATTTATACATTTACTAGCTGAGGTACCCTGCTCAATGTCGTTTTGGGACCGATGTCGGGCCGAATTATTTCTTGGATATTATTTGAGTTCCCCATACAAACTTTCATCTCCTATGTCATCTCCTTCGAGTTAAATTTTCGCCAAGAAAGGTAGCCAATGTCGTTCGCCAAGGGCCAGGGGGTCCATTCAGGGCAAGAGTGAGTTCGAATTCGTCACTAAATATCAACTCACCTTTTTAAATAGTTAATGTTTCTACACTTCTCTAATATCATTACAGTTAGGTAAAAATCTGACCTGTCCCGTAAATAAGTTAGAAGTATAAATAACGGTTCCGGTATTTAAATAATAATATATTTCCCAGCTATTTTTAGGTTAACTCACTCCCGAACTCGAACTCACTCTTGCCCTGAATGGACTCCCTGACTATTTACAGACATTACTCAAAATTGTTTAAGCGGTTTGGGCTTGAAAACCCAACAGCCAGACATAGTTACTTTCGCATGTTTTTATTTCCCTACAGTCTTTTAGGACGTACGTGGGTGTGGTGATATCATAGAATGCGCGCGCATGCTGGGTCTATGGTAGATATTTATGTCGGTGCCAAGTGGTTGAATTGGTAAATTACACTACGAACCCCCATGAGGCCGTAAAGTGGACTGACTACTAGTCTTTACAGTTTTTTTAATAAACGGCGTAGGCATTTATGTTTTCTGTTTCCATGATCCGATCGGCTTTATCGGCTTTTACAGCAATCGTAAAGGGTGTACCTGTACGATGAAATCTTGTCTCCTTTTTTTAAGCTCGTAAGAAATTGTAGTTCTTGCTAAGCCTAAGCAATCGCGTACCCTACGGCACAATTTGGAGGGCGCAGCCTTCTTTTTCAACATTTTGGATTTATTAATAAAACAATTTTTGGATTTTCCTTGGAAGGGGGGCGGCGCGCCCAACTTTGCCCCTACCTCGGCGGAGCGGCTCGTAGCCTAGTGGCGCGGGGACTGGGCTAGCGTACCAGAGGCCTAGGTTCAATTCCGAAATGCACCACTTTATTTTTCCGAGTTCGATAAGTGCATTTGGTCACGAATGCGAGCTGCTTCATGGTTCGGAATCCATGTAAAACTCTAGGTCCCCCTTCCCCTACTAGGTGGTAGGGTAGACGGTCGAAGCGGCAATGAAAAATTGTCCGTGTTTTCCATCCAGTTCAATGTAGCCGTGCTCATAAAGGGAAGGTCCTGACATGGCACCTAATTCCTTCGGGAATGCGGTGTATTGGGCTAATATCATACGGTAGTTGTGTGGTATTAGCCATCCATGTCAGGTCGAAAAAAAAAACCTGGCTACCGCTGTGCAGCGCCATCCACTATCACACCACCGACACGGCGGCAATTCCTCAGTTCAGGTTCGTGATGAAGATTCACGCGGCGGCGTCGGCGCTGGCGCCGCGCGCGCTGCGCTCGCTGGCGGCCGCGGCGGGCGCGGGCGGGACGGAGGCGGCGCCGCTGCCCACCCTCCGCCACTACGTCTACTTCCTGTTCGCGCCGACGCTGCTCTACAGGGACCACTACCCTAGGTAACGAGACGACCTTCCACCAAGACAACAACCTTTTGTTTGATTTTTTTTATGTGACTGAACATGGAGGGCTAGTATGTACCACATCCACCGTCATGATATTGTTAATATTAATTATTATTAGGTAGGTGCCATGCCCGGATTATCATTGGGATTCCACGTTAAACTGTAGGTCACCTTCCTAACTTACTACATAGGTGGTAATGCCGCCCGGGTTGGTACATGAACGATGGGTGAAGCGGCAATGAATATTGTCTGTGTTTTCCATCGAGTAAAATATAACTAAGGAATACAAGGGAGGTCCTGGCATGGCACCTAGTAAGGAAGGGACCTACAGTTTAACGTGGAATCCGAACCACAGCCGGTCACAGCGGTTGAAAACTGTCACCCATCTAAATCCCAACCGCGCTCAGAGCTGCTTCACTTAGCTTATCGAACTGGAGGCGAGACTATGGCCTAACCATGGCCGTTTGCCGAGTCTTGTTAACTAACCATCATAATGTTCACTTCTCAATTTATGATGCGCATAACGCGAAGACATCGCCGTCGCGTCGCGTCGTCGCGCCGGCGCACTGATAACCGATAACATTTGAACATGCGTTATCTCTGGTCATATCGAAATTTAATCATATTAAGGGCCTGGTACTAGCCAAATCGCAAAGTTAGACGAGGCACCCCAAGTAAACTAACTAAGTCTGACGATTATAAGTGTCATCCTTACAATATATGAGTCCTTGTCTAGGAATCGAATGATTTTCGTTAATGTATGTTTCCTTTTTCTATACAAAATACATTGCGGAAACGGTGTCCATTTCCGAACTTTTTTGACTAAATGTAGAAATCTAAAAGCAAATGGAATTTTTTGTTTATGCATATATGCTGTTTTTGCTTATATCTAGAAATCGAATGACTTTCAGATTTCTAATGAGAAAAATCAACTTTTTTTATTTTTATTATTATTTAAATAAATGATGGAATAAAAAAATATTAACAATCCATTATCAGTCTGGAGTTCTATTTGGATTTGCTGAAGCGTTTCACTACATATTATTACATTTGTTAAAAAGTGCATTTGTATGGCGCGAGTAGTTGGCTAGTCCTAGCGCCTTAAGCTTATTACCGGTTGTGATTCCAGACCCGTGTTCCGGACATTCTCGAACTTAGAGTAAATTTGGAAGCTACTCACTTATAGCAAAGATAATAGTAATAATTACTTCTACTTAGGGTATCCTAAGGCCTTAGATTAGGTACGGATAGAAACTAGAAAATCGATCTAATATTGGAAGCGGTGCGCATTAGAACTACATACATATTTCATCACCATATGAGATGATAACAAATCCAGTACAGTCACGTATTTTTATAATTTCAGTTTCTTTATTTCGTTCATTAGATGTAAAATTACACACTCGGTTTCTTCATTTTTTTTTCTTTTTCCGCCGGTTCGATTACTTCTGGCGAAGAAAATCCGACAAGAAACTTCGCCAGGCTTGTAATTTTGTCATTTTGATTTCCATTGATACGTACAAACTAGTTTACAGTCGTTGATAGGTTTGGTCTGCTGGTAAAGTCTACCAAATCACAAGCCAATTATAGTTGGCAGCCGTAGATTTCGATCGAAGGTTGATCACATTTTCAGCAGTTATTTACAATGAAGTTGTTGCACTATCGTCAAAAACAGCCCTTTATCATCGGTGTCTCAAGTAAATGAGGTCAGCAGAAAGTGGTCATATTAAACTAAACCCTCTTTTTTTAGGGTTCCGTACCCAAAGGGTGCCAACGGAACCCTATTACTAAGCCTCCGCTGTCCGTCCGTCCGTCTATCCGTCCGTCCATTTGTCACAGGGCTTGTAGGTATCTCATGAACCGTAATAGGTGGCAGCTGAAATTTTCAGAGTGTGTATATATTTTGCCACTCTGACAACTAATAGGCAAAATTAAAAAAATATAAACATTAAAGATTTACCACAAAAAGATCACGTTTGTTGTACAGGCCCCCTGTACAAAAAAACGTGATCTTTTTGTGTTAAATCTTGTACAATGCTACGGAACCCTTATTGTGCGAGTTTTAACCGGTTTTTTAAGAGCGATTTCAAATATTTTTTTTTTCATTTCAATTTCAGTTTATGAATGATAGGATGATTTTATTTGATCCAAATAAGTGGATATTACTGTAAAAGACCAATTTTTTGTAAATCCTTGGATTGATCTTTTGGATGGCTCATGCCGAACTGACCGTCAGTCAGACTAACACACTACATGGGAAGTAAGTGCCGTGCCAGGACCTTCCTTATATTGCTCGGCTGCATTGAACTGGATGGAAAATACGGACAATTTTCATTGCCGCTTCGACCATCTTTAATTCATTGCGATGGTACCAACCCGGGCGGGATTAAGCCTACCACCCAGTAAGTAAGGAGGGGACCCTACAGTTTTACGTGGAATCCGAACCACGGCCAGCCTCAACGGTTTTAAATGGTCACCCATCCAGAACCTAAGGCGCAAGGCGCTTTGCACACTGAGCGCTACCGAGGCTGACTTGACTTCTGATTCTTAGGATTGTTGTCGTGTTGTATTAACTCTCTGTGATTGTATTTATCCTTTGTTGCACTATTAAGAATTGATTAATTATTTCATTGCAAAATGTAGAAATGCATTCAAACGAGGAAGTTTTATTAGATATCATTAAAATTTATTATCCTGAAATCAAACTATCTAGGTAACGCACCTTAATATAAAAGTTAATAGTTATACAAACACATTTAAATTTGCCTACAGAACGAAGTCCATACGATGGGGCGTGGTAGTAATGCACTTTGGCGAGGTAGCCGGTGTCATCTTCTACAACAGCTTCCTGTGGGAGCGGTTCATCCTGCCCTACTGGTCCGACTACGGCAAGGAACCGCAGGCAAGTCACAACCACCCACACCACACCACACCCCACATCAAACAGACTCCTTCACTTCCGAGCAAATTTCCGTGGGAAATTGTCACCTGCAGGAGGCGTATTCTTACAATTCCGTGCTCAAGAATCAGGAATCGTTCAGTCGAGAAAACCGCTTTTTAGACTAGGAGGTCGCGACAAAAATGGTATAGATAACATAAATGGCTGAAACTGGGTTCACAGGATAAAGACAAACCCTCTGAAGATTTGTTCAGTTATGGTATTACAAAGCAAGTATGCACTGACACTTTCATGCTGCGTTATTTGCATCTTTTCTTTTTTTTTTTGTCACACTAACAACTTTTTCAGGCGCCTTATCTAGGTAACGCAACCACTTGGCGCAGGCAGACCGACAATTAATTTTCAGAAGGTTGGTCTCTATCCCGTGAACCCAGATTCATCCATTTACCTTATCGTGAACAAAAATGTCGTGACTCCCTGAATATTTGTAGTTGTTGTCTCATTACAAAAATAATTTCCAACAGTCTTAAATACATACTGTGACAGCTTCTTGTTTTATATTACAGTGTTCTGTAACCTGCATGTATTTATTTAATTTGTACCTAAGTATTAAAATTTAAAACGAATCTTCATTATTATATCCATTTGTTAAGATGTTTTTAATAATGTTTACATATAGTTGAATAAGTTATACAGTATCATACAGTACAATATATTGTATCAACTGCTTGTAGGTTACTAATCTTTTATAATATAACTCTTATGTACTAACTTTCAGTTATGAGGTCGCTTGCTTGATGATGTTTTTATTAGCTATTTTCACGAGGTTAAAAAAATCTCTCTAATTTTGTAACATAATATATGCAAAAATGTAAATTACACAAAAACGAAAACATTGCACTCAAAAATATGGAAACATAAATGTTCAGATACGAGGGAAAAAACGTGTGGGCTGCCACATCTGCTGCCGTGTGTTGAAGGAATTAGGAAACAGATAATCAAATACAATATGCAAATATATTTTCGCAATTTGCTTTATTCGCCCCGTTGATTTATTTTTTTATTGGAGCGCTTTGTTCATGCGAACTAGATTTAGAGCATCCCTCATACCTAAACATTTTGGACCAATTTTTGCGATTAAAACGAGATAGCCAGAGCCCGACGTCGCTTAGTTGGAGCAGCTCGAAATAATTCTTTCTAAATGTGACCAACCCGCATAACGCGTGAAACTGGTTTTGGAAAAGTTAAACATATTCTTCGCTGAATGGGTAGATTGAATGGTATTGAAATAAATATTTGTTAATATCAATATAAGCCGCAAACTTGAAAAATAATATATTTGCGACCTGACTTTAAATATTGTTTCCATGCATAAAATATCTATTTCGGTAAAATGTTTCTTTCTGTTTTGGTAGAACGTTAGCTGGAATTATACATGTTTTTTTTCATGTTCTCATTCCATAGAGATCAGGAAATAAACGCAATTAAACAATTCGCATTGGCTAGTATAACCATCTTAAGGTGGCCCAACCCGGCGGGCCTAACTCATTCGCGGGCTTGGTACAAAACCGTGCTATTGCGCTCTGGGACCTTCTCTGTTTCAAAGAATAAGACAGGCTCCGTGATGAGGAAGATGCAACATGTCCACAAAAAAGACAATGTGCATAGTGTATGATTTGGTAAAATTTACGAAAATTTTAATTTCAAAACGACTTATAGCTAAAAGTAAACCACGACCGCTGCAGTCAAAAATCTAACAAAAACCAAATAGATCATAAATCTTGATTAAATAAGCTATGTCTGATGACTAATCTTTTTACGATGTTCTTACTTTATCATTGCGTAATCCACCTCCAAAGGTATTGTATAAAACGCGCGAAAAATTCGAACTTTCAGACCTTATAACTTAGAAACCAAACACAATTTTACAATGCCAATGGTCATCAGACATCTAGTTCGATCAAATAAAGCTATTTTGAGCAAAATTTTGGATCTCTGTCAAGAAATATGGGCGTGATCTTCTTTCCCCTTTTGTATGGGGAGATGAGCGGGATGGGCCACCTTAAGACAATATTTTATATTAAGGGGCCCACACTTACATAAACGTGACTTTTGGCAGGTGGAGGCGACACAGGTGGTGCGCGGCATGTTCGCGTGCGTGCTGCCTGGCGTGCTGTCCTTCCTGTGTGGCTTCTACTGCGTGCTGCACGCCTGGCTGAACGCCTTTTCCGAGATGCTCACATTCGCTGACCGACTCTTCTACGAGGTGCCCAAACTTACACACGTGCACACCCTCACATCTCCACACGATGTGCTGTTCCGATTGCTTCAGTACAGCCAAACGTGCCTAGTCGTAGACCACTGGCGTAGACATATAGAATTGACATGAACTCAGTGCGCCACCTAGTAGACAACGGGGCCATTATCTGCAGCATTCAGTGTGGACTGGATAGTTAATATTAGAAGAGGATATTAGAAGAGGAGTAATGCACGGGTAACAGGTTCGAGCCGTGTTTCAGAAATCTGTAAGAAATTTTTTCAAAATGTAGATATCGCTGTTTAACTTCTAATTATTGCGTGACAAATGCTCAAAGTCTTCATTACGTCTTTCTGCACAATAGTCACGAGAGCCTCCAACGTCTTATTTGCTACAGTGATGTAGGCAAGTTCTGCTGGACACTCAAAAACTGTGCGACAGAAAAAAACAACCCACGCTATATCGACCCACAGGACTGGTGGACGACGTCGCGCTTCTCGTCATTCTATCGGACGTGGAACCGCGTCGTGCACGCGTGGCTCCTAGAGCACGTGCACGCGCCGCTCGTGCCGCGCGCCGGCCGCGCGCTCTCCGCCGTCGCCGTGTTCGCGCTCTCGGCGGCCGCTCACGAGCTCATCCTGGCGCTCTCCTACGGCTTCTTCTATCCGGTGCTGCTCGTTATGTTCGCGGCGAGCGGGCTTCTGCTCGTGCCGCTCACCTCGAGCATGGGTCGCCGCTACCCGCGCGCACTCAACCTCATCATCTGGCTGGGATTCTTTATAGGCAACGGTTCGTTGTTTACATATTTCGTGGATGGGTCGCCGCTACCTTCGCGTGTTCAATCTCACCATCTGTGATTCATATTCTCTACAGACTCTGAAGACATCTTTTATCATGGGCTACAGAATCACAGACGATTAATGCAAGTGACTTCAAAGTAAAATATACTGTCGTAAAAGACGTACTTCCTTACCTACCTATCTGCTGGACGCAAATATACATTGTAGCATTCATTTTGACGTTACCCTATTACTAAGCCTCCACTGTCCGTCCGTCCGTCTGACACAGGGCTGTATCTCGTGAACCGTAGTAAGCAGGCAGCTGAAATTTTCACAGAGTATGTATTTATTTTCCGCTATAACAACAAATAGATACAAGTTAATAATAATTAAAATGAAAAGAGGCCCCAATACAAATAACTTTATTATTTGTGTTACATTTTTTACAATGGTACTTGGCCGGTTTTTACTTGTACTCGTTGTGTACACTCTTCCATATTTGAATGAGTCAACTATCATAACCGCAGTGTACCGATGCAGGTATGCTATGGAGCCTGTACCCTATGGAGTACTTCGCGAGGAGGAACTGCCCGCCAGCGGAGCACGACAGCTTCTTCGTGCCGCGCTCGTGGTCGTGCCCGACCGTCGTGCTCAAGCCCGGCTGGCGGTTTCACAACCCGCTGCAGGTGTTCAACTAGCACTATCGCGCCACGAGACGTCCGAACGGGCGGAACGCCAACCGCCGCTACTTGCCTTAGATTCGAGGATAAGATGCTTGGTTTCCTTCAGAATCGCCTTTGCGATATACGCATTCACAAGAGCACTCAGTATAGGTATGCATTGCAGTGCAGGTGCTAGCATTAGACAAATACGTAAAGCACAATTAAAAATGTGTGAGTACCTTTGAGGATGCTTGCAAAATTATGAATTAAATGTCATTCTTAACATATAAGTAGGTTAATATATTAAATAGTTTTGAATATAACCAAAAATATTCAATTCTTACATGTGTAGGTATTGAATGCATGCTTCACGTTAATCTCTGACTAGAAACATACAGCCGTGTTCAGAGTGAACCTGTCAAATTTAGTACGGGATTAGCACCGGACGAAACATACAAAAACCGGTTTAGTCCGGCAATAATCCGCGCAATTAAGGTGGCCCAACCCGCTCAACTGTCCATACAAACGGGGAAAGAAGATCACGCCCATATTTCTTATCAGAGATCCCAAATTTTGCTCAAAAAAGCTTTATTTGATCGAACTAGATGTCTGATGACCGTTGGCATTGTAAAATTGTGTTTGGTTTCTAAGTTATAAGGTCCGAAAGTTTGAATTTTTCGCGCGTTTTATACAATAACTTTGGTGGTTTATTACGCAATGATAAAGTAAGAAAACCTTAAAAAGATTAGTCATCAGACATAGCTTATTTAATCAAGATTTATAATCTATTTGGTTTTTGTTAGATTTTTGACTACAGCGATCGTGGTTTACTTTTAGCTATAAGTCGTTTTGAAATAAAAAAATTCGTATATCTTACCAAATCATAGACTAAGCACATTATCTTTTTTGTGGACATGTTGCATCTTCCTCATCACGGAGCCTGTATTTTTCTTTGAAACAGAGAAGGTCCCAGAGCGCAACAGCACGGTTTTGTACAGTGCCCGCGAATGAGTTAGTCCCGCCGGGTTGGGCCACCTTAAGTTGGCCTTCCCCCTCTGAATACGTCAGATAAAGTCCTGACGGGACTAACGTACTTATATCATACCTATCTTTACATATGTTTTAATTGCAGCCTCAGACTTAAATCTTAAAAGAAAATCACAAAAAAAAATTTTCCCCAGGCAAAACATTCATTCATGGTAGATACTTAAATATACATAGAGCGTAAGAAGAATTGGTATTTGCATCTACTTAGGTGCAATTAACATTTTACTTTACAATGTAAGTAGGTCCTGTTATTGAGTTTTTCAGTTTTGTTACAATGTAAATTCTTACAAACAACTAAACATGACATTCGTTATTTGACAAAACTTTGTCTTGTACGTACCTATGTGAGTGTATTTTATGAGTGGGAGATAGTTGGTATTATTTTCTAAATCTCTGATTATTTTGGACAAATATTGTCAATAAAAAGAGTAGAAAAAACATTATAAATAAACCAAAAAATCTTAGTAAATGATGCATTTTTATTCACCTGAACGAATTCATTAATATTATTCTTTAGAAGAATTATGTGAAAAATATGTAATGAATTATGTTCTTTCCTCTGGTGTGTGCACATGGATGCATCGCATCATACAACAGGCATGTGTCATAGGGAACTTCTAAAGTCCGTTATCTTCCATGTTTCCTAGGAAACTAGTAAGTTTCCAGACATTACTAAGGCATTTCCTAGCAAATTTTAGGAAACTTGTAAGTTAATCGACCTTACTCTTCAGTACACTTGTAAGACACATACATACAAATCTGTGACATTATAAATAAAATTATTTTCAAAATGTTTGAAGGCAACATGCCAAGTGAAATTATTTCACCTCTGAGGGAAGCCATACCCCATACTCCATAGAAATCTTAGCGTCAGCTTGGAGAACAAAGTCTAAATAAAACTACAAATAAATTCAGGAAAATTAAGCTTTATTCATTGCAATAAACATGATAATAGTAATAACAATAATTGCTTTTCTTACACATAATATTACTTTCTATGTATTTATTTATAAATTTATTATTATTTAATTCTTTTATACGATAAAAAATAAAAAATCTATAATGTACCTAAACACCTACATAATATGGGAATGCGATCACTTCGGCTGAGTACCCATCACTAGCCACAAAATTCACCACATATGGATGTACGTATATTATTTTGATGAACTCTCATGAAAGTGGTAGAATAATCTAGCACTCTTCTAGCACTCTTGAACTTCATATCACATGAATATGGCATAAAATTGTGTTAGAATAGGACTAACATTGGTTTGCCTTCAATATTTAGGTGATTCTGTTGTAGTTCTTTCTTACAGTCAGGCGAGAACGTTAGAAAAAAATTACTACTTTCCAACTGGGCAGTTGTTTGTTAAATAACTTTATCGGAAATTGCCGGCAGTTTTAGCATTTGGATAATAAAGTCCAGCCCAAACACGAGATCAACTATTTAACAGCGTGGTCCGATTTGAGTCAATCATTTTCATGTTGGTCCAATTTACTCTGGCAGCTCGCGAAATGGCGTACCGTGAACGATATGTCACTGTAACGTCATTAATACAACAACGGTTTTAACAAATGTAATTTGTTTATTTCTTGTGTACACCTCAAAACGGACCGCACAGTTAAACTAACTCCAGATGGGTTATATTGTTTTTAAAAAGAACTACATATTAACACTTACAGTCGTATTCAGAGAGAGCTGTAAAAATTTTGTATGCGGGTTGCCGTAATAAGAAAAACGCTATTCAGGATTAGTTAGTCCTTGTAATGGCGCTCAACTTACCGCCGGACTAAGACCGTACTAGTGACCGTTTTGTAACTGCCAGTTGTATTCAGAGAGAGCTATAAAAGCTTAAAACGTGGACTAAATCAGAACTGACAGGTTATGAAAAATTGTATTCAGAGAGCCGGTTTAGGGTTACAGTATTAACGCTTATATAACGGTTTATTCCCGTGCATCTCATTAGAGCCGACTAAGGAATACGTCGTTTGTGGTTCGCACTCCACATTAAACTGTAGTGTCCCCCGTTCCTTACTAAGTGGTAGGGATAGTCCCAGGTTGGTACCATCGCATTGAATGAACGATGGTCGAAGTGGCAATGAAAATTGTCCGTGTTTTGCATCCAGTCCAATGCAGCTGTGCTATAAAAGGAAGGTACCTACTGGCATTGCATTGTACCTATTTGCCATTAGGTGTGTTGGGCTAATATCATGACAATTAATTTAATAAAAACCGTTTCATTCCTACCAAATCCTGTTGAAATTGGCCGCAAACGTGTTATGCATATTTACACAGTGGCATGAGTTTATTAGGTCCATCAGTGCATACCTATAGAACAATATTATATAAGAGCATACAACTTTTTTTTAATTCTATGCCTATGATATTGTTGCACACATACGTCTATTCTGTGTGCCTTGCGGAACGTGATTCATGACGTGGGACAGCTAGTGACAGCTTTTAAACAAGATAACAGTGTTGTCTCAATCAGTAATGTGAGAAAGAGTAAGGCGAGATAAGCAATGCGCAAATCTTAGAGCACAAACAAACAAGCAATGATTAAATATTGCCATAAGCAAGCAGATCCGTAAAAAGGTCATTAATACGGGAATAATCGCGCCACTCTGAATACGACTGTCATTCTTTATACTTATATTACGGATATTAGTGGAATATATAAGTATAATCCGGTATAAGTGGAATATATAAGTATTGGAAACTGAAGATAAAATTTGAATTCAACCTATTGTACATTTTGTTTAAATCAATTAGCCACATATATTTATTGAAGTGATGCAGGACTCACGGACATCCATAATAAGCTATACAAATGTGACAAAATATGCAACTCTGATAACAAAATTGATATATGAGTAATTACTAGTAATGCAATATTTAAAAATTATATAAAATAATTCTCTTCATAGCAAAAAGACAAGAATCCTGGGAAAAGTTCAAATGTTTATAGAATGAGAAAATGTGTTTCACACTTCTCTTGTTGGATGATAAAGAATGGTTCATGTCTCCCTGTACATTATTCTAAATTTTAACATAGATTAAATGTGGTTTTTGTAATACTATTACATTTTAACCAAACATAAAAAATATTTTGTGTCGAAAGTTTTATCATTTAGCCTGGCAACAATCCAGGATTCTTTGGCAGCAATTGAGAGTTGTTGTTAAAAAATTTCAGTCGTGCCCACACGTTTTGTGGGCGGAGCACCCCAGCTTTAAACGTTTTAAATGGCAGCACACTGTATCATGGAGTATTACAAAAAGTCTGCATACTTATTAAATACTCATACTTTGTAAACGATTTTACAATCAACAATGCTTTGACGAAAGATTATCGGAAATCGGTTAACAAAACCAATTTTATATTTTAATGTTACTGTAACTATTGAAGACATTATTCAAATGAATTCTGATAAAAATGTTAAAAACTTCTAACTGGAACATTGCCCGTCGGATTTTTTAATATAACGTTTAATATCAGTGGAAGTCTTACCAATCATGAGTTCTTTCGCATCGAACACGGACTAGAGGTAAAATCAGATGGACAACAACTAAATCATGCCAGCCGCACACAAAAGTAAAAATGTCACCGAGCGCTTCTGCTCATGAACTTAGAGATACAACCGTACAAAATACACTAGTGTGGCGAATGGAATAAAGTAGGTAGAATAAAGGGTGCTGAGAGGAAACTCGATGCTGTGACAGACGTTCATACGGCAGGCGTGCGGTCCATACTGTCACGCAGCAGCGACGTAGACATCCTGCAACGAGAACATGGTTCTTTGTTATTGTATTTTGTTGGGTTTTTTTTTTCAGAAGTGAAACATCTTTAGGCATGGTAGGGCAACAAATTGGCCCAGATCAAACGAAAAGTGAACTGCCCCCAAATCACACGGCGCGACTCCAAAATGCTCAATTGGACGTTCTGCCATCACACTTTGTCACTCCTCACGCATGCGCACTACGTATGTCAACACAAGCTAGAACCTAAGGGAATAGTCCCATACCACATGACCGATTTGAAGTCCCTTTTGGATAATAATGGTCACACGGGGGGGGGGGGGCCCTGTGACCATTATTACATAATGATTAAAATATTATTATATTTTATGCAGCTACAAGCTGATGCATGTATTTTAATTATTGAGTGCACTGTATTCATATTTTACAAGTAAAGTTTAGTTTCTATTCATTGTTTCTCGTTTTTAATATTTGTCCCATTTGTTTTTAAAACTGTTCACTGAGTTGGAACATATCACTTCTTCTGGCAATTTATTCCAAGTGTCAACAACCCTGTTAGATAGGAATAGGATACCACACCATGTGTTGTATCATGACTTATACCCTCACCCCTGTGTGGTATTGCAAAACTGGTATTGTAAACTGACTGACTGTCCCGCCCGCCGGACAGGCGGCTACGCGGCTGTCTGTTGGCATGCCTGACTGACTGCTGCCGGCACGGCCGTCCGCAGTCCGTTGTCTTTTTTTTATGTAACTGGACATGGATAGCTAACACCATATTGTCATGATATTAGTATAACACACCACATGGGAGCTAGGTTCCATGCCTTCCTTATATTGCTCGGATACATTGAACTGGATGGAAAACACGGGCAATTCATTTCCGCTACAACCATAATTCATTCAATGCGATGGTACCAACCAGGCGGGATTAACCCTACCACCTAGTAAGTAAGTTTTAAGTGTTGTTAACCATGGTCACCTTAACGGTCACCTAATATAGGACCCAAATGTGCTCAGAGTTGCTTCACCAAGCTTATCAAACCACAAGTTGTTGCGCGACTGAGCTACCGAGTCTTTGATGTTTGGTTTTTGTATCTCGGACCGCCGCTGTGGTTTTTAGTCTTTTTATTAAATCATTCTCTCATAGCAAAAAGACAGAAAAGGTCAAATATTTATAGATTAATAAAATGTGTTTCAGAAGAAAGAAAGAAAATACGTTTATTTTTTCTCAACACAACTTAGAACACTTACAAAATTCAAAATACACATTTGTGGAGAAAAAAAAGGAGCCAGCTCAGCATTTTGTGCTGCAGGTCCCTCTTGATGAGTGAACTACAGCGCTGATTTTACGCTGGTCCGGACACACTTACGACTAACATAAGGTGAGAGCAACAGCTGTTTGTCGTGAGTGAGGAAACATAATACATAAAACCAGAAAAAATACAGTAAGTAAACCCTTAAAAAAACATGACATAGACCAATTAGTTAAATTATTGTCAAAGAGAACACACGAGGGAAAAAAAAATACTTTACACAATTAAAGAAAAACACAAAAATACGATCACACGAACTATTTAACAACACAATTAAATTCAATTACGAGATACAATTTTATCTTATAAAACACGTAAAACATTTTGAGGGGGCATTTTCATTTCAAAGAACTTCTCAAGGAACACAAAAAGAGCTAATATAATGTTATAGATTTTAAAATGTGTAACTTAAAATGACTTTCCGCGTTGGAGCGCAAGAAGCCAGGACTTGCACGCTCGTCTAAAACTACCGTGGGAAAGTTTATTTCTCACCGGAGGAGGCAGATTATTCCAGCACTTGGTTGCGCTGTATTTGAAACAGCCCTCAAATCCAACGGATACATGACGCGGCACCTTTAAAAGATAGGAACTGGCCCTGGTTTTATATCTATGAGAATCCTGTGACCAGGCGAGTTTCTTGCACACTTTTTACACTTCTCTTGTTGAATGAAAAAGAATGGTTCATGTCTCCATGCACATTATTCTAAATTTTAACATAGATGAAAAGTGGTTGTTGTAATATTAATAGTATACTATTAATCGAACATAAAAAAAATTCAGCCTCAACGGTCACCTAATATAGAACCCAAATGTGCTTAGAGTTGCTTCACCAAGCTTATCAAACCACAAACCGTCGCACCAATAGCCTACCGAGTCAGAGTTTGATGTTTGGTTTTAGTGTCTCGGACCGCCGCTGTGGTTTTTAGTCTTTTTTAAGTAATAAATATATTTTGAAAACCCCCATGACAGGGTAAATACCCCATCCTCCCCCCTGTGACCCAGTGTGGTATTTTGATAAACCCCTCCCTCCCACCAAATCGGTCACGGGAATGTTCCCTAAGTAGTTTTAATACTAACGCGGCGAGTCTCACATTTTTTTTCTTTTTGTTAATATTGCTTCTTTAGGCATTCTCAAGATGAGGGTGGTAGACTTCACCTGGCAACATTTGATTATTTTATTACATAATTTTGATCAATCTCAGAGATTTAAGGTGGCCCAACCCGGAGGGCCTAACTCATTCGCGGGCACGGTACAAAACCGTGCTGTTGCGCTCTGAGACCTTCTCTGTTTCAAAGAATAAGACAGGCTCCGTGATGAGGACAACATGTCCACAAAAAAGACAATGTGCATAGTGTATGATTTGGTAATATTTACGAAAATTTTAATTTCAAAACTAGTTATAGCTAAAAGTAAACCACGACCGCTGTAGTCAAAAATCTAATAAAAACCAAATAGATCATAAATCTTGATTAAATAAGCTATGTCTGATGACTAATCTTTTTAACATGTTCTTACTTTATCATTATAAAGTAAACCATATAGCTAAAAGTAAACCACGACCGCTGTAGTCAAAAATCTAATAAAAACCAAATAGATCATAAATCTTGATTAAATAAGCTATGTCTGATGACTAATCTAAAATTAAGAACATCTATTCTTAATTATCATTGCGTAATCCACCTCCAAAGTTATTGTATAAAACGCGCGAAAAATTCGAACTTTCGGACCTTATAACTTGGAAACCAAACACAATTTTACAATGCCAATGGTCATCAGACATCAAGTTCGAACAAATAAAGCTATTTTGAGCAAAATTTTGGATCTCTGACAAGAAATATGGGCGTGATCTTCTTTCCCCTTTTGTATGGGGAGATGAGCGGGATGGGCCACCTTAAGGGCCTGGTACTAGCCAAATCGCAAAGTTAGACGAGGCACCCCAAGTTAACTAACTAAGTCTGACGATTATAAGTGTCATTCTTACAATATATGATTCCTTGTCTAGGAATTGAATTATTTTCGTTAATGTATGTTTCCTTTTTCTATACAAAATATGTTGCGAAAACGGTGTCCATTTCCGAACTTTTTTGACTAAA
Organism: Incurvaria masculella; assembly: GCA_946894095.1. NCBI lineage: Eukaryota > Metazoa > Arthropoda > Insecta > Lepidoptera > Incurvariidae > Incurvaria > Incurvaria masculella. The sequence goes on from OX335647.2 coordinate 12,457,212, forward strand.
TGTAGAAATCTAAAAGCAAATGGAATTTTTTGTTTATGCATATATGCTGTTTTTGCTTATATCTAGAAATCGAATTACTTTCAGATTTCTAATGAGAAAAATCAACTTTTTTATTTTTATTATTATTTAAATAAATGATGGAATAAAAAAATATTAACAATCCATTATCAGTCTGGAGTTCTATTTGGATTTGCTGAAGCGTTTCACTACATATTATTACATTTGTTATAAAGTGCATTTGTATGGCGCGAGTAGTTCGCTAGTCCTAGCGCCTTAATATGACATTTCTACATACATTGGGGAATTCCGTACGCAGCACAAAGTGGGCGCAAGTTTCAAGTGAGGTTACATAACTCTTTGAGCAGTTTCCTGTGTTAAGAAATTAATCGGAAATCTAACAAACAGGAGGCCAATTCTGGGAATTCCGAGTCAATTAATCAAGACTGTTCTCATGAGAGGAATTTACAATGACATTAATTTGGAATACTGGTAATCGATCGCAGCGCCATATCCGATTTTATATCCATTGCCATTAGCGGTCTGTAGATTCACCAGAAAAGGTCGGAACTCATTTACCGATTGGTGGACTGTGATGATTCAGCGGTGTGTATTCCGTATGTAAACAAATTTTTTTTTTTTATCTCCCTTTTATATTACAATCTGTCGCATATTTGGACATTCAGTAATAGTTATGTGAATTGTTAGTGTTGGCTTTCTAGGATTGCTTCCAGTGAAGCAACCTAATAGTTTACAAAGGTGAAGGGATCATCTTGTTATGAGGTCTTGAGGAATTCTCTTCAATCGGCGATATGTGGGCTTTTCATCCATCAGGTGGGTAGCCAGGAAGTTTGGGTGAGTTCTAATGCGCTCTTTATATCGTTGTGTTAGTTTTTTTGCCTCTTCTGTGACTGTAGGGATAGATAAGTCATCGTGCAGTAAGTTATTTGTGATGTACCAGGGCGCATCCACAATTATTCTGAGCATTTTTGACTGAAACCTTTGCAAAATTGCAATATTTGATTTGGAGGCTGTACCCCAGAGCTGGATACCATAGGTCCAGATTGGCTTTATTATACTTTTGTACAGCATTAACTTTGCTTCTAGTGACAGTTGAGAATTGCGGCCCAGCATCCAATATAGGTTCCGTAATTGCAGGCTTAGTTGTTTTCTTTTAGTAAAGATGTGCTTTTGCCAGGTTAGTCTTCTATCTAGATGGAGACCAAGGTATCTAACATCATTGGCTTGAGGTATCTGAACACCGTTGAGGGTTACGGGTGGGCATGTGTCATGTCTCAGCGTAAATGTGACATGTACAGATTTGGTTTCGTTTGCGCGTATTCTCCACTTTTTCAGCCATTTTGCGATTTCGTCCAGGTTACTTTGAAGCATGACTGAAGCAACTTTTGGATTAGGGTGCGAGGCGAGGACTGCAGTATCATCAGCAAATGTCCCAGTTGTGGTGTTAGTCGTGGTAGGAAGATCATAGGTGTACAAGAGGTATAATATGGGTCCCAGGACACTGCCTTGTGGGACTCCAGCTCGAATAATATTTAAATTAGTGATTGCATCTCCATATTTTACCATAAAGTGTCTATTTTCGAGGTACGATTTCAGGATCATAAAACAGCTATTAGGAAGATTTGATTTGATTTTGAAAAGGAGGCCCTCATGCCAGACCCGATCGAATGCCTGTGAGATGTCAAGAAAGACTGCGGAACAATACTCTTTGGTTTCGAAGGTGTGATAAATTTGTTCAATCAGTCTGTGGACTTGGTCAATAGTTCCATGCTTTTTCCTGAATCCAAATTGGTGTGACGGTATTATTTCTTTTTTATTAATAATTGGCATGAGTCTAGACAATAAGAGTCGTTCTAGCACTTTTGCAGCGATGGGGAGCAGGCTTATCGGCCTATAAGATTTTGGGTCATGGGCACTTTTCCCTTGTTTCAGAACCATCATTATCTGAGAAACTTTCCACTGTGGTGGGAAGTATTTTAGTCTTAGCACAGCATTATAGATTTGCATTAAGAATGCTATTCCTTTGGATGGCAGTTCTCTAAGAGTACGTGAAGTGATTACGTCATACCCTGGAGCTTTCTTGGGATCTATGAATTTAATAGCTGTCTTTACTTCATCCGCTGTAAATGTTTTAAGATCATCTGTGTCAGAGGTAGTTTTAAAAAAATTGGTAATATGCTCTTCATCACTTTCTGGACCCTCAGGGGGATGTGGGGTAAACACTTCAGATAAATGGGTGCCAAAAGTTGTGGCTTTTTCTGAGTCGCTTCTGGCCCAAGTATTATCTTTTTGTCGTATCGGGGGTTGATGCACAGATGGACGTTTCAGCGTTTTTGTTGCCTTCCACAGCGAATAATCAGTTGCAGCCGTAGCACTAAGATTTCGTAGATAGTTTTGTGTGCCATCTGTCTTTTCTTTTTCGAGCATTTTCTTCAGTTGTTTTGTCAAGTAGTTGAGTTTTGTCTTAAGTGTAGGATGTCTTGTTTGTTGCCATTGTTTTCGTAGTTTCCTTTTTTCGGCTACCTTGTCGGCAATGGCTTTTGAGAAGTTTAGGATGGGATCTTTTGTTTGTGTTATGGGTGTTGAAGCCCAAGAAGCATTTTGGATTTCAGTGGTAAAGAGTTCCACAGCATCTGTGATCTCGGCCTCAGTTTTTAAGCTGACTTTGGTGCTTAGGTATGTTTCAATGTAATTACGAAAACACTGCCAGTCCGTTTTTTTGTTATGTAGGATACACTTTTCAGGCTTATTCAGTATTTGGTTACTAATAGTTATTAGCACCGGAGAGTGGTCAGATGAGAGGTCAAAGCCTGATGTCGCTTTGATAACTGAGCTTGGTATATTCTTAATAACGCAAAAGTCTAACAAATCAGGGAGCCTTTTGCGGTCAGTTGGCCAGTACGTTGGTTCCCGTGATGACACTATGTTTAAACCCAGCTGATTTATTGCACTCAGTAGTTGGCGTCCTTTCTGGAGAGTTATTCTGGATCCCCAATGCACGTGTTTAGCATTATAATCTCCGCCCACTACAAATCGCATTCCCAGCGTCCTGAAGAATGCTGTATATTGGTCAGACTTAATGGAGTCTGCAGTGAGTGGGCAGTAAATAGCTGAGAATGTGATTGGACCAGAATGTTCTTCTACAATTACATTGGTGGCTTGGATATAAGGCTCACAGAACCCATTGCTTTCATATTGTTTTATACTAGCTTTGACAATCACTGCTGAACCGCCATGGGCTTGGCCGTCTGGGTGCAATGTATGATAGATGTTATAGTGCGGGATTTTTACGAAGCTTTTATTTGTGAAATGAGTCTCGGAGATGAGCATAATGTCTATGTCGTGTTCGTTGATAAATACTATAAGCTCTTGAGTGCGGTGTGAGAGCCCATTGGCATTCCAGATTGCCACGTTTAGGGTCTTGAATTTTGAGGCAGTTTTGTCATTAGTTCCATTATCCTAAACTAATAAATGCAAGAATTGGCCTCAGGGCATCGACCATGACACGTGTTGCATGTTGTTTGATACGCACTGCATTTATGTATTGTATCTTGTGTGCGAATAAATATCAATAATACGCCTATTATTGTTGGTACCAGAATGTTATCATATTTATGTGCAGAGCGAGTTATGCTTATCAGGACATTTCAAAGCACTGTAGTGCAATTGTAATTCTGTCCATCGCATGTAGTACAGTTTTAGGATTCAATATATGGGCATGTTTTTGCGTAGGCATATAAAGATTAACACACTCGTAGGTACTTTATGAGGTCACGGGAAACACAAAATTCCGTCACACAATACGACGATCAGTCATGAAAATTGATTGTGACACTATCTTAACCATCTAATCATTTGAATTAGTCAGCCAGCACGTATTTGCATAGATACGCACTTAATGAGTTGGCTACTCGTTATCTGCTCATGCGACAGGTGTAATAATCTCATAAAGCGATATTTCCACTATTTAATTATATTTTTCACAAAACATAAGGTCCCATTGAAACTGCTGAGCTCAGAACACAAGGAAAGGCCAATGATGCACATGAGTACATTCTGTAAAATATGGAGCTGCATAATAAACTGTTCTGTCAAAACAATGAATTGTCACATATTCGGTAAAAAAACCAAATGTTTTTTTAGCGTCATTCAAATGTAAGAAACAATTGAAAAGTGAGCAATGCAGTGAAAGCAGTTGTTCGTTGACAGATGTGGCGCGAGAGAACAAAACAAAACAGTAAGTACCTGCAAAAGAAAAGATCTACCTAGAGTCGACATTGGAGTGCAATAGCAAATGTTTAATAACGATTAAAAAAAGGATTGACCGCAATATATTTATACAAATCCTTAAATCCTTCACTGAAAAACATCTGCACAGGTTTTGTAAGCAGTAGGCACATTTTTAACTTAATGTTAATAACTTAACGCATATTTTGATAGGTCAGAATCCTCCAACTGTTAATATAAAATATTGCGAAGGGTTACTGTACTGAACTTTTTAAATATTTTAATTATTTAATACATTGAATGCAAGGGTTTCACCGTGTGCTAACTCAGTAGCCACCATACAAACTGAAAGTGACTAATTATTTCGTCCTGGCATCACCTGTTGCAAATTATGTAGTTGGTGCCAAACACTTAAATAAAATTTAAAAAAACTTAAATTCCATAGGATACTTGAGCGGTTTGTGGGCTCAGGGGCTTGGGGACTTGCGTTCCATGCCAGAAGCCGTGGGTTCGATCCCCGCCCCGTTCATACACCACTTTCTTTCTGAGTTGGGCGGTTGCATTTCGCCACGAATGCAATTGTTTCATGGTTCGGAATCCATCTAAAACTGCAGGTACTCTACTCCTGCAATATATTCCGGGAGGTCACGACATTTTTGGTCACGATAAGGTAAATGGCTGAATCTGGGTTCATATGTTAGAGACCAACCCTCTGATGTTAAATATGTCGGTCTGCATGGCCAAGTGGTTGCGTTTTCTAGATTGGCTATATAAAATAGATGCTGGTATGTACCTGCTGATGAATATACTGATTATCTGGAAACATTGATACCTATTAATTATACAACAATAACCAGACGGTTACTTAATTAAATACTTAAATATACCCAAGGGCGTCGCCAAGGGGGGGCAGGGAGGGGCAGCTGCCCGCCCCCCTAGAGATTCTAAAAAAGTTGCCAAATATAATGCAACCAAAGTCCTAAGTCTTTGAGTTGATTTGCTTGAAGTTCAAGCCTTGAACAATAATTCCCGTGCGTCGAAACTCGAATGAATTCACCAATGAGAATGAGAGAAGTATGAATTTTAGTAGGTCAAGTCAACTTGCCCCCCCCCCCTGCGCCTTGGCTGGCGACGCCCTTGATATACCTAAAGTTATATCTGTAACCTAAATCGCCTATAACTACTAAATTCAACCAAAGATTTGTTCAGTTTTTGTATTGCTAGGCAAGTATGTATTAATACTTTCATGCTTCGTCATTTGCATCCATTTACCATTTCATATGTATTTTTTGTCACCATAACTACTTTTTCAGGCGCCTTATCTAAGTAACGCAACCACTTGGAACAGGCAGACTGACACATTTAGCTTCAGAGGGTTGTACTTTATCCCGTGAACCCGGTTTCAGCAATTTACGTTATCGTTACCATTTTTGTCGCGACCTCCTAGTCTAATAGGGTTAAGCCAGCCCTGCTTGGTGACATCGTATAGGATGAAAAGATGGTCGAATCGGTAATTAAAAATTGTCCCGTGTTTCCATTCAGTTCAAAGTATGTCTAATGTCAGCCTCGGTAGCCCAGTGGTGTGACGCCTCGCGATTCGATAAGCTGGGTGAAGCACCTCTGAGCGCGGTTAGGTTCTAGATGGGTGCCCATTTTCAACAGTTGAGGCTGGCCGTGGTTCTAATTCCACGTAATACTGAAGGTCCCTTTCCTACTTACTAGTGGGTTGGGTTAATCCCGCTCGGATTGGTACCAACGCATTGAATGAACAATGGTCAAAGTGCCAATGAAAATTCTCCGTGTTTTCCATGCAGTTCAATGTAGGCGAGCAATATAAGGTAGGTCTTGGCATGGCACCTAGTTCCCATGTGATGTGTTAGGCTAACATCTGACAGTCAGTTTGGTAGTAGCCATCCATGTCCAGTTGCATAAAAAACAAATGTAAACTGTATGAGGGGAGCAGGTGTGGATGGGATACTCACTTGCTGATCATGTGCTTGTAGATGTAGTGCGGGATGATGGTGACGTTGACGATGGAGGGGCTCTGCTCGATGACGCGCGAGATCTCCTTGTCCTTCATGCCAGCGACGTTGCGCGTGTTGATCTCGACGAGCTGGTGCTCCGTGAGCAGCCCGTTGCGCGCCGCCGACGAGTCCTTCACGAGCCCGGTCACCTTGCCGTCCTTGAAGTGGAACCCGATGTGCCCCAGCGAGTCCTTGTGCAGCGTCACCGTCCGCTCGAACGGCCTGCCCGAATGGTCACACGTGACTTGTTTGCCAGTTTGGGTTAAGCTGCATTTTTATGCATCTCCTAATGGTACAGCTCGTAGCCTAGTGAAGCGGGGACTTGCCATGCATACCAGAGGTCTGGGTAAATCCCCGCCCTGTTCATGCACCACTTTCTTTCTCTTTCTGAGTTGGATAAGTGCATTTCATCACGAATGCCGAAACAATGGTTCGGAATCGGCATGTGCAGTGTGGGAAGACCACCCAACCGACAGGTGGGACGAAAACATCAAGTGCGTCGGCGGAAAGCAGTGGTTCCTCTGAGGGCCGGGAGGACTGAAGAAAAATTGGAGGGGCATATGACCAGCAGTGGACGCAACCATGCTGACTTACTGACTGGGCTAATATCATGAAGTTGGGCTATCCATGTCCAGTTACGTAGAAAAAGGGTAAATTTGCACATAACAGTTTTCCTCCAACAAATTGCAGGCCTACCATATTGCCTACATTGAAACAGCACTTAACATGATTTTGAAATCAGGAAAATAAAGCACATAGCAACTGAGTTAAAGTACAAATATAGTTGCAATGATTAATTACTACATAATTCATGTTGTTAGGCACTCATTTCGCCAGTGCCGTGTGGGATCCGTCAGATAATAATAATACCAGTGGGCCCACTGCATTTCTTCCCGTACATGTCGTAAGAGGCGACTAAATTATTTAGCAGGTCCCCTTCTTTACTTGCTAGGTTAATAAGGAAAAGAAAGAAAGGAAAAGTGATATGCGGACGATGACGAGACGCTGCCGTATGGTCATTTAATTTTATTTTCATTTAAACTTTTTGTTAGTCATACTACACTAATAACTAAGATCCGCGGATTCGATCAACCCAGTAAAGAACCTTCAAAGAAACTTCACGGGTTTACATAACATATTTTTCCCATCCACAATTATGACACAATTGTATCAGAATCTGATGCGTTCGTCGAGTTAATTCCTACGCACACAAACCTTCCGATACGTCTGCGACTATGTTTGAATGTGGCATGCACGTTTAATTTGGGTCGGAATTTTTTGAAAATTAGAGACTGCTAGTTTCATAGCAAAAGCGCTAGATGCCATATCTTCTTCAATTTTATCTTCTTAAAAAGGGAAGGTTCGGGCATGGCACCTAATTTCTACGGAAATTCATAAGATACATAAAAAAAATAGAGGTGAGTTACCGATCTCGTACGGCGATGTTGATCCCGTTGACGGGGGCCTCGCGCAGCAGGTTGTGACACTTGTCCATGGACATGCCAGCGAGCGCGACGCCGCTTATCTCCAGGATCTGGTCGCCGAAGCGGAGGCCGGCCAGCGCCGCGGGGCTGCCCTCCGCCACGTAACACACGAACACACCCTGCACACACATACACATCATATTACATATTTAGCTTAGTTTTAATTATTTAGTAAATTTGACAATGGTATATGCCAGAAATTGTAAGCTGAATCTATGTTTGCCTGTATGCCCTAAAATAAGAAAAAATTACCTGTCTGAGTGTAGCTTGTCTACCAATTTGACAAAATGATATACAATACAATACAATCCGGCACGTGCGAACCCTCACTTCTGGATAAAATAACACTTTTTATCAACTTCGCGAATAATTTGATTTGCAAAGAAGAGACAGAAAACTATGTAATCCTTATTAACGGTGAACAGAAAACCTGTCAAACATTCGAAGGTAGGAAGTACAGTTTCAGACACTATATGATAGACAACTTTTTTTTCTAAATTCGGACAAAAACTACTGTTATTGCGCAGATACCGTGGGTTTGTGGCGCTGCAAGCCCTTTGTGCCTGTTCTTTGTAGCTTTTAGAAAAAATATGTTTTTTTTTGTCCGAATTTTGAAAAACTTATACTTCCTGACTTCGGGTGTTCGACAGGTTATCTGATCACCATTATGGTGCAACATCCTCTTGTTTAGTGGAGTTGCTAAATCTACACGATTTCATGTAGATATTTTATGGATATGACATTATCGTTATATCTTTAATTGAAGGTTATGCAAAGCAATTTAGGCATTTAAATCAGACTTTGAAAACAATAAAAAAATTGTCTGAATATTGGTCTAATTCGAAAAAAAATCCATGTGCACCACCTTGATATACTACTCCAAACATACACATCACAAAAGCAGACAAAAAACCATGCAAGATTCAACCAATATTAGACTATACAATTACGATTAACAGTTTACTTTACATTAAAATGTTTAAATGGCCAGTTAAAGTTCTGTCCACCCAGATTATTATAGGCGTGAGGAATAGATAGATACTGCTTTAAAAATTTAAGGCAACCATGAGACTCAATATATCGCAAAAGTAAGATATTCGTGGTGCGATGATGACATTGACCAACCTCATTGACGGAGTGGAGCCGCAGCCCCACCTTCCCCTCGCGGTCCTTGCACAGCACGGCGTGCCGGATGGCGCCAGTCACGGTTGCCTTCTCCAGGGTGACGGACTTGTGCGAGAGGGGGGCCACTAGGTGGCTCACCGCGTTCGACGACGCCTGGCAACCAAAACATCCGAACATCAAAAAACTTTACTACTGAAACTGTTATACATCAAAACAAATTATTATGTTAAGCGCGGCAAATGGCGCACGCCAGGACCTCTTGAGGTGCCCGACGAGGCCCATGTAATTTCGAACTTACAGAGCGGCTGCGAAAACAATGCCGGCCGGCCAGGTGCTTCTTCACACCATGTTTGAAGGACCCCAGGTTGTACTTTGGGGGAAATACCTCATAAGGGAGTTCATTCCATAGTTTCGAGGAACGCTTTATTAACTTGGCCGACCCTTCCTCTTTTGTTGTCAATATTTGTCATCATTGCTTGCAGCGTGATCTCACGACAGTGATAAATCGATTAATTTATATCGATAAAAAAATATGCAAAAAAAAATTGTTAGTTAAACGTTTTAGTGTAAAGAATCAAAATAATGTACTTAAAGCTAAAAAATAATTAGCTAGCTACCAGGTACCATGCAATGAACATTTCCTCATCAATCTACTGCATTGATCAGAGCCCCTAGTCCAACTAGACAAAATTGTAAATCAAATTTGTAATTTGTTTTACTAATTTTTATTAAAACATGTATCTACCTTTAATCCACACATAATGTCACTTGATTCTATCGGCTGCACTGAACTAGCAAACTTACTTACGCGATCAATAGGTAGTCATCAGAAATTAGAATGTGTAAGAAGAAAATTTAAACCACGTATCACGTATTTACCGAATTAGGTGCATCTACTCATTGTCCTTGTACAAAACAATTACCTGCAATCACATGCAAACAATAACAATGTCACTGCAACTGGTATTTACGTAGTGTGACGTATTATGGGATTTATCACTAAAAGATTTTCAAAAACATGCATTGAAAAAAACCGGCCAAGTGTGAGTCAGACTGGCAACCGGTTCCGTATCATCGTACAAGACTTAACACAAAAATCACGTTTCACTTTAATTTTTATTTTTTTTATTTCACCTATTCGTTGTTATAGCAGCAACCTAAATACACACTCTGAAAATTTCAGCTGCCTACCTATTACGGTTCATAAGATACAACCCTGTGACAGACGGTCGGATGCACGGATGGACGGATGGACAGACGGTCGGACGGACGGACGGACGGACGGACGGACGGACGGACAAAGAATGAGGCTCTGTCAAGTGATAATTTTTTGTATGAAAATCTGACAACTTTTAGTGTTAGGGAAACGTTAGGGCCTGGAAGATGATTTCGCTAGTTGTGCCTTCGCCAATGGACAAAGAATGCATTTCTTAAAATGTTCCCATCTTAGATTTCCTGTGACTTCACGACAGCCTTAAAGCTATTTACCTTTGGTGATTTCCTGGTTCAGATAAATCTTCTGGACCTAGTGGCATGCAATAATGTCTTTTAATACATAATAAATACATTGAAACGACTTTCAGTTTTATTAACTTTTCACTACCTCTTGAACTATTACAAAAATATTAAAAAAATCTTAAAACATAATTGTATACTTGGTAACAATATTATGTTGACCGTACCGGCCATTCAACAAATAGCAGCCGCCATTTTTATATTGTTTCTGTATTGAACTGGCTTATAACACATGACCAAAAATAAACTTACAATAAAGGCAATTTCTAACAACTAGCAGTAAGCACAAGGCACATTAAGGTTTCCATACCATCGTACCCCTTGACTGGAAGAAATTACTTTTAGTGATAAGTCCGCCTTTGTGCAGTTTCGCTCTGTTAGATTTAATTGTTCTGTAAATAGTTTTTAATGTAATTTGCACAATAAAGAATTTCTTTCTTTCTTAACCCCCCCCCCCCTTTAATTTTTTTTGTTAGTGAGTTTATGTGTAGCGGTGTTCACTGAGTGTCCGGACACGAATCCCTTCGCCAAGAGAAGGTCACTACTCAGAACGCCACCAAAGGAAATTGAAGGCTACGACGGCCTAACCAGCGGGAAAATTTTGAGGGCACACATCAACGACATCGAAGAAGCCATGGAACTACCGACCTCAAGAAGTGAAATACGAAGAGAAGTAAACCCACCAAAGAGCAAAGCCAAGAGCAATAAAATGGTCCAACAAGTCTTACACAGGGGCCTATTTCTAACACGATCCAACTCAACTGGAAACATATCCTCTTCTCTCACTCTAGAAGAATCTCCCAGCAAAGATGCCAATACACCACAAAAAACCACAAAAGACGAAGGACTTCCAACTCTCCATCTCCTAACGGAAGCACAGAGCTCAGCAATAGATATTCTGGACTCCCAGTTGACAAATCTGATGATAACCATGGTTCCGAACAAACAAAGGTAAACAAACCCCCACCCATAATCTTATATGGTATTGATGATGTCAGTAAACTCTCAGAAATCCTAGAGACAGTTGCCAACAACAATGACTTCACCTACAAAATCATTAGCAAAAACCAACTAAGAGTCTCGTGCAACTCTCCGTCTATTTACAAAAAAGTACTCGACCTCATCAGAGAAAAAGGACTAATCGGCCATACATTCACGCAAAAACAGGAAAAGTGCACAAGAATTGTGATTAAAAACCTGCATCATTCGACCCCTTTGTCCGCAATAATCGAGGTAATCGAAAAAACTGGCAATATTGTCAAGGGTGAGATAATTAATGCTCGCTATGGACTAGAAAAACTCCCAAGTTCGACCTTCTTTGCCAACATTGCACCGAGTGCTAATAACAAAGCCTTAAAAGACATAAAGTATATTTTTAACCAATCTGTCATTATTGAAGACCCCAGGAAAAAAACCTCAATTGTTCAGTGCCACAGATGCCAACAGTATGGCCACAGCAAGAACAATTGTATGAGACCTTTCAGATGTGTCAAGTGTACACATGCCCATAAGACATCTGAATGCCCAAAAAAAGACAGAAATAGTCCAGCTAAGTGTGCTTTGTGCTTCGGAGATCATCCTGCAAACTACAAAGGTTGCCAAGTCTACAAAGAGATTGCAACCAGGAAACTAAGAAGGAACAACTTAAAATCCACGAAGCCATCTATGGACATAAAATCTACACATAACAACATCAATCATGATAAGAACCCATTCCCAAGAGCGCAAAAAACGAAGACATATGCAGATGCTACCAAACAACCGCAGATTGAAGAACCCTTACAGAGTCACAGCACAAAAGAATCAACACCCAACAACTCTTTAGAGACGATGTTGCTCAAGCAATCCGAAAAAATAGATATTCTCTTACAACACATAAGTACCCTACCCCATACGCAGTGCATTCTCCATTAAAGGATTTGCTACCTACTCAACATTCCATCCAGATGGAACAGGGCATGGTGGAACAGCTATTATAATCAAATCCTCGATAAAACACCACCTACTTCCAGAGTATAAGACGAATCAAATCCAGGCTACATCCATATCGGTATCTGACATACGACGGGACATAGTAATATCTTCTGTTTATTGCCCACCTAGGTATGCGATTAGCGAGTATATGTTTACGCAATTTTTCCATACTCTTGGAAACAGATTTATTGCAGGAGGCGACTGGAACGCCAAGCACACCTACTGGGGCTCACGTTTGACCGTAACAAGAGGAAAGCAGTTGAAAATGTCCGTAGACAGAAAATATCTAAATGTATTGTCAACTGGTCAACCAACGTATTGGCCGACAGACTCGAAGAAGATGCCCGACTTACTGGACTTTTTCATCACAATGGGCTTATCTCACCATTATATCAAAGTAGAATCCTGTTTTGACAGCACTTCCGACCATACTCCAATAATTGCCACTCTTAGCAATTTCATTATCATAAAAAAAACTTTTAAAACCTTGCACAACCAAAAAACCGATTGGGAATCATTTAGAGAAGTCTTAAATACAAAAATCAATCTTAACATACCACTTAAGACACCAGAGGACATTGAACATGCAACCTATTATATAACCAACCTAATTCAATGTTCAGCATGGAAATGCACCCCAACCATTGAATCAAAGATTGGAGACGAAAACTACCCACTGGACATACGTGCTAAAATAACAGAGAAGCGCAGACTGCGCCGAGTTTGGCAGGGCAGTCGTCTTACAACTGATAAGACCATATTAAACAGATGCGCTCGCGAGCTTAAACTAACCATTCAAAACAGAAAAAACTCCACCTTTAAGGAACATCTAGAATCCCTCTCTGCCACCAGAAATGATGAATATTCATTGTGGAAAGTATCCAAGGAGTTTAACAGACCACTTTTAACATCACCACCGCTAAAATCAACTGGTGAGTCCTGGGCTCGATCCGATGAAGAGAAAGCCGAACTATTCGCAAAATTCCTCGAGAATGTCTTTGTTCCAAATATAGGCGATTCAGACCAGGAAGATGCTATAAACATTGTATTAGCTCAACCATTTCAAATGTGTCCTCCGTTAACTCCCACAACGCCAAGAGAAATCCGAAGAGAAATCAAAGCTCTAGAATCAAAGAAAGCACCAGGGTTTGACCTGATCACATCAAAATTACTTAAGGAACTCCCGAAAAAGACGATTGTTTTTCTGACCATTCTGTTCAATGGTATAATGAGAACTTCAACTTACCCAGACATTTGGAAAAATTCACAAATTATCATGATCCCAAAGCAAGGAAAGCTGGCTAATGAAGTGTCCTCATATAGACCAATTAGTTTACTACCCATACTAAGCAAACTTTTTGAAAAAAATCTGCAGAAAAGGATAAACGATGTTATACATGAAAGAGAAATCATTCCAAACCACCAGTTTGGCTTCAGAACAAAGCACTCTACCATTGAACAGGTCCACAGAGTCTGCCAAAAGATAAGAAGATCCCTGGAATTAAAACAGTATTGTTCAGCTGCCTTTTTGGATATTCAACAGGCTTTTGACAAAGTATGGCATAAAGGACTCTTGATGAAACTCAAAACTAGCATGCCACACACGATCTACACCATTATTGAATCCTATCTATCCAATAGATTCTTCCAGGTCAAACAAGGTGATGCTCGTTCCAAGTTCTACAACTGTGTAGCAGGCGTGCCACAAGGCTCTGTCCTAGGACCTCTGCTCTACTCGTTATTTACTGCTGATTTTCCAACTACGGAATGTGTCCTGACAGCAACATTCGCTGAGGATGTCGCTCTGCTAGCAAGCAACGGGAGCCCCGCTAGGGCCTCTCAAGAACTCCAGAATGAGCTAAATCTGGTTAAGCAATTGCTAAAAGACTGGAAAATCAAAGCAAGTGCAACCAAGTCAACTCATATCACGTTTTCGCTGGGAAATAGTAGCTGCCCCCCTGTCAAACTTGGTGAAGATTATCTGCCTCACAAGGAGTCAGTCAAGTACCTTGGTATGCATCTCGATAGACGTTTGATCTGGAGAGAACATATTACAAAGAAGAGAGACGAATTGAACATCCGCTATAAAAAAATCACCTGGCTCCTTGGCAGAGGCTCCAGTCTGAGTCTAGAGAACAAGCTGCTCATTTACAAGGCCATTCTCGAACCCATATGGACATATGGTATTCAGCTGTGGGGTACCGCCAGCAATTCTAACATCGAAATTCTGCAAAGGTTTCAAAATAACGTGCTCAAGCAGATAGCCAAAGCTCCCTGGTTCACTCGGACTACTGAAATACACGAACATCTTGAGATTCCTACGGTGAAGGATGAAATAAGAATGGTCTCTACCAAATACAAAACCCAACTTAATAACCATGTCAACGTACTTGCATCAAACCTACTAATCCCAGATCACAAGCAACGACGACTTAAAAGATATGACACACTGGATCTTGACAACCGGTTCTGATTGATCTAAGTATGGAGGAAGGTCTAATGTTATTGGACATGTTTGACCTACAAAACCACGCACACTCAAGAGATCTGATTATAGTCTGAAGACTGATCGCAGATGGACGTACCATTAAAAAAAAAAAAAAATTCGAGAAATAAAAAAATAAAAATAAATTATCCCTTATTAGCTTCCCAAATTATCGAACAGCAACACGGCTTTGTCAAAGGTAAATCAACGGCCAGTAACTTGCTAATTTACTCAAACTATTTATTCAGAAATATGGATCGCGGCTATCAGGTTGATTCCATTTACTGCGATTTCAAAAAGGCTTTTGATAAAGTCAACCACCTAATGCTGATAAAAAAGATAATGTATTATGGTGTCAAAGGAAATCTGTTGAGATGGTTCGTATCTTACCTATCCAACAGACAACAGGCTGTGTCCCTCCGAGGTTACAATTCCATTTGGGAAGTAGTAACCTCCGGTGTGCCACAAGGCTCCATTCTCGGCCCATTGCTGTTTATAATGTTCATTAATGATGTCAAAAACTGCTTCAAACACTGTCTTTTTCTTCTATATGCCGATGACATCAAATTGTTCTCTTCTGTACGAAGTGTTAATGACTGCCTACAAATTCAGCGTGATTTGGTTAGGGTCGACGCTTTCTGTATTCAAAATAAATTGTTTCTCAGCCTCAACAAGTGCAAGGTAATCACGTTCACCAAAAATACAAATTTAATTACACACACCTATTGCCTTGGGCAGCATTGTCTGGACAGAGTTCACGGTATCAGGGATCTAGGTATATTATTTGACTCGAAGCTACATTTTGACCAACATGTTGATAATGTTGATGTATTATAATATAGAGGAATTTATAAACGAAAAGAAGGGTTAAGATATTGAGTTTTTTTTTTTAAATCTAAATTGTACTGTCACTGTTTACTTTCGTGTTTCAATGTAACTTTATGTATTGTTTTTCTCAAATATTGCCACACCTATGTCTAGGTAGCATTTTTAAAACAGAGTTAGTCACTGTACCATTATGTTCTTGCTGTACACTGCACTAAAATGTTTATGCAATAAAATATTTTTAATTTGAATTTGAATTTGAATTTGAATATAGTTAACAAAGCTTATTCTATGCTGGGATTTTTCTATAGAATTAGTAAACCTTTCCGAAAACTTTAAACTTATCTCCGTTTGTATTTTACACTTGTTCGATCCCAGCTGGAATTCTGCACCGTTGTCTGGAATCCACGGTATGAAGTTTATGTAAGTAAGTTAGATGGTGTACAGAAAAAAATTCTGTGATGCCTTGAGTGACCCAAAAAGCTCATATGCCAAAATGATCAATCGCTATAAGATATGTACTCTTCTCGAAAGACGTTCTCAACTTGATCTAGTTACTCTATATAAGATCAGTAATAATATAATCGACTCCCCTAGCCTTCTCGAACTGATAGATTTTAGAATCCCGCTAAGAAGCACTAGATTTAATGCATTATTCCACCTTAGTAACGTACGCACAAATGCTGGTGTTAGAGATCCTGTTAGACGAATGTGCCAGCTGTACAATAAAAAGATGATTAACTCAGATTTGTTTTTCGACTCCACACGTACATTTAAATATAATTGCCAGAAATCTTAAGCTATTGTAAGCAAACATATGCACCAATTATATATCTCATTCCTATTTACATGTATGTTCCTAGTTTGTAATTCGGCATGCACCACCTTTTCTTTAATGTATTCTTATTATCAGTGAGGAATAGCTTTGGATACGAGCAAATTCTAATTACTTGTTATTGTTACTGCTTTCATTGTTCGTGTCTGTATTTCCTCCTAAATAAATAAATAAATAAATAAAATAAATAAATAAAATAAAACAAATAAATAAAAAATAGTTTCCAAAGTGTCATGATATTTTTGTGGGATCTCTAATTATTTTTCCATTTGTTGTTTGTAGTACCTATTATGTTTTTATTTGTATTAATGTGTTTTTCCCTGTTTCTTGTTTAATAATATTCCAGATACCTTTAGATTTATTATTACTCTGTTGGATTATTTTATTAATATGGTCTGATTTTTCTTTTTTAATTTGTTTTTGATAATTTGTTTTTAGGTGTGGTAGTGTTTTGTGAAATTCGTTACTCCTGTTGTCTTTTCTGAGAAGTGCCTAATGTGCTTATTTTTTCTTTAAGTTGTTTTGATTTTTCCGACAGTCAAGGTGCTAGTTTGGTATTAGGTTGTTTGTGTTGTTTACGTAGTTTCAGTGGGAATGATCGTTCAAATATATTCAAGTATGTAAAAGAATGCATTAAAAGCATTGTTGGTATGTTTGTGTTGATAAACTGGCGACCAGTCTGCTCTTTCAAGAAAATATTTTAAATTGATTATGTTTTCGTTAGAGAAATTGCGTTGCATGCGAGAGAAATCTGTTCTTATTGTTTGCAGTTGTATAATAGCTTTTTGGTATTTGTGATCACCAATACCGTTATCATGAACTGAGATGTCCGTACAATGTATGGGTAGGTCTGATATGACATAGTCTAAGAGGGATTTTTTTAAAGGACCGATACGGGTCGCTTCTTTTACAGAATTTTAGTAGTGATAATCCCACCCGGGTAGCTCCCATCGCATTGAATCAACGATGCCCGAAGTGACAATCAAATTTATCCGTGTTTTCCATCCAGGTCAATGTAGCCCTGCAATACAAGGAATGTCCTGGGATGACATCTAGTTTCAATGTGGTTTGTTAGGCTAATATTATGACAGTAGGTGTGTGACATGTCCAGTTACATATAAAATCTGGAAAAGTGCAAGTCCTAACTCGTGTACTGAAGGTTTTGAACAAATTGGTAGGTATGTAGAAAGTTTATCCGTCAAGGGATTTTTGTATGGGATATATTTACTATTATATAGATATTAATTATTTTCGAATGTTTTCCTTTACTTGTGCTGTGAGACCCCACTTTTAATCGGAAGTAACATAGAGGTTTTGATTTTTATGCGAGTGTGAAAATATACAGCATGAATAACCATATTTTATTACAGCGTTGACTTAGAAGCTTGATTTTTTTACAGCTCCAAACAACCATAGACCTGGAAGCATTTCATATTGATTAGAAATTAATTCCTCCACGCGTTCCCGAGGCAGGCAGACTTGAAAGCCAGACGGACAATTAAGTGCTTCTATAAGGGTTCCTTTTTTCTTCTGATGAACGGAATACAAAAAACAGAATTTACATACAAAACCCGTTAAAAATAACAGTACACACCGGCTGAAGTTGGTACTCTGGCATGTTGAGGGCGATGACGTCAGACGACAGCTCCAAACCCATGTAACTGCCAAGCGACGGGTACATGGCACCTGCGGAAGACGATGTGGGAGGTGCGTTGGGCGCGGCTGGAAGGGCAGCAGATGGGTATGGCGTAGCATGCGCCTGCGCCACCTGTGCGCGTATCATGTGATCCATCTTCATATCCTCAAGCGACGGGTAAAGTGACATCTTGGCTATGTGTTGGAGCTGAAAATAAAACACTAGTTTAAATACCTATACCATCCTTCTATAATGTATATCAGACAAAATAAGTGGTCAAAGTGCCTTCATCAAGTTATAGACATCAATTCCAATGAGTCGCTATGCCAATGATCAAAAACATCTATTGAACATGATATGTGCTCACAACACTATACCCTAGCTTACGGAAAGTGCCTTTTTCTAGGACACAATCATATTGAATGAGTCACTTTGTTTGTATGTACCTACAGGATTTAATGTGTTGGCTCCTAACTAAAATAAATTCATAAATTATTATCACTGCAAGACAAAGTATCTATTTTATTACGCGATGCGCCCGATACTAGCTTATTTTTTGCACTAGGCAGGGAAACAATATGCCCGATGTTTTATGACTCATAAACACAGTAAATGCTGAAGGCACGATCAAGACAACGGGGCGGAAAAATAGAAAACGGAATGGTACAAACCTTACAGGTATTAAAAACAGTACACCACAGTGGGAGATCACTGCTGAACGTGCTCCAAAAACGCGAGTTAGAGGGAGGGTGCTCCAAGCCAAAGTCACAGATTACCACAGTATATATTGGTTCCTTCCTTGGCAAAGTGGTACTACCAAAACCAAAGACCACAACAAGCAAAGCAGCCACAGAACTAAAATATCCTGACCACAGAACATATGATGATGCTGACGGCAGACTTGACGCACGTCTATGACGCACGTGAACCGTAGAAAGAGAATGTAGCACTGCATTCCGAAATGCGTATATTGCGGAGAATTCACAACGTACGCGTACACGACCGTTCCGAATTGATTATATTCACTCCCGTGAAAGTCATTTTGACATAAGGGACGTGACTCTAGGCCGCTTTGTACAGATCGTACAAAGCGCTCACGATTGAGAGCATGTGCGCTGTGTACGCTGTCAAAAGGCTGTCATCGAGCTGTCATTAAGCGTGTTTATCTGTAGTTCTCTGATCGTATGAACTTATATTCGGAAATAACGAAGGCTTTTCGCCGTTTGTTAGTCTAGTTGGACAATTCTAGGCCTGAAATAACAAGTCTTGAGACTTACAAGGCATTTTCGAGGTAGTTAGGTTAGGCTCTGACACATATGTCTGCTCAAACCTTAGAGCATTTAGGACGGGAGACGCCATCGGTGGGCTAACCCCTCTGCCAAAAGCATAGGCTCGGCGGGCATACGTTTTATATAAAACTAGTTTCTCCGTACATTTTACTAGACTCGATCCACCTTGCGTGCGCGAAACGCTTCCGACAAAAATGCCGAGTTGTAGTGTGTTTCGGTTCAAAAATAGATCAGGAACATTAAGTATACAAAAAGACAATGTGACCTTTCACCAGTAAGTATTTTTGAGTCTCAAAGTAATGTAATTGAGTGTAAAACACAATAAAACCTGTTCGATATCAACCATTTGCCTACCAACCGATTGGTAGATCGATCTGCGCACTCGTTGACTCATTGCTATGCTGCACTGGACTAGTCGGCCCGATAGCCTCCTGCTCCTGACCATAGACAATATGGAGTGGGTGAATAGTGATGTTCACCAAATATAGATTTCGGGAGGTTGACGATTTATTAGAGACAATTTATCAATTCTTATTTTCTCAATGCTACCTAGCTTATTCTTTTATAAGTGGAATAAAATGCGAACATCGTCTAAGTTTTGACAGCTTCTCTCTGAATACGACTGTTAATATTTTAATAGGTTTTTGAAATTTTGTTTTCTGAAATATATTGTAGAAATCCACGTCTGTATGTTTTATTTTTATTAGGTATATATTATTAGGTATATTAGGTATAGGTATTTTTGTAAAGGTATATGAAAAATATTTTTTTATTTTTTCATATACCTTTTAGATTGGAAAATATTGGCTAATAAATAATGGAAAAAGTTGTCCTTTTTACGTTCATTTGCGATTTAGTTTTACTGAAAAATACCGATATTAAAAAAAACATAAAAAATATATTAAAATCTGACAACGTTTAAGGATTGGAAAACGTTAGGGCCCGGAAGACGATTGGGCTATTTTAATGGCAGTCTTCGTGCAAAGTTGTGCTTTGGCCAATGGACTAAGAATGTATCTTTTGAATTTTTCAAATCTTAGATTTTCTATGAGTTCACCACAGCCTTAATCGTATAGAATGTATGAAAAGATGTGTCTGTAGAGAAGTCTAAAGAAGTACGCTGTGATCGAACCTTAGGGCGCTCTATCATCTCTGATTACACCTCCGGGGAAGCGGCGTTATGGTATGAATACATGTTTTTAAGTAATATTAATATATGTTAAAGTGAATAGAAATAAGAAAGACTGTAATAAATAAGATGATGCCTTTGTGAGGGATCCTTGTCGATTATTTATTTTTAGTAAAAACATTATTAATTCGAAGACTAATTATCTAGAGTCAGGTACTTAAGAAATCTAATGGTGGGGAGGACGATTGAATGCAGATAAGTGTGTTATTAATAAATGTTTCATTTTAAAAAACAATAGTCATTATTAACTTAGATTTTATCAATCAAGACTGCTGCAGAATATGTGTTACCGAAGACTATTCAATTAAAATTATGTGTATTCCTTGAATCTAAAAAGTAAAACTATGTGAAAAATTTATAAAAAATATATTATAACTATCGACGTCTACTGTGTATTTTATCGATAACTGTACACGTCATGTCAAGTCCCTAGCGAGTTTACGCGAGAATTTGGTGGGAGACCGTGTGCAACGAACGTTATGGTTTCGATGTATCTGTGAATTCTTACTGTGTTCGTTCAATTTCTTAGTGTGCGCTCATTTCAACGCAACGGAGATTTACACGAGTGTGCGAAAAGCCTTCATAGTGAGCGTGGACCTACTTCCCCGCTCCCCACTAGAATTTACAGAAACGAATGCATGCTAAAGCACTGCTTTGGCGTCTCCCGTCCTAAATGCTCTAAGGCTCAAACTCATTCCGATTGTTCGATTGTTGCTATCAACATTGAAATCAATTCGGAAAATAAGTATTCGCTGCATTCGCTTTCACTGCGATATTTGCAATGTACGCATTTCGGGATGCAGGGTAGTAGTGCAGCGACTTCTCCGAATTCTTGGACGTAGTAGATTTAATTTTAATAGTCTTCGGGCACATTAGGATGTCCGTGTCCGAGCCTGCCTATGATATCTACTTAGGAAAGCGAGGAAAATAAGTTAGTCACCATCAAATGTTATGTTGTGTTATTGCACTCTAATTAGAATGATTAGAAAGGGACAACACTAGGGTGACTCGTGGCTGTCATTTCATAAGTACGAAAGCGTTGTGACTAACTGGTGAGTCACCGGTGTTTCGAAAAATAAGAAGAAAAAAAATCGGCCTAGTCCGAGTCGGACTCGCACACGAAGGGTTCCGTACCATTATACAAGATATAACCCAAGGAAATCACGATTATTGTATGGTGGCCTCCTTAAATTTTATTTATACTAGCTGACCGAAAAAAAACCGACCTTTGATTTCCTATACGTAAAATAAATCGATAGCAGCGCCAGTTGGGTCTTTATCGAAATTAATTTGACATGATGACTCTGTAGTATACATCAAGCGTTTACTTACAAACTCTTTGGTGTACATATAATTATTTATATAATTAATTCTCGTTGTGAGCAAATCATGCATTAGTGCCATCCAATTCCAATTGGATGATTGAACTATCCAAAATATGGGTTTGTACAGAATGAGTATAAAATAGAAACGCCAGTTAAGTCGTCATCTGTTATCACTATATAAGTAGGAAGTGACTGAATGGCTTGGAATCACTAGCAAATTTAAGTTCAAATACACTTGAACATGGCTCCACATCAATGGTATGTATGTTTCAGGTTTGCAAACTACATTTACTACAATGTAAAATGTATTTCAGAGGATTTGACTAACCATAAGCATTACTTAAGTTTCTTCCTTTTGTGTTCATTTTTAAGTATGCACAATAACTACATGTAATTTCAACTGTTTACAAATAAAGGTGAAACTTGTAGAGTACCTAAATAAATTACCACTAAATAACTGTCCAGATATGGTCCGTCAGGTCCATCACAATAAAAATGTCACATCCAGCACAGTAACAGTGTCTCTCCCGTCACATCTAAAATACAACCTACCCCTTTAGTAAAGTAACACAGCTATCAGTACCCAGGGACTTGTATTACTACGTAGGTGTACAAGTTTCTTGGTCGGTTTCTTGACTGGCAACGCACAGATGTGTGACCTAGATGTAGAGAGAGATAGAACACATCTGCTCGATGAGACCACTTCTCAAATCGTTATCAGTACAGAGCGCATCACCCTCGGAGCAACAGTAGGCATTGGCATTTGCAAGGAACATGTAGTGGGTCAAAGTCCAATGTGTGGCGTCTAGAGTGATGTTGTTTGCACTTAGAAGTCACACTCATGGAATGTAACATGTTTTTTTTTTTTGGGAAATATATGATTTCTGTAGTTTTCCTTAAAGAAAGCGTGATGAACTGTGTGCGTTTATACATTGTTAAGTGAACGGGAGTAAAAAACCCGAACAAAAACCCTTTTTATGGTAAATATGGAAATGGTTTTTTTGAGAAATCTTTATGATTACTCTAGTTTTCCTTAAATAAAGTAAAAAACCTGAACAAAAACCATTTTTTATGGTAATTATGGGGTGACTGATTCTTTTTCGATGAATTGTTTCTCATTACTTCAAAGTAAAACCTAGAAACATAACTTCAGATTATTATTATGAAACTACAGTGCGATTTAGAAATTTATTGAGTAAAAAATTAAATTTCAGTACATTTTGTAAGAAACGATTTTGGTCTGAGTTGACTTTACATTATATACTTCACAAGCCTTTACAGATGTTTACATACTTTACAAGCCTATGGGAATATACGACACAATTCAGTCAAAGATAAGTTTATGCCCAATTCATATATTCGAGAATCATTTATTTATTCCAGTGCTATTGCGGCAGCAAGCAATGGTCTTAAAAAGTGTAATACCGTGGCCCACGGCTGGTTGGTTTCTAATGAAGAGGTGAAAAATCTATCATCTCAACATATGATTCACTTGATGCCTGCCTGGTTTGTTAGTTTGTTTTTTTTCGTGTTCCAGCGGTGGTTTGTTCTACCATGTCATAGCTCAATTTTGGATGTAAAATCCAACAACCCCACACAATTGTATTAGTTGATGCGTGAAATAAAACACTACATTTGTAGGCTTCTAAAAAAACTCATGCTATTTTTGATAAAAACCATGTAGAATGTTTGGCCGTGTTGGTAGGAAAGGTTGGTGGGAAAGGAATGTGTCCTTTCCCTCGATGTGTGTGTGTTAACATTGTATGTAGGTACTATTGTGCTACTACTTTTTACTCTTTAAAGTTCTGCAGTTTCCGGTAATTTCCCATGTTCACCAGTCATTTTAGAAGTAGTCATTGTTCGCCGGTTCTTTAACTTTATTCTAAATGCTTGTTTTAGGGTCACATAGTTAAGGTTAGAGTATAGGTGTTTGCCGAGTTAGCGGGTAATTTCCCTAATTTTGGCCATGTATTTTAGTGTTTACCAATCTTTAGTGGTTGGTGTCCCAAACCATAGAAGGTGCTGTTATTAATTCTGCTTTTCTCGAAGATACCATAGCATGCGGTTATTGTTTCCAAATTGGAAGGTCAATTCACGGAGAGTTCAAAGTAGTAACAAACTACTAGTAGACTTTATATTCATATAACATTGGTACCTACCTAATGTCACAAAATTTTCAAACTGTGAAACTGTATAATTGGCTAAACAATTTGATAAATACCTGTAATTTTGTTACCATATATAGCTGTTTAGTTTATATAATATGTGCAACTAGTGTTAACAACTCTGGAGAGTGCGAAGTCGAAAACCTGGGTATGCACCTCTACCTGTCTTTTTGAGATCTTCATAAAGATTGAAATGCATCTCTTCGTCGAGAATATAGGTCGCTCCATGGTCAAAACCCATCTAAGTCCCCTTCTGCGATTACTAGGTGATAGGATTAAGCGCGCCCAGGTTGGTACCAATGGAATTGGAGTATGCCGGTTTGGTTTGCCCAGAAAAGATTTGGATTGTCTCTGTCAATGCCAATTATTGTCTTTTGTTATTTCAGGTATTGTCTTATCAAAGACAAGAGGCTTTCGAACGTCCTGAAGGAATGCCCTAGATTCGAAGTAACGAACCATCCATTGAGAGCAAATCTAGTTAGCATGGTAAGCATTTTTAAATTGTATTCTTCGGACTTTGGAGCTTCTAGCATTGGTTCAGGATTTAGCCCCGATTGCACGAAGAGATGCCTGAGTTGACCAATGTTCAAACAAGTAACTTGTAGTGAACCGCGTGGAGTTCCTTTCATACTGCCCTTACAAAGTAACATGTTTAATCATACATTGACGTTGATTTTGATTTTTTGTCCTTTCGTGCACTCGACCCTTAATAACTATACATATTTTTAATAAAATATTACCCTTTCAATTATTTGTGTGATGTACATCTGAAGTTATCATGCTGGCCTTCGTCACTTCTTTCTTTAAAGAAAAGGAAAACGAACATGGTAAGTTCTATTTCTGACTGCCGAGATTCAAATATTCTGTCTCGGGTTCCCAGTAGTTGAAAAACTACGACCTTATGTTGCCAGTGATGTTGAGGAACAAGTTTTCGGCAGGTGTTTAGTTTTTTAGGATTCCCCCAGAATCATTTGTGTCTTTCGAAATATTATATTAATGTTTTATAGTCTAAATACCCTTGATAGAATGCTAGGACCTCAGCTAACAATGGTGTCACTATACATCTGATTCAGGCTTTCCGAAGCAAGATTTCCGCTTTCTTTTTGCTGTCATTTGACTTGGTTTGATTTTAAAAAAAATGTGCAGACACAGATATCGCTCCCTGATATTGGTCACAAAATATCAAGTAAAATGGAATAGTGGTTTTCAAATGATTAGTGAACTACCTTTGTATGGGGAGCATAATTCTGATGCTTACGAACCCACCTTAACAATGTGTGTGGGACCTAGCTGTAACATTTTACATAACATAATAGCTAATACAGTAGAACGCCGATTATTCGGACGTACGGTTATAACCATTTATCCAGACTCTTATGTTAAAGCCCTAAGCGTCTTAGGTCATCAATAAGTCTTAGTTGCTATGCACGCAAATTGACGAGAGAGAGAGCGGCGGAAAAGGGGGAGTGCTTGCGCCGACATGCGCGAGATCATGATCCGACAATTCGTATCTGTTTATTTCCCTCCTGCCCCCTCAACCCAAGCGTCAGTCGTAAAACAAAACAAAATGCGCCCGCGTATTATTGGTTGTTGGTTATATGTTAGTTTTCCATTCCATCTATAAAAAATTATGCCGAAATGGAAGAGAACAATCTTTAATAAACATGTTGTTTCAAATTAACACTACGTACATTCTACACGTATCCATACACTACATTTTACTGTCATCCGGATTTTTATTATATCTATTGTCACTGGTCCCAATTAGTCCGGATAACCGGTGTTCTACTGCAACAGTAATTTTGTGTCGTCTTACTTTAGGTGAACACAAACAGTAAGTCAGTCGAAGAAGTTGACCCGCTCTCAGCGACGATTGAAGGAGGTGACCCTCTATCTACATTTGTTCAAGAAGCACTGGTTACAGAGGCTTGGGTGAATATTATTAAGATTTTTTTTTCAATGGTGTCCAGCTCAATACTATTTACAAATTAAAAATAATACTGCTAAACAAGGTGTTTCGAAATTCGATACATTCCTTCTAAGGGGTCATATTGTCAAGCTAATTTGCAACAAATTTGGCCCAGTGAAACGGGGGTCTAAAATCATAAATTTTTTAGTTATTTAAGTTTTAAACGTTTCTAAAAATGTTCTGTGTTGTTATGAAAAAGTGATGATTGTAAAATAACTACTACACTCTGGGCATTTTATCAGCGATTTTCTAATAGCTGATGAATGAGAGACTACTTAAAAAAATGCATTCAAAACATCCATAACCTCAGAAATAAAAGAGTCATTAATAACATCACTTTTTCATAACATTAAATTAAAAAAAAAACACAAATAACTAAAAAAATATTGATTTTAGCCCCATTTCACTGGGCCAAATTGTTGAAAATTTGCTTTAGAATGACCCCTTAGAAGGAATGTATCGAATTTCCAAATACCCTGTATAATGTGTTATAACCCAGAGCAAGGCATAAATTAAATTTTACTTAAATTTCTTTATTACCATTTATACTTCAAAATATTTACTGCAGCATTTGAATACAATCCCATGCTACAAATAGCATATATTTTTACACTCAGAGACCATGTGCTGAAGATGTGGCAACGGAGAGGGATGACGACGGAGTTAAGGCTTGGAACAGTCGACGCACTAGCATTCTCAACAAATACACCACAGTAGAGAAGTTATCCATCATAAGCAGCTTTTTGCCCGGCGGAGAAAAAAGTGAGTACCTGCTGCAAAGACCGTAATGATATTCGCCCAACACACAGCATTTCCGAAGTGATTACGTGCCATGCAAGGCCCTTTCCTTTATGAACACGACTGGATAGAAAAATGGACAAATTTTCACCATATTTTCTTCCAATGCGATGGTACCAATTTGGGTGGACATAACCCTTAGACCTAGTAGGAACAGGCACATGAATATATATGACGTCATTTGAAATTGGCCAATGTGCATTAGACCAAGGCCAAGACACCAGCGGTGCTTACCAAGGTTCGAATCCTGCTACCGACGAATGTCATGACCAAAAAATTTTTTTAAATTATTTTCAAAATCGGATTACAATGCTTCAAATTTATAGGTCGCTGAAATCAGATTAATTTACGAGACAACTTTTTAAAACCGAATTCTCAGAAGTTCGTGACAAGGAAGTTTAAACAATGTGTGTGATTTGTGCAAGTAACCATTCAATATTACCTTAGTACCTTCATATCCACTCAGTAATTTTAAATGTGGTAGACGTTTGTTTATCTTCTGATGTTTGTTAAAGAAGTTCCAATTTTTTTCTTAAGACGAATATTGCAATAAAAAAGTATTGCTTGCACAATACCTAATTTTTAAAAGTGGTAAAGATTCTATTTATTCCTTGCACTGTAAAAAAAACAGTGTTCCATGTTAAAGTATTATAATGGAAATATGTAATTTTGTTAGATGGAGGGGGATCAGAGAAATATAGGGAGGTGATTGGTCCAAAATCGAATCATATTGTATTTGTTTAACGTGATTCTGAAATTGTTTGCAGTGATAATAAAGCAGTCGTCTAATGTGAGCGAGCAGGTGAAGCACCGTCTGGAGCAACTGGATCAGTTCGAGGAGGGCTCCGAGAGGAAGACAATGGGCTTGACTCAGCAAGAGTACACCTCTAGAATCTCCTTGCTGAATAATGAACTTGTGCAGGTAGGTGCAATATTCTTGCCAAAAATATAGGATAAGGGACATAAAAACTAAGCTCAGGAAATCTTAGATTTCCTGCCTAAATACTTAAACGAATCCAGAAATCTTACACCTTACTAAAAAAAATTGGGTACTTACACCTAAAATTTTAAAAAAACTTTCATCATTTGATGTTGTTTATTCGTCATCGTCTATGATGTTGTTTGTAAAACTTCTAAGATACATTTTATTAATTTGGAATTCGATCATTGTCCTCAGGCTTGGAATTCTGAGCAACGTGTCAAAGCACTGAAGATAGCAATTCAATGCTCAAAGATGCTGGTAGACACTAGCGTCATGCAATTCTACCCCAGCAAGTTTGTCCTCGTTACAGATATCCTCGAAACATTCGGCCACCTTGTGTACGAACGTCTCAAAGGAAAAAGTTATGAGTGAGCTCTAAATTTTTATTTATGTTTAAACTCTGAGCCAAATCAACCTTCATTTCCCTATCTGTTGTGGTAATCATCACATTTTTAATGTGTTTGGCCGTGGATGGTCTCTTTTGGGCAAACTATCCAATAGGCGCTATTTATACGAGTTGCATTAGGTCAACTAGACCAACATGTCAAAGTCAGCATTATCTCATTTCAGGCAATGTCGCTCACTACTTCCCATCAATGCATCCAATGTAACAAGATTCTACAATTTTCAGAAGAGCAGACATTCCAAAATACCTGAGCGATGTGGACCCGGACCAAGTACCCGAAAGCGCGAAAGAGACCTGCCAGAACTGGCTGTACAAGATGGCGTCCATCCGAGAGTTGGTGCCGCGACTTTACATCGAGATGTCACTTCTGCGCTGCTATATATTCCTCTCGCGCAACGAGTTCGATTCAGCTATTGAGCGGCTAACGCGAATGATTCGTGGAGTGGGACACCCGCTTGTGGCGGTCTACGCTCGCTGCTACCTCTGCCGAGTCGCCATGACGGTCATCACAAGAAGCAGAGGTTATTTTAAGAGTAATTTGCAGGAATTACTTAAAATATATTCTCAGGTAAATATTCTCTTACAGTCGTTGATAGATTACTACTGCTCACAAAGAACATTATAATTGGTGAAGAGCAAACTCTTGACTACCATAATGATATTTGACTACCATAATATTATAATTAAACTAGCTGCGGTACCCGGCTCCGCTCGGGTTAGTGTCGGCTAAATTATTTCATGGATAAAAAGTAGCCCACATGGCTGATCCAAAATAGGGTCAAACTGGTCCATGACAATGTATCCATCTACCAAATTTAATCAAGATCGTTCGAGATGAAATAGCATGATTTAATGAGAAACATCCAATAATTCCCATTTAGAGCTTCGTTGACATTTGGTGGCTATTTAAAAAAAAGCATTTGCCGCCAGAACCTTGCTGCACTTGCACTGCAACATTGTTTACCTAGTAAGTAAGTAACGTGTAATGTAGATAAGTTTTGCGTGGACTCCAACCCACAGCTAGCCTCAACATCGAAAACAGTAACCCATCTCGAACCTGACTGCTCCCAGAGATCCTATACATTGATAAAATACGCACATAAATCGGGTTAGTGGTTCGCAAGTTATAAGAATTTAACACTCTCTACTCACCCTTCAGGTAATGAAACGTTATATTATGTAGCCTATAAGTTTTGAGTAGAATCAGGCTAGACATAGATACAATCCGCATCTAACTCGAGTAATTGGTTCTCAAGGATTTTACCAAGTAGTCCTAAAGTTGCGGGAAATACCAAGCCGTACCCGCCCCCCCTCTCCCGCCGCCGTCGCACCGCCGCCCCGCCCCCGGCCCCGCTCCCGCCGCCGCCCCCGGCCCCGCTCCCCTTGGTGTGAAGTAGCGCTACTGGCATCGTTTTCGCAGCCCCGTGAAAGTTCTTAAGCCCATGGGCACAATTTCTTTATAAATTGTAGCCTATGTGTTATTCTGATGTATAAGCTATATTATTGTAAAGTTTCATTAGAATCCATTCAGTAGTTTTTGCGTGAAAGAGTAACAAACATCCATCCATCCATCCATCCATTATTACAAACTTTCCCCTTTATAATATTTATTAGATTAGATGATTAGTTTAATAGTTTATGAAATACTTTTTATCAGAACATACAAAGTTATGTGGGTGACTTCTGTTAAAAGTTTCAGTGTTTTATAAAATTTCATTTCAGATATTCGAACCCGCACTGAAGCGAGGCTATGAAAGTCAGGCACTGAATATTGACATGTATCTAAGCCTTTACACCCCGCCGTTAGATTGGCTTCTGTATGGTGTGATGACTTATGGAAAGTCCGTAGATGTGTTCTTGGATGAACTACTTACCAAGTCAGAGGATTTACAAAATAAGTGAGTACTCAACTCAGTAAGCTCCAATCGTTTTTTCACAGCAGTACAATAAATGCAATGCAATATTTAAAAAACACATGTAGTATTTTAGAATGAAACATATTTTTAAATATTAATATTTATAAAATTCAAATGTAATATTAAATTTTCCTTGAGAAATGTAATCCTGTTTCATTGATAATTTCAGGGAGTTATTGTTGTATAGCATGATCTCATCATTCGATCCATGCAAGATTTCCAACAAGGCGGCGAAAATTCTGGAGTTAATCGCTAGCAGCGAATCAAACGGTAGTAAACTCACTAAATACAGCTACGTTTTTTAAGGTATTTGATAAATTTTCACAAAACTCCATCGAACACACACTTATATCGGTACATGAATAACGTCTCAGTAATGTATTCCATTTATTTTTCTGAAGTCTCTTTATGCCAAACTACCGGAAGTCGCGAAATGACCTTGACTTATGACAAGTAATATTTTTAGGGTTCCTTACCCCTAAAGCCCTATTACTAAGCCTCCACTCTCCGTTCATCTGTCACAGGGCTGTATCTCATGAACTGTAAGGTAGACATCTAAAATGTTTCACAGAAAGTGTTTTTCTGTTGCCGCCATAACGACAAATAGTAAAAATAAAAAACAAATAAAAATTTAAGGGGGTGACCATACAAAAAACGTGATTTCTTTGGTTCAGATTGTTACAGAACCCTTCGTGTGCAAGTCCGACTTGCCCTTGGCCGGTTTTTCTATTCCTAAGTACTTATTAATGCCAGACAGTGCAATTGTAATATTCCACGATACAATTTTAAATGGATCAATTGTTTTGCTCATGAAACTCAACCGATATATAAAAAAACAACACTCATTACAAATGGAGGTGTCGGATGATAAAACATTAGCTATGGCTTCGTCCAGTGCTGAAGCAGGAGATGGTGCTGGTGGTGGGGGAGCGGGTGTGCGGTGCGGCGGCGGTGGGGGCGGGGGCGGGCGAGGCGCTGGTGCAGACCGCCTGGAGGCTGCTGCACACGCTGCCCGCGCTGCCGCACTTCCTGCGCGCCCTTGAGCCCTGGATGCACTTCGCCTGCGTGCACCTCTCTGTGAGTCACTCTCGCAATGTCTTTTTCTGGCTAGTTAGGGTTCCCTACTCAAAGGGTGAAAACGGAACCCTATTACTAAGCCTCCGCTGTCCGTCCGTCTGTCCATCCGTCTGTCACAGGGCTGTATCTCATAAACAGTAATAGGTAGGAAACTGAAATTTTCACAGAGTGTGTATTTATTTTGCCGCTATAACAACAAATAGGTAAAAAAAATTATTAAAAATTTTAGGTGGGGCATACAAAAAACGTGATTTTTTGTGTTAAATCTTGTACGATGGTACGGAACCCTTCGTGTGCGAGCCCGACTCGCACTTGGCCGGTTTTTTCTACTCCAACTGTAACAAAAATGTTAAATTGGTAATTTTGGCGAGGTCAAGATGCGAAACACGTGTTTTAAGTTGAGGGCTGTTTATTCAATAGCTGCTTTCGGCGCGCGTCACAGTGTATGTAATATCTACCATGCGCTAGTTCATTGACCGATGCAGTAGTCATTATAAAAATTCGTATAATAATTCGTTTCTTTCTATTGGACTTAATGTAACTGTTGAAATGCATTTATCCGATTCAGAAAGAGAAAGAAAGTGGTGCATGAACGGGGAAAGTAGAAGGCAAGTCCCCGGTTCCTTGAGATACGATCAGTTTAGTTTCGTGATATCATATATTACATGACATTTTGCAGACATTTTGTACAGGGGTCTTTAGCTCCGAAAGGAGCGACCCGCAAGTGTGGAAAGACCCTAAAGGGTTACTACGCTTTGTGGAAGAGCTCGGCTGGCTGAAATGAGCCAAAAGTCGGGTTACTGAGCACAACGGCCTCGTGTCAAGTGCGTTCAAGCGTCGGCAGCTACTCGCCGACAACAACAACATCATATATTTCTTGTTGAACTTCCACAGAATCAATTCTCTGACCTTCAATAGGTCAATTTCTTTGAGAAAAGTTAATTTGTTACTCACACAGTATTTTTTTTTTCAGCCAAAACATATAAACATTTTACTGCGAGGGATCCTGAAATACATAACAAAGAGCGATGATTCCATCGCAAACTACTCGCACCTGTTGCAAGCCATCATCAAGAGAATGTTGGCCAACATTGAAGATGTTGAGGAGCTCTTTCTGATGGTATATTCATATTTACAATGATTATATTCCTTTATCATTTACTTTTTCAAAGCTAGGCAAACCTAATTTGCCTTTACATTTTCAGGATGGGTTCATGCCACTCCTGGACATAATACAAGCGGCACCGGCACAAATAGAAATGTCGAGGGCAATTTTGAACTGTTTCGTCAACAGAGAGTCAAGTCTCGTGATCAGTGACCACATCGTTATCGGGACCGTGATGAGGCTGTGTCGTGTCCTACATGACTCCGTCAAGTGAGTGAATGGGGTAAATTGAATTTTACCAAAGTCCGTTCTTCTATGGGCAGGAAAAGTGGTGCTGACTTGAATGTTTTCCAACAAAATTGATATAATAAAAAACTATTCTATCATAGTTTCAAACCTCTTACATGGGACTTAACTATAATATCTAGGCACGCACAGTAAGCCGTCAGGCTTACTGTGCGATAGTGGAGCAGGGAGTGCGAATCTCACATGGGCTCCATTTCAGCCTACCTTCTTGCAACAGGCATATTCTGAAGATGGAGCTCTCATAATTGTGGATGGAAAAATATGTTATGAAGTTTCTTTGTGGGTTCTTCTTTACTGTGTTGATCGAACCCTCGGATCTATCTGAATGAAATTTAATTAAATGGAGCTCATTTGAGGCTCTGGAAGATCGATCCGCACACCCTTCTCCCTAAACACGCAGCATGCAGTCAAACTAAAATTATAGGTAAACAGTTCTGATTTTTACATTTCAATGAATTTTAAATTTTTTCACTGCAGGAAACTATATTTACGGATTTTTAAACATTCATTTTAACCCGTAGACTCTTATTTGGCCCCATATACATACTATGATCAAAAAGTTCCGGGAATTAATAAACAAAAAATGTTTGTGTTAATTTTCGGATACATTTATTTTATCACCTTCAAAATAGCAACCGTATGAAGCGATGCACATACGCCAACGCTTAACCCATTCTTCCATACACTTTTGATAGTCCGGTGAAGGAATGGCTTTCAATACCTTCGTCGCATTTTCTTTTATTTCATCGATGCTCGAAAATCTCTTTCAACGAAGGGGTAATTTAAGTTTTGAGAACAGGAAAAAGTCACATGGTGTCATATCCGGAGAATACGGTGCCTGTTGGATTGTATTTACAGTATGTTTGGTCAAATAATCGGTCACGATGCGCGCTTTGTGAGACGGAGCATTGTCATGGTGCAAGATCCATGAGTTGTTTTTCCACAATTCCGGTCGTTTTCTACGCACAGCATCTCTCAAACGCTTAATTACGGCCAGGTAGTACTCCTTATTGACTGTTTGACGATTTTCGAGTACGATTTCTTGAACTTTTTCGACATTATCATCGGTAGTTGATGTTGAGGGGCGTCCATGACGAGGTGCATCGTCAACTTCTTTGAGACCATTTTTGAACGACGAATGCCACTCGTATACTCTTGTTTTTGAGAGAGCAGAGTCCCCGTAGGCTTTTTGTAGCATTTTGAATGCATCAGCACAAGAGATTTCGTTGGAAACACAAAACTTCAAACAAATTCTTTGTTCAAAATTTTTCCCATTTTGAAATGCGACGAACTTCAAAAACTTGATTGATATAAACAGACGCCAAACAATTACTAATGACATTTAATATTTTACATTTGGCAGGAGTGTCAGGGAAAGGTGTACCAACCTGAGAAAAAAAAAATATTCGTATCGGTAAAGCGTTTTAAATTCAAACTACAAATTCCCGGAACTTATTGGTCATAGTGTATCTATATCAATACAAACCATACTCAAAATAGTGCGCATTTTTTGGCAGGAGACATTTTGTGCATTTTGCCAACCGTGAGGCCACTGAACGCCCAAGACCGTTCAATTATAACCATAGCTCCGTAGGTCTTGCCACCTAGGATTATCCTAAGGGATGGATAATGCTTAAATAATTATAAGTCTTGACAAGTACTTACAAAATATGAAGAGTCTAGGTAGAAAGCGACCAGCTGCATCTTTAAAACCGTGTTGAGGTCTTTTCCCTGAGTAGCCTCTCACTCGATTCATATTTTTTCAGCGCTCTCACAGTGGAGGACGAACAGAAACTGACATCGGAGCTGATCGGCAAGTTTGTGCAGAGTGTCTCCTACCACGACGACTATGAGCAGCAGCTGGCCTTCTATGTGGAGTGTCGCTCCGCTTTCATCAACCTGGACCCTGTGCTCGTTACCTTAGTACATGTGAGTGTCTTGGTTTTTGTCATGTTAGGTTTAATAAGTAGCGGATTATTATTATTTGGTTTATAACACTAGCAGCTATAAGCGAAGCCTGAGTCCGTTAATAGATAACTCCACTTTCGAGCATTAGCGTTATGAGATAACCCCAGAATCACACAAAATTATACCAAATTTTTTGTTATCTCATAACGCTAACGCTCGAAAGTGGAGTTATCTATTAGCGGACTTACTGTTGTATTCAGAGTGGGCAGACTAACTTCAATCTGCCGGACTAAACCGGTTTTTGTATGGTTAGTCCGGTGCTAATCTCGTGCTAAGTTTTGACAGATGCTCTCTGAATACGAAAGTATGCGTGTATATCGGGTTTTAGAATGTCCTGGGCCCCTACTACGAACCCTATCGAGCAGGCACTATCGAGGAGGCGATATCGCCTGTCAAAAATATTGTATGCGTTTGACAGATGGTATCGACAGCGCTTTCCATACCATCTGTCAAACTCGTTCGTAGTAGGGGCCCAGCTTCTCACACGCAAACTAAATATTATAGAAACAATACATGTTTGTTTATTTCTTAAATAAATTCGTTGTAAAC
The DNA here is from genome assembly GCA_946894095.1 of Incurvaria masculella. Classification (NCBI taxonomy): domain Eukaryota; kingdom Metazoa; phylum Arthropoda; class Insecta; order Lepidoptera; family Incurvariidae; genus Incurvaria; species Incurvaria masculella. The sequence goes on from OX335647.2 coordinate 12,492,404, forward strand.
TCGAAAACATTTTATTGGTAAAATAGAAGCATTAAACAAACACCTTGAAAGTGCAAGCTTGATAACGTAACTGAATAGATGATAAAAATAAATTGTTATGATAGTTTGTCGTACATCTGCAGAAAAATGGCGACACCGAAAGGTAATTTTCAACATGTTGCATCAAGAAAATAGCTCCTGCACTCCCACTTGGGCAACTGCCAAAAAAACCCTTATAATTTCACCAGGTGTGCTGCATAACGGAGTTATAGAGCAAAATAAATTTTCCCTTAAATTCGAAGGGTGGCATATGCACTGACAGAATTGCCCTTTTGAATTGAAACTGACAGTTGAAGCAATATTTTTACTGAAGACAGTTTTTGTAGATTAATCTATCCCGACTGTGCTAATACTTATTTCAATAACCGCAACTTCATATTCCAACAAAATACAGAGTCCGTAGTCCCAGTTGTCACCTAAATTGGCGTTTACGGCAAACCGATCGACTGGCGTTTTCCGTAAAAACGTCAAACTCCATAAAAGGTTTTACTTCTTCAAGCTGTCAAAGTCAAACTCGGACTTCCGATTTGTATGAAAACGCGGAGTCGGCGTAAACGGCAACGTAGACGTAATTACGGCAACGCTGAGTAAGCGGTAAAATCAAACTCGGACTCGCAAATGTTAGTTTGCATAACGTCCACTGCGCACGCTCTTCAATTTATCCATACATTTGAAAACACCAGTCGATCGGTTTGCCGTAAACGCCAATTTAAGTGACAACTGGGACTACTGGCTCTGGCGAGCAATGTGTTCGCTACAATTATCGTCGGTCAGTGTGTGAACAGGCTGGCGGTGAGCGCTGGGGGCAGCGGGGGTGGAGGCGCGCGTCTCGTGCGCGCATGCGCCGCCTATTGCTTCATTACGGTGCCATCGCTGCCGTGCCCGCTTCTCAAAGCGCAGTTGTACCTTCAGACAGGACAAGTCGCTCTGCTCAATGGGTGCTTGGGGCAAGGTCAGTATTACTTTTATCCATATCTATTTATATAAACACTTCCAATTATCAGTCATATGCTATGTACAGTTCTTGCAATCCACGAAGTCTAGTGGGCTTTACTTGTGGTATACATGTATCTGCATACGTGTCGAAGTGTGTGTAAGAACGAGCTCGGATATGGTTAGCATTAAAACAATAATGATACTCGACAAATGAATTGTCACTCTTCATTCCATTGGTTTTCATTTGGTCGGTATCGACCGAGTTTTTTGGTCACAGATACTTACAATTATAAATACCTTCATGCCGCTTTCCTGGATGTGTAGGCAGAGATGATAGACCGCCATACGGTACGATCACAGTAGGTACGATCGCTTTATCTACAGACGTACATACAGACGTACGTTTTTATACATGCTCTACTATTACGGATACTACGTACCTGACCTTTACGAACTTTACTTTAAAATCAGTTTAATATCTGTGTCTGCATATTTTTGGGTTTTTGTTTTATTAAAATGTTTTAAGGGCCTGCTAAACGGCAAACTTTTTTTGTGCTGGGGAAGTCGACCTAGGATTCATTTTTCATGGATACCAAAAATCAAGCAGATCACTATGAAAGTTTTCAAATCGAAACTAATTTGTATTATAAGTGTAGTTTCAGGTGCTCTAGGAAGGGAACGTCCAATTTTAAACAAGTTCCAAACATTGAAATTACTTTATTCTCCCACTCTTGTTATTGAACCCGTTAGAGACGATAATCAACCCATAAGCTAGTGATCTTAAAGGTCCCTTGGATACACCGTACCATTTTGCACTTTGTGATAACTGCTGCTCATTTATGCTGCAAGGTCCACGTTGTTATCCCTTCATTGGTGAACATTGTTTTTCAGCTGAAGCCTGTATGAAGCTATCGATTAGTATAATACCTGAAATACCAGAGAAGCACCTTGAAGATGGCCAATCGAAATCGACTCAGATCAAGGTTCATTCATTGTTGAGCAATTTTCTGTCTACTCTACTCGTCATGCCAGTAAGTATTTATGTCTTTATTGCATTCACCTGCCGATTCATTAATATATACTAGGTACTAGGTACCATGCCACACCTTCTTTATATTGGACAGCCACATTGAACTGGATAGACAATTTTGAGTGCCGCTTCAACCATCGTTCATTCAATGTGATAATACAAACCTGGGTAGGATTACCTTGTAAGGACGTATGGAATTCAGCCAAGGAACGACCCCAAATTGCGCTATGTGAAATGGACAGCACGGGACTAATTTGTTTTATTTTTCAGGATAATGTGGAAGCCAACTGCAAGCTTTACCTTCTCAAAGGGGTCCTAAAAGCCATAGAGCTATTATCATGGGAAAGAACTGACTCGCTTTTTTACTCCATTCTGCTCGACATTTTGGATCTATTGTGTAATCTAGCGCAAGAAACATACTCTTATCATATAGAGTCAGGTATGAGTGCTCCTATTCATTACGTATATGCAGCGTTACTTGCAAACCTTTTTTTATGTAACTGTACATGGATAGCTAATACCATGTCATGATATCAGCCTAACATGCCAGAACCTCCTTATATTGCTCGGCTGGATTTATCTGGATGGAAAACACAGACAATTCTCAATGCCGCTTCGACCATCGTTCATTCAATGCGATGATACCAACCCGGAACAGACTGTCGCCCATCTAGAACCCAACCGCGCTCAGAGTTGCTTCACCAAGCTTATCGAACCGCAAGGCGTCGCCCCACTGTGCAACCGAGGCTGACGAGGTTACAAAATGTATACCTGTTTTTAACCATGCTATTTACTAGAATCAAAAGCTTGTAGGCTTATCATTTCTCAATCCAACTATATCAATAAAAAGAATGACTAATTTTGTTGCTAAGCTCAAAACTCGAGCACCACTGGAAACATAGGGTAATTTTTTTTTCCAACGTTTGTCGAGGTCCCAGGATGATTTGAGCTATAGTTGGACCCGGTAGATGGTGAGATCCAGAACTGACCGTTTTAATAACACACCTGCATAGGTGAAACCGCATTTTACCGGGCTCCACTTGGGTGAATGTCCAAACTAAATCAGCCCGAGTGGAACCTCAGGTAAAAAAAGATAAGCTCTAAGGAAGTTCTTTTTTTTTCAGTTGTTTCTAATGATTTACTGTATGGGTCTGATAAAGAATTCATAAATGAAGTGGATCGCCTATCCACGGCCGTGTCGGAGGAGCTTTTGACCATTCTTAAACGACTGGGCGATGAGAGGCAATTTAAGAAACAGTTGAACTTGTCGTTGGAACTGTTTTGGAGAGTAGTTCGAAGAGGAGACCTCGAAACACCACAAATGGAAACTCTAGCGGTTAATCTGTGGTTCTTGTCGAAGAAACATCAAGATCAGGATGTAAAACTATCTGTAAGTTCAACTTTTAAATACATCAATCATATCCAACAGTTTCCCTTTAAACTTGGTTTAAGTGACAGATTTTTTTTATTTATTTGATATTTTTTATAGATTAATCTGTGAAGGACAAAATAGACAGTAATTTAATATCTTTTAGATGCATGTTATCAGGAAACCTCAAGGTTCGACTTGAAATGGAGATTTATTTTATTTATTTATATAAGTTTATTGCACTCAAAAAACATTCGGGCAAAAGGTACAACTTAATGCCGGAGGCATTTTCTACCAGTCTACCTTTGGGTATCGTGAGCAGTAGTGCGAATTTGAAGTGGTTATGAAATACTCACACCATGTCTAAGTATTAGAGATCAGGGAGGCCATTAAACAGGGACGTGCTGGTAAAGAGCCCCAGAAAATACCTTTTGCTCAGCATGAAGAGCTTGTTGAAGAAAACAGATACTTGCTAGCTAATACTATATGATACATGAAAAATTCTACCAAACACCCCCGGAAGTCTATTAACTTGCAAGTAAAGTAATCATGTTCCACTAATTGAACCTGCGTAAAATGTGAACAGATAATGAAGTTAATTTCGATCAATTCTTAATTTTTCAATATATATAAAACTACTGATGGAAGCAGCTTTTAGAACATAGTAATTCTAGAAATGGCCCCGGGAATTACTCACACGAGTTATTCACACATTATTGGTGATTATTCCATAACACCTTATGAGTAAAATGTGAAAAATAAATTGAAAAAAGTTTTTTTTATATCGGATAGTTTAGATTAATAATTTAAATATTTATCAAATATTTTTGACCAGCATTACATTATCATTACATACATTAGCATTACATACAATATTTTATAACTTCATTGCATCATTGAGTTTTTAAGTTATCACTTTGCCCGGAATAGTGGAAAACGTGTTTGTCCTCAAAAAAGAATCCCGTTGCGAGCGATACATTTGATGCAAAGCAGCCACATGCACTGGACTGCAATCAATGTTTTCTGCTCGTTTTTACTAGAAGGCGAAGAGGACTGCATCTTGTCGCCTTCACACGGTCCAAAAGATTTCGTTATTGCAATATCTGCAGTGTTTGACCCCTTTCTTGTACTTGATGCTTTCTGTAACCTTTCTTTTTTCCTCTTCTTTTTAATAAACTGATTACCATTTTAATTATTTTACTGTTTATTGTTCCAGAAAAACTTGATATCTACGCTTAAAAAGGAAAATGAAAGGACAAAAATTTATGAAAATTTACTTGCCAAAATCAAGGGATAAAAACATCAAAAGAGTCATCCACTAATGACTGATTCATGAAAATACATGCGGTACATCCGATAAATCTTAAACAGTAAATATTTGAACGCAGTTTGAACAAATACGACCCGACCTCATGAGCAGACCATCATTGACTGTGCGAGAAGGCTAGGCTGCAAAGCTCTATCTTAAGGAGTAGGAAGTGTCAGATGACAGATTTGGTTCCTGCTCTGTATGGCATCTCGGAGAGATGATGCAGACAGTGTTAGTGATGCAACAAGTTTCGAAGGTAAGGAGTTAGTATCAGCCATACCACATTAAAGATGCTAGGTTCAAAACAGATAATAGATTCGAGGATTGAATTGTATTTATCAATTGCTTATATTCATTAAACACCTATAAGCTAAGTGTAATCTAACTAAAACCCAAAACATCACTTTCCCGAAGGAACTAGGTGCCATACCTTTTACTGCTAATTCAAATTGAATTGAAAACATTGTCAATGATTGATAACAAATACATCTTTCGTTCAATGCGAAGATCACAATCTAGTCCCAAACAGAATTAATTGATAAACAAAATTATCCGAAATATTTTAATGCCTAATTCATTTCATAAACCCTGAAAGGGTTTCAGGGATTCAGAACATCCTGAAAAACAGAAACACATGCATACATTTAGTCTTTGCAAACAAATATAATAATCCAACATGATTTAAAATATCTTTGAAAATTAAATAAGCAATTCATCTTTAAATTAATTTCTTCACTTTTTTAAGTTTCTTTTCATTATTTCAATGAATCGAACAAAGAATTCATTTTCGGGTTATAAGACACCTATGTACATTATTTTGAACAACTAGTAAATAAAAAAATCAAGCGTAAATCAGGTTTAACGCCGATGCGCGCCTCACCTTCTTCGCTACGTTTATTTTATATAAACAATCAAATTTAAATGTGAATATCTCAAAAACAAGTAGAGATAAAGACATAGGGTTTTCTCTGGTAGCCTTTATTCTCATATCTCAACATCAGTTTTCATTGAGTCGTAAACACTCTTAATGACTCTTTTAAGATTAAACCTGATATTTCTGGCAGCACTGCTGAACCATACCCGCATAAAAATAAATAAACATAATAAATATCAAGATGTGATTTCTGGCTCCCGAAAACCTAATATTCTGTTTCAGAGTACTCAGCGATTGACTAATGCACAAAAGCATTAAAAATATTTTATAAAATTTTGTTGAAATTATTATTCAATAAACCTTCAGCGGTTTCCATGTTATTTACTCTATTTTTGATATCCTCTAAATGTTGGGTAGCCTCAGAAAGGTCAGCATCATTGTTCTCGGCAATTACATTGCTGTTGACACCAACTTCAAGATCGTCCACATTCCCTGGATCGTCAACTTTTCCTGGATCGTCGACGTTGTCGGATGTTTCGTCATCTTCTACCAGCAGAGCGGACACATCTACCATCAGCGGGAGTGAATTGAAAAACATCTGCAAAATGAATAATATAAGTAAGTTTATATATGATTCTGCAAAATTCCGGACACAAACCAAAAAACAATGTATAATAACCCCTCCTTCTGGCGCAGTCGGGAATAAGAGCAAAGATCATAGCTCGAAAGCCCAGGGGCGTTATTAGGCACCTCTTATTTGAGATCCTGGCGTATGCCATATGCCACGCTTAACACGAAACAAAATTGAATATAACTTGTCTCACCAAATTACAGCTCATGGTGTGACTTGTTAGAGTACTTGCCTTTCATGCGAGATGTTATTAGTTAAAATCTTCCCCTCGGTCATGCATTGTCTTTCCGAGTTGGATAAGTGCATTTTGTAACGGATGTGAGCTGTTCCATGGTTGCTGAACCCATCTAAAACGGTAGGTCCCTTTACCCTACTAGGTGGTAGGGTTAAACCCACCTGGGTTCGTACAACTTCGCTCGCGTTCGCGTTCGATACAACTAAGGTTGACGCAACAATAACAAATTGTCCGTTGTCCGTGACCGACTCCAAAAATAACAGTTTTTTTTTCTTAAAACTTTGTGTACGGTTAGTCTGGTGATGATCCACGTATGAAATTTTGACAGTTCACTCTGAATAACACTGGTTAAGGCGCTAGGACTAGCCAACTACTCGCGCCATACAAATGCACTTTTTAACAAATGTAATAATATGTAGTGAAACGCTTCAGCAAATCCAAATAGAACTCCAGACTGATAATGGATTGTTAATATTTTTTTATTCCATCATTTAAATAATAATAAAAATAAAAAAGTTGATTTTTCTCATTAGAAATCTGAAAGTAATTCGATTTCTAGATATAAGCAAAAACAGCATATATGCATAAACAAAAAATTCCATTTGCTTTTAGATTTCTACTTTTAGTCAAAAAAGTTCGGAAATGGACACCGTTTCCGCAATGTATTTTGTATAGAAAAAGGAAACATACATTAACGAAAATAATTCGATTCCTAGACAAGGAATCATATATTGTAAGAATGACACTTATAATCGTCAGACTTAGTTAGTTAACTTGGGGTGCCTCGTCTAACTTTGCGATTTGGCTAGTACCAGGCCCTTAAGTACATAAAAGCAAATGTCACACAATAATAGTATGTGTTGAAACATAGATTAAATAAGGTAAGAAAATCACAGGAGAAATAAAAAAAGTGTTAACTTGCCTTCCGAGTGATGATTTGATGTCCGTGTTTCTTTTTCATATGAACATTCAAGCCTGTCATTTTTGAATACCTAGTAAAAAAAAACATTTATTTAAATGTTTCTAAAACAATGGTTCTTTTTTTGAAAATATAGAAATGTCAAACCATAAACACAAGAAATACATTACAGGGGCAAACCGACGTAACATGTGAGAGAATATAAGTGAGGGAATTCGATCAATTCTGCACCAATCAGAAGCATTATATTATTATCTCCTGCGCTCTTACTGGTTAGATTATTTGGCATCCACTTCTGATTAATCGAATTCCAGGGGTCTATTCGAAGGTCAGATATGCAGCACCCATAATCGTAGAGCATGTATGACCAGATCAATAGAAGCGAAAGAAGTTTGTTGGTTTAATCCCCTCCTCCCCTACATGTTCAACATAGCTCATTTTTCATAATAAATTAATGTCATTTCATGCACTTTGACGTTTTACTATTATGAACCCCCCAAGATACTTAACCTTGCTCCCATGGCTACCGTATGGTGCTATCATATCATCTTTGCCTACCGTTCCAGGGAAGCAACATTCTACAGATGGTACTACCATCTGTAGAATGTTAGTAGGAAAATATGAGCTTACATTTTGCCACAATCCATGCATGAGAACTTATTCAGCACAGTGCGGTGTTGCCGCGAGTGTGAGTCCAGCCCATATTGGTTGTTAAACACTTTGCCACACTCTGTGCACAAGTACTCCCGACCATCTGATAAATGCACATTATCATTACAGTAAAATCCCTCAAAATACAATGCACATACACCACATTTTCTTTAGGATTCAAGATATTCGCATTAAAGGTACGGCTAAGTCAACTTATTAAATGTGCGATGCCGATTTCATTTCGAGAGGAAGAAGACATTTGAATGGTTGTCGTAACCAGCAGCATTTTCTAATATATTTTTAGGGCAAACCCCAAAATCTACGTTACAGCATTGCAATCACATCTTTAAGTTTGGAAATTCGTCTGAAGCAGGATTCAAAATTGCGACTAATTAAATCCAGGCTTACTCAGTGTCTAGCTCAAATGCGTGGTGACAACCCTAACGCACCACACAGGCAAGTAAGGTGGTGAGCAACGTGGGATGAAAAAGTTCCTAATTTGTCAGCAAATTCATAAAGGAGTATCACTTTAGTATACCATTTCTATTTAAGTAACTGGACATGGATAGCCTGCTGTCAAGATATGGCGCAACGTGGGAACTAGGTACCATGCCATGATCTTAAATTAGTGCACAGCTACATTTGATTGGATGGAGGACACTGACAATATTAATTGCTGTTTCAACCAACGTATATCCATTACACACATTATGACTGATCCAAATAGTAAAAAATTACCTGAATGGGTTGTTAGGTGTGATTTCAATGTATGTTTCCTGGAATATGCTTGTTTGCAGTATTCACATTTGTATTTTTTTATTCCATGATCCATTTTATGAGCCTGTAAAAATGTAAAAGTAGAAAATATAACGTTAGTCCAATTTAAATAGTTAACTTCCAGTGACTAATTAGTATCTTGGTTTTGAATAACCGATTACCCGGAGTGCAGTGTCAGAGGTGTAGGCGCGAGGACATTGGTCGCAGCGGTAGGGACGAGTGCCAGAGTGAGCGTTGAGATGTGCCTGCACGGCACGCTTAGTCCGAAACCGCGCCGGGCAGTGCGGGCACCAGAACTTCTTTGATTCTGCACACATACACACACACATGCACACTAATAGCATGCTCCTTTCATAATCGCGCCCCATACTGATTTTGTTCTTGACTCGTCGAAAATAAGACAGGATCGCGGAAGTTAGAAGAGGAATTAAGGTGTATATAATCTGAATATTAACACACAATTGGACTTGATTTTAACATTGACTAATCAGATCTCTTCAATGCAACTTTTTACTTTCAGGTATAGCAACACATTGCAAGTCTTCACTTACATATATCGAAGATGCTACTATAGTCCAGTGCACATATACAGGGTGTCGTAACTGCCAGGACATTAAATTTGGGAAATGATCATTGGGATTGAAACAAACAAAAAAGTTTAATAACTTTTAGCTGAATATCTTCAAAATAAAAAGACTTTCCATACAAAGTAATTCAATAATCAGTGTAAAAAGAATCTAAAGGTCTGTAAGAACGTGGGAGTGTTGTGTGTTCTTGGACATGGATGGCTAATATCACACCTGCTGTCATGACATTAGCCTGATACGCCATGTGGGATCTAAGTTCCAAGCCAAGACCTTCCTTACTAAACTAAACATTTCTTATCAAATAACACTAGACAAAAACATACATTTCAAAAATTGATATCTCGTAACTAGACACTGTAGAGAAAAAAAACTGTTGTCTCGAAAAAACATGAGGATTAATTACGCTGGCGAAATGAATGTACTGGCCGTTACGACACCCTGTATAGTACGATTGATTCAAGTTTAACTACAACGTTGTCTCCATGTGTGCCACGGACTAAGAAACGAAAGTTATACGAATGTGACGACCCCAATGCCCATAGGTCGTAAATCTACAAATACACAGTAAAGGACTATTTTTAACTTACTTCTTGCAATATATATTTATTATTTGAATATGACAAATGTTATTAGGTAAATATGCTTTTTCGAGCTAAGCAAGTAGGTCACTTTTTCCTAGGAGTAAAAAGAAAAGAATTCGTTTTTATATAATTTTCCTCCATTAGTTCATAGTTCATAGTTCATTTATTTGATAGATTTTTCTACACGTCACAATTTCAGAACAAGCATAATTATTTAAAATAGATACATTACGTGTACATATACTCTTGAATTCATGTATTTTAAAGATGGTTTTATTACCTCGGGCGATAAAGAACCGATAATAAATAACGCCGGGAGTCACATGTGTACAACATTATCCCCTTAATGCGGATACAACACTCAAGAAGTTGCTACAGTAAGTTCTGCTAGCGTCTGATGCCAAATACGATTTTGGTGACGACGGCAATATGTTTGAATGTTCAATCTTTGCAGTCAATGTCCGCAGCGCAGATGAAGCGTTAAATCAATGTATGTAGGTATAATCTTAAACACCGTGTTAGTAGGAGGCATTGTTTACGGAGGAGGAACTGTAGGAGAATTCCAAATCATGGGTATACAGCCGGTGGTGTAATCGGTCGACGCAATACCGCGAATGGTATGTTTTGCTGGTTCGGGTCCAGCCTTTCAGTATATTCGTAAAGTAGTTCTTTTTACTGAGCTCTTTCTTTAACTAATATGCCCTTGCTTCACGGTCGATTATACATACATATATACATACATGTCACATTCCATCAAATAAGCGACATACCTGCTTAGTACGAAAAAGTATATTCACTAAAATTTTATATTTAAGGCGCTAGGCTACTCGCGCCATATAAATGCACTTTTTAACAAATGTAATAATATGTAGTGAAACGCTTCAGCAAATCCAAATAGAACTCCAGACTGATAATGGATTGTTAATATTTTTTGATTCCATCATTTATTTAAATAATAATAAAAATAAAAAAGTTGATTTTTCTCATTAGAAATCTGAAAGTAATTCAATTTCTAGATATAAGCAAAAACAGCATATATGCATAAATAAAAAAATCCATTTGCTTTTAGATTTCTACATTTAGTCAAAAAAGTTCGGAAATGGACACCGTTTTCGCAATGTATTTTGTATAGAAAAAGGAAACATACATTAACGAAAATAGGTTGATTCCTAGACAAGGAATCATATATTGTAAGAATGACACTTATAATCGTCAGACTTAGTTAGTTAACTTGGGGTGCCTCGTCTAACTTTGCGATTTGGCTAGCACCAGGGCCTTAATGCAAAATGTCCTCGACCACGTAGCTTCATATATCTACATTGAATTATTTGTAAGGACGCTTCGGCTTTGTTTGCCAGTGAAGCTGAAAATAGTTTTGATTGCAACCAAGATACTGTCTAGAATTACCAACCTGAATGAACTTCTAAGTGTAATTTCATGTTGGCATTGCAGATCATCTTTCCACATAGTGTACAGGGTATTTTTATTGCCCGTCGAACTTGTCTCGGCAAAACATTGTTACTTTTGCAAGTATTGAACTTCTGAGGTGCTAACCGAACCGAGTTTGCCACATGGGCTTGGCTACCAGGATTATGGTCCAACATGTCTGCTCTGAAAAAGTAAATTAAATTAATTACTACTTTAAAAAGACATCGGAAATCTAAGCGGCAATAAAAAATATTTGGTGTTGTCCATTCTATTCAAATTATAATTATGCGGCATGTAAAAAATGTACTGTTGGGCCCACTGCATTTCTTCCCGTGCATGTCGTAAGAGGCGATGAAGGGCGTGGTCGTTTGTGGTTCAGATTTCACGTAAAATAATCCTAATATAAAATCCACATAAAAATGCAATCTGCATTCCCAACTACTAAGTGGCAAGATAAATCCTTCCTTGTGTGGTAGGTACCATCGCATTGAGTGAATGATGGTCAAAGCGGCTATGAAAGTTTCCAATGTTTTCTATCCATTTCAATATAGCCGTGCAATATTAAGAAGGTGCTGGCATGGCACATTCTGCACATGTAGCGTGTTTGGCTAACATCATGACAATAGGTGTGGTATTGCCAGCTATGTAAGGTCACAATAAAAACATAAATAAAGAGAATGTCCTGGCATGGCACCTAGTTATTTCTGGGATATGGTGTGATGAACTATAATGCGAGCACAGCGTCATGTAGCCACCTATATCCAGTAGTCATGTATTTTCATCATTACGCTGGAACAACCTAATCCCTTTTACACCTTTACCAATATCAACATGACAGAGGGATCTGGAATTTGTCTATATTACCCGTGGAACAACATGAAAACACGCAATTGTACTAATTAAAAAAAACAAATAATAGAAAACCCTTACTACTTAAAAACATACTTGTGTAGGCTTCTGTCTTTTAATGCACTCCCAGGAGCATTTTTTTGCAACAATTCACTTTGAGTGCGAATCTTATATGCATATTGATCTGTTAACTCGTCTAAAATTTTCCAACTGGCTTTCTGATTATGGCTCTCAGGTACTTCGGCATCGACTTCCAGGTTTTCGTCTACAATCTCGCTTTTTACTATCAGCGCCTCGGCATCGTTTTGTAACGCTGTTAGCAGCTTAACTTCGTCACCTTGGGACTGCTCTGTCTCAGCAATGAGCTCAATAAGACTTTTAGAATCTTCAGGTGACTCTTCCACAACTAGAATATAAAAGTCTTCAGAGTTTGGGTCGATTGCATCCATTATCTCGACTGCGGTGCAGTGCAGGCAAAGAATATTTGGTTAAAGGACCTTCTCACAAATTACATACTTTGAATGCCCGCCAAGCCAAATCGTCCGCAAAGAACGACTAAAATTAAGAGTTGAATTCTACTCCAGCGACATGAATGCAACGCAAAGGACGATGAACACAGACTAAAAAAATAATTAATGAATGCACAGAAATATGGTTCAGCTCTCTGGCACAGAATTGGGCCGGTTTTGGGCGCGGTCCGATTTGAACCATCGTTACCAAAATCACGCTAAAAACTGGTCTACTAGTGCGGGCTTACAGCCCTCAAAATGGCGTCCCGTGAACGGTATGAAGTTAGCGCTAAGTCACTCAATGCCGTGCACAGTGCTTACGCTTTGTAGGTAGGGCACTGTATGTGCAACTGTCAATGTCACTTTTTGGCGTTTCTAAAGAGCAGTCTATCGTCTTTCTTCCGTTTTTTTCACAAACCTTTGAATGTACCTGAGTTGAAAATTCAAGCTCAGCTTAGAGCAATTTATTAAATCCAAATTTGAGGTGAACTGCTACAATTTACGTCATTTGATTCATATTTGTTGTTTTGTTTCCGTAAGCGTGAACACAAACGGTCCGAATAGTGTTTCATGCTTACTGCTTTGAGCGTGCAATCTGATTCGGGACGCTTGTATACACTTTTAGCAGTGTAATCGATTACAGTTCAATTCGGAACGCGCAGTTTATTTCTATGGCTGGCTCTGTCCGAACCAAAGAGTTCAGAAAAGTAGCTGCGCCTTTCTACGGTTCGAGCGTTCCTCACAGAGCTAGAGAAGAAATAATCCGAGATCCCGCTTCAAAATTATGGGAATTAATGTTCCTAAAACGGCAAATACACGGTCGTAACCGATAACCGACCAACCGTCAACAAAGGTCTACACGATCGCGCGGTCGGGTCACCTTGTCATTGCATTATCCGTTAGGACACAACCTCCTTTACATTTGTTTCTCTCCTAAAGGCTGTGGTTAGGACATTTATTTAAATGTTCTGTTATTGCATTCTAGGACCACGAGGAGTACGATCGCGCGGTTGATTAATCCAGATCCGGTCCGTTCTGAATATTTTATGTTTATGTACCTAAATGAAATAAATTACATTCTCCAGGTGGCATGCCGATACTAACTTTAAATTCAATCACAGCTTAATTGAAGTGAAGGGAAATAGGTATATTACATTGTTCATTATTCGTCCATGTCCAGATATATTAGAACTCCTTTATTTGGAATCACATTTTTTTCTAATCTCACGTTGATCCTATGCACGCTGTTATGTGTGGTTTCCGACACTTTAAAATACTGTTATGTGGCTAGATATGGGTGACTTATACCTTATTACTTATACCGATTAGCCCGTCACACCACATGGGAACTAGGTGACATTTTTTTAAGTTAAGCGCGGCAAATCGCATGCTCCAGGACCTCTTAAGGTGCCCGACAAGGCCCATGTGATTTCGTTTTTTAAGGGGGCTGCGAAAACCCTGCCGGCTGGCTAGGTGCTTCTTCACACCATGTTGGAAGGACCCCAGGTGTACTTACCTGTAAATACCTCGAAAGGGAGTTCATTCTATTGTTTACCGACCCTATATATAAAGGATCTAGAGGATCAGTGGGTTCTTAATTTGGAATGTCGACTGTGAAACTGTGCTTTGAACTGTGAAACGTTTTACCTTGACGAAAGTACTAGGGCTACATAAATTGTTAGGAGATAGATGTTTTAAAGTTGTGTAACACTTTAATCTGTATTTGGGCCTCATCTACCACGCTCGCAGACTTTTTTTTATTTTTAGGATCCCTTGAATTTCTATGAGATTGTAATAATATTGAAATCTCAGCAAACCCTTAGATCAAAAAGAAAACATCTAAGGGCAAAAACACCAGGGGGGCAAAAATGGTTAGGAGCAGTTTTTTTCTGTGGCCTCTGTCTTGAAATCGAGGCAATTCACCTGTTTCAAATTTCCTTTGCTCTTCCGTAGTTATTTGTTTCTGTTCATTTTATTTTCATGCATGTTCTAAAAGTAAAAAAAGCCGGGCCCTGTCTGTGCTAGCCTTCTATATCGCGAAAGGAAAATCGTTCCTGCCGGGTGTCTCATAACATAACTAGTTATTTTTTTTACTGTAGTCATGATTTTGCTCATGCATTTAACGATTGCCATAGTAAATATTGTGCAAAGTTCTAAAAACGATGCCAAAACTACAATTTTTTATGATATTTTTGAGGTGAATTAAATTAACGTCTACTCGAGGTTCGGCTGAGTTGCGGTCTCAACTTTCTTGTAACGTAATCGTGTATTGCGCGAACTTTCTGTAGCTAAACTAATATACGACAACTAACATCAAAGTTGGCCCCATCATTCCTACGCCGATCACCCCCTGTGGAAACGATGAAGGTGAAAGCAGCAGCCCCCTCCGTTGCAGCAGAACATATTTCACTTTTGAAGCACATCATCAACGCCGTTGCGCAAATAATTCGAACGTATAATTTCTTAAAAAATAACAATGTTATGTCGCAATGGAAAAGAAAGTTTCTCCTATAGGGGCGCCGGTCTGACTTGTTCCTTTCGTCGTATTCCGGGAGGTCACGACATTTTTGGTCACGATAAGGTAAATGGCTGAATCTGGGTTCACATGTCAGAGACCAACCCTGTGATGCTAAATATGTCGGTCTGCCCGTGCCAAGTGGTTGCGTTATCTAGATTGGCTATATAAAATAGATGCTGGTATGTACCTGCTGATAAATATACTGATTGTCTGGAAACATTGATGCCTTTTAGTTATGCAACAATAACCAGTCGTTTTT
The DNA here is from genome assembly GCA_946894095.1 of Incurvaria masculella. Taxonomy (NCBI): domain Eukaryota; kingdom Metazoa; phylum Arthropoda; class Insecta; order Lepidoptera; family Incurvariidae; genus Incurvaria; species Incurvaria masculella. Next base: position 12,507,905 of record OX335647.2, read on the forward strand.
TTTATTAAATACCTAAATATACCTTAAGTTATATCTGTATCCTAAATCGCCATTAACTACGAAATGCAACCAAATGTTTGTTCAGTTTTTGTATTGCTAAGCAAGTATTAACTGATACTTTCATGCTTCGGTATTTGCATCCATTTAGCTTATCATATATATATTTTTTTACCATAACTAGTTTTTCAGGCGCATTATCTACGTAACCACAGCCTCCTCTACTTGTCTCTCTCTGACGAGAGAAGGCTGTGACGTAACGCAACCACTTGGAACAGGCAGACTGACACATTTAGCTTCAGAGGGTTGGTCTTTATCCCGTGATACCCGTTTCAGCCATTTACGTTATCGTTACCATTTTTGTCGCGACCTCCTAGTCTATCGATCGTTTTCGAGGATTCTTTACAAAAGAAAAGAAAGCTTCTCCTGTAGGGGCGGTCTGACTTGATCCTTTCGTCGATCGTTTTCGAGGATTCTTTGCGTAATTACTTCCATCACAGATCATAATATTATGCACTGACGTCAATGACAGACGTCTAATTTTTTCCCCAAATGTAAATTATGTTCTTTGCATTTGGTTTGTGCCATACGTAGAAAGGCGCAGTGACTTCTCCGAACTCCTTGGTGCCATAACACAGCCTTCTCTATTGTCTCTCTCTGGCGTGAGAGACAAGTAGAGGAGGCTGTACAGTAGCCATAGAATATAGAAAATCTTGATTTGACTGCTTATTCTGCCTGCATTTTGGCAATCAATTGCACAGATTACCAATATATCCTGTCCTATCAATTGTGAAGCAAGAATTTATCAGAAACAATGATATTAAATTATAATTTACTCTTTATTGTAAATAGTTAAGATTCATGTTATCCTCTTATGTGTAATATTTTTAAGTTGTAATGGGAACTTCCAATATATTTAGTTCATTTATTTAGGTTCAACCGAAGTAGGTATTATTGTTTTTATACTTAATTTCAAGTTTGTGAAAGAATTTGCGAGATTTCTCAAAATATTTGGCATTCATATAATCTACTCCAAATTATTCATCCATTACTTCATTAAAAGTATTTAACCGAAAAGATCAAGTGAAACTCGACGCTGGCAAATTGTCGCTTCAATAACGACAGAGGCCACAAAGGAAGTAAAAAAAAAAAAAAAAAAGAAGCAGTGTTCTTAAATTTGCACGGCTGCTTTGGGAAAACCCGGAAAACTCGTCATCGGCGACGTCGCGGTCGGCAATCGGCAAGCGTTTCATCAGGCATGTCCAATACCGGCACCGGCAGCGCCTGGTGTGGGCAGGGGATTTGATTACTAATATGTTCCCTGAATTTATGTGTGATAAGTGAAAATGCCCAGCAACTCTTTATTGTTCGCAATCAACAATGAAGGCAGAGTTTATGCACTTTCTACTAATGGATCTTTTTGGAGAGAGTTCATGTATTTGGGCTTGGAATTTAAAACACTTTCGTCAATCCCACATTTTCTATGGGCTGTAGGCGGCGACAGGCAAGTGTACCTGCACGTTCACGGTCTGGAAATTCCTATTAGGGTGAAAGAAGAATCTTACGAAAACGAACGATGGATTCCACTAGAGGGGTTCAGCAATCGGCTTCTACCAACGGACAGGTATCACTTCTCCTCTCAGGATGGAACTAAAGACCGCTCGATCGATCGTATCCGTCTTCCATCGATGGCCTGGCAGTGGGAAGGTGACTGGCAACTCGAGCTTACTTTAGACGGCCAACCTCTGGACCATGATGGTTGGAGCTATGCAGTAGACTTTCCTGCTCAGTTTGGACCTACTAAGAGGTGGAAGTCCTGTGTTCGGAGAAGGAAATGGATAAGGTACAGAAAATATAGCGCGATGAATTCATGGTGTGCAATAGCCCCACTGCACAAGGACCCCACGCAAGAGCCCTTCATTGATATAGATGTGGGTGGACACCAGGTTCCGTATGCCCCAGCAGGCAGCCTCTCTGTTTGGGCCATCACCGCACATGGTCGTGTCATGTTTCGTTCAGGTGCCAGCACCACTGCACCGGAGGGACTGCGCTGGACTAACATTGCCATGCCTCCTAGCTGTGATGTTAAGCAGATTTCTGTCGGCCCTACCGGTCTCGTTTGGACACTGCTCTGGAGTGGTCGTGCTCTGGTCAGGACAGGTGTGACTAGAGATTGTCCTACCGGGGACTCTTGGCTGGAAGTCAAGTCTCCAAATGACACAAAATTATCATCAGTCTCTGTGGGTTATGATGCAGTCTGGGCATTAAGCAGCGATGGCAGAGTTTGGTTTAGGAAGGGGGTCAACGGAAATAGCGCAGGTGCCTCAGAGGCTGCAGCGATGGGCACAGGTTGGTTGGAAATAGGAGGCAACATGGTTAACATTTCTGTAGCAGCCAACGATCAAGTTTTTGCCATTGGAGAGGTAGACAAGTCAATATACTGGCGAAGCGGTGTGTCTGCTACAGAATTAAGCGGTAAACGGTGGCGGACCCTGCAGGCCCCCCTTCACTTGAGTCGAGCTTCGAGCTTGGCAAGTTTTGCTAGTCGTAGTTCCCCACACTCGAAACACCGCAGTCTCACCACCCTAAATGAACCCACCGGAGATCGCAAGTCTGACTTAATCCTACAAGACTCATGGGAAGAATCACACTCGGCTCCTATTGAACACACCTTGCCTCTCAAGCCTGCAACATTGAAGGAGATCAATAGGCCCATAACTGATGCTGAAGTGGAGCAGATGGATCTCAGCGGAAAAAGTTTTGAAACCACATTAAAAAACCCTCGAGCATGGAGTCCTGTCCGAAGTGTGGGATCAGTGGTAGGCATGGAAGCACACCCGGAATCGGACAGCAGCGTATTTGATGGTGACTCAGGACTTTATTGCGAAGATGAGGTGGACCAGGCTGCATGGGGAGATTGTGATACTTCGTGGACCTTCGTGGCTGCGGGTGGCTGTATTATGGACCCAGTCCAACTTCCACATTGGTTTGCAGATTCTCACAGTGGAACGAGTGCCGAGTTAAATGCACCATGGAGATTGGAGCTTCTGAATGGCTTAAAAATAAGAAATCAATATGGAAATGTTGATTTATCTAACTATGGAATGGCTATTGATGAAAAAGGATGGACAAGGAGCTGCGAAGCTAGACAAATTCACGCTAATGGATCATCGGAAGAATGTATCTTGTCTGTACATTGGCATGCAATGGAAAATGTGGGCACCTTGTCAGTCTTCAACCCTGATGGTGCAAAAATAAAATATATATTAAACTTGAGTGAAGTGACGTGCGTAACAACAGCTTCTGAGCCAGGATGCCCTCGCTTGATGCTGACGTCACCTCAACAATCTAGTAATCCCATCAAACTTCAATTCATTTCGGAAATGGAGCAAGAGGAATGGCTTAATTTGTTAGTTGATATAACATCCCAAATGAATGGTTTGTCCGGTAAACCTTCACCGAATAGTATCTGGAGTGTCACGAGCTTGGGCGACATAATTACATGGGACTCTCTTGCATCAAACACATGTTTAGAGAAGGATGGATTGTTCACAAAAGAAATTCCAGTGTTTGGCAAAGATATGGTCGGCGGATTTGTAACTCCACTGCACAATAACTTCACATCAGGGAGTGAATTAGAGATAAAAGGTTGCTTACATGACACTGTTGTTCGATTTTACATCAATCTACAGGGACCAGAAGTAGTTAAACAGAGACATAAGTTGGAAAGTGAAGTAAGCAATATTCCCTTTCATTTTAATCCACGATTCGAAGAAAATGCTGTGATATGCAATACTAAAGTGTCAAGTCTGTGGGGTGACGAGGAGCGCCACGATCAAGTCCCCTTTACTGCTGGTCAAGAATTTTCAATAAGAATCATTAGTGAAATAGAAGGATATCGCATTATTGTCAACGATGTGCATTATGGTTTTTATAAGCATCGCTTAAGTCCTGATGGTGTCACTGCAGCTAAAGTAATGGGACCCTTGAAACTGTACAGCATGGAATATAGGTCAACGAGTATTATTGTGGGCCCAGAAGAGATGGTGTGGCGCCTGATGGGAGGTCACCTTCGAAGAGTGGAATGTAATAACAGTGGTGTAGTTTGGGGAATATCTCTCGATTATTCACCATGGGCCTACACGGGAGGTTGGGGTGGTGCAGCTTTGAAGGGTAAGTTCAGACATTAATTTTAATGATTGCTTAGCAGAATTTGTTGAATACTTGCTATTAGGGTTTTCATTTAATTAATTTATTTCAGAGAATTTTACTGGGGAGATCTATACGGAGAGTAAACTCCACGGATAAAGCCATGGAAGGGGGTCAAACCCAACCCAACTGAAATGTTCAAAATATGACTTTGTTTGTTTTTGTTGGCCGGCTATTTTCCATTGAAAATCATAGGTGTGGTTCAATATAGCCCTGTATAAATGGCATGTCCTGGCAAGGCACTTAATTCCTCCGGCAGTGCTGTATGTTGGGCTTATTTAATGTCAGTAAGCATTCACCTTCCATGTCAAGTTCCACAGTAATGATAATGCACTGGTAACCTAGTTAATAAGGTTATCTGGAGCCAGAAATGGCTCTTGTGTGTTTATTCAATTATCTTTTCTTCAGGAATTGGAAACAGTGAAGGACTGCACTCTATGCTAGACACACAAACATACTTTGTATACGAAAATCAGCGATGGAATCCAATATCTGGATACACTTCAACGGGTCTACCTACAGACCGATATATGTGGAGCGATATCACGGGCAAACACAAGAGAACGAGAGAACTTACCAAACTGCTAAATCGCCACTGGCATTGGGTGAATAGAATTAACTAACATTTATATATTGTCTATATTTATGATCTAATTTTTCCTTTATTTACGTAGTGTACATTAAATTAATCAGTGTTTTTGTGGCCAGATATCAGAATGGATAGTGGATTATAACACCCCAGGAGGAGTAGACAGTGATGGCTGGCAGTACGCAACAGATTTTCCAGCTCCTTATCATGGGAAGAAATTGTTCACGGACTGCGTGCGGCGGCGAAGATGGTTTCGTAAAGCACAGCTCATTACCGAGGGCCCCTGGACCCGGGCTGGAAATACTGCCATAGTTGATTTATCTATCGGGGTAAGCACGTAAAATTCAAGATATACATACACATTACATATACTCAAGTGATTTTTAGGGTTACGTACCGAAAGGGTAAAAACGGAACTCTATTACTATGCCTCCGCTGTCCGTCCGTCCGTCTGTCACAGGGCTGTATCTCATGAACCGTAATAGATAGGCATCTGAAATTTTTACTGAGTGTGTATTTATTTTGCCGCTATAACAACAAATAGGTAACATTTAAAAATAATAAGAATTAAACCATACAAAAAACCTGATTTTTTTGTCTTCAATCTTGTTCGATGGTGCGGAACCCTTCGTGTGCAAACCCGACTCGCATTTGGGCGGTTTTGGGATATTAGGGTGCTTTATATCGACATGTAGTAATTATTACACAATACAGGCTTAGTGCATGTAGTTTTTAGTTAGTAATTAAAATATGATGGTCTCGCGGGTACTCATTGGCTTCTATCCATATATATACTGTATTATGTCTTTTTTTTATTTACCATTTTGCAGTATTTCAATACTATTTTACAGTGCCGTTATTTATTTTTTGTTCTTCTTTGTCTTAAACTATTCTACCAAAAACTGTTTGGCAGTAGCATTTAGATCTAAGTATGTATTTCATTACTGTGGATGGAAAACTCGTAAAGTTTCTTTGCGGATTATTCTTTACAGAGTTGATAGAATCCGCGGATCATTCAGTTTTTGACGTAACTTAGTGTAGTTTGACTACCAAAAAAGTTTAAATAAATAAAATTTAAAATGGCACCATGTATTGTCGGAACTATAGTGCTCCGTTTACTGCTGAGGTGTATATACTTATGGCCTTGGTTGACCATTAAATTTATCAATGCATCTACATTTGTTTAAATGCAATTCATTGGGTTAGTTGCTACTAAGATAAACATAAAAACGATTGTCTGATCATTGATCTTCTAATGCAGCATTGAATTATGAAATATGAGAATACCAAAATGTAATGAGCATAATGTAATTAAATAATTTCAGAACGAATGTGATGGAGAAGTGCCTGCGTGGGCCGTCACAGTCGCAGGAGACGCTGTATACAGAAACGGCATCACCAATGATTCACCTGGGGTCAGTTGGGGTCTATTCAAAGTTTTAAATTGGTTACTAATGTGTATGTGCGTTAGTTTCAGTTTCTTTATTTCCTCCATTAGATGTATATTACACACTCGGATTAGTATTTTTTTCTTTTTCTGGCGGTTCTATTACATCTGGCGAAAAAGAAACGACAAGTTTTGCTTTGGTACTTACAAACAAATTTACAGTGGTTGATTGATTACTACTGCTCACAAAGAACATTATATGTACGTTGGGGGATAGCAAACTCATGACTACCGTATAGACATCCTGTTCTAAATTAATAGATAATCTAATCTAAGTTATTCTTGTGCCAAGCCAAGTCGAAAGTATACGTTGAGTAGGATTTTTAACTAACCGAAATGTTTTGAAAAGAACCTCTTGGAACATTCAGTTTTCTAAATGTAGCTCTTTTCTCTTTCCAGGGTGTTTCTTGGCAGCATGTTAACAGCCCACAGCCATTAGCTGCTATCAGCAGTTACGATAATATTCTATGGGCTGTTGGTCGGAAAGGAGAAATTTATTTCCGAGAAGGGATTTCATCACAAAATGCTACAGGTAAAGCACACGTCTAAGACTTTATGATTCTTATAAAGTTAAAAGTATTTACCTTTTTAGTTCACATTTTCTTTATATTTGACCAAAATTTATTGTCATTGCTGTTTTTGTAGTTGAGAAAAAAGTGAATGGCAAAATCTACAGTAATGACCAAGCAAATCAGGGTTTTTCTGATCAGGGAACAGTCAGGGTTTTACTGTCACAGGCGGTAAATAACCTGATAATCATTGGCAGTAATTAGTTGATGCACTCCTTTTCTGAAATATCTGCTTAATCTCAAGAATATCTCGACATTCTGCCTCTGTAGCCCAAGTGGCATAACACCTCGCGGTTTAATCGTGGCTAAGGAACTCAAGGCAAGGTCGGTTTGTGGATGGATGACAGTTTTCGTCCATTTAACTGGCTGTAGTTCAGATTCCATGTAAAACTATAGGTCCCCGTTTTTTACTACCTCCCCTAGGTAGGATTGAATAAGACGGACGAAACGCCCATGAGTGCTGTCCAGTGTTTTTCATCCAGTTCAGTGCAGACGTACAATATAAGGAAGGTCCTGGAATGGCACCTAATTCTCATGTGGTGTGTTAGGCTGATATCATAACATTTTGGATACAGGTACAAATTGGAGACTTATCGAGGCACCCAAATTTAATTACGGAAGTGGAGTGAAGCCGCCGGCCGGCTTCGGAGTGAAGAGCGTGTCACTGGCTAAACATAGGGCATGGGTGTTGCTGACTACGGGTATCGTGGCCCTCAGGACTGGCGTCACACCAGACCAGCAAGCCGGCAAGCACTGGAAATACTGCACTGGTGATTATTTCATGTTTAGCACGCATTTGGGTTAGGACACTTTGGGTTAGCTCGCATAAGGTGAGTAAACTCGCCGTCAATCAGATCAAATTAATACAGAAAGATTATCAACGGTTTCACCCGAGACATCTTGCCCATACCTGCAAACAGAGAATTTGGAAAAATTGGGAAATCTGATCGGTATTCACCCTTATATCATGCTTGTTTCAGATTTGCGCATTTCGTTGGCCATAAAAAAATGGGTATTGCAAAAAACATAATCAAAAAGGTATTTTTGGTTAAATAGTCAAGAGGCTAGCTTGCTTAGCTTCCTAGTTATAAAATATTTACTTTGTATTTATGCAGGTTGTAAACTTTTTTTTATGCAGGTCTTAAGTTTGTACTTAACTGGTTGAAACGCTTTTTAGGGTTCCGTACCCAAAGGGTGAAAACGGAACCCTATTACTAAGCCCCCGCTGTTCGTCCGTCCGTCTGTCACAGGGCTGTATCTCATGAACCGCAATAGGTAGGCAGCTGAAATTTTCACAAAGTGTGTATTTATTTTGCCGCCATAACCACAAATAGGTAAAATTTAAAACTAATAAAAATTAAGGGGGGGGGGGGGCCATACAAAAATGTGATTGTTTCTGTGTTAAATCTTGTACGATAGTAAGGAACCCTTCGTGTGCGAGTCCGACTCGCACTTGACCGTTTTTTTTTGTTTGTTCATGTTCATAGTTATAACAAATTATGTATTTCATTGAATTTTTCAATAAACATAAACATGGTGTTAACTATTCAATAAACAGACCGGAAATTGAAGACACATTATTTATCAATAGATTGCTATCAAGTAAAACGTGTGTGATGTTTTAAATGACATTGATGACCTTTCGTGCACTTAACACCCATTTGTATGTCACAGCAGGATTTTAAATTAAGCTACATAAGCAGCCAACAGTTTTACAAAATGGCTGGTTGTTGTGTTTTAGGGTTAAATTAGCAATCTTGTGCATGTTCCAGACGGAGATGTGACATTCAAGCAGTTATCGAGCGGCGAGCGAGAGTTGTGGGCCGTATCCGCCGGCGGTGACCTCTACCGGCGGCTCGGCACCACCAGCACTGGTGTCGGCACCTCGTGGCAGCTCGTCCTCAGCGCCGGATGCGCTCACGTCACGGCCAAGGGCAATTCCTTTTAAATGCTTTTTATTGACCTGCACCCTGGTATTACGAGTTTTTCCAAATCCTTACTTGGGTTGATCACTTCAGTTTGCGAAAATCTTCCACTGGAGGTTGGACCGCACCATTTCACATACATATCTTCAATGCTCTTGAATTTATATATTTGATATTTCTGTTTGATAAAACTCGTAATATGATCTCAAATTTTCAGTAATAGTCTTTGAACTGGCATCGTTACGGGATAAAGTACCCATCTTAAAGCTATATTAAATGACTATTGAATTATAATGCAAGCCAAATATTATTAACTGGAGGCTAATGTTGAAATGATTTTTATATGAAATATTTTAAGCTATCGCATTAGCATGTTAATCCATAGCTTAGCTGTTTAGGTATTTTGCTTTTAGTAATGTGTTAGTAGAAATCCTTGCATCTAAATTGAATTGTATTTAGAATTATCAAAATACCATTTCACTAGCAAGACATAAGACTGCTGTTGGCGCGTGCTTGAGTCTGATTAAAATTTTAGCCATTATTCATAAGGATATAAGACTAGGGAAGATACCTAATCTAAGATCATTAATTTATTTTCATTCATATTGTATAGGCATGAAGCACACAAAGTGTAAGGTATTATGAAATGTTAGGCAAAGCTTGAAAAAGTCAAATAAATAAAAAACTTATTTTGCATCGGGCTAAACTACCAACACCATTGATTGGAATATATTGTTTCAATTTTCCATGTAACATACCAATTACACGCTAGCTCATAATATAATTGTCATATTTGTGTAAATAAAAATGCAGTGAAACCCAATACTAAAAACCTGGCCCTTTCTGTACCCAGCAGTAAAGTTCGCTTTTTTAAGATTTTTGCAGACTGATTCATTACAAATCCGGTTACTTCATGGTTCAAAACCCATGTAAACTGTAGGTTCCAATGGATAATGGAGCACACACAGGTAAAATTTATATTTATTTGAATTGATTAATTTATTGGTACTATTATTAGGTTTATTTTTCATTAATTGCTATTGCTGTTGAATTCCACTTAAGCTAATTATACAAAAACATTACTAGTCCATTATGTATAGGTTGTATTAGTTACAGGATTATTTTAAAATACGCATTTTAAGGTGGGCCTGAAAGCATCAGAACATTGCGCTCTCCATACACCTGTTGTTTACTAACCATAACATGGCTTATTGGACATTCTCGACATCATGGCTATAGGAGGCAGGCATAAAAAAGACTATAAAGTGTCATGCACAACTTTCTGTTCGAAACTATAGTAAGTAGTGACTGACCCCTTCTACTACACTGCATACTCATAGCCTACTCCAGTTTGTAAAATTTAAATAATTTCAAAAGATCTAATTCACACTTTCAAATCCAGCCATTATAGTGCGGGCTACTTGTAATGTTGGGCGTAGTTATTATTTTGCTTATTTTTTTCCCAAAACTATGAAATGCTTAAATTTAAGTCAGGAAATATTTATCTTAATTAACCAACTTTTCCATAATTTATGCCCAAGTGCCTTGAATCGGGCGATTAGATAATACTTCAGTCGTTTACATTACATAACATTACTTTTGCATTATTTTTATTTCAAATTTAGGAAAAAACCAAATGCTTATTCACAATAATTTCCAAGATTTAGGTTTACATCTTAAAATTCTGGTATTACGATAATCCTGAATTATATTATTTATTATTTATTCAAATGTATCTCATTTTAAAAAGTAAGTTCTAAGTGAAATCTCAATGGTAATTTGCTTTAAAATACTACGGATCCTAAAATGAGGCATTCTAATAGTAAAGGTTACATTCCCACTTTGTTGTGTTACTGGACTAATAAAAGTGTGTGGTGGCCAATATTTAGTTCATGCAAGTTGTTGCACAATATTATTTAACTACATACTAGAACAGTAAGAAAAAAGTTAAATTAAACTATCTGGTTATTTACACTTTTATTGCAGGTATTATATAATTAAGTACATAAATTACAACAGTGCTGAAATACAAAATGAATTACACAGGATTGTGGTTTTACATAATCTTTTATTATTTCATGAATAAGATTTATTATGTTGTACAACTTTTCGATCTCACTAAGTCTCATTGCACTTTGTTGTTAGTTCCGTTTGTACATGCAGAGTAGGTATGTAGTAAGGCAAAACAGCCACGAGTGTATGTATATATGTAATCATTGTGGGATTAAACATCATACATGCATTGTTCGTTCTTGTAAAATTGTCTAAAAATTAGACAACAATCCGTTTCGTGGTTGTATTATATATGCTGAATAAACATGCATAGTATGTCTGTTTGGAAAAATCTTATCGCTGCATATATTAAGTATACATATTATATTACTAAAAGAAACTACTATTCAATAAAACATTTACTCCAATGTTGTTCCATAAATTACTATCAAACTACTTTATTATATTTAAAATTGCAAGGACTGGTGGCACCACACCTGCGCTATTAGGAAGGATTGGGCATGTATCAATGGTTTAAATAATTTAACAGCTTAGTTGAACTGAAATAATTTACACTTTGAGAATGGAATGAAACATGGACAAAAATGAATGAAGATCTGCTAATACTGCTACACTGCCTAAATAATGTTCCAATAGTTATTTTATTTGTACCGGTACCATATTCAACGGCGAAGTATGTGCACTAGCTAGATTACAATAAAAACTAGAACTTATATATGTACAAACATCTTGGTGCTCTAAGGTAACTATGATAGGGTTAAGAAAACGTTTTTACTTTAACAAATGTAAAATTAAGAATTGTATCCCCCGCATAATGCTATTTTGAAAAAGAAATAGGTACATGGAGTAATTGTAATAAGCACACTTTAAATTATGATCTAAATCCTAATCTTGCTGTTGCCAAAATACTTACGTCAGAATTAGTACCAAACATTTGTTTCATCGTTTTTCTTAGTATTTTACTGGGCCACCTTCTTCTGTAAACCAGCAGGATCCATAATCGGGTCTGGTTTCTTCACAATACCAGACAGCAGGGTCTTAATCTGTGCAATGGCCCTTCCTGGATTCAGTCCCTGCCAACAAAATAAACAATTAAATCTATTTGGCAGGAGCCCTACTACGAATGGTATTGAGTTAAGCGCTATCGAGAGGCGATATCGCCTGTCAAAAATGTTGTAGGCGTTTGACAGTTGGTATCCGAAGTGCTGTCAATACCATCCGTCAAACGCATACAATATTTTCTACAGACAATATGGCCTTCTCTATTGCGCTCACTCGATAGCGTTCGCAGTAGGGGGCCAGAAAATATTTGCTCATCTAGCTATGGCGAAACTCATCTGGTCTCAAGTCTCATCTGGTTGATACGGTTGCTGTGGTGAAGAAAATAAACCTTACCCTGGCCTGGATCCACTATTAAAGGCTGAATTTCTTACGACTCGACGCTTGATGGTAGGCGAGTACTGCTGGTGGCGCTCCCAGTACTCTTGACCAATCACCGACACTGCGCGTGTAGCCCTAGACCTACACCTACACGGCCAGCATTTCTGCGGCAAGATGCTAGCACATAATACCACTTATTGCAATGATTCCAAAATAGGACAGAAAAAAAAGAGCCTAACAACCATGCTGTCTTCGAAATAGCTCAGCATATCTACTCAGGAAAGCTAAACCGACAAGTTCTCGTGTTCGCCCTACTTTTTTTCTACAGTTTGACAAAAGGCAATACGAGAATTTCTCTTTCACTTCCATGAGTAGACCATGAAAAAACCACTGTGAACTGTCAAAAGAGCCTGTAGAGGCCAGGCAAACCACGCTTGCCTCAGTCGTCATTATATCGTATTCCATGTTGCCGTCTTCCTACTTTGGTAAGCTAAGTACTGCTTATAATTGTTTGCCCATTCTCAAAATGGTAGCTACATACCTAGCTAGCTATCACTTCTGCGGTTACGCCAAATACAATTTTATCGTAATAGGCATCAACCTATCATTAGGTAATCTAAGTAATTTCACTTTTGAGGAAGTTAGACCCACCTTAGGACAAGTCCTCGTGCAGTTCATAATAGTATGACATCTGTACACAGAGTAGTTATCCTTCAGTTTCGATAATCTCTGCTCGGTAGCTTCATCTCGTGAGTCAATGAGCCATCTGTACGCCTGAAATATAATTTGGATTATATAAACATTAAAAGCGGTTTTTTAAAGTTTTAAAAATATATATGTCCTGTAGTTTCCTATCTATGCCCGGAGAAATTAATGCTTTTTTGCTCTAAGCAAGTACAGTAAACTCACTAATACAGCACTATTCTGAGGATTACTGAATTGTAAAAGGAAATTCAAGGTAAATAAAATAAAAAATCACACGGCAAGTAGCGCACGTAGCGATACGCGCTCCGTGGACAAGGGCTCTTTGACACTAAGCAGCAGGGGGCGGACTGGTTGGTTAGGAGGGATGGCAGAGGGGGCGCGGGAAACTGACGCATGGACTACTGGACATGCCAACGTCCTGAAGTGCCGGATTAGTTTGAAGTTATATTCTTTACAATGTACAGAACACTATTATAATATTCTGTTTAATTTATGGACCATCGAAAATAAAAGTCCAAAAGGATTGATTTGACCGCCTATAAGTCTTTAATGTGGAGTTCTTATTGACAACTTGCATCTCAATGTTGAAAATAATAAACGACACCAATTAAGTTCTTAATGTTATTTTAACTACGTATTATTACCAGTACAATATCCAATTAACCATCTGATGACCAGGCACCAACACATTTAACCTCTTGCTAATGTGATAGTGGCGTTGCAGAAAAAAAAGGTCCCTAAAATAGTATACCAGACATCAAACATTGCAAAAATTTAAATCAAAATGCAGGTAAGTCAATTTTAGGGTGGACGACCATAGTTTGATCCCCACAAGTAGAAGCCCACCAACAACACCTCGGAAACAAGTAGCCAATACTTTCCGTGCTGCCTTAGTGTAGTGTAGTCGCTCACGCGATACCCAGCAAATGAGCTAGCGGTGGTAAAAAAATGTACATGTGATATTAGCTATCCATGTCAGTTGCATAAAAAAAAAACAAAAACGTGCAGACACCGATATTAGTTTCGTAAATGATGTTTGTATGGGGTCTTACAGGCCCACCTTAACTCTCAACCCCAATTGCATGACAAAATGCGAAGTATCCATTTTATAAACATTTACCATTTCATTTGCATAGTCTACTATTTCTGATGGTAGACAAAAGGGAAAGTTCACCTGCATGAGGACGGCAGGGCCCAAGTACTTGTCACCGTTCCACCAGTACGAGGGGCAGCTGGTGGAGCAGCAGGCGCACAGCACACACTCGTAGAGTCCGTCAAGTTTGGCACGGTCCTCCACATCCTGCAGCAGCTGCGTCTCCTGGCCCTTCGTCGCCTCCTGCTTGCGCTGCAGCCACGGCTCGATGGACTGGTACTGGCGGTAGAAGTTGCTCAGGTCGGGCACCAGATCCTTCACCACGTACATATGCGGCAGCGGGTAGACCTTGGACGGCTTGTTCAGGTTGCCGTCGATGTGGCTGAAAAATATTTTTTTATATTCAGACTTAATTTCAATTCGCAAAAGAGTACTCTAACACTTTCTAGTGCAAAAAATCTTTAGCACTCCTGGCCACGCTTCTCGACGAAGAAACGTTACGTTCGATACCCATTGGCTGCACCACTTACTTATTAACCCTATAGCATGTACAACACAGGCCCAACATACATTTATTTTTTTCAAATTTGTGACTGCTTTGAATCAAATGATAGTCTCATTTACTTTTTTAGCTAGAGCGCAGGAGCTTGGCTATCTCACCATTTCTTGAACAAAATAACTTGAATGAAACTTGCGCGATATTATTCCGTTGCAAACTAGAAAAGAAAACAACATATATTTTCGCAATGGCCATGTTATGCCTAGATAAACGCAATTGAATGCCTTATCCCGCTATATAGAGCTCATTGTGCATTGCAAAATCAATTTGGAGAAAAACATTGGTGAAATTAGAGAATCTTATTGACTACATATAAAATTCACAACGTATAAAACATCAAAACCATGCATATCTTATAAAATCCACAATGTATAATTTTATACGTTGTGCATGAAGTTTAAAAATGAATTCAACTCTTTTCACCATGTAAAATGTATAAAATTGACAATGCAAATTAAGATATAATTTAGTTTATTCACAAAAAAAAAGAAAAACTTGCAGTATGTAGAAAATGGAGCAACTACATAAAGCGCCCTATTCTTTTTGGCAATTGGTCTGCTATTTAATTGCTGGTTATTTAGTTATTTAAAACTAGCCATGGAAAGGGAATCCATTGCAGTGATTCTGTTGAATGTATGCTTACATATATGAACTAAAGGAGAATGGCAAGATCACTATGGACCGCGGTTTCCAACTTTTTGTTATTGTGTCTCCATAGTTTCAAGTTCATTGTATAGTTTTTGGTGTCCACTTTCGAATGCCATAAATTTTGTGGAACTAATTCTTCGGGAAGAAGCCTCAACAGCTCATCAAAACTCAGCTTTTGAGGTTATAAAATATTTAAACACATAGGTATTCTTCAAGATCCATAAATAGATCAACCAATTATAGGTTTAAATAATTAAATCTCACTAAAATTGTCTATTGGACACTAAGAATTTGTCAATAATGTTTCTTCCGTAATCTGTAAACGTGTATGAACCCCAATTGCCTCAAAGACGGGCTCACTCTGGGTTTGACCAATTCAGAGTATTGTGTTTTTTTAAATCGCGGAATATGGCGTATGCCAGGACCTCACACAGAGCATGGAAGAACGGAAGTAGCAACCGAAACTGGTTTGTAAGGGCGCGGCGGCGTAGCCACTTTTACATACAAGAACGAAACCGGCGGCAAGAGAGTTTGCTTATGAATTTGCTTAATACTGAATTTCTCGAGCTCCAATAACATGTAAGAACTTCAAAAGACGCCATTTAGTGTGTGCCGGCATACCGCACATGCACGTCTATAGGTGTTTCCCCCGCCTCAGACGAACCGCGCTACGACTCGCGCCCGTACAATTAGTAATCTAAAGAGATACAATAATTTCTAAAATACTGAGTTAATGTTCTATATACTTATCGGGATGACACAAGTTTTGGAACATTGGAAACGGGTTTTGCCATTCGCCTTTACTCCGACTTGATGCAATATGATTAATGATATTATTGGAACTGCAAAATGTAAACTTAAATGTATGAAAGGTCCAAGGATATGGAAATCAACCTGATGCAGGCGAGGGTGTTGACACCATCGATGTTCATGGCGCAAGATCCACACACACCCTCGCGGCAGGAGCGGCGGAAAGTAAGCGTCGGATCCATCTCATTCTTGATTTTAAGCAGTGCATCCAACACCATGGGAGCGCAGTCGTCCAGATC
The DNA here is from genome assembly GCA_946894095.1 of Incurvaria masculella. NCBI lineage: Eukaryota > Metazoa > Arthropoda > Insecta > Lepidoptera > Incurvariidae > Incurvaria > Incurvaria masculella. The sequence goes on from OX335647.2 coordinate 12,524,088, forward strand.
TACAGAGTAGTCTTGCATGTAGGGCTTCTTATCCGGCTCATCGGGGTTCCAGCGGTACACCGAAAAAGTTTTCACGCGTTTTCCGAGCGACGAAGACGTCGCGAACCTGCGCACCTGAAGACACGCGCTTCGTCAACGAGCAATTTGGGCATTATGTAACGAGAAGCACAAACATATTTTCATACAAACTCACCTGCCCAAATGAACCGAGCGTCAGTTTAAACACAGGCATATCGATGAGTCGAGTTCGCAATCACGAGTGCAGAGTTCTTCTCTGCCAAACCTGATCAGGAACACGATCTTCGGTAACTTGCAGCAATGAAGGAACCACAAACTTTGCTTTGGTGGCGGCACAGAATATAATACTTGGATGGCGGCCCTCCAGCTGTCAATGTCACTCGCTTCTCTCATTCCAAAGATTGTTTTGTAACTATTATTCATGCGGAAAGGCAAGAGCTTTCGCTATACAACCTTAACAGTCCAAAGAAATATAATGAAACCCCAGAATAAGTACATAATAAAATCGCTTTGAAAACCGCTCTAAAAGCGGTTTTCTATACTTAGCCCCGGTTGCACGAAGAGACGGCCGAGTTAATCAATGTTCAAACACTTCACTTTTAGTGATCCGCATAGAGTTTCTTCCATACTGTCCACACAAAGTGGCGTGTTTGATCATACTTTGACGTTGATTTTGATTTTTTGTCCTTTCGTGCACTCGGCCGTTAGTTTTCTTGATTCCTGATTACGGAATGCCAGGAATAGGCCTGCTGATTGTACGCTCAAAGCTGTAAGCATCACAAATAATTCGGATCGTTCCTGTACGCGCTTACGGAAACAAAACTACAAACATGGAACTAATAACATTAGTTATGCATTAGTTGTAGTAGATCACCCCAGCTGGTCATCATTCACTTAAAAAATTCAATTTTATAATTGTGATAAAAACAACCTTTTATTTGACAGTGTATTCAATTCTTATTAAAATGTAGTGCTTTATTTATCCAACTAAATGATTGTAATAAAGTTTTGGGGATTAACACTTATTTTATTGGTAAATATTAATATTTAAATTACTTCCATTTTGTTTGCTTAGGTTCTTCTTCTTTTTAGTAGGGATATTATATCCCTGTTGGCAATCGGTCCCTTCAGAGACTCATTTCTAAACCAAATGAAAATTCAAAACTAAAGCTTGCACTGGCATTACTTTCTTCTTCAACCATTTTCTAAGCTTTTTTAGGTTTATGTAGTTTTCGACCTGAATGGTAAAAACTTTATTCATTATTTTTGTTTTTAGCATTTCTCATTCCCAATTACATTTAAGCATACAAGTTTTGTAAACCATTTATTAAATCCTTTTCTTTCGACTCGATAGGTTTTGAGTGAAGAAAATAATAAAGACATATTATTTAGCTGAAAAAAAAATTTTTTTTAAATAAATTTAACATACTCAGTGTCACTCTTTCCATCAGGAAGAATCTAACGACACCGTTCAAGCTAAAATCATCAAGCCGGTTAGGCTACCGGGGGTATACTCATGAGATTCTCACCTGTGTGTCACCGGTGAGTCACAACGATTTCGTACTCATGAAATGATAGCCACGAGTCACCCTATTGTTGTCCCTTACTAATTATTCTAATTGGAGTGCAATTACACAACATAACATTTCATGTTTGATGACGTCATGCGAAAGTGATTCGCTTTCATCTGTGACTAACTCGTTATCACTTTCCTGAGTAGATATGCAGAGCGTGCCAAAGAAAGGACCTAGCCTGAAATTGGTGCCTTTTTATCTAGGTTTTTTTTTTGTTTGCGCGGCCTTCAACCGAACTTAAGAATATTGTTAAGAATATTGTTAGAAACAAAATTTGTTAAGACATGTCCAAATAAAGTTATAAGGGTTACAAGTTATAATTGATTGGTAATTGAACTTCTGACCCTTATAACCACGGAGGATAGAGGTAGAGAGGAGATGTTTTTAACTCATATTACTAAGGATCGCAGCGTGACACTGTGCGGGGAAGCGGGGGGAAAATCGCTTCATGGTGGGGTCATGCACCGCCCATTTTTGCGAAATCCATCTACCGGAAGAATCGATATTCTGGTAGCAGCTATACCGAGAGCTATTCTTAGTGGTTACAAGACTACAACTAGATGGCGCCTTTTAAATTTTACTGTTTGTTTTTTCTATAAAAAACCTTCGAAATTTAAATCTATGCCTTAGCGCGGATTCAAATAATTTTAGTTTAAATATGTAATAAAATTTGCATCATGAGATCAACATTTCTTACCGTAAAAAGAAAATGATAGCGCGCTAGATGATCGGCACATAGCGAGAGCGATTTCGATACAATGCTCGAATATTGACTCAAATTATAAAATATAAGGTTTTTTACTGACAAAGAAAACGTAATTCCAACTACAAACTTTAGATTATTTTGTCCTGTGTAATGTTTGCAACATTTTATACAAAATCTCATTGTATAATCGACTGTTAGCGCCGCAGACCATACTATTGTCCCAAAATCTAACACCGCCAGCGCCATGTCGCGAATGTCGTCGCTAAGCCACGCCTTAATGGGGTGGGTTGTGACGTAGCGACCCACTTGGTGGACACAGACCCAGTTTGCTTAGACCATCTCCTCTCTACCTCTATCGTCCGTGCTTATAACTTAAGGTGGCCCAACCCACTCATCTCCCCATACAAAAGGGGAAAGAAGATCACGCCCATATTTCTTGTCAGAGATCCAAAATGTTGCTCAAAATAGCTTTATTTGATCGAACTAGAAGTCTGATGACCATTGGCATTGTAAAATTGTGTTTGGTTTCTAAGTTATAAGGTCCGAAAGTTCGAATATTTCGGGCGTTTTATAGAATAACTTTGGAGGTGGATTACGCAATGATAAAGTAAGAACATCGTAAAAAGATTAGTCATCAGACATAGCTTATTTAATCAAGATTTATGATCTATTTGGTTTTTGTTAGATTTTTGACTACAGCGGTCGTGGTTTACTTTTAGCTATAAGTCGTCTTGAAATTAAAATTTTCGTAAATCTTACCAAATCATACACTACGCACATTGTCTTTTTTGTGGACATGTTGCATCTTCCTCATCACGGAGCCTGTCTTATTCTTTGAAACAGAGAAGGTCGCAGAGCGCAACAGCACGGTTTTGTACCGTGCCCGCGAATGAGTTGGGCCCGCCGGGTTGGGCCACCTTAATCTGGACTGCATTTAGGCATAAACATGTGATAACAAATTTTGTTGGTAACAATATTCTTAACAAAAATAAGTAAGTTTGGTATATGGCCGCGCGAAGGAAAAAAGGCACCACCTTCTGCACAAAATCCAGCATTGTCCTTTACATACACATACATGTATACATAGACTAGAAAAATCAACCTCTTTCTAGCGCAGTCGGGTAAAAAGTACTTTCTTCAAATGATTTTTTATTGTAAAACAATCTTTTTTTAATGAATAAAATCTCTCTCTCTCTGTATCTAAAATTATATTGTCTAAAGTGTTATTGATACCTTAGGCCGCGGCCGAATTGCGCTGACGCTGGCAGCGTGAATACAGTTGGTCCGAATCGCGCTGACATTGCTCAGAGCATCTATTATGAGTTACAAATAAGTTATCGAAATTTCGCTGAGCTCTTCGATTCCGCAGGTTTATACCATTAAAGAGATCTGGCATCATTGTATGATTTACTTTTAATACTATTATTTCTGTCATGAACTACTACAGTGACCTCAAAACAAAGAGTCAAAATACAAAATACATTATTCTTACAGCTAAAAAAAACTAAGAGTACAATGGTTTGAGAGCAACCTGTGATGTAATAAACGAATAAGATTCCTGTAAGAGATTCTGACCAACACCTACAGTTAACTAATGCTTTACTGCAGTTCGGGTGTAAAGATCCGTCGCCATTAATATAATGGTAATGGTTACATGATTTTTTTCTCTAATTTGAAATAACATTTTTAAAAAAAAATGTACCTATAAAGACATTGATTGACAAAGATGTTTCTTGTCGGTTCCTCTTCATCCGTAGTGATCACACTATCTTGAAAAAAAGGCTCTTTACATTCGATTATCTTTGATCATTAGGTAATTTTATCTGAGTATATATTTTTTTAATCATTAAATTTAAAATATTTTTTGCAATTAAATTTATTAATGTGATCTGGTGACTGTGGTAGTTTATGGTATAAAAGTATTAAAACTAAACGTGCAAATGCTTCACAATTTTTTCTTGTTGCCACTGGAGCAGTGCATCGCTTAAGGTGGGCCCGTAAGCATCATACATACGTACAAACGTAGTTTACTAATCATTTGAAAACCACTATTCAAATTTGCTTGATATTTGGGACTTAATATCAGGCAACAAATATCTATCTCTGCACGTGTTTGTTTTTTCGAAAAATGTATCCTGTGTCACACTACAGAGAAAGTTTTTTTTGCGCCTGTTATTTGACTTGCTTTAGATTTTTCAGCAAAACAAAAACGTGCAGACACAGATATTTATTGTAGAATATTAGATACCAAATATCAAGCAAATCAGAACAGTGTTTTTCAAATTATTAGTAAACTACGTTTGTATGGGAAACATAGCTTACGGGCCGTTCTTAAAGGTCCTTGCTTGCCGTGACGATTGGCTCGGGTCATAGGTCGATGGGTCGATGGGTCGATGGCTGTACCCGGCGGGATGTGTTTGTGGGGACTAACTTGCCCCAATTGGCAACGGCAATTGGCGAGCATAGGCTTTGCACTTAAACTGATCGGCATAAATTATAGATTTTCATGAATTCATAATTTATTGTATTTACCTGTATTCCTATCATCAATGGTAATTACGCAATGTTAATTTTACAAGGAATTAAAAGAATGTATTTACACAAACAGGCTTTTTCCAGTTTTTCTTTACTGTGATTGTTGAACTTATAAAATATCAAATGACAAATCCGAGTGCAGTGTATGGATTATGAATAAGCAAAACAATGTATAATTCTTGTAAAATTTATAATTAAACATAATTTGTTGAATAACACGGTAGCTTATGAAATAGCATACATGTGTGAAACGACATGAGAAAAGAGGAAATTAGGTTGTAGTTCTACATAACTAACTCAATTAATTATGGTCTTCCATTTTCTCTATGCACTGCACTTCCCACGCTGAATAATACAGAGCACAAATTCATTACATTCTTCAATTACCTAGGTGGTTACCTACTAAACAACAAGTAAACAGACAAGAGAGTGATTAAATTTGACGTTAAGTTGCATCTTCTACTATGTTAATGTAAAATCCTTGAAAACCCACCGTACTCTTGACGGATCCATCCAACGACTTTTCGAGTGGTAGGCCAGCGAAGCACAAGAACGGAAGTACAAAGAGTGAGTTTAGGGAATCTCGTACATAAACGCATTGCCTTAATGCACGCACATTTACCATAAAATCAAGAAGAAAGTGCAGTAAAAAAATGCAATGATTATCACATTTTGTTAATTCCTGGTTTTATTAAGGGTAGGAATTAAGAAACTGCTTGCTTCATAGTAAATGATATGCTACAACTTAACCCTATAATCATAATATATGAATGCAAATAAGATAGTCCCATTTAAAAAAAAAACTAACTTGTAATTTAATCACTAACTATAAACCTAGCCCATTCTAAATTTAAGTTCCACTAATTTACTTATTCTCTTCTACAGTTAAAAAGAGGTAAACAATTTTACACAATACGATTATATCATGAACGGGTTGGGTAAGATAGAACAAAGATTTGCTGCCCAATCCACATGCTACAACCATGGATAGATGAGTACGGATAGATTGCAAATTCCACACGATGTAGGAAAATTGTTAAAAACTTGTGGTTATCAATGGTTCTACTTATTATATCAGATGGCATTGTTTCAAATATTCTATTGAAATAATTTGTGAAGTGCTGACATCTACGAATCTCACTTACACTATAGACCAAATCAAGTTCTCACTGCATGTCTATCAACAATCTTGAAATCATCTTCACTAACGTTTATAAAATCGAATGTATTTAGTGTTGTCTTGCGGTCCCCTTATAACTTGACAAGACATTTTAAGGTGGCCCAACCCGGCGGGACTAACTCATTCAGGGGCACGGTACAAAACTGTGCTGTTGCGCTCTGGGACCTTCTCTGTTTCAAAGAAAAAGACAGGCTCCGTGATGAGGAAGATGCAACATGTCCACAAAAAAGACAATTTCCCTTATTAGCACGGCTACATTGAACTACAATTTTTCACTGTTTCGACCATCTTTTCATCCAACGGGTGTGCTTAAACGCTAGCACCTAGTAAGGGAAAGGGACCTACAGTTTTACATGGATTCCGAACAATGGAAAAGCTCGCATTCGTGACGAAATGCACTTATCCAACACAGAAAGAGAAAGAAAGTGGTGCATTAACAGGCAGGAATTTGAACCCAGACCCCTGGAATTTAAGGCAAGCAAGTCATCTAGCCCCTACACTATGAGCCGTACGAAACTTATTATTCTGAAATCATTACATTTTGATAACTTTAGGTATTTAATGGATACGACATTACCGTTATCTCGTTAATTTGAGTTTCGGCGACATCTTCATTTTAATCAGATCAGATCTCTATCATCGGATTTTTAAAATAATCTGATTGAATTGGTATAAATGTATTTGGAGATTCGACTGGTAGCGCCATCTGTTGGAAAATATGATAGCTATCAACGGTAGTATGAATTTAGCCTGAAATTATCAATCCTTACTCATTTATCTATGCTAAAACTAACAAAGGCATTGAATGTTCCATGAATCTGTAGCTTACATTTTGCTTTGCAAACATTACTTCATGGGAAAGGTCACATTACTGTACATAATTTTCACAGTCAATGAACTATGACAAATTTTCTGCAAATTGTAACTTTATCTGAAAAGCTCTTTCGATTATGTGTCAATTATTTCCACTGTTTGATCGGCTCCGGTGGAAATGCCAATCAGTTCCGGAAGCATTTTGAGAAGTTTCTGAAAAATAAATGAATAAATTTTCACTTTTATATGCATATAACCGAAACGAGGTTTGAGAAGACCTATCTTGACCCAAGAGGCGTGTATCTGAAGCCTTATTCTGCTAATTGATTACTGGGCGCGTTATGTTTGTGTTTTGTCAAAACCACATGTTTCGGCGAAGTAGTATTCTACTAGCGCAGTTTGCCAAACACACGAGTTGTGATTGTTTTTTGTTCGCAAACTTGTTACACGCGCTCCGTGTTTTCGTGGGCCGTGTATTTTGCCGAAAACTTGCGGTTTTGAGAATTGTATTTGTCAAATTAAATGATATCGGTACCTATAAATCGATGTTTCCTTAAAAACTTTAATGCATTCCGTATGAGTCAAACATAACACGCTAAGTTTTGAGTGCGGTGTCCAAAAATCGGTATTCAGCTAATTTTTGTTATTGTCTATGGAGTGGTTTGTCTTGCGCGCCGCCTAAAAGGTTAAATAACCTGTCACCATTTGGACAGTTATTTTTTCACTCAAATATGACATACGAAAAGAAAGAGACAGCGATATACCAACTTAATGTAGAAAAGTTATATTCGCAGTTGGGAAAAGCGATGCTCCGAAGCAAGTATAAACCTGCGAGAGGTGCTCGACTCCTTTCATTTGCCTATACGTGCATGCATAAATATGTAGTACAAAACATGTCGATGTGATTTATTTGCCCGTAGACTTTTAGATAATGCCAATATTGTAATTTAAATAGTGACAAAATAGTTTTCCTTCGTATGGATTTACATCGTATATGTTTAATTTGTATTAAGAGTAAGAAAACGAATTACCTACTTTGTGAAAACATGTACATAAAAAAATAATTTTAACCTAATAACAAAAATGCATTAAATGTTTCAAGAAAACATCGACTTTTAGGTGCCGATACCATTTAATTTGACAAATACAATTCTAAAAACTGCAAGTTTTCGGCAAAACACACGGCCCACGAGAACATGGAGCGCGCGTTACAAGTTTGCGAACTAAACACAAATACAACGCATGCGTATTGCAAACTGCGCTAGTAAAATAACATTTCGCCGAAACATGCGGTTTTGAGAAAACACAAACATAACGCGCACAGTTATCAATTAGCAGATTAAGGCTTCTAATACCTATTTTTGGAAACCGCACTCGAAACTTAGCATGTTATGGTTGACCGAAACATAGCTAATACGGAATGGTTTGAAATTGGACAAATAGCAGAATCGGGCTTCCGGAATTGAGCAGTTTATGAACAAAAATGATTTATATAAAAAGTCTAGATGTGAGGATCTATTTAAAAATAGTGAACGTTTTAATGACCTTAACAGCGTGACTTGTGTTAAAATTTTATAAAATCATATTTTTTTTAATGATTATAGAATAATGAATACCTTCCGGGTTATGATGACCGACCCATGCTCTTTTTTGGCATGCACTGTGTACTTTGCCATCGTCCTGAACCTGAAAAAATAATTATTTTTTTAATATGAATTTCCAAATATTTGTAGTGACCCAGTATTATTATTTTTATGTTAAGCGCGACATATGGTGTACACCGACCCCTCACCAAGTGCCCGATATCAATTAATTCTATATTTTTTATTTATCTAATTAAGTCTTGTTTGCGTCTAAATTCTAGATCACTGTGAGTTCAAGAAAGTGCGAATTTGCACTGGTACGCTAAAGGTGACAACGCATTTGCAAAGTCAATTTCCACCCACACAACCCATCCAATATATCTGCGACCCTGTATAGGGAGGACGAATATTTTTAAGGTGGCCGTTCTATTGCGCTCTGGCACTGTCTCTGTTTTAAAGAAAAAGACAGTCTTCTTGATGAGGAGGATGTAACACGTCCACAAAGCAAACAATGCGCATAGTGTTTGATTTGGTTAGATTTAAAAAATAATAATAATAACAAAGCGACTTATAGCTAAAAATAAATCAAGAACACTGTAGTCGCAAATCTAATAAAAACAACATTGATTTTAAACCTTAACACAAGGTAGGCTTGATGACTAAGATGTTTTTGATTTTTATTTATCATTGAGTAATCAACGTCCAAACTTATTTTTTAATGCAAGTCCTTGGAAATATGAGAAAAAAATGCTTCAGTTTCCTTTTGCTATAGTGAACTCGGAAGGGAGTTCACTATAGCAAAAGGTTCGTGGCAAATTAAATGCAATTTTGTATAAAAACCCCGGTCTTGAAGGAATAAAGAAAATTGACGCATTTATTAACGGCACCAGCCAAACTCTGCCTGAAGAGGTCTCTGCAGAAATGGCGCCAAATTTCAAGTTCTGTCCGGTAACGTCAGTTGACGTCGAAAGGTAATTTTCAGCCTAAGAATTAAACTGTCACAAGTTTGCTCCAGAAAATCTCGAAAAATATATTATTGTTTATTGTCACAACAATTATAATAAATAAAATAAGTTATAATTTTATGTGTATAATTTGTAGTTTAATAACGTGAAAATAAATATAAATTCCAATAATAAATGGTTTTTTGATAGTGCAAATTTCGCCCTTTTTTTTGTGCATATTGAATGCATATTTTGGCATTTTGATAGTGCATATAATCCAATGTCTACTAATTATTTCTACGTAATCTTAACCTCTTAGTTATAACCTTCTCTATCTTGATCACTACATTTTTAGGGTTTCGTACCCAAAGGGTGAAAAAGGTCTCGTTTCCATATTTTAGTGCTGGCCCGGCACACTGTTATAGACTGCTAAGCGAGCCGTTGGTGTAATAACCCTGATTTCGTATTAGATTCCATAATACCATTCGCTCTATTTGCTTTGACAATTCCTTCCTCTAACTAATAAAAAAAGGTGAATGATTGGATAAAGACTTACGTTTGGTTGCATTCTGCACACGGGATCAATGCACGGTGTGACCGTTGGTGCTGGCTTAGACTGGCTCTAGTTGAAAATATGGCACCACACTGTGAACACTCATTCTCTGCGGTTTCTGAAAAGTTTTTTTTTTTTTGCAGATCACCCAATTTTCAATTCCTCAATCATCCAGTTCCAACCACTTTCGTTTGTAAACCAGTTACAGTTGTATTCAGAGAGAACTATCAAAAATTAATACGCGGACTAGCAGCGGACTAACCTTACAAAAAGTTATTTAGTTTGACGGTAATCCCCGTATTAAAGTTAGTCAACCCACACTGAATACGACTGCTTTAGTTTAACTACAGTGCAGTGGCAGGTTGGACGTAGCCATTCACTCAAACATACCTGCCAGCACACTAGGTGTTGATAACCGAAAATTTAAATCTAATATTTATGCACATCATGGCTTCAAAAACTTGTTAGCTATCAGGATCATAATGTGTAAAAGGCATACCTTTAAAGTCTTATTATAACCAATTAGTATATAGAACCGCACAGGATTAGTTTTTTTTATTTAGAGACTCGAACCAACTCTGTCATTTCAAATTTTTCGTTTCGTATGAAACTGAATTTTTTCAAGGAAAAGGTTCATGCAATTTTTTTTTACAGTTTCTAGAAGCTGACGATATAATAATAAAGCCCCATGCCTTAGAACAGTCGAACGCTGGTATTGAGAATTCCAGCATGGATATCTCAACCTTAGTGTCAAATCTTGTGAAAGACGTCCAAAACCGCCTTTACCGAAGATAACATGATTGCTGGGAGAGAACTAATCATCGAAGACCGTCATGTAGACATATTGATGGATTGAAGCATCATTAGGCATTTCAAAGACAACTATTCGAAAAATCTTGCATCTCATCATCAATCATGGTCTCCGGACAGATCCTGCATTTGGTTATGACCATAACAAGGCGTCTCGTGTCAGAAGACGTAGGAAAGCTCATTAAAAATGCAACTGAGGAGAGTAAAATCACGTCTATAAAATAAACAGTGGTGATGAACCTTGGATGTATGCCTTCGATCCTGATTCTAAGCAGCAATAAATCGCGTGGGTCTATATGATAAGCAAAAACCAATGAAAGTCGTTCGCTCCTTAAACACTTCAAAGATTTGTTCTCTCGTTAAAAAGTTTCTTTCATAACTCAACCACTCTATTTGTAAATAATCTCTGAATGTCATTTATAAAGTTATTTAATTCACTTAAATAACAATATAATTGTTATGCTGGGATGAGAAAAGAAAAACATTTACCATCAATATGAGTTCTTAGATGTTCAATTATTCTGTGTTTTCTTTTATATGATCTTTCACAATGATGACATTGGTACATCCTCCCTCGGTGATCCAATATGTGGGCCTGGAAAAGTACAATTTATGAGTACATATATGTTTTCAAAACATTGCTAAAAACTGTTTCTTATGTGATAAAACCAAACCACTATTAATAATTAGACAAAAATATTACTATTTAAGGGCACTGAATTAAAAAATATATGTATCAGACATGTTGGTGAGAGTTAAACTTTTTGTCCGCCCAACCTTTACCTCACCCCTCCTTCCACATAGGAGAAGGCCATTCCCACATCTGTGCAGAACTTTCGGCTATGCTCACTCAAGCCAATTATCTCCAGAGTGGAAAACGTATCGAGAGTGTGCTGTTCATCCATAAAAAACTGTAACATAATTTATTTATGCACCTGCAGAGTGTCATATGATGTGTAGCTCTTGCTACATTTGTGGCAGGCATAGGGCTTTCTAGACATGTGCATGTTCAGATGAGCCTTAAGAGTTTTATTAGCACGAAATGTGGCTGGACATCGTGTACACATAAATCGCTTCACTCCTGAAACAAATAGAACCACAGATTACTAATAGCATGAATTAGAAAGTTTGAATGTACTGTGCATTACATGTTTGGGATTTAAATATGTGCACACAAGTCAAATGGTTTAATCTTATTATTTTCACGATTCTGTAAACATCCAGGTGCACTTACAGTAAAATAAATAAGTGTGGCATGGATTTAATCAACCAAACACAGGCTAAAGGCTCGTCCATTAATCACGTTAGGTTTGTATGCCCCTTTTTACCCCTCTTTCCCAAATCAAACGTGATATTATCCCAACCATCTCCCCCTATTCAAACGACACATGATTAGGGCAGGTTAGCTAGATAGATAACTTCGAAAGACTGTTTGCGTTCTTGTAATGGGCTTTCAGATTAATCAGCGAGCAATAAGTATCAAACTTATTGCTCGCTGCGGACCTTGCAGAAGTGGTCAGCAGTGCAGTAACCGTAACCGTAGAGCATGAATAAAAAACTGGCCAAGTGCGACTCAGACTCGGGTTCCGTACCATCGTCCAAGATTTAACACAAACGTTTTTTGTATGAGGCCCCCCTTTAATTTTTATATTTTTTTTATTTTGCCTATTTGTTGTTATAGCGGCAAAATAAATACACACTGTGTGAAAATTTCAGCTGCCTACCTATTACGGTTCATGAGATACAGCCCTGTGACAGACGGACGGACGGACGGACAGACGGACGGACGGACAGACGGACGGACGGACGGACGGACAGCGGAGGCTTAGTAATAGGGTTCCGTTTTCACCCTTTGGGTACGGAACCCTAAAAAATGTATGTCTATGGAAGCAGGGAAATAAGTGTGCTGTAATAGTACCATTTGGGGTTTTCTATCGTTTCTGCATCACATATCGATCTGCAAGAGTGGCGTGATGGTTTGTAAGTTTTTTTTTATGCGACTGGATATGGATGGCTAATACCACACAACTACCCTTATGATATTAGCCCAATACACCACATTCTCGATGGAATTAGGTGCCATGCCAGGACCTTCCCTTTATGTGCACAGCTACAATGAACTGGATGGAAAACACGGACAATTTTTCATTGCCGCTTCGACTATATTTTCATCCAATGCGATGGTACCAACCCGGGCGGGCTTCCTACCACCTAGTAGGGGAAGGGGACCTACAGTTTTACATGGATTCCGAACCATGGAGCAGCTCGCATTCGTGACGAAATGCACTTATCGAACTCGGAAAGAGAAAGACAGTGGTGCATGTTGGAATTGAACCCAGGCCTCTGGTACGCTAGGCCAGTCCCCGCGCCACTAGGCTACGAGCCGCTCAAGTATCTGTATGTTCTTAGATTTACACCGTTATAGTACATAATATATGTCAAACTTATTGTTAATGTCGAATTGGGCCAACAGGTTACCGTTTGGCAAGCCATAACTCCGGGGTACCGAAGTAGTCCTTACGATGTCTCCGTCATTGGAGGAAAAACATGTCAGCTCAGTACGGCATTGCGCAGAAAGGTTGACAAGTATTATGTGCATGTATTTGTAAACAAATGTGTAACCTCAACATTATCCGTCTTTTAAATAATTTTATCGTATATTGTTACAAAATATGAACCTGAATGTACACCCAAATGGAAGGACATGTTATTTCTGCAGATCATTTTTCCACAAATTTTGCAGGGTATTTTCATAGCACGGAATTCTTTTTTGGATAGTTTGTGCTGTTTTGTTTTTCTGCACATTTTTCGTGCGAGACGGACAAGATCCGATTTTTCAGCAGAGCAATACAGTTCATGGTGCAATAAAGTGTCCTTCCTGAAAAAAAAAAAGGCAAGGTAATAACACATTTTAAAATGTATCTATCATTCAATCAATCCTCAATAGCCAACGGGCTCTTCTAAAAGCAGGAGCAAACCAGTGTAGATGTGCCATCAAGCGCGCCTACTATGAGATCCGCTGCCTCTAATTTTCTCAACATAAACGTACATGCCACACCTAAACATAGTTTGGCAAACGCATTTTGAGAGCATGTGCAGTTTGTGTTTGGATTGTGCGTATTCCATACGATTATATGTTTATTATATTATATTATTACTAATAGGCTAGCAGCTTTAAGCTGCATCGGCCTATATCACAACACTTATTTTATAACTATTACAAAAAACATTTTTTTTCATTAAATGTTCTACATGATTGCACAGTCTGCTTTGCATAAACTATTTACGGAGACAACATTTACAACTTCACTGGGCAGACTGAAGGATGAAAAGCACAAACCATTTCCTTTGCCGTTTAGATCATCTTTTCTTCCAATGCGATGGTATCAACACGGGCGGACTTAAACCCTACCTCTTAGCAGGTCTTACATGGATTCTGAACCAAGAAGCAGCTCACATTGGAACAAAATGCACTTATGCAAATCAGAGAGAGAAAGAAAGTGGTGCATGAATGGGGCTAGGATTTGAACACAAACCTCTGGTATGCGAGGCAAGTCCCCGCGATACTAGGCTTTGAGCGGCTGAAATTATGGCATCTGCGTCAAGGATGAATGTGGACAAGAAAAAAATCTATAAACCAGTAGTTTCTTTTCTACTTCAGTGAATAAACCGAATCTGCAGATCATCAATCAGTTTCTGACGTAATGTAGTGTATTTTCGCTGCCAGAAATAAAAAAATACTTTGATTGCTTAAAACAAGCAAAATCGAACGCATGTATTTTCTTAAAAAAGTTCAAATCAGTGCAGAATGGTTATAAAAAAAAATTAAAATGTTCTGTCATTTTAATATGCATCTATCAGCAAGGAACGGCAATGCTTACACAAAATTAACTTGTGACATGAAACCGTGAAAGTAAGGAATGGAAACAAAAATGATAGTGTGAGTGTATCCATATAAAATCGACCGTGAAGCAGACACATTAATTAAAGCTAGGACGAGAACCCACTTCATAGCTACAGTGCAAGACTGAACATGAACCAGCAAACAAGCCTTTTGGAATGTGCATGTACACACTTCAGACTTCTAGTATAGTCCCTCAGCCTGAAATAATCAGTTATGGAGAATTAGTAGACGGACTGCCCGAAAAGCATTTGCTTGCTGGTTCTAGTCTAGGTCTTGCGCTTTCACTGTAAAGTATTTAATTGAACATCTTTATTTCTTTAATTAATGCATTCTCGTTTCTACAAATATTTCCGGGAAAATTGGCAAACATACAACAAACTTGCACAGAAGTATTCTCCGCTATTTAGTTTTTATTGAAACTGTGATGGATTCGTTTCGTATCTCGTATTAAAGTACAAATGACTGATATCATTGGACATCGGTTGCTTCTACTCACAATAGAAAGAACAGTGGCAGGCTTAGTACGGTGATAACAAAGTGTACTCCTTAAGGGTTCCTTCTCAGAAGCTAAGCAAACTTATATATGAATGATCAATCATCAGGCTTAGTACTTACCTTTTAAAGTGCCGATCGCATGCTAAACATAGGTAGCCATTATCACAGTGCCGGGTTGCGAAGTGATTTACTGCACTCTTTCTGCCGACACTTTTGAATTGGCAGTATTTGCACCTGAAATTAAAGTCTAATGATGAATAAAAGTCTAGTATATTTGAGTAAGTATAGACAATTTGATGTGAGTATTGTTTTTTTGTATTGTCTCTTATATTACCTACACTTGACAAGCGAACAATTAAGGGGGTAAAAGTAAAGTAAAGAAATTAGTTGCCATTTAATTTCATGTAACTGAACAAGGTTGTTGGCAGCAGAACGGCCAGACAGAGCCTGCGATAACTTCGCGACTCCATGTTTGGCGGCGCCAGCGTCGACACGTAACCCTGTCAGAATTTGTAAGGAAAGATACGTCTGAATTGTCAGTCTATCATTGCTTTCACAATGAGATTGTATCAGCTCGGTGATTCATAGTATTTGCGAGTTCTCCTGATTTTCGCGATGCATGTGGGATGCAAAATTTCCCCAGCAATACATGTCATCGTCAGTCTATCACCATGGCTTTTACAGTGTGGTTGTATTAGCTTAGTGACTCAAAGTATTTGTGAGTTCTCCTGATTTTCGCGATGTAAATGGGATACAAAAACATCCCCAGTAATAAATGTAAATGCTATTTAACGCTCTTTTCAACCTATAAACATATGTAGGTTATACTCACTGAAATAGACCAGAACGTGTCTCCAAAAATGGCTCTCCTGACAGTTGTGGACGTTTCATGTCCTGTTTTTTCATCAGCTCCAGAATCTGATCTACTGTTTCTTTAGGATCTGAAAAATTCTCCTCGAGTTCCTCATTCAGTTCCTAAAAACACATTCGATGTAATTTAATTTAGCGCCACAAACGCAGGTTAATACACAATACACAAAAAACCGGCCAAGTGCGAGTCAGACTCGAACACGAAGGGTTCTGTACCATCGTACAAGATTTAACACAAAAAAATCACATTTTTTTTGGGGCCACCCTTAAATTTTTATTATTTTTTTATTTTACCTATTTGTTGTTATAGCGGCAAAATAAATACACACTTAGTAAAAAATTCAGCAGCCTACCTATTACGGTTCATGAGATACAGCCCTGTGACAGACGGACGGACAGACAGACGGATGGACGGACGGACGGACGGACAGCGGAGGCTTAGTAATACGGTTCCGTTTTCACCCTTTGGGTACGGAACCCTAAAAAGATGGACTTTTGAGACACTAATTAATTGTAAAACCTGCTACTGTTATAAACGCGAAAGATTGTGAGGATGAATGGATGGATGTTTGTTACTCTTTCTTGCATAAACTACTGAATGGGTTTTGATGAAACTTTACAGTAATACTTAGGGCATGCGGAAAGTTTCTGGATTCTAATAAAGATAAACTAAGATAATAATAAAAAGATACTTGTGATAAATTTATTGTTTTTCAAAGTAATAGGTCGGGGAAAAAGTCTTTTCGCATTATAGTATGTACGAACTTGTAATAAAATCTCTTTGGCTATACTATTTGTATCTGGCTGGTTTTGGTATCATTGAAAGTTTAAATTTTAAAGAACATAATTCCAAATTCAAATTAGGAAAATGTGTGATTCTCATTTGTTTTTCGTACTGTCAAAATGAGTGAATCTAATGAAGAAATTCGATACATTTTAAAATTTTACTACAAAAAAGGTAAAAAAGCAACGCAAGCCGCGAAAAAAATTTGCGATGTTTATGGACCTAGTGCAGTGTCTGTGAGAGTAGCACAAATTTGGTTTAAGCGTTTTCAATCTGGAAATTTTGATGTCAAAGATGCACGTCGCTCTGTTCGCCCTATTACGGATAAAATAGATGCCATTTTTGAAAAAGTGGAGCAAGATCGGCATATCAGTAGTTACGACGTAGCTGAAGAACTAGGAATTGACCACAAAACAGTTTTGGCGCATTTGAAAAAAACTGGGTACACAAAAAAGCTCGATATTTGGGTACCTCACGAGCTCACTGAAAGAAACCTAATGAACCGTGTACTCATTTGTGATTCTTTATTACGACATAATGAAACCGAACCATTTTTGAAGAAGCTGATAACTGGTGATGATAAGTGGATCACGTACGACAAGAACGTGCGAAAAAGGTCGTGGTCAAAGGCCGGTCAAGCTTCACAGACTGTGGCGAAACCCGGGTTAACTCGCAACAAGGTGATGCTGTGTGTGTGGTGGGATTGGAAGGGCATTATTCATTATGAGCTGTTACCACCAGGCAGGACCATCGATTCTGAACTCTACTGCGAACAACTGATGAGATTAAAGCAAGAAGTTGAGAGAAAGCGGCCGGAATTAATCAACAGAAGGGGTGTGGTTTTTCATCATGATAACGCTAGACCTCACACATCTTTAGCCACTCAGCAAAAACTAAGAGAGTTTGGCTGGGAGGTGTTAATGCATCCGCCGTATAGTCCTGACCTTGCACCTTCAGATTTCCACCTGTTTAGGTCTCTTCAGAATTCTTTAGGCAGTGTCAGGTTAACATCACGAGAGGACTGCCAAAACCACTTGTCGCGGTATATTGATCAGAAGTCCCAATATTTCTATAGCAATGGGATCATGTCCCTACCTACAAGATGGCAAAAAGTTATCGAACAAAATGGTACCTACATACTTTAGTTAAATGTAAATAAACCATATTAAAAAATGTTTTGAATTTTCTTAAAAAATGCGAAGAAACTTTTTCCCCAACCTAATATATGCCCTCACAATAAATGCATTTTTGCATTCTTTGGAGCCTTGTAAAAACCATTGGACCTGTCTTTCTTAGGCACCCCATCAAATGCTTCGTGGAATGCATTCCACCGCTGCTTCCGAGCTCGTAAATCGTATTGCTCTAAGCTTGTCTTGGAAAACAAGAAGAAGTCGCAAGGTGCGAGGTCCAAACTGTATGGCGGATGAATCATCAGTTCCACATTTGAAGCCTTCAAATACGCATGCGTTTCTTTAAAAGAATGTGCTTACGCATTATCGTGGTGAAAGACGACATTGGACATCATAGGATGCTTTTTGTGAACTTATTCCAGCCCTCTGGGCAATTACATACATACCAATTTACAGTCACTGTCTTTTGGTTTTCAGGCGACACTGTTTAGACTAGGAGGTCGCGACAAAAATGGTAACGATAATGTAAATGGCTGAAACTGGTTTCACAGGATAAAGACCAACCCTCTGAAGCTACATTTGTCAGTCTGCCTGCGCCAAGTGGCTGCGTTACATAGATAACGCGTCTGAAAAAGTATTTATGGTGACCAAAAATATATGTGATAAGGTAAATTGCTGCAAATAACAAAGCATGAAAGTGTCAGTACATACTTGCTTAGCAATACCAAAACAGAATAGATCTTTGGTTGCATTTCGTCGTTATAAGCGATTTAGGTTACAGATATAACTTTAGATATATTTATGTATTTAATTTAAAAAAACGACTGTTTATTGTTGTCTAATTAATAGGTATCAATATTCCAAGGCAATCAGTATATTCATCAGCAGGTACATACCAACATTTATTTTATACAGCCAATCGAGATAACGTAACCACTTGGCGCAGGCAGACCGACATATTTAGCATCGCAGGGTTGGTCTCTCTGCTTTTTTTAGATATTGAATTTGTGTATTGACCTGAATGGATCTGAATTATTTATAATTGATTTTAAAATATGATATTGTGGAAAATTTGTTCATTGTGTAATGTTGTATTCTAGATTTAAGCATACATTTTGTACGCATGAGGTCCCAGTTTTGCTAGGACCCTTATAAAAAAGAAAATGACGTTGTCTAAGTGTAACAAAGTGTACCTAAGGACGAATAAAGAATTGAATTGAATTCTCTAACATGTGAACCCAGATTCAGCCATTTACCTTAACGTGACCAAAAATGTCGTGACCTACCGGAATAGTTGCACAATGTCCTGATTTGCCTTAAAAGAAGAAACATTTTTCTTGCCAGTGCTTTGACTTTTTTTACTTTCAGAGACAAATAGCTAAATCAGAGCCCCTAGTCCCAGTTGTCAGCTAAATTTACGCCCAACCGAACGACGTTCCTGTTAACTCCGACTCTGTGTTTTCATACAAATCGGATGTCTGAGTTTGATTTTGACAGCTTTAAGAACTAAAACGTAGTAAAAAGTTGCATGGGGTTTGACGTTTTTACGTGAGTTCGAAGTTCCAGAAACGCCCGACTTAGACTGACCATTCTGAATATAACTTTTGTAGTTTTATGCAGTTAGATAGCACTATTTAAAATAACATTTACTTTTTTTTCTGAAATTATTTAGCGGCATCAACTATGGCTGTATTTTGTATTATGAGCGGCTCGTAGCCTAGTGGCGCGGGGACTGGCCTAGCGTAACAGAGGCTTGGGTTCAATTCTGACATGCACAACTGTCTTTCTCTTTCAGAGTTCGATAATTGCATTTCGTCACGAATGCGAGCTGCTCCATGGTTTGGAATCCATGTAAAACTGTAGGTTCCCCTACTAGGTGGTAGGGTTTAAGCCCTCCCGGGTTATTCTCCCATTATTCATCCTATTATTATCCCATTGGATGAAAAGATGGTCGAAGCGGCAATGAAAAATTGTCCATGTTTTCCATCCAGTTCAATGTAGCCATGCTCATAAAGGGAAGGTCCTGGCATGGCACCTAATTCCTTCGGGAATGTGGTGTACTGGGCTAATATCATAACGGTAGTTGTGTGATATTAGCCATCCATGTCAGGTCGCTTAAAAAAAAATTAACGTTTATACATACTTACATGCCGCAGGAAACTTGCAAAATCCAATTTAATATTATATTTACAAATGTCCTGACACATATCTTTATGCCCGTAAAGATGTAAAAATTTCTGTCTAATCTCATCAAATCTCATCATCTAGTGTTTCTATCAGAAACCAATTTCATCAACCAAATATCAAATTAATTTTATAAATATGTGTACCAATGTAAGAAAAAAATGGGCTCTTGTAAGTACTCATTTCAATTCTAAATTCATCTATCAGCTCACGCATGCGTCACTTAAAATTTAAACCGAAACTGTAATTTAGTTATAATTATCATTAAGAAACAAAATAATGATGTCCTAAAAACACTTTTTGTGCATGATGCCTGAACCTGGTTTTGGCAGAGTTCTCGCCTTAATCAGTAATGAGGTATTTAAGCGAACCTTACCTCTAAATGTTCCACCTCTTCCAAATCTGTTTCAATTTCAAGTTCTTCACATTTAACCAACTGAAGAACTTCTTGTTCAGTCTCCGAACAAGGATTTAAATCTTCGATTCCATTATCATCATAATCATCGCTTGGTTCAATTTTACATTGTAAATGTTCTTTGAGTGGTATATCATCATCATTAGGTGCCGAACTACTACCAGGAGAGTTTAACTCTTGATCGGATTCCTCGTTCGAATTTTCCACCACCACAAGGTAAAATTCATCCTGCTGGGCTTCCTCCATATTGCTAGTTCTGCAAGAAATGTTATGATTGTTTGGAGTCTAAAAAGAATGTCATCCTCTCCATCTATAGATAGACTACATACAAAATAATTGTGTTGGGGTGGGGGGCCAAGATGAAGGGCAGATAAGCAGAGCTTATGCGGAGTAGTATGTCATGACATGACATGCATGTCAGTCTACCACCAGTGAGATTGGACTTGATTATGCTTTGCGAAGAAGCAAACAATAATCGATCTCAAAATGAAGATTAGGGCACAAAACGCTACTGAATGTCTGTACTTCTCGCACCTGATAATGAGGTAATAAGTTCATGCAACATATGCCTTAGGTTTGTAGGTGGCTAGGTAGGTGGTGTCTATCTACACAATGGTTTTACCACGATTATTCAATGTATGTAAGTAATTTAGGGTGCTATTGATTACCATGAAGTACATTGATTGGTATAGTTACAAGTATTTGAATAGTTTGGGGATTTAATTCATTACTTGAGGCGCTTTTGGCTATTGTTTGACCCTAGTGAGAAGTCGAGAGATTTGGCTCGATCACCTCTCCCTCCGTATTTTTAGTTAAAATATGTTAATCTATACTTGCTTATGTTGGATTTATTCAAACAGGTCATTCATTAGATAAGGATTTCCGAGGGACGCATCTATATTTTGTGAGAAAGATGGTTTTACTTAATTGAACCCAGTTTTTTCACAATTTTACAGTTTCTTGGCAAAAAATGTATTCCGTGATATTTTTATCCGTTTATAGACCCCATCTCTTCCCCATATAAGATTGAGTGAGAATCGACTCGACCCCTCCCTCTCTAAACGCCTCACATAATAAATGGACGCCCCCCTTTTCTTTACTGGTGCGAGGTATAGATAAAGCTTTTTTTTGTTTATCAATAATATTTAAAAAAATATTTTGTAGAGCAATATTTAAATATGTCTATGCATGTTCTGTAGCGGGTGCTCCGGGTATAGGTAGGATGGGAGGAATAAAAGTTCCACAGAGCAATGTCCATGGTCACAGAGCAATCCACCTGTAGAAAAGACTGAGCGACCCCACAAATCGTCTGTAGCTCAGGGACTCCAGGCCAATGGTGAGTTGTTGGTCCCTAACAAGACGGACCGCTCGGCGCTGAATCGAGTTCAAAGACGCCAAGAGGTACTGGGGAAAACCTTCCCTGGCTTTTGGTAAGACAGTACCAGTCGTATTCAGATTGGGGTAAAGGTGTCAAAATTTAAAATGCAGACTATCTCCGACTTACCATACAAAATGTGATTTAATCCGGAGATTATCCACGTGTAAGCACGCCAACTCTGATTACTACTGTAAGTAAGAGTTTATCTTCATATTTGCCAGTGATACTTCTGTGATTCCTGCATTAACCTTAGTTACCCTAGTACGTGGTCTGATTTTGAACTTATGTTACCGAAAGCGCCTTCAGAACTGTTTCGATTCGCGCCGACAGCTCTCAAAATCGCATCCCGTGAATGGTATGACGTCATAATTACGTCACTCAACGACTAACAGTGCTCACGTGTGTGCAACTGTCAGTGTCACATTTTGACATTCTTACAGCGCAATTTATAGTCTTTCGACCAAGTTGTTTTACAAACCGTTGTATGTCTCTCTGAGGTTAAGCTTAGAGGAATTTGTTATATTTTAGGTGAACTACTACAACTAATGTAATTTGTTCCATGACTGTTTTCTTTCAATTACGAACCGTTTGTGATGCTGGCAGCTTTGAGTGTGCGATCTGAATCGGGACGCTTTATTCACCGTCAGCACTGCAATTGTTTACAGCTCAAATCGGACTACGCACCTAGTATTGTCCCTTTTTACCCGACTGCGCAAGAAGGAGGGTTATGTTTTTTTAATTATTCTAATTCGATTTATTGCTATGACAACATAAAATTACAGGAAAAGGGTAACGCAAAAGTGAAATGAAAGTGTTACACTTTCATGTCCAGTGAACCAGTTCATGAAAATCTATGAGTGCAGCAGATGTCCATCTCTAGTGGATTGGTTATTCTAGTGCAATCACAGGACATAAAAAACTGCTATCATTGTATGGGTTCAGATGCTACAAGACATTTTCTTTAGCCAGAGCATCTGGCATCTGGGCAAATGCAAGAATTTAAATGTAAAATACATTAACCTTACCAGAACTGTACAGGATATTTGAACGTAATCTAACTTGTAAAGGAAACGCCATGGAAACGCCATTCACAGACACAGAATATAATATTGTTCACAAACATAGAGTATAAATATTATACTCCGATAACCTGTATTATCTTCTGTGATAGAGATCCACAACCTTGCATTCCGAAATGCGTACCTTGCAAATATCGCAGTGAAAGCGAATACAGTGAACACTTGTGGTCCGAATTTATTTCACTGCTTATAGCATCATCATATATGAAATTGGAACAAGTTTGAGCAGATATATAATGTGTGAGAGCCTAACCTAACTACCTCTAAAATGCCTTGTAATTATCGAGAGTGGTTATTTCAGGCCTAGAATTGTCTAACCAGACTAACAAACGGCGAAAAACCTTCGTTATTTCAGAACATAAATTCACGCGATCAGAGAACTACAGTTAAACACGCTTAATGACAGCTCGATGATAGCCATTTGACAGCGTACACGACACACTTGCTCTCAACCGTGAGCGCTTTGTACATACGACTTGTGTGCGGTCTAGAGTCACGTCCCTTATGTCAAAATGACGTTCACGGGAGTGAATATAAGCATTTCGGAACGGTCGTGAATTCTCCGCAATATACGCATTTCGAAATGCAGTACTACTACCGTCGACCAGTATGCGAACTGTTTCTATATTATTTGAGTAAATATTCTGTGCAAGTACCAGTATATATTCTGTGATCTGTATTGTCCACTGTCCACGACTGCACGCACTCCACAGAATTATAATCATTATATTATTTGATACTGGTCAATTAGTCTGTGATACTGGTATTTCTGCACTCCATGTCTCCATGCTCCAGGGATAACGAAACGAAAAGGAGAAGCAGCAGAACGACGAACAGCTCTCTAAACCGATACCGAGACATCGCCGGCACAGATACGCTAGCGCTTGGATGACGAGAGGATTTTCTGAGATTGCCAAAAAAACCGATCCGCAGCCCAGTGTGTATTTGTGCAAGAAGAGCACGATGATCAAGAGAATCTCGTCCGCGCCTCAAAAAATACTGTAATTCGTCAATACAATCTATTACGAATTCGGCGTTGAGCATGAACGGAATCAAAAACGATGTTTTTTTCCTAAGCGACCCTGACAGTTTGAACGACCTAAACCTCGCGAGTGGTGTTACCACCGCTGTTGCCATCCAAGAAAACCATGTAAAACCTTTCGTATTGAATTCTCAAGAGAGTACTGTGCACTATCACCTAGAGGAGCCTGACGAAAGCAACAGCGTCGGGTCTTCAGGCGCATTCATCATGCCCGATTTAGTGCATAGAAAATATGTGGTTGAAGTAGTTACAGAAGATTGCCATTTCATAGATGGTTATACCGAAGATGTCTGTAATGATGTACCCATAAAAAAATCTGGTAGCAAAGAACCTCATGTTTCTCAACATTTCTTTGCAACGCATGAAATTTCTTCTGCAATGGAATGTGAAAAGGTAATCTCTCTACCCAATTACTCAAGCCGTGAATATGTACTGTACACGGACTCTGGATTAGATAACAGTGATGCATTTGTTGACCAGAGCAATGTAAAGTCTTCTAAAATTTCTAATAAAAAGGCTTTTAACAAATCTTTAAAACAGTCATCTAAACTACAAAAAATTTCTCCATTACAATTCAAAAAACAGCTGGTTGACACATCGGATATTGTATGCCCTTTAATTTTGTTGCCACACAGCAAGCAACTTATGGAAATATCGTCTTGGAATTTTAACAAATCTTTAGTTACCTCACAGCGTCCTACTTGTAAGTTATTCAAAAAACATTATGAAAGAAACTGTATTTCAAATGAAGAGAAAAGTGAAATAGACTCTTCCGAATTGAAATTATTGCCTTTGGGTTATAAGCCTGAGATAGATCTTTCTAGCATCAAAAGAATCATAAGAAAGAGAAAGAACCCTCACATTTTGCAAGAACAAACTTCAAGTATATCAAAAAAATCACCGATGCAGGCAGTTGAGTATACTCGTGAAGAAACGCCAATGGAATATGTAGAAACTTTGCTGGGCAATCATAATGTGCATGACAATTGTTTCTTTTTTGAGGCTGATATTAGGGACTCTGAGGAGATTATAGTTGTACATGATGGACACGAAACTGCAGAGAGTACGGCTTACACACATCAGAACATTGATGTTTTATTGGCCGCTGCGGCAAAAAACAACTCAAAATCAATTGTAATTCGGCAACAGTCTGATCAGCCAATTTCTGTAACGCCAAATACAAACCGTAAAGAAATTGTTAAGGGAAATGGACAACTTATTATTGTTTGATAAATAAGAATACATTTTGTAATTAATTAATTAGTTAGTTGCAATGAATTCGTGAAAAAGAATGCACATTTATCTACATCTATCTCTTTATACAATCTAGATTGTTTT
Organism: Incurvaria masculella; assembly: GCA_946894095.1. NCBI lineage: Eukaryota > Metazoa > Arthropoda > Insecta > Lepidoptera > Incurvariidae > Incurvaria > Incurvaria masculella. The sequence continues at coordinate 12,549,423 of OX335647.2, forward strand.
TTTTTACATATAAATACCAGCCTCGAGAGCCCAGTGGCGTGACGACTTGCTATTCGATTAGATTGGTGACACACCTCTGAGCGCGGTTGGGTTCCGGATGGGTGATCATTTTCAATAACTAGGCTGGCCATGGTTCGGATTCCACGTAAAACTGTAGGTCCCCTTCCTTACTAGTTAATAGGGTTGGTACCATTGCATTTAATGAATGATGTTCGAAGCGGCAATGACAATTGTCCGTGTTTTCCATCCAGTTCAATGTAGCCGAGCAATATAAGGAAGGTCCTGGCATGGCACCTAGTTCCCATGTGGTGTGATAGGCTAATATCTGGCAGTCAGTTGGGTAATAGCCATCCAAATTAAAAAATACTTAATATTTTGTTCGCTACTTGGCCGGTGCAAATTGCCTAACTAAATCATATTATTAGGTTATTTATTTATTATATTTAAGGATATTTGGCCTCGGCTGTGGGCTACATGTGAGCAGGAAGGAAAAAGAAAATTGTTCAGTTGATTTTAGAGAAAGGTAGGAAAATTTTGTGTTTAGAACCTGAAAAATGTTGTAAATATAGATGTGTTGTAGTTCATAGGTTATAAGTTAAGAAAGATTGTGAACACATTAAATAAATGCACCAATTTGGGGGAAAGCGAATATGAAACAAAATCGAAATGATATTTGCTTGCTAAAGAAAATACTGGCAAAATGGAACACTTAATACCAAATGGCATTACCAGTATACCTTATGGATACAACGAAGGCATGTAAGGGAATAGGCCCTATTCCCCATAGAAAAATCTTTGCAAAGACAGGTTTACAAGTTCTACTACTGTCATCCAAGAAGGGAAGAGGCAAAAAGGCCAGAGACTTAAGTTAAAAATCATGGGAAAGTTGGGATAGGCGTGCTATTACACCTACGTTTTTTATTAGGCCTTCAAGCAGAAAGTCAGCTAAAATCATAAAAGGTTAAAACAGGTGAATGAGTTTGTGTATCCCTTGATGGAATGTGACATGGACATTGAACAAAGAAGTGCGAGTGCTGGAAACTGAGTGAAAGCTTATATATGAAAGCAAGACTTGGGTGTAGCAGAAGAGGCACAAATGTAAAATAAATGCAATCCTACAGGATAATTCGATAGTGAGTTTATAGGGAAAGTTCCACAATAGTTGTATTTGAGACCATTATCAACTAAAAAAAAATATATACACATTTTTTGGGAATAGACATATAAAGATGGAAAAACCATTGAGCGTTAAAAATATTTATTTGTGAAGCCAATTCTCAAATATATGTGTCATACAGTGATCTTAAAACTATAAATTTTTCTATTCATTTTTTTTCAACAATTCCAAAAAGGTGTACAAAAAATAAAAAATAAGGCATAATTTGCTGTAAAACATAATATTCTTGAGAAATGTTCATCGTATTGATATGAAACTAATATAAATGTATAGATTGTAATGTACTTTACTCAGATCAAAAAAGGATGAAGATGTACCATCTTGCGTGCCTTCTATGAGACCGGCTATCTCCAAGTTAATGTATTTCTCTGCCCAGAACACCACACACTGTACCCCTGCGCAAGCTCGGATTCGACCTGTATTCTATTATACGATCGGCCATATAAACATTGTCGCGAGGTGTACCTTACTTTTTCATTATGAGTGGAAATTATCACCATGGGTTTTGCCCATCCTCATCTGTATTAAAACCTTTTAATTGATCATTCCAAAATGACTTGTGTACATATGCATATAAATTGTCTTTTAAATAAAACATTGTAAACATACAGTAGTGAGGTTTCATTTCAATTTCGAAAATTCTTTACAAGGCTTAGGTAAATGTGAACTGCTACAGGATATTTGTGTGTGCAATCGGATGCCATTAACCAAATATTTTTTATATCACTTTCAGTGACTAAGCATAGGTTCTCAAACGTATTTCCTTTACCGCCCACTTTGAGAAATTACCATATCTTAAAAATGACAATCAGTAATTTATGAACTTTAGTTTAATTTTTTATTTATAGTGTTCCATATGAGTGTAATAACAGGGACCCACTGGTCAAATATTCGGGTCTTTAAATTTTGCGAAGGGTTAGACCTCAGAGCGTATTTATGGCATACGGATGTGAAACATAGACTCTGGCAGTCGCCGTTGTCCGCTGAAGTGGCAGTGCCGTTGAAATAACCGTGTAATACACTGGCGGCCATGGACAGGAAAACGGGAGTGTGGGAAGACCAGCCGCCAGGTGGGATGACGACATCAAGTGCGTTGGCGGAAAGCGGTGCTTCCATACCGCTGAGGGCCGGGAGGACTGGAGGAAAATTGGAGAGGATACGCCTCTCCAGCAGTGGACGCAAACATGCTGACTGACTTGACTTGATTATATGAGTGTACTATTCCTATTATTGTCTATTTATCCGCCACAGCTAGTGGCGAGCGAAGGTCAAATTGAAATCTTCAATTATAAAATCAGTAATATCATTGTTAACCGAGACTTCAATAATATTCAGGTCGTTAGCCGGGTGATCAAGTCTAAAGCCAACCCCACGGCGGACATTGTGAGAAGGCAATGGCTAATTTGTGTTTTTCTAATATTTCAAAGTACCTGGCATTTTTTAAGCCACGATAAATTATTTACAGAAGTATTCAGAGTGGGACTAACTTTAGTACGCGTGTTAAGGTCGGACTAAACAGGTTATTGTATGTTGTGTTATTCTGGTGCTTATCCCATACTAAGTTTTGACAGGGTCACTCTGAATGCGACTGTTATTCTTTACAATCAAACTGGGCAGGAATAAGAACGAAATAATCGATGTAGTACGTCTAGGTAGGTATTTATTTTAATTAATAGTACTTTCCTAACCGGTGAGGTATTCCTATGTAACATACTCGATCTATGACTACCAGTGTAGTTAGTCCCCTTTTCTTTAAGTTCCCTTCCCGAATAGCTTAGGTGGTAGGCTTGTACCTACCTGGCTTAGCAACATTGCATTGAATGAAAGATGGTCGAAGAGGTACTGGAAATGGTACCTGTTGATAACAGTTGGTATAGTGTTAGCTATCCATGTCCAGACTACGTGGACAGACTATGTCCAAAAAAAATGACTACGTGGTAGGATTAAACATAGCACCAGTCAATTTCATGGTCGAAGCGATCACAAGATTTTAAATGTTTTCCCTACAGTTCAGGAAAGGTATTTTGTACAAATATGAACTATACAGGTGTGGTTTTCTTAGACATCCTTGTCTAGTTCCATAAAAAATATGTTCTGAGATTGATCGATAATCAGGGGCCATCGGCAGAGAATAAGTAACAGTGCATGGATGTTTCACTCAAGGGAACGTTCGTAAACCATGTAAGGGATATTAGACCCTTCCCTTCCCCCTCGTGACCGGACATCATCTTGAGGCTAACGTTATTTATTTATTTATTATTATACAAACTTAACAGCTATTTATAGAGCAAGTCCACGAGTTTTGCTTGGGCCAAGTGATTAAACTCGGACGTGACCCACTCGCAAAAGAAATAGGCAGGCGTATTCAGCTGGCGTGGGCCACCTTCGGAAAACTTAGAGATGTCTTCCATGCTAAGAAAAATATATCAATTAGTTTAACCAATTATAAAGTTTCAGTTTGAAAATGTTGCTAACGTTGGGTACCTATTAGGCCTAGTACCTATGTTATGTTCATGTATGTGACGTGACATTCATAAAATCACATTTTACACAACGGTTCAATAAGCCTGCTATTTCTGATCAATGCTACTATCTGTTACGAGGCGGCCCCGGTGTCTGCAGATCTGCGCAAGCGATGTGGGCGAAAGCAGCAGTGCACTCCGTCGTTCGCTGAGCACGTTGCACTGCAGAAATTGATGATCAGTTAAGGTTTTCTTTACTTGCTCAGTACGTCGGGTGCTACAAAACGGACACCCCTAAACCCCCCCACATTACACCGCGTGAAGGTTTATCATGAGCGTTTTCGATGAGCGGATTCGGATAAATGAACTCAGTAAGCACCATTTTAAGGTGAATAATGCAGAATGCAAGTCCCTTGGCCGGTTTTTTGTAAATAAAACGAGAATGTTATGTATATATTGGTATAAATGACTTTATTTCAATTCATTTTCCTCAGACATAATTTATGGTGTTATTATTTACATATTACATTGCAAAAATATTCATTCTTTTACTTCTTATGTTAGTATTTTCCTTATTTCATAATATACACAACACTTAAAGTATATTATAACAATTCATGAGGAAATCTATTTAGGCATAATAGAAATAATATCCCAAATGGATGAAAAGAAAATAATAGAAACATAATGTACTATGTTAGCAGAATTGATATGTACAAATCTGATGAATGCAAAAATTCAATTATTGTAAAAAAATCTAAAATCAGAATGTTAGATCAACAATTTACGAACAAAGTGAGAGTAGAAAAATTACTAGGCAATTTAGAAGCATCTCTATATATAAAGATATACAAAATACTTTTAGCGGGAATGAGTTGGAGGGTGCATGCAGACGGCGGCACTGATTGGGATAAAATAAAGGAAGGACTAAAAGAAATTGCCCGAACCACTAACGCTGACTTTCAACAAAATCAATAAACTATTCATTCCAATTGCACCACCCTCCGTTGATTGCACACGCTAGATTTGTTTTGTCTTAACCACACACATTTGGGAAGACGGCCTTAAAGGCTCCTGAGATGGTCAAGTCGATTGAGTCAAGCATAGTAATTAATGTTTTGCTTGACACGACTGTTCTTGCTCATGACCCGCTTGTCAAGCAACCACAGAATAAGCAACTGAGTACATTTTTATTATTAAATTCTGTGGTCATTTGTAAAGCGCTTGTATGCCCTCTGGTCATGCATCTGAAAGCAATCATGGCAGACAAAACTTTTTCTGACAAAACCACTGAAATCAATAATAACAATGCGGCACAAAGAAACAAACAAAATAGCCGCAGAATACTATTATTACCTTCGATTTTTTTTCCTGCTTGATCAAGCAGCTTGAAGTGTGCTTCAAGCCTCACGTCAAGCAGACGTGCTTGCCTTAAGCGGCTTGGCCGTCTCAGAATACAAAAACAGGGTAGTACGTGTCGGGGGGCGACTAGCGGCGCGGTCCCCATACGGCGGAGTGGGCGGCGGCGGCGGCGGCGGCGGGGGGCGCATCAACCGGCGCGGGGGCGGGTCGCGAGGCGCCGGGGCCGCCGCGCATGGTGGGGAACTCCTGCGTGGAGGCGGTGTCCGGAGCGCGCTGCTCCCACGGCCCGCCCTTCACCACGAAGCCGGCGCGGGGCTCGCCCGTCTCGCTCAACGAAGGACCGAAATCACCTAGCGAGTGTGTGGCTCGTGGTGGTGGCTTGTCCATTATGTCTTGAAGCTAGAAATACATCAAAATTGAAGAAAATATTTTAACTTATTGTGCAAAGTCTATAGACTGATAGATGGTTTAGTAAACCTCTTATTTGAATCGAAGGTTTAAACCTGCGACCTTTGACATAACATGTACGTGCTACACGGTATCAGGGTATGCACCTTTATCGTTCATAACGGAGATTTGAGATTGTCACATTTATTCTTTGATTATGTTCCAGGCCATTTCAACCTTGTTTTCGAAATCGAGTTGACCAGTAATTGTAAAGCATGTATGAAAAGATGTATGCTGTGATCGATCAATCGTATGGCCCTCTATTGCCTCTGAATTGCCCCTCCTTGACAACGGCATGATAGTATGAGTGTATGTATATATCTTATACATACACACATACTCTACATATAAATTTATTTATATAAGTTTATTGCACTCAAAAAAACTCGGGCAAAAGGTACAACTTAATGCCGGAGGCATTTTCTACCAGTCTACCTTTGGGTATCCGATAAATGATCATCGCTTACGTATTCCTCGGCGAGGTTGAGTAGATAGTCCTTGGCGTCGAGCACATTGTCCTCGTCCCCACTGATGGTGACGATGTTGTCGTCGCCGCGCCGCGGGAACCGAATGTCCACCTTGTAGTCGTCCATTATCTTGCGCACATTCTTGCCTCGCATTCCGATGATGCGTCGATGCACGCGCGGGTCTATCTCCACCTCCTCGCGCGTTTGGTTGTCCTGGTTGACGAAAATCAAAATGTGTGTGAAAGCTTTATTTGGGGTTTTAAAGGGGTTTAAAAATTAAAGGTTTGCGCAGGCTTATTAACGCCAGGTGTCTATTATGCTTTTGTGGTAAGAACCTTGACAAAGAAAGGGCCGTATATTGAGTTAGGTCTTCCTAAGGGTTTTAAGATATCGTAACAAAGTATTACATTTATTGAGTCCATTAATGTGAGGGATTTTGTTCCATACAAATTTGTTCATAAAATGGGACCGAAAAGATCAAAATGGTAAGGCAAGTTTTTTTTTTTTTTAAAGACTACCGGCTAAGTGCAAGTTGGACTCGCACACGAAGGGTTCCATACCATCGTACAAGATGTAACACAAAAAATCACGTTTTTTGTATACGTTTGTATTTTTAATTTTTATTATTTTTTTATTTTGCCTATTTGTTGTTATAGCGGCAAAATAAATACACGCTCTGTGAAAATTTCAGCTGCCTATCTATTACGGTTCATGAGATACAGCCCTGTGACGGACAGACGGACGGACGGAAGGACAGCGGAGGCTTAGTAATAGGGTTCCGTTTTCACTCTTTGGGTACGGAACCCTAAAAATTCGTGTTTAAATGGCAAGGCCCCCAAAAGCAAATCAGACGTTACATGCATATGGGACATTTCACGTGAAGCGGACAGGGAAAAAAAAGTGAGGTTCTGAAAATCAACCACATTTGGCCCATTTGTACTTCTAGTAGGTATGAATGTGTACGCAAAATATTTTTTTTGTTTAGGGTATATTTACCAAATTATAGGTTTCAAAAGAATTGTCGTTGATTGGTACTACAATTTTAAGTAATGTAGATGAGTTATGTGACGCTTTGGACCTTTTGAAACCTCATGCTTACATTGCAGAGCAACAGGCGGTTTATTTTAAAACTCTTAAGGAGACTATCGATGAAGGTCAAATTCTCGTACAATGTGATTTTGCAGAAAAAAAAGTTTTATTGTCCAAGATGCTGCTCAATCCTTTCATTGGAATAATGCACAGGCAACGCTTCTAACGTCAGTTTTTTTCTACAGAGACAGTAATGAAGTAAAACACGGAAGCATTGTTATGATTTCTGACGACCTGAAGCATGACACACCCACCTTTTATGCTTTCCAAAAGCTACTACACAAGCATCTTTTAGAAAAATCGATAGTTGGATCAAAAATTATATACATAACTGACGGGGCTTCCCAACATTTTAAAAATAGATTTAACTTTGTGAATCTGTTTTATTACAAAGAAGATTTTAATGCAGATGCAGAGTTGCATTTTCATGCAACATCTCACGGAAAGGGGCCATGCGATGGTCTAGGGGGGAATCTGAAACGATTAGCTGCGCGTGCAAGTTTACAGTTACCTCCAAGTAAAGCAATTATAACACCAATGCGATTATATGAATGGGCAAAATCATCTTTAAAACAAGCCGCCATTTATTTCTGTTCTAAAGATGATATAGACCGTTAGAGAATTTTTTTGGAACCCCGGTTTGCGTCTACGGTCACCATTTCAGGAACCAAAAAGTTTCACAGCTTCATTCCAACAACCACTGGCCTTCTTGTAAAGAGGACCAGTTCTGCCATAGATTCCCATTGTAAAATTGTTAAAATTACAAAATAAACAGTTCTTGTGTTGTACCAATGTTGTTTTATTATGTTTGAACTATTTTATCACAGTAATTTATACAAGCCATTTTATTTGATGCACACCAACCGATCTAAGCAAGTGCTACATATGACGCCCCTTGCGACGTGGGTGTATATTATTCAACGTATCTCCTAAACTAATAGAGATCCCATTTTAAATTTTCTAGTGTACTTTCATTATCATTTAAGCTATATTTTAAAAGAAAAAAATAATAAAAAAAATTGGTCGAAGTGACTGTAATTCTGGTTTGAAAAGTTTACTTCCGGTTTTGGCCATTAATTTTTAAATTTTTTTTTACTGTCAAAAAGAACAGTATATTTTTAATATGTATCGCTATGTAAAATATTTTATAGTAGATTTGTTATATTCGAAAAATTACTTTCGAAAAATAGTAGTACAAATCAACGACAATTCTTTTGAATCCTATAACTTGGTAAATATACACTATACAAAAAAAAATATTTTGCGTACACATTCATACCTACTAGAAGTACAAATGGGCCGAATGTGGTCGATTTTCAGAACCTCACTTTTTTTTCCCTGTCCGCTTCACGTGAAATGTCCATGTATAAGGTTTCTACAGTTCCATCACACCTCTGATGATACGAGGGGAAACATAAACAGACACAATGAAAGAGTGCAAATAACTCATTCAAAATGTAGATAGATAGAGAATATTAAGATAAAATAAGTACATAAAATAAAAACATCAGTTCAGTAGATAAATAAACATGATATCTGCAGCTAAAAGAAAAGCAAGCTTCACCAGCCTAATTATCATACAAATAAGAAGATAATAAATAGATAATTCAATGCAACAAATTAAATGTTCTCAATAATAAATGTTTAATTCCCCTGATAACCCATTCAATCTTATACATCTTATGTGGAATGCAGAAATAACATAGGACACCGAAGTTAATATTAACGTGTTTCATAACTACAGGTAGAGGGAGAAGTGTAAATAAAAAACAATTCAAATAAAGCAGAGGACTCACGAGTTGGTGCACGATGGCCAAGATGGCCTCCTTCGCCGCCTGCGCCTTGTCCTCGTAGCCCTGCACCGTGATGATGTCGTCGTCCGGCTCGCCGCGCTTCGGCAGGTTTATCTGCACGCCAAAGTCCGTGCGGATCTTGGTGATCACGGCGCCACCCTTGCCGATGACCAGCGGGTGGTACTCGGGGTCCACTTGGAACTTGAGCTCGAACGACCTGGATATTTAATTACTGCTACAGATACAGGGTACCTTTTTCTTAACACGTGAAAGCAGGTTAGGGTGAATACTGATCCATTTGTTGTTACAATCTATGGAGTTGTTGAATATTGAGGCTCTGAGCCTTTTTTTTATGTTGGAACAGGTTCTACGTGGTTTTGAACCGAAAATCCATACTAATATTTCAAATTCAAAAGTTAGTTTCTCTGTCTGTCTGCTAAATCCTCGCGGGTGACAAAAAATGATTCAGATGGAAGGCAGATTTAATATATAATTCAAAACTAAGAAAAAGTCACGGGTTTCCCAAAAACACTGTTACGAGCGGCAACACGTACCGCAGCTAGTGAATTATATGAAACATTGGAATTGTTATTATTATTATTTGGTTTATAACACTAGCAGCTATAAGCTTATGCATGCATATCAGGTTTTAGAATTACTGAGTGCACTTGTTTTTTTTGTTGATGTGTTTTTGAAATTATGTAAAAGGCTGTACCTCAGCAACCTATCCTCCTTCTCTTTCTCCATGTCCCCAATGCTGTCGACCAAAGCTTCCTTAGCCTTCTCAACGTTAGTCGGTGTGCCTGTCACCTAAAAAATTAAGACAATTACATTAGTAATCACATTTTTTCCCCCTAGAAACAATCTTGCCCTAGTAACCAAAGTAAACCTAGCCTTTGCGCTGATGAACGTTAGCATCAGAATGAATGCCACTGTTATGCGCCTCAAAGGTTTTTTCAAGGATTTTACAGTATGAAATATTATGAGCAATGTTGTCTTTTGTAGAGCAATTAGGCTGTGAAGGTTGCGCAACCTCTGGTTGGTAGGGGTGGTGAAGCTGTGACACGGGGAACTAAGAATCTAGTTGAAGAAAACAATTCAAGTAAACCTATTTACCTTGACGATGTCGCTGGTGTCGTCGTTGGGCGGCAGCAGGATGTGAACGTCGTACTGCTGCATCAGGTCGCGCCGCTTTTGTCCCGCCAGCTGTCGGTGAAGCTCGTTGGGAACTTCCACCTCCAAGGTGATCGGCACCTGGTGGGGACACCAACAGACACCTTAATTCCCTATTCCGTGCCATTATTCATTGGATCCACTTACACAGGATGTTAACGGAGGTCCTTTAGTTAACCAGGTATTCCTAGGAACAACATTACAAAATGTATAGATTGTTGTAGGGCTTAAAAAAATTCGCTCTTACATAAAATATTTTACTGTCACACAATAAACAGTGGGACTTCACTACGATTGTGAAGTATTTAGTGTGGTATAAAGTATTTTCTAGGAGCCAGTAGTGTAAGCTAGTGCAAAATTTTCCATAATCCAACTCTCGTCAGATTTGTTTTGGAACCTTGATCACCAATGTGAATGACTTTCTGAATTCATGCTGCCATGTAGCAACAAATAATATTTTCACTTTTCAGATCATTCTGAAGTGCTGTTTCATAGCCAGCGAAATTTGAAATTGTTCTTATGTGAGAGACGGAGAGTCCAAATATATTTCTCCTCCGTGATCATACTTTAGACTAACAAATACTCTCTTTTTTATGATCATTAATTGGATACGTCAATACGAATATCTAAGCACAGCAATTCATCTATTTTTACACATTAAATCTGAATCAACAGGCAATTTGTTTTTATGACTTACAAATTGTATGCCTATTTGGCAGTGAGGGGGAATTACCTGTTCCAGCAGAGCCTTTTTAGCAGCCTCACAGTTCTCCGGGCGGCCGGTGATCCGGATGATATCGGAGTCTCGTGGGACATCCGACTCTCCGTTAGTGAGCGGCACGTCACAGCCCTATGATCATTACAAATCTATTCAAAGATGTGTACAGTAGAAAATATTTGTTCTTATAGACTGATTCCTGGGGTTGATTGTAGCATATAACGTGCAGCAGACAATCTCAGATTATTACATTTGCCAATAGCTGGTTATAGATGGTTTGTCATCTTAAGCCTGGTTTTCACCAAGTTGTGATTTATTTTAATCAACACTTAAGGTGGCCCAACCCGCTCATCTCCCCATACAAAAGGGGAAAGAAGATCACGCCTATATTTCTAGTCAGAGATCCAAAATTTTGCTCAAAATAGTTTTATGTGATTGAACTAGATGTCTGATGACCATTGGCATTGTAAAATTGTGTTTGGTTTCCAAGTTATAACGTCCGAAAGTTCGGATTTTTCGCGCGTTTTATACAATAACTTTGGAGGTGGATTACGCAATGATAAAGTAAGATCATCTTAAAAATATTAGTCATCAGACATAGCTTATTTAAGCAAGATTTAGAATCTATTTGGTTTTTGTTAGATTTTTGACTACAGCGGTCGTGGTTTACTTTTAGCTATAAGTCGTTTTGAAATTAAAATTTTCGTAAATCTTAACAAATCATACACTATGCACATTGTCTTTTTTGTGGACAGGTTGCATCTTCCTCATCACGGAGCCTGTCTTATTCTTAGAAACAGAGATGGTCCCAGAGCGCAACAGCACGGTTTTGTACCGTGCCCGCAAATGAGATGAGGCCGCCGGGTTGGGCCACCTTAAAGGGCCTTTCTTACTAAAGTGCCGATTATCTTGTACTAGTATCGATTGCGAGATGATATGAAACGCCCTTTCATGTGAGGATTAAGCAAATCAATACTTGGTGGAAGAGACAAATTAGTAAGCTCACAAAGATGTCAGTAAAGTCTCGTTTAACCATAGAAATAGCAAAGTAAATCTGACATACGCCCGTTTGCACCACCTCCAGCTGTAACAATCTCAAGGTTACTTTTCGGTTACACCGTGTAAATATGCAATGTAACCGAAAGTTTCTTTTCGGATTTCAGTTAATTGGAGGTGGTGAAAACAGGGGTTATTAAATGGAAAACAATATAAGTCAACTATTTCCAAGCAAGCTATTGCTGTTTGAACTAAATAAACTAAAATTAAAGTAATACCTCGCTCATGTCCCGCTCTGGGAACTTGATCTGCACATCGTGCTCTGCCGTGATGTCCTTCACCTTGGCACCGCGGGCACCCATCACGGTGCGGTGGTGCTTTTGGGCGATCACACACTCGATCGTCACCTGCACCACAAGGTAACATCGGGGTTACTTACGAATCGGAACATTTGAGTACAAATATAGCAGGCTTAAAACAAGAATTTCCAGAGATATAATACAATTTGAAAATGTCATGCAGGTGTCAATGAGACTTTTTATTTGAGTACAACATGACTGAGGTGTGCCTGGAAATTCCAGAGATGTGACAATACAGCTTGAACATGACATGCAAGTTTTGCTGGTTTGACAACTATTTGTAGCCTCCCTTCTGTCAAACAAAACAAGTATGGACCCTGGACTTAGTGACAAACGCACGCGAGGGAAAGGCACCGTACCAGTTCCTAAAACGCGTACAGCATTTGCCCAAAAGTTCCATCCATTCCTAGGACCATACGTGTATAACAAAGTTAACAGAATTATAAATGTGAGCGGCACCTTGAATAATCATACTAAAAAAATAAAATCAAAGCATGGTTGTTAAGTTTAAACTATTCTGAAACAGAAAAAATGTTTGATATTCTTAGTTGATTATAATTAAAAATGGCTCGTGAACTTGTTGTACGCATACTAACTATATTTTGTATTCTTCTCTTTCTTTTTAAGTTTTTCTCTTTGTTTATTTGTTGATTGTGTCTTTAGCTTATTTTATTTTTTTGACTAACTTTAAATATTCTGTAAGATTTTTAGCTTACCACAAATGCCATTACACACTTTTATATAAGTACTGCCCCTTATGATACAGCACGTAAGGCTTGTTTAAGGGGCAAGGTCTGACTATATAGGTATTGACGGCAATAATGGATTTCGATACTTTTAAGTTTTAATTAAAAGTAAATATTTTTTAGTTTTAAGTACCTATATGTTATTGCACTCAAATTGTTATATGAATAAATATTTCAAAATTTCAAAAGATCTCGATGAGACCTTTAATTAGAGTACCACCATGAAGACTAGAAGGACACTAAGGCTGAGATAAATAGTCGTAACCGAAACTAAAACTAAAAAAGTAGTACTTTCTTACGTCACTTTGCCACATTTTGTATGGACGAAATGTCACTTCTGACACTAGTTAGTATTACTTTCGGTTAGTATTAGTTCCAGTTGCAACTATTCATCTGAGCCTAGGACTTGAGGATCTAGAGAGATGACATAAACCAGACTCTTGCTACTTGCATTGCAAAAGATGCAGTGTGATTATTTTTATGTTTGTATGTTGTATGTTGTAATAGGATCGTACGCAGTACGGTCGCATTCCAAAGTCCAGGAGCACATCGCAGAGCGATTGTTATGAAGTGCCCGCAATGCACCACATTCACGAAGGAATTTGGTGCCATGCCAGGACCTTCCCTTTATGAGCACGGCTACATTCAACTGGATGGAAAACACAGACAATTTTTCATTTCCGCTTCGACCATCTTTTCATCTAATGCGATGGTACTAACTCGGGCGGGCTCAAACTTTACCACCATTCGTAACGAAATGCACTTATCCAACTCAGAAAGAGAAAGAAAGCGGTGCATGAACAGGCCGAGGAGTTAAACCGAGACCCCTGATATGCTAGGCAACTCCCCGCACCACTAGGCTACATGTGGCTATAATTCCAGCGAGAAGTCGCCTACACGGAGCGGCACCGACCTTGGCCTCGAGGTCCTCGACGATCTGTGCGATGCGCAGCTTGGCCGCCTCGATGCACTCCTTGGGCCCCTTGAGCACGACGCGCTCGCTGGCGACGCCCTGCCGCGGGAAGCTGATCTGCACGGCGCCGCAGTCGTCGGCGATGCGCCGCAGCACGTCGCCGCGGCGCGCGACGAAGTGGCGGTGGTGGCGCGCCGGCACCGTCGTCTCGCCCTCCGCCACGTTGTCGATCTCCGCCACCGCCACCTGCAGCTGCTGCTTCGCCGACTCCACCTGCTCCTCGCGACCTAGTCCATTGTTTTTCAAGTTGAGCGTGGCATGTTGGGCGTACGCCGGACCGCACATAAGAGGTGCCCGACGGCGCCCATGGACTTACAAACTTTCGCATAGGCTGCGAAAACCACGCCTGACAGCCAAGTGCTTCTTCACGCAATGTTTGAAGGACCTTTATTGTACTTTGGGGGAAATACCTCAGCGTTCCATTCCATAGTTTACCGACCAAAGATGATCCAGAGATGTTTAACTTTGTTTGTTCGTTATGTTGCAAATTCATATGGGCCAGTTTTAATGATGCTCAACTTCAGTAAAATTTACTTTTCACTTCTTACTTAAAATTAACAAAAACAAAAATCATCACGGGTGCCATTTCTAGCTTCCGCCACCACCATTAGCACCAATATTCGATCTCGGTATAAACTACATAATAAAATAACAGGGCTATAATATGGTCATCCCACTGATCGTACCAAAAATTTTCAGCTCATGGTTGGTTGACCGCTACACCCTATGGAATAATAATGTTCAGTGTGAACATTCCAGCAAGATCATAACTGTATGTGCGAGCTCCATGGTTCGGAATTCATGAAAAACTATAGGTTTTGGTATCAACCTACTAAGAGGTAGGATTAAGCCCGCCCAGGTTGGCACCACTGCATTGGATGAAACTATGGTTGAAGCGGCAATGCACCGTGTCTTCCATCCAGTTCAGCGTAGCCACGCTTATAAGGGGAATATCCTGGCATGCCACCTAATTCCTCCAGGAATGTGGTGCATTGGGCTAATATCATGACGATAGTTGTGTGGTTTTAGATATCCATGACAGGTTGAAAAAATATTTGTACAAACACTAGATTAATGAAATAAGAAAATATAAATACTAAATAAAATTCTAGCTGCACAGTATTTTTTTTTGCCATTGAAACTAGGTAAGTAAACTCAGTACAAGTTACTTGTCAAAAGTTTCTGAATTGAGTTGCCCGTGCTCACCAATGATGAAGATCGACTCTTTGTCTTCGTCCTTCTCCGTGGGGAAAACGATCCGAGCCCCGGTCTGCTCACGAATCTTCTTAATGTTGGCACCGTTCTTGCCGATCAGGAATTTGTGGTGCTCGGGCTTGGCGCGCACGGTCGCCGTGTGGGAGGTCAGCTCGCGCTCCGACGCGTGCGCCAATAGTTGAGCCTCGGCCTTCTCGACATCTTCGATGGGCCCCCGGATTATAACCTTGTCACTTTCGCTGTCAGTAGACGGGAACTTAATTATGACACCACCGCAGTCCTCCATTATCGAAGTAATGAGCTTGCCACCGGTACCAATGAGAGAGTTGTAATATTTAGGAGCTATTTGAACTTCTTTCGTTACGACGTTAGCTTTTTCGTTGTGGATGGCCATGATTTTCTTGACGGCTTCCTCAACGTTCTCGCGCTTGCCGCGCACGGTGATCACGTCGCTGTCGTCGCCCTCCGCCGGCAGGTCGATGGTGGTCTGCGTCTCGTCTCGGATCTTGCGGAGGTTGGCGCCGCCCTTGCCGATGATGAACTTGTGGAACTGCTTAAAGATCGGCACCTCCATGATGAAGGAGGACTCCGCGATCTCCTTCACTACCCTCTGGAGGTACTTCTCGCACTTCTCGAGGTCCTCCTGGGGTCCCCGGAGCTTGACAGGCCCCCGCTTCTGACCCTGATCGGGTAGACTGATGAGGACGCGTTCGAACCTATCGCGGATCTCCTTGATTTTCTCTCCGCGGACGCCGATGAGGGACTTGATGTATTTGTGGTCGATGAACATCTCCTTGGTACGCTCGTTCTCCAGCTTGTTGACCATCTCGCGGAGCTCGCGCTCGGCGGAGGCGACGCCCTCGTGACTGCCCTCGATGCGAATAATGTTGGTGCCGTCATTCTCGATGATGTTGATAACAACGCCGGTGTCGTCCTTTAACCTATTGACTGAAACAGAAAAAAATATGTCAGGAATTTACAGAAAAATTAATAAACCCATTAACTTTTGCATTTTGGCATCAGACAACATTCATCGTGATATCCGTGACATTCTTGCATGACACTGAGAAAGTTATCATGTTTTCAAAATAATTGTAAAACATTCGGCTTTTTCGTTCCTTTACCCACTAAACAGCATTCAATTAAAAAGCTAGTAACCTTTTCGAAAAAACTATGTAGAACACTTTTTTTATGTAACTGAACATGGATACCTTCTAGCACACCTAATTTTATATTAGGCCAAAACACCGTCAGGTGCTATGCCAGGACCCACATTATATTGTTACATTAAACTGAATGGAAACATTTTACCTGGAATCTGAACCACATACAACTAATTAATAAATCGCCCCCTACGACATACCAAAATAAATTATTATTATTATTATGTATATACACTAGCAGCTTTAAGCTGATGTGTGTACTTCACGTGTTGAGTGCACTTTTTATCTCTTAATTGTATGGTATGTTAGGTATACTTTTAGTTTTGGAGTGGGAACCTTGCATATTTTTTTGTACCGAACGCACACAGCACAAAAGTACCTTCTAGATGGGAGGGTTAAGCCCCTTTGGGTAGGTACCATCATATTGGATAAAAAAAATGCAGTGAAAAATTGTCCGTGTTTTCCATCCAGTTCCCATGTAGCCGTGCCTATAAAGGGAAGTCCTGGCATGGCACCTAATTTCTTCGGGAATGCGGTTGCATTGGGCTAATATCATCGAAAGTGGTATGAGCCATCTATATCCAATAACATTAAAAAGTATCCTTGAAAATTCGTTAATAGTGTGTAGAGGTACGAACTGTTAGCGCCGCTCTTGCCGATGATATGCTTGTAGTACTTGGGGTCGACGGTGAGCTCGACGTAGGTGAGCGTCGCGAGCAGGTTACGCACGAAGCTGTCCAGCTCGAGCTGCGCGCGCTCCACCTCCTCCGGCGGCCCGTCGATCTTCACCTTGTCCTCCGAGTGCGTGATGTCCACGTGGATCTGCCGGCGAGAACGCTCGTCAAAGAAGCGGCTCACGCAAACATAACTTACTTGGAGAAGGACATCCAGCAGCAGAAACGGGTACAAAGAAAGTTAACCAAGATTCCTCTGGAACTAGCCTGAACTAGGTTAACCTGAACTAGGAAGAGAGACACAAACTCCTTAATCTCTATCTGCAAGCAACTTTAACTTGTCACTTAACCAACAACCGAATAACATAAAGCAAGTGAGCAGTTGCATTTAGACGCATAAGAAGAAGTTGCCTTTTAAAATAAAATAAAAAAGAAATAAGGGTCATGTACCACATTTATGGGATTCCACAAGCAATACCTTGGGATACACTTAGACAGATGCCTAACATGGCAGAAACACATATTTACTAAACGTAAGCAACTTCTACGAAAAATATACTGGTTATTAAATCGAAAATCGCTACTATCTTTAGAGTTCAAGCTGTTAACATACAAGTGCATACTTAAGCCAATATGGACTTATGGACTACAGTAACTTGGACGGATTGTTAAAGATAATATAAGAGCTAAAAAAAATTTGATTCCGATTCACGACTTTACTGCCTGCAAAAATGTTTCGACCAATTAAGAGTACAGGCAATCACTCAAGCTTACCTTGGAGTAGTCCTGGGTGATTTTCTTAATGTTTGATCCGTTCTTGCCGATAATGTACTTGTGTATCCAGGTGGGCGCGTCCACGGTCGCAGTCTTCACCGAGTTGGCCTTCTCGCACACCTTCGATAGAGCTGAAACAAGCACACCACGTGAATACACACAAATAACCTTCACAATAAACAAATAATGTGTTAGCTCACAGTACATTTGAGTTCTACCCGATTATTTCGTGAATAGAGAAAAATTAGGCTTCTTAATAGTATGTATCCTCCATCACAAGGTCATACAGGGCACATGTGTGGAGTTTCCATTTTCTGACCATTCTTTTTAAATGGTCATATATGGAAAACGCGCGCCCTGTACGGCCTTTTATTTGTAAATTCTCTTAGTGAGCTTCATTCATATCTTTAAGAAATAATGTGGTACCAAGTAAAATGGTCATAAAATAGAAACACTCCAAAACACTTCGGTCAAACTCTTCGGATTCAATGAACATAATGTCCCTGATTTCACATATTTTCAACCAGGTACTCAAAAATAAAATAATGCCAACTGTCAATGGTCATAAAATGGAAACGCCCCAGGAACAGCCCGTAGGCATGGCCTTGTGTGGGTATATTCTTTACCAGCTTAATTCATGTATGTAGGAAATAATTAGGTAGAGATACTTCTGCATAACTAAAAAGTACTGTGGGCTTAAATGCGAAAACCTTTATCGATGTTTCAAATTCTATGCGAATCCTGTCAACCTTTATCAATAATGTTGGTACTTGTTGTACACAATGTCTCTAATGCACTCATTAGAGACATTGTGTACACATTGTTGCTATATCTATGTCACCTTGAGAGCTTTTGCCCTCTAATCAACTTTCAAACAAATCAATCAAAATATGCAAACATTAATATATCAGCAGTGAATTCCGATAAACAATGAATAATTGCATTTGTTTTGAACTGTTACTGCAGCGTGCCATTACTGCTCCTGCACAGCTAATTAGTTCAACTGTACATATGTTTAATTGTTCGAGAACTAGGGTTCAATCCCCAGCATAACCAAGAATTGGTTTGGTGACATCAGGTTAAGGAAAACACAGGAATACACAAGCTCAAGTATCTAAGCTCCATATGTGTCATGGTAATCTGTTCACTCAGATGAATTCGAAAAACGATTCAGTATAGAAACATAAAATAGAATATCTCATACTTTCATTTTTATGCACACCGATCACCAATAACTTGCTCTTACACATACACATATACACATCATCACTCTTACAATACACATCACTACACACCTTTACACAACCCTGCTTATGTACCTTTTCATGCACACCCATACCCAACCAAGAATAATAGAATTCTAGTCTAAAATACTAAATCACACAAGTCAGCACATTTGACACTTTACTTCTCAGAGTCGATAGCGATTATTCGCTGTTTACATTAAAACAGTTGCTTCCTATCAGTTGCACCCTACTAAGCAGAATTAAATTCTTTTGTAGGTTGCACAGTGCAAATATGTAGAACTTTAAAGACTGAGTAGAAAAAAAGAAATGTACCTGTTCATGCTATATCTGTACAGTTACCTACTTACCTTGTGTGTGAAATAAATAAATAAATAAAATAAATAAATAAATGATTGCTTGAAAATATGTCTCATAAATAATAATCAGTTTATTTATAATCAAGACTTTCCTTTATTTGCCACGTAACATTACTTCACATAATTTGTTTCTTATAAGCGACCATAAAGGCTGGTTGCAACAATACAGTGTGCGTTTCAAAATCAAAAAGTTCAATTCACGGCTACAAAAAAAAAGGTTCCAAAATCTGTTAACCTTTGGAGCGCGAACGACGCAGCATCGGCGTCCTGTACCGCGCTCCCGAATCGAATAAAAATCTATATCTAAGACACTTGTCAAGGTATCTTCAAAATAATAACTGTTCCATGTAGCTAGATAGTGCCTCCATTTATTTACGTTACTTTTGTAGTAGTTTGGTTCAAATATAAAATAATAAAAATCATATAACATTGACTTTAGATTTTTTTTTAATATTTTGTGATGTTACTCGAGGTTTAGGGTAAAAAAGATAAAGTTATGAAACAAATTTGTTTTTTATTTCGTAGTTTATGATAGCTGCTATAACATTGTGTCAAAAACTAATGACCCCGCCATACAAAAAATAATAATAATTTGGTTCCAAACATCGCGAACAAAAGCGACACTTATTGTTTTTCAAAATAATATTTTAGAATTTATTATAAATTATTTACGATATTATCTCAGTTGAATTTATTTTAAATTTATTGAATAATGATGGAAGAATATTCACATAAAATTTTTGTAAAGAAAAAGTTTACATAACATTTTCAGTAAAGGAAAAACCCGAAAAATCTCTCTACATTACTAACAGTCTAATTAGAATCTAATCTAATTAGAATCGAGTTAGATTTTATATCATCATAAACTGTTATATATACACAATTTTTTTGTGTAAGATAATGTTATAATATGTAATCAAAAACATTTTATTTTGAACATTCAAATTCGGCTATAAAATTGCACTCAGCGCACTCATACATGCAAACGCTCCACTTGAACACACGTCGGTGAGCGCGCGCTCTATCTATAGATAGGTGGGCGCGCGCGTTCTATCTATATAGGTAGGCACTTACTCAGCGTGACGAGGTCGAAACTTGTTGCTGGAGTAGAAGCAGGCTTCCGTGACACGAAGCATTGGTGACATGGTCTTTGAAATAAAACACGTAAATATAAGTTCATAGAAATTTTGTAAAAGTGAAACCTAAAATGAATAGAAATTCGAATTAGCGACGGATGGTAAAAAAAAACACCTAATGATTATATCTGAAGTAGAGTTTGTGCGTTGTCTGTCCGTCCGTCTGTCAGACACCTCCTCCTATTATTGAAGTTACAAAATTTACAATGTATGACGAAAACAAGTTTTGACATGACAGGTAGGTAGATCAGGTCAGGCCATCTAGTTTGAGGGGTCGCATGATGAGTCTAAGACCAGAGTTTCCCAAGATATGACGAAAAAAATTTTTTGAAGTTGTTTGACATGCATGGCAAGTGCTCCCGTGCATGTCGCAAGTATATTTTAGGCATCTTTCGTGTCCACACACCACCCGTTAGCATGAGAACAGGTGCGACATGCACGGCAGAATTCGCCGAAATGTAATACAGCATGCACGGCAATTGACCCAGTGTGACTAGTAACCAAAAACCGGCCAAGTGCGAGCCGGACTCGCACACGAAGGGTTCCGTACCATCGTAAAAGATTTAACATAACAAAATCACGTTTTTTGTATGGGAGCCCCCTTTAATTTAAATTATTTTTCAATTTTACCTATTTGTTGTTATAGCGGCAAAATAAATACACACTCTGTGAAAATTTCAGCTGTCTATCTGTTACGGTTACTGAGATACAGCCATGTGACAGACGGACGGACGGACGGACAGCGGAGGATTAGTAATAGGGTTCCGTTTTCACCCTTTGGGTACGGAACCCTAACAAGAATACTATGTAACAGAAACAAATAGTACATATTTTTAATTCTATTCTATTACCAGATGCGTCTTGCCCTATGGAAATGTATGCAGATGATGCAATGGGATTACTTATTAGATATACCAAACGATTTCAAAGCAACAAAATTTGGTATTATAACTCCACGCTCACGAAGTTCCTGAGATCTCGACAAATGACTTGAATCACACTTGACCAACGGCCAGCGGGCGGCCGAGCGGCCGTGCGGCCGACACCAATACACTGACAATGTTTATACTACAAAATATGATTTTCTAGATTTTCGGTCTTTTTTCCATTTTTATGTAAGAAAACATATCAAGTGTGATACATCACCGGATTCTACACAAAATTTGCCACAATCCGGACTAATTACATTCAAGCAAACGTAATTTTTTGTAAACAAATTTTGTAAACAAATGTGATAAATCTTTGAAATCTGAACATGCCAAAAAACATTTGATTTTTTTGCTGCCTACAGAAATTGCAAAAACCTATAACCACTGCATTGATAGATAGCTGAATATATTACAATTTCATTGATATAAAAAAAATTACAATACTTACGTAATATTTTCGTCAATCATCCTTTTCAGCCGGCACAGAACCACGCGCGCAAACGTATCTCGGTCGACTGGCCAGCGAGACGAGCCGCGCGGATTTCAAAAAAATATTTTGTTTTACGAAGTTGCAGCTATTGGGTCGCGGTTTAGCCAATCAAAAGCGTCCTACACTCCTCTATCCATTTGAAAAAGCCAATCATAGACCAGTAAATCTATGACCACACAAAAAATCGCCAATCAGCGCAGATAGCGGGAGCGCGGCAGAGGACGCCTATGCGGCGTCGTTCGCGCTTTACGGGTTAATGTAGTTTTAGTTTTTATCAAAATCAACTCGAGACTCCTTTGAGTGTTTTTCGCTATTCCTTATATTTTCGGGTTTGGTCATGAGTGCTTACTTGAAAAAGTCACTCTGTATGTTTGCCTTTATCTGAAGCAATTGAATCAGCCACAATACCATTTCGTGAAATCGTCCCGAACGGTTCGTCCTAAAATAACGAGTTGCAAAAATCAACATTGAGTTGGTTTGTCTAGTTCTATCCAATAAACATGATTTTAACAAAAAAAGATGGTTAAAATCACAGTCAGTCAGCGTGTTTGCGTCCACTGCTGGACATACGCCTCTCCATTTTTTCTCCAGTCCTCCCGGCCCTCAGCGGTACGGAACCACTGCTTTCCGCCGATGCACTTGATGTCGTCGTCCCACCTGGCGGGTGGTCTTCCCACAATGCGTTTTCCTGTCCACGGCCGCCAGTGCAGGACACGGTTACTCCAACGGTCGTCGTCTCTTCGGCTGACGTGACCAGCCCACTGCCATTTGAGCTTAGCCACCCGGTGTCCAATATCGACTACTTAATATAACAACTACTGTAATTATATTAGTCCAACAAGCCTGAAGGAATTAGTTGCCATATTCAGAAGGAATAAGTTGCCATGGCCTGCCATTAATGAGCGCTACATTGAACTGGCTGGGAAACAGAAAAATGTTCTTTGCCGCTTCGACAATCTTTTCATTCAATGCAATGTTATCAAACCCGCTATCATACTTACATGGATTCCAAACCATGGAATACGAGGCGAATTACATTTATTCAACTCAGAAAGAGAAAGAAAGCGGTGTATGAACAGGGTGGAGACTGACCGAGGCCGAGCTTGCCGTGGGGCCCGCGCAGCGTGACGGTACCGGTGGGGGAGTCTGGCGGGGGCATCTCCACGTAGACGCCTGTCTCCTTGAGGATCTCCTGGATGGTGGTGCCGCGCGCGCCGATCACGTACTTGTGCTGCGACTTCGGCACCTCCACGCGAACCGTCGAACACTTCTTTTGCTGCAGACCACACGTCGAGATCAGTGATAATGTTTATTGGGAGAACCTCCCAATACTTTTATTTAATTTGATATTTTGTATGTATTATAGATGTATAGGACATGACCGATATCTCATTCAGTTGAAGTTATAAAACATTTGCATAGAAGCATTCATTTGAAGCATCTGATTGCAGTGCTTTAATGTAGGTGTTGTATTACATCTATTGTTTTTAATTAATTCCACCCACCAAGTTAACAAAATTAAAATGTACAAATAATTAGACCTATAGCTTTTATTCAGCTAAGCACATTTCCACATTGAGGAAAATATATATTAAAAAATGTACATTATGTAATTCAATGAAGTTGTCCAATACCTGTGTAAAGCTAAACCCTTGAAGGCACTATATAACCGAGTTGTCGGCTCTTGAAACAAGCTTCATACTAAGTGATCTTATTTTTGGGAACTCGGTGAATATGTTTAAAAATATACTCGATATTTATATAAAACACAATAAACTTAAAAAGTATTGTGATATAGACACATCAGCGAAAGCTGCTAGTCTCTCAAAAATAGATAATAATACTTATGCATATAGTACAGTTTTTTAATGTAACAGATAATTTACTAAGGATCGATTTTTTAATAGACTGATAAATCAGTTGTGCACTGTTCAACAAACAAATTTACTTCACTGTTTATCCATCCAATAAGGTTAAATCATAGTCAATCATCAGTCATTAATATTCAGATAGTCAGACCACTTCAAGAGATTCATAAAAGTGAGAGACAAGTATATGGGTAAGCTCAGTGGATAACATTTGACATTTCTGAACTAATTTGTATTGAATTCGTATCATATAGCTTGCAAATAACTTAAAATTTTAAAATTTATTTATTGATTTATTCGTTGTCGGTTCCCTTCTTTACTTACTGCTAGTCTGGATTTGTAACAAATAATTCATTGGAATGCATTTCATAACCAATAATATTAGCCTCTGGTAAATAACACAAAAAGATACATGAAATTATTCATTATAAATCTATAAAACTTTGACATGCACAAATGTGTAAACAAATATGTTTACTAAAGCCATTTTGGCAAAGTTTAACATTGTCTATTTGACAGAACAAGGGACAGATTAATTTATTATCCAGATAGTAGATATATTCCTCTGATAATCACTATCAGTCTGTTGAAAAACATTAATGTGTACTATCGGCCTGTACTATCTGATTGTATATCTCAGGATTAAAAAATCGGCAATCAGGTAAATATTTTACAAACCACTTCTACTTTTGAATCCTTCTTGTAGTTCTTACTTTATTAATGAAAAAAATATTAATTTAAATCCAAAATTACAATCCATATCATAATATTGTAATGCTTCTGCGAAGAAATGAATTTTAGGCATACTTAGAAGACCATATTTTCATGTATCGCAGCAACAAACGTACAGTGTAGGCGCTAATTAATGCAATTGATTACCGCAGAATTACAGGATTGAAATTTCGAATTTGACTAAAATAATTTAAGGATCTGTTCAGCTAATGAAGTTATGACTAGACTGCAGCATGTAAATTATACTAATCACCTAGACAAAACATTAGTGTAATGGCTGACCGATTGACAATTGATCACTTACCATTTCATTGAATATTTCTGTAATGGCAGCCTTTGCGGCGAGCACGCCGTTCTTCTCGCCGGCAATGACGATCTCGTCGCTCTGTGTGGACGAGGGCGGGATGTGGACGCGCGCGCCGGTCTCCGCCATGAGAGCGGCCACTCGCTCTCCGCTGGGGCCCACGATAAACGGGTGATAGATCTTGGGCACCGTCACACGCTCCAGAGCCTTGCGAGACTGTCCAAACAATATTTGAAAGTCGTTCATTATTGATGAATAATACAAAAATCCCGCAAGTTCTTTAGACGAACCTAGCAGGTGGATCGGCTCTAAAGACTACGAGGAAACAAAGAACAAATTTTATACATTGAATCAAAACGAATAAATATTTTTGCTATTTGGAGATTCTGGAGACTAAAATGACCAAACCCATAAAAAATCGCAGTTTCCATACATTTAATTTACATGACTTCGACAAATTGTATGGAAACAGTGATAATTTTTTTGATATTTTGGGTTTTTCTTTTTTTCAGTGCTTATTTTTGTCTCCAGAATATCCCCTTGCTCATTTAAAAGAGCACCCTGTATATAAACGTTATTGTGTAGTGACTCATTTGCCAAGTTGAACCGGGTCTTTCACAATGGCGCCTATAGTTGAGTAATTTCTGTTTTGATATTATGAAGTAATCTATTATTACTTCAAAAGTCTTAGTTGCCGCCTGAAAATTCTTGCAGATACGCCACACAAACTTTAATGCTGTCGCAAATATTGTTATGTTAGTGAATACCAGCTTTATGTTATGTAGTACCGTGAGTTGTTAAAATTATAAACTGGAAGTAACGCAGAGATCAATGACCGTATCTTGTGCTGCTAGAGAGATAGTTAATGGATTAATTAAATTATCCGTGAATTTAATGGATTAATGTGGTAAGCTATAATAAGCCAAGCATGAAATTAACGTCGCTTCGATTAAACTCTTTTGTGCATTTTTGTTGATCTCAAAAAATATTTAAGTCCATTGCTAAAGACAACAGAGAATTTAAGTAATCATTTAGTCTGTAACAGATCAAATTAACAAAAACGCATGAAACAAAAAAAAAATTAACTACTGACACAAACAATAAAATTGTGATAACATTCATTAAGAAATTAGAAAGTTTGCTGAAAAACAAACACATGTTTATTTTACATTATTAATTTAATTAAATATATGTTGAAATAGAACCCAGAAAAAGTTATGCATCCACTGCAGGCAGTGCATGTTACATTATGGGCATTTACAGATAGATTGGACACTAAAATTTCTCTCAATAAGAAATATGACAACATTATAAAATTACAATTTGGTTTTAAACCTTTCCATTCATTGCTAGTGGGTAGTTCTAGCAAAACGACTGCACTATTTTCGCTCCTCAGTGTTTTTGGAATATTTTATCTATAAAGTCTAAAAACAATCTTGAATAGTGTTTGGTTGTGTTCCCCACTACTGTTTACACCTGTGGAGGTGTGGGCAAAGTAAGGGAGTGAGCACAGCTAGGGATATTGGACCCTAATGTGTAGTGAGTGAAGTGGCCAACTACCCTCATCCAAACATGAGTGAAAATGTGGATTGCGGTGAAACTGGTGGAGAGTCCGACTCGGATGTTGGGGATCTGGTGGACGTTCCAGTCGAAAATATTGTCACGGAACAGCTGGAGTGGGATGACATGGCAATCATCGTCGAAGCGCGTGAAAAAAGAGCCCGACAGGACTCTGAGGAAGAGGATGGTGGTGATTTTGAGTTGGTGAGATCAAATAAACCTAAGAGAGTCAACCGAATGAACTCCACGGAAGCACCTCAAGGTAAGCTTGAAGTTTATTTATCGAGTAAATCGAAACTTCCTAAGCAGATCGGATTAGCTAAACTGCTTCAAAACATTCCGGGTGTCTCAAAAATTAAGTACCTAACGCAGTGGAAAGCGATCGTTTATTTTGATACGCAGGAAGGTGTCCGGAGGATTCTAGAGACAGAAGCATTGGTAAAACAAGGAATTTCATGCTCCCGAACGACCGAGGTACAGAACTCGTATGGTACCGTGAGGAACATAGATATGGACATAGAGGATAAGGATTTAATGGAGATTTTCAAGAGTGATCAGGGCGAAATAGTTTCAATTAAAAGGCTGAATATGAGAACGGAGCCTGGAAAATGGGTGAAATCAGAAGCAGTGAGGGTGTGTTTCCGGGGGCCGCGCTTGCCTCCGTACATCGTTGTGTACGGAACAAGGTGTAGCGTGGAGCCCTTCGTGTTCTCGGTGACCCAGTTTGGACATACCGTAAAAGTATGTCCATCTAACACAAAGACGTGCCCAAAATGTGGGGGAAAACATGAAATCTGTGTTGCGACGGAGTTTAAATGTGTCAACTGTAAGGGTGAACATATGGCACTCGACAAAAGTTGCCCCTTATTCCTGAAAGAGAAGCAACTTCGTCAGATTATGTCACACAACAATGTTACATATAAAACGGCAATACAAATGTATATTTCGCAAAGTACACCAGAAGTAGCACCGACAACTAGTGAAGTTGTACCAGACCAACAGCAGCCCGCACAACCTGCAAGCGTCCCTTTTCCCTCTCTGTCGAGGTCGTATGCCGCCGCATGCGCCTCAGAGAGGCCAAAAGAAGATGCCTTGCGGAAGACTGCGTCTTCGAGCCACCCTTACGAGACCTTTTCTCCACCAGCAAGACCCCGACGTTCAGACTTTGGAAGGAAATCCCCAAGCCCACAGCGTATACAAGCACAAAATATGCCGACAACCAGCAAGCAACCAACACAGAATGAGGAAACCATACCAGTCTATGCCTCACGCGACACAGAAGGAGAGAGCCCAAGTGCACTGCGAGAAATATTCGATCGTCTGAAAGATATTGCGGGAAGTGATGGACAGAGCTGGGGAGACAAAATTACTAGAATGGCACAACTAATTATGAGTGAAATTATAAATTTTCTTAAAAAACTAATATTGGAAAGCTCGCTCGGAATATTCTTAAAATAATGGCTGCTAAAAATATTAATATAATTCAATGGAACGCCCGAAGTTTAATGCCAAAGAAACTGGACCTAGAAAGTTTGCTCAACCAATTAAAAGTTCATGTGTGTCTTATATCAGAGTCCTGGCTTAACAAAAATACGCAGATGAAATTTAGTGGATATAACATTGCCAGGCGTGATAGGGAAGATGGTTACGGAGGAGTCTGTATCATGACGCACAAGTCCATAAAATTTAGGAGTCTGCCAATACAAAACCAGAACCAAAGCATCGAAGTGATAGGTGTCGAGGTATTGAACTGCCCTCCGATACAAAACATAATAGCAATTTATTGCTCTCCATCAGTACGCACCTCACAGGAAGACTGGGATCATCTTTTTGCTCAGTTTGATCAAAAAACTGTCATCGGAGGAGACTTTAATGGACACCACAATCACTGGTCCAGCAAAATAGACACAAGAGGGGAATACATTTTTAATGCATGCATGGACAATAATCTTATTGTACTGAATGATGGTAGCCACACCAGAGTAAAATTAAGAAGTAATATTCTGCAAGAAACTTCCCCGGATATCACATTTTGCACACCAGATATCTCCCTCATAAGCAGCTGGAAAACGACTCAAGAAAATTTAGGCAGTGATCACATTGTAATTCAACTTCGCTTTGGGATTGACAACATCGTGATCAGAAAGAAAAAAAGGAATATGAAGTTAGCTGATTGGCACAAATTTCGGGAAAAATTAGACTTTAGCTTTGGAACCTTCAAACGCCCAGAAAATGTTCAAAAGGCTTATGATTCCTTTGTCAAACATCTCGACACAGCCGCAGAGGAATGTATCCCATGGATACATATTAACCCTAATGCACAAGAGATATTTCAACCCAAACCATGGTGGACCATGACCATATCTAAAGCCATAGATAGCAGAGAGAAGACTAGCGCTGTCACAATTTAGGAGAACTGGTACTCCGCAAGCTTACAATGTTTTGCATAATAGGATAACTAATGCAAGAAAAGAAACAAGAAAAGCTAGAGACAAGGGTTGGAACGATTTTTGCAATAGCGTAAACAGTCAGACATCATCAGCAGATATGTGGCGCAAGATGAGGTGGATGAAGGGCATCCGTCAAAGCAGCACAAACATCGAACGCAAAAAAGCCGAAGAACTCCTTTGCAACCTGGCCCCCGATACTGCTGAAGAACCACCGATTTCTTTTGCACATTTTGGACAAAGCATTCTGGACGCCGCATTCACAGAAGATGAATTGGAGAGTACTTTGAAACCAAAGGACACAGCCCCAGGCATTGACGGTATTACTTATTCCATGCTGAGAAACATGCCGCCATCTGGTAAGGTCGTATTGCTTCAATTATTTAACCTAATCTTTTCTACTGGAATTGTGCCCTTGCAATGGAGGAACATTAGAGTGATCGTCATCCCTAAACCTGGTAGGGACCCAGCTCTAACATCATCCTTTCGGCCGATCTCTCTAATGTCTTGTCCCTCCAAATTATTCAATGCGATGATTTCTAAAAGGCTAGAGTGGTTTGCAGAACATAATAATTTAATAAGTAATTCCACACATGGCTTTCGACGAGGACAATCTTGTCTAGATAATCTGTCTCGACTAGTGACTACTATTCATCTAGGACAAGATAAAAATGAACCCACTCTAGCCTGTTTTGTTGATATTGATAATGCATATAATAATGTTAATTTAAATTCATTGATAAATTGCTTGAATGAATTTAAGTTTGGAAAACTGATGTGTCAATATATTTGGAGCTTTTTAAGAGTTCGATATCTTGAAATAGAGTCTGAAAATATTTGTGTAAAAAGAAAATGTAACAATGGCCTTGCCCAGGGGGACCCTATGTCTCCGATCCTATTTAATATTGTTACCATCTGTATTTGTAAACATATTGTCAATGTAGGTATAGCTCAATATGCAGACGATTTTATATTTTTTATCACCTCTCAAAAGTTGCAATTTGCAGCCGAAATTATAGAGCAGGCTCTCGAGACAATGTCATGTTTACTAAATGATATAGGATTAAGACTGTCTGAAACAAAAACTGAATGTTGTGTTTTTTCAAGGGGAATGCGGAGAAAACCAATTAAAATTACTATTGATGGAAAAGAGTTAGCACGCAACCCCAATGTTAGAGCTTTAGGATTATGGTTAGATCAAAGTTTAAATTGGAAAAATCATGTAAAAGAAAACATTGTAAGAACAGGAAAATATTTGGATATTCTTAAAGTACTAGCAGGGTCTTCATGGGGAATGCATCAAATACATTTAAGAAGGTTATATATTGCTCTTATACGTAGTCGTCTTGACTATGGATGCTTTCTGTATGGAAACTGTGCACAGTCAAACTTTAAAAAATTAACTGTACTACAGAACAGAGCTTTAAGAATAATTGGTGGTTATGTTAAAAGTACTCCAATTCATGTGATGGAGAGTGATTTGTGAATGCAACCACTACATGTTAGGTGCAATTATTTGGCAATGAAGTATTTGCTCAAGATTAAAGCGTGCACTAACCACCCTCTGAACATGTTATTGGAAAAGCTAACGTCAACTAAAGAATCCCAGTATTGGAATAACCGTAACTTTCCGATCTTGGCGTCAAACTTTGCAAAGTTAATGAACATTGATGTAGAAAACAGTCCTGTTCTGCCCATGTTTTCACTGGAAACATGGGTAACCAGAATTCCTATTAGAAATTGTGTCCATTTTAATTTAGAGTTTATTAATAAGACAAAAAAGAAGTTAAGCACCAATGTATTAAAAAATAAGACCAATATGATAATTGAAACCGTTTACAAAAACTACTATAAGTTATATACGGATGGATCTATTGATGTAAATGGAATAGGATCTTCTTGGTGGGATCCGTACGCTGATATTGGATTGGAAATGAAAATAGATGGCCAAATACCTATAATGGCAGCTGAGCTTACAGCAATTTCCGAAGCCCTTTCGTACAGCTTATCTCTAAAGGCACAAAATATAGTCATCATGACTGACTCGAAAAGTGCACTGCAACACTTGGTTAGCTGTACAATGGGGACTCGGGGACGGCCTATAGCGTACACAATTTTAAAAATATTGCTGGAACTTGTGTCAATCGGAAAAAATGTTAAATTTCAGTGGATTCCGTCCCATGTTGGCATAGAGGGCAATGAAAAAGCCGACGAGCTAGCAAAAAGAGCTACGGGTTCTAACATAGTTTACAAAACTAAGCCTTTCTTTACCGACTTTCTGCCGACAGCAAAACGAATATGTAGGCAGATGTGGAAAGAACACTTTGACAGGAATTTGGTACAAAACAATTGTGTCTGAACCGCTGTGTATCCCTTGGTTTAACATTGTCCAACTCCCTAGAGAAATAATAAAAATTGGCTTAAGACTTAGATCAGGACACACTCCGCTAAATAAAATGGGACATATGATGAAGAAACTGGACTCTCCAAATTGTTCTACTTGTGACAAACCAGAGGATCAATTTCACCTATTTACTGAGTGTGTTCTGAACGAGAGGCTTCGACTGAACCTTGAACGGATATTGTGCACGGATCGAATGAATTTATTTTTTAAAATACACGAAGCATTAGGAAGGCCCGGGTCAAGCGAGTTTAGGGAAATTATATATTTTTTCAAGCTGTCATTGGCTCTAAGAAGTAACTGATAGCTTGAAGAAAACTATATTCTTAAAGTCACTATGGGGCTGGCATAGTCGGTGACGGCTTAAGCCCCAAATAAACATCTAGACAAAAAAAAAAAAAACTTTCCATTTGCATTATTTCCAATTTTACATTCTTCAGTAATTTTATTACATCTCATTGTAATGAATTACGTAAATATCATCACACCTGTGCATACAGATGGAAGCGCAAATATATTTCCAAATGTGCCTTGCATAAAACACTTTGAACAGTGGCCTTGCAAATATATGGTACACATTGCTTTCTTTCGATTGCTCTTATCTTGAATCCAATTAGGTTTTGTTACAGTTCAGAGACAGTAAAATGATAAATTCATGCCATCTGATAAAATTATGCTCTCCCCACATCAGTTCATGGCAATGATTATGTATATATGGTAAGACTGCAGAAATAAGTTATACTTCATCATCGAAGCTCGCCACAATCAGTACGTACCTGTTCCTCGGAGCAGACTCTGATCTCGTGCTCGGCCTTCTCGATGCCCTCCTTGGTGCCCGAGATGGTGATCACCTCGCTCGTGTCGGCGATTCCCGGCACGTTAATCTTGGTCGCCGTCACCTTCTCCAAGTCCTTCAGCCGCTGCCCCTGCCTGCCCAGGATCCAGCGGTGGTGCTCCTTGGGGATCGCCACTTGCTTGCTTGCCTGCCAAATGGAAAGTAAAGTTAGAATACAACTTTATCTGGTTTTGTGCATTGGATCTCCTCATGGCTTTGGTCCCTTGGTGAGCCTTTAATCAGGAACCATCGATATATAAAAAAAAACATTTAGATCCGTTCTGAGCTTTCCCCTGCGTGTCACGTCAGGTACTCTAATTCGAACAATTAAGAGTACCTGAGCAGTCAGTTTCCATACACCCGTCACGGCGTTCGCGGGTGTTTGCCCATTGTATAGGTGCTGCTCTATGGTAGAAGAAAAGAAGAATTATGCTGTCGTTTGTAGTGTAAAAATATGAAAACGATTACGGGAAAGCGTCAAGAAGGAAGATGGAATCACATATCACAGGTTTTTTTATCAAAATTGTATCAAATGGCGATGTTATGGTGATATGTGTAGCAAGTATGGCGTACGGAGCGGTGTCGTTATCGTGATATCCACATTTAACGACAAAACTATCGGAAAAGCCGGTATCTCTTTCTAGCATACGTATATCCTATGAAGGACTTCACTATAGGTCTCTGTCAGTCATGCATTTGTGGTGTGACCGTACAATGGTTTTCTCTCAGACAAGTGCGCACCCTTTCTAGCATACATGATTTTCCTTTTTAGGTCCCTCTCGCTCTCATGCAACAGAATGGGACAGATATCTGAGTGATACCAGGTTATGAAAAAGATCTCTGAGATGAGGATTAATAGGAAAGTTGCAATTTGAATGTAACTGATTTGCGTAATGTTTTTTGTGTTAATTGAATGTTCAAATTTTATATTTGGTTACAAATAGTAATATGAGTATGTTATGAATAATTTAGATGGCAAAACGTTTGCTGATTAAAAAATATAACTGAGAGCGGAAAAATAAAAATTTCATGAAGGCAACACCATAGGCTAGAGGGGAAAACGAGTTGAAACGATCACTTGTATGATGTTTGACTCTGATGGCGCTTCTTGTTGTTTTTTTAGTTCAATGGCAGGAACATTTTTATGCGAAAATATTATATCTCTCATTAAGGCACAATTTTGCACTCACTTGAATATTCACTATATAACACATATGTACTTATGCAGTTATGCAAACCTAAATAATAAGTTTTCACATTTATAAAAGAATTCGGAAGTGCTGAAAAAAACCATCTAATTTGGAAAGTGAAAAAAAAAGTCATTATCTAATCTAGTAGAATTTAGCGAGTAATGGAGCTCCATTTCTCGCCTACTAATGGGGAAATGTCTAATGCGTTTAACAATAAATTCATTTAGCATCTGGATAGTGATGAAAATACGGATTTTCTAATTTCTGAGAACCGAATATTCAGTTTCAGGGTTCCTAGCTGTTGACCAATATTGACCTAGTTTTTTACCCATTAATGCTAAAGTCTCATATTGCCCAAATAGTGTTTTTTTTTACTATGTTTCCCTTCAACTTAAGTAATAAGTTTGATGTTTGGTGATTTGGACGTTTGATGTGGAATGGCAATTTATTTTCTTCTATGATAATGCATATCTCACTCAAATCAGCATCAATCTATAAGGCAATAAAAGTATTTTCAAAGCCACCTAGAAACAACTATTATTCATAATAATGTATTTAAATAATATTTATAATATTACTAGCAGCCTGTCCCGGCTTTGCACGGGCATAATGTCATTTAAAAAAATATTATTTTGACACAATGATACACAAATAAACCATTTTTACGTAGAGTTCCTACATTGAGATATTTGAAATAAAAAAAAAACTTAGATTTTATTATTACATGATTATTAGATATTAGAGAAATAATAAATTCAAAGTGCTATAGGGAGAACCGCGGCCTCCGAGGCACGCTCCCGCCGCCCCGGCCGGCCGGTACCGCCGCAACACTACATCCCGCAATTTTTAAATCTATAATATCTTCGAAAATATTCATTAAAATCATATGCTGTAAAGGGCCGTATAGATCTATATTAAATCAACAATGTATTTAAGGTATTTAATTGGATAAGGATTAATGCTGTATTGGTTAAAATCGCTTTGAAAATTAGCCATTATTTGTCGTAAAAAGTAAATGAGATAAAAATGTTATTGTGGGATATCCATAAGAGATAGATATATACCATCGCGGAGTTTTCTGTAGACCTTTTCAATGTATACAATACTTAGTATATTATTTTGATAAATCTCGTAGGGTTCAGCCTGCGTTTGCAATGTAAGTGGAAAAAAAATATTTTTTTACGACATCACATTGGAAACCTCAAAAATAACAGTATTTCTCCAATATTTAATGGATGTTATTATACATATAAACCTTATCATCACTCTATCTATTAAAAAAAACCGCATCAAAATCCGTTGCGTAGTTTAAAAGATTTAAGCGTACATAGGGGTATAGTGATATAGGGACAGAGAAAGTTTAATACTATGTAGTGATAATGTTCTGGAAAGCTCATCATTCAATCTAAAATGAAAAAAAAAAACACACTTACAATACGCTAAGAATGATCTAACTAGGATCATCTCGTTTTCGTAACCTGAAGCCCCACCGTACGCCGCTGGTATCAGATACTGTATCACACCTTTTAAGGTGAAGGAATTCTGTACACACTGTTTACATAATGTCTATTAAAATGAAGTTCAAGCAAATGTAAACCTGCATCTGGAAGTGTGCCAGTATCTTGCGTCGCGCTTCCAGCACC
The DNA here is from genome assembly GCA_946894095.1 of Incurvaria masculella. Lineage (NCBI taxonomy): Eukaryota > Metazoa > Arthropoda > Insecta > Lepidoptera > Incurvariidae > Incurvaria > Incurvaria masculella. Next base: position 12,584,149 of record OX335647.2, read on the forward strand.
GAGCTATGCTTGCCGGTGAGCAGGAAGGTGAGACTGCCATCCTTGCTGGTAGATATCTCAATATGTGCCCCGGTGTCCTTGGTGATGTTCTGGCAGGCCCTCAGGGACTCGCCTTCGCCGAACGTATTCGTGCTATCCAGTTTACGCTCTTCATATGGCACATGGAAAACCTTTAGAAAAGAAGGACTAAATATGTTTACACAGGCAAAAAATTCAATTCAGCTTCAATAATTTCTTGAATTAAATTATAATCTTTGTGTAATTATTTGTGAAAAAAAGGCAACACCAGTCACCAATTGTGTTTCAGGTCGACAGCCGAGGTCATAAATAAAACTGCAGGTCCTCTTACAAGGTGGTACGATTTATCGGAACCAGGTTGGTGCCATCGTAATAAATGAAAGATGGTCGAAATAGCAATGCAAATTTTCTGTATTTTCCATTCAGAGTAGTTAGTCCGAGTTCTCACCTAAATTGGCATTTACGAAACTTGAATGTTACGTAAAAACGTCAATACTAGTTTTACTATTTATTCTGCCGCTTTACTTCTTCAACCGGTCAAAATCAGACTTTCGATTTGTTTAAAAACGCAGAGTCCGTGTAAATGGCAAAGTCGACGTATTTACGGCGACGGTGAGTAAGCTGTGACTCTCAAGTAAACTCGGACTCGCAAATGTAAGGTCGCTTAACGCCTACACGCCCGCACAATTCCATTTCTCCATACATTTTAAAAAAGGTAGTCGATCAGTTTGGCGTTAATGCCAATTTAGGTGAAAAGTGGGACTAGGTGCTCAGTTCAATGTAACCATCCAGCATAAGGAGAAAGTCCTCACATAGCATCTAATAATATGATCACAGTAGGTGTGATATTAGAGCTATCCATGTCTTGCTCAATAAAAAAACTAAAGAAAAGCATAAAATATGATGGCGAAGAGTAATTGGCTTTTGCAGTAGAAACACGTTTAAGGTACCATATCAAAATGTTAACCTGATTTCAAATTACAGATAAACTAGACGGTTTACATGCACAAATACATCATTTCCATTAAAAAACAAGTTGAAAAATATGTATTGTAAAGTTGATGATAATAAATACCTATCTAAATTCACATAGGCGGCTCCTGCATGCGAGTGGACGAGTACCTGGGTGTGGAGTGAAGATCCTACGCGGAGTTTGTTGGGGACAGGCTGGGGGCTGCGCTGGACGGTGGGCTGCGAGTGCGGCAGCGCCGGGAACAGGTCGTCGTATGCGAACGCCGCGCCGCCCTCGTACACCACGCTGTTCAGGTCCTCGCCCACAGCCACGCCGAGCAAGGGCACCTCCCCGGTCCCCATCAACTCTCCGGCCATCATCGTTTGCTGATGCATCATTTTACTCTCCGTCGACTAATGTCCTTGTTCGTGCCAAGTCGTTGCAGTACAGCTGAAAAAAAAATATGTTTCTGAATTTTAAATGATGGTCCAATTGTACACTGCATAAACTAATCATACCTGCCTACCCAGGGTAAGGAACTTGCATGTACACACATTCTTGCAATCACATATGCACATAACGTGCTAGCCACTAGGGCATTCATACAGTTTCGGTTAGGGTTCTTCGTCGAAGGCTACTTTCATAAATGTGGACAGTATGTTTTATGTATAGTGCAGCTGCTATAGCATTGACGCAATCGTTCGATTAAGTTTCATTGTCTAAACATGAAACTTTGTTTGCTATGTTAATATGTTCAGATGTTTCACTACCTAAGACTTAGGCCGTAAATCGCTTCAAAATGCCAATCATGACACTTTCCGATAATGTTATCTAAATGTTACTGGTTATGACATAAAAATATGCCACTGATTATGGAATATCGTGAGTGTTATCATTTAGCAAGCCGCCAACTTTGTAGGTAGCTTCGATGTTGTGAGAATCTCATGTAGAAACCGGTAATCACACACAAAATAAATCAAGGAAAAAATTACTTGCTTCTCGATAAAGAATGTTAAGGTATTGTGAATGATGAATCAAGCTTTACTAAATTTTTAGATTGACACAGGTGATAAAATCTTAGAAATCAATTTGAAAAGTAGCTTCTGGTGTAAAGATTAAATAAAAAATCTACAATAAATAATTATTTGTGAGGAATTTGTTTCATTCCAATATGTGTCCTGAAAGGCAGATGTGCTACGGCATACCCAGGCCACTCTAAAAAATTTGTATGCACGATCATGAAACCGGCCGCGCATTCTTTAGATCATGCACAAACTGCGTGCACAGGTGTGTATGTAATTTAAGTGCACACATTAATAAATGTTGTTTATATATCTTAACTTGTCTTGCCAAAAATGTATGATGATTTGCAGAATTAATTTATTTTTGAAAGGACATTGCAAAGTTAACATTTAAGTGTTATTGCATCAAACTACCATGGTTAAATTGGTTTGACTAAGGTGAAACCGAATTGATAAATTCCAGACCCTGTGTACTCATAGAAACGTCAGCAGATGCATCTAAAGTCTCAGTTATGCATTTACTGAAGTCATTACTATTTTCCCAATGGGAACGTTCGAGTTTTTTTTAAATTATAATCGATTACAGGTTATTCTTAGATTTTCTTCCACACCACTGTAGAGAGTTATTCTGAAGGATGAAATGAGGAAGTTGCCTGTTTGAACAATTCTCATACATTGTATAGAAGTCACATGAAATAGTATGCGTACAGATTTTTTTTTTATTGGATTTGAGAAAAAAAAATGGTTATGTGCTTATTTTGCCTCCACAATCCGCAGTGTTGTTACACACAACACTGCGGATTGTGGAGGCAAAATCAAGAGTAAGGAAAAACTTACGGAAACAAGTTGGTGTCTCCACACAAAATACTCATATGGTTCGTTTGACGGCTGCGACTAGATTTCGCCAATATACAAATTCGAATTTTTGCAATAAACAATATACGGTTAACTATCTCAAAAGCATAAAAATTGGCAATTCCAAAAAAAGGTTTTATTCCAGAAATCAAGAACTACATACATATTATCACTATCATGCAATAGATGCTAAAATATTTTATATCGATGTATTTATGAAACTAAATATAATGGTACGGGTAGTGGCACAATGTACCTAATTGAAAAAGAATGAAAGTAAGAAATGACGAACATTTCTATAATCGTAAATTGTTGAAATATCAGATAACAGATGACTCTAATTTTTCTGCTATTGAACTAATTGTTTAAGGATGTTCAGACCCATACAATGTTTTTTTTACACAGAACGCAAAAAGTATTGCACTTTAAGAACGGCCCGTAAGCTATGCTCCCTATACAAACGTAGTTTACTAATCATTTGGAAACCGCTGTTCCAATTAAATTGATATTTAATATCTAATATCAGGTAACAACTATCAGTGTCTGCATGCTTTTGTTTTTTTGAAAAATCCAAACCGAATGAAATGAAAGCAAAAAGAAAATCTTCATACGAATTTTGTTTTCTCTATGGTTTGACCCAGAATACATTTACCGAAAAAAACAAAGGCATGCAGACACAGATATTTGTAGCCTAATATTAGATACCAAATATCAAGTAAATTGGAACATTGGTTTTCAAATGATTAGTAAACTATGTTTGTATGGGAGGCGAAATTTTCAGGTGCTTACGGGCCGACCTTAAGGCACGAATTCGTCAAAAATATTAAATATAGCTATAGTAGTTGCAGCGAAAACATATTCACAATTTCAGGTTTAATGGTTTCGTTGTAATTGCCGATTAGAAGTTTTACACCGTTAGATGGCGCTGTTAAATAAAAATCGTATTTAAATAAATTGTAACAAAACCAATAATCCTGAAATTGTGAAATTGTTTTTGCTGCAAGTAATATGACTATGTTAAACTTTTATTATTAATTTGTGGCTTAAAGTGCGATACTTTTTGCGTTATGTGTGCAAACAACTTTATATGGGTCGGAACAGCCTTAACATCTATTTAGTTTGAATTATATCAATATTGTTTTAATGTTTTGTCTGTAACTTGGCGATCTGTGTAAACACAATGAGCCATTCGGATGAGTTTTGTGTTGTGCTTTTGTTAGCCGGAGGGATTCTTAGGAGTCTCTTTTCATATTTAATAATACATATAGAATTATATTAGCCAAAGTTATCATAAAACTTGAAATATTTGAAAATTCAATTCATTAAAAATAATGATCGATGGTTTCGAACACTATCGATAACATTTATGTTTCACCAAAAGTCACTGGAGCTCCGGTTGGATATGTCCTTTGTCAACATAAAAAATGCTGTTACTGACTAACTTAAACCTCGACTTTTCTCTTAAAATTTCGGCCTGAAAAGACAGCGAGTCATCATCTGGTGCAAATTTCTTACAACATACTCTATGCAGTCCAGATTTATTCCTTGTCCGACGTAGTGTTTTGAGAATAATAAATATTTCCACTATATTTTACAAAATTTGCTTGATTTACAATTTACCGAAGCTTTTAACTGTGTAACATTTTATGAGCAACTGTAGCAACTTTTAAAATAATATATCATTTGATTTATTTATATCATGTAATGTCAGCGACATCGCATGTTCTTGAGTGACACTGTTATGAAATCAACATGAATGAGGTTTTTGTGATTCAAGACGAATATAGGAATAAATAGAAAAACAGTAAGGTTCATTGTGCAATCACCCTGAGATGGGACATTGAATTACAAGTCGCAGTGAAATATAAAATTGTGATTGCTGAATCCCTAGTTATTTAGGCAAATCCTAACATATACACCATTTAGAATGATATGTATGTATATATATGCCAGGATTTGGCTAAATCACTAGCAGTCGTATTCAGAGTGAAATGTCAACTTTTAGTACGCGGACTAGCACCGGACTAACCATACAAAAGTACTGTTTAGTCTGGCGATAATCCGATAATAATAAATTAGTCCGCCCACCTGAATACTACTGTAGGGATTTAACTAGATAACAACATTTTTTTTTTTTACTCTCATGATTGATTTCTGAAACTTTTGGTTTCTATAAACAGTAACTTTTGCTTTCAGTTTTTAAATGACACCAACTGATTGGTGTATGCTATTTGATGAAAGATTTGTAAAAAGCTAATTCATAATTCTTTCAGGTACATTATCCATTGATCCTGCTAAAAGGTCAATTAAAGTTTTACAATTGTATGTAATCTTTCGATATTTAACATCTACACTAATCATGCCGCCCATCTGATTTTATGGCCTAACCTGCTAAAAGGTCAATTAAAAGTTTTACAGTGGTATTAGTATCGATATTAACACCTACACTAATCAAGCCGCCCATCTGATTATATGGCATAAATAAATATGTAAATTCCAATGGATTTAACCAAGCCGGATCTCGGACTTTCATGCGCCTTGCTATTTTTGCATTATCTCGACCTTATCTACTTGGGTATTCTAGTTCCATTCAAAGTATTCGAGCATTATTTGTCTCATCTTCGCATAAAAAAGTGCAGTGGGTTCGGCGGACGATAGCACACGACAGCAGCATACGTGTCACCTCTCACAGATGCGACGTGGAGTCCGTTCACCCATGCCGCTGTACTCACCGTACTGCAGGTCAGCCCGGGATGGGACGTCGCGTACGCGCCAGTTCCCCTCGCTCGCTCTGCAACACAACACAATCTTGACGTGAGCACAAATCCCAAGAAATGTCCATTTCATTCCATCGTGAAGACCGACAAGTACTCACAGCTCGACAGCCAAAATGAAAATGTCGGAAAATATCAAGCAGTTGCCGACACTCTAGATGGAATTACCCATACCTAAAACCAACATTCCCCACAATTGCCCAATCTCGAAGGACAAAGGGCCTACCAAAAAAAAACACATGCGATTATTTTCGGAAGACCAAAAAATGGTTATGTAGCGATTTTCGATGGTTAGAAACAATATTTTACGAATTACCTAAACATTTAAGAAATTATTAACATAGGTGAAAGTATATTAATTGTTTGCAAATATGTTTGTCCCTAAATACCAATTCCCCGAAAAATCCTAGCCTCATGCATCTCCTATACCGCAGAGCTAAATTTCCTGACAGTTGGGGGAATAGGACAGCACTCAGCAAGACATTTATTGCCAGTGATTTTTTACCTAAATTATGTGGAAAATTTAATAGGTATTAGAGAAAACAATTAAATTCAGCACTGTGCTGTCTGTGGTGCTGTGCTCGAGCCGGCTGTATCGTACTTTACCGACATAAAAAGTACCAAACATTTGTGGAGTTTTGGATAACATAATAGGATAAATTTGAAATACACATTCGCCGGTGGTTCACATTTACTTGTGACTAACTGGTTAATAACACTTTCTTACTCATGGAATGACGTCTACTCGCGTTACACCTCACACGAGTAATTCTCATTTCTCCCTTTCTAATTAGGTTGTGATGATACAATACGAAATGACAACGGTGACGGCATGAGAAAGCGAAACTATGTGTTACAGTAGGAGCGCAGAGATTTCTCCGAACTTTTGGTTACGGTGTACATGTGAATTGTTGTCGTGTTCGGTCTATGAGTAGAAAGGCCGTTCTTATTGTTCTACCTCGCCGATTGTCAGTATCGTCACAATACCAGGAGAATATTTATGTTGAAGGAGCGCAGCTACTTTTCCGAACTCTTTGCTTCGACGCCTCTCCAATGAATCCTATTTCGATCGAGTCTTTACGACAAACTAAATGAACGAAATGTTCGTGTTAATACACATTTAAATTGGTAAACCTACAGATGGGTCTTGTAAGGCGGGCTGTGGAGCCGGGTCGAATAGTACAAGCGGCACAGGAAATGTGGGTAGGTTTGGAAATGACAGGCTCAGGAAGTATGATAGCCGATTCTGAAACACAAAATTAAAATGCTACCGAGCTGTAGTCCAATTGTACTTGTGAACACTTGAGAATGGCACTTTGTAAACATTTATGAAATTCAGTAAAGCAAACTTACATCAAAAAATTATAAAATCGATGTTTTTTCAGTAAAATGCATATGGCATACATAAGATAGACCATACTTTTAATTAAGAGTCGCCCGATAACGACCATGGCCTCTCGAAAGTTTTCGAGGAAATTAATTTGAATACATTTGTAGGTATGCTCGTATATTATATTGTTCTATAACTATGTATGTGTCGACCCAATAAACTCATGCCACTGTGTAACCATGCATTACACATCTGTGGCCGATTTCAACATGATATGGAAGAAGAATTAAACGAAACGTTTTTTTTATGTGGCTGGACAACACCTTCTGTCATGATATTAGCCCAACACACCTCAAGGCAAATAGGTGCAATGCCAGGACCTTACTTTTATTTCACAGCTACATTGGACTGGATGCAAAACACGCACTATTTTCATTGTCGCTTCGACCATCGTTGATTCAATGCGATGGTACCAACCTGGGTGGGATTAACCCTACCACCTAGTAAGGCAAGGAGCGGACCACAGTTCAACGTGGATTCCGAACCACAAACGACGGTATCCTTAGTCGGCTCTAACGACATGCATGGGAAGAAATGCAGTCGGGAAATGAAAAAAATCGAACATTACATAAAAGACAATTTATATGCATTCAAAATTTTACTTATACATATAACAGGATTTTCAAAATTTTCAAGTAAAAGGTTTTTTATATCTTGTTTTCGTTTAGAAATAGGCATGTCTCGTCTTAAATCAATTCTTATATTGTTGAATAATGTAGGTACTATATATTTTAGAGTTCTTTTTCGAGTATGAGTGTGATTAGTGCAAGAATATTGGCAAACAGCTGTTCAAACTGTAATGGCCGCCAAGGGTTTAGTCTGCTATTAAACCTACTCTGAGGTGGTTTAACCGATGCTCGTAAACGGAAACAGTTCCGTATTAACGCGCGGACTAACCTTTAACCGGCTCTCTGAATACCATTTTTCACAAAACGGACAGTTCTGTTTTGTACACGTTTTAAGCTTTAACAGCTCTCTCTGAATACGACTGACAGCTGCAAAATGGCCGCTAGTACGGGCTTAGGCCGGCGGTAAGTCGGCCGCCATTACGAGGACTAACACTAAAACTGCTCTCTGAATATAGTTTTCCTTATTACGGCAATAGTCCCGGCTTAACCCGCTTACTTAAGTTAGTCCGCCCACTTTTAATAACACTGCAACTTTCGTATTCAGAGAGCACCTGTCAAAACTTAGTATGAGCTTAGCACCGGACTAACGATACAAAAACCGGTTTAGTCCGGAGGATGAAGTTAGTCAGCCCACTCTGAATACACCTGTAACAGTTTAAATCGGAATGCGCAGTCAGCCATGCGCAAAATAAGCTATTTGGGACTAAATTCTATCGCAGTCAAATAATTCGGAAAAGTGCGCCCCAATCCAAAGAGTTCGGAGAAGTCGCTGCTCTTTCTACGTTCCAATCGCATCCCTCATTTTCGTGTATTCTTTGATTTTGGTTTCTATGGATTATTCTGGCGACTCGTGGTGTAGTGTTGTATTTTCGTTATGTGTTATTGGCTGGCGATAAGCTTTTGAGCAAGTGCATGTGATATCAGAGACATTGAGGAAGGAATCTCTCTGTTCAATAGAATGGATAACATCCCACGGACTCACGAAGGTAACAGAATAGCAGCATTTCAGTATGGTGGTAGCCATTTTGTTTTCAGGCTTTCCAATCGCTTGTATGTTTTGCAGCTGGAGTAGCTGACCTAGCCTCTCACTTGTTTCTAAAAAAATCTAAAAATGCTCCCTCATTATTTTCACGGCAACCTGCCCGCGGGGCGGGGAAAGGGGTTTGTTGCAGCTCTGAATTATTTGAACAGGTCAGCAGCGGGAGCACAAATAATTGTATCCAGCCGACGTACATAGGCTTTATCTTGTGTGGGGAACACTTGTCGCCAACCGGTAGCATAAACAATGTTATATAAATAAACCTACACTCTCGACATAGAATACATTTTGTCCATTTGTGGGAGCACAAATAAATTTAATCCTGCTAATTTGACGTTTGTTGAAGATAATATTGTGTGTTAAATTATAGGAGGTGTTTGTTCATGTTACGAATATGTGCGTATTTAGTAGCAATGGCACAAGCGTTTATTAACATATTCATGGTTCAAAGACAGGGACAAGCGGCAATGAAGAGCGAAAGGTGGATGGGTTTGTTCGGGCGAAAACGGTTCCATTTCGTCCTTTCCTTTCCGTTATAGGAAAGAATCAGGAGTAAAGATAGCAACTCGATAAAAAATAAATAAAATATAAGATAGAGATACATTTTAAATAAGACTGTTCCTTTGAGCGCAATAAAACGCAATTTTATGACTATTATTCAGCCAAAAACAGACAAATTAATTTAATTAATTTGAATTTCAGCGACATTTGAGGAGAAGAGGCTTAATTTTTGTATGGTTTTTCATATTAGGTTTAATTAATACCATTGTTATTAGATTTGATTTGTTATATTTTTCACACTTATTTTTAAATATCTGTCAAATATCTGCAAGCATAAAACTAGCATTTGCAGTATAAAAATGTTCATTGCGAAAATCAAAACAAATTGGTTAAGGCTTATGAATCTATTAACATAATCCTGAATTTTTTAATATCATAACTATATTAAAAGATTTGTAAGGGGTTTGTACGGGCAGATTTTTTCAAGTGTGCCTTCATGGGCAAATCCGAACCGGCTTTCACTGACCGAGGCCGGTTTTCATAAAAACGAACACTTGATTATTAGTTTTTTGGAACATTATTTTAAACTCGTTGATTTAAAATAACCCATGCTGCACCAGCCTATAGTGCGGCTTATACGGAACAAATTCTGTGAAGTAATGTTATACGGTAAACTAAAGGAAAGTGTTGATGTTCATGATGAAATGTTCGAGCATTCTTGTGTTACCCGTACCCATTTCATCTTTTAATATATCGAAATAATTATTTTTGTTGTCAATAAAAAAAATCACACCACTACCTCATTGTCGAATGGGATAAAATATTTAGACGGCATTGCTGGTTTCGACATAACTAACAACTTGTAGCAATCTGAGCACAACTTATATCATGCATTTTTTTCCAGCGATTGAGGCTCAGATCCGTGAGATCCAGTCAAAGAAGGCAGAGATATCGGAGAATGGAACAAAAGACAAGGGCGTGGGACTGGGAGAGGGGGGATACTTTGACAGTGACATCTACGATGGTTCGGGCAAGGCGGGCAAGTCACGCTACGATGGCTACGTCACCTCCATTGCGGCCAACGACGAGGTGGAGGAGGACGATGTAGATAGCAACAGCTTCAGTCAGAAGCGGTCGGGATACTCAGCACCCGCCGCCGCGCTTAATGATGTGGCGCAAGTGAGTAATGAAAAAGAAAATCACTAATAGCTAAAACTATAAATATGATTGTAATATGACTCCCAGGGAAGGGAGTAGGTCCATTCTTGTATGGGCGGAAAAGGGTAATTCATTAGTATATATTTCATCATATCATAATTGACATATTTCACTTTTAATGAAAACAGGAAACTATATATATAAATTTTTGAAAATCATGTCTGGTCTTTGGTATTTTGCCTGCTCCATATTGGTAAAAAAAGAAAGTATGTAAATGTAATGTAATTCAAGTAATGTAAATAAAGCAAAATGTTCGTCAGAGTACATTAACAATGTCAACAAAGCAAATGAAAACCGCTTGATACGTGCGACATCTGTCGGAGAATTGCGTAATCGTGGTTTGTGTGGCGCAATCGGAAGTCAAAACACAATTTATTTTGCAAATCTTTTTATGAAATCTTCCTGCAATGAAACAATCACACCATAAATCTTCATATTAATTTAAAATTCCAACAATTTTGCCATTTTTCGGGAAAAATCTACTTTTTGTTTAGCTCCACTTTTGAAAGGGGCATTAGCTATCCTTTGTTTATTTATTTGATTTATTTATTTATTTAAATAACACCAGCAGCTTATGCGTGTAAAAGTCATGGGTTGAGTGCAATATTTGTTAATGAAATGTCTGTTTTGTTATATTTAAAATAACTGTCTTTTTTTCCAGTCATTTCAGTTATATTTCATCCCTAGTAATCGAGGCTTTAGTCCACTTAATAAATGTTTAAATTTGACATAACCTTACATACATTTCCATCCATAAAACCTTGCATTGATATGCATAGAAAACAAACTTTAAGAAATCCACCAAAATAATGTACTGCATAATAAGTAGTTTGGTCTAAATCAGTGTTTTTCAACCTTTTTGAATACGCGACCCCTTTACAGGTTGAAAAATTCTCTCAAAATATAACTGAAGGTTGCACTTCAGTTATATTTTGTTTTATTAGTAACTTTTATTTTATGATTAGCTTGATGATATGTTTGTTTTCTTTCTGAAATAATAGCCCTTTAAAATTCTTTTATATTACATGTGAAATGCGGTGCTGGGTACATATCTAGTAAATTAGTATTAAATTGTCTTTTGTATCTTAATTATGTCTGTATCTGTTTGCATTTCCAAATAAATAAATAAATAAATGTTCAATATAGAGGATGACAGCTACTCGCAGGTATTAGTTGTGAGAACTTCTCGTGTTCGCTTCATGAGTGCATACATTGGATGGAAAACAATCAATGTTTTATTGGCGCTTCGACCAACTTTTCATTGAATGTGGTGGTACCAACCCAGGCCGGCTTAACCTTACCACCTAGTAAGGAAACATTTTTACACGGATTCCGAACCATTGAACAGTTTGCTTTCATAACGAAAGACACTTATCCAACTCGGGAAAGGGAAACAAGTGTTGCATGAACTGAGTCGGCATTTGAATCCTCTGGCTTTCAACAAAAGTCCCCATGCTCCTGAGCTATGAGTTGCTCAATTGGTTGACTGATGTTGTTGAAGATGTTGACATTTTGCTATTTAAACTTTACAGAGTGACAAGGATTATGATCCGTTTGCGGACCGAAGACGACCCACCATCGCTGAGCGTGAGGATGAGTACAGACAAAAAAGGAGAAGGATGATTATCTCTCCCGAGCGAGTGGACCCCTTCGCAGAAGGTAAATTGCCATTTATGGCTTTATGCATTTTCCCCTAAAACTAATTTTAAATTCTCAATATTCAGACCATTTTTTTATTCAAAATGAAGGATTGAACGATTTTTTTTATGCATGTCATGTATATTATATTATGGTTTGAATAAAAATGGTCTGTAGTTGTTCTTGAATGCCTTTGGTTTTGGATATTGTTTAAGTCAAGCCTCTCTGGCTAGATCTACTTCTAAAGCCTGCTACCGATATTGGGCCAACGCCCATAAAAATGTCCTATTTTTCCGTCACTAATTTGTAGACACAGTGTGGTTCAGCCACCGCCATGAAATTAGATTGATCTAACATGTGCATAGGTAGCAAGTCCAATATAGGTTCAAAGTATTTTTAATGAATACAATCTCGACATTAATTGATCAATTTTATGGGACTGGCCAGCAAGCAACTGCAGTTAGTTGACTGCAAATATTGAATGGCGACCAAGTCTCCCGGCCTCTAAGCCGTTTGTCTTAAGAAATTGTGATGAAAAAGTAGGACTTATTTGTGGACGTTTGCCAAACATCTGTAACAGGTTTAAAGGCAAAAAGGAACAACCGAATTATCAAATCCAAATTCAAGTTGTTAATGAACTACATTGTTAGTTGGGGTGTATGCAAGGGCTGTGCGAATGTTGGAATGAAAGACGAAAGGGAACAGCATTCAATTTTATGTGAAGATTCAATGTTCTTTTTGAGAGAGCAGAGATTTAGTGATTTCTCTCCATTTAAAGAAAAAAAATTGCGAGTTAATCATGTTGTGTGCTGAAGTGACACTTACTAATGTCTATAACTTTGTTTCCTCGGCGGAGGAGTCCTACAGGTCGCCGTACAAGTACAGAGGACGCGGTCGCTTCGGTCGTACTCAAGTGTTGCCTCGAGTGCACGCTAGAGGGAGTGGTTTAGTGTCAATTTAGAACTTTCTAAATAATCAAATTCCCAATGAATGTGTGAGCGAATATGATCAGAAAACTATTAATCACCCCAGCTTTTTTCTAGGTTCCTGTCATGTGACTTGATTTGTGCATATTTAGAGGCAAAAATATGCACTGGACAAAGAGGACGGCTCCATAACGTACGTATATTATACAGCTTTAGGACATGATATGCTGGCACTTGTGCTCCAATTCATCTTGTTTGACATCCGTAAAATATATAACGCCAGAATAACTTGTCCAGAGCTTAATAAGTCTAACTCTGCAGACTCACACTGAGCTTTATTAAATATTTCCAAGCGTTCGTCTTCAATTCTGCTTTAATGATTAAAGGGCGACCAAAAAGTATTTGATTTCTAACACATAGTCTATGAAAAACAAAACTTTCTAAAAAAATATCCATGCAGTCCTATAATAAATGGGTGCTGCAAGAGTTCTATGTATCTTTAAAAGTTCTCATTATTTACTTACTAAGCCGTTTATGATATCATTTCAGGTGCCAAAACTCCCGATGTCGGGTCAAGGACGTACACACAAATTATGAAAGAGCAGTACCTCAGAGGGGAAGAATTTGAAGTAAGTAAAAAATATAGACCCGACTGTCTCTGTTTTCTCTTTTTTCTCTTTTTTCATACATGCTCTACGATTATGGCTGCTACAAGAGGTGATTTTAGGGTTCAGTAAAAGGGTGCCAACGGAAGCCTATTACCAAGCCTCGGTCCGTCCGTCTGTCACAAGGCTGTATCTCATGAACCGTAATAGGCAGCCGAAATTTTCACAGAGTAGCGTATTTTACCTATTTCAACAAATAGGTAAAATAAAAAATTATAAGTATTAAAGGGAGGGCCCCATACAAAAAACGTGATTTTTTTTTGTAAATCTTGTACAATGGTATGAAACCCTTCGTGTGCGAGTCAAACTTGCACTTGGCCGGTTTTTTGTGAAAAGTATGCATTCATGGCCATATCTGAAACTACAAGACATAGCAAAGAAAACTCATGAGTCTTGGGGCTGGTTTTGATAAACATTAACATTATTAGATTTTTTAAAAATGTTTTATTCTAGCCAGGAATCAAACCAATAATGCAATAAATTAAAAAAAATTATGATTTTGAGAAAGATCATAATTTTTTTGTAATTCTAATAAGTTTTATTGCTTTAATATAATTTTATTTAATTTGGAAGTCTTTCCAGATGAAAAAAATATACGTGATAACCTGTATATTTTGTATAATGTCAAAACATTTATTCGTATATTGTGTAAAAATTAATTCACCATGTAACTTGACAGTTAAGGAAGAAGCTTTTGGAGCGCGCCCGTGAGGGGACTTTGAAGCCGGTGGCGCAACCGTCCAACGGGGAGTCAACCAAGCCGGCGGCCAAGCGCCGCGGCCGCTGGGACCAGAGCACTGACGACACGCCCGTCGCCAAGAAGCCGGTGGTTGCGGCCACACCCAGCTCGCAGGCCACTCCATCCTGGGAGAATGAGGTGGGCAATTTATATATTTTTTTTATTATATGCTGTCAGACATTTTTTATCGAAACAATGTCAAAATCTTTCATTTGATTTATCAATTCTTAGCTTATTCAGTTTAAATTTACACAAATCTGAAATCTTAGAAGCAGACACCTAGGGCCGAGTGCACGAAAGGACAAAAAATCAAAATCATCGTCAAAGTATGATCAAACAGGTCACTTTCTATGGACACTATGGAAGGAACTCCATGCGGTTCACTAAAAGTGACGTGTTTGAACATTGATCAACTCAGCCGTCTCTTCGTGCAACCGGGGCTTAGTGATGGCACATCATTAGCTAAGGTTCCGGCTCCTGTTTTTAACGTATTTCATATCCAAAGTTTTAGTTTCACGGACTATTGTTAGTAGTTTCTATGTCTGACAATTTTACTAGTGATTTGTATTGTTATAACACTGGTTTGGTTTGCTTAGGTTAGGCAAGAAGAGGAGACACCGATCCACCTTCTGTGCGACTGTGGACCACTAATTCATAAAAGAAATGGCATCCTTGGGGGATACTCACTAGACCCAGATGACATCAAAGTCATCACACATTACACCTCAAAAAATCCTTCACTTCCTGAAGGAGGCAGGAATTGAGGGTGAACTGTGAGAAGGGAAAAGTCACAATAGATCTGGAAAGGTCGTAGTGACAGCGAGGATAAAAAGCTTGCAGCCCAACTTCAAATAATAATAGTCATAATGAGTTAATGTTAAGTTAAGTATATTGTTAGAAATAGAGAGGATTGACAATACTCTGGGAAATTGTAATATGACCTGTTTAAATATGTATTAATTTATTAATTTCATGAACAACCAGCCTAATTTGATGTGTTCATATCTGAGTTTACTGGCGCTTTGTTATATCGGTTACTTTAGTTTAGTGTTTTTAGGTGAGGTTCTCAGTCTTGACTGTTTTTAAAGAAATTGGTGGTGAGTGCTTGATTGACATCTTCAGGCAGTTATAATTTTACGACTTTCGTAATATCAATGCAATGGCTTACGAAATTACAATTTTCTAGTTCATTTGTGGGTTAATAGCGAAATCTATATTGAAACATTGAAATCTGATTTTGAACCATTTTTTTGTTTGAAGCATAAAAGCTACGAAACCTGGCTGGAAAAGCCTGGCCTCACCCACTCTACAAGAACGAAGAGAACGGGGAGATTTAATTGAAACATTAAACATTCTGAACTCTTCTTACATCTCCCCAAGCTATAAGATATGTTCACCTTTGCTAATACTACAAATCTGAGAGGACACTCAAAAAAGCTGTATATCACAATCAACCGAAGCAGAACCCTCGACGACACTTTCTCAACGGAATAGTAGAATCTTGGATTTTGAAATGCACCCAGTGAAATTGTACAGAAATGCTGTCTCAGTAAACTCTTTAAAAAATAAACAAGACATTCAAATAGAACATAAAAATATATATAATAAATAAATAAATAAATAAGTGTTGTGATATAGGCGCTCCATCAGCCTAAGGTGGCCCAACTCGCTCAACTCCCCATACAAACGGGGAAAGAAGATCACGCCCATATTTCTTATCAGAGATCCCAAATTTTGCTCAAAAGAGCTTTATTTGATCGAAATAGATGTCTGATGACCGTTGGCATTGTAAAATTGTGTTTAGTTTCTAAGTTATAAGGTCCGAAAGTTCGAATTTTTCGCGCGTTTTATACAATAACTTTGGTGGTATATTATGCAATGATAAAGTAAGAAAATCTTATAAATGACTAAGACATAGCTTCTTTAATCAAGTTTTATAATCTATTTGGTTTTTGTTAGATTTTTTACTACAGCGGTCGTGGTTTACTTTTAGCTATAAGTCGTTTTGAAATCAAAATTTTCGTAAATCTTACCAAATCATACACTATGCACATTGTCTTTTTTGTGGAAATGTTGCATCTTCCTCATCACGGAGCCTGTCTTTTTCTTTGAACCAGAGAAGGTCCCAGAGCGCTACAGCAAGGTTTTGTACAGTGCCTGCGAAAGTTAGTCCCGCCGGGTTGGGCCACGGTTTTCCGGTGTGCAATGCCGTGCTTGGCCGACATGTTTCGCCTCCCACGACGGAAGCATCTTCAGGGCCACTTTGTTGTCCTGAAGATGTGATCCTGAAGATGCTGGGCCAAAATATTTTCGCCAATGAACGCATAACGTTTTCCAGCGTGGCGGGACGTGGGAGGAGACGCCGGGAGGACACGGGCGCGGCGGCGAGACGCCCGGCGCGACGCCTTCGACGCGCGTGTGGGACGCGACGCCAGGACACGCGACCCCCGGCCACGCGACGCCCGGTCGCGAGACGCCCGCGCAGCAAGCCTCGCGACGCAACCGCTGGGACGAGACGCCCAAGACCGACAGAGGTGTCATACCATTTTATTTTTATTTCCGAGGGTGTATTCATATTATTTTTAGATGTTTTAGCAAAGCCGAGGTGTCCTGACGTATAATTCACTTCAGGGTACGTCATTATAAAATCAAAATTAAAATTAAATTATCTACGGCAATATGGCTCAATTTGATTCAGCGTGCCTAGTCAAAACACTAGCCTCAAATGTTATAAAGCATTGTGTTAAAATATGCGTTAAAATATGCTCCTGGAGACGATACCAGGATACACTGGTGTCGTCCTCAGGAGGTGAACAGGAGCTGGGCATTTCCTTTTGCATTTATACCTTTTGCCACACTACACGGAATTTACAACAAATAATAGTTTTTGGAAAGTGATCAAATCCGAGGCTCTATCCATAGCCAGATCCGTATTACACTACCATATTTTGTCACAATCCCACAAAAAAATAATTCGTTTTCTCAGAGACGCCCGGTCACAGCAGCGGCTGGGCGGAGACGCCGCGCACGGACCGCGGCGCGGCCGGCGCCGACGCCATCCAGGACACGCCGACGCCGGGCGGCAAGCGGCGCTCGCGCTGGGACGAGACGCCAGGCGCGACGCCCGCGCCCGCCACGCCGACGCCCTCGCATGCGACGCCCTCGCACGCGACGCCCACGCACACGCCGTCGCACGCCACGCCCACGCCCCACACGCCCACCACGCCGCACACGCCGCGCACGCCAATGCTCACGCCGGGAGGGGTGAGTCCGCCACCCATGACACGGGGGGAGTTTTAGTGTCCGTGGCTATGCCATCTTGATTTATATGGAATTTCATTGTCAATGAAATTTTATATGTAGGGCTTGTTTTTAGTCAAACAAATGTGCATTTTCGTGTGAAGGTGGTTTGGAAACTATGTTGCAAAAAAATCTAAACTAATGCATTTATATAAATGTATTTTCTTTTGTTGGTACACTACATATAACTGCATAGCAAACCACTTTGATTCATCAGAAACCAGACAATACCTAAATACCTAAGTGTATAATACTAAACATATGTAAATATTTTTCATTTTAAATGGTGGTCGGAATTTTTTTTATGATTTTGATTGTATGTTTTGTCCATCACTGCTCATCTACACCTCTGATGAAGGCTACGAGAGCAAGCTGATTAAAGACCACCCGAAAAAATACTGTAAACTATGTGCAGTCAGTGCATCACTATGAACGGGAATTAAAATAAATGTATAGTTATATTGTATTTCATTTTGTCAAGTTGGTAGACAAGCTACAATCAGACGGGTATTTTTTTCTTATTTTAAGGCATAGAAAATAATTAGCATTTACATTAGGGCATAAAACCGAACAACAGTAAACATGCATACAGCTTACAATTTCTGGTATATACCATAAGCTACGGTTATTATATTGCAGTCAACACCGATCGGAGTGAAAGCGATGGCGATGGCAACCCCGTCGGCGATGGCAGCCATGACGCCCGAGCAGCTGCAGGCGTACCGCTGGGAGAAGGAGATCGACGAGCGCAACCGGCCCTACACCGACGAGGAGCTGGACGCCATGTTCCCGCCCGGCTACAAGGTGCTGCCGCCCCCTGCCGGTGAGCTCACGATCACTCCCCTGCACTTTCCTAAGGTGTAGACCATTAACTTAACCAAACTTAATTCATCACTAGCTATTGCCCACATCTCTCGTGGAAAATTACGACTACACCTTAAATAACATTAACTCGGCTTTTGTATGGTTAGTCCTGTGCTAATCCCGTACAAGATTATCCATGAGCATTACGGCTGACCAGAACTGCAAAACCTCTTCACTAGAAACACAAATACTCATCTCTGAGGTCATAGCCTAATGCTCAATGCCACTGTCAGCTCAACAAACTCGAGACAACACTTCCTGTCGAATAGAGCAGTGGAAATGTGAAACAAGCTGCCAGAAGATGTCGTTCAAGCACCCACGCAATTCTTTTAAAAACAGGCTTGACAAACACCTAAAAACACTAAACTAAAGTAACCGTAATAACAAAGCACCGGTGAACCCAGCATGAACACATCAGCTTAAGCTGCTCGTTCATCTAGTGTATCTAGTCAATAATAATAATTCTCTATCCTTTAGAGTACCAAATTTGGCTCGCACGTCTCTATGAATTAATCATGCACCGATCGATGTACACTGAGCTTTTGAACCGTCGAACAGGGTACGTGCCGATTCGCACGCCGGCGCGCAAGCTGACGGCGACGCCGACGCCGCTCGCGGGCACGCCGCTCGGCTTCTTCATGCAGACGGAGGAGCCGGGCGGGTCGGCGGCGGCGGCGGCGCGCCTGCTCGACCCGCAGCCCAAGGGCGGCCAGGCGCTGCCGTTCATGAAGCCCGAGGACGCACAGTACTTCGACAAGCTGCTCATAGACGTGGACGAGGAGGCGCTCTCGCCCGAGGAGCAGAAGGAAAGGAAGATCATGAAGCTGCTGCTCAAAATTAAGGTTTCTTATTTATTATATTATCTAACTATATATCATTTAATGAAGGACACAAACTTTTTAATTTTGATGTATTGTTTTTGTGTCAACATGCCTGCACTTTTTTCAGAATGGTGCACTCAGACCATACCTATTTCACGTCAACAGAAATGTATATGTTAAAAAATATATTTAAAAAGGTAGGAACCTATTTAAATATATTTTTTTTTACTTCCATAATCAAAATTATTCTAAATGACCAACAGCATTGAATGAACAATGGTCGAAGCGGCAATGAAAAATTGTCAGTGTTTTACATCTTGTTCAATGTAGCTGTGCAATAAAAGGAACGTGGCATGGCACCTAGTTACCATGAGGTGTTGTGGGCTAATATGACAGGTGTGGTATTAGCAGTCCGTCGTCACATAAAGACAAGCTTTTCTAAAGTATTTCTTGTTTTAACCATTATTACGAAATCGACATTAATTTAATCAAAATGAAGTATCAAAAGAGATTACATTTTCATCAGAATTTTGAAATAATATTCAACTGTTTTGATATAACGGGTATGTGTTTGCAGAATGGAACACCGCCTATGTGCAAGGCGGCGCTGCGTCAGATCACGGACAAGGCGCGCGAGTTTGGCGCAGGGCCGCTTTTCAACCAGATCCTGCCCCTGCTCATGAGCCCCACCCTCGAAGACCAGGAGCGCCATTTGCTGGTTAAGGTCATCGACCGCATCCTCTACAAGCTGGATGACCTCGTACGGCCATACGTACACAAGGTTCGTATGTAATTTAATGTAAAAGTGGTGGTCTATTACCACAAATTACTATCGTTATTTGTATCATACACATTTAGCCAAGGGGTGCAGTTTACGAATTTGAATGTAATTAGGACCATAGTGACAAGCAGTGGCTGCGGTATTTTTGGTTTGAAGGACCATTTAGGAAAGTCTGTGACAAGATTATCAATTTCTTTTATTTTTCTAAACATCGACGATAGCCAATAAGTTACTGCAAATAAAATACAGGGTCCAAAACTAGTTCACGGTTTATTCAGTCGGAGCACCTAGGTCTGGTTCTAGCGTCTGATGACAAATACGATTTTTGTGACGACGGCATAATGTTCGAATATCCAATCTTTGCATGTTACGCAGGTAAAGCGTTAAATCAATGTATGTAGGTACAATCCTAAAGTGTTAGTAGGAGGAGTGTTATGGGAGCAGGAACTGTAGCAGAATTATTTTAGAATTAATTAGGGGTATACAGCAGGTGGCGAACCTGCGAGACGCAATACCCGCTGGTTGGGGTTGAGCCTTGCAGTATATTGATAAAGTATTTTGTGTCTGGACATAGATCTTGGTGGTGATCGAGCCGCTGCTGATCGACGAGGACTACTACGCGCGCGTGGAGGGGCGCGAGATCATCTCCAACCTAGCGAAGGCGGCTGGCCTCGCCACCATGATCTCCACCATGCGGCCCGACATCGACAACATCGACGAGTACGTGCGCAACACCACCGCCAGGGCCTTCGCCGTCGTCGCATCCGCCCTCGGTGAGCTCCTACACTGTGCATGCCGCTTCCCTTGTGACATTCTCTTACTTGACTCGCACAAATGTGTGTCCTTCCATTGTAATATCGATTTACAACTCTACGTAGTGAGGAGGCAGAGAGCAAGTGGGCATCCCCCCCCCCTTACTTACTTTTCAGCAGTTGTGCTTGCAAGCAGATTTATAGAAAATATATAATAGAAATAATCTCAACACATAAGGAGCCAGGTAAAGTGACCTTTTTCTATGTGACCTATTGCCAGAAGCTCTACTTGCTCACTTGGTACTTTATTACCTTACTTACCATTGTTGGTAATTTTTAATTCGGTCTGACACTTTGTTGAAAACATAACTGAATAAAGAATAAATATACTTACCATTAATTGACAACCTATATCTAATTTTACAAGTACTATTTATCAGAAAAAACTAGCGTGTATTTGTTTTAATTAACCTTTGGAGCGCGAACGACGCAGCATCGGCGTCCTGTACCGCGCTCCCGAATCGAATAAAAATCTATATCTAAGACACTTGTCAAGGTATCTTCAAAATAATAACTGTTCCATGTAGCTAGATAGTGCCTCCATTTATTTACGTTACTTTTGTAGTAGTTTGGTTCAAATATAAAATAATAAAAATCATATAACATTGACTTTAGATTTTTTTTAAATATTTTGTGATGTTACTCGAGGTTTAGGGTAAAAAAGATAAAGTTATGAAACAAATTTGTTTTTTATTTCGTAGTTTATGATAGCTGCTATAACATTGTGTCAAAAACTAATGACCCCGCCATACAAAAAATAATAATAATTTGGTTCCAAACATCGCGAACAAAAGCGACACTTATTGTTTTTCAAAATAATATTTTAGAATTTATTATAAATTATTTACGATATTATCTCAGTTGAATTTATTTTTAATTTATTGAATAATGATGGAAGAATATTTACATAAAATTTTTGTAAAGAAAAAGTTTACATAACATTTTCAGTAAAGGAAAAACCCGAAAAATCTCTCTACATTACTAACAGTCTAATTAGAATCTAATCTAATTAGAATCGAGTTAGATTTTATATCATCATAAACTGTTATATATACACAATTTTTTTGTGTAAGATAATGTTATAATATGTAATCAAAAACATTTTATTTTGAACATTCAAATTCGGCTATAAAATTGCACTCAGCGCACTCATACATGCAAACGCTCCACTTGAACACACGTCGGTGAGCGCGCGCTCTATCTATAGATAGGTGGGCGCGCGCGTTCTATCTATATAGGTAGGCACTTACTCAGCGTGACGAGGTCAAAACTTGTTGCTGGAGTAGAAGCAGGCTTCCGTGACACGAAGCATTGGTGACATGGTCTTTGAAATAAAACACGTAAATATAAGTTCATAGAAATATAGCAGCACAAGTATATTTTTTAACATTTTGTAAAAGTGAAACCTAAAATGAATAGAAATTCGAATAAGCGACGGATGGTCAAAAAAAACACCTAATGATTATATCTGAAGTAGAGTTTGTGCGTTGTCTGTCCGTCCGTCTGTCAGACACCTCCTCCTATTATTGAAGTTACAAAATTTACAATGTATGACGAAAACAAGTTTTGACATGACAGGTAGGTAGATCAGGTCGGGCCATCTAGTTTGAGGGGTCGCATGATGAGTCTAAGACCAGAGTTTCCCAAGATATGACGAAAAAAATTTTTTGAAGTTGTTTGACATGCATGGCAAGTGCTCCCGTGCATGTCGCAAGTATATTTTAGGCATCTTTCGTGTCCACACACCACCCGTTAGCATGAGAACAGGTGCGACATGCACGGCAGAATTCGCCGAAATGTAATACAGCATGCACGGCAATTGACCCAGTGTGACTAGTAACCAAAAACCGGCCAAGTGCGAGCCGGACTCGCACACGAAGGGTTCCGTACCATCGTAAAAGATTTAACATAACAAAATCACGTTTTTTGTATGGGAGCCCCCTTTAATTTAAATTATTTTTAAATTTTACCTATTTGTTGTTATAGCGGCAAAATAAATACACACTCTGTGAAAATTTCAGCTGTCTATCTGTTACGGTTACTGAGATACAGCCATGTGACAGACGGACGGACAGACGGACGGACGGACGGACAGCGGAGGATTAGTAATAGGGTTCCGTTTTCACCCTTTGGGTACGGAACCCTAACAAGAATACTATGTAACAGAAACAAATAGTACATATTTTTAATTCTATTCTATTACCAGATGCGTCTTGCCCTATGGAAATGTATGCAGATGATGCAATGGGATTACTTATTAGATATACCAAACGATTTCAAAGCAACAAAATTTGGTATTATAACTCCACGCTCACGAAGTTCCTGAGATCTCGACAAATGACTTGAATCACACTTGACCAACGGCCAGCGGGCGGCCGAGCGGCCGAGCGGCCGACACCAATACACTCACAATGTTTATACTACAAAATATGATTTTCTAGATTTTCGGTCTTTTTTCCATTTTTATGTAAGAAAACATATCAAGTGTGATACATCACCGGATTCTACACAAAATTTGCCACAATCCGGACTAATTACATTCAAGCAAACGTAATTTTTTGTAAACAAATTTTGTAAACAAATGTGATAAATCTTTGAAATCTGAACATGCCAAAAAACATTTGATTTTTTTGCTGCCTACAGAAATTGCAAAAACCTATAACCACTGCATTGATAGATAGCTGAATATATTACAATTTCATTGATATAAAAAAAATTACAATACTTACGTAATATTTTCGTCAATCATCCTTATCAGCCGGCACAGAACCACGCGCGCAAACGTATCTCGGTCGACTGGCCAGCGAGACGAGCCGCACGGATTTCAAAAAAATATTTTGTTTTACGAAGTTGCAGCTATTGGGTCGCGGTTTAGCCAATCAAAAGCGTCCTACACTCCTCAATCCATTTGAAAAAGCCAATCATAGACCAGTAAATCTATGCCCACACAAAAAATCGCCAATCAGCGCAGATAGCGGGAGCGCGGCAGAGGACGCCTATGCGGCGTCGTTCGCGCTTTACGGGTTAATAATAAACTTTACGGTTCAAATGGCTCTGTACAGGTATCCCGTCGCTTCTTCCGTTCCTAAAGGCCGTGTGCCGCTCCAAGAAGTCGTGGCAGGCGCGGCACACCGGCATCAAGATCGTGCAGCAGATCGCCATTCTCATGGGCTGCGCCATCCTGCCGCATCTGAAGTCATTGGTGGAGATCATTGAACATGGTATGTGTCTTGGATATATTTTTCCCTTGGGTCAGCAGGCTCCTTTGTGCCCCAAAACTTTGCTAGATAGGTTCTTACTTTTTAGATTTACAAAACCGATTCCGTTCTATTATGATGAATGTCACCCATAATCCAAAACAATATATGAATTTATTTATTATTATTATTATTTGGTTTATAACACTAGCAGCTTTAAGCTGATGCGTGCATATCAGGTTTTAGAACTACTGAGTGCACTTGTTTTTTTTTTTTGTTTTTTGTTCGTTTATTTATGGTCTATTTTCATATTTATATTTGTCTAGTAAATTTTTGAACCCATTAACTGTTTTGGCACTTATGACTTCCTGTGGTAGTTGATTCCAGGAGTGTACAACTCTGTTGCAAATAAAATGTTTTCTTGGGTTTGTCCTTGATGAAGAGTGGTTCAGCTTTAGGCTATGTCCTCTAAGGTGAGTCAATGTGTTTATTGCAAACATTTCGTTGAGTTTGGAGGTACTGTAGTAATTATTGAGGATCTTATAGACTTCGATGAGGTCTCCACGCTGCCTTCGCTCATGAAGAGGTGTGAGCTTTAGTGCCCTTAGCCGTTGCTCATATTCCTGATGCTTTAGATGCACAATCATTTTTGTAGCTCTCCTCTGGACTCGTTCTAAAATATCGATGTCTTTTTGTAGGTATGGGCTCCAGATCTGAAAGGCATATTCTAAAAAATAGGGCGGACATATGTTTTGTAAAGTTTTAAAAATAGTTCAGTGGTTATGTAAGAGAAAGCTTTTCTTATCATGTAGAGCAATGAGTTAGCCCGCTTGACAACTTCCATTATGTGTGTTTCCCATTTTAAATTATTTGCTATCGTAACACCAAGGTCGCGCTGAGATGTGACTTCTTCCACAATATTGCCATTAAGGTGGCCCAACCCGCTCATCTCCCCATACAAAAGGGGAAAGAAGATCACGCCTATATTTCTTGTCAGAGATCCAAAATTTTGCTCAAAATAGCTTTATTTGATTGAAGTAGATGTCTGATGACCATTGGCATTGTAAAATTGTGTATGGTTTCCAAGTAATAACGTCCGAAAGTTCGGATTTTTCGTGCGTTTTATACAATAACTTTTGAGGTGGATTACGCAATGATAAAGTAAGAACATCTTAAAAAGATTAGTCATCAGACATAGCTTATTTAATCAAGATTTATAATCTATTTGGTTTTTGTTAGATTTTTGACTACAGTGGTCGTGGTTTACTTTTAGCTATAAGTCGTTTTGAAATTAAAATTTTCGTAAATCTTACCAAATCATACACTATGCACATTGTCTTTTTTGTGGACAGGTTGCATCTTCCTCATCACGCAGCCTGTCTTATTCTTAGAAACAGAGAAGGTCCCAGAGCGCAACAGCACGGTTTTGTACCGTGCCCGCAAATTAGTTGAGGCCGCCGGGTTGGGCCACCTTAATGAAGTATTGTAGGTGTGGGTTTTTGGGTCCGATGTACAGCACTGTACATTGGCATTTAGTGACAGTAACCACTCTCTTGTCCACTCAATGATGTCGTCCAAAGTACACTGTATTTGATTTTGAGCTATTATTGGGTTTGCAAGGAACTTAGTGTCATCAGCATAGAGCGAGAAATTAAGTTTAATTATCGCTCTTAAATCTGTAAGGAATAAACCAAAGATGACCGGGCCCACCGCGGATCCTTGCGGCACACCGCTGAGGACATTGCATGGGTCAGAAACTTCTTCTCCTACTCGGACACGGAACGTTCTGTCTTTAAGGAAGTCCTTGAGCCACAATAAGAGATTTCCGCGGAGCCCAAAGTGCTCTAACTTTAATAAAAGCCGTTTAATGGGCACTCTATCAAACGCTTTTTCGTAGTCGAGGTAGATCACGTCAATAGGATTTTTTTCGTCCCATTCAAGTGTCCATTTATTTAAACACTTAAGCAGGTTGGTCACTGTTGACCGTCTCGGTAATGCCTAATGTATTTACAAAACTGTCGACAGAACGGTCAAAGTAAAAAAAAAATAAATAAAGAGGGCATGTCTGTTAAAGAACCAAAAAATATGCCACTCTCCGCCAAATAAAGGACTTGCTGTTATTTGTATTTGTATATAATTGAATACCCGTCCATACCCATTATTTCGGCTTGTGTTTATTTTTAGCTCACCAGCCAAGTTTTTTTTAGACTATGGTCATGCTTTGTCCTTTTTATTAGGGTTTCGTAACCAAAGGGTACCAACGGAACCCTATTACTAAACCTACGCTGTCCGTCCGTCCGTCCGTCACAGGGCTGTATCTCAGGAACTGTAATAGGTAGGCAGATGAAATTTTCATAGTGTAAATCTTACTTCTTTTATCCTTTTTTGTCTGCCGCCTTGCACCATTCCTACATCCCAAGGGTAGGTAGGAAGAGAATGCCTTTTGGCATTAGGCCCGCCTTTTGTAAACTGTTTATAATGGTGTACAATAAAGAATTTTATTATTATTATTATTATTATATTGCTCATACAAAAAACATAATTTTATGGTGATTGTACGGAGCCCTTCGTTTGCGAGTCCGACTCGCACTTGGCCGGTTTTTTATATATAGTAAAGCAAGTAAGAACAATTGTACATTATATTTTGTAACATTACTGAATAATCAAATATGTCTGGCAATGTCGTTGTGCAGGGCTGGTGGACGAGCAGCAGAAGGTACGGACCATCACGGCGCTGGCGAGTGCGGCGCTGGCGGAGGCGGCCACTCCCTACGGCATCGAGTCCTTCGACTCCATCCTGAAGCCGCTGTGGAAGGGTATCCGAACGCACCGTGGCAAGGGTCTCGCCGCCTTCCTCAAGGCGATCGGTTACCTCATCCCGCTCATGGACGCCGAGTACGCCAACTACTACACGCGGGAGGTCATGTTGATCCTCATCCGGGAGTTCCAGTCGCCGGACGAGGAGATGAAGAAGATTGTGCTCAAGGTTAATAAAAATGACGCATGCGCTTTCAATTCATCATACTTGTGTTTGTCACAAAATCGAAATTATCATGAAAACTTGGACCAATCAATTTTCATTAAATTTGCACTTGATTATTCGTCCAGCTCAGTATATGCTACAACATCACATTATTGAATGTGGTTGGTAAAGGTGAAAAGATACCAACCATTAGTGTTGGACATAGATCTACTCTTCAATTAGATACCAATATCTGCGATGAGGTGAATCTTGATACATAAATCAGTAAGCACAAAATGCACTCAAGCTTACATGCAGAAACCAAGCCTGATCTCAAGTACTAGTAAGTAGTAAAAGTAGTAAGTTTTGCCGCAACGATAAGTCAGTTGCTCGATTGTAAAAGGTATTGCTAAGGTATTACACGGCTTGAGCGGCTCGTAGCCTAGTGGCGCGAGGACTTGCCTAGCATACCAGAGGTCTGAGTTCAAATCCTCACCCCATTCATGCACCACTTTTTCTTTCTGAGTTGGATATGTCCTTATTGTCACGAACACGAGCTGCTCCATGGTTCGGAATCCATGTAAAACTGTAGGTACCCTTTCCCTACTAGGTGGTAGGGTTTAAGCCCACGCGGGTTGGTACCATCGCATTGGACGAAAAGATGGTCAAAGCGGCAATGAAAAATTGTCCATGTTTTCCATCCAGCGCAATGAAGGTCCTGTCATGGCACCTAATTCCTTTGGGAATGTGGTGTATTGCGCTAATATCATAACGGTAGTTTTGTTGGATTAGCCATCCAAGTCAGGTTGCATAAATTACTGCAGCAGCTTACAGTTAAGGTTAACAACATTTTTTTTCTTTTGTGAAGCTTAATATCGTGTGTTTATGTATAGGTAGTGAAGCAGTGCTGTGGCACAGACGGTGTGGAGGCGCAATACATCATGGATGAAATCCTGCCACATTTCTTCAAACACTTTTGGAACCATCGCATGGCACTCGACCGCCGCAACTACCGACAGCTAGTCGACACTACCGTCGAGATCGCCAACAAGGTATTGCATTGTGTTGTACTACATTATCTGCAAGATTTGTTTTTCTATTGCATGCTTACAACATTCTTCAGATCTTTCCTACCTGTACATTAGACCATACCACGCAAAATGCACAAACTTAAAACACAGTATTTATATTTTTCTGTCACATTTCGCCACCACCGCGGGACGCTGAGGTGGAACGGCGATATGTCTTGACTTGATTAACCATTGACCTGGTGTTGAATCTAATGATGATTCTTGTTGCACTAAAGAAAATAATTCATGCACTAAGTGTCAATGTAAAAATACATGACGACCATTCTTCAATGGGTAATAAAATCTTGAAAGTTTACAATTAAATATGTATAGTTTACAATTAAATATTAATAAAAGCAGTTCATTTGTCTGTATTTAAATATTTTTCAAGATTTGTAATTGGGAACAGACCATAATTAAAAAAAAACCAGTGTTCATTGTATCATATCATGCTGGCCCTGGCCAGATGAAATCTAACCATAAAACATTTTGTACAGTAGCCTAACCTAACCTAACCGAACTTTTTGGCGAGTCTGAAAACACGATGCATCTAAGCTTGCACAGGTTACAGTTTCTTCCTTACTTTCTAAGTCCCCGCTAACCTAAAATTTGCCTTTTTGCGCAGCGAAACGCCCTACTTCACTTCAGCCATAAGTTCAATGCGAGCTGTAGAATATGTTATCAACATGCTGTGCGAAAGAAAACGGCCATGTCAGTCGGTGACATGCATTAACATGCTTACACTTGGCACAATCTGAAGTCAAAATGATACTCATTTTCTTTTTGTTTCATAACCCATTATGTCAACTTAAAATACTCAGGAATATGATATGTATGTATGTTTAATCGACCGTGAAGCAAGGACACATTAATTGAAGAAAGAGCATTTGCGCAATACCCGCGAATGGCATGTTTTGCTGGTTCAGGTCCAGCCGTGCAGTATATTCGCAAAGTAGTTTTTTTTACTGGGCTCTTTCTTTAATTAATGTGTCCTTGCTTCACGGTCGATTATACATACATACATATTTCATTCCTTGGAATAAGCGACGTACCTGCTTAGTACGAGCTTTTATGATGGGCATCCTCCTTTCTGTAAGTTCAGCCACAGCCAATCTGTGTGCAGTAGTTGCATTCCTGATTTTTTGTGTTACGATGTGTGTGCACTGGGGATGTCCAGGTTGGTGCGTCGGAGATCATCAACCGGATCGTAGACGACCTGAAGGACGACAACGAACAGTACCGCAAGATGGTGATGGAGAGCATCGAGAAGATCCTCGCCAACCTCGGCGCTGCCGACATTGACTCACGGCTCGAGGAGGCGCTCATCGACGGCATCCTCTACGCGTTTCAGGAGCAGACCACCGAGGTAAATTGCTTCGGGCTAATTACCAGGAAAGTTCAGTCGTTTTTATTTTGGAAAAAATACAACATTATAACAATATCTATTGGATAACAATGGGGAAGAAAACTTATTATGGCATCTAAGCGAGCTCATCTAACAGTTCTGTCAAAGCTGTCAGATTCCATACAAAATAAAACAGAATAGATTTGAAAATGTTATTGACTGAATCTGTGTAATTTGTAATGACTTAATTTTCTGCATGTTATTCCGAAAATTTATTGTTCTTAATTTTAAATTCTTAAATTTCGCTTCCCATACAAACGTAGTTTACTTATCATTTGAAAATCACTGTTTTAATTTACTTCATGTTTGGTATCTAATATCAGGCAATGAATATCTGTCTGCATGTCTTTAATTTTTCGGTTAATGTATCCTGAGTCAAACCACAGAGAAAACAATATTCGTATGAAGATATTCTTTTTGCTTTTCTTTGATTCGGTTTAGATTTTTCAAAAAAACAAAAGCGTGCAGACACAGATATTCAATTAGAATAGTGGTTTTCAAATGATTAGTAAACTACGTTTGTATTGGGAGCATACCTTACGGGCCATTCTTAACTGTCGCCTGCATGCCATCACTAACTGTCACCTTGCTCTGGAAACTTACTTCTTGTCAAACTTTCTGTCACCTTGCTTAGGCAGTTTCCTAAGCAAGGTGTGTATATGTACTAGAATATGTAAAAAACAGTTCTTACAAGCTTTACGATGCAAAAAAAAGGCTTTTTTTGTGCGTTTCTAAAGAAGTGTGCAATTCATTTATTGTATCCGGTGCATAGGACGTGGTCATGCTAAACGGATTCGGCACGATCGTGAACCAGCTGGGCAAGCGGGTGAAGGCATACCTGCCGCAGATCTGCGGTATCATCCTGTGGCGCATGAACAACAAGTCGGCCAAAGTGCGGCAGCAAGCTGCCGACCTCATCTCGCGCATCGCTGTCGTCATGAAGACCTGCCAGGAGGTGCGTATCTAGTAGGGCTTACGTGCTCACTATACTTCTACACACTTTCCTCTCAGTAACTGCATATTCATTTGCTAGTGCATATGGGCTATTCCAAAGTAAGCTATGTGAACCCATGAGGAGTATTTGTCGATACATTTAATACCGAGCGGATGTAATGGAGTTGGCAGTGACGCAGGCGATAATTCTTTGGCTTAATCACAAAAAAATATTGAACAACAAAAGTGATAGATTTTTGTTCGTTCTTTTGCTATCTGTGATCAGTCTATTGACTTAAAGCAGCTGAGTTGTGTAGATGTGGTTGTGGCGAGTTTGTGTTCGAGTGAGAATAACACGAATTTTAGCAGGATATGTTTAAATGTCCAGCTCCAGTATATCTTGCAAAGCAGAAATCTATGAACACATCACATAAATCAAATGTTCACAAAAGTAATTTATCATATGCAAAATCAATAAGTTCAATAAGTCGGGAGGATGAATGTCACTACCAAAAACTTTTTCAGATTATTTTCAAAATTTGATCACAATGCTTCAAATGTAGATGTCGCTGAAACTCAAATTAATGAGATAACGGTAATGTCATATCCATTAAATACATAAAATGATCAATAAGTTCTATTTAGTGACTTACGATCTGTCAGTATGTACCAACTTTCGATAACTTTTTTACATGGGTAACGTAATGCACTTATCCACTTCAAGACTTAAGGTGGCCCATCCCGCTCAACTCCCTAACAAACGGGGAAAGAAGATCACGCACATATTACTTGTCAGAGATCCCAAATTTTGCTCAAAATAGCTTTATTTGATCGAACTAGATGTCTGATGACCGTTGGCATTGTAAAATTGTGTTTGGTTTCTAAGTTATAAGGTCCGAAAGTTCGGATTTTTCGCGCGTTTTATGCAATAACTTTGGAGGTAGATTACGCAATGATAAAGTAAGAATATCTTAAAAAGACTAGTCATCAGACATAGCTTATTTAATCAAGATTTATAATCTATTTGGTTTTTGTTAGATATTTGAATACAGCGGTCGTGGCGTAAATCTTACCAAATCATACACTATGCACATTGTCTTTTTTGTGGACATGTTGCATCTTCCTCATCACGGAGCCTGTCTTTTTCTTTGAAACATAGAAGGTCCCAGAGTGCAACAGCATGGTTTACCGTACCCGCGATTGAGTTAGTCCCGCCGGGTTGGGTCACCTTAAAAGCATGTCTTTATTATGTTGGAAGATCTGAACAACTGCTCCCTAAAAATACATCAGTTTCCAAAGTCCATAGATAACTTAGTAAAAAACTTAAAAAATCGTGTTGCAAAACACTGCAGTAAATAAACCTCAATTAAAGCACCATCCATCGACATCCATATCCAAAGCACCGCTAGAGCGCGGCCACTTCACTCATCCATGTGAATTATATGATTACAGTAGCTTATGTCTTGTTTGTGTGAAGTGTGGCTGTGGTTTACATGAACTTCATTCTAGCATATGAATTAGTTGTTATAAATATAAAATAACACATTTACGTTTTTAACAGGTGAATGACATGTGTACGTTTTTCTAATTTGTGCTGACCTTTATTTTTTTAGGAAAAACTCATGGGACATTTAGGTGTTGTGCTCTATGAGTACTTGGGAGAGGAGTACCCAGAGGTGTTGGGCTCGATTCTCGGTGCACTAAAAGCGATTGTTAATGTCATCGGTATGACGAAGATGACTCCACCCATCAAAGATTTACTACCGAGGTTAACGCCTATTTTGAAGAACAGGTAAATATAATATTTGGTATATTGCTATAATAAAACATGTTAGGAGTTGGAGCTTTGCCATTTATACAATATTGCTTTCCGAAACAAAACTATAAATAATGTTTTTTATATGTGTTTAATATGCTGCTATAACTGATTTGTAAATGAACCGAGTTCCGAATTACATGTTCAGCCGACAAACTGCATATACTTGTATGGGTATATAGGTGCCGTGGGTTTTTTTGGATAGCTAATACCAGACAACTACCGTTATATTAGCCCAATACACCACATTCCCAAAGGAATTAGGTGCCATGCCAGGACCTTCCCTTTATGAGCACGGCTACATTGAACTGGATGGAAAACACGGTAATTTTTTTATTGCCGCTGTAACCATAGTTTCATCCAATGCAGTGGTACCAACCCGGGCGGGATTAACCCTACCACCTAGAAAGGGAAGGGGACCTACAGTTTTACTTGGGTTCCGAACCATGGAAAAGCTCACATTCGTAATGAAAATGCACTTATCCAACTCAGAAAGAGAAAGAAAGTGGTGCATGACCCGGGGGGCAAGGATTTGAACCCAGACCTCTCGCATGAAAGGCAAGTCCTCTAAACCCTAGACCAAGAGCTGTACGAGTGTGATATATGTAATACTGGCACTTCGCTGGTCGTTATTGCTGTGGTTAAAATGTTAAGAGATCTCAAAAACTCCATCCACACTTAACCATCGACAGTGAATAACTTGAACACAAATAATCACCCCAACAAAAACTCAATCCACACTTAACCATCGACAGTGAATAACTTGAACACAAATAATCACCCCAACAAAAACTCCATCCACACTTAACCATCGACAGTGAATAACTTGAACACAACTTACTTGTTACTTGTTACTTGTAGTCGGGCTCGATTTCCACACTTAAGCCTTTGTGGCGTATTTTGTGTCGAAGTTCGGAGTTCAGCTCATCCAGCCTAGCTCAGCCCAGAAGCGCTCTTGGAGCGTCCTCGGTGATTCGAGGATCTCTGCCCGTTGGGTCGCTACTCCGGTGCAGTGAAGCACGACGTGAGCAGCCGATTCTTCGTCCCCTAGGCAAGCCCTGCACAAGGGACTGTTGGTTACACCTAGAACATACAGGTGTTTGTTGAGCTGACAGTGTCCAGTTAGCATACCTACCATGACGCGTAGGTTACCTTTCGTCTGCTTTAGCAAACGGCTGGTCAGGCGTGGGTTGAGTGACGGGAACGCCTCCCTTGCCTGTCTGCATTCACTGGTGCTGTTCCATAGGTCTTGGTGTTGCGTGAGAGTTCTTTGACGTAGCCACGTACGGAGCTGACTGAAGGGGATCGGTAGGATAGGGTCTGGGCCTACCAGTAGGGTGTCTGATCCTCTTTGGGCCAGCTCGTCTGCCGCGTCGTTGCCATGTGATCCGCTGTGCCCCTTGATCCATTGGAGAGTTACCCTGTTGTTTTGTGAAATACTCTCCAAAGCAAGATGGCATTCATGAATAAGTCCTGATGAGATTATGTTACCATTCAGAGCTTTAAGAACTGCTGCGCTGTCAGAGATAAGACGGATGCCGAAGCCCGTGACACCTCTGGCTGCTACTGCGTTGGCTGCCTGGATGAGTCCTACACACTCTGCCTGAAAGATAGAACTGTGTACACCAAGGGCTGTTGATATTTTAATATTTAGATCAAGGGAAAAGGTCCCCGCCCCCGTCCCTTTCTTGGTTTTCGAGCCATCTGTATATATGCGAACCTCTTGTATAGGGGAATAATCATTTGACTCTTCGATGAGTTGTACCGAGTAGTGCTTCTCAAATACATGCATTTTGTGAATATTGTCACATTTAGCTGCTAACATCGGTTCATATGTCATAGCTAAAGGAATGATTTTTGTGTGCGGACCCTCGTTGGTTTTGCCCCATAGACCTAGCACTCTCATTCTAAGTGCTGCAGTGGCTGCTTCCTGCTGAATGACCAGATCCAGTGGTTGCAGACCCAGGATTATTTCCAGAGCGGCTGTGGGGGTGGTCTTCATGCAGCCCGTAATGGCTAGGCAGGCTAGCCTTTGGAATTTTTGCAGTTTGGCGATAACCGTGCAGAGTTTGGTTCTGGGCCACCATACTACGGCTCCGTAGGTTACAGTTGGTCTGATGACACTGGTGTATAGCCATTTGGTCAGTTCTGGTGAGATACCCCAAGTTTTACCCAGTAGTCTAGTGCATTGCCAGAAGGAAATGCATGCTTTATTGAGCTTGTGATCGAGGTGTTTATTCCAAAGCAGCTTGCTGTCAAGTATCAATCCCAGGTATTTGACTTCAGTTGCGAGGGTTAGTTCGGTATTGAATAATTTTGGTAGGCCTTTGTTACTTAGCTTCCTTTTGTTGGTGAACATTACTAGTACCGTTTTGGCTGGGTTTACTAGAAGGTCGTACTCTACACACCAACTTGAACACAAATAATCACCCCAAATATTTTTGCGTATTGCAAACAATTGCTTGCATTTATAGTTGGACTTCAGGAAACCATCCATATAATCGAAAGGAAACCATGTAGGGGTTGGAAAACACAGCCATTTACAGAATTTCTTTTAAAATTACAGACATGAAAAAGTACAAGAAAATTGCATAGACCTGGTGGGGCGTATTGCGGATCGTGGTCCCGAGTTCGTGTCTGCCCGTGAATGGATGAGAATCTGCTTTGAGCTTCTAGAGCTGCTGAAAGCACACAAAAAGGCCATTCGGAGAGCCACAGTCAATACTTTTGGTTACATTGCAAAAGCCATCGGGCCTCACGATGTATTGGCAACTTTGCTAAATAACTTGAAGGTACAGGAGCGACAGAACAGGTGTGTATGTTTACAAATCTAACATAAATTATTAAAATATTTTTCAATCGTCATAGTTGCTAGTACTTAGAGGGTACTCTTTTTAGGGAGCAGTTGTTATATATATAAATAAATGTGCAATGTAAAAGAACAAAAATTGCTTGGAATGTAAATAGCCCACGTATAGTCACACGCAGACAAACTGAAAGGTTTCGCGTGTACAGCATAATGTAATCATGTATGTTTCTAAAATATGAAAATAAACGGCTTGTTGTGGCAATGACTGGAAAAAAAAACAATAATCTGAAGAGATTTTTATGTATTTATAGATGAGATCTCAAATTTTTATTAGCTTCCAGTTCTTTCATCACACTTATGTAGCTTTTAAACTTAAATATTATAATTTAAGTTTTTTTATTTATTTAATGGATGGCTGATGTCACAGCATAGGAACTAGGTGCCATTCCAGGGCCTTCTTAATATTGAATGGGTTTATTAATATAGATGGAAAACACAACAAATTTGTATTGCCGCTCTGAAGATCGTTCATTAAATGCGATGGAACCAACCTGGATGGGATTAACCCTACAACCAACAGTAAGGAACCGACGGTTTTAGTTGGATTCCGAAGCATGAAAGATAAATCCCTAATTCTCCTCTTCCAAAATGCGCAGGAAGAAATGCAGTGGGACTGAACATTTTTAAGTTCCAGAACCCACACAGCACAATGCTTTTGGATGCTGTAAAAAAAAACAAGACTTAATTTTACCTACAAGAATCAGAGAGTTGTCAGTGATATAATCTACTCATCACTGCAATATCTTTATTATGTAATCAATTTATTGTAAGCCGTGACTTTGCAGGGTGTGTACAACTGTGGCTATCGCCATCGTAGCGGAGACGTGCTCCCCGTTCACGGTGCTGCCGGCGCTCATGAACGAGTACCGAGTGCCGGAGCTGAACGTGCAGAATGGGGTCCTCAAATCGCTGTCTTTCCTCTTTGAGTACATCGGAGAGATGGGCAAGGACTACATCTATGCGGTTTGCCCCCTACTGGAGGACGCCCTAATGGACAGGTGAGCAACTTTATGAGGGATACTATGTGATGATTGCTGCTTTATTATTATTATTATTTGGCAGTCACCGATGCGCGCACGGCCACATTTTGACATCAATTGAACACATGCACAATCCAATCCAGCCGTGTTAAAATACTGGAAAGTTGGTCCTCCTGTCCATGCATCACATTTCTTCGGGAACGTTGTTTGATTCGGTTAATGGAAACCAAATGTTATCTTATCCGCCATCCTCACAAGAGACCTTGACCTTCGAAGTTTAGTTTAATGGTTTTCGGTTTTATTACTTTTCTTTGTTGTTTTTTGTTGGCTCTCAGGTAGGAACCTTTTTTTTCGTAACTGGATGTCTAATAAAACACCTACTGTCATAGTAACCAACCCAACATACCATGCAACAAGAACTAGTTGCCATGCCAGGATCGTCATTAATTGCACTGGCTGGAAAACAAGGATAATTTCCACTTCAACTTCGACCATTGTTTATTCAATGCGATGGTTCCAGCCCGGACGGGGTTAACCTATGTGGCTGGATAAATGCTGGAACCCAGGGCAGTTGGGTAAGGGGCTGTGTAGATTGCAAACAAGCAACAATTTTTTGTTAAATTGCACTGTTATTGTTTGAACAGTGCAATTTAACATTAAGGCGGCCCATCCCGCACATCTCCCCATACAAAAGGGGAAAGAAGATCACGCCCATATTTCTTGTCAGAGATCCAAAATGTTGCTCAAAATAGCTTTATTTGATCGAACTAGATGTCTGATGACCATTGGCATTGTAAAATTGTGTTTGGTTTCTAAGTTATAAGGTCCGAAAGTTCGCATTTTTCGCGCATTTTATACAATAACTTTGGAGGTGGATTACGCAATGATAAAGTAAGAACATCTTAAAAAGATTAGTCATCAGACATAGCTTATTTAATCAAGATTTATAATCTATTTCGTTTTTGTTAGGTTTTTGAATACAGCGGGCGTGGTTTACTTTTAGCTATAAGTCGTTTAGTAATTAAAATTTTCGTAAATCTTACCAAATCATACACTATGCACATTGTCTTTTTTGTGGACATGTTGCATCTTGCTCATCACGGAGCCTGTCTTTTTCTTTGAAACAGAGAAGGTCCCAGAGCACAACAGCACGGTTTTGTACCGTGCCCGCGATTGAGTTGGTCCCGCCGGGTTGGGCCGCCTTAAATTAAATTAACCCGATATACATGGTGTGGCAGGGATCTGGTGCACCGGCAGACGGCGTGCGCGGCCATCAAGCACATGTCGCTGGGCGTGTACGGGTTCGGCTGCGAGGATGCGCTCGTGCACCTGCTCAACCACGTGTGGCCCAACATCTTCGAGACCTCGCCGCATCTTGTGCAGGCCTTCATGGATGCCGTCGAGGGGCTCCGCGTCGCGCTTGGCCCCATCAAGATCTTGCAGTACACACTACAGGTTATAGAAAATTGTAAAACGAAAAAAAAAACTAACGTATGTGATTGCTGGGCATTCAGAAGTGTGAAAATGTGCGCATGTCCAGTGTATGAAATGCCTATCTATTCTACCAATTTTTCCAAATATAAATGCAATGTTAAATTATTTGGGACAAGATTCTTGCAAAGAAGCAGACAAGATAGTAAGCTGTTACTCCCTACAGAATCTTGACACTCACATATCCATTCCAGTAAATTTATCATTTCAATTTACTGTTGTATTGCTGAAAAACTTTTTTTCTTGTTTTTATAGTTGTGTTTTGTAGCATTGTCTTCGCATGATTAATTAACAGAAAGCAACATCCATTCTCCCTGAAATTTACTTGGCGTAAACATATTTTGATTTCTGAGAAAACAGTTTTTCAAAACTTGAGTGTTCCTATTTTATTGTAGTCATGACCCAAACACGGGGAATGCTGGCCCCCTACTACGAACGCTGTCGAGGAAGCGCTATCGAGAAGACTATATCGCCCGTCAAAAATACTGTATGCGTTTGTCAGTTGTTATCGGAAGCGCTCTCAATACGATCTGTCAAATGCATACAATATTTTTGGATATCGCCTCCCCGACAGCGCCTACTCGATAGGGTTCATAGTAGGAGCCCTGGTTCTTGCTCTTCCGGTGCAATTGCATTCTAAGATGAGGTTTGTTTTGTGCAGGGGCTATTCCACCCAGCGAGGAAGGTGCGCGATGTGTATTGGAAGATCTACAACTCGCTGTACATCGGAGGGCAGGATGCGCTCGTGGCCGGCTACCCGCGCATACAGAACGACCCCAACAATCACTTCACCAGATATGAGCTCGACTACACGCTCTAACTCGATGTGCACTCCTTAGGAAATAATTTTAATGTTTGCATAAGTGTCCATGTAGGTAGTGACATTGTAATGCAAGCAAATTCTGTTTGGAAAATGTCGTTCATATTTAATTTAGTTTGAGCGAGGCTT
The DNA here is from genome assembly GCA_946894095.1 of Incurvaria masculella. Lineage (NCBI taxonomy): Eukaryota > Metazoa > Arthropoda > Insecta > Lepidoptera > Incurvariidae > Incurvaria > Incurvaria masculella. The sequence continues at coordinate 12,622,765 of OX335647.2, forward strand.
TGGTTACGTTTTGTGTATTACAAAATGTGTCAGGAGCTGAAGTAAAAAATATTGAGTCAGTGCTTCATAGGAAGTTTTATATTCACAATATTAAAATTTTGCCAATTCAAAATGTTAAATGATGTTTCCATTTGCTTTCATTTAAGCTGTGAACTCACCGACAGTATCATTTTCAAAACAATAAATCTGTAATGTTTTGGTAGCATTGAATGCCATGTGAAATCAATTGAATTGGCAATTTGTAATTTGTCACCATTTATCTGGACTATATAATATGATTGTAAGTTTGTTTTCAACATCTACATTTATATGTTTTTTGTTTAAGAGGTCAGCTTGCTAAAAACAGAAATGATTTCAGCATTGTACAGAACATTTCTAAACCCAATATTGCATTGCATGTGACATGAAATTACAGAATAATCGGTGTCGTACTGTTGTGTTAAGTAGTAAGCACATGTTTGACCTAGATATTGAATGGCATAAAATAAAGTAAGTTCTTCAACAAAATATATTTTTTACTTCTTAACTGGTTTGATTAATGTTCATACCAATATAGAATATAAACAACATCAAGGTTATTTTGTAACTTTTGGTTGGGAGTATTCTATTCTTCCCAATAGAGGATCTAACTTGTTTTTTTTTAAACGATTCATTGAAAATTGTTCTTTAATTTATTTTAGACACATTCTTTGAAAACGAAAATAAAAGACGGTGTCAGCCGTTTTAGTTGACTATGATTTAATTTATTTTAATTTAAAAAAAATGTAACTGGACATGGATGGCTAATACCAAACTGACTGTCAGATATTAGCCTAACACACCACATGGGAACTAGGTGCCATGCCAGGATCTTGCTGATATTGCTCGGCTACATTGAACTGGATGGACAATTTTAATTGCCACTTCGACCATCGTGCATTCGATGCGATGGTACCAATCGAGGTCGGTCGGTCGAGGTCAACTCGAAGTATTTCACTCAGCCTGAATGCGGATATAAAAAAATAACTTCGCTACGCCGAACGGACAACCACACCATGGTGGTCGAATAAAATTCAGACGTATATTTTCTTTAACCATTTCGAAAGCTTGCAAATGACTGACCCCAGGATATTTTAACGAATCTTTGAAAAGACAAGACATTTAAGGCAAATGTATTCAGTGATATTACCTAGCAACACATATAAAACATCTAAATTAAACTTGCATGTGTCCTGTAATATTTGGCAAACCACTTGGTGCATAAAAGTAAGTTTTCGTTACCTTTTACTACACACACAAAGTAATCACCCTGCGCACAAAGATGCCTTTTGGGTATATACAGGCATGTCATTTAAGTTAACATTATGTTGCGGCGATGGCTTTCTATATTTATAGTAGTAGTATTTATATTTATAGTAAAACTAGTGGATCATTTGTTTTCATTCTATTTCACTACAGTCATATCTAAGAGGTTCTCACGGCTGTGTATATGTCCTTACATTTACTAACATTTATTTATTTCTTCACCACAATAAGAGTGCAAGTGTGCAAGGGTGCATGATCATGATTACACAAATGAAATGATCAGTTTTATAAAACTATCAGACAAATGCTTTTCTTAAGTTAATTTAGTGCCTACACCTATGTAAATTACTTTATTTTTTTATTATTATAATACAGTTAGAAATAACATTGGGGAAATAAACAATAACATAGGAGTTATTAATTATATAGAATATCGAAATATTCTACTAATCAATTAATTAAATAAAAAGTATCAGTTTCTTTTGCAATACCTTTGGGTGCAATAAAGCAGTTTTTCGAACAGTGGCAAATAACGGATGGCAATTGGACATTTCAAAAACGAATTATCGAATAGCAGATTATAGACCTTTGTCCATAATATTTTGAAAGTGATGTTCAAAATCACTTTTTACAACATATTAAATAAGTTAACATATTTTTACTCATATGATACAAGGAAATCAAGCAACATAGATTAAAGGGAATTAACACATCAGTTAATGAATTGTTGTGGCCACACTTGAACAACGAATTCACTTACGACCATTTTTCAAGAGTATTTTTTTGTTAGAAATCATCAACTTTTTAGTAAATTTGAAGTTTTGATAGTGTTCATATGTTTGTCTTTGTGCAGAACTCAAATGTATCTACCAAACAAAACAATATGCAAAACTCATGATACATCGTGAGATAAAACAATATTAAGGTTTAAAATATAGTTGTCTGCAAACATCTTTGATATCAATATCGTAAGCATGTGGTATGGAACTTTCATCGACATTGCCAAGTCTCACATCATACTTGTCCTTGGAACATCTATTTTTATCCTTGCACACACAAATCAAATCAGACGCATCCAAATGATCATGCACTCTTTTCAATTCAATACTTTTCTTACTATATGAATCTCGGATAGTATGAACGCTATCCATGCTAGGAGTCAGCATCAAATTTAGCCCCGGGTAAATGAAAAATACAAATAAAGTAAGAGCTACCAAGCACTGTATGGGAACAGCCACAGCCCAGTACTTCTGTGGATAGTAATATATATTGAAATAGTTCAGCCAGCTATCTGGTAAAAAAGCCCATATGATGTATACGGCTAAAGCAGTCTTACTCAATAAATACATAAAGAAACCATAAATAGATCTAGCTGGAGTGGGGGCTGGGGTATGCTCTGGCATGGTGCACAGGTGGTGCTAGTAATGGTCATAGGAACTGGACACTTCGGGTCCAAATAAATCGATAGTCTTGTTCACGAGAATGAGGTGCTTAAAAAACGAGTTTGCAGCCACTCTCAGGTTCTTTAGATCTGAGCTCTCGAAATTCCTGCAATGAAAAAAAGTATGTTATTTGCTTTACACATTTTAAAAGCTGCTGAAGAGCATTCTGTCACACAGCCTAATTCCAAAACACACAATCGTGTTTCCGTAAAACTTTTTGTTGCAACCTTAAAAGGACATTGGGGCCTTTACTATGAAAACATACCCAATGCGGGACAGAGATGTGTGTGTGTGTGTTATTGTCACGTCACGGCTGCAGATTCCGAGGATTACTTAATCTGAGATATATGAGATTGCTTGATTGAGATATAAAAGTCGTTTTTTGCATGGTGTGAGTGAGTGGATAAATATTTAGATAGATGATCATGTATTGGTTGGGTAGTAGGTCGGTAGTGTGTGGAAGTTGCAGTCTGCAAATCATTCACGATTCTAGTGGAGAATAACAGTGGGACAATGACAAGTGCATGCTTTGCCTATTATAGTTGAGCGACCCCACCAAATGGTCATGCAGCAATAAAAAACAATTGAATGATTTTGAACTTGGGCTGATGCCATGAAAGTTTTATTTATTTATTTAAGACAGGTAGCCTTGTCTGATGCATCTAAATCTTATTAATTTCTTGCTAATAATTTTTTTTTGGGTCTTCAATCTTGGGCTTTTTTTTTGTATTTATGTATATTTTTTAGCTATGATTTCTAGTTATTTTTTGGTAATTTTAAGGTTTTTATCCAGTCTATTTTCAAACTGATTAATGCTTGTAGCACTAATGACTTCTTCCGGGAGTTTGTTCCGGGACTCCACCACTCAGTTGGTTGTGAGATTTTTGCGAATGATGGTGTTGGATGTAGTGAGATTCAATTTCAGGCTAATCAGTAGGTGGTAATTCTGGTTCAGATCAAAATTCACTTCTTCTTCACACATTTTGTAGACCTCTATCAAATCTCCTCGGTGACGCTGAGCTTCGAGAGTAGTAAGATTCAAGGATTTAAGTCTCTCTTCAGATCATGGAGTTGATGGAGGATTTTGGTAAAGGCTCTTTGAACTTGTTCCATTCTTTCAATATCATTAACGAAGTACGGTTGCCAGATTTGAAATCCGTATTCCAATAGCGGCCAAATGTAAAAGTTGGAAAACGTTTCATAAAAGAAGACCGCTGAACCTTTTAATCTACAAAAGAAGGTAATTTTTTTCTCTTGATGTGATGTGATTACAAAAACACTTGAAGCTTTGCGTTAATGATTGGTGAACCATTTTGGGTAGACATCAGATACTTCAATTTAAAAAATAAAAATTAAATTACACATGCAATGTGGAGTTGTCAATGGTAACTGCGCGACGAGTTGTGCTTCTTTTTGGTTCTTTATCCACTCTCATCACGTCATAAGCCACACGTGCTAACTGAGGAGAACTGAACGGTATCTCCATTGACCTGCAACACATATTGTTTATTGTGCCACATAAAACAATTTACAAAAGAAAAGTACACATTAAGGCTGTTCCGACCCATATAAAGTTGTTTGCACACATAACGCAAAAAGTATTGCACTTTAAACCACGAATTAATAATAAAAGTTTAATATAGTCATATTACTTGCAGCGAAAACAATTTCACAATTTCAGGATTATTGGTTTTGTTACAATTTATTTAAATACTATTTTTATTTAACAGCGCCATCTAACGGTGTAAAACTTCTAATCGGCAATTACAACGAAACCATTAAACCTGAAATTGTGAATATGGTTTCGCTGCAACTACTATGGCTATATTTAATATTTTTGACGAATTCGTGCCTTAAGGTGGCCCATCCCGCTAATCTCCCCATACAAAAGGGGAAAGAAGATCACGCCCATATTTCTTGTCAGAGATCCAAAATTTTGCTCAAAATAGCTTTATTTGATCGAACTAGATGTCTGATAACCAATGGCATTGTAAAATTGTGTTTGGTTTCTAAGTTATAAGGTCCGAAAGTTCGCATTTTTCGCGCGTTTTATACAATAACTTTGGAGGTGGATTACGCAATGATAAAGTAAGAACATCTTAAAAACATTAGTCATCAGACATAGCTCATTTAATCAAGATTTATAATCTATTTGGTTTTTGTTCGATTTTTTACTACAGCGGTCGTGGTTTACTTTTAGCTATAAGTCGTTTTGAAATCAAAATTTTCGTAAATCTTACGAAATCATACACTATGCACATTGTCTTTTTTGTGGACATGTTGCATCTTCCTCATCACGGAGCCTGTCTTATTCTTGGAAACAGAGAAGGTCCCAGAGCGCAACAGCACGGTTTTGTACCGAGCCCGCGAATGAGTTAGGCCCGCCGGGTTGGGCCACCTTAAAGTGCAATACTTTTTGCGTTCTGTGTAAAAAAACATTGTATGGGTCGGAACATCCTTAAGTAGTTTGGTTGCAGGTTGCACCTGCAGGTCATTCACCAACCGAAAGGGGCAAAATCGGATCGAGTTCAAACACGAAAGCTAGTGCTGTGTAGATCCATTCCACTGGTCGATGCAATATTCCATGCAGGAACCAATCTACATTTCTTATCATTGTGCTGCTGCGATATATAACCAGCCCCCTTATTTAGGATATTTTAACTTGTTATGCCAGCCTTCAATGATATTGTGCAACAAATCCATACTTGCCCTCAAGAGGTTCATGTTAATGTGTTTGTAATGGAGGAGCAGATTTAAATGGCATCTTAGAATAGAAAACTCAGACTTGTGTCTATGGAATTAAACTAACCGAGACCTCTCCAATAGGGTGTTTTCAAGCTTATGTTCCTACAATGACTGTGAAATTAAGCGAGTAAAGATGTGTACTGGGGGGTTACCATGATAATGAACTCCCCAAATAAACTGGCAAGTGAGTGATTAAGCCCCGGTTGCACGAAGAGACGGCTGAGTTGATCAATGTTCAAACACGTCACTTTTAGTGAACCGCATGGAGTTCCTTCCATAGTGTCCATAGAAAGTGACCTGTTTGATCATACTTTGACGATGATTTTGATTTTTTGTCCTTTCGTGCACTCGGCCCTAAATCTGACGTTTAGTTTTTTTTTTATGTGACTGGACATGGATGGCTAATACCACAAGTTCTGTCATGGTATTAGCCCAACACACCACATGGGAACTAGGTGCCATGCCAGGACCTTCCTTATATTGCACGGCTACATTGAACTGGATGGAAGTCTTTCTGTCAAACAACATGTTATTCGGCCAAGTAAACTGAAATTTACCAGTTAGGTAGACAAAGCACGAGCCGCAAATTGCAGCGGTTGGCGGTCACGCAGATGTTAATTTGTAAAGGAATATATGGCAAAAAATGCACTGGCGTCCACGTAACCGCGCGGATGTGTGGGCGCCGGCATTGGGCGAGACACACGTGGAAGCGCATGGACACGCAGTTATTGACGTGTTCAGACTTATAGAGACGACGCACGGCAACACAAGTTGTGCAGTTATTGACGTATTCAAGCTTATAGAGGCCACGCACGGCAACACAAGTTCGTGCAGTTTTGTCTTATATTATGTGAGGAAAACACTAATTCTAATTACAAAAGGAGTATACTTTGGCGTAAGTAAATGTCGACTCGCCAGTCCGGAGTGAAACGCGTGCAATCTGGTAGAAGGGCGTATATTCACTAAATAATTTCGCGCGTCGCAGCGCGCGTGGACTGAGGCGGGAGTAAACACCTATACATGTGTGTGTTCGGTATGCTTACAAAGCATGCCGCCACATAATTCCCCCTTTAAAAAAAACTTTATTTAAAATTACTTTAATAGAGTTTAGACACGTTCACACATTGAATACAATACAGACATCAAATACAAAATAATAAAACATTCTAAAGTGTAAAGAAATAAATGATTGCAAGTGTACATAAAACTGCATGACCTGAAAATATTTGCTTGTCATTGATTAAAACAATCATACAATTCAAGTAATACAATTCCTTATGGTCAATCGACATACCTACGTATTTACAACATGTTTGCCAGCTGAAATGCTACACTGCGATTTAACATTGTTCACAAGTTCATTACGAGGTAATTTACGTCGAGCTGATAGGTACCTATTATATTTGCAATATGCAACTTTGTGTTGCTATGGTGCAATTACTGAGAAGGGTACTTTAAGTCGTGAAACTTTTAATGAAATATCTGGGTTTGGCTATTATTCTTTACTTTTCGGAATGTTCGCCCGTCGGTACCTGTGTATTCGTCAGCCTAGTAACGCGATGGCCTTTTAGCGTAAGTAAATGTCGACTCGCCAGTCCGGAGTGAAACGCGTGCAATCTGGTAGAAGGGCGTATATTCACTAAATAATTTCGCGCGTCGCAGCGCGCATGGACTGAGGCGGGAGTAAACACCTATACATGTGTGTGTGCGGTATGCTTACAAAGCATGCCGCCACATAATTCCCCCTTTAAAAAAAACTTTATTTAAAATTAATTTAATAGAGTTTAGACACGTTCACACATTGAATACAATACAGACATCAAATACAAAATAATAACATTCTAAAGTGTAAAGAAATAAATTATTGCAAGTGTACATAAAACTGCATGACCTGAAAATATTTGCTTGTCATTGATTAAAACAATCATACAATTCAAGTAATACAATTCCTCGTCCATTCGACGTTGAAGAATGCTTATGGTCAATCGACATACCTACGTATTTACAACATGTTTGCCAGCTGAAATGCTACACTGCGATTTAACATTGTTCACAAGTTCATTACGAGGTAATTTACGTCGAGCTGATGGGTACCTATTATATTTGCAATATGCAACTTTGCGTTGCTATGGTGCAATTACTGAGAAGGGTACTTTAAGTCCTGAAACTTTTAATGAAATATCTGGGTTTGGCTGCACGATGTGTAGCTAATATTATTCTTTACTTTTCGGAATGGTCGCCCGTCGGTACCTGTGTATTCGTCAGCCTAGTAACGCGATGGCCTTGTTATGACGCGGCCTGAGCGAGTTGTAAGAATTGATGCAGGCGTCGCCGCTGCCTGCGCGGTGTTTGCAGACTCCGCGGATGCAACCGGAGGCAGCCGTGTGGTAGGCAATGGCGCCGTGTTGCTCCGAAAACGTACGCTATGTCCTGGTTCTGTAGTGACTAATGCTGGGTTCCGTGGCTGGTTTGCGACCGGATGCACCGGCGAAGATGTCTCGCTTGTTTTAGCTATAAAGGCTGGTTTCAACCGATCGATCGAGACAGTGGTTTCTCCACGCGGTAACCGTACTATGAAACATTTTTCTCCGTGCCGTACGACTTCATATGGTCCGGTGTACGGGGCTGTTAATGGTGGTGTCACTCTATCACATCTTATGAACACGTGTGACGCCGTTCGGAGCTGGGGATGGACGAAAACGGAATTCTGTCGCGCCTGCCGTTGGGGGACCGCTGCCAGGTTTCCTATGTGCGTCTGTAACCTTTCTACGAACGTTTCTTCCATCGGTATGTTCTGTCTTTTATGTGGTTGAAAGAACCATTCCGGTAGGCGCATTGTCGTTCCGTACACCAGCTGCGCTGGGCTGACACATGTATCGTCTCTCTGCGCTGCTCGAAGTCCCATCATGACCGTTGGTAGCTCGTCGACCCAATTTTGCGTGTCCCCGCGAGCCATTAGGGCTGCTTTTAAGGTTCTGTGCAGCCTTTCTACCTTTGCGTTCGCCTGTGGGTGGTACGCTGTTGTGCGCACCTTCTTCATTCCCATCCTTTGGCTGAGGGCTGCGAATAGCTCGGACTCGAAATTGCGTCCTTGATCGGTAGTGATCACCATCGGTGTACCGAATCTCGTAATCCAGTGATTGTACACTGCCCGCGCGGCCGTTTCAGCTGTTTGGTCCTTGGTAGGAATCGCCTCGGTCCACGATGTCTGTCGGTCTATAATAGTGACGACGTACCTACATTCCTTCGAGACGTGTAGGGGCCCTACAAAATCGACGTGAATGTGCTCAAAACGCCCTGCATTCTCAAAAGTCCCAAGTGGAGCATGCGTGTGTCTAGTGACCTTTGCTCTTTGACAGTCTACGCAGGCTTTCGCCCATGTTGCAACATCTTTTTTCATCCCAGGCCAATAGTAATTCTGCGTTACTAATCGCCGCGTTCCACGGATCCCTGGGTGGGCGATCCCGTGTAGTGATTGAAAAATGCTGAAACGATAATCCTTTGGTATGTACGGCCGTATTTTGCCTTCTTGCACATTACAATATAGAGCGACCTTGTCGGCAGTCGTCTCGTATTTCATCACAGGCGGCGGATCTCGGGCAATTAATTCCTGTAGTTCCTTGTCTGATTGTTTATCCGCTAGCTCAACCCAGTCGACCGGTGATGGACATGTTATTGCATTTATGCGACTTAAGGCGTCTGCGGCAGGGTTCAATGTTCCCGGTACGTGTATAAGTCGCGAGCAATATTCTGAAATAAAACCGATCTGCCTAATCCTGCGTGGGGTATCGTTATCGCTGCAGCCTTTCTCGTATGTATGAACCAGTGGCTTGTGATCGGTGTAGACCGTGAGCAGGCGGCCTTCCACGAGCCGTCGAAAATATTTTATTGCCATATATATCCCTAGGAGTTCCCTGTCGAAGGTCGAATATTTTTCCTGCGCTTTGCTCAATGCCTTGGAAAAGAAACCAAGAGGTTGTTTGACGCCCTTGACGTTTTCATACAGGGCTGCCCCAATACAATTCGCAGAAGCGTCGGTCATCAAATGTAATTCTCCCCCCTCTGCCGAAGGAAACACGAGTATGGCGGCGTTATTTATGCTCTTTTTGCATTGCTCAAACGCACTATTCGTTTCGTCAGTCCAGGTTAAGGTGGTGTTGTCATTCCGTTTTTTCGATCCTGCTAGGTACATATTCAGTAAGCGTTGACTTTCAGCGGCATGTGGTATGCTGTCCCTATAAAAGTTAAGCATCCCTAAAAAACGTCTTAACTCCTGGACTGTCGTTGGGCGCGGAAATTCTGTTATCGCTCGTGTTTTGTTTTCCAGCGGACGTATGCCGTCACTGGACACCTGGTAACCTAGATATTGCAGCGATGTCCGATTGAATGTGCATTTTTGCACATTTAACCTTACGCCATGTGTGTTGAGTCGTTCGAGCACTATGTCGACATGTTTCAGGTGCTCGACCTCGTTTTCGGATGCGATCAATAAATCGTCGAGGTACACGAAAACAAAATCGAGTCCTCTTAGCACCCGATGCATGTATCGTTGGAACGTCTGCCCAGCAGATCGAAGTCCAAAACACATTCGGGGAAACTCGAATAGCCCAAAGGGAGTGATAATTGCGGTCTTTTCTATGTCGGGTTCATTTATAGGGATCTGATAGTATGCTCTTTGCATATCCAACTTCGTAAAACGCGACTTACCGTGAGCCATGTACATGAAGTCCTGCAACCTTGGTACCGGGTATCTGTCGGGTTTCGTCACTAAATTAAGTCGTCGGTAGTCCCCGCATAACCTATATTCACCGTCGTTCTTAACCACTACGTGCAATGGGCTGGCCCACGGGCTCGAAGATGGCCTGCATATCCCCTGTTCTAACATATTTTCGATGTCCTTTTTTACCTTGTGGTATTTATCAGGAGGAAGGGGTCGCGCCCTTGCATAAACCGGGGGTCCCGTCGTCTCTATAAAATGTACAACGTCGTGGGTGGTTGACGAAGCGTTAAAAACTATAGGCTGACTTAACTTAGGGTACTTACGTAACGCCTCGTGTAGCGGGTCGTTCGTGCTTAGGGCTTTAATACTATTATAATCACTATTGCGGTCCACTACAGTTACAACTTCGAGTCTCGTCTCACCGTCCACTAGTCTTTTCCGACGCAAATCCGGCATTAAATTAAAGTTCTCGAGGAAATCGGCACCAAGAATGGGGTATTTGACGTCGGCCACTATAAATGTCCACACAAACGGGCGTCGTAGATCTAAATTGAGCCGCATTGTTTTCTCGCCGTATGTCCTTATAACTGTATTATTCGCAGCATATAGGACATGGTTCGGGTCGCGCTGCGCTCCCCTTGGCGCCGGAACGACGGAAACGCCTGCACCAGTGTCCACTAAAAACTCTAAACTGGATGTTGTGTCCTTCACCTTCAGCCGGCTGTTGGGCTTCCCCATGGAGCAGAAGTCTGCCGAGGTCGACCGCTGCTCCGCTACTCGTTTCCCGCGTGCCATGCGCATGGTTGACGGCAAGTGCGGGCTCTCTCCCGGTACCTAAAGTGCGCCGTGCACAGCCAGTCAGGATTTTTCGCTGCCCGGCGTTCCTGCCATCCCGAGTTGCGCCGGTCACGCGACGCTGATGACAATCGGCTCTGTCGACTCTCGCTGCGGTTGCGGCTGCCGTGGCGGCTCCGGTCCCACCGTCTATCGGCTCGGATTTCGTTTATTTCGATCATCATCCCTCTTATTTGCTGTGCCAGCTCCATCACTGTCTGCTGTAGTGTGGCGGTATCACTGGCGGAGACGGGGGCGATGTCCGTCCGTATTGTGTTCTCCATCACTTTATCCGCCACGGCCGCCAGTGCCTGTAGATCCTGAGATTCACTGACAGCCAACACTGTGCGTACGGTGCTGGGGAGGTGGCCTGCCCACAGAAACATCAGGGCCTCCGTGCTAATTTTGGTCCCGGCCAAGTCTTTCATCCGCCGTAGTAGGTGGGACGGGCGCTGGTCCCCGAGCTCCATCTCGCCGAGTAGTCGCTGGAACCTCCGGAGCTCGGTGTCGGCGTTGACCGTGATGAGCCTTTCTTTTAGGGCCTCATACTTCCGTTCTGCAGGCGGCGACGTCAGCATATCACTAACCTGCTGTAGATCTGTCAGCTGGAGTTTCGCGATGACGGACTGCCATCGTTGCTCGTCGCTCAGTCGCTGCGAGGCCGTGGCCGCCTCGAACTGAATGATCCACAGCCGTGGTTCCTGCCTCCAGAACTCGGGAATCCGGGAGGATACTGATATCGCGGCCAGGTTTCCCGCTACGTCGGAAGGTGTCGCTGCCGGCTGCAGTGCCACCGGTGGTAGGATGTTCGCGTACTGTCCGGCGGGATGAGCCATTTTTTTTTTTAAACATTTTCGTCGAGATCACGTCGGGTTCACCACTTTGGCGTAAGTAAATGTCGACTCGCCAGTCCGGAGTGAAACGCGTGCAATCTGGTAGAAGGGCGTATATTCACTAAATAATTTCGCGCGTCGCAGCGCGCGTGGACTGAGGCGGGAGTAAACACCTATACATGTGTGTGTGCGGTATGCTTACAAAGCATGTATACCAATGGACTTCTTTTTTTGGAGCCGAGGGTGAACCGAAACAGGACTCTGTTTGCAATGAAGTGCTTGCGAGGGTTTAGATTGGCGTAGGTATAGGATAGCTTCATTGAATCGCCACGAAGGTTGGTGTTTTTTGTTTGTAATTTCCTGTAGCTTGGGTGCATAATGGCCATCCACAATCTTAAAGGTCTTTATGAGATCTCCTCTCAGTCTATGCTCTTGCAAAGAGCTTTTTTTTTAGTTGCTCTTTATGTTTTCTCAGATTTTAACTTCAGAACCATTTACTGTTTCATTATGTTTAAAACAAATTCTTTCGTTAGTGAAGTCGTGTATGTCATGCTAATTTTATATATCTTGTTTTATTATATTCATTGAGTTTATTGGTTTTAGTTGATCTAGTTCATTAATGATTACTTGATTACCAATTTAAAAAAAATTAAAGTAATTAGAAGTTAGGTAATTAAAATATACAGGTTGTAGACATGTTCAAAATTTTAACAAATAAAATGAAAACTTAAATGTGATATAGAAAGACTTTTAAGCAAAGATCTTGGCTAAGGCTTGTTATTGAATGCACGTAGAATTTTAGTAGCCCCTCTCTGAACTCTTTCTAAAAATCTCCATACTTGAAGGTTCTGTAGGCAGACATAATATTAATAACAACGATTGTTGTTTTTGTGTTTGTTGTAGAGACAGCACCATAACCACCATACTTGTTAAGCATTTTCCAATAGAGGCAAGGTACAATTTTGCACAGCGACTACCATTAAAACAGAGAAATCGTCTTCCAGATCCAAACTTTTCCCTACCCGTAAACGTTGTAGGATTATATCTTTTTTTGATATCACTTGAGAAGGCTTCATTGTCCGTATGTTTTGTTTTTTTTTTTTGTAAATATCAGTATTTTTCAGTAAAAAAATCGAAAATGAACGTAAAAAAGACGTCTTTTTCCAATGTTTATTAGCCAATATTTTTAAATCTAAATGGTGTATTAAAAAAAATAAAACATGCAGGCAAAGAAGATTTCTATAATATATTGTAGAAACCAAAATTACAAAAACTTAGTAAAACAATAAGAGCTGTGAACTGTTTCCATAGTTATCGCCCGTAGTATGGGGAATTGATAGGGTAACAACTCTCTTAAAGCGATGCACTACTCCAGTGGCACCAAATGAAACTAAACGTCAGATTTAATCACTCACTTGCCTGTGCACCCGGCGAGTTCATTTACGATGGTACCCGCCTGGCAGGTAGGCATGTGAGAGCATGGTATAACAATATTTACGTTGGTAATATGCCAGACGTCTTGCGTCGGAAAAATTTTAGTTAGAGGCAGAAAACTGCAAAGAAAGCATAGATAATCATTCAGTCGTAAACGTGTGGATTGTAACCTCAATAAAACTTACATTTGGAAAGGTGGTTCCATTCTCAGAATAGATTTGCATTGAAATTCGCTGAAAAACACAGACTGTCTAAAAAATAACCTCTATCCATAGAACAAATAATTTTTCGATCACCGACCACAGAAATTATAGATAAATGTCACAGACTTACGCGGAGGCAAGGCACAGGCTGTGTTCGGGCAAGGTGCTATGAGCAATTCAGTGCGCAAATAGCGTTTTTGGCTAACATAATGACAGTTCCGTGTACCTACCTCGGCCGTTTTCGCTGACCATAGAACGGTTCAGAATTGCTCAAAATATAATTTTTTGCTCCAACTCTCCGAGGTAGAGCACGGAACCTGAGCAAGATTTGTCAATTGTCAGTTTTAAGGTAATTTCGACTTGAATTTTATATCGATTGGAAATTAGTTGAGTTTTTTATTAATTTAGTTCGAAATTGCTTGGTTTTGCGCTTTTCTCTTATGAGATTAGAAGGATTTTAGTTTGTGTTATGTCTAAGTGACGTTCATCTCTGCACGTTTTTCGTTCTGGCGTTCGGGCTGGAGGGTTGCTCTGGGGGCCTACTCATGACCATTATCATCTGTGAGTGTGTTGTCTCTTTCTAATTATTCTAATTAGAGTGCGATGACACAAACATAAGATTTTATTTTTGCTGACGTCGGGCGAAAGCGTTTCACTTTCATCTGTAACTTACTCGCATTCGGTTTCTGGATATCTACTCAGTTTATAAAAAATACTGTGAATGCCAAAAGAGCCAATCCACCAGCCTCTCTCCAGTCTCGCGTAATATGAATGGACTCTATGTACAGAGCGTAGAAAGAGAATCGCAGCGACTTCTCCGAACTCAAATGGTTGTTGAAAAAAAATGTTGGATACTTACTCAATTTAGTGGTAAAGAGTATAAAATTAACCATCAGTGATGCATACAGTAGCACCGGACTAACCATACAAAATGCGATTTAGTCAGACCTTAATACGCGTATTAAAGTCTGACGAAAAGTTAGTCTGCCCACTCTGAAAATGCTGGATTGTTTTCTCTGCATCTTCTTCGACCTTCTTAGCTCTATTCAGAGCACGAAATGTGCGTATCCTCCCGCTGACATGATGGCACTGGCTAGATTCCGCTGCGAGTATTCTTGACTTTACGCTATGGTATATAGGCGACCGAATAATTAATTCGCTGGCACGGTACAAAATCGTGCTATTGCGCATTGGGACCTTCTCTGTTAAAGGAAAAAAAAGGTTCCGTATTGAGGAGGATGCAACATGACCACAAAGCATGCAATGCGTGTAAGTTAATTAGGTAAGATTTACTAAAATTTTAATTACAAAACGACTTTCAGCTAAAAGTAAATCTTGAACGCTGTAGTCAAAAACCAAATTAATTTTAAATATTCATAAAGCGGGCTAGTTTTGATTACTAACCTTTTTTTATACTTTTTTTATCTTGAGTAATCCATATCTAAACTTATTCTATAAAGTGCGCGAAAATTTCGAACTTTAGGACCTTGGAAACTGGAAACCAAACATTATATTACAATGCCAATGGTCAAGAAACGTCTATTTCGATTCTATAAAACTTTTTTTAATCGACTTAAAAAAAGGAGGAGGTTCTCATTTCGTCGGAATCTTTTATTTTATTTTAAGTATAATTTTGCATCTCCGACAAAAAATATGCGCATGGTTTTCTTTCCATGTTTGTATGGGGAGTTGAGCGGGAAGGCCCACCTTAAGCTGTTCTACCAGGAATTGTATAGCAGTAGCATTTCATTACTGTGGACGGAAAACCAGTAAAGTTTCTTTCCGGATTCTTCTTTACTGGTTGATCAAATCTGCGGTTTTTGACGTAACATAGCCTCGATTGCACGACGAAACGGCTGAGTTAATCAATGTTGAAACACGTCACTTTTAGTGAGCCGAATTTAGTTCCTTCCATACTGTCCATACAAAGTGGGATGTTTGATCATACGATGACGATGATTTTTTTTTAATGTCCTTTTGTTTTTGGCCCTTAGTGTAGTTTCACTACCAAAAATTTTTAAATAAAAGTTAAATAAATTAAATAAAAAAAGAAAAATATCAATAAAACACAGTAGTTACGGCATTTTTATAACGTATATGTTATGTATTTTATAAAATAACTGTTATAAGAAGTTAAATACTTCTGTTGAATGATTTTAAATGAAATAAAAAACAAGTATACAAAATTGGTCTGTTTTTCGAACTTAGGTTTCAAATTTTTTAAGATTTCATTGTACTCGTCTCGGATTTTTATGTCTTATGTCGTGTCTCCCTCTTTTATGAGGTTTCGTGAAATACATTTATTTTTAGTGAAGGTGTTTTAAAAGTTTTCTTATATTTGGAGAAGCCGTTAGATGCTGTATGGGTTTCATAAATTCTTTTTAGGGTTCCGTACCCAAAGGGTGAAAACGGAACCCTATTAACCTAAGCCTCCACTGCCCGTCCGTCCGTCTGTCACAAGGCTGTCTCTCATGAACCGTAATAGTTAGGCAGCTGAAATTTTCACAGAATGTGTATTTATTTTGCCGCTATAACAACAAATAGGTAAAATAAAAAAGTATTAAAAATTAAAGGGGCCCCATACAAAAAACGTGATTGTTTTGTGTTAAACCTTGTACGATGGTACGGAACCCTTCGTGTGCGATTCCGACTCGCACTTTGCGGGTTTTTTGCTTGTTTGAACTCCGATTGCATATGTGCTCATTAAGTACAATTTGCTCCAAACTTAGGCTGAGATAAATAGTCGTAACCGAAACTAAGGCTAACGAAAAGTAGTACTTTGTGACGTCAATTTGCATCACTTTGAGATTCCGTCCATACAAAATGTGTCAAAGTGACGTCACTTTGACACATTTTGACAGACTAACGAAAAGTAGTACTTTGTGACGTCAATATGCATTACTTTGAGATTTCGTCCATACAAAATGTGTAAAAGTGACGTCACAAAGTACTACTTTTCGTTAGCCTTAGTTTTTGTTACGACTATTTATCTCAGCCTTAAATGTCTAAGGCTGAGATAAATAGTCGTAACAGAAACTAAGACTAACGAAAAGTAGTACTTTGTGACGTCACTTTGACACATTTTGTATGGAAGAAATCGCAAAGTAATGCAAATTGACGTCACAAAGTACTACTTTTCGTTAGTCTTAGTTTCTGTGCCTGTGTATTTATCTCAGCCTAAGGCTGAGATAAATAGTCGTCACCGAAACTTTGTGACGTCACTTTGCATTACTTTGAAGACTTCCTCCATACATACTGTGTCAAAGTGACGTCACAAAGTAGTACTTTCCGTTAGTCTTAGTTTCTGTTACGACTATTTATCTCAGCCTAAAGGTCGTGAGTGTGCTCTATGCCCTTGACTCAAGAGTATTTTTTATATGCACGAGGCGCATTTAACTTTGGCGTGTACGGTACGGATATTTGTTTTTTAGATTTTCGGATTGATCATACGCTTTCGTTAGCTTTTCAGCATAAGTAAGTGTTTTATCGGGAACAGTAACAAAATCGGAATTAGTATTTTTAAGAGAGAAACTTTTGGCAAAGCTACTTTTTGAAGTTGTAGACACAAACTGGACATTATCTCCGTTGCTAAGAGTTTCCCCGCGATTATTTACCGATTTATATTTTAGAGAAAGTTCTAAGAAATCACTGTCCCATGGATACTTAATAATTTGATCCCTCCGTATTCTTATTTTGTGGCTTTTTTCTTGCTGAATGAACTCGTCGCTATCCCATAACCACTTATCTATAAGAAATGATTTTTTTATCTCCCGCGAGTGATCATGAGAAGAAAGCTCGGGATGTTCTCTAACTAAATTTTGTCCTTGAACGTTTGAGACTAATTTGGAATACTGAATATTACCTTCAGAGTGGTTATCGTTTGATTCTGCTAAATGAATTATGTTTGAATTTTTCAGATCGTCTAACGAAAGTTGCCATCCATTAGTATTTTCAAAAACCGTTTGAGGAAGTTGCCTCTTTGTCGCATCGAATGGTCCAAGCTGTGTAACTTTATCTGGCTGAGTCTGCTCGCCTGTCAAGTCGTTTTTTATAGTTAAGGAGTCGTTAGAGTTAGAATAGGCCGTAGCAATTTTCGTATATCCTAACGTCGTAAATATTAAATCCCATATTCCAAAATACAAAAGTACCAAGTACATTATGATAATGCAAAGGCTCAAGAGAAAACATTGGCATATTGTGCTCCTGTTACCAGCGCCGCCACCACATATGACACAATTAAAGCGTGAGCACAAAATGGCCATGAGACATGTCGGCAGGGCCGAGAGCATCTCTAGCAGGAATGAGAGCAGACCGAATAGCGTCTGCAGCAACATCCGCACCAAGTTCTCTAGCATTATCAGCATCATCATGGTGAACCGCATAAGCAGTTGAAGAAGGCACAGATACGGGGTCATTATGGCGATGCACATTGTTCAGTTTCTTGTTTAGCTGAAAAATCAAACATGAACATACATTTGGGCGTCGCTTTTTCAAAAAGCGAGCCTTTGATTTGCATCTATTGACGCAACTATGGACCGAAGAACCTTAGCTAATCATTAAAGAAAATAATTACTCTTATACAGGTTGTCGTAACGGCCAGCACATTTATTTCGCCAGCTTTATCCTCATGTTTTTCAGAGATAAAAAAGTTGATATTATTTTTCTCTAAAGTCTAGTTACCGATATATGCCTTTTTGAAAATTATGTTTTCGTCTAGTGTAATTTGACGCTACGTTGTAACCATGTGTTGTGACGTTGTAAGAAGTTATTCAACTTTTTTGTATGTTTCAGCCCCAATAATCATTTCCAAAATTTAATCTACTGGCCATTACGTCTATACTATACATTTGAATGAAGATTATTAGTAACTCAAATATTATAGGATATTTTAAATTTATTTTATTTAGAGGATATTTTATTACGAGTGCAGTGCACTGCATGCATACTGCATACTGCAATAATGAATACACGAAATTTTGGAACTATGTTCCTTATCGAGCGATTGTCGGATGGAAGGTACACAGGCAAAAGCATCCAAGCGACACTTTTGCTGCCACAGACCCTTCATGGGTTGACATTACTTTCACGGCCGAAATACAGTTATCTGTCTCTTTATTCGCTTGAATTTTTTTTCGTGAAAAAGAAATGAGCATTAGTGTCAACCTTCCGGCGGTAATTCATACTATGCTTGATGATGGAAATACAAACGAAGCGCTCTGCAATAGTGTTCGTTCATTTAATTAAAATAAGCATCAAGCGCTTTAAACTTAAATCGTGATTGAATTGACAGCTGGCTCTTATGAAATGTTTTTCCGTCTGAATTTGTAGTGTTTCTTGAGGATATGGAGAAAGAATTTCGGTCCTTCCGGGAGTAAAAAAAATAGTAATATTTAATCATTTCGCGTACCTAACTCATTATGGTAAAATATTATTGGGTATTTGGGTCAACTTTGCCAACAGTGGATTTGCTTAGGTGTTTCAGGGTTAAAGTGTACATACGTCATTCAAATGTGAAATGTGAAGGACTGGCCTTTTTACAGATATTGCAGTATCCCAACCATATTTCTAACGCGGATAAAGTCTTACCCAGCATGTGAACAGACAGTCTCTACACATATGCATTTCAATAATACATTATTTACTGTTTAGGAACTTTATATATACAGAGATAGTCTTAGCAAGAAATTTAGAACAAAGTCCTATTTGAGAACTCAAAATTTATGTACGAATGAGTCTTCCTGTCATAATAAAATATCATGATCTAATTTGACATTGACTTTGATTCCATTACGTGAATGGCTTTTTACCTCAAGAGGACTTTTGGGGTATCTAATGACCATATATTTTGATCTCTGGTAATGACTTTTTAATTTTTTGTTTATAATGATTGTTTTTAATTAATTTTGAAGCGAAGCTTCTTTGCTGATATTCCTTCGGATGGGAGTTTTCGAATTCAGAAAAAGTTAATTACCTTGAGATCCTCAAACGCGAACGAAAGTTTAAACGCTCCAAAGACAAAGCTGGCAACCTTGCTATTACTCGACACCGACAGAAATACGCAAAACTCAAGCGTGAGTTCCAAAAAGGCTAATCCACCAGCCTGGTGTGAAGCCTTAAAAGAAGAAGAAAGCTGGCAACCGTTTTGAATTTCGGACCTTTGCCGCGAGTCGTCTTTGTTTTATGTTTGCAACTTATAGTCCCATCATGTTGGTACCTACTCAAATGAAAGTTCTCATCGAGATCTAACTTCCTGTAATTTGCCTGGTACTATAGGAACTTCTGTGGAAACAGCACAGTGCACACATAAATCTACAGTCCTTGTAGTCGTGGAGTGTACAATTCACAGATGAAAGTGAATCATTAATACGCTTAACATTATTATCAACACGCTTAGCAAGGGAAATAAATATATTTTAAGGGACCGGACCCCATTTTCTAACCATACAATTTTCACATGTTTTGTTATAAGATCAAGTTGCTGTCAAAACAATAGCATCCGATTTTAAATGTTTAAAATCGGATGCTTGAAATATTTAACAATACTTGGAAGATGCTGTCGATCTCGGTTCTAAATATAAAACACAATTAAGATATAATTGTTTTTTTATTACTTAAAAAAAGTTACATATCTCTAAAAAAATTTAAAATTGTGATTAAATTATTTCCATAGCTTCTTGATCGACATGTTCTTCTCAGAGTCCTTCTGCATGACCTTCGCAACAGCCATTTCGAAGTCCTCCTGGGTGACATGCACGCGGCGCTCGCGCAGCGCGTACATACCAGCCTCCGTGCACACTCCCTACGCCAATCCACACACATTTGCTCAAATACATTAACTTAAGGCGCAGGTACCCTTCATCGTACGTAACAGAATGCACCTAACAAAATATCGTCAGTGCCATCCTCTCAGCGGGGGGGTGCGCACGTCTGTGCGGCTCCGTACCCGCTTTAAAAACCACCACGGGAATAAATTTCCCAAACGCAGAGATGCGAGATCGTGGTCGGCCGATATTGTCACGAGGAGGTTCAAGCGTCGCGTGTCGCCCTCCCCGCCCCGCGCCGCCGTTGTTTCTTCCCGCCTCATTCTCTGCCGCGTTCTAGAATAGTAGTTCAATTGTAGCGCGGGAAATTTGAATTGCGATAAAAATTGGTTGTTACCTACTGGATCTAGGTACTAATGAAATACATATTTTATTTACATATATTAGCATGTATTATTTATAACACATATATTAGCTACATTTACCTAAATAGTTACTATCTTACTGTGCTGTGTCATGCTGTGATAATATAATTACAACATTACCTACAAATTCCTGTGTAGACACCTATGTAGGTAGTCCCTGTTTACCTACTTACCACAAAACATTGAGATATACATATAACCTTCATTTCTATTGTTTTTATTGTAGGTAAATACGTACAAATATCTATAGGTAATATAGTGAAGTAAGTCATAAAATATTAGATATCAAATTTCAGAGTAACTAAAATACCTGCCTATAGACTGTGAGAAACTGTCAATGAAGGTCTTATAACTGTTGTCTACGAAAGACAGTGGTACATGAACGGGATGTGAATCGAACCCATAACATCTGGCATGGAAAGCAAGTCCCCGCGCCACTAAGCTACGAGCTGGAAATAAAGTGTTAGGTACTATATTTATTGTCAATAAGTCAGATGCATTATCCGATCCACACGACCATCAAAGCATCGCAATAAGCTCATCCATCCATAGCCTGCTGTATTGTTTTGTGTTTGTGTGTGTGTGCACAACACAAACACATCTCATGCGCAAATACTTGTCAGTCTTGCACCAGAAGACATGACCCGATAGATAAGTCATAAAAATAAACATACCCAAAAATCGTCTCACGTCTGCAGACGCATAGGCGAAGAGCGTGTTAGCGTCTCTTGACATAAAATGCTTTACATGCGTACTAATACAAAGCGAGTTTCGAAAATAATGTTAGCTCTTTCTCTCTTGGGGGGAACAGCATTATATCTGTCTACCTTTGTCTGTTGGAACAAATAGAGAAATAATAATCTCCATCAGTTCTTTCTTTTGTGCAGAGCAATGCATGCATCTACACAGAGAAACATTGTAGAAATTAAATACACTGTTCCAATTTATTTGATTTATTGAATTTTTTTTAATCCTAACCAAGTCAAATGACAGGCAAAAAAACTAAAAAAAATTTACTTTCCTCTGTGGTTTCACACAGGATAGAGTTTTCGAAAAACTAAAAAATAAACCGACGAAACTAAAAAGTGAAAAATTACTCATTTACAGACGGTTTATTTAATTGATTTTTTAGCGCCGACTCAAAATAAGCTATTTTTCACTTTTTAGTTTCGCCCGTTTAATTATTTGTTGAAAAGTTTTTTATTTTTTACTTTTAGTGATTTTGATAAAATTTCTGCGGGACCAATCTGAAAGCATACTCTTTCGGATGACATCTCGTTTGGATGACATTGTTGGTAAGTCCATTGCAGCTGACAGCTCTTGCAGCTGAGACAGCCCACATCCCAGCTGTCGATTACAAATGTTAAATTACACATATTGCAGCTTAGTTTGAACATAGACTTTAATCCAGTTCTTTTTTCTGAAATAATTTGCAAATATTTCAAGCCACAATCCAGTATAGTATTGTCCTTCAATTGTCTTCTTTTGTCCTTTGATCTTTAGTGTGCAATCATTATTATGGACCTAAAACAAAAAAAGTACACATTATACTCAAATCACAGTATTACTATTTATCATAAAAAATGCTCATAGTATGCCTGCTAGTCACGATGATAAAAAAGTCACAACTGGAAATCACTGAAATATATTCATCATTTGCAACACCTTTTTTTATTAATCACATGCAATGTTTATTGTTTCTTACCGATTCATTAGATTTTTCTGGAGTTTGTGTTATGGTTTCAGGGTTATAGTCTTGATGGGATTTGAAACCAATTACCTTTTCTATATACTTTGCATTAAAATTTAGGGTATATAATTCTTTGTACAGTTCTTTTGATAAGTCTGGACATGAACGGCTTATACAACACGTACTGCCATGATACTAGTCCAACACACTATGTGGGAGCTAGGTGCTATGCCAGGACATTCCTCAGACCGCACGACTAAATTGAACTACCTCATCGAATTCGGATAAACGGTTCAAGATTTATTGAGGAACATACATACAGCGTGTCCCAAAACTCAACGTCAAGCGGGAACCAAGTAGTAGGCCAGCTTATGACTACCCAAGTAAAAATAAGAAAAAAAATCCGAGTCATTTGTTTTCTTATGATATGAGAATTTTTTAAAAAAACGTTGAAAATTTTTATCTCGTACTACATTTTTAGGTACTACGACTAAAAAATTTATTTAATTGTTATTATTTCTTACATTTTTTATTGATAGCCTTAATACCTCTGCTTTTGATCAGTATCCCAAATTAAACCAAAATGTCCATAGTTTTATCACAAAAAAAAATGTTGTAAAGTGTTTTCCTAAAAAATTCCAAATATTATTATTTTTAGTTAACTTTGCCACTTCATAGCGCAAAAAAAATGTACGTTTACTACTATGGCAAGTTTTCACACAAGTTGGCGCTACTTATTAGGATTAAGATGATATAACACCTCCCACGTCATGCTTTAAAAAAGACGTGGTCCTGACAATGTAAAATAATACTTTACTTTGTGAAAATTGCCTTCAGTGCTAGAGTGATGATGGGGACAGTTAGTTTTTAGAATTATTGGAAAATCAATCAATCAAATATTTAGTCACGCCAACTTTTGTGAAAACTTGCCATAGTAGTGTACTGTGACATCCCTTAAATGCTGAGATTGCATTTATAGTCTATATAAATAGAATACTAAGTAGCGATGCGCGAGCCAGTCCAGCGGCCTTATTGCCGAACAGCGACTGTCGCTGCCAGCGTCAGTGTCGCTGCTAACGAGACATCGCATACCAAATTTTGCGGCTACCGTTACTGCGGATAAAAGATAGGCAACCGCAATTAATTTTTATCCGTAGCCGCCATCGACATAATCTATGTCGTCGGTATCGGTAAGTCGATGGTAGCCGAAAATTCTTGTATGCGATGGCTCCTTAGCAGCGACACTGACGCTGGCAGCGACTATCGCTGTTCGGCAATAAGGCCGCAGTTCGTCACCGACTTTCAGCGAGCAAGCAGAATACTCGCTTCGCTCATTTTCTATTTCCTATTTTTCTATATCCTGTGCGCGCTAGTCGGTGTTTAAGGGTATAATTCTAATATCTACCTAACGAAAATTCACTGTGAAATAAATCGAATAAAGTGTAATTAATTTTAGGAAAAACTTTTATTTTTTAAAAAGACTTCCAAGTTTTTCCGCGTGACAGTACGTACATTTTTTTATGCTATGAAGTAGCAAAGTTAACTAAATAACTAAAAATAATAATATTTGAAAATGTTTAGTAATCTTATTACTTAATATTTTTTTGTTATAAAACTATGGTAATTTTGGTTTAATTTGGGATACTAATCAATAGCAGAGTTATTTAGGCTACCTATTAAAAAATATGACAATTTTATTTGTAAATTTGTAGTCGTAGTACCTAAAAATGTTGTACTAGATTTAAATTTACAACGTTTTTAAAAAAATACTCACATCATGAAAAACAAATGACTCCGATTCTTTTTTCTTATTTTTCCCTGGGTAGTCATAAGCTGGCCTACTATCTGGTTCCCGCTCAACGTTGAGTTTTGGGACACGCTGTATATACATACATACATACATACATACATACATACAGATATTGTCAATTTAGCTTTAGCATCATGCCTAGAACCTACAAACGCAGTATTATAAAAAACAAATTTAACAAAAAAAATAACCGGCTTCAAAGGAAAAGCACTAAAAATTAAAAAATAATTTTCATTTTTGTAGTTACGATTTCTGTTATTTTTTGAGTCGGCGTCAGCCGGGCACGCGCTGCGCCAATCAAGAGAACCTAACCTAACCTAACCTAACCTAACCTAACCTAACCTAACCTTGGCTGACACCTACTCAAAAAATTACAGAAATCGTAACTACAAAAATGAAAATTATTTTTTACTTTTTAGTGCTTTTCCTTTGAAGTCGGTTATTATTTTTGTTAAATTTGTTTTTTTATTTGTTTATTTTTAGTGAATCTGAAGTAAATTTACTAATTTGTACACGTCCTTTCCAATAAAAAAAGAATCACTGAAATCGGTTGGCGTTATATTGAGTTATTCGTCGATTTGTCGCGCACATCTTAATACAAATTTAAGACTTTTATGATTTTCTCATGGATATCATTGTCAGAACTTAACCAAATTAAAATGGGACCACTTGGGAAGCACTAGCTATCATTTAAAAAAAAATCATCAAAATCGGTTCACCCAGGCAAAAGTTATGAGGTAACAAAAATTAAAAAAAACCAAAAAAAAAAATAACATACAGACGAATTGATATCCTCCTCCTTTTTTGAAGTCGGTTAAAAAACCAAAGTAAATTACTCCATTCGCAAACCCCTTACACATTTATTATTAGTATAGATATAGACACATAATTTATTAAAACTATGTTTATGTTCACATGAACGTAGCTATTGTATAACAACATAGCATGTATTCACTTAGGTTATTAGTTACAAACATCACTATAAAAAAACAATGTTATCCTTACCTGTGTGTCGCCTCTCTTTCCATTCCTTCACTGTGTGTCGTCACAACACTCAAACTTCGGCTCGCTGGCGTAGTCATAGCCAAATAATTCATAGCTGACGTTGACGGCGACGACGGTGGCGCTGGTGAGGGCAGCGAAGTGGGAGGCACCGCAACTTGGGGCTGTGATAGCGGCGAATGTGCTGATAATTGTCTTGCTTTGATAACTTCACTGCCAAATCGACATAACTTTTAGATATTTTCGTATTTACGTACATAGGTGTTACTATTGCTACCTACAACAGACCTAGTAAAATAATATCATTGATAAAATAGTACCTACCTAAGAAGGTACCTGTCTACTATTGTAAACCGGTGAATATGTATAATTTACATAGGTACCGAGACACGTTTTATGCACGTGTTCTTGAATGCCCACACAACTGCAGGGGTGAGTTTGGATGTAAAAATAAGCGCCTAAATCAACCCACATTTCCTTTCGAAATGCACATGTCGCGCTATAAGCTGGATAATGGTAAGGTAGGTAGTACTTACTTCATTCTACGACCTCTATACTTGTAAGCATGTTTTGCTTTTCCTGAAAAATATTTTTTTTTGTTTTTTATTCCCCATATTGAACTAACCACCGGGAGATAGGTACTAGAGGTCACAACCACGCGAACAACATTCTCGATTGGATACCGCGCGACATAGTGAATAGCCGTTATTACAACATATAACTATGCATATAGCTCAATGCTAGGCGTCGACATCCGATGCAGGTACCTATGTTGGGCACTGGTCGCACTACACAGCGCACTTCCACGCTTCCCGCCATTGACTTATTGCTTCTCGCACACAAATTCGTGCGAGCGCCTAACATTTCAACGACGCCAAAACTAGACCTTCCGTTTAGTCCATCTTCATACAGCATTCATGGCAGTTTGTCAAGTAGGCACTATAAGCGAATTTGGGGAAAACCTAACAGTTCTCTTTACTGAAAACATAAAGGTGAAAAAGAAAACAATAGCGTCACCGTTGATCATAAAACCTACCTTTTGATTGTTTTATTTTTCTTGTAACTATATTTATACTAACACAATGGACGTGAATAGCAAAATTTTTGGTGCAAAAGGTTATTTTTTTTACGATGTATTGTATTGTTTTTAAAAGTTTTGAAAACAATAGCGGCTCGGATCAGGTATCATTTTATCTGAATATATTTTTTTTAGACTCTGGAAAGTGATAATTTTAATACACAGGACCTCTAAACTTGCCCTATTTTTAGAACCTAACGAAATTCAAGGGAATTATTCGCCTTAACGTATGTAGCTTTAGACATATGCAAAATTGAGAATTCAATATTATGGTATTTTACAAGAATCCATTTCATTTAACGAATATGATCCTAATATGTAGATAGTAGTAATTTTTTTACAGTTTTCTTTCTATAAATTAATGTTTCTCTTTCTTCACAGTCGATTCTACATACATATTATATTCGTTGAAAGAAGCGACGACGAACTTGAAAAAGTATATTTTACTTAAGTCAACCTAGGACTGGCTAAAGCCTGATGCCAAATACGATTTTGGTGATGACGGCAAAATGTTTGTAATGAATGTGTGCAACCCAGGTCAAGCATTATTAGTCTTCTGTAGAATCCCAACACTGTGTTAGTAGGGGGCGTTCATTACGGGTGGAGGGACTACAGGATAATTCTTAGATAGTAGCAGGTGGCGACACTGGAAGATGCACAGCCTGCCAAAGGTTTGCTTGCTGGTTTATGTCCATCCATGCACTATGCACATAAAGTAGTATTTTTTTACAGCTTTCTTTCTTTCTTTAATTATATAAAGTGTCCTTGCTTTATGGTTGATTCTACATACATATTTATTTAGTAAGAACAGTATATTTTACTTAATTCATTGATTTCATCATTCATTATCGAGAAAAAGGATTATTCAGCACTTTCATGGTTCCATACCAATGTAAAACTATAGGTCCTTTTCTAACTTACAAGGAAATGGGATGTAAATCAGATGGGTTGGTACCAATCGCATTGATCGAAAGATGGTCAAGTGGTTGTAAGATACTTTTAGAGTTACTTTTAATATTATTTGGTGAGATTATATAGACTGTTTTTGAATTGATTAGTGTTCGCAGCGTTAATCCTCTGGAAGTTAGTTGATGTCTCCACATTTGGTTGGATACAGATTCTTAAATAGAGAGATACTAGAGACTGTGAGATTCAGTTTCATACTGTGCCCTAGAAGATGAACGTTCTGATGCTGTTCAAATATTTTAACCAGTTCCGGGCTGAAAACTGAAAATGTTGTATACATCTATTAAGGCCCGCTCTGATGGCGTGACCCTATACCTGTCTCTCTTCGTAACTCAGGTAACATAGTAGATAGGGGATTATGGTGAATCTTCCTTGTACTTGTTCTAGCTGCTGGATGTCTTTAACACAGTAAGGTTGCTAGATCTGGAACCCATATTTATTTAGGCATAATTTAAGCACCATTTTTGGAGTCAACACATCAAATGACATTGTGGTGTGATATCCTAATCACATTAGCTAATATATCACAAAAGGTGTGATATGTGGTGTCATCGGTGGGAAGAAAACGTTCTCAGATAGCGTACCTTGACCTCGGCGCCAGACGCTCCTGGCATGAGCTCGGCGATTTTCCTGAGGTGGATGCCGCGCGTCAGGTTCATCTTGCGCGAGTGGATCTTGAGGATGTCGAGGCGCGCCTCCTCGTTCGGTGGCGGAAACTCGATCTTCCTATCAATACGGCCGGGCCGCAGCAGCGCCGGGTCCAGGATGTCGATTCTGTTAGTTGCCATGATCACCTGCAGCGTATGATCAGTGTTATAATGGAATAACATGCATCACCATTTGATGGGCTGTGACGTCAACAATAAGTACATTCAAATACAGTTCTGGTACATTGCACTTGTACATGGTACTTGTACTTTAAACCTGCACATTAAACTTGTACATTATTCTTGTACATTGTAGGTGTAGCAGCGTCGCCTCACTGAGCGAGTTTTTTTCAGCACCTCAGGTTTTATTGTTAAATTGAATAAAATAAAGTACTGGTTATAAAATTTCATCCTTTCTCTTTTCTCATGTTACTCGTAATGTTTGCGTATTTTAAAACCGTTGCAAGCACAAACATGGTATGTAAATATATTTTTCAAAATGTAAGGGCTTGTTTAAAAAAAATTATTTTTTTAATGCTTCCATTTTCCACTATTTAATATTCTACCTTGATATTCTTGGTCGCCTCGAAGCCATCCAATTGGTTGAGCAGCTCTAGCATGGTGCGCTGCACCTCCGAGTCACCACCGCTGCCCGACTCAATACGGGACGAACCGATCGAGTCGATCTCGTCCATGAAGATGATTGACGGTGCGTGCTCTCTGATACAATCAACAACACATCACTATGCCGTCTAGTTGGTCGAGCAGCTCCAGCATGGTGCGCTGCACCTCCGAGTCACCACCGCTGCCCGACTCAATACGGGACGAACCGATCTAGTCAATCTCGTCCATGAAGATGATTGACGGTGCGTGCTCTCTGATACAATCAACAACACATCACTATGCCGTCTAGTTGGTCGAGCAGCTCCAGCATGGTGCGCTGCACCTCCGAGTCACCACCGCTGCCCGACTCAATACGGGACGAACCGATCGAGTCGATCTCGTCCATGAAGATGATTGACGGTGCGTGCTCTCTGATACAATCAACAACACATCACTATGCCGTCTAGTTGGTCGAGCAGCTCCAGCATGGTGCGCTGCACCTCCGAGTCACCACCGCTGCCCGACTCAATACGGGACGAACCGATCTAGTCAATCTCGTCCATGAAGATGATTGACGGTGCGTGCTCTCTGATACAATCAACAACACATCACTATGCCGTCTAGTTGGTCGAGCAGCTCCAGCATGGTGCGCTGCACCTCCGAGTCACCACCGCTGCCCGACTCAATACGGGACGAACCGATCTAGTCAATCTCGTCCATGAAGATGATTGACGGTGCGTGCTCTCTGATACAATCAACAACACATCACTATGCCGTCTAGTTGGTCGAGCAGCTCCAGCATGGTGCGCTGCACCTCCGAGTCACCACCGCTGCCCGACTCAATACGGGACGAACCGATCTAGTCAATCTCGTCCATGAAGATGATTGACGGTGCGTGCTCTCTGATACAATCAACAACACATCACTATGCCGTCTAGTTGGTCGAGCAGCTCCAGCATGGTGCGCTGCACCTCCGAGTCACCACCGCTGCCCGACTCAATACGGGACGAACCGATCTAGTCAATCTCGTCCATGAAGATGATTGACGGTGCGTGCTCTCTGATACAATCAACAACACATCACTATGCCGTCTAGTTGGTCGAGCAGCTCCAGCATGGTGCGCTGCACCTCCGAGTCACCACCGCTGCCCGACTCAATACGGGACGAACCGATCGAGTCGATCTCGTCCATGAAGATGATTGACGGTGCGTGCTCTCTGATACAATCAACAACACATCACTATGCCGTCTAGTTGGTCGAGCAGCTCCAGCATGGTGCGCTGCACCTCCGAGTCACCACCGCTGCCCGACTCAATACGGGACGAACCGATCTAGTCAATCTCGTCCATGAAGATGATTGACGGTGCGTGCTCTCTGATACAATCAACAACACATCACTATGCCGTCTAGTTGGTCGAGCAGCTCCAGCATGGTGCGCTGCACCTCCGAGTCACCACCGCTGCCCGACTCAATACGGGACGAACCGATCGAGTCGATCTCGTCCATGAAGATGATTGACGGTGCGTGCTCTCTGATACAATCAACAACACATCACTATGCCGTCTAGTTGGTCGAGCAGCTCCAGCATGGTGCGCTGCACCTCCGAGTCACCACCGCTGCCCGACTCAATACGGGACGAACCGATCTAGTCAATCTCGTCCATGAAGATGATTGACGGTGCGTGCTCTCTGATACAATCAACAACACATCACTATGCCGTCTAGTTGGTCGAGCAGCTCCAGCATGGTGCGCTGCACCTCCGAGTCACCACCGCTGCCCGACTCAATACGGGACGAACCGATCTAGTCAATCTCGTCCATGAAGATGATTGACGGTGCGTGCTCTCTGATACAATCAACAACACATCACTATGCCGTCTAGTTGGTCGAGCAGCTCCAGCATGGTGCGCTGCACCTCCGAGTCACCACCGCTGCCCGACTCAATACGGGACGAACCGATCTAGTCAATCTCGTCCATGAAGATGATTGACGGTGCGTGCTCTCTGATACAATCAACAACACATCACTATGCCGTCTAGTTGGTCGAGCAGCTCCAGCATGGTGCGCTGCACCTCCGAGTCACCACCGCTGCCCGACTCAATACGGGACGAACCGATCTAGTCAATCTCGTCCATGAAGATGATTGACGGTGCGTGCTCTCTGATACAATCAACAACACATCACTATGCCGTCTAGTTGGTCGAGCAGCTCCAGCATGGTGCGCTGCACCTCCGAGTCACCACCGCTGCCCGACTCAATACGGGACGAACCGATCTAGTCAATCTCGTCCATGAAGATGATTGACGGTGCGTGCTCTCTGATACAATCAACAACACATCACTATGCCGTCTAGTTGGTCGAGCAGCTCCAGCATGGTGCGCTGCACCTCCGAGTCACCACCGCTGCCCGACTCAATACGGGACGAACCGATCGAGTCGATCTCGTCCATGAAGATGATTGACGGTGCGTGCTCTCTGATACAATCAACAACACATCACTATGCCGTCTAGTTGGTCGAGCAGCTCCAGCATGGTGCGCTGCACCTCCGAGTCACCACCGCTGCCCGACTCAATACGGGACGAACCGATCTAGTCAATCTCGTCCATGAAGATGATTGACGGTGCGTGCTCTCTGATACAATCAACAACACATCACTATGCCGTCTAGTTGGTCGAGCAGCTCCAGCATGGTGCGCTGCACCTCCGAGTCACCACCGCTGCCCGACTCAATACGGGACGAACCGATCTAGTCAATCTCGTCCATGAAGATGATTGACGGTGCGTGCTCTCTGATACAATCAACAACACATCACTATGCCGTCTAGTTGGTCGAGCAGCTCCAGCATGGTGCGCTGCACCTCCGAGTCACCACCGCTGCCCGACTCAATACGGGACGAACCGATCGAGTCGATCTCGTCCATGAAGATGATTGACGGCGCGTGCTCTCTGATACAATCAACAACACATCACTATGCCGTCTAGTTGGTTGAGCAGCTCCGCATGGTGCGCTGCACCTCTAAGTTGCCACTGCTGCCCAACTCGATTTGCGATGAACTTATGGAGTCGATCTCGTCAATGAAGATGATTGACAGTGCATGCTCTCTGATCCAATCAACATCACATCACTATGCTGTCTAGTTGGTTTAGCAGTTCCAGCATGGTGCGCTGCACCTCCGAGTCGGCACTGCTGCCCCACACTAGAAACGAAACGAACCGATCGAGTCGATCTCATCTACAATGGCAAGGCAACATACTGACGTTTATGTAGCTAATAGTGCATTGAAATGTTTGTCCATGTTCGAAATCCACCTTCAACCATGGAGGTGAAGAATGTATGGAGAAATAACTTCGATACAATGAGCGAGCAAAAAATGACGCCATGCGACTTACAACATTATATTGCCGTACACATCTGTAGCGCAGTGATTAAAACGGAGAAAAATCCAATTTGAAGCCTCCAAAATTGGTAGGTAAACTGATAAAGATAACAATTTTTCAATAAACCAGATGGTTGTTACGTCATTCGTAATGATGTATTCAGTGAGTGCCGAAATTTGCTTCAATATATGTCGAAACAAAGGCCAAATTCCTCCGGCGGCACAATTGACGTGTCGACAATTTTTTAGTTCCATCCGTTCTCCTGTTATTTCTCACCTTCATGCCTTCAACTACCTAGAAATTACCTTAGCCTCTATGATTTATATTTGAGAGTACAGTAGAGCCGGGCTAGTCCGAACCCTGCCTAATCCGTTGATCGCCGTAATCCGAACGAACGGAAATTCCCACATTCCCTGGCACCCGCGCGCGCGACCTTGTCTCATTAGTTCGCCCGCACTCGTAGGCTTGAGCGCGCGTGTGCGCTGCGCTAAGTGCTCTGGAATGTTCCGCGTAATAAGAATTCATTTGTATATTGTTTTGGTTTAACAGTCATCATGGCAACACAGTCAAGTCGTACACAAAGATTCGTCGTCAAAAAATTGCTAGATTTTCTTGTTCCAAAGTAGCATGTAGAAGGAGAATGTAGGACAGTATAAAATATTTGTTACTTTTTTTCATTTGAATGACGGTCGAAGATGGCTAAAATAAATAAAACAACAAAAAAAAAATTTTTTTTTTATTTTTCACCTCCATAGAGTTTTTCCCATACTATAATCCGAACACCCCTTTATTTCGAACCCTGCTGTGATTTTAGGGGTTCGGATTAACGAGGCTCTACTGTATATGTAAACTTAATAATTAAATGTATTAGACAATTGATAAGATGAGACCATACCTGGCCATAACGAAGAGTTCCCGCACCATGCGACTACCCTCACCAATAAACTTCTGCACCAACTCGGAGCCCGAAACGCGGATGAATGTGCACTCGGTGTGGTGCGCCACCGCACGAGCCAGCAGTGTTTTACCTAACAATACATTTCTTGTTATTATGACTCCATACACATGGATGAAATCTACCAGTTTTGCATAATCAATAAAAGGTTTCATAGTATGAGCTCCATAATCCGGCCATTTTTTTTCCCCTGTGGCAGAATAGAGAAAGGGTAGATGATTAGGTTTGTACGTAAGATAGCGAACGTAAGATTATGAGTTTGCTTTGATTGATAATGAACTGATTCAGTGGGCATGCCTGTGAAATGAGTGCCAGATTATAGAGCTGACACATTATAGCACTGTACTTAGAATGTTATTAACTAACATATTTCACCCCTTAATTTGTTTACAATGATTAAAACAATTAAAAACACTATAACCAAAGATAATGCATCGACAGCAAAGGCCTTTCCATGCATTCCTTTAAGTTAACCTTTAAAAGCTGCAAGGGGCAAGCCTTTATTTGAATTATAATTAAGCTGAATGAAAGCTTTATCATTTGAAGCCACATTAAAAGGCTAAACATTAATAACTTAAAAATATAAATGCAATGTGAAGTTACATAGAAAGGGTAAGGTATTATTCAAGGAGGTCACGAGATTTTTGGTTATGATAAGGTAAATGGCTGAATCTGGTTTCACAGGATAGAGACCAACACTCTGATGCTAAATAGGTTGGTCTGCCTGCGCCAAGTGGTTGTGTTATCTAGATTGGCCATATAAAATAGACGTTGGTATGTACATCTGATTAATATACTGACTGTCCAGAAATATTAATACCTATTAATTTTACAACAATATCCAGTCCTTTTTTTATGAAATACTTATATTTAACTAAATTTATATCTCTAATCTAAATCGCTTATAACTACGAAATGCAACCAAATATTTGTCAATTTTTGTATTTCTAAGCAAGTATGTAATGATACCTTCATGCTTTAATTTATTAATCAATTAATGCTTAATTATTTCCGAAATTGTGGTTTGCCCTAGAATGCATAAAAATCAGAGTGGTCTAAGCACCAGTAATCTCTTCTGGATTGCGAAGGGTCATACGTAGATTATTTATGATAATATTATTATATTTAATCTTGGATCTTAAGAAAAAGTAAACAATAAAGTAAACAAATACGGTAGGATATTAGTATTTCATTTATATTAAACATTAAAATAAATTAAAATGTCTTTTCGCAAATTAGAACTGCGATTAGTCACATTTAGACATGGCGTAATAGTGTCATTATCTCGATGAATAATTTTAATGTTGTAGAATAGTAAATTTGATTGTTTACCGGTGCCGGGTGGCCCGTAGAGCAGAACACCCTTGGGTTGTGCAATTCCGAGTGCATCGAACAGCTCCGGGTGCTTTACTGGCAGCTCTATCACCTCTTTGATCTCCTTGATCTGCTTGTCCAGCCCACCCACCATCTCGTACGTGGAGTCTGGCACCTTCTCCACCATCATCAGCGACACCAGCGGGTCCACCTGTCCATAAACACACACACTTATCTTGCATTCAAAACAAAATACATACCGTCACACCATACCTTTATAGTCAATAATTGACATCATTAAATGCCATACTATAAAACTTTACACTACACAACAGTGCCCAATACTTTAAGCCAAGTGTATTTTACAAGAAGAAAAATCGGGTAGGCTGTATCCGGAATTCAGACTCGTGAAAGATATGTTTCTCATTTCCATTAAGAAAGACAGACCTTTTAAAAATACCTTTTTTAAATACATGTCAATCTAAGACTGAGGCCAGTATTCTGTATCAACACTTACGTTAAGACTAAGGTCCTAGATCTTTTTATGTTATGCGAATTTTGACTTCTATTTTTGGCTTAACATTTTCAGCATGTAAACCATTCTATTGGAACTTGAAGCATCACCTTATTGGGCAAGATCTTATGTAGAGTGTAGCTCTCGTTGCGCAGCGCGACGCGACAGTTGGCCGTCACGTCTGCAATGTCCACGTTCTTGTCCAGGTCCACCACGAACTTGCCCTCGGGGTGCACCTTCACCAGCACCTTCTTCTTGTCCATCGGTTTCACCACCTCGCCCACGTACGATCCCTGCTCCTGCAGCAGCTGCAGCTCCTCGCGCAGCATACGCACTGATGCAATCACAGAACAATTGCAACAAAAAAAAAACCCTACAACCTAGATAAATAACACCCCAAAAATAAAGCTAACCTTTGGCTTTAAAAAAAAATTGAACTCATATATTTTTCCTCTAAATTAAGAGCACTGAGGCATCAAGTCATCAATACACACATTCCACCGTTCACTCAAATGTTTATTTACCATGATGAAACGACATTTTCCAGAAAGTTAAATTTAATTAAACTTGTCACGTTAAAGCATATTAAATTTGGTTAACCAGTTTAATGTTAGCTTTAGTGTGGTGGAATATAAGTAAATTTTATTTGTGATAGCATCTGTTCGTCATATTCATTTTTTTCTTTCAGCGATTTGAAGCCAAGTCCGCTAATACTGCCCTCCTTATTGATTTAATAAGGAGGGTAAAATAGATAACTCCACTTTTGAGCGTGAGCGTTATGAGACTCAGTAGTACTCATGGTAGTTTGCATTTGTATGTTCTTTATTGTGTTTTTATTTACACTCGAAACCATCGTCCCAAAGTATATGGAAAGTACCTTTAGCATTGAGCTCATTCCGCTGAGCCTGCAGCCGCCGGAGGTTCTGCGACTTGTCAGCTACAATTAGTTGAAGCTCCTCGATCTTGGTAACATAGTAGGGCCGGAATCCCTCGCCTTTCGCCGTATCTACCTCCATCTAAATATATTTCAGGACATAAATAAACCCATCAAATACACCATTATTTGGCACCATTCACTTGCTAAAAAACTGGATGCACACAATCCGCTAGTCTAATTTATACTTTGAGGGCTTCAAATGAACCTCGAAATAGTTACACTATGTTTTGTTCACTTTCAAATTAGACAAAACATAGTATGCTATTCCGAGAATATTCTGGGTTTTTAGTGACAGTATGCTCTGCATTCCTTGCAGCTAAACTGCAACAAAGGAGGAACCGTCCACTTAACTTGCTGCTAGTGTGTCTGCAGGTTAGGCCCATACTAAAGCCTTCCCTTGCGACAAGGTTGCAGTGGGGTCTTCTGCAACTCTAAGTTAGTGTAGGTGCGATCCTGAAGGGTTGCCCGTTTTGTTGAGACTTTTTCTCGGCAGGCATGAAGCACTGCCCGTCATAGGAGGTTGCTATAAACAAAGATAATATCCTTCAGTTTTTTTATTTTTTATGCCAGCTACAAACTTTACCGGTAACACCCCTGTAGATGTGAGTGTAATGCTACGTGTGGAGTGTCACAATAGAGCGAAAACCAGACAGCGCCAGCAGGTCCGTTTATCTGGTACCTGTGTAGGTAAGGGTTTCCTTCTGACTCTAGGCCTGGTCAACAGTGTTAATTTCCAAAAGCACTGGATTCTACATGCGAGGCAACCAGGATACTCGCTTTATTGAATTTGTTAAAATTCAGCAGAACGCTTTGTTCCAAAACCACTATTGGTTTGTTCCAAATTTTTGAGCTTGTAAGTTTGTCGGCGTTTCATTTAGGCACGATGCCTGCCAGGCCTCCAAAGCCTCAATCATGTAATCTATCTAGAAGTCACACTGTGATGAAGTAAGAATCTTTCCCACAAGGTCGGCGCTGGAAATGGAATAGTAAAGATAAAATAAAAAAAAAATCGAGTATACCTCAATAAATACAACATCCACTTACTTTACTTGTAAGCGTCATGGTGACACCCCAGTGGCTGGATAGAGTTTTTGATGTGAGCAGGGCAGATACACTGTTCTAAAGGTGCAATCCAACATGCACAAAATTAATCCAATAATTTCAAAATGATTCAGCAAAAAGCGAAACGAGATGAAGCGAAGCTATAAATGTAATCACAGAATACACACCACAGAATGTGCGATGAGTTGCTGACTGTGAAAGCAAGTTTTTTTGTATTTTTCCTCACGGAAAGGCAATCACTTGCACTAAAAAAACAGTTTATGCTAATCGCGATAGAACCTCACATTACAGGTGCCCACCGAAGCCCATGGGCTTTCGAACTTCAATAGGGACTGTGAAAACCATGGCAGCTGGCCAGGTGCTTCTTCACACCACGTTTGAAGGAGGCTTCGCTCGCATTCTTCGGTTCTGTTTGACCTCGAATTTGCTTTTTTAAAGTGGTTATTTATTACTGTACATAAATTATGAGAACAACCATTATTCTGCAAATTTATGTGACCTGTTATCCAGAATTGGCATATTTTTATCCTTGCTGAATATAGGAGTAGTTGTCAAACCCTTCGTTCCGAAATGCGTATATTGCAAAGATCGCAGAGAAAGCGAATACAGTGAATACTTTTATGTTCCGAAGTGATATCAGTGCTCATAGCCACAATCGCATGATATCAAATCGGAACGATTTCGAGCATACATATGTATCAGAGCCTAACCTAACTACCTCGATAATGCCTCGTAAGTATCGAGATAGTCCACTTAAGGTGGCCCAACCCGGCGGGACTAACTCATTCGCGGGCACGGTACAAAACCGTGCTGTTGCGCTCTGGGACCTTCTCTGTTTCAAAGAAAAAGACAGGCTTCGTAATAAGGAAGATGCAACATATCCACATAAAAGACAATGTGCATAGTGTATGATTTGGTAAGATTTACGAAAATTTTAATTACAAAACGACTTATAACTAAAAGTAATCCACGGCCGCTGTAGTCAAAAATCTCACAAAAACCAAATAGATTATAAATCTTGTTTAAATAAGCTATGTCTGATGACAAATCTTTTTAAGATGTTCTTACTTTATCATTGCGTAATCCACCTCCAAAGTTATTGTATAAAACGCGCGAAAAATTCAAACTTTCGGACCTTATAACTTAGAAACCAAACATAATTTTACAATGCCAACGGTCAGCAGACTTCTAGTTTGATCAAATAAAGCTATTTTGAGCAAAATTTGGGATCTCTGACGATAAATATGGGCGTGATCTTCTTTCCCCGTTTGTATGGGGAGTTGAGCGGGTTGGGCCACCTTAATATGCGCCCTATCCGGTGGTTGATGCCCTACTGCGTGTCAGTCTATGGTCGACTTGAGATCCGACCTTGCGCGCCATCTACAGGCTTTACAATGCGACAAAATGCCGAAATGCACGGTCAAAAGGTATACAAATCAGATTGGAAGGAATAAAAAGATCCCTGGAATTACTTGTCACAGGCAAACGTGCATATTATTACACTTAAAAGAAGAAAACATTTCGTCTGAAATAATAATAAGGTAGCGACCGCGATGGCTGCAATCGAATAAAACATGCAAATGTGTGTGAGTGCCGCGCTAATGTGCGACTGAAAAATGCGAATACGTTCTCATTAGGAAGGACCGAGATGGCAAACAGGATTCATTTGTTTGTATGCGGGTGCGAGCTTGCGAATATTAGCGAGGGAAATAGAGCGCGTGAACCCGAAAGGGCGTGTTCAGCGAGAGAGAATGAGACGCCAATTTGTTTAGAGACTTCCTTCCGTAGTTAGGGATACGAGGATGAAAAATAAAGGAATTCGTTCTTTTCCGGGATTGTTTCTTCGTAATTGGCCCGGTGTTTGTTATCTTTTATGTATTGCATTTGTTCTAAAACTATTTTATTAAAGTTATTAAAACAAATATAATCTATTTAAGCAATTCTGTTGATAATATAGAAAACGGAAACGTATTTAATATGCGGGCAAATTAAAACAGTAACACTGATATATCTCGCAAAGGTGTTCAATCCTGTTTTCGACAAATGTCAAGACCTAAAACGTTATCTGATTATTTTCAAATACTGATTACAATGCTTCAATCTAGATGTCGTTGGATGCCCTCAAATCAATAAGATAACAGTAACGTCGTATACATTAATTACAATAAATTATCAAGTTAAATCCGGGCTGACTTTAGCGTCCGATATCAAAATCGACTTTGGTGACGACAGCAATTAAGTTGATATCGCAATCATTGCAGTCAAAAGGCTTTAGCATTACATCAATATGCGAAGCTAGCGCCATCTAGTAGTAGACCGGGAAAACATTGTATCGATTCGAATAAAATCTATGAATTCGTTGGCTGACGTAATTGTCGAGATAGCTCAGCGGTCAGAGCCTGTAGTCTATGTTGTCACCTAAATTGGCGTTTACGGCAAACCGATCGACTGGCGTTTTCAAATGTATCGGGAAATTGAAGAGCGTGGGCAGTGGGCGTTAATCGAACTAACATTTGCAAGTCCGAGTTTGTATTGACAGCTTACTCAACGTTGCCGTAAATACGTCAATGTTGCCGTTTACGTCGACTTCGCGTTTTCATACAAATCGGAAGTCAGAGTTTCACTTTGACAGCTGAAGAAGTAAAACCACAGAATATCTAGTAAAAACTTGTATGGAGTTTGATGATTTTATGGAAAACGCTAGTCGATCGGTTCGCCAATTTAGGTGAGAACTCAGACTGACCACTCTGAGCCGGTAGTCTCAGTTGTCACCTTAATAGCGGGGCTACAATTAATTTTTTCAAAAACCAAGGTAATGACAAGTGGGAGAAAAATTCCCATAGTCGTCGAATGCCAAGAATTAGAATATGTTCATGACTATATTTACCTTGGCCAATTAAAATAATTCGAAAATAGATTGGTAAAAGAAGTCGAGCGAAGATGTAGCAATGCATGGAAAAAATATTGGGCGCTTAAATGTATAAGTGATCTACCGATTACCGCAAAAACAAAAATATACAACACAGGCATACTGCCGGTGCTTACGAACGTACGTTACGGCCATGGAGAGGCCCAGCCCACAGTGGTGGCGGGTAGCGCGAGACCGGCAGCAGTGGCGAGACAAAGTGAATATCGTGCTCAGTGTAGTTTAGGTATGTACCTGTCCGAGTGATTTAGTAAAAAAAACCTCTAGGAAATGAAGTGAAAAGTGAAAAATGTATTTGCTAGATTCAGAAAATATAGATATTAAGAGTGAGTATCCACTCACTCTTAAAATCTATATTATTAGGAAAAAAATAATATTTATCGAAATATATAGACTTAGAAACAGAATCATTTTCACGTATAATACGAATCTGTTAGAAATAAGATAGCATTCAAATATGGTAAACTGATGTGAAAAAAATGAGAAAAAAAAGAATAAAGTGAATAAGGAGAAAAAAAGGCTAAAAAAAATTAAAATATAAAAAAGGCTAAAAAACTAAATAATAACAAAAAATATATATTTGAGAATTTACTTGTGTTTATATTTGATTTCCAATCTGTATTGTGTAACTGTCAATGTGTATATGTATAAATGTGTGTTTAATATTGTAAATTGTTTTCGGGACTCACCATGCTTACCTTTTTGTATAATATTATTTAATGTAAATCTATAGTTATTAGTAAAAGTCACGTATGTGTAACCGCACAAAACATATCAAATGATACCACAAATATCTACTCCCAGATAAGGTTGGTCACCCAGGGAGGAAAATGACCACAACTTCTAAACCTATAAGGTTGAGAGAGGCCTAAGCCCTGCAGTGGGTGGCACTAGAGCGTTTTAAGATAAGCTTAGGTTCAAATAGTGTAATGTGTGTGCTAGAAAGGCTTAAATAATAATAATAATAATAATAATGTATTTGTGATATTTTGTTTCTAATGACTTTTTTTGATTAGTATCATTAGGAACATTTTTTTTTTCAGAATAACGTGGAGACAATTTAGTCATTTGTTTTATTTTATTTTATAGATAGATTGAGTAATCCAATCGGTTTTATTTTGTATGGTATCTGACAGCTTTGATGGATCTTTTAGGTGAGCTCGCTTAGACGCCTCCTGCTCAAATGTTCAAACACGTCACTTTTAGTGATCCGCATAGAATTCCTTCCAT
The DNA here is from genome assembly GCA_946894095.1 of Incurvaria masculella. Taxonomy (NCBI): domain Eukaryota; kingdom Metazoa; phylum Arthropoda; class Insecta; order Lepidoptera; family Incurvariidae; genus Incurvaria; species Incurvaria masculella. The sequence continues at coordinate 12,663,555 of OX335647.2, forward strand.
ACTGTCCACACAATGTGACGTGTTTGATCATACTTTGAAGTTGATTTTGATTTTTTGTCCTTAGAGTGCACGAAAAGACAAACAATCAAAATCAAATCGCTTACTTTGACGTTGATTTTGATTTTTTGTTCTTTCGTGCACTCGGGCCCTTGGTCAACGCATGGTCACGCTTGTGGACATTGGCCCAACATGTGTAGGGCCCGAGAGTAGTGCTGTGCTGCCATAATCGAGGGAATAAAAATCTCATTTTTATTTAACCATAGACACAACCGATTTTTTTTGTGGCGGGAAAAAGTCACCCAGTTATTACATGATATAACTGGTTAGAATCAAGTTAGAATACGGCTGGAAAGTGGAAATGAAATTTGATATCTGTACTTTGATAGGCATCTTACATTTCTTGTAGATTTTCTTGACGGAGAAGTGGAATGTGTGAGCAGCTCTTTACATTTTCTAAATCTAGCTATCGGCCAGAACATTTCAATTTTGAAAAGGTTTTAAACTTACAATTTAGTGGTATATATTCTCAGCGTGAAGGTTACAATTCACAACAATATAAAAATTATGTAATAAAATGACAATCCGACAAGTGACACTTATTTCTTTGTAAATTTGTAGTTTATGCACTGGCAGGAATACAGCCTAGGCTCGGGCCCCCGCGCCGCTCCTCGCTGCCGCTTTCATCTTTGACACAGAAACAATTTTTGGTTCACGCCAGTGTTACTATTATGATATTTTCGAAGGTAATAAAATGCGCTCGATATCCCGTTTATTTTATTGAGCGAGCACTCGCCAGCGCCAGATGTCTGCGCATTGTTTCCCAGTGCGCAGTAGTATCGGTGTAGTGCCGTAATCGGGATCCGCTCCGGCACGTTCTCTGCCATCTTGGAGGAAAAAAAAAAAACAGTGCGTGTATGGATTATTAGCGGAGGCGGCGCTCTCGCATGCGACAACAATGTCCGGGACCGGGAGCAACGAGAAGGCGTCAACCACGCAGCGCACGATCTCGTCGGTCGCGTTCCCGCCGGCGCGCAAGCTGACCGCGGCCGAGGTGTTCGATGAGAAGACGGGCAAGCCGCTGCCTGAAGCGCTCAAGCAACATTTCGTGCTTGAGGGCCGCATCGAGGAAAATGCGGCTCTTCGTATCATCGCCGATGGCGCCGCGCTGCTGCGCTCCGAGAAGACGATGATCGAGATCGATTCGCCGGTGACAGTGTGCGGCGATGTTCACGGCCAGTTTTACGACCTCATGAAGCTCTTTGAGGTGGGCGGCTCGCCGGCCTGCACCAAGTACCTCTTTCTGGGCGACTATGTCGACCGGGGATACTTTAGTATAGAGTGCGTGCTGTACCTATGGGCTCTGAAGCTCTGCTACCCCAAGACGTTGTTTTTGTTGCGCGGCAACCACGAGTGCCGGCATCTCACCGAGTACTTCACCTTCAAGCAGGAGTGCAAGATCAAGTATTCGGAGAAGGTGTACGACGCGTGCATGGACGCGTTCGACTGCCTGCCATTGGCGGCTCTAATGAATCAGCAGTTCTTGTGCGTGCACGGCGGGCTATCGCCCGAGATCAACAACCTGGATGACATCCGTAAGTTGGACCGGTTCAAGGAGCCGCCGGCCTTCGGGGCCATGTGTGACCTGCTATGGTCTGATCCGCTCGAAGATTTTGGCAACGAGAAGAACTCGGAGCATTTCTCGCACAACTCGGTTCGCGGCTGCTCCTACTTCTATAGCTATGCGGCATGCTGCGATTTCCTGCAGCGCAACAACTTGCTGTCCATCATTCGCGCTCATGAGGCGCAGGACGCCGGCTACCGCATGTATCGCAAGTCCCAGACTACCGGTTTCCCTTCGCTCATTACTATCTTTTCTGCACCCAACTACCTGGACGTATACAACAACAAGGCTGCCGTTCTCAAGTATGAGAATAACGTTATGAATATCCGCCAGTTCAACTGCTCCCCTCATCCCTACTGGCTGCCCAACTTTATGGATGTGTTCACGTGGTCCCTGCCTTTTGTGGGCGAGAAGGTGACGGAGATGCTGGTCAACGTTCTCAACATCTGCTCGGACGACGAGCTAGTGTCGGACGGTGACGACGCCATGGAGGAGGCCAATCTCAGGAAGGAGGTGATCCGTAACAAGATTCGGGCCATTGGCAAGATGGCGCACGTGTTTTCAGTGCTGCGTGAGGAGAGCGAGTCGGTGCTGCAGCTGAAGGGACTGACGCCGACAGGCGCACTGCCTTTGGGCGCGCTCTCGGGGGGCAAGACTTCGCTCAAGAATGCACTGCAGGGCTTTTCGCCCAATCACAAGATCACCTCGTTCGCCGAGGCCAAAGGGCTGGATGCCATCAACGAGCGCATGCCGCCGCGGCGCGATGGCACGCACACTCCCGAGCCGCAGGATAAGAAGCCGCACGTCAACAGCAACGCACACTCGTGAAGCCTCCGTCTCCGCTGCCGCGTCGCCCCTCGCGTGGACCCTCTCACCTTCTCACTCACTCGGTGGATTTGAAGGGAATTGTCGTAATAAATACAAAATATTTTTAAATCGGATGTAATTTATCTTAATAGTTGCAAATTATTTAAAAGTTCCCCTTTAAATTTAAGGTGTAATCCTCTTTTAATATCTCGAAACAACTTTCAATGTGAGATCTGCAGGCAACAGATTTATTTAGTCAATTAAATATTAAGATATGCACATTTATTTATAATCCGCTGCACCTTTACTTTCATCATTAATGTAATATTAAATTTTTCAAATGGAAAAAGACATGATATTGTAATGTAAATTTATCCACATCGTCTACTAATTATACTCCATATTGTTATCTACATTAGCGAAGTTTAGACTTGTGTACGACTATTCTTTCAGAGCATAAATTAGCTGTGATATTGATATAAATCAAATCATAGACCGTTAAAAAAATGTGTTTCTATGTAAGGTCGAGCTATAGTACAATCGGTAGAACGGCTAATGGTGCGTTGAAATCTCTGTAAATTGGATGGTAAGACTTTCTCAGCTTGGGCGTGTCTTTACAATATTTACTAAGTAATAATTGATACTATGTATATTGGTGAGCACCATGGAGTGTGTTTGCCTTGCGTGTGTGCTGTGTAAATATGCCATGTGCGTACACACACGTTATTGCAGCTTTAAACACATTCTTGAATAATTACTATTACTCTCTTTAAATAATATCTTTGCTACAAGTTGTACTTAATTGTATTTTATTGTACAAAATACGTTATAATTACTATCTATGAACTACTAAATGAATAATTTATATTTGGGTGTGTGGCGGCTGTGTATTGGTCGCATGCAGCCCACTTGTATGCTGGAACGTCACATTAACATTTCGGATCACATGTTTCGGTATATAAGATTAGAAGGTAGTCTAATTGCAGATTTTCTTACAGCTTCTATTTCAAATTATCACTAATTATATATTTAGGTTTATGAAACTAAATATTTATGCACTGTTGGAAAATCTTTGGTCTGCCAAATTAATACATAATTTGATGCAATAAGAACGTGATGCTATACTGGAAGTGGCTTAAACTCATTATCGTCCCCTTTGGTCGTTCGCACTCACCATGGCTCATCGTTACCGGTATCTTTTGTCTCCCATGCTAGTTTGTAGTCTCATCCATCGTGTACTCTAAATGAAGTTTATCTATATACAAAACTAACAATATTTTTAATTTTATTTTATACTAATCATGGGAAGTGTTGTGTTTTAACCTTACAAAATATATTAACATTGAGCTCCAGATTATAGTTTTAATACCCTGACTAAACCCTCTCTACAACTAACAGTAAATTGGCAACTGTATAGCTGAAAATAGATGCAAATGTAAGCAATTGGCTTCTGAATTATTTATAGAAGTGAAGCAGTGTGTGTCAATATACGACGGCCGGACAGACGCCGCGCCGCGCGCCATCGGCCGTTGTCGCGTCGGTGCATGTGATCTGTCTTGTAGTTCTCGCGCCGCCGCGCCGCCCCGCCTCCGCGGCTGGTGCCCGCTTTGTTTTATATCACGACACATCTATTCACGCTTACACTAGCAGGGTGGCGGGAGGAGCCATAACAAGTGATTATGGGTTGTTGAAGTCCAGCCAAAGCATTTCTATTGTAGATACGAAACAAGATGTTAGGAAGCAGGGATAGGTAAGAGTTTTAGTACTAGTTGGAAGTGAAACAAATGACAGGTGCTGCTGTAGAAGACAGTGGACAGGCCCAAAATAAATCGTCGCAGACATTTATCTTAATGGCAATATGTTTCAACCAAAAACGTTTAAAATATCAATAGCTGCTGTACAGAACACACTCAAAGCCATTTTGTTCATTAATCATGATAAAAACATACGACGCGCCACAAAAACTTGACTAAAAGTAGCCCTCCAACTAGTTATTTGACGGAGATCGTATGCGCTTACCAGCCTACATGCCTGTATTGATTTGTAGAATCATATATACTTCTGTTATCAATGTTTTTTGAATACATATTACACATCATCACGTCGTTTCCCAAGAAGTGCTGGCAGAGATGCAGCACGATCACAGCTTGTCTACTTCTCTCGCTTCTTTAACAGAAATGCATCTGTTCATAAATGCTTTTTATTACGCGTGGTAAAAAAATACTTTTACGAAGTACATGAGCAAAAGTAAGTTCTTGGTCGTCCGGGCATGTCAGTTTCACCTATTTGTCAAGTCTTCAAACCATCTTAACGTATGTTTGAAAAATGTTACGGCTTTTCACGCGGCAGGTAGGCTAATCATTCAGCCCGTTGTCAAGGAGGCATTCGCCGCGCTCGTGCGCAGCAGACAGTGGCGAAGACAACGGGCTGAATGATTCGCTCGAAACGTCGGAGAATGTCTCTCTCTACCTGCCGCGTGAAAAGCCGTAACATTTTTCAAATATGTCTAACGACCGCGGTAACCTCAAAAGTATCATCCTCACGTACTCTCTGTCCTATGCAACTGTGTCTTTTCATGTAATTGGACATGGATCGCTCATACCACAGCGACCGTCATGATATCCCAGCACACGGCATTCCCAAAGGAATTAGTTGCCATGCCAGGAACACTTTCTTATAACACGGCAGCTGCATTGAACAAATGGAAAACATGGACGATGCCGCTTCGATAATCTTTTCATCAAATGCGATGGTACCAACCCGGACGAGCTTAAGCCCTACCACCTAGTAGAAGCGGGCCATCAGTTTTACATTGATGCAGACCCGTGGCGAAATGCACTGATCCAACTCAGAAAGTGGTGCATGATCGGGGCGGGGCTCGAACCCATGGCTTTGGGCATAGTCGTCAACCTCGATTCGCCCATTGATGTTTTAGGCACACTCGATGGGTAGCGAGCCCATTGCTGGGTCATCTAACTAGTTTCTAGAAAGCCTAACACCAGCTGAGTGGTCGGTTTCCTAACGATGATTTTCGTTCACTGTGTTTTGTTCGTTTGTGTTACATACTCACATATGTAATGCACATATCAATCAACGGCGGCTCGTAGCCTAGTGACGCAGGGACTTGCCTTGCATGCCAGAGGTCTGGGTTCAAATCTTCGCCTCGTTCATGCACCACTACTTTATTTCACTTTCCGAGTTGCATAAGTGCATTTCGTCGCATGCTGCTCCATGATTCGGAATCCATGTAAAACTAGATCACCTTTCCCTACTAGGCTATGTGGTATGGTTTAAGCCCGCCCGTGTTGGTACCAACCCATTGGATGAAAAGAGGGTCGAAGCGGCAATTGTTCGTGTTTTTCATCCAGTTCAATGTATATAGCCGTGCTCATAAAGGGAAGATCCTGGCTGGCATGTCACCATAATGACTTAAACCTGGCAGTTATTTGTCATGGTAACTCTCTAATATGCTAGTGGCATGGAACCTATAATTTTTTTTTTTTTTGTAACAGCATTAATGGCCTAGCTGTTTGGACCTAGCTTCACAATCGATAGTCGTGGGTTCGATTCCCGTTGGCTGAACACTGCTTTTCTCGTTTTTTTATGCAACCTGACATGGATGGCTAATATCACACAACAACCGTTGTTATATCATCCCAATACACAACATTCCCGAAGGAATTAGGTGCTATGCCAGCACCTTTCCATAATGACGGCTAAACACGGACAATTTTTCATTGCCACTTCAACCATAGTTTCATCCAATGCGGTGGTACCAACCCAGGCGGGCAATTAACCCTACCACCTAGTAGGGGAAGCGGACCTACAGTTTTACATGTGTTCCGAACCATGGAACAGCTCGCATTCGTAACGAAATGCCCTTATCCAACTCAGAAAGAGAGAGAAAGTGGTGAATGACCGGGGCTAGACCACGAGCTGTACGCAGATTAAGCTAATAAGCACATAGTGAAAAAGGCTCTAATATCAAATAAAGTTCGGGGCAGTCATAAACTTGCAGGCAAGCTATAAAAAAATTAAGTGCATTTTTGCATTGTAGATTCTTTATTGCTGCATTTATTTGTCTTTATTTTTTAGAAAAAAACATACAATTTCCCATCAAAAAGGACGAGGATAAATACAAACAAAGAGGACAAATTTGGTTCTTCGTCTGGCGTGTTATGGCGAAAATAAAAACAAATTCGAGAGTGTTACCACATAAGTACTATGCGTTACACACTTTGGTTACTCAGTGTATGTTTAGGAGGAAAATAAATAAATACCTACTGAATACTTATGCATTATGTAAAAACATGCGCGTTCCAATGAATTAATGTGCCTCGTCCCGTTATGATCTTGGTTATTATAGTCGGGCTATGTTTCTTTAGAGTTATATTTTAATATTGAAACACCCATTTTTTATTTAAAAAGATATCGCGCAGCTACCCTCAGGAGAAACCTGTTTTCTGCATCAAAAATATATTTTTTAATTCTAGTACCTAGTCTGCTATGTTTTCGTCAATTAGTTTTTGATCGTAAATGCCATATTATGCGAGAATCCTTGCATATTAGGATGTCAGCAAAGTAGTGGTAAAATGCAAGTTACATAACTACTTTATGTGCGTAACTAACTAACGAAAATTCAGTATGTGGTCGCAACTGTGTGCATAATAAATTAAGGTGTGGGTCGCTACCTAAGTACAGTTTGCGCCAAACTTAAATGTGCCTCTAAAGCACGCGCGTGTACAACGGCATAGTGTCTCCAGAGCGTGTCTTGTTCGCGCATATAAGTATGGCGCGTACTGTACTACCTGTCGATATCGAACACTGCACACCTAAGAAGTTTAGGTGTATATTATAAATCACGTTATCCATTGTGACAAATACTGCATACGCGTGCGACGATTTGTATAGGACCATTTACAGGTGACTTTTTAAATACCTACAGCATTTTAGGGTATATATCTGCATTGAAAACAAATAAAATTACTTGATTTTAAAATTGAAAATTTGAAAAAAAAGTTTGGGAACATTTAATTTTACGAAACGAACTTTTGTGCATCGCAATGATGTTTTTTTACCTAGGCCTAGGCGTCACGTGATCTTACGGAGGACTTTATAAACTTTAGCTATTTTTGGTGGAATCCTAAATATATTTTTTTCTCCGAAACAGGAGAGATTGGGTCATTGTTTTTGGTTTTATTAATATGTCATCTTATGATCTCTACTAAGGGATTCACTGCTGCAGGAATCTTTAAAATCAACCTGGCTCGGTGCGACGCAGCATCGTTTTCGTCGACTACCACGCACTTTTCTAAAAGCTCATGGGCCCCGTAAATATATGCGTATATCATGAACTAAAATTGTTAGGCTGCGTCCTGCTGCGAGTAAGACGAGGCAATAAGTTAGTAAGTAAGTACCCTTGTCATGTGCGACAATTTAAATGACTGATATGTTTTTTATTTATTTATTATTGTCAAAGGTAATTTTTCGATGTGAGTGTTTTGTAAAAAAAAATGTTTTTAAGTAACTGGACATGTCTGGCTAATACCACGTCTACTGTCATAGAATTAGCCCAAGGGAACTATGTGGTATTAAGGGACCTTCCGTGTATTACAAGCCTACATTGAACTAAACGAAAAATACGGAAAATGTTTTTGCAGCTTTGACCTACGTGCATTGCTCAGTAAACACGATTAAAAAATTAAAATTTAACCCATAACAAATATTATGTTTGTCAATTGGACTTTGTCGTTTCATTGTTCTTTTATTTTTCTTTTGTCTGTTTTTTGCATTTTTTACTTTTACTTTTACTTTACCTTTACTTTTATTATTATCTGTTTTCAGCTTTTGGTTTTTTAATTGTTTAGTTTGATGATGATTTACGCATGCTGTATTGACATCTCGTAGAATGTACACATAATTCTTGTTTTATTATGTTATCCTAGTAATGTTAAGTGTATGATTCTGTATGTCGATCTATTAAATAAATAAATAAATAAATAAATAAATAAATTAGATGCAATGGTACCAATCACAGAAATCGGAATAATTCTGATTTCTGTGGTACCAACCCAGGCAGGATTAATCTGAACCGCGTACGACAAATCACTAGTCGCCTCTTACAAATTCTCGGAAATAAATGCAGTGGGACCACTCGAATAGACACACTGCTGGAACACATCTACACAATGTTAATTTTCAGAAAATGTTACCAAAAACACCAAAGATTTCCTAGTTTTATTAGGGTTCCGTACCCGAAGGGTGAAAACGGAACCCTATTACTAAGCCTCCGCTGTCCGTCCGTCCGTCCGTCCGTCTGTCCGTCTGTCACAGGGCTGTATCTCATGAACCGTAATAGGGGGGCAGCTGAAATTTTCACAGAGTGTGTATTTATTTTGCCGCTATAACAACAAATAGGTCACATTAAAAAATAATAAAAAATAAAAGGGGGCCCCATACAAAAAACAGATTTTTTTGTGTTAGATCTTGTACGATGGTACGGAACCCTTCTTGTGCGAGTCCGACTCGCACTTGGCCGGTTTTTCATACACACGGCACTAGCCAGCGTCGACAGACGACGGGAGTTGAGGGAGTTGAATTAGTAGACGAGTTGATGAGGGACGAGAATTAGTAAACTAATTCTTCAATGTTGAACTTGTGTAAAAGTGGACAACATTTGTACCTTTCTTGGAAGCTTATGGAATAATGTAGTTATTTCCATAATATTATAACTGTCATTTATGACCCTTTATTTATGAGATTATGGATATTTTAATGCATTTTTTTTTTGAACTAGTCTCTCATTTATCAGTTATTAGAAAGTCGCTGATACTCATCATGGTAATCATTACTTTTTCATATCAACACAGAACATAAAAATAAATCTTAAATAACTAAAAAACCATTTGATTTTAGACCCCCATTTCACGGGGATAAATTTGTTACAAATTAGCTCTAGAATGACCCTTTTGAAAGAATGTATTGAATTACCAAACACCCTGTATATATTATTTATAATACATTTTATTGCAACAGATAATATTGAAGTGACTCTGTGATTGCGAATATCATTCTCACATTGAATGCTATGCGAATCCCACAAAAGTACCATAATTATTCGGGAGCGCAAAATTCAAATATTGTTATTCTAATACCAAAGAAACTAAAAAGTTGTGTACCATTTTTCTTATTTCCCCTTAGAAACTGAATTAAGACATCATACAAACTAATTAAATTATTTATGTAGGTACCTATTGTCAAAGAAACCTTTCATATATTAATTGGTCTTACTGATGCCTACCCACATATTTCTAACGACGTGTTAGTAAGTGGTTGACAAAGCGTAATTTAGTTAGGTAGGTTGTGCTTACTTTGCTGTTTCGGTCACCAAAAGATTAAAGAGAGCACATATTTACATTAGCCATGGCGATGGTGCATGCCCAACTCAAATAGGTAATGCGACCTCCTTTGTGTAATACGTATGTCTGTGCGTATGTCATGGATATCTGACGGTAATTTACTGAACAGTTGAAATTATTTCCGATGTATTTCGAAGACAGTCTATAAAGTAATTTATGGCACATTTTTTTGTATCCGTCTTATGTCGCACCGAGGAGCCTATCAATGTCTTTAGTGCAGTTACACTGGGAAGAAAAAGATTTCCAAGTGTTTTTACTCCGAAGTCGACATCCATTTGACAGACGGGGAATATGAGGTTTGTCTCTATTTCCGTTGTAACTACATCAAAATACATAACCTTGAATAAAAATTGTTTTTATTTCGAATAAGAAACATATCATGCATGCATCTTAATTTTTGGGACGAGTAATCTTTTTTAAATTGGTTTATCGCCCAATTTCGTTGCCCTTTCGCACTCACTGGAACTGTATAAAATATGTAAAATCAATGGTTTAACTAAAATTCGGGGTTAATAATTCTATGTGCCGGTATTTCGCTATATCACTAGAGATGTATGTTTTTTTACGTAAGAGGACATGGATGGTTAATACCACACCCAACGCCCGCACACCGCAATCCCGAAGGAATTGGGTGCGCTGCTAGGATCATTGATGAGCACGGCTATACATTGCATTTGATGAAAAACACGCACATTTTTCATTTCCGCTTCGACCTGATCTTTTCACCGAATGCGATGATACCAACCCGGGCGGGCATAAGCACTGCCAATTAGTAAATGAAGGGGACCTCCAGTTTTACATGGATTCCGGACGATGAAAAAGCTCGGGCGTACGTAGCGAAATGCCTACACTTATCAAATTCAGGGAAAGTGGTGCATGAACGGGGCGGGGATCAAACCCATTACCTTGACATAGAAGGCTTCTATTTCAGGTGCTCTATTTCACTGCAATATATATATCGATCAACAGCTCTACGTTACAGAGGTAATTACCAATGTTCTGTGGTAATTACCTCCAGAATTCATTAATTGATGTCATAGTCAATTAATGTATATATGTAAATAATATTATGTACCTTTTTTGACGTGTCTAAGTGTATGATTGTATACCAAAAAGACCTAATAAAAAGGAAATGAAATGAATGAATCCCATCCCGAATTAAATAGTCGACGTTCGGTAAATATAAAAAAACATTTTATAAGTATCACATGATGTTATTTTGCTATAAGATTATGTAAAATTATAAGTAAGCATCGAGAAAATATTATTTATTATGGTTGATATCTCAAATTATATTATTTTACTACAAAAATATTCCAAAAGATAAATATATCTCATACTCCGCCTTTCAACTTGATTCCTTTAGGTTAAACTCTTTTGCAGCTACCCACCGATTGTTTTTAGTAGAGTTTACTGTAATATATTCTCGGGTGAAGAGTGATTAATACAACATGATATTCTTATAGACTAATTATGGATTGTTCAAGCATTCTGTGATCTATCTATCTATTCACAGGGAGGAGGAAAGTTGCCTGCAAGTATTTCAGAACTACCTTGACAGGTGAACGGAGCCATAGGCCGAGCTACTTCTAAATTTACGGAGATCGACGATCTCCATATCTTAATTCATCAAACCAAATTTAGTACTAGCTAAAAGATCAAAAGGGATTTAAAACTTCTTGTAGTCATAGTTCATCAATGGGCGAAGTTCTCGAAAAAAAAACGGTAAATTTGTTTTTGAAATTAATAAATGTTCCATTTTCAAAATTATTAGTAAATAACCAGACTTTAGGTAACATTATATCTTGTCATTGTCAAACAAATCAGTACTAAATATCGAATTAATTTTGGCACGACCTTTGTTTTTAAAGTCATTGCATAGAATACTTACATTGAGTCCGATGTTGTCACATCGATACCGCTTCTGTCCGTTGCAACAATCTTCGAAATACAAAACCCGTTTATCTGTATGTCTCAACCCAAAACTTTACATTATTAGCCCCGGGTTTCAAATCTGGGGTCTTCCATGTCAAAATTTCTAAAAATTTTGCTAAGTTTTGCCTCCAGAATCACCTATCAAAATTAATGTAGTCTTACTGACTGGGGGCCATTTTTATCATCATTAGATAAAGTCCTTCGTAGCCATCGTTACCATAAATGTATGTACTCTGCAAATGAAAATATACTTTATTTGCAGCCCTACGGTACAAAAAGGTAAAAAAAGGTAAGGTAAAAAAAAATTCATGCCATGAGGCATTCTCTACCATTCAACCTTAGAGATGTAGGAGAGGTGCAGTGAGGCGGGCAAAAAAATAAACGTAAAACAAAATGAATTAGCGAAAATATTAACTAACCTAAAAATATGGATTTATATATTAAAATAAATTACATACAAATATGTACATACACTTAAACATATTAATAGACATAAGATACAAATACACATATATTATTTTAGAACATATAAACAGATTTACACATAAAAAAAAGTAAATATATATATATATATATTTGATTAATAGTGGTAAAAAGAAAACTCTTGATTTTTGATAATAATGTGACAAGAAACAATCAGCAAGTAAGGAAATCTTTAAATATATTAATTGAATGAGATGCGCGTACATCGAGTGGAAGCTGGTTCCACATACGCGCAGCGCTGACAGCGAAAGAATCTGTGTAGAATGAAGAACTATGTCCCGGAATAGCAAGAAGCAAATTATATGAGGACCTGAGAGGTAGGCCATGAGAACAGAGGAGTTCTATCCTATCAGTAAGAAGCTGGATTATTCAATAAACCAAAGAGAAGGGAAAGAAGATGGGTATTTCTGCGTTTACGAATGTCAAGCCAATTAAGTGAGGCAATATGATCAAACTTACGCAACCCATATATATATCTTATGCAAAGGTTTAGAAATCGGTCAAGTTTGTTAAGTAGGTATTCCATGCTAATATTACAAATGGGAACATATCTCTGTCTGTTTTCACCTCCAAACTGCTGAACCTATTTTGTGAATTTCGGTATGGACCTCAAACCTTGGAGAAGGACATAGGCTATCTTTTGTGGCGAAAATTAAACTCGAAGGGGGTGAAATAAGGGATGAACGTATGTACGGGGAACTCATATAATATTCAGGAAATAATTCGCCCGACATCAGTCCAAAATGACATTGAACCGGTGGGGCCGGATATATCAGCTAGTTCTGTATAAGCCAGATATGCCAGTAGTGTAGCAAAAAAAGGATTATCAATTTTAATGGGGATCTTTTTTTAAGGTCTTCTTCTTAGAGACAATAAAGAATCTGGCCGAACATTAAACAGATAACAAATTAGAAATTTATACAAAAATCGTAAAAATATCTTTATTTTGTTCATTTACTGACATTTGCTTACAGAAAGATTATATTAGTGTCATTCTATTTGGAGGAGCCGTATGAATCTGACAACTACACTCTTTGTCGTTTGGAAATACTATGATAACCACATTAAGGATTTGTCAGTTATCATTAATCAATCTGTATTGGCATTTTTCGTTTACTTGAAAATTCAAAACCCAGTAAATAAATCTACAATGTACAGTATTGCATACAAAAGTAGAAAAACTTGCTATGGTTTTCTATTCATTTCTAAACAACATGTGAATTGACATGATTATGTTCGGTTAGGTTCCTATACCGCGTGGCCAATTTGGGGGAGGGAGCAAATCAAAATAGCACCTTGGGTCACAAGGGGGAGGAGGGGGTATTCACCCTGTCACGTATTTCAAAATATAGTTATTATTTAAAAAAAATAAAAAACACAGTAGCAGACACAAAAACAAAACAATAATGACAGTGGGCAGGCGCACTGGCAGCAGTCAGGCAGGCCAACGGACAGCTGCGACAGACTGAATTTCAAAAAAGGTGCATTTGTCGGGTTGTTGCACACGTCGAGGAAAACACACTTCCGATGAGATTCGGAACGCAGCTAATACTCAAGCGGATGTACGAGTGTTACCATACACTGACAAATCGAGCAGAGCGATGGGTAGACAGTGACATGCCTACCTCCGTCGCGACAGACACGTTCTCCTGAATATGGAGCTCATGTGAGGCTCCGAAACGTCTCTCTACCCATCACACACGCGGAAAGCCGTCAATTTTGAATACATTGAAGAATATGAAGCTCATGTGAGGCTCCGAAACGTCTCACTACTCATCACACACGCGGAAAGCCGTCAATTTTGAATACATTGAAGAATATGAAGCTCATGTGAGGCTCCGAAACGTCTCTCTACTCATCACACACGCGGGAAGCCGTCAATTTTGAATACATTGAAGAATATGAAGCTCATGTGAGGCTCCGAAACGTCTCTCTACTCATCACACACGCGGGAAGCCGTCTATTTTGAATACATTGAAGAATATGAAGCTCATGTGAGGCTCCGAAACGTCTCTCTACTCCTCACACACGCGGGAAGCCGTCAATTTTGAATACATTGAAGAATATGAAGCTCATGTGAGGCTCCGAAACGTCTCTCTACTCCTCACACACGCGGGAAGCCGTCAATTTTGAATACATTGAAGAATATGAAGCTCATGTGAGGCTCCGAAACGTCTCTCTACTCATCACACACGCGGGAAGCCGTCAATTTTGAATACATTGAAGAATATGAAGCTCATGTGAGGCTCCGAAACGTCTCTCTACTCATCACACACGCGGGAAGCCGTCAATTTTGAATACATTGAAGAATATGAAGCTCATGTGAGGCTCCGAAACGTCTCTCTACTCATCACACACGCGGGAAACCGTCAATTTTGAATACATTGAAGAATATGAAGCTCATGTGAGGCTCCAAAACGTCTCTCTACTCCTCACACACGCGGGAAGCCGTCAATTTGGAATACATTGAAGAATATGAAGCTCATGTGAGGCTCCGAAACGTCTCTCTACTCCTCACACACGCGGGAAGCCGTCAATTTTTAATACATTGAAAAACGTGAACGGGAACGTTCCCTTATCTTATGCTCAGGGCCTTCTGTGAAGATGGAAAAATTAGCAACTGGTGTAGGATTAAAACTGGGTTTATTCAGTTTTTTAAGTTCAGAAGTCATTATTTCCTGTATTTGAAGTGGAATTTTAAATTGCCAACCAAATGAAAAATAATAATTTAAGAACTTTACGATCAATTTATGTTGTTGTTATGAGTTCGCTGAAATAGAGAATGAAAGGACAGGTTTGGTCTTTGCATACATACATGTATTGAAGCCAGTCACAATTTGATTTCAACAATTTCAGACTTGCAACAATATTTCCACAGGTCGAGGCCAGTATAGCTAGCTGTAACTAATCTGTACAAAAGCATAACTAAAATGACATAATTTTATAAACTAAAGTATAACATTTAATCATACGAATACCAACATTATAAACTGAATAAAATTATTAAAATACTTCAACAAAAGAACTAGGTTTACTCCGACCAGTCCACGCACATCACAAGTTAGGTGGTGATTGTTGAATAATTCACTCGTCTTGAATCATGTTCACTGACGTCAGTTGGCCGCCCCGTCCACCGTCTGGTACTTGGGCTTACTGTGAGTAAACGGCAAGTAGCGGTACTTTATCATATGCTGGAACAATCAAACACACTGCATTAACACAACGCCATGATAGTACATAAGCCCACAGTCAATTTGGGTAGTAAGTTTGAATGAATTAGCTAAAATAACAAATGCAATGCATTACAAAATTAACAATGCATTGCGTTGTGCTAATGGCCACCGGTGGCCGATTCATAAGCAAGAGAATATAAACCGGCCAAATGCGAGTCAGACTCGCACACGATGGGTTCCGTACCATCGTACAATATTTAACACAAAAAAAACTAATTTTTTGCATGGGTACTTAAATTATTATTATTTTTGAATTTTACCTATTTGTTATTATATGTAGCAGCAAAATAAATACATACTCTTTGAACATTTAGGCTGCCTACCTATTACAGTTCATACAGCCCTGTGACAGACGGACAGATGGACGGACAGACGGACCGACGGACTGTATTTTTGACTCAAATGACAGTGCAAATCAAGTCCTACCCAACACTGGATTAGTAGATGAACTTGAAGCCAGACCTGACTTTTGCTGATCATTCCAAGTTGGAACTCAAACTAATGATAGATCTGGACTGGGTATATAAAGACAAAATCGGACAAAGAAACTAAAAAAAAATCTCATGAGGACATGGAGTATTCAAACTTCACGCCTTAGCTTGAACTGCTTCTGCACTGGCTAACATTTCTGCTAACGACTTCTGCATCCCTATTGGGTTGAAGTGAAATCCATAATTTACAACTGGTTCCCTGAGCTGCTCAAGTTCCACCTTAATGCAGGGTAGCTGAAGAGGTTTGAACTAAGCATGGCTACAGTTTTTTCCTTAGTATTCATTTTAGGTCAACAGCATAGATAGTTATGAAAAGAGGTAATTGTGAATGCATCCTTTTAATTGTTTAACGAGTAACCGGCCGTGAAAAATTTGGATTCAGATAGTTTAAAATATGTTTAAATAATAAATATAAATTATCGCATATGTGTCAATAAAAAACACAAATGATTTCTAAGGGGACTGGATTCTCCTTTTTACCTACTTTTAAAATATAATAATATTGATAACAAGTGTTCTATTTACGATGAGCAAAAATTTGTTGAGGTATCCAAGTCAGAAGATAAGGTCTTATTACTACAACCGAAGCCGCTGCTTTTTGATACCAACCTTTATTTGCCTCTTCATAGTGATGCAAAAGAGTGTAATGAAGTACATGACAAGGATTGGCCAAAAGACGGGGACGTTGAAGCAGTCGAAGAAGGTGCATACGAAGGCGATTAGGGTGCTCTTGGTGACCGACAGCCAAAACTTGAACTCGGGCAGCCGCCGAATGAACGGCCGGAACTCCTCCGTGGAGCGCGTAGGCAGCGCTGGACCATTTTCGTCTTCGCCTGAAACATTTTATCAAATCCATTATTCTCTCCAACGGAGACAACTTGTTTAGATTCTCAACATGTTTAGGAACGGCTGTACCGCCTGTGAAGCACTCGTGGTTGGTACATTTGGTGGGGTGAACCACCAGTGGCGCACACAACCGTGTTCCACATGTTCCACAGGCCAACTCGTTGATTACTTCGTTGGACACAAGAGAGGCTGTTGCTCAACAACAAACAGATAAGTTCTTGTTTTCGCATGATTTGTGTGTTTAGACAACCTGTATGTTCTTAGACTTAAAATGGTAACTCAATAATTGTTGCTTTTTGTGTTTGTTGTATATTGTTACGCGGGTAGGGTGCGGATTAGAGTAGAAACACCAAAAGTTAACAAATGTTCTTTTATTGAAAACAATTCACGAATGAAACACAAACAAAGACAATTTTGTGTCACTTCGATCACCAAATTCTAAATATCGCTGAACTGTATCACTGAGAGCTAGTTCACTCACTTTACTGCACTATCGCTTGTTGTCTCGCTCGCTTCACTATTCAAAATAGACTGGCGGCAGTGCTGGCTGAGGCGCCTTTTATATCGGTGGAGCTTCTTTCTAGAAAACTCCACCGAATTCTAGGCGCACCCCACCTGGCGTGCCAGCCGAGAACAATCTCCATCGGGAATCGCCCGACCGTTCCAGAAATTGCTCTCAGCCAGATGCGCCAAACATTTTTGTTATATTGTACCAGCACCACAATCACTATCGCGATAGAAGTTGTAAGCAGCGCCATCTGTTGACGAAACGCATCGACGTTGCAGCCGAACTCCAACAGATGGCGCGCTCGTAACACTGCCCCCTCCTTAGTTATGCTCGTCTCGAGCATAATTGTCTCCGTGGTATCGGGCCAGACGATCTACGTGTACAATTTTAGCCTGACATCTATCATTCCGGCGGATACGATATGTCACGTCATTCATTTTAGTCACCACTGTATAAGGACCTTCCCATTTTGGCTGCAGTTTGGGACTTTTTCCTTTCTTACGTAAAGGATTATGAAGCCAAACTAAAGATCCTTCTTCGAATACGTTGCCATGAGCCCGGCGGTCATAACGTGTCTTCATCCGTTCGCTTGTTCGTAGACCAACCTCTCGGACATGTTTATATACAGTGTCCATTTTCCTTTGAAGATCTGACACGTACTCTGTTACACTACGAGAGGCCTCCGGTGGACATCCCGTCAGAAGGTCAGCTGGTATTCTAAGCTCGCGTCCAAAGTTGATGTAGGCTGGAGTTTCGTCTACGCTTTCATGCACAGCTGTTCGGTAAGACAATAGAAAGAGAGGTATATACTGGTCCCAATCCTTTTGATGTTCCTCCACCAATTTGGCCAAGTGTCTTTCCAATGTCTGATTAAATCGTTCCACCATTCCATCTGATTGTGGGTGGTATGGAGTTGTCCTGGTCTTATGGATTTTCATTAATCGACATGTCTCCTGAAACACTCGGGATTCAAAATTTCTGCCTTGATCGGTGTGTATCTCGAGAGGTACTCCGAAGCGACAGAAAACTTCATGGACCAATTTTTGTGCAACCGTGGTTGCTTCCTGATTTGGTATTGCAAATACCTCAGGCCACTTAGTAAAATAATCCATCACAACCATAAAGTAACGGTTGCCGTCATTAGTTGGGGGAAAAGGGCCAGCCACGTCAATAGCGATTCTCTCCCACGGAGCTCCAACATTGTAGAGTTTTAAAGCTCCTTTGCTCCGTGTCTGAGGACCTTTGACAGCGCTACAGGACGTGCATTTGCGGCACCACTCTTCAACATCGTCGCGGCAATTAATCCAGTAGAACCGCTGGCGAATCTTCAGGAGCGTTTTCTTTATTCCCAAATGTCCACCTGAAGTTCCATCATGTAGGCAACGAAGAACTTCTTTTATCTTAGTTCTGGGGATGACTAATTGCAAAGAGGTATCCTTACCGTTAGGTGTTTCCCATTTTCTGTAAAGGATACCGTTATGAAGTAGCAAGCTCGACCAATGAGCCCAGTAACTCTTAGTCGCAGTGCTCATTGCGGAAACATCTTTCCATTCCGGCTTTGCCTCTCCTGATCGCTTCCAGCGAATAATGGGCATTAAATCTTCGTCCTCCTCCTGTGCTAGCTTCATGTTTTCATTGCTCCATTCTTCACTGATGTTATCCATTCGGATCGCCTTTAAACGGGCAGTTTCCTTTGTTTCTTCCCTGATGCAGTGTTTACACTCTTCTGGACAGGGTCGACGAGACAAAGCGTCAGCATTTCCATGGGATTTACCACTTCTATGCTCTGTTTCAAAGTTATACTCTTGCAGCTGTTCCAGCCAGCGCGCAACCTGTCCTTCTGGATTTTTAAACTGAAGCAGCCATTTTAACGCAGCGTGGTCAGTCCTTAAGCGGAATCTTCGGCCGAGAAGATACTTGCTAAAATGCTGCAAAGTCTTCACCACTGCCAGAAGCTCTCGCCTTGTCACACAATAATTCCTTTCAGGCTTTGAAAGGGATTTACTGAAATAACCTATAACGATCTCCTTGTCCCCATGACGTTGGGAGAGTACCCCGCCGATTCCGGTATTACTCGCGTCGGTGTCGACTATGTACTCTTTATCGGCTTCGGGATAACCCAAGATAGGAGCGTTACAGAGACGTTGCTTAAGTTCTTGGAATGAACTTGTGCAGTCCTCGTCCCAGGTAAACTGTCGCTTATCTTCAGTAAGTCGATGCAATGGCTTAGCAATGTCGGAGAAGTTTCGGACGAAACGACGGTAATAAGAGCACAGTCCTAAAAACGCACGAATTTCTGTCTTATCCTTCGGAACTGGCCACTCTTGTACGGCTTCGATCTTCTTTGGGTCAGTTTGGATGCCATTTTCGGAGATAACGTGACCCAAATAGCTAACCTGACGCTTGAAGAAAGAACATTTATTGCCACTTAGTTTAAGGTTAGCTTGGCGGATTTTGCTCAAAACATTCTCCAAATTCTTAATGTGATCATCAAATGTCCGCCCTATTATGATGATGTCGTCCAGATACACTAAACAAGCTTTCCCGATCAGCCCAAAAAGTACTCGTTCCATAAGCCTTTCGAAGGTCGCGGGAGCATTACAGAGTCCAAACGGCATCACTTTGAATTGCCACAGCCCATGCCCTGTCGTGAATGCTGTCTTCTCCTTATCTTTTTGGTCGATTTCCACCTGCCAGTAGCCGCTCTTCAGGTCCAGGGTTGTGAACCACTTCATGCCACTTAATGTATCCAGCGTGTCATCAATCCTAGGAAGCGGATAGCTGTCCTTTTTCGTTACATCATTTAAGCGTCGATAGTCCACACAAAATCTGGTGCTGCCATCTTTCTTCTTCACCAGAACTACGGGTGAACACCACGGACTTGACGAAGTCTCTATAAGATTATTTTTCTGCATATCAGCTATCATTTTCTGAACTTCTTCTTCCTTAGCTACGGGAACGCGTCGTGGCCTCTGTCGTATTGGAAGAGCATCTCCTGTATTAATGCGGTGCTTAACCATGCTAGTTCTACCAATATCTCCTTCGTGCGAAGAGAAGATGTCTGAATATCGCGTAAGCAGACTTGCTGCCTTCTGCAACTCATCAACAGTCAGGTCCCGTCTGCTGTCTTCCAAAAGAGCGGCCACCTTAGATCTCCCTGTGGTCAACGCCTCTGAGGAAACTTCATCACATTTGCGTAGCCAGGATACTTCTTCTCTGCCACACTTGAGCACGCCATTTGCCAAATCTATTTTACAGTTGTTGGTTCTCATAAAGTCCAAACCGAGAATGCAATCATCTATGATATCTGCTAAAATGGCGGTATGACGATAAGTCTTACTTCCAATTTTAATTGTCACTTCCATCTCTCCATGGACAGGTATGTGCTGGCCGGTAGCTGTCTGAAGCCTGCAAACATTGAAATATTGGCGACGATTCCATGTCACGTGGCCAAAGGTTTTCGACTTAACAACTGTACGGGACGCTCCGGTATCTAAGGTCAAGTTGCATTTTATCCCGTTCACTTGACCTTCAACGAGCAGGCTGTTCCCAGTAACTGCCTGTGAAATTGTGACTTTCGGGGCTTCTATTCTACCAGCCAGCACCCGCCCCCCGGTACTGGCTTTCACTCGTTTCCCTGCTGCGCATCCTCGACCGCAGCATCGGAGATTATTTTTTTGGTCTTGGGGCAGTTGGTTCGAAGGTGCCCCAGCTCATTGCATCCGTAGCAGCGTGAAGTAAATTTACGTCTACCAGGTGTTCTGGTTTCCGAAGTTAACACTTCTCTTACCCGATGCGCTCGAGGATCTGATCGGACTGCTTCAACCTCCAATGCGTGGGCAAGAGCGTCCTTCACCGTTGTGTGGTGGCCTAGTCGTACAGCCGCTCGCACTTCGATGTCCTTGATGCCATCCACAAAAGCCTGCACCAAGTAATCGTCTAATGAAGTCTTCGGTGATGATTGGTGGGCCTTTCGAACCAGTTTTTCAATTTCCAGGGCCCACTGCTGAAGTCCTTCACTTGATCGCTGCACTCGGTCACGAAGTTGAGCGCGGTAAACGTGCTCCAAGTGCTTGTCACCAAATCTTGATTCAAGTGCTTCAAGAAGCTCGTCATAAGTGACCTCGTCGCCAAGAGCTTCAAGTACATGGAGAGCCTTGTCTCGTAATCCCAAGGTCAGAGCAGTCTTGGCTTGGTCTTGACTCCATCCATTCGCTTTGATGACCGACTCAAACTGGCGTTTGTACGCCGCCCAAGATGTTGTGCCATCGAAAGGAGGAACCTTAAATCTTGTTCCCCCTGTTGCCGATGAAGTCATAGTCACTCCACAAGTCTTGATCTTTTGCACTTCTTCAGTTATCTTTGATTCAAGCCCGTTCAGCCGCTTTTCATGACGCTCAAGGGTTTGGTCTTGCTCTTCGATTCTTGTGCTGACCTCATCCAACTGCCTCTTTATTTTAGCGTTGGATTCCTTGACGGCCAGCATTAACTCTAGTTGCTGTTCTTCCTGACGGCGGGCCTGCTCCTGCGACTGTTCTTCCTGACGGACGGCTTGTTCGCGGAATTTTTCCTGCATGAAATGTATCAGCGCAGCCAAGTCCAATGCAGGATTCGGCGTCATTGTTTGATGGCTTTCGAGTCCTTGCGTCCCTGAAGCAGACCCATCCTCAGCCAGAGTTGGGTCGGCTGCTGTCTGGCTCCTGGTCCTCATACCTTCCTTGTCTTCCCTTGGTGTGATCGGCATCTCTAATCCCCGCTTCTGACACCAATTGTTACGCGGGTAGGGTGCGGATTAGAGTAGAAACACCAAAAGTTAACAAATGTTCTTTTATTGAAAACAATTCACGAATGAAACACAAACAAAGACAATTTTGTGTCACTTCGATCACCAAATTCTAAATATCGCTGAACTGTATCACTGAGAGCTAGTTCACTCACTTTACTGCACTATCGCTTGTTGTCTCGCTCGCTTCACTATTCAAAATAGACTGGCGGCAGTGCTGGCTGAGGCGCCTTTTATATCGGTGGAGCTTCTTTCTAGAAAACTCCACCGAATTCTAGGCGCCCCCCACCTGGCGGGCCAGCCGAGAACAATCTCCATCGGGAATCGCCCGACCGTTCCAGAAATTGCTCTCAGCCAGATGCGCCAAACATTTTTGTTATATTGTACCAGCACCACAATCACTATCGCGATAGAAGTTGTAAGCAGCGCCATCTGTTGACGAAACGCATCGACGTTGCAGCCGAACTCCAACAGATGGCGCGCTCGTAACAATATGTTACGGTTAAAGCCCGATGTAGGTTAAAGTATGAAATATTTTTTATCTTAAAGGTAACCAAAATTTTCATGATATACTCGTGTCGAGTGCACTGTTTTCGAATTTATGGCAAGAAAAAAATTACCTTAACCAATTTTTTTAAATTTTTTTCTTAGATAAAATGAAAAAAAAAAAAAAACCATTTTAAAGTTCTATTTTTTATCTTGACATCAATACTTAATTTGTGCACTCAATATGGGTACAAGTGCAGAAATCCAATGAACTTCAAGGTACATTTTCCTTCTTCATTTTTATTTTCGGACTTCAACCGTAATATATAGACAACAATAGTGCAATAAAAAAAATTAAAAATAAAGAAAATATCCTTCTTTCATAGAATTTATGCAAACCAAAAACACAAATGAATAGAAAAATGGTTTATTTTTAAGTCTTACCATCAAAATCCATGGCTGGATCAATCTTTGGAGTGAGGAATGCTATGAATAAATTTAAATGGTATATACCCAGTGCATACGTCACTATATACCAACCCTGAAAACGTCAAAACAAAATGAATTAACATAAGATCTTAGGTTTACACCCTTGCTGTACATAATATTTGTCGAACTTATGGTTTCACTGTATTGATGGCATACTAGGCCGTCATGGAAACCAGGAAACCTTACGTTTTACAAATATAAAAACTAAAAGGCTTAGGCTGAGATAAATAGTCGTCACCGAAACGAATGCTAACGCAAAGTAGTACTTTGTGACGTCACTTTGACACGTTTTGTATGGACGAAATCTCAAAGTAATGCCAATTGACGTCACAAAGTACTACTTTTCGTTAGTCTTAGGCTGAGATAAATAGTCGTACCGGAAACTAATGCTAACGCAAAGTAGTACTTTGTGACGTCAATTCGCACTGCTTTGAGATTTCGTCCATACAAAATGTGTCAAAGTGAAGTCACAAAGTACTACTTTTCGTTAGTCTTAGTTTCTGTTACGACTATTTATCTCAGCCTTAGTTTCTGTTACGACTATTTATCTCAGCCTAAGGCTTGATTTAAATAGTTGTAACAGAAACTAAGACTAACGAAAAGTAATACTTTATGACATCACTTTGACACATTTTGTATGGACCAAATCTCAAAAGTAATGCGAATTGACGTCACAAAGTACTACTTTTCCTTAGTCTTAGTTACTGTTACGACTATTTATCTCAGCCTCAAAGTAATGCAATGTGACGTCACAAAGTACTACTTTTCGTTAGTCTTAGTTTCTGTTACGACTATTTATCTCAGCCTAAAAGTCAGCGGCCATCTCACGCCACAACGGGGCACTTTTGTATTTAGACTTCTGTTCAAGATTTCTTGGTAGGACAAGTATATAAAGATTGTGAATTTGAAATTTCACAGTGAAATTAAAAAATAACAGGAAAAACATACGGTATTCATCAGTGGTGCTGGCCATTTAATGCTTTTGCGACCACAACGGAAAAACAATCCATAAAAATGTACTATTTTTTAAAGCTCCGACTTTTTCGCCGCTCTTTCGTTCTTGTACATTTTTAAATATGCAAATGCACTAATCAAATTAATATTAAAGAATTTATTGATTGGAACTACATGCCAATGGAGGGGAGTCAATTTTATATATTATTAACATGCTTTGTGCCAACCTGCGTGTGTGTGTATTTTAAGAATATTTCAATGTGTTGTCGTTACATTACCTGTGTATAGAGAATTCTCCCGACAAACGCCAAAAACATTACAAAGGCGGCCATCCAGCGCCCTCGCGTGTAAGGAGTCAAAGAATCTAGGAAACCTGTATATGCCTATAAAATTGAGGATACCATTTGAATACATTTATTCATGTACACCAAACTTTCCGATGGACCGATACACACAACACGCAGGCAGGCAGGCAGGCAGGCAGGCAAACAGGGAAAGATTATAAGGTTAAGGTATTTGAATAACACAAATACACATGAAACATGTTCATCAATTACAGTCACACCAGCTAATCGGTTTAGTTGTAGATAAACAGTTTTAATGCAACAGTTTAGATGGAAACAATAATGATGTTTAAGTTTTTTTATTACTAACTGGTTTTTCCCGTGTCCTGCTAGCGGAAAATTACACTTTGACTAAATTTCACGTTAACGTTAATTAACAAGATTTTTGACGTGTGTATGCACAATTCTATAAAATAAATTTGGGCGGTTTAATTATTACGATAAGTTTAAAGCAGTGGTTGACAAATATTTGAAGCATTAAACTAGCTTTTTCCCGCAGCTCACAGTCAAGTGGGTACTTTTCTGTTGTGGATTATCTTCAGTTTTCCACCTATTGAGAGTATTATAGGCCTGCTTTTCAGTAGAGTGAAGTATTGTAAAGTATTGTCCTTTTTTAGTTTTAAGTGTAAGTTCAATTGCTGAAAGACAAATAAACTGATATTTAATGATTTGTCATCCCAATAAGAAAAGTGCGGTAGAGACATAGCGGTAAAGCCATTGCAGTATCTATAACATGGAATCCATGGAAGGAACGTGAGTCAAAAAGAGGATTAAACACTTGCTTTTAAATATTCTAACAAAAATGTAAGTATACCTAACATCTTAATATCTTTTTACCTACGAGTGAATTCTGCCATTTTAAAATGTGAATGAATCTTGCGACTCCACGACGCGTGTACGTAAAGTGAAACCGATGTTTTGAATTTGTGGATGCAGCCGAAGTACTCAGCTGCTGTTGTGAATTAGCCCATAAATTTAGGCCGTTCAAACCCTCATGGATTTTTTAAAAAACATTCTATAATTGGAATGTTGTTGGAGATGTTTTTTATCACGAGCAACAACTATCCATACTTACTTACAAGAAGAATGGTTTGTACGGTGGTACGGTGTTTTGGGAGTATTCGCGAGGGATCATTGAATATTTGCAAAGCTGCTTTATAATTTCCACTTTGTCATGTTTTTGCACCGAATATATTTGTTAAACATAAATTATTGATCATTTGATGTTTATGTTTTTAACAGACAATAATTTATAGGTTATTGAATTATTTTAGTTCCATTAAATGGAAGTAACCTTTTTGAAGAAAAAAATCTCAGTTTTCATGAGTAATTACGCCTAATGTTTATAATTTTTCCAAATATTACTGAATGATTGGGGCGTCCTTGTGCTTTCGAATCGTATGTGTATTTTTTTCGTCAGCTGAATGGTTTGAAAGTTTGCATATTGCTCGATAGGGTGCGTCCATTAATTACGTGAGGCATTTATGGTGATTTTCGTCAAAATTTTTCGAGAGGTGTGAGATTTGGCTCAACCCCTTCTCTCTCCTTCTAATCTCACAGGAGATTTTTTTAATGCTTATATTAAGTGTAAATACATTAATCTGGGCTTGATTGCGCTGGATTTATTTAAACAGGTCATTCGTCACCATAAGGATTGACGAGGGAAGCTTCTATATTTTGTGAGAAACATGTTTTATTTGATTAAATCCAGTTTTCTCGTAATTTTATACAGTTTCTTGTGGAAAATTCAATTACGTGATACAAAACCCTCCTTCACCCCCAGGAAAAATTGAGTGAGATTCGGCTCGCCCACACCTCCCCTAAACGCTTGTCAGCCTCAATAGCCCAGTGGCGCGACACTTCGGCGATCGCTCTCCGAAGTTAAGCAATGCTGGGTCCGGTCTGGTCTTGGATGGGTGACCATTCGACCGTTGAGAGAGGATGGCCGTGGTCCGGATTCCACGTTAAACTGTAGGTCCCCTTCCTTACTTACTAGGTGGTAGGGTTAATCCCGCCCGGGTTGGTACCATCGCATTAAATGAACGATGGTCGAAGCGGCAATGAAAATTGTTCGTGTTTTCCATCCAGTTCAATGTAGCCGTGCAATATTAAGGAAGGTCCTGGCATGGAACCCAGTTCCCATGTGGTGTGTTAGGCTAATACCATGACAGAAGGTGTGGTATTAACCATCCATGTCCAGTCACAACGCCTTACAATTAATGGACACCCCATAGATGAGGAAACCCAGTAATAAAGCTTTGGTAAAATATGTTAACTTTTTTTAACAGAAAACTTTTTGAAACTGGATTTCAAACTGGAAAATTAAAACAGCTTAGCTCTTTAACCCTTGGAATTTTTTTACCTACGTACATAACGTTTACAATATTTTTACAGTCATAGCATTGTGTCACGTCAAAATTTTGTGCTTTTTAAGATGTTATTAAAATGTTTGTGCTAACTGATGATAAGTTGGTATTAAAATTTTAGTAGAACTATAGATTTAATTAGAGTGATTTGTATGGGTGCGATAGAAAGGCTGTACTTACTTGTTTGGTAACAATTCGAAGAACAAATACTCCTAACAGTAAAAAGCTGCCGATCCACCTGCCCTTTGCGTGTGGTGTCCATCGGTCCAACGTACTCTGGTAAATCTGTTTTTGAACACCAGAAAAAAACATTTATAACAAATTTATAAAATGTTTTCCAGATGATTAAAGCGGCTCGTAGCCTAGTGGCGCGGGGACTGGCCTAGCGTACCAGAGACCCGGGTTCAATACCAACTTGCACCACTGTCTTTCTCTTTCAGAGTTCGATAAGTGCATTTCGTCACGAATGCGAGCTGCTCCATGGTTCGGAATCCATGTAAAACTGTAGGTCCCCTTCCCCTACTAGGTGGTAGGGTTTAAGCCCGCCCGGGTTGGTACCATCGCATTGGATGAAAAGATGGTCGAAGCGGCAATGAAAAATTGTCCGTGTTTTCCATCCAGTTCAATGTAGCCGTGCTCATAAAGGGAAGGTCCAGGCATGGCACCTAATTCCTTCGGGAAAGTGGTGTATTGGGCTAATATCATAACGGTAGTTGTGTGGTATTAGCCATCCATGTCGGGTCGCATAAAAAAAAAAAGAACAATGTTAAAATCCCTATTCAATCAACTCTATGGAGGCCTTCATGGACGAAATATGAATACGAATATTGGAAGTTGAAACAAATTTTAGCCATTTTCATAAAAAAACACCAAAAAATGGTTGGGTAGGTAGACTTTGGTCCATCAAAAGTTTCACCTGAGAAAAGGGGCCATGTGGGCAGTTTTAATGAAAACTTTCGGAAAAAATTTGCAGCTTCACCTCCAAAAGTGGTTTTAAAATGGAAAGGATGTATAGAGTGGGAATAGGAGCATTATAAGGAGTAATATAGGCAGAGAAAGTGGGTTCTTGGAATAAGTTGAACTCAGAATGACCCATTGCTGAAACACACACGAAAGTAATGTCATGGCATTGTTAAGGATAAGGTAGGTATGTTCGATGCTGTAGTGTAGGAGAAATACCTACAAAGATTAAAATTTCTGCTATAGAGGCAATGGGTAGACATCGCATCGTGGAGCAGAAAAAAATGTCAACATTTTTGGAGAGTATTTTTGACTTAATAAGTCCAGCAGCCAGGAAATTCGGTAGAATATGTTCATGTTTAAGAAACTTTAAAACAAAACATTCGTGGTGTATTGTTCAGAACATTGCATTACGATCAAAACAGAAAGAAAAGGTTCTTAAACATATTGCATTTTTACACAGTGATTCGTTGTTCGTTGTTCGGATTCCACGTAAAACTGTTGTTACTATCGCATTGAATGAACGATAGTCGAATTGTCCGTGTTTTCCATCCAGTGAGTTGCTTTTGGGGGTAGGTTTCCGTAGCATTCTGCCGAGAATTTGTTTTTCAGCGTCGATAATGACAACTACTCGGGTCGCAAACTGATAGAAAACTAATCATTACCAGAAAAAAAACACTGGTCTCTTTGTGTTTTAATACCTAATGAGCCGAAAGACAATGCAGCAGACCCGAAGCAGAGTGAGCATTGTGAAACAAAAGCAAAGGGGGAGAGAACATAGTTAGCATATTAATTTCTTATCATTCCCAATATAAAAAATTTGGTCAATCTGGATATTGTACTCTTTTAATATGGATTTCGTAGGTAGAAAACTTGTTAGAATTAGGTTGGATTGCAATTAAGAAAAGTTTACCTGAGAAAGTCGGGTCCAGGCCTGCGATACCACATTTTTGCGACTGCCTTCAGATGTTACGTCGCTTCCTTCCATCATTCTGAGTGCTCTCCTCTAAATTCACTTAAAACGACGTGATCGTGAAGTAAGTCCTGATCAATGTGCCGGAAAAGGTGTAAGCGGGAGATAGCAGTATTCACCAGTCAAACATTTCCCTTCACAACATTTTGATTTTACCCTCTACGTCAATCGAATCCAATCGTTTTCTATTCCGATAATTTCTTTCCTCCTCTACCTACCTAGCACTCGGTTAGTTTGCTCATTTGCACGATTGCTAGCACGGGGTGGATTAGTAGTTGGTGATGGTTTCGGTGACAGGTCAAACCATAAGTTTGTTTTGAGACTAATGTTGATCTCATTCATATAGTGACTTCTCTTATTTCGTTTGATAGATAATAAAGAACAAACTAGGTGGAATATATTACCATTTTAAACAACCTATTTGACATATGTGAGTGACGTGTGCGTAAGTTGTCTATGGAACTAAACAGGCCTAGCTCCATTCCATTACGTCATGCTGCGCGTTCCGTTTTGAACTGTTATCATCTATCTACTTGATTCAATAAAGAAACTATTTAGAAATGGCGGCTGGTACTTGCGAATCGCATGCTATCTCGCTCCCAATATATCGCTGTCTATACTCACATTACTCACACAGTGCGGTACGGCCTGCAAACAAAATATTAATTCAGAGCGCGCAGTTTAAGGTGGCCCATCCCGCTCATCTCCCCATACAAAAGGGGAAAGAAGATCACGCCCATATTTCTTGTCAGAGATCCAAAATTTTGCTCAAAATAGCTTTATTTGATCGAACTAGATGTCTGATGACCATTGGCATTGTAAAATTGTGTTTGGTTTCTAAGTTTTAAGGTCCGAAAGTTCGAATTTTTCGCGCGTTTTATACAATAACTTTGGAGGTGGATTACGCAATGATAAAGTAAGAACATCGTAAAAAGATTAGTCATCAGACATAGCTTATTTAATCAAGATTTATGATCTATTTGGTTTTTGTTAGATTTTTGACTACAGCGGTCGTGGTTTACTTTTAGCTATAAGTCGTTTTGAAAATAAAATTTTCGTAAATCTTACCAAATCATACACTATGCACATTGTCTTTTTTGTGGATATGTTGCATCTTCCTCATCACGGAGCCTGTCTTATTCTTTGAAACAGAGAAGGTCCCAGAGCGCAACAGAACGGTTTTGTACCGTGCCCGCGAATGAGTTAGGCCCGCCGGGTTGGGCCACCTTAAGTACTCAGTTGCGTTGTTGGTTCGGTACTGTGTTTCACTGGTTAAACTGAACAGAACTATGACTTCTCGAAACCGCGGAAAGATTCTTCCGAGTTTCGCACATCTATCATTTACAACGGGCGATAACTGCTTGCATGCTCTTAATGTTTTACTAGGTTTTTGAAATTTTGGATTCTAAAATGTGTTGTAGAAATCTACGTCTGAACTTTTGATTATTTTAACATACCTTTTAAATTGGAAAACATTGTCTATTTTTATGTTCATTTTAATTTTTTTACTAAAAAATACAGATATTTACAAAAAAATATACACTCACATAGAATTAGGCTCAGTCAAGTGATACAAAATTTTGATTCAAATCTAAAAACTTTTAGGGGTAGGGAAACGTTAGGGCCCGGAAAACAATTTTGCTATTTAATGGGAGTTGCCGTGCAAAATTGTGCCTTTGCCAATGGACAAAGAATGCATTTCTTATTCAGATCTTAGATTTCCTGTGACTTCGACAACCTTAAAGCTATTCCTTTGGTGATTGCCTGGTTTAGATAAATCTCCTGGATCTAGTGGCATGCAATAATGTCTTTTAATACATAAATATATTTAAAAGACTCACAGTTTTACTGAGCTTTTCCATACCTCTTGAACTAATACATTATAAATATTACAAAAATCTTAAAACATAATTGCATACTTGGTAACAATGTTATGTTGACCGTGCGGCGTGCCGGCCGTTCGACAAGTAGCAGCCGCCATTTCTCTATCCTTTATTTATTGAACTGGCATATAACACTCTGTATACACCATCCGTCGTATTCAGAGAGCACCTGCCTGAACTTAGTACGAGATTAGCACCGGACTAACAATACAAAAACCGGTATAGTTCGGCGGATTAAAATTAGTCCGCCCAGCGGACTTTGACAGCTTGAAGAAGTAAAACAACAGAATATCTAGTAACAACTTTAATGGAGTTTGACGTTTTTATGTAGCTTCGAAGTTCCGTTAACGCCAATTTAGGTGAGAACTTGGACTGACTTTTTTAACTGTGTTTTTACGCTTGTCCCATTAAATCGCTGTTATTGTGGCATCAGCTCAGACGTTTAGTAGACCACAGACTAACTTGAATTAGGTATCGTATCAAGTAACGATACGAGGGTCTGTAGAATATAATGCTATGTGCACGGGGAAAAGCTGGGTTCTACACAATAAGCGAAAACGAGAAGTTCTCACAACGAATACCTGCGACAAGCTGACCTTTCTTGCACTGATTGCACGTCTTTAATGATTTTACAGTAATGTTCAGAGTGGGCTTGCTAACTTTAATACGCATTTTGTATGGTTAGTTCGGTGATAATCAGCTTACTAACTTTTACAGTCGTATTCGGAGAGGACCTGTCAACACTTAGGACGACATTAGCATCGGACTAACCATACAAAAACCGGTTTAGTCCGACCTTAAAACGCATACTAAAGTTAGTCCGCCCATCTGAATAGAATACATTATATCGCTGCATTAGCCATATCTTTCAGTCGTGTGCAAATATTGTGTCATAAGCTTTCCACATCAACGAGTATGGAAAATTAGCTGCATTCCTACCTCTACATAGACCATAGACCTAGCATGCGTGCATCCTATTTCTATGGTTGGAACTCCATACAAATAAAAAAATATTACATGACTTTGACATGCTGTGACAGTATTTGTAACCGCCTCCTAAGATTTTTTTCAAGTTCACATTGCATTTCGGTACTGCAATTAATATATGGTTTCTTATAGTTATGCATTGCGGATAGAAGGTCAAAGTTCATTCGGTGCTCCAGGAAGGTACTTTATTATTCCATTTGTATTTTGGAAACACCTCGCCTCGCCGCCGCCGTCCGCGCCGCCGACCCAACGCGTTTCCAGATATGACAGCGCATAGAGTTGCTTCTCCTCGAAAATCTAGCATAATCTAGTTCTTGCCTGCGTACCACTTTACTCCTTTGATATTTTGAAAGTATTAGCCTACGAAAATTGACATTTAAAGCGAATCATTCGGAAATAAAGTTACTCATATTGCATTCGTTAATGAAAAAATAAATATGGGAGCTAACTCGAGGAAAATTTATTTTATAATATTTGCTCGAGGCAGTTCGCGAATGTTTCTGATTTATTCTGTGATGTTCGGTATACGCGCCTTCGTATCTGCGCCACAGAACATATAGTATCATCTGCGCGTTTGCTTGCGCGCGCGAACGATTCGGCGCGCGTTTAAATTTACCTGCTGTTGGTGCCCATTGATTCGCACGCATCAGATCTTTGCGCATGCGTTGGTTTTTGCATGCATATGATCCGGGTGCTTGTTTGATTACGTGTACATTTGGTTGCTATCAAACGCGCGCTTTGATTGCCCAACTAACTTACCCCTTCGGGGGCGTACGCAAAAAAAACGGGGCAACGGGGCCAAGTGATCATGCTGGCAGTGTTGAACACAGATCTATCGTTAATAAGCCGTGACGAACGGTTTACACATCCGAAACGTCCCCGTGACCGTGTCGGTTACCATGCTTTGCGCTACTCGGCCTGCAGTGTCTTGTTCACCGTTATAATTGCTTTTCTAATTAATTTCTTTTTTTCTTTGTGCGTGGACTACACAAGTCACTGAGAGACGGACATCGACTGATGTTCGGAATAATGATCGTCAATGAGTGGAGAACTTATACGATGATGTTCGCGATCATGGTGGCTATGTTGGTTGCCAACATGATCGCTCGTAATTGGGCCTTTAGTGTTTGTCACGCTCAGCTAAATTACTATCTGTTCTGATGGCATCCACTTCAGATAATTAATTAGATTCTACGGTCAGTTCCTGGCCGGGCCCGTAACGCCTGGCCGGACCCGCCCCCATTCCATAATGTAACGGGTGCTTTGTAATAATTCAGGAAACAACATTTCCGCCGTTCCCGTCACGCCGTTTCCCAGATGATAGATCGCCATGCATTGCCTGAAGCAAATGCTAACAAGGAAACTTTGTCTCGATTTAGGTCAAAGTTCTATCAAAGTTTTGATAGAAAATAAAATGCTTATTGTACTACTTTTACAAAAAAAACCTTTCTTTCCTTTTAAAAAAATACATATGGACCATGGACTGCCCTTATTCCCAAAATAAGAGCCGGCCGCTCCGCCAGTACTATAAGCTCGGTAAACTCCCTGCCGAGGTAAATCCCCAATATTTCCTGACGTCTTTCAAACCCAGTGTGAAGAACCAAGAACCTGGCCGGCCGGCATAGTTTTCGCAGCCCCCGCGAAAATTCGAAAACCCATGGGCGTTGTTATGTTTCAAAAGCTAGAGGGAACTTGATGGGCAAAAAGGTCTACTCAAGGAGCAAGTTCACAACATCTGTGTTTATTTTTGCAGAAATCATTGCAACTCGCTCGTGGGCCGAATTTAATGCAGTATGTGTAAGTTATTTGTATTCAATTCTCCTAACATATTAGCTCTTAAACTTCGGTAGGTACCTACTATGGCGTCCTAAATTAAGTCCAAAATCACCGACAAATATGATAATAGAATAGATATTAAACAATAGTAAGTAGGAGTTAGTTACAATAGTTGCAGGATCATTGGAACTTTTAGACAAGCTGACAAGAGATTCACGCAGGGGGAGTGCATGCCTTTCTAACAAATCTCATCACAATACTTAAATATATATAACTTATTCAAAATCGATCACATATTCTGCTAGATTGCTTAATGTGTCTTACATGTTTATTCCGTAAAAAAATCAAATTAAACATTTCCTTCATAAATTTATCTGCCATATTTATCTCATCTATCTGAACAATAATCCAACTTCCATTGGTAGTAATGGTGTCGAAATGCATGGAATATTGTTTAACAGATCGACCGCTATGATGTCGTAATTGATAGGTATGCAAAAGTATGGTCATTTCAGGAGACCAGGATAACATTACAGAGTGGCTAGCTAACTCTATATCAGCTCGTGTTTTAAGGAGGGTGTTCGTAAAAGTACTTATTACCTACTTCCATGCCTAGGCAGTAGGTAAGATGGATATTATTAGGACTGGGACATGTATGTATGTATAATCCACCGTGAAGCTATTAAAGAAAGAACCCAGTAAAATAACATACTTATCACATTCCATGGAATAAGCGACATACTTGCTTTGTACGAATAAGTATATTAACATTTATATTTATTTGATTTTATTAGCTATCCCTAGTTAAGAAAAAGTGTAACTTGAGGGTTTGGTTTACCAAGCAAATTTCTTTCTTAAGGTGGCCCAACCCGGCGGGACTAACTCATTCGCGGGCACTGTACAAAACCGTTCTTTTGCGGTCTGGGACCTTCTCTGTTTCAAAGAAAAAGACAGGCTCCGTTATGAGGAAGATGCAACGTGTCCACAAAAAAGACAATGTGCATAGTGTATGATTTGGTAAGATTTACGAAAATTTTGATTTCAAAACTACTTATAGCTAAAAGTAAACCACGACCGCTGTAGTGAAAAATTTAACAAAAACCAAATAAATTATAAATCTTGATTAAATAAGCTATGTCTGATGACTAATCTTTTTAAGATTATCTTACTTTATCATTGCGTAATAAACCACCAAAGTTATTGTATAAAACGCGCGAAATATTCGAACTTTCGGACCTTATACTTAGAAACCTAACACAATTTTACAATGCCAACGGTCATCAGACATCTAGTTCGATCAAATAAAGCTCTTTTGAGCAAAATTTGGGATCTCTGATAAGAAATATGGGCGTGATCTTTCCCCGTTTGTATGGGGAGCAGAGCGGGTTGGGCCACCTTAATTTATTACTTCAGAATTTCTCATAGATTTTGTTTTAAGGTGTCACTTCCCGGCGGGACTAACTCATTCGCGGGCACGGTACAAAACCGTGCTATCGCCCTCTGGGACCTTCTCTGTTTCAAAGAAAAAGACAGGCTCCGTTATGAGGCGGATGCAACATGTCCACAAAGTAGACAATGCGCATAGTGTTTGATTTGGTATGATTTACGAAAATTTTAATTACAAAACGACTTCTAGCTAAAAAGTAAACCACGACCGCTGTAGTCAAAAATCTAACAAAAACTAAATTGATTATAAATTTTCATGAAACAAGCTATGTCTGCTGACTAATCTTTTTAGGATGTATAGAGTTTGTCGTTGAGTAATCCACCTCCAAAGTTATTGTATAAAACACGTGAAAAATTTGAACTTTCAGACCTTATAACTTAGAAACCAAATACAAATGTACAATGCCAACGGTCATCAGACATCTATGTTTATTTAGATTTTCACTGTTGTTCGACATAATGCTTAATGTTTACGGATATACAGTGTTAAAAAGGCTCACTTCTTTTCGACGTTTCGTCCACCACGTTGCGGACATCATCAGGATCGCGGCGCGACCTCGAGGACCTCTGACGCGTCGTCCAGTCAGAAGTCTGACGAAACGTCGAAAAGAAGTGAGCCTTTTTAACACTGTATATCCGTAAACATTAAGCATTATCAGACATCTAGTTCGATCAAATAAAGCTATTTTGAGCAAAATTTTAGATCTCTGACCAGAAATATGGGCGTGATCTTCTTTCCCCGTTTGTATGGGGAGTTGAGCGGGATGGCCCACCTTAAGAGCCACGAAGGGAAATTAAGTTCTTCAGCGAGGTTTGTTTGCTTGCAGCCGACCCCAACAAGTGCGACACTCACGCGGATACCCCACAATATGTCAATGTCTCGCAACCGGCGTACTCCTACAACATTTGGGAATTGTTTTGCTTTCCATACACAATGGTTTCGAAACTATGCGCCCCCTTTATATCTGTTTGCAACAGCCAAAACGCCTGCCTTCTATACTGGATTGGAATTCAAATGTGTGTAGCTAAACTTGAAGCGCTTAGCACGTGCAACACCTTGTTTTATCCATACTATTTTTATGTTTTCGGCCAAACCTTTGGGCTGATGTTTTTATTCTTACTGATCTATTTGTTTTGGGGTCCAAGTATTATAGTACCCTTCTTTCAAGAGTTTTGGAAGGGATACTCAGTGGGTCCAAAGAATGAATCCCTCATAAATCCCTACAAGAAATACTCCCTTCGTATGCGTAAATACTGTTTCAAAAAACATGATTTATTCCATCCTTCTATTGCTGTTACAAACGTGGTTAACCATTACAACATGGACATATTTATATTTTTGTATAATTTGTTTAGTTTTTATGTGAACCATTTACGATGATTATCATTTAATAAAACACGTATGGAAAAGGTAATGAGATAAACTTTATTTTACCATAAATTACACAAATTAAAAATAAGTTAATCGAGACAAAGACAAATTAATCTTCTATTCCATGTCTAATGAAAAATATAGTTTTGTAAAGTAAATGCCATTCAATCGATTGATCTCTTTTTTACGAGCGAGTTACGACAACATCATAAGTCCATAATCATTCTTTGTCTCAATCATTAAATAAAGGAAAAATACGATTCTATTTTAATTACATAAAATTTCTAAATATGGCATCAGTTAAGATGAATATTTAATGCTTATATTTCAAATTCTACTCATTATTTACAAATTTCATATTGATAATAA
This sequence comes from Incurvaria masculella, assembly GCA_946894095.1. Classification (NCBI taxonomy): domain Eukaryota; kingdom Metazoa; phylum Arthropoda; class Insecta; order Lepidoptera; family Incurvariidae; genus Incurvaria; species Incurvaria masculella. The sequence goes on from OX335647.2 coordinate 12,700,085, forward strand.
TTATTACAGAACCTTCAGATTACACAAAAAACAAAATGGAAGATTTAGTTACCTACTGACGGAATACAACTAAACTTTGGAAAGCAGAGCGACAATCTGGAAATGGTCTTATTAGATAAGACGGTATGGTTACATGATTGAGATATTGACATGAAAAATTGGTGGTTGTGAGGAGACCGAAACTCAATCAAATAAGATCTCTATATTATTACATTGGCCTCGCAACATCTTTGATTTGAAAAATACTGTTGGTAGTTTTATATTGGTTGCAAAGCACCATGTATGTAAATTTTAATATTGCTGTTCTGTGCTTAACTTCTGGGCTACAAGATTACAGTTTTCACATTTATTTCATCCTTAACATGAAATAGGATTTGAACCTACAACCTTCGAATTACGTGCCCGATGGTTTAACCATCTGAGCTAACCAGATGATTACATTGGTTAGCCAATGTAATGTTCAATTTATGATCGAAACCATGTTTCTTGCCTTCAAGATGACTCTGATTTTGAGTATTCATCCTACACAAAGGTATTTTCACTGCCATTATTGAACCATCAACCTTATTTCAGTCACAGAAGTAAATTTTGGTCCAATTCTAATAATTCCTCATGTAATCCAAAGGTAGCAGTTTCTAATCCTTCTTCAGTTAAATTACGATGCTTCCTAAATTTATGTGACCATTGTCAAACAAATAAGTCCAACACTTTATAGGCAGGAACGTAAAATATATTTGTGTTTGTTAATAAGTCTTTAAATGGTGCCTATGTCAAAGCAAGGAGCATACCTGAGAAGCATTGCATTCAGTCATATACAATCCAGGGAGATTGAATGGACTCGATAAGAAATAAATTGATTCCTGTGTGAGAGCAAAGTAGTCTTGCTGTAGGTAGTCCTCTGTGAGACATCATTTACTACTTTAACGAATTGACGTTAAATCCTATCCACCTTATTATATTTGCAAAAGTGTGTTTGTTGGTGTTTCCGTTTTTCACGCAGCAGCAGTGACAAAGACTACTTTTTATTTGTTCACCACTGATTTCACATTTCTCAAACACCATTATTATTCCGCAACTAAACCGTGCCGCCATAAAGATTTTCTCAACAGACTTCCAACAGGGATGAAACTATAATTTATCATTGGAATGTCAAATGCAAGTTTCGATTGCGCTTGTTGACTCCTTGATGGGAGACTCCATATATTGTCTTAAGGCTGTTCCGACCCATATAAAGTTGTTTGCACAAATAACGCAAAAAGTATTGCACTTTAAGCCACGAATTAATAATAAAAGTTTAATATAGTCATATTACTTGCAGCGAAAACAATTTCACAATTTCAGGACTATTGGTTTTGTTACAATTTATTTAAATACGATTTTTATTTAACAGCGCCATCTAACGGTGTAAAACTTCTAATCGGCAATTACAACGAAACCATTAAACCTGAAATTGTGAATATGTTTTCGCTGCAACTACTATGGCTATATTTAATATTTTTGACGAATTCGTGCCTTAAAGTGCAATACTTTTTGCGTTCTGTGTAAAAAAAAAAATTGTATGGGTCGGAACATCCTTAAAGTAGTCTTTGTCGTCACCCACAGTTGCTGAATTTAATATCAATTATTTTCTTTGAAGACTTTCATTTGAGCTAAGCTTAAGCATTCTTTTATAAGGTAAAAATCTTTACGTTTACTAGCAAATATTTCGTGAAGAAGTCAACACATCAGCGCCAGACTTTTACTTTTGTCTAGTATAGGCCACTTCAGTTTGTGGAAGAAAAGTGAACGCCCCTAGTCCACGGCCTGTACGCCTACCGTGTCTAATTGGCAGCACATGCTATGTTTTTGTGATATTTTAACTGATCATTTTGACATAATGCATTTCCATATTTTTTTGTGTACATTTTTAAATAATTGATTGACTTGACGGCTGATACTATTGTGAGGCACATTTTATAAAACTAGTAGTATATAATAAATAAAAATAATATGCTTATTGCTAAGCAGTAGGATCGTAATAACTGCTTTACAAATGCCACACAAGGATGTATTGATAACTGAAGCGGAATGCTCGAACGGGTAACGGGCACAGCCTGGCAGTACCCGCAAACTCAATTTTAATAAGGTCACTTTTCAGTACTATTTATTTTATAATAATGTGGTCACTACATATACTTTTATTGCACAAGTGAGTTTTCATTGACAATCATATAACATACATTCAAACACTCAGCTAAACAAATAAACAAATGCTGAGAAAGGACTCCTCCGACAATCCACAATATTCAAATGCAACAAAAATATCTTCAATACTCAAATAATTAAATCAATAAACCTACGTAAGTAGTGTAATCGGCTAAGCTAACTGCCTAGTCCTTTTTTAACGTAACTCTACATTGACAGATTCTCTAAGGTATGCTATCATAACAATGCCCTAATGCTATTACGACACGATTGCGAGCCGTCACAGCCTACCTGACCGAAGGTATAGTGTAAACAAATATGGTGCCGCGCCACTACGCCAACACCTTCCTAATCTATTGGTGAATATTGGCAATTAGATTGTCTTACACTCGACATATGTACACAGGTAGAGCTTAGGACATTCTAACCGTTGCTACGAGTAGGTTCTTAGAATACAATAGGTATTGCTTTGTGGGCTCCACCGGCAGCCGCCGCTCTCTCTACTCTACTATATACACGCTAACTCTAAGGTACCTACCAATCTTTTTAATATTTCCACAGAAAAACAATACAATGACGACATAAGAAATATGCATCTACAAAAAGTAGTCCACACGAATGCAGTCTGGTAGTAGTCTCGTGGAATGTACTCTCGCGGCTCCTATACTATTGTTAACAATTAATTACTTATTGCAGGTGCGGGATGCTAAACGCTAGATTAACTTGCCTTTAATCTACTTATTGCTACTTATTACTGCAGAAACTGTACATACGAAGGGCCGCGGCGCTCCCAGTCGTCAAACATCCAACCGCAAAGTTCACAAATCTCCAACTCGGAGCCAAACAAATGGAACATCACAATAACAGAAAGATTCACAATTAACAAAGAATGGAAAGGACAGCGTCTCCTACCAACCTTTACATTCACTGTACCTAACACTATTATTGCAAAAGTTCCTTATATTTACAATTACATCGATACTACTGTGAAGTCACTATTGAGATATACATACTTTTTATTTATACAATAAAATTGATTTATCTAATCAAATTGAACATTAAATTATGAAAATTTTGGTCCAGCTAATTCACCTACTAGAAGGAGTAGACAAGCCACAAAAAAATATCCACTCCAGGAAGTAAAATTGGAATACAGTTACTAAATGTTTATTTTTAAAGAAATCGGAGAACTGAAAGTAATCGTTAAAATAATTTATTATGCACTAACCATTGTAACTTCACTAAGGTGTCATAAAGATTAGCCTCCTTATAAGTGTATTGGGTGAGTTCAAACGTCACGTTCACTTGACAGCCGAGAAGTTTTGGTTCTGGTTATTGTTCGAAGCCACCCACGAGCTGAACACATCTCTGCAATCACATATATAAACAACATTTGAGCCCCAGCGGTGTCTGTACATAGTTAGTGCAGGCGTAGGCCGTAAGGTGGTTGTCGCTGCAAAAAGCCTACTGCAACCTAGATTCCTAGGCATATTTGGAACAAAAAAGGTACATTACATTTTCTTAAATGACCTAAAAAAAATCATCTACCTACGCACAAAATGCATAGGGAGGATGCATTTTTTGAAGTTGTACAACAAAATGTTACCTTTTTTGCTCCAAACATGCCTAGAATTACGTGGTTAACGTTTGGACCAAATCTCCGTTAGCACCTTATGAGATTTGGAATTAAGCACTTAGAAAGAAAACATGAGTATTTAGGCTTACAAAAATTAAGTGGAGAGTCAGAGAGGGCACTTGAATGATACAATTTGGTGGAATACCCAGAACACATGCAAATAGATTATTTCCGAGCGAAAAAACATTTAAGACGTCGTTATTTGACAATGTATGACATATTCAAACAGTTAACATGCATGCGGAAAAAAATAACTCCAGAAAAAAACTTTACTGTATGGGATGGTGACGTTTTTTTACTCCGGACAAAAACAATTTGATTTTTATTTATTAAAAGGTATTTGTGTATCATCACAATCATTGCTAAGAATGTGTAACAAGACAAAGACTAATGATTTGTTCCTGATGAGAAAAGTAATATTAATGTAGGTAAATAAATAACTGTTAATTTACACAAACTACACAAACAACTATTTACACAAAGGCAAGACCAAAAAAAGACTAATTACAATAAAGAATAAACCGAGTTCAAATGGTAAGGTGTTGGTACCTGCAGTGGCTGACGACACACTCATTAGAGCAGTACTCGTCCTCCCACTCGCTATTGGCAACCGCGGGGTTGGTGCAGCCGTGCCGGATGCAAGATGGCGTCGCACTGCTCTCCCCCTGCACCAAACAACACCGTGTTGACTTGGCAACAATGGCTAATGAGCCGGTCTCAAAAAGATTGCATAGTTTTTCGTAATTTTGCACAAATACGAAGCAAATACAAGCTTGAGGAAAACAATTAAGGAATAAAGAGACATCGAAGGAGATTGAGAAACTGAAACTTTAATAGAATCATTCACCTCTGGTGTAGACCTCTGCGACATTCCGTTGCTGCCGTTGTTGTTTTGGCCTGGCTGTTGTTGCTGTGGCTGTTGCGGCTGCTGCTGAGGTTGCTGTTGCTGTTGTTGCTGAGGTTGTTGTTGTTGCTGCTGCTGCTGTTGTTGTTGTTGTTGTTGCTGTTGTTGCTGCTGCTGCTGCTGCTGTTGTTGTTGTTGTTGTTGTTGTTGTTGTTGTTGCTGCTGCTGTTGTTGTTGTTGTTGTTGTTGTTGCTGCTGCTGCTGCTGCTGTTGCTGATGGTGTCTAGCTTGCTGCTGCATTTGCTAAAGAAACAATAAATGTCAAAATAGATCATTAGAGAATCCTTCAAGAGAAAAATGGCTTAGCTTCACTTTTACAGAATTATAAAAAAAACTAAGATCATGGAACGAAACTAACGATGCCCTAAATTACCTATCCAATATCGATATACAGTTTAAGCCATCGTGAAGTATTGCTATTCATGTCTACTAAGATGGCACGCAAGAGGTGGTGCATTATTGCAGTGATGGTGTTGTGTGGTGGTGTGTGGTACTGACCATAGCCTGCGCATGGTGCGGCGGCACGGGGCCCGCATGCAGCGGCGAGTCGCGTGGCGCCGCCCGCTGCGGGGAGCTCAGGCTCTGAACAACACATCACCCGTCACATCAATCACACTATACTGTGTCCGACCCACAGCCAATATTCCAGTAATATACTTGTTTTCGCTAACACAGTACTAAATTGATTACTACACGGGCGAGCTAACATGACACCTGGCTCAGATGACTTTTAACAGAAGAATCTGATAGCTTGGAAGCAAACGAATAACTCGGAAACTTTAGAACGGAAAAACACGTGTAACAGTGATGCTAAATCACTATTAGTGATAAGTCCGAAATGTTGCAGTTCTACTTTGTTAAATTTCATTGTTCTTTGAATCAATTGCTGTAATTGCACAAGAAAGAATTTCTTTCTTTCTTTTTTATTTTTATTTCATAGTAAGTTATGGATTAATAATGGATAAGTAACGGAAGGCACAACTTATGAAAAGCGATGGTATAAAAGACATATAGGATGTAACGATAGTGTAAGTTAGCGCTGGACCTTTTGATTTATATTCAAATTTTTTAGATGCATACACTGTGGCGATTCATTACATTACATGGGCAGCTAATACTACCTTCATCATCATGATATTAGCCCAACACACCACATTTCAATAGAAATAAGTGCCAAACCTACATACCAGAATGTTTTAACCATCTTTTCATAGTGTGGCGCTGGTACCAACCCGGGTTGGCTTATCCCTACCACCTATTAGGCGAAGAGAAACTACAGTTTTACATAGATTCTGAACCATGAAACAGCTTGCATTTCTGACGAAATGCACTTATCCAACTCAGAGAGAGAAATAAAGTAGTGCATCAATCGCATGACCTCTGGCATAAGAAGCAAGACATCGCGCCCCTAAGCTATGAGCTGAGGTGCTTTATAAGGTTTACATGTTGTTGCAAATGTCTTACATGGCTGTCTTACAGGATGCGTGGCTGGTAGGTAGACCAGTTGATAGCGCCAACCTCGACGGACCCGGCAAACGTCGTTGAACCTCGCCTTCTTACGGGAAAGGGCGTCACCCTGTAAGCGACCTGTTAAATCGACCCAAATCGTGGGAACAAAAATGGAATCCAATACCTTAAAAAACCTAAGTGGACATGATCTGACCCCTGTCCCGCCTCACTTACCTTATCTGAATCCCGAGGAAAACACTGAAAGCAGCATCGAAGATGACCCCATCAGCCAAACTAGCCAACAACTCAATCCAACACCGAACAACAAAATACTATCTCAACAAATCTTTCACAAAAGTTTATTCCTGAACAGACGTCGCTCTAACTCCCATAATGACCTAACATCCAGGTCCCAAAGCCAAAAAGATTGCACTGAAATAGCTAAAAGCCCAAAAGATGACCAGGAAGAAGACTGGAGCAAAGTTCCTCACAGAAAAAGAATGAGGGAGAGTCCTGAATCCTCTACAAGGAACATCAAACAAACTAAAATCAGCACATACTGGCTAAGTCAACCTTTACCCACCTCAAATAGATTTGAGAGACTAGAAGACGAGCAAGACAACCTCGAACCCGAACAAGAGAAAATAGAAAAGTCGTTATCCAAAAATCCATTGGAAGAAAAAACAGCAAAGCCCCCACCCATCTTCGTAGATAAAGTAGGCAACATTCAACCTCTGCTTAACCTACTCAACATACATGCTGCAGGGGACTATGAAATCAAAGTCCTACGTAACGAACAGGTGAAAATCCAGCCACTAACGCCAGGAGCATACTTAACTATCGTCAAACAACTAGAAGCAAAAAACACTGAATTTTACACATATAAGCCCAAGCACGATAGAAACTTTAAAGTAGTGCTCAAAAACATGCACCCCTCCTGCGACACAGAGGAAATCAAAACAGCACTGAGTGATCTCGGGCACAGCGTCGCTAACATTTGGAATGTCAGACAGCGTAGAACTAAAATACCTCTACCAATATTTATGATTGAAATGTCACCAAAAGGAAATAATAAAGATATTTATGACATTAAAAGTCTGCTGCACTGCCGTATCATCTTCGAGCCCCCGCGCCCTAAAAGAGAAATTCCTCAATGCTCAAACTGTCAGCAATATGGGCACACTAAATCATACTGCCGTCGCAAGCCAAAGTGTATTAAGTGTGCTGGTGACCACACCTCCGCAAATTGCGAAAGAAAAGGTAAGTCGGATGATGTAAAATGTATTTTGTGTGCCGGCAATCATCCTGCCAATTATAAAGGCTGCTCAGTCTACCGTGAACTACAGAAAATAAAGTATCCCCCCCTGCGAAGCAAGGAAGTCCCAAAAGTTTTCTATGACTACAACAAGAATAACACAATAATGCCCAATATGACCTTTGCTCAATCGGTAGGCAACAAGACGAAACCAGATATGCCTCAGAATAACCAAAATAGCTCATCAAACCCAAAGCCTCCACCAGAAAATAACCTAAATCCAAACCAGTGTCCTAGTGATCACACTAATATGCGCGAGCTCATGGGCATGATAAACCAGATGATGCAACAAATGGCAATTATGACAAACATGCTCATAACTCTCACAGCCAAAATGTCACAAAATTCGCGCGACTAAAAATTGTTCATTGGAATGCCAACGGGCTGTCAAATCATATCCTAGAGGTGGAAACATTCTTAAATCTTTTCCAAATTGATATTTTGCTAATTTCGGAAACCCATTTTACCTCAAAAAGCCATTTTAAAACACCAAATTACCAATTATACCACACAATGCACCCCGATGGCTCTGCTCATGGTGGCTCAGCAATACTCATAAAACAGAACATTAAGCATCATGAATTAAGAGCCTATTGCGAAACTAAGATTCAAGCCACAAGCATCGAAGTTGAAGACTGGTTGGGATGCCTCACCATATCTGCTCTATATAGCCCACCTAAACACAAGATAAGCAAAGAGGAATATAAGGCATTCTTTAGCACGTTAGGTGAACGCTTCATAGCTGGCGGAGACTATAATGCCAAACATACAAATTGGGGATCGCGATTAACAACCACCAAAGGACGCCAACTTCTGCTCGCTATGCAAGCTCTTAAACTAAACGCTGTTTCCTGTGGTAACCCGACTTACTGGCCAACAGACACTGCAAAAACGCCAGACCTGATAGACTTTTGTGTAACAAAAGGGATCGCCAACGCCTACATAAAAGCTGAAGCAATGCTGGAATTATCGTCTGATCACTCTCCAGTCCTGGTAACAATAAACAGCGAAGTCAGCCAAGAAGTGAGACCATGCACATTGCATAATCTAAAAACTGACTGGGATTTGTTCCGGATGTTGGTGTCATCCAAGCTCAATCCAAACTTACCACTAAAGACAGATGACGACATTGAATATGCAGTAGAGCACTTTAATAACTGTGTCCAGCAGTCCGCCTGGATTGCATCTCCATCCTACCTAACCAGCCCTAGCAGACCCCAATGCTCCAAAACCATAAGGGATAAGATAGCAGAGATATCGTCTTTACCACGGAGAATGCTCGTCGGAGCTGCATAACGCTGTTCCTCCGTCCCCTTTCTACCTGCGGTCAACGCGGAACAGGGAGAAAATGCACACATTCACAGTCGACATTCCAAAAATAAGAACCCACCGATCTTCTAGATCCTTCATCTATAGGGTCGGAAAACTATGGAATGAACTCCCTTCCGATGTATTTCCCCCAAAGTACAACCTGGGGTCCTTCAAACATGGTGTGAAGAAGCACCTGGCCGGCCGGCATGGTTTTCGCAGCCCCCCTGTAAATTCGAAATCCCATGGGCGTCGTCGGGCACCTTAAGATGTCCTGGCGTACGCCATATGCCGCGCTTAACATAAAAAAAAAAAAAAAAAAAAAAAAGCTAGGAAACTGTGGCAGCAATCACGTTTCCTAGCGGATAAGAGAAAACTTAATTTTCAAACTGCTCAACTTAAGAAGCTACTTAGCAGGGAGAAAAATCAGAGGGTCGAGAAATATCTCACTCACCTAGACCCAACAGCTGAAACAAATTACTCACTCTGGAAGGCTACAAAGAGCCTCACACGTCCCATTACTTTTAAACCTCCAATTCGCAATGTTGACAATACGTGGGCAAAGAGTGACATCAACAAAGCTGAAGCTTTTGCTAAACACCTGACTACAGTATTCATCCCAAATCCAAACGAAGGCCCGGCTCATGTTGAAGAAGAAGCTTTATCAATACTAAACGAAACATATCAATTAGACTTGCCCATTACTAAGTTCACAAAAACTGAAGTATCTTCGGTCATAAAAAAACTGCAACCGCACAAATCCCCAGGCTATGACTTAATAACCGCAAAGGTATTAAAAGAACTACCTGACAATGGCCTACTCTTCCTAACGCAGTTATTCAACTCAGTACTGAGAGCAGGGTTTATGCCTCCCCAGTGGAAAGTAGCACAGATAATCATGGTGTTGAAACCTGGCAAACGTCCTGAGGAAGTGTCATCCTACCGCCCAATAAGTCTGCTTCCAGTCCCCTCCAAAGTAATGGAAACACTATTTTTAAATCGATTATTACCTATAGTAAAGAAAAGCAAGCTGATTCCTGACCATCAATTTGGATTTAGGCAAAAGCACAGCACTATTGAACAAATACATAGGCTTGTAGATAATATAAACTACACATTTGAACATAAAAAGTACTGCGCAGCCGCTTTCCTTGACATATCCCAGGCTTTTGACCGAGTCTGGCATGATGGACTACTTTACAAAATTAAAAAAATGCTTCCCATAAATTACTTCATCTTTCTGAAATCCTACTTGAAATCCAGACATTACTTTGTAAAGCATGGCGAAGAGGTGACAAATCTCCACGAAATCCATGCTGGGGTGCCCCAAGGAAGTGTTCTGGGCCCTACCTTGTATCTACTGTTTACAGCAGATTTACCTCTATCCGAAGGAGTAGTAATGGGTACCTTCGCAGATGACACAGCTGCCCTGGCCATTAATGAAAATCACTTAAAAGCATCAGCCAATCTACAGAAAAGCCTTGATAAAATATCCTCATGGTTGAAAGAGTGGCGTATAAAGGCTAACGAAACAAAATCAGTCCAGGTAACTTACACACTTAGACGAGAAACCTGTCCTCCAGTTACGCTTAATGGCTGTCCAGTACCTCAGGCCAACGAAGCTAAATATCTAGGTGTCTACCTAGACAGACGCCTTACATGGAAAAAACACATCTTTACCAAAAGAAAAGCGCTTAGTCAAAGACTGCGAAACATTTACTGGCTTATAGGTCCCAAATCACAACTTCATTCCAAAAACAAACTCCTCCTATACAAAACTATTCCCAAACCTATCTGGTCCTATGGAATCCAACTATGGGGCACAACCGCTAACTCCAACCTAGAAATCCTCCAAAGATTTCAATCAAAGATTCTGCGCATGATTGTCAACGCACCATGGTATGTTACGAACAACAGGCTCCATCTGGAACTCCAAATCCCATCAGTAAAGGAGGAAGCTAAAACAAAAACAGCAGCATACAAATCAAGACTCGATGAACACCCAAATAAATTAGCTTCAAACTTGATGAAACCGAGGAGGGTCTTCACTAGACTGAAGAGAAGGGCACCCCAAGATCTAATAACAGTCTTATAAGCTGTGTACTTTTTGTGGAAATGTCATTGGACATTTGCCACACTCAAGACAACTATTCCTAACAAAAAAACTGATAAATGTCTATAAACTGACAGATTGCAGTTTCAAATAATAAAAAAAAAAAAAAAAAATCTTTTCATAGTGTGGCGCTGGTACCAACCCGGGTTGGCTTATCCCTACCACCTATTAGGCGAAGAGAAACTACAGTTTTACATAGATTCTGAACCATGAAACAGCTTGCATTTCTGACGAAATGCACTTATCCAACTCAGAGAGAGAAATAAAGTAGTGCATCAATCGCATGACCTCTGGCATAAGAAGCAAGACATCGCGCCCCTAAGCTATGAGCTGAGGTGCTTTATAAGGTTTACATGTTGTTGCAAATGTCTTACAAAATTAAGTTTTCCTGCCGTTTGACCAACCAGACTGTCGAACTTAACTCCCTAACCTAAGCGATCCTGGGAATGTTGTGAGACGAAATAGAAATTTCGCAAAATTACGAAAGACATTGAGAAAAGTAGTCATCCAGTTAGACAACAGTTGATTCGGCACAAAGAAATAGGTGAAGGACTTACCTGAGAGTGAGCATGGTAGTGCACGGGGTGCGGCGGCATCATGGGGGGTGACTGGGACTGCCCTATCCGGAAGCCCTGCGGGGAGTGTCCCGCGCCCGCGCCGTAGCTCTGCGGAGACTGCGCCGGGTTGCCCGGGTAGCTCTGCGGAGATTGCCCCGATCCGGCCTGTGTTAAAAAAATGGATGCCTTTAGTGGAAAATAACATCGATGCAAAGAAGTGATCCCAATGGAATTCAGTATTTTTTTAAATTTCAGCTAGAAGGAAAATAGCACTCCACAGCAGTTGCAATTCAAGACTCTTCAATTTAGTCAGTGCAACTCGCGACACAACTTCTGACCTGTTTAGGGAAGCCCTATTGCAGCTCGTGAGGATTAAAGGATTTGTCGGACTGGATGCGTTTTGCACCCTGCGATTCGGTTCAGCAGTTCAGGTGAAGCAACGAGAACTCCGGAGGGATTGTTGAGCGTTGAACTGCTCGCAGCCCTTCCTCATCTTTTCCTCTTCGACCACCTGCTCGATGCTTTCTATGGGTCCGCATGGTCAGATCGTATCTTGAAAGCTCAAATGATATTCACACATGATGGGGGCTGTGTTTACTTTGACTTGACCGCAGGATTACAGAACGTATCTAGTGTGCTAAATCTTTTAAGGATAAGTGGGGAAGGCACGTTTAGGTAACTGGAAGGATACATTTAAGCACTGCCGCCAATGCCACTAGAAAAGTGATCCAATTTTTAAACCCTGCAAGCTACATAGCTGCTGCATTGCATTGAAAGATCAACACGGTTTTATTCGTGGCTCACTAAACAGAGGTTCTCAGCGTCATAAACGCCGCCTCGTTTAGACTTATTCCTAAGGCCGCCAGGAGTGGCAGACCCATTGCTTTGCCGTCTAGTTATTGGTAAAGCCTAAAATAACCAAAGTAGTCAGTCTGCTCATGATCCCATTATTGGGACTAAACAGAACGACACTAACCTGGTAGGCCTGAGGGGAGTGTCCCGCGGGGGCGGGCCGGTAGCCGGGCGAGTGTCCGGGCGCGTAGCCGCTGGGCGCGGCTCCGGGCGCGGCCGGGTAGCCCTGCGGCGAGTAGCCCGCGGGCGCGGCGCCGCCGCCGCCCCCGCCGCCGCCGTAGCCCTGCGGGGTCTGCCCCGGGCCGTAGCTGCCGGCCGGGTAGTAGCCCCCGTACGTGGAGGTCGGCGAGCCCCCCGTGTGGTTGTACATCGGCTGGCTCTCTTGCTCGCCGCCCTGCACAACCCAATCAATTAGGGGGGTTACCATGGTAATTACTGGCTGAATAGTAGGTGAACGGGCAAGAAAGTGCTTGAATCTGACATTTAGTTGCATTTAGTACCATCCTAACTGTCAAACGCCGTATTATTTGGGCAAGTGAACTGAAATTTACTAGTTGACATAGTACGAAATGCACCTAAACACCAGATTGAATCACGCTTTTGCCTGTTCACTGTTATTCACCTTGCGAGTTATTTACTATGGTAAATAAAGCAGTTCAATTGATTCAACAATTCAAAGAGTTTGTTTATTAAAATTAGTTTTTGTGCTCACATGTTTTACCTTATTGGAGGTGGTTAGTAAAATGGTGGGCAGATGTTGGACCATTGATAAAATACATAGCTACACAATTTGAAAAAAATTATCAAATGTGTTTACCTCGGTGAGTCAAAAAGAAAAGATTCCCAAAAAGTTCTTTTAAAATAACAGTGCAGCAGACGATTTTACAAGAGTACACGGAGGGAGAAAGCTTGTGAACTAGCAAGCTCACTTCTAAAAATACTTAAATTGTTTCCATCTGCTCCATTGATAAAAATGGGCAATGTGCCAACATTTTAGACCGAAATAACTGTTTTTTTTTCCAAGAAATTATTTGATGCATTTCATATTAAAAATATGTTGGCGTTCAGGAAGAACCAATACAATGATGAATACTTTGCTACCATTACTTTGTCTTGATTGGATCCAGTAGCTTTGACATAGCCAAACATTAGATGACTTACTATTTTTATGAATGTAAACAATTTAACTAAATTACTAGGTACCTTTGAAACTAAGCTGGCTCTGTAAGCGGCCAAAGCTTTTAAATATTCTTTCTTAGCTGCCTCTGTTTTTTGTTTGTACACCTGTAACAATACAAATATTTATTACAACTTTATGCAGTGATCTCCAATTAGAAATAATGTGTTTCCAAGCACATTTACAACTTCATCATGATGAAGTATACTATGAGATTGTAGATGTAACCTCAGTAAGTAATGGAATATTAAAAACAAACATCATTATTATATACTTACACTCTTGTGTTCCGAATCTAATCCATCCCACATGGACGCCACAATCTTAGAGACCTCGCCAAAGCTTGCATTTGGATTTTGACCTTTGATGGCTGCTTGGGTGTCCCGGAAGAATAGAGCATAGGCTGACACGGGCCTAGAAACAAAAACATTTTTAAATTCAAATTCATTTTTAATTGAAATTTATTCAAATCTTGTGCACATCAGGTACTGCACCCCACCGAGGTTTGTAGATGACTGAAACCCACTCGGTATGGCTGTAAATTCTCTCTACTAAAAGCGCACTAAGTATGAAGATCTTACTTTGAATGGATGTAGCATGCACAAGAAAAAATACAATATAAAACAAAATATTAACTTATTGCTAAAAGGGTTTCTAAATCCCGTAGGAAGCATGAAAGTGATGACAATGAATAAACAGAGGTCCAATGGGGAAGCCAAGACAAACCCTTTTATGGATGACGCTCTGGTAGCTGGTTTTTTACTTTCTCATTTTTGTATTGATTTTCTTACCACCTTGCTTACTAGGTGGCAGAGTTTACATTGTTATATATTTAATACTTTTTTGTGACTATTTCTAGACGTGATCTCTATTATCCGTGCAAAAAATGCACATTTTAGGCATAGCAATAATAGCGACCAGTCAAGTTTTATAATGGAGAGCCATTTACCGACATATGTAACTATTCCACTGATATTTTGTTTACATTTTGGTAGTTTGAGGTCAGAAAAAATGGAGCTCAGTTGTCGGGGCAAGATGCTATGACAGTTGCCTTTTCCATTGATAATTAAATTATAGGTACATGTCATCACTGGTATTATTCGATCTCAAAAAATTATGTGGAAAAAAAAAATCGAATCATGTTAGTATAGGTTTTAAAAGGAAACTTGTTTGAACACTACATACTATTAAAATTAAAATTCTTTTTCTATATAATCTATACGTCGCATGACCAAACCGTACTCACTTCTGAGGCTCATTAGGATCTCGCTTCTTTTTCTTCTTCTGCACTTTAGGTTTCTTGGGGAGCTGCCCTCGGCTGATGCCATTGTCCACGGGCTCAGGAGATGGTCGCTTCATTCCAGCTCCACCCACGCCCAGCTGTCAGAACCAATACCATACATCAGTTACTATTTAAAATTGTAAGGCTGTGTAATTGTTAGTGTTTTCATTTTACAAAGTCCCATGAGTAACCTCATGGTAGTGTCTTTTGTGCAAATTATGCACACAGAGAAGTGTGACATACACGTCGCCTCACCAGACGGTGCATCGGACTCGTAGTAAAAATAACATCTTCAATTTACATACATTATAACAAAACATTACTAAAAAAATATTTTTTTTTCATCAAGCACAGGTATGAAAAATAATATTGTACATAATGTACTGAGTCCAACATTAAATATCGTGAGCCACTAGACAAGAAATATCATTGGATAATCGAAGTGTGCAAGCGGACTTAGTATAATGTTGTTGGAGTTACCTGATGAAGCGTAGGGGGCTGCTGCCGGCTTGCTGAGCAATAATGGATAGGCAGTAGACTTTCCGCATCACCAGGCAACTACCAACAAACATTACAATAGAGTTAGTTGCGAGAAACTTATTTGCTTTTATATTGAATGCAGCCCACCCATCTAAAATGCGGTTCAGGGTGGACGAAAAAGGGTTTGGAGCTTACCGTGTATAGCTGGTGGCCGGCACACACCGGAACACATGTGGCAATTACTCGAAGTTGACATATGCACCAGCCCGTGTGCCGGCCTTCACACCTCAACCATTAGGTTTGGTCGAAATGGTTTTTATTACCTAGTCAACATCAATCTATGATGACAATAAAAGCATGTTCATTTGCAGAATCATTTATTAACGATCGTCCAATAATTACTAACGAGGGGCGATCACTTAGTTGTAATTTTTTACTGTACCCTACAAAGTAAGGGGTATTCGACAAAATTATTTACTCTCCCTTAAAATATTGGGTAGTATCTACCCAGACCACGGATGAATTGTTGGCTATTCCCCTAATGTCCACACCGGCCGGAAAAGTAAGCTTTAATCATCAATTGATTCGTCCATTGAATCCACTGCCTCATACATTTTAGTTATATCTGTTCTGAAGCCTTTAGGATTCAGGATTTCATCCAGCATTGAACCTCCTTCCCCTTCTCTTGTCACCATTGGACCCCTACCAGTGTGATTTATTAAATAGATCGCCTTTTGGATGGAGTAAAAAAAAAAACTAGCAACAGAAAATTCTCTATATTAACTATAATAATTACAACAAAAATAAACATGCAAAATGTATCACAATACATATTTGTCATGTTCGTAAAGTGATGTGTGCACCTGGGCGTGATGCGAAGGAGGGACGCTATCATCGGAGTCGTCACTGGTTGTGGCACCGGGCGGGGAAGCGCGCTGAGGCGAGCGTCCGTAGAGCTGCGCAGGGTGTGCGGGAGGATGTGGGGCAGGGGGAGCCGCCATCACTGGTGCCGGCTGCATCATTAGCAGCCGCTGCTGGCCACCCGGCTGCTGCTGGATCATGTAGTTACCGGCAGGCGTCGACCCAGCGCTGCTGTATGTTCTGCCCAAGAATGTTCATGGATTACCTGACCGAACCATGTTATTGATGTGAAAACATTTTCGTGTTATATTTTAGGATCTTGCCATTATGGATATCCACATTTACAAACACGACTTTTTTAAACGCGTATTGGGTACAGATTCTCATTACTCCAATATTTGTGGTCGACGTTCAACATTGCAGCCGATCTTAAAAATGTATTACCAATGCAATACAGGTAGACAGTTTACATTCAACTCACGTGTGCGGATTGAGCGGGGTGTGTGGCTCTTGTAGGTAGAGAGGCTGCTGGTAAGATGGCGCTCCTCCAGGCGGCGCCAGTCCGTCCTGAGCCGGGTTCATCATGCCCATCTGGCACAAAGAAATTGGTAAATTTTAAACATAACCTCAAAAAAAACGCTTACAAACAATTAATATTCACGGTGCCTTTGAAATATTTTTTGTTTGGTTTAAATGTAAACCTACAGTAGATAGTTTAACGCTTTTTTGTTCACAGGAACACATAATTACCAGAACAATAACAGTAATATCACGTTTAACATACAAACTCTGCAATATTAATCAACGAAGCTGGCAAAGAGCATAGATAATAATATTGCAAAGAGGATACAATGAAATCGCGAAGCAGGGGTGTACTCCTGAATCTCACTTGTGAGTCACCAGTGAGTCACAACGAAAGCGTTTTAATGAAATGACACCACCAGTCACCCTAGTGTTGTTCCTTTCTAATTATTCTAATTAGAGTGCAATGACACGAACATAAAATTTACATTTGATGACTTCAGGCGAACGCGTTCAATTTTCATCTGTGGCTAACTCGTTTTAGATTTCTTGCATATCTACTCACTCAGGGAAGCGAGAATTTACTCCTATCAAACTCTATATAGAAAAAAGATGCCTTTACTCATTCTACATAGAGTTTGACAGAAGCGACAACGAGAACTTCTCGTGTTCGCTTTGATGAGTAGACCCTGAGTAGATATATGCTTGCGTGTTGAATGCAGTACAGTCGTTACTTTTCGAATGTATACACTGGAAAGAGAAGGAATTTCTAAATTTCTTTTACTCTATGGTTGACGTCAGCACGTCAGAAAGAGATCTCAATTTGTCTCTATTTCCGGTGTATAGATCTCAGACGAAACGACTGTACAATTTTTTTTAATCTTTTTCACACGGAGGGGCAAGGGTTTTCACCATACAGCCATCTCTGATGTGAATCGAGCGGGACTTCTCTTCCACTAAAAGTTTATTCCAGGGAATGAAGTATATCCCATTGTGTATAAAAATCACTGTATTTGGAATAAAAGGTGATACAAGGATTAGTTAGTCAGATTAACATGTGGGCAAACCGTGGTGTTAATTATGTACTGTTTAATCATTAAGTTGAAAAGTTAAGTTCAAAATGTTGGAATCAAAGTGACGTCCGAAAATTCATATATTTCAGCTATATTAATTAGTGAGAATTTTCTTTTGTTCAGTATTTTCTTAATTCACAGTAGTATTCAGAGTGGGCGGACTAACTTTAATACGGGTTTATCTCCGGACTAGGTAAATAGTACTTTTGTATGAAATGTTGAACGGCCACTCTGTATACGACTGACTATCAGTGTTTTAATATTGTTTCGAATTCCCATTGCGGGATGGCGACGTTATTGTCTGCATAAAGCCGAATGGATATAAATGTTCCGAATTAATATAGCTGTTCACAGCCATATACGTCAACACATATACGATACCCAAATCGAAATAAATGTGTTGAGGTTATCTAACCACAGTAAGCCTATGAGGATTACTCCTGAGCTGCTTGCGCCCATGCTTCCGTGTACAGTTTTGAGTAATGTTACTCGTACGGGTCGTGTCCTTTGACGGAGGCGAACCAGAAAATGAGCTAATCGAAACTACAGTGAAATAGTATGTGGGTGTCGTGTGTGCGATACGCAATTCGGACCGTCCGTTATCGTCATCGACGGCAGGCGATTATGGCCACTTGGCCACGGTGGGGTTTTTTTTTTATTAATATATTAATTCCTCACAAAACCTTCAAAATATAATTATGATATAACTTTAACCGAAAAATACGTAGAAACATCTATGTAATCTGTGATAGAAGCATTGAGTCAATACGTAACGTAGCTGGAGGTGGTGAAAATCGTGTCGTCGGTAGACGCTCAACGAAAGCGAAGCTTCTATACATTTAATTCTTTTGTAATACGTTATTACAATGTATATTTATATTGTAATAGTATGTAAGTAATAGTATATTTACATGGTGTAACTGAAAGATAACTTTGGGAATTTTGTAGCTGGAGGTGGTGAAAACAGGCATTAATGTGCAAAATTTCAGAAAAATATTTCTTAATATGACTATTGAACAGTTATTGTTTGGAAATCGATCACCGCATTATCCTTTTCAATTATGTCAGCATACACAGAAATGTTGATCGGATCCCATGATCGGAACCGGGTGAATTCTGGCACGACGAAGAAATAGTGGTTAGTTCACTCGATAAAGCTGTTTCGGACCCATAAAGTGGCGCTAGCATAGATTGCCCCAAAAACTAATGGATTTGTATGGAAAATTTAGTAAAATAGTTGATTTTTTTTAGTACAATCCCCATTTAATTTATGTTTGTATAATTCTTAGAACGAGTTTTGGCATGATTATTATTCGAAATGGGAACATAACACGACTTTTAATGTAATTGATTCCTCAATTTCTTCAAAATGTCGATAGATAGGTATGTATCTCTGAAATTGTTCAATTAAAATTTATTATCCTCCTTCCTTCCTTAAAAAGGATTTATTATAAAATGTTATTAAAAAGGCTTGATATAAAAAGTTCTTTTTTACAAGAAAATTAGCTAAAAATAAGCTCACTCAAAAGTAAACGTATAAACAAAGTAACAATATGAATTAACTCGGCAATGCAAGGATATCATCCATTGCATTCTTTTACCAATTTTACAAGAAAAACCTGAAATTAAGAAGATGTTTTCGCCGCAACTTCTATGGCTATACTGGATTTATTATTAATTCGTGGCTAAAAGTGTAATACTTTTAGCGTTCTGTATGGGTAGTCCGAGTTATCACTTAAATTGGCGTTTACGGAACTTCGAAGTTAGATACGTACAAACGTCAAACTCGTAAGAGTATTACTTCTATAACCGGTCAAAAACAAACTCGGACCACCAATTTCTATGAAAACGCGGAGTCGGCGCAAACGGCAACGTCAACGTATTTGCGGCGAAGATGCGTAAGCTGTCAAATCAAACTTGGACTCGCAAATGTTGTATCTTATGTATATATTATTTATTTAGAAACGCTTGTCGATCGGTTTTGGAGAAAGGTGAGAAGTCGGACTAAGGGCTCTGTATACCAAAACACTTTGTATGGGTCGGAATACCCTTGTAAATAAATAAGTATAATAAGCATAATGATAAGTATAATATTAAGTAAGTCGGTAGCTCAGTGTGGGACGCCTTGCGAATCGATATGCTGGGGAAGCACCTCTGAGCGCGGTTAAGTTCTGGATGGGTGACCATTTTAAGCCGTTGAGGCTGGCCGTGGTTCGGATTCCACGTAAAACTGTAGGTCCCCTTCCTTACTTACTAGGTGGTAGGGTCAATCCCGCCCGGGTTGGTACCATCGCATTGGATGAACGATGGTCGAAGCGGCAATGAAAATTGTCCGTGTTTTCCATCCAGTTAAATGTAGCCGAGCAATATAAGGAAGGTCCTGGCATGGCACCTAGTTCCCATGTGGTGTGTTAGGCTAATATCTGACGGTCACTTCGGTATAAGCCATCCATGTCCAGTTACATAAAAAAAAAACTTTTCGAAATGGTTATTTGGAGATTGTTAATGATTTTTTTAAATAAATTCAAAAATTCATGTGGCTGGAAGCAACAAAAACATCTACTTACAGCCACATGCGTTATCTTGTAATAAGAAAAAAAGAGGCAACATTTTTGTGGTGGAAAAACCAAGGCACAGAACATATTTTTTCGCGGAAACCAGCTGTAGTATGGGAACGGGACTAAAGTAAAGCTTAATGATTTATTCGATGAATTATTAAAGGAAATGAAGAAATGGGCCCTTTTTAAATAAAAAAAACCGACCTGAGGCGCTGAATGATGCAGCGGGGCGTACTGAATGTGCGGCGCCTGCATGCTTATGCCTGAAGCCGCGTGCTGGCCATGGATGGGCGGAATGTCGAACTCTTCGTCACCAAATGAGGGTGTATGGAAAGTCTGTGAAGCAAAAAGAAAAGATTATTACCAATGACCAAGCAGCAGCAGACCGCGCGCCGTTGTGTTTTGACGAATATGTTTGGTCTTTTGTGGGCGTCCATTGATTACGTGAGGCGTTTAGAGGGAGGAGGGGCGGTCGAGCCGAATCTTACCCAATTGCCGAGAGGGGGGTCTTGGCAAATTAGCACGTGGTTTATTTTTCCGCCAGAACCAGTGTGAAATTGCTAGAAAACTGGGTAAAATTAAGGTTAACAGGTTTGTCACAAAATACAGAAGCTTCCCTCGTAAATCCTTATGTGATGAATGTTTGAATAAATCCAGCGCAATCAAGCACAGATTAACGTATTTACACTAAAAGTACACATTTTGTAAAATAACACGACTTGAGTTTAGGAGGGGTCGGAGGGGGTCGAGCCAAATCGCCATAAACGCCTGACGTAATTAATGGACGCTCCCTTGTTCTTTTGACTCGCGTTGTTCGGGTTTGGTCTAATATTGGTTGTTTAGAAATGTAATGATAGGGATGACAGAGGCTGACGGAATAGACTGAAATGTAGGGTTGATTGTAAGAAATTGCTTTTTAGATTGTCTTGTGCATATTCTACATAGTATATATTCATAAAATCGGCGAGCATGAAAGGAGTAGCAACGGAAACTAGTTTGTATGGGGTCGGCGGCGTAACGAATTCACTTACTAGGTACGGATTTTCTCGAGTTCCAACGAGATGTAAGAACTAAAGAACTTCACAGCATGATATTTAGTGTTACGAACATTATATGCTGCGCAACCTGAGTTCATAAGCGTACTACAGTAAAACGTTTTCCACTAAGTCGTGGCTACGCTGCCGCCATACGAATTAGTTTCGATCGCTTCTCCCGTTCTTCCATGCTCGCTGTTTATAAGAATAAACAAATACAAAAAATATGATTCTATCTAAGGGTCTTTATGAGCATGGACCACGATTTTGATTTCATAGATGATTTCGTAGATGCTGGAGCGATCGATTTATTCACACAATTATTCAATAAAAATACTAATACATACTGTTAAGGCGGCCCAACCCGGCGGCCCTAACTCATTCGCGGGCACGGTACAAAACCGTGCTGTTGCGCTCTGGGACCTTCTCTGTTTCAAAGAATAAGACAGGCTCCGTGACGAGGAAGATGCAACATGTCCACAAAAAAGACAATGTGCATAGTGTATAGTTTGGTAAGATTTACAAAAATGTTTACTTCAAAACGACTTATAGCTAAAAGTAAACCACGACCGCTGTAGTAAAATATCGAACAAAAACCAAATAGATTATAAATCTTGATTAAATAAGCTATGTCTGATGACTAATCTTTTCAAGATGTTTTTACTTTATCATTGCGTAATCCACCTCCAAAGTTATTGTATAAAACGCGCGAAAAATGCGAACTTTCAGACCTTATAAATTAGAAACCAAACACAATTTTACAATGCCAATGGTCATTAGACATCTAGTTCGATCAAATAAAGCTATTTTGTGCAAAATTTTGGATCTCTGGCAAGAAATATGGGCGTGATCTTCTTTCCCCTTTTGTATGGGGAGATGAGCGGGATGGGCCACCTTAAGTGTCGTCACGGAGTGTCGCTGTTGAAATATCAATGGTTGACTATTATATCTACTTTTGGCTCTAAAAAATCGTGATTACGTGACTTCATTAGAAAAACCTAAACATTCTTATGTTTGCCGCCCTAATCCAGAGATTTATTACATCCGTTTTAACTTCCATTTTACAATCTATAAATCTAAATCCCAAATCACAATTGCAGCAGTGTGCACATTTACAATTTATAAGACAACTCAGTACAGTGGTTGCGCGAGACCACTAGCGAAATCGGTAAGTGAGGCCCTCACATTCTATGACGCGACCAAAAAATATATTAAAGAACTCATTCTCGACATTGACACGTGTCACAAGCCGCAAGCGATTATGTCGTCGATAGTATTTACATGAAGAAGTAGTGACTGCAAGAGATGAGGGAAAGCAGCGCTGCCTGATGGTATATATGATAGTTGAAAGGCAAAATTGAACTGAATGCTTAAATTCGGTATAAAATGGCACAGTCTTTGAGTAACAATACAAAACATATCAACAAAGGGATTTTAGCACTCCCAGATAATATTTTGAATCTCTATCCTTTGTCAAAACGAAGTAAGGGCGTTTCCGTGCATCCTTTATCAAAAAAATGTATTACTGTACATTCTAAAAAAAGTAAATCTTGGACAGAACTCCAAAAAAACATTTACACACCATATGTGAGATCAGCAACGGTTTTTAGGTGTCAATCTTCTTGTTTTTCAAAAGCATGTAAATGCAAACCGCCGTCTGGATGGGCGCCCAACCGCGGTCATTTTAAGCCACCGGACTCTTGTGTTTGGACCAAGGAACCTTTTTCGGAAGATTCTAAAGATGTATCAGATATTTCAAAAGGATTAAGCAAGAAACTTGGAAAAAAAGCTAAAACTTGTGTAAAAGACTGTGCATGTGAATTAAATACAATGAAAAATACAAAATCAAAAAAAGGAAAACATAAAAAAGGTAAAGATACCTCTACTGCAGGAACGCTGACTAAGAGGGAAGGTAAGAAAACTAAGGATATTGACTCCTCGGATGATGATGATGAAGGTAAAAGTAGCAGCGGAAAATCCAAAAGGGAAAACGGGAAAGGCAAATTTGATCAAGAATCAAAAAAGTTGAAAAAGAAGGGTGGTAAAAAAACTAAGGATCATAAAAAACACAAAGATTCTCCATACAGAGATAGTGCCGATGGTGAAGAAAGCACAGGGAAATCGCACAAGAAAAAACGGAAAGTCAAAATGTATGAAGATTCAAAAACGCTTTATAACAAAGGTGGTAAAAGCACCCACGAAATTGATTTCTCAAAAAGTAATAGTGCTAAAGCCTTTTCTGAAGAAGGAATGATTGAGACAGATTCCTCAAATAGCAGCTTATCATCCAAAGTAATTAAACGATTGAAGTGCTTCAAACGTAAAACTGATCAGGATCAGGTTACTTTCATTAATGAAAAGTCGAAAAACATGGAGATTAATTCCTCAGATAGGGATGGTCACGACGGTAAAAGTAGCAAAATAAAATCGCTAAACAAAAAAGGAAAACGCCAAAATGATCAGGATCAAGTAATATTCACTACAGAAAAAGTAGGTAAAGAAAATCGACTTAAAACTTTATCCGACAGAAAAGGTGACATAGGTCAAAGGAGCATACTAAAATCGCAAAAAAATAAAGGTAGCATTTATCAGACTGAAATGTCCGAACGAAGAATCTCTGGAGCAGAGTCGTCGAAGAGTAGCCTATATTCAAAATTAGGTACAAGATTTAAATGCTGCAAGCGTAAATTAGATGATCATGCCACGTCTGAATTAGATTCATCAAAAAGCAGCACATCACTCAAAGAAATAAAAAGGCGCAAATGCTGCAGACGTAAACAAAATAAAAGCCAGGAAGCAGAAAAATTACAACAGTTACCTGTGACTCCGAAACAAAGTTTCTTAGTGAGATTACTTAAATGCAAAGTATGCAAAAGTAAAAATATTAAAGGAGAAGAGAGAGTCATTTCGACAAAGGGGAAGTTAAAAGGAACTAAGACAAGTGATGGTAAGACAAAGAAAAAAGGAAAGAGGAAAACCGAAGAGAAGGAAAAAAAGAAAAATGATGATAAAGCAAAGGAAAAAGACATAAAGAAAAGAAAGGCAAAGGAAAAGAAGAAAAGTGAAGAGAAAGCAAAGGCAATGAAATATACTAACAAAAAAGCAATGGGTAAAATACAAAAAGAAATGGAAGCCGAAGAAAATAAATTAAAAAAGAACACGAGTAAAGCAGAACAGTTGCAAAAGAAACAGCTTGCCAAGCAGGAATTAAAACGAAAATCATCGATTTTGCAGGAACGAAAAGCGATGCAGTTCAAAGGTGAAATGGAAAAGGTAGAGATGAGAAAAAATATGGAACAGCAAAAGTTGAGGGAAAAAACCGATAAAGAGTTTGCAGAAATGAAGGAAAGGAAAGTGAGATTAGAAGCGATGGCTGCTATGAAGATAAAAAATAAAAAAGCTGAAGAAAAAGCAAAAAAGTTAAGAAAAGCGGAAAAACAAAAGGCAGATGAATTACAAAAAGAACTAAATAAAAAACAATTAGAGCGAATTAAACAATTTCAAAAGTTTAATAAAAGAAAACGAAATGATCCGTACGCTTGTCCCCATCCTCTGTACATGTACACGTTGAAAAAAAAACCCTGTTTATGCTGTTACAATAAGATGCCCCGCTTCTACCCGACTTGCTTGCGACTCCTTGGTATGTGGAAGAGTCTACTTAATGCCCTACTTTTTGTTGCGGCTATAATCATCTGGACTCCCTGTCTACTATTAATAATGGCTTGTAAATCACTTGTCTGCTGTATTTTTTGCATGGAATAATAAAATTTTAAAGTTTGTATATTTGAAGCATTTTTGTATGGAATGGGATTTAAAGTATTTTTTAATAAAAATGTTTACTAGTATCCTGAAATGTTTTAATGAAGTTAGAGATAATCGTAGTGATGTGGGTTTTTAGGGTTCCGTACCCAAAGGGTGAAAACGGAACCCTATTACTAAGCCTCCGCTGTCCGTCCGTCCGTCCGTCCGTCCGTCTGTCCGTCTGTATCTCAGTAACCGTAACAGATAGACTGCTGAAATTTTCACAGAGTGTGTATTTATTTTGCCGCTATAACAACAAATAGGTAAGATTAAGAAATAATTAAAATTAAAGGGGGTCCCCATACAAAAACGTGATTTTTTGTATATATTTTTTTACAATGGTACGGAACCCTTCGTGTGCGAGTCCGACTCGCACTTGGGCGGTTTTTAATGTTACTACGAAAGCAGACATATAATCACTCATAGTATAAAACAAAGTCGCTTTCTCTGTCCCTATATCCCTATGTATGCTTAAATCTTTAAAACTACGCAACGGATTTTGATGGGGTTTTTTTTAAAGATAGAGTGATTGAAGAGGAAGGTTTATATGTATAATAACTCCATTATATAGTGGAGAAATATTGTTATTTTTGAGGTTTCCAATGTGATGTCGTAAAAAATTACATTTTTTCCGCAAACATTGCAAACGCAGGCAGAACCCTACGAGATTTATCAAAATAATGTATGAAGCATTGTACACATTGAAAAGGCCTACAGAAAACTCCGCGATGGTATATGTCTATCTCTTATGGATATTCCACAAGACATTTTTTTTGGCATTTTCTTTTTACGACAAATAATGGGTAATTTTCGTAGCGATTTTAACCAATACAGCATTCATCCTTATCCAATTAAATACCTCAAATACATTGTTGATTTTATATAGATCTATGTGGCCCATTACAGCATATGATTTAAATGAATATTTTCGAAGATATTACAGATTTAAAAAATGCGGGACGTAGCGTTTGCGGCGGTACCGGCCGGCCGGGGCGGCGCGGGAGCGTGCCTATAAATAGTGCGTCGGAGGCCGCGGTTCTCCCTATAGCACTTTGAATTTAGCAGCGATCGGACGCGTTTATTATCGGAGCTCTCTAATATCTAATAATCATCTAATAATAATATCTAAGTTTTTTTATTTCAATGTCAAACTCTACGTAAAAAGGGTTTTTTGTGTTTTATTGTGTCAAAATATTTTTTTTAAATTATATTATGCCCGTGCAAAGCCGGGACGGGCTGCTAGTACAAACATAAAACAGGAATGCCGATTCACGGTCGACTTGTATTAGTTGAAGAAAGGGACGTTACTTCTTTAGCAAGACGAATCTGACTGAAGCACTGAGTGCGTAAATAAATGAAAACATATATTTTCAGAACATTATTCCATTCCTTCCCTTATTCCTTCCCACCCGATCTATATATGTGTAATATATTAATTACGTAACAGGTACTGTTCTTACAAAGTGACCTGTTTAATCATACGTTGACGTTGATTTTGTTTTTTTTCCCTTTCGTGCACTCGGCCCTTAGGTGTATTCCGAACCATAGAACAGCTCGCAACCTCCGACCCCGAAAAGCCCCGGGTGCTGACGGCATCTCAAATAAGGTTCTCAAGAACCTTCCAGTCAACCTTATTGTCCTCTTAGTCCACATTTTCAATGCAGCCCTGCAAAGCTGCACGGTCCCAGCGGCTTGGAAGGTGGCTACCGTAATAGGTATCCACAAACCTAACAAGCACCGCTCGGAACCTTCCAGTTACCGCCCCATCAGCCTCCTATCCTCTCTGGGGAAGATCTATGAGCGAGTGATCCTAGCCCGACTGAAGGATTACATCGACTCATCGAACCTCCTCATCAACGAGCAGTTTGGCTTTCGCGCCAAACACTCTTGCATCCAACAAGTACACCGCATCACGGAGTACAACCTCAAGGGCCTCACCCAACGCCGTCACCCCAAAAGCACGGGAGCACTCTTCTTCGACGTAGCGAAGGCATTCGACAAAGTCTGGCATAGCGGCTTGTTATACAAGCTTTACCGTCTACGGGTGCCAGACAGACTGGTTCTCATCCTCCGGGACTATCTCAGAGAACGAAGCTTTCGTTACAGAGTCGAAGGGGCGCTCTCGTCGCCTCATCCCATTCGAGCCGGAGTTCCGCAAGGCTCCGTGCTATCCCTCACGCTCTATTCTCTCTATACCAACGACATTCCGCGTGTGCGGGATGTCGAGCTGGCTCTATTCGCAGATGACACTGCCCTCTACCGGACAGGTCCATCTGCGGCCACGATCTGCAGACACCTCCAGAGAGGAGCCAACGCCCTGGGCGATTGGTTCCTCAGATGGAGGATCGAAGTGAACCCCGAAAAAAGTGCAGCAATGTACTTCAGCCGGGGCTCCTCACGTCCAGATCGCACCCTCCCTCCCATCACCCTTCTTGGTCGGCCCATCCCATGGGTGGAGCAGACCAAGTACCTGGGCGTCACCCTCGACCGTGGGATGACGTTCAAACCCCATATCAAGCGCGTGCGTGACCACGCCGCGTTTGTCCTAGGCCGTCTCTATCCTATGCTAGGCAGGAAGAGTAAAATGTCCCTTAGAAATAAGGTGACAATTTACAAAACCTGCATCCGTCCCATCTTCTCCTACGCCAGTGTGGTCTTTGCGCATGTAGCAAAGACCAACCTGAAGCCCCTCCAGACCCTCCAGAACCGCTTCATGCGACAGGCGACTGGTGCCCCCCTCTACGTGCGGAACGTCAATCTCCATCGGGACCTTGGCCTTCCAACCGTAGCCCAACACTTCAAAGAAGCCTCTACCCGCTACTTTGAAGGGATCCCTTCCCACCCGAATCCGCTGCTCGTGAAGGCGGCAACGTACGCCACCTTCCCGAGCATCCGACCCATCCCACCGCACAGACGTCGCCCTCGTCACGTCCTGGTCGACCCAGACGACGAGACGACGGTCCTCAACGCGGCCCTAGCACCGCCACCATGTCCTTCCCGCTCCCGTCCCCGACTCAGGACGAGCAGGCCCCGCTGTACTTTCAGCAGGTTCCGGCACGTCCCAGGTCGCTTCTCCCCGACACGCCCCAGCGCTTCACGCAACGTCCCTTAGTTGCACAATATATACACCACACACACTTTTCAGGCTCGTGCGCCTTCTGCGCCCGCCAAACGACCGGCTATCCTTTTTAACGCCGACAGGCCAAAGGACAGTAGGGGGGTGTTTTAGTGGGTAGGTCCGGCCTAGGGTTAGGTTAGACTCGCCAACCAGTCCCACATAACCTGATTCCGGAATCAGGTATGCGTAAAGCATTTCACCTCCCCAGCCTCTTGCAGCCTCCGCTGGGGTACAAGGAGGTTCGAAAAAAAAAAAAAAAAAAGAACAGCTCGCGTTCGTGATTAAATTCACTTAACAAACTCAGAAATAGAAACAAACAATGTATGAATGGGGCGGGGATTTAACCTATGACCTCTGGCATCGGAAGCAAGTCTCTGCGCCCCTGAGCTACGAGCCTATCAAAATATCCTGAGCAATCGCCGCAAATAGTAAGAGGATAATATGCACTATTCCCAATTGTTGTGATAATATTAACTTAAATCACAGTTTAAGTTGATATTAACTGATTAATAGAGCAAGAAATCTGGGCAAGTGCGAGATAAACCTGCGCCACAATAGTCCAATGCCACAAGTAAAAGTATTTGTATAACATCGCGAATAAAGAAACATTGATACAGTAAGGACTTCGTAAAAATAACCTTCTAAGGAAGTCTTACACGAAATACCATAGACCTAGCAGCGAAATACAGACTTTCTGTTTTGGTGTGCCTCGCCTGCTTGCAGGCGACAAGTCAAAGCAGAAATTAAAATGAATTATGTCAAATAGAATTAAAAGCAAATTGTCTTCAAAACAATTATGTAAAATCTTTGTAATTATTCATTGAGGATGGGTAAGTTCTTTAAATACAATAAAAAAATTAAACTGCATCGATAGTTCCGGTTGATAGCGGTCATAAATATTACAATTCATATTTATAGTATTTCCGAGGGCACAATGTTTTATGCACGGAGGTGATCACCTCCATGGTTTTAGGTAACGTTAGGTCGTGTAAACTCCACGGAGGTGAAGAATGTCATTTCTTTACCTCCATGGTGAACACAGGTCTTAATCAAAAGGTGTACGGGATTGTTCGGACGAACCCTGCGAGTAACAACAGCCGAATATTATTTTGGGTCTTCTTCAAAAGCTTGGGTATAGCTCGGTGCGCAGGATTATTCAGCCGCTTGGATGAACCGTGCGAGTACCTGCCGCCAAAGTGTGAGTATGTTCAATCTCTATCAATAGCTTGGGTATGGCTCGGCGCGCAGGATTGTTAAGCCGCTTGGACGATCCGTGCGAGTACCGGCCGTCGAAGTGTTAGCATGTTGAATCTCTATCAATAGCTTGGGTATGGCTCGGTGCGCAGGATTGTTCACCCGTTCGGACGACCCGTGTAAGTTTCGGCCGCCGAAGTGTGAGCATGTTGAATATTTTTCAATAGCTTGGGTATGACTCGATGCGCAGGATTGTTCAGCCTCTTGGACGATCCGTGCGAGTACCGGCCGTCGAAGTGTTAGCGTGTTAAATCTCCATCAATAGCTTGGGTATGGCTCGGTGCGCAGGATTGTTCACCCGCTCGGACGACCCGTGTAAGTATCGGCCGCCGAAGTGTGAGCATGTTGAATATTTTTCAATAGCTTGGGTATGGCTCGATGCGCAGGATTGTTCATCCTCTTGGACGATCCGTGCGAGTACCGGCCGTCGATGTGTTAGCATGTTGAATTTCTATCAATAGCTTGGGTATGGCTCGGTGCGCAGGATTGTTCACCCGCTCGGACGACCCGTGTAAGTATCGGCTGCCGAAGTGTGAGCATGTTGAATCTTTTTCAATAGCTTGGGTATGGCTCGATGCGCAGGATTGTTCAGCCTCTTGGACGATCCGTGCGAGTACCAGCCGTCGAAGTGTTAGCATGTTGAATCTCTATCAATAGCTTGGGTATGGCTCGGTGCGCAGGATTGTTCACCCGCTGGGACGACCCGTGCGAGTATCGGCCGCCGAAGTGTGAGCATGTTGAATCTTTGTCAATAGCTTGGGTATGGCTTGGTGCGCAGGATTGTTCACCCGCTCGGACGACCCGTGCGAGTTCGGTCGCCGATGTGTGAGCATGTTGAATCTTTGTCAATAGCTTGGGTATGGCTTGGTGCGCAGGATTGTTCACCCGCTCGGACGACCCGTGCGAGTATCGGTCGCCGATGTGTGAGCATGTTGAATCTTTGTCAATAGCTTGGGTATGGCTCGGTGCGCAGGATTGTTCAGCCGCTCGGAGGACCCGTGCGAGTACCGGCCGTCGAAGCCCGAGTTCCAGTGGACGTCGTGCGCGGCGCCCTTCGTGTGGTGCTTCGAGTGCGGCGTGACGTGCTGCATGGGCGCAATTTGGTGCAGCCTCATCTGCTGCATCACCATGCTGCGCCTGCTCTTCTGTTCGATCTGCTGCTACTGCTAGCCTCGCTTTGCTTTCAGGCCTCCGCCCCCTATTGCCTCATACGGTACCTCCGCGAACTGGCCCCTTGTAAGGCTGATGGTTTCGTTGCAAAATCGTATCTTCTAAGTGCGTGCACGGAATTGTAAGGTGTGTTCAATAATAAATTATCTGAATACAAGACTAAAGATTTTCAATTAAATAACTGGATCCGTGTGGCATGAAGAAATGTATCGAATATTCGTATTTAAGTTTTTACTAAGTTAGTACTTTATATGTCTTTGCGTTATTTGTGTAAGAATTGATATTTGAACTCAATTGATACTAATAATATGCCAATTTAGTTACCTGATCATTCATATTGTATCCGTTGGCTCTTGGGTTGTGGGGCACGGACATGGACAAATCCAGGTTTTCCGAACGCTGAAACAGAGGAAAAACATTGGAGTTATAAAACATTAGGTTACAAATATCACGCGCGGTGGAGGACAAGTTAGATACAATTTACATTTTGTTTTGTATAGTATCTAATCTAATGTTTACTAAACACAAACAAGTAAATGTCCAATCGAGCGTTATAGCACTTTCCGCCCTAACGTTTCCTAGATCTTCTAAGCTCAGTGACCCCGTACGGCGACCCCCGTGCTGAATGGATGTTGGGCGGGGCGGGGTGTGCGGGGGGGGGGGGGGGGTAGGGAGGGGGGGAGGTGAGAGGAAGGTTTTCTTATAACCGGTGTAATGGAAGAAGCCTTTCATAGGAGCCTCTATTCAGCCGAGCACGCCCTGCTATTTGTACTCTGAAAACACCTATCTATACGCGCATGTGTTTTTAGCAGAATACTCGCTCGAATAGCTACAGTGGAATTCATGTGTTATGGACGGTACTATAGTGTATTTTAATGGCATGCTATGCTTTTTACTTATTCTCGCTCTACAACAAAACCGTCATACGCACCTAAAGAATTTGGGCATGCCGGCATGTTTTCGCAGCCCCCTTGAAAATTCAAAAGCCCATGAGCGTCTTCGGGCATCTAATACTTGAGGTTTACTTATCTTCGTCTATTTACACTAACTTAAGTTTGAAGGTTTTCTTAACGTTGGGTTTCTTTTACCGGAAACAACCCAATCATCGCCGGGGTCCATCCAGTTCAATTAGCTCATAAAAAGAAGGTTCCTTTGGGAATTCGGTGTGTTGGGCTAATGTCTAACTAATATCATGACGGTGGGTGTGGTATTAGCATAGAATGGTATTACCCATCCATGCCGGGTCATATAAAAATGGTGTCATTACCTGTATAGAAAAATTTGCTGACCGCTACTAGGGTGAAGCCTTTTCACCCGATTTCTATGTCTAGACTACAGGCAGGAAAATCTAGGTGCTAGTTTCCGACGCAGTAAGTCTCTACATTGTATATTAGCAAAACTGGGTTAAAATAGAGAAGAAACAATATTACTAGCTAAATGGCAAAGGTCTTCAAAATATATATTGAAACTATAAAGTGACTTTTTTGGTAAAGTTAAAATATGCGCAACAGAAAGCTATAAAAAGTGTGTCACCTCCTCTGCACTGAAACTTTAAACTATACGGTGTAAAATTTGTTCGAAAAAGATTATGTCGGGCATGTTTATTATATATATATATATATATATATATATATATATATATATATATATATATATATATATATATATATATATATATATAGTATATTTTCAGTCACGTTTGTCCAAACTATAGAACAATTTACTGTGCGCGGTCCGACACGCTTAGTTGATCTAACCATATTGAGACAAATTGGTGTACTTCAAATTCACTAAAAATAAAAAATAAACAAAAATTTTAGCAAAAAAAACTCACTTCAAAGAAAAAGTATTTCTAAACCAATTAATATGACCTAAAAAATTATTGCAATTATTGTAGTTACAATTATTGTGGGCGGTGTCAGCCAAGGTAGCCAAGGTTCTCTTGAATGGCGCGACGCGTGCCCGACGCGTCGTGTCCTCTCGGCTCGTCAATTCGTGCGTGCGACACGACACATCTCACCTATAACTATTTAAGTATTTACAAACCTGCCTTGGCTGACACCGGCTCCTATAATAACAATAATTGACACTTATTTTTGCATTGCAATTATTGTTTACTTTTTAGTGCATATTAATTGGTTTAGGAATACTTTTTCTTTGAAGTCGTTTTTTTTGTTATTTTTTTTGTTTTTACAGTTCATTTCTATCATTAATTTGTGTAGCGCGACACTATGTATGTGGTAGGGTATGGGGTACTTTAGACATAACAAATATGGACGTAAACATTTTTAAACATTTTCAGTAGCTGCGAAAACCATGCCGGCGGCTAGCACCTGGTTTATTCACATTACATTTGAAGAACCCCATTCAACGTAAGCATTCTTATTTGCCTTTGTAGTAATGCTAACATAACAGTAAGTGCTAAGTTAGATTGTGCGCTCGAAGAGAAGTTTGAACAAAACACTCTTGAATTGCTAAGAAAATTGCATCTGATTTGCTAAAGTATTCTGCTAAAGTTTCAGTGCTCGGGGCAGGGGAGGGGTGGTGAAGTTGGGAGGGGAGGGGAGTGTGGAGGCAGTTTGGTTGAGGCGGCGGAGATGGCGCGGGGCCTTGCCCATAGCATAAGATATCGATAGTTTCATTCGTCGACCTCTTCGTCGATATTGAATGACATTGTTTTTTTAGTAATAAGTAAATCTCGTTCAGAAAATATGGGTGTCTTTACTTATCTATAGTACAAAATTGTAAATTTTTCGTAAAGTGTAGTTTAAGGGACGTGAAATGGCATCACAAGTAATTATATTTAATCGATAAAAACATCGATACACACTACAAATTAATCGACAAAAGTCTGCGATACTCGGAAACACCCCTAATGATGCAAGTTCTCAGCGCGCATGAATTATTCAATGTTATCTAAGTTTGCAATTCGGACTGAAAAAGTTTTAGTATTACGTGCCGTTTGTTGGTACCAGACTGAATTCGTATTACATAGGAACCTGCTCTATGTACTTGATGTACCAGTGTGGAAATAAGAAACAGCGGTTTGTAGCTCAAGGTGCGGGGAAATTATTTCCATGCGATAGATCATGGGTTCAATGCCCGCCCCTTTCATGCACCACTTAATTTCTCTTTCTCAGTTAGTGCATTTCGTCACGAATCCGAAACGTTCCATGTAGGACTGTGAGTCCCCTTCCCCTACTAGGTGGTAGTGAGTTGATACCATCGCATTGGTTTAAAAGATAGTCGATAGGCAAATAAAAAAAAAAGGTTTTCCATCCAGTTCGATCCAGCCCTGCTCATAAAGGGAAGATCATGGTACCTGGTTCCCTCAGAAGTGCGGTGTGTTGGGCTAATAACATGACGGTGAGTGTGGTCTTAGCCATTTAATGTGTCTTTGATATTTCAGAAGCAACAATCCTTCACATTGGTCCTAGGGATAATTTTACATACGTATTTACTTTTTTTTTACTACCTTAACGAACGGAATGGCATGGAGCAGGCTACCCGAACATGTCTTGTGATAACGGAAGTACTGTTCACGCCAATATGGCATGGGTGACCTAGGTGGGTAGTTTGAACTTCACGAGCATTCAATCCCATCCGAAGTTTTTCCTATGCCACTCTCGCTCTGCTACTAGCTGTCAAGCATGGTGCACGCAAGCACCGCGTAATCGCTACCTTTCATCGTGGAGCTCCTCTTAGGGCTCCACGCCCGCGACCCGCCGCGCGTCTGATCGCGCTGTGTCGTCTCGCCTCTGGCGAAGTGCTATGCCGCCGAACAGTGTCCCGGGACCTCACCTACCTCCAGCAGCACCAGCTCCTGGTGCTGCTGGAGGTAGGTGGCTGTTCCTACTTCTCTGGTGGCCCACTGTGGCGTCCCGAGGCTACCGGGCATTGTCCTCCTTCGCTGGTGAAGTGAGACCTGCCTGGGCGCGTACAAGTACTATGCGATGTTCTGTCCTTGTCTTATTCATACTGTTAGTAGAAAAAGAAGTAATTGTGAAATATTCCTATTAATTATTTAACAAGTTTGTGAGCCTCAGTGGCCCAGTGGCGCGACACTTCGGCGATCGCTCTCCGAAGTTAAGCAACGCTGGGTCCGGTCTGGTCTTGGATGGGTGACCACTCGACCGTTAAGAGAGGCTGGCCGTGGTTCGGATTCCACGTTAAACTGTAGGTCCCCTTCCTTACTTACTAGGTGGTAGGGTTCATCCCGCCCGGGTTGGTACCATCGCATTGGATGAACGATGGTCGAAGCGGCAATGAAAATTGTCCGTGTTTTCCATCCAGTTCAATGTAGCCGTGCAATATAAGGAAGGTCCTGGCATGGCACCTAGTTCCCATGTGGTGTGTTGGGCTAATACCATGACAGAAGGTGTGATATTAGCCATCCATGTCCAGTCACATAAAAAAAAAGTAACCGGCCGTGAAAATTTGATATTCAGATAGTTTAAAATATGTTTAAATAATAAATATAAATTATCGAATATGTGTCAATAAAAGACAGGAATTATTTGTAAGGGGCCCGGATTTGGGCATTCTCCTTTGTTTTACGCGTGCTGCAAATGTTACAAATACATAATATACATAGATAGAAATGAGTACATGAATGTTCACTGAGAACCGACAAGTTAGGCTGGTAATGTGTAACTGCGAGTATTGGCTACTTTCACCTGACGGTGGCCAACCTTGGCACACATTTTCAGTTAACACATAACTTACTGCTAGGTCACCGAGTTAATATTCATTTATTGTAAATTCATTTATAAAAATAAATGTAGCATGGGCAACATTTTGCGTATCGTGAAAAAAGCTATGAAGATTTAATATTCCGATAGGTCCCGACATTTTTGGTCACGATAAGGCGATAATTTCTGAGACCAACCCTCTGATGCCGGTCTGGCTAAACAAAATAGATTTTGGTATGTACCTGCTATGCTCTTATTTTCTGAACATATTAATACCTATTAATTATGCAAGAAAAATCAGATTTTTTAAAAATTAATTTGAGGATGTCTATTAGCTACTGAGTAGACAAAATCCTAAAAAAATTGAATCGCAGGTCGTATTTAAACACTATTAATTTTTACGTTTAACCGGAAGTGTATCCTTTAACCTTTGGTTGACTGTACTGATACTTTCATGGTTCATTATTTGCAGCTATTTACCTTATCATATTTTTTTTGTCACGATAACTACATTTTCAGGCACCTTACCCAGGTAACGCACCACTTGGCGCAGGCAGACCAAAATATTTAGCTTTAGATAGTTGGTCTTTATCCGGTGAGCCCAGTTTCAGCCATTTACGTTATCGTTATTATTTTGTCGCGACCTCCTAGTCTATAAC
Organism: Incurvaria masculella; assembly: GCA_946894095.1. NCBI lineage: Eukaryota > Metazoa > Arthropoda > Insecta > Lepidoptera > Incurvariidae > Incurvaria > Incurvaria masculella. The sequence goes on from OX335647.2 coordinate 12,736,083, forward strand.
GAGGAAAAAATATTGGGTTGATTGCTTTGGTTATGCTGTTTTCTCTATTTCTCATTGGAGTGAATTTTAAGCCTTACACAATTGTGGAAAGAATCAGAAATGCCCGTTTTAATAATTACAACCCACACAATATTATATAGGAAAAAGTGTGCATGGAAGAACGTTTTGATGTTTGCGAGTCAATCGCGTCCAAACATATTTAGATGTAGTTAAATCGATAAATAGTGGATGGATTAGTGGAAGTCGCTTTTTTAATCTTTATTGTATCAGAAAAACCAAAAAACAGATTCAGCGCTTGTGATTGGTAAAATAATTTCTTCGGCCGAAAAGGTTTTCAGGATATTGTGTTTCATTTCGTTACACGGAAAATAGAGACATATTAGAGACTATTCTGACTGACTCTCTAGATACTATTTTCGACCTTGGAGTGAAAGGGTACACGAAATTACTTATCTTTTTGTAATAAAAAAATCTCATAAGTAAGTTAGCATATTATAGTGCCCTTGATATCGCCGCACGGTAACTCAATTTTTGCGTAATGTATGTATGTAACTGGACATGGACCACAACTATTGTCATGTTATTTTCCCAAAACACCACATGTCAGGATCTGACATTGAACTGGACGGAAAACATCGTAATTCATCTTATGATATGAACAGGGGCGGGATTATTAACCCTACCACCTACTAATTAAGGAAGGGGACACAAAGTTTTACGTGGAGTCTGAACTACGAATGACGAAACCTTTAGTCGCCTCTTACGATGTTCACGGTAATAAATGCAGTGGGCCCAATCGAATTATTTTTACGTTTTTTTTTATTTTCAATTTCTTCGTGTTTCTTGACAGTATTTTAGAATTCCAGCACTAGTTTTTAAATAAAATAATTTCTTCCCCATCTTAACTCTATTACCAATAAGGTGTGCTAACGTATTTTGTGTTTCAATTCTTATATTAATTGCCACAACAAATTCTGATATAAAATTAAATGAGCTGTAATTTTTTATGTTTTGTGTTTTCATATTTTAAAACTATCCACGAAACGAATTATTTGATATGTAGCCTTGTTAATTTAAAGGGTGTGATGCATTAGAAGAAATGAGTAAGTAGGAGTGGTTGCCACGGACAGACCGACAGACATATATAGGGTTTCAAGGGCCCAGGGATCTTCCGGTGGTTCGTTGTACTTTAATTAGGCTACAAGATATCCAGGTGGTTACGCCGGTGTATAAAGTGTGATGTGTAGAGGAGGGATCTCATGAATGTACTTGGTGGCAGCTCTGCAGCGTGTGGGGGAGGCTGTTCACAGGTTGGGAATGGGTGAATTTGTAGGGAATCGATGAATAGCGAATTAACAGACTACAGTAGGTACAAAAAAAGATGTAATAAATTATAGACCATTTGAGGCACAAAACACAAACAGACAATCAAAAATACACCCTGGCATTGTCCTATTTAAGACACCTACAAATTAAGAAAATTGGGCTGTGGCGATCTAACCATCTACCTAAAATAGCCTATATTTAGAAGCACAAAGAAGACTATAAATAATTAACAATCAAGGCGGTGTTCTAACACGGCCTTAGCCTAACCTAATATCCAAATGGCCGGGGTTCCATGCCGGGAGCTCGGGGTGGGTCCGAGGTCGTGCGTAGTCGAATGGGCGGTGTCCTGCTTCAATGGGTGGTCCTGATAGACGCTCTTTGCGGTTTCATCTTAGATTTCTACGGGGGGCTGGCGTTAGAGTATAGGTACCGTGCGGGGATCCAGCAGGCGTACGGCGACGCTGTGGTGGTGGGTCTACGTGTTGAAGATGTCGGACCGGCGACTGTGACAGGGCACGGCGGAAGCTGTGGCTGCTGGTCCACGGGCTGAAGACATCGGAAGGCGTGGGTGTGGCCTCGAAGTAGATCACGCCCGGCTGCTCACACGGATACGGAACACGGCGGCACGGCGGGCGCACCGATATTCGCGAAGGGTGGTACGCGGACAGCTCAACCAACTTTGGGAGCGAAAGTTTTCACATTTTTGTTAATGTCGCCTGACTCCTCGGCCTCGGGACCCGCACTCGTCGGAGCATGTGGCGCGACCGTGCGTCTCAAGGTGCTGCCCGCTTCTGCCCGTGTCCCGCGGGCGGCGCGGCGGAGGATTGCCGCGTGTTTCGACATTCCCAATCGGCGTCGCTAAGGCCCCAGTGGCGAGATCCGGTGCAGCATCTCGCTTGCACCTTGCTGGGAGCGCTGCTGTTGCGTCCTTGTCTTGTGTCTAACGAATTTAACTCAAACGGCGCTGTTTGTGCACCAGTGCCGAGATCCGGTGCAGCATCTCGCTCGCACCTTGCTGGGAGCGATGCCGTTGCGTCCTTGTCTCGCACTCAATGCAAAAAGATAATCTCGCCCCTGGTATCGTTACGTCATAAGGCGGCGCGGCGGACGCTACAATACCCGGTTACTTAAAAAACAAAAAAAAAACAAGCAAAAAAAAAAGAATTTAAGTACCCTAGACATTTAACAAAGTGACCAGAATGTCACAGTGACTATAACATTAATTGCTGAACTATAATTGACAGTGCAAAAGTAATAATTAATACTGAAGCTAACCAAAATGTTACTAATGATAATCTTTACATCAATGTGATATCGATTGGCAAAACTGTTTTAAATTTCTAGACATTCAACAGGTTTACAATACTATAAGCCAAGCCCAATGGAATGCTAAAACATCTAAATGACAACAGAAATAGAATTAATATCGAACACAGTGTTATGACATTAACATATAAGTAACATTTTTATCAATCAGTAAAATATTTACACACATGTACAAGCTAACACATATTTACAATCCTATGGAAGCCACAGCCCAATGACTTATATCCTTTAAGTTGACTTTCATTATTAATAAAAAGTATAAGACGAGTATGAGAAGAAACATTACTAGCCGAAATTATATTCATGAATGTCTTTTTTTTTTTTTTAAATAAAAACAAGAAAAGCAAGGCATAAAGAGAACAAGTTGTGTCCTTGAGTGTACTTTCAATAATAAGGAAAATTGAGATACGTATAAAAATAAACATCACTAAAGAAGTTGTATCTATGAGTGTACTTTCGATAATAAGAATTAAGACAAATAATTTAAGAAAAAAAAAAACATCAATAAAGGAAGTTTTGTCCTTGAGTGTATTTTCAATAATAAAAATTAAGACAAGTATGAGAAAACATTATTAAGCGAAGTTGTGTCCTCCAGCATTATTAAAGCGATAGTAGGAACCACTGTGTGTTCCGGACATTATATTTCTAACATTCCGTATACTTTCTAAATACTATAATGTGTCTAGCGACATCCTACTTAAGATGTGTCACTCTGAACGCGAACTAACTAACTAACTAACTAACTAAGTACCTACGCTTAAGTATTTTAATTGTATTTATATAATTAGCATGTTTATATCTTAATACAATTTGAATTTTCTCAAAATCCGTGTTTAATTTTGTCTTTCCAAGAGTTTATATGTTCAGTGGCTCACTATGCCATATTTATTTAGAGTTCCTACTCTTATTGGTCGCTATTGTGCGCCTATAAATTAATTTTAAGTTTAAACTAAAATTAGCAATATTTACAATTGTACAATTAATACGAAAGTTTTACCAACACTCACGAACGCGTTTTGAGACACATGAAATGATTTGGCAAATAAGACTCAGCAGTCTTCAAAATGGTTTACATTAACCGAATAGAATCCTATGGGAAACGTCATTAACATTTAACCCGTAGATGCTCAAAATCCAAAATAATAAGTGCCTTTTTATAAGGGACGCTTTATAAATGTCATATCCTTGTTCTTACCTAGAGTAAATTTTATCTAAATACGACTTATAAGTATTTTTATATACAGGTATGTACAGAGAACATGTGTTGGGAGGGTATGGTTGTTTGGAACTTAAAACTAAATAATGCAACCCAACCAGTCTTATTATGCCGACTTAACATAAAAAAACTGGTTGTAATTGGTGAGCCTCAGAGTGAGAACTCGTAAAACCCCTTCAGATCAAGACACGCGAACTGTCTCGTGTCTCATCTTGGCCCTAGGTAGGTGCCTAGTGCACCGCCTGTCGAGAAGCGTTAAATGGGGTATGGCCTGCACCTAGAGATTCTATAGAATTTTGCCCCCCTCATGGGAGGCGGCATCTATCACGAAATACACCATTATGTGTTTTCAGCTGAACGTGTCTGACGCGACGTGTTGCCCGTTACAGTACACTATAGCTGTTAAAAGAAAAAAAGAAAAGAAAAAAAAATAGAGAATAACCAAAAGAACTAACATAAAATAAAGCGCGGTGAATGCGCTGTATGCCTTGTCTACGTAAGTGACTCGGTTGAGACCACTTACTAGTGACAGAGGACAGATATGGGGAAAAGGGTAGGAACCACTTGCTTACATCATCATTCACTTATCCTGTCGTATCCTTTCTTTTAAATTATCTATCATACTGGGTTGGGTGAGGTGGTTGGTGTTAGGGTGGGAGGGCGCAAGCTTGCTAGGGAATAGGGTGAGGGGTGAGGTTAAGTGAGGTGGAGGTAAAAGAAAGAAAGAGAAGAAAAAAAAAACCCGACGAACGCGAGGCTGGTTTGCTTCGCGGACGTCTGTGAAAGACCCTAACCTAACTAAGAATTTGTCGAACTGATTTTAACGGATTCGAACAATGTGGAGTGTAGATAAGGCTTATATTTATATGGAGGTTCTACAACCGCCTCCAGCTGTGACGACACAAGAGTGACCGTACACATAAGTTTGAGAGATAAGGCTTTATTTTTGCTACGCAGGATTCTCAACCAACCGTCCTGCGGGATATTTTGAATAAGGCTTGGGCGTTTAACGTGCGTTTCAAAAATACCATAAAAAACCGCGCACCGGTGAGTCGATAAGGCTTTAATTTATAACAAAGAACGTTAACTCGACCGCGTTCCATATCGCCCAGGACACACGTGTACCCAATAGTACATTGTGACACAAGCACATTTTTTTAAAAGACAAAATATATTTTTTTTTCCAAAGACAAAATTTTCCAAGAACAAGACATATACTAAAACTTAAATAAACATACCAAAACGAATCTAACCTAGGTAGTGTGTCGGCATGATTTGTGACCGAACACCTAGATGCGGGATAAGGCTTAGATTTATAACACGGATTCCCACGTAACCGTCCGTGAGCAAGGATAGGGCTTTTTATTTATTAACGTGAATTCCCTTGCCAATACCGTTCACGGGATATTTTTTCAATAAGGCTTTAGATATTAACGTGCGTTCGAAAAATATTCCAAAAAAACAACCGCGCACGACCGACCCTAACCTAACTATTGGAGTATAGCTTGTTTTACTAAAAAAACTTCTCCAAGAATTACCGTCATCCATGTATCCCTTGAAACCTGGCTCCTTTTTAGGGCGTGTGACACAAGATACAATTTAATAGAGAATTTAACCATTTAAAAATTTTGTAACTTATTGTTACTTAAAGTTATTGTTTAAATTTATGACCAAATATATCAAAGAAATGCAAACCAGTTCAACAAAAGTTTTAATTAATTTTTTTTTTAGTATTTAATAATATCACTCACATGTATTAGGCCTGCCTTGGAACCATCCATGTTGCCCAAAATGTATGTATTTTCAGATTTTTTCTCAAGGACCACAGATTTAATAAAACGAGGGGCTAATTTATTTGAAAAGAATTTAGCGGCGTCCGATTGAACATGGGACCGACGCCAGACTATGTCACCTACATTGAAATGTATCACTGAACGACGAAGGTTGTAGCGTTTGGCATTAGCTTGATATGCTTGAGTCAGGTTCGCTTGGATTTGATGAAAAACGCTTGCCAATGATTTTAAGCTAGTGGTCCATTCGTCGCGACCATCGATAATTAACTCCTCTAATTTAGTGAAATCTGCAAATTTATGGAATCGACCATCGAAGATGAGTTCTCTACCTGTCATTACAAAATTGGGTGAAAACCCATGGGCTAAGCTGACATGGCTATTTAAAGCTGCCTGAATCTTAGGTAAATTTTTAGTCCAGTTTCTATGGTCTGTCTCAACATAAGAAGCAATGGCTAATTCAATGGTACGATTGTGTCTTTCCACTGGATTGTTTTGTGGGAAATAGACACAATTTTTGAAAAATTTAGGGATATTATACCTTTTTAAAAGTGCCTGAAACTCGTTAGAGACGAACTGCACGCCATTATCACTTATCATACAATATGGCACGCCATAGACTAGGAAAATCTCATTTTCAATGAATTTAATTATTGACTTACTATTGGCTTTTCTAAGTGGGCATAACCATACAAATTTGGAGAAAATGTCAACTACAGTAAGCAAGTATGCGTGTCCTGAATAAGACCTCGGCAGAGGACCAATGAGATCGCAACTTAATGTTTGCATTGGAGCGTAGACCTTCTTCTGAAATAACATTTTACCATGGGGTAGCTGATTATTAGCTTTAAATGCCAAACAAACTTCACACGAACTTAAGATTGATTTGATTGAAGGAAACATGTTGGGCCAGTAATAATTCAGTTGTAACTTTTTAAAACATTTAAATGGGCCAAGGTGTGCCGATAGAGGGCTCTCGTGAGTAGCAGTTACTATCTGTTTAATATGGTCAGCGGGAATAACTTCTTTCCATGAAAATGAATTTAAAAGATTGAATTTAGGTTTGCAAAAACGAAAGAGCTTATCGTCTTCCAACCTAAAGTTCGGGTAACTAGCGGGTGATTTTTGTATACTATTTTTTATTTTCAAAAACCACTCATCAGTTATAGGAACGTTTGGGTTGGATGAGTTTACACTTTCGATCTTAATACGTGACAACGCGTCCGGGACAACATGGAGTTTGCCTTTCTTGTGGACGATATCAAAGGAGAATTGCGAGAGCCTAGTAGACCAACGGGCGAGCCTGCCCGTGGGGTTCTCGAGTTTATATAACCATTTCAAGCTTTCATGGTCAGTCACAATCGTGAAATGAGTTCCTTCTAGGTAATGTCTAAAATGTGTGGTAGCTTCCACAATACTAAGTAATTCCCTTTCGGTGGTAGAAAAACCTTGCTCTTGTTTTGTTAGCGTTCTCGAATAGTAAGCTACGGGGTGTTCCTGAAAATTTGCGTCCTTTTGTACAACTGCTGAACCAATTCCCACTAAACTTGCATCACAGTGGAGGAAAAAGGGGGCTTCAAAATTGGGAACACATAAAACTGGGGCTGAAGTGAGGGCGGATTTTAATTTTACGAAGGCTGCCTCTGCCTCAGGTGTCCAATTAAATTTTGAATATTTTTCAGAGATGGAACTTGTGAGATTGGACAGGGGCGCCGCAATAGTAGAGAAATTTTTGATGAAACGGCGGTAGTAGGAAGCTAGTCCTAAGAAACTGCGTACATCTTTGACACATTTGGGTGTTGGAAAGTTTTTCACTGCCTCCACTTTGGCTGGGTCAGTCTTTAAGCCGAACTCGTTTATAACGTAACCAAGATATTTCAGCTCAGATTTTAGAAATTCACACTTCTTTAGGTTAACTGTTAGGTTAGCGAAATGTAAACGTTCGTAAACTTTGTCAAGGTAAGAAATATGGTCTGCAAAATTGTTGGAAATTATAATTAGGTCGTCTAGATAACCAAACACATGGTCATCGAATTCTGCACCTGGTAGTAACGCATCGACCAGGCGCTGTAAATTCTGGGGTGCGTTAGATAGCCCAAAAGGGACCACCTTAAATTGTAATAAGCCTCGGCCCTGTGAGATAATCGCTGTCTTTTCCTTAGCCGATTCTGCCAGAGGGAGCTGAAGAAATGCCTTAGATAAGTCAATGGAAGAAATATATTTTGCGTCCTTTAAATTATCAAGAATGTTATCTATGCGAGGGAGAGGATAACTACATTTTTTTGTAACAGCGTTTAGTTTACGAGAGTCCATGCAAAGGCGGAAGGAGTTGTCCTTCTTGGGTACTACTAACACAGGACTGGCCCAGGGTGACGATGATGGTTCCAGAACATCCAAGTCTATCATTTCATCTATTAATTGGTCCACTAACTTTTGTTTGTAGGGTGACATGCGATAGAACCTTTGTTTGATTGGAGGACCTTCCGTATCAATTTCATATTCAAGAAGATGCGTTCGACCTAGGCCACATTTTTCAAAAGATATGGACTCAAACTTTTCTATCGTTTTATTTAATATTAATTGTTCATCTGGAGAAAGTTTACAATTACTCGAGTTAGAAATAGAATGCAGCTGTTGCGCGTTAGAAACAGAATGCGGGGGCTGTGCGCTCTGAGCGCGATGTGTGGCATTGAGCGCTCCGGAAGAAGGCTTGGTTTCACCGACCGACGCGAGCGGCACGTACGTAGGGAGGGTGGGCGGGGGAGAATTCGGCCGATACGCTTTGCGTTCTAAGACATCTATTGACTCTTGCACAGAAGCGACGGCTATTTTGCGGGCCGACTTAATGTCCGGGTTATTATTAGACGGAATGTCGTCCAAAGCTAACAATAACTTAGTAAGTGATTCATCCAACAACTTATAATGTTTGCTCGAACGGGGGCTGTTAAAGCTAGAAATTTTACTTTTAATGATATCTAAGCTGGAAATAATATCTTTAATTTTTTTAATGGCCCCATCAATGTTTAATGAAGAAATCTGAAATTCTGACGGAATGGAGAAAGTGATTTTTTTATTTATACAGCCGGAAATTTTTTTTGATAGACCGGACTTTTCCCAAAATTCTGTGCCTAAAATGCAATCAGATTTAATTTCTGGAATAACTTCAAAAGTAAGTGGAATTTCAATGCCGTCGACCACGATATTGCAATGGATTGAGCCTGGACTAAATTGTTTAGTCCCGTCTGCCGTAGAGGCGGAACAAATTTTGGACTTGTCTAAAGTATATCCCATATTCAGTATTTCAAGATGTGAATTATTACCAAACACATTTATCTCGGCTCCACTATCTAATAGAGCTGTAAAATCCTTATTATTTAACTTGAAATGAACGTAAGGCCTCCTATCGCCATGTTGGTTTGATAGCACCGGGCTAACTTTCGGAAAGTCATGAACAAATTTTAACCAGTCATGCCATTCTTCCGAGGAGGTATAAGTCGCCGGTGCGTTTACCCGTTTTTTGTATGAGAAGCGGAAGATTGAGGGGGGGATGGGGGGGCCTCGATCGCTCGAATATTGTTATGCGGCAGCTCGCGCGCGCTATCGGCGTAGTTCGATGAGTGAAAGTGAGTCGCCGGGGGGTGACTCGCGTTCGGATAATAAGGTCGGTATTGTTGACCCCTAGGACGGTAAGAGTTATTGTATTGGCCTGAATAGACTGGCCTAAAACGAGGATGTTGACCGCCATTAAAATTATTATTGTTGGCGTTGTTAATATAAGTTGGAGGATTCTGTTGCCTAACACTAAATTGGCCTGCATTATTGTTAAACCACGGCGGGTATTGTTGTCCGCTGCGTGGGTGTGACACTTCAGCACGAGATGTGAACCGAGAGTGGGGCTGAGGCGTAGACCTCGAATTTTGGTTACCTTTCGCGGCACATGTGGGACAATTTTTGGACGTGACATTTAGCTTGCCGCAGTCAAAGCAGATAGGTATTAAAATATTCGGGCAGTTTTTAAAAGAATGGCCCGTATTTTTACATTTGAGACAAGCGTTTGTGTTTGAAGTCGACACTGTCTCGGCTTTAGGAATATAACTGTTAACTTTGGACACCTCTGATTTGATATTACTGAAGGGGGCCTCATTATTAAAACGTTCAATTTTCTTACCATACGCCAGAAGGTCGCAAGTATTTTTAATCGTACCGTAAATCAGACATTGATTGTACTTAGGTAACATATTTCGTTTTATTATTTCGAAAAGCATGATATCGGAAATTTGACCCTTGATTTTATTTGCCAAATCATTCACATCTGTTACAAAATCTGACAACTTCTGGTTAGGTTTTTGTTTTAACGAGCGAATACGGGATTCCGTGTCGAAAACGTAGTCGATATTATCGTACTCCTCTAACAAGGCTTTCTTAAGCTGGTCCCAATTCGTAACTCCATCCCTCACGGTACGGAACCATTTCAAAGCAGTGCCCGACAACAAATCAATGAAACATCTCAGTACGATGTCATAGTTAGATTTCCGCGCATAAGTAAGCTCTTCGACACGGGCAATGAATTCACGTACATCTGTTTCACCACTATATTTTAGATTCCAGGACGATAAGTTGTAGTAATGTTTGTTGAACACACAATTTTCGTGGAGACCTTCTGGTTTTACCACGGTACTTGAAGATGACTGGTTGGAATCGTTATCCAAGGAAAAAAAACTGGGTCCATAATCACCACCACTACGTGTTACAACATTAACCTCCGACTGTGAATTTATGGATTGATTGTCATACATCATTAATTGGTCCTCTGGCATGTCAATGCACACGGAATGGTCCTGGCTTTCCATTTTGTAGTACCTATAATAACTTACTTAAAATGAGTTAAAAAAAAATTACGTAAATTTCCGTTAACGCGACACGCGACTAGATCGAACGAGACGAAAGCCTGATAACTACAGATTAAGGTTTGTTTTAACGAGTGATTAACAATAAGCACGTAGTTAACCTGACTTCCAAATATAACCTACGTGTTCAACGCAAGAGAATAAAGCGAGAAGAAAAAAAAATTTCACACACGTTATTTACACACACAATACATAAGCATCAAGAACACATAAAATTATACACTTAAATGAAACAGCACATTTCAGTTTTTTATATTTCGTTGTTTCATACTAACCCAAGAAGTTCCGGATCGCGGGACTGGCCGGTCGCGTGCTCACGTGCTCGCGATTTGTCCACGCGCAACGTGCTATAAGCTATATTTATAAGAAATGAGAGAAAGACAAAGAATATGCTCTGCTCTCGGCTTCCAATATATGATGACCTAAAAACCTAAGGAAACAGTGCACACCTATAAGAGCGAGAGTTACCGCCTTCGTGCGCTATTGCAAGACTCGATATTCTAAAATGAAATAACGTGCGTAAGTACCTATATACCTATTACGTTGGTGGACACAACTCGTTATTGACACATTTAATATTCAGTTTTGTTAATTCGCTATTTGCTTACCGTCAGGGCTGAAATGGAGAGTTAATTTGTAGTGTATAAAACAAGTGAGGCGTACCATAATAAAATAAATATAATTAATATATACAAATAGGAAATTAAAATAAACCAGTTCGGGTGCCAATTGTAGCCTTGTTAATTTAAAGGGTGTGATGCATTAGAAGAAATGAGTAAGTAGGAGTGGTTGCCACGGACAGACCGACAGACATATATAGGGTTTCAAGGGCCCAGGGATCTTCCGGTGGTTCGTTGTACTTTAATTAGGCTACAAGATATCCAGGTGGTTACGCCGGTGTATAAAGTGTGATGTGTAGAGGAGGGATCTCATGAATGTACTTGGTGGCAGCTCTGCAGCGTGTGGGGGAGGCTGTTCACAGGTTGGGAATGGGTGAATTTGTAGGGAATCGATGAATAGCGAATTAACAGACTACAGTAGGTACAAAAAAAGATGTAATAAATTATAGACCATTTGAGGCACAAAACACAAACAGACAATCAAAAATACACCCTGGCATTGTCCTATTTAAGACACCTACAAATTAAGAAAATTGGGCTGTGGCGATCTAACCATCTACCTAAAATAGCCTATATTTAGAAGCACAAAGAAGACTATAAATAATTAACAATCAAGGCGGTGTTCTAACACGGCCTTAGCCTAACCTAATATCCAAATGGCCGGGGTTCCATGCCGGGAGCTCGGGGTGGGTCCGAGGTCGTGCGTAGTCGAATGGGCGGTGTCCTGCTTCAATGGGTGGTCCTGATAGACGCTCTTTGCGGTTTCATCGTAGATTTCTACGGGGGGCTGGCGTTAGAGTATAGGTACCGTGCGGGGATCCAGCAGGCGTACGGCGACGCTGTGGTGGTGGGTCTACGTGTTGAAGATGTCGGACCGGCGACTGTGACAGGGCACGGCGGAAGCTGTGGCTGCTGGTCCACGGGCTGAAGACATCGGAAGGCGTGGGTGTGGCCTCGAAGTAGATCACGCCCGGCTGCTCACACGGATACGGAACACGGCGGCACGGCGGGCGCACCGATATTCGCGAAGGGTGGTACGCGGACAGCTCAACCAACTTTGGGAGCGAAAGTTTTCACATTTTTGTTAATGTCGCCTGACTCCTCGGCCTCGGGACCCGCACTCGTCGGAGCATGTGGCGCGACCGTGCGTCTCAAGGTGCTGCCCGCTTCTGCCCGTGTCCCGCGGGCGGCGCGGCGGAGGATTGCCGCGTGTTTCGACATTCCCAATCGGCGTCGCTAAGGCCCCAGTGGCGAGATCCGGTGCAGCATCTCGCTTGCACCTTGCTGGGAGCGCTGCTGTTGCGTCCTTGTCTTGTGTCTAACGAATTTAACTCAAACGGCGCTGTTTGTGCACCAGTGCCGAGATCCGGTGCAGCATCTCGCTCGCACCTTGCTGGGAGCGATGCCGTTGCGTCCTTGTCTCGCACTCAATGCAAAAAGATAATCTCGCCCCTGGTATCGTTACGTCATAAGGCGGCGCGGCGGACGCTACAGATAATCAAATATATGTTTCATGTTTCATTGGTCGCGTTCTTGTGGATAAGAAAACACAAAATATAGTATTTATACGCTTTAAAATAAAATATCCTATAGTAGAAATGAGGCCAATCCAGCAGAAAGAGTAATCGTGTATGTTGTACAGACTTCGCTATATTTATTGCGGACTGTATTGTAAATGGCCACGCACAGGCCTACTAGGCCGGCCGTGTCTGTTTTGAAATCTGGGTTAAGTAAACTTCGACGTATAAATTAAACAACCAGAAGTTTCACCAAAATACTTAGTATTATTATATTTATCGACGAGTGGCGACTTTCACTGCCGCTGGTGCTTGTAGACACTCCGCTCTCACAACGCCAACTACACTGTCGAATCTACGTACCGATCTTCACTTTAATTAGCATTGATTTGACAAAACAAGACAAGAAAAGATTTTCTTTAATGGTGGGGATTTTTGAAACCACGACCGAAGTCTCGTATCTTCCTTGCTTCGAAGTTGAATCGGCGTAAGATGTGAGAAAACATGCCATAAAATTCGATCAATTCTGAACCAATCAGTAACGTGTATGTCATACCTCCTGCTCTCTTATTAGGTAGAATATTTGGCACCCACTTTTGATTGGTGCAGAATTGATCTAATTCCCTCACTTATTTTCTCACATCTTACGCCGGTTCAGCCTCGAAGTTCTCAACGTTCAGTAATGGTGTTATGGTTTTTGTATCTAAGTTTTGACAAAAAATCGAGTGTGTAATATTTCATGAATTTTAAGGACATTTTGTTCCTTTGGTTGTTAATCTTCGTTCCTTGTGGAAAGCCGTAACAGAAAGTATAGTGAAAATGTAACCTTGACAAGTTTATGAAAATGTATTAGGTTTGATTTTACAGTAAAATTAAAACCATCTGAAATCATTCAGAAACAATTCACAGGAAGGGAGTTCGCACGTTTTATGTGTACGCTCTTTTCGTATATGTTATGTATAAATTTAAACGTCTAAACTTACTTGAATTTGCGTAGAACAATGTATTTTGGTGTCAGGAAGTGTATTTAAAACCACTAAAAACGTGCACGGAATATTTTAAAACGCATAGTAACTACGCGTCTTCAAGACACTGTGAATGAAGTTGTTCTGGAAAATTATAGAGATATCAATATTATAGTAGAATATTGGCGCAACGAATTGATAAGATAAGATATTTTACTAACATTTATTTGTGGAACGAGCGAAGCAAGATCACGTCTTATAGGAGGAAATAATTTTAACAAAAATGTTGTTTTTAGACTTTTACTGATTCTTTCTGTAGTCAATATTGAAAACAAAATGTTACACAATGTTCGTAAATCCATACTATCCATACTAATATTATGAATCCGAAAGTTACTCTGACTGTCTGTTGTGTTTTTATGCCTAGGCCGCTAAACCAATTTTGATTTTTGTTATAAAGATAGCCTGGATCTAGCAGGAGGACGTACCTAGGCTATTAGTCTAGTAAAAATCCTAATAAAAAATCGAAGTGAGTGTATCATATAATATTACGAAACGCTTTATTTGGGTTATTTAGATTCAGGAAATAATTCAGCCCGACATCAGTCCAAACCGTATTTAACCGAGAAGAGCCGGGTACCTCAGTTAGTAGATATATATGTATATACGAACGATAAGATGTGGCATTTAATTAAAAATATTTGTTTTTCATGACTACATGTTCATACTACAGGTACGTGCGCCATACAGTTTTCAATATTATTCGCAATATGCTTCTGTTGTCAGAGAAAATAATCTACAAATTAAGGTCACACGTGTGTACCCAATTTGCTGAAGAAAATGAGGCCGACGCGTTTTCCAAGTATACTTTCTAAAGAATCGAACAAGGTTCCAATTGCATAAGCACTAGTATACACGTTTTACTGGAATGAATCATGCGATTGCCAATAAGATTGCGATATGCAGCATGCATCAACCAATTATTAGATGCAGAATTAACCACTCGCTTCAGATTGAGAGTTTATATTACAATAAAATGCCATGATGCTTCTTTTCTATTTGTTCTATCAATTTTTTTAAATTCAATTGATTCAGATAATAGGGTCACATTTCTCTGTAAACATCGATCCAGTTTACAAATAAACGTTTAGGTAAGAGCGAGTTCGAATTCCTCGCCAAATATTCACTCACTTTTTTAAATATTTAATGTTTCTACGCTTCTCATTTTCAGTTCATCATTTTAATTTGGAAAAGATCTTTGTCCCATAAATCCGTTGGAAATTCAAATAACAGTTCTGTTATTTAAATAATAATATATTTCTCAGCTTACTTAACTTACTCCCGAACTCGAACTCACTCTTACCTGAATGCGAATGAGACAATATACAATGAAGCTTAAAAGGCCAGAAGAAAAAGAAGAAGATAGAAAGTTACAAAAAGCGACGTGTGGATTAGACCACTTTAATGACTTTTGATAGAGAAGTAGTTCACTGAAATTCGCCACGGATCAAATCGGCTTTAGTTAGAAGCGAATAATAATGAAACGGTGCTAAACTGGAACGGAAAACCAGCCTGGTATTGAATATCAGCTGGTCTTATTTCAAAGATACATTTGCCTCACTTTGCTAGCGAGTAAATTTATTCGATGGGTGCAATGTTTTTTAAAGAAGACCTCACAAGTTTAATTGTAAAAGGCTTAATTTATCATTTTCTACCCAGTCACAAACATACATTTATATTCATTCACGTTTCGGTGACGGATATCTGGACCGCCTTTAGTGGACAGCTAGGCTTAGCCGTTGCAGTCGGAACGCGTACTACCGCGAAAGGGTCTGCAAGGGTCAAGGTTACTGCCGGGTTCGCGTCCCGACGCAAAAGGACTTCGCTCGCCCCCCTGAAGACGGCGGGCGCGTCGCCCGACCCTTGTCCCCGACGCCGGCGGCCGGCGCGGCGCGGGGCGGCAGCGGCGCGGGGAGCGGACGGCTGGGACCCTTTTACAACAGGTGCTACATAGATCGGTTCGATGGGGCCGAGGGGAACACGTGTTAAGATGATTTTGATCGAGACCGGCCCGCCAGTAAGCCCCGGTTGCACGAAGAGACGGCTGAGTTAATCAATGTTTAAACACGTCACTTTTAGTGATCCGCATAGAGTTCCTTCCATACTGTCAACACAAAATGACGTGTTTGATCAGACGTTGACGTTGATTTTGATGTTTTGTCCTTTCGTGCACTCGGCCCTGAGACTACGTTGTAAGTGATTTACCTATGACGGTAACCTCTAATATTTTAGGGTTAATTTTTTATTTTATCTCAGCGTCGTCGGTTAAGAATACTCACCCGTTGAAAAATCAAAATATCAAAGTTTAGACTATTATCTATAGTATGACCGGCAAAACGGTTTCAATAGGTGCTTAATTTTTTTTTAATTATGTAAATTGGTGTTTATCTATTTATTAGGTTTTTACTCGATTTCAAACCGGCAGCGATTGGAAACTATAAATGATTTAGACAATATTATTTTTTGTGGTACAAGATCACATATTTATCTGGTGAATGAGCGTGAAAGATGTATTAATTCACTTCCCGCTCAACTCCCCATACAAACCTGGAAAGAAGATCATGTGCATATGTCTTATCAGAGATCCAAAATTATACTCAGAACAGCTTTATTTAATCGAAATAGATGTTTCATAACCATTGCCATTGTAAAAATATGTTTGGTTTCGAAGTTCGAAATATTCGCACACTTTATACAATAAGTTTGGACGTGGATTAGTCAACGATAAAATAAAAACATCTAAAAATGGTTAGCCATCAGACCTAGCTTGTTTCATGAAGATTGATAATCAATTAGGTTTTTGTTTGATTGTTTACTACAGCAGTCGTATTTTTTTTAGCTTTAAGTCGTTTAACATATAACTAATTTTACTAGCACAAAGTTTGACATTGAATAGGTTTTCTTTCCCACGGCTTCAAAAGATTAGCATAATTTGGAACCATTTATTTCGAAATAATATCGAGGAAATTAATTCATTTCAATTATATAGATTGAGTTACGAAAATCAAATTTCTTCTGTTTTATTTTGTAGGGTCTCTGATAGCTTTGACATGTTAGGTCGCCTAGAAGCAGAAAATTTAAATAAGCAGTTTTCTTCCAAATTGGTTATTATTTGTAATGACTTCAAGATCTCCTCCTTCAGTTTGCAAAAAAAAAGGACGAAAATGTAGGAAAGAAGATGTTTTTTGCATATCCCATCGAGTCGTTTCATAAATCACTTCTTTCTAATTATAAAATTGGGTCCATGTGGTAAGGGGGCTCTCATATTTCCCAAACCGTATCAAACATTGAAGGCAATATAATTGAACGAAAAATCGGTTTATGGCCAACTTTAGGTAATAGACTGGATAATAGGTATATAATATATATTTATAATAAAAAGCTATGAATAAAATCTAGTTACAATAAATAATGCGAAGAATGTCCAATCTCATTTCCACTGCGGCATCATCTTAGAGAGTTCTTAGAAATTGTATCAGTAATTAATGGATTCATTTTTAAAAGTACCTGAAAATATAAAGTTTTGACACAGAAAACAGACAAATAATTACAAGTTCCTATGTTGTTACATAACACGCAGAAGTGTTTTGTTTGTGCGGAGATTGAAAATAAAAAATAGGTTTTTTTTAAATATCACACATAATACATATGCATGATATACTTTTGTCATTAAATTCGCACCGAACTTAACAATTATCTTTATAATTTTAAAGGTTTAATAAGGTCATCATATGAAAAAGTTACTTCTCATTTTAAATGAAAACTCAAGATTTTTTTTTTACTTTTTGCCATTTTATAGGTAGTGACATGATCCCGTTGCTGTATAAATTTTGGGACTACTGATCAAAAAAACGCAACAAGTAGTTTTCGCATTCTTCTCTTGATGTTAACCTGACCCTGCCTAAAGAATTCTGAAGAGACTGAAATAGGTGGAATTCTGAAGGTACAAGGTCAGGGGTATATAGCGGATGCATCAACACCTCCCAGACAAACTGTCTTATTTTTTGCTAAGTGGCTGAAGATGTGTGTGATCTAGCGTTATCGTGATAAAAAACCACACCCTTTCTATTGATCAATTCCGGTCGCTTTCTCTCATCTCATCAGTTGTTGGCAGTAGAGATCCGAATCGATGGTTTTGCCGCGCGCCGCCGCGACGGTAAAAGCTCATAATGAACAATGCCCTTCCAATCCTACCATACACCCAGCATCACCTTATTGCTAGTTAACCCCGGCTTTGCCACAGTCTGTGAAGCCTGACCGACCTTTTACGCAAGTTATCAATCTCTTCAAAAACGAATCGGTTTCATTACGTCTCAATAAAGAAACGCAATTTAGTACACGGTTCATAAGGTTTCTTTCAGTGAGCTCGTGTGGCACCCAAATATTGAGCTTTTTTGTGTACCCAGCTTTTTTCAAATGGGCCAAAACTGTTTTGTGGTCAATTTCCAGTTCTTCAGCTACGTCGTAATTATTGATATGCCGATCTGGGTCCACTTTTAAAAAAATTGCGTGTATTTTATTCGTAACAGAGAATCCTTGACATTAAAAATCCCGGATTGAAAACGGTTCAACCAACTTTGTAACAACATTTTAGTAATTGGTTTATTTTTTTTAATGTTACCTTTTTAATGTCATCAAAACTAGGCGGATACAAATAGTACAGCCAAAAGAAATTTAATTACAAGTTTATACATACTATATGAGAAAATACTTTTTCCCCGACTTATTACTTTTAAGAATCCTGTGCATTTTAATAATGTAAAGATGAAAGTAGTAGTGAAATCGAAGAGTAAGAGAGCTTTTGATTTATTATCTTATTTTTATACTATTTTTCGAACACGTTATTACTACTCTTTGCGACATCACACAATAAACTTAACCGTTCTGACTGTTTCATGCTAAAAACATAGGTCTATGTTAAATAAATTTATTAAACGCATACCGCAAAAAATGGTTCGTAGAGCTCTGGTAGAGTCACTGAAAGATGGATCCTGAAATGAATTGGAAATAATTGTGAGGAATGAGTTTTCCTCGTTTCATATCCAGTTGGAATAGCGCGGGAGGCTTACAAGTGTAATGTCTTTCACGAGGGATGTGGAGCGAGCCCGCCTCTTCCCCGCGCCGGTACCCCGGTACGGTCGGCAGCGACGCCGCGACTACAGGACGCATCATACATTCAGAAAAGCATAGGCGTAAAAACCAATTAGGTTAGGTTAGGTTAGGTTTTGTGCTTTTTAAAATACATACGAAACATTCAGACTTTTAGATGTCCTGGGTTTTGAATCTGGTTCTTTGTTTGCAATTTATGAAGGCGACCTAGACGAACAAGGCCGCACCACAGCAACTCAGATATGTGAAAATGTTTTAATGGCTCTCTTGCTTACATCGTTCTGATTGAGGACCATACGCAATTTGGTCGTAAGCGCGAGATGCAACCACTGGTTGTTAGCGAGGGTTGCGAACGGGATGAATGTGTATTATTTCAAAAGCAAACCACTCGCCAAGTTTTTAAAAATATATTTTATTATTACTAAAGAATAAATTAGAAATAAATTACTAAATTCACTTTTTAAATAAAAATCGGAAATTTCAAACTTACTTGAGTCATAGTAATGGAATATTACTATAACTGAAGTACGTTTATCCGTTCTAATTCTAATTGTTTATTTAATTTATAGATTAAATTATTCCTTATTTTAGATTCTATTTAATTTTCAAGCGATCTCTATGAAAATATATTTAAAGTTATTTGGATATTTTAACAATTATTAGGATTCCTGTCGTTTTTTAAGTAGCAATGAAACATTAATATAAAAACTTGTCAAATCACGTTGCCATATGCAAATGAATTCTGTAATTTCCCTCGTTAATGCTCTTCCTTTTTTGAACATCGTACACAATGCAACATCTGTGCCATATGTACTTTGTGGAATGTTTACACAGTACCACTACGCTTGCGCTCTGTATTTGTACACATCCACACAGGCTCGGCTCACAAGTACGAACACCACCTTAGCGCGTGTAAGCGAGATGGCACTCCATACGAGCGCAGTGTGAGGGAGCGAGAAGGCTGCAAGTTGTTAACTCTCTCGAGCAAGTTTAAATGAATAAAGTTTGGCTCTCGATAGGAGAATATGCTTGTAAGTCCTATATTTATTCAACCTGCTTTTGTAAAGGTGTACTTATATTTATACCGCCGTGCCAGTCACGCACTCTGAGAGCACAACACTTACGTACGAATTAAATTTAACTTAATTAAACTTATGAATAGCAACAATTACTTGCCTGTGGAAGTTCAGAATAATTTTATATTTGTTCATAGACAGTTATACAGTATAATTTTGATTATTTTGCAATATTAGGAATTTTGTAAAATTTCAAGTTTGTAAAGCATAAAAGAGCAAACAGAGATGCGTGGGCACAGGTCAACCAAACGAATTTTTTGCATAAATTCGTTTTAGTTCAACAATGGAGAATTTAAAATCCTGGTTTGATTTGAATTAATGATTCTCTGACAATCTTCTTTGATAATTTATATTTGCACCTAAATCGTATAAATCTTTATAAAAAAGTTATAAAGTAGTGTATTAAAAGTTAAAATTTATCTCACGAGGAAGCTCGCTTTACAGAAAAAATATATTTGATAAATAAATGATAAAACTCTTTGTTACCTATTTCTTCATTTGCAACTGAGAGAATATTGAATTTTAGTTCCAGCAACATATCCCTAAGAGCAGAGACGTTTTCGAAAGGCACGCAGCCAGTCTCCGCGTCACATGTCACAATGATGTATGATGATGAATGGTAATCATTTAGCCCAGCATACCTCAACCAGTACATGATTGTACACAGACATTAAACATTTTGTTGCAAAATAAGATAAATTATTATTACGTTTTGTCTGTAAGATTGACGAACGCAGGATTGCAAATGGAACACATATATGTTTTTTTTAAGAAACCAGACTTGGATGGCAAATACCATACAACTACCGTTATGATATTAGCCCAATACACACCTTTCCAGAAGGAATTCGGCGCCATGTCAGGACCTTCTCTTTTTATGATCACGGCTACACTGAACTGGATGGAAAACACGGACAAATTTTCATTGCCGCTTCAACCATAGTTTCATCCGATGCGGTGGTAGCAAGCCGGGTGTGCCTAACCCTAATACCCACAATGTTACATGGGTTCCGAACCATAGAACAGCTCGAATTCGTAATTGCTATGTTATGTTATCATTAATTGTTTAGCTCATAAGGTATACGTTACCTGTAAGACTCTTGTTATAATCCACGATTCTATTCCACGGCCTAATTTTTGAAATTACTAAAATATTATCTCCTGGTCTCACCGAAAGGGTTTTAGTCCCACTATTGTAGCTGCATCTGTTCTTTGTGGGCCGGAAAAGTTAACAAAGTGTAGCCTATCTAACACAGAATAAGTTAATGTTAAGTCATTTATGATAATATTATGCCAAAACGAAACAATTTTCACGCACCTTCCTGCATGAATTATTTTCGAAAGGAGATTCTATCCCGCGACGTTACAGCCAACAATACACGAAGAAAACAATGTTGAAATACATGTGTGTTTGAAATTGAGAGCGCGGAGTGGTGGGGAAAGGGGGGAGAAGGTTTCACGGCGAGGGGGGTGGGGGGGGGTGGAATGGGGTGAGGGGGAGGGGGTAGTTCAATTTCACCGGTAATGGAATCCTGCCGACGCATAAATCAAGAAGCATTGTCGCTGTACAGTTTCCTACCGATCTCGATCTAACGCAATTTACGTTACTTATTGGTTATTGCTTCCACTGTACTCAACATTTACGACGTTCTGTTAAAGTTTACGCGCTCAGCGATAGGCCGCATTTACACATACTTAAATTTGAGCATGCTATAGGTATGCGAAATCAGGAGCGGGAGCACAAACAAGCGATACAGCTATATCGACCGATAAAAGACTATATTTCTCGTGTCCGCTCGCACGGAAAACGAAACAAAAACACATCTACCGATAAAGCCGAATCGTTGCGTTTGTGCTCCCGCTGCAGTAGCACTAGATAGGGAAAGGATTGCGTCGATTAGAATATATCGATAAATTATTTGGATGACGTTATTGCCGGGATAGCTCAGCGGTAGAGCAGTGGACATGTAATCCAAAGGTCGTAAGTTCGACTCCCGCTTCCGAGAAATGTCCAGACCAAAAGTTTTTTTCAAAATCTGATTAAAATGCTTCAATGCAGATATTGTTGGGTTGGATAACATCAGATAAATGAGAAAACGGCCATCTCGTATTCATTAAATACATGCAATGATTATGCTTCCGAGAGCCTATCAGCATGGTCTTACGGAGTCCTACGATGTGAGCGCACTTACAACAAGCCAGATTTAGGTTACAACATTTACGCGTCTGGTTTACATGCTCAAAATTAACCATGACTAAATGCGGCTTTGGGCCGCGTAGGGTAGTTAGTCATATTCACAGCCATCTGAACTAAATTTAAACAGTACAGTCACATATTTTAACGTCGTTATACTGGAAGGAGAAATAATTCCAAGGTCGACGTAAATATTATAAGTGATATCACATTTTTCTCCACTACCGGTGTAGCGACATGAAAACATGTGACTATACATACTTATGAAATAGTTATGTGGCAGATGTCATCCAATGCAAATATAAACGAGCTTCTCTTAAATTAGATTTATGTTACAGCTTTGAGTAAATGGGTTGACCTCTAATGTTGTAAAAGGAAGTAGAATTCAGCGTTAGGTCTAATAAGTCACGTGTGGTAATAGCCGGTTCGGATTCCGCATAAAACTGTACGTGCCCTTCCGTGAAAATTACTTGGTGGTCCCGTATTCCGCCTGGGTTCGTACCATCGCATCGAAGGAACGATGGTCGAAGCGGCAATTAAAATTGCCCGTGTTTCCATCCAGGTCAATTTAGCCGTAGAATATATTAAGGTATTGGCATGACACCTAGTTCCCATGCGAGGTTTTGGGTTAGTATCATGATATGACAGTAATGAAACACAAGACATATTTTCAAGTGTGAAGTGAAAAAATGTATATCGAAAATGAAAATAATCCTACGTCCTCCTTACTCCAAATTCGTTGTCAATATGGCAGAAAGGTATCCCGATTGCGTATCATTTTCCGGTGTAACGACAAGAAAATACGTGACTGTACCTACCTTAACCTACCTGCTTACAGAAAATAACAGCCAACACGATAACCTCGATTCTATGTAGCCACATCGGCGACTTTCTATTTTAGCCATGCATGTATAACACAACTACAAACAAGTATTGCAAACACTCGTATTGTGTTCGGATTCTAAAGAATTACAAGATATTTTTACAACACTTTTAAAACGAGACGTTAGTATATTGAAATGTTATACGTTTTAAGCCGATTTAATTTTTTTTTAAATCTAATATCAGTATTCTGGACTAGTGGGATATATGATACATGATTCATATTTTTTAATATGAATTAGAATGTGTACTAAATGAAATAACTACGTACCTTAATCACAACTTAAAGAATGTACATTTCTGAGACGTATTTACATAAGAACCTTACTGTCTTGATGAAATGTTCCAAAAAATCGATATTTTACGAAAAAAATATTCGAAGGGCTTGGCGCTGAAGAGAACAAAAAGTACGAGAAAAATGTGCACTAAACTTTAATATTCTTGTACCTGCAGACACTCTTGGATTCGTCAATGGGGAAGAAATTAAAACTCAAAGATCATTGTCTCACCTTAAAACGTCAAAACTGGCATTCCTGTCAAGTTTGATTTACGAGTACTCCTCTGCTAGAATAAGGTTTAGAGGAAATAAAGAGGTTTTGTTTTTCATCAAACAAATTTAAATGTCATTCATTGCCCAGCGCAAAGCATGGAATGAAAAATTCTAGGTTATGTTTTTGTGATATTTTATTTTCCACGACTTCTTGTGCTTAGCATGATATTTAAAACAATTTATTTTCCGAATAACATTTTACATAAAAAATTAGTCGTTTCAAATACATAACTTGAGTAAATAAAATTTTCAAATATATTCTGTTTTATTTTGTATGGTATTTGACATCTAAGGTATTTGACAGATATTTTAGGTGAGCTCGCTTAGGCGTCACCTGTCGTGATAAAAAACCAGTTTTCTTCCCCATTTGTCCAGTTTAGATTTAAAACATTGTATACAACAATGTCAACAACATAATATGCAAGTATGCATATTAGCCTCGGTAGCCCAGTGGATCAATCAGATTATGACATGAAGTACCATAAAAAATGTAAATAAATGGACTTTGAATTGGAACATAAGGAGGCACATAAGGAGTTCTCACGTGATGTGTTGGACTAGGTAGGTATATGGTATATATAATGAAGAAGGTGTTGTATTATCTATCTATGTCCAGTTCTTAATAAATCTTCTCGAATTCAATTAAATTTGTACTTTTGGTTGTCTAGTTGGTATGACTACACTAGTCGTTGTAAGGTAGGTACATAGCTTCCAACAAGAATTAACTCAACCTAATTGGCTTGATTGAACTCATTGTCGTAATTAAATTAAGGCCTTCTGCATGTTAAGAAATACATACAATCGACACAAGTAGCCTAGGTAGGTACGTCAAATTACACAGTTGCCTCTCTGTTTATTTAACATTTACATTTTCGAATCCGAACAAATTCGCAGTCGAGGCGAGCTGGTCAATGTTGCTGTCTATACCAATAACGTTAACAGAGCAATGGAGGTCATAAATTGGTTCAATAAAACTCTATTTAAACATGTACCCGCCGATGGCAGGCCCGGGCCGGCCTGGAAACATGGTGGATATGATTAAATTGGAAACAACAATAACGGAGTTGTATAACATAATTTAATTGTGAAGATAATTCAATGAAGCTCCGTTCGAGGGGGAGTCTTTTGTTCGTTTAATTTAGCTCAATCTCGGGACAATCTGGAGCGGGCCCGTCTCCGTCACCGCCTCCCCCCACCATCCCACCCGCCCTGCGATCCACCATCTTCGTCTCTTCCATTTTCAACTAATGTAGAAAGCAAGAAACAATGTTTGAATTCACGTTGGTCTTTCTGCGTGCACGAAAGGACCAAACATCAAAATCAACGTCAACGTATGATTAAACACGTCACTTTGAATGGACAGTAAGGAAGGAACTCCCTGCGGTTCACTAAAAGTGACGTGTTTGAATATTAATTAACTCAGGTGTATCTTCGTGCACTCGGGGCCAAATTTTTCAGACGTCGTATAACTGGACGTTAGGTTTTTTTTACTTCATTTCATTATTTCTTGTGACTGTGAAATGCGTTTACGTCAAAATACACGTGTACCCCTAAACTATGTGTCGTGAGCATGGGTGCGAATCATATAGCATAACCGCCGACTCTTTTACGATCGACTTATATGTCCATGCTTACGTAGACTCTAAAAACATGTGACAAAACTCTTAATTTGATTTGTCAAAAAAAAGTATTCTAATAAGTCTTTACCTGCGGTCATAATTTAAAGGAACAGCATCTAAAACACTGTCAAATTTAATTAAACCATGATTAAACTCTGGTTTTAAAAAAACGAAACGCATTTATTCAATCGTCTTCCGAAAAGATTATAATTATTTATTCAAATAATGCTTTCCCATCTTAGCATAAAATAATCCTCGTTGCATGTGCTAACAGCATGAGGCATGGGAAGACAAGCTCATAGCAATTAACTAATCCACTGGCGCGCCCCTCGAGGTTTACACCTGTCCGTGCGTTGAACTTTCAGAGTCGTGTCTCCGATTCCAGTCTGCGGTTAACATACAAAAATGCTCTAAAACTCATCACAAGCCACTCGATTTATTTTTTTAGATATACAAATGTAATAAAAATGCGCTTACCATTAATAATCCTGTTAACCGCGTCCGGCCAATTGGGTAAAAAATATCAAAGCTCACAAGCTCCTCGCTCGCGGCACAAAAGCGCTTCGCCGCTACAAAGTAGCCACAGTTTTTTCAACTTCACAAAAAAATAGAGCGAAATGGTTTCACACTCAACGAATTCTTCAGTTTCACAGATCTCACTCAATCAGTCATTATTTTGTTAATAGCGCAACACTGAGCACAGCACTGATAAGGTTTGGTGTGTAAATCCTCTTCTTGCAAGTTTGAGCGGTGCGGTGGCGCGGCGTACGCGGGCGGGAGCGGGGGAGGCGCGGGGGCGACGCGTCGAGTGTCGAGCTGCACGCGCGGCCGGACTCGCACCACGCTGGCGACTGGCGCGCGCCGTGAAGTTGCCGCGGGTGTGTTGCGGCGCGCGCCCGCGGGCGGCGGCGGCGCTGCTGTGCCTCCGACTCTAACGTGCGGACTCTACCAACAACGTTCGGAAAATTTGGTATACGCTCTGCCTTGAAAGGGTCGGAGATAAAATGATATTTGTTGCACTAATATTGTAAGGAGAATTTAAAATGATGTTTTTAACTTTTAAGTGAATACAAGTCGATATATTTGCGAGCTCTTTTCTCTACCTACTACATATTATAATTTTATTAACAGAAGAAATAAGTTCAGTTACACCTATTTTTGAAATTAGCGCTCATAGTGGTATTAAAATGCACTTGTAAATTACGGATACCTTTTTTAATTCGACCTATAAACAAATAGGTTTTAATCTTTTCAGAGATTCCGAATGTAGAGCAAAGAATGTTGTCATTATTTAGTTTCGACTTATATGGATTTGAAATAAATCTGGTTTCTAAGCTAGGCTATGTTTGGTAGGAGACTAGATTAATTTAAGTAATCAAAATTTTAAAAGTCAAGCCTTCAATACTCGTTAAAATAAACAAATAGATGGAATAGTATGCCCGTGAAATTGAAAAGCGTTGGAAGAGCCATATAAGGTGAAGTAGGATACGGCGGGATGGGTACGGAATATTGTTGTGGTTCCGTGTGTAAACCCAATCCTAGCTTTATTTTATAATAACTATGTTAAAATTTAGCGGGGAAGGGGGTAGGTTTTTATTATTATTATTATTTTCAGACAAGTTTCATCCGACTCTATTATAATAAAATTGTTACAAAGTAGTTTCGTAAATGGTCGCAACGTAACTAAACAGCAAAGTCAATATCCTCTAAAAAAAGGTATTCTTAAATTCGGGTCCATGGACCTCTTGGAGGTCCGTCGCTTGAGTACTGGAGGTCCATGTTAATATGATGGCGATAAATAGTGCGCTCTCATAAAGGGAATGTCCTGGCATGGCACCTGATTCCTTTGGGAATGCAGTGTGTTGGGCTAATATCGTAGTGTGGTATTAGCCACTCATTTCGTTTGGAAGGGTTCCGTAAAATATTTGGAATTTCACAAGGGGCTACGACTACAAAAATATTAAGAAACCCTGCTCTCGAACAGTTAAGTAGATTTGAAATAATAAATTTTGTTATAATATAATTCATTTAAGTCGTTTTATATTTTTACGTTATAACGGAGCCCACGCTGGCGAAGTCCGAGTCGCACTTGGCAGTTTCTGTTCGTAAGTTGGGAACAACACGAGCGGCGATATTTAACGTCGCTTCGACTTGATTTACGCAGCACTTATATTTGAGACTTAGCATATTTATTGTCGAATTTATTTCACGTAATGACTCTCCCGCGGGAGTGCTTCCTCCCTCCCCCCTCCACCCCCGCGGCGCTCCACCCCCCACCTCCCGCCGCCCGCCGCCCGCCGCCCCACACCTCACATGACTTGCACATCCTCTTACCACCCGCTAGATGGCTCGAGTGGCGAGTTTTAGGAAATTTAAGATCATTTTAGGATTTTTTATAACGGCACGGGCGTAAGTATTTAAATTTTTTCTACTCTATTTTTTCAGTATGTTATCTATCGGTGTGTAATAATGACATAATAAATATTTATTTTAGCTTCCTAGGAATCAAGAACATAAACTAAGATAAAATAGTTCGCCCATTTGTTTATTTCTATCTCCTCTACCTTTCTCTACAATGGCATACATTTAAAAAAGAAAACCCGGCCAAGTGTGAGTCAGTCTCGCACAAGAAGGGTTCCGTACCGTTGTACAAGATTTAACCCAAAAAATCACGTTTCTTGTATGGTTAATTTTGATTTTATTTTAGTATTTACTATTTAATTTTATAGAGGCAATTAATATACATGATCCGTGAACATTTTAACTGTCTACCTATTACGTTAGATGAGATACAGCCCGCTAACAGAAGAAAGAACGGACGGACGGACGCTTGCGACCTTCGCATACGGAACCCTAAAAACATTATGTTCAGAAGTGCCTTATTAGCATTCTTTTGAATCTGATGTTTTTACAGTCGGCGCTTTAACGAGGAGAAACCAAGTCAAAAACAGAAACCGACATGTGTAAAAAGAGAATTAAATGTATTGAAAAGAAATCGATAACATTTTATGCAATATTCAGTTCTCATTGTGGATTCTACTCGACGACCAAACCGAAAGACATTCAAAACCCGTTATTAAAATTCTACCATTGAATAAATTTATGAGGCTATCTCGCGCGTCTCCGTCGCACGCGCGCAGCTCCGGTGGCGCGGAGCGAGACGGCACACTGACGAGTTCATAAACTTGCTAATATGAAAGTATAAAATAACATGTACCCGGAGGATTTTAAATTGAAATTCTCGTTCAACGTGAACATTGAATTAAGTTGAGATTGGTCTAAGTATATAAGAGTATGTAAAGCGCACTTGTAGTGTATTTGTAAATCATAATTATAAGTGAAGTAATCATAAAAGTAAGTGGTTAATTATTTTGTGAATCGTAAAGTATGTATAGTTGTCCATGGCCACGTAAGTAAGGTTAATTTAAGCTTAAGACGTTGAACTTCGGGCTAAGATCTATGGTTTAGCGTCACTCCTAGTTGTAGCTATGATCATGACATGAAAGTCAGTTGGTCACCGTGGGAGTGTCATTATTTGGCAGCCAGCACGGTAATTCCATGCCAGCCAGGGTTAGTTTGTCTCATGAAAATATGGTGACCCGTTAGATATTGACAAATTCAATACGATAAGGGCAACATCTAACTTATGGCTTAACGTTACATTAGACTGAATAGGAAAGTTCTTCCAATGCCGCTTGGACCATGTTACATCTAATGCGATGGGAGCAACCCGGGCAGGCTCACCCTACCACAGTAAGTAGTGAAGGAGACTAAGGCTGAGATAAATAGTCGCAACTGAAACTAGGTTGATGTAAATGGTCGCAATACAAACTACGAGTAGGTTGATGTAAATAGTCGCAACTGAAACTAGGTTGATGTAAATGGTCGCAATACAAACTACGAGTAGGTTGATGTAAATAGTCGCAACTGAAACTAGGTTGATGTAAATGGTCGCAATACAAACTACGAGTAGGTTGATGTAAATAGTCGCAACTGAAACTAGGTTGATGTAAATGGTCGCAATACAAACTACGAGTAGGTTGATGTAAATAGTCGCAACTGAAACTAGGTTGATGTAAATGGTCGCAATACAAACTACGAGTAGGTTGATGTAAATAGTCGAAACTGAAACTAGGTCGAGGTAAGTAGTCGCAACTGAAACTAGGTTGATGTAAATGGTCGCAATACAAACTACGAGTAGGTTGATGTAAATAGTCGAAACTGAAACTAGGTCGAGGTAAGTAGTCGCAACTGAAACTAGGTTGATGTAAATGGTCGCAATACAAACTACGAGTAGGTTGATGTAAATAGTCGAAACTGAAACTAGGTCGAGGTAAGTAGTCGCAACTGAAACTAGGGCTGACCAAAAGTAATACTTACTGGGGTGTCAGAAGTGTCATTACGTCCATGCCAAATAGGTCAAAATGACGTTAGAAAGTTCTAATTTTGGGTAGTTTTAGTCCCAGTTTAGATGGTTTATGTCCAACTTAATATGAAAGAAACTTGCTTCACAAATGGCTTGTTCTTACGCAGGCAGGCAACTCTACCATACTCGCGTGTCGCCGCCCGACGCGCGCCGCCGCTCAACCGTCGTCGGTCGCAGTAAAAGTTGTTTGACTCGTTTGCACCGGGTTAGCTTTTACAAATGTGAAATGCGACCCTTTACTGGTTTTGATCGTTTTTTCATTTTAGTCGTTGCTCTTACATGCAACAATGTACAGGCTGAAATGATATGATAAAAAAATCTGACCACTTACAAAATAATTGGATTTAAAATATAAAAAAAACCTATATGTACCTATATAAACCTCAGTTCTATACGTGTTTTGGACGTTTCATGAAACACATTAAATCATAACGAAGTCCATAATAATGTCCGTGTTGTTGTTAAAATAAGTTTAGATAAATGGCTGTATTTTCTGTTCGCAATATAAATGAGCAGTAATCATGCAACCTCGATATGATCACTATATTCCTACAACAAGTACCGAGTACGAGTGCCAGTGCAGTAGTCGCGGCCATAGGTACTTATATCCCCACTTCTGCTAGATAGTATTGGAGGTAGGTATGGTATCACAGAATAACTAATACATAGTAATGGTATGTTCCGGTTAGTAAAAACTTAGTCGTATTCAGAGAGGAACTGTCAAAACTTGGCACGAGGATAGCACCGGATCAACCAGAGTTTTGAAATTTGCAAACATGTGTCTAAGAGCTGATACTTTAAGCCTAAACAAAAAACTTTAAGGCTTAAATTAAAAACAAGGTTTTAGAACGAGGAAAATAATTGAAGCATTATTTTTTGAAAACCTTGAGGCTTTCAACGTCAGTAATATAGGTTCACATGAAAATGTTTAAATAATTTTAACGTTTTTTACGCTTGTTTTATGAAGGTTTGATTTTAAGTTTATTTCCGTTACAATACATGTAATTTCATATCTTTTATTAATGATGCCTGCATTCACATTTCTAACGTTCATACCTCGATATTCTACATGAATAAACCATTTAGATCACATGCGTCGCTTGGAAATAGTTCGTAACGTTTTCTGGCACGGAGCCAATTACATGAACCGGTTGCAGGGACTTGCGTAAATTGAATATGAAGCAATATTTACTTTTTGCACCAAACGAGTGTACAGTCGTTTTTTTTATGAAAATACGATGCATGTTGAATCGACCGTAAAAATTATATGCACATAAATTTAATAGAAATTGTTTACTACTAACTAGCAAACCTATCATGTTAAATTTTACGTACCTAAGTATGTAAGTTTTGTTTTCGATGCAAGCATCATAAAGGTAAATCAGCCCTCAATTCTTCCATTGATTAATTTTGCTTGTTCCTTGCCAAGAATGTTGTCTTCGATGACAGGGCCTAATAGCTTATGGAGTCCGTAATACTGAAAAGGTAAGGACATGCCCTTTCTCACAATTCTGTCGCCTGTTACGGTATTCCGAAATTCCGTCTTTTTTTAGGTTTTTTTTTTGTTTATTTATTTGAAAATCGAGCAGCCTAAACTGATGTGTTCATGTCTGGGTTCACTGGTGCTTTGTTATTACGGTTACTTTAGTTTAGTGTTTTTTTATAATAATTCTTGCACGGTTTTACCACACAATTGGTTATTAACCGACTTCAAAAAAAGGAGGAGGTTATCAATTCGTCTGTATGTTTTTTTTTTGTTTTTTTTTATGTTTGTTACCTCATAACTTTTGCTTGGGTGAACCGATTTTGATGATTATTTTTTTAAATGATAGCTAGTGCTTTTCAAGTGGTCGCATTTTAATTTGGTTAAGTTTTGACAATGATTTCCATGAGAAAATCATAAAAGTCTTAAATTTGTATTAAGATGTGCGCGACAAATGGACGAATAACTCAATATAACGCCAACCGATTTCGGTGATTCTTTTTTTATTGGAAAGGACGTGTACTAATTAGTAAGTGTACTTCAGATTCACTAAAAATAAACAAATAAAATAAAAATTAACAAAAAAATAATCGACTTCAAAGAAAAAGCACTAAAAAGTAAAAAATAATTTCCATTTTTGTAGTTACGATTTTTGTTATTTTTTGAGTCGGTGTCAGCCAAGGTTAGGTTAGGTTAGGTTAGGTTAGGTTAGGTTCTCTTGATTGGCGCAGCGCGTGCCCGGCTGACGCCGACTCAAAAAATAACAGAAATCGTAACTACAAAAATGGAAATTATTTTTTACTTTTTAGTGCTTTTTCTTTGAAGTCGGTTATTTTTTTTGTTAATTTTTTTTTGTGGCGCATTATTAGCCAGAGACTTTTGTTGCTCCATTTATGTTGTATGGAAGGGCCTGTCCTTACGTAGTAATATATATGTCAATGTATGGAGTAGGCTTGTATAAATGACTACATAAACGTTACCCAGTCGTTATCTGTTGAAATGTTGGCACGAGCCACTTGCACGCTTGCATCAATTTCAACTGGAAAATATGCTTTTGCCTAATGGCTGAACGTAGCTTAGCTTTTTGGTTTAAATCAATCTTGACGTATTGTTAGGATAGGAATTAGGATAGGAAAACATTAGAACGTGGGCCGTAGCCCAATAATAATACTCTAAACTTATGGATATAAATATATTCGAGTAAAATGCTAAAAAAAATATAAACCGATGATGTATTACATTTCCCGATAAAAGCGATAATTTAAATATTTTTTTTTATTGTTTGAAAACAAAATTTCAATGAAGGAGCTTTTGGTACAGTTTCAAGATCAGTTTTGGTTTGGTTCAGAAAGGTACCAGCAGACACATTGAAAGCTTTATGTTCATTCGTTCAACGAGCCGCCTAGTCATCTGATCTAATGCTGCCTTTGACGCCGACACACATGAATTACGTTCGTCGGGACGGATCGTAATTCTGATTTTTTTATTTCAATTTAATGTCAAGGTTTTTTTATATTTTTTATATTATTATAAATATAAATTATAAAACCGTAATCTGTCAACACCAGTGCCCACATCTGTGTCAAATATGGAAGTGTTGGCTAAGCCATTCCCGCAAACAATTTTGTTCATCCAGTAAATGATGCGTACCTGTAAATGTAAAACTTTTTTTATAAATCAGTTTTCGGTGTATGTTTGATTATCTCAATTACTCGTATTCAACCCGTATATCTGATTTTCTGATGCGTTTAATTCACCGTTTCAACACTTACAATGGCAATAACAAAACATTGCATTATGATGTATTCATAAATTACAAAATTCGAAATCTACTATTTGAACACATTATTTTGAAGTAAGTAAAGTAAATTAGTTGTCACCCATTTAAAAGGCTTTCTTGTACCCAAGTTACTCAAACTTAGTCAAGATACTAAAAAAAAATAGGGACAAGTGTATGTTAACAAGAGCAGAAAAGTTAGTTTCACTGACTATTCATGTTCATTTCATGTTCAGTCATGGTGACAAAAAAAAAAACCGGTGACTTCGGGTAGGCATATATTTTTAGGTAGTTTTTTAAGTTGCTAAATATTCATCGAGCCATTTCAAGGTTATCCATTTGTGACCGGACAACGTGTATTTATAATATAAAACAATATAATAACAATAAGAGCAATCAACATAATTGCTGATATTTAAACCTTTCAAATAATGATAGGCAGAACGATCAGCCCTGTACCACAAATTACTCAATAGTGGAGCTATGCTGCGAACATTACATTGTGTTAATAGTGCTTTGTTAAATCTTTATTTTACGGTTGAAGGGTCCACTTCGCCTGCCTAATGCTTGGGTTCAACAGTTTTCTATTTCTCACTCTTCCGCAGTTGGACGCTACGGGACTATTACAAATTCTTACATAATATATTATTTAAGTCTTCTTATAGTTTATTTTAGTAAAGAACAAATTATGCAGCTTGCAATAAAACTTCTACTAACTTATACAAACTGGCAAGAAGCTGGTAATAACTTGGTTAACTTAAGTAAATATAATTTTTCGTACTTAGCAGGTACGTCGCTTATTTCAAGGAATGTGATATAATCGGCCGTGAAGTTGTACAAAAAGTTTATTTACTTACATAAGTCAATCTAGGACTCACTCTAGCGTCTGAAGCCAAATACGAATTTGGTCATGATGGAAATATGTTTGAATGTTCAATCTTTGCAGTCAATGTCCGCAACGCAGATGAAGCGTTAAATAATTGTATGTAGTTATAATCTTAAACACAGTGTTAGCAGGAGGTATTGATTACAGGAGAAGGGTCTGTAGGAGAATTCCAAATTTTGTGTATACAGCAGGTGGCGAAATTGGTAGACGCAATACCCGCGAATGGTATGTTTTGCTGGTTCAGCTCCAGCCTTGCATTCGTAAAGTATTTCTATTTACTGGGCTCTTTCTTTAATTAATGTGTCCTTACTTCACGCTCGATTATACATACATACATGTCCCACAACTCGGTTAACTGTTTATGAAAACTGAAACGTAGTCGGAGAACCGCGGAAGGACGTCGCTTCAAAAACGTCCTCAAAGTATCTTCGGAAAACGTTCCGGGGATAAATGGCAGCGGCAGGGCGGGGGTGTGAGGCGGAGGAGGGGCCGGCGGGGGTGGAATTGATCGTGCAATTGGAGTTGTTCGCTGGGCCGATTACTATCGCTTCTTAATTACCAACGGGCACGCGAGCCCGCTCGCTCTCCGGCCCGGGCCGCGGCGCGCGGCGTGGCGGCGGCGCGGCGCGTTGCTTCCTGTCTAGATCCCACGCCTAGATATACCTTGATTAGTTGTGTCGGTGCAGATCACGACTCGATCGATTCTGACAACTTGCCGATGTCATTGGGGAGTTTATTTTTAATTCCATGCAAAATCTACTTGGTGATATCTAACTCAATTATTAGTCAACACGAAATGACTGGACATAAAAGTGACTCTACCTGCCGTTGACCTAATTATGGGTTTGTATAATATATAGAGTGTTGCAACGGCCACTCTAGCGTAATCTCCACATTTTTACAAGACAAGAAAGTATTTTTTCTACTTAAGTTGGGCCCGTAAGCATCAGAAAATTACGCTCCACATACAAACGTAGTTTACTAATCATTTGAAAACCATTGTTCCAATTTACTTGATATTTGGGATTAAATATCAAGTAACAAATATCTATGTTTGCACGTGTTTGATTTCTCGAAAAATGTATCCTGTGTCCACACAACACAGAAAAAAAATGTGTATGAAGATTTTATTTTGCCTGTTATTTGACTTGCCTTAGATTTTAAGCAAATCAAAAACGTGCAGACACAGATATTTATTATTGAATATTAGATACCAAATATAAAGCAAATTTGTGTTTGAAATGTGTGTTTTTAAAAAAAAAATTGTTTTTCAAATTATTAGTAAACTACGTTTGTATGGGGAACATAGCTTACGGGCCATTCTTAAGTATCGTGTGTGCGACCATTAGATTCGTTTTACACTAAATTAATGAATTACTTTGTATGGAAAGTCTTAATTTTTATTTAGGGGATATTCAGAAAAAAGTTAATGAACTTTTTTGTTCATTTCAATCCCAATAATAATTATCAAATTGTATGTAGTAACCGTTCAACAAGGGTAGCTTTTTGTTACGTTGTATTTATTGCCAAGGAAAGCTACTCGTACAAAGGTGCGATGACGTCTCAAGAGCGTCCGCGCCGGCCGGAAGGTTGAGCCGGACTTGTGACGTGCTGCGGCCGCCACGTAGCGCGCCGCACGCACGTCGCCGCGTCGGTCGCGGGCCACGCCGCAGGTGACCGCCGCGCCGGCCGCCGCACACTGGCGCACGCACACCGACGCCGACGTCGCCCGGAGGTGTCGGCTCGGCGGCGACACACTGTCTGGCGGAGGCGGCAGGCGGAGGCGGCGGCGCGGCGGCGGCCCGGACGTGTCGCGGAACCTAAGCGAGATATTTCCACCGCACGCGAGTGTCATCGCAATCCTACGCGCACGTAAATGCGGAATGCTCGGGTGCGTTCACACGACCGACATTCGCCCGCTTATACATGACGTTCGATCACTTTACATCATTCCCATTTGAGTGCTGGTTATCGTTGCTTTTTAGGGTTCCGTACCCAAAGGGTGCCAACGGAACCCTATTACTAAGCGTCCGCTGTCCGTCCGTCCGTCCGTCTGTCACAGGGCTGTATCTCATGATCCGTAATAGGTAGGCAGCTGAAATTTTCACAGAGTATGTATTTGTTTTGCCGCTATAACAAAAAATGGTAGGTAAAATTATAGAATAATAAAAATTCAAGGGGGGGCATATAAAAAACGTGATTTTTTTGTGTTAAATCTTGTACTATGGTACAGAACCCTTCGTGTGCGAGTCCGACTCGCACTTGGCCGGTATTTTTTCTGCAACTAAGGGTAGTGTATACCCCATGCGTTCCGGTAGATCACTCCGGACAAGGTCCAAGGGACATTATGCATACGAAACTTGGTACAGCTCCGTTGGTAGTGAATCGTGGCAGCTCTCGCTAGACTTTACATCTGCTCATGAAATCGAAAGCGAGAAGTTCCCGTGTTCGCTTCTGTCAAAGTCTATGTAGAAGAAAATATGCCTACTTTCTTTCATAGAGTTTGAAAGAAACGAACACGAGAACTTCTACTGCTCGCTTTCGTGAGTAGACTCTGCAAGTATTAGAAATAAGTGTCTCAAAGGATTCTGAGGATAGTTAGAGTAATCATAAATCTGTGCACAGCTGCTGCGGAGGTATGCCCACAAAGTGTACCTTCCTACTTAAATGATATCTCACTCCGGTCAAGTGAGGCCATGATTAGATAAAAATGTTTCTGAAATTCAGACACGGCACTCGTCAGTCAGTCAGCGTGTTTGCGTCTACTGCTGGACATACGCCTCTCAAATTTTTCTCCAGTCCTCCCGGCTCTCAGCGGTACGGAAACACTGCTTTCCGCCGACGCAATTGATGTCGTCGTCCCACCTGGCCGCCAGTGTAGGACACGGTTACTCCACCAATCATCGTCTCTTGGGCTGACGTAACCAGCCCATTGCCATTTGAGCTTAGCCACCCGGTTTCCAATATCGACTACTTTGGTACGTCGGCGGATTGCCTCGTTACGCACTATATCCCGTAGCGATATTCCCAGCATGGCTCGCTCCATTGATCGCTGGGAAACTTTCAACCTTTGGACAACGGCGACCGTCAGAGTCGGCACTGTGTGATGTGAATGTGTCAATAATGCATCAGAGTCGATATGTGCGCCGCCATCGCTTCTTCCGCCGTACGAAGCTGCACAAACGTCTCGTCCCTGCCGTCTCCGCCGCTGCCGCAAGCCGAGGTATGTATAGTACGAGTATGCATTTATTTTGCCGCTACAACAACAAACAAGTAAAATAATATTTTAAAAAAATTAAAGGGGAAACAAAAAACGTGATTTTTTGTGTAAAATCTTGTACGATGGTACGGAACTCTTCGTGTGCGAGTCCGACTCGCACTTGGCCTGTTTTTTATCTATGATCCACATGAAAGTCTCTGCTGCTACCTTTACCCTTCTGTGGGAAATACCGTAATGGATGATCGTGCGTGATATAAAAACGTGCAAATGCATCAATTTAAAAGGCT
Source organism: Incurvaria masculella (assembly GCA_946894095.1). Lineage (NCBI taxonomy): Eukaryota > Metazoa > Arthropoda > Insecta > Lepidoptera > Incurvariidae > Incurvaria > Incurvaria masculella. Next base: position 12,773,319 of record OX335647.2, read on the forward strand.
TCCTAGCTTTCGTTCAAATAATAATATTACGGTCTTTAAGCTTCACTAAAATCGAAAACCTAAAACATAACCTGATTGTGCTCACTCATCAGACAAATAAATAAATATTACCGATACCATAAAATATGACCGAGCAGTCAAACCATTACGATATTGAGAAACAGATCAAAAGAACACAAAAGCGGAGTGAACAAAATATCTTTACAAATCAGATTTAAAAACACAATAACAATAAAACTCGTTTAGTAGAAAACAAAACGATTGTTTTACGATCGTGCCGTGGTGGAGCAAACAACAAAAGATCCTTTGGTTCCCTTTGGGCTGATGTATACGTGTAGGATTAAATTGTTCTCGTGCTGGCTATATGTATGTGTCGCGAGCGTGTAGTGGTACAGGGTCAGCGTCTACTCTCACATTTCTTACCAAGTTCGAAGTAAAAGTGGGAATAGTTAATGAAATACGCTTCATGTTAAAGCATATTCGTTATTCAGTACTTTATTAGGGTTCCGTACCCAAAGGGTGAAAACGGAACCCTATTACTAAGCCTCCGCTGTCCGTCCGTCCGTCCGTCCGTCCGTCTGTCCGTCTGTCACAGTGCTGTATCTTAGTAACCGTAACAGGTAGACAGCTGAAATTTTCACAGAGTGTGTATTTATTTTGCCGCTATAACAGCAAATAGGTAAGATTAAAAAATAATAATAAAAATTAAAGGGGGCTCCCATACAAAAAACGTGATTTTTTTGTTTTTTTTTTTCTACGATGGTACGGAATTTTGTTATCATGTGCAGGGAAGATACACTACGACCCTCAAAGTTATTGTAATATGCTATTGAATTCTTAAATTCGACAAAAATAACTTCGCAGAGTATGGCGCTGAAAACCTTCATGATTTAACCAAGTAAGTTCTATTTGGGAAATGCACATTTTAACACAAACGTAAACACATAAATATTAGTTGTCAGGTGTGGTAAATTTAGTTTCGCCGACATTCGGAACAAATAAAGATTCGGCCCGTTTTGTGTAAGAGTTAGCCAAAATTAAGCTAGAGAACGACGACCCGATGGCGAGCTTTGATGTAGAATCCGTGTTCACAACGTTACTTTGTCTGATGCCTTGGATGTTATTGCTAGAAAACAGTTTAAAAATTATATTCCGGCCGAGCACACCAAGCTGATCGAACATTGTTTACGACAAAATTACTTTTTGTGGCAGGGAAATAACTATATTGAGCGCGACGGGGTAGCCATTGGATTTCCAGTTGCAACAGTGGTTGCCAATATCTTCATGGAGGACTTCGAGGAACAGGCGCGAATACAGCGGAACATTCTCCAAGCATGGTTTCGCTATGTTGATGACATATTCGCCGTTTTGAAAAATGGGCGAATTTGTCTAGATACTTCAACACCTCAAAAGCGTAGTTCACTAGAGAAACAGACGAAAAAGTTGCCATTTTTTGAACGTGTACGAAAATCTGACGGCACACTGGGTCCCACTGTATATGGGAAACCGACGCATAAAACAGATCTCACCATCTCCCAGCACAACCGAGATCAGTGGAAAATTCTTTAGTGAACCGAGCACACAAGATCTGTGATGAAGAGCATGTACAAGAGGAGCTATCACATGTGAGATAAGAATACAAATTTATATTCAGGACAGCGGTAATCTAGGGAACCGAACCAGGAAATTAGATATGGTGCATCGCGGCAAAATTCACGAATATTAACCTTACGTTAGAGAAGGTACAGACTGGTTCGGTAAACTTCTATGAAAGATAGATATCAATACTTATTTCGAACCCATGCCTAAGATACAGTCTATGCTAGGTTCAGCAAAGGATGGGTATTTCCCTCTAGTCCCCAGGTGTGTACAAGATACCGTGCAGCTGCGGTAAGAGTTACGTAGGACAAACAAAGCGGATCAGACAGACAAGGGTCTCGGAACATATCTAGGCTGTGAAAAACAACGAGCGGCATAAGTAAACAATATGTGAACATGTTCTTGACAGTGAGAGCAATCACTGGATTCTTTGGGACCAGATTAAAACATTAGCGATAGAATAATACGATATTCCGCGTCTGGTCCATGAATCGATTGATATATCAAGACATGCAAACTTGACCCCACCGAGACCACACAATGAAGCTGCCATCAGCCTGGACTCCGCTATACTGGCGCATCAAAAAAGTCAACATATAAGAACACCAGCTGTGGAGACTGACTTCGTTAGTTAACGTGTACGCATTGCAGCCATATTTTTCTATGGTGATACAAGCTTCGCCGCCGACGGCCGTCCGTTGACGTTTGACGGGCCGCGCTGTTGAACGTTGCTCCAGGACGGCAACAGTCCTGAAGGAACCCGCGACGCAGCAGTCAAAATATGAAATCCGATTTGCAAATTTGTGCAGCGACGGTGTAAACTTAAAAACTAATAAGAACTTATTTAACACGCTTTTATTAGCTTGGGTTGTATCTATGTAACGGAATCTTTGAACTTAATTTTCACCAGTTTCCAGAAGTCTGATTAATTTGAAACTTTGCATACGTATCAAGGACCGATGACAATGCAATAATTTCATAACAGTTTCCCATTATCCTTATTAGGACCGCTAGGATTAATCAATTCTTTTTTTAACACGCTTTTATTAGCTTGGGTTGCATGTATCTATGTATGTAATGGAATCTTTGAGATTAATTTTCACCAGTTTCCAGAAGTCTGATTAATTTGAAACTTTGCATTCTCAGCCTCAGTGGCCCAGTGGCGCGACACTTCGGCGATCGCTCTCCGAAGTTAAGCAACGCTGGGTCCGGTCTGGTCTTGGATGGGTGACCATTAGACCGTTGAGAGAGGCTGGCCGTGGTTCGGATTCCACGTTAAACTGTAGGTCCCCTTCCTTACTTACTAAGTGGTAGGGTTAATCCCGCCCGGGTTGGTACCATCGCATTGAATGAACGATGGTCGAAGCGGCAATGAAAATTGTCCGTGTTTTCCATCCAGTTCAATGTAGCCGAGCAATATAAGGAAGGTCCTGGCATGGCACCTAGTTCCCATGTGGTATGTTGGGCTAATACCATGACAGAAGGTGTGGTATTAGCCATCATGTCCAGTCACATAAAAAAAAAAAACGTATCAAGGACCGATGACAATGCAATAATTTCATAACAGTTTCCCATTATCCTTATAAGGACCGCCAGGATTAATAAATTCTTTTATAGATCCTCTGTAGTGGAGTAAAAGAGACAGAGCTAGCGCGAGATCTGCGCATGCCCGCACTTTCGGACTTACTCTTTCGCTCGGGCACTTGGTACTATGGAGTGTAGAGACTCTGTACACTCCATACTTGGTACAGTACAACGGAGGCAAAATTGTTTTCAGGATAATTGCGTTCTCACCTTGTTCATTCTTTATGCAGAGCTGAACCCTACAAAATGCGAAGCAATATTCTCGAAATTAACCGCCGATAGGACAACAGAAATCAAAAGCCTTTTGGAAAAAATTACACCGGGAATCAAAACTCTAACTGAAGAGAACAGATTCTTCCTGGGCGCCCCGTTGACGGAACAATCCACAACAACGCTTTTAGAAAATAAAACCAATATGTTGGAGATATTCACAAATCGCCTTCGTGCTATCCAACCTCATGTCGGCTTACATCTCCTTAAATTTTGTTTTGGTATCCCACGATTCACATACTTTATGCGCTGTTGCCCTTTATGGCGCAATACAGAAGCACTAACTAAAATAGACGCTATTGTCAAAAAAGGCCTGTCCCAAATAACGAACATTCAATTAGAAGGAAATGCTTGGATACAAGCCTCTCTTCCCATAGGCTTCGGCGGAGTTGGCATACGATGCACAAAAGATGTTGCACTTCCAGCATTTTTGAGTTCCGTCCACAGCAGTTTACCACTCGTGGGTAGTATTCTTTCACCATGATCTGTGATTTCGAGGTGGACTGCTTGAACAGGGCTATCGAAGGTTGGAAATCCAGGTGCCCAGAAGAACCTATTCCAATCCGTCTTAAACTCCAAAAAGCCTGGGATTTGCCGATTATAAAATCTATACACTCTTCCCTCTTGATGAATAGTGCTGACATTGACAAAGCTCGCATTCTAGCATCATCAGTCGCCGAATCCGGGGCGGGGGGCCTATCCATCACCAAGCCTAGGCACTCTGCTTGACAGTAACACTCTCAGAATTTCAATAGGCCTTCGAGTCGGTGCTAGATTGTGCCATCCTCATACGTGCGTCTGTGGTACCAACGTTACCGAATGGGGCCACCACGGTTTATCATGCCAAAGGAGCGCTGGTCGTTTATCCCGCCATTACAATATAAATAACATTATAAAAAGAGCACTGGTGACAGCAAACTACCCCAGCATCACCGAGCCCCCAGGAATCAGTCGCTCGGATGGTAAACGCCCGGACGGGGTGACCTTAGTGCCGTGGGCAAGTGGAAAGGCATTAATATGGGACGCCACCTGTGTAGATACTCTGGCGCCGTCCTACATTCAGGCCACTTCTCGCGCGGCCGGAGCGGCAGCTGAGAGGGCAGCAGCAAATAATCATAAAAAATACAGCTGCGTGGCGAGTTCTTTTGAGTTTTTAGCTTTCGCCGCCGAGACACTCGGTTCATGGTCACCAGAAGCGATAACTTTTGCTTCAACGTTAGGCAAACTTTTAAATGAAAGTTCTGGTGATCCCAGGTCCGGGGCACATTTTGTCCGGCGAATAAGCCTCGAAATCCAAAGAGGCAACACCGCCAGTATTCTAGGTACAGCTGGAGCTCCGGCTCTTTTAGAAGAAGTTTTTTATCTTTAAGTCTAAATTAAATATGTATTTTATTAACATTAGTTCCTACCTATCTAATAAAGAGATTGTACAACCGAACATAAATTTTTAATCTATTTATTTTACGGGACAAAATTTGGTAAACACCAATGCTTTGAAATTACAGTCGATAAGGAAGGAATTTAATACGATCAAAAAATTTGTAATTATAAAGTCTTATTGATTGGAGTAAAAATAATGCATATGAATTCGAAAAATCGAACTAAAATATGAAAAATAAATAATAGTTTAAAAAAACTAAAAAAACACGCTTTTATAGCTAACCGAACTAAAAAATAGAAAATAATTTTTAATTTTAAAGAGTTTATATTACAGTAGTAGAAGATCGAACAATCAATCAGAATTTATCACCTCAAGATAAAATTATAATAAAGTTTCAGTTATTAACAAAATAATTCAATTCAGAGTAAAAAGCGTGGGGTGCATTTTACTACTTTTCATAACTCTCCTCTGATAGACAGTTGCAAATAGAATGATTGTTACATTTACTTTATCAAGCACCCCACGCTTTTTACTCTGAATTGAATTATTTTGTTAATAACTTAAACTTTATTATAATTTTATCTTGAGGTGATAAATTCTGATTGATTGTTCGATCTTCTACTACTGTAATATAAACTCTTTAAAATTAAAAATTATTTTCTATTTTTTAGTTCGGTTAGCTATAAAAGCGTGTTTTTTTAGTTTTTTTAAACTATTATTTAAATAATAATTTATGTTTAATAAACGGGACACACCTAGTAGATAGCAAATAACAGTACCCACTCATGATTTACCGGATCCCCTGACTAAGGAATTATTGTTATTAAAATAAATCAGCACTTGTTGAAAACCAGGCTTAGTGTAGTGTAAGTAAATTGAATAAATAAACGAAATGAAATCAGCCAACACAATCCATTATACTAAATTCCTGTGTTGTTATGGTCACCAATATGCTTCATTTGACGGAATAGTGAAGGTTTAAACCATCAATATGAGATCAAACACAGTATTCGTATATAGCTATCAACCCGATCTCTCAGCAAAGTAAGTAAAAGAGATTCGCAGTTTTATGCATATATGTTTCTAGTCCGCCGTCCGAATTTTAATGTCAACAAGTAATGTTAACGAGGCCACCTAAATAGTTGCACGCTACACCAATGTATGTTGCGGAGGATTGATTTGAAGACATTCTTTATAAAACTTTTTTAAAAACTAAAACCAAAGGGATACGTTTAGTCTACGTATTGTTTTAAAACATTTTGCACCGCAGAATTGAATACTCTGCCTACCCCAAAATTTAGGGATGGGAGACACATATGGGGGAGGTCATATCAACTTACAAAAATATTCACATTTTAAGTCTCCTGCAAAGGTATTGACATGTTTGCGCACAGAGTCGGCACACTCAAAGAGAATATACAGAGAGAGGTGCCTCCCCCCCCGCCGCCCGCCGCCGCTCGGCCCGGCCGGGCGGCCCCGGCGCTGGGAGGGCGGGCGGCGCGGCGCCGGGCGGGTTGGGCGGATTTATGGGCTCCGGGGAATCTCATTAGGCCCCTTCATACGGAGGGAGGGCGGGGAACATTTTACGTTTATTTTGGGGGCAACTTTAATACAATCAGTCTTTATCGTATGCATACGTGAACGTAAAATTTAGGGATATCCGAATTTCATAATTTTCTTGTTCTTAAGATTGTTATGATTGTATAGTTAATTTCCTAAAAAGAGCTAATTTTTTTATTCGATCGTGTATTTTCGGGTTTTGCTGGTTTTGGTATAATACATGTTATGGAAAATAAAAGTGTATGTTTCGATGTTTTTTGCACGAACATACCTTACGTCTGAAGATTGGGAAGATTTGGTAGATAATTCAGTGTGGAGTATGGAGCGAGCGAAGGCTTGGGCAGCCCCAGTAAATAATATATGGTAGCATATATTCACGTAGAAAGTTATATATGACGAAAGGACCTATAAATCTACTTTACAATCATATGAGCAGCGTTGCCTAATTTATAACGCATCCAAAAAGGAGAAGCTACTGCGGAGTTGCAAAAAAGTTATATTTTTGTTCGAACCGCTTTTGTTTCGCGATGCAGAACAATGCACGTGGAAAATGCCGAAAGCGAACGAGAGCGCCGCAAAAAGGATTGCATAATAAAAAATATAAGTGACTCCGCTCGGACACAATGAGCCCACAGACGGAATAAATAAGTTTTTGGTTGCTTGGACTCACAATAAAAGCTTACGGTGCGCTTCAATTATGGTTTGATTACAAAAATATTCATAGTTGGTGATAAATCTAAAACATGGTTATAAATGCTGGTAGCCCCGAGTAAGTATGATTCAGATTCAGATATTTTATTTATCATGAAGAAAATACATGTTAACTATCACATTATTGTTTTTCACATCTTTTCATTTATTTAAAATTTTTGGTAGTTGAACTACCCTAAGTTACGTCACAAAGATCCGCGGATTCGATCAACCCAGTAAAGAAGAACCCGCAAAGAAACTTCACGGGTTTACATAACATATTATTCCGTCCACAATTATGATACTAGATCTAGATGATGTATGTATTATTGTATGTATGTAATATTGTATGTATGGTATTAGCATTTAGAAGGAGAGGGTCGATGTTGTGTCTTTTTAGGGTTCCGTACTCAAAGGGTGTCAAAGGAACCCTATAACTAAGCCTCCGCTGTCCGTCAGTCCGTCCTTCCATCCGTCTGTCACAGGGCTGTATCTCATGAACCGTTATAGGTAGGCAGATGAAATTTTTACAGAGTGTTAATTTATTTACACAGGACTAGGAGCACGCATGTAGGAGCATAAGTGTAAAGCCGTAAATTGTTCGTTTAATCCTGTGTCTGTATGTTGAGCATCACCCCGTATTTTATGATTATCATCAAATTATAAAATAATTATCTTATAAATTGTACGTCACATTATTCAAACCAATTTTCTTTAAAAGTATTTAATTTTGTTATTATTTTGAAATGTACTATTGAAACGATTGTTTTTAACCGACTTCTAAAATATTATAAACATAATATTTTAGAAGTCGGTTTCGAACATGCAGAATGCCGATAACATCTATTGTTATTTGTAAATTGTTTACAAATGTATTAATAAATAAGTATTTACATTAAAGTTACAATTTTATTTAGATGTATCTATTTAATTGGCGAAGGTCTCCGTTTCAAGACTGGGCATAAATCCTATGTATGTCCAGCTGTTTCAGTGAGTTCGAGATCGGGAGTGAGTTAACCTAAAAATAGCTAAGAAATATAACATAATTTAAATAACGGAACCGTTATTTATACTTCCAAGGTATTTACGGGACGGACCAGATTTTTACCTAACTGTAATAATTTTCAAGAAGTGTGGAAACATTAACTATTTAAAAAAGTGAGTTGATATTTAGTGACCAATTCGAACTCACTCTTAACCTGAATGGACCCCCTGATCGTATTTCTCAACCGAATCGCGTGAAATTTTGTAACTAGATGCGATATTTACCTATAATGTTTTAGTCGAGCCAGTTTTTTAACTTCCCAATGTTCAAAAAGACAGACTAGCAAGGTCTACAGCGCAGGGAGTCACTGTCAGTGAGCGTCAGCACAGTCAGTCAGCGTGTTTGCGTCCACTGCATGCACTGGACATACGCCTTTCCAATTTTTCTCCAGTCCTCCCGGCCCTCAGCGGTACGGAACCACTGCTTTCCGCCGACGCACTTGATGTCGTCTTCCCACCTGGCGGGTGGTAGAGCCACTAGTTAATTTGTGTCCGTAGTTTATACCATCCTGTGAAAGCAGTTTATTTATATACCATAGTCCTGTAATGATCTAAATATGATCCTTTCTGTCTGGTTGGGAAGTAAGCAGTTTTCATTTGGCGGTAATCCCGCTTTTGTAACCATTGTTTCAAGGATATTTAATTATATGATTATTTATGCCTGTATGAATGGGGTAATTTGTTTAAATATTTCGTGTTGTTGTGTTTATCAATAAGAATACAATTATAATCAAACAACTTAATTATTTATAGAAGGGTTCCGTACAATCGTACAAGATTTAACAAAAAAAAAATCGTTTTTTGTATGACCCCGTTTATTTTTTATTATTTTTGAATTTTACCTATTTGTAGTTATAGCGGCAAAATAAATACGCACACTGTAAAAATTTCAGCTGCCCTCCTACAGCTGAGATACAGCCCTGTGACGGACGGACGGACGGACGGACGGACGGACGGACGGACGGACGGACGGACGGACGGACGGACGGACGGACGGACGGACGGACAGCGGAGGCTTAGTAATAGGGTTCCGTTTTCACCCCTTGGGAACGGAACCCTAAAAAGAAGTTACAAGGATGTTACATAATGAAATAGCCAAATGTTAAGTGTTCCTCTCGAAACTCGGAACCCTAAAATAAATGTTACTTTTTATTTTAAAAGGTTTTATTTCTTGAAGATTTTTTATGCATGATTCTAATGTCGTGCAAGAATTGCTGTTATGTTATGAATATATGCGACTGGCATGGAATTCTTGTTCTTTGTTTAACTTATTGTTGACTCAGCTGCTTTAGTTGCAGAGATATACTGGTTGGGTGGGGTTTAGTACCTGGCTTTACAAATACACATCACACTTCCTGGAATGTGGTTTCAAGTGGAAACATTCTATTCGTAAGAATACATTAGACGATACCAATGTATACCGATATTAGTGCATATAACATATACATAAAATGAACATATGGAAGATAAGAAAAATATATCTGTTATACCTATTTGATAGGTACTTAAAATAAATAAAAAGAAATGTTTTGTATCCTTATTGACACTCTCTTCAGGTCTGGAAGTCATATCCGCTTTGCTATTTTTAGATAATATCTCAAGTGGCACTCACTCGTTCGCTACAAAACTCTTGCGCAGTCTTCCCGAGTGTTCCCGAGGGATCCCGAAAGTTCCCGATCTCGGGTACCAGGCGCGCAGCAGACGCCAGCAGGTTTGTCGTTCGATCGAGGGGCTAGAGCGGGACGGAGTCACACAAGTGACGAAGACAGCACACGGGATAGATAGAGGAACAAGTTTATGGGAACAAGTGAGGTTGGTGTCGGCCGAGTGGATTGTAACCGGTTGCCAAGGTTACGGGGACTGGCGCAGCGGGGATGAAGAGTGCTCGCGGGATGGAATGGAGCCAGAATTCTCTCAGCGCATATAAAGGATGAATATGCAATTGCATTTACGGTATTTGCATCCCTTGCACGAGTATTATCGTCACTGTCAGTGCTTCATAGCACATGCTGAATACAATTTTCTAATCGAATGGTACCTACCTTCACATACTTTTTTGCATACAAATGCAAATTTCAAAACGATTTTACAGCTTTATACCTTTATTTAATAAAATACAAGTTGTATATTAATTTTAATAATACTTCGCTTTTTGCTATCGGAGAGCCATGATAATACGATTTGAAAAATAATTCTGAACTCACAATGTAATGTTTTAAAATATACTTAGTTTTAAAAGTACTTTTAATACAAAAAAAGATGATTAAAGATAATTATAAGCCGGTGATATAATGGGGACTAACCTCGAAGAGCATAGAAGTTTTATATGATTAAGTTATGAATATTTCAGTAAACATAGGTTTAAATAATATTTTTTATTTTAAGTTTAAGGTGTACGCTATAATCAAACAATTGTATGCCTAAGTTCTATATCTACTAAATTCCGAAAAAGTACCAACAGACATACCTACATAATTACAATAATTCAATTCTAAATTTCTACATTTTTTACCACTTTTGTGAGGCATTAAGTCGTGCATTCCAATAATTCGTTCACCCGTGGACTGAATTATTAAAACATGAAAAAAGTGGTCAGGCTCGCAGCCAGGTAATAAAATTAATAACCTGTAATAAGTCTATTTACCATTGTGTGTTTGTAAATGTACATCATTTTATAATGCAACGACTAAGGGCCGAGTGCACGAAAGGACAAAAAATCAAAATCAACGTCAAAGTATGATTAAACACGTCACTTCGTGTGGACAGTATGTTCGTGTTTGAACATTGATTAACTCAGCCGTCTCTTCGTGCAACCGGGGCTAAGTCGAGCCTTAATGTTTTATCATAAGGTGGGCCTTCTCGCTGAACTCCCCATAATATATTAATATCGATGGTACAGTCGAATTGAGAACCTCCTCCTTTTTTGAAGTCTGTTAAAAGCAATCCAAAACGAAATAGACCAGCGCAAAAACTTTGCTATAGAAATATATATTTCATAAATATATAATAATAAGTATTATTCGGTCAGTGTAGATAGCTTTTTGTCATTTTAGTAACATAAAAATGAAAGCATAGGTATTATGTTGTTACGTGTATCGAGTGATGAGCGAGCAGCGGCCGCAAGCACCCGTGGCTGGAGGGACTCAGCTTCTATTCTTGACGCACAAGTGCGGACTATTTTTATTAAGGTGGGTCCGTAAGCATCAGAAAATTACGCTCCCAATACAAACGCAGTTTATTAATAATTTGAAAACCACTGTTTCAATTTGCTTGATATCTGGGAATATAATATTAAGCAACAAATATCTATGTCTGCACGTGTTTGTCTTTTGGAAATATGTCTCCTGTGTCACACAGCAGAGAAAATAAAATTTGTATGAAGATTTTATTTTAGCTGTTATTTGATTTGCTTTAGATTTTTCAGCAAAACAAAAACGTGCAGACACAGATATTTACTATCGAATATTAGATACCAAATATCAAGCAAATGTCTGTATTATGTCTGTACTACGTCTGTATGGGAAACATAGCTCGCGGGCCGTTCTTAAGGCTCCATATGACGCTAATCTCCAATATTTTGGTATTATTTTTATTTTATCTCAGCGTCAGTTAAGAATAAACACCCCTAGAAAAATGATCACAATCATAGGTGATCACAATCATAGGCATCAGTTTCACAATATGTCACATGACGGGTTTAATTATTATATACGCACACAACCTGGCAACTTTGAAATCTTATATCTGTCAATTGTTTTTGGCTTCTAAATTTAAAAAAAATCGTTCGGGAAGGGCGGTGTGTTTGGCTAATATCACGGTACAAGCATGGAGGTGAGAAGCAGATACGATCTCCGGGGCCGCATGCCATACCATATAGTGTAGGGCCGCCGTGTTGATTTGATATATTTAATTAATTAGAACTATTTTATATCTTGTACACTATGCCTGTGTTGTGTTTACATCACATGAAAATATCTTGTTAAATAATTCAGTTTTTTTGTGGAACTGGATACACAGAGAACTCTGGGCACGTACTGTAACGATATGCGCCCAAACCACCGCATGGCAACTAGGTATCATGCCAGGACTGGATGCATAGAACTGTATGGAAATCACGGATACTTTTCATTGCCTTTCCGACCAGCGGTCTTGAATTGAACGTGAAAAGGGAAACCCGACGGATGTGTTTCCTAAACACTCGATTAAAGCTATTATTTTAGTTCTGTTCATTTCCATAATGTATAAATGAATAAAAAAATATATTACTCATTAATACGTATCGATATTTTTGTGAAACGGCTCAACGGCTCATATTTGTATTGTATTCAAATAAATCGATCTATACATTAACAGTCGTATTCAGAGAGCACCTGTCAAAACTTAGTACAAGATTAGTACCAGACTAACCATACAAAAACCTGTTTATTCCGACCTTTACAGAGGCGCAATTATAAAGCAATTTTTTTTACAGAATACTAACATTTGTCATCTTTCTTTGCTACTTGAATATGACTGCAAATTCTACGAAATTACAATACAAAACAACTAAAAAAAAACAGAGCATGCAGAAAGGTCAAATAGACGGGCCAAAAACTATCGTATTATTTCGGCAATTTATGACGAGACCAGAAAGCGAAGTTTCTTTTATGTGACTGGAAATGGATAGCTAATACCACACCCTTAGCCCTAACGTGCCACATTCCCGAAGGAACTAGGTGCCATGCCAGGACCTTCCCTTTATGAGCACAGCTACATTGAACTGGACGGAAAATCCCAATCCTCTTACGGTCATATTCAGAATGGGCGGACTAACTTTAATACGCGTATTAAGGTCGGACTAAACCGGTTATTATATGCTTAGCCAGGTGCTAATCTCGTACTAAGTTTTGAAAGGTTCACTCTGAATACGACTGTTAGTGTGTTAATCTGGATCGAGAACTAAAATTGATAGATATAAAATATACTGAAGAAAAATAAAAATATGAAGGTCTTAAAACCTTATCTTTTTCAAAATTCGCCACCGTTTTTCGCTCAGCTAATTAATTTTGCGATAACAACTAACTCCCTCATGAATAAATAATCCAAAGCAATAAAATAACCCTGTCTATGTCGCCTCCGTTTTGGATATGGTCTTTTTTAATCAAAACTCCACAGGCAAACAAATATAGTCCTATTATAGGGCCTGCCTCCATTTTGTGATCAATGTTTAAAACGCTTCTTCTTCCTATGCAGTGCAATCCCAGAAAATTACGTATGATGAAAGATAAATAGTGCCGCTTGATGTTAAGAAGAAATCATCAAATTCGATCATTTTAAACGTATATTTCAATACACCTTAATTATAAAAGAGGATACCAAATCATATTATTAAACTAGTACAATAAATATTCAGAAAGATATTTAATTAATAAGAGATGGCTGTATTGCATAAGATCATACTGTGCGTGAAAAAGTAAAAAAAAAAATATAATCGCAGAGATTGAAGAGTACCAAGAAAACTTGAGAAGAATGGCAAGACCATTATGGACCTCAGAGTCCATATTTTTAAATTGTGTCTTTATAGTTTCAGGTGCGGTATATAGTTTTTATTTGAAAGCACCATTAATTATTCTGTGGATTAACCTCTATTGCTCATCAAAACTGTTGAGGTTACAAAATGGGTGCAATAGAAAGAGATGGGTACTAGTTTGCAGAGACGGGAGGCGACAACCGGGAACGAGTTTGTAATGACTTGAAGTAGAAAATGTAATTCGGTGTTCGTACTTGAGTTGCCGCATTCTATTTTCACAATTTTTCTAACACAGTTCTGAATATTAGTAAATACATGTGCAATTTAAGGTTTATATTTATAACGCTATAGATATAACGTTCCCAGACTTCTGAATATCAAGTATATGGTGAATTCTAGATTTTTTTCCATTTAAAAAAACAACTTTCGCACGCATTACGAGGTGGTGAATAATAGAAACCGTGCAGTTAATATTCAGAGTGGGCGTGCTATTTTTAATACGCGGATTATCTCGGATTTTGTATGGTAAGTCCGAAGATAATCCGCGTTTAAAATTTTGCCAGTGCGCTCTGTATACAACCGATAGAGTACTAAGCATGTTGTCCAGTTGTTTCCTGAAGATGTTTCAGATGTTGAAGATATTCCTAAATTACTCTTCCTTGACTTCAGCATTGCAGAAAAAGATCTAAAAATCTCTTTATCCGGTGTATAGATTTCAGAGGAAACGACTGTCAAAATTGTTAATAGAAATACTTTCTACTCAGTCATATTTTTTATGCGGTCTGTTTAGGTATTTTAAAATAACGAATGGATTCCTGAATTACAAACTTAATTAACTATATGCTTGTGGTCACGCAACCTTTACCTTTGTTTTCACCAACGCCAAAATCCTGAAATCCGAAAAGTAACTTTCGCTTACATGGCATATTTGTATGGTGTAACTTTGGCATTTTTTAGCTTTAGGATGGTGGCAACGGGCGGTAGCAGCATCTCCGATTGGCGCCGTTTTTTTTCAAACGCCTGGCCAGTTCGTTATGCGGCTGATTCTACAAGAGCGCGGCCACATATTTATGCCGTTACATACATATACTAGGAGTAACGGTTGAGCCATGTACTTACTGTATTACACACGTTTGAATTATTAATTAGTATTTGCTCCACAAACGGCCCTCGCAACCGATATGGCTGTGTAAAAATGTCTCTTGAATGTTTTATTTACACTGACATAGTCGTGTGCTAGTTTAACAAAACATGTTGAATAATTTCATGCAATTTATAGGCAATACCAGTTAGGTACGCAGTTAGGCAAACAGTTTCGGTAGACATTCCTATGTAGATTACATAGTTTTTATGTGGAAATACTTTTTGAAATCAACGAAACGATATCGTTATTTCAACGATTTATTTAGATTAGGTTTATTTCGATACATATAGTTGAAAGTAATAGAATGATATACAAAATAATTGAAATCTTATATTAATAATGTATTTTTGTCAATATTTAGTAGTTTGTAGTAAAAAAAGTTTAGAAAGATTTTTTTTATAATGACCCTTTTTGAATAATAAAACAAGTATATATAAAACAAAACTGTTTATTAAATAACAACACGATATCTAACGCAAAAGAAATGAAAAATATTAGAAATAAGTTCTAATAATAATTCAAGCGAGTACCCATAACGGTTGATTTTAGAGTAATTTTATTATTACACGGATTCAAATATATGGTAGAAAATACACAGCCTGAAAGGTAAACGTTAAACAGTTGATACTCTTGAAAAAAAATACATAATTATGTCGTTATTCTATGTCTGGACATGCCCCAATTACAATTTTGGGAAATTAGATTAAATTGAATTGAATTTATCTGAATTGTTATCAAAATCTTCTAATGTCTGTCCAGTTCGTCGAAAGTATTACAGTATTTTTCTTCAAAGCAATAAAACCTTAAATCCATACTAATATTATGAATGCGAAAGTAAGTCTGTTTGTCTGTTACGTTTTGACGACTAACCGCGGCACCAATTTTGATGGATTTCGGTATAGAGATAGTGTGGCGAAAATTAAACTTAAAAGCGAAAAGGCGTATGAAAGATTTGTATGGGGAACACTTATAACATAAAATGTTGGGTTCAGGCCGACATCAGTCCGAAACGGCTAGTAAAGAATAAGGCTATAAAATTATACAAAAAAAAAGAAGTCATCCGTTTCAATGTTATTTTGCATGTATATAAATTTGGTGTACAGAAAAAAATACAATGTTGTTGACAAATGAACAAAAAAACGGGACATAAATGTACCTACCTACTTAATTTAAGATTTATTTGGCTGTCACATCTGTTAGACGTACGGACATGACGACATTCCTAATAACTACGTAAGCCTAAAAAGGACGCCTGCGTGCAAACTTGTTTACAAGCAAGTTTTAAAAATTTCGCATTCAAAGTAGGTTGGGTCAGGTTAAGTTTCTTGGGGTGACTAGTACTTTCTGCAATATTATGCGTACGCGACGATTATATTAAAAGTAAATGCCTACCCTTTTAAATCGTAAAGGCCACTCGTACAAATCGCTGGATATCCCATTTCTTAGAACAAAGGAGAAACGAGCCATAAATATCTGTATTCGACTTAAAGAAAAGAAATATGAAAAAGCGACTTAAAAGAGTACTCTGCTCACTATTCGAGGGCTTCGTGACATACAAATATTTTTTTTAGAATAACCAATGATGAAACAGGAAAATTTACGATATTAAAGTCTTAACATGGTTCCGAAAGCGTCCGGCCCATACGAAATGTTTTGTGATCACCACGTAAAGGTAATGGTCTAATATAGCGCCAAATGTTATGGCCTTTTCACATTCTGAATTTTATTTCATTCGTTTTGTTGTGATTGTTATAAGATAATTTATACCGCTAGAAGGAGTGACAAATAAATATAACCCCGTCAAAACGTATAACATTTCTGAATGACACGTTCAGATCCGTGTTTCGGTCAAAGTGCCACAGCAAGTTATAACTCCTTACCTTAAATTACAAATTGAAATTTTGTAACTACAACTGCATTGGCAGGTTATTAAAATATAAGCTATAATATGTAAGATAATTGTGTGTGTGCAAAACGAAGATTTTTACAACTAGCAACTTTTTGTGCTATGCCTAGTAATTATCACACAAATGCTAGTCTTTTTTTATAAATTAGTGGCATAGAGTGCTCGCTGATAGAGTTGTAGTTTCACATTTCCTATGTTTGGGGAATTATAGTAAAAATAGCAACCAACGACTGTGACGCCGCCTATATGGAACTACAAACTTAAGATGGGCCTATAAGCATTAGAAAATTATCCTTCCCATACAAATGAAGTTTAATAATCATTTCAAACCACTGTTCCAATATACTCGATATTTTATACGTGATTAATTAACAATGAAAAAAAAAATTGTCATCAAACCTAGATTGTTTCATAAAGATTCAAAATCAATTTAGTTTAATTTTTTATTTTGACTAAGTAGCTAAAAGTCAATCACAGGCGTGATTGACATTATTTTTTTATATCCAACCAAATCAAGCACTATGCGCATTGTTTGTTTTGTTGGCGTGTTGCATCCTACCTCGCATCCTACTCATCACGAGGACGGTTTTTTTCTTTAAAACAGTGACAGTGCCAGAGCGTAACAGAACGATTTTGGGATGTGCCCGCGAATGAGTTAGTCCCTTCGGGAAGGGCCCCCTTAATAAAGTTATGTGATAAATTAATTACAAATGATAATACTTGGTTTTATTACACTTTGATTTTGGCACAAAGTCTCTTCATGCATCAGTCAGTTCGCCACAAGTGAACAGATTAATTATATTCGGCTTGCGACGTGACCCTGGCAGGCGGGTGCGCGGGCGGGAGAGGCACGCGGCGAGGGCAGGGGGGGGGGCGACGCGGGTTCGTCGGCCGCCGCGCCGTCAACTGTACACGCTACTCTCCACTACAAACCAACAATAACTATGAACCGAGATATTCTGTGAGATCTTTCTACACTACCGTTATATTAGGTACTCGGATGGTACTGAGTTACTTTGAATTGTAGAACTTAGGTGGGAATTGGACGAAGAAAAATATTATTTGAAGAATGGTATTTAAAAAACGAATGTGTTAATGGATGACTTTTTTTATGGTCCCGTCGCAAAAAGCAAAAAAAAAGGGAAGGTCTGACTCGGGTGTCTGTCGGTCATACGCATTTTGTTCCGCGTGTTTCGGTTTAACGGTTGTTTGAAAATTCTGAAAAAAATATATGCCAAAATATGTACACTTAGATAGTTATGCACTAACCATTGATTTGATAATGGCACCAACTAACTACTTTTGCTCAAAACGTCATATTCTTTGAGAAAAGCTAGAATTCTGAGGCGCAATTTTTTTATGGAATTTTGACAGCAATGGGACCTTCGGCACGTAAACACGTTCACCCTTGAGCGGTTTTTTATTACCTTTTATCGTTTAGTGACGTAAATTATCCAAATTTCTTTGCCTGAAAATAATACTTCCTCATGATTTTTCGGATAAGAAAATATCACTAATAATTAAAATCGCTAGTAATTGGGGTTGGAAGGATTTATTTCAATATGTTAAATAGAGCAGATTGGATAACGTAGACAGGGCGACCTGTCAGTGTACACACGGAGGGTACAGGGAGGTGGCACGGAGTCAGGGTTTATTCACCCTGCGCAGAGTTGAAGGACATGTTCTATCCGTCCGCTTGTATCACTCCCTCAATACAATACACTTTCAAGGCAATGAAATCCGGAAAACTAACTAGGAATGTTTGTATACGCAATCACGTACATTCGTGGTAAATAATGGCACTAATATAGTTCATATTTTAAATTAAATACATAACATATTTAGCATTGCACCGTATACCCGGAGGGGTCGGTTGAGATGACAGTGCGGCATGATCACAGCATAACTATCTCGCTTGATTAACAGAAATGCATCTCTTCATACGCGCTGTTCAATGGGAAATAGAACTGCTTATTTATCACGACAGGTGACGTCTAAGCGAGCTTACTTAAAATATCTGTTGTCACATACCATACAAAATCAAACATAAGAGATTTGAAATTTTTATTTACTCAATCCTATTAATGACTTAGGCAGAATTGCCCCCATTTGATACATTTTAACCCTAATGACATTTACGTAGATAAGGTCAAAACTGTTTATTTCATTTCCACAGGTAGATGTCCTACGCTCCTTTTCACCTCCATGTACTTGGCCCCTCAAAGTTTATATATATCTACAATCAAAATTGCAATCGTTTGTGATTCGTTTGTGAATGTTTGTGATAATGAAAAAAAGTTTTGTGAACGAATAGTTTTTCCTTAAATAAATAAATAAAATAAGCATGTATTTGGCCCCCCATAAGAGCAAATTTTAAAAAAAATTGTCGGATTGTATCAGAAATCGTTTGTGAACGTTTGTGCTTTCATTCTCAGCGTTTGTGAATCAATAGTTTCAAAGATATTAATTTTTTTACATCATGGGGTGAAGCGGAGTTTTATAAAACCATGAAGTTGGCCCCACATTTTCATGATATCCCCAAAATTAATATCGCAATGGATTGTAAATCGTTTGTGAATGTATGTGATAGCTGAAAAAAGTTTTGTGAACGGATAGTTTTCCCTTAAAACAATATTGAAATATTACATGTATTTCCCCCGTAACAGAAAACTTACAATAATGCATCGGAACGGGTCAGAAATTGTTTGGGAATATTTTTACTTCATTAAAATGTTTTCGAATCAATCGTTTTGAATATATTTAACATTTTCGACAGGATGAATAGTGGTAACCTAAAACCATGAAGTTAGCCCCACATTTTCATGATATTCTCAAAATTAATATCGCAATCGATTGTAAATCGTTTGTGAATGCATTTGAAGACAAAAAAAAGTTTTGTGAACGGATAGTTTTCCCTTAAAAAAATATTGAAATATTATATGTATTTCCCCCGTAACAGAAAACTTACAATAATGCATCGGAACGGGTCAGAAATTGTTTGGGAATATTTGTACTTCATTCAAATGTTTTCGAATCAATCGTTTTGAATATATTTAACATTTTCGACAGGGTGAATAGTGGTAACCTAAAACTATGAAGTTAGCCCCACATTTTCATGGTAATCTCAAAATTAATATCGCAATCGTTTGTAAATCTTTTGTGAATGTATGTGATAACAAACAAAAATCCTGTTACAGGAGCAAATACATGTAAATTTTCAATATTTTCTTAAGGGAAAACTATTCGCTCACAAAACTTTTTTCTGCCATCACATACGTTTACAAACGATTTACAAACGATCGCGATATTTATTTTGGGAATATCATACAAATGTGGGGCCAACTTCATGGTTTTACGTTACCCCTATTCACCCTTTCGAAAATATTAAATATCTTCAAAAGTATTGATTCGAAAACGTTTGCAATGAAGTACAAATATTCCCAAAAAATTTCTGACCCGTTCCGACGTGTTGTTGTAAATTTCCTGTTACAGGAGCAAATACATGTAAATTTTCAATATTTTTTTGAGGGAAAACTATTCGCTCACAAAACTTTTTCCTGCTATCACATACGTTCACAAACGATTTACAAACGATCGCGATATTTATTTTGGGAATATCATACAAATGTGGGGCCAACTTCATGGTTTACGTTACCCCTATTCACCCTTTCGAAAATATTAAATATTTTCAAAACTATTGATTCGAAAACGTTTGCCATGAAGATGCAAACATTCACAAACAATTTTTGACCCGTTCCGACGTGTTCTTGTTAATTTCCTGTTACAGGAGCAAACACATGTAAATTTTCAATATTTTCTTAAGGGAAAACTATTCGCTCACAAAACTTTTTTCTGCCATCACATACGTTCACAAACGATTTACAAACGATCGCGATATTTATTTTGGGAATATCATACAAATGTGGGGCCAACTTCATGGTTTTACGTTACCCCTATTCACCCTTTCGAAAATATTAAATATTTTCAAAACTATTGATTCGAAAACGTTTGCCATGAAGATGCAAACATTCACAAACAATTTCTGACCCGTTCCGATGCATTATTGTAACTTTCCTGTTACAGGGAGAATACATGTAATATTTCAATATTTTTTTAAGTGAAAACTATCCGCTCACAAAACTTTTTTTTATCATATGCATTCACAAACGATTTACAATCGATTGCGATATTAATTTTGAAAATATCATGAAAATGTGGGGCCAACTTCATGGTTTTAGGTTACCCCTATTCACCCTATCGAAAATGTTAAATATATTTAAAACGATTGATTCTAAAACATTTGAATGAAGTACAAATATTCCCAAACAATTTCTGACCCGTTCCGATGCATTATTGTAAGTTTTCTGTTACGGGGGAAATACATGTAATATTTCAATATTTTTTTAAGGGAAAACTATCCGTTCACAAAACTTTTTTCTGCTATCACATACATTCACAAACGATTTACAATCCATTGCGATATTAATTTAAGGAATTTCATGAAAATGTGGGGCCAACTTCATGGTTTTATAAAACCCCGCTTCACCCCATGATGTAAAAAATTAATATCTTTGAAACTATTGATTCACAAACGCTGAGAATGAAAGCACAAACGTTCACAAACGATTTCTGATACAATCCGACAATTTTTTTTTAAATTTGCTCTAATGGGGGGCCAAATACATGCTTATTTTATTTATTTATTTAAGGAAAAACTATTCGTTCACAAAACTTTTTTTCATTATCTCAAACATTCACAAACGAATCACAAACGATTGCAATTTCAATTTTAGATATATATGTACTTTTAGGGGCCAAGTACATGGAGGTCTCCTTTTCAGGTCTAAGCTAAATTGACATAAAGGTTTCTTTCTTCTGTAATCACATTTAAATAATTATTTATGCAACAGTTATCTGATAATTCTTGTATCCACGATAATATTTACAGGACCTAACCAGAGAAGTGTTATAGATACTACCTAACTAAATTATAGTTCTACTAACGAGATAAGCTAATACAGCAGCAGGGCAGGTTGGAAATAAAATATGTTTTCGTAGTACTACAATTCACATTGAACTGCCGGGGAATGAATATGCAGATTGTACTGTACACATTATGAAGAGTTTGCAAGCATTAGCAAGTACAATTTAGTTGCAAACATGAAAGACATTGCTGAGAAACGGTAATTTCTACCACAGAATGACCACATGAACCAATAAAATGTGTATGATTACGCGGCTGTTAACCGGACCACTTCTAACTCATTACAGTAAACTATACACGTCAAATGTGCACCGCGACGCCACATTGCTCAGGGCTGTCACTCGCATATTTATAGCATGTATAACTGCAAAAGCTTAGGAGTAGAGCCACAGTTTGGTATTGGAAAATCCGAAACTATACTAAATAACGAAAAGCACTCAAAGGAGTCTCAAGGCCGATTTTGATAAAAACAAAAACTGCATTATTAGACTTTAAAAACAAATCTATCCGGTAATAGAACTAGTTTATTTTGAGAAAAATTACATGCCCTGTATTTATTGCACCAGCCAAAAGTGTTGCTTATAAGAAACAAATTCTCTGAGGTCATGTTTTAAGGCAAACCAAACGAAACTGTTTATTTTTAATCACTTCGCAAAATCTGGAGGTTTTATGTTTGACTTTATTAATAATCTGATTCATATTTTAAAATATTCATACATTAATACCTGCAAGTCTTCACTAATCAAATAATCTAAAATATTTTTTCTTTCTTTAATTATGGCCTTTAACGGCTAAGAAATAATACAATTTTGAAATTAGAACACGATGTTGTGATGCAGAATAGCTACATTGTGAACAATTTGATTAGTGAATGCATGAGTTATGCAAAATTAAAAAAAATCATTTAGTTTGCCCAATAAAATTACTACTCAGAATTTAATCGTTGTAAGCGATGTGTTGTTTTTCTCAAAATCAACGAGTTTTTGATTTCTGGTTAGTTTTTTTTAAATCGAACAGTTTTAATATTTATCAATATCGGCCTCGACATTCCTTTGATAGTTTTTCGTTATTTCTTAAGTAGAGTCCATGTATTGTGTAAGAGTCAGTGTAAAGTTAAAAATTGTTCCAGTAAAGTGTACGAATATAGGAAGTGAATTATTTACATATATACCATTATATAAAGAGGAAAGGTTTGATTGTTTGTGTATTTGAACCGAATAGGCTCTGAAACTACTGAACGGATTTGAAAAAATATTTCACCGTTGAAAAGCTACAGTCTATCCGAGGGACATAGGCTATGTTTTATCTGAAAATAATTAGGGATCCTTACCAAAACTCCGATAACGTAACCCAAGGTGCAAACAAATTACCAAGAATGTTCCTTACATCGCGTGCGCTGCGAAAACTATTCACGATAGAACAAAATGATGTAATACAATTTTATAGAACACATTATTATCTACAAAAAATGTCGCAACAGCGTACATCTAACTATTATAGTTATGTCACAATAAGTGTGCATTTATTTTAAAATAAAAATTTAAATTCCGCCGCTAGAAAAGGCTCTTTATTTGTACGTAGATATTAATCCTTACAAAAATAAATAAATTATTATTTAAGAATGTTTCAATACCTTTATATTACTTTTTGAATTATTCGATTCGGACATTTCATTCGAAAGATATCATGAGTTTAAAAATTAGAAAAAGCTCCGCTCGGCCAACTATGCGTTTTAGAATTGGTAGGCGTCACTCAGAGGTACGGGAGGGGAGTCAGTCGGCTCCCTACGCAGCAGTCGTGTGCGGAATTTAAGGTGGCCCTTCCCGCTCATCTCCCCATACAAAAGGGGAAAGAAGATCACGCCCATATTTCTTGTCAGAGATCCAAAATTTTGCTCAAAATAGCTTTATTTGATCGAACTAGATGTCTGATGACCATTGGCATTGTAAAATTGTGTTTGGTTTCTAAGTTATAAGGTCCGAAAGTTCGCATTTTTCGCGCGTTTTATACAATAACTTTGGAGGTGGATTACGCAATGATAAAGTAAGAACATCTTAAAAAGATTAGTCATCAGACATAGCTTATTTAATCAAGATTTATAATCTATTTGGTTTTTGTTCGATTTTTGACTACAGCGGTCGTGGTTTACTTTTAGCTATAAGTCGTTTTTAAATTAAAATTTTCGTAAATCTTACCAAATCATACACTATGCACATTGTCTTTTTGTGGACATGTTGCATCTTCCTCATCACGGAGCCTGTCTTATTCTTTGAAACAGAGAAGGTCCCAGAGCGCAACAGCACGGTTTTGTACCGTGCCCGCGAATGAGTTAGTACCGCCGGGTTGGGCCACCTTAAAAAATTGTCGCTTGATAATATTTTGTCGCTTAATGATAATTAGTTTAGTAGGTAACTAAACGCATTCAAAAAGTTCTTTTCAGAACTAGACCCATTAATATATATTGTAAATTTAGTTATCCTAATAAATAAGTAACTTAAATAGTTTTTATGATTTTCGATTAAATACTATTTAGTTGTAGGTTATAGTAGTAGTTGTAAGTAGCTAATAACAGTTAAACATGTTTGAAAAAGGTTACGGCTTTTCACGCGGCAGGAAGATACATTCTCCAAAGACATTCTCAAAAGCCGTAACATTTTTCAAACATGTCTAACGACCGTGGTAATCTCAGAAGTATCATAATAACAGTTAAGCTAATTATTTAGTGAAAAATAAAACAACATCAAATAGTGTTTACTTACTCCCTGGCTTTAACTCAATAAATTATTTATTTAATGGCTTTTGTTTCGTGGTTATGACCTTTTTAAAATAATTAATGGCATGAAAAATACATAAAAGTATAAAATACAAAAAAAGAAAAAAAAATGTTTACAAAATTTGTTATTTTCATTTCAAATATTTCTATGTAGGTATATGCTCTTTTTTTAGGAACTCTACGTAAGAAGGGTTTATTTGTGTATCATTGTGTCAAAATAATATTTTTTAAAATTATATTATGCCCGTGCAAAGCCGGGACGGGTTGCTAGTGTTTAATATTTAAACAATTCGATTCAGTTTCATTAGTTTAGGAGTAGTCAGAGTATAGTTCGGAAGCAGAGTAAAAAGAAGAAGAATCAGAAAACAGTTAAGGTGAACAGTCAGAATCTTAATTTTTTTGCAAACTTACGGTTTCGGCGCCGTCGATGGCATTGAGAAACTAAGGAAAAGCATAGTTGGGAAGCATATCCAGTGTTGAGTTTAAATAAAGACGCGGTAGATTATTCTGTAAATAATTAGTAATCAAACTTTTCATTTATTGTGGCCAAAACCTCAAAAGTAATCAATAAACAGCACCGGAGACAACCCTGAGTGTGGCAATGTTTGTGTAAAAACCTGCGTTATTTCATAGTAGCGAATTGAGAGAGCGAATTAATTTTATATTTGCCATGCTCTACAAATTTTCAAATTATCTAGCGCCAATTCTCGTGCAATTGATGGAATTAAACAATTATTTATTTTGATCTATAGATTAAGGCAATAGTAATGGTTGCATAATGTTTTTGGCATTGAACGATTTCTTACCAAGGAAGTAAAGGGCTTGTTTTCTTTAGGATAAATATTAAATTTATGGCATTTGCCTTGTCATTATTTCTTCACTTCAGTCACCAACTCATTATGACACGCACTTCTTATTTGTCGTCCCTATTCACGGTTCCTTCTTACCTCCTGAGTTATTTTGCAGGTAACTACTTGCATCAGTTATTAGTGTACAGGCTGCTTTCCATTTCCTTTTAGTTTGATATTCTCATTTAACTTTGTGTTCCATCCATCTTAAAAATAAACTGTTTTTAAGTTTGTATTGGTGGTATAACTCTGCCTGGATTGATACCTCACTATATAAAAAATAACAAAACGAAATTGTTCGTGTTTTTATTCCGTCAAATTACCCGTAAAAAAAAACCTATTAATTGTCGAATAAATTATACATTTCAATTAGGGATTTTATTTAAAAATACGAAAATGCGTAATAGTCGCAGAGAATGGCTAAACTGAAATTATAATATGTTTATAAACTTAAATGTTGTTATATAGCACTTGAGCAACAAATTTGCGCTGCAGATCGGAATAAGAAAGCAAATGAAATATAAAACTATTCGTTAGCAGGCATGTGTTGCAATGTTTCACATCTTCGTTTGGTTTTACCTAACAGAGGTACCCGGCTACACTCGGAACAAGATGGAAAATATGTACATATTTTTCGGGATAAAAAGTAGCCTTTGTTCAATGCTGATATGAAATCACCTTGATTAATTGCTCCTTTGCTGTGTGAAAGAAGGACCAACTAACAAACATACTTTGGCTGTGTCGTCCTTAACTAAAATTATTGTACATCGATGGTATTCAAACCCGGGAGCGACAAGGCGAGATGTGCAAATCCTATCAGCAAGTCAACCTAACCAAATATGCTCTTCATATTCCAGACAATCAAGGCTATACAACACTGCAAGCCCAAAGCAAACCTTATGGTGTAGTTTAGGAAATAGCGTGCAAGTGAGACGGATATATAAATCTGCTTGGGTGGGAGTGGAGCGGCGTGAGCATCAGACGGTAGACACATACTCTCGTCATTTAATTAGCCTGTCTGATGGATGCGGGGGAGGGTGACAGGTCCAGTGATTCACGTACGACGAGGAACGGGGTAAAATCTCTCGCCTTTTCAAATTGGCCGTCAGTATTACCGTCAGATAAAAATATTATTGCCACCTGCAAAAGGAGACAATGGAATATAATGTTTGTATCCCCCAAACGAAAGGGGTATGTTCATTATATGTATTGAGATTGTCGACCTTTGAAATAATGAAGCTCTGATTATACAGAAAGTCAGGCAGATGGTTAGTAAAACGGAAATAATAATTAAAACCCAATAAGCCATACGGTGACCTGGCTGAAGTCTGTCACCATTTTAAAAAATGCGTTCTTTGTCCATTGGCAAAGGCAAAATTTTGCACGGCGACTGAAAACAAAATCACCGAAGAAATCTTAATTCTATGTCCGTATGTTTTAATTTGTATGTTAATCTGTATTTTCTATTAAAAACATTCTAAAATGACAGTAAAAAATAATCATTTTTTCAATGTTTATTAGTCCAAATTTTCCAATCTAAAAGGTAAATAATAAGAGTAAAACATACAGACGTACGTTTTGACAATATATTTTTCTAATTTATTTTTAACATCTTGTAAAGATTTTGCTAGCTCATAAATATTTGTTTTGGTTGGAGTATTCACTCATACTTTATGTGCATATTTAATTTAATTGATATGAATATTTTAAACCAAAAGTGTACGCTGACCGTCAAGGTGCAGTAGTAAGGGTGTATCCGGGCACATCCGCCTGTCACTGATGTTACGTTCTCTCATACGTTTGTTTATGAAAACGTCGCTACAGCAGTGGCTTCCGAAAGCATAGAGATGAGCGTGACGTTAACCAAACCCTATAATGATGATGATAGAGTAGATTTTCTATTATTGTGGAGTATTTTTAACAATCGGCCAGACCAGGAATTTGTCTAACGCACCTCATAGATATTTTGAAGGAAAACCTTTTTTCATGTGACTGAACACACCTATACTCTCATGATATTAGCCCAACCAACACACCTCATGGGAACTAGGTGCCATGCTAGAACCTTCCTTTTATTGTACAGCTAAATTGAACTGAATGGAAAACACGGGCAACTTTCATTGCCGCTTCGACCATTCAATGCGATGGTACCAACCTGGGTGGGAATCACCCTACCGCCTGGTAAGTAATGGGAACTACAATGTATCTTGGAATCCGAACCACGAACAAAGAATCCACTAGTCGTGAGTACGAAATGCACGGGAACAAATGCAGTGGGTCCAATTGTATTATTTACGTGGTCACCGATAGTCACCGAGTGGAACTATCGTAGAGTGGTTATTCTATACAAAACTTGGGTGAATTTCGACCTATAAGATCTGGTTACACAGCATTGCATAACATTGATTAAATAATAGCAAGTGCTCTAATGAAAATATGCAATTCAAGATAACTTTTCTACGCGGGTAGGTAAAATATGAAATAAAGACTGGCTTACAGTCTAAGTTTTCTGTCGCACAGGTATGCGCCAACGAGTTAGTGAATTATTAGATATCATGAAAGGTGCAAAATTACATGCAAACATGTGTTTTATTTATAGGTTTTAACGTGCAAATTTTTAAAATGCGGAGTCTCTACCCAGATTTCAGATCACAACATAGCAGAAAATGTATCAAATCAAATCAAAAATGTAGATGTTTGAGAGATGAAAATCTGATTATCTGAGTAACCTTTACTGACATAATAGTGC
Source organism: Incurvaria masculella (assembly GCA_946894095.1). Lineage (NCBI taxonomy): Eukaryota > Metazoa > Arthropoda > Insecta > Lepidoptera > Incurvariidae > Incurvaria > Incurvaria masculella. The sequence continues at coordinate 12,801,360 of OX335647.2, forward strand.
TTTACGATTCCTGATTTTCTTAACAAATAAAATAGAACGTTGAAAGTTTATTAATTTTGCGACAAGTTGTACCTCGAATGTTATTTTCCTACTAAATCAATAGCGTATCAAATATTATTTAAGTAAATATATTAAGTAGACAGTAGATGCAAAGGCTGCGAGGGTCTACAGACCCGAGGCCTCCAGCCTGTAGCCTGTAGACAATGTCGGGGCACGATGCTTGGACCCGCCCACTATTATTTTAATTTATTTTTATGATTATGCTTGGAGCTTTCTTCTTATTTTACTCTTTGTAATAAAGTTTTATAATGAAATCTCGAATAACTTTTACAAGCGATACTAAAATGCATGTTTATTTTCTGATGAATATTTTAACCTTGTGCAAGGTTTTAATAATAAAAGTAAGGACAATCTTAATTACTTTATGGAATTCTTTCGGTTGCATCAAGTATGGAGCTGTGTGAGTTTTGTGCTTTTGGGGTTCCAGCACTTAAAAATAATACATTATGGGAGGTCACGACATTTTCGGTCACGATAAGGTAAACGGCTGAATCTGGGTTCACATGCTAGAGACCAACACTCGGTCTGCCTGCGCCAAGTGGTTGCGTTATCTACATAGATTGGCTATATAAAATAGATGTTGGTATGTACTGCTGATGAATATACTGATTTTCTAGAAATATTGATACCTATTAATATTGCAATAATAACAAGTCGGTTTTTTAATTAAATACTTAAATATACCTAAAGTTATATCTGTAACCTAAATCACCTATAACTACGAAATGCAACCAACGATTTGTTCACTTTTGGTATTGCTAAGCAAGTATTTAGTATAGTACTTATACTTTCATGCTTCGTTATTTGCAGCCATGTACCTTATCATAGTTTTATTTTGTCACCATAACTACATTTTCAGGCGCCATATCTACGTAACGCAACCACTTGGCGCAGGCAAACTGACACATTTAGCTTCAGAGGGTTGGTCTTTATCCTGTGAACTCAGTTTCAGCCATTTAAGTTATCGTTACCATTTTTGTCGTGACCTTCTAGTCTTCCTCGTTAGGGATTTTGTTTCCAGTTAAGAGTTATTTCGTTACTTTTGGTGTAATTGCATTGGATCAACGATAGTCCAAGCCGGATAAAAAATTGTTCATGTTTTCCTTCCGATTCAATATAGGTTCGCATGGCACGTAATTCCATGTGGTGAGTGTATTGGGCTATTAATAGGGCAGTAGGTTTGGTATTTCAGAAAGTGTAAAAATATTAGATTTTCATTAGCTATTGTTTGGAATATTTTTTAAATATTCAAAATCAAAAGCGTTTTCTAAAATCAATTTTCAAAAGATCCTGGTTTTTTATTATGTCAATCGCGGTATATGGAATACGTGTGTCAAACTTCTTTGCTTTAAGCAACATACGTGATCTATAATCCTTATATTTTGTCGGTTTATGATTGGTGAAATAGCTAATAGATTTGAATTTAATTAATATATCCAAAAAGTTTTTAGTTTTATTATATTTTTAGTTTAGTCTGTTTAATTCATTAGCAATGTATTGTTTTAAATTACATAAAACAAATACTGTTTATTAATATTTTAAAACTTACGCGGGTCATAACTAAATATTGTAAATACTGTTTATGTTAAGCTACAATTCATTTATTAACTATAATTGGAATTTATAAAAAAAAAATGTACACTACTGACTGTGACAAAGGCCGAAAAGATGAATAAATAATGTGAATAAGGACTCGATGCTGTGTTCTAAACTATCCAGAACGTAATCATTACCTATCAAAATTGGACATGATGTAGCAGGCCACCTGCTACATTCTTCTAAAATTGTTGCCTAGCAACGATTGTTTTCAAAAAGAACGCGTTTTGCATTAACTCCGCGACTAACCTTTTTTCAATCTACTAATTTATTCTTATTGTATTACTTTCATTATTAATAAAGTCCACTAGCAGAAGAGTTGTGGGTTTCCTTCAAAAAAGACCCTTCACAGTGGTGGAAGCGCCTAGGGTCCCAGGTATCTGTGCAGGTCCAGCGAGTTGCCGAGCTGCTGCTGCAGTTGCTGCCAGAGCTCCCGCTGCCCACTGCCCCTGAGCTACGCTTTGCTGAGCGTCGCTGAGCGTCGGTGTCTGCCCCCAACACCGCCGCTACCGAAACTCCAACGAGACGGCGAGTCGTCCGTCGCGTCCGTCGGTCACGTTCCTATGTGATCCTACGTGGCTGATGCAGCTTCGCCAAGGATATAGTGAGACATAAAAAACGGTAAAAGTTAATGTATCGTTCCATACATTTTTTCAGCAACACATGAACTATGGCTTCACTTTCTTTCTCGGGCTCCAATGGAGACCAAATTTCAACATTTTTGCGTTCCATGGATGCGTTGTGTGTTACATACAAACTAAATACTGAAGCCGAAAAGAAAGCTGTTTTACAAGAAAAGTTATCCGGAGCGGCCAAATATTTTTTTGAAGAAATTGCAGATTTGCCGTATGAGGAGATTTTGGAAAAGTTGAAAACTGAGTTTCCGTCAAAGGTGGATTATTATTCATTATTCAAAAATACTATTCATACATCGGAATCTGTGATTGAGTATTATTATAAAATTAAAAATTATGCTGCCAAAGCTGGCATAATATCGGAGACCGAGGTGGTACAAACTATCCGGAAAGGATTATTACCTCATCTACGTGAAAACTTGTTATGTCTAGAATTGATATGTTTACAGACTTACGTGCTGCTCTTCAGGAAATGGAGGACTATTGTTATCCTGCAACGTTCCCGAAGGAGTACACGCTAGGAGTCAACGTGCCTGTTACGTCCAGATTTGCTGAGCGGCTGGAACAACCACAGTTACAGCCAATCGTTAATATTCCTCCTCTGGTACCACAGTACAACGAACCACGCCATTCTCCACCGTACGACCTGCGCTCGCAAGCCGTGCCGTACCAGCCGACCACGTCCCTCGCCGCTCGACGACCGGACTACCCAAACGTATCCCGGCGGCGCCCGTAGGAACCCGAACATGCGTGGTGTCGCCGTTAGAAGAAAAACATGAAATAGGTCAGTTAATCTACCTTCCAGTGTATTTTTGTAGCCTACAGACAATAGTCCCGTCATTGCTTGATAGCGGAGCCTTCATATCGTGCATTGACTCGACGCTAGTACCCAAAGAGAGCATCGATACGATCGTGGAAGACACGACCCTGCAGAATGCTTCTGGTACATATATGAATGTACTAGGTCAAACTACGTTGGAGCTGGGAATCGGAGACAACCGCTTCCAAAAGGTATTTATTGTTGTAGAACAATTAGAAGCCAAGGTGATACTCGGATTCGACTTCATGCTGATAGCGAATGCGGTACTGGACTTTGAAAGAAAGGAAATCACCTTGCGACGGTTTGGCTGGACTAGGTTGTTTAAGGACTGTAGAAAGATTAACTACCTACCTGTAAATTATCAAACAAGAAAGAAGTTTGAACTAGAGAACCATTCTATAGGGCATATTTTTCATTTAAATGTGAACAATTTACCTACATATCAGTTAGGAGAGGACCTCAGTGTTGAAAATGAAAGGGCAATAACACAATTATTGCAGCGTTATGAAGATCGCATGGCGTATGTCAACGCCCAGCTAGTACCTGTACACAGGGTACCCTCGAGATCAACACGGAAGGAGCTGCCCCCACGTGTCGTCCGCCCTATCGCGCGTCTGCGAAGCAACGTGAAATTATAGCGGAACAAGTTCAAGAAATGTTGGAAAATAGAATTATTCGGAGGTCACATTCACCGTATGCCGCTGGAGTCGTACTCGTCAAGAAAGCCGACCAGTCGTGGAGGTTTTGTGTCGACTATAGGCCTCTCAATAAAACCGTAAAAATGGATGCATATCCATTACCTCGCATAGACGATTTATTAGGGTGTTTGGAAGGATCTAAGTTCTTCGCCTTACTGGATTTGAAATCGGGCTACTGGCAAATTCCCATAGCTGAAAAAGACAAGCATAAGACTGCCTTTAGCACTACGGATGGTTTATTTGAATTTGAAAAATTGCCTTACGGATTAAAGACCAGTCCCGCCTGCTTCCAACGCATTATGGACCAGGTACTTGCCGGTTTGAAATATCACGGAGTCATCGTGTATCTCGACGACATTTTAATTTATGGAAAAACATTTAATGATTTTATGTGTACCTTGGAAAGTGTGTTGTCTCGTTTAAGAGCTGCTAATCTGTCTGTTCATCCAGGAAAATGTTCTTTTGGTTTGAATAAAATAAATATATTGTGACATGAAGTTTCGGAGGAAGGGATTTTCCCATCACGGAAAAACGTGGAGAAAATTCTCTCTTTTCCGACTCCCAATTCTATTTCCGAGTTGAAATCTTTTTTAGGTTTAGCTTCGTTTTATAGAAAGTTCATAAATAATTTTGCTGATAAGGTTTCGGTGCTGACAGCACTGACGAGAAAAAATGTGTTGTACAAGTGGGACACATCCCATCAGATTGCTTTTGATAATCTTAAGAGAGAGATGGCCTCACCTCCTGTCTTAGCCTATTTTTCTAATGAGGAAAATATGATTACAAGAATCTGGTGCGATTCTTCGGATCATGCATTAGGTACACAGATAGCTCAATGTCAGCGCAATAGCGATGAATTCCGAAGTGTGTCTTTCGGCTCACGTCATTTAAGTGACCTCGAGAAGAAATACACCACGACGGAGAAAGAGTGCCTGGCCGTAGTCTGGTCGTTAGACTACTTCCGTCATTACGTCTGGGGAAAAAGGGTACAGATAGTTACGGATCATAAGGCATTATTATTTTTGAATTCTTCCAAAGACATTAATCGGAGATTAGCTGGTTGGACCCTAAAGCTCCAAGACTTTGATCTAGAGATAGTCCACCGACCAGGCAAAGCCAATGTTGTGGCCGACGCCCTGTCGCGAGCTAGATTTCCTCCGGAACCTATTCTCCCAGTAGAGTGCCCCACTTATGCTTTGTTGGAGTCTACAAGCCCCTTAAGTGCTATGCAGGCACAAGATGTGTTTTGTAGTACAATTTTAAATAAACTGAAGAATCGTGATTTCAATAAAACGAAAGGTTTCTGTGTAAAAAACGGTGAGTTAGTGAAAGAAACTTTTCAACCGGATGGCGTCCGCCACCTCATTGTCCTCCCTACTTCCCTTCTAAATGAAGGTTTGTCAACGCGTACTTATTACGAACCCACAAAGGATTGTAGGTGGAAATTCTAAACTGGCCCCTGCGTTCCAAGGACCTTATGATATTATCGGCAAAATTTCGGATCTCAATTATTTAATAAAACCATGTGGTGTAACGAGGAAAAAACCTCTGACAGTACACGTGGACCGCCTGAAACCCTATCTTGTTAGATAGCAACATTGTGCTTCCCCCTGCCCTATTAAATAGTGCCCTTATGGAAAGTCACAATGAAAAGTTTCATTTTGGCTTGGCCAAATCTATTGAAAGTTTTCAGTCGCGTTATTTTCATTCTCGTTTTGCAAAGTTGATGGAGAATTTTGTACAGGCGTGTGTAAATTGTAAATATTATGCAAAGACTGGAATCTTTTAACTTTTTTTTCAAAATTCTAATCGGGAGATTTGGAGTACGGATCTAGTCAGGAATGTAGACCAAGAGGTTAAAATTCTAAGCTGGCTCCGGCATTCCAAGGTCCATTTATTGTTTTAGATAATATTTAGGTCCCCAACTATTTGATTAAACTCTCTCTTTTAAATAACGGCTAGACACTCACAGTTTTCCTGTGTTTTCTGTCCCACTGTGTACGAATATTTTTACTATTGTGTCCTTATGTCTATGCACAGCATTTTTAAACATGAATTTGACTAATGTTGGATTTTGTGTGGATTTCTTTGCATGAGCTGCCTTTGATACGGGGTTCCCGGTTATGCTTCGTATACTGAGCCGGCGAGAGCGCACAGAGCGTTTTTGCCTCCTCGTTTCGTCGAAAACTCACCCTTAGCTTAGTTTTATGAGCGGGATGCGCGGTTTTATATCCCTATATAGCCTAGGTACAACTCTCTGGGTGCCTCTACCTTCTCATGTTTCGAATTTTTACCAGTGTTTCCCACTTGCGGTTTTATCTTTATATAAGAAAAACTACAGACCATTGGTTGAGAGGAGAACTGAGTGGTTAGTTTCACCGAGCGAGTTTTGCTAGGTTAGCTTATTCCGTTAGGTAGATCTCTATAAAACACGAAGCTAAACCGACGAGGATCACAGAAGAATAAAAAAAAACATGACTAAAATTTCAACTTTCATTCAAATATTTAAGTTCTTTTCTTTGGGTAGACCCAATTTTAATTGTATAACGTGTTTCTAATTAATGTTTGCATTGTTCAATTCAGATATTTATGTGCTGATTACGAACTTAAATTGTTAATACTAGGTATAAGTGTTAGCTAGGAGATTCACTTTGAATCTATGATCTAGGGCTTGTTGTGATTAATGACGCCGCAGTCACTTCGTTCATTAGCTAGGGTAGACTCGCGGACTTTCGTTTTCCCGGGGTTTTCCCAAGTCCCGGGTATGAACACGCATGGTACGCCATAACTGTTCATAGCGAGTATTAAGTTCCCCGAAGTCTGAAAGTGGACTAATTGAGTTCTTTAAGCAAAATACTTATAGGGACTCCGCGAAGGATGTAGCAGGCCACCTGCTACATTCTTCTAAAATTGTTGCCTAGCAACGATTGTTTTCAAAAAGAACGCGTTTTGCATTAACTCCGCGACTAACCTTTTTTCAATCTTCTAATTTATTCTTATTGTATTACTTTCATTATTAATAAAGTCCACTAGCAGAAGAGTTGTGGGTTTCCTTCAAAAAAGACCCTTCACAATACATTTAATTTAGTCGGTAGAGACACTGAGATATCATTCGAACGTCGCTGGTTCGAGTCCTGCTTCAGATTCTCAGTGTCGGACTGAATACCCAACAAACATTCCCAAAATGTTCAATCCGGACAGGGAAATGGTAGCATTAACCAGCGGGAAGATAAATAATGTCCCTCCATTGTTATTAACTGAATGCGAGCACAACTCGCAGCTAGTATCCAACTATTGCTAGCGCGCTGAACAAAACAAAACACCATTAGTTGGAAACAAAGGGGGACAATCTCGGGGAGAGCTGAATGAAATTATGGTCGATAGAAGAAGTACCACGGCGACACGGCCTTCTTGCGAAGCACTTTGAATGAGTAACTTCTAACTCTTTGCTGGCGGGCTTAATATTTTCAAGAATTACGAAAAAGAAGACCGCTTGAGGGGATGGTTGGGTGCGAGTCCTCGACAGCGTTTCGCCTGTAACATTTATACTAGTGGTAAATTAATATTTTCAAGAATTAAGAAAAAGAAGACCGCTTGAGGGGATGGTTGGGTGCGAGTGCCTCGACAGCGTTTCGCCTGTAACGTATATACTAGTGGTAAATTAATATTTTCAAGAATTACGAAAAAGAAGACCGCATAAGGATGGTTGGGTGCGAGTGCCTCGACAGCGTTTCGCCTGTAACGTATATACTAGTGGTAAAAGGAAAGACGGCGGGCAGGAAGCGGGGAGAGGGAATAGGTACTGTGTAGCATACTAAATGCTAGTTTAAACACTCGGATGGGGTGACAGCAGGGAGAGGTAGAAGCAGTGGTGCTAAGCAATAGTTTGGTGCGAGGGGCTCAACAGCGTCTCTCCTCTAACGGATTCACTATAATTTATAATATATATATTTCTAGTGGTGAAAGGCAATAGAAGCGGGGGGTAGTAGAAGAAAATATGTATGTATATGCGTACACGTGATAAGCAAGAAGTTTCACTTCTATTGCGCGTGGCCTCCACGGATAAAAATTGATTTGGTTGCGTTGAATATTTTGCCACAAAAAGTTATGTTCAAAAGCATGGTATTGCCATAAAAAATAGATGTGTACGCAAAAAATCAAAACCTGCACATCAAACTGGCCAAGTATAGCTTATTTTAAAGAACGTGACTGTACGAGAATCATTCGATGTAACATTCCAGCCACGGTGTCTCTGCGTTCTCAGGAACGGCCATGTGGTTTTTGCTTTCACCATTCATTCTCATACCCATTCTTAGTCCTGGTGCCATGTACAGGATGTTTATGCATTAGCAGCATCACTTTAGGCAGGTGGTTACAGATATCTATGAAATAAAAAAATAATAATTAACATTTGGCTCAAAGTTCAATGATACTTTAATTAAGTTATTGGCCATGGCATGGCGACCATCATGCGAGTGCACATTGATGTGTCAACCAAAAAAGTTTTTTAAGTAACATAAAAAACATTTTCTTAAGGACACTCAAACAAGACATTCCTTCGACAAATTCAATACATATTTTCCTTTGTGTCGTATTCATTCCAGTTGGATTCGACTCGCAGCCCGTGTGGCTGGCGCGGAGCACAAATACAGCCGCAGCTTTAATAACATTTAAATTCCTGATAAATGTCAGGCTGACAGACCTTGAGAGAACGGTTTGTGGAAGCCTTGGTTACATTATTGTACATGAAATGATTTAAGGTTTGACGTATTTCGTTCGTGGTATTAAAAAAGCGTAACTGCTTTAGTAAGAAAATTAATATTTTACTCGTCAGTTAAATTCGTTGGAGTTTGAAGAACTTCTGTGATGTGAACACGTAATCGAGCTAGCACATTTAGCGGAGGACTCCAATGATTTAATGTTTTGTGCAACATATAAATTCAAAATATTTCTGATTTTTTAAATGGATCCTAAATATATTTTTTTTACAGCTTATATCTGTCGGCATTGCTCTATTATTTCGAACTTATAAATCTGCTACTAATATTTATGTATTTTTAAATTCTTAAAATTTATGGTGAGACCAAATTTTTATCATTAGAGGAAAACCAGAAATATATGTTTTCTCTGCCAACATCTTTAAGAATCCATTTTTTTTAACATTCAAATGAAAGATAACCTTAATAAATGTTTAAAATTTTATTTCAAACCAAAACTATGTTTACTTACAAGTTTTGAATCATGGACACATCATGATTTGAACATTTTTTTTTATTATTTAAAATTATGCGGATATTAGGAAGTTTTGTTCTCGTTAGTCAGAGTGCGGAGGAGAGGGGAGGTGAGGCGGTGCGGTGGTGTGGCAAGCAACGGATCTGGCACGGCGGAACAGTTGCCGGGGAAGTGAACGGAACGAGGTTTCGGGGCCACAAGAGGCGCTCCACAACGACACCACTCCACCGCACTTCACACTCGAATATAAGTGCAAACGCCTCGCGTTTAAGACTGAATTTGCAATGTACTTTGGAACATTTATGACGTTTTGCAGAGATAATTCAAAGTTATGAGGCATTCTTTCTTCCGATTTTATCAGCATTGTGTATAGTGTATTTGATTCATGCATTAAACAAAAATGTTTTCGTAATGAAGTACTTAATATCTATTATGCAGATAGTTGGATATAACAACCTGCGCCATTATTCTTGACGTTTCCGGTACACAACAAGTTTTGAACAAATTGCACAGCGTATAAATGAGGCGCTTTCTTGCTTTCGTACTCTACATTTTCCTAGTTTCTTGCTCTACCTTTATTAAAATATTACTGATTTCAAAAGGAGTCATACCAGTTGTACATACGTCATCCCGTTGTCTGAAGTTTTTTTTATGAAATAAATGGAGCCTGACAAATAGTAAAAGTTTTTTTGCTATTTTGCAGGGTTTTTTTACAAAAGTGCTAATGGATTCTTTAGTTTATATGACTTATAATGGAACAAATTTATAAATAAAATGAATACACATTGTGTATAGTAAAATTACAACGTTTTATGAAGACATATTAAAAATCATTATGTCAGTAAATTTAATTCAGTGGGAAAACTGTAGGTTTTCAAATCAACAACATTTTGATTACAAAACCGCATTTTAAATAATAAAAAATAATAAATAATATATTCACAAACCACCTTAAATAAGTATGTAGTTAACTTCAAAAATTAAGTACAACAGGAACGAAAAACTTTAAAAGTTTTTTATATGTCAGCAATACACTTGATAAACATACTCGATAAGCATTGATGCAGTAGGTATACATATGTACGTATGTAAGTAGATTGTAAGGGAGAAAGAAATAAGCTTGTAAAGCTCCAAACCTCTTCCAATCTGCGCACAAAACCCTCGATGTTATTCTATAGTGTTATTTTGTTTCGTTGTTTTTCTTGTAAGCTCACCAATAGAAGTGAACGATGCAACCACAGTATTCGCAGTTCACAGAGGCGGCAGATTTGATATTAGATATTTTATGGTTAGATTGGAAACACATGCCTGGTGTTTAAAATCAAACTGCTGTAGATAGAGTAAATATATATTTAATTGTGACTCAATTATAGTAGGATTCATGGTTTTGGAATAATGCCATGTATTTGTAAACTATATATTTTGCCAAGCCTTGTAACGGTAACCAGCAAAGGGAAGATGCTCTATACAGGTTGTTGCAACGGCCAGTATATACAACTTGGAAAATGATTATTGTGATTGAAATAAACAAAACAGTCTAACAACTTTTTTTTAAAATCGTCTAAATAAAAAAGTTACGACTTTCCATGAAAGGTAATTAATTAATCTAGTGTAAAAATAATCTATGATCCATAAGAAACCTAAGTAAGCACTGGACATGGACGGCTAATATGACGCCATCCCGCTCAACTCCCCATACAAACGGAGAAAAAAGATCACGTCTTATCATATTCATATTTATTGTCAGAGATCTATTTATATTGTATTGCTCAAAATAGCTTTATTTGATCAAACTAGATGTCTGATGACCGTTGGCACTGTAAAATTGTGTTTGGTTTCTAAGTTATAAGGTCCGAAAGTTTGAATATTTCGCGCGTTTTATACAATAAACTTGGAGGTGGATTACGCAATGATAAAGTGAGAACATCCTAAAAAGATCAGTCATCAGACATAGCTTACTTAATCAAGATTTAAAATCTGTTTGGTTTTTGTTACTAAAGCGGTCGTGGTTTACTTTTAGCTAAAAGTCATACACTATGCACATTGTCTTTTTTGTGGACATGTTGCATCTTCCTCATCACGGAGCCTGTCTTTTTATTTGAAACAGAAAGGTCCCAGAGCGCAAACAGCACGTTTTTGTACCGTGTCCGCGAATGAGTTAGTCCCGCCGGGTTGGGCCATCTTAAGATAAAACAAATATTTGATTTTTTGCGGCTGAATTTTATTTAGTGGCCGTAGCACGGAGATCGATGATATCAGTAGTCCATAGTGACGAACATAATTCAGAAAACCAAGCCGAGTTTAGGTGATCAGTGAATTATTATATTCACGGTTTATTTCAATATCATCCAAATTGAAATCAGTTTGTTAATTATTATTATTAACCTTATATATTTTAACTTTATATTTTTGTAAAAAATAATCTTTTTTCACTGTTTGACAATTGCTTATCAGCAAAGATGGCAGCAAAAGATGGATATTCGCACAGAACAAAGAAGGGATAGAAATAGCATAGACGAGGGTTTGTAAGGAAACCGCCGTGACTCTACGCACACGAACATGATTGTCTCCTATTTTCGATCACATTGAAATCGTTCCTCTGGTTGGCTACACATCATTGAAGCAAAATAAAGTATTTAATTTTCAAACGCAATCGAAACTAGGCCTTATTTCAAAACTGATTGATTTGTTAATTACCGACTTTTAACATGTAGTAATGACGTTCTCTAGTTGATATACATGGAGCAAATCTTAAACTACAAATAAAATGCAGGAAATGAAAATTAAGTTTAAGGATAAAGTAACCTTATGTGTATACAGCAAAGTTGCTTACTATTTGCGTTGTTTTAGGTGATTTACGTCACACGACAAAACCACGCGCTACTCGAATGTGTCAAAGCTACTCATTTACAGTGTTGGGGTGTTTTGACGAAGCTAACAAAATATTACCGTATTATTTGGAAAATTATTATAATCTGAGATAAAATGACTAAAAATATCGTACCACGACAAAGTAAGTCCTAATAAACAAAAAAGCCTCATTGTTAAATTCAGTATTTACGGTCCTATTTTCCGAACTGGAAGACTAGGCCTTAGTATTCATTGTATATCTAAGAAATAACATTCAAATCTTGCAAAATGTGATTGTATTTGAAGCGAAGTGACAATTTTCGTATCTTAGGACTGATAATAATATATGTAAAGGTTTTAATGTCACGGTATTAAATAGTACCGACGGTACATTTATCGCACAAATATGATAAAATCCCAGCACTGCATAGTCATGAGAGCTACTCAATTAGGGATGTGGCTAAATCGTGACGTCATCCGTCAGAGTATCGATATATTTTGTACTACATTTTATTAAACAATATATCGTAACGTTTTGACCGAGCGAAGCGCGAAGTTTCTCGTTTCAGCTTGGGCAAAAATGCTTTCGTATATCCGGCGACCGGCTGTCCGCCTATGCGGCTGTTCTCCTCTACAAGTCGCATTTCTAAACGGATTCTCGTGAAAGTTTGTGTCCAGGTTCGATCGCCAACCACAAACGTTTGCCCCCAACCACTAGATGTCAGTCAATATATTTATCTACCATTCAGAATCAGTTAGTTTAATCTAGCCTTTAAACATTAATTAAGAAATACTGAAACATACGATTCAGTTCATTATTTAATAATTGTTTCCGTTATATTAATATACAAACAGAAACAGAGAGAGTGCAGATTTCAGATTACATTGTTTTTTTTTTGTAATGTAGGAATAATACATAATTATATGCAAATTACTAAGGCTGAGATAAATAGTCGTAACAGAAACTATGACTAACGAAAAGTAGTACTTTGTGACGTCACTTTGACACATTTTGTATGGACGAAATCTCAAAGTGATGCAAATTGACGTCACAAAGTACTACTTTTCGTTAGTCTTAGTTTCTGTTATGACTATTTATCTCAGCCTAAGTGATATACCGGAAACCAGCCTAATAATTAATATAATATAGCCATAGCACTAAAGCTCTCTCGGGAATGCGGTGTAATATCCTAATTTAATAACAATTGTTGTTATATTAATCATCCATGTCCAATCATCACTGTAAACATACATAAACATCGATAGCTCAATGTCGATTCGATGTGTCACATCCCTTATTGAGTAGCTGAGGCATCACCTTAGAATATAAAAATAATCGTGAATGACAGAAATTTCGAGAACAATGTATGAGATTGATGCAAACCAATCCTTAAAATGTGGGTATTAGAGTAAATTTTTGTTTGACTTTTGAAGTGTTCGTCAAATTTTGCATACATTTTCGAATTTAAATCGAAATTAATAAAATAAAACTTATCGATGGTATGATATGCCTCCTTTTGTTAAACTGTGTGTTCGGCTATCGTTTTTGCACTCCAAAATGGCACAATAGGGCATCTTTCTTGCTTCGCGAGTTTATCGTCCAGTAGTTGCGGTCGACAGCGCCGAAGTAGTGACGAATCACGACTGCTGAGCGCGAATCACGAAGTGCGCCGAGCTCCGCGTACTAGTGGCTACGCTGTTTCCGCCTACTTACTCCTTCTACCCGTTCTTTTTGTTCTGTGGATATTCGAAAACCAAAACTACTGAAATATAGAAAAAAAATCCTATATAATATAATTTTATATATACCGAATATATATAATAAAATAAATTATAACAGAATATTCAATTAAATAAATATATAACTAAGTATAATCATTGTACAACACAGACCTAGCATGCGCGCGCAGCGCATTTCTATGCTACACCATTAATAATCACCACTACACATTACTTTGCAACATACACGTGCGTACATATTTATTATTACGAATACACCCTAAGCACTTACTTTTCAAGAAGTAAATCTTTGCTCTGGTTTTTTTATAACATTTATTAATTATTATTATTAATACAACTTAGAAGAATCATGATAACATTTTGTAAGTAGGAAAATTGTACACCAATAAATGATATAATTTGTTTAAAAACAGCTCATCTGGTTGTTTGTAGCTGCACACCCGCTCTTGTATTTATAATTAATCATAATATGTATGATTATTTAAGGTTTTAATGCGGAGAAGATAAATATAACTAATTTGGAATACCTTAAAACAGTTACAGGTTTAATGCTGCTCTCAATACTGTGTTACTAACTCTATATCTTGAAATGCTATTAAATACAGAGAACGAACCTAAACTGGTTTTCACTCTCACAGTGACGATTGAGCGAGACACGTTGTTTGGAAAGAGAGAGGGGCGATACGAAATGTTGCGAGTGTGAGCAGGAGGAGAGGAGTGTGCGAGAGGGTGACGTCGAGACAAGTGAGGACGAGAAAGTCAATAAAAAGAAGGAAACAAGTGTAGATCGACTAGAGGGAGCACAACGAGTGTGTTTAAAAATTAATCAGGTGTGGGTGATATAAAAAAATTTGGTTATCACTACTTATTATTTCAGATACTTATGACTACAGATGCAACGTGAACGTATGATGTATTTGCATTATTATTTTATATCTGACAACAGATAAAATTATTCATATTTTTATCTGCATCGTATTTGCATTACTTGCAAATCGAAGAGTCACTGGCTCATTGATGATTGAAAGTTTCTGGTCGTGAGTTTTTATGATTAATATCTGTTGTGTACAATCTGATTAAAATGGTTCAATATAAATGTCGTTGGATAACCTAAAATCAATAAGATAACGGTAATATCGTATCCATTACATACATAAAATCATCAATTCAATAAAACAAACATATCTAAAAAAGGTGCCTTATTTAGTATTAAAAAAATAATAATAGTAATTAAAAATATACGTAAAATAGGGACGTTAGCTGCTCTTAAGACATTTCCAAAATAAAAAATACAGAAAACAATAATGGTGTGTAGTTTCTGAATAAGAATTCACTTAGCTATTGAAATATGCAGCCTCGCTAACAATGCAGTTGATTTAGCATACTATTTTGTGGAGACTAGGTATTCCTGTGAAGAGTTCGTAAGCAATTGAGGTTCGAACATTAAAAAAAAATTTAACAAAAAAAATAACCGACTTCAAAGAAAAAGCACTAAAAAGTAAAAAATAATGTTCATTTTTGTAGTTACGATTTCTGTTATTTTTTGAGTCGGCGTCAGCCGGGCACGCGCTGCGCCAATCAAGAGAACCTAACCTAATCTAACCTAACCTAACCTAACCTAACCTAACCTAACCTAACCTAACCTAACCTTGGCTGACACCGACTCAAAAAATAACAGAAATCGTAACTACAAAAATGAACATTATTTTTTACTTTTTAGTGCTTTTTCTTTGAAGTCGGATATTTTTTTTGTTAAATTTTTTTTTATTTGTTAATTTTTAGTGAATCTGAAGTAAACTTACTAATTTGTACACGTCCTTTCCAACAAAAAAAGAATCACCGAAATCGGTTGGCGTTATATTGAGTTATTCGTCCATTTGTCGCGCACATCTTAATACGAATTTAAGACTTTTATGATTTTCTCATGGATATCATTGTCAGAACTTAACCAAATTAAAATGGGACCACTTGGGAAGCATTAGCTATCATTTAAAAAAATAATCATCAAAATCGGTTCACCCAGGAAAAAGTTACGAGGTAACAAACATAAAAAAAAAACATACAGACGAATTGATAACCTCCTCCTTTTTTTGAAGTCGGTTAAAAAGATAATAAAAATAAAGAAAAAATATTCAATAAGACCCCATTCTCTGCCTTTTCTGTGCCCATAAATCTTTGAAACTTAAAAAAATATTAAAAGCGTTCAGAATAAGTAATTTACTCGTAACAGAATTTCGTCTTCCAAATATATGTCATTACATTTGCCTAACAGAAATATGATACTATTTTCTTAATATTTCAGAGGAAATTTGTAAAATTCGAAAACTTACAAGTATCCAAAGAAACATGAAACTTTCCGGATATTTGCCAGTCGGCATTTCCATTAACATCTTTACTGTTATATTTTAAGTTACTTGTAAGTCGCCTAACCCTTGATACTAAGATATTTCTAAGACGAGATTTTTTAGGAATCCTGCGAAAACTTGTCGAAAGACAATATATTTTACAAGATTTTGTTTAAGGTGGCCCAACCCGGCGGGCCTAACTCATTCGCGGGCACAGTACAAAACCGTGCAGTTGCGCTCTGGGACCTTCTCTGTTTCAAAGAATAAGACAGGCTCGGTGATGAGAAAGATGCCACATGTCCACAAAAAAGACAATGTGCATAGTGTATGATTTGGTAAGATTTACGAAAATTTTATTTTAAAAACGACTTATAGCTAAAAGTAAACCACGACCGCTGTAGTAAAAAATCGAAGAAAAACCAAATAGATTATAAATCTTGATTAAATAAGCTATGTCTGATGACTAATCTTTTTAAGATGTTCTTACTTTATCATTGCGTAATCCACCACCAAAGTAATTGTATAAAACGCGCGAAAAATGCGAACTTTCGGACCTTATAACTTAGACGCCAAACACAATTTTACAATGCCAATGGTCATCAGACATCTAGCGCCACCTTAAGGTGGCCCATCCCGCTCATCTCCCCATACAAAAGGGGAAAGAAGATCACGCCCATATTTCTTGTCAGAGATCCAAAATTTTGCTCAAAATAGCTTTATTTGATCGAACTAGATGTCTGATGACCATTGGTATTGTAAAATTGTGTTTGGTTTCTAAGTTATAACGTCCGAAAGTTCGAATTTTTCGCGCGTTTTATACGATAACTTTGGAGGTGGATTACGCAATGATAAAGTAAGAACATCGTAAAAAGATTAGTCATCAGACATAGCTTATTTAATCAAGATTTATGATCTATTTGTTTTTTGTTAGATTTTTGACTACAGCGGTCGTGGTTTACTTTTAGCTATAAGTCGTTTTGAAATTAAAATTTTCGTAAATCTTACCAAATCATACACTATGCACATTGTCTTTTTTGTGGACATGTTGCATCTTCCTCATCACGGAGCCTGTCTTATTCTTTGAAACAGAGAAGGTCCCAGAGCGCAACAGCACGGTTTTGTACTGTGCCCGCGAATGAGTTAGGCCCGCCGGGTTGGGCCGCCTTAAGGTTGCCATAAACAAAACAAACGAGCATATTTCCTAGGTTAAATTAAATTGGAAAATTTAGTGGGTGGTACCAATAAATAATTTTCGGAAATGCAGATTGATGAGCTAATGTCTCAATTATATCTGTAAGGTAATGTAAAACATGGGGATAAGTAAGATGTGTCATAGTAAAAATCAAAATCAGAATCGACTGTGGGTTTCTTACTTAAAAATGGATTAAGATACTTATCAGGTTACATAATTTAGCCTGGTTTTCACCAAGTGCTGATTTATTTTATTTGACGCTTAAAAGGCATTTATTACTAAAGTGCTAATATCTTGTAATGGTATCCATTGCAAGATTATTTCGTATTTTGTGGTTTTACTTTCTAACCCTATCAAAATCAAGCTCGGAGTAATGATTTGTATGGAAACGCGGAGTCGACGTAAACGGCAACGCCAACGCATTTACGGATACGATGCGTAAGCTGTCAGATCAAACTCCGACCCGCAAATGTTAATTCGCTTGACGCCCACTGCGCGCGCTTGAAAACGGTAGTCGATCGGATTGGCGTAAACACCAATTTAGGTGACCAGTCGAACTAAGGGCTCTGGTTCAAAGTGCCATTACCGAATTTAATGTAATTTTATCATTCCAATTAAACATAGATAGGTAAATAAATCGTTATAATAGCAGTATTAAGTTAAAGTCTTAACAGAAAAAGAGTGAAATCAAATGTTTCCGATTTCGTTTAAGTTAAGTCAAAACTTGTTTTGGATTAAATATAGCGGTGTGTGCAAGAAACACGTTTCAATGAGGTCAAAGTATTACTGGGCGGAGACGGTGGAGGAGTGAGGGGAAGGCTGCGCGCGGGGCGGGCGGTTACGTGCAAGTGCTCAGATCCACTTCGAAATAAGTGCACGTGTCGGCTCGGATTCGTTCAGATCTCATTTTATATTGATGTTGCAACTTTGATCTTATTATAGATCCATTAATTTCTTTAAAAAATACAAATGTTGTAGCTATTAGCTGCATGTAAGGCATCAGGATTAAACGCCAGGGTCCTGTCACCTATTGCCAACGTGGATTTAGTCACGTGATTTACAACGTGACACGTAAATTTAATTCTGAATGAAGGTTTCTTCAAGGTTCAGCCACTGAAGTTCAAGGTAGGCACAACATTTTCGTAAATGGGCGTCATGCCAGGACCTTCCCTTTATGAGCACGGCTAAGAGCATTATACTGGATGGAAAACACGGTCAAGTTTCAATTGGCGCTTCGACCATTCTTCATCCAATGCGATGGTACTAAGCCGGGCGGGCTTAACCCTACCACCAAGTAGGGGAAGGGGAATTTCAGTTTTACATGGATTTCTAACCGTAAAGCTCGTATTAAAAAAACATTTATTTAATGTTTTATGAACGTTTTGTTTCTAATATGTATGGCGGTAGTGATGACAATTGCACATGAAACAAAACATCGGTTAAATGGCCACCGAGATGCTCTGTGGGCACGTATCCACACTTTCGAGGAAATTTTCTAGTAAGGATATGGATATTTTCACGGGCGCATCTTAGAGTATCAATTGTATCAGGGGGCATAAACCTTACTTAAAAAAAAAAGGTTCACCCAGTCGAAAGTTCTGAGGTAACAAACATAAAAAAAATACAGATCGGTAAAACGCTAAATTTGTTTATACAATTTTCAATATCAGGCCGCGACGCCGCGACGGTCGATTTACACGCCTAAGTGATCACCAATCGTCACAGTAACATTTTCCCAATTTTTGTAATTGGTTTTCACTACTAACAAACGTATTCAGCTGTGACGCGCACGTAATCGTAAAAGCCTGTTTTATTAAAAAAAAACAAAAATGGCTTACACACCACCCATTTATATCCTTAAAATTGAATATAAAACATTTCATTTCGCGGTTAGATTTTGCAATGCATATGCATAAATAATGTGAATATTACTCGTATTTATCATGGACAAGTGAGTAGGTTTAATTTATTACCTTAAACTACCAATTAATCTGTATAATAAGTAAATTTGGTGTATTTCTTCGTATATACAGAATAGTAGCCACATAGTATAAGAAGGTAGTCGCCGACCCCCGATCTTAGACTCGATACACCGCCGAACGGTCCGTCTTGTTGGAGACCCGCAACCCGCCGTTGGCCTGGAGTCTATGAGCCACTGGTCGTTGCTCTGAGGAACTCGTATCCCTACCCTTAAATCAGAGGACCCCTTTGTGGTTGACAACCTCGGTCCGCCATGATTGGAGGCATATAAGACGAGTGACGAGGTATTTACAGTACATTCAGCGAATGTTCGAGCCTAACACCTCCGAAATAGTGGGCTTCCTCCATAGACTCATTATATTACTAGCGTATTATATTATTACTTTTACATATCACTGGTTTCCTCGCGATGTTTTCCTTCAAAGTATTGGTATTACATGCATGCTAATTCACAGGATAGTCAAAGCAAAATGTATCTCAAAACCTCTACACATTAACTAAAGTATTGCAAGAAGAGTATTTTTATTATATTTTATTAATTAATTGATTACATTCTTCATTTGAAGCACGGAGGCAATGACAGATTTTGTCCGTTTGTATGGATCGATCACATCCGGCATTCAAAATGAATTGATTGAAGTCATAAAAAAGGATTTTTTATGACTTCAATAAATTTTTTAGATCTAATAAAATAATTTTCAAAATCGGTCCACATTTGACGGAGAAATAGGTGAGCAGACAAGAAAAAATCCATAAAACCGAACATAGAACCTCCCCCTTTCGTAAAGTCGGTACAAAAAAGCTTGTAACTTTATATTGTTACGTTTAATTTTTTTAATTTTTATTACATTTTAACATGAAACAAAAAAGTTGATGGAAACCGTAGCTAAAATTTGTAATGTTTTTTAAGATAAAATAATAATATAAATGATAGCGTATCTGCCCATGCCAGCCCTGCAGAAGTTGACTTCATCTATGAATCGGAAACGAATTTTACATTAGCTGTCACTGTTGGTCTAGTCACTGCTGGGAAGTGTGGACTGCAGACTGCGGGCCGCACCGCAGCCGCGGCCGCCTCCGCCGCAACCGCCGTGCCGTCACCACCGCAACCGCCGCCGCCCCACTCGGTCAGTGATTGCGGCTAGAACCGGCTCGACAGGTGTTTTTGTTTGAAAGTAGGCGCTGCGCAATAAAACCAATAAACAGAAAAAGCCACGAATACCAGCGTGCACGTGTGCCGAGTGGGTTAGGTACGTACAGCCTACATTTTCGCCCGAGTTTTAACGTAAAAGGCAAATATTTTTATTATAAATTATCTAAATATTGAATCTAATATAAATGTACAAATGTGTAAGTATCAAATAATGTCACGGCTGATCCAACATAGCCTAGCTTAGTTGTGGACATATCTGTATTAGTTGTAACTTAAGTGGTGCAAAAAATATTTTTAAATAAAAAAAGGACCGCCTTCAAAAAAACCGGAACTAAAAAGCAAAAAATAATTGGTTACTTTTAATTAATGTACGAAAAGCTATTTTAATTCTAACAAATTATGTACAATTTCTTAATTTTTAATCATCTTTTGAAGTCGGTGCCTTGGGTAGAGTTCGCTTTGCACGCTGCTGACCGACAGACACTATTTCAGCCGAACACACCCGAAGTGCGTTGGTTTACGTGCAAGCTGATATCGATACAGCGCAGCGTACTGAAATTGGGTTTCAACGATTATATTATTAGTACTTTCGGCTTTATAAAGGCGCGCACTGGAGAAGGAGAGGTGAAATTCGCTGCTCTGTGTTGATTGGTACTTCCCTGCGACATCGTTGTCTGAATGAGACGATTTCTGCCGAAATTGGTGAGATATGTACTAACCGCACACTCGTTTTGACACGTAGTTGAGAGCAGACACCGCAAAGTCGCTACCTATTGTTTTCTGATCTTTTTTATATTTGTATTTTTTTTGTTTTGTGTTATGTAGGTATTTAGGTAGAATAAAAAGTACAAGCTACACCTACCTAAATATTTATCATATAAGTGGTCGTTGTTTTTATATTGGTTTATTCGTAGGGTTTTCTTATAAATATTTTGTTTTTACTGTGTTAGGTATTTAGTTTAAGTATAAGGCATATTTAAATTACAAAGTACTTGCCTAAATACCTATTTACATACGTTTTTCCGACCTGTTTGTTTATTTAATTTTTGTTTTTGTGTTTTGTTCAAGTAGGTAAATGTAAGTAGCTACCTACTTATATTTCTTTCTTAGCCATAGGTGATATTAATCAAACTACTTGCAGCCCTTAAAGACCGTCTACCCAAGGCACCGACTTCAAAAGATGATTAAAAATTAAGAAATTGTTCATAATTTGTTAGAATTAAAATAGCTTTTCGTACATTAATTAAAAGTAACCAATTATTTTTTGCTTTTTAGTTCCGGTTTTTTTGAAGGCGGTCCTTTTTTTATTTAAAAATATTTTATTTTTTGCTTTTTAGTGGTGGCGGCGTAACTTTTGACTCAAGGTGGGCGAGCCCTCCTGCTCAACTTCACATACAAAGTGGAAAGAAGATATACATACATATACAATACAATACAATACAATACAATGAACGAGCATTAGCAGAAATTAAACCATTGAGAAATCTAGAAATCGAAAAGAAGATTGTCAGCCTCGGTGGCCCAGTGGCGCGACACTTCGGCGATCGCTCTCCGAAGTTAAGCAACGCTGGGTCCGGTCTGGTCTTGGATGGGTGACCATTCGACCGTTGAGAGAGGCTGGCCGTGGTTCGGATTCCACGTTAAGCTGTAGGTCCCCTTCCTTACTTACTAGGTGGTAGGGTTTATCCCGCCCGGGTTGGTACCATCGCATTGGATGAACGATGGTCGAAGCGGCAATGAAAATTGTCCGTGTTTTCCATCTAGTTCAATGTAGCCGTGCAATATAAGGAAGGTCCTGGCATGGCACCTAGTTCCCATGTGGTGTGTTGGGCTAATACCATGACAGAACTTGTGGTATTAGCCATCCATGTCCAGTCACATAAAAAAAAAAAAAAAGTAGACCGGTAACTATCTGGATTCATGAGTTCACGGTTGATACGTACGATAATTGATACGATGAAATCACGTGAGATAAAGTGCTGTGACAGACGGACGGACGGACGGACGGACAGCGGAAGCTTAGTAATAAGGTTCCGTTGGTGCCCTTTGGGAACGGAACCCTAAAAAGACAAAACAACGAATGACCGGAACCGCTGAGCTTCTGAATTTCTCATCCTTCCATCGTTCCGGATAGTATGTTTCTTGCGTAAGTTTAAGTTGTATGAAAATGTGTACATATCGGCCTCGTTTATCCCCCCTTAACCGTTGAATTTTGTAAAATCCGTTGTGAGCGAGCCTTTTCGTCTTAACAAGAAGTCACTGAAAATTTTAAGTTTTGAGGATAATTGATTTCAGAGATCTCAACATGAGTGGTTTTTGCCTAAATGTGTTCATTTTGACCTGTTTTACCCCCCTAATACTATAATTTCCAAAAATATTTTTTTCTTAAGCATTCCCATCTAAAACAAAACATACTCTGACACTTCTGGGTTCAGCGGCTCTAGAGATAGAAATGTGTACAATTTGCCCTCTTTTACCCTCCTTAAATACCCCCAACAGTTGAAGTAAGAAAAAATCTCTCATACTGAGCAATCTCACCCGAAAAGAAAGCTACTGTAACTAAAAAATCACATTTCTGGGTTCGCGGGGTTAAGAAATTCGATGTTTGGTATAGTTAAGTACCAAACTACTGAACCGATTTTGATAAAAAAAAAATGGGACCAACTAGAAAGTATACCCTTTCGAACAAAAAAAGAATTTTCCAAATCGGTCCAGGGGTCTTCGAGTAATCGGTGAACATACATAAAAAAAAGATTCCGACGAATTGATAACCTCCTCCTTTTTTGAATTCGGTTAAAAATATATTTTAATTTGAATTTCAGTAATTATTATGTAATAAAGTATAAAAATTACGACACATTTTAACACCAGAATATTTAATTTAAAACTGCATATTAGTTCAGAAAAACATGTTATTAAAGTAGTCAAGAGTTTGTTTTTCCCCTATGTACAACGGCATCACCCTAGACGCCACACATTGGAATTTGACCCACATACGTTTTCCTTGCAAATGCCAATGCCTACTGTTGCGCCGAGGGTGATGCGCTCTGTACATATAATGTGATTTGTGAGCAGTATTTGTCTATCATTGTAAACTAGTTTGTAAGTAGACAGCTCGTGGTGTAGAGGCTAGAGGCTTTGCCTTTAATGCGAGAGGAAATGGGTTCAAATCCTCGCCCCGGTCATGCTCCACTTTATTTCTCTTTCTGGTTGGAATTGCATTTCGTTACTAATGCGAGCTGTTCCAAACTGTGGGTCCCCTTCCCCGACTATATAGGTGCGGCAGGGTTAAGCCCTCCCTGGTTGGTACCACCGCTTTGGATGAAACTATGGTTCAAGAAGCAATGGAAAATGTTTCGTGTTTTCCATTCAATTCTGTGTAGCCGTGCTCATGAATAGAAGGTCCTGGCATGCACCTATTTCCTTTGGGAATTAGGTGTATTGGGCTAATATAATGACGGTAGCTGTATGGTATGAGCCATCCATGTCAGGTTTCATTACAAAAATCATGAAACAAATCATTAATTAAACGCGGCGGAGTTTTCTGTATCCATAAGTAATCGAACCGGCAGATTAAAAATATTGTCGATGAATCTGAGTATCTCATCAGTCTAATATAATGGAGAAAAAAAGAAACTAAAACCCATAGTGCTTGACTATAAATTCCTATTAGATTACCTGTAAATTTATTTATTTCCTAAACTATACATATATTAAATGACTGAGTAAAGGAGAAGATGGATAACTATTTTACCTGTTTTAAATTTCTTTGAAATGTATTGTCATCGACAGAGTTATACCACGTCGATTTTTTACTTACCAAGCCTTCGAAATTGCAATAAGGGTTATAATAAAATATCGGAATATAGTTGTAATTTTATGATGAAAAAAAATCATTAGAAGATAGCTACTGTTATAAACGGGTAATCTCTTTACTTAAACTGATTCGTAGCGGGTAAAACCCGAGAGTGGGTTAAATTTACTGAAATGATCTTTTATTTTTGTCTTGTTGTTAGAGAATACTGCAACAGTTATTTGACACTTTAACCCGATTTACATTCCGACCAGTCCCCGCGTGCCCCGCGTCCCCTCTCTCGCTTAACACTTTTGCGCGATACGGGAATCCTTCAAACCCACAAATACGAGCGCGAGCAAGTCACATCTAAAAAACGTTTCAAGCGTTAGAAAGTATAATATTTTCCCTCTCCACCAGAGGGTTAGCAGGAATCAAAAGTATTCCACTTAAAGCTATAAAACATCCAGCTACAACAAAGCTAGCCGTGAAGCCATATGAAACCATGATCACCCCAGCCAAAGGAGTACCGACTAAACTGCCAATACCCTGAAACATTAAAATAATACCACTCGCATTTGTAAGTTTGTCTAACCCGTACAATGCTACAATTGTGGCGCTCTTTAGACAACTAAATCCAGCGATACAAAATCCAAAACTAAAACAGTAAAGGTACTGGAAGTGAACCGAGTAGGATATGTGTGATGCAGTGGTCGTCAAGCCAGCCAATATTAGGGTGATCCACATCAATTTCAACGAGCTGATCTTATTCGCTATAACACCCAAGCTTATCCGACCGATTGAGTTTGATAGACCCAAAGCACTAATGTACACCGAATTATGAGCGGGATCTACTCCGATTATTCTATTTCGTTCTTGCAAATAAACGTATGGTACTAAAACACCCAAGTACGTGCACATTCCACTGAGACATATGAAGATGAATGAGGGGCGCTTCAACAAAGCTGGGTCTAGCATTGTGGCAAGTACTCTGCGCAAAGCTGTAGTGCAAAGGCCATGTTTCTCGTGTAAGTCGTCTGTTCCCGCTGCTCGAGACACTTCCATCTGGTACTCTAAGCCCGTTCTTTCTTCGTCGATAGTGTGCAAAATACTCTTCTCATACTCCGACAGCTTGGTCACTCTTCCTTCATAAAATGCGTCGTCTCTGTACAACGGACGCGATTGTCTAACATGTGGTTCCCAGTGAAACAATAGCTTCCACCAACCCTTTTTAACAGGTTTCAAAGGTGTCTTTTCTCCTTCTTCTTCATCGCGATCATCTGAGTGCATTCCATATCGTGATCTTGAGGTCATTGAACGGACTTTATTGAAAGTGAGGTGTTGCTCGCTTCCTTCGGGGCCATACGCAGTTACAGCTAATGCAGATTCTACGAGATTAGAAGGACCGGCTGAACTTATGTTGGTTGTCACTGATTCTTCAACCACCGCAGCACTCGTCGGATAATTTACATTAGAGTGGGCGCCAAAAAATCTCTGTGCTACTGTCGGCAGCACCATTCCTACATCATCAGTATTTGATGATCTTCTAATACACGACGGAGCGGTCGGAAGAAAAGTGACGGTGCGTGTTGGCTCGTCAGCCTTATTTCTCACCGCCACCGAAACCAGGGGACGAAACGACATGGATAGGAACATGATTATACTCAAAAGTCCACAGTGTAAAAGCGTAGTCAAACGCCACCCGAAATTACTAACTAAAAAAATGTTAAATCTAGAAAATGTAAGGACTCCTATGCCGGAGCCTGCGGTGGTGATGGCCATTGCGATTGCCCTTTTTCGTTCGAAGTAAAAGCCGACCACCAAGGTGCATGCCATGTTTATTAAGGAAAATCCCATTCCGGCACACACTCCGTAAAATAAACAGAGTACCAAGTATGACTTGGAAAAATAGGAGCAACAGAAGGATATTGAGCTGATGATGGATCCAGCCATGGCGGCGGCGCGGAATCCAAACCGATTGATGAGTCCCGATACTAAGGGTGCGGCCATGAAGTAAACTGCCATCGAGATGGAATTGATCAGGGCGACCATCGGCTCCGGTAGACGCATGTCATTGGAGATATCGACCAGCAGGCTGCCGAAGGTGAACACTATGCCGTCCATGATGCCGAGGCTGAGGAAGGCACAGGCCACCACCAGCCAGCCCCAGCCGCCGTCGTGTGGCACGGACACTGTGGCTGCAATCTCTGTCTCCTCCATCACGAGCCCGCCTGAGCTTTCACCAGCTCTACTCGAAAACGATCTCCGGCTCGGTACTACCACAACACTGTGCTGGTTTTCCATGGTGACGCGGATAACTCTGAAGAACGACTCGGTTCTATAATATTACATCAGTCACTAAACTACGATGTCGATCGGTTAAGATAAAAATTATATGATCTTAATCATAGTTTTATTATATTAGTTTTTTACTATTAATTATCAAATTAATTAAATTTCAGCTGGTTTTGAAAACCGATATTTTGACAGCTTTATGACTTTTTTCTTCTTCTTCTTTTTTGAAGAAGATTGGTAGATTGGCCCTTTTTGGCAATCACGCGTATTGTAGCGAGCGTCTCAGGCTAAGAGTCTGTACGTTATAAAATGGATTGATTTAGATTAAAAAAAGAAACACTAATTCAAGGGGGAAATAAAAAGTAAGTATTAAGAGATAAAACTGATACACTGGGTTAAATAAAAATAAGTTTTTTTAGTATTTGATAGTGACTGGTATTTACAACTTTAAGTTGACAAAACTATTTTGTAAGTGTAATTTACTTTTCACTGAACATTTCTACTAAAATGAAAATTGTTTCATGTTCAAATGTATTTGTACATATAGTTGCGCACACACGTACGAGTAAGCACAACTGCATTTTCAAGTAATGTTTACATAATATGTGAAAAAAGAGAATTTCCAATATGTAATTAAATATATTTTGATTTATTCAATTGACGTTTAAAAATACCTTGTTAATTTTAATTGGATAAGGTTAAAGAAAAACATTTATTTGCTAGAGACGAAGCTTCAACATTATATCGGTATATCTCTAGTTATTTAGGAGCAAACGTAATATAATTATCTTTTTATTGCACAAAATAACAAGTTAACGGCCATGGCGTGCTGGCACCCTAATTACTATGTTTTCTTTTCATGTAATTAAATGTATCCGATCCACAATTGTTTTGGGCGTACTTGTCCTTGACATATTTTTCATATTTACGCGATAGGACTTGATCCAACTTGACATTCCTATTTCATATTCGTCATGGATCTCATAATTTTGTATTTTTTATCTGTAATTGGATATGGTTGAGTAATATTAAACTGACCGTCAGATATTAGCCCAACATACAACACAGCATGGGAACTAGGTGCCATGCCAGGACCTTCCTTATAGTTCTCGGCTACATTAACGTGGATGGAAAACACGGACAATTTTCATTGCCGCTACGACCATCGTTCATTCAATGCGATGGATCCAACCCGGGCGGGATTAACCCTAAAACCTAGTATGTTAAGAAAGGGACCTACAGTTTTACGTGGAATCCTAAATGTTATTGCGTTGTTTTGAACGTTGCAAAGAACCTAATGAGTTGCCACACAAACAAGTGCGAGTCGGACTCGCAAACAAAGGGTTCTGTACCATCGTAACACCAAAAAATCATGTTTTTTTTGGGGGACCCCTTTTATTATTATATTTTTTTAAATAAATCCATTTGTTATTATAGCGGCAAAATAAATACACACTCTGTGAAAAAATCACTTGTCGGCCTATTATGGAGATACAGGCCTGTGACAGACGGACGGACGCACGTAAGGACGGAAGGACGGACGGACGGAGGGATGGACGGATAACTGAGAGGAGAGATAACTGTGAGGAATAAGCGTTAATACTCCTCAGGTTAGAACCATTAGATCCTATATTTGTAGTTTCGATAAAATGTGGAATATATTTCCAACAAACTACTAGTTGAGTTCCTTCAAACATAGTGTGAAGAATCACCTGGCCAGCTGGCAACAATTTCGCAGCCCCGAGAATATTCTAAAGCCCATGGGCGTCGACGGGAACGTGAATTGCGGGCCTGGCGTAAGCCACGCGATAATACATAAAAAATCAAGCAACGAATCATTTTTAGAGGTATCTACAGAACATATTTTTTAAACACTTTATTACTTAACTTAATTGGTTATGACACGATTTGAGATAAATCTGAACTGCTATGCTTTTTGACTCCTGCCCATCTGTACACATCTCTAAGGTTTACCGACTACGTGATGCTTAAGCTAAATTAAAACCATAAACTACAGTAAACAATGCATTGTTATGCTCCTTTTATAGAGGAAAACCTTCGTACACAATGTATATAAGCTCCTAAAAATATGAATATGCATGACATTGTTTTTAAAGTGGAATTATTCAGTAATTACACGTCCAATTTAAGTTAATAAAAAGCATTTTAGAGGACGCTCACCCGCGCTCGCGACCTCGTCTCGGTAGGTCTTAGCACGGGGCGAGCCGCCATCGCGTCACATCGCGTCGCGTCACGTCGCCATCGCGTCGCGTCGCCATCGCCTCGGGTCGCCATCGCGTCGCGTCCTCGCACCAGCCAGCTATTGATTCTAATAAGGTGGGCCCGTAAGCATCGGAAAATTCTTTTCATTCAAAACTATTTCTACATTCAATAATAAGCAAGCTTTTAGCAAACAATATTTAGCTGAAAATCCAGGCATTACGGAAAAGGGCATTAAGGAATCTGATTCTGCGAAGAATTTCCATGTGATGATATTTTAATCTCGTGACTGATTTAGAACGAACACGATTTAAAAAGAGCAATTATATTTTTAAAGAGACGGCATTGCTGAGTAATGCTTAATTGTGTAACCGTGCCTTTGTGTAATTTATTTTATATGAACGCCACGAACGACTAGAAGAATAAAGTTCTGTCGCAACTGTAGAGAAGGCAATTCTAAACTCTGTTATATTTTCGAAAGAGAGCATTTTAAATCGATGCTGTAGAAACATTTAGAGTTGCTTCATCGCAGTATTTTATTTTATGAATTCATCGTGACAGCGTCATATTGTAAGAGGAATTATTCACTCCAATTTGAACTCTTCTTTCAGGGAATAGAGGATAATAAATAACGCTTACTTTGGCTCTTTCGATGATAACAGCCGATGAATATGCGGAGTGGTTTGAGGTTCCACGTACCGAATCCAGCCCTGAGTGAATGTTATTATTTTATGTTAATTTTATTTGTAGATATTATCATATTAATTGCACGTAAATTCCAATTCCTCTCCCTGTAATGAGTCTAAGTACACCTTGTCCGAGGGCATATGTGGTTAATAATTGCTTGCAAGATTCATTGGAAACGTCATCATGAAATGATTCGAGGCCCAACATAAATTGATTTTTCACTTTCGGTTATACTGAGCTATCGTGTGACAAACTTGTGATTTATGTGTAGTTATGTTTAGTTTTGTTATTGGATTTTGTTTATAAACCCTTCGATTTTACTTAGCTATTAAAATATATTTTCCAAATATCCATTTATTGGTAGGTACTCGAAATGGGTATTTATATTTTTGAATAAATTAAAATTTAGATTAAATATATAATACTCGTATAGGTACATGCCACTGGCCTGCTCAATTCAATGGATTTGATTGTGTTTTATATGTTTGTTTGTTTCCTGCTTGTTTTAAACATTCTGAAATAAATGTAACAAGATCTGCCTCCGAAATACCGTTTAGGGATCTTACCACAGACTAATAAGGGATACTACCCTCACAGTCTTTCTCAGGCATTAGCCCCAGACCAACCATACAAAAACTGGTTTCTTCTAGCGTATTAAAGTTGGTCCGCCCTCTCTGAATAATTCGAATGTATTATTAATCCGCGGAATTGCTCCAGCGACTCGTAACACGAATAGGTATGACGTTGACGATAACTTGGGTAGTGCAACTTTAAATGAACAAAAACAAGTAACGGAATTTTTCGCGGAAACAGTAGCCGAGGTTTCGAACTAATTCGTGCAGTCCATCTAATATACTTAAATAATTTATGAGTCGACAATAATAATAATAGGGATTTAAATATAAAGTTTTAACGTATTGGCGACGATATCAGAGAGAAACTATTTTTACACGAAAACTAAATCATTCTTATTTTCAAAAACTTTGAATTGTTTTAACGTGAACGTGGATGCAGCGATAATCAGAGTAATTTTCGAATACGAGTCCCACGTGAGACTAACTCAGCAGAAACGGCTCGTAATGTCAATGCCGTGTTTGGAGAGGATACGGCCAACGAAAGCACCGTGCGTTTTTGTTTTAACCGCTTTCGTAGTGGAAACATGAACTTGAACAATGAGCCACGATCCAATCAGATCAGATCGAAACGGATCTTTTACGGCTTCAGTTCCGTCAGAATTATCGGCATGGTTGGGTTCGAGTTGTTTTTTTATATAACTGGACATGGATGGCTAATACCAAACTGACTGTCAGATATTAGCCTAACACACTACATGGGAGCTGTGTGACATGCCAGAACCTTCCTTATATTGTTTGGATACATTAAACTAGGTAGATGGAAAACACGGACAATTTTCATTGCTGTTTCGACCATCATTCCTTGATGCGATGGTACCAACCCGGGCGGGGCCAACCCTACCACATAGTAAGTAAGGAATGGGACCTACAGTTTTACGTGGAGTCCAAACTACGGCCAGCCTCAAAGGTTGAAAATGGTCACCCACCCAGAACCCAACCGCGCTTAGAGGTGCTTCTCCAAGCTTATTGAATCGCAAGGCGTCGCCCCACAGGGCTTCAGACCGAGGCTGACATTACATCGAGTTAGATTAATTTGTTCACATCACAGCGAAAATCCCATGACAGCGCTTATGATAGCGTGCGCTGTGTCGCCTGGGGTTGTATAATACTTAAAAATGTTGGCTAAAATATAGTTTGCCTGAAATTTATGCTTCCGGATGCGGCCAATCTGTCAAACTTCACTTCCGTTCGCGCCATTGGTTTTTGCACTTGCAGCACGCACGCCTTGTAACTCCCTGTATAAAACCACATGAAGTCTTTTGAGTCGCCCACCGCCCGCTTCACCTTCTTCAGGGATGCCACCGGGCCGCCGCTAACCCTCAGGGGCGCCACTGCGAGGACATGCGTCAGATTCTTATGACTAAAGCAACTAAAGGAACCGTACAAATATCCGGTTCCCTAAGGGATCCGCATACTCTAAACTATTGGGAATCCCTGGCCTATGACAAGGGCTTTAGAAAGCGAAGTGAAGTTGAATGCTTACAAAATTAAAACATGGTTCCTTACGGCATCAAACATTCATGAGATTTATTTGTTTCAGACTTGGTTGTTCGGGGGCGCGCGTTGGACGAAGGCCACGAAACCTGGGACTGTCGGTCAACTAACTAATGTGCCTTGTGCTTGACAGTCCCTGCCCCCTTCCTACCCCCCCACCGCCGCCCCCCTGCCCCGACAGCGCTGCACCATCGTCCGTCATGTCGCTCGCGTCTATAAATCTGCAGACGCTCGTTGGACCCATGTACATACATGACGTACTGCGCAGTCTTCCATGTCGTCCGATTTTACTTGAATGCACTCACAAATGGAAACGGAGTTTGCAGCAAAATCTTTAAAAAAATATTATTATATTGTTTATATATATATGTATATTATTTATTGTAAAAACATTTTATATCTGTCTTACCCTTAAACCCGATATTTGTTTGCATGCCACTTAACATTGTCTGTTTTATATTTTTGGTACTACGGTACTTTTGAAATAAATGAATGCATGATTAATTAATTATTCTTTCATCAAAGGTTGATTAGCTTAATCGGCACATAACCTTCAATTTAAGGGCTTTTCTTAGCATCTTGCAATCACTATCAGTAAAACATAATAGTAATAAAAACCCTTTACACAAGTGTCGATTAAGATATATTAGGCAGAGATGATGGTTGATGGTAAGATGTCTGTATGCTTCCTTCACTTCCTTCGACCGTTTTCCTTCGAACTTCCAAGTTTTACTTGAAATCCGAACCACGATTTTGGTAATTCCGAATCTGGTGTGTGGTGAAATAATGAAAGGTTTGATATTGGTGAGCCATTTCCAATTACGTAAAGGATACATCCATGTCACGAATACATGCTCTGAGGTTATGGGTTATTATACCTGTTATTCAAAAAATATTTTATCAATCTGATTATAGGTAGTAGGTACGTTCGTCTAGTCTCGGAAACGAGAAAAAACCTCTTCTCTTTGAGTCTGGGCCACCCGGCCATATTTCTACTCGTTTCACGTGTTTTGATATTCTTTCGTAGCTTATTCGTATTAAATATTGAACTAATTTCAACATATCGTTCTCAATCATCGTCAGTTAGTTAAACAAGACTTTTACTGAATTATTGCGAATATTGTCCGGGAAACGCTGTCTCCCACGGTTACATCTGTAGTTTTTAGGGTTCCGTACCCAAAGGGTGCCAAAATGGTCCGTCC
The DNA here is from genome assembly GCA_946894095.1 of Incurvaria masculella. NCBI lineage: Eukaryota > Metazoa > Arthropoda > Insecta > Lepidoptera > Incurvariidae > Incurvaria > Incurvaria masculella. Next base: position 12,833,987 of record OX335647.2, read on the forward strand.
GTCCGTCTGTCACAGGGCTGTATCTCATGAACCGTAATAGGTAAGCATCTAAAATTTTGTGTATTTATTTTGCCGCTATAACAAAAAATTGGTAAAATTTTGAATTAATAAAAATTGAAGGGTTCCCATACAAAAAAAAGATTTTTTCTTGTTAAATCTGGTACGATGGTACGGAACCCTTCGTCTGCGAGTCCGACTCGCACTTGGCCGGTTTTATATAAACAAAATATAACATTAACTTAGGTGGGACTGGACACCTACGTGCGCCCTCTGATATGTTAAAACCGCGACTAGCCCACATGCAGACGAACGAAAACCTTTTACAGTCGTGAGACGTGCACGCTTAAAATAGTCAACGTAAACCAGATATTGCCTGAACAAATAACATCTGTTTCTGATAAATATAGAGTTATTACAGAAGAATGCAAACATGTGTAAGCACGATAGTCGGTCGAACTGACTACCGAGAGGAGACGGCTTCTTACGAATAAAATGTTAGAGTTGAATAGATTTTTAGAATTGATATTTATAAAATACTAGCAGCCCGTCCCGGCTTTGCACGGGCATAATATAATTGAAAAAATATTATTTTGACACAATGATACACAAATAAACCCCTTATTACGTAGAGTTCCTAAAAAAAGAGCATATACCTACATTTAAATATTTGAAATAAAAATAACAAATTTTGTGGATATATTTTTTTGTATTTTTTTTCTTTTTTTGTATTTTTTACTTTTATGTATTTTTCATACTATTAATTATTGTAAAAAGGTCATAACCACAAACAAAGCCATTAAATAAATAATTTAATGAGTTAAAGCCAGGAAGTAAACATTATTTGATGTTGTTTTATTTTTCAATAAATAATTAGCTTAACTGTTATTATGATACTTTTGAGATTACCGCGGTCGTTAGACATGTTTGAACAATTTTACGGCTTTTGAGAATGTCTTTGGAGAATGTATCTTCCTGCCGCTTGAAAAGCCGTAATAATTTTCAAACATGTTTAACTGTTATTAGCTACCTACAACTACTACTATAACCTACAACTAAAAAGTATTTAATCGAAAATCATAAAAACTCTTTAAGTCAATTATTTATTAGGATAACTAAATGTACAACATATATTAATGGGTCTAGTTCTGAAAAGAACTTTTTGAATGCGTTTAGTTACCTACAAAACTAATTATCATGAAGCGACAAAATATTATCAAGCGACAATTTCTTAAATTCCGCACACGGCTGCTGCGTAGGGAGCCCTTCCCGTACCTCTGAGTGACGCCTACAAACTCTAAAACGCATAGTTGGCCGAGCGGAGTTTTTTCTAATTTTTAAACTCATGATATCTTTCGAATGAAAAGTCTGAATCGAATAATTCAAAAAGTAATAGAAAGTTATTGAAACAGTCTTAAATAATAATTTATTTATTTTGATAAGAATTCATATCTAGGTACAAATAAAGAGCCTTTTCTAGCGGCGGTATATAAATTTGTATTTTAAAATAAATGCACACTTATTGTGACATAACTATAATAGTTAGATGTATGCTGTCGCGACATTTTTTGTAGATAATAATGTGTTCTATAAAATGGTAGTACATCATTTTGTTCTAGCGTGAATAGTTTTCGCAGCGCACGCGATGTAAGGAACATTCTTGGCAATTTTTTTGCACCTTGGGTTACGTTATCGGAGTTTTGGTAAGGATCCCTAATTTTTTTAAGATAAAACATAGCCTATGTCCCTCGGATAGACTGTAGCTTTCCAACAGTGAAATATTTTTTTCAAATCCATTCAGTAGTTTCAGAGCCTATTCGGTTCAAATAAACAATCAAACCTTTCCTCTTTATATAATAGTATAGATGTATAACCAACACGCAAACCTACATAAGTATACAATTTTGCATGGAGAGAGGCATCTATAGAAAATCAGTTTTTAAATTTAACATATATACTAATTATGCCATACATGGTACATTTAATGTTTTACCCGACTACCGCGAAGTAAAAAAGAAGGGTTACATTTTTAGGAGTCTATGTAAGTAAGTATATTTATATTTACGTATGTTCCATATTAGCGCTTAAAAGATTTATCCGATTTTAATGAATAAGGTGTCAATCGATTCGTTATTATGGCCCGGGTAACATAGGCACGGAAAATATATAAGAAAAGTTTAAAAAAACTGTAACTCGACTACTAAAACGTAATAAACAAGGCAGGTGGTTTGTAAAACCAATAAAACGATGTTATAAATCAGTAGTTGGGTCACAGTTTTTTAAACTTTTTTTAAGGGTTCCGTTTCTCAAAAGGAAAATAGGAACCCTTAAAGGAACACTTCGCTGTCCGTCTGCACAAGACAGGAACGCGTGGAGGTATTCAGTTGAAATTAAAATCTAATTCTTAGGTCTATCGTCCCTTGGAGCTTCTAAGTCAACTTTCCGGTGACTTAGGGTCTCTGTCACCATGTGCTGACTTAAACGATACTCACCATCTTGCAATTAATGTCTCATGAAATTTGGTAACAAGCAAGGACTCACTGCCTGAGTAAAGAAATCCTAAAATATTTGATTTCTAGTTATATTGCACATAAAAAAAATGGTTTCCCATGATAGACGAACTATCTATGTACATACATATTTGTCCGGTTTATGAATAATAATCCAATGCTATTAATGTAATTGTAGGCTAAGGTAACACGGTGGAAGTAGTCGTTTTCAACAGGAATTTTTATTATGCAACTATGCGGAAAGTGCCTCAACTTTGCCCTTTGGCATTGTTATTTTCGTGCATAGTTCGCTAGAGCGCAAATGCCATTTGAACTTTGCAAGGAGATGCGGAATGAAGATTGAATTTGAAAATAAATTACTTTCGTGTCTTCTCGCTCAGACTCTCGGAGAATGGCGCCGGAACAACTTCCGAACTTTTGATAATGTACGAAAGTGAATGCATAAATTGAGAGATATAAAGGATGAAAATTGCCAAGTGTGGTAGTGCACATGGTAATCAAAATTCGGGGACGCAATTTAAGAGCTTAAATCAACGATTTATGGTCTGAAATTCACCACCGAGCTTCGGATCAACAGCTTACAGCATTACGTAGGTATACCTGGCTCACATACTTACATATATGGAGCCGATTTTTCGGTTGTTTAGACACTTTTGAAATTTAGTTCGAACTTGTTTTCACCAAGTACTGATTTAATTTAATCGGTACTTAAAGGGCCTTGATTACTAAAGTGGTGATTATCTTGAGCTGGTATTGATTGCAAGCTGCTAAAAAGGCCGTTAATTTGTGGCGAGTAAGCTAATGAGCAGTATGTGAATAAGGCCCTTAATCATAAACAGAGCAGTTTTAGTAAGTAACATGGAATGCGGTGGAACTACGAAATATAGAAGCAGAAAACATAATGTGTCTCTTAATCTGATTAATTACCTAGTTCATCATAGTCTTCCCGAGGTTGTTTATTTTCGCATGTTTATAACGCATTGAACAAGGCTAGCTCCGCTACGCAAAAAAGCGAGCAATTCCGATTAATTTAACATTTATCTTATGTGATCCTTAATTAAAGTCATAAAAATAAGAAGGGCCCTTATAACATTAAAACACCATGAATATATTTTATCTGGGGGCCCCAGTTTATAGGAGTTCCATTAAATATATTAAAAAAATCTCTAACATACAATATAACATTTGTAATTGTAATTATCAACCATATAGGGTCCTTTCTAAAATATGCCTAATATCCTACTAAATGTATACTGTCAATCGACCGGATATTGAAGTGCCACATTAGACTTTCAAATGATCAACGTACCTCAATGCGGCTGTAGAAAGTAGGTTATGTATTTTAATAGATCGCTAGTCCAATAAAACAACATTTAGATGCTGGCGTTCGGAAATTGTTGCTGTTTATAAAAGTAACCGTAATTTATTTTGCCCTAAATGCTAGTTTGTTTCTTCGGAAAATTCCCCTGACCACGATTCATAAAAAAATAACTATTGCAAATTCCGCATTCAGATCATTTTATAAACCGATTTATCATTTTATCATGTTATGCTGTAATTTTTTTTATTTTTTAGGGACCAAATATTGAGGTTTAAGATACGCAAATAAACTTACGTCTAAAAGTCTTCCTAGAAATCGATTAACAACACAAATCAGCAGTCATATTTATTTTAGGAAAGGATTAAAGATAAAAAAGGATTAAATTTCATATCCGTTACCATACATGTAAGTATACGTTCACCAGATGCGGTGTGACCTCGTGTGTCAAGATGGTTGTCCAGAGCAGAACCATATGTCATCGTTGAAGAAGAAACGACTTAATACGGGTACACTGCCACAATTCTACTTTTGCATGTATATTTTTTATTGACAACTTTTCATGGCAAATTTTAAATTGAATATTCGAAAAACTGAAGGATTTTTAAAGAGCAAGAAACAACTGTGGAACGATACAAATAATCAGAAAGTTTTTTTGTAACTTCGCTACATGCAGATCTGAAGTGAAATTGGCGAGTTCACGAATTCTGTTGTTCTTTTGTTCTGTTTTTTTTCTCAATCAATGTTCACAAATCGACACTTTGAGATTACTTAAAGAAACAATATGCAAGCTACCTATGCGGTGTTAATTAAAAAACAATTTATTCTGCTAAACAATCACTATGCTCTTAATACCATGCCATTATTGGAATAATTAATTGTATTATCAAAATGAAATAAACTTGACATAAAGCTGAAAAGTATTTAATGATCGAAAATACTCAATTGTCTTCTTTTAGTTAAATTGTCTGAACGATTTTTGTGAGTGTACACTGAGTTTAACCACTTCAAACCAGTGTTCACACATACGTACATATCTATCTTTATGCGCCTGCATTGTGAGTGCATCTTGACACCACGTGCTAGAGCTATGCACGTGCACTTGGCGAGAACGAAACTGGAACGATATTGGGGAACCAATATCGTACTTACTCGTTCTCTTTTTTATATATTTTTTTCTATAAATATAGAACAGTCCTGTGGCTGAATTACTGACAGGCCCACACACAGCCTATACCGCTTTACCTAGAGATTTTAAAATTGGAGGAAATATTTCTTACGCACCCTAGAGGATCCACCCCAAAAGGGGTGAATGGAGGTGGCAAAGTTTTCATCGAGAAACGTTTTGTTTGTCCTTCGGAAATGGATTCTAGATGGGTGACCGTTTTCAACCGTTGAGACTGGTCGTAAAACTGTATTTTTTACTTAGGTGGGTTCTTTTGAGGCTATAAATTGAAAGTAAAATTCCGCTGTAAAAACCAGTATCGTGATAAAATTTCCGTGATCAAGGTGATCGACACGCATAAGCGAAGGAACATTGTCTGAAGAAGTAGTGAAAGAAGGTGCTACTTCACCTACAAGACCTCAAGATGCTCTATAATCTCTGCCTACACCTCCGGTGAAGCGCACTGATGGTGTGTATATATATTTCGAAATAAGTATGTTTCGTAGCCACGAGAAACGTAAACTTTTACCCCCAGAGAGTATTCTAATGATTATTGCGGACAACGAAACCCTAAAGTGGCGTCACGGGCGGAAATAACCACTCAGAGTCAAACGACTTGTTCCGTTGCATCGTCGGATATTCAAATTACAACATAAACTCTACCATTCATAAGTAACGTGCGATTCACGAATAAACATATATTTTTACAGAGATCATGTACGTATTATCGCTCTGCAATTTCTCAAAGATTTCAAGTCAAGAGTGGAATAAGCATCGATGCAAAATGAAGTCAATGAGAATAATTTATTGTTGCAAATAACTGATATTTATGCAACGCTTTATGTAATGGGCAATTGTGTAATTTTGCACAGAGCACAGGCCCCCTCCCCAGCACGGTTTGCAGCCTAACTTTCCTGTTCTGCGGTACTTTCGGTTGTGCAATCGTGCCAGCTCAGTGCAACTCGTGTACGTACGAGCACACGTTTTGTATTATACCTATTAATAATACAAACTGAACGCCAATGAGTAATCTCTTCCTGTTCACAATGCTGTTTTATTAATGACTCATTTTGGAGCGAATTGGTGAGGCTTGAGCACAAATATATTTGATAATAAGGGTACAAAATCATTAAAATTTAGTCTAATCGAATCTAAATTCATCTTAATCTGTACCAGTGCCTGGTCTTAGGCCTGTCTCGACCTTATAGGTTATGAGGTTGTGGTTATTTTCCTCCCTGGATGAGCAACACTATTTCAAAATAATCATAATTTATTATTAAAGAGTAATTATTAATCAATTATTCATAGGGAAAAAAAATTGATTTAACTTGTGAATAACTGATTATTTCACCGTTTTGGAGTGCGAGGACATGTTGCTAAAAAAGGGCCACACAGATGATGAAACGACCGCAATTCCGGCCTCAAGCTGAAGTTTCAGAACAACAGCGGCGGGGGGGAGGTGAGGCGCTAGCGGCGGCGCAGGCGGAGGCGGTGGTGGTTGTGGCGAGGATCCGAAGGCGGCAAACACTGCAGCTGTGGAGGAGCTGGCGACACGGCGGAGGCGCTGTGGCGCCGCGAGGGCTGTTTCGGCTAGGATATTACGGTGATTTGTGGTGTGGGCGGGGGCGGCGCGGCGGAAAGTCGACTATTTGGTAATCCTGGTTGTGCTAGTAATCACAAAATACAACAATACACCCTGTAATAGTTACCTGTTTTAATTAACAGAGATTTGTAACTTTCTAATAAGGCTAAAATGTAACGTTCACACACTAACCCTTAATTTCGTTTTTAATAAAGTAATATCATTGAACCGAAGGATCGAAGGTCGGGCTATCGAGCTTAATGCAGTTAAGTAATGCGTTGGGACATGTGAGTGGGTAAGTACTTGGGATTTTGAGCTCCGTCTTCTGATCTATATCTTCGTAATAATTCGGATTTCAGGTGCTTTATTACGCACTTTTATTCTGTAATTCGGGTATGATGCTTTTGCCTTCCGTACTTCAATCCTCGGTATTAATTCGGATTTCAAGTGCTTCAGTACGTACTTCTATTATGTAATTCTACATTTTTAACAACAACAAAAAGATTCTTTAGATGTTTACATTTTATCATTGAGTAATTCATGTCCAAACTTATTATATAAAGCGTGGGAAAAAATTGAAAAATTCGAACTTTTGGAACTTACAACTTAGAAATCATACACAATTCTACAATGCCATTGGTCATCAAGCATCTATGTAGTTCGATTAAATAAAGCTGTTTTGAGCATAATTTTGGATTTCCGACGAGAAATATTCACATGATCTTCTTCCCACGTTTTTCGGGGGAGTTGAGCGGGAAGGCCCACCTGAAAACTGTGTAAGTAGCTCATCACTGGCACGACAGTCTCTACATTAGCTTGGATATAATAACTTATTTATTCAATGCAATGCGAGGAATAAATAACGTAAAAGGAAAGACCTAAAAGTAGACGACGAAAATATCGAAGACGGTGAGGATTTCTGTTTGGGCCACTTCAAAATCTTTCTCACATTTTAAAAGAAGGCATTCCAATTTGCATGCATGTGACAGTTACCAAAAACGTGAAGCAGCGCGCGAATACAACTCGCTGCCAGAGTGCTTCCCTGTTCCGTTTGAACCGCGAGACGCGCAACATTTCATGGAGTGAACGTAATCTATAAACATAATTATTTTGGACGTTTTATGCCTCCTAGGAGTGTTATATGACCACTCGATAATGAACTATTGGAACGATCTATTGAACCTGTGCTAAAGATATTGGATTGCAGTGCGCGAACCACCACGCTGCTGGTGTGTTCGCCTATATTCATCAGAAACCCAGGGCCCTGGTGTGCTGAGAACTGTGAGTGTTTTCCAAGCATTTCTTTTGGTTTAATGTATTTTTGAGTGTGTCGAAGACTAGAAGTGGTTCTGTTTCATCCCGCCTTTCTATCTATGTATTTGCATTTAAATAATTTACGCTACAACCGCATTTCTTAGAGTCCTCTGCGGCTCATACACTTTCAATGTGGGGGCTTGTGTTGTGGGCGGCAGAGGAGAAGGCCCGTGAGCTCCTTTCGGCCGACCGTCGTTTGAGAATCGATAGTGAAATTAACTAAGTTATCGAAAGGTAATATCGTGGAGTTCGTGGTTATGCCGAACCATTAGGGAAGAGCACTTAGAATTTAATAGAATGTGATTGTCTTAATTGATTGTGCTTAGGGGATGAAATTTTGGTCGGGATCGCGCAAGTTCGCTTGAGTGTGTAAATATGGCTTGGAAATTCTGGTAGGTAATTTCTGAAATGAGTTCAGCAAGAATGTGTGAGAAATTTATGGGTTTAATTAATTTTCTGCTATGTGCTAGATATTACCTTTTACGCCTTTGCTTTATAAATGTATATGTTGAATATATCGTTTCAACTTAAAAGTTTCATGCTACAGTTAATTTCAAAATATAATACAAATGTTAAAAAAACCATTTACATACTGTATTAATATTTCCCGATATGTTTTATATGTAACTGAGAAATAAATGACTAATACATGCTAATACAGTCATGCTATTAGGCCACCACAACTCGTACGAGTAGGAACTAGGTTTACTGCCAGGTTTAATACCTACTAGTTTCATATCTTCTTTCAAGTGCACGGCTTCAATGAACTGGATGGAAAATACGAAAAATTAATCGTTGCTGAACACCGGATTGAATGATCCATATTTCATTCAATACGGTGGTACTGAATGAAATACTGAATTTTTCCTCAATTTTGAGGAGCTTGATGACCATATAGCCTTTCAAGGTTTTTAACAAATTGCATTAAGGATGTGTACATACCACATTCCTCAACAAACTATGTTGAGGTATGTGGTATGTATGTATGTATGTATCATCGACCGTTAAGCAAGGACATTTTGATTAAAGAAATAGCCCAGTAGCCCAGTTGCTTCACGGTCGATGTTACATGCATACATTCCTTGAGGCAGTAATTAGGTATTAAAATATTGTTATTATCGGTGCTGCGAAAACATACTCGGAATTCATTATAAATGTCGCAGCGACATTTCATTGGTTAAGGGCGTGATAAAAGCCGATTCCGTACGTACAACATTTAACAACAACATTTAAATATAATTTAATTTTTCCAAGATCTAGAGGGAGGGAGGTTTCCCTTACGCTCTTATGGAACTGAATGCTATCAGGTGTTTTCACGCCCTTAGCATCAGAACTTGGGCCCGTAAGCATCAGAAAATTACATTTCCCATACAAAGGTAGTTAGATATCATTTAAAAACTTCAATGTAATACTCGATATTTGGTATCTAATATCAGACACCAGTCTGTGTGTCCATGTGTTTGTTATTTCGAGGTATGTATCCTGTGTCACGGAGAAAACAAAATTTGTAAGAAGAACTTGCTTTTATTTGACTTGGTTTTGATTTTAAAAAATCAAAATGGTGCAGACACAGATATTTGTTGCCTGATTATAACCAATAAGGCTTTTGTGTAACATAGGTATTGGAAAGGGCGTAAACTAGCAAACTTTTTAAAAAAAAATTTTTTCTAAAACTTTTTATGATTTAAACTTAATGAAATTTCTCTTTTCAACACAAATGATATATTCCGGGAGGTCACGACATTTTGGTCACGATAAGGTAAATGGCTGAATCTGGGTTCACATGTTAGCGACCAACCCTCTGATGCTAAATATGTCGGTCTGCCTGTGGCAAGTGGTTGCGTTATCTAGATTGGCTATATAAAATATATGTTGGTATGTACCTGCTGATGAATATACTGATTGTCTAGAAACATTGATACCTATTAATTATACAACAATAACCAGTCGGTATTTTTAATAAAATACTTAAATATACCTAAAGTTATATCTGTAACCTAAATCGCCTATAACTACGAAATGCAACCAAAGCTTTGTTCAGTTTTGGTATTGCTAAGCAAGTATGTACTGAAACTTTCATGCTTCATTATTTGCAGCCATTTACCTTATCATATATATTTTTTGTCACCATAACTACTTTTTCAGGCGCCTTATCTAGGTAACGCAACCACTTGGCACAGGCAGACTGACACATTTAGCTTCAGAGGGTTGGTCTTTATCCTGTGAACCCAGTTTCAGCCATTTACGTAATCGTTACCATTTTTGTCGCCACCTCCTAGTCTACTTAATCCATCGTATAATACAATAGGTTTTATTTCGTACAAACCTTTGTAAAGACAACTAATATAATTTAATTAATTACTAGGCAGAGGCGCGAGTGCGAATCCGAAAAGAGTTGATTCCGCCATCCTAGTTCCACTTCAGCTTTCACCGAGTTGTCATCACTTCACTGTTGAACTAGGTCATCATACCTTTATGATCTTCGTTCGACCGACCTTCGTTCATAATCAATGTATCCGTACTGTAACAACAATGCTTCCAGTGCTACAATATTGTTTGTTCTGTTAGTATAAAATATATTAAAACGCTTCTGTCACGTCTGCATGATACTGTTTACACATCCCCCATAATCGCTATCGTTCTCGCTTAGAACTAGATGTTGGCGGTTTAGGTCACTTATACATTTAGGTTCAGAGACGATGTTTTTTACGTGAATTCAATGAACGTCTTATCTAGGTCCGCTCTCCGGGTGTAGTTGGAACTCGAGAACATCAGTAGTCGTCGATCTCTATGTCAGCAGTATTCGTAAGCGAACTGACTGGTCGGCGCTACCGCAAGTTTACATATGTCTTTTAACTTAACAGTGGCTACACTGCAGCCATACGAATGCACTAAAAAAAATCTCACTGTAATTCCGATTATAACAATCGTGTTGCAATGTTAAAATAGAGCCAACTATGTAAATCGGTTGCTTTAACTGAGTGAAAATAATTAGCCTAAAACATTAAATGTTACTGTTTATTTACATTGTTTCCCTAACGGTGTGAAAACTGTTTCTAGCTTTAGTATGTTTTTCATCCGTACTTACGTATTATATTCAGTGAAAAGGTACTGTCCAATCTGTTAAAATTAATTCTGAAAGTGGACAGTTGCACGCCTTATTTGTAGTCAACATTTCAAAATCATCTGATCCGTCACATGTATTGTGTTATTTTCACCAAGCGGTACTGTTCAATCGGTTAAAAACAACTAGACTAGGAGATCGCGACAAAAATGGTAACGATAACCTACATGTCTGGGTAACTGGGTTCACAGGATAAATACCAACCCCCTGAAGCTAAATGTGTCGGTCTGCCTGAATCAAGTGGTTGCGTTGCCTGAAATAACACGCTTGAAACCAGTGGTTATCGTGACCAAAAAAGATAAATGGAAGAAATATCCAAAGATAAATGGCAGCAAATAACTGAACATGAAAGTATCAGTACATACTTGTTTAGTAATAGCAAAACTGAAGAAATCTTTGGTTGCGTTTCGTAGTTATAGACGTTTTAGATTACAGATATAACTTTAGGTATATTTAAGTATTTAATTAGAATACCAACTGGTTATTGTGGCATAATTAATAGATAACAATATTTTTAGACAGTCAGTCTATTAATCAGCAGGTATATACCAAGATCTATTTTGTATAGATAATCTAGCTAACGCAATCACATGGCGCAGGCAGACCGATATATTTTGCATCAGAGGGTTGGTCTGTCACATGTAAACCTAGATTCAGCCATTAACGTTATCGTGACCAAAAATGTCGTGACCTCTCGGAATAAACTGTTTAATATTAACTGTTTTGGCTCATTAATAGATACTTACCGCAATACATTAATAGTAATTCGAAATAATTTACGATAAAAGACCGATTTTTAACTGTGCTAAAAAGGTAAACAGTTGCACATCATTGTTTTCAGTATGAGTTTCGATCGCCATGACCGCACTTACTCGATGATCAGCAGGTCTATTCCTGGCATTCAGTAATCAGGAATCAGGAATCCTGAGTCTAGAAAATCGCGTTTCAAAGCGAGTTTTTCGACGGAATACCTTGATTGATTAAAAAAACTATGCTCCGGAATATTTTCGTCATTAAAATCGCTTTGAAAACCGCTACAAAAGCGGTTTTCTAGACTCAGGATTCCTGATTCCTGATTACTGAATGTCAGGAATAGACCTGCTGAGACATCATCGAGTAAGGATAGTAGGGTGGAGGGCTTGCGCCGAAACGTGTCGCCACGGGTTCAGCCACGAAGGACCGACTGACTCGCGTTGGAGGAAGAAGCCGGCTCTCTGATCTGTGGGCTCAGCGGAGTAGATAATTCGATGAGCATCACACGGTTCGATTTAAGAGCGTTCCAGTCCCAGGACAATTTGCGTTGGCCCACTGAGCCGGAACCAGTCACCCCCACTTCACTGGACAGTTTGTATGCATGCTCTTGTATGTTATCCTTTGCCACCTGTGATTATGAGAAATTTCGTTGCCCTGTATCAAAGGGGCGCACACCATCAGCGCGTTTTTATTTAAAGGTGAAAATGTTCGGACGTTTCTTTTTACGGTATGCTTATACCCAGACGGCCTTACTAATCATTTACACTATCGCAATTTTATTATTGCAAAATGTTTAAGATTTATTTTGCCATTACTCTCTAGGTTGGACCCTAGTATAGCGACGGAAAAAGAGAAAAATGGAGTCATCAAACCAAGTTGTAACTATTCCGAGATAAAGCAGTGACATTGGGAATGTTTATTAACAAGGCAGACTGTGTATTTCACGGTCCAGAGGCAGTGTTTTTGATGACGAAAATTAAAAGTTTATCCTTAATGCAACCTGATATAGATGGCCATGACATTAGCCCAACACACCTCATTTCCGAAGGAATTAGGTGCCATGCAAGGACTTTTCCGTTATGAGCACAGCTACATTGAACTGGATGGGAAACACGGACAATTTTTATTTTGGATATATCGCATTGAATGTATTTTCATCCAATGCGATGGTAACAACCTAGACGGGCTTAACCCTACCACCTAGTAGGGGATGGCGACCTGCATTTTTACGTGGATTCCGAACCATATAACAAGCTCGCACTCGTGACGAAATATACTAATTTAACTCAGAAAGAGAAAGAACGTGGTGCTTGAACGGAGCGGGGATCGAACTCCTGACCTCAGATCAATACTCCAGGAACTTTAGCCTTAAATCAGCACTTAGAAAAACATTAAATCCGAAATGCAATTTTTTTCTCATAAACGTAGTATTTCATGTGGACGTGTGTACATTAAGTTTGCAACATTTTGGGGGGTCCGGAAGATAGAAATAAAATATGAAATATGTTTAAAAAATGATATCTCCTAAAAAAATATTTAGAAATGTTATTTAAAAATGTTATAAATTAGCTAATTTTAGGTGTAATATTACTGTGAATTTGCAACAATTTTTTATTTACGGAACTGTGTAAATTTTTTTTTGTACCCTTAATATCTGTAATATTTAATATCTGCAAAGCAAATAATGAAAATTCTATTTTATTTTCTGAAATTGGAAACTGACCGCAAACTCTATATTCTGTGAAATTTGTAAAATGTTGCAAATATTAGAAGCACATTTTTTTTCATTTATAATGTTTACATTCACACAAAAGCTAAACAAAAAATTCGAAATACGTATAAAATCGTTCGTTGTATAGTTTCTAAAGAATTTAATTTGCTTTTACATATTCTAGAAAGAAATATAGCAATAGCAAGTTAGGTTCGCGGCATAGATTTTTTTTAGTAAAAACATTTTTTTAAATACATTTCCGTAATTAAAAAATTGTTGCAAATTCACAGTTACATTATGCCTTAAAAGACTTAACATATAAATTTTTTTAATACCGTTTCTAAATATTTGTTTAGGAGATATATATTTTTTAATACATTTTAAATTTTTTTTCTATCTTCCGGGCCCCGCTAAATGTTGCGAACTTTATGAAAGCATATGAACATGAAATTATATATTTCTGAGAAAAAAAAAACATTTCGGATTTCATGTGCTTCTCAAACCGTATCTACCCCGGTCTACAATCCCCGCGCTCAGTAATGACTTTCGCTATTGGCCGTCTTGTAGTAAATAGTAAATGCAAAATTACTTTCACAATTACGTAAACTGTACCAACTACGAAATTTCCCAATAAATGTATTGCCCGTATGAACGTTCTATTTGAATGAAACAAAGGCCCGTTACATAGAGACAGACAGAGACACCGAACGTTACCTCACCCGCTCTCAATGTTGAAAGTGTTCACGTTGCACAATGCTATTATCACGATATTGAAACTATTTGCGAGAGCAATAAGGTGTAGAATCGTGTACGTGATATTTAAAATCGGATGGAGTTTATGCAAGCCGTGCCCGATACCCGATATCGGAGATTGTTTCACAACGTCTTGGCATACTTACCTTTAGTTGTAACTATACCTGAGTTTGTAACCCCTGAACATAGTATTTGGTTAATTCTCTCATTCGAAAAGAAATATTAAAACCTGCGATGTCTACAAAAAAAAACTGCTGTTTATGCTAAGTAATGCACATCTATCATAGGGTGGAGTTTGCCAAGTGCTCGAAAAAATCCTGATTTATCTACCATTTACTGGCTCAATGTGGTAGGTCGCTTCGGTTTGTACCTAACTGAAGATTTTTTTTTTATTTTTGTAATCAACTAACAATTCCGTGTTTGTCGCTAAAAAAATTTCACTACACCTTATCTACTGATTTTGCATGGATTCACTATTTCCACCATGCTCCAGATTCAGTTTCTGAAGAACCGAGTATGCGAGCGGTTCGATTTCTAAACTTTTTTCTAAAAATGTTTTGTGACAAAGAAGAATGCCCAAATTCAGGCCCGTTTTCGTGTCTTATATTGACACATATGCGATAATATTTATTTATTATTCAAACATATTTTGAACTATCTGAATCCCCATTTTTTCCCAGTTAACTCGTTAAATAATTAAACGGAATAATTCACAATTACTTCTTTTCTTGCTAACAATATGAATAAGACAAGGACAGAAAATAGCAATAATACTTCCGTTGTCACAAGACGTGTTCCGGTAGCCAGCTCCATGCCATTCCGTTCGGTTAGCGAGAAAAAAAGGCGTATATACGTATGTAAAAATATTCATAGGACCAATGTGAAGGGTTGTTGCTTATGAAATAAAAAAGAGATATTAAACTCCGTCCATTTTTATTGCGTTTGGACTGGAGCATTTTGCTCTACGCTGAGCTCTCTGGTGTCTTTTAAACATTCATAACTTCATAACCCCATTTTATCAATAACTTTAAAATTGCAATGAAATTGGTCTTCAAAATTCATAACTGGAAAAGTTATATTATTTTTAAATTATAACACTGATTTGGAAGATAGACACTAAACATTTGAGGGGCCCAAAATGTATGGGGCAATGGGCATTCTTCTTTTGGTAATCGGGTTATTCCATCTGAATTGAGTTTTTACCCTCGCTGGCAATTCCACTCCTGGGCACACAACTTTCCATCTCTCAATTGCTTCATTCAAACAGTCAACCTCACAATCACCAAATGATGGAAATTGAATTTTACCTACGAGATCACAAGGTCGTCTAATACCAATTCCGCCAAACACGATAGGAAAACATGCTTGATTCTAAATTAACATTTAATATTTTAATACCTAACTAATTAAACACAATTTCTTAATTTTTAAACACCTTTTAAAGTAGGTGCCTTGGGTAAAGTTCGCTCCGCACGCCGCTGACCGATTTTTTTTTCTCATTCTTCTGCCTTTATATTTTTCATATTTTTGTTTTGTGTTATGTAGATATTTAGGTATAATAAAAAGTACAAGCCACATCCACCTAAATATTTACCATATACGTGGTCGTTGTTTTTATATTGGTCTGTTGGTTAAGTTTGTAGGGTTTTTTGTAAATGCTTTGTTTTTCTATTACCAGTTTATGCGGTCAACCAGTGAAATGACGTTTGCTTACCTTGTATAAGTACTGATCAAACATCCTGGAGATTTCTATATCAGAGCTCTGCAACGCTGTCTCCATCCCAGGTACCCGGCGGCGGCGAAGGCAGCGGTGGCGTCGGTGTACCTCACATTCGACTCGTCCATGGACACGGTATTTGGAGTAAGAAGATAATTCAAAAACTTTACTTCCGGCCACTACATAATGAAATGAAATTAATTTCCATCAGCCTAAATCGTTCAAAGGAACGGAATTACAGGTATTAAATTTACTTGTGCTCCCAAACATCGAAAACATTTGTCGTTAGTCTCTTCAGCATCTCTACGTACGACGGCCGCTGTATTCTGACTTTCTTATTCCGTTTAATCTATTGTGATGTTTTTCCAACGATTTCACCGACTAGAAACACGTGTTTCTTGCGCGTCAATTTCAATCGGCACATTTCACTCCGATACAATGATAATGTAGAGAATGTTTATCTCATTGTTTTTGTTATTGCGAACTGGCAGAAACGTTTACGGCGATAGTGGTTCTACTGCCGCAAGAGAATCGGTTGGCTCCCCGGGGCCGTCAACAGGAGCGAGTCAGTGCGAAGGGAGCCGGGGTGGGTAGCGCGGACACGCGGACACCACGTGACCGGGGGCATCGAGTTTATTACGTTTGACAGCGGCGACGACACGTGTGAGGCGAGCGGCGGAGGTGGCGACGCGCGGCGCGGCGGGGCGGCTCCGCGCGGTCACTCGGGCGCGCGGCGCCTCTCCGGCCGGTCGGCGGAGGCGCGGCGGCGGCGGGAAGCGCGAGTCGGGAGTTGCGAAGTCGCGAGGGAGCGACCGCCGGAAACTGAGGTGTACCAGGGCGCCAAGAGCGCGGAGAAGTGGCGGCGGCGGCGGGACGCCCGGAGTCGCGCACTCTCTCGCGCCTTCCCCCGCGAGCCCCGCGCTCCGGCGCCCCCCGCCGCCGCCCGCCCGCGCCTGCACCGTCGGCATGCACTCGTTTCGCGGCCTTCGAATGCCTTCGCCTCCGCAAGCGGACACCTGCCTTGAAGATTGGCTTAGGTCAGGAACTCATTGCGAGTCAAATCGGGTCGCCCCCGCACCGCCGCGTCGCCGTCTCCGGATTACTCGTTTCCCAACAAATTATGCAAAAGTCAGCTAAAGAGCAATTAATTCCTCGAGGCAAGTGTTTACCGCGCCGCCGCCGCCGCCGTTGGGTCTAGCGCCTCCGGATCCATGTCGAGGGATAAGGTCGTGAGGTTGAGAATCGATTGTGTCACGACACTATTCGACTCCCCGACGGGGCTCCGGAGAGGAGTGTCCCCCCTCTGGCGCGACAGAGTCGGGGGCGGCCACCCCGGCGGCGGCGGCGGAGCGGCGGCGGCCCGCGACCTGCGCGGACTGCGCCCAAAACTTGCCGTCCCGCGCCGATTTCAATCTAAACCGAACCGTATTCATAGTGCTCACTATTATTGATGTAGACTACCCAGACTAAAGGAAACGTGAAGCGTTAGCGCCGCGCACGGAGCGGCATAAAATATTTGATTCGTTCGGGTGGAGACTGCACGAGGTGAAATTACACGAAGTTCGACTTAATGTTCTTAACGTTCAGTCTCGGTTTTATTTTACTGCACCGTTTCCTCTGTTCCACTAGTCATTGAAAAGCGATCACCTGAACTGCATTTGTCACATTATGATTTACTTTCCCTTTTATAGAAGTACCAGCTAGGGGGTGGGCTTACTAAGATCAAAAAGTTCCGGGAATTAATAAATAAAAATTTTTTTTTGTAAATTTTTGGATACATTCATTTTATCACCTTCAAAACAACAACCGTCTGAAGCGATGCACATACGCCAACGCTTAACCCATTCTTCCATACACTTTTGATAGTCCGGTGAAGGAATGGCTTTCAATGCCTTCGTCGCATTTTCTTTTATTTCATCGATGCTCGAAAATCTCTTTCCACGAAGGGGTAATTCAAGTTTTGAGAACAGGAAAAAGTCACATGGTGCCATATCCGGAGAATACGGTGCCTGTTGGATTGTATTTACAGTATGTTTGGTCAAATAATCGGTCACGATGCGCGCTTTGTGAGACGGAGCATTGTCATGGTGCAAGATCCATGAGTTGTTTTGCCACAAATCCGGTCGTTTTCTACGCACTGCATCTCTCAAACGCTTAATTACGGCCAGGTAGTACTCCTTATTGACTGTTTGACCAGTAGGCACGTACTCATGAACAACGCCGCGATAATCAAAGAAAACAGTGAGCATTACCTTTATTTTTGATCGGCTTTGACGCGCTTTCTTCGGTTTTGGTTCATTTTTATAGCGCCACTCTGTTGATTGTTGGGTAGTTAGAACATCATATTCGTAAACCCACGTTTCGTCACCAGTAATTATGCGTTGCATCATGTTAGGGTCATTCGTTACCTCAGAAATCATCTGCTGGGCCACTGTCTTACGGTGCTGTTTTTGTACGAAGTTCAGGTCTTTTGGCACAAGTCGTGCTGCAACGCGTTTCATGCCCAAAGTATCCACCACAATATGGTGTGCCGATCCATACGCGATGTTGAGCTCACCAGCTATCTCTCTGAGGCTTGCATGACGATTTTCGAGTACGATTTCTTGAACTTTTTCGACGTTATCATCGGTAGTTGATGTTGAAGGGCGTCCACGACGAGGTTCATCGTCAACTTCTTTGAGACCATTTTTGAACGACGAATACCACTCGTATACTCTTGTTTTTGAGAGAGCAGAGTCCCCGTAGGCTTTTTGTAGCATTTTGAATGCATCAGCACAAGAGATTTCGTTGGAAACACAAAACTTCAAACAAATTCTTTGTTCAATATTTTTTTCCATTTTGAAATGCGACGAACTTCAAAAACTTGATTGATATAAACAGACGCCAAATAATTACTAATGACATTTAATATTTGACATTTGGCAGGAGTGTCAGGGAAAGGTGTACCAACCTGAGAAAAAAAAATATTCGAATCGGTAAAGCGTTCTAAATTCAAACTACAAATTCCCGAAACCTTTTGATCATAGTGTACATCCCATCGCCAACCTTCATCGCCTAGTAAAAATAACTACTTTACGAATATACTGCACGGCTGGACCCGAACCAGCAAAGCATACCATTCGCGGGTATTGCGTCTACCAATTTTGCCACCGGCTGTTTACCCATAATCCGACATTCCCTCCTCCCGTAATCAATACCTCCTACTAACACAGTGCTTAAGATTATACCTACATATGTTTTTAACGATTCATCTGCGTTGTGGTCATTGACTGCAAAGATTGAACATTCAAAAATATTGCCGTCGTCACCTAAATCGTATTTGGCATCAGACGCTAGAGCCAGTCCTAGGTTGACTTAATTAAATATATTTTCCAACCATCACATCATGTGAATCGCCAATATCTCGCAGCTCAGTCCCGAGCGACTGAGTTGCGGCTGGACAGCAGATGCGTCGCCAAGGAGCTGAGCCATGAATCCATCTTCAATATCTGCATCGCCAACACATGCATCGCCACTATCTCCTTCGCCGGCGACGCATCTGCGGACCCTTATGTGCGGACAAATATGTTAAAATAAATAAAACAAATTATACATTTAACGATTTTATTGTAAAGGAGAACCATGATGCAGATAATGTACTAAAAGCTAGAAAATAAATATGTCGCTTCACACAATTCTCCTCATCAATATAGAGCATTGATTAGACTAAGACAAAATCGCAAGTCGTAGCGTAACCTAAGTAAATATGTACAACGAGAAAAAACCTAAAAATGATTAAAAACTAGTTTATTTTCTCGTTGTTTGCATTAGTTGTCTATTGAGAAGATGAATCCAAAGCATGTCATGATATGAGCGGTTGACTGTAGATAATAGATGTTTTATGTTTCCACCAAACTCGCCAGGTGGTGCAGATATTTAATTTCCCAGGATAACCATAAGTTACTTGCTATCTTCAAATGTTACTTTAGTGACAGTAGTGGCGGGCTTAGCAACAAACTGGAAGCAGCCGGCCAGGAGCGCCCAATCACGACCAGCCGTCTGCTAGAGATTCTTTACACATTCAGCTTGTACTTGTTGTTTGAGTTTTTTTTATGCAACCTGACATGAATGGCTATTACCACACAACTACCGTTATGATATTATCCCAATACACCACATTCCTAAAGGAATGAGATGCCATGCCAGGACCTTCCCTTTATGAGCACGGCTACATTGAACTGGATGGAAAATACGGAAAATTTCATACGCTCGATGGTCTTAGCTAAAGCCTCAATTCAATTGCAGTTGTAAGAATAAATCGCATGTTATATATTTTGAAAATATAATGTTTTTAGGGGATTTAAGCACATTGCCAGGAAAAAAAATAAGCTATCGGGTTTCATTTTCTTAATACTTTTCCTCAAATAATTAAATAAGTGGTTAGTAGGTCAGGGACTTGATTTCCATGGTTATGTGATTGATCCCCGCTCCGTTTATGCACCACTATCTTTCTCTTTCTGACTTGGATAAGTGTATTTCGTTACGAATGCGAACTGTTCTATGGTTCGGAATCCATGTAAAGTTACTTTCCCTACTAAGTGGTAGGGTTAATCCCCCCGCCCTCTCGGGTTCGTACCGTCGCTTTGGATGAAGAGATGTTCGAGGAGGCAATGAGAAATTGTCCGCATTTTCCAAGTTTAATGCTTATAAAGGGAAGGTCACCTAATTCCTTCAGGAATGTGGTGTATTGGGGTTATATCAAGACGGTGTGGTGTGGTATAGGCCATCAATTTTCAGTTCCATAAAATAAACATATTTTAATACTGCTGGCATCATGCGTCGGGCTTTTGCGTCCGCTAAATTTTGTCCGAACTGTTCTTCATGCGACGTAAATATTTTATTTTTAGAAATAGTTCAATCGAATTTGTAAGATTAGTAATATTGTAATTGATGGATTTTTGTATGTGAATTAAATATATTAAATTGAATAAGATTAATGCAAGATTTTAATAAATCTATTATATTACTTTGTACTGAGGTAGGATTGGCTTAATCCAGTCTAAATGATTGCCACCAAACAACCTGTAACTAAATGTACAGTGACTTTAGGTTTAGGTGATCGTGAAACAATTTATTTATTTATTTATATAAGTTTATTGCACTCAAAAAACATTCGGGCAAAAGGTACAACTTAATGCCGGAGGCCTTTTTTACCAGTCTACCTTTGGGTATCGTGAGCAGTAGTGCGAGTAGTAACTATGGAGAAATAGCTTTAGAGGAAACATAATTCCTACACAATATACAACAAATACACATTATACTTAAACTTAAATATATAACTTATATAACTTTACATAAATATAACTACATAAATATCAATAAATAAATACTAAATACCACATATATATATTATAAAAACAAATAAAAGATGATACTTAATACAATATAATTTTAAGGAAAAAAATATATATATTGGCAAAAGAAATAAAAAAATAAAAATAAATACTGACCAACTTAAAGAAGTATGAGGGAGAAAATTAAAGAAATCATAAAGACAGAAAATAAGCTTTGAGATTTTTTTTAAAAACATAGATAGAGGGGGAATTTCGTAAATGGGGAGGTAGCTGATTCCACTGCCTCGCAGCGTGCACTGTAAAGGAGTCTGAATACGTGGAGGATGTGTGCGAGGGAATGGCCAGTACCGAAGAGCCGGTCGATCTAAGTGGGAGACCATGTGAGCAAAGATATGAAAACCGATTACGAAGGTACGAGGGAGCATTGGGATCATTAAAGATGCTGTAGTGAAGTGAAAGGACATGAGTATTCCTTCGGTGACGAATATCGAGCCATTGAAGACGAGTTCGGAATTCAGAGATGTGATCAAATTTACGAAGCCCAAATACGTAGCGGATACACACGTTGAGGAGGCGGTCGAGTTTGTTAAGGAGCTCTTGATTGAGGTCAAGATAGCACACGTCACCATAATCAAGTAAAGGGAGAAGCAAGGATTGTGCAAGCGTAATTTTGGTAGCGAAAGGAATAAAGTTCTTTAAGAGTTTCAGAGTATGCATGCTAGCAAACATTTTGCGGCTTACTTGACTAACTTGTGGTTGCCAAGACAGAGTTTCGTCGATCATGAGTCCCAGGTTTTTCACGCATTTAACGTAAGGAATGACAGTGCCATTGAATAAAAGATCAGGTAGCTCGTCTCGATTCAGCTTAGCTAGAAGTTTGTGAGTACCAATAATGATTGCCTGCGACTTAGAAGGATTGACTAGAAGGCCAAACCTCGTAGCCCAATTTAGTACCAAATCGAGATCTACATTCATAAGACTTATATCAGTAGCAAGGTCATCAATACGAAAGTGTCTATACAGCTGCAAGTCGTCGGCGAATTTCGACATTATTTTAAAATTATTCTCGCTAATGGCTACATAGCTCTTTCTCGGCACAGGCATGACCGAGCTACCAGCTAGAAAATACCAGATTCGAAGCCCTAAGGTCCGGCTACTGAAACTTACTAATAAATTAAACCGACAACTTTTGATTGAACGAGCCCATTGAATGTAAATGTGAGAAACTGTGCGCCACTAGTTTTAATTAAGAGTTTCATTTTACCGGCCGATTCGTTCCAGGGCCCGGCGCTTGGCGGCGCTAGCCTAGTTATTACACTTTAATCACGGGCGGAAATAAAGTTTGGAATTGCTTCCGAAAACCAAACGGATTGAATGCGAAGCGTTGATGTGTCCCCGAAAATAGGTCGAACAGGCTTCTCCGCTTTCTTGCAACCTTTTCAGGCCTCGCTGTAAGCAGCTTTACGCCGATTCTAGGAATTCCGTGTTTAGGAAACAATAATATTTAAGTCGAGGAAACCGCTTTTATAGCGGTTGTCAAAACCGGTTTCTCATCGGAAAGATTCCGGAGCACTGTATTTAAATGATTCAAGGTTCAGACTAAAATATAATCGTGGGTAAAACCAAGCACCGCTAAACAATCTTTTTTATTCAAATTGTAATCTAGGTTCCAGGTAATTTACTTGTCATGATGTAACTTCATTATATTGAAATGAAATGAAATTAAAATTATTTGGTCATTTTGACTGCAATGATTGAGATATGAATCTTCTTGCTGTCGTCACCAAAGTCGATTTTGGTATCGGACACTTAGCAGCCCGGATTTAACTTGATTTTTTTTATATATATTTAACGGATATGACATTACCGTTATATCATTAATTTGAGTTTTAGCGACATCTACATTTGAAGCATTGTATGAAAATAATCTGAAAAAGTTTTTGGTTGTGACATTCGTCACGATTCCATTCAAAATGCCTTAACGTAGGATCAATGCCTTAGCGTAGGTGAAATATAGAGCAAGCATTGTGTCGATTCTAATATAATCGAGAATTTCGTTAGCTGATGTAATTGTCGGGATAGCTCAGTTGGTTAGAGCAGTGGTGATGTAATCCAAAGGTCGCAGGTTCGTATCCTGCTTCCGACGAATGTCACGATCAAAAACTTTTTCAGATATTTTTTAAAATCTGATTACAATGCTTTAAATGTAGATGTCGCTGAAACTCAAATTAATACATCTTGAAGTGTCTGAGTACCGTGATATCTCGGCACAGTGCTTCAAGTACATATGCACTTATGTGTGCGATAACGCCGCTTCATACAAATGAGTTTTTGTTGCTACTCCCTCCAATCCATGCTCGCTGCGCCTTATGTATAGCGGATAAGTCATGTGGACGTCGTGTATACCGATTATTCCAAAGCCTTTGATAAAATTCCACATAACTTGCTTATTTTGAAAATAGAATCGATGGGTATACACGGCGATCTACTGCGTTGGCTGTCATCTTATCTGGCAAATCGCTCCCAAGCAGTGACTCTTAAAGGTTACTGCTCCATGTTTGTCCCGGTCACATCTGGTGTTCCCCAGGGTTCT
The DNA here is from genome assembly GCA_946894095.1 of Incurvaria masculella. Classification (NCBI taxonomy): domain Eukaryota; kingdom Metazoa; phylum Arthropoda; class Insecta; order Lepidoptera; family Incurvariidae; genus Incurvaria; species Incurvaria masculella. Next base: position 12,857,857 of record OX335647.2, read on the forward strand.
CACCTTGGGCCACTTATGTTTAACATATTCATAAACAATGTCGTTTTAGCTATACGTAAATCAAGTCTTCTTTTGTATGCTGACGACAAAAAGATAATAAAAATTATAAAAACTATTCAAGATTGCCAAGACTTACAGGAGGACCTGTAGGTTGTCTAGGTCCTCCTGTAAGTCTTGGCAATCTTGAATAGTTTTTATTGCATTTATATTGCAATCTAAACCTACTCTATTTAAACATGGATAAATGTTCAATCATATCCTTCTCTCGGAAATTTGCTACAAAGTTCTTTACTTATTCAATCGGGAATAAAACAATTCAAAGAGTTGACGAGGTTAAAGATCTTGGAGTTGTTCTCGATAGTAAACTTGTATTTAAATCCCATATTGAGCATATTACTGCGAAAGCTTCTAAAATGTTAGGTTTCCTACTGCGCACTAGCAGCTCCTTTAAATCTATAAATCCGTTCAAAACTCTGTATGTTGCGTATGTAAGAAGTCATATTGAATACGCATCAACTGTTTGGAACCCTCAAATCTATATCATATCACCTCACCTATATCAAAAACCTTGAAAAGATTCAAAACAAATTCCTGAAATATGTGTCATATAGAGACCCAAATAGTTTTGATCAAGGTGATGAAATTTTAGAATCCTTACAACATCGCAGGGAAAATAGGGATCTTCATGCTTTTCAAAATAATACATACTACAATTGAAACCCCGTACTTACTCTCTAATATTAATTTCAGATGCCCTACTAGGTTAATCCGTTCCGGCGACACATTTTATGTTCATAAAATAAAATGCCATACTAAGTCCGTGTTCTTCATTCAGTTTCACGTAGCCGTGCTCATAAAAGGGAGATCCTGGAATGGCATCTAATTCTATCACGAATGCAGAATATTTGGCTAATATCATGACGGTGGGTGTATGTGGAACATTAACAAAAACACGTGCTTTATAATTTTCATATTTTCGTTTAGCGTCAGTGAGGACTGAATCCATTCAATCTAAAGTTATAATGTCGTCCTTTATCACAAATATCCAGAGGTAGACAATAACAAAATGTTTGTGCCGTCTCGTCTGTTATTTCGCTCTGTGCTATTGGAACCATCTCGCGTCAACATGATTTTACACCGATACAAATAAGTTCAGTACCAATGAAAGTATTTGAACTATTTAGCTACCATTAGTTTTTCCTTTATGGGAAGGAAAATCAGCCCTTCATTAGGTTATCTTTATGGATTCCTATCTGCGATACCCGACTCCGCTCCGGATAATGCCTAAAAAACTTTTAACAACAAGCTTTTATTTAAAAGCTATAAAAATAGGAAAATGAACTTAAGGTGGTCCAACCCGGCGGCCTCAACTCATTTGCGGGCACGGTACAAAACCGTGCTGTTGCGCTCTGGGACGTTCTCTGTTTCTAAGAATAAGACAGGCTCCGTGATGAGGAAGATGCAACCTGTCCACAAAAAAGACAATGTGCATAGTGTATGATTTGGTAAGATTTACGAAAATTTTAATTTCAAAACGACTTATAGCTAAAAGTAAACCACGACCGCTGTAGTCAAAAATCTAACAAAAACCAAATAGATTATAAATCTTGATTAAATAAGCTATGTCTGATGACTAATCTTTTTAAGATGTTCTTACTTTATCATTGCGTAATCCACCTCCAAAGTTATTGTATAAAACGCTCGAAAAATCCGAACTTTCGGACGTTATAACTTGGAAACCAAACACAATTTTTCAATGACAATGGTCATCAGACATCTACTTCAATCAAATAAAGCTATTTTGAGCAAAATTTTGGATCTCTGACAAGAAATTTAGGCGTGATCTTCTTTCCCCTTTTGTATGGGGAGATGAGCGGGTTGGGCCACCTTAAAAATAAACTCACACTCATCAACTTATAGCATTATACTTTTTATATGTAAATGATATAAAAGCTAGTCGCGATCTTAACCTGCATAAATTCATTTTATGGATTACTTACATATTTTTTTTCTTAGAATTACTTATTTTTAAAAGCTTTATGTATGCATGTTACATACATTGTACAGGTGTTTAGGTCAAATCGTGCAAGCTGAATTAGAACCACTTCCTCTTATCCTGCGGAGTTGATTTTTTGCATGTTGGTTCAGTTCCGATGACGATGCATTTTTGTGGTAATTATGACTAGGATTAGCTCCAGACCAAGGAACTCTTCAAGGGTCAACAGCAGAGACACGAAATTTTGTATACGCATTCAATAAGTGTCACCATGACATGGCTACTGCATTCTAGATTGGCTCCCATTGAGGGAACTTCTTAACGGTTTACAGCATAGACACACAATATTGTTTACACATTTTATTGCGAAAGGCAATTCTTAGTTTCACCATGACATAGCTTATGCCCTCAGGGTTTGATTCCGAGTGCGGAAGGAACCGCTCAACTATAAACAGCACAGGCACCATATGTTGTACATTTGTTCAGTAATTATAGGTGGTTCCAATGTTAATAAACATGTGATATGTGTGTATGTGTTATCGACCGTTAAGCAAGTAGACATACGCAAGCCGGGCTGAAGTGGAGGAAAATAGGCGGCGTCTCGTTGTTAGACTCGAAGAGACATGCATCAGTATTTCGTTCCTGACCAAAAACTGCTCCTTTACAAGGCGGAGATGAGCAGGTCTATTCCTGGCATTCCGTAATCTGGAATCAGGAATCCTGAGTCGAAAAACTTAAACACTGTGTCAGTTGTAGGAGGCATTGATTACGGGACGAGAGACTGTAGGAGAATTACAAATTATGGGTGTACAGCAGGTGGTAAAATTGGAAGACGCAATACCCGCGAATGGTTTATTTTGCTGGTTTGGGTAGCCTTGTAACATATTCGTAAAGTAAAGTAGTAGGTAGTATTTTACTAATATTATAAATGTGAAAGTTTGTATGTTTGGATGTTTAGATGCCTGTTACTTAATCACGTAAGAAACTACTCAATGGATTTTAATGGCATTTGGCACATTGATTGTTTAATACATGGATTATATACATAATACTTTCGTCCCGGAAAAAATATTAATATTATAAAAAACGAAAACACGACGTTTCAATTTCAAATTTGGTAAATGTGTATTATGTGATTAACTGTAAATATATTGTCCTAAACGAGCCTTTTGGACAGTCATTTGGGCTAATGTTTATCCAGAAAATAATTCAGCTCGACATCAGTCCAAAACGACATCGAGCCATTATTGTATTATACAGCTAGCTTTGTATTATATTAGACCATCGGAAATTGAGAATAAGGCCAAGGGCTCTCCAACATGGACCAAAATATCAAAATATCGACGGCAATAATGTTGCATTGTCGGATCGGTAAGCGTAACTGGTAGTTTCACGGTTCCATCGGTTCCCCGCTGAACGTGAGTCCCCCCGCGCCCCCCTTCCCTCGCCGACCAATTCGCTTTAGATTTCCTATTAATTCCGGCAGCCTCCGCGTACTATGCGAGCCAACCTACTCGCTCGGTTCGACTAAACTGAGTTGTTTTCAGCTTCAGCTCCACCGTATGCCGCAAGTCCGCAACGTTGCAGCCAATTGGGGCGGTATTGTAGATCAATCTGCTAGATACACATTCAAAATTACAATATTCCTGACATGTAAAGACTTATGAAAATAAACTGATCAGCAGGCGAACAGCGATTAAAATATTTTCTTATTTCAATGTTAAGTTTTGAAATGAAAAAACCGGCCAAGTGCGAGTCGGACTCGCACACGAAGGGTTCCGTACCATCGTAAAAAAAAAAACAAAAAAAAACAAGTTTTTTGTATGGGAGCCCCCTTTAACTTTAATTATTTTTTAATCTTACCTATTTGTTGTTATAGCGGCAAAATAAATACACACTCTGTGAAAATTTCAGCTGTCTACCTGTTACGGTTACTGAGATACAGCCATGTGACAGACGGACAGACGGACGGACGGACGGACGGACGGACGGACAGCGGAGGCTTCGTAATAGGGTTCCGTTTTCACCCTTTGGGTACGGAACCCTAAAAATATGGTACAATCTCTGGATTCTCATTAATTAGATTAAATTTATTCATGTTAATCGCGCCATATGGCGTACGCCAGGCCCTTGCACGAGACGTGCCCGAAGACGCCAATGGCCGTTAAAAATTTAGCACGGGCTCCGAAAACCATGCCAGCCGACCAGGTGCTTCTTCACACCATGTTTGAAGGTCCCCAGGTTGGACTTCGGAGGAAATACCTCGGCAGCGAGTCCATTCCATACTTTACCGAACCTATTGATAAAAGATCTAGAGGCCTGTTCCGCGTTGAGCGGTGGTAGAGAGGAGACGGAGGGACAAAATAACGCTTCGGCGAGCATTCTCCATGGTAGGATCATCGATAAAATTATCTTTGGTGGTGAACACAGAGTGAGACCCTAAATCCGTTCGGAGTTGGAGGGTGTCTAAATATCGGGGTTGTTTATCGTATTTATACTCACTACATGCACACGTTCGCATTCTTTGGAATCATTGTAAAACGCTATTGGCCCCGTCTTCCGTAGAGCCGTCTTCAATAATAATTGCATATTGGAACGTATTCATCGCCCATTACGGATTGCTAAATAGTTTTCTGGTTAGTAATCATTTTAAAATTAAAATATATCCATCCTTATTTTTCGCCTGAAGAACAAAGATCATCGATTTATAGTAAACATAAGTATAATCTAACCAGAGATTGTGCATTCCAGCCTAAGCTTATCGAGGGATTGGCCCTGTATGTTGCGCGGTGATCGAAAGTCCATAGAAATATGAGGTTACAATTTTATTCATTTAGTTTAATCATTTAACTACTAGCACTTACCATTCTGTCCAAATGTCAGATTCTTTCTACGTTAGTTTATTCAATATTTGTATCGTATTTATTCTTCATTTAACGCCATCATTCAATCAGGCGCCTAAGCCTTTTTTTGAATGAATTACATAGCAAAACGTGTTGGCTAATAAACATAAATAAAATAGTAAACATTCATCGAATGTCAGTGTTTAAGGCACGGCCTAGGAATTCATTGGAGTGGTTTTTAACCACCTGGCGCCGACATATCCATTGCTGCTTAGGAATCAATATTTGATTTGATTGTGCATCATGTTGATTTCGTCTATCGACCTCGTTAGTCAGTCCTTGTCTACAACTCCGCAGGATTTGGCCCAGATATACGTTCTCTTCAACCTGTTCAATCCCTTCTCAGTCGATAACTACTTGTCCTCCCGTCATAACCTGGGTTGGGCTGCCTTCGGAAAGCTTAAATACGCTCTGAGGTCTGACCTTTCACAACATTTAAAGACCCGAATATATGTACGGGTGTGAAACGTGGACTCTGACGGTCGCTGTTGTCCAAAGGTTGAAAGTTGCCCAGCGAGCAATGGAGCAAGCCATGCTGGGAATATCGCTACGGGATATGGTGCGCAACGGGGCAATCCGCCGACGTACCATAGTAGTCGACATTGGACACCGTCGGCTAAGCTCACGTGGCAGTGGGCTGGTCACGTCAGCCGAAGAGATGACTACCGTTGGAGTAATCGTATCCTAAACGAAAACGGAGTGTGGGAAGACCAGCCGCCACCACGACATCAAGTGCGTCGGCGAAAAGCAGTGGTTCCGTACCGCTTAAATTTTCCTGGAGGAACCCCGCAGTGGACGCAAACACGCTGACTGACTGACTGACTGTGCCTCATATTTTTTTCTGAATTTTCAAAATTTAGTTTGAATGATGGTTAGAATATCCATCGTGAAAATTAGAACGAACCAATGGGTACCACAACAATGGATTCATTTTATAATTGCAATAAATAGACCAATGATGTCAGACTGAAATTAGACTGAAATCAGATATTTGTGGATTATATTGACGAGTTTTAATCATTGTAAAATCCTAATAAAGTTAGTGAATTGAACGGAAAAGTATGATTCTCGTTGACAACTAAAAATGTGTTGATAATTTACTCTCGCACGATTTTTTTAATTTATTTACATGAAAATTAGGTCCTTATACCTATTGAAATAAGCATATTTGATGTATAAAAGCAGGATTAAGAGGAATATTATTATAAAAACGGCATTAAAAACCTCTGCAGAGGGAACTGGATGAAACAAGTGCGAGTCGGACTCGCACACGCAGGGTTTCGTACCATAGTACAAGATTGAATACTCAAAAATAACGTTTTATGTCTGGGGGCCCACTTTAATTTTTATTAATATCAAAATTATCCTATTTGTTGTTATAGCGGCAAAATATATACAAACTCTGTAAAATATTCAGTTGCTAATCTTATGCGGTTCATGAGATACAGCCCTGTGACAGCACGATGGACGGACGGACAGCGAAGGATTAGTAATAGAGTTTAGTTTGCACCCTTTGGGTATGGACCCTTAAAATGTTGTTAAGATAATAATAAATTATTTTATATTTAAAGATTTTTCTCTCTCTAAAGTTTTATGGATATAAGATAGGTTATCAAATAAATCTAAACAAACGGACGTAGCTCTCAGTTAATTTATTTCATGTGCATTTCAGAAAAATATTTCTTAATTTGACTGAGGAAACAGGCACGAGCTATTGTATGGAACTCAATCACCTCATCATCCTTTTAACATCAGAGGGTTGTTGAACCCAGATTCAGTCATTTATCTTATCGTGACCAAACATGTCGTGACCTCCCGGAACATAAAATGATATTTTTTACAACATAGTAAGATTTAGGCTTATTTTATCACGGTCTAGGGACGAGTTACCCATCAATGAATTACATCCATGCTGAACTATAGATTCTCAATAAGAAAGCTGCCAAGAAAAGCCAATACGGGCATATATAACCCTTTTTCAACGCTTTTCGTTATAGTAAACAGGGCGCACGAAATCCATACAGTGCTACAGAATTAGAGAGCAATAGACTCGAAGCACGCATACTACAGTATAATGTATTCAAAGCCATTTCCTTTCAATTCGCGAGGTTTCCTTCCCCTCGCCCCCCCCCCCCGCCACGCCGCGCGCACCCCTCCCCGCACCCCGCGCTCGTTCCTCCCCACTTTTTATGCCGCAATAAAAGCGGAATATTAAATTTATGACATATTACTTTTTGGCTAACAGCCTTATAGGTACCATTTCTCCTGTAATTCCGACGAATGTACTGTTATTAGGCATGCGATGTTCGCGCATTTATACCTGCGATGTTATTTAGTAAAAATACATTATAGATAACATTACTCGTACATGGCGGTAAAAAAATTAACAAAAAAAATAACCGACTTCAAAGAAAAAGCACTAAAAAGTAAAAAATAATTGCCATTTTTGTAGTTACGATTTTTGTAATTTTTTGAGTCGGCGTCGGCCAGGCACACGCTGCGCCAATCAAGAGATCATTGGCGACCTTGGCTGACACCGACTCAAAAAATAACAAAAATTGTAACTACAAAGATGGCAAATATTTTTTACTTTTTAGTGCTTTTTCTTTGAGGTCGGTTATTTTTTTGTTAATTTTTTTTTATTTGTTTATTTTTAGTGAATCTGAAGTACACTTACTAATTTGTACACGTCCACAATCACCGAAATCGGTTGGCGTTATATTGAGTTATTCGTCCATTTGTCGTGCACATCTTAATACAAATTTAAGACTTACATGATTTTCTCATGGATATCATTGTCAGAACTTAACCAAATTAAAATGAGACCACTTGGGTGGGAAGCACTAGCTTTCATTTCAAAAAATAATCATCAAAATCGGTTCACCCAGGCAAAAGTTATGAGGTAAAAAACATACAGACGAATTGATAACCTCCTCCTTTTTTGAAGTCGGTTAAAATGCACATCGGACGTTGGAAGGAGAAAACCCGCTATTTTCGGCTTTGTAGAGCGTCTTCGTACAGCTGAGGGCCGGGAGGAATTAAGAAAAATTGGAGAGGCGTATATCCAGCAGTGGACGCAAACACGGTGACTGACGTCGCTGTTACATTAGGGCACTCAGTACCTGTGTACTACGTGTAAGAGAGAGGACACTTTACGAAGCCGAAACTGGCCGATTGTCTCTTTCCAACGTCCGATGTTCATTACGTAAACATACTTTTTCGTACTAAGCAGGTACGTCGCTTATTACAAGAAAAATTATTTGTATGTATGTGTAATCGCCCGTGAAGCAAAGATACTGTACGCGCACAGGCAGGTCGCACTTTACGAGCGAAGGAGGGCAATGCCCGGTAGCCTTGAGACGTCACAGTGGGCCACCAGAGAAGTAGGAACAGCCACCTACCTCCAGCAGCACCAGCTCTTAGGTGTCAGGTCCCGGGACACTGTTCGGCGGCACAGCACTTCGCCAGAGGCGAGACGACACAGCGCGGTCAGACGCGCGGCGGGTCGCGGGCGTGGAGCCCTAAGAGGAGATCCACGATGAAAGGTAGCGGTTACGCGGTGCATGCGTGCACCATGCTTGACCGCTAGTCGCAGAGCGAGAGTGGCATAGGAAAAACTTCGGATGGGATTGAATGCTTGTGAAGTGCAAACTACCCACCTAGGTTACCCATGCCATATCGGCGTGAACAGATTCATTTATTAAAGAAAAAGACCAGTAAAAAGAACGACTTCACGAATATTCGCGGATATTGCGTCTTCCAATTTCCCCACCTGTATTCATCAGCATCAGCTTCACCCCAGTGAAGGTACGGGTAACGTTTGAATACTTGTATATTGTTTTTGCCTACAGAATGACTATCATAAATATATAAGAGAAACTTATATCTGGTTTTCTGTAGCTGCACACCCCTCTTGTGTCCCGCACGGCCTTCTCTCGATAAACTGTTTCTCTTATTTATATATGATATTCATTCTGTAGGCAGAAATAATATTATAAAAAAAGCGATTGTTGTTTTTTGTGTTTGTTGTAGAGACAGCACCATAACACGTTCCTTTAATTTTCTGTATAGCATAACTACACAGGATTTGTTCCCTTTAAGCGAGACTGTTCACTGGTGGAATAATACAGAATGAGTATTTTTTTCTCAAAATCAATAATTTCAATTCCCGGATGTGTATTTAAAAAAAAAATCTAATAATACAGTTTTAGTTTTTATCAAAATCCGCCTCATGACTCCTTTGAGTGTTATACGCTATATATCGTACATAACATTGTAACCTGCATATCTGAGGCTCCCATTATTTCTTCAAACGTTTTTATATTTTTTATGCATAATTGCCTCATTTGAGTAATTGAAGCCCCGGAGTCTTTAAATTATAGCTAGACTATCAATCTACAAATTTACTTTATTGATTATCAAAATGAGTGTTACTTATTTTTAAATAAAATTAAATGTGGTTTCACTTACACTGTTATCGATTTGAATGCAATCACGCCCTGAGAATAAATTCGTGGAGAAATAGAGAGTTGGTACTCCGTAATGGACTTGATCGTGATTCAATTGAAATCATAATTTTATTAGAGTAAAAGCTTGTAAAATTTAAATGAAATATCAATTTCAAAGGAAAGTTAAGGAAAATAGACATTGAAACTGAATTATTTAACAAAATGAAATGCTGTTCACGCCAATATTGCATGGGTAACCTAGGTGGGTATTTTGCACTTCACAAGCATTTAATCCCATCGGAAGTTTTTCCTATGCCACTATCTCTCTGCTGCTAGCTGTCACGCATGGTGTACGCATGCGCCGCGTCCCTGCAAACTTTCATCGTGGAGCTCCACTTAGGGCTCCACGCCCGCAACCCTCCGCGCGCCTGACCACGCTGTGTCGTCTCGCCCCGTCTGGGCGAAGTGCTGTGCCGCCGAAAACTGTTCCGGGACCTGACGCCTTGGAGCTGGTGCTGCTGGAGGTAGGTGACTGTTCCTATTTCTCTGGTGGCCCCTGTGAAGTCCCGAGGCTACCGGGCATTGAAACTCATTCGCTTGTGAGGCGCGTACATATGTAGTGAGGGTGGTCGTGCATCACGAACAACATGAGATGGTTTGTTTGATGATAGTTGCAGTAAAGAACTAAAAGCATATTTACCCCTATTTGAGGTAATAGGCATGAAGGTGCTTTTTCTTAATAAGGAAGTTCTATAGCTATTTTTTAACTAATTACTTATCATACCGCACAATGTCAAACTTATCAGAGAAGGTTTGACTTATATTTTACTTCGTACGTACCTTTTAAATCATTGATCAAAAGTAAAGATTACATAAAATTACTTCTCTAGTTCTCATCCGAACTAACGCATTTTTTTGTATTGACACAAAATATACCTTTTAAATATATTCTGATAAATGTAGTTTTTATAGTTTATAATTATATAATATATCAGATTCAGATATTTAATCGGAGGTAGCAAGTCTTTTTCACGAAAACAAAATCCGCAAAAACTTTGAGGGTTGTTTAGATAACTGATATGGAGGCTTTTTTAGGGTTCCGTACCCAAAGGGTGAAAACGGAACCCTATTACTAAGCCTCCGCTGTCCGTCCGTCCGTCCGTCCGTCCGTCCGTCCGTCCGTCTGTCCGTCTGTCACAGGGCTGTATCTCAGTAACCGTAACAGATAGACAGCTGAAATTTTCACAGAGTGTGTATTTATTTTGCCGCTATAACAGCAAATAGGAATAATAATAAGATTAAGAAATAATTAAAATTAAAGGGGGTCCCCATACAAAAAACGTGATTTTTTGTATAAATTTTTTTACGATGGTACGGAACCCTTCGTGTGCGAGTCCGACTCGCACTTGGCCGGTTTTTCTTGAAATGGCTTCGCAAATAGAACGAGCAGGCGTGAAGCCGCTCTCCCCGAATCATTAGAATTTTAATTCACTCTGTTTGGAAGGCTCTTAGATAATGAAAGACATCAGTCTCTACTTACATTTTCATTCTTATTCCTCATGCAATTATATTAAATTGATCGGTATCTTCAGATTGGAATAGAAATAAAACATTTTATTTTTTCATAAGACTTTATTACCAATCTGAAAATGGAAAATGAAATTGAAGTGTTATTACCGGGAACCGCAAGGATGTTGGTCTTCGGGCACACGTGCTACCACGTATTCCAGGCCATCAAGGTGCACACCAGAGGCACCCGCGATGTATCAGGCGATGTAGCGCCAGCTAACGCAAGGACGCAGGTAGGGCGCACTGTAGCACCAGAAAAAACCGAGAGGCAGTTTGATCTCAATGTAGCGCTAATAAAAAAAGGGATGCAGCTATATTTCCTAAGGTTTCAATAAGTTGCCCCAGTTACTGAAGAATGTAATGCTCTAAAGTTGTTGAACCACGGTCAATACTTCGCCTAAAGCAGGCACCAGCAGCTCTCAAGCAATGTGTTACGTACATATGTATGTTGAATCGACCGTGAGCAAGGATAATATTGTGCTTTGCACTACATGTGATTTTTTTACAGTTATCTTTCTACAATTAACGTCGCCAATTCTCGTTCTTGCTTACTAGGAAGCTCTCAAATGAGACAGCTATCTCTAAGATAACTATGGCTCAGAGAGCGCACATACAAGTTCAAATTCAATCAAATTGATTAAAATATGTATTAAAGTCAATTCGAAATCCACCTTTTTCGGACCACACGTAGGCCGAAAAACATCTTTGTGCTTCGGCACAAAAATTTCGCAAAGTACTTGTGATTTGACTTTTCACGAATCTCGACGGCGAGCTTTTCTTATATATGTTCATGGTATCTTACTAAAAACGGCTTCTGTTTCCAGCTCCAGTAAAATAAACGACTTTTATGAAAAGAAAATAAAAATAATAAGATTACCTAGAGCGCTATTCAAAATATGGCTCATTCTGAAGGTAGGCATGTATTATTTCCAAATATCTATTTCTATATTTTTCTTAATGCGAACAAAAAATATATTTATTTATGATCGACCGTGAAGTGACGAAACATTCATTAAAGAAAAAAAAACCGTAAGAGAACTACTTCATAACAAGTACAGCGCAAAACAGGACTCGAACCGGCATGCCAACCTTTCGAAGCAGTGCAATTACGCCACAGACCTTTAATAACCCATGCCTGAGAATAACATAACTATACGGATGAGATTAACTATGCGAGAAGTTTTCGCGGTCCTCATACATTTTGTTGAAGTCATGTGACTAATTTGTAAAAAAAAAACATCGGAATTTAGTATTTATTTTTCATGAAAATGGTTCAGTTTCCGATACAGGTGGCATGTCTCATGTGGTGCCGTTATTTCTGAGGTCACCCTATAGCAACGAGAAAATAATCTTTTCAACCAAAATCGTTTTTTGTCCCGTACGCTAGAGCCAGTGCCGTGGTTCAGACTCCACGTAAAACTGAAGGTGCTTACTTACTAGGTGGTACGGTTAATCCCGCCCGGGTTGGTACCATTGTATATAATGAACGATGGTCGAAAATGGTCCGTGTTTTCCATCCAATTAAATGTAGCCGAGCAATGTAATGATCATCTGGCATGGCACCTACTTCCCATGTGGTGTGTTATGCTAATAACATGACAGTTGGTATTAGCTTTCCATGTCCACTTACAAGTTACATGAGAAAGCTAGTATTTTTTTTACGAATATGATGCGTTTGTAAATCAACCGCGAAGCAAGTTGTATGCAGAGCTGAAAAAAGAACGAATATGTAAAGCTGAATTCGAACCAGCACCTTTCGCGCGTCTAAGCCTCGTTTTCACCAAGTGCTTATTTATTTTTACTTAGGTGCTGATTGTCTTGTACTGGTATTGATTGCAATCTGCTAAGAAAGAAATAATGAGATGATAAGAATGAGAATATGTGGCGATTAAGCTAATCAGCAATAGGTGAAAAAGGCCCCAAGAATATATTTAATATTTTTAAAAAGTACATTTTCCTCAACCTGCATTAAAAAGAAATGATTTTAACATTTTATCATAAAATAATTACAAATTAATTTGTTAACTTGACTAGTATTTTAAATATGAGTGTTAACATAGTATGTTGCTATAGCACCTGCCGTTCAGTTAACCGTCGTAATTTACGGAAACTTAATAACGCTTGTCATCTCGCAAAATAACCAAGGCGAGGATGTGCGCGGGCGTTTGAGAGCTTTTCCAAAATGAAAATAGAGTGGGCTTTTCATCGATGTATTAGAAGGGCGAATTGATAACATATTCACGTCCTTCAACCGGCTGCCGAATTCTCTCCCGTCAGTACTCGAGAGGACAATGTTGAACAGTCCCAGCTCCGAAATGAAGAGACAGGGCCCAGCGCATGTCTTCATACACCGAAAACTCTGACGGGATGGCTGCCGCACCATACGACATTTATCTCGCCCCCAGCGACCTATTTTATATCGCAAACGTCTTACGAGAATTTTCCTGAGACTTTTTTTCAGTTGTAAATTGAAGGAAAATGAAGGACCGTCCCGGGCCGCGAAGAAAATAACACATGGAACTAATGGTGGGAACGAGTTGGGAGAGATGGGGGCGGTGGCGGTGGAGAAGTACACCGGGGCCGCTGGGGGGCGGCGGGGGCCAGGGGGGGCGGGCTGAGGGGGCGGCCCGAGCAAACTCGCGGGGACATTCAAGTAAATCCACGAGGTTGTTTATTAATATTAATAACTATTTTCGAAGCGCAATATTTTAGAATTATTTTTTAAGTGACATTTTTCTAACAATTTAATTCAATTGGTTAGGAACACAAACAGGTCTACAACATTATTTGCGTGTATATATACATGCAAATAATATATAGCATAATGCATAGACCAGGGGGTCTATGAGGCTATCTGACAGAAGGCAGAACATATAATATTTAATCGTAACACCTTTAATTATCTTATTGTAATATATTAAAGCTAATTTCTAAGTATATAATTATAGTTGTACCTTGCGGATTCTAGTGCCAAGAATTTACCAAATTTACATATGTATTAACAGAAATTACCATATTAATATTCATCTTTTAAGAATTCCCAAGAACGATTAAGATTGCTTCTTCTATTTATTCATTCTAACTTCTTAGCATGGTTTTCACACACATCAATGGTCTTTTTACTGAAGTGCTGATAATCTTGCACTGGTATTGATTGCAAGCTGCTACGAAAGACTCTTCATATGTGACGATTAAGCTATCACCAGTAGCTCAAAAGGCCCCTGTTCCTTTTCAACTTAGCATAGAAAAATATGAAACGTTATGCAACAGTGAACATAACGGTACAACTTGAACGTCCCCCTCGCATGTACTTTCAAATAGGGGAACAAGCATTTTAGCATTACCCCTGCGCCGTACAACTCTTCCCTCCGCCGCTCCGGGCCCGCGGGGTGCGGCCCCCTCCCGCCCCGCCTGCAACCCCGCCGCCCCCGCCGCGAGGATAAGCGCCGGGAAGGTTTTTCCGCGGAGGAGTCGCGGGGGGAGCGCCCGGCGGTGGGTGGCGGCGGGGGGGGCGGCGGGGGGGGGGGGGGCAGGCGGGGCGGCGCAAGGGGTGGTGGCCCGCGAGGAGTGTGGGCTCACGGCGACGTAAAAATCAATATGCCCAGGGCTGTTAAATCACGCGCTTATAAATAGTATTTCTCTTCTTCCGTTTCGTACCAAATCATTGCGGAGTTATGTTGGAAGTAGGTTCTTGCTAAAGTACACAATTTGAAATGATTTGGATGTAAAGAACGCAGCATATTTCAAGAGTGATATTTTTTTATTAGTTAGGTTGTGACATCTTGTTGATAACATTTTCTTCAGTGATAAAAATATTTTAAACCGACTATATTTAAGTCACCAATATTCAATTCGTATACGCTTCTTGCGTAACTGCTCGCCTTACAAACACTGACGCCGCGTCGGGAAGCCAAAGAAAAAAAACTACGTTCTCAGAAAAAATATTATGCGTGGAGGAGCCATTTTCATAATTAAATTCCGCTTTAAATTCAAGGAGAAGTTTAAAAAGTTACTTTTCTTTTAAACATAAAAGAAAATATATTATGGAGCTACGTCTTTGGCCTGGCTGGCGCGCTTGAGGGCGGGCGGGTGCGGCAGGGAGGGGGGGGGGCAGCTGACCTATTTTACTTCTACAAGTAATATTACTTATTTCAAGTTTTATAGCTAAAATGATATACATGTAAGGTTTCCCCTTTAGTATTAAATGATATCCCGGGTAATATCATATTTCTAGGAATATAAAAAAATAAACCAAAATAACAGGTTAATGCATTACTTACCAATTTATAGGATGCTTGTCTTCAATTCTCGAGTCTAAGGGTCGAGTGCACAAACGTACAAAACATCAAAATCAACGTCAAAGTATAATCAAACACGTCTCTTTGTGTGGACAGTATGGAAGGAACTCTTTGCGGATCACTAAAAGTGACGTGTTTGAACATCGATTAACTGGGCCGTCTCTTCGTGCAACCGGGGCTAAGAATGTTCATTATAGAGTCAATATATACTCATAAACTGCCATGTTCTTGGCTCTATTTTCGTTTATGTTAGACACTGTAAGAACGACCGCGCCATGTTTTTAGGGTTCCGAACCCAAAGGGTGAAAACGGAACCATTTTACTAAGCCTCCGCTGTCCGTCCGTCCGTCCGTCCGTCTGTCACAGGGCTGTATCTCATGAACCGTAATAGGTAGGCAGCTGAAATTTTCACGGATTATGTATTTATTTTGCCGCTATAACAACAAATATGTACAATTAAAATAAATATATTTATTAAAGGGGCCTCGTGATTTTTTTGTGTTAAATGTACCATGGTACGGAACCCTTCGTGTGCGAGTCCGACTCGCACTTGGCCGGTTTTTATGGTCATAACTGATAAAGTGAGTGATATTTTTTAAGTAAAGCCGGCCATCCACGCTGTTGCGCGTCCACATTGCATACACGGAGATCCACATTGCATAGCTATCGATATTTGTTCATAGCCTAGTGGCGCGGGGACTAGACAAGCATACCAGAGCGCTGGGTTTAAATCCTCGCCCCGTTCATGCACCACTTTCTTTTTCACTCTGAGTTCGATAATTGCATTTCGTCACGAATGCGAGCTGCTCCATGGTTCGGAATCCATGTAAAACTATAGGTCCGCTTCCCCTAATAGGTGGTAGGGTTTAAGCCCGCCCGGGTTGGTACCATCGCATTGGATGAAAAGATGGTCGAAGCGGCAATGAAAAATTGAAAAAAAAAATTTCATCCAGTTCAATGAAGCCGTGCTCATAAAGGGAAGGTCCTGGCATAGCACCTAATTCCTTCGGGAATGTGGTGTATTGGGCTAATATCATAAAGGTAGTTATGTGGTATTAGCCATCCATGTCAGGTTGCATAAAATAAAAACGTTTCAAACCCCCAAGCTTCAGGTGATTCTCTGCGGCGAGATATCCGGATGGGTAGGAATAAGGGATGCAAGTTCCACAGAGCAAAGTCCATGATAGTACCTGCGCGACCCAGCGAACCGTCTGTGCCTCAGGGAATCCTAGCCAACGGTGACTTTTTGGCCTCCAACATGGGGATGGGATGGCCCAGTAGGTTCAGGTGCCTAGGGAACAGTTATGTCTTTGCTTTGGAAACTTGCTAGAAATGGTAAGGGATCTACTTAGGCAGAGAGAAAACAGCATTGCTTCTTGCGAACGTTGACACCGATATGTTTCTTCTAGACTTTGTTAGATACTATTGCGAGAACATTATTCACCCTGATAAGGTTATGTAGATTTTTAGCGTAGGATCAATACGCGACACGGCGCCACCCAGTATTACATAGAGGAAGTATTGTGTCAACTCAAATGTCAGCCTCGGTGGCCCAGTGGCGCGACACTTCGGCGATCGCTCTCCGAAGTTAAGCAACGCTGGGTCCGGTCTGGTCTTGGATGGGTGACCATTCGACCGTTGAGAGAGGCTGGCCGTGGTTCGGATTCCACGTTAAGCTGTAGGTCCCCTTCCTTACTTACTAGGTGGTAGGGTTTATCCCGCCCGGGTTGGTACCATCGCATTGGATGAACGATGGTCGAAGCGGCAATGAAAATTGTCCGTGTTTTCCATCCAGTTCAATGTAGCCGTGCAATATAAGGAAGGTCCTGGCATGGCACCTAGTTTCCATGTGGTGTGTTGGGCTAATACCATGACATAACTTGTGGTATTAGCCATCCATGTCCAGTCACATAAAAAAAAAAAAAAAAAAAAAAAAAATCGAGAAATTCGTTGGCTGAAGTAATTGTCGGGATAGCTCAGCGATAGAGCAGTGGGACATGTAATCCAAAGGTGTTCAGTGTTCAGGTTCGAATCCTGCTTCCGACGAATGTACAGACGATCAACTTTTTCTAGAGACTATCAATTTCGGATTCTTTGCTTCAATGTATGTAGATGTCACAGACTATAGAGTAGGTCGTTGTATAACCTCAAATTATCCACCCAATTAACCACAGAACGATGCGCTCGGGCTGTGCATCACAAGTCTTCTAATCCCTGACGTACTCATAATATCCCGTGTCATCATTAGCGTAACTGTGAACCATGCCTTGAGTCAGTAAATAGCTTAGGGGTCAGCCAACACTGAGCCCTGCGGGTTCGTAATACACGTTGCACAGCTACAAGTTGTGCAGCATAAGTTCTACAGAGCCGAAAAGAAGTTTCGATAATAAACATTTTGTACTGAAGACGCAACAATTTTACCCTTACAGTATCAACAAGGTATCACCAAGCAGCTTGGTTTCGTGTTTCGTGAGGAGATGTCGGGTGGTGGCGCGGGTAGGTCGCTGGGTTTTTGGTAATGGTTTTGTATAGAGGTTCGCAAAAAAATGCTAAAATGGTAATGGTCCCACGCAATGCACAATCATCTAGGGGTTAGGATAAAAGAAGGTGGGGCGACTCACCATGATGGAAACTTTCTGACGTATGCGGGTGGCCACCACGCTACTCCTTCTCCCACAGGATACGGTTCAGGAACGCTGCGTCCTCGACGATGAAGAGCACAGAAAGTCCTTTGGATTGTTTGTAGGTTTCGAGCACACACGGTACTGGAAAGGACCCGGCGGCGGCGAGATAGTTTTAGCGGGAACCGGTGCTACGATGACATGGCGTGTCCGTGCATCGCGGTATCAAAAATTGCACTGAAGGCTGGGTGGGCCTTTCAGCCTTTTCAGCAGACGCTGTCAATCTTCGCTCCATCAGGTGAAAGAGAGAGAGGGACATGTGTATGCGGAGAACAAGGATAGGTGCCTATGGTCATGCACATAGATTACGCGAATAAATTATGGCCTTACCATCAGGGGTTCAATCCCGCCTCGTGCATTCAGTACTATATACTTTATTGTTCTTTCTAAGAATGATATTTGGATTTCCTCACGAATGCGAGCTGATCTATGACACCATGTAAAACTTTTCTTCCCTTTCCTGCTAGGTGGTAGAGCTACATACACAGGAATAATGAAAGTTAAAAATTATATCGGCCGGGGGTGTTCATAGTTCGTTTTCATTACCAGCATCGCTATAATCGTAAGGGGTTTTACGAATATATACAAAACGTTATTGACTGACACATTCACATACTAAAATATATTCTGTAATGCTTGAAATGTTTCATGGTAATCTACTTTATATCACTAATATCATCAATGCATGTCACAAACTAGCATTTTATATCACAGCGAGTCACAGGCGTAGTCGGCAAAACTACCGGTTTGTTATACGACATTTACATGTTGAAGCAAATGTTTGCCACGCGGTTGCAGAGCACGTCTCTGGTCAATTTTTTATTGTCTATGATAGACATTATTGCCTTGCATGTTTATAATGCGTAGCTAACGCTGCGAAGCTGGTTGTTTTGTAAATGCAGTACAGATCGAACAACACACTTCCCGCTTCACACTCCGCCATCCACAAAGTAAACAATGAACATATCTGTTGCGTGGCATCGCTTCTGACACTTTTATTAATGGAGATAACTATTTTTAAGCTTTTCACAATGATTCGCGCAATTATATCGACAAAGCAAATTGAAAACATCGAGCTAACATATGACAGGTGTGGCATGCGCTCATTCCGAAGTATTTCCCTAAGTACCACATGGGGTTCTTCGAACATGCTGTGACCAGCTGGCATGACTACCGAAACTCTTGTGAAAGTTTGAAGGCCGTGGGCGTCGTCGGGCACGTCTATGAGGACCTGGCGTACATTGGGCCCATTGGGCCACTGCATTTTTTGCCGTGCAGGTTGTAAGAGGCGACTAAGGGATTCATTGAATTCATCGCGATTCGTGGTTCGGGTTCCACGTAAAACTCTAGGTCCACTTTCTAACTTACTAGGTGTTTCGGTTAATCCCACTCGTGTTACAATATCTCATTGATTAAACGATGGCAATGAAAATTGTCTGATAATTCCCCGGCCGGTTCAATGTTGCCACGTTATATAAGTAAGGTGGCTCCTCGCTGACATGGCACCTAGTTCCTATGTCGTGGTTTGGGCTAGCATCATGACAGTAGGTGTCTTATTAGCCATTAAATCTACCGCCCCGTAAGCCTTACATCTAATAAATATTATAACGGGGAAAGTTTGTAATAATGGATGGATGGATGGATGGATGGATGGATGGATGGATGTTTGTTACTCTTTCACGTAAAAACTACTGAATGGATTCTAATTAAACTTTACAATAATATAGCTTATACATCAGAATAACACATAGGCTACAATTTATGTGCCCATGGGCTTTAGAACTTTCACGGGGCTGCGAAAACGATGCCGGTAGCGATACTTCACACTAGGGGGAGAGGAGCCGGGGGCGGTGGCGGGGAGCGGCGGCGGGGGGAGGGCAGACGTCGTGACTGTTTGGTGTCCGTTTGGCGAATTTTCAAGGCACTAGCGATTTGTAAAACTTAGTACATGTACATTTAACTACCCGGGAATTAGGATTGGCTAAATAGAATTCAGTTCCGCTTACGCTAAGATGGGGCTGTCATACAAACTGCAATGCTATGCACGGCTCGGCTTTGCGGCGGCAGCGCTTACTTTTACTGAAGTACGGCTTGGTATTTCCTGCAACTTTAGGACTACTTGGCATCACGCTAAATCGCCGGAGGAGCGACCAACAGAATAAAATCCTTGAGAACCAATTACTCGATTTAGATGTGCATTGTATCTACGTCTAGCCTGATTCTACTAAAAACTTATAGATTACATAATATAACGCTTCATTACCAGAAGGGTAAGTAGTGAGTCTTAAAGTCTTATAACATGCGAACCACTTACCTGATTTATATGCGTATTTTATCAATGTATAGCATCTCTGGGAGCAGTCAGGTTCGAGATGGGTTACTGTTTTCGATGTTGAGGCTGGCTGTGGGTTGGAGTCCACGCAAAACTTACCTACGTTACACGTTACTTACTAGGTAAGCAATGTAGCAGTGAAAGTGCAGAAAGGTTCTCGCGGCAAATGTTTTTTTTTTAAATAGCCACCAAACGTCAACGAAGCTCTAAATGGGAATTATTGGATGTTTCTCATTAAATCATGCTATTTCGGCTCGAACGATCTTGATTAAATTTGGTACATGGATACATTGTCCTGGACCAGTTTGACCCTATTTTGGACCAGTCATGTGGGCTACTTTTTATCCATGAGATAATTTAGCCGACACTAACCCGAGCGGAGCCGGGTACCGCAGCTAGTGTCTAATAAAATATTGAAACGAAAGAAAATGCACCGATTTGTTTAGTTGCAAATGAGTATGGGCCGATGATAGAGCCACGACCTTGGCATTGTGGAGCGGAGACGGGCTGGTGTGGAGCGGAGTAGGTAGCCGTAGTAGGATCGACCTTGGCACTGCGGGTAGTGGCCTCGGGTATCACGTGGAGCGCTCCGCCGCCTCCGCCGAGTCGTCGCCGTCGCCGCCGCCGCTTGACATCCGGCGTCTGGCGCGCGGCGGGCGTGCTGGGCGCCGCCGCCTCCGTCCCTCGGGGCGCTGCCATTGTACGGATACGCCATTTCACCAATATCAGTGCACACTACTAACCTGCCATATTATTAGAGATAGCAAGATTACTTTGAGTTTTTAACTAAAAAGTTGTTTAACTTATGAATGCATGGTTTTAAACGATATATATTTAATATTTTTACTGCCGGTATTATGTTTGATGCTTTGAAAAAAATTGTAACACTTGGTTAGGGTCTCATCTTTATAAAAATATGCATTGCCATGTTCTTATATTTTTGGTATAATCTTGCGCTGCGTGTGCGCTCTACAAATTAATGTCAATAATTACTAAACCAGTTTTATCTAGTCAATTCATGAATTTAAATTTTTTCGGTATGTTCAGGTTTGCGATTACGTCTCAAAGAGAATCTAAGAAGGCAAGGGAAGACATTAATAATACATACCAAGCATCCCTAAAAGAAAATTGAAAAGCAAAAGGAGTTTCCAAATTGGTGGTTAACGTGTAAAAAATATACGAAAAGCTGTGGATCATAAATATTTAAGTGAGGTTTGATGTTCGACTTGGGAAATATGGCAGAAATTGTATCATCACATCTTGTACTGAAAGTTGTCTGCAAAATAGCAAAAAGTCAACGGGCCGTCAGACATCGATGTTAAATTGACATAAGTTATTAAGTTGACGACGGCTTTTACACCAGAAATATTATAATACGTGCAAGAATATACATATTATTTGTTAGTTAAGTAATTTCTAATCCATTTGTACTGAGGGCTGCTGTTTCTTTTGTTCCCTTCTTTTCTTCGTTTGTTCTTTTGTGCCTTGAACTGTACCAAAAATTAATTGGCGGTAGTATTTAAATCTAACTATGTATTTAATTACTGTGCACAAGGAAAACTTACACAGTGCAGTTTTTTTGCGGATTCAGTTGATCAGTTCAAAAGTTCAGTTCAGCCGTGCTCATAAAAGGAAAGTCAAAAGAATAGCCAAAATTCCTTCGGGAATGTGGTCTACTGTGCTAATATCGGAACGGTAGTTGTGCGTTATTCATAAATGTCAGGTTGCATAAAAATATTTACAAACGTGTCGAGTTTATAAAAAAAATGGGATGGTATGTCCACTGTTGCGATCGTGCGGTGTCGGCGGCGCGGTGGCGGCGCGTGGCTCGGCAAGTGTCGGCGCTCCTGCGGGTGCCTGCGGTCGCCGCCTCCGCCTCCGCTTCTCGCTCCAACCTACGCTACGCTAGCGAGAACATTCCACCTCACTTGATGTAGGTTACGGTGCCAGTGAGGCCAAGGTCGCGCCGGACACTGTCTTACCCCCTCGGCTTACTCCCGCACACTAAACATTAGCGAGCTTCCACTTCCGATCGAGATTGTGCTATTGTAGTCACAGCGTCTACCTTATTCCGCCGGTCGATATTTGTACGAAATTGTTGATTCTCTGGACTACTTTAGCTTGAGCGCTATTAAAGAATATTCCTTACATAATCAATCCATCCGCGCGAAAAAATGTGTCTTAACTCAAATTAGCGATGCGTAGAAATTGGCATCGAGTAAGGACGGACAGGAGAGGCGACCGAAATTCATCCGTATACCGGCAGCGTAGCTGTACATACATACACTGGTGGTAGACGCTTCGCTCATGAGTTCGGGACGCGCAACATTCCATATTCGTTACACTAAATTTTCTGCAATATCCAATGAGTTTTATTTTTTTATTAATTATATTGTCGAACCAAATTTTGCATTTTATCAGTCTACAAAGATTTCAAAGCGCGTACAAACAGTATCAGCCTAGATACCGTTTGTACTGCATCACACATTGGACTTTGACCCACATATGTTTTTCTTTCAAATGCTACCTTGCCCACTGTGGCGCCGAGGATGATGCACTCCGTACGTTTGAAAATTTCGGAACTACCCGATTTGTGACCAGCAGTCACATGAAGTCAGTCAGTATATTCAGCTCGTCAAGTTTTCAGGTGCCAAAAATTGTCCGCGTGTTCCATCCAGTTCACTAAAGCCGTGCTCACAAAGGGAAGTTCCGGGCATGGCACCTAATTCTTTCGGAAATATGGTTTGTTGGGCCAACATAATGACGATGGGTGTGGTATTAGCTATAAAATAAAAACATCTGCAAAAGAGCAATGAGAATGGGGTAAATGTATGTGAAAATATTAAGAAACTATCCAAAATAAATTTCCTCTTATCTGAATGTAATTCAATTCCTATTAGGTGTTCCCTTTTTCGGAAAATAAGACGCAGGGTTGTGTTAGTAATTTTCCTTCGTTGAATTTTGTAAATTCTCCGCCAACACTGGGCGGAATTGTGTCTCCACAAAAGAGACTTTTATAACATAAATTGTATTATGCAAACGTCGTTATCCGCGAGGGGCGGAGGGGGCGAGGGGCGAGGGGAACATTGGGAGGGGGAAGGGGAGGGGGGGAGGGGAAACTGAGAGAGCGGAGGGATAGCGTTCTTTGAAGGCATTCTTAAGGGCTGAGAACGTCTAATATTATATTCTATTATAGTCTGAGTCTGCTAATAATATATTTACATAAATAACAATACATTAATCCCTGTTAATATTATAAATCTGAACATGTGTTTGTTGATTTTTCCTTTAACGCAGATACAGAGAAACTGATGAATGGTTTACAGGATATTATGGATAGGATGAATGAATGGTTTAAATACAATGAATTGAATTGAATACAAATGAACTCGGGTACCGTAGCTATAACAAATATAATGATAGCGCTGCATACGTTCCACTAGAAACGTTTCCCTCTTAATAATTCATAACCTTAATTAAAGAGATTAAAAAGAGAAGATCTATACAATATCCACAGACGTTGATTTATATGTAGTTACACTTGCCTTTGAAGGAGATAAAGGACGGCTTCAAAACTCGTATACAGTAGCTATCGACGATTTTCGTGTGATACCCCCATACTAACACTATAAATCCGAAAGTAACTCTGTCAGTCTGTTTGTTGCGTTTCTCGCTTTTGATGAATTTCGGTGTAGTGATTGTCTGGATTTTGGACAAGGACTACATAGGTGATGAAAATTTGTATGGGGAACTCATTTAATACCCAGGAAATAATTCGGGCCGACATCAGTCCAAAACGACATTAAATAAATAAACAAAACAAAAGCAGTTATAAAATGTGGAACGATTAATTATTTCGTTCATCCAACTGCGCAACTAATTAAAATAAATACTTGCGCACGAAGGAAAGCGAAATGGCGTACTTAAAATTGTAAAAATAAGGACCCTAATAAGAGAACCTATATTATCACTATAACCAAAGAATACCTATTTTAGCCGGGGGCAGAAGCAAAATTCTCTTATCGGTGTGAGAATGTTTGGTGCGCATAGAGATATTCATCTATAACAATATCCAATGTCTGACGTCCATTTGTCCGTCCGCTTTAAACTTGAATTTATTTTGATGAGGTTTTATATCTACATTTAGCTTGATCCATCAATTATAGGCTACTTACCATAATGCCCAATCACCAGAGGGGTGAACCGTGGGGCTTAATATCAGAGAACTAAGAGGGAGATAACTAAATATGAAAGCGAGAGAAATAGAGAAAGAAAGATAGTGAGAAAAAGGGGGGAGAAAGAGAAAGTGAGAGAGATATGACAGACAGTTTAACGTGAGCGGAGCTGTAGGCATCTATAGAATTAATAGTCGTAACAGAAACTAAAATTAACGAAAAGGAGTACTAATGACGTCACTTTGCATTACTCTGAGATTTTGTCCATACAAAATGTAGGCTGAGATAAATAGTTATAACAGAAACTAAGGCTGAGATAAATAAATAGTCGTAACAGAAACTAAGACTAACAAAAAATAGTACTTTGTGACGTCACTGTTACACGTTACGTTTTGTATGGACGAATCCTCAAAGTAATGCTAAGTGACGTTATTATAGGGATTAATATGGTAACGACTGTTTTAAAATAGAAAAAAAAAACGGCGAGAAGTTATTATTGGCGATTAGAAATCGAATTTAAACTTTAGTTAAAATAATTGAAAAGAGTTTGAAAAATGTAAAAGTGAGTTTTCTTAATGTATCGAGCCATAGTTATTATCTATGGAAATCAATGGATGACATATTTATATTCTATTCAAGTCGTATGAAAATAAAATAAAAACAAACTGTCAGAACAGATGTCACTTTGATATCACTTTAAATGTCGATTATGTTAGTCGGTGTATTTATTCATTAAATTCATTCATTAAGATTTTATTAAAATCATATTTAGTTGTAGGTATGTTAAGGAACAGTTTTAAATTTGTTTCGTAAAACCAAAGTGTCGTGAGCTTTGAACTTCTTTAGGAAAATTATCTGTTAGCACTTTTGAACAATAATAAATCAGCAAGGTAAGGGGCTTATCCAAACTTTCAATTGAGCATCTAAATCTTTGGGTAAAGTGCTGTCTATCTATAGTATAAACAAATGTATACCAACTAGTATGGTATAAGCCATAATTTGGAATTGAGCCACTGAATTTCTTCGAGTGTTTTTTTTATGCCACACAACTACCGTTATGATATTAGCCCAATACACCACATTCCCGAAGGAATTAGGTGCCATGCCAGGACCTTCCCTTCATGCGCACGGCTACATTGAACTGGATGGAAAACACGGACAATTTTTCATTTCCGCTTCGACTATCTTTTCATCCAATGCGATGGTACCAACCCGGGCGGGCTTAAACCCTCCCACCTAGTAGGGGAAGGGGACCTACAGTTTTACATGGGTTCCTACCCATGGGGCAGCTCGCATTGTGACGAAATTCACGTATCAAACTCGGAAAGAGAAAGACAGTGGTGCAAGTCGGAATTGAACCCAGGCCTCTGGTACGCTAGTCCAGTCCCCGCGCCACTAGGCTACGAGCCGCTCGGCGTATGAGGCGAATTCGGGATTCATCGCCCCCCTTCCTGTAGGTCCTTATCCGTTCCTTCTAGACGTTGATTTAATAACATCCGTGCTGATACCATCCCATTTAATTAACGATAGTCGAAGCGGCAATAAAAATCGTCTGTGCTTCCCGACCAGTTCAATGCAGGCGTGCAAAATAAAGGACTGATTTCCTATGTGATGTATTGGGCTAATACAATGACAGTAGGTATCGTATCAGCCATCCATGTCCAGTTACATAAAAAGGTCAGTTTTAAGTTCAAGGCGCCGTTATACACCACGCTACTAGTTAAATATATTTTTGATCACACATCATTGACATTGGAAGTCTCTTCCAAAAAATGCTTGGTATGGTTAAGTCGAGCTACATCCACAATAATAATAAAGATATGATTTAAATTTCAACTAGAACCCATATCATAGCATCGATTCCATTAAGACTTTGTCCAATTCTAACATCATCATCGTTACATTTTATGGCACCATCCACTGAACCTTTTGGAATCACAAGACAAATATTATTTAAGAATGTTCCGTAGGTGCGCATATATCCAAAACAATGAATAAATTTTAGTTGTGCGTTGCAGATGTGTCTCTCGTTGACTACACCGTTGATGTGCTTGCTGCAAATGATCGCGCGGGTCGTGGTCATGATGCTATTGATGATGGAAAACCTGATGCGGCTGATGCTTCAGACAATTTATAACGTCGTGGGATTTTTGCTACAAATGCTCACTCTGCTTCCCGTGTGCCTCGTATTCTTGATAACATCGCGGATTAAGTGCTTAGCTGTGGGGTGTACCGGCGGGCTTTGCTGCAACGGCGGCGCACGCGGCATCTCTTTCTGCCAATGCCTCGTCATGACCGTTTTCACCGCCGTGATCTACTTTGCCTTCCTGTACTATGGCCTATTTGATGTAATATTTGAAGCATGCGGATTCGTTAAGGCAGATAGCATGATGAGGATCGCGGAAGATGCGAACTCTGTCACTGCCGAAATCACTCTCGTGCCATCTAGAGCTTCAAAATTGGACTCCACCATATTCTCAACACAAAAAGCCTACGAATCTTTTATTCATACAGAACAATTCAATGAATTACAAAAGCTTAAGAAGATTCAACAACGTGGTAATACTTTTTTAATAAGATGACGCTTACAATCGCGTGTTTCGAAAGACCAACTTTTGGAAATAAATACAATACGCTATTTTAAAGCTAAGTGAAAAGCAAGCAACACCAAATGAAATCCTAATAATCTGTTAATATCTATTTTTTACCACCAATGAAAAACGCGAGGACCAAATTAGGCTTCTAAAAATATACATGCATGTAACATTCTAGTTAAAATAATTGAGGCTAGGCTCAGCCTGGCCTGAGGTAAAGATCTGCAACAACAAATGTATTTATTCGTTATTTAAAGCTCTAACCGATAAGTTTAGATAAATATATAAGGGCATGATTAATTTCTAGTATGTGCACTGAACCTATGAAGTTATTTATTATGATTTTTTTATTTATTAATTTAATTTATTGATTTCCTTTAATTGTTTGTAACAAATAAGGTTGTTCTTTTATTACTCTTAAAACGATTTTTTGCCTTTTTTTTCAGGAAAAGTTAGTGACTTAATGACCAAGTTTAGGAAAAATAATTTTAAATATTTTTGGAATCTTGCAAAGATCCTTGGAATCGCTGACTGCACCAGACCCAACTGTCTTCATTCCAGCACTGAATTTGTTTTAACTGAATCTATTAATAGTATCTATTCTGATGTTTCGTTAAATTCGTTTGTCACGAAATATTCAAATATTTCAAATGACTCAATAATAACTGTACGGAAACAACCAGAAATGGCGACGTATAAAGTCAGCAGATATACTAAGAGCACACCCAATGGCAGATACAGTTTAATTCCAATTTCACAAACTATTTGGCCTGCTTATAAAAAAAGCCAAGCTGAGACACAATCAAAAGAAATCGAAATGTCAACTCGAACTTACCTCACAAGCAAAATATATTTGAAGTGGTTTGAGAATTTTTCAAAGGAGAACAACCTAAAAAGCATGAAAATAGACACATTTTCAAAAAACCTCTCTGTTATTTAAACTGCTAAAGATATTGTCGAATGATCTAGGTGAAATTGCAGACGTAGTACCTATTTGAAGAATGAGGCTTTTAATAACGTACCATTTATTTTGGGACCAAGTCAAGAATGTTAATTGGAACGTTCAATGGTATGTTTACATTTTTCACTTTTGTGTTTGAATCACACTATATTTTTGACGTGTAGCGTATATTAAACCTATCGCATGTAACTGACATTCATACATCCATCTACATACGTTTATTTTATGAAAATATATATTTTTCCATTTCATTTTAAAATATTTTTTAAGATACTTAATATTTTCTTTAGTTTTTAGTTTTTTATTTTTTCTTTTGCCCGCCACACCGCACCTCTCCTACGTCTCTAAGGTTGAATGTCAGAGAATGCCTCATGGCATTAATTCCGCCTTTTTGTAAACCATGCTTGCAGGCTTGCAAATAAAGATTTTTTTCATTTCATTCATTTTTCATTTCATTTCATCTTCATAGACATGTCACACGCATCTCCTGTGGCTGCATTCCCGGTTCAGTCTCTCTGGTTTTTTAATCAGACATATTTTATTAATGCATCGATATGCAAACATTGTGATTATTACCATACCAAACAGAGTTTTGAGCTGTAAATGAACTGTTTCCATAGTATTTAAAACACTGTGAACCAACAAATATTTGTCATACTGCCATTAATTTTTTAAGGAAACCACATAACAGTCCCGCGGAACTTAGTAATTCCATTAAGAAAACGGACATCCCAGAGACCTTTATTCGTCATGTGCCAGAACTCAATTTAAGGGTCAAGTATTTTCAAAGACATTAATCTCGCAGCAATGTAATGGCGATTTTATTTGAAAATTCAAAGAAAATAAATAAATAAAAGACTTCAGCTTTCATCTGTCACAATGTCAAAAGTGTCAACATTATAAATGTAGGTCATATTTTTGAAGGAAGTAAATGAACTGAAAGGCGATTGTCTACTAAACGGCTCCGCTTAGTTTTTTTTTTCATACTAAAATATCATCGGTAAGTTTTATTTATTGCAGGAGTTCCCTTTAAAGGGATTCACTCGGTTACTTTTACAAACTACTCAATGATATTGACTTATACGGGATTGAAATTGGTAAGATCAAATTTTTTGATAAGATATTCAATACCAGGCCCCGACGCGACGGTCGATTATGCATGCCGAAATGATCACGAACTTGCGAATCGTCTCAGTATTTTTTTTATAGGTTTTCACTATTAACAAATGTTCTTCCAAGCTGTAACACACCATTTTCGTAAATGTCTGTGTTTTGATTAAATAGACACCAGATATGACTGCTCAATAATTTACAGTCGAAAATTGCGCGCGATTCGAAAATCAAGTTCTTACTGAGACACCCTTATATTGTGTCGTGTGCTTAGTCATAATATTAGAGCTTAAATTTACCTATTCTCATGTTTCGATTTTCAGTATCTCCAGTTGCACGATGTGCAATGCAATTATTACGCCCTTTTTATGCATCCTGCAGATGCTAGTTCGGACTATCATGACCGTGCTGATTATGGCGGAGAACCTGCTTCGGCTCATCCTGCAGACTATCTACAACTTCGTGTCGTTCATAATGCAGCTGTTATCGCTGGTGCCGGTGTGCCTGCTTTTCTTTCTTACTTCCAAGTTGAAGTGCGCCTCGTTGTGTAGTGGGGGCTGCGGTTGCGCCGGCGGTGCACGTAGAGGATCCTTCTGCGAGTGCTTCGTCACAATCGTCGTTCTTATCATGGTTTATTTCGTACTCTTGTATACTGGCACGTGGCCTAAAATATTCGTCTTCTTTGGCCTCGATCCAAATTTATTGACGTACGACCCGACCAATTCTACCACCGCGATACCTGAGTCGACCGCTCAGCTCATCGACTACGATGAGGATTTTACTACCATGGAAGTAGCCACTTCACAGAAGTCCAATACTGAAGATTCGGTGAAATTGTCGCAGATGGATCGCAAAAGGCGTCGGGTGCATCCGAATAGTTCAACAAAAGCTAAACACAATACGACCCAAGATCCTGCACCCGAAATTATAAACCTCAGGGATCTCAAGATTTTTTTTGAAAAATTGTTACAATTCCTGCCGTTTCATCCAACTACAGTCAAAGCAACAACGGTGCTCAATCTCACAAAAGAGACGGAACAATCACATGACATTTCAAGCAACAGTATATGGAACGTCACGATATCACCAAGCGCAGAGATTAAAAGTCTTAACATCTCAACGGAGTCAGCCGAACATATAGCGCAACTTGGTATGGCGAGCTTCTACCAAAATCGTTCAAGACTGTTGCCGTGGCTTGAGATCGGACACCCGATAAGGATGAACTTGTAAATTATTATTAAAATCATACGAGTACTGTTTAGAATGTTCAGCAATGACACCAGTGAATATTTACAAACCATGCAAATGATTTAGATTATTTTAAGAAAATATATTTGAAATTGTGGAGAAATGTGAAATATGGCTTTTAACAGGATGAGGTGATCAAGTTCCATACAATTCTCAGTCAGTCTGCCTGTTTTCTCGGTCAAAATAATATATATTCCATAATGCACTTTTATGCAAATATGGTTATCGGAAAAACGTATCATTGAACCATTTTTAATTTAAACTGATAAAATTGGGCCTTGCCATTACAATTCAAGGCCTATATTGATTTTAAAGAAGTACTTTTACTCCCACAACTTAAGCGGTGAGGATATTATTTTTAAAACTTATTGCATTCACTAATCAATTATCTAGTGTCGCGCTTAGAAATATTATTCATTTTGGCTATATATTAACTATTATTAATAAAAACATGAGCGATTCTGAGCAAATCAAGGACGAATTTCCCCAGAATTGCTATATTATTGCTATATATGATTAATATACAGCCAAAATCTAAGCGCGACACTAGAATATTGATTAATCAATATAATCATGTTGTGGGTGTTAATGCGTTTCAAAGTTTTCCAAACCAGTTTAAAGCTCGAATTTTAATGGCAAGGATCAACTTATATTAATCTAAATCGTAAAATGGTTCCATGCCAAGATTTTCCGATAATCACGTTTGCATAAAAGTTCTTATTATGGAAACTACAAATATTAAACGATAACGTATCGGTTATGGTCGTTCCAGGGTCCTATTTCGCCTTAAGCAACCCCGGTTCTGAATAGGTGACCTTTCCGACCGTTGAGATCCATTCGAATTTCAAGACCTCATCTCCCATGTGATATGTTGGGCTAATATCATTACAGTAAGTATGGTATCAGCTATCCATGTAAAGAAACTATACATTTTTTGATCGATCTATGTTTTGGATATAAAATGTTTGTCTACAATTAAACTCTAATATATTTTAAGTAATAAATCATTAGTTTTGAATCAAACGAGAGGATTTTTGTCCAAAGTATTGATTTTGAGCATGATAGTATCAAGAATAAAAAAGTGGTCTCAATCATTTAAACAAACAAACAAATACGGGGTCAAGCTAAATAAAACTGTTTAAAAATGTTAACATGGAAGCACAATTGTATGAATCTGTTGTGAATAAATAGAGCGCCCAATGGTGCGCAGATTAGAAGAAAAAACAATGAATATTATGCCCATTATACCCTTATGCCCATTATTCAATTCCAAAATAAATGCCTACAGCAAGTTGGTAACATCAGTGGTATGGTGTCCGAGAGCGTGGGTTCGATACCGAGGGTGAAGGTTTCCATTATAGCACCTTACCTGAAATTGCTGCCTTTTATCGAGGTACTTTTTTTGTTCCCGCGGCTCCAAGCTTAGTTATTTTAGTTAAGAATATTGTTACAAAAAAAATATGACATCATTATGCCTAAACTCAGTGCGAATTAATTGATACGGGTTAGAATTTATAATTAATATTATGAATTTAATTGATTTGAACTTCTGACCCTTATAACTGAATTTAGACTGCGTTTAGGCATAAACATATTTTAATTTTTTTTTGTTTGTTACAATATTTTGATTGATGGCCGCATGAATAAAGAAAATTACCACCTTCCATACAAAATCTGGCATTAGCCGTTCGGAGTTTAAGTAAGCCTAATATGTTGTCTTCGTCGACAGGAGCACCGGGATAGCACTCGAAATTGCTCATTTAGAATGATCGCTATGATCTGCTTGTCGAGACAGTGGGGGTATTTGAGAGGCCCTAGTGATCCCTAACTATTGTTCCCGAGCTCAGATTCGCCACCGGGATTCGTCGATATCGTGCGCAGGTTTGAAGCTGTCTTGTGAGAATTTCGCTTGCTGGGTTGGCATCGCTAACACTAAGGCTGAGATAAATAGTCGTAACAGAAACTAAAGACTAACGAAAAATAGTACTTTGTGACGTCGCTTTGCATTACTTTGAGATTTCGTCCATACAAAGTTTGACGAAATGACGTCTCAAAGTACTACTTTTTGATAGTCTTAGTTTCTGTTACGACAATTTATCTCAGCCTAAGGATAAGATAAATAGACTTATACACATTTTATCTCGACGCGACTATTTATTCCAGCCTAACACTAAGTAAGTCCGAATTTGTCCCCACCCATTTGCGGTCACCCCACTTGTGGTGTGAACGCAAATGCATAATTTATGTTAAATATATTTATATATTTTACACAAATTGTACAAATTTATACAAATTGTATGTGAAAGAGCCTGTTGGCGAACCTGAATGAAGCATAAGATTTGTCGGATGTCCGGATAACTGGGGAGCCCATATCCTGATTTTTTATCGTGCGCTGTTGTCACCGTTCCTGTCTACGGATGCGCCGCCTCCACCTAGTTACACCACGTATCTGAAAGCATGTTCCCAATGCACCTCGCCGCCTTTCGCCACGTCTCGCAGCCCTTTTCTTGCTCGCTTGTGAGGTGCACAATTCTCCGGGCTAGAGCGTCTTCGGCGAGCGTCTGCAGTTCGGAAAGCCCCTTTGCCGAAGCAAAATCAAAGAGAGTTTGGTACCGGAAAAATCGATCTACCCTGAGACCCCGATAATCCAAGCTATGCTGGCACGTGCTGGTCGACATCACCTCTGATAATGGAAGTAGACACCTCTTCTGTACTTTTATAATAAGTAACAGTAACCTGAATGAAGCTGTGATCTAAAGAAAAGTCTAATGAAGTTTGCCTACCCATAAAGACGAAATATTAAATATGAAAGTTTAAAAAACTGGATTGACGTACGGTGCCAAATTTCCTAGGGTTTGAAGAGTTAGGCCGAGTTCACAGTAAGCTAGTATAGCAAGTCAAAAATATGCCTTTCAATAATAAGCTGTCTCAGGCTACCTGGAAATAGGACCAATATAGGGATAGATTAGTAACCCTCGTAGCCGATCAATATAAGGAAGATTCTGACATAGCACCCAGATGTGATAATAAAAAATGTGATAAGACCATGACGTCTATATTACGGCTAGAAAGAGAAAAATAAAATGTTGTGTACTTACTTCTTTTATTTTCACAAAACAGCGTGTTCTACTATCACACGAAAGCATAAAGGCTTCCTGATGTAAGAATCTTACTGTTTCGGTTTTTCGAAAAATGTACATATTTTTCATTATATTTTTTTCGTTGGCGAAAGACACCCAAAAATACTCTTCGCATAAACTGCTTAATTTCGAACGTGTGGTTAAATGCTCCAAATCAAAGTACTAATGCCAAAGTATAACCAAATTGTTAAAATCTATGAGTATGTAATTTATTCGTACTATTGATACGGTGCTAATTGGTATCATGCTGCTCTATCTTACGAGCCAATAGCATGCTGTGAACTCGGTCTTACCATAGATAATGTGTAACTTTCTACTCTTTACGTCAAAGTATCATTATATTATCTTGGTGTTTAAACTGTTTTTATCACGGAGGTTTTCTTCACCTCCGTGTTTTTTATAGTATTAATCGGAAGCTAATAATATTTATACTTAATGAATTGGACACTACTCCAAGGCCATTCCAAATTCATTGAATGTCGGAGTTAAAAGTATGCACTTATTTTGAAAAGATATCGAATGATTCACATTGCCCTACATGCTGATTATAAAGAAAATCTGTTTACCCTAATCAATCTCAAACAGCATAGACACATCGAAT
Organism: Incurvaria masculella; assembly: GCA_946894095.1. Classification (NCBI taxonomy): domain Eukaryota; kingdom Metazoa; phylum Arthropoda; class Insecta; order Lepidoptera; family Incurvariidae; genus Incurvaria; species Incurvaria masculella. Next base: position 12,891,913 of record OX335647.2, read on the forward strand.
CTGACAAAGTAAAGGTAAGTGCAAACAATTAATCAATTCAACATTCCATTTTAATTTATTTTTTTATTGAAGGTTGGTCAGTCACAAACTGGTAACAATGGTATAAAGTAGTCGGTTTGGAACTGAAATATTTATTCTCTACTTACTAAATATACTAAATATTATTCAATGACAATGAAAACGAGAAATCAATAGTTCTTTGTTCTTTGCCTTAATCTGTTCTACCAAGGAATTGTTTGGCAGTAGCAATTAGATCTAAGTATGTATTTCATAATTGTGGACGGAAAAATATGTTATTTAAACCCGTGAAGTTTATTCGCGGGTTCTTCTTTACTGGGTTGATCGAATCCGCGGATCTTTGTGACGTAACTTGGTGTAGTTTGACTACCAAAAAGTTTAAATAAATGAAATGAAATAGAAAAAAATATATATTGTAGCACCAAATAAAACTTTGCGTTGTGTTCTTTATGACCATCGACGTGTACATGGTTGACTACCATACAATTAGCACAGAATGAAACCTTATGCTGTTTCAGGATCAACGAGCTCAATATGTGCAGCTTCTTCATAACGCCTTTATTGTGTATCACCACAATGCTGGCTCGGATTCTCATCACATTGGTGGTGATGTTGGAGAGCATAATCCGGATGATGATGCAGATGATCTACAACCTGCTGTCGTTCATCATGCAGATGTGTACACTCCTCCCTGTTTGCTTGCTGTTCATCGGCACGATTCGGCTCAAATGCTTCAGTATGTGCGGCGGAATGTGCACTACCCTCGGGCAGCAGGGCCCTGCAGCTAACTGCTTCCTTGTCCTCATAGGTGTCGTCGTCTTGTACTACGCCTTTAAATTCTACGGCATCTGGAAAATAATACTCGTTTGGTTCGGGTTTGAAAGTGCACCTGCTGCGAATAATACCGCCTCAACTGCACTAGACAACGTAGTTCCCTGGTGGCAGACTACTAAGACAAGTTTTCAAATTAAGATCAGCGAAACGATTAATGATGGCCTTGTAGGAAAAACAAAACAGAAGATGTCTGCGAAACTCTTGCAATTTCCAGCCCTTCAACATGTAGGCAACTTAAATAATGGTAGTAATGCTTCGGAGGAGATGCTTTGAAAACCAACGAATCAATTTACTAACCAAAATGGTTTAGGCAATGTTTAATACTTTCGGTAATTACATAGGGCTCTCGGATTTAAAAAATTGAAGAAAAGAAAGAATAAAAGAAAAGTTTCATTGGCCAAGGCACGCGGACTAGTGAAATCGTCTTCTTGGACCTAACGGTTTCCTCCCTTAAAAGCCGCGGCTGTGCTACCGTCAGTGTACGTTATCACTAAAACGTGGCTAGGTTGGCGTGATGCCAATAAGTTTCTGTTACTATTCCTGTCCTTTACTCAATACGTAATCCTTTACACAAACAAATACTCAATGAGTGGAGTAAAGCTCTTTGGATATTTCCAAAAGCACAAGGTGCGTAAAATCCGCGCTCCACTAACCGAATTTGCGACAAGCTAAAAGGTTACAGTTATTATTATTATATATCCTCTCTCTGACCATCACATATTCAAGTAGTGACTGATAAATAATTCACATTTGTTGTTTGCTAATAAATAAAGGTTAAAGAAATACTTGGAACGGGACTCTCATTCCAAATGTTTGGAAGCTTGTCACCATGATAAACATATCTGTATCAACTGTTATCTCTACTAATTATAAAACACTAATGTCTTTAATTTTAGGATTTTGCAAAAAAACTTTTTTGAGGGGCTTATACTAATGAAACTGATAATAAAAAAAAAATCGAAAGTGTTTGGCTGTCTGTTTGTCTGTCTTCAACAATATTTAGCCGCTTTTCACGATGAAACGGCTAATTCTATTTAGATGCGGTTTCCACTAATATAATCAAGCACATTTCGAACAAGTTTTTACTAAATATCATCACGATATGTTGAAAATGAGGGAATAGTGAGCGAAAACGTAAATGACCTTTTTGACCACCGAATTGACGCGTTCCGGCTCGGCACGTAAGCGGCGAGCAGACTGAATGGAGGAGGAACTGGACATGTAGGACGGAAGCTCTATCTCTTTGACAGCAAAGGGCACGGGGTCCCGTCTAGGCTCTAGCTCTCAGTTCTAGCACTCAGCAATAACTTAAATTTGTTTTATTTCATAACCTATCAATGATTCCACTTTAAAATAAATGAAAAGGTTAAAATATTTTGAAGTAAAATGCTGAGGTAGCAAATAAATAAGAATATCAATTGAAACAAAATGTCCATTCTCAGGCATGTAAACTAAAATTAAAAAGTATAAGGCAATGTCAGATTGAAAGTTGTCTAGTAAGCAGCCATAAATTCCGAGTGCTTTTATTAATTTCCAAATTATTTGTGCAGTTCACTGTTCGTGCGTTTTATATGTTCTGATTTTGTCAACAGAAGCATAAAGTTGAAATAAAAATATTTCCGACTTGGAAAAAGTCTACAATAGCACTAAATTGGTATGACCGTATTTGTTTAATATATTTTAACATTCCTACATACCTACATCATATTAGGTGTAATACTATACCCAGGGTGAGAATTGAATCTCATGGTATGAATAATTTTCAGTGCAGTACCTACCACTTTACGTCCAGTGGGAACCAACTTTGAAGAATCTCAGCAAGCCAGGCGCAGGCACACAGCAACGACCTGCTGCCACACACGATATACAAATGCATTTATTTCCATGCATATGTTAAGGATACTAGTGGATTTGTTGTTCAAGGCACATATTTCATTTCAAACTGTAGATCCCCCAGTTTGTACTTAATCTCGCCCGGATCGGTACCATCGCAACGAATAAACCACAGTCAAAGTGGCAATGAAAATTATTGTCTTTGTGGAATTATTTAGGTGTAGCCGTGCAATATAAGAAAGGTCCTGGCATGCCACATAGTTTCCATTATATCATGACGTAGTTGTAGAGCAATCAATAATCCAGTAATAAAAAAATGTGACATTAAGAGTCGTGGCCGATTAGGTCCTGAAAATAGAATATTTTCCTTTTCTATTATTTTTCCTTTCCCTACCTCCGTTTGCAAGTCAAGGTCACTTTCAAATATGTGAAAGTAGTAAGCCACCCAAAATGTAGAATTTTATAACATGTTTTTGCAAATCCTATTAAAATGCTTAGAAAAACCTGCAATGCCTACAAACGTTGATTTCTCGCATAATGTCCAGTGTTATTTGCTCAAATAGATCGTGCGCTAAGTGTTACGATTTTTTTTTCAGGCAAAAATAAAACGGAAAAATGTGTCTCACCGTCACAACTCCGCTCTTATGCCTACTGCAAATATTGACGCGCTTCTTCATGACTATCCTGGTGATGCTGGAGAACTTGTTGCGACTGATCCTGCAGACTTTGTACAACCTGCTCTCTTTCCTGCTTCAGTTTATTTCGCTGCTCCCTGTGCTCGTTTTTTTCTTTATATCTTCGCACGTCAAAGGGTTAGCGGCTTGCGGCGGGACTGGTTTCACCGCCCGGCGGGGTCGGTTTTGTGAGTCTTTGATAATGATTATCGGACTCATCATGGTTTACTTCATATTTTTGTACTTTGGAATATTCGAACTGATATTGTCAGAATTTGGGTATGTTAAGCCCGAGTGGTTTAATAACAATTCAACAACCATGGCGATTTCTGCAAAATTAGGGAATTTAAGAGCTAATCAGCGAACTTTTAATTTTATGGATCACACGACTATTAAAATTGGGTCCAATAATTCAACCAAAAAGACAAGATCAGCTCCAGATGTCGGAATATTTAATGAGAATATATCCCCAATCACCAATAATAAGTATTCGAATTTAATAGAACCAATTGAATCTATGTCACTTCCCGGTGAAAATATAATGAAGGCCTATGAAGACGGCATGCATAGTTTAAAAACCTTCAAAATTGTTGCTAATGCTCCACATTCAATAGTGAACCAATTACCATTCAATGATAGCACGAGATTTCCGATTAAAGAAAAATTGGTTAACTTGTATGAAAATTACAATTTTACAATCCGTTCTGAAAATGCAAAGAGAAAGGAAAACATTGAATTGCCGAATGGACGGAAAAATAATCAAAGATATCATAAGGAGTTTCTGTCCAAAAATAAAATAGAAGATGATTATAGGAAAGAATCACAAATGTATTATGGATATCAACTGCAGAATCATCACATAGATATGGGAGAAACCAACAATATTAAAAATGATCGAAAAGTTACTTTAAATGGTGACCCATTCACTATAAATAAAAACTTCACTCAAATAGTTTACAGAAATCAGTTTAAAAATGTATGGCCACATATGTATTCTACCTTAGGGAATCCAATATTTAAGAAAGTAATTCCAGAACCCATTAGTCATGAACACTTAGTAATAAAAGATGCAACAACGTGGTCTGAACAAACAAGATATTCTTTAATCACAGGTGCAATAAAACGTTTGATAAATATATCTGACTATTCAATCACAGATCAATCAACAAAAGCTTTCACATTTATTCCGAAATTATCAGCAATTAGCAATTTTACTCATTCTGCTAAAACTGAGCAGATATCCTTGATAATTCACAATACCTTTTTAACTTTTACAAAACCATTATTGATCACAATTAAACCTTCATCCAATGAGGAAACTCAAACGAATCTTGAGAATACGACGGATGATATGAACGATTCAGAAACAATAAATATCACATATTCTCCTTCCGAAACAAATTCTGAAACAAAACAAAATTCTGAAAACATAATTAAAGGCAATCTTGGCAATGTAAGCCAACCTGAACATATCCAAACTTTTCGGGTAGATTTTGACAGAACTAATAGAATTGCTCTTCCTGAGGAAAGGTTATTGGATCAAAAAGTGACACCTCTTCTAACAACTTTAAAAACTATTAAAAACCCGGGTATACCCAATGGATTTTGGTTACTAAATGGGCCAAAAATACGTGTAAAGTTATGAACATTAGGATAGTTGCAATTTATCTTGCTGGAACAAAATTCCATAATTTAAACTCTTCTAAGATACTGTTCAAGGTAGTCCTAACCCACAACCGTGAGCCTTTCCTATTTAAATATTTGTAGTCCATAGTTCATAGAATAAATATTGTTGGGCAAGGAAAGGCTTCACATTATATTCATAGAAAGAAAGCTGAAATCTCAGATTTGAATAATGAATCGTTTTAAAATATACAAAACATTTGTTACGAAATCATCTTATTTTAAAAATAACCAATATTTAGTAAAATGGTAAGATTAGATTTATATTTTAGTGAAGTATATTTGTTGAAGTCTAATTAATTAATTGTAATGGAATTGCAAGAGTTTATTTAAAAATTTGCGTATTTTATAGAATTGCGCTCTGTTATCATTTGTTTTGATGTTTAACCTCATATTAAATTTTCAATTTCAAATTATTTTTATTGTCTACCATGAAATATTGCCACCATGATCGTCTAAGGCGCTGGTTCCTACCAAGCCGCGTTCTGACGATAAGAGTTGACTTGTAAGAGTGTACTATGACGGAGTAGCCTCCATCCTAGTGTACTATGATAGTGGTTTACACGCTTCATAGACAGGCAGAAAGCTTTTATCTGTAAAACTGACTCTTGGGCATCTTTGTTTTTGTAATTCTTCAATATTTTATTCCAAAGCACTTCTTCAGATTCATATTTAGTTCGACAAAACGAATAGTCTCACGCTCAGACCATTTTTAACTGACTTCAAAAAAGGAGGAGGTTCTCAATTCGTCTGTATGTTTTTTTTTGTTTTTTTTTTATGTTTGTTACCTCATAACTTTTGCCTGGGTGAACCACTTTTGATGATTATTTTTTCAAATGAAAGCTAGTGCTTCCCAAGTGGTCCCATTTTAATTTAGTTAAGTTCTGACAATGATATCCATGAGAAAATCATATAAGTCTTAAATTTGTATTAAGATGTGCACGACAAATGGACGAATCACTCAATATAATGCCAACCGATTTCGGTGATTCTTTTTTTATTGGAAAGGACGTGTACAAATTAGTAAGTGTTCCGTGGTTTCCACGATACGAGTATCATCAGAGTGACCGCCAGAGTACACTACGCCAAAGTCAACTCTTATCTCAGCCAAAAAACTAAGTTTGCTTAGGCAGTGCAAGTAAACTAGCTCATTCTGACGATTAGAAGTCGGGTCAAAAGTATGTGTTTTCATTTTTTAAATAAGTAGACTACAGAAAAGGGGTCCTACATGTGATTTTTTTAATAAAAGCTGAATGGAATCGGATTTTTTTTTATGGATAAATGTAGTTTTTACGTAAATACAGATAGAAGTATGATTTTTTTAGTATTTTTGGTTATTTATTACAACAAAATACGCATGTCCACACTTAAACACTTATGAAAACTGCGCGCCTAGCGTTTCGTCAGAGTTTATAAAGTATACTTTAAGTATAATATATAAATTATCTGATTGGTAAGATATGTATCGTAAATCTAAAATCTTTGATCTTTATTTACTTACATTTAGTTTTATTTACAATTCACTTCATTTATCATGTATTATTTTTTCTGTCTAGGCGGCAATGAAAAATTGTCCGTGTTTTCCATTCAGTTTATTGTAGCCGTGCACATAAAGGTAAAGTACTGGCATGTCACCTAATTCATTCGGGAACGCGGTGTGTTAGGCTAATATCATGACTGTGAGTTTGTTATTATCAACTAGAATTCAAGCCATCCACGTCCATAAAAAAACGCAAAAATATGGCTTAGGTAATGTGAACATTTTTTATTGATATTTATTTTGCTAATGATCCAGCGGCTTCTTGCTAATTAGAAGAATAAGTACAATCAGTCAGTCAGTCAGCGTATTTGCGTTCACTGCTGGACATAGCCTCTCCAATTTTATTCCAGTCCTTCCGGCCCTCAGCGGTACGTAACTACTGCTTTCTGCCGACGCACTTGATGTCGTCGTCCCACCTGGCGGGCGGTCTTCCCACACACCTGTCCACGACCGCCAGTGTTGGACACGGTTACACCAACGGTCATCCTTTCTTCGGCGACGTGGTGGCTAATATCGACCACTTTGGTACGTCGGCGAATTGCCTCGTTACGCACCATATCCCGTAGCGATGTTCCCAGCACGGCACGCTCCATTGCACGCTGGGCAACTTTAAATCTTTTGACAACGGAGACCGTCAGAGGGTAGAAGCGTAGAAGAATAAGTACAGCCCTAAATAATACTGCAATTGCCGGAACGGTTTTACTTTTCTTTGCCTTTCCATTAAGGATAAAGAGATTTAAACAAGATTCAAATCAGATCGTCAAATTGGTCAAACTGTGACAATCAGTCATATTGGTTTAATTGTAAATATTTGTGTAAAAATAATTTTTAGTTTAAATTATTGCAAATATTAGCGTTTTGATTCAGAATTCATTTGATTTTATTTACTCAATCCAAATAATCCACGATAAAAAGGTAATTTTTAATTATATTTTACTCGATATCCTAAGCTAATAATAATAATAATAAATTATGATAAAGGCATGGAGGTGAAGAAAAAACATTCTTCACCTCCATGGATAAAGGCAATCTCTTTCAAACATCGTGACTAGTAGATATTATTAGGGTTCCGTACCCAAAGGGTGCCAACGGAAACCTATTACTAAGCCTCAGCTGTCCGTCCGTCCGTCCGTCCGTCTGTAACAGGGCGGTCTCTCATTAACCGTAATAGGTAGGCACATATAGTGCGTATTTATTTTGCCGCTATAACAACAAATAGATAAAACTAAAAAAAATAAAAATTTAAGGGAAGCCCCATACAAAAAAACCTGTTTTTTTTGGGGTTCATCTTGTACGATGGTACGGAACCGACTCGCACTTAGCCATTTATAAGTGAAAACATGAGAGCTTTTTAATTCATGGATTATAAAATAGCAATTATATCAAATTCACATAAAAAATAAATGAACCACTTATAGCGCAACGCGACCATATCAAATGAATCTATATTATTCATTATCCTTATCCATATTTAATTTAGGTTTCTCAACCCAAAAATGAGCATGCATTTTTTCTGTTCTTTGTAATTTGGCGTAACTAAAAAACTTACTCAGATTTTCTTCGAATTTTCTTACGATTCAACTTATCAAAAGTGTATGCAACTGAAAAAATCGTGACATCAAAATCAATATAAGTGCACTGCGGTTCCGAATGTAGTTTGAAGTTTGTTTTAAAAATCATCCTGCATCTAAAACCTATATGTACATATAATTTATAACTTTTAAGTCTAAATAAAATTATTCCTATCACAAATAAATTTATTTTTCAGCTAAGAAGAAGCCGGAAAATGTGTATGACTATTACGACACCGTTCCTGTGCATAATTCAAATGCTAATAAGGTTGCTGCTTTCATTGCTCATGATAGCGGAAAACACCTTACGGCTGATCCTGCAATCGGTTTACAACATGGTCTCATTCCTGCTACAGGTGGTCTCGTTACTGCCGATGTGCTTCGTACTCTTTGTGTCCTCACGAATAAAGACAGTGGGGGCGTGCGGCGGAGGAGGTTGCTTCGGCGGCCGGCGGAGTCCCATGTGCGACTGTTATCTCATAATCGCTAGTGTTTTTCTAGTATCTATAATATTTTGGCATTTAGGAATATGGGACTTGTTAGCCGAGTTTTTTGGATACACAAGAAACGTCGATGTATCAAATGTAGATAATTCAATAGCTTTACTGATGCAGGATCGAGATAAATTCACCTCTAATGATACAAATCTTTTTTTGGATTTAACGGAATATACTACTACGTCTGACAAAACGACCGAAGATTTATTAGTTAATGATGGCACTGATACAATGTTGGTTACTTTGAATATGGATACAGAATATAATTCAGATGCTAGAGGTGATATTACGATTTCAATACTAAACGCAGCAGATCAAATTAGTAAATTAAGAAAAACAAAGAGATATAACAAAATATATCCTGACAAGGAAGCTTCGGAAGAAGAATATGAGCATAACAACGCATCAGTAAATTACGTACGGATAGAGGATTTTAGTGACGTTGATACTGTAGAATATCAAAGGAAGATTTATTCAACCGATGCGGTGATTAAAGGATATATTGAAAGTAAAGTCAAAGACAGTAAGAATGAATTCAGATTGAGTAAATTAAATGGTAGTCGAGGTTCATTGAATTTTCACACTTACATTATTTCCAGTGAAAACAACATCGAAGACAGTAATAAGAAGATTAACAATCATCATAACAACTATTCACGAACAGACGAATTGAGAGTTGGCAATAGAGAAACATTGGTGAAAACAAAACGGGTAATGGATCATGGTACTCAACATCCACATCCTTTTACGTATATATGGCCTCATTTGATCATTAATACTTATGTTGCAACTATAACTGATATGACATTAATGTCACTTAGAACTACCTTTGAAAAACTTCCAAGTGGGCATGCTCAAACCCTCTATGATTTTGAATCAAAATTTCAAAATTTTCGTACAAATATTAGAGCAAGTAGATCCATTATAACGGAATCAAACAAAACTGATAAAATCATCTACTAGTTTCCACTCCTAGCGACGGCAGAGGATCTCTTTGACACAAATCGACAACCCGCACAATTCACGAAACACATTACATTTTAAAATGTTTCTAATGTTTTTGAAAAGTGCCACTAATTTCATGAAAATATATGTTATTCCGAATGCCGAATCTAATTTTGTGAACTTAGAAAGTTTTGTAATATGTGAATTCGAAATGGTATACATTTTAGAATAGATCTGGATACGATTATAGATCACAATATTATAAAGAGACGACCGTTGGTGTCTTCGTGCCAAATCAAAGGTTGCGGTTGCGAGGGAAGTATCGTCGGTTGAGGAGGTACACAGGGGGTTTACTCATGAGATTCTCAACTGTGAGATCACACATAATAAAATGTCAGTCAATAATCTAATGAAAATATGTAAAGATTTAGATATGCAAAGGTTTTGAAATTTCTTTTTAAAAAGATGGTTAGATTGATATACATCATCATCATAAGACATATATAGAAACCAGTTCTAAATCTGTAAATGAGTACCAAATTGTTTTTACGTTACTTTGGATTATGTTTCTTTGGCTTCCGTCGCGAGAACATTCATACATTTTAATTAAAAAACCATCATGGCAATCGACCTGGATATCGCAAAAGAGTGTTTTTATGTAACTCGAGATATTTGGCTAATTCCACACCCACCGTCATGATGTTAACCCAATCGATTACCTTTTCACCTAATGCGAAGGTACCAACTCTGGCGGCCTTAACATTAGCATCTAGTTAAGGAAGGGAACCTACAGCTTTATATGGATTCCGAATCAGTGAAGTACGCATTCTCAACGAAATTCACTTTTCCTTCTATATGATTGGATAAGTGAAGAAAGTGGTGGAACGGGGTGGGGGATTAAACCCATGACCTCTGGCGTCAGCAGCCATATGTCACGCTGCACTAAACAATCCTTTACTCATACATCCATGTTTTCAGTTTTCGTCCTTTCTGGAGCTACATTTACTATTTTTTTTAATTGACGGTTTCAAGAGACCATTGCTCTACTTTTCCATCCTTCAATTCAAACCTGAGGTTATTTTCATTTTGAGTCTATGAGCGAAAAAACTAGAACATCGTACGCTATACAAGTTTGTACGTACATACAAATAGATGTGACGTCTGACCTAGTTGCGGAATGTAATCTGTGTATCGCGTGTCAGCCAACTTTAATGAAATATAGCCAGCCAGGTTCCGTGGACTTAACGTAGCTCAGCGCTTCGAAATCTCAATACGAAGCACATTCTTTCCCCGTCCAAGTTAATTACCATGGTCAAATAATAAAGAACATCTTGATTTCCTGATTTTTACTTGCAGTCTTTAAAATTTATCAGTAATCTAGATCGGTCCCTAAAAATGTTGTAAAGTTCAAACCTTCAAACACATTTGTTCGTATATCCATATTGACAACCTGTGCAATAATTGTAGAATTATTGCACAGGTACTATGTCCCCCATTGCAATATTAACTGGCCTGCCTCACGGAGGTTAATATCTAAAATATGTATATCAATTTTACCACCAATTTTTCGATGGTTTTAATAATAACGTGAATTATTTGCACAAGCATGAATTTATTTCAAAATTCTTGTAATATTTTATGATTATTTTTGGAAATCACAATGAGGGCAATTTTTTCAATACTCAGATAGTACTTATCGGACTGATATAACAATTTCACTTTTGTCAAAAGACGGATAGTCATTGCCGGGGAATAATATCTTCTATCACAATTATCTGACTATAATTTTACTAGTAAACATATGGACTTACTATATCTGATGCATAAGCAGAATCGTAAATAAATCCATCGAATAAGTTATCTGGCTGTTTATCAGACTATTGACAAATTAGTTTTTATGTAATTATTTTATGTTTCGTTTCTATAAATACATTTGCAAGAAGATAACATTTTCCTAGCAGCAACGAGTCAATGAAAATACTCCAAATGTACTATAAGCAGAATATTGGAATTATCCGTTCCTTAAGCACACTTTCCCCAATTTAGAGCATAAGTATACGTAAATATGTACCTTGGCAGTTATTACCTCCTCCTCCGTCTTTCCCTCCCAAACCCCGCGCTCCTCGCAAACCGCTCCCTCGTCTAAACGAAACATTCAATTTGGAACGACAAGTTAAAACTAAATGGATTTTAGAGTGGGACGGCAACAGTGTTTTCATCGTTCCGCTCGCGTCGCACCACGCTCAGTTACATAAGTTCCGAACGTTTGTGTGCACGGGGGCCTGTGTGTGTACGAAAAACACGCCGTTGGCATCCGGGGTAATCGGAGGAGCGACATAAGCGTTGTTTGTTTGTAAAGACATTTGCTTAACGTTTTCTTACTAGTCCACCATTATCGCAAAGATATTCTAGATATTATGGATTACAATGATTTATGAACAAGCAAACTGTATGAATTTAATCTGACGATCGAAGTAACAACACGGTATACCTAATTTAATTTTACGTGATAAAGGTTGTGATAAGAGTAATGAAAACAATTTTAATACAAAGTGCTGGTTTCAATTAGGTGGACTTTGGTGGTAACTGGACATGGATAGGTAACTAATATCAAACTGACTGACGGTCATGATATTACCCTAACACACCACATGGGAACTAGGTGACATGCCAGGACATTCCTTATATTGCTCGGCTAAATTTAACTGGATGGAAAACACGGAAAATGTTCATTGCCGCTTCGACCATCGTCTCGGGCGGGATTAAACCTATCACATAGCAAGGAAGGATACCTACAGTTTTACGTGGAATCAGAACCACGGTCAGCCTCAACGGTTGAAAACGGTCACCCATTTAAAAACCCAACCGCGGTCAGAGTTGCTTCACCCTGCTTATTGAATCGTAAAGAGACGCGCCACTGGGTTACCGAGGCTACATCTGTATTGTTATACAATTACTGGCCATCAAAACGTACATAAAGAGCGTCATAACAGTAATAATAGTGCATGTCTTAAGGCTCTAACCTCCAATATTTTGGGTTTCTTTTTATTTTATCTCAGCCTTCGGTTAAGAATAAACACGCGTAGTCAAATCCAAATATTAAAGTTTAGACTTTTATCTAGTGTATGTCTGTGAAACGGTTTTAATAAGTTGCTTATATTCTTTAAAAAAATATTTTTCTAAACACCTCTTTTGTCAAGCCGGCGCTTGAACACTATAATTGATTTAGATAATTTTCTTCTATGTGGTCCAAGATCACATTTTTATCTAGAGAAGAAGCGTGAAACATAGATTAATTCACTTTTAAAAGTAGATTTTACAGTTCAAAACCCTAAATTTCGCTTGAACAATGAACCCTAATGCAACCGGAGCAGATCGCCATTATCGCTTGTTTGTTGAACGCTGAAGTCAGTTGGAGCCTTAAACAACATTTTGTCAACCGGTGAACCAATTTTGAATTGACTATTTTGGCTGGTATTGGTTCAGATTTCACGTAAAATATTCCCCTTCCTTAACTACTAAATGGTAGGGTTTATCCCCCCTCCCCTTACTCTCAATATACCCTGACTAGTCCTAATTGCATATAAAAAATCAGAGCTATATGACGCTCTTTATGTACGTTTTGATGGCCAGTAATTGTATAACAAAAGGGTGCATTGAATTTGGGAGATAATAAATGATTTTGTGTGGATGCTGGCAGTAAAAGACGGCTGGAGACTTGATCCCGTCTGGGTTGACATAATCGCATTGAATAAACGATGGTCGAAGTGGCAATGAAAAATTTGTCCGTGTTTTCCATCCAGGTCAATGTAGCCGTGCTTTATAAGGAAATCCTGGCATGGCCCTCCTCCCGCTGAGAGATTGCTGTGTTGGACTATCGTTTCAGTAGGTGTGATATTAGCCACACATGTCCAGTCACATAAAAAAAACCGCCCAAATGCGAGTTCGACTCGCACACGAAGGGTGCCGTACCGAATTTTGATCGACAGTAATACACACTCTGTGAACATTTCAAATATCTACTGACGAACGGACAGCGGAGGCTTATTAATAGTGTTCCGTTGGCACCCTTTGGGTGCGGAACCCTAAAAAAGTAGTAAATATGTAAAATCTCACAAGGTTGCAGCTTATCGCGCATCGAAGACTCGCGAAGAAATGGCCTATGTCACAGGTATCCATAGTTAGTGGCGGCGTAGCCAGGGTAGGCACCTGGGGGCGGTTTTATATTAAGCACCCCAAAAATTTAATTTTCGTTCAGCAGAAAAACCGGCCTTGAACATTTTATACAGATTTCTTAACTTAAACACACATTATGGTATGATTGAAAAAGAAGTTATTACAATGTCAGGAATAAGATAAGTCACTCATAAAATGTTTTCCCAGTTATGTTTTGATTGCCCCTCTTTACGCCGCCACTGCTATTCGTCATATGCTCACAATGCGACTTTATGTTAGGACTTGGTCAAAGCTCGCTCGATTTATTTATTTTTGCTAAATAATCGTAATTGGACAAATTTTTTTGATAAATAAGCGTGGTCTTTAAAATATTCAATTTGTCTCATTTATTTTTAAGCATATATTACTTATTCACTTTCCATGAAATATATGGCATGATGTTTAGAAAGTAATCATTACGTTTACAATTAATTAATTAATTATTTCGCGAATTAAACAAAATAAATAACAGATCCTTATCCACTAGAAACTATCTTGCTAGACACAGACTATCTCAGAGCTGTGTTGGTTGACGACCTTTAAAATCGACGAGTTAAGGTGGCCCAACCCGGCGGGCCTAACTCATTCGCGGGCACGGTACAAAACCGTGCTGTTGCGCTCTGGGACCTTCTCTGTTTCAAAGAATAAGACAGGCTCCGTGATGAGGAAGATGCAACATGTCCACAAAAAAGACAATGTGCATAGAGTATGATTTGGTAAAATTAACGAAAATTTTAATTTCAAAACGACTTATAGCTAAAAGTAAACCACGACCGCTGTAATCAAAAATGTAACAAAAAACAAATAGATTATAAATCTTGATTAAATAAGCTATGTCTGATGAGTAATCTTTTTAAGATTTTCTTACTTTATCATTGCGTAATAAACCACCAAAGTTATTGTATAAAACGCGCGAAAAATTCGAACTTTCTGACTTTATAACTTAGAAACCAAACACAATTTTACAATGCCAATGGTCATCAGACATCTAGTTCGATCAAATGAAGCAATTTTGAGCAAAATTTTGGATCTCTGACAAGAAATATGGGCGTGATCTTCTTTCCCCTTTTGTATGGGGAGATGAGCGGGATGGGCCACCTTAAGGAAAAAAAAAATAGAAAATTGAATCAAAAGTCCAGCATTACAAAATTACAACGTCTTCGGATTATATTTATGGCCGTATTATTAACAACGATAAAGGCGAGCTAGTAGTCTTTGACTTTTTTCACTGTGGGCTACATTGATGTGCGTTCGCGGTGGTGTGGGCTCATTGTCAGGACGAGCGCGCAGCACGGCTACACGCCACGCCACACCACGCTACACCACCCTATATCGCGCTACACGCACGCCACACTACACTACACCGCGCTACACACCCACACTCGTCATCACGGACACACATACCCTCTCATCCTCTTTCACCTTTACACACACACGTACTGCATACACCCTACACCGCGCTACACACACACGGCGCAAGTGCAAGGTGGGTTCACCGCGCGTTGCGAAATGTTGCCGGACAGCTTTTTTCGTCTGGCTGAGTTTCTGCTCGTTTTTTCAAGTCGCAGCGGTCGCATAGAGTTATGCTGTTTAAAATGTATTAACAATGGGAAACAATCCAGACACTCCGCCGCAAATGTTTATAAAGCTGGCTGGAGAATGCTTCGAATTATAATTTGCTTTTTGTGGAATGCTACGATCGGCCGGGTGTGCGAACACTTTTATGCCAACTGAGGCTGAGACCAAGTCGTAACTAAAGGAAAACGAATGAAAAGTAGTACTTTCTTATGTCACTTTGATATAATAGGTTGGGGAAAAAGTTTCTTCGCATTTTTTAAGAAAATTCAAAACATTTTTTAATATGGTTTATTTACATTTAACTAAAGTATGTAGGTACCATTTTGTTCGATAACTTTTTGCCATCTTGTAGGTAGGGACATGATCCCATTGCTATAGAAATATTGGGACTTCTGATCAATATACCGCGACAAGTGGTTTTGGCAGTCCTCTCGTGATGTTAACCTGACACTGCCTAAAGAATTCTGAAGAGACCTAAACAGGTGGAAATCTGAAGGTGCAAGGTCAGGACTATACGGCGGATGCATTAACACCTCCCAGCCAAACTCTCTTAGTTTTTGCTGAGTGGCTAAAGATGTGTGAGGTCTAGCCGGTTCATTAGGTTTCTTTCAGTGAGCTCGTGAGGTACCCAAATATCGAGCTTTTTTGTGTACCCAGTTCTTTTCAAATGCGCCAAAACTGTTTTGTGGTCAATTCCTAGTTCTTCAGCTACGTCGTAACTACTGATATGCCGATCTTGCTCCACTTTTTCAAAAATGGCATCCATTTTATCCGTAATAGGGCGACCAGAGCGACGTGCATCTTTGACATCAAAATTTCCGGATTGAAAACGCTTAAACCAAATTTGTGCTACTCTCACAGACACTGCACTAGGTCCATAAACATCGCAAATTTTTTTCGCGGCTTGCGTTGCATTTTTACCTTTTTTGTAGTAAAATTTAAAAATGTATCGAATTTCTTCATTAGATTCACTCATTTTGACAGTACGAAAAACAAATGAGAATCACACATTTTCCTAATTTGAATTTGGAATTATGTTCTTTAAAATTTAAACTTTCAATGATACCAAAACCAGCCAGATACAAATAGTATAGCCAAAGAGATTTTATTACAAGTTCATACATACTATAATGCGAAAAGACTTTTTCCCCGGCCTATACTTTGTAAAGATTAAATGTCTCTTTTGACATCGGTTAGTATTACTTTCGGCTTTTTCTGTGCATACAGGTCAGTGTTCCTTCTAGCTGCGACTATCTTAGCCCTATCGCATAGCGCACTACGCACAAAGGTGAATTACTTCCTATGTTTTAAATAAATAACCAATATTAGCGTTAATATTCTGATTGAAAGAAACCATCATTTACAAATAACACTATCCGATAATAATGTGGGTTTCGGCACTTATTCCCATTGCAATTCTTTCCGTGCATGTCGAAGGGATTTGTCGTTCGTGGTTAGGAGTACATGTAACACTGCAGGCCCCCTTGCTTTAATTGCTATGTGGTAGGGTTAATCCCTCCCGAGTTGGTACCATCACATTGAATTAACGACGGCCGAAACACAAATTGACCGTGTTTTCCATCAATTTCAATGTAACCGCGCAATATAAGAAAGGTGATGTTGTGGCACCTAGTTTCCACGAGATGTGTTGGGCTTATCTTAGAACAGGACAGGCTTAGTTTAGGCGTGAAAACGCAACAGACTGACAGACAAATTTATTTTCGCATTTATAATAGTAGTATGTAGTATGTGTTGCATCCTGGGCCACGAGCTCCATATCCTTTTTCCTTCATATTCATATTCTATTTAAAAATCGCGCTTAAACTCGTCGATTTGCAAACAACCCGTCTGATAATAAAATGTGGGTACAAAATACGCTTTTTGTTCCTCTTGCAAAACCGATCTCCAAGTAATCAAGATGTCAGAAACTCTTTAAAATTACTCAAAAAATCGACAAAATTATATGTGATTGTGCATGAGGAGAGCATCAGAATCCAGTAAGTACCTTGTGGCTCAAAATTTTGTCTTTTTTCAAGTGCATAAGGATCAAACAATTTATATGTTGATTTACTTAATCCGCATTAAAACCGAGTGTTTTTATTCGTGCATTTGACAATTGTACTTCGGTTATGTTTCGCATCGAATTTGGTTTGTTACGTTTATTTGTTTCATAAAATTATGTACGTACATAAAATACATACATTTATTTCGTAGTTATTATTTATGCCTTATTGATAGGGCCCCGTCCTAAACATCAGAATATGACGATTTATGGTGCCTCGATGAAGGGTATTAAGACGTTACAGCTTAACGAATCCATGTATGGATGCTTCGTATTTTTAACAATAACATTAATAAACGGTAGCTGAAATTGCAAATTAAAATATATTTTAAATTCCTATCGGCCTAGCATTATGGTAAGTGCTCCGAGATAAGAGATACCTGTGAAGATGAGTAGCGGTTATCAAAGTTCAGCCATACCATACCTGCATAATTTAAAAATCTTCTGGAGTCGGTCCTCCCGTAATTAATACCTGAAATAAGCAGTTAGGGTCTCTTCCACCAAGTACTGATTAACTTAATCCTAACATTAATGGACCATCTTGCAACCGATAACAGTACAAGATAATCAAAACTTTAGTAATAAAGGCGCTTTAAGTGTCGACTGAGATAAAACAGCAGTTGGTGAAACCAGGCGTAGTGTTACTAATAAACCCAGAACAACTTCGGAAATGTGAATACTATGTTTTGTCCTTTGCATTGATATACCGGTTGAAATTCGATAGAAAGTGACATAAGCATGGTATGGCTATTCCGAGAATATTCCGGGTTAATTAGTTACGCTGACTAGGTACAAAATAGGAATGGTTTGGTTTTTTGTAACGTGTACTAGACACAAAAACTTCTGCAAAGTGTTTTTGGGATAATGTGGTGGGATCGTGCCCTCAACAATTCGCGCTATGAATTACAATGGATATAAAAAAATGTCCCAAAAATGTTTCGAATTTTTGGTTCCTACTATTGATCCCAAAGAGATTAAGTTAAATGTCTTTGATTAATCACAAACAAAAGTGTATGATTTGTTTGTTGAATTTAGAAGAGGATGGGGAAGCGTTGATTGTGACAGTGTTTTTCGTAAAAAAGAAAAACTCTCCAAGTTGTGGGTTTAGAGATGGTAACGTAATTTTAAAACGCAACTCACTGCCCGCGAAAGGTTTGCTTACAGGTTTAATTACAGCCTTGCCAACGAGAAAACGCCTTATATTCTCATTGAGCATTACACAAACACAGAGAGGGTCCATCCATCTCTTAGGAACTCCACAGAGGGTCACTAAGCTCCGGTCTTGGACGAGACGCACGGTACGGTGCTGTAGCGCAATATGGGTCAACGTAGCCAAGAAGGTACTTATCTGAACCGTCCCACAGATGCGAACAATACTCCTTATCCTAATGCTCTTCTAACCTGAACTATACTGACGTAGCCTGTTGAGAACTCTTAGCTTTCTTGAGGCCAGCTTCGCTTTCTTTATCCTCAATATGCAGTCCGAGGTTCAGGTCATGCGTCAGGTCGACACAATGACAATTCCGATCCGGTTGTCAATGCGCACAGTTTTAACCTGGAAGACGAAACTGCAGTTAACGGTGTCCGCCGCGAGTACCAAATATATTCGGTGCTCGCATTGAACTCGGGAGGTTCTGGAAGGCCCATCTCATTTCAGGCTCTGGATTACACGGACTATCAGGATGCACGCCGGATCACGGACTTCTTGGCAGCGTGGCATGACGATCACTAAGTGTGGAGGTATACCTAGTCAACTTTGCGGTCTACCACATGCTTAGTTACGATATGCACGAGATAAAATGTTTCGGGACCACTTTTAATATTTTTAAGTGTCGTTAGCTATACAACACAAAATATTTAGTGCAATATATATATATATATATATATATATATATTGTTTATAGTGGTTGCGCGTAATCTATCATTGATGAAAATAATCAAGCTATACGCAGGTATAAGCCGCATTCAAATTGGGAAAAAGGTTCTCAAGTTGTAGCGGACGGATAGACAGAAGAACAAACACCAGAAGTTGGATTTTGAACGACTTCATTGAATTCGACCTAAGTAGATGTTTTACCATTTTTTTCAACTGGCATAAACTCGATCTACCGACATTCGGCTTGGTACATAACGTTGCTTTGAGCTTCAGAGGAAAAATAAATTACGATAAATATTTAAAAAGATCTTGCTAAAATAACTTTTTTGCGCTTGTAGCATTAGTGATTCGTTAGATTTTTAAAACTTTTTAGCGTTTTTCTAATACGTTTATTTAAAAAAGCGAAGCTAGAGCTGTATTAAAGTGTTTACGCTTGAATGAGGTAAATGTTCAAGAAAGGTTTATGTTCGTTTTGTTTCCTCGAAAGCCCAAGTTATAACCAAAATATTGATATTTATACGTTGAGTCCGTATTCCAAAATAAGGTCACAACGCTAGGGCCCGCTGTCGTTCCAATTCCTTTATTGATTAGTCACTTCGGGCAACTTGCCAATGCTGCGCTAATGCTATCTAATTGTATCCAAAAACCGGCCAAGTGCGAGTCGGACTCGCACACGAAGGGTTCCATACCATTTTTTTATTATTAAATTTTTATTATTTATAAATTTTATCTATTTGTTGTTATAGCGGCTAAATAAATACACACTCTGCATTTCAGCTGCCTACCAATTACGGTTCATGAGATACAGCTGTGTGACAGATGGACGAACGGAAGGACGGACAGCGGAAGCTTAGTAATAGGGTTCCGTTGGCACCGTTTGGGTACGATCCAGGCCTTCGATGATCGGCTTCTTTGTAAGAGTTGCATACATTACACATTACTGACTGCACATAAACGTACATGGAAGAGCAGGTCTTCGAATCTCACACACGCAGAGATATTACACCTTAAGTTACCATTGCATGTAGGAAGAACTACATTAGGTAACAATTCCATGGGTTCCACGTGTAATGAAATAACTATAACGCAAAATTGACTGCCGCTATAAAAGCGGTTTTCTGGACCGAAACATTCTTGATTCCTGAGCATTGAATTGTAAGAGTCTGCCTACATATCTGTGCCCATAAAGTTTGCATATAAAATTTGCGCATATCATTCATATAAGTAGCTCTCAGTTGATTTATTTAGTGTGCAAAATTTCAAAAATATTTCCCAATTTGACTGAGGAACCGGCACGTTTCATTGTATGAAACTTGATCACCTAATTATCCTCTTAATTATCTATAATGTCAAATATGTATAATATTGCATCAGTCATAAGGTTGCCCGATATGTGCGCTTCAGCTAAATAAATTAATTTATTAGGAGATTAAACAAAGAGGATAAAAATTAAACACAATCTTAATGATATGTGATTAAAAAATGTACGTGAAATGTGTATAAATGACTAAAATGTTTATTTTTGCGGTATATGGTTTCAATATGTGTGGGAGACGGTGATGCCGTTTGGTAATGAAAATCACAATTGTTTATCGAATCCAGACCAAAAGCGTAATTAAATATAGATAACTGAATTTGTAGTCTTATTTCTATTTAACGTTTTTGGATGAAGACATGGAAGAATCATCCTGTGGGAAGAATGAAAACGAGTACATACTAAAAATGGTCGCCATTCTTACGATGTCTCGTAATTCGTCTAAAATAGGACTCCTTGCTTCATTATTATTTATGTAAAACGCAGTCATTTATATGATAATGGCCTAGCTAAAGCATACAGTTTGTTCTCACACAATCCCTGTTAATGTATTCCATCCACCTACAGGGCAAGTCTGGTTTGAATTTGAATTTGAATTTCCATACATATGCTAAACCTTTCTGCAGCCACGCGATTTATTCTAAATACTTTAAACCTTAGAATTTTAGAAATTTGCTTCATTTAAGATCTCTCCAACAGTTTGCGAGTTTACGAGTTACAACTAATGGCAATCAACATTCGTATATTCGGGTCATAAATCAGCCCCCTTTTATACCACAAACTCTATTTATTTATTTCAAAACACAAACTCTATTTATTCAAACAATTTTTACTCAAACATATTTTAGTCTCTGTTTATCTACAACAAAGAAATTTTTGTTTCAAGATCAAACCAAGTGTTTGCAGAAAACCCTTTTGAAAATTAAGACGAGCCTCATATACGTGCAAACCTTAAACATTGCTCAATTTATTATTTTAATACAATAAACCATAAGTTATGATTTAATACAATAAATCACAAATACAATAAACCACATAAACGGGCATCAACAAACAAAAACATTTATATTAATATAAGTATACAAAAATACTTATATTAAATCGAACGAAGACTATTATTTCTCTATCCCATTTTGTTATACAATTGTATTTAGCACAACCAACGCACAACGTCTAACATGTAGAGTATTTAATAGTTTATGTTATTGGGGTATAGTCTATAATTTTCGGTTCTTTTAATGAGATTAGGGCCTGATTAGCTTAATCGCCACATATAAGGGCCTTTCCTAGCAGCTTGCAATCATACCGGTACAAGATAATCAGCGCTTTAGTAATAAATAAGTGTCGATTAAAATAAATCAGCATTTGGTGGAAACCAGGCTAAGTTGATATGTTATTTATTACTTTAGGTATTATCGTTAATTTTGAATTCTTACACAGGATAGATGGAGTAATATTTTTTTAATGTATGCATACCTCGTGGTCGTAATGAATGAATCTGATTCCCATCGGACCTAGAATGTGCAAAGTAACGAAGCCAGAAGGCCATTTCCTACTGTATAACTACACAAGATTACAAAATTACTCATATTTTCATGTTTGTAACAGCGTCTCGCGGGCCCGCCCCGTCCGTGGGTCGATGCAATTTCAAGTGCACTCTTATTTGAAAGGTCGCTCAAGTGGAATTGGTTTTGCTGCGCCAGGCCTGTCTGCGCCGGCGTAGTACGGTCTGCAGCCGACGAATTATGAAAAAAGTTATGCAATAATGTTTGATTAAATATGAACTAGGCTGATTGTGGTAACAGCCATCCATATTCAGTAGCAACAAAATATACCGGTTGTTAGCGGACGTATGGTCCTAACGTTAACCAGGTATTCCCAAGCATATTTGGAAAAAAAAAGGTAGATATTTATTTTTGTATGAATAAAAAAAATCCTATTTTTAGTCCCCATTAACATCCTATACTTGAGGTGGATTATTGTGCTATTTTCTATCTGCACCTACTACTTTTTCGAATTTTTCAATTGGAAATATGGCATGATTCGTTTTGGAACTGAAACGAAAATAGTTAACCGAGTCGTTATTAGATTAATATATTCCTATCTAACATGTTGGAGTAATTTCATTTTGTTTAGACCGTACAAACCGAGCACGACTTCAATTTGTATCGATTTTGTTGGGTTGAGGAAGAATTTCATGTTTGAGTTGAATTGCGCTATAAATATGTATATCTAGCTAAAAGCACACCGAGAATATAGTACAATAACGCGATACGATGATTTAAATAATTCCCATGGAGCGATATGTAATATCATAAAAGTAATATAGAGCTTACTACGAAATATATCATATCAAGTGGCTTAATTTGCACGTTTAAAGCTAATAAACTTTTTTTATCGAGTTCCAATATTACGACAATGGTATAACTTTTTTGATCCTATTCTTTAGATAAAGCTAAAGATGTGAATAGTAGTAGTAAAAACAGTAGTTCATCAAGCATCAATTTCCAAATGCATATTTTACCTTAGTGGAAGCAAAGTGAGAAAACCTACCTACATGACATGTGTAAAACCGACAGTTTTATAAAGGAATTGAAAAAAAAAAACCGGGAATATAAACCGATATTACTCTAATGTCGTAATGTCGAAACATAATAATAATAATTATTATGTTTCGACGAACGATAGTCAATAAGTATCGCTCTCGATGAAGGTTCAATTGCTTATATATCTTACAGCTTTTCATGGTAAGAATGTGGCAAGTTATGCGCTCATCCACGCTAGAGCCAACGTCATACAACGTGCAAAACTCTCCGAAATGTGCTTATTTTCGCTGGTACTATCACATTTCTAACCAGCGCCATCTACCGTCACTGCCAGAGCTAAGTTTTATTCCAAATTTTGCCTAGGTAGGCATGATGAATACGTTAAATTTTAACTATAAATTAGGTAATGTCGTTTGTATTTAATATTTTCTGAAATGTGAATTGCAATGCCACATGTGGACTTTTATTGTCCCTATTCAACACTCGTATGACGTAAGCAATCTATCCCTTCCTCTTTAATATATGAGTTAAGCTAATATAGGTTTGTAACTTGACAAATAATACATTCCAATACAATAAGCTCTGGATTCGAAGATTCGTTGTTCTCTCCAGACCGTTTGATGCTACAAGATAGCAAGCGATGGAGAAGATTGGCTCCGTCGTCGTATATATTGAAAAGGTTTTGTAAAAAATCTAATCTACAGAGTCGACGGGTAAGAACATTTAGCTCGGTACTGGATTAGATTGGTTGTCGTTTTGTTTTTTCGTTTTATAACGGAGTTAGGTAGGTACTGAACGTTCGGAGGAATGATTTTTAATACTAGACAAGGATAACTTACATTCAGTTCGATATTGGCCTAATATAATACCACAATTTAAAAAATCTAAAATGTTTTTCGAAATTGAAAATTATTAAAAATGACAAACAAACAACGATGTTATAAAAGAGGCTCGACGCTTTATCGGGCGGATATGCAAATGTTTATCCGTCGAAAAAAGTCAAAAATAAAAACCGGCCAAGTGCGAGTCGGACTTGCACACGAAGCGTTCCGTACCATCGCACAAGATTTACAAATAAAAAACACGTTTTTGTATGGGGCCCCCCTTTAATTATTATTGTTTTATAATGTTACCTATTTGTTGTTATAGCGGCAAAATAAATACATAATCTGTGAAAATTTCAGTTTCCTACCTGTTACGGTTTATGAGATACAGCCCTGTGACAGACGGACGGACGGACGAACGGACGGACGGACGGACGGACGGATGGACGGAGAGCGGAGGTTTAGTAATAGGGTTCCGTTTTCACCCTTTGGGTACGGAACCCTAAAAATGACATGCTTATTTGTGCAAGAATATTTATGGATTATATCATAAACATGGCTATTTACGTATAACAGCTAATGTACTTATCTCTTTCTTACATATTATAAGATAAACATATAAAATACCGATACTGGTTTAGTACCTAGGCGTTTATGGCATCAAGCAGTCTTAATCTGGCACTGCTATACATCATACATCATCGAGATACTATGTAGTACATGAAATCACCTTCCCGAAGAAAGTTGGTGCCTTTCCTACCGGGTCGACCATCTATCATCCAATGCGTTGGCGTTAATAATGTGGGGATTTACAGTGAAATAATTACTTGGAATAATGAATTTGCCTGAAACAAAGATACACCAGGAAGAATCGAGACACGACTCGAGCAGAATTCTGCATGAAATCAAGCATATTGCATATCATAGCATGCTCGTCTCCAATATTTGATTTGATTCCACATTATATATCGTAATGAATAAATCGTATAACTCGATGATCTGCACATGCAGAGGGATAGTATGAATAGATAGCAATTAAAATACCATTGTGGAGAGATCAAAAGGTGGGTCAGGTCTTGAGACTCCCTGCGCACAGCTGCTCTCCTCTAGTCGTGATTTGAATGCTGTATATGTTTTATTTAGCTTGGAAACTTCGTTAGTGCGTTAAAGACTTCTTGCGTTTTGTTGCGTTTTCATGTCACGTTGGACGTGTGTACGGGTAGCGCCATCTGTCGGTGGCGCAATGCTGACTAGCTTCTATGCATCTGTTTGTTGAATTTGTTGGCATGTGAAACTAGCAGCTCTTTGTTGAGGGCACTAGGTCGCCACATCACTTTCCCTGAGTCTCATGGCTCAGCCATGAAGACGATGTTGCTGCTGGTTTCGGTGCTGGTGCTCAGTGTCCATTGTGACGCGGTGAGTCGGTCAGGATGCTAGGTGATTGATGTTACCGGCGTCTTAGTTGGCGTATCTATACACGACGGTGCTGTTTTCTTCTGGTGGGTTGGAGTGATCCTGGGATGAGTGACATTCTTGAGTTACTATCGGTGAGACCCACTGGCCGGTAGCAATAGTATTCCTTGTTGTGACTAGAAGAGGTGTGATATTGTAGTAGAATCACGTTGGGGTCATCACTGTGGAGAGATGAAAAGGTGGGTCAGGTCTTGAGACACGCGGTTGCGCAGTATTTATGCACGGTTGTTGCATTTGTTGGCATTTGAAACCAGCAGCTCTTTGTTGAGCGCGCTAGGTCGCTACATAGGCAAATAATAGTAAGGACTATCTATTATCTTAATAACTTTATTGTTGCATCGATGAGTTTCGGTCGTCACCCCCGTCCTTTTTATTCGGTATGCGTCATTAAGGCGCTAGGACTAGCCAACTACTCGCGCCATACAAATGCACTTTTTAACAAATGTAATAATATGTAGTGAAACGCTTCAGCAAATCCAAATAGAACTCCAGACTGATAATGGATTGTTAATATTTTTTTATTCCATCATTTATTTAAATAATAATAAAAATAAAAAAAGTTGATTTTTCTCATTAGAAATCTGAAAGTCATACGATTTCTAGATATAAGCAAAAACAGCATATATGCATAAACAAAAAATTCCATTTGCTTTTAGATTTCTACATTTAGTCAAAAAAGTTCGGAAATGGACACCGTTTCCGCAATGTATTTTGTATAGAAAAAGGAAACATACATTAACGAAAATCATTCGATTCCTAGACAAGGAATCATTTATTGTAAGGATGACACTTATAATCGTCAGACTTAGTTAGTTTACTTGGGGTGCCTCGTCTAACTTTGCGATTTGGCTAGTACCAGGCCCTTAATGTGAACAGTTTAATCTTTAAAGATAACTGTCAGTTTCAGTATAATTTTGGTTGATGTGATGCGGGCTGGGAACGGTGCGGGCGCGCGGGGCGACCGCCATGCCATTACTTTTGTGTGCGAGGCGGCGCGGGGAGGAGCGGCCGGTCTGCATCACGCGACAGAGTGCGAGTGCACGAATGTGGCAGAGGCGTGGGTGTGCGATAGGAGGCGGACAGCAGCTGATCGGTCGGGTCACGTGGTCGCGCGCCACGTGTCGCCACCGTCGCCGCCGCCGGGGACCGCGACCTGCCCCACTGCCGGCCCTCCCAGCGCCCGCTCCGCCCGCCCTCGCACGTCGCACGATAGATCGACCAACTCGCGATATGTGGACAAAAGTGTCCGTCTTGTGTCCATCGAGCGGGGATACACGAAGGGGTCTCCGTGCCCACGCGCACTCTTCAATGTCGACGACTGTTGGTTGCGTGCAGGGTTACCTATCCCACTTAGCCGCATTTGAATACTGCGTTCTAAGTCGCATTCACAATGAAAAAAGGTTATAACCATACATATCTTGCAGATCAATGCTCAACATTGCAATTGCAATCAACTACTTTCCTCAGACTGTTCCTTCTGTGCTCTCCATCGCGCTTAATTATTTACGTGGGCCTGATGAATACTGTAGCCACATATGGGAAGGAAGTCCCCAGTTGGGATCCTTAGACTTAGACAACCCGCTCAGACGTCTATTTTGCTTAAGACGATACTTAACGAAGGCCTGGAGCCTCTGAGCCACAGACATGTTGTGGGGTCACCAAGTCTGGCACTATCATGGATGCTGCCCTGTGGAACTTCTGGACTTCATCCTAAAAGTCGAAGTGTGTTGACACAATTAGAGCAGTCATCGTCTTTTCAGAACTAATCGTTTCTCAAATTCGTTGAGATGTTAGTGTCCCTCTGCTGTTCTGGAGAAATCATTTTTCGCACCTATGGTAAAAGGTTAAGAAATCAATTTAGTGCCTCTGTTATTGGCCGAGCTAAGATCGAATCTCAGCGCAGCGTCTCCGTTTCAAATTGGGCAAAAATGCTTTGGTATTTCCGGCTGTTCTCTACAGGTCGCATTTACCAACCGATTCTCGTGAAATTTTTAGGGCAGGTTCGATAATTGCATAGATTTTTTTATTCGAGCCAGCTTTTCAACAGGTTTGAATTTTTTTTTAATGTTGAATGTTCGTAACTGCGAAAATGACTCGCTAGATGAATGAGAATGAAAATGAGCTCAGAGAGCCAATAGTTGGTAATAGGAATGACAATAATTGCAACATTTCGGGGTATACACGTAGCATATGATAAGGTATCTGATAAAAAAATGAGTCCGACGAATTGAGATTTTTTGGAAGTCGGTTAAAATGTTATTTCTGAAAATTCGAATTTCGAAATAGCGTGTTGAGCGAAGCGTGACCGCGGGCGCGGTCGGGGCGCCGCCGCCGCCGCCGCCGCCGTGGCGGGCGTCGCGTCGGATGATAAACCCGCCCGGGGCGCCAGAGCGTCGACATTACCGCAGTCTAGCCGCGTCGCGACACGCGCCCTACGGATCTACTTACCGCCCAACTGCGGAAATCATTCCAATAATAAGCTGTAAAATATGCTAAAGCCTATAAGGGAAAACTTACTTCGTAGGGCTTCTCTCTCTACTTAGTGCGACTAATTGGATTGAAGAGGTCCGTCAACAGTCGTTTTCAAGGTTTTTAGGCGAATCAACTTTAACTTACAAAGACCGGCACACATTTTTTCTGGCGGACTATACAGGCCTGTCATAAAACTCATAAATATAAAATCGTTAAACAAAAAAATGTTTGATTGATCTCATCCTTAACTTTATACTTTGACAGTTACTTAGATGAAAATCTGCCGTACTGATCTAAAAATCGGACTCGGACTCGAAGTTCGTCTTTGTGCTCACTAAGTTTGCACATTGGACTGATGCGGCAATACCAAAACGGCCGCTCGTCCGTTATACTCGAACTTGGAATTACTTGTCAAATAGCCCGGTACACACAGTCCAATCAATGAATGAACCAACGTAGGTAATCATGTTATCCACCCCTAATTGAGACGGACGGAAAATCTAAATGGGGCTAACAAAAATGCAGAGGTCGCCGCGCCGCCAGCGACGAGCGTCCGCCCGCGCAGGGGGGCGCCCCTGCCACGACGCGCCGGCACGCGAACATCTTCGCACCTCGTCCGCATCTCCTCGCCCCCGCCGCCCGCCCTATACCCGTCGCCCTCCCGCCTTCATTCAAAATAAGAACGCCGCAGCCGGCCTTGACGACCCGACCTTGCCGCTCGGCGCCCGCCGCGGCCCGGTTTCGCCGATCAGCTGATTGTTTTTACGCGGTTAATCGCCCACGCAATCGTGCATTTCCGTTTGTCGTGTCGCGTCGCCGGCTGCGTGCGCGCGAGAGCGGCCCACGTGCCCTGCACTTGAATGAAGAGTCCGCTCATTGACTGCGAGCCGGAGCGGAGGTCGGGCGTGTACGATACGCGAGCGTGCCGCACACGTGGCGCAGCCTCGTTAATTACCTGCTGTGCGCTACACGCGGCGGAGCGGCGCGGAGGCACCCCGGGTGCGTGCGGATTCGTCTGTCGCCTCCGCCGCGCCGCCGCAACATCCGCGTGGAAGCTGGTTTCGGTGCGAACCAGCCAAGTTCAATATCACGTTACAAAGGCGAAAGCTTTTCCTCTCCGGCTGCTTTGGTCCTCAGGGCTTAGTTTGCGATATAGAAACTGCTGACCTTTTTAAGCAATCGCCAATGAAGTTCCTTACGTATTAACAACACAGGAGGTCACCATGGCAAATGGTCTCTTCCACCAAGTACTGATTAACTTAATCCTCACAAGCAAGGGCCTTTCTTACCGTCTCGCAATACCAGTACAAGATATTCAGCACTTTAGTAATCAATGCCCGTTAAGCCTGGTTTTCACCAAGTAATGATTTATTTTTAATCGAAACTTAAAGGGCCTTCATTACTAAGGTGCTGATTATCTTGTACCGGTATTGATTGCTAGCTGCTAGGAAAGGCCCTTAATATGTGGCGATTAAGCTAACCAGCAGTAGGTGAAAAAGTGCCTGAGGGTCTCTTCCACCAAGTACTGATTAGCTTAATCTGTACATTAAAAGGCTTTTCCTACCATCTTGCAATCGATACCAGTATTCGATAATCTTTATTAGCTTTACTAATAAAGCTTTAGTAATAAAGCCCCTTTAAGTTTCAATTAAAATAAATCAGAAATTAATTAAAACCAAGCTAAGAGTCTCTTCCACCAAGTACTGATTATCTTAATCCTCATATTAAAGAGCCTTTCTTACCATCTCGCAATAGATACTAGTACAAGATAGTCAGCACTTTAGTAATTAAGGCCCTGTAAGTGTCAATTAAAATAAATCAGCACTTGGTGAAAACCAGGATTCGTGTCGATTCAAATAAACCAGCACTTGGTGAAAACCAGGATTCGTGTCGATTCAAATAAATCAGCACTTGGTGAAAACCAGGCTTATCCGAATGACACGTCGTTTGACAGTTAGCATGGTCCGAAATGCAACTAAACGTCAGATTTAATCACTGACTTGCCTGTTCACCCGACGAGTTAATTTACCATGGTAACGCCCAGATTCGATATGATTTTTTTCATCAATCTACACAATGATCTACATAATGATCCCAATGCTCCCTCGTACCTTCGTAATCGGTTTTCATATCTTTGCTCACATGGTCTCCCACTTAGATCGACCGGCTCTTCGGTACTGGCCATTCCCTCGCACACATCCTCCACGTATTCAGACTCCTTTACAGTGCACGCTGCGAGGCAGTGGAATCAGCTACCTCCCCATTTACGAAATTCCCCCTCTATCTATGTTTTTAAAAAAAATCTCAAAGCTTATTTTCTGTCTTTATGATTTCTTTAATTTTCTCCCTCATACTTCTTTAAGTTGGTCAGTATTTATTTTTATTTTTTTATTTCTTTTGCCAATATTTATATTTTTTTCCTTAAAATTATATTGTATTAAGTATCATCTTTTATTTGTTTTTATAATATATATATGTAGTATTTAGTATTTATTTATTGATATTTATGTAGTTATATGTACTGTTATATAAGTTATATATTTAACTTTAAGTATAATGTGTATTTGTTGTATATTGTGTAGGAATTATGTTTCCTCTAAAGCTATTTCTCCATAGTTACTACTCGCACTACTGCTCACGATACCCAAAGGTAGACTGGTAGAAAATGCCTGCGGCATTAAGTTGTACCTTTTGCCCGAATGTTTTTTGAGTGCAATAAACTTATATAAATAAATAAATAAATAATGTAAATAATACACATCCCAATTTTACCTCTGTAGTCGCATCTATACAGATATCATTTATTAAATTATTTCGAATTGTTAACAATACTTTGAAATTCTGACTATTACCAAATATAAATGAAAGTTATGGCTTATGTTTTTATTCTTCTTCTTTTCTTCTTTTACATAACTCGATTTTGTTACGGCTCTCCGGCCCCGTGCCAAATATTGTCCGGGAGAATGGCCCGGGAATATGAGCGCACGCAATCCGGCTCCAAGATTTTTCTGAAAAAACCGGCCAAGTGCGAGTCGGACTCGCACACGAAGGGTTCCGTACCATCAACACCAAAAATTCTAGTTTTTTGTATGCCCCCCACCCTTAAATTTTTATTATTATTTTATTTTACCACGGCAAAATAAATACACACTCTGTGAAAATTTCAGCTGCCTACCTATTACGGTTCATGAGATACAGCCCTGCGACAGATGAACGGACGGACGGACAGTGGAGGAGTCCCGCGAATGGTATGATTTGCTGGTTCGGTTCCAGCCTTGTAGTATATTCGTAAAGTAGTTATTTTTACTGGGCTGTTTCTTTAATTCATGTGTCCTTGCTTCACGGTCGATTATAGTATATACATACATATGACATTCCTTGGAATAGCTACGTACGTGCTTAGTACGATAATGTATACATACTTACTTATTTCAGTTTCAGTAACGTCGAATAAACTTAGAGTAGTATTCAGAGTGGGCCGACTAAATAAAATAAAATAGCATTTTGTATGGTTAGTATTTGTCGCGCTTTTCACCCCGTGCGTTGATTTGATGCCCATTGGCGTGCTTATACTACCGCTCTTTTACGCAAATCGCATAAATTGCATTATGTAACACGATCGCTTACGGTGTAGGAAAACATCCTGAGGAACCCACTGCTTCGGTGGTGTTAGGCTGTAGCAATACCTAGATTGGCTTGCCACTCTTTCCGTGGGACTATAACATCAACTGATCAATCTGTGATAACATCATTGGTGTAACCTTGAGTTTAAAAACAATGATTGTAATACAGGGTGTTTGATTTTTTTTTTATGCAATCTGACATGGATGGCTAATACAACACAACGACCGTTATGATATTAGCCCAGTACAGACCATTCCCGAAGGAATTAGGTGCCATGCCAGGACCTTCTCTTCTATACATTCCTTCTAAGGGGTTATTCTAGAACTAATTTGCAACAACATTTTCCCACTCAACTGGGGGTTGAAAATATATAGTTTTTGAGTTATTTAGATTAACATATTTTTAAAGAAGTCTATTCATTCGTCACCTCTTAAAAAGTAGCTAATTAAGTACCCAGATCGGAGTAGTTATTTTATAATTATCCTTTTTTGGTAACAAGACAGAAAACTTCTAAAAAAGTTTAAAACCTAAATAACTCAAAAACTATTGATTTTCGAACCCCCGTTTGTTAGGACAAATTTGTTGCAAATCGTATCGAAATACCAAACACACTGTATGTCACGTGACTGACGACGAAAATGTAACTCACTCATTATAAAAAAAAAACAAACCGTTTTTCAGTCTGGATATAGTGCAATACGGCAGCGGCGCGGCGGCGGCGTCGGAAACGATGTTAGTAGGAAGGGAATGGGCGGGGGAGGGAAGCGGGGAGGGGCAGCGAGAGGTTCTCGGAATTGTATAAAAATAATTGCATTTGTTTCATTCCTCTTTCAGCTTTATTTTTTTGCTTCAATTGGTAGTTCTGATTTGATGAAAGCATGTTTACATGTTTATATGCTTGTGAAAGGGATTATTTGTTATATGCAAATACTTACATTCTTTCCCGCTGCTATCCCGGAGGAATAGGCAGAGATGATAGAGTGCTCATACGCTTCTTCTACAGATATACATATTTTCATGGATGCTCTACGATTACGGGTGCTACGTTTTTTTTATTTTTGATGTGACTGGACATGGATGGCTAATACCACACGTTCTGTCATGGTATTAGCCCAACACACCACATGGGAACTAAGTGCCATGCCAGGACCTTCCTTATATTGCACGGCTACATTGAACTGGATGGAAAACACGGACAATTTTCATTGCCGCTTCGACCATCGTTCATCCAATGCGATGGTACCAACCCGGGCGGGATAAACCCTACCACCTAGTAAGTAAGGAAGGGGACCTACAGCTTAACGTGGAATCCGAACCACGGCCAGCCTCTCTCAACGGTCGAATGGTCACCCATCCAAGACCAGACCGGACCCAGCGTTGCTTAACTTCGGAGAGCGATCGCCGAAGTGTCGCGCCACTGGGCCACTGAGGCTGACAAACCTTTATGAAGTATTACGTTAATTTGGTCGCGGTACGTACTCCTAGGCCGCCCAGGCACGACATTTCCGCTCACATCTACTCTGTAAATTTATTTCATCATTCTTTCGTCCCCCATTCGTTTAAGATGTCCAAACCATCTAAGCACTCCCTTTTTCGATTCTCTTCACAACATCATTTTTCAATTGACACTGCTCTCTAACCAAGTCATGCACTTGCGACTTATGCAATTAAGGTGGGCCTTCCCGCTCAACTCCCCATACAAACGTGGATATATTTCTTGTCACAGATCCAAAATGTGTTATAATAGTTTTATTTTTATAATATAAAAGTATTGAAGACGACTTATAGCTAAAAGTATACTACGACCGCAGTAGTAAAAAATCTAACAAAAACCAAATTAATTATAAATGTTCATGAAACAAGCTATGTCTGATGGCTAATCTTTTTAAGATTTTTTTACTTTATCATTAAGTAAAATTGACTTCCAAAGTTATTGTATAATTTCTTACCTTAAAACTTAGAAACCAAACACAATTTTACAATACGAACGGTCATCAGACATTTAGTTCGATCAAATAAAGCTTTTTTGAGCAAAATTTGGGATCTCTGCAACTGATGATCTGGCATCATTGAACTGGACGGAAAGCATGTGAATACATAGTAAATTTTTCATAGCCGCTTCGACCAATTTTCCATCCAATCCAACTGGGTACCAACCCGGGTGGGCATATCCCTACCCAATAGGGCGAGGGGACCTGCAGTTTTACATGGATACCGGCCATGGAACAGCTCTTATCAAACTCACACAGCCGTATTCAGAGTGGCCGGACTAAATTTAATACGCCGGACTAAACCGGTTTTTACATTGTTAGTTCGGTTCTAATCTCGTACTAAGTTTACAGGTTATCTCTAAATACGACTGACTGATAAAGATTAATAAAGTGGTGCATGACCGGGGCGAGGATTTGAACCTATAACCTCTCGCATGAAAGGCGAGTCCTCTAGACCCTAAACCACGTGTGTACAGTGCGGTATTGCAGAGGTAATGACTAAGCCCCGATTGCAAGAAGAGACGGCCGAGTTAATCAATGTTCAAACACGTCACTTTTAGTGAACCGCATGGAGTTCCTTCCATACTGTCCATACAAAGTGACGTGTTTAATCGTACGTTGACGTTGATTTAGATTTTTTGTACTTTCGTGCACTCGGCCCTAAGTAGAAGCGAATTTTAAAAGCCCGTTAAAAATATCACGAGGTGAGACAACAAGGCAAACGTAACAGGATGTCGGCCATTGCGTTATCGCACCTCACACGTTTGCTAAGTAATGTTTTATGTAAAAGGAAAAATGTACATTAGCGCCGGAACTTTCATAACGTTTTCCACACGGGTGAAAAGCAGCGTCATAAATTTGTTTGCTCATAAAACTTGAGTTATGTCCGCGGCTAGAATAAACTCGCTTATATAACGTCCCTACAGACCCACATTCACCATTAGCCATTCGTGTTTTCCCGTAAACATTTGCCCGACACTGCAAAAAGACCAGGAGGTCGCGATAAAAATGGTAACGATTACTTAAATGGCTGAAACTGGGCTCACAGGATAAAGACCAACACTGTGCCAAGTGGTTGCGTTACCTAGATAAGGCGCTCGAAAAAAATGTATCGTTAAAAAAAATATGATAAGTTTATCAATGGCTGAAAATAACGAATAAGAGGTTCGAACGACAAGGAGGTTCGAAAAAAAAAACTAAAATGGAACTAGACTTTGGTTTCATGTCGTAGTTAAAGATAATTTAGTTAATAGATATAACTTTAGGTATATTTAAGTATTTAGTTTGAAAACTCATCTAAGTTCAAAACTGACTGGTCATTGTTGTATAATAATTAGATATCAATATCTCCAGACTAACAGTATCAGTAGTCAGCCTCAGTGGCCCAGTGGCGCGACACTTCGGCGATCGCTCTCCGAAGTTAAGCAACGCTGGGTCCGGTCTGGTCTTGGATGGGCGACCATTCGACCGTTGAGAGAGGCTGGCCGTGGTTCGGATTCCACGTTAATCTGTAGGTCCCCTTCCTTACTTACTAGGTGGTAGGGTTAATCCCGCCCGGGTTGGTACCATCGCATTGAATGAATGATGGTCGAAGCGGCAATGAAAATTGTCCGTGTTTTCCATCCAGTTCAATGTAGCCGTGCAATATAACGAAGGTTCTGGCATGGCACCTAGTTCCCATGTGGTGTGTTGGGCTAATACCATGACCGAAGGTGTGGTATTAGCCATCATGTCCAGTCACATAAAAAAAAAATCTTCATCAGCAAGTACATACCAACAATTATTTTGTGTAGCCAATCTAGATAACGCAACCACTTGGCGCAAGCAGACTGACAAATTTAGCACCAGAGGGTTGGTCTCTAACCTGTGAACCCAAATTCAGCCATTTACCTTATCGTGACCAAACATGTCGTGACCAAAAATGTCGTAACCTCCCGGAATATCACATGTGTTCTCAGATCTTAAGGGCCTGGTACTAGCCAAATCGCAAAGTTAGACGAGGCACCCCAAGTAAACTAACTAAGTCTGACGATTATAAGTGTCATCCTTACAATATATATAATCGAATGATTTTCGTTAATGTATGTTTCCTTTTTCTATACAAAATACATTGCGGAAACGGTGTCCATATCCGAACTTTTTTGACTAAATGTAGAAATCTAAAAGCAAATGGAATTTTTTGTTTATGCATATATGCTGTTTTTGCTTATATCTAGAAATCGAATGACTTTCAGATTTCTAATGAGAAAAATCAACTTTTTTTATTTTTATTATTATTTAAATAAATGATGGAATAAAAAAATATTAACAATCCATTATCAGTCTGGAGTTCTATTTGGATTTGCTGAAGCGTTTCACTACATATTATTACATTTGTTAAAAAGTGCATTTGTATGGCGCGAGTAGTTGGCTAGTCCTAGCGCCTTAAGGGAAGGCGATTTTTCTATGAGACCCGCTGGCTCAAAATTTCTTAAACTACATGCGACAAGCAAACATAGTCGCAGACGTATTGGAGGGTTTGTTTGGATGGGAACTGACTTGTCGGCTGCATTTCAGGAGCATATTCGCGCACGGTGGCGATGTTTAGAGTTCCCATACGACTATCATATGCACACTTTGCCCATATGGTGGAGTTACGATAATTACCACATGCCACTTCTCATTCCTTTTCTATTCTGTGGACTGACCAAGTGCAAGCGAATTGTAGTAAAATTATACGTATTTAGAAAGTATCTTTAAAATATATTGCAAAATATGTTTTTCTAAATTTTGATTCTCACAAAATATGGAAAAACATATTTTCGTATATTTTTTCCTCCATCCACAAAAACTTTTTCACAGCAATGAAATAATATTATTAATTAAAAAAAAAGCTGGACCAATAAGAGACAAAAAATATCGTTTATAGGTTTAGGAAAACCTTTTATGTAACTGGACTTGGATGGCTAATACCACACTCACAGTCATGATATTAGCCCAGCACACCGCATTCCCGAAGTAAATGGGTGCCATGCCAGGACCTTCCCTTTATGAGCACGGCTACAATGAACTATGGAAAAAACGGAGAATGTTTCACTGCCATTCCCACCACCTTTTCATCCAATGCGGGCTTAACCCTAGATAAATAAAATCTCCAGCGTTCTGGGGGCTTACTATAGTAAATTTACTCGACGGGTGAATACGCATGTGAGTTATTATTTCAATGATTAGATAAACAGTAAGATAACTATTCGATTATTATTTACGCCGCTGCTTATTTATCCGTTATAATAAGGCCATATTTATGACTAAAATTATAGTAACATAATCGTGGTAAGGGATAATACTCCAGTAATGACTATCCGTCTTTTCACAAACCTAAACGTGTGCTATCAGACCGTTAAGTACCTACTCAGCCCATACTTAGTTGCATTCCGTACCAGTTCACTTGGCCGTAACAAGTTATTTGACCGTTAGCAGGGTACAAAATGCAACTATTTGACTGTTGAAATCGCTCACTGGCCTTTCTTTGCTTTGTTACCGTATTCACATACATTTTCTTTCAATTTATATTGATATATACTTTTACAGTAATTGGTTCGTAATTATTCACTATTGAGAACACGTGTGTTTATCGTTTTTTGTTTGTTCACTTGTTGTAGATAATGTGTGATTTTGCAATAATGTGTGCATAGCGGTTGTTCACTATAGACATGTATTATATATTCTTTGCTGTAGATAAAATCTAAATAAAGAAAAAAAAAACTATTAGTAAGTAAAGTTGACATATTACGCTATCACGGAGAACTCTACATAGCCCAGTAGACGCTACTCTTATTATACTTTCGGGCATTCACCCCAACACACGGCTCAATTTCACGAACACACCCACGCCTACGTCTATGCCTACCTTGAGATGAAGACAACGCATCATAAATACCCATATCATTTTGTATTTTCAGAGAAGATTGCTCATTTGGTCGAATCGGCAGTGAAAATCGTCCATGTTTTTCATCCAGTTCAATGTAGCTTGTGCAGTATAAGAAGTTCTAGGCATGGCACCCAGTTTCAATTGTTTCTGTTGTCTTTATATTGTAAGACTAATACTATGAAACTTTTGGTATAAGCCATCTATGCATGTCCAGTTACATAAAAAATCTAAGTATGTATTTCAGTACATTACCATGTTATCATACCTAAAAAAAACCGGCCAAGTGCGAGTCGGACTCGCGCACGAAGGGTTCCGTAGCATCGTAGAAGATTTAAAAACAAAAAATCACGTTCTTTGTATGGGGCCCCCCTTTAATTATTATTATTTTTTAATGTTACCTATTTGTTGTTATAGCGGCAAAATAAATATACACTCTGTGAAAATTTCAGCTGCCTACCTATTACAGTTCCTGAGATACAGCCCTGTGACAGACGGACAGACGGACGGACGGACGGACGGACGGACGGACGGACGGACGGACAGCGGAGGCTTAGTAATAGGGTTCCGTTTTCACCCTTTGGGTACGGAACCCTAAAAACGAAGCATTGGTTATAGCTGGGGAGATGAAATCCAAGTTTTCATCATAACAATGTATTTATTTATTTAATTCGATCACTTTTTTCTGAACCCAAATTTAAGGGACACTCTCCTTCTGTCTTAGTTCGGATAAAAAAAATAAGATAATGGGTTAATTATATCGCATTACTGAATTTTCATACATTAACAACGAGAAAAAATCACAATAGAGATATTTGTAGAGTGATTTTTTTAAGTGTTCCATCATGGCCCAATCCAAAACTATAAAAAAGGGAAAACAACTCGAAGGAGTCATTTAATTTTCGATTTTTTTTAAATATTCTTTTCTAATTGGCAATCGAACTGATTGACTTTGATAAAAGTAATACATCTTGTATTGTTCCTGCATTACCAGTCTGTTGGAACTTTAGAAGAACGAGAGAACGAGAAAAATATTCACGTAGGAACAAATTCTATGAGGTGATGTTTAACGACAAACTAAAGGAGAGTGTTGATTTTTAATAAATTGTTAATATTTTCAAGTATTCATATCTTTTTCAATATTCGAATCGACTCCTTTGAGGTGTTTGTTATCTCTTATGGTTTCGGATTTGGCCATGAAAGCACAAATAAAAAAATCACCCTCTATTGTCCAGTGATGTTTAATTTGAAGGTCAATTTATCGACTTGACTGAAATTGAGATGAATGGTCGCAACTAAACCTAATACCTACTAATCGAAAATAATACTACAAAAGTGAAATTTCGTGCATTCTAAATATGCCAAAGTAACGTTTGAAGTTTGATATTACTACTTTTCGTTTCACTACAAATCCTTCTTAACCTTTATGTAGATTTTTACTACCAGAAGTTTAAATACATAAATTGAAATAACAATAGAGCTCCAATAAAATTAAAAAAGCTTTGGAAAAATAAGGCATCTAACTCATTAATAACACATCCATCAATCAATACATACCATCACGCTCTTGGTCGGAGGGGTAGGCTAAGCTGCGAGGTCAGAGCTTTAGCTTCCTATACTTACTTACCTATCTTTTTATAAATGCTCTACGATTACGGGAACTAGGTACGTACCCGACCTTTACGAACGTCTCAACATAGGTACTTCCAATTCTCGTCTCCATTTCCTATTTCGGTTGGCAGTGAACATTGAACGAAATATGTGTTAACAAAACGCACGTAACATAACTATCATAAAACCCTGCTTCAAATTTATCCAAGCTGTTTCAACAACGATATTTCATAGTTTATCTAACCCACCATTATCTTCCGACAAATTACTCCCTGCATATTCATACAAACATCCACCGTCTCCCTCACACCACCGCACACAAATATGCAACAAAAATAACTCATTAATATACATACATATCCATATCATAAAAGGTGCTCCTGCATGCATACCACTACTGGGTACCTACAACTAGTTACGGTCGTAGACAACATTATGCATTCCAATAGTGAAAATTATGACCCGTCTTTTTAACATAAATTTAAATTTTATTTGCTTAAAGGATACGCTCTCGACTTAAAAGACGTCGATTCAGCAAAGGAAATGAACTAACAGTTGAAAAATAAGAGGTAGCCCTGAGAAACCAAGAAGATAACCGTTCGGGTTAGACTGTACACAGCATTATCAACAAATTGTAACGAGAATAATAATTCCCAGACTTAGTACTGTGTAGCTTGCTTCTAACGTTGCAGGGCCGTTGAACTGTGCCTCCCCTCTCCTCACCCCCGCGCTCCCTCCTCCGTGCTACCCGCCCGCGACCCGCACACCCCTGGACCAACATTGGAGGCCTGCGCCCGCACGAAGCTTCGTAAGAAAATCTCTCTTGTAGTTAACATTGAGACCTTGTCATGATACAAATAAAGGTGAGTTTTAAATACAATTTAACCAAAGTTCTTACTCTTTAAGTCAGTTCTCTAGAGTAACTTAAATAAGGTTCTTATTTTGCCGGTAGAGGAAGTAAATTTCTACTCTATACGGACGCCGTTAACGACTAAGATGAGAAACATATTTTTGAAGTGAGGACCTGCTGCTGTTGAACAACAAAGAAATGTCAGAACCGATATTACTTGGGCAATATTTATGTATGAGAGAAAACTTAATACTCATGCATGCGTCATTTTAATGTACAAACAAATGATATATGACGCAAAGCAGAAATTGTTTTAAAATTGCTTTTTGTTCGTAAGGTTTGTGTGGGGGCAAGAAATTAAATGTGAGGATTAATTTTGATATAATGAATGAAGAATGTTTTATAGCCGCCATCTCAAATTTACACATATGTAAAGACTACTTTGTAGATCTGAAGTCCTAACAGGTTTCGGTATGCAATATAAATGCTTGAAATATTAAAAATGTCATGCATGTAATGACCATGGAGGTGAAGAATTTCTTCACCTCCATGGTAATGACGCGTCAGCTGCCGTCATGTTGTCCAGACTCTCCGTATATTCTTTTTATAGAATGCCCAACATTTATTATCCTGTGCAATGTTTTCATTCAACATTTTTCGAAATCTTGAATAATTTCCTAGAAATTAATTGATAAGAAAATCTAAATTAATAACGAACCTGCGCGAGAATGGGTTGAGAAATGCGACCTGTAGAGGATAACGGCCTGACATGCAAAATAATTTTTGCCCAAGTTGAAACGGGGAACTGCGCTCGCGCTTGGCTCGGTCAACTATGGTCCAAGCGGCAATTAAAATATATCCATCCAGTTAAGGCGCTAGGACTAGCCAACTACTCGCGCCATACAAATGCAATTTTTAACAAATGTAATAATATGTAGTGAAACGCTTCAGCAAATCCAAATAGAACTCCAGACTGATAATGGATTGTTAATATTTTTTGATTCCATCATTTATTTAAATAATAATAAAAATAAAAAAGTTGATTTTTCTCATTAGAAATCTGAAAGTAATTTCTAGATATAAGCAAAAACAGCATATATATAATAAACAAAAACATAAACAAAATGCATATGCATAAACAAAAAATTCAATTAGCTTTTAGATTTCTACATTTAGTCAAAAAAGTTCGGAAATGGACACCGTTTCCGCAATGTATTTTGTATAGAAAAAGGAAACATACATTAACGAAAATAGGTTGATTCCTAGACAAGGAATGATATATTGTAAGAATGACACTTATAATCGTCAGACTTATTTAGTTAACTTGGGGTGCCTCGTCTAACTTTGCGATTTGGCTAGTACCAGGGCCTTAAATGTAGAAGATTCTGGCATGTCACCACGTAGTGTGTTGGGCTTATAGCACAGTGGGTATGTTAATAGCCATCCATATCCAATTACATAAAAAATACCAAGAAGTTGGTGAAGTCCTTCGAAAAGGCCAGGGCCTACGGGAATAATATTTGTAGAAGAAACGAAGTAAGCATGATCGTAATGGCGCTCTATCATCTCTGCCTACATATCCGGGAAAGCACCATGATGGTACGTATATTTGTAAACATATTTTATTTATTAGCAGGCAGAATACATGAACATAAAGCCACGTTGTTTCTCGATCCCACTGAAGAAGCTCTTTGAATATTTAAAGCTTTAATTTTCACCAAGAAAGAGAAAAGGAATTCCATTTCCCTCGATACCTGGGAATCTTTCGTCTTTATATTAATTCCTTTTACAGATTTTATGAAATTCGATAGAGATATTTACATCGCTTCTTCAAGAACCTAAACTTCATGCAGATAAATTATAAAAACACGCATTTAATCAACAAGAATTATGAGTATTGTTTTAAATTTTAGGAGTATTGTTGAGAACCCGCTGCATAAGCGAAAAGGTGTCAGTTCAGTTGGGTTTTTGTAGTTGCCCACGACATGGGTACACCTGGACAATTTAAAAGGGAAAAAACATTCGGACTATAACATTCGGTGGTGTAGGCAACATGTAATTTAAATGAACAATAAATTATATATAATTATTGAATACTAGCTGCGGTACCCGGCTCCGCTCGGGTCCAAGTCGTTTTGGACTGATGTTGAGCTGAATTAAGTCCTAGATAAAATGTAGCCTAAAGGGCTGGTCGAAAAGGCTGGTCAATAACGATTTTTTTTCTGCGACTTTTAAATCATAGCGGTTGGAGCCGATATGGCTTAATTAAATAAGAAATATTCTAACATTCCCACTTATAATACATAGGGCTCGCTTAAGTTTTCGGAACTGGCCACTTCGCTAAACAATATCGAAAAAGTAATTAAGTAATTTGGAATTATAACTCATAGTGCACGAAATGGCAAACAATCAAAATCATCGTCAACTTAAACACGTCACTTCACATGGACAATATGGAAGGAACTCTATGCGGTTCACTAAAAGTGACGTGTTTGAACATTCTTTAACTCATCCCTCTCTTCTGAACAACTAATTTCGAAAATGGTTCTTTTTAGTGATGGAAATGTAATCAATGTTAACTAAGGGCCGAGTGCACGAAAGGACAAAAAATCAAAATCAACGTCAGCGTCTGATCAAACACGTCACTTTGTGTGGACGGTATGGAAGGAACTCTATGCGGATCACTAAAAGTGACGTGTTTGAACATTGATTAACTCGGCCGTCTCTTCGTGCAACCGGGGCTAAGCCGACAGCATCACAATCAACGTCAGCGTAATATAGCAAATGTAGCACAGATTATTAAAATTATGACTTGCAAAGACACATTGAACCATCGTAACAATCGTAACCATCTATTGAACTGCTAATTGAAAAGAAAACTGCTTATTTGTCACGACAGATCTGTCAAAGCTGTGAGATACCATACAAAATCAAACAAAATAGGTTTAAAAAAATATTTACTCAATCTGTGTAATTGAAATGACAAAATTTTCTCCATGCTATTCCGAAAATAAATTGTTCGTAATTATGCTAATCAAAAGATTTCTTAGGAAAGAAAGTATCACAAAAACATAACCTATAATATTTCGTTTCATACTTTGTGCTAGTCGATGACATTTAAATTTGTTTGAAGACAAACAAAAACTCTTCTTTTCCTCTTAACCTTATTCTAACTGCATCATGGAGCTAAAAACTCGTAAATATTATTTTTACTTTTTTAATTACTCATGAGCGACTCATGCGACATCTATAATTACCTTTGAGTTTTCTTCCCCATTTAGTAATTGTTTCGAAGCCAATAGGGGGCAGCCAGCCAAAACGTAAGATAAATTTACATTGTTTTTATTACGTATGCCATGGAGGTGAAGAAATAATTGGCACAGATTAATCTTTTATGAGTTGTTCATAATACTTCTCCAGTGAATTATTGCGCAAAATTTTCCTTGCAAAAATAACTAGGCATGATAAATATGTAACTGTCGTATTAAGAGTGGGCGGTCTAACTTTATTACGCGGGTTATTGCCGGACTAAACCATTTTTTGTATGGTTAGTCCTGTGCTAGCCCATATTAAGTTCACTGTGAATACAGCTGTCAGAGTTTTATTAGTTATCGCCTTAGATGAAAAAGGAAGGTTATCGCTTGCAAAAGATTGTTTTTAAAGTTTATCTAGGTTCCCATTGCGATTTTCGCCTTAAAAGCTTTAACATACAATTAAAATGTGTCCAGAATGTACGAACATTTCTACCACGACAGGTGAAGTCTTCGTGACTTACCCTAAAAGAAGTGTCAAAGTTTTCAAAGACATTAGAAAATAAAACAGAATCAATTTGAAAATTTGTATTTACTCCATCCATGTATAATTGCTCAATTTGCTCCATATGATTTCGAAAGAGTTTCAAAATCTTAATTCTTCATTCGAAGTCAATTGGTAGATCCCGTGATTTTGGGAACCGTTACATTACTTAGATTTTCTTGATCCAACACTTTTAGTTCGATGTTCTCACTGATGTATTAAGTTTTCCGACCCTGCTGTTCCTGAAATGAGAGAGGATACAATATAAATTATTTCAATATTCGATTTTCAAATTACACAGGAAGATGGTATCGATGCATCACGTTGAATGCATTATCACTATCATAGA
The DNA here is from genome assembly GCA_946894095.1 of Incurvaria masculella. Classification (NCBI taxonomy): domain Eukaryota; kingdom Metazoa; phylum Arthropoda; class Insecta; order Lepidoptera; family Incurvariidae; genus Incurvaria; species Incurvaria masculella. The sequence goes on from OX335647.2 coordinate 12,935,996, forward strand.
TCAGGACAAGTCTCAACATTTTGCATTTTTCAAGGGTCTTAATTTTTTCCTTTTGACAGCATTTTTTTTTCCGAATTTAAAATGTTTTTGGGAATCAGAAAATAATTAACATCTCAGATAGCATCATACATATACATATTAAACCAATGGCCTATCAAATGAACTTAATAAAACTAACATTGATTTCCAAATTTTAATGTGATTTTAGGACTCTAGAAATTCGTAGAAAATCTTTAGTTACATTATTAAGATATCATGACTAAATCGATATCAATAATATCGATATCAGTTCCAAATAGACTAGGGCACATCATGGTAAGTCGAAACATAACCTCAAATTATGGATTCAATTTTAACCGCGTTGAAATGGATATTGCTAGAAGATACGAAGGTTAAATGCGATATATTCGAATGACAAAACCACTATCTTCCTATGCAAGGTGTAACCTAAGCTGAATAACAGGTGAATCAGCGATATCATTCGATATTCTACTTACACATAAAAATATATATCTCCACGAAGCTCTTTTAAAAATCCGCTATGCATTGATTCGTAAGGACCCGGTCAACGCGCACGACTAATGGCACCAGTACGTTGGCCCTAAAATATTCGTTTTAGGGCCAATGCGACTCAGTCGTCTGCGGACCACAGCAGAGTGATGTTGAGAGTCGTGAAAATGCCTAGTTGCGTAGTAAAAGAGTGCATAAAATACGATACGTAAGTTATAAAGACACATGGAATAACGTATCATCGTTAAGTAAATTCAGATAATATTTTTTCATGTTTAACAATTGAATGATTGCATTTTTAGCGATAATTTTATTAACTTCCAAAGTTCATAAGCAGGCAAGTGACGCGCTGCCGCTTGTCGCACGTGTAGCTGAACTGAAGTTTGTTTTCGTTATATCTTGGGAAACATTGGTCGTAGACCCATCATGCGACCACTCAAAGTAAACGTCCCGACTAGATCTACCTGCCTGTCATGTCAAAATTTGTTTTCGTTATATCTTGGGAAACACTGGTTGTAGACCCATCATGCGACCACTCAAAGTAAACGTCCCGACCTGATCTACCTGCCTGTCATGTTAAAATGGTTTTCTTTATATCTTGGGACCCATCATGCGACCACTCAAAGTAAACTCCCGACCAGATCTACCTGTCTGTCATGTCAAAATTTGTTTTCGTTATATCTTGGGAAACACTGGTCGTAGACCCATCAAGCGACCACTCAAAGTAAACGTCCAGTTACAAAATTATATCCCAAGTGTTGCAATTGTGGGGTCCAGACATTTATTAGATACTAGCAGCCCGTCCCGGCTTTGCACGGGCATAATATTAAAAAAATATTATTTTGACACAATATACCAATAATGACAAATAAACCCTTTTTACGCAGAGTTCCTACATTGAAATATTTGAAATAAAAAAAACTTAGATATTATTATCACATGATTATAAGATATTAGAGAAATAATAAATTCAAAGTGCTATACGGAGAACCGCGGCATCCGACGCACTAATTATAGGCACGCTCCCGCGCCGCCCCGGCCGGCCGGTACCGCCGCAAACGCTAAGTCCCGCAATTTTTTAATCTGTAATATCTTCGAAAATTTTCATTTAAATCATATGCCGTAAAGAGCCATATAGATCTATATTAAATCAACAATGTATTTAAGGTATTTCATTGGATAAGGATTAATGCTGTATTGGTTAAAATCGCTTCGAAAATTAGCCATTATTTGTCGTAAAAAGTAGATGACAAAAAAATATTATTGTGGGATATCCATAAGAGATAGACATATACCATAGGGGAGTTATCTGTAGACCTTTTCAATGTGTACAATACTTAGTACATTATTTTGATAAATCTCGTAGGGTTCAGCCTGCGTTTGCAATCTAAGCGGAAAAAAAATAATTATTTACGACATCACATTAGAAACCTCAGAAATAACAGTATTTCTTCACTATTTAATGGATGCTATTATACTTATAAACCTTCCTCTTCAATCACTCTATCTATTAAAAAAAACCGCATCAAAATCCGTTGCGTAGTTTTAAAGATTTAAGCATGCATAGGGATATAGGGACATAGGGATATAGGGACAGAGAAAGCGACTTTGTTTTATACTATGTAGTGATTCTTTGGTCCAGACGCACCTGTCCAGAAGCCTAAGCCCGTTAATTAATAACTACACTTTCGAGCGTTAGCGTTATGAGAGCGTGATGAAACTTAGCCGTTTGGTACAATGTTTTGTGGTTCCGGGGGTTATACGTCCGGTGGGTATATATGTATAACGCTAACGCTCGAAAATTTAGTTATATTAACGGACATAGGCTTCAGTACAATTGTGTGTTTTCGTCCTCCGATTCGAACCACTACACGAACCAAAAAACAATATCATTATAACACTAATAAACGTTCACGAGCATTTTACATTTTTGCAACAATCAAATTGTGTGAGAGCATGGAGGGTCCTCCATGTGAGGGGCGGCGCGGCGGCAGCAGCGGTGCGAATGGCGGGCGAGGCGGGGAGGGGTGGCCGAAAGCTCAATGTCGACGAAACGAGTTTTCTATTTATCCAAAACGGTGCATAATCCGCCAACGTTGCCACGGGACTACGTTTTTCATATATAAAACTTTGAATTGGTTCGTTCGGCATAAAGCTGGTGTGGAATTTTAGTCATTACGTTTTTCGAATAATAAGGTGGCCCTTACCGGCGGGACTAACTACATAGTTCGCGGGCATGGTACAAAACCGTAATATTGCGCTCTGGGACCTTCTTTCCTTTATCGAAAAAGACGGGCTCCGTGATGAGGAGGATACAACATGTCCACAAAGCAGACAATGCGCATAATGTTTGATTTGGTAAGATATACGAAAATTATGTATTATTACAAACCGATTAATAGCTAAAAGTAAATCACGACCGATGTAGTAAAAAACCAAACATAAACCAAATTTATTATAAATGTTCATGGAACAAGCTATGTCTGATGACTAATCTTTTTAAGATGTTTTTTATTTTATCGTTCAATAATCTACCTCCAAAGTTATTGTATAAAAAATTCGAACTTTCGGACCTTATAAAACCAAACACTATTTTAAAAAACAGTAACCCGACTAATAAAAGGCAAGAAATAAGGAACCAATAATATATTTAGTTATTAATTAATGTGCTTATCCTCTTTTTTATTATGAAATCTTTTGTTTTTACCTATTTGTTTTGTGCTGTACGAATGGACTTCGTGTCTGATGAAATAAAGTTATTATTATTATTATTATAAAACAATAATATCAAAAAGCAACTACCTTGTTTTTAACCTTTTAGTAGTCGGATTACAGGTTTTTGAACTTTTTTTTTTGGAAATTGTTTACGAAGTTCGTTGGGTTAGGTTAGGGTCAACCTAACCTAACCCAACCAATATAAGAGAGGCCCTGGCATGGCATCTATTTTCCAAGTGGATTCTTGGTTTAGGTTAGGTTAGTATTAGTTAGTATATTATTATTGATCTTGATCAGTAATCAGATTACCATCGTCATACTTATGTATTTTAAAAAAAAGAATATCCAGAAATATAATGTAAAAAGGCACAGAAATCTATAAACAGCAACCTTCCTAAAGGCGGTGATGGGAGAAGATTTAGAACCCGTATAATTGAGCTTGCACCGTCATTGAATAATATTTTGGCCCGGGCCTTATAGTATACTTGAGAAGTTTACTACTCTATCGTTTTCGCTGCTCAAGATAATCTGCGCATCCATCAGAGCAAAATAATGCTGCGGAATGACGAATAATGCAAACGTCTAAAAACAAACACATTTTCAGAAGAATATTACTAAATGATTTTCTGCTCAAGTAGAGGCAGAAGAAAACAGGGATTTTTTACAGATTTGTACAGAGTACTTACATAATTGTTTTAATATTACAATACTAAAGTTTGATACAAACTTTAACATGCATTTTTTTGTACAGCTCGTGGTCTAGGGATAGAGGATCTGCCTCTCATGCGAGAGGTCTGGGTTTAAAGCCTCGCTCCGGTCATGCACCACTTTCTTTCTCTTTCTGAGTTGGATAAGTCCATTTCGATACAAATGCGAGCTGTTCCATGGTTCGGAACCCATGTAAAACTGTAGGTTCCCTTCCCTTACAGTGGCCCGCCCGCGTTGGATGAAAATATGGTTGAAGAGGCAATGAAAAATTATTCGTGTTTTCTATCTAGATTAATGCAGCTGTGCTCATAAAGGGAAGGTCCTGGCATGGCACCTAATTCCTTCGGAAACATGGTGTACTGGGCTAGTATCATAAAGGTGTGGTATTAGCCATCTATGTCAGGTTGCTAAAAAAGCATGTATAAAATTACCAGTACTTCTTCCACAAAAGTATAAAAGACATCATATTTCTTCATTGTGATTAACGACTGTAATCGCTTATGTAGGAGACCGCAGGCACAGGTTCGAACCCCAGGATATGCACCTCTTTCTTTCCCGACCGACATCTAAGTGTGCATTTTCGTTAAGAATACAGGCCACTCCATGGTCCGGACCCCATTTAATACTGAAGATCTCCGTTTCCAGGGTTAAACCATCGCATTGGATGAAATGTCGACGAAGCGGTCATGAAACATTGTCCGTGTTTTCCATCCATCCAGTTGAATTCAGGATCATAAAGATAAGGTACTGGTAGGTATGGCACGTTATTTCTTTAGAAATGTCGTGTTTGGACTAGTATCGGGTTTATCTGTAATTAGGACAGTAGGTGTGATAATTAGCCATCCATGCACGGTTCTAGAAAAAACCCTTCCTTACTAGGTGGTAGAGTTCATCCCGTCCGGGTTGGTACCATCGCATTTAATGAACGAGGTTCGAAACTGCAATAAAAGTTGTCCAAATGTTTCATATATATGAAATCAATGTAGCCGAGCAAAATAAGGAAGGTCAATGTCCAGTAACATTTATATATTTTTTTTAATGTTGGACTTGTCAGAAAGTATATAAAACTTAATCGACTTACCGCCAGCTTTTGGACCCGTGTAATGGTTTAGGCGAAAGATATCGATTTTTCTCGTATCAAACCACCACTGCGCTATCTTGAGAGTAGGTGGTTAAAATGGAATTCCATTTCTATATGGATACATTATAAACGGAAGGTCCAGTAATGGTACCTAATTATTTCGCGAATGTAGTGTATTGGGCTTATATCATTGCGGTAGTTGTGTAGTAGTAGCCATCCATGTAACACAAAAATGAGTAAAATATATGGATACGGTCTCAGCAAGGATCGCAATTCAGGAGTGCTTTCATTTTTTAATTATTATTTTTTGTTAAGCAAGATATTTTAAAAAATCTGGGAGCGAATCAGCCAAAGATCGCCTAGGTGCTTAACTTTGAGCCCTCTTCTTTAAAATATTATCAATCTGAAGTCGAAAGATCTGTGTAAATGTCCTCAATGGGCAGACCTGATAAGATGGAAGCCGGCTCAAACACAAAATCGTAACGTAGTTTCAATGAACTATTTAATTATATCTTCAGTTGGGGTTTGAAATTTCGTTTAATTTCCGTGACTACTTTGCGTGGAGTGCTCTGGTTAAAATTAAATAACCGATTAAATACGTCACTTTTAGTTAAAGTATTTAAATAATATTTAGTTGACTCTATACTACATCGTAAAAAAGTGACGTGTTTTTTCCGTGATTTTCAAACCAGCTCTAGTGAAGGATCGCTTCAAATTGCTATATTCACATGGTGTTCCACTTAGGTCTGCTAATACCTTACTGTTAGCCATTCCCACACATCGCAGCACGTATTATAGTGACTCATTTTCTGTAAGCGCATCTCGTCTTTGGAATCAGCTTACCCTATAAATTCGGTCCTCTTCCAATATATATATTTAAAAAAAAACGTCTGATGTCCTATTATTTAAATTATATTTAAACTTTATCATAAATATAAGTTCTTGTTTGCTATCTGTTACAAACATTTGGTCCATATAAGTATATATATTTATATCTCTTTATTGATAAAAAATCTTACTTCCTTTGCCCCTTATTGTCTGCTGCCTTGCACCTTTCCTACATCCCAAGGGTAGGTAGGAAGAAAATGCCTTTTGGCATTAGGCCCGCTTTTTGTTAATTGTTTTATAATGGTGTACAATAAATAATTTTATTATTATAGACAGTATATGTTTTATAGGTTTTACATTTACAATTATACAATTATAGGTTTACATTATTTTATACAAAAATCCAAAAAATAAGCCTTCAAAAATATAAACCTAAAACTGGAAAACCTTACAGAGGTCCCACCTGGGACAAATCCTGTAAGGCCGCTCCGAGCTACAGAGACAGAAACCGCCGAGCGATTCTCGTGTTTGAGAGTAGAACCGCTTTCTGCATCTGTACCCGAAGTCTCAGTTGTCACCTAAATTGGCGTTACGGCAAATCGATCGACTGGCGTTTTCAAATGTATGGAGAAATTGAAGAGCGCGCGCAGTGGGCGTTAAGCGAACTAACATTTGCGAGTCCGAGCTTGATTTGACAGCTTACTCAACGTTGCCGTAAATACGTCGACGTTGCCGTTTACGTCCACACCGCGTTTTCATACAAATCGGAAGACCGCGTTTCACTTTGACAGCTTGAAGAAGTAAAACCACAGAATATCTAGTAAAAACTTGTATGGAGTTTGACGTTTTTACGGAACTTCGAAGTTACGTAAACGCCAATTTAAGCGAGAACTGAGACTACCGGCTCTGGAATGTGAGCCCAATATCGTTACCTAATTTATCTAAGTGTTTTGCCAAATTCTTTGGGACAACGCCGTTCGTAGACATAACAATTGCCACGATGGTGGTTTTCCGTGCACGCCACATGGCGGTAACCTCGTGGGCCAGGTCTAAATATTTCATTAGTTTCTCATTTTCGGCCCTGTCGAGGTTTTCCTCATATGGTATTGTTATAACTACGAGGAAGATCTCATTGGACTTGGGATCGACCAATACAATATCGGGATTATTGCACTTAATTGTCTTATCGGTTTGTATTGGTCGATCCTAATAGAGCTTAGTGCCATCCTTTTTCAACACGTCTTCCGGTTTGTATTTATAATATGGCATCACTGAGTCGATGTTACACTTAAATTATTATTATTATTATTAATTCCACACTTCATGTATAAATATGACCAGAAATAAATATATGTAGGGAGTTTTTTTTTTAAAGTATGTACGTACGTAGTAAGTGCACGCATAGGTTTGCAATTACCTGACAGTGGTAGTGAGATATCATGTGTGTGAATATTTATGTATAAAATTATGCTGTAATCATAAGGAATAGTTTTTTTATCACCTAAAATAATTCCGCACCAACTTGGCTTAGCCTTTCTTCTAACAATAGTTCAGAATTTCGAGAAATTACTTTTATAAATAAAAGTAGCTATAAGATAAGATGGTAAGAATTGAGTACATCTAAATCGTGTATTATATATCAATACTCATATATGAATAGAAAAGCACCTACCAATGCATGAAATACATTTCCATTTATACAGACATTTTAGAGCACAGGCAATATCACTCAATAGAGAGGGCTTTAGTACGTATTCGTTTATTAGCATTTTATGTATATATGGTATAGCAAGTTTGTGTATAAATAATGCATGTTGTATTCATGTATATTACCACTAAAATACATTCTTTGATTATAAAAAAATTTAAAGTTATCGAAAGCCGTTATAAGGCATTTAGACATGTTTATCCGAATACCTACAATTGCGATTGGTTTCCTTTGGGTTACGATTGCTTTAAATTCCAATGATTAGTAAACATTTATGCTGTTGAAATAATTAAAAACGATTTATTAATTTCTTTCAAATTTGTATAACTAGGACGACATTATTATTCTAGTCAATAAAAAAAGCCTCGTTAACCTTTTTACGACAGTTCACGTTACATAACACGTTTAAAACGGTAAATAAAATATTTTGCGATTACATGCGACTCAAGAGAAACTGTAAATTAAACTTTTATTCCGTTAGGTCACGACATTTTTGGGCTCGATAAGGCAAATGGCTGAATCTGGGGTCGAGGTTAGAGACCAACCCTCTGATGCTAAATATGTCGGTCTGCCTGCGCCAAGTGGTTGCGTTAGCTAGATTGACTATACAAAATAGAAGTTGGTATATACCTGCTGATGAATATACTGATTGTCTGGATGTATTGATACCTAACAAATAGACAACAATAACCAGTCGGTTTTTAATTAAATACTTAAATTTACCGAAAGTTTTATCTGTAACCTAAATCGCCTATAACTACGAAATGCAACCAACGATTTTTTCAGTTTTGGTATTAACACGCAAGTATGTACTGATACTTTAATATGTAATTATTGTTATAGTAATGTTTCGTTTGTTTTTGTTACGGTAACTGCTTTTTCAGGCGCCTTATATAAGTAACGCAACCACTTCGCGCAGGCAGACCGCCACATTTAGATTCAGTGGGTTGGTCTTTACCCTGTGAACCCATTCAGCCATTAACCTTATCGTTACCAACTTTTTCCGACCTCTTATAATGCTAGTTTGTACATATATTGCTTCTAACCACCAAAGTAAAGTTGATATTTGTATCTACTCGACACAAATTAGCATAAAATAATATGCTAATTTGTGTTCACATAGGTGGGCCCGTAAGCATCAGAAAACTCACCTCCCATACAAACGTAGTTTACTAATCATTTGAAAACCACTGTTTCAATTTACTTGATATTAGGTATCTACTATCAGGCAACAAATATCTGTGTCTGCATGTCTTTGTTTTTTTGGTAAATGTATCCTGGCTCAAATCACAGAGAAAACAAAATTTGTATGAAGACTTTATTTTTGCTTTCATTTGATTCTGTTTGGATTAAAAAAAAAAAAACCACTTGCAGACACAAATATTTTTTCCCTGACGATAGATATTAAATATGAATTCAATTGGAACAGCTGTTTTCAAATGATTAGTAAACTACGTTTGTATGGGGAGCATAGCTTACGGGCCGTTCTTAATACAAAATCTTAATTCAAGAATGTTAGATTATAGAAGTAGATTATAAGAAGTTAAGATTATGTTAAAGACCACTCCTGCCTAGTCGCTGTTCAAACGAAATGTAAGTTCACTCATACAGCTGTAAATCCAATTCACAGTGAGATATACGTACACACGCACACATAAAGATGCGGGAGGCGCGCGGGGGAGCGGGAAGGGGCGGGCTGACTTGCTTGAGGGAAAAATAAAACTTCTCGCAAGTTCGTAATGGGAAAACTTTGAGAACCACTTAATTATGTTAATGTTTGAAACGAAATTCTCAACACGACATTTAAAATTGACGCATTATTTTATATTTTATGATTTCATTTCGTATTTATATGTGTCATATACTTTGTGGGGATTTGGTATTTGACCTAACAGCTGGAAATTTACATAATTTAATTTTATTACTTAATAGGTATATGTTTTGGCGCGCGGCAGACTTCCGAAGACGCCCATGGTCTTTCGAACTTTCTCGGGTGCAGCGAAAACCTGGCCATTTACTAAGGACCCCAGTCTAGTTGAACTGCATAAAACATAGATAAATATTTATAATATCCCGAACGCTTTTGATTAAAAATTAAACACACTAATTCGAAGCATGTAAATTTTATTAAATGGGTATATTATTGCGTTTTTATATTTTTGATCAACTGTTTTGGGCGATAATTTTATAAAACGAATTCTGTTTGGGAGTAATGCGCATTTCATATGAAAGTAATATAAATGAGGCGTACCACAACATTCAATAAGTTCCAGAAAGAGAAGTTATCTTTCAAATGCTGAAATTTTACTATGAAATACTGCCTGTGCATCGAATCCGAAGGTAGAACGTACTGAAACGAAAATAAAGATGATGGTGAACCTAATGCTAAGCAAATAAGTTCGTCATCAGACTCAAATCCAATGACTGAAGGCCTATTCCTGGAAATACGTAATAAAAAATCAGGAATCCTGAGTCTTGAGAATCGCTTTTATAGCAGTTTTCAAAGCGATTTTATTTAAACGGAAAACCATTCGTTGATTAAATCGCTTTAAAAACCGCTATAAAACGGATTTTCTAGGCTCAGGATTATTGATTCCTGATTATGGAATTCCAGGAATAGGTCTTCTAAACCTTTTTTGGTTTTATATTCGGAAGATTTTCAGTTTTATAAGCGTAATTTTCCTAAAATTCATAATTAAGTTTACCTAAAAATAAAACGAGATCTCAATCTGCCAACAAACTGCTAACTAAGCATGGAGTTTTGTGGTATTTTGAAATTGTTCAAAAATGGCATGGTACCTAATTCCTTCGGGAATGCGGTGTTTTGGGTTAATATCATAATATCATGACTGTGGCCATGTTAAGTTACAAAACAAAAATATAATTTGAATGATACTTTATCAGGACATAATTTTAGAAATACGTTTCAAAATAGCGACTCTTTAAGTTTCTATTTCCACACACGCGAACCTGTCACATCGAACTGACAGATACGGGGAAAATAGACAAGCAGCGAAATAATAAAAATATTTTTTTCTCATTTTCATTTTAATGAAAATATTATTTCCTCCCGAGGAGGTACCGAGCTCTACATCAGTCAGTTTGAATGAGTGGGGCGGCGGGCGGGTAGAGGGAGGTGGGGGTGGGGGGCCGGAGGGTGCAGGGTGCCTCCCCGCGGTACCCGCGCGGGATCGATACGTCATTTGAGCTGGTTGCCATGGCGACCGCGAGCTTGGCGGGGCGGGAGGGGGGCGGCGGGGGCGCGTGGGCGGCGGGTGCACGGGACCCGGTAGTGCCCCACATCGCGGGCCCCGCGAAATGGAAAAAGAGATATACAACTGTGTGTGCTGCACCCCCTGTATAGAGATCGGTGGCTCGGCTGGTATGGAGAAGTTCCCGGATCGTCTGGAAGAGTCCATCGGTAGCAACTACTAGACGCCTATATTATTAAAAAATATTCTGAAAAAACCGGCCAAGTGCGAATCGGACTCGCACATGAAGGGTTCCGTACCACCGTACAAGGCTTAACACAAAAAAACAGGTTTTTTGTTTGGGGCCCCCCTTTAATTTTTATTATTTTTTTAATTTACCTATTTGTTTTCAATCTGTGAAAAATTTAGCTGCCTACCTATTACGGTTCATGAGATACAGCCCTGTGACAGACTGGCGGACGGACGGACGGACGGACGGACGGACGGACGGACGGACAGCGGAGACTTGGTAATAGGGCTCCGTTTTCACCCTTTGCGTACGGAACCCTAAAAACTAGCATACATAGGTTCGTCTAATGAACGCTTTGAAAGTCCATGTCTCATCATCGATTCTATTGTAAAAACTGCCAAACTGGTTGTTGCACACCTGGCATTTCCAGTAACTAAACCATTCTTGACGCTGCTCTGAGGAACTTGCGTCTCTTATTCCTCCCCATCCAACCTATATACGGAGTACCCGCTGCAGACAATCAGAGCACCCCCTTATAGTTGCAATGGGCTTTTGAGAACGAACCGTTTCTCAAACTCACATCTCTGCTTCACCGCCAGGATATGGAACTGTCTGCGTCCTCAAACTTATAACCTGAGAGTCTTCAAACGTAATTTAAACTCCTCCTCAGCGATAGAGGTTTCGTGAGGTGAGGTGGATTTTTGTATCTCAGCACAGCTCCGTTTTTTATACGAAAAATAATTAAAGAGCTGATGAATTACAGACAGCAGGAGAAAAACAATCACAGTAAGGCTGACATTTTGCTCTGGTCAGTGAATATGTCAATGGCTCTGGTAAAAATAGCCAACTAAACAGAATAAAAATTGTGTTCCCACAATAATGCAAGGTTACTGCATTTATATCAAATCAGACTTCCCCACACATTAAATGAGGTTGCTTTTTCAAAGCGTTGAAGAATGTTGAAAAAACTTTTTTTACGCAAAATACTCCTATCAAAATTGTATTGAATTTCTTTTTCGTACTGACATCTAGAATAATTTCCCAGATACGGCAAGAGGCCGCGAAAATGGGTGCGTACTTCAAATTGCTATTTTACTAGAAGTGTCCATCGCGCTATTAGGTACGACAATTTTACATTGAACTATTTAATCATATGTTTAAATTAAAATATCCAACGTTGAGTGGTGCATGAAAAAGCTCTCTCCTCGCTTTTGAAGCATCGCGATTTAAACTTTATTGATACCTATGTATATGTGTGTATGTTTGATGTTTAGAAATATGTATCTACATATGTATTTATCCGATTTAACGTTATTTTATACATTACATTTGTGTTGGTGTGTGTGCATGAGTTTCCATTTATTTCCTGAAATTTCCCATAGCTTGGGAAAACTTATTTCCAAGCTAGTCGTGCTTCCATTTGAATTTATCTACAGACTTTAATTATTGGAAAGCTAAATGGTTAAATAGAGGTTAATGTTTTTTAAAAACAAATACGATTACAGCCAATTATAGAAGCCTAATTGTGAAAAATCTAGAATATGAACGGACTGTTTGGTAATAGAAACGGGATTTTATAATGACGAGACAGATGAGTAAATAATAAAGGACTGCAACCAGTAACTCGGAGGGTCCGAAGTTAACCTTCCGCCGGTTAGTGATTCCACCGAGATGTATCTAGACAAATTAACTCCAGGGCGTTCCACACATGCAATCCAATACCGTCCTCTTTCTACTATCGCACAACTATACATCTATTTACTATAGAAATTCCTACAATGAAAACCAACCGCATCTGTAAATCCTGTATGTACTTATATGGTCAGTAAACTATAGAATACTTCGGCAAGGATGCCGACGTATTTACCCGAAAATACAACCAGTGGTTCTTCAAACATGGTGTCCAAACATGGTCGCCAAAACCTTCCGGGCTAACTACTCTGCGTATTGATGACCTCATAGGTATTCCCGTTGTCGACTTGAATTTTAGACGTTATATCTAGAATGAAGCCAAGTTTACCTCAGAAATGCTGGGATTCCTGAACAGGATGTGTCACTATTTCAGGCTGGGCCAAACATTTCTTATCTACTAAGAGACGGATAATGTCATGCGTGGGAAATTGTTCACATTCGTAGGACGGTTCAGCTAAGCACCAGATTACCAGAAGAACGCCAAAGTCCATTCAGGAATGGATGGCGCAAGGGGGGCGCCATCATCTAGGTGCAAGTTCGCTGCAAAGAGAAGGTCTGTCTTTCTCTTTAGCGAAAATAGTGCGGTCAGGCTGCTGCAGTGGTGGAAGTAAGGCAAGGAATCAGAATCGACAACTCCCAGTTGGATGGATGATCTACTTCTCGCCAATTAAGCTCGAAGTTCGCTCTTGCAATGACTCTCTTACTTGATCTGGAGGCTACGTTAATGGCCTATGTAAGCACCGTTACTAGGTCACATCGTATATTCGCGCACCGCGCGCTGGGCCGCGTTATTAGTGGAACAGGTGACCCCGAATTCCGCGTTGAACCAAGGCTGGCTGTTCAATCAGTTAAGGTATCCGTATCCTGATTTGTACTGCCAAACAAAAATATTAGGGAGACCAGTAGGCATATTCTCGGAATTTCGTGCTCAGGTATCAGAAATATTTAATCGGAAAAAGCAGCTTTTACAGCGGTTATCTCGACTAAAAGACCATTCAAATAAAGTGCTACGGAATCTGTCCGTCGAAATCGCGTTGAAAATCGCTATAAGAGCTGTTTTTTCGACAGAAAGATTACTGAGCACGTAATTTGAAGATAGTTAGCAAAGTTTTAAATAAAAAATAATAAATTCCGACGAATGCTCCTTTCTTTGGAAGTCGGTTAAAAAGAGCGTTGGAATTTTTTTAATGCACTGACAAAGACTCGTTTCTAAGGCGGTAATCATCAAATATGTGTTTATTTTCCGTTAGCCACATTTGCAGAATCATCGTAAACATTTAACACCCCCAAAATGTGCTGCTCCTCACGTAAACACAAGGGATGTCAAATGAAAAAAAAAATCCTGCCATCCCTCCGTAATTCCTTTTTTTCCTTCAAAACGCATAAACATTTTATCGCGCTTTTTATTGAAGTTTACTGCTCAATAGAATAAAAGTCGACTTTTATGCGTGTCCTACAAGAGCCCGCTCTTGTTCGGGCTGTTATATTTTGTGCCTATCGTTTCTGAGGCTGCCCAATCGTCAAAATCCTACTAATATTATAAACGCGAAAGTTTGTGAAGATGTTGTTACTCTTTCACGAAAAAACGATCTTTGATGAAACCTTATAGTAATATAGCCTACACATCAGAATAACATATTGGCTATAATATATATGTAAATGTCAAGTAAGTCCTGGAAAAAGGAAAAAATCCTGCCATCTGTGAGGTATCTTGACGCGTGCTGCATGAACCGTTAGCTGCAAGAAAAAAAAGCGCGACAGCATATTATCGACTATTAATGTGAATGAGGAACCCAAAATAGTGAACCATAAATAAATACATATACTTTAAAACAGTGCACACAACATGATTTCTCTTCTCTGCATATAATTAAAACGTTTAGTATCCGTGTCTGATAAAAAAAATTACAAAATAATAACTGGGATACGGAAGGAATAAGTAATAGAACGTAAAAAACTTTTTTTTTTCGGTTTGTCTGTTTATTTGTGCGCGCATCGCATCACGCAAAAGCCACTCATTAGATTCAAAATTTAATTACTGAGAAAAAACGCACATTTTAATAGCATTCAAATGAATTAACGTTCAACTTCTATTAAAAGTACTTCTATTGACATTAAGGTTGAACCTCAATGTCAAAACCATATCGACCACGTGCAGAAGCCTTATTCTGCTAATTGATAACTGCGCGCGTCATGTTTGTGTTTTCTCAAAAAAAAATTTAACAAAAAAAATAACCGACTTCAAAGAAAAAGCACTAAAAAGTAAAAAATAATTTCCATTTTTGTAGTTACCATTTCTGTTATTTTTTGAGTCGGCGTCAGCCGGGCACGCGCCGCGCCAATCAAGAGAACCTAACCTAACCTAACCTAACCTAACCTTGGCTGACACCGACTCAAAAAATAACAGAAATCGTAACTACAAAAATGAAAATAATTTTTTACTTTTTAGTGCTTTTTCTTTGAAGTCGGTTATTTTTTTTGTTAAATTGTTTTTATTTGTTTATTTTTAGTGAATCTGAAGTACACTTACTAATTAGTATACGTCCTTTCCAATAAAAAAAGAATCACCGAAATCGGTTGGCGTTATATTGAGTTATTCGTCCATTTCTCGCGCACATCTTAATACAAATTTAAGACTTTTATGATTTTCTCATGGAAAGCATTGTCAGAACTTAACCAAATTAAAATGGGACCACTTGGGAAGCACTAGCTATCATTCTCTCTGTACACCCGAACTGTATTGAAGCATTATTTAACTGTAGGTGTTGGTCAGAATCTCTTTCAGGAATCTGATTCGTATATGGTTGCTCTCAAACCATTGTACTCTTAATTTTCTGTAGGTGGTAGCATATAAAGTGTAATATTATATAGTTTTTTTTTTTAGCTGTAAGAATAATAATGTATTTTGTATTTTGACTCTTTGTTTACAGGTCACTGTAGTAGTTCATGACAGAAATAATCGTATTAAAACTAAATCGTACTGAGCTTTCACAACTTTTTCATGTTGCCACTGGAGTAGTGCATCGCTTTAGGTCCCTACTTGCGGCGACGCTTGTTTCGGGTCTCCTCTTTCCCTAAAATATGGTTGATAGAGGCGATGGCTGTGCCTGGCGTGATGCTCGTGAACGGGTGCTGTTTGTGGGGACTGGCTTGCTCCAATTGGCAACATTCTAGATGGCGGGCATGGTCTTTACTAATAAACTGATATTTGTCATGAACTGTTGCATATGACATGAATTGCTGATTCTCGTCAATTCATATTAATTTAGCGTGTTTATCTGTGAGTCTAAATACTTTTGTAAATTTAGACTAAGTGGACGTTGAAAAAAAAAAACCAGCGGAGTTTCTTTCCAGTTCTTCTTCGCTGGGATTTCCCCGAACTGGCTAATGATAAAATATGACAAATCCGAGTGCAGTGTACTGTCTATGGATGATGAATATACAATAAACAATAAACAATAAACATTTAAAAAAATTATCATCAAAATCGGTTCACCCAGGCAAAAGTTATGAGGTAACAAACATAAAAAAAAAACAAAAAAAAAAACATACAGACGAATTGATAACCTCCTCCTTTTTTTGAAGTCGGTTAAAAACCGCATCTTTCGCGCGAAATGGTATTCTACTAGCGCAGTATGCAAAACGCATGCGTTGTGTTTGTGTTTTGTTCGCAAACTCGTAACGCGCGGTCCATGTTCTCGTGGGCCGTGTGTTTTGCCGAAAACTTGCGGTTTTGAGAATTGTAGTTGTCAAATTCGGATCATCGCATCGCCGAACTTCGAATATCACTTTTCTACATTTTGTTGGCAAATCGCTGTCTCTTTCTTTTCGTATGTCTTATTTGAGTGAGAAAATAACTGTCAAATGGTGACAGGTTAATTTACCCTGTAGGCGGCGCGCAAGACAAACCACTGCATAGACAATAACAAAATGCGTGTGTGAATTAGCTGAATACCGATTTTTGGAAACCGCACTCGAAACTTAGCTTGTTATGTTTGACGGAAACATAACTAATACGGAATCGTTTGAAATTGGACAAATAGCAGAATCGGGCTTCTCTGTACAGTTGATCAAACACGAGTATAAGAGGCAAGTTTAGGGAAATAATAAACAACCTTATTAAACTAGTAGCTCTCAGACCTGGCGAGTTGTTTTTTAGAACATGTGTTCCTCTTTAAGGCTGTCGTGAAGTCACAAGAAATCTAAGATTTGAAAATTTTAAGAAATGCATTCTGTGTCCATTGGCCAAGGCACACTTTGCACGGTGAGTGCCATTAAAATAGCGAAATCGTATTCCAGTTTTCTTTTCAAAAACTGGCTCGACTAAAAAAATATATAAAATTATCGAACCTGCTCACAAAATTTGACGAGAATATGTTGAGAAAAACCGACCAAGTGCGAGACGAGACCATTGAAGAGGATCGCTTGTTAGTAAGTTAGGTTTTTTAATGCACAGCGAGACTTCTGCCTACGCCAGTCTCTAAACTAAGAGGTCTGGTGGTCCTAGAATCGCCAATCGCTTAATTTGTTGAATCGCTGTCACAAATTTGTCACATAATAAGTAACTAGGTATACCGTTATCTATTAAAATCTCGTCGTGTTTATGGAAGTTATTATTTGCTTCGTGGAAGATAACTAACGTCAAAAAACTCGTAATACCGAATCACGTGGTCAAGAAACACCCACAAAAGGAACTACGCATAAAATACAATGTTGCATGTCCAATTTTTTCCAAGAAAATAGCAGTGTCCTATGTAAATAAAAATAAATTTGCATGTTTCGGCCATTGAGAGATAGAGACAGTAATTGCCTGTCAGTTATCGGGACAATACACCAAATTAATTTCGAAATTCGCATATGAAAATATTCAAAGTGTTTCATTCAAAAATAAACTTTATTTCGTTGCATAAACTCACATTTACTTTTGACAATAATGGTAAAGTGGCGTCTGCTCCGATCTGTCTGCAGTTCAGTTTAATTTCAACGTGTTGCAGGTTTCTGTACAAAATATTTTGAGCCGTATCGATACGATATCAAATAAATTGATCCAATTAAAATGAATTCGGGCGTCAGTACATGGCATAAATAATTTACTTACATTTCATTATAATCACAGGCATTCGTAAATTATATTTTACTAGCGGACCGGTAGCAGACATTTTCCTGTCACTGACCTCGATAAAAGCCCCATCTACTGGGTCCAACTTAAGCTAAGTACTATCCATGGTTACTAACCATTGGTTAGGCCATAATGTCTTCGCATAATCTATGGCTATGTGGTTTTATGTAATGTGCTTGACCCTAGTCCTGTCCTTGTTCCCCGCATACACATGTCCCTATCTCTCTTTCACCTGATGGAATGAAGATTGACAGCGTCTGTTGAAAAGGCTGAAAGGCCCAGGTTTCAGTGCAATTTTAGATACCGCGATGCATGGACACGCCATGTCATCGTGTTAGCACCGGTTCCCGCCAAAACTATCTTGCTGCCGCCGGGTCCTTAGGTACCCAGGAGTACCTCGCCAGTACCGCGTGTGCTCGAAACCTACGAACAATCCAAAGGACTTTCTGTGCTCTTCATCGTCGAGGACGCAGCGTTCCTGATCTGCATCCTGTGGGAGTAGCGTGATGGCCACCCGCATACGTCAGGAAGTCTTCATCGTGGTGAGTCGTCCCACCTTCTTTTATTATAACCCCTAGAAGATTGTGCATTACATGGGACCACATGCCATTTATTTTTGCGAACCTATATAGACCTACCTTTTACAAAACCTTTACAAAAACCCAGCGACCTACCCGCGCCACCAATCCAGCTGACCCAATACGTTTAAAATCAGTCAACTCGTTTATAGGACGAGAATAATTACCTATACATAAACACCAGAATTGTATTTAAAAGATAATACTTCACTGTTTTTTTTATTTAATAGATCGATATACAGAATCATACACTTTACATTACTATTATAACGTTAAAATCGTGCACATTCTACGAAATGTCAATATGAATCCCTAAATCTATTGAGACCATATTCATGCTTAAATGCATTTTTTTTTTCGGTGACAGCAGAACCTTTGTTTGAAAATATTAATAATACAAAATAACGATTTAAAATATACATGAAAAAGAAAATGATCTTTTAGTTAAAATAAAAAAGATGGACGTATTGAAAGTTTCTTAACCTAGTTTCTTAACATTGTAGCAAATTTATGAACTTAAAAACATCACTTAAAATGTTAACCATCAATATCAGAATTATTAACTCAAATTTCAACTCTTTAGAATGTTTTCTATCTATGACAAACGTTAATTATGACATCATATGCCTAACTGAATGCTGTCTAAATGCAGACTATGTACCTAAAGAACTTCCTGGTTTCAATTCACACTCATCAAGCAAACATCACAACCAAAATGACGGAATAGTCGTTTTTATTCGGGATAATTTGAATTTTCCTATTCAGGAAGCAACTAGGATTGAAGATTGCAGCTGTCTCATAATAAAACAGCATAATGAAACACTTATTCTAGCTATATACCGTTCTCCATCATTTAATAACCCTACCAAATTTATAAATAGCTTAGATATGTTTTTATTTAAACATAGTCATTACAAAAATATTATTGTCACAGGGGACATAAATTTAGATATAATTCGGACTGAACTCACTGAGGCCACTCAAGATTATTTATGTTCCCTTCAAACACACAAATTAATCTCAGCTATTAACAAGCCTACTAGAGAAAAAGCTTGTTTAGATCATTTCATGATAAAGACTAAGCATAGTGTAAGAGCTGCAGTATGCCAAACTAAACTTACCGATCACTCTCCCATAACATTAAAAATTGATTTCAATAAACAAACGGTTAGTGAAAACTACAAAGCACGACATACTGTTATCAACTACAAAGATCTCTTACAAAACATAAAACATCATGACTGGAGCAATCTTTACCTGATCTCAGACGTTAATCAAGCTTTCGAAACATTTATCAAAACGCTACAAACAATTATTCATGACCACAGTACAGTAAAAAAAGCATGATAAGTTTAGCGGTATAAAACCGTGGGTTCACTCTGGCCTAGTTAAGTGTATTAGAAAACGGGACTATTTACATCGCCAAGTTTCCAAACAAGTTGACAATTTTGGTCTTCGTGATTACTACAAGAGATATAGGAACATCTGCAAAGAAGCAATTAGAAATTCAAAACTTCAATATTACAAAAACTAATCCAAGAAAACCTTACTGATGCAAAAAAATGTTGGCGTGCAATAAGGGACTACACAAATGCTAAATCATCAGCAAATACATCTAGTAAGTTGATCGATGAATCTTCTGAAACCTCTCATACCATAGTTAACAAAGCGAATGCCTATTTTGTAAAAGCAGGTCAGGATTTAGCTAATAAAATGCAAAAAAAACTTAGCCAACCACAGACCTTAGATAATACTTTACGTTCGAACCCCAATATGCCTTCATTATTTGTCTACCCAACTACACATCAGGAAATATCCATCATAATTAATGAATTAAAACCAAACAGTGCTCCAGGGCACGACGAGATTAGTTCTAAGTTTTTGAAAACTGTAAAAGACTTTATTATTGAACCCTTGGCTTATCTATGCAATTTAAGTACATCATCAGCTACATTCCCACTATCACTCAAAGAATCCATAGTCATACCTTTGTTCAAAGCTGGAGTACCCAGCGAAATAAGTAATTACAGACCGATTTCACTACTCAGCGTAATTTAAAAAGTTTTGGAAAAAATTATGAAAATAGATTAATTACTTTTTTTGAGGCTCATAATATTTTATGTAAAAATCAGTTTGGTTTTTGTCAGGGCAGAAGTACTGAAGACGCTATACTAAATCTAAGTGAATTTGTCAGTCTTAATCTTGATAAGGGACAAAAATGTCGGCATCTTCCTTGATCTTGCAAAGACTTTTGATACTGTCAACATAAGCATACTACTTAAAAAATTACAGAATATTGGAGTGAGAGGACTAGCTTAGGATTGGTTAAGTGACTATCTCAATGGGCGTACGCAACGAGTCAAGCTTAATAACGTTATATCGGAACCCTTACCCGTTACGATCGGTGTGCCACAAGGCAGTGTTCTTGGTTGATTACTCTTTCTTTGTCTACATTAATACCTTATGCAATCTAAGCCTAGTGAAAGGAAGAGTAATAACTTTTGCAGATGATACGGTCTCTTTGTTCTCAGGTAACACTTGGGATGAGGCAAAACAGCATGCTCAAATGGGTTTTAACAGAGCAGCGCATTGGCTTTACTCTAATTTGCTTACCCTAAACAAAAACAAAACCAAATTTGTAGCTTTCTCCATCTCCAAAAGAACAGAGCCTGCTGAAAATTTGCGTATCAAGGTGCACGAAGAAAACTGCAACTTTGCTGACGACCAATTATTACCTGCAAATTGTATCTGCCGAGAGCTAGAGCAGGTACGAGAAATCTCTTTTCTGGGGGTAATAGTATACGAAAATTTTAACTGGAAAGCTCAAATCAACAAACTTGCTGGTCGTATACGCAAATTGATTCATTTCTTCGTTGAGGTGAGAGATATTGCAGATGATACTTTAATGCGATCTATTTACTATGCACTCTGTCAGTCTCTATTACTGTACGGAATATTGGGTTGGGGTGGAGCAGCAAAGACCATTTTAAATACAGTTGCCAAGGCACAAAAATCGGTATTGAGGGTAATAAACCGGAAACCATTCTAATACCCGTCAGATACTTTGTTTAAAGAGTATCATGTGCTGGACGTTAGACAATGTTATATGCAAAAACTGCTGCTTCACTATCACCTATGTAAAGATGATTTCATGAAACCATTCACCCACTGCACACGACAAGTTACCAGAAATAACTTAGCATCTTTAGTTCTCAAAATTTAGGCCCTAACCTTTATAATAAAATGTCTTCAATATTTAAAGATAAAACTCATAAACAGATAAAATCTGAAACAAGAAAATATTTAATCCAGCTAGGAAGAGAAGCTTCAGAAAAACTTTTAACTTATTTTTATTAACAAACATTTATGTATACCACTCACACACCATATCACACCACAAATAACCCATATCACACCACAAATACACCATATATATCGCTTTACTGATCTTACTTTTTGATATATTTTTTTAATAAGACTTCGGTTTTAGATTACTGTTCCTGTATTATTCTTTAATTTAATTTTAGCTTAGTATAGTACATATCATACTGCAACTTGTTCTTTTTTTTGTTTGTATAGTATCTATTAACCCTTTTTCTTTGGGCACTTATTTATTGATTACTACGAACATGATTTAAGCCAAGCGAAAAAAAAAACCCGCATGCTTCAACACGGGACTCCTAGCGAAGCATTCGGGACACAACCTTTGCGAATGTAGTCAGGCTGATGCTGGACTACGACTCGCTCCACGGGTATAACATTTTCTGCAGATATTATAGATGTATAAGAAATGATAATGTATTGTACCTTTATTTGCAAATAAACTTACTTACTAGTGATCGGACAAGAAGCAGTATTACAATATGGGTACCACATTATAAGTAGATACCTTCACAAGTCCTTAAATAGGGGCCCCACATTTAAGAAGATGTTAAGACATAAGTTTTAAGTTGTACTCATCAAATTCTAAGCGAGTGTACAGGTATATTACAGCAAAGAATAATCAAGCGATCAACAACCGATATTGCTGTCACAAATCGAAGTAGTAACCGCAACCCAAATTGCTTTAGTGATGCGTAATTTAGATTGTCTCGTAACTCTGGAACATTCAGGCCTAAACCATTGTGTTGTACTCAAATGAAAGATATAATAAAGATCGTAATTCTTATAGTGCGTGTGCAATTTTTTTTTCTCTATTCTAAGACCATTGTGCTGGCATACCGTCAAAGACCGTGTGTGCTCACATATTTGTTGGATGGCTTACACCACACAACTGCCGTTGTGATATTAGCCCGATACACCACATTCCCTAAAGATATAGGTTCCATGCCAGGACCTTACCTTTAAGAATACTAGAAGAGTACACTGAACTAGATTGAAATACGGAAAGTTTTTGCTTGATACTATTACATGCAGTATTTAAATGTTGTATCTCTATCTCCCGAAATAGGATTTCCTGTGCATAGGAGTGAGAATATATAGGTCACACACTTATAACATATTGTAGTTTTTTTTAATATATTTATTGAAATACAATATTTATAGAAGCCTATTGAAATGAAAAATAGTCATATTGTAGTGTACAAAAAATTAACCAATAAAAAATTTCACAAATCGTTAAGTATTTTAAATACTAACAGCCGTATTCAGAGCGTGCGGACTAAACCGGATTTTGTATGGTTAGTTTGGTGCTAATCTCGTACTAAGTTTTGACAGATTATCTCTGAATACGATTGTAAAGTTACAGAGATGCTAATCTGCAGGTCTATTCCTGGCATTCAGTAATCAGGAATCAGGAATCGTGAGTCTAGATAACCGCTTTTATATCGATTTTCAAAGCGAGTTTTTCGACGGAAAACCTTGATTAATTAAAAAAAGAGAGGCGCTACAAAAGCAGTTTTCCAAACTCAGGATTTCTGATTCCTGATTACTGAATGCCAGGAATGGACCTGCAGAGCGTATATGATATGTGTGTGTGGGTTTGATGTTATTTTTCGGGAATAATTTCCAGAAGTAAGGCAGTGACTGCTGTGGCACACTGTATAGAGGTGATTAAAACAAAAAGAAAAAATTGACGTGTCCGAGTGTGTAATCATCTAATGGAGGTAATAAGGAAATTGAAGCTCGTAATATTTATCGGGAAACTGCAGAAATTTAAAATACTCATTATTTGAAACAAATAACCTTTTTAGGGTTCCGTACCCGAAGGGTGAAAACGGAATATGTATACCAGATGATGTATTTATTTTGCCGCTATAACAACAAATAAGTAACATAAAAAAATCATACAAAATAAAGGGGGACCCCATAGAAAAAACGTGATTCGTTTTTTGGTGTTAAATCTTGTAAACGGTGTTACGGAACCCTTCGTGTGCGAGTCCGACTCGCGCTTGGCCGGTTTTTATGCTACCTGATATGGTAGATACCACACAACTAACGTTATGATATAAGCCCAATACACCGCATTCCCGAAGGAATAAGGTGGCATTCCAGAACCTTTCCTTTATGCGCACGCCTACATTGAAATTGATTGAAAACAGAGACAACTTTTCACTGCCACTTCGACCATCCTATCACCCAATGCGATGGTACCAACCCGGGCGGGCGACAAAACCACCTAGAACGGGAAGGAGGCCTATGAAATGCACTTATACAATTCAGAAAGAGAAAGAAAGTGGTGCATGAACAGGGCGAGAATTTTGTAAACCAGGCAAGTCCCCGCGCCACTAGGCTACGAGCCGTTCAATCACATCATAAATCGAAATCCCGATGTTTTTTTCGGTCCCCATATATTTTGCTGTAGTCCCTTAACCAATTTATATTATACTAGCAGCCCGTCCCGGCTTTGCACGGGCATAATATAATTGAAAAAATATTATTTTGACACAATGATACACAAATAAACCCTTTTTACGCCGAGCGGAGTTTTTTCTAATTTTTAAACGTCCGGATCGAATAATATATATATATAATATATTATATTATTATATATATAATATAAATAATATATATACATATAATATATATATATAAGTCTTAAATAATAATTTAAATAATAATAATTAATTTTGATAAGCATTAATACCTAGGTACAAATAAAGAGCCTTTTCTAGCGGCGGTATTAAAATTTTTATTTTAAAATAAATGCACACTTATTGTGACATAACTATAATAGTTAGATGTATGCTAGGACGCAACATTTTTAGTAGATAATGATGTGTTACATAAAATTGTAGTATAGGATATATAAAAGTTGTAGTTCTATCGTGAATAGTTTTCGCAGCGCTCGCGATGTAAGAAACATTCTTAGTAATTTTTTCCACCTTGGGTTACGTTATCGGAGTTTTGGTAAGGATCCCTAATTTTTTTTTAATAAAATATAGCCTATACAGTCTATACTCGAATAGACTGTAGCTTTCCAACGGTGAAATAATTTTTCAAATCCGTTCAGTAGTTTCGGAGCCTATTCAGTTCAAATACACAAACAATCAAACATTTCCTCTTTATATAATGGTATAGATATAATTATATCATTCGTGAAGTAAACCAAGACGATGACCTCTGCACTGATCCTCCAGCCAAAGCCTAGATTACGAAGCGACCGTATATTTTGAAAGTTAGCTCATGTCGGGGTACTGAGAGTTAGCAGAAGTTGCCGCTCCGAAACTCGGGTTAAACATCCCCGGATCGCTTAATTAATATAAACTTTGTTGAGTTATTTACGATTCTTAGAAATATGGGCTGGATTTTACGCGGATGGAACTGAGTCATCTCCAAGTTCAGCCATTAGCAAATTAATGTGCTATCGATTCGTTAACAACATTAACTAAGAGAAAATTATCTGCTAGAAGTAATAGTTTACGATAGTTTAATTAACATTGAGTTATAATTAATTAATAAATAGTTAACAAATACAGTTTGTATTATTTGATTACATTAAAAGGAGCGTTCAGTTACATATTTTTTACAAAAAAAAAAAAAATATAAAATTTATTGAAATTTATTTTGACACCTTCTATATCATAAAACACAATGTCTATGGCGACATTGGAGTCGAAATTAGGTATTAATTTGTTTATTTTATGCAAACATCCCAAAGTAAAAAGATTTGAGGCTTAATAATATGAATAACCTGTTATGCCAAACCACATTTTCTATTTATCTGGGGACCATGGCATGTGTGTTGGGTTTTTAAAATGCCTAGTTTTCCTGCTTTTCAAGTGAGTTTGAAATGGGGCCCTCATATTTTTGAAATTTCGCAGAGGGTCTAAGATACCCATTAGTGTGCATTGCATTTGAAAGTAACTCTATTTATAAATGTCTTTAAATTTTAATGTAAATCTCGTAATTTTGCATGCAACTATTAATTTAATGTTCACAGTTAAATATGACATGCACTAGTGTAAAGGAGCTAGTTAAGAGAAATTGTTATTACGATTGTAGGAACTTTCCAGGGATCGTTTTTTATTACTTCGTAGTGCTTATGTACGACGTGTACGGATGTTTACTCTGAAACCGGTACACCGCAAATAGAATGAGGTCTCATTCCGTCATATTGAAGTCAACCATAGAGTAAAAGTGACTTAGGAATTATTTCTCCTCCCAGAGTGGTCAGTCCGAGTTCTCACCTGAATTGGCGTTTACGTAACTACAAAGTTACGTAAAAACGTCAAACTCCATGCAAGGTTTTACTAGATATTGTGTGGTTTTCTTCTGTCAAAGTTAAACTCGCACTTCCGATTTGTATGAAAACGCGAAGTCGGCAAAAACGGCGACGGCGACGGTGAGTAAGCTGTCAAATCAATCTTGGACTTTTAAATGTTAGTTCGCTTAACGCCCACTGCGCGCGCATTTCAATTTCTCCATACATTTGTAAACGCCAGTCTATCGGTTTGGCGTAAACGCCGATTTAGGTGACAACTGGTACTAGGGGCTCAATGTTCATGTTTGATCGTTTACGTCCGTACAGTGTGGAAGAGTCGGAGACGCAAGAAGCCCCGCGGGTTAGGGTAGGCAAGGGGAGAGGACAGGGAGGGAAGCTCGTAGCGTAACTTGTCCAATACTTGGAGCCGCATCTTAATTAATCCAGCCCGGTGACACACTGCCTGGATTATCTAGCGTCTAACTTCCTTAACCTAGATTTGGGTCCATTAGCTGGAGAGTTGCTGCGCGAATGTGTATTGTTTTGACTTAAAATAGAAAGACTATTACTATCTCAGCTGTCATCGGTTTAATTGAAAATATCTGGGTTTTTGCTCTTAAGTCTTAACAATTATTTTGCGTTGAAATCTCTGGGAAATGTTTGTAACGTCTCTGCTCTCTGAACTGTCTCAGAAGATAAAACGTAGTTACAAGGGTATCCCTTGCATGGAAAAAATGTGCATATAATCGTATGGGATGTCCAAACATAGCCAACGCGCGCGAATATACTTTTGAAATGCATTCGTCAATTCAGTTCCCACCCACACAAATCACGGGACTCTCAGCCACGGTAGACCAGTGGCGCGACGCCTTGCGGTTCGATAAGCTTGGTGCAACTCTGCGCTGTTGGGTTCTAGATGGGTGACCGTTTTCAATCATTGAGGCTGACCGTGGTTCGGATTCCACGTAAAACTGTAGGGTTTCCTTTACTAGGTGGTAGGGTTAGTTCCGTCTGGGTCGGTAAACGATAGGCGAAGCGGCAATGAAAATTGTCCGTGTTTTCCATCCAACTCAATGTAGCCAAGCAATGTAAGAAATTTCCTGTCATGACACCTAGTTCCCATGTGGTATTTTAGGCTGATATAATTGCATGCTATTAGCTAACCATATCCGGTTGCATAAAAAAACGTTTTCGACTATGTTTGCGTATGGCATGTAGGCAGCTTTAGAAATTGGAGACAGCCTCTCTCATAGTAGGCGCGCACAGCACATCCTTTGGAAGGTTAGCCGATCTAAGAGAGTCGTTATATAATAACGTAATAATACAATAAATAAACCTAACATTAAATAACTATCTCAAATGACGTGTTTAATCGGTACACATTTTTTTAAATGCTGATATCACTATTCGCGTCATAAAGACAATGGAAATGTAGGCTTTGGGTGATGAAATTAAATAACCTTCTTAGGTCAATGAAAAAGATACATTATTATAAATATCGAAAACGTACTCTATAACGTCGATTTAAATATAACAAAGAAGATGCTATATTGTGCGTTTACACGACGCACAGCACGAGTAAACTCTCTTGTGTAAACAAATAAAATAAACATCGGAATACACGTTCAGACTTTACACAAACAAGAAGATATCGAACCAGGATGAAACTAATGAGACAAAAAGGGAAGAGGCGAGTCAAGTCGGTGGAGGGAAAGAGACGTTCAGTTTTAAAATCGTTGCCACAAAGGTTTGACGTTAAGCAGTCTCTGTTTTATTTCCATGTCAGTCTCAAGGTTTGTCTCCATTGCAACCGTAAAGCAAAACATTTATTTTTGAAAGCGCTTGCTTATTAGTTGATTTTAAAGATGTCTAAAATCTATAAATTTGCTATGAATTTTAAACATTTGTAACTTACTTTGGTTTTAAATCAATATTAAAAACAAAGATAATCATTAAATAGGAACTCTGATACTACACCTATGACTCCGTTTTTTTTTAGTAACTAGTCATAGATGGCTAATTATACAACACCCACAGTTATGAAATTAGTTCAACACACCAAATTTCCGAAAGGAATTATATAAGTGTCATTCCAGGACCTTCAATGTATGAGCACGGCTGCATTGAACTGGATGTAGAAACTGGAAATATTTTCCTTGCCGCTTCAACCATCTTTTCATTCAAAGTGATTGTACCAACCCGGTCGGGCTTAATCCTACCGCCTAATAGGGGAAGGGGACCTACAGTTTTACATTGATTCCGAACCATGAAGCAGCTCGCATTCGTGAAGAAATGCACTTATCCAAATCAGAAATGGAAAGAAAGTGTTGCATCAACGGTGCGGGCATTTGAATCCAAACCTCTGGGATGCAATGCAAGACCTAACAATTAATTAGTGGCGCACATTACATACATGGATCGAAATGACCCACTGAGAATTATGGTCACTTCATAGATGACACTAAATAACTCTCTCACACATTTTGCTAATGGACAGCGAATTTTTTTGCGTTGGTAACGAGTAAATGGAAAAGTCTCTAGACCTTAAAAACTTATATTTATAGCACTTATATTTATGGCGACATGTATCTTACCTTATTCCCTACCTACTAACAAATGTATGCTCCACTAATACTCGTATGTAGATAAAAATGAAGGAGTTGTGGATTCGAGCGCGCCTACTATGGGCCCGGTTGTCTCCATTCAAAAAATACTAATCCAACTTAAATTTACATGCCATATGCAAACATAGTCGCAGACGTATTGAAGGGTTTGTGTGGGTGGGAACTGACTAGACCAGACGAATGCTGTTTTAGAGCATTTTCGCGCGCGGGGACGATGTTTTAATTGTGTGGCATGCGAGGCGCAGCCGGATTCCCATACAATGTTATGGTCATTTTGACCACTTCTCCTTCTTTCCTCTTCCGTGGCTACCACCTTGGTCTTAGTGGCTGTCGTGAAGGCAGCGGAAATCGAAGATTTGAAAATTTTAATAAAGCCATTATTTGTCCATGTGGCCCATGGACAATTGATGCATTTCCACGGCGAAATCGTCTTCCAGGCCCTAAAGGTCTACCCTTAAAAGTTTTCAAATTTTGATCAAAACATTTTAATCACTTGAAATAGCCTTCGTCCGTGTTTTTAATTTGTTTGAATATATCTGTATTTTTCAATAAAAAAATCTAAAATAAAGAGACAAGCTATGTGACATGTATGTATGTATAATCGACCGTGAAGCAAGGGCACATTAATTGAAGAAAGAGCCCAGTAAAAAGGACTACTTTACGAATATACTGCAAGGCTGGATCCGAACCAGCAAAACATACCATTCGCGGGTATTGCGTCCCAATTTCGCCACCGGCTGTATACCTACCCATAATTTGAAATTTCCCAATGTTTTAGCCAATATTTTCCAATTAGAGATACAATACAATACTACATAGAATATATATTTATATATAAACTACAATAAAAGATATATAAAAAAAATACAGAAAACATTTTGACAAAATATTTTAGAGTCCAATATTTCAAAAACCTAGTAGTAAACAGTTATCACCACGGAGGTGAAGAAATTATCTCCATGGTTAAAGTTGGCTGCCTAAAAATTGTAGAGCACCGCTGCTGCTGCCTGCTGCGAACCCTAAGATGATTAGTTTCTCGTGTGCCATAAATATCACCCGCAACTATTTTGTCTTATTCATTCTATAGTTCTCTATAATATAACCAAAAATATACTACCGCCATCTATCGTCGTTAACAGCAACTGTTTAGTCGATGGCATTAGACTACCCAACCACATTTTCTCCCCACAACAGGGGCATAGTTTCAGAAGCTTCGTATAGATGGCGCGATAAACATTAATACCATAAAGTCGTAGTCCCGATTGCACGACGAGACGGCCGAGTTAAATCAATGTTTAAACACGTCTCTTTTAGTGAGCCGCATGGAGTTCCTTCGATACTGTCCATACAAAGTGACGTGTTTGATCGTACATTGACGCTGATTTTGATTTTTTTGTCGTTTCGTGCACACGGTTCGTAGTTTTGTTATTAGCTTTTTATTGCTGAGAATAAACAAAGAAAATGAATAAAACAATAAACAAAGAAAGAAGAATTACAGAGAAGATTTTTATCAGTATTAAGGAGCCTAATCACTTTCGCTGGCTTGATGAATTACCCAAGTAATTGTCCATTTAAAAAAAAAAACTGAGCAGAAGAGAATCCCGAACCTTTGTGATGTACTAAGTACATTATTCCTAACTTAACCCAATCACTTACCAATGTTCCGGAGGATATCCTTTACCAGTGGTGCTTTTATGTGATTTTATGTTACAGCCGACACGGAGAAACACAATGAATAATTACTAAATCGAAAAATAACCACAACGAATTTCAATAATCAAAAAAGTACATGTGTAGATTGATGGTCTAGTTATAATTTAAAAATAAAACTGTTAAGTTTAGTAATTTGTGTTTTAAAATTAGACAAATATTCAACTTTCATAAAAAAAGTTTGAACTCAGAATATGAGCGTCCGATATTTACCGTTAGAGGTTTTAAATTTAGCTAGACCATCAATGAATCTTTCAGAGATTTGAAATGTCAAAATACATAGTAGATATTTTTAAAAACAATAAAATATGGTTTCACTTACGCCCTTATGGAATTGAATGAAATCAGGTGTTATCACGCCCTTAGTTGTGTATTTAAATTGAAATAAATAATTCTTATAAATCTTATAAATTGTGTCCTTGCACCCGGTAGATTCTACACAAATATAACATTCATAGTTAGCTATGCTTTCTTATTGTATAGTTGGAAAGATGGGTACTTCCTTCAAGTAACCTAGTAGTAACTGATTCATGACCACGCTGGAA
Source organism: Incurvaria masculella (assembly GCA_946894095.1). Classification (NCBI taxonomy): domain Eukaryota; kingdom Metazoa; phylum Arthropoda; class Insecta; order Lepidoptera; family Incurvariidae; genus Incurvaria; species Incurvaria masculella. The sequence continues at coordinate 12,966,897 of OX335647.2, forward strand.
TTTTAATAATTTTTCAAATTAAATTTACAGGACGCTTACATCTTTGTAGCTTCCAAAATTTTAATGGGGTGCATAAGGTATACGAATGAAATTTTACTGAGATTGGTTTCCAGAAAGCGCTTCTAACACGTCAAGATTTAGACATAGGAAGCGATGGTTTATTATTTGATGGGATGCCAAACGGATACCAGTACTGACTGATACTTGCTACTAGTATCACTAGTAACCGTTGCGCGCATGTGGCATGACGTGAGAAGTGACTAAACAAATGACTACCCTCGATTTTGCTTATAAAAAAACTGGGCAAGTGCGAGTCGGACCCGCACACGAAGTGTTCCGTACCATCGCACAAGATTTAACACAATATTTTTTTTTGTATGGGACCCCCTTGAATTGTTATTATTTTTTTATTTGACATGTTTGTTGTTATAGCGGCAAAAAAAAATAAACACTCCGTGAAAATTTGAGCTGCCTACCTATTACGGTTCATGAAATACAGCCCTGTGACAGACGGATGGACTAACGGACGGACGGAGGGATGGACGGAAGGACAGCGGTGACTTAGTAATAGGGTTCCGTTTGCACCCTTTGGGTACGGAATCCTAAAAAAATGTGTTATTTTTTTCCAGCTTCCAAAGTTTCAATCATAATAAAGTTCGAATACAATTATACAGAGTTTGGATGGGAATAAAGGTATCTTGAACGAGTTTATGACAGGTCGAGTGTTAGACACAGTAAGAAATAATTGCTTATGGAAGACACTTCGCTTAGTTTTTATATCGCTTACGTACCTGTTATGTTTATGGTTCAACCATGACCAGTTATTATTACCTACCTTTATTATTCTCTATTAACCTCTACCGTCCTTCCTAGGACGCGAGGCTCTCACCGAGTGCTTCCTGTCGATTCGATTCGAGAGGGGATGAGGACCTCTGTGGTCGAATCTAGAAATGTCTTGCTCCGTTGTCTACTTCTCTACTTACTTCGGGTCGGCCCGTAATCATCAGAAAATTTCGCAAAATGGGAACAAACGTAGTTTACTAATAATTTCAAAACCACCGTTCCAATTTACTTGATATTTAATATCTAATATTAAGCTACAAATATCTGTTTCTGCATGTTTTGGTTTTTTCGGTTAATGTATTCTGGGTCAAACCACAAAGAAAACCAAATTCGAATAAAGATTTTCTTTTTGCTTTAATTTCATTCGGTTTGGATTTTTCAAAAAAACAAAAGCGTGCAGGCACAGATATTTGTTACCTGATATTAGATATTAAATATCAATTTAATTAGAATAGCGGTTTCCAAATGATTAGTAAACTACGTTTTTATGGGGAGCATAGCTTACGGGCCGTTCTTAATGCTAAGCGCTATTATAGTCCAAGCTCGTCTCTTACTTTATTTTAAGTCGAATAAATTTTAATTAAGTCGAATATTTACAGACCGGTTCTAACGAAACACGGCATATTGACTAGTGGCTCTCTAGGAAATAATACTGCTGAAGAACTGGCAAAGGGAGGATCCGGTACAATAACGGCAGTAACCTTATGACAGTAACCGAGTAAATTGTTTATACCGTTTTCACGGAAATTCACGTAATCCAAAAAAAAAATCACTTAAGCAGGCTTGATTCTGTGTCCGTATGTATTTTTTTTAGTTATCTGTATTTTCCAATAAAAAAAAATTGAAAATTACAGTAAAAAAAGTTGTTAACCAATATTTTTTAATCTAAAAGGTAGATAAAAAAACATGTATACGTACGTACGTTTTTAAAATATATTTTAGAATCCTAGTAAAACATTTAGAGCATGATAACAGTTATCAACCGTAGTATGGGAAATTGAAACTAAAAGTGCCCTTTATCTATTTAATTCCACGTGAAATATGGCAATCTGAAAGAATTTAGTTAGAAACGTTACAAATCAAGTCCCTTATTGCAGTACTGCCTTATTGATGCCTTATTGATTTCTTAATTTTGTACATTTATGCTTAGGAATCCTTTTTCACCTAAATATATAATAAACATAAATTGTTTTTGTTAAATAAAAGTTTTTTCTTGAATAGATTATTGGTTTATCTGCCTTATAAACGAAGCTTGTAATGAAACGATTTTACTTTCGAGCAAAAATTATGTATTCAAAATCACAATACTTATTTTTACAACAAACAGCGTTGCTATGGCGACGTTTCATTTGAATTGTCCATTTAAAAAAAAAATAACCGACTTCAAAGAAAAAGCACTAAAAAGTAAAAAATAATTGCCATTTTTGAGTTACGATTTTTGTTATTTTTTGAGTCGGCGTCAGCCGGGCACGCGCTGCGCCAATCAAGAGAACCTTGGCTACCTTGGCTGACACCGACTCAAAAAATAACAAAAATCGTAACTCAAAAATGGCAATTATTTTTAACTTTTTAGTGCTTTTTCTTTGAATTCGTTTATTTTTTTTGTTAATTTTTTTTATTTGTTTATTTTTAGTGAATCTGAAGTACACTTACTAATTTGTACGCGTCCTATCCAATAAAAAAAATTTAACAAAAAAAAAACCGACTTCAAAGAAAAAGCACTAAAAAGTAAAAAATAATTTCCATTTTTGTAGTTACGATTTCTGTTATTTTTTGACCCTAACCTAACCTAACCTAACCTTGGCTGACACCAACTCAAAAAATAACAGAAATCGTAACTACAAAAATGGAAATTATTTTTTACTTTTTAGTGCTTTTTCTTTGAAGTCGGTTATTTTTTTTGTTAATTTTTTTTTGTTTGTTTATTTTTAGTGAATCTGAAGTACACATACTAATTAGTACACGTCCACGTCCAATAAAAAAAGAATCACCGAAATCGGTTGGCGTTATATTGAGTTATTCGTCCATTTGTCGCGCACATCTTAATATAAATTTAAGACTTTTATGATTTTCTCATGGAAATCATTGTCAGAACTTAACCAAATTAATATGGGACCACTTGGGAAGCACTAGCTATCATTTAAAAAAATAATCATCAAAATCGGTTCACCCAGGCAAAAGTTATGAGGTAACAAACATAAAAAAAAAAAAACATACAGACGAATTGATAACCTCCTCCTTTTTTTGAAGTCGGTTAAAAAAGAATCACCGAAATCGGTTGACGTTATATTGAGTTATTCGTCCATTTGTCGTGCACATCTTAATACAAATTTAAGACTTATATGATTTTCTCATGGATATCATTGTCAGAACTTAACCAAATTAAAATGGGACCACTTGGGAAGCACTAGCTTTCATTTGAAAAAAATATCATCAAAATCGGTTCACCCAGGCATAAATTATGAGGTAACAAACATAAAAAAAAGAAAAAACATACAGACGAATTGATAACCTCCTCCTTTTTTTGAAGTCGGTTAAAAATATGTAAAGGCATAAGGCCTGCTTAAAACTTTATCGAATGACGGTGAAATAGCGGCTAGTCTAGTGCTAAGAACAACTGCCTAACTAACTATTTAATCTAACTAACCTGGATAAGTGGAATGATTAATCGCTTTATTATGGGCCGGATTGCGTGCCTATGTGGCTAAAAATTATGTCTTGTTTAGTTTGTTTCCAGTTTCCATTGCTGCACTTGCATCCATCCTTTGTACATCATTATTTGTGCTATCAAGCAGCGTTCGGACTAGAACCCAAAAAGTTACGGGAAAAATGTCAAACAAGCACCTCACATTTACTTTTTGTAACCCGACTACAGCAAAGATAAAACGCAGGGCTGTAAACAAACAGAGGCTATGTTTTTTATATTCTGTAAAATGATTCGTTTTGTGGATGTGAACTCTTAAATGATTACCTTAAAAAAAGCATTTTGTTTATAAATTCTTGGAGCCACTTTGTCAACATTAAAATAAAGTAAAAAGAATAAAGTAAGAATATTAATAACAAAGAGTCCTTCTCGTCATGAAACGACCTAAAAATGTTGTTAACGCGGAATGTTTTGACCACACTTATATTATAAATGTCAAAGTCCTACTCTTATATAACAACAGAGCAACTGCTGGAAGTGGTTCTTAAGGTTCCGTACCCAAAGGGTGCCGACAAGATCCTATTACTAAGCCTCCGCTGTCCGTCCGTCTGTCCGCATGTCACAGGGCTGTACCTCATGAATCGTAATAGGTAGACAGTTGAAATTTTCACAAAGTGTGTTCAGAGGTCACTTCTATAGAGTAGTAACAAAATCGTAAAACTTTATTACTAAAATAAAAAAAATTAAAGGGAATATTATAATATTATAGAATTAGTTCCGTATAACTCTAAGTTTTTTATAACGCGAGTTCTTATTTGATTCGTTGCAAATATTCCCTCGTCGGGCGCACAATCTCAAGTCTAAACTAAAGGTTCCATTCGTCTTCCATTGATTCCTCGTAGCCTAGTGGCGCGAGAACTTGCCTAACGTACCAGAGGTCTGGGTTCATATCCTCGCCCCTATCATGCACCACTTTCTTTCTCTTACAGAGTTGGATAAGTGCATTTCGTCACGAATGCAAGCTGCTCCATGGTTCGGAATCCATGTAAAACTGTAGGTCCCCTTCCCCTACTAGGTGGTAGGGTTTAAGCGCGCCCGGGTTGGTTCCATCGCATTGGATGAAAAGATGGGTCGAAGCGGCAATGAAAAAAAAATCCAGTTCAATATAGCCGTGCGCATGCAGGGAAGGTGCCTTCGGGAATGTGGTGTATTGGGCTAATTTCATAACGGTAGTTGTGTGGTATTGACCATCCATGCCAGGTTGCATAAAAACATTATGTAATTTACTTGGCAGTCTATACCATAGAAATAGGCGCATGCTAGGTCTATGGTCTATACTATCCCGCATGCCCGCGGCTATTGAGGAAAACAAATAATAATAAAACATTCAATGTTTTTCTCATTCTTTAATAATACTTGAATGATATTAAGTTCTAACAATGTTATATAAGCTTACAGCTACATATTTAAATATATGCATGGATGTAAATTTTTGAAACATGGATTGTAAAATGCTTGTAAAATGTCAAAATATGTCTACCAAGATGTAATAAAAAGTTACAAACGTACATATTCTACATATTTATCCGTATAAAAAATAAGTAAGTAAATACTTCGAAATCTCCCCTCTAATTTAGGAAAATGACAAATCATTAAGAGCTTGGAAAGGGAGACATTGTGACGTGTGATTCCTTCGCCCATATTGTGAAATGCATCTTATAAAGAACACTGCCTCTCATGGAGATCACAAATAAATCAGTGCCTTATTCAGATGGAAAAGCACGAATGAGTAAATTTTAAGGGAAGGAACATCTCTCATTCCTGTGACGCAAAAAACGCTGCCAGATTAATTATTTTATTGCTTGCGAACTATCGACAAATTCTAAATAATTGTATGGCAAATGAATTGTACTAATATATGTATTGATGGGCACGTCATTAATATCTTATCAAACCAGAACGTGGGTGACTACACTACTTGTAGAATTGGTCCTTATTAAATTCTGCCGGGGAAGCCCTGGTTGAATGTTTAATGAGTAGGTAAATTTAGCTATTAGATAGAATAACGTTTTTTTGTTGCTGTAAATCAGGCAGATCACTGGGCCATTATTGGAACGCAGCTCATGTTTATCTGTACCAGAGCTTATGTTGACTATATTCATGTTCATCTTGATTTAAAACATTACATAAATATTATTGCCTACATCAAGAGTCTTAAAAAAATTACACATTTATTTAGTAGATATTTACACCCTTACAATTAATTATGCCAACGCTATATATTATATCCGCATTTTCATCTGAAGTATCAAGAGACATCTTGTTACTGCCTGTCGACGGCTTTCAGATTTGACGGATTTAAAGAGAAAAATGGGTACGGATTAATGTAATCGCCAAGTCACATGAAATTGTGCAAACCAGCTAGCAACAACAATGATACAACTAATTCGGTATAACTTCCGTACCCACCTTAATCTAATATCTGCTTCATTGATAAGCAGTTTTTGTCACAATACAAAATAAATTTCATAAGAATTTATGCCAACTCGCTTCGAGAAGCGTCGAGGAGGCATAAAATGGCATAAAGATATTTAACAATACATTTAAACATATTTTGTGAAAATTCCATGCACACACATTACGACTCAAAGAAAACAAGATTTATTATATCATTTTCTTTCAGTGCGCGAAACGTGAAAAGAAATAAACGTATTTTGGACTTTCAGCCAAAGCTCAGTTTTAAAGAAATAGGCGAAAAAAATCTGTAGGTACTTCATCAACTGAAAATAATGGTCAAAATGATATATACATCTCATAAATAAACCTATAAAACTATTTCGTATCCTAGGGTCCTTTAAAAGCCTTCGGCGTCAGCTGAAAGTCCATTTTCTATTGTAAAACTAAAATATTGACCTTATGTACATTATGATTGCATTTTATTATAACAACAAAAGGTCGTTATAAATGACTTAAGTACCTACTTGCTAATCTAAAACGTATAAATATTATTAAATAATAAGTAAGGTATGCCCTTACATAAGCTCGCATTTATTCGATACTATGGAGCATCTGCTGTAACATCGCGTAAATACGAACATTGACTAAACTTAATTCGGTAAATACAATAATGCAATATCTCATTAACGTTTATAATGGCCAAGATATCGGCGATCTACAATCAGACTACGAGTAGGTAGGTGCTGCTCCAGTAGCGCTCTAACCATTTTGCAGATGGTAAAGACGCGGTTCCCTTACACCGGATACGAGACGTCTCGTTCTGGAGGCCGGTTGGGCTACATTCGTAAAATTTTGGCACTTGGTTTCGATTTCACAACAAGAATAATAACTTGGGAGTCCAAATATATTGTATTAGCCGTAAGTTTATGACATACGTTTACCATATGGTGATCGCGTTGCAACACTGCGCTAACTGTGCCGTTCGCTTTAAAAAAAGCAGGTATATTTTAATCACAGTCGAGATCGCTACCTACGTGAAAACCGAATAGGTAACACTTACCTAAATTATATAAATCGTAAACTAGCTCGATTTTGAATTTCCGTGTTCAAATCCGAATGAAAATTGACAACATACTTTTGAGCATACACTTCTGGTGATTTCACTGGCGCGGCGCGTTTATCTATTCAGTTTTGTGCGATTTACACTTTCCATAATGTCCTCAGTTCACGGCTTCACCGAAATAGTCCGAGGAGGTATTTCACCTCCTTCTCTTGGTGGAGACGGCGGCGGCGATCATCTGCCGCAGCATGGGTTCTGGCGTGCATACCTTGGGGTTGCACTTCATCTGGCCATCTCCTCCACACCTGCAAATAGAAAGCTCACTTTAAGCACATAAAACACATTGAAATACGATACATTTAAATTGTCATTACAAGCATAAATTGTAGAAAGTTTTGAAAAATTGCAAGGATACTAGGTAATAAGAAGTGGTGTTTATAAGCTATTTCACTTCTGGGCCTGTAAACTATCTCTATGCGAAAAATCACGTCGTTCCGATGCTACGAGACAGAAGGACAAAACAACAAACACACTTTCAATAGCAGTATAGAAGAGATATTACTTACGTGCAATGTAAGCACGGTCCAGATGAGGCGCGCACCACTTCGCCGACCTGATAGGAGTGGCCCTTGATGTGGCAGCCGCGTCGCTGCGCCGCGCCTTTGTACGCGTGCGACGGGAAGTGCGGCGGCAGTGTGGTCGTAGTCGTTGTCGTTGTCGTCGTCACGTTCAGCGTGGTCGCCATGGATACGGGACACTCGTATCGGGGACAGCAGAACCCGCTAATGGGCTCCTCGTGGCATCCATGAATTGGAGGTGGACAGCTCTGCTGCAGGCAAATTATATCACTGCGGAAGCAGAAGCAGAAATCGCAAGGATCATCTCGTGGTATCTGTTGCGCGGACACGTACACCTTTCCGCCGTATCTACAAGTGCCTGGTCCGAATGCCTGATCTTCTTCTTCGTAGTCCTGCTCTGCTGCTCCTCCGTACCCGGGGCTGGGACTTCGGTCAGGCGATTGATGGTCCGCATCGTCGCTCGGAGAAGGCAATTCTCCGGTGCTACTAGGAACTCCAGGATGATCGTCGGAAATAACTGGCTTCTTCTCATCGTCTGTGGTAGTTTGTATTTTGTCATCACTATCAGGTTTTTCAGTTTCGAGATCAAGGTTAGACTGCATATCAGTAACGTTTAATGGTTGAACGGTAGTTCTGGTGTCTTCAATCGATAAAATAGGTTCCTGTGTAGAATCCACTTTAGGGGTTGTTGGGATGTTAGTTTGTTCCGCTGTAACTGAGGCTACTTCTTCCGGTGTTGTCTCTGTCGAACTTGTAGTAGGCTTATTGTCAAATGTATCTAGTTTTATTGGTTCCTGTTCAGATTCCGAATGTGTGCTTATAGATTCTATCGTAGTAGGAATTTGGGCTGCTATTGTAGTAAGATTGGGCAATTCACTTAGTTCAGTCGTTTGTTCGCTTGACATTTTTGTGGTGTCGAAGCCTTGTGTTGTACTGATACGATCACTATGTTCTGTTGTGGCATCGGGTTGGACTCTTTGTGCTACCGGTGTTGTATTTTCATTTGTCACAGCAATAATTGGTTCCAACAGTGAAGTCATTTCAAATTTAACTGTTTCTAAATCCGTAGAAATTGTGCTTTGCTTATTACTAATTTCCTGACTTTCAGTAGTCAGAGGCGATTGCGAAGTAGATGGGTCGTTGTCATTTAATGTGGCCAAATTTTCCGTGGTGGCCTGTTCCATACTTGTTATCCTTTGTCCAGGGCCTTCTTCCTCAAAAGGTAATCCATTAGATGGTTCAGGAGCCGGAGAGCTTGGCTCAATACTATAAACTTCAGTCGATGTTGGAGTATGTGATTCTAACGATTCTCCTTCGGGTTTGGAAGTAACATTTGGAATGTACGTGACTGGTTCAGGCAGTTCATCTATCTTTGATCCAGTCACTTGTTGATCTTCTTCTGAAGTTTCTCCTTTGGGTATTTCATTGCTAGTTTCTGGTTGTTCAGTCAATTCTTCTGCAATGTCGGTAGCAGACTGCATAGCATTATCGGTAACAGAGATTTCGGACTCTACGGGCATATCAGTTATTATCGATTCAGGTACTGGTGTAGTATATTTTTCAATGTCTTCGGGCGTTTGAGTTTTATCCGTAACGTCTGAACTTAATGTATTCGATACGTCAATCGGCAATTGAGTCGTGTGATCATTTGGTTCATTTACTATTGTGGTGATTCTATCTCTGTCATTTTCTTGCAAAACTTCAGGAGTTTCTGTTGGAACATTTCCCCCCTCTAGCATAGGGGCATTAGTATTTTGAGTGTAGCTGGTTGATGTATGAATTGGTAAAACGGTTACAATGACATCATCATCCATTTTAGTTGTGCTCAAATCTGGATAATTAGCTGCAATTAATTCCGTTGGTTTTTTAGTCGAGTGTTGATCTGCTGAACCAAGAGAAGTGGTTTCTAATCTTGTTTCTGGTGTTTCTGTGACGTAATCGTGTATTGTAGTTTTCTTATCTGCTACGTTTGAGCTCTCAGTTATATCTTGTGTTCCAGTTATATCTTTTTCTGAGCCAATGGTTGATGATTCTGTATTTCCCTCAACCGGTTCATCTAACATATCAGGTTTGATAGTTGTGACTAACTCTGGAGATTGTACTCCGCCAGTCGCCAATGCAGTTGTTGGACTTTCCATAGGCTCAGATACACCTGTTACTGGTTTTGGTTCGTTCTCAGGAATGTGGGTTACAGCGTCCGTAGCAATAACATCCTTTGGTATATCGGTTCTATCAGAAGGTGCAACGCTTTCAGTAACGGTAATAGGAGAAGAAGTGGTCTCGGTGTTTCCAATGCTATCAGAAGTTTCTTTTTTAGTTACGAATTCCACAACGTCTTTTTCAGCATTTGGAAGAGTTGTACCATCCGTAGACATTTCTGTCGGTACCCTGGTTTTCTCTGAACTTACTTCAGGTAAATTTGTAATTTCAGATGTAGTAGATTCGTCATCAGTTCGTTTTGTAACTAGTACTATTTTTTCAGTAGCAGTGATATCTGGAGAAGTTGTGGTTTGAATATTTACTATTTCAGGCTCAATGTTAGATTGTGGAACATTATCATCTATGGTGTGTGACTGTACATCTGGTTGATCTTTTTCTCTAATAATTGAAGCGGTTGTGAGCTCTGGCTCCTCTACTTTAGTGGTAAATAACTGTTCGGGTGTTATTACAGTTACTTGTTCAATTGGCTTATATTCGTCATCTGGTGCATGAGTATGTTGTTCTAATTCAACTGAATAAGCTGTCGTCGTTTCTTTTGGAGGACTTGATTCATCAGTAGTAATTTTTTGTTCATCCTTAACAGGTTTTCTTGTTTGATGTTGTATTCCTTCAGTGATCTCACTCTCTGTCACTGTGAATTGCTGAATTTCGGGTTGAGGGGTGGTTTGTTCAGACTTGATATATTCCGTTGAGGTTGCATCAATTGAAGGTTCCTCAGGAATAGATTTTGTGGTTTCATCAATGTTAGCATTTTCAGTCATTACACTTATATCTTTTCCTTCCGTTTGCTCATCAATTTCATCGGTTTTGTACTTATCTGTGGGTCCCACTTCATCTTCAGATGCATGCAGCTCAGTAGACTGTACAATTGTATGTAATGTGGTCACATCATGTAGATAAAGGTCACTTTCGGAATGTTCTGTTAAATCACTTTGAGTGGAGTTTGTTTCAGGTAAATTGACGGTAGTCATCTTATTATCCATAAAGTCGGTTGGTATTTCATTAAGTTTTGTGTCCGAAGGGGTAGTGAATAATTCTTCGGTGGAATACGAAGACTCTGTCTGTGCTGATCCGCTGTTGGCAATACTTGATTGCTGTGTAGTTTCATTTTCAAGGGTCCTGGGAGGTTCAGTTGGCATATCATTGAGATTTGGCAAACTGCTGGAAACTCTTTTTTCGGACTCATTGTCCTTGGAGGTTGGGGTCGTGATTTCAATCGATAATTTTGTGGTAAATTCAACATTTTCTTGAGTTGATTTAGCTTCCTCTGATGGAATGATTGTACTCGTGGCTTCATTTTCTGCTCTTGTACCTTGAGTCGTCTCAACAACTTGGCACTCAGTACCAGTGCACGTAGTATCTTTAGTCTTCTGCGTTTCTGCTTTTTCTTTACAGTCACCTTCTTTACAATCTGAACTCAAAGTAGTTTCTTCAGATATTGCAGGCGGTAAATTACAAAGATCGCCAGTACATGAAATCTTTACGGGTATTTCTGAAATTTGTGGTTTACAATCATCAGTATTGCATTCGTCGTTAGTGCCGTGATCAGCAGTATGTTGAACATCACACTGATCTCCATTACATGGAATATCAAGAGGTCGATGTGATGGTGGTATGATATCTGAAATTTGTGGTTTGCAATCATCAGTCTTACATACATTGCTAGTTTCTGGAGCAGCAGATTGAACATCACATTGGTCCCCAATACATGGAATGTTAATAGGTGGCTGTGATGGTGGTGTGATATTATCTGTTCTTCGACAATCCCCATTTATACATGCTTCAGGAATGATTGTCTGTAATTCTGTTATTTGTGGAGTTTCGCAAATATCTCCTGTGCATGAAGGACTACCAGTGCTTTCAGGTGATTCTGAAATAGGTTTTTGACAAACACCACTATTACATTGGTCCTCAGATGAGTCTGTTGAAGTCACGCTAGAATCGCAAACATCTCCTGTGCATACGCTTTCTACAGGAGCTGTCGTTGTTTCACCATCTAATCCGCACTGGCCATCTTTGCAAGTCTCGATCAATGAAGTATCCGTAACCACAGGTAGCGATGTGTCGCAATTTCCTTCGCATGGGACATCGCCAGATTGGGATGAGACCGGCGATGCTTTCGTTGGCTCTTCGTTTTCGTGTATCGAAACAGGTAGACCAATGCAACCATCTCCAGTGCATTGTGTGTTAACTGGTACATGTAATTCTGGACGTGTAGACGATAGTTCCTTGCAATCGCCGCTCTTGCATTCGTCTGTAGGCAATGCATCGGGACTCTTCGGCAGATCACATCTATCTCCAGTACATGATGGATTCACAGGTTTTTCACAGTCTTCACCCTTGCAATCCTCCGAGCCTAGTTGGCAGTCTTCCCCAGAACATATTGAAACTGGTAGTTCGGGTACAGCTGTATCGTGAGGCACATGCGTTTCACCACTTGAATCTTTTATTGTAGGTGTACATACATCGCCATTACAATCTTCTGGCACACCAATTACTACCGGAATAACAGGAATGTTACCATTTTCTTGGTTTGGTGAAATAGGTGGCTCCTGCGAACATGTACCTGACGAACAATCGGGTGTTTGGCTGTGGTTTTGGTCACTTGGGACATTCTCGTCTGAAGAACGATGAGGAACCGGGAATTGTTCTGAAGTTGAATCGCAAATACCAGAAGAACATTCAGGGATGGCTACAGGTACTATCGTTTCTTCGGTTGCTTGGCATTCACCAGAATCACACTGAGGTTTCTGGGGAGTTTCAGATACAGCTGGTTTAATTGAAGTGTGGCCATCTTCTTGAACCGAAGGAAGTTCGGTTGTGACATCTAACATTTGATTATGTGATTCCGGAGCCACAGTTTCCTTTGCATGGTCACACACATATGTTGGACAACATGATTCTTTCGCGTCATACATAGGTTGACAGTTGATCATGTTTTCCGGTGGAGGACTACATTGAATTTGATCACATTTAACAATACTGCTAACACATTTACATGAACTCTGGCACTTGTTGGTACTCGGAATAATACTGTCATTTGTGTATGTTTTGCCATCGACAAGACAGTCACCTTCCCCGGGAATATGTGGTAAAATGTGCCCTATTGTTTGTTCGTCTTCGTGTATTTCATTTTCTGACTCATCTGGTACTGTAGTGACTGGTGTAGCCTCAGTGATAATCGTGGGTTGCACACTTTCTTTGTCTGTCAACTCACTTGTTGAAGAACTAAGAATGCCAATTGCAGTGGTGGTAACTATTTTCTCAGGTGACACAGTCGAATACTCAGATTGTAGAGTGAAACTACCTTGATCGGGTTTTATTGTTCCTTCCTCTCCCTTGTGTTGAGTGTCTATTTCTTTATCTACTTCAGTTGCTTCTTCAGCCGGGATCATAGGTTCAACTGATATTTCCGGTAATGATTCAGTCGAACTAGCCACGATAGTAGTCTCAGAAGATATATGTGATAAATCTGCTTTCACAGTAGTTTCTGTTACTGCTGCTGGTAACTGTGTAGTCGTTTCAAATATATTTTCAGTCGTTACTATTTCAATTAATGTAGATTGAGTCTGTGTAATTGGTTCCAATACTGTTGTAGATTGGTTATCTAGTGATTCTTGTTTTGGAGTACTTTCTTTTTCAATTTGTTTATTGGACTCGGGAGAACTTTCAATTTTATCATCAGTTATACCATGCGGCATAATTGTAGCATTATCATCGGTTTGTGGTTCTTCTGGTTCAATAGAAATAATATTTTCTGTTGTTTCAGGTGCAGCAGTGTAAGATTCACTAGAAGTAACTTTAGTTTGCTCACTATCTTCAACTCTTGACGGTATTGTTGTAGAGTCATTATCCTGCTTCTCAGGTATATTATCGGTCTGAGATTCTGTTTTCTCTGTAATAACTTTAGAAGTTGTATAAGAATCGACAATTTCAGTAGGAGTATATTCAGTAGGAATTGATTCGGATGTATCTCTTTGATCAGTTTGTTCAGAAGTAGAAACTGGTTCTGATATTGTATGTTCATCGAGTGGTTTAACTGACGATGTTCCATATTTATCGTCAAGCTTTTCTGTGGACTCAACAGAGATCGGTTCGCCGGACACTTCACTGGAGGAAATTGAGGATTCTTCTGAAAGAGATACTGGAGTAGTTGTTTTTTGCTCGTCCAATATTTCGGTAGATTGACTGTAGAGTTCATTATTAGAAAGTTCAGCAGCCTTTTCAGTAAACACTTCATGTACTTTTTCTGTAAGCAGTTCTTCAATTTTTCCAGTAGACGGCTGGTAATAACTTTCTGTGAAAGATTCGTCAGGAGTATGTGTAGATTGAACTCCAAGCACTTCAGTTGATGGTGCATTGTATATTTCAGTAGATTTTCCGTCCATTGTTTTAGTAGATTCTTCAAATATATTAGTCGTTTCTTGAGATGCGGTTTGAGTCGATTGCTTATCAATATTTTCGTTAGTTTGTGGAATGAAAATTTCTGTAGTTTGTTCGCTAAGTGTTGTTCTTGTATCTCCAGCACTCTTTTCGGTTGAAGGCTTATCGAGTTTTTCCGTACTCTGTTGAACAATATTCGTTGTAGGCTTCTCATAAGTATATTCAGTGGTGTCCTCAGTGCCTTTATCTGTATGTGTATCAACTTTTTCAGTAATTTCGTCTGCGATCTTGTCAGAAGACTGTTCATCAGGATGTTCACTAGCTTCTTTATTTGTATTATCATCCAGTTTTTCACTAGTGGATTCAATTACCGTGGACAGTTCATATATGTTTTCACTAGTCTGTTCAACACTTTTAATAGTTGATTGTTCGTTAAGTCTATCACTAATTTCTTCCAACTTTTCAGTAGTATGTTCACTAGGTATTGTATAATCAGGAATATTTTCAGCAGGACGTTCTTTATTTACTTCACTTGTTTCATCTACTAACATTACAGTGGAATGTTCATCCAATGCATTGGTTTTGTCTTCGTAAGTTTTTTCAGTAGAATGTTCAAAAACAGTTTCTGTGGTCTCTTGAACCTTTTCCGTTGATAATTCAAACATATTTGTACCAGTTGCTTTGGGTACCTCTACAGTAGTTTGTTCTCTAAATTCGTCGCTAGTATCGGAAATCAACGTTTCACTTGTTTTTTCAGGGAGATTTTCAGTAGTGTGTTCGTCAAGTACGTGATTCGTTACTTCAAATAATTTTTCTGTAGCTTGTTCAACAATGTTTTGTGTCGTATCATCAATAATATTTTCAGTGGACTGTTCATTTAATGATACGCTTGTCTCTTTCGTTGCCTTTTCAGTAGGCTCGTGAGCAATAGTTTCACTAGTTTCCGCAATAACACTTACTGTAGACATTTCAGGGACATTTTGTGTAGATTTCTCATTTACAGCGGCTGTCTCTTCTGTAGTCTGCTCATCGATATTTTCACCTGGTTTTTTGCTAAGCTTTTCAGTCACCTGTTCATGAAGTTTTTCGGTTGATCTTTCGTCAACCTCCGTAGTGAGAATGTCATTCACTTTTTTTCTATCTTCTGGGATGGTATCAGTAGACAATAGATTGGTTGTGTCGATTGGTTGGTTAGTAGAAAATTCGCTTGTTAACTTATCGATTTCTTGTACGGTTGTTGGTCCAAAGTATTTTTCAGTAGATTGTTCGTATTTGAAATCGGTAGACTCATTCAACTTTTCTGTTGATTGATCTATGACTTCGGATGCCGTTATAGCAGTTTGTTTTTCTAAATATATTTCTGTCGTATGCTCATCTTGTGATTTAGTAGTTTTATCAGTTAGTTTTTCAGTCGACTCGATGTCATTTATTGCTTTAGGTGTACTAGATTGACCTATTTCTTTCTCAAAATCTGCTTTATCGTCCGTGGTTTTGAGCGTCACCTCTTCACCAGCTCTATCCGTCGTGTCTTGAACTGATGGTTCTGTTGTATCTGGGACCATACTAGTTGATGGAATTGATTGAATTGCCTCTTCATTTAATGTTGGTGAGCTTTCTTTGTCAAGTGATTTTTCCGTAGTAGGAGTCACTTCTTTTTTAGGGAGTTTCACGACGTCCTCTGCAGTTTTAGTGGGTTCAGTAGTTAAGTCAGGAATGTTTGTATTTAGAGTATGAGATGTCATGGAAGGCTCTGAAAGAGAACTGTCGGTAGTTTCCGCAATTGAACCATCAGGGAAAATTTCCCCACTTTCAAATCCACTTCCTTCCTTTTCTTCTTCTGTCAAAGGAGATTGAGTCGTGGCAAATGGTACATTTTGTGTTGGCGATTCTTCACCGCTACCTTCAACTTCTGACCGGCGTGTAGGTGCTTGAGTGGGT
The DNA here is from genome assembly GCA_946894095.1 of Incurvaria masculella. NCBI lineage: Eukaryota > Metazoa > Arthropoda > Insecta > Lepidoptera > Incurvariidae > Incurvaria > Incurvaria masculella. The sequence continues at coordinate 12,983,020 of OX335647.2, forward strand.
AAATAGGTGGTCAAGAGTTCGTTGGTCGTATCTTCTATTATTGTATCGCCTTCACATATGTAAGTGTCTGGGCAACATTGGCCCTCACGTGGTTGCATTGACGTGCAATTTTTGCCTTCATTTTCCATCGGAGTACCGCATTCTTGCACAACACACACAATGTCACCTTTCATGCAATAGCAATGCTCGCATGCTTTCTCCGTCTTGATGAGAGCTCCATCGGCGAAAACTTCATCTTGGTGAACGCAGTCCTGTGTCACGCCCGGCGGGACTGTGGTAGTAAGGAGGAAGCCAGTTGTTGGTCTCACAGTTGTGCTTAGATCATCAAGCATAGGAATCTCATCTTGCGGGTGGTCTGAAAAAGTAATTGGAGAAATCCGATTATTTAAAATATGTACACGCATTGTAATATTAAATACAGGCGTATTTTACGAGGATGTGGTATTGTTGGTATCAGTCAAGGTTTATTTTTAAGATAAAACAAATAACTTTCATCTGAATGTCATTAGTTACTACCATAGCTTCAAGAAGTAATTTGTAACAAAAACATTTGTTATTATATGTATGTTTTCCTTTCGCATTATATTGAATGACTTTTAAGAAATTCGCGGGTACGCTGAACATCCTATGGTTATGGGGACGCACACGTTGGATTGAGATCACGGAATATTTTTTATGCAACCAGGCATGGATGGCTAATAACACACAAGTACTGTTATGATATTAGCGCAATACACTACGTTCCCTAAGGAATTAGGTGCCATGCCAGGACCTTCCCTTTTTGAGCACGACTACATTGAACTGGATGGAAACCACGGACAATTTTTAATGGCCGCTTCAACCATAGTTGCATTTGCAGTGGTACCAACCCGGGCGGGCTTAACCCTACCACCTAGTGGGGGACCTACCGTTTACATTGATTCCGAGCTATGACATTCGTAACGAAATGTACTTATCCAATTCAGAAAGATAAATAAAGTGGTACATGACCGGGGCGAGGTTTTGAACCCAGACCTTTCGCATAAAAGGCTTGTCCTTTAGCCCCTAGACCACGAGCTGTTAATAAAGAATTGTACGTACGTATGTAATGTTGTGCTTTTTTTCGAGATAAAATATGAATGACGACAGCTAAACCAACATGTTTATGTTTGCAAATACAGTCTGTTAACGGAGGTATGGTCCAAACGTTAACCAGGTATTTCTTGAAACCAGCGTTCGTCCCATAAGGTGGGCCCGTAAGCGCCATTAAATTACGCTCCCCGCACAAACGTAGTTTACTAATAATTTTAAAACCGCATGTTCCTATTTACTTGGTATTTGGTATCTAATATCAGGTAACAAATATCTGTGTCTGCACGTTTTTGTTTTATCCGTAAATGTATCCTGGGTCAAAGCACATGGAAAACAAAATGTGTGAAAAGATTTTTGATTGGCTTTCATTTAATTCGGTTTGTTTTTAAAATATAAACCAAAGCGTGCAGGCACAGATATTCGTTGTCTGATAATATATATAAAATATCAATTAAATTGAAACAGTGATTTTAAAATTATTAGAAAAATACGTTTGTATAGGTAGAATAGCAAACGGGCCGTTCCAGCGAAAATTCAGGTTAGCATGCAAAGCAGGTGACAGCTACCTAATTAGTGTAATCACGCAAATTTACTCTGGTTAATTGGTAAATAGCCCAACTAGAACTTACCACATGAGTATCGCACTGGACAGCAGACATCCTTGTGGTAGACCGGCGTGCATCCGTCAACGTGAAGCGTGCACTCCTGCATGACGCACGCGGTCATGTTGCGGATGCAGTAGCACAGCTCGCAGGGCTTGTTGGGCGTGGAAGGCATCTTGGAGCCCTCAGAGAAGAACTTGCCACCGAAGGAGCAACCATATTTCTCTAGGTGACCGACTTCACTCGATCCATACTCAGCCGGTGACGTAGTCGACGTTGACGTGAGAAGGTCAACGTGAACTGAAATTGGGAAGCTTATCTCAGTAAACAATTCCAACTTACACGCCTCACCAGTATACTTTAACTGGTTTTCTCTATCAAAAAAGTGTGATGATTAAATACTAGAAATCAGTCGGTTATTCTTCGACTGTTTGAGGCACTATTTAAACTTCGACCTAGAAACATGTCTATCGAGACGCTTTTTGCCTGGGAGTCTACTTAGGAAGAAAACACGAGAAGTTCTCGCATGAGAAACTGTCACAACTTATGTAGAAACAATTATGCCCATTTTTTTCTATGTATATAGCGGGTGACAGCTCGCAAACAACTCACCGACAGAAGTCCGATCATTTAATTTCAGTCAGAACATTTAAATGCTTTCAATTCTTTAAAAAAAATGTTTAAAGCGTGAATATGTTTACGTGCCGAGGGTTGCGTCACTGCTGGACATGGACATAGGTCATGTTGGGAATATCACTACGAGACAGAGTGCGAAACAAAGAAATTCGCCCTATTGTAATAATTATTTTGCACTTTCATACAAACTAGCGCTTCAGAAATCTAGCTTTTTCCCAAAAAGTATGACTTTTTGAGCAAAAGTAATTAGTTCGCGCACAACTACAAGTGTTCCCATTTTGGTATTTGTTTTCAGATTATTTTTAAAAGGAAAAAATATCGGGGCAAAATGCGTGTGACCTTCAGACACCGGCGACGGGACCCTAGAAAACGGAATTCATCATTCGAGCGTTACCGTCGGGGCAGGTGATGACGGGGCAGCACTGGTCGCCGCGCTTCTCGATGGTGCAGTCCTGGCCGACCGGCTTGGTGAAGGGGCACACGCGCAGGTAGCACATGAGCATGCGGTTGTGGCACGTGCAGTTGAGGCACGGCTCGTTGGTCATGATGCGGTCGCCCTCGCCGTAGTGTTGGAAGTTGTAGTAGCAACCATCTTTAGCACCTGCGGCAGACATTTCCCATTTATCCTATAACTTGAAGCGAGCAATACAATATCATAATGAAAATTACATATACCATCATTTAAATATGTATGTAATTAGTTTTTCGGAAAGGGCCCTAATAATTTTGATTGAATTGTGTGTTTGAATTAGGTTTATTTTCCAAGTTTATCTAGGTATTTGTCATCCCTAACAAAATCCTAAGTAAGTATATGTATTTTTTTCTAACGCCATCTATGTTCAGAATGTTGCGCCCCGTTATGTCTACGCAATAAAGGATGGCGTTGCGCTAAATCGTTAGCTTAGTGGTAGTTATATTAGCTCTTCAACAATAGATGGCACTACACTACAAACTCTGGCGCCATTGGAAGATCAGTCTTCCAGGTAATTTCATTATGATGCACATTTTTTTTTGGACTGTGAATATGAATTTAATCGGTGAGGTCATAGAGCAGGGGTCGTTTCCTAAAATGCAATGTAATGTTACATGCCCGTTCTGCAAATTGAAGAGTTAAAACTCCTGATATTTCCTCGGCTTTATCTAGGTAGATCTAGATAGATCTTAAGTTATCCTTAAATAGGTACGATCTCATGATTTAGAAAGACAAACAGTGATCTACTAGACGGAATAAAATAATCTGTTAATCCGTGTAAAATCCAAAGGAATCAAAACCAAATCTCTGAATGATTTGCAAGCAAAAAAGTACAAAACAACCACGCTAAACATAGTGGTAATTAGAGTCGGTGAACCGTGAAGAGCACTGGCGGTTAGCGCCACTCGTCGCGAGTCACCGCGCCACCGCTCTACCACTCGGTGGTGTGGTAGCTGTGTGGTGGTGCCGTGGTGCGGTAAGAGTGGTGGTGTCGCCACGTACGAGTGTACTCGAGGCAGTGGCGTAACTATACCATCTGGGGCCCGTGGAAAATTCTTTTGATGGGGCCCATGAATCTCTAAAAATGAATCAACATCTTTTTGGTTTAGGTTGGTTGAAATGCTTAACGATTAACTTGAAATTGTATTATGATCTTTAGTTGTCTCACTTTGGATTTTAAGTAGAACTTATAAAAATATACTTTTCAAATAAAATAAAATACTCAGGTACAATGAAAAAAATATATTTTTGTTGGGCCGGGGCCCTCTTGGGTCGGGGGCCCGTGGCATTTGCCAGCCATGCCACCCTATTGTTACGCCACTGACTCGAGGACTTGCTCGTCCGAGCGAAGATGATCCAACTTGACCTTCTCAGATTTTTTATATTTTTTTTTGCCCCTATTGTTACTGTTTCCCCTCAAACTGCAACCAGTTATTCTTGATCTTTTTTCTGTACGTTTAATATTAAGTGTAAAATGTACTGTCAATATTACTGTTTTGATATTACCTGAACATAATATATGATTTAGGTGCGATGCCAAATTGCTCGGCTGCATAGAACATGATGGAAATCATGGACGATCACCGTTTCAATGCGACGGTACCGACCCTGGCGGGAGCAATCGTGCCCCCTAGCGATTGTAATTTGACTTTACATTTTGTAACATTTTACATAGCATCGCGTTGAATTTGTCATCTTGTCATCTACAAACATTTAATAATTTACTTCTTTATATATATTGATAAGTTTGTGGTTTTATTTATTAATGTAAAAACGATTCACTATGTAATATATTTACTAAAATATGTAGGTATACATTTAAAATGAAAGGTCCGTTTGTGAATAACGCCTCACAAAAGACATCAACCAAAAATAGATGCATAGGTAATATTAAGTATCAAAATTGCTCGACATCACTAGCTGCATCGTTTGCGCGCATCAGGGAAGTTCATTGTCTCTGGTATCCGCCAACGTTGATTAGTGCCTACATCTTATATATGAGATTTTAATCGCACGGGAAACAATTGTCCTAGATATGTTCAAATGTTAAGCTCTATAAACGAATCCATGTGATCACTAAAAACGCTAGTATTTTTTACTGGACAATCAAAGTGTGCTGTACCAGGATTATAAACTCAGTACCCAACCAAGACTTTATGAATTTTTTTTCAGGACTCCTTTTTCATCATAAGGACATATCTACATGTGCATATATTTGTGTTCCTTCCTATAGGTTCAAGAAATGTACATATATATATATTAGTATGTACTCACCAGCGTCATATATATCTAATCCAGTCTGTTCGTTAACCGGAGCTGAAACAAAATAACAAATTGTTAGTATATATATGTACTCAGTATCTACTCAGAATGTACATAGGCTTTAACTAAACCATTCAAAGTATTGTTTCCTGGATACATTCTAAAAGGTTAGTTCATTTTTCAATCCACAGATAGTACTTATCGGACTGATAGTACAAATTCACGTTGGTCAAAAGACAGATAGTCGTTGCTGGATAATTATATCTTCTAATACAATTATCTGACTATAATTTTACTAATAAACATATGGACTTACTATATCGGAAGGATAAGCAGAAGCGTAAATAAATCCGTCGAATAGTTATCTGGCTGTTTATCTAACTATGGAAAAATCAGCCCTAATTTGCCTGATTATTATCCAATATGACCTAAGCATATATAAATTTAATCTCTTAAAATTATAAACAGGCGCGGCATAACTCAAAGTCGAAAGAAACCGAAATGTAAATGACAAAGTATCTGGCACACTTAACTGGCCGAACGTGATATGTTACTGTCAAGTCTGCCGCCGAAAATACCGTAACATTTTGGGAGCAACTGTTGCTAACTGACCTTTTTGCAAAACTGTAACGCACGAGCGCGGAATATATGTGGATATGCAGCGAAGTATGCAGTGCACTGTACCTACCTAGCTACACGGACTAAAGTGATGTGACTAGCTCGATTCAGGATTGACCTTTATCCTAGCGGATATCAGATATTTGTGGTCAGATTATATTTCAGCGCGTGTTTCAAAGAGAATTCATTAATGGGCTATGATTGAACCATAGGTAAAAAAGGAAGGAGATTTGGCATCGAGCGCGCTCACTATGTGGCCCGCTGTCTCCAATTTTCGAAAACTACCAACTCAACTTTAACGTACATGCCGCATGCAAGCATAGTCGCAGACCTATTGGAGGGTTTATATGGGTGGGAACTGCCTTAACAAACGCATTTTAGAGCACATTCGCGCGTGATGTCGATGTTTCGACTGCGTAGCATACGACACGCTACCGGATTCCCATGCTATGAAATGGTAATTTTGACCATGCAGCGAAGACGCGATATCGACCGCATGCCACTTGTCCTTCCTTTCTCTTCAGTGAAGTGAACCATCCAAAAGGGTGACGATCGAAACTCATCTGTATACCGGAAATGACGAGATAATGCATTAATGGTAATTAGTTCGATTACTAATTCGGGACGCGTAACGTCGAATGTCGTTTAGATGGCGTCTGTTTCTTACATGTCATTGGAACTTGAGAACATCAGGGGTGAGCGAATTCGTAAGCGCACTGACGCACCGGCGCCACCGTCAGTGTATGTAGCTTCGGTCGCGTTTCCTGTCCTTAATTTTCTGGACCGAACAGTCAACGTGCGGAAGAGGATAGCATATTCCTCGCATGGGGAATGTGTGTCATCCGTGTAATCGGATGTTTCCGCTATGATCAAACAATCTCGATCCAAAGCTTCCGTGAAGGATCCGAGTGTTTATGGCCCGGCGTGATGGAAGGCTAACGCCGGCACGCTCTGCGGAAGCCGCGCATGCGCCTTTATCCACCGAGACGCAATCGCGCGAGTAATCGCTGGAGGTATTGAAAATAAACTTCTCAAATGAATATACCGCTCGGGGCGATAAAGGGGAAATGCTAAGTCTACACAATCGTATATTATTTATTGAGACGGGTTGTTATTATCTGGTGTGAATTGTTGGCGAGGCGAGGCTCCGTACACCTCCCGCCCTAGCGTCGCGGCGGTCCCCCCCCCCCCTCGGCACCGCACCGCACCGCCCGCCCACCGCGAAGCCCGCGCCGGCGACCCCGATCGCTATCCGCTACTCTTACACGCCAAGTCTTTGGCAACACGTGAGTTGTGTGCCTCCAAAACCTTTGCTAGAACATGTGTCTTTATTATTTTAACAGCAATCACCCGATTAAATGCGCCCTTGTTCCCCGACCCACCGCGTTTGTTTTCGCTGAGCGTTTGTTCTGGTTTTTTTTTTGCGAGGATCCTAAGGGGCGTATCGTCATGTTAAATAGCCTATATCCTTCATCAACAATTAAACGTAAAAATATGTTTTCAAACCCGACCAATTCCAGAGGAACAAACGAACGCTTCAGTTATATTATTTTAGTATATGTAGATTCAATGCATATGCGGTTAGTGCATTTTTAGGGGTCCGTACCCAAAGGGTGAAAACGGAACCCTATTACTAAGCCTCTGCTGTCCGTCCGTCCGTCCGTCCGTCCGTCCGTCCGTCCGTCCGTCCGTCCGTCCGTCCGTCCGTCCGTCCGTCCGTCCGTCCGTCCGTCCGTCCGTCTGTCCGTCTGTCACAGGGCTGTATCTCAGTAACCGTAACAGGTAGACAGCTGAAATTTTCACAGAGTGTGTATTTATTTTGCCGCTATAACAACAAATAGGTAAGATTAAAAAATAATTTAAATTAAAGGGGGCTCCCATACAAAAAACGTGATTTTTTTGTTTTTTTTTTCTACGATGGTACGGAACCCTTCGTGTGCGAGTCCGACTCGCACTTGGCCGGTTTTTTGTTTAATTAATTAATAGTTTTATTCAAACTGACATTATATATTATACTCAAAAGTGACACGACACATAAATAAACTTTTCACAGGAAATGGAGGTTAGATTTTTGATAAGTTATTTTATGATGTTCGCCAGAACCTCATTCAAGAGGTGCCCGACGACACCCATGGGCTTTCGAACTTCCGATGCCCGTCGGCCAGGTCTTCTTCACACCATAATTGAAGGACCTCAGACTGTACTTTGTGATATACCTCGGAAGTGAGTCCATTCCATAGTTCACCGACCCTATAGATAAGGATCCAGAAGAACGGTTGATTCATATTGTTGCAATTTTGACAGTGAATGAGTGCATACCCTGCCTTTTCCGCGATGATTGAGAATGAGCCCTAACACTATTCCGCCTCGCAGGTGAGCGTCTTAATCGAATGCTTCCTATTAATAACCGCAGGAACAGTTAGGAGGAGGCGCATTAAATATCAATTTTCAAGTGGATACATCTCGGGCTATCATTTGTAGGCACCGTTAGCGAGCCGGCCGCCTCTATATGGGCGGCGGAGGTCCGCGGTAACGGAGCCGCCGCCGCCGCCGGAATGTCGGCTGCATCCCGCTCTGCCTTCTGCAGCCTGCGGATATTTAGGTCTCGAGAGCGAGGCGGCGCCGCCGAGGCCGGCCTGAGGACGGCTCGCGAGGACTGCAGCGAGTAAGGAAGGAAGAGAGTAGTAATTTAAACTCATTCGTGCAGCCCAAAAATACGTCGACTATATTTTTGTTCAATATTTTTTTCATGCAATCTGACTTGGATGGCTAATATCACACAACTAACGTCATGATCGTACACCAATACACCACATTCCCGAAAGAGTCAGGTGCCATGCCAAGGCCTTCCCTATATGAGCACGGCTACATTGAACTGGATGGAAAACACGGACAATTTCGCATTGCCGCTTCTCCCATCTTTTCATCCAATGCGATGGTTTCAACCCGGGCGGACTTAAACCCTTACCACCTAGTAGCGGAAGGGGACCTACAGTTTTAAATGGGTTCCGAAAACATGGAGCAGCTCGGATTCGTGACTAAATGCCCTTATCCAACTTATTAAGAGAAATAAAGTGGTGCATGAACGGAGCGATGATTTGAAAGTAGAGCAGGCAAGAAGTCCCCGCGCCACTAGGCTACGAGCAGCTCAAAGTTATCTAGTTCTATCAGCACAGTGTAGTAGACTGAACTATAAAATTACGTTTTATCTGAAGAACCCTTATGTTGCGATAGTTAACATGATATAGTAAAAACGGGATACACTGCAGTTAAGTTAAATTTAGTCATAGAGGAACGTTACTTCAGCTACAAAAAGACTTCGTAGTAATATGAATCATAGAGCATTTGTAATAATTTTTAGATTACCGCGGTTGTTAAACTTGTTTGAAAAAACTCACGGCTTTCTCCTCCACATACATTGACGGTAGCGCCGGCTTCTTCATAATGAATTGCTAGGTTAACTAATTTTGAGACACTACGTAATATTATCCTCATCCGTCCATTGCACACGTCATGTTAGTATTCAAAATAGGGACACCACAATGAGTCTCGGTTTTATTAAACACGTTTAATTAAACAAATCTATAAAACCCAAATGTGTGTATGTATCTAACTTTCTATGGCCTAGTCATTGTGTAGGCAACATATTTTAACTATGACCCATCAACATATTGCAGCCCCCCCCCCCCCCTCCCTGACTCGTCTCGTGCATGCCATGCCATCTGCGCTTCTAACGAAATTCTTTGAAATAACCGTCCAAGCGAGCGGCGACGTAATATATGCAAAAGTCGAGGTGCGTGCGCCGCTGCGTACAGTTACTGCAGCTAACTTAATAATAATGCATTATTTTAATAACATAGTTTGTGCATTTGGAACAGAGGTTCGCCGCGCGATGCGAGCGCCGCCGCGCGCCGTGGCAGGCATGGGAAGCGGCAAGATTGCAATTTAGACAGTCGTTTGTGGTCTAACAACAATTTGAAACGGTCTCATGAGATCGCATTCGACACGCGACTAGGTCACGGTGAGTGTTGACCCTGCGCGGGCGCATGCAGAAACGTACCGAACACGGACTTGGGCTTTGACGTGCAGTGTGATTTTATACGCAGAGGGGAAAATTAATCAGAAATTTACATCAATACTTCAAAACAATTTTGAATTATTGATGTAACTAAATTCATGCTTACTAATTATCGTAAGCTATTCAATTTTGCTCCATAAAACCGTTAGATTTTTTTTATTTTGTGACCAAATTTTTTTATTTGATAAATTGTTTGAAGAGGAATGTAGATGACCAGATTATTAACCCAACTGCGTAAACAAAATACTTGTAATTAAAACTGAAAATAAAAAAAGTCCAATAGTCTCAAATTATGTTAAGTGATTTTGAATAACTGCACCATTAAAATAGTTGCATGATTCACACATGCAACAAATAGTAATTTTCCACCATAGCGATTTTAACAGTTTCATCACTTGACATAATTTGTTAACTTTGTTTTTCACAATATGGAGTCTGGTAGGCGCCATTGTATTTTTTTAATAACTGTCATTGACACTCGCTAGATTATGACAAATCGATTGATGTAAGAATTATCATAATCGGCCCACTCTCTAGATCTCTAGAGTGCCACATAGGAACAAGCAAATAAACAAATTACCCTCCTTTGCGTCACGCAGTCGGGTAAAAATTCTTTGCAATTAATTGCAATTACCTCAGCTGAGACTATACTCGTCAATTTTTGCACTTAAGAACGGACCGTAAGCTATGCTCCCCATACAAACGTAGTTTACTAATCATTTGGGAACCGCTATTCCAATTAAATTGATATTTAATTTCTAATATCAGGTAATAAATATCTGTATCTGCATGCTTTTGTTTTTTTGAAAAATCCAAACCGAAGGAAATGAAAGCGAAAAGACAATCTTCATACGAATTTTGTTTTCTGTGGTTTGGCCCAGAATACATTTACCGAAAAAACAAAGACAGGCAGACACAGATATTTGTAGCCTAATATTAGATTCCAGACATCAAGTGAGTTGGAAGAGTGGTTTTCAAATTATTAGTAAACTACGTTTGCATGGGAGGCGAAATTTTCTGATGCTTACGGGCCAACCTTAAATTTCGCGACGCAGGCGGAGAGAGAAAAAGTTAAATTGTAATGTATTTTGGGAGGTAGGAAAATCAAATGTGTATGGATATTTACCTGCTGCCGAGCTCGCTAGATACGCGGCCAGAACGAGCAGCGCGGCCGCCGCACGCGCGCCCTCCATCGTGCGCCGCGCACCAACACTGCGGACAAACAAACACACAATTCATTAACGGTCACGCACGCAAAACATATCGACAACAATAATAAATGACAGCTCCGACAAAATCATAAAAATCGGTGCAAAAAAACTGTCACCCTAATACTAAAATATTTTATTGGTTCATCAAACATCACGTAGTAAAATATAAAACTTTTTTTATATTTTCCGTGCCAATGTTAACCGTCGTGCGTAATGTATAATAAATAAACGATTAACACCTTATTCATGAAAATCGGATGAATAGTTTAAGAAATACGGTGGAACATACATAGATAGCTAAAATCATAACCCTTCCTTTTGGCTTGACCGTAGTCGGGTAAAAAATGTTTTCGGTAACGAAAAATCCGTCATATTATATCTCAGTGTCGCCAATTCCAAATTGTTTGCACCTTTTTGAACAACCTTTCCCATATAAAGCCGGATATAAAGTTACAATGTAATAATCCCACTTCATCCTATTTTCCGCCGAAAATACGAAAATATATCCGTTGCCGTCGGCCGGGGAGCAATAAACCGCTCGCCCGACCCGGCGCCCCTCCCCCCCACCCCGCCCACCGCCGGCGCGCTGTCTGGGCGGGCGGAAAGCTCCGGGGTGTGATTTCAACTAATTAGCACGGTGCTACGGTTTTTGTATCGCGTGTTGTTATTCAAAAATAATATGGGTTTGAATCCCTTTGCGTATACGCTTATTCATTTCAGAAATATTGTGGTCGGTTAGAGAAATCCTATGCTTAAAATCCATAGATTTTTTTTCTATTTATAGGACTATGCTGCATAAATTTACTTTCCTAAGATTTCCTCTTTGCCTAACTGTTTGTTTTTATGTAAATGAACATGGATATAACCATCAAACACGAAGTAATGATATTGGCCCAAACCGTCGCATTCCCAAGGGAATTAGGTGACATGCCAGAACTTTCCCTTTATGAGCACGGCTATATTGAACGGAATGGAAAACACGGGCAATTTTTCATTCAATAAATAACCTATCCAACAATAATATTCCAATGAATACGAATCGGGCTTAATCATTTGGAAAAAACAGCACACTACAACAGTCTATAAAAGCTTATCTGCATGCAGCGGCATTACACCCGGCGAGAGGCAGGTCATTCTCTCAGGAGCAGTAAATCCACGTCGACACTTAGAAAGTAAATTTATTGAGGAGACCGTAAATCTCTAGACGTGTCGCCTGCACCGCGGCCGCCGCCTGCGGAGGTGCTACCGCCGCCTCCACCGGACTTTTCATTTAAATTCTATCACCGACGGACAGCTGTCATTTACTACAACTCTTCAAGCCCCAGCTCGCAAAAGATGTAAAAATATTGATTGTAAACACATTTTATGGGAATCTCGGCGTGAGTTGACGTCGTTTTTACATTATACTTTAAAATAACCAATTTTATACATCATTAACTCATGGTCTAAACGTTAACTTAAAAAAGGGTAGATAACATTTTGTTGCATGGCTCCCAATTATTTTTTGTCGGTACACACAAAATGTATGGGGAGGATAATTAGTTTTTAAGTCGTACAACTATCGTATCTACCTTTTTAACCGACTTCAAAAAGGAGGAAGTTCGCAATTCATCTGTAACTTTCTTTTTTTTATGTATGCATGTTACTCGATATCTCCGCAAATTGTCAACAAAATTTCAATAATTCAGTATGTATATCTCAGGGGTGGTTTTAAAGAATTAAACGTTTTTTGATACGAATATGCCAAGGAATACAAAGGTCAACGTTTGGACCATAAGTCCGTTAACACCCTGTTAAATGTAGCCATGGTAATAAAGGGAAGGACCTGGCACCGCACTTAATTTATTCGTGCATGCGGGGCGTAGAGCTAATATCACGACGGTAGCTGTACTATAGCCATCCATGTTCAGTTACATAAACCATCCAGTATGTCGGCAGACGAAACAATACCAACATTTCAAATTTATAACAATGAAAATGTATGTATAAACAATTCCCGACTATTATACTGAAAAGGAAGCTACAGAAGGTAACGTAACGTCTCTCTCAGAGACTAGAAGCCGGCGGAAGTAAGTGCCGAGGCAGCTCTAAACTGGGAGTTATGGTGCGAGCGAACGAAAACCTACAATTTATGCGTCTATGAACTTTCATTCGCTTTAATAGTACTCTCATGGAACTACCGTAATTTTAGGCAGTTAATCGTGCATTTAATAATGTTATGGTGATGCATAAAATGATAAATTTGTAATTTTAATTGAAACCAAATTAACAAAATGTACGTAATCGTCATATACGTTTGCCGGTTTTAAGTTTTCCGAAGTTCTAATTCTGTGGTACTATATATATTGATATAATGTTAACTGTTTATAATACCCGCAGAACTAAAGAATTTGAATTCCGTTAAATAAAGCATAGTGACTCTCAAAAAGTCGGATTGGGCCTTTAATAAGATGAGATTTATCAGTTGTCATAGTATGAACTCCAAATACACGTCAGATTTAACCACTCTTTATTCTGTTCACTTGGTATTCACCTGGCGAATTGTGAACCATGGTAACCCCCCTGGGCGTGCTACAAAAATGTGCTTAAGGGCAGATTTTTCAAAAGTCTGATAATTAGCCAGATAACTATTCGACGGATTTGTTTCCGCCTCTGCTTATCCATCCGTTATAGTATGTCCATGTTTTGTTAGTGAAATTAGATTTAGATAATTGTGATTGCAGTCATTATTCAACGGTAATGAGTATCCGTCTTTTCACAATCGTGAATTTGTACTATCAGTCCGATAAAAGTAACCCTCCGACAGAGGATTGAATTATAATTGTAATTCGTAGTATGTAATGAAAATAAGCCTTTATTTGTGTAGTGCATTAGATTTTTAGCATTTGAAATATCTTGAAGTAAGCATGCGCAAGGAATACTGCGATACCTATTCGAAGTAGTAGTTCCGGAAATACATTCTGACAACAATGTGTGGCCAAGAACGTTACTTTATTGGTGAGTGGCGAGAGGCGGTTGGACGACCAACACCGGTACCGTACGCTCGGCACCACAAGCAAATGCGCGTTCGTGACCAACGAGCCATACGCTAACTTTTCCGAAACAATGACTCAATGGATAGTTGAACTCGGGTAAACAAGGAAGAAAATATTATTGACTTGGCCTGCATACTGGCGCGGCCGGCGCGCTGCGTAGCGAGGTCTCCGCACCTCCGGGCGGCGTCGGCGTCGTGCGCAGGTTGGAAACTAATTTTGCCAAGATTTAGTATGACGAATGAAGATACGATTGCGGTAAAAATAAAACCATGATTTATGAAGGCTTATTGGTGGGTGGATATAATGCTACACAATTTGATATTTTAAACTTAAAATATTTGTGTAAAACATGGATCCCGTCATGATGTAAGCCCAACACACCCATTCCCGAAGGAATTGGGTGCCATGCCAGGACCTTAACTTTACGAGCGCGACTAGTTTGAATTAGATAAAAAAAGATAGACATTTTTTAAATTGCCATTTAAATTTTCATCCAACGCCATGGTATCAACCCGGGCGGTCTCAAACCTACCTCCTAGCAGGTGAAGTTTGTCTGGCTGATTCCGCAGTTAACATCAAAATTAGTTTTTACTACATTGTTAAGTAACTCGCAGTTACGTATATCTAACTGAAGGCAGTAAGTCTAAATGCACATAGCGATTTTAACTTCTGCGACTTTGTGCAAACCCTACATTTTCTGAATGGCCCATTTACCCAACAATGTTGATACTGTGAACGTGCCTTGTTCGAAACGGTAACTGTAAGCGTAAGGCGTTACTTTGTTTAGTTCAATTCCTTCCACAGGTGAACCTGAATGTTTAGCTTTCTCTTTATGATCCATTCTTCCTGGTTCTGAGTGTCAAGCGTCTATTTCAAGTCAATTTGTACAAGTGAGAATATTTTTATGAAACACAATTCATTCACGAATGCCTACATGCGATATATTGCCTACATTCAAAAACACGAAATGAGGATGGTGAGAGTTAGGTTATCAAGATACCATCGACATTTCTTGAAAGCCTGAAAGGCATAATGTGATTATTTAAGTCGTGGAGTGTGATTACTTAAACGAAGTTCATACGCGTATTTCTTGTTGAAGTTCCAAAATTATGCTCAAAATCAACTTTATTTAATCGAACTAGATGCTTAATGACCATTGGCATTGTATAATTGTTTTGGGTTTCTAAGTTCTAAGGTTTATAAGTAAGAAGTAAAAAAAAAGAAGAAGTAAGTAAGAAGATTTATAATCAACTTGTTTTTTATTTTATTTTTGACATACTTTATTTACTTTTAGCTATAGGTCATTTTGTTATTATTATTTTGGTTAATCTGACTAAGTCAAACGCCAAGCCAATGCGCATTGTCTACTTTATGGACATGTCGTATAACCCTTCAATTTCATCATGGAGACTGTCTTTTTCTTTCAAACAGAGAAAGTCCTAGAGCGCAATAGCACGATTTTGTTCAATGCCCGAAAATAAGTTAGCCCCGTCGGGCCCTCTTAAATGTATCAACCATTACTTGGCGTTAGTTTGACTAACGCCATCTAATAGTTAATACGCGTTATGCGTTTTGAACATAAAAGCAACTAATTTTTTAATTTAAAAAAGATGAATGATGGATGTTCCTAGTCTTACTCACTTGTTTTATGCATGTTCATGAATATTCGCCCCATTTAAGAAATCAAACCACCAGATACTTACAGTTTTATCTTCCAAATATTGCTGGACCATCAATTTACAAACTTACTTTTTAAAAAACATACAGACGAATTTATAACCTCCTCCTTTTTTTGAAGTCGGTTAAAAAATTGAAAATTAATTGCAGTTATTTTTAAATATAACTAAATGTTGTTTCAATGACGCAATCTGCTGATGTCACGTCCTTATTCTTTCATCGTGTATGGACACGGATATGTTGGACAGGTTTTTCTGATAGAGCGAATTATATTTTTTTGAAATTTTCAATGAAATAGGCAAAGGTAGCAGAATGGCAACAACGTTTAATGCTATTTGAGCAGTGACCGCACATGTCAGTTATAGTGCGGAGTGTGGGGACCCGCACCGGACCAAACGCTATCCTACCGGTACCGCCACCGCTCCGCCGTCCTTTGGAATTTGCAGCATGTGGTAACTTCGCCGACTGATTGACACTTCTGCGGCTGGAAACTAAATATTGCCTAAGCCAACTCTGTTCCCATTATTGCCGGACCATTCGTTCGGCAGCTCTTGACATAAACATTCGGAGCGGAAATAATACAAGATGTCTATGAGATTTTGAGAGAAATATGCGAGAAAACGTTTTTACATCTCTGCCTACCACCCTGCTAATTGAATCGTAAGGACGTATGTGTTAATTCTGGAATTGATTCCTGCCGACATTTATGCAAAAAGTTATTCAATAATTTCACAATTCATTCAAACTTTGTATTATTTTATTTAAAATCAACACTTTATTACTGGTTTACAAAGAGTGAAAGAAAAATGTTCTTTAGGGACCTGTACATGTTTTTCGTTAACACAGTAGTTTCATAAAAACGTTATTTGCTCTAGGCACATTGATGCAATGATTTTCCCATTTTACGTACGGAGAGCTAACGTAGGAGACGTTGCAAAGAATATGCAAATATTCGCGATATTAATAAAATTAAATCTACAACCAGTAAAAAAAACCTGGAAGCGTCGTCCCTGCGCGCTTCAAGTTGGCCGCATCTGTTGGCCAATACGGAGTATCGGAGCCGCAGTACCTCCCAGCCCCAGTCGGCTCGGCTGTAGACACGGCCCCGGGCATACGTATGTACAGCCAACAACAAAACTGCTCATACATACAAAAATATTTTTGCACAATACGAAAATGCGTAGGAACGATTGACTTCTGAAATTACCTCAAAACAAATATAAATTGTCCAATACACACAATACCTAATAGTATTTTTTTCAAATATCCCTTGATGGCCAAATCCGAAACTCTAGACACAGAGAAAAGCACTGAAAGGAGTCATAATGCCGATTTTGATAAAAACATCTAAAAAATCTAGCCGGGAATCGAACTCTTTCATGTCGAGAAAAATAACGCGTCCTATATTGTTGCACCAGTCAATAGTCAAACTAAGGGAAAGTGTTGATTTTTAATAAAGTGATTCCTATTTTCAAGTGCAAGCACCTTCACTAATCAAAATGTGGGACATTTTTCGGAAATTTAATAATGCAGTACTTATTCGTTTTCATCACAGTCATTATTATAAAGAAAATAGATTTTTTTGCTTTCAATTAAAGGTAAAATAATCATCAGGAAAGTACGAATTTCACTGTTCCAGAAAAAGGAAAAGTGACATGCGGCCGATAACGCGTCTCCGCCGTATGGTCAAAGTGACCATATAATTGTATGCGAATTCGACGGCGCGTCGTATGCCATACAGTCAAAACATCGCCATCGCGCGGGAATGTGCTCCAAGAATGTGTTCGTCAAGTCAGTTCCCACCCACCCAAAGTCTCCAATACGTCTCCGACTATGTTTACATGTAAAATGTACGTTAAACGTACGTAACGTTGGGTTGGTAGTTTATGAAAATTGCAGACAGCCGGTCTCATAGTATGCGCGCTAAATGGCATATGTCCGTCCTTTTTATCCATGTTCCAGACGCTAGCCGAGTGTAGATGGATGAGAAGTGCGGACGTGCACGTGTGGGGGTACGTCTTGAGGCCTCACGTCCATGCCCAGCAGTGACGGGACCCTCGGCACGTGAACACGTTCACGCTTGACCAGGTTTTATTAGATGACGTCGATAGAGATTATCATGACGACTGTACATAGGTAAGTGCATGAAAGCGAAGAGCGCTATAACGCACACATGGCCACCGCAAACGTAGCCGTTGCCGTGGGAACCGCGCCACCTCCTCCCCCTCACCTCCCCGCCGTGCCACCACCCGGCCTGCCCACCCCGCTGCTTACCCACCATCCGAACCCGGAGCCAATAGCTGCGATATTCCCGTGAGCATCCTGGTAATAGGGTTAAGCACCTGCTTGTTCGGTTGCTAATTCACTGTTTAACCACGTTAAACAGTGAATTAACAATTTTCCAATCGGGTTCAATTAAATTGGTCTAAATTTACATAACAATTTATTGTGGTGCCCCTACATGTGTGCCCACTAATTCTAAACGTATTGCAAATAACTAATTTACAGTTATAAAATGCATTCGACCGAAAACATAGATTTACTTAACTCAACTCAAACATGACTAAAACACATGCCAATTAATAATATAAACACGATGCAATAAAAAATATTTCAAAACATTTGTTATAAACCTCGCGAATAGTATAATTCACCTTTTTGCTAACTAAGTATAGGTGCCAACAGTTCAAGATGATTTCAAACCTGCCCAGCTCTTACAGGGTTTTTTGTAATCACCACAAAACCGTTATCGTCTCCACCGTAAGGACAACGTGTGCATGTAATCGTACAGAAATACGCGTCATATGCCACACAGCTGAAACATCGCCACCGCACGCGAATATTTTACCGAAATGCGTTCACCAAGTCTGTTCCCCACCCAACCCTCCAAACCGTCTGCGACTGTGATTGCATGTGACATGTATATTTAATTTAGATTGGTATTTTTAAGTTGGTAAATTGGAGCTGGTCTCACAGTAAGCGCGCTAGATGGCACATGTCTTTCTGTTTTCAGGAGATCAGCGCAGGCTTGTCACGTAAGTGCAAGGTTCTAGCTGGGTGCGGCCCTTCGCCTTTCACAACCTCTAAATAATCACAAATATGACGTAACACATGCGGAACAGCCTCTGGGGTGGACCCAGCCTCCGCCGCCCTCATGTAGCCGGGGGGAGAATTTCGTTTGTCATTGTGGAGTGTTTGAAGCAAGCTGGAGAACTACATTAGGACCTCAAAATGGTAAACATAATCATGCAATGTACTCCCCGAACGAACCATACAATTTAACTCCGCGAAATTTGAGAGGTGCTCAGAATAGCTTTTGGTGCTGCAAAGCTTTTTCAGTAATACGTAGATGCAAAAAAAACAAGCTGTACAATTCCTAGCTGACCTGAGAGTATTTTATGGAATGTAATTAATTCGATTGGTTAGTAAAAGTAGCGTTGTCTAAAAGGGCTTACCACTTGTTGTGTGGCTAAAAATCACAGAAATCGGAATATACTAAATTGCGATTTCTGTGCTAAAAATAAGATTGTCGACATTAGTCCGTTGCTGGGTCCCTTTCACTGAATATTTGATTATGATCAGTACAAGGGCAGTGAAAGTTATTGGTGTACAATTAAAAAAAATCCATTAAAAGTACTCACTGTACGGGGCAATGCAATGTAAGTTCTTAAGGTACAGCACATACTATTTGTCGAACTTACGGCATGTCGGCCTAGTACGGCGCACCGGAAAACCGCAAGTTCGACAAATACAATGAAATGTAAGCAATTAAAATTGAACAAAAAGTGAACACGGATATAACTTGAGTTAATTTAAAACATAATGAGACAGCTCCTCACCATTTTTATTTACTTTTAAATGGAAGTGTATATTTTGAACTGTTTGTGACTACACTTGTTAATTTCTATTAACTGGAAATTTAAAAAAACTCGACACTGAAAGATATATCGAATTCGCCTCTATTTCCGGTGTAAAGGCTTAAAATCCTGTGACCGTACACGACATTTACTAAAGCCCCTACATCATTCGGACAGGAATATATGCTGAACCCCTCGGTCTCGCGTTATCTTTTTACAAGTAGCCGCACGCCGTGAGCTACCGACGCTAATCTCAAACAAATACGAACATTGCCGAGTGCACCCGCTCTAGCCCGACTCGCGCGCACAATGGACACAAGCAGACCCATTTCCCAGAGTGTAATTTGGTGTACGGTTTTTTCCGCCGCCATTAGAACCGAAATACAGTTAATCTGATTAAAACGAAACAGAAAACGCACAAAAACGCGACTTACACGGGGAGAGTCTGAGAAAAGTGTAACGCGGTAACTGTTGTTGCGGCCTCGGACTGGTAGCTGCGCGGCGGTCGCGTCGCGGCGGCATAACTCTGCTATAAACGTTCATAATCTCACTTTTAAGTTTCGTTTGTTTGCACCTATTATATTCAAAGACAAGTACGATACTTAGTGTTACGGATAGTACGACACGCATCTACGTTGTTCCACAACATGCTATTCATAGTACTTTGGGTCAGGCAAAGGATTTGGTAAAAACTTTTCTTAATTTTTTTGTATTCCAATTATTTTGCATTTTTTGCATGCAAAACATGCAAAAGGAACAACATATACATGTACAAGAAGTGTTAAGTTCTATATACAATTTTTCATTATCATTTAGCTTATAAATACGTCATATTTAATTTATATCAAAGTTTATTTCCGACTTAAGCCGTTGCACATCCTGGTGATTAATTAGTATGAACATTTTTATTTTTTAATATTTCCGAAAAGTTTGCAACATTTACTATGTACATCTTGTCAGTATACCGCGTGATTTAAATTTTGGAGAAATCCTTAAATATTTACTCTATGCTTATATGGTTACTAACATGTAAGCTCATCAAGAAATTTTACATAAAGATATTTTTGATGAACTATTATCCAAAATATCTTTTCCCACCACCTTAAGAGAATGTAATTGTATAATCGAGTATGTTCGGTTAAGTTTTTGTAATGGCCACCCGCGCTGCAGCAGCGCCTCGTGCGCGCGCGCAGTGCTCGCGTAATGAAATCGATTCACTTTGCGGTTGATTTGGGTTAATTCTGACGAACGCTCACAATCCGCTACGCCTCCGCCTCTGCCTCCGTCTCCGACTTGAAGTCGACGCCGAGTGTTATCGCTTTACGCTGAATCACTTTCCGCATATTGAGGCAAACCACTACTCCACATATTTTTTTTTTATGTTAAGCGCGGCATATGGCGTACGCCAGGACCTAAAGGTGCCCGACGACGCCCATGGGTTTTCGAACATTCAGGGGGGCTGCGAAAACCATGCCGGCCGGCCAGGTGCTTCTTCACACCACGTTTGAAGGACCCCAGGTCGTAATTTGGGGGAAATACCTCGGAAGGGAGTTCATTCCATTGTTTACCGACCCTATAGATAAAGGATCTAGAGGATCGGTGAGTTCTTATTTTAGGAATGTCGACTGTGAATTTGTGCATTTTCTCCCTGTTCCGCGTTGACCGAAGGTAGAAAGGGGACGGAGGAACAGCGTTATGCAGCTCCGACGAGCATTCTCCATGGTAAAGACGATAGAAGACAGAGAGAGACCCTACATCCCTTCTGAGTTGAAGGGTCTCCAAATTTAGGGATACCTCAGGGTCGTCAACGAGACGCACGGCCTGACGCTGTATCGAGTCCAGGGAGCCAAGCAGGTGCTTAGCTGAGCCGTCCCACAAATGCGAACAGTACTCCACGCAAGACCTTATCTGCGCCTTGTAAAGAAGCAGTTTTTTGGTCAGGCGTGAAGTATTGACGCACCCTGTTGAGGACTCCCAGCTTTTTTGAGGCGAGTTTGGCTTTATCCTCGATATGGCGTCCGAAATTAAGGTCATGCGTCAGGTCAACACCAAGGATCCCTATGTGGTCGTCGATATGTAGAGTTGCTCCCTGGAAGGTCGGAGCCGCACTGAACGGAGCTCGCTTCGCACTGAACACGCACGCCTGCGTCTTGCTCGCGTTAAACTCGACGAGGTTCTGGAGACCCCACCCGGAAACTTTTTCCAGGGTCTCTTCGAGTCTAGCAACGAGGCGCCGCCTATCGTCATCCACTTCAGCCCGGCTTGCGGTCTGGTGACTGGTGTACCTGGCTAGCACCGTGCTGTCATCTGCGTAGCAATCAATGTCGCCCAAATTGAGCAGGTCATTGATGTGCAGCAGAAAAAGGGTTGGGGACAGCACAGAGCCCTGCGGCACGCCGGCATTCACAGACATGGCTTTGGAGCAGCAACCGTCAACCAAGACTTTTATGCTGCGGCCATGCAGGAAGTCGGCGATCCAGTCACACAGCTCGGGTGGAAGGCCATAGGAGGGCAGCTTGGAAAGCAGTGCCTTATACCAGACCCGGTCAAATGCTTTAGCGATATCCAGGCCGATAGCCATACCTTCGCCATGATTTTCGAGCGCATCGCCCATCTCATGTGAGACGTATACTAGGAGATCCCCAGCAGATCGATTCGGACGGAAGCCGTATTGATGATCGCTGAGAAGTTCATTGCTCTCTAGATACTTCATCAACTGAGAGTTAATGATGCGCTCCATCACTTTGCAGAGAAGAGAGGTGATGGCTATGGGTCGGTAGTTGGCCGGGTCCGATCGATCGCCCTTTTTAGGCACGGGCTGAACGTTGGCCGACATATATTAAGTCAGGATAAGTAATGGGGGCTATGATGAATGTAATGACATGGCTGAATGTAATGTTTTGCTAGAAACTTTCAATTCTAGATTTGTAGGTTCTATAAAGAACAGCAGTTTTAGTAATGCAGATATATATTTTCAACTACAAAACATAATTTTAGAAATATAAAATAAACTTACTTTCGCAATGACAAGAGTAATAAAACAAATTGACACCTCTTTTATCAACAAGCACATGCAAGCAAACTCTATCACTCCAACGCAAATTAAAACCTACACATCCTCACACACACTCTCACCCTCACCCTCTCTTACACATATCCACTCTCACACCCTCTCACCCTCCCACACCCACACCACAAGTTTACCCTACATACACATTTGTAACTTACCCTGCCTACACAAACATGCGCAGGTAATATAGTGTATTTTCACTTGTTCTCCTATTTTCTCTTTTCTCGAATTTTTTTACTAATTGTATTAATCTACAAAATTGTAACGGTAACTAGCGAAAATCTGTAATTGGCTTAAGTTTAAGGTAATTTCACTAGATATGTCAGCTGTTGAGTTTCCAAATGAAATAAAATAAAATATACAGATATTTTCAGATTTCCACATGATACTTTAAAAAAATAATAGACGTTTCTTGACAAGGTATAACGCAGCATCCTCAATCATTTTGAATAAGTAATGAGAATCAGACCTCCATGCGCTCATTAAACGTGAACCTCAATACATTAATTAGCAAGTAGGTAATTAAATAACATATTATTTTGACCAACCGATACAGTCGCGGCCAATGACTCCTGAAAATATAGCCGATGCAAGAGAATCACAAAGCCAGGGGGGCACCTGGAATCTATTACTAATATAAAATGGCTGAAGAGTTTGTTTTTTTGTTTGAACGCGCTAATCTCTCAGAGGATTGAAAGCCCAATACTCGAGGAAGGTTATAGTAGAAGTATGGTTACAGGCTATTTAACGTCACGCTACCACCCTTAGGACCGAGAGAAAATAAAAGTCAGAAAGATAAGCGAAAACGAAGTAATAGCGCTGGGCAATGCGGTCGGTAGATCGGAGCCGAGCGTGTATTTTATGTACCGGGCTCCGTTTGGGTTATTGTCCAAAATTAAATTAATCCGAGCGGAGCCGGGAACTCAGCTAGTACTGTATAAGCCGGCTTCTGGCGGTTCACGGCCGAAGACGCAACGTTGCTGCGCGCCGGAATTATAGCAGAGACGGCGCAGAGTATACCGGCATTGAACTTGGCCGGAGTGAGGTCGCGTGTGAAGTGTTGATACAGCAGCGCCTTGACGGTGGGCCATTTTCGATGGTTATTAACGGACCATTTTACGCTTTTATTAATTAGAAATATAATGTGATTCTGCCAGAACGAGTTTGTTTCTTACAAAAAGGAATATTTTACTTTACACATTAGTTGATTTCAATTCGTTGTTACTTCGTGTTAGAAAAAAGCTACATTCTTTGGGAAATGGTAAGGTTTTTTATGAGACTAGACACGGATGGCTAATACCACAATTTTTCATGATATCAGCCCAACAAACGCCATGGGAAATAGGTGCAATATCAGAACCTTCCTTATATTCCACAGCTACATTGAACGGGATGGAAAACACGGACAATTTTCATTACTGCTTCGACGAACATTCAATAAATGCCACAGTACCAACCGGAGCGGGATTAACCATACCATCTAGTAAGGAAGTGGGCCACTGTTTAACGTGGAATCCGAACCAAGAAAAACAAAACCCATCGTCAGCTCTTACCGACATGCACGGGAAGAAATGCAGTGGGCCCAATCCATTCTAAGCATGTGAAAGTAACTCTGTCTGTTGCGCTTTCATGCCTAAACCGCTGAACCAATTTTGATGACTTTTAGTATAGAGATAGTCTGGATCTTGGAGAAAGATATAGACTATCTTTTGTGGCGAACATTTAACTCGAAGGGGGTGAAATAGGGGGTGAAAATTTTTCGACATTGCCCGAGCGGAGCCGGGTATCTCAGCTAGTTTTATTATATTTACGTGCCAGACCCCACACAGCAGAGTGGGCGAATCACTAGGCACAGCGGGGGAGTGTTTGTCGCTAGGCTAACCAAGAAACAAGGTCAGCTCGATTCGTTTGGCTGGAAAGCGACCGGAGGGCGGGCGGGACGTACGGGGAGGGCGGCGGAACCGTTTTCCTTTCACCGACGCGGCCCCTTTAGAAGTGCCTGTAAGTTAACGTCCCTTAACACATACGTACTGTTATATATGGGGCAAACGTGTAGTGTGTGACCTATTGTCCACGACGCAAATGGCGCTACGCTGCCTTACAAAATCTATTTCTCTGTCACAATGAGTAGCAAAATGCTTCGTCATTGTGGCTGCCGGCCACCGACTACCGACGGCGCCGCAATCGGGAAATAGTTCATATTGCCGAAGAATAGAACTAAGCTCGATACAATAAAATCGATATCAATCGTATTCAATAAAACATTAGAAATCAGTATGATTAAGATATAAAGATCGGACCTGTTTTTTTATATTTTCTGACTTGCGAGTGTTAATGAATCCATTAGCATCAAACGAGGTGTCAATCAGCGAGTACCTAATTGTACGAAAACTAACACGTACATTCAGCTGTAACGGGTAATTTATTCAATACAAAGTAATCCTTTAGTACATCCGTGAACTTTAAGTCTCTAGAGCTTAGTGTTTTCAAATTAGTCAAATATTCTAACATTTTCATAACAAAAGTTTAAAAACTGAATATGACCGTCAAAATTTTGCCGTTATAGGTTTCAAATATAGCCAGACCACCAAAGCATCTTTCGTCTTTTTGATATTCCAAACTAAATAGTAGTTATGTTTTTAAATAATAAAATATGGGGTTTACTTAAGCCCTCATGGAATCAGGTATTATCCCGCCCTTAATTGATACCAAACACTAGATACCAACGCAATTATACATCGATTTAAATGCGTCCCTGAGTCTGTGCCTCTGGTATAATCGTGCCAACCTCCGCCGCCACCGCCTGGGTGGTCATCAGATAAACCGCTGTACATACGCCCGACCAATCACGACGACAATCAACATTCAGGAATTACCCGAAAAGGCGAGACTGAGAATTGACAATTAGCGTAACAGAGTGTCTGTACCGTTGCTCGGTATTTAGCATTCAGTGCGGGTATCTTTCGCGCGATAGCCCGATTAATCTACTAGCCATTGTTAAAAGGAATTACAAATTTGCTATTCTCACTACGAGAGACATCGATGCGTTCGCGGCATTAGAACAGAATTGCTAATTTTTTTCAAGCTAATTTTTTTCAAGTATGTAGCCTATCGTTATTTTTTGTTGTTGTAGTGATTGACCACTGTTTTCGCGCGATAGCCCGATTAATCTACTAGCCATTGTTAAAAGGAATTACAAATTTGCTATTCTCACTACGAGAGACATCGATGCGTTCGCGGCATTAGAACAGAATTGCTAATTTTTTTCAAGCTAATTTTTTTCAAGTATGTAGCCTATCGTTATTTTTTGTTGTTGTAGTGATTGACCACTGTTATTGCTTGTCTCGGTATCAAATCCCACGGTATACACCGCTTTCCTTCTTATCCGAGATGGTATGTACAATTATGGTTGAGAATTCGGGTCACTTCAAGGTTCAAAACCCATGTAGGGTAAGCCTTACTAGGTACAACCTGCTTGTTTTGATACTATCGCGTTGAGTGAATGATGATCGAAGCGGCAATGAAAAATTGTCCATGTTTTTAATCCGCTTCAATGTAGCCGCCTTTAAAAAGGTCCTGGCATGGCACCTCATTCCTTAGGGAATGTGGTTTTTGGGCTAATATCATGAGAGTAGGTATGGTATGGACCTTATTGACCGTATGGAATTTATTGGTTTCAATCACCGTAGTTCCAATCAATTTCACTTTAATGTTTAACGCATAAACCTTTCTTGGCTCACACTCAGACCGTCCAAGGTATTTATTATGTACAATGTAATTATGTTGCTTTTAAATACGTGAATACATTGTGTTGCCATTTAAATGCGGCATATACCACTACTATACTTGTCATGTGACCTCCTGAAGATTCGTCTATCCGTTGTATTAGAGACGCTATGGGAATGGAATACAAAATGTAATAAAACACAATTCAAGGCCTGCCAAGGTTTTATCTTATCAAAAACTATGAATAACTTAACATGTACATATAATTGTTTTGAACCAATTTGCATAATTAAGAAATTTGTCACAAAAAAATATATGTCCAGCTACAATTGTGGCTTTGCGTTTGCGGGCGATGCGCACAGCGACCACAGAATAAGTATGGCGGCACTGTTGCCTTGGAGCTGTTACTATGCGAGCTGGCTCCGCAGTGCAAGCACCCAATAAGTTGCAATTATTTTGAGTGGGGTATCTTCACTCAAACTTGCTACCGGTTGCAATCGAATTGAAGTCCTTAGCCTGAGTACTTTGCTATTGCGTAATACCGGTCAACTGACGTTTTTAAATATGCGTGATAGCGTACAAAAATGTCTGAGATCGAGTTATTTTGTAGGTTTCCGTACCCAAAGGGTACAACGGAACCCTATTACTAAGCCTCTGCTATCTGTTCGTCTGTCAGCGAGCTGTACCTCATGAACCGTCATTTGCAGACAGCTAGAAGGTTCACAGAGATAGAGAGAGAGAGAGAGATTCATATTGCAGCTATAACAAGAAATAGTAATTAAAATTAATAGTAATTAAATTAAAATGAAAACTAATGGTGGCGCCTATTGAAATATATGTGATTTGTTTCGTATAATATTTTATGATGGTAGTATTATTTTTACCATTCGTGTGCGAGTTTAATTCGCGATTGGCCGGTTTTTAACAAATTGTAAACTCTCAAAAAATTTTTATTATTATTGATATTTGATATTATGGTTTTATTATGAAAACTCAAACAGAATCAGACTTGGGCCCACAGTCCAGTTTTGACGTTTCGAAATTTCCATGCACTAGCCGGACACAAGAAATATAGTAGATAAACATAATTTGGAACGACCTCACTCAACCGAAGATCAGCTAATTTCTATGACTACGGGTGTAGAGGTGCACTTTAAGATTGCGACAAGGAACAGCTAAGTAGAGACACACGGAATAATTGACTCTTAACTCTACACTTTTTTTATCCGACTACTGCGAAGCCAAGGAGGTATGTATGTACGTATGTATGTATGTTATAGCCCCTTTTTCACCTAAACGAAGAAATCCATAAAGTATACACCCGAAGATTCTAGAAAACCACAGAAGGATATGTCAGCAGTCAACTTTAATTGCGCATTTTAATATTCAACAAATACATTATTTTAGTAATCGTTTCGATCTGGGTAATAAAAATACATTAATATATGTGTACGTTCTACTGTATTAATTTATCCGCTGGTCGGCTATTAAGTAATAGTTTAAATTATTCGTAACGATCGCGTCGACAGAAAAAACTCGACATGTTTTTTGACTAGACGTGGTGCACATCGAAGTGGTGGAGGTAGAACCTACAGATTGTTCGTTACTTCATGCGCTCTCCGGGCACGCTTGAAAAGCTCACACGCTGAACGTTGCCCTCCATTCATGCTCGCAAATTCCATTGCAACTGCATGGCAACTGCCTTAGGGTGTCTTAGACGCAGTGAAATATTGCTACCAGCAATGGTTCTATGTATTGCTCGTTCGTACATTTAATGCTAGTTCGAGATATAATATAATGCTAATTCTACAGTTTTATTTTTACTATCAGACTGGCCTCAAAACTATTTATTTCTAAATGTTACTTTATATAGGTAAACATTTTAATTTCGAGTAGAGCTCTGTTTTAAATCCATTCTGACATGTTAAAGGTAGTCTATGATATACAAATTGCATATTATTAAATAGCTCAAGCGAACATAAACTGAAGTTATTGACTACAAGTAATTCTTTCTAATTTTATATGTATATTATTATTATACTGTATACTATTATTTTCCTTAACACTAAAAAGGCAGGTTATTATCGCTATTCATATATTCTGAAGCACATAATAAAATAGTTTATCATACGATTTAATTTTCTTTCCACGCTCTTCTGTTACGTATATTAGTAATTATAGTATCAGAATGCATTTGTTGCGTGCTGGCAAAATAAACCCTACAATGAATAGGCTTCGGAACAAAAAATCCTGTACTTTTCTTTTCATTTCGCCTATCCAATGAGAAGTGAAACAGGTTTGCGAATGCAAAAAAAAACTAGCTGCGGTAACCATCTCACGGCGCATGAAATATTTATAGTGCGCATTATCATATTACACGGGAGCTCAGCGGTTGGACTCCATGCAGAGAATTATGCGTTTCGTTTTCGCATAGAAAAACAAGCAGGAAAGTAAAACTTCTTCAAAGTGCAAATAAAAACAGTGACAAGAAATGGAAATCGTGGCCGCGAGCTATAGACCCCACTCCAACGGCAAAAATAAGCGAATCTAAATGATAAGCGAATCTTAATGTGGAGACCCTACACGGAAAAGAAGCGTCGGCCAACCGCCAGCACGTTGGTCAGACGATATACGTCAGACAGCAGGTGACAACTGGCGAAGAAAAACAGGAGACCGCACAACTTGGCGAAGTCTGACAACAAAAGGCTGAAGAAGAAGAAGAAGAATAAATGATACAGTCTCGAAAAGGTTACTGATTATGCTTTGAATGCGCCCAATTGGTGAGGACTTTGTTGATGTCGAAGGGTTGTTAGAAGTAAACGAAATTGTATAGAAAGGTAACACGTGGGACCACTAAACATATTAAGCTGAATTCGATGCAACAACTGGGAAGACAGAACTTCATTTTGCTACATTTAAAACCATCCTATTGATAAATATTCCACGATACAATGTTTTGGTTGCATTCGTGTCTGATTTTAAGCCGGCACGTGAAAATAATACGAAGTGTCCTACTGCATATCTTGACGTGCATGTCTTCGTAAGAGGCAACTAAGGATTTTTTTGGTTGTATCTCGGATTCGACTAAAATTCTAGGCAGTGGGTTTTAGACCCGCTCGAGAACGGAAATTGTCCGTGTTTTCTGCCTGGTTCAATGTGCAATATTAAGAATGTATGCATGTCTAGTGCACAACTAGCACAAAGTCCTGTTAGTCTGCAAATTACGCCGTTGGAGATGGAAGCAGATCCCTGATTACCTGCGTAATCACCGTATATCAAACCTAAGATTATCGCAAATAAATTTTACGACTAAACCTACGTTACGATGATTACGCTGCTATACAATGTTTCTGTTTACCTCATTTAGCTTCTTCGCCATTTTATCATCGGCGATCAAACTGTATGGCCTTCACTTTGTAGTTAAACGATCCTAGATCCGACTGATTTACGCGTACTTTATTAGAGGAAGCTCTACGAATTATTATTTTTATGCCCACCCAAAGGCAATACCGAATAAAAACTCCTACCGGACACTAACGCGTATTGTAGACTTATTACCAACCAACTAAATGTATGGTGTCAAAATGCAAAGTGCCGCCCAAAAAAGAAAAATCCTACATTGTTCGAATGACCCGCTTCTAAGTGGCTCTAGTAGCTATCGTATCGATTTCGGAAAAGTACCGTTGGAGTCCATATATGTCGGCCGAGTTTTAGGTCAAAGTAAAGTTCTCATACATTTGTGCAAACATTGACACACGCCGAAGAGTCTGCTCGAAAGCGGGCGTCTCGGACGAGTCGACGACCCGAGACGGCGACGGGGACCCACTTTTCATCATCATTGGATTATTTCGCAAAACCCTGACAGTTATATATTAGTGGACCACACGGTTACTGAAGGACTACTTGAATTGTTTCGATGAAACGAAAATTTTGCCGTAATTTACAAACGGTATTCTCTTCCGGAAATTGTATTCATTCACGCAAATTTTCACGATAGGCCGGCGAGGTGGCTTCAGTCACAGTAGATATATAGCTGTGCGACAGGGGCCACAGCAGTACGAGTAGCTCGGGCGATTTTTGAGATAAATACGTTCCCTCCATCGAGTTTCGGGGTTGTAACTTAAATATTGGCGGAGCACTACTGGTTCTGTTATTTTTAAAAAGATGATCTGGAAAGACCATTCGCAACAGTTCAGCACCGCGAAACTAGCTTAGATAAGCAAAATGTGCCTGTGCAGGTGCACGAGATCGGGACTTTATTCTGGGGAGACATATTCTGTGCTTCAGTTGTGTGAATCCATCCAATAACCTTGATACAGTTTTCAGGGTTTACAAAAAACTGTGTAAAATTTTAAGACACAGGTCGACTACAATTTGTTTTGTCTACTCTTTGCAAATAAATCAGCAGTTTTCTAGAGATATATGCATGCAATGACGCAAGCAGACATTTCGCACCTAGAGTGTCACTCGCATTCTGTCGAGTTTTACTCGCATTTCGTAGGTAAGATTGTACAGTTAGTCGAACAAGGCCGAGGTGACTACCCGAATCTGAGAGCATTTAGCATTCGTTTTATTGCCATCGCGGGTTGAGGAGTGTGCGAGATCGGACGGTTATAACCCAAGCTATTTGCATATTTTAGAAAGGCGAAGAGGTTTTGATCACTGCCAGACAACGAGGCAACATATAGAGGTATTGTAGAGTTTCCTCTCGCGATAGTTAGACAGACATTCATCGGTATTCTACAAAAAACCAACTCTCCTATGTGGCTTCTGCAAATGCTTTGTGCCTACGAGTGCTAGGCGACGGAGGCAACACAATATTCCTATTCGTTTGCAAACATCTAGTAAGAAAGTACGGGAGAGGTGACAAAAACTCATCCGTATAGCGGCAGTTTAGCCACTTTTCAGTGATAATACATACTCTGACTGTAATATCGGCCGGACAGTTCGTTTACAAATTCGCTCAGTCTTAGGGGTTACAAGTGGATAAAATCCGACGTTTAGTGCCGTTCGTCACTCGATAACTGTAAAACGACGTGTTATTCCATCAAGTAAACTGAAATGCCAGTTGGTATGGTACGAAATACAACTCAACGTAAGATATAATCACTCTTTTGCCTGTTCACCATCTATTCACCTGGCGAGTTAGTTACCTTGGTAACCCCACTGGTGGTTCTGCAAAACTGCAAAGGACGCCATTTAGTGCACCGAACCTTCGATGTTGCGCGTCCCGAATTCGCAAGCGAGGTTACTACCATAATACCATACCATACCATCTTTAAACGTGGCTTCCTGCCGCTATACGGATGAGTTTCGGTCACCCCTCCAGGACATGCTTACTCGATGTTTGCAACTATCTATGGTTTTATAGACATGTGAATGGCGAAGAGGGGTGTTGCGGCACAAGTCGGATTGAGTACCTACCTAAATACAAGAAAGCGCTGTGGTCCCGCGGGTGGGCATGGGTGAGGGGGTGAGGGGGAGAGCGGGGGGGGGGGAACCGCCGCGGGCGCTCACGTTCCTTACCGATGTCAATGTTTTACCTCCGCAAGAATTTATTAGAAGAATTTATTCGATCCAATGCACGACTGTGCCGAACCCGATGAGATAATAGTGGTTGGGAGTTATGGCAGGTGGTAAAGTCGATTTGCGAAATTAATTTATATTTCAACAAAGGCTTTTCCTTTTGTCTCACGCTTTGATTGTGATCTGATTTGTGTTGAGACGGGTTTAAAGAAAACCTAAATGAATAAATACGTTCAATAAAATGTAACCTGGAATACTTCAATATACTTTGCAGAAAGTTACTTCAAGAAAAGGACAACATAGAGTGAACCGGGCATACATTCATTTATTAATTGTTTCACTTTGACTTTTTTTTAATTAGCGGCATGCATTAATTTTAAAATATTAATAATGAAATAACTTTAAATTATCTAAAATTATCCAAAAAATATATTAATTTACGAAACCAGTTTTTTTGTCGCTATTTAGCCTCACATTGATTTTAGAATAGTATCAGAAAAACATTAGAGACACTCAAAAATACACACAAAAAGTACATGTTGACTGATGTTAAATCCTTACGTAGAAACTGTTCATTTGAAAAATAATACGAACGCGACACCGCAGTTTGCTATAAGCTTAGCGCGTTTTATGCTACCTAATACGATATTGCGTATATGTATATAAAGAACACCTAATAGGAGTTTTACAAATGGGCGCCCAGCTTGCAGCCCGTACCTAACCTACACACGGCACAGAGCTTCGAGGTCCGCCCCGCCATATTTCACGCTAAGCCGACACTAAGATCCGGCGACCGCCACGTGTGTGGTTTCGATGCAACAAAGGGAATTTCTCAGAAATGTCATGAAATGTTTCTTCCCGGTTGGTCATACAGCGTGCGCGCATAGCCTGCAGGCTGTGTAGGTGTGGCTGCGGAGGGGGGAAGTAAGTAATGGTTTGCGTACACAGTACACAGTGCGCATGCGTCGCATGCGACCATGAATGACTGGCGCGAGATGTGCACCGGAGTTCGAGGCGTGCGTGAAGTTTCTGGTGCATTGTGTGAAGATAATGAACACTGGGTGACACGGATTATTTGGAGCAAAAGTCTTGAGCGCTTACATCATGAACCTATCTTTTTTCGACGTAGAATATCGATTGATTTACAAACATATCCTTAATTTACACACAATTTTACACATTTAATCTCTTTTAAAAAATATTATAATATTTATATTCTCTCTTTATTGAGACTATACCATTATGTCATATATTTTATTTTGGGATAATTATTATTTTTCTGTCTGTTATGGGCACCGCATATAAAAAAAAATATGCATCATCGAAAA
This sequence comes from Incurvaria masculella, assembly GCA_946894095.1. Lineage (NCBI taxonomy): Eukaryota > Metazoa > Arthropoda > Insecta > Lepidoptera > Incurvariidae > Incurvaria > Incurvaria masculella. Next base: position 13,016,189 of record OX335647.2, read on the forward strand.
CGAGTAGATGATTCATAAAATAAAATTAAGGCGATTTTGAGAAATTCTCCCAAAACAAATTTTAAGGCCTACTTATATGGATTATACCACAATTTCTTTTTATTAATTAACAAAAAAAATATCAATTCACACATATTCATGATAGCGTTTCAAAATATTTTCCCTCCCTTCTATTAATCTTTAGGAAATAATTTTTCTATGCCTTTATTAAAGGTGATTGTTTAATTTTGCAGAAAAAGTATAAAATATAACCTCAGATCTAAAAGGAATAATATAACCCCCTTGCGTGAATAAAACTCATACCGTTTTAATTCCCATTCGTGTTCTACATAATGTTACAAAACTATCATAACGCCTGGCCGACAAGCCTTAGGGGTTTACGCATGCATTTTTTCATAAATGTTCGATATCAATTAGCACCCTTATTTTAATTAAAGTAATTTTTATTTATGAATTCCTCAATCGTCAAATGGGATTTTACGAATAAAAATATTAATTTTCTTCCCAAAAGTGACATTGAATAAACTATTTAATCCTTTCCGTCCCACTGCTGAAAGGTCTTAACGATCCGTGTGCCGGCACGCGAAAGCGAGCACGGCCCGATGCTAATCTAATCTGTGGAAGCGAACGATACGAAACAAGAACATAACAATTCTCCTCTTCGTTTTTTCCTCCGAGAGGTTAATGGCATCTGATGCAATTGTGGCTCGCCTCCAGACAGACAGCAGCTCCGTCTGGCAGAGAACCCACCGGAACTCCACATTAGCTAATCATTTGAAATTGCCTGAAACATTGCATTTCCATGGAGATTATGGACCTAATATTTTCACTTTTATTTTGCACAGACATTCATTTCACATAACCCTTACTTTAATTTTAATCATTACTTTGAATTATAGTGGATCCTTATTCATTATTTACGCGTCCAGAAACATGTGGTCCCATTGCATTTGTTGCACCGTTCATATCCTAAGAGCCTTTTTCACCTACTGCTGATTAGCTTCAGGGCCTTTCTTAGCAGCTTGCAATCAATACTAGTACAAGATAATCAGCACCTTAGTAATACAGGCCCTTTAAGTGTCTATTAAAATAAATCAGCCCTTGGCGAAAACCAGGCTTAAAAAAATGGATTCCTTGTTTGTAGTTCGAATTCGATGTAAAATTTAGGTACTAATTGATAGTATATATTCCAGTTGAATCTGCTCATGCTTATATATTGAAAGTCCTGGCTTGGCACTGAGCTCGTGAATAGTGCATGGACTAATATAATGACAGCAAATGTGGTAGTAGCCACCCATGTCTTGGCACTATCATTGTTCCATAATGTTAATGTTAATAGTGCCACTGATTGTCTTGGAGTTATATCTAATAACTTAAATATAACTCCTGTTTTTGTTAAAATTATAATTAATAATTTGCCTTTTGATAATACTTTATGCCTATCGTAAATCATGATATTTAGTTTTTTTCTATTGCCAACGTAATAAAGACTTCTTATTAATATTATTATTATATATACACTCGCTAAGCTCAAAATAATGTACATTGTTTTCATGAAAACCTTACCATACTGAAAATCCATCTTCGCCATTAAGAGAACATAACTCACCTGAAACAATAAAAAAAGAACATTAACATCTCCTCAGTCATTAAATAGCACAGCTAATGAACAGTTTCGATTGGTCGGCAAACCCTTAATTAATTACGAGCATATCGCTCTGCGATTGCGGAACTTGCATTCCGTTCCATTGCCACGCATCAGCCGAGTTCGTCAGAGTGTGGAAGCGTGCAAAATATTCCGGGAGATCACGACATCATTGGTTACGATAAGGTAAATGGATGAATCTGGGTTTATATGTTAGAGACCAACCATCTGATCCTAAATATGTCGGTCTGGCTGCGCCAAGTGGTTGCGTTAGCTAGATTGATTGATAGATAGATGTCGGTATATATTGATACATATTCATTATACAACAATAACCAGTCGGTTTTTATATTATATATTTATTTATAACTAACGTTATATCCGTTACCTAAATCGCCTATAACTGTGAAATGCAACCAAAGATATGTTTAGTTTTGGTATTACTAAGCAAGTATGTACTGATACTTTCATGTTTCGTTATTTGTAGCCATTTATATTTTAATTTATGTTTTTTATTACTATAGTTTTTTTCAGGCACCATACATAGTTAATTTAACCACTTGACGCAGGCAGACCAATATATTTACCTTCAGATGGTTGGTCTCTAACATATAAACCCAGATTCATCCATTTACCTTATCGTAACCAAAAATGTCGTGATGTCTCGGAATATTTTGCACGCTTCATCATCCATTTACCTTATCGTAGCCAAAAATGTCGTGATCTCCCGGAATATTGTACAATTTTTTCGCGACCTCCTAGTGTATAAATCTAGGCTTTTCAATTGTCGGACGCTCGGTCGGACGTCGGGGCCCGCCTCGTGACCGCCGACGACTCGTCAGCCGGAAATTGGATTATAGTTGTAAATATGTCATTACACAACAAACTAGAATCGACCAATGGTTATGCACCGTTATGTCAGTACGCTTCTTTTTATCGACTCACACCGACAAGTGCAGCGACTGCTCCGCGGCCGCCTTCGTCTCTCGTGGGCCCTATCTTTGCGGTCTTTACCATGTGTTGATTGATTTATAACAGATTAGCCTAAGTACAGAAAATAGCATTCTTTTAACTACATATACACGCTATTTGAGCTACTGGAGTCCTTCTTTCATGCTAGGATTCCTTGTGTATCTTCGCGGGGTCTTTCGCCATGAAACAATGTACCAATCAAAACAGTTACAACAAAAAAAATCGTTTGAAGAGAATAATCAAAAGTATGTATGTACAAGATATAAGATATTAATAAATACATATTAATATACATTATATTATTATTTGCACAATGGCAATAATAGTGCACTGATTATTTTCACCATGAATAACATTTGGTAATGTTGCGGTCACTATATTGATATATTGAGATATAGATATATTTTCCTATATCGGTGCTAAATCAGTACTGATCATGAATTGTTTTAAAATAACATTTGGAGACCAAATTATGCCTTTACCGCAATAATTAGACTAAGTATGCAGCTCTTATCATAAGTATTGTTTAAATTTACAAAAGAAATGATATGAATGCGATTATAACTACAACGTATGACATTTATAATTATTATGTTTAAACATTAACTTATTTTTTTAAATGCAGTGTAGGCCTTGAAGCTGCATGCACAGTTATCGGTAAAGTCAATGACGCCGCAGTGCTTGAATGGCATACCTAATTCAACACAAAGTCGATCCGATAGCAATCTTATCAATTTCCACTTTACGAGCTATTTCCATTATCCCAACACGCGCGCGACGAGAGGTGACGTGCGCAGATCAATCTCGACTGCTTTTGAAACCGTCATTATTATGTATTACGTATTACTTTTTCAACTTAATATGTATTAGATTCAACTTGAAAAAATCACTGCCTTCGCGACACACAGAACTGTCACAGGTCAATCGATATATTTTTAGTGGTTGTAGGATCAACCAAGTCTATCCGGTTGGATCACGTCAAATGGTAAATGTATTTTGTGTGTAATGTATTGAATTACATTTTAGACATTAGACGTTACAATGCCTTAATTTTGTGATTAATAAGGTGTATTAATGTTCCCGTTTACCTAAAACATATACAATTTACAGAGAAAAAAAATCGAGTACCTTAGTTAAGTTAAAGGCGACTTATGATTTCTTCAATCTATTTCCAGGGAGAAAATGCAATCTCGGTTTTATAAATGCTAAAAAACTAAGGCTGAGATAAATAGTCGTCACCGAAACTAATGCTAACGCAAAGTAGTACTTTATGACGTCACTTCGACACATTTTGTATGGACGAAATCTCAAAGTAGTTCAAATTGACGTCACAAAGTACTACTTTTCGTTAGTCTTAGTTTCTGTTACGACTATTTATCTCAGCCTAAGACTATCTCAAGGGGGTGTTAGCACCTGGTTGCATTCAGTTACGTAAGGGCGTATGTGAAATCACATTTTTTTAAATAAAACTCCACCTTATTATAAAATTTCAAAATGATGAAAGTAATTGTTTAGCTGTATTTTAAACATATAATTATTTAAATCTGAGGCTCCCATTCTTTGTTCAAACTTTTTTTACGATATTTTAATCACATTTGCCCCGTTTGAGCAATCAAAGCATCGGGGTCTCTCAACTCTGTTGTTTCATTCACCAATGTTCCATTTATTGACTTTCTAGCAGTTCCGGCTGTTCCAGTACATTCTTGCGTGATACACCTGAAGATTTTTCTTTAAAAAATATAAATATCCAATAAGTTAATGTAAAATAACACCTATAGATAGTTATTTTGAGTATCCTGTACATTGTTTTCTTTCATTTTACAATGTAATTATTTCGTATTGCAAGGTTTTTTTCACAATTAATAGTGTGTGTAAGAAGTTGCTAAGTATTATAAAATACATCAGGGTGTCTTAGGATTGTAAAGTGCCTCGTTGGTTATTGTTCTGCAAATAGCACATTCTTGCATTGCAGGGCGGCGGTTCACTCTCACGGATAATTTATTCCAAGTTCTTCGCTTATAATTAATGTATACCAAGTCGTAAAAATATAAATTAATAAAAGCTTAGCCGCCAAGTCTCCATTCCAACACATTTATTTTACCATTACATATACTATAGAAATTCCATGTTAGTTAAGAGGAATATGAACAACTATACCCAATTTAAATTTGGAAATCAAGATTTTTATGTACTCTCAATTAAGAGGAGATGGAGTCCCACAGGCTTGCGAAATACATCAGCATCCCATCAGCTTACTGACTCTATACAGATGAAGGATCTACATGTTTCATTAGTTCTCATAGGAGAAATTCGATCAGGATACGGTGCATCTTGTGCAGCTCCAAACATTTTCCGTAGTAGAGGGAACACATTTCCTATGGATATAATATAGATAGTAATAGAATACCCTAAAAATAATACATTAAATACGTAGTTCTGACTAATTGTTTCGTCCGAAGCCCAGCACCGTAGGTTAACTGCCTGTCATTTGCATATTCACATGAACAACCACAACCGCTAAGACCAAAATAAGGAAATAGTGTATTTAATCCATTGCGTCATCTTCACTTACAGAAGATTACGCCGAAGCATCGGTGGTTTTTTCTACGCGCTGGCAAGAACAACGCGCGTGATTAGCTCGGGCGCGGGCGCCGCGGTTATTGAATGAAGCCTTAGAGTTATCATTATTGCCATGAAAAAAAAATCAATTCGAAAAAATGGGATTGTTCAAGGTGACGGCGGCGCACGAAGAGGCATGAAGCCACCGCGCAGGGAAGCGACGCGCGCCCGATGCGGAAGATACGCTACAAAAAAAACGCGTTTAAAAAACATTGAACCGACTTCGCACCGTTGTTTAGAAGGCGGTACAAAAGCACAGATTATATATTTTCAGGTGTGCTTTCGTACCGCCATCTTACTCAATTTTGAAATCGGTTAAATGTTTTTAATACTGTTTTTTTTTTACTCTTTTTAGTATTTCTTACCCTTAGGACAGTTATAATTTCATAACATTTCTGAAAGGACCACCCCTGAAATAAGTTTTTTTTTTTTAATCGGTTGCTAATTTGCATATTGACAAACAAAAAAGACATACAGAGGAACTGAGATCCTCCTATTTTGAAGTCGGTTGAAAACAGTTTCAATGTACCTGAGAAAACCCGATGTAGAATTAGCTAGTTGCAATGAAAATTAGGAATTTTCTGTAAAAATAATGCATGAAAATCCATCCAAGAAAATTACATCCAGCCATATCTGTACACATATTACCTTTTCTTGTGCACCTCTCACATTATACAACTAAAATAAATTGCCGTTGTTTGCTTTGCTTTATACGTACGTTAGTCTATCGGTACGAGCCAAAAGGGCGTGAAATCTATATAGTGCCAATAAAATGAATGTCTAATACCAACCCACCTATATGATACTAGCCCAACACAACGCTTTCTCAAATTCTTCCCTTTATCAGCACCGCTAAATACCTTGAACTGAATGGAAAACACGAACAATTTTTCATTGCCGCTTTGACCATCTTTCGACGGACAGGACGAACTTACAATTGTTCTATTTTTGCCTACACATATATTTTAATTTTTTCAGTAGCTCTACACCGTGTGTATTTGGCCATAGCTGCTCGTGAATGGATTCGCCAAAGATAACATCCGTATATTGCATATGGTTATCGTAGGCGACACACGTGCCGAATCCATGCACTTATAGTCAAGGACATCCACTACTATTTGAATAGGCTGATCTCAGAGATGACTCATTACTAAATGACTTATAATCTTTATATTCACGAAAATGACATTAATATTACTGACGGGAAGCAACGCTCTCATGAAGTTGGTCTTAATAACAATCGAATCACTGCTTCTAAAGGTACAATTTAAAAGGACGGCCACAAAAAATAATACTCCAATCTAGACAGGCAATAAAATAATTGTATTATCAAAACGTTTTGCCAACTCGTTTTGTATTCATCGGGTCTGGTAGATGCTAAATAAGTTAATCGAAACGAATCAAGTTAGATTATCTTACAAACAGAATTACCGTTAGGTATATTTAACATGAAACGTAAATTTTATTAAGATTGAAATACATTCACAGAATGAACAATTCATTCCTTTACGAACTTACTTCCAATACATACAGTAAAACATTTAATTACCTAAAAGAACACATTCACTCTGGTAAGTCATTACTTATTGATCATGTACTATTTTAAAGTATTACACACATTCTCCAGACGCCACCTGAAACGAACTGTGGTAAGAGTAGTTCTTGCAATAATTTCACCAGGACCTTACCATTTGCCTTGCTTTGGCCATTGCCTGCTGTAATGGTATGAATCGAACAGAAATCATTGTTCTTCTTTATTTTACATATTTCTTTATTGTTACGGATGAATTAATAACTTAAAAAAAACAACCCATGGAGTGATACGTTCTACAGCTTTTCATTTTAGACAAACATCATTTTTATTAAGGACTGATTGACCCCATATCTTACCGATTCAATTTATTTTATAAACTTATGTTGCTATGTTGTGTTGTCAAAAAAGAAATATATATTACAGTTTTTAAAGAAGTAACGCTATTCTAGGTCGTCTAAAGATGATCTCAATGATATTTCATAAACAGAGACGTCAGTTTGACACGCCATTGTTCTGACAACTAACGGCGAGAGCAGAAGCATCGGGGCGCTACTGCGGCGCGCCGCAAGCGCCCACCGTCGCCGCCGACGCATGGGAAGATGCGCTTCAGAGAAGCCGTTACTTAACCTTCGCCATTCAATGCGCTGAGCACAGGAATCGGGCTCCGCGGTCATAAATCAGTCATTCCGACTTCCACGGCAAGGCCAGGCGTGGAGTCAGCCTCAGTGTCATTGCTTCGGCTCGCCGGGTTAAAGGGGAAACATTCTAAGCCTTTTTAGGGTTCCGTACCCAAAGGGTGCCAGCGAAACCCTATTACTAAGCCTCCGCTGTCAGTCCGTCCATCTGACACAGGGCTGTATCTCATGAACCTTAATAGATAGGCAACTGACACAGAATTTGTATTTATTTTGCCGCTATAACAACAAATAGGTAATATAAAAAAAATATATAAAAAAGGGGGCCTCCATACAAATAATGTGATTTAATGGTATTAAATCCTATACCCATCGTATAGGAAACGTATACGGAACCCTTCGTGTGCGGGTCCGGCTCGCACTTGGCCGGTTTTTTGCTCTATGCACGGATGTCTCGATGTCCGGCGTGCTGGTGTTATCCGTCTGATCGATTCGAGCTTGGACTTAATAGACGTACTTGCGAGATTGATCGACATAGCCGATCGCGAGATAGAGGCAGCGCATGCGCCGACTGCCGGTCACGACGCGGCTGCGTCAGGTGTCACAGGTAGCGTTGTAATAGGTCAAAGAACCGAACGACTCTTTCTTAAATCCATCCATATCGTTTAAAATATAGTTAAGTATTTTTTTTACGTATTTTAACTTTTGTGTACCGCCAGTGTGCTAATATTGATAATCTTTATCCCCGACAAGTATTTGTATTTAGTTTAATTTTTAAAGGCTCTGATATTTTTAGATGTAGATCGTTTATGTTCAGCTTCTATTGATGTTTCGTCCTGAAATGTAATGTGATTGATGATGATAATAAAAATCATGTCATCCAATAAAGATCAGGCCAAGTGCGTCTCACGTCGCTGGGAAAGGTTCTGCAGACAAGAAGAAATTAACCGGAAATATCCCTTTCCTCAAAAACTGTACGATATATCTTATTTATTTTTTCTTGAATGGAATAAACTACTCATAGTGACAATTCCGCCTGTGTGCAGTTTGGTTGTTAAATTGAATTGTTCTAGTAATTGCATATTTTTTTCTATATTGCACAAACAAGAATTTATTTATTCATTCATTCATTATTCAATTATTCAGTCATACATTTTTGTGAATCCTTGAATTTTTCACCATAAATTTGAAACATTAAAGGGGGCAAAACTTTTAACTATTTGTAGCCTTGAACCAAATAAATAATTGAAAACAAAAAAAAAACTCTGACCTCTAATTCTTTTTTTTTTCAAAATTACAAATGAACAGTACATAAATATTGCTAATATAATTTTCGAGTATTCCGGCTGTGCCATAAGGACGGAGGAACGGACGCTCAGGCGGCCAGGACGAAATTGTAATTTCCCGTTTTTGCAATTTTGCTGCGGAACCCTAAGAAGTTAGGAAGAGACCCTTCTAATACCGCTGACCGAGAGACATGCAATCAATTGGCTACTCCGACTAGTGTTCGTGCCCTTATGGTCGACGTCAGAAACCGGCCGCGTCGCGCCGTCCATCTTGCCTATATCGGGCCCGCGCCTCCCGCCTCGATACGGCGAGGACACACATAGCAGACAGCTAAACAGCTAAGGAACTGTTCACAATCTTGTTCTTGTCATTCCGCTGGCATGGTGCTGCGTTGGCATGCTGTGCGAATCGACCGGACTGTCATCAGAGCTGTGCTTTGACTATTGCTACGCACCGGTCGTCGCTGCTGATATAGAAGGGTTGGTTAATTTAGAAAAATCATCCACTAGCTGGTAGGCGCTCTAAACGAAGAAGTGAAAATATGTACGATTCGTTGTATATGAAATGATATGATTGCAGGCATAATATTGAGACAATGTAGACAATTTGAGGGAACTTTTCTCTTTTTTCTGTTCGGACTTTCGGACCTTACAACTTAGAAACCAAACAAAATAAAACAATGTCAATGGTCATTAAGCAAATGGTTCGCTTAAATAATCCTGTTTTTTATACACTTTTGGATCTCCTACAAGAAATATGCGCATGCTCTACTTTCCACGTTTGAATGGGGAGATGAGCGGAAAGTCCCGCCTTAAGAGCTGTTAATGTTTTCCTTCATTTAAACATTGTTAAAATGCAATTTATATCTTATGCCCGAGATAAGATTAGCACATAAATGTCGCACGGAATGGGCGAATTAACATCTTGAATGGCTGCGTTCGCCGGACCGAACGCCTCGGAGAGCCACATTTCGGAAACAAGTTTCGCCGGCGAAATGTTTTCCAGTTCCGAGGTTATTGCCACTGAATTCGTTAGTCACGAGTATGTTAACTCGTTTTTTACTCACAAGTGCATTTTAAATTAGGTCACAATGGCAAAATAATGGGAAATACGTTTGATAAGACATTGAAAACGTTGATTTGTTTGTCGTCAATAATTATTAAAGCTACGAAGACTAAATTAACCATATTTTAATTTTCTTACAAAAATATTAAATCTTTATGGATAATATAATTAATTATATAATAAAATAGCCGAAATAAAGTGCTTAGGGATTCGTATACTCTGGCGACTGCTAACGTTTTTTAGGTAGATATAAGTACGCAACACTTCCTAATCAAAGCTATACATCATGTAACTATATAATATTATACAAACATTCATAGCTTTAATGTGATCAACTTCTTCACTAAACAATGTTGCTATTATTTGAGTTTTCAAGGGGCAATGGGCATTTTGTTACAAGTGACCAATAGCGATATATCAATGGAAAAGCTTTTTGAGAATATTTAAAATGTTATACATTATTTTGGCTTATTCGCAATCCGACCAAGTCCCAAAGGAAACAAAATGAATAACCATGCTTTTGCAAATTTTTAAAATCGTTTACATAGGTTTATGTGTGTTATATAGTACATATTATAAGTACTGCATAAATATAGCCATAACCCTCATGTATAATGTGATTCGGAATGTGAAATCGGTAAGTTTATTAGAATTGGTAATGTAACTCCAAATCACCGATGACAAACCTTCTCTTCCCCCGATAATGCGTTTATATTCGCTCGTGTTTACCCGAACTGATTGCGAAGAAGGGGGAGTTCAAAGAAGAGTATTATTCGAGTGTGAATAATTCATATTGCGATCGAACTGACATGTTCCTTCTCAACATACGAGCACACACACGATCCTCCCGACCCTCCCATTTGGAAGTCCGTGACTTACTAAGTATACAGCGAGTAACAGTTAGACTTAATGTTCGGGAATTTATCCTTGTGGCCAATTCAACCGATAGATCTCGGTTGAATTGGGTTCCGTACCCAAAGGGTGAAAACGGAACCCTATTACTAAGCCTCCGCTGTCCGTCCGTCCGTCCGTCCGTCCGTCTGTCACAGGGCTGTATCTCATGAACCGTAATAGGTAGGCAGCTGAATTTTTACAGAGTGTGTATTTATTTTGCCGCTATAACAACAAATAGGTAAAATACAAAAAATATAAAAAATTAAGGGGGCCCCATACAAAAAACGTGATTTTTTTGGTGTTGATGGTACGGAACCCTTCGTGTGCGAGTCTGACTCACACTTGGCCAGTTTTTTACTTGCAGAAATTATAATTGATTGGTCATTAAAAAGAAGCTGACAGATAAAATTTTTAAACTTCTTTACCACTTCAAATATTTCCAAGTGAAAATACGCAACTGATTTTAAGAGTCTGTACGAGAATTATTAGAAGTTTCCGTATTTAGGGAGTCCGCTAGATGTGGATGATAACAATGAAATAAATATAACTAGGATCTAATTTGATAATACATACAGTAAAACCCTATATTTCTTATAACTATATTTTAAAGATAATCCCCAAGCGTAGAGCATTTTAATATAGTCAAAGTGGAGAAACATTTTTAAATGGCGTCGCCTTATGGACGATGAAAACGGCAACGAAAAATATTCATTACATTAAAGAGCTAAAAGCCTAAAACTAAACAGAAAATAAACCGGAAAGTAATTCGTTTATTCTCATTCTCATGGATTCGTCATTTTTTTAGTAAAATCTGTCAACTGAATTTTCATGAAGTATTGCCGATTTATAGTAAGTAACTGTAAGATGGTCATTACCGGAGAATTATATCTTCTGTCACAATTATCTACCTGTCATTTTCCTAATAATAATATGAACTTACTGTAACGGATGGATAAGCCGAGGCGTAAATAGATCCGTCGAATAGTTATCTGACTGTTTATCAGACCATTGAAAAATCAGCCCTAAATTGATTTAATTATCTCAAAACAAAACCTACCGCTCCGTGTACAACATAATGGGTTATGATAGTCAATTCAGACTAAAACATAAATTAAGTCCTTTCTTAACCCTGAGCTTTTCATATCTTTCCGAATCACAAATTCATTGTTCATGTCTAGTCGTATCCCTCCAAGACTCTCGTACGCAAGGCTTGGAAGCATGCGACATTCCCCCAGCACGTAGCTACACGTAGGCGAGAGGTGTAGTGCCGCCGCGCGCCGCGAGGGAGACGAAGCACTCAACTTGCAGCGAGCCCTGCGACCTAATTATCAGTGAATGATGACGCTGGCGCGAGGGGAGAGCTAGGGGATCAAAGCCGTGCGAATATGCGACGCGGCGCCTGTGCGAAATAACATTTTCTGAGAGCGCTCGATGTTTACATATCAACTAAAGATTTTGCAGCATCGCCGAGTGAACATACAGACAAACCTTACAAACAGAATATCTCTATTTGGTTTAGCTCACCTCTAGTAGCTTCCTAGGAAACCACTGATACCTACGCGGTTGCAGAACTAGACATCAACATTAATTTAAGCTTTTTGTGAAAAGGAAAGGAAAACATATTCAGGAAATCCACCCCTTCGGAGGTGTTAGGAAATGGACTCACCACTCCTATATGTCAGCCTAAAACATCATTGGGGAATATCTTCAAACGGCTCCAACGATGTTGACATTAGTCAACCACTGGGCACCCTGAGACCGGATATCGGTGCCCGAGAGCCAGTATTGGCATCCGTGATAAGGTTTCTTCTTTTACTTATTTACTTTTACTTGTTGAAGGAGGAAAAAGCTCACTTCAATCCAATATTCTGCACGAACAAGAACGTGTTTTTTCAAATGTTAACCTAATGTTTACATTTCTCTCTGCAACTGGTCCTAAATGGGTTTAAACTAACTAGACACCCGCGTAAATGCAAACTTTTTCATTTGTTCGAGCCGTTGCGAGAAAACCATAACCTCCCGCTTGGCCGGCGAGCCGCGGGTGCGACGTCCTCGTACGCTCAAGCTAACTACAACCTTGCACGCCGCCAATTAAGGTTTTAATTGTAGTCCCCTCCGTCTGTTCCAGTTGGGATGTTTTCGCACGGGCCACGGAGCGCCCACTGCCCACTCTGCCAGGACAATGACACCAGACCCGCGTTCCGCACGATAAAATCCAACCTGGAGGTGCTCGCATTTTTTTCGACCACCTCAAAATCTGTTAGACATCGGAAATAATGGCACCATTAGGATTGTTCGCGCTTTTGCGCGAGTTTTTGTATAGTTAACGCCGGTTACCGCTACATTTCTGCGGGTTTCAGTATAATGAGAATTCTTGAGTCTCCTGCCCGCGCGGCCGTTGACATCACCCGAATAATAATGTCAAATTATTGTGACTCAGACAAACACTTAACGCATTGTGGTACGAAAATAGTTGCTGCTTTCGATGTGTTAAATTAAGAAATAAGTGATAGGTATGAGACTGAGTGAGGCTGTGTTCCGTTACTATCTTATGCAAGAACGTTACGGGCTGCGGCGGCGCGGGCCGACTCGAGTATGGTCCGGTCTGCAACAGGAATCCGTTGCCCGTTCGTTTCTTGCAAGTGACAGCATCGTGGAGCTTCCGCGCATGCTGATATGTCGCGTACTTATTGACAAAGCATGTAAGACTACGGGTGGGGCTGGTCACTATAGTACGGGTTAAAGTGGAATGTTCCCATACAAATGTCTCTTTGCCGATTTGCATGTTTTTTGCATCTTGAATCGGGCAATCAATATGGATTTTTTTCGCAAATGAAACCAATTCACAATACCATATAATAATTCAGAAACATATCTTGAGTGACTGATTGTAGCTTCTCCAAAAAATCTTATAAATCGGCAGAGTGGTTTGATTTTTTTTTTTTTTGTAAACTAGTTTTTTTTCTAGGAGCGAACTTTCCGATGCTTCTAAGCCTACCAAAGAGGTGAAGGTACGGAGATGGAAGCCCTAAAAGTTAGTTCACATTCTTATTATGTGAGTAAATCTCAAGTTCCCATGAGGTGTGTACGGATAATATCATGACAGTATGCGTGGTATTAGCCACATAAAAAATGTCTGGTTCACAAAACAACGATACCAAGATTGCCCCAATCCTGGGACGTCGAACAATTGCTAGAACATATGTGATCTTAGAACTAAAGGTCACTTAAGTGTACAAACTTTCCTTTGGCCGCCAAACAATCCGTGAACAGCTTCGTATGCGCGTGGCATCTCCGGGGGGGACGCAACTGTCCGAGCCACCGGTCAGGGCTAGTGTTGCCAAATTCTATTGCAGTCGGCACCGAATGCAATGAATGGTTAAATGCCCAAGCGACACGTCGTCGGCGATCTTCTGAATGAGGCTTGATTGAAAAGCGGACGGCTCGCGACGAGCTAATCGCATCGTCTGACGCGGCTGTCTGGACTAAAGCTTGTCTTGTGTTCTGCTGCTTGACGGTTGAAGGATGAATTGCCAAACCGTCTCATTAAAACCACACATGGGTACATCTGAAGGTACTTATTGTCCAATGAGGTGTCGTGGAGGGTAGAGGTAATATTTATCTAAAATTAAGTTTGGTTCCGGTGCCCGCCTCGAGGCTAGGAATGTTGACGCGTGTAATAATGGAAGGTTAGGAGCTCCGCTCAGGACACAGTTTCTCACACTTGTTATGGGAAACTAAACAAGGCAGGATAACTGTGAGCACTCTAAACAAACGGCTTGCTGAACCGAGCTTTTTAGAAGCCTTTCTGCTCGGAAGAAAATATCAATCCATGAGTGGCTCTCTCCTTTGTTATTTTTCCCTTAAAATATTGGTGGGTGAATTTTATATATTTACTCTTTCAATGCAGTGGAATGTTCTAAACATAACGATTTATTTTTTCATATTTTTCTTTAACCACATTGTATTATATAAGCAATTTTATTCAAATAGGAAGCGGCAGTAAATTTGACCATAGTTTCAATACAAATCAATGTAATCGCACTAAAATATAATAATGGATCTAGCAAGCAAAATTCATTTATTAGCTGATCCGTTGCGATCAAGTATCTGTAATGTTAGCCATCCATATGTGGTTATATAGAAAAACTGTTATGCAAAAAGATAGCAAAATGTTGTGCAGAGTAGATAACAAGTATTTAATCGAATTGCGATAAATAAAATTCTAAACTACTCAATACATTTTGAAACAAATTTTTCCATCGGTCTTTTTGCAAGTTTTCTGAAACCACCCTAAAAAATTTCGACTACTTTGTTTACTAAATTACCAAATAATATTTTGAGTCCATATTAATTTACAAAATGTTTATATTAAGTTGAGTTCCATTAGAGTACATAGATGCTAATGACGGATCATGTGAAAAGAGTTTAATAACTTAATAGGTAGTGGGAACTATTCTATAATGATATTACAAAATAACGTAGATGTTATGTTCATATTATGGAGATTAGTACTACATGTGTCTAAATATGTAGGTTTCACCCCCGGTCTATGCCGCGCGCCGCTGTTCCCTCCCCTCCTCCCCCGCACCGCTCCGCACTGCAGCAATCTCCCGCTAAACAACAAGGCAAATAGACTTATTCATTTCAACGATTTACCCACCTTAAGTTCTCACGTCGTGTTGGCATAGAGCCTCTATTTTCTCTATTTTCTCTTCAAAATATACGTGCACCTCTCGCTCGTGTTAAATTAAGCAAGTTCAAGTCGCTCTCTGTTTGCAGTACCTATACGAAATGGAACTGTGCTTGGGAGCGTGGGTGTAGGACGCACGGGTAACCCAACTATTGGGAATCGAAATACCATTCTTTTCGTAGATTTCGTGTCAGTTTTCTGGAGGGAAGACGTTAGAGTCGTCCAAGTAATTATTTTTGTATTGAGTTTATAGTCTCTGATTGATCGTCGGTCTTTAAACAGCAGCGGTCATACTCTTAATAATCCTAATGGCGGGAATATCTTTTTTAATAATATTTGCTATCTTGCGAGAAAGATAGATTTTGTGTGAAGTGATAAAGTTTATTATTATGTTTATTTGGACTTTCACTATTGTTACACATTATTAAAATATCCACAATGAGGTAAACGAAACGTTAACTTAAACAAGTAAGACATAATTAGAACACTGATTATACGAAAACATTTTCATAATGATCAAGTATATTCATGCAGAAAAATCAGGAGCATTCTTAACCTTCTGCGTCCATCAAGTCTCTTTGGAGTGCTATCGTCTTGGTGTATCAGAGAGCCCTTCCATAGGCACTTAATTCGTAATTTTTAACATTACAAGTAACATTGTGAGGCACAATGGCACGATCTCTGGTTAAGTAAAATATATCATAGGTCTCCCTCTACGTTCTAGCGACGACAGTATGCTTGCGATTCCCCGCCATACAACTTGTTTCTTTTCCAACTCCTTCACTGTTCATGCAGTACGTCTGCGGAACTCGTTGCCTTCCTCCGTCCGCTCTTGTCAAACTATTTTAGTGTATTCCGCAAATGCCTGCTCTATTCATTAATGTAAACCTGTGATACGATGATCTTGGCGAATTTTCGATAAGTGATATGTTATTCGTAATAGCGTCTCTGCTTCCTTTCTTCTTATTTACTTACTATGGATATTTATATTTTAACAATACCATTGACGTTAACAACAGATGGTGCAGTTCAGCCTAAATAAAACGGCATAATTAAAACATTGTGGCACAATTTATGAAGTGACGCCTCCCTCCCCTCGCACCTGCCAGCACGTGACACACGGCCATTCAACAGATCACATATTCTTTTGTGCTCACGTCACTTTCACGACTACCGCACTTCACCGGTGAATAATTTATGAAGATCGTTCATGTCTCAAAACTAATAAGCTCCATTGTTAGGAACCACACAAAAAATGTCCAGTTCGGAGTGTGCCACTGACACTCTTGAAAACACTCCGCGCTTCGTAGCTTGAAGTCGGCAACAATTAACACGCATTTTTATTCTTTGGTCAATGGGCCTTGTTCGTAGTTGACAAACAATGCACATACTGAACTACATACATTGCATCTTTTGTAGTTAGATTTCTTAATAAATTTTAACATTGTTGTCGATTGAACGACAGCGGCTTTTGAACTACATATAAAAAATATGTTTTACTCGAAAACAAGTGGAAACATTCATATAATCGATTTAACATTATTACTTATTTTTAAGTTTTGCATCCAATATATTTAACTAAACTCTGTTCCTATTATTGATTTTGATGACAAGTCGAAGTGATTAATATTATTAATACTGTTTAATTAAATATATTAATACTATTTAATCTAAATAGTAATAGGTAGGTCTATAAATCTATACACCGGAAATACAGACCAGTTGAGATCTCTCTCTATTAAGCTGACGTCAACCATGGAGTAACAGGGACTTAGGAATTCCTTCTCTTTCCAGTGTATACATTTTATAGGAAACGACTGTACATAGTCATCTGCACATTGAAACACAGCGGGGCGGGGGTCACCCGGACCCCACACATGTGCCACCCCAAACACTGAGCGAATCGAACAGCACAATGCTCTGACCTTGAACCTCGGCTTAGGTTACAGACAGTCTGCTGGCTGGGGTGAGCGATAAACATACCTACGTCTAATTCTGTTTTGGAATAAGAGAAACGCATCGAGTTTCGTACGGTCATTTCGAATTGGACACGCATGCATGGAATGGACTGTTAAAACGCCTATGCAATTGATAGTTGTGTGTTACAAGAAGCGAAAGAAGTATGCTGGGTGTTTTTAGTATTTTGATTTTAGGTTAAAGTCCTGATAGATGACTTAGCACCAATTTGGAGAAATGGCGTAACGGAATATTTGCGTGTTTTAAGTATTGAATACATTCCGACTACATTGTATAATATTTAAAAGAGTCAGCTCTGTTTACCGCGTGAGCGCGCGCGCATTGAAAACTGCAAGCAGTGGTACTTCATAGGTTACAAGCCTGTTCGTGGGCAAAAGTTCAATATAATTTATGGGCGTTTGTCCGCGTGTGTACATAGCGCACCTCGACATTCCTGGCCACGACGACACCTCGTCCACCGTCTACCGACCACCGCTCTCGCCAACATACTCTATCTCTATACCCAAACAAATACTAGGTATACACTTACACTACGTTACGGTTCACTATGTTTTTCCAATATAAATATAATAAAAAAATGCAATATACAGTCGGGAATTGTTATGAGAATTTTTTAACTTCAACGAATATTTTTTTGGGAATTCTAATTGATAGGTAAGGAGTACCCCAAGGACTTGCATCTTTCTGAAAAAATTCCAATAGTCAATCTTTATATTTCTTGAGTTCCAAATTACTGGTCCTATAACCCCTGGTGTATTTTATCATGCTCTCAAAAAATCCACGAGTCATTAACTAGATATTTTTTGTGAGGCACTTGTATAAATAATTTTTCAAAATTATGTTGTCATCTAGCAGTTGTGATACTTCCGGATTGCCGTAGTGACTAGGTGCCATGCTAGGACCTTCTCTACATTTGAGAGCGGCTGCAGTTAATTGGACGAATACTTCAAATAATCCATAATAATATTATAAATGCGAAAGTATCTCTGCTCTGTCGGTCTGTTGCGTTTTCTTGCTAAAACCCCTGAAGCAATGTTGATGCATTTCGCTATAGAGATAGTCAGGACGTTGACAGGACGACATTGACCCCAGCTGAGCCAGGTACACTCAGCTTTCAATTGATATACGCCGAATAATGTGGACCCAGGTCGGTCAACCGTACGACCCTTACATAGACCTTAATACCCCAATGAGAAATGCTATATTATTGAGTGTGTCTTTATCATTAAATTTTAAAAGGAAGAATCTTCCCAGCTATATGTAAAAATAAGTATAAAATAATTCTAAGGCTTACAAACTAAAGTTAAACTCTTCGAGGACGTTTCACGAAATGAGCGCTAGTAAAAGAGGCGGCATGTTTGAGGGAAGGACGGCGCGGGCGGCACGGCAGCGACCGGACGCGACCAAAGCGGACAATGCGTACTCCGGTGGGAAAAATGCCTTCAGGCTGTAAATCACTCCGGACGTCATTTTCAATCATCCTTTTACTCGCTTCGCAGCAACACATTTCAATTTATTTTAATGGGCACTTCTATACCTTGAGTCGCGTGCACGAACGTAGGGTGCGCAGACAATCAGTGATTTTGAATCATTGCGTTTCGATTTCCATTTCTATTGAGCGGTCGTCTACTTTGTCCAGCAATGGCACCGAACATAAAAAAACGGTAAAGTAGCTCAGGAATGACTGGGCAGGTTGCGAAGATCCTGCAGGTCGCGTCACGAGGCCTGAGTAAGTCAACAATCAAGTGGACGATTCGACTTTGCGACATTGTGAACCCCATGTACCTTTGTTAAAAACATGGTATGTTGTATCCATAACAATCTCTAAAGAAAAAAACCGTTATTTTTGTATTTCTATCCTGCCTTTAAAATGTTTATCATTTGCAAAATTTCGCGCGAAGAATATACACACCGCGAAAAAAGCAATGTCAAGGCGTCAAACGAGCTGAGATGAACGAAACGTTCCGAGTCAACGATTGGGTGCGCGGTGACGCTCGCGGCGCCTTATCCGGCGACGAGCACAAAAGGAGTGTTAGTGAAAAGGCATTCGGAGATGAATCGCACAAAACCGAGCCAAGTGCTATAAACATCATAACCCAGATTCGAAAAGACGCCTCGGGATAGGGGCTCTGGCCGCGATACGGCGCCGAAGCCTCGGCGATCGCTCGAGGCAATTTGATTTCTATTGCTCGCCTCGCTTCGATTCGTTTCGGAAGGCGGCGGAAGAGCTCGGCCTTTGGCTATTTCGCCACGTTTGATATTCAAGACGCGGTCGAGGTGGCACTCTCGCGGCGCGGACGAAGCGGGCCAATGAGAAGCAGCAGACATTCCCGGCACCCGGCACCTCCAACCGCCTGCGTTGCCGTTTCTCGTTCCGTGCGACGAACGCTATATTGCTGGACTTCATTATATTCGACTCCGAGTTACGTCACATTAACGTCGCGGCCCTTTCAAATTCGCACAGATTGCTTTCGCGTTTCCTTCAATTTGTTCCAAAGCGCCCGCTTTGAATGTTACCCGCGCGATGACGTGAAAGCCGCCCAGCTCGATACTCATTTCGCATGCCCTTTGTGCGCCGCGAGAGACGTATTCATGGGTGAACTTTGCGCGTCCCCGATCTAAGAAGCATCCATTCATAAATTATTGATCGAGTTAGAATGAAGACGACTGTGAGAATAAATGCAAGCCATTCCTAGGAAATGTTGCGCTGGAGTTTATTGCGTGTAACGAGTTAGTAGCATCCGTTTGCAGCCTTTTTGCAAAATCACAGTCCTCGATTTATTCGTCTCGACAAATCGCAGTCCTTTGCACGTAAATAAACATGTAAAATTGTTTAATGCGACATTTGAAAACTTACTGCGCATTTGGTCAGCGTAAGGTAATGTAATGAATAATTAATCATCGAAATGATCAAATTGTCCGTTAGGAGAATCGACGTGATGAGCGGTCTCCGTGATGGCGGAGGCGCGGGGAGAGGGGAGGGCTGGCTGCCGGCAGTTCAGGGCGAACAGCTCCTCAACAGCCTCACCTCACCGGCTCGAAGGTGAAGTTCATGACGTGCCCACACGACCGCCGTCCGGTGTCTTCAATTTGTGTACGCGTTCATACTTGGGCGATGATCACATTCGCGTGATTGATAACAGGTAGTCGTCGAAACGAATTGAAGTCATTGCTTACATCAACACGCCTCGGAATTCGGACTTTTTTATGTTTTATGTAAAAAGTACGCTCGTCTTCGCGGTCAATCAATCCGCTGTGGGCATTTGTTAACACGGCACTAACAATTCGGCTCGATATGTAGGTGATAATTTGATCCAAAGATCGCGTTAATACTTTAAATGATCTTTGCAATAATACCTTTCATAATTGGTAAATCTACCATCACGCTCTAACGTTTCATTCCCGTTAGCTAGCACCATCGCCGTCGGTTAGAAGGCAATTTCATTTCGTGTGCTGTGGGTCACTGCATTGCCCACTTACTTTTACTTAAACCTTGTTCACGTACGCAGTGTCTCCTAAATTCCTCGTGAATGCCACTCCATGGAAAGTTATTGCCGCTAGTGTTGTTTTACAACGCAGTTAACGCTGAATTCGCACGGAGAGTCCACTACTTTCATTGCTTGTAACGCTTACATTTTAATGATACAACTTCCAAAACTAAGACTTAGCCCCGATTGCAGGAAGAGACGTCTGAATGAATTAATTTTCATACATGTCACTTTTAGTGAACCTCACTTAACTTCAGCTCCCTGTCCATAAAAAGTCACATGTTTAATCATACGTTGAAGTTGATTTTGAGTGCACACGACCCTTAAACCTATCTTTCCACTACATATACACTACAGATTGAGTCTGCTGTCCGAGACCTAAGGCCTGGACCTCATGATCGGAAAAAAACCCGGACGGACGGAATTATTTTATAAATCGCCTATGGAAGTGTATGGGTCCGGCCACTGATTCCGGAGTTCCCAACATAGGCAAATTCCGTCCGTCCGGTTTTATCTCGTTCATGTGATCCAGGCCTAAGAAACATTCGTGAACAAGAAAGGGCCCGAATTTGCGTCCGACTTGTCGCGTTGAAGAGACCGTGTCGAGCAACAGATCGCCCGTGCTGTCGTCACGATCGTGGCCGACGATTAGGCGACAGGACGATTACATTAATTTCCAATTCAGCAGGCTGGCGAGTGTCGCTCGGACGATTTGTGCAACAATTCGTACGTGCGACGTGACCGCGCGGTGGGAACCGCCCGCTCCTAGCGCCCCCGCGGATTACGCATTCCCGACGCCGCTTTTCGTGTTCGGCTCCATCACGCTTTCTCACCTCGGAATGTCTGCATTCGAATTATTTTTTCCTTAGACTGGATCAATCGGAGAATTTAACATTTTCGAGAATGTTGATTGCGAGACTTTGACAAAAAGAAGTTCGGATCAAACTTGACATAATACTATAGAGACGTAGAGGAGCACGGAGGGCGTACTGTACGCTGCGCAGACTCGGACTCAACGTGGATTCTTCCGCCAAAAAAATGTATTCCCTTCTCTACCTGTATTGAGAAGTCAGAACGATAGATGCCGCAAAACGGCTAGGACGAATGCCATAAGGCTGCAACTGCACTCATTTAAAATGCGGCGCTGCGTTCGAGGCAGTTCCATTGACGTTCGATCCTGACCTATTCCTGCGGCGGCACCGGGAAGCGATGCGCTTCCACGTAGCTGCAGTTTTCACGGTAAGGACGTGCGGCGACCGCCAAGTGACGCTCCGGACGTAACACGCAACACGCGGCGCGACGCCGCGAGCTCTTGGGTCGCTGCGAACGCGGTCGCGCCGTGCGCTTCGTCGCATTCACTCGCATTCTAACAGCCCGAATAGTGGTCGACTTAACGAAATTGTCCGGTCTAGTGGGCTTGAGAGCATTACCAACAATAAACGCAGTTTCTAGGTTTTCTGTTAATCATTTTTCGTTTTCATTTAGTGACCGAATATTACAATCGATTATTTTGAAATCTAATCAAAGGCATGTCGTATTGGTATTGTTGAAAGTGAATCGATTTTTATAACTATATGAATGATAGGTTCAAATATAGGTTATACACGTGTGTTCTTCTACAAACTTTAAAGCAAAAACTAGGATGTTGATGTACTTTGATTGAAATTTTATTTTTATTTTTCATTAAATTCATATTAAGGCGAAACATGTTGAAATTTTGGAAAGTGCCGTAGCAATTCCTACCAAAGCAGGGCAAAGTGGCGGCAAATTCGCGATCTTCAGCAGCTAGCATACCGTCACGAATTCAACATGCCCCGACGCATACGGCAAGTTCATAAGTCGCGTACTAATCCATTAATGCGTTGTCATTGCACTGATCGAAGCATGTCTGTTATAAGGGCAGGAAACGCCTACGTCACGCGGTTATAGATCAATGTTGTTATTGGAACTATGTTCCTTTACGCGCGCTTGGCGGATGAGTAATTTTCCTTTCAAAGAGACAGCGATACCGACACTGTTGCTGTCAAAAAGACAGAGACTTAAATTTTTAGGCAATCGTCAAATCAGCCCAGCGGGTGATCATGTGCAGTTTGGAAATTAGAAACTCCGCTTAGGTGAAGGTTTTTTGTTTTTAGTTATTGCGAGCAAATCACATTCAAATAGCAGTACGAGAACATATAAACTGTCATCCCATACTTCGGCACTTCGCTTCGTGCACTGCAGAACGAATTGCTGACGTTATTCCGTGACGAATGTCAGTTTAAAAATTGCAAGGAAAAACTTTTGCGAATAGTATATAGCGAAAGGAACTTCGTTTCTACTGGGTGTCCCACTGCACCTCTCTATTTTTTATGAAAAACACCAATAAGTTGCAAACATCTGATATGAGATTGAGAGAGAGAGAGAAAATTGTTAATATATATTAACAATTTTCCATTATTTTCATGTTTACATGTGCCTATCTAAATGGGTTACTATCTTAACTCTGTTAAAATTATATTATTTGAATGTTATGTATAAATAATTTAATTTATAATTAGTTATATTTGCATTTGAAATTATTTGAATTTAAATACGTTGGAATGAGTCACTGTTCACTGATTTTCGCAGTGCAGGCGCCGCCGCCGCCGTCGTCCTTTCATTTTAAAAAGGTTTCCTAAAAATTATATCTCTTTCTACGACAATCAAATCAAATACAAAAAAAAAATTACAGCTTTTTTCGATTATACATACATATTTATTCTATAAACACAAAATAAAATTACAATGAACTAAAGCTATTTTAAATTACATAATATTAAACAGTCTAACATCTAAAAGTAAAATTTAAATTACACCTAAAGCTAAAGAAAAATGTTGATCGGAAAGCAATCCAATAAAATATTTTACGTTAAAGGAAAAATATTTCATTGAAGTCAGCCGATGTTTTCCCTAAATTGCCTTTAACATCGTTTTAGTTTCATAAAAAATATCCTTCAACACCAGGTGACGTGAACCGCATGGTACGATAATAGAAATATTTAAACCATTATAGACAACAAATATTTCCAATTCGATTTCAAGGTTTCTTGTTAAAGCGTAGAAGAATTATATATCCTTTTTAAAAATAATACTTGTTATTAGAGTAGTTATTAAAAGAAGGATGAGGTGATTCGTATTCAGATTTAAATTTTATTTAGATAACTGAGAAAAATAGTATAAACCATTTTAAAAAAAATATCTGAGACGTGACCGTTGTCGGAGTCAATAGCAGTAATCGGAGGAATGGCTCTCAACATGGAGAGATGCATGTCTGGGAGACCTAGTGGCGGAGCTCATTTAAATATAGTTTCGAGGATTAGTTGCCACAAGATAAATTGAATTTTTACCAAAAATAAATCGTAATTTTGGAAATTTTGTTTGGCATTATTTAAAATTATCACAAAAACTTTTCTTTATAGAATATTTTGACTTTACGTTTTTCCATCGTCTCATAAACAATATATTTGTAAAAATATTATTATTATTTTAATTATTTATTATATATTTATTATTATTTATTTATATTTACTTTTAGGTGAAATAAAAAATCTTGTAATGATCGTTTTATTGGTTTTAACAAACAAATAAATTCTGTTTAATGAAACTGGACGTGGGTGGATGACACACCTCCTGGCAAGCCAGGACCTTACAGGATTTATCTTAGGATTATTCTTGTAAACGATTTTTATATCATAATTATTTTATCGACCTTACAAAAGTTTTATTCTCTCTATTTTCTAAATTATATTCGAGCGCTTTTGTAGTCTTAACAATTTTTTTACACACACAAAATAACTGTACAGTTCATAAACATTAGAAATGAACCCTTCAGAAATAGTAGACCGAGATAATAAGAAACACTGTTTCATGTAAGTAAATATACTTTTCGTACTAAGCATGTACGTCGGAGTGGAAGGAAGGAATTTGATATGTATTTATGTTATTTTAGTAATTCTGTTTACAGGGCTCTTTCTTTAAATAATGTGTCCTTGCTTCACGGTTGATTATACATAAATACATATCACACTGTTTAATGTATTTATTTTTAAATCCTATCGATGTATGTGTCTCTTTTTCGTGTCTCTTTTGCGTTTCATCGAGTTTTAAATCGCAACGGTGCCAAAGAAGTTTTCACTTTAAAAACGATCTGCTATCTCTCGCCGCAAGTCGCGCGTCTCGCCGGAGGCTGCGGAGGCGGAGCCTTCACCCCGCCCGTGAACTTGCGAGCGGTGGGCGGCGGCGGCGGCGGCGGGCGGCGGCCGGCGCGCCAGCTTACGTGACGACCGACGCTTGTGTAAGCTCTTACTTAATTGTTGCGATCTCGTCTCGTTGGCCTCCGCTCTGCCGCCGTGAACTTGGGGATGCATTCCGCGCTTGCGAACTCGAACTGACTGAATTATCCGTGTTTGCGAAATTGCTTCACGATTATAATTTTTTTTTTGTGTTTCTCTCTGAGTGTCCGAGTTGGAATTTTAATTTGCTCGTCGAATAAGATTTAATTTCTCCATGAATAACGAATAACGCGCATAGCGAATGTGTTTCACCGCAATTTCCACGGAGTGTGAAATATTGATTTAGGCACGCCAGAGTATAATTGAATTTTTAGTTTCGCCTCATATCAGGATTTTAAAGAAATTCTAATCTTTATATGATTTTCTAGTCCATTTTATTTTTGATTAAATAAATTTACAATTTATGTTTTTCAAGTCGAAATAATATTTTGTGTTATGAAACCTAAAAAAAATCAAGTTAAAATTTACTACAAAATAGCAAAAGAGGACTCACCTCCGTGTCGGGCGAAAGCTTCGCCGGAAGCTGCGAGCGATCGCGGGGGTGGCAGCCAAGTCGCTAACGTATCACGTCCCCCGGTCGGCCCAACAAAAAGTTTTCGCACTTATTCGGCAGTAGTAGGAGAGAGTGTCGGCGTGCTCTCTCCGCCGCGTCCACCCCGGCACTGATTGCGAGCGCGGGCAGTTTCTCCGGAGCGTCGCGTCGTCCCCCCGCGCCCCCGCGCGCTCCCCCCCTCCTGCCCGCGAAGCCTACGCGAGCTTTCAGCTTCACGTCGCACCGCACTTTAGCACCGTCGTCTGCCGTCCTTACTGTCGTCTGCGCCGGCCGGCCGAGCGTCCGCCGTTCGGTTCGCGCGTGCGTACTGCGGACGTGCTGGGTGCGCACACGGCGCGATTGGACTCCTCTCCGGGCGGTGTTTACCGTATAAATATTGCGGAGCCGCGCGGCGGTGGGGGGTGGGGGGTGGCGGCTCCGTGCGCTGTGATGCTGCAGTGGTAACGTCTCCGATGCAGCCCCGAGGTCGTCCATTATGATGCGTTATCAATCAGTGACATGGCTGCATGAAACGATTATTTACTACGAAAAGCATTCATATAAAATTGGTTACCTAGCCCCATTTACCTCGAATTTATCTTTATATCCACAAATTAAGGTAATCTCTGTTTCGAACTAAGGTGATGCGTCTTTTTATTATCTTAGATCTTAGCTTACTTCAAAATTCCATTCATAATTGCTACTTTAAAAAAATGCTCTTGCAGTTATTCCATGTTCCATCCCCAATATATGCATTTTCAAAAGTGCACATTTCCACGGAAAAATGCAGAGCCTGTTGGAAAATACAGGACTAGTTGATTATACACTAACAATGTATGTGAGAGAGATGTAAGCGAGATAAATGAATTGAGACATTACGGATGATATTTTTTTTTAATGCATACATACTTCACATTCACATACCTAGTTATATTAAATATGTTATATATTTCCACCGAAAATTACTTTCACCGTAAAATGCGTCAAAACTTCGTGGTCCGTTTTTTTCATACTTCTGTTATCTTGAATGAATGTAAACCGCAAAACTTCCATTTAACATCACATCGAGTGACGCACGCAGTCGACAACTCTACGGGTTCGTTGTGTAACGTTTGCTTGTTTAATCAAACGCTCGGCATTCGATGTGCAGGGCATTCTCAAATCCATTCCACTCTAATGCTGAGATTGAATTACAGTTTTTCGGTCGTGGGACGATTCTCAAGTCTTGCGACTGCCAAATTTGACATTACTTCCATACATTTTATGTCACAGTTGACAATCGGAATACTTAAAAATCATCTCAAGACCTAAACTAATAATTGTTCAAATTAATTCAATTATTTGTCCTTCTAATAAAAATCGATTAGTATAAAGATTAAAAAATAAACTTATTATTAAACAACTTACTAAAATTGTAATTATAAGAAGAATTATTAAAGTATGATCATGGAAAAAGATAATTTGTTCTATTAAAGGGGAAGATCTATTTTGTAAATTTAAATTTGATCATGTTGCCATATTCTAAAAAAAGGATAAATTTCTTTATAAATGCATTCAAGTTCTTGGGTTATTATAATGCAGACATTATAAAAAAAAATTTAACAAAAAAAATAACCGACTTCAAAGAAAAAGCACTAAAAAGTAAAAAATAATTTCCATTTTTGTAGTTACGATTTCTGTTATTTTTTGAGTCGGCGTCAGCCGGGCACGCGCTGCGCCAATCAAGAGAACCTAACCTAACCTAACCTAACCTAACCTAACCTAACCTAACCTAACCTTGGCTGACACCGACTCAAAAAATAACAGAAATCGTAACTACAAAAATGGAAATTATTTTTTACTTTTTAGTGCTTTTTCTTTGAAGTCGGTTATTTTTTTTGTTAATTTTTTTTTATTTGTTTATTTTTAGTGAATCTGAAGTACACTTACTAATTAGTACACGTCCTTTCCAATGAAAAAAGAATCACCGAAATCGGTTGGCGTTATATTGAGTTATTCGTCCATTTGTCGCGCACATCTTAATACAAATTTAAGACTTTTATGATTTTCTCATGGATATCATTGTCAGAACTTAACCAAATTAAAATCGGACCACTTGGGAAGCACTAGCTATCATTTAAAAAAATAATCATCAAAATCGGTTCACCCAGGCAAAAGTTATGAGGTAACAAACATAAAAAAAAAAAACAAAAAAAAAACATACAGACGAATTGATAACCTCCTCCTTTTTTTGAAGTCGGTTAAAAATAGGTGCATCGCGTATTTTTCTCTCTCTCTCTCTCTGTACAATAAACTTTCAACCCAACGTGCCCATATCCAACCACCATCGGTTGAGCTCTACCACCTTTATTGCTAGTACCCGACCTTCAAACTCAATACAAACAATCGCTTGAACTAAATATGAAATGTAATAAAAAACCTGCACTCTGACAAGTAGGATGACAGTTTTCCATGAAATAGCTATCCGATAATAAAAATCAAGCGAAATGCCAATCCCAATGAGGTCAATTCATAACATATTTTTATATTGCTCGATAGGTTTGACAGATAGATATCGCATGATCGCAACGTGTATCAAAGTTGTCATTTGCTGTCAAGGGTCTGTCCATTGCTGTCTCAGAGCAATACATTCGTCTGCTAGTAAACGAGTTTGTGTATCACGCGTGTTTTCCCCTATTTGGTTAACTATACAGGTTGTCACATTAAGCTAATGCTGAGATTCAAAGACGGTTTGGGTTTTGAGATGATTTTCAAGTCTTCCGACTGTCAATTTTAACATAAAATGTATGAAAGCAAAATCAAATTTGGCAGTCGGAAGACTGGAGAATCGTTTCAAGACCCAAGAACTAACTGTCTTTGAATATCAGCAGAGTCACTAAAAGTTTTTTTAATCGGAACATGGATGGCTATTAGCCACAGGATATTAGCCTAAAACGGGCTACGCGGAAACCAGGTGAAATTCCAGGACTTTAATTATTGCTCGGCTAAATTAAACTGGATGGAAAACATCGAAATTTTCATTGTCGCTCTGACTTGACTCAATGCAATGGTACCAACGTGGGCGGGATTGACTCTAACATCTATAGTTTCATTTGAACTTGATTGTATATTACTTGGCGGTCATGTTAGCCGACGTTTCGGAGAGTCGCGTGCAGTCCATCGTCACGGCAAATGGCTGCGTGCAAAAGATCCATATTAACTACAGAAAAACTTTACCATCCAAGGATAGTACCTAACTTCAATGAGATCCCGAAACATGGCAACTTCAACAGAGAAGACTCGTTCAACTGTCGGCGGCATGGAACCCGTTGCTCGCGCCTCTACGGCAAATCCAGATAAATCTTTCACCTCATCAACCACAGGATCACATAGTGAGAGCCACAGATTAAGGCCCTGGTACTAGCCAAATCGCAAAGTTAGACGAGGCACCCCAAGTTAACTAACTAAGTCTGACGATTATAAGTGTCATTCTTACAATATATGATTCCTTGTCTAGGAATTGAATTATTTTCGTTAATGTATGTTTCCTTTTTCTATACAAAATACATTGCGGAAACGGTGTCCATTTCCGAACTTTTTTGACTAAATGTAGAAATCTAAAAGCAAATGGATTTTTTTGTTTATGCATATATGCTGTTTTTGCTTATATCTAGAAATCGAATTACTTTCAGATTTCTAATGAGAAAAATCAACTTTTTTATTTTTATTATTATTTAAATAAATGATGGAATAAAAAAATATTAACAATCCATTATCAGTCTGGAGTTCTATTTGGATTTGCTGAAGCGTTTCACTACATATTATTACATTTGTTATAAAGTGCATTTGTATGGCGCGAGTAGTTGGCTAGTCCTAGCGCCTTAAGTAAGTATTGAGAGCTTTCTGCTTGTCGATGGAAGATCGGGACGCAAATAAACCAAGTTTGCAGACTACCCACAGTCCGCAAAATACAGCGGTGGCCAAGTGATATAGCAGTTTAAACACCCAATAATCTAAAATGGTTTCACTTGGAACCCGAACCTCGGCTGGAAAACGCCCTTTAACCAAAATCGACCGCGCCCTAAGTTGCTTCACCTCGATTATCAAATGGCGAGGCGTCGCACCACTGGGCTACCGAAGCTAAAGTAAACGATCGGTACAAAATAAAGATAGACTCTTTTTGTACATAATTACAAAAGAAATATCTAAAAGCCATAACAAAATATTTGTATTCTATAGGGAGTAGCTAAGTGAACTGCATTTTAGTTTGAAAAATAAATTATTATTTCTAGGCTTTGTGAAAATATTATAATTTAATTATCTCAATACATTACAAAGCTAACGACACTTTTATTAAATTGAGGACCAACATTTTTACAAAAAGTTGTATTTAGTTCGCAGTGCCTATTTTGTTAATCACTATCATCACTACATAGTATAAAACAAAGTCGCTTTCTCTGCCCCTATATCCCTATGTACGCTTAAATATTTAAAACAACGCAACGGATTTTGATGCGGTTTTTTTTAATAGATAGAGTGATTCAAGAGGAAGGTTTATATGTATCACTACATAGTATAAAACAAAGTCGCTTTCTCTGTCCCTATATCCCTATATACGCTTAAATATTTAAAACAACGCAACGGATTTTGATGCGGTTTTTTTTAATAGATAGAGTGATTCAAGAGGAAGGTTTATATGTATAATAACATCCATTAAATATAGGAGAAATACTGTTATTCTTGAGGTTTCCAATGTGATGTCGTAAAAAAATAATTTTTTTCCGCTT
This sequence comes from Incurvaria masculella, assembly GCA_946894095.1. Taxonomy (NCBI): domain Eukaryota; kingdom Metazoa; phylum Arthropoda; class Insecta; order Lepidoptera; family Incurvariidae; genus Incurvaria; species Incurvaria masculella. The sequence goes on from OX335647.2 coordinate 13,046,609, forward strand.
ACATTGCAAACGCAGGCTGAACCCTACGAAATTTATCAAAATAATGTACTAAGTATTGTATACATTGAAAAGGTCTACAGAAAACTCCGCGATGGTATATATCTATCTCTTATGGATATCCCACAATAACATTTTTTTCTCATTTACTTTTTACGACAAATAATGGCTAATTTTCGAAGCGATTTTAACCAGTACAGCATTAATCCTTATCCAATTAAATACCTTAAATACATTGTTGATTTAATATAGATCTATACGGCCCTTTACAGCATATGAGTTAAATGAATATTTTCGAAGATATTATAGATTTAAAAATTGCGGGATGTAGTGTTTGCGGCGGTACCGGCCGGCCGGGGCGGCGGGAGCGTGCCTCGGAGGCCGCGGTTCTCCCTATAGCACTTTGAATTTATTATTTCTCTAATATCTAATAATCATGTAATAATAATATCTAAGTTTTTTTTATTTCAAATATCTCAATATAGGAACTCTACGTAAAAATGGTTTATTTGTGTATCATTGTGTCAAAATAATATTTTTTTTAAATGACATTATGCCCGTGCAAAGCCGGGACGGGCTGCTAGTTTACCATAAAAAGCGTTTGATGCTGCAATATAATTGAGATTGCACTAAGAAACGTCTTCCAATTTCACAAAAAAAACTATGCAAATATTTCGACAGAGGCCTTTCCCATTTCGATAGGATTGCCTATATATTACCTACATATTTCAAGTTTCAGATAGTTCTATTTTTACAAAAAACTTTCACAAAATTAAAATTTTCTTTATTTGCCATTTACCATTATGTTGTAAGATGTGTCTTCAAACATAAATAGAGAGAGGCAACTTTAATTCTTAGTCCAATATCGTAATTACTAGTACCCAATTAATTAACACAAATTGGTAAACATAAATTTAGTTAAATAAACATTGTATAAAAAGGATGGTAATGACTATTTTATTCATTGCACATATTTTGTCTTTTAATAGAAGGGCTGATGATGCGTGGACTTAATTGGAACGAAATTGATAAAAAGGCCCACTTACATTTCATGTAAAACTCTAGACTCTGTTTCTTGATCACCCTGTAGGACTCAAGTTGGCGAAGGTCGGTGACTTGACCAAGCGCCATAGCATTAATTAAGACGTGCTCAAAATTGTTTACGGGTACATGTAACGGCGCCGCCGACTCCCTCCGCGCCCACGCCCAGCGAGACAAACATTATGAGTATCGCCATTGAACACATTGTCGACACCCGACTTCACTAAACATAACTATGCTTTTCTTTATGAACCTTTTGAAAAAACTCACCATGTTTGACCAAAATTTACGGAATCCAGGGAAATCACCTCCAAAACCACCCCTGCAGTATTGTGCCCATTGATGAGAGCTACGCTACGCTCTATGAGCTATGATACGTTAATGATTAAGGGTTTTAAGATCCATTAAGTTTTATTATTTTCTTAATTTCCTAAATTAGATATGTTTTACCTAAACACAATAACTTCATACATATGACACAGGCCTTTAATAAAGACATATTTTTACACAAACACAAACATTTTCGACGCAAAATAAACGAAAATAACGTTTTTTTGTCCCAAATCACATTGATAACTAACTTGTTCACAATTCATATATATTTTCAGGCCACATTATCAGATTATAAAATTGATTTATAAGTTTTGCCTCTACAGTGACATCAATTGCTGCAAAACACAAAGACAATGTGTTATGTGAAGTGGTTAAGTGTATCTAAGAATTAATAAAAAAAATTTTTTTTCATTTGGTTTGCATTACTCCATTATTTTTTAGTCTTGTCTTTTACATATTTACCGCCAATTCCGAATTGGCCATACAGCGTTAAAAACTTTTCGAATTTAGAAGCAAACAATGATTGATGCCAAGTTCAAGAAAAACAATCTGACCAGCAGCAGCCGTGTGTTATATTATAGGAACCATTTGGCAATTGGTCCCTTAATAACTTAAAGTATATTCAACTTTAATACATTTAATTTGGTTTATTATTGGAAATCCTTAGATTAACTAGAATCCCAAATTTCTTAACTAAAGCTCAAACGGGTTTTGAAATATTAACATCTAAAAATCGGTATTTTATCACTTCCAGATGACCTAAAAAATAGAAATATAGCGTCCAGGTAGGTTATTGTACAAAGGAAAAAATCAGAAAAGAGTGAATTTTTACGATTTGAATTTTTTTCTAAGCAACAGATCGCTGGGGGGTCGCGGGGGGGGGGGCCTTCATGGCCGCTTTTCTCTCGAAACCTAACCTATAAGTTTGCGGTTTATGCTCTCAATTGAAATTGTCCATCAATAAACAATTATTATAAATAATTGTAAAATTTTACAGATCACATTACAATTATAAAGAATAATAATTTCAAAACAAAAATATATATTTTTTTCATATTTAAGTTTTTGATGGGATGTAGGATTGGTGAAAATTTTCAGTTACAGCGTCATTTCAAAATTGTCAAGTAGCGTACAAACGTGAATTTCTCTGAGCAGTTCCTTACAATATTATCTATGTTCGTGCATATTTTTCACATACCACGATTTCAATGTCTCAAGCGGTGAATTCTGTGTTCACTGGTATTTATAATTCCAGCATCATGAAGGACGTCCAATCCGCCGGTGCCGAAACTATAATGAATGCCACGTACAAGTGCATTCTCAGCTCCGCCAGGATGCTATATTTGGCTAGCATTATTGATTTTCTCTATATCTGACCCCACTAGTCTCAGCGTCCGCACTCCGCGGCTCTGTCCGGCTTAATTCAATTACTATTTATTGAATTCCCTCTCGGAACTGCAGCGGGGAAGGTACCATGGCCACTGCACTCACCGACCCATACATATCCAAACAAGATGATTTCTCTTATTTTAAAGATCTTCTTAAATGTTTCTATGAATGCTCGATGTCTTAGCTTTTTGGTAAATTATTTTTTAATTATTAATTCCAAACTAAAAATCTTGTCTTGGACATTGACCCTAGCGGAACCCGGAAATATGCACAAAACTTATCGCGGGCATGGCGTGACACAGCGAGCATGGAAAGCCGCGAGTTAGTGGAAAACGTCTAACTGTATTTCATTATATTTATTTATAATATATGTGTATTATATGAGTATGTATGTCGATTATTCATACATACATGTCACATTCCTTGGAATAAGCGCCGTACATGCTTAGTACGAAAAAGTGTATTTACTTAACTGTATTTAGTTCGTTTACAAATTCAGGACGCACTACATCGAATGTTCATTGCAATAAAACGCCCTGTGAAGTTCTTACGTGTTCTTACGGGTCGTTGGTGCTCGACAAAATCAGTAGTAAGCGACTTCGTAATACTCGTAGTACTCACTCGCGGGCGCTACCGTTTTTGCATTCAGAAGTAGCTACTCCGCCCCCATACGAGCGAGTTTCGGTTTTTACTCCAATCTTTCCATGCTCGCTGGTATAACATCACACCAATATTTCATCGCAATCGGATGAATGTTTTAGGACAAAACATACCTATCGACCAAAACATTTCTCCATACACATTTTGCCACCCCGGTTCACCCTATAGGGGGTTTCTAAAATAATATTTCCTACAAATTTAAAATCGCTATGTCCAGTGATTTAGGCTGCTCCTTGTCTGTCATACAAAAACATTACTGTTTCATAATTTCTGAATTACCAATGGAATAATTTATGTCTGTTTGGTGACAAGTGTTTTTTGTTTCAAACCAAGAACTCATCACCCAATAGCATCAGTGCTCAGACTCGGTGGCCCAGTGGTGCGACGCCTTTCGATAAGATAAGCTATGTAAGCCCCTCTGAACGCGGTTGGTTTCTGGATGGGTGACCATTTTCAACCGTTGAGGCTGGCCGAGTTTCGGATTCCACGTAAAAATGTAGGTTAGGTTAGTATTTATTTATTTATTTATTTATTTAGCATGAGTGACCCTTGCGAGCCGTGCACATTTTATAACATAAATTAACAATCTTAAAGTCAATAATAAAATTAATTATAAAATAAATACGTTATTAAAATTCACAATACATTTTCAATACATAATTTTTTTCACTAAATGTCCATATTAAAATTATTCTAAATTAAAATTAAAATTATTATAAAATTCTTCTATATTATAAAACGGGTGACATAACAAATATTCTTTCAAATTACTTTTAAAATCGGTTATTGTTAAACATAGTTTAATAGAAATGGGCAAATGATTGTAAATTTTTACTCCAGTATAAATCGATGAATTCTTAAACAATAAACATTTTGGGCCTTTCGGTCGAAAGCTGTCGTTATTTCTTAAGTTATACATCTGCAATTCCTTTACCTTATCTGAGTGTTCGTGATTCTCATGTACTCCAATGCATATTATGTATATGTATAAGGATATTACAGTCATGATTTTTTATTTTACGAAAAGGGGTCGGCAACTTTCATCATAATTAGCTCCACAAATAATTCGTATAACTTTCTTTTGAAGGATAAGAATACTTTTTTTTACATTACAATTGTTTCCCCACACATCTATTCCGTACCTCAAAATAGATTCTATGTAGCTAAAATAAATTATTCTTAAAGTTGATATGTCCACAGTGTTTTTTATTGATCTTATCGCATAACATGCACTGGCTATCTTATTTCCTATGATTTCAATATGTCGATGGAATGACATTTTACTATCGAATGTTATCCCTAATAATTTGGTAGTATTACATTTCTTCATTTCTAATTCATTAGTGTCAGTGTCTATGTAATTAGTACATTTCTTAAAGATAATAAACTTTGATTTATTTTTGTTAAGCATTAGACTATTATTATCAAACCAGTATTCCAAATCCTTTATACACCTTCTCATGTTTTCTAACAAAAGATCCTTACTTTTGGCTACTGCAATTTCACTAGTGTCATCTGCAAACAAGTAAATAACACTAGACACATTAATAGGCAAATCGTTAATAAATATCAGAAAAAGTAATGGGCCTAAGACCGAGCCTTGAGGTACGCCTCTAGTTACATCTTTTATATCGGATTTAGCCATCAACACTTCGTTTCTTTCATTAATATAAGTCAATTCAACATACTGTTTACGGTTTTTTAGGTTTTTAGTAGGTTTACTTACTAGGTGATTATTCCGCCCGGGTTGGTAGTTCCCGTGTGATGTGTTAGCCTTATATCTGACGGTCACTTTGGTATTAGCCATCCAAGTCCAGTTACATAAAAAAGTGCCTATATGAACATTATGAGGATTATAAATGTTGAACTTATTTTGGATATTTCTTGGAATCAAGGTTTTTGTTATATGCAATCGACGTATTGTGTATTTGGTTTCAGAATCTCCCGAACACTCATCATTTTTAGACTACTTAAAATGTCCTACGTAAAAATCGAATGAATAATTGCAAAATACGTTTAATGAAAACAATACGTAAAAATGTCAGCACATTTTTAAATGAATTGATTCACACTTAACCGAAGGGAGATTTTAAATGGGTTTTCAATCACCCTCTCCCTCAAAACTCATAAAATTAATTGCAAGTGCACTAAATGAAATAAATTAAATGCAGGCGAGACAATACCCGTCCCCATCCACGCTACAACTACTAAGAACACATTGTGAATCACGAACACCATACCTTATACACAATGCGAAAATTTAAGTAGGTAGTTCTTTCTGTGGTAAATAAGAACTTAACATTCGATTTAAAAGAAATCTAGCAACTTGGCTGATATAAATGTATTGCCGTTAACTGTAAAAAGGAGGAAAAAATAAGTTTAGGAATGGGGCTGGCGATGTTGACCACAATATCGAAAGTTTTTAACAGCTTCATTTATCAAGCGATTTTTTGTTTAAGTACATTCCTCCTGCACAGAAGAGGATACCATACTGCCACGAGATAACGAATATAACGCAGATAACAATAGTTTTTTAATATTTTTTTACAAACAGCTACATATTCTATACCAAAACAGATGTAAATGCACGATAGTCTTGTCAATCAATATCAGTCAATCGGGGGTAGCGGTTTAAGAGATGGAAGGTAGATAAATGGTCATACGTAAATGGTCGTAGGTTTACAGAAAACCTCTTAGGATCTTTTTCCGACACATTTGGATTCCTTCATACTTGTTTTTTTTTATTAAGGATGCTAGGCTTAACTGGTCGTAACCAAACAGTTAAATAATCAGGTGATTCGTTTGAGTTCAATATAGTTTACTAATAGATCTATGTTTGTTTCTTTCCCTCGGACAATACATAGTATCGATGCGCGCGCACCCCTGCTAACATCCAGCTCACTGCTAATCAATGAATAATTACTCTGTTTAAGGATGGCATCTATAAATAACTCCGCGCCTGCGTACTGGAGCGCTGACCGAGGACAGGTTAGTCCGGCGCCTGCGCACTGGAGCCTGCCAACATACCTCTCCCTCCCATCCCCCTCCCTATCCCAGCCCGCTCCTCCTAGAACGCCTCCCTACAGCAGAGAGAGCGCGCTTTGATAAACAATACGTACTTACATACATATGTAGGCAACAATGTCTTACTAGCTGAGACTGGTGGGTGTGGTAAAACAGTAATTTTGGCCGCAAAGGCAGTAACAATGGCTCATATTGATATAATTTTGGCATCATAATTGTTGAATAGAGAAAACATCAGCAAATGACGTTTATTCTTATGAAGATACGAAAGGCAAAATGCAGACAGTTATGAAAAAATGAATACAATATTTTTATTTTAAAGTTAGCAGAAAAGTTCATTAAATTCGTGTAAAATTGATGATAATCAAATAAGTGGCAGCATAAATGTTTTCTTACGTTATAAAGTTTTACATATTCTGTAGGTACATGCTCTAGTCAGATGGCAAATCATTTGTCGAAGAACCTTCCATAATTCCTAAACGATCACTAAGATTAACTTCATAATATTTTCTGGAACTTATTTTTGGTTAGCAGGCACAACAAATAATAACAAATCTTTCAAATACCTCAATGACCGGTCCGTTGGGTCCCGGTCCCGAGGGGCTAAACTCCAAACCAAATTAACCTCACCGCACCTTAAAAACACGCTCAGCGAGGTATACACCGGCTGATCTATGGACTATAGATCATTTGCTTAATCCGAGTTATTAATTCTACGTTTGAAGACCCCAGGTATATACAGTGAAAAGTACTCGCCGGCAGACAGTACCACACCTAGACGGTGCGAGACAGAAACGAATTTGAGAAACAATGAATTCTATATAGCCAGACATCTCAAATGAAATTAAATAATTGTATTTTCACAAATTAAAAGGTTATTTTCATGATTATAACTTGTAGATTTTAACTTCCACAAATAGAGTGCATGATCTGATTATCAACGGATATCGGTTGGGTTTCCAAAGAGCAATGTCCATGGTATAAGAGACTGCCTTTCCACTCTTAAGCCACTTACCCTCTGTATACAGGAGAACAGACTACAGAGGGTACGCTGCGTTACCCTGTTCCTCTGGGTCGCCCAGACTAACTTTATTAACTAATATTCTCTTGTTTTTCGCTTTGTTTAGGTTATACATTAATTACAATTATTTAAAAGATGAGCGTTTCCGAACGGATCGAAGGCGAATGCGTCCTATGTCGTCCTTAAAAACTATTATTTTAACGTAACTAGGGATGGACACAGAGATTTAAAAAAGAGCCCAACCTCGTTCACGCCAATTCTCCAAGGAATGGGTAGTGGCACTGCGAAATAAGTAATGGTAACAGACGACATGCGGATAAGCCTCGCTCAGCGCTCAGAGGTGGCTAAATGTACAACTACATTTTCCTGCTTCTAACACTTCTAATATTTTATTACAACTGCTAGCGAAATTGTTATTACTAAAGGTTTCTGGCTATATAGATTGGTACAAAACCGTGCTATTACGCTCTGGGACTTTGTCCGTTTCTAAGAAACAGGAAGACAGGCTCCGTGATGAGGAGGATGCAACATGCCCACATACCAGACAATGCGCATAGTGTTCGATTTGGTAAGATTTACGAAAATTGTAATTACAAAACGACTTATAGCTAAAAGTAAATCACGACCGCTGTAGTCAAAAATCTAACAAAAACCAAATCGATTATAAATTTTCTAGAATCAACCTATGTCTGATGACTAATTGTTTTAAGATATTTTTATTTTATCGTTGAGTAATCCGCCTCCAAAGTGAAACGCACGAAAAATTCGAACTTTCGGACCTTATAACTTAGAAACCAAACACAATTTTACAATGTAAACGGTCATCATACATCTAGTTCGATCAAATAAAGCTATATTTTTGGATCTCTGACAAGAGATACGTGCATGACCTTTTTTCCAGGTTTGTATGGGGAGTTGAGCGGGAAGGCCCACCTTAATGGTGAATAAAATGGCAAATCTGAATACAAAAGCTGGATATTTTTAAAACAGGTTAGTAGATACAAGAAACGTCTTGTCGGGTTGTCCTTCACATGCATAGCAATGCCACAGATTTCTGAGTACTGTTTCCGACCTTTTTTCTATTCAAAGATCTACAAAATTACACTCGACCTACTTGGTCGCCCATTATACCAAGAAATGTCTACTGACTCTTTGATACCAGCTGTCACTATATTATAAAACTGCTTACAGATTCAGGTTATGTATCACATGAGGCATATTTTACCCTAAATCTGATTTTCAGCAGCATTTTGGAAAAAAAAACTTTTTATTTCAATTGTTTTTTTTTTTATATTTTTGAATTTTAGGAATTTAGATAAGTTCATTGCAACTCAGTCAGGGTTGGTTGACTAAGATCACATCACAAATATGCAAGCCTCGTTTCATCCATGGTTATCACGACAAAGGCTAATAATTTCAAACAATACGCAATGTTCGTTGTCGTTACAAATATGTTTGATTCAATGCGATTCGTGAAGTATTTGTTTACCTGCATCAATTTTATCCGGTTTCTCCAAACAATCGGATCATTTAAACAATTTAAAAACATTACACATTCCCCGATACTCCATTTGCCATCTCGATGGCTTCTCTGTGAAGCCATCGAGATAAAGGACCAGCGAACGAGGAGGTCTTAATTCTACATATCCCGGATGTTTTAGCTGAAGCAGAGTAGAGTGAAAGTGTATGAAGGAGCACATTAAATGTAACGATGCCGCACGAAGGCTGTCGATAGGTCGAAATGTTGCTATTGTATTTTCCTTATGCTATCAGACTTTGATGCTATTCACACTGCATTTCCTAAGGAAATAGTTGCCATGCCAGGCTTTTTTCAAGCAGCCTGACGTGGATAGCTAATACCACAAAACTACCGTTATGATATTAGCCCACATTCCGGAAGGAATTAGGTGTCATACCAGGACCTCCCCTTTATGAGCATGGATACATTGAACTGGATGGAAAACACGCACAATTTAATTTAATTCTCTTTAACGATAAAAAAATCCATCCCCGTCGACACGGAAGACTTGGGAAAATACGAGGTCGACAAAAAAATTATTACGAATCTACTCAGTTCTGATCTATCGCTGGCAACGAGGAAAGATGTGAGAAAAATACGAGTTCAAATAGGTTGTTCGTACGAATCTGCTCAGTTTCAATCTATCGCTGTTAACACGGAAAGAAGTGGGAAAAGTACGAGGCCGACAAAGAATTTCGTACGAATCTGCTCAGTTCCGATCTATCGCCGTTGACACGGAATTAAGTGGGAAAAATACGAGATCGACAAAGAATTTCGTACGAATCTGCTCAGTTCGCCGATCTATCGCCGTCGTCACGGAGAGACGTGGGCGAGTACAGCCCCGCCGTCGCCCCCGTAAGGGCACACGAGACAAACGATCGCAAAACTTCGTGACAATATCGCCGCTGTTATGGCCGCGCTTGTCGTCGCAGAACACGTGGTGTCCGGTTACCGGCCGCACAGACGGCGGAGACGAGCTGGGCCACGGAAGATTACCTTCAAAATATGAAAAAGGCAGCAGCGAAGAAGCAACGTTCTTTAAATGCTCTTGACTAGACCAAAGCTTTAGAAAATATAACAATATTTGGCCGAGGAAAGATTATTGGATGATAAAAAGTATATATTCATTTTGCTACTTTTAAGATATTTGCGCTATATAGATTTCACCTCGAATCACCATAATATGAAGAATTTAAAATGTAATATTTTCATCGCGCCTCTAAAAATACATAAATTAGGGTATTATTAGGCACACACGTATATGTATAAAACATACGTACATGTTAAGTATGTAGAAACTACCGTGAAGAAAGGACACATTTGTTAAACAAAAATGTAAAATAAGTACTACTTAATTAACACAGTGCAAGGCTGGGCTCGAACCAACCAGCAAACAGCTTTGTCGATTCTGTAGACATACATAATGTATCATGTTCGTTGATAAAAGCGACGTTAAACCGAATTTTCCTAACAAAGATACTTGCTTCAGATGAGTCGACTATAAATACACCATTAATATGCAAGATGACCAAATGATTGATGTCGCTACGACCTTAGTGAAGGCTTCACATATTGTGATTGGATTATGTGTGTTATTAATTTTGATTCAATACTGACACTGTAATGTTTGCGTAGGTGCTTTATATATTTATTAGGTCGTATGTTTATCCATAAATAAAACATTTTGCGTAGGTATTCTCATGGTTAATTTGCATCGAACCACTTTTTTATATCAGACCACTAATTTGAAGAAAGAGGAAATATCATATAATAATAAAACATTATTTCACTGATTAGGCAAATTCAGTACATGTACAGGAATAATAAGCAGAACAGCAACTTTCAAATAATGTAGGTATTTAAGTAGGTATCGTATTCATTCAAAAATAAATTTGCTTACATGTAATAGTTAATATTTTTTTTAAACAAATAATAACGCGCATGATACTTTTGAGATTAACGTGGTCGTTAGACATGTTTGAAAAATGTTACGGCTTGAATGTCTTGAACGTCGGAGATTTTTTCTGCCGCGTGAAAAGCCGTAAAAAGCCGTAAACATTTTCAAACATAACGCGCATTGCGACATGTCTTTGATGAGATGTTTTTTTTAATCTCACAATTGTACTTGCGGCTTGGTCGTTGATGAATTAGGTACCCACGGAGTCTCCTACTCGTAAAGTGCACGGTGTTTTAACGACATTCAGCAATCAATTATATCGTCAGACGAACGCTTGCTACCGTCGACGTACCGACAATACATGCTTAAGGCGATGGTAAACGACCGGACGTTGTACCACTGATCCCGCACAATGAGTGGAGACCCATTAATCCATATCACCACCCAGAGCGCCCGCCACCACGGCCTGCACCCATCGGCGTGCTTGGAGGAGGCCCTCTCGCTGCCGGTGGATTCTCCATTTCTCTATATTCTTTTTATACTTGCTACGTCAATAAAACTTCGTAAAACCAACTGTTAAAAACTGCAAATATTCCAGCATTTGCGCGAACTTCGAGTTTTTGCGTTCGCGGTGAAGACATTAGTCCCGTGGGGACCAGAGTGGTCAGTCTGAGCTCTCACCTAAATTGGCGTTTACGGCAAACCGATCGACTGGCGTTTTCTCCAAACTCCATACAAGTTTTTACTAGATATTCTGTGGTTTTACTTCTTCAAGCTGTCAAAGTCAAACGCGGACTTCCGATTTGTATGAAAACGCGGAGTAGACGTAAACGGCAACGTCGACGTATTTACGGCAACGTTGAGTAAGCTGTCAAATCAAGCTCGGACTCGCAAATGCTGGTTCGCTTAACGCCCGCTGCGCGCGCTCTTCAACTTCTCCATACATTTGAAAACACCAGTCGATCGGTTTGCCGTAACGCCAATTTAGGTGACAACTTAGACTACCGGCTCTGAAGCCAAAACGTTTTAAACGTGCTCGACTCCATACTCATCGACGCGACAGGCGACCGGCGAACTGGCGCCTTCTTCCTTGCCGTAAGCAAAGGACCAGGTTCGCTGTCCAGAGGGGGAATGGTGGCAGCGTATTTGGACAGAACAAACTACAGAAAAAAATCGTAGGTATTGCTTCTGCATAATAGATTTATTGTTAGTCATCTCCTCCGACAGAAGACTAATATAGAAAAATTATACGAAAGTAAAGGAAGATGAAGCCAGCATTCGTTTCAAAAATATATATAGGCTTCTTGGCAAGCAATCAAAGTAATCATTTGATAACAACTTGATTGATTCATTGCTAATTCTTGATATGCCACCAACGATAATTTGAAAAATAAAGTACAGTGCCATAACATAAATACGAGTGGGGCGCAAAGGCGGGCTTATCCTTCGAATAGATTTCTTGGTTCAAAACCCCATGGTCTACACCTAAGAGGCCGTGCCAGTAAATCAAACCTCATCATAATTCAGCGCTCACACCTGCTCACAGTATTTTAGACTAATCTCAGATATATAGCGAAGAAAATATTAATTATTAGCACTTTGTTTGTGATTAAATTCTTATCCAAATGTACATATTACACACAACTATTAGACGTGCTCAGGTAGTTAAGTGAATTCAATTAAACGTGTAATGACAAATAATGTGTGTGAACCTTGACCCGGTCGCCCGTCACGAAATAAACACGAGACTGATTAATGTAAGCTTTTGAAGGAAGCGAAATCACACGGATGAGAACACCGTTGTCGCTGAGCTTGTATTCCGTAAATGTATTAAAATGAGTATAATACCTTTCAACGATAAATGCCAAGGTCGCAATACTTTCAATCGGGAGCGTTCAATATTTCACAAGTCGAGTGAGCGCAACACCTCCAGCGGCAATCGCTTTCTTTTGTGCGAAGATCAATGCTCTCTGCTCAAGCTTTGTGCCAGGACCGAGTGAGATATAGATGGGTTGTCATCAGCGGTTTAAACTTATGTAGATATACTCACATACCAGACAACCCAGTTGTCTGCTCCGTGATGAACTTCTAAAACGGGAATGGCGACCGTAACCACGTTTTAGAAGATAGCTCCGGACAGACAGTTCTATTTTCTTACGCCATTTTTTCCTTTTTTGTCTGTCGCCTTACACCTTTCCTACATCCCAAGGGTAGGTAGGAAGAGAACTTTTTGACATTGGGCTCGCCTTTTGTAAACCGTTTTTTTAATGGTGTACAATAAATAATTTTAATATCGTTATATTTCTTTTTTGAAAAATTTAAAAGAATATTTTTACATACAATTTTGTAGAAAATATATAAAAAAAACTAAATAAAATGGAGGGTCCACCAGCAGTGGGAAAAAACCAAGCTATCGGTGGTTGGGTCCCAAAGAAAGAAACCTTCGGACGATGCGTGCAGTGTCGAGTAGGACCGCCTTGTGAGCCAGACCCTTAATCCAGCTATTATTTAAACCAAGCCTCTCAAGCCTCCGAGGCTTTTTGCGATCAGCCCATGTGCCGAAACGACTACGATTGACCGGCCACATTTTGTTAATCTCGTGCTGCAGATCTAGATATTTCAGCATTTTTTCTGCTTCTTTATTGTTATTATTTTCAGTTTCCTTGAATTCCGCGAGGTTCCATGGTAAAGTAATTCATCGGGTGAACAGGCAAGTTAGTGATTAAATCGGACGTGGAGTTGCATTTAATACCATACGAACTGTCAAAAGAGTGTTATTCGGTCAAGTGAACAGAAATTTTCCAATAAACATGGTACGAAATGAAACTAAATGTTATATTTAAGCTTAACCACGAGTTACTTTATTATGGTAGGCCACCAGGACGGATATAGTATGTCCGCTGCACTAAATGGCGTCCTAGACAGTTCTTACGTATAGAACTCAAGAACATCAGAGTAAGCTAATTCATAAGCGAAGTGACTTGCCTGCCTGAGTTTTGTTATTTTAAAATCATAAGAAAAGAAAAGGACGAAGAATTTACTTTGAAGGTGAATTTAACTTACCCATAAAATATAAAGTTATTTCTTTGAACCAATATTCATTTGTGACGTCAAAAGGAAATCGTGCCGTCTTCGTTCGCGAATGATCTAATCGGGCAAGCACGCCACCGACGGTGCTTCTGGCGCGGTTACGCTGCCACAGCGGCGCTGCGCACCCTCGCGTGCGAGCAGCGGCGGCGCTCGGGGTCGCCGGAGTGACGTCACAGTTCGTGACCCGCCGATGACGACGCGGGTGATGTCAGCGAGCGTCGTCGACGAGGATCCGCGTAATCCTCTTGGGATCGGGCCACCGGATTGTTTCAGGCATACACACCGAGCAGTGAGCCCACTGCTATAGCTAGCCTAATACAACCATATAATGGGTTTACTGATAATGTTTTCCTTCGTAGTAGGAGAATATAACTTACTATATGTGTGATCCGTGGCCTAGCAGTTAACGCATGCCCACATGGGTCCCAATAGTTGATAACGCAGGTCACCAAATATGGTTCAGAACTCACGTATTACTGTAGGTGAGAGAAGTAATCCCGCTGCTTCGTACCTATGCACAGATTGAAAACTTGTCAGACCACTGGCATGGCACCCAATTCCTTCGGGAACAAGGTGTGTTGGACTAGTATTATGACATGAGTTGTGATATTAGCTAGAGATTTTAAACTACATAAAAAAAGAAACAAGTCATTTTGGTTTTTAACGATGCAGTATTTTGGGCTCACCGTGGCAACCACATTTTAATATACATATAGAGTAAGTAAGGACGGCAGTGACGATAGAAACGAATCCGTACAGCCGCAGCTTAGCCACGTATTAGTGATAGGACATATAGTGACAGTAGCGCCGGTCGGTCATGTCAGTCATGTCACACCCACAGTCATGATATTGTTTGTTCAACATCCACAGGCAGCACACTGCACTCGGATTTGTCATATGTTATCATTAGCCAGTTCAGCATTCACGTCGAATAGGAAGTGGCAAGAAACTTCGCTTAATTTTTTTCAACGTCCACTTAGTCTATTTTTACAAATTTGTTTGCCAATGCTTACAGAAAGAAATAGGTTTGTGTGAATACATTATTTTAATTCCTTGTAAGATAAATAGCAAGTATTTATCGTTGATGATAAAAGAAAAAACACAGTATTAATTTACAATTTCAATTAATATTCATTCACAAAAATCTACCGTTCTTGCCGTATGCAACAATTCATGACAAATGTCAGTTTATTTTCACAAAGAATGTCCGTCATCTAGCATGTTGCCAATTGGAGCAAGCCAGTCCCCACAAACAGCACCCGTTCACGAGCATCACGCCGGGTCCAGCCATCGCCTCTCTCAACCATATTTTAGGGAAAGAGGTGACCACCACAAATAAGGACCTTGAAGCGATCCTCTAATTCAGTGGCAACAAGAAAAAATGTGATACATGTGTACATGGGTATCAACCCAAGCACGCTAAACCATACATCCTAGTAAGGTAAGGGAGTTTTATAGGAACTCCGGACCATGGAGCTCGCATTCGTATCGAAATGCAGATATCCAACTCATAAAGAGCGCTTTTGAGCGCGTGAATTTTCAATTTAGGAAATTAGACATTAAAATTTACCGAATATCTTAAATTATTGAATAAAAAAAAACATCCGAAATTGTTTCATCGATTTCGATTACTTATGAGCCATATTAAAATCGACCGCGTCGAAAATGGCGTTAAAAGGACTTAGAAATTATTTCTCTCACCGGTAAATACATTTTAAAAATACATAGACTTCTTGCTGCTTTATTTAGTTTAAAATAAAAGTACAACCGATATAGTTATGTTTATTTATGATGTATTTAGCTATTCAATAAGGCGGATGTGCGCAAGTGGTGAGTCAGCTGGAGCATCAACAAGTCTGCATTCACTAACCGGTGGATGTAATAGAAAACATGTAGGTGCTTACCGGCAGAAGTTGTTCCTTCAACTTAAGTGCGTTTTGCGATCACCAAATTTTCGAATCGAAAACACATTAGTAGGAAATCGTTTTTTTTTTATTTCTTAAAAAGGACTTAGATCAATATCGTTTAGTTTTCTCTACATGTCAGGTTCAAATAGAGCCGGAAAATTTATGTTTTCTCCTCTCACGAGCTCATTTGGAACACATATGGAATTTATTCCCACGGGATATTTAATTATTCCGGTGTTTATTCTGTTTTCAAAATCGGGTTTATGATGTTGCCTCTACGAAAAAAAAAAAACAATAAACGATTTTAGTGTTTAAAACAATGAAAAACTAATATCGATTAATATACCTGCGATAAATTTATTTCGCCCATAGAGCGCCATACTGCTCGATTACAGCATTTCGCTTTTTTCGCTTACTCTGTGTAGATATAACTTTTCATTAAACACTCTACGATTACAGGTACTACCAACTAAGACGGTAAACGACATTGAGTTATTCCTAAGTTATTCGTTAATATGGTCGTGGTACATTCTCTTAGTCCGCTCGGGCACGACACTACCACTCTCTTCCTTCATTTACAGAGGTAAATCTGTTTCGTCATTCTTTTGTCACTCATTCGCTCGACATGTCCATACCACCTCGCAATTCTCGTCACGATGTCTCTCTCTGTACTTTACAGGAAATACATTACTTCTCTATATTTATGTAGACAGCTAGTATATTTATGGATACTTTTGTATGTTCGCGGATTGTTTTAATTCAAAATAAAAAATGTAACATTTAAAAAGTATGAAAGTTTAAAATGTAAATCGAATCATCGAATAGCTCAGTAAGAATGTGCATGTCTTAAAAAATATGTTAGCCTCTTTCCTCTCTTCAATTTTATATAACATTGAAAAATTTGAAAGTTTAAAATGTAAATCTAATCATCGAATAGCTCAGATGCATGTCTTAAAAAATATGTTGGCCTCTTTCCTCTATTCAATGTTTTCAGAGATAGATATATTTTCAATGGCCCCAAGGTTGTACATTACAATCTTTGTACATAACATGAGCATGACTTTGAAGACGCTAGGGTGAATGTTTAAAGTTATGACATCACCAGCAAAAACACCATCAGAGGTACGTCTTTATGAATGAACTCCGTAGTAAAATAATCATGAATGAACTTTAGAAGAACGAACTCGATGATATTCCCCGTCTCTGCGTTTTTGCGCCATTAGTCTTACTCACTCTTCATTAGCTTCTAAGTTCGGACGTCTGATGTCTTTTTTTGGTTAGTTTCGTGCTAACAGTTTTTGCGCCAAGTTCATGTATCACATTTTAAGTAGTTCCGTTCCGAGAACGTATACCTCAGTGACCGAGGTGTCGACAACTTACATCGTTTTGGAACTGTCATCGGGATTTTTAGAAGAGCCATTTATTACGAATATTCGTAATTTCAAAGGTAGACCAAAGTCTATTGAGAAATCACCCAAGGACAATAAGATTCAATTTCATGTCATAGCAAAACATAAAGAAAGGCTAACTAGAAAAAAATGCTATTTACGTTTATCTTAAATAATACATTAATTGCATAGAAAAAATACATACCTGGCGAAGACTAACCCGAATGTCGAAATAAAGGAACTGAAACTCAAAATGATTAAATTTTGTCTTTCAAACACCGATTTTAAGTATATATTGAAGGAAAATGTCTTTTTTGTCCATTAACTAAACTCATCTGCACATATCCCATCTGCTAGATACGGCGATCGTCATTCTCCGTGACTTCAGGCTACAGACGTCCGCAATTTTCTGTCATTAATGAATCTGTGGCAAGTTTAGTCCATTTTATTCATGCATCCCTTGTTCCTCCCCATTTTTCTCCGGCTTTCTTCAACCCACCGTTTTCCCGTTGTTACTATTTCGGTCTGTCTTCCGTCTCAAAGCCTTATTTCGCTATCTCCCGCCCATTATCGCTCCTGCCCATTTCTATTAAAGAACGCAATCAAATGTCTGTGACCTTGCATTTGCATTTCAGCGGTGGCTCTTCCTTCGTGACTTTCTACAAGTACCGCTTCGATGAAACATAAGTAAACTCAGAATTTAAAAAAATATATTCCTTTATTGAAACAAACGTGGAAATAACCGAAAACTACATAATTTTTTTGTAAAATTATTTTTCGTGCTAACCAATAACTTTGATCTTTGTTTAATATCTTACCATATTAAACACAAAAAAAATGGTAAATATACTTTTTCGTACTACTCAAGTACATCACTTTTTTCAACGACTTTGATATGTCAAGCGGGTAACGCATTAAATCAATGTTTGTATAATCTTAATTACCCGCGAATGGTATGTTTAGCTGGTTCGGGCCTTGCAGTTCATTCATGATATAGTTGTTTTTACAGGCGTCTTTCTATATTCACGGTCGATTCTACGCATACACATCCAATTTGTTACTCAAACAATATATTATGACTTCTTTTTGGAGTGTGTTTCGTTTGGATACGTCGAAAGTTGTTAAATAAACATGTGTGGATTAATGAAGATTTTTGTTTTTACCCTAGAATACGTCAATTATTAAATTTATACATTACTCATCGAAACATAAAGACTTGGCTATCTTTTTATCACCTGACCGATGAGCTAATCTCATCCTTTATCTTCGGAACAGAAAAAAATGACAGTTAACAACATGTTGATATCATGACATGTGATATGGGAATGCTGGTTTTGTGCACCTTTAAAGAAGCGCAAATACTTATTTTAATATCTGCAAGGCGATAAATAATCATACGAGTAGTCACAATAAATTGAATAAGTTTTTTCGCCCATATCCATACCCAAACAAAAGATGCAAAAAAAAAAATTTTACAAAAAAAATAACCGACTTCAAAGGAAAAGCACTAAAAAGTAAAAAATAATGTTCATTTTTGTAGTTACGATTTCTGTTATTTTTTGAGTCGGCGTCAGCCGGGCACGCGCTGCGCCAATCAAGAGAACCTAACCTAATCTAACCTAACCTAACCTAACCTAACCTTGGCTGACACCGACTCAAAAAATAACAGAAATCGTAACTACAAAAATGAACATTATTTTTTACTTTTTAGTGCTTTTCCTTTGAAGTCGGTTATTTTTTTTGTTAAATTTTTTTTTATTTGTTAATTTTTAGTGAATCTGAAGTAAACTTACTAATTTGTACACGTCCTTTCCAATAAAAAAAGAATCACCGAAATCGGTTGGCGTTATATTGAGTTATTCGTCCATTTGTCGCGCACATCTTAATACAAATTTAAGACTTTTATGATTTTCTCATAGATATCATTGTCAGAACTTAACCAAATTAAAATGGGACCACTTGGGAAGCACTAGCTATCATTTAAAAAAATAATCATCAAAATCGGTTCACCCAGGAAAAAGTTATGAGGTAACAAACATTAAAAAAACAAAAAACAAAAAAAAAACAAAAAAAAAACATACAGACGAATTGATAACCTCCTCCTTTTTTTGAAGTCGGTTAATAAAAGAGCTTGTGCAAAAAAAGAACTTGCTAAATTAACTTGCTAATGTTTCATTGCTCACTTAATGGCACTATATAGTTGTATTTCATCGTATACCTATGTTCTCCTGTCCTCATATTTTTGAGTTGCGTCCGAGAATTGTAAATCCTTTATTCAGAGGATCGTAAACTGTGGAATTCACCTGCCGAGGTATTTACCCGAAAGTTCAACCTGCAGGCCTATTCCTGGAATTCCGTAACCAGGACTCAGAAATCCTGAGTCTAGAAAGCTGCTTTTATAGCTGTTTTCAACACGATTTTTCGACGGAAAACCTTGATTAAAAACAATGCTCCGGAATCTTTTCATCAAGATAATTGCTTTAAAAACTAAAAGCTGTTTTCAAAACTCAGGCTTCCTGATTTCTGATTACGGAATTCCAGGAATAGGCCTTCAGGGGTCAATCAAACATATGTAGAGTGAAGAAATCCCATTGACATCGTCGGGTAACTGCTCGACCCTGGCGTACGCCAAATGTATCGAACTTTCTCGTAGGGGGAGCGCCTGCGCTTCTTCATACCATTTTTGAAGGACACCAGGTATGGGATATGTCGTGCATTCCGATCCTACTCGTATAAGGGCTGATTTTTCAATGGTCAGATAAACAGCCCGACAACTATTCGACGGATTTATTTACGCTTCTGCTTACCCATCCGGTATTGTTATGTTTATTAGTTAAATTAGTAATGTAATAGAAGATATACTTTTCCGGCAATGAGTATCCGTCTTTTGACAAACGTGAATTTGTACTCTCAGTACGATAAGTACTATCTGAGGATTGAAAAATCCGCCCTAAGTAAAGTATTGACAAGATCGGTTAGTTCTAGTTAGGGACAGGAATAGTGACAATGAATTAGTGCTATGTACTAATTCATTGTTCCTTTTATTTTCACATTGTACCTGTTGGGCGAACAGCAATGATAGAAATCGGACGGAGGGATGGTGTAATGCTGCTCTGAAGTGCATTCTCCGTGGTCAATACAATACAGAAAGTGACTCTATTTTTTCTTCTGGGTTGGAGGATCTTTAAATTCAGGGATGCTTGGTCGTAAAAGAAATGCACGACGCTGTATGGTGTCTAAGATAGCTTAAAAAGCATTTTGCTTAATTCTTCTTTTCAAATGTTAAGTATTTTATCATTATTTTAAGAGAGAATTTTCAAATCTAATACAATACACAATACTACTGAGTTTAAGGATAGTACTAGACTAAAACGACTAAATTTTGATGTAAGTAAAGTAGGATGGGTCTGTTTGGCGTTTGATAAGTTGCTTTAAATTCGGTTAGCAGGTTGTAATATAAAAAAGTGCTGCCCAAATGTTCCTGTTACCTACTGTCAATATTGCCCAAATAATCTGTTTATATTTTAGAGCGGCTCGTAGTCTAGTGGCGCGGGGACTGGCCTAGCGTACCAGAGGTCTGGGTTCAATTCCTCGGCCCGACATGCACCACTTTCTCTTTCTGAGTTCGATAAGTGCATTTCGTCACGAATGCGAGCTACTCCATGGTTCGGAATCCATGTAAATCTGTAGGTCTCCACTAGGTGGTAGGGTACCATCGCATTGGATGAAAAGATGTTCGAAACGGCAATGAAAAATTGTCCGTGTTTTTCATCCAGTTCAATGTAGCCGTGCTCATAAAGGGAAGGTCCTGGCATGGAACCTAATTCCTTTGGGAATGTGGTGTATTGGGCTTATATCATAACGGTTGTTGTGTGGTATTATCCATCCATATCAGGTAGCATAAAAAAACCCGTGAGAAATGCAATGACACTCAATTTACGACTTCTAGACTTATTTACATTGTGTCTATAGACATACATGAGAATGTCGAGAAGCAATTTAAGCATCTTGAAGTTACATATTACGTCCCAGGGTGTGTAGTTACCCCCACTTCAACTCATTGTGTTGTCAAGTCTAAGTATCGTTTTGAACAGGGAATGCGATAATAATAGCTTTCATCGTGCAATTAAATACGCGCTTGGACCTGATACTTAGCCGTCCATAACACGATGATTGGCGTGCACGTAACAGAATACAGATCAACCGTCAAATCGATCGAGTATGAAAGGACGGGAGAGGACACCGAAAATCGTAGCGCGGCCGCGTTTCAGTGATTTTGGTTTAAGTGGCTCGTAGCTTGGTGGCGCAGGGACTTTCTTGCATGCCAGTGGTCCGAGTACAAGTCCCCGCTCCGTTCATGCACCACTTTCTTTCTCTTTCTGAGTTGGATAAGTGCATTTCGTCACGTATGCGAGCTACTTCATGGTTCGGATTCTACTAAGCCTGGCTGCGTTTTCACCATCGCATTGGATAAAAGGGTGGTCGAAACGGCAATGAAATATTGTCCTTGTTTTCCATCCAGTTCAATATAGCCGTGCATAAGGGAAGGTTCTGGCATGGCACCTAAATCCTTAGGGAATGCAGTGTTTTGGGCTAATATCACGACGATGGTATTAGCCATCCATGTCTAGTTACAGAAGAAAAAATATACTAATGGCAGCGCCGGCCAATCAGTTCGCATAATAATTCGGGACACGGTACATCAAATGTTCGTTGCACTAAATGGCAGATCTTATATGTTCTGACGTGTTTTTGGAACTCGAGAACATCAGAAGGGAGCGAATTCGTAAGCTAACTGACTGGCCGACGCTGCCGGCAGTGAATGTGATATCAATAAAACGTGGCTATGCTGCCGCTATACGAATGAGTTTTTTGTCGCCACTTCCGACTTTCCACACTCGGTGATCAAAGCCATCGTCCGTTCTGTTATATTAGTATAGCTTGTTAGCAGCAAAAAATATTTTCTTTTGTGGTTATGTTGAAGCGCTCTCCTGGCGTGTTACTGTGACAATGTGGGCCAGCGAACTATGTGACCGCGGGACCGGTTGGTGACTCAAGGGACAAGCTGGTCAGTGCCAAGTGTAGCGCGAACTGCTCACACTAATGTGTATGCATGTACGTAAAAATGCTTTGGCGCCATGCTGCTGCAATAGAGAACCTCGTGCGCCCTTAGACGCCTTCCAAACGCTTTAATAAGTAAGGTGGTCATGATGCTGTCTCGACAACAAATACTAAAGTGTGATTTCTGGTTACGAGATAACAGGATAATGCATATAATTCGGTATCCTCCAGTTATCCCGTACCCGTTATAATTAAGGATACATTTGAGCTACACACTCATTTAATGGCTTCGCAAATACTGTATCGGGTCGCCGGATCCTTCGTAATTTAAACATTTATATTATTATATATTATATTATATTTTATGCATTCATAAACATTAATTATATTGTACTTATTTATCATTCAATATACATTCCGCCACGATAAGATCACTTTCTAAAGAATTATGAACAATAAGGAACAAAACTTGATTCTGTTACCTTCCTTACGTGAAAGCTGGCCGAGATAACGAAAAATATTATGAAAGTTCACTGCAACATTTTAAAGGTTGTGGCATAAAATGTAAAATTGTATCGTGTTACTATAGATAAGGTTAGAAACTATATAAAGAGAAGGACCGCTGGCAAGCCGCCCAATGCCTGAAGGAATGAGATATATTGGTCTAATAACATGGCAGTAATAGCCATCAAATTCTCAAAATGACGTTCCCCGTGATGTAAAACATTCAAACAACTTTCCATCCAGTTCAATGTAGCCGAGAAATATAAGAAAGGTCCTGGCATGGCATCTAGTTCCGACGTGGTGTATTAGGGTAATATCTGACGGTCAATTTGGTATAAGTCATCCATGTCTATAAAAAAAAAACAAAAATTGCTCATGTTGCACGGGCAAAAACATGGACATATTTTATTGCCGCCCATCGCTTATTACACGGACGGGATTTAACCTAGGAAGGACCACTACAGTTTTACGACGAGTCCCTTAGTCGGTTCATACCTGATGCATGGTAGCAAATGCAGGCAATTCAGTTAACAATAGCGTTATTAAATAAAAGTGGGCCTTTAAGGATATTTTATACAGGCGACCTTTGTATTAAAATATGGAAACAATTTTAAATGGGTCCCATTTATGGTTCCTAACATATTTTCCTTTTTATATTTACATTGAATTTATTATGTTACCGAGAGTTAGGATGACTTTTTAATTTTTCCGGTATTATATATTAGTAAAAATGGCAAATTTTGGGATTCAGGAGGGAATTGCTGGCGGGGGGAAGCTAAGATCGGCGTAAGCGTAGGTGTAAACAACAGTAAAAAAAACAAAAAGCGAAATTTTTTTGAAATTCATCCTTGAAAATTAGAAAAATAACGACCCCTCCCTGAGAACGTGGATTACTGAGAGACATTCGGACGCGTACCTGAGCTCTGCCGATATCGACGGTCGCCGTGACTGCCGCCATAAAAGGCAGTATGGAGGCTGTTGAGCGCCGCGTTTTCTGCAAGAAATTCCGTCGAACCTGCACGTATCATGTCAGGAATACAAAGTGCCTTATCGTGATAGCGGAAACGTAGCAAGTAGGATGTGGGAAACTCTTTTAGTATTTTCGAAAAATGTTGTGGCGCAAGAATATTTCATAAAACAAGAATATTTCTAGCAATAATCGTTTGAACCTCCAAACTATCCACATCGAATACGTTTTCGAGTAAGAAGATGTTTTTTCACTCTGTATTATAGTTAGAATGCCGATAGATGGAATGAGAAACGGTTTCGTACTAAATTGTTATAGTCCTACCTAGTCATACATATTCCCACTACATTCATTTTACAAATCTGTATCTTGTCCCATTCAATAATAAATACTTGCCTATGTATTGATTCATGAAATCTTGAATGATTGTCTATGTATAATTACTAAAATTTAGTGATTATCTATCTCCTTCGCCTAGTTGTGAGGCCTTGTTTTTCTTCGCCAGTTGTCACCTGCTGTCTGACGTATATCGACTGACCAATGTGCTGACGGTTTGCCGACGCTTCTTTTCCCTGTTTAGGGTCTCCACATCCTCAGTGGTCATCTCTGCTACATACGTGGCCTGCCCACTGCCACTTGAGTTTAGCAACCCTATGCATAGCATTAGTGACCTTGGTGCTTTGGCGTATCAGCGAATTTGGCATTCAGTCGCGCAGTGAGACACCGAGCATGAATTTTTCCATTGCCCTTTGGGCTACTTTCAGCTTGTGTGCAGTACCAACTGTGAGCGTCCATATCTTGTAGGCGTAGGTCAAAACTGGCAGCAGGCATTGGTCATACAGTCTGGTGTAGACCAGACTGTTTGACAGTTTTTTTTCAGATTATTAAGGAGAAACAGCCTGAAACACCATAAGCTTAAAACTGTGTCACCTCTATAAATTAATATCCTTTGAATAATTCAAACATGGATTCTGCTGGGTGGATTAAGATCTCGAGGCAGGCGATAAGACCACCAGAACTTCTGAGAACTTAAGTCATCGCTTGCTTCATCGTAAGATCACGATTCTATAACATATTTAAATAGCCTATTTAATCAAACGGATGAGTTAGTCATCTGAGATATTAATAAGAAACATTTTGCTCGCGTGAATCCGATGCAATGTACGGCGAGTGCAAAAACGCGAACATCCTTCTATAGACTCTGAGCCAACCATGAAATTGAATTGAATGCAGAAAGCAATAACATGTAAGACTTTAAATGTGAGTGCAAGGTTATAGACTCAAAGCACCAAACAAGCCTCCGCTTGCCAACAAAGCTCCAAATTCTCCCCAGGATACATTTACATGGCGCCAAAACATGGCGACATAGAAATCTCTCGCCTGATATAAATTCCAAATATCAAGGATATTGGAAGTGGTTTCTAAATGATTTGTAAACTACGTTTGTATAAAGAGCGAATTGTTCTGATCCCAAAGACCTGAAATGCGTTACCGATATGTTTGCAGTTATTATTAAACATTGAATCTTTATTAAGATATTAACATTCTATAAATTTTATTTTTTTATATGTTTAGGACCTATTGTTTCACGCAAGATTCAATTTTTTTTAATATTTCGTGAATTTCAATATAAATGCTTAGCGCGATACTTTTATCTAAAAAAATGTGAAGAGATGGTATTATTATTTTATAAAAAACCGGCCAAGTGCGAGTCGGATTCGCACACGAAGGGTCCCGTACCATCGCACAAGATTTACAAAAAAAACACGTTTTTTGTATGGGGCCCCCCTTTAATTATTATTATTTTGTGATATTACCTATTTGTTATTATAGCGGCAAAATAAATACATAATCTGTGAAAATTTTAAACTTCCTACCTGTTACGGTTCATGAGATACAGCCCTGTGATAGACGGACGGACGGACGGACGGACGGACATACAGCGGATGCTTAGTAATAGGGTTCCGTTTTCACCCTTTGGGTACGGAACCCTAAAAAGTAAGTAATATGTACTGCCGCGGAAATTAAATACAGTTCATTTTCACTTTCTTTATTGCCTCCATTGTATACATTGTGCACTGGGATTCCTAATTATTTTCTTTTTTATTTTGCTGGTTTGATTACCTCTTCGATATAGATAATACTGATATAAGAGCGCCAATATCAATCTATAGTGGGCCTATCTCCACCCGCCCAGGCGACCTGCACCGGGCGGCCAGTACGATCGATGGGCGGGCAGACTGCTGCAATCAGCGACAATGTAAGAACGAGAGTAGCGATCGAAACTCATTCGTTGCTAATACTTCCGTCCTTACATCGCATTATAGCTCGCTAGCTACAACTTATAAAGCTTTTTGATGGCAAATTCATTTCAACAATTGATGATTAGAACAAAAATATTTTCCCTTGAATTCCGTCCAGTGTACAAATATTTAGTATCGTACTTAATTATTAGTAGGAAATGCTACGGCGTGGATAATTCCCCAATTATATATTTTTTAAAACCCTTAATTTAAACTAGGTATTTCTATTGAACGATTTTTTGTATGCAACCTGACATGGATGGCTAGTACCATATCACTACCGTTATGATATTAGCCCAAAACACCACATTCCCGACAGAATTCGGTCCCATGCCAAGACCTTCCATTAATGAGCACGATTGCATTGACCTGGATGGAAAACACGGACAATTTTTCATTGCTGCTTCGACCATCTTTTCATCCTATGCGATGGTACAAACTCGGGCGGGCTAAACCCCTACCATCTAGTTGCTACAATTTTCCACGGATTCCATGGATGGAGCAGCTCACATTCGTGACAAAATGCACGTTTCAAGCCAGAAAGAGAAAGAAAGTGGTGAAGGAACGAAGGATTTGAACCCAGACCTCTGGTATGCAAGGCAATTCCCCGCGCCACTAGGCTACGAGCCGCTCAATGCCGTATGATAACTAAAACCAAAGAGTTCGGAGAAGACGATGCGCTCCTACAACTAAACCAAGATTTTTACTATAAATATGTACAACAAATCGTGACTTTTGCAAGGGACAGGTGACACTTGAAAGTTGACAAGCAAACTTGGGGACAGGAAGTGCTCTTAAGGCCGCAACAACTGCCCCGCCGTCGCCGCGTGTCGAGCTCACGCGACGAGACGACGCGACGACGACGTGTCAATAATGATGATACGTATTCCCCCATATTCCCCTCTTAGCTCTCACTCAACCCTAACGATATCGTTGCACACAAGTAATGTAGTATTTACGAGCGTTTCACACTATATATTACAAAATAACTGTAAGTAAACATATTTTTCGGTTCAAATCATGAATAAATATTGAATATACCACACATATTTGAACCAATAGTGAACACTGTTCGAATAGTTAACCTGAAGTATTAATTTCGTTATTTGTTTCCTTCAACTGGAGGTGGTATAAAACTAAAATAGTGGATACAGCATAAAACAATAATATTATCCGTGGATACATGCAATCAATATATTGCGGATAAAACATAAAAATTAAATGCAAAATGCAGAAAAAATAAACTTCTTTGAAGGAAAAATACTATTCTTCAAAGAAAACGACTCGACAAAATGCGTTCACTTTACATAACTACATGAAATGTTACTTGCAAGTGAATTTAGTGACTTAAAATTGCTGAATTGTTAAAGGCTGGAGTGTACAATATCTGGTGAGTGATAATTTTAAAATTAAAATATTTCCTTTCTTATTTTTCGCCTGAAGAAGATAGATCTATAATAACCTTACCATTATTTATATAAATACCTAAATGTTAAACTATAATACAAACCAGAGATTGTGCACTCCAGGCTAATTGTATTAGAGCTGCTCTCAAATTGTAGTAAATTGGTGTCTCGAGGAAGTATTGTCGCGCCACCCCGCCCTACTTCTTGGAGGTTGTTTAACTTGACTTGACTTCAATAAAAGCAATCTTCAATATCCTTTGTATCATTCCTACACACAATAAGATCTGGTCAAGAGACTTTTGCAACAATGATTTAAAACAGTGTAGTTATTTCAAAAGTACTTAAGTTGCTTGATCATAAAGCTTTTATTTCCAAAATAATTTAAAAGGTCGAAGCAGAATGTCTATTTCTGTATGGGCGAAGAAAGCAGTGTCAACTTTAATTTTCCTCTATGAAACAAGTATATTTAGTTTGTTCATAGGTATTTAATCATTTAATCATTGATCTATTTCAGTTCTGCTAAAGACGGGAAACTATAGATGCTACTATGGTCAATGACAAATGAACATTTTTTAATCTTTATTTTCTTAAATTTACCATGCGTTACAGAAACATGTGATTATGTAAATATTGTTCAAGTAATGTAAAAATGTTGTTCAAAGGGTATATTAACCATATCAACAAAGTAAATTAAAACAGCATGATGCGAGCGTCATCTGTTGGAGACTTGCGTGATCGCGGTTCGTTTGGCGCCATTGTTATACACAATTAAATAAGCAAACCTTTTTATGCACTCTTCCTGCAATGAAACAATCACACCTTAAGGGGCCACCTTCCCGCTCAACTCCCCATACAAACGGGGAAAGAAGATCACGCACATATTACTTGTCAGAGATCCCACATTTTGCGCAAAATAGCTTTATTTGATCGAACTAGATGTCTGATGACCGTTGGCATTGTAAAATTGTGTTTAGTTTCTAAGTTATAAGGTCCGAAAGTCGCGCGTTTTATACAATAACTTTGGAGGTAGATTACGCAATGAAAAGTAAGAACATCTTAAAAAGATTAGTTATCAGACATAGCTTATTTAATCAAGATTTATAATCTATTTGGTTTTTGTAAGATTGTTTAATACAGCGGTCGTGGTTTACTTTTAGCTATAAGTCGTTTAGTAATTAAAATTTTAGTAAATCTTACCAAATCATACTTGCATCTTCCTCATCACGGAGCCTGTCTTTTTATTTGAAACAGAGAAGGTCCCAGAGCGCAACAGCACGGTTTTGTACCGTGCCCGCGATTGATTTAGTCCCGGCGGGTTGGGCCGCCTTAAATCTCCATATTCATTTTAACGTCCAACAATTTAGGATTTTTTCGGGAACAGTTTACGCTTTTCAGATGGGCATTGTCTTTTGAAGGCGAAAACTACCATGAAACGTTATTGAAACTGTTTGAATGTAGTGTTAGGTTCCTTAAAAGATATGTAATAATGTATATGTAATAATATTTGTTTATTTACTAACTTATATTTAATTTGATATTACCTTGTATCAAAAATGACGATGGCTTTTTACACCTGAATAATTTAGATCATAATTCCTATTAATTTAGAATAAGATGTCATTATAGTAGTCAAGAGTTTGCTCCTCACCAATGTATATAATGTTCTTATAATAATGTTCTTTGTGAGCAGTAGTAATCAATCAATCACTGTAAACTAGTTTGTAAGTATCACTGGAAAAAATAATAATACAATGACCAACCTGACGAAGTTTCTTGTCGGCTCTTCTTCGCCAGAAGTAATCGAACCGACAGGAAAAAAAAAATGACGAATCCGAGTGTGTAATATACATCTAATGGAGGAAATAAAGAAACAGAAACAGAAACAGAATTAACTCTATATCGACAGGAAGCGCAGGTCAAGCATTCAGAACGCGCAGAAAATTTTTCCTCCGCATACATTCTCTACCTGCACGACATAAGGTAAAGGCAGATCTTTCCACCGGCGCAGATCATCTGGCATACTTGGGATAAATACTTGATGCGTCAATTTCTTAGAAATACCCAGCGCGCAGTGACCGCTCGACCCACCGCCGCCGCCTCCGCCCCGCCGAGTGATCTCCTTGAGTCACTGACCGATCTGTGACACCTTTCGGTTGGACATCAGCTAAGTATGCTAAACGTCCGTACAGCTTTGTGTTATTTTCACCTCTCTGTAGTTCGATCGGAATGAGAGTGCATCATTCATACATGTGTGTTACTTTTCCACGAATTGTTACTGTAAATTGTGACGACTGCAGAATTGGAAATAAGATCACACTAGAAATGTACACTGAAAAAAAAATCAGTGAATCTAACTGTAATTCCGATAATAACAACCATCTTGTAGCGTTAAAATAGAGCCAATTAAGTAAATCGGTTACTCTAACTGAATGAAAACAGCCTTAGGCCGGAGTGCACGACGCTTCGTAAAATGTTATCCGTTACTGATTACATTTGACGATGATGTGACGGCTAATGGCCCATCATATGAAATTGCGTTGCACGTAACATATTTTCGTCAAAGTTAGCTTGCCAGGAGTCAGACCACAAATAGTCCCTCGAAACAATCGGCAAAAATGTTTGCTGTATGGCAACTCTTAGCACCGCCTGAGCTGACATAGTACTGCCCTTCTCCCACAGTACATAAACAGAAAGGGACAGGCACAATCGAAGCACCATCTAGCGTCAACCATTCGTACTAACAAACAAAACAGTTGCTCTTGGAGCCGCGGGGTTGCGCTACTAGCGCCCAATATGTCGGCTTGCTATCAGCTGTTGGTAGCACCACAGATTACATAGATATGGCGCCGAAATTTTTAATCTGTGGAACCGAGTGCCAGGCTAATAATTATGAAAAACAAAGCATTGCATTCCATTAATGGCGACGTTTGCCTCTCATTTTAAGGTCCAATAAGACTACAATAATATAAAAATAGTAACTTATGATACTTTGAATTTTTATCTGATCGTGATTTTGACGGTGATCGATGGGTCGGGAGTGTTTACGATTAGCGGTTAACATCAGCGATCAACGTAATGTTTAAGTTTCGTGCAACGCAAATTCTGACTGATCTGTCTTTAATCATACGTTGACGCTGATGTTGACGTGCAGGACGGTACGTGCAACCGGGGCTTAAACATTAAATGTAACTGTATCTTTTAATTGTTTTTTAACTGTGTGCAATAACCGTCATCTCTTACTCTTTCCCTAACTGAATGAAAACAGTTAGCCTTAAACATTAAATGTAACCGTATCTTTTAATTGTTTTTAGGGTTCCGTACACAAAGGGTGAAAACGGAACCCTATTACTGAGCATCCGCTGTCCGTCCGTCCGTCCGTCCGTCTGTCACAGGGCTGTATCTCATGAACTTTAACATGTAGGAAGCTGAATTTTTCACAGATTACGTATTTATTTTGCCGCTATAACAACAAATAGGTAACATTATAAAATAATAAGAATACCGTACGATGGTACGGAACCCTTCGTGGGCGAGTCCGACTCGCACTTGGCCGTTTTTTAACTGTGTGCAACAACCGTTTTCTCTTACTCGTTCCCTGAGTGAAAACTTTTCGTTTCGAAAACGTTTCTAGCTTTTGTATTTTTTCCATTCATTCTCATGTCTTATATTGAGTGAAATGTGCTGTCCAATCTGTTAAAATTACTGTACCTATTGAAACTGGACAGTTGCACGCCTAATTTATAGTCAGCTGCCATGTTAAATCAGTTAATATAACCGTTTCAAAATCATCTGATCTGTCACACGTGTTATTTTCACCAAGCGGTACTGATTAATAGGTTAAAGATTAACTGTTTTGGGTCATTAAAATATACTTACCGAAATACATTATTACTAATTAGAAATGACTGAATTTTATATGTGCTAAAACTGTAAACAGTTGCAGATATTTTTTTTCAGTGATAAAATGCACTAAAAGCAAAATCCGAATCGCAATTTTTATATGTTTTGTGTACTGACATTGTATGTTTTTAGTTGTGATTTTGTGGAACATTTAAAACTGTTATCTGATAATTATTTCTAATCCAAAATTCTTCATTAACAACCGGTCAAGCATGAACGTGTCCATTTGCCGAGGGCCCTGTCACTGATGGGCATAGAAGAAATTTGCCCTCGCCTCATAATTATTTCCCAATTTCATACAAAATTAGCGCTTCAGAATTTCAGCGTTTTAATAAAAGAATGAAGTTTCAAACAAAATAATTAGTTGGTGCACAACTACATACATACATCTATATTAGTAATTTATTTCACAACAATGCGTGTGAACGAGGCACACACGAGAGTCAGACTCTTTTCGCTTTTTGCGACGGAATCCTAAAAATATAAAAACTTTTGGCCGAATTTCCCGCCATGCGTTATGATCCAGAGATAACAACCTCTATACACGAAAAACAAACTGTATAAAAGAAAGGAAATTCTTCTCCTAAAGTAGGGTAGGGGGAGGGTGTGGGGAGAGACGAGGGGTGAGGGGGGAGAGAGCTCCACACGTCGCCAACACAAACATCGGGCAGAAACGGGAAAACGAGGAAAAACAAAAGATGCAATTAAGTAAAGCTCCACGGAAGTAATTCTATTACATCGCATAAAAGCCTTAAGGGAAATGATATAGGTACGCAAGGTCTCGAAGACTATTGTTCCATCGTGATGGGGTCGGACCGCAAAACATTACTCGAATTAATATAAATCCTACTTTTTCGAACAATTGTGTATTCTATTATATCAAAAACGTCAACAGTAAGAACGGGTTCATTGCCCGATCGACTGGTGTTTTCCGTAAAAACGTCAAAGTCCATACAAGTTTTTATTAGATATTCTTTGGTTTTACTTCTTCAAGCTGTCAAAGTCAAACTCGGACTTCCGATTTCTATGAAAACGCGGAGTGGACGTAAACGGCAACGTCGACTTATTTACGGCAACGTTGAGTAAGCTGTCAAATCAAACTCGGACTCGCAAGTGTTAGTTCGCTTAACGCCCACTGCGCGCGCTTTTCTATTTCTCCATACATTTGAAAACGCCAGTCGATCGGTTGGCCGTAAACGCCAATTTAAGCGACAACTGAGAGTTCGGGTACTGGCTCCGTAAAGGGACAATCGCCGTCACGGAAGCGGCGGCGACGCAGCGCCGCCGCGGCCGACGCCGCCCCACGCCGTCGAGCACACTCTCGATCTCGACGCTCAGACACAACAAAACCCACGTTAGTGGTAACGCATACTCCGCGAATAATGCTATCGATTTTGCGCCACGACAGATGGCCGCTGCGGGTGTGCGGGGGCGAGGGCGCGCGGGGCACGGGCGGGGGGCAGTCTAGTCGCCCCGGAAGCTCCGGCGGGCGGCGGAGGCCCGCAGACGTGCTAGGAGTTCTCCCGAAAAGGGGAAGAGAACGTTAACCCTGGTGAAATTATTCGATTTATATTACCTTTTCCGCAATTCCGATTGAGTTTGCCCGGCGTACGGGCAGGGCGGCGGCGGGCGCGGGGTGGGCGGGCGGCCGCGGTGCGCTGGGCGGCTGCGGGCTACAGTTTGGGCGGAAATAATTGATAGATTGAACCTGTTGATTATTTTAGTTATTTTATTGTGGCCTATAAAACATTTTTGATAATATATTTCATTCACCGAAAATTTTGCCGAAAAATATATTTTAACACTGTTATCTAATCAAAATACATTTTGTATATCATTAAAGATGCAGCGGCATATCTCCAATAATCACTAATTAATGTCATAACCAATGACTCCGTATTTCTATTGTATTTATTCGCTTGAATCTCACATATCAATAAAAAAATACATTTTATTGAAATAAAGGCTCTTAGCTCCGGGGCGTGTGTAATTGCCTTCCATTCAAGAGGTCATGGGTACATCCCGACCCCGTTCATGCACTCTTGCTGTCCATTTCTGAGTTTGATAAAAGAATTTCGTTTCGAATGCGACCTGTTTCATGGTTCGAAGTCCCGGAATTTCGTTTCGAAAGCCCGGGTTGATACTATCGCATTGATTGAAAAGAGGATCGAAACGGCAATGAAAACTCGTCTGTGTTTTCCATCCAGTTTAATGTAGCCCTACTCATAAACGGTGGATGTGGTAGTAGCCACCCGTGTTAAATAAAAAAACGTTTTTATTATTATTTCTCTCATACAATTTCTAAAATGATTTTTAAATGCATAAACAATTGTTGCCGTTCAATTTTGAATATGACCTTCAAGGTTTTGTTTAAAACACTTTCATTTAGTGAAAGTTATTTAAGTCGGCAGAAGGAGGATATCTCTTTCTTCTCTTCCACTTCATTACTATGTAGCAGAAGGCAGACTTCAGAGGTGTTT
Source organism: Incurvaria masculella (assembly GCA_946894095.1). Lineage (NCBI taxonomy): Eukaryota > Metazoa > Arthropoda > Insecta > Lepidoptera > Incurvariidae > Incurvaria > Incurvaria masculella. The sequence continues at coordinate 13,080,496 of OX335647.2, forward strand.
CCGTCCCCTGGAGGCTATAAGGGTGATTCGATTCAGCTTCATCGCAGAAATGACAATACAGTTAGCGCTGCAGACAACACAGTAACAGCCCCTAAAGTTTTGTCTATTAAGGAAGTGATTGTATATTACAGATAAGAAGACCATTCATAACGGTGTAACGGTGCCTACACTCATTATACGTATGGGAGCATATTACTTGGGTACGGAAAAAGCGGTATACCGCATAATTATCGCAATAGCTGAGTTAGAGAATTGAGAATGATGCGTTAAGATTTTAGACTTGGTATCGCACTGCCGCTATGCCTCGACGTTCGATATCTAGGTTAAGCAATAATAATCGAGTGCTGGATTGGTAATCATTTGATCTTTGAGCCCAGCGGGTGGTTCGAAAAACTGTATTAAATTATATTACTGTAATATCGAAATATAGTCTGCTGGTATGAAGCCTCACTGAACGATGTTTTGATGAAACTATGTATATGTAGCTATTTTTCTTCTGTGTCACCAATTAGGTGCCATACCAGGACCTTCCCTTTATGAGCACGGCAACATTGAAGTACACAGAAAACACGGGCAATTTCTCATTAGTACTAACTAGTACTAACCCGGGCGGATAAGCCCTAGTAGGGGAAGGCACCTACAGTTCTCTGCGAGAACATCTCGCATTCGTAACGAAATAAACTTATCCAACTCAGAAAGAGAAGGAAATTGATGCATGCACGGGGCTGGAATTTAAACCCATGTCCTCTGGCATGGGATACCGATATCCCTGAGATACCGAGTTGCTCTAATCTATCTTCATGTATGTATAAGATATTTATTATTGTTATCTAATTAAAGCAATGGTCAATACTGCAGATGGTTATAATATCAGGATATACTCTAGTAAGCCTTAAATAAATGATACTCAATTCCGCGTGGAGAGCTCTTCCTTTCCGTCTTCACTCTGAACAACATGGCGGTCAATCCCCTTCCGCCGCCTCCGTCTTCCGGTGCAACTTCACTCCGTTCCGCGTCACTGGAGTGTTGCCTACCCTTGAGTGTTGCCAACATTATCTTATCTAAATAAATTTTAGTGAACTCATTTTAAAATACAAAGTTTAAAATTATTTATACGTTTGAGAGTTTCAAACATAATTAAATAAATTCTTTTTTTTAAAGTAGTATCTTTCCTAATATATGTAGGTATTTGGGATTCAGATCCCTTGATTAAATTATGTCTCTCTTCTTTCTTTATCAAATACCTTCATTACAGAAAAGTTGAAAGATTAAATAAAGCCAGATGAAATTAAAAACTAAATTCGGAATTCAGTTAGCATAATCTGCGTCTAGACGCGCTCCTGCTTGCGTTCTCATCCTGCCGCTCCCGCTTGCGAGACCGCAATTACACCTCTCTTTCCCTCCATCGGAAAACTTAGTTCTTCTGTCCCGTCGTATGCTACCGTAACTTTCCCTAAGAGGATCTTGATTATGCGTGAGATTTTATTTAATTGAAGACTGAAGAACCAACTATTACTTACATTTATGCATTCATTCAAGGCGCTGCTGTGCTGGACAGGCAAGCAGAGATGATACAGCGCCGTACGGTAAGGTCACCGCATACATCTTTCGCTTCTCTTCTGACATACATATTTTCATACATGATCTGTACTAGCTGCGGTACTCGGCTCCGCTCGGGTTAATTTCGGGCTGAAAAAAATTATTGACAATAAGTAGGCCATACGGCTGATCCAAAAGGCTGGTTCAGGACAATGTATCAACAATGTTTTGTTTTGACAATGGTTTGTATAAAATATTTACAAACTATACACACAAACCGTCCTATAGCTAAACTGTATCAAAAAATCTATGCGCGGTTTAGAAGAAGTAAGCACAGCCTCCGTTCCTTCCCCCCCCCCCCCCTTCAGGCGCCGCCCCCTCTCCGGGGCGCGCGGAGCATTCCGGTTTGTATGACAGCTACGTCTTAGCGTAAGCGAAACTGAATTCTATTAAGCCTATCCTATGTTCCGGGTAGTTAAATATACGTGTACTAAGTTTGATCCAATTTTGATGATCATTTCAAGAGTTATTGGGGAACATACATACATACATTTGTAGATACAAACATATGTACATACATACAGAAAAGATTTTTAAAAATCGTTAATTTAGTTTTAGTATCCTACATAAAGTATACAAACGCAGTATCTTCGAAAACAAAGCAACTTATTCCATAAACATCCCTTACAGTTTAATTATTAGTATAGATAGAGTGACCGATTTAAATCTGAATTATATACTCCTATCTAAGCCCAGGAATGTCTCTACATCAAACACAAAAACAACAATTTTCTGCCTACAGAATGAATATATTTATAACAATGTTATATTTTGGTTTCTAATCCAAAGTAACCAGCAGTTTAAAAATTTACGTATAAATAATTATTCCGTACGTGTGTATGTCATTGAAGTCCTCCTTATCTGGAATGATTTTGATGAAAATGTTTGTGTGAGTTAGTTGGTCCCTTAAGGGCCTGGTACTAGCCAAATCGCAAAGTTAGACGAGGCACCCCAAGTTAACTAACTAAGTCTGACGATTATAAGTGTCATTCTTACAATATATGATTCCTTGTCTAGGAATCGAACTATTTTCGTTAATGTGTGTTTCGGAAACGGAAACGGTGTCCATTTCCGAACTTTTTTGACTAAATGTAGAAATCTAAAAGCAAATGGATTTTTTTGTTTATGCATATATGCTGTTTTTGCTTATATCTATAAATCGAATTACTTTCAGATTTCTAATGAGAAAAATCAACTTTTTTATTTTTATTATTATTTAAATAAATGATGGAATAAAAACATATTAACAATCCATTATCAGTCTGGAGTTCTATTTGGATTTGCTGAAGCGTTTCACTACATATTATTACATTTGTTAAAAAGTGCATTTGTATGGCGCGAGTAGTTGGCTAGTCCTAGCGCCTTAATGGTAAATGAATTAGACCAGGTAGGTGACTCTGCGATCGATTTCCATCCGAGGTTAACCCGAGCGGTGCCGGGAACCTCAGCTAGTGTTTGTTTCACACATATACAGCGCTTGTGACACACCTTCTGTGTTTCATCAATCTGCGAAACGACCCCTCTACTCGTAACACAATAAACTGCAGGCCCGCCGATCTCTCGACCTCTGCCGCCCTCATGCATTCGTATCTAAAATAAAATTGTCACTAAACCTCTAAACGAGACTTCGCATATTTGTTTGTAGGAATATCTCACCAAACTTTAAAAATAAAAAAAATAATACTGTAGGTTTTCATCTTATAATCTCATAAATTATAATCTTATTTCAATTTAGTATCAAGCACAACAAAATCATAACATAATTTTTAGAAAAATTTTATATTCATCACTGCCTAACAATTTCCTAAACCTTTGCACTCCGTGGAACCCGCACTAGCAGAGACTTAACTAGTAATTTTGGACCCTTAGCCTTTTTTGGAAGCCAAGGTCGGCCACAAAAATTTAAGTACAATCATGAAATAAACCTTAATTATTAAGCTTATTGTCACACTTTTATACCATTAAGCAATAAGAGCATGGGATTTATGTTCAAATGGTTTATTTGTGGGCCCCGCTGCGGTCCCATTGAATCGGGGTCCCTGCGACTGCATTGGTTGCATTGGTGTAGCTACGCATTGCTGACTTGGATACTGCGTCCCCTATTGTTGAGGGCATTCGGTGTTTATTTTGTTGATGTTAAGGCTATACAAGATGTTGCAACGGCCACTACATATATTTTGGGAGCGTAATCCTCATGTTTTTCCAAGACACAAAATTAATTATTTTTTTCCCTAAAGTATGTATCCCTGTAGTTTTTGACACAAGAAAACCATGAGCGTTTAATCCAATGTTCACGTTCATGGTTAATTTGAGAAAATATTGCCCTTATATATATTTTCTTTTCTGTGCAGTGCAACCCTGGAAATCCTTTGTCACTTCGTGAGTTTTGTTCGTGTACTTAGGGGAAGCGCAGGGGTGAGAATCGTTAAGTGGTTTACGTCTCCATCCGATATAAGTGTTTGGTAAGTAGGTCCTGTAATTGATTTTGTGTCGTTACCCAAACAAGAGAGATTAATAGGGCATAATATGATCGATGCATATTCGCTACTCCGAAACATTAGATGACTTTAGTTTTATAATAAACTAGCAGCCCGTCCCGGCTTTGTACGGGCATAATGTCATTTAAAAAAATATTATTTTGACACAATGATACACAAATAAACCATTTTTACGTAGAGTTCCTACATTGAGATATTTGAAATAAAAAAACCTAGATATTATTATTACATGATTATTAGATATTAGAGAAATAATAAATTCAAAGTGCTATAGGGAGAACCGCGGCCTCCGAAGCACGCTCCCGCCGCCCCGGCCGGCCGGTACCGCCGCAAACACTACATCCCGCAATTTTTAAATCTATAATATCTTCGAAAATATTCATTTAAATCATATGATGTAAAGGGCCGTATAGATCTATATTAAATCAACAATGTATTTAAGGTATTTAATTGGATAAGGATTAATGCTGTACTGGTTAAAATCGCTTCGAAAATTAGCCATTATTTGTCGTAAAAAGTAAATGAGAAAAAAATGTTATTGTGGGATATCCATAAGAGATAGATATATACCATCGTGGAGTTTTCTGTAGACCTTTTCAATGTATACAATACTTAGTACATTATTTTGATAAATTTCGTAGGGTTCAGCCTGCGTTTGCAATGTAAGCGGAAAAAAAATATTTTTTTACGACATCACATTGGAAACCTCAAGAATAACAGTATTTCTCCTATATTTAATGGATGGTATTATACATATAAACCTTCCTCTTGAATCACTCTATCTATTAAAAAAAACCGCGTCAAAATCCGTTGCGTAGTTTTAAATATTTAAGCGTACATAAGGATATAGGGACAGAGAAAGCGACTTTGTTTTATACTATGTAGTGAAGTGATGATTCATAAATAGGTGGTATGGTATTATTTTCTAAGATGCTGTCCAAGCAGCAATTGAAGTTTTACCATATATTCCACCCAGTTCAGTGAAACCGTCAGTCTCTTCACCCTTTCTTCTACCTCGCAGAGACCCTGGATGTCACATTTTATATGAGCCAGCTCCTGCTCTATCTCGACCAGTTTCTCTTGCCTTCTCAGAGTCCGTATATTGTGGGTAGCCATGTGTATTTGGGTGTGGCAGCCAGATCTAACAGTCAGGGATTCTTAGCACCCCTCACCCCGCCGGAACCTCGACCGCGATGATCCGGAATAGCAGGGCCGCTGGGGAAATGGGGTCCGTGGTTCGTTTGGACTTTTAATTGAAGGTTTTTGGCCATTAAACGCCACGTTGGCAAAACGTATTGGCGAGTCTTCCGGTCTCGTTAGCCTTAGGATTATAATCCCACTCAAGGACTACACACCTAAGTGTCCGGGATACACCACGAGGAGCTGAGAGTCGGAATTGAAGAACGAACTTCTACCCGCTAATACTTCCCCATCCTACGATGAAGCAGCACCTGTCAGTCAGTCAGTCATACGCCTCTCCAATTTTTCTCCATTCCTCCCGGCTCTCAGCGGTACGGAACCACTGCTTTCCGCCCACGCACTTGATGTCGTCGTCCCAACTGGCGGGTGGTCTTCCCACACTGCCTTTTCCTGTTTTCCTGCAGAAGCTAAATTCAATTCCCAGTTTATACCCCACTATAGCTATATTTGATGTCACTTTTTAAGGGATTTAATATGGAAGGCTATTACTTAGCCCAAGCACCACGTTTACGAAGCCATGCCAGGACCTTCCCTCTATAATTATGAGCATGGTTACACAGAACTGGTATGGAACAAGAAAAACGCTGGTTGAACCCTACCACCTAGTAAGTAGGGAAGGGGACTGACCCATGAATTGATACGCATTCACAACGAAATTCCACATGTCAATTCTTGCCTAGTATATAAAATTTAAAAAAATAGCAAAAAAACTGCGTCTGCGGTTTTAAAAAAACCTGTCAATTTAATGTGTTGAACATTTGGAGAATAAATGTTTATATGAATTTAATTATTAGTATAGGTACTGACTATTTTTAATATTTTTTTATAATATGTTTCATTTTTACAAATGTATTAAGCTGGAAAAAATACGAGAGAAAAATAAATAATCGTCCTGCTAAACTGTTGACTTTAAAAAAAATTCACAAGGTTAGATAGTACTTTTAAGAGATGTACGAATATGATGTAAGTATTACATATCCTAAACTAACACATATTTACTAATACACAACAGTTCTGATCCTGTTACAAGGTTAAATCAGTAATGATGTTCCCCTATTGACCATTTTACAGTTTAGTTTCTTTGTTTGCTAGTAATCGAACATAATATTATAGTATATGGCAGTTATTTCTTATTGCTATCCATTAAAGACATGTGTCCATCGAGGATAGCTATTATCAAGATGACGCCATCAGTCAATAAAATGTCATTGCACGCCAATATAATAACTGAGGCTGCCACGCTTGCTACCCTCAAGCAACCCTCCGCCCGTGCGGCTCGGTAGGCGGGCGCGGCGCGCTTCCCGAGTGCCGTCGCGCGGATCATTATTCACTGCCCTTCTTCTCACAAGTGTGCAAGTGCAGCCGAGCGCACCTGACGCGTCACCGCCGCACCCCGCACCCCCACCTGCCTCCCACCCACATCCCTCCGGATAGCTTCAGGTTCATACCAACACACCTCTTGTGCTAGGCAGAGTTCATGATTAAGATACATGTCTACACAAATACATGTAGCATAGAGAGATGCTTCTATCTGAAAAGAGACAAAATTAAAACCGGCCAAGTGCGAGTCGGACTCGCACACGAAAGGTTCCGTACGAATCACGATTCTTGCATTGTGGTCCCTTTTAATTTTCAAATGTTTTTTGTATCGGTCTACCTATTACGGTTCATGAGATACATCCTTGTGACGGACGGACGGACCGGCGGACGAACGTACGGGCGGGCGGGCGGGCGGAAGGACGGGACAGCGGAGGCTTAGTAATAGCGGAACCCTTTTACTAAGCCTCCGCTGTCCCGTTGGCACCCTTTGGGTACGGAACCCTAAAAAGGCACTTACGGAATAAATTGAACTTCCTATATTCGTAGTGCTGTTAAAAAAAAATAATTTTTTTTCTATAAAAAAAAATACGTTGTTGCAATAAAAACCTATTGATAAAACAGGTAGCTGAAATGGAATAGTTAAGTTAATATTACGGTAATTTGGTCTATTGGTGCTTGTTACCGCGATTCGCCGACCTTATAAGTATTCCCAAAACTGTATGCTACCGGGTGCTCCTCTCGCTAATGAGCCGGCATCAGCGGGCGCTGTCGATGTGATGTACCACACCACTCTCAACCACTACCTTCCCTGACTGCTTCCGGGCCCCTATCCTGCCTGCTGTTACTCTTTTAGGAACTGTCGACAATTCCTGATTTTTAAAAGACTGCAACAACTTCGAGGGCTTCTATAAATAACGTAGTTTTCCAATTAAGCACAAACTATGTAAGTAAATCTTCTAATCAAAAGCCGGATTTCATAATAAGCCTGCGATACTGTAGGTATTCCCTGAGGGTTTGCAAAAGCTTAAAACTATGACGAATGTCATTTGTTATGTTGAGACAGGAGGGGAGTCTGATGCCGGTGGATATCTCAATGTCATGTTTCTTGCAAAAAAACGCGTCTGTCTCTCGCTATCTCTTTGAGTGACAATCCTTAATCCGGTGAAACTCTGCTGCTTATTATGTATGCATAACTCCTTCCTTATTTTCGTACGATAGGTTTAACTGAAAGTTATTACAGCTGCGGCAACAAACAAACGGGTCAAGTTCGAGTAAGACTGGTATTACTCACCGTTTAAAACAAACAACCTCCTTGAATGAATTTTATAAATAAAGCATCAAACCGGCGAAAGGTTTTTTCCTACAAATCATAAAATTGTTAATATAAAGCATCCAAACAAACTTAAATCATAAATAATTAATCAGTGTATGTATGTAATTCAATTCACGATTAATATTTTATTTTCTTGGACGGTTTAAAAAATTATTTATAACACATTTACGACGGGATAATAGTATGTGTACTTACAATATACATATATGTATAGTTATTGCATAATTAAATATACACAGTCCCAGTACAGTCTTGCACCCTATGATTTAATGCAAATTTATAAAAACTCTGAAATAAATGCAAATTCTGGTAGAATTATTCCTTAATTGAAAACTGAATCGACTTTAAAAAAATAACTACGAAAAAAGTTAAGGGCTACGACCGCGACGTGATTTAAAACTTTTTACTTGATATCTTACGATTTGTAATTAAATATCATATGTTTCCCCAACCAGTGAACAAACCCAAGGTGTTAAAAAAATACTTTAAAAAGTTACAAAGTCAGTCATTTAAAAATATTTGTCCTGAATGCATTTAAGAAACTTCCCAGCTTCGAAGAATTCATGAATCTCGCTGGCTTCTATGGTGATGTTTTACGAGGATCATTTGGCATTGAGCTCACTGCAATTTGGCCTCGCTATTACGATGGGGAGCAAGCACAGTAATGTATGTCAGTTGATCCTGGGGTAGATGCTCTAGGGGAAATCGATAGCAATGTTTCCGGGACCCTAAATTTTATGCATGTATTAAGAAGAATTGTGATGTCAAACAAAGCCTTGTTCGTTCTTAAAATTAAAGTTCTTTTAATAGGAACCATCGTTTCTAACACAGTCTCACACCAAAATGGATGACATCTGGCATAATAATTTGCGTGAGAAACTTTAATTTACAAATACATAATACATTTCAGAATTTCCATTAAAATTTCATTTATTGTAAGATTTTGAATTGTAGTATAATTTAACTTTTGTTCATATCTTCTATTAAATTTTGCGTGCAAGTTAAAGTGTTTTAAGATAAAGATGTTTTAAAAAATGCCCCAATCTATAGTCATTGTAACAGAAAAATGTGTTAATTAGAGTTATAAATTCCGCAGATGTAACAAATCGTTCAAATTGGCGATGAATCTCGGTGTTATCTGCAATCAGCGACGGGCGGCGCGACGGCGGTGGGGCGCTGCATTATACTTATTATTTGCCGCTGCAAAACTCCAACGAGGATGCGGAGGGCTTTTTATAAATATACATACATTTATTACATTTTAACTATATTTCTGTCACCGAATTTCTGTGTTTCTTTAAACCCAAATGTCACTATAGAAAAATCAAATTTTGACAGATTAAGCTGAATGCTAATTGTTTTATTTTTATTTAAAAAATAAGTTGAAAAACGCTTAAGTTCAACGGTTCCATTTCACATACATCGGATGCTGACATAGATATAAAGAAGGTCTCCTTTTTTCAAGCTCCACCAAAATAAAAATTGTATGCGCTCCATGTTTTATTTCAATATATTTATTTTGATTTCAAACAAGGTTTGCAAACAATACGCATCACATATACAGTACATCAGATCATTAACAGGTAACATAATTTAATAATGTTTTAATTCTAATAATAATACAAACGTAAAGAACTAATTATACAAAGTCAAATGTTATCTTAACATTAATTAAAAATTTAAAAACTAAATAATATCCTCCTCTACAAAAGTTCTTTTTATTAGTATTATATTTGCTAATACGCCGCCTCAGGTATTCTAAAGATCTGATTTCGCCTGAAGCTGCGCACATGGCCATTCCAAGATATATGGCCAGATCTGTCAATATATTTAATTTTTCTAGATTCTTGTATAGTATCTGCTGTAAAATTCGTTTTTCTTAATATATTTCGTAACGCCATTCGTAAATAGCCTTCTTGAAATAATATATGCGTGGAGTGCACAATCTCTGGTTAGCGATAAGTTTAAAATTAAATTATTTCTGTCCTTATTATTTTCCCTTAAAAACCATAGCCATTACGACTAACGAGGTGGTTGTGCACTAGAGCCTTGTAATCTCAAAGTAAGACCTGGTAAAATAACACATAATGTTTTTAAATACTAGTAGATAAAAATATGAATGTTTTTTATCTATGTGGTAGTATTTTCAAGTAGTAAAATTTCAATTTAATATGACGTTTTCAAGTGGGTTAAAATCACGTTCAAAGATTCCGTTACATAGATACAGGTGAAGCTAATAAAATCGTGATAAATAAAAATATTAATATTTTTTCCTTATTAAATTAAATTAGTGAATAAGGGTAGTTGTGTAGTATTAGCTATGTAGTTGTTTTGTTTGATGTCTAAGCATCCGAAGCATTTTGGTACGGTTGTGTCTGTCCCTACCGCCCCTTGGCGCTCAGCCTAATCCTCCTCCCCCCCTCCCGCCGCCGCCGCGACGCGCGCTGTGGCTCGCGTCGGTCCCCAGTTGTGCCTAATTTACAGTCGGGAGACTGCTGGACCTTCTCAGAAGCGATTTAGATTTATTAATTATAGAAACTAACGTTTAACTCTCGATGACATGTTTTACGATTTGCTGGAAACATTTACGACAGTGCAATGGCCCCAGTCATCGAAAAGCGCGGAATGCTCAACGACCAGTTAATAATGACCACCAATTAAAAACGTCACATTATGTTCTTTAGTACTTTTTACAAAAAGTGAGTGCTCTAAGGGAGTGATAAGAGCCGATTGGGTTTGCTTTAATAAGGGTCAGTAAAACAGCATTTCATTATTTTTACGAAAAAATCACAGTGAATTTCCATAATCAAAAAAGTTTATATGTGGAGTGATTATGATTATGAGTGGTTATGACCAGTTATGATTTAAAGATTAAACTGGTCTGTAACTGGGAAAGTCTCTGCTTTGTGTTCTAAAATTAGGAAAATATTCCATAAAATAGATTTAACTTATGAGCGTCAGATATTTACCGTTATAAGTTTCAAATATAGCTAGATCAACAATGCATCTTTAATGTTTTGGAAATTCGAAAAATAAGTAAATAAAATAAATAATATGTGTACAATTTTTTAAATAAGTTGTAGTTATTTAAAAAAATGGTTTCCCTAATAGAACCGATTGCAATCAAGTGCTATAACGACGTTAATCCGATCCGACCGACGATCTTAATCCATTTTGAAAAAAAAGTGACAACAATAGAGTGAAATACAAACATAAATCAGCAAAGTTTCGAAACCAGGTTTAAAAATTTCAGCTCATCTCCATTCTTATCACGAAATGTTTTTATGAAAAACAACATTTTAACCGTCAATGGACTGTATTTTTTGCCGTAATGTGTCGCGGGGTGTCTGGTTAAATGCGTTTTTGCATAAAGCTCGGGATACATTTCTGCGTGAGATACACTCGTGTGTTGTGTGCATGTGTGTTAGGTATTTTTTTTTTCGAAAACCATATGTTTCACCGTAACTGGCCCGATGCCGCCGCCACCCCCGTGCCGCCCCGCCGAGCTGCGCCGCAGGACGTCACGCTGCACGGCGCGGACAAGTGTCGTATTTCATCATCATTTTCGACCCGCTAATGACATGAAAGGCGCCTCTTCAACGTCTACCTAATTAATTTCAGCATTAGAACTTTGGGAGGATGTAAGAATAAATGGAGTATTTAGTTGTTTCCGGAGCAGCCGCCGCCGACGCGCACGGATTGATTAAAAAAATGTTTTTGCTGTAGCATTGGCCTATTAATTCTGAGACTGTCGAGAGCCAATTCCACCACTAGGTAAGTAGAGAAGGCGACCTACAGTCGTATATTCCGTTACACGATTAACGTGAAAGATGGATTCTACTATGAGTCAAAAAAATTTCAAAGATTTGACGAAATAAAAACACGTTTATTGTTGTTAGTTTCCTTTCATTTTCATATTTTCTTTTAGCGGAAAAATAAATAAACACTGTAAATTTCATTTGCCTACCTATTACGGTTTATCAGCTACAGCCCTGTGACAAACGGACGGACAGCGGACGGAGAGCGGAGAGTTCCGTTGGCACCCTTTGAGTACGGAACCGTAAAAACGAAATATCAGCAAGCAATAATATTTATATTACCGGCCCTTTAAAAAAAATGGTGCTGACACATGCATGTATTGTATATATAGTACCGTATTGTCTCCCAACCTTGCATTGCTCTTAGCCAACCAATAAATAAATCTATTAGGTTTCCAGTATAATATTAACAATATATTTTATTAGTAACCTACCATGTTGAATTTTTCTCAGTGGAGACCTAACCATTTATCTTTTACTTCAAAAATGATTTAACTGGCCTCAGCTTTGTACAACCGGGGGTCTTTCAAGCGTGGCGTATAAACACCTGGCCGGCCGGCAAAGTTTTCGCAGCCCCTGTGAAAGTTCGAAAGCCCACGGGCACAGTCGGGCACCTCTTCGAGGGCCTGGCGTACGCCATAAAATAACTCCGTATTGTGTTATTTATTTTCAAGGCGGTGTGCTCGTTGCAGCGGTCCACCCTCAATTTGTTTTCGGGTGAAACCCATTCAACGAGCTGTACGGAACAAAGAGCACAGCTTGCAAAAAATCTACACGTGCAGTCAATGTGCAGGCTCTATACCTCATGAGCTCATTTTCTTATCTTACGTCAATACTTTTATTTTCAATTCATAGACTTAGCTAAATAATGTTCAGGATTTCTGATTTCATCGTGCCTAATCAATTTATGTTACTTGTTAAGGTTTAAGTCCTATATCGATGAATGTCCATTTTTTTTAATGCAAGCAAGTACTCATTAAGAATTGATGGAAAAAAAACCTCAACATTTTAATGAAATATATGATTTACCAGGTTCCAATAACTTTTAGATAGCGATGCATGAAAACCCATTTTCAATAAGCGATAACAAATCGCAAGTAAAAAACACTCACATTTATCTTTTTATTTATTCGTGCCTGGTATGAATGAATAAAAGAAATATTTTATTACAATTATGGTCAAGACGGTACATTCCATAATTTGTGATTTGCCGCGTACAAATTATACCTAAAAATAAGACACAAATAATTTTAAAAGAGAAACAAATTTTCTAACATAATTTAAAAAAAAAAATCGACGACACACTTTTTTTTCGATGAGCCACTTATATAAGTTTTTCATAAATTGAAAATATGGCAATCTTCTTATTGTTTTTGGTATATTGTTAAAAAAAAATACACTCATGTAGTACACTCTTTTTTAAAATACTGCGAGCTTTGTGTTTGGAAGGGTAAGATTATGTCCCGACCACAGAAATCAGAATTATTAACTAGAACGGTCAAGAAGTCAGCTTAGTATGGAAACCGAGCGTGCGCAGCTTGGCACCCACACAACCACATATAGTACACAGATGTCGCCCGACGCGCGGCGAAACCAATCATGTGGGGCGCATCCACCTGCGTCAAACACATACATCGAAGTGTCGGTGCGCGGGTAGCGCACTACCACCTTCTCAGGTCACCCGTCGGCGAACGCGTCGCGCTGGGGATTGACGAGTATCAATAATTGTTATTTTGACTATCGATACAATTGAGTTCTCATAGAAATAGATAGGTACTTCTTTTATTTCGTTTTCAGCGTTGTTAGGAAGTAAAATTACCAGCGCAATATTTTAATTATGTCACGGTGCATTGAACTGTTTTAATTCATACCATATGCTAGGGAAATTGGCGGAAAAAAACGTTTTTCTTTTTCGATTTTAACTAAAACTTAAATTTAATCGTATTAACTTGCCATATAGCTGTATTAAATTAGCATTAAGAAAACTTGAGATGCGCTGGGCTTTTCTACAACTAAAGAACTAAATATACAAATAGGATGTTAACGGAGTTATGGCCCAAACGTTAACCAGGTTTCCCTAGGCATATTTAAAGCAGAAAACCGGCCAAGTGCGCGTCGGACTCGCACACGAAGGGTTCCGTACCGTCGTAAAAGATTTAACACAAAAAAAAACTTTTTTGTAATTTGTGTAATTTTGAAATTTTACCTTTGTTTTTATAGCGGCAAAATAAATAAACACTCGGTGAAAATACAGCCCTGTGACAGACGGACGGACGGACTGACAGCGGAGGCTTAGTAATAGGGTTCCATTTTCACCCTTTGGGTACGGAACCCTAAAAAGGTACTCTGTAGCCTAGCGATAAAAGCGACCGCCTCTTTTTACTGGACAATATGCAAGTAATGAAAAGTTTTTCTTAACTAAAACATAACTGTAATAATAGAAACATCGATAACGCTAATTCTTGGTACCATCACTACCCACTACCCAAATAGGCAAAATAAACGTTCAAACGCAATCAAATTTCATATCGAAATAACCATAACACTAAGAAATAAAATCGATAGCACTAATTATTTATCACATCACTACCCAACGCGACTGAGTTAGCGGAGAAATTATTTCGAAAAATGATTTAAATATACAAATAACTGATTTAGAATTGGCTTACCTATGAATATGATGCCATTGTTTTTGTAGGACACGTTCTCGTTTCGGTTTTTGCAGATCCGCACTGAACAATTAGGCATTTCGACAATAATCTGGACAAACGCGCACGCGCCGCGACCGGGTACGAACTTAGCGGCCGGCGTGACGTCACGTTTGCTAATAACCAATTTTGGGTATAAGGCCGCCACGGAAATCGCGCGCGTCGCCCGTTCTAGTTTAGTATATTCCGATTTCTGTGGTCCCGACCGTGTGTTATAGCAATGATTGGAGCTTACTAAAATAAAATATTGATGAGTTATTTTTCAAAATTGACATAAATATACAAGCAGGGAACCGGCATTATATTTAGCTCTTTAAACAGAGATCGGCCACTATCAAAATAACCTGCACCACAAACAGAGCGAATGATTTTTTGTTGCATGTTAAATACTCTGTCTGCATTAGTTGCGTTACCCCAAAGTGGTAGACCATATTGGAAACACTAAGCTAACATATCCATGATATGAGGTCAAAGCTGAACCTCTATTAAATACGTGCCCCAAGCGTTTTATTGCAATTTAATTTTGTACATATGGATTCTACATGATCAGTATGTCACTATAAGGATTTTATTATTATTAAATAAGTACCTACTATTCCTGAAGTGTCTGTAGCCTATTCTGAAACACACTACAAGATGTAGCATCAGTCACTGCAGTCTTTGAGATCGATGCAAACGACAAAATAAATTTACAGCATAAATACCGTGACTTTTGAGGGAGCAAACATTTATAATGCAATAAATAAAAACAATAGTAAAATTAATGACCGATTAAGGCGTCTATAAACCATAGCGTAAAGTCAAGAATAGGCGCGGCGGAATCTAGCCAGTGCCATCATGTCAGCGGGAGGGTACGCACGTTTCGCGCGCTCCATCCCCGCTCCAAAAACCAGCAAGAACACTCGTTTCTCGAACGACTAGTCTGATTTTGTGAAATTCCGTCCACTGTTTTAACCGAACCAATACTTACTACTTTTTGTGGCAACGCGGCAACGGTCAAACATAAATACCTAAACAGATCCTAGAGGATTATCTGAAATAATCAGTGTGATCTCCCAATCTACGAATTTGCAGTAAAATAAATAAACGCAGGGTCCATTAGCGGGTGCCACCCACGCGTACGAGGCGGGCTCAACAGATGGCGCGGGTGATGGACTCCGGCCGCACCACCCCCACCCCACCGCCCCCTTCCCACCGCCGCGCCGCCGCCGCTGTCCCCAGATCGATGAGCTAATAATATTTTATGACTGATTAGTAATTGAGCTGATTAGCTTGAAAACAAAAAACCGGCCAAGCGCGAGTCGAACTCGCACACGAAGGGTTCCGTACCATTATACAAGATTTAACCCAATGAAATCACGTCCGTCACAATCGTATGGTAGCCACTTTTTTTTTGTTTTTTAATGTTAGTATTTATGCACAACATATCTGTGCAGCAACATAAATATACACTCTATGAAATTTTCAGATGTCTACCTATTACGGTTCATGAGATACAGCCCTGTGACAGACGGACGGGCGGACGAACAGATGGGCAGCGAAGGCTTAGTAATAGGGTTCCGTTTGGCACCCTATGAGTACGGAAACCTAAAAATCAGTCAGGGGCACGTGATAAAAATAAAATTTGGCCCAATGCATTTCTTCCCTTTCATGTCGTAGGAGCCGACAAAGGAATTCGTTGTTCGTGGTTCGGATTCTATTTTTGTTTTATGTGACTGGACATGGATGGCTAATACCACACTTTCTGTCATGGTATTAGCCCAAGACACCACATGGGAACTAGGTGCCATGCCAGGACCTTTCTTATATTGCACGGCTACATTAAACTGGACGAAAAACACGGACAAGTTTCATTGCCGCTTCGACTATCGTTCATCCAATGCGATGGTACCAACCCGGGCGGGATTTACCCTACCACCTAGTAAGTGGTAGGGTAAATCCCTACCACTTACTACGTTACGATTCCACGTTAAACCTACAGTTTAACGTGGAATCCGAACCACGGCCAGCCTCTCTCAACGGTCGAATGGTCACCCATCCAAGACCAGACCGGACCCAGCGTTGCTTAACTTCGGAGAGCGATCGCCGAAGTGTCGCGCCACTGGGCCATTGAGGCTGGCTATACTGTAGACCCCCTTCCTTAATTACTAACAGTCGTATTTAGAGAGCTGAGATGTCAAAACTTAGTACGAGATTAGCACCGGACTAACCATACAAAAATCGGTTTATTCCGGTGGATTAAAGATAGTCCGCTCTATCTGAATAGAGCTGTAAGTGTAACATTTATCCAATGCGATGGTCTAGGCTGGTACCAACGCATTGGTGGTTCCATAGTAGTTTCCTTTGAAACCTATACACTGGAAATAGAGAAAAAATCGAGATCTCTTTCCGTTATATTGACGCCAAGCATAGAGTAAATGGGACATTAGGTCTGTTTATCCTCCTGTTTACATTTGAAAGTAAACGACTGTGCTGCATAATTATTTCACCCCTCAGCGAGGCGGGCCTAGCCCAGTGCAGAGTCGGTGAGCCTAAAAAAACACGCTACTACGTTACGAATGTATGTTACAAAGTGTAACAATAAATAAATAAATAAATAGTGATTAAGGGACCTGCCGTCTTACATGGGTTCTGAACCATGGATGAAGCGCATTCGCAACTAATATCTAAGTTTAAATCTGATATAATAAAAAAAGATGTGAATACCTGAATGCTACGAGCCCCTTGCTACATGTCTTTTCAGGGTAAGTTTTTCTTCTTGTAGTACGGAGATAATTATTTCCAATTGGTGTCCTGAATGGCGCCGTGGACTACTTAAACGGACCTCTAAACCTCTAAAAAGGAGGCTTTGGATTAAGTACCTTAGCATATCACCCATAACTAACTAGGCAGTTGGCGTGCAAAATTGTCCCTTGGCGAGAGCCCATTACCTTCACGACAGTCTAAGTAAAAGCCTGGTGTTTGGACAAACAGATTGATTTTATTTTAGTTCATACAATTCCAAGAGATGGCGCCACTAGTACTTTACAGTTGCGCCATTAACTGCACAGATTAGGTAACATAAAAACTACCTATATTAGTTGATTTACCTCTTGCATTCTCACATTTCTAAAAGGCGAAGCCCTTGCCAATTTTTCTCTCATATACTTATTTTCGTGTACCCTGCCAACAATAATTTGTAGTCACAGCCGCATAGTGCATTCTATCGCAATTTCACTTTATCCAACAGCCATACCTTGCCCTATATGAGCCGGCTCTCCGTGTATCCGTTCCTTGAACATAGTGACGTTAGTGGTAGGTGTGCTTGTGTACTGTGAGAGACCCGGCAGAGCAGCCCCAGGTGAGTCCAAGCCTTGCGCTTGCCCATTTATCGAAACCCAGCCAAAACTCCACGAACCACCGGTCGGTCGAACCAGAGCGGCTTGGGCGCTCACATAAATTGGTCCTTTGAGCCTCGGATGCTGATCAGCTCCCAGGAATAAACCTAGGTCGCCTGGATTGACTGCTGGATTCGTGGAGTTATTCAGCAAAATATAATTTGTTTCTACCCCCATACATTTTTTATCTTTGCTCATATCACTTTTCCCAATCTTTATTTCATATATTTTACTTGTTTTTTGCGTTCCCCGTTCCCAAATCACCCTATATTTGTAGATTTTTTGAATATTTATCGGTGTATTGTTCTTTAAAAGCCAAAAAAATGTCGACTGACAAAGCGTTACTTTTGTCCAAATTTCGCAGAGTCACTAAGCGAATGGCTCATTTGTGTTCACAAAGTGCTCCACCCGCATCGGTCATTACTGAAATAACCCATGAAATAGGCCGTTTAGAGGAAATAGAGGACACTTTTGATCGCCTCACTAACCTATTGAGTTCCGGGACCTCCGCGGCTGCCGGACCTCCGCCTGAACTTGTTGAAGTTGATAGATCCTTTGAAGTATATCGCGCCAATATTTTTAAGTTAAAAGAACAATACAGCTCGCATTCCGTGAAACCATCTAAAGTCGAGAAACACGCTACTGATGAGAATGTTGTGAAGCTTCCTACCATCTCGCTACCCTGTTATTCTGGTGAGGACATGACCGCCTGGGTCGGTTATGAGTCCATGTTTCAGGCCCTTGTTATCGATAACAAGTCCCTATGTGACATCAAAAGATTACACTATCTACGTGCGTCACTCACTGGTGAAGCGTTGAAGGTTATTGAACATCTCCCGCTCACCGGGGATAATTTTAATGTAGCCTGGAAGGAGCTTAAAACAAGGTTCGCGAACATGAGACACATTGCTACTGCGCATTACAAACGTTTAGCAAACGCTTGTGTTGAGAATGCTTCCTCTCACTCTCTTACAAAATTTGTAAGTTCCGTCTCGGATAGCGTGAACGCCTTAAATGCATTACATTTTCCCACAAGTGAATGGTCATTCTTGTTGGTGAACATTATTCTTGATAAATTGGATGTACAGACTCGCAGACATTTTGAAATGTTGAATTCAACTGATATTCCCACCTACGATGAATTAATTGCATTCCTACGTAAGCGTGCTCAAGCGCTAGAGGCGTCCGCACCCCCTGCGCGTCCTACACCCCATACTTTCCAGTCTGCTGGAACACGCAAGTCCCCACACACTTCTGGGGTGAATACTCATTCAACACACCCTCGTACTATTACTATGTTGAACACTGAGTTACCTCGGAGCTGTCCTATGTGCACCCAGCCCACACATGCACTGTCGAAGTGCCCCGATTTTCTAGCACTTTCTTCTGTAGACCGATACAATAAAGCAAAACAACTTCACGTTTGTTTTAATTGCTTGGCTACGCAACACTCAATAAAAAAAATTATCTCCAAGTACGCTTGTCGCACATGTTCCTCAAAATCCCACCACACATTGTTACACTTTGACCGCCCATCCACAAACGTGCAGGCTACTGCTAGCGCACCGAGTCCACCCATAAACGTTCAGTGTACAGGAAGCACTCCCCAAACAGTGAATGCATTCTCTACGCATTCCAGGGAAACGAATCCTCAACCCTCAAATGTCCTACTTGCCACTGTACTATTAAATGTCCGGGACAGTCAAGGCTGCTACCATAATGCACGAGCGCTTGTGGACACTGGCAGCCAATGTTCTTTTATTGTAAACAGCTTCGCTGAAACATTAAAATTGAAGCGTCGCCCCAACTCTGTGTCTGTCCATGGTATTTCTAATTTGTCTCTCGATGTAGATCACGGCACAGTTGATTTTGTTATTGCACCGTTGTCCGGACATCCCGTTCTCAAAATGACAGCCTTGTGCATACCAAAAATTACTGGTGACCTACCAAACGCGGCTCTCCCTGTTTCTTTATGGAACCATGTAATCGGACTTCCGCTCGCGGACCCCAGCTTTGCAATACCCGCTCCTATCTCTATTTTATTAGGAGCAGATGTGCTCCAACAAGTCTTAGTTGGTGGCCTTAAAAGTGGACCTCCTGGTACACCCATTGCCTTGGAAACTATTTTCGGTTGGGCTCTTATGGGCCCTAACTTTGTACCCAATTTACCATCGCATGACCCTGAAGTTCACTCTTTGCATATCACGCTCGATGATATTGTAGAAAGGTTCTGGAAGGTAGAGGAACCCCCAGAACAAAATTTTCTCCATCCCGATGATGAAATATGTGAAAAATATTTTACTGATAGTGTATCCCGTGACTCTACTGGTAGGTATTCTATTGCTCTACCATTTAAGACCCAACCCCCGAATTTGGGTTGCTCTCGAGAAATTGCCACAAAACGCTTTCAATCTCTGGAGCGTAAGTTTCGACATAATGAACTCTACAAAAGGGACTATGTAGAGTTTATGAATAATTATTTGAAAAATGGCTACATGCGTTCGTGCACTGACACAGCTCTACATTCATATTTCTTACCTCATCATGCTGTTTTCAAGGACAGTACCACAACAAAACTTCGTGTCGTTTTTGACGCTTCCTGTTGGAGCGATAATGGAATGTCCTTGAATGATTGTCTACATTCTGGACCAAAATTGCAGAAAAATATTGTAGACATTATTGCCCTTTTTCGTTTGAATGCAGTTGCCATAATTGCAGATATTAAACAAATGTTTCTTCAAATCAATGTTCTCGAGAGTGACCGAAATTATCAAAAAATTCTCTGGCGTCCCAACGAAACAGAACCCATATGCGAATATACCCTCACAACTGTCACTTTCGGAGTTACAAGCTCTCCTTATCTGGCCATCAGAACCTTGATCCAGTTCCCTCGGACCCCCTCGCTGCTCTTGCTCTACTCAACTCTACCTACATCGATGATGTACTCGCCGGTGCCGACACAGTCGATGGTGCTCGCATTTTGGTTGAGCAGCTAAGTTCTATGCTGAAATGTGGAGGCTTTGAGCTTAGGAAGTGGGCTAGTAATTTGGAAAAGTGTCTAGACAATATACCCGCTGAATACAAGCAAACTAAGGATTATTCATTTGATCTTGATAATCACACATATTTGAAGGTATTGGGACTCCAATGGGATCCCATCTCAGATTGTTTTTCGTACAAAGTTCATCAAACTGAACTCATACCTACAAAACGTGGTATTCTCTCAGATATCTCCCGCATTTATGACCCTATGGGCTGGATCGCCCCTCTCGTATTTTTGTCCAAACTGATTATTCAAAGGTTGTGGTCCTTAAAAATCGGTTGGGATGACTCTATTCCACAAGATTTATTGAAACAATGGATTTCAATAAAGAATGAGTTGTGTATTCTCTCTCAAATCTCTCTACCTCGACACGTCCCCTCTACAGAAAATGCCGTGCGAGAACTCCATGGCTTCTCAGACAGTTCCCTCTCAGGCTTTGCTGCTGTCATATACCTCCGGGTTGTTAAGCACGGAGCTGTTTCTACTCATTTATTGTTAGCTAAATCAAAGGTTGCCCCACTGAAACCAATTTCCTTGCCCCGACTTGAATTATGTGGTTGCGTCTTACTTTGCCAACTTATGTCGTACGCAGTGAAATTATATTCACAAAAATTTCACATTGACAAGGTACGATGTTACTCCGACTCAACAATTGCCCTGCATTGGATCCGATCCCACCCAAGTCGTTGGAAAATGTTTGTGAGCAACCGTGTTAGCTTGATTCAGGAGCATACATCACCAGACGAATGGGTTCACGTCCGTTCCGAACATAATGCAAGTGATTGTGCGAGTCGTGGCTTAACACCATCCCAGCTCGTTGGTCATGCGCAGTGGTGGAATGGTCCATCGTTCCTGCTAAATCTAAATAATGAGTGTGATTTATCAGAACCACCCCTTCTTGTGTCTGAAGATGATGGTGTTATGGAGACGAAACCTGTTCCATTAACTCTACTTGTAACTGAACACGACTCAACCCTTCTTGACAGAGTCTCGACTTTAACGACTTAAAACGAGTTACTAGTTACTGCTTACGTTTTGGTTCCCCTAAGTCTCGTCCGCTTATTAAAATCTCACCCATGCTCACTACCATTGAATTGGAAAATGCTCTAAGTATTTGGATAAAAATTATCCAGGCAGAACATTTCTTTGAAGACATGTCCCGTATTAAGGCTAATAAACAGCCTCCTAAGGCTACAGTAAGGTTATCTCCCTTTATTGATGAAAATGGCCTACTGAGAGTAGGAGGTCGACTTCAGGCCGCTCATATTAAATCTCAACAGCAACACCCTGCGCTGTTACCTCATAATAGTCCATTGACTAAATTGATTGTTAGACATTTTCATATTAACTTTGGTCATCCCGGACCAAATGCTTTGATGTCCCTCTTGCAAAGAAACTTTTGGATTATATCCGCGCGTAGAGTTATAAGATCAGTAGTGTTTAATTGCTCGAATTGCTACCGACTGCGTCCAAAATTGTCTGCTCCCCCTATGGGTGAGCTTCCCATTGTTCGAGTACAACAAGTAAAGCCTTTTTCGAAAACTGGAATGGATTACGCAGGTCCCTTTAACATTAAAACTTCCAATTTAAGAAACTCTCCTCGCACCAAATGCTATATTTGTGTGTTTGTTTGTATGACTACCAAAGCATGCCATTTAGAACTAGTCAGTGAACTGACTACCCAAGCATTCTTGGCTGCACTACAACGTTTCATTTCACGTCGTGGCCGATGTTCTGATTTGTACAGCGACCATGGGACTAACTTTGTAGGCGCTGATAAAGAATTGCGTCAAATTATTCGGACCCAATCGAAAGACTCTACTGTTACAGATTTTTGTAGCACACTAAATATTCAGTTTCACTTTATCCCTCCCCACGCACCACACTTTGGTGGTTTGTGGGAAGCTCTCGTAAAAGGTGTCAAGGTTCATTTGTCTCGTATAATAGGAGCACAGCTTCTTACTTTCGAAGAATTTTACACTGTGCTTACCAAAGTTGAAGCGTGCTTAAATTCTCGGCCTCTAACCGCAATGAGCCCCGATCCTAACGAGCTGACTGCTCTCACTCCAGGTCACTTTTTGACCCTGTAACCATTAAATGCTATTCCCGAACCAAACTTATCTTACACCAATCTAAACCGGTTGAAAAGGTGGCAGTTGGTTCAGAGCCTCCATCAATCCTTTTGGAATAGGTGGCACAAAGAGTATCTTGGTACTCTACAATCTAGGCCCAAGTGGCACAAGCCCTACAAGAATTTGTCTGAAGGGATGCTTGTCGTCCTAAAGGAGGACAATTTGCCTCCCCTTAGTTGGCCGCTTGAACGGATTGTTTCTACTACAGCTGGTCCCGACAATATTGTCAGAGTTGTAGAGGTCCGCACTAGCAACGGTGTATACAAACGTCCTGTAGTTAAAGTAGCACCTTTGCCATATATTGAGGACTCAAATTGAGTGCTATATATTTTTGTATTATTTTTTTATGTTTGAATCCCTCATTTATAACTTGTTTATTTATTTTAAGTATATACATTTGTAGTCATTCCTGGTCCCTCTCTATTTAATTTGTACATTTTGCTGAATACGTCGTTTCAGGGCCGGCACGATGTTTGGACAAACAGATTGATTTTATTTTAGTTCATACAATTCCAAGAGATGGCGCCACTAGTACTTTACAGTTGCGCCATTAACTGCACAGATTAGGTAACATAAAAACTACCTATATTAGTTGATTTACCTCTTGCATTCTCACATTTCTAAAAGGCGAAGCCCTTGCCAATTTTTCTCTCATATACTTATTTTCGTGTACCCTGCCAACAATAATTTGTAGTCACAGCCGCATAGTGCATTCTATCGCAATTTCACTTTATCCAACAGCCATACCTTGCCCTGTATGAGCCGGCTCTCCGTGTATCCGTTCCTTGAACATAGTGACGTTAGTGGTAGGTGTGCTTGTGTACTGTGAGAGACCCGGCAGAGTAGCCCCAGGTGAGTCCAAGCCTTGCGCTTGCCCATTTATCGAAATCCACCCAAAACTCCACGAACACCCGGTCGGTCAATCCAGAGCGACTTGGGCGCTCACACCTGGCGTATACCATTACACAGTAATACAAAAAGCCAGGGCTTGTTACTGCACTGACTGAATCCAGCCCTTCTTTATGAAACCCGACATCCCTCCGTCCCATTTCGCCGCAACAGGTAGGCAATGCACTCATTCACATCCCACATTCCTCGACCATATGTAATAAATAAGTGCGATGATATCCTTCCTGTGTGTCCTCTTTTAATACATGAAACACATACATATTGCACGTATATTGAACGATGAATGCCAATTGTTTACATTATTGGGATTCTTTCACCATTCAGTATTCTGTTTTTTATTAAGTTTCATTTAATGCGTTGATAAACATTCAAACTTTCCTTAGGTCTCACCCCTACAACGAGAAAAAACCATCTCATAAATAAACTTATAAATAATACAATAAAACGAGATTATTATCTCGTTGCACTCCTGTAGCGTTCTAGTACCTACCACCTAATACCTACCTACCTACAGTTTTAAATCGGTTTCAAGTCCTAATTCGCAAGAAAAGAAAGGAATGGGTGAATTCCAGTCACAAACTAGTCCATGCCCACTGGCGGCGCATTAATGGGGTGTTCTTCCCAGTTATCCTATTTAATTTAATGCCTCGCAAATTCTACACTAGCACAGAAGCTGTTCGTTAATTATTAAAATTGATAATATATCAGTATTGGCAGCAGTCATTACCCCAAACGTGATTGGCGGACATTCAATCTGTCTCTCCCGACGCCAACCCAACCCCACATTCCCCCTTCGATCCGCTCTCAACATTTTATATTATTAGGGTAAAAGCGATAATCACCTCCACATGAAATTGGATATTTATCCCATTTGTCATTGACCTCAATAAATTGTATGGCCATTCATTTATTAGAGTTATAGTGCAAACTAATATTTAATAGTTAGGTACTCAATTTTAGATAAAAAACTAAATGGTGTAAAAATAAACCAAGAACACTTCGTACCTAGCACACAATGGAAACATTTCCATACACGATCATCTAATAATAAGGTTTTATGTTTCGTTATATCCATTTAGACCGAGTTTTTGGCACCAAAAACCGCCTTATTTCAATGGGCGAAGTATTTAAGTCGATATTGACAGGTATTTTGGGGCGAAAATCGCCTTCTCGCATGATGGCAATCCAACACATATAATCAGAAGGTTCACCTGTACATACATCAAAATTACAATAACAAAATCCACTAGGTATGTACTATCACAGGTAGCCTCTCGAATATGCAGTCAACTGCTTTTTGAAATGTACCTTCAGCACGAACACAAAATGTTTAAAAAATATATCAAAAATGTGTATTGTATCAATTATGCAAATATTCTATTCAGTCAGTCACCGTTAAAAGTGATAAAACACCATCACTGCGACGTGTTTTCATGCATAAAGAATACGCGCCATCTCTCTAAACGCATTTTCAATTCGGTTCAAGCTCATAGTATCGTCGGATGCCCTCGGTGGCGGTGATTTATAGTGGCGGCGGTGCCGGGTATTACGATGTCACAACCAATAACAGCGGCATAGCACACACGAGCTGTGTTCGAGCAGAAACGTTTGGATACTGTTCTTTACGTTAAAGGTAGAGGCAGAACGGTCTGGAGCAATTCTCTAGCCCGAACGCGAAAATAAAAAACCGGTCAAGCGTGAACGCGTTCACGTGCCGAGGGTCCCGTCACAATATCATACAAAATTAGCGCTTCAGATCTCGCTTTTATTCAAGAAGTAAAATTTTGAGAAAAAGTAATTAGTCAGTGGGCAACTCCAAAATATTTTTATTTACTTCATGTAATATTAATTTATTAATATTTTTTTATTTCAGAATCATCAAACAACACGTGTCTAAGCCAGGCTCTAAGACTTTTTTCCCTTTTTGTTACACAAACAACAAACAACCTACTTAATTTATTATCATAAGGCAAAGGTTCATAAAAAACGATTTCTTATGAAATTAATTAAAAACTCATTTATTTTTTATTATCGAATGCAACTCAAAATTACGTAGTTGTAGACGATTTTATGGCTTACGATTAAATGGCCGTTGACAGACATGTTTCTATTCCGCGCGTGGCGGAGCGATAAACATCACTGAATTCGTTTTTGTGTATGTAAGCTGAAACTACATTTATTGTTATTTATTGTTCTTTTTATTTCAGTAATGTACGAAGCGGCCAACTCGAACATAACTACGGATAAAGCCATTACTCCGCTGCACTACACATCGACCACTACCGGCATTTGCGCAGCTAGCGCCTCTTCGCACTCCAATCACAAAGTGTGTCTATGCCTCGCTCTTTTTACAAACTAAAATATCGCCTTTAATATTGATGACTTCAAGGGGCTGCGAACTTCTAGCTCTATACTTTCATTCATATTATCCAGTGAAATCACTCTTTAGACTTTATCGAATAGAGGCGGTTGTTGATATGTTTCTTTCAAATAATGTTACATACAAATAATACAAAAAACACGAAGACCTATTGCAAGGGAGATATTAAAACCAAAATAAGGTGAGACCTACCCGGAGTTTAATGTTTATTAGTCGCCTCTGGAAACATGTGCAGGAATACATTCAAATAAGTCGTCAAAACATCAAAGAATGAATAGATATTGCAACAAAAAACTCCACCATTACTCAGCTGGATGTGTCTTTCCACTACTAATAGATCTGTTATATTTCACCACACGATCACCTTATTCTCAAGCATTTAACGTGACAAGGAATCAGTGCACTCAATGTGTATCCTGCAGAAACAAATTGCCAAAATGTTCATCCACTTCAGTCGCTTATACGGTTGCAGTTTACCCTAAACCACGCAGTACGGGTAGCGTTAAGCAGCTCCCATCAATCCTTCCATGCCAAATTCCGCAGCAGGCCCTCCTGGCACTTCAATTTGACGGAGGCTCGCGTCGAGAGCACCGCACCATCCATCGCATCGGTGCCGCGGCGCAGCCTCCGCCCGCCCGACTCGGCAGATGCAGCTGGTTATTAATTTTGTGGCAGCCTATATGAGCAGCTTCGATAAATCACTCCGACTAGGCAGGAACACGGAACATTGCGACTGCGCGAATCCATAACAGGATTGCATTTCAAAAACTATCCAAGCAGAGCCGGAAATTTCCGAAATATTATGTATCGGGTACTATTAGGTAAAATTAGGATTTTGTAATGTAATAAACTTATAAACAAATCATAAATATTACGTCATATATCGCGCTACCTTCGCGCTCTGCGATTTATTTACAAAAATTACAAAAAATAATTCTTTGTCCAACTTTGTACGCCGACTGGGAATTAAACTAGCAAAATCGTCTTAATATAAACTCGATTATATGTCCGTATGTTTAAATACAATAATAATCCAAATTAAAAAAATCCAGAAATAATTTAAATTCCAATATATTATAATTTAAAAGGTAATTAAAAAAACATACGGACGTAGGTCTATTTTAGAATCAAACATTTCGAAAACCTAGTAAACATTTAGAGCATTTAAACCATAGACCTAGCATAGAAAAATCTTATTAGCTATCAGGCATTCTCTAATAAGGGTGAATCCCTTAGAGATTAAGAGGTAGTATGTGGAATCGATAGGGTAACGACCGTCTTAACATAAAAAAAAAATATCCTAAGGTGAACCTGCAAAATTCCCAGAAATCGCATCAATACTCGTACTCCATAATGGTAAGTACAAAAATGATATTGGTGAATTTTAAATGTTTTCATCTAACTGGACATGGATGGCTAATACCACGCCTCCTGTGACCATGGAAACTAGGTGTCATCAAAGGACCTATTTATTTAAGGCGATTCGTACCAAAAAAGATAGCAACCCGGGCGCGATTAACCCTACCACTTAGTAAGTGGTAGGGTTAAGACCTTACAGTTTTACATGGAATCCGAACTACTTATTACGAATGCCGGCTCTTACCACATGCACGGGAAGAATTGGAGTGTATTGTATTTATTTTAGGTGCCGGAAACAACACAGCAAATCGAAGGTCACGGATTTTATTTCGGCTATCTATTTTCATATCTTAAGTTATGACAAGTTTTTATTTAACAACACTTAATTATTAAATATATTTGTTCCTGAGGCCGATCGCAATTATTCATTTTTTAATTGGAGTTGCAACCGAAGATACGATTTTGCCGTTCCCACTAACAACCAAAGAAAAACGAACAGTGCTCAAGGGCCCATTACTTTGGGACCTAAATGAGAACCTAAATTTTAAATTGTCTGCTGCGGCGACAGCGTTGTTACACGGCACACATAATTCAAGCCGACAACCTGTTCACATTGAAATTCTGCAAACTTTATTTATTGAACTCTGGGTACAGAAATGCTAATCCAAACAGTCCGATTCATATCGAAATGATTTAAGTGAATAATTAAGTTAAAAACTTTAGGAGCATGGCCAAACGAAGCTTTGAAATTTGCAGACTGTCTAGGTAAACTGTTGACGGAGGCTTCAGGTGACTTACGCTCAAAAGCTTTCTTTATTCGCCGCATTAGCCTAGAGATCCAAAGGGGTAACGCAATATTCCGGGAGGTCACGACATTTTGGTCATGATAAGGTAAAATCTGGGTCCACATGTTAGAGACCAACCCTCCAAAGCTAAATAAGTCAGTCTGCCTGCGCCAAGTGGTTGCGTTATCTAGATTGGCTATATAAAATATAAGTTGGTATGTACCTGCTGATGAATATGCTGATGGTCTTGGAATATTGATACCCAATAATTTTACAACAATAACCAGTCGGTTTATCAATTAAATACTTAAATATGCGTAAAGTTTTATCTGTAACCTAAATCGCCTATAACTACGAAATGCAAACAAGGATTTGTTCAGTTTTGGTATTACAAAGTAAGTATGTACTGATACTTTCATGCTGCATTATTTGCAGCCATTTACCTTTTCATATATTTTTGTTGAAACGACTTTTTCAGCCGCATTACCTAGGTAACGCAACCACTTGGCACAGGCAGACTGACACATTTAGATTTAGAGGGTTGGTCTTTATCCTGTGAACCCAGTTTCAGCCATTCACGCTATCGTTACCATTTTTGTCGCCACCTCCTAGTCTACAATAAGTGTCTTAGGGACCATAGCAGCTTCAGCTGACTTTGAAGAACTTTTTTATTTATGGTTACTGTTGGTTAGGGTTAAGTACCCTCTGGCATGGAAGGCTAGTCCGCGCCGCCCCTAAGCTACAGCCCGATCAATGCAAGCACCAACTCTACCTGATTGACCCCCGTCTCTCCGCCGACAGACTGTCCCACTGTCCCAGGGAGTGGCGGCACGTCCACTTCTCAACTCTATCCATACTTATATTTGTCTTAACGTCATTTATGTCAATAGCCGATGTCAAGTTCAATGGCTCGCTTTGGAGTATAATTCCGTTTTATACAATGACAAGGTGGCTAGTTGCATGAAATGTGTGAGTTTGTCCATGATTAGAGTGATTAGTGATGAGTGTGATCAGTTTATTTGGTAACTGGAAATGGATGGCTAATACCAACTGACCATCAGATATTAGCCTAACACACCACATGGGAACTATGTAGGTGACCATTGCCGCTTCGATCATCGTTCATTCAATGCGATTTTACCAACCCGGGCTGGATTAATCCTACCACCTAGTATGTAAAGAAAGGGAGGTACAGTTTTATGTGTAATCCGAACCACGACCAGCCCCAACAGTTGAAAATGGTCACCCATCCAGAACCCAACCGCTGTCAGAGGTGGTTCGCGCCGCTAGGCTCCGAGGCTGACAATACATAGAGCGCATGATCAATAAAAAAATGGTCACCGGAGCGGCAATGAAAAATTGTCCGTATTTTCCATCCAGTTCAATGTAGCCGTGCTCATAAAGGGAAGGTCCTGGCATGGCACCTAATTCCTTCGGGAATGTGGTGTATTGGGCTAATACCATAACGGTAGTTGTGTGGTATTAGCCAACCATGTCAGGTCGCATAAAAAAAACCTATCACGTAATTAACTTTCGCGGTGAACAGGCAAGTGAGTGATTAAATCTGACGTTTAGTTGCATTTCGTACTGTGCAAACTCATCAATTTCGTACACTTAGGGGACCAGCTCGTCGTTTGACAGTTACTAGTAGCACGGTACGAGATGCAACTAAGCGTCAGATTTAATCACTTACATGCTTTTTCTCCCGGTGAGTTCATTTACCACGGTAACCAGGTCGTAATTGGTACACTTATTAAATTCAATTACGTTTGGAAGGGGTCTAAGGGGTCTGGGAGACCGTGGGCTGGAGGTATTATATAAATGTTAACAACATTTAACTAACCCAATTTCGGACTTGAGCGGTCCCGTACGCCGTACAATCAAGTCGCGGATTTGCGAAAGTATGATCGCGGGATTGGGGTTCTCAGATTACTATTACATACAGATTACAGATAACTGTTTGGCGTGCTGGAAACATATTTTAAAAACATTGGGATATGCAGATATCGATACAGATTACTGACATCACTACGCTGTTGGCTCGATGTTTGATTGCTATGAGGAATGTTTGGATATGTTCGGCGACCCGACAGACGGGGTGAGACTGCGACGCATAGGTGTGTCCAACAGTTAGGTAGTATGGGGCATAGAATAAATATATATTGGTAGGATGATTCGTTAATCTCCTGCGACGTTCGGCGACTGACACGTGCCGCTCTTGTTGGCTTAGCCGCAGCGGCTGCGCGTGCGCACACGTTTTGTCTCAGGCGCCGCTACGCGGGCACCGAACGTACAGGGTGTCCATTTTTGGAATTCCGCAACTGATTCCTCAGTTTCGGTCTTCGCGACGGAAAGATTCCTAAGCACACAATTTAAAAGAATAGGCCTACTTACTGATGTTAACTGTCCGATTGTAATAGTAGTTTAAGCAAACAATGTAACATCTTGTTCGAGCGCACTTTTTTCACACCTAATGCATGTAGCAAATGAGATTGAGAAACGGCTCTTTCTCAAAAGCCTAATGTCAACCACGAGGGGGTGCTCTGATTCTCTGCGGCGGGTGCTTCGGATATACTCGTTGTCCTTTTGCCTCAATGTTAATCTGATTTTTACTTTTCAATTACTTTTCCCTTACTTTTCAAAATGTTCAATCTTATTGAATGTTCTCTAGGCTAATATAATGCCCCATACCTCAAGGCTATATCTGAACTATAGTATGTTAAATATACACGTTACCAATGTATTAGTTCCTCTTGTAAATTGATTACTTACTTAAAAAAAAAATTACTCAGTAGATCATTAATATAGATCAAAAACAGTAGTTGACCCAGGATAGATCCTTGGGACACACCACGTCTTATATCATGCAGGTCTGATTGAATCTGTATTTTTTCTCCGTTCTTATTTTAGCTACTTATTTCTTATACTGTTAACGAATAGTTAGGTATGAAGTGATTAGTTTGATTAGTAATACTCGTACTGCATAAAACTCACTTGTTTTTAGAAGTTGTGGCAATAGCCGTTACATAGAAAAACTTAATATCCATATTTTATTAGTAATCATTCAACACATTTTGGAAGAATATGATTACTCTGCACTTCTTATTATTATGTGAAAAACGCTTGCAACTCCGCCTTCGTGTAGGTCTGTTATTTTGAATGGCACTTGCATCTTCTTTGTATGGACAAAAACAACATATTCATTCGTTAATTCCAGGAATATTGACGGTTCATTCGCATGATCATAACGTCCTGACAAAGAGAACCCTTGAAAAGAAATGCCATCTCGCATGCCTCCAGAACTGGGGGTCCATTCAGAGTAAAAGTGAGTTCGAATTCGCCACTAAATATCAACTCACTTTTTTAAATAGTTAATGTTTCCACACTTCTAGAACATCATTACAGTTAGGTAAAAATCTGGTTTGTCCCGTAAATCCGTTGAAAGTATAAATAACGGTTCCGTTATTTAAATAATAATATATTTCCCAGCTATTTTTAGGTTAACTCACTCCCGAACTCGAACTCACGCTTGCTCTGAATGGACCCCCAGGTCGGATCAACTTTATGAGTGTATACTTACGTAGTATCGGATCGGGCTGATTGCCTCGCATTAGATTGAAGCGCACGCTAATAGGAATGAGTGCAACTCGTCGGTTGCGCGTGCACTAATTGGCGCGCACAGTTACTTCGCACCGCCCCCGCCTAGCTAGCCTCTCGTCACTCTCATAACACCTTATTCAAAAGTTTCTTAGCTTCGTGCTCTCATTTTCGGAGGAGGTGCGCTCCTTTGACCCAAAAGATGACCCTAGCCTATGTGGTAATTGACCAAAAACGAGCTTGACATTTATTTATTAATTACATCTTAATATATAATGTATTAGTGGCTAATACAATTGGCAAAATCATAACTGAAAAATCGGACGATCAGCGCGCCAAGTCTTTCTTCGTACAGCGTGTTGGGCTCGAAATTCAAAGAGGCAATGCAGCCAGCGTATTAGGGACTGTGGCGGAATCAGCCGGTCTGGGGGAATTATTTCATTTAATTTAACTTCCTTACTTTATTTAATTTAATTATTATTTTAGTTTTAAGTCAGTTTATTATTATGAAATAATTCTTAAATGTGTACTAAAATTTAAATAAATAAAAATTATTAGTACAGCATTTAAGTGGTTTCTGAAAGCAACGGGATATGTCTTGTGATTGCGCTGTTAGCTTTTGTGTCCATTCTTAGATCCTAGACAAGGCTGGTGCCCGTTTTCCAGGAAGTCTATTTGCTTTAGTAACAGTGGTTGATATGTATATTAAATATTATAATTATATATTTATATTTGAAAAGCTATGGTAAAAAAAGGATTCAATGCGTTTTCATATTATGTAGCTAAGTAACTGCATTGAATTTAAAAAAATGAAGGAGATAGTTGTACTTATAAATTATTATTATATTTTGTTCATCCTTTTGCCTGAAGAGAATTTGGAGAAAAATATGTTTTCAAAAGACAGTATTTATTAATACAGTATAGTAATACAGTATGTATTAATAGTTAGACCACACATCTACACCATTGGTGTGACTAGTTGCTCACAAGCCTCTACTAATCCCATACCAAATCGAGCAGCAAATGAGCAAACAATACCTTGAATAAAATCAATTAAAATCAGACTGTTGAATGACCGTATCCGATAAGCTGTAGTTTTATATTTTTTGTTTTCAAAATAAGCACTTATTTGCTAACATGATTATCGGAAAAACTTGATATGGAACTATTTTATTATTTAAATTAATAAAAGTTGGTCCTTGCCATTAAAATTCATATATACGTTCCGTGTTTTTTAATCCATATAAAACTGTAGGTCCCATGTACTAGGTGGTAAGGCTAAGCCAGTCCGGTACCTTCGAATTGAACGAAATTATTGTCGAAGCTGTAATGGAAACAATCCGTTTTTCCATCCAGTGCAATGTGGAGAAGTCCTGGTATAGTACCTAATTCCCCCCTACTTCCTTCAGGAGTGCAATGTATTGGGCTAATACTATGATTGTGGGTGTGGTATTAGCCACCAATACCAGTTTCACAAAAAAACCTTTATGCCTCTCACTTCAAGGAATCTCTGTTTTATTACATTTCAAGATGTATAACTATTGCTATATTACTTGAAATGAATTAAAACTTGGTGTATAAGAAGATGTCGTAAAAGAAGTTTACTAATGTAAATGTAGTTAGATAGAGCATTGAGTAGATTGTAGAGATCTAGAGATGCCCTCCGCTGCCGCCGCCGCTCCGCCTCCGCGCAGCCACCGCACCGCCTTGACCACCGCGCCACCGTGCCGTGCGGCTGTTATTAGCACCGGACTTCATTTCATAACTGTTACACTTGTGTGTATGGCTCAGTTGTTATTTCCATATCAAGTTACTACTTATTTGTAAAAGTGCTTAACCGGACCGATTTTTCACCGCCAACGAATCACCATTCTCCGTGTTTACCTTTTCATTGTACTGTCATTAATTTATTAAAATAAACGTGTGTAGAATCACAAAAGCGCGAATAACTACTGCACGTATGGAGCAGTCCATTCAGAAAAATAGCTGAGCAACGAGAAGTCAAGTGCGAGGAATTGTGGCAGGAGGGTCACGAGTTGGGAAGGAGGTCACGTGGCCGCCGCTACCGCCTTCGTGCTGCACCGCTCCACCGCCGCTGCCGCACCCGTACCGCACCACTCCGCCGCCGCTACCGCGCACATACCGCAACACTTCAACGCCGTTACTGCATCCTCCGCTCCGCTTGCTGTGGGTGTGAATTCCGAATTCAGTTTCCAAGGTGACTTTATAATTTTATTGAATCACTTTAAAGGTAATTCTTTTTAAACAAAACCTTTTTATTTTTTCCAGGCGGTAAGATAAATTAAATTGAAAATCGTCGGAATACCTCTTACAGTCCTACGTAAATTTGAGAAACAAACCAAAAACACACATGAATGTGACTCTCAATTTTGAAAATTGTAGTTTCCTCCAATTTTTTCCTTCCATTACGTAATATATACAACTTTATTTATGAAAAACCGGTATGGGACGTTAAATCCACCTCACCTCGCGGAACCAACCACACGCTCAGCTGAGCTATTGAGTTTGTTTAAATGACGTTTGAAGATTACCATTCAAAGCAAAACCAAAACAAAATTCTGTTAGTAGTGCATAAATGATAGCAGAGAAAGATTGCAAACGTCATACAGGTGTTGAATAGGGATAATAAAAATAAACAGATGTCGTTGCAATTCACATTTGAGAATACAATGAATACAAACCAATTAATATTGCTGATAATTTTTATTTACAATGACATTACTTAATTTATAGTTTTAAAGTGGCCCAACCCGGCGGGCCTAACTCATTCGCGGGCACGGTACAAAACCGTGCTGTTGCGCTCTGGGACCTTCTCTGTTTCAAAGAATAAGACAGGCTCCGTGATGAGGAAGATGCAACATGTCCACAAAAAAGACAATGTGCATAGTGTATGATTTGGTAAGATTTACGAAAATTTTAATTTCAAAACGACTTATAGCTAAAAGTAAACCACGACCGCTGTAGTCCAAAATCTAACAGAAACCAAATAGATTATAAATCTTGATAAAATAAGCTATGTCTGATGACTAATCTTTTTAAGATGTTCTTATTTTATCATAGCGTAATCCACCTCCAAAGTTATTGTATAAAACGCACGAAAAATTCGAACTTTCGGACCTTCTAACTTAGAAACCAAACACAATTTTACAATGCCAATGGTCATCAGACATCTAGTTCGATCAAATAAAGGTATTTTGAACAAAATGTTGTATCTCTGACAAGAAATATGGGCGTGATCTTCTTTCCCCTTTTGTATGGGGAGATGAGCGGGATGGGCCACCTTAATGTAACATTTTCACCATGACTGCCTCGGAAAAATTTTTGAATTAAGCTTAGTATGCATAATTAAGCTCGGATAACGGTATAACAAATTCTGGCAGTGACGGGAGATAGCGCTGGTCAGAAATGTCGTAGTAACATCGAAAATGGAAGTATTTAGCGAGTTTTGTAAGTTGTATGACATTAGCAGTCTGTCCCTACCATGCCATTACGGATAGCGATATGTTTGACCTAAAGTGCATCCGGACGCGGTCGCGCTGGCGGGAGAGGCGGGGCGCCCCGACCGTTCGCCGTACTCTCGCCGTGTTATTATATCTACACGGTGTATAATCTTGTACGTCGACACGATGACCCGCTGCTCCGATCTCAGATTAACATTCAGTTCAATGGCGAAGGCTCTCTCTGAGCTTTCTATGACCATGACCGATAGCGTCCGTCCCGATGAGACGAATTAGAGTGTGAGATTGTTCTGAAATCGGTACAAAATGATAACCATCATGGGGGTCGGTGGGGATAAGAACTTGTTTTCTACTTTACACTCATATTGAACCACAATGTTGCTGATATTATTCCTATGACTTCCGAATTTCTTCATCCATTGCTATTGTCTTTGCATCATCCATAGGTTCAGCATTGGACACTGCACTCGAATTTATCATGTTTTATCATTGACCAGATAATCACAGCGAAGAAGAACTTGTGAAAAGAATTGACTTAACATTTTTCATCACAAAAGTGTTTGCTATTGTTTATGGGCAAACGAGTTATTCCTTGACTCCTATTTTGTGTCTATAAACTGATGTTGATAATAGAAGAAAAACACATTACCAAAATTACCAAATTTATAGGCATTTACAAAAACCAACAATTCATGTCGAATGCTTCTTGCATATATTTTACAGTTTGTTTTGCAAGGACTCCGCTTACTAACATATTGCCAATTTGAGCATGCCAATCCCCTCAAACAGCACCCGTTCACGAGCATTACGCCCGGTTTAGCTATCGAGTATGGATAGCATCATACATAGATGATAGCATCACGAAGAGCAGGATCGTGTTATTTCTGAAATACAAAAAGCATTTGTTTCACTATTAAATTATGTTTATCACAATTCGATATCAGGTTAAGAAGCCTGGTTTTACCCTAGTGCTGATTTATTTTAATCGACACTTAAATGGCCTCTATTACTAAAATGCTGATTATCTTGTACTGGTATTGGTTGCAAGCTGCTAAGAAGATCTCTTTATATGTGGCGATTAAGCTAATCAGCAGTAGGTGAAAAAGGACCTAGTAATAAATCTGAGGTCATCGATTTTGCAGGCTTACACCCTTAAACCATTTAAGGGATACAGGAAATCGCAAATCAAATTAGATTTTTACCGATCTCACAAAAGTAGGAGTTTCTATGTATCAGCTGTATGTATTTTTTTATATTTTTGTATTAGTGCGAGTCCGACTCGCACTTGGCCGGTTTTTTTATATTTTAGGCCCCATGCTCATCGGCGCGACAGGATACATCATCGGTAGGTTATTTTTAGTTATTTATTTCTGTGCAATAGATTCATTTTTAGGGTTCCGTACCCAAAGGGTGTATACGGAACCCTATTAATAAGCCTCCGCTGTCCGTCCGTCCGCCCGTCCGTCTGTCACAGGGCTGTATCTCATGAACCGTAATAGGTAGGCAGCTGAAATTTTCACAAAGTGTGTATTTATTTTGCTGCTATAACAACAAATAAGTAAAATTAAAATATAATAAATATTAAAGGGCAAAATACAAAAAAAAATGATTTTTTAGTGTTAAAAAATTTACGATGGTACGGAACCCTTCGTGTGCGAGTCCGACTCGCACTTGGCCGGTTTTTTAGTCGGGTTATTTTTAGTTTTATTTGTAGCATTATATTTTTATATTAACGAATTTAATGTTACATGCACTATTCATAAATTAAATTAAGTCACTAATTTAATTGTTCATGAGTTTAAAATATGTATCTGTGATGTGTAACCCGTAATATTGTCTCAAGGCGTCTGTGCATTAAATCGTCATAAATTGACTTCTCGGGATCTTCTGCAAGAGGACCAATATGCATTTGCCGTCTATTATATTACAATACTTCAAGTAATGGAAACCTCACGGGCAGTAGTAGCGAGCGGCAGGCGGGGGCAGGCGGAGCCCTAAGTCGTGAGAATTCCTCCAACTTGAGTAATTCCTGGTTTTTTGGTGAGCTCGCTCGCATCCATTATTTGCTCGCGCACCTCCGGCCGCGGCGGGGCGGGGCGGGGCGGGGCGGCGCGTGGAGCGAGCGTCGTGGCTCGCACGCTTTACATAACGGTAGCGAAACATAGGAAATGTTTGCTCATCGATATTACCGAGAACAAATGAGTTGAATTGTTGGCTTTACGAAAAACCCTCCCGCGTGTACAAGTATGCTAATGTATGTAATTTAATGACGTTTAGACTCGGTGCGTGCACAAACTGAGGCTTCCTGTGATATTCTGGAGTGCAGCGACATGAGAAGCCGCTCACGTATGTTCGTGATGCGTACGACTAATGACTCCACCCGACACCAACATCTATGTGAGTATGTATACATACTCTGTCAATGATTTGCCAATAGGTACCATCATATTATGGCCAATAAAAAATGTTCATACTTTTTATTTTATGTTATAAACATTTCTAGCCTTTTATTTGATGTGAAGTCGTCTAATAAAATTATAATCGTCCATAAACCACTAACGTTTTTTTGGTGATTTGTTATTTTTATTTAGTGATAATTAACTAAATACAATTTATCATTATTGATTAGGGAAGATTAACCTTTGGGTGACTCTGAAGAGAATACAATTGCCATAAGCCACTAAAGATTTTTTTTTCATTCAGGTGATAATTAACTAGGTACAAATTTATGATAATAGATAAGGAAAAAGAACCTGGTATATTACATACAATTCATTGATTCTATTAAGATTATATCTGCTTAATTAAGATGGGCCCGCAAGCATTAGAAAAGGACGCTTTGCATACAAATGTAGTTTACTAATTATACTGCCTGGGTCAAACAAAAGATAAAAGAAAATTTTTAGGAATACAATATTTTTGCTGTCATTCGAGTGGTTCAATTTTTCTAAATAAAAAACTGAGCAGATGGTTGAGTGCCTGGAATAAGATTCTT
Organism: Incurvaria masculella; assembly: GCA_946894095.1. Taxonomy (NCBI): domain Eukaryota; kingdom Metazoa; phylum Arthropoda; class Insecta; order Lepidoptera; family Incurvariidae; genus Incurvaria; species Incurvaria masculella. Next base: position 13,119,028 of record OX335647.2, read on the forward strand.
ACGGACCATTTTTAACTTCACAGGACGTTAGTCACCTCTTACAAGCGTGAAATATCCTCAAATTAAATCGTTATGAGCACAGCAAACACAAATATTTCTGCAAATCATGGCAAACAACAAATTTTACCTTTCAACGCAAAAACGGAAGCCGTTAGTCACTAGATCTCCATATAAGAATAAGACAATGCGTACAGCCGACACACGGTACAACCTATCGCAAACAATCGGGCCATCCTCGTTTGCACACCTACGAAAACAAATAAGGCATAATTATCGCTAGAAACACCTCGCAGTTAAGTCCACAAATATTTGACATTCGTTTGTAAATTTTAACAAACGGTATTGTTCATTGACTCAGGATGCCACTTCTTGTTAGAGTCCTTTTTAGGCGCTCGCTAATAACCCGTGCCAACGTGAAAAGAGTCTGTAATATAATCAAGTCAACCAGCGTTGTTAGCAATTTATGATTTTGAAAACGCGTTTCGTACGAAATTGTTAGGCTTATTTAAGTCGAGTTTTAATGTCTGAGTCGGGTTACAGAGATTCGCGAAAACAAATCAATCAAATTATTTACGAATTAAGTAACCACGATAACCAATAATAACAGATGGTCTTTTTTATTGTTAATGATTTATATCCGTTTTCCGAGTCATATTTTCGAGCATTTTAAGGTATGATTACATAAAAAAATCAGTAAATTCCTGTTTTTTTAATATTCATAAATCAGTTAAATAAAACATTATCAAAACTCAACCTTTATTTGTGAGGTCCAAAAGAGAGACATGACTTTTTTGTTATTTGTTTCGTTAGTAATATGCATGCAATTTTAAAATGTTATTCAAATATCTAAAGAAAGGAAGGCGCCCCAAGCGGACATACGGATAAGCATATGGTTTTTAGGGTTCCGTACCCAAAGGGTGAAAACGGAACCCTATTACTAAGCCTCCGCTGTCCGTCCGTCCGTCCGTCTGCACAGGGCTGTATCTCATGAACCGTAATAGGTAGGCAGCTGAAATTTTCACAGAGTTTGTATTTATTTTGCCGCTATAACAACAAATATGTAAAATAAAAAAATAATAAAAACTACAAGGCGGTTCCATACAAAAAACGTGATTTTTTGTGTTCAATCTTGTACGATGATACGGAACCCTTCGTGTGCGAGTCGGACTCGCAGTTGGCCGGTTTTTTATAAACCACCGATTCTCTCAATGTCAAGAGCCGAGTTCACGAAAGGATAAAAAATCAAAATCAACGTCAACGTATGATCAACCACATCACTTTGAATAGACATTATGGAAGGAACTCCATCCGTTTCACTAAAAGTGACGTGTTTTAACATTGATTAACTCAGCCTTATCTTTGTGCAATCGGGCAATGGATGTGAAAGTATATGTTTTTAACTAACGGCTGTGTACCCCGCACCAAGAGGATGTACCCACAGTACCCACAGAGAAATGTAATATTTTATCTTTATGTATATACCTCTCTCAACTTGCTTAGGCAGCGTTCATAAACCACGTGACGGATTTAGGGGAGGGAGGGGTTCGGCTCTCAGTCACGTCTGGTCACGACGGGGAGTGGGGGATCGTGCCGCGCTCCGCCCGCCTCCGCGTTAATTTCTATGAAATTTGTAAATAAAACAAATTATAATATTTAATGTTAAAGGCTGAGCCTTTTTAACACTGTATATCCGTAAACATTAAATATGATGTCGAACAACAGTGAAAATCTAAATAAACAAAACAAATTATATTAAAATTTTATACTTTTTTCGGCTCTTAATGTGGTGGTTTTGGTTATGTAAACCTGTATAAATGTTATGTAATGACCTCGATATTGTCCTATTAATAATCTTCCCCCTAAGATCAGAAATAACGGTCTTTTTGGCACGTACCTTGGGTAGGTGGAGGGAGGGCCAAATCCAAAAATGGTCTAAAATCCGTCACGTGGTTTACGAACGCTCTCTTATCTCTCTCTTGTTGCTCTCCACTTCTGGATGTAGGTCTGCCCAATACGATAATTACGGTGTGGTAAAATTAATTTTTCACTGTGTTTTGTTAAAGGATATTGGTCGCTGTAACAATCTGTACTAATGCCTGATGTAATGAAAACCTTTTTGCGTTTAATAACCATACCGCAATATGTACATATGTACATCGTTTTGGAGATATTTTTACGACAGCACACGTACCAAAACAATACGCAATGCACACACCTAATGTTAGACTAAAATTACAACAAAATCATAAAAGTACAGTTAGTACATTAGTTAACTGCCTCACCGAGGAGGCGATCGCTCTATACAGGTGGACGAAAGTATGCACACGACAACCACTTAATATTATTATAAATATTTAGATTTTTTTTAATAGAAACATCTGTTACATCTAAATCATCACTTCGATGTTTTAAAAAATGAAATGTTTGTTCTCAATAGAGTATCAAAGTGTGATAATTGAAAATTGCCATCAGTGCCATTAGGCCGTAAGTGAAACCAAATTTAATTATATTTAAAAATAACCACAATGAAGATCGATGATAAAAAAGTAAATATTTAGATTGATGGCCTAGCTATAATTTAAAGATAAAACTGAAAATCTCTGGGGCTTTGTATTTTAAAATTAGACAAATGTTCATAAATTAGCATTAAGCAAGTTTAAATAATATACATTCATTCGTAATTTTCAAATATAGCTAGACCATAAATGCATCTTTTTTTTCTTTTTAGGGTTCCGTACCTAAAGGGTGAAAACGGAACCCTATTACTAAGCCTCCGCTGTCCGTCCGTCCGTCCGTCCGTCCGTCCGTCCGTCCGTCCGTCCGTCCGTCCGTCTGTCACAGGACTGTATCTCATGAACCGTAATAGGTAGGCAGCTGAAATTTTTACAAAGTGTGCATTAGTTTTGCCGCTATAACAACAAATAGGTAAAATAAAATAATAATAATAATTAAAGGAGGGTCCCATACAAAAAACGTGATTTTTTGTGTTAGATCTTGTACGATGGTACGGAACCCTTCGTGTGCGAGTCCGACTCGCACTTGGCCGGTTTTTTTATTCCTTATTTTGAAATGTAATACATATGATTTCAATAACGCCCTTTTGGAATTGATTCAATCAGGTGCTAACACACCCTTCAACCTTGTTTTTGAAACCTTTTTAAATATAGTTTTAATGTTAAAGGTTTATTAAGTTTCGCGCCACTGGGCTACAGTGGATATCATCATAACATTTTAACAAAAAAAAATTTTAATAAAAAAAAAAGACATGAGATTATTTATCAAAGCACTAAGATAGCTTTTTTCTTACTTTTAATTTAATATCTTTTGTAAAATATATGCTGCTTTAAATTAAATTATTATTAAAAAAATCACATGATTTCTTCTTTCCGAACGTTGTTTTGTATCAGAAAAGAAAACAATTTACAAGTTATGCATAATTTATTTACTCCGTCATTAACGTATCTAGAGTTCATCGGTCCCCTCACTAATTGTGGCGAGCCGGAAGTGGAACTTCCAAACCCTGACTTTCGGCGCCGCTGCCGCCTAATTACCGCTCTAGCCTCACCTCGCTTGACTCCTCGGGCAGCTCTGGAGCGACGGACGGACGCGAGGCGAGGCAGGTTCACACTAGCGATGGGTCTTTCCGAGAACCCGCCTCCTCTGCTTTAATGACTGCTTTTACCACTCCTTACCAAAACCTACTCCTCAAAATTAATCCCTTATAGTTACTCCGGAATGGTGTTAAGCCCGGAATGTTTACTAGGCATCTCCGGAATGTCAAACGCTAGGGTCATTACGGGTCCATAGAGGAATGCATTCTTGTGGAATGTTTCATTTCAATTCTGCTCCGGAATGATTATAAGTCTACTCTCGCAAGAACTGGCGTACTGAGTTCAGAGCATCGATCGGTAGTGTCAGTGCAGTAATGGTCTGGCGCCACATGCTTTTAAATTTCGCTCGGGAATATGTCGATGTTTATCATTAAATCATGCCATATCTGTTCAAACGATTTTGATTAAATTTGGTAGATGGATACATAGTCCTGGACCAGCCTGGTTACTTTTTATCCAGGAAATAATTCAGACCGAAATCAATCCAACACGACATTTACCCGAGCGGAGCCGGGTACCGCAGCTAGAAATGTAATATATAAAATGTTGGCATGACTCGAATTTAGTTTTTTGGAGGTGAGTGATTCAGCGGCTGATCATTCTGGAGTATATTGACTGACCGGATTATGAAGTACGCCTTTCCGGAGTGGGCTTATAGCCATTCCGGATTGGGTAACTCTGGAGTGGCCATATAGTCCTTCCGGAGAAGAGGGTAGGTAGTTTTTCGGAGGTACCGTAGAACCCTTCATTCCGGACGTCATTCCAGACTTGTGGAGTAGGAATGTGAATGAATTCCTCTTTAGAGCCGGAATGACCCATTTATTTATTTATTTATTCATTTATTTATTAAGGTAAACCAACAGCGTATATACAAAAAAAATTTGAAAAAGCTTATGTCTATGAGTAACGCCAATAACAGGTTCACACGAAGTATCCATGAGCGTGTTTGAGATAATATCTTAATAAGTAAATATCACATATAAAAGGGTGCATGTATATGTATGATATATATCGCACTCACCTATCATCATCATTTCCATTCACCGCCTCGCGACCGCCTCGTGGCCCTCTTTCACCGCGCCCCGGGCGCCCGGCACGAGGTGGGCGCAGGACACGTTTCGGAAGGTCGTCGGACGGCCTTCTTTGGGCCGTGTGTGATGATCCACATACATAATAACTGTGCCGGACGCAAATATCTGTTTACAACCGCTAGCTCAATTCACTGTTATAATTGGCCCACGGCGAGTTATTAATGCAAGTGACCGGAAGATGTGTCAAGACGTCAAGCATGATCTTAAGTTGACAACTCGAGCAAAAAATCTCGGTTCAAAGTTTTCAATGGTATTTCAAGACTGTTTATTCATCTCAAGTATTTAAAAATCTATTTATGTAGATACTATTAACCTTCCGGTCCTACTAAGCTTAATTTTCATGTTCAATTTCAATTTGAAATAAATAAATATTCTTTTTTAAGCGATTCATTGAACTCCATCACGCAGCACTTGATTGTTCAATCATTTAATTACAAAGAAATGATACTGAATATTGAAGACCAACTATTATTGTAGAAGTTTTTCCACATTCCCTATGAGCCTCGTCGATCCCTGCAGACGCTATGGTCAATATTAATTGCCGCTTTTGCTATATTTAATTCGATTCCATGCATTTTTTCTGATGTTATGTTTCTAAAATATATGCAATGGTCCCAAAAATCTATGTCTCATAATAAACTTGTATATTTAAAATCTCCCAAAAGATACACATCAATTGCACGGAATGAGCTCAGATTTAACAGAAACGGATTTTTATTTACTACACGTCTGTCTCTAAATTAATCATACAAGGCATCATTTTACAGTTAGAATATTATTCTGTTTATGACTCCAAATCCGACCGTCGTAAAAAGTTGTTGAAGAACTGGCGCCCATGCGCCGAGGCGAGCCGCAAAAAATGTACCGGCGGAGGCGCCAGCGCAGGCCGGCCAAATTATCCATCGTATAGACAGAGCGTAGATGTATCTATTTAACAAATTATTCCACAAAAAGTTACATACCCAGAATAAGATAATTTGGCATTGCGCTCTGGGCACCTTCGCTGGTTCAAAGAAACGACGGACTCCGTGATGAGGAGGATGCCACATGTCCACCCCAACTAGCTTGAACGATTGAAGATGATTACATTTTTATCGAAAACCATTGCATACACCAGCATACACCAAATGTATTTTAAATCTTCGTAGAACAAGATAAGCTAGACGACTAATTTATTTTCGTCCGTTCCACCACGTCCAGCTACAAAAATCTCAAGGTAACTTTTCGGTTATACCATAGAAATATGCCATTTAACCGAACGTTACTTATCGGATTTCAGACAACTGGCGGTGGTGAAACAGCGCGCAAAGCATTCTAACTTCCGGACCTTACAACCCAGAATCAAAATATATTTTTACGATGCAAATAGTCATCAAGAATCTAGTTAGATGTTGTTTAAAATAAAATGTTGGCAAAAAATTGCACATGATCGTTTTTCCACGTTTGTGTGGGAAGATGGATGGAAATGCCCTCCTTAAGTATTGTCGTATACAAATGTTTACCCGCCATGTTTGAATTAGGAACGTGCGGTAGTAAGATGCCATTGAATATTTTAACTTTAAAAAACTCATAATAATAGATTGATTTAAGATTGATAGAATCATTCCATTGGAAATATTTTTTACCATCAATTAATTTATTGATTACTTTCGGTTATCTTATGTTCAATGCTTCTTGCAGTTTCAATTATAAATAATATACATAAATCATTATTTTTTTGAACGGTACGTGGAACTCAGATTTCTGAATATCCGGCGTCAGTGACAAATCTACTCAAAAACGCCAAAACCCAGCGTTCATCCAAGAAAACATCGACGCTCTGTGCTGATTTTCCACGTAATATACCGTGACATTTCATGAACATTCAGAACATCCCGAATTCAAAGTATTTTTGCGAAATCTATTAAATCCCTCATTTACTTACGGACCTCGAACATAACGCGGCCCGTGTGCGATAGTGTCTATAGCACTATAACTTATTCTGTGCCACAGAGATCTCTGGTAGTCGAGAAGAGTTAAAACAGACTAAAAACATCAAGATAATAAAGTTGTATCTCCGCCATGCCAATTGCAAACTTAATTGTGGGCTCTTCGAAAAAGTTACATATTTAATTAGATGAAAAAGGAATTTCTTATCATCTAAGCATATTTAGCGATTTATTTTTGCGAATTCTGTAAATCAGTTCAAAAAAGACTTGTTAAATATGGAAAAGATATAAAAGACAATGGCCAATCTTCTATGGACAAAAAAATCGGTGCCAACTTTAATGAACAAATTGGTAACAGCACAGTTCCGTTTGGGTTTTATTTAGACACTTTTTTATCAATGTTATGATTTAACCGTATTTAACCTCAGGGAATCATTTTTAGGGTTTCGTACCCCAACGGAACCCGGACGGAACTAAGCCTCCGCAATCCGTCCGTCCGTCCATCGTCACAGGGCTGTATCTCATGAACCGTAATAGGTTGGCAGCTGAAATTTACACAGAGTGTGTATTTATTTTGCCGCTATAATAACAAATAGGTAAAATTAATAAAATATAAAAAATAAAGGGAAGGCCATAAAAAATGTGATATCTTTGTGTACAATTTTTACGATGGTACGGAACACTTCGTGTGCGAGTCCGACTCGCACTTGGCCGGTTTTATAAATTAAACTAGCAAATTGTGCTTGACAGGCCATGATTTCAAAATCCTATCAAATCGTAAATGGCGAAAACTCAAGGGCTAAGCCCTCCCGGGTCAGTACCATCTCCCTGGATGAAAATATGGTTATTGTGGTATTAGTCACCCATGTCCAGTTACATATAAAATGTACGTCCTTGACTCGAGCCCTAATCCTTTTTCCCATTTCCAAAGCGGAATCCTTCAGTCGGAATGAAATTAAAAGTGAAAAATAATAGATGGAGACTTATCTATGAAACAATTAAATGTATATCAATTTCTTATTGTTCGTAACTTTTTATTTACGATACTTAAAAGATATGAAAAAGCAAAATAATGCAACAGTTTAGGTTTAGTTTTATGGCGACCGTTCTCTAGGGCCATTTTTAGATCACAAACACAGTTTAAAAAAGCTGTATGTTGAGAAGCTGTTAAGGAACAAATTAACCGTTGATAGAATATTACTTCTTTTCATGCTATCAAAGTCTTCAATAAAACAAACAAGTGTTGATCTACTTCTCACAAATTAAGGGTACAAATTATAATAATATATTCAAATATATTGTGTATCATACGTCACAGCCACGTATCCAGACTTTTGGTTCGGGGGGGGACAAACATTGAAACAACCATGTAAACTGTGTAAACATCGCTGTAATTACTGTACTATAATTTTGAATAACTTAAAGAAGTACCGTCCGTAGTTTAGTCACACACTTATAAGTATTTTATATTTATATATAAGTATTTTACATAAACATTATATAAGTATTTTTTTGCATTTTTTTTTCAGTCAGATTTCGGGGGGGGATGAATCCCAACTATCCCCCCCCCCTCGATACGTGCCTGTACGTCACCAGAAGCATAAAACATAGAAGCTACCAGTGAGTATCCCTATTGTAAATAAATAGTGTATTCTTGGCACATATTGAGCCAGACGGCCTTGTACAACCTTGTGATAGCTATGAATAATTATTGATTAATATGTTTTATTCAACCACATCTAAAGTGAGCCACAATTCATATTTTGTACGGTGATGACGCACTAACCTACTCGCAGATGACTCGATCGGTACCAGGTTTATACCGGCTGGAAATTGGCTAGGAAGCGACCTTTCGGTTTCCGAATATTTGTGCGTATTAGGATATCACGAATATTTGAGTTCATTGCCATAAATATAAACGTACTCGTAGTTCCGTGTCAATTTTTATATTAATTTACTTTTTGTACGGTCTTTAATGTACGGATTAAGCTATTCAGTACTTGGTGGAAGAGACCCTAAGTTGCTTTCCAGTGTCGCAAATTCAATTGAACATTGTGACTAAAATTATTTTTAAGAAAGGGATGATAAAGAGTTTTGAAAAACATGTTTTTCTTTGTTTCTTCAATACGTCTAAATATAGAAAAGTGGGGACATTAAAAGAGTTGAATCTCGATTTTAAAATTATAAATAGTCATTCAAACTTGAAAAAAACATGCACTTTTTCAGAACTACTTTTCATCCCATTTTTAAAAACCATTTAGTACTCTATTTTCACATCTCACTTACTCTTTTGTTACCTACACCTTTTCTTATGATATAAAACGACACCTTTTGGATGCATACAGTTTTTTTATTTTAGTAATGTTTAGTAATGTTGACAATATTTTGAACATAGTTATTTCTACTGATTACCATATATTTATGTGTTCTTTTCTGCATATTTTTAATTTTACATAAAAATCACAAATATGAACCTACGAGTTCAACGGCATTTATTTTGGCAAAGACGCATCACGTTTAATATATTTTCCTGCCCAGTTTTCCTGAACAATTTCGCATAGAGTGCCCCTCATCTCATCGCGTAAAGTGCAGACATCTAAAGGCAGGCTGGCTGCAATGGCGGCAACAATGCGCTTCCCAGGCGCCTCCCGCGCGCCGCTCCCCGCGCGCCGCTCCCAGCTCCATTGCGTGTAAGCGTCGACAAATTATGCAATTACTCCGTAATACCTCTTGTAAAAACGCTCCAAATAAGGCTCTTCCTTCGCATTCATAGGTCAACGCTTTTCCGAGTGTCTTCAAAACAACAATGTGCAGATGTTCCCAGGGAGTGCGAAGAGCGTCGGCGGTACGTTCGACTCACTGCGGCAGTGGCCGTGACGGAGATTTTAAAAAACGCTAACGAAAGAAAACTTCGTACATGTACTTGTTTAAAAGGTAAGGCTGTGTAAAAAAGGATGAAGGACAAACCTTCTTTTTGACACAGACATATTTACAAAACTTATCGCTCAAACTCTGATTCTAGATCATGCTGAATCAAGTCTCTTTAGATACTTTTCGTAAACGTTTTTTATACAATCCACATTTTACATTAATACCTCTACATAATTTGATTGGTTCTACTTTCAGTCATTGTGTAAAATAAAGAATGAAACTACACATTTTTTTTTTCATTTCCAACACTAATTATATTTCCATTAATATAATAAATTTATAATAAATGTTCTAATACATAATGAACAGAGGCAAGTAAAATATCCTCAAGCAAAAACCCATTATTTAAAGAAGGAAAGCTATAAAAAGGGAAACCTTCTAGTGTCAAAGGCTAAATATGTTTTTATTAATAACGGGTATACGATTTCATGTTTAAGATTTGCATTCAATGCAAATTCAATTAATTTAATTCAGATTAATTTAGCCTGAACAATCAATCAATCACTCTGAGCCTCAATAGCCCAGTGGCGCGACACTTCGGCGATCGCTCTCCGAAGTTAAGCAACGCTGGGTCCGGTCTGGTCTTGGATGGGTGACCATTCGACTGTTGAGAGAGGCTGGCCGTGGTTCGGATTCCACGTTAAACTGTAGGTCCCCTTCCTTACTTACTAGGTGGTAGGGTTAATCCCGCCCGGGTTGGTACCATCGCATTGGATGAACGATGGTCGAAGCGGCAATGAAAATTGTCCGTGTTTTCCATCCAGTTCAATGTAGCCGTGCAATATAAGGGAGGTCCTGGCATGGCACCTAGTTCCCATGTGGTGTGTTGGGCTAATACCATGACAGAAGTCGTGGTATTAGCCATCCATGTCCGGTCTCATAAAAAAAAACTAAGTAAAGTAGGGCCTAGGTATAAATGTGTGGGACCTTGCTCCACTCATTCGGAGATTATTAAAATCTTAATACCCGTTTTTAGGGTTCCTTACCCAAAGGGTGAAAACGGAACCCTATTACTAAGCCTTCGCTGTCCGTCCGTCCGTCCGCCCGTCCGTTTGTCACAGGGCTGTATCTCATGAACCGTAATAGGTAGGCAGCTGAAATTTTCACAGAGTGTGTATTTATTTCGCCGCTATAACAACAAACAGGTAAAATTACGGGCTCCGTACAAAAAACCTGTTTTTTTTATGTTACATGTTGTACGATGATACGGAACCTTTTGTGTGCGAGTCCGAATCGCACTTGGCCGGTTTTTTTTCAAATTAAAATCCACTTGCGGATGGCACATGAAAGAATTAAACAAACTAATCATATTGTATTTCTTACTCATCCAACAAATCCTGTCCATGCTACATACTATCCTATTCCAGCTAACATTATACAGATAAGTTGGCTGTGTAGGCTCACCGGCGGAAATTACTTTCCAAGGCGAACGATATTTTATTTTGATTGAGGGTACTATTTCCTGCGGGGCGCTTCCCTGGAATTTAGTGATCATTTACGTTCGTAGAGAAATTTTTTTTGGTTCAAATCTTTTCTATTATTAATTCTTAGTAGCTTTTCATTCAAAAGGATAATAAAATGTAAAGATATGTCTTCTACCATACTTAAACATTGTTTTATAACAAACTAGTATAAGTGGTTGCTGTGGTGAGGGATCAAAGGTGCTTGGAATTGCCAAATACACTTTACCTCGCGAAACCGCGCTTCACCATACCCGAAAATTTTCTTTCTGAGTTGGCAGATCTATGGAGTTTGTTGAAATGACTTTTGAAAATTGCCAGGTTTAAGCTGCTGATGAGGTAAGGTACTGCGTGTAAAACAGACGAAGTGCCTACAGACCTTGTGTGGCTGGGTCGCCTTCATAAAGTCCAAAAAGCATAAGGTCCAAAACACAGAACATCCAAAAGTATGTATTTTTGCATATATTTATAAATGCAAATATTATAATCTAACCTAACCTAACCTAACCTAATTGAAAAAGTTCCGAATTAATTAGTGTTTTGGACGGTATGGGTTTTGGACTTTGTGCTTTTTGGACTTTATGATGCGTCCCCGTGTGGCTCAGGTTTCCGGTCTCTAATAAAATAACGGTGATCTCCATGAACAACATGCATGGCTCGCCGCTCTATTGAGTCCAAGGACCACTGCCTCCCCAAACCTGGCTAAAGTATTCGACATTGAAAATAAAAAAAATATTTACATGATTTAGGGGAGATTTTTCAATAGTCTGATAAACAGCCATATAACTTTTCGACGGATTTATTTACGCTTCTGCTTATCCATCCGATATAGTAAGTCCATATGTTTATTAGTAAAATTATAGTCAGATAATTGTGATTTAATTCTCCGGCAATGACTATCCGTCTTTTGACAAACGTGAATTACGAGTACTATCTGAGGATTGAAAGATGGGCCCTAAATATAATTTATTCGTAAATGGATCCAATCCAAAATATAGGTACGAAATTCAGGTCACTCTTAACATGACACGTGCGATTGTATCGATTTAAAATGATTATTTGCGCAGGTGGACGGGAAAATTCACTTCTACAAACAACTGGGCAATTTGATACAACTATTGTACAACTGCCTGGCAATAAACCATAGCTCGTAATGATATAAAGCAAGAAATCTCGCAGTCAGTTAGTAAGGCCAGGCAGTCTACGCTGTGTCCGCCCTCAGAACTTCTTAGTGTTCACCATTGTATGCTAATGTGACACTGGATTCAGTCTCAGATTTAGTAAATACATACGTGCAACCTCAGATGAAACGGTGGCTTTAGACAGGCTGGCGGCGCGCTTAGAGCTCACATTCGTGTAGCTCTGCTTTAACAAAATGGACTTGTGCCCTTGATTAGGTCAAGGCTTAAAAAAACATTTAAATCCTTTCGATGAGTTATATTTCCATGAACACACATAGAAACGTTACCTCCATATTCTAGGCATCCAATAATTATGGTGCTTTCATAAAACATAATTTTCATAAATCTTTAATTTGATTTTACATATTTTTAAATATCAAAACATTTATTTTACATAACTTTATCATATGGCTCGTAGTTTAGGGGCGTGGTAACTTATCTTCTATAACAGAGGTCATGGGTGCGGCCCTCGCACGTCCATGCACCACTTTCTTCCTCTCTCTGATTTGGGTACGGGCATTTCGTCACGAATGCTAGCTGTCCCGTGATTCTAAATCGATGTAAAACTGTAGGTCCCCTTCCCCTACTAGGTGGTAGGCTTAAGCTCGTTCGGATTGGTAGCACCGCATTGAATGAAACTATGGTTGAAGTGGCAATGAAAAATTGTCCGTGTTTTCTGTCCAGTTTTTCTGTCCACTTTGCTGTGCGTAAAGGGTACGTCCTGGCATGGTACCTAATATCATGACGGTAGTTGGGTGGTATTAGCCAACCATGTCGGGTTCCATAAAAAAGGTCCCATTCCCCCTAAGGTTAAGCCATCACACCATGGTAGGTACCATCACATTGGATGAAAAAGATGGTCGAAGCGGCAATGAAAGATTGTCAGTGTTTTCCGTCCAGCTCAATGTAGTGGTGCTCATAAAGAGGAGGTCCTAGCATAGCACCTAATTCTTTCGGAAATGCGCTGTATTGGACTAATATCTTGACAGTGAGTGTGTCATCAGCCATCCATGCAGCGAGTATTCCATGCTGGCAGCGTCCATGTCCAGTAACATAAAAGAACATCTTGTCGATTTGCTGTGGTAAGCGTGTATCGATTATCCCGTATACTGATAGTAGTGCCTCTAGCACCGGCCGTGGCCGAGTCGAGGTGTGAGGTGGCGTGTCAGACGAGACACCGTCTTCAATGCCTGTCACGATCTTTGGATTTATTGATAGCCAATAAACCTGAATGGAGCAGAGTGGGTCCGGTCACTCGAAGCGAGATTACCAACGCGCGTTACCAACATCGCTCCAGGGGTATATTACTTGAAAGGTAAGCATAGGGTAGGGGGATGGATTGACGAGAAAAACACTTGAACGGGCAATTTTGTGGCTAAATTGTTTTTTAAACGGTTGTAAAATGAATTACAATGTTGTATGTTATAGATGGAAGACTTTGTATGTAGTATGCTTTATGTATAATCCTTTCTTGACCATGCATATGAAATGAAACGAATTATAGTTTATTGATTGACTGGCAAGTTTTTATTAAAGCCATTACTTTCAAAAGGTGATTATAAATTAAGAATTTGTATATAATTAGTTAGCCATCCAAATATTTTATCGTACATTCATTAAAAGTTACCAATATTTTTTTTCTTTTTAGTTCCGGGGTGTTTTTTGAAGGCGGTTTTTTTTTATTTAAAAATAATTTATTTCTGGAAAGCTTAGATTTTGTGTTGAGTTCATTTTTACCCAACTACGCCGAAGCTAAAAGAAAGGGAACTAAAAAGCAAAACATTATTGGTAACTTTTAATTAATCTACGATAAAATATTTGAATGCCAGTTAGGCATTACTACTTATATACAAATTCTTAATTTCTAATCACCTTTTGAAGGCGGTGCCTTGGGTAGAGCTCACTTCGCACCCGCTGACCGAACAGACACTCGATTTATAGGGGCGTGTTAGTCCTACCAATTGAGTTGGAAGAGTCAAGTGATTTTCTAATATCATAATATGTTACAACTTATATGTGGATAAGTCTTTACGATGATTTCAATCAGATTGAAATGAAAATGAACACGATGTTAACTCCCTTTAAAGTAAGCCATATACATGCCAAGATGTCAAAACGGGTATAATTTATAGTGATCTAATTGTGACTGCAAACAAACCTAATAACCTTTCCTTATTAGATCTCGCGATATTTATGCAGGATCCAACATTCCAGCTGCTGCGTACTCACTCCTGTCAAGGGATACAATTATGCATTGTTCGCTAACTGCCGAGCCAAGGATTTGACCTTCATAGGAAACCCGTATGTCATGTTGTTGATTGTTCATCTACTTTGTTGTTAACCACATTACTCACTACTAACTTATTTTAAAATCTTACTTTACGTATTTTTTTAAATTATACATAAATGCGGACCAATCTGTAGAATCCACAGTGAAGCACAGATTAAATATTTAAGAAAGGAAGCTGCAAATACTCTAAATACAGCGTCGCCCCCATAGCGAGGTTTATTAAGAGTTTTTAATTGAAATAATGAATTTAATCAATTTAACAAAATGTATGATTTTTTTATTTCAATGTGTTTTTTGGTCGTTTACACCTGTATCACATGGTGCATAGTGCATGGCTGGATCACAGGTCAGCATCACAGAATAAGTAATAGCCAGCAAAGCAAATCTCTCGCTGGTTTTGCGTCTTCCAATTCCGCCACTCAGTTACGTCACTCAATTCTCGGTTACAGGTGCTCACGAAATGCGGTAAAATAAAAATATGCAGAGCTAATAATCTTTCGTAGTTATTATGGTTCAAATTTTTCCTGGTAGTTAATAACTGAATGTAACTCAAAGGTGACTCAACTATCCCTTTACAAAACGAATGAACTAAACATAAAGCGACAGATTCCACTGATCTGAGTCAGGTCCGGATCGGAGGGATTAGGAACTTTAAGTAGTTGTCAGCATATAAGAGGATGCCATAAGATGATGATAATTAATACTAGCGAGGATACAGTATGGCCGATACTTAATGATGCCACCATGTCTACACGGATGTGATGGACAACGTCATAGTTTTTTACATAATTCTTATCCGATCATCTCAACATCACTTTAAGATTTTGTTCCTTACCTTCTAAGCTTTGAACTTGCAAAGAAATTGTTTCGTCTGGCTCGACTTTATTTCGGATCAAAGGATTCAATAGACAAAAAATACTTATTTCAACGTGGAAAACTCATATCATTGTTATCGTCATGTCACATCATAGCGCGGTTTGATAAGCTGGGTGATGCAACCACGGCAAGATAATCACGCTATAGGAAGGAATTATGTTCCAAGTAGGAACTTGATTAGGTTGAATCGTGGGCGTTGTCAAGAGGAGGCAGGGAGGTGCAGCTGCCCCCGTAGATCTTCACGTGCTGTACAATTAACACTTTTCCCATCCTCCATCAGCCCCGGGCTATCCTGGGCTACGAGCGGCGGCCTGCTCAACCCAGTGGGGTTGCATTCAGTTTCGGTTCAATTGTTTCAGTAAACGCAAAATGTAGGTATTCTCGTGTAATTCATACTACTGTAATGTGAAAAATAATCCGTACTTAATGCCAAAGCGACAATAACAAGTGGCCGTGAATTCCTCTTCACTCTTCCAATAATCGCTTTCGAAATCAAGTGTATTTCGTCCGCCAATGCATCGCAGAATATAAAAAAATTATTCGTCTGATTCCAGCATTCCAAAATGAAGAGGGCGTATCGCAGCACTGACCAATATAACCGATCAGTGGCCTACTTCTGCTTGTAAATCGCGACAGATCATGAATGTGGCTCTAACGGAATCCAACTAATTAACTATTAGAGCCAACAATGCCCTCACGTAGAGCTATTCCTTGACTAAACGGTCACGTACGGACTGGCGGGTGTCCATGCCAACGCCTGGCAGGCGACTCCGGAACTCCTTCGTGGCACGATGCTTCTCTCCTTTCCTCGCTTGGCGTTTTGTGCCGAGAGAACGTTTCAGAATTTGCTTCTGCTTGGTGCGAACGAGCTGTGAAAAATGTAACAAGGTGTTCCGGCTAAAATGGCTGCATAGTTACGCGGAGAATCAATTGTGTATGAATGAATTGCTTAATAGGAACCATATTGCAAAGGAATGAGCGCGGTTCAGTAGAGCAGTTTCCGCTGCTCGCGGGGGTTTTTAGGTAATGGTAGGTAGGCGTAAAAGTGCGTTTCATAAATAGTATTTTCGTTAATTAAGGATAACGTAAAGTTTAACGGCTTAAATGTAATCCTTTGAAAAAATATCAGTGCCGTTTAATGTAGCCAGTGCCATAGTCCGAATTAATTAATGAAAGTAATCCTCTCCAAGTGATGAAGCTATCAAAGGACGCAACAAAAACTTCAGTCCTAAGTGCCGATACACAAGATGGATCGCCTTAGTCTCTACACAAAAAAATACGGACAAATATGCCATCAGCAATTTAGCGTTACGAAATGACGACGTTTTGACAAGAAAGGGTCCAGTTAAAAGGTACCGACACAAAAGTGCCAATATTCTGTCACAGTGTCGATCTGGAGGCAGATCCCCCATCGCGCATCGTGGACAGCATTGTGTGAACCTTGAGCCGTTACCAAAGAATGCATGCACTGAAAGATCATGTTCAGAATGCCACGTTTTAATCGATATAATCCAGAACTCACGCTGCAACGTCCAGCTACAAAAATCTCGAAACCTTTCGGTTACCACATGTAAATATGCAATGTAATTGAAAATTACCTATAGGATTTCGGATAACTTGAGGTTGTGAAAACTGAGGTTAGGCAACTAAAGTGGGGCCTAGAACCGCACTCACTCTTAATTAGAATTCTCTAGGAACTCACTCTTAGACGAAGAACTCACTATCGTTTGTGAAGTGTTTTTTTTTTTTAAGTATTGCAGCTACCGGGCCGTGTCTGGAACCAGTCCCAGGGCAATGGTTTAAAAAACCATAGGAAACGACTACAGCGTAGCATCATTTCTTCGGGAGTGCGGTGTGCTAGGTTAATATCGTGAAAATATTGTCTTATTAGACGTCCAGCTCGATAATTAAGATAAATAAGATCCATAATATGTTTGAAAAATGTTACGGCTTTTCACGCGGCGGGGTGAGACATTCTCCGCATTCTCCCGCCTCGTGAAAAGCCGTAACATTTTTCAAACATGTTTAACGCCCGCGGTAATCTCAAAAGTATCATAAGATACATAATGTTTTCAGCTTCCTTTAGTATCATATGAAATATTTTTTTTTAAATAACAATCAATCGCGAAGTCGTAAAAAAAATATTAGCAAATTATCTTCCTTAAAACATGTTTTTGAGTTCGATCTTAGTCCACCATTCATTGTCCACTCGGATTTAGCCGAAGTCGGAATACCAACGACGGCTGCTCCCATTCACACGGCCGGCGTGTGTCACCGTGGCACATATCCAGCGGACGAACGACGCCGGCTGACGCGTGAAGTCGCGGCGAGGCGACGATTAGCAGGGCGTTATTGGTTGCGCGTGCCGGAACCACGCGCGTGCCGGAACCACGCGCGTGCCGGAACCACGCGCGTGCCGGAACCACGCGCGTGCCGGAACCACGCGCGTGCTGGACGCACGGACGTCCTCCGAAAGTGAAGCCTTTACAATTGAGGTCCATTTCCATTTTTATAGTGTCGTGCCACTCGCTACACTCGTGTTGCGACGATGTTCACGTACTACGTGTTAACGCTTACGTTATATATGTTCCACATGAATGCTACCAATTGTTAGATTAATTGTACGGTCTATGATCCCTTGGATAATTTCATCGAAGAACCAATAACTAAAGCATTTCTACTAACAAGCACTTTCATTTATCGAGGTGAGTTGATGAACAGATTTTTTTTTATTGGACTGTCATTTCAACAGATCCAACTGCCACTCAAGTATGAATTAT
The DNA here is from genome assembly GCA_946894095.1 of Incurvaria masculella. Taxonomy (NCBI): domain Eukaryota; kingdom Metazoa; phylum Arthropoda; class Insecta; order Lepidoptera; family Incurvariidae; genus Incurvaria; species Incurvaria masculella. The sequence continues at coordinate 13,137,176 of OX335647.2, forward strand.
AAAAAGGTTGTTACGTTTAAAACTGTTTACCTAATTTTCAATGTTTTTTCGTGAAGTCGTTTGCCAGTCGAAGGCGTTGGAGAAGTCCAACGCTCCACTGTCGGTCTCCACGAAACAGTCTTAGAATTTTTTGCACGGAAACGACGGTAAACTCGTTCGACTCATCAGACTCCAAGGTCCAATGAAGTAAGTAAAGCGCAAGTTAACAAACGTTTGTTAACACTTCGACACCTTCCTGGTGGACGTTTGTTAGTAACATGTTAGTCAAAGCCACAATCAACATCACATACCATCCATCATGTTGATAGACGCCGTCAAACACCCAATGTCAGGTCAACACGCCGCGTCGAGCCAATCCAAAAAATAAACACTAACAATATCGGTACTTATGTGATATTTTTCATTTACTATGACTTTTTAAGTACCCTTGATCACGACTTCATAATGCATTATTACCTGTTTTTAGCAAAGAGCATTAAAATATTAATTACAGAATTAGTAATCGAACTTACTACGTATTATACTTTATTTACGTTATTGACGAATAATGGTAATCATGATAAAAATAAATGTTAAAAATCAATGGACAAAAGACACGCCCGGCAGCCGCGTTGGCGTTTTCTTAACGTGGCAAGCAACATACAAGGAGCCCATAGTAAAGTCGACTACGCACACGATACGCTGTGATGAAGTTTGCTGCATAGAAAAAACAACAGAACTTTGAAAAGACATGCAAAGCATTTCAAAATATCATCCGCGAATGTTTTCATCAATGATTTTCGGTATTTCTATGGAAAAACTCATAAAAACTATTTTTAGTGACAGCGATCTTGTATTACCCTTTCCGTCGGACACTCGCGTCCGTTACTTTTTAGGGTTTCGTACCTAAAGGGTCCCAACTTAACCCTATTACTAAGCCTCCGCTGTCCGTCCGTCCGTCCGTCCGTCTGTCTTAGGGCTGTATCTCATGAACCGTAATAGTTAGGCAGCTCAAATTTCAGTTAAAATTTAAAAATAATAAAAATTAAAGGGGAGCTCATACAAAAACTCTGTCCGACTCGCACTTGGAAGGTTTTTAGCGTCCTTACATGTAGACATGGATCAAAGGTTGCTTTACTGTATGGGTGGTATGGGAACAGTTGGTTCTGATTCGAGTATTTATTTTTTAAATTTTAAAATTGCATCCAAATCCGTCACGACGCCATTACTTTATTTAGGACATTCACCCGAGCGGAGCTTTTAAACTTCCAAATTGCATAGGATTTAAAGTTAAACATGTGAATGACGGGAATACCGAAGCTCTGTCTCTTTTACAGTATTTTACAGTTTACAGTCTATTTGACGCGCTAAAAGTGCCAGGACATATTTTCCCATCTCCCATATCCCAGCTCTCATCCGGGAAACGTGCGATAAGGAAAACAGTTCTAAAATCACTGTTCCCACGCCTCCTGACAACGGTAGGGCGAGCACGGAAGCGACGGAGGTGGTACCACATTGTTTCGTCATCGCTTCCGATTGACTCTTCAATCAATAAAATACTGGGTGGGTATGTGTCTCTCAAGTACTTCCTCTCCTCTTCACACGGAACGAATTGATTGATGTCCGATTGCCAATTTGTGAGTTATTATATTATGTATTTGTGTACATACATGTTCAAGTATTTCCTGGTATTGTAGATACAATTTAATATTTTTACTTCACTCAGACGTATGCGTATTGTTTCGATAACGTAAAAATACATGTACAATTGAACATTCCTGAATCTTAAAAAAATACTATTTTTACAAACTTTACTTCGAATTTAACAATTGAACTATAGTAGATCGTTGACCTGCACTTATATATTTTTTAATTGAAAATCAAACATACCTTTGGTTTTATACACAATCTACTATTTGTTTAATAAAATGGTAAATAATTTAAGGTGTATATTTCGAAAGAGCCGGTCGGGTTAATAAGGTGAGAATGTTAACAAGTTTTGTAAACACATCGATTTTACGCTTTTGGCATGTCGGCACTAACTTGTTAGTTACGTGACGCAATTATGCCTGTCTTTTATTGTGATTGTCTATATGATTAGCGGAAGCTAATTACTTCACAGACCGATGAGTATTCTGACACCGATCAATGCTCGTGATTTGAGATGATTCATGGATGTGAAACCATTATTTTGGTCGTTTCGAGTGGTAATCATCACAAAATAAACGAACAGGTAGAGAGAGCATTCATTCTTGAACTAACCTTCGACTAAACTAACTAAAGTCGACCGTTTCGTAGCTCAGGAAAGCGTTGCCTCGTTTCTCATGCCAGACAATCCCGTCCCACTTTCTCTTTCTCACCTGGATAGGTGCATTTCGAGTGCGAGCTGTTCCATGGTTCGAGATCCATTTAAAACGTGTGAGTGTAAATGACAATAACAGATTGTGCATGTTTTTCATCCACTTCAATGTAGCCGTGCTCGTTAACGCATCGTTAATGGCACCTAATTCTTTTGGGAGTCTGGTGTGTTGGGCTTATATTATGACGGTGGGGGTGGTATTTGCCATCCATGTTCAGTTACATAAAAAAGTCTATGAAATGGCAATATAAAAAAAATTCCACGTTTTACATCCAGTGTAGGTACCTGTGCTCAAAAAGCGAAGGTCCTGGCATAGTACCTAATTCGTTCGGCAATTCTCGGTGCGTTGAGATGATATCATGACGATGGCATTGGGTTTCGCTATTAGGTTATAAAAAAACCATCACAAAATACGTGAATGAGAAGAGCAAAGAAAAAGGGGTCCATTTTATTTTATGTTTTGAAATCACGGAAATAACTTAATTGACCAGGCGCACTGTTCGTTCTTTTTTCTGGAATTACGAATAGCCTTCATTCATTGAAGAACCTACAGGAAAAATAAATTAATCTAATGGCGGCGGTGGAATATGAAGTAAAAAAACGATGAAAAAGTATGTACCAGCTTTAAAGCTTTGATGGGTCCGACCCACGGAGGTCCGACCAGTCGGTCTGCCACCATATCTCGTGACCATATTTTGATTTTAGCCTAACATGCATCAACTCAAATATGACCGTGTCGAGAACACAACGGATAGAATGAGGTAAGCAAAACATCCTTCTCTGGAATACATCTCACGATATATGACTAATGAAATCGAATCTGACGATGGGATTGAATGAAGCAGGCAAAATAATAAATGAGTATAAATTAATTAGCGGGTGGATCCGCTTATCTTCTCGGAAGGGGTCACCGAGGTGGCTAGTGCCAAATTAATAAAGTTCGTGTTATTAAATCATCACTCTTACTTTCGGTGTGCCAGCTGGAGGTTCGTAGGTGACGCAGAGATGGTGCCGCATCTATTACTATTATAACTTTGCCGCTGGGTAATCTTTTCCGATTCCAATTGGGGCAGATGTGGCAGTCAAGTAGTTAACAAACACATTTAGTTGGCCATTATTACGCTCTCCGTACAAACGTACTTTAAATTTGTTTTTCAAAACCACTGGTCCTTTCCTGTAATTTGGTATGTATGGCAACACACATAGATCTGCACATTTTTGTTTTATTTAAAGTAAAAATTAAATTTGCATAAAATTTTTCTTTTTGATCTCATTTGACTCGATGTTGTTCACATTTGCACATTTAACATTTTACATTTAAGTTACCTTCACATTTTCAAGGAAATTTCATTCCTGCAAGTATCAAGTACCAATTTCATTAAGTAATTAAAGTAATTTCTAGTGTCAATTCCTAACCAACGTTTGCACAGGTATTAATTTCTTTAATACTCCGGACGAAATATTAATATTTTTTTTTAATTCAAAATATGAAGTGACTAAAATATATCCGGAAAATCTTGGATGGTATAATAAAACTGCAAAGGAAACAACATTAGGAACAAAGAGAAAAAAATCCTATACATACTCAGGTTGTGGTTGTTCAAACGACCTTGTAATGAACCAGAAGGCGAAGATGTTCAGTACCTACTTCTCTAAATTCGTAACGTTACGTTTCGTGTAGCGCGGAACGAAATATAGTACGACATCTGACATCATCCACTCGTCATGAAATGTGGAAACAAATCATGAGCACACGATCAAAGTTTTGAATAGATGCAAGCATGTCATCTTGAAGATACCTATATAACGACAGTGAAGAGATCCACGTCCCTACGTCTAAAGTGGAACCGCAACTCTGGGGAAATCTTCTACTTCAGCCTTTTGCTGTCCACTGCTGGACGTAGGCCTCCCGCAGACTTCGCCAAGTTGTGCGGTCTCCTGTATTTCTTCGCCAGTTGTCTGGGGAAATATCCCTCAGATATTCCATGCAACGAAATACGCTGCCCCTACATGGAAGCTAGCCACAGGGACAAGGACACGCCCCCCCCCCCCCCCCAAATGTGAGCTACCTATAAATTTCTAAGTTTCATATTTCTACCTCTGTGTTGCCTCAAGAATCCCTTAAACATATTTTGCATATGTTCACTCCCTTCTATCATATGACTTCATCCTGTGGGGAAATTCTACCGACAGCGCGCGTGTACTTAAAAAGAGCAGTAAGAGTTATGGCCAAAATAAACAGAAGTACATTGTTCAGAAAATATTTCAGGGATCTAAAAATGATGACCTCTGTATGTTTGTGTAATAATTATGAAAGTCAGACAGAACAAAGGTACTTTTGAAGTAAATTAAATGACAAGCTTTAAAAGAAGTATACGTACACGTAAGCCTACGATGTGGAGCAGTCCATATCAGCTGGCAATAGCCGAAAAGCTGCCTAGGGTGCGTAGGGCCCAAAGTTGTATGAAATGCTACATGAGGACAAACGGAAGGAAACAGATGACAAAAAATTCCGCAACAGTCTGAACAATATGTTACATGGAAAATACAAATAATAAGCTATGTGAATTCATAAAGTGAATTGTAAATATTGATATTTCATTATCTGAAATGAAACAAATATGTGCACACGCTGTATATTTTGTAAGGTGTGCTCTCTCCAATAAATATCTTTGTCCTTGTCTTTGTTCCCTGCCCCAGCTGCCGACTCTCTATTCTGTTGCAACTGTGCAATTTCAGAAAAGCGTTACAGGTCATCTATTCCAAACAAAACTGCGGACAAAATCCATCCTAGCCTCAAGTATAACAACAAAACTTATGTTAATAATAAGTGCATCCACAAACATCTTTGTTTATTGATATTAATCGCGGGGCTAATAAATAAGCTTAGATGATCACAGCCGCCTTGTGAAGGTCGTCTGCACACCTACTTGCGAAGATCTGAATTGGGTACACCGTACCTGCAAACGGGCTACATCACGCAATCAGCCGACCAGGAATGCCTAAAAAAAACTGGAAAATAACATGGTGCAGATACCGAATGAATAGAAAAAATAAAGTTATACATAAATACACATATAATTAATGGTAGCTAATGTATTTGTTTGGATGCTAATATTTTAAATTACATAGTAGCGCTCCAGAGATTTAAGCTAGTGAAGATGATCGCTTCCGCATATCGTACAAACGTTTTCTGGGATCAGAAACTTTTTGTTCTAACGGGCCCCACGTTTTGGATTAATTCAAGTGCAAACGATTTCACATGTGCACCTGAAGGTAGGGAAGCTGTGTACTCGATGGATACCGCATTATTCGCCGGAAGACCAGAAACTGCGTGTAAGTGGTGCCGTAAAATGATAACTAAGTTGGATGGAGGGTGATATGTAACGAACCTGAGTATACTACTTTGAATAGGAAAGAAAAAGCCAATCGGCAAAATAGGTATTTTCCTTTAGATGATTGACTGTAAAGGTTAAGAAAAATCGCAGCACTAATACACAATGGTAGCTCAATTTAAAGAAAGTCCTGGCGTGACACCTACTTCCCATATGGTATCAGGCGAATATCGGACGGTCAGTTCGGTATTAGACATCCATGCCCAGTTACATAAAAAAATGTTTCATATAAAAAGCTTCTTTTATCGTCAAATCAGCAGGACACTACGCAACAGTTTCGCTTGAAGATCAAAGGACAGTGACAGACAGATTGGTATTTAAACGCTTGCCCAGAGTGCAGGAAAAAGTTGCGAATAGCGATCTCGAAGCAATAACGTCCTTCCTCCTGATAATCCGTAACGCATTTTTTTATGAAAAACCGGTTTGCTTTGAAAAACAAAAAATGTAACACAAGTAAACATTGGTTCAATTTATCAGAATACAGAAACTTTCAGTATACTCTAACCATAATCGCAGAACTCTTAAATCCACAACGATAAACACTATAGTCTATAGTTAATTAAGTAGAATTACATCAAAATACTACAACCAAAAGCTAATCTACACAATATTATTATCCCCACAGTGACGGTGAAAGCCTAGTACAAATGCAGATTTTTGACTCGGAAGTAAACATTTACGAAGATAATTTTTGCATTTCTTCGTGTTGATCAACGCCCAGAGACAGATTTAAATATTTGTCAACGCCAGACTCACTCAGAAAATAGATGCATCAGCCTCTAACGGTTTTGGCAAACATGCACAGTCCATGGCGCCATCGAGTGCTAGTAACTTGAGCTTATTTTATTAGACACTGAAAATTATTTATTTACTATAAATCTGTCACATAAACCTAGATGGATCCATTTGTGCGTGAACAGACTTCAATGTTTCATCATGTGCCTGGATAAGGGCCGCCCGTGTCGCCTCACATGTCACGCCGACCACGACAACTTGCGCGCGCAGCCTTCATCGATCTTTGGAACCGTCAACTTATCACATTCAATGATCAATAAGCTATGTTCCTATTTACGTGATGTGGTTGCAATCTTCAGAATATCACTTTTGAATAATTCATCATCAAGTTTTTTTGTAATTATTATCATTATCAGATCTTCCAAGTCCTAAGGGATGCAGGGTCACTTTCTGCATATCGTCGTCTGTACCAGCGTTTTCCAACTTTTTTTTTATATGACCCAGTAATTGTAGTGCTTCTCCTTCGTGGCCCACTTGCAAGTTTGGATTTTTGGCTTTTGCCGTCGAGACACTCGGTTCATGGTCACCCGAAGCGACAATTTTGGCTTCAACATTAGGCAAACTTTTATTTGAAAGTACCGGTGATCCCAGGTCCGGGGAACATTTTGTCCGGCGAATAAGCCTCGAAATTCAAAGAGGTTAAGTATTTTTCTTACAGCTGGAGTTTCGGGTCTTTTAGATGACGTTTTGTTATCTTAAGTTTAAATTACCTATTGTACTTTAATGTTCCCCACCTATCTAATTAAGAGATTGTCACATTGTCACATTTCAAGCAATCATCATCAGTCATAATATACGTCTCGCATACACTATATTGAAAACAAGTTTAATACCTTTTCCAGAAAACTATCTTTGAATGGAAATTTTACATCCCTAGCTGTAGGTGAATGTTGTTTTAAGAGTACTGTATTATTTTTACTTCTATATTTTCGAACATGGAATATGAATTGTTTTTAGGTGTTGGTCATATTGCCAGCGCAGACCGCCCCTCCTGCCCCACCGCCACTCCGCCGCTGCTTGCTCCGCGCGCGCATCCGATTACCTGACGTTGTTTTCTGCATCATTTCTATAAATAGCCACGATTTGTTGTTCGGTAACTACTCGATTATCGTTCGGATGAGTAAACAAGTTGAGCAATTTCAATCTCACACCGAAGTAAGTAATCATCAGGTACCTGTACCTACTGTTTCTAGTACTGTGCATATTTCCTATAAAACATTAACAAAGTAATCATGCACGGCATTCTGTCGCTCATTCTCAAATTCGGAAGGACACAATTTTGTATAATGTTAAGATGAGTAAACATTTAAATAGTTGTAGATAGCTAGGCTACTGCTTCTATTAGAATGCGGTGTGTTTGCAAATAATATATTTTACAAAAAAAAACTTGCAAGCAGCGAAGTATGGGTAAAATAAGTAAAGACGTATCTCGCCTCCCTTTCGCACCTTACTGCCAATAAACCCAGATACATACAATTTATGTATTTCACCAATAGCCTCTAACGACATCATTGAACATTACAATTGTTTTAACAATATTATTGTTGCATAATGGGCGGGAGATTTTTTAGAAATCATAAAGATTCGACATCCCGGGGCTAACTGTAAAGCTTTGCATCCCACAGACAATGGGTTCGGTCCCCGCCTAGTTTTCAGATAACTGCATTTCTTATAATTGAGCATTTCTTATGATCTTAAAATGACTGTTCCATGGTGCGGCCACCAGATAAGAGCCTACCACCTACTAGGTGATAAGGTTTCAACAAAGGTATCCCGTAATTCATCGATTCAAAACTTCACTTAATTTATGACCATAGACCGAACCATTACCGCTCCATTACCTTGGTTTCAGGCGCCCACCACTAAACTATGGAACCACCACCACTATGGAAGTTCTTCGGGTCGATCCGGAGAGTACGGGACTCCCGACATCTAGGTGGTGGTGGTGGTCTACATGTCAGTACATTGGTTGGTTGGTAGGCAGTCTCACAGGTGATCTTAGAGAGCGTCGCCACCGCGGCCTACACTAGAATGCATTTTTTAAATGATTAAAATCTTTTTTGAATTAAAAAATAATAAGAAAAAATATTATACCGTGTTTAATCTTAATATGTATTTACACATTTAAAAGTAAAATGAGTTTTGACAATGGCATGAGGAGGAAGCAAGATGAAAGTAAAGATAGCTAACGTCAAACAACGTACAAAACTCGCCTAAAACTGCTTATTTTCGCTGGTAATATGACATTTTCCGGCGCCATCTCCCTTCACTGCCAGAACTAATTACGCTGTCATTAATCTCAGCTTATTCCACATTTTGTCTGGGTAGGCGTGTGATGTAAAAATTACATTTTAATTATACATGAAGTAATGTCACTGTAAATAAAAATATCATTGATATTCATAGGTTTCTATTTATTGTATTCTGAAATGTGTTTCTGCAACGCCTCTTGATAATTTTTATTTTCCCTTTGTCTCGGTCTCACGTTAGCAATCCACCCCTTCCTCTTTAATCTATGACAATGGTTACAAAGAGCAAAACATTCTTTCCGTTACTGATTCTTCTACAAAACTATGATGTTTTTTTTTTATAGCAATATAGCACACATATAATTGTTTGAATGAACATCGAGTGAAGCACGATGAGCATTGTGTTGTGTAACAAATCTAAACATTCAAAAGAGAGTAATTAAATTGTCCGGAAGATAAGAAGCTCTAGGCACGAGCAGCCAATATTTGGCAGCAATAAATCTAGCAAACACGGATATGAATGCGGTCAAGGTGTGTCAACAGTCGCTGTCCGTCCGTTCATCTCTCGGCGACCTCAATCATTACATCAATGTCAAATTAGATGAGAAACAAATTGAGAGTATTAGGCGCAAGCATATGATTTTTTATGTGTAGTGCGCAGCGGACAAACATTGCACAAAAACTGTCCGCATTTTCTTGTGTACTTATTAAATCTACCTAATGTTTTCACGCTGGACAATTGAGAGACCTTTCTCTTTGGTAATTCCATATTGATATTCCAGTTGAATGAGTTTTGGAAATAAAATGTACCAATATTTGCATCCGATGTTTGAGTTCATGAAATGTGGTCTTAACATTTCTTTCTTATTTATTATCCTCATTTCGACACGGCAGTAAATCACTTGATCAAAGATTGAAAAAATACCTTTTGATTTATGTAGCTAGACACGGTTTAGTAGGAAAGGTTTATAGGGTAATTTTGGCCCCTGAAATTCAGTCATCCTTAAGGCTACCAGCGGTTGACTACAATGTCGACCTCGTTCTTTAATTATGTGTTTAAGTGGCGAATACACTTCAGACAGTTTGTTTGCTGACGATGTGGTCCTACACCTTTAGAATTATTTTTATAAAAAACTGATCAAACCCAAATAAAATTGGTACACGCCTACGGTGTTCCGGGGTAAGAATTCTGGCCCATGCTAGCAGCTAGCCAACAGGTCACGGATGATAACTATTATTGTTGTACTAGACATCATCGTAGCACAATTTTAAAGGCTCTGCTTGCCTCGATTTCGATCAAGTTTTTTTTTAACAACCAAAATTAGATGATGATTATTTTGCAACTGCATACAAATTTTAGTCAAAAACGTTTTGAGTCAAAATAATGAGTTGGTTCACAACTATATTACAATTATTTTTTTCGAATTTTCAATAAATTATTATTTATTGTTATTTAAGAGAATTAACAGCGGTAACATAGGTACATACGAACACATTCTAATATAATAAGACATATTATTTATGCTTATGCTACCCCCAAAAACAATTCCCATTTATTACCATTACGTACGAACAATAAAATGTAATCAATAATAAAGAAAAACGTTTAAAAACGAACTAAAAAGTATAACAAATAAAAGTAATTTCTCTTGCCCCGATATTGATGACAAATTAACAACCAAAATAAAAATAAAATATAGCCTAATTAGTAACAAAATGTAAACTTTTTACCATAACAGAACAAAACAATTAATAGAAGAACAGTTAGGGACAATATGGGTGTGTGCGACGGGACCCTAAAAATCGTAAAAAACGTTGAGAAATTATTATTTATTAGAATATTTTCTAGGGTCAAGTTAATCCATGGTTCAACGTTACGAAACTTCGCTGCGGCCACGCCCCGCCACCGCCGTAACGACGCCTCTGCACGCAAAGTGCGGCTCATCTGAATCAAATTACGGGCCACGGAATTGAAAAGCATCATCTATCTCCACGCCAGCTAATTACACACCTATCTAGTGTATGCATCCGAGTACAGTTATTTCGGCAGCGGGCTCTCGCAGACCAAAATGCGGTCACATGCCTGCCTACTCGATGGCTGCCCGCTCTGTGGGTACACGTAGGTAGCTCCGACGGCGACACGGCATCCGCCTCTGCATCTCCTGCCTGGGAGCTATCGTGACCCATCACCGTCAATCCGTCACAGATAACTACACATTCCGCGCGAGGTTGCTGCTCTTCACATTTTGACAGAAATGGTTCAGCTGGTATCACCGTCTACTAGCGTTGTGGCTGGAAACGTCTAGAGATCACAATCGAATGAAAGAGGCTCGTAGCCTAGTGGCGCGTGGACTAGCCTAGTGGCGCTTGGACTGGCCTAGCGTACCAGAGGTCTGGGTTCAATTCCTCGCCCCGACAAGCACCACTTTCTTTCTCTTTCTGAGTTAGATAAGTGCATTTCGTCACGAATGTGAGCTGTTCCTTGGTTCGGAATCCATGGAAAACTGTAGGTCCACTTCTCCTACTAGGTGGTAGGGTTTAAGCCCGCCCGGGCTGGTACTATCTCATTGCATGAAAAGATGGTCGAAGCAGCAATGAAAAATTGTCCGTGTTTTACATCCAGTTCAATGTAGCCGCGCTCGTAAAGGGAAGGTCCTGGCATGGCACTTAATTCCTTTTGGGAATGGTGTGTATTAAGCTAATATCATAACGGTAGTTTTGTGGTATTAGCCATCCATGTCAGGTTGCCTAAGATAAATAAAAAAAATCTTTGCTGGTAATTGAAATGCTTATCGAATGCTTATCGACACGTTATTTCCTCATTCAATCATCTGCTGTGTGAGCTGAATATTTCTGAGTGTGCTTTTTCCACGAAGTAAATCATAAAATACCGTTCAGGGAAAAGCAAAGATTCCGTGTTTGAAAGCGACAAAGTAACCACCATATGATAACTTGTACCTGTCCTGTGTGTTCAGTCAGAGTTCTCACCTAAATTTGAGTTTACGGAACTTCGAATGTACGTAAAAATGGCAAACTCCATACAAGTTTTTACTAGATTTTCTGTGCTTTTACTTCTTCAAGTTGTCAAAGTCAATCTCGGACTTCCGATTTGTATGAAAACGCGAAGTCGGCGTAAACGGCAACTCAACGTTTTTACGGCGACGACGGTGAGTAAGCTGTCAAATCAAACTCCGACTCACAAATGTTAGTTCGCTTTAGGCCAATTGCGCGCGCTCTGCAATCTCTTCATTCATTTGAATACGCCAGTCGATCGGTTAGACGTAAACGCCAATTTAGGTGACAACTGGGACTAGGGGCTCTGTTTCTGATTGGAGGCTGTTAGTTAGTTACTTATTTTAAATTCTTCCTGAAACGATAACACTTATACTTACCTACACATACCTCAATCAGCGACTAGACGACATAACTGTCTTTGACGATCTACCATTGCTCAACGCGGAACAGGCAGGTAATGCACCCATTCAATATCGACGCAATGGTTTTCCCTGTGTAAGTTTTAAAACACATGGGTGTCTTCAGGCACCTCTAATGTAAGGGCCTGGCGTACGTCACATATGCTTCACTTAACATAAAAAAATACCATCCAAAATTACGTTGAAATGTTCCTGGCACTGAGTTGACTCTGCGAAGAAAGTAAATTAATTCCAGTTGAAGTTGAGTTGGGCACTCTACCTTGTGCATTCTAAGCTGTAACACAAACCCAATTCAATAAGCGATCTACAAGAATGCCGGTGCATGTGTAGTTATTAGAGCTTTTCCGTTGATGCGAGCCGACGCGCGCCCACTGGGTGAGTGCCACTTCCGAGCCGCCTCGAGCCACTTGCGCTAGAATTTTGATTGATATTTTTTGTCGGATAACTCGGCCACAATGGGTCGAAAGAGGCAAGAGGCAACAAGACGACGGCGAAATGGGTATCGTAACCGGCAGATTATTAAGGTTAGCGGCGGCGGTGGGCGCTGACTGACGGACGGGCGCGCCGCAACGAGGACGGACGTCTGAGGAAAGTCGGCTAACAGTAAATGTTCGCGGAGCCACAAAAAACTCAGCCTTCGATAAACATGCGGAGGTCGCGGGCACCCACCACGCCCCCCCCCCGTCCCCCGTCCCCCCTCTCATGCCTCCGCCGCCGCCGCCGCACGCACTCCAAGAGAATACCGTGTGCGGGCTTTTACACAAACTATTAATGGAATAGGTGAAAGTATATTTATCCTAACTCTTTGTGGAAACCCCCAAATGTCTTTACATTGATTTAATAACTTAACGGCAGGAAAAAACTTTTATCTATTCGGGGACTTTCTATTACACGCTCGCTGCTCTATCCACTATGCATACATTTAGGTCCGCACTAGATGGCGCTGATTTCGTGAAATATTCTTGCGGAATTTCGGCTGCAAATGCGGAATCTCAGAGTACCCAGAGCGGGATGGGCCCGCGCGGGTTTTAGTGTTGTTGTTCGATAGAACATTTTTATCATCTAAAAAAACGAAAGGCATTTAAAGATCACATGTATTTCGATTGAAGAGGTGATTTCAGTGTTCAGGGCGGTGTCACAAGCTGTGTGCTGGCGCCATGCGCCAGGACTCTGTTATCATGATGACAAATTACTTGTAGTTAATGCAGGTACAACGTGAGAAAACGCTAATGACTCAAGCAGACCCTGTCTGCTGCATTGTTAGTGGTGGCTTACATGATATAAATATTTGCACATTTAACTTATTTGATGTTCTTTATTTAGCAAAGAAAACTTCATAAAACAATTGAAGGCTTTAAACCACAATGCCCAGTTATTATCTTAGCAAACGAATGTACTTTTTTGTATAAAATCAAATGATCGGGAAATGTTATGTTTTAGTTCATTTAATTAAAGCAAACATCAATAATCAGCAAGTTCTTTGGCGTGACGATTAATGTTTTTTAGGGTTCCGTACCTAAAGGGTGCCAACGGAACCCTATTACTAAGCCTCCGCTGTCCATCCGTCCGTCTCATGAACCGTAATAGGTAGGCAGCTGAAATTTTCACAGAGTGTGTATTTATTTTGCCGCTATAACTAGAATTACTTATAAAATTAAAAAAAAAAAAAAATTAAAGAGGGTCCCATACAAAAAACCTGATTTTTTGTGTTAAATCTTATACGGTGGTACGGAATCCTTCGTGTGCGAGTCCGACTCGCACTTGGCCGGTTTTTTACATGTTGACTTTTCCATATTTATTAATATATAGGTCACAGATAACTAGGGTTAAAAAAAATTATTAATTCAAAATAGAAAAGTCGTAGAAAACTACATGGTAATTGATCGTAATATCATCACACTTTAACGACAAATGCCAATAATAAAAAAAATCACATTTTTAAGTAAAGTAAATAGTACTCAACACATTGGACTTTGACCCACGTATTTTTTTATTATAAATGCCAATGCCTACTGTGGCGCCGAGGATGATGTGCTCCGAACATAATTCGGGAAACGTGGCAGCGGCAGCGGGGCTACCGGGAACAATCAGTAAAATGCAGCATTTTGCTGACATGTAGTGACAATGCGTCAAGTTTATAACATTTAAAAACTATTCATTAAAGTTTGTCTCAACACGTAAAATGATAGTTTTCCACGCATGCTTTTTGTAATTTGCTTAGGTCTCTTGGCACGCCGTGAACCACTTTCTTTAATCTTTCAAATGCCGGGGTGTTATAACGTTGGGTTGGATTCTGAATCGCGCAACTATGGGAGTCTATTTAGATTCAGTTGGCAACTAAGTAGGGCTTTAGAACAAGCTCAAATGCGGTTTCTTGGAGATTTTCATGCCCACCACGAATGGTTGAACCATTGCGGATATGCTGTATACCAATTATTTGGAATTCATCTACAGTCCCTCCTCCCATAAACAATACCTTTACATACATTTATTTAACGCTTCATTTGCGTCGGACATTGACTGCAAAGATTGAACTCATATCAACATATTGCCGTTGTCACCAACATCGCATTTGGCATCAGACGCTAGAGCCAGTCCTAGATTGAGCTAGCGACGTACTTGCTTAGTAACACTTAATTTATCTATAAATTTGGATACACCATTTTATAATCGTTTCAAAATATTTAAAATTCAATTTATAATTTTAAGATACGTTTTTACATATTGATTCAACTGTTTTTTTTTTATCGAGGGTTATTCACGTTTTGAGTCCTGGGTATTATTAAATATCCGAATAACACGTCGTTTGACAGTCACATAGAACGAAATGCAAGGAAATTCCCAAGTGCGGAATAGGCCGAGACATGTAAACGCTGCAGTGGCGCGCGCGCGTACCCTTGAACCTGCCGAGTGGCGCGGCCGGCTTGCCAATGACCCCGGTCGGTGGCTGCGGCGGCGGCGGGGCGCGGAGCGGCGGCGGCGGAGGCGGCGGTGGCGGCAGACGCAACCACCACGCAACACCCGGCCTACCCGACACTGGAGTTATAGTTTAGTTAGAGTTAGATTAATGAATTTGTTTTTTGATTTTAAATTATCGTTGAATTTGTGAATGTTGCAGATAAATTGGCATATACTGAGCGGTCAGTCCGAGTTCTCACCTAAATTGGCGTTTATGGAACTTCGAAGTTACGTAAAAACATCAAACTCCATACAAGTTTGTATGGAGTTTGATGTTTTTTTACTTCTTCAAGCACTTCTACAGAACTGTGGTTTTACTTCTTCAAGCTTTCAAAGTCAAATTCGAACTTCCGATTTGTATGAAAACGCGAAGTCGGCGTAAACGGCAAAGATAACGTATTGACGGCGACGGAGAGTAAGCTGTCAAATCAAACTCGGACTCGCAAATGGTAGTTCGATTAACGCCCACTGCGCGCGCTCTTAAATTTCTCCATACATTTTAAAACGCCAGTCGATCGGTTTGGCGTAAACGCCAATTTAGGTTACAACTGGGACTAGGGGCTCTGTTAACCGATTGAAGATGAAATAGCATATATGTATACATATATCAACTGTTACGCCAATTTTAAGATTTTTAATAATATTTCTTGTACGAAACAGTTTTTACCGGCAGTAAGATTTTAAGTTATATACTGCGTGACTTATGATGAATAAAAACTTCAAAATGTCCAGCATGACTTGCATTTGATTGTACAATGTTCTAAAACTTCTTTTTACAGAATTTCTTTCTCAGATCAACAATTTAGACGATATGAAGGAATGTTTGATAAAACATTTGAGGTAAACGTTCACTTTTTCTGAGCGTGTAGTTCAGAAACCGTTGGGTGTTTGGGAAAAGTTCTTGTAGAAAAGTTATAAAGAATCTCAAGAACTTTCAATTGGTGAAACATTTTTTTTCTCTGCGTCGCATTGTTTTCGAGATTTTAACGACAAACCCAAAAATGGGACCTTCCTTGCCCCCCCCCCCCCCCCTCCGGCTCACCTACTAGACGCCAGGAGTTTTAGTATGTTCAGTTAGTTGAGCACCCCGCAGCTTTTGCTCTTAGATTTGATATGGAGTTGCTACGGGCAAACCATCGCCTAGTAGCCTCACATACATTTTCCAGCTACTGAACATTTCCCAAATGCAAATTGACGGCCGATCAACGGAGGCGTCAAATATATTTTTAGTAAGCGGCCCACCGAGCATCTGAATACAAAAACCTCCCCTAGGATTGTTTTTTTGTCCTCTCTCACGTTTATTAAAATTAAAACCCCCCTGACTCGGCCCCCGTCCACCTAGAAGGACCCAGATAACTCCATTGGGAATGTCTTCCAAAGAGACACAAGAACCTCATCTTGCGGCTTCCGGCCTTCTATATTTTGGCCCAAAAATGAATTTACTTTTTAGTGTTTCTTGTGGTAATTAAAATCCATATTTATAAAATTTAATGTATTTGGATATACATGTATTCCTATGGACTTTAATACGGCTGGACCGACTTAAATGCAACTTTCAGGCAATTTTCAGATTAGCCCAACGATGTTCCTTTCGCTATATATTACTAACTATGTACTAGCGACCCGCCCCGACTTCACACAAGATTTTTTTTACAATTTTGAACCGGCAATTTTAATTTTAATTTTTTAACCGCAAAATTTTAATACGCCACAGAAGATTTAAAGAAGCCGAAGATTTCATTTCTTTCTCTTTCGATTTAGTCAATGTCATCTTTTATGGCGGGGACGAAATGCGTTTTCTGACCGCAATCCCATTTTTAACCGACTTCAAAAAAAAGGAGGAGGTTCTCAATTTGTCGGAATCTTTTTTTTTTCAATATTGGCATTTAAAAACCGATTAAAAATATCATACCGATATAATGGTGTGTTCTTAAAAGGGCATTCAATTTTTTCATAACAAACTGCTTTACAGAAGCTGGAGAAAAATACAGTGGTTTTGCGCCCGTCAAATAATGTCCTTTTAAAATTGGTGAAAAAAAATGCTGGGACCTCCAACCCACACCCGCAGCCCCGAGCATCGGCTCTTAATATGTGAGGTATCATAGTAGGATATGAAGCCCTTAGTCTGAGTTTTACGTTTTTGCCGGTTAATACCGGTCAACTTGGGTTGTGAAATTGAAGGCGAACTAGCAGTGCCCGTCCGAGTTAATTCTTCTCCTCGTGTTAAAATGTTCAAAGTTTATGGTTTGCGACGCGCTGCGACGTGGACGGTGTCAGAAATGGACTGAAGTTGAAGACTCTTTAACTAAAACACCGACTAATTTAAACTCAGAAACAATTTGACGCTCACCCTGCAGAACTGCAGGGTAAGCACCCTGCAGGGTTCTGCACACTGCAGGTGGACCCCTCAAACATGACGACCCGAAACCTTCTGGATGGGTAAACTACGTTCTTCAAAGCTGGCCGTGGTTCGGATTCCACGAATGGAAGTGTAGGTCCCTTTCCTAACTTACTAGATGGAGGGTTAAATCCAGGTACCAGCTTACCTGACACCGAGAATCCCAATCCCCACTATGAGTCAATACCCAGAGTTGTACCATTATTAGTATTATCTTTTGTTGTACGGTGGATGTTGTATGGTTGAATTTACACCTAGCCTAATTCATGTTTATGTGCAGTTATCATGTTTGAGGGATGCTGCCATGGATTTGGTCAATATTAAGCATCATATAATTATTAGTCATGCTCTATTACCCTTTATCTCGGTACACTCGTTCGATTGCCACTTTCAAGAGGTTGTTGTATGACTATGCCGGTAATACGTGCGGAACAACTAGACCCCAAGCCACGGCCATATTTCTTCTACTTCCGTCAAGTTTTCGCATATATTGCAGCACCGTGCCATCTTTAGCGCTAACATACTGGCGATGCCTTAGATTTAGCATATCGCTGCAATTTCGTGATGCAAAGTGTACGGCCGATACTAAACAAAATCATCGAGGCGTTCTGTCCGGTGCTGTTGGAGCGGTCGTCGATTGTACTGTTTCGCGTGCGTGGTCGGAACTTCTGGCTGTAGATTCGGAAACTTTTCAATTAATGTGTTTTTTTTTTATTGCTTTGATCGGTATCGTTAGTCCGTAGAGGTCAGTCTCCCAGGTAAGTGTGCCAGTACGCCACCGATACTTATCTCCCGCCGTGCCGCCGCCGCCCGCGCCGCGCCGGCCGCTACGACGCGACGCCTCGGGCGCGTCCCACATTTGTGGGTAATTTTTTGCTCGTCACTGTACATGTAAAAAAGTAAGTCACTAATACGAATATCACATGGCGATTAGGAGCACATTGGCTTATTGATGGCACTGCTCTCCATGTTACAGTTTTTTGAGATTCAATTTATTAACCTACAGTTTATTTATCAACGGTCCGACCGGTACTTTGGGGTTTTTTTGGTTCGATATAGATTTAGATCAGAACTTTCTCCGGTTGATCGATCATGTAGACATGGAGGATAGTTACTTTGACTAATTGAATTGGTATGCCGTGTGCCTTTCCGTGGAGTCCCACCCATAACGCGACGCGAGACGGTTTCACGAGCGTCTCCGCCCGCGCCTCTGCCGCCTCCGCGCACGTGCGCTCTACGTCCACTAAAATTTCCCAAGTTACGGCGCCCGGGCGCCCGTGGGCACGTTACGGGAATCCTTTCCGGCACATCTTGCTATTATATGTAATAGGATAGGGCCGCCGGTAAAAGATGCATTGAACGTGGAGATCGCGGAGGGCGTAACGCCTACGCGGTTCTTTTTGGTGCGGATTCGTCCTGTGTGTGTTGATGCGAAACAAATATTTTAAATTGACTTCGTGAGAAAAAAACCTCAACCGTTTTCAGCTCCTAAACTCTTAACGGTATAAAATGGATCAATACTTTAGATAAAAAAAATCATTTGAAGTCAATTTGATATCTACATTGAAGGTCGCGCCGTGAGTCCTGAAGAAGTCCACAATGCGGTGGATGAAACGTCGACTTGAACAAGTAAGCGATTTATAACACTGTCAATCCAAAAACATTTTAATAATTTGTATCCATTGTACCTATTCAAATTTTTAAAATATTCAGAATAAATGTTGGTCAGGACATTAATTTTAATATAAATGTCGTTGTGTAACCTCAACTTAATAAGCTAACGGTAATTTCCAAATACAAGATAATAGTTGTCTCCGTGCATTGAAGTCTCTCTATTTCGATTTCCGCCAAGTCTCTCTTTATTCATTCTTAGTATTTATAAAAAAAATACATATACTGATGAATTTAAGCTAACTTACATTAAAACATAAATGTATAAAATATGAACAATCGATTTTAAAAGTATCTATCAAATTATAATAATGAAAGGACAACATAATGCATTGTTGTTGTGTTGCATCCGCACAATGATACAATTATACTTTAGTGGAGGGCGTCTTTCTACAGCCCTGTGTCGGTATTTTACATGGGTAAGAATTTCTATATTTAATGTATTGTTGTCGTGCAGAATTAAATGACCTGCCCACCCCAATAGACAGTGCTGATTCCTACCCAGAGGTTGCACTGTGTGAGGGGGGGTCAAGAGGCGGATGAGGCGGTGGCGGCGGCAGCGGCGGCGGCGGCTGCGGCGGCGGCGGCTGCGGCGGCGGCTGCGGCGGCGGCTGCGGCGGCGGCTGCGGCGGCGGCTGCGGCGGCGGCTGCGGCGGCGGCTGCGGCGGCGGCTGCGCCGGCGGCTGCGGCGGCGGCTGCGGCGGCGGCTGCGGCGGCGGCTGCGGCGGCAGGTCGCACGGTGTACAGCTACCGCTCGTGGGCTGCCGAGTGGACCGCAGGCTCTGCCACTCCACAGTACATTGACGTGAACCCGAGCAACGGTATTCCTTTGCTTTTTTCACCACCAAATAGACCCACTACAGCCCTACTGACCTAAGAATTTTAAGTGTCTTTTTCGACATCTATCATCGAATACAGATCAGGTTTCCGGTTGTTTACAGCTGGATCGAACGATCATCTAGTCATCATATTTCCTTGCGATATACTGCCATGGTGATGATGCGCCATTTCGATTGTGTATGACGTCCCTTGCGATCAAAATACACGATGCGTCTGTTACAACACCCCCCTAAAGGTGCAGCGCACTCGATAGAAGACGAAAAGAAGCGGAATGCAGCGGCGTCTCGTGGGTCAGCTAATGAATGTTTGTCTTCTGAAGTGATAATTAAGCGTGACCGCCGCCCAACGGATATTTCCTCATACAATGTGCGTGTATTTGCGTTTGTGCTCACTCACTCCGCACTCGTATCTACAGTGCCGTCAACGCATTCTTTTTGGGAGCTTCTGGACCTACTTATTGCGACATCTCTGCGGCAGCGGTGGTGGCTTGAACCCACTCTTTGTTCTAATGATGTTTGCCGATTGGGTTTTATTGATATTCTCTTAGTTAGACCATACAATACATATTTTGAAGCGAAACTTCTTTGTGGACTTGACGTGTGAACTTTTGGGACTGAGGACCTAACTCAGAAAAAGTGAAGGTAAGTTTAAACGGGAATTGCGAACAACTTTATGATTCCTAATTTGAATAATTTGACCGCCAATTTTCGAAAGTTGCCACGCAACGTTCCGAATTAAAAAAAAAGTCGCCGTCGTTTTGAATGTTTTTTTTTGTGATATTTGCGCAAGAAATGTATATTAAACAACTAGCTGCGGTACCCGGCTCCGCTCGGGTTAGTGTCGGCTAAATTATTTCATGGTTAAAAAGTAGCCCACATGGCTGGTTCAAAATAGGGTCAAACCGGTCCAGGAGATCGATGATCAGGAGAAGATCGTTTGAGCCGAAATTGCATAATTTTATGAGAAACATCCAATAATTCCCATTTAGAGCTTCGTTAAAAAAACATGTGCCGCCAGAACCTTTCTGCACTTGCACCTTAGGTAAGTTTTGCGTGGACTCCAACCCACAGCCAGCCTTAACATCGAAAACGGTAACCCATCCGGAACCTGACTGCTCCCAGATATGCTATACGTTGATAAAATAGCGGTAGAGGTCATGAAATTTTTTTTTTATTAAGGCGCTAGGACTAGCCAACTACTCGCGCCATACAAATGCACTTTTTAACAAATGTAATAATATGTAGTGAAACGCTTCAGCAAATCCAAATAGAACTCCAGACTGATAATGGATTGTTAATATTTTTTTATTCCATCATTTATTTAAATAATAATAAAAATAAAAAAAGTTGATTTTTCTTAGTAGAAATCTGAAAGTCATTCGATTTCTAGATATAAGCAAAAACAGCATATATGCATAAACAAAAAATTCCATTTGCTTTTAGATTTCTACATTTAGTCAAAAAAGTTCGGAAATGGACACCGTTTCCGCAATGTATTTTGTATAGAAAAAGGAAACATACATTAACGAAAATCATTCGATTCCTAGACAAGGAATCATATATTGTAAGGATGACACTTATAATCGTCAGACTTAGTTAGTTTACTTGGGGTGCCTCGTCTAACTTTGCGATTTGGCTAGTACCAGGCCCTTAAAATAATATCTTAGTTTTTTTTTATTTCAAATATTTCAATGTAGGTATATGCTCTGTTTTTAGGAACTTAAAAAGGGTTTATTTGTGTATCATTGTGTCAAAATAAGATTTTTTTAAATTATATTATGCCCGTGCAAAGCCGGGACGGGCTGCTAGTTCTTCATAATCCTAAATATGTTCAACCATCCGCACCGCTTTTTCTACTTTTCTAAGTGCATTTCGTCACGAATACCGTCCATTGTTCGGAATACATCAGTATTTCCCCTTCTAGTACTAGGTGGTAGGTATAAGTCCGTCATGGTTAGTACCATCCCAATGGATGAAAAGAAGGTCGAAACGGCAAAGAAAAATCGTCCGCGTTTTCCATCCAGTTCAATGTAGCTGTGTTCGTCTTTATGAAAATGCTTTAACATAAACAAAGAAAGGTACTTACATTTTATCACATTAAGGAATGCCAGGAACTTCCAAAGGAAAGACACCTCATTCCTTCCAGAAGGCTGTGTGTTGGGGTGATATCATGACGGTGGGTGTGACAGTAGCCATCCAGGTCCACTCACCTTAAAAAACGTATCGGCTAAAGTAAATATACTTTTTCGTACAAGGCAGGTACGTCGCTTATTCCAAGGTATGTAAGTGATATGTATGTATGTATAATCGACCATGAAGTAAGAACACATCAATAAAAGAAAGAGAGATTCATTGACGAAATTGGTATGTTTTGCTAGTTCAAGTCCAGCCTTGTAGTATATAAAGTAGATTTTTCTTCAATTAATGTGTCTTTGCTTCACGGTCGATTACACATAAATATCGCATTCCTTAAATCGGCTAAAGTTTTCAGAGACACCGGCAGCTCGCATCCTATCTTGTGGGTCATCGCAGACCGCAGCCACCGCACCGCGCCGACCGCGCCAGCCGCGCATCTATCAGCGTCGGTTATCTTTTATTATTTCACAATCGAAAATTGTACGACGGAGCGCATTAATGTAGAGCGTTTTGATGGATGCGTCCAACGGTACATTTCGGTCAAGTCACTTTTTTTCCGACTTAAGAACCGGAAACTATTCTCCGCGAGCGAAGTATAACCCGTAGGTTGGCGGGAGTCCGTACTTCACTATGCAACAGATATTAAATCAAGGTACCTGCAGGGAAATATCCCAAGCAAATGTAGGTGTATCGCTGAGCGTGGTTCCACGAGGCGAGGTATTTTTGACTTTTCTGAGCACCTTCTCAGCACAGCCACCCATACCGGTTTTTCATAAAAAACAAATGACCTATTAACCAAACCTGCGTGTGAAATGTGGAGATTCTTCCGGCTTAACAATTTTCCTTACCGCAAAGTTACCCACAATATCGCATTATCGCCTCGGACGCATCTTATCAACGAAGTCTCGCGTAAATAACGCTTATATAAATTGAAAAGTAATCACACCACGATGGTCTCCGCTTCCCGTTATGCATTATCATATAACGTCGCGGCGAACCTGTTCCGTCCTAAGTTATGTTGACACGTGACCGGTGATCTCCGTTTGCATTTACATATGTGAGGCGAATGGCGCTGACGCTGCCACCCCTCTCCCTCCGACCTCCTACCTCCTACCTCCCCCCCCCCCCCGCCCCGCCCCGCCCTCCGACGCAGAGTGGACAATACCCACGAGGATAAAACCCACAATCTCACATAAATTGGCCTTATATAGACGTACTAGCTGCGGTACTCGGCTCCGCTCGGGTTAGTGTCGGTTAAATTATTTCATGGATAAAAAGTAGCCCATATGGCTGGCCCAAATTAGGGTCAAACTGGTCCAGGACATGTATCCATCTACCAAATTTAATCAATTTCGTTTGAGCTATGCTATTTCGCATGAATTAATGAGAAACATCCAATAATTCCCATTTAGAGCTTCGTTGACTTGCCGCCAGAACCTTTCTGCACTTGCACTGCTACATTTCTCACCTAGTAAGTATGTAACGCGTAACGTAGATAAGTTTTGCGTAGATTCCAACCTACTGCCAGCATCAACATCGAAAACGGTAACCCATCCCGAACCTGACTGCTCCCAGAGATGCTATACGTTGATAAAATATGCATTAAAATCGGGTAAGTGATTTAATATTAATATATATTGGATAAGTTATAAGAATTTAACACTCTCTACTCACCCCTCTGGTAATGAAGCCTTATATTATGTAGCCTATAAGTTTTGAGTAGAATCAGGCTAGACTTAGGTACAATCCGCATCTACATCGAGTAATTGGTTCTCATGTCATAAGTATATTATTCCATTGGTCGCACCTCTGGCGATATAGCGTGAATGCCATTTGGCATTTTCATCGATCGTTAATTATTCTGTGACATTCATTTTTGTTTATATTGATAAAAAAAACTCTCTGTATGTTTTAAATTCATTTAAAATCAAACTCATTAATTACATAAAACAAATTCAATTACGATTATCCATATACAAATGGTAACAAAAAAAAAACATACAGACGAATTGATAACCTCCTCCTTTTTTGAAGTCGGTAAAAGATACAGAATGTTAACGGAGGTACGAGTATGGTCGAAACGTTAACAATGTATTCCATGCCAAATTTGGAGCAATAAAGGTAGAAAACATTTTGTTTTAAGACTTCGTCCGAAAAATTCGTCCCCCCATACATTTAGGGAGCAGGTTAGGTTCTCCCTAACCCACATAAATGTATGGGGAGGTTAGTTTTTTATCTCGTACAAAAAAATGTTACCTTTTTTAAAAATGTTTTTTTGTTACAAATATATTAAGAAATCTGGTTATCGTTTCGACCATTCCTACGTAAAAAAAATTTTTATTTCCAAATTCAAATAATTTGACCGCCACTTTTTGGAAGCTCGGGAAAAAAGTCGCCGAAAAATTTTAAGAAATAATTTATTTAATTAAAAATAAATTCAAAAATGAATAAAAAGTTATGTGCCGCGTACGTTGTAAAATATAAAAGGAATGATATTGGTTTCAATGTTTTATGTAACCTGACATGGATGGCGTATACTGCACAACTACCGTTATTATACTAGCCCAATTTTCATATTAGCACATTCCGGAAGGAATTAGGTGCCATGCCTGGACCTTACCTTTATGAGCACGGCTACATTGAACTGGACGGAAAACACGAACAATTTTTCATTGCGACTTCGACCATCTTTTCCTTCCTTGCGATGGAACCAACTCAGGCGGGCTTTTATCCTACCGCCTATTAGGGGAAAGTACTAATGTTTTACATGGATTCCGAACCATGGAGCGCATTCGTGACGAAATGTACTTATAGAACTCAGAATGAGAAATAAACTGGTGCATGAACGGGGCGAGGATTTGAACCCAGGCCTCTGGTATGCTAGCTAAGTTACCACGCCACTAGGTAAGGAGCCGCTCAAAATAATATAATATCAAAATATGTCCGTTTACGACCAAAATTTCAATGTGATTGCGAGGATCCATCGGTCTTTATTAATCGTATTATCTTGAACTAGTTATGATCGCATGATGCTAAGAAAGGCCTCTTAGTAAATGCTTATGTTCCGATTTAGCTAATCAGCTCATGGTGAAAGAGACCCAAATCGTAGTATCGGAGGTGATCGATGGCGGATGCGGGTGACGTCACGGCGGCGCGCGGCGCCAGGCCGTGGTAACGGAGGCCTTCGTGGCACGGACTGAAAATTAAAAATATCCATCATCGGAACATAACCGACGATGACATAATATTTTGGCGAATAGCGGCGGCGGAAGAAGCGCACAACATGGGGCATGTATGAACATCGTGACTATTTCCACAGGTCGAGGGCATCAGTTCATATATAGCCACGTTAAAATAAGTAGGAAGTTGATTTAAAAGTAAAAGCATTTCTTACGGAAACCAGACCACTTGCTTTGGAGACTTCATCTGGTACGTGTCATGTCCATTCAAAATTTTGACAAAATGGGATATACTATTCGCCCGTATTCCTATCCCATAGACAATACGGACATAGCGCGCTGTACTTACATTACATTCTAAGCCTATGATCTATCCGATTGGATGGTAAACACGGACCATTTTCATTGCCGCTTCGACCATCGTGCATTCAATGCACATTGCATTGAATGCACGATGGTCGAAGTATGGAAACCGAGTATGGAAAGGGAACACAGTTTTAAGTGGAAACCGAATCACGGCCAGCCTCCAGGGTTGAAAATGGTCACCCATCCAGAACCCAACTGCGTACCAAGTCTCGCCAGGCGTCGCGCCACTGGGCTACCGAGTCTGACAACCAGCGCCCTGAGGATTCCGTACAAAATAGACATGTATGTGACATACCAATGGAGTATTGGTCAAATTAAAGTTCCCTTATTTGTGACCCATTTGTTCCCCCCGTGGAACCGCGCCTGAACTATCCACACTTTCCATTTACGCCTAAAATGAGTTCCCATTTAAATTAAAAGACGATTTTCGATTTTTTCCTTTACTTGAATTGTGAGACCCTGCTTCTTGCCGAATTTCATGATGATCAAAATCGGGGAAAACCGACTGTTTTCGTCGGACTTTAACGCGGATGGAGCCGCATGAGTTTACGAGACGACATGTGTCGCTCTGGTTTAGGTACGGTAGGTAGCGTCTCCCTCCAAACATTATTATCCCACCATCTCCCTCCCTCACCAACACTCATCAACACGCACACACACACCCTCTCATCCTCTTTCACCTACACACACACCCTCTCATCCTCTTTCACCTACACACACACACACACACATACACACACACACACATACACACACACCCTCACACACACACACCCTCTCTCACACACACACACACACACACACACCCTCACACACCCTTACACACCCTTGTATACACTACTACCATACACCCTATACCGCCTATACTCCCCCGCAAATTAGTATTAGTATCAAATTCACAAAGATTAAATAACACGAACTGTAAAATACCTACAAAACATTATAATAATTAAGTGGAAATATATAATTGGCTTGTATTTTAGTATAAGATTTTTTGTTCACATGTCTGTTTCATATAAGCTGTTGATTTCCTATATAAATAAATAAATGGCCACCTATAAAACAGCCTTGTGGCCAGTTTAGGTGGCAGAATACGATCAATCTTACCAGCCTCTTGCTAGTACAGTTAAGAATTTCGTTTATTTTATATTATATACATTTTAGTTAGCTATTGCCCTTTTCTTAATATCGATGATTATCTGGTGTGTGTGAATAAATAAATAAAAATAAAATAAAAAATAAAAAAAATAATAAATTTATTTTTTCCAAAAATTACGGCACGCGGACAATGATGCGACGTTTGTACAGTGCGATTGTTGAGTTTTTTGCGAGTGCGCGAGTTGAACGCCCACCACCTCCCGCGCGCCGCCGCCGCCACCTCCGCCGCCATGGGTTCCGGGTCGGACGTCGCTCATGATAGATTCGTTCCCGAGCCGTAATCGATGAGGCTATCTTGCGACTTCTTAACATATTCATTGTTCCTCCGAGACCAATGACTTAGTTGACCAATTTGATCGTAATATAATGATACGATATCAAATCTAAATTATACAGACTAGGATTATGACCGATTCAAGTATTGGAGACTTATAGACTAGTTTCAAAAGTATTAATTCGTGAATCTGCTAGATAGAATTGCTAACTCGTGTTCATAGAGGGAAAATCAAACAGGATAGAAGATAAGACCAGCCCGTGCCCACTGGTAGGGTGAGATACCACAGTAGGAACTATTTCCACCACCCCAAATTTGCTGGAGAGTCGTTACCCTATCGATTGCCCGTACTAAGGGTGATAATTGTTCACGGTTTTTGAAATGTTCTGTTGCAACATATATTGTCAAAATCTACGTTTGTATGGTTGATTTTTTTGTATGCACCCTTTAGATTGAAAAATATTGGCTACACGGAAAAAAAGAGCATTTGAAATGTGAAAACAGTGTTTCTTGGATTTAAAATTAATTTATATGAGAAAAAAATATGAAAACGACACGTTTTCTTTATTTTCACGTTTTCTCATAATTATATAATCATTTTAAGAAAATATCTTCTTCCCACTACTTAATTTTTTATCTTAAAGCAAATTTTTTTTATTGTACGTATAGAAACGTTAGGGCCTGAAAGACGAATTCGATAGTTAATTGCAGTCGCCGTGCAAAATTGTGCCTTGGCTAATGGACAAAGAATCCATTTCTTAAAATTTTAAATCTTACATTTTCTGTGACTTCTTGACAGCCTTAATAAGAGCCTTCAGCTGAGGGCAGGGACAACAACCACGGAAAAGTCAAATATTCCAAACATCTCTCGTGCCCGCTCACGCGCACGGAATAAAGCAACACCCCTTTTTACCACCGCACAACGCGGAACAGACAAAAATGGGGTGCATTGCTGCCACATTCCAAAAAGAACCAATCGATTCTCTAGATAATTTATCAATGGTTTTTTTTAAGTTATGCGCGGCATATGGCGTACGCCAGGACCTAAAGGTGCCCGACGACGCCCATGGGTTTTCGAACATTCAGGGGGGCTGCGAAAACCATGCCGGCCGGCCAGGTGCTTCTTCACACCACGTTTGAAGGGAACCAGGTCGTAATTTGGGGGAAATACCTCGCAAGGGAGTCCAATCCATTGTTAACCGACCCTACAGATAAAGGATCTAGAGGATCGGTGAGTTCTTATTTTTCGAATTTCGACTGTGAATTTGTGTATTTTCTCCCTGTTCCGAGGGACGGAGGGACAGCGTTATGCAGTTCCGACGAGCATTCTCCATATAGTGTAGTACAACCAAAAGTACAAGCCAGGGTACTTCAAACGTAGTGTGAAGAAGCACCCATGCTGGCTGGCATCGTTTTCGCAATACCCGTTAAGTTAAAAAGCCCATGGGCGTCGCGTCGTCAGGCCCATCCTAGCGTACACAATATGATGTCCTACGAAAGAGTTATAAAAATTACTAATAAATATTAAATTAAATAATACTAATAAAATTGTAAATACGTATTATTTGTCAATATTATATTTTAATATTGTCATTCCAAAATACTTTCACTGGATATAGTATAGTTGGGTAAGGTTAAGTTAGGTTAGATTAGGTGAGATGATTAAGATCAAGTTAGGTTAGGTTTATGGTAAGAGACAATATTCCTTTCGTTTATTCCGGCATCGACAACGTTCTAGCGTTTAAAAAGTCGAGTGAGATTTTTTTTCTATGTGGTTATCCGTCGAAGGAAACGCAATTATAGACTGGCTCTATATTATGTTCTCAAGCGGACGCCGACGTGCACGCGCGAAAAGTGAAGTGGGCATTAGTGCGGAGTGAAGCGGCATCTTCCGACTATAAATAACTCAAATCGTTCCTCCGCGGACTGACCATTTATGCGTCATTAAACTAAGTGCGATAATAGAATAACGCATGTGAGATATTGCTATTGTTTAGTTGTAATTTAAATGCGGAAACTAAACACTTATGCACTTACCGCTCCATGCAAGTGCAACTTAATGCAATCCTGTTTACGCACGTTTATACGTTTCATTAGGTTAGTCATTAGGTTTCTCTCTAGCTCCATCTTTTTACCGCACGACTACATTTAAGAGGCACGGAAAATACGACTCACGGTCATTATCGCTTCGATTATATTTGATAAAATGCGGGTATCAACCAGCGATGAGCCATTCCGGCTGTAAAGAGGAATGCATTCCTATTCGAACGCCACAAGTTCGGAATGACCTCCGGAATGAAGGGTTCAGCGGAACTGCAGCACCCGCTAAGAGTACTCCTAGGATTCGCAATAATCCGGAATGGTTACAATTGTATACAATGTGATACAAATTACTAGACAAGTCAACCATACAAGCTTTTCATACTAGATCATAGCTATCGTAACCGAATTGTTGTTCTGAGAAAAGTTAATTTCATGGTTTAGTCTACTATAACTGTGTGATGGAACTAGATAACATTTGACCAAAATATAGTTGACATCTTTTTTGTTCTTAAAGAAGTCCACACTCCCGGTATCGAGCGTATACTGTTCGATACCAGATACTACAGGCTTCTTTTCACTAATTCTTCAACACAATTAAATACAATTCAGCCCTGGGTGCGGCATTGAGGTTAAGGCGAGACGGTGCGCTGCAGCGCAGTACGAGGCAGATCAGCCCAATTAGACGTGCTGGGGCGGGCGGGATGGCGGGATGGCGGTGGGGGGGCGAGGGGCGGGCTTCATGGACGAAAGGCCGCGCCGCGACCTTGCCCGCCCGCAGGACCGAACTCGATTCGTTTTAAATTCGACCCCAGTAAACTAAAATTTTTCTTCCATAATTTCGGTACAAGACTTACTATGTTTTCTTTTCTTTACTTCTCATACGGGATCGAATTGTAATTTCATTGAAAATGAGTCACTCCATCGTTCAGAACCCATATAAAACTCTTCGTCATCCCGATTTAATAGGTTGATGTCATCGCATTGGACTAAAGATGTTCGAAGGGGCAATGAAACATTGTCCGATTTTTAGATCCACTTCAATGTAGCCATGCTTATCAAAGTAAGGTCCTGGCATGGCACCAAATACCTTCAAGAATGTTGCGTGTGGGTTAGTCTCATGTCAGTAGATGCGTTATGGCCATCCATGACCAATTCCATGGAATGTCGACAGCCCGAGTCCGCTCCCGTGCTAGCGACGGCGGTGTGGATCCGGTGTCATCATCCTGTGAGTCAGCCACACTTGCACGGAGCGCAGCGGTGCGCGGGAGGGGGGGTGGGGGAGGGCTGCGCTGCCGACAGCGAGCCTGGAAGGATAAGAGTATAGCGGCAGCCTATAGCCACGAGTTAGTGGAAAACGTCTAACTGTACTTAGTTCGCAACAGATTTTATTTCATTTATTGAAACTTTTTTGGTAGTAAAAAACTGAATGATCCGCGGATTCTATCAACTCTGCAAAGAAAAATCCGCAAAAAACTCTACGAACGCTATTTAGTTGCACTACATATGTTATGTTATGTTATTAAGTATGTTCTATGCAGTTCTTACGTGTTTGAATTTGAGAAAATCAGTAGTAAGCTAATTCGTAAACGCACTGACTCACCGCCGCTACCGTTATCCTTAATTATTTATTCGGCATTGATTTAGAAGCACACTCGAAATAAAAAAAAAAAAAATTATATTGTTATGTAATACATGTTTCTGTGTGTAAAAGTGGGCACGCCGCCGCCCCCGTACAGATTGGTTTCGGCTGCTACGCCTATCCTTCCATGCTCGCTGGCTGGCGATGCCTCACTCCTCACGTCCGCACCACCCAAAATCCTTAGCCCTCAGGCAATGAAAATTAATGTTGGGATACAAAACATCAGATAGCGCACCAATTGGTTTAGCCGCCATTCTGTTTGGAAATTTAGATTATTTTATCCATTTGCATATTTTATTAACTAGAAAATTGTTCCATTAATTGCTTTCGAGCAGGATCTGCTCCTTTTATCACTTTTTTATTAACTCGCTGTTTTGTCCGTCGGCCTGTTTGGGACAAATTATGCGACGATTGTTAAACTAACTTTCCGATGAGCTAGAGACTTGAAATTTTAAACATATGTAGCTCGAGACTGAACGAGAGACTGAATGACAATGTATTAAAATAAATATAAAATTAGTAATGCTTAACAATAATATTTTTAATTAATATAATATGTATGTATGTATAATCGACCATAAAGCAAGGATATATTTAAAAAAGAGCCCTGTAAAAAGAACTACTTTATGGAAATACTACAAGGCTGGACCAGAAAACATACTATTCGCGGCTAAAGTGTCATCAAATTCGGAATTCTCCTATAGTCAATGCTCTCGTAATCAATGCCTCCTTTAATATTATACCTACATTTAAATATTTACCCGAATTTTGACAGCAAAGATTGAAGATTGAAGAGAAGCCGTCGTCGCCAATATCACATTCCTTGGGAGAAGCACTTACTTAATACGGAAAAGTATACTTACAGTAACAATATTTTTTTCGAGTATCTACATCCTTACTGTTATTGCACCCCACTTTTTGCATGCATGCATTAGGCCGTTTTAAAAGCTGAATTTAGGGTTTAATTAGTTTTATATAAATACTTACAAAATAATCAACAATATGTAGCTTCACATTTACCAAAAAACTTCGATTTCAAACCTTGGCTTTACTTATGCTTCATTAATAATACCACATCGGTAGTTATTCAGAAATTGCTTCACATCAACAAAATGGTACACGTCCAAGAAGCGCAGTGATGCTGCAAGTGATGCGGTCACTGCTCGTCTTTTTGTCCTCGAACCGACATCGAACCTGTAGCCGTCGCGTAAGTTATTACGGACCTGTTATGCAACGCATGTCTCTACATACCACTTTACCTCGATACCAGCTGCGGACACTCGCACGGCTGCACACAACGACGGCGCTCGGCACTTGTCTTATATGAAATCAAGGCAAAAGAGATTTGAGCGTATCGTAGCTCAGTGCATGGGCCTAGCTTCTCATGTAAGAGATCACGTTTTCCAACCCTGACCCGTTCCAACAACACGTTCTTTCGCTTCTTTATTTTTATTAGTGAATTTCCTTCCGAATGCGATCTGTTCCTGGTTTAGAATCTGTAGGTCCCCTTCCCCTACTAGGTAGAGTTAAACCCGCCCGCCCGGGTTGTAACCATCGCATTGGTGTCGAAGCGGCAATGTACAATTTGCCCTATTTTCATCCAATTCAATGTAGAGGTAAGTATATGTATGGCACCTGATTTCTTCGGGAATGCGGTATATTGGGTTAATGTAATGCCGGTAGATATGGTATACATACATACATTTCCAGTTACGTAAAAAAATATGAAAATATTGTCCAAGAGCAATGAAAAATTTCCCGTGTTTTCCATGCAGTTTAATGCAGCCGTGGGAGCGTTAAGGGCAGGTTTTGGGCTGATAACATGACGGCTGACATCGTATAAAGTCATCCAGTTTCATAAAAATTACAATTGGATGAAACGACAATGAAGTATTGTCGGGGTTTTCCATCCAGTTCAATGTAGTGCTCATTAAGGGAAGTTCCTGACATGGCACCTAATCCTTCAGGAATGCGATATGTTGATCTCCTGATATTTTCATGAGAGAAGACTTTGTGGTCTTACATCCACGTCCAGTTACAAAACAAATCTAAACAAAAAATACGATCCTTTAATTATTTATCATAGCATGAACGCGTCATGCATTTTTCTAGTTCGTTCATTTAATTAAAGAGACAAATTGATTTTGATTTTGAACTTATGGTTGGCACTACAAATGGAAAACTTAACCAAGCTTCGTCTGTTATAATTCTATCGTTCTGCAGCGAGAATGTTATCATGCCAGCATAGTCGTTCCTGGGCGAGCATCAGGTCAGACGCAGGCAGGGCACGCTAGGACTGCCAGTAATCAACACTTTCGCCCCTGCATCAATCCCAGCAATGTCGCTCGTCGACCTAGCAGAAAACATAAATAATTGCACGGGAGAAAAAGTTCAGTAACTAGCGGCTGCAACAAATGACGGCAAAAAGTGGCGTCGTGTGCTCTCGCGGACGCTCGTCTAGAATGTCGCTCGACTAGAGCGCGGTGGCACATCCTTCGTAATCCAAGCGAAAGCATTTTTTTTTTCGATCGTACATAACAATCTACATCTATCCACTTTAGACCTTTAGATCCGAAAAATAACAAACAAAAACAGTACAAACAAAACATAACAAAAATAGATATCAATCAAACAATATATGAATAAAAATAATAAGGACACATGAACCCAGAAAGAAATTAATTGAAGCAATTATCAAATGACACAATATAATAAGAATATTTTTTTTGTTTTCTATATCTTTCATAAATGACACCATTGATTTATTTACAAACAGGTATTTTTCATGAAACATCGTATTGTATTCATATGCCTTACAAAAGTGGTATACTTACTTACTTACTGGTAATACTTAATGAAATGTTGACCAACAAAACACCAGAACTGAAAAAACTAATATCTTATACTTAATACTAATACCTTGACATTTCAACTACTAGCCTTTGCGCGTTATAAGTACGCATTATCAAATAAAACTTGAACGCGTGAGGTTGGTAAGCAAGCATTGTTGCTAGAAGTGTTTGCAGTGCATCGCATTGGATTGGAAAAAAAATTATAATCGCAAATCAATTAGTTTTCAAAACAAATTCGAGGCTCCGCAAACAAAATGAGCCTCGCGATCTACGATCTAAAGGTAAGTGGCATTGTCATTTTTAATGCACTTGTAGATCTAATTTAACAAGCAAAGCGAGGTATCGTTTAGGGACATTTGAAAAACTGGTTCTATCAAAGGAAGACATAGGATTTTTGTCACGATGCAAGTACTTAAATTGTTTATAATGTATTTAATATATCGGTGTTTAATGGATAGCATTGATTGGTGTTAATTCGACTTAATATCTTCCCAATACATTTTTCTTAATTGCAGTCGGGTTTCATTTAGCCTTGCAAAAAATGTAGATGGCACGATACGGAAAGACGTTAAGGTAATTCCTTCGTTCGTGTCTGACGGAAAGCTATTTAATGTTTAGGGTTTCGTACCCAAAGGATGCCACACATGGCATCTGGCATGGCACACAGTTTATTCTGCGATTTGATGGGCTAGTGACAGCATATAGATAGATAGTGACAGTAAGTTTGACACAGTAGGTTGCTGTAATAAATGGAGAAAGGATGAGGGTGTGACAAATATTATTGAAACAGGCGAGGTTCCTTGTTGCAATAAAATATTTTCCAATGCCAGGTGTAAATCACAATGTGCGAACACTTACTATGCCAACACTTGAGCCCGTTGTATGGTGAGTCAAACAAGCTCTTACAGTTATTCTAGTGGCAAGTGGCCGCTTGCGAAACACTTCCAAGCAACTGGAGGGTCCTCTGGTCTCTCGAGAGACCAATATTTAGTCGTCTGGCCCGACGTCCATTTTACCGGTTCCCGATTGAGCAAATCAAACAAGCTTAGACATTTTGATTGCCTTGAAATCGCCTGACCCGTTAGGTCATTTTTAATATTACTAATCTCCGTGGTACGAAAATTGTGTACAAGAAGGAAGCGAAATATATTTTTTTAATTTGATTGTATTAAGATTTATCTCCAAGTTATAGCATAGAGCAATAATTTGCACAGCAGGTGCATTGCAGCGACTATTTTAATTTATAATTAATGGGACGATTGTTTAACCTAATGACTGAAAATCAAATCACGAAATTACGTGACGTCACGTGACGTCACGAACGTGAATTTTTGGAGAATGATTTTTAACATAAGCATCTGAATTGCAAAACAAGATAAACGTTGTCAAAGCCGTGACATTCCAATTTGAATTTTGTATATTATATTTGTTTCCATTCCCTGTATTGTAATAAAGTGTAGTGATTGTAATTAACCTAGTAAGAGTATGGGCGCCAAATAATTGAATAACCTGGTTGAACGGTTTGAATAAGGTCCAATATGAATGTTATAAAAAAGCACGTATGGATTTTGTATTTGTATTTATTTTGTATTGATATTTATAAGTGACATTTCCTATGAAATATCACTAAGCATGTACCGTAAAATTAATAATATCACATGGTTGAAAAGTTTAAGGCACGCTTAAATAATGACCGGAATGTTTCTTAAAAATGTTTTTTTGTCGAATGGTTTTCATTGATTTTATATCAAATTAAATCAAATCAAACAAAATTATTGTAAAAAAAAGTTAGAACTAGTATAGATATGCGGCTGGTCCCCTTGATGTCTTGCCGATATGATATATTGATGTAGTTGCTTACTCCTAATGGATTACTGTATTTTTTTATTCCAGTTACGAGAAAACAAGTTAAAAACATTTATTACTTACGCTCCCTAACTAAATTTGCTTGCTTGCATTGTTGTCATGTTAGAATGTACATTTATTGCGATGATACAAACGAGTGGGAATAAAATTTAATTAATGTTATACGTAAAGAGAACCATCATCGTGACATACAGGAGAAGAAGGGTTATTTTCTGTCTTTTGTTTAAAACTTCTGTTCTATTCGAGAAATTATATGTTAGTGACTCTCTGACAAAATTTAATCTACAAAAAACATATAGATATGCGACCTGTAAAGGAAAACAGCCGGCCAGCCGGACAAACGAAAGCATTTTTTCCCAAGCTAAAACGGCGACGCTTCTGTTAATGTTATACATGATGATGGCGCGGGTAGGTCGCTGGGTTTTTGTAAATGGGGTTTGTAAAAGGAAGACCTATATAGGTTCGCGAAAAATAAAAGGTCCACATGGTCCCATGCAATGCACAATCTTCTAGGGGTTGGATAAATGAAGGTGGGACGACTCACCACGATGGAGACTTCCAGAAGTGTGCGGGTGGCCACCACGCTTCTCCTTCTCCCACAGGATGCGGTTCAGGAGCGCTGCGTCCTCGATGATGAAGAGCACAGAAAGTCCCTTGGATTGTTCGAGTTTCGAGCACACGCGGTACTGGCGAGGTACTCCTGGGTACCTAGGACCCGGCGGCGGCGAGATAGTTTTGGCGGGAACCGGTGCTACGATGACATGGCGTGTCCGTGCATCGCGGTATCAAAAATTGCACTGACAGCTGGGCCTTTCAGCCTTTTCAGCAGACGCTGTCAATCTTCGCTCCATCAGGTGAAAGAGTAAGAGGGACATGTGTATGCGGGGAACAAAGATAGGACTAGGGTCATGCACATTACATAGAACCACACAGCCATAGATTAAGCGAAGACATTATGGCCTAACCGCATGATCTATAAGAAGCAGAAGTGTTCTTAACTTAACAAAAACTCTAAATAAACAAATACAACACTCTCAAATTTCACGACGGTTCTCTTTCCGCACATACCCCACACGTGCGTACGTCAATTATCTGAATATCTTAAAGTCCTATGCATTCCCATGTGTGGAAATTCTCGCGGACATGGGTATAGTTCGTGCCCACAGCGTTACCGCGCGGGGCACGCGGGTGAGGCGGGGAGGAAGCTGCGTCGAGCGAGCCGCGCCTGCGCCCGCGCAGCTCTCAATGCCGAGCCCGGCACGTTCAGCTCATCTTCCGATACATTGAGGAGAAGGCCAATTTATTTACTCGTGCTCTTTATGCTATTAATTAACTGGTACCTACCTAGCTGATTACATTGTATTGCTGGCATATTAAAAAATTCTTATTTGATAAGATAAATTGATTATTGACTTGTCCATATACTTTACCTATACAATTAACAGTAATGTTGATTTAAGTATGCTGCAAGTGCAAGCAATTTTAAGTGCTACGTATTTCTTGCCACTTCTCGATAGCATGTATTTATTAAAATAGTTTCATAAAAATATTTGGTTTTTATGTAACGCGCAACAAATGGATTATGGGAGACTCTCAACTAAAGCGGCCATGGGTGCTTGAACATTTCGGGGGTCCATGCCGGTGCCGTTACTGACAACGTACTTTGCGGAAAATACCTGCCGAGGTATTCCGTTAAACATGAGGTACCCGAATGGAACCTAATTTCTTCGAGAATGCGATGTGCAGAAATAATGTCATGAATGTAGCTGTTGTATTAGTCAAATATCAAATTTTAGTTTCATAAACATCGTACGCAAGGACATGAATTAGAAGGTGCCCGACGACGCCCATGGGATTTCGAACTTTCATTGAAGCTACGAAAACTATGCTCAACGGTCAAGCCCTTCGCCATGCAACATGCTTGAGGATCCCAGGTAGTACTTTGGTGGAAATACCTCGGCACGGAGTGCATTACCACACCATTTTACTGACCCTATCGGATAACCACTTATTTGGAATTGTCGAACGAGTGCATTTCCCCCTGCCAATGTCGCGTTGAGCGGTGGTAGAAATGGGAAAGAGGGATTTTCCGGAGAGCATTATCCGTGGACACAGAACCCTTCGGAGTTGGAGGGTCTCTAAATTCTGGAATACCTCGGCATGTTGCACCTAGTCCAAGGAGTCACGTAAGCACTAGCTGCAGACTTTATCAAAGGAGCCGTTTTTGGTCCGGCGTGAAATACTGACGTACCTTTTTTTGAAGCGAGCTTGGCTTTATCCTCGATATGGCATCCGAGATTCAGGTCGTGTGTCAGGTCTACACCTAGAATCCCTATATGGTCGTTAATATATTTTTATATGCAGAGTTGTATCCTGCAAGAGCGGAGCTAAGCCCGCTTCTTGCCTGTGACTTGCTCGCGTGATGACATTGGCTATTTATTTTCATGTAAACATTAGAAACTAAGAAGATGAAACTTGCAGAAAATTCCACTCATGCTTAGAAATAAATCTAAAAACACTATGAACCTTTTGCAAATTCGATGAATAGTCAGCGTAGTAAAAGAGTTCAATGCTTGCCGACACAGCTTTGTTCGCGAGCCGCCGTATCTTGTATTTATGTAGGCCTCATAACATACTGCATTTAATTCAATTACATAAAGATAATTTTAAAAAATATTACCGTATTAAATACTATAGTGAAATAGCAATAGTATATATATATAATAGTGTTATACTCTCCGCATAGAAATAATGAAACAAAGACGTAATTGCGTTTCTCTGTAAAACGAAAGTTTTAATTATAATTTGTGCATTCGGTTTTTAACCAATTAAGTGCATTA
Source organism: Incurvaria masculella (assembly GCA_946894095.1). NCBI lineage: Eukaryota > Metazoa > Arthropoda > Insecta > Lepidoptera > Incurvariidae > Incurvaria > Incurvaria masculella. The sequence goes on from OX335647.2 coordinate 13,175,606, forward strand.
TATGTTAACAAAAGATGGACTTACCTGTAAAACGAAAGAAACAACATTTAAAGCCTTTATTTCAGGTCTTTTTGTATCTTTAGGTAAGTTAATTCTTCACGACAATAACAAACCCACTTTCATATTTAGTTGAGTGTCATGACTGTCAGAGTTGACATCTCAGAGGTTTTTTGAATAATGCAGCCAGTATTAACCTAAGAAAAGCTAAGTGGTTTTCTTTACATCTCCCCCCCTAAAGAGAAACAATTCCAAATGACAATGTAGGTAATTGTTCATTCACTAACAAACACTGGAGATAGCTTTGTAATGTGGTAAAGGTTTGATTCCGCCTTCTTGTGTCCAGCATCGACTTCATAAATTGAATTCGAAATCTTCTTTAGAATTTTGTATGGTCCAATCCTCAATTCATCCATTTTCTTCCTATTTAGTCGATTTCCGTTTTCAACGTAGACTTCGTCTCCAGCTTTAAATTCATATTCTTCCCTATGCCGGTCGAAATATTTTTTATTATAATTATGAGATTTTATTGTGTTTTCAACTGCAAGTTTTCTATCTCTTTTCAGATCTTCTGTTGTGAATCTTGATTTCAATTCATCCGGTAGAATATTCACAGTTTCTCCTTCCAAAAGGTATTTTGGAGCAAACTTCGTGACTGTGTGTTCTGTTTCGTTATATTTTTCTACACATTTCTGTGCAATAGTAGACCACGCCGTTTTCGTATTATTTTCATTTATTTTACATCTTATCTTATTGACTAAAGTTTGAATTAGCCTTTCATTAAGCCCGTTTGAAAATGGTGCATCTACAGCAGTGAACATCATCCTTATATTTTCCTTCTTTAGAAATTCTTTAAATTCCTTTGAATTTATACCAGGATATTGGTCTGTTAATACCATATCAATATTGTAGTTTTGTGTCACATTTTTCATTAGTTTAATAAAATCACTGGCGTTTTGATTTCTTGATGTGGAAATATAAGCATATCTTGTGAAATGATCAACCAGAAGATGTAAGTATTTTTTTGTTGATCGTGATCCTCCAAAACCTCCAATGGTATCAATAGAAGTAATTTCAAAAGGTCGTGTTGCCGGACCTAAATGTGACATTAAGCCAAATTTTGACTTCCTTCTTGATTTGTTTTTTATACAAATTTCACATTCATCACAAATTTGTTTAATGTTTGAGATGATATTCTTTGCAGTGTAGAATGGTGTTATTTTATTTGTCATTTGGGTTCTCCCAATGTGGCAGTAAGTATTGTGGACATCTTTTATTAGAGTTTTGCTAAGTTCTTCCGATATTAGGTTTTTTTTTCTTCTTTTATTCTTTTTGTAATAAATTTCGTTCTCCAATACAAGTTTGCCCTTTTGTAGGTTGAGATTTGTTTGTTGGTCTTTTTTTATATCTTCCAGCTTTATTAAATTTACTACTTTTAAGAAATCATCAGTATTATCATAAGTTTGTAGAACTGGATTTCTACTTAAACAGTCCGCTTCTTGGTTAAGTTTTCCTGGCAAATATTTAATTTTAAAATTATATTGGGATAAATAGTATGACAAATCCCTTAGTTCCTCATCAGTTCTAGCCTTGATGTTCATATTTTCCAATGGTTTATGATCTGAGTATACCATAAATTCTTTTCCTATTAGCCAGTGCTGCCAATATTTCACAGCTTCTTTTACTGCCAGACATTCTAGATATATTGCCTTCTTCTTTTTTTGAGCTTCATTTAATTTTTTTGAGAAATAAGCAACTGGCTTAGAGTCCCCGTTTTTATTTACTTATTTTAACACCGCTCCCACTCCTTTGATACTAGCATCCGTGTAAATGTTTATTGGTAGTTCAGGGTCAAAGATGTTCAGAATTGGTTCCGTACATAGCAATGCTTTTATTTTATGAAACGATTCCTGACATTCTGCATTCCATTTAAATTTCACATCCTTCCGTAGTAAATTGTGTAATGGTTCCAGGATAATTGCACTGTGTGGCATAAATTTATGATGGAAATTCACTTTTCCTAGGAATTGTCTTATATTTTTTCTTGTTTCTGGAATCGGAAAGTTTTTGACAGCAATCAAATAATCTTTCAGAGGTCTGACTGAATTATTTTCTATTATATGGCCCAAATATTTAGCGTAATTATTTGCAAAGGCACATTTTGAAAATTTCAATCGAAAGCCTTCTGTTTGTATTGCCTCCAGTAGTCTTGATATATGTAGTAGATGTTCTTTAAAAGTTTTTGAAAAAATTAAGATGTCATCTATAAAATTTACTGCAAAACTAGATAGTTCATATTTTCTTATGATGTTGCTCAATATTCTTTGGAAAATAGCTGGAGCAGTCTTTAATCCAAATGGGAGACACGTCCATTTAAAATGGCCTTCTTGTGTTACAAATGCAGTTTTGTCTCTATCTTGAATCTTTAAAGGAATTGACCAAAATGCTGAATTTATGTCAAAAGTGGAAAAATATGTGCAATTAACTGTTTTTACCATTAAATCTTCAATCAATGGAAACGGTTGTGATTGAGGAACAACAATTTTGTTCAACTCTCTAAAATCTATACATAGTCTTGTTTTTCTGTCATCTTCCTTTTTATATGCCAGAGTAACTGGAGCGGCAAATGGACTATAAGATTCCTCAATCAAATTATTTTTTAATAGTTTTGATATTTGATTTTCTATTTCTCTTCTATCTTCAGCTGAGCATCTGTATGGACGCTTATAACAGTATTTATCCACCATCAAGTCAATATGAGCTTCATAATCGCGTACAGTCTCGATGTCATATTTATCCTTTGCGAAGACTGATTGATATTTTTCTATCAACTTATCAATTTCCGATTGTTGATTTAAATCTAGATGGTTCACTACCATTTTAAATTCATCGATGTGTACATGTTCATTGAAATTTATTTCACATTTGTTAATATGTGCATTTTCTTGTTTTAACACTTCATAGTGTAATTGTTTTATATTTTTGTCACCTAGTACATCAGAAATCTCGACATTTATTAAATTTGAAGTATCATTTTTTGAGTGGTTTTTATTTTTCAGATCCACTTCATTTGATGTTACCTTCTTTTCTTTTAGTTTGTTACATTGCATGATCTTTAATTCTTCATTTTGTATTAAATTAAATTTTTTTATGCAATCCAAACCAATTAGAAAATCGTAATGAAAATTATCATTTTCTATTACGAAAATATCCATATTTCTTTCAATATTGTATATCTTTATTTTTAGGGTTACCAGACCTTTTGTTTTCTTCTCACCATTAATAGTTTTCAAGTTTACTATTTGTATATCATTCGTATTTTGTTTTGGTTGTATCCTCAATAATTTTGCATTAATTAATGACACATTGGAACCTGAATCATAAATTCCATAAACCTTTAAGGTATCGTTTAATAGTAACTTTACTTTTATTAATGGTGGCACTTCTAGTTTTTTGGATTTTTCTCATTTAATTCAATTTCAAGTTCTGAGTTGTTAACCGTTTTCACAACAGCTTCTTGGTTTTTCACTTTAAACCAGCAATTTTCCTCAGCATGGTAACATTTCTTTTTTTTCTCGTTGAAACAGATTTGACATGGTTGTTTTTCTGGATTTTTTTGGTATTTATTGTCCGAATATGTAATATTTTTTTTATCATATTTATTCTTTCCAACAAGATGTTCCAATCTTCCTATTTCATTGTATAGATCTTCCGTTCCTTGTAATTTTTCTCTGTCAATTTTATCAGCCACAAAATTCGGTAAGCCAAATGCTATAAGGTCTATAAGTGTCCCAGTATCAATCGATTTTCTTACTTCCAGTAATAATTTCTCTTTTTTTAAAGCATACTCAAGTAACGAACCTGCTTGATATTTAAAGGCAAGGGCATATCTAATGGGTGACCATCCTTTATTTGCAAACGTCTCACAAAAAAGTTTCTCCCATTTGTCCCAATCTGATTCCATTGTAAATTTCATTAGCATGCAGTTGTACCAATCTTGACTGGAATATTCCATAAAAAAATTTAAAATTTCAATTTTCTTCTTGTCTTCATCGATTTGGAAACGTTCACATTCTTTATTGAAATCTTTGATCCACTGGTGAGCATTCGAGTTTCTGCCAGAGAATTTCTTAATCATGAAATCATTTGCAATTCTTCCCAAGTTTTGAGTTTCAGATTTTTTTTGTTTATCTTCAAGTAACTTTTCTAATAGTTTTTCCAAACTCTGATTTGAGCCACCAGGTATAGATTCATCATTAGTTGTTTTTTCCAGAATTTCTTCTAGGTAAAAATCATTAAACTGTAAGTTTTGTTCTTCATCCAAATATATTTTTGATAATTCATCTGTCAAGTTAATCCATATATTCCTCGTTTGATGTCTTTTATTTAATGTTTTTTTTATTTTGGCATAATTGGGTGTATTTGTAATTTCTTGGTGTAGATTTGCAGGTTGGAAGTCATTTGGTATTCCAAAAATCTGTCCATGAGGTGTAGCTATTGAGGTTACACATATGATGTTCGATTTTCCGTCTGCTGTGGATTTCACAGCAAAATCAAACCTTAACTTTTCCATGTTTCTTGAAATATTTGCAGAAAATGTTGTTTTATAATAGTGTTATACTCTCCGCATAGAAATAATGAAACAAAGACGTAATTGCGTTTCTCTGTAAAACGAAAGTTTTAATTATAATTTGTGCATTCGGTTTTTAACCAATTAAGTGCATTATATGTTAACAAAAGATGGACTTACCTGTAAAACGAAAGAAACAACATTTAAAGCCTTTATTTCAGGTCTTTTTGTATCTTTAGGTAAGTTAATTCTTCACGACAATAACAAACCCACTTTCATATTTAGTTGAGTGTCATGACTGTCAGAGTTGACATCTCAGAGGTTTTTTGAATAATGCAGCCAGTATTAACCTAAGAAAAGCTAAGTGGTTTTCTTTACATATATAAAGAATAATTATATAATTATATATAAAGAAATAGTAATATGATACGATGTTATTGTCTACATTTAAATGAAAAGGTGTTTTGTTCAGTTTGTCCTCTCACGCAGCAACGGATCAACGGATCGATATGATACTTTGCATAGAGAAATTTATGGGCCGGAGAGTGACGATCTACTAGACTTTTTTTTAAGCTAACCCATGTGCTATGTTAGGTCATGGCGGTCGGTTTGGTATTAACTACCCATGTCCATTTACATAAAAAAAAAGAATTGCCACCATGACGGGACAGTGACCGCCGACGATACATTTCGCTGCTCAACTCTGGAGCGATGTTTGATACTCATCTCCACATACAAAAGGGTAAAGAAGACCACGCCCATATTTCTTGTCAGAGATCCAAAATTTTGCTCAAAATAGCTTTATTTGATCGAACTAGATGTCTGATGACCATTGGCATTGTAAAATTGTGTTTGGTTTCTAAGTTATAAGGTCCGAAAGTTCGAATTTTTCGCGCGTTTTATACAATAACTTTGGAGGTGGATTACGTAATGATAAAGTAAGAACATCGTAAAAAGATTAGTCATCAGACATAGCTTATTTAATCAAGATTTATGATCTATTTGGTTTTTGTTAGATTTTTGACTACAGCGGTCGTGGTTTACTTTTAGCTATAAGTCGTTTTGAAATTAAAATTTTCGTAAATCTTATCAAATCATACACTATGCACAATTGTCTTTTTTGTGGACATGTTGCATCTTTCTCATCACGGAGCCTTATTCTTTGAAACAGAGAAGGTCCCAGAGCGCAACAGCACGGTTTTGTACCGTGCCCGCGAATGAGTTGGGCCCGCCGGGTTGGGTTGAGCGGGACCGGTCAAGCTGAGAGCTAATAATGAGTATACGCGTGCGCAAACGTGGGCAAGAAAGAATGTGGATATCCTGTCCGTTCCCATCAAAGCAATGCAATGCGATGAACTGCCGATAAAAACTTGATTTCGACCCTGTATGGGTTATGTAGAGCAGTCATTCTCGTAGTGGGCGACAGCGCCCCCTAGTGGGCGCTAGAGGCCTACCGGGGGGCGGTAAATGGCCCAGAGGAAATTGCGGAAGGAAAGCGTTGACGCTGTTTAGGGGGCGATGGCTAATTTAAGTAAATAATTAAATGAAATACTTTAAATTAAAATAAAAACCTACCTACTTGATTATTTCGTTCTTATTCCTGACCAGTAAGATTGTAAAGAATAAATCATTTATGGTGGCTTTACTTAAAAATAATTCTACTTTAATATATTAGAAAAACACAAATCCTAACCTAAACCGCTTCAAGGACCCCGATTTCCCTGGGACCTTTACCGCCCAAACTATAAATAGATTATAATAAGAATAGTACACTCATATGGCACGCTAGAACAAAATAATTAAATTGAAGTTATTGATTAGTCAGTTATTACTGAATTATTTATGATGCGGTAAAGCTAAACATTTTGGGAGGCGCTCGAAAATAATTCATTCTCAAAGTGGGCGGTAGACAAAATAAGTTTGAGAACCTCTGATGTAGAGTAGCCTGCAGCTGTCCACATAGTAAACAAAGGTTACGAATTTTATCAACTTTAAAAAACATGTTCGGTATGCGGATCGCTATAGATTAAAGACGGTCGTTTTCCATGAAGTGCAATGTAGCCGTGCTCTTAAAGGACCTTATTCATTCGATAATTAGGTGTTTTGGGCTAATATCAAGATGGTGTTACGTATTATTATATCTGTTCACGTCAAGTTACATTAAAACGTTTACAAAACCTAGTTTTAGACGGGTATAAGGCAACCCGCATGCTAAATACAATTGGCAGTTATTAAAAACTTGATAATTAACCCTACTCTGGCATGAGAAATCACACGCCTTATTTTCATTTAATTTTATTTTATTTTATTACGTCTTTTTGCTATAAAATCATACAGTTAGACAGCCTCAGTAGCCCAGTGGCGCGACACTTCGGCGATCGCTCTCCGAAGTTAAGCAACGCTGGGTCCGGTCTGGTCTTGGATGGGTGACCATTCGACCGTTGAGAGAGGCTGGCCGTGGTTCGGATTCCACGTTAAACTGTAGGTCCCCTTCCTTAATTACTAGGTGGTAGGGTTTATCCCGCCCGGGTTGGTACCATCGCATTGGATGAACGATGGTCGAAGCGGCAATGAAAATTGTCCGTGTTTTCCATCCAGTTCAATGTAGCCGTGCAATATAAGGAAGGTCCTGGCATGGCACCTAGTTCCCATGTGGTGTGTTGGGCTAATACCATGACAGATCTTGTGGTATTAGCCATCCATGTCCAGTCACATAAAAAAAAAAAAAAAAAAGACACGTCAAAAAGGTATTTGTAAAATAATATAAAATCAATAGAATTCGATAAATTAGTCGAGGTTTTATTAAAGCCCCCTGTTTGGAAATGCCGCACTCATGAAATTCAGTGGCGTCATTACAAGCAAGGGCAAACTATCCAGACATTCCGTTTCCATGCAGTAATTTTCATTGGAAAATTATGCTCGTCGGACTATGTTAAGGTTATATTTGCTATCAACCAATGGACATGTAAGATAAAACAAAAAAGCTTCTCCCGTACCGCCGACAAGGAAGGTCTACCTGGATGAGCTTGCCGCTCGAGTGCGTGCGCGATGCGAGATCACACCTACGACACTACGAATTTCCAGTGAAAAACCAGCCGCGTACGCTATTAACGGCCGGTATTACGCTATTAATTGAGTTCGAGTTCAACGCTTAATAACAACTAATTTTTACTTAGTTCCTCTTCCATGGCTACTTTAACATCATATTAGTTCGGACAGAACCCGGTTTGTACAATGAATATCTATATCCGAACAATTTGGTTATTTTTACATTTACTTAAGATATTTCTTAACGTCCACTTTTCCTTCATACTATAATGACTCCCCTTTATTATTCATTCGCCGTTAATTTTGCAGATCCATAATAAATTGTACCATTTCCAAAAAGCCTGTTTATTTTTATCCCCAACAAATCTTACATTGATCAGTACATAAGCATTACATCTTAGAATCTCTGTATATGTTTTGTAACTGAACATGGATGGCTAATATAACACCTATCATGTTATTAGCCCAACACACCTAATGGAAACCAGGTGCCATAACCCTGGCATTCCTTCCTTATATTGCTCGACTATATTAGACTGAATGGCAAACATGCACAATTTTAAATTCGACCCTCGTTCATTCAATATGATGGCACCAACCGGCCGGGCTCAATCCTACCACCTAGTAAGGAGGGATTGTGGAATATGAAACTCGGTCTTTTTAAAATCGGCGTCATGACTATGGTCTGGGGCGACAGCCGCACATGGGTCGCTACCCAAATACCTAGTAGTGGACTGTATTGAATAATGATTTGACCAATTTAACCCTGACTTGAACGGACTATAGGCAGGATAGGAGAGGACTCACCAGTGGCATAGTGTGGTCTGCAGCCCTCATTACTCCTCGGGTTCCGTCTCCACCAGGGTTCCGTGCACGGCACTTAAGGTCTTTCACTTTTTGTGGTGCTTAGACGCTACGCGGGTTGGATCCACGGCAGGATGCGATCGTTGCCGTGGATCTTGAAGCTGTTGAAGATGTGCGAAGCCAGCAGAACGTCTGCCGACATCGATATTTGCCACGGGTCTCTGGCGACCCACAGTTTTTCATTCGCTCGGCGCGAATGAAGGTAGTTCGGTAAAAAAGGATTGCCCTCGGGAAATTAGTTCCGAAGGGTGTAACAGTTAAGTGATTGAAAGAAAGGATGGGACATTGTTCAAGTCAATACAGAGGGTTTTTCGCTATTCCTTATAATTTCGGATTAAATCCGTATCTCACCATCACCTGTATCTGTCACCTGCATCAGAAATCAGCTGTATCTGTAAACGTATATATATTCTACGTCAACAGCCTGTAGATTCGTCTATTTTCCATATTTATTTTTTAACTCTTGCAATGTGACAATTTGTGTTTCACACGATGAGCCACTTTTCTGTTGTACTCTTGTAATGGGATTTTAACTGAAAAGGAGGCTCCAGTGAATGCTCCTTCTATGAATGCTCTTTAGTTCAGTCAAATCTACTCGCTGGGTAGCAGATACTTAGTAGATTCGTGAATAAAAATGTTTACTAACAACAATTATTGTATTCTTTATATTTATCTGAGAAACATAAATAAAACCATTGTCATTTGGATATCAGGAAGAACATAGAGTGGCAAGCTCGTTACTTGCCTATTCTAAATTAAAAATTAAGAAAAAAAAACATGGGAGCAGATAAGATCTTGCGTGGAGTAATGTTCGCATCTATGGGACCAGCGAGCATGGAAGAACAGTTTTCTCTCGTGGCTACGCTGCCCCCATACAAAAGAGTTTGGTTACTGTCTAACTCTGTGAAGACTTCACACGTACCCCACCCTACAGCGGTTGCGTTACTCGAACAGCCTTCTACATTTTTTTTTTACTAAAATAAAAACTTGACACTTTGTATACGTAGCACGCAGTACACCTATATCCGGAGCACCATCTGGAGAGAATCAGAACACCTCTTGTGGTAGACCTTAAGCTTTTGAGAACGAACCGTTTCTCAAACTCATTCCTCTGCCGCACCCATCAGGATATGGAACTAATAACTTTTTCTGTTATGGAACTGTCACCAGCCGGTAGACACCTATACCTTTCCTGATACCTATACCTGGGAGTCTTCAAGCGTAATTTGAACAACCTCGATAGCTCAATGGTCCGCAAACCCGCTGGTATGGTGCCTCACTGAGCGTGGTTTCGCCGTGTATTTGGCTTTTCTGAGCACCTTTGGTCCTCAGCACAGCCACCCATAACGGTTTTTCACAAAAAAAAGGTATATTTTCGGGCGATATATTTAGGTCGAACTGTCGTCCGTCTGTCACAGGGCTGTATCCCATGAACCGTAATAGGTAGGCAGCTGAAATGTTTACAGAATGTGTATTTATTTTGCCGCTATACAACAAATAGGTAAAACAAATATAAAAATACAAGCCTCATACAAAAAAGTTTTTTTTTTATGTCTTATACGATAGTACGGAACCCTTCGTGTGCGAGGCCGTTTCGCACTTGGCCGGTTTTCATTTAAAATAACAATAGGCAGGACGGATGAATGAGAAGTCGGATTAACACAACAGTGCTTTGAGCATTGCAGAACCAAAGCGAATCAGAGCTGTGCAAAAGGGTGTGTGGACGGCCAGCCTCCACACTCAAAACATGATATATAAATACAACAAAGTAGCGTCCTATAGGCATATGAAAGTAGCGTCGCGATGCCGCTTAGCGACAAGTAAAAATAATACTTTTGTTTTACGCACATCTGACTAAACATAAAATCAAGGTCATCGCAGGCTGAGGGGCGTAGAGGGGGCGGAGGTATGACCCTGAGCGATCGCGCAGGTACAACGTTCGAAAGTACTCGAATAATGCTCTGCTTAGCGACAGGTAAATAATAATAAAATAATAAGAACACGACTCACGCGCCCAAGGCCAACGCCGGGCGAGGGGTGGAGAGCGGGTCGAGAGGGGAGCCGGGAGGAAAGATGAGCGGGGGAGAGGGGAGAGTGCGCATGACCACTCGAAAAATGGCGGGATTCCAAGGGAGGGGCGAGGGGGATCAGAGCCTAGAACAGAAAAGGCGCGCGCGTCCCTCGTCAGTCGGTGGCGAGCGAGTCTCTGGGGCAGTATGCCTCTATTCAGGGCTTACGGCACGTAGGTTGAATACGCGGAAGTGTTTTACTAAGGAATTTGCACCTGCAAAGTCTTTTCCCTCGTTTAGATTTTGTTTGGGGACATTGAAACGAGTCATTGAGTTTGAGAAAGTAGCAAAAGTGCAAATTTAGGAACGAGATGAGTTAGCTAAATAATCTATGTTTTCTTGCAGAGTAGGTAGATTTGCAAACAGCTTTTGTTAAAATAGAGTGAAAGAAAGGACGGCACTGGACCTTGGTAAGTCTGTACATATTGTTGGGGACCACAAGCGGTAGCAAACTGCGATGAGGAGCCCCGTGTGGGTGAGGTGACGGCATATGTATTGATTGTATATCGAAGTTCGCGCGGCCTGTTAGATGTGCAAGCGCATTGGATGAAGGATTAGATATGAGGATGTACTGCATTTTGAATAACGAATAGTATGGAAGGAGATTTTATAAAGTACTAGGTAAAGTTTTAAGTGGAATAAAATCTCAGGTTACAGTGGGGAGGGTTCTTTTGTGCTCAGATAATTTGTGCTATATTTAGAAAGGACCTCGCGTGTGTAATGATGGTTCGTCGACTCGGACGAGGGTTACAGGCCGTGGTTTTACGTGGAATACAATCTTGCTCTACAGGGGGAGGGTTTTTCTGTGTTCGAATAATGTATACAGTATTCAGGAAGGGCCTCACGTGGGTATTGAAGGTCCGATGGCTCGGATGAGGGTTACAGGCTGTGGTTTTACGTGGAACAAAATCTCGCCTCACAGGAGGATGGGTTTCTGTGTTTGATTTATATGGACTATATTTAGGAAGGGCTTAGGAGTGTTTGGGTGTGAGTGAAATGAGGGAGTGCGTCAGCGCACGCTGAACCAGAAAGATATTAAATTCCTAGGATCAGTGTTAAATAGTAGGACCGGGAGTCCATAGTGGGGGCGACGGAACAGTCACGTACACCGGTTCGCTTTTTCTAGATAAAATCTATCTAGCTAGCTACAAAAGAATAAAACGATATTTCTTCACAGAAATGTTAAGGCGATGGATGTCGAGTTGTGGGAAGCATGTTTAATCCACATACTTGTGCACGCTATGTGGATTTTTGTTTGCAGTGCAGCCAGAAAACGAGGCATTACGGGACATCGGTCGGGTCTGGGATCTCTATGAGATTCCATGCCAGATTGATTGTACCTTAAACGTAAATGTAGCATCACTAACGAACATTCCGAGAAGCTGCGGATCCTGAATTTGAGCCTCAAGTTAGATTGGGCGGTACCCCTTTATACTGAAAGGAGCCGGAACCCATTAAGACTTTCATACTCAGTCAAACTCTAGAAAACCATGAAAGAAAAATATAGTATTGACATTATCGCAAAAAAAAAAAACACTACGATGATACAATACATACCAAATATCTCTCTGAACATAAATGACACTATGACACCGTATTTTAAATTGTTGGCATTTAGACCTGGGAGTCATGTTCCAATATAAAAATGTTCACCTCGTTTGAGAGGAAGGCGGAGGCCATACTCTGGTTCGCTCGACAACCGGCGACCAGGTTGACTATCTTAATAAATACAAAATCTGAAGGCATATCCATCTTGGATTGACCTCAGTGTACATTTCGCAGGCAACTTCCTGTTTCCCTGCTTAAATTAGTCGACAACCTTGAGGGTTTGTCATGACTGCGGATAACCGCTTATCTTGAACTGCTGTTTCTATCAGCTCTTCTGAAAGCCTTTATTGGCTTTACCACGATCTGCCAAGTGCCGGAACCGTGAAAATGTGGAGACACTCTCATGACCTACCCTGAGTCCAGGAAAGGCTTGGCAACGCGTGTGACTAATGTCACTAGACGCGAAAATCTTTAAAGTGACTACGCTTTGGTACGTCCGGAGCAGTTCACGAAACTACCCTTATGTCCATGCATTAGTAATGGCAGATGGGAGGGTCTGAGGTATGTCCTACATTCATGTGGGCTGGTACAAGACAGATTCGTAACTATGGTCACCCGCCGTAGTTTTCAGTCACCGTTTGATCGGCTGACAAAACGAAAATTCTTGTGATACCTAATGTGTCGTACTTGACGTTGTCAGTGGACACTCGAAATATATAGTGGTCATGTTGTAAATCCAATACCCCAATTGGTATATAATGAACCACATAAACTCATATATCCCTACACGGGAATTGAGCCTTGGTGTTCAGAGGCCATATTCAGGATGGTTGGCCGCCGCTTTTTGAAGCAGAGGTCGCATATACAGCCTGAAGGCAGGAAGGCGATCATGTGGGGACGCGGGATAACAGTGCCATGGATGGACCTTGGACTGTGAGGGGCGTCACCATTACCCCATGGGGTAAAAATTTTTTTGAAGTTCTGGGCATGCTGAAATGCTCTATTCCAATCAATTCAGATTTGTGTTTGTATGTGAGAGCGCGTGTATGAGAGAGAGAGAGATTATGTATCAGGTTAGGATAGGGAGAAAGGAACCGATTAGAAGAACCGAAAGAGACAGACAGCTAGGTACAGGAGGAGGGCATAGCACCAATGAGGATTTGACAACAATATTCAGGAGAATACATGTTACCTAAGCAAGTAATGTAGTAAAATAACTAGATTTAACGTGAGCAAATCAGGAAACAGTAAATGGGAATATATTAGACGAATGGTTATGTAATGTAAATAATGAAAGCATATAGGACGATCACGAGCCAATGGGGAGAACAAATGGGACGAGTGGATACATGGTAAATAGGTAATTAATGTAGGATGTATCCAAGGGAAATATAAGGTACATAACTTAGGTTAGATATGTATAAGCTAATGTAGGCTAGGAGTCTATTTAAGGGGGGGTCTGGAGGTTTACAGCTGTTGCCGTGACCACAGGATGATTTGTTGACAAGGACTTGTTTATATCTTTAAGCAAATCCTACAATTAAAAAGAACCAAGGTTACTAAAGGCACAACAAAGAAAATGGGTCAAAATAGCGTAGTCATATTATTCGTATTTGTTCACGAAAAATAACTAAGAAAATACTTGAAGCAAAAGAATAAAAATATATAAAAGTAATAAGACGTAAAATTGTCAGCAGGGAATAGTTAAACGCGGTTAGTCAGTTCACGGAAAAATAAAATCATGTTTGTAAACAATTCTTAACATATTACATTGTTGTTGTAATTTATTAATGTATATTATGAAACCATGGAAAGAGATTAGGGAGTATAGGATGTTTCAACAGCACGAGAGCGGTTGTGTGATTACGCCACCAGCGCATTGAATGCGTTGTGTGATCGCGCCACTAGCGCATTGGATGCGTTATGAGAGACGCGTTGATCGCGCGAGCGCGACGCCAAACGCTTACCTCTGGGAAGGCTCAGAGGTACCTACCAGGTAAATTGTTTGACTACAGTTTAGAATGTGTGAAAACTATTGCTCATGGGTTCAGAATTACTTTAAAAAAGTAGTACAAAGGTTAGTACCTTAGGAAATTGTTAATTATGTGTTCTGAAATGTTTTATCCGCAGGTAAGTCAGTATAAAATTGGTTGTGCTAATGAATTGGGTACTAAACAGTGTTATGAATTTCAGCTTAAATTAAGTTCTGTACCATTCTTCAATAATCCACTCTTATGGTGATCTCCATCTTATCTGAATGTGTTACTCTCGTACCATTAACATTTTAATAATTGTAATTACACACGCACGTTAAAGTCGGCAGAAATAAAAATAATAAAACCTTTAGTTAGGTTTAGTTACGTCTCACTACGGTAAACAATCAAGGAAGTGATATCTTTTAGGTTTCTTTAAATAGAGAACCAATTTTCCACGAACGAAAATCGGTCAAAGGAAGATTTGCATTTAGGATCGGTTGGTTCCGTTGAGCGGATAGAACTGAATAATGTCTCCTCAGGGCGAATGTTGTCTTAGTATCTATATGAACATAGATTTCTATTTACTATAGGAAAATTACAGATTAATAGACGCAAGGATTGGCTAAAGTCAGGACCGATTATATGGGGGGCCGATTGGGGTCCGAGGGATGGCGGCAATGTTGTGGGGGCGACCAATCGTAATGAAATTATGTTTTAATTACTATTATTGACTACGCTTGCTGTAGATTTACCGTTTTACTTTAAATTATTCCGTTAAAACATTTATTAAATATTCGTACCCTGTCGAAATTATGGGGGCGACGGGCTTAACGAGCCGGGGCGTCTGATCCTCCGCTGAGTATTAGAGAGATCATGAGTCGAACACGTGGCTGAGATTGTAGAAGTATCGTGTGCGTAATATTTGTGTTGACCATTGGTCACGGGAAAGTATTGATAAAGTGCACTGGTCATATGTAATATATTAATAGAAACAAAGGTAAAGAGTGGTAGTGTAAATAAGTCGTTGTGCGGAGAGGAATATTTGAAAATGAGGTATGAGCCAAGTTGAACTTAGTTGAATAACATTTAGTTGATATATAATATTTTGGTTGTCGCATGGGGTCCGTAACGAAGACGAAGTGTGAGAGTAGGCATAATATTGGTATTAGAATGGGGTGAGTAGAAAAACATGGGAACTTAGGTTGTAAACCATCACGTAACTTAAATATTGGTTAAAACTTTTGTGAAAGCAAGGAAGGAAATAATAATTATTATAATTTGTTATTTTTATTACATTATTACATATTTTGTGGGGTTATTATAGTATTGCGAGGTAACATTGATTTGGATGGGGCGCGGGACGTTCCTTGCCGCTCCAACCGTCGTTCGTTCAGTGCGGTGGTGCCGACTCGGGGCGGGGTGAACTCGCGCGCTGAACAAGCGGGTGTACATACCTATACAGTCACATGGATTGGTGGCGCGAGCGGCGGGTCACGTGGTTCGTGCGTCTTGCGTCTAGGGTCGCGGTAGGAGCGTCAAGAATGATATTATTATTGAATAACGGAACCACGCGCGCTTATTACCATTATTCTAGAGATTGCGTTGGGGTTTATTTAAAGATAGATTGATTAATTATGAATGAAGGAATGGTTATGGATGTTAGATATTGAAGAAGACAGACTCCTTGAAGGTTACGATATTCCATCGGGGTTTTGTTGTTTTACTTTGAGTTTTAAGTTGGTGTTATTTGATAGGGGAAAAATATTAGGAATAAGTGATTACAATTTTACGGGTTATAGTGCAATTACTTAGACATATTTACAACATTGAAGTGCAAGTAGCCTTGGGTGAGTGAGGAAGTTCGAGAACGGAACGAGAATTAGTAATGACTATGAGTTTATGTGAGGGCGAGATAAACTAGAGTTAGGGTTCCGTAGAGATTGAAAAAAAAAGGGGTGAATTTGTTGTGACAGTCTATTCCGATGAAATCTGAGATCTGAATGTTCGGGTCGCAGGTGCGTAATAGTACGAGTGTTGGACTTAGGGAGGATAATGTGATGTGTGGGTGGCTTCGCGATAACGAGTTGTGGATATATTATTGTATGAAGGTGGGGGCGAACTTTGTGCTATGATGCGATATCATGATGTTTGGATGTTAGTCGGGGTGATGTTTGCATGTGGTTTAGCCACAAGAAGGTTGACGTCATCATCGTATACGAGAGCGAGAGGTGTGGAATGGGAAATATTTATTTTAGATGATTTAGGGATGGGTCGGTTACTGTATATAGGGGATCGTTGTTGAGCACGGATGCGGACGGGGCGAGGCAGACCGTGTTGATAGTGAGCGATGGTGTTTTACCTTTTGGAGAAAGATATAATAATAATAATTTATTTAACAATTTTTTATTGATTTCTTTTAACAATAATGTTGACGGGTATTTTAGATTTAATACAATTCGGTGAATACTATTTTCGTATTTTGAGATTATTCGGACACAAATCTGAATTTATTTAGATTGACATAATAGTGACGGCCAAGTATTTTGGCTTGCGTTTTGAGTATTATTGTAACGTAGTTCGAGCAGGTGTATCATGCTGGTGGTAGGGTTTGGAAAAAAAAAATATATATTGAAGGCAAACTGGAGAAGGGGAACGCGTTGCGGTATAAATAAATATGTATATATACATATACGTATGGTATTAAGTGAATGGAGGTATTGTTTAATTATCAAGGAGTGGCAATTGAAATCGTTGTTTCATTTCAATTTGGATCAAGAGAATCAAGGTTATCGTTAAATATGTGTTTGATTTCAGGAGTCAGGTCAAAAAAAAAAAAAAAAATTAGGAAGAAGATAGGGTTACATTCTGGGGGAGGGGGGGGATTACGAGTGATGATGGCATAGGCTTATTTTAGCGTGTCTCTTTCCCTAGAGTTCAACTTTAGTGTAAGTGAAATAGTATTAAAAGTGTGGATAGACTTAGTGAATGGGAGCATTGAAACGGTCTTATTGTGAGGTGACGACGGGATATCGAAAAAAAAAAAATTTTTTTTCAGAAGTAGACAGAAAAATAGCGATTGGTTTTAGCAAGTAGGGAAGTGAACTTAAATTTGAACTTGAGCAAACGTTGTTGGAAGATTACGCGGGAAATTTCGAATACTTAGTTCAGTGTGACCACGGAATTGGAAAATAGGTTAGAAGTGACAGTTGCTCCAATATTGGTGACGTACTATGACCAAAGAGTCAGTCTACGGGTATGCGGCGGTGTTTCGCGGGACCACGGAATTGGGGAAAGGTGGAAATGATATTTCCGCTATGGCTGAGGGGGGATCAGAGACTAGGAGGGAGTGGGGGCGATCGTATTCGGCTACATATATGTATGATAAAATGGTTATCAGATAAGGGGGGGGTAGAAGGATAATGGGGGTTTCGGTAAGTTAAGGGTAGAAGTGTTTAGAATGGGGGGGGGGGGGGGGGGTAGAAGGATAATGGGGGTTTCGGTAAGTTAAGGGTAGAGGTGTTTAGAATGGGGGGGGGGGGGGGGTTAAAAAAAAAAGGGGGATTAGTGTAAGAGTGTGTTTGAGTGGATTCAATGGTATAGTTTTCTTTGATATTTTGTGTGATTTATTATGATTATTAAATTGATTATTGAAAGAATATTTAGGAGAGTGTGAGCCATGGGTGTGTTTGATTAGGTTTTTCTTTGCTGAGCAGTAATTGAAATATCGTAAATATAAATCACTTAGTTTTTTATTACCATAGATATGAAGCTTAAATAAGGTTCTCTGGATTATTTGATTAAATCATTCATTTATTAGACTTTGTTTTAGATTATAAATTATTACATTTGATTTATAGTGATGATTTCACTGTGATGGTTTGTTAAAAAATATTCGAGGACAACATCAAATAATTACCTTGATATTTTGATGGTTTCAGCGAGTTGCCAAGGTTGAAACTAAATAATCTGCTGATGGTAAATATACAATGAACTACATACAAATGCACTTAATAAATTGTGGTTCAAGAAATTAAATATATTTTTATTTTATTACTTTAAGCTTCAAATCAGTAAATTTCAAATCATGTAGATTTTGAAGAGGAAAGGCTTTGATGTGTTTCAACCAATATTTTCAGAACATCTTTTGTTCAATGTATTCTCTACTCGTTTGAGTTGTCTTCGATCACGATATATGTGAGATAATTTTCACATACGTTTTCCAAACGTTTGATTTATTAACGATCTATACTTCCTGCATTTTATGTTGGTGGTTTTACCAACTTTAAATTGATTCTTGGTATGGATTATGAGGTCGGCTACGATTCAATTTAACTGAATTGTAGAATACCTGTCTTGATTAAAGTAAAATGACATGGATTCTGTGGAGATCTCAATAAAATAACAAAACAAATAGAGTTCATCCACATTGCTAGTTGACCGTGTTGTCTGATGGCCAATTATGGAGATATGAGTGCCTTTTGTGTTCATGGCTTAACTAGTTCTGGAAAGTCGTTTATGAAGAAGATCCTTAGCTGAATAGCGGGTGACTTCCACCGATGGATCAGTTGTCAAGATGGGAACTTGCATACTGCAACGTGGGAAGTATTGGTTAACCTTCAAAACCACACACTCACCCGGAGTGCAACGTTGACGAGTACTACTAGTGAATTGACCATGAATACATAGGGTAAACATTGTTCATATTGTTCCCAGAGAACAACTGAAAACACCATACAATTTCAATGCGAATTTGAGGTTCGGTCATTGTGTATTTCAGACTATAAAGTTTGAATTGCTTGAATACATTAAACAACTTCCTGAACCATTCCATATTAGGGCATTGTGATCATATAATGACTGTGTTCACTAAATCAGCCCAATGTCAGAGGAAAAATGCCAGAACCACACCTATTTATTAATGGCGAGTACAGGCATTTGCAGGGTTTAGCACGCTGCTGCGTGACGCTGAGGTGGCAGTAAAATCCAACCTTTCATAGTTGGTATGCTCTATGTACAACAATAATCCGAAAATGACCATGTCATTCATGCAGTAACATCCAACCTTCATGGTTGGTATGCAAATAGATTCAATCAAGTTATTTGATCATATCATAAGCTTGACCTCCCTGTTGGCAGATGTAAAGTAGAGATCAGTAATTTGGATCTCTTTATACTTTGCTAAATTTTGAGCATGGAAATTTCTTCAAAATTTGTAACAACAAAGAGGAGAAAGCGATTCGAATATTTAGGCAGGTTTTCACTTGGTTGAGCGGTGGAGAACATTTTTAAATTTTGAATGGGGCTCTACTATTGGGGCCTAGCTCAAAATCGTCTTAATTTTTATAATTCTTTTAAATTTCCGCGAATTTTCATTTTATTTGTTTTTATCGAAGTTTATTGAGCAGCAATATAATAACTTCTGCTGAAATATTTGATATTTTCTTAGTTAAAGAATAAGAGAAGAATATATACAATATAGTATGGGTGAGTAATATTTTAGTTGAATACTTAGGAAACTCTATTTGAGGTTAAGTATAAATGATTGGATTAAAATTAGATTAATAATACTAGACGAACACGTGCCTTTATTAGTCATTATTATTATTATTATTAGTCTTTATTGGTAGATAGGTATAGGTATGCTAGGTTAGGTTTGGGCTGTAGGTGGTTATAGTTAGATTAGATTGGGTTAGGCTGGTAAGATTAGGATAAATTATGGATGTAGGTTAGGTTAAATAAGTTGATTACTTTGGAGGAGGTTAGATTAAGTTTAAAAAAAAAAAACAAAAAAAACAACAACTACAAAGTTAGGTAGGAAACGAAACAAAAAAAAATATGGGAAATTCACAGTAGATAAAAGGATGTTGAAGGTAATTTTGAGTTGGGGGCGTGGTTGAGGTTTCCTTAATATGGAATAAAGACATTATTTTATTTTATGTTGTAACAATTGTCCTTACCTTATTGAATTAACTGCTTCCCTGCGTGTGGCATCGTGTGCCATGTGCAGTCACAGTTAATTGGGGGCGGCTGTGGACGGCCAGCCTCCACACTCAAAACATGATATATAAATACAACAAAGTAGCGTCCTATAGGCATATGAAAGTAGCGTCGCGATGCCGCTTAGCGACAAGTAAAAATAATACTTTTGTTTTACGCACATCTGACTAAACATAAAATCAAGGTCATCGCAGGCTGAGGGGCGTAGAGGGGGCGGAGGTATGACCCTGAGCGATCGCGCAGGTACAACGTTCGAAAGTACTCGAATAATGCTCTGCTTAGCGACAGGTAAATAATAATAAAATAATAAGAACACGACTCACGCGCCCAAGGCCAACGCCGGGCGAGGGGTGGAGAGCGGGTCGAGAGGGGAGCCGGGAGGAAAGATGAGCGGGGGAGAGGGGAGAGTGCGCATGACCACTCGAAAAATGGCGGGATTCCAAGGGAGGGGCGAGAGGGATCAGAGCCTAGAACAGAAAAGGCGCGCGCGTCCCTCGTCAGTCGGTGGCGAGCGAGTCTCTGGGGCAGTATGCCTCTATTCAGGGCTTACGGCACGTAGGTTGAATACGCGGAAGTGTTTTACTAAGGAATTTGCACCTGCAAAGTCTTTTCCCTCGTTTAGATTTTGTTTGGGGACATTGAAACGAGTCATTGAGTTTGAGAAAGTAGCAAAAGTGCAAATTTAGGAACGAGATGAGTTAGCTAAATAATCTATGTTTTCTTGCAGAGTAGGTAGATTTGCAAACAGCTTTTGTTAAAATAGAGTGAAAGAAAGGACGGCACTGGACCTTGGTAAGTCTGTACATATTGTTGGGGACCACAAGCGGTAGCAAACTGCGATGAGGAGCCCCGTGTGGGTGAGGTGACGGCATATGTATTGATTGTATATCGAAGTTCGCGCGGCCTGTTAGATGTGCAAGCGCATTGGATGAAGGATTAGATATGAGGATGTACTGCATTTTGAATAACGAATAGTATGGAAGGAGATTTTATAAAGTACTAGGTAAAGTTTTAAGTGGAATAAAATCTCAGGTTACAGTGGGGAGGGTTCTTTTGTGCTCAGATAATTTGTGCTATATTTAGAAAGGACCTCGCGTGTGTAATGATGGTTCGTCGACTCGGACGAGGGTTACAGGCCGTGGTTTTACGTGGAATACAATCTTGCTCTACAGGGGGAGGGTTTTTCTGTGTTCGAATAATGTATACAGTATTCAGGAAGGGCCTCACGTGGGTATTGAAGGTCCGATGGCTCGGATGAGGGTTACAGGCTGTGGTTTTACGTGGAACAAAATCTCGCCTCACAGGAGGATGGGTTTCTGTGTTTGATTTATATGGACTATATTTAGGAAGGGCTTAGGAGTGTTTGGGTGTGAGTGAAATGAGGGAGTGCGTCAGCGCACGCTGAACCAGAAAGATATTAAATTCCTAGGATCAGTGTTAAATAGTAGGACCGGGAGTCCATAGTGGGGGCGACGGAACAGTCACGTACACCGGTTCGCTTTTTCTAGATAAAATCTATCTAGCTAGCTACAAAAGAATAAAACGATATTTCTTCACAGAAATGTTAAGGCGATGGATGTCGAGTTGTGGGAAGCATGTTTAATCCACATACTTGTGCACGCTATGTGGATTTTTGTTTGCAGTGCAGCCAGAAAACGAGGCATTACGGGACATCGGTCGGGTCTGGGATCTCTATGAGATTCCATGCCAGATTGATTGTACCTTAAACGTAAATGTAGCATCACTAACGAACATTCCGAGAAGCTGCGGATCCTGAATTTGAGCCTCAAGTTAGATTGGGCGGTACCCCTTTATACTGAAAGGAGCCGGAACCCATTAAGACTTTCATACTCAGTCAAACTCTAGAAAACCATGAAAGAAAAATATAGTATTGACATTATCGCAAAAAAAAAAAACACTACGATGATACAATACATACCAAATATCTCTCTGAACATAAATGACACTATGACACCGTATTTTAAATTGTTGGCATTTAGACCTGGGAGTCATGTTCCAATATAAAAATGTTCACCTCGTTTGAGAGGAAGGCGGAGGCCATACTCTGGTTCGCTCGACAACCGGCGACCAGGTTGACTATCTTAATAAATACAAAATCTGAAGGCATATCCATCTTGGATTGACCTCAGTGTACATTTCGCAGGCAACTTCCTGTTTCCCTGCTTAAATTAGTCGACAACCTTGAGGGTTTGTCATGACTGCGGATAACCGCTTATCTTGAACTGCTGTTTCTATCAGCTCTTCTGAAAGCCTTTATTGGCTTTACCACGATCTGCCAAGTGCCGGAACCGTGAAAATGTGGAGACACTCTCATGACCTACCCTGAGTCCAGGAAAGGCTTGGCAACGCGTGTGACTAATGTCACTAGACGCGAAAATCTTTAAAGTGACTACGCTTTGGTACGTCCGGAGCAGTTCACGAAACTACCCTTATGTCCATGCATTAGTAATGGCAGATGGGAGGGTCTGAGGTATGTCCTACATTCATGTGGGCTGGTACAAGACAGATTCGTAACTATGGTCACCCGCCGTAGTTTTCAGTCACCGTTTGATCGGCTGACAAAACGAAAATTCTTGTGATACCTAATGTGTCGTACTTGACGTTGTCAGTGGACACTCGAAATATATAGTGGTCATGTTGTAAATCCAATACCCCAATTGGTATATAATGAACCACATAAACTCATATATCCCTACACGGGAATTGAGCCTTGGTGTTCAGAGGCCATATTCAGGATGGTTGGCCGCCGCTTTTTGAAGCAGAGGTCGCATATACAGCCTGAAGGCAGGAAGGCGATCATGTGGGGACGCGGGATAACAGTGCCATGGATGGACCTTGGACTGTGAGGGGCGTCACCATTACCCCATGGGGTAAAAATTTTTTTGAAGTTCTGGGCATGCTGAAATGCTCTATTCCAATCAATTCAGATTTGTGTTTGTATGTGAGAGCGCGTGTATGAGAGAGAGAGAGATTATGTATCAGGTTAGGATAGGGAGAAAGGAACCGATTAGAAGAACCGAAAGAGACAGACAGCTAGGTACAGGAGGAGGGCATAGCACCAATGAGGATTTGACAACAATATTCAGGAGAATACATGTTACCTAAGCAAGTAATGTAGTAAAATAACTAGATTTAACGTGAGCAAATCAGGAAACAGTAAATGGGAATATATTAGACGAATGGTTATGTAATGTAAATAATGAAAGCATATAGGACGATCACGAGCCAATGGGGAGAACAAATGGGACGAGTGGATACATGGTAAATAGGTAATTAATGTAGGATGTATCCAAGGGAAATATAAGGTACATAACTTAGGTTAGATATGTATAAGCTAATGTAGGCTAGGAGTCTATTTAAGGGGGGGTCTGGAGGTTTACAGGTGGATATTTAAGAAAATAAAACTCCAAATTAAATATCTCAAGGTGTATTGAAACTTCACAGATTAAGGACAGAGAGAGCAACGGATCCAAGTTGTACGTGTTAGTATAAGGTGGAAAGCGTGTTATTAATTGATAAGTGTTTACAGTGTCATCATATTCACAACTTGCTTCTCGCTTTGTACAAACATTAATTTATCTAACAAATCACAATGCAAAAACCATTAGTCATAAAATTCACATACGGCGACAATTAAATGTTAGGAATAAAAGAATTACTATTACTAAAAACCCACAGATACATCAAGAAAGGAATCGAATGAGGGTGACAGAAAGTGAAGAACACGACGGACGGGGCGTGGCAACTGGGCAGAGCGGGGTTGGGGTGGGGGCGAGCAAGGGTGGAGCGACGGGACAGGGCCCAAGGACACAAAAGGACCAAGTAAGTGGTACAATAACATGCAAGATTGCAGAGTGGGACAGCATCGGACCGTCCAAACCACCTACATATTGTCACAACGATAACAACGCTCGTCACACTATAACTACATACACTACATTACATGTACATATCTTAAAACAACAATGTACACTAATTAAAATTACACGATTAGCTCGAAAACCCAAATCTATGGGACATACGCCTACTGAGACCTAATTAAAAACTTCAAAAAGCACCTCCGGTACCTACATGACACTGGCGACCATTACAAAAGTCAAATAACAATAAAAACGATAATAAGAAAATAAAACGAGCTCAGGAACACAACGGTGGGACCCGAAGCCTTTCGTAAAATAATCGTATCTCGCAATACTATTGTATATTTCTCTATGGGTGTATTTATCTTACATACATAATATTCTCTAGTCAAATTCAATTCCTACTCTAAAAATGGGCAAGTCTATAAGTTACGCAGTCCGGCCGCTCGAGACCACTCCAGTCCATTTCATTACTGACTGTTGCCTAACACTATCCGTTGTCATCTGATTATTGTTTACAGCGAACTCGTAGCGCCATTCGCACCTGACCCTTCGACATAAACAATATCACAAACGATGAGCACTCGTTCAACGTCGACGCTGTGCATCGACAGCGCTCAATCTGGGCCTCTCGATCGATTTAAAATTAAATTACGACTAACATGATTAATGTGAGCATTGAATGCAAAGCTCCGTCAATAGTTTTCCATGATTGTATGTCTCTTCAGATGAAGTGTAGTCATCCAGGTCACGCGCCGCCGCAAGATTCTGCACAGGAGAAAAAATATTATAAACATTTAAATAAAAACCATTATTTAGAGATTAATAAGTCACACGTAACTAAATTCTCTATTGATAAAATATTTTTATATGCAACAGGAAACGTGACGACAAACATAGAATGTATCCTAATCATTACTAATATTTATTTATTATTCGCAGGTCTATTTCTCGATCAAGAGAATTCAAAGGAACAGAGTATAGACATAGCATACAATTTGAACAACTTTAAAGACCGTAAAAATCAATTTGATTGTTAAATAATGGAAATAGATATGGAAACAATGACAAAAGAAATCAAATCTAACTGCATATGACAGATCAACGATGCGGCTGCCAATTCGAACCCTCATTGCAAAAAACTTTTTTTTTTACAGCACATGCAGGTTTACAGTAAAAATACGTTTCTGGGGATATATACCTAGATTAGAAATAATACAAATAATAGACCGAAATGAGAAACATGGCTGTGGCGGCAGCCCGGAACAAGAGGACAAATGCGGTATTTTGGAGACGTGTACCGACCATTACAAAAGTTATTAGCATTTCATACACCATTTATTCAAGTCGGTCTCTACACATAAACATGACAGAAAGATATGGCGAAATTATAGTGCAAGAGGTTAGATCTCGATGAGATCTTCCATTCGTGTACCAACGTGATGAGTATAGGACAAGACATTTTCGATATATGACACAAAGCCGTCTCACGCGAGATGTAGGTGGGACTATTTCATAAATTGTTTATTGTTTATTAATCATTCATAGAGAGACAATGCACTCGGATTTGTCATATTTTACCATTAGCCCATATGTATGACCCATCGCCATGACAACTTGCAAAGACCTGCTGTCGTATTTAGAGTGAGCGGATTAACTTTGGTGCGCGGATTATTGCCAGACAAAATAGCATATAGTATGGTTAGTCCGGTGCTAGTCCACGTACTAAATTTTGACAGTTCACTCCCAACACGACTGTTAAAGTTCAAGTAAAAAAACGTTCGACAGCTATTTTTTTCACATTGGTGCAAGTCATAAGTACAATTCACTGAAACAACATGCGTTGCGTCGGTTAAGCGAGAGGGTGACGAGACTCACAGTGTGGGGCGGGCGGTGCGGGCGGGGCGAGCGGGACGGACGGCAGCGCCGCCCACTGCACGAAGGCGGGCAGGTCGCGCGCCGGCAGCTCGGCCGCGAGCGCCTTCACGCGCAGGTTGCGGTCGTCCGTCAGCAGCACCACCTCGCGCACCAGCCGCTGCGGCTGCGGCGGCCGCTCGCCGCCGCTCCCGCCCAGCCCGCCCTCCTCTGTCGACGCAACAGAACGTCAAGTCGGAATTGTCAACGTTGCGTATTGATATTGTCAAAACAATTACATTCCGGATTAAAATATTAATAAAATAACATTTCCCGGATTATTGCCAGTACCTAGTATTTTCTCTTGTGATATTGTTGACGGAGCAAGGAGCGAAAGTTTCGTTTCCCTTCCCAGCGGGACTAACGCGCTTATAGTTTGATTTGGTAAGATTTACCAAAATGACATATAGTTAATAGTAAATCACGATCGCTGTAGTCAAAAATCAAACAAAAACAAAATTGATTATAAATCTCCAAGAAACAGGCTAGGTCTGATGACTGACTAATCTCTTTAAAATATTTTTATTTTATCGTTGAGTAATCCATCTTCAAAGTCATTGTATAAAACGCGCAAAAAATTCGAACTTTCGGATCTTATAACTTAGAAACCAAACACTATTTCATAATGCCAGTGGTCATCAGACATCTAGTTCTCTAGTTCAAAGTGGAGCGGAGCGTACCGGCCAGCTGCGTGAGGTTGCGATGCAGACTGAGCGCGGTGGCGAGCACGCGGTCGTCGTTGGTGGCGTGCCGCTCGGCGCCGGCGCTCTCGGCGGTGAAGGCGGCGGACGCGAGCAGCGAGCCGCGCGTCGTCGCGAAGCGGACGCTCGCCGCCGCCGCCGACGCCGACGCCGACGCCTCCGTCAGCCACGCGAGCGACGCGCGCGCCGCCGCGCCTACAGTGCTGCTGCGACTTAGCCCTTCCAGCTCCGTCACCACTGTTGACAGAGGAACGGATAACATTACTCTTTCTACTCGTATGTCGTAAACTATAAAGAAAATACCTTAGGAAATTTCAGTCATAAAACCGACCTATTGCATAATTATTCATTACCATACGGGTTTGTACCATTACGATGCTGTGCAAAACCAATAGGTAGCAGCCATAGACCTAGCATGCGCGCGCAGCGACATCCTATTTCTATGGTAGCAGCGCACATATGGCAAGCAGATAACGAAGGTATAATAGCAGAAAAAGTTATTTGCATTTGCATATATAACTTTGACTCAAATTATCCAATGTATAGTCTGCCGACTGCTTGTGTGTATGAAAAAAAAAAGATTTCGACGAATCGAGAACCTTCCTACTTTTTTGAAGTCGGTTAAACATAGAAAATACATAAACAATGTTAAA
Source organism: Incurvaria masculella (assembly GCA_946894095.1). Lineage (NCBI taxonomy): Eukaryota > Metazoa > Arthropoda > Insecta > Lepidoptera > Incurvariidae > Incurvaria > Incurvaria masculella. The sequence continues at coordinate 13,202,824 of OX335647.2, forward strand.
TCATTGTATTAATTCATCCAGTTTATATTTCACTCTTCTAGCAAATCGTTAACAAAAGGTTTAAATACTTGGAACGCAATACATTATTGAAGAAACAGAAACCTCCCACAAACCATCACAGATGCACTGCGTATTAACAAATTAGTATAGTTTATGAGATGTATACAACGAGATATTTATTACATTCATTGTTAGGAGGCCCGAGAGTCTCAATGCAAGAGGTAAACGTCAAGCCTATTGCATTATGTAGTTGCGTCATGACATTGGAATTGAACTTGCTACTACTAAACGTATTCAGCAAGCGCATTCAGCGATTGTTCCGAGTGGACGTCACTTTAGCAACGGATCGTAATAGTTCACCTTGAAAGGGTAACCAATCAGTCCATCTCCTCACCCTCATTTATTGTAAAGCGAGCGCTGAAAGGTCCCACGTTCAATACGCACCTAGGCTTTTCACGTCCGAGGAGCGGAGACCCTCACGGCAGAAACACGGTTTAGTGACCTCACAACTACGGGGGCAGAGTAATGGACAATCAGCATCAAGCAAACCGCAGAGAACAGAAGCCGCAAATGAGACTAATTTCGTTCAGAGAAAAATTGCTAGTTGTCCCCAGGCCGGTAAACTCCCCACAATGTTGTCACCCCGGCAGCCGCGGGGTTGGACAGCTAGGGTTGTCGGAAGCACTCAGTCATATCAAGGAAAAAAAATATATATATTGATTCTTTATATATATATATTGAATATACATTGTCCGTGATTGTATGTTTGAATACGACTGGACATGGATACGGTTAATATCACACCTTCTGTCCTGATATTTTACCAACACACTTCATGGAAACTGAGTACCATGCCAAGACCTTCCTTTTATAGCACGGCTACATCGAACTGGATGGAAAACACCGACAATTTTCATTGCCGCTTCGACCATCGTTCACGCACGCACCAATCCGGGCGGAATTAACCCTACCACCTATGAACAAAAGGCGACCTATAGTTAAACGTGGAATCCGAACTGCGGCGAATCCCTTAGGCGCCTCTTACGACATGCACGGGAAGAAATGCAGTGGTCCCGCGTGTAGTCATTGTATGTGCCGGAACACAGCACCGACCGGAGGATTTTGTGTCGAAAACGCAAAAGTTCCGTGGTGAAAGCTGCCCTAGCTGCTCGTGTACACAAGAAGGAAGGAAGTGGTTCAGGCTTTACATTTTCCGATACTGCGTTACTCCTACATTTACGTAACCATGCACAAGTGCACTTGCCATTGGAAAGATCACATATTGCTGCAATTTTGTTTGTTTCCTTTTTCATAGGTTCTAAGAGCTCATTTAGTCAGCTAATGCCTATACGTGAATTCCGCAACATTGAATGGACGGTGTCCAGATAGAGAGTCGTGTGTCCCCGAGGAGTCCAGGAATGCCGCTGTAGCGTACTGTCCGATTCATTGCGGACGTTCCTAATTACCCGACCCTGTGCGTAAGCCATTCCTCATTGGAAGACTGTTCTAAGAATTCTTTGGCCTGTAATGAATAAGCCAGAGTGCGGTTTCTTTTAGTTCGGAGTAATTAACATGACATTTTTTTAAGTACCAGTTATTGAACTAAATGTATTATAAAAATAATTATGTTATCATTTTAATAGTTGGAAAATTTTAATACTATTTACCACTGAATTACTTTACTGAAAACATACAATATTGAAAAAGCTCCTAGGAAACATAATGGCCGGCGTCAAATGTCTACCTTCCTTCACAGGTGGCATTTTTTTTGCACTATTACTACCAGTTGACCTTAAAGGTCTCGGTCAAATCATGGAGGTGAAGAATGTAATTTCCTCACCTCCGTTGAAGATTTTTTTTTTTTACTTTATCCACTAGTCATGTTCCAGGTACCTCCGAACCTTCACATCCGAGGGCAGTGGGCGCATGCATGCATTACGAATGTTATCAACACGAGCATCGCTAACATCAAAAAGCGCTAAGAAACAGAATAGCGGCGCGGCGTTACAGGAACGAGTGACTGGCAAAGCGTCGGACTTATACATCTCGGAGGACGCGACGCACCAGACGGAGCGACGGACTGGCGAGACCACCGCGGCGGCTGGAGTCGGCGGGAAATGTTCCAGGAAAATATACGACTCCCGTACGAATTAATTGCCCGCTCGAGACAAGAATAAACCAGTTAATGCGCTATGCAGCCAGATTCCCAAGGAACGATCGTTCGAGTGATTACCTACCTCAAACAGTAAAGCAAAGCTCGACTGCTTGCGCTAAGTGAATCGCTCGGGACGCGACCAAAAGGACAGAGGAAAATGTAAGCACCTATTGGTGGAGCCACTTTAGAACCAGTCGCTGCGCGTGTGCGAAACTTAAACCGCGGAAACCTCTTTGTGGCGAACTCGTGAAAATTCTATTAAATTAAACGACCGACGCGACAAAACAACAAACCCTAGCGCAGGAATAAATATTTGAAGCGCAGAGCGGTCGCAACACTCTCTGAACGCAATATGGATGTCAAAAATACATTCCGAAAACAATGGCTTCTTATATCGGAGGGAGTCATTAAAATTAATTTTCGAAATAGCATTATATCGACGTGGATATCAACGTTCGCATTTCGCATGAGGATATATTATATAGGTGACTGATGACGTATCCAGGGCTAACTTCAAATAGGAAAGCATCTACGTATCTTACTCGCTCACCTGCTACCTATATCACCAACCCAGAGGAGGCACGGAGGGGATATTTTGGGTGTTCAATGTGCAATGCGTCGCCAATTGTGTAAGGGCCGAAACTTCAGATCATAAAGGGAAGAAGATGTGCACCTAGCGCGCATCCAATCAGACCCCGTATCGCCAATTTTAGCTACCAACCCAACGTGCATGCCACACGCAAATATTGTCGCAGGCATTTTGGATGGTTTATGTTGGTGGAAACTGAGTTGGCGAACGCATTTCGGAGTACATTCGCACGCTACGGTGATGGTCACCAAAACTCATCTACGCGAACTCAGCGCAACGCCTTGAGCCGCCATTCTACAAGCGAAATCCATCGCCATCACCCAGCAAGACGGCAGCCCAGACGCAGTCGCACTTATGTGAAGAGGAGTGGAGCATCGACGGCTCTCCACAGGTAACACCACACTTCCAAACACGGCCCCACCCTTAGTTCGGGCTGCAAACCCCATCTGATCGGGTCCTTCAAACAGGGAGAGGATTATATGGAAAATACGTCCATACGGCGCAGCGGCGACCAGAGTAACGCCCACCTCTTCCTTTTCTATTCTGTAGCAGAGACCAACCAAAGCTATGTGTAATTCTTTCAATCAATGGAGGCATCCGGCAGGCGTTGATGTCTGTGTGTAAATCTACAGCTCAGGTTTTACGAGGAGTCCACCCGATCGTTAAAGCCGCACCGCGGTCAGCCGCCCGGCGCGCTACGTCCCCGCCCTCGCCCCCACACCCGCAGCCGCAGCCTCCAGGGCTGTTACCTCGGATCCCATTCAAAAAACCAAACGTCGCACATACTGAAAGTTTATAGAAGACAGGATCACCACGGACGTAACTCGCCCACATTGAAGTGTCAAGTATCACTTTCTTTAGATGTCATTCAGGTCCAAACAGCAATAGGTTATATGTGATTAGTAATTGTAACTGAAACTTTGTGTTTACGAGGACTTAACGTATGAGGTTTACCGTCTTTAGTGCAATAAGTAACTATACAAGTAAAGCACACCAGCGCACCAGTCTACAATGTCAGTTATTTCAATACAAGGACCACAAACTTCAAAAGCTAGGAAAACACAATTGACTCGCTCACATGCTTCTATTAGAAGAAAAAAAAACCACGCGCATTCTTTGGAAGATATGGAACAAGTTGGAGCAGAGGCGACTTGTCTTTTCGCTACCTTTGCAATTATTATAAACGGCAACCATATCATACTAAATTACGATTTTATATCTCTCTATTTTATGGAATGGGAACGGACGAGTCAGTGTCCCTGCGCGTCCCAGACTCCTAATTAAGCTCCGAAGCTTCCCCATAAAGCCTTTAATTTATGGAACTCTCCTCGTCATAATTTCCACACTATAGTAGCGGCCGCGACGCCGACGCCGCCACCGCCATCGCCTCTAATTTACTTGAGCTTTGTCCCCTTCATTAGCTATTCTATTTTCAATTATCCTTAGAGAAATTTACTGCCAATATTTTTCAAAATCGTTTCGGCCCGGTATTATCTTCCGTGGAGCTGAGTCTCTTAAATCACATTTCACTCCTTCCAAGAGATGTAAATAAAATAAGGAATGGATGACTTACGAAGGATTATTTGCGAAACCAATTATGCTCATCTATGGACCAAAATAACATACTTCCAAGCGCGACACTACAAATTCGAATAGTCAAAATAATACAATTAAAATGAAATACCCTCACCGCTTATGTTGTAAGAGTTGACGCCCGTCCAAGTTTTTGAATTTGAGTGGCAAAGAGCACTTTTCATTAGTCTAAATCACAAATAAAATGGTTCCATGCCAAAGTTTCTTCCGGTAACCATGTTGCTTATTATGAGAACTAAAAATACAAAAGCCTTGCTTATCTGATACAGTGGTTTTAGGGTATAGCATATCCCTTAAACATAAATCCGAAGGGCTCCAAAGTTACGAGTACACGAGTACAACTTTATAATCATTTGTAAGGCAGGATTGTGACTCACCGACGAGGGGCACGGCCAGGATGTAGGGGTGGCCCGCGGCGAGCGCGGCGCGCTGCAGCAGCGGCAGGTGGTCGATGAAGCAGTTGGTGTCGGGCACTAGCCAACGTGGCCGCACCTCCAGCTCCACGCTCACCCAGCCACCGCGCAGGATCTCCTGAGGGACACAACCACACGCCGTCACGTCTCTGCAGGGAGAAGGCGTCCGGCGCGGTGCTATATTCAGCACGCAGGATCACGTGCCTACAGGGAGACGACCTGGTCACTGCGCAGGATCTCCTGGATCTCACTCGTGCCTGAGTCTCAAGGAGAAGGCACCCAGTTAAGGCACAGGATATTCAGCGAAACACGAGCAGATAGGGTCACGTCTCTCCAGAAAGTGGGCCGCCGAGCAGGATCTCCTGGCAGGCACGTATCATAGCAGGGAGTATGGACCCAGCTCGCGCCCAGGATCTGCTGCGCAAACAAACACAAAGGATCATGCCTCTACGAGTAGGCACCCAGCCAGAAGCAGTATCTGAAAAACACTAGGATACGGGTCAAATATCTACACGGAGAAGATCCTATATACATTTCAGTTGCGCAGGAGATGATTTGCGAAACCAATTGAATCAGGTATTTTTGAAACCCCACAACTCCACTTTTTTTACAAATTAAGGTTTTAATGGCGTTAGACAGATGATCTACAGACGCACAGATATGTATATTTGAAACACCACAAGTCCACTCCTTTCTATACTTTTCTGACAGGTCTCTGTCTTGAGAAATTTTTGATACCCCACAAGTGCAGTACATGTGGGATTTCCATAATTTCTCACCTGGTTAGACATGGCAATTTGATGATGCAATATCTGTAATTTCTTTCACTTTTCTGTTGTGAAAGTTTCTTACGTTTCCCTGGTGTTGAAAAGTGCTGAAAAAAGGAAGAGACCGAAATTTTGGGGTTGCTAAGATAGCTTTTAAAAGAGTTGACCGAGTGTATCTACCAAAACAATGTGTTGAAATAATAGTCAACTGCTCTGTAAAAAATAACTTTGAACTTAAAATGATAAAAACTGAAGATATTTTTGATTTTCAACATTGGTGGCCGCATCACTATCGAAGAAGGGTAATTTCTGAAGAAACCAAAGGAAGAGCTATAGACAGGACTAGAAAACAACCATTCAATGTTACAGATTTTAAAGAGTTTCTGTATTCCCAAGACTTCGTCGGAGCTGTTAAAACGCTCCCCTTTATCAACAACGACGTTGTGAGCACATTCAAACTATCCAAAAATGATGCCATACCACCCATGCCGGATTTTAAAGCATACCCAGCAGGTAAAGTGCCCATACACATAAAGAAAATGGAAGATTTAAAAAAAAACAAAAATATTTTCCAGGTGACCAAGCCGTACAAGATTTTTATAACGACATTTATAACTGGCCTACTTGCGACGGCAATGAAGGCCATTATTAAATGTTTTTGTCCTGTTTTATAATAAATATATAAACTTAAATATTTTTTTTAATTAAAAAATTTGAGAAATTTTTGAAATACCATATGTTCAAGTATTTTTAAACCTTATTACTAAAAAACTAAAAGATTTTCAAATCTATAACTTTGGTTTTCTATTCATTTTAACTTGTACTGCATACGCCCTGAACACAGAAACAAGGTCTCCATAAATTTTTTTTCAGGGCGCAGTTTTTTTGACTTCCTGTAAAATTGAGTCCCGTGGAGATGTGGGGTTTCAATAATAACTGATTCAATTATGCTCATCGATGAACCCAAAAAAAATATTTCCAAGCGCGACACTAAAAATTCGAATAATCAAAAGTCCTGCGCACCTCAAACACAAAATCAACGTCCGTGTATAGGAAGAAGGGACCCAGCCACTACGCCGCACGGAATTTCATAGGACTTAATAATGGGAGCAAATGACTGTCGGTGAGCTGACAGTGAGAAAAAGATCCTAATTAGTGATTGTCTTATAAGATCTTACCTAACCTCATACTAAACATGTACAATCCCTCGTACGAGTGTGGTATACGCAGCGTGCCGACGTGGATCGATAATGATAACTCTCAACAGAACCCCGTTAGTCACTTACAAGTAATAGAAAATGGCAATAAGGGTCAGATTAACATTCCCGGTGTGCAGTCGTTAGAGATAGACTCGCTCGTAGTCGGGCATTAATTAAAACGCTTCCGCCGTCGATTAGCGTGCGCCGACAAACGAGACAAATTGAAATTATCCATCACACGCGCGCGGAGCCGCACGGAGCCGAGGATCGGTTGCAGGGTTTCAAGCGGTGAAGGAAACTGACAGGCAACATCCTTCGGTCGCTGCCCGAGCCTTCGCCTCCGCGCCGTCATCGCATACGATCGACGTTCGATTGTAACGGTCACTCTCAAATTCTAAATCCATCTCTGTCATATTACTGACGTCTACATTGGAGTAAAACACACTGAGGAATTATTTATCTTTGTGATTTCTAATACATCAACCGGAATAATGGAGAAACTTATACTTTGCAATCAGTAGTTTCATTTTCCAAAAGTCCAAGAAGACAGTGCCATGGCGTCCATGCGAGTTGATTTCCGGTGGCTTCGCATTAAAGCAGAGGAGTTATTGCATACCTACCTACAAAAATCTACTCGCCTGCACTGAGAAAAAATCAGTGAATCTAACTGTAACAACCATCTTGCAACGTTATAATACAGCCAAATAAGTAAATTGGTTACTCTGACTGCGTGAAACAGTTAGCCTTTAATAATAATTAATGTTACTGTATATTGTAATTGTTTTTCAACTGTGTGCAACAACTGTTTTCTCTTACTATTTCTCTACTGTGTGAAAACTGTTTATAGCTTTAGTACTTTTTCCATTCTTACTTACGTCTTATATTTAGTAGTTTCACGGCTGATTAGTAGTCGATTTCAAAATCATCTGATCTGTCACACGTGTTATTTTCAACGAGCGGTACTGTTCAATCCGTTAAAATAACTGTTCAATATTAACTGCTTTGACTTATTTGTAGAAACGTAACGTAATACATTAATGCTATTGAGAAAAGCTTTACCATAAATGATTAAATTTTAACTGTGCTAAAACAGAGAACAGTCAACCAATGCGAGCACTGCTAATATCACAGATCACCAGGCGACAATAGGGCAGGGCGCATACCAGTGGTTTATGTTTTCTTACGCATCCTAATGTCCTAAACCAACACGCGCTAGGTATTTCAGAAAACAAATCTACTTCCAAGCCATCGCTCGGGAAAAATTAAGCGTGCCAGCTCGCAGTGAAATTTTTTAGGGTTTGTACCCAAAGGGTGCCAACGGAACCCTATTACTAAGCCTTCGCTGTCCGTCCGTGCGTCCGTCCGTCCGTCCGTCTGTCACAGGGCTGTATCACATGAACCGTTATAGTTAGGCAGCTGAAATTTTCAGTGTCTATTCATTTTGCCGCTATAACAACTAATAGGTAAAATAAAAAAAATAAACATAAAGATTTACCATATTGAATGTTGTTCAATATTGTATGATGGTACGGAATTCTTAGTGTGCGAGTCCGGCTCGCACTTGGCAGGTTTTATTCATTTCATTTCATTTCTTTAAACTTTTTGACAAACGCTATTTTATAGCACATTCGCGCGCGGTGGCGATGTTTCGACTGTTTGGCAAACGATGCGCCGCACGATTATCATACAATTATATGGTAATTTTGACCATATAGCGGAGACGCGATATCCACCGCATGCTACTTCTCCTTCTTTACTCTTCAGTGATGTTAGCCGATTCCAATTCCATAAAATAATAAATGTGGCTCTTGAACTTATTTTGACGTGTCCAATTCACTATAAATATTTCAAAGATGCTAAAGATATAATCGACAGAAAACAATAGCAAACAAGGCGCGCATCTCAATTTAACGGGCCGCGCGGATATTGCCAATGGATACTCATCGAAACCTATCTAAATGTGTGCGCGCCATTGGGCGCTAACGAGTGCGCGTCTAACTTCGTGCTCCGTGCGTTGCACAGACACTGATTAATTGATATGGACATGGCAACTTCCGCGGAATAATAGCCAAGAGATGGCTCGCTAGCTCTGAGTTTTGCCCTTTGCTTTGAAAACCCTTAGATGAAAACGTGGAAAAGTTTGGCATCATCGGTCTCAACGGTGATTCTCAAGTCTTCCGACTGTCAATTTTGACATGCAATGCATGGAAGTAATGTCAAATTTGGCAGTCGGAAGACTTGAGATCGGTCCAAAGACCCAAGAACTACCTTTGAATCTCCTTCTGAAGTAGCGATCGGTCAATCCGGCTCCAAAAAAGGAACAGCACACCTCTTTGGCTTTATCTACTGACATACATATTTTCATACATGCTCTACGATTACGGGTGCTGCGTATCAGACCTTTATAGCAGTAGTTTTAAAAGGCTTTAAAGATGCTAGTAAGCACATTCCTAACTATTTCTAAAATTGATTTGTAAGAATTGTTGATATTTATAACATAATTCCCTCACGATATATATAACAATGACCCATCACTTGCATTGCTATGTGGGTTCCAGTACTCGAAAAATCAAGTGGTCTTGCTGTTTTTTTACAAGTGAATGTCGTTATCATGCTTGTATCATCGCATTGAACCAACAATGGTCGAATCGGCAATAATTATATTTTCATCTAGCTCAATGAAATCGTGCTATTTAAGGTGAGTTCAGGCATAGCACCCAGTTCCCATGCGTAGTGTTGAGCTAAGTAGGCGTCGTATCTATCCATGTCGAATCACCTACAAATAAAACAATTTACGCAATTTAACAGTGTCCGGTGGATGATTATTTATAAAAGTTTGACGCTCTGAACCATATCATATAATGTTTTGACAATCGTAGTAATATACCGAACAGAAATGTAAAACAGAACCGGGTTAGGATTCAACATCCATTCATTTGCATAACTTCCGCAGAATTTTTAAATATCCGTATCGTAAAAAGTCATATCGTTCGGAATTCCTTCGTTAATGACGTCTCTTTAAACCTTACTAGATGCATATGTAAACAAAGTTAGTGGGTTAAATATTACAAGTCCAAAAGCGGAATCAATTCTGATAAGATTTAATTACCGTACATATTTTAAGAGTTCGTCGACCGTGCGTTAATTGATTAAAAATATTCATTAAGAAACCGCTTCGCAGGAAACGGTAATCGCAAAAAATCATTTTGTTATTGATAATGCGACGAGTTGACAGTGGTCATCGAACCGCGAGGCCGCGAGACCGTGCGTCGCATCCGGCCCCGTTTAGTCATAATAACATAATGGCTAATTCATTAATTTTAACTACACATTACATATTCAAGCGCGAAGGCGACACTGTACTACTAGGAAATAGGTATCTGCTTTCACACAGACATGATCATCATTCTATATTCTTTATGTATGTATCATCCATAGACAGTACACTGCACTCGGATTTATCATACTCTTTTAACATTCAGTCAGTTCTACAATCACAAACAGCTTAATTTTTTCACGTCCACTTATAAACATATTTGCAATGTATGCCATGTATGTATGTATAATCGACCGTGAAGCAAGGACACATTAATTAATGAAAGATCCCTGTAAAAAGAACTATTTTACGAATATACTGCAAGGCTGGACCCGAACCAGCAAAATATACCATTCGCGGGTATTGCGTCTAACCAATTTCTAATTACAATTGCCGACATCCTCGTAATTATATTTTAGGATAGCCGCATAAAAAATCCGAAGAAATTAGATAGATAGCTCAACTTGTAGCTCGAACAGTGAGAGCTACCTGCTTTTAATATCGGGATGGTTCGTGGACATTCGTACGTGTTCGCACGACTCAAATTCGTACGAAGACGCGTTCAAATTTTGGCTAGCCTCAATATTATTCACGATTACTTCTCTACATCATTCATATACAGCAAACTGAGAAGACCTGAAAATTATGACAAATATCACAGATAGATTTCCTTACGGCAAAAAACATAATTGTAGAGGTCTCCACAAAAAGCATTCACGAGCATCACACCGGGTCCAGCCATCGACCGATGGACGTGATGGGTGACACAGTTCGCCTATCGACTCTCGCAAATTTATTTTAGCGCCTTAATTCTATAACCAACACATGCGCCTCAACCGTGATTGAAAACACGTCATTGGAGGGCTGCATGCGAATTAAATATCTAAATACGCCTCCGAAATGTGTAAAGCTGCACGACCGAGCGGGCGATGATGACTGCAAACGACCTCTGCGTGGAAATAAATCTATAAATAATTATTACAAAATGTAAATCGACACGGCCGGCGCGTGCAAATTGGCCGCGAGCCTTACTCCCATCGCAATACTGTCACAAGTGTATCGGAATGCCGGTGGATCTGACTGGAAAGTAATATGAAAGTGGCGAATTCGCCTACCGCTGGCCGATAGACACGGCGCGGGGTGCGGACACGCCCGCGCATGCGCGATGAGCGACGCGCCGGCCGTGGGAAGCTCGTGCGCGCGCAGGGTCCCGCCGCGCCGGGAGCCAGCGGCCGGCGGCGGCGTCAGCAAGGTCCACTTTATCTTCGAGGTCGACTATCGTTGCTTACCTTTCGGACGATTCATACGGCAGCAAACAGCTCATTGATGTTAGTCGCGGCTTATGGCGTACGCCAGACCCTCACCCAAGAGCCTATGAGCTTTATAACTTACTCGTGGCTGTGAAAACCATGCCGGCCGGTCGGGTGCTTCTTCACACCTCTTTTCCATAGTTTAACGACCCTATAGATAAAAGATCTGGATCAGTCTTTCTCAAAGTGGGCGATAACGCCCCCTTGGGGGCGCCAGAGGCCAACAAGAGGCCGGTATAACCAAAACTTTTGTTGCGGTCATGCAGAAAGTCGGCGATCCACCCACACATGTCGGGCGAAAGGCCAAAGGGGGTAGCAGTTGTTGGAAAGCAGTACCTTGTGCCAGACCCGGTGAAATCCTTCCGCGATATCCAGACCGATAATCATACCTTCGACATATTATCAAGCGCATCACCCAATCAATTTCAGAGGTAAACTAGGAGATCTCCAACAGATCGATTCGGATGAAAGTCGTATTGGTGATCCCTGAAGAGTTTTCTTGCTCGATACCTGAATTAATAATAACCCTAATAAAACTAAATTACCTAAAAAATGCCAAAGGGTTCAGCTGAGGGATGATAAAACGTGTTTCGACGGACTTTAACCCGGGCGAAGCCGCGGGCACACACTGTGCTTAACAATCACGCACGATTTACCTGCGTAACGTCTGCTAACTTTGGCAATCTGGTGGGTATGCTTACTGGACACTGCTAGCTTACCAAACATTTTTATTTATGGTGTCACCAACGGTCCTGGTCGTGACACGTCGTGCTGAACTTCACGTGACGCAACGTGCGGAAATATCCGTGTCCAGAGAGTTCCGAGAAATCTGCGGACACCCATCGGAATCTTGCTCTTCTGGGCACTAGCCGACGTATGGCTACCTAGTACAGTACAAGTACAGACAATCTCTAAAAATAACCTAGGGCATATCAAATGTATTGATGTGGCGTGTTCTAACAATTGAGACATTCAAGGTATCAGCTGCATCGACAAGTATGTGTTTTCTAACATCTCGGCGACGACGAAATATAAAACGATTTTGTAAACTTGGCGATGCGCGATTAGAAGGGACTCTCATCGTCTATAGATAGGACTGCATTCTTCGACAACCCTGTCCTAGCGCCGGCTAGATTGGCGCCTACGATACGAATCCCATTTGCCACCTTCCGCGACACAGGTCTATCTCCTACGCGTCCACCCCGCGAATTCGCACCGTGGAACGTGGTCCGAGGGTCGAATTCGCCTTGGGCGCTCGGAGCTCCGAAGAACGGCGACAAATGGTCGCGGACGCACTTCCAGGTAAGCGGCGATACATATTAACAACGGCGACGCGGCGCGAACCGCGTGACCTACACTCTGCGGGAACCGAACGCCACGACACCGCCGCCGTCGCCACAGCAACGCCGCGCCGCCGCCGCCACCGCGCAGGCTGCCCACTGACTACGTCGCCTTGCAATAATTATGAACCTTGATTAGAATTCTAGCAGCACACGGTACTATATCATAGGGTAGACGATTAAGATTACTCGATTCCCTAAACAATTCACACCTATGATCCGGGTAACGGTCTTTTATATATTTTTACAATACGTACAGAATAGATTGGTTGTTATTATAATAACAACCAAAGCATTATATTTGTTTTATTATTGAAATTCGACTTGTGACTTTTCAGGACCGCGAATTCAAAGTTCAATTTTCTTAGTACATTTGCCTTTATACAATCTTTATCAAGCTGCTAGCCTCCCTCCCTTGTAGCATCTTCGTTTATTTTATTTTTTTACATAAAATCAGAGATGTTTATGTGCCCCCGAAACTTGATTCCCTAAGCAATTGCTTGATTTGCTCATAATCTATAATTCAGAACTAGCAAAGCAGTTATGGTACAATAAATATATATATATATGTAAATTTGGAGGGAGAAAGAAATACTATTTTCGATTAATTTTGAGTGCTTTAATTCCAGGGTGAAAACTTGAGCAAAATGAACCCCGACTCCTGTCATGCATGTGTGCTTAATATGGAAACCAATAGCCGACTGGGACATTTGATTGCACGCACAATTTTACTTGAAAAAATCCCTTTCTATGCAGAAACCAATATGTTGTTCATAGTGAAATCAGGTGGTAGGTAATGCGGTGACGACGCGAGGCTGCGGCGGCAGCGGAGGCGCCCACGCCGCGTCCTTGACCGTTCAGTGACCGCGTGTACACCGCCGCTCCCTGCCGCCGTCTCCGGCGCCGCCGCCCCGCGCCGCGCCGCTCGCCACTTATGTCATAAATCGCAGCCACCGCTGCACAGTTACGCGAAGCATTAACGGGGAGTCAACTCGAATTTCGGCCGACTCCGCGAGACGAGTCACTCATCAAGAGGCCGAGTCCGTCCGCTCGAAACTTCCTGCACTGTTATTTGGGTTTTCCGAGACGGGTCCGGCGAGACGTGCGCGCCGCGCTGGTCACGTCCGCGACGACATGTCTTACTTTGGGCAAATTTGCACACGCACAAGTACGCACTCGACACAAACTGGAACACATACATAATTACTTGGCCGCGGGCGCAGTCTACCATCATTAGAAGTGCCCGCTCGCGTATCGGCAAAAGAAGACGTTCGCGCAATAAAGCACTCGAGTCTGTGCAACGTGGTCAGCGATGTGCACCACGGTGAACAATTCATCGAGGTCCAGGTGGAGATTAATGTGATCGCCAAACGCCATAAATTGGATTTAAGTGACAGGCTTCTTCCACCGACAATGGACGCGCTTCAGTCAACTCCCAGCTCCTCCGACTGTAGCCGCGCGTACTCGTGTCCGATTCCCCGTGCCGTTCCAACAGCCGAACGCGCGGAATGAAGCACAAATGAAGCAGAATGATGTTCGTTCACCGGTCAACTCCTGGTTATCCCAGATACACACGGTCCGCGGTACAGCGGGTAAGGCTCCCGGTAATGTTGCCCTCTCGGTGTAGCTATCTGACTCGTAACCGCGAAGTGCAGGAGCCCGGCTGGTTTATTGGACGTGGCGCTAACGCTGAGTTCCTGCTCCTACTGCTGACTACTCAAAAAGTTGCACATACGTAACCACCGATGCACGGGTCATTTTATCACTGTCTATTTGTAATATTTCATGTCCGCAATAAATGAAAATTTTGTTCACACAATTCGATAGAATAAAAAAATTCTATCTCACGGAGTGATAGAGAGAAAACATTATATCTTCAGCGTAGAGGGTAGGCAGAGGGTCACTTGGTATGTGGCAGTTTCGCAGATAAAAAAGGACCCTGTCATAATTCTGCCTCACAAATCTGTTGGAGATAAATCTCAGCGACGCCGCGACGATCAGCATCGAATCGGCTAGACGAGACATACGTCTACGTCGGCAGCGGCGGCGGCGTGCTGCGTGCAAGTGCATGCGGCTCACGCGTGCCCGCAATTACGTCCGCGTGCGCCGGCGCCTACTGATCGCGCCCGCGCGTTACCACTACGAAGCAGTTTCCAATTGTGTAGCCGTCTTATTTCAAGCAGAGCTGACGGTATTGAAAACCACGGCGCGATTCTAGTGTCGCCATATCACAAAATATCCCCAAACCAATAATAATGCCCTGAAATCTCAATAAAACATTAGAGTACTGTTATTGTTGGCTAGGAATTATAAACCATCACAAAAAAGCAGACAATTTACCTGCAATCATCCGGTCACAGAATATTTGAACCACGCAACGACGGCGACGAAAGCACCATAACGAGACTCCCGACAAATGTGGAGTTATTTCACACGCGCATCTCCCTGCCGAGAACGCGGCAGCGCGCAGGCGCGGCGCGGCGTGGGCAGACGTCCCTGGTCGCGATTACGGTCAAGTGACAAGTGCGATAAGCGTTCACCGGGGACGAGGGATTAGTATTTGTATTTGAGATCGGCCGGGGCGGCGCGTATGGGAGGCCTTGTAGGGCGGAGCCGCCGCCTCCGTTGCGCAAGGAAGGAATGCTACGCGCCCGGTAACAAATCATCGTCAGCAGGGTTGTCACTTTCAAGGGAAAAGTGCAATTATAACTTGTAACGCCTCCCGCAGTAACCAGCCTTGCACGTGCGCGGTCGCGGACAGTTTTCAGTGAGCAGGGTTTTGGCGGACACTGCGGCTCCAGAATTTCGCAGGGTACGATCTAAAATATGCTAAGCAGATAAGCTGTAGCGGCTATGTAAATGAATGGTGGTTTGTGCGAGGATGTGTCTAATAAAACTACCGCTACTTGTGGCGTCGGACTGTACGAGCTGGGAGCGCCGGCGAGGAGCGGCACCATAGGCGCGGCGAGCCGTGCGCCGCCGCCCCGGTTTGATGCAACATTTCTTCTATTCAATCGCTATTTTTGAGCGGCTCGTAGCCTAGTGGCGCTGGAACTGGCCTAGCGTACCAGAGGCCTGGGTTCAATACCGACATGCACCACTGTCTTTCTCTTTCCGAGTTCTATTGGGCTAATATCATAACGGTAGTTGTGTGGTATTAGCCATCCATGTCAGGTCGCATAAAAAAAAATTCAATCTCTGTGCATTGGACTTTTGAATTCGTTAAGTCACCGTTGGAATTGAAAAAAATATACGACATAACAATTTGTCTGGTTATAAATATTGAATTGTTTTCAATAACCTACTGACGGGAACTGTTTACTTTGCAATTAAAGTATTATTGTAATACCCATAAAATATTACCGAAATCGCATCAACTTCGAGCCCGAAACTGGAATTACATTTTATTTATGTACGGTTTGACCAGAAAATACCAAAAAAAAAACCCGCTTTTAGTAAGTCGCTGTTTGAAGTTACCAAAGCAAACAAACATTTAATTTCAGTTATGTATGTGCATTAACTATACATAAGTTATTACTGTATTATATCTTACTTGTATGATGAATGACGATAAAACCTGCAGATTATGGTTGAGGCTTGTTCTTCGGGTGAGTACAAATTATATTATTTTGGAGCGAAGTTTACTTACGATCGTTTCTTCGGATGGGACTTTTGAGATTAGCATCTTACCCAGAAAAAGTGAAACAACGGAAAAAAAATAAATTACGAACAGGAATTGTAAACGTTTTTCGTATCATAAGTATGTACATTTATAGTATTTAAGCAGATATTTTTTACGGGTGTTTTTAATGATTGTCGTTTGGTTCAGTAACCAAGTTATAAAAGTTACAAAGATATTGCCAGGATTATAAAAGGAAGAAAAACTTAGAACAAGGAAGGGCATGCAGCAACCCTGTGGTGTCTAGGGTCCCGGCTCGGCTCGCCAGGACCATATAGGGCTTAGGCGCCACAAGTAAACCAATAGCCCTCTGACGGGAAGATAGGGAGAAGCTTTTGTACATTCCTCTTATAAACCACCAGCCTCCAACCGCTAGCCACCAGCCACCGTCCTGCCGTGACGTCGCCGGCGGACGTCTTCGCATATATAATTAACAACCAGTTCCATTAAATATTCTAAATATAATCTAAGTTATCTTCCGCATCAGAGTTTAACAAGCTCTACCTGCACAATAAACAATATCAATAATAAAAATATTTCTTTCTTTAAATTTTATTACGAATTTAGTTGATGTCGATCTCTATCATATTAATTAACATGATTTTATTACCAATCTGACTAATTAAGGTATTTTGTATCCGTCTATTTCGATATGTATTCAATTCAAATGGAATCGGCAGCAACTATCAAGTCAATCATTCTAGATTGTATGAAACTAAAAAAAACACTTTTTCAATATTCACACAGCCCTGTCAGACAGCAATGCTAATCGATTGGGTAACAAGCACCGCCTAAACCAAAGCGCATGCATACAACATATGCCCATCTGGTATATGTCACATGTGTCGCAATGAAATAGAAAATGCCGAGGTTCCATTTATTTCGATGACGTAAAGTTATTTTAAACTAACATAAAAGCATAGATACCATCACGCCGTTTCCCGGAATGGCAGGCAGATATGATAGAGCTCCATACGGTATACGGTACGATCACAGCATACATCTTTCGTTCTCTCTACTGACATATATCTTTCATACATGCTCTACTATAATGGGTCCTACGCACTTGACCTTTACGATCAATTTCGTCTTAGTACGTACTCCTAAGCCACCCGGGTACGACACTTCCGTTCGCTTTTGCTTTGTAAATGTGTTCCGATATCATTTCGTCACCCATTTGCTCTACATCTGAGCACCCGCCCCACAGAATAAGAGCACCCCCTTGTGGTTGACATCAGGCTTTTGAGAACGTACCGTTTCTCAAACTCATTTATCTGCCGCACCGCAAGATGCGGCAGATAAATGAATTGTGAAGCACCGCGGATGCCATTCCTCATACCTATGACGTGGGAGTTTCAAGCGTAATTTTAACAAGCTCGATAGCTCGGCGATAGTCCGCAAATCGGCCCATACCGGTTTTTCATACCGGTTCCATATCGGTCTAAAACAATATTGACACACTATGGTCAATTTTACATCTCCGAATAAATAAAATAAAATAACAAAAATTAATCTGCTTTCAATGTAAGGCTAGCAAGATAGCAAAGTAAACGGTTGACAAAGTATGTGACGATATTTCGCAAAATCACTAGGTAAATCCCTAGTGATTTTGCGAAATATCGGCCTAATCTATTTCTATGCTACATTTACATGGGTAATACAATATGTACGCGGGGTAGCAACGAGTCCGCCGACGTCGTCGTCGTCACGAGCAGCTCTCGTTAGACGTCACGACGTGACTAGATCAACAATGACTAGAAATTAAGACATTTTGCATCCACAGTCGCGTGTGCACCGATACAGTACAATGTAGAACCCGAATTGTGTGCGAAATAGCCACCTCTATTGAGAGTCAAATATTTTGGTTATATTGACCTCTGTGAGATGGCAGTCTTCGAGGGTCATGTCTTATTCGATGACGGCTGTTATGGGACGTTCTTGATGAGGTTATAGATAGATGTTCCAAAAACGGTGGAACGGTATTTTTTTTTTTTTATTTATTTATTTAAGGAAAAGACACAGAAACAAGTATACAAATACATACAATGCAAACAATACTTAAAAAAAACTTAACTTATTTCCACTACGCTTTCCACCGAAACATACAGATCTAAAAAGCAAGGTACGTGAAGAAAGATAAAATAAAAAAACAAAAAAAAAACTAACCAAAGGAAAAAAAAATACTCTGAAATGGAACAATAGTGAATTCTTAATATTAGGCACATATTACAATGTATTTCTTAAATGGATGTGAAATACGGTGTGAAATTACTGTAATTTATTTTTATTTATATTAAGGCTTTAATAATGTTTTTCATACTAAGTACGGGTTATTAGTAACAATATAACAACAAAACAGCTTGTAAGATTTTCACTGCAAACCATCCAGCAGTCTCCGAACATGTTTTTTAAAAGTAATAGAAGAACAGGAAAATATGTCTATGCTGGACATTTTTTTATTGTAAATATCACAAATCCTGTGAATAGGTGCACGAAATCCAGAATTCGTTGCAGCTCTTTTGACATGAAAGAGAGTCACAGAACGTGTAGCCCTGGCAGGGGTATGAAGTCCAACAAGTTCAAGTAAGTCTGAGCAATTGTATTCTGCAACAATAATGTTGCGTAAGGCAGACATATCGAGTAACGAACGGCGGTCAGACAAGGAAGGCATATTATAATTTTTTAGGAGATGAATGTATGAGTCTTTTTTAAATGTAAGTCGGTAGTGCAGTGCCCGGAGAAATTTCTTTTGAACTGACTCGATTCGCTCTGAATGTACAGCGTAATACGGGTTCCACACTACCGACGCGTACTCAAGTTGAGACCGAACAAGCGCGTGATAAAGAAATTTGTAGGTTCTGGGCAAAGTGAATCTTTTCGAGGATCGCAGCATGAACCCCAGCATTTGGTAGGCTTTATTGGTGATTCGGTCAACGTGAGCATCCAGGTGTAATTTCTCATCAATCGTAATGCCAAGGTCACGTATGCATTCTACACTATCTAGGATGTGGCCTCCAATGTGGTAACTGTGTGTGAATTTGGTTCGGTTTTTTGTAAATGAAATTTTCTTACATTTTTCATAGCTTAAAAATAATTTGTTTTCAAGACAGTAATTAAAAAAACGATCTAGATCTTGCTGAACCATAAGGCAATCATTTTGATGGCCTATTGTTTTAAAAATTTTTAGGTCGTCAGCAAATAAGAGAACTTTGCAATAATTGAAACAATTTATTACATCATTAATAAACAAAATAAATAATAATGGTCCTAAAATCGATCCTTGTGGTACTCCAGAAGTAACGACTACAGAAATTGACGTGTGGCCATTGATCACAACAGATTGGCTTCTTTTATGGAGATAAGATGTAAACCATCGTAAAAGGTTTCCTTTAATACCATTGTATGCGAGTTTTTTCAGCAGAATGACGTGATCAACTTTATCAAAGGCCTTTCTGAAGTCTGTGTAGATTGCGTCTACTTGTACACGTCTGTCGTATGAGATACAGTGATGATAAATACATTACAGAAATCACCTCCTCTAAACCTTGAAGTTGAGATGACACTCTCTGAAAGGTAAGCATTTATTTGAATGTATATTCTTTTTTATTTTAAATAAATTTTGCTATTTCAGCGGCTCTGAAAAGTCGATTTGATCAAATAATTCCAGCATAATTAAATCTGTCAATTGTTTTGCTCACTCTTTTTCCTCTCAACCTCAAAATCAATGATCGTAGGCTTTTCCTCCAACGGTTTTGTTCCAAGCATCAAATGCAATTATGTAGAGCTTCCCTTCATTCCAAGTCCAAGCCGCTGAATACATGCCAAAGAGATATGCTATGTTCTTGAAATGATAAACTCAAATTACGACCACGTCCGAGTCAACAAAGTTGAACCAAAACTATCTTTGCCTGTTCAGTCAATGCATAGAATCCTTGTGTCAGCTTTTTGGCAGTCGCATTTTTCTCAAAAAAAATGTTCATGCCCTACGTTGCTACTAGAAATTTTCTCTTGCAGTATGTAATGAAAACATTTTGTGCATCCCCTCAAGGTTATTTACAGTTTCTAAACAATTCATCCAATTTCATCTAAACAATACCTGCTTGTTATGTCAGTTGTGTGGAAATGAATACAAGTAGTTTTTCTAACATTGCCCTACTTTTAGGCACTATGGCCTGTCAGTATCGGTAGGCCTTTGACGAGGCGCCTCGGCGTCAATTATCGAGTTGAAACAACGCTGAACGGGGTCGGTTTAGTTTTCGAGTGTCAAATCATGCAGCATTAAAGGCCGTATTTTTTATCTTGCTGACTACAGACCTAAGAATTTGATGTTAATCTCAACTGAATATTGTTCTTATTAAAAGAGCCTTGACGGACCGGACACACCTATTGTGGTTCCATTTCACTTTTAAAGAACGGTAGGTAGGTACCCTAAGAAAAATACCATTTTCCTCACTTTCAACTTGGCGCCCGAACATCACAGGCCTCTGGAAACGAAACAAGAGTTGGAAGATGTTCAAAGGTGTGCATATTACTGGTAATTCCGTGGTCCAATCCTAGATCAAAAAATCTTATTGTAAATCCAATTTCGGGATCCAATTTGATCGAGCCGGCACATATGCAAGTCTAAAATATACTGAGGACTAAAATATACTTTATTAAATATAATAAGGAGCAATACTGTATCATATCTTCATTCATAACGGTTATATTTGTGCCGCCATGAACTGTAAGTGGATTTTGATGTGGAATATAAAAGAGAACGGTACTCAAACATGAACGGCGGTAAATGCTTTACATAAATTATTCACGAATGTTTGCTAATCTTTTTCGTTTCGGTCCAGCGCCTCCTTGGTGAGGAATCTTAAATATTACACCGTGGGAGTGTGTCCATCTGTAATCTGTGGGAGATTTCAGCCCAACCGTTGACCCAACCGACTTGAAGTAGTTAAAAGCAGTTTTATCAATAATTATTTAGAGAAAAGCAACCTTTTTACAATTTGCTAGCGACCCTTCTTAGCGCTTCGCACGGGAAGCACTAATTACCCATAGCCCGATGACTTCTGGTGGATGGATAAGGGCGGTCATGTGACGAATTTTAAAACTGACATCCGCCACAGAATAACGCAATTCGTTCTGTCATCCGATAGTATTGGACGCTGCCGAAGTATGGGATGACAGTTCGGATTTGATTATTCTTTGATGGGACTTTGCTCGGAAACATAAAAAAATTCTTGATCCGATTGCTACCAAACTTTACAGGATCAATTTTTAAATCGCCTGAAAATATCATCAAAATCGGCCACGCCGTTATGGAGTCTATAGGGAACATACATAAATAAGATTGCTTTTGCAGATACGAAAAATACAGTGTTTTGAGGCTACTTGATTGTTTAAAAGGTTTTGAATGACTTTCTGCAGATATCGTCATAGTACTTATCATAATTAAGTTTGATAACCAACAAAACTCTCCACAACGCTCCTCATTTAGGTAATATTGGTAAGAGTGAGCCCGCTTCTTTTTGGTAAATTGTATCATTTCATTTGATGATATTGATACAATAACTTTGGACCTGGATTACTCATCAACATATGAATATCAGATAAAATAACCACATTTACGTTATAGGTTTCAAATTAACGCATGCTTAATCTTTTTGAAATTCCAAAATAAGTATTAGTTATTTTTACAAATGGAACTGATTGCAATCGGGTGCCATCACGCCCTTAAACCATTTCAGTAGGTCATAATGTACACCTACATATTACATTTAATGTATAAGTACATCGTGATAAATGCTATTGAAACATTTTGAATAACCGGTGAAAATGGTGTCCACCTGAGTTCTTCGAACCAAGTTGTCAACAGCAAACTATCTTTCCGTGAAAACTGTAAGATTAGCCACTACCAAGCGATTTCATCATAAAGCCATGTTGCTTTCTAGTAATGCTATTCGAAATAAACGCATAAACCTGATCACAGAATATTTTTTCGAAAGCTTGCAGAATACTGATAAAATTGAGACCGAACGATAATCTCATCCACTTTTGTGTATCGGAACAACTAATGCTTGCTTCCATTTTGTGGGAAAGATAACTTGCACAGCTTACCTTTTCAAAGTGGTTGACAAACCTTCCCATTTCCTCGCGCAGTTGGCGTCATGTCATCACTACCTAGACATTTGGGTCTATTCTTTTGAGGTAAATAAACACACATTCTGGAGCGACTCTGATCGTCTTTTCTACAGATATGTGAGGGGACACGGCATTGGCAGTAACAGGGATGGTAGGCAGCGCTGCAGTAGTTGAATATTGCTTCTGAAAGAATTGCAAATAACCGGCCAAGTGCGAGTACCATCTTACAAGATTTAACACAAAACAATCACGTTTTTTTGTATCTTTAATTTTTTTATTTTACCTATTTGTTGTCATAGCGGCAAAATAAATACACCTTCTGTGAAAATTTCAGCTGCCTACCTATTACGGTTTATGAGAAACAGCCCTGTGACAGACGGACGGACGGACAGACGGACGGACGGACGGACGGACGGACAGCGGAGGCTTAGTAATAGGGTTCCGTTTTCACCCTTTGGGTACGGAACCCTAAAAACTGATTACAGATGCTGGCTCCATCACGAGCCACCAAGCCGGCGTAGTGCATCTCACGCAGAACACAGAGCTTTGCCATGACTCCATAATAGCTTTGGTTTCAAATCTTATTCTAGTTTCGCAACTTTCGATGTAGATCAGCCAACACTCTCTTTGCCTGGCCCGCAATAATGAAGAAAATGTGTCTTAATTATTTTGGTTTTCCAATAGTTTCTAGGGTTAGTGAAATAAAAGTGTCGCTTATAATTCGATTAAGAGGAGCTGAAAACCACCCCGGACACAATCATCATGCCTCCGCATGTATAGATCGGTGCATTATTTTTAACAGTGATCGCGGAAGTACTTCATGACGGCAAGGCTAAACTTATTTGGTCACATCCGCCCCCCCCTGTATTTTAGGGGGGTGGTTGGCTCTGAGCCCCACTTCCGCGGTCAGTAATGTTTAATAGCGGTTCAAAAGCAACAGCGCAGGCACCAACCTGCATCCGCTGCCGCCGCTGCTCCATGTTGCGGCGGCGCGCCTCCAGCAGCTCCTTGCGGCGCAGCAGCCGGCGCGTCGCCTCGTCCGACGTGTCCGCCGCGTCGCCCGCCCCGCACCCGCCGCCGCCTCCACCGCGCACCTCCTCCGCCGCTTCCTCGTCCTCGCTCTGGGAACACCGCGCAACGACACTCTTATTCTTAAATTTGTCAGCATTCCAAGACGGTAACTCAGAATCGTGCAAACGAAATATCACCAACCTTTATTTCTATAAAGGGGCGTCCATTAATTACGTGACGCGAATTTTTCGAACGCCCCTCGTGAGCCATTTGGTGAGATATCGTGAGATCTGCCTCGACCCCCTCCCTGCCCTCCTAATCTCAAGTGAGATGGTGGAATCTTAGATATATTTTTTCGAAACAGGAAAAGTTTGGACATTGTTAAGAATTATTCACGCTAGACCGGCGCGGGTACGGGCCGGCGCGGGAACGGCGCCCGTTCAAACAATATTCCTAATCCAATCTATAGACGCTTTCACGGTACACCGGGCACAACACGGCAACGGGTGCTGGCGCCGTACCGGTCCCGTGTCCGAATGTCCGAACATATTAGTTCCCGGAGCCGCCCCGGACCCGCGCTGTCCCGTTTGTGAATACCTTGTGTTTGTGCTCACACGGGCACGGACCGGGGCGGGCGCTGTTGACGATGATGTGAATTTGAGAATGCAGGTTGGTGCGTGTTTTGAAAATGGATTCCGATTCTTCTTGGTCAAGGAAAATGGCAATTTATGTCAATTCACACAGCGAAAACTTGGCCATTCTTTTAAATAAACCATTTTAAAAAATAGCCATCAACTGAACTGCCGCCTGCGTGGAGGCGGGGGCGACACAGCCAGTACCGTCTCCGCGCCATTGCCGCTCCATTGCAGCGTGCATACAAATCCCGTACGGTGCACGTCCCGCCCGGGTCTCCCCGTGCCCGCGCCGGTCTAGCGTGAATCATCCTTTATTTTATTGCGTTACGAATTCTTAAATTTAAATAACCTTAAATGAAGTCTTATGTTATCTACTAAGGAATTCAGTGCTGCAGGTATCTAAAAATGCATGATAACGACATTATATGTACTCGAGAAAAGGGTAGAAACAAGTCTCGTAAAGATGCTGAATGGATTTTCACTGATTTTTTGTTAGTGACCAAACATCTTAAAAAAGACCGAGAAAAGCCTCAAAACTCCGGAAAGTGATTGAGCAATAAAAAATTGACAACTTTTGCAGAAATTCGTGTTTGCACTTTTCCATTGCATCAACTTTCAAAGCCATCTAGAGATGTCACTATGAATGTTCGACTAGGTCGGTATCCGGTATGTAGGGACGGCACTTACGACGTCCTGCAGCGGCTCCAGGTCGGGCGGCGGCGGCGGCGGCGGGCGCACGGCGCTCGCGTAGCGCGCCGGCTCTCCCGAGCCCGCCGGGTAGTGCAGCCGCAGCGCCGGCGGCTCCACGCCCACCAGGTACCTGCGCACCGCACATACACCGCGCGCCATCAGCCACCTGCTCTGTCGCTCCGCCCTGTCCCAGGCCATGGGTACTTACGTGCCCGAGATTTAAATGTGCATTTCCACTGATCCGTAACTTAACCTTAAACTGATCTAGCATCTGAATGGTAATCCGAGTTCTCATCTAAATCGGCGTTAACGGAACTTCGAAGATACGTAAAAACATTAAACCCCATACAAGTTTACCACTTATTCTGTGGTTTTACTTCTTCAACATGTCAAAATCAAACTCGGACTACCGATTTGTATAAATGGCAAAGTCAAAGTATTCTCGGCGACGATACATAAGCTGTCAACTTAGCCTCAGACTCGCAAATGATAGTCGCTTAACGCCCACTGCTCGCACTCTGAAAACGTTAGCCGATCAGTTTGGCGTGAACGCCAATTTAGGTGAGAACTACGACTTGAGGCTCTGAAGTCAATTATGATTTAAGTGACGACACTACATGGCTACAATTATGTCTTTGAGTCTGAACCGTTTATGAGGAAAAAATCTCTTCATGCTAAAACTTCAATTGTAAGTTTTTAATGTCAGCCGATGATCTTATATAATAGGTCGGGGAAAAAGTCTTTTCGCATTATATACTATAATGCGAAAAGACTTTTTCCTGTAATGTAATAAAATTCCTGTATGAACTTGTAATAAAATCTCTTTGGCTACTTGTATCTGGCTGGTTTTGGTATCATTGAAAGTTTAAATTTTAAAGAACATAATTCCAAATTCAAATTAGGAAAATGTGTGATTCTCATTTGTTTTTCGTACTGTCAAAATGAGTGAATCTAATGAAGAAATTCGATACATTTTAAAATTTTACTACAAAAAAGGTAGAAATGCAACGCAAGCCGCGAAAAAAATTTGCGATGTTTATGGACCTAGTGCAGTGTCTGTGAGAGTAGCACAAATTTGGTTTAAGCGTTTTCAATCCGGAAATTTTGATGTCAAAGATGCACGTCGCTCTGGTCGCCCTATTACGGATAAAATGGATGCCATTTTTGAAAAAGTGGAGCAAGATCGGCATATCAGTAGTTACGACGTAGCTGAAGAACTAGGAATTGACCACAAAACAGTTTTGGCGCATTTGAAAAAAACTGGGTACACAAAAAAGCTCGATATTTGGGTACCTCACGAGCTCACTGAAAGAAACCTAATGAACCGTGTACTCATTTGTGATTCTTTAATACGACGTAATGAAACCGAACCATTTTTGAAGAAGCTGATAACTGGTGATGAAAAGTGGATCACGTACGACAAGAACGTGCGAAAAAGGTCGTGGTCAAAGGCCGGTCAAGCTTCACAGACTGTGGCGAAACCCGGGTTAACTCGCAACAAGGTGATGCTATGTGTGTGGTGGGATTGGAAGGGCATTATTCATTATGAGCTGTTACCACCAGGCAGGACCATCGATTCTGAACTCTACTGCGAACAACTGATGAGATTAAAGCAAGAAGTTGAGAGAAAGCGGCCGGAATTAATCAACAGAAGGGGTGTGGTTTTTCATCATGATAACGCTAGACCTCACACATCTTTAGC
Organism: Incurvaria masculella; assembly: GCA_946894095.1. NCBI lineage: Eukaryota > Metazoa > Arthropoda > Insecta > Lepidoptera > Incurvariidae > Incurvaria > Incurvaria masculella. The sequence continues at coordinate 13,229,355 of OX335647.2, forward strand.
CACTCAGCAAAAACTAAGAGAGTTTGGCTGGGAGGTGTTAATGCATCCGCCGTATAGTCCTGACCGTGCACCTTCAGATTTCCACCTGTTTAGATCTCTTCAGAATTCTTTAGGCAGTGTCAGGTTAACATCACGAGAGGACTGCCAAAACCACTTGTCGCGGTATATTGATCAGAAGTCCCAATATTTCTATAGCAATGGGATCATGTCCCTACCTACAAGATGGCAAAAAGTTATCGAACAAAATGGTACCTACATACTTTAGTTAAATGTAAATAAACCATTTTAAAAAATGTTTTGAATTTTCTTAAAAAATGCGAAGAAACTTTTTCCCCAACCTAATATTACACAATTTTCAATTGTGAGTTTTTTATTTATACCGATGATCTTAAAATAAAAAAATCTATTAATCATATTTCGGACACACTCCTGCAACAAGAGGACATCGAGAGATCATATTACTGGTGCCAGCAAAATAAATATGACTTAAATCTATTGAGATGTAAACACAACAAATTGTTGAATTACCGTGAATACACATGTTATTGTGAATGCGTTTGTCGTTAAAGACTGTATATCGGCCTTCGAAAAACCTCTTCTTTTCTTATTCAATTTTTCTCTCCACCAGTCCAAATATCCCTCTAGATGGAAGGAATCAAGGGTAACACCAATTCATAAAAATGGAGACAAATCAGACGTACGCAACTACAGGCCTATAGCCATCCTTTCGACTTTTGCCAAAATATTTGAGACAATTTTGAATTCGTGCATTTCCTGGCAGACGCAAACTATGCTCACCGACTGCCAGCACGGGTTTCGAAGAAAACGATCAACGACCACTAATCTGATGAACTTTGTAAATTATACATCAGGTAAAATGGAAAAAATGAAGCAAGTAGATGTAGCTTACTTTGACTACCGGAAAGCCTTCGATCGGGTGAATAATGATGTCCTGCTCCAAAAATTGTCAGCCTCTGGCTTCTCTCCTAAACTAGTGCATTTTTTTGCAGATTACTTTAAGGACAGGAATCAGTACGTTCAGCTCTCGGGAGAACGATCTAAAAATTATTTCACCAGGTCTGGGGTGAGCCAAGGGAGTAATCTGGGGCCATCCCAGTTTCTATTCATGATTAACGACCTCCCACAGAGTGTCAGGACGGCAGTGTGCTTTTTATTCGCCGACGACCTAAAACTGGCACTCGGTGTCACGACTCAACTTGACTGTGAATTACTGCAAAATGATATCGATCTAGTCCAAGAGTGGGGCGAGCAGAACATGATGGAATTCAATTTCGACAAGTGTTCCATAATGACCTATACTAGATCTCGAAACCCGATTCAACACGACTACAAATTGTCGGGGAACTCACTTTCGAGAGTCCATCGCGTAAAAGACTTAGGAATCTCAATGGATGATAAACTAACGTTTCATGACCATATAGAGGGGAAGTGCAAGCAGGCATACAGGAGTTTGGGGTTTGTTTTGAGGCAAGGTAATTACTTTCAGGACGCCACAGTACTCAGACTCCTATACGACGCCTTTGTGCGTTCGAAACTCGATTACAATGCCATTATCTGGAACCCACATGAGTCAAAATACATACTCATGGTGGAAAGAGTTCAAAGGAAATTTAATAGGTTTTTATAAAAGAAAATGTATGGCTACTATCCCTACAATGAGATACTCAAATATAACTACCCCTCTCTATTCGTAAGCGGAATGGTTGGATACACTACGCTACAGAATAGGAGGACTGAACATCTCTTTTTACATTTTTTCCTTTTATTGAACGGTCAGATTGACAATCCATTCATTCTCGGGTTGATCTCCCTTCATGTGCCGGATAGATACATACGCGCCAGAAATCACAGACTATTCACAGTAGCGCGATCTCGTACTGTCCACTGTCGGCAGACTCCAGTGCTTCGGGCGTTGTACGGACTCAATGACATAATAGCTAAACTGCCAGAGCTAGATGTCTTCCACTGCAATCGTAAACAATTTGCAAAACTAGCTGAAGTATATAACAATATATGAAACAGTCAGATTTATTAAATTAGGCACTTACTGACCTTTCATGTATTTTGTAAATGTAAATTTGTGTATGTGTATTATTGTTACCACTTAAAATAATCATACTTTTTGTTGTTTGTTCACATCCCTAAGAATTGGATTCCTTGTCTGTATATAGGGTGTTTTGAAAATAAATAAATAAATAAATACCATGATAACAGATCTACGCGTATCAGGACAGTCGCGTATATTTTTGTTGCTTCACCGAAAATAGAGAGAAATTCGATATTGATCGATCTGTGATATTGACGTCGACCTTGGAATAAAAAGACTCTATAATGTATAAAATACATGACCTATATAACTATCCAACAACAAAAAAAATATGTCCAGCTACGTACTCAGTGCCGAAGAAGAGTAGTCGTCGCGTGCGCAGCGCGTGCTCGGCACCGGCGGGGTCGGCGCGCGTGTACGCCGGCTCCACCTCCATGTACATGAGTGGCGTGAAGCCCGCCATCGCCGCGTCCTCGGCGAGCCGCACCGGCTCCACGCCTGCGCAATGTAACACCTCAACACCTCGATACTATCCAGCACAAAGAAGAGTAGTCGTCGCGTGCGCAGCGCGTGCTCGGCACCGGCGGGGTCGGCGCGCGTGTACGCTGGCTCCACCTCCATGCACATGAGCGGCGTGAAGCCCGCCATCGCCGCGTCCTCGGCGAGCCGCACCGGCTCCACGCCTGCGCAATGTAACACCTCAACACCTCGATACTATCCAGCACAAAGAAGAGTAGTCGTCGCGTGCGCAGCGCGTGCTCGGCACCGGCGGAGTCGGCGCGCGTGTACGCCGGCTCCACCTCCATGTACATGAGTGGCGTGAAGCCCGCCATCGCCGCGTCCTCGCCGAGCCGCACCGGCTCCACGCCTGCGCAATGTAACACCTCAACACCTCGATACTATCCAGCACAAAGAAGAGTAGTCGTCGCGTGCGCAGCGCGTGCTCGGCACCGGCGGGGTCGGCGCGCGTGTACGCCGGCTCCACCTCCATGTACATGAGTGGCGTGAAGCCCGCCATCGCCGCGTCCTCGGCGAGCCGCACCGGCTCCACGCCTGCGCAATGTAACACCTCAACACCTCGATACTATCCAGCACAAAGAAGAGTAGTCGTCGCGTGCGCAGCGCGTGCTCGGCACCGGCGGGGTCGGCGCGCGTGTACGCTGGCTCCACCTCCATGTACATGAGCGGCGTGAAGCCCGCCATCGCCGCGTCCTCGCCGAGCCGCACCGGCTCCACGCCTGCGCAATGTAACACCTCAACACCTCGATACAATCCAGCACAAAGAAGAGTAGTCGTCGCGTGCGCAGCGCGTGCTCGGCACCGGCGGGGTCGGCGCGCGTGTACGCCGGCTCCACCTCCATGTACATGAGTGGCGTGAAGCCCGCCATCGCCGCGTCCTCGCCGAGCCGCACCGGCTCCACGCCTGCGCAATGCAACACCTCAACACCTCGATACTATCCAGCACAAAGAAGAGTAGTCGTCGCGTGCGCAGCGCGTGCTCGGCACCGGCGGGGTCGGCACGCGTGTACGCTGGCTCCACCTCCATGTACATGAGCGACGTGAAGCCCGCCATCGCCGCGTCCTCGCCGAGCCGCACCGGCTCCACGCCTGCGCAATGCAACACCTCAACACCTCGATACTATCCAGCACAAAGAAGAGTAGTCGTCGCGTGCGCAGCGCGTGCTCGGCACCGGCGGGGTCGGCGCGCGTGTACGCTGGCTCCACCTCCATGTACATGAGCGACGTGAAGCCCGCCATCGCCGCGTCCTCGCCGAGCCGCACCGGCTCCACGCCTGCGCAATGCAACACCTCAACACCTCGATACTATCCAGCACAAAGAAGAGTAGTCGTCGCGTGCGCAGCGCGTGCTCGGTACCGGCGGGGTCGGCGCGCGTGTACGCTGGCTCCACCTCCATGTACATGAGCGGCGTGAAGCCCGCCATCGCCGCGTCCTCGCCGAGCCGCACCGGCTCCACGCCTGCGCAATGCAACACCTCAACACCTCGATACTATCCAGCACAAAGAAGAGTAGTCGTCGCGTGCGCAGCGCGTGCTCGGCACCGGCGGGGTCGGCACGCGTGTACGCTGGCTCCACCTCCATGTACATGAGCGACGTGAAGCCCGCCATCGCCGCGTCCTCGCCGAGCCGCACCGGCTCCACGCCTGCGCAATGCAACACCTCAACACCTCGATACTATCCAGCACAAAGAAGAGTAGTCGTCGCGTGCGCAGCGCGTGCTCGGCACCGGCGGGGTCGGCGCGCGTGTACGCTGGCTCCACCTCCATGTACATGAGCGACGTGAAGCCCGCCATCGCCGCGTCCTCGCCGAGCCGCACCGGCTCCACGCCTGCGCAATGCAACACCTCAACACCTCGATACTATCCAGCACAAAGAAGAGTAGTCGTCGCGTGCGCAGCGCGTGCTCGGCACCGGCGGGGTCGGCGCGCGTGTACGCTGGCTCCACCTCCATGTACATGAGCGACGTGAAGCCCGCCATCGCCGCGTCCTCGCCGAGCCGCACCGGCTCCACGCCTGCGCAATGCAACACCTCAACACCTCGATACTATCCAGCACAAAGAAGAGTAGTCGTCGCGTGCGCAGCGCGTGCTCGGCACCGGCGGGGTCGGCGCGCGTGTACGCTGGCTCCACCTCCATGTACATGAGCGACGTGAAGCCCGCCATCGCCGCGTCCTCGCCGAGCCGCACCGGCTCCACGCCTGCGCAATGCAACACCTCAACACCTCGATACTATCCAGCACAAAGAAGAGTAGTCGTCGCGTGCGCAGCGCGTGCTCGGCACCGGCGGGGTCGGCGCGCGTGTACGCTGGCTCCACCTCCATGTACATGAGCGACGTGAAGCCCGCCATCGCCGCGTCCTCGCCGAGCCGCACCGGCTCCACGCCTGCGCAATGCAACACCTCAACACCTCGATACTATCCAGCACAAAGAAGAGTAGTCGTCGCGTGCGCAGCGCGTGCTCGGCACCGGCGGGGTCGGCGCGCGTGTACGCTGGCTCCACCTCCATGTACATGAGCGACGTGAAGCCCGCCATCGCCGCGTCCTCGCCGAGCCGCACCGGCTCCACGCCTGCGCAATGCAACACCTCAACACCTCGATACTATCCAGCACAAAGAAGAGTAGTCGTCGCGTGCGCAGCGCGTGCTCGGCACCGGCGGGGTCGGCGCGCGTGTACGCTGGCTCCACCTCCATGTACATGAGCGACGTGAAGCCCGCCATCGCCGCGTCCTCGCCGAGCCGCACCGGCTCCACGCCTGCGCAATGCAACACCTCAACACCTCGATACTATCCAGCACAAAGAAGAGTAGTCGTCGCGTGCGCAGCGCGTGCTCGGCACCGGCGGGGTCGGCGCGCGTGTACGCTGGCTCCACCTCCATGTACATGAGCGACGTGAAGCCCGCCATCGCCGCGTCCTCGCCGAGCCGCACCGGCTCCACGCCTGCGCAATGCAACACCTCAACACCTCGATACTATCCAGCACAAAGAAGAGTAGTCGTCGCGTGCGCAGCGCGTGCTCGGCACCGGCGGGGTCGGCGCGCGTGTACGCTGGCTCCACCTCCATGTACATGAGCGACGTGAAGCCCGCCATCGCCGCGTCCTCGCCGAGCCGCACCGGCTCCACGCCTGCGCAATGCAACACCTCAACACCTCGATACTATCCAGCACAAAGAAGAGTAGTCGTCGCGTGCGCAGCGCGTGCTCGGTACCGGCGGGGTCGGCGCGCGTGTACGCTGGCTCCACCTCCATGTACATGAGCGACGTGAAGCCCGCCATCGCCGCGTCCTCGCCGAGCCGCACCGGCTCCACGCCTGCGCAATGCAACACCTCAACACCTCGATACTATCCAGCACAAAGAAGAGTAGTCGTCGCGTGCGCAGCGCGTGCTCGGCACCGACGGGGTCGGCGCGCGTGTACGCTGACTCCACCTCCATGTACATGAGCGGCAATCGCCGCGTCCTCGCCGAGCCGCACCGGCTCCACGCCTGCGCAATGCAACACCTCAACACCTCGATACTATTCAGCACAAAGAAGAGTAGTCGTCGCGTGCGCAGCGCGTGCTCGGTACCGGCGGGGTCGGCGCGCGTGTACGCTGGCTCCACCTCCATGTACATGAGCGACGTGAAGCCCGCCATCGCCGCGTCCTCGCCGAGCCGCACCGGCTCCACGCCTGCGCAATGCAACACCTCAACACCTCGATACTATCCAGCACAAAGAAGAGTAGTCGTCGCGTGCGCAGCGCGTGCTCGGCACCGACGGGGTCGGCGCGCGTGTACGCTGACTCCACCTCCATGTACATGAGCGGCAATCGCCGCGTCCTCGCCGAGCCGCACCGGCTCCACGCCTGCGCAATGCAACACCTCAACACCTCGATACTATTCAGCACAAAGTTTGCAGGTTTATTTATTATTTTTATTCTTTGTAATTCAAAGTAACGAAAAAAAATTATTCATATCATATATACGTTAATATTATTTCATCTTGTTTTCTAGCGGTTCCAGGATCTAGTTAGATAAATGCTAAAATGTTCGTTTGTGTATCGGTATCTTGCATTGTCTAAACAGAAACGACACGCTCGCATATATTGAATTATCTGCAACAGTTAGGTGCTCATGCCCCTTGACAAACTTGACAAAAACAGTTAGACCGCTGCACGTCTATAAATCAGGAATTCCAAATATGTACGCAGAGTTTTGCGTCGTTAACTATTTGCGAATAGTAAATGGGTCAAACGGGCATCCTGAGCGCACGCAGTGACCTCTCGACCGCAGCGAGGAGTAGCTGCACACGCGCGGGTTCCGTTACCCGAGTCACTGGGTACCCCGGAGGTAACAAGCTGTCTGGACGGAACATTGTCACCTAGCGCTTTGGCACTCAGCCCTCCCTTTTCCGCGATTGTCTCCGTGCCCTAACCTTCAGTCGTTCATGCAATCGAGATACCATTGGCAATAAAAACATAAATGTACAAACATAACAAACAACACATGACCTAAAACAATAACTTAATATGTTTGTTTCCATCAAGTACATTTCATAATAAAAATAATGTAAGAAACCCGTTACAAATCAGTTGGAAAATAATTAATAACGTTAATGTGTAAGCATTTAATCGGAAAAGGAAAAGATGAGTATATATATATATATATATGTAGATTATATATAAAAAATTCGATGGGTATGTATGTTAAAACATATGTATAAAACGGCTGGACCGATTTTGAAGATTTTATCAGGAAAACTTCAGGTAAGTCCAACGGGTGATCCTGTGCACTTTAGACATTTTTTGAATCTCCTCTCGAGTGAATGTCCAGCATGAAATAACGCCATGGTGACCGATTTTGGTGAAATATTCAGTCCATCTTCTGATTAGCCGATTTAGCAGGTGAACATGTGCAATTTCAGCCTCGGTAGCTCAGTGGTGCGACGCCTTACGAATCGATGAATGGGGAAGCACCTCTGAGCGCGGTTAGGTTCTGGATGGGTGACCATTTTCAACCGTTGAGGCTGGCCGTGGTTCGGATTCCACGTAAAACTGTAGGTCCCCTTCCTTACTTACTAGGCGGTAGGATTAATCCCGCCCAGGTTGATACCAGGTTGATACCATCGCATTGAATGAACGATGGTCGAAGCGGCAATGAAAATTGTCCGCGCTTTTCATCAAGTTCAATGAAGCCGAGCAATATAAGGAAGTTCCTGGCATGGCACCTAGTTCCCATGCGATGTGTTAGGCTATTATCTGACGGTCAGTTCGCTATTAGCCATCCATGTTCAGTTACATAAAAAAGAAGTTTGGAATTTTAAAAACAGCGCTCGCGTGAATGTCCAACATGAAATAAAGGTGTTGTAAGCGATTTTAATTAAATATTAAAGTTTAAAGATTAGCCCAGCATCACCCGCTGGGTAGTTTAGTAGCAACAGGATCAAAAGATATTTTTTTATTTGCGAGAAAATCACTTTCTAACCACACGTTACTTGCACCGCTTGGGCCGGGTCGCTGGTAAAATAGACGTAGCCTAGTGGCGCGGGGACTGGCCTAGCGTACCAGAGGCCTGGGTTCAATACCGACATGCACCACTGTCTTTCTCTTTCCGAGTTCGTTAATGCATTTCGTCACGAATGCAAGCTGCTCCATGGTTCGGAATCCATGTAAAACTGTAGGTTCCCTTCCCCTTCTAAGTGGTAGGGTTTAAGCCCGCCCGGGTTAGTACCATCGCACTGGATGAAAAGATGGTCGAAGCGGCAATGAACAATTGTCCGTGTTGCCGTGCTCATAAAGGGAGGTCCTGGAATGGCACCAAATTCCTTCGGGAATGTGGTGTATTGGGCTAATCTCATAACGGTAGTTGTGTGGTATTAGCCATCCATGTCAGGTCGCATAAAAAAAATTGATTCTCTCGGTGCTGTTTTATCTTTGTCAACTGTACCACGGTGAACGCTCTTCGGAGCTGCATAATGGCATCCCTCCGGTCCCTTTCTACTATCGCTCAACGCGCAACAGGCAGGGAAATTAGTCATTCCCCATTAACAGAAGTAGAACCAACTTTTTTTTACAACCGATTTATTACCAATTTATTTTTACAGTCGGTAAAATGTGAAATCCACTCCCTGCCGAGGTATTTCCAGCAAAGTATAACCTGGGGTCCCTCAAATGACTGTTTTAAGTTCCAACCATTTCCGTCTGGACCAACTCGCTACTCCACGGATCGGAGCAGCCCCGCCGCTGCCGCCACCGTCTCCGCTTGATCTTAGGCCAGATAAGTCCTGCCAAAAGCTGCCGCCGCCACTCACTCGCTCGTGCCAACGCTGAACCCCTGAACTTCGCAACGTATGCCAGTTTTATAAAGTAGGTGACCACGGTAAATGTATCACCTAATAAACGTTTATTTTCTTCGCTGCATATTAGAAATGTATTTTGGGAGAACCCGATTTTAGAAGCCCTAAAATAGCTGGAGACTTGAAAATAATCTTGCTTGAATAAAGATAATCATGACTAAGATAACACAGAATACTCTGCAGTTCGATCTATCAGCGAACTTTCCTTTATAGAATTTTGTAATCGATTCAAAGTTCTATTGATTTTACCAGTAGAGTGCATTACGATATGAGCCGCTAGTGTATAAAGATGAAGTTCATATCTGCAAATGTGTACCAACTTCAACCTCTTTACACGAACATGATGGAATGGAATAGAATCGGAAAAGGCTCCGATGAGAAAATGCCAAGGGATCAAAGGGTCGGGCATTGAAAGCACTTATCGGCAGAACTAGGTCCCATAACCATCGAGCAGGGTCTCTAGAGCAGGTGGCCGCGAATCCGGTTCATGACCGTCCGCGGGCGGGAGGGAGAGGGCTGCAGCAATTAGGGTTGCCACACGTCCCGAAAAGGCTGAATTTATACCGCTTTTGCGTAATAAAATTCCCCGCCTGAATCGGAACATATGTTCCGATTCATCCCGATGTTTCGAGAATTGCGATAAATGCACTATAAAAACATGTGTATGGATGGTTAATACCACACCCACCGTCATGTTATATGCCATATTAGCCTAACAGACCGCATTCCCGATGGGATTTATGTGCCATGCCTGGACCTTCCCTTTATGAGCACGGTAAATTTTTCATTGCTGCTTCGACGTTTGAACATGTGCTATGACGGGGCTATACCGAAATATATCATAGTCAAATGCAAAATATATCAATTAAAGAAACATATTGATTACAATTGATTGAGATCAAGAACTTTTCTTTAGAAAATCAGAACTACTAAGTTTGTCCCGATTTCTGTTTCATGACTTATGGCAACCCTAGCGGCGATGGCGGCCCCGGTACACGAGATGACGGCAAAATGGGCCCTGTACAGTTAGCCCCAGGATGCCGAATTTGTGATCTTTATGATTTATAAAAAAAATAAAACATATTTGCTTTGATATAATAGTTGAAATGCAAATATAGGACATATTTTAATAAATAACATTATCCTCAATACTGCTTTGTATTTGATATTGTATATTAAAAAAATGCATCTAAATTTATATTAGGGCTTATATTTTTATGGGTCATTCGTTTAAATGTGTTAATTTAAAAAACATTTTGACAAACTAAAATATGTTACTAAATCAAAAAATATTGGATTTTTTATATCAAATATACACTATGTGTAAAAAAATTAACTTACAATTATAAATTTTATGAATTCCTGGGTTTCTATTATTATGTATTTTAGTAAAAGGATGCTAAACTACAAATAATTGCGAAACGTGTTTTCAAACTAAAGTTTTTTTAAATTAAATTAAATCAGCTTGTGGCTCAGGGGCGGGTGGACTCACCTTTCAACCCACAGGTCTGGGTTCAATTCTCCGCCCCATTCATGCACCACTTTCTTTCTCTTTCTGAGTAGGACAAGTGCATTTAGTTACGAATGTGAGCCGTTCCATGGTTCGGAATCCATGTAAAACTGTAGGTCTCCTTTCCCTACTACGTGGTAGGGTTAAGGCCACCCGGGTTGGTACAATCGCATTAGTAGGAAAGCAAGTCTAAGCGACAATGAAAAATTGTCCCTGTTTTCCATCTAGTTCAATGTAGCCATGCTCATGAAGGGAAGGTCCTGGCAGGGCACCCAATTCCTTCGGGAATGCGGTATGTTGGGCTAATATCATGGCTGTGGGTAGCCATCCATGTTCAGTTACATAAACAAACTAAAATGATATTTAACATTGCAACGAACTCGTATAAGTCACAAGATAAAACTTCGTTTTATAGGAAACACAACTCAATGCTCATTGAGAGACTGGGCCATTAGTTTGAATTGATAACAAGATTCTGTTCCAAAATTAAAAAAAAAATATTTCAAAAACAAATTTGGATATTTTTTATTGTTTTTCACAGTACGGCAGGTAGTATGCATTTAATAAAACTATCTTTTTTCACCTGAATAACAAAAAAAATAGTGATTGAAATTAAATTGCTTGGGATTTTTCGTTGTACACCGAAAAAACATCAACAACGCAGATTCGTCCGCGAGCGTACACATTTGGTCGCAACGAGACCTGCCAGCGACAATGTATACACACGCCGAGAACAAGAGCAACATCGCGTTACGTTGGGTCCGGCCGTACGTCACGGCGGTAGCGGCGGCGGCACCTGCGGCGATCGGGGCGACGCGGCGGCGGCGGCGCGGCGGCGCGGCGGGCGCGCGGCACGGCACACAATGCGGGGTCAGCGCATTGTGGTGTCGCTCCGCGCTTCCTGGACCGGTAGCCGCGCGACTCACTCGGAATGACCTATCCTTTTCGCATTTATTCGATAGATTTGGTCAACCTCGGTATGCGATAATCTTCCGTTGAGTGGCTCGTCATTAGTCGTATCGCCTAGCATTTTTGAACGATGGTCGAAGCGGCAATGAAAATTGTCCGTGTTTTCCATCCAGTTCAATGTAGCCGAGCAATATAAGGAAGGTCCTGGCATGGCACCTAGTTCCCATGTGGTGTGTTGGGCTAATACCATGACAGAAGGTGTGGTATTAGCCATCATGTCCAGTCACATAAAAAAAAAAAAAGCATACCAGAGGCATGGGTTCAAATGCTCGCCCCGTTCTTGCACCAATTTCTTTCTCATTTTGAGTTGGATAAGTGCATTTCGTCACGAATGCGAGCTGCTCCATGGTTCGGAATCCATGTAAAACTGTAGGTGCCCTTACCCAACTAGGTGGTAGGATTTAAGCCCGCCTGGGTTGGTACCATCGCATTGGATGAAAAGATGGTCTAAGCGGCAATACAAATTGTCCGTGCTTACCATCCAGTTCAATGTAGCCGAGGAAGGTCCTGGCGTAACACCTAACTCCTTCCGGAATTTGGTGTATTGGGCTAATGGTTGAACATGTCTATGCTATTATGTCGGATTTGTAATTGCTTGGCGAAGATTTCGGCAAACTGTCACGCCACCAGGTTTGTTGTTCGCACGTACAGTTTCTTATCGTAGTCAATTTAGCCATTACAAGTTTAGAACGCAAGTTCTATGTGGATACTAATTCTCCGAACGGAGAATTAAGATACAGTGCGCTTGCGCAACCGAACAGCTACACATCTATCGACATTGCTGCAAAAATGTCTGGCAACAATAAAGCTCGCTTTATTTATAAAGCTTATGGATTTATCAATTTATTTATTTATGAATAATTATTTAACTAATATTTATGAAGCGTTTCGTTTATATGTAACTAAATATTGGAGTGACAGCTATATGTATCAATAATGGCAATAGCCCTTGCAGTCGGTCCATGCATTCACTTTTGACATAAGCACGCCTATGCTCCGTAATTTATTAATCCGTAAACGAAAAACATATACTCACAAGAAGCTGTTTTCTGATGATTTTTTGAGCAAAAATAAAATAATAATGTGTTTAATCAATTAAAGCTTCTTCATCAATAAAGTCGATCGTTATAAAGAATCATGATATCACTGATTAATTATTACTCGAGCTGTCAAATGTAAAATAAATGGTTGGATATAACTAGTTATCTAACTATCAGAGCAGTTATCTAACTAAAATCCTGATTATAGTGAGACAACTGCTCTGCAAAATGAAGCCTGGAATCTTGATTTTTATGCAAATGCTATAACTATTATTCAAAATTAATTAATAGGTGAGCAGACGCTAATGTCGAAAACGTCACGTCTGAGTGCAAACCCACCCTGAATGTAAAACTCACGAAGTAGAGCGGCCAGCACCGGACTGCGGCGGGGCAGAACGGCGCGGAGGCTTGGCGGCGTAGCGGCGCGGCGCCATGCGCTAGCCGGTATAACTCTCCTGTATCGGATATTCCGTGCACGCGTGCACTCGCCAGTGGAGCGACTGCCTAGATCAGGCTATTTACGAGACGGCTGTGTCGTCGTAAACATTTTATAGACTAGAATCTCTCGGGAATAACTCTGTTCGCATTCACCCGGTCACGCAGGACTCTATTTACACCCTAATCTAAATGTCAAATGTAGTTTTTGCGTTGTATTTGTTTCCCATTCGACTGACTCATCTGCTGGCAACATTTCACATTCACACGCAAAGGCCAGAGAGAGGAGCAAAGCTCCCTCCTGAATGTACCTCAACTAGTGGCGTCAACGAGGCGTTTGAAATTGGTCAAACTTTTTCGGGTCTGCGAAAACCATGCCGGCCGGCAGAAGGACACCTGGTTGTACGTTGGGAATACCTTGGCATGGAGTACCTTCCACAATTTATCGACCCCGTAGATACGAGATCTGTTGGTTCTAAAGGCAGTAAATGAGTGCATTAGCGTTGAGCGACGGATGAAGGTATTAAGCAGCTCCGATGAGAAGAGATTCTACAGCGAGTTCGGTTCTATCTGTGAGCCTTGTTTCTGATGTTCAAAAGAATGAAATAAATATCAATTAAATTTAAAGCGAGCTCCATCCAATTTGTTTTATTTAAATTTTGAATGTCACGTAAACTGAAAAGCTAATCCACAATAAAATAAGCTTCCAAAATGCTCACCCTCTATCGGTGTGGTCTCGAACACGACGGACTTGTCATCTTGGTCTTCGAGAATGTTCATGAACTTGGCCAACCAGTCCCATGGGTCCGCGTCCGGCCTGCAACATTCCGCGCGGTCAAGGCTCTCCCGCCACACACCACACACCACACTCGGTTCGGGCGCACGGAGACAACGCATCCGACTCACCCCAACTTGAAGCTGTCGAGGGACGGCGGCGGGTTCCACACGCTGCTGTGGCACAGCATCCAGTCGCACCACACCTGACAACCAACCACACACGTTACCACATATGGATGCATTAGAATTAATCTAAAACGATGATACATTAAGAATTAGAAATAGACAAGTCATAACTGCACATTATCTAGGTTAGAAAACTAAATGAATAAAATAACTACAAATAAAAAATCGAAATTGGGCCAATTTTTTTTCCAACAATCCACACAAAAGTCGCTTTGGACACCTTTAGATCAATTGGCTTTTGTTTATCTATTTATTGATTGGTTCACAAATTTATACATGTTAGCATTGCTGTTAGATATGTTTGAAATTCGCTAGCTAATGTAGAACTTACAAATGATTAATCACAAACAATATGATTTTTTATTTAACAAATAAGTATAATACTGAATTCTATAATTTTAAAATCGTTTTTTGCAGATTCCGTCAATGTGTCGTTACCCATCAATGGCTTGAATTTGAATATATTTCTTAAAACATTATACATATATTAATTTGAATTATACATTTACCTTTAGTAATGAAAGCGTACGAAACTGAAAATGACTTATCTATGAATCATTAAATCCATTTAAGGTGGCCCATCCCGCTCATCTCCCCATACAAAAGGGGAAAGAAGATCACGCCTGTATTTCTTGGTAAAGATCCAAAATTTTGCTCAAAATAGCTTTATTTGATCGAACTAGATGTCTGATGACCGTTGGCATTGTAAAATTGTGTTTAGTTTCTAAATTATAAGGTCCGAAAGTTCGAATTTTTCGCGCGTTTTATACAATAACTTTGGAGGTGGATTACGCAATGATAAATTAAAATCATCTTTAAAAAATTAGTCATCAGACATAGCTTATTTAATTAAGATTTATAATCTATTTTGTTTTTGTTAGATTTTTTACTACAGCGGTCGTGGTTTACTTTTAGCTATAAGTCGTTTTGAAATTAAAATTTTCGTTAATCTTACCAAATCATACACTATGCACATTGTCTTTTTTGTGGACATGTTGCATCTTACTCATCACGGAGCCTGTCTTATTCTTTGAAACAGAGAAGGTTCCAGAGCGCAACAGCACGGTTTTGTACCGTGCCCCCGAATGAGTTAGGCCCGCCGGGTTGGGCCACCTTAATTGCATTTTAGTGCGAGTCCAATATCGTTAATTTTGCCGACTTCTGTAAGTATTTGACCTTAGATATGAAATTTAAGCTTTAGTTGAATATGTTTTCACGAGAACTTTGTAAAATGACATCCAACAACATTAAATGAAATTTCACTTTACTTAAGGATACGGGATCGGTGTTACATGTGGTGCCCTTTTCTACCTTGCAGGACAAATAACTAAAACTAATTAAGTCATCAACACTATAAAAAATACTGAGCATCATTTTACTACCTGTAAAACACTTTCATTCGTAGAAATCGGGAGACCTTTAAAAGGTCCAACAATCCCACTATTCGACCAACTTGTCCGAATACTAATATTTGAAAATTAAATCGTGTAATTCCTGCGATGGAAAACTACCAAGTACAATTCGATCCAACACAATTGACTGTCGAACTTAGACCACTCAAAGACGGCAGAGCCGCTCCGAGCTTACATTGTGGTGGCTCAAAAATACATTCAGGTTTGACCACGCTGATGAAGCACCCATACAAGGTGGTCCTGGAGCTTTCCACGGGTTCAACGGTCGCGCAGCGTAATACGTTTTCTCAACAAGGCGCGCTGCGGCGGCCGCGGCGGCGGGACGCAAAAACTGCAATTATGTCAGATTACAGGCTGCGGGCCCCGGCACAAATTGTTTCTTCCGCATACCCACACAATATCGAAAGCAATTTGTTCACATTTCGGACGCACGATCTTTGGGCAATTTATGTTTGCGCCGAAAAATACCGAGCGGCTGAGTCGATTCTGAAATGTTTCAAGAGATGAATTAATTTAAGGTCCCAGCTGTGAATAACGACTGCCTAATGGGTCGGCGTTCGCGGAGGGAGGGAGGGGCGAGGAGGCCCCGCAGATGGTATGCAGCGAAGGGTTCCTGTCGGCTGTCGGTGCGGCGTTAAACAATTTGGCACAGTCCCCAGCGGCGGCGGCGCGGACGCAACAAAGTCTACGGGGCGGGGAGGCCGGCCCAGGTGCCCGAGGTGAGATTGGACACGGCGCGTCGCAGCCCGAGGCGGCCGACGGACGTATTGCACGGTAAGCGCTCTACAAAAAAATAACATTTAAAAAAAAAACAATGAACCGACTCCAAGCAACCTGAAGTAGAAGGTGGTACAACAGCACAGAAGGGGACTATCATATATTTTCAGGTGTGCTTTTGTACCGCCTTCTACTCCAGGGTGCTTGGATTCGGTTCAATGTTTTTTTAAACTATTATTTTTCTTACACTTTTTAGTATTCCTTACAATTAGGAGTAGTATTCTTTAAAAAAAAATATGAACTGAGTTATACAGTACTAATGATAAAAAGAATGATTAAAATATATCGACAGTTTGCGGAGATATCGAGTAACATACACATAACAAGACAAAATACAGACGAATTGAGAAGCTCCTCTTTTTTTGAAGTCGGTTAAAAAAACCAGCTTCGTACTATTAAACGCACAAGACGCCAACTCCTGAAAAACAAGACAATAATACCTTTGTTTCGCTTTCCACAAACACAATACCTCACCTGACCACTCACTGCCGTACCGTAACTTTGGCATACTAATAATCGAGGAGTCGAGACAAAAATGACATCATGTCATTTTTTAAATAAACATTTCGATGTTAATTATCGTCAACCATTAGAGTATCCTAATGAAAGAGGCGACAAGTTGCGACACTATCTTCCCAATCTTTTGGAGCTACCTAGCCCGCACCCTTAGCTGGCCCACCCAGCACCGGCGCCGTCCGCTTGGTTGATCCCAATCCAACCCTGTTAGAGTTATTTTATAAATTAATTTGTAGGAATATAAAAAAAAATACGCGAAATGTAGCAAAATGTCACCTTTTTTTTATGCGACTTGACATGGATGACATTCCCGAAGGAATAAGGTGCCATGCCAAGACCTTCCCTTTATGAGCACGGCTACATTGAACTGGATGGAAAACACGGACAATTTTTCATTGCCGCTTCGACCATCTTTTCATCCAATGCGATGGTACCAACCTGGGCGGGCTTAAACCCTACCACCTAGTAGGGGAAGGGGACCTACAGTTTTACATGGATTCCGAATCATGGAGCAGCTCGCATTCGTGACGAAAAATGCACTTATTTAGTTTATTGATTTGATATTATCACACCATATCCTCACAATGAAATGTTTCATATGGCGTTCTTACGTTTATTTTTGGTAAAAGCTTATCTACGTTTCAGACCGAGCGTTCGGTCCTTTCCCAAGAGAATACGCGACGAAAGTCAGATGGTCACTTAAAAACTCTAAAAAAATAAACACCGGGACACAGTTACAAATATTTAAATTATTTTTGTATTGAACCCAAGAATCATTACCCGAAGTTACAGCAGCAGTATCACACCTACAGTCATGAACATGATATTGGCCCGTGACACCGCAACCCTGAAAGAACTAGTTACCATGCCAAAATCTTCGCTGTAACTACCAGGTAACGGCCGCTCAGACAAAATGTAAATAAGAGTATTACGTGACGATAACAGTGCGTTACATAATGTGTGGCTTCAGCATCCTAAAGATGAAAGACGCGTAGCAAAAGTGCAACTTGTCTTTTTCGAATTGTCTAAATTCGAACAAAACTATTCTGCCAATAATAAGAAATAAGAAAATACCAAATAAAATAAGAACGAAATTAGCGACCGAAACTCGTGTGTATGGGCAGTGTATCCACTTTTACATAAAAAGGTTTACTGTTACGAATTATTATTATTTATACTTTTCCGATTTCAACTACACGTAATAGACTAGGAGGTCGCGACAATAATGGTAACGATAACGTAAATGGCTGAAACTGGGTTCACAGGATAAAGACCAACCCTCTGAAGCTAAATGTGTCGGTCTGCCTGTGCAAAGTGGTTGCGTTACCTAGATAAGGCGCCTGAAAAAGTAGTTATCGTCACAAACAAATATTCCATAAGGTGAATGGCTGCAAATAACGCGGCATGAGAGTATGAGTATATACTTGCTTAGTAATAACAAAACTGAATGTCGCAATCGTTGGTTGCATTTAGTAGTTACAGGCGATTGAGGTGACAGATATAACTTTAGGTATATTTAAGTATTTAATTAAAAAACAGACTTATTATTGTTGTATAATTAATGGATAACAATATGTCCAGACAATCAGTATATTCATAAGCAGATACATACAAGCATCTATTTCGTATAGCCAATCTAACAAACTTTGCGCAGGCAGACCGACATATGTAGCATCAGAGGGTTGGTCTCAAACCTGTGAACCCAGCAACCATTTACCATATCGTGACCAAAAATGTCGTGACCTCCCGGAATACAAGAATTACACAGGACGATATGAAGGCGCTAGGACTAGTCAACTACTCGCGCCATACAAATGCACCTTTAAACAAATGTAATAATATGTAGTGAAACGCCTCAGCAAGTCCAAATAGACCTCCAGATTGATAATGGATTGTTAATATTTTTTGATTCCATAATTTATTTAAATAATTATAGTAATAAAAAAGTCAATTTTTCACATCAGAAATCTGAAAGTAATATGATTTCTAGATATAAGTAAAACCAGCATACATGCATAAACAAATAATTCCATTTGCTTTTAGATTTCTACATTTAGAAAAAAAAGTTCTGAAATGGACACCGTTTCCGCAATGTATTTATTATAGAAAAAGGAAATATGCATCAACGAAAATAGATTGATTCCTAGACTGTATTGTAAAAATGAGACTTCTAATCGTCAAAATTAGTTAGTTTACTTGGTGGCCCTCGTCTAACTTTGCGATTTGGCTGGTACCAGGGCCTTAGTGCAACGAACATTCGATGCTGCGCGTCCCGAATTCGTAAGCGAACCAACTACAGTAGGAACTTTTCCACTAACTTGCGGCCACACGAATGAGTTTCGATCGTATCCCCTGTCCATCCATACTCGCTGCCCGCCGCGGTCGCTCCGTCGCGGCGCCGGCGTCGGCGTCGGCGTCGTGACTCATCCTTCAGGTTTTACTGCTCGTTTCGAATTACAAAACGAATGGTGTATCCGGTTTAATAAGCCTATCGTGTGCAGCGATGCGTGCACCCAATGCGTTTTATAGTTTTCGAACTAGTTTCATGGCGTATTTTATTCCGATTATGTCAATGGAGCGAGTGTTTATGTTTTTAGTGCGCTTTAACGCCGGCGACCGCGCGACGACACGAGGTGATTACGGAATCGTTATAGTATCCTTGCAAAAACTATAAACCTAGCCGTTGACGTATGATACATTCAATAGACGACACTTTTCCTGCAGGCACTGTGTTATTAAGAAATTTAGAAGAATGAGAATTTTAAAGAGGTAGATTAAATGTTATGATGTTGCTATGAAATCTCAAACTTTTTTAAATCGATATTTTTTTACGGATACCTACCACATAACTACCGCCATGATATTAGCATAATACACGACATGGTGTTATTTTTATTATTATTATTATTATTAGTATGCTGGTCGTGCCATGCCAGGACCTTCCCTTTATGAGCACGGCTACACTGAACTGGATGAAAAGACGGACACGGGCAATGTTTCATTGCCGCTTCAATCAGTTTCATCCAATGCGGTGGTACCAATCCGGGCGGCCTCCAGACCATGGAGCAGCTCGTATTCGTAACGAAATGCACTTATCTAACTCAGAAAGAGAGAGAAAGAGGTGCATGACCGGGGCCAGGATTTGAACCCATAATCTCTCGCATGAAAGGCAAGTCCTCTAGCCCTTAGACCACAACCTGGACGGAACGTACATATACATCAGACTTTTGGAATGAACTATTACGAAATACATACGAGTAAAATATTTAGTATTTTTTTTAGAATTTATTTTTAAAAGGCATAATCTAATACATACGATGCGGTTGAGGGACGTTTTAAAATGAGCCCAGTTCCTTCCATCACGATAATGAAAATGTGCAATCAATACAGTACATTATGTTGCAGTACTTTACATATGTAATACATCGCAACGAGACTCGACTTTAACGAGAGGCGCGAACTTTTTTTTCTAGCGCAAAAAGGAACGACGCACGGCGCGGCTCGCGCATCGCGGGACCCGATTCTTAAATCGTTTCGTTGGCCAATCTTCGAAGTGTTATTAAGGTTAATAAAAAGCGGTTAAGATTTCTCCCGTCGTGTTTCCCCGCGAGACACCACCCCTCCCGCCGCACCCCCCACTCCACACCCCTCACCCCGCCCCGCACCGTCATTTTCATAATAGTTGGCATCCCGCGGGAGCACGCACTCGCGCGCGGCCCCGGTTGCGGGCCGCCGCCGCCGTAAACTGCGCTCTCTGATCGGAGCCGCAAGGTATGGATTGGCACGAGCGCGCGCGAACATTAAATTAAAATTTTAATGATCGCAATAAGATAACTAAGACGCGATTGAACGTAATGAAGGAATCGGATCCGATACGCTTCATGCGATGCTGTCTCTCGGCGTCAATATTGTTTATGGAAGGTTTATACATTCATTGCAATATCAATATCATCCACTTAGATTTTAAATGAAAATCATTTTAGCAGTATAACCAGCGCTTGAGCACTATTCATAGCCGTACATTTTGCGACCACGCTGAAAGGTAAAAACCTAATATTGGCCACTTGTGTTTTGGTGGGCATGTATTCATCCAATAAATATAATGGGTAAGTGGCTAGAAACTTAACCAACGCCACCGAAGATAGCTCCAGCAAAACAAGTGATAAAAAACATTAACTATGATGCAAGCATTTCAAAAAAGTTACTGACAAAAAGTGATTTGAAAATATGACGTACAATCAATAACAAAATTCAACTTCACGGGACACCATTAATTATAAAAGTAAGCGTTCAAACAAATGATTCAGTTAGGTACTGAAAAATAACGATCTGTGCAACCGACAGTTTTCGCTGTGCAACGAGTTGAGTCCTCTGACGTACAGGCTTGGTCCTCCATCTCATTGCTTTCGTGCGTTTACGTTTACGTTAATATTTTTCAACGTTGTTGACCTATTTACATGCAATATTTGGATTCGTTATGCATGTCGTCCATGGTATTGTGTGGTAAAAGTAAAATTGGTTTATCTTAATAATATTACATCCCAGCCACTGGGACTGGTGATTTCAACAAGCAGGTCGCAGTTCTGTTAAGTTTGGGATATAGGATTCGGGAGATAAATCAAAGAGAGGAGATGAAGGGCAAGAGGAGCGCCCATCTCTCCATTTCCTCTAGGAAAGGCAGAAAACGAGTGAGGGAAAAGATGGGAGGAATGTCACGAGCGAGATGAGAAATGATATGAATAGGAGAAGGACGATTCAGAGAGAGATAGAGAGTAATGTGGTGTACCTTGATGGCGGGCAGCATGAGGAGTGCGTCGGCGTGCGCCTGCGCGCCGGCCGGCTCCGGCAGCAGCGCGCAGCACCGCTCCAGCAGCGAGCCGAACATGAGCAGCGCCACGCCCAACGCACACTCCGACCACGCCGTCGTCCCGCCGCCGCCGCCGCCGCCGCCGCCACCTCCCCCGCCCGCCGCACCGCCCGCGCCGCCGCCCTCTGCCGGCACACGCGACACGTTGACGCAACTCGAGAGCATTCGTGGAACATCGAGTAATGCACATCAGGCAGTACGCGTAACATCTTGATGGTTACGGACAGACAAACTTCTGAATGGAATTGTAACTAGGCGCGCATGTTTTGATACATCGAGGACGACTCATAAGTTCTGCCGCACATGCCGCAAACTAATATAGACTTAGCCCCGATTGCACGAAGGGACAGCAGAGTTAATCAATGTTCAAACATGTCACTTTTAGTAAACCGCATGTAGCTCCTTCCATACTATTCATCCAAAGTGACGTGTTTAATCATACGTTGACGTTGATTTTGATTTTTTGTCCTCTCGTGCACTCGGCCCTTAAGGTGGCCCAACCCGGCGGGCCTAACTCATTCGCGGGCACGGTACAAAACCGTGCTGTTGCGCTCTGGGACCTTCTCTGTTTTTAAAGAATAAGACAGGCTCCCTGATGAGAAAGATGAAACATGTCCACAAAAAAGACAATGTGCATAGTGTATGATTTGGTAATATTTACTAAAAAAAAAAAAATATCAAAACGACTTATAGCTAAAAGTAAACCACGACCGCTGTAGTCAAAAATCTAACAAAAACCAAATAGATTATAAATCTTGATTAAATAAGCTATGTCTGATGACTAATCTTTTTAAGATGTTCTTAATTATCATTGCGTAATCCACCTCCAAAGTTATTGTATAAAACGCGCGAAAAATTCGAACTTTCGGACCTTATAACTTAGAAACAAAACACAAATTTACAATGCCAATGGTCATCAGACATCAAGTTCGATCGAATTAAGCTATTTTGAGCAAAATTTTGGATCCCTGACATGAAATATGGGCGTGATCTTCTTTCCCGTTTTGTATGGGGAGATGAGCGGGATGGGCCACCTTAAGTGAGACCGAGGATGATTGTGACAATTTTTACTTTAGCTTGTGTTACTCAGTTAAATAAAGTCTACAAGCATGACCTTTATATCTTAACACCGCTATTCCTATATACTACAGTATAAAATAAACATAAAAATAATAAATCAAGATTTGTGAAAATATTGATCACAACTGCAGTTCCGCTTGTCACAACTCTCCTAGTACCGAGGTAAGTTATCACAGTGTATTCAAGGTAAGTTGTGACACCTGGGTATTTGGGGATAAAGAGGTTTTTTTTTATTGAAAACTATTTAATCGGTGAATAAAATACTTCATAATAATTCATTTTTACACAAGTCAGCTCGCATTCAGCAAATTAAATATTTGGTATGACAATTATAATCAAATACGTATGGAAGAGGAGTGCTTTCTTCTTGATTTTGGTACTAGACATGTCTCAATAAAATTTTCTCGTATATTATTTTGACATGCTGTAACAATAATATAACAAGTCAGCACACCAAAAATAAAAGTCACTTCACGAAGCACCTATTTGTTGATGTTAAGAAGGAGAAGTGAAAAAAAGAGTTGGGAAAAGCTGTCACAATTCACCTAGGGGCGAAAAAACGAACCTTGGCCAGAATAGGCGACAATACGCGATGGATCGTTCCTTCCACAACTCTACATTCACATTTATTACACCGTCATGGATTCGAACACGTCGCACAGAATACAAATAAATAAACGATCGCGTCGTCGAGTGTTCGTTCTGCGAAATCGCAAACTCCGAACACGCGAGGTAAACGTGAGCAATCTAAACATAGTCATAATCGTATCGATAAATAAAATAGAGTAAGATGGTCTATTAATAGGTGCGAGAGCAGGAGTGCGGCTGGAGCGGAGGCCGAGGGCACTAACCGCCGCCGGCCTTCGCGCGCGTCCTTGCCCGGCCTACTCCCCCCGCGCGGGCGCCCCGCACCCCGCACCCCCGCACGGCGCCGGATCGAGAGATTATCCTGCCTATCCTGCGGTTAATAATGTACTGTGCGCACTCGCTCGTCTAGGTAAATGCGAAATGGCCGGCGCCAATGCCGGCCGCCTGCCGCCCGCCCTCGCGCCGCCGTGCCGTGCCGCGCCGCGGCGGGGCAATAGATTTCAACGGCGACACGGGGAGAGCGCCGCGCTAGCGTCATTTTCATAGCCCTTGGATGCTTAAGATTTCACTAGTCGATGGTGGTTATAATAAAATACAATAGATGGCGCCAGGATATAAATAAACCGAGGGTTTCGAACATTAATTTATTAAAATAAGAATAGCATTGCACTGTGCGGGTTCTAGCGCTTTATTAAGAGGATAATGAGGTGATCGAATTCCATACAATGGCTCGTGCCTGTTTCCTCAGTCAAATTAAGAAATCGACTGAGAGCTACTTTGGCTACGACTAGAGCGTTTGGTTTTTTTTTTTATTACATATCTTGAATCCATGATATATACCTCTAAAGA
Organism: Incurvaria masculella; assembly: GCA_946894095.1. Taxonomy (NCBI): domain Eukaryota; kingdom Metazoa; phylum Arthropoda; class Insecta; order Lepidoptera; family Incurvariidae; genus Incurvaria; species Incurvaria masculella. Next base: position 13,253,279 of record OX335647.2, read on the forward strand.
TTTGTATGAAAATGTTTAAGGGCTGCATGCCCTGTACTTAAATTTATTATTATACTATATTATACTATTATTATAAAATATTTATACATTTTTATACTTAAATTTATTTTATACTTAAACATGGATATAAATTAAGTTATACAAAAAAAACAAAACGTACAGACGTAGTAGCTCTCAGTTGATTTATTTAATGTGCAAAATATCAGAAACATATTTCTTAATTTGAGTGAGGAATCAGGCACGAGCCGTTGTTTGAAACTTAAATCACCACATTATCCTACAAGAGCTGGCTTTGAGATTTGTGGTTCATGGTTCGGATTCAACGTAAAATGTTTGGTTCCTTTTGTTACATGCGAGTTGGTTAATCCCGCCTGGTTGGTACCACCGCATTAAATGAACCGATAGTCGAAGCGGCAATGAAAATTGTCCGTGTTTTCCATCCTGTTCAATATAGCCGCGCAATAGAAGGTCCTGGCATAACACCTAGTTCCATGTGTGGGTTGGGCTAATATTACGCCAGTAGGTGTAATATTAGCCATTCGTGGCCAGTCGCTAAAACAAATATAAACAAGTAACAATATATTTAATTGTGCCCATTGCCGTGAAACTGAATATTCCATTCTCGGAAGCCAGCAAGGGAACATTCCTGATTAAAGTATTGTTTACACACATTGTGTGTAAGTTTGTCTCTATATTTAATTCCGCTGAAATAGCGAAAACCCCTCAAAGGAGTCATGGAACCGATTAAGGCTACTAAAACTGCACGATTATATTTTTGAAAATAAAAAACCGAGACACTTGATAAATTCATCTGTACCCCGCGCGTACTTTATTCTTGACGATGTATGAGATTCAACCCTGTTAGGCAATGTAAACCCCCAGTGTTACATCCTTGTTGGTACAATAATGCTCCTCTAATACAATTATTTAAGTTTAACGATACATCGAAAGAAACAGTTATCTCTCTAAAACTTCTGTGCAGCTGATATACGTTAAACCTCGTGTTTCATTAGCATCCGATGAACTGACCTACCCAGATGTACTTTTATCACCTTAGGTATTGTTCAGTAATAAAACATTACGATCTCATTACAACTTACTTTATTAGTAGCATTGGAATAACATTAAAAATGTAATTTTACTCACAGTTTAATATTTATTCATTTATATTTGTTTGAGTGCAATATGCTATTGAACTCAAAAGAATACGCAAACTTAAGGTGGGCCTTCCCGCTCAACTCCGCATACAAACGTGGAAAGAAGATCATTACTATATTTCTTGTCAGAGATCCAAATGTTTGCTCAAAATAGCTTTATTTGATCTAACTATTGAATTGAATTGAAGAAGTAAAACCACAGAATAAGTAGTAATATTGTATGGGTTTGATGTTTTTACGTTACTTTCGTAAACGTAAACGCCAATTCAGGTGAGCCAATTCAGAGTCTCGATCGCGTGCGTATGCTAGGTGTGCGCAGGTACGCGTGGTGAACCCGGTGAGAGTACATTAGAGCAAAGGAGGCTCCGCCGCTGGCGCTGGCTGTGCCGCCGGCGGCGGGCGGGGAGGTTGGCGCCTAGAGTGGGCTTCGCGCCGCCGCCGCCGCTGCGACGCACATGCCATTACAGCGGGATATTTATAGACGGAGTCGCGTCCGTCGCACCACGCCGCGTCGCCCACGGAGGGCACAAGAGTGAGGATCCCAACACCGGGCAGCAAGTGATGCGGCGCGACTGTGACCTTATCTTGTAATAATCTCAGCAAAATAACAATCAAGCCGATTGCTAAATTCATATCCCATGATGCTATTATGTCATGTCGCACGTTTTAGCGACGAGCCTGTCTGCAGATATATTGGGGGTTTTAAGCTACGTCTGTACGTTTTGAGTTTTTAATAAAATATTTTATAACCATGATATAAGCCTCTAAAGATTTGGATCAAAATGTCAAAGGCCGTATATCATGGATATAAGTTAAGTTGTCAAATTGAGCAGCAATTGAAAGGTTGAGAAAAAACAAGCTCACTTTTAACTAAGCTAAAATCGACGAGTTCGCAGTAACGAAAGATTCGAGAATTCCCGAATTTTACCGAAACTGGCTGCATGACCGTTTCTTTGCGCTCACTCGAAAATACCCTCCGAAAACTTGGATCCGATTCCGGATTTTCGCGTGTTCTCGGATAACCCCTACATTTCCGTACAACAGTTCCGGATTGAAATGTGAATGCATTCCTCTTCGGACCAGAAATGACACATCGCCGGCACAGTGTAACGTCGAAAGTGGCCTGTCCCCTCTCCGCTCGGTGGCGGTGGCGGTGGCGGTGGCGGCGGCGGTGCGGTGCGCCGACCGAGCGGCGTTATCCGCGTAATTAGCGGAGGCGGTAATCAATAAGCCTATGAGTCGCGCGACACGCGGGGTAAATAAGGACGATACCAGAGATAGCGATCGCGGCGAACCGCGCGGCCGGAGCGACGACGTTCTCGTGCTGAACTGTACTCTTGGTAGAAACTTTTCGACAAAAAAAAAACATTCTAGCGAGATTATTTCTGTCAGCCTAGGCAGCCGTGTCGCGACGCCTCGGCGGTCGATCGAGGCAAAGCAACACTGGGCGCGGAATGGGTAACAGTTCGAACGTTGACGCTGGCGTGATTCGGATTCTAAGTTAAACTGCAGGCAGGTCGAGTAAATCCAATCGCATTGAATGCAGGGAGATCGAAGAAAGAATAAGTATCCGTGTTTTCCATCAGTTCAACGTAACCGCGCAATATAAGGAAGCGGCGCGGGGACTTTCTTCTCATGCTAGAGTGCAAGGGTTTAATCCTCGCCCCGTTCAGGAACAACTTTCTTTCTCTTTCGGTGTTGGATAAGTGCATTCAATATTGCGAGGTGTTCCGTAGTCCCTACTAGGTGGGAGGGTTAAGCCGTCACGGTACCAATCACCTTGAAAGAAAAGATGGTCGAAGCGGTAATATAAAATGTCCCAAGCTTTTTCACCCAGTTTAATGTATGGCCGTGCCCATAAAGTAAAGGTCCTGGCATGGCACCAAATCCCTACCGGATAGCGATTATTATGACAACGGTGCGGCATTAGCCATCCAAGTCCAGTCACATACAAAAATTGCAGGATGCCGCTAATCGATCAACCGATCAACAGACATCGACAATAAACTTAAAACTGAAAACACGCACGCGGCACGGCACGGCGTCGTAAATAAAATTCGTTGGAAGATCATAAAATTGTTATTGGTAATCTGCATAATTAACTCCACCTTTAAGCGCTTCACAAATTCACCACGGACAGTTAATGGCTTTCTTTTATAATTCCAGCTCCGTGATCTATTTAATCTAGCAGGCTTTATTTTATTGCGGCCGCATTCCCGGGAGATCTCCACTCTACTGATTTATGGCCAAATGCTCAACTTGGTCTTGCTTTTCGCCCTTATTGCTATTCATGCACAGTTCGAGCCTTTGGCCGCAATATTTTCAGAAAATTCCAGAGCTCGACTCGTTTTATTGTTGCCCATCAGTCCTCTAGTGCGTTTATGTTTGCAATAGCTCGAGCATGCACGCAACAATGATTACAAGGTTTCCTTTACATAATTGGTGTCATCTCGTCGCCTAGGCGATAACTATTTATAAGCCCGCGAGATAAAGCTCGGTAATAACGTGTGCGCTAAAAATAAACGCTAGAAAACGACGTAAAAAGGGTGCGGCGGCGCCAGCGGTCAAGTGCGCGCGCGCATGTAACCCGACTGGGCGGCTTCTGACTGCGCGGGTCGGCCGGGAGACACCGCTTGCGTAATGTTATCTCACTCGCACGGCGACGCAACGATCTTGGCGAACTTTGAAATCTGCGATTTAATTGTACAGTCCTTTCGTCTGAAATCTATACACCGGAAATAGAGACAAATTTGATATCTCTTTCTGTCATGCTGGCGTCAACCATAGAGTAAAAAGGACTTAGGAATTCCTTATCTTTCCAGTGTAGACAATTGAGAGGAAACGACTGTACGGTGCATTACGTGGTCCGCTGGTAATTAGCCTGAAGGATGGTGCATTCTTTCGGAGCAGAATCAGTGTTGCTAGTCAAATAAATACAATATATCTCTTACATGCATAGATAAAAATGAATGAGATATGCCCTCAAGCGCGCTTACTATGAGACCAGCTGTTAACATTTTTCAAAAACTACTAACCCAACTTGCAAACATAATCGCAGACGTATTGGAGGGTTTGTGTGGATGGGAACTTACTTGACGAACGCATTTTCGCGCGCGGTGGCGATGTTTCGACTGTGCGGCATTCGGTGCTCCGCCGCATTCCCATACATTCATATGGGTTCTTCGACCATACGGTAGAGACGCGACATCTCCTTCCTTCATCTTCAGTGCTCACATCTAATGGCTGGTGAGATATTATGAACGGCGGCTGTGAACGTGTTGGTGTTGCGGATGGGGGGGGGGGCGGGGTGAGGGATGAGGAGGGGGGGAGGGTGAGCATTGATCGGCCCGATCTGGTCCGGTATAAATAGCCGGACGTGTCTTCGTCGCATGGACTGCCGCACCCCCGCTCCGCCCCTAATCCCGCTAAGTATACACGCCCGACTGGCGACGCAGAGGTTTTCGAGTACGCCATGTTACCGGTTCCGAGCCGGTAGTCTCAGTTGTCACCTAAATTGGCGTTACGGCAAACCGATCGACTGGCGTTTTCAAATGTATGGAGAAATTTAAGAGCGCGCGCAGCGGGCGTTAAGCGAACTAACATTTGCGAGTCCGAGCTTGATTTAACAGCTTATTCAACGTTGCCGTAAATACGTCGACGTTGCGGTTTACGTCCACACCGCGTTTTCATACAAATCGGAAGTCCGCGTTTGACTTTGACAGCTTGAAGAAGTAGAACCACAGAATATCTAGTAAAAACTTGTATGGAGTTTGGAGAAAACGCCAGTCGATCGGTTTGCCGTAAACGCCAATTTAGGTGAGAACTCAGACTGACCACTCAGATCCCGAGCGACTCTACATATGCCTACAGGACGATGGTGACGGATAGGCGGCCCTCGAGGCATATAAAAGTCAGGCCGTACATCATGGCGTGTCTCGGCGGGACGGCGCTAAAGACAAGTTGAGTAAATGATCCAATGTAATCAAATTTAATTTCATTTCATCGCCGGATTTAATGTAGTTATGATTGCATAAGTTTATACCGATAGTTACTATATTTTATCGTAACATTCTTAAAATTTGGAAATTATTTATATTTTACGTATATTATTATTTACTTCTACCGCCATAGAACCAGTCTATGGCGGTAGAAGTAAATAATAATAAACTACTGGCCCAAAGACTGGTCGATAGAAAATTCCCTTTAGCATTTTAAGCGTGCTTATATTAACTATTTATGATTTAATTAATGGTTTGCTTTTTACGCGGGAGAATAGAATAACGAACTGTATGAAATACTTTTCATGAACATCGCCACGTTACTAAGTCAAGGATTGTTTAAGACATGAAGGTCACTAATGGATTAATACAACCATCATGTATGTCACTGAGTGCAGTTTCTTCAAAACACTTACTCTAGGCATGAATATGAATAAGTGTTCGCAAAACTTATAGAACAAAATTGTGATACAAGTTTTCCAAAACCTACTTCTCCATACATTTTACGTAACTTCCTAGAAAATTTATGCATAAATTACTATAAACATTAACTGCACCAAATACTAAAAACAAAACATGACGAATGATTTCAGTTAGAAAATAATTATTATTCTTCCAGTCGTTATTCCATGGATTATGTGAATTTTATAGATAACTAATTTGACGTGCAGTTACTCGTTTCCTGAGAGTTTAATTGAATTTACACTACCGTTAAAAACAATTATGTACAGTGCTTTCCCGCTTTCTGTGCCTGTTGTATCTAGTACCGAATGCCCACCCCAGAACGTGTGGAAGCGGGAGAGCGGCACATTCGAAAGCGGAAATTCTTTGACACTCTCAGAAAAATGAACAAATACTCTTAAACACATTATATCCGATCGAGTAGTAGAGGCATGGAATAAACTTCCAGAGGATGTAATTAACGCGACGACCACCAATCAATTAAAAAATAGACTAGATAACCACGACAAAAATATCAAAAGTGAACAAAAAAAACACTAACAACTAAATAAAACAACAAATAATTGGATTTAGACGTATCAGCATAGCTGCCTGTCGAAAACGTATTCACTATCACTATCACTACATAGTATATAAAAAAAAATTAACAAAAAAATAACCGACTTCAAAGAAAAAGCGCTAAAAAGTTAAAAATAATTTCCATTTTTGTAGTTACGATTTCTGTTATTATTTGAGTCGGCGTCAGCCGGGCACGCGCTGTGCCAATCAAGAGAACCTAACCTAACCTAACCTAACGTAACCTAACCTAACCTTGGCTGACACCGACTCAAAAAATAACAGATATCGTAACTACAAAAATTTAAATTATTTTTAACTTTTTAGTGCTTCTTCTTTGAAGTCGGTTATTTTTTTTGTTATTTTTTTTATTTGTTTATTTTTAGTGAATCTGAAGTACACTTACTAATTTGTACACGTCCTTTCCAATAAAAAAAGAATCACTGAAATCGGTTGGCGTTATATTGAGTTATTCGTCCATTTGTCGCGCACATCTTAATACAAATTTAAGACTTTTATGATTTTCTCATGGATATCATTGTCATAACTTAACCAAATTAAAATGGGACCACTTGAGAAGCACAAGCTATCATTTAAAAAAATAATCATCAAAATCGGTTCACCCAGGCAAAAGTTATGAGGTAACAAACATAAAAAAAAAAAAAAAATATACAGACGAATTGATAACCTCCTCCTTTTTTGAAGTCGGTTAAAAATAAAGTCGCTTTCTCTGTCCCTATATCCCTATATCCCTATGTATGCTTAAATCTTAAAAACTACGCAACGGATTTTAATACGGTTTTTTTAAAAGATAGAGTCATTGAAGAGGAAGGAACATCCATTAAATAGTAGACAAATACTGTTATTTTTGAGGTTTCCAATGAGATGTTGTAAAAAATTACATTTTTTCGCTTACATAGCAAACGCAGGCTGAACCCTACGAGATTTATCAAAATAATGCACTAAGTATTGTACACATTAAAAAGGTCTACAGAAAACTCCGCGATGGTATATATCTATCTCTTATGGATATCCCACAATAAATTTTTTTTGTCATATACTTTTTACGACAAATAATGGCTAATTTTCGAAGCGATTTTAACCAATACAGCATTAATCCTTATCCAATTAAATACCTTAAATACATTTTGATTTAATATAGATATATATGGCCCTTTACAGCTTATGATTTAAATGAATATTTTCGAAGATATTACAGATTAAAAAATTGCGGGACGTAGCGTTTGCGGCGGTACCGGCTGGCCGGGGCGGCGGGAGCGTGCCTATAAATCGTTAAATATTATATTTTTTAAATGATATTATGCCCGTGCAAAGCCGGGACGGGCTGCTAGTACATAATAAAATAAAGTTTTGACCGGAACATTACATGTAAGTTGACTTCTTTAGGGATTCATAGAAGGGATATTAGATTTCATGTTCGTTCGCCCGTACTTCTTGATTTCGCAATGGTTCGCAGTGAAAAGTTTATGGGATTAAACCTACTTTATACTTTTAATAATTTTCCAATGCCCAGATCTAGACAGCTTGAGACAGGCTCTTCGTTCTTGGATACATCAGACAGTTTCTCTGAAAATAAATAAAAATGAAGGCGTCTTGCAGCTGTTATAGTTAACTACGATAAAATACTATTCTTATTTAAAGAAACTATCTATATATCGTTACAGATGATATTTAAATCGTGCATTCCTTCACGCCAACTCGCTGTGTCCTGCAGCCTGAGTGCCTGGCAGTGCAGAGACCACAGAGCATTAACGATCCGGTCGGCTGGTTGCGGCTGCTCAATCCCTGTAAACTTGTAATTGAAATGGACAGGTGAATGTGAATCACTTTTTTTATTATTGAAAACTATCAACGAAACCAACAAGTGTAATTCACATTTTAATCAACGGCTCATACGATTACCATGGAAACTACAACACTAATGTTTAGCGAAATATAACACGGTCAACCAATACTCGTGGAAACCAGACAAAGGTCTGACACGCACTTGGCTGATTTTATAATCGAATCTGCGATTATTATTACTTCAGACGCATTTCGATTAGGCCAGAACCGTAAAAACTGTTAAAAATCGTTTATTCCACCCAGAGGTTGAACCGGCGTAAAATATGAGAAAATATATGGGGGAATTCTATCAATTCTGGACCAATTAGAAGCGGAAGGTATAACATAAACGCTTCTGATTGGCACAGAATTGATTTAATTATTTCAAATATTTCTCACGTTTTAGGCCGGTTACCCCTAGTTCAATGTAGTCGTGTCCCCATTAACATCGAATGTCTTGGCATGGCACATAGTTCCTTCGAGAATACGTTATGATAGGCTTGTCATGGCAGCAGGGGTGATTTTATGAGCCAGCCATGTCGATTCCTATAAAGAAAATAACCCTTCAAAGAAAGTAGAGGTGCGCGCGCAAGTAAATCGCACAGCATAATATATAAATCTGATTTTGACATCGACGCCGATGTAAGCACTTTTATGAACGCGCCGGCATTCCGGAATACTGTTGAAACTAAGTAGCCAACGGGAACGGACCTTGAACCGATACGCTCGTAAATCTTTCGCATTCACGTCTCGAATATAATGTGAAGCCAATTTGAGTGAACTCATCAGGAAAATACATTTCCTGTTCGCGTCTAGCGAGGGCAATTTACGCATCTCCAATAAAAGTTCACAATAAAGCTATTCCCGCGCGCGCACTGCGCCCGCGCAGGAAATCACGCGAGCCCCCCGCGCGCCCCTCCCGCATCCCCCTCGCCCCGCGCGGCCTCCTCGCTGATTGTAAATAGACTCGTTCCCATAAAAGATAAACTAGAAGCAGAACTGCGATGCCCGTCCGATCGCATTAATATCCACATCCATCCAGCGCGGCGCCGCTCGCTGGGCACAGCGTCGACTCACCGTTACCTCCGTCCGCCGCGCCGTGCACACTTGAAGAACTGTATTTTTGCTGACTGATCTTTGCATACGCTTCGACTTGGATAATGTCACGGCAGACCTAAGCGATTATAAACCGGTAGCTATCCTAGACATTTCCCGCTTAATGTTGTATCTAGCCAACACCATTCCGTTTCATTTGGCAAATGAATATTGTGATGTGGACCGTTGAAATTTCAATTCGCTTTCGTTCCGAATCACCGCAGCGACCAGCGAAACTCATTCGTATGGCGGCACTGTAGCCACGAGTTAGTGGAAACGTTCTGATTGTAGTTAGTGCGCTTACGAATTCGGGGCGCGCAACATCGACTGTTCATACACGTATCGTCTTAAGAAGTTCTTACATGTCGTTGGAACTCGAGAACATTCGTAGTCAGCGAATTCATAAGCGAACTCACTCGCCGGCGCTACTGCCATTGCAAGTAAAGTGGCTACGCCGTCCCCCCATACATGCGTGTTTCGTTGTCCACTCCCGTCCCTCCACGCTCGCTGGCAGCGACGTTCTATCAACCGAGGCGCAGGGGAAAGATAAACAGTGATAAACATCGAGCGTCAAAAAGCACAATGGCCACCACCGGTTAACTACATAGTAAATCGTCGAGAAAACCAATTTGCCATAAAGCATCCCAACAAGCGGCGGTGGAGGCGGCAGCCGAGAGTCGCGTCGGCTCCGCGTGGCTCTGCCTAGTCGCGCCGCGCCAGAATAAACATGTCACCCTCCGCTCCGGTCGGCCCGGCAGCGGCTGCCGTGCGGACTCCGATAAAGCTGTTCCGCTCCGGCACGCCCCGTCGCACGCGCACTTCCCACCGCCTCCGCCTAGGCTCGAGCGAGCGCATGCGTCCATCGACACCAAAACACAAGAAAATCACAAACAGTTGCGCACACAAACGAGCGAATGTACAGCAACGTGGCAGCCCCTAATGAAGACGACAGCGAAGGTTCACTTCGAGAAATCACGAAAATAATTGTCGCAATTAACGCACGCCGCGCCGACCGCCGCGCCGCGACGACGCGCATCATTATTTTGATGAGAGATGCGCATCGCCCTCACTCGCAGGCATCTGGTTCGCTTTAACCGCAAAAACGAAAGACACGAGGAAAATATCGGCGGGAATTGCCGCAGACGCTCCCCATTCTTGGAAGGCCCATTACTCATTCCATGCGAATTCCCAAATTTGTCGGCGGGTTCGATGTCCCCGCGGCCGATGCGAGATACACGACATGCGAAAACACTAATCATTTATCTTAGGGGATTTCATGAATACGGCTCGCAAGGAAGTATCGAATTTATTCAATCGACAGTCTCATTATGAAAATTACTTGAGGCAGTGCAGCGCAATCACCCAAATTAAGGTGGCCCAACCCGGCGGGACTAACTCATTCGCGGGCACTGTACAAAATCGTGCTGTTGCGCTCTGGGACCTTCTCTGTTTCAAAGAAAAAGACAGGCTCCGTGATGAGGAAGATGCAACATGTCCACAAAAAAGACAATGTGCATAGTGTATGATTTGGTAAGACTTACGAAAATTTTGATTTCAAAACGACTTATAGTTAAAAGTTAAACACGACCGCTATAGTCAAAAATCAAACAAAAACCAAATAGATTATTAATCTTGATTAAATAAGATATGTCTGATGACTAATCTTTTTGGAATTTTCTTACTTTACCATTGCGTAATAAACCACCAAAGTTATTGTATAAAACGCGCGAAAAATTCGAGCTTTCGGCCCTTATAACTTAGAAACCAAACACAATTTTATTATGACAACGGTCATCAGACATCTAGTTCGATCAAATAAAGCTCTTTTGAGCAAAATTTGGGATCTCTGATAACAATTTTTTTTTTATTTTTTTTTTTTTTTTTTATGTGACTGGACATGGATGGCTAATACCACAAGTTCTGTCATGGTATTAGCCCAACACACCACATGGGAACTAGGTGCCATGCCAGAACCTTCCTTATATGGGCGTGATCTTCTTTCCCCGTTTGTATAGCGAGTTGAGCGGGTTGGGCCACCTTAACAGCGTCCATAAGACCAGCATACTTATTATATCGAAAGCTCGTTTTGGTAATGACAAAAGTGACATGACAGAAATATTTTGTCACTGCTGCTGACTTCTGCTATGACATTGAAGCCAAGCGTTTTGTCGTTTGAGAATAATTGTACAACTATAACATATTCTCAATAATCGTTTTTTTTTTTTTCACTTTTCCATATGCTAGAACCTGTTTTTGAAACATTTATTGCACGCCAAAAAGTGAATTTAAAAACTTGATTGGAATCGTTGATAATGAAGATTTTTAATTGCAGGAAAGGTAAAAATATCGTTACGGCTTATATCAGGAGTATACAGAGGGTAGTCCAGCATTTCTACGTTTTTCTGCTCCGAATACTCTATTTGGCAATATTTTGGAATTGGAAGACCCAGACGATTGAACCGAGCTTAGAATCAGGATCATGATTATTTCGTAGACGTGATTTAATACTGCTCGAATTTAAAAGTTTTCAGCAAAATCTTTTGCACCGTTGTCCCCTTACCAAACCTACAGACACTACCTACTAATATATCCCCAATTACGAGATATATCCTTTACGAGATTTATCACTAATTCTAGCATGCCGACGTTAGAAATCGAGTGTTCGGCTGTTTTAAGAAATGGGTCTTAATCACTGAACACTGAAGCCAGCTATTAAAGAAAATTTTAGTGGTGGTATTGCTCTTCGAAAATAGTTATATTCATTATCGTAAGCAACATAACAACTTTGAAAAGAAACTGTGACTAAAAAATTCACCAATCCTTGAGCTTATACTTTTAAACATTTTCTATATTCGAAAATGGGGGTAAACATGTGAACGACAAACAACAGACCTTAGCAGTTTGATTTAGACCTGAGCAGGTAAGGGTTATGAGATGACTAAAGTGGACAAGAAAAAAACGCACCCAGCGGTTACAAGCATGTGCACTTTTTGTTCACCAGGATTTTAAATCCGAAGTTCATTAGTCGCAGCAGATTTGTTTTATTTTCTGCCAAATCATGTTCCACAGCAGCAAATTGGCGGTTTTAATGTAACCGACCTTTCAATTCTGCTTCTGTGTCTGTGTCACCCCCGGAAGCTAACGATCCTCGGCGTCAATGTAATAATGAGAGACGTAAGAGGAGCGTTGATGGCAGGCGAGCGAGGTGCAACAGGTAACCCACTGGGCAGTGCCCTGGGTCGGAAGTAAAATAACGAGGGCTTATAATAACGTATGTTTGCGTTCCGTTACTCGGTGGAAGTAATGATGGTGAGCAGGACGCGACGACGCGATGGGCACTCGGCCGCAACCGTGGGCCATGCCATGCGTCGCCAACCCGACCGCCTACATATGTACTAGAACGTCTTCTCTAACCTAAGGTGATGTTAATCGGTAACCTAACATATCTCTAATTCTTATATGTTTAAAAGGACCAAATACAACAATATTCACAATATCAATACCCCAATCAGAAGACATAAATGCCAAAAACGATTTGAGTTACATTAAATGTAATTGCATCCTACTTCCTACTACCTGTATGAAAGTTGTAACTTAATCACGCAAAATAGATTGAACGGATTTAGATGATATTTGGCACACAGATAGTTTATTGAGTACGTGGATTAACACAGGCTTTTTAGCCTGGAAAATCCAAAAGTTTTCACAGTAATAATTATAACAAAACCGAACTGCATCCGAGAGGAGCTGAGTACAGCAGCTAGTCGTTAAAAACTCGGATAAATGTCTATTGATCGTAGCTGTTGATAAATAAAACGATATTCAATTAAACCACAACACAATATGGCTGCCTACAGCCTCCACAAAGTGCGGATGGGCGGTGTACAGCGATATCGTTCAACATTTCGATTTGGGTTCATCAAACTGGCCGTCCGTCGTCGACGTCAGAGAAATTTCGTCCGTTTTGCATTCCCGCCGAACTGGATAAAGTGCAATAGCTCCCCTCCCCCACCCGCCGCCCGCGGACGTGCGTGTGTAATTTCGCGGACACGAATCCCTAACCAAAACGATGGACACGACAAGAGCAGATACATTGTTGACTCAATGCAGCGCAGTTCCGTGTCGTGTTTGCAGTGTGCGAGCGGTTTTTCATGTTTGGGAATACTCTCGTGCGTTATAACGTTTATACAATCGTCCATTTGTTTACTGAAAAATTTTTGAGCCGCTTGAAGTTCAGGGCGCAAGCCCTCGATTCTAATTCAAGAGGTCGGAGGTTTAATCCCGCCTCGTGCATGCACCAATCTCTTTCTCTTTCAAAATTTGGTTTGTTAGTTGCGAATGCGAGCTGCTCCATGGTTCGGAATCACTTATTAAACCTACTAGGTGTGGTCCTCCCGTCAGTATTGTGTTAATATTTATTGGCACAAAATAAATGAAGGATGGCAACATGCAGGTTTAGACCACTGATGTATAGAAAGTTCTAAAGTAATAATACACTGTGATACATTTTACAGGTCTGTCGAATATGATATGTGCTGCCGGACTAGGCTCTGCCCGTTTTATGGCTAGTCGAGTCATTTCACGGACAATGAGTGTATTTCAAAATACATTTTCAGTAATGGTATGATGCCGCCGTAACAGTTTTTTATATTTCTCAGATTAAAGAACAAGGAACAAGGGAATACGTGTAGATGAAAATATTACATAACAAGCAAATATGGAGAGTTCTGTGGAGTATTTATAATCCAATGAGAATCAATACAATTGTAAAATATAACAAAATCGAAAGTAACCATGCATATATCGTACATATAAAAATACTTGCTCGAACGATGGTCGAAGTGGGAATAAAAATTGTCTGTGTTTTCCATTCAATGCACGCGTGCAATATAAGATCCTGGCATGGGTCCTAGTTACCTGCCCTCACCCAAATTCAATTTTAAAATAGAAAAGTCGACATTCTCACCTGCGTGAAATGTCGGTAAAGGTAGAAAAACATTAGTAAGATTCAAATAAAATATAAACCAGTTCTGTTTGAACATTATAAAAGGAAAAGCTGAAGTTAAGGCTGTTCCGACCCATATAAAGTTGTTTGCACACATAACGCAAAAAGTATTGCACTTTAAGCCACGAATTCATAATAAAAGTTGAATATAGTCATATTACTTGCAGCGAAAACAATTTCACAATTTCAGGATTATTGATTTTGTTACAATTTATTTTAATGCGATTTTTATTTAACAGCGCCATCTAAAGGTGTAAAACTTCTAATCGGCAATTACAACGAAACCATTAAACCCGAAATTGTGAATAAGTTTTCGCTGCAACTAATATGGCTATATTTAATATTTTTGACGAATTCGTGCCTTAAGGTGGCCCATCCCGCTCATCTCCCCATACAAAAGGGGAAAGAAGATCACGCCCATATTTCTTGTTAGAGATCCAAAATTTTGCTCAAAACAGCTTTGTTTGATCGAACTTGATGTCTGATGACTATTGGCATTGTAAAATTGTATTTGGTGTCTAAGTTATAAGGTCCGAAAGTTCGAATTTTTCGCGCGTTGTATACAATAACTTTGGAGGTGGATTACGCAATGATAAAGTAAAAACATCGTAAAAAGATTAGTCATCAGACATAGCTTATTTAATCAAGATTTATAATCTATTTGGTTTTTGTTAGATTTTTGACTACAGCGGTCGTGGTTTACTTTTAGCTATAAGTCGTTTTGAAATTAAAATTTTCGTTAATCTTACCAAATCATACACTATGCACATTGTCTTTTTTGTGGCCATGTTGCATCTTCCTCATCACGGAGCCTGTCTTATTCTTTGAAACAGAGAAGGTCCCAGAGCGCAACAGCACGGTTTTGTACCGTGCCCGCGAATGAGTTAGGCCCGCCGGGTTGGGCCACCTTAAAGTGCAATACTTTTTGCGTTCTGTATAAAATAAACATTGTATGGGTTGGAATATCCTTAAGAAACTGCTCTATAAAGCAGGTTCATGGAGGCGGCATGTTATCTGCCTAGGTGCAGTGCAGTACAATGGTGTAGCCACACTACTGCACCCGTGAGGCTCCAGTGGCGGCAATGCTGCCCGAGCAGCATTATATTTTTCGCAAAATATAAGAATACAGTAAAGTACAAAGGTAAGTAAAAAAATCGGCGTAAAGTGTGAGAAAATATGCGAGGGAATACGATCAATTCTGAATCGATCGGAAGAGTTTATGTTAAACCTTATGCGCTCTTATTGGGTGGAATATTTCGCATTTACTTCTGATTGGTTCAGGTTCAGCCCCTGCTCCGAATAAAGCTCTCGTCCCAATGTCGTGGCGCGCTTTCGCACATGTTCATTGGACGGAGACCGCAACGACGCGGTGGCGCCAACTACGGCGGTAGCTTGCGAGCCCACGGGTAAGGTAACCATAGGTACTGGACATAACAGAAATAAATCGTGAAAATTCTTTCGTTTCGGTAGTGATCGATTGAGGCTAAAAAGAAACACCGCCGCCGGCGTAACAAAACAAGTCTGCGGCTTGGACCGACGACGACGCGACGACGCACGGGGCGCGCGGCAGCGGCATGGTACCGTGGGCTGCGGTGTGGACTCGCCTTTATGGGGTAGTTCAATTTTCCGGTCGTCACCAGCAGGCGGCGCACGGAGCCGAAGCGGCCGAATTTCTTCTTTTCGTTCTCGAATCGCTTTTGTTATTTCCTTTCTTTGTCGGAATGTGGCTTATTAAATTTAACTCAATCCTCGACACATTTTAGAACAAAAACCTTTCGCAACCAGATCCCTTTTACTGCGGATACATAAATGGGATTTCAGCGAAAGGATGCCTTTTAATAACGTTTGAAGAAATTTAGGCTTTTAGTAATGTAATTTGAGTTTATTCAACCACATTTCTCGCAACGTATTCAGTGGATACTACAATATTGAAGTTAAATATATACTAAGGAAGCTTCCCTACGTTCTAAGCAAAGGTGCCTCTCGCGTAGCACAAACATGGCGGCGTGCAAAATGCACAATAGTAACGGTCCGAGGAGCGCATCGGTGGGTGGGCCATTGTTGGCCGCCGCGCACGCCTCTGCAGTCGCTCTGCTGCATCACAACACCTGCATGTGCACTTGCACGTGGATAGTAAAGTTGCGCGCGTGAAGTAGCCACGCCTTGACACCTGTTCCGAACTGCAATCTCATCGAGCGCCATCCATTATGCGTGCGCCGCTATGGAATACTTATATGTGTTTCATTGAACAATGTGGCGTTTATTTCATGAACACACATTTTACATTTTTTTTTATAGTTTCATTCATTTCATTTCATTTCATTTATTTATTCAACTTCTGGTAGTAAAACTACACTAAGTCATGTCACAATTTGATTGATCCGCGGATTCGATCAACCAGTGAAGAAGAACCCGCAAAGAAACTTCACTGGTCTATAATTTATTTATTTTTTTGTCTTTTTTTTCGTCCACATAAATGATATAACACAATTATGATTTCATACCTAAATGCTACTGCCAAACTTACATTGGTAGAACGGTCTAAAGCAAAGAACTAAGAACTACGAGGAAACAACAACCCACAATGTGAAAAGTCTTAATTAATAAATAAATTGTATATTGTACGCGCGAAACCCGAAGGTTTGTCTGCGCGTGACAACCTGTTGTCGTGTGCTAGCATTTAAGTAACAACCACCTACGTTGTACCATAGATTAATCATTACTTACTGGCGTAAGTAGATGGCCCACCGCCATAGTGAAGGAAGTTTCATACAATATGTGTTAAGCAAGCCGGCCCTATATTGCAACTTCAATTCAAGATTTTAACTTCTATTCAATCGATCACAACAAAAAGAGTGTTTGCACCATGGCGCAGCTATCAGGCTCACTGTTTTCAATCTATTAAAAAGTCATTTCATTTTATGGGTTGTCAAAAAAATTGTGTATCGATTTCAAAATTTTATATTTTCCAACATTGAAACAAAATTATATAATAAATCCTATGTTTGGACAGCGCCATCTATTGGCTACTTCGCAAGTTCTAGGTACGAAAGTGGCCCCATCATATTTTCATACCCGTAAACGTGTATCCATGCAGTAGCGGTATCTATTTTTCGTCCCTTCGGCATTGACCTATTGCTGAAACATCTAGAATATACAATCTTCATGAATAAGCATGTTGAAAAGGAATGAACTTGAGACTCACCGGGCATTTGCGTTAACACGCAAACTTCATGCAACGATGGGAATATATTAGGTTGGGGAAAAAGTTTCTTCGCATTTTTTAAGAAAATTCAAAACATTTTTTAATATGGTTTATTTACATTTAACTAAAGTATGTAGGTACCATTTTGTTCGATAACTTTTTGCCATCTTGTAGGTAGGGACATGATCCCATTGCTATAGAAATATTGGGACTTCTGATCAATATACCGCGACAAGTGGTTTTGGCAGTCCTCTCGTGATGTTAACCTGACACTGCCTAAAGAATTCTGAAGAGACCTAAACAGGTGGAAATCTGAAGGTGCAAGGTCAGGACTATACGGCGGATGCATTAACACCTCCCAGCCAAACTCTCTTAGTTTTTGCTGAGTGGCTAAAGATGTGTGAGGTCTAGCGTTATCATGATGAAAAACCACACCCCTTCTGATGATTAATTCCGGCCGCTTTCTCTCAACTTCTTGCTTTAATCTCATCAGTTGTTCGCAGTAGAGTTCAGAATCGATGGTCCTGCCTGGTGGTAACAGCTCATAATGAATAATGCCCTTCCAATCCCACCACACACACAGCATCACCTTGTTGCGAGTTAACCCGGGTTTCGCCACAGTCTGTGAAGCTTGACCGGCTTTTGACCACGACCTTTTTCGCACGTTCTTGTCGTACGTGATCCACTTTTCATCACCAGTTATCAGCTTCTTCAAAAATGGTTCGGTTTCATTACGTCGTAATAAAGAATCACAAATGAGTACACGGTTCATTAGGTTTCTTTCAGTGAGCTCGTGAGGTACCCAAATATCGAGCTTTTTTGTGTACCCAGTTTTTTTCAAATGCGCCAAAACTGTTTTGTGGTCAATTCCTAGTTCTTCAGCTACGTCGTAACTACTGATATGCCGATCTTGCTCCACTTTTTCAAAAATGGCATCCATTTTATCCGTAATAGGGCGACCAGAGCGACGTGCATCTTTGACATCAAAATTTCCGGATTGAAAACGCTTAAACCAAATTTGTGCTACTCTCACAGACACTGCACTAGGTCCATAAACATCGCAAATTTTTTTCGCGGCTTGCGTTGCATTTTTACCTTTTTTGTAGTAAAATTTTAAAATTTATCGAATTTCTTCATTAGATTCACTCATTTTGACAGTACGAAAAACAAATGAGAATCACACATTTTCCTAATTTGAATTTGGAATTATGTTCTTTAAAATTTAAACTTTCAATGATACCAAAACCAGCCAGATACAAATAGTATAGCCAAAGAGATTTTATTACAAGTTCATACATACTATAATGCGAAAAGACTTTTTCCCCGACCTATTATATTATTTGCTTACAGTACTTCTTACGCGCGCGGCTTGCTGAGATTTAGGACCGAGTGCACGAAAGAGCAAAAAATCAAAATCAACCTCAACGTGTGATTAAACACGTCACTTTGTGAGCACAGTATGGAAGGAACTCCTTGCGGTTCACTAAAAGTGACGTGTTTGAACATTGTTTAACTCAGCCGTCTGTTCGTGAAATCGGGGCTTAAAATGGAAACTTTTGCTACGGCTCGCAACGAAATGCACTTATGCAACTCATAAAGAGAATGAAAGTGGCGCATGAACAGGGCGGGGATTTGAACCCAAACCTCTGGGATGGATGATAAGTCCACCTGCCCCTGAGCCAATAGTCGCGTCCGTGTGTACAGTTAACCGAAGATTAAAGGATACACTTCCGATTAAATGTAAACATGAACGGTGGTTAAATACAACCTCCGAATCAATTTTGCTAAGGTTTTGTTTACACAGTAACTAGTAGACATTCTCAACTATGTTTAAATGTATAATGAGCACTAAAATTGTTTCAAAACGTCAAACTATGTCACCTGTTCATCTTTTCCTTCAATCAGATGTGTCGACTGTACGGAGGACTGTACATGCAGTACATTCAGTACAGTTACTCATTGAAATTATAAATGATGTCTCCGTAAACTCTTTCAAAAATAAACTGTACCATCATATAAAACATAAATATTCACAATACAAAAATAAGTGTGTGATATAGTTGCATCAGCTTAAAGCTGCTAGCCTTTCAATAATAATAATACAGTATGAGGGTAGGGTTAGCAAAAGGTATCTGAGCTGCTAGTTCCAGTTGGCACCTAAACTGGCGTTAACGGATCTTCGTAGTTGCGTAAACTACTTTTACGTTTACTAGATTTTCTGTGGTTTTACTTCTTCAAGCTGTCTGTAAAGTTAAACTCGGCCTTCCGATTTATATGAAAACGCGGAGTCGGCGTAAACGGCAACGTCGACACATTTGCGGAATCGTTGAATAAGCTGTCAAATCAAACACGGACTCGCTTAACTCGCGGAGTTCGCTTAACGCCCACTGCGCGCGCTCTTAAATTTCTCCATACATTTGAAAACGCCAGTCGATCGGTTTGCCGTAAACGCCAATTTAGGTGACAGCTGGGACTACTGACTCTGGAGTGTCTGTGTTGAGTGAGTGAAAATGTTGGAAGGTCACCTCTGCCGGCGCCGCCGGCGCCGCAGCAGGTCTCCACGGCGAACATGTTGAGCGCGGAGAGCTGCAGCAGCCGGTTGGAGGTGGTGGGCAGAGGCTGCTGCCGCAGCAGCGCCCGGAACTGCCGCAGCATCAGTGCCGCGCTCTCGTGGAACGTCTCCATCCTGCGCAACAGGCACGTACTGACAACACGTCGCGTGAAATACCTACCTTACCTAACCTAACCAGGAATACAGATTGTATGCGTTTTTCAATTATGATTTTTTTCATTTCAATTTTTCAATTTCGTTTGCCCAAATCAAGGTATTGTTATTTTTAACCGACTTCAAAAAAGGAGGAGGTTATCAATTCGTCTGTATGTTTTTTTTTGTTTTTTTTTTATGTTTGTTACCTCATAACTTTTGCCTGGGTGAACCGATTTTGATGATTATTTTTTTAAATGATAGCTAGTGCTTCCCAAGTGGTTCCATTTTAATTTGGTTAAGTTCTGACAATGATATCCATGAGAAAATCATAAAAGTCTTAAATTTGTATTAAGATGTGCGCGACAAATGGACGAATAACTCAATATAACGCCAACCGATTTCGGTGATTCTTTTTT
Source organism: Incurvaria masculella (assembly GCA_946894095.1). Lineage (NCBI taxonomy): Eukaryota > Metazoa > Arthropoda > Insecta > Lepidoptera > Incurvariidae > Incurvaria > Incurvaria masculella. Next base: position 13,273,724 of record OX335647.2, read on the forward strand.
TATTGGAAAGGACGTGTACAAATTAGTAAGTGTACTTCAGATTCACTAAAAATAAACAAATAAAAAAAAAATTACCAACTTCAAAGAAAAACCACTAAAAAGTAAAAAATATTTTCCATTTTTGTAGTTACGATTTCTGTTATTTTTTGAGTCGGTGTCAGCCAAGGTTAGGTTAGGTTAGGTTAGGTTAGGTTCTCTTGATTGGCGCAGCGCGTGCCCGGCTGACGCCGACACAAAAAATAACAGAAATCGTAACTACAAAAATGGAAATTATTTTTTACTTTTTAGTGCTTTTTCTTTGAAGTCGGTTATTTTTTTTGTTAATTTTTTTTTTAATGCACCTAGAGAATAAGAACTTTGAAATCCGTGAATTACTGGTTCCGCAAATAAAAAACCGACATATACTGGAACCGAAATTATTTATTTTTTAAGAAATAAAACAGACTGACAGTATTACAAAATTAAATATAAACACGATTTTTTTATAAACGAAAATGGCAAGGACAATTTTATGATATGTTTCCCTGATTAATATTTTACTTTTTTCAAAGAAGGATGTGTCTGTCTAATGTGAATTTAGTGGTCAGTATATTTTAGTGTATTGTATAATATATGTATGTTTTGCTAGTAGCATTTAGGTTTTCTATACCATTATATAAAGAGGAAAGGTTTGATTTTTTGAATAGGCTCCGAAACAACTCGACGGATTTGAAAATTATTTCACCGTTGGAAAGCTACAGTAAATCCAAGTGACATAGGCTATGTTTTATCTTAAAAAAATTAGGGATCCTTACCAAAACTCTGATAACGTAACCCAAGGTGCAAAAAAATTACCAAGAATGTTCCTTACATCGCGTGCGCTGCGAAAACTATTCACGATAGAACAAAATTATGTAATACAATTTTATAGAACACATCATTATCTACAAAAAATGTCGCGACAGCATACATCTAACTATTATAGTTATGTCATAAGTGTGCATTAATAAAAAATAAAAAAAATACCGCCGCTAGAAAAGTCTCTTTATTTGTACCTAGGTATTAATCCTTGTCAAAAGAATACATTATTATTTAAGAATGCTTCAATACCTTTATATTATTTTTTAATTATTCGATTCGGACATTCCATTCGAAAGATATCACGAGTTTAAAAATTAGAAAAAACTCCACTCGGCTAGCTATGCGTTTTAGAGTTTGTAGGCGTCACTCAGGGGTACGGGAGTGTACGGGGTCAAGGCCACAAAATAAACTTGCCGCACGGCTCATTCCCGCAGTCGGCTCTCTACGCAGCGGTCGTGTGCGGAATTGAAAAAAAAATATATTTGTAAATATTTTGTTGCTTGATGATAATTAGTTTAGTAGGTAACTAAACGCATTCAAAAAGTGCTTTTCAGAACTAGACCCATTAATATATGTTGTACATTAGGTTATCCTAATAAATAAGTGTCCTAATAAATAATAAATAAGTTTTTATGATTTTCGATTAAATATTTTTTAGTTGTAGGTTATAGTAGTCGTTGTAGGTAGCTAATAACGGTTAAGGTGGCCCAACCCGGCGGGCCTAACTCATTCGCGGGCTCGGTACAAAACCGTGCTGTTGCGCTCTGGGACCTTCTCTGTTTCAAAGAATAAGCCAGGCTCCGTGATGAGGAAGATGATACATGTCCACAAAAAAGACGATGTGCATAGTGTATGGTTTGGTAAGATTTACGAAAATTTTAATTTCAAAACGACTTATAGCTAAAAGTAAACCACGACCGCTGTAGTCAAAAATCTAACAAAAACCAAATAGATCACGAATCTTGATTAAATAAGCTATGTCTGATGACTAATCTTTTTACGATGTTTCTCGAATCCACCTCCAAAGTTATTGTATAAAACGCGCGAAAGATTCGAACTTTCGGACCAAACACAACTTTACAATGCCAATGGTCATCAGACATCTAGTTCGATCACATAAAGCTATTTTGAGCAAAATTTTGGATCTCTGACAAGAAATATGGGCGTGATCTTCTTTCCCCTTTTGTATGGGGAGATGAGCGGGATGGGCCACCTTAAGCTAATTATTTAGTGCAAAATAAAACAACATCAAATATTGTTTACAGGGAGGCTTTAACTCAATAAATTAATTAATGGCTTTTGTTTTGTGGTTATGACCTTTTTACAATAATTAATAGTGTCAAAAATACATAAAAAGAAAAAACATACAAGAATATATATATTCACAAAAAATTTAAAATAATATCGGAGTTTATTTTATTTCAAATATTTTAATGTAGCTATATGCTCGTTTTTTAAGAACTCTACGTAAAAAGGGTTTATTTGTGTACCACTGTGCCAAAATAATTTTTGCCGTTCTTTCCATCCAGTTAAATTTGGCCGTGCAATACAAGGAAGCTCCTGGCACGGCACCGAACTTTGATGAGCCTAACACACCGCGTGTTGGGCTCATGAGGGCAGAACGAATGAACGAACCAACTAACCTATCCATGTACAGTTGCATAGAGAAAACCCGTTTCGAAGAGTCGTCCACTCTATTCATCGTAATTCGGCTGTTTCAAAATGATCAAATGGTCGATAGGTGCCTGAATATCTTTAATCAGCGAGCATGGATAGACAGGAGTAACGACCGAATCTAATTTGTATGGGGGCGGCGTATATAGCCACTTTCACTAACAAAAACGGTAGCGCCGGCGAGTAGTTCGCTTCCGAATTTGCTCACTACTTCTCGAGTTTTTTCTCGAGTTCCAACGACACATAATTCACAGGACGTGATTTAGTTCCACGAATATTCGATGTGTAGAGTGCCGAATTCGTAAGCGAACTAACTACAGTTAGACGCTTTCAATTAACTCGTGGCTACGTTGCCGCCACACGATTGAGTTTCGATCGGTACTCCTGTCCTTCCATGCTCACTGCCTGAATACCTCACGCGGATTCCTGGGCTTTTTAATACAGGAGACGACGTGAGAAGACGCAGCCGAGCCTACGATGCGAATCGGATTCGCGACGCTCGATCAAGTAACGACCTTTTAATTTACTCTTAACAAAACCAAGGCATAACTTGACACCTGGAGTGTTTCTACCACCAAGCATGAAAGGACGGGAGTAGCAACCGGTACATTCATTTCACCAGCGTAATCCTCAGGTTTTTCAGAGACAAAAAAGTAAAAATAAAGACTCTAAAGTGTCTAGCTACCGAGATATACATTTTGGAAATGTATGTTCTCGTCTAGCGTAATTTGACGCGACGTTGTAACCGTGCATAAGGAAGGTCGTGGCATGGAACCTAGATCCCACGGGGCGTGTCAGACTAATTTCTTGACAGTAGGTGTGATATTAGCCATCCTTGTCCAAGTACATACAACGTTCCCGCGTTCTAACGGAACATTAGAATCTCAATAATCATTTCCCAAATTGAATGTACTGGCCAATACGACCCGCTGTATTTTGGGTGGCGCAGCGCAGTGACACGGTAGCGCCAGCGAGTCAGTTCACTTACGAATTCGCTTGCTTTTGATTTTCTCGAGTTCCAACGATACGCAAGAAACACGTAATAACTTCACAGGACGCTGTTTTCTGCAACAAACATTCCATGTTGCGCGTCCCGAATTCGTAAGCGAATTAACTATTATCAGTGAAGTTACGCTTATGGTTATTATTATACATCTATACTAACTAACTATACTTTGACTCTATAAAGCTAATGAGTTTGTTTGTTTTTAAGTAAGTATGTACTGGTACTTTCATGCTTCGTTATTTGCATCCATTTACGTTATCATACATATTGTTTGTAACTATTACACATTTTGCAGGCGCCATATCTAGGTAACGCACTTGGCGCAGACAGACCAACATATTTAGCTTCAGAGGGTTCGTCTTTATCATGTGAATACAGTTACAGGCATTTACGTAATCGTTACCATTTTTGTCGCGACCTCCTAGTCTAAAACAACACCGCCTTTAATCGATCGCACTGCCACGAAGCAATGGTTCAATGGGAATTGCGATGGTGAAAACAATTCTTCCAATCCAATTATTATTTGGGGTCTAACATCAAGCGAAAAATTGCTGCGTCTCCACGTTTATATTTTATCGAAAAATGTATACTGAAGAGAAAGCAAATTAATACAAAATATCAAGTGAAATGAAATAGTAGTTTTAAATATAGCTTACGGTCAGTCTTAAGAAAAATCATAAGCGTTTATTTCCGTGACTTGTGAATATCGCGTGCCGTTTTAGAAGGCTTAATCGTATATTATTTATTGCAGTTATTGGTTCTCAGGTGTGTAATTACGCGAGGTTCGACAGGAAAAGTCAAACGACTCAATTACGTTTAAATCTTACATTAAATTAAATTTATTTGCACGGATTTATCAAAATGTATGATGTAATGAAGTCACAAAGACATTACCAATTGATTTACCAATAATAGGAAGAATGGTCTTCGGGATTTTTTTTTTTCAGAAAGAAACTTGTATGTTTCAACTTATTTGTATGTATTTTTATATGTATATGTATTGTATTTTATATGTATATATATGTATTGTATATGTATTTTTCACCACCATGGTTTTCTGTAAATGAATTTAAAAAACCGTTGTTAAAAATCTATTTTTGTGTCATTATTAGCCTAACGTTCCAAAAGCAAGAACATTTTTTAGAGGCCGACTATCATTTTCGACTCAGTCAGGTATAGTCAAAAGAATCTACGCAGAACCTACTTCAGGAAGATCGGTAAGCGCACGACAAACTGCCCTATTGTACTTGCCCCTCGATTCGTTTCGTCGTCGGCCTAATGAGATTGTGCGCGGCGAACGCGACCCGCGACTCGCGACCGCGCTGCCTCACGCCACCATGCCGCGGGCACAGTAAAACATGAATAGTATGTTATCTTCATATAACTATATATCATATTAACAATATTTCAAGTCAAATTTGAACTTAGCTGAAATATAGAACTGACACGGATGGTTAGCATCATATTGCAACCGGCCTCGCCTCAAGGCGAGTTTTCTTCCCTTACAAGTGGTGGAGGCGCCTTCAGCGAGATCCTCGCCGTTTCCTAGGGCTTCTGTGCAGGTCTCCCGAGTATGCTGCCGTAGCTGCTCACCTCAACCCTGTGCCACATCGCCAAGCTGAGAAACGGTTGCTACGTGCTACCCAAGAGTTGCGGTGCCGCCCCCCAGCCCCCCACCGTCACCTTATCGGACCAGAGGACCGGAAGAGATGCCTTCACTGGATTCCAGCAAGAGCAACTTCGGCATGATTATGGCCTTCGGACGCGTGCTGCGCCCGCCCACACCCCGCGCCCTGCTCCGGTGTCCCCAAACGGTCCCGGCGGCCCCAGCAGTAGAGGAGTCCCTGTGCTTGGTGTCGCCTGTCGCCGAGAGGGAAGAATCAGGTCGGTTGCTATACCTACCCATGTTTTTTAAAATCGTTAAATAGAAATGAGCCGTCACTTGGTCACAATATTTGTTTAGGAGATATCATTTTTTGAACATATTTCATATTTTATTTCTATCTTCCGGACCCCCCAAAATGTTGCAAACTTAATGTACACACGTCCACATGAAATACTACGTTTATGAGAAAAAAAAAATCCATTTCGGATTTAATGTTTTTCTAAGTTCTGATTCAAGGCTAAAGTTCCTGGAGTACTAACCGTGGGTCAGCAACGGTTTGATTTGTTTGCAGCCGTTTGTGTGTGAAAACAAAGCAACTAGTTGCGTGCTGAGCAATATGCCTGCTACCGCTGCTAAAATATGGTGGCTCCCAGCGAACAGCAACGGAAACGTGAACGTTTCAAGTAGCCCCGAAGAGGCGCATGACACGGGGCGCCAATGCACCGCCGTTAACTGTTGCGACAAAGGCAAGAAACGTTCTCCCACGTGGCTTTTCAGATTCGCTAACGATACGCGTATACTGACGATGCCAAACAAATTTCGTTTAAGAAAACCACGCAGCAGTAACAGTTTCGCGCATTTTCGAGAAGCAGCAGAACTGCTCACGACTAGCGCGCACACACACGCCGCGTCGGTCCGTACCGTTCTATGATTATAACGTACTAATAAGATTTAACTGTGCGCACGGTGAGCGACGCAGTGGACGCGAGGGGACGCCCCGCGGCGCGCCACACTCGTGCGCATCCCAATACCAAGCTTCAGTGTGGGAACGCGAACTTTAACCGCCGGGAGCCGACACAGCCGCCGCAGCGACCTGTCCGGAAAGCCGCACGCGCGAATACGCTTTTGCTTTATCCTTTCACAAATGCGGCGCGCTGTCCGTGTAGTAGTTCATTATTTTTGCGTCAAACATTGTCACCAAGCTATCAACAAACACACATGGTTCTTAACTGAGATCTAATTTTTCCATATAAACTGTCACATACCATAACACATGATTTTTAGAATACTGCAATGCGGCCACTCATAGATGACAGATGCAGAGAGTTTTGCCATTATAAAGAAAATAATGTTATTAACCTGGCAAAAAAACACCGTTCAGTAGAAATATACCGTTTTCTTATTTTAGAAGAAAGTATGCTTTTTGTTCATTTACTGGGGGATTTTCATTGACTGGACGGCTTACCCTAGCATGATCTTACATTTACGACACGGAAAATGCGAACACGCAATGCGAAATTCAAGGGGCTGTGAAATTTTTCATTTCAGCTTCGACCGTATTCAATTCAATGCGATAGTATCCTACCCTACCACCTAACAAGGAACGAGACTTACGCGGACCACAATGGTCGAAAACATTACATTTACAATGCAACATTAAACCTGTCATGAAGGTAGCGATGCTCTGAGATTTTCAATTTGATTTCTTCTTCAAAGAAATAATTTATTTGTTGATTGGCGAAGACACAATTTTGGGCGCCGACTGAGAATTAAACTAGCGAAATCGTCTTCCAGGCCATAACGGTTCCCTAACGTACGGACACAGAATCAAACTTGAGAAACATACTTTAGAATGCAAAATTTCAAAACCCTAGTTAAAACGCTGATTTAGAGCATGTAAACAGTTATCGCCAGTAGTATGGGTAATTGATAGGGTATGGTAATTGATTGATATGGGTAATTGATTGATAGGTAATTGATAGACCGTCTTAAGGTGGCCCAACCCGGCGGCCTCAACTCATTTGCGGGCACGGTACAAAACTGTGCTGTTGCGCTCTGGGACCTTCTCTGTTTCTAAGAATAAGACAGGCTCCGTTATGAGGAAGATGCAACCTGTCCACAAAAAAGACAATGTGCATAGTGTATGATTTGGTAAGATTTACGAAAATTTTAATTTCAAAACGACTTATAGCTAAAAGTAAACCACGACCGCTGTAGTCAAAAATCTAACAAAAACCAAATAGATTATAAATCTTGATTAAACAAGCTATGTCTGATGACTAATCTTTTTAAGATGTTCTTACTTTATCATTGCGTAATCCACCTCCAAAGTAATTGTATAAAACGCGCGAAAAACCCGAACTTTCGGACGTTATAACTTGGAAACCAAACACAATTTTACAATGCCAATGGTCATCAGACATCTAGTTCAATCAAATAAAGCTATATTGAGCAAAATTTTGGATCTCTGACAAGAAATATAGGCGTGATCTTCTTTCCCCTTTTGTATGGGGAAATGAGCGGGTTGGGCCACCTTAAGGTTTGAGAATATGATCGTAAAAATCGATAATATTCTCAATCCTCAGCTCAACTCGAGTTCCAGAGTCCCCAACCCACCACCGCTACAGCAAGCACTAAAGCATGTAGTTCGTTTATAGTAACAATTTATGAAGACGTGCGCTATCTGTTGTATTTAGCTATAACTTCGTTATAGGGAAACCACCGTCGCAATTAACTTGATATTTGCTATCTAATATCAGACAACGAATATCTGTGTCTGCACGTTTTTGTTTTGCTGAAAAATCTTAACAAAGTCAAATAAATGGTCATGGAAAATCTTCATACAAAAATATTTTCTCTGTTGTGTGACACATAAAACATTTTTGGAAGAAACAACCACGTTCGGACATTGATATTTTTTCTCTGATATTAATTTAAAAAATCAAACAAATTGGAACGGTCTTCAAATGATCAGTAAACTACGTTGGTATGGAGAGAGTTATTTTCGGATGCTTACATCAAAACACACATAGCACACGGGCGCAAAGCCACAAGGTATTGCATAGTATTTGCTTTAAAATTAATACATAATTGTATCGTATTGTTTATTCATCATCCATAGACACTGTACTCGGATTGGTCATATTTTAACCTGAGCCAGTTCAGAAAAACAAAACACAGCGAAGAAGAACTATACATACATAATGAGTATGTTTCCATATCAAATACGGTAGGATGGATCAAACTTACGAATTCAAATCTTCTTCTAACTGAGACTGGGAAACTCGTAAACTTGGTTGATTTTAAGGTGCCACTGTATTATAATTCTCAAACAACTTTCATTCTCACCATTAATTATGCACAGCATTTTCTATTGTAATTTTTGTATAATTACTACATTTGGGTTTCCGGCAGTACCCCACAACTGAATACTGTATGTTCCAATCGGTTTAATGATTGACCTTTATAATGACCCTTATAAATCTTATAAATTTAGTTTTCCACACATGTATAATATCAGGCGCCTGTTCAGACGTATACCTGATAACAAGAGAAACCAATATACAGTGATAGTCGGAAAATATAATCATAGACTGTTTAGTTTTGTGACCGAGTTACGCCGATCTCTGAGCACCGATACAGAATACTAGAAAGACGCATTGCCGGGTTGTGCGGGTGCGGTTTCGAGTGAGTGTTTCGGTGCGGGCTACGAGTCCTGGATGGCCTTTTTTATGTTAAGCGCGGCATATGGCGTACGCCAGGATATCTTAAGGTGCCCGACGACACCCATTGGACTTTGATTATTTTGTTAGTACTATAGTGCCGTAAGGTTGCATTCTTCAGCCAGCCAACACCAAGCCGCGACGCCGTCACGCCGAGGATTCAGTGAGCTCCCTATCCTCCTATCCCAGACCCATATGCTTATGACCTCTGCAGCGCCACTACTTAGGTAGACAGGGTGAGCACCGCCTCTTAAAACATAGACTGTCCAATCGCCTCAAATCCTGGCTTGCCATCTAATGGACGAAAAAACCAACTTCAGAGCTGATGGGCCGAATCCCACGAAATTAAATGCGGGATACAATGTGCTGGGGATACCCAACACACAATGAGTGGCTAAACGAATGCGCAACTACGGTAATTATTGCAAAAGTGCGTGCGCCAATAGACACACTCCAAAAAAGACGGTACAGAAAATTAATCATGAAGGTTCTGCAACAGAGACAGATTGCGATTCAAATGATAAAAAAAAAGATGTTTATCTTTCACTATTTCTTGACATCATTTCCACTATCGACACGCTTGCGGCTTCACATATTAGGTCAACCGCAGGGACCGCGGGGTCTGCCAGTGCGACAGCGGCTTGAGCCAAAATCTCCAAATACCAGGCAATCATTAGCCAAAATTCATCCCATTCGCAGTAGAAACTTTAGGTCCCGTTTGCGCAGCCGGAAAGCAATTGTTGAGCGAGCTGGGCAAGAGGCTGCGCGAATCGTCTGGGGACAGCCGAGCCGGGTCGGTCCTCCTCCAACACATCAGTCTGGCTGTCCAGAGGGGGAACGCAGCGAGCGTTATGGGGGCCTTCCCGCACTCGGTGCCCATGGATGAGATTTTTTATCTCGTCTGATGGGCACCAGGGTTGTCGGGGGCCCCCGGCACTGCTGCAATCCCGTCTCGACTGCTCCTGGACGGTTCTCATTTTAGCTAGTACGTATTTAATTCTTGTTTTTGATATAGTTTTTATTGTATATCAAAATAAAGTTGTAACAAGAACAATACATATTTAATTATGAATTCCCACTATTTAAACATACAAATCTTCTTCATCGAGCACATTACATACATGACTTTGGTATGGAATCTGAAGGTTTACGAAGCACAAGACACTTCGTCAAAGACCAATAAGACTAAAGTCCAAAGTCGATACAACGGTGGGCAGGCAACCGAGGCAGTTGTGCAGCCGGCGGTCATAATTTTGCCGACTTATCATTTTTCATTCATTTTGCCATATCAACGTGACCAGGGCCTTAAACTTTTGGCTCAATCGAGGATTATAGCGCTCACCAGGCCCCCTACTACAAACGCTATCGATGAAGCAACATCGACAGCGCTTACTCGATAGCGTTCGTAGTAGGGCCCCTGGTAGGGCGTGTAGGAGCGCAGTTCCAATTTTGAATGAAGTTGTTTGTTGAAGAAGAATGTTTTATTTTCCTTGCAAGTTAAGATAAAATAGGTGTAACATTTGTTAAATTTGACACTCACCCTATCTTTGTGATCAGTTTCCCGTGCACGTGAAGGTAGCTTGTGATGAAATTTTTGTTCAACTGTGAACAAGAAGAAAGAAAAAAATGTTTTTTTTTTAAGAAATTTAAGGCAATTCATTACAAGAAAACAACAGCACCTTGCCTTGCAGGGTAGCACTTGTTATGAAGGATGATTTTTTCCAAACTCCAAAAGACCCACAATATCAAAATTGTAATCGTTAATTGTGAGAAGTTATTGGACACCCAACTTTGAATTTCCAGTACCAGCACCTAAAAGCAAATCCTATCACTAGATCTAGCAAGAACGCGTCATGGCCGTGGTTCGGATTCCACGTTAAACTGTAGGTCCCCTTCCTTACTTACTAGGTGGTAGGGTTTATCCCGCCCTGGTTGGATGAACGATGGTCGAAGCGGCAATGAAAATTGTCCGTGTTTTCCATCCAGTTCAATGTAGCCGTGCAATATAAGGAAGGTCCTGGCATGGCACCTAGTTCCCATGTGGTGTGTTGGGCTAACACCATGACAGAACTTGTGGTATTAGCCATCCATGTCCAGTCACATAAAAAAAAAAAAACTTGATTAATCCGGGCGTATGTTTCGTCACCACAACGGTGTCGGAGCAACGGTGTGCGTTAGTATCCTATAAAGACCATTTCCGCAGTACATGTGTTATGCCTGACTACCGCATGCCACTTTACTCTGGTACTCCAGAAAACGAGTGGTTATGCAATCTGTACAGACACCCTTACAACCGCATGTCGTCCTCACTTCCACAAAAACTCAAAGCTCCGTGTTTGGGGTCTTCAAGATGGTGCAAATGGGAACAACAAATATCTAACCTGAAGAACAGGCATGGCTTCGGACGGAAGGATTCTTCCAGAGTGAAGGCAGGATATGGCAGGTACATCTTTTTTTTATGAAAACCCAGTATGGGTGGCTGTGCTGAGTACCAAAGGTGTTCAGAAAAGTCAAAAACACCTCGCCTCGCGAAACCACGCTCAGCGAGGCACCACGCCAGCAGATTTGCGGACTATCGCTGAGCTATCGAGCTTGTTCAAATTACGATTGAAAAGGGGGGAATCCGCTCACCTCAACGCAGGTCATGTTGGCAAGCTCGTCGTCGTGGTGTCGTTCGTGCGCGCGTAGCGTGGTGGTGCGGCCGCCGCCCGCGCGCACCCACACCTCGCGCCGCAGACCGCGCGCGCCCGCTCCGGGCCCCGCCGCGCCACCGCCGCCGCCGCCACCCGCCGCCGCCTCCGCCGCTGCCGCCGCCGCCGCCTCGCGCGCCGCGCGTCGCTTGCGTTCCGCCGACTCGTACTGCCGCAGCGGACAACTCAACCGTTACGTACTATAGTGAAGATGCTGTCATATCTACTCTCCACTGATACGAGAGGCCACTTTCATTCGATTGTATGTTTATAATGTTGGTACAATACGTACCAACAAATCTGTTTTCATCACACTGTCACTGACACTTATGAAATATAAATGATATAAAAACGGTAATAGAATGGACTAATTAAATAATACAAAAACAAACAGCGTTGTTGCATTATTTGAAGGACGGTGACGCCATAGTGGATATATAGCTGTGTGGCCAGAGGCACAACAGTAGCTCAACTTAGGCGATTTTTGAGATAAATACCTTCGCTCTATTGAGTGTCAGAGTTGTCACTTAAATAATGGCGGAACACTGCTGGTTCTTTTATTTTTAAAAACATCACCTCGATGCGCAATTTGTGGGAGTTCAGCACCGCGAAACTAGCTAAAAGCCCATGCAAGAGAAATGTGCCTGTGCGGTTGCACGAAATCGGCAGTTTTGATAGAGCGGAGCAACTGGATGTAATCCTATACATGTTGTGTGGGTGACGCTGCTGTGATGCGCCCTTACGTCAACCGACTCGGACATAATGCTGAGAAGCATCGTCAGTATTTCGTAGATTGGACAGAATACTTTGCAGTGTCGATATTTCAATACTACCTAACTGTCACACCACAGATGAAAACACCTCGCTTTTATAAAAAAATAATACCTCATTACATGGCAGAACACATGAGAGTCGGTTTGAAAAAAAAACAGGTTTTGCCTTTGCCCCACACATTTTGGGTCCCTCAAAATGGTAGTGTCTATCTTCCTAACCAGTGGATTATAAAAAATAATATAACTTTTCGCGTTATGTCTCTTTGATATTTCACAAGTAGACAACAATCCTTCACATTGGTCCTAGGAATAATTTTACATACGCCTTTTTTTCTCCCGTACCGGACGGAATGGTATGGAGCAGGCTACCCGAACATGTCTCGTGACAACGGAAGTATTATATGATGTTCTGTCCTTGTCTTATTCATATTGTTAGTATATAATAGGCCGTTAAAAATGGGGATTCAGATAGTTTAAAATATGTTTAAATAAGAAATATAAATTATCGCATATGTGTCAATAAAAGACACGAATGATTTATAAGGGGCCTGGATTTGGGCATTCTCCTTTATGATATATGGGGAATTTTAAAGGTAATGTTGAAAATACCTTGTGTCACATCACAACTTGTATAAGACTAAAAAGTGGATAATTGTGTTAATCGTTGATGTCAGTCTTCAAATATTGTTTTCAACATATGTTTATTTTAAAGTATGACCCAAGAGATGAATACAATGAGGACGGAAGGATGGGAGGAGCAACCGAAACACATTTGTATGGGGGCAGCGCCATGGACATACAAAATTTGCAGTGCCAGTGAGTGAATTCGGTTAAGGAGGATTCACTTACTACATATTTTCTCGATTTCCAACATCGCAAAACTCTATTTATTGCAACGAAAATTCTATATTCCGTGTCCCGAATTCGTAATCGAACTAATTACAGTTAGACGTTTTGGAGTAACTGATGGCTACACTGCCGCCATATGAATGTGTTTCGATTGCTCCTCCCGTCCTTTGAATAAAGGGATAATATAAGGCTCCATATTTTCCCTAAAATAGCCCACAATCGGCCATTTCTTATCTCAATACAATGTTGGAACCAAGCCTTGCCCCAAGACACAATGTCTTGGGGCCTGACCTGTCGATTATTATTTGGTTTTAAATATTGGGCTAAGTTATGTTACGTGCTTGTGCATTTAATTTTTCAGAACATGTAGAGTTTATATTATACATATTACATGTACGTACAGCGCATTGAGTACCTCGAGTTAGACAATAAGGATTATATTAATGATGTAAGGAACTTGCATAGGATGGTTATTGTAAAAGTAAATACTCTCCCCATAAATACTTTGGTGGGGTTTGTATGCAAGAAGAAACTACTGTCAAAATGTATCCACAATGTACAGCTACCAGGAATTAAAGCTGAAAGGAGATGATTCTGTGCACGAAATTTAATTTAAAAAAATCGACCTTTTGTATAAAACACTAAACAATTTCATTTTACGGATACATATTTGGGTGCACGCATCTTATACAAATCTTATACTAGGTGTTCACAAAACAATAGAAAACAATTAAGGCAGATGATAAAAGTTTAGAAAAATAATAATAGAAAAAGTGTAAACAAGATCTATCCCCGTGGTACACTTAATTCCGTGCGACTATAGTATTGTATTAAAATAAGATTATTTTGGCAAAGCACTGAAATATATGTGAATTCTATTATATCATAAGCCATCAGAGATTTTATTAGACGTCTAGGCTCCAATATCAATGATATGTCTGGAAGAAGTTTCAAAACAGTGATATCATTCATCCCCTTCGAAATATGCATATTGTGTCGTAAACACCATAAAAATATCATCAAAATATTAATATGTTTAATGCACAAAATCTACATAAAAGCATTGCATGCAAATATCTAAAATATGCATCACATATTTTCAGATCTATCATACCGGTAAAATTATGTCAAATAACAGTGAAATTATAAAAAAATTGAAGCACTTAAAAACTAATGGATGAATGGAAAAATGGAAGCTCTCTATGAAGCCAAAATGTACATATTTTTATGAATCTCTTGGAGGTATACCTACATATAATTACGCTTTAAAATGCACAAAGAAAGAATGATATATCTACTATGCAGATTTGTGAGAGGGGAACCTGTAGCGGTGTCGGATAGCTGCTGGCTGAAACCACCGATGGGGAGCAACTTGCTAGGAGGACCTGAACGTAGCAGGACATGTCGGAAGAATTACTTCGATGGATCTAAGTTATATAATATTTCGTTTTGACTGTGTAATTATGTGTGAAAGGACATTGGGCATTTTTGCAAGGGAGTTGTACCCCGAGAGTAGACTGAAACTTATGTACTAATAAAGTGCATATTATTTATTTAAGTATACTGTATAAACCTTATGGCTTGAATCAATGGCGTTTAGGAAATAGAGACATTAAGCTAAATGTGTAAATTGAATTGTTTGTATTACTTGACTTTTTTTTATAATAACCTTAAAAATTTGTCCAAACATCGTAGGGTTTCTTAACCTTTTTAGTCATGGACCCCTTGCGAAATTACCAGAATCCGATGGACCCCTTCCAAATTTAATTTAAAGTCAATTTCGTACCGATGACAACTTCGGGTCGAGCGCTCGAGCGAGTCAGTGGCATGGTACCTACATTTTATAGATTGATCAAGCACAGTATTTATTGTCATCATATCTAACATAGACCCCAGCAATCATGGCACGGACACCTAAGGGGTCCATGGACTCCAGGTTAAGAAACAATTGGATATCGATATTGGGGCCTGATTCTAGATGCAGAAAGCGGTTCTACCCTCAACACGAGAATTGTTCGAACGTTTTTGACTCTGTAGCTCGCAGCCTCAGGTGGGACCTCCCGAAAGTTCTATCCAGTTTGGTTTTCTTTAAAAAGGTGTAAACATTTAAATACACTATCAATCATATTCGTACATGTTGGCACGAATAAAATTGACATGAAAAAGTGTCCAATGTGCGGCTAGCCTTAGCCTACCACACCACATTACACAAGGTTATCGGTAACAATTCAAGACTATTTCTTTTATTAAACATGGCTACATTAAACTGCGAAGCTGAAGGCAACATATTGAAGCTCCAAGACAGAAGGTGTACTTAAAGAATAACGATGTTCATGGAACAGCCATGAATCGGAATAAATGAAAGGAAATGGATGAGACATATACCCTTCAGTGGGAAACTGAAAGTGCCGTAAATGTCGGCTGCAAATCGAGCCAAATGTAATAAAACATCTTATTCAATAAATAAAAATATTGTTGTAATGAAAAATATTTTTCATGAAAAAAGTGAACAGTCAATATTGATAGTTTATAAGCTAAACTCCCTATTCTTCAAGCCTTTATATTTCCGTAATGCCATTGATTTCAGTAAAGCTGCCATAAAATATAAATGAATACAATTATTACGCACTTTCATTTGGTATACATGTCGATTGTAAACGAAGGTGGGTAAAAATGCCACAAACTCCTCTGTGCGGTTATAAAAAAATTAAAACAAAGTGCTAGCAAACACAATTTTGAAAACCTATACTAACTACATTGCAATTTTGACACTTACAGTTCCGAAACTCTGATACTAATCGCAGCATGGAAGAGGAATAATCATGAAAATGCATTCGAAACGACAACACGCTTTGTAATAGTAAGTTGAAATTTGTTCAGGGATAGGAATAAAAATGTTATGTTTAATGAAAAAATTAAATACCTTTTTTCTATTTTCATCAAACAGAGATATTAAACTTTCTCTTGCAGAATGAAAAGGGTTCGATGACATCAAACTTCTCATGTAGTAGTACACTGCGTCCAATTTTCTTCTCTGTAAAAAAACACATTTACTTAAAAACATGTGGTAACAGAGGCACGATAAATCATTTATTACAGAAAAGTTTTCCCTCCATTGAGATTAGTGGAATTTAAAATTAACTTTATTTCAATTCTTTCATTATTCCACTGGAAAGATTATGTGCCTTTAAGGTGGCCCATCCCGCTCATCTCCCCATACAAAAGGGGAAAGAAGATCACGCCCATATTTCTAGTCAAAGATCCAACATTTTGCTCAAAATAGCTTAATTTGATCGAACTAGATGTCTGATGACCATTGGCATTGTAAAATTGAGTTTGGTTTCTAAGTTATAAGGTCCGAAAGTTCGCATTTTTCGCGCGTTTTATACAATAACTTTGGAGGTGGATTACGCAATGATTAAGTAAGAACATCATAAAAAGATTAGTCATCAGACATAGCTTATTTAATCAAGATTTATAATCTATTAGGTTTTTGTTCCAATTTTTACTGCAGCGGTCGTGGTTTACTTTTAGCTATAAGTCGTTTTTAAATTAAAATTTTCGTAAATCTTACCAAATCATACACTATGCACATTGTCTTTTTTGTGGACATGTTGCATCTTCCTCATCACGGAGCCTGTCTTATTGTTTGAAACAGAGAAGGTCCCAGAGCGCAACAGCACGGTTTTGTACCGTGCCCGCGAATGAGTTAAGCCCGCCGGGTTGGGCCACCTTAATACGGAATAACAATCAAGAAATGTTCAATCAGAAAATTATTAATATATTTAAAATGTAATTTTGTAGCATGATGTGAACTACTTTTAGACTAATAAAAAACATTGTGACAATTTTTTATTGTTTACTTAGTAACTTAGCTCCGTAGAATAGGTCTTACTTTACTATGTCCTCCTACATAATATAACATTTACTAAAAAATATAACTTTGCTGCCTTCTCGGATTGTAAAAGGCAAACGGCGAACAGACAGACAGATTACAAAAACTCACCGAGTATATAGCTAATATCGCCAACTGATTGTAGGGCCGTCCGTTCTTGGGGTTGATCTGTTGCGCCCGCGTGTACCAGTACTTGCTCTTGCCGTAGTTGGTCGTGTCGTTGACCTGCTCCTTGTACCTGGCCAGGTCGCCGAGGAACAGGTACATCCGCTGGACCGAGTGCAGCCCGAGGCCCACGTAGCCTAACCCCTTCGGCAGGGTTAGGTGGGGCCCGTTGATGTACTCGTCCACTTTGAACTTGTACGCCTTCTCGAGCAGCTCCACCAGGTTCTCGAAGTACTTGTTGCCCTCCTCGATGAGGGTGTTCAGCACTCCCAGCACGTGCTCGCGGTCGACGCTCTCCTGCGTGAGGTGCTTCCGCAGCACCTCGATGAAGTTGTAGTAGAGGATCTTCCAAAAGTGGTGCTCGACGTTCTCGGCCGAACAGAACTTGATGTCGGACATTAGGAGCCTCTGCAGGGCGTTTTGGAGAAATCGTCTGGAACACATAAGTCAACAGTGAATAGATGTAATGGGCTGCCATTTGTGTGTGCATAAACCCTGGAAAACGAGTTTGTTATGGGTTACCCTCTGTCAACTCTGATACCGAATGATCTTCTCGGATGCCTGAAATAGCACCCATTCGTTTTGTTTTATTGAAGCAAACCTTTTTTTCGTTTTAGGACATTCCTGCGGATATGACTTTTTGCATATGGACCTAACTGAGAACGGAAATTGTAACACTCAAACTTGGCCAGAAGTTGATCTAGAATTTCCACAATAGTGTCTTGTTCCGTAATGTAATGATGGCTAATACCAAACTGACCATCAGATATTAGTCTAACACACCACATAGGAAATAGGTGCCTTGCCAGGACTTTCCTTGTATGGCTCGGCTATATTGAACTGGATGGAAAACACGAACAATTTTAAGTGCCGCTTCAACTATCGTTCATTCAATTATTTAACCCTACCACCTACTAAGTAAAGAAGGAGACCTGCAATTTTACGTGGAATTCTAACCACGGTCAGCCTCGACCGTTGAAAGTGGTCACCCATACAGAGCCCAACAGCGCTCAGAGGTGCTTCACCCAGCTTACGAAAGGCAAGGCGTCACACCACTGGGCTACCAGGCTGAGATTATTATATTATTTATATTTTATTCATATTTATATTTTATCATTTTGCATAACCACCTACCCCCAACGAGAGGTGTCTCGGCGCTCACCTGGTGTCGGTGATCTCCTGCCAGTGCTGCAGCACGGCGGCGGCGCCGCGCGCGCAGCACGCCTGCAGGCCGCAGTCCGCGCGCTCCACGTCCAGCAGCAGGCCGCGGTTCTTGGCCGCGCGGTGCGCCTCCGACGTCGTGTCGTAGTACGCGGGCCGCGCCGACCCCCCGCCGCCGCCCCCGCCACCCCCGCCGCCCGACCAGCTCCCTACACAGGCCAATGTTATAACAAGCTCTGTGGCTATACACGTTGATGAAACCTAGAGAAACCTGAAGGTATTGACGATTTCAGGGGTATAACCGGCGAAAGAAAATTTGTGAGTAATTCGATCAATTCTACACCAATAAAAAAAACAACATACAGACGAATTGAGAACCTCCTCCTTTTTTGAAGTCGGTTAAAAAGTGGATGCCAAATATTCTACCCAATCAGAGCGCAGAAGGTATGATAAAAATGGTTCTGAATGATCCAGAATTGATTGAATTCCTTCACATCTTACGCCGGTTTAGCCCAAGAGCCTGGTTACAGTGGTGGTGAGTAGTGTAGCGTGAATGAATGACCGACGGAATAGGTGGACAAGAAACTGTGAATTGACTAAGTTAAAAATAAATTCACAAACCAAAAGAATTCCACGCAATGCAAGTGATGGCTCATTTTTACCCGCTTAAGGCGAAGCCAAAAGTAAGGGTTATTATATTAAATGTTTAGGGCATTAATGATATCATCAATGAACGGTGTTTTGTGTGATAGAAATATTTGCTAGTGTGAGCTATTTACCTCTTTCGTTCCTCGGATCAGTTGCATTGCTGACTCCTGATTGCACAATGATTGGCTTGTTGGGGTTGAGGGGGTCGTACAGCGTCTTTGATTGTGTTGGTGCATGAGATGCTGATCGCCCGCTGAAATTTAAACAAAATATTGGTGACTCATCTTTGACCTGTGGACTGGACATAAAGCCGCTCTATCATATGAGTGCGTGCATAAGCTTGTTTGTTTACACTTTGAGCATGCGTTTGGTTGGTTGAGACTGCAATAGCACTAATATCACAATAACTCTTTTTTTTAAGTTTCAAGTATTAGAGGTTTGTTTGCAGCACTTGCAACACAAAATGTTTTCAAATATAAGACTACTTTACCTTGCGCGTTCTTGGCGTCATACTCCATGAATGTATTGGGCCATAACAAAAGCTTGTTACACAAATTACGTTTCATATGATACATCATTTATAACACTATCCAAATAAATAATTTAATAATACAGATTGAAGTGAATGTATTCTTGAATTATTTGCAGGTAAGGTGAACGTGTCGTGATATGATTTATCTTTCAACTTCTGTGATTTTGGTAGTTGGAACTTTTATTTACATTATCAGATAGTATAATGAATGCACTTCCCATTAATATAAATTATTAAAATACACAATGTTTTTCAATCTAAATATCGTTTGTTTACTCTATTACTTCTAACTGTGGGCACCTCTCGTGTGAGGTTCTGGCGTATGCCATTTGCCATTCTTTACATACAAAAAATATCTCCGGCATAGTATGATGTGGACACGCCAGGTAAGCTCTCACCCTTCCTCGTGAAGATGGTTCGGTGGCGGCTGTGGCAGGAGCAGCAGGCCTGGGTGCGCGCCGCTGGCGGCCGGGCCGTTGGACGTCCTCTCCGCCGGTTGGCTCGTCCCGCTCCCAGGGTTCGCCCGCTTGCTAGGCTCTTGAGAACTGTGAGATTAGGTCAACATTTGGGTCATAAAAGTGAATTATAACGAACACAATATACGTGTAGAATCGACTGGGAAATAATCGACATTGATTAAAGAAAGCAAGCAGTAATACTTAGCACACTAGCAGTATTGCGCTAAGCTGGGCTCGAGCCAGTACAAAACAGGTAGTGACTTCTTTTGCATTGTTATATATCATCCCATCCAAAGATATTTTTGATTGCAATGGTTGAATTGTCAATCTTATTGCTGTTGTCAACAAAGTCAATACAGAGTCGTCACAGAATTCAGTGATCCCATACATTTATGAATGAATGTCATCAATCTGACATGTAGTGTCTGTTGAGCAGCTGATAATTAATTAATATGTCATCCTACTATACAGAGTGTTACTTGTGGTCCAAATGTTAACCAGGTTGTATATACAGCAGTGCTATCTGTTATTAACTTGTAACGAAAATATTTCCTCAATGATGACCCCTATCTAAACAGATTTGTTGCTAATTCGATAATATTATGATTGCTTGCTTATAGTTATGGGATTTGATCGAGACCGTAGGCTTAGAATGTACATACAGAGTCAACTGACGGATGAGACCAAAATCATTGTAAGTGTAAATGTACTGAAATATCTTTTTTTACTAAAAAAATTCGAAATGGCTATGGTTTTTATTTTTATTATTATATATATTTTAATTTTTACTTTGAAATATTGAAGAAAAGTTAAGAAATTTGATCGACAAAGAATCAGTGGGTCACCCCTTATTTATCATTAAAAAAAAAGGATTGTTGTCCAGGTTTTTTTTTCCATTCACTTAACAATCTATAAATGCACAGATCACCACGTATTTCACAAATAAACATTTCACATTCCATGATTGCGACTCCCATGTACTGATAACGATCTGAGAAGTTGTCTCATTGGGCAGATATGTTCCATCTCTCTCTAACTCGCGTTAGTGGTACTTAAGTTGACGTCTCACGTCTCACTTTGTTCGTCTTGAAAGTACAACGTGATATGCTAGGTCTATGATCGAGACCATCATGGACATTACTATTTGCTCACCGATCCTTCTGACCCATCTTCTTCGACTCTAGAATCTCCTCCCGCCAGTTGGTGGAGTGCGCGGTGTGTGCGGTATGCGCGGCGTGGGCGAGCGGCGCGAGGGGTGCGGAGGGCGCGGCCGGCGGGGCGGGTGGCGTGGCGGCGGGCGCGGGCTGCGCGTCGGTGTCGCGGCGGCGCATGCGCCCTCCGCGCGCCCGCCGGCGGCGCGGCGCCTCAGCGGGCGCGGGGGCGGCGGCGGGCGCGGGGGCGGGGGCGAGCGCGGGGACGGGCGACGCGCGTCCGCCGCTCGTCGCTCGCGCGCCGCTCCACGCCCCGCTGCTGCTGCTATTTCTTCGCTGTAAAGAGCAGGATATGTTGGTTGAGAATCACTACATAGTATAAAACAAAGTCGCTTTCTCTGTCCCTATATCCCTATATCCCTACAGATACAGATACAGATACAGATATTTATTTCGCCATAAAGAACACACAACATTAACAATATTAAATTGAGTCATTTGCATATTCAGTATGGTTCGTCATCATTTTTGTTTTGCTCCGTTCAGCAATGCAGTCTGAATAGTTTTTAAACATATGTATCTTACATAATAAACAATAAATTATTTCGACTATAACTTGCTTTTATATTCGATCGTACAAAATTCATTTTAACCGTCCAAGTCAGCAATATTAGTTATTTTTACTATAAGAAAAAAATTCGTTTACCTTAAAAAATGGGTTTTATAAAAGGATTTTTTTCAGCTGACTCTGGAACACAATGTCACTGTGTAAAGACTTGATTTTTTTTGGAATCTTATTATACAGATTGGGTCCAATCACGTCAGGGTCTTTTTCAGCCGTCGCCGATTTGTGCACAACAGATTTTAAACGCTCTGAATTACATGTATTATAATTGCGGTTTGCGCCATTAATCTCGAAAGACTGGATGTTCTTACGTATGTATACTACCACCTCATATATGTATAGAGCGCATACAGTCAATATTCCTAAAGATCTAAACAGATTTCTGCAGGATGTTGTTCGTGGTACACTGGCTAATACCCTTATCGCTCGTTTTTGGAGTATTAGCACCCTTTCAGAATCCGTTGAGTTACCCTATAGGATTACTCCATACGATAGTAGGACTGCTGCAACGTTTCGGGGCCGATCAAGCGGCGTAACTCTCTTAGTGCGTAGATACCACTTGCCATCTTGTTACATAGTTTATCTATGTGGCTTCCCCAACTTAAGGTGGCCCAACCCGGCGGGATGAACTCATTCGCGGGCACGGTACAGTGCTGTTGCGCTCTGGGACCTTCTCTGTTTAAAAAAAAAGACAGGCTCCGAGATGCGGAAGATGCAACATGTCCACAAAAAAGACAATGTTCATAGTGTATGACTTGATAAGATTTACGAAAATTTTAATTACAAAACGAGTTATAGCTAAAAGTAAACGACGACCGCTGTAGTCAAAAATCTAACAAAAACCAAATAGATTATAAATCTTGATTAAATAAGCTATGTCTGATGACTAATCTTTTTAAGATGTTCTTACTTTATCAATGCGTAATCCGACTCCAAAGTTATTGTATAAAACGCGCGAAAAATTCGAACTTTCGGACCTTATAACTTAGAAACCAAACACAATTTTACAATGCCAACGGTCATCAGACATCTAGTTTTATCAAATAAAGCTATTTTGAGCAAAACTTGGGATCTCTGACAAGAAATATGGACGTGATCTTCTTTCCCCGTTTGTATGGGGAGATGAGCGGGATGGGCCACCTTAAAGTTGGGTCAATATAGAATCCCAAGAATCTTATGCATGTCTGGGAGCCAATAGATCCGGAGGAATTCCAAATGGAACGCTCACGGGGACCACAGTATCGTCCAGAAAATACCATATAGTTGGTTTTTGACGTATTTAATATGAGGCCGTTCGCAGCAAACCATTCCGATCCCTATGTATGCAATCTTTAAAACCACAAAACGGATTTTGATGCAGTTTTTTTAATAGATAGAGTGATTGAAGAGGAAGGTTTATATGTATAATAACATCCATTAAATAGTGGAGAAATACTGTTATTTTTGAGGTTTCCAATGCGATGTCGTAAAAAATTACATTTTTTCCGCTTACATTGCAAACGCAGGCTGAACCCTACGAGAATTATCAAAATAATGTACTAAGTATTGTACACATTGAAAAGGTCTACAGAAAAACACGATGGTATTATATGTGTATCTCTTATGGATATCCCACAATAAAATGTTTTTGTCATTTACTTTTTACGACACATAATGGATAATTTTCGAAGTGATTTCAACCAATACAGCATTAATCCTTATCCAATTAAATACCTTAAATACATTGTTGATTTAATAAAGATCTATATGGCCCTTTACAGCATATGATTTAAATGAATATTTTCGAATATATCACAGATTAAAAAATTGCGGGACGTAGCGTTTGCGGCGGTACCGGCCGGCCGGGGCGGCGGGAGCGTGCCTATAAATAGTGCGCCGGAGGCCGCGGTTCTCCCTATAGCACTTTGAATTTAGCAGCGATCGGACGCGTTTATAATCGGAGCTCTCTAATATCTAATAATCATCTAATAATAATAACAATATTTTTTTTATTTCAAATATTTCAATGTAGGAACTCTACGTAAAAAGGATTTATTTGTGCATCATTGTGTCAAAATAATATTTTTTTAAATGATATTATGCCCGTGCAAAGCCGGGACGGGCTGCTAGTATAGAATAAAAACAAGCTGAGTAAACAAACATGCTTCTTCAATTAAATTTAATTATTCTAGTTTGTTTTGCTGGTTCGGTTCCAGCCTTGCATTAGATTCGTAAATTAGTTGTTTTTTTGGGCTCTTTCTTTAATTAATGTGTCCTTGCTTCACGGTCGATTATACATGCATACATATCATATTCCTTATCTATGTACCGTTTGTGAAGTAACAGATAAATTGATTTCAATAAATAAACTGCCAAGAGTTAAGCCCGCCCAAGGTGGTACCATCGCATTGGATAAAAAATGGTCGAAGCAGAAATGAAAAATTTTCACAGTTTTGAACCCAGTTAAATTGGTATAAAAGTAAGGCCCTGGCATGGCACCTAGTTCCTACGGGAATGCGCTGTGTTGGGCTATTAGCATGACAGTGGGTGATGACCCATCCTTATCCAATTACATAAAAAAGATACGGTCATATGTCGTTGCTAAACCCACATTCTCGGAATAACGAAATTATGAATATATTGGAGTCAGAGAGTAACAGAATGGTATAGTGACCTGGTTTCTGGAATGGCGACCATTGGTCTGAGAGAGTGGTACACGGAAGCCATCGAGGTCCCGGGGGCTGGCGGCGCGGTTACCGGACGGCTCCCGGCTGTTGCACTGTGATATTATCCGCCTGTAAGCAAAGCAGTTTATAGTTATTTTTTGGGTTGGCTGGTTTGAAATTGCTCGCATCCTCAGGTCAAACGTCTCCTAACTCACCGCTCCTCTGATCCAAGAATATGGCTGAAATCAGATGTTGTGTGATCTCAACCAAGAGTATCCCAGTTCTGTTAACAGAATAGAGACAACATCGTGCCAGACCAGATTTAGATGAAATAATATATATGACTTATTGATATTTCAACATCTACCGACATAGATATGGGCCGAAATTTGTAAATTGAGGAGCTAAATCAGCTCATGGTTTAGGGTTCAGAGGACTTGCCCTTCATGCAAGAGGTTATGGCTTCAAATCCTTGGACCGATCATGCAAAACTTTCTTTCTCTCATCCAACTGATAAGTGCATTTTGTTACGAATGCGAGCTGTTCTATGGTTCGGAGCCCATGTAAGACTGTAGATCACCTTCCCCTACTAGGTGGTAGGGTTAAGCCCGCCCGGGTAGGTACCATCATCATTACCATGGGTTTATGCAGCTGCAAAAACCATGCCAGACAGCCAGATGCTTCTTCACACCATGATCGATGGACCCCAGGTTGTACTTTGGAAGAAATATCTCGGAAGGGAATTCATTCCATTGTTTACCGACCCTATAGATAAAAGATCTAGAAGATCGGTGGGTTCTTATTTTCGGAATGTCGACAGTGAATGGGTGCATACCCTGCCTGTTCCGCGTAGTGCGGTGGTAGAAAGGGGACGGAGGGACAGCGTTGTGCAGCTCCGAAGAGCACTCTCCATGGTAAGGACGATAGAATACACAGAGAGACCCTACATCCCTTTGGAGTGCGAGGGTCTCCAAATTCAGAGATACCTCGGACGCACGGCACAACATTGTATAAAGTTCAGGGAGCCAAACAGGTGCTTAGCTGAGCCGTTCCACAAATGCGAACAATACTCCACGAAAGACCAAGGTTTATTTTTAGTTAGTACAAACTAAAATACAATCAATGCATGAACCTTTCAGGAGAGTGCTCTCTGCTGTAGGAGCGCCACGACCTCCAGCGGTCGAGGTCGTCACGGCTGCCGGCGATGGAGGAGCGGTTGCTGCGGTGGCTGTCGCGGCGCTCGCGGCCCCGTGGGCCCGCACCCCCTCCCCCTCCGCCGCCCGCCGACTCGTGCCCGCTGTCGCGCCGCGCCAACTCCGGCCGCGCCACCCCCACCACCCCTGCCGTCACTTGCGACGGCTTGTCCAAACTCTTTTCTCGTCTCTTCCCTCGGCTCGAACTCCTGTTATTATTTGCCCAATTTGTGACAATGTTACACACGCACCACATACTCAACCAAGACACGGTATATCAATATGTATGTATGTACTCAATATGTCAATGTTCAACCGTAGTTCCAGTCCTCTTTGACTATAAATAGATAACTTTTCGATATTGTTCGAAGCCATCTATAACGATTTTTTATTATATCAATTTATAAATATTTCAACTTCCATATTATACACATATTAAACAATGATGAAAGAGTTCGTAAGCGAAAGAAGCTATTACGCCATGCTAATCAGAACGGTCAGTACGATTTCTCACCTAAATTGGCGTTTAAGGAACTTCCAAGTTACGGAAAACGTCAAACCCCATACAAATGTTTACTACTTTTTCTGTGGTTTTACTTCTTCAAGCTGTCTAATTGAAACTCGGACTTCCGATTTGAAATAAAGTGTTTTATTTACGGTGAGTAACGCCCACTGCACGCGCTCTTTTATTTCTCCATACATTTGAACACGTTAGTCGATCCGTTTGGTGTAAACGCCAATTTAGGTGACCAGTGGGACTAGGGGATCAGACGACAGTGAGGCAACCTCTCACATTGAATATTCCTCATTATTACTGATGCCAATAAAATAATATGCTTTGAAATATCAACAATATTTTTATTAAAGAATGTTTTCCTTATTTTGTCAATTACGATCATGTCAATACAGGAGGTCAATGACATTATTTGTCAAAAAAAAAGGGCCAGCATCTAATACATTCCTTAAATTGAGGTTATCCTGAAAAATATATTTTGTTACGTACATAGAACAATGCAAAACAGTCCCAAAATGCAAGATATTTACCTGTGAGCTCCTAATCGCTTTTTGCTGCCACTTCGCCGTCTAAGCACAATAGAACGTTAACATTTTAGTATTGTTACAGCACAACTACATCAAGAAGTTAATATAAGGCAAGAGCATTAGTTTCTTTGAAATAATTATATTTTGTTTATTCATCTTCATTTAGCTCCTTTCAGAAGATTTTGTAGGTAAGCTAAACTAGTGCCAGTTCAAACCTTTTTCTATTGGTTCCGTCTTGTTTGTATACTGCTAAACTCATAACAGATTTTAGCGCAAACTTGAGAGTCAAAGGGGGACAAATGGGGATCGCAATTGAATTCGGATTACCCAGTTGAAGTTGGGGTCCAGACTAGTGTGGCTCCACTCTATATGGAGACCTGTTGGTTCCCTTGATTAATTAAGGTCAACAATATAGCAACTGTATGTAATGTATGTAGGTATTTGAAAATACGAATTAATAACTTTAGCATGAAGCCATTATGTTCAAAATATTTTATAGCAACAAAACGCAGATTCTTACAGTGTGGGTTTAATAGTAAGCAGATTCATACAGATATTTACGCAACAAAAGCTTCAGTGAAGACAATGATCACCTTTGCAGTTACTCCTGATGCAATTATAGTGATTTAGTCAAAATTAATTTTGCTTTACTTTTTTAGGGTTCCGTACCCAAAGGGTGAAAACGGAACCATATGACTAAGCCTCCGGTGTTTGTCCGTCCGTCCATTCGTCCGTCCGTCCATCCGTTCATCCGTCCGTCCAGCCATCGGTCCGTCCGTCCGTCAGTCCCTCTGCCACAGGGCTGATCTCATGAACCGTAACAGGTAGGCAGCTGAAATGTTCACAGAGTGTGTATTTATTTGGCCGCTATAACAACAAAAAGGTAAAATAAAAAAATAATTAAAATTAAAGGGGCGCCCCATACAAAAAACGTGATTTTCTTGTGTTAAATCTTGTACGATGGTACGGAACTCTTCGTGTGCGAGTCCGACTCGCACTTGGCCAGTTTTTAGTGATTATAAGGCATAAGCTTAGCAAAGCATAATATCTGGCAACATAAACATACCTTCTGTCTGATCGTCTTTTTGGCTTATTACTCCGGCGAGATTCTCCGCTATCAGTTGCCTTGATATCAGGGGTGGTTACATGCTTAGGATAGGTCGGTAGAATTAAGGAACCATCCAGATCGTCCAATTTTATATTTTTTTCCACTTCTTCTGTCCAGTCCTAGAAATATACAATTATGGATATGATTTACACACAAAATTAATGGGGAGAATGAGTTTTTAAGTCATGCAAAAAAAAGTTATCCAACTTTATGCTCCAAATATGTCTAGGAATATCTAGTTAAGAATTATGCCGTCGTGTGTGGTGAAAAAAATTTAAAAACTATTAAGGGAAAGCCAAGAAGGAAGATGGAATCACATTTCACAGGTA
Organism: Incurvaria masculella; assembly: GCA_946894095.1. Taxonomy (NCBI): domain Eukaryota; kingdom Metazoa; phylum Arthropoda; class Insecta; order Lepidoptera; family Incurvariidae; genus Incurvaria; species Incurvaria masculella. The sequence continues at coordinate 13,301,835 of OX335647.2, forward strand.
ATCTATCAACATTTTATCAAATGGCGTTATTTTATGGTAAGGATCGGTGTCATGATATCAGACATTGAATTACACTGCTATCGGAAAAGCCAATATCTCTTTCTAGCATACGCATATCCTTTGAAGTACCTCACTGTATAGTCTCTGTCAGTCATGGATTTGTGGTGTGAGTGTGTGTGTATCATGTTCACCGGAGAATGGTGTTCTCTCAGACAAGCGCCTTTCAAGCATACATTATTTTCCTATTTAGGTCACTCTCACTCTCGTGCAACGGAACGGGATGTATATCTACGTGATACCAGGGTAAAAAATAGATCCCGGAGATAAGGATAAATACGAAAATTGAAATTTGGAAATACCTGATTTGTGTGTTCATTTAATGTTCAAATTTATATTTGGATATAAATAGTAATTTGAGTATGTTATGAATAATTTAGATGGCAAATATTTTGCTGATTAAAAACTGTAACTGAGGGCGGGAAAATAAAAATGTTATGACGGCAACACCATAGGCTAGAAGAGAAAACGAGTTGAAAATATTGCTTGCATGAAGTTTGACCCTGATGGCGCTTCCAGTAGTTTTATTCAGTTCAATGTTGGAGAGTTTAATTAGAAAATGGATTCGAACAGAACATATGCGCGAGCATAAGGCCAGTAATGAGGAAGTGTCTACATATCTGGCTGGAGAAGTTGGGTGAATCACTTAAATTTGTAATTAATTGAATAACTCAGTTGCAGTTTTAACAGTATGTAACCATCTACTTACTGATTAATTAGGTTCTTTTTATGGCTGAATTTCATGTTACTGAAATGTATCTTTAGGGTATAATTCCATATAAGCAGGTTGAAACTTAACAAAACATAAAACTTACCAAACTATTTAGATTGCTCGATAAAGATATAGAGTTATCTTCTTCACATTTCATATCTCCATCGCTAGACTTGCTGTGCTCATCTCTTCGATCCAGTGTTTGTTCACTGCAAGGAGCTGTATTTTCCATGTGGTTTCTTAATTTCTCTAAATTATTATTTTCACTTGGAGTTGTTTCAACTGTCTTAGATCCTGAAAACAAGTTTTTGAAAGATGACAAATACTTCATAGTTGAAGTATGTATTACTAACCTTAAGTGCTGGTTCACATTATCTCGTGGGTGCGGTGGCGAAATATCAAACATACGGCAAATTACCGAAGTGTTCATGTACCATAAGCAGGTGCGACTCGCCAATAGGTCCTCGTCCGCCACCGCCACCGCGCCCGCGTGTTGTACGAGAACAAGCACTAAGGCTTGTATGTACATTTTCCTTTCCAATGCATCTTTGGTCCATCATGTGTATAACCCATTGCCCATGGGCGTAATTGTGCATTCAATGCAAAAGGGTCATAATAACTTAATACATTTTGGATCAAATGGTCGATTTTTTTTTTATAAATTTAATGAAACGCTAAGGTTGTTTTTCTACTTTACACTGGAACCACCGCATACACAAGCAAAATCAAATTACGGATATAAGGTAGAAAGGGATATAAGCTTGAAAAATTTTAAGCTTTTATGACAAAAGGGAAAAAACGCCAAAAATACCAAATTGTCATAAGCACATGTGTGTTTTGACTTTTTAAATGCTTTGGTTTCCAGTTTAGCTTCCCTCTTATAGTGAGGGAAAGGAACTCTACAGTTTTCATATAATTCAGTAAAACAGCTTTTGCTAAGATATAGATTTCAGTTTTATACAAAGTACATAATAGAGGTTTTATCTTAATTTAGTAAAGCTCAAAACAAAAAAACTATCAAATGATAAGATGATTCAATTAACATACCAATGTGGGATCTGTCCGAAAGGATAGCAGCAACTTGGTCATTGTGCCAACCCTGCTTCGGATTGTCATAATGACTGCATTCATATAAATTGATATGTGATCCACTAGGAGTTGAATGTCGGGATCCATCCATTTCATAACTTTTTAAGTATGTAGCCACCAATTTTTCTCTATCAAAGTCCGAGTGATTTAGCCGTCCTCGACCACGGGAAGGCAGCGTCTGGGACCACATCACCACCGGTGGCTGGGAGGGTGGCAGTCGAGGAGGATGCTGATCTTTCATGGAGTACTCTATGCTGCTATCGAGACATTGCTGGCCCGACTCTGCCAAAATTTTCTTCCGAAATCGAGGTGGCAAAGTGTCTATATTAGGTACATACTTAGCAGGCTTCACAGGATCTACGGGGTACCCTGCAGAGTTACGTCTTCCTGATGGCGGCTTGCCCGTGCCTCCCTGTGCACCGGGTGCATTGTGCCGGTTCGCTGAAGTTTCCATACTTCGAGTATCCCTGTTCCGACCAAAGAAATTGTTCTCGGACCCTCGAAATGGCGGAGATGATGATCTAGGCTCTGAAGCTTGGCGATAATTTCTATTGAAATTATGGTCGTGATTAGGAAAGTGTTTCTGGCCCTCGGAAATATAATTAACCTCTCTTCTTGGACCACCTTTCGCAAAAGGTCCTTGATAGTACTGTTGACTAGATATGTCAGAATTGTCTGTGTCAAGAGCACCGCCGGGGCGGACAGCGTATAGTGGCCGCTCTGGTTTCCTGCCGCGGCGCCGCGCTTCCGCCGGCTCCTCGGCCCGTAGCCTTTCGTCCTGGTAAACATCCCCTCGGTCGCTACTAGCGTGTTTATTGCGGAAGCGACTATGTCCTCGGCCACGCGGACCAAGTGGGGGCGCGATTGTGTTCTCCATCACGTCGGATCCTGGGCTAGACTTCCTCAGTGGGCCACTACCAGGACGGTACAGCTTTTGTTGTGGTCTACCTCTTCTTAAATTCATTTCGTCATCATCCATAATGTGCAATCTGAAAAATTTGAAGCCAAAATGTTATGTTAAACCAGGTTTAAGAATGCATATTCCTCTTTATCAATCACATAAAGAGGAATTTTCCATTCGTTATAAAAATCCATCCATCTGACAGTGACGTATGGTAATGTACTTTCGTCTGGCACAATCGTAAATCAAAATCATTATAATAAACCATCGCCTTTAATATTTATCTCCTTAACTTTCTTAAAGTGTGTCCAAATGAGAAAATATTGATTTGTTGAGCGATGATGCCATTTGACAGCAAACGGATCAACGCTAGTTAGTATGGATGTGTTCGCCTCATGCGCATTTCGCATCATTGTATCTAGCTATTATTATACTAGTCCACACCTCCCAAAAGAGTGAAGTATTGTGGTACCTTGGAAATAGAAATGATTCTATGAAACAAATTATAAATTAGGCATTGGAGGAAATAGCTATGGAGATGGAGCGCCTAGCTCATGAATAATTGAAAGAATTGATAATTTTCTAGCCTTTTACCGAAAATTCAGAACACCGTTAAATATCAGATTATGACATTATTTGTCTAGAAAATGAAAAAGCATTTTTTTTTATAACAAGGGTGGTATATGTCGTACGCCAGGACCGAAAGGTGCTCGACGACGCCCATGGGTTTTTGAACATTCAGGGGACTGCAAAAACCATGCCGGCCGGCCAGGTGCTTCTTCACACCACGTTTGAAGGACCCCAGGTCGTAATTTGGGGGAAATAACTCAGAAGGGAGTAAATTCCATTGTTTAACGACCCTATAGATAAAGGATCTAGAGGATCGGTGGGTTAATTTTTTTTTAATGTCGACTGTGAATTTGTGCATTTTCTTCCTGTTCTGCATTGACCAAAGGTACAAAGGGGACAGAGGAACAGCGTTATGCAGCTATAACAACGGTATGACCGTGTATTGCCTATCAGAAGACTCTTATCCAAATGCTGATGACTTACGTTGGTTTGCACACATATAGCTAGATTGTTTTAAGTTGAAGCAATCACGGCATGCAAACAAATGCATTACTCAAATACAGGATGCTTATTTTCAAATTTGGTACATTTCAGCTGCCATTTCATCATACTGAAACACGCTTTCTATAAGCGGACAAAAAAAACTGTAAGCAATGAGTAAGATAGTGGTCTCTGGCCCAGGGAACTGTTGCCCGCATGGCTTCCGCACGAGAACGAGATCAATATATTCGGGTTCGTTGCATTTGGATCTTGACCTTTAATCAAACCAGCTCCATTACCCCATGGAGCAAGTAATAAAAGGATGTACGCACAATTCCGCATCCGTTATTTAACAACGGCCCGTTAGCCATGTTCCTCATATGAACGTAGTTTAGTAATCATTTAAAAAATACTGTTCCAATTTGCTTGATATTTGGTATCTTATATTCAACAGTAAGTGACCAATTAGTGCAAGTCGAATAACAGACAAATAAGAATCTTCATACAAATTATCTTTTCTCTGCTGTGTGACACAGGATAAATATTTTGATAATACAAACACGAGCAGACATCGATTTGTTTCAAGCAAATTGGAACAGTGGTTTTCAAATGATTAGCAAACTATGTTTGCATGGGGAGTGTAATTTTCTGATGCTTACGGGCCGACCTTAAGTAATATAAATCCATTTTGATACAATTTTGTATCAATAATGAAACCCCAATTGAATCTTATTCATTATTTATTGTTAAGATTGCTTTTCAATATTACACTCTTAATGTTTCTATATGTGATTGGATTTACAGTGATAATGTTGTACTAATTATTTTAGCTATGACAATACAAATGTGTTTTTTTACGCCTGAGGTAATTGACATATCTTTTAAAATGATGAGTACACCTACTGGAGAAAAATTTACAAATATGTTTTGGTACCCAATTGCAATTTGCATTTGCATCTTATTTAAATAAAAAAAGATTATTGCAAAAATAGCCTTTTACTGTGTATTTGTAGATTTATGGCAGATCACCTATGATCGTGTCGCCACATTCGTATCACATTAGTTCTTAAGTCCTGGCACACTGTGACAGCATGTCGTGGGTAGATGTGTGATCTCAACTTGAATCAATCCAGTAATACATACAAATCTAGTATGTCCATGTATTCGCACAGATGGACCAAGCACCTGTGCCGTCGCTAGATATTTGCCAATACATGGACACAGTAACATGAATTTTGATGCAATCTTTAGTTTTTCACACATTTACAATACACATAGTTAATAAAGGATATTTCTGAAACGTTCTCACTATTTACAATGTGAAGTAGTATTCAGACAAAGGAGCGATAAAATTAAAATCAGCCTATTTAAGTAAAGCAAAGGGCGAAAGAAGGTCTTTTTTGCAAAGATTGCCCCACAACTAACGTGCCTAACAACTTTATTTACATACAATGGTTACAAGTATTCGGGATTACTTGTAACACCTGTATTATGGTATGAGTTTAGAGCTCATAACATCCAACTGCCTAGCTTACTAATTTCAATTTAATCATCCTTTGCTAGATGTAAAAATGTATTTTGATCACACTTATGATTTGTTGGATATTCTAATTATTCAAACTATATGAACTCCTTGATGTTGATTCGGCTGATAAACATATGGAGTGAAGACACTTATTGCAAAGGGCAAACATTTTTCGATATTAAAGATTCCTCTGACTGAAAACATATGTAGTTTGAAGGGTTTATAATAAACGTACCGTTTGATGTAAATGACGGAACCTTACATGAAGATAGAGCGTGTTTATTGCACTTGCTTAGATAGACGGTATCTACAGATGTTCTTTATGATATAGAAGTAAAGCCATAGCAAGCAGTTGCCTGAGCCGGTAGTCTCAGTTGTCACCTAAATTGGCGTTACGGCAAACCGATCGACTGGCGTTTTCAAATGTATGGAGAAATTGAAGAGCGTGCGCAGCGGGCGTTAAGCGAACTAACATTTGCGAGTCCGAGCTTGATTTGACAGCTTACTCAACGTTGCCATAAATACGTCGACGTTGCCGTTTACGTCCACTCCGCGTTTTCATACAAGTCGGAAGTCCGCGTTTGACTTTGACAGCTTGAAGAAGTAAAACCACAGAATATCTAGTAAAAACTTGTATGGAGTTTGGAGAAAACGCCAGTCGATCGGTTTGCCGTAAACGGCAATTTAGGTGAGAACTCAGACTGACCACTCTGTACAGAGAACGAAAACATTCGATCGCTTATGAATAATAATTCTGCAGTCGATCACTATCTACGACCAAGCTCCGAATGCTCCTGTTTTTATGTTCTATGCTCTTCCTATTTAGGGGTAAATGCACAATAGGGTGCCACCACTGTGGCAGAAAAAGCCACGCTCAGATTATTAAACACAACAATAGGCAATGAGGTTATAAAGTTGTTTGGTCATTACTTTAAGATTTGCTAGCAGTGCTACACGCTTTCGAGTATATGAGCTTACCCGCTTCCCAGCGCTCGTTGTTCGTTCGCCCCAATATAACAAAATAAACGTCGTATCGCATTTATACATCAGCATTGTAGACTCACCAAAACGCCATGATAATTTTCTATGGAAAGACGAGATGTTGACGGTAAATGTCAGTATAAGTTGTCTATGGTCAAAGAAAATAAATCTAATCTGTAGTTAAAAAGTGAACTGTCAAATTCATTTAAGAACAAAGTCGCGGTCCATTTTGAACCTTCGTTACCAAAAACACTCTCAAAACTGCTCTTATTCGAGCTTAGAGCCCTCAATATGGCGTCCAGTGAACGGTATAGCGCTATGTCACGCAATGCCATACACATTGCTCACACTTTGGAGGTAGGGCACTGTGTGTGCAACTGTCAATGTCGCTTTCTAAAGAGTAGTCTGTTGCCGTTCCACCGTGTTTTTTCAAAAACATTCTAATGTACTTGAGTTAAAAATTCAAGTTCAATTTAGAGCATTTGATTAGATTAAAATTTGAGGTGAACTACTACAATTAACGTCACTTGTTCCATGTTTGTTGTTTTGTTTCCGTAAGCGTGCACACAAACGGTCCGAATCGTTTGTAATGCTTATTTCTTTATGCGTCCAATCTGATTAAGGACGCTTGTATACGGTTTTAGCAGTGTATTCGTTTACAGTTCAAATCGGAACGCGCAGCAAGGCTACGGTCTGAATTGCGCTCAAACTCTGACAGCGTGGATACAATTGGACCGAAATGCGCTGACAGCTTAGAGCAACGCGGCCCGGCTCGACCCGGGTCGAGCCGGGCCGCGTTGCTCTAAGGCTGACAGTGCTCAAAAACCCCAGATTGTGAAGTATGACGTCATCGTCCACGATTTCATCTATTTTCCAAATTCTATGTCTATCAACACCTCAAAATAACTTTAATCATCTCTCTCATTGTCACATAATGTTACTAAACAGGTATCCGCTTACAAATTGTTAATTGTTGAACATTAAATACAATTTTGTTGAAGACATTTCGGAAGTTCGACAATGTTTTGAGGTTATTTTGTGTCGCAAATATTTCAGTATTCGCGAATATTGATTAGGACCGGGTGTTTGCACGAATATATTCGTAATCGATGTTAACCAAATTCCGGCCAAGGGAAAATGTAGCGCGCTGGGGGTCCATTCAGGGCAAGAGTGAGTTCGAGTTCGGGAGTGAGTTAACCTAAAAATAGCTGGGAAATATATGATTATTTAAATAACGGAACCGTTATTTATACTTCCAACGTATTTACGGGGCAGACCAGATTTTTTACTAACTGTAACGATGTTCAAGAAGTGTGGAAAAATTAACTATTTAAAAAATTTAGTTGATATTTAGTGGCGAATTCGAACTCACTCTTGCCCTGAATGGACCCCCTGTTCTTACACAAAGCCTTTGGCCAAAATTTAATGGGTGCATTATCACGGGACTAACCATACAAAATGTGATTTAGAACGTAGATAATCCACGTATTAAAGTAGCACGCCCACTCTGTGAAGAGCAACTGAGTAGTTGAGTGCTAGCTGCGGAATCCAAACTGCTCAACACGTGATATAGGGCGTGCGGCTGGATTCTCCGCCCTCATGTATTATTATTTGCCGCAGTAGCAGGCACTCGATTCAAAAGCTTCGCAATTTGAGACAGCAGCTTAATGGGTCGGAAACTAGCGGGTAGACGACGGGGCGGGGCGGTCCTTGCCGGGCTTGGTAGGACGATTACCTTTCCAGTCTTCCATGCGGCCGGGAAGTTTCCGGTCCTAGGGATGGCAGTGAAGATGCTGCTTAATGCGACCGATTATCATCTACACATCTGCAGCATTTTTTTAAATATAATTAGATGACAACAGGTCGCAAGTTTATTACCGACGGAAGTGAGATTCAAAAGTACGCACGCAGAAAGGGATCTCAAATGCGTCTCTATTTCCGGTTACTAATCTCCGATTGCGCGAAGAGACGGCTGAGTTAATCAATGTTCCTTTCGGACATTCTTTACAAAGTGAAGTGTTTAATCATACGTTGACGTTGATTTTTAATTTTTCTCCTTTCTTGAATCTACCTACCTACCTAAAAGAAGGTAGGTGGGGAGAGCACTAGTGTGTAATATTTAATCCCGTCCCAATTAACGGATAATTATATCAGAAAATGATTTTTATACAATCTCCAATTTCATAGGTTAAAACTTATCATTAAATAAGTCTTGGAAAAAAAAAATTATATTATATAGTGTTTGACAGAAGCGAACACGGAACTTCTCGCGTTTGCTTTCATGAGTAGACCTCTTGCATATCTCCTCCTGCATATCTACTAAAGCGAAATCGAGTTAGTCGCAGATGAAAGTGAAACGCTTTCGCCTGAAGTCATCAAACATTAAATGTTATGTTTGTGTCATCGCACTCTAATTAGAATAATTAGAAAGAGACAAAATTAGGATGACTGAAATGAGTATATTGCAGAAATTGCAGAGAAAGCGGATACGTGTTTTCCAAATTGATATCAATGCTCACAGCCACAAACGTATGACATCAAATCGGAACTTAGTGGAGCAGACAAATGTGTCAGAGCCTAACCTAACTATCTCGAAAATGCCTTATAAGTCTGGAGAGTGCTTTTTCAAGGCCTAGAATTACAATAACAATCGGCGAAAAGTCTTCGTTATTTTAGAATACAAGTGCATACGATCAGAACTACAGATAATATAGCTTAATTACAGCTTAATAACAGCTCGATGACAGCTATCTGAGGTCCTATTACGAGTTACAAATTTCGCCTGCTCTTCGTTTCCACAAGTTTGCAGGGCAGGCATTTTAGGGATACACCATGGAGGTGAAGTTATGGGATAAACTAATTTGTCTGTCTATGGATTTTAACATTTGTTTAGAAATTAGAAATATAAATTTGTATTGAAATGTTTAGAAATATGAAATATGAATTGTGTTGAAAACCTGTATCTACACAGATATAAAATCCCAAGAACGGGCGATTTCGTTAATCCCTTGCCTGCTCTATTCAATGGTGCAAACCTGTGGAATAGAAGAAGTCAGGGAAATTTCGATAAGTGATTTGTGACTTGTAATAGGGCCTCTGACAGCATACACAGCGCACATGCGCAAGCACTTTGTACGATCTGTGTTCGGTCCAGAGTCACGTCCCTTATATAAAAAATTACGTTGACGGGAGTGAATATGATCAATTCGAAACAGTCGTGTACAGTCGTTTCGTCTGAAATCTATACACCGGAAATAGAGACAAATTTGAGATCTCTTTCTGACATGCTGACGTCAACCATAGAGTAAAAGGGACTTGGAAATTCCTTCTCTTTCCAGTGTATACATTTGATAAGTAACGACTGTACGCGTATATTGCTGCACTGCAATCTCTGCAATATACGCATTTCTGTACCTACGTAAGGTAATGTTGCAAACGGCCTTTGTTCGTGTCTTTGGTTTGTGCGTTAGTTCGATCACGTAGAAAGAGAATCTCTATATGTAGGAGCGCAGGAGTTCTCCGAACTCTTTGGTTCGATCCATATATTTTAGTCTTTGGCTCGATTAAATGTCACGTCAGACAGCTGAGAAAGCAAAGCAAGACGTCAGACAGTTTTGGAATTGGTTTTGGGTAACAACCAATTTTGTTCGAACTGAAAGTATACGAGTGGATCCAGTACCACATGAAAGCAGTGTTACGACCGTAATGCAAAACTGTATACGGCAACGGAATTGGACCTTACCCTAGGATTACTCGCCTGTTGGCTGGAACATGCCTACGAGTCGCCGTACAGAGGGTGCCGTCCCAGTGGGTGACGTCTGATAAATATTTATTTATATAATTATTGGGGTTAGTGTCGAATTGCGAGCGTTAAGGATGTCGTTGGAATATCTGCCGGTGGCGGAGGAGGAGGGTGAGGAGCCCATCGAGCTCCCCCTGGAAGAGGACAGCACACTAATGCTGACGACAGTTGCGGCTCAGTTCCCTGGCTGCTGTGGCCTCAAGTATCGCCACCCAACCACCACGAACGTGCGTGGGATCCGTCTGCGTGACGGACGCCTCTACGCGCCAGCTGAGGGTTGGGGTGATCGTGTCTACTTCTGCAGCTTCCCAAAGGAGAACAAGCGCAAGTCCGACGAGAGTCTCGATCTCTGTTCTTCCAAGAGCAAACGAATGGAAGGAAACGCTCTCTGCTCAGACCTTATCGTGTTAGGCCTACCGTGGAAGGCAACCGAACAAACGGTGCGCGACTACTTCGATAAATTCGGTGATGTTCTTATGGCGCAGCTTAAGCGAGACCCAAAGACGGGTATGTCCAAGGGATTCGCATTTATCCGATTTGCATCTTATTCATCTCAGATGCGTGCTCTGGCCCAAAGGCACATGATTGATGGGCGGTGGTGTGATGTGCGGATACCAAACTCTAAAGAGGGCTCAGTGGCACCTATGCCGTGCAAGGTGTTCGTTGGGCGCTGCACTGAGGACCTTTCTACCTCTGACCTCCGTGACTATTTCTCTCAGTTTGGTGAGGTTACCGATGTCTTCATCCCCAAGCCGTTCCGTGCTTTCAGTTTTGTCACTTTTCTTGACCCGGATGTTGCTCAGGGTCTATGTGGGCAGGACCACATCATCAAGGGCATATCTGTCAACGTGTCAAATGCCTCACCTAAGCAAAACAAGTCTGGTACTGGCATGCGCGGCTCAGCGGGGGGCTCGGGCAGCGGACGCCCCTACGATGATCCACACGGAGTGAACAACAACTCTTGGAGCGGGCGTAGCATTGACATGCTCAACATGCAGGCACTAGGCATCTCGGGACAGTCTGGGCCTATGTCATCAAGCGGAGGACAGGGTTTAGGTGGGCTCCCAGTGAACCAGGCCCTGGTTGCGGCGGCGCTTAATCAGGCTGGATGGGGGCTTATCAACAACGTGCCAGGCGGCGGGGGTGAGGTGGGGTATGCGGGTGGCCCCACCCCTCCCGCCTCGCAACCCTCCCACTCAGGGGGCAACTTTCTCTCGTGGATGCAGCAGGGCAACTCTGCTCAAGGACCCTCTAGTCAGTGGGGCCAACGCCACCAGTCCCAGGGTCACACCGTCTGATGTCCCGCGTTCGCGCTTGCCTCGTGCCGGCTTCACCTAGGCCGCTCATAATAATCACTGTGATTATAGCAACAATTAGAAATTTTTCAAATTGTTTTTGTTTACAAACGGGTTGTTAATATGGTGAGGAATGGTGTAAGTTTGCTACTAATATTATTTATTCAATTTGCTTGTTTTTGTTGATATTTTTCTTTAAATAGTTTAAAAGTTAAGTCCAGAATTTATGTAATTTTAGTATTTGGTGATAAAGATTGCATTTCTTTATATTCTATGGAAATCAATGTTTAATAAAGTGATTCAACCAATCATAGTGCTTCTCAAAATGTAGTATTGTTAAAACATAATTTTTTTTTTTTAGAATTTACCCTTAGGAATGCAATATAGACCTTCTTTTGCCCTTTGCTATTAGGAGATTTTTCTTATTACTTTTTTACCTGTAACCGCATTCAAAATTCTATGAACACCATATTTATATTTAGATTAAGCTTTTAACAATGATACTTATTATTTTCAGTTCATAATGCAAGCTGCATTTTGTTTGGTTTTTGTATTTTAAAAATGTGTAAACTTTTAGTTTACACATTTTTTTATCTTCAGGCTATCCATATTGTGATGATTTGTCATTAAGGTGGCCCATCCCGCTCATCTCCCCATACAAAAGGGGAAAGAAGATCACGCCCATATTTCTTGTCAGAGATCCAAAATTTTGCTCAAAATAGCTTTATTTGATCGAACTAGATGTCTGATGACCGTTGGCATTGTAAAGTTGTGTTTGGTTTCTAAGTTATAAAGTCCGAAAGTTTGAATTTTTCGCGCGATTTATACAATAACTTTGGAGGTGGATTACGCAATGATAAAGTAAGAACATCGTAAAAAGATTAGTCATCAGACATAGTTTATTTAATCAAGACTTATGATCTATTTGGTTTTTGTTAGATTTTTGACTACAGCGGTCGTGGTTTACTTTTAGCTATAAGTCGTTTTGTTATTAAAATTTTCGTAAATCTTACCAAATCTACACTATGCACATCGTCTTTTTTGTTGACATGTTGCATCTTCCTCATCACGGAGCCTGTCTTATTCCTTGAAACAGAGAAGGTCCCAGAGCGCAACAGCACGGTTTTTTACCGAGCCCGCGAATGAGTTAGGCCCGCCAGGTTGGGCCACCTTAAGGGGTAATGAGGTGATCGAGTTCCATACAATGGCTGGTGTCCATTTCTTCAGTCAAATAACATACATATTTTTCTGAAATGTTGTACATTAAATAAATCAACAGAGAGCAAGTCCGTATGTTTAGATTTTTTTCATAACTTATATCCATGATATGAGCCCTTAAATGCATATATCATGGATATAAGGTCAGATATAAAAAAAAATCAAAAAGTACAGACGTAGCTCTCAGTTGATTTATTTAATGTACAAAATTTCAAAAAATATGTCTTAATTTGACTGAAGAAATTGGCACGAGCCATTGTAAGGACCTCGATCACCTCATTATCCTCTTAAATTCAGCTATTTGCACAGGTTGAGTAGCCACAGTATTTTTGTAATGCAGCTGACTTTACAAAAATGAGAGGACATCTGAACATCTGATATACATACATTCTTAAACATAGGAATGCAATCTTTACCATTGATTTATGTACATTTAAAAAGAATGTGCTTAGGATAAATAATAAAACATCACTACTTACCTATTGTAAAATAATATTGTACAAAAAGAATTGTTTTGACCTTAGATTGATCATGACAGCGAAGAAAGTATATTTTTATATCTACCATTTGGATGATATGTTTACATCACAAGTATTCTCTTAAGCTGCCATATTGTAGTTGCGGGCGCTATGTACAGTCACATATTGTCATTATGTTACACTGAAAAGAGAAGAATCATCTGGCCAGCCAGCATCGTTTTTGCACGTCCCCCCCCCACTCCAAAAAAATTGAGAGCCCATGGGCCTCATATGCTCACGGCTATGACGTGTGTTGCTTACGTAAACCTCAATAAATTTTTATTGACCCACCATATGCTACTTGCATACTTTTAGATGACCATTATAAGAAAATATATATTCATTATGCATTATCAATGGCAGCAGCAAGAATCCAAACCAAAAATATATTAAAAAAGGTCTGACTTTAACATCTTCATTCACATATTTTTTTCTTGATTTGTTAATTTAAAATCATCCGAAAGCCATTAATACAATAATATTGGATACAAAGTACTTAACTTCTTTCTTTCCGACTTCTTGCTTTCCGCTGAGATTGTAGCTGTGGGTAGGTTCAGCTACAGATGCGGGTAGTAGCACAGTATGTCGTTGGGCGATGAAATTATTCGTGCAAACTACGCTTACGGAGCCCTGATGTCCGCAACATTGTGGACAAAACGTCACAAAGAAAGAAGTAATCTTAACACTGTGTATCCGTGAATTTAAGTATTATGATTTAATAAGTTTAAGGTTCTATAGGAGCTATGGAACAAAAACTTTTAACAGATATTTCGTTGATGCTATTGAAAAATGCTTTAGGGGTTCAAGTCATCTAGGTAATTGAATTCGGAATTTGTACCTAGTGTTTTTAGAATAATTTTTTGTTCAATAAATAAAACAATGTTAAATTACAGACAGACTAACCAAAGTGTTCAAACAAAATCATCGCAGATAAAGTTAAAACGTGCAGACTATATTATGTGCACTGAAATCAGAATACTTGTGAATGAAACAATAAAATGTTTATGATGGTAGTTGTACCAATTTCTGACTGTGTAATCACCTCTTTTGCCTTAAAAAGTTGAATAAAATTATATTTATGCATTTTATCATCTGCCAATGGTTAATGTACTATGTGAATTAAAAATAAGAGATGTCTTGTTATATTGTGCGATATTATAAATATATGTATTGGTGTGTTCATGTTTGCGAGGGTGTAGTTAATAAATATTTTGTTTTCATGGATTTAAAATATTGCTAGGAAGGCATTACATACTATTGCATGATATTTATTTGTACAGTAATATAGACTGTAACTTCTTTACAAAATATCACTTTTATAACTAGGTACACAGCTGTAACCACATAACTTTTCAATTTGATTATTTTATTGTTTTAAATACAAGTTCCAATAAATGACAGGTTTAGGTAAATTTTCTGACATATTTTTTTTTACTGACAACTATGTTTTACTTTTGTTTCTGAACATCTTTTTGACATTATAGTGTGAAAGGTTTTTTATGGGCGTTTTGACCCATACAAAGTTTTTTGTACGCAATAAATATTGCACTTTGAGCAACATATGTATTAGAAATGTTAATAAAATCTTAATAGTTGCGGCGAAAACACTTAAAATTTCAGGATTAATAATTTCGTCGTAATCAGCGATTAGAAGTTTTACACCGTGCTTTTAATTTTTTTTTTATTTGTAACAATACCAATGGCTATAACGTTTCTGATATTAAATCGTGGCTCAAAGTACAATACTTTTTTAATTCTGTGTTCAAAAAACTTTGCTTGGGTCGAAAAACCATTAAGAAGAAAAGCCCATCTTTATTGGTCAAACATTTTAAGTTGAGGCAAACTCGGTACACAAATGCATTAAAAAAAACTCAGTATGTCCTCTGGAATTCCAGAAGCCTAAGTCCGCTAATAGATAACTCAACTTTCGAGAGTTAGCATTTTGAAATAACTCCGGAATCAAACAAAAATGTACCAAACCACTACAACTGCATCCCGCTCTCATAACGCTAACGCTCGAAAGTAGAGTCATCTTAGCGGTCTTGGGATTCAGGCTGATAATTGCTCGATAGTATTTTTGTAATTGCATTTTTTTTAAAGAGAGAGAAGGTGACACATAAAACTTCTTGTTTTGGCTAGCACCAGCCCCTTTTAATAAACCTTGTGAATGCCATACCAAAACAATGCAACCATTTCTTATTATTATAAATCAAATCATTACCAAATTCGCCTTAACTTAAAAGTTTAAAACCTATTTTAAACTAACCTAAAAATTATGAAATATAGCAAGATGGAAAAAATCTCAATGGGCTGTAATAAGCTTAGTAGAAAGTGCAGTGTAAAACAAAGACAGCTCAAACAAGTTATTTTCTCCGTTGACCTGAACACATTCTCGGAATGTTGCACCGAACAACCTTTACGCATCGGGAATATTTTCATCCAATTTTGGGTGAATTGATCATGCAACAAAATGCATATTGCATTTGTTTGATTAGGTATATAATCTTTGAAGTTTTATGGATTTTAAAATATTTAAGAGATTAATATTTGTGTTGCAAGTTGCAAAGTTTAATAATGTATTTATTTACTGCATGCATAGGTTGTTACATTACAGATTATAAAATAAATACATAATGAATTTGTTACTTGATGTGATTTTACCTTTGAGTGTGTCTCATTTGTGTGGTTTAATAAAAATATTGTGCTGAGAAACGATTTTTAATTTAAATAGCATACTTTTTTTATGTTAAGCAATTTAATGTTGGTAATTACATATACACACTTATATTATTTGGTCTCAAACAGGAAATTTAACATCCCAACAACTGAAACCAACATTAGCAAACAAGTTATACTCAAACGACTGGTCCTGGAATAGATTCCCTGAAGATGTAATTACTTAATAAGCACTAATCACTAACTTTAAAAGAAAGCTGCACACTCTTAAATAATCATTAGCTAAATTATATTTGCCACCCTCAGTGGCGCCAAGGCTCGGCGTCAAGCAAGGCTGGCCATGAATGTAACTGGACATGGATGGCTAATGCCGCACCCGCCGCCGTCATGATATCAGCGCAACACACCACGTTTACGAAGAATTGGGTGCGATTCCAAGACCATCCTTTATGAGCATCCCTTATTAAACTGGATGGAAAACACGGACATATGTTCTTTGTCGCTTCGACCACCTTTTCATCCAATACGATACCAACCTGGGCGGGTTGGTAAATTACGTTCAGGCGGGTGAGCCTTAACGGTCACCAACAATATCTTTACACAAAATGATTTAGTCATGCGGTATGTATTGTAGGTAGAGTATGTCTCAAATTATACTTTTTAGGGCACCCAAAAGGTGCCAACGGAACCCTATTACTAAGCCTCCGCTCTCCGTCCGTCCGTCCGTCCGTGCGTCTGTCACAGGGATTTATCTCATGAACAGTAATAGGTATGCAGCTGAAATGTTCACAGAGTTTGTACTTATTTTGCTGCTATAACAAATAGGTAAAATTCAAAAATAACACTAATTAAGGGGGCCCGATTCAATAAACGTGTTTTTTGTGTTAGAATTTGTACTATTGTGCGGAACCCTTCGTGTGCGAGTCCGACTCGCACTTGGCCAGTTTTTAGTGGGTATTGGGATAGGTCCGTTGCATGCTGCGCCGACTGGAAGTGTGGTTTCTAGTCTTCCTTAGGTAAAACCTCCTAGCACCGAAACAGCAAGACAGCTTCTCTGCCTGGTCTAAATATCAGATATCACAACAAGTGTTGCCAGATTCCGAACGAAATGTGATAAGACAGTCAACTTATTCCCTTTCATAACTAACCGAATATGTGTACTGCCTGTATTGATTAGTTAGAATGTTCTGACTTGTTACGTTTCTTGAGATTTTCCCCAAAAGAACAAGTTTGCATCATTATTGCTTTATCTATACTAATAATACATCTGTAAGGGGTGTTCATGGAGTAAGTTGCTTTGTTTTCTGAGATACTTCGTTTGTATACTTTATGTATGATACTAAGACTAAATTGATGATTTTTAGACATCAGTCTGTATGTATGTATGTATGTTCCTCCATAACTCTTAAACCGATCATCCGATTTAGATGAAACTTACTACATGTATATGTAAATACACGGGACACAGGATAGGCTATATTTAATTCAGTTCCGCTTAGATTAAGTTGTAGCTGTCATACAAACCGAAATGCCCCCAGGCGGCGGCTTGGGGGGTAATCACTATCTGCCTTGATTTCTTCGTTTACTTCTTCTAAGCCACGCAACGGACTTTTTGATACGGTTTTCATTAATATAAAAAGCGATCAACAAGCAAGAATTGCGTATGTAGTTTTTTAATATTTAATACAAACCTTAAGAGAAAAATGAAAACTATGTACTTGAAAATTGTAGGTGTTAAAAAAGCCTACAGAAAGTTCCACGATATCATGTAGAGCGATAACTTCGAACCACTCGCCCGATTTATTTGCGTATTTTATCAACGTATAGCAACTCTGGGCGCAGTCAGATTCCGGATGGATTACCGTTTTCGATGTTGAAGGTGGCTGTGGTTCGTATTCCTCATAGAACTTTGTAAAAGTAAGGAAGATCGTAGGGTTAATCCCGCCTTTGTTGGTTTTGTATCAACTTCTATATAGCAGTGCCAGTGCAGTAAGGGTCTGGCGGCACATGCTTTTAAAATTCGCTCCCAAATGTTTACGAAGCTCTAAATAGGAATATGTCGATGTTTATCATCAAAGCATGCCATATCGGTTCAAACGACTTTAATTAAATTTGTTAGATGGATACATAGTCGTGGACCAGCCTTTTGGTGGGTTACTTTTTATCCAGGAAATAATTCAGACCGAAATCAATCCAACACGACATTGACCCGAGCGGAGCCGGGTACCGCAGCTAGTGTAAAAATAAAAAATATACTTTCACTTCCTTAACTAACTTCTTCTTTCTTCCACTCACTTCCCTTCTGTAAAACGGTTTCGGAATGATTTCGTCATTCATTCCCTCAGGATATCCTAACCACCTCAAAATATACCCTTCTCAATTCTCGTCACTACGGCTTTTCTCAGTTGACGCCAAGTTCATGAACCAAGATTATTATTATATAACTAGCTGTGGTACCCGGCTCCGCTCGGGTATATATCGTTTTGGACTAAAATCGAGCAGAACAATTTTCTGGATACAAAGTAACCTAAAGGGCTGGTTCAAAGGTCGGTCTAAAGGGAAATGGTGTGTATAAAATCTTACATCTATAAACAAAATAAAACCGGAGGCGAAGTTGCGTGTTGTGAACGTGGTTTGAATTTTAAATTAATAAAATATGTTTTCTTGCTAGTAGCTAGTTATTGAAGACGAATTATAAAAAATCCGCCAATTGCGAGTCGAACTCGCACACGAAGGGTTCCGTACCATCAATACTAAAAAAAACACGTTTTTTGTATGCCCCCCTTTAATTTTTATATCTTTTTTATTTTACCTATTTGTTGTTACAGCGGCAAAATAAATACACACTCTGTGAAAATTTCAGCTGCCTACCTATTACGGTTTATGAGATGCAGCCCTGTGACAGACGGACGGACGGACGGACGGACGGACAGCGGAGGCTTAAAATTCAAAATTAATTAATTCGTAATTAATGGGGTTCCGTTTTCACCCTATGGATACGGAACCCTAAACATAAATGGTTGCATAATCCCCCATAAATCCCCCCTACATTCAATATTCAGTATGGAAAAGACGGACAATTGTCATTGCCACTTCGACCATCTTTCCTTCAATGCGATGGTATTTATCAAACCCAAGCGGGAATCACTTTTCTCTTCGAGATGGCGCTAGACAGATGAAATACTGCTATTGGTCATACAAGCCATCTTTCAACAAATATTATCACTTAATTTTTCCAGTAATAATTACGCCATAGTTACTGCCATAATTTGCAGATTTAAATTTATGTTACATTTAAAATTCATACTTGATATTTGCAGCCCAATCTCTGGAAATTATTCAAGAACATGTTTTATGCTTCTTATTTCTTGCATGGATTTGCACATTGGCTATAAAATCTATATGATAAATAAACACGTGGCCCCAATAGATACGTGGCGCCATCTCTGAGCGCGTCGAGGTACACATTTTCGTTTACCTATTATACTTTATTTGATACTGCTGAGCACTTAGGCTATTTTGTGTGATTGTATGTAACCTACATGTATGAGCATCAAGGTCTTCTCTTAACATTAGTGCAAACCGAATGAAAATGTTTTCAATTGTTTTAAAATACCGCAATATCGCAATACCGCAGTGGCGCGGTGCGGAGGCGCGGTGCGGAGGCGCGGTGCGGCGACGCGGTGCTATGAGATCAGTTCCTAACTGAACTTAAAAAAATCTATTGAAACGAACTCTTATTGTTACTCAGACCATTGTTTCAAATGTTTCAGCAATTCGATTTTATATGTAACTAGATGCGGTATCCGGCTCCGCTCGGGTTAATGTCAGGCTGAATTATTTCATGGATAAAAAGTTGCCCAACGGGCTGGTCCAAAAGGCAGGTCCAGGACAATGCTGGATGCATTACCAAATTTTATCAAGATCGTAAGAATAACTGAGAAACATCCAATAATTCCCATTTAGAGCTTCGTTGACATTTTATGACTATTTAAAAAAAAAGCATTTTCCGCCAGAACCTTTCTGCATTTGCACTGCTACATAGCTTACCTAGTAAGTAAGTAACGTGTAACGTAGGTAAGTTTTCGTGGACTCCAACCCACACCCAGCCTCAATATCGAAAACGGTAACCCATCCCGAACCTGACTGCTTCCAGAGATGCGATTGATAAAATACGCATATAAATCGGGTAAGTGTTTCGCAAGTTATAAGAATTTAATACTCACTATTCCCCCCTCTGGTAATGAAGCGGTATATTATGTAGCCTATAAGTTTTGAGTAGAATCAGGCTAGACGTAGATACAATCCGCATCTAAATCGAGTAATTGGTTCTCAAGTAATAAGTATTTTATTCCATTGGTCGCACCTCTGGCGATTTAGCTTGATGCCAAGTAGTCCTAAAGTTGCGGGAAATACCAAGCCGTACTTTGGTACAATTAGTATATAAAAAAAAATTAACAAAAAAATAACCGACTTCAAAGAAAAAGCACTAAAAAGAAACAAAATAATTGCCATTTTTGTAGTTACGATTTTTGTTATTTTTTGAGTCGGCGTCAGCCGGGCACGCGCTGCGCTAATCAAGAGTTCCTTGCCTACAGTAGGCGCAAATCTTTAATGACGCTCGATCGCTAGGCTTGCGCATGTACAGTCAAACTAAGTGTACAATTTCAATGTTTTAACGAATATAGTATTCACGCACATAAGCACAAGTTAACACATGTAGAATCAACCGTAAAGCACAGTAGAGTCAATACATTAGTTAAGAAAAAACAAATAACTCATTCAAGAAAAGAGGAAAACCTACTGTGCGCGAAATGTTTGCATTCTGGTTCATTTCCAGCCTCGCAGCATGCTGATAAAGTAGTTCTTTTTGCAAATTTCTTTCTTTAATAAATTGCTACTCGGTTGATTATACTCACATATATATTTTATTAAAGTATATTTTATTAATTCCAAGGATTTTTAAACAACGTTTTTATATATTTTTACAAACATACAGAGTCATTCAATTAAATTAATACTTGCGATGAATACAAGAAAACCAATTTTTACTCTTTTTTATAAAGGATCTTTTATTATTTTTTTCCGTCAATTAAATCCGACTTGTCCCCTAGTTCTCACTTAGACGAGTTTATTTTTTATATTAGAGCTAGAAAAATATTACTTCACGAACTAAACACTACATAACTGTAGGTCCTTTTCCTTAGAGTACTATTTTAGTTAATTTCTTCTATTTTTTTATATTAAGATTTTCCATTTAAGTGTAATTTAATTTATTTTTCTCTGTTTTAACCATGTACCTTAATCAAATAAATGTTTTTCGATTCTATTCTAAAATATTATAATTCAACCACAAGATCCACTACCTAACTATTTAATTGAGTGTACAAACCCCTGCTCCATAGACAGAGCGGGGATTGTGGGGATGGCTGCGGGGAGGCGCGGGCGCAAACAAGCTGTTGCTAGGGTAACGAGGTGGCGTGGGGGGTGGGCCATCATTTTTCCCGCCCCGCGCCCCGCACGCACACCGCGCTGACCTAAAATTAGGCTACTGCGCAGGTACATACAGCGGCATTAAAGTTTTGCGCCTGCTGTACCTTGGCTGACACCGACTCAAAAAATAACAAAAATCGTAATTACAAAAATGGCAATTATTTTGTTACTTTTTAGTGCTTTTTCTTTGAAGTCGGTTATTTTTTTGGATTTTTTTTTATTTGTTTATTTTTAGTGAATCTGAAATACACTTACTAATTTGTACACGTCCTTTCCAATAAAAAAAGAATCACCGAAATCGGTTGGCGTTATATTGAGTTATTCGCCCATTTGTCACGCACATCTTAATACAAATTTAAGACTTATATGATTTTCTCATAGATATCATTGTAAGAACTTAACCAAATTAGAATGGGACCACTTGGGAAGCACTAGCTTTCATTTAAAAAAATAATCATCAAAATCGGTTCACCCAGGAAAAAGTTATGAGGTAACAAACATAAAAAAAAACATACAGACGAATTGATAACCTCCTCCTTTTTTGAAGTCGGTTAAAAAGTAAGTTCAGTTTGACTAGCGGCACGCGGGCTCGCCTAGGTGCGTGCTTGCAGCGTGGACGGGGCGGCGCGGTGCGTGATATTACGCGCCGTGAGAACGAACGCGCGGGCTCGCCTCTCATCGGCGCGGCGCGGCGCGTGATATCATGCGCCGTGTGATGCCACCTCAAGAAATCTGGATACAGATGTGTGCGCCGATGAAAATATTGACAACAGAAATATGAGCGTCTTTGGCGGGACATCCAAATCAAAACATCAAAATGTAGGTACGATTAAAAATAATAAAAGAAAGCATACATATCCTCTTCTAAACCAAACAATGCTTAGTCACAAGCGTAAGTCGAATGCGGGACCGATGACATTATCGAGCAGGGCAGCGTCGCGCAAGAGTGTCACCGCCAGCTCTCAGCCTCACTACTCGGTACCGCAGAAGGAGATAGTTTCCGTGCACACGGGCACTCCGAGTTTCCGTGCACACGGGCACTCCGGCTGTGGAGCACCGCACCGTCGCTGCAGAACACAACCAGCTCTACCAGGGCCAAGTCAATTTGTTATCTATCATGTGAGCACATCCCATGTATATGCTATACAGCATATCCCATTTTCTTTGGATCACAAATCGTCTTCTTTGCTTCACCAGCAGAGCCAATGTAAAAATTGTAACATATTCACAATACTCCGAGTTTAAACATCGACATGTAGAAGAAATGTAATCATATTTTTTGAATATACTCTACTGCGGTTAGAGCATAGACAGAGAGAGATATGTAATCCAAAGGTCGCAGGTTTGAATTCTGCTTCAGACGAATTCAAAGGCCATTTTTTACTGAACTTTTACATGAAATGGTTTCAAAAGAAATGGTTACACATGAACACGTATTAGCCATGTCGCACTCGGTCGACATGTTTAGACACCCGTCCACCAAAAACCAGTCAACAAAGTTACATGCCAGGCTTTTTCGATTTCGAATCAATAAAGACTAAATAATATAAGAGGGAAGCGGAACAATTAGACTAGGAGGTCGCGACAAAAATGGTAACGATAATGTAAATGGCTGAAACTGGGTTTACTTACAGGATAAATACCAACCCTCTGAAGATAAATGTGTCAGTCTGCAAGTGGTTGCGTACGTAGATAAGGCGCCTGAAAAAGTAGTTATGGTGACAACAAATATATATGATAAGGTTAATGGCTGCAAACAATGAAGCATGAAAGTACCAGTAGATACTTGCTTAGCAATACCAGAACTGAACAAATCTATGGTTGCGTTTCGTAGTTATAGGCGATTTAGATTGCAGATATAACTTTAAGTATATTTGAGTATTTAATTAAAAAACCGACTAGTTACTGTCGTATAATTAATAGGTATCAATATTTCAGCACAATCAGTTTATTCAGCAGCAGGTAAATACCAACATCTTTTTTTTATAGCTAATCTAGATAACGCAACCACTTGGCTCAGGCAGACCGACATATTTAGCATCAGAGGATTGGTCTCTAACATGTGAACCCAGATTCAGCCATTTACCTTTTCGTGATCAAAAATGACGTGACCTCCCGGAATAAATCGATGAATGTGCAACGTGTCAACCCAGAATAACATTACACACTGGGAAACAGTAAGTAAACAAGTACATTGACCAAAATACCATAACACCGCTTCTCAGAGGGATAGGCCAAGATGAAAGAGCGTCATACCTCACGCCGCCGCTTTCTCGGAGGGGTCGGCAGAGATGAAAGAGCGTCATACCTACGATTCCGTATGTTATGATTACAGCATACTTCTTTCGATTATTTTACCGACCTACGGTTGTGGGTACCTTCTAGTAAATCCAGACGGACCAAGCACGACAATTCCACTTACTTCCGCTCTGTAAATCTGTTTTGTTATTCTTTCGCATATTGAACAAATACATTCGGCAAATATAGAGTGGTTCAGCACTCTTCGGAAATGCTCATCAATTTTAACTTTAAACCTTCAGAGAGACGACAAAAGATATCCTGTGCTGCCAGTACACCGAGGACATGAACGAGGTGGCCGCCGGTTTCACGGACGGGGCCGTTCGGCTGTTCGACTGCGCGTCGGGCGCGTGCACGCGCGTGCTCGAGGACGAAGAGTGCCGCAGCTACCCGGGGCCCGTCACCTCCATCAAGCACCGGCCCGTCAGCAAGGCGCACCCCGTCACAGAGATGCTCATCACCTCTTGTACGCCGTCAACACATTTATTGATAACACTGTTCTCCTGCGCACGCGGTTTGTGGAGCGCCTCTAACTCCACTGATGTTCAGCTCTTTATTACGCGATCCCGTACTCGAGTGAACCGATGACGGAAATTTATCTGTGTAGCGGCAACTGACGGTGGCACCGACCAGTCAGTTTGCTAACAAATTCGCTCCTTTCTGATGTTCTCGAGTTCCAACGACAAGTAGGAACTGCACAGGATGCCATTTAGCGCAATGAACATTCGATGTTGTTCGTCCCAAAATCGTAAACGAACTCCGCTACCATCAGTATATTTATTACTATAAGTGTCTATCTCCGCTGCCGCTATACGGATGAGTTCCGGTCGCCACTCCCGTCTTTCAAAACCCGCTCGCTCTATCCTACTAATAACAAGAAGAGCAATGATATCGCCACTCGTTCTATCTGCATGCCACCGATGAAACCCTGATACCGAATACCCATTCTCGGGGCTGGAACCAGATTATTTTAATGTAACGACAATGATGCCTAATACCACACCTCCTAATAAGATATTCGCCCATAAAACCACCATGACAGGACCTTCTCTATATTACATAAATGTCTCAAAAAAGCTAGACCTAAAATGGGGAAAGTGACTCAGCGAAAAAATATCAAGCCGTCCCCGTCATATATTTTTTCAATTTGACCTTGAAATTTTTTCATTTTAACGCCACCTAATTCAAAATAACCATTTCAGATGTGAATGGATGCATAAAATGTTGGAAATATAAATATGAACAGTGCTTGTATACAATAAGAGAGAAACGGCAAACACTGGGCCTTTCCTATCATCCGCGCTATTCTAAATTTGTGAGCTACGGGGACGACTCTAAGCTGAACATGTACGACGAAGAGGCACAGACACAGGAAAGGTCGTTTTACTCTAGGTTTGGACAAATATTTTGATACTGAATGCAATTGATTTACATACTTGAAAACCCTTTTTTTCAGACTGTTTCGGAATCTTCTGAGTCACTGACATATTTTTGGGGAGAGATTCTTGACTAACAACTTAGATAATATAAATAAAAAATAGGAAGGTTGATACCTGCGTATCATTTTATCTAGATATATGGGTAAATGGGTGACAACAATTTGGAATCCTTTTTAGTTGTGTTCAAACCAAAATCGTCTCAAAAAATATAATTGATGTTGTGTCACTCAAACTTGAATGTGTCGCAAGTTTGAGCGAGACAAACATTTAAAGGTAAGGGAGGAGGTAACTAATACACACACACTAATAATAACACTATTAATCTCCTGAGGGGTGGGAAGTAGGGCAGTAAGGTTAAAAATGACTGAAGTCAGAGTCCGCTTGCAATATACCCTATTTTTAAGTGATTGATAGCTGCAGATAGTTTTATTATTCCATATTATTTTTTACTTCTGAATAAGACTAATAACATTTACACTCATCGATCGAAAAGAGGATCTTCAATGTTTACAACAGGACATTTCGTAAAGCTTCAGTACATTTCAGCCAAGCAACGGGTAAAATGGACGGACACACTTCAAGAATATTTGCCGCTGTATTCAATCCCAAATCGAACCATGAGATAGCATCAGGAGGATGGGACAACACAGTCATGTGTTGGGACGATCGTCAACCTTACGCAACACGACACCTTTTTGGGGTCCACATGTGTGGTGAAGGAATTGATTTCGATAAGGCTGGAAAACAGGTTTTTATTGACCTACCTATTAATTGAAAGCATACACAATACAGAATTTAACGAAGATGACAGATGAACCCAAACATAAACTATGTCATTTACCTTCTAAAGCCTCCCCTAACGGTAGCATTCAAAGTTGGTGTGCTAACTTTAATACGTGGATTATCACCGCACTAAATCGAATTTTGTATGGTAAGTCCGGAGATAACGCACGTTGTTAATATACTTTACATATAACAAACTTTGAATATGATTTTTTATTTTTAGAAGCACATCTTTATTTTCCTATTCTTATTTTCATGTTCACTGTAGGCCGTATTAATATTTTTGAAAAAAAATCTATGGGTTTTAGATACTCACTTGTTCATGGCAAGAGAAGGACAATATTCAAGTGTGGGATTATGGATCCTGTAAGCTTATTTCAAGTATCGTCCCGGATATTCATCAGACGAAGTTGTATTGCGGAAAATACGTGCCTAACTCTAATGTTGTGGTGTGCGGAGGTTCCGACGGGAACATATTGAGGGTTGTGGATACATCAATGAAAATGGTAAGCTGATATTTTTTATTATTCTAATGTGTCGAAAACTTACGATGCTATTCTTGGCCCACATGTTTCGACTCCAAAGACGAGAGCATCGTCAGGACCACTTCAGTGCCTTGGTGTTCCATCTGACAGACCGGCTCAGTGATGTCATTCGTGATTATTGCTATCCTTTTAATGAAATCAAAATTATATGTTTTTATGTAAACTGACATGGATGGCTAATACCACACAACTAACGTTATGATATTAGCCCAATACACCACATTCCGGAAGGAATTAGGTCCCATGCGAGGACCTTCCCTTTATTAGCACGGCTACATTGTACTGGAGGGAAAACAGACTATTTTTCATAGCCGCTTCAATCATCTTTTCATCCAATAAGATGTATCGATGGACGGGCTTAAACTCTCCCACCAAGTAAGGGAAGGGGACCTACAGTTATACAAGGATTCAGAACCAACCAACCAAGTACTCTATCTAGCCTCTACACCTTGAGCTGTACAAATGAGATGTACTATAAAATAATTTATGTGGAATCATGAACCCCCTTTTTATTATCTGGTTATCCCCAGCGTTTTGCAGTGAAAAAAAAACATGTTTATAAAACCAATACACACACTTATAATTATAATACAGTTACAATGAAGTGTTGAAGTGTTACACTTGGCGTGCCTTGTAGTTTTTAGGGCAGAGTGGTTCGTAAAATGTTATCTGTTTAGATTACATTTAACGATTATGTAACAGATAATCCTTTAGTCATTGGATATAGAGTTGCAAGACATTTTCGTCAAAGTTACATTGCCAGGCATTAGTAGATAAATAAAATCTAAGCTGATAGTCCTTTTACCATATTTTTTATATTATATTATATTATTTCTTATTCCCAAATTATAAAACAGGGACTGTCGCGGAATGGAAACGCCAACTAGCGTCAACTATTTGTATACACAAACAAAAACATATGTTAAGAACGGCTCGACGGAGCCTGTCTATTTCTTTGAAACAGATGTCCCAGAGTGCAATAGCACGGTTTTGCATCGTGCTCTCGAATGAGATAGAAAGAAATTCTTTATTGTGCAAATTATATTAAAAACTATACAGTATGAGTTAGCCCCGTGGGGAAGGGCCACCTTAAGGGGAGCCTCGAGGTGGCGCTGGTTGCGTGCAATGTCGGTTTTTCAATTATTAATATTAGGACCTAGATTAAACAAAAGTTCTAGTGGTATTGGAGTACAATACTATAGAAAGTGTAAGTAGGAAGTTAG
The DNA here is from genome assembly GCA_946894095.1 of Incurvaria masculella. Classification (NCBI taxonomy): domain Eukaryota; kingdom Metazoa; phylum Arthropoda; class Insecta; order Lepidoptera; family Incurvariidae; genus Incurvaria; species Incurvaria masculella. The sequence continues at coordinate 13,329,440 of OX335647.2, forward strand.
GTGTATTTTAATAAAATACATAACTATTACAGCCCGATCAGCGTTTTCTACTGGTTGTATAATGGGGGGGACCCGGAACTTGAAATCTCTTGACATTGATCTATATCTCAAGTAACAGATATAAAAAATTCACATGCATTGTATGCAATGAAATATTTTTTTCATATTTCAATAATTATTTTCAGACTGAATGTGCAATTAAGAATAATCCAGGTGGGATATATGGCTTCGATTTTGGAAAAGTGCGAAGAAAAAATTGCAAGAGTGAATTGCAAACGATACCAAGAGTGGCATTTGTCACAGGAAAAAAACTGTTACAAGTTGATTTTGGATAAATAAAAAAATATCTTCCCGGGTGAATAGTTAAACGAAATGTAACTCCAACTAATAAAATAAAAATAAAGCAATTATTTCAAGTCTTAAAATATATTTCATTATGATACAAAATTTACAGTCGAATAAGCCGAGATATCATAAATAAACTATTTATATGTTCAGAAGATTATTGCAAATCATGCTTAGTCAGAGAATAACATCAAATACTGTATATGTCAAAGAATAGTAAATTGGCTATTTCACCAAGTTCCCAAGCCTACAGAGCAGGTAACAGTACTCCAATCGCCTCCTCTAAGAGTTATGAGATCAACCGACAGCGGGCAGGCTATCTCAGCTCCGTCGAGAAATAAAGACCAGTTGCTCAACCGAAACTGCAAGTAACATGCACAAATAAAAAGCACTTATCTAGACGACAAACCTCAATTTAATTCCTTTATATACTTTCTTGATCAATTTCTAACCGGCTCGATCACAGGTGAGCTTCATTATATCACTTAGTAAATAATTGCAGCTTTTCAAAGACAAAAGAAAAACATGACCAAAAAAGTGTTATCACAAACGAGTGCGTTCTGACTACATTCAATACTGAGCATCTTATCTCCTGTCGCTAGTTAGATTTATTAACAATTTTGAGCTTTACTCAGCTGATGTGACATGATTGGCTCAAGTTTCCTTTTAGCTTGCCACTTTATTTGAGAATGAAACTTCTAGAATGAACATTGAAAAAAGGGTGATTCTTCTCGACATTTCATATACAAGCATGTAATACTTGTAGCAATGTAATTATCTAACAATACATGTGGTTAAATTTCATTTTGCATTTTGGTTTTACTTCATTTATTCAAAAGTCCTGCCACTACACTATGGTACAAGTGCAGCATAATCTCATATTATACAGAGTCTATAAATATCGAGATCAATCACTTTTATTTTACTGGTGAATATATAAAAGTACAGTAAAAGAATAATACGGCAACAGCAAAGATATGAAATCACCCAAATGCTTCAATAGATTCTGCAATAAAATTGTAAATTCTCTCGAGTGAAACAAATTGCTTTAGTTCTATTTCGCGATTATAGTAAAGTTGGCAAGAAGAGACCTGGCAATAAATAAAATTCTAAAATTGGATCGTAATCCACTCTACATAGTATTATACACAGGATTTGAACATCGATTGCTGGATCGATTCAAATTGAGCCTCGTTAAAGGATGAGTTTTCCCATGTTGCAACTGCTTTTTGGTCTGAGCTTTCGACATCACCGATGCCATTACTACATTAGGATAGTTGATGGGGGGCATGGACACCACGTTGGGCGCCACCGGGGGCCGCTCCGCCGAGCCCGCGCTGCGGATCACGCCGCAAAACGAGTTCCGGAGCAAGGGGGCCGTCCGCGAGGAGCTCTCCCCGTCCGCGCTCGATTTGCTCTTCTTCACGACCAGATCGAGCGACCGTCTTTTCGAATCGCAACTCGCGACACACTTGGCCTTACACAAATGACTATCGTACTTTCCAACCAAAACTTTCACGGACAGGTCTTCCGAGTCGAGCGGGGACGAGAGGGTCATTCTCTTCTCGATGATCTGAGGGAGCGCGTGACTCTTGGACTTGGAGGTCCGGCGGAGGCAGTCGGCGTCGCGGTCGGCGAGGTCCGGCTCGCGGCGACCGCGACGCGAGCTCGAGCGCGCCTCGAATTCCATTTTTAAATTTTGAACTAAGCCAGAGGCGTCGCGGGCGGCGGCGGCGGCGGCGGAGGTGGCCCGGCGGAGGCGCGGCGACGCCGAGGAGGGGAGGTCGCCGTAGGAGGCGGAGGCGGGACGGAGGCTCGCGGCGCCAGCGTCGCGCAGCCACGAGTCGGTGGGCGCGGAGGCCGACAGCCGCGAGCAGCACACCGACGGCTCGCTGCCGCCGCTCCGCCGCGCGCCGTACGCGATCTCCCGCAATATGGCACACGTTTCGTTAAATTTCCGCTCATTATCCACTATGTCCACTTTCACACTTTTCGAATTTTGACTACTGAATTCATTGTTTTCACTAATAATACTTAGGTCCGTGGAGAGTTTATTCTGAGCTAAATCACCGAGCGCGTTATCGGCGCCGGGCTCGTCGTCTCGCGCGAGGGTGGCGGGGGCGATCGGCTCGTCCGCCCGCTGCCTGCTCCTCTTGGCGGAGGCGGCGAGGGTCGGGTCGGAGCGCGTGTCGCAGGAGCCCCAGGAGGAGTTGCGGGAGAGGTCGGGCCCGACGGCGCTGTCGAAGGAGCTCCACGAGCTCTGGCGGCTCGGCGGCGGCGCCTCGTCGGCGCCCCCCGGCCCCGCGCGGCGCTCCTCCGCCTGGGTGGCGATGCCACTGTCGCACTTGACGATGTCGCCGAGTCGCTCGTCGGACCTCGGCGGGCCCTTCTCCCCGGGGTCCCAGGTGCCGCAGGCACGCGCGCGCGGCGGCGAGGCGAGCCGCAGGTGGCGGCGCGGCGCGGGTCGCGGCTCGCCGCCGCCGCCGCCGCCCGCCGACTCGAGCTCGTGCACGAGGTGCCGGACAGTGGCGCCCTCCTCCTTGAGCCGCATGATCTGGTTGGGCGAGACGCTGTAGGTGCCGTTGGCGCACGGCATGAGCATGTGCCGCGCGCCGACCGCGAGCGCGAGGTTCTCGAGCGAGACGGAGGTGGGCGGCAGCAGCTCTGCCGCGAGCTCGGTGCGCGGCGACCACGAGCGCGGCCGGCCGCCGCCGCCGCCAACCCACCCGGCGCCCTGCGCCGCCTCGCCCTCGCCGGCCGCGAGCCGCGCGCGCTCCGCCGCCTTGCCCTCGCCCTTGCCGCACGTGCGCGGCGACTCGAGGTTCGTCTCCGACTTGGACCGCTGCAGCTTCTCGCGGTTCTTCATGGCGTCGAGGATGCCCTGGTACGTCTCGAGCTGCGTGAGGAAGCTTGCGTTCGGCTTGATGCAGTTCCTCTTCTCCTTGACGTGCCGGAGGGCTCGCTCGAAGTTCCAGTTGTAGGCCTTCATCGCGTACGCTATGACCACCGACGCCGAGCGGCTGACTCCCATCTTGCAGTGCACTAAAACTTTGGAGCCTTCGTTTCTAGCTTTGGTTATGTACTTGAATGTGTTGTCCCAGTGCTTCAAGAGATCTGTCTTCTCATCGTCGTATACTCTTATATTGAGGTAGTCAAACATCCCCGGAAAAAAGTTGTCTATCTCTCTCGTTACATTCAGTATGTGCCGTACTCTGAAAATTAAAGACCAAAACATTAAGGATTGTTTTTTTTAATAAATTACGAAACATAATATATTTAAGTAGTGAGTAAGAGCATATTTCACATGAATGCTTTTTCATTCTCTTTCCGGGTTGGATAAGTAATTTTTATTGAAAACTAACATCCGATTCTGTGCTTTACAGTAATTGGGTGGGAGGGCACAATCTTCCATGGCCTACGGAAGCCAAGATATCAAGTGGGGTTTTTCTCACTTCTATCTCATCCAGGGTGTAAACCGTGAGTAAACCATGTTTACATTCGCCTGTGATTCACAGTCACCTGTCACAAAACTTTCGTACTTATGAAATGACAGCCACGAATGACCCTTGTCCCTTTCTAATTATTCTAATTAGAGTGTGATGTTACAGCATTACATTTCTCAGTGATGTCAGGCGAAAGCTAAGCGTAAACGTTTCACATTTATCTGTGACTTGCATATGTACTGGGCAATTTTACTCGCAATTTTGAGTTCGAGTAAAACGGACTAGCGACCGTTTTGGCATTGCCGTATCTATCAAATGTGCAAAGTTAGTAGTATAAACACGTGCCGCGAATTAAAATGGACTCGAAGATCTTGTTTGTGCTTACTAACTCTGCACATTTGACCGATACAGCAATAACAAAACAGATCTCGTGTTTCCTTCATGAGTGCATACACTGAAGCATAAACAAGATAGACTGCTAACGTCATACAACGTACAGAACTTGCTGAAACCCGCTTATTTTAGCTGGTACTATGACATTTCCAACCAGCGCCATCTCCCGTCACTGCCAAAAATAGTTACAGCAGTATTCAACTAAGCTTAATTACAAATGTTGCCTAAGTAGGCGTGATGAAAATGTTACCTTTTAACTATAAATTAAGTAATATCATTATAATGAGCGTTGAGCGGCTCTAGCCTAGAGCGGGGTCTAGCTTAGCCTACCAGAGGCCTGGGTTCAATTCCGAAATGCACTCTTTCTGAGTTTGATAACTGCATTTAGTCACGAATGCGAGCTGCTCCATGTTTTGGAAAACTGTAGGTGCCCTTCCCCTGTTAGGTGGTAGGGTTTTAAGCCCACCCGGGTTGGTACCATCTCATTGGATGAAAAGATGGTCGCAGCGGCAATGAAAATTTGTCCGTTTTTTCCATCCAGTTCAATGTAGCCATGCTCATAAAGGGAAGGTCCTGGCGTGGCACCTAATTACTTCGGGAATGTGGTGTATTGGGCTAATATCATAACGGTAGTTGTGTGGTATTAGCCATTCATGTCAGGTCGCATAAAAAAAAACTATAAAATATCATTGCAACGCCATCTGTGGACTTTTATTTTCCCTATTCAACACTTGTTTTACGTTAGCTATCTTTCCTTACTTTCATTTATCCATGACTGAAGTGTAATTCCAGTCCTAAACGAAAAAAGGAACAAAAAAGAATGTGTCCTCACCCGTTGCGCTGCAACTCCTCGAGGTTGCTGGCGTTCCACTCGGAGCCGAGGTAGACGTGGTCGAACACCTCGGTGGGCGCGTCCATCTGGCCCAGGATGGTGAGCATCTCCTCGTCGATGAACGACTTGTACTCGCCGAGGTCCATGTCGAGCTCCTCCTCGAGCCGCCCGCGGATCACCTTGCTCGTGACCTCGTCCAGGTCCACCGTCATCATGATCTCCTTGAGCGTGCTGCGCAGCACCCGCTCCGTCTCCTCGCGCTCGCGCGGCCTGCGAACCGCGAACGGTGCACCGTCTCAGTTTTTGGGATCGAAAGGTGAATGGCGAAACGTTTCAAATGTTCCCAAGCTTGTGTCAAAGGACAATTATTAAAATAACTTTTTAATTTAAAGACCCTTTGGTTATTTTAAAATACCGTAAAATTTCGAGAGAAAAAGATATTTGAATATACAATGTTTATTCTATTCTCATCTATTCTTCTTCTATTGACTATCTGTGGAACAGGCTAAATAATCTAGCACATATTTGATATAATTGCAAAACAACTATTTAACTATCAGCATATTGGGTAACGTATGGTTAATAATACACTATACCAAATTGTCCTTATGTTTACTAATATTCGAAAGTGAAAAAAAATAAAGAAAGAATACGACATTCGAGTACAAATTGAGTCACGAACACCAAATTATTATCTCCTTAAGCACTAAATATATTAGTATCAAGTTATTCCCAACCTTTGCAAACTAATATGTATATCTCTTTATTCCATACATTTTATAACCTAAAAAAATTTGGAGCGCAGCAGAGGTGATGTGCCGAAAATGAATTCTTTGAGGCGTATGCCATTCCAAAGAGATACTAAAAAACTATATTCTGAACCCGAAACTACAGAAATAGAAAAATATGGAAAGCGAGGTCGGTAGTGAAGTCCATCACCTTTCCTGAAACATTTTCCGAGTGTTTCAATGCTTCAAATTTGAAAAACGAATGGTTCTACTAACATAAAAATCGACACATTGTATCTCTTGCCGTGCAAGTTGCAAGAGTTGTCTTAGCGTTATATCTTTGGAAAGTCCTAGACCCATCATGTTGGCACTCAAATGAAAGGTCTCATCGAGATCTAACTTCATGTAACACGCAAAATGTATTGTCACATCTCTGGAAGCTCTGGACCTAGACTCAAATTAAATCTGAAAAAACCGGCCAAGGGCGAGTCGGACTCGCACACGAAGGGTTCTGTCCCGATATTTAACACGACAAAAATGACGTTTTTGAAAATCACCCCCTTTCTTTTTATTATTTTTTTATGTTACCAATTTGTTGTTAGAGCGGCAAAATAAATACACACTCTGTGAAAATTTCAGCTGCTTAACTATTACAGTTCATGAGATACAGCCCTGTGACGGACGGACGGACAGCGGAGGCTTAGTAATAGGGTTCCGTTGGCACCCTTTGGGTACGGAACCCTAAAAATGCGGAAAATATTGCTCTCTCGCGTGTCAGCATTCTCAACCGCTGGGCACCCCGAGCCGAGACGGAACAGTGAATAGCACAGCTGTGCCAGTACTGACTTGTGTCGCAGCGAGTCGGGCGAGGGCGGCCGGCGCGACTCGAGGCAGTCCATCGCGTGCCACTCGTTGAGGCAGGAACGGTCTGAGTGCACGCGCCGCTCGTAGTGCGCGGCCCACGCGTGCGACGCGCCGCCCGCGAAGTGGTTGTGGGCGCGCGCGCGCGAGCTCGCGCGGTGCAGCGTCTGCAGGGCCGACCTGCCGACACACCCGGACACGTTGAGTGCTGTGCGCTCAGAGGCGTGTGGACTTGCCTTTCGTGCCAGAGGTCACGGGTTCAAATCGCGACCCCGTTCGTGTGCCACTTTCATTCTCTTTCTGAGTTGGATAAGTACATTTAGTTACGAATCTTACGAGTTACAAAACAATTATCGAAAAATCACAAAGATCACCGCAGGTTTACATCGTTGAACAGAGCATGGATTTGAGGAATAAACTAAACCGCCCGTCCACGTATTTTTTAACTAGATACATATTTTAAACACATTTATATATTATCATATTTTTGCACAAATTTAAAAATCCATGGACGGTCGATTTAGTGTATCTTTCAAATTCCTGCTCTATTGAACGGTGTACGCTTGCGGTAAAGATGACCTTAGCAATTTTTCGATAAGCGATTTGTAACTCGTAATAGAGGCTCTGTTCCATGGTTCCAAGTCCATGTAAACTGTACAGGTAGGTAAAACTAGGTATTGAATGAGAACATGGTAAATATGGCCATGAATATTTGTCCGTGTTATCCATCCAGTTCAATGTAACCGTGCTCATGAAGGAAAGGTTCTGGCATGGCACCTGATTCCTCCTGCAGCGTGTTGGATTAATATCATGACGGTGGGTGTGATATTAGCCATCCTCGATCCACCCCAATGCGGCAGCCGGAAAATTTTATTTTCATCGAATGACCTACTCAAAATCGATATTTTGCTAGGATAGTCGATGAAGAGTTTAATTTGGTGTGCAAGGTTAAGGTGCGACATGTTACTAAATGCCAATAGAAAATATAATGCATACAATTTATTCCCTTTAATTTAGAATAAAATTAAAATCAGAGAAAATATATAAAGAGGAACCAAAATGCATAACTTTAGCCCCAGACTAGAGACGAGAAACTTCAAAAATTAGTCTACATCCAGTTTTGTACCACATCCAGTTAAAGTTCTAGTCTGTAAAAGTGAAACTTGACTAACACACTAAAAAAATGGCTGACACCAATGCTTTTGACTGACAGTTAGGGTCCAAGGTTGATCTATTGGTCAAGGAACAACTCCTGTTTTTTTTTTTAGTTGATGGTGTTTTAAAATATTATTGAACCTTATCCAGTTGAGGCAGGTAAAGAAAACCTGCCAAGACCAAGGAGACCCCTCAAAATCAGTCCAAGGCCGAACTTCTTCACGAGTTTTTCAGAGATGGATTTCGCAAACACGTTTCATCTCAACAACATTTCAGTGTTTTATCTTCATGGCCTTAGACATGCAAAACTGCATTAAGATAGGTCTACTAATCTTGTTTATAGCTTTAGGTAAGTGCCGTTCACGCTACGCCATGCTCCCAACATGAACGTTTTTGTCATTGGCAACCGCAACATATCGGTAGAGCTCAAGATTATCCTCTGCGAAAACTGAACGACACGTTTTAAGTAGCCAGAGCGCCCAGTCCCACTTGTCACTTAAATTGACGTTTACGCCAAACGGATCGACTAGCGTTTTCAAATGTATGAAAAAAACCGGCCAAGTGCGAGTCGGACTCGTACACGAAGGGTTCCGTACCATCGTAAAACACAAAAAACATGTTTTTTGTATGGGGACCCCCTTTAATTTTTATTTATTTTTTTAATTTTACCTATTTGTTGTTATAGCGGCAAAATAATTACACATTCTGTGAAAAGTTCAGCTGTCTGAGATACAGCCCTGTGACAGACGGACGGACGGACGGACGGACGGACGGACGGACGGACGAACGGACGGACGAACGGACGGACGGACGGACGAACGGACGGACGGACGGACAGCGGAGGCTCAGTAATAGGGTTCCGTTGGCACCCTTTGGGGAAGAACCCTAAAAAATTGAAAAGCGCGCGCAGTGTGCGTTAAGCGAAATAACATTTGCGAATCCGAGCTTGATTCGGCAGCTTACTCACCGTCGCCGTAAAAACGTTGACGTTGACGTTTTGGCCGACTCCGCGTTTTCATTCAAACTGGTAGTCTTCGTTTGATTATATGACCGGTCGAATATGTAAAACCACAGAACAAGGTCCGTAAACGCCAATTTAAGTGACAACTATGACTGACCACTCAGCAACGACGAAAGTATATGTATATGTATCTATAATTCTTCATCTGTGAGTATGTACATTCTGTGACGCATTTTCTCGATTTTTTCCTACATTGTTGTACCATAATGTACCATGGTATTTCGGCAAAATAATTTATTGCTGAGAAATAAAAAAGACGATATATGCCACATAAAAATTATACCGGGTGTTAACAGAGGTGTTATTCAAACGTTAACCAGTCAATCATCATACATTTTGTGTGAAATGTATGGGGAGGACGATTTTTTTTTCAGTTGTAGTACAAAATATTATCTACCTTTTTTCATAGAGGTGAAGAAATAATATTTTCCTCACCTGCATGCCTTTTTTGCTCCAAATATATCAGGGAATACTAGGTTGACTTTTGTATTGTTCAGTAAGTAGTACTAAAATAAATTAAATTGAAATAGTGAAGGTTTGTTCAAGAGCACGTATTCAGATAATTGTCCAGAATTGCCATAGAATAAGACTGTGACAAATATATTCGCTTGCCAATTGACTGAAACTGTAATCGGAGATGGTGAAAGAGACCATTGCCGAACTAAAACAATGTCGATTGCAGCGCAGCACACATAACTTAATATCCATAGTACGAACTGAAACCCCATTATAGATTAATGATATTTCGCTTAGCGAAGCGTGCAAGCGACCTTTAACGTAAGTTAGACAGGTTTTGCGAAACTGCACGTGGGTGGATTACCATAGTTGCAATAGTAGGAATCACTCCACTACTCTTGCAATGTTAAGCGATAGATTTAACACATTTTAACCTAAATATTTGTGTAACTTCAACAGTTTTAATGGCATATCGTTGGGAAATTGTACTTTTGAGGAAACACCTTGCCTAATTATATACCAATAGAATTGAGACCTTATTTCCTACATTCCACAGCCTAAGGAAATGTCGTCGCCACACTTCCTTTAACGAATGTTGAACATACACATTGAGGTAGAAAATAATAGTAGACTAGTTATGATATATATGTAAGTTATTGTTCTGTAACATTTCAGCATGTTGTATTTGCCGCTTGTGCTATGCGCTTATTGCGTCAATTATATGTGTATTACCCTGTTGGCAAACCTGAATGAATAAATAAAAAAAATATGTACGTAACGTTAACAGTTTTAATGGCATATCTAATGGAAATTTACTGTTGAGGAAGCACTTTGCCTACGATATGTGCCAATAGACCTTATTTAGTACGTCGCACAGCCTAAAATGGTGACGACAAGCTTCCGCTCTATCACAGAAATATATATTTTTCCAGTAGTTTATATATTTATGTTTAATTTGCAATTAAATACGATTTTCGGGTTTCCGTGGATTCAATTACATGTACATAATATTGCATTTTGTATCTGCATGGATTTCAAGCCATAAAACGCTTAACTCAAGAAGCCGTATTCAGAGTGGGCGGACCTAACTTTAAAACGCCGGACTAAACTGATTTTAGTATGGTTAGGTTATGGTGCTAATCTCGTACTAAGTTTTGACAGGTTCTCCCTGAGCACGACTGCAACTGACAGACGCAAATACATAGCAGATAACACTATAAGGATTCCCGGCTTTGCCTCCAGAGCTCTGATAAAGATTCACAATTTACTAAATTGTATCGAGTAAATTACGCATTATCTCAACATTTTAATCGCACAGCGCCAACGCACGCCTTCGGGCGGCACAGAAGGCTCGCTCGGCGGAGGCGTTGGTGATCGGCAGCCCGCGAGCCTTGCGCCTGCGCCGCCGTCGCCGCCGCCGTACAAGGCGCGCAGACGTCACCACGTGCTTCCCTAATTGGACCGCCCCGCGGACCTTTTTCGCGGCCCCTGCCGGTTTACTTATGCATATTCCGCTCGGAAAGCCTTGCTGGAAGTGGCGAAAAGACAATAAAGGGGAAGTCCATTGAATATATAGCCGTAAACACTTATGGACACTTCCGGGTGTTTACCGCCATCATAGGCAACGACGATGTACAATTAAAAACTTAACTTTGGTATTATTTAGTGATTAAACAAACGATTGAACGACTTACAATGTTTAAAGATTTAGCCCCTGGTCAATGAATAGTGTGATCAAACTAAGCTGAGCTAAAGGATAGCTAAGAATTGTCCTCATAATAAGCGACAGCCCCAGCACCGACCTCACTAGAACACCCATTCCGCTCGCGGTCCCCGGCGGCGCCCGACGGAGACACCACTGGCGGAGGAGCCGCGCGCTCCACAGGCACATTCGGTCCGCTTGCTGGCCGGCAAGGGGCGAAGTGGCTGCTGCGGCCTCGTCGCTCGCGACGCACGTCTCCCCGGCGATCTCGACGCAGAAGATCCCCGCGAGACACTCGCTGCTGCTCGCCGCGCGCGGTTCGTTCGGTGACTGGCGAGCGGAGCTGCGCGCGCAGGCCGCCCGCCCGACCGCCCGCGCCGTCGCACCGCATGCCATATATGGCTTAATACGCGGAGGCGCACCCGCACGCCCGCTCCGCTCACTCTCCCTCGCGACACGCTTCGCACACGCGGTCTCGTTAAGCGTCAATCGAGATATTTGCATACCCATAAATCATGTCCGTATGTGACTGGTAAAAATGTAACGCTAAGTTGATACAGTGAGCAGTACCGTAAACTCGCACGGTTATGCGGGCTTTATTGTTAGAGATATCCGTCTCTTGCCATATTTTCGTTGCAACCACAGAAGAAAAAGAAGAGAGAAGTGGCATGTGGTTGTCCATCGCCACTCAACCGTATGGACAAAGTGTGAATATAATCGTATGGGAAAGTGGCCGCGCGTCGTATACCACTCAGTCCAAACATCGCCACTGCACGCGAATGCGCTCCCGAAATACGTTCACCGAGTCAGTTTTCATCCTCATAAACCCTCCAATTCGTCTGTGACTATATTTGCGTGTGGCAATGTACGTTAAGGTAGGGTTGGTAGTTTTTCGAAAATTGGAGGCAGCGGGTCTCATAGAAGGCGCACTAGATGGCACATCAAGGAGATGTTGACACTGCTCACTATGCTATGTGCTGTGTGCGTTCCGGCACGTAAAAATATTAGAAGTGGGCATTTCTGCATTTCTCTTCGTGCATGTCGTAAGAGGCGACTCGTGGTTTAGGCCATAGGCAGTACACTGCCCTCGGATCTGTCGTATTTTATCATTATCCAGTTCAACGTTCACAGCTAAGAAGATATGGCAAGAAACTGCGCTGGATTTTTTCAACGCCACTGCTTACAGAATTACGAGTTATTGGTGCCTGTTTGTTTGTAACATTTATAGCAATAATTTGAAAATGAATTTACAAAAATCAACAGTTCATGCCGAGGGCTCAGCCGCTCGAGCAAATTACCAGGATTACCATATGATTTCGAGATTCTAAAGGACTACCAAATATTCTTAGCGATTTCCATGATTCTTAAAGGACTACCAAAGATTCGTAAGGGATTACCAAAGATTCCTAGGATTATCAAAGATTCTGAAATTTCTAAAATTACTAAGGACTGCAAGATTGCCAGTAAATCTGTATGATCTAAATCTGTAGGATGACAGTGACAGGACCAAAAGAAGTGAACAACTTCGCCGTACCTATTATTTGCCCCTCAATTCAAATTTTATATTACCACTCCAGTTCATTGGAAACCAAGATCATCAACAATCTAAACAATTTCCCTTTCCTTCTTCACGTAAACGTTGATGACTTTTTATGGCAACCGTAATGGCCAATTGTAACTATTCGCCGAGTGCGTGGAACGCGGACCGCTCCTTTGCGGCGGCAATGTCTCGCAGAGAGGGCAGAGCCCATGGCTGCATAGTTAATGGGACGGAGGGGTGAAGGCGGCGGCGGCGGCGGCGGCGGCGGCGGCGGGCGAGGCGACGCGACTTGTACGGCGTCGCGGCACGGAGCCAACCACCGCAAGGTTAATCGCCGTGTCGCGAGCGAGCGCACCGCCATTTTTGTCGGGCCACTTCAATCGCTCTATAAATATCGCGCTTTCGTCGGAACTGTCGCACTTCCGACCAAAATAACGCCACGCTTGTTTTTATTGTCGTTCGGCCGAACTACGCGAGACTCCCCCGTCAAGCAGAACACGTTCAAGAAATGTTTGGGGGCCGGTTTTAATTTTATGAAAAAAATAGAGACGAAGCCTATGGGGTCAATCTTGAAATTCACATTCGCCGGTGATTCAGTCATATGTGACTCACCGGTAAATACTTAAACTTACTTACTCGTGGATTTTACAACTGACTGTGTTCAATCGAATCATCCTAGTCATAGTATAAGGTCCTAGTGTTGTCCCTTTCTAATTGTTATAATTAGAGTGCGATGACACTAAATCAAATTATCAGAGATGACGTGATGCCAAAGCTTAGGATACACTTTTCACTTTCATCTGTGAAATTGAACTTGTGTTCGCTCCATGAGTACAAGGGCTGGAAACCGAAAACCGGCTATAATGCTTCACATCCGATTTGAATTAGCTAAATTGCGTTTAAATCTAAATCCACGGTTAATAATTACGCGAAAGTTGGAATTAGATTAAAATTGCGATAAAAATGCCGTCTTAATTGCAACTGCGATTAGTCATAGCGTCAGCGACGCCGCGGCGGCGGCGCGGCGGAAGGGAGGGCAGGCGGATGTTGCGAAACCTGTGAAGCGAGAATCCCTAGCGAGCTACTGCGGGGGGGCGGGGCGGGAGGCAAGTTCCGGTGCGCGTGCGCCTCGGTTCACTGCTTCCGCACAAACGACGAACTTTCCCTTCCGCACGGGTTCACGGGTAAGCCACCATGCAATAACACTGTGACCTCCGCGAGGAAAGCCCAATCACAAAAGAATGTCCTCCATTCAGAGCAGTCCTCTCGCTTTGGAGTTTGAAGTGAATTATGTATTAATGCAACCGAGTCGCTTTCCCAACTTGCGAGCGCAAATAATGCCGGAACGCTGAACCCGTAACCGACTTGTATCGGCTTGCATAAAAGGGCATGCTGCAGCAGCGTCATAAATGTCAATGTCGGTCAGCGCCTGGATGTGAGCGCGCTCAGCGTCCGCCCGCCGCCTGCCCGCCGGCTGTCGCCCCACCAGCCGACACCATCGCTGACCAAGTTGGCTCGCACTAGCAGACGCACACATACATGCGGCAGAAACGCGAACTCATAAACTAGGTAATCGTCACACCGAAAGCGACTACGAAAATAACGCACAAGAATCTTTGTAGGAATTGTTGGTTTATTACTTTACAGTTTTAGAATACATAACGACGGCGGTGGCGAGTCCACACAGAAATTAAAATTTAATATAAATTTGCATCGGATAGAATTTTGATTTATGCTAGCCAAAAAAACATGTGTTTACTTTAAAAAAAATAACCGGTCTCAAGGCACGCCAGTCGAGTCAATTAATACTGTTCGGCAAAAAGGTTACACAAACCAAGGAGTGTCAAATGATTAAAGATGCCGATGACGCTACAGTAGGAGCCGCGCCGAGGCTTAGCGCGGCTCGGCCGTCTCTCGAGTGTGTCCTATGACAGCACATGTGACGAGGTGGGCACATCACGGCGCGAAGCGCGAACGGTCGTTAGTGGCAGGCATTAGCGCTGCAAAAACGAAGTACACGGCGCGTCGCGGGCAATGACACCGGGCCCGGGGCGTCGGCGGGGCGGTGGCGGGCCCCGAGCCGTGAGCTGCGCACTTCAAAGGACAACATGGTCGCCGAGGTGGCCGCCCGCTCACTCGAGCGGCCCACAAGGTGCCGGTGTAGGCGGAAAATATATCACGGCTATTCTAAAACCTCAATAACGACCAGCATCTCAATCAATTGACGTGGGGTTATTTGGTTAATGTGTGTTATGCAGACCGGCGTAAATGGTAGCGTCTAATTCAAAAGTAATTAATATATAAGTTTATAAACACGGTTATAATTATAAAAAAATAACAATGTTTATGCTTATGTTCGCAGCACATTAGAATTTGTGTAATGCATATGGTAACCGCAATGCCTAACTCATTACCCAAATTGAATGCAAGTTAAAGTTTTGCCTAGGACGATGTAATCATCATAATCTATTAACAGTCAAAGAGGACCTGCTTTTTCTGGATATGGCATTCCTTTTCGATCTGGTAAATGAACGAGTGAATTGTCTCGAGTTCGTCGGAACAACCACGTTATAGCATGCAGCGGGCATACGACACACTCACCTATTTCATACCCCCACTGCCCCGATATAACTTCGCCCATATAGCTGTTTTAACTCAAAGCTTTTTAAGGCTCCAACTGACTCCAGCGTTCAGCAAACGAACGATAATGGCGATCTCTGGAAGCATTGAGTTTGTGTTAGGGATCATTGTTATATGCGTGTGAAAATTGAGCGAGAGGAAGCTAAATTTAGGTTTTTGACCTGTAAAGTGTACTTTTTAAATTCAATTAATATATGGGTCACGCTTATTCATTAGATAAATATGTCATCTCGTACCGCAAAAAATATTTTTTTATAAAACTTTGTAAAAATCTTTGTTATTGAAAACCAAGTAAAAACCTGGTAAATAGGTGTTTACAAACATTTTTTTTAAAAATAATATAAGCCACTTATTAAAACCGTTACACGGTCATACACTAGATAATAGTCTAAACTTTGATATTTCGAATTTTCTGCGGGTGTTTATTCTTAACAGGAGGTAAAATAAAAACACCCAAAATATTTGAGGTTAGGGTCATATGGAACCTTAATACTTATATTCGTAATGTTAAAAAATATATTGAAAACTATTACTATTACATAGGCATGAACAAGACTAGACATAGTTACACCCGCAATGACCTGCACCATCTGCACAACTTCTTACATATACATTCCCACCCTTTCATACCCCCTCCAATTTCTTGAAACGTCAACACTCATAAGATAACACGCGCAGGTATGTTTTGAATTTGTTTTTTTAAAGTCTACAATATACTATTTTTAATTCACTAAAAGCCGTTGTATTCCCAAATAAAATGAAATAAAACCATTAACTGTATTTTTGTCTGATGCCACTGATTTACTTTTTAAAAATTATAAATATATTTTTTTATTTCGATTTAGTGGGATCATTAATTTACAGGAGGGACCTCATAAAGGAGAATGAGAATTATGTGTCATAAAACAGATTACTGTCTAGGTACAGCCAATTTTCCTTTTTAAATTAAATCGAGTCCTTGTGCCGATTCAACATACATTCATTTACTTCCGTAACAACGTAAAACTTTTAACAAACTTATACATTCAACGCGTTGAGTTTTCAGAATAGCTACCGAAAGTATTGGCCAACCGCATGCTAATCGCTAGGGTTCATTGCTCACAGATCAATCTTAAACTCATTATCCCATTATGGTTCAAGGCTTCGCTAGTCTCTCCCATAGATGAGATGTGGAAAGAATTTACAGATGGATGATAAAAGGAGATACGTGAATATCCAAGAAATAGCAGAATGCTGATACTTGAGTAACTCTACGAACATTCACTTACATTTTTGTATCTTACACACGATGCAATTTTTTAACCGAGTGAAATGAAAGCAAAAATAAAACTTACTCACAAATATATTTTGCCGCGATGCGATGAACTAAAAAACATTTTCGGCTGCTCGTAGCCTAGTGGCGCGGGGACCGGCCTAGCGTACCAGAGGCCCGGGTTCAATACCAACTTGCACCACTGTCTTTCTCTTTCAGAGTTCGATAAGTGCATTTCGTCACGAATGCGAGCTGCTCCATGGTTCGGAATCCATGTAAAACTGTAGGTCCCCTTCCCCTACTAGGTGGTAGGGTTTAAGCCCGCCCGGGTTGGTACCATCGCATTGGATGAAAAGATGGTCGAAGCGGCAATGAAAAATTGTCCGTGTTTTCCATCCAGTTCAATGTAGCCGTGCTCATAAAGGGAAGGTCCTGGCATGGCACCCAATTCCTTCGGGAATGTGGTGTATTGGGCTAATATCATAACGGTAGTTGTGTGGTATTAGCCATCCATGTCAGGTCGCATAAAAAAAAAAAAAATATTACCAAACTACAATTGTAAGGGAATCTTAATTTCCAAGATGCTTACGGCCCATTTTAAACGAATGTTTACTGTATAACTAGCCTCAATCGGTAGTAAATTGTTAAAAAAATAAAAATGAACCGGACCTGGACGCTGTCGGTTGCGCGGCACAAAAGGAATCTCAGTGGCCGAGAACGATAAATCACCAAGCTATCAATAGCACAGGGGAGTAATATTAGATGCAATGGCAATGCTTTAAAACGTCTCGATTAGTGGGACGGTGCCAAAAATGAACATGTATTAGTGAATAAGAACAGAAAAGCTCCAAGCTACTCACCACATGGCCTGCACGGACACCGGCTTGAAGATGTGCTGCCGCCCGCACACGCATACACTGAAGCCTCTGAAAAAATACAAAATACTCGTGAGTCTTCGTCATTGCCTGATATACTCTTATTTAATAAAACAAAATTATAAGTCATAAACATATGATTTAGACTCCTTGCTAGGTTAAATTTCAATACATGTCGTTAAACTTGTGTGCATTGCATGAATTATAAGTGCGAATAGGGTTTCCATTACAATAACCTTTCCTGCTGGGTGGATAACTGTAAATCTGAAGGAACTCCGGAGATGATATTATTGTTTAAATACTACGCGATCTCAGGCAAAAAAAATAATTGTTTATTGTTTATTCATCATCCACAGGCAGCACACTGCACTCGGATTTGTCATATTTTATCATTAGCCAGTTCAGCGTTCACGGCGAAGACGGCAAATGCATTCAACTTAATATATTTGAATTATTAAAGCCGGTATGCGGGCGTCGATATTTACCGGTTTGGTTAGGTTATTTGGCATTGTTAACATAATATCATTATACATAAATAGCAAGTTAAAAACGTTGAATGGCTGTAAAACTTCGCGGAAGGAGTAAATGAGTGTCGCGAAAAAAATCTGACGACTGATTAAAATATTCTGCGTAATATTTCAGTCTACCAGCGAATGCTATCAAACCTGCCAATAATAATTAATGGAATCGTTTTCTTTAATTGAGTGGAAAACGCAATTTTTTCATGAACTCACTAGATTTTTCAGATTCTTTAAACTGATATGTGCAGTTGTGGGAACGAATGTATGTAATTGTGGTGGTTTTAATATTAAATGTTCTTTGGGATTATTTTTCACTTCTCCCATCAGTGCCTATCGGTTAATGACCGATGCAATAATAAACACATTTGTGATCTTTACCGGCTGCCGAACCGGAAATCACTGATTTAAAGTTGAACAGCGATACACAAATTATAAATAGGAAATGCTAATGTCCCATCAATTCATATCAGAATTGTTATCTTCCAAACCTGATTATTTACGATCAATATTGCTGCTGTTATCAGCAATAAATATCTCAATCTATTATAGGTTTCGGACGTCACAAATTCATTATTAATTTTGGTGTGATTATCGGACAAGGATGGCTAAGACCAAGATGCGTATAAGAAATTATTAGGCCATCACGACGACACATTGGTGCTCACCCCGTCAAAACAAATCTGGCTGTACACAGTGATCTCATGCATGCATAGTTTGGAAAACACGACTATTATAATAATAGACTCGTCGCGGATATGCGGTGTGTCTACGAACGAGTCCAGTGCATGACACGCGACGTACGTAGTTACGGATCATCAGCGTTCGGAGGTCGTTCTCAGCGGGGTGTATGTGGGTCGAGAGAAAGCCGGGCCTGAGCGAAATGTCGCAGACGGTTCGTCGGGCGGTGGCGGCGGCGGGGCGGCGGGCGGTCGCGGATGGATGCGGCGCAGCCGCGTGCGTGCGGGTATTGTCCCGCACCGCATGCTAATCGCTTCCCCTCGGAGACAATTTGATAGGTCCGTTATGCGCGGCCTTTCATGTCTATAATCAAAGCGATCGCTGGTTGCTTCGAGAGGCGGTGAAACTTTGTGTTCGGTCAGGCTTCACTGACGCCCTCTCACATCTATTGGACGAAGTACAAGTACACGACGAACATGCACGCATACGAAGACCTTCTGCGGAAGCACTTTTTCATGCGTTTGGAAAAATACTAGATAGACGTGAAACAAAGAGGTGCAAACATTCGGAATTAATTTCTGAATCGATTAAAAAACTATCCGTTATGCTGTACAGGAATCTACATTTTTGACAGAAATCGTTTTGATACCCCCTCACATAGTACATAGAAACAACATAGCATACTATGTATTTCCGCACGCGGTTTCCTATTTGACGCCACACAACTGCCGGCCCGTCACGAACCTTTTGCGAAACGCTCAACGCCTTCGTAACCGTTTGTCGCACTCGGTGTTGCATAAGCGATAGGTCCGACGATCGAGACAGAAGTGCAAGTATGTCACGCGCGCGATCATTACGCACAGCGCAGGCGGCTAATGACACAAGCCCGTTCGAGCGTGGCGTTGCGGCAATATTTGAATGCCGAAAATACAACATTACCGACACTTCACGCTACAGGAAGCACGATTTGGAAGCTAACTGGCCAAGTGCAAAGCGCAAACAATGGATGCCGGCGACACTTCTTACATAAAGTGCCAGGCGGACTGCGTCGATTTCACATCCGATTTGCTGTCACCGACTAACCGTTTAATAGCTGATGCATCGCAAAAACCTAATGCGTAATATCCTATACAGCCGGCCAATATTGTTTCTTTGCATCGGCACCAGCTAAACGATGATAAAGATGTCGCGTGAGATATGAGCGAGCCGTCAGCAGATGTATGTACTGCAGCTCTGCGCGTGCATCCGTCGCGGACACCACGGGAAGTGCCGACGCGACGGAGTAGCGCGGACAGCTCACGCGACGCAGCGGGCCGCCCTAAGCCGCCGGAGCCGGTTAAGCCAGTGCGAAGGAAAGTTGTCGGGTTCGCTGCGCTGCGCTGAGCCCGCGCACTCGTATCAAGTTCAACGACTACCGCTCAGCCGAAGCATAACGTCATTTAACATGGCTACCTCCCGGTCGGTCTATCAGCGCTGACTTGGGAAAGCTCGGCAATCGCAGACAATGCGTCACCCACCCCGGCAAAGCGAACATAGTGGGCTGCCTATTTGGGCGATTTGTTAGAACGTTTAGAAGAAAACGTTTCCTTTCGTTGAATGTATTTGCATTTGTTATGTAAATAAGTTGCCATATTTGTTGTGCCGGATCTGACCTAACGACTGTCGCAGGCTCGCGAGGAGTTGGATGTTTGCATGCCCTATAGAAAGGTAGTTCATGTGAGTTTAAATTACCGTGAACATTAGTTTTCACCAGAAGCAAACCATGTTGCGGATGCAGGTCATCGTCATCATCATAGCGTGCGTCCCGCGTCGCGAACTCTCCAGCAGGCAGGAAGAGCACTCACCCATCGCCGTCGAGCTTGATGGAGGTGTCGGCGAGGACGCGCAGCACCAGGCCGACGGTGGTGCGCTCGTTGCAGTCGATGCCGAGTAGCGCCGCCTCCTCTCCGCGGCACACCACTACCAGGTAGCGCGTGCGTCCCGCGTGCGCACTCTCCAGCAGGCAGGAAGAGCACTCACCCATCGCCGTCGAGCTTGATGGAGGTGTCGGCGAGGACGCGCAGCACCAGGCCGACGGTGGTGCGCTCGTTGCAGTCGATGCCGAGTAGCGCCGCCTCCTCTCCGCGGCACACCACTACCAGGTAGCGCGTGCGTCCCGCGTGCGCACTCTCCAGCAGGCAGGAAGAGCACTCACCCATCGCCGTCGAGCTTGATGGAGGTGTCGGCGAGGACGCGCAGCACCAGACCGACGGTGGTGCGCTCGTTGCAGTCGATGCCGAGCAGCGCCGCCTCCTCTCCGCGGCACACCACCACCAGGTAGCGCGTGCGTCCCGCGTGCGCACTCTCCAACAGGCAGGAAGAGCACTCACCCATCGCCGTCGAGCTTGATGGAGGTGTCGGCGAGGACGCGCAGCACCAGGCCGACGGTGGTGCGCTCGTTGCAGTCGATGCCGAGCAGCGCCGCCTCCTCTCCGCGGCACACCACCACCAGGTAGCGCGTGCGTCCCGCGTGCGCACTCTCCAACAGGCAGGAAGAGCACTCACCCATCGCCGTCGAGCTTGATGGAGGTGTCGGCGAGGACGCGCAGCACCAGACCGACGGTGGTGCGCTCGTTGCAGTCGATGCCGAGCAGCGCCGCCTCCTCTCCGCGGCACACCACCACCAGGTAGCGCGTGCGTCCCGCGTGCGCACTCTCCAACAGGCAGGAAGAGCACTCACCCATCGCCGTCGAGCTTGATGGAGGTGTCGGCGAGGACGCGCAGCACCAGGCCGACGGTGGTGCGCTCGTTGCAGTCGATGCCGAGCAGCGCCGCCTCCTCTCCGCGGCACACCACCACCAGGTAGCGCGTGCGTCCCGCGTGCGCACTCTCCAACAGGCAGGAAGAGCACTCACCCATCGCCGTCGAGCTTGATGGAGGTGTCGGCGAGGACGCGCAGCACCAGGCCGACGGTGGTGCGCTCGTTGCAGTCGATGCCGAGCAGCGCCGCCTCCTCTCCGCGGCACACCACCACCAGGTAGCGCGTCCGTCCCGCGTGCGCACTCTCTAGCCGCACCGCCTGTCGGACAGGAAACATACTTTTTATCAAACGGCTCGGTTCAAACGGCATACAAGGAATCCTCAGGATCGCATCGTGTAATCGTCTAAACTCAAACGTATAAAGATACGTTTTAAAGATCTCTTCAGAACGAACCATTTCCCTCGCATAACATTAATTTATGAAATAAGCACAAACCAATTTTCTTCACATTAAAAGACAAACGCATTCTTAATACACTGCCTTTTGAAAAATCGTTCAAGTAGTAAGTCACAGCAGCGAGTTCACCAAACGTAAAATAAAATAAGATTTTACATATTAGATAAATGCTCGTCTATAAGGCGCAGATAATATCTTGCGTGGAGTATTGTTCGCATCTTTGGGATGGTTCCGCTTGGGTCAATAGACTCGATTCGGAGCTGCATAACGCCATCTCTCCGTCCCTTTTCAACCATCGCTGAACATAGAAAATGCACAACACTATCGACGAAGAGATCCTTTATCGATGTCCTCCGTGCCTAAGTATTTCCCCCAAAGTACAACCTGACTTCAAACATGGTGTGAAGCGCTTGACCGACCGGCATGGCTTTTGCAGTACCCGTGTAAGTTTAAAAGCCCATGGGCGTCGTCGGGCACCTTTCATTTAAGAGCTCGGCGCACGCCATATACTTATTTTTATTTTTATTTACCAAGACTATATTTAAAATAAAAAAACATATGTAATGACAAACCTAATCTATTAAGTGGGAACAGGCGCTTTTTGTGTTACTGGATACTCGATTACTAACATGCAGTAATATAATTTTTATCATTCACACGTTAAGGAAAATCTATGCTTAAGGTGGGATCGTCAGCATCAGAAAATTATGCTCTCCATACAAACGTAGTTTACTAATCATTTGAAAACCACTGTTCCAATTTGCTTGATATTTGGGACTTAATATCAGGCAACAAATATCTATGTCTGCGCGTATTTGTTTTTTCGAAAAATATTTATACAACAGAGAAAATAAAATTTGTATGAAGATTTTTTTTTGGCTGTTACTTAACTTGTTTTATATTTTTCAGTAAAATAAAAACCTGCAGACACAGATATTTATTGTAGAATATTAGATACTAACTATCAAGCAAATCGGAACAGTGTTTTTCAAATGATTAATAAACTACGTTTGTATGGGGAACATAGCTTACGGGCCGTTCTTAACATGTCATTCGATTTTGTATCCTTATAGTAGCACGACAGACTTTAATATCGATCCTTTATAGGAGTTTAGTGCATGAAATTGTTTCCATATAAATAAACGGAGCCTGCAGATCTTCTATGTATAAATTTCAGCTATATTTCAAAACGATGCATAATTTTTAAGGATATCAACTCTCTTAGAATAGATAATTTAGTTTCTAAACCTCGTTAAACATCCTTATGACTTAAATACATTACAATAAAAATAACTCCCTCAGATATCCTGCAGTAATGGTTTTAGTTAATTTGGATATTTGCGTTACCCTGAAAGGCACCGGGCCTTTCAGGGTAATCGCCTGAAAATCAAGAAAGTTAGATCACAATAAGATGACTTGGAAGTAAAAAACGCTAGGGTACAAGTGTGTCAGTTCGATCGAATAGAACATAAATTATAAAATACCCAAAATACAGTCAAGAAGCGATGAGTTCAATGGCGCACTCTATGTAGCACATCACGCACAGCGCGATCCGTTGCCTTCACGGAACCCGAAGATAAGAATTAATCAAATTAATAAGACGAATTCCGAGATCACGATTCACGACCGAATAGTTTTTGTGGTGATCTTCGGTCGGACAATCGAGAGGGGTCGAGCGCCGTGCGCGGGGGCAGCCGCCTCTAATGGAGGCGCGGGCCGGTCACGACGCGCGGCGCACGCGTGCTCCACACGTCTCGCTACTCAAAATGTTTTCCCGCTCGTGTTTGACACAAAGTGCACGCAGACAGGAATACTTCGAGATAACAAAATGGGGTGTTGCCGTAGGTACGTACATTCACTTCAGAAGGTGATTATTCAAGAACATCTATGACGATAATGTGGAATGACCTTATGACGTAGACCTTATACCTACTTATTCTGTGCTAGTGGTGCTTATACTAATAAAGCACGGTTCTATGTGGTAACATGTAGACGACCGAGAACTATACTAATTCCTCCCATTTTCTTTATTCTGGTCATAACCGCTGCGAGGACGGCCTGGAAAAGCTACTAACCTTTCAGACTAGGAGGTGGCGACAAAAATGGTAACGATAACGTAAATGGCTGAAACTGGCTTCACAGGATAAAGGCCAACCCTCTGAAGCTAAATGTGTCAGTCTGCCTGTGCCAAGTGGTTGAACAACTCTAACCTGTGAAACCAGATTCAGCCATTTACCTTATCGTGACCAAAAATGTCGTGACCTCCCGGAATATATGCACATGTATTAATTATTCCTGTGCTTTTATCACCATTTATGTTTGTTTCTTTCCCGTTCTTCACGGGCCGACCACTTGCCGAGACACAATATAAATTGGGGGTATTATCTGAGACTTAGGGCCGAGTGCACGAAAGGATAAAAAATCAAAATCAGCGTCAACGTATGATTAAACTCGTCACTTTGTAGAGTATGGAAGGAACTCTATGCAGTTCACTAAAAGTGACCTGTTTGATCATTGATGAACTGAGCATTCTCTTCGTGCAATCGGGGCCAAGATTGCTATAGTCGTTTATAGGTCATGAGTTACAACATTTTTAAATAATAAATATTGAGGGATCTTATTATTATGTTATGTGAAGTGATAAAAACTTGCGTCTCCAATAACTTACTACAGTCATGGAAAGAACTGTTTCTATTCAGCTATAAAATCCTACACGTTCCCATCAGCGACAGACACCAAAGCATCACAGCTAAGTTAAAGAGAAACGTTACAAACTATGATTCGATTGTCATCGAAGAAGCTCAACATTCTCGCACCACAGCAACTCTTCAAAAACGAGTTGAAACAAAGATTTTCGACGGGGACGTGAGAGGAGCTATGCGTCTGCTTGTTTCTGAAGACACCCCCGCTAGTGAAGACGAAGAAACCTTGGCAGCATTAAAATCAAAACACCCGGAACCCAGCCGTCCACTTCAGATTCAGGATTCAAGCTCTACTATAGATCGTTGCCCCAAGTTGAATACGAAAGATATTTCCCAAGCTATAAATAGTTTCCCTAATGGTTCAGCAGCAGGGTTCGATGGAATTTCAGCCACACACCTCAAAGACCTTACGTCATTTTCAAATGGGTCCGCGGGTGAAAAACTTCTAACTGCCATTTGTGAGCTATGTAATATGCTATCCGGCAACGTAATCGAGGAGTTCCTGCCATTCCTGTATGGGGCATCGCTCATATCCCTTAACAAAAAAGGCGGCGGTATAAGGCCAATAGCAATCGGTTGCACCTTTCGTCGCATAGTTTCTAAAATTGCTTGTAAGCATCTCCAATTAACATTAGGTGATACTTTTCGCCCATTTCAACTAGGCTTTGCAACAAAGGGTGGGTGTGAGGCAGTTGTTCATGCTACCAGATGTTTTCTCAATTCCCGTAATTACATACCAGGGGATATTCTCATAAAACTCGATGTAGTCAACGCTTTTAATAGTATAGAAAGAGATGTAATGCTACAGTCTGCCAAGAAATACATTCCAGATGTGTTCAAATATTTGAGCCAATGCTATGCACACCCCAGCCACCTGCTTTATAAGAATAATGTAGTAAAATCTGCAAGCGGCTGTCAGCAAGGGGACCCTTTGGGCCCAGCGTTATTTAGCTTAGCAATCATAGATATTATCAAGTTACTTTCGGCCGACCTTAACTTATGGTACCTCGATGATGGTGTTTTGGGAGGGAATTCAGATAGAATATTCAATGATTTGCAACTTATCATTGATAAATTCAATGATATAGGTCTGAGTCTTAACCCTAGTAAGTGCGAAATACACTTTTCAAATAGTACACCAAATACACTTCGTTTCGATATTCTCAAAACATTTAATTCTATAGTGCCGGGTATAAAACCCCTATCAAATGAGTCCTTCTTTCTGTTAGGCGCTCCAATTACAGAGGAAGCAGTTTGCCCTTTGCTGGTCGAAAAACAGAAGAGTCTTCTGCGGTTCTCCGAACGTCTGCTTAAGATAAACAAACACGTGGCTCTGTTTTTACTCAGACATTGTATTTGCATACCCAGGCTGACTTATTTCCTTCGTTGCAGTCCTATCTGGAAACACGAAGAGAGCATAAATATAATGGACCAAATAATGAAAGATTGTATTGAATCAATTTTAAACATATCATTGGAAGTCGATTCTTGGTTGCAAGCCACATTTCCAGTAAACTTTGGGGGAATAGGGATCAGAAGCATAAAGGATATCGCCCTGCCCGCCTATCTGGCTTCAGCACATAGTAGCATTGACCTCTTGGGAAGTATTCTTACACCCTCACTTGGTGAGTTTGAGGTTAGCTACTTGTCAGACGCTATAACACTTTGGCAAAATGCATGCCCAGGAAAAGACTTGCCGTCAAATCTGACTTCCCAAAAACAGTGGGACGTGAGCTTGGTCGAATGTAAATTCCACTCTCTTTTAGATTCATCTACCGGTCCGGATCGTGCCAGGATCTTAGCCTCCTTCGAGACCGAATCTGGGGCATGGCTGAACGCTTTTCCTTCGCCACATCTCGGAACCCTGCTGGATAATAACACTGTTAGGATCGCAGTATCGCTCCGAGTTGGAGCAAAGGTGTGCCAATCCCATACGTGCGTTTGCGGCACCAGCGTAGACCCGCTAGGCCACCACGGACTTTCTTGTCGAAGGAGCGCGGGCCATTGGTCACGTCACAGCTCCATTAACAACCTTCTTAAGAGAGGTCTTTGTTCAGTAGATATTCCGTGCGTACTAGAGCCGCCCGGTCTGTGCCGTGACGACGGCCGTCGCCCTGATGGAATGACGCTTACTCCTTGGTGCCGCGGAAGAGCGCTCGTGTGGGATGCAACGTGTGCAGACACATTTGCCCCTTCTCACCTTGTCGGTACTTCCACTTCGGCGGGATCGGCCGCTTTGTCCGCCCAAAACCTAAAGAAAGGAATTTATTCTAGCCTTCTCGACCGCTTTGAATTCCTGGCATTCGCCGTAGAGACCCTAGGTGTTTGGTCACCTGAGGCCAAACTATTCTGTCAAGAAATCGGAAATCTTTTGATAGAAAAGACCGGTGACCGCCACGCTAGGGCTTATTTTGTGCATTGCCTTGGCAATTCAGAGAGGCAACGCAGCCAGCGTTTTGGGTACAGCGGGTGATTCCGCCGAACTGGATGAAATCTATTATTTATTTTAGTTTATAAGATATTTTAAGTTTTGTTTATTATTATTTAAATTGCCATAAACAGTTATTCAATTGAAAATTATATTCAAAATCTATTTGGTTAAAAATTTTTAAAATAAATTGTTAAAATCAAAACATTCTCACAAAGCTTGCCTGTTTCTTCCCTCTTCATGTTTTGAGTAGTTTTTTCGACTAAGTTGTTGCCTTGCACACATAATTGTGTAAAGACACATAATAAGTAATAATGTTATGCTGCTGGTATACATAGATAGCAACTTTTGTGTTTTGTTTAAAATTGGTTGATACAAAATATCTTCGTGCGGGACAGTACTCTCCCGCGGGACACGGGATGTTAGATGGTTTTGCGGGATTGTCCGCATATTCAGGGACATCTAGCCACCGTATCTGAGCCTGAAACAGTCCTGAAAACGCGGCGGTTCAGTGCGTGGTCGGTGGTGCGTAGGCGCGGCGGAGATGAGGCGTGGCGCGGCGGTGGCGGTACGGTGCGGGTTGAAGTGGAAAGCTGCCCCGGCTGCGGTTACTTTCTAGCCCAGCTCGCTAGCCGCCGGTCGCAGGCTCGTCATCTGCCAATTAACAGCCCGCAGGGACCACTTCTCAAAGCGTTTAGAAATCTGTTTGATTTACCGCTAGATACCTATCGAACTACCTACGTAGAGGGACTCCATGTCTATTCCGTACATAGAAGCTCGCGCGGTTTTATGTGAAATAATAACCAGATAAGAGTATCCCTCTGAACTCCGGAAGTTTTCCGTGTCAAAAACTCTGTTCTTTAATTATCCGTGCTTGAATATCTCACTTATCTTCAAACGACGGCGACGAACACTTTTGGTGTGAACATTTTATAGATTAATTTAGAATGGGATTATTTCAAATTGAATACAATTTTGAAAAATATTTTAGAGTTGTAAACAACCTATGTGGCAGACTATGTGGTAAATATTATTGATGCGGAACATGTAATGGACATGTGTTCGAGCGTGTGTTAGATATTATGATACCTTCTTACGAATTAGTTAATGTAATGAATGTCTAAAAAACAAAACAATGTGTTCGTTCCAATATTAGTTTATATTTGCTTTCGTTTAATTCCAACCTTTAAAATATAAAACCATTTGTTGATAGTTAAAATATGACTGCAGGAAAGTTACAATAAAACCCCACATACACCGCAATTCGTGTGATTTAAGCGGTAATTACATAAAAGCTATGACAATGGACGCATCCTCGGTAAGCAAAACAGTTGCACTAGCGAGTTCCCACCTATAAATGTAAACAAACCAGCGTTCGAAAAATTGCAAACGGTTTTAGTGTAACATTCTTTATCGCACATTTATGTAACAATCGAGTTTTAATTGACCAATAAAATACAGTTTATGCAAAACTACAGCAACCTAGCGTCGATATGAACAAAATATCAGTGTAGGTGTTGTTACTAAGGTTACGACAGTATTCAGTCGTCATGCGAACCCCATGTGGTAAAGGGTTAAAGGGCACAGGTGCATCTAATTATAACCGAGCTCCCCTCTTCCGTAAATGTCAGCCGACATGTAACGTGTATGGGAAGGTATGAGAGGGTGTGAGAGGGTGTGTGAAGGTGTGTGTGTACGTACGGGTCGGCGAACAAGAGCCCTTTGCTCCGAGCAGCGCATCTTGAGCGGAAGATAAAGGGAGCAAGGGTTGACGAGTCCGTCAGGTTGCACAAGTACCTACATACATACATCACGCCGGCTATGCCGTCATAGAGGGTTGAGCGCACAATAGCCGCCTTCCATCTAGTCTCTAGGCAGTAGGTCCACGCGTTTTTATTATTTACTATTATTATTGACTTTTTAGAAAATAACGCAAGAGCCGTTTTGATAGTCGTTGCAATGTTGTTGTTGACGTTGAACATCGTCCCAAACTAGAAAAAAAAGTACCTGCACAGAAACTTCACCGGTCTATAATTTTATTTATTTTCGTCTACATTCTTGTTAAATTAACTTGTGACCTAAATGATGCTCAGGTAAACTTAAATTGCGGTAGAACAGTTATAGATATATTAGATTTAAGTTATAATTAAAGATATCTATAAATATGCAGGATTATTTATTATTTCATGTAGGTAAGAAGTATTGCAGGCTAGACCTTTACCGTAAGATGTTTCGCTTGAATAACTGTGAGGTAAACCGCGCGGAAGGTATATGATGCGAAGGTATTATTTATGTAGCCGAACGAACACAACCCTGTGGCCATGGTCTCAAAAGTACAATGGTCAGCTCTGCGGTTGAAGGGAAAGCCTCAAAGTTCAATCATTGCTTACCACATCGATTTCTACGAGGTCTTTGTTGAGTTAAACTCATTCGGGAAAGTTATTTCAATAAAATGACATGATGGCACCTAGGAGGTCGGAAGAAAAACGCTTAAATGTAATTACTCACGTGCTCTACTCGTAACAAAATGAAATGTCTGCCCAATGTTTATGTTTTAATGGTTACGACACGACATTACTGATTCTGCTTCATACGAATTTCATCACCCATTTTTTCAATACATTTTTATAAAAATGCTTGAAGGATTGGTTGAATAAAAGACCAAACGCTTTCAATTTAAAAGTAACTAGGCATATGCTATATTATTTTAATGTATCTCTAATACCTCACCCGCAGTCAATACTAGATATTAGCCCAACACGCCGCATTGCCGAAGGAATTAGGTGCCGTTCCAGGACCTTCCCTTTATAAGCACGGCTACATTGAGCTGGATGGAAAATTCAATTTTTCATTGCCGCTTCGACCATCTTTTCATCTAACGCGATGGTACCATCCCGGGTGAGGCAAGGTTTTACTTTTATTCCGAACCATGGAACAGCTCGAATTTTTGAAGAAATACTACGAGCCGCTAAATCATATTACACTATGCGCATACAATTACTCTTATCCTTTACTAAACATACATTTAATTTCTAATTTGTAGAGCAAGGTTTTCACGCTTATTGTCCGTGCCAATAACCGTCATAGACTAGGAGGTCGCGACAAAAATGGTAACGATAACGTAAATGGCTGAAACTGGGTTCACGGGATAAAGTACAACCCTCTGAAGCTAAATGTGTCAGTCTGCCTGTTCCAAGTGGTTGCATTACGTAAATAAGGAGTTGAAAATGTAGTTATGGTGACAAAAAATACATATGATAAGGTAAATGGATGCAAATGACGAAATATGAAAGTGTCCATACATACTTTCTTAGCAATACAAAAACTGAACAAATCTTTGGTTTCATTTCGTAGTTATAGGCGATTTAGGTTACAGATATAACTTTAGGTATATTTAAGTATTTAATTAAGTAACCGTCTGGTTATTGTTGCATAATTAATAGGTATCAATGTTTCCAGATAATCAGTATATTCATCAGCAGGTACATACCAGCATCTATTTTATATAGCCAATCTAGAAAACGCAACCACTTGGCACGGGCAGACCGACATATTTAGCATCAGAAGGTTGGTCTCTAACATGTGAACCCAGATTCAGCCATTTACCTTATCGTGACCAAAAATGTCGTGACCTCCCGGAATATCAAGGAAGCGACGAAATAAAGAGCGGATGTTACAGTTTCGACGTCCAAAAGTGTAAAAGAAAGCACCTAAAAATCGTACCGTGAATGTAGACATGTGGTTATGAGTTCGCTTGTCGCTTGCAGGCACTGTTGTGACATGTAATAATAATGCAGCGCCGTACACTATAAGACACGACACGCCGCCTTATGTAACGAGACACTCGGTTACGAAACGCATGGCGCCAATTTGGTGAGACAAAGGGAAAAATAAATTAGTACCCTATTGAAGTGTCGATTCAATGTTCGCTCTTTTTTTCATACTTAAATATTGGTATTGAGTGGTGTTAAAGAGAAAGAGGCACTTTAGCAAAGATTTTTTTTTAACTCAGTGCACTTTAGTTATTCAAGAATAAGCAGAAAAAGACAAATTCCGGATCGTTACGTTTCAAAGAATGAACTGCAAGCAAATTATCTTTTAAAACCCTCTGGAATATTTCTAAAGAAAATAAATTTTCGTCTCGAAAACCTCGCTTTGTTTTATAAAACTCAACGTGTTAGCATCGCACAAATACCGTCGTAAGATGCTGAACGCCCACAAAAAAGGCATTTAAACGTTCCAAATAAAAAAGTTTATTTTATACAGAACAAAGATATCTGAAAATGTTATTAATACACCGCGCTACAGTCTGGCAAAGTTGGTCGCCTATGTAAATTGGTCACATGGCTATTTAACTATGATATTGTTGAATTACACAAAGTTTTTGCTGAAAAAAAACTCGACTTTTCCTTATTTAGCTGCGTCGGCGCGTCTCCCGCCCACACCGCGCCGGTGGGCGGCAGCCGGCGACGTGGGGCGGGCGGGAGACGGCGACACGTCTCCGTTTGGCGGAAGCTGCGAGACGTTATTGAGTTCAAGTTTAGACGTCCCTTCCCTCCCCGCACCGCGACCTGATTGTAAACTTCGTTTTCGATTCCGGTTCAATGAATCTAAGACATTAGGTCAGAAGAAACCAGAAACAATTTGGGGAAACAATGATTTACCGACTAGATTATTGTATATTAAAAAAACATTACGCGGATTTTTCGAAACATTTTAGCTTTTTTTTTATAACTGGGCATGGACGGCTAATACCAAACTAAACGACAGATATTAGCCTAACACTGGAACTAGGTGCCATGCCAAGACCTCCCTTTATTGCTTAGCTATATTGAACTAGATGGAAAACACGGACAATTTTTATTGCCGCTTCGACCATCGTTAATTTAATGCATTAAGGATCAAATCATCGCCTCGTGGATCTACTTTCAGGTACGGGGGAGGAAAAAATAATATTTAAATCTAAACAACACTGCATGAATAAAATGAAATTTAATTGACAAGACAAATATGTAATATATTTATAACATTAAATTTGAAATTCAAAGGGATTTACTTCCATGGCAAACCAACATATTTTTACGCATTTGGGGTAATGATCCGTGTTCTGATGACGGCGGCGGCGGGGCGGCACTGACTGTGAGGCAGCGTTTGGCATCCTATCCGATCCTCACACAATAAACCAAAAGCCATTACTCACTGGTCGAGATGGAATATTCATTGAATCCGACTGGGGCATCCCCAGTCGGATTCAATGAATCCTTCGACATTGCCTCCGTTACATGTTTTACGTATTCGATAATCGGCTTTCCCAGATGACCTCTGACAAATTCATTCAGACAAGTTCGTGTATTGCGTCTTATTTTATATTGATCGATTACAAGTAGTGATGTAGGGGTTAGTGGACTCGCCTTTCATGCGAGGGGTTTGCGTTCAAATCCTCGCCCGGTCGTGCACCACTCTCTTTCAGAGT
This sequence comes from Incurvaria masculella, assembly GCA_946894095.1. Taxonomy (NCBI): domain Eukaryota; kingdom Metazoa; phylum Arthropoda; class Insecta; order Lepidoptera; family Incurvariidae; genus Incurvaria; species Incurvaria masculella. Next base: position 13,361,681 of record OX335647.2, read on the forward strand.
TGGAAAAGTGCAATTCATTACGAATGCGAGCTGTTCCATGTTGTTCGGAACCCATCTAAAATTGTACGTCCCCTTCCCCTTCTAGATGGTAGGCTTAAGCTCGTCCTGGTTCGTCCATGAAAAATGGTCAAAGTCTGTTTATCTGAAATTATCACCGACCTTCGAGAAACCAACCCAAAGCGACGTATCATCCTGCACCATGCCAACGCAAGCGATTGAGTATTTGAAATCATAAAAACCGGCCAAGTGCGAGTCGGTCTCGCACACGAAGGGTTCCGTACCATCATAAAAGATTTAATACAAAAAACTCACGTTTTTTGTATGGGGGCCCCCATTAATTTTAATTATTTTGTAATCTTACCTATTTGTTGTTATGGCGGCAAAATCAATACACACTCTGTGAACATTTCTGCTGTCTATCTGTTACGGATAGTGAGATACAGCCCTGTGACGGACGGACGGACGGACGGACGGACGGATGGACGGACTGACGGACGGACGGACAGCGGAGGCTTAGTAATAGGGTTCCGTTGTCACCCTTTGGGTACGGAACCCTAAAAACGGTAGAAACTCTGGACCATCCTCCGTATAGTCCCGACTTAAGTTCTAAGGATTTTCTAACTTTTCTCAAAATCAAGAAAACTTTTCGAGGTCACATTGATAGATTTTTAGAGCATATGCATAAGTGCATGATATATCGTGGGAAATCGTTTGAAAAACCATAAAAATTACATGAGGTTCTAGATTATTTTTCTAATCACAAAACTTATAAATTTAATAAAAAAAACGAAAATCAGAAGCTATACACTGCATCGCAAGCAGCAGGCAAGGCAATCAGCCTCGGTACTATAAGACTTGACATGCGCCGGGGCGCGCGCGCACCAGACGGCGCGGCTGCGGCGCTGGCGGCACGGCGCTGCTGACGGCGCGCGGCGGTGAAAGTGACAGCAGAGTTGCGAACTGCGACTACTCTTCTCATACGGAGCCATTGAGTAAGGAAGGGCGGGAGTCGCGACCGAAACTCATCCGCGTAACCACCAGTGTTAGTGATAATACATATTGACAGGAGCGCCAGCCAGTCAGTCGCTTACGAATTCGCTCACTCCTGATGTTCTAAAGTTCCGACGACATGCAATAACTGCTCAGGACGCTATTTAGTGCAAATAACATTATTCCTAAGCGAACTATACAATGATAATATTTGTCGTCGCTACCGTTTGCCGAGCCAGGCACAGTCGTAACTCCGGCGGCGGACCTATTTTTAAAACGATCGCTACCCAATTGCTGCAGCAATTTGCTATTCTGATAGTTAAAAACGCAGTTTCTTATTTCTGTCGCCACTACCGTCTTTCCTTACTCGATGTAGGGAACGATCGCCTGGCGAAGACGTGAAGTGCAGCCTGCAACGGAGGTCTCATTTGAGTTCTATTGGCGACAAATAAGGGGAGGGAGTTAACACTCTCACTTCTTATGTATAACAAGGCACATACGAAGACGCAATCCTAATAAATAAGGTTGAATCTGCTGATTAGCTTATCTTCAAATGCCTGGTGAGACATTAAGGCTCGATTGCAGGAAGATACGTCCGAGTTAATCACTGTTCAAACAAGTAATTTTTAGTGAACTGCATGGAGTTGACTCAGCTTCCTTCCATACAGTTCATAAAAAGTGAGGTGTTTAATCATATATTGACGTTGAATTTGATTTCGTGTTCCTTAGGGTCGAGTGCACGAAATGACAAAAATTCAAAATCAACGTTAACGTGCTATTAAACTCGTCACTTTGTATGGACAGTATGGAAGGAAATACATAATAATTTCCATAAAAATTGCGTGTTTAATTGTAGGTTGACGCTGATTTTACGTTGAAGTCCTTTCGCGCACTCGTCTCGCAGCCGCGGTAGGGTGAAACATCGGGGAAGCATCATAAAATCCAAAAGCACTAACATTCAAAACCCATATAAGTCCGGAAATTTTCAACAAGGTTTATTTTTTTTTGCTCGAAAAATACATACTTTTGGATGTCCTGTGTTTTGGATCCTGTGCTTTGGACTTTATGTAGGCGACATCTCTTGCATACCATACCGCACGGCAAGTTCGTCACTTCATGAGCTGAGGGCCACTTCACTAGCTAGGGCGCGGGCGCGGGCTCCGCCAACGCTTGTGTAATCGCAATCAACCCACCGCCATTATTTGTGATGCTATTAAATGCAGCGGGTTTCAAATTGGAAACCATGTAATACTGAGTTATTAACACTAAGCTGATTGAGGGTAACAATACTGTTGCATAAGTATGTATTGTCTTATTCTGTATACGTTTTTTATTGTAACTGAACATGGACGGCTAATAACATACCTTCTGTCATGAAATTAAATCAACTGGTCACATGGGCACTAGCTACCATGCCAGGACTCTGCCTATATTGCACAGATAATTGAACTTGAACGTTTTCATTGCCACACGGCCTGACATGGATGGCTAATACCACACAACTACCGTTATGATATTAGCCCAATACACCACATTCCCAAAGGAATTTGGTGCCAAGCCAGGACCTTCCCTTTATAAGCACGGCTACATTGAACTGGATGGAAAACACGGACAATTTTTTTCTTTGCCGCTTCGACCATCTTTTCATTCAATGCGATGGTACTAACCCGGGCGGGCTTAAACCCTATTCCGAACCATGGAGCAGCTCGCATTCGTGACGAAATGCACTTATCGAACTCGGAAAGAGAAAGACAGTGGTGCATGTCGGTATTGAACCCAGGTCTCTGGTACGCTAGGCCAGTCCCCGCGCCACTAGGCTACGAGCCGCTCAAACTTCGATCATTGTTTATTGAATGTGATTGTTTCAACCAAGGGCTGAACCGCGTAAGAAGTGAGAAAATATAGGAGCTAGTTCGATTAATTCTGCACCAATCAGAAGTAAATAAAAGTAAATAAAAAAATCTATCCGATAAGAGCGCAGTAGGTTTGATGACGTAAACGTTTCTGATTAGTTCAGAATTGTTCGAATTCCCTCGCATATTCTACGTAAGGGCCTACAGTCTTACATCGACCACTTCTCCTTCCTTTTCTCTTCTGATATTCAGACTCGGGTGTGACGAGGACTCCGTCAGTCGACACGACACCAAGTTGAGGAAAACGAGCTTCATCGAAAATCTCATTACAATAGGTCTTACAGCGGCGTACGATATCGGCAGCATGCGGAAACAGGTCGCCTGTCGCATGTCGAATCGCGTGGCCGCTCCGCAGTTTGCGAGGCGAGACACGTCCTGCCGCCGCCGCACCGTCACGTCGCATTCCGTCCGTACGGCGGCTGCGGCGCGGTGGTGGCAGAGCAGGCGCGTTGCGTTGGAAATAACTCGAACATATGGCGGCAATAAAGCTCGGGTTCGCACTCGATATCGCGTCCATGCTATCGCAATAAGGCGCGTGCACCACTGAAAATTTCAAGAGGACTTGCACTTGTGCAGATTGTTTAGCATGATTTATTTTTCTTCATGTGAACAGAGAAATCTCCCCGGACAAATATAGGTTTATAATTTTACAGATTTTAGAGTGAAAACCATACTTCTTTTAAATTGAGTACATCACTTGAAATCGAGAAAATATTACTGTTAAAATCTGCATTGCTTTTGGAGATATTTAAATATTTTTTAATTTTGATTGTAGGTATCAACCCTGCGCCCGAAGGTTTCTTGCAAGTTATCGGATATACAGAACCCTACGTTCAGCGTTAGCGCCCTATACAAAGACTGCAAGTTTCACATGCCAATTTATGCAACAAACGAATGGATATAAGCTTTTCATTTCCACACAATGAAAGAAGTGGCAATGAAAAAGTTTCGTTTTTTCCATCCAGTTCAATTAGATGTAGGGAGAGTACTGGCATGGCAGCTGGTTCCCAAGTGTTTTCCATCCAGTTCATGGCAACTGAACCATGAGGAAGGTTCTGGCATGGCAACTAGTTTCCATGTGGTGTGTTAGGCTAATATCTGACGCTCAGTTTGATATTACCTATCCATGACCAGTTACATTAAAAGAAAGTCAATTGGCTGAGCACTCATCAGATTATTTCAAGTTGTAAAACGAATATGTGCACCGCCATACTGATCACAACAACTCGTTCAGAATGATAAACACTCGTTGCGCCCTAAATATCGCCGGCCGCCCCCGCACGTGGCGCCGCCCGCCCTGCGGAAGCTCGGGAGCGGACGGCGGGCGGCGGCGGGCGGCGGCGAGCTTATCTCGCAAACGTTTCCATTTTACCCGATACTGTTTTCATGACAGCGAAACGATATAGGATTTTATCTGTGATCGGAGGCACGGCGGGAGGTACCCTCCCCCCCTGCCCCGCGCCCCGCGTCCCCTGCCACGCGGCACGTTGCGGACACGTGTCGCCGAACGGCGGTTCTCTTGTATCTGGGCCGACTGCAAGCGTTCAAGTTTTCTTTCATTTCGGAACTGTAGTAGTATGCATATTCTCTAATAGAGGTTTGGTCCGCTATGCAATGGAACTATGAGCTGTAACAATCAATTATTACGTCTAATCTTAAGTTAATAATGTATATAATCATGTAAATGTCTGTCTGTTTGATAAATACATAAATTAATAAAAATAAAAAAGCCCTTTCACAGTAGCACTGAAAAAAATCAGCTCCTTTCAAGATATTATAAAAAAATTTTACGTCCACTACCTTGTGGAATAATCAATATTACGCAATTGGTTTTCGGTGAGATAATGAGCGTCAGGCGTCGTCAACTAGATTTTCCTTCTTTCCGCACATTCGTGAACTTTTGATTACGTAGCAGGTTATTCGGATTAAGTATATATTTTCAAAATCTGATTACAATGCTGCAATGTAGATGCCGCAGTTTTACTGCTACAGCGTGAGCTCTGACCTGTTAGTTGCAGAATATGCTATTTCCAATTCCCAATTTACTTCCAAGAAATGATCATTATAAATGTCAGTGCGTAACGCAGCGATTAGTTCACACTACGCACCATTAGGCACGACCAAAAAGCGCAAGTAACCGATCTATTTGCGCACGTAACGGCATTTAGTGCAGTTGCAGTCCGCTCGGGCGACCGACGACGTAACCCCGACTAGTGCCACGTCATCGCGTCACCGGACGCCGCGGTGCGCGTTATATTGTGCCACTGACCGACAGGAGGAAAAAAACGGCCAAGTGCAAGTCAGGCTCGCACAAACGGTTCCGTATCAGACGGCTAACATGTTCAAACTTTACGAAACAAACCATCTAGACCCCAAAAAACGCATACATTTTTAATACCACACATACAGCGCCAGAACTTTGATGACAAGGGTACATTGAACTAGATGGAAAACACAATTTCCGTTGTAATTCAACGAGGGATGGTACAAACCCGGGCGTAATTAACCTTACCATCTAGTAAGTAAAGAAAGGGACCTCTACAATTTTACGACCATAGTCAGCTATTGCGCCATGCACGGGAAATAATGCAGTGGGTGATAAAATTTGGTGGCAAATGTATTATTTTTCCGTACCGGTCGTTTAACTATGTATGTAGAAGCAATGCTAAAAATCGAAGCTTTTTTATTTAAAAATGTATTATTTAGGAAATCGCCCCCACAAGACTAAAGTCAAGATAATCAACACTTTAGAAAATAACAATAATAAAGGCCCTTTAAGTGTCAATCAAAATAAATCAGCACTTGGTGAAAACCAGGCTTAGTATATTTTTTTGTGCACCATTAAATAAAGAATTGAATATACAGTCAAGATATGATGATTTTGGTAATTTGGTCAGCTATATTGTTGGATGGTTGTTACACAGTACGGGACAGTTCGAACAGAATTAAAGACAACCCAGCTAAAACATCTTATGGTGACAACCTCCTAAAGGGCCCTAGGTTCATATACATCATGTCAGAGGTGAGTACTATGAACAATTATGAATATCAAACATAACTTAGCTACTGGATTTACGGTCGAGACAAGCTGTTAGGAATTTCAAATAGCAGCTTCCGAGGGGTAAACCGCAATCAGGGAAATACACGTAAACACGCACGTGTTGAGTGCTTGGAGAAGCTATTGTATACAGTTTCCTTCGAGAGATTGAAAGCAACGGTCCCTAATTGATTTTATTATAATATAGTACGGGGTCTAGGTGGTGTGTCGTTTAGGGTTATCATTTGTCAGGATTTTTCCTGCTATGTCAGGCTTTTTGGAAAAACTATGTTAGAAAATTTCGGGACTTTAAGAAGGCAATAAGCTGGACTTTTAAGTTGTATGATTTAATTAGCAAGTATACAAGATAAGAACTTTGTTCTCATAATAAATATCAAATTTAAATTGCAAAAAACCAATAATATGTAATTGAAATGACTCGTAGACACCGCACAGCTCAAATAACGAAAAAGGGAAAATCGGACTTTTTGTCAGGACTTTTAAAATTTAGAGATCGTAAAACTTACGCGGACATAACAATAATAAGTAAGCCGTCAAAGTAAATATTTTAGAGATCGTGTTTGGTTACCAAATTCCGCGACGACTGAGATCGCGCGAGTTCGCGCGACCAGAATGGAGTGGCTAGCTGTCACTGTATTAGACAGGTGGCCCGGTGGCCAACCAACACCTTCGCTACGCGAGGTCTCGTGAGCTGCTATTGTCCTCTCCCAACTCATGCGCACAACTTCGAACTACAGCGCAATAAATAGCGCCATAGGGGAACATTTATGCTGCCTAAGAAAAAGGCATATTCATTCTTCTATAGACAGCTCACGATCAGAGCCTCAAGTCGGAGTTCTCACCTAAATCAGCGTTTACGGCCAACCGATCGACTGGCGTTTTCGGTAAAAACGTCAAACACCATACAAGTTTTTACTAGTTATTCTGTGGTTTTACTTCTTCAAGCTGTCAAAGTCAAACTCGGACTGCCGATTTGTATGAAAACGCGGAGTCGACGTAAACGGCAACGTCGACGTATTTACAGCAACGTTGAGTAAGCTGTCAAATCAAACTCGGACTCGCAAATGTTAGTTCGCTTAACGCCCACTGCGCGCGCTCTTGAATTTTTCCATACATTTATTTGAAAACGCCAGTCGATCGGTTTGCCGTAAACGCCAATTTAGGTGACAACTGAGACTACCGGCTCAGTATTCAATTTGTTAACCTGTTTCAGTGACGGTCGGTACGTAGCTTAAGTTGCTTGCGGTACCGCGTTCCAAATGTATGGAAATGTATCGTGTGCGTTCACTGCTGCTAGTCCGGGGACTGTCTGTCGAGCGAGTCCGCCGTGCGTGCGTCCGACGTCAGTCTCCTGACGCGCTATGCTAAGATGTGGTAGCGTTCAGTCCTGCACTGCAGCGACATTTGCGTGTACGTATTTATGGCCTCAAAGACAGTTTTTGTGCTGGGCGTGATCGAATATGAAATGAAATGTAGAAGAACGGGATTTTTTTATTAAATGATGACTATACTATAGAATATGTGTGCATATAACTATTTGAGGAGCAAGTCAGGGGAACACTTAAAGCAAATCGAGCCCGACCGTCAGTCTAGCACTGAAACAAATTATTGTTTGTATATATTGCTTATTTGTTTATTATAGTGAGTAAAACGAATCCTCAGAAAAAGAGGGTGCAGCAGTAAATGACCTATTGTTACTTACTAACCGCCACATATTGTATTATTGGGGTCACAAGCCCAAGAATATTAAATCAATAATGTCACTAGGACGACGACGCGCCGGCTTCATTCAGAACAGTCGAGTCGACTTGAACGTGCTCAGTTCGAAAGTTTGACGAGCGGACAACTCATCCATCACAGCGTTCTAATCGAAACGTTTATATTCGACATGTAGATTACGGCGGGAAAGGAATAGGACCAATTAAAGCTTAATATAAGTTTAAGGCGCATACAATGGCGGTAATATTAGTTTATTATGACGGAAAATATATTTGTTATTTAGGCATACACATTTTTTTAACGTAAGTAGTAGACGAGATTTTCATTTCAAATAAATAATTACTATAACTAGAAGACAAATACGTATGGAGACATTTAAAGAGCCTTGATCGTGAGATCTTCGTTGCCTGAATGCAACGAAGATCTCACCGGAATTATAAAAAAAATCTAACACATTAACTGCGCATATTTGCATAGTTGAAAGATCAACAATATCTCAACGACCGTAAACCCAACGTCGATTTACCCAACTCAATAGACGATGACAGGCAGAGAAGACGACTTATTAATCGGTCACGAGCTGACCTTTGGCTTTGCGTGTTCTCGCGTGTAGGTCGCCCCACAGCACGTCACGCCGCCGCCGCCTCCGCCGCCGCGGTCGTAGAGAAATAAATAATCACTTTCTTGGAGAGGAGTCTCGCCCGCCCGCCGCTACGCCGCGCCGGCCGCCCTGGGCGACGACAGGGGAATGATAGGTACCGCTCATTCAACTAGGCGTGTTTCACTCCGCAGTTTAGGTGGTTTAGGTACTAGCGATGGGTCGTTCGCGATTTTCGCGACCCGGGTCTCACCGAACGGCCCGGAAATTGAACGGATCCTTTCGACCCGTTCGGCTATTTTTTGGCGCGGTCTATATGCGACCCGGGGGCTACTCTTGTAATTCAAATTCATCGATGAGTCACAGGTGACTCACCACAGAATCAGAAGGCTAATCTTGAATTTCAGAGACACCGGTGAGTCACCAGTAAGTTAGTTAAGGTCCTTGGTTGTAGGACCAAAGAAAATAGAGTACCACACGTCTCTTTTGACCCGTTCGTTCGCGAACCGACCCGAGAACCGGCTCACCGGTCGATCGGTCGGTCCAGGCATCTCATTCAGTCGGCCGGGTCGCTAGAAAGTACGGGTCGCGAAAACACGAATCTTTGCGAACGAGGGAGCCGTTCGGTCGTTCAGTACAGACGACCCAGGTCTTCTGACCCGTTCGTTCGCGAACGACCTATCTCTTAGGTACGATTGCACCCTGCCACAGAATAAGTAATAGTGCTAACCCTGCAGACTCAGGACCAAGTACACAAAAGGACAAAAAATCAAAATCAGCGTCAACTTATGATTAAAAACGTCACTTTGTATGGACAGTATGAAAGGAACTCCAAGCGTTTCACTAAAAGTGACGTGTTTGAACATTGATAAACTCGGCCGTCTCTTCGTGCAATCGGGGTTAAGTCTGCACTAGAGGGCCACCGTCGCACCGCTTTTCGCCGCAGCCATAACGCTAATACTATTTTTTCCGTGTGTCTTCGCTGGGCTGTTATTTTTTGCATTGAATTTCAATATAACCGCGAAACCTTAATTTGTCTGGCCTTACTGATGAATCGGGAAAATGCACATTAAGCTTAAATCGGTATGAACATATTAAATGCATCACTTTATGCAAATCATAGTGATAGCTATTAAACTAAATAGAAATTATATCAATAAACAACTGCTATTGCATAAATCACGGGTGACCGTAGCGAAATGTAATCACAACTCCATAAATCAGTGGAACGGATCGGCTCGGCGGCGGCCGCGGCGGAGCGGTCAATCAAGGAACCCCGCGCCGCGTCGCCGTAGCAACCTGAATGTTATTTTCAATGAAATTAATTTGAACATATTTCTTATAACCATAACTTTATTAATAAAAGTATTTTAATCAATAAAGTACACAGGTGAGATACAGTTAAATGCTTCAAAACTATTAAAGGGGTTCCGAACCGGTTCAGCCCTTACAGAGTTTTGTGTGCGCCACAGAGAAAGTAATGGACTAAAGCAAATTAATTATAATGTGTGATGCCACAAATAAAAACAAAATTTCAGGTTTATTGTCTTTGTTGTAAGTATGCCGAGAAAACTGGAATTATAAAAATGATTTGGCGGCAACAAATATGGACACATTAAATATTTATAAATTAATTTAGATTAAAATAAAGTTCACTACTTTACATATAATGCATTCACATGTATTCTTGATATTGTGAAAGTCACATTTTATAACATGTTATTTCACGAATGGTAAATTTTACAAAATCTATAGGGTTTTATAGCGTAATAAAGGGTTTTTAATAGATATAGTTCAGTTTGGTTGGATTGGATTAGATTAGGTGCGGTTAGATATAAATTAAGACATATAATTGTTTGACAATAATCCAGTGACACTACAATATCGCTGGTGATATTATGACATCATGGTTTTAACAATACCGCGGTGATATACGAAAAGTGAAACAAAAGAACTCATTAGCTAACAAAAGGCAAAAACTGAAAATATAATTTAACGCTAAACAAAGAAAGAGTCTGATTTAAAATGATCATTTAAGTTCTTTTTCCGCATGAGTAATGATTAAAATCAAATGAAACCAACAGTGAAATAACAAATTGTATTTTTGAAAATTCTCCCAAGTGGAGAGTGAATACCTAGATTGGTCCGATATGTTGGCATAAAATTGGCTTGGCTCGCACTGTATTTTAGTTCAAAGTACAACTCTGTGTCCAGCTGCGGCCGTGGGATGTGGAAATATTCTAAACTAGTCCAAACGAGGCATTAACAAACGCGATATGATTTCACTATCTGTTTACCGACACGCATGTACTAATTTGTTATCTGTCACGTTGTAGGCGTCAGTAAATCGAGAAAGACCATACACGATCCGAATCCGATCTCAAATTAAATATGGCATGCGGCAACAAAGTAATAAATAACTTTGTAAAAACTGGAAGGCGTTTATTTAGCGAATTTCAATTAATAAAACGCAAAATCCGTTAGGCAAAATATTATTTGTAGGTTAAAACCCGAGAACGATTTTACTGGTAAATTTTGCCATACACGATTTTTTTTAAGATCGTTATCATCATGATTAGTCATCCAGTGGCCGGAAATGAATATCAAGATGCAAATTCCCGCGATGGAGGAGACGCAACATCGACTTAATTCTGATGTGACACACAATTACACGAACGATCATTAGCAAATAATGTAAAAAAGTCGCACCACGTAGGAAGGTGCACGCGGTGGGCGGAGAAGGGGCGAGGGGAAGGCGGGGGCGAGAGGCGAGGGCGGGCGGCGCGAGCTTTATTTTGGGCGGGCGGCCGCTCGGAATAACGCTCTGCGTATGGCGTCGTAAATGTTAACGGTCGCGATGTGCGTCGCGCCGCTGCCGCGTTCCCGGACAACTCCTTCCGCACTGCTCGACTGTAGCGACCGATGGCACGTGGCGGGAACCATTCTCCGACTCTGCTGGGGGTAGTCGATCACTTTCTCTTTTCACCCGACTGCGCCAAGAGGGTTATGTGTTTGTAGGTACGTCTCGGTTTAGCAATAACAGAAATTCAACTATGCAAACACTGCGCTTTCATCATTATGTTTTTTTTTATGAAACGTGAAATGGATGACTAGTGTCACACAACTACCGTTATGTTACACCTTCCATTTCCGAAGGAATTTGGTGCCATGCCAGGATCTTTCCTTTATGAGCACGGTTACACTGAACTGGATGAAAAAATACGGACAATTTTGTATTGTCATTTCGACCATCTTTTCATCCAATGCAATGGTACGAACCCGGCGGGCTTAAAACCCTACCACCTAGAAGGGGAATGGCACCTACAGTTTTACATGGATTCCGAACCATGAAGTACCTCGTAATCATGACGAAATGCACTTATCCAACTCAGAAAGAGAAAGTGGTGCATGAACGGGGCGAGGATTTGAACCCTGACCTCTGGTATACTAGTCAAGTCCCCGCGCCACTAGGCTACGAGTCACTAATGTATTGCTAAATATATTAACCCGCGTTTAAAGTCACAGATTGTGGAATCCAGAATTAAATCTGTAATGGTTGATGTAATAAAGATGATGGCTTTGATTATTTTTAGACGGATGAAACAATAAAAGTTGAGAATTGAGCTCATGTACTTTCGAAAGACTGGCCTTATCGGGCGAGCGTTATATGATGGAACAAACATTTTATTTGCGTATGTAGAGCACACGATTCTGTAACCAATTATTTAAATATGAACTGATAGTTATTAATGCCCTTTTGACGACAAATAAAGCATAGGCGTTTGTAACCATAATAACTTACAAAAACAATATCCAAGTGGATTTTGCTTAATGTTCCTGGACATGCGTCATTTATTTCGTTTGGTGTCACGATTTTGAAACATCACACCACATTCCCGACATTCCCTTTCTTGCAACAGGGATAAATGGAACAGAGCGAAAAACACATTTATTTTGTGTGCGCTGTTCCGACTCATTTTATTTATTGCCGTGGCATTTAACGATTAAGGGTCCCACAGTGTTCATGGGATTCGAACTATGAAGAAATTAAATGCAAGTAAAAGAAAGATCTGATTGGATGCCATTCCAGTAAGAATCGATCGGATGGATTTTGGCAAAATCTCTCTGAATGCCGGATTTCATTGGGGCACCTAAGGATTGCATCACAAAAGCAATAACACGCACATGTCGGAACTTTATTGGGCTAAGAGTTTTTTATTTTGTGTGTTTACTATTGTTTAGGATAAGACTGTTTGTTTCGCAAATAAAATAAAAATAAAACACTAGGCCAGTGTAATCCGGATCATAAGCAGCTAATTCAGGATTTGTGCGAATAATTATTGCATGCGCGGAGCGTGTCGCATCGCATCACGTACTTGCACAGCACACGTGCTGCGCCGCGCGTGCCGTGACGCGACTCTGGCGGCGGCACGTGGAATCATCGGCGGCGACGCGGTGACCGGAGCGCGGCGCCGCGCGGACGCTCGCCGATAACGCAAAGCCCACATACGCCCCCCGAGCGGGCGTCGACGCGTCACGTAATCGGGGTCGAGGATCCGCGCCACCAGCGTGCTCCGCCGAACCTCCCTTGCGCTGCGCGATGCTCAACCGAGTGACTATTAAGGTGGCCCTTCCCGGCGGGACTAACTCATTCGCGGGCATGGTCCAAAACCTCGTTATTGCGCTATAGAACCTTCGCTGTTTCAAAGAAAAAGACAGGCTCCGTGATGAGGAGAAGTCAACATGTCCATAAAGCAGACAATGCACAAAGTGTTTGATTTGATAAAATTTACGAATTTTTTTATTACAAAACGACTTCTAGCTAAAAGTAAATCACGCCCGCTGTAGTTAAAAATGTAACAAAAACCAAATTGATTATAAATCTTCATGAAACAAGCTAGGTCTGATGACTAATCTTTTGAAGATGATTTTATTTTATTGTTGAATAATTCACCTCACCAAAGTTATTGTATAAAACGCAGGACAAAATCGAATTTTCGGACCTTATGCACTTCAAACTCAAACAATACTTCAAACACTATTTTACAATGCCAATGGTCATCAGACATTTAAAGCGATGAAATAAAGCTGTTTGGAGTATAATCTTGGATCTATGACAGGAAATATGCTCATGAACTTCTTTCCACGTTTGTATGGGGAGTTGAGCGGGAAGGCCCACCTTAACAGGATAATGAGGTGGCCGAGTTCCATACAATGGCATACGTCCATACGTTTTGATATTTTTGATAATTTATCTTATATCCATGACATAAGCCACAAATATTTGTACGACAATTTTTACTAAGTTTACAAAAAATTACGTACAGACGTAGCTTTATATTTGATGTGCAAATTTTCAGACCCATATTTTCTAATTTGAGTGCGGAATCAGGCACGAGCCATCGTATGGAACTCGATCACCTCATTATCCTCCTAATGACTATCTTGCGCAACACAATACTCCCCTGCGATGCGTGCACTTCGAGTCTCGTGCCAGTGAATCGGGGTATTTACCTTATTAGTCAGAGCTCGAATTAGCGGAGCGCGGTGTGGCGTGCAATTACGATAAGGTTATCGGCGGGCCTATCTAGGACGGAGGGCGAGATAGGAGAAGGGCCGCCAGATAGGAAGCTCGACTGACCATTTTGAGCGTCTCCTCGGAGCGCAGCAGGTAGAACATGGACTGCAGGTGATGCTGGATGTCGGGCTGCGGCGCGGCGGCTGGTGTGGCGGGGGCGACGGGGGTGGGGGCAGGAGGCGCGGGCGCGGGGGACGCGCGGCGCGCCACACCTCCGCCCCCACCCTCACCCCCACCGCCGACGCCGCGTTCCGTCGCCGGCAGCATCAGCGCGGCGCCCTTGTTCGCGAAGTAACATTCGCTGAGGCTGCAACAAAGGACAACATATCCAGTAAGCTGCGGGTCCATCGGCTCCTTACTCGCTAAACTAAGGCCGGAGTGCACAACATCTACGGTAACAAAATTAAAATCTAATTTAACAATTTGTAGCTGTCAAAAGGCTATATGGCGTGCAAAATCTCCGGTTGATGTTAATAATAAGTTGCCAGCCGACAAAACCGATTTAAATTACAATGCTGACCATACACGGATCATAACTAAGTCCCACGGAACCTACATCCTGTTGTGCAGAATCGTATTATTTTACAGGAACTTTTAAAACCATCAATGGCACGTTACCAAAAACAAAACAAAAAATATGTAACTCGGAATGAATTTCGCACTAAATCGCACTTAAATATAGGGTATTTTCTCGGCTTTGAATCCATAATACCAAAATAAATTAACTATTGAACTCCGCTGACATTGACACTTATCAGCTGTTCAGCTAGCGCCATATTTATGTTTAACCGTGGACAATCGAGTGATTATGGTTGCTATTCAATTATGACGTCATTTGCGGGTTGTACACGCCGATATTCGCCTGATCGGAGATTTGACAGCGTTTTGGTTATGACTGGTATCAGAATGTGATTAACCGAAGATTGTGCACTCCAGCCTAAGTCTTTATTTCAATGTCCCCATGACGCATCATGCTATGCACTTTATGGAGCAAATAAATAATTTAAAGATATTTCAGCAAAAAATCGATAACATTGATATTCTTTCCTTAATCATATCCGTTCTTTACCTTACGTTATCTTTAAATTTAATTGTTTAATTGACAATGCCAGCAGCAGTTATCTGCGAACAATGAAATACCTGCACCGAAAAATATTTCACATATCATCTTCAGAAAACCCTTAGCAGGTATACTGCATTGTCTGCCATATTATCATAAAGGCAGGAAACATTTCATAATTCTATTCCAATGAATAAGCATTTCTGGGACCTTATCATTTTCCGAAATGTTGTCCAAGTGTTGTTTTAAACGTACGAATAAATGTTAAGTATTCTAGTGGTATTGGTATGTATGGTAAGTATTAACCTTTCTTATTACTTGTAAGTTACAAAGGACAGCGCCGATGACATAAATTGGATTGTAAACTGTCAGAATATTAGGCAAAAAGCTAAATTCTCGCAGCCAGTGTAAGTACGTGCGTTTCGCAGAGATCTGAAACGTTTCGACGGAATAAAGCGCACGAAGCCAACATCACGACCAGATGAATGTATTTCTCAAGGTTTAGCTAAAAATAAAGGAAACCGCTTTTCGCCAAACCGCGCAGAGCTTGGCGCCGCCGTGTTGGGCGGGCGGGCGGGCGGGCGACGACGGGGCGCGGGCGCAGGGCGGAGTATCCGCGAAAACTTATGAACGCTGCCTTGCCACATGCGTTTTTGTTTGTTTGATCATCGTATTATTAATTATTTAGTATTTCGCCCAGATTTAGCATTCTTTTATTCAGAGTAAGTTTGGTAATTTTCAAAGTTTGCGAACATTTTTTACCCAGTTTGATTGCACGTTTACGTTTAGTTATCAATTAACTTAATAGTATAGTATATTAATTTAATTTATTTTGACGAAACGTTCATGAAAATTGACTAACACAAGTACACAATGCATCTAACAATATCGTTCCACCCAAGAGCCGTGGGAAAGATGAATGGTATTCACTTTATAAAGTAAATATTATGATTTGTATTAAAATTTTCGAATCAAATAAATACAATCCAGAGCGAGCCATGTGAATGTACAACAATAAGCTATTCGGTTGCATAACGCGAAGTGTGCCGAGCAAGTCGCACGGCGCACGGAGGCAGCGTCCCAGCATAATGCCCCGTTTGTGCGATACGTCTACAACATGAAGTAACGAGCGCATATCCTGCATCCATGAATGGCACAGTAGCACATGCCAGCTTAAACATTAGACGTGAGCGTGGACATACGAGGATCTGTGAATCACACCTACAGACGGGGCGGCGCGGCTGCAGAAAAAACTATGAATCTTGATTCCTCGATTTTTTTTTTGTTTCGCTCGCCAGATGTTGTGGTTCAGATTTTCGAAAAATAAAATAAAAACCGGTTCGACGAAAAAATTTCATGCTAACAAAACTTTAACCCTGTTACTAAAAAACCTAGATCATCAGCTGAATAGTTATACAATGTTTTGTCCTTTGCATTGACAGGCAGTTTCTAAGTCGATAGAAAGGGACAAAACATTGTATAACTATTCAGACGATGATCTGGTATTAGTAGCAGGGTTAGAGAATCGGTTGAGAAATGCGACCTGTAGAGGAGAACAGCCAGACATATGAAAGCGTTTTAGTCTAATCTGAAACGGAGACGCTCATTCGAGCTCCGTTCTTCGCTCGGTCTATTATTTTTTATATTTCTCTCCTTCCATATATACCCTCAACTGCTCTATTCAATAGTTTAAGCTAGCAAAATAAGTTTATCGGAGCGATTAAGTGATAAGTGATGCGTAACTCGTAATAGAGGCTCCGAGCACCTAGTCCGACGTGTCACCTAATTTGGCGTTTACACAGAAACTATCAATTGGCGCTTTTAAATGTATGGGTAATTGAAGAGCACGCGGTGTCAGAGTTTGATTTGACAACTTACTTATCGTCGCTGTTTACGCCGTCTCCGCGTTTTCATACACATTGGGTCATCCGATTTTGATTTTGACAGATTGGAAATGAAACCACAGAATAAATAGTAAAATTTGTACGGGGTTTGTCGTTTTTACGTAACTTCGAAGTTCCGTAAACGCCAATTTAGGTGAGAGGTCCGACTAGGGCTTCCGGGCCCTGTTCGCTTGAGCGCGACGCCTTTCCCGCCTCGGGGGCTCCGCCTCGTCTGCGCCTTGTCTTCCGACGGATCAGCGTGCGCGGGCGCAGCGGCGGCGCGGCGGCGGGGCGGGGAGCGACGCGACGCGGCGGCACAATGGCGCACCTCCCAGCCTACTCGTCCCGCGCGGAGCGGTGGGAAGGCGTCAGCACAATTGAATGGGCTTATGAGGTTGCACAAAATTATGAACGCTCACGCATATACTCGTACGTTGCGCCGACTTTATTGCCAGGTCAATTTGAAACAATGAACTTATGGATGTACCTCACTCTAACGCTAATTAATTTTGATGAATATTTAATAGTTAAGTGAGTTTAGCTATAGAATTGGTATCAGTAAATCGATGAAATTAATAACAGATTACATTAGTGGCCTTTCTAATAAGAATATTCGGGTCGATCCATTACTGAACTATTCATTCATAAGAGACAACCGGTGACAGCAGTAAACAGAAATGGTGAGGGATAATTTCTTCGAAACGTGCATGCGAAACAAATTATACGCTATATTGCCTTAGGGGTGAGCAGTGGGGTTAAATATGAAACAGTTCAAATAGTCAGGGAAAAAGAACTGTTTGCCTTCGGACCTGTACGCGTCGTTATCCTAGTTATTACTACATTATGGTATATGCCAGAAATTGTAAGCTGAATTCAATAACCTGTCTGAGTGTAGCTTGTCTACCAATTTGACAAAATACAATACAAAACAATACAATACAATACAGTAATTAATAGAAATAAAAAACAATTTGATAAGACTACAAAACGCAAAAGGCTGGCCTGCACGTATTCAGTTTTCGAATGCAATCGTTCCTGAATAACAACCATCACGGTTTGTAAGCAGTTGCAAAAACGGAACAACTGCCTAATTTCAGCTACCATCAACGTCAAAAAATTATTCACATATATAAAAAAAAAAATACCTACATAAAAAGTGCAACATGGAAAAGTAAGTAGAAATATTCATATGTATTTTAACTCAATTTACTTTTTGGGGCCCAATGCAAAAAAATCCTTTTCGGCCCCTAAGCAGAGCCGGACTTAAGACTTTGGGCGCCGTAGATCTACAAAAGATCCCCCCTGCTATTTCTATGAAAATTTCGAATGAGCAGAAAAAAATTCATACAGCCATTTTGGGTGGAATGCACAAAACATTTTTCGAATGAGCAAAATAAGCTCATGCTCTCATCATACGTATCGAGCTTGTTCAATTTGAACAAGCTCGATAGCTCAGCGATAGTCAGGAAATCCGCTGGCATGGTGCCTCGCTGAGCGTGGTTTGGGCAGCATTAGTTGCATTGGCGCAGCAACGCCGCTGTGTATTTCGCCTTCTTGTCGCGTTGACACGGCGCCGCGGCGAGCACTGAACATATCGCGCGTGGAACCTTATCTGCACCGGATCCTTTCAATTTTGCTAACGAGTTTCCTTTTAAGAGCTAACGATCTCAGACAATAGACATGCTTGGTTTTTATCTAATCATTGTGTATGGTTGCGCCCGAATAAATGTCTAAAAGCTAATCTCGAAAGACTCCGATTCGAGAGCCAGTTTCCAGGTAGCTGTGCAAGACCTCAAGTAGCTTGCAATTTCAACCCGGTCAATGCATTACAATGATCAATGATCTACGTATTGTTACCCACACAAAAGACTGTTGGTCCGTGGAGTATTTGGGAGATACATATTGCTCCATCTGGTGACTGGTCGCATTGGGTGGTTTGAAGTAAAGATTTGCTATTATTCGTGGACGAGTTTCGAAGGGTAAGTTGAAGCCATGGGAACCCTACATGTAAGTCACGAAGGGGTTGCAACTGGTTATAACATTTTTTATTCATCTTTTGTGGATAATAAAGTAAAACGTATAAAGATATTTTTGATTTAGGTTTTAAATATTACGTCACGTAAATGACCGCCATTTACACACATTTACAAAGACGGTCTCTTTTGAGAGCACGTCTCATTACTTTATACAGAGCCTGTATAGACCGGGATAGATACGGTTTGAGAAGCACATAAAATCCGAAATGATTTTTTTTTTCTTAGAAATATATAATTTCATGTTCATATGCTTTCATTAAGTTTGCAACATTTAGCGGGGCCCGGAGGATAGAAAAAAAAAATTAAAATGCATTAAAAAATATATATCTCCTAAACAAATATTTAGAAACGGTAATAAAAAAATCTATATGATAAGTCTTTGAAGGCGTAATGTAACTGTGAATTTGCAACAATTTTGTAATTAGGGAAATGTATTTAAAAACATGTTTTTACTAAAAAAAATCTATGCCGCGAACATAACTTGCTATTGCTATATTTCTTTCTAGAATATGTAAAAGAAATTTAAATTCTTTAAAAACTATACAACGAACGATTTTATACGTATTTCGAATTTTTTGTTTAGCTTTTGTGTGAATGTAAAAATTATAAATGAAAAAAAATGTGCTTCTAATGTTTGCAACATTTTACAAATTTCCCAGAATATAGAGTTTGCGGTCAGTTTCCAATTTTAGAAAATAAAATAGAATTTTCATTATTCGTTTTGCAGATATTATGAAAATAGTACAAAAAATATATATTTACACAGTTCCGTAAATAAGAAATTGTTGCAAATTCACAGTACTATTACACCTAAAATTAGCTAATATATAACATTTTTAAATAACATTTCTAAATACATATTTGTTTAGGAGATATCATCTTTTAAACATATTTCATATTTTATTTCTATCTTCCGGACCCCCCAAAATGTTGCAAACTTAAAGTACACACGTCCACATGAAATACTACGTTTATGAGAAAAAAATTACATTTCGGATTTAATGTTTTTCTAAGTGCTGATTTAAGGCTAAAGTTCCTGGAGTAGTAGTCCCAGTTATCACCTAAATTGGCGTTTACAGCAAACTAATCGACTGGCATTTTTTAAAGGTATGGAGAAATTGAAGAGCGCGCGCAGTGGGCGTTAATCGAACTTACATTAGCGAGTCTCAGTTTGATTTGACAAATTACTCAACGTTGCCGTAAAAACGTTGACGTTACCGTTTACGCCGACTCCGCGTTTTCATACAAATCAGAAGTCCGAGTTTAACTTTGACAGCTTGAAGAAGTAAAACCACAGAATATCTAGCAAAAACTTGTATGGACTTTGACGTTTTTACGGAAAACGCCAGTCGATCGGTTTGCCGTAAACGCCAATTTAGGTGAGAACTCAGACTGACCACTTAGAACATGAAGAGTTAACAAACGTATTTCAGCTCGCATGTTCGCCTAAAGCTGCTCGATAGTGCTGGCTTTATGAATGTACACCTTTTCTTTTAAAAAACCCCAGAGAAAACAATCCGGCGCTCTTAAATCCTGGGAACGAGCGGGGCCAGTGAATTGTTGAAAATCTCGAGATTAAATGCTCGCCGAAAGTCCGTCTTAGGATCGCCATTGTTGGATAACGCTGAAATCATCCATGAAGAATCTCGAATCGCCTAAAAGTATTTTATAATTTGTGAAAACAAAAGGATACTAAATGTACGTGCCAATGTCATATTTAATTTTTTTAACCTCGTGAAATTCTTTATTACGCCACAAAATAACAATTTACAACATAAAGTAAAGTGCAATAACAACATAACACGTGTTTTGCAAAGGCGGGCTTACCCCTAGAAGAGATTTCTTCAAGCCGACCTTTCGTTTCGTATCAAAGGCAGCATCGACAAGGTCGGTGTCCTTACATTGATGACTACCAAACTAACATAAATCTAAACATGCATGTCAACTGGCTTCATTTGCCAAACCAAAACTGAAATTAAAATTGTACATTGTGTGGACCACTTCTTGTCGACCGTACTCATTCCACGGATAAACAATAGGGATCGAAAGAAGAGGCAGTCAAGCGAGAGATGTCAGTCGAAGTTGAATGAGTCGAGTGGGTGAGTGGGTAATGAGGGCACGGTATCGCCGCCGACCGCGGCCGCCGCCTCCATTTCGGCAGGGCGACGCACGCGACGGCTACCGAATAGAAACACGAAGACAATTAGCCACCGACACCAAACGTGCCCGCGTTGAGGCAGGCAGGCTAAACGCTAAGCTAGCTTCGAGTTGGAAACTAATCGACGCTAGGTGCAAACGTAGACGCCGGTATCAAACATTGCGATGAAATCACTGCCGTTGAGATCATAAGACAAATCCGCTTCACACGCTCGTAATCTTAAATAATAGGTCGGGGAAAAAGTCTTTTCGCATTATAGTATGTATGAACTTGTAATAAATTCTCTTTGGCTATACTATTTGTATCTGGCTGGTTTTGGTATCATTGAAAGTTTAAATTTTAAAGAACATAATTCCAAATTCAAATTAGGAAAATGTGTGATTCTCATTTGTTTTTCGTACTGTCAAAATGAGTGAATCTAATGAAGAAATTCGATACATTTTAAAATTTTACTACAAAAAAGGTAAAAATGCAACGCAAGCAGCGAAAAAAATTTGCGATGTTTATGGACCTAGTGCAGTGTCTGTGAGAGTAGCACAAATTTGGTTTAAGCGTTTTCAATCCGGAAATTTTGATGTCAAAGATGCACGTCGCTCTGGTCGCCCTATTACGGATAAAATGGATGCCATTTTTGAAAAAGTGGAGCAAGATCGGCATATCAGTAGTTACGACGTAGCTGAAGAACTAGGAATTGACCACAAAACAGTTTTGGCGCATTTGAAAAAAACTGGGTACACAAAAAAGCTCGATATTTGGGTACCTCACGAGCTCACTGAAAGAAACCTAATGAACCGTGTACTCATTTGTGATTCTTTATTACGACGTAATGAAACCGAACCATTTTTGAAGAAGCTGATAACTGGTGATGAAAAGTGGATCACGTACGACAAGAACGTGCGAAAAAGGTCGTGGTCAAAGGCCGGTCAAGCTTCACAGACTGTGGCGAAACCCGGGTTAACTCGCAACAAGGTGATGCTGTGTGTGTGGTGGGATTGGAAGGGCATTATTCATTATGAGCTGTTACCACCAGGCACGACCATCGATTTTGAACTCTACTGCGAACAACTGATGAGATTAAAGCAAGAAGTTGAGAGAAAGCGGCCGGAATTAATCAACAGAAGGGGTGTGGGTTTTCATCATGATAACGCTAGACCTCACACATCTTTAGCCACTCAGCAAAAACTAAGAGAGTTTGGCTGGGAGGTGTTAATGCATCCGCCGTATAGTCCTGACCTTGCACCTTCAGATTTCCACCTGTTTAGGTCTCTTCAGAATTCTTTAGGCAGTGTCAGGTTAACATCACGAGAGGACTGCCAAAACCACTTGTCGCGGTATATTGATCAGAAGTCCCAATATTTCTATAGCAATGGGATCATGTCCCTACCTACAAGATGGCAAAAAGTTATCGAACAAAATGGTACCTACATACTTTAGTTAAATGTAAATAAACCATATTAAAAAATGTTTTGAATTTTCTTAAAAAATGCGAAGAAACTTTTTCCCCAACCTAATATTTCCTAACCAACAATTTGAATTGACTTTACTTGATTTGATTTTAAAACGCATTCCTTCAGTCGTTTTTAAAATTGGTAGAGTCATTTTCCCTAACAAAATGTGTAAACTGGATTGTAAATTATTAATAGTATTCACAGCGTGGTACATTGCACATGTATTGTATATGATTGATGCTCGTAATATAGGGTTCTCTACCTCTTTCTGAAACAAGATTGACATTGCATTTTTGTTAAGAATGCGGGTTACTCTATGATTCTAAATCAAATTAAAACCATAGTTCACTAAGGTGAAAGGGTTAAACCTGCCGGGTTAGAATCGTCGCATTGGATGTAGGGAATGCAATCCCGATCCCGCGGGATCCCGATCTCGCGAGATCTCGATCTCGCGAGATCTCGTGTAATTTTTCGGGATCAATCCCGACGCATCATATGACGAGATCCCGTTCGAGATTGACGGGATTGGGCGGCAGTGGTCAGCGACGCTACACACACACGTCCACTCGGGGCGCAAGCGGCGCTGGCGCTGACTGACGGCCGCGAGCGGCAGGAACGCCAACCAAACAGGCGAAAACAATTTCGACTATTTCCAAATATTAGCGACAGGTGACGAGTGGGACAGATAATATAGAACTGTGTCGAGTAAGTGAGAAAGAAGTATATGCGCGCGGCGAGGCAGTCATTTGTTTGTTTACGTTCGTCATTGTTTTAGGTGTGCAGTTGTAGTGATTATTTTTTCATTTTCAAAATCACTCGCAGGTAACTACTTCCTAATTCCCTTGAAATATGCTTATTGTTTTGATTACCTAATATACCTATGTTAATTTCCTTAAAACCTGATAATTATTTAGTTATGTACGAAGCCATTTAGAGTACGCGTCCCAAATATGGAACCCTAGGTACGCAATTTATACAAATAGACTAGAATCTATCCAATCAAAATTTATCAAGAATCTTAATTACAGAACCTTCCAAAAGTTTAACTCAATTGAAGAATCTCGACGTTATCATCACATACTACCACTTGAAGCGCGTAGGGAACTTGCTGATTTATTACTTTTAGTAAAAGTAGCAAACGGTCTGATTGACTGTCCGGATCTACTTGCATGCATTCAGCTTCATGTGCCGAGCCGTGCTACCAGAAATATTCACCCTCTAAATGTTGACCTAGTGAAATCAAAATACAGGCAAAATTCATTTATGTAGCGTGCAAGTAACACTCTTAATTTAAAATATAACCACCTCGACCTATTTTGCATGAACTTTAAGAGCATCAAAAATGAAGTAAATATTCTTTATTTTGGAAATGAACAATAAGAAAAGCGTAAACTCATTAAACCCAGCAATACTATTATTATTTTACCTTTTAAAGTAAGGAAAATTCATTCATTTTGTAACCACCTTTAATTTTTTTTGCGACATGTGATGCTCATATTTGAAGTAATATTTTAACGTGTTTTTGTCTAGGTATGTTCGACGACTGCATCTTTTTTTTCATTTGTTAACTCAACTGTGAGAATATGTAACTGGTGTCTATTTTTATTACTTTGTTAATTCACTTTATGTATGAATGCACTGTTGTTTCTCCGAATAAATAAAATAAAAAATAAATAAAAAATAAGATTAAAGAATAAAGGTTTTTATTTTCTTTCGAGTTTTTATTTTAGTTAACCTCCAAAACTAGACGGGATCCCGAAAATTCCGGGATCGCGCGAGATTGATATTTCTAATCCCGCGGGATCTCGAATTTGCAATCTCGAGTCGGGATTGCATTCCCTAATTGGATGAAAAATGGTCAAAATGCCCATGAAAACCATCACCGTAAATCAACTTAGCCGACCTCATAAAGGGAAAATCCCGGCATGGGGTAGCCAACCTTGGTTTTCTAGTCGTGGTATTAGGCATCCATGTCCATCATTCGTTTTTCTACAAGAGACATGCACGCTCGCATGCGCTCGGCAGAAAAAGAATAAAAAAGTACAGTAAACACGAATCGGGACCGACAAAAGCGGAGTTACGATCTCCTTCGTGCGAGATAATAATCTCAGCGAAGGTAATAAAAAGGACGAACTCCCTTCGCGTTCTCTAAACGAAGGGCTCCCCTTCCAGACGACGGAGACACGAAGGGGAGACGAGACCGACAACGTACGGACCGATGGACCTACAAATAGGCGTTACGAGCGCACGATATGAGTTATTGTTGTCGGTGATATTGTCGAGCGAACTCGGGCGAGACTCAGGTAAAAACGAAAGTCTCTTGTCCCCGAATGACAGCTGCACAACTCGGTGCGCAAACGCCTCGCGCTAACCTAAAAAACCAAAAACAATAAGGGCCACTTTTGCGAATCCAAATTCATTGTATCAGTGACATTTTTAATACTAAGAAAATAATGTCTACAATAAAGTTTGTAATAAAAATTAGGGTGGATATAATTTGTTTCATGGAACTGGACTTGTCAGCCTAACATATTCAAAATGTCTAACACCGTATAGAAGCTAGGTGACATGCCGGGACCCTCCTTAAAATGTATTCGGCTCCATTGCACTGGATGGAAAATACGATTTTCACTTGCCCACAGAGACTACAACTAAGGTTCACGTGGGTTCCGGGCCATGAAGAAACATCATGGTCGTCAAAATGCACAAGCTACGATAGGAAGAAAAGGTGGCTCCAATTCAATAGTCAGTGTTCTAACTCATTTGCAAGGAACACTTGATTGGAAGGTTATTCGGAAATATTTGACTTTTAATCTTCTTGTGATATTGAATGTAATAGTTTAGATGCAACAGGTCAGATAGTTTGCCAGATCTCAGGAACGATCTGGATAGCCCGAACTGGCGGGCGTACAAGACGCGACGCGACGACCGCCCAGTACGCACGGCGCACGTGTGCCAGATACATCTGTGTCATGCAAACATGCCGGACACTATTTACTTAACCAACGTTCTTTTCGCGATATATGTAGGTACCTACCTACCTACCTACCTACCGAGCTGCCAGAGCGTTATTTGCCCACTAAATGACCGGATATTCCAAGAAGTCCCGAGTCAACACTGTCAAGATCTGTTTGTCTCTCTAGCTTGTTGGAAAACACTGTTTATTCTGATGATAAAGGAAAATAAAATTATATGATCAGGATTTGAATAATTCGTCAAACAATGGTAATTAAAATAGGTAAGTTTTCAATATAAATATAATGATATATTTTTTTTGTTATTTTGTCAAATGTACGTTATGTCGTCCACTGTGATCCCTTTAATATCAGGTTTTCGATGTACTTTTTCGCATGTGATAACTCACGACCATTTGACATTGAATGCAACTGACTTTTGCGATATTGCGAAACCCTTGAAAGTAAAACACTTAAGGCTGAGATAAATAGTTGTAACGGAAACTGACTAAAAAAAAGTAATACTAACTAGAGTCAAAAGTAACATTTCGTCCATACAAAAAGTCCGAAAGTGACGTAATAAAGTATTACGTATTTTCCGCTAGTTTTATTACTGTTACGATTATTTATCTCAGCTAAAAATATGTAGAAAAGTCCATTTCCAAGCAAATTGGGAATGCATAGGAAAAGTAATTAGGAAAACTATAAACCTCGGTGTATACAAAACAATAATGATTAAACACAAAATTACCTAATGTAATCAGCGTATCTGAACGCGACCATCGTTGAAATATAATCTATTCAC
The DNA here is from genome assembly GCA_946894095.1 of Incurvaria masculella. NCBI lineage: Eukaryota > Metazoa > Arthropoda > Insecta > Lepidoptera > Incurvariidae > Incurvaria > Incurvaria masculella. The sequence continues at coordinate 13,387,881 of OX335647.2, forward strand.
AACGTGTAACAACATCAACCATGTTTTCCAAATCACTGCTCACATCACTTCACGGGTGCATCGCCACTAGGTTTTTCAAATCAAAACAGATTCGTTCGGCGCGATGCTGTTGAAAATATACGCGCGAGGTCACTCGGACGTCGCCGCGGCGCTGAACGTCAGACGCGTTCACACGACGCGCGCGCTGCAGCGTGCGCGCCAGACTGTTCGCTGTCGGCGCAGCGGGTGGGGGGGGGGGGGGGGGGGGAGCGGGCTGCGCCTGCGCGACGGGGCAGCGGCAACGTGCCAGAGTGCCCCGCCGGCTCCCTTCCGCCGCGCCTCCGCGGCGCGGTCGCTCCTACGTCTCGCGTCGCGTCAACGTCAGCGCACCCGAGGCGAGTGTAAATATAGCGATCCAACTGGATCGTCGGCGAACAGCTCCCGACTAGCAGAATATGGCGATAGCCGGCTACCACGGCGCAGGCAAAGAGATTTTGCGAGGAATGAAAACATTAACAGGTGTTTCTTACACTTTTCCATGAAATACAAGTTGGTTGGAAGGAGTTACAAAACATTTCAAAACACTTCAGATTTTACTTTCTATAGAGGTGTAGCTGCCAATTAAATTAGAGCGGCACTGAACCTTTTTTATGGCTTGGATGGTCGATGCTTGGATGTTAATTTTATATACTCAAATGGCTTGAGGAAGTAACAATAGGCCTGGCCTAACAAAGAGGAAACAATTTTAACTAAAGGAGGAAAATCCTAGCGAACAAATAACTTTGCGAGAATCTAGGAAACTCCTAACATTATAAATAAATACCTATTTACTCAGAGGAGCGGGGAGGCTGGTACCGATGTCAGTTTTGGATATTAAGGCGCTAGGACTAGCCAACTACTCGCGCCATTCATTCATATAAAGTCATTCGATTTCTAGATATAAGCAAAAACAGCATATATGCATAAACAAAAAATTCCATTTGCTTTTAGATTTCTACATTTAGTCAAAAAAGTTCGGAAATGGACACCGTTTCCGCAATGTATTTTGTATAGAAAAAGGAAACATACATTAACGAAAATCATTCGATTCCTAGACAAGGAATCATATATTGTAAGGATGACACTTATAATCGTCAGACTTAGTTAGTTTACTTGGGGTGCCTCGTCTAACTTTGCGATTTGGCTAGTACCAGGCCCTTAAAAAGTTATTATTGTATAACAAGTTACCGTTATTGTCTCATATGACATCTCGTCTACCGATAAGGTGTCTAGAGTGTACCTGTCTGAACTAATCCTTTTTCTAGTGCCCTGATGCCGCGCGCCGCCTCCGCCTCCACCGCCCGCAGTGACACGTCGCAAACCCGTATACCTACCATTGAGGCGATTTGCCACATCCGCACTTGTCCAACGGTCACATCTTCGCCTCCGCCGGGTCGGGTCAACAGACTATTAACTTAATAAGGTGATGAAGGCGACTTTACGTTGCGACGCCGCCTGGGTGGAATACGATGGGTGATGTACCTTTCTAGGGACACAGAACTAGTTGCGGATGCAACGCATTTACATGTTGGGCTTAAATTAGTCTATAGCCTTTAAGGGGGTTGATCCCCCCAAGTCTAAGTTGTCACTTCTAACTGTCAGCCGCGCACTCGCTGCGCCAGTCAAGAGTAACTTGGCAACCTTGGCTGACACCGACTCTAAAAAACCGATAATCGTAACTTCAAAATTGGCATTTTTTTTACTAATTGGTGCTTTTCCTTTGAAGTCAGGTATTTTTTTTGTTATTTTTTTTTATTTGTTTATTTTTAGTGAATCTGAAATACACTAAGTTGTACACGTCCTTTCCAATTAAAAAAGAATAATCGAAATCGGTTGGCGTTATATTGAGTTATTCGTCCATTTGTCGCGCACATACTTAATACAAATTTAAGACTTATATGATATCATGGATATCATTGTCAGAACTAAACCAAATTAAAATGGGACCACACGGGAAGCACCAGCTTTCAAATAAAAAAATAATCATCAAAATCGGTTCACCCAGGCGAAAGTTATGAGGTAACAAACATAAAAAAAACATACAGACGAGTTGATAACCTCCTCCTTTTTTGAAGTCGTTTACTCCAAACCGATCGACTAGGTTAGCATGCTGCGACGCACGTAACATAGTATAGTTCAGTTTGAGATTAACATTGACAATTCGAGAAAATTTGTGCTACCAACCCACGGCTGCACTATCAAAAAATAATTTACCAAAAACCAAGTTTTTATTGGAACCGTGATTGTCTGTAACCTCTGAACCTTCACAATATTTCTTCGAACATCTTGAAGCTTCTTCGCTTGTAAAGTGCACGCGTACCGGTTTTCGTTACCCGCGAATGAGTCAACCCGCCGTATGGGGAAAATGCGTGCACAGGATAGTTTCTCAGAAGTATCTCGCAGAAAAAGACCATTAAATATTGTACACTCGATGAAATCAGGTTTCTACTTTTGATCGGGCGTACGTGTACGATGTAGTCGATGCCCAGACATGCAATAGTGGCTCGTTAGTCGGGCCTAGGAGCAAACGAGACCAAGAACCATAATTATTATGCCATCATACTTAATGCAGAACACGGTGACTAATTCTGTTGAGGGAAACGATACCACGCCAATTGTTTGAAGTTTCAACGTTCGAGGTCACAATGGTACCTATGTTTTCAGTTGATATCTTATTCCGTCAAATGTAGATCACTATTCATTCTTAGTTCGAAACCTCTCATTTGCAAAACCGTGTAATAGTTTTCCAATCAATAATTAGTTACTGTGTCATCGGTGCATCATAATTTAGTCCCGAACAACCTCGCGCAAGACGGAAGGCGAAGATGGACACCCCACCATATCCACCTGCAGCTCATCTAGCCGCTTGTAGTAGCTACTAATGTAATAAAGCTGAAGAGTTTGTTTGAACGGGCTAAACTCTGGAACCACCAATCGTACCATTGATATTACCGGCATTTGATGTCCCAGTTCTTGAGGAAGGTTTAGGCTATTTAAAATCACGCTTCGTCTCTTTGGAGCCAAACAAAAAAAAAAGACGCAAATAAGCGAAAAGGGCGGGCGACGCGACGCGGTGAATCGGAGGCCGAAGGCGCATTTTACTGGGCTCTGCTCGGGTGATTGTCCAAATCGAAACTGACCCAAACTGAGCCGGCGACCTAAGCTAGTTTATAAGTTAAAGATACTGCCAAAGCAGGGTCCTGTGTGGGTTCCGGAACTTGAAAATGATATGTACAAGTTGTCCCACTGCATTTCTTCAGTTGTCCCAATGCATGTCGTAAGAGGCGACTAAGGGAGATGTCGTTCTTGATTCGTATTCCACGTAAAACCGTAGATCCCCTTCGCCGATACGGTTATTTGCGCCCGGGTTACCACCAGGGTTGATAAAATTTTCCTTTTTTCCGTACAAAACAATGTAACCGTGCAAACCTGCAAAATGAGGACAGCCCTAACATGGCACCTATAACGGTCTATCCCAACGGTATAGAAATAACAATTTTAGCTGAGATTGTAGGTCAACGTCTAATTGGAAATGTTTCCTCTGTCGGGTATTCGACCACAGCACTGTAGGAGTATTTTGAATGTGCATAGTAGGAACTCTAGGTGTCCTAAGAAACTACAACTTGTACTATGTGAAACCAACAGTAATGTTAAGATTTACGTATGACCATTACTGGTGGGACTATAAGAAATCCGATACGTTCAGATACGATTAATTCAAGTAATTGAGCACATTGAGCTGTGGGAACACGTCCTGCCTTGACTAAGTAAGGCAACCCCAATAATGCAACAAAGCAATTTGTCCCGCCAACAGCAACGGTACGTCGGCGTCGAGCACAACAGCCAGAGCAGTAGGTTAGGTAGCCCGGCGACGGTGCAGCTCGGCTACCGTGCCGCTTGACTGTCGAGCCGAGCACGGACAACGCACCGACCATGAATAAAGGCGTGACGAATTGCGCCTCGCTGCGCAAGCGCAACGCAACAGCTAGCCGCCGCCGCGCCGTTGACTCCGCCGGCAGACCACTCATTTTCGTACCTTAGCCGTTGTTATAACGGTAGAGAAAGGTTTAAATTACTACCGAGCGCTACCCTGCCTCTCGACGGTGATTCACTATTCAGTGCGCAGGCAAAGCATATCCACATGTCGACGGTCAACGCTACATAAATCGGAACACACGCGTGCAATTCGCGACCACTATGAATACACTATAGGAAATACGGGACATTATGAGTCGTAATAAAGTGGCATTGGCGTTTGCAAGGAAAACGATGTGGATCAAAGTCCAATGTCCAAGTCTTGGATGACGCCGTTTTTGTACATCGATGCTAATTTAGGGTGGTCCTTCCCGCTCAACTCCCCATACAAACGTGGAAAGAAGATCATGCCCATATTTCTTGTCAGAGATCCAAAATTTTGTTAAAAATAGCTTTATTTGATTAAACTACATGTCTGATGACCGTTGTCACTGTAAAATTGTGTTTGGTTTATAAGTTATATGGTCCATAAGTTCGAATTTTTCGCGCGTTTTATACAATAACTTTGGAGGCGAATTACTAAACGAGAAAATAAAAACATCTTAAAAAAACATAGCTTGTTTCGTGAAGATTTATAATCAATTTGGTTTTTGTTAGAATTTTGACTACAGCGGTCGTGATTTACTTTTAGCTAAAAGTCGTTTTGTAATAAATTTTTTTCGTAAATCTTACCAAATCAAACACTATGCGCATTGTCTGCTTTGTGGACATGTTGCATCCTCCTCTTCACGGAGCCTGTCTATTTCTTTGAAACAGGGAAGGACCCAGAGCGCAATAGCACGGTTTTGTACCGTGCCCACGAATGAGTTAGTCCCGCCGGCAAGGGCCACCTTAATAAAGTTTGGTTTTAATTTTTGTTTGAATACTTTAATCTCTGTAATTACCAGTCGGATTTACGATCTTTTTGTATTCGATGGCCTAATTCTTGAGGAAGGATATAGGCTATTTAGCATCACACTACGACCTTTAGGAGACCTGTGAAAAAAAAGGTTAAGCGAAAACGAAATAAACGGGTCGGGGGCCGAGGACGCATTTTAGCCGGCTCCGCTCGGGTGGTTGTCTAAAACGAAATTAACGCGAGCGGAGCCGGGAACCGGAGCTAGTTTTGAATTAAGTTTTATTTTAATCTGACTCTTATCTCTTGAATTGTTTTATTACGCATGGAAATTACAATAAAATATGCTGCCGACATACATTAGGACATTTAAGTAGAACGTAAATCCCCGGAAGTGAAAAACTAAGTTTAAAAATGTATGCAATGCCTCATGCGTTTCCTTGCAACGGACAAGCACGCTCTAAATATCAGCGGTAGTTGGACGCCAAGTCGGCCAAGTGGCCAAGGTCAGCGACGAAGAGGGCGCTTGCCCAGCGGTAATAGAGGTGGCGGCGTAGTGGAGAGTCGACTGAGTGGCCTCGCTCCGACACGAACGGAGCAAAACACCAAACAGGCACCAAAAACGAGTCAGGAAGGACCGGTGTGGCGACGAAAAACATACACTGACGGCAGCGCCGGCAAGTCAGTTCGCTTACTCCTAATGTTCTCGAAAATATAGGTTGCAAAATTTGAGCGCTCAGAGCGTGCCTCGGGGATGGCTTGCGGCTCTCACGCGGGGTAGAGGTACAGGCACATTTACAGCTCGTGGTGTAAAACTGTAGGTCCCCTCCCCTTTACGAGGTGGTAAGGTTAAGCCCGCCCGGGTTGGTACCACCGCATTGGATAAAACTATGGTTGAAACGGCAATAGAAAAATGTCCGTTTTTTCCATCCAGTTCAGTGTAGCTGTGCTGTAAATTCTTAGCTTTATAGGCCGCATACAAAAATCGTGATTTTTTTGTGCTGAATCTCGTGCTATGGAACGGAACCCTTCGTGTCCGAGTCCGACTCGCACTTGGCCGGTTTTTAGCAAATGATAGGCAACATATAAATCAAACTAAAAATCAGAGTCATCTTCTGACGAATAACAACATACGCGAAGATCGCAGATAAAATCTTACAGTACCCGTCTCTTATGCATCCTTTAGCATTATGAGATAACACATTATTTGGTACAATTTTGTGTGATTCCGGAGTTATCTCATAACTCTAACGCTCGAGTAATATATAACTTCACTTTCGAGCGTTAGCTATATGAGATATCACCAAATTTGGTACGATTTTGCGGGATTCCGGGGTTATCTCATAACGCTAACGCTCGAAAGTGGAGTTATCTTTTAGAAGACGTAGGTTTCAAGGCGCCATTAAGCGAATAATGGCCGGCGTTATTGTCAGTGTGTTATCAAATGAAAAAGGCTACGCGCTATACACTATTACTTATTCTGTGGCTACACCGATCAGTTTCGGTCGCCACTCCCGTTCCGTCCCTGTCGATGCGCGCCGGAGACAAGGCACAAGCGTAACCAACTTTGCTCTTTGTTCGCCTGGCATTTGTAAGTAAATTCTCAAGGCGGTGGCATCGTGAGAAACGTGATTAGTTGGGTTGCTAAAGTGTGTGGATATTGTTATGCTTTGAGTGACCTTCTCCGTCATTTCTGACACCACCGCGATATGAGAAGCAGCCTCAAATGTAACGTTATTGCTGTGATACTTGCACTAAAGCAGTGGTTCCGTACCGCTCAGGGCCGAGAGGACTGGAGAAAAATTGGAGAGGCGTATGTCCCGCTGTGGATGAAAACACGCTGGCTGACTGACTGACTGTCTTGCTACAATCACAATCCCAACACCTAAGTCCGCCAATAGATAACTCCACTTTCGAGCGTTAGAGCGTTTTTGAGATAACACAACATTTTACCAAATTGTGTGTTATCTCATAACTGCTACAATCGCAATACCAACACCTAAGTCCCCTCATAGATAACTCCACTTTTGAGCGTTAGAGCGTATTTGAGACAACACCAAATTTTACCAAATTGTGTGTTATCTCATAACGCTAACGCTCGACTGTGGAGTCATCTATTAGGGGACTCAGGCTTCTGGGGGTGAACACCGCACAACCGTGAACTTGGATGTGAAACTCTAGAGGTCGGTACAGCCGCAGCGTAAACGATTAGCGCTGATGTCGCTGGGTGGGTCGTGGTGCCGGGTAGCATAATTATTAGCAACGAACCGCATAATTTGTCTCGCGTGACTCGCGGCGCTGCGCAGCGCTGGTCGTGCCGGGAGCGTTGAGCGTTGAGCTCGCGTATACGCCCTGACGCAAACCCTATACGTAGATGCGCAAGCAGACATCCAGCGAAACAAAAGTTGCGAGGAGAAGGAATGACGATGTATTTCTTTTTACTATAAAAGTTATCGTTTATTTCCCAGAACATTTTGCGACGCGAGAGGATTTAAAACATCGTAGAAAAATATATGCGACTCCCTCAATTAGGAACAAATCTTGTAAGAGAAATTTGGCGACGAAGCTTCGATATTGTATTTAATTTCATCAAATTGGTGGTCTACACTCCGACATGTATTTTTTTCTAATTTTAAGGCATTGAAAATTTTACATTACAACAGAAAAAAAATTAATACATATTTGGTATAGACGGGCTATATTGAAAATGGTCAAACTTTCTATATAATTGATACTTAACTAAACATGTCTATGCGATTAAAATTATCTGAGAAAATTGGAGATGGTGGGATCGGAAATAAAGACGTATTTTTTGGTAAAATGTTGTGTGATTGCGGGGTTTTTACACAACGCTAACGTTCGATATTGGAGTTATCTTATAGCGGACTAAGGGCTGAGTGCATGAAAGGACAAAAAATCAAAATCAACGTCAAAGTATGATCAAACAGGTCACTTTGTGTGGACAGTATGGAAGGAACTCTATGCGGATCACTAAAAGTGACGTGTTTGAACATTGATTAACTCGGCCGTCTCTTCGTGCAACCGGGGCTAACAAATAATGTGGAACTGCAACACACGTGATTCACAGATCGGAAGCGGGTGAACCTTGCAACCTCAATAAAGCAAACGAACTCGATTTCTACGGTACTCGGGGCTACTTCAAATAGGTCTGCAAGAAATAATGAGATAATTTATACAAGTACATGGTAGAAGGGTATAGGTTTTTTTGTGAATGCAGCACGCACGCGGCTAACCTTTAGTGCGAGTGTATTTAGTTTCGAAGGCTGGCACGCAACATTTTCATTCGTCCGCAGCAGGCTGTGCGCACGTTTTATTTTTCACTTTGTGCCAGATACTTCGGAAACATTTCGAAAATCGTAGTTCGGGGCGCGGGGCCTCGCTTCTCATGCGAGATGTCACGGATTCGATACACGCACCACTTTCTTCCTTTCTCTGGTTGGATAAGTGAATTCGTCACTAATGCAAGTTGTTCCATTGTTCTGAATCCAAGTCAACCCCTTATTAGGTGGCAGGGATAAGTTCGCCCAGTGGCGAAGCGACAATGTAACATTGTCCGTGTTTTCCATTCAGTTTATCGCAGCCGTGCTTATAAAGGGAAGGTATTGGCATTGCATCTGGAAATGCGGTGTGTTGGGATAATATTATGACAGCAGTCGTAGGGGTCATAGATATGGTATCAGCCATCCATGTCTAGTTACCTGAACAATCTTCGTTTTTATACAATCGAAATTTTTAGTTTGTGCTGGGACACGACCTTTTGTACGCATACATCATATTTTTGACCGAGCGAGGCGTGCCCGTTTTAGCTTGGGCGAAAATGCTTTCGTTTGTCCGTCTTTCCGGCTGTTCTCCTCTGCAGGTCGCATTTCTTAACCGATTCTCGTGAAATTTTGTAAGTAGGTTCGAAAATTATATGGTTTTTATTTGCCTATTTGGAAATGTTAAAAACATTCACACAATTTTATTTTTTGACACGACGTTAGGCATTAGGTACCTACTTAAAGTAGTCAGAAAAATGTAAGAAAAATAATTGATGATTGTTTTAACGTGCGCGGTGAGCATTTTTGAGTTTTAAGCTATGCTAAGACAAACTCACGAGCACTACAGCTCAGAGACCCACCAATTTTAATGGTGGCCCAACCCGGCGGGCCTAACTCATTCGCGGGCACGGTACAAAACCGTGCTGTTGCGCTCTGGGACGTTCTCTGTTTCAAAGAATAAGACAGGCTCCGTGATGAGGAAGATGCAACATGTCCACAAAAAAGAAAATGTGCATAGCGTATGATTTGGTAAGATTTACGAAAATTTTAATTTCAAAACGACTTATAGCTAAAAGTAAACCACGACCGCTGTATTTAAAAATCTAACAAAAACCAAAAAGATTATACTAAGATATAATAATTTAATCAAGATAAATTAGCTATGTCTGATGACTAATCTTTTTAAGATGTTCTTACTTTATCATAGCGTAATCCGCCTCCAAAGTTATTGTATAAAACGCGCGAAAAATTCGAACTTTCGGACCTTATAACTTAGAAACCAAACACAATTTTACAATGCCAATGGTCATCAGACATCTAGTTCGATCAAATAAAGCTATTTTGAGCGAAATTTTGGATCTCTGACAAGAAATATGGGCGTGGTCTTCTTTCCCCTTTTGTATGGGGAGATGAGCGGGTTGGGCCACCTTAAGTAAATATACAAAGAATCGATGCACATGATCGCGCCGTCTAAAGTAATCATATAACTACTGAAATATCCGAACACAAAGGACAAAGGAAGGGTAACGTGCTGTGAGCCTGAGGGGGCAATGTTTGCATCCGGTTACCATGGAGATGCGGGGCAGAGGGGTCGGCAGAGGGAGGCTACGTGCCGACCGCCTTCACCACCATCAACCAAGGAACGACGGTAGTCGCCACCGAAACTCATCCGTATATCGGCAGCGTAGCAAATACATATGCTGACCGTAGCGCCGGTAAGTCAGTTCGGTTACGAATTAGCTCACTAATAATGTTAAACAACCCGTAACTGCACGGGACGTCATTAATGCTTAGATTCAAAGACAGTTAGTTCTTGGATCTTGAAACGATTCTTAAGTTTTCCAGCTGTCAATTTTGACATAAAATGTAATGTCAAATGTGTTAGTCGTAAGACTTGAGAATCGCCTTAAGACCCAAGAACTGTCTTTGAATCTCAGCACGAGACATTTCTTGGGTCTTGAGACTGTCAATTATTAAACAAAATGTATGAAAACAATGTCAAATTTGGCAGTCGGAAGATTTGAGAATCTTCCCGAGACCCAATAATTGTCTCAGTGTGTGCCACGAAAGTTCGATGTGGCGCGTCCCTAATTCGTAAGCGAGCCGAATACCTACTTCCTGACTCGATGTTGACCACTGAGCCAGGGGGATAGCGTTTACCAGAAAGCCAACAGCTCTTGCCTCAATTATTACCTAACCCCTAGCGAGGAAAAAATACCTAATGGAAATATGACGTTGCCCCGTAATTGTTTTCTATTTTGCGCAAAATAGCTGGCAACACAGGCAGGCGGAAATGCACAAATACTTACATCGACGAGAAATCGAAACACCACTAACGAGAGAACAAAAAGGCCCGGACATTTCTTGGCGAAATAACGATTAACCTTGGATAAGATATTCACGGGCCGATTAAGTTTTATTTGGTAGTAACATATGTATTTGTATAACCCACCCGCCCTAGTTCGGTAATAGTAACAGATTTGTTTTTTAAGAATAATCGATTTTTCTTAACAAACATTATGTATTCAACGCGCATTGAAACAAGTAAAACTCAAAAATAATTCATTTGGTTCTGCGGTAGTGCCATGTGTATTTAATCAGTTCATTTGTATTTACATAATTAGTTCGTGTTGGAGTTATCCACGCTTTTAATAACGTATTTGATTGCTCGTATATGCTTGCCTAAATGTTAGTAGAACCTGGACCACGGTAACTCCCCTGAAGTGGGTATAAAAAAAACCGGTCAAGTGCGAGTCGGACTCGCACACGAAGGGTTCCATACCATCGTACAAGATTTAACACAGAAACTTCACGTTTTTTGAATGGTTTAAAATTTGTATTTTACCTATTTGCTGTTATAGCGGTAAAATAAATACACACTCTGTGAAAATTTCAGCTGTCTACCTATTACGGTTCATGAGATACAGCCCTGAGCAGACGGACGGACGGACGGACAGCGGAGGCTTAGTAAAAGGGTTCCATTTTCACCCTTTGGGTACGGAAACCTAAAAAGTGAACAACGCATAGAGGTTCCAATCCACTCCGCACCCTGTTCATTCCATGCCTTAATTAAGTTAAGGGGAACGTTTTTGCGAAGCTTGCAGCAGATAGGGCACGCTTGGCTGTTGACCCCGCCCGCCCTCCCGCGCGTCCCTGGGCGGGTGGCGGCGGCGGCGGCGGGTGCCACTCTCCGCCCGCCCAGGAATTTGCATCCCTCTTGGAAATTCTCCTTGTTAGTGCAATCGTGGTGGGGTAAGAACTGCAGTTTATGAAGCGTAAGCCGTGCATACATAATATATTACAATGTAGGATAATAAAATTACATGAACAAATTAAATGATGCATTTTAATTAATTTCTAAATCTTGAAAATCAAAACACTATTTCATTTAGTATGTGTACGCGCCCAGGCAGGTCGCACTTCACAGACGAAGGAATTGAAATGCCCGGTAGCCTCGGGACGTCACAGCGGGCCACCAGAGGAGTAGGAACAGCCACCTACCTCCAGCAGCACCAGCTCCTAGGCGTCCAGGTCCCGGGACGGCGTTCGGCGGTGCAGCACTTCGCGCAGGACGAGAGGAGACACTGCGCTGTCAGGCGCGCGGCGGGTTGCGGGCGTGGAGCCCTACGAGGAGCTCCACGATGGAAAAGATTGCGGGACGCGGCGCATGCGTGCACCATGCGTGACAGCTAGTAGGCGAGAGGGTGGCATAGGAAAAACTTCGGATGGGATTGATTGTTTGTGAAGTGCAAACTACCCACCTAGGTCACCCATGCCATATTGGCGTGAACAGTATGTAGATACGAGATGTCTTTAATAATGTGATATTTTTTCTTACTATAAATAATTATTTCATTTACTTCATGAAGTTTTAGCATAATGATATAATCCAATGCCCCTAAATACGTCCGCCCTAGATTTATTTATCTTTCTTCCAAAGGCCTCCTTATTCGTTTCAGTGTTGACAGTTTAATAACCCTTTGTCAGACTTCACTTCCTTATTATTCTATGCTTCAGGTCTGTTTCTTATTTATTTTACTGTCCATGTTGTCTATAGAATTCGTGGGCGCTCTCCGTAAGAGCCTCTCCATCGCGGTCGTGCTTCCAAAAACAATATTGAAGAATATTGATTCAAGAAACTTGACAAGCTCGTGTGATCATTAATCTTTATTATCTTCGTTTTTTTTAATGAATTGGATCTAGTTTCGACTAATAATTTATTTAAAGTCCTGTATTGTTATAATATTTGCTTTATTTGTTAATTGGATGAATTAAATGGTATATTATTGTTTATTGTGATGAATTCGTGAGGCGTTGCCAAGCATAAACTACAAATTTTCAATTAATTTATTTTACTTATCACCCTAAAAGCTGATTGGAAGAAAGTACTCTTGGTCATAACGTCGCTTTGTGCTGTTCAACTTCAATTGATTCATATTTCTGTGTTCAAAAGTTTTTGAAGTTATTGCATAATGAAGCATTCAAAATACAGGGATTTTTCTAATCCTGCTGTGTGTATATTGGGTAAAATGGAAGAACTATGCTAAAACATGAATGGCCTTTGCCACATATATGGAAATACATAAATGAATGATAATAAAATGAATGAGAATAAAAATGATAATACATGGAAATATATTTTTACTAAACCAGCCCAAAATTCAGGAAAGTTACTTGTTGTAAACCTGTATTTTAATAAAAATAATGCTTGATTAAAGATAATTGAATAATCAAGAAGGGTCGGTAATATCTGTAAAGGGAACAAGGGGTGCATCGTGTATTAGTGTAATTGCTTACAACCCCTTTTTGGGAGACACATTTGAGTAATAACTGTTGAACACAAAAAGCAATTTGCCTAGAGTGCCGATTTATATCTTTATAAGTTTGACAATTATGTCTTGAAACTACAAAGCATTGCAAGCAAATCACGGTACAATTTTCCAAGAAGCTCTTTCGAGGTTACTCTCTAACAAAACATTGTGACATATTGTGATATTGTTTTGAAACCAAAGCCAAAGTTCAAGTGAGACTAGCATTAACAGTGGGAACCAACTTACTTACTTCCCGCTGTCCTACAGCGGGAAGTAAGTAACCACGGTTACCTATTATAACGATTGTCCGTTTTTTCGTTATCATTAGTATTTAGATACTATTCCATTATACTTCAATTTAACAGTTTTTAATATATATAACAAAATATCTATAAACTACCATTATAATGTTCTATTAAATTGGAATGTAAGAGTGAAAACGACATTAATAAATGAATATATATTTTATGATTCATACAACATTTTCAAGTATGGACAGGAACAATGTAAACATATTTTTGCAATTTGTTTACATTTCTTTTGTTGCATTATTATGTTACTATCAGTATGCAATTCTAAAATGTAACCGATATTTTTTTTATTTAATGAGTTTCTATGCTGTGACATACGGGCGGTGCGGACATGATGAAATTATAAGGGTTTTTTTACATAGACGGTAAAATGAGCGAGGGTCGGGTGCGTAAAAGGGAATAGTGTTCTGCCCATTAATATATTATTACACTACTTAGAGAACGCTGTTCAGCTCTGAATTCACATTTCCTTATGAGTCTCTTTCTTTTGACATAACGTGATATCGTTAGAATGACCCAATCGAGCCAACGTTACTTCATCGTTCATTTCCTTCAGCGGACAAGTTAATGTGAATCAAGTGCCCGCTCGCAGTGCAAGTAAACAGACAAGTTGATTCGACCTCGACAAGAACCGTATAGTTGTTCAGGTTTATCTCGAAACGCACCATCAGCGCCCGCACATCCTCTTTCGAATCTATTGCGTCTATGGTTGTGTCAAGATGGAGGACATCGATGGACCGTGTTGGCGCCGCCATCTCCGCCTCAGTCTACACACTCAGCTCTATACAAATATTTTCAGACAAATATCTAGACGCGCGGACGACCGAAACTCAATACGACTCCACTGTGTCCTTCCAACTTCGACAATAAAGCGCTGTATAAAGTTTCCAGAGTGGATGAAAAAATAATGGGACAGTGTCGGTGTCAGCGCGCGCTGCTGCTCCGTCTGTTCTCTGAAGGTAAGCGAGGTACCAACACATTAGTCTTAGGCACCATAGATTTATTTTGAAACATGATGTTTTCAGAGGTCAGTTTCGGCCCTCAACTATTCGTCAATTTCGAGTATCTACCCGGCAAAATGGGGAACACTTGGCGTTACTGAAGGTAATCTCTTCGGACTGCGCACTACGCATAATTTATGATCGAACTTCACGATTTGATCACCAATTATGCTATCTGCCCAGCCCTCCAAATTAAGTGCAAAATGGGGAACGCTTAGCGTTACTACAGGAAGAATTTATGTAATCTAAAGCTCCCCGCTACGTGAGGAACGCAACCATCGCGAGGGACCTTAAGGCGAAGATATAGCCACTGGACGACTTCATCGGCCGTCTGGCGACGTCGATGTTCAAGCGTGTCGACGCGTCACAGTTCCCGCACATACGGGAACTGACACCGCTCCACGCCCGACCGCCAGACGGCAGAAAGAAGTACCCGCGCGACCTCGTCGTGGAAGACGAACCATCGGAGTAGACCTGCAGTGAGGAATACCAGCAGAAATAAAGAAGACCAGCAAAGTAGCCTGAAGAAGGCCCCCCAGAGACCTGCCTGCAGCAGCAGGCAGCGTATGACCCCACGGCCTAGAGGCAAACCGCCAAAAGCCGTTTCCCCCGCCCGCTCACGCGGGCGGAAGAAAACAACGTGAGTCTTTATGCTGGGCAGTTGGCACTTTGGTAGGCACAATTATGATCAAACTTCGCGTACAGGTAAGTTCGATTAATCACCGATTATCAAGCTCAAATGTGTGTTCACCAAAAGCACGCAAGCTCAAAATGGCCACCGCAGATCAGGACATATCTTCCGTCGTTTTGATTACCATACAATATATTGAAACATTGATACACAGATACAACTTTATGATATTTAATAGATATCCTAAATATTTCTTGAATCTCTTAGAAGTAGTTATCGCCATTATAGTGCTGCCCAAGCCTTCTTATACCACTTTGATTACATTTTAAACTCTTTTGTATCTTTATTGAAGTGAACAAATTAAGGAGCATATTCTTGAGTTCACAAACTACACTGTGCATTCGTTTGAGATGAGTAGTCAGTGTATCATACAAAAGAACAGAAAACATTGGATCCTCACACATAGTGGAAGTTACGTGCCGTCTTGATATTCCACGAAACCCATATTCACGTTTCGATCAAATCGATGTACCAAAAACAAATTAATAAATGATTTCTAAAAGTCAAGTAAAGTCAGAATGAAAATGCCTCAAATAATATTTTGTTCCAGGACACACGCTCGCGAATTTGAACCGGATGCGGTTAACGCAGCCAGGTTGGAGATGCGTGCGTGCGACCACAAACTACGGGATGCTGGATCGAGTATTTAATGACGGAGCCTGCGAGATGAGCGAGGCACATCATTATTTTTTTCCAAACCGCAGCGTTTCGCCTCAAGATGGAGCTAAACGGTTTTCAAGGTTGTAAAATTGTCTGGAAAAACTGGTATCTCCCAGGGGAAGCATACGGAATCATCCATCTTGCGACTAGCCAAATGCTTATGGGCACTGTTGTTGACATGTTGCGGTGAAATGTACTATAGTCCAACTTAACGTTTTATTACAAGTACTATAAAAGCTGCAGCTAACTCAAATTAAAGCGAGATAATAAAAATATATGACGATTTCTGTGGATTTATTAAAATACTGTTATGCGCGTGTACTCAAACATATGTACTAAAAGGTTCATTAAAATAATTTAAAATAAATTGATTCTCTTAATATATTTTTCTTTTGGTGACTTTGCATCTATAAGAAAAAACATACATGATATGACTACTTATACTAACATACATGATAATAAGAAAACGTTTTTGCTCTCGACTATACTGGTTTCAAACGTTTCTGATTATTTTTAAAATCTGATTCAAATTCTTCAATGCAGATGTCGTTTCATAAACTCCAAATGAATGAGAAAAAAAAGTTTTATAAAAAATATATGATTTCATACAGTGATCTTTTAACTACAAATCGAGCATAATTTTTTTTCTAACTATAAATTCCAAAAAGGTGTAGAAACATTCGAACATAAAGAGTAATTTGCTTTAAAATACAACAATTTTAAGACCCTTTCATCATCCATTGAATAGAATGTGTTTTTTTACAATCGTAGCCTTATTTTTTTTATTTTACGTTTCTACAGCTCGTACTTAGTGTAATAAGAACCGGTAGTTTCCACGGATTTAACGGCTGCTGCCACGCGAAACCCACTCTTATTTACTATGGCGACTTCCCGAGTCCGAGTCCTCCTCGTGTCCCAGTCGCGTCCCGTTCGCGTCGCGCGGCGGCGAGAGGCGAGGCGAGGCGAAGGTCGGCGGGCGAGGGTCAGAGCCGGATCCTCAAGGTCGTCCGGTGAGGCTGCGGGCGCGGCGGGACGCGGCGGGGATCGCATCCGGCAACACCCGAGGCCGCCTGACGGGCGCGTCTCGTTACGTGCCCAGGGAGCAAGGAGCAGGGCTGCCGACGGGGAATGTTCGGTGCTTCGGAACCCTATCATGGACCTCAAAATAATTAGGACCTTAAGGATTCACATGAGAACCTACCTACCACTAGCCGTATCGCAATTTAATATATTGAATGACGAAAATATCCGGCGCGTGTGGTCCCATTGGATTTCTTGCCGTGCATGTCGCAAGAGGCGACAAGGTGATTTGCCGTTCGTAGTCCGGATTCCACGTAAAACTGTAGGTGAGGGACCTACTCCTTATTTCCTAGGTCGCTCAGGTTGGTAACGCGATTAGAGTAGCTGAGCAATATAAAGAGGGGAATTTAGTTCCTATGTGGTGTGCTGAGCTACTATCATGACTGTAGGTCTGGTATTAGCCAGCCATGTTCACTTACAAAAAAAATTACGGAACTCATGGCCCCATGACCTTTCGGCGCATTAAAAATGACTGTACTTCATTAAGGCACTTACAAATCAGAGAAGTTAGCATTAAGTAGTATATAGTTAGCACCGTACTGAAGCGATCGACAAAGAATTTTCAAAGCTAAAAACCGTTTCAAATGTTTAAAGTTACATGGCGTCTTAACCGTATTGTGTCTCTAGCCGTTTTTGAAGAGGTTATTCGTAGCACTATTAGCCTTATTCTATGGTTACAGTTATTCCACTACATAATATTTCGTCACCAAAGTTAGGTAATATTTAAACCATATCTATCAGCGGGGCCTACTCTGGAAGCGAACACGAGAAGTTCTCACAACGAATACGTGCGAGAAGCTGTCATTTACATTTTTGCAATGTGTATTTTGATCATAGATGATTTTGATAGCTACTTGCAGGTATTTGTTATTAGATACGTGTTCTATCTTCTGCTTATGCTTAGAGAGACTACGGCTGAGATATTGTCGTACTGAAACGACAAGTAACGAAAAGTAGTAATTTCTTACGTCACCTTGACACATTTTGCATGGACGAAATGTCACTTTTGACGCTAGTTAGTATTTTTCGGTTAGTGTTAGTTCCATATGCGACGATTTTTCTCAGCCTACGTGCCTAGCACTAGGAGCGTCAGTCACTTATGTGAAGGTCCTCTCCTGTGATAGTTCGCGAGGCGGGCCGGGTGAAGGCGACGCGTCAGACGAAAGGCCGAACTAGGTAAGACACCGGCAACAATAATCCTGAAGTTTGCGCAACGAACGACCACCATTTTGAATTGCGCTTTAATGATCTTTGTTCGCTGAATAATTTTGATATTTTCGCAGCAATTACCGCGGGATGACGTCACTGCGCATTGAATAACCGGCGAAGTCGACTCGCCGCGCTGTCTGCGTTTACTTGCGGCGGCGGAGGCGTGCAGATATACAGCGCCTAATCAACTCAATCAACACGATTTATGAGCAATTTAGCGATTATCTGCGCATAACAAGCGCAACGGCTTGTGCTGGGGCCCTGTACTTCTACGAGTAAGGATAACCGTATCGAACGTTTACATTACCGCCGAAAATTCAGTCCACTTCATACCCTTTGGGAGGGGATTGAATGCGATCCCACATAGATCGGCGGTAAACCTGTACACGTCTCACCGCTATCCGATCTCTTAAAAACCTAAAGTAAATAGTACCTTAAACGTTTAGGGACTTCTTTCGGTGTGGGTCATATAGTACAAAGCAAGCCTTTGCGGTGCCATGGAGGTGAGGAAATTTCTTCACCTCCATGTGCGGTGCTCGTAAGAACGATCGAACCCTTATAGACTAGGAGGTCGCGACTAAAATGGTAACGATAACGTTAATGGCTGAAACGGGTTGACAGGATAAAGACCAATGCTCTGAAGCTAAATGTGTCAGTATGCCTGCGCCAAGTGGCTGCGATACGAAGATAAGGTGCCTGAGAAAGTAGTAATGGTGACAAAAAATATATATGATAAGGTAATTGGCTGCAAATAACGAAGCATGAAAGTATCAGTACATACCTGCTTAGCAATATCAAAACTGAACTAATCTTTGGTCGAATTTCGTAGTTATAGACGATTTACGTTACAGATATAACTTTAGTTAAATTTTATTATTTAATTAAAAAACCGACTGGTTATTGTGGTATAATTCATAGGTGTCAATATTTCTAGACAATCAGTATATTCGTCAGCACGTACATACCAGAATCAATTCTATTTAACCAATCTAGATAACGCAACCACTTGGCAGACCGACATATTTCGCATTAGAGGGTTGGTCTCTAACCTGTGAACCCAGATTCAGCCATTTACCTTGTCGTGACCAAAAATGTCGTGACCTCTCGGAATATTAACACACCGGTTGTTCCAAAAGTCATACATTAAACGAAGAGAGGAATAGTCCTTGGATCTCTAAAACTAGTTACCTTATTCCCATAAGTGATTCAACCATTATTTGTAATCACCTTAAAACCCGTGCCTTTAAAGAAATAATGAAAATGGACGCATGGGCGATACTCTCGCACGAGGTAGGAATGGTCAACAAACTGAGTAGAGTAATGCAGCCTCGAGATCCCAGAGTGGATTTCGCTATGTTGCCGATCCAGATCACCCAGACAGATCACCCGTCACCGACGATGGATCAACACGTCGCCGCCGCACCAGGACATATCTGTTTATGGAAACAAGTGACGCGGTGCTTCCACTTAGCGCGGCCCGGGCGCCGGGCGACTCTATGTAGGGCATTTTTGACCATAAATGTACAGATCGCGGGCAAACTTCGAGCTTTATCGCTATAAGCAGAGCGGAGGTCGAGCGGCTTAGCTGCAGCACCGCGGCGCGCTCGGCCGCCGGTACCCCTCGGAAATTATGTTCAGTCTTGAAGATAACACTGACATTTTTGTAGAAAATATTAAATATGATACTTATTAGATTACCGCGGTCGTTGAACATGTTTGAGAACTAACGGCTTTTCACGCGGCGGGAGGAAACATTCTCCGACGTTGTTTCGAGCTGATCGCTCGGCCCGTTGTCGAGGAGGCAGCCGCTACGTCCGTACGAAGCTGCATTATTGAATAATAATAATCATCACAACTTTTTAATGTAATTCAGGAGACAACAATATTTATCTCGTCCAAGTATTAAATTTGAGAAGGATGGTTGATGAAGCGTCTTTCGTCCATCATCCAACCACTGGCTTTCTCGTTCAGAGTTTGATTGACACGAATGATTTACGGAAAACATAATGAATAAACCCACCACTTCGGTGTTAATAGGCTATCTAGCAAAAAGCAAGATTACACTGTAATGGGCACGCCCATGTATGACCTTGAAGTGACACCCCTTATGATGTTTTTTATCTAGTTGATGAAAGATTTTAAAGACTTCGGCTAGAAATGATGAAGTTATAATTAAAGTAAATTGTATGAGGTGGCGATGTCTAGAGCGGAATTAGTGTCCTAATCATCAATTCGGGGAACACTGTTGCATGTTTTTATTACCTTTTTTTATGTTCTTACCATCATTTCATCAATGATAAAAATATGTTATGACCGTATAGGTACCAGCAGATAATTATCACGCGACATCGGAGGGGAGGCGCCCCGCCAAACAACTAGTTATTTGCCGGTATCTATACGTGTGTATTCCAAGTAGCACAACTTTAATGACAGAGCGGCGAAAGTGTCAAAATTGTCTCGACGCAAGTCGCGGTCGTTACCTTAAAGCAACGCTAAAGTGTTTGTGAAAGTACACGCCTGCAGAGCCCTAACGACATTTTTATGTGTCCAATAAAACTACTGAGTCACCAGCTGGCAGCGGCCCGACAAAATGGCGGCAGATTTTGGAGACGATAGGTACGGGGAAACACTCGTAACCGAGATCTGCGCCGATATTCGAGAAGTTTACACAACACTGCAGGCATAATACACCCCGACAGATGAAAGCTTCCGATTAGGAATATCACTTTCACTAAAGCTTACTGCTTCATTTAATGGAAACTCGTACCGCGGAAGGTTATGAGCTAATCAAATCAATTATGTTTTAAGACATCCTGGGTTACGCGGGATTGTAGGATAGGCTGCCGGTTTCGCAATAGCCGGGTTAGAGAGCAGTGTCAACTGAAAGGACACATGGTGACGAGAATTTAGAAGAGTTTGTTGAGGGTTTTTGGACAAATAGACCGAATGAGAGACGAGATAATCACGAAATAGATTTTTCAAAGCGGGACTGAGTGGAATTGTCGTGTCCGGTGACCTAGCCGTACCAAGACCAAATCGACGAAGTACTTCGCTTAGATCAGGTTTTCAGCACCCGGGATCGAAAAGCATGTATAAAAAGATGTATGTCTGTTGAGAAAGCGCAAGAAGTATGCTGTGATCATACCGCATGGCGCATTAGCATATGTTATTACCTTTCCTGGAAAATGGCGTAATGATATGCATGTATGGCTGCGGGTTAATAGATCTGATACCCACATTGAGAAATAGTGCAGGACGGTTACCATGGTAAACTAACTCGTCAGGTGAACAGGCAGGTGAGTGGTTCGGTATGCCGTTGCTACATATGTATATCATATAACATACTAACGGTCAAAAGACGTGTTATTTGGCCAAGTGAACTGAAATTGATCAGTAAGCATGTTACGAAATGGAATTAAACGTCCGATTGTATCACTCACTAGCCTGTTCACCCGACGAGTGAAGCTACCATGGTAACACTCCAGGGTGTTCGAGTGGGTGAATTTACTAAGAGAACTGTAGCGACTAGGGTGAAAGTATGCACTATTAAACAAAGCACCCGAAGCAAAAATGTATCCAGGTCAGGGTACCAAAATAACATCAGTGCTACGGACGAACATATTCTTCCGAGCGACACTTCCTCATTGAATCCGAAATAGCGTAGCGTGGCGGAGAAATAAATACACGAAGAATTCTGCGACGACAAAGTTAAAAGATAGCTCAGTGTCACGACATTGGCAAACATTATTAAACACAGTTTTAAGGTTAAACATCAACGTCTAATTCAAATTCTAAATAGAACAGAAACATATTGTGCTTGGACACTCGTCTCATTTGATGACATACATTCTCGTCAATCTGATTACGAATTATTTAATGTAGATGTCGCTTTTTAACCTAAAATTAACGTGAAAACTGTAATATCGTAAGCATCCAAAGCCTACAAAATATTAACTTTACGACACCAGCAGATAGCGTAAAGTGAAAAGGACAAGTTGTCGAGGTCGAGGGCAAACGCTGTAAACATTTTTATTGTGTCTGAAGAACTTGCTCGTGTCGAAGAAACTTTACAAACGTAACATAAATCCACTTTGGCCTCAACAGTATTTGGTCTAAAGGATTTGCTCTTGGGACGGCTTTGGAGACGGACAGAAAGATACTTACACTTGTCCGTGCAATGTAACTGGACCGTCATGGCACGGCTACGTGAGTATGGAAACATGGAAAAAATAAAAATGCCGCTTCGACCAGACGGTTCGGTTGAAAATAACAATGCGATGTTACCAACCCGGGCGGGTTTAACCCTAGCACCTAGTAGGGGAAGGGACCTATTGTTTTCCATGGATTTCGAACAATGAAACAGCTCGCATTCCTGACGAGATGCATGTATCCAACTCAGAAACAGAAATAAAGTTGTGCATTTTTATACTGGGCAGAGATCAAACCCCTGGCATGGAAGGCAAGTCCTCTACCCCCTGAGCTACGAGCCGCTCATCGCAATTTCCTCGATTCCTTTCATTCCTTGTTCGAGTGCAGCGTTACCGGGTTTTGCTTCTTTCGCAACATTTAATCGTGACCTTTAAAGCAATCATTTTCAATTTGACAACGGAGTTTTCAGGTGATCTGTTAACTGTAAAGCAAAATACTATTAGTTTGTCCCTGACACATTTTAGACACGCACTTTTCAATATTTTAATGAAGCACAAAATTTCAATATATGTAGTTGATGCTTATAATATGCATTCGTGCATGTAACAATACCTCGACTGGAGGGGTCATCGCAAGGGCACGATACAATATTGCCCAGCGTGAGTTTATAGTGGTATTAGTAGAATATACGAGAGAGTGCGCCGTGCCATTCATGTTTTATTCGGTAAGACATACCTTTGATACAGTCATTAAGCAGTAGACTTACCTTGCAAGAAGAAGTTAGAAGCTACAACCGGTAAACCTTTCGCAACCATGCATGCACTTATAAAAGTGCCTAAAAACATGAACAACTTTATTTGATGCAAATATCGCAGAAGAGTTAATACGATTATAACACAAAAAGTAAAATTGGCTCAGAAGGCAATACTGAATTCATTCAAGCACATGACGGAATTGCAACCACATGTCTACGGCGAACATCGTACGTAAGATTACGTACCCTTAATTAGTTAGTAGGGCGATTGTTGTACGCACAAACCTACTTTTAGAGAGGTCATTGTGCGTAATAGGGGTGACTATGTTAGTAATCCCATCTCGGCCCAGAAGTCCAGCAGGTTTTTAAAGTTCCCGCAGGCCTCTGGGAGGGATCCCGGTGATCCTAGGGTCCGTGCTCGTTGATCGACCACACTCCTGCACTCCAACAGTAATGGGCGGTTGTCTCCGTTGACTCCACGCAGCCACGACATAGAGGGCTATATTTTATCCCCAGTTTATGGAGGTACTTACTGAGTGGGCAGTGTCACGACATTGTTCCCACTATTGTACGTAGGTCAATCATTTTCAGATGGAATAGTTTATGTGTGATGCGCTTACTGAGGGAGGGGATTACCTCTCTGGCCTGCCTGCAGTCTACCTGACGTTCTGTGCCCCAAGAGTAACTACTGCATTAACTTCATTACTGCTTTTTATTTGTACGTATCTTTTGACGCTGACATGTCTATAATGACGCTTACTATTCTCCCTGATATTTGTCCACAAAACTCCGTTCAACACGAACGCAAACAAAACTCTGTTATCATTTACTAGCTATCATGCATGGTTCGGCGTGGCAAATGCGCGTGCGCAACGCGTTTTATCGCACGCAACATCGACGTCAGCGAAACGTGCAGAGCTAACGATCAAATCGCCGCCATCGACAGGCAGACATAATATAACCACTGCGCTAGTTCGGTTATATTATATTAAAAACATCGCATCCGTGATGATGTTTACATCACGGATGCGATTTTCTCGCTCTAGAGTACCGGTATTCGGTCTCAGGGTACCCTCCAGCTGGGTGGGGTTGGCCCGTTAGCAGAAGACAATTACGCTCCCCATACAATCCAAACATAGTCTAGTAATCATTTGACCACCACTGCTCCAATGTACTTGATATTTGGTACCAATCTACATAATATAAAGCAATCGATACCTGTGTCTGCACGTTTTTGTTGGAACTATGTTACTTATCGCGCGTTTTGCGGATGAGAGCTAGACGGAAAAATGTGTCCGACACGTTTTCTGTCAAAGATACAGCGACACTGACGCGACACTTTTGCTGTCAAAGAGACAAAGCTATAGTCCTCCCGCCAATCTATAACTTTTATTTTTTAGGAAAAGTTCAGATTAGCCCATCCTGCGCAATTTGGAAGTTTGGAAGCTCCGCTCGGGTGAATGTGAAAATGAAATAATGACGTCGTGACAGATTTTGATTAAATTTTCAGGCAATATTCCGATTAGCCCAACGGATGATCCTGTGAAGTTTGGTACCGATCGGATCAACAAAACTTTTTTTTAAATTTTGAATTTGAATTTGAATATAATTGTATGGGGATAGTTTACTAGCCGGATTTAACTAACGTCAATATAACAACGATAGGTATCGCATGAAATCAGGTTTTAGCCGGCATAAAAAAAGGTTGCGGTTGTCGGAATACTTACTCATCTGGGTTTCTATGTAATCTGGCAATTTACCTGAAACAGAAAAGAAAAAATAATTTTAACATGTTTTATTATACATACACATACATTGATGCCTCATTAATTGGTTGGTGGGCTCATCTTATTTACAAGACCCACTATTGACAACAGTACAGTATGTCGCCAGCTGTAATAGAAAGGTCAGACAGGTCCGACAGTCAATATCTTCAATCAGCGTGTATTGACGGTTCTGGGCCTATTAATTGCGTCAACTTGTATTATATTTCTAGTTGGTAGTAGAGCTTAATGCAATAAGTCTGCAATATGTCTCACTCGCAGATTGCCGGTAGAAATAATGATGTGAAGATAAAAAAAAACTCAAGTATTTTCGAACTGCAAATTCTTTCAAACTTTATTCGGGCATAGTTGAGGATAATGACGGAAAAGACTCTGATAGACTAGAAGTCTGATCCTTTGAAGTAGATAATCTTCCACTGTGAATTGGCATACATTCTTGTGCAAACGGCATCCGTTTGTATACGTTTTCCTTACGAATGCCTACTGTCACGTTTACGGTGATGCGCTCCGTACATTAGTGCAACACGAACATTGGAAATGACTTCCTTCCTATTGCCATACTTTTAGAAGTACACGCATTGCACTGTATTTAGCAATGACATGTTTGCAGACGAAGAGGTTGTACAAAATACTAATTCAGAAATGGAAACTTCAAATATGCATTTGAATCTTAAATTAATTTGAGGTTATAAAGATGCATCTACATTGAAGTATTTGCCTCATTGGCGAATTTTGTCCACGTACGCCACGTACGTAGAAGAAGTAACAAATAATATGTTTTCTTGACAAAGAAGGCTTTGCTTGCCGGCAACTGCAAACGTTTGGTTTGGCTCGCAAAATAGGATACGGACTCGCCCCTCTCCGCTGCGAACCGCAGGATACCGGGAAGTCGTAACAGACGAGTTTATACGAGCTTCTAATTAGTTTGACCCCATTGTATCGACGACTGCGACGATGCATGGCGGCTCTCGAGACCATTTCCTTATTGTAATGAACGCATATATCAAGCCATACAAATTGTGCGCCGGGAACATGTGACAGTTAGGTTGGATATTGTTGCAATGCTGAGATCTGTATTCATAACCACAGCAGGTATATACTTTATGCGTGCACTCGAGTGCGAATAAATAGAGCCATTGTTATAAAATAAGTTGTGATAATTTAATGTCATAAACATGTCAAAACATTATGTTATTAAATTGATACAAATAAGTGGTTTCTCATTATGCTTTTTTCTTATTAGCACCTTCGGAGTGGTCTTCTTACTTGCAGTTACTTTGTAAACAATACGGTGCACATAAATTGCATAATTTAACTTTCGCAGGCTAATTTGGTTTTAGTTGAGATTTTTCTTTAATAATATTTAATGATAAATTGATCTTGACACGCATCGCAGGCGTTTCGGTAGGTTTTAAAGAAATAGGACCTGTGTAGTCCCCTCGAAACTAAAAACTCAAATCATCCACTTATTCAATTAATAAAAAAATTACGTTTAAAAAAGGCGTTTAGTTATAATTATTGTACATTTTTTTATTGTGCAATAACATTACAAAATAATAATCCTTTTTTTTTATTGTACGATTGTAATTAAACAACGTCTATGTCTATTGTGTATGTCTAATGATTTCGGAGAGAGCTGTGAGCTGTGATAAATTGATGGACAGGTAGACCAACAGCGGAATTAAAAGATTAGTGTTCCTTTGAACCCTAAAATTTCAGGACCGTTCTGCAAGGAACTCGATTTAGCAAATCTAAGAATGTTACTTACCTATTTAGATTACTCTTGATATCCTCTTCATATTTTTTTTTAAGTATTTCCACCTCACTGGTGGATTTGCCTTTTTGACAATCACGCGTGTTTGTTGCGGGAAGCACATGTGATGTTTTCAAGTAGTTTTTAGGGTTCCGTACCCAAAGGGTGAAAACGGAACCCTATTACTAAGCCTCCGCTGTTTGTCCGTCCGTCTGTCCGTCTGTCACAGGGCTGTATCTCATGAACCGTAATAGGTAGGCAGCTGGAATTTTCACAGAGTATGTATTTATTTTGACGCTATAACAAAAAAATTATAAACATTAATAATGGGTGGCCCCATACAAAAAACGTGATTTTTTGTTTTAAATCTTGTACGATGGTACGGAACCCTTCTTCCGACTCGCACTTCGGCCAAGTTTTTTTTAAACACATTTGGCAAATAGATTCTGTTTCTCTCTCTTAAAAAATGAGACACGTTCATTTTAAAAGTCACAGGAAACGTCACCCTACATACATACCCTACAGTACATAAAAAAATCAATAACAAAACGGTAAACAAAAATTCATAAGATACAATGATGAGTAACGTATAGTATGTAAGTAGGGCAAACATGCTAGCACGCTAGTGTTAAATAACGCAGCCTTGGCTCTCTTTGTTTAATAGCGCGATCGAATTGGACACGATTGATATTAAAATCTGTTGTAAATTGACACAGTGGATGAAAAGCTTACCGGTCACGATTTTCGTGTCAAATTCAACTTAATCTAAATAAATTCTTAAGCACCAGCATAACATTAGAATAGCGCTCACATTAATGCTAATAAGGCTATTGCGCGCATGTCAGATGATCTTCATAACAGAAAGACATTTCGTCAGTTTAGTCATCAACTAGATAAATTGTATTACGACGGCAAAAAACTACTCACTGAAGTCACCCCCTGAATAGAGATGAGCCTTTCCGATGAACTAAGTTAATGAAGAGGTTCCCGAATGAAGTTAAAAGGCCTGTAGAAAAACAGTGATGAGACATTGCAAGAAACTATACTGAAAGAGTTATGTGCATTGCGTTGGATATTCAACCATCGCATCGTACAAGCAGGTTAGAGATGCGGAGAAGTCGTTAAATAAAAACCCAGATTGATAAAACGCCTTGCCCTCGACTGACCACCCTCTGCACCTCCTCTGCAGGACACACGGTGACTACCTCATCACCTTTTGTGACTTCGCATCATCCAGAGCTCTACCTGACCTTTCATTATTTAGAAACTTCTGCGTATTTTTCGGTGCATTCACAAATAAACACTGTATGGAGATATTTGTATAAAGTTCTTAAACACAATAAATACTGCGGCCAGTTTTAAAATATTTTGAACAAAAGATTATTTTGTTGGGCTTTCTGAATGATTAAACATTTGAATTTAACAAATAAATTCAAAACAAAAGATTTGCGTTTACGGCAAACCGATCGACTGGCGTTTTCTCCAAACTCCATAGAAGTTTTTACAAGATATTCTGTGGTTTTACTTCTTCAAGCTGTCAAAGTCAAACGCGGACTTCCGATTTGTATGAAAACGCGGAGTGGACGTAAACGGCAACGTCGACGTATTTACGGCAACGTTGAGTAAGCCGTCAAATCAAGCTCGGACTCGCAAATGTTAGTTCGCTTAACGCCCGCTGCGCGCGCTCTTCAATTTCTCCATACATTTGAAAACGCCAGTCGATCGGTTTGCCGTAACGCCAATTTAGGTGACAACTTAGACTACCGGCTTGGACCTAAATCCCGTGCTCCAAAGAAAAATGCAATGAATTTTCCTGCTAACATTGCGACTGAAGAGCAAATTTTTTTGCATCTTAGCAGGACCTGGGACAATATCCCGCTGCATTACTTTGATAACTCGATTCAAGGCATGAAAAACCGTTGTTAAGGCGGCCCAACCCGGCGGCCCTAACTCATTCGAGGGCACGGTACAAAACCGTGCTGTTGCGCTCTGGGACCTTTCTCTATTTCAAAGAATAAGACAGGCTCCGTGATGAGGAAGATGCAACATGTCCACAAAAAAGACAATGTGCATAGTGTATGATTTGGCAAGATTTACGAAAATTTTAATTTAAAAACGACTTATAGCTAAAAGTAAACCACGACCGCTGTAGTAAATAATCGAACAAAAACCAAATAGATTATAAATCTTGATTAAATAAGCTATGTCTGATGACTAATCTTTTTAAGATGTTCTTACTTTATCATTGCGTAATCCACCTCCAAAGTTATTGTATAAAACGCGCGAAAAATGCGAACTTTCGGACCTTATAACTTAGAAACCAAACACAATTTTACAATGCCAATGGTCATCAGACATCTAGTTCGATCAAATAAAGCTGTTTTGAGCAAAATTTTCGATCTCTGACAAGAAATATGGGCGTGATCTTCTTTCCCCTTTTGTATGGGGAGATGAGCGGGATGGGCCACCTTAACGTTATTTTATAGTTATAGTTTTACTGACTACAGATTGTTCGCATAATTGCAACGAAAACGAATAATTTCGCTTCATTTTTAGCTTTTCCTTGAAATACACATTCACCTCAATTTTTTATTTTAGGTGACTGAAAAACGCCCCCGTATATTTGTTTGTTTAAGTTTTTGTTTTAAATCTTGCGACACCTTTTTTGTCTCTGTTTTCTCGACAGGAGTTGTCGAGCGCTTGCAGAAGCTCCGCTGAATCTTCTATGCCACTGGCGATAAATGACTGCGATTGCGCAGCACCTGCGAGCGCGAAGATGTTATGTGCATTCATAATTAGCAGCCGCTACATTCCTGCGCAGTCGTCCCGCACTTGTCATGTCGCATCTATGAGCTACGAGTATATGGCTAGCTATGAAATGCATAATGCCATGCGATACTAGAACACTACACATATACTATGTATTGCGGACAGAAAAGTCATCGCGGCATTATTTTTATACGCCCTGTCACCATAATATGTGACATATAAATAAGAGGCGTATAATAAACTATTTGATGAAAATAAAGTAGCCATACCTCATTGACCCGTTACTTGACTCATCCAAATTGTAAATTATGCCAATTATGCCGTTTCACAAAATCTTCCACGGTAATATCAAATCTCACATTACGCCTATGCAGTTTGGACCCTAAATTGATCGAGTATTCCGACCCACAGAACGTTTCAGATAAAGTAAATCGACGTTGAGGCCCTAATTCCATATTTATAAATGTTAATTATAGTCATAGTTAATAATTTTCAGAATTTCAGTTTAGTTGGTTTTGTTGTAATTAGAAATTAAAAGTTTTAGATGAAGCAAATAAAATATTACACAACAATCAATAAACCTGATATGCGCGTGCTTAGAGGTTCGGATTCCACGTAAAACTGTAGGTTCCCCTTTCTTGCTAATGTACTTGGTTGTAGGGTTAAACCCGCCCGAGTTGTTACCATCGAATTGGATGACAATGTGTTCGAAGGGGCAATGAAAAATTGTCCATCTTTTCCACCCGTTTTTTTTTATTTAGCCGTGCTCTTAAAGGGACCTTATTGTATCCATGTTAAGTTACTTGAAAAAATAAGTTGCGACAGCATTTTGAATTCGGAAAACTACAAAACTAATATATTGTAAAGTATACATCTAGATATCGCGCTTTACAGCCCTCGTCGCAGAAAATATTTCAAAGCTCTTGCTTGGCATTTCCACAGCTCCAGAGCATACGCAATTTTACGGCAGACAGCCGAGGCATAGGTGATGTTCGTGCAGCCGCCTGAGTCGCCGCGGCCGCCGCCGCTCCGCACTCCTCGCCTCAAGTTCAAGCCTCACGCTGCAACCATTACGTAATGCCGTAACAACTCTGACCTTACGCGTGTGATTGGAACACTCTGTGCACATTCGTAGCGAGAGATAATGGACCGCACCAAATCACGATTGCGGCAAAGTGGTCGAAATCGTTCACGCGCACGGTCCAAGCGAGCGGCCGGGTCGAAGGCCAATGTGCTGTTGGAAACGCGCTTTTCTACTATGTCATCTATGCCATCATCGTTTCATTTAGATTTTCCAAGAAACTAAGAATGTACTTAAGCGTCGCCACCGTGCTGTTTTTTGTTGGGGCTTTACCATAATCGCCAGATGGTTTTTTTACAGCGGTTTCTTTTTTTATAGAACGTGCGGCAAATGGGTTTAGGTCTGGAACAGCGATGACGATCATTCGCTTTCGGAAATGTGCGAGGACAAGGAATGCCTTGCCGACTTGACAGGAGCCTTTTCAAGCTTCTCTTCTCATGTAATATTCAGGAACTATAGAGGTAGAGAGTTCATTCGAGAGTTTAGCAGGACCAAAATTAACGATCGGCCTGTTCGGATCGTACGCATGGAGGCAGATGGTGAAACGATGCAGTCCCTACCCGGCATGATCAGATGCGGAATCACGCTGAACAGATCCTCAGAGTACTCGCCGTGCACAACAGCACAGCATCGATAGAACAATGAGATTGGTGGGACAGTAGTTTGCAGTGGTGGCGGAGTGCACAATGCAAGTGAAACTGGGCAGCGAGTCGGCACCGTCACGCAGCTTGCACTCGCCACGCCGCCTCCGCCTTCGCCGGACCATGCGAGATGTCATACGGCGGCACAATGACAAACGTACGCTTTTTAACGTGGATAATGAGCGCGTCGACATGAGCCCGCTTCGGCTGCGGCGATACGCGACTACCGGCCGGTGGCCACGACCAACCGGATCACGCCAAACGCCGCCAATCGGAACAGCTCAACCGAAATCGCCCTGCGCTGTCTCCAATGAATCGATAAATCGACTTTCTAGTAGCAATTACAAAAATCGCCATAAGATTTTTACCAACACTCAAAGTGCATAATGAGCAGACCGAACGCGGATTTAATGGGACACGCCGAATTGGAAAAGGAAAAGGCGATCATTGTGAATGTCCAATGAAGCGGACGACTTGCGCAACGTTTGTGTTTCATTTAAGGCTGCACCTAATTCGACCGTTCTGTGGCACTTTCACTCGGCCATTAAAATACACACTACACGACAAAAGGAATTCTGTAAAAATATGCAAAGTTCTTGATACAAAAAGTAGTGACATAAGCACGTCGCTCGCCCAGTAACTGAATGTTTTTTCCTTGATAGTGCCTAAATATTTTGTGCATATATTTCGTAGAGCAGTTCTTTTTTTTCATTGATTGGGCGTTTTTCCCGGGTCAATTAACTCATTGGACGTATCTTTAATAAAAAAAGCCCTTAATGTGCCCAAAGCTTTATATTTTGCGTGTTAGGCATGGACGGTTCGACTTAGGACGCTAAATAAGAAATGTGTTAGTGCACATAAGTATGAAAACATTCGTTATTGAACCCAAAGACGCGCAGGTGACCGCAATGAGGCCACCGAATGGGCGCTGTGACACAGAAAGCCAACACCGCTCTTGGCAGCCGTGTGCACCCACACCAGACGTCACCTCCGCTGCAGACAACGACGAACCAATCAATTTGCTTGATTCGATTAATACTGACAGCCCGACGAAAGCTACGAGTCTTCAAAGATGTAGACTTAGTTACGATAACGACGAATTAATACGGTTGAGAGGACGGATAGACGTTGGGCATGAGATTCGATCACCAAGTCAGTTTTGGGATTATTAGTTATATTCAGTAAAGATGATGAAAATATGCATAGTATAATGAACGGGGCCTATATGACCGATGATAAAAACCGAAATAAACGAATAGACTTTCTTGCCGACCCGAATGCGATTCTCTGAAAGCGCGGAGGTCGTTGATCAGTGTCAGCGTATCGACAAATATGGTGATGCGCGGGCGCAACCTTCGCTTCGCCGTACGCGCCACCGCTGGCGAGACAGTAGTCCGATGCCGTAGACGTTGTGTCGCCTCGGTATTCTTAGTCGAATACGCATTTATCGACAAAATAAAATTCACGTTAACCCCAATTTCATCGAGTCGTTATTCCAAATCAAGTCCTCTTTGGTAGAAATAAACAGTCGTAAGTAACTGAAACTGAGGCTGAGATATGTAGTCGTAACAGAAACTAAGACTAACGAAAAGTAGTACTTTGTGACGTCAATTTGCATTACTTTGAGATTTCGTCCATACAATATGTGTCAAAGTGACGTCACAAAGTACTACTTTTCGTTAGTCTTAGTTTCTGTTTCGACTATTTATCTCAGCCCGAAACTAACGAAAACTAGTACTTTCTTAGAACACTTTGACACGTTTTCTATAGATGAAATGTCACTTTTAACACTATGTAGTTAGTACGACTTTTCTTACGAGGTCTTAGTTCTAGTAACTCCCATTCGTATCTTACTGTGATGACAAAAAAAATGCTGGCTTTTTAGAATTCGAATAAATGCCACTATTTATCAATTTGTCGATTTATCAAATCGAATAATTTTAGAGGACCAACATTAATAAAAAGTTTATTTTATTGCATGACGTATTAATGCTAATGAGCTGAATCTTAAAATTAACTCGTTTGTACACTTTTTTACCTCTCCGCCAGTAGACAGCTATGAGCTAAAAAACATCGATAGTTTATAATGTAAGAAATACATTCAACGCTGGAGACTACTATTTTTAAGACATTTAAATAATCATTGACATGTTTTTTTTAATAGATACACATATACATACACAGTGAAATTAAACCTTCTAACAAGAACCTTAAAAAATATTGACATGGCTGGCAACCGCGTCGCAGAATATAAAACTTTTTTATCTTCCTCTACAGGCATACGTTTTTTCATACATGCTCTACGTTCACGGGTGCCAAACTTGGCAAAGTATTGCATTGATCCGGTCGTGGGACGTTCAGGATGTTGGTAATAAATGGAATTTCGTTGTAGTATTTTGGTAACTTAATTTGCATTGACTGTGCTAATATCGTGAACCTCGCATGTCCTGTCGTCGTAGACGAAGAACTAAAAGTAAATAATTTATTGTAATTGCGGCAGCAATCCATATGGAGCATAGGATACATATGTACATATGTATGTTACTAGGTGGTAGGTTTGTCCGTGTATAGTATAAATTCTATATAGTCGTGGAGTGTAAGTTATAGCATGGCACCTAGTTCACATGTGGTGTGTTTTAGCCGTGCATGTCTAGTTGAATGAAAAACATTTCTAGGGATTTTCTAACGAACTAAAATTAATAGTCGGATTCACTATATTCAAGAAATCCAATAGGGCGGTATGAAGTCAGCAGGATATGCAAAATCGTGAGTTTTAATACGAGGACCGTCGAAACTATCAAAGCCAATGATATAAAAGTCCAACAACCGGTGCGTAGTCGCCCCGATGTAGAATGCGAGGAACAGAGAACAAACAGTAAACTTTCCTATACTATACATACGATCTGATAAATCTAGAATAAAAGGAAGAGAAGGCGACTACAAAGGAAAAATCTACTGAAATAGCTTGTCCATAACAGCTTGTATGGACGTGAAACAAAAGCTAACGTCTGGTGATGCAAGAGCAGGTCGTCTGCGTGCCGTCGGCGTCTTCGAGGGGTCAATGTGTATTTTTATCCATCCGATAGTCAACGCCAAACTGAAGAAAATGTATTTAAAAATCTTACAAAACGGATCGTCCGAGAGACTTTTACAGATTTGACAGGAAGGACAAAAAGAGAAAGTAATATTTGGGCATAGGAATAGAGAGCCCATTGAAATATAATAGAAAATACACACTAAATAAAATGACGGATGAGACCGACAGTGTTTCATACAAAATGTACTGATGTTTCTTATTTTACTTAAATACATCTCTAAATCGCCACGTTGCTCCAAAAAGGTGATCTGAGGTTATTATTCAATTGAAGTTATAATTTATAGTTAGGTACAAGTTATAGTTATAATTTCGTCAGCCTCAGTGGCCCAGCGGCGCGACACTTCGGCGATCGCTCTCCGAAGTTAAGCAACGCTGGGCCGGTCTGGTCTTGGATGGGTGACCATTCGACCGTTGAGGCTGGCCGTGGTTCGGATTCCACGTTAAGCTGTAGGTCCCCTTCCTTACTTATTAGGTGGTAGGGTTTATCCCGCCCGGGTTGGTACCATCGCATTGGGTGAACGATGGTCGAAGCGGCAATGAAAATTGTCCGTGTTTTCCATCCAGTGGTGGTACGGGCTGATACCATGACAGAACTTGTGGTATTAGCCATCCATGTCCAGTGACATAAAAAAAAATCACTTTAAAATAATAATAAATATGACCGACAAAGAATTAGTGGGTCATCTGTTATATACCATAAAAAAATTTATTGATCCGGGTTATTACGCCTGTTCCCTCACAATCCACAAATGCCATGACTTCAGCACGACAACAACTTCGCAAGAATAATTTGATCTTATTTATTAGTATGCAGACCTGGACTTAGAACAAGTTGCTGAGAATAATGTGCAAATGTTTTATCTTCTTACAGCAACTAGCTGCCGGTTAAGCCCAACTGATAAAGTAATCGGTAAGTGCATTCCATAGCGCTCCCATTTGGAGGTGCACCTCAGCTATTACTATACCGACGCGTTGGCAAAACGGTAACGACGCGGCGACGGGGCGGTGTGGCACGCGGCGTATCTCGGAAGCGACTCGCGCCCTGGTGCTGCGCCATTTTGCGCAAGAGAAACTGTTTACCAAACAGTCGGCCCTATTATAGTACGCGCAAAACTTAAATGCCGCTGTATGTACCTGCGCAGTAGTCGAATTTCAGGTCAGCTCGGTGAGCGTGCGGGGCGCGGGGCGGAAGAAATGACGCGCTCACCCCCACGCCACCTCGTTACCTTAGCAACCGCTTGTTTGCGCCCGCGCCTTCCCCGTAACTAACCCCGCAATCCCCGCTCAGAGATTTAGTTAGGTGGTGGTTTTTGTGCTTTCTATAATACTGTCGGTACCTACAGTTATGAAGTGTTAGTTTGTGAAGTAAACCTAGTATGTAATATTTTTTTAGTTCTAATATAAAAAAATACTCGTCCAAGTGAGAACTACAAAACAATTCGTATTAATTACTAATCAAAGGATTTAATTGATGAACAAAACAAATCAGCCCCAAAGTCCCATGCAAAGAGGATTTCTCATTTATAAAACAATATGTTTTCTTATATTATTCGCAATTAAGTTAATTAAAGTGAAATGATTTATGTTTGTAAAATCAACCCTGCAGCAAGCACACATTTATCAAAGAAAGATAGCTGTAAAAAGAAGTACTTTATTAGCACATTATAAGGCTGAAAATTAACAAGCATGCAAACCTTTCGGCAATGGCGGGTATTCCTCTATTTTTAAATTAATATTTTTTTTCTTTTCTTAAATGATGTATCCTTGCTTTCCGGTGAATTCTGCATAGCACTCGTGTTCATGTGCGTGAATAGCATTTTCTTAAAAAAAAAAAATTGAACATTTAATCTTGACTGTACACATGCGCGAACAAAACGAAAGAGCGGCATTAAAGATTTGCGCCTGCTATACAACAAGTAAGTTGTTTATAAACGTGACAACGTACGGACCGCGTCGGAAAATGTCCCACTCCCCAACGCTATCACATTATAATTACTGCAGTAGCCAAACGGGAAGCGGTTTCCAAACAGCGGATAGAAGTATTGGTACGTGGTTTTAATAGAAGCTAAGAGAAATGTTTACTTCTAATGAAGATCATTCCTCATACCTTTTTTCAGTAGAAATCATATGACCAATTTATATAGGGACCACGAAAACAGTGGTTTTATACATTAATGAAGTCGAATAACATAAATGCCCTCGAAAAGTTACCTCGATTCCTCCATATTACCACAATTTGAAGAACCTAGATATATGTAGCCAGAAGCCTCTTTTATCACGCCAGAACTAGTAATCGATTCTGTAACGTTTCCTTCATTTCGCAATGCGCGAACAGCCTCGTCCGTTGCGAGCGCAGCGCACAACACCGGCCGCAAGGTTCGCGCGGCCGTCTCTCTCGATTCCCGCCAATTATCTCACCGCGCACTGCATTCGAGTGGCGAAACATAGCATTGCAGGCATTAATAACGTGTCTATGTTTAGTAAGGTAAGTGCTCTCCAACAAAACAAACTGGCGTTTTCCGTAAAAACGTCAAACTCCACACAAGTTTTTACTGGATATTCTGTGGTTTTACTTCCTCAAGATGTCAAAGCCAAACTCGGACTTCCGATTTGTATGAAAACGCGGAGTCGGCGTAAACGGCAACGACGACGTATTTACGGCAACGTTGAGTAAGCTGTCAAATTAAACTCGGACTCGCAAATGTTTGTTCGATTAACGCCCACTACGTGCGCTCTTACATTTTTCCATACATTTGAAAACGCCAGTCGATCGGTTTGCCGTAAACGCCAATTCAGGTGACACCTGGGACTACAGGCTCAGATGACTTATAACCGAACAATCTCGGAAAACTCGAAGACAAGAGAATAACTCGGAATATTTATAACGCAGAGACACGTGCAACGATAACAGTTCTTTACTGGCTGGCTGGCAGGACTCCGCGCGGGGGGCATATCGAGTTCTGAGTCAAGTGTCATGTTAATTCGCCCATATTGTAGTTAGAGGCCGGTTTCTTATCTTATTTCTATTTTCTAGTAGCGAGTAGGTTACAACTTCATTCGTCCTGCACTCTATCATCGTATAAACTGGTTTGTTAGAAAAATTTACGTCTTTAAAAAAATCTAAATTCGTAGAAAATAGCTATATTAAAGTATTTTTTCTTTGGAATGAAATTATGTTTTTAATAGATCACATTTGATAACTTACCTTGCGATTCGATACACTGTGTGAAACAACTCTGAAGCGCCGCGGCGCCGCTGGGTTCTAAATGGGTGACCATTTTCAGCTGTTGAGGCTGGCCGAGGTTCGGATTTCACGTAAAACTGCAGGTTCTCTTTGTTATTTACTAGGTATTCCCGCCCGGGTCGGTAACATCGCATTGAATGAACGATGGTTGGAGCGGCAATGAAAAATCCAATGTGTTTTCAATCCAGTTCAAAGTAGTCGAGCGATATAAGGAAGGTCCTGACATGACATCTAGTACCCATGTAGTGTTAGGCATGACGGTCATTTTGAAATTAGCTACCATGTCCAGTTACATAAAAAACAAAATTAAAAACTTGACTAAACAAAGTGTATACTAGAACTTTAGCGTTAATTCCTCATGAATAATGTAAAACTTCATACTTGTGCAGTCTGGGTGGTACAATAGAGCGACACCTCGCCTTGCGATAATCTAGGTTGAGCAACCCAGGGCGCGGCCTGATTCTGGATGGGTGGCCGATTTCGACCGCGGAGGCTGGCCGATCGAATCCCGAGTAAAACTGTAGCCTTTACTTACTGGGTAGGGTTAATCCCGCACGGGTTGGTACAATCCTATCAATTAAAGATGGATGGTTGGAAGTAACTAAGCAAAATAGTATTGAGTAAAATTATATCGTTTTAAGTATGTACAAACGGCATCATCGTAACCACTACACATATATTTGACCCAAATTTACAAAATAAGAATCTGGGTGACATTCCTTATTATCCTTACAAAAGACAATGCCTATTGTGGTGTTTACGGTGCCAGCCCAGTCAGCTAGTGCCGCATAATGTTTCTTCCCACGCAAAACCAATTTCCATTTTATGTTGATGCGCAAACAATTTCAGTCGTCGTGAAATGCGAAGGGTGTGCGCAAATGTTAGAGCTCCATCTTCTGGCGAAACGCAGCACGATAATAAGCACAAGCGAGGCGTACCCATGTTACGGATGAAGCCGGAATTGTGCACTTTACTAAGACTATCTAAATCAGCAATATAGAATATCGGTGTGGATTGGCTCTATACCCGGCGCACATCGCCAGAACATTTCCAAGAGTGAGAAGAGTTTAATAGGCAAAGAGAATAATTATACAGACATCTCATCGATCTAAGCAAAGGAGCGGAGATTTGGGCTCTTTACAGTGATACTTGAAGCATGGTCGGCTCCCAACTTGCGTACTATCGACGACATAAGTCTAGTAGCACCCTACGGTCGGGTTTGTTTGCACTCGTGGCGTGCCCCTTCCCCCGCCGACCGGTCTTCGGGCGGGGCGTCCTACCGCAACCCGCGCGGGCGGTGCGGTCCCCTCCTCCCGCTTCACCTTCGCGCGATACGAGGCCTTCATAGCAATCGCGTTGGAATGCGCTAATGGACTTTTGAATGCGACCGTACATAGGCCAGAACCGTGCCCAGGGGGGTAACCGGCGGATAATTTGAGAAAATGTGCGAAGGAATATCATTTCTGCACCAAATTTTTGACTGGCGCAAAAGGTATGACACCTTCTGCGCTCTGAATGGGCAGAATATTTGGCATCCACTTCTGATTGGTGCATTGATCGATTCCCTCACATATTTACACGTGTTACGCCCGTTCAGCGCCCAGATAGCGAATGATATTAAGGTCTTGGAAACTGTGTCTATAAGAAAAAATGTTTAATTTATTCAGCTATGAGTGGTGAAGAGGTTTAAAACAAATAACAAGGAATTTTGGCAAAGACAAGACACGTAATGCGCTCGCTACTCACTCATACACAGTCCCACCTGAAGCGGGCACGATAAAGGGCTGAACCGGCGTAACATGTGAGAAAATATGTTAGGGAATTCGGTCAATTCTGCGCCAATCAGAAGTGGAAGCCAAATATTCTACCCGATGAGAGAGCGGAAGGTATGACAAGAACGCTTATGATTGGTTCAGAATTGATCGAATTCCCTCACATATTTTCTCAAATCTTACGCCGGTTGCCCCCCCGGAAATTTGTTTCGGGTGTAATTAATATGATTTAAATATGTTAGTAAGAATGGAGTTCCGCAGTAACAACGAGCGATTCGGAGAGCGGTGCGGTGGCGGCACGACACCGGCGCTGAGCATCTTGTGAAACTTCAAGCAATGTGGCATTCACTCGGCATAGACATAATTCAGGCTGGGTTGGTAATATCACGAAGTTACACACAAATAACAATACTATTGCAATATAATAAGTCGCGCTCCAACAAACGTACCTAGGGCACACAATAAGTCATCCTAGGAGTCAGACCAAAGTACGTTCTTCCGGTCAAAGGAAAAGATGGAAAGCCAAAATTATTTTTAACGAAATATTGATTAAAAATCTCCGATATTATTAACATTGAACCGGATATGTATATTTTGGACTGACCTTTATTGTACATACACATTCAAAATAAACAAGCTAACATATTATGTCCACTTCAGTGGCGCCTGCGTGTTTTTGATTTTAATCGATTAAAAAAGTGCAATGGAGACGATAGGAGTGTCCGCATTCCCCGCTCTATCATTCGAGCAGGTCAGCAAATCTCACCTCATCACAGAGTTGCGGAAAAGGCTAGAAATGGGTTTCTTCTCGCTTTACCACCGCACGCTTGTCGCGCCGCGCCGCGCCGCCTTATATTCAATCTCCAAACAAATGAGTTGTTAGTAGAGCGCCCGCTAGTCAATAACATCGAGTTAAGAAGGACGGGAGTCGTGACTGAAACTTATCCGTGTAGCGGCAGCAGCGTAGCTACGTATTAGTGATAATATGTACATACACTGATGAAGTCAGATCGTTTACGAATTCTTACGTGTCGTTAGAACTCAACAGCGTCGGGGGGCTTACCATGGTATATTATTCGTCAGGAGAACAGTCAAGTGTATGTTTAAATCTGACATTTCGTTGCATTTCGTACCATGGTAACTGTCAAATGACGTGTTTTTCAGCCAAGTGAACTGAAATTTACTGGTTAGAAGGTACGAAATGCTACTAAACGTCCGATTGTATCACTCACTTGCCTGTTCACCCGGCCAGTTTACCATAATAACCTCTAAGGAGTGAGCGAACTGAATGGCCGGCGCTACGCTGCCGCTATGTGACCGTGTAAATTTCAAGATAAATAAGTAACATAGCCCAGAAATATGAGTATAGGGCTGAGACGTATAAGAGGATGGGCATATCTAGTCTATTCACATTCTGTGCCCCTCACCTATCGCCGCACCGCGGCTAATTAGAATAACGGCTCTCCGGATAGGCGGTATAGTGAAAAACAAACCTAATGTGTTCGAAACTAGTTCGGTGGCCAAGTGGTCGATGTGGTCAAGAGAAATGTAGGCCAGGGGTACAGTTATTAAGGCGAGCTAAGTGTTCGGGATGTTTTATTATCACCTGTAATGAACAATTAGCATGTGATTGTTTAGCAGTATACTCACAATAAAGATTCTTTGAATTGTGTCCTGTTGCCAAAACTCAGATCGGGCGATCGTTGCCCCGTCTCGGCGGATTCAAAAGCATGTGTTTAACGTTCCAGTACATACTAGATTAGTGACAATAAATAAAATAAAAACTCTCTTTGGGTTTTTTGTAATATTTTTAAGTAGACCATTTATAGCCAATATATCAAAATTACGAACGCAAAAGCCTTGAAGGCGCTAGGACTAGCCAACTACTCGCGCCATACAAATGCACTTTTTAACAAATGTAATAATATGTAGTGAAACTCTTCAGCAAATCCAAATATAACTCCAGACTGATAATGAATTGTTAATATTTTTTTATTCCATCATTTATTTAAATAATAATAAAAATAAAAAAGTTGATTTTTCTCATTAGAAATCTGAAAGTAATTCGATTTCTAGATATAAGCAAAAACAGCATATATGCATAAACAAAAAATCCCATTTGCTTTTAGATTTCTACATTTAGTCAAAAAAGTTCGGAAATGGACACCGTTTCCGCAATGTATTTTGTATAGAAAAAGGAAACATACATTAACGAAAATAGTTCGATTCCTAGACAAGGAATCGTATATTGTAAGAATGACACTTATAATCGTCAGACTTAGTTAGTTAACTTGGGGTGCCTCGTCTAACTTTGCGATTTGGCTAGTACCAGGGCCTTAAAGTATCACTGAGTGTTTCTATTCGCAAGTAGCTTCAGAGACTGTGCTTTTGTCCAATACAGAAATAGCAATTTACCTGCGTACTGTGCAACGATAATTAAAGACCTCGCTTCGCTCGATGATAACATGTCCATGTAAATTGAAACCAGGAACGTTAGTCAAGCGTACCCATTCAGTCTCGCCAACTCAAGGCAGGTACGGTGCGAAACTCCTACAGACAATTCCGTACAGTCATTATAACACAATGCATCTTTTTGTGGCTAAGGAGGTGCATTGTTCATTGTGTTATTCGCTTATAATCATCTTAAATACTTTTGGCACAAAGTTTTGTAATGTATTTATTTATTTGGAGAAGAACAGAGAACAGGTTACAATGACACATTAATAAAATATTATAAATTAAAATTAAGCTACGCCTGCCTCCACTACGCTTCCCTCGAAAACACATAATGTAGAACATAAATATTTACACTAGATAGATAAGATGCCTTGTCACGTGAAGTATCAATCAATGAACTAAAATTTTTTTTTTTATATTACCCTCGGGTGATTTTCCCAGCTAAACTAGATTGACCTATCACGATATAAACTGGTTAGGACGTAATCTTACTGTGAGGTCTTGATGTTGTGAATCGATCTTTTTTTTGTTATTGCGACCTGACATGGATGGCTCCTACCCACAACTACCGTATATTAGCCTAATACACCACATTCCCGAAGGAATTAGGTGCAATGCCAGGACCTTCCCTTTTATGAGCACGGCTACATTAAACTGGATGGAAAACACGGACAACTTTTCATTGCCGCTTCGACCATATTTTCATCCAATGCGATGGTACCAACCCGGGCGGGCTTAAACCCTACCACCTAGTAGGGAAAGGAGCAGCTCGCATTCGTGACGAAATGCACTTATCGAACTCGGAAAGAGAAAGACAGTGGTGCATGTCGGAATTGAACCCAGACCTCTGGTACGCTAGGCCAGTCCCCGCGCCACTAGGCTACGAGCCGCTCATAAAATTAAATAAAATCACTTCTGAATTGTTAATAGAAACCGCGCCAAAGGTCGTTCTAAAATCACAAGGAGGAAGTAAACGGAGTTTCGAAACGCGGAGAGCGCGCGCCCTGCGAGCGAGGTCACGGCGCGCGGCGCTCGACGCGCGGGCCGAGCCACGCTCCGACACTCAAACGTTATCGCGTCAGTCATCAGCCCGTCAAATGTTAAATCACCTGTTCTCCCAAATGGAAAACACAACGCGTGTAAAGAGTATCATTAGCTGAATATTACGTACGATTGATTTTACGCATGCGAATAATGTAAACTTAATATTTTTAAAAAAGCTGAAGTCAGTTTTAGAATTATTTCTAGTTGTTTATTCTGCAAGGCAAGCGGCTTGTAACTCAGTGGCGCGGGAACTCGCCTTGCAATCCAGACGTCGGGTTCAATTGCCAGCTCCGTGAATGTACTACTTTTTCTCTTTTCGAGTTGGATAAGTTCATTCAGTCACGATTGCGAGCAGCTCCGGAATCCATGTAAAACTGTAGGTCCCCTTCCCAAACTAGGTGATTGTGTTAAGCCCGCGGGATGATACCACCGCATTGGATGAAAAAATGGCCGTAACGGCTATAAAACATTGACCAGGTTTTCCATCCTGTGGCCGTGCTCATAAAGGGAAGGTCCTGGCATGGCACCTAATTCCTTCGAGAATGCAACGTAACGGGGTGATATAGTGGTGTGATTTAACCATACATAAAACATGTTTTATGTAGCTCAACTACATAAAACATGTTTTTACAGAAAACTATGTCAAAACGATAATTCCGAAGGACCATCAGTCATTAATTTAGACAACATTACATAATAGAGGAAGGCCAAAACAATAATGGATGTCAGCTATTCAGCTCCAGAAGAGTGGAGGAGCTGTTTGGGGCAGGTTAAGCTCATTATGAAGATTTGGTAGGAGACCGGGGCTAGAGCGGGGTGCCTTTAGAGTCTATGCTCACCGCTTAGCACCCCATTGGAACCGTAGGTCACCTCTCATGCGAGGGCCTGGCTTATGCCATATGTCTAATAAAAAAGGTCCCGTGTTTGTTTTTGCGAAGGGTGGAAAAGCTATAAGCGTAATTCAGTATTAACACCGGGTGGGAGACCAGAAGTTTCATCACATGTTCAATAAATATTTACGATCTTCGCGTCGGAGAATTTATTAATGGAAGAAGGTCGAAGCTAGTGGTCTCATGTTAGGAACACTAAAATATGTATGCGAATATTAAATTATAAAATAAAAATATTGAACTCTGTTAGAATTTGTCTGTCATTGTTGAAGAACAGATGCGACCTTTCAAGCCCACGGCCTTGTACCGAGTGCGCTGCGCCGGCGCAACGGAGGGAGAGCGTGCATAAAGGCCACGCCGCGCCACCGCACCACCGCACCACCGCACCACCGCACCACCGCACCACCGCACCACCGCACCACCGCAACACCGCAACACCGCACCCGCTAGCGCGAAAGAGCAAGGTTTCACAGCAGGAACTTTCGATATTCCTTCGAGTGTGATCTCACGACGCGATGTTCCAAATCATGTTGAAACAATATCGGCTCCTCCTATGTTTGCTGGTAACCCATCGATCCCCTCCTCGAACCCTTCACTGTAGCTTAGAAATAGGTTTACCCAATTGAGTAACCCCTGTTTTCACCTCCGCCGAAATCCTGAAATCCGAAAAGTAACTATCGGTTACATGTCATATGCAAAAAGTGGTGCAACCAAAAAGTTACTTTGGTATTTTGTAACTGGAGGATGGTGGCAACGGGCGTAAGTCATGATTTGCGGCCGCTCA
This sequence comes from Incurvaria masculella, assembly GCA_946894095.1. NCBI lineage: Eukaryota > Metazoa > Arthropoda > Insecta > Lepidoptera > Incurvariidae > Incurvaria > Incurvaria masculella. Next base: position 13,432,032 of record OX335647.2, read on the forward strand.
GTCAGAAAATCAGGTTTTTTTCTTTAAAAAAGCATATTAAAAATAGTTTCGGTGGAGAGAAAACAGCACAAAATGTTTTATGTTCAAAATGAGGCAAACCAAAAAGCCCAAAATGGGACCACGCGGTTTTGTGCGCGCCCCCAAGTTGTCAGTCCAGGTTTCAGTCGAATGCATGCATGTGTAAGAACCTCTAATCCTTACGATTGTTGTACAGACAATGAAGCTGACATTGTCACCGGCCCGGACAGTTTCGTGCCACTTTCACGGCGCAGGCTATTAGCGAGAGAAAACAATAAGTTGCGGTCGCCCCCGCGTGCGTTTCTAAACGCCACCGTTCCCACCGCAACCTCTGCTCGGGCGCTGCTGCTGCCCTCAGCCGCGGCCCCGGCACGGGATACGGCGCGAGGTTCACTTTCACCGGGTGCGTGCGTCACCGGCGGCCAGCGAGGAAGCAAAGACGGGAGCGGCGTCAGAAAACTCAGCGTAGCCACGTATTAGCGAGAATACACGGATACGCCGGCCTTTCAATTCGCTCACGAATTCGGGACGCGCAACATTGAACATTCGTAGCTGTAAACGGCGTCCTGGTAGATTACCATGATAAATGAACCCGCCGGGTGAACAGGTAATCGAGTGATCAGATCTGACGTTTAGTTTCATTTCGTAGACTGTTACTGCGGTTCTACTCAGGGAAGCTCAAACTCCGTCAAACTCTATACATATAGAAAAAAGTACGCATATTTTTTTTCTAAATAGAGTTTCACAGCTTCTAAGAGGAGATCGTGTTCGCTTCCTTGAGTAGACCCGATACATTTCAGTTCACTTTCCCCTGTTTTCACCACCGCCAGTTACCTGAAATCCAATAAGTAACTTTAGGTTACATGGCACATTTGTATGGTGTAACCGAAAAGTAACTTTAGGATTTTGTACCTGGAGGACGGTGGTAACGGGCGTTTGTCGAATAACACGTCATTCGTCAGTAAGCATGTTACAAAATGCCACTAAATGTCAGATTTCACCACTCACTTGCCTGTTAACCCGGCGAGTTGAAACGGTGCAGTTTCTGCAATAAACGCCGTCCCGTGCAGTTACTTTATGTGTTCTTAGGTTAAGTTGGGACTCGAGATCAAGAGTCAGCTAATTCATAAGCGCACTGACTGGCCGGCGCTACAGTCAGTGAATGTTATCACTAATAATAATTAGCTACGTTGCCGCTATATGGATGAGGTTCGTTGGCCACTCTCGTGCTTCCTTACTCTACGCCGGCGGCGCAGCGGGCACGCCATGGCGGTCGCGTGGGCGCACGTCGGAAAATGTACAGAGAACACATTGATTGCATAAATCACGCCTTTATTTCTATGATAGTGATACGCGGCAATAAACTGTTTTGGAAAAGCTTTTTTAATACACATCGCGACATATGCCGTACGCCAGACTCTCAGATTAAAAGCGCCCTAAGCCGGTTTTACCAAGACCGCTTTTGAACATTTTCATGGGACGCGAAATCCATGCCGGCCGGCCGGATGCTTCTTCACATGCGTTGAAAGGGCGCAAGGATGGGGGGACATATGTGCCTCGACCGAGATTACATTCCAGTTCACCGACCTTATATATGGAAGGATCTAAAGGACACATAAAACAATTAGTGTCGAGTTTTTGCCTGGTGTGCGTTTGGAGCATACACCCATCAACAACCTGAACACACACCGCAGTATTTATTGAGTAGTTAAATATTTTTTTTGCAAATTAACTACTTAGCTCTTCTTCACGTTTGTAGTTTGTGAAAATATTGACTTGGCAAACCTTAGTACAATATAACCGCGAACCAGGAAGTGTGGGGTTTAAGAGAGTCGTTACCTTATCAATATATTACGGGCCAAATTTTGTTTACATGCTCTTAATGTCTTACTAGGTTTTCCAAAAAATTATAAATATACGGACGTATAATTAAGCTACGAATACGTCAATCATGTATGGCTCGGTAAATCAAGTTATTATATTGTTAAAGCACGCGAGATTCACTCGGAACCTTGTGCGCCTCCGGTGGTAAACGAGTCACGCACGAGAAACCTCGTGTTTTTTTCTTTTCCTATTAATCATGGAAGATCAATCAAGAACCGAGGGTAAGGACTCTCGATACCCAATTGAACCAGTTATGTTTAGAACATCTACATCCCCCACATCCAGCTAGAATACATGCAACCAATTTTATCGTGTGGCACTTTTTTTTCTGATTATGAGATCATTTACTTATATGTATGTACTTGGTACCAATGTAATGTATTAGGTACACATAACCGCAATAAAATAATTCAATTACAACAGCAGCATGATTACGAACTTTCCACGTCCAGCACACGTCTTGGGAGAAACTCGCGGATTAATCATTGGCATCGAATCTCGTCTTGGACACGGTCCGGTCCCGGTCGGGCAAAGTATATGAGTATCGAGCCGTTCCCGATACGACCAGTTCTCAGAGCGCGGTTCCCACGCCTCAACGGACCACGTCAGGTCGCTCGCAAACACTGAATTGGGAATAGACAAAAAATGCCCATCCCAGAGATTTTTTGAGCTGAGGCCTATCCGCTAGCTTCACTGCCGCGCGCTTCAAGGCCATGCAAATTGAGGCGAGTGTCGCAAGCCCTCTGCACAAAGCAAATTTGTGTGCACATTTTTTTAAAACGTTCGTCACTTGTTTCATTTGCGACGTATCTTGGTAGCACTACTATGACATTAAGACGGAGACAAGCGCGCGCTAGTGTAGCTAGTGAAGCGAGAGGACAGGCATTTCTAGTATATTTTCAAATCTGCGGTGCCCGAGCAACTCGAGCCGGGGAAGTACATAAGAACTATTTGCATCGTCCGCCGCTTTGCTAGACGCCGCATACGCAAGTATTTATTACATATTCTTTGACGCCGCTTGCTCTCCGCGGACATAATTCCATTTAACGATTCTTTTAATGCGAACGCAAACAACTATTTTGGAAACAATGTTGAGATTTAATGATGTGGAATGAGATCAGCCTTCAACGACTGTGTGGATAATTTTTGCCAATCAAAACGGTTTATTCCTTTTGAACGATCAGCTTAGTTTTATGAATGTAAAGGCCATTGCCTGAAATTGGTGCCTTTTTATAAACATTTTTTCGCGCGGCCATCAACAAAACTAAGTTTTTTTAGTTAAGAATAATGTTATAAAAAAAACTCACTATGGCTTGTTTGTACCTAAAGTCAGTCCGAACGAAGTTATAAGGGTCCAAAGTTTAAATAATTCGCGGTAGTGTTGCGAGACGCCCAACATTTGTTTTTCTGGATGAAATCTTTAAAATGTTGTTTTGACGTATTCTTGTGTTTGGTCTTGGAATCACAAACTTAATATTATTAAGAATTGTTGGGGCATCAATTTCACTATTAATTATTTTATGTAGGAACATGAGATCTAGCATGATTCGTCTATTTTCAAGTCAATGCGTCTTAAAATATTGGAGGCGTTCAGAATAGTCTATTCTATTACTGATATGATTTTGATCGGAAACATTCATGAGACCAAAATCTTTAAAAATCTTTATTTTGGGCTATACTTGCCATATTAATTGTATATGAAACTAATACGTACGTGTCGCTTGCAAAAAACTATCATATTATTCCAGATTTTCAGTACTAAACATACCTTTTTTTATGCAACCTGACATGGATAGCTAAGACCACATAACTACCGTTATGATATTAGCCCAATACACCACATTCCCGAAGGAATTAGGTGCCATGGCAGGACCTTGAATAGCGTGACGGCTACATTGAACTGGATGGAAAACACGGATAATTTTTCATTGCCGGTTCGACCATCTTTACGTCCAATGCGATGGTACTAACCCGGGCGGTGCTTAAACCCTACCACCTAGTAGGGGAACCTTCAGTTTGACATGGATTCTGAACCATGGAGCAGCTCGCATTCGTGACGAAATGCACCTATCGAACTCAGAAAGAGAAAGAAAGTGGTGCATGTCGGGGCGAGGACTTGAACCCAGACCTCTGGTACGCTAAGCCAGTCCCCGCGCCACTAAGCTACGAGCCTATACCTTTTCACTACCTATTATTTCTTAAAACCGTCGCGAGTTTCGGGGGAAATACTGGTATAATTGAATCAGAATAAAAAAAAATACAAAACATTGCACAAAAGTAGACCGTTGGAAAAGTTATTTATTGAAAAAAATACAATTATTCGTCTCTAATCTCATCTACTTCGCTCTCCAGATCATGTCGGATTATGATATTATCTAAAAAAATGCGGTTGGGTGTAGGTTTCTTTGATGAGAGATGGTTTCTAGATACCATGTTAGGTTAGGCTAGTTCATATACGTGGCGCACTATAACAGTTAAGTCACCCCATGCAGGATCGAATGTTCCAAACGGTATGTAAACAATCTTCTCTTGAAGAATAGTTAATCTTAAATACTTGTCTATTCTGACCAAGTTTAGGTTAACACATGCTTCAAAAATACATTGTCTTGTATTTAAAGGTGGTCTAGAAAATCCAGGTATTGGAAACCTCAACACATTGTGGACATGTCGTGCACGCTCCACTGCTTCTACTTGCCCTGGTTCAGCGATGGTTCTGGTTGTACTTCTTCTGGTTAAGCGATGATGCCTTCTGGTGGTACCTGTTCTGGTTCAGCGACTATGTCTTCTGGTGGTACCTGTTCTGTTTCAACGATGATGTATTCTGGTAGTACTTGCTGTAATCCCGCGATGACCACTTCTGGATGACTTCTACCAAATAATCGATAATATATGGATGCTGTTGCACAGAGTACGGAGTTAAAACATTTGATTTGTGAATCCGGTTGTTGCTTCTATATATTTATTTGGTGGCAATGAATGCAAGGTCTTCTCTCCGTATTTCTTATCTTGCTAACATATGTATACCTAATAACAAACGCAGGCACAGGTAAGAAGTAGCCAGAGATGGTAAACGTCGACAGTTTGTTAAGCAGGTATGAAGCAGATATAAGAGTCTTTAAAACCAAATACGATTCGTTGTATAAAGCCACAAAGTCGTCCAAAAGCACACGCGCATATACAACGAAGCAAGAACTGTGATTGCTACTCATCGCATCGCCCAATGCACGCAAGCGAAGAGGGGAAAATGGGGCAAACAAGAAAGATAATTTGTTTCAGTTTCATTAGATGCATAAAACTTGACGAACATCAGCCAGTAGAGGAAGCTGGATTCAAAGCAGGTTATGGAACAGTCGACCACATATTCACTCTGAGGCAAGTGATTCAGAAAACGTACGAATATGGAAAACCACTATACCTTGCTTTTGTCGACTATGAAAAGGCGTTCGACTCTGTAAAACACTGGGCAGTAATGGATGCACTGCAGCGATGTAGAGTGGACTACCGATATATCGAAATACTCAAGACCATCTACAAACGTGCAACAATTACTGTGGAAGTTCAGGGAGAAACCACTACCATTCCCATGTTCCGTGCAGTGAGGCAAGGAGATGTCATCTGGCCGAAACTCTTCACGAATGCTATGGAGAACATATTCAAGAAGCTCGAATGGAATGGTTTGGGCATAAACGTGAACAAAAGACTCCTAAACCACCTAAGGTTTGCGTATGATATTGTCCTAATGGCAGAGTCACCCGAAGACCTGAACGCAATGCTATGTGACCTATCACAGGAATCGCAAAAAGTAGGTCCGAGATGAACGAAGACAAAACCAAGCTGATGGGAACCACAGCCCTAGCAGCAAATCCAATCACGGTCTTCGGCACTGCAATAGAGCAAGTCCACGAGTATTGCTACTTGGGCAGCAGGCGTATGCAGCTGGCGTGGGCCGCCTTCGGAAAACTTAAAGATGTCTTCCATTCTAAGATGCCCCAGTCTCTCAACACTAGACTGTTTGACCAATGCGTGCTGCCAGTTTTGACCTACGCCTGCAAGACATGGACGCTCACAGTTGGCACTACACACAAGCTGAAAGTAGCCCAAAGGGCAATGGAAAGATCCATGCTCGGCATCTCACTGCGCGACCGAATGCCAAATTCGCTGATACGCCAAAGCACCAAGGTCACTGACGTTGCAGGGGTTGCTGAACTCAAGTGGCAGTGGGCAGGTCATGTATGTCGCAGAGATGACCACAGATGGAGCACTGAAGTTTTGATGTGGAGACCCTACACAGGGAAAAGAAGCGTCGGCAAACCGCCAGCACGTTGGTCAGTCGATATACGTCAGACAGCAGGCGACAACTGGCGAAAAAAACAGGAGACCGCACAACTTGGCGAAGTCTGGGGGAGGCCTGCGTCCAGCAGTGGACAACAAACGGCTGAAGAAGAAGAAGAGATGCATAAAAGCTGCATCCCCAATATTCCGATCGGCTGAGCCGCTCGGCAAAGCCGAACAAGTCAAGACGTGCCGCCCGGGTTATAACTAAGCGGTACATACAAGGGGTCGCGCGGCCTGTTCTAATGCCCTTTGCAGAAGATGCGCCAGTAGGTACTAATAGTGTGCACACATTTTCATCGTGAAACACTTTAAGCTAATTGAAAGTAGTGCATACTACAGAAAAATAAATATAACAACGAATTCTAATGAAAATAAATAAAAGACACGATACATATTATTTAAACTTTGGGCCCCTATAACTTCATTCGGACTGAGTTTAGGCATACACAATGTATTACAGTTTTGTTTCTAACATTATACTAAACGAATGTAACCAAGTTTGGTTGATGGCCGCGCGAAAAAAAAAAGGCACCACCTTCCATACGAAATCCGGCATTGTCCTTTAGTGTTACATGAAACCGTGAAGTTTCAAAATAAACCTTGATTTGCTTACGATTAAACGTGTAAAAATTTAGTATAAGTAGAAATTGATTTTATGGTGAAACTTTTCATACAAAAAAAGATACTTAAATGGGATGACATTATTGTTGAAGCTCGAGGTCGACCAGTCGTGGAGCTACATGAGAATTTGGCAGGAAAACGACAACAAAAGTCATAGTGCACTAATGACCCTCAACAAAGGAATCGTATTATCCGCAATGGCAAACAATTGATGGAGTACATACTTAGATGAATTTATATTTGCACAGTAGCGACCGCCAATCACACCTGCACCAAGACAATCGCCTCAAGCATCGAGCAGGACGGAGGAAGGGGTGCGGGAGGTGGCACGACGGAGGCTGCCACGCCACTCGTTGCGAAGGTCGCGGCGCGGTGGTGACAAGACAGTCAAGCGGTGCAAGAGGTGGGCAACAATACGCGACAAGACATTCCTCCCATGCTATGTGGACTGTCGTAAAGGTGGCGGGCTCTGAGTTTTTAAAATTTGACGAAATTATTTCTTTGTCCGTTGGCCAAGGCACAATTTTGCGCGCCGACTGCGAAATAAACTAGCGAAATCGTATTTCAGGAACTAACGGTTCCCTACCCCTAAAAGTCAGATTTTGATAAAATATAAGTACTTGAGAAAGCTAGATTCTACGTCCGTATGATATCCGTACTCTACATAAAAAACGTATTCCAGTAAAAAAAATATCTAAAATGAAGACAGCCTTTTAGAATTTTTATTAGCCAATATTTTACAATCTAAAAGGTAAATTAAAAAAATTAAAACATACAGACGTAGGTCTCGACAATTTATTTTAGAAAGCAACATTCATAAAACCTAGTAAACATTTGGAGCATGTAAACGGGTATCGCCGTAGTATAGGGAATTGTATGCGCTCTGAAACGAACCCGTCATCTCAGCTTTTTGTTTTTATATGTATTACTAGCTGCGCTGCCCGGCTCCTCTCGGGTTAGTGTCGGCTAAATTTTTCATGGATAAAAAGTTGCTTACATGGCTGGTCCAAAATAGGGTCAAACTGGTCCAGGACAATGTATCCATCTACCAAAATTAATCAAGATCGTTTGAGCCGAAATAGCATGATTTAATGAGAAACGTCCAATAATTCCCATTTAGAGCTTTGTTGACATGTGGCTATTTAAAAAAAAATGCATTTGCCGCCAGAACCTTTCTGCACTTGGCATACTTAGTGAGTAAGTAACGTGTAACGTAGGTAAGTTTTGCGTGGACTCCAACCCACAGCCAGCCTAAACATCGAAAACGGTAACCCATCCCGAACCTGACTGCTCCCAGAGATGCTATACGTTGATAAAATACGCATATAAATCGGGTAAGTGGTTCGCAAGTTATAAGAATTTAACACTCACTACTCACCCCTCTGGTAATGAAGCTTTATGTTATGTAGCCTATGAGTTTTGAGTAGAATCAAGCTAGACGTAGATACAATCTGCATCTAAATCGAGGAATTGGTTCTCAAGTAATAAGTATTTTAATCCACTCGTCGCACCTCTGGCGATTTAGCGGGATGCCAAGTAGTCCTAAAGTTGCGGGAAATAATAAGCCGTACTTCGGTACAATAAGTAAGAGTAAGCGCCGCTACCGCCCCCCCCCCCCCTCCAGCCGCCGCCTACCAGCCGAGCCGCGCGGAGCATTCAGGTTTGTATGACAGCAACACCTTAACGTAAGCGGAACTAAATTATATTTAGCCTATCCTGATTCCCGGGTAGTTAAATGTACGTGTACTAAGTTTCATCTAATTCCGATGATCGGTTTAAGAGTTATGGAGGAACATACATACATACATATATACGTTTTAGTATCATACATAAAGTCTACAAACGAAGTATCGTAGGCTGAGATAAATAGTCGTAACAGAAACTAAGACTAACGAAAAGTAGTACTTTATGACGTCACTTTGATACATTTTGTATGGACGAAATCTCAAAGTAATGCAAATTGACGTCACAAAGTACTACTTTTCGTTAGTCTAAGGCTGAGATAAATAAGTAGTCGTAGCCGTAACTAAGACTAACGAAAAGTAGTACTTTGTGACGGCACTTTGACACATTTTGTATGGAAGAAATCTCAAAGTAATGCAAAGTGACGTCACAAAGTACTACTTTTCGTTAGTCTTAGTTTCTGTTACGACTATTTATCTCAGCCTTAGAAAACAAAGCAACTTACTCCAGGAACACCCCTTACAGATTTATTATTAGTATAGATTATTTCTGCGTGTTCTTGAAATCCCCTTCTTTCCGGAACAACTATTACGGAGTGAAATTATAACCATTCCGGAGTTGAAATTTTAACCATTCCGGGGTGAAATGACTAACGGCTTTTTCTGGGTTCTCGACGGGTTATATAACCTCATTCTGAACCATTGAACCATCATTCCGGAGGTAATTCCGAATTTGGGTGTAGGAATAGGAATGCATTTCTCTTTGGAGTCGAAATGACCCATCGCTGTTTGAAACGGGCCAAATTAGCAACACGCACGGGCCAATCGTCGTGTCGGAGTACCAGCGCTCGGTGACCTCTTTCCGAGCGGGAGACACGAGCGAACCGTTTCTTTGAAACGGACAGTTTGACGGACGGATGCATGTCGAGAGGGCAGACCGAGTCAGCGGATTACTTTCACATAATTAACGTACCCGTCCATACAAATACGCATGTAGTTGCCTCTCCTGTATAAAATGAATAGGACTGGAAAACGCAAATAAGAGGAGTCATATTTTCAGTCATTGGCCACAAAGTTTGCAGAACGGACCGTTTCCGGATCAGTGACTGGCGCAAGGTAAGCCTTGAGCGCGGTACAATTTCGACGGCGTTTCAAAACCATTACAAGTTGCGCCACTGTTCTGCTGCGGCAAAAAGTATAACCACTTGCTCTAGAGTTAAGGCGGACATCTTCAAGGATCCGGCCGTCCCCGCGCCGCCGCGCCACCGCTACCGCAACCGCCGTGCGAGTGCAGTGTAATCGCCACTGTTCTTTTACGTTTGTTAACCGACTTCAAAAAAAGGAGGAGGTTATCAATTCGTCTGTATGTTTTTTTTTTTTTTTGTTTTTTTTTTTTATGTTTGTTACCGCATAACTTTTTCCTGGGTTAACCGATTTTGATGATTATTTTTTTAAATGATAGCTAGTGCTTCCCAAGTGGTCCCATTTTAATTTGGTTAAGTTCTGACAATGATATCTATGAGAAAATCATAAAAGTCTTAAATTTGTATTAAGATGTGCGCGACAAATGGACGAATAACTCAATATAACGCCAACCGATTTCGGTGATTCTTTTTTTATTGGAAAGGACGTGTACAAATTAGTAAGTTTACTTCAGATTCACTAAAAATTAACAAATAAAAAAACAAATTTAACAAAAAAAATAACCGACTTCAAAGGAAAAGCACTAAAAAGTAAAAAATAATGTTCATTTTTGTAGTTACGATTTCTGTTATTTTTTGAGTCGGTGTCAGCCAAGGTTAGGTTAGGTTAGGTTAGGTTAGGTTAGATTAGGTTAGGTTCTCTTGATTGGCGCAGCGCGTGCCCGGCTGACGCCGACTCAAAAAATAACAGAAATCGTAACTACAAAAATGAACATTATTTTTTACTTTTTAGTGCTTTTCCTTTGAAGTCGGTTATTTTTTTTGTTAAATTTGTTTTTTTTTAGTTTTCACGATTGCGATTGCAAAGACAGCAGCGGCTTGAGCTTGGCCACTAATAGAACGAATTGAAGTTGGAGATGTGTTTCGAATGCAGGAGATTTGAAGGGCGCCTCGTCGCGTGCGAGTCCGAGTTTACTTTGAACCAACAAAGACATGATTTTTTAGGGTTCCGTACCCAAAGGGTGAAAACGGACGGGTGATCATTGTATCTTATGAATTTATGTTTACCGTTTTGTTATTGATGTTTTTATGTACTGTAGGGTATGTACGGTAGGTTGACGTTTCCTGTCACTTTTAAAACGAAAGTGTCTTATTTTTAGGGTTCCGTACCCAAAGGATTGCAACGGAACCTTATTACTAAGCCTCCGTTGTCCGTACGTCCGTCCGTCTGTCACAGGGCTGTATCTCATGAACCGTGATAGGTAGGCAGCTGACATTTTCAGTGTGTCTTTATTTTGCCACTATAACAAATAAGTAAAATAAAAAAAATATAAATTATAGGGGCACCCATACAAAAAAAGTGATTTTTTTTGGTGTTGTTGGTACGGAACCCTTCGATTGCGAATCGCACTTGGCCGGTTTTTTAAGGATTGGAAGGTTGCTAAATTGATTTGTCGTGTGTGTTATTCACTGGTTTGTGTCTTGTACTCCATTGTAGGTGCACGCAGGTATTGAGAACGGCCCGTAAGCTATCTTCCCCATACAAACGTAGTTTACTAATCATTTGAAAAACACTATTCTGATTTGCTTGATATTTGGTATCTAATATTCTACAATAAATATCTGTGTCTGCACGTTTTTGTTTTGCTAAAAAATTTAAAGCAAGTCAAATAACAGGCAAAAGAAAATCTACACACTAATTTTCTTTTTTTTCTGTTACGTGACACAGGATACATTTTTCGAAAAAACAAACACGTGCAGACATAGATATTTGTTGCCTGATATTAAGTCCCAAATATCAAGGAAATTGGAACAGTGGTTTTCAAATGATTACTAAACTACGTTTGTATGGGGAGCGTAATTCGGATGCCTACACGGGCCCATCGGGTGAGATGGAAGTATTGGCTATATACGAGCTCAGTAGATAGTTACGATCAGGGCCTGAAGTTAAATACCGTTACTCTAGACCCTTTATCTATACCATAAACCGTGAAATGGGCTCCCGCCAAGGTATTTCTCCCAAAATACCTGGGGTGATTCAAACATGGTGTGAAGAAGCACCTGGTCTGGTTTTCGCAGCTACCGTGAAACTTCACGGCGACGTGGGGCACCTTTTATGCCATATGCCATATGCCATTAATACAAAAAAAATTAACAAAAAAATAACCGACTTCTAAGAAAAAGCACTAAAAAGTAAAAAATAATTGTCATTTTTCTAGTTACGAGTTTTGTTATTTTTTGAGTCGGCGTCAGCCGGGCACGCGCTGCGCCAATCAAGAGAACCTTGGCTACCTTGGCTGACACCGACTCAAAAAATAACAAAAATCGTAACTACAAAAATGGCAATTATGTTTTACTTTTTAGTGCTTTTTCTTTGAAGTCGGTAATTTTTTTGTTCATATTTTTTTTATTTGTTTATTTTTAGTGAATCTGAAGTACACTTACTAATTTGTACACGTCCTTTCAAAAAAAAAAAAAGAATCACCGAAATCGGTTGGCGTTATATTGAGTTACTAGCTGCGGTACCCGGCTCCGCTCGGGTCCATGTCCTTTTGGACTGATGTCGAGCTGAATTATTTCCTAGATGAAAAGTAGGTAGCCCAAAAGGCGGTCAATAAATATGTTATTTATGTGCTACTTTTTAATCATAACGGGTGGAGCCGATATGCATTAATTAAATAAGAAATATTCTAACGTTCCCATTTATAATACATAGCTGAGGTACCCGGCTCCGCTCGGGTCAATGTCGTTTTGGACTGATATCGGGCTGAAACCCAAAGGGCTGGCCCAAAAGGCTAGAACTACTTTACTAACAGAAGATTAAACAATGTATCTAACAAAAAAAAAAACTGGATCAAAATCCGTTGAGCCGATGTGGCATGATTGAATAAGAAAACATCCAAATACTGCCATTTATAAATTCAGTGGAAGAAATGTACTTGAATATATTGCAAAATATTGGGGCCAATTACTGAATTGTTTTATAAAAGCATTTGCCGCCGCGCTGGGGCGATCCTGCACTGGCACTACTACACATTGCCATGGACGGAAAACATGGACATTTTTTATTGCCGGTTCGACCATCCATCATTCAGTGCGATGGTACGTAACAACTCGAGCGGGATTCACCCTACAACCTAGGTAGTAAGAAAGGGGAGCTATTTTTTACGTGGAATCCGTACCCCAACCAGCATTAACATCGAAAACGGCCACCCATCCAAACCCCGACCGCGCCCATAGGTCCTGTACGTAGATGCAATCCACATATTAATCGAGTGAGTAGTTCGTAAGTTATGAACCTTTAATCGCAACAGTCACCCCTCTCGTGATCTTGAGTGATGTACTCTGCCAAATTTCACATGCAGGAGCAGTCCACTTATTGTTTTGTTATAAATATGTGACCCTCTCTTCTCACTCCTCTAGTCCACGGCTAGACTCAGATACAAACCTCATCTAAATTGGGTAATTGGTTCTCATGTTATAAGCATTTCATACTACTGGTCCCCTCTCTGGTAATTTAGCGTGATGCTTAGTAGCCCTAAAATTGCGGAAATAAATCGAGCTATACGGAGGTACAATTATCAGCTAAGTATCTGCTTGGCTCCCTGGACTCGATACAGCGTCGGGCCGTGCGTCTTGTCGACGATCCCAAGGTATCCCTAAATTTAGAGACCCTTCAACTCCGAAGGGATGTAGGTTCTCTCGATGTATTCTATCGTCTTTATCATGGAGAGTGCCCTTCGGAGCTGCACAACGCTGTCCCTCCGTCCCATTTCTACCACCGCACAACGCGGAACAGGCAGGGTATGCACCCATTCACTGTCGACATTCCCAAAATAAGAACCCACCGATTCTCTATATATTTTTTCTATAGGGTCGGTAATCTATGGAATCGACTCCATACCGATATATTTCCCCCAAAGTCCCCCGGGGTCGTTCAAACATGGGGTGAAGGAGCACCTGGCCGGCCGGCATGGTTTTCGTATCCCCCGTTGAAAGTTCAAAATACCGCGCTTGGCTTAGTACTAATCTAACAAACAAAAAATAAGAAACCGTTCAACTGAAACCGTAATATCTTAACAATACGCCTTTAAACAATCAACCTTAAAAGCCTAAACTAATGTGTGTAGCTAGGACACAGCTAATTGCTAAGTTAGCATACCGCGCGGGTTGGTAGAAACAATACAAACAATTTACGTAAAAAACCTCATACTAATCCGTGTACCACACGACCACGGAGCAATGATCTCTGCAACCGCGTCTATCGTTAGCAATCGCGGGAAGCCGACCGGCGAGGGGCGCGGGCAGCATTGCCGATCGCTTGAAGCAATCGGGGACTTTGGATTTCATCTTCTCCCGAAAGTTGTTCGGACGGCCGTCGACTGCACGAACTTTTATTTTGCTCATTCGAATTGAAAATTTCGTTCCTATTCCGGATTTTTACGGAATTCCGGGAATCCTAAGAACGTTTTTGGGCAATTGTGGTAATCGGCAGCGCTGGTAGCCGCTTCGCGCGCTCGCGCGTGGTACCTTCGGCTCTTCTCGGCAATACTCGGTCCTCGTCGGGTGGCCACCGCCGCCGTCTCGGCCCTCGCCGCGCTATCATTTCGTATCTGACTATTTTTCTTTTTGCACGGCTCCTAAGGGTCGTTACGTGATGTTCAATAGCTTAAAGCCTTCCTTAAGAATTAGGCTATCGAATGTAAAAATATGTTTTCAAACCTGACTGGTAGTTCCAGAGATTAGGGCGTTCAAACAAAAAAACAAACAAACTCTTCAGCTTTATTATATTAGTATAGATAGTATAGATTCGTCCATTTGTCGCGCACATCCTAATACAAATTTAACAGTTATATGATTTCCTCATGGATATCATTGTCAGAACTTAACCAAATTAAAATGGGACCACTTGGGAAGCACTAGCTTTCAGTTTAAAAAAATATCATCAAAATCGGTTCACCCAGGCAAAAGTTATGAGGTAACAAACATGAAAAAAAACATACAGACGAATTGATAACCTCCTCATTTTTTGAAGTCGGTTAAAAATGGAACATACGAACCAGCCGGTATTGCATGCATGCTCGCGGCTGACACCTTCTGTGGTGCGATGGCCGCTTCGAAGTATCCGACGCGCGTACAATGAACAAAGGCCTGCGTAAGTAAATGAACTCCGACAAATTACCGCGTTCCCGCGCCGTGTTTACATCTCGACGGTGATCTTTGTGCCAATTGCGACGTGCGACCGATGACAATGCGCTGTTCGACGAAACGAAGCATCACTGCACCCGAGCTTGCGACACAATGCGTCTCCGGCACGACAGCGCGACATGGCAACGGGATTCAAGCCATTCTAGCAGTGTACAGTTTATGTACAATGCACGTCTTTAAGGGAGAACGTAACAGTTCATCTTCGTGTAGGCTGCTCGCATGGCAATCTGAGCCTGTAGTCCCAGTTGTTACCTAAATTGGCGCCAAACCGATCGACTGGCGTTTTCAAATGTATGGAGAAATTGAGGAGCGCGCGCGAACTAACATTTGCGAGTCCTAGTTTGATTTGACAGCTTACCTACCGTCGGCATAAATAACTCGACGTTGCCGTTTACGCCGACTCCGCGTTTTCATACAAATCGGAAGTCCGAGTTTGACTTTGACAGCTTGAAGAAGTAAAACCACTGAATAAGTAGTAAACATTTGTATGGGTTTTGACGTTTTTACGTGACTTCGAAGTTCCGTCATCGCCAATTTAGGTGAGAACTCAGACTGACCACTCAGACGTCTACGGACATCCGTGCGCCATTATAGCAAAAATGGTGGACAGAACAATGGCAAATAGAACGCTTACGATATAGTTTTAAAAAAGAAACAGCGGCAGAAATGTCGGCGGGTACGAATATGTATGACAACGCATGCTGCATAGTTGTAATCACACGGACCACATTTTGTAATACATCGCAATCACCACCGGGGACAACGTGCGCGAGCTGCGAACCACATCGCAAACAAAGCCGTAACAATGATAGCAACAACAATAGGTATTCCTCTTCGAAGTCAATGGGAGTATTTCGTTGAGTCACAAGTGCGTTTCCTCTCGGAAATCAGTTTCAGAGTTGTCGCTACTTGCACAATAATTGTGGTAACCACAAGGTAACATGGTGGAAGGTACCACTGCCGAGAAGCGAAGCCTATTTACGGACGTTCCTTCGGATGGGACGTTGGCGACCTAACTTAGGAAAAAGTAAATCGTTATCAAAGCGAAGCTCCAAATATAAACAACGGGCCATATTTAGTCGTGACCGCTTGGTCTACTCGGGAAGAAAAAAGGTGCCTACTTTTTTCTACATAGAGTTGACAGCATCTCACGCGAGAACTTCTCGCGTTCGCTTCCCGCGTAGACCCGTGGATGTCCGACAATCAGGGGGATTTGACTGAACTAAGCAACATTTTTTTATGTTGTGTGCTATCTATTTTTAGCAAGTAATAAATAATGTAAGGTAAATCGTTAAAAACTGTCTGGTGCAGCGCTTAATAAGTATCGTCTATTAGTACAAAGTAGCGGTGAGGTTCGGTTCTTCATCAAGTGAGACAGTTGACAGTCTGATACAGCCTGCATGATTAAAATTAACGTTTGGGACTCACCTCGTATTCCCTCGTGTCCCGTCTTCCTCGTCTACGCCGTCCGTCGCCGCCCCTGATTCATCCTGCGGGAAAAAAAACAAATTCAACAATCTATTGAGAATATATGTCTGATCCCTTAATAATAAATAATGTTAATAGAAGTTTTTTTTTATTTATATCTTAGATAATCTCTTTCTAACACTCTCACTCAGACAGGGAAGGATCGATCAAAAACTTGTTAGGTAGTAATACTCATAAATAGAAGATCTGCCACCATAAAAGAAAATGTAGAATCTTGGACACGGAATTAAGGACAAGAAATAAGGATCAGTTTTAATTTCATGGTAAGCCGGACGAGCAACTTGAAAAATGATTCAACAAATTCTTTCTCGTGTTCAATGTCTTGACACGCCTTTTCGTTTGTCGAAGTTAAATTCCACAAAATTCCGTATTCTTGTATTCTTTATTGGTTCACTATTACAACGTATTGTACGGTCATGGCACAGACTTCCTGATGTCCTGAGAGATACTCGAATCGTGGTTTCTGAGCCATACGTGAAATAAAAGAGAATACTTATTACATATTATATAGTGTGGTTAAACATCGAATGGTAGAGTAGTTAGTTCCCGTTAACTGTTTAATGGGTGTGAGATATCCGTCAAGTTTGGTATCATCACATTCAATTATCTTTGAAACACCGGCAATTGAAACTTTTGTTAACATAAAAGGAAATACCTGGCATATTATTTTTTATTTTGTATGTAACTGGACATATATGGCTAATACCACACCCAATGTCATAAATATTAGCACAATAGACCGCATTCTCGGATGAAAACGGTGCCATGCCAGGAACTTCCCTTTACGAGCAAGGCTACATTGAACTGAATGGTAAACACGGAAAAGATTTCATTACCGTTTCGACCATATTTTCATTGAATGCGATTGCACCAACCCAAGCGGGCCCGGTTCCTCTACCACCTGGTACTACTAGGCTAATAGGGGAAGGGGACCTACATTTGTACATGGATTCCAAACCATAGAGCAGTTGGCATTCGTGACGAAATGCACTTATCCAACTCAGAAAGAGAAATAAAACGGTGCATGTACGGAGCGGGGCTTTAAACCCATGACCTCTGGCATATGTATAGTTTCCCTGTGTAGGTGTTGGATAGATTCTGTTGATACTGATAAGAAATACCAGGCATATCATAGTAGTTTAGGACTAATACCATAATTACTGATATTCTTAATTCATGCTGATTGCCACCTTGCACATTGTTAATTTTCTCAGTTTTTATTTTAAAACCAATGTTCGTTAAAAGTGTTTTTTTATTTCTACATACATTTTTCAAAATTATATTTTTTTAGATCTGTCCAACTAAAGCAATGGCCTCAATGTGTGTAATAGCCTAAGTTGTTTCCTTCGATATCGGGCCAAGTTCGCAATACACATTGGACCAACTCGGGCCGCAGTGGAGATGCGCAAAGAGTTGATCAAGTGTCATAGACCAAGCTCCCATTGCATAAAATCTTACCTCACTCGATTTCTCTACAGACGTGTATTGCAGTGAAAAAAAACACTTGGAAACATCGGTTCATAACAGGTTGCCATTCCGTAACCTGGTAAAACCGTGTTTTTTTTCGGGTTTAAAACCTCTATTTTGACCCAAAATTATCTCATAAGATTTCACATAGAAAAGTATATGCAGTGAAAGATATGCCTTAGGAGATGAGAACCCGCATAGGTTGCCTCCCCCCACCCTGGAAGGTTCCATGGTCAGCCAAGTTTAATGAGGCCAAAAAATGGGGTCATTTACCTCATTTGATTTCTCGATGAAATTTGTGCAGAACGATAGCTCGAAATGTGCCATTGACAAAAATATAAGGTTGCCTGTCATCAGCCTGGTAAAACCCTGTTGTCAGCCGCCTCAAAGGAAACAAAGAAAAATCTTCGGTTTGAGAAAATCTCATGTAGTCGCTAAATTCCGGGGGGCAATCAGTCCCAATCATGGTATCAAGATAAAATCCATACCCTGATATTCCTGCGCCTCGTTTATTTTGGCAAAAAAGGGTACAGGGGTCGACTATGAACTTATTAGTTTTTTGTATTCAATAATGAAAAAAATCATGATATCGTTTAGAATAGGCGTAAAATAAGTACCACCAACCATGACATAAGTCGAAACCTATACGCACTGACATTTGCACACATTATATGTTTTGAAATAATGGTTATGGTGCTGTCTCTACAACAAACACAAAAACAACAATCGTTGTTATTAATATTATGTCTGCCTACAGAACCAATACGGTAAAAATAACTAAATAAGTGAATAAATAAATAAATAAGTAAATAAATAAGATATAGTTGAAGATCAATATACCTACATACGAATAGAAAAATAGTTGAAATAATGAGGGTAAAATAGTCAAATGTTGTCTTTCCATTCGCACAGATGTATGATGCCGTTTAGATTCGTGCCCTATGTAATGACATTATTGAGCTTCATGTTTATTGAAACAATAGAGTAAGTGAGTAAACTGTGTCAATTGGTTGTTATCCTGCCTGTTTGCATGTATAGGTATAAAGAAAAATATACGCTGCCGCGGAGATGCATCAAGGTATGACGAGTGCCAGTCGTGATTTTAAGTCAAATGAATAGCACTGATGTAGTGACAGCCATACATATATTTTTTACATTACATTAATTTACTTGACTAGTCTGGTTGTTTGATTTAAAATAAATATTCATAATGCCGCTCAGTTTCTAAGTATTAGCAGTGCTATTCGTGATATAACGTAAAAACCTACAATCTGAAATATAATATTCCACAGTTAGTAAGTGACCTTAGTCCGTGGTCCTTAGAAAAGTTAATGTAAATGTGGATTAGAGAAGCAACGTTTGCTAGGGGTTTTCACTTCAGGTGACCAGCCAGTTGAGCCAGTTGATCCAGCCAACCAGAACCAGTGCGGTTTATGTTTTTGTTGTTATTTTTTTTATTTAATAAACAAATTTTATTTCTTTCTTTCTTTATCACGCCATTAGAAGATAAATCTATTCGTCATCAGTTGAATCAAGACTACCATCTGATTAAGTTTTTCTTACTATTATATCTTTAATACTAAAATTAATGGTATCACCTGCTATCATATGTCGTACACAATCATAAAATTCCTATGGACCATTCAGCGAGGTGAAAACGGCTCACGTTCTATTTAACTATATTAAATGACTTCGTTTTTTCTTTGTCTTTTAAGGCAGATGTGTAGTCACAACCAGTGTAAGCCTGCTGAGCTGCCTAATACATTTCCTAACTAGCGAGCTTACTCTATGCAGTTATAAGCCAAATGGCGATGGTCACTGTAAATCCATATTTCCGAACAATTCGAGAGTAGGTGTAAATTCCCAAAAATAAATATCAAAATTTCTTTAATTAAATTTCTCCACATCCAAACTCATCTACAAACCACTGGTTAAGCTAAACATACTAGACTAGATGCTCGATTTCCAAGCCAAACTCGAGGATGCTTAGCGCCATGCGATGAAGATGCCGACATCGACAAGGCATATACGAGCTTCGTATCCTCACTAACGGACACTGCAGAAAAGCACTTCAGCAAAAGTCGACATGCAGACCGCAGTAAGTTATCAGCAGAGACGTTGACGCTCCTGGAAACACGACGAAATATGAAACCGGGACATCCGCAGTAGTGTCTCGTGCACAAAAACCTCAACAAGACCATCAGCAAGTCCATTCGCCGTGATATTCGCCGAGAGAATATGAAGTTGGTTGGTGGTTGAACACATTACAGAAGAAAATTGAGGCAGTTAAGTGTTTGCCTGTTCCTTCTCTACCGGCGTAAACAAATTTCAAAATCGAGGGAGCGGATGGGGCTGTCACTGCAAGAAATTCTGATATACTTCAGGCAATGGAAGAATTTTATGTCGAATTGTACTCCGCAGCAATTCCTACCCGAGCCCAATCAAACCAGTCGAATCTGATAGGCTTGCGCCGCCCACTAGACACTGCACCGATGATCTGCCGGAGATTAGTGTTTATGAGATAAAGGCTGCTTTGAAAGGACTTAAAAAACCCAAGGCTCCGGGTGATGATAACGACGGAACTGTTAAAGGCTGTCAGAAGACCCATCTTGAAGGAACTGCAAAGACTGTTCAATGCAGTTCTCGAAAATGGTGTTGTTCCGGCTGCATGGCAAAATAGTGTCGTCGTGCTGTAGGACGAATAGGGCGAAGTTGAAAAACGATCAACCTATCTCACTTCTAAGCCACCTGTACAAGGTATTTTCAACAGTCATCACGAGTCGGCTGACAGAAAGGCTGGATCCGTACCAGCCCCGTGAGCTAGCTGGTTTTAGAATAGGATACGGCACAATTGATCATAAATTTACTGTGTGACAAAAGTGCAGAAGTGCGAGGAGTACAACAAGCCGCACTTCCTAGCCTTCGTGGACTACGAGAAGGCGTTCGACTCAGTTGAAAACTCCCTCCTGAGGTGCAGAATCGCTACATCGAGGTATCGTAAATCTGTATCGGTCCGCGAAGATTACTGTGAGGCTCTATGAAAATATCCAATCCATCCTCCTTGGTAAAGGCGTAAGGGGTATGTGATCTCACCCAAGCTCTTCGCCAACGCATTGGAAGATGTTGTAGCGACCTAGCGCCCTCTACTGAGAGCTGCTAGTTTCACATGCCACAAATCAACAAACAAATTCATAGAAGCTAGTTAACATGGCGCTAGATGGCGCTACCCGCTAGACATGAAGTCTATATCGCACTAACGAAGTTTCCCAGCGAGTTAACACATATACAACATTCAAATTACGACTAGAGGAGAGCAGCCGCGTAGCCGTGGGTCTCAAGACCTGACCCACCTTTTCATCTCTCCACAGTGGTGACCCCGACGTGATTCTACAACAACCACGCCTCCTCTAGTCACAACAAGGTATACTTCAGCAGTCACGACAGTTGCTACCGGCCTCTCACCAGCGGGTCTCACCGGTAGTAACTCAAGCATGTCGTCATCCAGCATCACTCCAACCCAGCAGAAGAAAAATCAGCACCATCGTCCTAAGTAGGTGTATCGATACGCCAACTAGGACGCCGGTAACATCATCACATCCAGCAGCCGTCACCCAGCATCACGACCGACTCACCGCGTCACACTGGGCACCTCCGGCAGCCGTCACCCAGCATCACGACCGACTTACCGCGTCGCACTGGGCACCTCCGGCGCTCCGTCATCCAGCACCACACCGACTCACCGCGTCACACTGGACACTGACGACCAGCACCGAAACCAGCAGCAACATCGTCTTCATGGCAACTTGCCATTCGACTGTGTGAAAGTGATGTAGCGACCTAGCGCCCTTTACTGAGAGCTGCTAGTTTCACATGCCACAAATCAACAAACAGATGCATAGAAGCTAGTTAACATGGCGCTAGATGGCGCTACCCGCTAGACATGAAGTCTATATCGCACTAACGAAGTTTCCCAGCGAGTTAACACATATACAACATTCAAATTACGTCTGCGCAGCCGTGGGTCTCAAGACCTGACCCACCTTTTCATCTTTCCACAATGTGTTCAAGACGCTTGAATGGGACAACATGGGTATCAAACGTTGGTGGAGATTTTCTCAGCCATCTTCGCTTCGCCGATGACTTTGTTCTTCTGTCGAATTCCCGAGTTCAGCTTCAGACCATGCTGGAAGACCTTTATAAAGCATGATGATCCTGAAAATAAACCGGGACAAAACAAAGGTCATGGCGACCGAGGGTATGACGGGAGGCGACCGTCAGAGTCCACGTTTCACACCCGTACGTCATAACCGGGTGGACACACTGGTCATATATTTGGGTCTTTAAATGTTGTGGAAGGTCAGATCTCAGAGGGAATTTTAAGCTTTTCGAAGGCAAGTCCAACACAGTTGAATCCGTCTCTAAAACTCCTTAGTCAGTTCTTATCTACCAAGCCGCAGAAATTGACCGAGATATACGTACTCTTCAACCTCTTCGATCACTTCTCTGTCGATAACGATTTGTCCTCCGGTCATGCCCTCGGTCGCCATGACCTTTGGTCTTACAGCAAGGTCTGAAACTGAATTCGGGAATTCGACAGAAGAACAAAGTCATCGGCGAAGCGAAGATGAGTTAAAAAATCTCCATTAACGTTGATACCCATGTTGTCCCATTCAAGCGTCTTGAACACATCTTCCAATGCGTTGGCGAAGAGCTTGGGTGCGATCACATACCCCTTACGCCTTTACCAAGGAGGATGGATTGGATATTTTCATCGAGACTCACAGTCATGGTCGCGGACCGATACACATTTACAATACCTCGATGTAGTGATTCTGCACCTCAGGAGGGAGTTTTCAACTGAGTCGAACGCCTTCTCGTAGTCCACGAAGTCTAGGAAGAGCGGCTTGTTGTACTCCTCGCACTTCAGCACCTTTTGTCTCATAGTAAATATATGATCCATTGTGCCGTATCCTTTTCTAAACCTAGCTGGCTCATGAGGCTGGTACCAATCCAGCCTTCCTGTCAGCCGACCGAGAGGCTGCCTTTCCGAGAGGCCGCAGTTTATCTCATAGACACTAATCTCCGGCAGATCATCGGTGCAGTGTCTAGTGGGCGGCGCACGCCTATCAGATTCGACTGGTTTGATTGGGCTCGGGTAGGAATTGCTGCGGAGTACAATTCGACATAAAATTCTTCCATTGCCTGAAGTATATCCGGATTTCTTCAGCCCCATCCGCTCCCTCGATTTTAAAATTTGTTTACGCCGGTAGAGAAGGAACATGCAAACACTTAACTGCCTCGATTTTCTTCTGTAATGTGCTCAACCACCAACCAACTTCATATTCTCTCGGCGAATATCACGGCGAATGGACTTGCTGATGGTCTTGTTGAGGTTTTTGTGCACGAGACACTACTGCGGATGTCCCGGTTTCATATTTCGTCGTGTTTCCAGGAGCGTCAACGTCTCTGCTGATAACTTACTGCGGTCTGCATGTCGACTTTTGCTGAAGTGCTTTTCTGCAGTGTCCGTTAGTGAGGATACGAATCTCGTATATGCCTTGTCGATATCGACATCCTCATCGCGTGGCGCTAAGCATCCTCGAGTTTGGATACGAAATAGAGCATCTAGTCTGGTATGTTAAGCTTAGCCAGTGGTTTGTGGATGAGTTTGGATTTGGAGAAATTTAATTTAAGTCCAGCCTTATTCTAAGATACTAACTAATTCATTGTTCCGATACCGAAATTTTGATATTTATACTTGGGAATTTACACCTACTCTCGAATTGTTCGGAAATATGGATTTACAGTGACCATCGCCATTTGGCTTATAACTGCATAGAGTAAGCTCGCTAGTTAGGCAGCTCAGCAGGTTTACACTGGTTGTGACTACACATCTCCCTTAAAAGACAAAGAAAAAACGAAGGCATTTAATATAGTTAAATAGAAAGTGAGCCGTTTTCGCCTCGCTGAATAGTCCATAGGAATTTTATGATTGTGTACGACATATGATAGCAGGTGATACCATTAGTTTTAGTATTAAAGATATAATAGTAAGAAAAACTTAATCAGATGGTAGTCTAGATTCAACTGATGACGAATAGATTTATCTTTTAATGGCGTGATAAAGAAAGAAAGAAATAAAATTTGTTTATTAAATCAAAAAATAACAACAAAAACATAAATCGAACAACAGTAGTACATTGCACTGGTTCGACTGGCGGTAGGTTTCGACTTATGTCATGGTTGGTGATACTCATTTTACTTCCATTCTAAACGATAGCATATTTTTTTTCATTATTGAATACAAAAAAACTAATAAGTCCATAGTCGACCCCTGTACCCTTTTTTGCCAAAATAAACGAGGCGCAGGAATGTCAGGATATAGATTTTATCTTGATACCATGATTGGCACTGATTGCCCCCCTAAATTTAGCGACTACATGAGATTTTCTCAAACCGAAGATTTTTCTTCGTTTCCTTTGAGGCGGCTGACAACAGGGTTTTACCAGGCTGATGACAGGCAACCTTATATTTTTATCAATGGCACATTTCGAGCTATCGTTCTGCACAAATTTCATCGAGAAATCAAATGAGGTAAATGACCCCATTTTTTGGCCTCATTAAACTTGGCTGACCATGGAACCTTCCAGGGTGGGGGGAGGCAACCTATGCGGGTTCTCATCTCCTAAGGCATATCTTTCACTGCATATACTTTTCTATGTGAAATCTTATGAGATAATTTTGGGTCAAAATAGAGGTTTTAAACCCGAAAAAAAACATGGTTTTACCAGGTTACGGAATGGCAACCTGTTATGAACCGATGTTTCCAAGTGTTTTCTTTCACTGCAATACACGTCTGTAGAGAAATCGAGTGAGGTAAGATTTTATGCAATGGAAGCTTGGTCTATCAAGTATAGCAGCCATGGTGCGGCAATGGCGCGCACTCAGGTAATCTTATCAACTGGTGATAAAGCAACGAAACGTAAACTACTCTATCTCCAATCATAAATTATCGTGTTGAACAAAGAGACATCAATAACTAGCAAATTGTTTTGGGACACACAATAATGTTGCTCTTTAAATAAACGATCAATGTTTCTGGTTGAAGTCTTATTGTAATCTATAAAGATATAAAATAATACTATCGAGAACCATGGGAGTGTTGCCCATTGATACGTATTACATATACTGTAAGTGTGTTAATATGTCATTAGCAAGTGCAAATCTGTGTTTCAGAGACCTTTCAGAGGACATAAATACGTAGTTGTAAACTTCGTCTAGAATATTAGGTTATCATTTAATTATTTAAACCATAAGCCAAGCAAGTAATTTTATATCGACGTTTCAAAAGCCCTTGTGCAATTTTAACAAATCAGTAGCACACATTGAAATAATAAGTAATGTCTGTACTTCCGGCGAGACCCCTGCGTGTGACGGCAGCGCCGGAATAAGTCTCCATGGACCCGTAGCACACTGACCCAAACCCATAGCGAGCGAGAACAAGTCCGCCAAGAGTCGACACCTCCTTTCTACAAGTGCAACCGCTTCCGCCTCCGCCGCACCCCTTTCGCGGACGTCACGTCGAACGATATCACCGATAGCCAGCAACAGCGATTGGTCATTCCGGATCCAAAGAAGAATGTATTCCATGCAGAGTGGGCAGTCTGAGTTCTCACCTACATTGGCGTTTACGGCAAACCGATCGACTGGCGTTTTCTCCAAACTCCATACAAGTTTTTACTAGGTATTCTGTGGTTTTACTTCTTTAAGCTGTCAAAGTCAAACGCGGACTTCCGATTTGTATGAAAACGCGGAGTGGACGTAAACAGCAACGTCGACGTATTTACGGCAACGTTGAGTAAGCTGTCAAATCAAG
Organism: Incurvaria masculella; assembly: GCA_946894095.1. Taxonomy (NCBI): domain Eukaryota; kingdom Metazoa; phylum Arthropoda; class Insecta; order Lepidoptera; family Incurvariidae; genus Incurvaria; species Incurvaria masculella. The sequence continues at coordinate 13,457,753 of OX335647.2, forward strand.
CTCGGACTCGCAAATGTTAGTTCGCTTAACGCCCGCTGCGCGCGCTCTTCAATTTCTGCATGCATTTGTAAAACGCCAGTCGATCGGTTTGCCGTAACGCCAATTTAGGTGACAACTTAGACTACCGGCTCTGAGTCCTAATTCGGAAAGAAGGTTCAATGGTACTTCGAGAACCAATAACCATTTGGAATGTTTATAATTTGACGGGAATGATAGAAAGGTACTCCGCGAATTCGCAAAAATTTGGAAGGGGAATAATTTCACTCCGAAACTGTTTAAGGGTACTCCGAAAACCTGTAAAAATCCGGATTGAAGAAAGTGGACTTCTAACACTAGTTATTTTATTTTTTTATTTTATTTATAAGGCGCCAAAACGGTTGTACATACCTACATATTATTTACAGAAATAGTGTCATCAAATTAACTACAGAATATAAACAGCAAAAGACACACAAGTACATTATAGAATAGATACATCACATAAGTTAAAATAGAGTTATAAAACGAAAGCAACTAAAGATCTACAGTCAGTCAGTCAGTCAGTCAGGGTGTTTGCGTCCACTGCTGGACATACGCCTCTCCAATCCTTCTCCAGTCCTCCCGGCCCTCAGCGGTACGGAACCACTGCTTTCCGCCGACGCACTTGAAGATCTACACATTTTTAAATATCTGAAACTTTAAACGTAACTTTTGAAATAAAGAAATAACAAAAAATCCCCAATAGGACGATATAGAAGTAAGCAACAAGAGAGAAAGAAAATGAAACAAAATTAAAGTACTTTATATTTAAAAAACTACTACTTTCGGTTACATGTATTAGGTTCTAGTGCACACAACTGGGGATCTGCGCATGTAAGAATTGAGCCCCGTTATTCGCATGCAAAACCTTACTCAGGCCAGTTATGCGTCCTAAGGTTTTACTCGTATTAAATTCCCTCGTGACCGTGAATACGGACCGTCGAGGAGCATTCCGAGGCCCAAGCCGCAGCCACGTCGGCCGCGGAGCCACGGCTACGTGCGGCGAGCGCATTCCGCGGTCAACCTTCCGGGTTCGTAAAATTGCGTTTACACAAATGCTCTTATTCTCCCACCGCGCCGAAATGTTGTGTATTTGTAGTGGTTTGTTTAAACTGTGCAAGCACTGTTTTTCTATGTTCATATTCTATAACTGTTGCACTTTTTGTACAAGTACACCTTTACCTATGGCTTGCCATTGCTCCTGGATTAACGACCCCATTTTAGGCGAAGAGGTTGGGCCTTATGTTTTGTTTGTGTAACTTGATATGGATGGCTAATACCACATCCAAGAAAGTAACAAGGAAATGTAGAAATTAAGTAGGTATTAGATTTACCTAGTTTACCTTGCTCAAAATAGCTTTATTTGATCGAACTAGATGTCTGATGACCATTGGCATTGTAAAATTGTGTTTGGTTTCAAGTTATAAGGTCCGAAAGTTCGAATTTTTCGCGCGTTTTATTCAATAACTTTGGAGGTGGATTTCGCAATTATTAAGTAAGAAAATCGTAAAAAGATTAGTCATCAGACATAGCTTATTTAATCAAGATTAATGATCTATTTTGTTTTTGTTAGATTTTTGACTACAGCGGTCGTGGTTTACTTTTAGCTATAAGTCCGCCCGGGTTGGGCCACCTTAAGGTGTCCCTTCCCGGTGGGACTAACTCATTCGCGAGCACGGTACAAAACCGTGCTATTGCGCTCTGGGACCTTCTATGTTTCAAAGAAAAAGACAGGCTCCATGATGAGGCGGATGCAACATGTCCACAAAGCAGACAATGCGCATAGTGTTTGATTTGCTAAGATTTACGAAAATTTTCTTCTAGACTAAAAGTAAACCACGACCGCTGTAGTCAAAAATGTAACAAAAACTATTTTTTTTATAAATTTTCATGAAACAATGTCTGATGACTAATCTTTTTAAGATGTTTAGATTTTATCGTTGAGTAATCCACCTCCAAAGCTATTGTATAAATTACGCGAAAAAATCTAACTTTCAGACCTTACAACTTACAAACCAAACACAGTTGTACAATGCCAACGGTCATCAGACATCTAGTTCGATCAAATAAAGCTATTTTGAGCAAAATTTTGGATCTCTGACAGGAAATATGGGCGTGATCTTCTTTCCCCGTTTGTATGGGGAGTTGAGCGGGATGGCCCACCTTAAGAAGTATCCCTGAATTTGGAGACCCTACAACTCCGAAAGGATGTAGCCTCCGCCCCCTTTTTACCTTGGCTCAATGCGGAACAGGGAGATAATGCACATATTCACAGTCGACATTCTAAAAATAAGAACCCACCGATCTTCTAGATTCTTTATCCGAGGTGTTTCCCCCAAAGTACAACCTGGGGTCCTTTACACATGGTGTGAAGAAGCACCTGGTCGGCCGGCATGGTTTTCGCAGCCCCTCGTAAGTTCGAAATCCCATGGGCTTCGTCGGGCACATTGATTGGTCCTGGCGTATGCCATATGCCGCGTTTAAAATAAAAAAAAGTAAATAGACTTTTTCGTACTAAATACGTCGCTTTTTTCAATGACTGTGATATGTATGTAGAATCGACCGTGAAGCAAGGACACATTAAAGTTAAGTAAGAACTGGATTGAAATGGTTGGTATATACATACATAGAGTCTGTCAAATCAATCGTGATTTCCCAAATAATATCAAGGAGTCAAAAATCATAGTATGGCAACAGTCACATAAAAAAAAAATTGATATTGGGGAAATTAAACTAAAATTATCTTGATATTTAATTAATAAAGTTTGATTTACTTTTGTAAAAAAATTAACTAACATGTTTTATTTTGTTCAGGAGTCATGTTATTGTATTAGGAGTCATAATCAAAACCTGCGGCGAGATATACTCTAGACCACACATTACGTCATTTTTGCATCAGATTCACTCTCAATTTACATTTCCCCAAGACTAATTACGACGATTAATTTCATTTTCTACGATTCCGTCATATTCCACATACTTTTCGTCCAGATCGAAAACATGTTTCCATGTGGTTTCCATTCTGCAGGAGTAACGCTTCGCACTCGTCGATGATCGCACATTCTATATATTTGGCCTAAATACAGATATTTGGCAATGGGGTTTTCAAAACATCAGCCGTGCCCTAATTCGAGCTAAATAATGGAAAAATATAAAATACTAGTTCAAGATTGGTATCGTTTCCATATAAATAAAGGACGAGAATGATTACAGATTTTCTAAGAAAAAAACGAGAAAATTTAAAAAAATATTAAAAACGCAACATGCAATTTTTTTTATTGAACGATTATTTGAAAACCAAAACAAAATTATCGAAATAAAAATATGTCTCTGGAAGATGAACTATTTTATATATCTCTTAAGTGTAGTAAAAAAATCAATAAACCGCGCGTCGGAGCAGATTACAGCGCGCAGTCGAGACCGTTGTTGGGTTCAGGTTGGGAAGTAGCGTATGTTCATGTTTTTTGTGCTGTGTATATTTACTGTTTTTATTAAATACAATAATTTATACTAACCTGACATAGATTGCTGATACCACCTAATGTCATAATCATGTCCCAACATATTACTCTACTAATTGTAGTATTTATCTTCCTGAAACTGAATAAAAACTCCATAAATGTAGAAAAAAGTTTTATTACAGTTACTGTTACAGGTAATACTCTTAATTCGATGTAGATGAAATGTGTTTTAATGCAGTTGCACCTAGCCCCCCACGAAGTCCATGCACGCATGTGGAGCAACAGGCAGGTTGGCCCATATTGGCTCCCATTTGTTCTTCCATCCCCACTAGGAAGGACTTTTGCTGGTGTCGGTTTCCACTTGTTTCGCATCAAAAGAATGACTGATGACAGAGGCAATAGAATCTGCCACCGGGTTCAAGGTATTTTTATGGGCGTCGACTGGCCCAGAAACATCTGTCGCGATGCTTGGGAATCCGTTTTAAGCCCGGACCGCATGATCTGAATAAAACCGAATGGACGGAATCTCGGCCATGCCCACCGATCGAACCACATGTCACGGAAACGCGTCAGACGGAAAAAAGTTATCAGTCTGCAGAGACGCTCCGCGTCAGCCGCTCTGCCGTCCAAGTCGCCGCATGGGGCTTGTCATGATAAATGAACTTGTTCGGTGCACAGGCTAGTGAGTGATTAATCCTGACGGTCAGTTGTCAAAAGTCATATTAAAACACTCACCTGCCTATTCACCTGGCGAGTTAATATGCCATAGTAACCCCCTGATCGTAAGTGGGTTCTCTATTTTCCCGTGTAAACACTAATGGACTCCCTGAGTATTGAAGAACATGTGTGTATAGCATATGCAATAAACAAGAGGAAAAAAACTTTATTTAAAAAACATACAGTAGTATTCAGAGTGGTCGGACTAACTTTAGTACCCTATGAAGGTCAAAGTAAACCGCATTTTGTATGGTTCTAACGTACTAAATTTTGACTGTTCACTTTGAATACGATGGCAAGGTAAGAAAAACTGAAGGTACATTTTATAATCTTTACGATAAACTGAGTAAGTATACCAAAATTGTTTACTACCCAATGCTCATTCCTTATTTGCCGAGTTATTATTAATCTTAAAGACAGATGTAAAAAAACACTATGCAGAACTCCAATTGTTGCAGAAGACCAAAGACAGCTTCATTGGTGTATTACACATGCTCAGATACCTCTCCAATGACAATATTAATGAATGATTCTGTATGCAAACCCATCGTAATGCATTTAACATTGAAATGTAAGCTATACGCCACTGCCTGATATGACACGCGCTCTGCACGAGGCTCTCGATCGACTAACAAAACTCTTCATGTTCACGGAATTTTTCATGCAAGCAAGCTGCATGCGGTCGTAGCGCGCAGTTTCAATGTTGGTGAGGCGTCAAAATCCGTGTTTACTTTCGATTCCGTTCGGACAATGCTCTACACGGGAAGTTTTTTGTCGGAAAGTACGAAATCAGAGAGTACATGAGGGCCGACCCTTACATTTCCATAGCTGATTCATAAAATACATTTCGGACTTGCATTTTAAATTCCGTCCGTCCTGTTTTATTCAGATCATGTGGTCCAGGCCCTAAAGGAAGGACCTTCTCCATGCCATAAATGCAAACATTTGTGGGCTAATCGGAGTGCCATGGCCACATACTGTAAGCGCCATCAGTTGGTGCTCAATGCTTTTTGCTCTGTGTTAGATATGTAAGTCCTAATAACTCTCTGTTATATTCGGAGTGGGCGGACTAACTTTAGTATGTGCGTATTTTTCCTGTTCCGTCTGCACAGGCACTCGTATAACTATGTATTTGTCCCTATGTCCATGTGAACTCAAACACGCGCCATCAAAGGTGCCGCAGTTGTACAGCACGGAATTATCTTTCCTATATTGGCCTGTAATTTGTGTGAGTGAAGGGTTGCACAGGGCAAAAAAAATAGACAGGACAGAAGGACCCCTGGGTCCACCAGGAAGAGACCTTGAGAATACCTAGTCCACAGTCAATTCACCAACTGGCATAACGGACCACCCCGAGATTATGCACCGCGTGATAGGGCAGCCATCTGTGTTTGTGCGGGATGAAACACGATTCACCAGGTCTCCCTGGCCATGTATTATTTAGCTTTAGAGTTACTGGACCACTCCTCTTTGCCGAACTTCCCCTTTCATTTACCATGAAGGTACCATTCTTTTTGTATTACAAATTGAAGGAATTTATATTTTTCATAATTTCCATTGACGTAGATCAAATATGTGATTAAAATACTAGAACATTTGGTTTTTCAAATTTTTCTACATTGATGTTATCTAAGTTCTAAGTCAAACTGACGATGACATTTGATGCAGGCATGATGGGGATTTACAATGCAGTAAATAGAATTACCGCACCTCGTATGTATTAACAAGTTTTAAAATTTCATTCTACGCTCATCCCAAGGCACTTGAAAACACGGCTTGTTGGCATTATTGAGAGTTGTTGTTATTGTTGTTGTTGTATCGCTAGTATTTACTAATAAAGTACAAAATTTGCTATAATAACGGCCAAGCGCTTTGGCAAAAGAGCAATTGCAAATTAAAACAAAGAGTACAGAAAAAAGGCTGTGTAAACGAAGCCTATGAACACTGCACAGCAAGCGCAGGAAGAGGCAGGAGAGTCAAGGGTTCAATAGCAAAAATATGACAACATGGGTCGATTTGGTTTCACTCACCTGTTCCTGCGATTCGGAGCGTACGCTCGGAGAGCGCTGCACCGTCACAAGCGCCATTTCCTCCAGAAACGCACAACAGTTGCAGACAGATCACGAGCACAAAGGCGGCGGGCGCTTCATTTCAGATTGTCGTTCCACTCCACTCACTGCACTAGAAATCTAAGTCAACTCTAAATACGTCTTTTCACCTTGGCTGCGGGAGCTGCACATGGAGACCAACTGATATCCAGCTGATCAAGTTCACTGAACAGCCATCCCACCACATTCCACCGAACACTTCATCCCCCTCAACTCAGCTTGCCCTCATCACAGCGGAGCAAGCTCACATCGCATCCTGCTTGCCTGCCCAAATCAAGGAGATGTCAAAAAGTTGATGTTCGTACAAGTTCGCTTATAACATTTGGAGATCTTCACTTCAAATCACAGAATATAAATCAAATTGACTAAGCGCTTAAACCTATTATGAGAACGTTTTCTTTATTCTCTTTGCTCCCAACCCGGCGGGCCTAACTCATTCGCGGGCACGGTACAAACCGTGCTGTTGCGCTCTGGAACCTTCTCTGTTTCAAAGAATAAGACAGGCTCCGTGATGAGGAAGATGCAACATGTCCACAAAAAAGACAATGTGCATAGCGTATGATTTGGTAAGACTTACGAAAATTTTAATTTCAAAACTACTTATAGCTAAAAGTAAACCACAACCGCTGTAGTAAAAAATCTAACAAAAATCAAATAGATTATAAATCTTGATTAAATAAGCTATGTCTGATGACTAATTTTTTTAAGATGTTCTTACTTTATCATTGCGTAATCTACCTCCAAAGTTATTGTATAAAACGCGCGAAAAATTCAAACTTTCGGACCTTATAACTTAGAAACCAAACACAATTTTACAATGCCAATAGTCATCAGACAGAAATTTTGGATCTCTGACAAAAAATATGGGCGTGATCTTCTTTCCCCTTTTGTATGCGGACAAGAGCGGGATGGGCCACCTTAAGGGCCGAGTACATACACGAAAGGACAAAAAATCGAAATCAACGTCAATGTACGATTAAACACGTCACTTTGTATGGACAGTATGGAAGGAACTCCATGCGGTTCACTAAAAGTGACGTGTTTGAACATTGATTAACTCGGCGGTCTCTTCCTGCAACCGGGGCTAAAACTTTTAGGTAGCGGTAGTTTGGAATGCACGATATAGTAGGTAGTCCATAGCCAATATCTGCACCGCAGATCCGTCCCGAACGACCGGAAACGCATATGCGTCACCAAAAACTGGAGGCGCAGGTTCGTTGCAAAAGTGGGTATGGTGATATGTAAATTAGGTTGGGTTAAGTAATATTAGGTTAGATTAGGTTAGGTTTGGTTAGGTTAGGTTAGGTAAGGTTAAGATAGATTAGGTTAGGTTAGGTTAACTAACTAACCTAAATAACATAACCGTACTTAACCCAACCTTATTTATATATCACCATACCCATTTTGGCGACGCATCTGCGCCTGCAGTTTTTGGCGACGCATATGCGTCTCCAGTTCTTAGCAACGGATCTGCGGTCGGACCGCAGATGCGTAGCCGGCGATGGAGATATTGGCGATGCATATGTTGGCGAAGCACATATTGGCGATGAAGCTTGGCGACGGAGATATTGCCGATGTAAATGCAGGGCACCATATAGGACGGGCATGTAAATCTGATAAGTTACTTTCGGTTGCATCGCATGTTTACATGGGTTACCGAAAAGTAACTTTGGATTTTTTGTAGCTGAAGGTTATGGAAAATGGTGTATGACACGCTCTTTGGTACGTTCGGCCTATTATGTTATTTCCGACGGCTTCGCTTCTTTCTGAAAACGTTTTTAGATGACTCGGACTTTCCATTTAGGTCAGCACATGGCATTTAGTTCAGTGTTTAACGTTGAGTAGGAACATTTCGGTGCTTACCCTACAGCTTGGCATCTTTAGTTGTCTGTGAGGGAGCCATAAGATAAATCGCATAATGCTATGGTAGCCATACTTAACACGACAATTCATTAACGACATTGTAAACGTAGTAGGCGTTGCGCACATTCGGGGATATTTTGTATCCATAATGACGAGGGCTCTATACACCCGAATTTCATTTTTATTTTATTTTAGTTAAGCATTACTAGTTTCTCGGTATTGGTCAAAATCTCATATAGGAATCTATTATTACTATATTGATAGGGATGCTCTCAAACCATTATACTCTTAATTGTCTGTAGGTGGTAGCATTTAAAGGGATATGTAACTATGTGATCAGCTGACAGTAGTAGTTTATGACAAAACTCATAGTATTAAAACCTAATGTGCAAGTGTTTCACAGTGTTGTGTTGCCACTGGAGCAGTGCATCGCTTAAAGGTCCTTGCTTACGGTGACGCTTGGCTCAGGTTATCTCTTTCCCTAAAATATGGTTGAAAGAGGTAATGGCTGTGCCCGGCGTGATGCTCGTGAACGGGTGCTGTTTGTGGGGACTGGCCTGCTCCAATTGGCAACATATTAGTTGGAGGGGATTGTCTTTGCAAATAAAATGATATTTGTCATGAACTGTTGCATACGGCATGGATTGTAAATTTTTGTGTATTCATGTGAATTTAGTGTTTTACCTATGTTTTTGTTAAAATGATTGACAAACACTTTTGTAAACTTAGACTAAGTGGACGTTGAAAAAAAAAACAGCGGAGTTTCTTTCCAGTTCTTCTTCGCTGTGTTTTGTTTTGCTGAACTGGCCAATGCTAAAATATGACAAATCCGAGTGCAGTGTACTGTCTATGGATGATGAATAAACAATACAATACAATACAATAGCTCGGGTGGCAAATTTTGCCAATCTTAAGGGGAATAAATACCTAAATATGAACGTTTTTCTGAAGTCGATTACAGTTAAGCCTTTGGTTGTTAAACATTGAAAAAATATTGAGCTTATAGAACGTACGTTTGCGAAGGTACACATCCCCGTTTTGTCCAAAACACTTATATAATAATCGAAATAAAAATATTTCTAAAAGGACCTTATTTACCTTTCAAAGGCATTTTTTGTTATCTTTCTATATAGAAGAATAAAATAAAAAAAATATACCTTTCAGCCATAACGAGGTACACATCCCTCTTGCTGTTAAAACTTTTTTTTTTACAAAATCATATTAGTACCTTGCCGAGCGAGGACGGAGCGCGCGAAACGTGCGTACCCTCCCGCTGACTTTACGCTATGGGATATAGGCGACTTAAAGCGTTGGATAACGCGTTGTTTGTTGTGGCCACACAAGTCCATCAACAATTTGTTCTGTGTTACATTACTTTAGTGTGGCTCCGCCATGGTAAATTGGCCTGCAGCAACGAAGGCAGGCGGCTAAGAAGTTGGCGACCGATATGTGCATAACCTATTTGTGACAGCAGCAAAGATTTGGGGTATTTTATGTTCTGTGGGTAAACTATTTTAAATAAGTTCTGTGGCTGAGAGAGATGCGCACAAACATTTTGCAAAGTATTTCTTGTGTTGAGTAATAAACCTCTCCTATAGTCTGTTTGAAAGCTAAAACTCAGAAACAAGAAAGGTATTAGTATATTGACACAGTCATCGATCTGTGGCGAGACCAGTAATGGGTTACGTATTAAGAGCAATGCATTAAAAATGTTAGCGTTGCTTGCAAGCAGGTCGTATGGCTCAAAAGCTACGTCCTTAATGTCTGCAAGGCAGCTGTACAAACACTTGCTGCGTCAGTGCGAGCGCCTCCCGGATATTGTCTGTAAACACTACAAGTTCGCGGTCAAGCAGGTACTGGTCCAAGTCTATTTCGGATAAGTTGGCTAATATTGGGAGCTGCATATTGGTACTCCGTCTCCTTTGTAGATGCTGGATGGATAGGATTAAAGATTAACCTTTTAGGAGCTTAGCAAAGGTTTTTTTTTTTTAAAACCATTACTTTCTTTTAAAATAATTAATTTAACTTTTCATACTTTCCACCATTCCAATTGTTTAATTATTGTCAGATGGCAAGCATAAACCTGCATTGTAATGTAATTTTATCATGTTTTGATTTACAGTACAGTAATTATTGTGTTTATTATAGATTTTAAATAGGTCTAGTGTGGAAAAAAAAACCGCCCAAGTGCGAGTCGGACTCCAGGGTTCTCTACCATCGTAAAAGATTGAACTCAACAAAAATCAGTTTTTTTTGTAAGTTTTTTTTGTAATTTTTTTTATAATTTTTTAATTTTACAAATTTGTTGTTATAGCGGCAAAATAAATACACACTCTGTGAAAATTTCAGATGCCTACCTATTACAGTTCATGAGATACAGCCCTGTGACAGAAGGACGGACGGACGGACAGTGGAGGCTTAGTAATAGGGTTCCGTTTTCACCCTTTGGGTACGGAACCCTAAATTTGATGTTAACTTCATTGTTCACTTTGTTGACTTGGTCCTTTTAGGTTAAGGTCCTACATGTAGAAGATGCGGAGCGTAGCAAAGATATTCTGGGTACTTGGTATTATTGTGGTTGGTGCTTGTCTTTTTAGGAGCCAACATTCGGAGATCTTACCAGCGCTTTTTTTTGTTAGCAATTAATTCCACCTTTTTTAGTTCCTCGGCAACACTGACTAAAAGTGCAGGTGATAAAAATCAAACACATTTATTATGTTAGAGTTGGGCACTTATGTTTCACTGAAAACATTTCAGTGTGATTTTTTAACATACTGTACTGTTTTCCGAAATGTTTATGTTCCAAAGAACCATTTATAAAGTGAATTCTGAATATTTTGGTGCATTTCAGAGTTTTAAGCAACACCGATTTGAGCCTGATCCTGAAAGAGTGCAGCAGATAATCAGCAAAAGCATTGATGATGCCAAGTGGGTTGTGAAAAAGGTAAAGAGTATATATTTTTTAATGTTGCTATTTCAGTCAATTTGTTTTTTTTTTGTTGTGTTTGGGTCATACCATTATCACCGAGTTGGGAAGGACGTGACAAGTAATTCCACTCTGTTTAAATTGATTTGCTGAAAATGCAGCATTTGGCCCAAGTACCATTAAATTTGAAATGTAAACAGCTCTTTAACATTGTGCTATGTCTCTCATGTCGGGCCACGTGGCAAAAAGAGATAGCATGTTTTAAAACAAGGTGACACATTTTTATAACATCAGTATGATCATCAACCAAACGGGGGCCATGTTTAGCTTGCCTCGGAATGGATGGCTACGATCTAATGAACATCAAATCTTTTTGTAGAAAAAAAGATGATTAAATATTTTGTTAAGAAATGGCAATTTCATGCTTAAACCCCTACTTATACACCATCCTTTTTTATTTCTCAATTTTTGTTCATAAAGGTGACACAAGAAAATTATCAACTCTGTATTGTAAATTACTTTTTTCAGTACACCAAGCAATAAGAATGGATCGTCACTGTTATATGGAATGTCCAATGAGCAGTTACAACAATGGTTACGATTTTGTGCATGATCATCGAATATCATAGGAGTTTGATTGCACAAAGATACAACAATGGGTGCGTTTGGTGAAAAGATTGAAGAATATGAAATATTGGAACATTTGGGAAAAGGTGGATTTGCTCACGTTTATCGGGCAAAATGTTTACGGTCAGGTTCGTTCGTAGCAATCAAAATGATCGACAAGGCATTGATGGCCAGCGCGGGCATGGTGGGCCGCGTGCGACAGGAAGTCACCATCCATTCTCGGCTAAAGCATCCGGCTGTTCTGGAACTGTTTACCTTCTTTGAAGACGTCCATTATGTGTATCTTGTGTTAGAATTAGCGCACAACGGAGAGCTAGCTAAACACTTCAGGTTAGGTACACGTGGACTGTCCGAGCGAGCTGCTGCTGACATTTTTAAGCAAGTAGTAGCCGGTGTGACATACCTGCACTCTCATAACATATTGCATCGAGATCTATCTCTGAACAATTTGTTACTGACGAAAGACATGAGAGTAAAAATAGCCGATTTCGGATTAGCCACTCAACTCAATGCCCCAGACGAAAAGCATGTGACTATGTGCGGAACCCCTAACTACATATCCCCTGAGGTAGCATCAAGGGAGTGTCACGGCCTACCGGCTGATGTATGGGGTCTGGGCTGCATGCTGTACACATTGCTCGTTGGATCTCCGCCCTTTCACACTCAGCATGTCAAGTCTACCCTCAACAGAGTCATCAATGCTGACTACAAAATACCTTCGGAACTGTCACTGCAAGCGCAAGATTTACTTCAACGTTTACTCTGCCGTGACCCATCAAAAAGAATCTCTTTACGTGGGATCCTTGAACACCCTTTCTTAAATATGTCATTTGACTATGCAGCCAATGTTGCGCGTCAAGATTTATCACGAGATTCTGGTTTTCAAACAACACTACATAGCACTCAACACACGAAGCCAAGGCCCGAGGATAGGTCAGCAGCATCCGCAAATGCTGACTTTTTGAAATTGCACAGACAAAATAGTCTAGAACAATATGTACCCAAAAGTGAGAATAGGCCTTCATCTTTTAATGTCCTGACCGGTATTCGTGATGGCCCTAACACTGTATCGTGCAATAGTAGTGGACTAAGCTTCAATCAGCCTCAATCTTCTTCCACTCACTGCAGTAATGAAAAAAATAATTATGTCACTCAAAATATCTCCACATCTGCCAACAGTTATGCATGTAAACCAGACCCATTGGAAAATAATAAATATGAGTTGAATACGATGAAATTGCAAACTTTGCAAATTCGTAATATAAAGGAGGATAATATTCCTAAATCGGAGAACAAGGAAAATTTCCCTACACCCAGCAATGTGCATTCCACAAGCATTGGCGTGCCACCCCTTTGTGCTGACCGCTTGCCTCCCATATCACATAAAACCAGAAATGCAATCTTGAAAATTGAATCAGACTCTGTTGTTGTGGAGTTTATAAAAAAGAAAGGAAAAGATAGAGAGGAAGTAGTGAGTGAAGTTTGCAAGATATCTAAAGATGGTATGAAAATCATAGTATACCCTATCGATGTAGGTAAGGGTAAATTGTTGCTTTCTCAAAAACAAGTGACCAATCATCAACCATCTCCTGATGAAGTCTTTACATATCACAATCTTCCGCAGAAGCATTGGAAAAAATACTTATATGCAGCCCGGTTTGTAGATCTAGTCAAAGCAAAAACACCAAAAATTACAATTTACTCCACAAAAGCAAAGTGTCAACTAATGGAAAATGGAACAGATTTTGAGTTGTTTTTCTATGAAGGAGAAAAGGTTACATTTAATGCATCAGATGGCATGAAAATTATTGATAAAATGTCAAAAATTCATAACAATCCCCTCATAACTGAAGAACTCCAATATATATCTGATCATTTCCAGGAGTGTTTAACACGTTGTCGGAGGATTGAGATGTCATTATCTGGCATACCCGATGAATGTTTTCCTTTGATCATAGGAAAACGACCTACCCAGTTTGTAGGGAAAAGTGTTCCTCACCAGCAAGCTACTCCAGTGACCAGTTGCAACACTCCACTTCTAAATATAGGATCCTTTTGCCACGGAACAATGGCTGGATCTACAAAAGCAGACAGTGAATGTAATAATCCTTATGGTAGTTACACAAGCAATCAGCAGAACATTGATAGGGAATTAGGACAACTTCCCCTTAGAAGGCCACTGCAGACAAAATATGATAATTGTCATTGACTATGTATAATAATTATTTTCATAATTTTTTAAGCATAATTAGGAACTAGGTACATAACAGCGAATAAGGAAGGACGAGAGTAGCGATCGAAACTCACTTGTATGGCAGCAGCATACCCATGAGTTGGTGAAAAAGGTCTATCCGCAGTTAGTTTGCTTAAGAATTAGGGAAGCTCAACATCGAATGCCCTTTGCACTAAATAGCATCCTTTGAAGTTCTTATGTGTTATTGTATCTCGAGAAAATCAGTAGTAAGCGAATTCGTAATTGAACTCACTCGCCGGCGTTGCCGCCTTTGCATGCAAAAGTGGCTACGCCGCCCCCATACAAACTAGTTCGGTTGCTACTCTCGTCCTTCCATACTTGTTGTACATGTCGAAATATTTGTTATAGTAACTTTAATTTTACATTAGTTATATGTAAGTATTTAAATATCCAGTTGGTCACATGTTATTTTATCATATTTAGTTATATGTGTGTTGCGTCCATGCGTATCTGCTAGTTTTTATCTGAGAATTACAAGTACCAATATTTTGTGGTTTTTTTCTAGAAATAATTTACACATAGTTTGTATCAGGTACTAAATTTATTTGTAGGGCATTTTTATGTACGGAGCGCATCACCCTCAACGCCACAGTAGGCATTGGCATTTGCAAAGAAAATGTATTTGGTTCAAAGTCCAATGTCTGGCGTCTAGAGTTATGCCGTTTGTGCAAGCAACCAACGATTTTTATATTTTGCACACAAAATGGTTAGTGTACTGTTAATGTACACAATCATTTTGAAGTACATGTGAAAAATATCACTTTTATTTTGAAGATAATACTATTTATTTTCTCAATGTTTTACTTAATTTTTTATTAATTTAATACTCAGTTCTAGAAGTAGTAGTAGTTTGGTCGAAATTATATATGAAGCCTTACTGGATGTGTAATTAAATCTGTGCACCAGCTTCAGAGAGAAACAATAATAAAATCTAACAAAAATCTGCAGAAAAAAGGTGTTTAAATCAATGTTTGGCTGACAAAGGGACTTCTTTGAACTTGTTTATTTATTTATTTATTTATTTATTATAGAAACTTAAGGTGGCCCAACCCGCTCATTTCCCCATACAAAAGGGGAAAGAAGATCACGCCTATATTTCTTGTCAGAGATCCAAAATTGTGCTCAATATAGCTTTATTTGATTGAACTAGATGTCTGATGACCATTGGCATAGTAAAATTGTGTTTGGTTTACAAGTTATAACGTCCGAAAGTTCGGATTTTTCGCGCGTTTTATACAATTACTTTGGAGGTGGATTACGCAATGATGATAAAGTAAGAACATCTTAAAAAGATTAGTTATCAGACATAGATTGTTTAATCAAGATTTATAATCTATTTGGTTTTTGTTAGATTTTTGACTACAGCGGTCGTGGTTTACTTTTAGCTATAAGTCGTTTTGAAATTAAAATTTTCGTAAATCTTACCAAATCATACACTATGCACATTGTCTTTTTTGTGGACAGGTTGCATCTTCCTCATAACGGAGCCTGTCTTATTCTTAGAAACAGAGAAGGTCCCAGAGCGCAACAGCACGGTTTTGTACCGTGCCCGCAAATGAGTTGAGGCTGCCGGGTTGGGCCACCTTAACAGCTATTTGTGCTACTTGTGTAAGGATATCTGCGTTATTGATTTAATTTGTTAAAATATTTTTATCACCATTCCACTTCTGATCAACATTGCAACACAGGGATTTAATTCCTTTAAATGTGTCATACTTCTAACGTCCATATCTCTCTAATGGGATCCAGTTTGCATTCCATCTGTTCTTGATGAGATGGGGTTTGCAGCCCGAACTACGGGTCGGTCTGTTACATGGATAAATGATAGTAGGGAAAGATTGCTAACGTCATAAAGTATTGAATAGGGATAATAAAAGTCAACAGATGGCGTTGCAATTCACATTTGAAAATAAATTAAGATGGCCCTTCCAGACGGGACTAGCTCATTTGTGGGCACGATACAAAACCGTGCTATTGCGCTCTTGGACCTTCTCTGTTTTAAATACAAAGACAGGCTCCGTGATAAGGAGGATGCAACATGTCTACAAATCAGACAATGCGCACAGTGTTTGATTTGGTAAGATTTACGAAAATTTTAATTACAAAACGACTTTTAGCTGAAAGTAAATCACGACCGCTGTACATAAAAAACCGGCCAAGTGCGGGTTGGATTCGCATACGAAGGGTTCCGTACCATCGTAAAAGATTAAACACAAAAAAATAACCTTTTTTTGTATGGGGACCCCCTTTAATTTTACCTATTTGTTGTTATAGCGGCAAAATAAATACACAGTCTGTGAAAATTTCAGCTGTCTATCTGTTACGGTTACTGAGATACAGCCCTGTGACAGACGGACGGACAGCGGAGGCTTAGTAATAGGGTTCCGTTGGCACCCTTTGGGTACAGAACCCTAAAACCGGCCAAGTGCGAGTCGGACTCGCACACGAAGGGTTCCGTACCATCGTAAAAAAATGTATACAACAAAAAACTTTTTTTGTATGGGGACCCCCTTTAATTTTAATTATTTCTTAATCTTACCTATTTGTTGTTATAGCGGCAAAATAAATACACACTCTGTGAAAATTTCAGCTGTATATCTGTTACAGTTACTGAGATACAGCCCTGTGACAGACGGACAGACGGACGGACGGACAGCGGAGGCTTAGTAATAGGGTTCCGTTTTCACCCTTTGGGTACGGAACCCTAAAAATCAAAGAAAAACCAACTTGATTATAAATCTTTTTGAAACAAGCTAGGTCTGATGACTAATCTTTTTAGATGTTGAGTAATCCACGTCCAATTGTATAAAAAGCGCGAAAAAGTTTGACAAAGCACCCCAAATAAAATAACTAAGTCTGACAATTAGAAATTTAATTATTACAATATATAATTCCTTGTCTAGTGGTGTTCCTATTTTCGTTAATGTATGTTTCCTTTTCCATACAAAATAAATTGTAGAAACGGTGTCTACTCCAGATTTTTTTTGTCTAAATGTAGAAATCTCAAAGCAAATGGAATGATTTGTGAATGCATATCTGATGTTTCCGCTTATATCTAGAGATTATCTTAATTACAAATTTCTAATGTAAAAAATATATTTTTTTATTATAATTATTCAAATAAATGATGGAATCAAAAAAATAAACAAACTATTATGAGTCTGGAGTTCTATTTGACTAAGCGGTCGCCATCTCAACGGGGATGTGTTGCCAAAGTACACTTTTTGTAGATGTCCTTGCGGTATCTTAGAAGCATGGGCATGGTTTGTTGAACATGGGATATATGCATTATTGTTTGCACAGGTGGTGCTGAGAACATTTTCGGACCTAGGTATGTCCGCCGTAATTATGAATAGACTAACAGGTCGCGATAAAAATGGTAACGATAATGTAAATGCCTGAAACCGGGTTTACAGGATAAAGACCAACCCTCTGAAGATAAATGTGTCAGTCTGCCTGCGCCAAGTGGTTGCGTTACGCAGATAAGGCGCCTGAAAAAGTAGTTATGGTGACAAAAAATATATATGATAAGGTAAATGGCTGCAAATAATTAAACATTAAAGTATCAGTATATACTTGCTTAGCAAAACCAAAACTAAACAAATCTTTGGTTTCATTTCATACTTATTGGTGATTTAGGTTGCAGATATTACTTTAGGTATATTTAAGTATTTAATTACGAAACCGACTAGTTATTGTTGCAAAATTAATAGGTATCAATATTTCTAGATAATCAGTATATTCAGCAGCAGGTAAATACCAACATCTTTTTTTTATAGCCAATCTAGATAACGCAACCACTTGGCGCAGGTAGACCGACATATTTAGCATCAGAGGGTTGGTCTCTAACATGTGAACCCAGATTCAGCCATTTACCTTATCGTGACCAAAAATGTCGTGACCTCCCGGAATAGAAATACAGCACTGGACCGAGAACTGACACTCGAGGAACTCCAGCTCGACACTTACGGAAGAATATTAGTCACCTTCGCCTAGAATTACCAAATCTCTAAATAAACCGGTGTCATCATATGCACAGTATGGAGCAGCACTTTCCTAACCTTGTACAGGAGACCTTGTGACAAACTCGGTCGAAGGCCTGTACATCCAAGAAGACGGCAGAGCACTATAAATTATTATAAGGCACAACAATAATAATACACATCTGCCAGCACTTGACGAGGGCTGTGTACAAAGTACTACTGAGAAGCAATGTATGGTAAAAACACACATGAACATTGAAATAGTCCTGATGACGCCTCCGTCGGGGGAGGCGATACATCTCGGCCCAGAGCGACATCGCGCGATTTGAATACACGGGGGCTGTGAAAACCAAGCCAGCCGGCCACATGCTTGTTCGCACAACGTTAAAAGGAGCCCAGGTTGTAATTTAGGTGAAATACATTTGGAGGGATATCTACAGTATACCGGCCCTATAGATAAAGGATCCAAAGCATCGGTTGGTTCTAATTTGGGATTCTAAAACGAAAACATCAGTGGTGGAGCGTGGCACCAGTGGCACACCCCGCCGAAAGCCACGAGGGCACTACTTCTGAAAGTCACTACTGTTTTGTATTTTCCTAGTCTGTGAAATAGATTAGCTGTCTATCTGTAGCACTCTTAGGCCTGGATTCCAACACAGCGGAGATGCTTAGCAACTAGGGTGTTTCCAACAAAACTGCGGGATTGGTACAGGCTAGACTTATCTAGCCACTCAGGACTCCCTATCGTCTTCGCTTCCTGCTTCAGAGGGACAGCTTAACTGTTTTGATTGCGCTGAACAAATATTTGACATCTCCTGTCCTCTTTGCTCAATCGTGTCCAAGCGGAGACGAGATGTGTAAATAATGGAAATTCTATCCCATCGAAATAGGTTACTCGGGTCAGTGAAAGTTAGGTATAATTTGAGCAGCTCGGGAGACAAGCTGTACGTTATGGATTCCACTTCAACGTGGAGGGATGCAAAGTCACCCTGCATTCTAGTCTGCAGGTGTAAGCAAAATGTGGATTCCATGTTTTCCTTATCTACATACTTTCCAAATATATTAGTGCAAGTTTCCACTTGGAATTATGTGTGAAAAGCGAGTATTCATTTAATTTTATCTTCTAGCGCTGTGTTCTGCAAGGGAATGCAGCGTTTGGACATTCTCGCCTTGTGATATCAAGTCGATGGATCCTAATGTTCAATCCAAAGTTATTCTGGGATCTGTATAAGGTTTATGGATATATTCTAATAAAGCAAGAATTAATTTTATTTTTATATTTTCTTAAGGAATAATGTACATATAAGAATGCTTATATGATGCCAATCTTGTTTGCAACATCCAGCGCATCGTAGTCGCGGGCAAGCCGGACGTAGGCCTTCTTTTTGCCATCAGGTCTGGAAATAAGATAAAAACATATTTTTTAATTTTTATTATAACATCGGTGATGATATACGATGCTGCAACTAAAATCAGAGTTGTGTAAATAATATTTCATTATAAATCAATGAGATTCCCACAACTTATCATCATTTTGTTTTCGTTACGAGCTAATTCATGGTTCGGAATGCATATAAAACTGTTGGTCCTCTTCGCCTACTAGGTGGCAGGGTTAGGCCCGTCCGGGTTGGTAACACTGCATTGGATGAAACTATAGTTAAAGCGGCAATGAAAAATTGTCCGTGTTTTCCATCCAGTTACGTGTAGCAGTGCTCATAAAGGGAAGGTCCTGGTATGGCACCTGATTACTTCGGGAATGTGGTGTATTGGGCACGATCGAGACCGTGCCTCCTGGATTGCTCACTTAATGGGCGTAATGATAAAAAAAAAATGCTAAGTCTTCGAATTCATTTTTGAAGACTTGAATAACTTTCCAATTCAGTAGACATTTAGTTTTGTCATTTAGCAGGTAGAAAAGACATCTAGCATCAGTGGGGTAATTAATTTATATCTTTGTAAATTGGTCATTTACACATACAGTTTATCACAAAAGTTGTAATGTTATAAAATATTGTATGTACGCTTAAGGTGGACCAACCCACCCATTTCCCCATACCAACGTGGAAAGAAGATCATGCACACATTTCTTGTCGAAAATCAGTAATACTAAAAACATCTTTATTGAATCGAACTAGATGCTTGATGACCATTGGCATTGTATTTTGTTTTCCATTGTAAAAGTTTCGGTTTCCAAGTTATAAAGTATGAATTTTTTACGCACTTTGTAAAATAAGTTTGGACCTGGATTACTAAATTTAAAAACAAGAAAAAAAAATCTCATTCATCGAAGCCTAGCTTGTTCAATGAAGAATTTGGTTTTTGTTTGATTTAATTTGGTTTTTGTTTGATTTTTACTACAGCGTTTGTGATTAAATTTTAAGTCCTTAAAGTCCTTTTGCATTTTTTTTTTAAATATTACCAAATCAAACACTATACGCATTGTCTGATTTATGGACATGTTGCGTCCTCATCACGGAGCTTGTCTTTTTCTTTGAACCAGTGACTATGTCAAAAGGCAATAGCATGATTTTCTACCGTGCCCGCCAATAAGTTAGTCCTGTCGGGAAGGGCGCTAATAATACAGTGAATTTGTGACATATTGTGCAGCACTGTTCTGCGATCACAAAAGACAAAACAAAGGTCCGAATAGTTAACCCTTCAAGGAAACCACAGCTGAAGTTCACTTTTTCTGATGTAGACAAGGACAGCATGAATAAAACTGCTTTTAATCTCTTGTGGTTGGACTCAAGCAAAGTCCAATCAATGTGTTAAGCAAACCTGATGAGAGTGTTGACTTTAGCGACATTGATATCGTAAAGTTTCTTGACGGCAGCGCGGATGTGGTGCTTGTTGGAGCTGGTGTGCACAATGAACACCAGCGTGTTGTTGTCTTCAATCTTCTTCATCGCTGCTTCAGAAGTCAGCGGGTACTTGATGATGTTGTACGCATCCATCCTGAAAAACAAAAACCACAAGGTTAGCTGCATGCATCTATGAAAGAACCTTTAAGATAAAGCAGGTAAACATTCAGTGTAAACTTATGTTTTCATGGATTTCAATGAGATTCCCACAGTATATCATCATTTTGAAGACCTTGCTAGACCTAGAAGTTTGGCACACCAACACCCACAACAACAAAACAACTCAACACAACATTGATGTTATGTGACTTGATAAATAACAAGTTTACTATATGTAGGTATTTTTTTGGCAGATAGGTATATTTATTTAGAAAAAAATCGCCCTTCCTAATAAACTCTGCTCTCATAACTTTTTGGCTCATAATCGGCCGAATGCCAATCTAAGGAATTGTCCTGGAAATCAACAGTGACAACTGGGGGCTTACCATGGTAAGTTAACTCGCCGGGTGAATAGAAGTTGAATTGGCAAGTGAGTGATTAAATCTGGCGTTTAGTTGCATTTCGTACCATTCTAAACAATGTGTTATTGAGCCAAATGAACTGAAATTTACCAGGTGGCATGGTACGAAATGCAACTAAATGTCAAACTTAATCACTGTTTTGCATGTTCACCTGCTATTCACTTGGCGACTTGTTTATCATGGTAAACTCCCTGGTTTCATTTAATAGCAGCATTGATAATGTCAGATTATACAAATGTATTTGTTATATCATAATCCAGCCAATCTTTACAATACCTACGAAATATATAGAATATTGGGGTCGTTCATTTTAATTTCATTTTTATTCACCTATAGGTACATTACATACACTCAGGCAATGTATGAAATTTTATGAATATCTTTATCTGTTACATATGTATTTACCGAGTTATTGTGGGTTAGGTTAGGGTCATTATGGCTTCAAAAATGTAATAATGCAGTTTTAGTTTTTATCAAAATCGGCCTCATTACTCTCTTTGAATGTTTTTCGTTAGTTCTTATGGTTTTATATTTCGCCATGAAGGCACACTTGAAAAATTCACCCTTTATTCACCAAATTAAAATGGAACAAAAAAAATTACATACCTACATTCTTAGCAAAAGTTGTTCTATATCAGATACTGAATCAACCCTATAAGGCTTGTAGATTATTATAAACTCACCTTCTATAGAAATTAATGTGAAATAGAACTAGTCTCACAAAATCTATAAGAAAATTTATAGTGGAATTTTGCATGGTTGCTGCCTAAGTTGAACGTTTGTTTTTACTTGATGGGTGATTGCAGGTTATCACATCATGACTAAAATTCTCGCTTCGGACTCGTTATGAGCTACATGAATAATATAACTCACCGGTTCCTCTTGGGAAGGGATTTCCTGGGGTACTTGGGGTGTCGGGGTGCCTCGAAGGTCTTTGGCCTCCTGAAATGCACCGAGGTGCGAATCTTGCGAACGCGTGTGCCATGTTCACCCTTGATCACCTGTTAAAAAGTAAATACATAATACCATTTAAAGGCTTTATATTAAAAATAATAATAACTTAACAACCCCATATAAAATATTACAAATTCGATGGAAGTTAAACTGATTAGCGAACTCCTTGTGCAAAAATATAATCGCAGCGGCTCAGATCATACTCGTGTAAACAGCATTCTTCATTCACACAAAATAAACATATCTATGTTGATATGTAAGTAAGATAGTGACTATTAAACTTAAAACGAATTAAACAGGTGGAAATCCAGATAATCCAATACCTTTTTTTATATGCCAGAGTTTTTTATATCAAAGGTTTATTTTACTGTAGTTCCGAGCACCCTAAGAGGATTTGTCCCAAGGTTGGTAGTTTGAGAGCCTTCAATCGCTGAAGGCCTGGAGGAAAATTGGAGAGGTGTATTTCCAGCATTGTCTGTCTGACAATCTTTCTTCGTAAGTAAGATTTTTTTAGTTGCCAAGAGAAGAGAAACTGTCGTTGTAAATTTTCAAGTAGAGTGATATCTTTGATCAATTAGGGTTGCCAGACGTGAAAAGTGTACAGATGTCGTACATATGACTTGTACATTTTGAGTGGACTTTCGGAGTCCGGTGGACCCCAGGTTGTACTTTGGGGGAAATAACATAGAAGGGAGTTGATTTTAATGTTTACCGAACCTAAAATAAACATAGGTAGTAGTAGAAAAAGGATCTAGAGGATCGGTGGAAATGTTGACTGTGAATTTGTGCGTTTTCCCCCTGTTCTGCATTGAGCGAATGATATAGAAATTATTTCCTAGAGACTAATATTTATGGACTAAGCCAAAAGCCGTAATTTTTTGATATTGAAATATTAGTATGTTCCGTTATCAGCCTGGCTATATACCTAGCCTGTATTATGACAGCCAGATTAAATGACAAATCTACAGAAAACAGATTTTTTTCATAAGAAATTACTTGGTACGGTTGGTCTAAATCAGAGATCCATAAACTTTTTTGTCTCTTG
The DNA here is from genome assembly GCA_946894095.1 of Incurvaria masculella. Taxonomy (NCBI): domain Eukaryota; kingdom Metazoa; phylum Arthropoda; class Insecta; order Lepidoptera; family Incurvariidae; genus Incurvaria; species Incurvaria masculella. The sequence continues at coordinate 13,481,091 of OX335647.2, forward strand.
GACCACTGGCATGTTTTTAGGTTTCAGGTAGACTGTTTTATTCATGAACCCATTCAGTCCATAAGTAGGTGTGTATTTTTACAGTCACCAAGGATTCTGTCCTGTCAACATTGTCGCTCTTTTCACTATAATTCTAACATGAACTCGCTGTGAACATAATTTTCTGTGGATGGTCATAATTTTCTGTGGTTGCACGTGGGTGTGTTAAAAACGGGCCAAAATAGTGTGACGTTAGAAATTGATTGCGCGATACGTAAAAAATGAAAAAAATAAATAAACTTAAGAGCTTACCTTCTTTTGAGCCTTTAGAGCTTTCGTAACTGGCTTAGTAGCAGCTTTAGGTTTCTGTCCCTTTACACCAGTCTTCTTGGGCTTTGGGGCAATTTTCAGCTTGCTAGCAGCAGGCTTAGGCTTAGCAGCAGGTTTGCCAGACGCCGCTTTCTTTACGGATGGCTTTGCACTGGACTTGGTTTTGAGTGCTGCAGCCTTGGCAGAACCAGGCTTGGCCGTAGGAACAGCCGAAGTCTTCTTTTCGGCAGGTTTCGCAGCAGCAGGCTTAGCTGTTGCCGCTTTAGGTGCAGGTGCCGGGGTCTTGGCAGCTGCGGGCTTCGCAGCTGCGGGCTTGGCAGCTGCAGGCTTAGCAGCGGCCGGAGCCGAAGTAGCCTTGGAAGCCGCTGGGGCCGCAGCGGCCTTGGGAGCAGCAGGGGCCGAGGCTGCCGCCTTGGGAGCTGCCCCAGAGGAAGCCGCTGCCGCTGCAGCTGGCTTTGCCGCGGGTGTCTTCTTCTTCTCTGCCGGCTTGGCAGAAGCTGGAAGTATTTTAAATAATTGTAAAAACCTTTATTCCATAGAAACTACAAGTCTACTACTTAATAGTAACAATCATGTTACTAATTTATATAATAATTTATAAATTAATTACCAATAGATTAAAAATATATATAGTCCCAATTGTCCAAGAATTAAGGAATAATTAAAAAACTTTAGATTATAAGCGTGATAAGGATGCTTAAATATTAAAAAAGATCGTAATAATGTTATTTAAAGTAACCTACTTATATAGCATCAGCTAAATCTACTACTAAAAAAATGTGAAAAAGCTTCTCTGCTCCTTGTGATATCATTAACTCCGCGAAGAAGCTATCGATACAGCTGATATTTACGATATACGAGTTTTGAACGCTATACACATGGTTGTCATGTACAAACCGCGTGGTGGTGCTTGCACGACATGCTTGTCATGTCACCTGCTTTTTCTAACCTCTACATGAAATGAATTGTTGGATTAAAAATGCTTCTTACACACGATCAAAACTCATATTCACCTTTCCATGCATTCAATACATGCTGAAATTATGCTTACCTGGTTTTTCGCCCTGCTTCTTAGGAGGCATCGTGATAAAAAGATGGAGGCGCAGCGGAAAAGACTGCCATAGACAAAACTACACAACAAAATGTTCATTATGTTTTAGTGTGTTTTTCGGCATGGAAAGGCAAAAGCTTTCGCTATACAGCCTTATAAAAATGTTCAATCTACCATGATGGTTCGATTTGAAGTGTTAATTATTAAAGTGATCCCGGCGAATAAAAGCGCCCAGAATTAGATTGCATGACACATCAAAAACGGTAATGGACTGGTCAAAATGTGACACACAGTAGCACACATCGTACCCTACCTCCAAAGCGTGAACATGGCGTCATATAGCTCATGGTACGCCATTTTGAGAGCTGTCAGCGCGAATCGTAACAGTTGTAAACGCGCTTTCGGTAACCTAAGTTGAAATCTGACCACGTTGTACTCCGCTGGCTACCAAAAACTGGAAATAGAGCGAGATATAACCACAGAATACAGGCTGATTAATCAAGTGTACCTTCAGCATATGTACTCAGGAAAGCGAAAACGAGTTATTATAGCGGTAGTTAGCATTGAGACGCTCTCGCCTGACGTCATCAAATATCAAATGTTATTATTATCATAATTGATAGTATACACTAGCAGCTTTAAGCTGTCGCGTGAACTTTTTTTTTAATATTTTGAGTGCACTATTATTAATGTGTTTTAAGTTAAGAAAATTCTTTTAAGGTGTTTGTCTATCTGTTTGGAAGAAAGTACTTCCTTGGGTTTGAATTATACCTGGTTTGATTAAGCTTTAGCAAATGGCCACGAAGTCCCGTTTTTTTTCATTGCGAACAAGGATTTCAGTTTAAGCACATCATAGTGGTTATTAAGTATTTTAAAAGTTTCAATGAGGACTCCTCTTTTTCTTCTTTGGTCAAATGTGGTAAGACCGAGTGCTTCAAGACGATCTTCATTGGACTTATTTCTCAAGGCTAGTACCATTTTGGTAGCTCGTCTTTGCACTCTCTCTAGGATGCGATATTTTTTTTAATAGAGTTTGAAAGCTTTTGCTTTCATAATAGACCCGCAGGAAAGCTAAAGCGAAAAGTTCTCGTGTTCGGTTGTGTCAAACTTCTCTGGTATTCAGAGTGGGCGGACTAACTTTTGTGCGCGGATTATTACCGGACTAAACCAATTTATGTATGGTTAGTCCGGTGCTATTCCCGTACTATTATCTGGCTTATTTGTTTACTAGATATATAGCGATTTAGATTTATTTTAAGTAAAAAGACAAATGTTATTACATTTTGTTTGAGACGATTTTGGTGTCATCCGTCAGTTGACTCGTATTTACATTCCACATGACAGTCGTATTCAGAGTGAACCTGCTAAAACGTAGTACGGGATTAGCACCAGACAATCCATACAAAACCCGGATCCATACAAGTCCGGCAATAATCCGCGCACTAGACTATTGTTTGCTAGCAGCGAACACAAGAACTTTCGCTTTAGTTTCCTTGGGGGTCTACTCAAGATATTCTCACGGTCACTCACCGGTGAGTCACAAAACTTTGGTACTCCGTCGATGACAGCCACGAGTCACCCTAGTGTTGTTCCTCTCTAAGCCCCGGTTGCACGTACCGTTCTGCACGTCAACATCACCGTCAACGTATGATTAAAGACTGATCAGTCAAAATTTGCGTTGCACGAAACTTAAACATTACCTTGATCGCTGATGTTAACTGCTAATCGTAAACACTCCCGACCCATTGATCACCGTCAAAATCACGATCAAATAATAATTCAAAGTATCATAAGTTACTATTTTTATATTATTGTAGTCTTATTGGACCTTAAATAATAGGCAAACGTCGCCATTAATGGAATGCAATGCTTTGTTTTTCATAATTATTAGCCTGGCACTCGGTTCCACACATTAAAAATTTCGGCGCCATATCTATGTAATCTGTGGTGCTACCAACAGCTGATAGCAAGCCGACATATTGGGCGCTAGTAACGCCACCCCGCGGCTCCAAGAGCAACTGTTTTGTTTGTTAGTACGAATGGTTGACGCTAGATGGTGCTTCGATTGTGCCTGTCCCTTTCTGTTTATGTACTGTGGGAGAAGGGCAGTACTATGTCAGCTCAGGCGGTGCTAAGAGTTGCCATACAGCAAACATTTTTGCCGATTGTTTCGAGGGACTATTTGTGGTCTGACTCCTGGCAAGCTAACTTTGACGAAAATATGTTACGTGCAACGGTATATTATCAGAAAGAGGCAGACACAATTGTAGCACCATCTAGCGTCAATCATTCGTACTAACAAACAAAACAGTTGCTCTTGGAGCCGCGGGGTGGCGCTACTAGCGCCCAATATGTCGGCTTGCTATCAGCTGTTGGTAGCACCATAGATTACCTAGATTTGGCGCCGACATTTTTAATCCGTGAAACCGAGTGCCAGGCTAAAAACAAAGCATTGTATTCCATTAATGGCGACGTTTGCCTATTATTTAAGGTCCAATAAAACTGCAAAAATGTAAAAATTGGGACTTTTGACACTTTGAATTATTGATTCAAAGTGAAAACTCGTGATTTTTAAGGTGATCAATGGGTCGGGAGTGATTACGATTAGCGGTTAACATTAGCGATCAACGTAATGGTTAAGCCCCGATTGCACGGAGAGACGGCCGAGTTAATCAATGTTCAAACACGTCACTTTTAGTGAACCGCACGGAGTTGCTTCCATACTGTACATACAAAGTGACGTGTTTAATCATACGTTGACGTTGATTTTGATTTTTTGTGCTTTTGTGCACTCGACCCTAAGTTTCGTGCAACGCAAATTTTGACTGATCAGTCTTTAATCATACGTTGACGCTGATGTTGACGTGCAGGACGGTACGTGCAACCGGGGCTGAATATGCTGAATACTGTTGTTGATGTTTGATGACGTCAGGCGAAATCATTTCACGTTTAACTGCGACTTACTCATTTTCGCTTTCTTGAGTAGATTTGCATCTGAATCTCATTGACTTTTCTATTTATATTCTGTGGTCTTGTACTGACGTCACTCTGAGTACTGACTACTGACGGACGACGAATTGTACATATTTCATTCTTTCAAAAGTTAGTTTAGTTGTGTCAGTTCCGTACGGTGTTATCGCCTGAGGGTCTGGTTAATAGTAATCAGATGTTTCGCGTTTCTATCTCAGAAATACCAGAATAACAGTGCAGTGTTGTTAGCTAGCGCCGTCCACAAACTTCTGCTCTTGCAAGTTAGTTTTTTTTCTTTTTTTCTTGCCTTATTTAGTGGTAAAGTTTGAAACGATTGTTTCAAGTATATATCCGAGGTGCCCAAACGAAATGATATTAGTATGCCTGAAATCTTATTTTGTTTTCATTAGCTTCTGTGCTGATATTACTTTTTACTTTACATAAGGGGGAAAACTTTTAAGTATTGTACGTGTCCAATACATACTATGTACACCATGGATTAGCACCGACTATTTAATTATACATTGATAAAATATCTGCATCTGATTTTTTTCAAAAACGATACTTGCTATTAGCTAACCTGCTAATGAATGCTGCATTTAATTCAATAATTGCTTTGTTAAAAGGTTTTCAGGCAATATTTTTAGCCAGAAGCTTTTAGCAAGTTGCGCAACTTGCAGCAACTCTGGCGTTTTCGACGTCATGACAAAATCCAGCAACTCTGGAAACCCATTTTATGGGAAAGTATGACCCCTTGGCGAGAAATATAGATAAACATATAGCAATTCAGGAATAGGTATGGTGCTTACACAAAAACTCCTGTCCCTCAGTCATAGAAGACATCACTTTTGCCGCTGTAACTAAGATTGTAATGCATACTATAAAAAAAAGAAAAGAAAAATAATGTAGGTGTGCGACTTGCTTACCACTGTTGTAGCAGGAAATAAGCATGGATATTTTTTACAGCTCGTAGTAAGAGGCTAGAGGACTTGCCTTTCATGCGAGAGATTATGGGTTCTAGTCCTCGCCCCGGTCAAGGTCCACTTTCTCTTTCTGAATTGGATAGATGCATTTCTTTACGAATTCGAGCTGTTCCATGGTTCGGAACCCATGTAAAACTTTTGGTTTAGGTTTAGGTGTAAAACCCCTTCCCCTACTTGGTGGTAGGGTTAAGCCCGCCCAGGATGGCACCACCGCATTGGATGAAACTTTGGTTGAAGCGGCTATGAAATTTTTTCCGTGATTTACATCGAGTTCAGTGTAGCCGTGCTCCTAAAGGAAGGTCCTTGCATGGCACGTATCATCATAACGGTAGTACACCGGCAACTAAATTGCTCAACTTGCAGTAATCTTTGTCGATTTCGTCGTCATGACAACATTCAGCAATCTCTGGCAACATGGTTTATGGACAAGCACGGAACCATTCATGGAGCAATCAATTGCCCACATGTGCTGAGCAAGTGCACGGCTAGGTGGCAATTTGACAAACAACTCACTGGAGACACGAAAAGTATGGAGCGATTTGGAGCAATCACGCTCCATATCGGTGGGATAATTGCCGAAAATGTCTTGGGGTTGCTCTATATTGCTCCACTGTGTTAGACAACAGTTGCCCAACAATAAATTGCCTCAAAAATTGCCCGTGTACCAAAGCACCTTTAGGATACCTGTTTCAAAATCGTCTTATCCACACACCCATTTTTTTCACCAAGTGGTGCTGTTCAATCGCTTAAAATAACTGTTTACGCTGAACTATTAAGGTAGCCCAACCCGGCGGGACTAACTCATTCGCGGGCACGGTACAAAACCGTGCCGTTGCGCTCTGAAACCTTCTCTGTTTCAAAGAAAAAGACAGGTTCGGTGATAAGGAAGATGCAACATGTCCACAAAAAAGACAATGTGCATAGTGTATGATTTGGTAAGATTTACGAAATTTTTTATTACAAAACGACTTATAGCTAAAAGTAAACCATGACCGCTGTAGTCAAAAATCTAACAAAAACCAAATAGATTATAAATCTTGATTAAATAAGCTATTTCTGTTGATTAATCTTTTTAAGGTGTTCTCACTTTATCATTACGTAATCTACCTCCAAAGTTATTGCATAAAACGCACAAAAAAATCGAACTTTCGGACCTTATAACTTAGAAACCAAACAAAATTTTACATCCAACGGTCATCAGACATCTAATTCGATCAAATAAAGCTATTTCAAGCAAAATTTGGGATCTCTGACAAGAAATATGGGCGTGATCTTCTTTCCCCGTTTGTATGGGGAGTTGAGCGGGATGGCCCACCTTAAGGCTCATTTATAGTTACTACCCTAATACATTAATAGTAATGAATGATATGACTGAATTTTAACTGAGCTAAAATAGAGAACAGTTAAATATTATTTCTTCAGTGTAGGATGCTAAAAATACCCAGTGCTGCTCTTGACCAACTTTTATTTACCTATCCATATTATGTAGGATGCCTCCAGTGAGGACTCTTTATACATGAGTTTAGCGTCGATCTTGGCATGCCTACATTCTTAAAGAAACTGTGGTGCGACTTCGCTGATAGTCCTCTTGCTCCGATTTCAACAGCATGCAATTTCGTTTTTAACCCATTTCGGTCTCCTAAATTACAGTATTTGTTTACTTTGAAGCTGTGTTCCTCAGAAACTCTAATTCCCCATCGAACTGTATGTTTCACAAGTACTGCATGCTTTTCGCTGGTCCGGTCTGTATGCAGGGGGTACACAGATTTCTGAAGGCATCTGAAAGTGATTCTTATGATTTTTTTTATGTAACTGGACATGGATGGCTAATACCAACTGACCGTCAGATATTAGCCTAACATACCACATGGGAACTAGGTGCCATGCCGGGGCCTTCTTTATCCCTCCATCAACCATTGCCAATCATTTTCTGCCCCTATTATTGATAAAGTTTTGAAAGTTTTGCTATCCAGCAGCCAGGTTCTCCAGGTTTAAAACAGTTTAGTAAGTAGCCATAACGGTTTCGCTTGTTCTCAGTCCGTGCAATGAATCGACTGATGCCCTCTCTGATTATTTGGAGGACTCTGTAGCCCCTATTCCTACTATATTAGCCTATCTCAAGCAATAAGTATCGAAACACCCAAACATACAGAACTTGTGCAAACTGTTCAAGGTCAGTCAGTCAGTCAGCGTGTTTGCGTCCACTGCTGGACATACGCCTCTCCAATCCTTCTCCAGTCCTCCCGGCCCTCAGCGGTACGGAACCACTGCTTTCCGCCGACGCACTTGATGTCGTCTTCCCACCTGGCGGGTGGTCTTCCCACACTCCGTTTGCCTGTCCACGGCCGCCAGTGTAGGTCACGGTTACTCCAACGGTCGTCGTCTCTTCGGCTGACGTGACCAGCCCACTGCCATTTTAGCTTAGCCACCCGGTGTCCAATATCGACTACTTTGGTACGTCGGCGGATTGCCTCGTTACGCACCATATCCCGTAGCGATATTCCCAGCATGGCTGGCTCCATTGCTCGCTGGGCAACTTTCAACCTTTGGACAACGGCGACCGTCAGAGTCCACGTTTCACACCCGTACGTCATAACCGGGAGGACGCACTGGTCATATATTCGGGTCTTTAAATTTTGCGGAAGGTCAGACCTCAGAGCGAACTTAAGCTTTCCGAAGGCAGCCCAACCCAGTTGAATCCGTCGCTCAACCTCCCTAGACAGTCCTTGTCTACCAAGCCGCAGGATTTGACCGAGATATACGTACTCTTCAACCTGTTCGATCACTTCTCCGTCGATAACGATTTGTCCGCCCGTCATAACCTCGGTCGCCATGACCTTGGTTTTGTCCCGGTTCATCTTCAGACCTACCTTTATCGATGCTTCATAAAGGTCTTCCAGCATGGTCTGAAGCTGAATTCGGGAATTTGACAGAAGAACAATGTCATCGGCGAAGCGAAGATGACTGAGAAAATCTCCATTTACGTTGATACCCATGTTGTCCCATTCAAGCGTCTTGAACACATCTTCCAATGCGTTTGTGAAGAGCTTGGGTGAGATCACATCCCCCTGCCTTACGCCTTTACCAAGGAGGATGGGTTGGGTATTTTCATGGAGCCTCACAGTCATCGTCGCGGACCGATACAGATTTCGGAGTACCTCGATGTAGCGGTGGTCGATTCTGCATCTCATAAGGGAGTTTTCGACGGCCCATTTTTCAACTGAGTCGAACGCCTTCTCGTAGTCCACGAAGGCTAGAAAGAGCGGCTTGTTGTACTCCTCGCACTTCTGCACCACTTGTCTCACAGTAAATATGTGATCCATTGTGCCGTATCCTTTCCTGAACCCAGCTTGCTCACGAGGCTGGTACTGATCCAGCCTCTGTGTCAGCCTACTCGTGATGACTCTTGAAAAGACCTTATACACGTGGCTTAGAAGTGAGATAGGTCGATAGTTTTTCAACTTCGCCCTATCCCCCTTCTTGTGAAACAGGACAACGACACTATTTCGCCATGCAGCCGGAACGACACCATTTTCGAGAACTGCATTGAACAGTGTTTGCAGTTCCTTCAAGATGGGTCTCCCGCCAGCCTTTAGCAGTTCCGTCGTTATCCCGTCCTCACCTGGAGCCTTGTGTTTTTTGAGTCCTTTCAAATCAGCCTTTATCTCATAGACACTAATCTCCGGTAGATCCTCGGTGTAGTGTCTAGTGAGCGGCGCACGCCTATCAGAGCCGACTGGTTTGCTTGGGCTCGGGGCAGGAATTGCTGAGGAGTACATTTCGCCATAAAATTCTTCCACCGCCTCAAGTATATCCGGCTTTCTTGCAGTGACAACCCCATCCGCTCGCTCGAGTTTTAAAATTTGGTTAGCGCCGGTAGAGAAGGCACGGGCAAACACTTTACTGCCTCGATTTTCCTCTATAACGCGCTCAACCAACTTCAAGTTCTCTCGGCGAATATCACGGCGAATGGACTTGCTGATGTTCTTGTTGAGGTTCCTGTGTACTACACTACTGTTCTGTTCAAGGTACGATAACCTAATCATAATCAGCACTTTTTATATTTTCACATAGATTTTTTAATGAAACAGAAATTCGAATGTATAATAATTCTTCCATATCTAAATAGGTACCTACATCCAATTCGGGTCCTTAAGGACGGCCCGTAAGCTATGCTCCCCATACAAACGTAGTTTACTAATCATTTGGAAACCGCTATTCCAATAAAATTGATATTTCATATCTAATATCAGGTAACAAATATCTGTGTCTGCATGCATTTGTTTTTTTGAAAAATCCAAACCGAATGAAATGAATGGAAAAAGAAATCTTCATACGAATTTTGTTTTCTCTGTGGTTTGACCCAGAATACATTTACCGAAAAAACAAAGGCATGCAGACACAGATATTTGTAGCCTAATATTACATACCAAATATCAAGTAAGTTGGAACAGTGGTTTTCAAATCATTAGTAAACTACGTTTGTATGGGAGGCCAAATTTTCAGGTGCTTACGGGCCGACCTTAAGCATCCGAAAACATTGTTTTAAACCCTTTTGAAACCAATGTGATTATTAAAATTATTTTCTATAATATATTTTTTTGTCATCATCGGTGCATATTATATGTATACATATATGTGCAAACCACAGGAAAAAATGCAAAAATAAGTAGATTTTCTAATCGCCTTAAGTAAGTTAAGTCCTGCTTGATTTTTTATGCAAGACAAAACAGTGATCTGTTAATTTCGTACTTAATTTTATGTATGTATAAATATTTCTGTCATCCATTTAATGAATTGGAATTTATGCAATTAATTGCACAAAAAAATCTGAATTCATGTGTCCAAGGGCCTTTAAGGTGGCCCAACCCGCTCATCTCCCCATACAAAAGGGGAAAGAAGATCACGCCCAAAGTTCTTGTCAGAGATCCAAAATATTGCTCAAAATAGCTTTATTTGATCGAACTAGATGTCTGATGACCATTGGTATCGTAAAATTGTGTTTGGTTTCTAAGTTATAATGTCCGAAAGTTCGAATTTTTCGCGCGTTTTATGCAATAACTTTAGAGGTGGATTACGCAATGATAAAGTAAGAACATCGTAAAAAGATTAGTCATCAGACATAGCTTATTTAATCAAGATGTATGATCTATTTGGTTTTTGTTAGATTTTTACGACAGCGGTAGTGGTTTACTTTTAGCTATAAGTCGTTATGAAATTAAAATTTTCGTAAATCTTAACAAATCATACACTATGCACACTGTCTTTTTTGTGGACATGTTGCATCTTCCTCATCTCGAAGCCTGTCTTATTTTTTGAAACAGAGAAGGCCCCAGAGCGCAACAGCACGGTTTTGTACCGTGCCCGCGAATGAGTTGGGCCCGCCGGGTTGGGCCACCTTAATTCAAATCTCCACAGGATCAATCCACCTTTTTAGGATTCCGTACCCAAAGGGTGCCAACGGAAACCTGTTACTGAGCCTCCGCTGTCCGTTCGTTCGTCTGTCCGTCCGTCCGTTACAGGGCTGTATCTCATGAACCGTAATATGTTGGCAGCTGACATTTTTACATAGCGTGTATTTATTTTGCCACTATAACAACAAATAAGTAAAATAAAAAAATAATAAAAATTAAAACCAACCCCATACAAAAAAAGAGCTTTTTTTATTATTTAATCTCTTATGATTGAACGGAACCCTTCGTGTGCGAGTCCGACTCTCACTTGGCCGGTTTTTTGCCTACAGTTCGCGCTAAACTTAAACAAGCCTCTATAGTTTGCGTGTGTACTCTATGCCCTCGTCTCAAAAGCGTTTATTGTACGCTATAGGCGAATTTAAGTCTGGCGGGTACTGTAAAGTCAAGCCAGGGGTTGGTGGGGAAGTGATCTGAAAAGAACATATTGTACTGTGTAATAATTGTAAGAATCGAATAAAAAACATCAGCCAATTTAAATGTGGCTTGACATTGAGGTGTTTGCAACTTCCGGCTGCAATTACTGCAAATTATAGTTCTAATTGCATACTAGTGCTACGTGTACCTAGAATGACTGTCAATTCCAGATTAATATTGATGCCTATACAACTGCTAACTGTTCGAAATAAAACAAAAACTAATAATTCAGATTTAGTTTTTTCAAAATTGTTCTCATGACTCCTTTGAGTGTTTCACAATTTTTTCTTACAGTTTAGGATTTGGGCATGAAAGCACACTCGAATAATTCATCTGTATAGTGCGGTAGGGTTGATTCTCCTCAGCATTCGAACTCTTTTTTAATCATGTGTAAATATGAATGTGATCTGTATGTAGAATCGACCGCGAAGCAAGGTAACATTCATTATAGAAAAAGCTCTGTAAAAAGAACAAATATACTGAAAGGTTGGAAAACATATCATGCACGGGTATTACGTCTAGCAGTTTCGCCACCTGCTGTATCCCCGTAATTTGGAATTCTCCTGCAGTCCCTCCTCCCGTAATCAATGTCTCCTACAACACAAGTTCTTTTACGGGGCTCTTTCTTTAATTAATGTGTGCAGTCGATTCTACATACATATTACACATTCGTTTAAACAAGCGACATACTTGCCTATTAAGTAAAAGTTTTACTGTGTAACTATGTTTTCTAAAATAATAATCTAAGCTTAAATTTCTTTGATGTTTTTAATATTACCACTCTGTATCGAAAGGCATTGATCTCTTTCTTTATCATCGAAAAATTCAAACGATTATAATTACAATAATTTAACTAGCGTTAAAGAGATGCAGTACAATAATCTGGAGGAATCAGGTTCAGTTATCGAAGAGACTACAAATATACAAGATAACAAGAACATTTTCAAGTGATCCTTAGCCTACAAAGTATATCAAATCAAAGTAAGAAAACTAGTCATGTCCGTTTTTTTATGTAACTGGACATGTATGCCTAATACCATACCCACATTTATGATAGTATTCCAACACCCCGCATTCCCGAGGGAATTAGGTGCCATGCCAGGACCTTCTCTTTATGAGCACGGCTTCATTGAACTGGATGGAAAACACGGACAATTTTTCGACCATCTTATCATCCAATGTGATGGTATCAACCCGGGCGGTAGGGTAAGGGGATCTATGTTTTACATGAGCCATGAAGCAGGTCGCATTCGTGACGAAATGCACTTAGCCAACTCAGAAAAAGAAAGTGATGCATGAACGGGGCGGGGATTTGAACACAGACTTCTGGAGGGCAAGGCAATTCTCTGAGCCACTAAGCTATGAGCCGCTCCATCTGCTCGTTTGCTGAATCAAATTCTTTTTAAGTTATAAGTGCTCGATCAGTTCATTCTGATTTTAGAAAAACCGGCCAAGTGCGAGTCGGACTCGCGCACGAAGGGTTCCGTTATTTTTTATTTTTTTTATTTTACCTATTTGTTGTTATAGCTGCAACATAAACACACACTTTGAAAATGTCAGCTGCCTACCTATTACGGTTCATGAGATACAGCCCTGTGACAGTCGGACGGACAGCGGAGGCTTAGTAATAGGGTTCCGTGTTCACCCTTTGGGTACGGAACCCTAAAAAGCATCACTTATTTGAGGTAATAAAACGACATCTACATTGAAGCATTGTAATCAGTTTTTGAAAATAGTCAGAAAAAAGTTTATTACTTTTTATAATTTATTTATACGCTCTACATGCCTTACGTAAATATTTCCATTCCAAGCTTTTAATATCCAAAAAATCATGATAAAGTTGCACCTGACCGTCACTTTTATCCATATGATTTTTAAATTTAGAACGGCCCGTAAGCTATGCTCCCCATACAAACGTAGTTTACTAATAATTTGAAAACCACTGTTCTATGGTTGCTCAACCTTCAACAAAACTAATCTCTTAGCCTTCCTAGGTATTTCACTGTAATATTTTCCTAAATCGTTGCCCGCGGAAAGTTACTTCTTGACTAACATTAATGGACATTAGTCATTGACCTAATGTCACATGTGACTGCAGTCATCATCAGCGATTTGTCGTTATGAAAATATGTTTGCATCATACTATATGTTTAAAAAAATACTATCAAACACCACACATAAACTTTTTAATTGATTATTTATATGAATGAAAATGAAAATAAAATTTATTTGCTCGTTTCAAACTAAAACAATGGAAAAAAGGAACACTTAATACCGAATGGCTTTCTCTACGAGTATACCTTAGGGATATCACGAAAGCATGTAAGGTAGCAAAGAAAAGTAATAAAGAGTGTTATAAAATTTTACTAAATGCTTGCTATATGGCATTGCGACTTAAGCCGTTTTATAAGAATATTTAGAATTTAGCATTTTTTTCTTTCAAATATGCAAATATCCTACAAATAACTCTAACACCCTCAGATATTAGCCTAAAACTAAACAACTCAGTCATTAACAATTCCATGGAAACACTTCCGTACAGAGTTGTGAACTTTTTGCATAAATTGCCGTAATTCGTCGGTTAAGCATCTGTCAATACATTCTTTCAAAAAAGTTCATTATCGACAATTTCCAAATTAAAGATAAACTCATACTTCGACTTATCTAGAAAAGTATAGGTAAAGATTTGTGAGCTTATCAGCTGCTCGTTCATCTCAAAATACAACTAATACCTGAACTTGTTACAGCTGTTCATGACAATACCTACTATGAAAAATCTGCGATGTGTCAAGTCTTGGTATTCCTCGCTTAGTAATCAGTCGAGAAAACAGCTTTTATAGCGGTTGTCAAAGCGGTTTTATCGACAGAAATATCTGGAGCACAGTATTTCGATTATTATCCATTTGAAAACAGCTATTTTTTTTCTCGACTGAAAAACTCTTGAATAATTAGCACGGAATTCCAAGAATTGGTCTACAAAACCTCAGCACTCTTAATGGTAAATGTCGCATAGTCGAGGTATCATTAAGGCAAGTCGGTCAGTGGTTCGGCCATAGCAATTATCTTTATTTGTCTATTGATGACGTCCGATGCTACGTCGCCAAGAGGACAAGAATTTGATGTGCGTATCATAAGTACATAACGAATACATACTCAAAGAAAAAAACCGGAATAACACGAATTATTACTTAGCTGTTAAACCTATTTTAGTAACGAGTATGCTTAGTTTGCTAATACGCAAGGCTTTTCCTGCTTTGAAAGGTCCACTCTTTTCTCATAAGCACAGTTTTTGTGAGCAGGCAGTTTGCGAACGTTTAGTAATCACAATATGCTTCATGTGGTAAATCTCAAACCTGAACTGGACTCAGAACCTATAAAGACTTGGCTCTCAAAATATTTACGTACTAAGCCAGCTTGAATAATTTTCGCAAACAATTAGGAAAGAAAAACATTCCTACTTGTTTGCATGCGTCTTCATTTATTTGAAAACACAGTTCTAAAGTTTCCAAGTTATTTCGTACAAAATCTTAATAAGGTAAAAAATATAACGTACAAAGATAATTCTAGATTCAACTTATGAAGGTACGATGACGTCCAAAGCTCTTGGCTTGTGTTTTCCTGGTACGTCGCCTCTAAAACAGGTTTAAAACAGCCTCGCTCGATCTGCCTTGGTCAGTTGTCCGACGCGATGACATGCACGGTGGCCCGTCGCCGTCTCTGCGCTCTGTAGGGTTAATCTTGAAATTCAGTCACCGGTCATCCACAGGCTGTACCCGATTCACCTGTATTTTTTCCCATTTACTTACTTATGGTATCTTTAGGTCGGCCCGTAAGCACCTGAAAATTTCGCCTCCCATACAAACGTAGTTTACTAATTATTTGAAAACCACTGTTCCAACTTACTTGATATTTGGTATCTAATATTAGGCTACAAATATCTGTGTCTGCATGCCTTTGTTTTTTCGGTAAATGTATTCTGGGTCAAGCCACAGAGAAAACAAAATTCGTATGAAGATTTTCTTTTTGCATTCATTTCATTAGGTTTGGATTTTTCACCAGATATTAGATATTAAATATCAATTTAATTGGAATAGCGGTTTCCAAATGATTAGTAAACTACGTTTGTATGTGGAGCATAGCTTACGGGCCGTTCATAATCATCACTCACAGACCTTTTTTTACTTAAGGCAATATTATGTTTCGAACTAAGCAGATACGTCGCGTATTCCAAGGAATTTGACTTGTTTGTATGTATAATCGACCGTGAAGACCATGGTAGACGCAATACCCGCGATTGGTATGTTTTGCTGGTTCGGGTCCAGCCTTGCAGTATGTTCGTAAAGTAGTTACAAGTTGGCTGTATTTAATCGTATAGGGCTCTTTATAATCTTTGCTTACCCACTGGAAAAGCGGCGTGATGGTGTGCATGTATAGTCATCATTCAGCTGATTTAATTGCCGGGGGTGAGATAACTTGATAATCATTTCGTTACAGTGCAGCTTGTGGTCGTAGAGAAAGTAGTGTGGCCACTTTCATCGGCCTGGTCGGTGGCGCCTTGGTCGTGGTAGCGGCTTATAGTTTATGCTAGTGCATTGTGCATTAGAATCATCTAGCCAATTAATCATCTTGAGATCGCAAAAGTGTTCCAAAGGTTCTGTTATAATACTCGAGACACCTCCACGGAAATGTGGATACAATTTACGCGATCTAGAGAGCATTTTAAGATATTTTAGCATATTACCTTGATCGGGAGAAACGTTTACATTAGAAATATTTATGCTAAAATTTAAAACAATTTTTTTTTTCATTGGATATACATTTTCAAAAAAAATATTGGATGTAAGTACCTGGTTAACGATATACCTGCATTTTTGTTGAATTTGACAACAGTTACGTTTGACTAACATTTAATTTAGAAAAAAAAATGTGGGAACATACCCTTAATGAGTAGTACTACTAAAAACAAGTTAGTATATCCACACAGTGCTACTCAGCTCTGTGTGGGTGTACTTAACTCGTGAAGTTCTCAAAAAACTAATTTGGCTCTTCAAGTTTTCGTATTGTCCAAACTAAACTAAAACTTAATATTTGTTATATTGGCTTAAAAAAAATTCAAAATCACATGTAATCTAAAATATTCAAAGCTTTAAGTGGCGGAACAGCAATCCACACGTATAATTTAATAATGATTTATAAATTGACATAATTCTTAATATTTACTGAACCTAGAGACTTGAATGGACTTGAGTCGCGTCCTTTTACGATGAAAGCGCACACAAAGAAAGGATCTTCCAAAATATAATTGTTAGGGGTGTAAAAGAGGTCATATAACATATTTTTAAAAAACGTGTAGTTTTTTTATGATTCCATTTTATTTTTCAAAACATAAAACAGTACAGTCTTTTCCTCTGAAATCCACACACCGGATATAGAGACAAATTTGGGATCTTTTTCTGTCATGGTGACGCCAACCATAGAGTAAAATGGACTTAGAAATTCCTTCTCTTTCCAGTGTATTTGATAGGAAACGATTGTACCGATAATACCGTTACTGACTCACAGACAACGCACAGCCTGAACAGGTGCTCATAGAGATTTAAAATTAGATGGAAATAAAAAATCCTTGAGTACCATAGAAGGGTTTTTTAAATTCCATCTCTACAGCGGTGAACGAGGGTGGCAAAGTTTATGTGAAAAAAATGTTTCTTCTCTTAAACTATTCATCCTATTAGAAACTTGACGAGGGCTAGGTCTGAGATAGGTCGGACGGAGACGTTTACGCCAGAAAAACTTGAAATACTTTATTGAATATATGTATATTTTCGTAGTTATGAAGACTTCATATTGTGGTTGGTTGTTTCTTCGTGTTTATTCGTTCTTTGCCTTAGACCGTTTACCAAAAATGTACCTAACTTTAACAGGAGCTTGTAGGTATAAGTGTATTGTTTAGTATAAATGTGGACGAAAAAACAATCATTTTGTTTTGCGGGTTTTAAGGTTCTAACTTCATTTTACCGGGCTCTATTAGGCCCCGTTTCCACTGGGAAGTTATTTTCCGCGAGAAATCTCGGACAGCACTGTCGCCCGTGTAAACGCTTCTGCAAGACTTGTTTACACGGGCGACAGTGCTGTCTGACAGCCTGTCCGACATTCCTCGCGGAAGTTTACTTCCTCGTGGAAACGGGGCCTAACGGAATATGTTGGAATAAGCTAGTCCTATCTGGAATTCTCACTCAATCAAACGTACATAAATCCAAAATGAATTACTTTATTATTTATCCTTTTTAGGGTTCCGTACCCAAAGGGTGAAAACGGAACCCTATTACTAAGCCTCCGCTGTTCGTCCGTCCGTCCGTCCGTCCGTCCGTCCGTCCGTCCGTCCGTCCGTCCGTCCGTCCGTCCGTCCGTCCGTCCGTCCGTCCGTCCGTCCGTCCGTCTGTCCGTCTGTCACAGGGCTGTATCTCAGTAACCGTAACAGGTAGACAGCTGAAATTTTCACAGAGTGTGTATTTATTTTGCCGCTATAACAACAAACAGGTAAGATTAAAAATAATTAAAATTAAAGGGGGCTCCCATACAAAAAACGTGATTTTTTTTTCTACGATGGTAGGGAACCCTTCGTGTGCGAGTCCGACTCGCACTTGGCCGGTTTTTATCTTTATTGGTTTTATTGCCATATTACTCCGACCGGACATTACTCCGACTGGTCGAACAGGCCAGACAGATTATTTAAACTGATAATCTTGTAATAAAGAATAATATATTCGGGCGCATTTTTAATTTATAAAATTACAAACAATCTCATTAGATTGTCCTTCCCTTTTAGCAAAACCTTAATGTATCCAGGTTCAATGCAGTTCTAACTTTGTTCCTTTAAGGCGGCCCATCCCGCTCAACTCCCCATACAAACGGGGAAAGAAGATTACGCCCATATTTATTGTCAAAGATCCCAACCTTAAGGTTATGACCTAGCCACAAGTATGGGGAGTTGAGCGGGATGGCCCACCTTAACATGGTTATTATCAGATTTAGCTCGGTAAATACTCGATTCTTTGTAGAATGAGGCTAAAACAAGTTTAATATTATATATTTTTTTCCATTACCTGTCTACACCAAAGTATTTATTTACTCACACAATCATGTTACATTAAAACCCCTAACTTCAAAAGTTTACCGCTACTATAAATGGCGATCACATTTTAATCAATGATTTCCGGCTGGCAAAAATGCTATACCACAGAAAAATAATCTTTAAAATTCCAGGTCAAATCCTACATAAAATACCATCTGAAATTGCACTCCTTTTGAAATATCTACAGCGCACCATTATACTTTATAATTTCCATTTCAACATCTTCTGCATTTGTATGCTTCAGAGAGACATCAGTGTGTTTTGCATTTATGTATTGGGATCGATCTGTAAATAACAGTAAAAAAACTATTTTTAGCCTCCAGTTTGAGAAGGGCGTAGAGTCCAAGCGGGTCGTACCTATTGCATAATGTCAATAGCACGTCACGCCCGAACCAGTCAGCTAAAATTTTCACATAGTGTGTATTTATTTTGCCGCTAAGACAACAAATAGGTAAAATAAAAAATTATAAAAACTGGGGGCCCCTATACAAAAAAGGTGTTTTTTTGTGTTAAATCTTGTACCATGGTACGGAACCCTTTGTGTGCGAGTCCGACTCACACTTGGCCGGTTTTTGTTAACTTTATTCCACGTTGGACGTGGCAGAAGTCATTGTTTTAGTATTGAGCGGACAAGAAAAGGGGACTCCCCGCACCAGTTCTTATAATTAATTAGATCTGCTGGCACCTTGTGCCACCGATTAATGAGAGCATGCGCGGGCTTATCGAGACCGACTTCTACTTTTTGTAATGGTTGTGGTGACGCATCAGGCTATTATCAGACTTATTTGCCATCACGCCGAGTCATACGGTTTAAGAAGTAATCGCCTGGCATCAAGGAGTTTACCGCGCCTTTCGTTCAGTTCTCAGCCCTCACTGTTCCTTCAATGTCCATGTAACTCTTTTCATCACGCAAAAACGAGCTGCCCTGTCACACAAACGAATTCATCTTTCATTATTTAGACGTTTACACCTAATAACACTGCTTCGTCTCGCTTACAAAACCATTAGTTACTTTCGTGTTACATACTTGCATTCGTTTTCATCATCATTGCATCATGCAACATGCATTTTATGAGGCAATTCTGCAATGTCTGTTTTTTGCCATAAACGGCGTCAAATTATGGTTAAGGCTTTGAGTAAATTGTGCTAATAATAAACACAAGACACTTTTGGTTTTGGGTCTTAAATCGTGGGCTTAGTCACTCGAGCAAAAAGTGTATACCAAGATTACCAGTAGTCAATATTACCCTTGTGATTTCAAGATTCCCAAGGACTACCAAAGATTCCTAAGGAATTACTAAAAGAATCCTAGGATTACCAAAGATTCTGGGATTTCGTAAGATTACTAAAGAAAAAAATTGTTTGAGTGGGGATTTCGAATGATCAAAAATGAGTCATGCGGGGGGTGATCTTCCAGACTGAAACTGAACGTATGATCCCAATCCGAGTGAAATACTGCAAAAATATTTCGAATGAGCAAAAAACAGGTCATACTTGCAGGACGGTGTTCGATTTCGGATTTTAGCATATTTTCGGGAATACTGGCCACTGCCGACGAGCTTCTGACTCCCGCACCCACGATTCCCCGACTTTGCCATGAATTTGATAATATTGCCAATGATTTCCTTGGGATTCCCAGATTCCCTAAGACTACTTCTAACCTATTACCTAAGATTTCTCGGGTTTAGACCAGATTCCCATCTGAGACTACCAAACATTTATACACCAGATTCCCTGAGTGACTGATCCCTCGTCTAAAACAGTAGCTAAGTTTTAACAATTTTTCATAGACTGCTTTGTCGTTTCTAGCTCCAATGCCAAAAGTGCAATATTTTAATCGTAGATTAGAAGTTATTAATATTTCCATCTTTAAAGTATGGACGGCCGAAAATCCTAGCGAAGCAGGTATCAGTGTAATAATTTAGATTTGGTCAAACATTAATTTTCCGCTTTACCCAAGGCCGACCGAACGACGCGACGACACGGGCAGCGACAACAGCGCGGTAGCATATTTCAATTCAGGTAGAGTTTTATTGGATGACCGACACTGACACGACCGCGCATTATCGCCTCGAGCCTCGACCACCTCGACCGTCTGCCGAAGCGCAGCCTGCGCGCTCCTCCGCCGCCGCGCTGTCGTTGTGTCGTCTAGCGCTGTTGGTGTGTCGTCGCGTCGCGCGTCGTATTGCTTGCCTTGAATGAAACTACGTGACCTTAGTTGCGTCATGCTTGTGCACGTGGCTGGTCGTGTGCCTACGTGATTACAATTCAAGTGTTGATAATCATGACATGGCAAACGAAAAACTGCATGTGTAGCCAAAAATCAAATGTCTAGTTATGTACACAAGTCTCTATAATCTATTAGATATCAATCTATTAGAAATAAAATGATATGAAATAAAATTGTTGTTGTGTTGTAAGGATCAATACTTAAGGTCGGCCCGTAAGCACCTGAAAATTTCGCATCCCATACAAACGTAGTTTACTAATCATTTGAAAACCAATGTTCCAACTTACTTGATATTTGGTATCTAATATTAGGCTACAAATATCTGTGTCTGCATGCCTTTGTTTTTTCGGTAAATGTATTCTGGGTCAAACCATAGAGAAAACAAAATTCGTATGAAGATTTTCTTTTTGCTTTCATTTCATTCGGTTTGGATTTTTCAAAAAAAACAAAGCATGCAGACACAGATATTTGTTACCTGATATTAGATATTAAATATCAATTTAATTGGAATAGCGGTTTCCAAATTATTAGTAAACTACGTTTGTATGGGGAGCATAGCTTACGGGCCGTTCTTAAAGGCAAAGCAACATGCAGCATGCAAACTATAATTTACTATTGTACAAGTCATGCAAAATGTGTAATAACTTATATTATCTCTCTTCAACAACAAACCGAATCGCAAAGTCACAATTAATCAGCACATTTGTATTTGTACTCGTCTTGTGCGTCGCTTCAAATCCATTGTGTTCATACATACTCGGCAACAATTTTGATCGAAAGTGACAATTAATCATTACCACATCATTACAGCCTTTGCGAATTTTAAATGAATCGGTATCTTGAACAGTTTTATCTAAATTATTCTGATAAAGATTACATTTTTGGACGCATACTTCCCTCAGGATATACTTCCCGCTGCCCCGCACAGAATCAGCGCACCCCTTCGTGGTTGACATTAGGCTATTGACAATGAACCTTTTCTCAAACTAATTTCTCTGCCGAACCGCCAGGATATGGACCGGTCTGCTGGCGCGGCGGGTGTCTTTCCTCAGACTTTCCGAACTTGGTGTCTTCAAACGTAAATTAAACAAGCTTGATATCTCAGCGATAGGTGAAGTGGATTTGACTTTTATGAGTACTTTTGTTCTCTCAACACAGCCACCAATACCGGTTTTCAATAAAAAAAATACTGTTTATACTAAGTTTTTCTATAAGATTTCTGTGGGTAGTATAGAATGTGCCCTGCCCCAAGTCGGGCTCGCACATCTTTATTTTCTGAAGCTTTCCCCTCAAATGCGCCAAATGAATACGTATTCCATCCATACATATTTTCTACTTTAGAAAATTCAGCTCGATTTTTTTGGTATTATACCAGATCACGTAATACAGCATAATATTTTCATATGTTCTGGGCATAGATGGCTAATATCACACCTATACTGTCATCATATTTGTTTATCACACCGAGTGCCGTCACAAGTTCCTTCTTACTCTTATTTGACCAAATAAAACCCCATAAAAAATATTTCCACTTCTAGCATAATTTATAAAACATATTTGTAATGGCCAAAATAAAATTATATATCCCCCTTGGATTACTATGACGATTATTTTTGTTATTTACTTATAGCTAGCCGTATACTTTTAATCGGTGTTTTCATTACCTTCAACTTGATAACAGGTCTTTACGTAATTTTGATTTGTCGCCCATTCGGTTGGTAGCCAAGATATTTTGGTGACAGATGATGTGCTGATGGTAGATTTTTGAGATGTTAAGCTTCTTCCATGACTGTTGAAATGTCAGTTGCTTGCCGTCCATGGTCCTTCCACAATCATTCAAAGGATTTTTTTTATACTGGAATCTCTGGATTGTTGCAATGTTTAATTTGAAGTGGTATTTGGGGGACATATGAATTTCGTCGGATCAGATAGGATTGAGTATGCTTTTTAGAGCATTAACTTTGACTCAGTTGCATGACAGCTGAGATCTTCGGCCTAGCACTCAATAAACCTTGCGGAACTTCTTACTGAGTTGTTTTCTCACGGTGAACATCTATTTGTTCTTTGCTAGGTAGTCTAGTTAGAGACTCATGAAAGAAGACTAGAGACTCTCGTGTCAACATGAAAGTTATGTATATAGACGCACTCATTTTAATTTGCAATAATAATCCACTTCTTGCGATTTTCTCTTATTTACAACATATCAAGAACTTCCGGGTATGCGGCCTTGGCGGCGAGGACAAGCGGTATCATCGGCAAATTTTCTAGCTGTGGTTTTAAGCCTGAACTCTGCCTCGTCGTACGTACTACTCGTATTATATTAAACAAATTGGTAACACAGTTCGAATTATGTAATTGCATCACTTTTTAATACATTATTTCTTTAATAAAATGACATTTCAGAAAACATTGGCTCAGTTTGATTTAATTTGCGGCACAGTAAATTTTGGGTCATTGGATTTTTCATTTTCATCATTACGATTAAGTTTGTGCATCAGAACTTTGTTGTTTTATTGTTTATTATTTATTTATCATCCATAGACAGTACACTGCACTCGGATTTGTCATATTTTATCATTAGCCATATCATATCAAATCTGGAACGACTACGTGCAATTTGTGTTAGGATAAAGTTCCGTCTCAATGTTCACAATTGGTTGCGCGGGCGACGCGAGGTTGCGACGAAAGGCGCGGTGGTGGCGCGGCGCGGCCCGGGGAGGCACATAATGATACCACATTACGTATTCATTCGCGTAATCATTCGTGCTCCATCGCGTCGCGTCGGTCGCCGCGTCCGCGCCCGCGTGTCGTGTCGCGCTCCAGTGCGCCAGCCAGCGCGAGTCAGCAGCACCGCCCAGCGCAGTCGTGTCTGGTCGTGCCCCGCGCCGCAACTCGGGTGCCTCGAGAGCGGAAGTGATTGAACAACACTGATATCTAGTCATACTATCTCTAAAACAGGTGCTCGACGATTTAAATTTCACTTACCTATCTACGTCATTTATTTGGCAATTAACTGATTAGGTTATTTTGCGCATTTGTGGTTCAAGTTTAAAAACCAGTTATATTACATACGATAAATGGAGAACCTCAATTAACATATTCTAGCTTATGATATTTGATTCCTTGAACCAAATCTGAATGTATAATATAATTAATGTTGAGAAGTATCAATTATTTTTAGGGATTACGATAAACATACTTTCAGCATGCACATAATAACAGATATACATATACATATAGTGATTTTAATACAAAAATACTGAAATCTTAAATACTTAGCCTTCTTGACTCAAGATGCCGCGGATACAGGGATATAAACTAAGCCGATTTACAAAATTTTAAACTCATACTAAATATTAAATATTCAAGAAATGGGAACTTTTACCTATGCAGAGGCAAATTAAGAAAAATAAAAAAAACTCATGAAACTTAAAATAAAAAATTAAACTTTCCATTAAAAATTAACAGTCGTATTATGAGAGAACCGGTCAAAACTTAGTACGAGATTAGCACCGGAATAACCATACAAAAACCGGTTTAGTCCGCGGTTTTAAGTTAGTCCACCCACTGTGAATAGAACTGTCAAAGTTTAAGGTCACGTGAAGAGGATTCTAGATAACGTCGTTCGGGGTAACTTTGTGCCACATTTTAGGTTTTAACAGTTCAACAGATATCCTACGATTATGTCGCCCGTAACAATATCCCCTTTTCAATGAATACGTATTTCTTCCAAAACTCTTTCGAAAGTTTCTTCGGTAGGGTTTTTATGTGAACAGGCAAGTGAGTGATTAAATCCGACTTTTACTTTCATTTCGTACCATTTTTTTTATATGAAAACCCGGTATGGGTGGCTGTGCTGAGGACCAAAGGTGCTCAGAAAAACCTCGCCTCGCGAAACCACGCTCAGCGAGGCGCCATGCCAGCGGATTTGCGGACTATGGCTGAGCTATAGAGCTTATTCAAATTACGCTTGAAGACTCCCAGGTTATAGGTATGAGGAAAGGCATCCGCCGGTAGACAGTTCCATAACCTGGCGGTGCGGCAGAGAAACTTTCAAACGTAGTGTATTCGTCCTAGTGAACTGAAATCTACCAGTTAGCATGGTGCGAAATGCAACTTAACGTCAGATTAAATCACTCACTTGTCTGTTCACCCGGCGAGTAAATCTACCGTAGTTACGCCCCAGAATACAATTCTGCATATTGACTACCACATTGCGATTTTCGGTACCGACCTAACCAATGAGCTAAATTTCGGAAGCCATATCGTGGATAAAGCCAAGTTTGCCTCAAAAAGCTGAGATCCTCAATTGGAATGCACCATTCACTGGAACCAACCGAACCTAGGGTCTGTTAATGTGGAATGCCCAGTGCATAACTCCTTAAAATACGACATGGTTTCCTTAAAAAATGGTGTAATGGTGCACGTGGCTGGCCGACATGGTTCGTCTTCGGGCTCCTCCTAGGCGAGATCCTGGCGTATGCCATATAACGTGATAAGCAATATGTGGTGTAAGCGTAAAATATGATATACCATGACAACACAATTATTCTGTGGACAGTTTTTTTCTCGAATTGGAGTGTCCAACTATCTTCAAAACTCGACCTAAAGTTTTTATATTTCTGACCAAACAATTATTAAACTGGTTCGCTGCCAAGGAGTTCGCAACCCGTCTCCTAAATGGCGTTACTACATAGTTACGTTTAGGTCAACGCACGCAGAAAATTCATTTCATTGCGAATGGTGGTAGTAACTTTAAATATGTTGCGCATGGCACATTTTCACAAAGCTATCCCGAACGACGTGTACCGTGTCGGCCGGGGTGGTAATGGACAATCCCTCGATAACTCTTTACATTGACCCTTCTCTAAAGGCATGAAGGCCCTCTCTGTAGGTACAAACCCATGGGTGCAATAAATGAACAACAACAAAAAATCTAGTGCACGGATTGGTTCTAAAACCCCGATACACAAATCTTGTTATAAACAAATAATAATAATAAAAATAATGATTGTTTCCGACGATTATTGCGTGTGTAGGTAGAGTCCCCAAAAACACCACATTCGTTTTTAGGGTTCCGTACCCAAAGGGTGAAAACGGAACCCTATTACTAAGCCTCCACTGTCCGTCCGTCCGTCCGTCCGTCCGTCCGGCCGTCTGTCACAGGGCTGTATCTCAGTAACCGTAACAGGTAGACAGCTGAAATTTTCACAGAGTGTGTATTTATGTTGCCGCTATAACAACAAATAGGTAAGATTAAAAAATAATTAAAATTAAAGGGGGCTCCCATACAAAAAACGTGTTTTTTTTACGATGGTACGGAACCCTTCGTGTGCGAGTCCGACTCGCACTTGGCCGGTTTTTTTATGTTAAGCGCGGCATATGGCATACGCCAGGACCGTTTTCGAACTTTCACGTGGGCTGCGAAAACATTCCGGCCGACCAGGTGCTACTTCACACCACGTTAGAATCCAGGTTGTACTTTGAAGGAAATACCTCGGCAGGGAGTCGATTCCATAGTTTACCGACCCTATAGATAAAGGATCTAGAGTATCGGGCGGTTTGTGAAATGTTGTCCGTGAATGGGTGAATTTACTGCCTGTTCCGCGTTGAGCGGTGGTAGAAAAGTGACGGAGGGACAGCGTCATGCAGGTCCGACGATCATTCTCCATGGTAGAGACGATAGAACACAGATAGAGAACCTCCATCCGTCGGAGAGTCTCTAGGTTAACACCTATTCATGTTTCGGATAAAATCGGTGGGTACAATATGTGAATTTTAGCTTTAAATCTGTTTGGACTACGAGTCAAGGGCTCTAACAGAACTTGACATTGCCACGAAACAAGGTGCCTGTTGTGTCTGGTTTTAAAAGCGGAATAAAAAAAAACCGACCTCAAAGAAAAATCACTAAAAAGTAAAAAATAATTTCCTTTTTTGTAGTTACGATTTCTGTTATTTTTTTAATTCGGCGTCAGCCGGGCACGCGCTGCGCCAATCAAGAGAACCTAACCTAACCTAACCTAACCTAACCTAACCTAACCTTGGCTGACACCGACTCAAAAAATAACAGAAATCGTAACTACAAAAATGGAAATTATTTTTTACTTTTTAGTGCTTTTTCTTTGAAGTCGGTTATTTTTTTGTTAATTTTTTTTTATTTGTTTATTTTTAGTGAATCTGAAGTACACTTACTAATTTGTACACGTCCTTTCCAATAAAAAAAGAATCATCGAAATCGGTTGGCGTTATATTGAGTTATTCGTCCATTTGTCGCGCACATCTTAATACAAATTTAAGATTTTTATGATTTTCTCATGGATATCATTTTCAGAACTTAACCAAATTAAAATGGGACCACTTGGGAAGCACTAGCTATCATTTAAAAAAATAATCATCAAAATCGGTTCACCCAGGCAAAAAAAAAACAAACAAAACAAAAAAAAACATACCGACGAATTGATAACCTCCTCCTTTTTTGAAGTCGGTTAAAAACTCAACGACGAGGTATGCTAATTTTACCGTCGGTCGAGCCAAGTCGAATGGTCGCTTATCCACAAAAACCAAATCCAAAAAGCAATGTGATGCCAGCTGCGTCAAGATTTACGCGATATTGTGTAGCTCACGGAAATCTGACTGCAGAGCCTCGTTTTTGTTCCTTGAAATAAAACGAACGAGGCCAACATATATGTTTTTCCTTTATAAATGCTTGTTCGCTGTTGTGCGATTAAAAAAAAACAATTAAAAAAACTGAGCTTCATCCTCGTCTCGTGCGCGTCAGGGGGTTACCTGGGTAAATAACTCGCCAGGTCAACAGCAGGTTAACAGACACGAAAATGATTAAATCTGACGTTTAGTTGCATATCGTAATATGCTAACTATCAAACGACGTGCTATTCGACCAAGTGAATTGAAATTTACCAGTTGGCATGGTACAAAATGCAACTAAACTACAGTTAATCACTCTTGCCTGTTCATCTGCTGTGCACCTGTTGAATTATTTACCATGGTAACTTACCAGGAATGGAAATACTGCTCCGCCGCGCCGAGACGAAAACTGCGTTTGTTTATTATAAAATTGTCCTTATACTTAAAAAACCTGCTCTCGTTATTCAAGGTCCTCTTATGCGTCTCTAACTAATGATTGGAAAGTTGTAGGGTCTCGTCGCAAAAAGCTCAAAAAGGACTCTTATGGTTTGACTCTGCGTGTCTGTCGGTCACACGCATTTGGTCCGAATTGTTCTCCTAACAGTTGTTTTAAAAATCTGAAAAAAACTACCAATAAGTTTACACTTAGTTGCACACGTAGTTTTGCACCAACTAATTACTTTAACTCAAATCGTCATACTTTTTTTAAATTAAAGCTACATTTCTGAAGCGCTTATTTTGTGTAAAATTTTGTGACGGGACCCTCGGCACGTGAACACTTTTACGCTTGACCGGTTTTACATCGAAACATGCATTTCCCAGACAGAAAAAGTTTCGCGGTTATACAGAATACTCATGAGTATATCTCTTAGCGCGCATGAAATAAAAGCGACCATCAGCCAGCAGCGTTTCGCAAACTTTTCGCGCGAACATTAGGCACGCTGGATTCTCGCTCTTATTTCTTCCATTTCTAAGAGTTATGAGCATAAAAATCAGATTACCTGTTTCTCTTATTTTTTTATGATATTCATCTGTAGACACAAATAATATTAATAATTACGATTGTTATTAATATTGTGTAAGTGGTTTTTAGGGTTCCTTACCCAAAGGTTGCCAACGGAACCCTATTACTAAGCCTCCACTGTCCGTCCAACCGTCCGTCCGTCTGTCACAGGGCTCTATCTCATGAACCGTAATAGGTAGGCAGCTGAAATTTTCATAGAGTGGTGAAAATTAAAGGGGACCCCATACAAAAACTTGATTTTATGGAGTTAAATCTTGTACGATGGTACGGAACCCTTCGTGTGCGAGTCCGACTCGCACTTGGCCGGTTTTTGTGTTTGTTGAAGAGGCAGCACCATAACCAGAGTATAAAATTTCGAATTCGAACCGAACGTCCGCGCTCTGTCTGGGAAGGGCTTTATGTCCCACGCAGTGTGCGCAACCGGTGGGTGGTGCCGGTATAGGCGCCCGTCGTCGTCGATGTTCTTTGCGCTGCGCTGCAACTCGGTCCGCTCTGTTCAGGAATGGCGGACGTGGGGAGTGCGGCCGAGCTGCTCGGCGGCGCCGGCGAGGACGACGGCTTCCTCACCACATTCGACATAGTGATGCTGGCGGCGCTGCTGGGCGCGGCCGCCTGGTGGCTCTTCAACTCCAGGAAGGATAGCAAGAAAGACGAAATAATGATCAACAAATATTCTATACAGTAAGTATATGCGCGCTCCGAGACAGGTTTTGGGGAGGTCGTAAATGACATTCGAAAATCATAGACGCAACAAACAATGCTGCAGTATGGGGGTCGCCTTCATAAAGTCCAAAAAGCATAAGGTCCAAAACCCATAACGTCAAAAAGTATGTATTTTTCGTGTGTATTATAAAATGCATATAATCTAATCTAACCTAACCTAACCCAATTAAAAATATACGCATTCGTAAGTATTTTGGACGGTAAGGGTTTTGGACCTTGTGCTTTTTGGACTTTATGATGCGTCCCCCAGTGTGGTTGCGGTCGCGGATTTACAAACGGCAACGCGCGGCCCCGGTTTAGTAAATTATTATTTTATGTTTTAGTGCCCCCAATTTCAAGAAGGCCCCGGAGCTGGTTCTCAGCTCTGTGTGAGATTAGAGTATTGTAATTTGTTTGAATTTAGTTTCCATTTTCCAGCGGTGCCAGCGTTTTCAAAAACCTTAAGCAAAAAAAAATGTTGTTGTTAAATCTTTTAACACGTCTATGTTCTAAAATAATAATAATGTTCGCCAATCGACTTCAATTAGCGAAGATTCATGGTCACGATTCTATTCGAGCGTGGTTCGGTAAAATTGCGCACGAATGCGACAATTTCCTAGTATGTGGGTGCAACAAACTCCTTCGTGCAGTGGAAAATTTGTCTGCCCTTGTTCGCAAACGCGAAAGAAGGTCAAGGGATCAAGACTGGCTTACAGTCAGTTAAGAGTGTCGTTACGATGTCAAATCCCCGTACTACGGGCGATAACTGTTTTCATGCATGTTTTATTTTTTTAATATACCTGATTGGAAAATATAGGCTAAAAAACATTGAAAAAGAAAGTTGTCTTAATTACCTTAAATTTAGATTTTTTTACTGAAAAATACAGATATTTACAAGCAATACAAACGGACGGACTAAGAATGACGTTTTTTATCGCTTGAGTCATAAAAAACGTTTTAAACTCTGACACCTTTTAGGGGTAGTGAATGGTTGAGGCCTGGAAGACTATTATTAGACATATTTATTTGCAGTCGCCGTACAAAATTGTGCCTTGGCAATTGGACACAGAATACATTTCTTAAAGTTTTCTAATCTCAGAATTCCTGTGACTCCACGACAGCCTTAATGTAGTCTTGCATTTTAAGTAAGGTCCGGCATATGGGACCTTAGATCCCATGTGGTGTGTTGGGCTAATATGACAGTTGGTGTGTTATTAGTAATCCATTTCTCGTGACAAAAACTGTGCTTGCATATAAAAAAAATTATGACCTACAAAATACCTGCCATCGAGCGAAAGAAGCATGTCTCCAGCGACAAAGTGCATTCCGGATCGCTATTATTTTCCGATCCCAGTATTTCCGACCAGGGAACACTGGAAGGTCTGCATCTGTTCTTTCAGGAATTTAATTCAATTGACAAGTATACGCCATGTTCGGTGAAATTTTCAAGTGGGCCCCTTTAGGGCCAAATCCGAAACTAAAAACGAAAAAATCACCTGTATATTGTAATAGGCTGATGAAATCCGACTATCTAGATGTGATTGATCCATTTTAGGGTTCCGTACCCAAAGGGTGAAAACGGAACCCTATTACTAAGCCTCCGCTGTCCGTCCGTCCGTTCGTCCGTCTGTCACAGGGCTGTATCTCATGAACCGTAACAGGTAGGAAGCTGAAGTTTTCACAGATTATGTATTTGTTTTGCCGCTATAACAACAAATAGGTAACATCATAAAATAATAATAATTAAAGGGGGGGCCCATACAAAAAACGTGTTTTTTTTTAATAAATCTTGTGCGATGGTACGGAACCCTTCGTGTGCGAGTCCGACTCGCACTTGGCCGGTTTTTGAACGATAAGGCACATACCATTTTTGTGCACCAAGACATTTAACAGCATGCTTTAGGTATGTACGTAGGAATATCACTTCGTAGGCACATAAAGTGTGATAACAATTCCGTCAAGGCGTATTACAATTTTATCTTTCAATGTCAATTCATTATTAATGGAGAAAAGGGAAGAGACATCAGCATATGCATTTGTAAAGGATGTTTGGAAGGTCAATGCATAGCCTTGAGCAGGTGATAGGGTAAACCTTGGTACAAACTCTTACGGATTTCGAGATTATCGACATATTCGTGTTTTTATGAAAAAAATACTTAAGATACCACATTTTGTCACAGGGGGCACGGGGCCTAAAAGTGGCCTAAAATCGGTCACGTGGTATGGGAAATGTTCCCTAAATAATGCCTGCATATTCTTAGTCTATATTCGAGATATTACAATTAATTAGTTGTATTGTTTTTAACATAAACCTCTACTTATAGAGCATGTCTATCCCTTATTGACAGTTTCCACTTTCACTCCTCTCGCACATGCACTAATGCAGAATGCCAGAGTGGCGTCAAAATATGTTTTATGCACTTTGGGTTTTACATCATATATAGACTACATGGTTTAAAAAGGACTTGCGGTCGTTTACACCCTGTATATTATACTTACTTTACATTTTGTGTGTAGGTATTTACAAAAATGTATGGGGAGGATCAAGCCCAGTAATACCTGGTAAACATTTGGACATCAGCCCGTTAACACTCTGTATGTTTTTGATGTGACATTAATCATGATTAATAATAATTGTATTTATTTTAGTACATAAAAAGAGAAATAATTAAATATTCAATTAAATACGTTCAAAAACACACATACGTTTACGTTAGTAGTATTTAAAACAATTTCCTCTTTCAGGCCAGCAGGAATAATACAAACGGTGTCTGAAAACTCATTTGTAAAGAAACTGAAGTCATCTGGAAGAAGCTTGGTAGTATTTTACGGTTCTCAGACAGGCACTGGTGAAGAATTCGCCGGGCGTCTGGCCAAGGAAGGAATCCGCTACAAGATGAAAGGCATGGTGGCTGATCCAGAGGAATGTGACATGGTAAGATTCTACTATGATAACTTAAAACTACATGTGATATTACTTTCAGTAATGTATGTTACTATTTTTTTAAGTAATTAATATGGATGATCATACAACATAAATGTGCACTGAGAAAAAATATAAATAAAAGCAAACCTAAACGAATTGACATAACATTTAAATTTTAAATAAATAGAGCAACATGCCGACAGATAGGTATTTATATTTAAAAGGTAAATAATACCTTTGGCAATTCAAATAAACAAATTACGATTCATATTACTTTATTGATATAGTAGATAAAGTAATATATGGAATATTGTTTGTAACAGTTACTACTATGAAAATGTCCCACTTGACGCCCTAAATTATGGTCGTTCTGAGAGAGCGAAAGGAAGATACTGTGTGGCAACGACTGGTAGCTAACAACTATCTATATCATGTCTTTTTTTGGAAGAGTGCATATTTCTGTTTTATTATTACATATTTCTTCCATGGATTTTACTCATAAATAAATATGTAGATTATTGATATATTGTTTTTATTCTTTAGGAAGAGTTGATAAATTTAAAAGACATACCAAATTCATTGGCCGTGTTCTGCATGGCAACGTACGGCGAAGGAGATCCTACTGACAATGCGATGGAATTTTATGAGTGGTTGAAAGGTGGTGAACCAAACTTAACTGGACTTAACTATGCGGTAAGTGATTTACAATAATTGACATATGTGAATTAAAATTAAACAAGTATAATTACTTTAAGCTATCAGCTACTCTTTAGAGCCGTCATTGGCTCTAAGGAGTAGCTTGAAAAAATATACAACTTCCCTGAACTCGTTTGACCAGGGCTTTCCCAATGTGTATCTTAAAAAATAAATTCATTCAATCTTTACCCAGTCCAAGCCTCTCATTCAGGACGCACTCGGTAAATAGGTGAAATTGATCTTCTGGTTTGTCACAGGCAGAACAATTGTTCTTATTAAATCATCAGAAAAATCGATATTTAAAATGAAATTTTTTAGGGACTGTAACTAACCCAGATGTATATAAGTAACGATACCGACAAACAAAAGCTTAGGGCACACTGGTCACACTGTCGACCACATACAATGTAGTTAAATAACCTTTATATTATAGCAGATTAAGAGTGCCCTTCCCGACGGTACTAATTTCCTGGCAAGCACAGTACAGAATTGTGCTATTTTGCTGTTTAAACCGTCTGTTTCAAAGAAACATTCCTTGATTAGGATGATGTAAAATGTTTACAAAACAGACAATGCGCATAGTGTTTAAGCTAGTTAAATTGAAAAAATATATAAATTACATGATGACTTATAGCTTTGAGTAAATCACGAAGTTAAAACAAGAATAAAAAAACAAGCTAGGCTTAGTGACTAACATTTTTAGATGTTTTTGTTTTATCGTTGAGTAATCCACACCCAAATTTGTTTTAAAAAAAAGCACGCGAAAAATACGAACTTTCGACCCTTATAGCCAAACACAAATTTACAATGCCAATGGTGATGAAGCTCGATTCCTCAAGTTTGATTAAACAAAGCTGTTTTGAGTACCTATAATTTTTTATGTCTGACAAAAATATCTTCTTTCCTCATTTCTTTGGGAAGGTGAGCGGAAGGCCTGCAAAGTTCAAATCATTTGTGGAGGATAACACACATGGGAAATTTTGGGGACAGCATCGGGAGAAGATTTTACCTTAAGGTAAAAGTAAATTTAAATTCATAAATGGCACAGTCATTAAATATGTGTATTAACAGCGGTCGCTAGTCTTTATTATAGATTAAGTACAAGAAAACAGTAGCTTAGTTTCCTAAAAAAAAGGTTTGATGGGTATTCAAAAAAATCTAATGTGCAATCTTCGTCCCTCAATTTTCAATGAAACTGTTCTGTGGTGTCCCAAGAATATGTAGGTTTGGCAGAATTTGTTCAAGGGTCCAATTCCAGTGGTTAATGTCAGGGTACATCTAATAGGAAAATTCCAAAGAGTGATTTATTGATTGCAACCGGTCCGTAAAATCGCTCGCACGTTATCGCCCGCAGGCCTATAGATCAAGCTGGTGAAAATCCTCTGCCTTTCCGCCGCTAAAGATTTCATTTCGGCTCTATGGTTCCATGGCCTTTGCCTGTCCAACAATTTTAATAAAAACATACGTTGTACTAATGTCACTGGCAGTGTGACGCGCACGCAGCGCTGGTCAGGATATATTTTTTGTGGGTGAGGAGCCGCCGGGGACTTGCTTAGGTTCTCGCGATGGCCAGCTACCGAAGTTCCTAGCGTTGTTTATTCGAGTGCGCCATGAACTTAGCAGTTTTTCTAGCACAGTTACATAATAACTTAGCTTCCATTATTTCTTTCGTATTCACTATCACTCATTAAAATATTTGTAATTCGAATGGTCTATGCTACGGGTTAATTCTTTGATTTGCCAAAAATATCTTAAAACCTCATATACTTATGCATGATAATAAGTGGATCCTATAAATGAAACCATTTATAAGAAATGATTTACCACATTCGATTCATACCGCGCTTTGTCAATGTAATTTTAAATCTAAAGAGAGTTTCAGCGTTATTCCGATTTCCCCATTTGGTAATTTCTTAATAAATAAATAAATTTATTCATTAATTTTAAGATTATGTTTGTATGACTTAAATGTATTCAAACAACTCCAATATTAGGAATTTCTTAAAAAGTATGTGGGCTGTGGCTTGTAAGGACATTGCTCTCTGTCGGAGATCTAGTTATATAGTCCCAAAATATTTGATTTTTACAAAATTTCATACAAAGTTGTAAAGCCCTTTATAAAATTAATACTAGTTTTAATTAACTACTAGTTAATAAGTCGGAACATTGAAACAACAAAATAAAACTAGGTATATTGATTAGGTATACATTTTTTATTTACCAAAATCATTGTACCATTCTGGGTACAGTTTTTGGAGTAACCTTGAACTAAAAATAAATGACTGCAAAATAAGAAGACATTTCCTGTGATTGAAAATTCACTCTTTCTCACGGAGACACAAATGCAAACTGCCTATGAACTAATTCCCACAAATTACAACCTGGGTACCCTCAAATATGGTGGCTGGACGGTATGTTTTTAGTGGCCCATGTGAAAATTCGAAAGCCCATTAGCTTCCTGAAGCACCTTTTTGAGGGCCTGGCCTATACCATATGATGCACTACATATAAAAGAGTTGGGTGTACTTATGTACACATGTAAGAAGAAAGAAGTATAACATTCTTTGGCATGAATAAAAACATTTTATTTTTATCCATTTAAACTGACTGATTCAAACGACCAATAGAGAACATCAAATAAAACAAATTAAAGCTGTAATACACACATTAAATTAATTTTAACTCTATTTATTTAAACAGTTTAAATTAGGATCCTAACACTGAACATTGAGTGTCAAAAATATTAGTTACATCTGTGCACGCAACTTCATTACAAGTGAAAAATACACTCAGATCTATTTTCCCACATAACTTCAAAAATCTATGCATACCATAACGACATCTACCCTGACCACTGTTAGTTAAGAGGGTTCATTCCCATTTTTGCATCGTTGTATTTTGAGCCTTACATATTTATTAAGCTACATAGCTAACTACATATGCTAAACCCAATCGGTAGCTATAACATTAACAAGACTAAAAGAAAAAAAATTGTTCTTTGGAACATTTCTTTATGACAAGTTTTTCTTATGAAAATTCCAAAAAAATGTTTTCTGTAGAACTATGAAGAATGTATGTCGTTCATGTTTAGGTGTTTGGACTGGGGAACAAAACCTACGAGCACTACAACTCAGTCGCGACATATATTGACAAGCGACTGGAGGAGCTTGGCGCTACACGCGTTTACGAGCTCGGTCTGGGAGACGACGATGCCAAGTGAGTTCTTTATCACAATTGTCTACACCGTAACTTGACTCGACTCCGAGACAACTAGTACTTTTATTCGTGCAAGAATTGATATGGGACGATGGAATACTTTGTAAATTGTGTTTCTACCTAGATTGGAGGCTAACCTGCGACATCTATATAATTTGAAGCATTGTAATCAGATTTATATTTAAATAATCAGAAAAAGTTTTTGGTCGTCACCCGTGGGAAGCAGGATTCGTACCTGTGACCTTTGGATTACAAGTCCACTACTCTAACTACAGAGTGATCCCTACAATTATGTTAGCTAACGAATTTATCGATTATATTTTAAATGCTTCTCTTTCTGCTATGAGAAGTTTTTCTACCTTTGTGCGATGCAAATAAGCAAGTCCTCTGCTTTCGTCTCATTAAATTGTAGTCACTTGTCAAATATGAACCAACCCTATTATTTATGTGTGAATTCTTCACGATACCATCATTGTTATTACTGAATGTTTTATAACACACTTGACCTCTGTCTGCGTGGCTGAACAAATTTAACCCCAGAAAAAAATCAATCTTGACAATAAATAAATAAGTTGGATTTGTACACATGTTGCCTAGTTTAGGGTATACAAGCTTATTACTTGATGGATGGTTCTTTAAAAAAAGATAATCGAACCAGAATAAATCACATTATTCATATGAGTAAGGAATCTAGTTTTTGCTTGTTCAGTCACATCAATAGATAATTTGCTTGTTCAGTCACATCAATAGATAATGCCCATGCATGCAAAAAATATTTATTATTTAATCACTAATTGAGACACTGTGTTTTTAAAACAGTCTTAAACTGTAAAAAAATTTGGATGAACATAAATAGTAATATCCTTGTAAAATTACGAGTCTCTCTCTCTTTTTATAATTTGCCGAATCTTTTTATATTTTTATTGAATTCATGTTTGCCATGGGCTAAACATAAAATTAATTTTACTCAGAACCATTACGTGAAGAACTGTTCTGGTTTGCCCGGCAGCATTGAGGATGACTTCATCACGTGGAAAGACAAGTTCTGGCCGGCGGTGTGCGAGAAGTTCAACATCGAGAGCACAGGCGAGGAGGAGCTCATCCGTCAGTTCCGGCTGGTGCAGCACACGCCTGGGGAGTTGCCCGAGCAGAATATCTTCACGGGCGAGATCGCTCGCCTCCACACCTTGAAGAACCAGAGGCCGTAAGTGTTGATTTGCAGAAAATTTACAGAAAGAAACATACATAGTTAAATGCCAACTCGTAGTGTAAGACCAGTTTATAGCCAAGGACATTTGCTTACTGGGAAAAAATACAGCTAGAAACCTGCAGGGTCACTCATAAATTAATAGCCCCACACACAAATGCTGTGACTAGCAATCTCTAATCCGTAATATAAACATAAATACTACCCATGATAGGCTGTGACTAAATTACATGTTGGATATCTATCCTCATAGAAGTAAATCTCAGATTGACATGACTTTTTTTGTATTGTATTGTTTATTCATCATCCATAGACAGTACACTGCACTCGGATTTGTCATATTTTAGCATTGGCCAGTTCAGCAAAACAAAACACAGCGAAGAAAAACTGGAAAGAAACTCCGCTGTTTTTTTTTCAACGTCCACTTAGTCTAAGTTTACAAAAGTGTTTGTCAATTATTTTAACAAAAACATAGGTAAAACACTAAATTCACATGAATACACAAAATTTACAATCCATGCCGTATGCAACAGTTCATGACAAATATAATTTTATTTGCAAAGACAATTCCCTCCAACTAATACCTTGCCAATTGGAGCAGGCCAGTCCCCACAAACAGCACCCGTTCAAGAGCATCACGCCGTGCACAGCCATTACCTCTTTCAACCATATTTTAGGGAAAAAGATAACCCGAGCCAAGCGTTTTAACCAAGCTAGAGGTAGAGCAAATAATGGGGCTGGTGCCTGCAGTCATGTAAAGACCTGAGACATGAATATGGAAAAAAATTAACAAAAAAATAACCGACTTCAAAGAAAAAACACTAAAAAGTAAAAAATTATTGGCATTTTTGTAATTATGATTATTGTTATTTTTTGAGTCGGCAAAACTAAAATCAAAAAATAACAATAATCGTAACTACAAAAATGGCAATTATTTTTTACTTTTTAGTGCTTTTTCTTTGAAGTCGGTAATTTTTTTTGTTTATTTTTTCTTATTTGTTTATTTTTAGTGAATCTGAAGTACACTTCGTCCATTTGTCGCGCACATCTTAATACAAATTTAAGACTTATATGATTTTCTCATGGATATCACTGTCAGAACTTAACCAAATTAAAATGGCACCACTTGGGAAGCACTAGCTTTCATTTAAAACAATAATCATCAAAATCGGTTCACCCAGGCAAAAGTTATGAGGTAACAAACATAAAAAAAAACATACAGACGAATTGAGAACCTCCTCCTTTTTTGAAATTGGTTAAAAAGAGGCACGAATTTAGAAGAAATTCAGTATTAATACATTGCTTAACTAACGTTTGAGCAGTGAGCTTAACTGACATGTTATGATCTGAAGGTTGAATGACGAGTATTGAAAATGGTGTGGTCATATGGCGAAACCAATTTACAGAGCCGAAGTGAGTACATGGGTGTGCTGGGGGAGGATGGCTTAGGCGAACATACCATGATCATATTCACAAATTAATTCAGATATGTAGCATCCGTAATGGTAGAGCATGTGTGAAAAGCTGTATGTCTCTAGAGGAAGTGAAAGAAGTGTGCTGTGATCATACAGTATGGCTCTCTATAATATCTGCCTACCATTCCGGAGAAATGGTGTGATGAAATGTATCGATGCAAACAATTTGTCCATTACGTGAATTACAGTTCAGTTCACATTATTTCTCTCATTGTTACTCCATATTATTTAACCTCATATTACAGCAGGTGACTGACTGAGGGCTTCCCATGACCATTCGTTGGTAAATGACATAAATCATGCATACATTTGTCATCAATTGAGGAAGTTAACACATTGTTATGCAACAAGTACAAAGTGATGTGAAATAATATTACAATAATTGTTGTGGAGGGAGTGTGACCCCACAATTTAATAAATAAAACCATAACTCACAATAGCCGTAAATCTTGAAGGTTTCTTAATTTAGTACCAACAACACTTAAAAAAAACATATGATCATTTATTTACTTCTGAAAACACATCCGTGTTATATTGGCGATCTTCATTACTGACAACGCATAATTCTATATTGTTATGCTGTCTCCCTAAAAGAAAGTGAGAGACAATGTATTGCAATGATTATCCTGGCCTTCAGTTCAGTTATCCCTGTGTGTGTGCTGAGGGCAGAAAGTAGTTACATTTCTTTGTTTAGCAGATATTTGAGGATGTTATCAAAATTACTTTTTCCTATGCAAAGTTAGACCATAGGGGGCCAGATAATCCTGTCTCCCCATTTACATTTTAAGACTGATTTCTTGTTTAACCTGTCTCAGACATACTTAAATGGCTACGTTTATTCCAGGCCCTTCGATGCCAAGAACCCGTATCTCTCTCAGATTGTTGTGAACCGGGAGCTTCACCGTGGCGGAGACCGCTCCTGCCTGCATGTGGAACTCGACATTAGCGGATCCAAGATGCGGTACGAGGCCGGTAGGTACTCTATGAATGCCAGCCTCTCTGTAAATATGTTGCGTTTCGTCACTGCTCCACTTATCCTAATGGCGTTTCAAGTCAACACTTGTAGATAACATATTAGCGACTAATGCTGATATGTCACATAATCTAATTGAGAATGTATGCTTCTCTAGTTTTCCTTGCTTCGAAAACGATTTTCTCTTAGACTGCTAAGGAAATAATTTCCATGAGACAATTTTTTTAAAAAATACATTGTATAGGTAGTGATTCCATTAAGTCATTCATTAGTGAAAATGTTTTTTTTATGGAAGTATAGGCTCACTATTTACCACTTCTTGGTATGTTATATGGTTCGCAATCCGTATGATACTGTAGTTACCGTTCCCCTACTAGGTGTTACTAGGGGTTGGACTTGCTCAGGTTGGTACTATCACATTGGATGAAAAGAGGGTTGCAGCGGCAAAGAAAAATGGCGGTGCTGGTAGGGCACCTAATTTCTTTGGAAATGAGGTTTTGTTGGTTTTATGTTAACAACTTTAGAGTATTATTTCATTGAAGGTGATCACCTGGCCATGTACCCCATCAACGATTCGGGGCTGGTGAGCCGGCTGGGCGAGCTGACGGGGGCGGACCTGGACACGGTGTTCTCCCTCATCAACACAGACCTTGACAGCACCAAGAAGAACCCCTTCCCCTGCCCGACCACATTCGGCGTGGCGCTCACGCACTACCTCGAGATCACGGCCCTGCCGCGCACACACATCCTGCGGGAGCTGGCTGAATATTGCACAGATGAAGAGGTAATATCGTTTTTATGTTTTTGTCTTATAAACAAACACCTGCAACAAAGGCAATTATGTCTGAATCACTAAATGCAGAAATGGCACAGCATGTATTTGCGACTTCCACTTCTTGATGAAATTATAATCTCTGTGGGAAAATACTATTTCTGTCTACACATTTGAGATTGCCCTAGCCAAGAAAAGGCAGATCTACCAAATCAATACATATTTATATAAAATGTAGATTAAAGTATGTTAAAATCGGGTAAATTGTTCTCAAATTATAAATGGACACACAGAAAGACGAACAGTCGTTGAATTTTATAAGAGTTTGTGATCTTGAATCAGGAATGCATTCCTTAAGACTTATAAAATAATAATTATTTACTCACTGATCTACCATATTCTCCTACACAACGCAGTTTTCATTGCAAAATAACAAATAACACAAGATTAATAAAGAAGATGAGGAAATGAATATTTATTTATTTATTGGAAGGAAAACTTTAGCTAAAAAAACATCAAATACGAGAATTACAATAAAATAAGAATGTAGCTTAATAAGTTTTCACAAATAAAAAGTATTTTAATTTAAATTAAAACCAAAAATCAACAAAAAGGAATTGGAAGGGTGTGTGTGTGGGAGGGTGCGTGTGTCTGTGTAAGAGAGAAAAACAGAGGGTCGGTTATCTGCGATTTTATATAAGATATATTTAGAATAAGACGAAAGACGGTTTCCTTGTCTGCAATAATTTGTATGGTCAAAAATGTATGAACTCAGCTGAAAATGTGTTATGATGTCCTATCGATAAGCTGCCCCTAGTAATAAAGGCGCCTAGCGACTGAAAACCCCATCGCACTCAAAGCGAGTATACATTATATGTGTTGACTTAAAAATGTTTCCTTTTATGCGATATAAAAAATCATTATTTTCCATAGTGCTCACCAAAAATATACTATCACTAACCCGAAATATTTCAAAGTTTAGTTTATGCGTACTATAATGCGTATATATGTATAATGCATGCGCCAGCGCAAGGTTACTTGGCTTGACATTGGCCAATCAGTCACCAGTAATTTCGCTGCAAAAGGTTAGAGGTGCGACGTTAAATACCTCCCTCATTGTGTTGGAACTCAGGGCTTCACTTAGGGGTTTTTTGCTTTAATTTCCCCTCATATTCTTTCTACGAGCTACAACTCAAGTATGAGAGATGGATTGCTAACATAGCTTTGACTATATCAATATCTGATAAGTATGGATGATAAGGCTTGTTACAAATTGTATGTACAACTTTTACTTTTATGCTGTTGACTTCTTCAATAAAATAAAATAAAATAAAAATAAATTAAAATAAAATAAACAAGATTTGTCAATGAATCATTTGAGCTGATGCTGATATAACTTCCGGGTAATTTTGCTTTCTTGTATAACCAGAACTAGCTGCTTGTGATCGATGCCTATTTGAGTTTTGATCATTTTAGGAGATCTTTTTGTCATGATTGGGAGCACATCAATAAAAACAATAATAATTCACTTCCAGGTCTTAGCAGGATGAGGTTTTGATCAAATTTGAAACTCT
Source organism: Incurvaria masculella (assembly GCA_946894095.1). Classification (NCBI taxonomy): domain Eukaryota; kingdom Metazoa; phylum Arthropoda; class Insecta; order Lepidoptera; family Incurvariidae; genus Incurvaria; species Incurvaria masculella. The sequence continues at coordinate 13,522,864 of OX335647.2, forward strand.
ATTTTTCTTCTCAGGTCCAATTATGCTTTGTCTTAATGATCGAATGAAATCGCAAATGCGGAAGTCATAACATTCCAAATTTGAAAAAAATGCCTGATGTTTTGAACTATTTTCACAAAAAAAAAAGTGGTTTGAGTTTGAGTTCTTTGTAGGTTTTCATGCCGAGGGGTTATATGTACGTTTGAAATATCCTACTGCACCTCTTGCTGTGTATTTTGCAAGAGTCTGATCTCTGGAACTTCTAGTTCCTCTACCTATTATGTTTGTACTCAGATGAAAGGCTTATAAAAATCTACCTTCCTGGTGTGTTCAAATTTTATTTTGTCATATCTCTGGAACTTCCTGTCTTAGTCCCATCATCTTGATACTCAAATGAAAGGTCTCATCAAGATCTAATTTTTTAGTAATATACAAACTTAATTTCCGCATATTTTCAGTTTGATTGTGTCATCTCTCTGGAATCTCTCTACCAAGACCCATAGTGTTGGTACTCAAATGAAATTTGATAAATGCCTAAAAGATTAACGTCTTTCGGGTGTCCGACGACAGCTCACATATTTTTTTGTGCTGTAGCTAGGTCTAATGTGGGAACATAATGTTAAACTTATTAGATATTGCATACAATATACAATATATTATTTACTTGTAATGTGTTAACATTTATAATTTTGTCTGCATATTTAATGCGGTCAAGGAATTACACAATTTGAGAAATAATGTTGTAAAAGTTTCCAGCTCAGAATGCATTTATACATCTTATGTTACAAGTATATACATATAAAAATTTTCATTCAAATGGATGGTTTTAAAATGTTCAGGACAAGAAAAAACTGCTGCTAATGTCGACTAACTCGGTGGAGGGCAAAGCGTTGTACCAGAGCTTCGTGGTGGACGCGTGTCGCAACATCGTTCACATCCTGGAGGACATCAAGTCGTGCCGGCCGCCCATCGACCACATCTGCGAGCTGCTGCCTCGTCTGCAGCCCCGCTTCTACTCCATCTCCTCCAGCCCCAAGGTAAGGAGCTTCTAATTGTGTAAATAACACAAGTGATATGGTGCAGATGTAAAGCTTGGGCTTTTAATTTTTTTCCTATTTAAAATAGTAATTAACACCCATTGTGTACTATCTGCATAAGAACTTATTATCACATTTCTTAACATAAATTATCTTTTTATCTTCATATGCTTTGACTTGACCCTCAGAAAAAAGATAACAGGGTACTTCGCGATTAGGTTGTTTTACTTCATAGCTTTGTCCTTTTAGGACATATTCGTCACCGAATGTGTAAATTACTATATCTTATCAATGACATTAACGTTAACCAGCGTTGGTGCAGTTGCCATCCGTACTATTTTGAACAATGTTTTACTGTTTTCGAGGTGCGCTTTATACTTTATATTTTACACAATATAAAACATACGTAATATACTTTTTTAGTGGCTTCGTGCATGAGTCAACCAAACCAAAGTTACTAGAATAAGTTCCTCCTAAATTTAAACGCCTAATATCCTGAAAATAGTTTCCTTTGTCCTATCATGCCACTTCAGCATTTGTCGAACAGATTTTTTTAGTTATGAATCTGAAGTTGTGTGAAGAACACAATAGATATAAAATGAATTATTAATGTGACTTCAACCAGCTCGAAATGCATGTCGAAATTTAAAGAGAACGAAAATATTTTGATTTCCCCGAAAAGTAACAAAAAATACTGATGGAAAAAATATTTAACAATTGTTAATACGAGTATGAAATGTTCCCTGTGAGTACGGGACATAAAAATAATACAAATGGGCCCAATGCATATCTTCCTGTGCATGTCGTAAGGAGCGACTAAGGGCTTCTTTGTTTGTGGTTCGGATTCCGCTGTAGGTCCCCATCCTTACTAACTAGGTGGTAGGGTTAATTCCGCCTGGGTTGGCACCATCACATTGAATTAATGATGTTCGAAGCGGCAATGAAAACAGTTCGTATTTTCCATCCAGCTCAATGTCTCGGCACGGCATCTAGTTATCTTGTGGTGTTATGGGCTGATATGAAAGTTGGTGTCATGTGTGTTAATTTTTTTAATAATGTCTGTTATTAAGGTGCTAGTTGGCTAACTACACCATGTATGTTATATTAACAGATAAAAAGAAGTTTATTTATCTGCAGATATATCACTCTTTAAATTCTATGTGTACTTTTCAATTTTAACCCCAACAACATAAAATAATGGTATTTTGAGAAAAAATTGTATTTTTTGGATAGCTCTGCAATATAAAACAATTATTGAACTCAAACATTTTTACAATGCCAAGAAAAGGAGATACGTTAAAGGCTTTGAAAAGAAACGAAGTTAACCTCTGATTTAAGAAAGCTAGTGTTACATATGTAGCTATTGCTATTATGAAAATGTATCCTAAATGGAAATTTGGCAGGGTTTGGTTTTCGCGGTTTTGTTTTTCAACATTTTTGTAATTTTTTTTGGAAGACACAGGGTCATGGGGAGCCATGCCCGACCCTGCCCCTATCTGGCTACGCCGATGAGGGCAAGCTACGGCAAGCCATCTGTTGAATATGTGTGTGATTCCGGGGATGTGTTGCGGCAGGTTTACCCAGAGACGGTGCACGTGACGGCGGTGGTGGTGAGGTACACGACGGCGACGGGCCGCGTCAACAAGGGCGTGGCCACCACGTGGCTCGCCGACCACAAGGTGGTGGCCGGCGAGCCCCTGCCCCGCGTGCCCGTCTACATCCGCAAGTCGCAGTTCAGGTGGGTCGTCTGCGTTCAAACCACTGCTCTCGTTTATTCGTCTAAATACGTTCGAAACGGGTCCTCGGCCCACTTTACTGCAGATTTGGGCCAGGCACAGTTTGAAGATTTTGCCCAATGACTTGAGCAAAATGTTCATCCTTATAAGATTTGGTTGGATGAGGTTAAAAAGGGAATTTGCCTCTTTTCGGCCATTCAAAATAATTTTGTGCTACAGTCAAATGTAACTAAATATTATAATAAATAAATAATATAAGGATTATTTTTTATTACTAAACCCTTTACATTATTAAATACATGATCTGTCTGGCAATATGTTGTCCTATCTCTCAACCTTAGAGCTATGAGGATACTACTGCGAAGAGGCATCTCTGTCTCCATCATGTTCTCAATGATTCCTGCATTTTCGAAGTGCTATATACTATGGATAAGTCGCTTGAATGCAGTATTTCTGTTGTTTATTATGTACATACTCTTTTATGTTTAGTACACACTTGCTTCCATGGAATATGTGAACTAGCTTGTTTAAAAAATTTATAAATAAAGTAACCATCATAAAAATATGTCATTATTAGTCCAGACTAAATAAAAAATGCTTCCGCTTCGAGTGTACAAGTAAATCGTGTTGGCAATTGCATTTTCGGGCTCAGCAGGCAAATTAGCGACGAAACACTAACTCTAAAGTAACACAAATTTCTTCTGACTGATTTTTAAGATTACATGTAATTGAAGCAACGTATGTGTCCACTCGCAGGCTTCCGGTGCAGTCGGCGACGCCCATCATTATGGTGGGGCCGGGCACCGGCTTCGCGCCCTTCCGCGGCTTCCTGCAGGAGCGCTCCTTCGTGCGCGGCGAGGGACGCCCCGTCGGCGCCAACATTCTGTACTTCGGCTGCCGGAACAAGGCGCACGACTATATATACCAGGAAGTAAGGGCTCTGACTGTTCATGTGTAATATATAGGGTTTCTCTCTTTACCACGGAGAATGCTCTTCGGAGTTGCATTTTGCCATCCCTCGGTCCCGTTTCTAAACGAGCAACCGGCAGGGAATGCACCGATTCACTGTCGACGTTCTTGGAATTGGAATCAACTAATCTTGTAAATCTTTAATTTATAGGGTTGGTAAAATGTGCAATGTGTTCATGGTATTTCACCCACAGTACAACCAGCGCTACAGTACAGCAGGTGTGAAGAAGCACCTGCATACATTCGTACATACATACCTTCGCGCCGCTTTCCTGGAGGGGTAGGCAGTGATGACAGTGCGAAAGTTCTAGACATTCATTAGAAAAGTTTGTTGGCTCAAATTTTACTGAAAGGCTTGACAAATAATTTATGGTTCACAAATTTCGTTGCATGGTCCCTTGCGAATGTGATTTGACTTTTGATTACATATACAAGAACCAATTGTGAAATTGCAAATTGCTGCTGCATATTTTCAAATATGTTCTGGGTTTATAAATATTACAATGAGCTATTCTTATTGCTCACAAAGGTTGAATGAATAATGTGTCTCATTAGAGCTTCATTTCCCTAATATATTCGGCACGTCTGGCGACTTGGAAGTTTTTGTTAGCATGCGTTCGCTCGGGAGAGGAGATCTCTGATAACATTGTTGGTTTTCCTGATATTTGTCTTTATTGTCTCCTTCGGTAATTCAGCTAAAAAATTAAATAATTTATTAGTTGTCAGGGAAGTCGGTTGCTTCGTGTAATGCACAATTTTGTGATATTTTGTGACTGCGTAGTGTGCTCGCCAATATTGTCATATTTTGTAACTTCTTATTTTTCGGGAGTTATAGTTAAGGGATAGGCAATAGCGAAGAATAACTGTCGTCATCTAAATGAACGCACAAACTCCCTTAAGTAAAAAAAATCCTGCCTTCTGTTTTGGGCACAGAGAACACAGTGTTAGTTTATTTTATCCTCTATTAAGTGGCAGTTAAGGCAGGCGTTTATGGCCTAGTGGTTTTGGGGCCAGGCTTCTTAACCCAGGAGGCGTGAGTTCGATATGCAGTGGCTGCACCAGTGGTCTTACTCGTTTAGAGTTTGGTGAGAGCGAGAGAGAAATATAACATGAATGCTGTACCATGAAGGTAAATCATAATGAGGAAACATACCTTTGGTGGTATTGGGCTTTCTGGTAAGTAGCAAATTGATAGCAATGGGCTTGCCACTAATTATGTGTGCATAAAAACATAATTGGGCGAATCGAGGTTGACAATAGTCCACCGCTATGGTTTTTTTTTATGCAACCTGACATGGATGGCTAATACCACACTACCTTTATCATATTAGCCCAATACACCACATTTCCGAAGGAATTAGGTGCGATGCAAGGACCTTCCCTTTATGAGCACGGCTACATTGAACTAGATGAAAAACACGGACAATTTTTCATTGCCGCTTCGACCATCTTTTCTTAGAATGTGTTGGTACCAACCCGGGCGGGCCTGAACCCTACCACCTAGTAGGGGAAGGGAACCTACAGTTTTACATGGATTCCGAACCATGGAGCAGCTCGCATTCGTGACGAAATGCTCTTATCGAACTCAGAAAGAGAAAGAAAGTGGTGCATGTCGGGGCGAGGAATTGAACCCAGACCTCTGGTACGCTAGGCCAGTCCCCGTGCCACTAGGCTACGAGCCGTTCAAGCCGCGAGCCGGTGCCTTGAGTACAGATTACTATCATCGTTAATCTGGAGCCAAGAATGGCACCTGCGAAGATGTTGATTGTTATTCTGTTGTTTAACAAAATATGCTCGTTGCAGGAACTGGAGGAATACAGTAAGAAAGGCGACGTACAGCTGCACGTGGCGTTCTCTCGTGACTCGGAAAAGAAGGTGTACGTCACGCACCTGCTCGAACAGAACTTGCGCGAGCTCTGGGACGTCATCGGTAACCAGAACGGACACATCTACATATGCGGGTACGCATCCCATTTTTAGGGTTACATAACAAACGCCAAAAACTGAACCCTTACAATTTATTCCTATATGTATGTCTGTCCATCCGTCTGAGCGTCACAGTCATTTTACTCGGATACTTTACCGGGTGATTTTAAAGATACCTGCAGCAGTGAATCCCTTAGTAGCTTAAGATGAAGTAATATAAAACAAATAAAATCTTTCCTATTTTGGATAAAACCATATTTAAGATTCCACTAAAAATATTGAAAGTTTGGGAAAGAGTGTGTAAAGTAATCCATAAGATAATGTGACGCCGAGGGATAGGTAAACATATATCGCCTCGCTTACAAATGTTCGTTTCGTAAATGTTCCCTGACTGTTTTTTTTAATTTTATTATGAGAAATCATGTTCTTGTTATACAATGTTGTGCAATTACGAAAACAATCCCTCATATATGGTAGATTTACTAAATATATCTATAACTTGGGGCAAAAATATGAAAAGCAGATTGCATTTATTCAAGGGGAATTCATGGACTTAATATCATATTTATCGAAATATACTTTCTTACTCGGGTTGAATAAATGTCGAGTGTAACAAACAGCTTTATATGTGCGTGTGCGCAGGGATGCACGCTCGATGGCGGTGGACGTTAGGAACATAATCTTGAAGTCGATCATCGAAGTCGGCGGCAAGACAGAGTCGGAGGCGCAGCAGTTCCTGAAGAAGTTGGAGTCCATGAAGAGATATTCCGCAGACGTCTGGAGCTAATCCTCTAGCGCCCACGGTAGACTAATTCATTAACACTGAGATATAGTCGAAAATAATGCTAAAAGTACCGAAAAGTTTCACTCTGTTATGTCCAGATTTCAAACAATTGATATCTTTTTTTGAGGAGGGGGTATCTTTTGGTTAGAAACGAGCAAGTTATGACTGTATATCTCCACATTAGTAATTAATATACCTACCTATGCTAAGACTGGGGAAACATAGTTGTGAATGAGGTGATGTCACCATAAGTACTGCTAATGGTTTGGTATCGTACATTATATTATTACAGTTGTCACCACCTATGGACACTTTCAAAGAAAGCACACAAGTGTTAAAACAGAATGTGATATATGTAATTATGAGCACAGGACTAACTTGATACATATGCAATTGGTACATTATAAAATGTATGTTACTGTTGTCTTGAATAAATTTACCGACATGTTGTTAATTTTATACGATATACATAATAAAGAGAATTTATAAGAGTGTAGTTCAATTATAGGTATGTATAGCTTTTATTATGGGATTGATTCATCTTAGCACTTTCTAGGCTGCTATATATCAATCTTGTAAATGTTACTAATTGATGAATAATGTAATAAAAAAAATCTGCAACTGAATCAAATTCTTTGCTTGAATATCAATCTGTTAAGGAATGTTCAAACACCATTAACTGCCTAGAAAGTGTATACAACTCGGCACCTACTTATTTTATTTATGCATAGTCCTTTACTTTCATGTCTTTCAGTCGTTAGTACAAAGGAAATAGAGTTCCAAATTATTTAAACCAATTTGTTTTGCCTTTTTTTATATAGTTTTCAACAAAAATCTCGATATAAAACAGTTATAAAGTTGTTCTGTTTTTTGTTAAACGAGTGTATCGACATGATAGTAACAGCTGTAAATAAATATAATATAAATAGATATTGTGCAAAAACCACCACGGCAGGGTTCTACATATAATATTACACGATTTCACAATCCAGGTTTTATTCAGAAGAACATATTTGATGGTAAAGTTAGACAATAATTTAAATGTAAGGTGAAAACGTCTTTGTGTATATTTTATTTAAATAAATGCACAGGGTTTATATGCTCAAAAATGACCAATTTACTTTCTTCAGCTTTACATAATAAACTAAAAAAACTTGTTTCTATATTTTTTTTTATCTAAAAAATCGATGAAATCTATTAAAAATTTGTGACCCCATTGTACAAAACATATTTTTGCAACAATATCTCAAAGAAGTCTAAAATTTGGGGTGAATGTCTTGGAATCAAAGATCAGTGGAACTATAGTTTGCAAATTATAAACTTAGTGAATTTAGATTTCAAGATCATACGTAATTTTCTTTAAAAACAAACAATTGTATTGTAACAATTGAATCTTGTAAACAAACAATTGTATTGTTTGTTTGTTTACAAGATTCTGGGACCTAATAAAAAAATCGAAATAAAATTCGATTAAAAAAATTAACTAATTTTAACACCCTGAACAATCCATCGAAAGTTAGCAAGAATTTATTCACATTCTTGATGTCCATCAAATATGTAGAAGTATGTTCCAATAAAAAATATTTTAATCACGCCCTGAACAATCTATCTAAAGTTAAATAATGAAAACCTGAGCGACTGACCTCTTTTGGCCTAATTTTGTTACAGCGCTGCCTAAATTCCGAGTACAGCAGGGGTCGATTATCCATACTTTAGTTATCCGAATGACTGATTATCTGAACAGCTTGTTTCGCCCAAGGACAGAGATTAGTTCCGCCCCTCACGTCTCGCTACCCGAAACTCGCACCTGCGCCCGCACCTTCCCTTGGCTCACTGCGCCTAACCAAAGCGTTCCACTGCCGCCTCATACACCGTGCTGTATCCGCTCCGCTTTGCTTAGTAGCAGATGGTTTGATGAGTATACGTTTAGTCACCAATAAAACAAACGTTTTCAATGAATGTGTTCATTTTTTTTCATAATGAAGAGGCTAAATATCCGAAAAAAAAAAAACAAAAACAATTTTCCGAATTTATGTCCCATAATTAGTTTAGATAATCAAAACTCCATGATATAAAACTAATCTTGCTCATGACCTTACCTTAAGGTTACCTTACCTTGGAGGTTCTGGGAGTGTAAGCAGTAATAGTTCCGTCCTATTGTGTATAGTCATGGTGAACTACTGAGATGGTTTAAGTCGTACATAAAAAACCGTACACAAGATATTTGAATAGGTGCACAATTATTTTTTTAACTGGACACCCATGGCTTATACCAAACTCACCACATGGAAACTAGGTGCCATGCCAGGACCTTCCTTATATTGCTCGGCTACATTGAACTGGATGGAAAACACGGACAATTTTCATTGCCATTTCGACCATCGTTGATTCAATGCGATAGTACCAATCGGGGCGGGATTAACTCTACCTACCCTAAGGAAGCACCAGTTTTACGTGGAATCCGAGCCACGGCCAGCCTCAACGGTAAAAGGGTCACCCCCAGCTTTTCGGATCGCAAGGCGTCGCACCAATGGGCTACCGAGGCTGACATCTATATTTGTACTCTACATTTATTACTATTTTCTGAGGTGTTTATTCGACATCAAACTTTTGTAACTTTACACAAAAAAGGTAATGTGATAAGCTGTGGGATGATAAGCTAACATGGCGCTAAACATTGGTAAATATTAGGTTGAACACAACCCAATGTCGTGACACAACCAAATGGCGTGGCAGATCCCTGGGATTGCTGAGAGGACATCAACATGTTTGGAGATTTTTCTCTAATAGGTGACAGTTATGTTGGTTTTATAATTTTAAACATTCCAAAAAAACATGTTTTGTGGTCGCACTACCTGATCCGTACAGACTAATAACTAATTCTTACCATCCACTCATTGAATAAAAGAAGTATTAGTTTTTAAAACGATAATTTACTTGATTTAACTGCAAATATATTAGGTCTTATTTACAATTACACATAACCAAAATGCAGGAAGAACATAAACCATTATGTTAACATGATTTCATATGTTGCAATGGAGAAAAAAAAAAACGCCATATTCAATAAATTACAGCATATGAACAAGACAATAGTTATATGACAAAGATAGGGCCACCTACAGTGGAAGGTTTCCGCATGGGCTGTGAGCACCAGTGGCAAGGAAGGGGCATCCCTCCAGGTCAAAGTATATTCATCTGGAAAATAGTACTGCAGACAAACATTCTCGTCAGGCTTGGAAGTTTCCATCGGCCATAACCAAAGTCAACAATTGCAAATAAACAACCACACTATATTTATGTGGCACAAGCTAAACCACCATAAGAAATAAGATCCCAAAACATACATTCCTAAGCCTCAAATACAAGCCGACACTATAAATACATGCCATCTATCCATACAGTAACTTTGTGTGTACGATCTAAATTTTCTAATTGTTTTTTTGAAGTGTCAAGTGCTTTAGAAAAACTTAGTCACACCGCATAGGAGCACACCTTAAGTTGATTCGTAAACATAAACCATGATACAAGTAACTTATAGTAAACACTTAATTTATCATATACACCTAATTTATTTACAATGTTAAATCCTAATGCAGTTTCAAAAGTAAATAAAAAATTGTAAAAGTCCACTATTGTATATCACTAAGTCTATACTATGCCCACTTGATTACAGGCAGCTACTAAGTCAGCTGGCACAGACAATGAATGCAGATGTGAAATAATATAATCTTACTCTTTGTAAAATGTTTACATTTTCCTATTTTTACAGTGAAGAGAGAAATAATTCCTAAATACATTCTATTCCAAGTTAGACGTCAACATGACAGAAAGCGATCTTGAAGTTGTCTATTTCCGGTGTAATATGTGATTTGTAGATAATGTTTATGTATTTTATGTGCAAAACATATATTTTTAGCAAACCTAAGGCACAATTGATAAGACAACGTTCGATTGATATCGGACAAAACCGACATTTACATTAAAAAGAAAAAAAACATAATAATTTCAAAATATAAGGAAGTTACAAAATTTTTCATTTTCGTTTGCAAAGATACCAGTGCCGAATGTGTGAATATTGAGATTTAGGTTATTAGCGCTATATACAATTTTGTTGAATGTTTATGTTTCCAGGCCAATTTCACCTCATTTAGTGAGATAAAAATCTAGTTTGTTAAAGGGATAATAAGGGAAAACCAAGCGGTTTTCTTAATCTTTTTAATGTTTCAACAATATTAAAATCAACTAAATTTTCACTTGCTCATGGAAGTTAATTCGCCACTGGCGGCGAGTGGATATAATAAAAATCCACCAACAATACTTAGATGTGAAATGTAGAATGTAGATGTAGAATGATCCGATCTGTGGAGAATTTCCTCACACCTTTATGTCAGTTATGGTTTTTTTAATTTGATTAGTAAAACTTTTTTCCAAAACTGGATATTAGGCCAATTTCAATGTAGGTACATGTACTTCTATGCGTTATTTTCTTAGAAGTTGGACGACTTAAGAGGCCCCACGACTCTGTCGCAACTCTATGCCGTGATGGCCGAGCCTCAAGGCGTCGAAGAAATTGCCGACGAAGATGTAGGACATGTTTAATGAGGTCGGAGATTAACGTGTAGGCCTCTCAACATGTATACAAATAAAGGCTTGTAACTATCAACAAATGCTGGTATTGCGACAAAAAGAAAAAAATACGAATTGATGAGACAATTCGAGCAATAATCTGAAAATGGATAAAAGAGAATGTATGCAATTAAAGAAACCGGATGAATGAATCCGCATCTTTAAACTGTTGTCGACGGCTTCCGGAGATTTGTTTTTTTTCTTTTCTCATTAATAATCCTGTCTCTGAGGGGAGTACCAGCTAGTAAGCAATGCTCTCCATAAAATGTAGTATAGAAATCATTTGAGAGATACTGTATTGATTTATGAGATATTTTGTATCTAAAATTAGTCAGCCAATATCTGTGGCTGCACGGTATTTTTTTCGACAAATCTAAACAGATTTAACAGAAATCTGCATGCAACATTCATTTTCCTGTGGTTCGACACGGAATATTTTTTAAAAACAGCAAAAATATGTTGACTATTGATCAGCTGATAAAAATCAAGTAAATCGGCAAAGTGATTTCAAACAATTTCCTAACTACTTTTACATGGGGAGCGTAATTTATTGATCCTAATCTTGTTGAGTTACACAACGATTAATTAAAAAGTGTTTGGTACCTAACTTGTCACACAATATTGATAGCAATAGCCCTTAGCAAATCAGCGCAAGTGACATTTGTATAGTATTATGTGCGTATTCACAAATTAGGCAAGAAAAGGCTAGATGGGCGATGGAGCGTGCTGCTGAAATTTTTCATATACTAGCATTATGCAGAAATATGGGCAACCTTTCGACATTCAAGCATGATGTTCACATGATTATCATCGGACGTTAACAACTGTGTATTGGTCTTAACAGTTGCTAATGTATTGTGTTAATATGTGCTGGTAAGAATGGACCAAGATGAGATCCTGTATATGCATCTAGTCTTTCCTTCCCTAGCATGTGTTCGTATTTAACCCTTATTCCTTTTCTGTATTGAAATGATTTATGCCAGTAATTTTATTTTTATGGATAACTCACTAATGACAATGCCAAGGAACTGGAAATAAACCTCTCAAAGGACAAGAAGGTTCCATTGGAGATTTAGAAATTAGAGAACATAGCAGTGAATATTCAAGTAGTATAAGTCGAATATTGTGAGCAAATTAGGGGAACAAAAGTCGAGAGGCCAGGCAGTCACTAACAACTGCTCTGTTCATGGGATTGAACATATTGAATAGGTAAAATTTTGTTTCACTTAAATACTTTTTCTGGTTTGAATACTGGTTTGAAGCACGTTTCTGATCAGAAGTCATTTATTAATTATATTAGAAAAGGAAACAACTTATGGATACATTTACAAATTACACAACAGCCGACTCAATCCAGCGATGCGGTTATCATTTAACATACGCAAAATGTATTGTCAGATAATACAGTTATTTTGTATGAAATTGTGATTTACAGTGTGAAGCTACAAACTACAACTCACCAGAACATAATATGGACATGCTCATAGCTTTAGCGGATAGCGTAGGTAGATGAAACAGAGACCTGCGGCATTATTCTGGAGAATTAGCGCACAAAATCTAGCCGGAGACATATCCACCTCTCAGACTGTAAAATCACATCACATTACTTTCACACTTTCTTAAGTAAACGCATTTAGTGCATTGATTACAGTTTGCGAGTCACAATGTATCAACTACCTATTCGTGTAGTGATTTCGGCAGAACACTACAACATATATTTTTTTTCATATGCAGTCGATGGGCCTCGAATAGTGTCAAATTTTATTTCATAACCAAATGATTTAAACTACAAAAGAACTTTGTGCCCCGATAATTAGCTGTTATGAAGTTAATGTCAAAGGTTGAAGTACCTAGGAAGAAAACTTAACTTGGTGTCAAGTAACACATAAAAACTGACATAATTTTATGTCTCACAATAGACATTTTCAGTACCAATAAACTTGAATGATACCGTTTGTACTCTACTAATTCGGTGTGACGAAGAAATCACTATTCATTAAAATATAAGTCACATCCATTCTGCGATATCTGGAAATGTAACAGGACAAATATTCATCACAACCTGAAAATAAACACAAATTCAATCTACCAAAACTGCTGAGCTCATTCGCGAGGCCAACAACCCAAGTGCGCGGGCCGCAACAGTACAAGCTACGTATGGGACACATACGTTCTACGAGTCATTCAAACGTACAAGGGAATCCTATCCTACGACGTTATGATAGCAGGCGATCTGAACGTTTTTATCCGACGACTGGATTGAAAAGGTGTCAGATCGGACTGGGAATACGCATAGATTTAGTTTGTACAACAGTTGGTGGGTGGGCAGCGGCGGGGGCAGCTCACGACTCCTGCGGCAAGTCCCACTCAGCCAGTCCGCGCTCCACCAGCTCGCTGTTCAGGAATATCACTTGCTGCAACCACACAAGACGCATCTTTCAGCACACTCATCTCTGCCACTATCTATAAAAGTAACTTCATCAACCAAATGACTTGGAATGGAATTAGAAATCTCGTTGAATATAATGCAATTGTAATGTAATGGTGATTCACAGATCGCGCATTAAGGTGTATTTTTTTTCAACTGTCTCTAAATCCACACCAATCACAAAAGTTCCCAAAATAGGAATTGTAGTGATGAACCTATTTATAAAAAGCTACTGTGGCTATAGTCAGCAGGCATGGGCCTATCTTTCATTTTCATTTTAATTACATTGTTTGTAGCGTCAAAACATCTTGGGACTAGGATCAGAGTAGGTAGGAAGACAACCATCATAATGTATCCTTGCACTACTCCCCTATATGCATGGAGGATACCTATTGGGCCCACAGTTGGTCGATGGTACATAGTATGTTCACCTCTGTGCCGATGGTTAGGTAGAGCTGCGTGAGGGGGAGACCGTTCTCGTCGTAGCCGGCCACCTGTGCGTGCAGCAGCTGTCCCGCTGTCAGCGCCGCCATGATGCGCAGCGCCTCACCGCACCAATCCGCCGCTGCACCAAATGAATATTGAAGCATTACATTTATTTGCTCGTTTCTCTTCAAAAGTGGATTCAGGTACACTGGCCTGAACATATTTTAGGTTACTATGCTATACATGCTGAATTACGCTATACCATTGAGTCATTGAACACATACAACATTAAGAAAATGTTACTTCAAAGAAAAAACATGTCGCTTTTGTGCACATTAAAACATTATAATGTTTAAATGTAGATTTATTTACTATTATACCTCAAAATGTTAAGAACGGCCTCGTGTCAAGTGCGTTCAAGCGTCGGCAACAACAATGTTAAGAACATAGATATGTGCGAGCGCGACGCACAACTTCTAGGATTGCAGTTAACGTCAACACACGTCTCCAACATCCGTTTTATAATCCTTAGGTAGCATTAGGATGTCAGCAACGCGCGACCGCACGAGTAATAAAGCGATTAGTCTCTCGCTGTCGTTCTGTAGTTTGGTTTCTACCGACGTAAGACCACGAATGCAAGTCCACGTCGTTATTATTTTAGTGTTGCTGTGCGTACAAGTTGTAAAATCATATTAGAATCCTTAATCTCAAAATAAGAAATCTTGGAAAGTAAAAATGTCATCTTTGCACATCAAATATTCCTGAAGGTAAATAGGAGCTATTCCAGGCATTTCAAAGCTGTTGGTTTGTTGATCAAGAAATAAAATGACCGCAGGTTTTGCATCGTGAAGTGGATCATGTTGGAATATTTGTCTGAAAGCAAGTACCCACACTACGTACGAAAAAAAATGAATTTTGTGATTATATAGTAAATGAGTGAATTTTGGAATAATCTCTTTGGAGTCCATGTTCCAAAATTTTGTGGACAAGTCAATGCCGGTTCGCTCGCGCAGCCTAGCGCAAGCATGTAAGGCGAGATGTGCAAACACTAAGCTTGTCCAGTCTCGCCTCGCGAACTAGATTGTAAGCGGTTTCGGACAAGAGTCAAATAAACTTGTGACGAGCCACAGGCTCAGCATTTACACACGTGCTATAGCTAACTTGTTGCTTGTCACAGGTGTGCTTGTGATGCACTAGGTATGTGCGTAAATATTTTGTCGAAAATACTATCGAATCTACTTGGAATAACGAGTGTTTTGAAATTTCGAACCTAACCTTACCCAAACCGCAACCACAAAAACAAAAAAGTCAATGATGGGTGAGTGTATGAGTCAAACATTTGGCAGTATTCGTGGAAGACTTAAAAACAAAAATGTTCAAATCTTTCATCTTTGCCGGTTGATACCACAGATTACATAAAACGTAGTTGATATGCGAGTGTGCAAGAGCGTGAGGCGCACATCTGAACAGTAGTTCGTGTCCGACACTCGTATGGGAGTTTTCGTCCAGAAGCACTGATGTATGTCGAGCATTAAACCTTATTCATGCAAGCGATGTAAAAGAATACATTGAAGCCGCTAAAATACAACCTTGTGTATTGAGCCTAAACAGTTTACGAAATACCAAAAGCCGTAAGTGATTTGGGCGTTTCTCAAACAGGAAAGCGTTGCTTCGATACCAAGGCGGCTTTCTAGTTAGATAAGTTTTTTTTTATAAGTACGGCAAAGGGCACACAACATCATTGGGCGAAACAAGGTTGATATGAGTCAATGTCTGGCTGGGTACCTTGCAACCGAATATGAATATACCCTACCAATTCCCCATACTACGGGCGATAACTGTTTCCATGCTCTTCATGTTTTACTAGGTTTTTGAAATTTTGCATTCTAAAATATATTGTCGAAATCTACGTCTGTATGTTTTAATTTTTTTAATACAATTTTTAGATTGGATAAAATTGGCTAATAAATTCTGGAAAAAAGTTGTTAATTTTCGACATTTTTTTTACAGATATTTACAAAAAAATCTAACGTATGTTTAGATTTTTTTAAATCGAAGAATGAGGCTTTTTCGAGTGATAAAATAAAATGATTAAAATCCGGCAACGTTTAGGGGTAGGGAAATGTTATGGTCTGGAAGACGATTTTGCTAGTAATATCCCACCATAAAACTCTTGAAAATAGAACCCGAGATATTCCGTGTATTCTAATCCCACCGCAGGTACAGGAGAGTCATCAGATGTCCAAAGATGTAAATAGAAAGACAGCACTCACCACCATTGGCGGGCTTGACGAAGGCGAGCAGCGCCTCGGTGGCCTGGAAGGGCAGCGTCATGAAGTCGGAGCGGATCTGCTTGAGCAGCGAGTTGTCGAGCGTGAGGTACCCGCCGAAGTCCACCAGCTTCACCACGGACGTGTCCGTCGCCTCCGACGTAGAGATCACCTGCCCCCGGTACCAGTTGTTCTCCGTCGGCGCCGCGCAGATCGAGCCCTCTGAACGCCAAAACACTTTCACATTTTGAAGTTTTTTTATGTAACAGGACATGCATAGCTTTACCACACTGACCGTCATGATATAAGCCTAACACACCACGGGAATTAGGTGCCATGCCAGGACCTTTCTTATATGCCTTGGCTACATTGAACTGGATGAAAAACACAGACAATTTTCATTGCCTCTTCGACAATCATTCAGAATCAGAAATTTATTTGTGGTGCAAATATACAGAGATGTACATAATTCCACAGCACATCGTAAGTTTATTTATTCAATGCGATTGTATCCAATTGGTTGGGATTAACCCTACCACTTAGTAAAGACCCTTTCTTTCTCCCCTAGAGTTTTACGTGGAATCTGAACCACGATCAGGCTCAATGGTTGAAAACAGTCAAGAGATGGTGCCACTAACAAATCTTTTCGGAAACTCTAGCAGGTAGGGCAGGGTCACTAGTGGGAAAAGACTGGTGATCTCTTTGCATTTTAGGTGAAACATTTAGTCTTACTTCAAAACTTTTCAGCCTTTTTACTTCATAACTCATCAGCCAATTTAATTATTTTCCACTGCACCATGCCATGCCCGGAACTTCCTTTTACGAGCATGGTAACATGGAACTGGGAGAACAAGGACAGTTTTTCATTGCATGCGATGGTACAAGAATGGGAAGGCATCAACAGTTTTACATAGATTCCGAACCATGTAATAGCTCTTATTTGTGACTAAATGCACTTATAAAACTCAGAAAGAGAAACGAAGTGGGGCATAAATGAGGCGAGAAAGACCGCTCAAAAACATATGATATGTTTAGGTGAGAGTTGAGCCCTAAGGACAGTTGATTTGGAGTTGGACAAGTGTGTCGATGGAGATGGAACAAGACCACAATGGCAAACTTCATCAGAAATTATTTTTAAAAAAATCTGGTGATTTCACGACCTACAATATGGGTGAAAATAGTGTAATCTACTTTGTTTTTTTTAAATTAATTTTTCAAATTTAAAATATAATGAGCTGGCGGAACTGAACGGGAGTATCTACACAAGATACTGCTTAGTGGCATCAAGTTTACCTCTGATGGGGCGAGGTAGCTCAGGTATGTCGGGACTTTGGTAGGTGGCTGCCATTAGACGGTGCAGCGCCTGCAGCGAGGGGAACGTGGGGTGCAGTGGCTGCTGCAGGAAGAAGTGCCCGGCCGACACCAGGCAGGTCATTATGGTCTCGTTGTTCACTGACTCCACTAACGGCAACTAGAATAGAGAAAAAATATTTTAAAGAAAAAATCACTCAAGTCAAAAAGTAGCTTTTTAACGAAGATAATGTTTAACTTCAAAAGAAAAGACAAAATGTTTCACACTTTTAATATTTATAGGCATTGTGAAAGATGCAATCTGTCTTTAATTTTTCATCTTTCAAAAAATCATAATCTATAGACGAGTGAAGTATCTGTGCAGGTTTTTCACAGAGTTAATCGAATCCACAGATCAATCAGTTTGTTTAAAATAAAAATAACAACAAATATAACATTACACATTGTTTTATCATACATATGTAATTTTCAAAAATAAAAAGGTAAACTTACTTGTAGGAACTCTGGCACCAGGGGAATAAGTCTTTGATACAGTTCTGCACTAATTTCATGTAAATTTAAATTAGGAAACCTCTTCTCAGGGAATTTCCTTCTAATCATATCTACAGCTGCTTCAATCTCACTTTGTGTACCTGGAACATAAGCAATTATAAATGTATAAGACTTTTAGCTGAACAATTTAGTTTTAAGCAGTCATTGACGGAGCACTTTCTAGATATTTTAACCAAAGAGGTTGTTTAGGAGATTCATAAAATGTTGTTAAGGAATTAATGTGGTAACGCATGCTGCTTCCACATACAACTCACTCACGTGTCACCCGAGTTCACGCCCGGCCCAATTCGCTAGCAGGTGATCAAACACTGAGCACTCGACGCGCGTATTGTTATCTAAAACATTGCCCCAGTTCTTACCTTCAACGGCGCATATTTTCATTTTAATCGAGTCCGGATGTCTCTTCACGAATATGCTGGCGCCAGTTTTGGCTTTGACCTGCGTGACGAAGGATCCTTGCTTCCCTATGAGCAGGCCGACGAGGGTCTGCGGTATGAGGAACTGGTGTATCCGCAGTCCGTCGGGCGCTTGGGCGAGCGCCATGCCAGCGGGCGGGGGACTCGCCGCCTCCGAGCATCCCTTGCCGCTGTCGCTCGAGCCCTAACACACAACACCGTCTAAGTCTCCCAGAGTCCTCTAACCATTTGCATCCCAGGGCCCGTAGTCAGACTTCTCAAAGAAATTGACGTTTACAAATGTATGTAGAATTGAAGAGAGCACGCAGTGGGCGTTAAGCGAACTAAATATTGCGAGTCCGACTTTTGTTTTACAGCTTACACATCTTCGCCGTAAATATGTTATTTAGAAGGTCAGTGTTGTTAAATAGTTCAAATTAAAATGAAAACAAAAAATTTACTTATTTTAGTTGAAGTAAATCGTATATTTGTGTTACAGAAAAGATCACTGCGATGCATGCTAGGCATAAGGATAAGATACTCCTGTAGAAAGGGTTTTTGGTGAAGTAGGTATCTTGACTTTACCAAGTGCTTATTTTTTCCAAAACATATTCGTTCAACATATCACTTCTTCCTGTCTGGGATTGTCAAACTGGCTAATAGTAAAATATGACAAATCCGAGTGCAGTGTACTATCGATGGATGATGAAAAAACCATAAACAATAAAATTGCAATATACTTAAATAACCTATTTGAGTAATAGAACTCTGATTTTTTTAGTAATGTACATGTATGCAAAACAAGGGGTATGTATTGACTCACCTCGCTGTGATTGTCTGAGAAGTGACACATGGAGGGGCTGGCGAGCATTGCATCCGCGGGACTGTGGTTGGCGGAGTCCCGCTCCGAGCTGCGTCGGGCTTGCTCGGCGGGACATTCGTCACTTTCACTAACTGTATTATTATTTTTTTCCTCGGCGTCATCTTCATTGTTGTTGAGGTCGTCTCCGGTGGCCTCCACCCGCGGCGCGGGGCCCTCGACGTCCATCTCGGGCTCCGGCGGAGCGTCCGCGGTCGGCGCGCTCTCCTCGGCCAGCGCACTCCAAGAGATGGTGCTCTTGATCGCGGGCGACGATGCCGGGCCCCCGACCGAAGACGTCACCGACTTGCAGGGGGTCGCAATGTTGTCCGGTGCGACTGTGAACGAATTTCTCAGCGATTTCTTGCGGATGATCTTCTCAATTTCGATGTCGACCTCCTCGTCTGTGAGCGAGGAGTGCTGCGAGGTGCCACCGTTGGGCACGATGTCAATGGGGTTCGACTTGGCCAGGATGCGCGGTGCTCCGACTGCCGTCTTCGCCTCTACCTCGGCCCGGAGGACCTCGGCGAGCTCCTCCTGGAGGCTCCTTATCCTGTCCCTCCCGCCGGGGTCAGATTTCGCGAGTTCTCGCTTGCGTCTGAACCAGAACAACCCAATCAGAACGGCTATTGACGGCACCGACCAGATCAGCAGCTGACGACATGGAGCCATTTCGCCGAGCCACTTTTAACGACCTTCACCAAAATTACCTGCAAAGAAAACAAAAGTCTTTGTTTATTTTTGACCAAATATTTACTTTCAATATAGCTTACTTCATTGGGGTCCTATATTCTTTCCTCTAAAGTATGCTGAATACTTTTATTTCGGTGCAGTTAGACGACATATTGGTATTTATTAACCCCAAGGAAGCATGGTAGGATTTATCTGTGTATTATTCATTATATTGGTAAGGTAAACTTGAAGAACTTTGAACAAAAAATACAAATATAAGTTCCTTGAAACAGTTTCAGGTTTAAAGGATTAGGAGAACTGTATTGCGAGAGAGAGAGAGAGAGAGAGAGAGAGAAAGAGAGAGAGAGAAAGAGAGAGAAAGAGAGAGAGAGCAGAGAATAAAACACACACTTGGACCCTCAACCAGGCTTTCCTCATGGGAAATAATATACATAACTATGCTGAAAGAATTACATTTTTTTCAAACTTAATGAAAATTGCTGCCTCACTTAACATTATGATTAAGAATAAAGTGAAACTCTATTGTAAATCACATATTTCTGAAAAACAATATTGTCTAGGGAATATACCAAAATAAGTAATAAACGCAATATTACATTTAAAAAATACGGTAGCATTGAAACAAATTGTGACATACTACCCTAGAACAACCGCATCCAATAAGCTATCGATATGTACTTTTATCTTTCCTAATAAGCAATTTTGGAAAAACTTGACAAGGAACCATTTTATGTTTTGAGACTATGAGACTAATAAAACTTATTAAATATTTGTTTATAACATGCAATAACATTTTGTTTCTGCGCAGCTGCTTGCGCTTGAGGGGGGGCCGGTCAAGAACCACCCCGCCACTAATACCTACCGATATGAACAACGACCTGGCATAGTTGTCGATGCACTCGCTTAAGAGTCCAAGCCACATTCAATGCGAGTGAGCGCACACTCATACCATTGTAAAACAGTAGGTGCCACTAAGA
Organism: Incurvaria masculella; assembly: GCA_946894095.1. NCBI lineage: Eukaryota > Metazoa > Arthropoda > Insecta > Lepidoptera > Incurvariidae > Incurvaria > Incurvaria masculella. The sequence continues at coordinate 13,543,835 of OX335647.2, forward strand.
AAACAAATGATTTTCCTGTTGTTAATTAGAACTGCTCCTACACGATGCACCTAGATTCGAAAGCAGTTGCAAGAGCTAAAGATAACACTGGAATAGTGTTATCTTTAGTGAGTGTGGAATAGGTCAATGAACTTAAAACATATTTGAAAATCATCATCGTTAGGCGCTGGTGGGTAGGTGCTAGTCAAAACGCGACAAGACACCCTGAGTAGATTAGCTAAGTCTGACAATTACAAATTACAACATAATAATAAAAAATACAATAGATAGATGATTGTTCTAGTGATAAACTTATTTTCGTTTACTTATGTTTAAATTTTCCATAAAAAATGTGTAGAAGTGTGTCCATTGTTTTACTTTTTTTACTAAAGGTAGAAATCTAAATGGATATAGAACTATTGTTATTAATAAATGTCACTTATTTTAAAATTTCTAATGGAAGTTTTTTATAAATCATATAAAAATATGAAATTCCAAAACGACTAACGAGAAATTATCAGCCTAAAGTTGTAGACCTACTCAGGCATTTCACTTCATATTTACATTTTTTCGAAGGTATATTTGTGTGGTGTTACGATGTGACTAGCCTTAAGATTACATAAGACCCTAGAACGACCGTAAACGTTCGTATTGTATTATTCGCTTTCTTAAGGATGTTCCGACCCATACAATGTTTTTTTTACACAGAACGCAAAAAGTATTGCACTTTAAGGCACGAATTTGTCAAAAATATTAAATATAGCCATAGTAGTTGCAGCGAAAACATATTCACAATTTCAGGTTTAATGGTTTCGTTGTAATTGCCGATTAGAAGTTTTACACCATTAGATGGCGCTGTTAAATAAAAATCGTATTTAAATAAATTGTAACAAAACCAATAACCCTGAAATTGTGAAATTGTTTTCGTGGCAAGTGATATGACTATATTAAACTTTTATTATTAATTCGTGGCTTAAAGTGCAATACTTTTTGCGTTATGTGTGCAAACAACTTTATATGGGTCGGAACAGCCTTAAGGGCCTGGTACTAGCCAAATCGCAAAGTTAGACGAGGCACCCCAAGTTAACTAACTAAGTCTGACGATTATAAGTGTCATTCTTACAATATATGATTCCTTGTCTAGGAATCGAATTATTTTCGTTAATGTATGTTTCCTTTTTCTATACAAAATACATTGCGGAAACGGTGTCCATTTCCGAACTTTTTTGACTAAATGTAGAAATCTAGAAGCAAATGGAATTTTTTGTTTATGCATATATGCTGTTTTTGCTTATATCTAGAAATCGAATTACTTTCAGATTTCTAATGAGAAAAATCAACTTTTTTATTTTTATTATTATTTAAATAAATGATGGAATAAAAAAATATTAACAATCCATTATCAGTCTGGAGTTCTATTTGGATTTGCTGAAGCGTTTCACTACATATTATTACATTTGTTAAAAAGTGCATTTGTATGGCGCGAGTAGTTGGCTAGTCCTAGCGCCTTAATAGGCACTTTTCTACAAAGGTGGTTATAGAAAAATATTGATATTTAACTATTTTATTATTCTGACTAATAAACATTGGGCATTGCCGTTAGAATTCAAGGCTTAAACTGATTTGAAAAACGTTGAAGTGAGATAATTCTTACAACATAAGCGGTGAGAGTATTTTTTTTTATTGAATTTAATTCTATAATAGATATCTAGTGTCCTGCTTGCAATCATTTTTAATTTCGGCTATATACTAATAACTATTATTTAACACATGAGCGTTTTTGAGCAAATCAAGGACAAATTCCCCCAGAATCGTATATAAATCCAAATTCATGTAAAGCAAAATTTAAAAATGTTGTCAAGCGCGACACTAGAGGATCGATTGGTGAATATAATAAAATTAAAATCTTATACACTCACCGCTTATTTTGTGGGAGTTATCGCGTTTTAAATATTTTTAAACCAGTTTAAGGCTTGAATTTTAATGGCAAGGACCAACTTTTATTAATCTATATCATAAAATAGTTCCATGTCAAGATTTTTCGATAATAATGTTTGCAAATAAGTGCTTATTATGAAAACTGAAAATATAAAACGATAGCTATCGGATACAGTCGTTCCATGTGTTTCGTGTGTGAATGTCAGCTGTCTAGTCCAAAAATACCACCGAGCAAAATCGAGCAAAAAGAAATCACATAGTGGAAAGGTACCGACTGATCTTTGTACATAAGTAGCGGGCGGCCAATGACGAAAATAGTGTGGCCTACGGCATTGTATATGATGAAACAGAAATATGCTGGCTCGAAACTGGCTTCCGAATGTCACCACATGCTCGCCGCACGCCGCGGCGCCGTACGCCGCACGCACCACGCACCACGGGTGACATTCAATCGAACTTCAAAGCAGGTGACATACGTTTGGTATAGCTCGAACTGGCGCGCGCCGCGCCCTACCGTTACCTACACTTTTTAAGCAGGTCTATTACATTGAAAGTCTCTGGTAGTTTTAAAATCAACCAATCATAAGTACACAAGGATAACTCGAGAAATAATTACTCGTAGCTTTACTTCTCAGAAAAACCCCATGTCTGTAAATCGTGCGGCCGTAAGAAACCACGTCGTCCCGCATAAATTAGCGTATATATGTAGTATTCACGACTGTGTAGGCCCGAACACAAGTGCATGGATTGGTGGTGAGTAGAGCACAGAGCACGTGTCGCTGGCGGCGACTGCGACAATGACACAACCACAGAAAACATGGCACGGTAAAATGTGTAGGATGTATGTGTACCACTGAAGAGAAAGGAAGAGAAGTGGCATGCGGTCGATACGCGTCTCCGCTATATGGTCCAAATGACCATGTAATTGCATGGTAATCCAGCGGCATGTCGTGTGCCTTTTTTAATTTATTTGTTTGCCATACAGTCGAAACATCGCCACCGCGCGCGAATCAGACAGTCAGTTCCCATCCACAAAACCCTCAAATACGTCTGCGACTATGTTTGCATGTGGCATGTACGTTTAAGGTGGCCCAACCCGGTGGGCCTAACTCATTCGCGGGCACAGTACAAAACCGTGCATTGCGCTCCGGGACCTCCTCTGTTTCAAAGACAAAGACAGGCTCCGTGATGAGTAGAATGCAACATGTCCGCAAAGCAGACAATGCGCATAGTGTTTGATTTGGCAAGATTTACGAAAATTTTAATTATAAAATGACATATAGCTAAAAGTAAACCACGACCGCTGTAGTCAAACAATCGCCTATGCACCATATTATTTGCATTAAAAGTAAATCTTAGTGCGTTAAGAGTCCTCCGTCCTCTCCGTCTGTGAAACACGCAACACGTCGTCAATTTTGCGTAAGAAATTTTAACAACGTCCATTGACCTTTTCTCAGTGATACAGAAAAATAATTTAATTAATATGTACTAATGTACTTCGGATTCCAGCTATGTAGATTGGTTGGTGTGCATGCAAGTTTCGAGGGCTTTTCTAGCCCGTACTGAAATGAATATTGTTCTTTCCTGACCTCTTTCAATGTATACAAGTTCCGACTAAGGGTAGATATAATTTTCTACGGTAGCCGGATCGTGTGTGGTCCGGATATAAAGAATAGCACTGCTGTAAGCTACGCCTGCGAGTAATATTTGTGCAAAGACAAAATATTTGTCCTGAGCAAAACCTTTTACAATTTAAACTTTTTCCAAGACTAAGTAATGCGATTTTAATTTGACAAATGTGAATTTATAATAAATTTTTTTCTGATATTTAATGTATAATTTGATTTATTTTTTAATCAATTTATTTTTTGTTTTGATAACTTTTGACGATGTGTACACAAGATCTAATATATAACTGTAATGTTCTTAAAATCACAGAATAAACAATTTTGATTTTGATTTTGATTTTGACAAATTTGGATGTATTGGATTGGATTGACAAAGTTTCAGAAAAGGAGCAAAGATTGCAATCTACACGATACAATAAAACGGTTGCGACATTTAATTCCCAGCAGCTCAGCATTAAGAGCGTCCTTATACCTAAACATTTTTGACCGAATGTTGCGACTGAAACGAGATAGCCAGAGCCCTACACGTCTCGCTTTGTTAGAGCAGCTCGGAATAAATCTTTCGAGCAACCCGTATAAAGCGTGAAAGCGGTTTTTAATTGTTTCGTTAAATAAATTTGAAAAAGTTAAACTTAACCCTAACTAAATTGGTGTAGATAATGTTAGGCTCTTTTAAATTATATTTATATTCAATAACCAGCAGCAAACTTGAAAAAGAATTTGTTTGAGGCCTGGCTTTAGTATTTTTTTTCATGCAAAAAATTTTAAATTTCTAAAATATTTTTTAACTATATTGGTAGAAAGTTAGCGGACATTATACATGTCTTTTTTTTCATGTTCTCATTATGGAATGGTTCATGGTTCAGTTCAGGAACTTAACGCAATCAAACCATATGCATTGGCTAGTATAATAAGCTTAATGTTTTATTCAGTACAATTTAATCACGACTTTTAATGTATATATATTTTCAGCAATGTTCAACATAACTTTGTACATACTAGGTGGAACCACCCGATATCCATACGTGCTATCAGCATAACAAATCAGATATTTTACATATTTACTGCTTTAGTTAATTATTAGAAGTAATGGACTAGAAAATTAATTACGATTGCTATCTAGAACATTAATTACGATTGCATTAATTTTAATATGACTGTCAATGTTATAAACGGCAATTGCAGTTTATTAAAAAAATATAAACTAGTTGACCGTTGACACATATGTTTGAATGGAGAATTAAGAAAAAAAAACCACAGAACTATAGCCCCACGACCTTTCGGTGCATTGAAAATAACTTTATTTCATAGGCACGAAAAAATCTGAGTAGTAAAAATAAAAGGGAGAACGTCAATCAAGCAAGCATCAATATATGAAAAATAAAGTAACTTATGCAACGTGGAAACGTATTCATTTTTATTTAATACATTACATCCACCCTTAATTATAATCATATCGAAACCACAGTGGTATGTATCATTTAGGCCTCTAAATTCACTGGATATTTTTTAAATCTCTTTTCGTTTTCCAGAAGTTTAAAATTCTTCGAAAAAGTCCCAAAAGAAACGGTTAAAAACCGTTTTTTTAATAGAAAAAGATATTAACATTTTACAAAAAATATTGTTACAGTATTGTAGCATTTTCAGTAACGCATCTTTTGATACCATTTGAATTCCTCAATCTTAATAATTGAGTACGCTGTCTCCGGTCGCACCGGAAAGCGGGTGCCTTCAACTGAAGCGATCGAACAATCATTTTCGATCTTAAAATTCTGTTCTGCTCCTCCCTATCCTAAGAGATCATCCTTATCCTCCCTATAAGATAAATTCTTTCCGTTTTCAATGGCTGACCATGAGACTTATTAATCGCCATTGCAAAACAGATCTCAAGGGGAAACTTTAGCCTTTTAAACTCGAATGGATACTCCGACGGTATTAGTGGTATCCGCGGTATAGAAACCGATTCACCTCGAGCACAGCCAGTAAATACAAATTGCCTCTACCACGTTTTTATGTAAGGCTTTCACATGCAACCTGGCCCCATTGCACAACTTGGGCGGATTGAGATGTCACAGTAGCGTTACTGGAGCTCCCAGTAATTCCCACTTTGAGGATAAATTCTTGAGACGGTAAACGGTACGTATTTAAGGAACACATCCGAATAGTGTATACTACTACATGGCACTGATAGAAAGCTACATTATTCCTGGCTACTAATCATCACTCTATTCCTGATTTCTATAGTGCTTCTTAACATCACGCCAAATTACTTGGCGGGTGAGCAGTGGAGTTAAATGAAATAGAAGTCGGGAAGTTGTGATTTCATTTTAAAAAGGATTTTACTAGCTTTTATTCGACCACAAATATCCCAAACAAGCTTTGCTACCTCTTCTAAAGCGTGCAGAGGCTAAATAAAAAAAAATCGAAATAGGTTTGATTAAGACAAAGTTTAAAGTAATTCTGACCACAAACTAAATAAAATCTATGCAAACTTCGTCACTCCTTTTCAGCCCCTAGGGGTTGAATTTTAGAAAATGCTGGATTAGGTATTTGATTTATTATATCAAAAAGCATTAAGGCCAAGTTTCATATAAATCTGACAAAAAAAACAAAATATTTTTTATACAAATGCTACAACCCCTTTTCACCCCTTAGGGGCTGGGATTAACTGGGAGCTTTGACACTCAGTTCCAAGTAAATCTGACCACAAATTTTTATATAATTTCACTCCTTTAGGGGTTGAATTTCGAAACATCCTTTCTTAGTGCTTGCAAAATTCAGACAGGGAACATCGCTAGTAGACTTGAACTTTCTAGGTCCAAGGGATTAGCCTGGGAGTTGATGTGTCAGTGAATGAATGAAATACTAGCTGAGGTACCGGGCTCCGATCGGGTCAATTTCGTTTCGGACTGATGTCCTGACCTAGCATTTTTTGTTAAATGAGTTCCCCATACCAACTGTCACCCTCCTTATCACATATTGATTTTAAGGTGGCCCAACCCGCTCATTTCCCCATACAAAAGCGGAAAGAAGATCACGCCTATATTTCTTGTCAGAGATCCAAAATGTTTCTCAATATAGCTTTATTTGATTGAAGTAGATGTCTGATGACCATTGGCATTGTTCAATTATGTTTGGTTTCCAAGTAATAAAGTCCGAAAATTCGGATTTTTCGCGCGTTTTAAACAATTACTTTGGAGGTGAATTACTCAATGATAAAGTAAGAACATCTTAAAAAGATTAGTCATCAGACATAGCTTGTTTAATCAAGATTTATAATCTATTTGGTCTTTGTTAGATTTTTGACTACAGCGGTCGTGGTTCACTTTTAGCTATAAGTCGTTTTGAAATTAAAATTTTCGTAAATCTTACCAAATCATACACTATGCACATTGTCTTTTTTGTGGACTGGTTGCATCTTCCTCATAACGGAGTCTGTCTTATTCTTAGAAACAGAGAAGGTCCCAGAGCGCAACAGCACGGTTTTGTACCGTGCCCGCAAATGAGTTGAGGCCGCCCGGTTGGGCCACCTTAATGTTCGACACAAAAGGTAGTCTACGGCCTTTCTCAAAGTCCAAATTTCATCAAAATTGGTTGAGCGGAGTGAAAACATAACAGACAGATAGAGTTACTTTCGCATTTATAATATTAGTATGGATGAAGTTGCTAATTTCAAATAATATCTAGTAGAGTAATGCAAATATGTGCGGAGGTGAAATGTAGGACTTTGATATTTTTCTTGTTTTATCTTTTCAGCCGATTCTGATTTATGGTTTTATAAATGTGCTGTAAACAGTCAAATTACTTGTTTATTTCAGAAAAAATGTGCTACATTTTTTACATAAATATTGTGCTGTAAAAAAAAAGATTTGAATAAAGGACGGCATTTGGAGTCCAACTTGGATTTAGTAACAGTTCTTAATGCTAAAATTTAATACTCTCTCTATGCTCCCTCTAATGACTAAGTGACTCTATTTAATTATCTGTCATTCCCGTAATATACGGTCACAATTATCTTTATCACAAGATAAAAACGAAGCGTTTAATCTTCATAATGTATGCCACCTAGCCTTTAGCTTTACGCTCAAGTTAGTTAATTGCGGCAGCTATTTTGCTTTTACGTCTGTCAATTTGCGATACAGAAAACGTGACCGGATGTGCTTTGTCATGATTCGATTCTAAAATGTTATACTAGTTGAAATAAGCGAATAGAGAACTTAGATTTTTCTACTGCTTACAAATGCCATTGCAGTGCCTGTGTAAGACCTCTTGGCGAATAGAAATGGTTTTTGAACATAATACGAGGGTGGATCATAAAGTTTTTGGAATTACATACTTCTAACAGGTATTTTGAAGGTAATCTATAATGAAAGTGAGCAGTCACTATTGTAGTGTTTTGACGTAAAACATAATTCAGCTGTGGTTTAAAGTTCTTAAGAAATATTTTTTTAATTTAAGTGGTCGCCAAAAATTACGAAGTATGGAGATTAACGAGATTTGTGCGGTTATGAAGTACCCATTTCTGAAAAAAATTTCTGCTAAGGATTTTTTTCTGGATATGCAGCAAACATTAGGGGATAGTGCACCACCCTATTTCACCGTTGCTTACTGGATATCTGATTTCAAACGTAGCAGATCGAGCTGTGAAGATGACGCCCGCTATGGCGACTCGACCACCTCCCTCTCAGAATAAAAGGTCCAAAAAGTGGAAAAAAAATGTCTTGGAATACAGACGAGTTACAATAAACCACCTCTTAGAGACCCTAAAGATTAGTTATGGCAGCGATAAAACAAAATGGAAAGATGTTTTGAACTTTAAAAAGTGTCAGCAAGATGAGTACCACGAACGCTCACTGATGAGAACAAGAAGCAACGTCTTGACATCTCTAGGCGGAATCTCGACATCTTTCAAGAAGATCCTGAACTCTTCTTAGGTTTTTTTGTAACCATGGATGAAACGTGGGTGCAACACTTCAATCCCGAGACAAAACGACAAAGCATGTACGGGAAACTACCGTCTTCTCCTCCCGTGAAGAAATTTCGTGTTGCTGCGACTGCATGCAAAGTTATGGCCTCTGTGTTCTGGGAGGTTGAAGACATTCTCCTGATTGCCTAATTGCCTAAAGGTTAATCGATTCCCAGTTCATATTATGCAGATATAATCGCGAAATTGCAAGATATCATTAAAGAAAAACGACGAGGAATGTTGACGTCCAGCGTGCTGTTTCATCAAAACAAAGCGCCCGCTCACAGATCTGAAATAGCCCACACTGCAATCAGTGATTCTGGCTTCGACCTTTATGAGCACATGCCATATTAACTGGAGTTAGGCCCCAGTAGTACGAGAGCGGACCGTTGTCAACCCTACGTCATCGAGTAACACCATGGGACCCATTTGTGGTTGTGCGGATTAGAATAGGTTTCCTAAAAATACTAGGTTGCCTGACCCAAACCTGGAACGTTTTGTGCAGTAGGTAATATTAAATCACTTTTTTGGTAGAATTTAACGTCATCGAGTAACAACATGAGACCTAGCACAATCGGTAAAGGTCATCAAGAAAAGCTAAAAAAAAGTAGGTTGGCTCGTCCTACCCTGGCACGTTCTGAGGTTGGCCGGTTTTAAAATGTCGAAAAATAAAAAAAAATACGTCATCGAGTAACAAGTTGACAATACCACCATTCGATAGTCCTATGTACATGCTTCATAAAAAAATTAGGTTGGCTGCCCTCAGCCTGGCACGTTTCCTACGCGGCCATGTTGAACGTCGGATGCGCCCAGTTCCTATATTCAATCAATTGTTAAATTAATATAATATAACAGTTTTGTGATATGTCTATCTATAAACCGGTGATGTTTTTATTGATCTGAACTCACCTTGGATAGGTAAAAAAAAACAAAATGAAATATTTGTGATATATTGATTGATTGGGTGCAATGGTTGCAAATAATTTAATTTCAACAAATATTTTTCTGCTGTCGCGCAAGATACAATTAAATACATCCAATAAATTGTAAATCTCGCATTAGAGGAACTCAAAATATTTTTACCACGCAATAAGAAGTCTGTCACTTTTGAATCTGTTAGCTGTTCTGAGATTCAAAAAGTAACAGACCTTAAGTCCAAAGGACCGCAAGGTTTATGGAACAATTCTACTAATCTGTTAAAGTCCATATTGGGCAGTATTATAGAACCTCTTAGAATTGTATTGAAGATGGCACATTTCCAGACTTATTAAAAATTACTAGGGTAATACCATTGCTTAAAAACGGATCTCATAATGATGTTGAAATAGCTTTATGGTGCATATTATGGTGTGAAGCCAATAACCTACGTTTAAATGACAGTAAAACGAGTTTAATGCACTGGGGACCCAAATACGTAATGTGAATTGTGATGTATTAAATACAGCAAATGATCTATCTTCAGCTATAACTAAAGAAATAACCTTACTTGTGATACTTTTGGGATTACCGTGGTCTTCAAATATATTTGAAAAATGTTACGGCTTTTCACGCGGCGGGAGGAGACATTCGCCGACGTATCGAGCTGATCGTTCAGCCCGTTGTCAAGGAGGTTGTCCGCCACGTTCGTACGCAGCAGACGACTGACAACTAGACTCGCCGTGGTCGTAAGTCATAGGTGTGGGTCGAGGTGGTAGCGGAAATGCGGTGGTAGCGCTTCTACGATCTTCCTAAAATTCACAAAGACGGGAACCCCCTTCGACCAAAAGTCAGCCAGATAAATGCTCCTACCTACCTCCTCGCTAAACATGTCGCCTCAATATTTCAACCCCTGTCTGGCAAGACGTCGTCCTACGTTAAAGATTCGGCCCATTTTGTGGAATTGTTGTCTACAGTGAAGTTGGCATGCATGGATCTATTAGTGAGCTTTGACGTCGAGTCGCTGTATGCAGACGTACCAGTCCAAGAGTCCCTCGACATCATCAGAAACTTAGTCATCAGCAACGACATCGACACTGAGTGCGTCAAGCTCCTGCCATATTGTCTCACTAAGACATACTTTCTGTGGAACGGACAATACTACCTTCAGCGAGAAGGTGTAGCAATGGGAACACCAGTGACACCAGTGGTGGCAAACCTTTTCATGGAACCGCTGGAACACCGCACATTGCAAACTTCACCTCTTAAGTCAATGTTTTGGGTACGGTACGTGGATGACGTGATTTCAATCTGGTCACATGGTCGCCAATCACTCGACGCTTTCATCTCTCATCTTAATTAGGTTCACACAAATATAAAATATACAGTAGATTGTGAGAAGGAAGGCACTTTGGCGTTCTTGGAAGTACTTGTTGCTCGACGATTGGATGGAATCCTAAGCCACACAGTGTACCGCAAGCCGACACACACAAATCGTTGTCTACAAGCTACTTCGCATCATGCTCCGGTGCATTTGGAATCGGTCGCAAGAGCATTGAGACTCAGAGCACAGCGGTTGTGTGACAAGGACCATATCTTCACCGAAATGGGCCCTGTGCTTCGAGAAAATGGGTACAATTTTCGCAATGTCAGTCAGTCAGTCAGCGTGTTTGCGTCCACTGCTGGACATACGCGTCTCCAATCCTTCTCCAGTCCTCCCGGCCCTCAGCGGTACGGAACCACTGCTTTCCGCTGACGCACTTGATCTCATCTTCCCACCTGGCGAGTGGTCTTCCCACACTTCGTTTGCCTGTTCACGGCCGCCAGTGTAGGACACGGTTACTCCAACGGTCGTCGTCTCTTCGGCTAACGTAACCAGCCCACTGCCATTTGAGCTTAGCCACCCGGTGTCCAATATCGACTACTTTGGTACGTCGGCGGATTGCCTCTTTACGTACCATATCCCGTAGCGATATTCCCAGCATGGCTCGCTCCATTGCTCGCTGGGCAACTTTTAACCTTTGGACAACGGCGACCGTCAGAGTCCACGTTTCACACCCGTACGTCATGTCATAACCGGGAGGACGCACTGGTCATATGTTCGGGTCTTTAAATTTCAGGAAGGTCAGACCTCAGAGCGAATTTAAGCTTTCCGAAGGCAACCCAACCTAGTTGAATCCGTCGCTCAACCTCCAAAGACAGTCTTTGTATACCAAGCCGCAGGATTTGACCGACATATACGTACTTTTCAACCTGTTCGATCACTTCTACGTCGATAACTATTTGTCCTCCCGTCATACCCTCAGTCGCCATGACCATGGTTTTATCCCGGTTCATCTTCAGATCTACCTTTATCGATGCTTTATAAAGGTCTTCCAGCATGGTTTAAAGCTGAACTCGGGAATTTTACAGAAGAACAATGTGATCGGCGTAGCGAAGATAACTGAGGAAAAATATTCACTAACGTTGATACCCATGTTGTCCCATTCAAGCGTCTTGAACACATATTCCGATGCGTTTGTGAAGAGCTTGGGTGAGAAAATGTGGGTGAGAAAGTAACGTAAACATAAGATATAAAATCAGAACAAATGGTATTTTCGATAACTCTGTATCACGATTATTTGAAACCGATTACGGAGTACCTCAAGGCTCAATCATGGCACCATTGCTGTTTATTATTTTTATTGATGACATTGCAAAAGACACTATGCTAGTACTTCTCGCGAAATCATAGTAATTTACGCTGACGACGCAAATGTAATTGTTACTGATAAAAGTATTGGAACACTCCTTACAAAAACAACAAAAATAATTGAGGAGTTGGGTAAATGGTTCGCAGCAAATGGGTTAATATTAAATAGTGCTAAAACACACTGTGTACATTTTAAGATGAAAAATATTAAACATGAAATGAATGATGAGATGTTTATCGAATATAACGATGAAGTAAGTCATAACGTTTGCAATATCTACTATATTCTTAGGCTTCACGTTGGATCAAAAGTTACGATGGGACAAACACATTCAACATGTTTGTGATGCTTGTTATTGCCTCAGAACCCTGTCTAAATGCTGTGACTTAGATACCCTGAAGAGTGCCTACTTCGGTTATTTATACTCTGTCATGACCAATGCCATTGAGTTCTGGTGTTCTTCAGGGGAAGCGGTTTCAGTATTTAGACTACAAAAGAAAGCACACAAACACTTGTTTGCACGCCTTTGTTTAAAAACCTAAAATTGCATACTATGTATGATGTGTACGTACAAAGAACTATTTTTTATGTGAGAAATTACCCGGAATTATATAATAATTTTGAACACGGATATTCGACGAGAAATAAAAATGTGATCCAGCAAGCTGCACACTCAACATCAAAATTTGAGAAGGGTGTCCACTTCAATAGTATTAATATGTATAATAAGCTACCAAGAGACTTGCGAGAAGAAACTAACATAAGATTTAAAAATAAGTTAAGTACATGGTTGCTTGACAAATCTTTCTACGATTTAAGTTATTTTAATATTATGGTGTAAAACGACGAATACACATGATTGGTATCAATATTATAATCTGTTATGCTGTACTGCGAATAAAAATATTTTGATTTGATATTTCTGATTTTATTTGATTTGAGATCACATCCCCCTGCCTAACGCTTTTACCAAGAGGGATGGGTTGGGTATTTTCATGGAGCCTCACAGTCATCGTCGCGGACCGATACAGAATTCGGAGTACCTCGAACGCCTGGTGGTCGATTCTACACCTCAGGAGGGAGTTTTCGACAGCCCATTTTTCAACTGAGTCGAACGCCTTCTCGTAAAGGACTAGAAAAGAAGTGGAAGGCTACAAAGAGCGGCTTGTTGTACTCCTCCTTCTAGCTAGCTTAGCCACCCGGTGTCCAATATCGACTACTTTGGTACGTCGGCGGATTGCCTCGTTACGCACCATATCCCGTAGCGATATTCACCAAGGGAACATGAAGTTGGTTGAGCGCGTTATAGAGGAAAATCGAGACAGTAAAGTGTTTTCCCGTGCCTTCTCTACCGGCGCTAACTAAATTTCAAAACCCAAGCGAGCGGATGGTGTTGTCACTGCAAAAAAGACGATATACTTGAGGCGGTGGTAAAAAATTATGACGAATTGTACTCTGCAGCAATTCATGCCCCGAGCCCAAGCAAACCACTCGACTCTGATAGGCGTGCGCCGCTCACTAGATACTACACCGAGGATCTGCCGGAGATTAGTGTCTATGAGATAAAGGCTGTTTTGAAAGGACTAAAAAAACATAAGGCTCCAGATGAGGACGGGATAACGATGGAACTGCTAAAGTCTGGCGGGATACCCATCTTGAAGGAACTGCAAACACTGTGCAATGCAGTTCTCAAAAAAATAGGGCGAAGTTGAAGAACTATCGACCTATCTCAGTTCTAAGCCACGTATACAAGGTCTTTTCATGAGTCATCACGTGTTGGCTGACACAGAGGCTAAATCAGTACCAGCCTCGTGAGCAAGCTGGGTTCAGGAAAGGATACGGCATAATGGATCACATATTTACTGTGAGACAAGTGGTGCAGAAGTGCGAGGAGTACAACAAGCCGCTCTTTGTAGCCTTCCACTTCTTTTCCAGTCCTTTACGAGAAGGCGTTCGACTCAGTTGAAAAATGGGCTGTCGAAAACTCCCTCCTGAGGTGTAGAATCGACCACCAGGCGTTCGAGGTACTCCGAAATCTGTATCGGTCCGCGACGATGACTGTGAGGATTCATTAAAATACCCAACCCATCCCTCTTGCTAAAGGCGTCAGGCAGGGGGATGTGATCTCACCCAAGCTCTTCACAAGCGCATCGGAATATGTGTTCAAGACGCTTGAATGGGACAACATGGGTATCAACGTTAATGAATATTTTCCTCAGTCATCTTCGCTTCGCCGATCACATTGTTCTTTTGTCAAAATCCCGAGTTCAGCTTCAAACAATGCTGGAAGACCTTTATAAAGCATCGATAGGTAGGTCTGCAGATTAACCGGGATAAAACCAAGGTCATGGCGACTGAGGGTATGACGGGAGGACAAATCGTTATCTCGGTCAAATCCTGCGGCTTGGTATACTGGTAGGACTGTCTTTGGAGGTTGAGCGACGGATTCAACTGGGTTGGGCTGCCTTCGGAAAGCTTAAATTCGCTCTGAGGTCTGACCTTTCGCAAAATTTAAAGACCCGAACATATGACCAGTGCGTCCTCCCGGTTATGAGTGGGCTGGTCACGTCAGCCGACGAGACGACGACCGTTAGAGTAACCGTGTCCTACACTGGCGGCCGTGGACAGGCAAACGGAGTGTGGGAAGACCACCCGCCAGGTGGAAAGACGGCATCAAGTGCGTCGGGGAAAGCAGTGGGTCCGTACCGCTGAGGGCCGGAAGGACTGGAGAAGGATTGGAGAGGCGTATGTCCCGCAGTGGTCGCAAACACGCTGACGGATTGACTGACTGTTCTCAAACCATTGTACTCTTATTTTTTTGTAGGTGGTAGCATTTAAAGGTTTAATATTATGTCGTTTTTTTTAGCTGTAAGAATAATAAGGTTTTGTAATTTGTCTCTTTGTTTACAGGTCACTATAGTAGTTCATGACAGAAATAATAGTATTAATTCTGGATCTAACACTAGACTCATCAGAAGGACTAAATCGCACACAGGTTTTAAAATGTTTTCTTGTTGCCACTGGAGTGTGCATCGCTTTAAGGTCCTTTCTTCAACCCCTGTCATCCCATGCCTACGACATTAGAGGCGCACGCTTTACATTCTGCGACGGAGCTCCTCATTACATAATTCAAATTAGATTGAATGTTAACCTGATGTAATGAAGAATTTTAATAGTCATAATAAAATAAATCGCCAAAAAGTTACTATTCTTGTATTCACATGACTTGAGGTTAAATATTCATGGATATTTCCATCCTTTAAACATTTAAATGTATATGTTTTCTATAACTAATACATAAATATTTTACAGAGCTTTTCAGGTATTATTTAAACTATACCTACGACTTAAGAGCTGTTAATTTAAAATTCCGCTTCGGTTTGGATACATTGCAACTTGTTTATGATAAAATAAAAGAGATACGTAAGTAAAGAAAAGAGAGTGACGCCAAAGCTTACTAAACTTCCTTAATATGTGAGTGACGATGTGGACATGTACTTTTGTATAGACCCGGCAAAAACATATACATTGAAATGTTTAAAGAATGGAAATATACACTAGAATATTTAACCTAAATTCATGTGAATTAAAGAATAGTAACTTTGAGATACTTCACTTATGGGTTTAAGTTTTGTGGCGATTTATTTTATTATGACTTTTAAAAAATCTTCATTACGTTATGTTTAAATTCAATCTGATTAAAATTTTGTAATAACGAGGGCCGTGGCAGAATTTAAAGCGTGCGCCTCTAATGCCGTAGGCATGGGCTGACTGGAGTTTCGATTCCCTACGTTGAATGATCCATACGATAGATTCCGAAAGCATATGTATATGAAACTTCCGGTTTTTACTCTTCAAGTATGCGGAACTATGTGCATCATAACCTAGAGTTAACTTGAGTTAAACTTAGTTAATAATTAGATACGACAATGCCCTAATATCACGCAATCAATCAATACCTATATCACAAATATTTCATTTTGGTTTTTTTTAACCTATTCAAGATGAGTTCTGATCAATAAAGACATCACTGTTTATAGATAGACATATCACAAAACTGTTATATTATATTAATTTAACAATTGATGAATATAAGAACTGGGCGCATCCGACGTTCAACATGGCCGCGTAGGAAACGTGCCAGGCTGAGGGCAGCCAACCTAATTTTTTTATGAAGCATGTTCATAGGACTATCGAATGGTGGTATTGTCAACTTGTTACTCGATGACGTATTTTTTTTTATTTTTCGACATTTTAAAACCGGCCAACCTCAGAACGTGCCAGGGTAGGACGAGCCAACCTACTTTTTTTTAGCTTTTCTTGATGACCTTTACCGATTGTGCTAGCTCTCATGTTGTTACTCGATGACGTTAAATTCTACCAAAAAAGTGATTTAATATTACCTACTGCACAAAACGTTCCAGGTTTGGGTCAGGCAACCTAGTATTTTTAGGAAGCCTATTCTAATCCGCACAACCACAAATGGGTCCCATGGTGTTACTCGATGACGTAGGGTTGACGACGGTCCGCTCTCGTACTACAGTGATTTTCATGTATTTTGAAAATGGAAAGAAAATCTCCGTGGAACCAAATTCAAGAATAATGACGGGGTCATGCCTGCTGTGGAGGAGTTTTTCGATGCTCACGAACAATATTTTTTTAAGGATGGAATAATAAATCTAGAAAAGCAGTATACCAAGTGTATCGAATTAGAAGGAGATTATGTAGAAAAAAAAATTTAGTGTCAATAAAATTTTCATTGTTTTCATGGTCATTCCAAAAACTTTATGATCCACCCTCGTACAGTAAGGCAAACGTGTAAGGAAATATTCCTACATAGTATTTTTTAATGTAAAGCGCGTACATTTGGCGCCCAGACTGTCCTAACCTAAGAGGAACGCTCAGAGGAAGCCGGCAAGGTGCTTCTTCACACCATGTTTGAAAAATCTCAGGAAATACTTCGGCATTTTCCAGTTCACCGACACCTTACATATTAAGATCTAGAGCAGAGATTCTCAAACTTATTTTGTCTACAGCCCACTTTGAGAATCCAGTATGTTCCACCGCCCCAGATGTTTAGATTTATCACATGTTATAAAACACAAGTCGCAATAATTACTTTAATTAATTTAATTTAATTATTTATTTATGTAGTCCCACATGAGTTTACTATTATATCTTGTTTCTGAGTTCTAATGAGGGCAATTTAACAGAACTTTTTACATAATATTAAGCAAAATAATCCATATAGTAGGTAGGTTTTCATTTAATTTTTAAGTAGGCACTATAAAATATTAGAAAACGCCAATAAATTATCGCCTCCCTAAACAACTTCAACGCCCCCCAATTTCCTCTGTGCCCTTTTTATGCCTCTAGCGCTCACTTTGGGAAAGACTGATCTAGAGGATCGGTTGGTTCTAACATTGATATTGGCAGTGACTGCTCGAGCGAAGGGTTTTAACTACGACCTTGGAAAATTTAGGTTAATTTATGAAAACATATGAAACTGAAATAGGTTTACATAATCACAGATAAAGTATGGTGGCCGCAAGATCTTAAGTAGGTTAAGTTAATTAAATCGCGAAACAGTAACTAACTCAAGAACTAGATGAAATAATCCTTCAAGAGGTTTACTGGAAGTAAGGACACGAAGGCACTGGGGTGCGGTGACGTCTGAGTAAATGTCAGTAGAGCTGCTTTCACCGAGCGAGGAGATCTGAACAGATCGGCGGCTGCCACGAACTGGCTCACCGTGAAAGGACGGCATTTCAACGGCCGCACCGCCCCGCCCCGCCCACCTCCCGCCGGCCGGCTACACGGATGTACCCGCCGCGCCGTGCAGTGCTACCAGAGCCATTTCACAACGCCGTGAAATGTCTCATTAGCCGAGCCGAACAGACAGCGATCAGCTCACAAGGCTCTTTCGTACCTAGTTTGTCTGAACCAACACCCGTCTGAACTGTATCGATTTCAAAATGTTTTTATGCCATTTTTGTAGTCCTAAACTGGGAAAATGTATCGCTTAGTCGAGCTGATGAAGTGATAACACATCGCTGGTTATTGTGTGAATTTTCTTCCCTCTAAAACTGCATTACAACTAACTACTAACTACTTGCAAATACAAAACCGGCAAGTGCGAATCGGACTCGCCCACGAAAGGTTCCGTACCATCGTACAAGATTTAACACCAAAAATCACTTTTTTTTGGGGTGGCCCCCTTTAATTTTTATATGTTTTTAATTTTACCTATTTGTTGTTATAGCGGCAAAATAAATACTCATTCTATGAAAATTTCAACTGCCTTACTATTATGGTTCATGGGATACAACCCTGTGACAGACGGACGGGCAGCGGAGGCTTAGTAATAGGGTTCCGTTGGCACCCTTTGGGTATGGAACCCTAAAAACTGCCGTTTAGAGCGTATTTTTTCGCATTCATTCAAGTTAATTCTTCTGAGTGGTTCCAACTATATAAATGTGGAGCGTGCTTTTGAGACGTGTGGTCTTCATCTGTATGGCTGGTATCAAATTAATATTTGAGGTGTTTGCCGCGCGAAAAGTTCGAAAATCCGTGGCTTAAACGCATTACGTATTCTAGTAATTCTTTTGATTTGGGAAATCTTAAATTTATCAACCAACCTCAAGTGAATAAATAAGGGTGTGTCAAATTACAAAGTTAAAAACTTAGACCGGGTCATCTTAAATTTAATCTATTAGGCTCACTGCACTCAAATACATTGCTTTATTATTATTATAAGTTAAAGAAACGAGAAATGGAACTAGCGAGTGCAAAATAGCAAACAATTAAGATACATTCTTTCAACAGGGGTTCACAACATTTCCACTGTTACAGAGTTAGTTACTTTGAGGTCGATCTACATAGCCAATCGCAAGTTGCGCCTTGCCGATCGCCAGACCAGTTCTGCCGGCTCGTATCCTTGATAACTGATGACGTGACGTTACGTGCGACGTGGGCCCGGTTGCAGAAACACACATCAATATTCAAATTACTTGCACTAATAATTAACGTCACTTTTTGAAGACATATGGAGTCAACCTAAGCTCCCATCGATACTTTTCAAAAAACTACCGGACCGTTGTCAGGTTGAATAAAGTTATATAATTAATCCACGCACACTCAATATTTGGAGTTATAATTGTTACACATTTGAACCTTTTCTTAGTTTAGTAAAAAATCGTTTTTAGTAAAAATGTGATAATATGAAATCTGAAGAAATTCAAAGAGCTATGTCGCACCGGCCGACTCAAAAAGTAATCATAATAACATCATTTTGAGTAGGAGTATCAAAATTTAAGTTTAAATCAACTAAGGGTGGAGTGCACCACCTCTGGTTATTGTTATAGTTTTGGTTATTATATATCCGTCTTTATTTTTCGCCTGAAGAAGAAAGAAGATAGATCTTAATAACCGTAACTATGACATTAACCAGATATTGTGCAGTCCAGCGTAAGTGTGCTGTGCACTATATCTGGTTAGTGATCATTTTAAAATGAAGATTAAAGAAGATATATCTTTAATACTAGAGAAACGTTAGGAAATATAACGACGTTTTAAAGTTGATAAACATTAAACGATGCACCCGTAATGTTTATATGAAAAGGTGTATGTATATACGTAGAGGAAGCAAGAGGTAATATGCTGCAATTAACTGATTTATCATCTAGTGATAGTATAAACTCGTATAAACATTATTTCAAAGTAATTTTGTTGCAATGTCAGATTACATATAAATATTACACAACGTAAATTAATGCTTAACCTAACCTAATCTAACAAAGTACTTGGAAAGTGGTTGATATACGAGGCGAAATTATTTCCTGCGAGTCCTGAGGTCAATAGAAAAAAAACTGAATACGATTATGGTCAATACCACCACAAAAAGGTGTATCGCCTATAAACAGTACCTAATCAAATTATAGCCATGCTGATTCGTCGTTTTCATATAAATAAGTAAATCATTGGAACTGCGTATAATCTAAGCGCTTCAATTTGTTTAAAACGTGTTATCTTTATTTAGTAATGATAACAAATAAAGCTTAAAATGCGGTACGCTACGTGAATCATGTGAACGTTCATTGTAAATCTTTATAACCACGAGATCTACTGAATATATTATCATCGAGTGTTGATTGGAACACTAATATTTTTAGTGTTCCGTACCCAAATGGTGAAAACGGAACCCTATTACTAAGCCTCCGCTATCCGTCCGCCCGTCCGTCTGTCACAGGGCTGTATCTCATGAACCGTAATAGGTAGGCAGCTAAAATTTTAACAGATTGTGTATTTATTTTGCCGCTAGGTAAAATAAATAAATAATAAAAATTAAAGGGGGGGCCCATAAAAAAAGTGTTAAATCTTGTACGATGGTACGGAACCCTTCGTGTGCGAGTCCGACTCGTTTTACAAAATTATTTCACCCTGTCACTTCGATGTACCTAAGCAGTCAGCGAAATTATTGGTCGAGCCAAGAAATAATTTTCCGCAGGCAAAAGTGCATTCGCATTCCAACAGAAAGGTAGAAAACCACGCAACCACGTGGCGGCCTCCGAGGTATCGGAACAACCGCAGCGGTGGTGGCGCGGGCGGCGGCGGTGCGGAGGCGTCGTGTCCAATACATTCTCCCTCCTTCGCACCTCACGAGCAAAGTGTCGCAATGCCTCGGGCCGCCACCACACCGCCGCAACTGCCTCGCTGGCAGAAAGGGTTGCATTTATAAGTAGGTAACTTACATCGCGACATAACGCCGGAGCGAACATACAAAACAGCGCGAATGTGCAACGAACGATAAGATAAAGACGCTTACGGAGGGGAAATTTCCAGAACCCATGCTGGTCGGATGCGTCGAACTGGACGCAACAAAAACAGCACCACTGCCGAGCCGCACGCACTAGTAAACTTGCGAGTTTATTAACTTTATATGCATTTAGCGGGGTATGAAGACACGCGGTCGCACCTGAACGCGAGCCCCGTCGCGGTGCGCTGCTCGATCACTCGGCCGCGACACGACTGAATCAATCCGAGTCGAATGTTGTTAACTTCGCGGCGGAGCGGTGCCGATACCACCACGTGGCGGCGCGGCGGCGGGAGAGCGGTCGGAGGTGGCGCAGCGCGGGCGGCAGGCGAAGTCGGAGCCACGCGGCGCGGAGGAGAAACAGTCTAGATAAGGCCCATTCGACTCGCCGGAGAGCGGAATGGCGGCGGCCCGGACGTTCTCCGTGCAGGCGGTTGGTTCGGGTCGCCTTCATAAAGTCCAAAAAGCATAAGGTCTAGAACCCAGAACCACCAAAAGTATGTATTTTTCGCGGGTATTATAAAATGCATATAATATAATCTAACCTAACCTAATTGAAAAACTTCCGTATTCATTAGTGTTTTGGACGGTATGGGTTTTGGACCTTGTGCTTTTTGGAGGCTTTATGATGCGTCCCCGTTGGTTCAACCACTCGTTCCTGGGGAGAAGGTTGCTTTTGCGTGAACGGTCGCGGCTAGCGAGGAGTGCGGCGACGCGACGGTCGGCCGGCGGCGTGTCGTTGCACCGTACCGGTCCGCCGTCTCTCCCCACCCGCCGCGCTGCGCAGCCGACTTCACGCTGCACGCGAGCGCACCGAGCGGTGCAGTCCACGCACGCACGCCGCCAGTGCACGCGCGCCTCACATATCTGTTCTATGAATACATCACTCGAACACGCTGCACGGTTCAAGGCCTAGCGGCTTTCTGTTTTGTCTATGTTCCAGACACAAAAACGTTATTGAAATGGCCCGTAACAGTTTAAGAATTTCGCGACCGAAGAAAAAAATATTTTCTGAGAAAATGTATTTAACTTAGGGTTAACTAAAACATTGACTGTTGTATTCAGAGTGGACAGACTAACTTTATTCCGTCGGATTAAACCGGTTTTCGTATGGCTAGTCCGGTGCTAATCTCGTACTAAGTTTTGCCAGGTGCTCTCTGAATACGAATGTGAAAGCTTAAATAAAATAGGGTTGAAGTGCAGCAAATTGCATTTTAACCGTCCAATGTAAGGAAGATCCTGGCATGGCACCCAGTTCCACTGTGATGTTTTGGACTCCATAAAAACTGCATTTGCCACAATATGACTCATGATTACTGACTGACGTTGCTTACCCCTGATTTCACCACCTCCAGCAACTGATATCCGATTGCTAACTTTAGGTTACATTGCATATTTAAATGGTGTAACCGAAGGATAACTTTGGGATGTTTTTAGCTGGAGGTGGTGAAATCGAACGTTAGACGGACATCAGAAGTACAGTCACGTATTTTAATGGTGTAACATTGGAAAAATAAATAACCCCCAAGTGTCCTTTATCCATCAACATGTTCAAAGTAACGACATGAAATTCCGTGATTGCCATCTATAAAACCACTCATTATAGGTGGATGTTTGCCAGCGTTGTTCTGTGACGAAGCCAAAGTAAAGCACGTACTTGTATTTAATGTATGTACACGTAAAATGTATTTCGTAGCTGCGATTGTAAAAAAAAAGATTCCGACGAATTGAGAACCTCCTCATTTTTTTGAAGTCGGTTAAAAATTCTTATAAAGTGCACCATTACGAAATGTATGTAAAGCTCTAAATTATGTGCAAATGCAGTTAGATTCGCGGAAGCTAATGTATATATTTCCGACTAAATAATTGTCCTAATAAATACAGTAAGTCAAAATAATATATAATTACGTAAAACAGAAAAAATATTGCGCGTAAATTGTCACAATTCACGCCAAAGATTATAATTAACCGCTTAAGATTAGCAAGGGATTTTTTGTTGGCTGTCCGTTAGCGCGTCGTCGGACGGCGGCGACTGCGGCACGGTAGGGACGGTGAAGGCGGAGGCGCGGAGGCGGCAGCAGTGCGCGCGCGGTCAATCAACTTTGCGCGCGCTCTATAGTTACATTTTTAGGGTTCCGTACCCAAAGGGTGAAAACGGAACCCTATTACTAAGCCTCCGCTGTCCGTCCGTCTGTCACAGGGCTGTATCTCATGAACCGTAATAGGTAGGTAGCTGAATTTTTCACAGAGTGTGTATTTATTTTGCCGCTATAACAACAAATAGGTTTAATAAAATAATAATAATATAAATTCAAAAATTAAAGGGGGTCCCATACAAAAATGTTTGTTGTGTTAAATCTTGTACGATGGTACGGAACCCTTCGTGTACGAGTCCGCCTCGCACTTGGCCGGTTTATTTTTCTAGAAGACCCCATTGCCTTGCCTCCTAGCCCTCTGGATCCATCGAACGAAATATTATGGCCCTAGAACAATTCATTGTAAAAATGCGTTATAATCTCGACTACATAAACGTGTGGCCAGTATCCTCTTTAGTGGATAAGCCCCGAGTTCCCCATACCTGCGACAGCCAAATAAAGCTATCCTATATCTATTTTAGTATTTCATTTCGAATGCTGGTTCAAGTTCTTCCGGAAATGTGGCTCGAAAGCTGTGGACCAGTTGCAGAAAGAGACATCAATTTGGCCATTACGTTAATTAATAAAAACAAGTTGCGCGTAAGCGACGTGTTTTATCAAACGTTCACGTAACACTGCCAGTAACGTCTTGTAAATATGGCCGCCGGATCGGCTTAAGGTGGCCCATCCCGCTCATCTCCCCATACAAAAGGGGAAAGAAGATCACGCCCATATTTCTTGTCAGAGATCCATTTTTTTTCTCAAAATAGCTTTATTTGATCGAACTAGATGTCTGATGACCATTGGAATTGTAAAATTGTGTTTGGTTTCGAAGTTACAAGGTTCGAAAGTTCGAATTTTTCGCGCGTTTTATACAATAACTTTGGAGGTGGATTACGTAATGATAAAGTAAGAACATCATAAAAAGATTAGTCATCAGATATAGCGTATTTATTCAAGATTTATAATCTATTTGGTTTCTGTTAGATTTTGGACTACAGCGGTCGTGGTTTACTTTTAGCTATAAGTCGTTTTGTAATTAAATTGTTCGTAAATCTTTTTGTGGACATTTAGCATCTTCCTCATCACGGAGACTGTCTTTTTCTTTGAAACATAGAAGGTCCCAGAGCGCGACAGCACGGTTTTGTACCGTGCCCGCGAATGAGTTAGTCCCGCCGGGTTGGGCCACCTTAAATGGAAAGGCTGAAAACAGAGCCGGTAGTCTAAGTTGTCACCTAATTGTCGTTACGGCAAAACGAACGACTGGCGTTTTCAAATGTATGGAGAAATTGAAGAGCGCGCGCAGCGGGCGTTAAGCGAACTAACATTTGCGAGTCCGAGCTTGATTTGACAGCTTACTCAACGTTGCCGTAAATACGTCGACGTTGCCGTTTACGTCCACTCCGCGTTTTCATACAAATCGGAAATCCGCGTTTGACTTTGACAGCTTGAAGAAGTAAAACCACAGAATATCTAGTAAAAACTTGTATGGAGTTTGGAGAAAACGCCAGTCGATCGGTTTGCCGTAAACGCCAATTTAGGTGAGAACTCAGACTGACCACTCAGCTGTGTGTGTCTGCATTTGTGTCTTCCACGGTATGAATAGAGCACTAAAGTTTCGCCCACAGACTGAACGCGTAGCATGCCAGAAGTGCCTAGGCGTTCAAGCTGTTCTGCAACTCCGCCAAAGTGTTTCTAGTTTGGTTTAACTATCCCCGGAGGGTACCCGTACAGACGGTCTTGGAGCTCAGGTAAATAGAAATTAGCAAAAAACCGGCGAGATTACAAGATTTAACACAGATTTTATTGTTTTTTTAATTTTACCTATTTGTTGTTATAGCGGCACGGACGGACGGACAGCGGAGGGTTAGTAATAGGGTTCCGTTGGCACCCTTTGGGTACGGAATCGTAAAAAGGAACGCTATTTTTTTAAGCAGGAAATCTGTTTGAATATTGAACGCGAAACATTTACAGCCATGAAAAAAACTAATGAGTTACTGCGAAAAATGTGTGGGTTGTTCCTTTTGTTCGGCCTTTGCTAGTTTATCGGGCTCCCCGACTAACGACCTGTCTCACCACCTCCAGCTAAAGCTACCTATCGGTTACACCATACAAATATGCAATGCAACCGAAAGTGAACTATCGGATATCAGGTATAGCTGGAGGTGGTTAAAACGGGGGTAAAACACGTCGAACAGCAGCCATTGTAGACAAATACATCTATATTTCACTTTCTCTAACTGAAGGCCTATTCCTGACAGGATCGAACGCTAGGAGTAGATTAGGATTTGTGAAAATCCTAGATCCGTCCTAATTTCTTTTGTATTCTTGACGATAGCTGAATTAATATTTTTAACCAACTTGAAAAAAAAGGAGGAAGTTCTCAATTTGTCGGAATCTATTTTTTTTCTCTTTTTTTTATGTATGTTCACCGATTGCTCGAACACCCCAGGACCGATTTGAAAAATTCTTTTTTTGTTTGAAAGCGTATATCTTCTAGTTGGTCCCAAATATTTTTCAACAAAATCGGTTCAGTTGTTTGGTACTTATGTACAACAAACAACGTATTTTCGGAACCAATGTACCCAGAAATGTTACTTTTAACCGACTTCATTTCTTTACAGTAGCTTTCTTTTAGGGTGATAATTGCTCACTCAGTAAGAGATCTTTTTTGAAGAGAGGGCAAACATTTAAAATGTGTGAGCCCCTGAACGCAGAAATGTCATATTAGGTTTTTTTAGGATGCTTAGCAAGTAAATATTTTTGGAAATCCTACTATTAGGGGGGTAAAAAAGACCAAATTTAACACATTTCGGCGAAACCACTCATGAGATCTTCCAAACCAATTATCCCCGAAATTTAAAATTTTCAGTGACTGCTTTTTACGACGAAAAGGCCACCAAACCATCGGTGGTCACCAAACATCTAGTTTTACCAAATAAAGCTCTTTAGAGTATAATTTTGGATTGTGACAAGAAATGTGCTCATGATCTTCTTTCCACTTTGATTGTGGAGTTGAGCGGGAGGCCCGCCTACCTTAAGTAAACAAAAAAAAAAACAAAAAAATTAATATTTTTAAATAAAAAAAGGACCGCCTTCAAAAAAACACACCGGAATTAAAAAGCAAAAAATAATTGGTTTCTTTTAATTATTGTACGATAAGCTATATTAATACCTAACTAATTTATAAAATTTCTTAATTTTAATCATCTTTTGAAGTCGGTGCCTTGGGTAGAGTTCGCTCCGCACGCTGACCGAACAGACACTAATTCAACCGAACACACCCGAAGTCTATGAGAGCGTAAGCAACCTGGGTCAGCAATGATTGGTCCCAGAGCATTTTAAGCTAATCTTTTATCTTAAGGCCGGTTTTCGGCCTTAAGGTAAAGGCATAATTCAGGCATTCAGATAAGACAATACACAAGTCACAGTTTACTTTTCAAAAATGTATACATATTAGTATATCTGTGCAGTAAAGTCTGCCAGTCGGTGCACTTGACCGAAATGCACTAGATATAAATCAGTTAGAACTGGCCTCATGTTATATTGACGAAGTTGTACATTCGCAGATTATGAAAAAAAACTAACAAACTCATATTTTATCCCTCTTATCATTCCGATAATATAAATTCGGACATCAGCTCTTTGACTAGGATGCCGAATATAAAACCTAATAAAATGTAAACACTCAACATTTAGCTCCGATATTCTAACACGATATTGAGGTCAGTAGATAACGAGCATGGAATACTTTTCTAAAGATAAAACTCACAAATGTTTTGTTGGATATAGTGAATTATATAGGTAAATATTGCATATTTACATAATGTAGTTGGACGATATGCCCCGTTATTTTGAGGAACAGTTTCTGATTTAGTGGGTTGTACAGCGCCTTCCAGACGCGGCTTGGGCAGAAATATAGCAACCTCGAAATGAACTGCACCAGCACGGTGGCGAGAATCAAGCCCACTGCAGCCGATGCGCAGCAGCTCGTTCCAATACTAATCATTGGTACTTTCACTTAGTTCAAACGTAATTAATCACTTGCAATTTGCAGTTGGCATTAAGAACTGGTGCAAATCGCTATCATCTTGCGTTTATGGAATGGCAATAAAATGAAGTTTGAAAATGTATGGAGATTTGGAGGACACTGTGGTAGTTATTACTCGAACTAAAATGTGGGAGTCAGGATTTGCTTTGGCTTTTTTCGCCCGCTCCGCGATAACATACAAACCGCTTGTCAAAGTTTGTTTTTGGCAGGTTAAAAAAATTTACTCGATACGTTTGGAGATGCCATCACTTGAAAGTTACAGCGAGAAGAGATAAGACGATTGGTAAAGACATAGGCTCACATAAATAGTCCTGACCGAAACGAAGACTAACAAATAGTAGTACTTTACCACGTTACTTTGACACATTTTGTATGGACGAAATCTCAAAGTAATGCAAAGTGACGTCACAAAATACTACTTTTCATTAGTCTTAGTTTCTGTTACGACTATTCATCTCAGCCATACAGTCGTATTCAGAGTGAACTGTCAAAATCTAATACGCAGATTATCACCTAACTAACCATACAAAATGCGATTTAGTCTGGAGATAATCCGCATACTATAGTTAGCACGCCCACTCTGAATGCTACTGATTATGTTTACCTTATTTATGCACAGTGTTTCATAACTGTATAGAATAAAAAGCCATTTATAAAAAAAAACTAGTTTTTTCTTTAGTCTTTATAAAATTTATAAAGATTTTATTGCCAATTGCAAAAAGCGGCGGATGAAAGCCATTATTTCCGCGCACCATGCAGATAATTATATATTAGGTATACAGTACAAGGAAATAGGTGGTTACAAAATGACTACCCGTCTTTATAGGGTTCCCATTCCTAAAAGGGAAAAAGGAATCCTTATAGGATCACTTAGTTGATCGACTGTCTGTCAACAACCTTATTCTCAGGAACGCCTAGAGGTATTTAAGTTGAAAGGAGAATGCCCATTGCCCCATACATTTTGGGCCCCTCAAAATTATAGTATCTATCTTCCAAACAAGTATTACAATTAAGAAAATAATATAATTATTCGAGTTATGAATTTTTAAGGTGGCCCAACCCGGCGGCCTCAACTCATTTGCGGGCACGGTAAAAAACCGTGCTGTTGCGCTCTGGGACCTTCTCTGTTTCTAAGAATAAGACAGGCTCCGTTATGAGGAAGATGCAACCTGTCCACAAAAAAGACAATGTGCATAGTGTATGATTTGGTAAGATTTCCGAAAATTTTCATTTCAAAACGACTTATAGCTAAAAGTAAACCACGACCGCTGTAGTCAAAAATCTAACAAAAACCAAATAGATTATAAATCTTGATTAAACAAGCTATGTCTGATGACTAATCTTTTTAAGATGTTCTTACTTTATCATTGCGTAATCCACCTCCAAAGTAATTGTTTAAAACGCGCGAAAAATCCGAACTTTCGGACGTTATTACTTGGAAACCAAACACAATTTTACAATGCCAATGGTCATCAGACATCTAGTTCAATCAAATAAAGCTATATTGAGCAAAATTTTGGATCTCTGACAAGAAATATAGGCGTGATCTTCTTTCACCTTTTGTATGGGGAAATGAGCGGGTTGGGCCACCTTAAGACCAAATTCATTGCCATTTTAAAGTTATTGACAAAATGCGGTTTTGAGGTTTTTAACGTTTTCTCACGTACAGAGTACGCTGCGCTCAGCGTAGAGCAAAATGATCCAGTCCAAAAGCAATAAAAATGGACAGAGTTTAATGTCTCTTTGATATTTCATACGCAACAATCCTTCACACTGGTCCTAGGGATAATTTTGCATACGTACTTACTTACGCCTTTTTTTCTCCCTTACCGGACGGAATGGCATGGAGCAGGCTACCCGAACGGAAGTACTAAGCTATTTTCTGTCCTTGTCTTATTCATATTGTTTTTAGGAAAAGAAGTAATTGTGAATTATTCCTTTTAATTATTTAACGAGTAACTGGCCGTGAAAAATGGGGTTTCAAATAGTTCAAAATTTGTGTAAATAATAAATATAAATTATCGCATATGTGTCAATAAAAGACACGAATGATTTCCAAGGAACGCACACGAAGGGTTCCGTACCATCGTACAAGATATATTTTATTTATTTAAAGATTGATTGCCGCTTTGGAGTATCATGGTAAAAAATGCTGCTAAATGTCATATTTTAACCCTTACTTGCGTTCACCTGCGAGTTCATTTACAATGGTAACCCCCTGTGATCCACATTTAATTATAAATGAAAAAAAAAAGGGGTCCATGCTCTGTGGGTTAGAACCGATGTTCTTTTGAAAAGGAGACGCTAGGCAACGGCCGCTAATAAATATATGCAACATACATACTATGTCTCAACACGATGTCTCATAATCTGTAACTAGGAGGTTTCTAGGTTAGAAAATGCTGTAATGACATCTCGTCGATCCAGTTCTCTCGAACGAGAATGATGAAATCTAGAAATGTGAATCTCTAGATGTGAACAGTTGTTTAAAGCATTTTTTGGTCACAATTTTGAATTGTACTCAGAAATGTGAATCTCTAGATGTGAGATTTACAGTTCTTTAAAGTATTTTTGGTCACAGTTTTGAATTGTACTCTTATGGCTTCGAGTTTCATGGATTCAACTCTTCAGAATGCATAAGTATGCTTACAATCACAACATTGAGTAGGTACTATCTAAGCATTTATAACGTCTGTGATCTCTCCAAAGAGATTGACATGAGATCATACAATTTGAGAGCATGTCGGTGGTGTCACAATTAATTTCAATACTTTCTGCCGACCTAACTGCTAATTTAGCTAAACCAGTTGTAGTTGGATGTTTTAACTTATCTTTATGGGCCATAGAAAATCTTGTACTTACCGACTTAGAAGCAGTCGATCATTAAGGCACAATGGACAACCATTTTTAAATCATTTAAGGCCGGGGGTGTCAAACACCACACTAAGATTTAAGTATTGCCTACAACACCAACATTGATGACACCACTCAAAGTTTCAAATAAACTTGTAGAACCCGAAAATTTAGAAAATTTGTAAAAAAAAATAATGTTAATAATGATTTAGGGGTAAATCAAGTTTAAGGTAAACATTAAAGTATGTAATTCATAGGTACATGAGTGGTCAATATTAGGCAACATATGTGAAACAGTCTACGATAGGGAAACAAACAAAACACGCGGGATGATTCACGCAAGATCCGCGAGCATAGCACCTCGCCACCGCCGCCGTCAGCAGAACTGAACAGAGAACGAATCTATTTTGAACTAGGCATGTGACCGCCGCGCCGCCGCGAGCACGCACGCGCAGCCGACAACACAAATAGATCGCCTTCTCGCAGGCATCACTGTCCCTTATCTGCAATATCTTCATCGAGCCAGTCCCGCTGATAACAGAAAACCCTCCCGTTACACGTTGCTCCACTTTGTAAAAACATAATTTCGATAGGTGCGAATCGTAAATAGCGAAGATTTAAACATTTCGCAAAAAAGGTGTGCACGTATTGCATGACTTAAGATCTGTAGCGGCGGAGCACAAATCTTGTGTCAAATCTGGTGTAAGAAAATCTACGGGAGGCCAATTTTGCAATATGTTCCATAACACGTAAGCAGAGGTCGCATTGGCCGAGGGCGCTCCCGCGAAACACTTGCAGTTATGCAATGTAGGTACTAACAAATAAGATCGATAGATGCAAGCCAGAACGCCAGTCCACCGACATTCTTGCCTGTTACAGGCGATACCGCATCCATCTCACACGAGCTCAGCAGCCGGCGACATGCTGTTGGGATAGGAAGGCCGGGCGTAAAATTGTAAAGCGATGCGCGGGCGAGATTATTAAAGAAATGATACAATTACTTACCTCACGAGCACGGGTTATGAACCGAGAGCAGCGTCAGTAGTCGAAACTCGCCGGATACCATCCAGATAAACCACTAAAACCTGAAATGTTCCCAATCCACGTGCTCACAATGTTTTTCTCAAGCACAACAAAATTCAATATGGCGCCTCCGGTCGACTTGTAAATGAGTGAGACAGGACTGAAAAGTCTTTATATTATTCGATAGCAAGCATTTGGCTTTAAATTGTAACAGACTAGATGCATCTCTGTTTAACATAACAACTAGAAAGAGTAAGATTTACAGTCGACGGGGTCAATAGGGCAATACATCTCTTAACATTATTTCTGCCAACGGTCCACAGATTGCACCCACAAAGCTGTCAGCATTACAAACATTTCAGACCGTAGGTCCGTCGCCAGCGACTAAGCTGCGGCCCGGCTAGGCGGCTGCGGCTCTGCGGGCGGCAGAAGCGTCGCCAAGGAGGTTTTTTAATGCTAAGAACGGCCCGTAAGCTATGCTCCCCATACAAACGTAGTTTACTAATCACTTGGAAAACGCTATTCCAATTAAATTGATATTTAATATCTAATATCAAGTAACAAATATCTGTGTCTGCATGCTTTTGTTTTTTTGAAAAATCCAAACCGAATGAAATGAAAGCAAAAATAAAATCTTCATACGAATTTTGTTTTCTCTGTGATTTGACCCAGAATGCAATTAACGAAAAAAGAAAGACATGCAGACACATATATTTGTAGTCTAATATTAGATACCAAATTTCAAGTAAGTTGGAACAGTGGTTTTCAAATTATTAGTAAACTACGTTTGTATGGGAGGCGAAATTTTCTGATGCTTATGGGCCGGCCTTAAGTCCGGCATATGGCGTATGCCAAGGTGTCAGACGACGCCCATGAGCTTTCGAAATTTTACGGGGGCGGCGAAAACATGCCGGCCGGCCAGGTTCTTCTTCACGCCATGTTTGAAGGACCCTAAGTTGTACTTTGGGGGAAATACCTCAGCAGAGATTGCATCCCATAGTTTACCAACCCTATAGATAAAGGGCCTATACGCAGTGGCGTAGCATGGGGGGCGGAGGGTGCGGTCTTCGAGTCCAAAACCGGCAAAGTGTTAGTTGGACTTGCGCACGAAGGGTTCTGTTGTAGATTGTAATCTGCCGCCAAAAAGGCAGCAACTGAAATGCTGTTTGTCTGTTGTCTGTGCTTGTTATGATAATGTAAATATGTTTCGTCCGTTCCAAATAAAATACTGTTCCATCCAAAGATCGATTTAGATCTCTGGTTCCATCGGTTAAAAACACTATATTTTCAACAGGTTTCGTACCATCGTACAAGATTTAACACAAAACAATCACGTTTATTGTATGGCATTGTATTGCAATCCCCTTTATTTTTTTATTTTGTTTAAATTTAACCTATTTGTTGTTATAGCGGCAAAATAAATACACATTCTGTGAACATTTCAGCTGCCTAACTATTATGGTTCATGAGATACAGCCACGTGACAGACGGACGGACGGATGGACGGACGGACGGACAGCGGAGGCTTAGTAATAGAGTTCCGTTGGCACTATTTGTGTACGGAACCGGCACCGCCTATCCTGCTCCACTTCAGCCCGGCTTGCAGTCCGGAGACTAATGTCCTGGCTATCACCGTGATGTCATGTGCATAGCAATCAATGTCGCCCAAATCAAAGAATATTTCAAATTGAGAATATCGTTAATGTGCAGCAGAAACAGGGTTGAGGACAGCAAAAAGGCCTGCAGTACGCCAGCATTCACTGACATGGCTTTGGAGCAACAACCATCAATCAAGACTTTAATGTTTAATGTTGTTGAGGTGCTCCTTATATCCATATCCAATTTCTGCATCGCCAGCGACGCATGTGCGGTCCGGCCGCAGATACGTCGCCTGCGATGCAACTCTGGACTCCTCGAATATCCGTCGCCTCGCCACTATAGGAGGGGGTGTAAAGGCGCATGGCAGCCCATCTACTCAGGAAAGCAAAAGCGAGTTAGTCACAGATGAAAGTGAGACGCTGTTAGTGTCGTCGCACTGATATTAGAATAATTAGAAAGGGACAACTCATGGGTCATTTCATGAGTACGAAAGCGTCGTGATCACCGGTGAGTCACCGGTGAATCACGTGAGAATCTCATAAGTAGACCCCCAGGGCGGGGTATTTAACCTAACCGTAAGGTGGGCCTTCCCGCTCAACTCCCCATACAAACGTGGAAAGAAAATCATGCGCATATTTCTTGTCAGAGATTCAAAATTATGCTCAAAATGGCTTTAGTTGATCGAACTAGATGTCTGATGACCAATGCCATTGTAAAATAGTGTTTGGAAGATGGAATATTTCGCGCGCTTTATGCAATAACTTTGGACGTGGATTACTCAACGATAAAACAAAAACATCTCAAAAGGGTTAGTCATCAAACCTAGGTTGTTTCATGAAGATTTATCATCAATTGTTTTTTTGTTTGATTTTTTACTTCAGCGGTCGTGATTTACTTTTAGCTGTGAGTAATTTTTTATAATTAAAATTTTCCTAAATTTTACCAAACCTAACACTATGCGCATAGTCTGCTTTGTTGACATGTTGCATTCTCCTCATCAAGGAACCTGTCTTTTTCTTTGAAACAGAGAAGGTATCAGAGCGCAATAGCACGGTTTTGTACCGTGTCCGCACGGTATCCCCACTTGGGCGACGAATTTGCGCCTTCCGTTTTTGACGATTCGCCTTCAGCTTTTGGCGACGGATCTGCGGCTGCACCGCAGAAGCATCGCTGGAGATGGAAATATTAACGATGCATATATGTAGGTATTGACAATGCTAATATTGACGAGGCAGATGGTGGTGATGCAGATATTGGCGATGGACAGTATGGACTACCGTATTTAGTGCTTTATAATATTGAGAAAGCGAACTTTATTTGTGTCATCGCACTCATACAGTAGTATTCAGAGTGAGCGGATTAACTTGAATACGGGGATTATCGCTGGACTAAATAAAAATGTTTGTGGTTAGGCCGGTGCTAGTTCGCGTACTAAATGTTTACAGCTCAGTCTGAATACGACTCACTCGGTAGTGTTACATCATAAGTAAGAAAGTTTTGTAACAGGTGACTAGGAATCACTGTCGTTAGATTCAATAGTGCATACATCGATACACTGGTAACATGAAGCACGCAGCTTGTCTTAAGAAAGTCGTTAACCTATCAATTCCACAAACTACGGGCGATAACTGTTTCCATGTTCCGGGTAGACGGGCTAGCATTAGTACGCGGGTTAAGCCGGGACTATTGCTGTATTAAGAAAAACTCTATTCAGAAAGCGGGATTAGTGTTAGTCCTCTTAATGGCGGTGGACTTGCCGCCCCGGACGAAACCCGTACTAGCGGCCATTTAGCAACTGTCAGTCGTATTCAGGGAGAGCTGTCAAAGTTTGAAATGTGGACTAAATTAGAACTGTCAGTTTTATGAAAGCCGGTGTAAGGTTAGTCCGCGCGTAAGTGCGGGACTATTTTTCGAACATCCATTAAACCCCCTGAGAGTATGTTTAAGGTGGCCCATCCCGCTCATCTCCCAATACAAAAGGGGAAAGAAGATCACGCCCATATTTCTTGTCAGAGATCCATAATTTTGCTTAAAATAGCTTTATTTGATCGAACTAGATGTCTGATGACCATTGGCATTGTAAAGTTGTGTTTGGTTTCTAAGTTATAAGGTCCGAAAGTTCGCAGTTTTCGCGCGTTTTATACACTAACTTTGGAGGTGGATTACGCAATGATAAAGTAAGAACATCTTAAAAAGATTAGTCATCAGACATAGCCTATTTAATCAAGATTTATAATCTATTTGGTTTTTGTTCGATTTTTTACTACAGCGGTCGTGGTTTACTTCTAGCTATAAGTCGTTTTTAAATTAAAATTTTCGTAAATCTTACCAAATCATACACTATGCAAATTGTCTTTTTGTGGACATGTTGCATCTTCCTCATCACGGAGCCTGTCTTATTCTTTGAAACAGAGAAGGTACTAGAGCGCAACAGCACGGTTTTGTACCGTGCCTGCGAATGAGTTAGGCCCGCCGGGTTGGGCCACCTTCACAGCGGACTACGCCCGTATTAATGGCGGCCGTAATAGTTTGAACAGGTGTTTGCCAATATTCTTGCATCAATCACGTCAGGTCCGCTTCCTTCCTTACTAGGTGGTAGGGTTAATCCCACCCAGGTTGGTGCATGCGATGGTGCATTGAATGAACGTTGGTCGGAGCGGCAATGAAAATTGTCCGTGTTTTGCATCCAGTCCAATGTAGCTGTGCAATGAAAGAAAGGTCCTGCCATTACACCTATTTGCCATGAGGTGTGTTGGGCTGATATCATGACAGTAGGTTTTGTCCAGCCACATAAAAAAATACGTTCCGTTTGATTATTCTGCCATATCCTGTTGAAATTGGCCACAGACGTATCATGCATGGTTACACAGTGGCATACAAATTTATTAAAATTCTATGCCTATGATGTCGTAGCAAAGATATCTTCTATTCTGTGCGCGTTTGGGAATGTGATTAATGACGGGCAGCTAGTGATGGCTTACAAGATAGTTAGTGTTGTCTCAATCAGTAATGTGAGAAAGAGTAAGGCGAGATTAACAATGTGCACATGTTAAGATTAAAGAAGAGCACAAACTAACAAGCAATTTTTCGATATTGTCATTAGACATTTTAAACCATGGTCTAAGTTAGTACGTAACTAGTTTTGCTCTTAGAATGAAGCTGTGGCTTAATCTCATATTAAGAAATAGTCCGAGACTAATTTAATTTATGAATTATGTTTCAACGGGTACCAATATTGGTCTATTCTATGCTCGCCATTATGAATAAAACATTGTTTCGATCGATGTCTAACCTGTAGACAATCTTACAAAATGGATGACATTGAGAAATTTTAAGAAATGTACTCTATTAGACAATTATATTCACAGTTGCCTGTCAGTTTAAAAAGTCAATTATGAAGGTCAATAAAATGCTATTCAGAGCGAGATTCAGAGAGCCGGATTAAAGTTAGTACGGACTAAACCCGTGCTAACGTCGGCCATTAAAATTCGAACAGCTGATTGTCAAAGCTTCTTAT
This sequence comes from Incurvaria masculella, assembly GCA_946894095.1. Classification (NCBI taxonomy): domain Eukaryota; kingdom Metazoa; phylum Arthropoda; class Insecta; order Lepidoptera; family Incurvariidae; genus Incurvaria; species Incurvaria masculella. Next base: position 13,579,944 of record OX335647.2, read on the forward strand.
TGCTTGTGACAGCTTCACCAGATACTAGTGCTGTCTCGACAGTAATATGACAAAGAGCATGGAGAGAATAGTTAAGGGCACATTTTGTGCAGGAAAGCAAAAACAAAGCAGCAAGTATTCAATATTGCCATATGAAATGATAAACAGCAATATAAGTTAGTCCGAGATTATCTTGCATTAATCTCGTATTGTGTGATGATGATGTGACGGCTAATCGCCCATCATATGAAATTGAGTTGCACGTAACCTATTATGTCATAGTTAGATTGCCAGGCGTCAGACCACAAATACTCCCTCGAAACAATCGGCAAAAATGATTGCTATATGGCAACTCTCACCACCGCCTGAGCTGACATAGTACTGTCCTTCTCCCACAGTATATAATCAGATAGGGACAGGGACAATTGAAGCACCATCTAGCGTCAAGCATTCGAACTAACAAACAAAACAGCCGCGGGGTGGCGCTACTAGCGCCCAATATGTCGGCTTGACATCAGCTGTTGGTAGCACCACAGATTACAAATATTTAGCGCCGGAATTAATCTGTGGCACCGAGTGCCAAGCTATTAATCATGGAAAACCAGACATTCCATTAAGGTGCCCCCGTAAGTAACAGAAAATTTCGCCTCCCATACAAACGTAGTTTACTAATCATTTGAAAACCACTGTAGCAATTTACTAGATATTTGGTATCACAAATCTGGCAACCATTGACTTATATATTACTTCGTAAGGACCCGGTCAACGCGCTCGACGAATGGCACCAGTTCGTTGGCCCTAAAATATTCGTTTTAGGGCCAACGCGACTCAGTCGTCTGCGGACCACTGCAGAGTGATGTTGAGTCGTGAAAATGCCCTTGTTGCGTAGTAAAAGGATGCATAAAATACGATACGAAAGTTACAAAGACACATGTAATAACGTATCATCGATAAGTAAACTCAGATCATATTTTTTTCTGTTTAACAATTGAATAATTGCATTTTCAATCGATAATTTAATTAACTACCAAACTTCATAAGCGGGCAAGTGACGCCATGCCGCGCGTCGCACGTATAGGTGAATTAACATTGTACGGGCGTCCTTTTTCTTTCTGGTTTATTTTGCAGTGAATATGAGTATGAGTGGGTAATCAAAGATTTTTTTAATGTGATCTATCATGTGACCACTCGAAGTAAACGTCCCGACCTGATCTACTTGCCTGTTATGTCAAAATTAGTTTTCGTTATATCTTGGGAAACACTGGTCATAGACCTATTATGCGACCACTCAATGTAATCGTCCCGACCTGATCTACCTGCCTGTCATGTCAAAATTTGTTTTCGTTATATCTTGGGAAACACTGGTCGTAGACCCATCATGCGACCACTCAAAGTAAACGTCCCGACCTGATCTACCTGCCTGTCATGTCAAAATTTGTTTTCATTATATCTTGGGAAACACTGATCGTAGACCCATCATGCGACCACTCAAATTAAACGTCCCGACCTGATCTACCTGCCTGTCATGTCAAAATTTGTTTTCGCTATATCTTGAGCAACACTGGTCGTAGACCCATCATGCGACCACTCAAAATAAACGCCCCGACCTAATCCACCTGCCTGTCATGTGTTTCCCAAGATATAACGAAAACAAATTTTGACATTCCAGATAGGTAGATCAGGTCGGGGCATTTACTTTGAGTGGTCGCATGATGGGTCTACGATCAGTGTTTCCCAAGATACAACGAGAAGAAATTTTGACATGACAGGCAGGTAGATCAGGTCGGGACGTTTACTTTGAGTGGTCGCATGATGGGTCTACGATCAGTGTTTCCCAAGATACAACGAGAACAAATTTTGACATGACAGGCAGGTAGATCAGGTCGGGACGTTTACTTTGAGTGGTCGCATGATGGGTCTACGATCAGTGTTTCCCAAGATACAACGAGAACAAATTTTGACATGACAGGCAGGTAGATCAGGTCGGGACGTTTACTTTGAGTGGTCGCATGATGGGTCTACGATCAGTGTTTCCCAAGATACAACGAGAACAAATTTTGACATGACAGGCAGGTAGATCAGGTCGGGACGTTTACTTTGAGTGGTCGCATGATGGGTCTACGATCAGTGTTTCCCAAGATACAACGATAACAAATTTTGACATGACAGGCAGGTAGATCAGGTCGGGACGTTTACTTTGAGTGGTCGCATGATGGGTCTACGATCAGTGTTTCCCAAGATACAACGAGAAGAAATTTTGACATGACAGGCAGGTAGATCAGGTCGGGACGTTTACTTTGAGTGGTCGCATGATGGGTCTACGATCAGTGTTTCCCAAGATACAACGATAACAAATTTTGACATGACAGGCAGGTAGATCAGGTCGGGACGTTTACTTTGAGTGGTCGCATGATGGGTCTACGATCAGTGTTTCCCAAGATACAACGAGAAGAAATTTTGACATGACAGGCAGGTAGATCAGATCGGGATGTTTACTTTGAGTGGTCGCATGATGGGTCTACGATCAGTGTTTCCCAAGATACAACGAGAACAAATTTTGCCATGACAGGCAGGTAGATCAGGTCGGGACGTTTACTTTGAGTGGTCGCATGATGGTTCTACGACCAGTGTTTCCCAAGATATAACGAAAAGACATTTTGACATGACAGGCAGGTAGATCCAGACCAAGCAGGTACAAGAGAAAATTCAAATTGTATTTAACTTGAATACCTTGAAATTACAAAAAAACATTTTTCATGCATAAAAGTTAAAAGAACTTAAAAGTTTAAATTAAAAAGAAAACATTTAAGGACGCAGGTGCAAGGTTACATCGTTAGACCTAATGCAACATGGCGGCGAGTTGTCAACACGACTTTGACACGGCGCTCACGTAGTTCTTCCGAGTTTGGATAGATGGCGCTACTTTTTGCTTGTATGGAGAAGATTTGTTTCAATTCTATATAAGGGCGTATCCTTACCTTTGAAATCATTGCTGGCAACAAATATCTGTGTCCGCATGCCTTTGCTTTTTCGATAAATGTATACTGAGTCAAACCACAGAGAAAACAAAATTAGTATGAAGATTTTGTTTTTGCTTTCATCTGATTCGGTTTGGATTTAAAAAAAAAACAAAAGCATGCAGAAACAGATATTGGTTCCCTCATTTTACATATTAAATATCAATATAATTGGAACAGCGGTTTTTAAATGATAAGTAAACTATGTTTGTATGGGGAGCATAGCTTACGGGCCGTTCTTAATGGCGACATTTGCCTATTATTTAAGGTTTAATAAGACTGCAAACATGTAAAAATAGAGACTTTTGATACTTTGAATTACTACTTGATCGTGATTTTGACGGTGATCAATGGGTCGGGAGAATGTTTTATTTATATCGATGGTCGGGAGTGATTACTATTAGCGGTTAACAACAACGATCAACGTAATGTTTAGGTTTCGTGCAACGCAAAATTTGCCTGATGAGGCCTTAATCATACTTTGACGGTGATGTTGACGTGCACGAGCGTACGTGCAACCGGCCCTAAAGGTAGAGGTAGATCTGTGGTAACCGTAACTCTAACATTAACCAGACATGCCCTACATTCCGAAATTGGTACATTGCAAAGATCGCAGAGAAAGCGAATACAATGAATGCTAGTGTTCCGAATTGATATTACTGTTCATAGTCACAATTGCACGATATCAAATGGAAACGAATTTGAGCTGACATATGTGTCAGAGCCTAACCAAAATACCTCAAAAATGGCTTGCAAGTCTCAAGAGTGGTTTTTTCAGGGCTAGAATTGTCTAACTAGACTAACAGACGGCGAAAGGCCTTCGTTACTTCAGAGTGGTCAGTCTGAGTTCTCACCTAAATTGGCGTTTACGGCAAACCGATCGACTGGCATTTTCATATGTATGGAGAAATTGAAGAGCGCGCGCAGTGGGCGTTAAGCGAATACCATTTGCGAGTCCGAGTTTGATTTGACAGCTTTCTCAACGTTGCTGTAAATACGTCGACGTTGCCGTTTACGTCGACTCGGCGTTTTCGTACAAATCGGAAGTCCGGATATTAGGAAACGCCAATTTAGGTGAGAACTCAGACTGACCACTCTGAATGCAAGTGTATTCGATCAGAGTACTACAGATAAACATGCTTAATGACAGCTCGATGACAGCCATTTGACAGCGTACACGAAGTCACGACCCTTATGTCAACATGACATTCACGGGAGTGAATATAAGCAATTCGTAACGGCCGTGTACGCGTATAGTTGAACAAGGAGGATTAGATTTAGGATACACATCCGGTTGAATGAAAAGATGAACAGTCGAAATACTTTGAGTGTTGGAAACAATTATAGTGTTGAGTATAGATTCAAACATAATTGAGGATGTCTACTAGCTACTCAGTAAACAAAACCCTAACAAAATTGAATGAGAGGTTGTATTCATTTTTTCGTTTAACCGGAAGTGTATTCTTTAACCTTTGGTTGACGTACATTGCTGCAATCTCTGCAATATGCGCATTAGGAACGCAGTGAGTCCAGCCTATGGGCCGATTGCACGAACGTACAAAAAATCCAAATCAACGTCAAAGTATGATCAAACACGTCTCTTTGTGTGGACAGTATGGAAGGAACTCTATGCGGATCACTAAAAGTGACGTGTTGTAACATTGATTAACTCGGCTGTCTCTTCGTGCAACCGGACCAAGACCTCGGTTAAAATTCTCTATTTTTCGGGAATGTTTACCTTTTCTGACGCCAGACTTTGTTCTATTTTTTTCTGTATAAAATAAATGAACAAATAAATATCTAAATCCTCTAATATCTCTTAGGTTTTTTTTTTATTTCAGCGAGTTTTACACTATTTGCTAGTTTGGCTCGATTTCTAATTTGTAAATGGTCACACTGCTTAGTTTACTGCGTGCGTTGTTCATCTGTCACTTTTCACGACGACAGTCATCTTGTAGTCGATGTCTACGCTCGATAATTCCTAAAACATGCCGAAGAACAAGGGAAAAGGAGGTAAAAACCGGAGAAGAGGCAAGAATGAGAACGAGACAGAAAAGCGTGAGCTTGTTTTCAAGGAAGACGGTCAGGAATACGCTCAGGTTACGAAGATGCTGGGCAACGGGCGACTCGAGGCCATGTGCTTCGATGGAACGAAGCGCCTTTGTCACATCCGTGGCAAGCTGCGTAAGAAGGTGTGGATAAACCAGGGCGATATAATCCTCATCGGCCTCCGCGACTACCAAGACGCCAAAGCTGACGTCATCCTCAAGTACACACCTGATGAGGCCAGAAACCTGAAGACATACGGCGAGTTTCCGGAGACAGTGCGCATCAACGAAACCGTTACCTTCGTGGAGGACGGGCTCGACGACGACATCGAGTTCGGCGACGAGGTCAGCTCTGATGACGAGGCCGATGCGGTCGACAATATTTAACAGTCCCTCCTAACAATTTGTCTTAGTCAAATGGTTTCGTTCTGTCACAAAGAATCCAAACAACTTTTTTCTCCGCGTCTAAATTCATAATCGGACTTACCTGACCACTACCCTCCGCATGTGTTTGTTAGGATTGTCGAATCAATTTATGTATATTATTATAATATAGTGTATCTTAAATTCATAAGTTCCGATTAAATAGCTTAAAATAAGATTATGTTTTATTAAATCATTTGTGAATAAGTTTTATAGGTATGTTGAATGAGAAAAGCTTTTTATAATAAATTTACTGAAATTGTGGAAAATTGGGTTTGTTTCTGGTTAGTTTGGGAAGAAAATTTATTGGCATTAAAAATTCATCACCAAGAAATTATTATTGGATTCATGGAAAAAAGTCAAACCACCGTTGGGCATTTATTGTTTTGATGATTTTTTGCATTACAATTAACAAAAATCAAATTTGGAATTAGGCTACATACAGATGGGCTTAAAAGAGGTTACGCTAGATTGCCGCAACCACTCACTGATGTTGTGTTCCCAAGAGTGGTTATTTGGCGGCACCGGTTTTCTCCGACATAGATTCCCAGCCCTTTCAAAACAACGCTAGGCGCGGTTAGTCGATAGATGAGTGACCGCGTGACCGTTGGGGGCTGATCGTGGTTTGATTACACATAAAACTGTATGTCCCTTCCCTTTTAACCTTACTAGTTGATACGGTTTAACCGCCTTTATAACATTCTTAAAAATGAAGTAATACTGTATTTGATTCTCCGGAATTATTCCAATTGGGACCAATCAGGAATCAAGCAATTTAATTCATCAACGGTTTGTACACATTAAAGCCGGGTCTATTGCTAAGTTTATTTCAAATAAAACATTATTCGCAATCATGGTTAGCGAACATCATGCGTCCCCAGCAACTTTTGATATTCGAACATCTTAATAATTATCAATATGGGGCGATGAGATGCAAGTTGAGTATCCATAATGAATGAGCGAGACGCCTCTCCCCTTATCACTCTCGGCGAACATGAATATTTTTTTTCCATACACCATGGCAAACCATGTTTAAGTGTTTTTTTCGCCGAATACTCAACTGTCAATTACCTACATTTTATTTTCAATCCTTATCCTCATCACCCCAAAGATTGACTGGAAGAAATCACTTTAAGTGATAGGTTCGCCTTTGTGCAGTTTTGTTCTGTTAGATTTAATTGTTCTGTGTAATTTTTTTTATGTTATCTGCAAAATAAAGAATTTCTTTCTTTCTTTCTTAACTTTGCACATTTCACAGAATGTGGCCATACTAAAATGGCCGCTCATCCGATTTACTCGAACCCAAAACTGCGAACGAGTAAGATAGCCCAGTACTGCCCCAGGTGACAGGTGAGATCTTCTCGTCAATTGAGTCTGCCTAAGTACCTACATAACCATTCCATGTTTATTTGATGATTTTTGGCTTTCTGTTTTTCTCGTAAATAATGTTATAAATTGCTGTAAATAAAATAAAACTTTTCAAAATCTTAATATTAGGAATGATAATAAACAATGTATGTGTTGGAAATGAAATGAAAATTCGAGGCCTCAGATAATGACACAATTTTTTATTTAGCTAAATTTGACAGCCCTTTTTACAAAGTTCAATATTCAATATTTTTCTATCTCTTGCCAGTCGCTAACATCGCCCCCTTTTGTGAGCCATCACAATCAAAAAAGAAGCGACGACTCTAACGGTCTTCGGTCTTTTCCAGCGGCAGACGTACAATTTTCTTCACAGGTCGACGCAAATTTCCTGTTGTCGTTGCCACTTCCACTACTCTTACCACTCCATCACGACCAGGGAACACAGCAGTCACTCTTCCTCGAGGCCATGTTCCGCGTGGCAGGTTGCTGTCTGCTATTAGCACCAAATCCCCAATCGCAATATTCGAAGACAAATCTTTACTTCGTGGTCGAGGTGATAGAGTAGGAAGATATTCTTTAATCCATCTATTCCAGAACAAATCAGCCAAGCGAAGTGCTTTCTTCCAATCAGATCTTCGCAGTAAGTCCGCATCATCCAGTTTAATAGGAAGAGGTGAATAAGATGAGGATCCCAAAATGAAATGGAAAGGAGTCAGAGCCTCTGCATCAGCTTTGTCCACTGACACGTGTGTGAGAGGACGAGAATTGATAATCGCCTCAGCTTCTAGCAAAAGTGTGTGCAATATTTCCTCTCTCGGAGCTCTTTCGTGTAAAACAACACTCAATGCAGTTTTAACACTTCGCACGAGTCGTTCCCATGCTCCTCCCATAAAAGGAGCCGCTGGAGGAATGAAACTCCACTCAATATTTTTGTTTGCAGCGAAGTCTCCAACCGCTTGGTTATAAAGTTCTTTCAATTGATTGTGAGCTCCCACGAACGCGGTCCCATTATCGGAAAATATCTTGGTTGGTGTACCCCTTCGAGCAATTAAGCGACGTAAGCTCATTATAGCTGCATCGGCCGAAAGACTACCAACTATTTCAAGGTGTACCGCTCTTGATGTCATGCAGGTATACAAGGCTACATATCTCTTCTCTCGTCTTCGCAAGACAGCTACTTGTACTGGCCCGAAGTAATCCAGTCCGACAAAGGTAAATGGACGGTGGTGGTGAGCTAGTCGCTCGGCAGGCAGGTCTCCCATTGGAGGGTTTAGGGGCATAGCTCGCCGAATCCTGCAAATTTGACATCTTTTTGCCACGCTTCGAACAGTGTCACGTATTCTTAGTATCCAGTAGCGCTGTCTTAGCTCGTTTATGACTAGCTCGTTGTTAGCATGGGCAGTGTTTTTGTGATAATCCAGCACTAGAAGTTTAGTTGCTGGGTGGCGACCATCCAGTATGATAGGATTCTTGACATTTTCAGAAATCTCTGGTGCTGCTTTAATGCGACCGGCCAAATGAATGATATCATCTTGTAATATTGGTGAAAGATTGGAAAGGCGACTTCGTAATGGCAGCGGCCTTGAAGCTTGAATACACATTTTCTCTTCACAGAACGTATCTGATTGACTGCTTCGATATATGTGTAATTTGGCATTTTGGAGATCTTGGGCATTTAAAGGGACGAAGGTAAGGGGAAAAGGAAGTTTGATTGTAGATATGTTGAGGTTCGGGGAAGACGTAGGAGGAGTAGTCGCCGACGTTTGATGACCTTGTAGTGGCCCCCTTCGCGCCGTCGGAGCATGAAACCCTGATGCATCTGGAACAGTCAAAGCTTCACGACCTAGGGGTAATGGTATTTTTGATCTATCAGCCGGTGAATTGTCGATTATTGTCTGATCTTTTAAGAATTTTGCCCTGACCCGATTATGTAAAATTTCAATGTATTTGTGCGCATATGCAGTTGCTCGCACCAAACGTAACCAATTGCTAAATCGTGTAGGGTCAGCCGAAATCGATGTACGTAATAACTGTGTATTTGTACACTGTACGTTCATAAGTTTAGGCTTTAACTCTTCGTTTCCACGTTGTGTTTGTTGGATAACAGGTTCAATGGGCCAGTGTTCAGGTAACTCAAGTAAAAATTCAGGCCCATTAAACCATCTGCTTTTGGAATCCAATGAGCCAGGTTTTAAACGAGTGGCATCATCAGCTACGTTCAAAACGCTCGGTATCCATCTCCAATCGGCAACGTTAGTGATCTCCAAAATCTCTCCGATCCTGTGAGCTACGAACGGTTTGAACGAGCGGGTATCGTTTCGAAGCCAGCCGAGTACTGTCATTGAATCAGTCCAAAAGTGAATCCTATTTGGTTTATGTTTATGTTCATCGCATATGGTATTTGCAAGACGAGCAGCTATAAGCGCGCCTTGTAACTCTAACCGAGGAATAGAAACGGGCTTAAGTGGTGTGACCCTAGCTTTGCTGCTAATAAGAGCGAGCTTTACTCTTCCGTTCGTATAAAGACATCTCCAGTAAGCCACACAGCTGTAAGCAAGTTCACTTGCATCAGAAAATAAGTGAAGCTCGCGCTCATCAGGATCAATCTCATTTAGGTACCATCGCTGCATACGAAGCCCAGCAATAGCAGCAAGATCCTGTAACCATTGTTTCCATCGATTGTACTCACTGAGGGGGAATGTATCATCCCAGCCTGTACCACTCCTCCAAGTCTGCTGAAAAAGTATCCGACCTTGGACTACAACAGGAGCTAGCAGACCTAGAGGGTCGTACACGCGCATTACATGTGAAAGCACCTGTCGTTTTGTGAGATTATCTGGAATGTCTTCTAATAACCCTGTTTGAAAACCTAATGTATCACTTGTAGGATTCCAGATCAGACCTAATGTGCGAACGCTAATTGGAAGCGAACCTAGTCCAACGTTATTTGTTTCCTTGTGGCGTAAATCCTCTGGTATTAAAGCAAGAGCAGAAGGCTCATTAGATATCCACCCGGTCATGACAAAACATGCTTTCTGGTGAATGGTAACGATGTCAGACGCAAGTTGGGCCGCTTCAGAAATGTCATCAATACTTCCTATAAAGTCGTCCATATAGTGATCGTCAATTATTGCACGAACCGCTGCTGGGTACTGGGTTTCAAAATCCTTAGCATTCTTATTTTTGACAAACAGAGCTGTACATGGGCTAGAGGTAGCTCCAAATATTACGGAACTCATCCGATATTCCGTAGGATCGGCCTTTGGATCATCTTGTCGCCAGAGAAATCTTAAAGCATCTCTATCTTGATCTCTTACTTTGATCTGTAAAAACATCTCTCGAATATCTGCTGTCATAGCAATACGGCCCTCTCGAAATCGGAATAAAATTCCGAGAAGTGAATGTAGTAGGTCCGGTCCAGGTAAAAGTGAAGAATTCAAACTAACCCCCATATTTTTAGCGGCAGCGTCGTTGACGATACGAAGCTTTCCTGGTTTGTTAGGATTAGTCACCCCAAAATGAGGTAAGTACCATAGAGGGCCGGAGGATATCCTCTGCTTTGGACACTCTTCGGCATAACCTTTGTCGAGTAAGCTGGCTATATTTTTCTTATACAGTTCCATGTAATCGGGATTTTTATCCATCTTATTTTCCAGCATCTCTAACCTGCGAAGAGCTTGCGGTCGACTGGGCGGTAGGTCTGGGTTGTCGGTCCGCCAGAGTAGGCCAACCTCGAATCTGCCTGAAGGCAAGCGGCGAGCTGTCGACTTAAGTATCTGCAACGCACGATTATCTAAAGTCCCGCCACCTTCTCGTTTCATAATGCCAATAGACTCCAACTTGTATTGATCCTTGATAATGTTTTCAAAACTTTCAGTATCATTCGTAAAATGTATGTTTTCGTCGAAATTCTGATGCACAAAATCGATTGTTTTGGATTTGCTACAGTTCGCACCATAGAGAACCCAGCCTAAAGCTGTAAGTGAAGCAACTGGCTGTGATCGTGTACCTTTCCGTGTGGTTTTAGCATAAGTCAATAAACAATCTACGCTTCCAATAAGAACTGTAGGCAAAGCTTCCTCGTACGTGAGCTGCTCTACTAAATCGGTCAAGTGCGAATAACGTGTTATATCTGTAGAACAAACTGATTGAGCGTGCAGACCAAGAGATGGAATGGCGCGTGCATTCCTCACTAAGTGAACACCTTGGCTGTGCCTACCCCTGATGTAAAAATCAACATAGCAAACTTTTGTTTCTGTGGTCATCCCTCCTACACCACTGACTCTTATGCGTCCTTCGGGTCCTACCGCTCCAATCCGACTAGCAACACTCGAGTCTATGAGCGTGGCCGTAGAACCGTCGTCGAGTAACGCATAAGTTTCAAAATGACCTTTCGGGCCGCACACAACAACAGGTATCACTTTAAGAAGTGTGCGACAGTGAGGCTGACGTGTTTTATTGTAGGGAGTATCAAAAGATGTGTTCGTTACTGTATCATTTGGATCGACTTTAATCTGTGTATTTTCGGACGAATCGGAATCTGTAGGCTCACCATCCGGTCTTTCGGAAGTACACATACAATTGGAAGTGTTCGGTGTCTTAAAAGGAAATGTACCACCGTGAAGCAAGGAATGATGACGTAGAGTGCAACCGTCATAATCGCATCGCTTTGTTTTGCATGTTTTCCACTGGTGTACTTCACCTCTTAGGCACCTGTAACATAACCTGGTTTTTCGTACCCAACGCCATCTGTCGTCTACAGATAGCAACTTAAACTTACTGCAAACCTCCAAGTTGTGTTTTTCATTGCAATACCGACAATCGGTGCTCTTGTTCTGTGACTCGGTGAAAGTAGCGCAAGAAGCTGAAGTAGTGTGAACTTTATCTGGCTTAAATCGGGTATCAATGTTTACATGTGAAAATGTCAGCAATCCAAATCTTGTTTGACGTTCAGCTTCTTGTGTTAAAAAGTTCGCCAATATTTGCAACTTTACCTTGGCGGGCTGTTCGGCTGCGTAATCGATAAATTTAGATCGCATCCACGGCGACAGTTTTCCTAATAAAGTATCAAACAATTCAGGGGAGTGCAAGTATTCATCCTTTTTAAGTAATGCAATTGTCTCTACACAATTTTGTACTTTACACGCAAACAAATTTAAATCTTTATTCTCATTTAACCTCGGAAGTTGACGCAATATTGCAATTTGTTCATGCACGATGAATTCTGGACGAGCAAATCTAAGCTCGAGAGCTCGCATGATAGCGTCGGGTTCCTGCGCGGATACGAGCAGCGCCGCAACAGCCTCGTATGCTTCTCCTTTTAGCGCGTGACAAAGCCGCGCCAGATTCTCTGCCGCCGAGTATGATGCTCGAGTGTCATCAAATGTTCGCTTGAACGCTAACCATTCGATAGGGTGTCCTGAATATATTTTCAAATCTACATACCACGGCTTGCGAGCTCGATTGTTCATAGTAGTGTTTGAAGTTAATGCCGCTATAGCTGAAGCGAGCTTACAAATATCAGTTTCATTGTTAGCTGATTTTACGACATCAATTTCTGCAATGGTTGACTTTGAGAGGTCTGTTTTGGGACAAATAGGGTTTGATTTATTTACCCAATCTTGAGTGCGAGCACTGGCTATGGATCTTACGCTGCGGATGCTTCCGCCACTGCCTGAAGCGGCAGCGTCGATGGCAGCGAGCTCCGCGCGCAGCTCAAGTTCCGCTACTTCCTGTTCGCGTGCAGCGGCGAGATGCTCGTGTTCACGCTCACGTGCAGCGGCTAGGCGCTCACGCTCACGTGCATCGGCTTCACGCTGAAGCGTGAGAAGCCGGCGAGCGTGAGTTGCCTCCGCTGCTAACCTGCGTGCCACGGTTGTTGATGCTGAGCAAGTAGAGCTCGAGGGTCCCGGTGTCTTGGTCCGCTGCTCACTTGCTAAAGAATCGCTTATTACCAGCGGAGGTGGCTCACGTTGTGGCTGAAGCGTAGGTTCCGCACCTGGTAGACCTTTAACTCCGTGTACTTCCGGTGCGTGTGGAGTGCGGTGCGCGGCCGAACCCTCCGACATCGAGGAGGACCCGCGAGGCCGCGCACGCTCCGCGCCGGCCGTACCCATGTCTGAGCCAGGGCGTAAATGTGAACCCGATACCTCAGCCGCTCTCATGGTCTGAGACCTTGTCCTTTTCATTGTAAGAATCCGGCTCGAATCGACCAAATAATGTTGGAAATGAAATGAAAATTCGAGGCCTCAGATAATGACACAATTTTTTATTTAGCTAAATTTGACAGCCCTTCTTTTTACAAAGTTCAATATTCAATATTTTTCTATCTCTTGCCAGTCGCTAACAGTATGAGTTAAAACAAATTTAGATATTTTCATTTCAATTATTAAGTGCTTTTATGGTTGCAATTATCTTCTTGATTTCAATATAAATCTATATATCAATATAAACATACACTAGAAAAACATAACCCTCCTTCTTGCGCAGTCGGGTAAAAATAATATTTTCCTATGTTAATTCATATAAAAAAAAACTCCACAACGCTCCTCCAGCAGCAGACAACCAATAGAGGAGAAATTAAAGCGCCGCTATATGTTAACCTGCACCATCAAATGTGAAATCCCGGACGACTGACATTTAACTCACACAAAATGGCTGAGACAGTTATTTTTTTAGGTTTCCTTACACAAAGGGTGCCAACGGAACCCTATTATTAAGCCTCCGCTATCTGTTCGCCCCCATACAAGAAACGGAATTTTTGGTTAAATCTTATACAATGGTACATAATCCTCTAAGTGCGAGTTAAATTCGCACTTGGCCAGTTTTTATTAACCTCAAAAATGCCAGAGTTAATGCCTAGTCCTACCACTTCTTGTTCTGAAAAAATGTAGCTAAAGAAAAACTTCATCTCAATCAGACTTGGACCTACAGTACAGTTCGAAAGTAAAACTCCATCTCAATCGGACTTTGGCCTACAGTACAATTTCGACGTTCCTGCAATCGTATTCGGTGCGTCGCAAGTTGCAACATTTCCGCGCTCGCCCAGCTCACGGATGTGCCCCCAGGTTTCAAAAACTGGATAAAACACGCGACTCGGGGGTGTGTGCGGCGTAAAAGTAGATGGTGCCACCGTCGCGTCCGGTTACAAAACCAATTTTACCGTAGTAATATTCGCAGCAATGAAGTCCCATCTCAGGACGGAACCACAATTTTCCGAATGTGAAGTATGTACCATGATGCATAGATGGCGCTGAATAGTTTAATTTGCTACTCAGGGCCGAGTGCACGAAAGGACAAAGAATCAAAATCAATGTCAATGTATGAAACAGGTCACTTTGTATGGACAGTATGGAAGGAACTCCATGCGGTTCACTAAAAGTGACGTGTTTGAACATTGATTAATTCGGCCGTCTCTACGTGCAATCGGGCCTCAGTCTTGTGCTGCGTCCTAAGAAAATATCAAGCAGATTGTTTTATATAATAATTATTGAAACCTGAACATATTACATTCTCAATAGCTCTTGCCCGCTTTTTCCGCCGGTGGAAAATATTTTTTTACTAATATCATACAATCCATACATGCTAATATTTGTACACAGCTCAGAAGGCACAGGTGGAAACAGATTGTCAAAGATTTCTGTGGTTTATCAAAAAAAGGTGCCTAGAAACAGTGCTGTCCTTATACGACGAAACCGCTCACCAAAAAAGGATTTTCGAAAATAGTATTCATAAGATGGTAAAAGAGGCCAGATTGTACACATTTTCAGTACTTTGAGCGGCTCGTAGCCTAGTGGGGTTCAATTGCGACATCCACCACTGTCTTTCTCTTTTCAAGTTCGATACAGGCATTTCGTCACGAATGCGAGCTGCTCCATGGTTCGGAATCCATGTAAAACTGTAGGTCCTCTTCCCCTACTAGGTGGTAGGGTTTAAGCCCGCCCGGGTTGGTACCATCCCGTGGATGAAAAAATGGTCGAAGTGGCAATGAAAAATTGTCCGTGTTTTCCATCCAATTCAATGTAGCCGTGCTCATAAAAGGAAGGTTCTGGCATGGCACCTAATTCCTTCGGGAATGTGGTCTATTGGGCTAATATCATAACGGTAGTTGTGTGGTATTAGCCATCCATGTTAGGTCGCATAAAAAAACCCGCCTCCGCTAGGGTCAATGTCGTTTTGGACCAATGTCAGGCTGAATTATTTCGTGCATAAAAAATAGCCCAAAGGGCTGGTTCGGAAAATTATTAGAGCCGAAATGGCAACATGAAACATTCCCATTTCGAGCTTAGTAAACATTTGGTAACATTTTAAAAGCATGTGCCGCCAGAACCTTGCTGAACTGGTATTGTCACATTGAAATGGATAGAAAACCAACACAGGCGGGATTAACCCTACCAAGTAAGTAAACGAAGAGGGCCTAAAGTTTTAACTGGAAACCAAACCACAACATCGAAAACGGTGTAACCCACCCCGAACCTGACTGCGCCCAGAGATTCTATACGTTGATAAAATACGCATATAAATCGGGTGAGTGGATCGCAAGTAATAAGGTTATCCTCCGCACAGCCACCCATAACGGTTTTTCATAAACAAAATTAGCTTTTCTTCACGGTTGACTTTGATATGTCCTGCTACCCATATGTTTCCTGGTGATTTTAAAGAAGTTTTAACGTCAAAAGTAGGCAATATGGTGGTATCTCACAGGGTAATCAATCAGTGTTTTTAGGGTTCCGTACCAGAAGGGTGCCAACGGAACCCTATTACTAAGCCTCCGCTGTCCGTCCGTCCGTTCGTCCGTCTGTCACAGAGCTGTATCTTATGATCAGTAATTGGTAGTGGTTGGGCCATTTTGACTCATCTCTATTCAAATTAGCCACCGTTATTATTTGGCGGGATAGCGCGCAATTCAAAACACACCACGCTTAACATTACACGTTCCTTCCCGCTCACACGCTTCAAGAGAGAAGAGAGAAGAGCATCTACCGCGAAGACGCGAGCCGACGCACCGAAAAACAGAGATTTTTGCAAACGCGTCCGGTCACGCGCGCGAAGAGCCTCTCCGCACAAGAAAATTAATTATTATCCGCTACATCATCGCAACGTGATTCAACTGTGTCCTCATCAAGGCAGGAAGCCCTGAAGAGTGTTTCGTGAGTGGTTGGCGAAGAGGGATCCTGCGAAGCGGCGTCCCTACAGTCCACGCGCCACTCAGCTGTCGAAGGCATCGGGCATCGTCGAGGTTAGTCCCTAGTTTTCCCACCAGGTCGGCAGCTGAAATTTTCAAAGAGTGTGTATTTATTTTGCCGCTGTAACAACAAGTAGGTAAAATAAAAAATATATAAATAACCTCCTCCTTTTTTGAAGTCGGTTAAAAATAAGCGAGTCCGACTCGCACTTGGCCGGTTATTTTTAATACACATTTGGTGCAAACCGAGAGTCTTCAAATAAAACTCATGTAAGTATTTGCATATTTTATTCGATAAGTGCGACCATGAGTTGACCGAGCAGCTCGATGACCTGGTCCAGCTGTGCGGGGCGGACGCGCTGCAGGTTGTCGAGCAGTGGGCTGTAGTCCTTGCTGCGCACCACCAGCTGCACGAGGTGCGTGCGCTGCGCCAGCGACTGCTCGGGGAAGTTCTTGGTCCAAAGCATCTTCAGCAGCCGCTCCTCCACCAGCGCGCGGCTCACAAGAAGGCCGCTCGCCTGCGCACACGACACTCGTATGTCGCCACCATTGAAGAGAAAGGAAGGACAAGTGGAATGCGCTCGATATCACGTCTCCGCTTTACGGTCAAAATAACCATATAGTTGTATGGGAATCCGGCGGCGCGTCATGCTATAGAGTCGAAACATCCACGCAAAGCCGAAGCGAGCGCGAATGTACTTTAAAATAGCGTTGGTCAAGTCAGTTCCCACCCACACAAACCCTTTCAATACGCCTGCGACTATGTTTTTTCTAAAATTGGAGACAGCGGGTGCCCTCGTTGCCATATCTCCTCCCTTTTTATCTATTTTCGCCACTTTTAATGCATTTTGAGTTTGAAGTAAACTTTACAGTACTTGGCGGCCGATCTTCGCTCGGAGTCTTTTAATGTAGTGCTTCAGTCGTTGCGCTATCAATTCATAAACATTTTAGCTGACATGCAGTCTAGAGACATCTATTATTAAGTAGCGTAATGCCTGAACCTCAATATTCTATGAGATAGAGTAATTTTTTTAAATCCTTTTATAATTTTACTCAGGGACGTCACCTATCTGGGTAAACTTGAAACACAATTTGGTAGTGGTTTGGTACAAACGGTAGAAAGGGAAGTTATCTATTAACGGATTTAGCCCCGGTTGCACGAAGAAACGGCTGAGTTAATCAATGTTCAAACACGTCACTTTTAGTGAACCGCATATAGTTCCTACCATACTGTCCACACAAAGTGACGTGTTTGATCATACTTTGACGTTGATTTTGCTCTGAATGGACCCCCTGGTCACTCGTCTGCCTGAAATCAAGGGAACAAAACTCACGCCACACCACCACTGGCGGAATTGCAACTTCGGCATAAAGAATTCGACCCAAGAATGGATGGCGGAATGGAGCCGCCATCATCCAGTTTTGTGGGTCCGTGGCATGAGTGCTGGGGGTCCATGTTTAATATGATGAAAATAACTACTGTGCGTGATTAATAAAAAAAAAATACGTATCTTTACTTATTCTGTGGTAATAAATGTAAATTCGTTTTTGACCTTGTTTTCTTTACCTTTTCGGAAGAGGTCCGTAATAATTTTGAAATCCCATGACGAAGGTAAATTGTTTACAAACAAATTGGGCTCACCTGCCTGACATTGTAATCGAGCAATCCAAATACCAAAATAACTACAAACTGATTGACCATAGTGTATGATTTGAATTTAAATGGTGTTTACTTAGACCCGACTGGTTCAAATGTGCGCTGCCTATTACCAATCTGTTTATAACCAATCTTTATCTGTAGCGTTGATTTTTGGATGGTGTTGTACCATGCAAACCCATTTTGATCAATATATTGTTATTTTACAAATATTTTGCGGTCAGATTGCGATAAAATTCAATAATATTTTTAGAATACCACAGGCACTGAATACAATGTGTAAAACGGTTACTACGTGAGGATACATTTTCTATTTAGTTTAGTTCAAGAGTGCATGTATTTCAATAAAAAAAATACTCACTGATGTTAATCCTAGTCCTTTGGAGTAAACGTTAATGCTAATCCCGGACGCTTAAATAAAATATTTGTTTTTTTTAATCGTCCTGGAACTTTTTATGGATAATGTTGTGAAAGGGGAACAAATCACTGATCACCGAGCTGATCACCAAAGCTTTCATATTCTAAAGTGATAAACAAAATACTTTTGAAATACGAAATGTAATATTACATACATTACATATGCATAGCGCGCTCCAGTAAGGTTCCCGCTCAACTCCCCACACAAAAGGAAAGCAAATCATGCCCATATTTCTTGACAGAGATCCAAAATTTTGCTCAAAATAGCTAGTTCGATCAACTAAATGTCTGATTACTGTTGACATTGTAAAATTGTGTTTGGTTTCTAAGTTATAAGGTCCGAAAGTTTGAATTTTTCGCGCGTTTTATACAATAACTTTGGTGGTTTATTACGCAATGATAAAGTAAGAACATCTTAAAAAGATTAGTCATCAGACATAGCTTGCTTCATAAAGATTTTGGTTTAATTTTAGCTGTAAGTCGTTTTGTAAAAAAAAAT
The DNA here is from genome assembly GCA_946894095.1 of Incurvaria masculella. Taxonomy (NCBI): domain Eukaryota; kingdom Metazoa; phylum Arthropoda; class Insecta; order Lepidoptera; family Incurvariidae; genus Incurvaria; species Incurvaria masculella. The sequence goes on from OX335647.2 coordinate 13,598,536, forward strand.
TTCGTAAATCTTACCAAATCAAACACTATGCGCATTGTCTGATTTGTGGACATGTTACATCCTCCTCATCACGGAGCCTGTCTTTTAATTGACAGAGAAGGTCCCAGAGCGCAATAGCACGGTTTTGTGCCTTGCCCGCGAATGAATTAGTCCCGCCGGGAAGGGCCACCTTAAACCGTATCATTCATAGTTCACGAGCTCAAGTTTTATAAAATTTAAAAATAGTTTGACTGTAGTTTTCACCTGGTTCTTTAAGGTATTATGCTAGCCAATTGCCAATGAAAGGAAGTTTGTATCCGTCTTCAGCGGTTGTTGTTCACATATACGGCGGTCTCCGTGACCACATAGCTCAGTTATTTAATCACGATAATTTTCAAGTCCACGATTTTTTCAGTAAGCCGTGTTTTTTTTCTCTTATGATTGTTATTAGGAATAGGCATTTACTTTACAACACTTGGTCAAGTGAAGACATAAACCAATGACATAAAAACATATCGACAGTTGGTCGGCGGGCATGCACCTACAAGAGACGGTAACGTTTAGATAGATAGGCGGTACCTCGGGTACGGAAGTGCAGAATGTGGTGGCAACTTGCGGGTTGGGGGTGGGAGTGTCGGCCGGGGGTGGGGCCAGACGGCGAATGAACTGTGGAAAGAGTTCAAGCCCATTCTTCGTCCTGGCAGCCGCCAGACATGCGCCGCGTCCCCGCGCCGCTGTAGCCGCCGCCCGTCGCGCTGCACTCTACTAGCACAGCCGCTGCGTCCTCCATGATAGCTACTTTCAGCGATTTAAAGTAGCGAAAAATAGGGCTGATTCACTAACATCTAGAGCCTTGAGCAATTCGAAGCTAACACCTTCGGAGATCAAGAGTCTCTATGATGTTCTGTGAAGGGGAAATTCATAGTGGAAGGGGGCATTCATATTGGCCAAACAGGAAAAACATATATCTGGTGTCATGTGATTTGAGTGTGCAGAGCCATAGATACAAAGGAAGACTTCAGTGGTAGGGACCTTTCATCAGTGGTATTCGTGCAAGTCGCAATAAAATAAGTAGAAGCGTAGGTACCTTCTGTAAGAACCATGGTTGCGGGTGGTGGTTTAAACATGGTTACCAGGCCATTCGTATTTAAAGAGAGCTTTAATTACTTACTTTCGGGATATTTAAGTTGTTGAGGTTATGTTCAAAATTATGATATTAACAACAAATTTTCTGAAATACTAATTTTTGTTGCACCCCTTCATTTCCAATGACATTAAGGACTTTGATGCCAAAATCTTTGACGTAAAAAGTTTATTTCCTATTTTTTTTTAAACGTAAATTAAAGTTCGACAAATGGCGAACCCCAGCCAATGAGTTGCCCGACAACGCCCATGGGCTTTCGAACTTTCACAGGGGCTGCGAAAATCATGCTGGTTGGTTGTACTTTTTGGGGAACACAGGGAGTGCATTCCACATTATTTCAAATGGGCGTCTTTCTGACGTACCCCATTTGTCGGCGTGTACATAAAAAAAAATACGGAGAACCCCCAAACCCACGTTACTAATAACAAGCTCGATAGCACTTATTATAATAGTGCGCAAATCGACTGGTATGGTGCCTCGCTAAAAGTGGTAACGCGAAGTCCCTCGACACGGCCACTCATAATTAAAAAATACAACATTCCCGCTTTTGGGACAAATCGTACATAAGTAGGAAGTAATAGTATTATAGTAGTAAAGTAGTAGTATAGTAAGTCTCAACCACGGAGGAGGAAGGTAGACGTCTCAACCTTTTCATGCGCTTTCCGTTAGTTGGCTATATTTATAAGATCATTTATTTACTGTACTGGACAACACAGAAAACCGACAGAAATGCGTCGTTAGGGATTGACCGGATGAACCAAACGCCAATTCATGCTAGAAAAGTACAGGTATGGAAGTACCAATTGGATGATATAAATCTAGGAGGTTATTCATATATGTATGTATATGTATGTTGTTTGTGAGGGGGTTGTCGAGATGAGGGCGGCAGGGAGCTCGCAGACAGTCAGGGACCTCCGCTTTCCCCGTTCTTGCCCGCCGCGCCGCCCCTGCAACCCGGTGCACCCCTCAAGGTCGGAGAGTCCTTCACGCTGAACCCTCCACGGCCCAGCGAAGCCCTCCGACCGTGCTCGCACACTTATCCCATTTTCAATATAGGTAGTAGAATTTGTGTGTGCACGTACCTACCTACCTGGTGGAGACGCATCGAGCTCTTAGAGCATTTAGGATCGAGCTAGATGGAAGAAAGCAATATATTTAATTTTTCTTTCATAACCCGTGCCTATTTTCTCATGAAATTAAGAAATATTGGTCTCATGTGCAAAATAATAAATGAACTGAGAGCTACGTTCGTACGTTTTTTTATGAGAGAACTTATATCCGTTACATCCGCCTCTAAAAATATGTGTACAAATACAAAAAGGCGTATATCATGGATAGAAGTTAAGTTATCAAAGAAAACAATTAAGTACAGACGCAGCAGGTCTCAGTTGATTTATTTAATGTGCAACATTTCGGAAAAATATTTATTAATTTATCTGAGGAAACAGATTTTGGCATTATAAGGAACTTGATCACGTTGTTACCATCTCAAGAAACAACTATTTCAACACAGCTACAATACGATTTTTTAATTTTATAAGAAGAAAATCACATTTACAAGTGATTTTTTCAACTCAGGGCCAAATCAGAAATATTGAAAAACACTCAAAGGAGTCATGAGTCATGTTATTTTGTATTAATACATTTAGTAAAAAATAAAAGAAACGAAACTTTAAGAGCGGGGAATAACTCGGTGCTTGAGAATCTCGGGTGAATAGGTGGTTCGAACCATAACAAGATAACAGGCTAAACGGCAAATTACTCATAATCTTGCATACGCGTTGAACGCGTGTTTGCATACATTTAACAGCATCAATACTACAGCTCAATAAAATAAGGTAAAGTCCCCGCGACCTAAAGACTGGTTAGTTAACGGTACAATCCCGTAGTTCTACAACATCGTATATAAAGCGGAGCAAAGAGGACTTGACATTCACTTCCAATTGTAACTCGATAGTGCTTGCAACTAGTTGAAAATGTTTCGACTTATTTTAGTAGGGTTAGCAGTCATCGCTCAGTTAGCGACTTGTGATCTTATACTGGCCACCTATAGACCACCCCCGCGACCACCACCAATTTACCGGTTTCGACGAGGTGCCGAACAAGGTGAGCCTCTATTGATAAATAATGAAGATGACGCCATTCAAACTCCGTCTACATCTCCGTCGACATACATCGACGACGTAAGATTCGACCCCAGCACTCGCCACGCACGAAGCGTCGACTCTCCTAGTGCGAGACGCGGTGGAAGCAGAGGCCCAGGCAGCAGCGGTGGCAGCCGGGATACCGGTCCAACACACCCGGGATACAACCGACGCAACGCCCGGAGTGCTGAAGATCAACCACCGCAATGGATCCACCAGGGAGACGACGTGATCCGCGCCCCATCCAGTGCCGATCACCCCTTCCTGCCGCAGTACATCGATGATGTGAAAATTGATCCCAATAGAAGATACGCCAGGAGTATTGAGCCTGTGGACTACTTGAAATATCTCAAACCCTCTCGGCCACCGACTTTGATTCCAAGTGAACCCCTTAGGGTTCCGTTGTACGCTGGATCTGCTTCAAGAGTGGCCCGTGATGTACGTGTAAACATTCCAGGTGTTACAGATAGGAAGCCTCAACCCGTAATCATTCCGAACTGGAATCCAAACGCTCGTACCAAGCCATGGCAGGTTATTGGCGGTCATCGCCATTAGGAATTTGTGTATTTGTACTCATAGTAAAAATATTGTAACCTACATAATTAAAAGAAAATATACATTAAACATATTTTTTTCGCAATTTCTGTTGTATATCTGAAATTATAACGATGATTAAGATGACAAAGACAACCACTTCAATTTTAAGAATATTTATCAATAATTTTATTGGAACGGCGGCTGTTTTAAATAGAAACCTAGTTTGGGTAAATATAATACATAAGTTTTTTTAACATAAAAACTGGCATGATATGTTTGCATAAATTATTAATATTGGTATTTTTTTATGCCTCATACTTCATTAAAATATATACGCTTTTATACTTATACTTAAAATAAAACTAACAACTTACCGCTAACTATAATTACTATACTAAACTAAATAGAATATTTCCTCCATGCCACCCAACCTGCCGATAGTACCTTAAGTGTTAATTCAACGTATGCGCGATGGTCACCGTATTTCTCAATTAGTAGTTTTCCAATGCAGTCTGAAAAACTTTTCGCATCTGATGACCATGCGCCAAGCATGTTTACAGCGAACGCAAGGAAATCCAAGTGGTCACGCAAATAATCAAAATTTAGATAGTTAGATACATCTTATAATCGTAAATGCCAAAAAGGTCCTTGCATCCGAGTTTGCCTATCATATACATAGTAGGTTATAACAAATTCCTCCAAAATTTCAAATATGCCTTTGTGTATTAAATAAGGTAAACCTAAAATGGCAACTAATTCCTTTGGGAATGTGATGTACTGGGTTAATATCAAAACTGTAGTTGGGTGGTATTAGCCATCCATGTCAGGTTACATAAAAAAAAATTACCCGACGCACGTAGTACTCCTGTAGAACTAAAACGCAATGCCGCCTACCGGGTCCAAAACCATCCAGAGACCCACTCAAACACTTACAAAAATGACATTAAAACCGGTCCAGCAGCTTAGGAGAATTTAAGTGAAATACGCCAGTACAGAATAATTATATTTATTTAAAGATAAATAAATAATATAGTAACGAAGATCCTGGCATGGCACCTAGTTCGCATGTGGTGTGTTAGACTAATATCTGACGGTCAATTTGGTATTAGCAACCCAGTTACATAAAAAAATTGTTGCAAAGGAATTCTTGTGGATCCCACGTTTTTCTTCTTCGAGAAATTATCCCGTTTGAATGAAGGGGTAGTTAATATGAAAAAACATATTTCCAAGTGATCATAAAGTTAACCATACTTTTTTTATACCATACGTTTTTAAATATGTGACTAGTTGAAGGAGAGCGGTCGTAATAATGTGGGGACCTATGGTGGGAACATAATGGCCAACGACACTGCGGCAGGGCGCGGTGGTGGCGCAGCGGAGGTGGTGCGGGGCGCATCGCGGCGTGGGCGGGCGGTGCGGCGCATCGGAGCGTGGGCGGGCGGGCGGCCGGTGGCGGAAGGAGTGCAGGCGGGAGGCTGTCGCTGGCGGCAGAGGGGGGGAGCACGGGGCGTCAGTGAAAGTGAACTGGAAGCCGGTCAAACGATCCGCGCCCCTTCGCCGCCCCCACCGACGCGACGCTTCGTACAAATGCTGGAACACGGCTAATGTGCTGCGGCTCCCATATACCTACCCTCTCGCCAGACATACTACGTGCATATCCATATCCGCCTGGCCACCAGCCAACCAGCAGAAGCACCGCCGACGATGCAACTTTGCATTGCAGGTTGGAAAAATGTTGCAACTATTATTATTTTACAGGAATTGGGAAGAAATATAAAATGTATGGTTACGTCTTGGACAGCAATCTTAAATGATCCACAGCTATTGTAAAACTAAGTGATTCAGCCATTTTTCACTCACTCACTAGTCACAAAGAAGTTATGAATAATCTTAATAAAATAATGACTTCAGCTCAAGGAATGTTTGAGATGTGACTAAAGTCTTTGCCGGATAATGATAATTTATAAATAAAATACAGGAATTGGCAGGTGTACATAATTACCGGTTACTTAGATTCTGATACTAACCATAACCAAACTGCTGTAAAAATCCGGATAGGCGAATATCGGCGTGCACAACCCGCAACGACGTCATAACCAAGTATGTACGTGGAGTGCAACGAATCTCCGGTTTATAACAATACATGGTAAGCACGTTTACCAACCAAAATTGTTTACAACTTATAAAGGATTCTAATGTCTTTGTATCGGTGTTTTAAATCAAAAGGACCTGAGGTGATAATACCTACATTGTTTTTCTTCCTTTTTTTCTTTAAGTTTATTGCCAACAAGTTATCGTATACTAATTATTTGCAAGACTTTGATTTGCCTTTTTGCATGAAACTTTGGACTCAGCAAACCCAAGTACTCAGAGATAATCCAAAACGTCTTACATAGATATTAGTCATTATTTGACGAAATTTACACCATTGTCGCGGTATTCCATTTCTAGTTAGGTGGCAATTTTGATACCTCGAAGCAGGTTAGAAAAATTACGATACAGGGATAGAGATCTCTAGCTAGACTCTTAAAACAGGAACGCCACCTCACGTCTCGAGGATTTGGTGGAGACCCACTAACAAGAAGTGAAAGTGCAGTGTTTTTTAATTACTTAAAGAACTACCGAACATGAATATGTCAAAAAATATAAACGCAAGTAGGAATTGAGTACGCCAGCGCCTAACAGAAAATGAAAGCAATCAATAAGTTGACATCTAAATATGTGCTAGGATTACACGCAGGAGTGCAAAATGTTTAGTTATTTACAATATACATAACGACTTGCGATATATTTACATAGATCTTTAATACATCTATGATACATTTTAGGAAACCTATTGCATATTTATGATGCAAGAAACCTAAGTCCACATATAAAACTAATTAATATCTTTCTCAACATTCTCCACACATGGTTATGTAAATATTTAATGTATTCAATGCCAAAAGATTTTTACATTTCGATTTTTTTAAATATTATTTTAGGTTTTAGTTAAAGATATTCAACGTATTCTTAAGATGGATATCGTAGGCATGCGCACGGACTCGTAGGGTGTTATGTAACCTTGTATGTACTTTTAAGGGTTCCGTACCTAAAGGGTGAAAACGGAACCCTATTACTAAGCCTCCGCTGTCCGTCCGTCCGTCCGTCCGTCCGTCTGTCACAGGGCTGTATATCATGAACCGTAATAGGTAGACAGCTGAAATTTTCCCAGAATATTTATTTATTTTGCCGCTATAACAACAAAAGGGTAAAATTCAAAAATAATAATAATAATTAAAGGGGGTACCCATACAAAGAACGTGCTTTTTTTTTTGTTAAACTTGTACGTTAGTACGGAACCCTTCGTGTGCGAGTCCGACTCGCACTTGGCCGGTTTTTTATGTGACTGGACATGAATGACTTATACCACACCTACCGTCATGAAATTAGCCCAACACATTGCATTCCCAAAGAAATTAGGTGCCATGCCAGGACCTTCTCGTTATGAGCACGGCTACATTGAACTGGATGGAATATGGACATAATGGATCATAGCTACTGTCATGATATTAGCCCAAAACATGGAACTAGGTGCGATGCCGGGAACTTTCTTATATTGCACGGCTACATTCAACTGACATTTTCATTGCCGCTTCGACCATAGTTCATTCAATTCGATGGCATCAACCCGAACGTGATTATTCCTACCACCGAGTAAGCAAGGGAGTTTTTGCTACTGTTTTACGTTGAATCTGAAACACGAACAACGAATTCTTTAGTCACCTATTAGGACATACACAAATTATTTACTATATTATTAGCTAAGGTATTCGGCTCCGCTCGGGTTGTTTCGGACTGACGTCGGGATGAACCTAACATTTTATGTTTTTTGAGTTCCTCATACAAACTTTCATCCCACTTTTCACCCCCCTTTGAGTTTAATTGTCACCACAAAGTTAACCTATGTCCATTCCCAAGGTTCTACATCAAATTTAATCAAAATTGCTTCATGGCTTTAGGCGTGAAAAAACAGACTGTAACTTTTGCATTTATAATATTATTATGGATTCATGAAGTTACATCAGTGCCAAAAATATTTTCTCACATAATCGTCCGATTTCTAAAAGTACAATTTTACTTTTTAATGTCGATGTATAACGCAGCTTTCGTCTGGTTTTTGTGTGAAATATCTCAAAGCATAAAATTTATTATCCGTAGCGATATTAGAATTTCGTAAATTCTCGTACAAGAAAAAATATTTTTTCCATTCCGAATTTAGCATTCACCTCAGCCCTGTCGATGTACGATCGATAGAAAGGGACTTTCTTACCCTTGCAGTATAAGTTAACCTACCCTAAGGCATGGGGTTGCGATAGAGGGCCACGGCGTCAGTGGGGTAGGACTGCTTTCTTCGCCCCTTATTCCATTTAATTATTTAGGTTCCAGAGTATTGCGATCTTCCCCACTTCGCAGTGAATGTCAGATTAATGTATGTTTTTCGGTCCGATCGGGTGAAACCTATGATTATTATAATTTGTTTTTCAGGCTGCATTCGAAAACTACTCATTGACAAATCCGGTTACCATCGCGCTAAAGAATTTTTCACACTGCGAAATTCGGATGGACAGCAATGGACAGCTCGGCGGGCATGGAGCAAATCTATTCAGTTCATTATATGTAGGTTCAGTAAGTTCATGATTTTATTTTGTTTGATTCACAGTGTATGTATTTTAATGAAGTACGTAATAAACATTTAAAGTTATCAATGAATTACTATGACCATGCATCTCGGAATTACACAGAAATTGGACAATGTTTGGTCGGGACTCCAATAGGGAACATAGACACGCGTACATGCTCATACGAGTCAGTAGCGAGCAAAAACAAGAACGTATGTATACAGACTACCCCCTGTCTGGGAGGTTGTGGTGGTGGCTGCAACACCCTGCTGGGGGTGGGTGGCGGCGGGGGCAGATAGGTGGGGGGAGGCGGGGGGGGTAGGGCGGAGGGTGAGCAAGTTCAGCGGCATTTGTGACCGTAGTGGCGGTCGGCTGCAGTCGGTTCACGGCCGGTGCGACTTCGGAGCCAATCTTTCTGTTGCTAGAGCATTTTCTATTTTAGTTGTGGCTCCGAAAACGTCGTAATTATTCGCTGAAACTCATTGGTATTTATTGTAGTTTGAAAATATTACGTTTTCCCAAGAATAGAAAGAATTCAAATTTCTGGGACTCGCGGATGAGAGCTAGGCGGTATATTTTGTCCGACACCTTTCCTGTCAAAGAGACAGCGATACCGACGCGACCCTTTTGCTGTCAAAGAGACAGAGCTTCAGTCCTCCCCCGTCAATATCCTGTTTAAGTTTTATTTTTTAGGCAATCTGCACATTGACCCAGTGGGTGATCCTGTGCAGATTGGAAGCTTAGAAGCTGCCCTCGGGTGAATGTACAAAATGAAACCACGGCGTCGTCACCGACTAAGATGCAATTTTCAGGCAATCTTCAAATTAGCCCAGCGGGTGATTCTGTGCAGTTTAGAAGCTCCGCTCGGGTAAATGTACAAAATGAAATAAAGGTGACGTGACCGATTTTGATGCAATTTCTAGATTAGCCCAACGGTTCTTACTGTGAATTTTGGTAGCGATGAAATGTATTTTTTTTTGTTGCTTTCACGTGCATATCACATTCAAATCACAGGACTAGCACGGAACAAAATTCTCTCAAATCTGAATGTCATTCCATATGCACTTCGCTTCACTGTGATGACAGAACGGATTGCGTTATTCTTTGGCGTCATGGAGGTGAGGAAATTACGTTATTTCTTCACCTCCATGTTTGGCGTATTTAAATTTTAAAATTGCCTAAAAAACCTGGTGTCCCACAACACCTCTCGTATTTTGCAATCCGTTTCAGTCATTCTGACATGGTTTACATGAACACAGCACATCAACTGGCAACACACTATATAGAAACACTTTTGGTGTAGTTTGCAATCCTTTTGCCACCGAGTAACACCGTGGAGTAACATGCCTATGAGTAGGGTCAGGGTGAATGTTTTTTTAAATTTGAAACTAGACATGGATAGCTAATACCACACCTAAAGTCTACATTTCCGAAACATTTTTTCGAAAAACGACAGGTTCGAAAACCGAAAGGTTTTCATCCACGGCTACATTGAAATGGATGGAAAACATTTTCATTGTCGCTTCAACAATATATTCATCAAATAAGATGGTACCAACCAACCCGGGCAGGTTTAATCCAGCCCGCCGAGTAGGAAAAAAGGGAACTACAGTTTTACATGGATTTCGAACCATGAAACCATGGAGTGCGATCTTTGTGCATAAAACAACTCGCATTCGCAACGAAATGCACTTATCCAACTCAAAAAGAGAACGAAAGCGGTGCATAAACGGGATGGGGATTTGAAGCCAGACCTGTGTAATTTTGCCCTCAGCTGCTTTCATTAAGCATACCTAAATCCGATCAAACCAGGCGATAATCTTTAAAAAATAAAAATCGGGAAGAAAGCTGTCTCCATATATTTGGTAGAGGGGATATTATATTTGAAAATATTTTGCCAAGGACAACCGTTACGCGACCGGCTTCTTTTTAGGGCGAAAGTGACTTTGGCTCCCACCGAGGGCGAGGGTAGCTGAACTTGTGACCTTTGAAGACCAAACTCAACAACAACCTCACAAAGGAATTGAACTATTTTCGAGATTGGGTATTCATTTAATAATCTAGCAAACGAAGTGCCAAATGGCCATTCCAGCGTCGTTTATGGTGGTAATAACTTACCAGCATGGCTTCGCTATACATATTAATAATTTCCGGAAAATAGAGTGAACATACAAAGAAGGAAAATAATTTTAGTAAAGTTTGTAATAATGTATTTTGCTTTGAGACTAAATAGAGAAAGCCTAAATAAAATAAGGCTCAATACCAACTATAGTTAGATTACCAAAAAAGATCCCATTTATCTGAAGCAAGATTCGATCCTGTTACCTTAATTACATGCTCTAGCACTTCCCTTTCTAGCCTAGAACTTCCAAAACAAATCCGACAAGAGTTGGATTATGGAAAATGCACTCGCTTATGTAACTGGCTTCTAGAAAAATACTTTCTACGACCTAAAATATATCACGATAGTAGTCTAGACCGCTGTGTAGGTGGGTGCAATATGAGGAACATTTTGTATGTAGCGGTGCGGTAAGACATATCTGTACCAATGCCTAATTATGTGACTGTGCTGATTTCGCGTATACATCCTCCCGAATTCAGTCCGGATTTCGATTGATATGTGCGCCGTTATCTAAAAAAAATTGAAATAGTTAAGTTATTTTCAAATGGTGATGATTATGAGTTACCGTATAAATATCCTGAAATTGGGTATTATACGGATGTTCCAAAAGTTATGCATATTATATGAAGTCATGCATATTTACGAAGCAAGGTAGTAACTAGAAATATATTTATTTTTAAAAAATACTAGGGGAGGGCCAGAAAAGGGAAACGAGATCCTAATTGTTTAATATTTTTTTACATTTCTATAAATAATAAAAATTTAATTTAAATTATTCGGTTCAGTCGGTAAAAGCTGAAAACAATTTTATGTCGCTACAAATTCCGTCGTTCTGTCTTCCAGAGCTCTGTTTAATAATACGAGTACGTAACAGATCAAAAGATGTTTTGTAAGGGTTTCTTATGTTGATGATTAAATGACACAGAAAATAATTATAAAAAATGCTACGAAAACCTGAAAATAAAAAAATAATCGATAATCAATACCCGACGCAGCGTTTATCAGTTTGCCAAAATAATCTGCAAAGGACAATGACCATTATTATTTATATTAAAAAAATACCTTAATGCCTGTAAATCTAGATTTTTGATAATTCATTTTAATAAGTAAAGCTGTGAGTGCCTTTACTTTGGGAACAGGCCATGATATATTAAGTACATATTTCGAAACCTCCGAAAGCCGCCGGCAGGAGAAAACTCAATGACCTCATGACATATGCACCTATGTACGAGTATGTACGGTCTCATGCGGAATGTCTCGATATCCGACTGCACTCGGGTGACCATTGCTGTAGTCACTGGCCCGCAAACACGGGTGTAGGCTCCTTGGGATGAATTTGAAGATTGCTGAAGTGTTCAAAATGTGTGCACCTCTATTCAGGTTTATAGGGTGGAAAACCCACAGAAATACTGCTCCGCCGAGCCGCGCCTCCGGGGTGGTGTCTGATCAGCGTGGTGCCGACTGCTGACCTTAGCGCCGCTGCAATGTCAGGTGCATGACCCGCAGTGTGCGGCGCATGCGCTCTGCCAGCCCGCCCACCGCCACCCCCTGCACGCATCCGCGCCGACCCCGCACCGCCCGCGCCGCCCGGCGGCGGCGGCAGCGACAGCGTCGTTGTCGGGCTCAAAATTGATCAATAACCTATTGTTTCGCTGCAGCCCCCGTAAAATGGGAATGCACTGAAAACGATAAGTCTGAGCTCGGATTATCAATGTTTACTAATCATAACTGTCAATTGTAGGTTATCCGGTTTCAGAATAAGTGAACTGCAATTCTTCCCTCCTAATTCAAAAGGCGGTTACTACATATGTGCCTCATATGTGGAAGAGGGCAGAATTCCCCAGTTAGAAAATTATTATGTTACGAAATGGACCTAAACGTCAGATTTATTAACTCATTTGCCTGTTCACCTGGCGAGTTTATTAACTATGGTAATACCCCATGTATTCACGCATAATTCACGCTTGTGATACCCAGTCCCATCAATGCACGTGCAAAGCTATAAAAACTGCGAAAACAATAAAGTACTTAGGAGTTATGATAGATAATAAGCTAAACTGGGAGACTCATGTGTGCTATATTGCAAAGCGTGTAAGAAAACTCATGTACGTTTTCCGCGCCCTGAGAAACATAGCTCACCGACCATTACTCCGAACAATCTATATTGCACTTGCAGAATCAATTCTTACATACTGTTTAACCTCATGGGGCGGGGCTTCAAAAACCATCCTTATCCAAGCAGAAAGGGCTTAAAGAGCGGCGCTAAGGGTGCTATTTAAGAAGCCATACGGATATTCCACACATATGTTACTGAGCCAGGCTGAAGTTCTAAGTGTCCGACAGTTGTATATCCTACATATTATAAAATGGTCCCACACACAACCAACAACATCTCAACGTGTCACCAGACAAACGAATCAGCTCACTATTCCCTTAAATAGGTCAAAATTTGCTCATAGATTTAAATATTTTCTAGGTCCATTCATTTATAATAAGATTAAAACCGAATGCAATTTAAAAAGTCTACCTAAAATAGTGGTAGGAAAAAAAGTAAAAAAATACCTTTTGCTGAAAGACTATGATAGCAACGAAGAGCTTCTGCGGGTAATAATATAATAATGAAATACAATACAAATACAAGCACTAAAATACAGTCACATTAACCACACAACTGCAACCCACAATCATACCCTCACACAGCATGCCATACCACTTCTTCCTTATTCAACCTCTTAGACCTCACACACACACACACCCTACACATATCTACACACCCTCATTTATTAAAAAACCCCTTTTAGATTTATTTGTTACGTACCTTCCTGAAAATCAATTCTCATTTGTTAAAATTATGATACCCTTACATACATCATCTGTCATCCTAAAATACAGCCATAACGGCCAGTTTAGGTGACAAGGTTTTGACTACAGGTATTATTCAGGTACATTAAATAAACATAACTACTTTTATTATATCATCAAACGAAGTTATACTGTTACTTTAGTAAAAACATTGTTTACTTGTACCTTTTTCTTTTTAATAAACTTTTTCTTTCTTTCTTTTCTTTCTTTCTTTCTTTATTTCTTGAAACTTTGGGTCACATTCACCAATATCCGATGCAACGAGATTTTTTTTCTCGTTGATCCGATGCAATAAATGTGCCATGGTCATGTGTAGACCATTTTACAAAAAAAAAATCTTGAAAAACATTTTTGGTTTAGTAATTTCTTATTGAATGTTTCTTATTTGAATCTAGATTCTTTTATCGTATTTACTTTTTTTATTGTGTTCCCTTTTTTAAATTATTCCCCATTCACCCCCATAAGGTTTTAAATAACATTTAGCCATCTCAGATTCATTCGTTGGGCACCTCAACAGGTCCTGGCGTATGCCATATGCCGCGCTTAACATAAAAATGAATATAAATTGCACGTGTCCAAACCACAGAGTTGCGCTTTGTCCACAAATCTGCAGATTTGTAGACAAAGCGCGTTGAGGGGTTGCACAGGGGACAAGCATGCACCACACCACAACCCATGATGACAGTACAACCTAGGAAAAACGTTTATTCAGCGGTGCACAACCCCGGCACCTTTCGCGTAGACATGGCGAATAAATAATAATAATATTCTTTATTTCAATCCATACAAATTACAAAGCAAAGGCGGATTTATTGCCTCAGGCAATTTCTAACAATCAACCCTATCATAGGGTAATTTTACAGCTTAGGGTAAGCAAAGAAAAACAACCCTTATAACTAATTGATGAAAAAATAAAGGATGCTGAGTTTGTGGCCTGCACCAAATGCAAGAGCTTGTACCACAAAGGATGTGTGAACCTCGAAGGAAAAGAACCGCGGTTCACTCGTTCCTACATCGAGACATGGACCTGTCCGACCTGCCGGCTCAGCGTGCCTCGCACCGACAACACAAACACACCCGTGAAGCAGACTGCACCCTCTACTCTCGCCACCCTGGCTGCTGCGAGTCACGGTGGTACAACCGCCGACGACTTCTCAACCGAGGAACATTCCGAACAACCACAAGAAATCCCTCTCACGCGGAGAGAAATAGATGATTTCTTCGCCACCATCGCCCTCTTCCGTGAAGAGTTTAATGGAATGCGTCTGGAGATTAAGCAGTTTACACCTTCGCTTGAGATGTGTCATGGGCGCGTGGACGACTTTGCAGCTAAGGTTGACAACATGAACCAGCGTCTCGCTCAGCTCGAGCAACTCCAACCCAAGATCACGAAAATGCAAAGCACGATCGATGAGCTACGTGCTGAGATCAGTGAGCGGAATCAAGATGTGCTGTCCAACGATATTGAGATATCGGGAGTAACCGAGGAGAGCGGGGAGAACCTGGAGCAGGTAATTACAGTGATAGCCCAAAAGCTCGGACTAAAGCTGGATGAACGCGATGTGGCTTTTGTGATGCGTGCGGGCAACCGTCGACCGACTGCTGCTGGCGGCGAACGGCCCCGAGTCGTGGTGCTACGTGTGACGCGTCGAAAGGTGAAGCGTGAGCTGCTGGAAGCGGCGCGCACACGCCGAGGCCTCTCCAGCCAGGACGTCGGATTAACCGGAGCCCCACACACTGTATATCTCAACGAACGCCTCACCAAGGCGAACCGTGAGCTGCACTACGAGACGCGCACTCGGGCTCGTCAGCACGGGTACAAGTACGTGTGGACCCGGGAGGGCCAGGTACTGGTGCGAAGGGCCGAGGGGAATGCGGCGCTGCGCATACGCTCGCCTGGTGACTTGGAACGTGTTTTTGGCAAGCTGGCCTCTCAGTCCGGTGCGGAAAAATGAAATTTATTTATTGTTTATTGTTCTTGTGTCATATCCTGAAAGAGAAATATTGCTTTCTGTTGCCAAGCTGTGTAATAGGGGAGGAAGTAACTGTATCAATGTTGGTATTTTAATTTTTAAATTTGGATTCCGTGATATATGTTTAGGTTTAGAAAAAATATTATTTTGTAAACTGGTAGAAATGATTGCCGTAGAGTGTGCAAAGAAAATTAAAAATAGTAAGCTGGCTTTTTTAACGAAAAACACAATGTCAATAAAAAAAAGTTATTTAACAACTCGCAATGCAGGACATAGAAGTTGATTGTCCAAATTCCATATTGGATAATGCCAGCATATGGACAGAGACTTTACCAAAGAATGGCACAATCACCATTGCTCATCTGAATATTAGATCCGTAAAACGAAATTTTGATTTATTCCTAGCGCACATGAAAGATTCAATCCCAGCATTTTCATTCATCATATTATCCGAAGTAAACGTCAAAGAAGATAGCGTCCACTTGTATAACATGAAAAACTTTAATAAACACTATCAACTTCGAGAATCACGATCGGGTGGAGGTATCATTATATTTTCACGAAACAACATCTCGTGCGTGGAGTGTGCGCCGAGCGGACTCACGACTTGCGAGGCTCTCGAGCTGCGCTTCTCTGTGGGGAGCGGCAGCCGCGCGCGCGCAGTGGCCCTGCTGGCGTTGTACCGGCCACCGGACACCTCTCGCCCCGCCTTCCTAGATCAACTCGGTGCGTACCTTGATAATACCGACCGCAATCTGCAAATTATTGTTGCAGGTGATACTAATATAAATCTAAAGCAGGTATCAAAATTCGGGTCAGACTATGCAAACATGATGTCTTTGCATGGATTTGAATGCTGCATACAGGACTACACTCGTGAAGAGATCGTAGATGGAACTGTAACAAAGTCGTGTCTGGATCATATTTTTATTAGATATGTCGAAAGAAACCTGTCTTCGGCAATAGTTAAATTAAGAATTTCAGATCACCACATGGTATGTGCTTGTATTGAAGACAACAGTGTGACCGTCTGTCAGGCTGTGGATAAAATTACCTATCCTTTAGTACAAAACCGAAAAAAAGTGTTGTCTTGTATTTCTAATTTTGATTGGGCCTCGATAACTAAACAGCATAGTGATGCAAACAGTATGTGTATTGAACTAGTAAGCGCATTCCAAGACATATTTATGTCATGTTTGAAGGAGGCCACGCCTCCAATGGGAAGGGGCCGAAAAGAATGGGTCACCCCAGAGCTCTTGAGACTGATGGAGGAGAAGGACCGGCTGTATAGGAAATGGCAGAGTTGCCCGCGCTGCGACCGCCATAAAAAAGCGTATACATCCGTTAATAACAAACTTTATAAAAAAACGTATGCAGCTAGAAATTGTTTTATAAAAGATAAGATCATTCAGGTGAGCGGAGATATAAAGCGAACATGGCAATTGATAAATGAGATTCTAGGAAACAAAAAGAAATCACTAGATGAATCTATACTAAGGTATATGAAAGAGGATCCGCAAAAAATTGCCAATAACTTTGCCAAATCTTTTAAATCAGAAGTTGATAAGATTAAGCATGTTTGTAACATTCTTTGCAACAACAGACAACAACAGTGCATCACACAGAAGTGAGTCCAACTTTTTCTTTTCCAACTTGCACGACAGCGGAGGTTACAAAAATTATAACGTCCCTACCAAATAATAAATCAGCCAGTCAAGACCAAATTAAGGCAGAGCACCTAAAAGAAATAGTAAACGAAATTAGCCCAGTCATTTGTAAAATTATCAACCTATGTATTCAAAACGGTAAGTACCCCGATGTTCTAAAAAGAGCTGTAGTAAGGCCCATCTATAAAAAAGGCAATCACTCAGAATGTGTTAACTACAGGCCTGTATCCATTTTATCCACATTAAATAAAGTGTTTGAAAAAATCATTGTTAAAAATCTAGTGACATTTCTAAATTACCACAAAATAATCTTACCATTGCAATTTGGCTTTCAGGCAAAAAAGAGCACTACAAATTTACTTACAGTGTTCTCAGATTTAGTAAATAAATCATTAAATGATCGAAAGCACGTCGTGGTTGTATTAATAGACTATAGCCGCGCGTTTGACACTCTGCGCCACGATAAGCTCGTATCCGCGCTTCAGCGCTGTGGCGTGCGCGGCCAGGCACTCGCGCTACTTACGTCATACCTGCAGGACCGACCTTCAAGCGTCAAAATCAAAAACCAATTCAGTGACGATATTAACTTTGCTTCCGGGGTGGCACAGGGTAGCTGCGTAGGGCCAATCGAGTACCTCGTCTACTGCAATGACATGGTGAAAGTAATAAAAAAATGTTTTATCTTTCAATTTGCCGACGATACCTTGCTCATGGCTGCAGACGAGGACCTCCAAGCAGCTGTACATATGGTCGCAGAGGATTTCGATCGCACGGTACGATGGTCCCATGACAACGGTCTGAGCCTCAATAGTAGTAAGACTAAAGTAATGCACATCAGGTCACCTTTCTTGCCATCGACTGGAGACCCGATCAATATAGTGAGCCATTCCTACGAGTGCATACATGTCACATCGCCCATGGTGCCCCCATCGCCGGCCTGCTCGCATCCTGGCTGTACTGTACTGGAAGTTGTTGGCCAGTGTAAATATGTGGGGCTGATAATCGATTCCAGCTTCTCGTGGAGTTATCAAGTTGACCACATCTGCAGCAGGTTGAGGTTGTGTCTAAAAAACTTTTACTACCTTAGGCACAAACTCCCGCAAGATACACTTCGCCTTATTTACACTTCTCTTGCTGAGCCAATAATAATGTATGGAATAAGAGTATGGGGTCTTACGTTTGATACATACATTGATAGGGTGCAAAGCCTGCAGTATAGGAACTTGAAATTAATCGCTCCACGCGCGGAAAAAAATATTTCAATAAATAATCACAATCATCTTTTTAAATATTTTAAAGTACTGCCTGCAAAGGAGATGTGCCTCTGGAAGATAATAGTTGACCATTACTACGACAACTCGCGAAAACAGCCCATAAGTCACACTTACAACACACGGCTCAAAGAGGACGGACAGTTCTTGGTGCCTAAGATGCAAAACTACTACGGCCGAAGAACCTTAGACCATATTATACCAAAAGCGTTTAACACACTCCCACGCAAATTAAGAACTAACTTACCAGTTTCACAAATAAAAAAAAATGTTAAAGAATTCTTGATTGACAGTTTATGATTTTCTATTTTATTTTATGTTTTGTTTGTTTTCTCTTATCTGCCTATAACAATTAGAGTTTTTTTTTTTAATATTATTTTACATTTTCTTAATAATTTCTTACTGTTTACTGTTTTCGTGTATTTTTAACTAATTTTATGTTGTTGTTTGTTTATTTTTCTTTGTTTGTTTATTTTTCTTTTCCTTCCAAATTTGTAAAAGTTAATGTATTGGTTGGGGAAAAAGTTTCTTCGCATTTTTTAAGAAAATTCAAAACATTTTTTAATATGGTTTATTTACATTTAACTAAAGTATGTAGGTACCATTTTGTTCGATAACTTTTTACCATCTTGTAGGTAGGGACATGATCCCATTGCTATAGAAATATTGGGACTTCTGATCAATATACCGCGACAAGTGGTTTTGGCAGTCCTCTCGTGATGTTAACCTGACACTGCCTAAAGAATTCTGAAGAGACCTAAACAGGTGGAAATCTGAAGGTGCAAGGTCAGGACTATACGGCGGATGCATTAACACGTCCCAGCCAAACTCTCTTAGTTTTTGCTGAGTGGCTAAAGATGTGTGAGGTCTAGCGTTATCATGATGAAAAACCACACCCCTTCTGTTGATTAATTCCGGCCGCTTTCTCTCAACTTCTTGCTTTAATCTCATCAGTTGTTCACAGTAGAGTTCAGAATCGATGGTCCTGCCTGGTGGTAACAGCTCATAATGAATAATGCCCTTCCAATCCCACCACGCACACAGCATCACCTTGTTGCGAGTTAACCCGGGTTTCGCCACAGTCTGTGAAGCTTGACCGGCCTTTGACCACGACCTTTTTCGCACGTTCTTGTCGTACGTGATCCCCTTTTCATCACCAGTTATCAGCTTCTTTAAAAATGGTTCGGTTTCATTACGTCGTAATAAAGAATCACAAATGAGTACACGGTTCATTAGGTTTCTTTCAGTGAGCTCGTGAGGTACCCAAATATCGAGCTTTTTTGTGTACCCAGTTTTTTTCAAATGCGCCAAAACTGTTTTGTGGTCAATTCCTAGTTCTTCAGCTACGTCGTAACTACTGATATGCCGATCTTGCTCCACTTTTTCAAAAATGGCATCCATTTTATCCGTAATAGGGCGACCAGAGCGACGTGCATCTTTGACATCAAATTTCCGGATTGAAAACGCTTAAACCAAATTTGTGCTACTCTCACAGACACTGCACTAGGTCCATAAACATCGCAAATTTTTTTCGCGGCTTGCGTTGCATTTTTACCTTTTTTGTAGTAAAATTTTAAAATGTATCGAATTTCTTCATTAGATTCACTCATTTTGACAGTACGAAAAACAAATGAGAATCACACATTTTCCTAATTTGAATTTGGAATTATGTTCTTTAAAATTTAAACTTTCAATGATACCAAAACCAGCCAGATACAAATAGTATAGCCAAAGAGATTTTATTACAAGTTCATACATACTATAATGCGAAAAGACTTTTTCCCCGACCTATTATACAACTGCTCATGTTTGTTTGGAATTTATCATTTGTGTCACACGCAGACAAACTGTAAGGTTTCGCGTGTACAGTTTCATGTATGTACATAATATAAAAAAAGTTAAATAAACGCCATTACGTGGCACTAAACTATTAAAAAAAAAAAAAATTAAATACAGAACAATGTAAATGAAAACTTAATTAAAACTAAGCATAGTTACTTATTTTCTAAATATTTAACGAAATGTAGGTATTCAATTTTAAAAAATACAGTCTATTACTA
Source organism: Incurvaria masculella (assembly GCA_946894095.1). Lineage (NCBI taxonomy): Eukaryota > Metazoa > Arthropoda > Insecta > Lepidoptera > Incurvariidae > Incurvaria > Incurvaria masculella. The sequence continues at coordinate 13,618,956 of OX335647.2, forward strand.
GGTACTACCACTTATAAATAAAACATAAACATATCTATATATACATAAATATATATATATTATAAACATAAATAAATAAAATATACATAAATTAATACTACATGATATATAATTAATACATATATACATCTACTTACTATGCAAAATATATATACGGGGGCTGCACCTGAATGCCGTGCACTTGCACATAGAGCATAGCATCGATATAATCTAAAACTATGGATGCACCATCAGCTTTTCCCCGCGTGCCACGTAATATGCACCCTATCCGCTCGTTGATGCCCTACTGCATGTCAGTCTGTGGTCGACTTGACATCCGAGCGTACGTGCCATCAACGGGCTTTGCAATGCGACAAAATGCCGAAATACGGGGTCAAAATGTATAAAAATCGGAGTGAAAGGAATACAAAGATCCGTATGATAACTTATCATAGGCAAACATACTTAGATGCACTAGATAGAAATCAAGAAAACATTTCGTCCGAAATAATAATACGGTAGCGACCGCGGGCTCCGTCAAGTTGGAAACGCCCTAACGAAAAATCGTATTTTTCTAATGCAGTCGTTTAGTACTAATTCTGTACAGATTTGTACACCTCATTGTTTATTTTGTACGGTTAAGATTGAGTAAATACAGACCAAGCAACGAGGGTTTCTAACTTGACGCTCAGACCGCCAACATTTCATTTTACCTACTTTTAATATCCAATCGCTTGGTATTCATTTTGTACTGATTAGTACACCGAATGAATTATTTAGTACGGCTTTGACTTCGAAATAATAGACATATGAATGGGGTTTCTAATTTGACGTTTTTCCATTTTGACATTTATAAGTTTTGAAAATGATATTCTAAAAGGCCATGTTTTGAAACGTTCATTACATCAAAAACAACCGGTCAAGTGCGAGTCGGACTCACAAACGAAGGGTTCCGTACCGTTGTACAAGATTTAACACAAAAAAACACGTTTTTTGTATGGGACCCCACTTTTTTTTTTTTATATTTTACCTATTTGTTGTTATAGCGGTGTAAATAAATACACACTCTGTGAAAATTTCAGCGGCCTACCTATTACTGGTCATGAGATACAGCCCTGTGACAGACGGACGGACGGACGGACAGCGGAGGCTTAGTAATAGGGTTCCGTTTCCACCCTTTGGGTACGGGACCTTAAAGAGTACCTTTATTACGCGTTCGTATCTATAACTACAGGACGTTGATTATTGCCCATTGATAGATCAGTTTGCTAAGGTAAATTAGTGGCGTCTAGTAAATAGCTAGCTCTACTCACAATACAAAAATGTATTATGACGAACATATGTATATATGTTCTCAATTGTACAGCAGATAAATATTTTTTGACGTCGTTGGTTGTAAAGGAAAAAAATAATAATAAAAAAATAAGATTTTTCATTAGGGGGTTTCTAACTTGACGGAGCCGAGAACGCGGTGACTGCAACCGCCATGCTTGTAACCTTGCATACGTGTGAGCGACTTCTTCGAACTCTTTGTACGTGTGAGTGCGGGGTTAATGCGCGACTGAAAGATTAGAGAGGAACAATTGTGCGAATGTGCCTCATTTGTTTGTGTGCGAGTGCGAGCTTGCGAGTATGAGCGAGCGAGAAAGCGCGTGTTCAGCGAGAGAGAAGGAGACGCCCATTGTTAGGGACTTGCTTCCGTGGTGAATGATACCAGGATGCAAAATAAAGTAATTTGTTGTTTTCCGGGATCGTTTCTTCGTAAAAAGTCCGGTGTATGTTATCTTTTATTTATTGAATTTGATCTAACACTATTTTACTCAAGTAATTATAACGAATTTCACGTATTTAAGCAATCGTTTTGATAATATAGAAAACCAAATTGTATTCAATAAGCGGGCAAATTAAAATAGAATAAACAGCAACACTGAAGCATTTCGTAACGGTGGCACGTGCGTTTGTATGGAGAAGTACTCTGATTGTCGGTCTATTGCTTTTGGTATGTCGATGGAGCAGAGCAAGCCGGCCATGCTTTTCCTTACGGAGACACAAATATCACGACCTGCCGATACCTCGTACTTGCACTATCCGGGCTTTACTCTTGAAGAATCATTCCGTCCGAAGGCTATGGTGTGCCTGTCCGTCAGGTCAGATATTTGTTGTCGCCGTATACACTGTTTTCCCGAACACTCTGTGCTTGGTAGGCCTAGTACTTTGGGTTCACATTGACATGGGGACGTACACGCGGTTGCACGCATGCTTGTACAGACCGCTGGTAGAAACAGGGAGGCTACTCGACTTCTTGAGTACCTGAACAAAGCGGCAGGTGATGCACAGGCAAGGCTCCCCTCCGCAGAGTTCGGAGACTTGCGTCGTAGCTAGGATGGTGACGCGTCTTCCTTACTGGATCTTCTGCTGACCAATAAGCCCACCGGGTACAAGGTGTCAGTGCTTGCCCCCCAGGGGTCACCTAACCACTGCCTTGTGAGTTCAACCACACACGCAGACCGAGAAACGTGCGTGTGGCACTCGTCTGGTGTGGCATTACGAGTCAGCAGAATGGGACGGAATGCGAGAACATTTCGCCTCCTTCTCTTGAAGATAGCTCTGTTTCAGCACTATGGATCCGTCGAGCGTTGCTAATGCGTTACCCTGCACAAACAAACAAACATTACCTCTCGTTATATAATAATGTAGATAATGCTGAAAGACGTAACAAAATTGTGTTAGGTTAAAACATTAACTGAAATGTTTGCATTATGAGGCATCCTAGAAAGTCCTTCAAGATCGATTAGAAGCGGGTTCCACGAAGGTGTGGCAGAGACGATAAAGCGCCATATGGTACCTACGGTCACAGCATATTTCTTTCTCTTCTTCTACAGACATACATATTTTCATACGTGTTCTCATCTCTGACGGGTGGTACTAACCTAAGCTTTAAGGAATATTTCATCGGTCTGTAGGCCTATTCTAGCAATTCCGTGCTCACGAATCAGGTATCTTTCAGTTGAGAAAACCGCTTTTTAAGTGTCCATCCAAAGGATATGCTCCGCGGAAATCCTTAATTCATCGAAATCTAGTGCTCCGGAATATTTCTGCCGAAAAGCCTGTTTTACAACTATTATAAAACGGTATTTCCGACTGAAGGATTCCCGATTATCGAGCACGCAATTGCAAGAATAGTTCTGTTGGACGAGGGACGCTCCTCTAGGCTGGCAAGAATCTGAAATAAGGTTCTCTTATTAGAGAAGTAAAGTATTAGATAAATTAAAAATAACCATACTAGATATAACTGGCCCGACATTATACTTACTACTAATACAGTATTTTGTCATTCACTAAGGGGGTGCGTGTGCCTAGCATAGTCTTGTGATAGTGGACAAGTAAAGAGACCTTCAGAAATAGACTGTCGTGCGTTGAACTAAAATAGCAACGAGTGACCTCTGCCTAGACCGAGGCAAAAATAGCAAGCTGGATAAAAGGTTAAGTGTTCGCAGGGAACACTGCCAGAGGGCTCAGATTATTTGCTCTAGCTGGTTAAATCAGCACATTCCCGAGGATATTTAAACTTCGCATTTCAAATTCTGTGCTTATTCATTTTAGATCCCATTTATTTCTCCAGCCGTGTATGGTTAATTTTATTCAGGTGGCCAGCAGCTTGTAGATTAAATGCCTAAGTTCACAGCCTTGAATCGCAGTATGTACTTTGAGGGTTCCGCATCTAAAGGGTGCCAACGGAACCCTATTACTAAGCCTCCGCTGTCCATCCGTACGTCCGTCCTTCCGTCCGTCCATCCATGTGTCACAGGGCTGTATCTTATGAACCGTTAAAGGTTGACAGCTGTTTTTTTTACAGAGTGTGTATTTATTTTGCCGCTATATCAAAACAAAAAATAAAAAAAATACAATGAACGTTTTTTTTGTATCAAATCTTCTACGATGGTACGGAACCCTTTGTGTTCGAATCCGACTTGCACTTGGCCGGTTTTTTATAATAATTACCCGTATTTTTTAACGTAATATATTTTTTGGCTGCAATGGTGCTAGTAGCCACGATCGCATGGAATTCGATTTAGATCTAATATGCTATTTCACGATACAGATTTTTTTATAGAATCGGACTTAGGTGGCTAATACTACACCAACTGTCATCCAGGCCGTGGCAGGACCTTTTATATATTGTACGGCTGCATAGGAAACATGGTAACTTTTAATTTTCGCATCGACCATCTTTCATTCAATGCGATGGTCCTAATCCGAGCGTGAATAAACCTACTTGTAAGTAAGTTTCAGTTACTTTATTATAAGAATTTTAACAATTAAATTAGACTTCTAATGAGAATGTATATAGATTATTTAAGGATATAATTTAACGCAAATTAGAAAAATGTAATATTAGTAGGATGGGAAGGGATTCAATTCCTCCCACATTTTCGTACAGTTTTTATTTTCATAATTTTAAGTACTTTTGGTAAATTCGGTAATACTTGAGGTCATTTCGTCTTCTCTACGGGGAATCCCTAAGCGATTAATGTTCTAAAATAATTCCAGAAAAAAATCTCCTAGATTAACTGGAATACCATATTTCCTTATCCATGGTTCTTGTGCAGGATGGAAAGTTAGGCAAACGAACAAACAAACTCACCATAATATAGATGCGAGTGGCATGCGTGCGTACATTTGTTTTAGATACTTGCAAGCGCGGTCCTTGGCCGGGTCTTGCGCTCGCCGGGGTTCAAGGATTCGCAGTCAGCAGCCATAACTTATGTCCTTATCAACCGAGCCGAGCGGCAGGACAGAAACACAATGGCTTCACTAAGGACGTGCCGGCGGCGACGACGCACGGTAACGGCGGGTTCAACAAATTGTAAATGGGAGTTAAACGCGTACCGATCTGTGGGCTTGATGATAGGATCTGGTAAATTATTCTCGTTGAAACGGAATGATTCTAATGGATGTCATGTGAGTTTTGTGCTGTTATTGATTGGGATGTGAAATTATTGGTGATTTTAAACTCTAACATTCATGCATACACATCACGCCGCTTCCAAGGCGGGGGTTTGTTACAAAAAACCGCTTTGGCGAGAGGCTGAAGGTGCTCAGAAAAGAAAAATCCACCACCTAGCGATCCACTCTCACCGAGGCACCTGATACCAGCCGATTTGGACTATTGCAGGGCTTTATTTTGAAAGCGCCCAAGTAGTATGTATGAGGACAAGGACTCAACAGCGGATGGTTCCATACGCTGGCGGTGTGGCAGAGCAATGACAAAACCACAAAAGGCGCTCTGATTTTCTGCGACGGGGGCTCCGGATATATTTAGGTCGCAAAGAGAAACGTGCATGAAAGTATCTGTAGAACAGATTAACCGAGCCTACAAACCATCTGTGGCTCAGAGACTCAAACCGAACCGGCACGGCGCGGTATAGCGGCCAAAGATGCCAACAGGTACCTTCTCATATATCTGGGTACGGTCTAATCTTTGATTTATTTATAAGAATTAGAATTAGTAGAGGGACAAGCGACTGCGCATATCATGTCGAACCATGGCTCGTACTTGCCACCGAGGGATTTAGTAATGCTAGGAATGAATAGTTTCATAGTTATTTGGCTCACCTCATAATAGGCATTGGCATGGCTCGACTTATCCGAAGTGCAGCACATGAAATAAACGATGCGTTCAAACATCATTTGGAAAACCTGAGTTATTGATCGAATACTTCTTGGATTGTTAAATGGTGTTCGTTACCACGGTAGCGGCACAATTAAAAAAACATAACCCTCCTCCTAGTGCAGTCGGGTAATAAGGTGAGATTCGGCAGCATATTTATCGACCTAAAACTAAAATTCATAGAGGAATTGTTTTGGGTGAGCTGTCGCTGCAGAAATTTCTGGCACTTGAACGGGATAAACTAAGGCATTCATGCATTATGTTAGACGCTAAAGTTACAATATTTCTGGGAACTCACGTCTAATGGAAATGCTTTTTGTGACCTTACGGATCACCATTGATGTTTATCACCAATGTTTATCAACACCATTGAAGAGAAAGGAATGAAAAGTGGCATTTGATTGATTCGCGTCGCCGCCGTATGGTCAAAGTGACGGTATAATTGTATGGGAATCCGGCGGCGCGTCGTATGCCACACAGTCGTCAAGTCAGTTCCCACCCACACAGACCCTCCAATACGTTTGTGGCAGTTTTGCATGTCGCATGCAAGTTTAAGTTGGGTTGGTAGTTTTTGTAAATAGAAAACAGCAGGTACTATAGTAGGCGCTCCAGATCCAAATTTATCACCTTCCTTTTAAGGGTTCCGTACCCAGAGGGTGCCAACGGAACCCTATTACTAAGCCTCCGCTGTCCATCCGTCCGTCCGTCCGTCTGTCACAGGGCTGTATCTCATGAACCGTAATAGGTAGGCAGCTGAAATTTTCACAGAGTGTGTATTTATTTTAAATTATCATTATTTTTGTAAAATTAAAAAATATTTAAAGTGTTAAGTCTTGTACGATGGTACGGAACCCTTCGTGTGCGAGTCCGACTCGTACTTGGCCGGTTTTTATCTATAATCAACACAGTACAGGAATGAAGGGAAAAACAATTAGTGAAGATTTATCAGACATATGATTTAAACATTTTGTAAAGATATTCAGTATTTACAGGAAAGATTTAAATCGATCAATAATATTGTATTGAACTTTAATTCAAATGGAACGCAAAGGTCGTTGAATTTCTCGTCGAAGGAGCAATGGGGTGGCGGTGTCGGTGGTGGGCGAGGGTGGGCGGGGTGCACCGGACGAAAGGGCACGCTGCGCAGATAGCGCTGCACAAGGGCTCAGACAGTCAACGTCCTCGGCTACCCGGCGCGGCGCGGCGCCCCCTCCGCGCCGCTCCCCCGCCCGGGGCACTCACCGCTCCAGCGGGAACCCGCACCCGATTGCAACGCACCCTCCATCACCCTCACACACACACACACCCTCACACACTCCAGGAAAGTTTACTCGGACAGACTTGCAGATCTTCTTTTCCTGCGACCAATTTTACCTTAGAGTGTCAAACTTGAGATCATGAGTTTAAAATTGCATATGAGCAATGTTTTTATTTAATATGTATTTTTTATGTTACTTTATTATTATAATTTGTATTTATGTATTTTGCATTACAATGGTAAGAGCAGTGCAATCCCTATCACTTAAACTGGCCCACAGGTTGATCATGGGTGGGCAGCACAAGAGTATTTATTTACCCCTGCCTGCACACTTGACACGATACGATATTCCCCATACGATACCGTATAAGCTATCATCTGTAAGTACGATAATACAATTGTATCAAGTTATTTTTAAGATATTACCAAATAATATCGTTTTGAATGCTTGATTTCACTTCCCCGTACCTCGGGATACAAATCAAAGTCGCTAGGTGAGTATCTGAAGGCAGAACCCCTAATCGTGCTGTTTGGGTACCGGCACGTTAAAATAATACAAATGGGCCCACTGCATATCTTCCCGTGCATGTCGTAAAAGGCGACTAAGGGATCCAGCGTGTGGTAGACCGCTAGGTCGACTGGGTACGCCACCACACTCGGTGATAAGCCGCGTCGCCAAGCAGTTCGCTGTGTTCCGGCGTGAATCCCGAGGACCCAGTAGCAAGGGGGATTTAGGGGCGAAGAGGAGTGGTCCAGTGACTCTAAAGCTGAATCACTGCTTGGGAGTAAGGGATCGACACGATGGCCAGGGAGACCTGGTGAAACGGGTGTCCCGCTGTCCGCCCGCCGAGTAGTTCAGGGCCCGGTCTGTGCCTAACCATCACAGAAGGCTGCACCATCACTCGGCGCATAATCTCGGAGTGGTCCGTCGTGCCGGTTGGTGACCGGACTGCCGGGGTCCCGGCGGCCACTTCCGGGGGGGACCGGGGGCCCTTCCGTCCATCGTGTCGGTTTCTCACCATCCCAGGCAGATAGTGACGAAACCAGAGAGTTGCGCTTTGACCACAAATCTTCGCCGCTTGTTCCCTGTGCAACCCCTTCACACCAACTCAAAAATGACAGTGCAAAATAAAAGGAAAAACGTTAATTCAGCGGTGCACAACCCCGGCATTTTTCGCGCAGACATTGCGAATATAAGGGGGCTGCACACTAATCTGAATGCCGTGCACCTGCACCTGGAGCAGAGTAAGCCGGCCATGCTTTTCCTCACGGAGACACAAATATCACGACCTGCCGACACATCGTATCTGCACTATCCCGGCTACACTCTGGAAGAATCCTTCCGTCCGAAAGCCGGGGTATGTTTGTTCGTCAGGTCTGATATTTGTTGTCGCCGTCTGCACTGCCTTGAGGACCCCGAACACTCCGTGCTTTGGGTCCACGTTGACATGGGGACGGACACGCGGCTGTATGCGTGCCTGTACAGACCGCATAACGGAGACAAGGAGGTTACTCGACTTATGGAGTACCTGAGCAAAGCGGCAGACGATGCACAGGCGAGGTTCCCCTCAGCGGAGTTGGTCTTCCTGGGAGATTTTAACGCACACCATGCGTCGTGGCTAGGCTCCGAAAAGACTGACTTTGCTGGTAGGGCTGTGCGTAACTTCGCTCTGGCGCACAACCTGACTCAACTGGTGACGCAACATACGCGTATCCCAGATCGAGCAGGTGATGCGTCCTCCTTACTGGATCTTCTGCTGACCACCAAACCCGCCGGGTACAAGGTATCGGTGCTTGCTCCCTTGGGATCATCTGACCACTGCCTGGTAAGGTCAACTGTGCCACACACCCAGTCTGAGACACGTGCGTCTGGCACACGTCTGGTGTGGCACTACGAGTCAGCAGATTGGGACGGAATGAGAGAACACTTCTCCTCCTTCCCTTGGAGGCAGCTCTGTTTCAGCGCTATGGATCCGTCGAGCTGTGCTAATGCCGTTTGCGAGGTGATTCAGGGAGCTATGGAATTATTTATTCCTAGCTCTACCAAATCCCTCGGTGGTAAATGCCAGCCATGGTTCAACGCGGAGTGCGCGGTCGCCTGTTCAACTAAGAACGCGGCCCACCGTGCATGGTTTCGTGCGCGAACACGACGTGACCCAAACCTGAAGACGCTGAAACAGGCCCTTAACGTAGCCTCCAGATCTAGTAAGAGAGTAATTGCAAGAGCGAAGTTCGAGCATATCAGCAGAATTGGCGAGAAGTTGATCAGCCACCCGACTGGGAGCCGTCAATTCTGGTCCCTCGACAAATCTGTCGAAGCAAATTTCTGCCGCTCCTCACTTCCACCATTGCAGCAGCCTGACGGATCACTCGCTTTTTCCGCCAGAGAGAAGGCCGACCTTCTCGTGGGCCTCTTTGCGGCGAACTCACGCCTGGATGATGGCGGATCCACTCCGCCTTCTATCCCCGGGTGGGAAGTGTCTATGCCGAGCATACAGTTCCGTCAGGGAGCTGTGCGGCGTGAGCTCTTCGCCCTAGACTCCAGGAAGGCGAGTGGCCCTGATGGTATTCCTGCGCTCGTGTTAAGGAATTGTGCTCCCGAACTAGCTCCTGTCTTAACCCGCCTTTACCGCTGGTTGTGTGCCTGCAGCTTGGAAATCGGCCAACGTTCAGCCCGTGCCTAAAAAGGGTGATCGATCGGACCCGGCCAACTACCGACCCATAGCCATCACCTCTCTTCTCTGCAAAGTGATGGAGCGCATCATTAACTCTCAGTTGATGAAGTATCTAGAGGGCAATGAACTTCTCAGCGATCATCAATACGGCTTCCGTCCGAATCGATCTGCTGGGGATCTCCTAGTATACGTCTCACATGAGATGGGCGATGCGCTCGAAAATCATGGCGAAGGTATGGCTATCGGCCTGGATATCGCTAAAGCATTTGACCGGGTCTGGCACAAGGCGCTGCTTTCCAAGCTGCCCTCTTATGGCCTTCCACCCGAGCTGTGTGACTGGATCGCCGACTTCCTGCATGGCCGCAGCATAAAAGTCTTGGTTGACGGTTGCTGCTCCAAAGCCATGTCTGTGAATGCCGGCGTGCCGCAGGGCTCTGTGTTGTCCCCAACCCTTTTTCTGCTGCACATCAATGACCTGCTCAATTTGGGCGACATTGATTGCTACGCAGATGACAGCACGGTGCTAGCCAGGTACACCAGTCACCAGACCGCAAGCCGGGCTGAAGTGGATGACGATAGACGGCGCCTCGTTGCTAGACTCGAAGAGACCCTGGAAAAAGTTTCCGGGTGGGGTCTCCAGAACCTCGTCGAGTTTAACGCGAGCAAGACGCAGGCGTGCGTGTTCAGTGCGAAGCGAGCTCCGTTCAGTGCGGCTCCGACCTTCCAGGGAGCAACTCTACATATTGACGACCACATAGGGATCCTTGGTGTTGACCTGACGCATGACCTTAATTTCGGACGCCATATCGAGGATAAAGCCAAGATCGCCTCTAAAAAGCTGGGAGTCCTCAACAGGGTGCGTCAGTACTTCACGCCTGACCAAAAACTGCTTCTTTACAAGGCGCAGATAAGGTCTTGCGTGGAGTACTGTTCGCACTTGTGGGACGGCTCAGCTAAGCACCTGCTTGGCTCCCTGGACTCGATACAGCGTCGGGCCGTGCGTCTCGTTAACGACCCCGAGGTATCCCTAAATTTGGAGACCCTTCAACTCAGAAGGGATGTAGGGTCTCTCTCTGTCTTCTATCGTCTTTACCATGGAGAATGCTCGTCGGAGCTGCATAACGCTGTTCCTCCGTCCCCTTTCTACCTTCGGTCAACGCGGAACAGGGAGAAAATGCACAAATTCACAGTCGACATTCCAAAAATAAGAACTCACCGATCCTCTAGATCCTTTATCTATAGGGTCGGTAAACAATGGAATGAACTCCCTTCCGAGGTATTTCCCCCAAATTACGACCTGGGGTCCTTCAAACGTGGTGTGAAGAAGCACCTGGCCGGCCGGCATGGTTTTCGCAGCCCCCCTGAATGTTCGAAAACCCATGGGCGTCGTCGGGCACCTTAGGTCCTGGCGTACGCCATATGCCGCGCTTAACATAAAAAAAAAAAAAATCTAGTATAATAAAGGGGTACTTAAGTATAATACCATGGTCCTAACCCCGATACATCGTGATTTTGTAAGAATGAACCATTTATTCATTGAATTCCAATTTGTGATAAATTTTAGATGACCGCGGTCGTTGAACATATTTGAAAACTTACGGCTTCTCACGCGGCGGTCTCATATTCCACCGCCGCGTGAAAAGCCGTTGGTCTTCTAACATAATTCCAATTTGTGTTGTACCAAAATGTTGTAAATAAGCCTTGAAATCGGTATGGGTTCAGTTGAGGATTTTAAGAAAGTTGATTACGAAAAAAAAATTAACAAAAAAAATAACCGACCTCAAAGAAATAACACTAAAAAGTAAAGAAATAATTGTAATTACGATTATTGTTATTTTTTGAGTCGGCGTCAGTCGGGCACGCGCTGCGCCACTCAAGAGAACCTTGGCTACGTTGGCTGACATCGACTCAAAAAATTACAATAATCGTAATTATTTCTTTACTTTTTAGTGCTTTTTCTTTGAAGTCGGTTATTATTTTTTTTTTTATTTGTTTATTTTTAGTGAATCTGAAGTACATACACTAACTAATTTGAACACGTCCTTTCCAATAAAAAGAATCATCGAAATCGGTTGGCGTTATATTGAGTTATTCGTCCATTTGTCGCGCACATGCTTAATACAAAATTAAGATTTATATGATTTTCTCATGGATATCATTGTCAGAACTAAACCAAATGGGACCACATGGGAAGCACCAGCTTTCATATAAAAAAATAATCATTAAAATCGGTTCACCCAGGCGAAAGTTATCAACATAAAAGAAAACATACAGACGAATTGATAACCTCCTCCTTTTTTGAAAACGGTTAATAATGGGACCTATCTTGAAAGCTGACATGGTGGATATCAAATAATTTAATCTTAATCATCCATTAAGATAAAGACCGTTTATGGAGAAATATAATTAATTTCCCATGTGCGAAGCCGCGGGCAAAAGCTAGTATAAAATATATTCTAAATATGTATACGAATCACTCCAAATAACACGAGACACGCCAATACACAGAAATGTTTCTGTGTATATGCAGCTCCGGTATAAAACATGCACGACAGGAGAATCGAAAATCGGTCGGACCAATGGCTGCAACAAGTGGGCAACCTGAATGATAACTTCAAATATTACTGGACGTCACCGTATAGCAATAAAAAAATAGTAAAACAATTATAAAATGACAAAGACCATTTAACAATTCGAAGTTACTGATTTTTTGCAAATTATTAGGAAGGAAAATATACTGTTTTCGTACTCAGAAAATACGTCCCATTATTCGATTAATAGGATATGTGTGCAGAATCGACCGTGAAGCAAGGGCACATTAATGAAAGAAATAAATTGAATGAATGAATAAAGAAACAATGAATTTGCCGATTAATATGCAAAAATATATACATATTGTTTACTTAACAGCAAGACAATGGCCTAACTAAGTAAGTGCTCTTGAATATAAAAGTAAATTAAGTTCGCAGACAGTATTAAAACGTTCAGCGTGACCCAGATAACTTACAATTGCCATTTACTCGCAGACAGAATAAAGAAAAAAAAATGAATTTGAGCAGCGTTAATCATGCGCCAATTGCTCAGACGAGTTCGTCGAGACTTAATTCATAGTGTTCAAAATCGATCGCGTTTCGCCAGGGCGTGTATCGTTTCACCCAATGAAGAGAAATGAAATGAAATGTGGCCTGCGGTCGATATCGCGTCTCCGCTATATGGTCCAAATTACCATATCATTGTATGGGAAATCCGGTGCCGCGTCATATGCCACACAGTCGAAACATCGCCACCGCGTGCGAATGCGCTCGAAGACAACGTTCGTCAAGTCAGTTTCCACACACAGAAACCCTCCAGTATGTCTGCGACTATGTTTGCGCATATACGTTTAAATTGGATTAGTAGTTTGTGTCTATTTTGTGGTTAAGGAACTTGCGAGAATTTAGGTAATTATTTTGCTCTAATTTCTAAACTTACCGTGACTATTTTGCCATTAAGGACCTGGCGAGCATTTAAGTTAGTCATTTGCAATTTTTTTATATACTTACCCTGACTATCTTGTAGTTTGGGCTCCAACTGATTCCTGCGTTCAGCAAACAAACGATCATGGCTATCCCTGGAGTTTGGGGATTCTTGGAGATTGAGTTTGTGTTAGGGTTCATTGTTGTATGCGCGTAAAAATCGAGCGCGACGAAGCAAAATTTAGATTTTTGGCCTGTAAAGTCTACTTTTTGAAGCGATTTTCCTAGATAAATATGTTATCTTCAACCATAAAAAAGAAAATTGTTTAAATTATTTATAGTTTCCAAGTGCCCTTAAAAACCTAGTAAAAACCTTGTAAATAGGTGTTCGCAAACATATTTTTTTTAAAGAATATAAGCAATTTATTAAAACCGCTTTACGGTCATAGACTAGATAATAATCTAAAATTTAATATTTCGATTTTTCTACGGATGTTTATTCTTAACCGACGCTGAGATAAAATAAAAATAGACCCAAAATATTGGAGGTTAGCATCATATGGAGCTGGCGAGCATTTAGGTAAGTCAATTGCTCAAGCTTCATATGGTTACCGTGAGTATCTTACTATTACGGACCTGGCGAGCAATTAGGTTGACAATTTTTAAATATTTTAAACAAAACTTGTGAAAACTAAGTAATCGAAAATTGTAGGTGTTAAAAAGGCCTAAAATAATTCAGCCCGACATTAACCGGAGCGGAGCCGGGTACCGCAGCTAGTAATTAAATAAAGTCAGTAGACTGAACGCTGTTGCCGCAACAATTTCGTCGCTCTCCATTCAGAGAACACTCACTCGATTTGCCGCGGAAATATTTTGGGAAATAATCCCAGCAGCGGTGCAGTGCCAGTGACAGCGAATGCATGTGAACCGGGTATTAAGGGAGTGGGCAAAACGAAAGCAACCTAATAGGGCAGGGAAGTGGACATGAGCAATGTCAGAGCGAGTGATATGTTTACATAATCGCGCAGCCCGATTGTCTGTCCATTACCGCGGCAGTGGCAGCATGTGACCACACTATTAGAATGAACATACATACGATAGGAGCTCCTTTCTCGCTTACAGTAAACACTTCATGACCTACCCGACCGAGCGATATGAGCGTGGGGCAAGGACAAGGTCACTGGAATACTGCGCCTGCGCCGCAGATAGCCTATCTCGTCCGTTATATATGCAATGCATTGCATTGATTTTTTATGTTCAGTCAACACGCTGCAACTTTACATGCATAATAATCTTGTGACTCTACCTACGTGGTTCGAATAAATAATTTTATTTTATGAAGGGTTATGACTTAAAAAGGAGCTACCCTTTACTGAATGTAAGTACTGAAAAAAAAACTGGAAAGCTTTAGAGGAGGCCTTTGTCGAAGGACAAGCTGTAAAAGAAAAACCGGTTTCCGATACATATAATCGATGTTTAAGGAAAAAGTTAAATTGTTAAGTAGAATTAGGTAAAATGTTAGATTATGAATGTTATTTTAGTTACAGTAATAAAGGCTTATTATTATTATACATTACATGGCCGAAATGGAAACAAATAGACCACGGTTCCATTTTCAAATGCATAGTCAATCGTTTTTCTGGCCCCACGAAATACTCGAGGTACGAGGAGCAGCTTCTGTTTCCAGGTCCTACCGGATTTAATTTCGTCCGAGAGAAGCCCTACGCGGCCACTGATTCCCATGGCAGATCTGTGTTTCCATCCGTGCTAAGCGATGAACATTGTTCGGGCTGCATCCCGTTTACTGCGCCAGTTTCTACAAAGACTAGAGCGCGCGTAGCGCCAGCTCGTATCCAACCGCCGCGTGGCCCATTATCCATCAGAGCTGGGCGGAGCGGACAGGAGCGGAGATGCCTAGCGGCAGGTTGCCAGACGTACGAAGCGTAAGTGCAGTGGAACTTAAACTAACGTCACGTCCTTTTTTACTGTTTTTGCCAAGGTTCAAATAACTCGATTCCCACTGAGTTTAAGCTATTGAGCTAAGTTCTTTGTTGAACAGCAATGTGTTGGCTGGTGCTTTTACCGCAATTTTTTCACCTGAAGATAAAAAAAGGAAAGAATAGTGGATAAAATAATTTCATTCTTTCCGTTCTGTTCCGTTCTTCCGCACAAATTATGCAACACAATCATTGAAGCATATTAGTGCTTTCTCTATTACATCATTGTATTAGACAGAGACGTCTCATGCACGACAAATGTTCACGCTTAAAGCGGCACGCAGCTTATTCTCGCGGCGATTCTGGAAATCCCCAAAACTATTCATTGGGATTCTGATTGGCTTTGCGATTCGAACTATGAAAGCTGCCCTTCACATGTGGGTGTGTTTCAAATAATTTGTATTCTTTATATCATAACATAACATTAAATGTTATTTTAATTGGTTTGTTGAAAAAACAGTAGAAAATATAGATGTCAACGGTAGAAAGGTTGGATAGGTTGGGTAGGATACGATTTTATGCACACATTGTCCATACGGTGGAGTCGCGATGTTGACCACATGCCACTTCTCCTTCATTTTCTCTTCTGTGGTGTACGCTAAAGTAATTATCACGTATAATCAGTAGATGTTGTTTATTGGAAACGTTACATACTTGTATCACAGAATAAATAATATCGTAGCGAGGAGATTGTGAGCTCGCCACGTGTCAAGGCCGCACCCTCGCCCCTGAACCCGGAGCGGGCACGTCCTCGCGGCCCGCGCCCTCCCGCGCAGCCCCCACCGCCGCCGCCGCACCCCTGCGGCCCCGCACCAGTTCCCGGGAGCACAGCTCGACGAACCAATACGGCCGTCAGATGAATATTGAGGATGTACTAAGGATAATTACAATTCAATAAAATAAGACCGGACGAAATTGATTCGTTTAAAAAATGTACTATGTATATATCGAGGGCTTTCTTTATTGAGATTCAGTTTCAAGTTAATTCAGTTTTAAAGTCTACAAAGAAATAAAGTTTCACATATATTTAGGATGTAAATATTACACTATCTTTGGACCTTGCCAGTGTATGATAAAGGACTTGTTTTTGAAGATTTTAGCGCAGAAAATGTACAACAAAATTGCATCATTAAATGCATTTAGCCCCGGTTGCACGAAGAGACGGCCGAGTTAATCAATGTTCAAACACGTCACTTTTAGTGATCCGCATACTGTCCACACAAAGTGACGTGTCTGATTATACTTTTACGTTGATTTAGATTTTTTTGTCCTTTCGTGCACTCGGCCCTTAGTCAAAGTCGACTTATTTTTCTTAATGCAGTCTTGAAGCAAGCCCTCATATACACATTAAAATCAATTCTTAGACTATATATGAAATGTTGGAAACAGATATAATGACGGCTGAGCTAATAATGTCATTTGCCTGGCCCTGCCGACTCTTTGACAGTTGTCAGTGGTATTTTAAAGCTCGGCTACACGTTCCGTCTTACCTTAGCGCACGTGTGGACGGCTAGACGGTGGCTCGCGCAGGCACCGAAGTGCGGCTTGCTTGACATGCTGAAGATTGGACTGTGCAGTTTTGGATTCTGCAGTTTTGGCTTACGGCGTGTGGCCGGTTATACAAGCCGTGCTTCAGTCCAGCAAATAAGTTATCGACGACACAATGAGTAATGTAAGAAGTTATTCGTAGGAATATAATGTATACAAATTTAACTGATAGGTAATTGTCACATCGTGACGTGAGGAACTCTCAAAACATTCACAGTCGTATTCAGAGAGGACCTGTCAAAACTTAGTACGAGATTTGCACCGGACTAACCATAAAAAAAACCGGTTTAGTCAGACCTTAAAACGCGTCCTAAAGCTGGTCCGCCCACTCTGAAAAGAGCTGTATGAGGTTTGCAGCGTCCAGTTTACACGAGCTTACCTACACGTGTGGCCACTGTACTGTTTTCCGTCTTTTTGTACACAGTTTTGGACTGCGCAGTCAAAACGCAACTGAACGTGTAGCCGGGCCAGCTCTGAGCAAATTCGACAGCAAGGTTGTTTGGCTGTTTGTTGGGGCTGCGTTAGGTAATTAATAAAGTGAGAAAAATACGAGAAAAAAAATTATTTTCTTTAAAGGTGCGGTGAACATATATTTCAGTTTTAAGCTGTGCAAAGACAGACTCGCGAGGTCTACAGCTCAGAAAGTGACTTAAGAACGGCCCGTAAGCTATGCTCGCCATACAAACGTAGTTTACTAATCATTTGGAAACCGCTATTCCAATTGAATTGATATTTAATATATAATATCAGGTAACAAATATCTGTGTCTGCATGCTTTTGTTTTTTTTTAAAATCCAAACCGAATGAAATGAAAGCAAAAAGATAATCTTCATACGAATTTTGTTTTCTCTGTGGTTTGACCCAGAATACATTTACCGAAAAAACAAAGGCATGCAGACACAGATATTTGTAGCCTAATATTAGATACCAAATATCAAGTATGTTAGAATAGTGGTTTTCAAATTATTAGTAAACTACGTTTGTATGGGAGGCGAAATTTTCTGATGCTTACGGGCCGACCTTAAATGCCCGATTGCAGGAAGAGACGTCAGGTTTAATAAATGTTCACTCCCTTCCAAACTAACCATAAAAAGTGACATGTCATACGTTCACGTTGAATTTACGTTGATATACTTTCGTGCACTGGGCCCTTAGACGTTCAATTAGTTATTTATTTCCAACCAGCGCGATCAGTGGTACACTCCATACTAAGAGACAAGTGAACAAAAGAACATCAACGTAAAATCGACGTCACCATATGATTAAAAATGTCACTTTTTATCAACATTATGGAAGGGAGCTAAGTCAACTCAATGCGGTTTACCACAAGTGACGGGTTTAAATAATAATTAACTTCGACGTCTCTTTGTGCAATCGGGCCTAAGAGTGCATACATACATGACATACTATACGTGCATAAAATAAATTACGTTCATTATTGCTGATGGACAGCAAATTTATGGCTTTACTGCAACATTGTAGCAAAGGTATTAATTTATATAAAACTAGCCGCTCTAAATGAGAAAAACACGATATTAATGTGTAATAAACTGTTTTTATTGTTGTGTGTAGACCAAGATAGATAAAAGTACTTAATTTGAATATAGTAGTTTTCGCAGCACTCAAATTAGGTATCTCACTGATTCGGGCTCGTGTGCAACACAATGTGTACATTTTCGAAAATGCCCTCTGTACCCGAAGTCCCAGTTGCCACCTAAAATGGCGTTTACGGCAAACCGATCGACTGGCGTTTTCAAATGTATGGAGAAATTGAAGAGCGCGCGCAGTGGGCGTTAATCGAACTAAAATTTCCGAGTCCGAGTTTGATTTGACAGCTTCCTCAACGTTGCCGTAAATACGTCGACGTTGACGTTTACGTTAATTCCCGGAAGTCCGAGTTTTGAAGTTTTTGAAGTTTGAAGAGCATGAAGAAGTAAAACGACAGAATATCTAGTAGTAGTATGGGGTTTGACGTTTTTACGGAACTTCGAAGTTACGTAAACGCCAATTTAGGTGAGAACTGAGACTACCGGCTCTGTTCTAGTTTGTGATGTGCCTTTGAGTTGACACTTATAGCTCCCCGCGCACCGCCCCCGCGGCTACCCCCGCTCCGCCTCCGCTCTACACGTGCCACGAGGTCCCAAACGCGGTGAAGGTCACACCGAGAGGCTAAATCGATTCGCGTTTGCGCGCAACCCTGAAACACAAATTTAAGGGGCCGTTGACCTCACCGAATCTTCCAGGACGTTCGACCGTGACCTTCAGAGGGCCCACGCTTGCGCGTTTCGGTTCTCTTTTTACACGTTCCGCTCTGAAATAAGCCTTCCGGGGTTTATTAACACGCTCCTGCTCATGCTTATGTCGTACATAATTGAGCGTGGGCATGTCATCCTATCCAGAAATGCCTAGCTCCGTTACGCAACTCCGTGGGCGTAACGCCGGCGTTTGATTAATCATCTAACCTAGCTGAAAGGACTTTCGGTTTATTTTGCGGCGCCTGGAAAGTATATTGCTCGCATCATATACCGCTAACAATACTCTTTGATAACTCAGTAAACTATTTCAATATAAGAAAAAAGGTTCTTTGACCCGAGATGGCTATCCGTTTTGCCCGCTGCCTAATCAGAAGTGATCGAGGCGTATATTTTTTTAACAATGGTTTACATAACACAACTGCATAGCGATATGACAAACACGATGGCCGTTATGACTAGATTTTATTGCATCATATTGTGTTGGATTAGTTATCTGTGACTGGACAATATAAAATAAATAAAATAATGTTGAAATAAAACTAAATAAAAATAACAATCATATTCTTAATGAAATGAAAGAATAGAAACTAAAACGTAATACGATAAAAATATTTCAGGCACACCTATAGTGACTAATATGCTCTGTGTCTGATGAGTATGAGCCAGAGTTTCCACAAAAATGCAATAAAAGAGATATACATATATGTCGTGAACGAGTGCTGTTTGTGGGGGCTGGCCTGCTCCAAAATGATATTTGTCATGAAATACGGCATGGATTGTAAGTTTCGTATATTCATGTTGTGCAGTGTACTCTCTATGGATGATGAATAAACAATACAAAACAGACAGTTAATGGTTTTATTTCCCCTCCTTCCTTTTCTCTTCTTTGGTGTTTTGAAATTAAATTAGTAATGCACCGTTGAGATTTTAATTGCTGAAATCCTAGACGAATAATACTTTCATAGTTCTAATTATTCAAGTTGATAACTCGCGTCGTTCGTTATCTCTGCGTGTGCACCGAGTAACCCAAACAACATTGGCTAGCTAAAGGACGAGTTGAGCGGCGCCCGCGCAGCTGATAATTCGGCACATATTTAATAACCTACGTATGCCCCGCATAATGTGTCGCGTGTTGTTTGCCCCAAAAGGTGCCCTTGCGGTTGTAGATAATGCACTTGTAAGCTGCGATAGTGGTCCAAAGTTGTATATCATCTTGAGGGAATATTGGTTTAGTTGTGTCCATGATATGTGAATGACTTTGGATTATTTTGTTAAACCTCTAAAAACCTATCAAACCGCAAATTCTTCTGTCAAATCAAATGTAAATATTTTTTTTTCAATGTAAATACACTTATTGTTTTTATGAAAAAAAAATTATTAATTTTAAGTTCTTCCTCTTTTACCCAGTCAATTAAAAAATCATCAAAAATAATGAGTTGCACGCTCTGAGACTCAACCATATACTGGCAAAAACCTATATCAACGATTTGCTGGCATTTTCTATCTTAGATTGTATTTACTCTCACTATTTGTGAGCAATATTCTTCGAAGCTACGTTCAATACACAATTATATTTTTATATTCTGCGTATCTGAGTGCGTGCACAATGCGTAAGTGTTGCGGTAGGTAAGGGCGCTCGTCGGTGCTAGCTGGTGCACTGTGTGACGTCAGCCGCCAGACACCGCACCGCCCGCCACCGCCGCGCCGCGACCGCCCCGCGAGCCCGGAGACACGTCGCAATGTCACGAGCAAGGTTGCTGCGCCCGCGCCACGCTGCGCCGCCCGCCCCGCGCCCCCGCCCGGCACGCTGCCGCCCGCCCAGCCTACACTCTGGACTCGGGCAGCACTTTGGGCGGCACGCACCGCTAATTTCATTCAGACCATTTTGAAATATTTTTTATTTGAATTATATTTCCATAGAGAACCCGTAGTATCAGTATAAATAAATAAAGTTGTAGTAGTACATTTATATAATTGTAAGCACTTTGTGAGCTATACAGGCTTAAGGCGCCTGTATAGCTCACAAAGACTGAGAATCTCAGTGAAATTTCTGCTATAACTTCCAAAAATAGGAAGTTATTAGCCATAACTGTATTGGCGAAGGCAACACTTTGTTAAAAAGGCTATCATTATTGAGATAATTATGAGACCAAATGGCAACTTTTAGCAAACATACTCAGAATAATCTACGCGATTCCAGTTTATTTTTGTTATTGTTTAATGAAATTAAATACATAACCGAAAAATGTGCTCGCCACTAAAGTTTTAATTTGTAACTCCTTTTCTTGGAAAGATAGCATAAATAGCTACAAACGGCAGTGGCGCCATCTACTTTGACGCACACACTCTCTTAAGGTGGGCCATCCCGCTCAACTCCCCATACAAACGGGGAAAGAAGATCACGCCCATATTTCTTGTCAGAGATCCCACATTTTCCTCAAAATAGCTTTATTTGATCGACCTAGATGTCTGATGACCGTTGGCATTGTAAAATTGTGTTTGGTTTCTAAGTTATAAGGTCCGAAAGTTCGATTTTTTCGCGCGTTTTATACAATAACTTGAGACTGTTAATTGTTAAATAAATTTAACAATTAACAGTCTGTTTTACTGTTGTACTGCTTCAAATGTCACGTTTCTAACTCAGCTGAAGTAAGGTTAAAATCGGACGGACAAACAAATAATTAACATGCTGACAATAAAGCGAGTTCATGAAACCTGTTAAGGGCGTTACAACAGCCGATTGCATTAAATTTCTCATGGATGCCATTGTCAGAACTAAACCAAATTGAAATGTGACCACACAAGCACCAGCTTCTTGGTGAAGCGCCTCGGTACGGCAGGGGAGGTCGTTCAGCGTTGCCGATAACCACTCCCCCAATTCCCTAAAAACGTTCACAGGATTCCCCGAAATCCGTAAAAATCCGGAATAGTGTGTTACCTACCAAGCATTCGTTGAAAATTTGGAATGTGAAAAAAGGTCATACAGCCTGAAAACTGAATTCCCCACGGATTAGCCAATTGTCCGCAAATTCCCCGCCGCCATGGAGGTGAAGAAATTACATTTTTACAAATTGCATTCTTCACCTCCATGCCCGCTGCTTGTTTTCCCCACCATTTTCCCCGCAAGACCTCAAATTCACCGCGATTCGGGGAATCAGGGAGCGATCGGCAACGCTTGGTCATATGCGGGCAGCAGCCCGCCGACCTCAAGCACGCCGGAGAAGTGGTGGGTCCCGACCATGGAGGTGATTTCCTCACCTCCATGGTCCCGACGAGGTGGTAGCGGGCCGTGTCAGCGGTCCCATTCGCAGGGAGGCAAGGTGGTGGGTGGCGTTAGTGATGAGGATCTATAGCCGCAAGCTCCAGTAAGACTTGTCACATGGGATTTTGGTCGAAAACCTTCGGAAATAACGATAATTACTAAACAATTAAATAATTTTAATTTTTCGTAAATTTTCGACATCCGTCACATCTGACAGCTGACCATATTATTATTTCTACTTATAAGCAAATTCAGCACACGACCTTGCACGGTCATTGTGGTAGGTTGGTACTGCGCAATTAACACGTCGTGTGATGTCACTGTATGCCAAGCAGATAGATCCATATGTGCCCGCTGTGTGTCTACACAATAACCTTTACATCGCGGCGTAGGAAAGTATGATACATTGAACAGATAACAATAAGTATACTAAAAGCTTACTGGGCAACAGGTGTCTCCTAGCAACCGAATATAAAAAATCGCTCTAATTCGGGATGGGCTCACATTCTTAGGTTTCCGGGAAAATTACGACCGTGAATATTGTTTGTGTATAATTGGTTACTATTATTGGAGACAGCGGAATATGGAATATAATGGAGATGCCTACGATGATGGAGATGCATGTTTGTTGTGCAGTGTGTGGTCTAGCATTGTCCTGAAGCAGCAGGAGCTGTCCTGGAGCGATTCACCAGTCTCGGTTGTTCAATGGCTACTATTTCCATCATGGTTAGCATTTGTCGACAATACAGATCTGCCGTAATCGTCCGGACAGATGTAATGAAACTGTAGCGTAACATAATCCTTTTATATCTCGGTCTCTCAGAGTGACCATAATTTTGGGCATCGAGTAAGTGGTTGTCTTCCGAACTATCCAACAATACTCCGAAAATGTTGTCATCGTAACGACATCACCATATGAGTTGTATTGAGGTTATTTTCTCGTTGTTTGCATTGTATTCAATTATGTTTGAAATTTTGGATTTTGGAAGGTTGAAAATTTATATTTTCATAGTAGTCTCCCGAAATGTCGTACAGTATTTATATTTTGTGTTTAGATTCTGCATTGATTTGATTTAATACTTTTAAACTTCTGCTTCAGGAATATTTAAAGTAGGTATTTATAGTAGGTGTAATATCGTGATATCGGTGGATGGATGTTTTACGATTTAAGATTATAACATCTGTTCATAACCTTATGAAAAACCAGTCTTGTAGCCGGGCAGTTCAGGATAAGATTATGTTATACTCATTGAACACAACAAGAGGCGCCATCAGAGTCAAACATCATACAAGTGATCGTTTCAACTCGTTTTCCCCTCTAGCCTATGGTGTTGCCTTGATATTTTTTTTATTTTCCCGCTCTCAGTTATAATTTTTAATCAGCAAACGTTTTGCCATCTAAATTGTTCATAACATACTCACATTACTATTTATAACCAAATATAAAATTTGAATATTCAATTAACACAACATTACGCAAATCAGGTATTTTAAAATTGCAACTTTCATATTCATCCTCATCTCAGAGATCTTTTTCTTAACCTGGTATCACTCAGATATCCGTCCCATTCTGTTGCATGTTAGCGAGAGGGACCTTAATAGGAAAATCATGTATGCTAGAAAGAGCGCGCACTTGTCTGAGAGAACGCCATCCACCGGTGAACGCGATACACACACACTCACACCACAAATGCATAACTGACAGAGACCTATATTGAAGTACTTCATAGGATATACGTATGCTAGAAAGAGATATCGGCTTTTCCGATAGTTTTGTCGTCAAATGTCGGATATCACGACAACGACACCGCTCCGTACGCCATACTTGCTACACATATCCCATAATATTACGCCATTTGATCAAATTTTGATAGCATACCTGTGAAATATGATTCCACCTTTCTTCTTGGCTTTCCCGTAATCGTTTTTACATTTTTGCACTATCAACGATGGCATAATTCTTCCTTTCTTCTACCATAGAGCAGCACCTATACTATCGGCAAACACGCGCGAACGCAATGACGGGTGTATCGAAACTGACAGCTCAGGTACTCTAAATTGTTCGAATTATTATTAATTGCTATTTTTAGGTTCCGTACCCAAAGGGTACCAACGGAACCCTATTACT
Organism: Incurvaria masculella; assembly: GCA_946894095.1. Lineage (NCBI taxonomy): Eukaryota > Metazoa > Arthropoda > Insecta > Lepidoptera > Incurvariidae > Incurvaria > Incurvaria masculella. The sequence continues at coordinate 13,643,184 of OX335647.2, forward strand.
AAGTCTCCGCTGTCCGTCCGTCCGTCCGTCTGTCACATGGCTGTATCTCAGTAACCGTAACCGATAGACAGCTGAAATTTTTACAGAGTGTTTATTTATTTTGCCGCTATAACAACAAATAGGTAAGATTAAAAAATGATTAAAATTATAGGGGCCCATACAAAAAACGTGATTTTTTGTATTAAATCTTTTATGATGGTACGGAACCCTTCGTGTTCGAGTCCGACTCGCACTTGGCCGGTTTTTTATAGTAATCGGAAAATGATAAAAAACGAAACAAACTTCTATCCGCAATCTGCATAACAAACAACACGACCGGGCGCGTGTGAGGCGTCTGCTCTTCGCGTAATGTGACCTTACCTACATTTAGCGAACAGCCTTGGCAGTGACATTGGTACGACTCGAGCGCGGTGCGGCGCGGCACACTGCTCTCCTGCCGCCCCGCCCCGCGCCTCCGCAGCGCTCATCGCCTCCGCCTCCCCCGCGTCGGCCGCGCCCGCACCGCGAACATGCTCTTTCCCAACATTCCATCGCTGAAGGCTGGTAATAGGCCAGTCATTTTGGTTTTCATCTCGTCACCAGAATCCTATAATCATGGTTTGGACTGGCTCATCCTACCCTGTACATATACCACAATAACTTCGAATTGAATATTCGAGAGGCGAGAATATCCTAACACTGCATTCTAAGGCTGAGATAAATAGTCTTAACAGAAACTAAGACTACCGAAAAGTAGTACGTTGTGACGTCAATTTGAATTACTTTGAGATGTCGTCCATACAAATTAAGTCAAAGTGACGTCACAAAGTACTACTTTTGGTTAGTCTTAGTTTCTGTTACGACTATTTATCTCAGCCTAAGAGACTAATTGACAGTATCTTTCAAGCCCTACCACGTACCTACCACCTACCACAAAGTTTCAACTCGCGCTAACACACCTGCGCCAAGTATCAAAACGGTAGCCTGATAGGGAAATACTATAAGAATTTGAATGCAACATTTTTCTTGAGATAGACCAATACTCCTACCGTAACGATTGAGTCCTCAAAATAATTAGAGAGAGAAACAAACCAGTGCCACAGAATAACTAATAGTGCCAGTGCATACTGGCACTATTAGTAGGCACAGACGGTAAACTTTGATGAGCCAAGAGCTACAAAATGACCAAACCTTTTTAGGGTTCCGTACCCAAAGGGTGCCAACGGAACCCTATTACTAAGCCTCCGCTGTCCGTCCGTCCGTCCGTCCGTCCATCCGTCCGTCTGTCACAGGGCTGTATCTCATGAACCGTAATAGTTAGACAACTGAAATTTGATGAGAGTATGCATTAATTTTGCCTCTATAACAACAGATAGGTAAAATTTAAAAATAATAAAAATTAAAGAGGGCCCCCATACAAAAAACGTGATTTTTTTGTGTTAAATCTTGTACGATGGTACGGAACCCTTCGTGTGCGAGTCCGACTCGCACTTGGCCGGTTTTTTCATTATTAGGGGCGGCCAAGAATTGGAAATTGTTGATCGACGCAAGGAGAAAAAAGATATAGTTCTTGTCGAACATAACGTTTTTTTGTAAGCTCACATACCTAGGAATCAACATTTTAAAATAAACAACTAGCTACTGTTAGGCTGAGATAAATAATACTCATAAATGGGTAAGGGGTTAGAATTATTTGCTGTTGAATTCGAACTACAAGCGAAGTCACTCAACAGTTTCTAAAAAATCTAGTCCTGCTAAGTAAGTAAAGCTGTCTAGTAAGCTAATATTGAGAGCTGCGGATTACAGAACTTGAGGTACAGAATAATTATGAATAAGTAGAAAGGAGGTCGAGAGCGGGCTCGGGTCCTACTCTACATTTCGTCGCTACGTTGCGGAGATCAACAGGATCGCGGCGCGACCTGGAAGTCCTCTGACGCGTTGTCTGGTCAGAAGTCAATTTCGTTGTTGACATCTGTCGACGACGTCTTTGTTGTTGTCTGAAGTTGACTTCATGTGTTATGCTAAACGTCGCCTAAGTACCTATACAGGGTATTTAAAAAAAAATTTCTCGTTTCAAGCCACTCTGTCCAGGATATTCAGATATGTTATAGATGGACATAATCTAAAAAAAAATTGATCTGTTTGCGCCTATCTTAATTATTATTTTGATGTATGTTTAACCAATCTCGGATTGCTGGGTCCCTGTGAAATATGCGTGAGGCTGACAGATAGACGTCCCCTCGGTCAATTTATCGCATATTTTGCGACGCAACCAAAAAAAGATGATTACCAATTATTATTACAAGGCTTTAACTTTCATATACATTTAGAACACAATAATCGTATTTATATGAATATGTAGCGACCTAGCGCCCTCTACTGAGAGCTGCCACACATCAACAAAACAGATGCACAGAAGTTAGTTAACATGGCGGGCGCTAGATGGCGCTACCAGCCAGACATGAAGTCTATATCGCACTAACGAAGTTTCTCAGCGAGATAACACATATACAACATTCAAATCACGACTAGAGGAGAGCAGCTGCGCAGCCGTGGGTCTCAAGACCTGACCCACCTTTTCATCTCTCCACAAAATTAAAAAAGTAAAAGTAAACTGTGATATTGCATCAAAAATGTAAAATCATATTTAGGACCTTAACGGGGTGTGTGCTTTCATGAAGATGGCGCCACAGTCATTCGTAGTTATTTTTGCTTTCTCAAATACAACTCTCTAAACATAGAAAGTTACAAACTATAACTGTATTGGCGAGAACACTTAGCAGTTGGGTATATTATGTCAAAAAACAAAACAAAAAACAACAAAACAAAAACAACAAACACACGTACTCGGAATGATCTCATAAATTGAAGCTTATTTTTTATTATTTCATGAAATTAAATACAGCATCGCTTAATGTGCTCGCAATTATAGTTGTAGTTTCGAAGTTAAGTTAATTTTAAGAAGTTATAGCAGAAATAACGACTAACGATCGTGGCGCAATCCACCTTGATGCGTCCACAGCTCGCATAGTACGCGACAGACGCATGGATACTGATGAAGAGGAACTTGTCTTTATTGCTTGTGCATAAAAAAAGAAAACAAGACATGTGAACACATGAGATATTTATCTCAATGGATAATATGATACGCTATTTCCTGATTTGCTGGACGAAGACGTATCACTCTTCCATTATTTGCATCTGTCTCATGTCAAATTTACTGCTACCCTTTACATCCTAAAAGCCGCAGTATGTAAACGGACGGAATTATCCGTCTGTATCGAAATATCCTAAAGTATTAGAAATCGAAAATTTTCGCACACACAAAACAAAACAAAACAAAAACCTCCTTTTTAACCGACTTCAAAAAAGGAGGAGGTTATCAACTCGTCTGTATGTTTTTTTTATGTTTGTTACCTCATAACTTTTGCCTGGGTGAACCGATTTTGATGATTATTTTTTTTAAATGATAGCTAGTGCTTCCCAAGTGGTCCCATTTTCATTTGGTTAAGTTCTGACAATGATATCCATGAGAAAATCATAAAAGTCTTAAATTTGTATTAAGATGTGCGCGACAAATGGACGAATAACTCAATATGACGCCAACCGATTTCGGTGATTCTGTTTTTATTGGAAAGGACGTGTACAAATTAGTAAGTGTACTTCAGATTCACTAAAAAAAAACAAATAGAAAACATTTTAACAAAAAAAATAACCGACTTCAAAGAAAAAGCACTAAAAAGTAAAAAATAATTTCCATTTTTGTAGTTACGATTTTTGTTATTTTTTTAAACGGTGTCAGCCAAGGTAGCCAAGGTTCTGTTGATTGGCGCAGTGCGTGCCCGGCTGACGCCGACTCAAAAAATAACAAAAATCGTAACTACAAAAATTTAAATTATTTTTTACTTTTTAGTGCTTTTTCTTTTAAGTCGGTTATTTTTTTTGTTAAATTTTTTTTTTCGGCATCAGTATGTGACCCAAAATAACCCCCTTTCGGGAATGTCGCCTACTTGGGTTAACACCGTGTATATGACTTGCTTTACAAATAATTTTAAAATGCCGTTTGACAGGTACGATTCTTACGATGAGGGCCTGTGGACGCTTCCCAATGTGAAATCACACAATCGTACTTTCATCATAATTTCTTGACTTTTTTTCTCAATCCAATAATTTTACTTTTCATCGCCTGTCCTCCATGGAGGTGAATCACCTCCATGCTGTCCTCTACAAATAAAAAAATAATGGAAAGGTCAGTAAAAGTTGGTTCCCCACGAAACTTCATCTCTGCGGTTAGGAATATTTACAACCACATTGGCTGTGGTGCCGAGTTTTAAAAAAATAGGCCGGGCGGCACGGCACTGTCAGCATTGACTGTCAGTTTGTTAACGGCAACAAAAGCGGGACATGGACGGGAAATACGATTTTTCATGTGCCAGATTACTTTAAATGTTTGTTATTGTGCAAAAACCGGCCAAGTGCGAGTCGGACTCGCACACTAAGGGTTCCGTACCATGGTACAAGATTTAACACAAAAAATGACTTTTTTTGTGTAGGAATTATTAATATTTATTTTATTTTACCTATTTGTTGTTATAGTGGCCAAATAAATACACACTCTGTGAAAATTTCAGCTGCCTACCTATTACGGTGCATGAGATACAGCCCTGTGACAGACGGACGGACGAAGGTTTAGTAATACGGTTCTGTTTTCACCCTTTGGGTACGGAACCCTAAAAACATGCTTGTTTTGCACAATACAATTAAACAAGTTTCCTTTTACAGATTTCTCCTTGATTTGTTAAAAAATGAAATTGATAAGTGTCAATATTAATTCAGAAACAATTTTTTTTATAATTATGGATAGAATTGTTTTTAGCAAAGCTCAGTATTTGTTTGCAACTACCTACCTATGCCTTCCTTGAAGGAACTGGCTGTCTCTGTAAATAATACGTATAGACCGTACACGTTGTTGATAACTACGACGTTATATTTATCAATGTAAACTGAACGAAGGCAAGAAGGCAGAGCCCTTTAGGCGAGGGCGGGCGGCGGCGGGGGCTTCGTCCTGCGTCGGCGGAGGGCGCGGGCGCGGGCGAGCGCGGGGCGCACGGGGGCGCGGCGCGAGCGGGACGCACGCTGCAGATTCACTTTCGTCCGCCGCCGCGCCCCGCCAGCCAGTGGGAGAAAGTTGGCCGAGGCGAGCGGTCGAGTCTCACGCTACACGAGCGCCGCGGCGCACCCGCTCTGCTTGCGCACCCGCGATCCTGCCGCCGCGCTGCCACCCTCGTTCGCTTTCGGCGGACCCGCTGCGTATAGTGTCGAATGCTTTTCAGTGACTTCGGTTTCGGTGCGCGCCGCGGATGCTTTGAAAGTTTCGGCCATCGTCGAAGTTTCAGTAACTCTTTCGAAGATACTCTGAAAGTTTTGTAATCAGCTTAGCTGAATAGTAACGGCGAACGCAGTGATATTTCGTTCCGGACGCTCCAACGAGGACGAGAACTGTACACGTCCGCGACCTTCACCCTGAACGCGCCAGGCCGAGCCGATAAACCGCTCGTTCAGTTCGCGGAGCGCACACGAGCGCGTAGCGCGCCGCAAGATGCAGTGCTTCCCGAAGTTGGAGTGCGAGGACGAGGAGCGCTATTCGTCGCCGGGGCCCGAGGGCGCGGTGGAGGGCGCGGGCGGGGGCTGGGTGCACTTCGAGGTCGGCGGCGGCGCGCTGTTCCCGGCGGCGCTGCTGGCGCGGCGCGAGCTCGAGGTGGCGGTGCGCCGGCCGCCCGCGCCGCTCGCCCCGCCGCCGCCGCTGCCGCACAAGGAGTTCCGGATGCCGTGCCCGCCGGCTCTCGTCTCCTCCTCCTGCCCGCCACCCGGCGGAGTGATCGCGCACTGCATGCGGCCGCCGCCACCCCCGCCGCCGCCGCACCGCCATCACAAGCCTCTGCCCGTCTGCTTCGAGGAGCCGTCCAGCTCCATACCAGATCTAGGTGAGCGATCTCAAACTATTTCTGTATAGGTAGCGACTTCGGAAGAAACTACTTTATAAAACGGGCACGAACCAAACCTCCAGACCAGGCGGTGCCGAGGATAACGCCGTGAGTCCAAAGTTATGAAACATTAAAATAAAATAAATAAAAAATAACACTGGCTATTGTCTATTGTAACGTTATGTTTATATTGCTAAGTGATATCGTCTGATATTAAGGTCACTCTGACATTGGAGCCGATAGCGGTTTTGAAAAAATAAAAGAGCACTATCTTATCAGCCAATGTCACGTGCGCAATCCAGCAAGGTAAGGTAAGGCCCGATCCACACTCGACCGAACCTAGGATACGGCGGAATACTTTGCGGTTTCAAAATAATATTCATCAGATTTTTCATCATTCTAATAACTTAATAAATGTATGAATGCAAGGTTGTATGAGACATCAGTTTTGGTTCTACGTTGAAACTTGAATGTAATAAAATAAAATAAACATTATCACGGGTCCCATTTCAGGCTCCCGAGCACCTATATTCGGTCTCATGGAACTTAGCGGTTAACTACGTTTCGCTCCCTGATGTTTTTAAGCACACATAAATGAGTGGAGAAGCCATTGCAGTGTCCATCTGAGTACCACCATAGAAGTGGTGTAACCTCGACGCAACCCTGTAAAACTTGGCGTGATTTGGCTTCAGTCGAATGTCATATTCATTGATTGCAATAATGTATGGGTGAATTGTATGGAAATTGTCACAGAACAGGCATTGACAGAAATATTACTACGTATGGACAGGCCCTTCCATGCAACGTAAATGGAGTAACAAAAGTGGTGTTCTATGCGTGTCGCTGGGACACCACTTTATCACCAGACAACCGCTCGCTGTCATCATGCACCTGTGTTGTATGAAAGGGCATATCCTTACCTTTTACATATCATTGAGAACAGGTTATCTATGCAACTCCACATACATTTAATTTAAATCACGTGCTTAAAACTTTATAGCACAGCGCATGCATAAAACGGGCTGATTTATAAAGAAGTAGGGAAAATGAGGTGCATTTTAGGTACGCAACTTAAAAACCCCTCGAAGAATTTGTTCATGGTATGTTTAAGCCAATCGCAATGTGGGTTGCTAATCTTTTTTGTCATTTGCCACAAACTACTTAATATGTTACTTTGATATTTAGATTTCAATAGGATTATTTTCAGTTTCTACAACATCTACATTGAAGCATCTTAATCAGATTTGGAAATACATAGTCCGAATTTATTTTTGGTCTGGACATTCGTCTTTTTTATGCAACCTGACATGAATGGCAAACTAAAATCATAATATTAGCCCAATACACCACGGTTCGGAACCATGGCACAGCTCGCATTCTTAACGAAATGCACTGATAAAACTCAGAAATAAAAAGAAAGTGGTGCATGACCGGGGCGAGGGTTTATTTGGACCCCTTAACCTCTCGTATGAAAGGCAAGTCCTCTAGCACCTACACCACGAACCGTACAAGCTGAAACAGTGTCAAATTAATTAAATTATCGGTAATGTCGTATCCGTTAAATATCACAATAATTTAAGCAAAAATATTTTCCTTATAAGTAAGGAAGAGGACCTACAGTTTTACGTGGAATCCGAACCAGGGCCAACCTCAACGGTTGAAGATGGTCACACATCTAGAAACCAACCACGCTCAGAGGTGCTTCACCCAGCTTATCGAATCGCAAGGCGTCGCACCACTGGGCTACCGAGGCTAACAAAAAAAACCGGCCAAGTGCGAGTCGGACTCGCACACGAAGGGTTCCGAACCATCGTAGAAAAAAAATCGCGTTTTTTGTATGGGAGCCCCCTTTAATTTTAATATTTTTTTAATCTTACCTATTTGTTGTTATAGCGGCAAAATAAATACACACTCTGTGAAAATTTCAGTTGTCTACCTATTACGGTTACTGAGATACAGCCCTGTGACAGACGGACAAACGGACGGACGGACGGACGGACGGACGGACAGCGGAGGCTTAGTAATAGGGTTCCGTTTTCACCCTTTGGGTACGGAACCCTAAAAATACCTCTAAGTATCTACTTATGACATTACATTATTCAGTTATTTTAACTATATTTATGTAGACTATTTATGATAAGGTTTGTCAACAAAAATACAACAAAGAGCACGAGTGCTCTCTTTGGTTATAGACACACATTTTTGAGGACTTTAAGTTATAGACAACGCAGACAACAAATTATCCTCAAGGTGGCCCTTCCCGGCGGGACTAACTAATTCGCGGGCTCGCTCGGTACAAAACCGTGCTATGGCGCTCTGGGACCTTCTCTGTTTCAAAGAAAAAGACGGGCTCCGCGATGAGAAGGAAGCAACATGTCTACAAAGCAGAAAATGTGCATAGTGTGTGATCTGGTAAGATTTAGGAAAATTTAAATTTCAAAACGACTTATAGCTAAAAATAAACCACGACCGCTGTAGTCAAAAATCTAACAAAATTTATAAATATATATGCCTGATGACTAATCTTTTTAAGATGTTTTTATTTTATCTTTGAGTAATCCATCTCCAAAGTTATTGTATAAAACGCCCGAAAAATTCCAACTTTCGGACCTTATATCTTAGAAACCAAACACAATTTTACAATACCAATAATCTCAGACATCTAGTTCGATCAAATAAAGCTATATTGAGCAAAACATTGGATCTCTGACAAGAAATATGGGCATGATCCTCTTTCCACGTTTTTATGGGAAGTTGAGCGGGAAGGCCCACCTTAAAAACAGAATCTAATAGGAATCGGATTTGATAATTTAGAACCCTTCTTAATTGCCTCTCGATTAATTTAAAACGACATGAAAGTAAACGACTTTGCTTAGCAATAATGTTCCCTATCTGCTAAATGTATCTTCATGTTCAGCCAAACACGGAAGTGTAATGTGACATTGTCCCTATTGTACGACCCGTACTGGTATGTGTGTATCGTGCTATGCGACATGTGTTATTAGCTTAGATGTGTGCTACCAGCCTATCTATGCCGGTACGCACAATCATATTATGAGCAGTGGGTTATCTCCGCGACCTTACGCGGAATTTGCAAATAATTACTTCCTACATGCAGAAGGTCGGATAGAACAACGTAACATGTGTATTTAAATGCTTTTGATAATCATATTATTACATTCTATTACTTATTCAGTGCAGCAAATGCGTTCAGCAAACATTTAGCGGCGTGGATTGAAATGTAATTTTGGTCGGAGAGCTGAAATTGTAGAGATGACCACTGAAGAGAAAGGAAGAAGCGGCATGCACTCGATATCTCGTCTCCGCTGTATGGACAAAGTGACCATATAATTGTATGGGAATCCGGCAACACGTATGCCATGCCACCGCGCGCGAATGTCAAGTCCGTTCCGACCCAACACATTCCCTCCTATAAATCTGCGAATATGTTTGCATGTGGCATGTACGTTTAAGAGTGGAGTGCACAATCTCTGGTTAGTGATATTTTTTTAATTAAAATATATCCGTCCTTATTTTTCGCCCGAAGTAGAAAGAAGAGAGACCTATAATAACTGTAACTATAATACCAACCAGAGATAGTGCACAGCTTAGGGTTGGGTTGGTATTTTTTAAAATGGAGACAGCATAGTAAACGAGCGAGATTGCATATATGCTTTCTTTTAAGGGTTCCGTTCCTATAGGGTGCAAAACGGAACCCTATTACTAAGCCTCTGCTGTCCATCCGTTCTTCCGTCCGTCCGTCTGTCACAGCTGTATCTCATGAACCGTAATAGAGATCTGAAATTTTCACAGAGCGTGTATTTATTTTGCCTCTATAACGACAAATAGTAAAAATAAAAATTAAAGGGGGTCACCATACAAGAAACGTGATTTCTTTGTGTCAAATCTTCTAACTATGGGACGGAACACTTGGTGTGCGAGTCCGCCTCGCACTTGGTGTGCGAGTCCGCCTCGCACTTGGTCGTTTTTTTAGGGTTCCGTACCCAAAGGGTGAAAACGGAACCCTATTACTAAGCCTCCGCTGTCCGTCCGTCCGTCTGTCACAGGGCTGTATCTCATGAACCGTAATAGGTAGGCAGCTGAAATTTTCACAGAGTGTGTATTTATTTTGCCGCTTATTTATATTTATATATTAAAAAATAATAATAATTAAAGGGGGTCCCCATACGAAGAACGTGTTTTTTTTGTGTTAAATCTTGTACGTTGGTACGGAACCCTTCGTGTGCGAGTCCGACTCGCACTTGGCCGGTTTTATTATCTATGGACCTGACGATTTTCACAGCTGCAATGTGTTCTTGACCTCCGCGGGGCTGGGAGCTTGTCCAGTATTCACGTGAGGCTGGAATATGCTGGGAGGGGGTTGGGATACGATTAATCAAAACGGGGGAGGGGGTGTCACATATCACGTGTATTTTCATTGCTCTATGGTATTTTCTCGAGTAGGTAGGCAGGGCTTCCTTTGCGTGAAAGCAATTTGAGGACAACAATGATTTTCGAAATTCATTGAAATAGGTATCTTAAGTTGACCTGAAAATTGGTTGTCTACTGGCGAGTGTGAAAAGCAGTCAAGGGAACTTACCTATATGGTCCGAGGACAAACCATGGTGATTGAATAATGTTTTAATCGTCTACCTAAACAAAATATAGTTAGTATATAAAATTAATAAAAATATAAATAAAACAATTAATCTCGTTATCACCACTTTAAATACTGTGGTGTTCGTTTCCTAAGAAAACCATGCAACAGCCTACCTATACATGATTCAAAGGAATGCAACTATATTGTGTAGGCTTAATGACGTTCTGCTAGGCGAAAAAAGTCGCAATCGGGCTAGGTGTCACCCGGCTCGCGTATGCTCCATATACTCCGATCTTTCAGAGATGATATGTGATAATGACCTAGTCATACATCTCGTTGTGTAACCAATCTCTCGCCCGGAATAATGTATCGCGCGGATGTGGGCCCCCCTCCCGCGCCCCCCGCCCCCCCCCCTGCTCACGAGCAGCGCCGACGTACGAACGACCGCGCAAGGTCACGGCCGCGTATTTTGGTAGCGCCGACCGACGACGGCGACCCAACCAACACGCAACTTCTTTCTTTTGAGGCTGAAGGTTCCGAAACTCTTTCGTATGCGGCAGCGTAGCCACGAGTTAGTAGAAAACGTCTAACTGTACATAGTTAGTGCGCTTACGAATTCGAGACGCGCAACGTCGAATGTTCGTTGCACTAATTAAGGTCCTGTGAAGTTCTTACGTGTCCTTGGATCTAGAGAAAATCAGTATACTCCAGGAATTTTAGCCTTAAATCAGCACTTAGAAAAACATTAAATCCGAAATTCATTTTTTTTTTCTCATAAACGTAGTATTTCACGTGGACGTGTGCACATTAAGTTTGCAACATTTTGGGGGGTCCGGAAGATAGAAATAAAATATGAAATATGTTTAAAAAATTATATCTCCTAATCAAATATTTAGAAATGTTATTTAAAAATGTTATATGTTAGCTAATTTTAGGTGTAATATTACTGTGAATTTGCAACAATTTCTTATTTACGGAACTGTGTAAATATATATTTTTTGTACTATTTTCATAATATCTGCAAAGCAAATAATGAAAATTCTCTTTTATTTTCTGAAATTGGAAACTGACCGCAAACTCTTTATTCTGTGAAATTTGTAAAATGTTGCAAATATTAGAAGCACATTTTTTTTCATTTATAATTTTTACATTCACACAAAAGCTAAACAAAAAATTCGAAATACGTATAAAATCGTTCGTTGCATAGTTTTTAAAGAATTTAATTTTCTTTTACATATTCTAGAAAGAAATATAGCAATAGCAAGTTAGGTTCGCGGCATAGATTTTTTTTGGTAAAAACATTTTTTTAAATACATTTCCATAATTACAAAATTGTTGCAAATTCACAGTTACATTACGCCCTAAAAAACTTAACATATAATTTTTTTTGATACCGTTTCTAAATATTTGTTTAGGAGATATACATTTTTTTATACATTTTAATTTTTTTTCTATCTTCCGGGCCCCGCTAAATGTTGCAAACTTAATGTAAGCATATGAACATGAAATTATATATTTCTGAGAAAAAAAAATCATTTCGGATTTCATGTGCTTCTCAAACCGTATCTATCCCGGTCTAGTAGTAAAGCGAATTTGAGCGGCTCGTAGCCTAGTGGCGCGGGGACTGGCCTAGCGTACCTGAGGCCTAGGTTCAATTCCGACATGCACCACTGTCTTTCTCTTTCCGAGTTCGATAAGTGCATTTCGTCACGAATGCGAGCTGCTCCATGGTTCGGAATCCATGTAAAACTGTAGGTCCCTTTCCCCTACAAGGTGGTAGGGTTTAAGCCCGCCCGGGTTGGTACCATCGAATTGGATGAAACGATAGTCGAAGCGGCAATGAAAAATTGTCCGTGTTTTCTATCCAGTTCAATGTAGCCGTGCTCATAAAAGGAAGGTCCTGGAATGGCACCCAATTCCTTCGGGAATGTGGTGTATTGGGCTAATATCATAACGGTAATTGTGTGGTATTAGCCATCCATATCAGGTCGCATAAAAAAAAGAATTCGTCACTGCGCCCATTGTATGTAAAAGTGGCCACCCCCACACAAACGAGTTTTGGTACCTACTCCCGTCCTTCCATGCTCTCTGGTCAAGAGCGGTCACTCAAAAAAAACAACCGAACAATCGAAAATTGTTTTTGTCAAAACCGACAAACTACATCGGATCTGCAGGAATGTAAAATGGTTTAGACCAGATTTTTTACGTGTTCAACAAGCTCGAAGACGCAATACTGCTAACTCAAGTTGAGTTCAAAAGAGTTAGTAGACTAAAAAAAACCACTAAAACTAATGAAAAATAAGATTTAGACATATCAGCTTAGGCTGCCTGTCTAAAATAAATATGTAATACAAAAATGGATATGTGTATAAATGGGTATATGATATTTAGTTTGACGGCTTACCGCGCGTGTGAGGAGCAGGACGTGCTGCTCGACGTTTCGGAGCCTCACATGGGCTCCATCTTCAGGAGAACGTGCCTGTCGCGACGGAGGTAGGCACGTTACTGGCTACCCGCCGCTTTGCTTCACTTCTCAGCGTCCATGGCAACACTCGTACATTTTCTTGAGGATTAGCTGCGGTCCGAATTTCGTGTGAAGTGCAAAACACGCCGACTGTGTTTTCCTCGACGTCTGTTGTCGGTGCACCTCTCCGAAATTCAGTTTTCAGCTTATTCAGCACGGGTTTCCATATGGGCGAAAGACGGTAGGAATCTTCACGATTGAAGTTCTTGTGCTTGCTGATTTCGATGGACTCCCGAATGATTTGTGGGAGGTTTCGTTGTTCAGGTACTAGGACTTTCACCTGGTCAAACCTCAACCAGTGCCCAGGTCCAGATTCTGCATGCTCACACTGACTTCGTGATATCTCTGTTCTTAACCACCCGTATGTGCTCCGTGATGCGTGTGCTGACGCTCCTCTTCGTTTGGCCAATGTACGATTTACCGCATGAACAGGGAACTCTGTAGACGCCAGCGGCGAGTAATGGTACCTTTTCCTTCACTGATCGGAGCATGGCTGAGACCTTGCGTTGAGGATACAGCACGGCTGGTACGCTGGATCTCCTCAGTATCCTCGCAATACGGTCTGTCACTCCCCTGATGTACGGCAGGTATGCGGCTCGCCTCTTGACGTCATACTGTGGTTGTCGTTCTTTCCTTCTGGTTCTCCAATCTCTTGCCTTATAACCATTGCCTTGCAGCACTGTCTCAATGAATTTAATTTCCGCAGCAATGTGTAGTGGATCACAAAGACGTTCCGCTCTCTGTAGAAGTGATTTTGGTACCGATTGTAAGTGTGCCGGGTGGTGATGTGAGGATGCATGTAGGTACCTATTGGTATGGGTCGGTTTTCTATATACCGTATGACCCAACTTTCCATCGGCGCACTTAATCACTAATACATCCAGGAATGCTAGCTTTCCTTCCTGCTCAATCTCCATAGTGAACTTAATCCTGGGATGTATGGAGTTGAGGTGGTCTAGGAATTTGCTGAGCTCTGTGAGTCCGTGGGTCCACACTGCGAAAACGTCATCCACGTAACGGATCGCAGATCGGATGCAGCCATTGGTCGGAAAAACAACGTCCTATGCGAAGGACTCCACCCACTTTCTGCAAGTCTTGTCGGAAGTAACACTAGAACCAACACACAAACGGGTTCCGTTTTAACCCTTTGGGTACGGAACCCTAAAAAGATTTGTAAAAAAAAATCTTCTCCATTTTACTGAATATCCTTACATGTCAGGAAAACTGGAAGAAATGGATGGACCGCAGAGGACGCACCGTGGGAGTCGGGAGAACTCGGACTCGCAGCATTTGAAAACTCTAGCTAGACGGTTCAATTAAGGTGAGAACTCGGACTATGGACTCTGAGCCGGTAGTCTGAGTTGTCACCTAAATTGGCGTTACGGCAAACCAATCGACTCGCCTTTTCAAATGTATGGAGAAATTGAAGAGCGCGCGCTGTGGGCGTTAAGCGGACTAACATTTGCGAGTCCGAGTTTGCGACGTTGCCGTAAATACGTCGACGTCGCCGTATACGCCGATTCCGCGTATTCATACAAATCGGAAGTCCGAGTTTGAATTTGACAGCTTGAAGAAGGTAAACCACAGAATATCTAGTAAAAACTTGTGTGGAGTTTGATGTTTTTACGGAACTTCGAAGTTACATATACGCCAATTTAGGTGAGAACTGAGACTACCGGCTCTAATATTGTGTCACACCTGTTATAGGTGCCCAGGAGAACGTATATTGACAGCTTACAGCTCTTTAAACATTATAATTAAACCATCCAGTATTCTTTTTTCTTGACACTGTTGATTATGCAAGAAGATGTTTCAAAAGTTCCAAAGAAAAATGTTTTATTGGGTAGAAATAGTGCAGTGGGTTTTGCTACCATTATTTGTCCAGTAAGTAGGTAGGTAATTGCAATACAACAAAGATTGCGAATGTTGAACTTCGTAATTTTCCAGTAATCTCATAAAAATATGCGGCTTGCGACGATAAGATGTATTTATCCACTTGTGTTCTTAATAATAGATGTTGTAACAATAACCGATAAATAAAGCGGTTTGCGTCAATAACAAAAAAGGTCGCAAATGAAGTGCACTTGTGTGGATTTTGTAAAATATTACCACAGATATTACAAACAGCGAGTTCTCTCGAAAACAGAGTTACGGGTAAAATCCTGCAAAAAGGTTTCTTCAAAATACGTTCACTATTTTTTGTTTATTGTTAGAGAAAACTTGCTGCACTATCAAACATCATGTCCAGTACCATGTAGAAAGGGATTGTTATTTTTTCCAAAATGCAATAAGTACTAATTAACCTAAAAAAAAAGGGAACTTTGTATTCCAACATTGATCCCAACACTTGAGATAGTGTTGATACCTTCCGGGTTGGTACCTATCATCGCATTGAATTAACGATTGTCGAAGCGGCAATGAAAATTGTCCGCGTTTTCCATCCAGTTCAATGTAGCCGAGCAATAAAAGGATGATCCTGGCATGGCACCTAGTTCCCAAGTGGTTTGTTAGGCTAATATCTCACGTTTATTTTGGTATTAGCCATCCATGCTCAGTTAAACGAAAATATTACAACTATATATCCACGCCTATATCCACGTCACCTCTTTGGGCGCGATTCAAACTTACCACAATCCAAAAAGATTCAAACAACGAAATGCAACCCACTGAGCCCAGTCTTTTTCCTTTCACAAAATGCACCCAATGAGAATCAAAGTAATAATAATATTCTGTCTGGAATGGTTTGCGGCGCGCGCAAGAAAGAAGGGCTCGCCGGGGTCGTTGGCCGGCGAAGGAGAAATAAAAATAGTGTTGTGTGTAGAGAGAGTAGAGACGTACTACCGACCTTTACTGCGTGACACCGGCCGGCGTGGTGGGGGCGCCCTATGGTACCCGTGCAGCATCTCTGCGCCGCGAGGGGGCCGAGACATGCGGGCTGGCCTACGAGACGGTATCCGCCGAATTAATGACGTTGATTGCAGGAACGACGAAGGAAGGACGAATTCATATCGACGAATATAATTAAATATACTTTTTAATAATAGGCAACTCGCTTTTTCCGAGGGCTTTGATATTGCTCTAAATCGGCACAACATATTAAATTGGCTTAAAATTAACTGATTCCCAGCTGAGGAATGCGACTATTTAACAAACTGATTAAAATTTTTCATTGAGCATATTTTATTCTGTGTCATAAAACATTGAGGGTACTTTCTCTCTATATAAATGGTTGATTATGGTGTTGTCCCTACGATAAACATAACACACAATCAAAACAAAACAGCAATCGTTGTTAAAATACATGAAAATCGCAAACCCCACAGGGGTTAAGCAAATAATATGAAAACAAGAGACTTATCTGCTGGTGTATGATTGGGAAGTTCCTTTTGTGTCTTGCGAAGGAATTTATGGAAACTTATAGAGACTACAAGAGTTCCTAGTTTTATCAATGCAACCCTGAAAAAGACTATTCTAAAAAGAAAATCGCTTTGACCACCGCTATAAAAGCTGGTTTCCAAAGACATTTATCTGAAGTTTTTGTATGTGACTGGACGTTATGATTTTAGCCAATCACACTTCATGGGAACTAGGTGCCATGCCAGGACCTTCTTTTTATTGCACAGCTTCATTGAACTGGATGGAAAACATGGACAATTTTCATTGCCCCTTCAACCATCGTTCATTCTATGCGATGGTACCGACCTGGGAGGGATTAACACTAACACCTAGTAAATAAGTAATACCTGCAGTGTAACGTGGAATCCGAACCACATACGACCAATTCCTTTATCGTATCTAGCGACACCTATTTCATTTTTAAAAACGTGGTTAAACAAAGTTCAATAAATCAAATAAAAATCGTAAAAACGTCCGGTTTTATTTTCATCATAAACGAGCACCGCGGGCACGTCCGCACTCGCCGCCGACCGTACAGCTTCTCCGCTCGTCCAACTTGATTTGCACACAATGAGCTTAACGATTTAGGTAAACTTTATCAACCGTCGGAACACCTTTAGGCCCAGTAAAGGGTTGAGCGAACGGGCAACCTTAATCATTGGGAGTGCATGCGAGGGTAGGAGGTGGAAGGTGCAGCGCTGCGCCGTCCGCGACGTTGCGCCATGTCATAACACGTCACTCGGCAGAGGTGAAGTCGTTTCAGTCTGCCTCGATGTTTGCTGTGTTTGTGAATGAAGTAGCTGTAGAGTTTTGTTGACATCACGACAATGTACTCACACTCATACACAGAGACACATTCCCACCCATGTATTTTTACATTGAATATTACCGAAATTGTGTAAAATTTAGATCTTGAATTCTAAAGCATGTTTTTTTTTTAATAAAAAAATATATAAAAAAAGTATACACAATATTTACAAAAGAGTGTGAGTATACTAACTGTAGTCCAATAAGTTAATAAGTTTCCTAATTCTAGTCCAATAAATTGTTACCTGTGAATGTTGTGCGTGCCTATCAAAGTATTTTTGTTTAGTTAAATTTCTTTGTCGATATTAACTGTCAAACAAGTAAGATTTTTTATCCAAAGGAGAACTCTGCGAAATTTCGGTCGGCTCCTTGCCGTGTCACTCACTCTAGGTACTATCGACCAGTGGCTTAGCATACCTAGACGCTGAAAATTTTCACGCGATTGATTATAAAAAAAATTGGGGACGGTAAAAAGGGCACTCTTATTCGGTCTTTATTACTTCATCCCATTTCTTCAAACTTCACCGTTTGAAGAAATGGGATGAAGTAGTGTTTATTTAAATTAAAATCGAAACAAAGTAAGTTTCCTAAATAATAGTTATTGAAGAACCTAGCATCAGTTCATGGGGCATACAATATTGTCAGACAATTTAGGTTAGGTAAAGATGGTTCCACCTTTAGGTACTAATTATCGATTATATTAAGTTATAATATGTAACCATTGAAAAGGCGAACGCCTTTAAATGTTGTTAAAAATGTTGCTCATTCATTGCTCACTTGAATCTCACACACGTAGAACTACCTAATGTTGAATGGAAGTATTTAATTATTAAATGATAATAATAGTGTATCACGACACATTTCTAAACGACGCGATGAAAGTAAAACCTAGAACAGTTACGCCTCACGGCGCGGCGTCAACGTGTTTATTTGCAATTAAACTGAAACTGGATTGCTTCACATAACGAGAGAAAATGAAATCATCGGACAGGTAAATACATAAAAAGTTATCCATCACTGCACTCGCTCGGACCACACTTGACCGAATGCATCGCGATGCATTTGTGCTCTTCGCGTCTCTGTGCTCCTGGTCCGTTGCCGATGCACCGGCAAACTGCATATTGCACGTCTCCCTTGCACGTGGCCGGTCGCGTCACGTACTGTCCCTTTCACGCGAGCCCGGTGCATCGTTGCATTCCGCCTCCCCACCGATAGCGGCGTCCTTTTCCATCTGCGCGCTCTCCTTTTCGTTGCATCGGCTCACTTGCCTACTACGGCATGCACGTGGAGTGCATCGGTCGTGACGTCGCACCGCGTCCTACCGATGCAACCCAGTGCGAATGGATCTCCTTCGCTTTCTGCATCTCGGGTGGTGTATAGTTTATCGCAATAGTTGGTGACTTAAGCTAACGAACCAAATAGGCGGCCCGATGCACTAGTTTTGCTCCATGCAATTTCATTGGAGTATCGCGGATTTTAGCTACAAAGAAACCATTATTAAAATATTGCATACATTGTTTTAATAACAATATATTTGATATCAAATTTCAATAAGTAAGAACATAAAATTATAGTTACGTACCTGTTTCGATAGGTCTGTTTGAAATTAATTGTTCACTGACCACTCGAGAATTTTCCACTTTAGACGTTAGCCGCAAGTTCAAGAAAAGTAACGTGCGCTAGAGCGGCTCAGGGATCACGTAACTCCCCCGCACCACGGACTAGGGCGTCAGGCGGGGGCCGCAGGTGGCGCATGGTCGGGTGCCGGCGGCGGCGGGAGGCAGCGGGGGGGCGCATGCTCTCCCGCGCAAGCACATTTGCGTTGAAGAGGGATATGGGTTAAGTTTTAGATTTTAAAAAATAAACGGACGATAAATCATCAATACTATGTGAAAGCAAATTCTAATTTAAAGAAGTATTGTTGTACCTTTTTGCAAAATGTCTAATGTCTCTTAGCAGTCTTTCCTCAGTCAGTTGGCATTGCTGCTCCACAGACAGCTGGCGTTTACCATAGTAAGTTAACTCGCCGGGTAAACAGAAGGTGCACAAGCAAGAGAGTGAATGAATCTGAGGTTTAGTTGCTAACTGTCAAACGCTGGATTTTTCGTCAAATTGAAATTTACCAGTTAGCATGGTACGAAATTCAAGTAAACTTCAGATTTAATCACTATTTTTTCTGTTCATCTGATAGTCACATGGCGAGTTATTTACGATGGTAGCCCCTCGAGTCCTCCAGAGTTTGCGTAAGTATTCACACCGGACCAAAAATGCTCTACAGGGTAGTAAGTCAGTACAGAGTAAGAGTGAGTTCGAATTCGCCACTAAATATCAACTCACTTTTTTAAATAGTTACTGTTTCCACACTTCTAGAACATCATTACAGTTAGGTAAAAATCTGGTTTGTCCCGTAAATCCGTTGGAAGTATAAATAACGGTTCCGTTATTTAAATAATAATATATTTCCCAGCTATTTTTAGGTTAACTCACTCCCGAACTCGAACTCACTCTTGCTCTGAATGGACCCCCTGACTGCTCACCAAGGCGCAGATAAGGTCTTGCGTGTAATATTATTCGGATCTTTGCGACGACGGATCGGTTAAGTACCTGCTTCGAACCTTGAATTCGATACAATGCCGCGCCGGGCGTCTCATCGACGATCCAGAATACCCCAGAATTTAGAAAATATACAACTTCGAAGGTATTTAGGGTCTCTATCCGTGTTGCATCGTCTGTATCACGGCGAATGCTTTTCTACTATCGCTCTACGCGCGAAAGTTAGTTTTTTAGGGTTCCGTACCCAAAGGGTGAAAACGGAACCCTATTACTAAGCCTCCGCTGTCCGTCCGTCCGTCCGTCCGTCCGTCCGTCCGTCCGTCTGTCCGTCTGTCCGTCTGTCACAGGGCTGTATCTCAGTAACCGTAACAGGTAGATAGCTGAAATTTTTACAGAGTGTGTATTTATTTTGCCGCTACAACAACAAATAGGTAAGATTAAAAAATAATTAAAATTAACAGGGGCTCCCATACAAAAAACGTTTTTTTTTTGTTTTTTTTTTTACGATGGTACGGAACCCTTCGTGTGCGAGTCCGACTCGCACTTGGCCGGTTTTTTCATGCAACCTGACATGAATGGCTACCGGTATGTTATTAGCCCAATACACCACTTACCCAAAGAAATTAGGCGCCATGCCTTGACCTTCCCATTATGAGCACGGCTACATTGAACTGGATGGAAAACACGAACGATGTTTGATTGCCTCTTCGGCCATCTTTTCATCCGATGCGATGGTATCAAACCGGGCAGGCTTAAACCCTAAACTCATTGGTAAACTATGGAATGCAATCCCTGCCGAAGTATTGGCCCAAAAGGGGGATCACCAGATTTAATGAAGACCCTGGCCGGCCGGCATGGCTTTCGTAGCCCCTGTGAATTCCAAAGCATATCCGTGCCCGAGCACCTCATATTCTCTTATTACAAGGACCCTTAGATGTCAAGTATTGAGACTAGCAACTAAACACTTTATAACGGTTGCAATATTTTTTTTAAAATATGTCATAAAAATCGTAATTCCTCTTCATAGGGACACTCGGATAGCAGCTTTTAAAGCATTTGGCCGAGTAATTAAAAAGCGGGTTTTTTTTTCCAATTATTAAATAGTTTCTTTTTTCTCCAACCACACTGACGAACTTAATTCGCTCCCCCTAGCACTTTCATTTACGAACACGGGAATACGTAAGTATTTGAAACACTGAAGATTGTAACGTAGAAAAGATAGGATACATAAATATGTATTACAAACATTTTATCAACTGAACTGGATCGTTTCAAGAATTGTTACATACCAAACAAATGACATTGCAACAAAATAATTGCAACTTTCGTTGTGTTGTCACATATTGATTGATCGTCTAAGATCAGCCAAAGTCTATAGAGTAAGCTTAGGATGCACGCTATGGCGCTCTACCATTTCTCCCTTCACCACAGTAGAGAAAGCGTGATGCGTTATGTACATGACATGACAAGTCGGAATTTGATATATTTAATCTGTTAATACATTTTTCTAGTGTATGTTCTTGCGAGTAGCCTAAGCAATACAATTTGCGATGGCTCTCTACTCAACACTTCACAACAGGCATCGTTCTTCCTCCATATGTCATTACTTGCAAGATATCTGTAAATTATTGAAAAATATTCTTGAAGATTGTACGTCTTGATGAATATGGATTGTAGATAAATATATAAAATTTAGAGGACTTGTTTCGTCTTTTAAGGTGGCCATTCCCGACGGGACTAACTCATTCGTTGAGTAATCCACTTGCATAGTTAATGCATAAAACTCGTGAAAAATTTGAACTTTCGGACCTTATAACTTAGCAACCAAACACTATTTAACAATCCCAGTGGTCATCAGACATCTAGTTCGATCAAATAAAGGTGTTTTGAGTATAATTTTGGATCTCTGGGAAGATGCGCATGATTTTCTTTCCACGTTTGTATGGGGAGTTTAGCGGGTTAATAGCATACAGGATTCATATTTATAATGAAGTCGACTATCTAGCATTATTAGATGGCCCTACCTTTTCGAGGTTGTTCGTTATCTCTTTCTGTTGCTATTTATTATATTTCAATGCATGGAGGTGAAGAAATAACTGGAGAAATAACGCCCATACAACGAGCGCGCAAAAAATGACGTAACGCAACTTACAACATTTTATTGCCGTACCAATTTGTAGCGCAATGATGAAAACGGAGAAAAATCCAATTTGAAATCTCCCAAATTGGTATGTAAACCGATAAAGAGAAGAATTATTTTTTAATAAACCAGATGGTCGTTACGTCATTCCTCATTCGTGATGATGACAGCGAGTGCCGAGTCAAAAATATCTAATAAATACTGGCTGAATCCGGCTGTCAAACCCATTGAAAACTACATGAGTTAGAAAGATGTTATGCAAACCATAGCCAACAAATAATTTGGTTGCAAAAATTAGCAAAAATATTGCTCATTAGAGCAACGTGGTGGCAAGTGAAGCTGGGGGTAATGCCGCGGCGCTGAGCGGGATGAAAACATCACCGTCCATGGATCCATTTGTAAATTGTTGTTCGTAATTACTTTTCTGAAATAGTGAATTACAAACAAAAATTTTGAAAAGGCGTTTTATTTGCATGTTCTTATATGTATATGTAACACATCGTAATTAAAAAATAATGATAGAGAATCTCCAAATATAAAAATAAATTTAGGCGATTACATATCCTATGTATATTGGGTTTTGTGACTTCGGTTTTTTTATTAAACAATATGTAAAGTTTGTAAACTGCCTGAATTCGATAATTTTCTGTATCTAATGGATACGACTTTACCGTTATTTCATTAATTTGAGTTTCAGCGACAATTTAATTTGAAGCTAGTTAGGTAATCAGATTTTGAAAATAATCAGAAAAAGGTTTTTTCAAAATCTGATTACCATCCCTGCATTAATTCAAAGATTTATTCGGAAGAAATGCTGTTTCATCAGAATTTATAGCGAGAAAAGACAATGACTAACAAATATACGTAAGTGTGTGAAGTGCATTCTCTGTTAAATGCGCCAATGTAGCACTAATCCCGTATTTAAGCCTAACTGGACACTGGCAAAATTGTCTAAAAATAGGACAGAGAGGCCTTAATTCAAATCAATCAATCAATCAATATAAGTATAGTTTTAGTTTTTAACCGA
Organism: Incurvaria masculella; assembly: GCA_946894095.1. Lineage (NCBI taxonomy): Eukaryota > Metazoa > Arthropoda > Insecta > Lepidoptera > Incurvariidae > Incurvaria > Incurvaria masculella. The sequence continues at coordinate 13,666,194 of OX335647.2, forward strand.
CATCAAACACTAAAAAGTGGAAAATACCCGATTTTTGGGGTCGGTGCCAACCAACCAAAGAACAACACCAATATGTCACCGACCCAAAAATGGGTGTTATTTTCCACTTCTTAGTGTTTGAATTCGGTTTTATTACAGTTCCGTGCCCAAAGAGTGCCAACGAAACCCCAATACTAAGCCTTTGCTGTCCGTACATCCATCCGCCCGTCTGTCCCTCCGTCCGTCCGTCTGTTACAGGGCTGTATCTCATTAACAATAATAGGTAAATAGTTGAAATTTTCACAGATTGTGTATATTTATGGCCGCTATAACAACAAATAGCTAACATTTTGAAGTATTAAAAATTAAAGGGGGAGCCCCCTTACGTGATTTTTTGGGTGAAATCATGTGAGATGGTACGGAACCCTTCGTGTACGAGTCTGACTCGCACTTGGCCGGTTTTTTGGTTAGTGATTCCGGTACAGGCGCACTCCTTTCAGGTACTAACTTTACGTAATTATCTTGACGTTGAACTTGACGTAAATATCGTATAGACTTGCGTTATTTGAGTGCTCCAAGCAGAGTGCCCACTCAAGTCCTCAATGGCTTTTCATAAGCGTATTTTTATTATATTTTGTCTTAATGATGGAAGCCAAATTTTTCAAATTTTTTACCAAAATAAGTTGGCACTGTTTGCTACAAATACGCAATTATCTTTTAAATATTCGTCAAATATCATTTCATAATGCTAGATTCAGTATATTATCAATATAAGGTACAACTTTTTTTAAAAAAAATATATTAGGTCAACATTTTATCGCGCATATTCAGACTTATGTATATTCAAGTAAGAGTTTTATTTTAGGCTGGTTCGTGCAAATAACATAAAATATAATTTAAGAAGTATTTCTATGGGTAAGCATAAATCCAGCAGTAGACATTTCAATACACAGACAGACATACTAATTGCATGCTATATAATATCTATTTCTGGCTAAATAGAGGAATTCTGCAAAGAAATGAAAATAGGTAGCGAATTGAGATTATTTTGAGTTCGTGTTGATTGATGGCATAACACCATCCCCATAGAAATGTTTTCAAGTGAAATATCCACTATTTCGAATATTTAGCGTATACTTACAGGTAATATGATATTCCTGAATGTTTTTTATGTCTCGTCAAGTTGTTTATGCATCATTTTACAATGCACGACGGCATATTCAATTACTATTCGATCTTACGTCAAACTCGCCCGCGACAGCTAGCGACGCAAGACTTTTAGGGCCGAGTGCACGAAAGAACAAAAAATCAAAATCAACGTCAACGTATGATTAAACAGGTCACTTTCTATGGACTCTATGAAAGGAACTCCAAGCGGTTCACTAGAAGTGACGTGTTTGAACATTGATTAACTCAGCCATCTCGTCGTGCAATCGGGGCTAAAATGGCCGCAGGTTCTGTCAAGATGACACGCCCCCCGCGGCACAATTGTGATAAGGCCATTTTTTTAGTTCCATTCGTTCTCCTGTTATTTCTTCACCTCCATGTTTCAATGCAGCTAAATTGCCGTTTAAAGTTTGCGGTTTTTTGTGAAAGGTACCCTGATGACATGGATACAATGATTCGTTTTTAGAGCTTTAGGCTGGATTTCCAGTACATATCCGACACACACTTTCATAAAACTTTTATTATTAAAAATTATGTGCATTATTACGTTTCGCTGTGCATTATGCGTTGAAATGCATTCGTCGCTTGGGTGCGGTAGGTAAGGGTGCGGGGGTGGTGCGGGAATGGAGGCGGGTGGCAGAGTATATCTTCTGCCGTCTGCTGCACTCCTGGGAGCCGGCTAGCGGCTGGTGCAGCGCGATGCACCGACGTTGTCCGCCCGCGCACCGCGGCTAGAGGGCGGGCCGCGGACGATGCACCCGCATTCGATGTGTCGTGCCAACTTCAAGTATCGCCCTATATATATGTACCTGATATGTGTGAATTACTTCTTTTATTCTGTTTGTAATTGAAAATACTTCCAAACATGGTTAAAATGTTGAAAGAATAGTGCGAGGACACACTTTGCAAATAAGGTTTGCATGCAGAGTGAATTAACATTTTCCCCCCTGACCAAAACATATTTTATAAAAGAGGACCTAGTGTCTAACTTGGTTTGGTCATGCGAATAAATCAATCACAGGTTTCTGTAAACATACTGCACGCTGTTACTCACTTAACAAAATTTGCATTTAATATGAGATTGTTGTGGAAGGATATTTGAATTCGATAATCGTCTGGTTTTCGAAATATCGTCACTGGACATTTTTGTCGTTTTCCAAATTTAATATCATATGTATTCTCTGATTACGCATGGATCCTAACTAACGATTTTAAAAGAATTCGGTCCGGTAACTCAATTTAAAATGGCAGAAATCTAACATTATATTTAAATTCTCTGAACATAGGAATCCTACGATATCAATTTAGAATGCAATAAGACTATTATTTATAAAAATGAAGAAATTACGGTTATTTTCTTCCAATCTGACGTAAAATTCTTATCCTTTCAACAGATATTGATTTAAGGGGGTGTTTGCGTCAAAGTAGGTGGCGACACAGTCGTTAGTAGTTATATCTGCTATGACTCCTTAAGGTGGGCCTTCCCGCTCAACTCTCCATACAAACGTAGAAAGAAGATCATGCCCATATTTCTCGTCAAAGATCAAACATTTTGCTCAAAATAGCATTATTTGCTCGAATTAGATGTCTGATGACCGTTGGCATTGTAAAATTGTGTTTGGTTTCTAAGTTATAATGTCCGAAAGTTCGAGTTTTTCGTGCGTTTTATGAAATAACTTTGGAGGTGGATTACTCAACGATAAAGTAAAAACATCTTAAAAAGATTAGTCATCAGACATAGCTTGTTTCATGAACATTTATAATCCATTTGGTTTTTGTACCGTACGCACACACATCACTCACACAACAATGACTTAATGCGTTTTAGTAAATATTTAAATTTGTATTTAAAAATAATGAATAAGTTCTTTACGTTACATTTCAATTGACATACGTAGTTCGGGTGCATGTTCCCTGGGTGTGTGCGTGTTGCGAATGCATCGCTGCAGTGTCTGCAGTCGCGGCAACGGCGGCGCCTCGCAGTTCGAGCGGAGCGGTGTACCCGGACTCGGCGCTACCAGGCCGGCAGCACGGCTCCTGCGTCCACCCACACCGACACCACCCCCCCACCCCGCCACGCCCTGCACTCACACACACACGCGAGCCGGCGAGCACGTGGCGCGACAAATGCATTTGCACGCGATGCACGCTCCGGACCACTTGCAGCGTATCTAAAGATATTCATCGGCTCAGTGGGGAAATTTATGCAAACTTATAAATCGGTAAGATTGGTATAGTAGAGTAATTTCACGAAAATTCGTCGTCCATAAACTATTAAGAACTGCCGAGCTCCGCCCGGGTCAATGTCGTTTTGGACTGATGTCGAGCTGAATTATTTCCTGAATAAAAAGTAGCCCGAGCTGGTCCAGAATGCTAGTCCACCAAATTTTATCAAAATCTGTTGAGCCAACATCGCGTGATTTCCATATTATATCAGTGGAATATAATGAAATCATACGTTGACTTTTTATAAAGATTTTTTAAAAGCATATACTGCCAGAATTGTCCTGCACTGAAATTGATTGAAAACACTTATTTTTTTATAGCTGATTTGACCATATTTCCTTCAATGAGATGGTGTATCAACGTAGGCGGGATTTACCCTACCTCCAGGTCGTAAGAACTAACCTAACCTAACCTAACCTAAAGTTTTACGTGGAATCCAGCCAGCGTCTACATAGAAAACGGTCACCCCTCCGGAACCTGAACGCGCACGGAAACTTGTCGTTGAATCTCTAAAATATCACAGCCATAACAAAATAATGATAGAGGAGCAAAAAAAAAATTACAATACATATAAATTAATGTATTAAAAGGGTTGTAGAACAAATAGAATTAAGTATGCTACTTTAATACATAGTGTCAAATTTTATTTTATTTTAGTTCCTTAGATAACTTCGTACGCAACATATTTTTTTCCACGTTAAGTAAGTTATGTCCTAAGCAATACAAATTCGAAGAAATTAGATTGGAACTTTGGGCCAATTATTTGCACTGTAATTATTACATTCGTAATTATGTAGTTATCGCGTATTAATCTTGTTGTGATATGTCGTCATATTATGAGAACGTGGCGTAGAATCAGTCTGTTTCCATGAACTTTACGAAATGGAATTTGCCTTTGTTTTGATCATATTTGATCGAAAACACAAACATGACCTCAATATTAATAAACGACGGGGAAATATTATATGAACTATAAAAATATATGTTTAAAATGTAAATAAAAAAAATACCAGTATTTATTTTAGAGGGAAGAATGAAACATATTTTCATTGAATTTGCAATGCAATGATTCGTAAAAAAAAATGTATGACCTTGATACGGGAATGTGAACCACAGGGTTTATTAGTTTCACTTTTGCAACTGCATGTTGAATTCAGAACACGATATGTGATGTGAATAGGGCTATAAATATAGTGCCATGTAACCAACAAACACTTCAGTGTAATATTTCTAACACAATAAATGATAACCGTTTAAAAAAAGAGTTACTTAAAAATATAAATTAAGAAATTCGCGACTATCTAGTCTAAAAGTAATTGAATCTCGGAAATCTCGGTACTATTTAATAAGAACAAACAAAGGTATATGTTTTTGTATGCATAATTTGTAATGTATTAAGCAACTCCAGACGCGCTAGCTTCCAAAATCCATGAGCATAAATATAAAACAGAAGACAACATTATAAAATGAAAGATGTGGTTACGGATGTGAATGTCAATGAACCCAGGTTTTTTCGCAAACTGGGGGTCCATTCAGGGAAAGAGTGAGTTCGAATTCGTCACTAAATATCAACTCACTTTTTTAAATAGTAATGTTTCTACACTTCTTGAACATCATTACAGTTAGATAAAAATCTGGTCCGTCCCGTAAATACGTCGGAAGTATAAATAACGGTTCCGTTATTTAAATAATAATATATTTCTCAGCAATTTTTAGGTTAACTCACTCCCGAACTCGAACTCACTCTTACCGGAATGGGCCCCCTGAATTTATTAGCTCGACAAGTCCTTAAATTCACTAGAACTACAAGTATATTGGAACTTGTTGGTGAAAATGAGTCGCTGGATAGTTGCAATCCTATTGCACTCGTTTCTAATGCAAGTGCAGCGTTGCAGTACGGGGGGACGTGTGTATGTGGCTGGGGAGGCGGGGGGTGGCGGGGCGGTAGGTAACCTTGACACTCGGTCGGTCGGTGCCCCCGACGCTGCGCCGGCGCGCGCCGCGCGTCGAGTCGCGCGCGATGCGTGTGCGCAGCTCCCCACCACCGCTCCCTCTATTATTGCACAGGACTGCTACAGTTGCGTTTCGCAACCACATTGCACAATTGTTTTTGAGTAATATTAGTATATGACGCAATAATATTGTCAAAACAGTGTTATTTAATTGTAATTTACTAACCCGTTGTTTCTATTTCTTACAATGTTGCCTGTATTTTTGTGAATTCGCTCTACTTTCTCTGGACATGCTCCTAACCTGTTAGGTAATATTATGTGAGACGAGTACGATTAGCAGCTCGTAGCTTTGTCGCGCGGGGACTTGCTTACCATGCCCAGAGGTCATAGGTTTTTTTATGCAACCTGACTGGAGGGTTAATACCTCGCAACTATCGTTATGATATAAGATTAATTCTCCGCCCTTAAATTCCCACCCCGTAATTGCAGCACTTTCATTCTATTTCTGTGTTTGATAAGTGCAATTCATTACGAATGCGAGCTATTCCGTGGTTTAGAATCTAGGCAGTACCGGGTTAGTACTATAGCATTGGACGAAAAGATTGTCCAAGCGGCAATGTCCGTGTTTTCCATCAAATTTAATGTAGCCATTTGTAGAAAGGTTGGCATGGCACTTAATTCCTAAGCGGTTGCGGTGTGTTGGGCTGATATAATGACGATGGCTTTGGTATCAACGATTCATACTCAGTTATTTACAAACGACATCACTCTAGACGCCACACATTGGACGTTGTTCCACATATGTTTTCCTTGGAAATGCCAAAACCTGCTGTGGCGCCTAGGGTGATGGGCTCCGTACATAAAAATATAAAGAAACTTTTCAAAATAACTAATAAACTTAAAATTGTATTAGTAACATTATAATAATACCGTTTCGGCATTGTTACCGCAACATATACCTGCCTGTCCAAAATTATATTCACTATTTCGTACTAAGTATAGTCATGGTTCAAAGAAGCACTTATTTAGGTGGCCCAACCCGGCGGGCCCAACGGTACAAAACCGTGCTGTTGCGCTCTGGGACCTTCTCTGTTTCAAAGAATAAGACAGGCTCCGTGATGAGGAAGATGCAACATGTCCACAAAAATGTGCATAGTGTATGATTTGGTAAGATTTACGAAAATTTTAATTTCAAGACGACTTATAGCTAAAAGTAAACCACGACCGCTGTAGTCAAAAATCTAACAAAAACCAAATAGATCATAAATCTTGATTAAATAAGCTATGTCTGATGACTAATCTTTTTACGATGTTCTTACTTTATCATTGCGTGATCCACCTCCAAAGTTATTGTATAAAACGCGCGAAAAATTCGAACTTTCGGACCTTATAACTTAGAAACCAAACACAATATTACAATGCCAATGGTCATCAGACATCTAGTTCGATCAAATAAAGCTATTTTGAGCAAAATTTTGGATCACTGACAAGAAATATGGGCGTGATCTTCTTTCCCCTTTTGTATGGGGAGATGAGCGGGTTGGGCCACCTTAAATATCACTACACGTCGTTCACCAGTTCGTAAACGCTGACCCCAAGTAAAATTTCAGAATCCTCCATGCTAGCCTTATATTGGCCTATATTGGCGTAGTCGATATAATCCCGTAAATTAATTTCTTACAAAAATCTGTTCCATGTGTGCTCAATTCTATCGCTTCACTCCGAAATTACATGTTTCCGACATTTATTTAAGGTATATGGCATACGTCAGGCCCTTGCATAAGAGGTGTCCGAGGATACCCGGGCTATGGGCTTTCGAACTTACAGGGGGGGGGGGGGGCTGCGAAAACCATGCCGGCCGGCCAGGTGCTTCTTGACACCGTGTGGTAAGGACCTCAGGTTGTACTTTGCGGTATACCTCGGTAGGTAGGATGCATTCCATAGTTTATCGACCCTGTAAAGGACCTACAGGATCAGTTGGTTCTAATATTATTTTACAGTAAGTAGTTAAGTCGCTGCTCAACCAAAACAACGCCCAAAGCCAAACATAGAGTGAGTTCAATTGACTGAAAAGCTAAAACTACCTTCGTGCTCCGCCAGGTGGCTCAGAAAACTCGTATTTTTTCTAACGCCTGCTTGGGTCGCACAGGCAGAGTGAGCGAGACATCTCGCGGTTTCGCCTCTAACGATAATTGCAGAGCATTGAGAGTGCAGCGCGGCGCAGGGCGATGCACTTCTAACGCAGCGGGGCAGCGGCGGAGGTGGGGGAGGGGGGGCGGCTGGCGGCGGCGGCGAGGGTGCAATGTCCTGCGACGCATCTGCTGTTGCATTCTGAGCTGAGAGAAATAGAAGCGTTATTTTAGTGCTAGATTCTGATGTGGGGACGAACTCTGCGGGCCGAGGTGGAGCGATCGCGAACTTTTGTTGCAGAGATGCGATTCCATTACCGATCCTCTATGTTAGTCATGAGCGTATTACTCGCTAGTTTTCTTTTTCACTTTAAAAAGTTAAAAATCCCGTTGAGAAATAATTAAAACATGATTTCTAAATTATATAACCTATCTACCCAACGATATTTGTCCATTAGTGTTGCAAAGTTAATAAAACAAATATATAAGTTTGAATTCGTTTAGTTTGTGTTATTGGGATATACATATGAGTAAGTTGAAAAACATAAAAGGGGCTATTGATTATTTTTGCAGCGACCCATGAGACAAATAATCAACCTTTTATCACGGCGTTGTTTTATTGTTTTTTTTTCCTTAGTCAATTTAGTTGCTTAGTAATACATCATCGCCCTCTAAAAATAATATATGTACTGCTTTGACAGCAGATATGATCAAAGTTCTGCAAATTGTGTTTCGTATGTACCTATTCCAACCTAAATATATTTCGAAAGAAAACCAACCGCTTGTAAGTTCGCTAAGCTAGTTTATAAGTTTCCCGGTGTGATTGCCCGGCATTCACTGTACGGGCGAGGTTGCTAGGCACCGCCCGCCGCCCGGCGAACCGCCCGCCCTCCGCCCTCCGACCGCTGCCCGCGCCCAGCTCCGCTTCCGGGGCCTTGAACCTGCCCTCGGTCAAGCGGGCGGCAGCGGGGTGCGGGGGTGCGGGGTGTGCGGGCCGCGGGGCGGAGGAGGGCGCCCTTTATGTCAACACTAATGGAGCGTGTTGTGTGACGCGATTCCAGCCGCCATTATTACTAGCCGCGATAAGCGCTCATAGTCGCGATAATACTAATTGTGTAACCCAACCTACACCACCGCTTGCGTACACATCTCTTTTATATTATACAACTATGGTCCAATTAAAATAATGGTACAAAGCACACATAGCGGTCCTTAGCCTAGCGGTTGTGGTGTCTCGAGTCAGACTACGCGTTCGCGATCCAGTGTGTTTCTTTATTTCTTGGTCACTACGGAAATGCGCTCTCAGTGGCATCTTGCCCAGCCAGCACGATTGCATTGAATGAAAGATATTTTCAAAGCGGTTACAAATAGGTGAGCCTTTACTGTGTAAGAGAGATGCATTACGGCGGTCAAAAATACTTAACAATAATAAAATTAATAGGAGGATACATATAGTGGAGCTTCTGGTTCATAACCACGCAGAGTTAACAATCAACATTTATCATAAGAACACTTTTTTGTTCCGGCCTTGCTAGCTACCAAATTATTCAGGATCTGATAGATGTCTCAAGCAGCAGTAAACATTTCATTTGTTTTCCATCCAGTGCAAATAAAGCTGTGTTAAAAAAACCGTTTAAAAACGGAAAACTTCTGGCGTTATACTTAGTTCCTTCGGGAATGTGGCTATAGTTGTTAATATCACACCCCTTCTGCCTGCACGAATTCTAGTCCATTTTCAAAATAATAACTTCTGTAGGCGTCCATTTCCAAAATTCGTGCGAGGCATTCATTGATTAGCGATTATGCTTATTTCCTACTTTATAGTTTTGTTGCTTCGAAGGGGTGATATTTGATAGCATATCAATGACTAAAATTATTTCCAATGAAAACAATGCTGTTACAACATACTGTGTCGACCCCTATTATGCGTTCACCCGTGTCGCCTGTCCGTGCCGCTCCACGCCGGTTACCGAACATGTTAACGTCTGTTAGTTTATGTTTAAATGCATTATCCATATCAAATGTCGGCACGTGTCTTAAGGTACACGTGGCATTTAATTTTATTATTCCTCAGGACTGCATGAAACTATATATATAGCTTTTTACAGTAAGGAAATAATATTATTGATTGATTACAAACCTTGGAATGAATAGGTAATCAAGAAATAAATTTATTCGAATGTCAACAACTTAAAAATCGGCCAAGTGAGAGTCTGACTCACACACAAAAGGCTCCGTATAATCCTACAGGATTTAACACAAGAAACATAAAAACGGCGATCCCCTTTAATATTTTTTTCTCTCTATTGTCATAGCGGCAATAGAAATACACACTGTATGAAAAATCAACTACACATCCCGCTGACAGACGGACGGACGGGCGGCCAGCGGAGGCTTAGTAAAAGGGAAACCCGTTGACAACCATTGGATACGTAACCCTATCATGAGCAACTTCACTATACTCAACACTGGCATTGCCTTACATAGTAGGTACGTTTCATATTTGTTTATTTGTCAGTGGTATGGTTTAACGTTTTTTCATGTTTAGTAAACTGTTCTTAAATTTTTGAAAATCTTGTTTACTATGAATATGTTGTCTTTATGGGTGCCGGCATATGCCCACGGAGTATCATCATCGGGTTTTCTGAATAAGCTGCGCAAAGGTTCGAATCATTTGCCGGCATCTATACATCGAACGTTCCTCCCACGCAACAATAAATAATCAGGGTGTGGTACAAACAATGCGTACGATCAGAGCCCCCAGTCCGAATTTGCACCTAAGTTGACGGTTACGTCAAACCGATCGACTAGCGTTTTCAAATGTATGGAGAAATTGAAGAGCGCACGCAGTGGGAGTTAAGCTAACTAACATTTGCGAGTTCGAGTTCGATTTGACGATTTGACTCATCGACGCCATAAATACGTTGCCGTTGCCGTCTACGCCGATCCCGCATTTTCATACAATACGGAATTTTTATTTTATAGAAGTAAAACCACAGAATAAGTAGCATAAAATGTGCATGAGTATAACGTTTTTTAGTTTTTTTTTATGCGACCTTACATGGATGGCTAATACTACACAAATACCGTTATGATATTAGCTCAATACACCACATTCCCGAAGGAATTAGGTGCCATGCCAGGACCTTCCCTTTATGAGCACGGCTACATTGAACTGGATGGAAAACACGGACAATTTTTAATTGCCGCTTCGACCATCTTTTTATCCAATGCGATTGTACCAACCCGGGCGGGCTTAAACCTCCTAATAGGGGAAGGAGATCTACAGTTTTACATGGATTCCGAACCATGGAGCAGCTCGCATTCGTGACTAAATGCACTTATCAAACTCAGAAAAAGAAAGACAGTAATGCATGTCGGAATCGAACCCAGTTAGAGTACAGAGTTACCGCACGTAACTCCGAAGTTCCGTAAACGGCAATTTAGGTGAGAAGTCGGACTAGGGCCTTGGGGAAGCGGTCGTTGCAGGTCAAGCGCGAGCACGTCGCGCGACGCATCAGCTCGAGGAAGTGCACGCAGAGAACAATGGATGCGCCGGCGTCGAACCCTACGACGGCACCTAGAGGGCATTGCCATAATAGTTGCACGCGGGCATGTGCCGTGGGAATAGAAATCCCGTCTTCGCTTCATAAATTAAAAAAGGTGGAACAGTACTTTATATAAAAACATGTTTGCGTTGATTTTCAATGGTAAGAAAATCAATTTATCATGGACAGATATAGTTCATTTTAAAGGTTATTGAAAATAACTGCATATGTTTTACGTTTTATTAGTAACCTTGGAATATCGGTTAAACGGAAGGTCGAAAATGCAGATACGATAATCAAACAAGCCGTGTCGGGGAAAATAAGAAGAAAAATACCAACGGCGAGCTGAATACGGAGGACCCTCCAGCACCTCACCAGCTCGGACGGCTGCTGGGCTGGTTAGTATTTGGTTCTATTGTACCATTTGGTTTGGTCGATCTGCGTTCCCATACAGTCCACTGCTTGGCGGTAACATGCAAAGTTTTAATTATCATATATTAATATAATATAATATTAGAAAAACATTTAATAAAATATAATATAAGAATATATTATTTTTTTATTGTGGAATGAATTTATAATTTGAAAATTACGATGCATTTTTTACATCAGAATAATTGAGATTACATTACCTATTAGTTCAGAATAAGATTCAAATTTAAATTCAAATTCCAAAATATTTATTTCGTTTCACTAAAAAATAGATGGTAAGGGTATTTATTCTGATGTTACATATTTTTTCTTTTTCGAAACGTACCATTGGTGGTTCCTAAGAAAATAAGATTCTACACAACAGGGTGTAGGTTCCGTTGGACCTAGGAGGTAATAGACGTGGGTGTGTGGGTGTACATACTTTAGAAGGTGTATGGGAGTGTGTAGATGAGGGTGTGGGTGTCAGTAAGCGTGATTGAGGGTAAGAGGGTGTGTTTGTGTGTGGTGAAGGGGGGTAACATGATGTCAAGACATTTACGTATAGTGTTCTTGTGAGCAGTAGTCATCTGTCAAACACTAGTTTGTAAGTATCAAAGAAAAAAACGACCAAGTGCAAGGCGGAAACGTACACTTTTACCATCTTACAAAATTACCACAAAAGTCACGAGTTCTTGTAATCCTCTTTTTTTTATTGTTTGTTTTGTTGTTATACCGTTGTTTTCTTTGACGAATCCGATTATGTAATATACATCTAATGGAGGAAATAAAGAAACTGAAATTGATATAATTATGCTTCATTATTATAAATATATGCAATGCGAACCAAGCTACAGGATATAAGTGAAAATGTGTTCTATTTTAGTAACGTCTAAGCAGCAGTGAGAATTCTAAGCAACGTCAGTGCAGCGCGCGATGCGAACGCACCGAGCAGTGCCACTGACCTCCAATGGCTCGTTGCGTTCTACTCGCAATGCACCCGCGCGGCTGCAGCGATACTTGTACCAACACTACGACACGTCGGTTGCTACGAGGTGCTACGAGGTGCTACGAGGTGCTACGCGGGGCGGCGCGCGGCGTGTCGGCGGGCGATGCGGTGCTACACCGCAATTTTCGCGAACTTTGCAGTGACAAGGCGGATTCATTAAACTAGCTGAGGTACCCGGCTCCGCTTGGGCCAATGTCGTTTTGGACTGATGTCGGGCTGTATGGTATCCTGGATTATTAGTAACCCAAAGGGCTGGGCCAAAAGGATAGTCGACGACAATACCTACGAAATTTGATCATAATCGAATGAGCCGATGTGGCGTGATTGAATAAGAAAACATCCAAATGTTTCCATTCCTAAATTCTGTGGAAAGGAATAGACATGAAATCTCTAAAAGTAAAACATCAGTGTCTATTTCTGCCAAGTTTTTTTTAAGCATTTGAGGCCGGAACGATGCTGCACTGGCTCCACTGCTGCATTGAAATTGATGGAAATAACGGACATTTTTAATTGCCTCTTCGACCATCTTCCATTCACTGTGATGGTCGGTAACTCAGGCGAGATTAATCCTACCACCTATGTAGCTTATAAGTAATGCGTAAATTTAGACTTGAAGACAAACCGCATCTAAATCGGGAATTTCATATGTTCTTCCGGAGGAAATGTTAAGATCCGTCCAACCAATAAAGTTACTTTAACATTTATAATATTAGCATGGGTGAAAACATTCTCTAAACCGATATTTAGACGCCTCGCTGATGGATTTTTTCGATGGATGTGAAGAATTTCCTCATCTCCATGCATTTTTCCAATTAAATATACAACGAACTGACATCAATGCCATCTTTGCAAAAGACCAAATCAATACATTTTAGGGTATTGAATGCACCAAATTATGATCACCACCGATGATATATCGATTAAAAATTCATTTCTTCAAAATACCAATATTCAATCATGGAGATGAATTCTTCACCTCCATGTATTCAATTCTACATTTGTTGTTGTAATGAAAAGATGTGACAGCAGTACTGTAAAACAATTGATCTTCTGTATTAGCAAATGAGATTGGAATAGGAATGGAATAGGAATGAGGAATTGGTCTATGGGAATATCCCTTCCTTTGTCAATTGTATTCGTTTTAAATTAACATTTAGTGGAAGTTTAACTTTTATTACTGATCTCTTAAGGCTTCGACGCGAACTTACTACTTGCCTCATATTAAGCCACTCATTTTGATTTTTGTTAATACTAGATAGATAGACAACCTCTAAGTCATCACCCTCATAGTGTGGACGCACCCAAGTTGAAATTATGCATGAAAATGGGTATCTGAACATGAAAGATGTAATTTAAAGTTATAAGTAATACACAATTTTATTTATATTGAATACCGAACAAACTCGTCATCGATGAGTCATCCCTGTCGTAAATAACTCAGAGTTACAAATTAGTGAGTGTATCCTGAATTTCAGAAAAGTGAGTCACACGGTGGATACTCGGCGCGAATGCTAAGGGTACCGGGAGGGTTGCGGGTCGATAGCTGTCCCGGGATTACCACTTACTAAGATAAGTAAGGGAAATTCCGAGTGAGTCACACTGAAATTCAGGTTGTTATCATGGAAAAGGACTACAAAGGGTATATAAACCCTCAACAAAAAAAAAGATACAAATTAAAGTTTACTGAGATTTCTAGATGACTTTGTTTTACTGAAATCTGCCGACGTAGAGCCTACATCTTAAAATTTCGACCAATATTTACCTGCAAAGATGTCGCGCTCTGGAGCTAAATAAAAAAAAAAACATAATTTTCGAAATGTAATGTTTATTTATAGTTGTTTTCGATATTATTAATGAAACATTTTGTCGGTTGAAACCATATTCGCTTCAAGTATTAATGAGAACTTTGCGCATGCATTGTCTTTTTAGCCTTATAATGCTTCTTACCACTTGGAAGAAATAACGAGAAATGTGAAAAAAAAAATATTATTTTGGCGATTTTTTCTATAGAGCTAAGATTGTGCTATGGAGACAAAAAGCATTAATTTCGTGCGGATACACCTGAAATTGTATTAATATTAAATTTGAACTTGATAAGTTAAGTACTCTTTGAGAAATTATTGAATTACAGAGTGTCACTTAGCGGCATACGCGCCTTAAGGCCCTGGTACTAGCCAAATCGCAAAGTTAGACGAGGCACTTCAAGTTAACTAACTAAGGGCCTAGTGCACTAACGGACAAAAAATCATAATCAATGTCAACGTACGATTAAACACGTCACTTTGTATGAACATTATGGAAAGAACTCTATACGATTCACTTAAAGTGACGTGTTTGAACATTGATTAACTCTGCCGTCTCTTCGTGCAATTAGAAGTGTCATTCTTACAATATATGATTCCTTGTCTAGGAATCATCCTATTTTCGTTATTATATGTTTCCTTGTTCTATACAAAATACATAGCGGAAACGGTGTTTATTTCCGAACTTTTTTGACTAAATGTAGAAATCTAAAAGCAAATGGAATTATTTGTTTATGCATATATGCTGTTTTTGCTTATATCCAGAACCTATATTTCTTTCAGATTTCCAATGTGAAAAATCAACTTATTTTTTATTATTATTATTGAAATAAATGATGTAATTAAAAAAAATATTATCAATCCATTATCAGTTTGGAGTTCTATTTAGACTTGCTGAGGCGTTTCACTACATATATTATTACATATGTTTAAAGGTGTATTTGTATGGCGCGATTAGTTGACTAGTCCTAGCGCCTTAAGTTTGTTTTAATCCAGAAAGACGTAACTCCGCGGAGAGTTACCATGCCCGTTCTGAGCGTCTTCTCGCGCTTAACTCAGGTTATGTAGAATACGAGTAGTCTCCCTGTCCCCGTTATAAGGTCTGTACAGAAACCAAACCGCGTAGTGTTCGGGGTCTTCCAGGCCGTGGAAACGGAGTCAACAAATATCCGACTTGACGAACAGGCACACGTCGCCCTTCGTACGGAAGGATTTTTCAAGAGAAGAGCCGGCTTAGTGCTGGTACGACGTGCCGTTGTAATGTTATTTTTTTCTCCGTTGCAACAATTCAGATTTTGTATTACAATACGAGAGTATAATTAGGATTTCTACTAAACCAGTACTTAAGGTGGCCCATCCCGCTCATCTCCCCATACAAAAGGGGAAAGAAGATCACGCCCATATCTCTTATCAGAGATCCAAAATTTTGCTCAAAATAGCTTTATTTGATCGAACTAGATGTCGGATGACCGTTGGCATTATAAATTGTGTTTGGTTTCTAAGTTATAAGGTCCGAAAGTTCGCATTTTTCGCGCGTTTTATACAATAAATTTGGAGGTGGATTACGCAATGATAAAGTAATAATATCTTAAAAAGATTAGTCATCAGACATAGCTTATTACATCAAGATTTATAATCTATTTGGTTTTTTATCGATTTTTTACTACAGCGGTCGCGGTTTACTTTTAGCTATAAGTCGTTTTGAAATTCAAATTTTCGTAAATCTTACCAAATCATACACTATGCACATTGTCTTTTTTGTGGGCATGTTGCATCTTCCTCATCACGGAGCCTGTCTTATTCTTTGAAACAGAGAAGGTCCCAGAGCGCAACAGCACGGTTTTGTACCATGCCCGCGAATGAGTTAGGGCCGCCGGGTTGGGCCACCTTAAGAGCTCGATTTCTACTGCTATTCTATTCTATTCAATCATATGGCGCAATCATGCATGCATCGAATAAAGTCTCAGAGATTACAGTCAACGCGGTGTCCGGGTATTTCTCCTCCAACACTTACAGCAATTTTCCTACAATTTCCCAGTAAGAATGCAGGCTAAGGCGATAGACTCTGAAAGTGAAAAAAAAAAGATTCCGACGAATTAAGAACCTCCTCCTTTTTTAGGGTTCCGTACCCAAAGGGTGAAAACGGATCCCTTCTTTCGGAAAATTATAAAATAATAATAATTTAAAATAATAATTTTCCTTAAAATAATAAAAATTAAAGCGGGACCCCATAAAAAAAACGTGTTTTTTTTGTGGTAAATCTTATATGATGGTACGGTACCCTTCGTGTGCAAGTCCGACCCGCACTTGGCCGGTTTTTTTGAAGTCGGTTAAAAAGAGTTTCGCCCGACTCCTCCCCCGCCCGCTGCTGGCCGGTCGCACTAACCCGACGAGGTCATCAAGCCCCGGACTGGTTGTTGCTTACGCGCCGCCGCGCCGGCGACAAACCTGGTTCACTGCACTTGATATTCTATTGCAATTTCTAAACGCACTATTGGAAAGTGCGAGTGAAAATTATACGCCGAGTCCGCTCTCGAGCGAGCCACGTGTGATTATCCACAAGCGAGTAGTAAAAGTTTTGCGTATGTTGCAATATGTTGTGGCTTGTTTCACTGCGACTGGTTCGATATCTCATCTCGAAATGTAAAAATAAACCCTTTGACATTATGTCTGGTCGTCTGTTCAGTAATCTGTCAGAGCTGTCTATCTTTTCAGTCGTGAATTGCACTCATTCTTATATATCGATGAAACTTTAAATGCCCGCAGGGAATGCGTAAGGAAATTATTGGGAATAATTTGAATTAGTTCTTTTTAGTTTGCATTAAACTTAAAAAATATCGGAAAAAAAATGTCCTTAAACGCTACATGCTACTAAAACATGTTATCATGTTACACTCATACTTTATCTGTGCTCAATTTTTGAAACTTGCAACCTTCAGTTATATTTTGTTTTATTATTAACTTTTATTTTGTGATTAGCCCGATGATATGTTTGTTTTCTTTCTGAAATAATAGGCGGTGCTGGGTACATATCTTGTAAATTAGTATTAAATTTTCTTTTGTATCTTAATCATGTCTGTATCTGTTTGCTTTTCCAAATAAATAAATAAATAAATACATAAAACCTTTTCATAAAGTGTGTGGCAGAGTTCCTAAAACATGAAAGAGAGTTAATATCAAAGGCATGGAGAGGGACAAAAGTCTTCCATGTTGGGGTTTTAGAAAACGTTCCCTGAACTATATGTATACCCATACAAACCGATTTTGAAAAACGTTACACTTCATAAACAATACTGAACAAAAGCTTTCTCTTCATGAACGAGTATTGGCTTTATCAAGCAGAACTAAGCTCGCTTGATGACTATTGAGCTGATTCAATCCGCGAAAAGCAAGTGTTGAATTTGCATTTACCACGGACGAAGTCGGAGGGAACAACTTATGCACAAAGAGCACGTACGCGATGCGATATAGCTAAGTGTCTCAAAGGACGTATCTCGTTTAGAAATGGCTTAGACGCGGGCTGCATGCAGACGCTGCGAGCGAAGCTGTCGGCCGCCGCCCGCCCCGCCCCGCCCCGCGCCGGTCCGACGAACCCGCGACCAGGAGCTTGACCTCTAATTGCATCGCTGTGCATCAACCCAGTTAGAAAAGCTGCGCGACTGCTGCGGGCACCCGCGCGGTGCACTGAGCGCGAACCTCGCACTCGGCTCCGAGTAAACAACTGGTTTTTTTGCTCATTGCTTTGTGCTATAAACATTCTCACGTATATACCTACGTATTTATTTATGTTACTTTATATTGTAGGTTTTGTTCATTTCTCATCTCAATATATGTTTCAATGTTCGCACCGCTATTGGATGGCGTACTGCCACTTAATCATTATAGAAGTCATGTTTTAATTTACGCTTTTAGATCACATATAAAATATTAAAGGATTGTAAAATATTACTTAAGAAACTCACACTTATTATAAAGTGAAAATAAAACTGTTCACTCCTTATTTTAACTTTGTTGGTGATATAAAGTTCTCGTATTGGCCCGCTTCTTTCTATTAGTTGGAAATACAAATGTATATAAAATTTTTATTATATTTTTAAATACAAACAAAATACTTGGATTGCTTAGTAGTGCTTAGATTATAAGTTCGTCGAAATATGAGACAGGTATCACTTTGAACTGAAAATCTTCAACCTAATTTGTTTTCATCCATAGTTCAAAAACATTGATATTACTTTTGTGAACATCAAAAATGTATGCGAAAGCGAACAAAACGGATATAATTATTTATGGAATATTTTTCTATGATTACAGGTAAGCACTCAACTCGGAGCAGTACAATGTGGGTAAGATTATTTCTGTTGCATGAGATGTTATTTCATTGGCATTTATATCATAATGTTTTGGAGTTTTTATTCGTTATGAAATTTCTATTTCCCACAATTGAAGGATATAAAATTAGTGAACATTTTTAGGCACATTTTAAAGTTGTTAAGTTGCGCACGAAAATTCATTTTTACTAGGAAAATGTTAGTGCAAAAATCTTCTAAAACTTTCGAAAAGGACTGACAAGACTTCAATGTTTTAAGGATGTTCCGAGCCATCCAATGTTTTTTTTACACAGAACGCAAAAAGTATTGCACTTTAAGGCACGAATTCGTCAAAAATATTAAATGGATAAAAAGTAGCCCACATGACTGGTCCAAAATAGGGTCAAACTGGTCCAGGACAATGTATCCATGTACCAAATTTAATCAAGATCGTTCGAGCCGAAATAGCATGATTTAATGAGAAACATCCAATAATTCCCATTTAGAGCTTCGTTGACGTTTGGTGGCTAAAAAAAAAACATTTGCCGCGAGAACCTTTCTGCACTTTCACTGCTACATTGCTTACCTAGTAAGTAACGTGTTACGTAGGTAAGTTTTGCGTGGACTCCAACCCACAGCCAGCCTCAACATCGAAAACAGTAACCCATCTCGAACCTGACTGCTCCCAGAGATCCTATACATTGATAAAATACGCACATAAATCAGGTAAGTGGTTCGCATGTTATAAGACTTTAAGACTCACTACTTACCCTTCTGGTAATGAAGCGTTATATTATGTAATCTATAAGTTTTTAGTAGAATCAGGCTAGACGTAGATACAATGCACATCTAAATCGAGTAATTGGTTCTCAAGGATTTTATTCTGTTGGTCGCTCCTCCGGCGATTTAGCGTGATGCCAAGTAGTCCTAAAGTTGCAGGAAATACCAAGCCGTACTTCAGTAAAAGTAAGCGCTGCCGCCGCAAAGCCGAGCCGTGCATAGCATTGCAGTTTGTATGACAGCCCCATCTTAGCGTAAGCGGAACTGAATTCTATTTAGCCAATCCTAATTCCCGGGTAGTTAAATGTACATGTACTAAGTTTTACAAATCGCTAGTGCCTTGAAAATTCGCCAAACGGACACCAAACAGTCACGACGTCTGCCCTCCCCCCGCCGCCGCTCCCCGCCACCGCCCCCGGCTCCTCTCCCCCTAGTGTGAAGTATCGCTACCGGCATCGTTTTCGCAGCCCCGTGAAAGTTCTAAAGCCCATGGGCACATAAATTGTAGCCTATGTGTTATTCTGATGTATAAGCTATATTATTGTAAAGTTTCATTAGAATCCATTCAGTAGTTTTTACGTGAAAGAGTAACAAACATCCATCCATCCATCCATCCATCCATCCATCCATCCATCCATTATTACAAACTTTCCCCTTTATATTATTTATACTAGCTGCGGTACCCGGCTCCGCTCGGGTTAGTGTCGGCTAAATTATCTCATGGATAAAAATTAGCCCACATGACTGGTCCAAAATAGGGTCAAACTGGTCCAGGACAATGTATCCATGTACCAAATTTAATCAAGATCGTTCGAGCCGAAATAGCATGATTTAATGAGAAACATCCAATAATTCCCATTTAGAGCTTCGTTGACGTTTGGTGGCTATTTAAAAAAAAAACATTTGCCGCGAGAACCTTTCTGCACTTTCACTGCTACATTGCTTACCTAGTAAGTAACGTGTAACGTAGGTAAGTTTTGCGTGGACTCCAACCCACAGCCAGCCTCAACATCGAAAACAGTAACCCATCTCGAACCTGACTGCTCCCAGAGATGCTATACATTGATAAAATACGCATATAAATCAGGTAAGTGGTTCGCATGTTATAAGGCTTTAAGACTCACTACTTACCCTTCTGGTAATGAAGCGTTATATTATGTAATATATAAGTTTTTAGTAAAATCAGGCTAGACGTAGATACAATGCACATCTAAATCGAGTAATTGGTTCTCAAGGATTTTATTCTGTTGGTCGCTCCTCCGGCGATTTAGCGTGATGCCAAGTAGTCCTAAAGTTGCAGGAAATACCAAGCCGTACTTCAGTAAAAGTAAGCGATGCCGCCGCAAAGCCGAGCCGTGCATAGCATTGCAGTTTGTATGACAGCCCCATCTTAGCGTAAGCGGAACTGAATTCTATTTAGCCAATCCTAATTCCCGGGTAGTTAAATGTACATGTACTAAGTTTTACAAATCGCTAGTGCCTTGAAAATTCGCCAAACGGACACCAAACAGTCACGACGTCTGCCCTCACGTCCCGCCGCTCCCCGCCACCGCCCCCGGCTCCTCTCCCCCTAGTGTGAAGTAGCGCTACCGGCATCGTTTTCGCAGCCCCGTGAAAGTTCTGAAGCCCATGGGCACATAAATTGTAGCCTATGTGTTATTCTGATGTATAAGCTATATTATTGTAAAGTTTCATTAGAATCCATTCAGTAGTTTTTACGTGAAAGAGTAACAAACATCCATCCATCCATCCATCCATCCATCCATCCATCCATCCATTATTACAAACTTTCCCCTTTATAATATTTATTAGATTAGATAGCGATAGTAGTTGCAGCGAAAACATATTCACAATTTCAGGTTTAATGGTTTCATTGTTATTGCCGATTAGAAGTTTTACACCGTTAGATGGCGCTGTTAAATAAAAATCGTATTTAAATAAATTGTAACAAAACCAATAATCCTGAAATTGTGAAATTGTTTTCGCTGCAAGTAATTTATTTATTTATTTATTTATTTATTTATTTATGAATAGGTACACCAACAGTAAACACACGAACAACTAATATAACTATGCTAACAGTACAATACTACAAGAGTAAGTGTCACATTCAGGGTGTGAGTACCTATGAGTAATATGCCTATATTAAACTTTTATTACTTAACTTTTATATTTACTCAAAAATAGAAAGAAAATGGTGCATGAAAGTGGCGGGGATTTGAACCAATTTTTTTCGGGATATTCTCTGCGCAAAAAAGCATCTCTATGCAAAAAATCGACATTTTATGTAATATGGAAGTAGAGATGGTGATTGCAGTTTATTGTTTATTTTGAACTGATTAGCTGAGTCTGGCATAATATTGGACTTAAAAAACAGCTCTTTTTACACCTTTTTATACATTCATACTGATTACTAAACCACTAAATTTCACTACGTGATACTGGATAGGTGTCTGTGTTATAAGGATAGTAATTGAAAATAAGCCACTACTAGTTATAGTATCGGGTTATACAAAAACTATTGTCGTCACTGGTGTCAGGTATTATTAAACATTTGTAAACATAATATATATATTGGACTGAAAAAAATATTCAGTGAATCTAACTGTAATTCAAATAATAACAGCCATCTTGCAACGTTAAAATAGAGCCTTCTAAGTAAATAGTTTACTTTAACGGAGTGAAAACAGCTTGAATTAAATATTAAATGTTACTTTATCTTTAAATAGTTTTTTTTAACTGTAGGCAATAACTGTTTTCTTTTACAATTTTCCTAACTGTGTAAAAACTGTTTTTAGGTTTTGTTTTTTCCAATCTTACTTACATCTTATTATATTCAGTGAAAGGTACTATCCAATCTGTTAAAATTCCTATACCTTTTGTGACTGGACAGTTGCAAACCTAATATATATTCAGCCGTAATGTTCAATCAGTTAGGATAACCGTTTCAAAATCATCTGATCTGTCACACGTGTTATTTCACCAAGCGGTACTTCAATAACTGTTATTTATTTATTAAGAATTCAACAGCTTATTATTAGCATCACATTAATCTACGAAAATTATAGAAAAACTAGCCAATTACAGAATTATATCGCTTAATCAAGTTACTGTACAGAAATGTTAGTGTAAGGATGGACATGTGTGTGTGTGTGTGTGTGTGAGAGAGAGAGAGTGTGTGTGTGTGTGAGGGTGTAAGGGTGTGTGTGAGGGTGTATGTGTGTGTGTGAGGGGGAGAGAGGTAGCGTGTATGTTTGTTTGTGTGTGTGTGTCTGATTTACGCGTTCTCTTGCCTGAAAACATTCATCACCTGACTTTTAAATAAGGTCTTTGTGGTTGTGAACAGATCAATATTGCTGAAATTGCCATTGTACTCTTTAGCAGCTCTATTTAGCGTGGAATGGCTTGTGTAATTATTGCGGAACCTGTGCACATGTAGTAGTTGAGTAGAGCGCGTGCAATGTGCGGGCACGTGAAAATGTATCGAGTCTATGAGCTCAGAACAGTCTATATTGCTGTTAATAATATCGTGTAATAAGGCCATATCCGTTAATATTCGTCGTTCCGCTAAGGTCACTAGTTCGTGGAACACTAATGACTCCTCGTATGAGTTGAAGGACCGTCTTGATCGGTAGTCTAAGTGTTTTATACATATCTTTTGTATGCGCTCTAGACGATCTTTATGAACTTCGTCCTGGGGTGACCACACGCTGCACGCGAACTCTAAAACGCTACGAACATAAGCGTAGTAAACAGATTTAATACAAGTAAAATCTCTAAACGGTTTACATACTCTCATGGTGAATCCTAGGCTCCGGTAAGCTTTATTCACAACCATGTCGATGTGCTCACTGAACGTCAACTTGCTGTCAAGCAAAACTCCCAGGTCGCGAACCACTGACACCTTACGGACGGCTGTGGCGTTGAGTGTGTAAGTACATTGAACAGGACATTTATTTCTGGTTAAAGTTATCTGTTCGCATTTGCTTTCATTGATACGTATTTTAGTGCTTACACAGTAAGCCTCAACGTTATATAAACCATCCTGAAGCTTGATGCAGTCCTCTCTGCTCTTCACTGCTGCGTAAATTTTATTGTCATCGGCATAAGAGAAAATTACTTAATTTGAAGCATTTGTAAATATCGTAGGTGTAAATATTATAAAGTAATTACAGTTTAATACTATCTGTTTTCGCTCATTAATATATACTTACCGTAATACATTAAGAGTAATGAGAAACCCTTTACCATAAAAGACTGAATTTTCACTGTGCTAAAACAGTAAACAATTGCACATATATTTTTTTCAGTTGATGTGATTTGTCAAAGTGCCTTCCTTTGGTGGATATAATTACTCGTAGCAACCGTGTAACACCACCATACATGAGTGGGTGCATTCGAGTGCGGCTTACGGAAGCGATTACAGTCGGGTGGATGCGGCGCCGGCGGGTGACGGCGGTGGTCTCCCGTCTGGCCTCACACCAGCGAAGCGAGGGCGGGCTGGCGGTGGGCTCCCCCCCACCCCCGCCGGGGGGCGCACTTGCCTTCACTCTCACTAACCCACTGCACCACCCCTCGCACTCAGTCACTGGGTGCGGAGTCTGAACGCCATGCGCGTTGTAGGACCATATCCGTACCTTAACGGTATTATAGGGATACATTGGGGTATCCTATGATGTTTTATGCTATAGGGATATTTAAGCGAAAGTTTAATATGCTTATTAGAATTTTCCCTGTTGTTCGACATAATATTCAAATAAATACATAAAGTTGAGATGCTAGTGGTTAATTACTTGTTTTTTAAAGAAAAAAATATATTCAGTTGCCATTGAGCGGTAAATCTTTAAGTGATTTTTGGTACATTATATTCCGGATTATTTGATATATCGGGCGACATAAAAAGTGTGACCTTATATGAACCGGTTCGGAAATGAAGTAAAAGTTAGAATTTATCAATTTTAGAAAAATTCTATTTATGCCCTCAACTGCAAACCTTTTAAAATTTGTATTGATTTCTTTCTTCAGCATGAAAGAACACACGATACAAAAATATTTTGAAACATATATTGATGCGAAAAGCATCTAATTTCGCAAATAGCTACGCAACGTAGCTAACTTTTTTTCCCCGTCATGATATTAGCCCAACACACCGCATTCCTGAAGGAATTAGGCGCCATGCCAGGATCTTCCTTTTATCAGCACAGCTACATTGAACTGGTTTCGGAATATGTTTAATTACTGCTGACCATCTTTACATTCAAGGCGATGGTAATGTACCAACCCGGGCGGGCTCAACCCTACCACCTAGGGGGTTTACATGTATTCCAAACCATGGAACAGCTCGCCTTGTTATTTGAATCCACTAATCCAACTGAGGGTCGGGGATCGAAACACGAGCGGCTCATAACCGCTCATACATACGGTTAGTTGTTATTGCCATCGGACATGTACTATCAGTATATCAGTGTGTCATGCGATGCGAGCGCGTCGCATCACATGTACCCCCGCGGTGGTATCCCCATACCAGGCGGGGAGGGGGCCAGACACACCCCCTCCCGTCGCCCACCCCTCCCCGGCGGCCGGTGCGTTGCAACTGGTGCCCGGAAATACGGACAGGAAAGTTTCAATGTTACGGGAGGACCGCGCGGGGCGGAGGGATGTACCTACAGATATCGATCCTGCGTTCAGTGGGGTAGGTTTCTCGTGTTATTTTACTGATATAGAAACGCATACTGTGCGTGATCTTAATAAACATGTTTTGACGTAAAAATATAATGCAATATAATATTAACACTTTATTAAAAACATTACATAAAACAGTAAGGAAAATCCATCCTAATAATAGCCTTCGCACTAAGGCGGACTTTTTAAAATCACGAAAAATCACTTAAGAGTGATTTCTTCCAGTCAACATTGTGAGTGATGAAACAGTAAAAAATATAATGAAATATGGGTATTGCTTGGAACGAGAAACAATGTTGTTGTTGTTGTTGTTTGGGGGTGGTCGCTGCTGCACTTGGTCCCACGTTGAGTTGTCCTTTGTACAACGCCCCCTCAATTCTTGCTACCCTAGCCAGCCAATGTCGTCTATGAAGGTGACGAGGTTGCCCGGGTGTCTGCAGACCTGCGCAAGCGATGTGGGCGAAAGCAGTAGAAGAGAAACAAATTAGCAAATGAAAAATACAAACTTTCCACAAATTAAATTCCAGACCCTACTACATATGCCAATTAATGAATAACATTATAAATTTAAAAATATGTTTTTTCCACAAGCAACATTTCAGGATAATCAAAAATATGCATACGAATAATTGACATGAATAATGTTTTCCGATGACCTATTGTGAGATAGTTCGACTTTTACTCGAAACCCTTTCACTTTAAACTCAAATGAGTCGAATGCATCGACTCTATTTTACTGTCAATAATATTTAATTTGTAACTTTAATTCTGGATATGATTGACTCCGATTTGCTGTAAAATATTGGTTTCATTAAATTAAACCAAGAGAAAAGAACCAACACTGACTAGACATAACGATACATGTGCAACACGAAGTCTGGCGAGGTACGTATGCATAGTCTCCCCTCAGAAGTCGGGAAATGCCCCCTTGCAGCGCGGCGGGGGGGCGCGGGGGCGGCGGAAGGGGCGAGGGTGGTGTGGGAGGTGGGGGCTGTACGGGTGGAGGAGGAGTGCCTCCACGTCTAGACTGGGTCGGTAGTCCTCCGGGCTTCCGGCGGAGGTGCGGGGGTGCGGGGGCCGCTGCAGTTCCGCGCAGCCGCGCCCGCCCCGCCGTCGCCGCACTGCTCGTCTCGACCAGGGCCGCCAAGATGGCTGGAAAATGTCCACAGTTATATATGCTTTTCATCCCTTACTCCGTTATGCATATTTTTATTCAAGGTGATACGAAACGCTTGCTTGTTCGAAATGTAGATTGGGCCGTAAACATAATGTAGCTATATGCGAAATGCGTCATGCTACGTGCTATTTTTATACCATCATCTAACAGTATACAACTTCTAATTTATTTTATTTTGTTAGTGAAACAAAAAGTCACAGGCTCTCTTTCGCCATGTGCTGATTAGCTTAATCGCCACATAAGCATTGACTAAGGGCCTTTCTTACCATCTCGCAAGAAAAATGTTCAGCACTTTAGTAATAAAGGTCCTTTACGTATAGATTAAAATAAATCACCAATTGGTGAAAACTATCCGCAGACCAACGCCGTTTTGACCTAGAGTAACATAGTTACACATACTGTGAGCAGAAAGAATGATAAATGCAATAGACATACAACTAAAACTAAAAATAACATACGCCTTTAAATTGTATATAATGCTACTACGCTTAAAACTTGGCAATGAAGAACTCAAGACATCTACATCCGCAAAACGAAACAAATTCACCCTATAGTCTGAAAATTATTTGGCGGCCACAACTAATATAAAGCTAAATGTACGAATAAAAAAAAAACAATTTGTGTTCACGTTAGGGCCAGATTTGCAACAAATATCACATACCCGAAATAATATACTGAAAACCAACTATCATAGTGTCTACGTAGCCAAACTTCTAGCAAAAGCGCTTTTACATTCATGCAAAAACAAAAGAAATTCCCTTTGTCGCGTCCTCGCTCGCTAACAACAATACGCGTCTGCTGCAGTCTCGCGCCATCCACTTTTGAACAGGCTGCTCAAAGAAGCTGGCGCATGGCGCGACGATCAATGGTGGAAAATGTTCCCGCCAAGAACGTAAAAAGGGAATATACTAGAGACAAGTCCAGCAACCGCGTCGCCGAGTGTTTGTCTAAAGACACATCATTTTTAGGGTTCCGTACCCAAAGGGTATCAAACGGAACTCTATTACTAAGCCTCCGCTGTCCGTCCGTCCGTCTGTCACAAGGCTGTATCTCATGAACCGTAATAGGTATGCAGATGAATTTTTCACAGAGTGTATTTATTTTATAACAACAAATAGGTAAAATTTCAAAAAAAATTAAATTAAACACGTGTTTTTTTTTGCTAAATCTTATGCGATGGTCGGAACCCTTTGTGTGTGAGTCCGACTCGCACTTGGCCGGTTTTTTTATGTGACTGGACCACACCCATGATATTAGCCCAAGATGCCATGCAAGTTCCCTTTATGAGCACGGCGAAATTGGAGTGGATGGAAAATATGGACACATTACCGCTACGGCCATCTTTTCTTCCTACGCGATGCTACCATCTACTCCCTTAACCCTACCATCTAATAGGGGAAGGAAACCTAAATGGTTACATTGATTCCGAACCATGGAACAGTTCGCATTCTAAATGCACTTATTCTACTCAGAAAGAGAATGAAAGTGGTGCATGAACGGGCGGAGATTTGAACCCACACGTCTGGGATGGAAGGCAAGTCTGCGCCCCCCTGAGCTACGAACCCCCGAACAACGAGTCGATATTAATGTCGATATAAATGTGTAGCATTACAAAAGTATCTTATCATCTGTGAATGTTTCAATAAATTTTTTTCTGTTTTTCGCTGTAAAACACATAAAATATATAATGGCAACGCTTAAACTGTACTGAACTTTTAGCGTTCATTAATTTTTAAAATTTTTGGTTGCCGCTATCGCACAATGTAGAGCTTATTTAAGGTGGCCCACCCGGCGGGCTTAACTCATTCGCGGGCACGGTACAAAACCGTGCTGTTGCGCTCTGGGACCTTCTCTGTTTCAAAGAATAAGACAGGCTCCGTGATGAGGAAGATGCAACGTGTCCACATAAAAGACAATGTGCATAGTGTATGATTTGGTAAGATTTACGAAAATTTTTCTTTCAAAACGACTTATAGCTAAAAGTAAACCACGACCGCTGTAGTCAAAAATCTAACAAAAACCAAATATATCATAAATCTTGATTAAATAAGCTATGTCTGATGACTAATCTTTTTATGATGTTCTTACTTTATCATTGCGTAATCTACCTACAAAGTTATTGTATAAAACGCGCGAAAAATTCGAACTTTCGGACCTTATAACTTATAAACCAAACACAATTTTACAATGCCAATGGTAATCAGACATCTAGTTCGATCAAATAAAGCTATTTTGAGCAACATTTTGGATCTCTGACAAGAAATATGGGCGTGAGCTGCACTGACTCACCAGGACCCGTACGATATCCGACCCACTCTTTGTGCCTTCGTAATTTATACTTTTCTACCCCAAAACACAAAATAAAGAGAGCACCCAAACCCAGCGAGTGGATATAATTTCACATCACACCTAGTTACGTCTTAACTTCAATATTAAATTAACATACCTATAATTATGGTTTTGGTTCCATTCAAATCTAGGTTCCCATCTAAAGTAGATCAATTTAGGTCAACGCACTGGAGCCCTTTTATACATGTAGTCTATCGGTCGGTCTGTAGGATCTATTGTGACCGCTACCTGCATTGTCTACTCCATTATGCGCCGGCTTACTGTCCCGGCTAGGAAACTCGATGCCTGTAGACAGTAACAGATGGATACGCATAGGCTTTGATGGCCAAGTTGCAATTAATATTTACGGAAAGGAAAACAACTAAATTGTAGTAGTTGATGTTGCGCCTGGCAGCGAAAGAATCGCTTGTTATGTAGGAGGATGATGCGAGCCAACTTTTCCATTTGACGCGGCGGCACATGGTTGCGCCAATGTTATTTGGTAATAATCTAAACGTCGCTAAACGTCGTCGCCGTCAATGTAAACAAGACTTAGCGGCTCGTAGCCCAGGGGCGCGTGGACTTGCCTTCCATGCCAGAGGTCATGGGTTCAAATCCCCGCCCCGTTCGTGCACCATTTTGTTTTTCTTTGAGTTGGTGGTAAGGGCATTTCGTTAAGAATGCGAGCTGCCCCATGGTTCGGAATTTTTGTACCAGAATCGTACAGTAGGTCGGTGGTAGAGTTAAGCGCGCATGGCACCTAATTTCTTCGGAAATTCGGTGTGTTGGGCTAATATCATGACCGTCATGGAACGGTGTGATTAGCCTAGATAAGGTTAGATCGTGTGTGGTTTTGCCATCAATGTCCAGTTACATAAAAAAAGGCTGCGTGACTTCGTAAAAAGAAAAAACTTTACCCCCAACTTTATAAGCACCTGTAGACAGACGCGTGCGCAAAGGATGACGCGGCATCGATTCCATACATATTAATATGAATCTAGTGAAAACTAGTCCCTCTGAAAGTTTTTTCAACTGTGTTAAATTTGAGCTCATCGAGAAGTTCCTTGTTCAATATGTGTATAACAAGTACAAGATCATTAATTTGAGTTTCAGCGACATCTACGTTTGAAGTCTGTAATCAGATTTTGAAAAAACCTGATTACAATCAAAATCTGATTACAATGCTTCAAATATTGATGTCGCTGAAACTCTAATTAATGAGATAACGGTAATGTCGTATCCATTAAATACATAAAATTATCACCCAGCGATACAGCAATTTCTTGAGACTGTTGTTTTAAATATGCTCAACGCGGGTTACAGACAATTCTTTGTAATATTCCAATTTCAGATTGAAACCTTATAATGAAGTTGTAATGACATATGAGTCTACTATTTTTCGCTTACATGACGGGTACTGAAAATCTTACCCGACTTAAAATAACGGGATTACTAAGTCGAAGTTCATGAGAGTTATGAGCGGCCTGAAATTACGGTTGCGGCTGTAAAATGGAATTCAAGTGCAGCGAGGCGCGCGCGCGGGGGTTGAGGGAGGTAATGAGCGCGCGGCGCGGCAGTGACACGGAAGTGCAGGCGGCGCGGCGTCGGCGCGGGGCGATGACCGTGAATGTCGAGGGCGGGCGGCGGCGGTGGGCGGCGGGCACTATCGATCTCGTCTGCCTCCCGCGCGGCGGCGTCCATACCCTCGCACAACCCGGAAAGTGCGAGTGCATAGTTAGTGCCGAGTGTGCGGCGGCGCGCCTCGGCGACGCCGCGCCGGCGCTAACGGGGCCATGCTCTTTATACCTTTCGGAAGGTTGGTCATTGGTCATCAGGTAAAATACGGTTTAACTCTCTGGTGGAAGTTAAAATAGAAATCGAACCACTATTTGAATTATTTTCGCCTTTTACGGCCTGGAAGCAAACAAATCATGTTTTTAACGTTTTGGAAACATGTTACTTATAGCGCGTTTAGGCGGATGGGAGCTACACGGGATAACCCATATACTTTACGGCCGAAACGATAACACCTGTCTCTTTCTTCGCTTGTCTTTCCTTCGTGAAAAACCAAGACTTATTCATTAATATTCACTTTATCGCAGACAGGGGACGTTACCCCTAGGCTGGGTCAATATATTTGCGAATTCCTTTAATATCGATTCTATATTAATTTTTTTCATTTCTTTTATTTAAACTTTTTGGTAGTCAAACTACACCAAGTTACGTCTCAAAGATCCCCGAATTCGATCAACCCGGTAAAGAAGAACCCGCAAAGAAATTTCACGGGTTTACATAACATATTTTTCCGTCTACAATGATGAAATACATACTTAGGTCTGCTACTGCCAGACAATTCCTTGGTAGAACAGATTAAGGCAAAGAACAAAGAACAATAGAAACAGCAACTCTCAGTTTAAGGTACTTACTTGTAATATACTTATAATATAATATACATACGTATAATATGCAAGATGTTTCAGGATAGTCTGAAAAAAGAATAAGAAGTACTATTTTGTTTTGACTTCAACAAATTGGATGGGTACAGCGAAATAAAAACATCGGAATTTCGATACTGGTAATTAGGATATATTGTTTTTTTTTCTATTGAGTACTTCCTATTCCTGGCGTTTCTATAGCCTATCCAGAAACACTTTAAACTATAGAAAATATAATGTATTAATTCTGTTCCTCCAACCTTTCCATAAATAGGTGTATCTGTAAATAGCAGATGCCCGCAGCTCCACCCACGTTGAAGTCCGATTAAAAACATTCGGTTTTTGCCCGACTTTTCTCATATTAACTCAGCTTTTAAGTAATTCATTGAGGGGAATAAGAACGCTATATGTAGTTATATCCCGCATCATAATCGAGAAAGTTATAAGCGGACGAACATACCGATAACAGCCAGATAACAGAAGACGCCAGACCTTGGATAAGCGAAAATGAATTGATGTATATGTTTAGTTGGTAGGTAGTATTGTTAGAGGTAGGTCGCGGTACACCGGAGCGACTTTAGTTGTGCACGCAATAAGTGGATGGTGCCCGAGGGGTTGTGCGGGCGGGGGTGGCGGGGTGGGGGCCGCACGAGGGTCGCGGCTGCCTTAAGGGCTCCATCAGGCGCCTCTTCCCCGCGCATTCATCACCTTTTTTAATTTAAAATTTAAGAAATGTTCTCCTTTTTCGAAATAAAAAATGCTATGAAAACTTTGAGCGGATTAGGGGCACTTGTTTGATAAAAAAAAGCAATGAAAAATTGTCCGTGTTCTCCATACAGTTCAATGTAGTCGTTCTAATATATTACTATATTTAATAACTAATAAATCGCTTAAATGGCATTAGGCCCGCCTTTTGTAAACTGTTTTATAATGGTGTACCATAAATAATTTTATTATTATTATTAATAAATGGAAGGTCCTGGAATGGCAATTAATTTCTTTGGAAATAGGGTGTGTGCTAATATTATGACGGTTGGTGTAGTATTTAGCCACCCATGTTCAATTACAGCTAAAAAGAAGAAGAACTGTAACTAAAATCAATTAAATCGGGGTGTTTGTATCGAAGATATGGACAAACATGTAAACGCAACATGTATAATTTGCCCCACTGGATTTACATTTTTCGATCATTTAAGTTTTGAGCCGCATCCGAAAAAGGGCTCCATTTGTTTGAATCTTAAATTATCATAAAACACATGCATAATTTATTTACATACATTTGTAAATGTATTGCAACGATTTCTGTTAATATGCTTAGAAATTTCAATAGAATTTTTCAGCTAAATTAAGATTTAGAAAATGTTTTGTGTACAATAATAAATTTCAGTACATTTAGTATGAATGAATGTTGGTCTTACCAGCCTCTATTATAATACTTTCGTGGTAACCCTGTTTTTTTCCAGTACAATGCATAAAGCTGTGGCTAATGTCATGACAGTATATCTGTTACATAAGTATTTCCTTGCCAGTATATCAAATATATCCGTTACGCCCATTTAGTTGGCACGGAGATCTCAACCGTTGTTGCAATATTTGGCATTTAAAAATAATATTCTAAATTGCTACTTTAATATTGCCAAATAATTTCGAATGGGAGACTTACTGGTAAAGGGTCACTGACACCCGTTTCCACTACTTCCAGCTACAAAAATTCAAAAGTTACCTTTCGGTTACCCCATGTAAACATGCAATGTAACCGAAAGTTATCGGATTTCAGGTAACTGGAGGTGGTCGGTTAGTCAGTTAAGTGGTCTGTTAGCTGATCTTAGTACTTTTAGATATCAAAAAACAGCCAACGAGTGCTTGTTACAGAAAACGTCTATTAGAGGGTCTGTAACGCTTAGAAATGTTAATACATTATGATTTAATAATAACCGCATGCCCTGTGCTCTTACTAACCGATTTAAAAGACATAATTAGATTAAATATTCGGCAAGCCCGTGTGCCTGGCGTTCTCGAAGACAGCAGACCAGGCCGCAAGGAGTGTCCCTGCGTCTCCGGAGTGAGTCACGGGGTTGCACCAAAGCTGCGCCCCCTCCGACGCCGCCTCCCCGCCGCCGCCGCCGCGCACCTCCCCTAACCGCCATGCTTCGATCAATACTGCGTCCGGATGTGGATTATGAGGATCGTGCCGTCCGCATGTAACTGCACCGAGCTTACCGACCGGCCAACGACCTACTGAGCTGTGGTCCCCGCTAGCGTTTACAACGTTAGTATATAGGCTCCATTTCCTATAACCTCACGGTTCGTTTGAGCGCGTCGTAGCCTAGTGGCACGGGGACTTTCTTTCTCCTTCTAAGTTCGATAAGTGCATTTCGTCACGAATGCTAGATGCTCCTTGGTTCGGAATCCATGTAAAACTGTAGGTCCCCTTCCCCTATTAGGTGGTAGGGTTTAAGCCCGCCCGGGTTGGTACCATCGCATTAGATAAAAAGTTGGTCGAAGCGGCAATGAAAAAACTGTCCGTGTTTTCCATCCAGTTCAATGTAGCCGTGCTCGTAAAGGGAAGGTCCTAGCATAGCAACTAATTCCTTATGGAATGTGGTGTGGTGTATTCGGCGAATATCATATCGGTAGTTGTGTGATATTAGCCATCCATGTCAGCTTGCATAAAAAAACACTGCATCATAAACTAACGAAAGAAACTCGCACGGAAAACATCTCCTGCGCCGAGTTTTCAGGAAGCACGTCCTTCTAAACAATCAGTCGTGAATTGTCATATCATGGCCATCACAATTATATTCACCGGCCAGTCAAATGGTAAATTTTTGTTATGTGATTAATTAATGTATTTTTAATGCATAATATAATTGTTAAATCAATATTTTCGGTATTTCTTTGTAAAACCCTTTAATACTATTATGACGACGCTTTTCGCATTTATTTTGGCGGCGGGATAGCGAACTATGAACATCTCGCGTCCAATAATTTATAACGTTCTAGGCACCAAGCCATGAAAGCGAGAGCACTCTGCGTCTGCATCGTATACGGAAAAAGTCACTCAAAACATTTCATTCATCAACTACTCACGAGATTCCACCTGTGAGTCGCCAATAACTCACTGGTGATAATCTCATGAGCAGACTCCGATATCATTGGATGCCTATTGGTGCACCACAGTTATTAAGAGAGTAATTAACATGTCATACATTCCCTCAATTTGAGAAATAGGTAGAACTGTTTAATAATGTTCACATCATCATTGTCAGCCTCAGTGGCCCAGTGGCGCGACACTTCGGCGATCGCTCTCCGAAGTTAAGCAACGCTGGGTCCGGTCTGGTCTTGGATGGGTGACCATTCGACCGTTGAGAGAGGCTGGCCGTGGTTCGGATTCCACGTTAAACTGTAGGTCCCCCTTCCTCACTTACTAGGTGGTAGGGTTTATCCCGCCCGGGTTGGTACCATCGCATTGGATGAACGATGGTCGAAGCGGCAATGAAAATTGTCCGTGTTTTCCATGCAGTTCAATGTAGCCGTGCAATATAAGGAAGGTCCTGGCATGGCACCTAGTTCCCAAGTGGTGTGTTGGGCTAATACCATGACAGAAGGTGTGGTATTAGCCATCCATGTCCAGTCATATAAAAAAAAAATTCTCTTCAGCTCGATGTTCACGATAACTGAACCTTATGATCAGTCAGTCAAGGAGAATGCCTACATTTTTATTTGGAATTAGAGCAATTAACAGTTATTTGATATTTGACAGGATTCTGTAAAGGAATTAAAATTTAAGATCGAAAACCCTATTTTTATCTCCAGGAGATAAAACCACTAATCTATTTTGGAATAAAATGGGGATGTTAAGTGGACCCTTCCAACGCTCTCGCCCCAGACCTTGAGTCCGATCTCTCCCGCCCCCCAGCACCCGCCCTCACCCTGCTATTTGTAGCCAAATGCGGAGTGCGTTCGAAGAAAAAAGTAAAGAAAATGGAACGTTTTCTAGTATGTTTTACTTTAAATCCTGATTAACAATAACATAACAGTTTTCAATTTTGAAACTATTTTATTGTATTAAACAAGTGTGATATTATATAAGATATTATCGGCATCTCATTAATTTAAGCCCATTGAAGCATTGTAGATAATCAGAACTTTTTTCAGTCTTGGCATTCCGATCAAAAACTAAACTTTCAGTAGATATCTTTGTATAAACACACATAATTGTAAATTGTGTTATTTATAAGGGAGAATTATTATACTGGTATGATCTATCTTAATGTAACTATCTGTGCTCTGTAATAATTTAATCTAGTTTGAATATCGAATAAATTAATGGTTTAGCTGTCACCGCAATAAGCTTTCCTAGCATGAAATAAATAGATTTAGGAAGAAGTAAAAGAATTTATAAACCAGCGACCTAATCCGCGCCATCAATAACTGTATATAGCATGATTTGAAATAAACTAAAATTTCAGATTTGAATTGTGTTCCCCCGAGCGAAACCGTGTCCGGTGATTTAATATCAGGAGTGTTAAATTAACAAATACAATTATTATGTTACTCACTTTCAGGTTGTTCCACAATTTTGTAAGAAATTGAGACGATTGACAAAAATCCGTGAAATTATAATGTCTCTAACTACGAATGTCACTAGTGAGAATAAAACGTTGCAGCTTCGGAAATACGAACCTGAAATATTTGTAGGCATTACCTGCCACAAATTATGAATGGCATTGATGTTTTAAATGTTGTTTTAGTGATGTTTATGTTACATTGTATTTTTATCGAATAAGAGATCGGGCGAGTGCGTGTCATGTAGGTACGCGTTTCAGGGTTGCGTTAGCATGAAATTGTCTCAATTCGTTTCAGCGAAGCGACTTTAGTATTTTTTATTGTTTTGAGGGCAGGCAAAGGGACCTTGAAACACATGATATGAATGCCTGTGATCCCAGCGTGTTGCACCATCCATATTCGGTGGAACTGTCATCACAAAAGTAATTTGATTTAGTTTCTGCTATTGCCTTTATACATGTGTGACGGGCGCAGCGTAACGAAGGAACCGCCGAATATATGCCGAAATGACAAGGGTTTGGAAATGAATAGCTGGAAAACCTTAAAACGTTTTTTTTATGTAACTGGACATGGATGGCTCATATCACACCCGAGTCCGACACACCGCATTCTCGAAGGAAGGTATCAACGCAGGACCCGCATTGAACTGGGGGTCCATTCAGAGTGGTCAGTCTGAGTTCTCACCTAAATTGGCGTTTACGGCAAACCGATCGACTGGCGTTTTCTCCAAACTCCATACAAGTTTTTACTAGATATTCTGTGGTTTTACTTCTTCAAGCTGTCAAAGTCAAACTCGGACTTCCGATTTGTCGACGTAAACGACGAATTTACGGCAACTTTGAGTAAGCTGTCAAATCAAGCTTGGACTCGCAAATGTTAGTTCGATTAACGCCCACTGCGCGCGCTCTTCAATTTCTCCATACATTTGAAAACCCCAGTCGATCGGTTTGCCGTAAACACCAATTTAGGTGACAACTGAGACTACCGGCTCAGGTTAAGAGTGAGTTCGAATTTGTCACTAAATATCAACTCCCTTTTTAAAATAATTAATGTTTCCACACTACTTGAACATCATTACTGGGGGTCCATTCAGGGCAAGAGTGAGTTCGAGTTCGGGAGTGAGTTAACCTAAAATTGGCTGGGAAATATATTATTATTTAAATAACGGAACCGTTATTTATACTTCCAACGTATTTACGGGACAGACCAGATTTTTACCTAACTGTAATGATGTTCAAGAAGTGTGGAAACATTGATTATTTAAAAAAGTGAGTTGATATTTAGTGACGAATTCGAACTCACTCTTGCCCTGAATGGACCCCCAGTTAGGTAAAAATCTGGTCTGTCGCGTAAATACGTTGGAAGTATAAATAACGGTTCCGTTATTTAAATAATGATATATTTCCCAGCTATTTTTAGGTTAACTCACTCCCGAACTCGAACTCACTCTTACCTGAATTGGTAATAGAAAGTTATATTCAATTAGTAATTGAATAGAAAAAACACGGACATTTGCACTTCGACCATATTTTCACCCAAGTAGGGTTTTGTTTATCTTCATAATTCCATTTTTTTATAACACATTGATATTTCCTGCAACGTTTATTACCGTTTCATTATTACGAACTTTTTGTTGCAAAATATTTTTCATTCTTTTATGCATTCTCGTAGCGATATCTCGTAGCAATTTTCCTAACTACCGGCTGCGAAGGAAAATGAAACCGTAGCCCATGGATAGTTTAAGGCGGCCCATCCCGCTCATCTCCCTATACAAAAGGGGAAAGAAGATCACGCCTATATTTCTTGTCAGAGATCAAAAATTTTGCTCAAAATAGCTTTATTTGATTGAACTAGATGTCTGATGACCGTTGCCATTGTAAAATTGTGTTTGGTTTCTAAGTTATAAGGTTCGAAAGTTCGAATTTTTAGCGCGTTTTATACAATAACTTTGGTGGTTTATTACGCAATGATAAAATAAGAAAATCTTAAAAAGATTAGTCATCAGACATAGGTTATTTAATCAAGATTTATAATCTATTTGGTTTTTGTGAGATTTTTGACTACAGCTGTCGTGGTTTACTTTTAGCTATTAGTCGTTTTGAAATTAAAATTTTCGTAAATCTTACCAAATCATACACTATGCACATTGTCTTTTTTGTGGACAGGTTGCATCTTCCTCATCACGGAGCCTGTCTTATTCTAAGAAACAGAGAAGGTCCTAGAGCGCAACAGCACGGTTTTGTACCGTGCCCGCAAATGAGTTGAGGCCGCCGGGTTGGGCCACCTTAATGGAAATTTCGCTAGATGGCCACGCACGCTCCCTTGAACTGGTGGCTCCTATCACTCGGCGCCTACGTGGTTCATAGTTGCGCTCACAGATGGCGGGCGAGCGCTGGAAGTTTGGTGTTTAGCATTCAGCGTGTAGATGGCGCTTATTGTTTTCATATGATTTTTATTAATTTGTTGCAGACATTTTACCGCAGCTAAATTACAGAAATAAAAATATATAGATATACAAAATCAATAATAAAATGCCACTAATAAATACAATGTGTAATACAGAACGACTATAATTTTAGGGCCTATTTCACCTAATGCTGATTAGCTTAATCGCCACATATTATAGGGCTTTTGTTTGCAGCTTGCAATAAATACCAATACAACACAATCAGCACTTTAGGAATAAAGGCCCTTTATGTGTCGATCAAAATAAATCAGCAGGTGGTGAAAATCAGGCTTAAAGTTCCGAAGGGTTCCGTACAATCGTACAAGATTTAACACAAAAAATAGATTTTTTGTATGTATGTATGTACCTTTTTTATATTTTTTTTATTTTACCTATTTGTGGCTATAACGGTAAAATAAATACACAACTCTGGGAAAATTTCAGCTGCCTACCTATTACGTTTCGTGAGATACTGCCCTGTGACAGACGGATGGGCGGACGAAGGCTTACTTATAGGGTTCCGTAGGCACCGTTTGGGTACGGAACCCTAAAAACACTAAACTAGTGGTGGTACGAGGGAGTTGTCATTTTTTCGTTCCTTTATATAAGTCCTAGTTATTATACTGTGGTAGGCCTTAATTGTTAGCTCCAAATTAAATGCGGACACTGCAACGGTTGAGATGCGTGTCGGCTGGTGCGTCACTCCGCGCGTCACTGGGCTCGGCGGCGGCACTGGCGCGGCGGCACTTGTCGGTCAAAGCACTAAATTGAAACGACTCACAGCCGCTCAAGGCATCACGCCAAGTTGCCGTGCGTTGTCGAGTCATAATCCCACACGGGCAAACGTTTGATAAGAAGTAAGATCTAGGGTGTGTTCAATAAGAGCGCATAAAACACACAATGACAGCATTGGCCGATGGATGGAGATTAGAGTACAATGAGACGGATACATGCGTGCGGTTTTTTTCTATTTATTCCTATTATTGGTATCAAAGAGTTTTAAAATCAATTGATGTGTCATTCCCATTCCCACATTTAAATATTATGTAAATCAAAACCACCTATTAATAATTTATATTAATATTAAAACAATTGCTCAAGGCTTCATTTGTTTTAAAATATAATGAAATACTATTTGAGAACGTTTGCTATGAACCGACCAACTTCTGTGAGTATAACTATGTTTTACTGAGTATACTCGTATGTAGATATATATGTATCGGCATTCCTAACTAGAACCCAAAGTAGATAGATACAGACTAGAACCAAAAATTCAATAACGTTGCAAATGTTTCCCACAAGTCCAATTACTTTTTGTTTCGCTACTCGCCACAAGGTGGCGCTACTCGTTGCTTCAGCACGGACTTTTACATGCGCGCCGGGCGCTTACTACTTCAAGTTATGACTTTGATTTAGCCGATGAAGTTCTATTTGTAACCTCGTTTAACTACATCAACCATATCGAAGAAAATATTTTGTGTTTTGTTTTGACCATCTTCTGTAGAAATATTAAGAAGCCGCATGGATTCCGTAATCTACATAATCTACGTGAATTCGAGTTTCGCGCTGAAGTTGCCAATAAATACATTTTAGGCTAAATGCCTTTTTCACCTGATGCTGATTAGCTTAATCGCCACATGTTAAGGGCCTTTCTTAGAGGATTGCAATTAATACAAGTAAAAGATAATCAGCACTTAAGTAATAAAAGCCCTTTAAGTTTCGTTTAAAATAAATCAGAACTTGATGAAAACCAGGCTAAAAGAAATAGCTCGGTTATTTTATATAGTTATCTTACAAATCTAACATCATTGCGCCGTTATGTCCTGTTTTCAAGTTTACATACCAATACTTCTGCAGCATGAAATAAATAATTCTGTTTTCCATTTTCAAAGATAAATAATATTCACAATTTTTTTATTTAATTGGACATGGATAGCTAATAACCTGTCATGATGTTAGCCTAACACACCACATGGGAACTAAGTACCATGCCAGAATCTTCCTCATATATATTCTATAGCGCTTAAATATATATTCCGAAGATAAACATATATTTTCCAAGAAATCCTTCTCGACAGCTTAACCTCTATTTGAATGTACCGATAAGCAATGATGATACGTAAGTGATAAGCGGCGGATGTAACGGTATCTCTTCACTGCACCCACTAACACCTCCACTAATACGGTGCGATAACACGGCTGCAGTCTGACCTCAATATGATATTATGTGATATAAATGGATCTACACTTATAATGCCATTTCTTTGTTGTGGCAGCAAACCTTCAAATGAATTAAGCGATTAGGCTGTCGTGAAGTAACAGAAAATATAAGATTTGATAATTTTAAGAAATGCATTGCTTATTTTTTTGCTTATGCACAATTTTGCACGGCGACTGCCGGTTCCCTATCCTTAAAAGTTTTAAGATTTAAATCATTTGTAAAAGCTTCATTCTATGTCCGTATTTTTTGTATTCAGTAAAAAATTCTGCAATTAAGGTAAAAAAGACAACTTTTATCAATTTTGTTTGCCAATATTTTTCAATATGAAAGGTATAAAAAAAATTAAACATACAAACTTAGATTTTAACCAGATAACTTAGAATCCGAAATTTCAAAAAGCTAGTAAAACATTAAGAGCATATAAACAGTTATCACCCGTAGTATCGTGAATTTATAGGGTAACGACTCTGTTAATTCAAGTGCAATATTACTTACTAATTTACTTATCATCAATCACCAAAGTGCTTATTAACTAATAAAAAATGAGACAACTTAAATATTCGAAAGAATCTGAACTCGATGCTTGAACCGGGCGCCCGACCGTCCGACGCGAAGCACGGCTCGCGGCGCGCCCGCGGCGTGCGGTGCGTTGAAAGCAACGCGCGTCAGGGAGGCGGCTGCGCTGCGGCTGCGCGGCGGTTGCGCGACGGGCGGCGGAGCGCCGATGCCGCACGACACGACCTTGCAGAGTTTGTTCACTCCGCGCGGCGCGGCGGCGAGATAGCGAGGGCGCCCGGCGAGCGAGCGCGTCGGGGAAAACTACATCACACATATTCGCTGCTCCACATTTTCCTGCGATTGGCGGAGTCGTTGCCAACAGTCCTCACTCTCGATGGATCCGAACAAAAACTTGTTCTCATGACAGGAAAATGTTAAATATGACATGGTTGAGAAGTATTTTTTTTCTTCAAACATCATAACGACAAACGAGTATTTTTCTTTTTGAAAATATTTTCATCTTGATATTCTGGGAAAGAAGGTCAGCCGAAGTGCGTTCGAACCGGGTCATTCGCTTACCACACTCAACAATACGTAACATCTATAACTCTTTGACTCCAATCGATAAAATTCCATAATACATAATTATTAAATCTGTATTTTACTCCGCGATATGACATGCTACGAACTTTGGGATCTACCATCGTAAATTAACTCGGCCGGTTAGAAATGCAATTAATCGTCAGATTTTAATCACTCATTTGCCTGCTCACCTGGCGAGTAAAATGTACCATGGTAACCTTTTCGGGTATACAAACGCTTCATCACGTAGGCCTGCACTTTCGACGATAAACTGGGCTAGCTTATCGGAGTCGATAATCGATTAATGTTTTCATGTATTACCTACTTAACTCAGAGTAAACAACGAGGTGGACGAAAAATAGTCTTTCGATATTAATTTTAAAATATATTTCCCATAAAATTACTCATTAACTAACAAAATATAATTATTTTTATTAATTTCTCAGTCTCAACAAACCAAACAACTAGCTACGTATGTAGGCGTCCGATGAGACGCTCAATGGCGTGTTCCAGGAAAACAGCGCCCCTACAGAACTCGTGTAGCAACGTCCTTGCGCAGCGTTCGTCCTCGGGAGCCCCGCTCTCGGCGAACGGGGTCGCGAGGACGCCGGAGTCATTGTCCTGGGGAGGACACGGGAGCTCTCCCCCCCCCTCCCCTTCCCTCCCCTCAACCCCCGGCCGGGATAACCACGGCAACCAACCCTCTACAATTACGCGGTCCGTGGGTTCGCTACGATAGATCGATCGAGTCATCAGTGACTTCGAAGGAATCGCTCGGCTGATTTAAATGTACAACAGCATCACCCTATACGCCACACATTGGACTTTGACCCACTTTCGTTTTCCTTGAACACGCCAACGCTACTGTGGTTTTGAGGGTGATGCGTTACGTGCAGCTGTCATTTTTATTGGTTGATTTTTATATTAACGTATTGTTATCGAATATCCAAACTGCAAACGAACTGAATGTCAGTAATGACATTCCATGGCGGCTAATGGTGGGAAGTCTACAAGGAAAAGGAAGTCTATCAGCCCAATGACCGCGCATATTTTATAGTGTGGCTAAACTAAGACTTCTAGTAGCCTTGCCTAGTGTACGTGTTAATATGTACAGACTTCCCCTACTAGAAGTAGGGTTAAGCCCGCCCAGGTTGGTACCACCGCACTGAGTGAAACCGGTCGAAGCGGCAATTAAATCCATCCAGTTCAGTGCAGACGTGCTCATAAAGAAGGTCCTGTCATGGCATCTAATTCCTTCGGGAATTCGGTGTATCGGGCTAATATCACGACGGTAGTTGTGTGGTATAAGCCATCCAGATCAGGTTCCACAAACAAATTACACAAGTATGTATTATATTTATTTATGTATTGATTCACATACAGGGTTATACATTATAAACATGATAATAAAAAATTAACTTATATTAATACAGCAATGCACACCCTACTACGTTGAGAACACTGCATGATTAATTTATGACTATCTAATTAACAAACAAAAAGCTATCTAAAATTAGAGTGCGTAATTTGAAAGGAAGCAATGTATGCATTTACTTATATGTAATCTTTGGCTACATCGACGGCAGCAAGAAATCGACTTCGACTGTTGACACTGTAAACGTCGACGTGTCGCGGCGGCGGCGGGCGGATGCGGGCGGCGACGCGACGACCGCGGCGGCGGCGGCGACTATGACTCCCGCCACGTGCCTTATTCCATTGTGCCGCTCTCCGCCTCCTGCCACATATTTACATTCGACGTGACCCATATTGGTAACCGAGCACCGGCCCGCGCGCGCCCCGCCCCGTCCCCGCCGCTTCCACTGCCGAAATATAATCGAGGCATTCGATATTGTTGTAGGGGTCACCGAGGCAACTAATTAAGCAAGGAGATAAAGCGTTAAGTTTTCTTATCTCCGAGCAAACCGGGTTACGGTTCAAAATATTTGTCGACATGTCTCTTCGGTGCCTTGGCCTTGTTGAAGCTGTGCCACAAGAAAACGTGCACGTGTAAATGAGAGTTTCGTTTGGTGTTTCGGGCGATACGATCCATGCTTATATTATAAATGCGAAAGTTACTCTGGCTGTCTGTTGCGTTTTAACGCCTAAATCGCTGAACCAATTTAAATAAAATTCGGTATAGAGATCGTCTGAAGTTAGAAAAGGACATAAGTCTGTCAACCTCAGTGGCCCAGTGGCGCGACACTTCGGCGATCGCTCTCCGAAGTTAAGCAACGCTGGGTCCGGTCAGGTCTTGGATGGGTGACCATTCGACCGTTGAGAGAGGCTGGCCGTGGTTCGGATTCCACGTTAAGCTGTGGGTCCCCTTCCTTACTTACTAGGTAGTAGGGTTTATCCCGCCCGGGTGGGTACCATCGCATTGGATGAACGATGGTCGAAGCGGCAATGAAAATTGTCCGTTTTTTCCATCCAGTTCAATGTAGCCGTGCAATATAAGGAAGGTCCTGGCATGGCACCTAGTTCCCATGTGGTGTGTTGGGCTAATACCATGACAGAACTTGTGGTATTAGCCATCTATGTCGTCAAAAAAAATAAAAAATAAGTTACCTTTTGTGGCGAAAATTAAATTAGAAGGTTAAATAGGGGATGCAAATTTGAATAGGGAACTCATATAATATTCAGGAAATAATTCGGCCCGACATCAGTCCAAAAGGACATTGACCCGAGCGGAGCCGGGTACATCAGCTAGTAGTAATATAAATACATACGTACGGTCGCTTTGCTGCAGATATTGAGTGACTATTGTATGACCGTGGCGCCCGCCGCGCCGCCACCCGCCGCGTCGCCTCGGTGGCTCTCTGTTGACCTATTTACGGTCCCAGTGGTGCGGCCCAGCCACGGACACACTTAGGTGTTTGGAGT
Source organism: Incurvaria masculella (assembly GCA_946894095.1). NCBI lineage: Eukaryota > Metazoa > Arthropoda > Insecta > Lepidoptera > Incurvariidae > Incurvaria > Incurvaria masculella. Next base: position 13,710,319 of record OX335647.2, read on the forward strand.
CTTTGGAAAAATCATCAAGTTACTTTACTATCGATACAAGTATATGTATTTATCAACATACATAAAAAATGGTTACATGTATTAAATCCCTTCTCTATGTACTAGGTACCATTAATATTGTATTGAATTCAGATTCAGATTACAGGATACATGCTATCTATAACATGAGACAATATACAATGTTCATTGTGACTCGTTATTGTTCAGTTAAAAAAATAATAATAAAGGAAATCAGTCGATGGTGTCCAAACCGCAATAATAATCCACCACTTAAGGTGCCCGAAGACGCCTATGAGCTTTCGAACTTTTAAGGGGCCTGCGAAAACCATGCCGGCCGACATAAAAATATATATATATTAAACACGTACTTAAAAAAGGTAACAAAATTCATTATCCTTATAAAAAGGATGGTCAATTAAAAATATTTTAGACGACGCTTGAACAGACTTATCATTAACTGATTTTAAGCTATCAGGTAGCAGGTAGCAGACATAAGAAAACATACTCAAACTATATGCATGAAACCATACAATCCAATATGCAATATGAGCATGACGAGACAGAAATACAAAAGAAACTGCTACAACTAGAACAATCTCCAAGCACCAGCTGTGTGCTCGGTATCCGGTACAATACTTAAAATGAGGGTATTGCAAATTGCGAGAAACAAGCTTGAGGTACCCATGCCGTGGAATATATTCTCTGCCCACTGCCGTCACCACCGCTGCCGCCGCCGTCGCCGCCGTCGCCGCCACCACCACGTCCCCCGGGCCCGTCGCCACCGTTAGGTAATCCCCACTGCAGTTCGCCAACCGGACCTACATCACGTGCTCTATCCGATGCCTCAATCGATAGAACAAACCTATACGCCTTCAGTGCATCTTGTCTTACGGACAGTACGAACATATATTCGCGGAACCTACTAGCGAAAGTGCAGATCTACAGTGAATCGAAGGATTGAAAGAATATGCCATTCAGTTTGCACACACACTGCATCATATATTTGAATCAATGAAAACAATCGGAAAGCTTTTGAAAGCTTCATTTTCGAGTGGAAAATGGTAAAAATGCGTTAGGTTATCCAAAGACTAAAGAGGAAGGGATATACGTCATATAACGTTGAATAGGGATAATAAAAGTTCGCTGGAGGCGTTCATTGCAATTCACATTTCAGAATACATTATATAGATACCAAAGGATTTCAATGACCTTTTTTTATTTACAATGATATTACTTAACTTATAGTTAAAATGTAATGTTTTCATAGCGCCTACATAGGCAAAATTTGAATAAAGCTTAGTTTATTGACGGTGTAAAATTCTGGCAGTGACGGAAGATGGCGCTGGTTAGTAATGCCATTGCTTACCGAGCTTTTCGAATCGCAAGGCGTCGCGCCACGATGTCTTATATTTATTAAGGGCACGAGCAGAACCAATTAGAAATCAATAATACATAAACCGTCATAGGTTTAACCGTAAGGCTGTACTGCGCGTGCACCGGGACATAAGGTCACATTCCGAGGGAGCAAGAGTGGGCAGGCGAGCCGTACATGGGTTTGCAATTCTGAGAGGACAATAGCGAAGGTCGGAGCCGCTCGTTGCGAACTCCTCCTTGGACCGCGATATCAATGCACAACAGTGCACACATTTGCTATCGTCCGAGCGAGCGAATATGTCGCTTCTCGGCTCGACCTTACGGTTTACTTCTCTAGATCAAACGACTATGGCGGCCGAATCCGCCCGGCCCACAGAATACATAGAACCAGAATACCTGTTCCGATTCGACTGGCGAAACTGGCACACGCGCACGTCGGGTGTTTTTAAATGTATCTGGACATGAATGGCTAATACCATAACCCCCCCTTATGATGCAAGCCTAATATACAGCATTCCCGAAGGAATTCTATGCCATACCAGGACAGGACCTTCCCTTTGTGATCACGGTTACATTGTACTGGATGGAAACCAAAGCCACTCCATCATTCATCCAATGCGGTGGTGCCAACCCGAGCAGGCTTAAACCTACAACTTAGAGTTTAATATGGATTCCGAACCATGGAGCAGCTCGTATTTGTGAAAAAATGCACTTATCCAACTCAGACGAGAAATAAAGTGGTATATGAACGCGGCGGGAATTTGAGCCCATCACCTCTGGCATGCAAGGCAAGGTCCTGCGCCACTAAGCTCGTGCGGTGTGGGTGCTGGCACTTAATAAAAATACAAGTGGTCACGCTATATTAGGTCCTATGAATGTCGTAAAAATTGTGCATGCTTAAGTGACAATGTCTGTCAGCTATCGGCGCTACACCTCGGCGAGCGATCGTCAATGTTAAGTTACCCTGGGCACGTTTGACCGTTGAGGCTGGCCTCGGTTCGGATTTCACCTTAAACTGTTGGTTCCCTTCCTTACTAACTAGGTGGAGGGATTGGTACCATCGCATTGAATAAGCGATGATGGTCGAAGCGGCAATGAAAAAAGTCCGTGTTTTCCACCCAGTTCCGTGTAGGCGTGCAATATAAGCAAAGTTATATGGTGAAGACATCCATGTCTAGTTACATAAAAAAACATAGGACGATCTCGACAGCAGTCGGTCGAACGCCAGCAGCCAGGGGCCGCTTTTACTTTTTTTTTTATTTTATTTTATTTATTTTCAGGCATTTAACAGCAGTTATGAAATAAGTAAAAAATTATAGTAATTTAATTTATATAAAGCCAATGACAAAATGCCACTAATACAATTGACATATAATAACAACTACTCTAACCTAAAAACCTAAACCTAAAAAGTTGCAGACCTGACATGTACATATAAGGTGATTACTAGTGTGTGGGGTGTGAGAGGGTGCGTGTGTGTGTGAGAATATGTGGGTGAGTGAGTGGGGTTTATGTGAGGGGCGGTTCAGCTTGAAAAGGACTGTACCGAGAGTGTATTAGGGTGTGCAGAGTGGGGTGTTATATTACTTAGAAATTAATGTTTTTAAAATTTGTTTTTTAAAAGAAGATTTAGAGCTACTGAACGGATCAATGTGACTAAAATATTTATTATAAAGGACCGAAATTCTGTTAAGTGTAGAATTACTGGTATAGTTTTTATGAAATCTACGAGTATCGAAAAGAAGAGTTGCTCGAGTGAGGCGTGCAGGCACGTGTAATTTAACGGCGCTGACCAGCTCTGGGCAGTCTATGTTGCTGTTCACAATGTCATGCAATAATGCCATGTCTGCCACTATGCGGCGCTCCTCTAAGGTAATTAAGCCATGATAGCGGATTGCTTCTTCATATGTATCAAAGGACCGTTTGCATCGATAATTAAGGTGGTGTACAAATATCTTTTGTATTCGTTCAATACGGTCCTTGTAACAGAGGTATTGAGGTGACCACACAGTTGAGGCAAATTCCAGGACACTGCGAACATAAGCAAAATAGACCGCTTTGAGGCAATTTAGATCACTGAAAGGTCTACAAATGCGAAGCACAAACCCTAAACTGCGATAAGCTTTATTGACCATCGTGTCAATGTGATCACTAAAGACTCCTAAATACTCCAAGTATAAGCGTCTATGTGTGCGTGCGCCTGTTTTCGCTCGTCGCATCGAGCCGGCCTTCTGGTCCTATTCATTTTGTGCCGTGGCCTTACCTCGTTGGAGTTCGTCGCCCCGCTCGGAACTGGGCCACGCCACCTCCGCCGCCCTGTGCCCCCCCCCCCTCCCCGCGCCTTCAGCTCGCCCCCCCCCTCCCGCCGCTCCGTCGCCGATGACGCCCGCGTTTCCCGCGGCCACTCGCTTTTCATTGAGCCACGCGTAGCTGTGCGTGGTGTGCGTGACGCAGCCGCAGAGCGAGCTAAGGGCGCGGGACTTCCAAGTGCTTGAGCTCACTGGCTTGAATGGTCGTTCGCGTCGATAATACGAGGATCAGGACGGTTGTAATGAAATTACATTGAGCAATAATACAGAGTGCCAAGGCACAAGGCACTCTGTATTATTGTGTCTCGCCAAGGCGAAAGCGAGTTTATGCTCTCTGCTAAGTGCCCAGGACAGCAAATCTCCCCGGTCCTGACTAATTAAATATTTTTAAGTGAAACTTCTTGAGGCGCTTTAGGGCAAATTTGCCTGGATCTGACGAAAAAGTCAAACGCTTTCCCTTCTCTGATTTCACAAGTCACACTCTAAAACTATGCTACTCCAAAACGCTCAACTTACTACTTTCATAACTGCGTTACTCTACACGCTACCAATATCACCTTTTCACTTCTAATGCTCGAGAGTCTCACGGTTTTTATTTGGAAATGTTGGAAAAATATTTTTACTTTGGAAAACTTTTCCATCGATATCTATGCTACAAATCGAATCAAATCGTAACAAAATGCAACAGTTTATACGAGAGAAATGATCGTTGTTTAGATACCGTGTTATCAATGTGCCGATACTTGCACAATGGTACTAGAGCACACGCAACGTGAACGAAAGCAGCGTAAGTGAAAGCTGACGCAACACAGCCGTGCCGTGCCGCCGCCTCCGTACGATGCGCCCGCGCACGTATCACGTCAAACCGTAATGTTACATTTTCACTCAATACAATGCGCAATTCGTAAAGTTATTAAACTTATATAATGGAGAATAATCCCATTAAATGACGCACTTGAACGATGAGTACTAGACGAGAACTCATCTTGGGTGAAATAATATTTATAATTGTTTTCCTTAACAACGAATATAAACGGATAGGCCATCCTTCAAAATACAAATCTAAATATATATAAATGGATATGTATGTAAGTATGTATTTTATTTTATTCAGGAAAAGAAACAGTCTTAAAACTAACTAATAACGAAACTTTGAACATAGCTTAAACCAGCAAAATTTCCATTAAAATAGTAATACTAAATACTTAGGCAAAGGAGGAGAAAAATACATATGCGTGAATAACAGAAATTTAACAAGTAAACATAATTATAAAGGAGCAGTTTCTATAGAAAGTAATGTACAGTTAAAATACTAACAAAATATTATCACTATTACTTATTCTGTCATATGAAATATTGAACAAAAGGAAAAACTAAATAATGTTACCTCAAAGTTGTTAAGAAATAATCGAAAATAAAAGATGCAACACTCTGACGATTTTATCTTCTTAATAGCGTCAAAAAACATATCAAATCTTTGCACAACTACGCCGTATAAAAGATTTTTTATGTAGTTGGTTTTGCTTCCTGGTAAATTAAATAGACTATCAGAACGTGTAGCACGGGCTGGACATCTGAAGGGTATCTTGCTCAAAAAATAGGGGCTATCAACATGGTTATTTAATATTTTAAACAATAACTTAATATCAGCAACCACTCACGAGAGCTTAAGGAAAGAAGACATTTCTTATTATCGGATTTTATTGTTGATGTTCCCTATGGACTCCAAAAGGGCGTGCGTGACCGATTTTGATGACATTTTCAGTCGATCTTCAAATTAGCTCCGGGGATGATCCTGTAAAGTTTGGTAGCGATCGGATCAACACATGATTTTTTAGGGTTCCGTACCCAAAAGGTAAAAACGGAACCCTATTACTAAGCCTCCGCTGTCCGTCCGTCCGTCCGTCTGTCACAGGGCTGTATCTCATGAACCTTAACAGGTAGGAAGCTGAAATTTTCACAGATTTTGTATTTATTTTGCCGCTCTAACAACAAATAGGTAACATTATAAAATAATAAAAAATAATGGTGCCCCATACAAAAAAACGTGTTTTTTTTTTGTAAAACCTGTACGATCGTACGGAACCCTTCGTGTGCGAGTCCGACTCGCACTTGGCCGGTTTTTCTTTTTGTTTTTGTTATTCTCAAGGAAATAAAATTGAAACCGCAGGGCAATTACGGAACGAATTCCTCTCTGTCCCGTCAAAGAATACTCAAATCGGAACCGTCATATACTTCGGCAGCGTGCACTACTATTGGATGACCAAGGAACTTGTACTTACTTGGGGTGACAGAATGGATTGCGGTATTTTGTGGCGTATGTCAGTTTTAAAAATTGTCACATGACCGCCCCCATCCATCCACCTGAAGTCATCTGGATAATCATTAATGTTTCCCGTGCGAACCCGGGACTCAGGCATTGACAGGTACGCGTGATATACACTTGCAATGTCCGTTCTCATTCAACTATGCCATTGTAATCTAAAGGTGAGCTGATCGAGAGCGTTGCAGGTACCGCAAATACAATCCCTCGTGCCCTTGCATATGCAATAAGGTATAGTGGCAAGTCGCTTGAACAGCCTAGGCACCAGGCGCCGCGGTGCCAGCGCGGCGCGGCGGAGGCGTAGGCAGCTAGGCACTAGGCAGGCACCCGTGTACTAGATATCCAGTGCCTTTCAAGGATATTCAGGCAGTCTAGCGACCGAAGCGCAACCTTCTCCGAACTGGCTACACCTAAATACCAGCACTATCCGTTCTTTTGACTAGTTTAATACCCAATTTCCAAACGAGTGTGTTGAAAAAAACATCATTAGATTGGAATGATCTTTTTAATTTGCTTAGTACAGTGGACTCATAGAAAAAAACTTCCTAATTATCAAACTTGTCAATTTGTGTACAAATAATTTGGAACGTATATGTATACTCAGACCACGTTTTGTCATCTATTATCTTATTAAAGGTCCTTAATATGAATATACTACTGGAACGATTTTCAGTGGTTTTTACATATTTTCTTTATTTTTTGAAACTACATTTTACGAATTGGTGTTCAGCTGTAAAGTATAATGATTAAGTATAATAAATATAAATAAATAATATGTGGGTAAATAATAGTAGGTGAGGGTAACTTTTCATAAACTCGAATTTGTAAACCATTCATAGCGACATTCAGCCATTTCGTTAAACTTTTTTTTCAACCATTTGAGAAAGCTTTCTTAAGAACGCCCGTAAGCTACGCTCCCCATACAAACGTAGTTTACTAATCATTTGGAAACCGCTATTCCAATTAAATTGATATTTAATATCTAATATCAAGTAACAAATATCTGTTTCTGCATGCTTTTATTTTTTTGAAAAATCCAAACCGAAAGAAATGAAAGCAAAAAGAAAATCTTCATACGAATTTTGTTTTATCTTTGGTTTGACCCAGAATACATCTAACGAAAAAACAAAGACATGCAGACACCGATATTTGTAGCCTAATATTAGATACCAAATATCAAGTAAGTTAGAACAGTGGTTTTCAAATTATTAGTAATAATAATAATTCTTTATTTTACCAAAAATGCATTTTACATACAGTTTGATTCATAACCCCCACACTAGGATTCCCTGTGTTGTGGGGGATATTTTCCTTAAGTTTACCATATCAATATTTTCAGAATAAAGTATAAATATGAAAAAGAGCTAAATAATTAACATAAAATATAAAAAAAAGAAAATGCAATAATATATAAAACAATAGAGTTAGTCAAGGGATAATGCGGTGTGTACATATTAAAGAAAGAAATGGTTTCGTATGTTGGATTAGGTTGTGTATTTATTTGAGTATTGTAAGGATATTTTCAGTTGCTGTATAATCCAATGTCATGAGCCAATCGTTCAAAACTTTTTTGCATTCATACCTTGTATAACCCAAAATGTTCACAGCCTTATTGATCTCCGTGTACACATAGGGGCCTATATACGAATATAATCTTTGCGCATGATTGGTTCTGGTTTTAGGTGTACACCATGTGTTGTATCTTAATGTATCTGTGACAGGGTTGACGGAAAATCGGGCAGTTTTGTGAAATCTAAGGACAAGCGACTTAATAAAAAGCTGTCTGACACTCAATGTTTCGCATTCCAGATACAGACTTTTCGTCGGGTGTCGATAAGGTTTCTGAAAAGCTACTTTAAGAATAGCACGTTGGGCACGCTCTAGTTTTAAAAGATCGCCTTTATTAGCAGCTCCCCATGCCACAATTCCATAACTTAAAATTGATTGACACAAGGATGTGTACACTAATTTTATGATGTTAGTATCAGCTACCATTCTAAGCCTCCTAAATATGTAAATTAATTTTCTGACCCTACCACAGAGTAAGTGTAAGTAAACTACGTAATTAGTAAACTACGTTTGTATGGGAGGCGAAATTTTTTTGATGCTTACGGGCCGACCTTAAGGTGGCCCAACCCGGCGGGACGAACTCCTTCACGGGCACTGTACAAAACCGTGCTGTTGCGCTCTGGGACCTTCTCTGTTTCTATGAAAAAGGCAGGCTCCGTGATGAGGAAGATGCAACATGTCCACAAAAAAGACAATGTGCGTAGTGTATGATTTGGTAAGATTTACGAAAATTTTGATTTCTAAACGACTTATAGCTAAAAGTAAACCACGACCGCTGTAGTCAAAAATCTAACAAAAACCAAATAGATTATAAATCTTGAATAAATAAGCAATGTCTGATGACTAATCTTTTTAAGATGTTCTTACTTTATCATTGCGTAATCCACCTCCAAAGATATTGTATAAAACGCGCGAAAAATTCGAACTTTCGGACCTTATATCTTAGAAACCAAACACAATTTTACAATGCCAATGTTCATCAGACATCTAGTTCGATCAAATAAAGCTATTTTGAGCAAAATTTTGGATCTCTGACAAGAAATATGGGCGTGATCTTCTTTCCCCTTTTGTATGGGGAGATGAGCGGGATGGGCCACCTTAAGGGATTCAATTGAATGCAAGCTTTTAATGAACGGCATACACATACACATCGATTCATCCAATACGGTGATTAAAGACTCGAATTAATAAATGTTTGTAATTGTTCCATTGTCCGTACCCAAAGGGTGCCAACGGAACCCCATTACTAAGCCTGCGCTGTCCGTCCGTCCGTCCGTCTGTCACAGTGTATCTCATGAACCGTAATAGGTAGGCAGCTGAAATTTTCACAAAAAGTATATTTATTTTGCCGCTATGACAACAAATAGGTTAAATAAAAAAAATAAAAGTAAGGGGGTCCCATACAAAAAAAAATATTTTTGTGTTAAATCTTGTACGGAACCCTTCGTTTACGAGTCCGACTCGTACTTGGCGGTTTTTATTATACGATTCCGAAATGTACTCCACCGTTCCTTCATCAAATGAGGAGTGAGCAAGTTTCGCGCACCGAGTCGCCGCCACGTGCGGTGCGGTGCGGTGACGGTGACGTCGATGTGATGAAATAGTCCCGCGGGAGTAGCAAGCGTCGCGTCGTCGGAGTGCGGCGGCTGCCGAGCAGTAAACAAGTGATGTGTGCGTCGCTTGCTGCCATGGCGTGACAATAATATGGAGAACTTTTAACTGCGTCAACGTTTTCTTAGCCCCGATTGCACGAAGAGACGGCCGAGTTAATCAATGTTCAAACACGTCACTTTTAGTGAACCGCATGGAGTTCCTTCCATACTGTCCATACAAAGTGACGTGTTAATCGTACGTTGACGTTGATTTTGATTTTTTGTTCTTTCATGCACTCGTCCCTTAGTCTTTATTGGCGTCGTTTAGCAAAATAATGCGACATGTTCATAATTCTGGATTTATGCGGGCTACGAGGATAACTGACGGTTGCAGGAGTGTCTCCAGATACGGGCGAAACAGTTTTTTTTTTTTTAAATTGTCCAACAAAGGGGTTTTTGTAAGGTAGCGCAGCTCCCAGGGGAATTGAGATAGAATAATTATTCCAGTGGATTTGTGCAGGTTTCAAAATTATTTTGGAATTGTATTAATTGAAATATTAAACTTAGCAATTACTAACTAATCATACCGAACTGACCGTCTGATATTAGCACAACACACCACATGGGAACTAGGCGCCGTGCCAGGACCTTCCTTATATTGCTCGGCTACATTAAACTGGATGGAAAACACGGAAAATTTTCAATGCCGCTTCGACCATCGTTCATTCAATGCGATGGTACCGACCCGCGCGTAATTAACCCTACCACCTAGAAAGTAAGGAAGGGGGACCTACAGTTTTACGTGGAAGAAATTAAAATTGGAATCAGAAAAAAACCGCCCAATTTCAAGCCACAATAAGAGATTTTAATAAAGCGAGAGCCACGTTCGTGACTCCACTGGGAGCCCTAACTCCGGTCCCCTGGGCGCGCGGCGGCGGCGGTCCGCGTGGTGGGGAGGACGCGGCAAGGCCGCCCTACTTGCAGTGCGATGCCCTGCACCGTACCGCCTCCGTCGCGCCGCCGCCGCCGCTGCCGCCGCCGCACCGCGCGACCGCTGCCTTACCACTCGCGTATGGAAAACCATCCGTGTATTCCTCGTGCACGCTCAAAACTCTCTAAATGTTTACTGCAATCAAGAAATACGAGCAACGCAATGCTGTTTTAATTTTTATTTTCGGGAAGAGAGAATGTACGACTCGCGTGTGGAAAACCATCCGTGAATTTCTCATCCATTCTTAAAAATGTTTACTGCAATTGATAAATACAAGCAATGCAATGCTGGTTTAATTTTTATCGTCGGTAACAGGGATTTAACATTTCTCTACGCACATTTTTTCAGCAACAATATTTTCTAACGTAGTCTGTGTAAAAAGAAATAATATCATTCCGAAAACCCTACTACGGGTGGCCAGATCCATGAGTTATACTATTGTCTTAGTTTTTCCTTTTAACCTACATCGCTAGTATAGGCAAATGGGTTAGACCTCGAGATTTTGCTAGTAACGGTATGCATCCGTCTTCCCTTCTGAATTTGCAACGGGTTTGGGACCCACGTAGAGCTATCGAATTACTGGGTAGTTAATTTAAAAGCATTCCGGGTTGATTTTAGGGCTGTCGTGAAGGCAGCGGAAATCGAAAATTTGAAAATTTGAAAAATGCATTCCTTGTCCATTGGCCAAGGCTATATTTTGCACGGAGACTGCCATTAAACTAGCGAAACCGTTTACCAGGGTCTAACGGTTCCCTACCCCTAAAAGTTGTAAGATTTTAATTAAAAAAAAATCACTTGATAAAGCTTCATTCCATGTCGGAATGTTTTTATTGTTTTGTACATATCTGTATTTTAACAAATTATCTAAAATGAAGGTAATAAAAAAGACAAAATTTTTTCAATGTTTTTTAGCCAATATTTTCCAATCTAAAAGGTATATTATAAAATATAGTATATATAAAAATAAATAAACATACAGACGTAGATTTTGACAATATATTTTAGAATCCAAAATTTCAAAAACCTAGCAAAACATTACGAGCATGCAAACAGTTATCACCCGTTGTATGGAGAATTGATAGGGTGACGACTCTCTTAATTGATTGAATGAAATGTGGTCGAAACTAAGATTCAAACGGTTCGTATCTACCGCCGGTCGATTTAGTTCGTGCAGCTCGTTTTGCAAATTCCCCAGCCGATTGGACTCTATTCTAGACCCACCGAGCACGGTACGGCGCGATAAGGGCGCGGGTTCGTTGCCCCAGCTAGAAGCTGACCTCAAAAACGAGGACACCGCAAAATTGGGACGACGTCGACGGAACGACGCGAGCGACCGACCTCGCCCGCCGACTTTGCGCTCTAATCCGCCGACAATACGAGTCAATATTGCACGCGCCGAGCTAATTCAATAGTAATATTTTATCAATTGAGCGAATGCGTTCACTTACAACAGTGAGCTAGTCTAGAATATTTTACTGAATGCGAGTTGCCTACCTACGGTTAAATCGAGCGACACCGATGGACCGCTATGGGCACATTCAATTATTTCTACCTTGGCTCTTTCGTAATCAAATTCTGATTTCAGCACACTTTGCACTGTTGAAATGCTATTGATGTAATGTTTTATATTTTATATTTCAATTTTTTTATTCAGTAGAGCTTTTGTTTGAAAGCATACAATAATACATTGTAAGTTAATGCTATAGAATTATACTGTTAATACTTTAATGTACCAAGACCGCGAACCTAACATACTTGTGCAACTATTAATAATAATTTGCACATCTTATATGTTTTATTTTTATTTTCAGGTAAGAAAGAGAATATTTGTGATCGGAAGCAAGACAGGCCTTTGAATCCACGTATGTACGCATCATTAATATTAAATATACTCGGGAGTAACAAAATCCCTACATATATTAAATCCATAAACATATGGAGGGACCTACCTAAACCTAATTACCTAATGGCGATTGTACAGAGATAAAGAAGCATAGAGGTCACTCACTAGCCTCCAGGAGCCGCTTAAGTGTACGTAGGTACTCTTACCTAACAATTACCAAGCGAGTCCTCTAGGTCAGACATATTTGTACTTCAGTTGAGGTCATAATAACCGTGCAAATAAGTGAAACGACCTATGTATCACGATCATACAAATACTAATAAGTCACAGCTTCTTAGTGTGGGTGAGAATCACGGGGCTCTCCGCGGTAAGAAATCAATAAAATTTAAATGTAATAGAAATAAATCATGGGATATTTAACACATTAGTAACACATGTTATTTCATTGCTTTAATTATAACGACTTATTGGTTCTTTAGGCACCGGTTGTAGTGTCATTCTGAAAGATACGCATGCGCAGTGCGTGGCGTACTAGCACAAATGTAGTGAAAGTGAATTTAAATACTTGACGTGTTGAATTAAGGCGGCCCAACCCGGCGGGCCTAACTCATTCGCGGGCACGGTAAAAAATCGTGCTGTTGCGCTCTGGGACCTTCTCTGTTTCAAAGAATAGGACAGGCTCCGTGATGAGGAAGATGCAACATGTCCACAAAAAAGACAATGTGCATAGTGTATGATTTGGTAAGATTTACGAAAATTTTAATTTCAAAACGACTTATAGCTAAAAGTAAACCACGACCGCTGTAGTCAAAAATCTAACAAAAACCAAATAGATCATAAATCTTGATTAAATAAGCTATGTCTGATGACTAATCTTTTTACGATGTTCTTACTTTATCATTGCGTAATCCACCTCCAAAGTTATCGTATAAAACGCGCGAAAAATTCGAACTTTCGGACCTTATAACTTAGAAACCAAACACAATTTTACAATGCCAATGGTCATCAGACATCTAGTTCGATCGAATAAAGCAATTGTGAGCAAAATTTTGGATCTCTGACAAGAAATATGGGCGTGATCTTCTTTCCCCTTTTGTATGGGGAGATGATCGGGTTGGGCCACCTTAAGAGGATAATGAGGTGAAATAAATCAATTGAGAGCTACGTCTATACGTTTTTGTTTTTTTGTGATGATGTATCTTTCATCCTTTATATCTGACTCTAAAAATGTGTATAAAAATAATAAAAGGTGCATAATTTCCATCATATTATGATGTATACAAATTCAGTTATAAAAAAAAACAAAAACGTACAGACGTCTCAGTTGATTTATTTCATGTGCAACATTTCAGAAATATATTTCTTAATTTGACTGAGGAAACAGACACGAGCCATTGTATGGAACTCGATGACCTCACTATACTCTTAAACTTTACTTGTTTTGACTAAAATATTTTCATTGCCACATCTCAACAAGTAATACCAAAAACTTACAAATCTCTAAAGATCAGTCGACAAAACCAAGCATCATCAACCATCAACTATTTCTGCTCATTTGAATAATACATTGAATAATTAATAATTAAGTGAACGTAATAAATACTGTATGAATAATGACACCTTATTGTTTTCATATCGAAACTTTACATACACTTGAGTGTGCGTTGAGGCGGTTTTTCACTTCTTTTGTGCTATTCTATAAATATAATAATTCTATAAATCACTTGATGTAGACTCAATGCGTTTTGAGTGTAATCCTATTATTTAATTGAATTTTTTTATTTAGTCGAAATTTTCGCATAAGAAGGTTAATACAAATGCACATAATTAGGTTAAACATCCTGCTGTCTGTTTGAAGATCTTGTTGGTTGCTGAGCCACATGCTAGCGCTCAATGTTGCATTTTATTCTTCATTATGTAGATATTTCATAAAATAATGCCTAGTGTAGGCCCGCCGGAGCCGTGCTGCGTCGATCCGAGAGCTAATGCTTGCTTAGAACTGAGCTAATGCGTTTTGATCGCATAGGTATGTCCATGTTTGTGCATATATTTCTTCTGTTTTTTACCTTTTTTATACGTCAATGTGCCGTTTCACTCGAAATTTCGATTCGAGCGTGTTCTGATCACAAGCCTATTGAGAACGATTTAATTTATAAACAATATCTGTTGAAATCAATCCAAGTTTTTGTAAGTTAATGTTTCAGTTTTAAAACTACTTATTACCTTATCTCTGTCTTGCTCTGGGGTGTGTTGGTCAAACGCATTTTATTCCGAATTGTTCTCCTAGTAATGGTTGTTTGAAAAATTCCAGTATAGGTTCACATACTACACATAGTAGTTGTGCACCAACTAATTACTTTTGCTCAATACCTCATACTTTTTTAGAAAAGCTAGATTTCTGAAGCGCTAATTTTGTATGACATTGCAAAATTATCATCAGGTGAAGGCGATTTCTTCGTTACGCACACCGCGCACTGTCTCGTAATGATATTCCTGACATGACCCATGGTCCATGTGCAGTAATTACGGAACTCTCGCTTGACCATTTAGATGGTAGAATAAACATTTAAATGTAGATGACCAATTAAAATAACATCAACTAAATTCTATAGAATGCATACGATATTCACACATGTGGTGCACGTAGCCAGTTCAGAGTGAATAACCAGGATTGTTACTCAGAGGTAGCGAGCTTATATAGCGGTGACGTAACATGTACGTACTGGGGCGCTTTGGGGGTGGGAATTTAGGTCAGGGATAAAACATAACCTAAATAGAGCCTGACAACAACCTTACATACGTATAGCATTTCTCTTTACGTCATTTCACTAGAGACTTTCCAGAATAAGCAATGGTTTGGATTTTTTTTATAGAATATGTACCAGAGTTGTGAGTTTTCCGTAGATTTATAGAATATATACTAGGGTTGTGAGTTTTCCGTAGATTTATAGAATATATACTAGGGTTGTGAGTTTTCCGTAGATTTATAGAATATATACTAGGGTTGTGAGTTTTCTTAGTAGATTTATAGAATATATACTAGGGTTGTGAGTTTTCCGTAAATTTATAGAATATATACTAGGGTTGTGAGTTTTCCGTAGATTTATAGAATATATACTAGGGTTGTGAGTTTTCCGTAGATTTATATAATATATACTAGGGTTCTGAGTTTTCCGTAGATTTATAGAATATATACTAGGGTTGTGAGTTTTCCGTAGATTTATAGAATATATACTAGGGTTGTGAGTTTCCCGTAGATTTATAGAATATATACTAGGGTTGTGAGTTTTCCGTAGATTTATAGAATATATACTAGGGTTGTGAGTTTTCCATAGATTTATAGAATATATGCTAGGGTTGTGAGTTTTCCGTAGATTTATAGAATATATATTAGGGTTGTAAGTTTTCCGTAGATTTATAGAATATATACTAGGGTTGTAAGTTTTCCGTATATTAATAGAATATATACTAGGGTTGTGAGTTTTCCGTAGATTTATAGAATATATACTAGGGTTGTTAGTTTTCCGTAGATTTATAGAATATATACTAGGGTTGTAAGTTTTCCGTAGATTTATAGAATATATACTAGGGTTGTAAGTTTTCCGTAGATTTATAGAATATATACTAGGGTTGTGAGTTTTCCGTAGATTTATAGAATATATACTAGGGTTGTGAGTTTTCCGTAGATTTATAGAATATATACTAGGGTTGTGAGTTTTCCGTAGATTTATAGAATATATACTAGGGTTGTAAGTTTTCCGTAGATTTATAGAATATATACTAGGGTTGTGAGTTTTCCGTAGATTTATAGAATATATACTAGGGTTGTGAGCTTTCCGTAGATTTATAGAATATATACTAGGGTTGTGAGTTTTCCGTAGATTTATAGAATATATACTAGGGTTGTGAGTTTTCCGTAGATTTATAAAATATATACTAGGGTTGTAAGTTTTCCGTAGATTTATTGAATAAAACTAAATTGATGATGAAATAATGTCCCAAACAGCATATATCGAAAGTTTCGAATTATCGTAAGGGCGTCACAATAGCTGATTGGGTTCACTTCAATAAGACTCTTTACACTTCTCTATTTATTCTTACATATTTTTAAAACTATTTAAGATATGTACATTGATTGTATAGCTATAGAAACTTGTAATAGTAGATATCTGACGCTCTCAATCATTGTTTTTTTTTTGTTAATTTGTTTGAGTATTTGCCTAATATAAGAAATCAAGTCACCAGAGATTGTTTTATGGAACCTTACATAAAAAAAACAAGAGATATATCTTTAATTATACCAACGATACATCTGTATCGATCGATAAATACGTTTTTGTTTCGCTTATCGTGAATACACAAAAGAGAAAATTTAAATGTATCGATCGATATAGTCGTATCGTTTGTTTGTGCTTCCGCTGCTGCAATCTGCAGTTAAACTTTTTTACCATAAACAATCTTGTAGATATTTTTAAATATAATTTAATATTGTTTCACTTAGCCTGGTTTTCAACAAGTACTGATTAATTTTATTCGACACTTAAAGGGCCTTTATTCCTAAAGTGCTGATTATCAAGTACTGGAATTGCAAGCTGCTAAGAAAGGCCCTTAATATGTGGCAAGCAAATCAAAAGTACGTGAAAAGGGCCCTTAGGCTCTTATATAACTGAACGCAATCGGCTCTTTACACGCCAAAGCGAATGAAGTCACCGTCAGGGTTTTTTAAGTTGAATTAAATTGTGAATTCCATCATGTTAATACGCTTTTGCATTCCGAGCTCCACGGAACGCTCATAAATAAAATGCAACCGACGGAAACGGCTGCATAGAAGCGAGCTCGCCGGCGGGGGTGGTTCTATTTATACCGGGGGCGTTCAATTCACGTTCCCCCGGGGCGGGTGCGTCGGTCGCGCGCGCAGGTCACGGGGTCGCCGCACGCCATCCGGGTCGCCCTCGCCCGCGCCCTCGCCCGCACCCGCGCCCGCGCCCTCCGCCGCATCTGCTGCGCTGCCTCCGCCGGCTCCCGGAGTACACTTGACAAGATGTCGCCGCCCGCGCCGCCGTGACGCACGCCGGCGGCGACTGACGCATTGAGATACTCTATTTGCATACGTGCTGTACGTAATGAGTACTGCACAAATTTGAGCGTTTAGTAGCTCAGGAGATTTGGACTTGCCTTCCATGAATTCGTTCATCCTCAAATTCGTTCTCTTTTTGAGTTAGATAAGTTCATACGGATTACGATTGCGAGCCGATCCATGTTAAATTATAGCAGATCTATTCAAAGTGGGCAGACTATCTTTAGTACGCGTATTAAGGTCGGACTAAACCGGTTTTTCTCGTACTAAGTTTTGACAGGCCCTCTCTGAATACGACTGTTTGCCTCTTTCCTCTACTTAGGCGGTAGGCGATGCGGGTTAGTACCATCGCATTGGATACAAATATGGTATAAACGGCAATTAAAAATCGTCCGAGTTTTCCATCCAGTTCAATGTAGCTGTGCTCTTTAAGGATAGGTCCTGGCATAACACCTTTGGGAATGCGGTGTGTTAGATTAACAGTGGGCCTGGTATTATCCAGCCACTTAAAAAAACGCAAGTAACTTGGTCGGGGATGAAAACCTGCGGAAGGTGCTAATTTTAAAAAGTTTTTATCAGTCTAAATATAACAAAAAATTGTTTCGGCCGAAATTAACGCAAAAAATAATTAAAAGTATGCCTGCAAGTTTTAACTCCTCGTAAATCTAAACTGGTTTGAAAGCTCCGGTCCTGAAACATTCCGTGTACGCGTACTTCTCATAATCTAAAATTAGTAAGCTTTAAGTGTCCGTATAACACCGGTACGCAACTGTTCGTATCCAATACGGCGGAAATTTTTATTAACTGGCTCCCAGATTAGGAAATACTAGGTAGGTTAACTCATAAATATTATTTTTATTGCGCGAGTTGATGACCTCTGACTATCTCTATTAGTCATAATAAACATGCGATCTTCTATGTTTTTACGGAACTTGACAAGGGTGACTAATACCACACAACTACCTTCACGATATTAGCTCAATACACCACATTCCCGAAGGAATTAGGTACCATGGCAGGATCTTCCATTTATGAGCACGGCTGCATTGAGCGGAATGGAAAACATGGACAATGTTTCATTGCCGCTTCAACCATAGTTTCATGCCATGCGGTGGTACCGACCCGGGCGGGCTTTACCCTACCACCCAATAGAGGAAGGGGATCTACGGTCCATCTATCATCCTATCGGTTCCAAACCATGAAGGAACTCGCGTTCGTTGCGAAATGCACTTCTCCAACTCAGAAAGAGAAAGAAATTGGTGCATGACAGGGGGGAGTTTTTTGTCGAATAAAAATTGTTTGGAAGCTTTGTGCCGAATGAAAAATTATCTCAAGTAATAGTCAAATAGTCGCATACCGATCTTTAGTATAAAAATATCAGGCCTAGAAGTTTGTGTGTCATAAAACTTGCTAATCAAAATTAGTTTAGTAGAAGCCGAGCGGTATCGTTGTGATCCTTTTTTTTTTATTAATTTTAATTTTATTACACTCATCAACTATGTAATAATTTACTCAAAAAATTATGCTTCATAAATCAAAAACATAAATTTCGATTCCTCGTTAAGCTGCAAACAATGAACCCTAACACAATACATCGTTTGGTGTCAATAAACGTTTTACGCTGAACAACAACATTTTCAGGGCATTCGAACATATACCTTGCACGCTCTTAGAGGATCGGAGGTAGCCGACGTCGTCGGCGCGCCGCGCTCGCAGCACGCGGGGCGCCGCGCGCAGCAAGCTCGGTCTCAGCGCAGGCGCAGCGGCCGGTGCGGGCCGAGCGTGTCGCAAGAGCGGGTGCAGGGCCGGCCGTCGGCACCGCCGCGACCCTGACTGACTTTATCTCCGCGAACGTGCGAGCCGCCCCGCTGCCCTCCGCCGCACTCCGCCGCCGCTGTACACTCGCTCGTGCGCAGAGCCTAGGCCCCACAGCACTGTTGACACCAGACACCAACAGTCAGCATGGCTGCGTGGCTCAGCGAGCAGAAGGACCGAAGGAGTAACGACCGAAACCATGGGGGCGGCCTAGCCACTTTACACACAACGGCAGCAGCGCCGGCGAGTGAGTCCACACTTAAGAAATAGGACGCTTAGTGCAACGAATATTCGACGTTGCGCGTTCCGAATTCGTAAGCGAAATAACTACAGTTTAAGCCTAGTTTTCACTAAGTTCTGATTTATTTTAATCGACACCCTTTATTACTAAAGTGCTTGCACTGGTGTTGATTGCAAGGTTTTAAGAAAGGCCCTTTATGTGGAGCGATTAAAATAAATCAGCAATTGGTAAAAACCAGGTTTAGACGTTTGTCACGAACTCGTTACGCTGCCGCAGAGTTTAGTTAGCTACAACGTCCTGCCATGCTCACTGGTACCGGCACTTCGGGTCTCTCTGGTTTTGTTCCCGTGGATGTAAGTAAAACAGTAGGTATACATAGGTATAGTATATATAGGTGGCAGGGTTTATGCCACTCCGGTTGCTACCATCGTATTTAATGAACGATGGTCAAAGCGGAGATGAAAATTGTCCGTGTTTTCCATCCAGTTCTATATCGTAGTGCATAAGTGCACATAGGCACCATGAGGTGTGATGGGCTAATATCACGAAGATCGACCATGAGAGTACCTGAAAATTTAACATCAATTTTTCGGTTGCATTAAAAATGCATAAAAAAAAATTAAAAAAAAAGAAAAAATATTTAAAAATGTATTAATCGGCTAAAAATTTTAAGAATAATCTTTAACCATACCTGCGGCTAAATTAAACTGGATAGAGAGCAAGGAGAATTTTCATTATAGCTTCGACAATCGTTTATTAAATGTTTTATCACGAACCCGGGCGGGGTTAACCGTGTTAGGGTAAGCAAGGAAACCTTTAGCCCCGGTTGCACGAAGAGACGGCTCAGTTAATCAATGTTCAAACACGTCACTTTTAGTGAACCGTATAGAGTCCACACAAAGTGACGTGTTTGATCATACTTTGACGTTGATTTTGATTTTTTGTCCTTTCGTGCACTCGGCCCTTAGTTTTACGTGAAGTTCGAACCGCTAACGAAAATTCATTTTATGTCTCTAAAGACATGCACGGGAATAAATTCAGTGGGACCTATTGTATTAATTTTGAGTCCTGGAAATCATACAGCACTAGGGTTATTTGTAGGAGTTACTTTTTATGTGACTAGATGTAAATAGCTAACACTACGTCTATTGTCATAATATGTGTGTCCTGGCATGGCACTAAGTGCCATGCCAGGACCTTATATTACTCTGCTAGATGGAACTGGATGGAAAACACTTACAATTTTCATTGCCGATTCGGCTTTAAGTGCGATGGTACCAACCCGGGCGCGATTGACCGCCTATTCCGTTAGGTTAGGTTGGTTAGGTGAGGTCAGTTTTACGTGGGATCCGTTGCAAGCCTCAGCGGTCACCCATCCAGAAGCCGACCGCACCTAGAGTGGCTTCACCTCGTCTATCGAGCGGCAAGGCCGACACTCTTAGGAGGCGGCGATCCCACGCGGCAGTATCGGTATGCTATTTGCAACGTATTGCGGCGCAGGTTCTCGAAGGTTCGCGGTGGGGCGGGGCGGGGCGGGGGAGGTCCCGCGCGCGTCACTCGGCCGCCACGGCTCCGCTCGGACTTTGTAATCCGCTCGTCCTAGTGAGCGAGCGTTGCCCCGCGCGCGGGCCGAGGTCGCCGCTCGACGCACGACGCGCGCGCCGCCGCGCCGCACCCCGCCCCGCCCCGCCGCGCCCCGCCGCGCCGGATACCGCCGAGTGACAAATTGGCGGGACACAATCATTGCGCTCGCTGTGAGGATAATCATAGCGTAGGAGCATGTGGAGAGGTGCATGTGTACGTTATCGCGACTCCACCGAATGGACAAAGTGTGCATATAGCTAGCCCCGTTGCAGGAAGTTCTTTCAGAAACAACGTTACTTATATACTCTAAAAGAATTTACAATATTGTATTGTTTTTCATGTTCCATAGTACACTGCGTACGGATTTGTCATATTTTATCATTAACCAGTTCAGCAATCCGAGCGAAGGAAGAACTGGCATGAAACTTCGCTGGATTTTTTTAAGACTCGCTCTTATTACAAATGTATTTTGTTGTGTTCATCACTACGGGTTCTCATATACACTTTTATGATAACGCGTAAAAAATTTTTATACCATACGATAAAGATATTTTCTCAGAGGTCTTCCTACAGCGTATCGATGCCACACAGTCCAAACATCGCCACCGCGCGCGAATGTCCTCCCGAAATGCGTTCGCCAACTCTTTTCCCACCACTGCAAACTTTCCAATACATCTGCGACTATGTTTACGTGGACATGTTCATGATGGGTTGTTAGTTTTAAAAAATTGGGGATAGCGGGTCTCATAGTAGGCGTGCTGGCACATCTTCCTTTTTGATCTGAGGGAGGAACGCAGGTCTACTTGCACGATACGTTGACATCATTTGTTAAGGCTGTCGTGAAGTCACAGGAAATTTTAAGAAATTAATTCTTTCTCCATTGGCCAAGGCACATTTTTGCGCGGCGACTATCATTATAATAACGAAATAGTCTTCCAGGCCCTAAGGATTCCCTACCCCTTAACGTTGTCAGGTTTTAATCCAATTTATTTTATCACTTGATAAAAGTTCATTAAATGTCCGAATGTTTTTATTTTTTTGTACGTATCTGTAAAAAAAATCGAAAATGAACGTAAAAAAGACAACTTTTTTTCAATGTTTCTTAGCCAATATTTTCCAATCCTTATATATATATATATATATTTATAAATATACCTTAATTTAAAAAAATTAAAAATAGACGTAGATATCGAGAATATGTTTAAGAATCCAACATTTTAAAATCATAGTAAAAGAGCATGGAAACAGTTATTATACCTCCTGTCAAACGCATACAATATTGTTGACAGGCGATGTCGCCTTCTAGATAGCGTTTACTCGATAGCGTTCGCAGTAGAAGGCCTGGTAGGAAGCGTTGTCGTTGAATTCTGTATTCAGTCTCAGTAGGACAGGAACATAACCATTGAAAATCCGGACATTTTCACTGTGAAACACATTTATTGGTTCGTAGGTTTCAAAGTGAAATAAAACTTACAATTTAAGAAATGAGCTAATAATTTTGAGAAATTCATATTTGGTCCAGAAAGTAAGATCTAAAGGCCTATTTCGGGTTTTAAATATTCTGTGGTAATTGGTCTTCTCATGGGCATGCAACTTAAGTGATATAACTCCAATTGTATATCAAGTGTAGAAAAAATTGACAACGATGCGTTCAGCACGAAGAAGATCGGTCTGATTGTGCGCGTGACATAAAGCCGGTAAGAGTTGCCGCGCTAATGAATATTGATGCCGCGGCGCGCGACCACGCTCGTTGCTTTCACTTTCATGAATAGAGCTTGTGCAAGCGGTTTGTCGTCGCGAATTATCTGCTCGTCGTTACCGCACTCACTTGGATCGCACCGCCCACATCTCGCTCTCGTCTCGCCGCGTGAGAGCGCGCGGGTACGCGGCTCCGCGCGCGCGGGTACGCGGCTCCGCGCGCGCGGGTACGCGGCTCCGCGCGCGCGGCCGAGACGCGCGACGGGCGAGCGTCCCATTTGCGTCCGCGCTGAGTGACGAATTGAAAAAAACCGGCCAAGTGCGAGGCGGCCTCGCACACGAAGGGTTCCGTACCATCGTACATGGTTTAACACCAAAAAATCACGTTTTTTGTATGGGGGCTCCCCATAATTAATTATTATTTTTTTTTTTAAATTTTACCTATTTGTTGTTATAGCGGCATAATAAATACATACCCTGTGAAAATTTCAGCTGCCTACTTATTACGGTTCATGAGATACAGCCCTGTGACAGACGGACGGACGGACGGACGGACGGAGGCTTAGTAATAGGGTTCCGTTTTCACCCTTTGGGTACGGAACCCTAAAAAAGATCTATTGTGAATTCTCCTGCGGCGAGCGCGGCCGCGCGGTGTGGGTTAGCGGAGTAGGCCACGCGGGGTCGGCGCCCGCGCAGCCTCGCCGGGTGAAAGTGCCGGGGCGGCGCGGGGGGGGAGGGGGGAGGGGGGAGCCCTCCTCGACCAATGGCGGCGCGCGGCGGCGGCGCGTCCTCGCCGTGCGGTAGGAGCGCGCATACTTTTTGCAAGTCTGGCCATGAGACTAATTACGGAAAAAACATTTTCGTCTGCTATATGTACGCAACCTAACTCAAATGAAAGCATAATAGATTCGGCATTGGCTCGAGTGATTTTTGGCTTTTCGTTCGCCTAACAATATTTTTGCGCCGATATTAGTAAGAATATTAATATATAAATGGATGGACAAGCAAAAGAGTTCAATCAAATTCAGCGTATACTAAAAAAACAAGAAATATATGATCTTAACATGGCTATATATATTGTTTCCTTAAGCAATGACCATTAATTTTCATTGCTCCACTAATTTTAATGAATCGTAAAACCAAACACCCCTATTATGGGGGTTAATATGTTCTTAGCACAATAATATTCATTTAGATCAGGTTTATTTAAATATTTCCATGCGTACCGCGTCCCATTTCTGATTTGCATCCTAGCATAATCTGAAACTGATAATGTAGTTTACAATGTTCTTGTCGAATTTTCACCAGTAACATCCGGCTGTAGCGCAAAGTATAGCGGTTTCGTCAATAAAATCCGTCTAGTCCGGTCTACGAGTATGCAAGTCCAAATAAAAGAATTGTTCGCGCAGCCCGTTTCATCTCTCGTAGCGTCGTGCTACGCCGCCTATTCCCGCGCGCCGTAGCACTTGGTCGCGCGCCGTAGCACTTGGTCGCGCGCCGTAGCACTTGGTCGCGCGCCGTAGCACTTGGTCGCGCGTCGTAGTTTCGACACCCGCAATGGGCGAAATTGTCGCTCTACGCCCGTGCATCGATTAGAATTAGGTCAGCCTGGCTGCTGTTTGCGGCGCCGCGCGGCACGTGAGAATGTAGCTAATGAAGCCGCGCGGAGCTGGTGCTGTCTTGGGCCCCTTGAAACAGCGCTCAGTGACGCAATCCTTGCATATTCGCAATAGTTCGCGAATTGTTGAGCATTCATTGAAGGCTGTTACCGGTAAAGTGCTAACTCTATTCGTTTTTATTATTTAAGAAACGATGCCATCGAACAGACAACTTAATGAATTGCTTACTTAAAGATACTTTAATAAAACGGAAATTAATACCATTTCACGAATGCAAACTGTATGTTTAGAAGGCTCAATAAGTTAAGAGGTAAACATTTTATTTTCGCCAAATTTTGTTTGTTTCTATCAATATTTAATTTTTTTCTTACACACATGCAAACAAATGTTAAAGCCACCTGATGAGAGAGGTAAAATGCGTAGTATCATCGTTTTATGTCGACTTCAACCATACAAATAAATTCTTTGAAATTCAGTTCTTCAATATTATATGAGCTTGTTAAATCAGACTCTAGCAATTGCAGAAAATTGAACAGCACTGAAATTGTACAATAACATGTTGCGTAACCGTTTGCAGACGGAGGGGTGCGGGTACGGGGCGAGGGATGGGGTAACATCCGCACTTTCTCTAGCCGCCTCGCGATTCCGTTTCTTTATTATTAGGACCTACTACATACTGTTTTAAACAAAAATCTGTGAACTTTATTATATTATTATTTCCAGTGAATTAAATTTCTGGTAGTCAAGCCAAAACTGAGATAAATAGTTGCAATCTGAACTAACAATAACCGAAAATAATATTAACTAGTGTCAAAAGTGACATTTCGTCTATACAAAATGTGTCAAAGTGACATTAAGAGTTACTTCCTTTTCGTTAACCTTATTTTCAGCTACGATTGATTTATATCAGCCATAGATGAAGAAGTGATAGGTTAATAAGTCACTTATTAATCTAAATATTAACCTATCAGGTCACAATCTGATTAATTCGCTGATTCAATTAACTCAGCGATGAACCCGCAAAGGAACTTCACTGGTCCATAGGCTGTGTTTTTTTCATCCAGATTCTTATAACCTTATGAATAACCAAGAACAACGAAGAATAAATTACCCGCAATGTGATCAGTCTAAGAATAAAAATAACCAAATAAGTTTATAGAATAAAAATATAAATACTTTCGGTAAGTTTGATACAAATAAAGTGTATCAAGTCAATATAATATATCTACGTTGCATATTATAATAGCAAAAAATAAAATACTACCAGCAAATAAATATAAAAACATAATAAAAAAATATTAATGTTACAGTACTTGTCTTAGAATTTGAAATGATTTAATAGGGTTTTACAGGAGAGAGCCTCGTTTATATTCTAATATGCTTTATCAAGAAGAAAACATTTTATTTTATTCTTAAATTTATTAAGACTAAAAATTCTGATTCTTATTTTACAAGCAAGATATACTTAATAATACTGACGATACAATTATGTGTGACAAATAAAGTAGCCGGGTAAGTTTCCATATTATCCCAATGGTTAGTCGGAACGTATAAGTATGAATTAAAACGATATCGCAAGGGATCACGAGAGCGATAGACACCAAGGTGGATAGGATTTAATGTATTATCGAGTCGCTTTTAATATAGAATCGTTGTGTCGGCCCTGGACTAGATTCAGTCCGTGCACCTCGCCCGCTGTCGCTAGCTGCCGCAGCTCGCGGCGCGGCGGGCCTGAAGCGGTGTCCCCTCTCACCGCCGCCCGCATCTTCTAGCTCGGGGATAACGCTGTTGCACCTACGAAAATATTCCATCAGCATTTTCGTTTTCGAAATATTTAGTTTTCCTCTGAATGGCCGAATGCGCTAAATAACATTGAGTCACAATAAATTCCTTTTGAAATGTGTAAATTACTATATTTTAGTTAGCTAGTTTTTCCAAAAATGACATTTCACATAATCGAAAAATCAAATAATTTTCCACTTATAGAAAACTGAGACTTAAACGTTTATGAACATATTAACTCGAAAACAATGTTGTCACTTACTATTCAATATTATATGTCACTTAGCTTAAGGCTTTTGAATAATTTTCACTCATTGAAAATAATAGCTAATATTGACTTGCTTCAGAACAATCTAAAAAAAAATTAATAATATTGTAAAAGAAAATGTAATAAAAAATGTATGAAAAGTTTTTACAGTTTACGGTTAATTACTGTGAAAGTTATATAATGAATTTATTTTTCCCTTGTCCATTAATAGATGTATTTCGACTTTAATTAAACAAAGAAAGCTATAGGTAACAGTTGCGGCGGCTGCGACGGCGACCTTGCGGGGACTGTTGGCCGAGAGAATTGAGAACATTTTCTCAATACTTGTCGACTCTCCAGCGAGGCCTCGAAGATGTTGCCAATTTTGACTCATGCACCGCCTTGCAATTCTCTCGTTACGAACAAACGGATGCAAGAATATACAACGCAAAACTTCTAATTGACCTGCATGTATTGTTACTTGTTCTACTATTTCTTTGTTCTTATGCGGCGATGAAGGGCAGCCCAACGTGAAATAATTCAAATTCAAATAGTTTATTCAGCCACAACACACAAAAATACATAGTAACACAAATAATCAAAGAAAACAAAAAGTTATAAAGACAAGTAATATATAATCTACACTTATCATTCAGATCTCGAGGCTTATATTGTGTTACTCTGAATGGGTATGCTTTCAGCTGGTACGCAGCAAACGCTGCAAAGCTGGTTTTCAGCGCATCCCTTTCCAAAGTCCTTGAGACACATGAGTAGCGGGTGTGTAGGAGAGTGTATGAGGGTATAAAAATATTTGTGTCAGGGAGAGAGGGTGTGTATGTTAGTGAGAGCGTGTGTGTGTGTGTAAATGAAGAGGGAGTGAGTAGCGAGCAAATTATCAAATTAATTATTATCAAAAGTAAAAAGGTGTATGACAAAACCAATACAATAACAAAACGATGGCAATACCATTATACATATTTATTATGTACAAACGTACGATTACGGTGCTACAATTGAATGCTCATTAGGCCGTGCCGTATCTTTATGCGCGCAGGATAGACCGTTATCCTACCATATAAAACGTCCGCCTATGCAAATGGTTCGTTAGCCGACAGCAATAAAACGAAATGGCAAGAGCAATAGAGTTTAATATTTCCCTCCCAAGATGCAACCAGCGCTCGGGTGCGTATACGCTTGCTCAAGAACAAACGACCCGACGACACCGCCCGTTACCGTACCGTTACACCGAGCTAGACAAACAAGTGAACTGGTTTAGTTTTTCGAGTCCGGCGCACGGATCCGATGCATATTCAAACGATGCCATTGTGAAGCCGGCGCGGCCCGGAAGAGAAAAAATTGAATTTACATTGAATGTCCCACAACGGGCCCGGGACCCTTGCGCTGTTGGGAAACGCCGTATGGAAATGGAACGTTACGGCGCAAGATATATCGCTGAATAAAGTCCATTCGTCGCACACTCTTGCCCACCCAATTGGTTATATGTGGAAACTTGTTTATGTTTTTATGATATATACCTTTTTATATTTGTATACAAATAGAGGCGTATATGCCGGATTTAAGTTAAGTAATCAAAGAAATTAAAACGTACAGTCGTAGCTCTCAGTTAATAAATTTCATGTGTTAAAATTTCAGGAAAATTTTTCATAATTTGACTGAGGAAACAGGCACGCACGATTGTATGGAACTTGGTCACCTCAATATCCCCTTAAAAGATAAAACTCTCCAGGAATAAACAGCACTAAAAATAAAATTATTTTCGGGAATAATACATTGCCAATCTTTTAATCTAATTGGCAGTAACATCAACTTCTGGCTGAACACTGATTATTCTGTCGAAATCTAAAAACATAGTCACTTCTAAAATCAATTTGTAAATATTTTGAGTAGTTGGTAAAAATAAGTCTACACATATGACAATTGACTGAAACTGCTTTCGATCAGGGACAATCTCAAAAGAAGGTCGATGCGCCCGCGCAGATCTTCAAAGTAGGACACTTTCGATCTCGACGCGCGCAGCCAGCGAGAGTCGCGCGAAAACGAAAGTGCTGCGTCACACTTTCACCGCTCATCCGGAGGAACTGGTGTCCGCGCGGGCTGGCGGACTGTGTACTGACGTCCGGTTCGAGGAACATGTATCTGCATAGGCTGACGGAGTGGTTGCTGTTCCTATCTCCGGCTTGAGGACCTAGTCTCTCCCCATGGACTGTGTACTCACGTTTGCTTAGTGGAGCTAGTATCTGCGCTGGCTGACGGATCGTGCTTCAATGTCTAGTTTTAGGCACGAGTGTCTGCAAAGTCTGATGAGGTGCACAGCTTCACGGATCGTGTACCAATGTATGTTTTTAGAAATTTGTTGCTGAGTAGACTGACGAACTGTTAGCCTAACTTCAACTAAATTAACTTCTGAATCTAGGGCCTTAAGCAGTCATAATAGCTTAGGTTAATGGAGATACCGCAAATATAGCTTTATATTAAAAAAAAATTAGTATATTTGCATTTCGTTGTTTACATAAGCTAACTATAACAAAACTTCCCGGTCAAACGTAATTATACAAGTAACCATAATTTTTATCACGTAAAAATAATCTGTTATTACATTACCACTGGTGATGATGTTTCAGTAATCATTTACATGTAAAGCTTTATAATCACAAATTCACTACTCGGTGTTCACGTATCTTTGTTCACATTGCAGTGAATAGAAGAAAATTAAAAAATGTTTCTTGCTTAAATCGCAGCCGGAAGCTGGTGGCGTGAGTTTCGACACGTCTCGGGCAAAGTTAAATGGCTTTCCACGTCGGCTAATTTCCACCGATACAGGTGCTAGTGAAGCCGTGAAGGGCGGTGCAATTAATCAGCAAGTGAGTTCGGAAGTTGGGCGACGGCGGAAGTCGACTGCTAGGGGTTGGACGAGGGTTGCTGTTTTACTTTCAGTATTTTTTTTCGAGTGTAAATCGGTACGGTGATAATGTTATAGCAACTTGGGAATGTTTGATGTGTCCAAGAAATCAATTTGAAAATTAAAACTCAAAAATGTACTTAATAATGAAAACGCTTTGTCATTTATTATACAAAACAAATAGTATGGTTACGATTTTATCATCCCTTCGAGTCTCTATTTGTTTTCTATAATGTGTACATACTCTTTTGATTTCGTCAATTTAAAAGATATATCTGTTACCGCGGTCGAAGAAAATGCAAGTAACGTAAGCTGGATTATTTTTTGTGTGTGGCTACCCGTTTTAAGTAGAAAACGCTTTGAAATGTAAAAAAAATATGGCTTCCAACGAACTAAAAATAACAAGAAGATCATCGTCTATGTAAAAAAATTGTCGCTTAAAACTTTGTTATTTGGATAATATTTGATTATTATAGGACGGGGAAGCAAAGGCCAAACTCCAAGTTAGCCGCCTAAAGTGTTGACCCCCCCCACCCCACCCCACCCCAATCATACCACCACACCACCCCTCCAAGTTGCACCGTGCTAGGTCAGCAGGGTACCTGATTCCCACATTACGTACCTGCCTCAGCTACGCCAGGCCTGCTGCATGAGTTTTTAATGCTGTAGGACTGATACTGATGGACACAACTTCTAAAGAAATATGTGACCATAACATAAAGACTGTAAAAATAAGTTGAAATTACTTCTAGAGTAGAGCTCTCTCTACATTGTGTACAATGTAACGCGGGCTATGTGTGAAGCAAAGTGTTGGCTTTCACAGATATGCTCTGTTGAGATTAAATTTCGCAGCCATCCCGCTGTGATACAAATAACGCTTTAGTTACCGACGTAATAAGTTTAAAGATAAAAGTAAATTGATGCTATGTCATTTAATAACCGGCCAAGTGTGAGTCGGACTCGCACACGAAAGGTTCCGTACCATCGTACAAGATTTATCACATATAATCACGTTTTTTGTATGGATGCATGTAATACTTTCTTTTTTTAATTTTACCTATTTGTTGTTATAGCGGGAAAATAAATACACACTCTGTGACAATTTTAGCTGCCTACCTATGACGGTTCATGAGATACAGCCTTGTGACATACGGACTGACGGGCGGACGGACAGCGGACTTCAAGTACAGAACCCCAAAAATTATCAACAATTATATCCAGTATTAAAGCTAAATTGTCGCGATGGATGTTTGCCGGTCCCCTCCACTCGAAAACGGCTGCCCAGTACCGAATCTATAACGGATTTGGTATCTGCGCAGCCGCTGGCGCTTGGAGGGGTTAGGACAACACCCATGCCGGGCATTCTAGAGAAGACTCTTTTAACACTTTCCTTTGAGCAATCCCATCTTACAAAACTAAACTTTAGTCCCATCAAAGTCCGGTAGTGAAATAAGTCAATTTAATTCATAGATTCACTATGAATTAAATAATTTTGCCTGATGTGACAAAGAAATACCGCACCGAAGCCAAAGAGCAGTGGGGACGTGCTGACGTCAGCAGCGGGCGGTGCAGGGTGGCTCGGTAGGTCGGGTGAACGACTTGCTGACCTCGCCTGCCCCACCTTGTGCCCCCGCTCGTGCCCCCGCTCTACCCCCATCCATTACCCAACTGCTTTGCTCAACGACCACATCCTTAACTTAATAATGAGAATGGACCCAAAACTTAATTTTCGATTTAGTCCGACGGTTTTATTGTAGCTAATTGTTGCTAATAATCTAGACGGTTAATTGTGATACTAAAATTGATGGAAGTTTTGGAAAGATATACTGTAATGCAAAAAATAGTATTAGAAAGGGTTAATAAAACAATATTTCATGATTTTTTAAATGTTTAAACGAAGGCTCAGATAATAAAGTTTGGCAATTTATAAGCATTCTTTCGGTTTTGTCTATGGTTTCATCAGACATCATCCAGGGCGTTTTACACGATATTTGTAGGATAAGGAAATATCATTCATTGCTTACGCTAAATAATAAAGTATTGGGGGTGTAAAATGTATATCAAGGCTTGATTGCACTACTGTCTGAAGAAAAGTTATGTAACATTTTGTAGGCACATTTTTAACACGCGGATTTAAAAATGTCACTGTTAAAGATTTCGTTATCCTCCGATGAATGTTTTGTCAGAACGATGACCAATTGTGTTGAGCCCATCAATTCTGTCCGTCCTCACCGCCTGACCGGGTCAGCTCAAATCGAGTGGAACCTGCTTCAAACGGTTGTTGGACTAAAAACCCAAATGTCGCGTCGCGTCCGACGCCGCAGCGCCCGTGGCGCGAGGAGCCGGCGGCATGTGGGTCAAGGATGCGGGTAATGGGGTGTGCTAAACGTTTTCTGTCCGCTGAGCCGAGGTGTTCCTTGCTGGCGCCGCGCGGGGTCTGCTCCCGAGGCGAGCTGCCTACCGGATTATTGATATTTTTATTATAACTTGTACACTAATTTGCTTGTACAATTATTATGAAATTTTAAGTTTTTTTAATGCCACGCACTGCAGGGCTTTGGCCTCTCTTGACCATATTAATGGTTTTGATGTGTGGTCACTTAAAAATCTACCGAAATCCCGAAATATTTCGAATGAACCTTGATTTCTTACTTCGTCACTTAATTATTTTTTACAAAGTTATTTTTCTTTGCTCCATTTCCTTTTTCCCGTACAATGTATGTAT
Organism: Incurvaria masculella; assembly: GCA_946894095.1. NCBI lineage: Eukaryota > Metazoa > Arthropoda > Insecta > Lepidoptera > Incurvariidae > Incurvaria > Incurvaria masculella. The sequence goes on from OX335647.2 coordinate 13,742,028, forward strand.
TTTTTTGCTTTTTTATATTTATTAAAAGTATTAAAAATAGCACAAAAAGTTATCTAGCTGCGAACTTACGCGCCTACTAACCTTCTACTAAATTTTATTTTTATTTATTTATTAGCTGACTTCCGGCTCCAGTCGGGTCAATATTTTGAAACTCGACAACATCGCCATCTACCGGGTCAAATATCTCAACCATGCATACACACACATAAATATTTCATCAAAATCGGTCGGCGGCTTCGGAGGAGTTCAGTGATGTACACACGTACCAAAGAATTATTTGGTTAAAATATTATAAGACTTCCAGCAGCGGGAGCACAAATAATTTTATCTGGCCGACAAACTTACGTACACAGTCTTTATCTTGTGTGCGGGACACTTGTCGCCAACTGATAGCATAAACAATGTTATGTCGAGTGAGGTTGTCAAAATAAACCCACACCATAGACAAATCTCGACAAAGAATAAATTTTGTCCATTTGTGGAAGCACAAATAAATTTAATCCTACTAATTTGACGTTTGTTGAGGATAATTTTGTCACCACCACCGGGAAGGAGGTGTTTTAACACATAAACCTTCAATAAGCATAGTTAAAAATTAAACATGGATTTGTGAAACTTCCCATAAGTACAAGAGTACGAAATTTTAATGTGATATTTTCGAATTTTACAAAACTCAAATACGATTTACGAAAAGGATGGGAAACATTTCAAAACAATAAAAAAGTAATAGGCAACATTTTAGTAAACATTTATGACCAACAATACTACTATACTATAATACTAGTGTATATATAGTATACTAATATAATAATGAAAGTGAATGGACATGTGACAATTCAGAGATTTTATTTTAAAATATTTTTTTTGTTAAATTAACTATCTATAGATAGATAAAAAAAAACTCTATAACGAGTGCTATTAAGTTTCTTGATTTTAGATTTTGAACAATCCAATAAATCGCATTTCTCTTTTCCGTCATTGCATGCCTTCAGCACTCTGGTTAAAGGTAATTGAGGAACTATATTTGTGAGGGAATGTTCGGTCGAGGAATTTTAATACGTGGATATATTTCAAAAACACTTTATTTCTAAATTTAAAAAATCCACCATTTTGTCAATGTGAAAATAAAATGTTATCGCTTTGTCGGCTGTAACGCCAGGTGCTCGCGAGCTAGTTACATCCTTAAGCACATAATTATTAATTGAATGTGTCTTATATGCTTTCTAACACAGAACAATTAGGAGGTAAGAATTGTGAAGTGGGCGGAACTCGCGCGCCGGTCTTTAGCGGGGACCCGCTCACTTAATACGCGCATGATTCACTCCTCTGCGGCTGTCCTGTGCATTAACTTATCCGTGATACAATCTAAAATTGAAAAGGAGTAATGCCGTACTGTGCCATAATAACCTACAAACACGACCGCCGGTGCACAACCTTCATAATGGAGGAGTTTCGTATCACCGGTAAGTTTCATTTACATGAATAGCGATAAAACTTACGACAAATGCATTACGAAATAATATGGCGTCGCGGCGTCTCGTATTGCTCGCCGGGGCATGTCTCGCTACGTTGTTTGTGATCACGTGCGCGTGAGGCGCTCGGCCGTGTTCGAAAGTGACGTAACATTTGATTGCAAACAGTATTGGAATTCCAACATAGAGTCATTACGTTAAGGTTCATATTTACTAAACAAATGTGGATTTGTTGTTTGGTTATCGATTAAGAAGGGATAGCCAATTGCGACTGTTATACATTCGCGGAGCAAAAAGGTCTTAAGTAAAACGGCAACAGCTGTCCTGGAACAAATTTACAAACGTTTCACTTCCTGCCTCCTCAATATTCCGTGCTTTCTAATGAGGATAACATAGACTAGTGTTTGATCTCTGGTCCTTTTTGGCTTCCAGAAAAGTATGGCCGTAAGTTTGCTTTACGCAACGAATTCTGCGAGAAAAGCTCAGCGATGCTGTCCCGTCACGCAAAGCTTAAACTTCAACTTCATCTAATACGATATAATACTTTGTATACGACTATTAATAATGTTGTTTACCCGGGCAATACGTAGAAAATAAGAAAACGAATGTATAAAATAACTACATAGCGGATGCGCATATGCGCGTTTGTACCAAAAAAAACCTAGACCAGAAAAAATCATAATGATTTCAATATTCTAAACCTAGAGCAATAACTATATAATTTTAACATGTCCATTAATAAATAGAAATGGTACATATGAGTATATGTAACTGCAAAAGAAAATGAGTACATAATCATATCAAATATTTACCAAATACAGTAATATAATCATCGCCGTTCCACTAAAATTTTTTTTTATTCCAAGGGCTAATTATTATAATGTTTATTTATTTCTGTTTTAATGATAATTTCACTGAATATTCATGACCATTAATGAGTACTATGGTAAACATTGCGTTGATTATTCGAATATTTTTTTAGGTTCTTGAAATAATAAAGCGAATTATAATCATATGGACATATAATATTAACAAATATAACAATAATAAGTTTTTTAGAACATTGTAAATAAATCTACATACATATTTGAACTTAACATTTAAAATAATTTATAGCACGTTAGCATTGTATGTATTGCTGATAACATAAAGGCCAATAAATAAAATCGCGTTAACATAAGGAATTCTTAAAATATATTTTTTTATTTTTTATGAATTTTAAAACGCATTGTGTGAAAATGTATTGAATATGTTTATTTTTTATTAGCAAACAGCTTGCGTACGTGAAGGCGTAGCGCTGCTACGCCCCGTAGCAGACTTGTAGAACAGGCTGGACGTGTAGAGGCTCGTAGCCATTGTAATGCAGTAGCACTAGTTTGTATGGATCAATGTCGACGCGTGGGGTTTCATTGTAATCGGCCCGCCTGGCACGCCACGAGGAGCCGGGCCGAGCGGAGCAGCGTCGCGGCGTCGGAGCGCGCAGCGCAGCACCCCGCCGCCCCGCGCCCCCCCCCGCCCGGCCGCCCCGCGCCGCGCCGCCACGTGTGTCGGCGTCTCGCGCGCGCATTCGCCGCACGAAGCTCGCAACACCGCCAGCAGCCGCGGCGAGCGCGAACCGCACACGCAGCCGACACTCGCGCGAGCCGCGCCCGCCCGCACTCGGCGCGGAGGGGTAGTGCGATCGGTGGGCCGGGGACGTTAGATGCGAGTGCTGTGCGCCGAGATGACGGTGACCGAGCTGGAGAGCGCGCCGCACGACAGCGAGGAGCTGCTGGGACGAGTGCTCGCCGGTGAGTCTTCCCGGTGTCCGCCCGCCCCTTCCGCCCCTTCCGCCCGCAGTGATGCAGGGCCCGAATGCACTATTCACTACCGATGCATTGTGATAACGTCCATGTATTTTCAGTCCATCCGAGACGATACCGTGCAGGCGGCCCGCCGCGCCGGTGCGAAACTGGCGGTCAAAAGTGTAGCTTTAAGAACGTCATAATTTAAGCAATATTCAAATGCAGGAGTCCCCGATCGTAAAGTTAGTTCTTTTCACTCTCGTGGCGGTGCGACGCGGTGCGATACGGTCGCGGTTGCGGTGCGGAGGCGGTGAGCGCACAGATCTGGGTCAGCTCCGGCCCAGTTCATTGCCCCTCGGCCTTCCCGGCTATATTCGCCTCGACTAGCTCGACCCGCCGCCCCCCCCCCTCACCGCCCCACCCCACCCGTCCCGCGCCAGGGCCGCCCTCGGTTGCGCCGATCTCTTTGTTATAACTGTTATAAGGTTGCATAGAATGCATTTTAAAATTATTTAAACAACTAATCGATTTTGACATCGCAAAAATTTACCATTTTTTACCAAAGATTATGATATTTGTAGCATTCACCATAGGTTATAAAAAATGCTTAACATATACTAATTTTTAAATGGTATGTAACGTTTTAAGTTTTTTCCTCAAAATACAATATGGGGTCCTTCGAACATGGTGTGAAAAGAACCTGGCCGGCAGGTATGGTTTTGGCGGCCCCTGTGAAAGTGCGAAAGCCCATGGGCGTCGTGGGCACCTTTTTTGGGAGACATAGAGCAACTGATATCACGTTCGATTATGTTTAGAAATATGAAAACATAGAAATAAGGTTTTTTACTTTTTTCTTTATATAGGGAAATAAACTTGAAAAGTTAGTATTTGTTTACCTTTGGGTCCAACGTATTGGGTCATGCTATCATAGCGTGAATGTTTACAAAAAAATAAGATTTTACTTTAGAATATTATATTGTTTGAGCCTATATTATAAAATGTAAACGCCCATTAACTAACCTACAAAGATGTCGCTACGATCAGGACTGTTTTCAAATTCAAACAAAACATGTCCGATTAAATAATACTTTTTTTAATATATTTTTTAATCCTGGTAGTCTTCCTATGTTTTCACAAATTAGTTTTTCTCTTAAATTACTAATTTATAAATATTTTGAATGTGTTCATAACACGTACTGTTTAATTCAAAATGTTTAATATTAACATTTAAAGATTCCAGTAATTAAAAAACTTTCATTAAATTTAAAAATACATACGATACAAAATAATCATCTAACCAGTACGTAGCCATATAATGGCTACTACAATAATCTACACTACAGACACAAAAGTAACAAAACAAGTTTGTAATATGAATAAGAGATAACAGTTTAAATGGGTGAAGAAGGTAGTAATATAAATATTATTTCTACACGGTGAATCCTTACAGCAGCGCAGCGTTTCAGTCCAACCCCGGCTGCGTCGAGCGCTATTTAATTTTGGAGGCCGTGCTCGCGGGAACTCACCGGGTCAACGCCCTGCGCCCAATCTAGGTCATCTCAAAATAACCTAACGCCGATAATGCACTCTATTAACCACTACCATAAGCCTTCAAACCGCTCGCTCGCTCGTTCGCGCTCAATAATACCCGCACGGGAGAGACAAGGACGATAGATGAACGCGCTCCACAAGCTCGTGTCGTCTCTGCGAAAATTCGCCCATCCCTCTCGCACTCGAGCTTCGGAGCGAGCGCAAGAGACGCTTCGCCTTGATTCGCCTTGATATTTTAATGAGTATGTGTGTGTTTACATAACCCGACGTACGCTCTATCGTGCTCCGCGATGCACACCACAGCATTTTTGAGATGAAGCCAAATGAGCAAGTCTAAACAAACATTTCTTCTAGTATTTTCATCAAATCCTCGTTGTTGATATTTCTGAATGCATTTACGACTGCATTATTTTAATTTAAATTAATAATAAAGAACATAAATGAATGCCTGTAAGTAGACATTCCAGATGAATTACGATTGTAAACATGGCATTAGGCAGTGTTCACAAAAGTAAATGCAGCAGATGAAAATGTTATAATGGTAGAGTCGCCGACGCCTCGGCTCACGCACACACCGACGCGCGCGAACATTCGCCCGCGCGGTGAGTATTGCGATCAAGGCCCGGAGTTCGTCGACCGCGCGCCAACTGGGTCGCGCTCGCCCCCCCCCCCTCCCCCCCGCCCCGTGACCCGCGCGCGCCCACGACCGCGCTCGCACGCTCCAGCCGCCTCCCCCCACCCGCGCTCATCTCCAGAGCTACAGTCGGGAGTACGAGGATGAGCCGGACCGACCGCACTTTGTGTCGGGATGACGGCACTCTGGAGGCCAATTCTTGCGCTAATTAGTTTACATGCGGAGCACACACTCCTGAATCCTCACTGAATCAGTACTGTGGTGAAATCACCTTTAACTTGGGGGCGGAGCTCTGGTAATGAAACTAATGGAATGAAACACCAGGATCTCTTGACTTAAGGATGTTCCGACCCATACAATGTTTTTTTTTACACAGAACGCAAAAAGTATTGCACTTTAAGGCACGAATTCGTCAAAAATATTAAATATAGCCATAGTAGTTGCAGCGAAAACATATTCACAATTTCAGGTTTAATGGTTACGTTGTAATTGCCGATTAGAAGTTTTACACCGTTAGATGGCGCTGTTAAATAATAATCGTATTTAAATAAATTGTAACAAAATCAATAATCCTGAAATTGTGAAATTGTTTTCGCTGCAAGTAATATGACTAAATTAAACTTTTATTATTAATTCGTGGCTTAAAGTGCAATACTTTTTGCGTTATGTGTGCAAACAACTTTATATGGGTCGGAACAGCCTTAATCTATATTCAATTAATAAAGAAGCTAATAATAATAAGGAATTAATAACAAAAGTACTCGTGAAGAAAAATACATTTTCTTTTCAAGGTGTCGCGAGTGACAGACTAAAATTAATCAAATCAGACGGTTAGTTGTATTTTGCACCATGCTAATTGGTAACGTTTTCTTGACCGAATAAGCGTGGTAACAATGCAAACGAAATTCAGATTTAATCACTCACTATCTGTTCACCCGGCGATTTAATTTACTATGGTCACTCCTCTATTCTGTTGCATTTACGGATCGTTTATGGAAATGGATATTTAATTTTCATTAGCGCTGAATTCGGAAACAAACGGAAATGTTTAATTTCGTATTACTCGTTCCGTGTGGCGCTGCGATCGATTACCAGAATACCAAAGTAACGTCAAAGTAAATTCCTCTCCTGAGACCACTCCTGATTCATTCGCTCGGAATTCCCAGAATGGCTTGTATTGCTGATAAGATCTCATTGCGACGATTTGGCGTCGCGCTCTGTCCACACTGACACACTCGACGGGATCGAAACACTATCTCTCCAATTATGCGCCACGTGGGGAAAAGACAATACCAGCAAACATTAATAAAATCTTGCGGCCGACGATATTTTTATCTGCGCCGTCTCGCTTCCGTCGGCCTTGAATATTTACGTGCGCATAACTTGTACCGACACAAAATGTTTCTCGTGTGGGTAACCCTGAACTCGTATATTCTTCGTTGCGAAATGATTGTGATTGATCTGATCGAGTCAGGCTGCATCCACGATTATTAGATACATGTTCGCAATGGTATTATCAGATATTAAAATGTTGATAAACCACTGAGCTGCACGAGCAGAATAAATGATTAGGCTAAATGGAAAATCTATGACCACCTACGATTGTATTTTTGGTAAAGATGTATTTTTCAGTAAGATGCCAGGCATTAAGGTGGCCCAACCCGTCGGGACTAACTCATTCGCGGGCACGGTACAAAACCGTGCTGTTGCGCTCTGGGACCTTCTCTGTTTCAAAGAAAAAGACAGGCTCCGTGATGAGGAAGATGCAACATGTCCACAAAAAAGACAAAGTGCATAGTGTATGATTTGGTAAGATTTACGAAAATTTTAATTACAAAACGACTTATAGCTAAAAGTAAACCACGACCGCTGTAGTCAAAAATCGAACAAATACTAAATACATTATAAATCTTGATTAACGCTGTACGCTCGCAGTCAGAGTTCTGATGACTAATCTTTTTAAGATGTTCTTAATTTATCATTACGTATTCCTCCTACAAAGTTATTGTATAAAACACGCGAAAAAAAATCGAAATTTCGGACCTTATAACTTCGAAACCAAACACAATTTTACAATGCCAACGGTCATCGCACATCTAATTCGATGAAATAAAACTATTTTGAACAAAATTTGGGATCTCTGACAAGAAATATGGGCGTGATCTTCTGTCCCCGTTTGTATGGGGAGTTGAGCGGGATGGCCCACCTTAAGCTGCATAACAGTTTTAGAAGTGGGTAATAATTAAATCTCGATAAATCCCATAATAAAAATCTTCCCGTGCATGTCGTAAGAAGCGACTAAGGAATTCAACTGCCTCTTATTAAGTAGTAGTAGTCCATAACAGTTTCACTCATAGATTAAATAGTAAAAGTGGTAAGGAAAATTGTCCGTGTTTTCATCCAGTTTAATGTACCCGTGTAACATAAGGAAGATCCAGGCATGGCACCCAGTTCATCATGACATGTCGCGTGAGATTAGCCATCCGTGTCCAGTTACATAAAAAAATGACTTCACGAAACATCGAGAGAGTGGCCGCATCGCGTAACTCCAACTAGCTCCGCGAGTTTCTTCTCGCACACAGTAAACCGGCCGAGAGAAAGAAGCGCGACCGGATAGTGGAGCGTCACGCGCCGCAACAGCACGCGGCGTGGGTCACTCGCGGCCGCGCGGAGCTGCCGCGTCACGCCGCCGCCGCCGCCGTCGCCGACGACTTTCCTTTCGCGCGGGAGACTCCACGCAGCCGCGACGCGACGCGACGCCCGCCACGCGTCACCGAAGAAAGCGAGCGCTGCGACGTCACAGCCTTACGCTTTTCACCTCATGTCGCGGACCATAAGGCGTTGAGAATTTCTAATTAATGTCTTTTTAAGGGTTCCGTACCCAAAGGGTGAAAACGGAACCCTATTACTAAGCCTCCGTTGTCCGTCCGTCCGTCTGTCACAGGGCTGTATCTCATGAACCGTAATAGGTAGGCAGCTGAAATTTTCACAGAGTGTGTATTTATTTTGTCGCTATTACAACAAATAAGTAAAATTAAAAATATAATAATAATTAAAGGGACCCCCTGTTCAGACCAAAATCAAGTAAATAATCATTCAACTAAATATTCGGCGTAGAGATGGCGCCACCGGTGCATTTGTATGGCGATATGGTTTGTTACATGTGAATATTATAAGTATCGATATTATGATTTATTAAAGTGCCTTTTTTCGAATAGTTACCCTTTACATGGTGTTTTATTTCGTAATAGAAAACAAACATTGCCGTGTGGTATTCAATATCTGTACATTTTGGTCCTATTCGAGCCATATTTTTGAGATCAGTCTCCCCGGCGAAGCGCGGATCGTGCTAAAGTCGCCGTGGCCCGGGCCGTATTGGACCAAGGCCAGTGGCAGCTATTCTCTCTTGAGCGTGGGGCTCGGAGAGCACTGACTGTGCGGCAGGTCATACCATCGGGTGCGGAGCTGCACATCTTCCAGGCGGTTCCCGGAACTTGTTTCTGGATCCAATTGGCGGAGCTGATCGACAACCAGTGATCGAATATAAATTAAAGTGTTGTGTGTTCCTGGGATCTCTAATCGTGAGTACAATTGAAGTAGTAGTGTTGGTGATTTCATGCAAATATGGATCAGTTACTGGCGCAACAAATGGACACCTACGAGCGAACGAAACGGTTGTTTGCAAATTTCAAAAAATCTCCAAAGGAGAGATTATCGGTGTCATATGTGGAAACTCGTCAGACTGTTTTGTCAGATTATTACAGTAATTTTATGTCTCAACATTCCAAGGTATCTGCAAAGGAAAATGTGCCTTCGACATATCACGATATGTATGATAATTTCATGGAACTGTACTTAGACTGTTGTACTTTATTTAAGGAGACAATGTTATTGTTCAATCAAGTACCTACTACCAGTACGGAAAATATTATGGATGCACAAGTGGTAACAAAGTTACCACCTATTCAATTGCCTACATTCGCAGGTGATTATAGTACATGGATCACATTCCATGATTTGTTCAAATCGCTTGTTCACGACAATTTAAAAGTAAGCTTGGTAAATAAATGTCAATATCTGAAGTCGAGTCTCAAAGGTGAAGCAGAGTCACTGGTTAAACACATTCCCATTTCAGAGTCAAACTATGAGGTTATTTGGAGTACACTTAAGCAACGCTTTCACAATAACAGGTGCATTGTAAACTCGTTCCTTTGCAAACTGTTGGGACAAAAACGAATTGTAAGCGAGTCTGCACGCGGAATCAAGGAATTGTTAGACACCACTTCCGAGTGTTTAATATCATTAAAAAATATGAAGGTTCCAACAGATCATTGGGATGATATAGTAGTTCATATTGTCATATCCAAACTCGACTCAGAATCGCACAGGTTGTTTGAACAGACATTAAGCGATAGCTCCGTACTGCCAACATGGTTACAGTTGTCAAAGTTTTTAGAACATAGATTTAGAACACTCGAAATGTTGAAACCCAGCCAGCCTAGGGAACCACACGCACCACACACGCAAAAGGGTTTTACACCTTCAAAGAAAGTTTTTGTTGGTCAAATTGAAACTAATTCAACTGCGAACAAACAATGTTATTATTGTAATGAAGATCACTTCATATGCTACTGCAGAAAGTTTTGCTCGTTGGATGTCGATAGTCGTCGAAAGTTTGTGCAAAATAATATGCTTTGCTTTAACTGGCTGCGGGTGGGTCATTCTGCGTATAAATGCTTACAGTCCACTGCCTGCAGGATGTGCTCTCGTAAACATCACTCGCTACTCCACGTCAAACCTTTGCAATATTCAGCAATAAATAAAAATAATTGTTCAGCAGATAATACACAACATAACTCACATCAAGTTAGTAACGCAAGACAACCAAGTAAGACATCACTCGTTACTGACTCAAGGCCTCTAGAGAAACAAGAAGACACTAATTCAACTCTAGATCAAGCAAGAATGGCACTAACTCACCACATTCACCGCTGTCCGGTATTACTGGCTACAGCGTTAGTAGATGTTCATGTAGACGATGAAGTATTTACACTTAGAGCCCTAATCGATCAAGGTTCACAAGCCTCTTTAGTAACTGAATCAGCTTGTCAACTCTTAAAGTTAAAGGTACAGGGTATTCACGGCAGTATTATTGGGATAAATTCAAGCACTGCCCCTACCAAAGGTTTAGTAAACCTTAATATAAGATCAAAGTATGATAAAGAATTCAACATCAAGGTTGAAGCGTATGTTCTCAAAACACTCACCACTTGTATACCGACACACACACTCACTCTGGATTGGCCAGAATTGTCATTGTTGAATCTAGCTGATCCAACATTTCTTGAACCAAACCAGATAGATCTTATTCTGGGAGCCGACGTCTACGCTTCCATCTTGAAAGACGGTATCCTGAGAAAGCAAGATGAACCGCTGATAGCGCAAGAATCACACTTGGGATGGCTGGTTTCTGGACAATCTAATAAAAAAAGAATGATGTCAAATTTAATACAGGTAAGTCATGCAAAGATAGAAATGGATACATTACTAAGAAAATTTTGGGAAATCGAAGATGTTGACACCAACACTTCAACTCGATTGATGACAAAGGAAGAAAAAAGATGTGATGATTACTTTAACACTACTTATCAAAGAAACATAGATGGAAGATACAGTGTGAGGTTACCCTTCATTACTCAGCCTCCAGACTTAGGAGAGTCTCGGATGGCAGCACAAAAAAGATTATTCGCGATGGAGAAGAAGTTCACATCAAATCCTAACCTAGAAAAAGACTACAAGGAGTTCATGAGAGACTATATTGAGAAGAATCATATGGCGCTCGTACCAACCTGCGATTTAAAGAATAAGAAAGTATATTACTTGCCACATCACGCAGTGTTGAGTCCTCACCATCTCACCACGAAGTTACGTGTTGTGTTTGATGGCTCGTCAAGTACGACCAATGGAAAATCGTTAAACGATAATCTGTTGATTGGGCCACCCTTACAGAATGACATCAGAAACATAATACTACGCTGGCGACGAAATGCAATCGTTTTGGTAGCAGACATTCGTCAAATGTACAGACAGATTCTGATTAGCACTGAAGACGTGGACTACCAACGCGTTTTATGGAGATTCTCTCCTGAAGAATCTATCAGAGAATATAGATTATTAACCGTCACATACGGAACATCATGTGCACCGTATCTCGCAATAAAGACTTTGAAACAAGTTGGACAAGATGAAAGAGACAACTTTGAGGAAGATATCATAGATACGGTGGCAGAAGATTTTTACGTGGATGATTTACTGACTGGTTGCTGTGATGAGAAAAATGCTAAAAGAATAAAGAATGAAGTCATTAAGTTGTTAAATAAAGGTGGATTCCATCTCCATAAATGGACTTCAAACATCAGGTATCTAAGAGAGAAAGAAGAAGAAGAAAGTAGGAAAATCTTAGGATTAAATTGGGATGTGAACAAAGATGCATTCATACTCAAGATTGATGTAATGAAAGATTTAAATGAGATACCCACTAAACGAACGGTTCTCAGAGATATAGCGAAGATATATGATCCTGCTGGTTGGCTTTCACCAGTCGTAATTGTTGCTAAGATCTTACTCCAGAAGCTATGGTTGGAAAAATATGATTGGGATCAAACCCTAGAAGGTGAAATGTTGGAAAACTATCAGCGATACAAGTATGAATTGTTGAAAATGCCTGAAATTGAACTGAACAGATGGATACAACAGCAAGTTGAAGAAGGTGAACCCAGAGTAGAACTTCATGGGTATTCGGATGCATCAATGGTAGCTTATTCCGCAGTAGTTTACTACCGTCATGTTACCCCAAATGGGATTAAAGTCACAATGTTGGAAGCCAAGACTAAGGTGGCTCCTGTAAAACAGTTGAGCCTACCTAGATTGGAACTTTGTGGTGCTGTGCTTCTTGCGAAGTTATTGCACAATGCTCAAAAAAGTTTTAATGTTCCATGGAATAACGTCTATGCCTGGACTGACTCAAGTATTGTTCTGGCCTGGCTTCAACGTCACCCGAATTGTTGGTCAACATTCGTAGCAAATAGGATCACAGAGATTATAAACAGAATACACAAACAACATTGGTTTCATGTAACATCTAAAGACAATCCTGCAGACGTGGCCTCGAGAGGCATTTCTCCTAAAGAATTATCAACTCATTCATTATGGTGGGATGGACCCACATGGTTACACAGAGACCCTTTACCAATAAACAGTGTTTCAGTAGATGCAATCCCTGAAACAACTCTTGAAAGTAAATTCGTTACAAATGCGACCGTGCATCCGGGAAATACACAAGAAGATTCCGTGGTACAAGTAGCTAGCCTAATCACTCGCTATTCTTCACTTACCAAAGTGGTGCGTGTGGTTGCCTACTGCCTTAGATTTTATGAAAAATGTAAAGGTAAGCTAAATAATTGTAACTTATCTGATGATTTTACTTATGATTATCTAACAACTAAGGAACTAAAAAGATCTTTTGAAGTATGTGTAAAGCTATCACAGGAAGATAGCTTCAAAGAGGAAATTGTAAAACTTAAAGATGGACAAAAAATTCAACGCAAAAGTAGGATTGGAAACTTGAATCCCTACCTTGACTCAAGCAATGTACTGAGAGTGGGGGGAAGGATATCAAAGTCAAACTTAACAGAAGTCGAAAAACATCCCATAATTTTAGCCAATGATCACTTTGCCCAATTGATTATTCAGGATATGCATTATAAGACTCTTCATGGAGGAATCCAGTTGTTATTATCTTCTGTCCGTGCCAAGTTTTGGATTCTTAAAGCAAAGGTTATGGTTAAAAATTGCATTCATCATTGCATTAAATGTGTTCGACAGACGGCAAAACCCATGATGCAGCTAATGGGAGACCTGCCCAAAGCTAGAGTAACTCCTAGTAGGCCATTTTCTATAAGTGGCTTGGATTTTGCCGGACCTGTAACTTTAAAACTATCTAAGGGTAGAGGAGGTAAGACACAAAAGGCTTATATCGCAGTTTTTGTGTGTATGTCAGTGAAGGCCATCCATTTGGAGCTCGTTACAAGTTTAGATACTGATGGGTTTATTGCCGCTTTTAGACGTTTTACGGCCCGGCGTGGTCACTGTCACCGGCTTTGGAGTGATTGCGGCACTAATTTTGTTGGTGCGTCAAAGAAACTCAAAGTAATGGAAGAGCAAAGTCAAATTAGTATTTCAGAAAGTTTGGCCAATGATGGCACAACCTGGTGTTTTAACCCTCCAAGTGCCCCTCATATGGGCGGGTTGTGGGAAGCAGCGGTTAAATCTACCAAGCGCCATCTTAACCTGGTTCTTGGCGATTCTAAGCTCACTTACGAAGAATATGTGACTCTATTGTGTCAAGTAGAAACTTGTCTAAATTCGCGTCCTCTTACCTTAGATACTAGCTCCGATGATCCTGGTGAACCTGTCGCATTAACACCTGGTCATTTTTTAATTGGCGAAACCCCAATTGTTATTCCTGAAGAAAATTTAGAAGGATGTAATGTTCCCTACAATGAACGATGGGTTTTATTGCAACAGAAACTCCAGCAGTTTTGGCGACGTTGGAATATGGAATATCTTACAAGTTTGCAAGTAAGAAATAAATGGAAAACTGAATGTAATAATCTTAAGATTGGATCTATTGTACTCGTCAAGGACGACAGACTTCCACCTACTAAATGGTGCTTAGGAAAGGTAATTGATGTTCACCCAGGATCTGATGGTCTGATCAGAGTAGTTTCACTCAAATGTAAATCTGTTATAATCAAACGTCCTATCCATAAACTGTGTTTACTACCTGTTCAGGAATAAATTTAAGAAGTTGTTAATTTTGTATTTTTGTTTTCACTTAAAAAAAAAAAAACCTGTTTTGTTGTTGTTCTCACCTATGTTTCATTCACTTATTAGGTATAATATGTTGGAAGTTAATTGTTAATTGGCATGTTCTCTTAAAGAAAATTAAAATTGTTCTTTCCCGGCGAGGAATGTTCAGACCAAAATCAAGTAAATAATCATTCAACTAAATATTCGGCGTAGAGATGGCGCCACCGGTGCATTTGTATGGCGATATGGTTTGTTACATGTGAATATTATAAGTATCGATATTATGATTTATTAAAGTGCCTTTTTTCGAATAGTTACCCTTTACATGGTGTTTTATTTCGTAATAGAAAACAAACATTGCCGTGTGGTATTCAATATCTGTACACCCCCATACAACAAACTAATTTTTTTTGAGTTACATCTTGTACGATGGTACGGAACCCTTCGTGTGCGAGCCCGACTCGCACTTGGCCGGTTTTTTCATGTAACTGGACATGGATGGCTAATACCGAACTGACCGTCCGATGTTAGCCTAACACACCACATGGAAACTAGGCGCCATGCCAGGACCTTCCTTAAATTGCTCGGCTCCATTGAACTGGATTGAAAACGCGGACGATTTTAATTTCCGCTTTCACCATTTAATCTATGAGTGTCACCAGTATGACTGTTATGGGCGGCTACTACATAATAAGAGACAGTTTTAAGGTGGCCCAACCCGCTCACCCCCATACAAACGGGGAAAGAAGATCACGCCCATATTTCTTGTCAGAGATCCCAAATTTTGCTCAAAATAGCTTTATTTGATCAAACTAGATGTCTGATGACCGTTGGCATTGTAAAATTGTGTTTGGTTTCTAAGTTATAAGGTCCGAAAGTTCGCATTTTTCGCGCGTTTTATACAATAACTTTCGAGGTTGATTACGCAATGATAAAGTAAAAAGATCTTAAAAAGATTAGTCATTAGACTTAGTTTATTTAATCAAGATTTATGATCAATTTGGTTTTTGTTAGATTTTTTACTACAGCGGTCGTGGTTTACTTTTAGCTATAAGTCGTTTTGAAATTAAAATTTTCGTAAATCTTACCAAATCATACACTACGCACATTTTCTTTTTTGTGGACAGGTTGCATCTTCCTCATCACGGAGCCTGTCTTATTCTTAGAAACAGAGAAGGTCCCAGAGCGCAACAGCACGGTTTTGTACCGTGCCCGCAAATGAGTTAAGCCCGCCGGGTTGGGCCACCTTAAGTGAAGTTCAAAAATCTAATGTCGAACCGACATGCACGGGAAGAAATGCAGTGGGACTACTGCAGACGTGGTATGATATCAGGGTTGTTGGTTGGACAACCCTAAAAATTGAATTGAGGCGGGAAAAATCGTAGTCCACGACATTTGTGGAGATAAAAAATGCTCAAATGAATAATATTATGCTCAATGAAATA
This sequence comes from Incurvaria masculella, assembly GCA_946894095.1. NCBI lineage: Eukaryota > Metazoa > Arthropoda > Insecta > Lepidoptera > Incurvariidae > Incurvaria > Incurvaria masculella. Next base: position 13,757,785 of record OX335647.2, read on the forward strand.
AACTTGAAAGAGGACGCTCGCTCGCTCGATCAGTCAACTGATCCGTCAATAAACAACCACTCAATTTATGAATGGTGACGTCAGATTGTAAGGCAGTGGTTCACATTTGTTTGTCATGTAAGGAAAACGGAACTCAATTACTCATATTAAAACAACAGTCGCACATTTTTGTAATTTACAGTTAAAATTACTGATAAAATTTTTTCATGCCTTTGTTGATCAGTAGGCCTATTTTGGAATTCCAACAATAGGCATACTTAGCTTTAAGTGATGTATGAATTGAATATAAACAATGCAAGCCTGCTTACTATTACTGCTTAATAAAAGTTTTTTATATTATTGACTACTACTAGTTTTGCCACTAACACATGAACATTAGCAATAATTCGAGTTCACAGACCATCAGATAGTTCACTTTAATTATTAGTATGCTCTAAACTAAGTGGATTAATGTAAATATTAATGACAACGCTTTTCAAATTAACTAAAGAGCTCACATAATTCAAATTATTACGTAATTTGATAAATCCTCCGCGCAAGTCCCCCCTAAAAGACGAGCGTACCGACTCATAATACCTCTTGCTCACGTTGAAAAGTTAATACATAACGCGTTCGTCGACTCGGGCGAAAGTCGCCCGGGAAAAGTTAACAGGCGAGATTATTCTAGAAGCGCCTTTAGCGCGCGGGGGGGGGGGGGGCGGAGGGCGGAGGGAGGGCGGGGGGAGGCAGGCGGGTCGACGACCGCGCCGCCCTGACCTCATTGCACGTAGCCGGCGCACACTACGCGATATCTCGGCCGCCTCTTGCGTAATCGCCCCGTGGAATATTTTCGCTTTACGGGCGACGCCAGATAAGCTTAGGAATTTCGGCGGATGCGAAGAGTGGTTCCTTGCGCATTGACATGGAAAATTAACTCAGACAAGTGACTGATTAAATATGACGCCAAATGCCGTGTTATTTAGCCCAGTGAACTGAAATTAAACAAGAAGCATGGCAAGAAATACAACTAAACATCATATTTAATCACTCGTTAACCTGTTCACCCGGTCAGTTAATTTACCATGTATCATGGTGAGGAAAGATCTGTACGAAGTGGAAATGATCGAACCTTATTTAAATAAAATTATTTAATATTATTAATATGAGTATTTCTATTCAAACTATTGTATGACTGAACATATATTACAATTATGATCGATTTATTTGAAGCGAGAAATCGTCTCCTTCCAGTTAAATACTTGATCATAATTCAATGAACTCCATAAAGTACTAAAATTATTTAACAAAAATATCTTAGTTTTTATTTTTACTGTCTGGAAAGCTCTAGTTTTTCATCCTTACAAAACTTTAGAACTGCTCAAATGAATTTCATACTACCGTACTAATGAAAAGAATTGTTAACAGATAATTAAAATAGTGAAACCTAGACCTATTTTTAACGCGATGTGTAAACGCGCGCTGTTTATGTCGTCACATCTGCTCGAGCTACATGAAAAATATTTTTCCTGGTGTTTTCCTGGCGAACAGACCGCATTCTATTTTCAAACTCCGCTGACTAATGACATGTGTGATGTTGTTTCACTGACACACAAACAAAGGTTTTATTTTTAAAAAGTTACTTGGTCACCACGCTGACCTATACGGAAAACCGTCACAAACAAGGTGTTTATTACGGGCAGAGTCGGTGTTACAACAGGGCGCTAATAGGTTTTTTTGTGTGTCAGATATTAACTGTACATGCGTCAATTGTAATAAACGGGGTATTATTACTATCAAAATGTGACGAGCGTTGTGTTCTTACTTAGTAATTTTGTCTCAAAATATATAGGCATCAAACCCTTAATGCAACTAGAATGTTGAGAAAGATATTGGAAAAGTTTAACGTTCATTTAATTTATTTTAACTTCTGATAGTCATTGCAGCAAGTCACCGATAGATTAATTTGCGGATTCGATTGACTAGACGGAACGTTACTAGTCACATACATTACGTTTTTATTTCGCCCACATTAATTATGTTTTAATGCACTTTTTTATGTCACTGGGCAAGGATGGCTGATACCAAGCCGACCGTCATGATATTAGCTAAACAAACCACATGGGAACAAGGTGCCATGCTAGGATATTCCTTATGTTGCTCGGTTACATTGAATAAGGGTGAAAACACGAATGAATAAATTATTAAGTAAGTGCTTACTTAGCTCCGGTAAAGGCGTTCCATTTATTCGAATTAGCATGTGCTGGAAGGTAGTAAAGTGAAGTCGGTGGCGATAAGCATCAGTACATAGTATCCTATTACTTATTCTGTGGCACAGTTATAGTATGTGCAAGCCTTGCCGCCACGCCTGCGCCACCGAGAGCCTGCACCGCGGCCTCGTTCACCCCCCCCCCTCGCCCCTCCCCCCCCTCCTGCTCCTCCCCCCCCCCCCCCCCCCCCCCACGGCCTGCCCCGAATTAGGTCGACCGCCGAAACCCATCAATAATATGTTCAGGTAGTTACATATTGGCTGCATGTTGCGGTAACGTGCATTGCCATAAACGAGGATATGATTTTTTAAATTGATTTTTAATCGGTTAGTATGTTCCAATTATAAACACGTGATTGCTGATTGATTGCGTGATTATTTTGGTAAATACTCCAACAATGCCGCCAACATTGTTTATGTGTAAATGTAAGAAATTAGCCAAACTAACAGCTCGGCTGCATTGAACTGCATGGAAAACACGAACTATATTTCATTGCCGCTTCGACCACATCTTTCCATCCATAGCGATGGTACCAACCCGGACAGGCCTAGCCACTGAAGAGAAAGGAAGGAAAAGTGGCATGCTGCCGATATCTCGACTCTGTCGTATGGCCACAGTTGCCATATAATTTTATGGGATTCCGGAGGCGCGTCGTATGTCACTAGTACTATATGCCACACAGTTTTTGCAAATTGGAGACAGCGGGTCTCATTGCAGGCGCGCCAGATACCATATCGCCTTCCTTTACACTTATAGGCATAACCCTTCCACCTAGTAGGACAAAGGAACCTACAATTTTACATGGATTCCAAACCATGTAACAGCTCACATTCGAGGAGAAATTCACTTCGTGTTTGGGGTCGAACCCATAACCTAATGCCCTGAGCTAAACTTCAAATTCAACTTCTAAAGAATATCTTGGCTCTACACCAACGTTTGGTATTTAGCGATTTCATTGATTGTTTACACAGTCTACTTTCAGCGTTCAAACATCAGGTTATTTGTTGGAATTAAAATAGAATAAATAGCGAGGCTTGCCTCCCTCTTGATCTAAAGAAGCGGCAGTCGGGTACACTCCGGTAGTACAGCGTGCCCTAAATACTCGGATGCAGGGGCGCGGAACGAGTCGCCGGGGCGTGCGGGGGTGGGGGGGTGCCCCTCCACCCCCCAGCCCCCGCGCCCCCGCGCCACCCCCGACGCGGGGTCGACGAACTCGCCGAGGCCGTTGCTCCACCCCACCCTCGCCTACTCAGCCCTTCGTCCTTCGTGCGCCCTCTGAATTGTTGAAATGGGGGCAAGAGACAGTTAAATATAACGACGTGTGTCTTTGAAGTACCCGCCCTGTCAAGGAAGAAAGCAATTTGTAAGGGTGTTTGGGGTTGAAGTTTTCAGTTACACAAATAAATAAAAATATTACAATTCTGAATAAAATTTAATTCGTTTTTATAAGCGCCTTAAAATAAATAACAATCCTGATGATTACCTATGCATCGATTAGGCATTTATTTAAAAATATATAATCTTTTTGAACTTTATCGAAGTGCTCTTATCATTCATGTTGAAAAGTTTCGTTCCATTATAGCTGGAATGAGCACCGCGCCATCTAGCGTTGAGTAGCCGAAGCTCAACGCACTCCCGAGAGATGTCGCCCTCAGTTGTTACCGGCAACGATAAGCGAGGGCCGTAAAGTGTCTTTCATCTAAAATAACTCAATATAATGAATTATCAGGCAAATAGCGAGTGGTATTATAAACACTAGTGCTTTTTTTGTAACGAAAGACAGGCAAGTTTAAAAACAAAAAATAGGGCTAGCACTGCAACCATTTCTTTACAATTTAAAAACACATTATTACATATATACAACCAACGGCCATTTTTATTCGGTCACATTATATTTTAAAAGTTTGTATTATTTTAAATTGAATTCCCATATGTAAGTTTTATTAGCTCTTCCAACTCTGGTCAGCGTCTCCACTAAATAATAAAGCACATACCAATGCATTTTTTTATTTTAGCATAATATTATGTTATATTATGTAATATATGACATATTATGCTAAATTAATTTATATTGTACCCTAATAACCCCAATGAATGAATGAATGAATGAACGAATGAATAAATTCTTTATCATAAAATACAGAAATAAAAACAAATTACAAGAATAATTAAAACAACCAAAAAACTGCAACGAATTAAGTTAAATGTAATTTTATGACCACTTTTTAGAAAACAGAACGACAAGGATTATTTGAATCTAAATATAAACATTTTGTGTAAGGCAACTAAGCAATTTTTTTGTTTCGAATCACTGTATCAATAACCTCTCGTAGCTGAAATTATAATTCAATTTTTTTACGAATAACAGCGTTCAAAATATAGGAAAACCAGTCGTTAATAAGCTACTTGAAATAATTTTAATAAAAACAAAAATGATGCAACCCCAACTTAATAAGCGGGTTGTTTCACAGAGAATTTTCCAGGCATCTCGTTTTATTAAATAACGGCTGCCGAGGGTGACAGACCCGGGCGGGGTGCGGGGCGGCGCGGTGTGGGGGGGGCGCGGGGGTCGCTGTGGCCGTGAACCCGAGTCACCCGCTCGCCCTCCTCCCCCCCACCCCCCGCGCACCCTTGCCCTCGCCCCGGGCAGCCACCCTCGCTCCGGGAACGTTCCTAGCCAAGCACCTGTCGGAAAACGCTTGAAGCAGTGTATATATCAATGTGAGTTGGAGTAGGCTTTTAATTCATGAACTACTTTACAATTACAAATGTTAGTGTTGCAATGCAATAATTGCAAATATTTTGTAATTATTCTGTAACGAATAGGGTGCAATCCAACTAGATTGTTAAATAATTTGGATTTGAAGGACAGTAGGAACGATTATATGTCGCAGTTAAATTTTAACTCATTTTTGAAGACCCGAATATTATTTTGAGATAACTACTGCAGCTAATAAATTGGTTTTGAAAATTCATAGTTTTCAAAATTTTTCGCTACGTCCATGAGACTACAAATTTATTTGTCACGTTACATTATTAAAATTGGTTCTTGTGGATGCTACGGCTCACACAAATTACGAATACTTTGTTCATCGCCACGAGCTTCACAAACGTAAACATAGCCTTAGCGATTTTTCGTTCAACAAATTTTAAAACATAAAACCGAGCGAATCATCGGTCGTTGTTTCGTGATTCGCATTAAAGGTCAGGGTGCATCTGTGGGCGAAACGTCCTCCCGGGGATCGGGCGATACGGAACCGATCTCCCGCCTTCAGCCCGAGGGTTCATTTCGCGCGCGCGGGCGAGGTGTGACGTCACGCGGCGGCGCGGAGGGCGGGCGGCGCATGCGCGAGGGCGCCGCCCGCCCACGCCGCCTCCGCCGGCCGGCGTCTGTTTCCCGGGTGCTCCGCGACCGGCAGCACCGCTGCGGCCGACTTGCTGGCCCTTCCCGCCAATAATATTATTAAAGCGTCGCTGGCTGTTTTTCGTGTTTCGAAATGAAGGATCCAGGGGAAGATACAGACGTCGTTGGAGAGTCGGAAGTTGCAGGTAAGAAATAAAAAATATCTTATTGTTATTATTATATGTTAGCACTAAAATTTAATATTTATTGCAATTGCCATTACCTGTGATTACATATATTATATTAAAATGCTATTTGGTTTGACTGACACAAGTAAAACATACCCCACGTGTTCGTTCTTCGATTAGGCAATAACTCTGCAAGGTGTGTGTATGTGTATGTGCGTATAGCGTGGTCGGGCATTTGAAGCGGCAAAATAGTTGCCCTAACGGCTACTAGAGTGCGCTAGGTGACTAGAGATCTCTTTTGTAACTTTTAAATGAGTCACATGACATATTAAATAGTAACCTGCGATTTTTTTCGAATTAGTTAATTTTTTTACAGCGTTTTGACCCTATTAACACTGTTATATGGAGGGAATTTTCGCATTATAATTAAATATATGAAACACAAGGAAAATACAGCAAGTTGAGTCCAACGTTTTTGCTCTAGTTTTGCGGGGAATAATAGTGGGAACATTTACAGGGAAGTGAAAAATATTAGGTAGGTATTACCGTGCATGTTACGCTACCTTCATGTTTGTATGATAATCATTTATAAAGAAGAACATTTGGCAACAATATTTGTTTTGTTTATAATGTAAAACTCTTTACTGGCTATGTGGTTGTCTATACTACAAACAAAGAAACAAACAAATATTGTTAGTAACATCGAAAAATCTTACTGAGGATTTATTACACACAGATGCTGAAACAAAAATGTATAGCAATTAAAAGTTAACTCTTTACAACTTTAATTAGAGTATTAGCAGAAGTAGGTACTTAATTTGCTCAACCTAGGTACGGAATGCATACGGAAGCTGGGAGTGCAATTCCGCTGACTGCTCTCGGAGCACGAGACGTGTCGGCGGAGAGGGGAGGGCACACCCAAGGTAACGAATTCACTCGACTCGATGACGCCACCAAAATTGCGGCAAGGAAGGGTTCTCCTTGCGTAATATTGGGTAAGCCCATTTTATCATAATAAGAATTTTCCTCTCACTAAGGAGTTAGTAGTAGCAGTAAGCCCATTATATCTCAATATTTTTCCTCTAAGAGGCCGATAGTTATAGAGGTGTCTGAAATGCATTTGAATGATCAATAATTGTGCTTTCATACTTATATTAAATTTGACACAAATGTGAACTCCGGAAAAATGTCATAAATCTTAATTCTTTTATCCTTGCCATTAACTGTTACTATGACTATTAAAATTGGTTGGGGAAAGTATGTACTGAACGTATTCCTTTTTGAAGTGAGATCCTAGCCTGCTCGCGGTTTGTTTCAATAATAAAAATACCATGCAACTTGTGTGAAAGTGCATCTCCGTTCGTGAGGCGGCCGAGAGTTCTGGAGCAGACACTCGGGCACCGAATATGTTTGCAACGGAGTAAACACGCCCCAGCCTGGGGGGGGGGGGCTGCACTAGTGTAGTAGTACACCGCGTGAGTGTGCCTACTTAGTGCAGCGACGCACGACTACGGCTGCTCCGGCGGCACTAGACGGGAGCATCGCTCCCTGCGTGTCATCGCACTCCATATAGGCCACTGCACGCGAATGCCTCTCCTTCACCCCGCACCTCCCCACCTCACCTCCGCACCTTCACCTCACCGCCGCCGACTGCAGCTCGATCGCTCTCCCTCTCTCCGAACTTTCGGCGACATCTCTTTTCGTTGCGTCGCTCGTTCGCGAAAGCCGCCAAGTTTTCGCCGAATTCATTTGCGGATTTGATTTATTACAATGTAAACTAACGTAACGGTGCTGGCTATTCCAAATATGTCGAAGCGGCAAACTGAGCGTAGATTTCTATTAATTACGGTACGGTACCTGCACCCACGCCCTGTCGTCCCCTTGACGACTTCATCGTCGTCGCCTCGTATCAAATGGATAATCTATTGTTACAACAGTTTATAAAGTGAGGTTGCACCGCCGCGTGAGTGTAGCGAGCGCCTCACAGTTTGCGCCGGTTAACGACCTCATTAACCAGTCTGCCTACTCATTGTAAACTTGAGTAGGCTTTCAATAATTGTGTTATCGAGAAGAACGTTTACCTACAACTCGATTGACACGTTTGTGCTGACAACACGCGGTAAGAAATGAATATGTTTGAATGAAACCAAAAGCGTGTCCAACCTGAAAATCGAGCCCAAGAGCACGTCTGGTGCCAGTGGGTCGTGCCAGTTACTAAAACTTTTCTAGTCAACATTATCTGTCAAATTTCATTTCATTTAATTTCATTTATTTATTCAACTTCTGGTAGTCAAACTACAGTCATGTCACAATTTAATTTATCCGCGGATTCGATCAACCAGTGAAGAAGAATCCGCAAAGAAACTTCACTGGTCTATAAGTTATGATTTTTTTTTCATACACATTAATGACATAATACAATTATGATTTCATACCTAAATGCTGCTGCCAAAACTTGCATTTTTGGTAGAACGGTGGAAGGCAAGAACTATACTACGAACTACGAGTAAACAACAACCCACAATGTGAAAGGTCTCAAATTATAAGTTACTTAACCTTATAACCTTAATTATAAATATTCAGTATTTATAGCGAGGTTTTTCGGGTGTAAATGCCTTCGTCAACTTAAGGGCTACGTCAGGTGTACAGAGCCCTCGTCAATTTGGATACAGATAAAGTCCACTATTTATGTAAATTGGGTACTGATCGAGTGCCAAATGCTATATATGATTCAGATTACTAGACAAGTGGGTTTGGTAGCTGAAGTAGCCTTTCTTTATGTCTCAATTAATCTTAATTCTAGCTAAATCCACCATTCTCGCTTTTATTAGATCATGTTAGTTATCGCAACCGAATGGTTGTTCTGATATCACTTAATTTTATAGTTGAGTCTACTAAAACTGTGCTGATGAAACTAGATAACATTAAACTAAAATTTAGTTGACGTCTGTTTTCTCCGTGTAGTATACAGAGCCCGTAGTCCCAGTTGTCACCTAAATTGGCGTTTACGCCAAACCGATCGACTCGCGTTGTAAAATTTATGGAGAAATTGAGGAGCGCGCGCAGTGGGCGTTAAGCGAACTAACATTTGCGAGTCCGCGTTTGATATGACAGCTTACTCACCGTCGGCGTAAATACGTCGACGTTGCCGTTTACACCGACTCTGCGTTTTCATACAAATCGAAAGTCCGAGTTTGACTTTGACAGCTTAAAAAGTAAAACCACAGAAGAGGTAGTAAACATGTTTATGGAGTTTGACATTTTTACGTAACTTCGAAGTTCCGTGAACACCAATTTAGTTGAGAACTCAAGACTGACCACTCAGAACGATAGCTAGCTAGACTGCAGCGCCGCGCGTCGGTGGGGGAGTGAACTCCAGGAGGTGGGGCGGTGTGTCGATGTAGTCGCAAGTTCCCGCGGTCGTTGGCCGCCAGTTGCGTGCGTGTCTCACCTATCTAGAGAGCGCTGCGCGAATAGCTCACGCGGTTAATGGTGCGCGGTATAAAAAGTTGAACTCGCGTCTAGTTGGGTTATCGACATGATACGTTTACCATTAAGTCGCGAGGCAACAGCAAACGTTTACTATAAAAGGCGAAACATGTAAACAGAGCGATCAATAACTTCTATTACCTTTGTTGCGTACTAGCTGAGGTACCCGCCTCCACTCGGGGTTGGGTCAATGTTATTTTGGACTGATGTCGGGTCGAATTATTTCCTGGATATTATACTAACTTTCACCCCAACGGCGGTACTCCTGTTTAAGTTTCGCTGAAAAAGGTAGCATATGCCCTTTACTAAGGTCCAGCCTCTCTATTCACCATATTTCATCAAAATTGGTTCAGCGGTTTAGGCGTGAAAACGTAGCAGACAGACAGAGTTACTTTCGCATTTATAATGTTAGTATGGATTGTAGGTGTTGTGTTAGCTGCGGATTCCGTTTTACAATAGTCATTCGTACCCAGATATTTGTGTTTCAATCGTCACATGAGATTGTAATTCGCTCAATTTATATGAGGTGATTGTCATCGTAAAATGATTCATATGAGCCTATGCAGGAATAAAAATGAGGTAGGTAATGCGTCGCGTCGCGTCCCGTTACATAACTGTAGGCCGCTAGACGTGGATAGGTTACCTAGGCACAGACTATTTCCTGGCCTGCGAGCCACGTATGGCCTGAGTAGTGTAGGCATTCTCCAGGCCGTGCCGAACGCTTGAGGTTTGGTTACAGACCACCCGACAAGTGGGTATTTTTTTATTCGGCATGCCCGCTGTGACAATAAATACTTTTTTTAGAACACGAATAAATTTAGGAGCGATATCTATTAGGATTCGAAGGTTTTAGGCTCCGCCCTGCAAAGAATATGTAATAAATACTCGCGTGCCTGAGCATGTGGCAGTAAGGGAACTTTGTATTTCCACCATTCCAACTTCCGTATTTTAAACTTCGGTTCATCCAGTCATGTTCTTTAGAACCTCATTAAAAACATGTTCATAATTTTAGGGGAAACACAGAATGAATTTTCTTACATTGCATATTTAATGTCACGATTCCTGTCGATTAATGTCGAACTTTCCGGGAAGATTAGTTTTTTTTTAAAACTAAATTTTCCGAATATCCTAATTAACATTTGTCATTAATTTCCTTGCATTGCATATTCAATGTTGGTTAATTTGCTTTCCGTTACGATTAGTTTTTTAGGGTTCCGTACCCAAAGGGTGCCAACAGAACCCCATACAAAAAACGTGATTTTATGTGTTAAATCTCGTACGATGGTACGGAACCCTTCGTGTGTGAGTCCGACTCGCACTTGGCCGGTTTTTTTCTGAACAAAATTATCCACGAAATTCCTAATCAACATTTGTCAATCGATTCGTGAACATATTGCGCGCCTGGTCGTGCGACTGCTGAGCGCTCCGCGCCGGTGTCGAAGCGAGCTTCAGCTCTACGCGTGCGGAATTGATGAGGTGCTGGCGGCGGCTTTGGTGAGGTGTCATCGAAGCTTATGGTCGGACTGTGACCGCAATCATAATTATTATTTATAGCAGATATGTTCTCTTTTCTTGGTTGGGTCCATTATGTCATATTAATAAGGGTGGTTATCGCATATCGCGTGGCAGACATTTTCTTCCTAATTGTCACAAAAGGCGATTGTGAGCTCTAGAATGTTCCTCGGCCTAGTACCTACCACACAGTAAACAGGACTAGAAGAACAGCTCCATACGACGAGCGAAAAGAGGCGCCTCTCGCTGCAGGCGGTCGACGGACCACGGTTCGAGTCTTTGTGTGCGTGCGTCTGTTTCGCTTGTTGTATGGGATGTACTTACAATTTGTACGATTCAAATGGCAATATTCTCCGCGTCAGGTTAGGCTACGAGCGGGTCTCGGTAGACGCGAAAAGTGCGGGCTGCGGGGTGGATGTATCGTGTAGTACGTGGCGCTTTGGCCGCGGTCGCCCAGGTTGATTGAACCCGTGCACCGCTCCCGCCACCGCAACTGCAACCGCAACCGCGCCCGGTCGCCGATGGTAGTCGCGGGACGCCGCCCCGGCGACAGCGGCAGGTTCGCGCATCTGCCGTCCTGTTTGACGAGTTATGCGAATTTAGATCGGGAAATGGCATTGGCAGAAAGGTAACAAATGCCAAATCGGTCAGCAGACGACTTGGTCGGTCAGCCAAATCGTCCCTGCAAATAATACGTAAGAATAGATACTTAAGGTGACATAAGACCCTAGAACGACTGTATCCGATAAGCGTTCGTTTTGTATTATTAGTTTTCTTAATAAGCTTTTTTCTGCAAACAAAGTTATTGGAAAAAGTTAACATTCGACTATTTTATGATTAAGATTAATAAAAGTTAGGCATTGTCATTCAAATTCAAGACTTAAATTGATTTTAAAAACTTTGAAATGCGTTAACTCCTGCAACATAAGCGGTTAAATTTAGTTTCTAAAAAATATGAAATAGTTAAGTAAATTTTAATTACATGAATTGTTGCTTAAGATGCCATTTCGTTACCTATTCCTCCAAAGAAACGGCGTAATGGTGTGTATGTATCTCAAAGATTGTAACAATGCAACTGAGAAACAAAACAAAAATTGTGTCGTGGTATTGTATCAACATATGCAGGTAAATAAAAAATTTCCTCGATAATCATGAGTATAAAAACACTGGCGTGCAATGTTGAGACAACAACAAAACAACTACGAAAATACATGTCATTATTGTAAAACAACGCTTCTTGTAGATGAGGGTCATACCTGCCTCAGCCTTCGCGCACAATGGGACAATGTCAACGTGCAGTCGTCCTTGGTGTAGGTGCAAAGAAGCTCAGCAATTGTTCAAATAGTGGATTGAAAACGGTTCGATCGCCTCATTGTGCGCAACAGCCCGCGCAAACAGATCCACACACACTCGTATCGTGCATGCTTGCTGCCAACCTCACGAGCGAAAACGGATGGAACGAAAAGGAATGTAGGGTATCTCTGATTTCCATCGTCTTTACCATGGTATGCTCGTCGGAGCTGCATAACGCTCTCCCTCCGTCTCCTTTCTACCTTCGCTCAACGCGGAACAGGGAGAAAATGAACAAATTCACAGTTGCCATTCTAAAAATAAGAACCCACCGTCCCTATAGATGTTTTATCTATAGGGTCGGTAAACAATGGAATTAACTCCATCCGAGGTATTTCCTCCAAATTACGACCTGGGGTCCTTCAAACGTGGTGTGAAGAAGCACCTGGCCGGCCGGCATGGTTTTGCAGCCCCCCTGAATGTTCCCATTGGCGTCTCTAGTGTGTTTAGATATTAATTTTTGAAACTAATGTTTTCGTCTAGTGTTATTTGACGCGAGGGTGTAACCGTGCATAAGGAAGGTCTTGGCAAGGAACCTAGATGCCACGTGGCGTGTCAGGCTAATGTCATGACAGTACGTGTGATATAAGCTATCCATGCCCAAGCACATGCAACATTCCCACGTTATTACGGAACATTCGATTCCTTTAACACTAAATAAATAAATAAATTTGCTTGGAAAGTCCAACTTTTTATTTAGAGAATATCCAGAAAAAAGTTGTTAAACTTTTTTGTTCATTTCAATCCTATTAATCATTTCCCCATTTTTTTGTACTGGCTGTTGCAACACCCTGTACATGACCTGTACATGGACAATATGTCCATACGACGACGGTGACCCGGGTAATGCCTACATGCCACTTCAACTTCCTTTTCACTTCTGTGTTTTTGATCTTAAACGTTCCCAAGTACTTTTGGAAGATATCGATAAGTAACGAGTGTTCGCGTCATCTCTGTTGCGTGCGCGCAGCACGCTCGACTGACAGAACGTGGTCCGGGGTGGTCCTACGACAATACTACCGCCATTCAAATACATTATACAACGAGATAAGTGAGTCAGGTCGCAAGTACATCGGTCGTAGACATCGTAGTGAAAAGAATTATGCATGGTAGAGCGTAATGCGCGTATAAAAGTTTACCGACGAAATTAACTGATGCATACATAAAGTTTATATAACCCTGCGGATTTTTCTTTATCCGTTGTTCGTTTTGTGTGCCTACCATTTTTATGCAAATACTATGAAACATAATTACCATACAGCCTACTTGGCTGTAAGGTAATATTAGCCATTACAAGATTAGGACAAATGGTTTAAGCGGATGTGTGTTAGGGTAAGCAAGTTATATTTCTCACTGTTCCTGTTATAATCTATGTAGCTTGTAGCTTAGGAGCGCGGGTAATTTATTTTTCAATTTCAAATTCAAATATTTTATGGCAAGCCAGTAGTCATTGATTCGACCGCCCGTCCATACACCACTTTCTTTCTCTTTCCGAGTTGAATAAGTTCATTTCGTCACGAATGCGAACTGTTCCATGGTTCGCAATCCACCCTTCCCCTCCTAGGTGGTAGGCCGCCCGGGTTGTTACCATCGCGGTGGATGAAAATATGGTCAAAACGGAAATGAAAAATAGTGCGTGTTTCATCCAGTTGAATATGTTCATGTTCAGTCAAATAAAAATTATATCTGCATAAATTAACACAAATCCGTACACAACGCACCTACATAGGTACATATCATATCTAATTTAAATTAGATCTTTAAAATGCGCTAATCTCTTAACGGACAAAGTAAAATTATATTAGGAATATGTACAACTTAGAATTAAAACAAAATTAAGATGTATTCATAACCTTACTCATTATCACACGTTTCTTAGTAACATACAATTTATGGTATCTTTATCCTCGTTTGTTTCTCTGTGATAAGCGAGTTCGAGATATCGAGCAAACAAACACATTTGTTCGGTACAATGACCTACAAACTGCATAAAATGTCGTGAACTCGATAAAGTTGTATGGCAGTGACAATCTCCTCTGTGTGGCATGTGGCGCGTCCACACAGAGCCGACCGGCCCGAACTAACTAAACATAATACTTAACTATTTACACATAACTAGCTTTGAGCGGCTCGTAGCCTAGTGGCGCGGAGACTGGCCTAGCTTACCAGAGGCCCGGGTTCAATACCAACTTGCACCACTGTCTTTCTCTTTCAGAGTTCGATAAGTGCATTTCGTCACGAATGCGAGCTGCTCCATGGTTCGGAATCCATGTAAAACTGTAGGTCCCCTTCCCCTACTAGGTGGTAGGGTTTAAGCCCGCCCGGGTTGGTACCATCGCATTGGATGAAAAGATGGTCGAAGCGGCAATGAAAAATTGCCCGTGTTTTCCATCCAGTTCAATGTAGCCGTGCTCATAAAGGGAAGGTCCTGGCATGGCACCTTATTCCTTCGGGAATGTGGTGTATTGGGCTAATATCATAACGGTAGTTGTGTGGTATTAGCCATCCATGTCAGGTCGCATAAAAAAAAAAAAAAGCTGAGGTTCCCAGCCCCGCTCCGCTTGACAATCACCTGAGGGGAACCCGGTAAAATGCGTCTTGGGCCTCTCCCACCCGTTCGTTTTAATTTTTAACCGACTTCACAAAAGGAGGAGGTTCTATGTTCGACTTTATGTATTTTTTATGTCCGTTCACCTATTTATTTCTTGTCTCTTCAGGGGCCGTAGCGTGAGGTTAAAAGTGCACTTATTTTTTTAAACCCGACTGGAAGTTTCTAGAGATTAGCGCGCTCAAACAAACAATCTCTCCAGCCGTATAACAGCCACTACTCAATCGATTACTCGCTAATACGTATATTGGATTAGCAATATTACCAAATAACATGGCGAAAGGAGAGTGAATGTGACGGATGGCGCATCGGCTCGCGTCCGCGTAGAAAGTGCCTCGTCACACGCGCGGACGGATCAAACGCTAATTGGTGAGATGTCGACCACTCGGCCGCGGCTTGCGTAACGCGGCGGGCGCGGCGCGGGCCGGCGTGGTGCGGTGCGGTGCGGGGCGGTGCGGTGCGGTGCGGCGGGTAACGCGGTCAAGTACCAGAAAGTTCCGAGAGTCATCGACCACGCCACCAGCGCGCCGCCCCGCTCGCTGTTACGAAATCGTTTGAACCCGGATCCCTCGACAATTTCGAGAGAACAAATATTTAGGAGAGTTCACTACGCCCGGCCCGCCGCGCTCTCGTTCGCACGCCGATGACTAGATAAGAAGGCGTAAGAAACACACAATAACTGTTATGTGAAAATAATGTTGTGGTAAAATCGAATTTACTCCATGAATGCTTTTACGGTGACACCATAACTTTTGAATTGTTGCTCACACACCCTCAGAGATATACTTATATTGTTTTAGGAGTGATGATAATGTGGTTAACCACAAATACTATCATTAAGTAGATTTGAAAGCATTGTTTCCAATTTTAAATCTATACTCTATACTAATAATAAATCTGTAAGGGGTGTTCTTGGAGTAAGTTGCTTTGTTTTCTAAGATTATTCGTTTGTAGACTTTATGTATGATACTAAAACTAAATTGTCGATTTTTAGAAATCAGTTCTGTATGTAAGTATGTGTTTTTTTTTTTTTTTTTATGTGACTGGACATGGATGGCTAATACCACAAGTTCTGTCATGGTATTAGCCCAACACACCACATGGGAACTAGGTGCCATGCCAGGACCTTCCTTATATTGCACGGCTACATTGAACTGGATGGAAAACACGGACAATTTTCATTGCCGCTTCGACCATCGTTCATCCAACGCGATGGTACCAACCCGGGCGGGATAAACCCTACCACCTAGTAAGTAAGGAAGGGGACCTACAGCTTAACGTGGAATCCGAACCACGGCCAGCCTCTCTCAACGGTCAAATGGTCACCCATCCAAGACCAGACCGGACCCAGCGTTGCTTAACTTCGGAGAGCGATCGCCGAAGTGTCGCGCCACTGGGCCACTGAGGCTGACATGGTATGTATGTATGTCCATAAGTCTTAAACCGATTATCCGAATCAGATGAAACTTAGTACACGTACATTTAACTACCCAGGAATTAGGATAGGCTAAATATAATTTAGTTTCGCTTACGCTAAGATGTGGCTGTCATATAAACTGCAATGCTCTGCACGGCTCGGCGGGTGGCGGCGGCTGAAGGAGGGGGGGGGGGGGGGCGGCGGAGGCACTTACTTTTACTAATTGTACCGAAGTACGGCTTGGTATTTCCCGCAACTTTAGGACTACTTGGCATCACCAGAGGTGCGACCAATGGAATAAAATTCTTATTACTTGAGAACCAATTACTCGATTTAGATGCGGATTGTATCTACGTCTAGTCTAATTTGGTAGATGGATACATCGTCCTGGACCAGTTTGACCCTATTTCGGACCAGCCATGTGGGCTATTTTTTATCCATGAAATAATTTAGCCGACACTAACCCGAGCGGAGCCGGGTACCGCAGCTAGTTAAAATAAATGCCTTGCAGTGGTGATTCAACCCAATCCTAAAGAGTAGGTATATCAAAATCGAAACACGTCCCATGCAAAACCACTCAATCATCGTGATGTCTGCTGTGTAATGTTTTCGTCCGAGAATACAATATTCATCTCACCAGATGTCGACGACCAAACGAAGGTCGACGCCTCAGTTTTTCCTGTTACACATCGTTGGAATACCCAACGTTTCCTGTGGGTAGTTAATAATAAAATTGACGTATAGAGTCGATTCAATATTTCATAGTTAGTTGGGTATATATGTATGTACAGCATAACAACTCAATTAGTCGTTATTTTGTGACTTGTGCTTTAAAATATGTATTATAAATTATATTCGTGTGTCATTGCTTTACGGTAGAATATATATATTACATATAAAATTTTACATTCACCTTTCTGTCTACGTGTGTATACGCCGTCTGATGGGGCTTTTACTTCGTAAATTAAGAACGGAAAATCGTTATTACAAATTATGAAAAAAAATTTTTTAGGCACCACTGAACATTTTCCAAAGTTTTTTTTAAATTCAATAAGTAAATGTGCACTAAAATGCTTTCATGGCGTATTGTTATTACATATTTCAGGATTAACAATTAAATATGAATGTTTGTTTACAAAAATCTAGGATTTTAATAAAACCTTTTGGTTAGGTTAGGTTCGTTAAGGTTTGTCAAAATCCTAGTTTTTTGTCTCATTCTTATTTTTTACCCTGTTACAAATACTAAAGGCAAGTTAGAGCTGCACTTGCTGATTGTATGTAATTGCCGATTGTATCTGTTATTGGTCGGAGTGTTAATTATCGTTGCCCTCAGAACTCAAATGTCATCGCGGAGTTAGCTGCATGGCTAGGTACAGATATCCCTGTCTCACAGCTATGGCGCTAGATGGGGAGGGGAGGCGAGTCGACTCGCGGGTCGTTGCTCTCACGAGGGGCCGAGGTCAGGCGAGCGCGCTAAAATCAGCGCGCAGGACAGCGCCGCCGCACCGCTTCTGTCGCGCACGGAAGGCTGCGCCGACGCAATCCTACCTTCACCGCGATACGAGCTCGGCCGCCGTCTCCGCCCAGCGCAATCCGCCCAACCGGACCGCCAACCTGCGGTGCGGTGTGAGTCGACCCAGCTCTGCGCACTGAAATTACTTATAGTCCCACATAGCTTATTTTGCGCATGGCCATAACGGTCGCCATCTTGAACGTCATTCGGCTATCAGATTTCCCCTCATACTGAGCTCTGTCTTTGTAGGAACATTTTCGGTATTTTAAACTCGTAAAATAATGCCTAAAGTGTATTAAAGTTGAGTTCGAGAGATTGTTTTGAATGTGAGAAAATTCTTCTAGGACGAATAAAGAAATAAATCCGCAATAATTCCATTTCAAAACGTCACTGAGCGCGGCTTCCCCGTTACAGTGTGTGTACATGTGTAGTCATTGCAATAAATCGGGTTACCCAGTATTAGTTTATTTTAGAGGTAGGTTGTAAAACCTTCGCCTATAAATGGTGGATTTTATTTAGCCATACATGTCAGGATGCATAAAAAAATACGACTGGTGCCCCCAGCCAGGCGCAAAATGATCTATGTGGGATTATACATCAAATTTAAGAAAGAGGCAATTCGGTAAAAGCAAAAGAGATGCCTGTAATCGCTGGAAAGTTGCTATAAGCGGTGAGGCGTAATCGGAGCGGTGGCGATGGCGACGGGGGGGGAGGAGGTGGCGCGTGCGGGCGGGCGGATCCGGTCGCGGGCGGGGGTGGGGGTGGGGGTGGGGGGAGGCGCGCGGGTCGTCGACCTCCGCCGCCCGCCCAAGGCCACCTCCACTCCCCGCTCCCACCCCACACTCCGCTAACTTTCCATTCAGCTTTGGAAAACATTCACAAATCTATTATAAATACCAGTCCATTAATCACCCGCTTTCCATAAAAAAACTTCCAACAATAAACTCTGCTTCACTTTCAATTCCTGAACTGTTGGTATATTCATCTTTCATTTGATTCCGTATTGTTTAGCTTGACTTTCCCGGAACTCCAGAATATGTATGAAGCGTTTGTTTATTCCGAGAAAGTTCTCGTTTCTTGTTTTTCTGGGTCAGCCATAATGCGCGACGGTGGCCGGTCAAAATAAAGTGTATACTATCTACATACATAGATATATAAATATGTGACTAGCACTATATTCGTAATAGTATATTAATAGTAGTATTATTAGACTTATGTGCACTATGGAAAGTACAATTTATTATCTTTAGTTCGAAACAACTTGCTGGAGAGGTTTTATGCACATATTTCAAAATTGACCATATTATATAGTTTACGTACATCATCCGTGTGCCTGTGCAGGCGTGCAATAAACAAAACACGAACGCAATTGAGTAACTTTTTTGGGCGAGAAGCAGGTGTGAATAGCGATGTAAAACAAGCTATATATAGTATATATATATATATATACACACAAATATATTATAAATGTATTGTTACAAACAACCAACTGTATTGTATCCTACTTCGCTTTTCATAATGTTCGGAAAATCCAGATGCTGCCTTCGGTTTGGCAAAGATCCAATTGGAGAGTGTTGGTTTTTTCAGCAACTAAAACGATAAAAACAAAACCTCATTCTTAGTGTACGGTGTCTCAATCAATAAAGGAAACAATTATGAGGATAAAACGTAATATTATTCTAAGTTTGGGATCATGATCTTGCTCCAATTTGTATCTTGCGAACTCACTTAAATCAACCCAAGGAACTTACACCTACGTTACATAGTATACAAGTCCTTCATCAACCTGAGAGATCATAACATTCTTTGTGGACACCATCAGGCGGACGTTTCCTGAGGGCCGATTCACTTTTGTGTGTCGTTTTTTTGCCGGCTTTCCGTTTTCCATGGCTTACTTTCCTTCGATTCAAACTCTTATGTTTTTTCAAATCCCAGGGTCATTACACTCAATGTTTCTTTCACAGTGAGTGTAAGGGGTTTCAAACTCCGAGTCTCCCCGTATTATGTTGGCGCTTGCGTGCACGTGTATGAGTGAGATCATAAGAAGGCGATCGGGCCGCGTCATTGAACCCGCAACCGGTGGTTATTGCGAAACAACGGAAACCCGACGAGTAACCTACCTCGCCCCGCGCCGCACGCCACCTCCCTCCCCTCCCGCCGCAACGCACCGCGCCACACACCTCGCGCCCTCTAGCGCATACCAACGACTACACTCATAGATGCTAGTCGAGTATTCTATTAGAGTTGCGAATCGTGCTAGACTTACAGATGCAAATCTATAGCGGGCCAATCCCACTGGCGGACAGTGCAGTACTGAGAGAAAAAAAATCGAATCTACCAGGACTGCCAGCCAATGTAATCGAGGTAATGTCTGATTCATGCGTATTCACTTCAACATCAATTAAATGTGTAGTGCATTCGACTATGACAACGTAAATGTGGGTAGAATCATGAATCGCCGTTGAATAAGTTCATCGGCTTGTCGCCAACAACAACGGTGCATCCGGGGTCGGTAATGAACACATAAAACTATAAACGCGACCATAAATATAGAGCAGCCGATGTAAACTGCGGAGATTACGTGTCGCGGCCGACTACCGCGCGCAGCTGTGATCTCGCGCGCTCTGACGCACACACACCGTGCGCACAATCATCTTTACTGAATTCGTTTGATCATTTCTGCAATCACGATATAGGTGTTAGAATGAGTTTTCTAGATTTGCATTTGAGAGCGTTTAAATTAGGTCTCTACATTTTTCTTTTTCTATTTATCTCTGAAATTGGTACTTTAACAAAATGGAGAAATACTTCCAAAACATTTGAGAAAAAAACAACCTTAATTGGGTTCACAAAATGTATTGGTTTAAAAATTCTTAAAAGGATTACTAACTATCCTTCTAAAAATATGGTCTCGGGAAACACAAGTTAAATGTCTAAAGTGCAACGTACGGTCTGACGGTACTGATGCAGCGGCGACCTATAAAGATATGCGTGCAGCTCGCAGGCAGCCCTGGGACATCGGCCTCGCCGCCTCATTCGCAGGTAGGCTAGGGGGTTAAGGAACTCCGATGCACTATATCGAATACCATTGAACTCGCTGCGTCCCTCTCGCACCGTGCGCTAGCGTGCAGCGTGCAGCGTGCAGCGTGCAGTGTCCCCCCACCCCCGCCGCGGTCGCACGGCACAGCAGCGCCAGCGCGAAAATTGCTGAAAGCTGTGCCTTCGTTCCATCTCCCGCTCTCTCGCGCCGCCGACGCTTCCGCCCCGGACCGCGCGAATGTGGAGCGTTTGCAGAGTTATTCGTGAAGACAAGCAATCTGTAAACAATATTATGGCCTACATTCATGTTTAAATTACGATCTAACTTTATATATTTTTGTATGAATGGCGATCGTACCAAAAAAAATCAAATCTAAATGTTCATTTTCTTTTAAATAAATGTATCTTGAGAAATTTCGTTTCAATATGAAACTAAGTTTCATGTTAAGTTTATTTTTATAACTTTACGATTTTACAGCGGGGATATGAATAAAAACAGGTACTTCTGCCACTCTGTTTTACTATGAGTCCTGAGCCTTGTTTCCGCCTTACCACACATGGGGTATTTTTAACCGACTTCAAAAAAGGAGGAGGGTCTCAATTCGACTGTATTATATATTTTTTAATTTTTTTTATTTTCCATATTACTTCAATCGCTCCCAAAATTTGATATTTCAAAATAAAATTTCAATTTAAATTATGTAACAGCACATTTTTGTTTTGATTGATAGCATGTCCCATATTAGGCACATTTCCGTTCTGCCAAACTTTAAGTGCGATTTGGTTTCGCGAACATCCGGAGCGCCAGGCAAATGTTAAGGAGAGAAGAGAAGGGAAAAAAATCTAAATTATTATTGCAAAAATGTGCGAAGTATCCTTTATAAAACTCCTACAGTTTCAGCACTCGCCTAACCGTCCGGGCGCGGTCACTGACCTAGCATTAGCTAACACATTCGCAGTTATCACCCCCCTAGATAGACCGGCACCGCGCGTATCGGCTCTATGTAGCTACACAGTGCTGGCGCCGGAGTTCATCGTGCGGCGAGCGCGGCTAGCGCGTGACATCACGCGCGGCGAACTTGATCGCGAATGTGCTATCGGCTCGCCACGCGGTGCCGCGCCACGCCATGCCACGCCATGCCACGTCGCGCCACGCCGCGCCACTCGGGGCCAGGCCACGCCAACGTTGCTGTCTTCTGGATTTTTCTTCGGGAATTAAGCTCTATCCAGGAAATTTTTATTTGCTACGTGTAGTTGGTGAACAACTGCATAAGTGTAATTTTTTTATGTAATTGGACGTAGATGGCTAACACCGCACTTACCGTCAGATATTAGCCTGACACCCCACATGGGAACTAGGTGCCATGCCAGGACCTTCCTCATATTGCTCGGCTACATTGAACTGGATGGAAGACACGGAATTTTTTTATTGCCGCTTCCTTCATTCATATATTGGTATTTTTTTTTTTTTTCAAACAATCTGTAATGGGAAAACAATTCGTGACAAAATGCGTGTGACCGGCCGACACCAGGCCAGACCGTATGGGTCCCTTTTTTTCACATTTCGCGACGGGACCCTAAAAATGCCAAAGAAACAATGTTTGATTAATCAGCAGGATTTTTTTCTTAAACTGCTTCCAGTAAAATCCATCAGAATTTAACGAACAAATAGGAAAATTAGGTAAAGTATCACAGAAAAAAAATACCACAAGTGAACATAATATAATCCTTTATCTTAATAGTATTATTAACATCTACAAAAAAACTTCGAAAATATATCCGACATGAGTTTTATTATGGGGAAATTTTGCTGTGTGCAACATGACAAAGAACATTTTGTAGTTAGCGGTAAGATAATTCAGCACTCTGCTAATTGATGTGAGAATAAAGTTTAGTTTATTTTTATTTTCGTAAGAAATCCCTAGCTTCGCCTGTGTGGAGTATCACGTGACACCGTGTTCGGTGCGCGCTAGCACCGTCCACGGCGACGCGACGACGCTAAGCAACATGGACTCGGCGGCGGCGTCTTTACGCGCTCACTGAGCGGAAAATGAGATGAAACGCGCGAGTGCTCCAGCATCTAAGACGCTGCCTGCACGTTGTCAAAATCTGTGAACGTTGACAGCTTGAATTCATGCAGTATTTAGCAATGCATTTAGTTAATATCCTTTGTTATTCATCTCTAACGGGTTTGTTATATAAGCTATCAAGAAATATAGAGCAAAATAATTTAAAGTCCGCGAAGATAGTGCTATCGGATCACGTTCCGACTAAGTTGTTTTTGTTTAAGTTTTTTTATCGCTTTGCCTGCCTCGATACATTTCTCAGATACCGCCGATTGTGATTAAAGTTCGTTCACCCAAGATATCGAAGTCTGACGCTAATACCTATGCTTACTTATCGAAGGGTTTCGGGCGTTGCGATCCGCTGGTTTATCGGGCTGGAAAGTAGGCGTTTAAAACAAAAGGCGATCGCTTTAGCCCAGAAACGGTGGTCCAGTTAGGTTCGCACGGCGCGGCGCGCGGGGCGCTGCGGGCTGCCCAGCACCGCGGCCGCTCGTGACTGCGCCGTACTGGAAACGGCACTGTAATGGGAGACCACTTCCGACAAGAGAGGCCACGCGGGCCCCGATGTGGCCCCCCTCCGCCGCCGCCGCTGCCCTCCCCGCAGCCGCGCACGAGGTTTCCAACTCCATTTTTTTCTGTATGTGTTACGAATAATATTAGATGCGAGCACAAACCCACATTTGGCCGAGTGGCACGATATTATATGTCGTAGGAAAATTTTAATATTCATAAGCTTCGCTGTGATCCGCGTCTTCTTTAAATTGACCCAGGTATTTTTTATGTGAACACTTCTTTAGCAGCGTTGTGATTTGATACTTGAAAAACGAAAAAGTTGCGCTAAAAAAAAGATTCCGACGAATTGAGAATCTCCTTTTTTTTAAGTCGGTTAAAAAGATACATACTCTGCATTCGTCTCATTCTCTTCGAATTTTCGTTTTCTGAATGATTTGCTTCTCCGCGTTTTTTTAAGACTACATCAACGACAATACCTCCAGCAAAGTCGACCTGTCTGACCCCTGTTTTCACCACCTCCAGTTATCTGAAATCCGATAAGTTACTTTCGGTTACATTGCATATTTACCTGGTGTAACCGAAAGTTAACTTTGGGATTTTTGCAGCTGGATTTCATTTATCGGATACTTATGTTTCCGAAAACAACAGATTTTTAAACTCGTAAATATGTAAATAGTATGTTGTTTTGCAAGTATAGTACTGACGAGGGTGACAGTTACAAGTTTTCTTAAATCTGCAAGGAAGTATTTTAATTGGGATGTCGTCTGACAAATATCTGTCACCATTAGGAAAATTCAGCATCTAACCGACTAAAATCCTTTAGAATTACTTCCAGCCGGCTAAACCTAGTAGCAACCACACTTCGGATATTAGCCGCGACATATACACTACATCTGTGAACTGATAGCCTAGAATCGAGTCACGATGTGTCAGTTTGGATATCAGAACCAGGGTTCTGATTAGGATATGATGTTACCTACATAGTATGTATTCAGGCCGGAAAATAGAAAAGGTGAAAATTTTGAAAGTGGAAAATGAGAAATATATATACATTACATATGCATACATCTTGCGTACATATTATGGCGTGATGTTTTATGTTTTGAAGGAAAATGATTAAAATAACAATTATAATGGTAATCATTTAATTAAATCAAGTAATCGGTATAATTAGTGTCATAAAGTAGTCGCAGAAGATATAACAATCGGAGTTTGCATAGATAATCGCTTGTTTCGAATAAAAATTCAAGAAACTTCCTTCCTGTTCCTGAAGACAACTACAGTCACTCAATGACTGGCAGCATATCTACAAAAAGAACGCCGCATCTGGCGGCAGCGCGATGGAATATAGAAACGAAGCCAAAGGTTCAAGCTCCGGTGTGGCAACGCGTACATAATAGTGGGCTCATTAATATGGGACAGCGCAGTTCCTTCACCCGGAGTTCGTTCCCCCGTCGCGCCGCGCTGCAGCGTGGCGGCGCACAGTGCAGCCGGCGGGGGGGAGGCGAGGGGGGGCCGCGGAGGCAAATGCACCGGCCTATTTCTGCGGTCGCGCGACGAGGAAGCGAGCGCCCACGTGGCCGATGCAACGCGATGCTTTTAGATCTTCGTTGTGGATTATGCGCGTCTATTTTATTACTTACAGACTAGAGGTACCCGGCTCCGCTCGGGTCAATTTCCCGAATATTCAATTATAAATAATAATATTATTCAATCATAATGTTTATTTATTTATTTGGAAAGCAAACAGGTACAGACATGATTAACATACAAAAGACAATTTAATACTAATTTACTAGATATGTACCCACCACCGCATTTCACATATATTAAAAAAAAATGTTTAGGGCTTATTATTAACCGACTTTAAAAAAGGAGGAGGTTATCAATTCGTCTGTATGTTTTTTTTAATTTATTTTTTATGTTTGTTACCTCATTTTAGAAAGAAAAACAAACATTAATTTGAGTTTCAGCGACATTTACATTTGAAGCATTGTAATCAGATTTTGAAAATAATCTGAAAATGTATTGGTCGTGACATTCGTCGGAAGCAGGACTTGAACCTGCGACCTTTGGATTACATGTCCACTGCTCTAAACAGCTGTTCACTGCTGTTTAGAGTGCTGTCGCCCGTTCAAACTTTAACTTCAACTTTATTACATCAGTAGATAAATATTCAATAGTACTAAATATTCAATTTCGTGTGCCTCTTAATAGTAACTTAATCGTAGAAAAATCCACAAAGGATCGTCGATCTCCGTGGAAAAGTCAGTCAGACCACAGAGAAAAGAAAACGTTTGTGAAGATTTTCTTTTTGCCATTTGACTCGTTTTTTTATTACAAAAGAAAAAAAAGGTCATAGATATTTTTGCCAGATATTAATAGTGAGTATAAAGTACAGTAGTTCTCAACATTGATATAGGGACAATCAATTTCTGATGCTTACCGGCCAATGTTAAGGATGTTCTGACCCATACAATGTTTTTTCTACACAGAACGCAAAAAGTACTGCACTTTAAGGCACGAATTCGTCAAAAATATTAAATATAGCCATCAGGTTTAATGGTTTCGTTGTAATTGCCGATTAGAAGTTTTACACCGTTAGATGGCGCTGTTAAATAAAAATCGTATTTAAATAAATTGTAACAAAACAAATAATCCTGAAATTTTGAAATTGTTTTCGCTGCAAGTAATATGACTATATTAAACTTTTATTATTAATTCGTGGCTTAAAGTGCAATAATTTTTGTGTTATGTGTGCAAACAACTTTATATGGGTCGGAACAGCCTTAAACAAGAAAATCGAGTGTTTGATATATTTCGATTCCGTTATCCAATAAAATAAACTGGCATCTAACAATTAAAAGATGATAAACCAAATAGAAGCGAAACGGAATGCGTTTTGGGTCGTACCGCACATCTATAATGGTTTTACCCCTCCATGGGTTTTACCAATTCCATTAGAGATCTATGCACCGAAAACGCATTCATAGTAGCTCGACTGATGCATCATGTTTCAGTTCCCGTTCTTCTGAAGTGAAGCCACGTTTATTTAGAGATGCACAGCTCTATTTCTAGCGCGTGACGCCGGCGGCGGCGGCAGCGCACCGCGTCAACTCTACGAGAGCCGCCTAGGTCATGTCGACTAGCAGCTAGCAATGCTGCATTGAACACGTCGGGCCCTTTTAATAGCTTTATCTTTTATTTATCGGCTTACAAACACGATTGAAACGCACTAAAACATTTTATATATTTAAATAAAAATAAAGAATCCTGCTCAACTGAACCACACAATGGTGCGGTCCTGGCATGTCATCTCCAAGCGGTGTGTTAGGCTAATATCATGACACTACGTGTGTATATGGCTACCCTGTCCTGCCACAAAACATTACGTTTTACCTAGTAGGTATCGCATAGCTGTTCGCTCAACTTATTTATCGTGTATCTGTGTATTCGATCGATGTAGCCCTGAAATATAAGGAAGGTTCTGGCACGGCACCTATTTCTCATGAGGTTTGTTGCGCCATTGACATTCATGCCCAGGTAAAAAAACTAAAGGGTTTTCTTTAGACTCAGAATAGCAACGCGCGCCGGTGCAAGCCGCGAGTCTGATGCATTCCGAGACGTCGCGCGTGAGTTCGCGAGCGGCCGCGCCGGGGTGAACGGCTCCGCGCGTCTAGTACGGGACTAGGCGCTAGGTCTAGGCGCAGGCACGTCCCACCGAGCCAACGAACCTTAGGGTCCGTTCACACCGAGACTAGACGCGGCGCGACGCCATACCAATGTGTACCTTGTATCCTACGCCGCACGGACGGGTTCACAGTGGAACGTGTGTCTCCGCAGTGGCGGTTGATGAGTTCTATGTTCTAAAGCTGTATTGAAATGTGGCCCGCTTCGATTCTCGGCCTGTATATACACTCGCGAAACCACTTGGGACGGCCTGACGGCATGCAGTTCTCTCTTTGTCTTAAGAGTGGCCGCTCCTGAAAAAAAAATACACGAGACGTATCTTTCAATGAGAGTATTCTCACTACTAACTGGTTAAAACGTCATTAAATTAGAAGCTTGATTCCAAATTTTGCCTGGGTGGGCGTGATAAAAACGTTACATTTTAACTATTAATTAAGTAATGTCTTTGTAAATAAATAAAATCATCGATATTCATTGGTTTGTATAGAATATATTCATATATAAATGTGAATTGTAATGCCACCTGTGGCCTTTTATTATCCCTGTTTGACATTCTTATGACGTTAGCGATCTATGCCTTCCACTTTAATCCATAGAAAAATCACTTAATTAAATTTTAGAAAAAATACTAACTTTAACTTACCTGAATTATCTAAAAATATTTTTCTTTACGATTTGTTTTTTTTATGCACAACCTAAAATATGGCGTTGTCAGAATCTCACTTCGAGGACTTTGTAGATTGCAGCATTGTTTGACCTATGAAATAAGCCTTGTCACTTTTGATCCAGTCGCCACCGCCGTCGCTGGATAGATGGCGCTGATTTTGCGTGACAAATCTGCGTAAAGGCATATCAAGCTTAAAAATATATTGACAAAGTTTATTTTGAAATGAAACTCTAGGGCGTGGTAGTTTAGAATCCTGCTTCAATTATATATGACCTAATAAATAATTTCAAAAATCTTGAAAACACACACTATACACATATCACTTTTATTGTCGATAAACATACATCCTATCTAAAAGTGTATAGTTACATTCGTGTATGTGATGGCGCTGAGCGCTTTACATAGAATAATAAGCGCTATGTACACAAGTATACACGTGCGGCGGTGGTGCCCGGGCGAGGTTGTTTATCGCACAATTCGGGCGGTTATCTGCGCGGCGCGAACCGGAGAGACCTTGAAACCGAACGCGGTCAGTGCTCCTTCCGCCCGACTCGTCGCGGCCCCGTTCCTTCACTCAAACATACGCAATTTTTTTGTTTGTTTTCGGCGACCTGGAATAGGCTGCGAACACACCAAAGTAATATTTCGCGCGATCTCTCAAGCGATTTCACCTTGACATAATGGACGGTTTCTTGGGACCAAAACAGCCAACTGCTATTCTTCTGCAGCCGTAAGACACACTAACAAGCCGATGGAACAGCGCCAAGATAGCTGCTCCCCATCTTAGATCGAAAATGGAAGATGGACCATCTAGCGGGCGCGAGATGATCATACGGAGACGACCCGGTAACGCCCACACAACATTTCTCCGTTTTTTTTCTCTTCTGAGGTCTCTATCCACCAATTGAAGAAAACGAGAACTTTGTGGAAATTGTTTTCTCATGCATCCTGCATAAGAGTGTCGTTTTGTGACCTCATGATATAGCTTTCTCAATCGAGGACATAGGTATTTGACTTTTTCATGAAGTAAAATTTGGATTTGAAATATACATGTTCACAGTTAAATGTATCGATTCTTAGAGGCATGTCTATTAATAATTAAAGGCATATCGATATTTACTACACATTTTATACACGTTAACTGGTTGTATACGCCAAGTAAAATGTGGAATTAGTGGAATAAGGTTGAGATTAATAGGAGAAGTTGGTTTAATGTATTGATGTTTATAAGAGAAATTTAGTGACCTGATTGAACCGATTGACGCCGACATACACCTGCTAAGCGAAATCTGAGTAGCTAAAACACGCGACTCTACTTGAAGCTCGCTTGCTTACGAATGATGTAATCTGTGCTGAGGTGTGGTTTAAGCCTTGCCTTTGAAATAACTTTGCTTACCCACAAACAACAAGATTATCAGAATGTTTGTTTTGTCTTTCATTATTAATACATACTTAACATGTCATACATATCCAAATTAGTTGGGAGCATATAATTCAGACTATAAGGCGATTATGGTGAATCACCAATAACACTGCTTCATAGTCATAGGTAACACGTTACTGCTTGATAATGTAGGTAACATGACAGCATATTGCTAAATACACGAGGTTGCTAGCAGCAGCAGTAGGCAGTTGTGTATGTGTGTGATGGCGGCAAATTTTGATGGCTGAACGTTCAAGGACGGCCGCGCCGGGTTCAAACCTCCTCCGCGCCCCTCCCCGGCTCCCCGGCCCCGTGCCCGCACCCTGCCGCCGCCGGTGCTGCTGGCCGTTGACTCGCCATCGTTTCCTGCATTAACCTCCGAAAAAACTAAAAATGGTCATTTACATGTTCTGCATTATGTATGTATATTGTATGGGCATTTATTTATGCTGGAACAATGTAACGGATTTACATATAAAGTGATTACTTGGCCGCAACCGACTTGACACTAGCCTTCATTTTGGTTGATTTAGGTGTTCTTGAACTCGCCAACCTGCGTAAAGGTAGAACTGCCATAATCTAAATAATAAAACGATGTCATAACTGTGCAATATTGTAATATTCTGTTTGTTTTGTTTCAGGTAAGAGAAAACATCTGCTCCAATAAGATGGGTTAAAATTGGAGGCCTGTAAGTATTTTTCACATTTCCCGCAAGTCAGCGGTGGGTGAGCGGGTGGCAGAGATCTGCAGTGGTTGCAAGATGCAACAATGCGCCTTGAGAAGTGCACGGCGTGTCAGTCACCCCGCTCTAACGGTGCCGGCAGCCTGCCTTCCGTTGCCCCCCGCCGCCCCCAGCGCTCCCGCCGCTGCTGATTGCGTTCTGCAGAACGGCCGCGGTCACCCTACCTGCAACTTGGTAGGACTGAGTCACTTATTCAGCTTACCTTTCAGGCATTTTTTATGGAAATGGACATGCATGGTTGTAATAGATATTATCCCATCGTAGAGTATGGGTTTACACACATTTAACGGTATGGAAAACATGGAATAAAATTACTAGCACTTCGACCATATTTCATTCAATGCGTACCAACCCGAGCGGGATTAATCCTGCCACCTAATAAATATGAAACCGACGTGGTATCCAAAGCACCTTAGCACTACCAAAGCAGACTCTTGCTTAGCGGTCGAAAAACGGTCTTCCGGGAATCGGAAACGCTGTCAGTGTTGCTGTCGGTACCAAGTGACAAAATTCGTGAAAGTGATTGAATGTGCTGGAATTCGTTGAATAGGTTCGATTTTGGTTGCTATACAGGGCGAATTTTTCAAGTGGGCACTCAGTGCCAAAACCTTTAAGAAATAGCGGAAAACATTCAATGGAGTCATGAGGCCGATTTTGATAAAAACTCGCCTGTATGAAAAAAAACCCTGACGTACGGAAATTACTTTCTGAATTACTTAAGAACTTAAGGAATGAACCACAGAATGACTAATAGATTGGTGCCGACATAATCGTAGTTGAGCTAGATGATGGAGACCTAATAAGTTCCAAGAAATCCGGAGAAGAGCCGTCGACTATTAGCTTATCAAAATTAGGGCGAGTGGTCACACGTCTGCGACAGATAGGGCTCCGTAGCATAGTGGCGTCACGCCGTCGGTTCGTGCATGCATTAGGCTTTATCGTGGCCTCGCGATTGCAGCCAGGAAAGAATGACATTCTCAGGTCAGTGATAATTATGATAACAATTAGGACGGCAACTGCACCATGCATCGTCTTC
This sequence comes from Incurvaria masculella, assembly GCA_946894095.1. NCBI lineage: Eukaryota > Metazoa > Arthropoda > Insecta > Lepidoptera > Incurvariidae > Incurvaria > Incurvaria masculella. Next base: position 13,788,628 of record OX335647.2, read on the forward strand.
CATAACAGCATGATACAATAATGTTGGTATGTTTGTGAAATAACTCCGCAGATTATGGCTACTTAATCTCTGACGTGCAGACCGAAGCACGAAATCTGTTTGTTTTACGTACCTTAAGGTTGTTCCGACCCATACAATGTTTTTTTTACACAGAACGCAAAAAGTATTGCACTTTAAGGCACGAATTCGTCAAAAATATTAAATATAGCCATTGCAGTTGCAGCGAAAACATATTCACAATTTCAGGTTTAATGGTTTCGTTGTAATTGCCGATTAGAAGTTTTACACCGTTAGATGGCGCTGTTACATAATAATCGTATTTAAATAAATTGTAACAAAACCAATAATCCTGAAATTGTGAAATTGTTTTCGCTGCAAGTAATATGACTATATTAAACGTTTATTATTAATTCGTGGTTTAAAGTGCAATACTTTTTGCGTTATGTGTGCAAACAACTTTATATGGGTCGAAACAGCCTTAAGGCCCTTGTACTAGCCAAATCTCAAAGTTAGACGAGGCACCCCAAGTTAACTAACTAAGTCTGACGATTATAAGTGTCATTCTTACAATATATGATTCCTTGTCTAGGAATCAACCTATTTTCGTTAATGTATGTTTCCTTTTTCTATACAAAATACATTGCGGAAACGGTGTCCATTTCCGAACTTTTTTGACTAAATGTAGAAATCTAAAAACAAATGGAATTTTTTGTTTATGCATATATGCTGTTTTTGCTTATATCTAGAAATCGAATTACTTTCAGATTTCTAATGAGAAAAATCAACTTTTTTTTATTTTTATTATTATTTAAATAAATGATGGAATCAAAAAATATTAACAATCCATTATCAGTCTGGAGTTCTATTTGGATTTGCTGAAGCGTTTAACTACATATTATTACATTTGTTAAAAAGTGCATTTGTATGGCGCGAGCAGTTGGCTAGTCCTAGCGCCTTAAAGGAAGTAAGGACATTTGATGTATCGGTCGTATAATATTCGGCCTTCAAGTGATGGGATATCCATGGTAGACCATTGACCCGATTAGATTTGGTATTGGAACTCGAATAATGGATCTACACCCACGCATCCTGCCTCACCCCCCACTGCTCATTGACGCAAACCACGCCACCACGTTTAACCCTAATAAGTATTTTTATTGGCTTGTTGTGTTCTTGTATAGGAATTGCGAGGTTACCATCATTTAATACGCAATAAAAGTTTTTTTACATTTAACAAGCATCGCATTAAAAACAATATCTGAACTAGGAGAGGCAGGAGTATACGGAGCGTTTGATTACGTAATGTTTATATTGGTAGATGTACCTACACACTGCAACTTATTTTAATATGGCTTAATTAAAGAAATAATTTGTTTTATAACAAATATAAAATTCACAATTTATATAATAAATCCCCCATAAACAAGTTAAATACAAACCTATAATTGAATCAAAGAAAAATGTATTTTAAGAGTAAATTCTACTAATATTAGAAATGTGAAAGTTTAGATTTTTGGATGTTTGTCACTCAATGACGCAAAAACGGCTAACGGATTTGGCAATTTCAAATTTGGTATAGAAGTACCTTCCCCTATTAAATGTTTATGCATTGTATCTATATTCTCCTGGACAAGTCTTTTTGGACCAGTCCTTTGGGCTACTTTTTGTCCAGGAAATAATTCAGCCCGACATCAGTGCAAAACGACATTGACCCGAGCGGAGCTGGGTACCTCAGCTAACCTTTAATGTTGTAAAAAATAAGTGTACATCCACAGTATGAAATTGTAATTTATTAACTTATTGCGATAAGGCGATTGGAACGAAAGGTTGAGTCTTGGTTTTAGAAATGACTTTAGAACCTCAAAAGTTACTACTTTTCGGATTGATATCATTATATTACAACACGGACCCTCTGTGATGCCCAACATTAGTTCTATCATAGAGAGCATTCGCTCTTAGATATTAGTTAACGATTTGTTTTTCTTTATTCGTGCTTTCTTATTATTAACGTTTCGTACATAGTGACTTGAATAAGTTCTCATAAGTTCGTGATGAATGTATTTTCTTTGTTGGAATAACACGCATCTGAATAATCAATTACCGACATACCTGAATATGAACTAAAAACAATTCCACACATAGATGAAAACTGACTAGTATCAGTGTGAGCGTTTACGTTAACAATGATAATTGCAGAAAACATTTAGCGACACCCCGCTGATATTTAGTCATTAGATTGCTGAATTCTAAGGGCATCCCAAAACAGTCGCTCTTTTAAGCATCGTATACAAAGGCGCGCCGAGCTGGGAATGTCGGTTACCAGACGCATCCAACAAAAACACGATTCCAAAACTCTTTTAATCGACTTTATCTCGGATAGGCAGTTTTTGTCATCAGTCTCGATGAAACGAAATATTTTTTGCAACGCCAGTGAAAAAAAAGCTGAGGGCACCGCGAAAAGAATCCAAAAAATATACTTTTTACGAAATCTTGAACTTTACCTGTTCGAGAAATATGAGATGAATAGAAAGGGTACGGCGCGGCAGGGGTTTTTATAGGTGCGATTTCGATCTTACCTGTTCTATTTTTTTGCGAAAAAGGTGAAATCCGAATCTAGAAAAAAAAAAACGAATAAAGGAAAGGAAGTTGCGCAAGGGTTAGTAAATGTCTTTGTCCGAGTCGCAGATGGTTAAAGTTTCGCACACATATCTGCTTCACCAGCTTGCTCCCTGATCCGACGACAATTGGGGCACAATCTGGGGTTGTGACACGCCATTTATTTTACTTAACTTCGAACTAGGTTAATGCTATGCACTGAGAGAATATAGTGAGCATCAGAAAATTACGCTCCCCATACAGACGTCTTAATTTTTTTTTACAAAAGTACACTTTCAATTTATTTGCTATAAATTGAAATTTATAAAATTGTATTTTATTTGGACAACTTTAAAGACTTTTATTTTTTATTTCATTGTACTGCTTTAATGAATTGATATGTATTAAAAACTATGTGATCAGTATCCTGAAAAAAAAGTACTGCTTAATGAATAATTAAATGAATAATGAATAAATAATTTATATATGGTATCTAATATGAAGCAACAGATATCGGCACGTTTGCACGTATGCACGTTTTTGTTTTTTTGAAAAATGCGTTCCCCGGACCACAAAGGAAATAAAAAATATTAAGATATTTTTGCTGTCAATCGACTGTCGCCGACAACGACATTCGTTGGCTGTGTGCAATATTCAAGACGATTGAACCATTCGTTTTCAAATGAAAAGTAACGACGTTTGTATAGGGAACATAGCTTATTGGTCATGCAGCATTATACAACGATGCGCAGCGACCATCCGCAGCGGTCCAACATGTGGGTTAGTCAGGCGAGCCGGAGGGTGCTCGAATCGAAAAAAATGGCCATTCAAAAACAAAGGGTCCAATAACGAGGTCCTTTCTCGGAAGATGTTCAGATTGTGAGTCGCCTGCGAGTGTCGTGTTCCGGCCACGCCGCCGTCGACGGTCGCTGTACGGCACTTGTCCTGCAAATTCCCAGCCCGTCGTAAATTATTGACAATCTGTCGTTAAAAGCATAATCACCGTTTTGTGAGATAGTTTGAATGGACGACCAGCGCTTTTCAAAGTGTAAGTGTTTGGAGTAAAACTATTTGGATCATGTAAAAGTTTTGGCAACCGATTCTCTGGGCGATATCTTTTTATATTGTTTAATATTAGGTAGAATGTATGTCGGAAATAAAGCGTAATTTTAGTAGGCAAATATTACGTAAGCATATTAAATGAAAAAAATCAATGTTTGATTATCGGTTCCTGCATTTAAGAACAATAGAAGTGGTTCAACTGCATTTCGTGCATGTCGTAAGATACTGCTAAGGGATCGGTCGCTCGTGGTTCGAATTTCACGTACAACTGTCCTTACTTCCTAGGCGGTGGAGTTGATCCCGCCAGGGTAAGGCATCATTGCATTGCATGAACGATAGTCGTAGAGGCAATTGAAATTGTCGGTGTATTCCATCCACCAATGCGGCCGTGCAATTTAATGAAGGTTCTCGCATGGCACCTAGTTCCCTGTGGTGTGTAGGTTTAATGTCACTGCATTAGCCTCTCATGTCTAGTTTCACAAAACCCCTAAGTATCCATAATAAATACCATCTCTCACGTACCATCTCTCAAATATGACATTAGTTGATGTCAATGTGTGTAATTCTTGGTGTAAGTAATATATTTTTTACTTTCTCAAAAGTTTGACAAGCACATTCATGTCTCTTCTGCGGAACGAATTGTTTCTCGTTTACATTTCTATATAGTTGTAAGGGTGCGCTAACTGTTTTACTGCCACTATAAATATGCCATTGTCCTGTCGGTTTGTCCTTGGTCAAGTTTGCGGTTGGGAAAGGCACACATTGTTTCTTTTGTGTGCGACGTTTCCTTGTAAGAGCTTTGACAATTTCATACACGCAGACGTTGGGGGACGTTCGTGTTTTGTAAGCTTGTTTTAGGATTAGTTTTGGTAAAACTGTGTTCACTGACACTTTTTCGGAATTTTCGTTTATCAGGATGTAATTTCCATACTGGTCGTAAGTAGTTTTTATGTACTTAGACATTGATAGCTAATACCACATAAGCCTAACACACAACATGGGAACTATATGCTATATTGCTCGGCTACATTGATCCCCATGGAAAAGAATAAAATGGATGGGTAGAATCAATAACCTAAGTTTAGAAATATGATAAAGATCATGAAAGGCTGACAGCGTATTTCGGGGATCTTTAAAATGTATCAATCGGTGGAAATTGTTTCATTCGTGTACATGTTCTTTATACAATTTATTAGAAAATTCGGATTTTTTACAATGCAAGGGCGGCTTAGGAAGCAAAATAAAATAATAAAATTAAGACCACTTTCCTTACCCAACGATACCTTACAAACGATAAACGAAAATTTGGTATTTTTTACTATTCGTTATTTGTATTTGTAGGTGTACACGTGGCAGATGGGAAAAGATATTCGATTACAAGAGTGGCAACAAAAATCAAAACTTGCATCCTACCCTCAAGTGGAGATGCAGGTCACGTGATGCATTTGCAAGATAAAAGAAGGACCATAGAAAGTCGCGCAATGACAACCAGGAAAAGATGACTAGACGGCGTTTCGGGACCGTCGGACAAAACTTGGAGCAAGACAGCTGGAAAAAGGCCATGGAGTGGGAAAACCAATAAAAGTACCCTTGATCCACCTACTGTTCAAAGACAGCCTCTCGACGCTTTGGTCAGGGCTGAACAGCCTTTGCGCTCACACGTGCAACGGCTCGACCGTTTTCGAGCCGTTGGTAATCACGTGCTGTAGATTTGATTGAAAGGAATCTTTGTCGCGCGATTATTTTTAGTAATGTTTGTTGTTACTTATTGACATTGATCTACTTTCCCACTGACCATCTCGAGCGCACCACCCTTGCGGCTATGACAGCCGAACTTTCGTACCACAAAAATCGTCAAAATATAATGCTCCGAGCTTGGAGTTGCATAGGAGCTGCTGTCGACAGTCTTTCGACGTCGATGCCCCGGGGCCCTTCCTCTTGGAGCGCATCGACACTAATGACGTTCCTTGCTGCAATCATCGCAGCCCTCACTAGCGATATAGACCATATAAAAATGTTTCGAGTACGTTAGTGGAGCCGCGGGGGCGCTGGCGCCGACGGGAGAGGTGAGGAGTGCTGAGGGCGGCAGCGCGAGGCGCCAGCTTACCGTTAGCTCGCGCGGCGCGGTGGCGGCTGCAAGAGTTGACTGGACGCGTGCCCGGTCGCCGACACCGACGCCGCCATCGCGCCGTCGTCTTCGACTTGCCAACCGACTTTGCTACCTACCTACATTCGTATGTACTTCGCCATTAGACTAACCGGAACCATAGGCTAAAGAGGAAGGGATAGACCGCGGGCGCTAACGTCATACCAATGTTGAATAGGGATCATAAAAGTCCACGGGTTTGGCGTTGCAATTCATAGTTCAGAATACAATAATTAGAAACCTATGATATTTTTATGCAATGACATTACTTTTATAGTTTTGGGTTCAAATCCTCGCCCAGGTCATGCCACTTTCGTTCTCTTTCCAAGTTGGATAAGTTAATTACGAATGCGAGCTGTTTTTGAGGATTACTTTCAGATTAGTAGGTACAATAACTGATCATCCGCCTGTTGTTACGAAACCTTCATTCTCTCAGAAACATAATCATATTACCTCTGTAATGTTTTGCAACATTTTATCCGGAAATTAAAATCAAATTAGTTTACAAAATACTATAATTTCGTTATATGTAAATGATTGTTTATGAACATTACCACCAAGTACATATTGTACATGTACATATCGTATTTCAATAAATCGGTTGTTTCAATGTTTTTTGTTTGTAATCTAATTTTAATATTCTTCTCTCCTATTATCGTTTTTTCTTCTCCATTCCATCCTTTGTGCATGCATCTTTTATCGTTTTCGTGCTTTTTTGCGAAGACAAATCATTTAAAAATGTGCATTATAGTAGTTCATACAAAAGTATTGCGATGCCATCTGCCGCGTCGCGTGTTCTGCACGCGCCCCGCCTACCGACCCCAAAGAAACCTCCGCTGTCATCAAGTCCATGTAAATGTCGATCAGTTTTTGCCTTTACTTACACTTTTAGTAATGACAAGGCTCCTGGTGGATCACATTTCTCCAGCCAGCTGCGGTTAGAAGGAAGTAGGAAGCGGGGCCCGAGCAGGGTTACCAGACGTCAGGATTTCTCCTAAGGTGGCAGGATTTTGAGGATCTTGTGCAGGATTCCTGTTTTTAATTTGCGAAATGTTAGGACTTTCTAATTAGCAAAATGTCTGCTCCGAATTTTCGGACACGTTCTTTTTGGCCATGCAGGCCTCCGAGCTTATTTTAGGATAGCTGGCTCCTGGTGATTTTCAGAAATGCATTTTTGGTCATATGATTGTAATTCACAAATGGCAACCCTAGGCTTGATAGAACGACATTGAGGAGGTGGGGAGCGGGGGAGAGGCGGCGGAAACCATATTGCGGAAGGCCAAAGTGAACCGCAGACCACGATGCGCCGACTCGTAATTATACTTCTTGACGAGTTCAACGGCTCCTTTATGGGGCCAACAATTCTACGAATGGTTCGAGTAACCAATAAGGTGAATTTTCCGTACAATGTAAGTGCCGATTGTTATTTAGCAACGATAATCCTAAGGTATCAATATTTGTAATTTTCTTTTCTCCCATAGAATATTTGAAACTAGATGCAATAATGTCCATTTCTCCTAAAAGTATGTGTCTTTCAAGTTATTATCACATGCTAAAACTAAAATTATTTTCATAGCCATAGTGGAATTTAAATGCATCCCCATATAAACCATCAGAATATCGGAAATGGTATTTTTATTTTTGTATTATTTTGAATAAATCTCTTAACATTTGGAAAATGACCGACAGCAAAACATGCAGGACTGATTCAAATAATCTAATGATTACGAACAGGTTTCGTTTGGTACAATATTTTTTCCACAATCTGGCCATAGTTCTGGATCATCGCAGGAAATTGACCCTTTAACCATAATGATAATTTGATGGATACATTTTTGTTATTATTTTCGGATATGGATAGCTAAGTTACAACTAGTGCTGGATTCGCTTTCCCAAAGGACCTAGGTTTCGTGCCAGGCCCTTCCATTTATTTCATAATCTTTATACATCCGTTTTAGGCGCATATGCATAACGCAACGTCCAGCATGAAATAATGTCGAAATAGTGGAACATAGAAAAGTGAATGAAACCGGTCGGTTCATCGATTGGAAGAAAGTTGCGTTTAGTTTTCCGGTCGGGGCAGTGGTGGTGCGGTGGCAGGCGGCGGCGGCGGCGGCACTTTCTCCTCGGCGGCGGCGGAGGCGGCAGCGAGACAGTACCAACATGTTGCACAAGTCTCCGCCGCCGCCGCGCCGTGAGAGATGCGGGTGATGTAATGATGCATCCGCCGCCATCGCCGCATGCTGCGCGTGCCCGCTCCGCAGCAGTTGCACCCTAGTAGCATGCTAAAACGTACGGGTTAATATCGTCGTATTTTGTCTACTTATTATTCCGAATAAAATATTCTTCATGCACTTTACTTCATATTCTGTATGCACCTCTTTCTTTCTTAACGAGGAGAGTAGGTATGGGTTAGACCTGATTTGTCGCCCGCCCGGGTTGGTACCACCGCATTGGGAGAAAGATGGTCGAAGCGACAATGACAATTTTCCGTGTTTTCCGTCAGTTCAACGGCTAATAAATGAAAGGGCATGTCGTCGCTTATTGAGCTAATGTCATTACGGTTGTGTTGTATTAGCTATCCATGTCCAGTACTATAAAAAGTACCGTTAGTAGGAGAACAATTCGGGACAAAATGCGTGCGACCGACAGGCACCAGAGCGAGATCATGAGGGTCCCTTTTTTTGGCATTTTGCGACGGGACCCTAAAACTTGAAAAGCATCAGACGAGTACATTTTTCTGTGGTAATGTGTCAGCGAAAGTCGACGAATATAATCATATTGGTCCTTAGCTTTCCACAAACGATACGGTTGCCTGTAAGTAGAATTCTAGTTTACGTATTTTAGATGTATGACGTCTAAAACACATGAAACACACAGGTCTTCCTCGCTAAAACCGCATAATATAACGCATGCGTAACATGTATGATGTGAAGTTTGTTAGTCCGTCTCCATGGAGAATTTGCACGTTTGCACGTCAATGATATTTACGACCAATTGTTTTGATGCAGGTATACATATGACAAAATGAACGTGGATAGGTATATATATATGTAAGCAGAGAAAGATTCAATTTCTCGCGAGTGCTATTGAGCTTCGTGTCGTGGTCTGTGTAGGCGAGTTGGTCGCGAGTGTGTAGGCGAGTTGATCGCGACTGTAGGCGTGAAAGGCGAGGCCTTGGAGTTGTTTTCTCCGACGCGAGTGTCGGTAACCTTGTGACGTGACGTTACTCTCCAAATAACTCTTTATTTGTCCGCGGAGTTCGTCGGCCCGGTTTGCGCTTGCGCAAGCCGGCCCGGGTTCATCGACTAACCGGGTATCTACCGCGCTGTATGTACAATCGCAGTCACGATCGTGTTCACGATTCGGGGACGGCTTATTTAACCGGACATTTTGGAATTTCGAACACGAGAAAATCCATTGCACGCTTCGGTTATGCATGAGTAATGAGCAATATTTTTGTCAGGATGCAAGCTATATAACATCGACAGGTCTAAATAGCGAGATAGGCACTTTGTACATGGTTTGGCATTGGATACAGAGTATGTAACCTTCAGAATGAAATAACATAGGTGCTACGTAAGCGTGTACACCCACGTGTGTGCTAATTATGACTTATGTGTACACATCCCGGATAGGGTTGCCATATTAAAAACGCGTCCCGGCTGAGGCTGAATAATTGTCCCGATTTTCCAACAACTGAGAGAAATGCTTTTTGGACAAACCTATTTTGTATTTTTAAATACCTAATATAAGTACTAACTACGCCAAAGTAAAACGACTTAAATGCGTAATTTTTCTTAAAATAAATAAAAGAAACATGAATTTATCGACATCGAGAATTTAACTTTAGGAAATCGTTACTCCTAAGTTTTGGCCCAAACCAAAACCTCGGTTTTTCTTGTCTGTATTTAATTTTTACGACTCATGGCAACCCTAATCCCGGAGGATCTGGTCGGGTGATCTACTGCTGCCGTGTGTGAGCTGTCTCCTCAGGTGTGCGCGTATGTGTGGAGCGGTTAGCGCGTGTATTATATACTTACATACTGTCAGGTAGATACCCGCGGCCATTACGGGCGGTGGCGGGGTCAGCAGTCGCGTAACGCCAAAATTATGTCTCCATAGCTCTCCCTTCCCCCCTACCGCGTCCCGCACCCAACGCTTCGCCACGTGGCGCCTGGTTTAGGTGTGTTCCGATTTCCTAAATTCGTATTTGGTTTCGTTATTGGAGGTATTAAATTATTTATATTAGTGATTTTAGGTATTTGATTATTTTTTTGAACCCTCTGGCTTCTTTGGAGTTTTAGGGACCAAGATACCGAATCAGTCATGTTATTACATTGGTTAATGTTTTAAATTTGAAAGTTATAGTTGGGGAAATTTAAACCGGAATTAAATATAATAAATACAAATCATTGGAATTGGTTCTTCTACTACATGGCCTAATGCATGTTTTCTTCGCAGATTTCAAGACTAATTTTCAACCTAAAAACTATAGTGTCACCTAGCCATAGAATAAGTACATAATTGGCCTAGCTCTTTTGTAGCGAGTATTCTAGTGTGTGTGCACGGATAACAAGCGGAGCGGTGCGTTGCGGGGCGGTGCGGTGCGGTGCGGGGCGGTTCGGGGGACCAACGAACGTTCCAAGGCTGCGGCGATATTTTTCGTGTTGATACATATTTATTTGCTTCAAAATTCGATACCGAGGTCGATTTCAACCTATCTATATGTGTTCTGTTCCGAATATATTCTTGTGCATGGGCAAACATTCTGAAAAAAAGAAGTAACCTTTTGCAAACCTTACAACCTTTTTGTTTTCATTCCGTAAATATTCTGTAATAAAACAAAATAAAATTACGTTTCGTTCTTAGTTATTGATAATTATGTAGTAGGTAATGTTTTATGGAACCTAGACATCGACGGCTTATACCTACCACACTTATTATGATATGAGCCCAAAACGCCTTATGGGAACTGGATGCAATGCTATGACCACTGGCTAGCCACGCGATCATTGTGCGAAAATAGGTGAAACTTTAGAAAGGGTGAATCTCTTCGAGCTCGCCGCAATATGTTACAGCTAGTACACGGTATACATTGTCTGTCATTGAACAGTATAATATAATAAGATTGAGTGTTAATTGTCTTCCGCGTTGCCGCCAGCAGATAATGCTCAGGCTGTGCCAACCTACTAGTGCTTACATGCAACCTGCTGCTAATGTGAATTGCAATATGTCGCGGAAGTCATTCGACTTGCAATCTGCAGCGCACTCGATGTGATTCGCGATCGAATTTCCTGCACGGCGACATAATTGTTTATTTGACATATAAATTAATGATTGGACATGCTCTCAACAGGCGCAGGATTAGAAAGTATGGCAAAGGTATGGTACAGCATGGTTTATTTTTGTATATCACCATCAAAGTAGAGATGTTTAGTGGTGAAAACAGGTGAAAATTATTTTAAAACGAACTACCTGAATCTACGGAGGGCGTCACGGACACATTTTTTATAACTATGTTAGGTACCTCGACTGAGTCCGTGACCTATCTATGTTTATGTAGTTCCACTGATAAAGAATCTACGTAACCTAACATTTTAATGTCATTTAGGGCCTAAAGGCGTGTACCATCAAAATGATATGTAATGTAATTGCGAAAGTAAGGTTGTCTGTCTTTATGTTCGGCTCATCTTCACGGTTTTGAAATCTGACAGAGGTAACATAAAGGAAACTGGGGAAAATTCCATTAAAAATACTACCAGCGTCCGTCCTAAATGACATTGTCTCTAGCGAAACCACAGGTGCGAACGCACCAGATACAAATAAAGTAATCCCATTTATCTAGCGACCTATTTGCCTTGCAAGCAACGTACATAATAACGTCTGCCTTCGGCGAATAACACTCTACATTCCACTTTATCAACTGTCGAAAATAGGCGGTAGCGTCACGCGGCAGGCAGGAGGCAACAGTCAACGCGCGGCCGTGAACTTTCTCGGTTCGCGCGCGGGCGTCGCGATGGCGGCGGTGCGGTGGGGTGGGGGAGGGTGTGCTGCGCGGTGGCCGCTGCGCAGTTTGCCTACGCTTGTTTTTTCGCGGCCGACCGACCTGTGTGTTAGTGAGGAAGTGTGTCGGTACACGATCTATTTTTCGACGAAATCGTTTTGAGCGCGGCTTCGTTTGAACAGCGCGGCACAGACGAAGTTTTTTCATTTATTTGCAGTGATTATTGACGAGTAGGTAATCGTCGTTTATGAGTTTTCCTTCTTCTTTGACCTACATTAAAACTCATTGCACAGAACTGTTTTCACCACTCCGCGTCCTGGGACAGTGCTGTCCGAGGTACATATTATCGCGAATGACAGACTAAAATTAGCTCTATATATAAAATATCACTTTTTAACAATAATTATTAATCACCAGGAATATCTGGCGACAATATACATAGTTCCGCGTATGCTCCAGCACTGTGTCATTCTGACTCCAAAGAGGAATATATTCTCATAACTAGGTACTTTGCAAGTCCATGATCTCCGGAAAGGGCATCGAGAACCCGCGGTGAACATGCAAAATCCGGAATGGTTATAATCTCACTGCAATAATTTCCACTCCGGAATGGTTTCAATATTGCTCCAGAATGGTTGTAACGGAATGGCGGGCACATACCTACTAGAGAACCCAGGACTCCAGCAAGAATTTAGAACAAGCAAAAAAAAAGCGTGCGGCTTCGCCATCAACTATCTGGAATGACTATTAAACGGTTTGGAATTACTTACTTATTGTGCGGTCCGGAATAGCTGTGCGTATCGATATAAAGAAAACATTTAGATCCGTTCTGAGCTTTCCCCTGCGTGTCAAGTCAGGTACTCTAATTCGAACAATTTAGAGTACCTGAGCTGTCAGTTTCGATACACCCGTCACGGCGTTCGCGCGTGTTTGCCGATTCTATAGGTGATGATGGTAGAAGAAATGAAGAATTATGCCGTCGTTTGTAGTGTAAACATGTAAAAACGATTACGGGAAAGCCAAGACGGAAGATAGAATCACATATCACAGGTTTGCTATAAATTTTTTATCAAATGGCGTTATATTATGGTGATATGTGTGGCAGTATGGCGTACGGCGCGGTGTCGTATCGTGATATCCGACATTGAACGACAAAACTATCGGAAAAGCCGGTATCTCTTTCTAGCATACTTATATTCTATCAAGTACTTCACTATAGGTCCCTGTCAGTCATGCGTTTGTGGTGTGAGTGTGTGTGTATCGCGTTCGCCGGAGGATCGTGTTCTTTCTAGCAAACATGATTTTCCTATTTAGGTCCCTCTCGCTCTCATGCAACAGAATGCGACGGATAACTGAGTGATACCAGGTTAAGAAAGAGATCTCTGAGGTGAGGATTAATACGAAAGTTGCAATTTTAAATTACCTTATTCGCGTAATGTCTTGTGTGTTAATTGAATATTCAAATCTTATATTTGATTATAAATAGTAATATGAGAATGTTGTGAATAATTTAGATGGCAAAACGTTTGTTGATTAAACATTAACGTTTGTTGATTAAAGCGGAAAAATAAAAAAATCATGAAGGCGACACCATAGGCTAGAGGGGAAAACGAGTTAAAACGGTCTCTTGTATGATGTTTGACTCTGATGGCGCTTCTAGTTGCTTTTTTAGTTCAATGGCTGTGCGTGAAGGTTGGTTTACAGTCGGAATGGATGTATTTAAGATGCGGAGTGCGAACAGGAATGGGAGTAGGTAAGGCTGCTGGACAGTAACAAAAGCAGACGAGGCGGGTTCTCAGAATGGGTTGGACTGGGAATGACTCATCGCTGGTATATGAGCATGGAACACGTTTTAAACAATGTTTTAGGGCGCGGATCTATACTCTGAACGATAATTTGACAGTTTTATACTGTTAAATTTCCTTAAAAATAGTAACGCGGGATGACCAGTTCCGTAATCGGGTAGTTAAGTATAATCATTTTTACAACCATTGTCCACATTATTGAAAGCAAAGTTCAATGAACACAGCAGGTTACATCGCTGGTTTGTCATCAAAATTACTGAGGTAGGAGCTCTGACCTTGTGTAGGCTCATGCCAGGGAGCATGGAAGGACGGAGTGTAGCAACCCAAACTAATTTGTATAGGAGCAGCTTAGTCACTTTTCATACAAAAACTGTAGCGTCCCAGCGAGTCATTTCGCTTACGAATTCACTTACTACTCATTTTATCGAGTTCCAACGACACGTAAGAACTTCACCCGAATTTGTAAGCGAACTGACTTCAGTTAGATGTTTTCCAGTGACTTGTGGCTAAGCTGCGATGCATACGAATATATGTCGATCGCTACTACCCTCCTTTCATGCTCGCTGGCTCCTACATGATGTACCTACCTACGCACACCACTCCGGCAACTACCACTGCTACAGCTAATAAAACTTGGCAGTTATCCTTGCGTGCTCGACTTCCTACTTCTTTATAACTACGTACTCAGGTGCTAAAGCAAAAGCAATCACTACAGGTTTCCTTAATAAAATGTAAAAAACCTCATTGGGATTTCCATTTAGTCCTCATTACATGTTTCCTTGCGTTTTCCACACCATTTCAGTCGATAGTAAGCAATCCTTCGCTTACTCTTTTTACATTATCATGATGTGATATCATGGATTTTTTTCTATTGGTTTTAAAAAAAAGATTCCGACGATTTGAGAACCTCCTCCTTTATAGGGTTCCGTACCCAAAGGGTAAAAACGGAACCCTATTACTAAGACTCCGCTGTCCGTCCGTCCGTCCGTTCGTCCGTCCGTCTGTCACAGGGCTGTATGTTATGAACCGTAACAGGTAGGAAGCTAAAATTTTCACAGATTATGTATTTATTTTGCCGCTATAACAATAAACTTATAAAATAATATAAATTAAAGGAGGGACCCATACAAAAAACGTGTTTATTTTTGTAAATCCTGTATGATGGTACGGAACCCTTCGTGTGCGAGTCCGACTCGGCCGGTTTTTTTTAAGTCGGCTAATAAGTAGAATTCTCAAGAGGTTTTTGTTTGCATTCAATTTCAAACTATATTTAATTGAGACTGTGTCACCGACTGGAAACTTGGGTCAAATTTCCAGCCATTATCCCATGCATATGCAATGACGCCGATGAAATGGGGAAAATTCTGGAATACTAATTACAAATAACAAGGAGTCGGTCGTGTAACCCTGGATTTCGATTCGTCGCTGTCAAATATTGGGGACACTGAATTAAACATCACGTTTGCAAGTTTAATGACAAGAAAACCAGGCGAATGCTGGATAAACTACGCATTTTTGAACTGGTGTGTCTTTCATGTTTAGGTATAAGACAACTAGTTTTTTTTAATCAATGTTACTGAATATGGTTGGCCATTACAACACCTATCGTTGCCAGAACTTTTATGCTCACAGCTTCATTGCACGGGGTGAAAGATAAGGATAATTGTTTATTACCTTTTCGACCAATACGACTGTTAAATGGATTCAGAACCATGCAACAGATGGTATTCGTGAAGAAATGCACGTATCCACCTCAGAAAGAGAAAGAAAGTGATGCATGCACGTGGCGGGGATTGAATCCATGACTTCTGTCATGAGAAGCAAGGCCTCGCACTCCTACGCTACCAACCGCACTGTGGTGGTACGTTTTGTTGGCGTATCAACCAACTATTAATTGAAAATAAATTTGACTTCTCCGAATCTTGACTTGAATCTTCTTCTCTCGGCCTTATTACGAGTTACAAATCACTTATCGAAAGTTCGTTAAAATCTTCGATACCACAGGTTGACACCATTGAAGGCATTTAAGAAATACACTAAATCGGCAGCCCTTGGATGTTTATATTTGTGTAGAAATACAATGCAATCGAATGGACGGGCTAATTAGTATATCCCTCAAATGCCTGCTCTATTCAATGGTGTAAACCTCTGAAAACGAAGAGCTCAGCGAAATTTCGATAAGTGATTTGTAACTCGTAATAGGGCGCCAGGACTCCCTCAACGTAGCAGCGATGGTTCTCATTGCAACGTGCAACAAAAACCACGGATATGTGCAGACGCCCTACTTCCCCATTCCTCCTCTCCACCGACCAGCTCGTAACGCGACGAGTTGCGCAACCCACCTCGCATTATCATCAGCAGTTAAGAAAATGAGGAGACGCTCTGATTGCCGCCGCCTCTGCTCGTAACTAGCCCTCCTGATCTACTCGCTTCGTACACTTCGTCCAACTCGTTAGGCGACGCTTCCCCCTTAAGCCTGAGAAGCCTCGGACGCGTCATAACGACACCGACTGACCGTAATTCTTCTGTATAATATTAATGAATGCCCCAGCACCGATCACTACGGTGGCCGATTTCAATGCTCCGATAGCCGCGGCCCCGTGCTAGGAAAAATGAACGAGCTCATTGATTCGTCATCGCAACTTCAGTAGACTGTGGCTGGAGCGATGACCGTGATCTTTGGCGGAAGTTAAACCTTAAACACTATGTAGGAAGGAGGTTAAAACATTATGCGAAGAGATTTTCAGTGCAAATAAAAACTTTTTTTATCACGTTGTGTGCTCAATTGTCGGTAATGAATATTCAACTTTTTAAATTCATCCTAATCTAATTCAAGAGCAGATTTAAAAAAAAGGGAGGTTTTTTTAATTTAATGGATGGCTCATACCACACGTACAGTCAAGACATTAGCCCAACACACCGCATTCCCGAAGGAATGAGGTGCCATGCTAGGTAGGACCTTCCCTTTATGGGCACGGTACCAACCCCGTCGGTCTTAACCTACCATCTAGCAGAAGAAGGGACCTACATTTTTATATGTATTCCGAATCATGGAGCAGCTCGCATTCGTAACGAAATGCTCGTATCTAACTCAGAAAGAGAAATAATGTGTAACATGATGGGGATAGGGATTTGAACTTAGACCTCTGGGATGTAAGGCAAGTTCCTGCGCCACTAAGCTACGAGCCGTTTCCATTTTGAAGTACACCTCACCGCACCAGCACTGCTGGAGTGACTGTTGAAGATTAGAAGGACCCTCGACACGGTGTCCAGACACTTTCCCGAGACACTTGTCGCCGTGTGGAGCGGCATTCTGCGTTGCGCCCGACCAGCAAAGCAGGAAACCGACGTATGTAAATACCAAGGTGAGGCGCAACTCGCGGCATCAAAGGTTACTTGGAACTGTACTGTGTAGCTGTCACAATGCAGCCGGAACACTGACGCATGTACCGTTGTCCGGCGAAGGTCTTTACAGCTTAGGAACCACTAAATTAGGTCTTCGTCTGACCTGTGATGGTGTGATTGTGGCTCTGTAGTACGGGTTCGGTTTTCGGCTCGTCACATCCTCGATGCATACACTGTGAGATTTATGGCAGATTTTATCGGTTTAAAGTGTGGGGAAGATACCCTGCCTTGCAATAAATTAATTGAACATTTTATCAGCAATCGATTTGTCACGTATCCGATCAAACCAAATGAGAATACAGTATTCAACGAAGCGTCAATTTGGTTTAAATAACAGCCAGGAGGTGTTGATACATGTCACAGAGCTGGGCATGATTCGAGCGGCTCTTCCGCTTGCGAAGGCACCTTGGGCTGACATTGGCGCCGATTCGTTCGGTGGTTCACGGCCACAGCTCCCCGGAGGAGGAAATACTGCTCGCGACTCGCGGCACATTGCCGAAGCCACTTGACTAGATCGTTCCGTCACGGCGACATTGCGTGCCATCTATGCGTTGTCCCAGGAACGTTAAAAATAGTGGACTAGAAACACGCTCTGCAGGCATATTCCTGGAATTTCGTTATTAGGAATCAATCAGGAATAATGAGTCTATAAAACCGCATTTATAGCAGTTTACAAATCAACTTTTTCCACACAAAACCTTCATTCAATTGTAATACTATATGCTCTGGAATCTTTTCGTCAAGAAAATCGTTTTGAAAACAGCTATAAAAGCGGTTTTCTAGACTCAGGATTCCTGATTACTGATTACGGAATTCCAGGAATAGACCTGTTACAACCGCGTCGCCGAGTGTTTTCCTAAAGACAGTAATGTCGAATACGCGCACGACGCGCTGTAATATGAATTGGAAGTTTGTGGTATATATTCATGCAAAGACCACGGAACAATGAAAATGCGAAACATTGCAAAACAATCTTATCAGCAATGAATGTTTTTATCAGTTATTTTAATTGTTTCTTGGTAAGACCTATATAAACGAATATGGCGACGCTGGAACTGAGAGCGAAATATGAACATCTCGCGTCTATCCCTTTTTTAACTTTCTTGGGCTGTACATTGGTTTCATTGTATCCGGGTCACATCAGTTACGATGAGCTGAGCCCCTACTTGGACTTTTCACCTAAATTGGCATTTACGGAACTTCGAAGTTACGTAAAAAAGTCAAAACTCATACAAGTTTTACCATTTATATGTGGTTGTACTTCTTCAACCTGCCAAGATTTTATTCGGACTACCAAATTTATATGAAAACGCGGATTTGGCTTAAACGGGAAATTCAACGTATTTACGGCGACGTTGAGTAAGCTGTCAAGTCAAACTCAGACCCGCAAAAGTTAAGCGCGCGCTCTAAAATTCTCCACACATTTGATACCGC
This sequence comes from Incurvaria masculella, assembly GCA_946894095.1. Classification (NCBI taxonomy): domain Eukaryota; kingdom Metazoa; phylum Arthropoda; class Insecta; order Lepidoptera; family Incurvariidae; genus Incurvaria; species Incurvaria masculella. The sequence goes on from OX335647.2 coordinate 13,807,082, forward strand.
CAATCGATCGCTTTGGGGTGAACGCCAATTTAGGTGACAAGTCAGTCTAGGGGCTCTGATCGGACTGCTATCGCGTATGTTACGCTCGCTCTAGGACTGCGAAAAAAAAAGTATTATCAAATAATAAAATTAGTCCGCGAAAAGAAACACAAGTAACCAAATCATTTCAAACCTATTCACGGCACCGGATGTCGGGCAGAAAACAACACATCTCGTTTAGAATACTCATCGCTGTCATGTAATTTGCATGGGCAAGGTTTTTGTGGCAGATGTTCGAAGGTCGGTAGCGTCACCGCTTCGATTGGAGCATATTGTTGTTGCCTAATGTCACCCGAATCTCGCCAGGTCGATGGTGACCGCGAAGTGGTCGCGGGGAGGGCCTCAATTGACAACTTTTTTTTTAGTCTATGCCAACCATCCGCCATGAGATATTAAACGAAACTAAGGGTAGATTTATCAATATTCTGATAATCAAATAGATAACTATTCGACGGATTTATTTACGGTTCTGCTTATCCATCCGATATAGTAAATCTATATGTTTATAAGTAAAATTTTAGATACATTGTTGTGATAGAAGATATAATCATCGTCCTTTGACAAACGTATTTTTTACTGTCAGTCCGATAAGTACTATCTGAGGATTGACAGATCGGCCCTAAATTGTTTTTCTTACTTGAATGTAGAATAAGGGTACAGTTACTAGAAATTATATCACAGTTAATTTTTTTTACGACTGCGTGACACGCATGCGTAAGAAGTCAATAATTCGTTCCGCCGCCGCCGCCGGAGTATACATACAATATCAATGTCTGATTATACTATAACTACTTATATTATAAAACTAGGGTTATTTACTGACATAGAACAGTATTTGAATAAATAAGTGATTTTTCTATGATATGAAATGTTTGCCTTCCTACGGCTGATGCTGACGGTACTCGCCTACATCGCCACCACTCGTTATTAATTTAATACAATTTGACGATGGACCTTGGCCTTGGCCCAAGTTTGTTGAATTTGTAGAGGTCACTTGGTTATCTCTATGTTCCTCTATTATAGTCTGTAACCAATCGGTAACTACATAGTACATTCAAATGTTGGCATTATTGGATGAATTTGTTTTGTAAGTTCACGTGATCATATCCTCGACATTACCGAATTTAGACGAATGTAACCAAATGTTACAAATGCGGCTGTAGTAAAATATCCGTCATCGGCAGTATATACCATAATGATAAAGCAGTTTCGAATTGCAGGATTGTTATAACCGACATCGTTGCTCAAGGCGCGGGGCATTGCTTCTCGTGCGAGATGCCATGGCATGACTCCCGACCACGTTTATGCACCCCTTCTTCTCGTGAATGCATTTCCAGCTGTTCCACGGTTGGGAATCCAGGTAAAAGTGTCGATGCTTTCAATCCAGTTCAATATAGTTGTGCAAGGAAAGGTCCTGGCATGGCGTTCAATTCCTTCGGGAAGGCGGTGGGCTGATAGATAGAGGGAAGGGTAAGTATTCGTGTTCCATTTCCAATAACATAAACATTTCAGGAACCTGGAATTTAAATTAAACACTTTTATTTATTAAACAATTTTCAACCCCACTAGCGAGATCATTTCATATTTGATCTCATATTGTTTTACTAACAACCTAGCTGTATGGTGATGTGATTATTTGACCACAGTTTTCCACCATCTCAGTTCGCAGTCACCTAGCGCGTGGGTTTAAATTGCCCAAATTCGGCAGCACGTGTGTCCTTGACTGCCGGTGACCGCGCCCGCCGCTGCCTGGCCGTGCGGACCCGGAGGGGGGGCGGGGCGCGGGGGGGTAGGCTCGCCGAGCGGAGGGCCCCGGCAGGACGCCGCGTGGCAGGGTAACTGACTCGCGCTGACCTCGCACGCTTCTTCGGAAAGGCTCGGCCGCGGTCGGCTGCGGGCGACGTCTCTGCCACCACCGTCGTGTCTGCCGCTAGGCGACCATGGCTTCTGCATTATCTGCTTTCCAGATTCCAGAAGAAGGCTTACTGAAATGACTTAAAAGTAGAACATCTAACTCATCTGCTTCATCTCGCATTATCATCCATTTGCTGCATGCAATGCATTTTTCAATACGAAAATGTCATGACTCTTGTCATATACGATGTGGTAATATGCAACAATTTGTTCACAGTGTTATTAACGTGGCATTTATATTTTGCACGATAAAACAAAAAATTAAGAGGGTAAATTTTTCGTTTTCAATTTGTAAAGATGTGTGGTTTAAATTATGCCAATGACATCATCTAACCAATACGTCAGATGTCCATGTTTTTAAATTTTTTGAAAGTTTTTTCTTTAACAAAATTTTAAATGCATTTTGAATTAAAAGCTATGCAAAATCAAACTGCTTGTAACTCACTTATTTATAGAAAAACCAATTTGTGATAACACAGAAGACTAGCCACAGCATTAAAAATATGTTCAAGACGAAAATAACGTAGTTGGGCACGTTTTGATGTAGAAAACTTGTTTCCCTACCCTTAGGGTAGCTGCGCGAAATCTTTGTAAGTAAATTAGGCGTTTACAATTTTAAAATGTAGGCTCTCAAATGCTAAAATCAAAGTAAAATGCAACATGCAGGCAGCTAACACTATCATGTACATACCTATAAATATTCAGTTTTTATTGGCAAGTCAATCGGCAATATACTTACTTGCTTGCAGCATGCATTACCTATTTACTGGGTCCAAGGTATGGATAGCTTGCAATTTTTATCAAAAGCATGTCACACAGAGTAACGCGGTGTATTGAGGTTACCGCAAGTCAGCTATGTGGAGTTTGTTGAGCTGAACGTGGCGTGTCATTCTGTAAATTAATGCGCATAAAGAATACGTACATGCTCATAGTTTTCGGTGTCGCCAGCTTCAACAAAACGGCTAAACTTGTAAATCTATCAACAATGAAAAAACGTGCTGATTTTGTTGAAGGCGCCTATAAAATAATTGTTTTTGAAAAGGTTTAAGAAAATAGCTCAAAGGAACCTGCCATGTATGTTTGTATAATCGACAGTAAAGCAAGGACACATTAACTAAAGAAAAAAGCCCAGTAAAAAGAACTACTTTACGAAAATACTGCAAGGCTGGACCCGAACCAGAAAAACATACCATGCGCGGTTATTGCGTCTACCAATTTCCCCACCGACTGTATACCCATAATTTGGAATTCAACAAACACACAAACATACATGTCACATTCCTTGGAATAAGCGACGTACCTGTTTAGTAACGAAAAGTAGTAGCTCAAAGCATTAAAAAAATGCCTAACCTAGCAACAGATAAAGTAATTGTTAAATAAGTGTATGTTTTTTTTAATAAGTATGTTTCTTTTCACATTCAAATTAACCGATACCTACATATACAACTACAACGGAACCCTTCAATAATAGTAACCTTGACCGACTTTACTTCCCGGCAAAACATCGGTTTGGATAATTGATGGTTTGGACAATGACGTCGTTACAAAACAGTGGAGTGCCCCTCACCCCTCGCCCCGTATCCCTCCACCCGCCACCCCATGCTATTGTCCGAGTAGCGGAACACCCTTCGAAATGTCCTTCGTATCGAATCATTATAGCGAAGGCTGCGGCCCCCTCGCCGTATTGTTACCTGCGAGGTACACGAGTGACCCCACCCTGTATTTGTCAATACAGTTTTAGTTTCGAATGTTTGCTCCAAAATTGGCATGAACTCAATTAAAGATTTCTAGGAAAGGACTTTCAAATTAGATGAAATAAGTAACAGAACACTGAAAGTATGAACAAATGAATACAATTAATGTGTGTCGTCCAGCCTTTGGGGCTTGTCACTAATATTCAAGACCACAGAGAATAATACACGCAGAGACAATACTAATAAAATAATATTTACACAAGATAAATAAAAGAAGAAGTGACATATGGTCGTTATCGCGATTCCACCGTATGGACAAGGTGTGCATATAATCGTATGGGAAACCGACCGTGTTTCGTATGCCACACAGTCCAAACATCGCCACCAATGAGCTCCTGAAATGCGTTCTCCAAGTCAGTTCCCACCGACACAACCCTCCAGTATGTCTGCGACTATGTTTGCGCGTGGCATGTACGCTTACGTTGGGTTGGGAGACAGCGCACGCTAGATGGCAGATCTCCTTCCTTTTTTACGAGTTCAAAACAGTTTCTATACTTAATTTTAAACATAACTTTAATAAGCCTGTGTTAACGCTAAGTCTTGTAGGACGAAATTTTTTGCCTTTTGTCCTGCCGAATGCAATATTGTTTGTCTGTCGATTAAAGGACGAAAGTGAGATCGCACAAACAGCTTTTTTTTACCATCCGGTTCCGCCGTTTTTTCACATTGCGGCCGGGGTGCGAATATCGAATTTCCTGTGATCGTTTTAATCATGCAAGCATAAACAACCAAATTTAATCCTAATTCAACTACTATAAGGTTCAAAATAGTAGCGTTTATAGATGGTTCAATAAAATTAAGAGTGAAAAAGTCGTGCATGGAGCGCAGTCGGTAGCCAGATGCAGTTTTTTTGGTTCCATTGTGACCGCAGCCCGATAAATTAAATTTACTTTCGGCGAACATATTGTGTTCTTTTCCGCGACCCGATCGCATAATGCGTAAAAAGTGATCCCACATGTCGGTCGATGGGCATTTTTTCGGTCAACCTATATTCTGTTTCCGGATTATAGGGATATGCACCTAATGCGTTTCGTCCGTATTTGACTGGATAAGTACATGTATTTTATTAATGTAACTGGACATAGATTGCTAATGCCACACCCACCGTCATGATATTAACCCAAGACACCGCATTCTAAAAGGAATTAGGTGTCATGCCAGGACCTTCCCTTTTTGAGCACGGCTACATTGAAATAAATGGAAAACTTTTCTTTTCATGTAATGCGAAGGTACCAACTCGTGCGGGATTAAACTCTACACCTAGTAGAGGAAGGGGTTACCCAACTAAGAAGGAGAAAGAAAGTGGTACAGTAACGAGGGGATTTGAATCCACGACCTTTGGCATACAAGGTAAGTCCTTGCGCCCCTGAGCTACCACCCACATGAACTATGGTAATATAATTTGCATCAAATTAAGCTACTAATTAGTTAAATGCTCAGTAAAAAAAAAACGAAGAAATATTTTCAACGTCAACTTTTGCGACCTTTGCACATTTCGTTATTTCGTTATTTCGTTTCATTTCGTTATTTCGTCTTATTGAACGAGAATCCCAAAATTTAGAATACATTAAAAACAATCGCTGTTGATTTCACTCCAGATCTACGCACATGAACACGGAGAGAGTAGAGGTACAACACGGTTTGTGTGTAGTTTATTTATTTATTATGGTAATAGGCGCCATACAATAAGTATAATAATAGTAGAAGTGAAGGCACGCACGACTACTACTATGGAAATGAGAAAGTGGATTGCGCCGCTCTCGCCTGCGCTTGCGCCGCTCGTCGCCCCGTCTCGGCGTCGTCGTCAGCATAGAGTGGATATGACGGGGAAATCATGGTCATTTAGTTGGTCCAATGCTTTTGTGATGTTTTACCAAGTCCAGGAGCCCTACTACGAACGCTATCGAGTAAGCGCTATCGACTAGGCGATATGCCTGTCAAAAATATTGTATGCGTTTGACAGATGGTATCGAAAGCGCTCTTGATATCAACTGTCAAACGCATACAATCAATTTAACAGGCGATGTCGCCTTCTCGATAGCGTTTGTAGTAGGCAGTTCATTCGAAAAAAAAAACCGCAGTCGCCGTTCCAAGTAGTAGCGTGACTTCAAAACAATTTATGGTGACCACGAAAAATAAACATCGTAATTTCGACTTGAGCGATATGGATTGTTTTCTTCTAATACTGAGTACTTTATATTCCGGAAGCTTCTCCTATGAATCCCGTATAATTAAATGTGCAAGTAACTTAGTTAGTTAAGTACATAATTTATCAAACTATATAAACCACTGAAATTTCTTTGCGGGTTATTCTTTAATGAGTTAATCGAAACAGCGGATTATCAGTTTGTGGAGTAACTCAGTGCAGTTTGACTACCGAACGTTTAGGGTGGAGTTCACTATTTCTGGTACGGGACAATTTTAAAATTAAAATATATCCGTCCTTAATTTTCGCCTGAAGAAAAAAGAAGATAGATCTATAATAACCATAACTATATTACTAACAAGAGATTGTGCACTCGAGCCTAAATAAATGAAAATGAAAAAGTCTCGTTCGAAATGTATTAGTACACTTGTCAATAAATATCTGTTTAATTATAGCACACAAACTTCAAATCAGGAAGCCACGTCCATGCTGCTGTCGCCGCTGCACAGGTAGCCTGCGCTCGCGCACGTGTCTTGCCCGACCCCGAGCCCAGCCCACATGCCCTCGGCCCTTGACACGGTCGATGCGCCATTGTTCACATTGTCTGCGTCTTCCTTGCATCGCTATGCACTTACCCCAAATATATCTCAACGACACTCACGCTAATACAGCCAGCACCAGAAAACAATAAAAAAAACCCACATACTCGCACTCTTTCTACACACGTGTACGTGGTTTAGTTAGTTGTGTCATACGTTGTTTATATTCTTAGCGGTTATCTGGTTGTATGCTGTTCCAAAGACCATGGCTTGGAGCCAAAGTGCAAGCGTTACCTCTCTCTTTGGTGCCCGAGATTAAGCTGTAGCATTGCAAGGTGCTGTGTGGGTTCCGTCACGTAAATATTATAAAAATAATATATATACAATTTGGGCCCACTGTTTTTTTTCCGTGAACCTCGTAAGAGTAGGCATTCGTCGTTACTTGCTAGATTGTAGGGTTGGTACCATCGCATTACATGAACGATGGTCGAAGCGGCAATGACAATTTCCCTGTTTTCGACCCAGTTCAATGTTGTCGAGCTCATAAAGAGAAAGTCCTGGTATGGCACCTAACGCTTGCGGGAATGCGGTGTGTTGGGGCATTAGCCATCCATGTCCGGGGCTTCCCAATGGTAAGTTAACTCGCCGGGTGAATAGCAGGTGAACAGCCAAGATAACGATTCAATAGGATGTTTAGTTTAATGTTGTACCATGTTGCCAAACGACGTTTTATCCGGCAAAGTGAACTAAAATTTACAAGTTGGCATGGTACGGAATGCAACAAATTTCAGATTTCATCGCTATTTTGCCCGTTCACCTGCTATCCACCCAGCGAGTTATCGGCCATAGTAACCCCCCAGTTACATAAAAAGTCATGTCTTCTTTGGTCTTACCAAAAGTAATATCTGTTTTTCTGAACCATTATTTTCCGGCTTCACCTCTCTAAGTCTGCAGGAAGCAACTAGAGTAAGAAACCGTATAATGATATGTCCTGTGCGTAGTTAAACCTGGATGCCTCTCCCTCCGCTCTCCATATGCCGGGGCTCACGCGATACGATGTTTACCGCTTTTTGTCGACATCCTTTTCCTCGTGGAAAAGAGAAAGTACTGATGCGAAATTAAATAGATGAAACACGTATAAACATGGATCCTGCTGCGCGGGACACCTTGTCAGGCAGTTATGTGCGCAACCCTTTTTTGCGACACACGCACGCATTTTAGAACGATCTTTGTGGTGTTTTAAAAACCTTTTTATTATTTAGTTTTTTATTATCTGAGAACTTGAAATGTGCGAGCACATCTGCCCTCAAACCAGAGCACGCGCATCCCGCAAAAGAATAAATCGTTTTTATAAATAAAATATTAAAGGAAGAAACGTCAATTGAACCCGATTGATGTATTATATTTAAATATTGTGACGTGTACGAGTGTTTCTGACTGTCTGTAACGCGCTATCCAATAATTCGATTTGGATGAAACTTACAATGCAATACGCAAAAAAAATGCCGCATTATAATTATCTAGTTATCTGAAAAACATGTGCAGTATTTCAAGGAACGAAAACAAAAAGTACATTTCATTGTTAAATATAATAAGTCTGGTATCACTATCAGGTTCTAGTAGGTACTCACTCATGCGAAGATTACAAAATATGTAGGACATCAACATTTGTAAACACTAGAGCAAATATATAGCTCAAAGTTCGATAAAAATGTCTGGCCTAATCTTTTCTTTTTTCATTTATTTTGGATTCAAACAGTCACACATACAAAATAATATTCAAAACTACTCATTGGAAAAATGTGTAACGTAAGACAGATGCCAAGTTTTATACACCTACCTATTATGTCCATAGGCCCTGTTTCCACGAGGAAGTAAACTTGCGCGAGAAATGTCGGATAGACTGTCAGACAGTAAATCTGTCCGTGTAAACACGTCTTGCAGAGGCGTTTACACGGGCGACAGTGCTGTCTGACAGTCTGTCCGACATTTCTCGCGGAAATTTACTCCCTCGTGGAAACGGGGCCATATAGTTTTTTTTTTATTCTCGTTCCCTTAAAAATTGATAGCATGCATCAGACATAACGAGAGCTCAAACCTGGCTCATACCGAATAATTAAATAAAATTAAAATGCAAAAAAGGTGTATTTTTTTATTTGTATTTTAATGCACATTAAAGAACTATTTCATTACAATGAAACTGACTTAAGACTAAAATAATAATTAAAAAAAAATAAAGACCGGCTGATTCCGTCACAGTCCCTAAAACGCTGGCTCTCGCGCTGGCTGCATTGCCTCTTTGAATTTCGAGCCCAACGCGCAAAATACTAAGAATTTATGTTTAAACTTGTATTAATGAAAAATATATGTATGAAGCCAATATGGCTTAGATAACAATAACGGGACCTTCGCATGTAAGTGAATAATGCGACTATTGGGAGATAAAGCCATATAAAAATAATCCTACCTACTCAATGTAGTAATTAGCACACAACACTTACCAGAAAAGATCCATTATCCGTCCAATGGACACAAAAAGTGTCCACAGGTCCAAACTAACAGTACCTGCGCGCAGCCGTAACTGGAAAGGTTTGAAAACATAAAAAATCTTTGTTCACCAAAACAATATTTATTGTGTAAAGTCAGCGCTCACATCTCCGATGACAATTGATAACAGTTCTCTCCGTGCAGCTTAAGTTTTTATGTCACCTGTCCTTTGTTTTCTCGCGGACAGTTAAACACCATTGATTTATCGCAAAGAGATTAATCCGATACCGCGGTTAATTATTTTTTACTGCAAGCGCGACTTCCAGGGAAAAGAATAAGTCAGGTAGGATAGCCACGGTTTCTTATAAAGTCACAGATTCGATTCCCACTTGCCTACCTACGGTTCTCTGTAAAACTATTGTGTATTAATAAAAAAATAATTACAAATAAAAGCAGCATTGATTTTACCTGTACTTTTTGAAGTATTTCAGTTCCACGATTCATACAAGTTTCATTCTCCCGATTTACTTTTCTTTAGTTAAAAACGGGTTCAAATGACAGTAAAAATAATATATTTATGCTAAATCTTTCTTTGTGGTGCGATCCAGGGTGATATTGGGAAAAAAACAAAAAATCAGTATAATAGGAGTTGCCAGATAATTAGGTGAAGGAATAAATCATATGATTTGGAATGGTGGCAATATTTTCGCCCGTTAGCATGTATTTTTTTTCTCATCTAATCTGATAAACATGTCAATTTTTAGGGTTCCGTACCCAAAGGGTAAAAACGGAACCCTATTACTAAGCCTCCGCTGTCCGTCCGTCCGTCCGTCCGTCTGTCCGTCTGTCACAGGGCTGTATCTCATGAACCGTAACAGATAGGAAGCTGAAATTTTCACAGATTATGTATTTATTTTGCCGCTATAACAACAAATAGGTAACATTGTAAAATCATAATAATTAAAGGGGGGCCCCATACAAAAAACGGGTTTTTTTTTAATCTTGTGCGATGGTACGGAACCCTTCGTGTGCGAGTCCGACTCGCACTTGGCCGGTTTTTATTGTATGTTTTATTTTTCATCTTATGACTCCTATTATAATTTGAAAGCATGGAAAATAATAAATCAAAATATCAAGACAAACCACTAAAATATGTAGTTGGGAACCAGGATGTGTCTTGTGCCAGTTCCCAGAATACTGAAACATTGTAACACTGGCTCAGAAACAAATTAAATGTTACCAAGAGTTACATAAAATGTGGAATTGCGTCACGCTTTCGAGTATGTGCTGAAATCACATGAGTGTGTTTGTGCGCGAGTGTGTTGGCTGGCAGCATGGGAGCGGGAGGGGGAGGGAGCTGCCGGCGCGCGGCCTTGACCAGCGCGCGCCAAAATTTTCCAGGTCATTCACACGAGCCGCCCGCCCCGCGCGCCTCGTGCCGCCGTCCCCGCACCCCCCCTCCCTCCCTCCCCACCGCACCGCCGCACCGCCCGAGCTATCATCACAACGGGCGAGCCGATTATGTATTCGCGGGCATATATATTTGGAGCGCTTTAAATTGTTGTGTACATCTGCTCATTCTGATAAAACCGCACGAAATTGATCCCTCGAGTTCGTGTGTCCAATGTTGTCAGGTGGCGACTATTGAATTACAGTTCGTGACGATGGCCACATTTCTGCAGCGCTTTCGTTGAGCAGCTCGCGAGTCGCACGGTCGCGTGACGCAGTTATGAAAGTGCAGGTGCAGTCGTTCACCCGCGCCACGCTGCTTGCGGTGGCGGGAGGCACCTTCACGTGCCGGGCGAAGGCAGCGGGTGGTGGTGGTGGCTGTAGAAAGTGCAGCGAAGAGATATACTCGAAATTCGCCAGTTGCAAGTGCTGTACTTTTGCCGGGCAGTATTTGACTAGTAGAATAATCGGATCACCATTTCATTTCTCGAGCGGGTACTTATATAATTATGGCTCATAGAGCAAGAGACGCCCAACGGCAGCGGAGAGCGGGTCACGGCGTCACGCGGCCGCGCCGGGCTCGCGACCCACAGCCCCCGCTGCGCCGCCCGCGATCCATTAGCTCCAATTCGTGGTCGCCAGTTTCAAGTTCACTCGCACTCCATCACCGAAAATATTTTTGTGCTGTGACGCAACCGGGGCGAGGCCGTCCCGCTCGCTCGCGGGGCCCGCGCGGCAGGCGTCCCGCTCGCGCGCGACCTTGGCCGTCCGACTCGAGATCCGCCGCAAGGTTCGGGTCTACGAACTCGCTCGAGGTTCCTCGCAGGAGAGGGGCGCGCGCACCAATCCTCGCCGCCGCTCGGGCCGCCCGCGGCGCGATTGGTCCGCCGGCGGCGGAGCGGCAATGACCTCGGCGTTCGAACGACTCCGAGGCTCGCGCGGAGTCGAGAGCCTCCGTCGGTCGCGAGAGGCGAGAGTCGCTCGACGCGAGCACCTCCGCCGCCGAGCAGTTCGTACGGCTCCGCGGCGAGATCTTTTTGCAGACTTTCACTCTTACGATAGCGCGCGCGAGTCGGAACGCGCGCGCGGCGAGCGAGCGAGCGACTCCGCGCAGTCGGTCGGACGAGCCCGAGCGAGTCGCACGTCACCGAGGTCGCTCCTCCGTTTCGCCCGCGAGCGGCCTTCGTTCCTGCGTGTCCCCGTGCGGACGAGGGTGTCGGTGCGCGCGCGCAGCTTTGTGTCGTGCAGTGCATAGAGGACGGGAGAGTGCGCCCGATGTTGGACTACGATGTGGGTGGCGGCGGCGTGACGCTGCACCAGAAGTGCGAGGAGATAACGATGCTCGTCTCTCCGGACAGCAGCTTCGCGTGGCGCTACGAGGCGCCGCACGAGCGCGCGCTGCCGCCGTCGCTCAGCCCGGCGGCAGCGGCGCACCGGGAACCAGAGCTTAATATTGGTGCGTTCCTTGCTCTACCTCGTACTTCTACCCTCCACCTCCGCATGCACTCGGCTGCGCTAGCGGCGACTTCGGCGTCAAACTCAGATCGATGCAATTACCTTAAGACAATTACACTTTAATACGGTTTGCCATAAAATATTACAATCGATTTTTTCTACATTCCTAGTATCGTAGACTCTACCTAGCTCCTTTATTATTAAATATTTTTATTTATAATTGGGTGTGCTCCATTGCAATTTGATTACGTGTTGCATCGCTTAAGAAAGATATTTAAATTTATATTGTTTTGTGTTTTTCACATTTTTACAGATTGTTGTAAGTAAACAAGTGGTTTACGTAATATAATGTTAACTTAAAATACAACCATAATACATATAGTTGAATTTTATACTTTAATTTGAACATGGTTTCAATGAGATCTTCACAGTTTAATTAAAATTAAATTAAAAAATAAAATAAATAAATAAATATTGAACATTGGAGCGGCTCGTAGACCCTCTACGTCGCACGTAGTGAACACTTCGGAAACTTGTTACTGGCTAGAACCTTCCTATTGATCTGTATTTTTTTTAATATTTGTTTTTTTTTTATTAAAAACTGGTATGGGTGATTGTGTTGTGAGAGACCAAGGGTACTCAGAATAGCCAAATTCACCTCACCTTCTGACCTCGCATAACCACGCTCACCGAGGCACCATGCCAGCGGATTTTCGGACTATCGCTGAGCTATCGAACTTGTTTAACTTACGTTTGAAGAATATAGGTTTGAGGAAGGACACCCGTCGGCAGACAGTTCCATTTCCTGGCAGGGCGGCACAGAAATGAGTTTGAGAAACGATTAGTTCTCAAACGCCTCAGGGGGCTCAGATTCTCTGCGGCGGGTACCTACTCAGATAATTTTCCATTTCATATTTTGCTAAATATAAAATCTGGGACAGCCGATATTTTCATGGCTAATAATAGTCACGTTCCGATGGGCGCTGCCAAAATGTTTCTCACATAACTCATAAATTATATTTTTTGCTAGAACTATATTACACACAGTCGACAATTTCACGCGTGTTTGATTCCATTAATTGTATTTAACCGAAAATGACTAATGACTTCGCGCCCGTTTGTTTGTTAAAGGGTAAACTGTTAATAGTGAAACTGTCGACTAGGCAACGGCGACACGGAACCGATCGTGTGATCGATCGATCTGTTGCGATGGGGTGAACTGAGTCGAGAAGGCTCACGGCACTCGTACCGACAACAGCAGCCCCGGACACTCGAGTGGGTCGCGACAGGGAACCTCCTAATCGATACCCCGCCGCGTAATGATCTTATCGATTCCCCTTACATTTCGTCTCTTGCGCGATTCCCGTGAAATTCGAAGTCGTAATTAACAAAAGTTAACCGTTATACCCTTTTTACGTGCGAACTGAGCCGATCGAATGCGTTAATGATCCTGAGATTTTTTTGTTTCTTTTCACTTTTTTAGATTTTTCTTAACGATCTATTTTTATGGGAGTATGATTATAAATAGACTCGGCAGGATTGAGTGTAAAAACTTAATCGAACCTATATGGACGCAATCGTATCCTAAGATGAGGCTATAGAAAGCAGTGCCTACCCTTTCATGCAAGCGGTATGATTGTATGCTTGTTACATAATAACGGTACATCTGAAGTGTGTCAAATACTATTAGTATTCCTATAAAAACAACAACAATCAAACCTCACCTCAAGTTTTAATGTCTCAACTCGTTAAGATGCAACTGTGGTATTTTGTGGTAGGTCAGTCGGTAGTCTCATCAACTAAAGTTATTGCGAGTGTATATAGCTACACAGAGGTTCCAACCTGCAACTAATCACCTACATCTCCAAATTATTCAAACATTCAAGTCTTGACCCAGCAGATTCGATCGGCGGAGCGATTAACATATTTTTACTTTCTTCGATATTAAATTCATAGCTCGGCGACTTTCACTGCGCCCCGTCGCGTTTCTCTCCGCCGCCGCAGCGTAACGTAACGTAACTGACGTATTTTTCACACGAGGGAAAGAAGTAACATTGTTGCGTCACGCGGAGAAATGCGCCGCTGTGATGCAACTCGTGAGTTTTCTTCTGGAAGTTTTCGGTAAATCTGGAGGAGGACTGGCGCGTCGAACTGTGGATAAACTTTTTTGTTTATTAAAGTAATCTGAGAACGAAAATATTCGACCCGATGAGCGTTTCGGCCAATACATTATTTTGGTAGAGTTTGTACGTGCATAATGTTTCATCATTCCTACAAATGGATGAAATAACCGAAGCATTTATGTAGAGATATACACAAGATGAGGCTGGAGGAAATAAGGTAATACGCAACGCTTTGACAACGCAATAGCAAATGTTGACCTAAAATAGATTTGTATACAAATATCATTCAATATTTTGTACCTTCTCGAACAGTAAACATAGCATTACCTTACGTCGATCGCGTGGATGGAGAAAGGATCGGCCAAACGAAAGTAAGTCATGGCCTAAAAAAGAAAGTCTCGCTCCCCCAAAACAAATATTAGGAAGGCAATACGACGTAGAAAGCGAGAGCGGTCCTGCGCCGGCGCACGCGAGCCGCCGGGGGGGGGAGGGGGGAGTGATCCTAGAGGAACCGGTCGCGTCGAATCGCGGTCTGCCTCCGCCCAACAATAACGCGGCTCCGTCTGTAGTGAGTCGGTAGTGTGAGGCGGTTCTGCTGAGACACAACTACTGCAACCTTCGTCAATACGGATGTTACAGTTCGGAAATTAAGCGCTGTGACGTTAATGAGGGCACGGTGATTTTATCGCAGTAAATTGCTTTCGTGGCTGTTGAAGATCTTAACCTCGAAAAATGCAGAGTTAGCGGACCCCGGAGGCGGTAGAGTCGGAAATGTAACAGAGTATATGCGCGGTCACGTTTTGGAGTGTGTTGGGGGGGGAGGGTGGGGAGAGGGGGGAGGCAATGTAGTTAAATTACGGACGGAGGGCGGAGTTCGTTGACTCGCCGGCGGAACGAGCGCGCCCAAAATAGAGCCAATGTCACCTTGAGCGGCTCAACGAGGAAGCGGTTGAGCGTCTGACGCGTCGCGGCGAGGACACGCCGTCCGAACGTGGACGGTCGGCGGAAAAAACCGCTCCATCACTTTTTGTCGTGTCCGACGTCCTAAGAAACCGGCGTTGCATAGAATGACCCACTTCGTCAGCTGGGCGCTGCGCGGACATCTTGCGTCGGTACTTACGTCCGTGTAACGATTGCCTCACAATAAACTCTATTGGAGTGTTTGGAAACAACGGGGAAAATCGATTTCCGCGGAATGTGCTGCCACGTGCGAGCTGCCCTCACGTGCGCCGCGGGCACTTTGCGCATGCGTCGTGCTCGATAGCGAACGTAGAATACACGTTTCAGTTTACTGCAATCACGGTTGGCTGTTTTAACAACATCGACGTAACATGCCAACAACAATGTTGCAAGCTAGTGTGCATTCAGAGCAAGATGGACGCCCATAGTGACGACTATCACCCTCCCGGATGTTTAGAGAAGGTTTATGTCACAGGACAAGCTAGTTTTATTGCTGAACGTCGTCTGGAAGCGATCACAATTGATCTAATAGTGAGGTCACAAATGATCAAAATGTCTCGTCATTCGTTTTTTGATCAGAACATTTGCCTGTTCCAGCATGTCGACAATTTAACCTTCGGAAGTGATAACGAACGAATAGAAGCTAATGGGATCGCGATACGCTCAGTTTTGGCCACTGGTGTGACGTCACGCGTGTTATCTGCACCGGGCGGTGCGCAGCGAAGTCCGAAACGAGACCGTCTTTTGTCCTCTTTCGTCCTTTGCGTAACATTGCCACCTTCACGGTCACCGGTGATGTCATCGCTCGCAATTTGTCGAGACTCCTTGAGGATTTGACCTACCAATTAGATCGTTGTATTTGGTGTTTACAATATTATTAGCACCTAACACACTTAATTAATTTGTTTATCCATATACGGCTTTGTGGTGTTTAAGAACATTGTCGGCTGAAATATAGCTACCACCTGCTCTGTCGAGATATTTTGTTATGTTCAGCGCATCATATGTCGTACCCCCGGACCTCACACAAGACGTGCTCGACGACTTTCATGGGGACTGAGTGATAGAAAGGGGATGGATGGACAGAATGGCCCCTGGATCAAGTGCATCGCTTTGGATATCAGCACTTGTTGGTGATGTAGGGATGTGTGCTCGTGTGGCGTTTAGTGACGTATCGTATTTGTTGCAGAATTTGACGGCACGACGGTGCTGTGCCGCGTGTGCGGAGATAAGGCGAGCGGCTTTCACTACGG
This sequence comes from Incurvaria masculella, assembly GCA_946894095.1. NCBI lineage: Eukaryota > Metazoa > Arthropoda > Insecta > Lepidoptera > Incurvariidae > Incurvaria > Incurvaria masculella. Next base: position 13,823,201 of record OX335647.2, read on the forward strand.
CGTCCACTCCTGCGAGGGATGCAAGGTAATTGCTCCTCCCTCTCACTCACCTCACTCACTTGCTGAGCGAGCCCTGTACAATTGATTGCCTACAGAACAAGAACAAATTTGCCTATGCCTACGTTGTGTTGCTTTAACAGTACTAACAACAAAATAAATTCAAACAATAAAATCGAAAGCTAGCAAATTTATTCTTAGATTGTACCTTAACATAGTTACATTATATTCAATATCTTTGTTTAATTAATAATGTAAAATATGAATGCACCAGTAACGGGCCTTTTCTTCTAGCAATGACAATGCATACTCTATAGACTTATTGACAGATTTCTCAAGGAAACCTCTACTCGCAAGTAAAACGATCAAAGCAATGGTACTCTGAAGTATTTAATACAAAATGATGCATCCATGTTTTATCTTGTGACCCAGTTTTAAGTCCACCATAATGAAAGTTCGTTCCAGCATGCTCACCAGACCGCAAACTCGATACGAATTAGGTTAACAAAATGGTATTCATATGTCAGTAGCCACGGTAACCGCACGCACACTCACGTCCCCTGCGCTCTATATTAGGAGGTGTATTTACGGAACGAAGGGTTCGGAGAAAAGGCGAGTGTCGACCTCGACGGTGGCGGAGGCGAGGTCGACACGAGGCAAGGCGAAGGTCGACCACGAACACCTCTTCCGCAAACTCGAGTTAGGAACCAGTTATACCCTCCTCGGGGATTATTCCGAACTTAATTAGAGTACGCAATCATAGCGAGCTGTTTGATAAGTTAGGATGCATGCATACATATGTATATGACACGTACGAAATCTTATTCGAAAGACTTTCAATTGAAAGGCTGGTTGCAGGCGTATTTTCGGTGTTTTTCTCATCCTGCATTGCGTAGATACAAAAGTACATACCACCATTCCTAGATACAAATACATACCACCAAACTACATTTCGGGTCATTGCTTACAATTGCCACATAAACAGAGAAAAGTAATATCATTGGGCACCTTGAGGTAAGATAATTAAATCAATATTTTTGTACTAATCCGCAGTAAACATACCTGCCTACGTGTTAAAGTAGAAACGACTTAGTTTTCGATATTCTCGTTTCGGCGAAAATAAATTAACGTATCGCATAATAGTAAGTAGGTCGACTGTATCCAAGCTACCAAGCGAGGGGGACTTTTTCTACACTTTACCTTTTAAAATTTGAAAAGGACTTTTTGTATACAACGCAGAACGTGTGAACCCGACTTGAATGCGTTTGGGTCAATAAATATCGGCCCCGAGCGGACCTTATCGAAGGTCGGCGGGGCCCGCGCGGTCAGCCTTATAAAAGATGGAATGAATAGTTTTTTTTTCTACCTGTTCGGGGTCTAATCACACGGGAACGGCTCGGGTGGATCGTTGCGACGGTTCGGTGCATTCCTTTCACATTAGAGTCGTTGTTAGAAAATTATAGGGCGACAAATAAAGCAACATTAAGCAAGCGCCAGAAGTCGGGTCAAACATTTAAAATATATTTGCCCTTGACCGCGGCGTATCCTGCATTTGGCAATATTTTAATATTGTAGTTTCATAAAAGCGCGCTCTTTCTGATTGTGAACTCGATTATGCAAGGTATTCTTGGCAGGGCGAGAGCGTAGGCGGTGCGGTGCGGGACGGTGGGAGGGAGGGAGCGGGACACGCGCGAGGGACGATGCCCTTGGAGTTTGCCCTCTCCTGCCTCCCGCCCTGCCCCTTCCCCCGCCCCCAGCTCCCGCCACCGCCCGGGTGTCCTTCATCCCTGCGGTGCGGCAACACCGGAAGGTCGGAACTCACCCCTGCCCGGGCCTCCACCTCCCGCTGCCCGAGGGCGCCTCCACAATCGAACCTCTCTCTGACCTTCACGAAGTGTGTTGCCCCGCGTGGTAGCGCCTCTAGTGGCTTAAATGCTATAGCTTCAATACCTATAAAACATACAGAACTAAACCAATTTGGCGCTATTTTCGAATTACTACATAATGTATCCGTTAAATCGCAAGCTGGTGGAATAATACGAGAATGTTTTAGGTCAGTTGCTAATTCATATCTGGCTCACGAAGACCAAAGAAGGCGGCCGAGTCGGTCTCTCGGTCAGACGTCTCGGTCAGTTTGTCAGTCGCTGGTTGGTAGCTCGACGGAGTGTTGTACTGAGTACAAACAATACATCCACTCAATAGCAGACCTATTATACCTATTGTATATATTCTATATGCCTATTATAGCCGACTAAACGTTTCACAAGTATATTCATAAAACAATATACTGATAGGTACGGTTATTATAATGCATTACGCAATAATATACTAATCGCGCCAAGGTCTTGTTGGCTAACTATACATAATTATTTCCCTTCACCATGGATTAATTATTTATTTCACCATGATTCACATTCGTGTAAAGATCATCTAGAGTGTACTATATGACTGAAACATAATAAACCGATCGCATAAAAGCGAATAATGCACACCGTGCAGGCACGCATTAAAGTGCAGTTACTTAGTTCATCCGAGTCGGCATTGTAGACGCCATCCATAAAACCTGTTCCTCTTTTTGTGTCTACAAAAAATAAACTCCCCGCGACCTAGAGCAAGGCTCATTGAGACGGCGGAGGGGGGGTGAGGGGAGGGGGGAGGGGAGGACGACCGGTCTGATCGGACAAAAGCCGTCTGACCTTCAGCCGTCTGACCTTCGGGCGGCCACTCGGGTGCATTGTGCATCCCAGACGCCCTTTGAAAACCAATTAACCCGTACGCTCCTTTCGTACGGAGCCGATTACCCTCTCAATGGCGGCATCTGCACTCTATTAAATGGCATATAATAAATGCGACGAAGGGTCGAACAATACGTCTGAGGCGATAAAGGACTGTCCGATGCGAATGAACTACGCAACCTGTGCAACATTGAATATGCTCGCTTCGGCTAGGGTAAAGTGGGGTCTAAATCGATTGCGCGTAGAACCCAAATTAACACTGTTATTCGTAAGAAATCAAGAATTGGTGTGTACAAAATGTGTTATGATGATCTTTTTCGGTATAAAATGTCAGTAAACATTTGAAACAAACATATATGTTTTTAAGTTTTGTAGAACAATTCTCATTGGAATCCTTATCATAAGACCATATAATATTAAACTTGCGGAAATCTGCCTTTCCATGAGTGCACATAGATAGGTAGTCTCTGTAACTTTTACTTTCCAATTATCGGTGCACGCCATCTAGTGAAAAAGTAACTTAACTAAACGTGAAAACCACAAAAATATTTCATATCAATTATGTTCTCAAATGAACACAAAAAGGTATTAAACATTTAAATATTAATAAATAAAATATGAAATGAAAAAAAGCTAAACTAACGACACAGATCCGAACCTTTCCGGCAAAAAGTTCAGCCACTCGATCCGAGATGGCGCCACAATATCGCTGTGCGTTCAGTTTGCCAACGGTTGGCGCGCTCTAGCGGCGGTAAACTCAAGCAGCGCAGGATGAATGAACATGGCTCGCGCTACTCGCCGAACGGGCGGGAGACGACTGTGTGCGTTCACTACACACAACGAGGAGTCGTCGACCCCTGCTACGCCGTATACAGTTTATTTATGCAACTTATGTATATTGCGAAAAAGCGCTTTTTTGCTTTCGGCGTGGTTTTTGACATTAATAAATGAATCGAGGCTAACTGTATTTGTGCCAGCGCATATAGGTGAGCCGAGTTCTTTGACCGCGCGCTTGCATTATCTACCTACCTAATCGTTTCTTAGTAGGTATGTAGGCACACGACGTGCTACGTGACTCGCACCGTTTAAGCTGAGTTTATTTATAATCACGTTTAGGATGACCTAATTTTATTGCAGCTGATCTGACATATCATAGCGGCTCTGGCGGCTCATAGTGAGGTATGTGAGTTCTTATCCAGTTAGGGCCTATTTTTCAATCCTCAGATAGTACTTATCGGACTGATACTACAAATTCACGTTGCTCAAAAGACGGATAGTCATTGCCGGAGAATTATATCTTGTATCACAAATATCTTACTATCATTTTGCTAATAAACATATGGACTTACTGTATCGGATGGATAAGCAGAAGCGTAAATAAATCCGTCGAATAGTTATCTGGCTGTTTATCTGACTATTGAAAAATCAGCCTTAATATCATTTTTAACATTACAGAAATACTCATTCCTTTTTTTAAGGCCGACGGCATGAAGTAGTGTGTTAAAAATGGACTAATATACATGAGTTGACTTTCATAAAATATCACTGGCAGATATGCTTTGGTTTGTCATAGTAACTAGGTACATACCTCCTAATTCCTAAAAATTCTAGGACTCTGTGCGTCTAGACAAATCTCGGTTTACTATGCCTCAGTCACTGAATCGGAGTTATCACATTCCTTTGTTCTCGGCGGACAATCAATATACACATTGGCTGGGTACGTTTTTAGACAATTTTCAATAAGACTAGAGCCTTAGGCTGTTGACTGTTCGAAATACCCAATGATGTCAACAGAAAGTTGCAGATTCTGCAATTAAGGTGGCCCAACCCGGCGGCCCTAACTCATTCGCGGGCACGGTACAAAACCGTGCTGTTGCGCTCTGGGACCTTCTCTGTTTCAAAGAATAAGACAGGCTCCGTGATGAGGAAGATGCAACATGTCCACAAAAAAGACAATGTGCATAGTGTATGATTTGGTAAGATTTACGAAAATTTTAATTTCAAAACGACTTATAGCTAAAAATAAACCACGACCGCTGCAGTAAAAAATCGAACAAAAACCAAATAGATTATAAATCTTGATTAAATAGGCTATGTCTGATGACTAATCTTTTTAAGATGTTCTTACTTTATCATTGCGTAATCCACCTCCAAAGTTATTGTATAAAACGCGCGAAAAAAGCGAACTTTCGGACCTTATAACTTAGAAACCAAACACAATTTTACAATGCCAATGGTCGATCAAATAAAGCTATTTTGAGCAAAATTTTGGATCTCTGACAAGAAATATGGGCGTGATCTTCTTTCCCCTTTTGTGTGGGGAGATGAGCGGGATGGGCCACCTTAAAGGTTGGCACGTAGTAGACACGATTAAAAATACAAAGTTAGATTGGACTTTGTATTTTTTTAACATGTTCTACCAAATCTGACCAACATGACGTGCAAATCTGTGTCAACCTGAAGTAGCCTAGGCAGAAGATATCGTCAAGGTACGGTCAAGCGCATGCAGAGTCTAGGCAGATTTAGGGCCGAGTGCACGAAAGGACCACGATTAACGTATTATTAAACACGTCACTTTGTATGGACAGTCTGGAAGAAGCTCCATGCGGTTCACTAAAAGGGACGTGTTAGAACATTGATTAACTTAGCAGTCTCTTCGTGCAATCGGGGCTTAGACACCAAGGTAGTGTCAGGTCAAACGTGTGCAGAACGTAGGCAGATTTTCCGGTCGGTTCGGATATATCTTTGGACCCGCGGGTGTAGCAGCCCTTGGCTACGATTGTACAAATCGTTCTCACACGGCCACCGGGTGTCGAACCCGGCTGCCACTGCTCACGCCTCGTGTCCACGCACCAGCAGCTCCGCCACACCGCGACCAGCCGACATTGAACCGCTCGCAGTAAACAACTTTTACGGGCAACACCGACGTAGCGCCGCGTAGCCTACATTCGTTTCGGTGGGAAGTTCGTTGCCCTCCGCCCGCTCGCGCCGCCGCCGCACTATTGGGAAGCGGGTCGATGTTGCAACGTTATGTTTATGGCTTCCGGCCTCTTGTCTGACTAGCTCGGCTGGAATCCCATCTATCATGAGGAATTTAAGGCTCCAACTGAGTCCAGCGTTTGGCGGACCTCCGGAAGCAGCTAATAAGCTTCAAAATCGTTTTCAGGCGAGCGAAATGTATGTTTTTGACCTCTAAAGTCTACTTATTGAAGTTAATTAATTCATGTTTCATGCTTATTAACTAGATAAATATGTGATCTTGTACTACAAAAAATAAAATTGTCTAAATAATGTATGGTTTCTAAGCGCCGGCTTATAAACCTAGTAAATAGGTGTTTACAAACTTTTTTTTTTTTCAAAGAAAATAAGCCACGCATTAAAACCGTGTTACGGTCATACACTATAAGTCTAAACTTTCATATTTTGATTTTTCTAGGGCTTTTTTTTCTTATCCAACGCTGAGATTAAATAGAAATTAAACCAAAATATTGTAGGTTAGCGTCATATGGAGCCATATGGTATCAATTCCTGTGACTTTATTCGTCCCGCCGATCTGATTGGGCCCGTATGTGCGTGCTAAGCGCCGTTTGCATCACATGCACCATACGATGTTGATTACTTTGCATCGTAACACGTCATCTACGCACGCGATATATACGTAATAAATACTATATGCGTTTTTAAATTGAGGTACATACGTATATGCGCGTGTTTGCAAATAGTAACATAAAAAATAGTGTTTTATTGTGCATCGAAAGCTAACAAAGCAGACCAGCCGATGCAGGGGTACTTAAAGTAATTTATTCTAGTCATATTAAAGGATAAATTGAAGGCTATTTATGAACGTGCAGAAATATTAATTTAAATAATATTAATAAACTAGCTTGATAATGCCTAACCCAATGGATATGAATAATTAAAAAAATATTATTAGATTCAATATATTGAAAAAGATAAGTAGAATTGATAAAATTCATATTGTTTAACATAGAATCAGGCTAAATTTTAAAATAAAAAACCTGGAACAGGAAGAAAAAAATAATGTTTACTACGCCATAAAAGAAAAAATATGTAGGTACTCATGTTAAATAGATTATCAAACTCAAACTCTACTGCAACGGTACTATTAATAGCCTAGACTTTCAAACACACCTTATATGGATGTAGGATACAATAAAACTTGCGACTTTGTCCGACATGATTCGCCGTTGTTACGGTAAATAAATATAACGATTCGAGCGAGCAAGGAACAAAGCGCACGCTCCCTCTAGCGGCGTGACACGCGATGTTTACCTGCGATATTGCGACTGGTTTTCGACGAATTCCCCGGGTGACTAAGACCGCGAGCGTTCGTTCGCGCGCTCGGAGCGCACGGGTTCGTTGGCCCCGAGCGGTGCGGCTGCGGTTGCGGTGGCGGTGGCGGCAGCGGAGCGCGGTACCGTTACCGCCAGTTCTCTGCCGATGACCCCACACCTTCCCGTGCTGACTCGGCGGATCCACGACTATAAACCACGACTCTAAACCATTTGCTGGCCTGTTTACGCTTCTGCCGTCGTCACCTGGCGTACACATGCATAATATCAAAAATCAGCATGGCAAAAAAAGTGCACACAAACAAGTATAATTTTTTAACTAACGTAAGTAACTAATTTTGAGTCGGCACCAAGCAAAAAATTAACGAATATCACGATGTTTGTTCAGATGATTAAGGAGCTGTGTTATAAAGACCAAAAAAGTTTTTTTTTATCTTCAGTTTATTGTTTTTTAAATGCTTTGTTAAAAAAATATTTGTGTGCAATCTACTTATTACTACCTATAGCGCAAACTTACCCGGTAAATTTATAAAAAATCAGTGGGTGATCTCCAATGTTCCTGCTCTGGTGTAGAATTTTTTTTATCAAATTGAAATGGGATTAATGATCAAAATCAAAGTATTTAAAAAGTTATGCGTTGATTTGAGAACCTCCTTTTTTTCGTCGGTTAAAAATATTATGATAATGAAAAAAATAATATTTCCTTTGTTGGATTTTCTTTTCAATGACGTACCTACAGATTTTAGTTATAAATAATAGATCAATTTGATAAGTACCACACTACAGGAACAAATTAAAAGTGCTCTTAAATTTAATTCACCTTAAACGCAAAGAAGAGGGCACTAGATCATAAAATATGGTCGATGCGAGTAGATGCGCGCGCAGCCGTGTGTGGAGCGGCGGCGGCGAGGCGGCGGTGGCGGCACAGCTCAGCTGAACGAGAGGCGTGACACAGAACGGCGACCCAGATAGCCGTGACGAAATGTTATTCCACTTCCAAACGCGGCCGTTGAACTCAGATCGCACCGCGCGGTCCCCTCGCCGAATTATGGAAAACGATACGACAATAGGTCTGGGATGAGAATATATCGAGAGGTCGTGGACCTCGGGTGTGGAGCGTGTTGCAACCGACGCGGGATATGGGGCGCTTGCTTGCGACAGAGGCACGCCCGGCGGCGGCGATCGGTCGCACTAACTTTTTATTCGTTTTATTATGCGCTTAAAATAATATCTAAGTTATTAATGTCTTCCAAGTGTATTTTCGCTTTTGTTTCTACTTAACACATTTCAGCGACCATACACCACATCGAATAAAACCAAAATCACTGAACGGGAACGGATGGCTCATGACTCATAACCCACATTCCGATCTGATATCTTAATTCTGTGGAACTCCACACGCCAATTCATTTCGTGAGTCACTCGTTTATCGGACTAACCCCAATTAATAAAAGTATCGGAACGTATGCCAGGGCGTAATCAGCTTCGCGCAAGAAGGTTAGTGTGGCGCGCAGGGGTGGAAGAGGGTCACCCGGTTTAGGAAGTTTAGTGGAAATAACCGAGCCGACAACAAGTGCGGGGGCAGGGACCACTCGCGCCCTCGATTTCAGCGCTGGCCTTAATGATGTCGAAAAGTAGTCTTGTGTCCGCAACCTACGATTGCGTTCCAACACAAAGCTGAGGAACGGTGCAAGGGAAGGTTCTAGATCCCGCGGAGCGTTGGGCGGGGGGGGGGAGGGGTCAGGCTCTGTTTTTGTTTTGGCGGCGGGTCGACGACCGCGCGGTCGGTCACTGCCCGCAGCGACCAATTACGGGCGACATGCGCCGCACCGCACAATGGATCGATGGCAGCGGGGAATCGGGCCACCGTGGCGGAGCCCGCGCGCTCCCCGCCGACCCCGCGCCGCCCGGGCCCGGCCCGACGGACTAGCGAGGGAAGTCGAGGATCGGAGAGGCGATCGGTGGTGTGCAGCGCGACGCAGCTCGCGCGCCGGTGACGTTAGAAGAGGCGGGACGCGACTCGCGCGGAGCGTTGGCGGCTATTGAGGTAGTCCGTGACGGCGGCGGGGTGACGTCACGGCGAGCGCGGCCGGCGAGCCGGGCGGCGGCGGCGCTCCGGGGTTCTCTCCCGGGCGGGGCGGGAGGAGAGGGTGCACCGCGGTTGCGCAACTCGGCCGGTCGTCGACCCCGCGGCCCGGGTGAACGACTGTGCGCCGCGGGATGCGCCCGGCCTATATCCAGCGCACCGGTGCAGCGGCGCGCATTCTAGAGCGGCGCGAACCGTTAGGTCGGGTGCGCCGTGCGCGGCGCGGGGTGAGCGCGGGGGCCACTCTCACTTTCACGCGCGCGGGTCGGCGGCCGGCAAGTAGGTCGCGCGGCCTAACTGTAGCGCGCGGTGGGGCGCGCGGCACCGCAGTCCGCCGACGACGGGCGCGCGAGCCAGTGCACTAGCGAGCGGCGTCCCGGGCGTGTAGCGTGCTGTACAGTCAGGCTATTGGTTAGTGATGTCGTGCGCGGAGCTGCGGCGGCGGCACGCCGTGCTGGTGAGCATGCTGGAGGCGAGCACGCGGCGCGCGGAGTCGAGCGACTCGGGCTGCTCGAGCGACGAGAGCGGCGCGGAGGAGACGCGGGACTCAGGCTGCGAGTGTGCTCCGCAGGGCTTCTTCCGGCGCAGCATCCAGCAGAAGATCCAGTACCGGCCCTGCACCAAGAACCAGCAGTGCTCCATTCTGCGCATCAACCGCAACCGGTGCCAGTACTGCCGCCTCAAGAAATGCATCGCCGTCGGCATGAGCAGAGATGGTGAGTCCGCTGCACAATATTTTTTTTGTGTTTGTGTGTAGGAATACAGAGAAAAAAATACATATGCGGCTAGCATTTTTTTCATGTTTTGTCTTGTACTGAAAATGCAGGCAAATTGTTAAAGTATTTTTTTCTTTCATAAAGTTGAAGCTTTATTTTGTTCACCAACCTAATAAATAAAAATGTTAACATATTAGTAAAAAAATTGGAATAATATTAATGAACTTATTAAAAATAACAAATATAAAACAATCATATTTTATAGGTATTTATTCAGTTTTTATTATACTGTTCATAAAGTAAAAATATGTTATTTTAACAATTAATATATAAAATACATTGTTCGATTGTTGTCGTTCGGAGAAAAGGATTTTATAAAAAAATAATATTATACATTATATATTCTATCTAATACAAAAAAAGGCAACTGCAATTTTATGTTGAAATACAATTTTATTTAAAATTCTAATATTTCCACTATCTTCATTGTGAAATGGGGTAACTAACGTGTGGGTTATTTATTTAACCGGTCAAATTCTCAGCGAATCCAAGTTAGAAGGAATATGAAAATGTTATAATTCAACATAGTGATCTGAAAACGTTGCAAGTGTCCCGTCGCGCGGCTCTAACGATTCTCGTTACGTAAACGCGCGTGTAACGCGCGGATAGTTGACGCAAGTGGCAACGCTGCGTCGGCGTTGCGGTTGCGGTGCGGCTGCGGTGCGGTTGCGGTGCGGCGGCGGTGCGGCGAGGTGGCGGGGAGGCAGGTCGCGTTATGCAAGCGCGGGTGAGTGCTCGCTAAGCGGGCCGCGGCCGGCCGGCCCCGGCCCGCGCGCAGCCCGCCGCGCTCCCCGCAGCCCTCGCCGCTCCGCCGCAGTCCGCCCCGCACCGCCGCGGCCCGCCTCGCTCCGCCCCGCTCCTCCGCAGCCCGCCCCGCTCCACCGCCGCCCGCACGCTTGCGACAACGCGGCCGCCGACCCGCGGCTCGCAGCGAAAGCGGAGAAAGGCGCGTTTCGTAAGTGCGAGAGTGAAATTGGTTGTATTTTCACTTTTGCCGCGCGGTTCGTTGCCCTCGTGCAATTTCTCCACTCTCCGTGTTTGAGCAAGCTTTCATAATGATTTGCTCCACATGCCCTCGTCGGCGAACGTAAATAATAAGTATCTCTAAATTACTTCAGTGACGGAAATAAGGTTACACATTCTGAATACTTATTTTGAAGAATAATATTAAAACCAGAATTATCAACGTTTAAAATTTTAATTTTACGTTCGTTATTCGTTCATTAAATCGTTCATTAAACGTTCAAAATCGTGCAACTTTTATTCAACAAATTGCATTGATCGGTTTTACAAAGATGCTTGCATGTGAAATCCAAATCAATAAAAACGTAAAATGTATGATTTTTGTTATCACAGTTTTTTTAAATTAATCTTACTACAGTGCTAGTCAGTAGTAAAATATATTTAAAAAACTGTGTAGCTTTACGAAAGGCGAGAAGAAAATAATGTCCAACACTTTGTTAGTAATATATTTTTTTTTAATATAAGATTTATTTGAAAAAATCACTAGTATTTTAAAATAAGTATAAAACAAAAAAAAACGTGAATTATTTTAGCAGGTATCATATCTAAAAATAACTAAATTATAATAAATACATATTCTATTAATTACCAGGTAGCAATCATATCTAAAAAAATATAGAATTACAAAAAATCGTGTTATATCAAAAAGTAGAGACCATAGCACAAGTTGACTGCTCAGTGGCGCCTCTAGAGGGCAAAGCATGAACCCGCAGTTCAGCTTCTCAATAACAGGTGGCGCCGGGCGTCGCCCATCGTTCGCCGCTGGAGGCGCGCCAAGCGGCCGTGCACGGAACTAACCGGCCGGGTTCGCGTCGGTGTAACGGTGCAGAGTTCACTCGCGTTGACTCACCGCTGCGCGACCACTACGCCACGCGAATATTTTATGCCTAGTTTACTACCAGCGTAAATTATGTTATGGGCGTTTAGTAAATGAGGATTGTAAATATGTTTTTGTTGTTATGTTACTTATAGATTGGTTGTTTAAAAATTGCATATTGTAAATATGCTCGATATTGTAAAGATTAAACGAATTAACATTTAGTTGTAATAAAAACATGAACCATCATTAAAATTCTCTCAACATAAGTATATGAAAGTTTATTACAAAAAAATTATCAATGCGCAGGTATGTTGCGATATTTAAATACTTAGGTAATAAAATGTGACTTTTAAATCGCAAATAAAAATAAACACTTACATGAATAAATAAATAAACACTTATACGACCCTTCAACACTAATAGAATATGACACGTGTCGTTATCGTCAAAGAAACCGATGCGAAACGCGAAAGGCGGGGGGACGCGCGGAGAGCGAGCGGGCGCGGGCGTCGCGTTGTTGCGGGGGGAAGGGCGGGAGGGTTGGGGGGGAGGTCTGCGCGGAGTTTATTGACGGGCGGCGCGGCGCGAGCGTGCCTGCCCCCCCCCCCCCCCACACGCCGCGCGGCGACGGCGTCAAGTTCAAGGGCAGCAGCGGCGGAGGCGCGCGCTCGGCCGCTCAGTGCGAGGGAGTCCGGCCCGCCAACCGGTCGTGTCGTCAGCCCTCTCCGAGCTCCCAGCAGTTGCGAACCGCGCGCTTGCTCTAGCACCGCTCCGCACGTGCCGCGCCGCACCCGCCACATAGGTGCACCTGGATTTCAGTGGAACAGTGCCAGTGCTATGTGAACTCGACACTGTCGCTTGTGTGCGAGTGCAGTGATAACAGTTGGTTCCCGGCCGTTTTCGGTGGCCGCTCTGGCTGTGATTTAGTTGTTTAGTGAGTAACTGTAATGGTTGTAGAAATGGATGAAGACCTTCCCATTCTGAAGGGGATCCTAAATGGCGTGGTGAAATACCACAATGCTCGTACGTATCATTTGTATTATCTTTAAAGTTGTGATATATTTTATAAATTCTAATTAGTTATATTAATTCTCTTTCGCTAAAGATGAACATTTTTTTACATTGATGAAAAACTTTTCGAACATTTTAGAAGAATTTATTTTTGATTTTTTTAAAAAAAATAATTGGATCCTAAAAATTAATGTAATATTTTAGCCAAGTTTCGTTTGACAAGAGTTCAACGTACGCTAGGAAGCCGCGCTCGACATCGTAGAGGCGTAGCGGGTCTACGAACTTCGTGTAATTTCAAACAAAATTTCTTTATTTTTTTGTGTTTTATTATAATTTAAAGTTTCACTTTATTTATTTATTTATTTATTTATTTATTTATTAAAAGGAAAACTTACAGCTAAAAAACAAGTTACTTTAACAAAAAAAAAAGGTGAAATAAAACATGTCAGCGACGCAATAAAAAATTGATCCAAATAATTAGCGAGGCTAGTAATTTATTTATTTATTAATAGTTTTGATGATTATCATATCATTAATTAAATAAATTTACAGTTTCATTTAAATGTAAATTAATATTGTGATGTCAATGAGATTGATAGAAACAACCAAATAATATTTATGTTCTTTAATGGGTCCCATGAGTTCCAACATGATTATTGGGCACCGCGCTCTAGATACGCTCTCGTCGCTATCGCCTCAGCGAAAGTCCCGGAGAAACGGCGAGGGCGCTCTCTGCTTTCGTTTTCGATCGCGGCTGCTCGCTCGACACTTTCTCCCGCGCCGTGCCGTGCCGCCCGCGCCGTGCCGTGCCGTGCCGCCAGCGCCGCTGACCCACTGCTCGCGCGAGAAAGTCGTAACACTTTCGGCGTTGACCCCGCGCGCATTGTCACTCGCGGCACCGAACTAGATCACCCGGATCCGATCTGCCTCTCGCCGCCGCTCCCGCGCAGCCGCTCGCGGAGGGTCGGTCGGTCGCTCCACCGGGCGGCCGACGACCCTCCGCCCTGGCGCCGGCTGCACGCGCACATGTCGCCGACAATCACGGAGGGGGATTGCACCCGCTCCCCGACACACGCGCGCCCGACATTAACGAAAATCCGCGGAAAACCGTTATCGATAACAATGCTCATTGTCCCATTTTCATATTGCTTACTGTCTCTATATTTTATGTAGATAAACTTTGGCTATTTGTTTGCCGGCAAGTATTGAAGATTTGAAGATAAATGGCATCGGTTGAATTCACGGTTATTTTTGTAGTTACCAGGTTACCACCGGCTGGCGTCATTGCCTGGGAGTTTCGGTTGTTCAAGCTCGTATACTCTAGAGATCCAAATATATGAAATTCAGGTTTTGTTATTAAATCAAAGGCTTTAAATTTAAAATACCAAAAGTTCTTTGTAAAGATGCCAGACACAATAGAATCCCTGTCGGTTCGAGAGACCCGCGCAACATACTGAAAGCTCTCTCCTTTTGTTCCAGCCGTGCGGTTCGGGCGCGTGCCGAAGCGCGAGAAGGCGCGCATCCTCGCCGCCATGCAGCAGTCGTCGTCGTCGCGCGCGCACGAGCAGGCCGCCGCCGCCGAGCTGGACGACGCGCCGCGGCTCATCGCGCGCGTCGTGCGCGCGCACCTCGACACGTGCGAGTTCACGCGCGAGCGCGTCGCCGCCATGCGCGCGCGCGCGCAGGACTGCCCCACCTACTCGCAACCCACCTTGGTGAGTCGAGCTTTTTGTTTTGTTTCCGTATCGCCCGGTCCTCGCGCGACCCGAATGTCCTTTGAGTTTGTAATAAAATAAAAAGTCGTTAACGTCCCAAAAGCTTCCATGGGAATTCATCCCGCCGAAGACGGCCCCAATGAAACCTCACAAAAAGCGACCGACACGAGCGCACCCGAGACAAAGGACGCAGACGGCCTCGACGCCTCGCCTCAAGGGCGCGTCGATAACCGTTAAACTGCCGACCCCTCCCCCCCTCGCCCCTCGCCCCGCTCCCTCGCCGCGTCCGCCCTTGCGAGTCTGTTGTGTGACGTGCGGTTTTCTGTTGTCGCAGGCGTGTCCGCTGAACCCGGCGCCCGAGCTCCAGTCGGAGAAGGAGTTCTCGCAGCGGTTCGCCCACGTCATCCGCGGAGTGATCGACTTCGCCGGCCTCATCCCGGGGTTCCAGCTGCTGACGCAGGACGATAAGTTCACGCTGCTCAAGTCGGGCCTGTTCGATGCCCTGTTCGTGCGTCTCATCTGCATGTTCGATGCGCCGATGGACAGCATCGTGTGCCTCAACGGTCAACTCATGAAGCGGGACTCGATCCAGAACGGCGCCAACGCGCGCTTCCTCGTCGACTCGACGTTCAAGTTCGCAGAGAGGATGAACTCGATGAACCTGACGGACGCGGAGATAGGTCTCTTCTGCGCGATCGTCCTGATCACGCCCGACCGGCCCGGCCTGCGCAACGTCGAGCTCGTCGAGCGCATGCACGCACGGCTCGAGGCTTGCCTCCGCAGCGTCGTCGCGCAGCACCGTCCCGACCGGCCCGGCTTCCTGCGCGAGCTCATGGACACGCTGCCCGACCTGCGCACGCTCAGCACGCTGCACACCGAGAAGCTCGTCGTGTTCCGCACCGAGCACAAGGAGCTGCTGCGCCAGCAGATGTGGGCCGAGGAGGAGGCCGGCGGCGCTAGCCCGCGCTGGCCCGACTGCGGCGTCGAGGACAGCGCCAAGAGTCCGCTCGGCTCCGTCTCGAGCACCGAGTCCGGCGACGCGCCCTCCGAGTGCTCCGGAGCGCACTCGGCGCCGCTGCTGGCGGCGACGCTCGCCGGCGCGCGCCCGCTGCGCCGCCGCCGCGACTCGCGCGGCTCCGTCGACGAGGAGGCGCTCGGCGTCGCGCACCTCGCGCACAACGGACTCACGGTGACGCCGGTGCGCCCGCCACAGCCGCGCTACCGCAAGCTCGACTCGCCGACTGACTCCGGCATCGAGTCCGGCAACGAGAAGCACGAGCGCGCCGCCGGGCCGGGCTCCGGCTGCTCGAGCCCGCGCTCCTCGCTCGAGGAGCTCGCGGAGGAGCGCGCGCGGCACGTCGCCGACGACATGCCGGTGCTGAAGCGCGTGCTGCAGGCGCCGCCCCTCTACGACACGAGCTCGCTCATGGACGAGGCCTACAAGCCGCACAAGAAGTTCCGCGCGATGCGCCGCGACACGGCCGAGGCAGAGCCGGCGATGCGGCGCCACCCGTCGCCGCAGCCGCAGCCGCAGCCGCCGCGCCCGCACCGGCCCTCCTCGCTCTCGAGCACGCACTCGGTGCTCGCGAAGAGCCTCATGGAGGGGCCTCACATGACCCCCGAGCAGCTCAAGCGCACCGACCTCATCCAAAACTACATCCGGCGCGGGGAGCGCGGCGGCGGCGAGGCGCCCGCCCCGCCGGCCGCGTGCCCGCTCCGCGTCGGCGGCCCCTCGGCCCTGACGTGCCCGGCGTACGGGCGCGGCTGGGGGGGCTCCGTGATCACGGCGGCGCGCTCGCCGGCGCCGGCGCCCGCGGCCTCGCCCGCGCTCGCCGCCTCGCCCGCGCTCTCGATCGAGCTGCAGGTGGACCTGTCGGACGCGCCGCAGCCGCTCAACCTCTCCAAGAAGTCGCCGTCTCCGGCGCCGACGCCGACGCCGACGTCGCCGCGGCAATACCTCCCTCCGCTGCTGGAGGCGTGAGGGCGGAGCGCGGGCGACTCGCGCGCTCCGCCGACCTCCTATCCTCTAATTTAATGCATTAGTCTAATCGTTCGCAGATTGTTTTAATATATTGTATGTGATAATTGGTTTACGTTAGTATGTGCGCGCGTCGGCGCAGAGCCAGTGAGCGCGGCCGGCGGCCGAGGACGGAGAAGAGCGCAATAGACTGAGATAGCACTAAGTATAATTTATGCGAAGTGGCGCCGGTCGCTGTGTGTTTGTGTGTGTGTATGTATTGTATGTGGGCGTGCTCAGTCATTTGTTTGTTAATTAAGTGAGAGGTTGTCGAATTAAAATAAAATCAAACTTATTGAAATGTACAATATCTCTTTCATTTATCATTCCTTAACACCCTGTCATCATAAATCGATGAAATACTTAATATTGTGTGTTTTTAATAGTTTTTCTGAAATCACAATTATGTTGCCACCTAGTATACTTACTATTTAGTCCTTCAGATACGCCCAGTAAAACTTTACTTCATCGATGAAAACAATAAGAAAATATACTGATATAAATCTTTTTGAAAAATTTTAGTGTATCTATTTATTGGCTTTTAAGTAAAAAATACATCAGAAATGAACTGTACGATTTCAGCATCACAATATAAATTTGAAAAATTTTAGTATTTATTCGTACATTAAAAAAGACAGATGATGCCCTTAATCAATTGAAGTCAAATATTAGAATCCGAAAGATTGTTTTTAAAAATTAAAACCACCTTACCAAAAATGCATTAACTGCAATTATTTAGATAAAAATTATTTATCAAAGACTATCAGTACTCTAAATGGCATGACAAGGAAATACTCACATTATAGCCAAATGGATAGGCCAATTTAGCTAAAAAACATCTCATTCGACATGCAGCCACACCAGCCGACCTGAGCCTCTGTTACCAGCTAAAAATGACTTATCAAAAAATCGCTAAGATCATCGATGCATGAAGAATACACAAAATCGCAAGTCCATCGATTTTTATATCAGTGTAGAAATATGAAATAATATAAATGTGTTGAAAATATGTATCTACAGAAATATAAAATGACCTTCTATTCAATGTTAACCTGCGGAAACGATGATCTTAGCGATTTTTAGATAAGTCATTTGTAACTCGTAACGGAGGCTCAAAAGTCACACACAGCCAAGTCACCCAGCAGAACAGCCATTCAACCCGCCGTATTAACCAGATGCTTCTAGACCTCTTGGACATCGATTTACCTACCGGAGTTGTGTGATGCGACAGATTTTGCATATGACTAATCATAGAAATGCCCGGAAGGGATGTTGTCCTACTCTCACCAAGCCCCAGCAGCGGCTGCGCAGAAACCAAATCAGAAATAGTTTTAATTCTGCGCAGCCGCTTGCGAATGGAGGGGATCGGCAAACAACCATCCCAACAATATAACGACTCAATACAATACCACGAGCAACAACGTTATCTTACCAGTGACTTGTATCTCCTTAGAATTTCTCCACGCAAACCAACGCATGTTACATGGCAGTTGCATGACGAGCGATAAATAAATCTGTTTTTTATTGTATCGATATAATTGCATTAATTACATTATATCACCGACCTAGTCAATCAGAATTCATTAAAATCCTATCGTTCAGATCTAAATAGGTTTTACCAAGTCGACCTGGTCGACATACATCTCTACTGATCGACATATAATCGATTAATTTTCTTAAAAAATCAGTTGTCTGATCTGAAGTGAATATGGTACGCGTATTGTAGATTCGCAAATTGTCACCTAAGAAACTCTTTGATATTCACAAGGCTTACACCTGATCTTAATAAGAGTCAGTCTACTTGATCTCGCACATATGCTGTCAAAAAGAACGTACAATCGGCCAACTGGCCAGACTTGCCAGACAAATTCCAAGAAGACTTGATCCATACACGATAGTCGACAAGGTCTCATAAAAACCTAGTTTATCTGATCTGAACTAAACACAAGTTCAACCAATAGAATAATAGAAATATGCGATCTCAAAAGTCGATCGACTTAATCTCAGCCGGGGCCTGGTTTCAATAAATAGTAATCAATGTTTTATTTCATACGTAACTAGTCGAACAAGTCTCATAAAAGCTAGTTTATCTGATGTGAACTTAACATAAGTTAAACAATCAAACAGTATATTCACCTAATTAAAATACCCGATCTTAATAAAAGTCAGCTAACCTGGTCTCAGCCATATTTTGATAAAAAATAACTTGCGACCGGCCAGTCGCCCTGATCTGAATGAATACCTAATAGTTTTGATCTCATACGCACCTAGTCGACCAAATCTCATGAAAATCCGGTTTACAAGAACTGGACTTAACATGAGTTAAGCACTCATAAACTATATATACTTAACCAAAATACTCGATCTCAATAAAAGTCAGTCGACTTGATCTGAGCCTTTAAAAGAAAAAACATAAAAGAGATTAGCTGGCCTGATCTGCATGTATACAAACCTAGTCGACCAAGTCTCACAAAAATCCGTCACATCAGGTCGACGTGGATATCACACAATTATATCAGATAAAACATATACATTAGAACCAGTCCGATATTTACGTATATAATAAAATACTTAAAACAAATAGAGATTGCTATGCACAGCTGCAGCTATGCACCTAGTCGACCATGTCTTATCAAAATCCAGTTGGCCTGATCTGAGGTGGATGTACACGCGTATGGAGTATATATGGACACGACTGAAGTGCAGACGAACGTACGAACCTGTCAACCGACAACCGGCCCGAATTACTCGTAGCTAACTGACCCGATCTCGTGGCCTTACATATTTATGCCCTAACAGGAGGCAAATTAACCCGCCGAGTTTACAGCCAATTGAGTGATTAAATCTAACAATTTGTTGCATTTCTTATGAATGGTAAATTACAGTTCACTCGGTCGAATTTAACGTCACATTTAATAACTACCTTATCTGTTCACCCAGCGAGTTCATTCGCCATGGTAACCGCCCAGAGCTTAGTATATGTCAGGTCTACAAATATTTTTATGTAATTCACAAAGATGTTGGCATGATATTAGCCCAAGATAACATGGACAATTTTCATTGCCGCTTTCATTTCTTTTTTTTTCATTTAATTTATTTAAACTTTTTGGTAGTTAAACCTACACTGAGTTACATCCACGGGGTGGAGTTTTTTTGCAAGAAAACCTACAGCTTTACGTAGAAAACCAACTATCTTTTACCCACCTCTTACGAAATTCACGGGAAAATACACAGCGGGACTACTTGTGTACTAGCCCACATCGCCTATAGTAATTAATTACCTTTTGCTTAAGCATTATCGACCTCATGAATGATTAAAGGTTCTCATAAAAATCCAGGTTATTTTCTTACGCACGTATGGTATACCTAAACTACTAAACTTTTATTCAGCCTGATAGTTATACACATAATACAAAATCAAAGAGTAAACTTGATTTTAAACATTTTAATAGAATAACAGAGCTCCCGAGCCGGCCTGAGTTTCACTCACATACACCGGCAGCTACATACTTGATGTATACATGGTATTTGGAAACACGGTACATTCCTTCAAAGGGATCATTCTAGAGCTAATATGCAACAAATTTGGCCGTGAAATGGGGGTCTAAAATCAATATTTTTTGGGTTTTAAGTTTTTTTAAAAAGTGAAAAATTGATGATTGTAAAATAACTACGAATATTCTTCATGACGATTTTACTATGTTTCGTTTCAATTAACGTTAATGCCATTATTAGTTATATACGTACATACATTATTATTGGAAAGAGGTGGTAAATTGTAGTAAATATGATATTAAATCATTAAGCTTTTCAATTAACTTTTTTAGATCCAGCAAATGAGCCAACGAAACAGTTCGTTGGCAAAATGAAGGCACAAGCCGTCCGATGGCGGCTGTGCGGCGGCGGCGCGGAGAGAGGCAAGGCTGCGGGTCGGTGACCGGCGCGGCAACGGCAGCGGCGGCGGCGGCGGGCGGGGGAGCGGCGACCGAGGTCGCTAGCCCCAGAAATTCGGAGGCGAACCTTTGTGGCGAAGCACCATTTGCTTCCTTCCGCGCTCCGCCAGGCAGGAAATACTCGTGTCAATGCTATTCTCATGTCTACGACAGAACCGGATAAATGTGCTCTATTCTTGATAAAACTGCCTTACACTCAGAACTGTTGCATGTTCTTCTCAAGACAGACGTAACAAAGAGAATATAGAGTTAATACATGTTTTTCATGTAACTGGACATGGATAGCTTATACCAACTGACATAAAAGCCTAACCTTAGACAAAGGAAATTAGAGAACAGCTGCTGACGTTATACTCCGTACAAAACTCGCTAAAAACTGCTTTTCTTCGAACTAGCTACTATCACTACATAGTATAAAACAAAGTCGCTTTCTCTGTCCCTATATCCCCATGTTCGCTTAAATCTTTAAAACTACGCAACGGATTTTGATGCGGTTTTTTTTAATAGATAGAGTAATTAAAGAGGAAGGTTTATATGTATAATAACATTCATTAAATAATGGAGAAATACTGTTATTTTTGAGGTTTCCAATGTGATGTCATAAAAAAAGACGTGTGGCACTCGGGGACTGCCGCGGTAAAGCTATTGCATAGCATTTTGTATCAACTTATGCCGGCCCGCCCCCGCCGCCGCTCCCGCCGCCGCCCCCGGCCCCGCTCCCCCTGGTGTGAAGTAACGCTACCGGCATCGCCCGTCGGAGTGGGGAGCGTGAGGTTTTTTTTCGTTACGGAATTTCTGGATTCGGTCCCCGCGCTCAAGGCCCTCGATAGAAGCTATGCAATAGCTTAAAAAATCATTTTTCCGCTTACATTACAAACGCAGGCTGAACCCTACGAGATTTGTCAAATCACTACAGAGTATAAAACAAAGTCGCTTTCTCTGTCCCTATATCCCCATGTATGCTTAAATCTTTAAAACTAAGCAACAGATTTTGATGCGGTTTTTTTTAATAGATAGAGTGATTGAAGAGGAAGGCTTATATGTATAATAACATGCTTTAAATAGTGGAGAAGTACTGTTATTTTTGAGGTTTCCAATGTGATGTCGTAAAAAAAATTTTTTTTTCCGCTTACATTGCAAACGCAGGCTGAACCCTACGAGATTTATCAAAATAATGTATTAAGTATTGTACACATTGAAAGGGTCTACAGTAAACTCCGCGATGGTATATTTCTATCTCTTATGGATATCCCACAATAACATTTTATTGTCATTTACTTTTTACGACAAATTATGGCTAATTTTCGAAGCGATTTTAACCAATACAGCATTAATCCTTATCCAATTAAATATCTTAATACATTGTTGATTTAATATAGATCTATATGGCCCATTACAGCATATGATTTAAATAAATATTTTCGAAGATATTACAGATTTAAAAATTGCGGGACGTAGCGTTTGCGGCGGTACCGGCCGGACAGGGCGGCGCGGGAGCCATTCAGATATATTTCATACCCGTGCGAAGCCGGAGCGGGCCGCTAGTATATAATAAACTAAGATGCATTTCAAATTCAAATCAATTCAAATTTTCAATTTACACTTAAAGGGCCTTTATTACTAAAGTGCCGATTATTTTCTACTGGTATTGATTGCAATCTGCCCGCGCTCGCCGCCTCGCCCGCGCTCTCGATCGAGCTGCAGGTGGACCTGTCGGACGCGCCGCAGCCGCTCAACCTCTCCAAGAAGTCGCCGTCTCCGGCGCCGACGCCGACGCCGACGTCGCCGCGGCAATACCTCCCTCCGCTGCTGGAGGCGTGAGGGCGGAGCGCGGGCGACTCGCGCGCTCCGCCGACCTCCTATCCTCTAATTTAATGCATTAGTCTAATCGTTCGCAGATTGTTTTAATATATTGTATGTGATAATTGGTTTACGTTAGTATGTGCGCGCGTCGGCGCAGAGCCAGTGAGCGCGGCCGGCGGCCGAGGACGGAGAAGAGCGCAATAGACTGAGATAGCACTAAGTATAATTTATGCGAAGTGGCGCCGGTCGCTGTGTGTTTGTGTGTGTGTATGTATTGTATGTGGGCGTGCTCAGTCATTTGTTTGTTAATTAAGTGAGAGGTTGTCGAATTAAAATAAAATCAAACTTATTGAAATGTACAATATCTCTTTCATTTATCATTCCTTAACACCCTGTCATCATAAATCGATGAAATACTTAATATTGTGTGTTTTTAATAGTTTTTCTGAAATCACAATTATGTTGCCACCTAGTATACTTACTATTTAGTCCTTCAGATACGCCCAGTAAAACTTTACTTCATCGATGAAAACAATAAGAAAATATACTGATATAAATCTTTTTGAAAAATTTTAGTGTATCTATTTATTGGCTTTTAAGTAAAAAATACATCAGAAATGAACTGTACGATTTCAGCATCACAATATAAATTTGAAAAATTTTAGTATTTATTCGTACATTAAAAAAGACAGATGATGCCCTTAATCAATTGAAGTCAAATATTAGAATCCGAAAGATTGTTTTTAAAAATTAAAACCACCTTACCAAAAATGCATTAACTGCAATTATTTAGATAAAAATTATTTATCAAAGACTATCAGTACTCTAAATGGCATGACAAGGAAATACTCACATTATAGCCAAATGGATAGGCCAATTTAGCTAAAAAACATCTCATTCGACATGCAGCCACACCAGCCGACCTGAGCCTCTGTTACCAGCTAAAAATGACTTATCAAAAAATCGCTAAGATCATCGATGCATGAAGAATACACAAAATCGCAAGTCCATCGATTTTTATATCAGTGTAGAAATATGAAATAATATAAATGTGTTGAAAATATGTATCTACAGAAATATAAAATGACCTTCTATTCAATGTTAACCTGCGGAAACGATGATCTTAGCGATTTTTAGATAAGTCATTTGTAACTCGTAACGGAGGCTCAAAAGTCACACACAGCCAAGTCACCCAGCAGAACAGCCATTCAACCCGCCGTATTAACCAGATGCTTCTAGACCTCTTGGACATCGATTTACCTACCGGAGTTGTGTGATGCGACAGATTTTGCATATGACTAATCATAGAAATGCCCGGAAGGGATGTTGTCCTACTCTCACCAAGCCCCAGCAGCGGCTGCGCAGAAACCAAATCAGAAATAGTTTTAATTCTGCGCAGCCGCTTGCGAATGGAGGGGATCGGCAAACAACCATCCCAACAATATAACGACTCAATACAATACCACGAGCAACAACGTTATCTTACCAGTGACTTGTATCTCCTTAGAATTTCTCCACGCAAACCAACGCATGTTACATGGCAGTTGCATGACGAGCGATAAATAAATCTGTTTTTTATTGTATCGATATAATTGCATTAATTACATTATATCACCGACCTAGTCAATCAGAATTCATTAAAATCCTATCGTTCAGATCTAAATAGGTTTTACCAAGTCGACCTGGTCGACATACATCTCTACTGATCGACATATAATCGATTAATTTTCTTAAAAAATCAGTTGTCTGATCTGAAGTGAATATGGTACGCGTATTGTAGATTCGCAAATTGTCACCTAAGAAACTCTTTGATATTCACAAGGCTTACACCTGATCTTAATAAGAGTCAGTCTACTTGATCTCGCACATATGCTGTCAAAAAGAACGTACAATCGGCCAACTGGCCAGACTTGCCAGACAAATTCCAAGAAGACTTGATCCATACACGATAGTCGACAAGGTCTCATAAAAACCTAGTTTATCTGATCTGAACTAAACACAAGTTCAACCAATAGAATAATAGAAATATGCGATCTCAAAAGTCGATCGACTTAATCTCAGCCGGGGCCTGGTTTCAATAAATAGTAATCAATGTTTTATTTCATACGTAACTAGTCGAACAAGTCTCATAAAAGCTAGTTTATCTGATGTGAACTTAACATAAGTTAAACAATCAAACAGTATATTCACCTAATTAAAATACCCGATCTTAATAAAAGTCAGCTAACCTGGTCTCAGCCATATTTTGATAAAAAATAACTTGCGACCGGCCAGTCGCCCTGATCTGAATGAATACCTAATAGTTTTGATCTCATACGCACCTAGTCGACCAAATCTCATGAAAATCCGGTTTACAAGAACTGGACTTAACATGAGTTAAGCACTCATAAACTATATATACTTAACCAAAATACTCGATCTCAATAAAAGTCAGTCGACTTGATCTGAGCCTTTAAAAGAAAAAACATAAAAGAGATTAGCTGGCCTGATCTGCATGTATACAAACCTAGTCGACCAAGTCTCACAAAAATCCGTCACATCAGGTCGACGTGGATATCACACAATTATATCAGATAAAACATATACATTAGAACCAGTCCGATATTTACGTATATAATAAAATACTTAAAACAAATAGAGATTGCTATGCACAGCTGCAGCTATGCACCTAGTCGACCATGTCTTATCAAAATCCAGTTGGCCTGATCTGAGGTGGATGTACACGCGTATGGAGTATATATGGACACGACTGAAGTGCAGACGAACGTACGAACCTGTCAACCGACAACCGGCCCGAATTACTCGTAGCTAACTGACCCGATCTCGTGGCCTTACATATTTATGCCCTAACAGGAGGCAAATTAACCCGCCGAGTTTACAGCCAATTGAGTGATTAAATCTAACAATTTGTTGCATTTCTTATGAATGGTAAATTACAGTTCACTCGGTCGAATTTAACGTCACATTTAATAACTACCTTATCTGTTCACCCAGCGAGTTCATTCGCCATGGTAACCGCCCAGAGCTTAGTATATGTCAGGTCTACAAATATTTTTATGTAATTCACAAAGATGTTGGCATGATATTAGCCCAAGATAACATGGACAATTTTCATTGCCGCTTTCATTTCTTTTTTTTTCATTTAATTTATTTAAACTTTTTGGTAGTTAAACCTACACTGAGTTACATCCACGGGGTGGAGTTTTTTTGCAAGAAAACCTACAGCTTTACGTAGAAAACCAACTATCTTTTACCCACCTCTTACGAAATTCACGGGAAAATACACAGCGGGACTACTTGTGTACTAGCCCACATCGCCTATAGTAATTAATTACCTTTTGCTTAAGCATTATCGACCTCATGAATGATTAAAGGTTCTCATAAAAATCCAGGTTATTTTCTTACGCACGTATGGTATACCTAAACTACTAAACTTTTATTCAGCCTGATAGTTATACACATAATACAAAATCAAAGAGTAAACTTGATTTTAAACATTTTAATAGAATAACAGAGCTCCCGAGCCGGCCTGAGTTTCACTCACATACACCGGCAGCTACATACTTGATGTATACATGGTATTTGGAAACACGGTACATTCCTTCAAAGGGATCATTCTAGAGCTAATATGCAACAAATTTGGCCGTGAAATGGGGGTCTAAAATCAATATTTTTTGGGTTTTAAGTTTTTTTAAAAAGTGAAAAATTGATGATTGTAAAATAACTACGAATATTCTTCATGACGATTTTACTATGTTTCGTTTCAATTAACGTTAATGCCATTATTAGTTATATACGTACATACATTATTATTGGAAAGAGGTGGTAAATTGTAGTAAATATGATATTAAATCATTAAGCTTTTCAATTAACTTTTTTAGATCCAGCAAATGAGCCAACGAAACAGTTCGTTGGCAAAATGAAGGCACAAGCCGTCCGATGGCGGCTGTGCGGCGGCGGCGCGGAGAGAGGCAAGGCTGCGGGTCGGTGACCGGCGCGGCAACGGCAGCGGCGGCGGCGGCGGGCGGGGGAGCGGCGACCGAGGTCGCTAGCCCCAGAAATTCGGAGGCGAACCTTTGTGGCGAAGCACCATTTGCTTCCTTCCGCGCTCCGCCAGGCAGGAAATACTCGTGTCAATGCTATTCTCATGTCTACGACAGAACCGGATAAATGTGCTCTATTCTTGATAAAACTGCCTTACACTCAGAACTGTTGCATGTTCTTCTCAAGACAGACGTAACAAAGAGAATATAGAGTTAATACATGTTTTTCATGTAACTGGACATGGATAGCTTATACCAACTGACATAAAAGCCTAACCTTAGACAAAGGAAATTAGAGAACAGCTGCTGACGTTATACTCCGTACAAAACTCGCTAAAAACTGCTTTTCTTCGAACTAGCTACTATCACTACATAGTATAAAACAAAGTCGCTTTCTCTGTCCCTATATCCCCATGTTCGCTTAAATCTTTAAAACTACGCAACGGATTTTGATGCGGTTTTTTTTAATAGATAGAGTAATTAAAGAGGAAGGTTTATATGTATAATAACATTCATTAAATAATGGAGAAATACTGTTATTTTTGAGGTTTCCAATGTGATGTCATAAAAAAAGACGTGTGGCACTCGGGGACTGCCGCGGTAAAGCTATTGCATAGCATTTTGTATCAACTTATGCCGGCCCGCCCCCGCCGCCGCTCCCGCCGCCGCCCCCGGCCCCGCTCCCCCTGGTGTGAAGTAACGCTACCGGCATCGCCCGTCGGAGTGGGGAGCGTGAGGTTTTTTTTCGTTACGGAATTTCTGGATTCGGTCCCCGCGCTCAAGGCCCTCGATAGAAGCTATGCAATAGCTTAAAAAATCATTTTTCCGCTTACATTACAAACGCAGGCTGAACCCTACGAGATTTGTCAAATCACTACAGAGTATAAAACAAAGTCGCTTTCTCTGTCCCTATATCCCCATGTATGCTTAAATCTTTAAAACTAAGCAACAGATTTTGATGCGGTTTTTTTTAATAGATAGAGTGATTGAAGAGGAAGGCTTATATGTATAATAACATGCTTTAAATAGTGGAGAAGTACTGTTATTTTTGAGGTTTCCAATGTGATGTCGTAAAAAAAATTTTTTTTTCCGCTTACATTGCAAACGCAGGCTGAACCCTACGAGATTTATCAAAATAATGTATTAAGTATTGTACACATTGAAAGGGTCTACAGTAAACTCCGCGATGGTATATTTCTATCTCTTATGGATATCCCACAATAACATTTTATTGTCATTTACTTTTTACGACAAATTATGGCTAATTTTCGAAGCGATTTTAACCAATACAGCATTAATCCTTATCCAATTAAATATCTTAATACATTGTTGATTTAATATAGATCTATATGGCCCATTACAGCATATGATTTAAATAAATATTTTCGAAGATATTACAGATTTAAAAATTGCGGGACGTAGCGTTTGCGGCGGTACCGGCCGGACAGGGCGGCGCGGGAGCCATTCAGATATATTTCATACCCGTGCGAAGCCGGAGCGGGCCGCTAGTATATAATAAACTAAGATGCATTTCAAATTCAAATCAATTCAAATTTTCAATTTACACTTAAAGGGCCTTTATTACTAAAGTGCCGATTATTTTCTACTGGTATTGATTGCAATCTGTATGTCATATATTTCTTGAACTACACTTACGGTAGCCTTCAGAACGATGTCAGTGCCTATTGTGACGTTCGACCGGAACCCTCGCTTTTGCGGCGGCTCCGTCCGCGTCATCACGCGCCACCACTCCAAATTAAATGTAGAATAGGCGTACCCTTAGGGGGTAGCCGAGCCAAGTACTACCAGGGACGGGGAAAAAGAATACGACCAATTTTAGTGAGAATAAAGGTGGACGTTTATTACAAAGAAAACTAAACAACAAAATGCTCAAGCGGTACGTAAATGGTTTGCAGTTAGAAAGTCTGTCGTTGAGGCCTCCGTTAAGGGTAGAAAAACTTGGTGGTTGGTTCACTCAGTGGTGGACCACGTCGGTGCGCAGCATGGTGGGTGCACGCGCGTGCGGTGCGGCGCGCGGGGCGTCGGCTCAGAGCAGCGGCGCCGGCGTGTCGGCCGCGTCGTCAACGCCGGTCGACGGCGTGGCGGCGTGGCTCAGCGCTGCTCGGCGCGGGGCGCATCGGCGCGGCTGCGCGGATGGCCGGCCAGCGTGCTCGGCTACCTCGCCACGTCGCTGCCGGCGACGGCGGCCCATCGGCGAGTCGTGTCTCGGGTGAACGGAAGACATAACTGGGGCCCACTTGGTGAGCCCCGCAGGAACCGCTGAAGTCAATTTCGAAACACTTAGACGGGCGCTCACGATAAAATGAGGCGTGGGCGCCGTAAAATGGTTACAGGGTGCTTGAGGAGCTAAAATAAAGCCAGGTCAATAGCCAAGGAGGAAATGAGTTTAATTAAATGAACAGGGCTGTGAGCAATCGCTAAAAGGTATTAAATTGAAGTTGGGTTACCGGTAGGTGGACCGCGGTTTGTAGAGGTGCGCTCTTTGCGAAGGCTGCTGGTAAAGTGGGCGACCCAAAATGGTCGCCGCACTACGAAATTATCATTTTCGTTTCTCTTTTTTTCTGAGGGTAAGGAAGATTTTAATTAGGTAAAACCACGGAGGGAGCAAGGCGATTGGATTAGCCTTGGCCAAGGAGCTATGAACACTGTAGTGGCTTACCAAAAATCCACTACGTGACACTATGCATACTCACAATGGACATTTATAGTTATCTACATATTGTAAAAATATACGTTTCAAGGAACTAGCTGTCAAAATTCTTCTAGAAACAAAACAACAAACCACGAACATTAGTACCGTCTCTTTCTCCCACTTAGCAATTCAAGGATGCTGTCTCCCCCATGCGCACGCGGCTAGCGGACGTCAGGCCATCCTACAGAGCCAATGGGAGAGGACCACGACGGCAGCCATCTTGTTTCGCCCGCCACGGCGCGGAGCATCTGGCCGCCACAGACCGCCGACCGCCGCGAGAAACGCCAGTCGCGTCCCGGGGTCTCGCCGTCGCCGCTTTCGGGCTGGCTTGGTGGAGCACAACCGCACCCTCCGTCTCT
This sequence comes from Incurvaria masculella, assembly GCA_946894095.1. Taxonomy (NCBI): domain Eukaryota; kingdom Metazoa; phylum Arthropoda; class Insecta; order Lepidoptera; family Incurvariidae; genus Incurvaria; species Incurvaria masculella. The sequence goes on from OX335647.2 coordinate 13,852,565, forward strand.
TCGGCGCCCCGTGCTCCTTGGAGTGGGCTCCGCCAACTGCTGTGGAGACACCGAGCCGCCCGACCACGTGCTCCAGGCGCTCCATCACCACTGGGTACCGTACCGATCCGTGTTTTTTTTCCGGCATTAGAGTCAGTGCGCGTAACACTTCTCAGTGTCGTCATTCGTATTAGGGGGCCCAATTAGGAACCCACTCTATTTCTTTACCCACTTGTATATTCATGAGTTTTTTTTAATTTATTTTTATTTTACTTTATTTGCGAAGAAAACAGTTAAAACACATACATATAAAATAATCATAACAAAAACATCATAAACCAATAAATCTTCGACATAAAATTAAACACAGTAATAGTAAACTTAAACAATTTCTAACGCTAATCCTAGCTACTACAACTACCGGTTATGTTACCCTTTCAAACTTAAAAATATTTATCAGAAAACAGTAAGTAACAAATTTACCTTAGTTATTTACATTTTATTATATTTAATATTTAATTTAAATTAAATGCAAACATTTCTTAAATTTCCCTAAATTAACATTAAATATATCGATATTTGTACATTTTTAATTGAAGGAAGTACAACTTCTACGAACGAATGTGTTTTTAAAGTAATTAGTATGGCATTTTATTTTATGAACATAAATGTGCATCTGAAATTAATATTAGAGAGTTTATGCTCGTCCTAGAACATTGGTTGTTGTTTCTGTTTGTATATATTTAATCATTCATAATGCATGGTGCATTAATTTAATTTTTCAGGTTTTGATTTGGTTAGACAGAATTAGTACCCATCTTGTGAGGTATGGTTAAGGTGGCCCAACCCGGCGGGACTAACTCATTCGCGGGCATGGTACAAAACCGTGCTGTTGCGCTCTGGGACCTTCTCTGTTTCAACGAATAAGACAGGCTCCGTAATGAGGAAGACGCAACATATCCACAAAAAAGACAATGTGCATAGTGTATGATTTGGTAAGATTTACGAAAATGTTAATTACAAAACGACTTATAGCTAAAGGTAAACCACGACCGCTGTAGTCAAAAATCTAACAAAAACCAAATGGATTAACTAACTAATCTTTTTAAGATATTCTTACTTTATCATTGCGTAATCCACCTCCAAAGTTATTGTATAAAACGCGCGAAAAATTCGAACTTTCGGACCTTATAACTTAGAAGCCAAACACAATTTTACAATGCCAACGGTCATCAGACATCTGGTTCGATTAAGTAAAGCTATTTTGAGCAAAATTTGGGATCTTTGACAAGAAATATGGGCGTGATCTTCTTTCCCCTTTTGTATGGGGAGTTGAGCGGGTTGAGCCACCTTAAGGCGCCTATAGACCATAGCGTAAAGTCAAGAATACGCGCAGTGGAATCTAGCCAGTGCCATCATGTCAGCGGGAGGGTACGCACGTTTCGCGCGATCCCGGATGTTTCGTGTATTTGATGGCAAGGTAACGACTAGTCTGATTTTGTAAAATTCAATTTGGCTGAAAGGTATAAGATTATTTCGTACTTCTAAATAGAAAGATAACAGAAAAAAATGCTTTGAAAGATAAAAATGGTCCCTTAAGAAATATTTTTTAATTCGGCGTTTTATACAATAAATTTGGAGGTAGATTACGCAATGATAAATTAAGAACATCTTAAAAAGATGAGTCATCAGACATAGCTTATTTAATCAAGATTTATAATCTATTTGGTTTTTGTTAGATTTTTGACTACAGCGGTCGTGGTTTACTTTTAGCTATAAGTCGTTTTGAAATCAAAATTTTCGTAAATCTTACCAAATCATACACTATGCAAATTGTCTTTTTTGTGGACATGTCGCATCTTCCTCATCACGGAGCTTGACTTTTTCTTTGAAACAGAGAAGGTCCCAGAGCGCAACAGCACGGTTTTGTACAGTGCCCGCGAATGAGTTAGTCCCGCCGGGTTGGGCCACCTTAATTTAATTTTGGCCCCAGCGAGCAGGCCCGGGCGTAGTGCTGCAACATTTAGGGAGTGGCAAAACTTGGAAATGTCGAAAATGTTTGACCATTTTACTTGTTACTGGATGACTTTTTTTTTAATGCTTCGAAATATTTTCCGAAGACTATAACTATTCAAATGTTGCTTTTTGCTCGATGTTTGAGTACTTCTTCACCCTGAAGGAAAACTGGAATATCGGTGCGATAATATAAGAATGAGTGGGATAAATAAATATATGGACATTGTAATAGCCTATCGTGCCAATAATTAATGAACGTTATCAGATAGGAAGAACTCTAATTTAGGCAGTTGAATGTAACTAATATTCCTTGCGTGAAGGGTTCATCCTGGCAAATATAGTGTCAGTACTGGAGACCAAGATAATGATAGCCTCATACTCATCTATGTTGAAATTCGGATGTTTTAAAATTAAATGAAACTTTAAATTATTACTGATTATGTTCAGAATTATCTACCTTTTTGCTATCCTATCATGGTATCGCTGGCCGCAGACAGTCATTAAGTTTACCACTGATTTTTTTCGGCTAAAGAACCCAGAAAACGTATGAAATTATGCAACTATCAGTGTTTAGTTATTATGCCTAAGCCAGCCTCAATCATTAGCCGTAACATCTGCATATTAGCAATTTATAAATTGACGCTCCTGGGCCCGAAAACGGTATAAATATGATTTACTCACGCTGCTTTCCCGGAAGGGTAGGCAGAGATGATAGAGACCCCTTACGGTACGATCATAGCACACCTCTTTCGCTTCATCTATAGACATATATCTTTTTTATACATGCTCTACGATTTCGGGTGCTTCGTACCTCATGTTTATTTATTTTTATCTCCTGGGCGCCCGAGCAAGCCAATTTCGCTCCCTTCTGCTATGCAAATTTGTTTCGTCATTATTTCGTTCTATATGTCCAAACCACTCAAGGAGAAGTTACATTCGGTTGATATAGCATCTCCGCTGTGTGGTCAAAATGACCATATAATTGTCTTGGAATGAGTTCGCCACCGAGCGCGAATGTGCTCTAAAATAGCGTTAATTCAAGTCAGTTCTCACCCACACAAACCCTCTAATACATCTGCGACTATGTTTACATGTGGCGTTACGATTAAATTGAGTTCATAGTTTTTGAAAATTTGAGACAGCAGGTCCCATATTAGGCGCGCACGATGCCACATCTCCTACGTTTGTCCAAACCATCTTAAACACTCCCTTCTCGATTCTCGTCAACGTAATTTTTGAGTTGACACTACTATCTAACCCAATTGACTACGCATCCTCAAAGAACGCATTTCTACAAATAATCCCATATGCCAATGAATCCTAGAAAACTTTGGTAAAAACTGGAAAACTTCCATCGATGTGAGGCCGGAGAGCACATGCGTGGGTGGACTAGCGGCTGAATTAAATTCGCAAATTAAAATCAAGTTTACATCAAGCTACGAACATAATACGCGAGTCGATACGCGGAATAGGAAGAGCGTTGGAAGGCCAACGCGCGCGACCCTCCCGGTGTAGACTAGGAGGTCGCAACAAAAATGGTAACGATAACGTAAATGGCTGAAACTGGGTTCATGGTATAAAGACCAACCCTCTGAATCTAAATGTGTCAGTCTGCATGTTCCAAGTGGTTGCGTTACGTATATAAGGCGACTGAAAAAGTAGTTACGGTGACAAAAAATGTATATGATAAGGTAAATGGATGCAAATGATGAAGCATGAAAGTATCAGTACACACTTACTTAGCAATACAAAAACTTAACAAATCTTTGGTTGCATTTCTTAGTTATAGGCGATTTAGGTTACAGATATAACTTTAGGTATATTTAAGTATTTAATTAAAAATCCGACTGGTTATTGTTGTATAATTAATATGTATCAATGTTTCCAAACAATCAGTATATTCATCAGCAGGTACATACCAGCATCTATTTTATATAACCAATCTAGATAACGCAACCACTTGGCACAGGCAGACCGACATATTTAGCATCGGAGGGTTGGTCTCTAACACAAGAACCCAGATTCAGCCATTTACCTTATCGTGACCAAAAATGTCGTGACCTCCCGGAATAGTGTGAACGGTCGCTCGTTAGAGGCCGCCAAGCCCCTGGGCGGGTGACAACTCGATGATAAAACGTTAAGATGTTCAGGAAGGAAGTGCACAGGCAAGGTTAGCCGGAAGTTATGCAATGCGTTATTGGAACTCGGCTGACAATTAAAATGACCGTGAACCGTTTCTGGCTCGTCCTTAATAATTAAGTATATAAAGTATGTATATAATAAAATATCATTATTACTGACTCCGACTCAACTTTTGCAAGTATCCAGTTCAATGTAGCCGTGCTCATAAAGGGAAGGTCCTGGCATGGCACCTAATTCCTTCGGGAATGTGGTGTATTGGGCTAATATCATAACGGTAGTTGTGTGGTATTTGCCATCCATGTCAGGTCGCATAAAAACAATTAAGGTTGTTTTATTTATATATGTATATTATATGTTTGTTTACATTTTCACTGTTGCTCCATTAATCTATTATTATTTACGAATAACCACGGCGTTGACATCCGGCTGGACGAAGTGCCAGTTGCTGTAACGTCGTCGACGAAACACCGACTTAAATAAGTAAGCTGAAGACTGGTTTTCCGTAAATATGATAAAAAAAAATATATCACTAATCAATACTACTAAATCACACTTATTTCCGTACATTCTTGATGCATCCAGATAAGTCAGCGATGTTTCTAAATAATCATTTTCGGTACAATTCCACAAATCTCAAATCGCGACACACCCGGGCAAGAAAACATCCTTCGCAAATACATATATTATAATAATGTATGTGTTGGTGGGTGCATATGATACTAATATATTTAGGTGTGTTCCTTGTAGATGTACCCACATAGCTCGCTCCCGAAATATCCTTACTGGGGCCCTAAAAGCCTCTCCCGCCCGAGCTCGTTAATGTTGCAGGAGGGGAGCGGGCGGGCGCGGGGGTGCCTGCGGGGAGGGCGGGGCGAGGCCGCCGCCAAGGTCGCGGAGTCACGCCCGGGCAAGGTCACCGCCAGGCCGCGTCCCGCGCTCCACGCCTCGCACCGCAACGCACACTTATACATTTTCTAGAATTCGATAGTGTGTGGCAGGTCTCGGTATACTTACTTTTAAGTTTATGTATATTCCGTATTGAATGGATTTTACCTCTGTGAGAATTATAATTACGAGAAGCATGTTAAAATATGTTTTTCCAAATGCCAGGTATGCATGAGGAGCTCACACCTGCAATCAAGCCATTTCTTTGTCTTTCTTCTATGGAGCTGGATATGGATGACTAATACACTAATACTAACCTACTGTTATCCTAACTAATAATATCCTACCTAGTAATCCTACCTAGTAAATCCCTAAGCTAGCCTAACAGACCACATGAGAACTAGGTGGCATGCTAGGGCCTAAATTATGTTACCTACATTGACCTGGATGGAAAATCATGGATTATTTTCATTGCCACTTCGAACATCTCTCATTTACTGCGAAGGTACCAACCCGGACGAGATTAACCTTAACACGTAAGTAAGGAAACCTTCTGTTTAAATGGAATCCGAACTGACAGCGCTCAGTGTTGCTAAACCGCAATGATCGAACACCGTGCCGTCCTCATAACTTTTATCAGACACGACTACCGGTGCTTACAAAATTTATTAGAAAACTACCATTAGTATACTTAGGCCGATAGTTTCAATCCTCAGATAGTGCTTATCGGACAAATCTATATCTGTCAAAAGAGGGATAGTAATTACCAGAGAACATTTTTTTTTATCACAATTATCTGACCGTCACGTCTCACCGTCACTATCACGGATAAGCAGACGCGAAAATAAATCCGTCGAAAAGTTATCTGGCTGATTATCAGACTATTAAAAAATCAGCCCTTATATTGCCTAAATGTATCGGTAATGCATCTTTTTTAGATAACATTAAAATATTAGATCAAAACCTTAATTATCGATTTATATTTGCGAGTTCTTTTGAACCGATATCGCCTTATCAATAATTTAAAAAACTCGATAGATCTTCATAATGTTTTCTTTATATCGATGATCTTCATAGTTTCTGGTTTGAAGTGAAGCATTAAAATGTCAAAAAACATTCGCACCCGACACGTTGACGTCAATGAAAAATTTTCCCTGTTTTTTCCTGTACCTATTTCCTCTGTGTAATCGGTAAGGTCATCGATATAATCGTACGTCAATGGGAATGTTTTGCTGTTTGCCAAAGCTTCTTTAAAAATACGGGCATGCAAAATGCCCACTCATATTGCAGCTGTTAGGATCTATTTTAGATTACCGAATAACTATTTTATTATTTTTCTTGGGCATATTATATAATTGAGCAAATTTCACTCATCATGGTCCATTCTCCTCGAGCTAGGTTTTCACTGACCACTGACTGGCGTGGTCTAGCGTTGTCCTGAAGCACAAGTGGGCTAGAGCAATTGACCATTATTCTCGGCTGTATAACGGTTAACGGATTTTCCATCATGATTTGCAATTGTTTACAACAAAGATTTTCCGTAATCGTCTGGCCAGATCTAATAAAACTGTAGTGTAGTGAATGACACCAGCACTGGTTCAACAGAGCCTTTTTCTGAGTCAACTGAAGCCTCCGCTAACTCTGACGTGGTTTGCGATGGATCTGCTTCTACGTTAACTTTTACTTCTTTATCGTCAACTAGGGTATCTGGTCGTCCAAGGGGTTTATTCTGTACGTAAACATTTCCAGAACAAAAACGTTGGAACTAAAAACGAACCGTATTTTCTTTTACAGTAGCTTTCCCATACATATCAATAATCCTTCGAGCTGTTCCTGCAGCACTGGTGCCACGGTAAATAACTATTTTCAGTATAACGGTTCATGAATAACGCGATGTTTCAAGTTTTCTATATTGTAAAAGATGCCAAAGAAAAAAAACAAATCACTACCTTCAAACCAATTGAATTTTACCAACCAATAAATTTTAATTTGGAATTGCTAACCAAACACCAGATATTTGAGATCAAATTGTCCAGTTCGACAAAACGCTAAAATCATTTGTAAGGATCTAACATTATATTATTATATATATTTATATTATACATTTACCTGGACATGGATGGCTTAAATTAAACTGACCATCAGGTTAGCCTAACACCCCATATGGGAACTAGGTGCCATGCCAGGACCTTTCTTATACAGATTTATACAGATTATGTAACAGTACCAATAAAACTACGAGTAATTGCATTAAAACTGTCTCGATTGGCTTGCGCACAAATTATATTTAAGTGCACAGGATATATCGCACGTAACAGATTTTGCGCCTTATTTATAAGGATAAACAATATCAGCGACCAAAGTAGACATCCGCGATATGACGCGATATGGTTCATACAACACGACTCCTACCTGCATATTGTACCCGGAAGAGCGCGGTCACATAACGGCTTGCCGGCCTTCGTAGCATAACTATAGAAGTGTGGCATGTTGGTCGGGTAATCGAATATATCTACCATATAGAAAACAGGTATACATTTAAACTTAGATGCAAGCCGTATTATAAAATCTCCAATATAGGTTTATAGATGTTTTATCCAAGCTGTCAAGAAAATGCTTGGGGGCATTCACTGACATTACTTTAGAGCAACATCTGTCAACCAAGACTTCCATTCCAAGACAACCAATGACCATTCAAAAGTCGGCGTTCCAGTAACACAGGTCGGAAAGAAATGCAGTGGCTTTTGCCAAACGCTTTCGTGATGTACAGGCCAGGATGTACTGCCATGACTTGACTTAACCATGAGTTGGAAGTGCATCGCCCATCAAATATGAACGTATGCTAAGATATCCCCACCAGATCGATTTGAATTAGATCATCTGTTTAGGCACAGACTGAACGGTGGCCAGTTTTCGAGCAGCGGGCACACATCCAGTGTAATACAGTAGGCGTTAAAGACGAATGAGGACAGGTGCTCATTCTGAAGCATACATACCAACACTAGCGCAGGAATACATCCAATGCCTTCCTGTAATATATGACGAAGAGCGGACGCTGCATCTTATAGAGAATTCACACAATGGAACGTACAACCGCGTGAAGTCCTCATGTCCAGATGGTCCCAATGTACGAAATGTTCATAATGCTCCATACAGTGAAAACGGCGACAGCATCACATTCGGGCCTTCGGCTTTCCCGTACGTATGTACGTTGCGTTTAGATTAGTTTGTAACCGTAAGTTCGCCAGGGGTTCTGCACGACTGAATTATCCATTATCTTTTTACACTGCCATTTATTTTCATGCTTAGGGTTGTACAGTGGACAAATAGCGAATATTTGTGCTCAAAGCACAACTCTGTGATTTCGTAACTATATCTGCCTGTGATAGTGAGTTCCCTGAATGATGGAAGAAAGGGCAGTGTCCGGCCAGCGACCAACATGACGGAACACCCCGAGATTATATATTTGCACCAGTCAATAGTGTCGCTTATAAGAAACAAATTCTGTGAAGTAATTTTATACGGCAAACTAATGGAAAGTGTTTTCTCTTATCATGGGCTTCAACCGAAAAGAGATAGTTCAATTTTGAAAAAAGGACTCAATTTTGTGATCCTGAATGCAGGTGGATACAATCGTCTAGCTAGGTGGTTTGAGCTTCGCGTTGACACTTGAAATATTTAGTAGGACTTGATTACAGGAGGAGTCAATGTAGGAGAATTCTAAATTATGGGCGAAATTGGGAGACGCAATAACCGCGAATGGTATGTTTTGCTGTTTCGGATCCAGCCTTTCAGTATATTCATAAAAAACGTTGTTTTACAGGCCTCGTTCTTTAATTAACTTGTCCTTGCTTCACGGCCGCTTATATAGAATGCGGCGCGGAAACTTGCAGATTTTAAAGGTCAATAAAAAAGTAGTAGAGATGTCACTGTAATTGAATTTTTATTGTAAAATGCATGAACTTTTTTTTTTAATAAATATTTTTGAAGATAATAAATTTTGAAGATAGGTCAAAGGACAGCCGTCATTTTCAATGCATTGAGTTACCCGATTTCGTCCAAATCTTCTAAGCATATCATAACTTGGCTTACATTGTTTTTTAGGTGAGGTAGGCTCCTTGGACGATTATTGTAAGCTTAAATCAAAATCAGGGGAGAGGGACGGCCAAACGAGGTCGTCTCTCAAGGAGATAAGGCGCTCTCCGAAAATTCAGAAAACGGGTAACTCAATGCATTGACAATGACTGCCGTCATTGTGTTCTCCTTCATCTTCAAAACGATTTCATAAAACAATTTAGATAAGGGAATTTACAATAAAACACAAGAATAAGAATAAGAATAAGACATAAATTACAGTGACAGTTTACTACTTTTATTCATAGACCATTTAAATAAGTAATTTACCGCACAACATACATATCGAATTCCTTGGAACAGGTGACGTACTTGCTTAGTACGAAATATTATTACATTTGCCTACAGAACGCATCTCAAAGCCTCGCCCAATAATGGCCACGTTGTCCGGCATCGCTAGCATTGGCCATAGATAATATAAGATTGGCGGTCACCAACCGACAAAACGGCGGTGGCGAGGCAACCAAGCAGGCGGAAGATAATGTTACCCTGACCTTTGTCGCGGTAGCTATCAGCGTATGTACATAGTAGTCTGTTCATCCCTGGCCGTTATCGCGCCGCGCCGCCGCCGCGCGCCGCCACGAGGTCCCACCGGCGCGGCGGTGGCAGCGCGAGATACAATTTGAGTGTACGAATTGTCATATTGACCTCTGCTTGTCATTGTGAGCCGCGAAAATCTAAAGTTTCAATCGTCGCGCACAGTGTAGAGCTACCGCGGTGTATGTGCGGGCGAGCACACACACGCAATTCGCGCCGCCCGCGCCCCGCCCGATCGAGTCACATCGCTTCGTATTGGTTGTTTTTCAACCTTGAATCCGCTTTTGCGACCGAGCGAGGTTTCCTAAACTGATCTCAAGGTCATTACGTTTTATAATCGCGGGAGTCCGCGCGTTGGACCCGGGTGCCCTGTGACGCTGCACCCACGACGGAGCCACCGCGAACCTCAGAACCGCAGCGCCGTCGTGGCGGGGGCGCAGGCGGACAGGTCGATTGAATTGATTCTGTGATATTATGCAAGGTCGTTTTACCAGCAGCGGAACACTCGAAACAATGACAGGCGGCAACTGTTCAAATAACGGACCGCACTATCGCGGAGGACGAGCGACGGTCGCGGCGGTGGCGGCCGAGGCGGCGGAGGCGGAGGTCGCGCGGGACACGTCGACATTAGCGACAGTGAGAAGTCACGTCTGGGTAAATAACACCGAATCATAAGGAAAATAAAATGTCTCTTACTCATCACATGTGGAGATTTGGATACAGGAATTGTCATCAACACGTCAATTGCTCGTAAATTAATCAGGAACACGGTGTATCGAAGGCAAGTCTCTAACCCTTGCTAAAACCAAAAGTCAATAAGAGGTTTATTTTAATATTTTATTTTATTTTCTTTGGGAAACATACAGTTACAAAGCAAACAAATAAATAACTTTCAGAAAAATATACACAAGCCAGCAAAGTTTCCACGTGTAGAAATATCTTACATAGTATGAATTCAGGAAAAGTCCACAAAATAATAGAAAAAATGAACACAATAAGATTCAATCGTCAAATTAAAACCAGAACTAAAGAGAACGCATACTACTTGCTACACAAAAATAAGTCAAACAAAGATTTCCCGAATTTACCTATCCAATGTTAAATTTAAAATATCAATGTCAACACACTTATTATTAACAGTTGTACAACTTCTTCTTATGAAACATTTTTTTGAATTGGTGTTAATGTAATCTCTTTACATAGAAAGATTTGGATGGACATCTATAGTTAATTGGTTCCAAAAGGTGAGGTGAGCCTACATGGGAATGTATAATTTTAAATAGAAATAAAAGATCTCTAATGTCTCCCCTGTCCACGAGTGAAGGTAACTGAATATTGTTCCGATCAGCACCAGTTCTAAATCTATTATTTGAGGAATTTGTTTAGGATCCTTTCAAGATTGACTTAATATTTGGGGGTTCCAAACGATCGACGCATATTCAAGATGGCTACGAACAAAAGAGGTGCATAAGAGATCAAAGGTTATGTATCCGTCTTCTTGGATATGTAACCGATGCAGCCTTCCCGATTTTGATCGATTTGGGCAGTTACTCTCTGGTAATTCGGCAGTTAGAAGTTATAGGCCCGGGCCTAGGACGAATACATTTCGGGGGTGAAACTTGGTGAGATTTTTTTTTCTAGTCGTGCCCTAACATATTTTAATCATATACATACGTTACTTTTTACTTAAATTTCAAGTTCATAGATCAATAAATTATTTGTGCTTTACAGGATTTAGGGGGGCAGAAATCTTCCACAGGCCTAGGGCCGCCCCTGGTAACAAGACGACGAACAAATTGATAAAACTAAATCGTTCGTGGTATTTGTATAGCTCGATTAATTTATGTTGAGGCGATCACGGAACATACACGAATCATGGAGGTGAAGAAATAACCACCTCCATGACACGAATACAATTCTCGGGTATAATAAGTTTCTTTAAAAAAAAATGGCACGTTCAAGCACATTTGAAAGCCACACATGGTCGTTGTCACCATACTGGACCACACTTGCTATACTTAAACCGGCAAACATATAAACATTTTGTTGCGCGTGACCTCAAGCTTAAATCAATCGAGCTTATCATAAAATGTCTCTCCTCCTTAACGATCCTTCAATTGTTTTGGATGGGTTGACTCCCAGGCAGATATGGGGCAGTAGTTACGGCAGCGGCCGCGGGGGTGGATTGTGGTCATGGGATCGGCTAGAGTCGCCCATGCGCTATTTAGAAGTCGACCGAGCAAATGGTGCGACTGGAGGTCGTCTGCTCAGTCGGATTGACATTGACGTCGCGACATCAATTATTATTACCGGGCTCCAGGCGGAGGTCGGGGACGGCGGCGGGGGCGAGGGAGGTGCGGGAAGGGTGGGGGCGGGTGAGACGGCCACGGCCGAGGTCATTGTAAACGTTTCCTCTCCTCGTAAATAATTGTACTAAATTGATAACCCGTGTGAAATCATAGTACGTGCTACACACCAAATGTTCTATTTCGTCATATGCTTATATTGTTCCTACTGGAACTATCAGTACCCTAGTCTTTCGTCAACACGTTAACAATTCTGTATTAATGAATTAGCGTATTTGCTATTTGTTTTAGCCTATAATAGGTACGTACCTATTGAAATAATTACGTCATCAACTGATCGATTCGTGGATTGGATTGACTTCGCAAAGAGAAAAATGGTAACTTTACCTATGTAAGCAATCCAAAATTCTCAACGTAACAACAAACTGTAAAAAGCTTCCCAGTTTTCCTATGTATCCTATAGAAAGATTATACCTACAAAAAACAATTTACTACTAATACCAAAATTACTGTTGCGATATTCGCCAACGCACCACCAACGCAATTGGACACTTAAGGTGGCCCTTCCCGGCGGGACCAACTCGTTCGCGGGTACGGCACAAAACCGTGCCATTGCCGCTCTAGGACTTTGTCTGTTTCCGGCTGAGGCTGGCTCCGTGATGAGGAGGATGCAACATGTCCACAAAGCAGACAATGCGCATAGTGTTTGATTCAGTAAGATTTACGAAAAAAAATATTACAAAACTGCTTATAGCTAAAAGTAGATCACGACCGCTCTAGTCAAAAATCAACAAAAACCAAATTGGTTATAAATCTTCATGAAACAAGCTATGTCGGATGACTAATCTTTTTAAGATGTTTTCATTTTATCGTTAAGTAGGCCACCTGCAAAGTTATTGTATAAAACGCGCGAAAAATTGGAAATTTCGGACCTTATAAATTAGAAAACAAACACAATTTTACAATGCCAACGGTCATCAGACATTTAGTTCGATTAAATAAAGCTATTTTGAGCAAAGTTTTGGATCTCTGACAAAAAATATGAGCATGATCTTCTTTCCACGTTTGTGTGGGGAATTGAGCGGGAAGGCCCACCTTAACCCCTACCGACCCCTACAAACAACGATGTTTATCTCTATTCCCAACCGAGAGAAAAATCTCATAATCATGGATATTGTTTATTCATGATCTGCATGAATAACCAATATCCATGAAGGTATTCAGTTTTCATTATATTTTGTTCGTACTAAGTTTGGAAGCTCGAATCAAATATTTTAATGAAAAATAGTGTATTGCTGCATTAAATGGATAATAAAGGTAGGTTAATCTGCGGTAAAATTTCCATCTCAACGCCATCTAGGTGATTTTATTAATGGTTACGACGGAACCATAAAACAATTTACATTTTACTATATTTCCATAAGTTCCACCGCAACGACCACATTAAAAATATTGTAAATAATAATTGTAGAGCAGGGCGGTACCATGGTAAATAAACTCACCGCGTGAACAGGCAAGTGAGAGATTATTGGTAAATTTCAGTTCACTTGGCCGAAAAACAAGTCTTTCGACGGTATGGTGAGAAATGAAACTAAACGTCAAATTAGATTACTCACTTGCCTGTTTACGCGACGAGTTCATTTACCATGGCGACCCCTCAGCGCGTGCGTGAGAGCACAGGTTTCTGTTTACCTACGTTTCGCACTTCAAGAATGGAAGTTCCCAGCTATGTATATGATAACTCAGAGGTATTATAGGTACCTAGCAACATGGTAAAAGCATGGAGCTGAAGCATGGAAAAGGAGAATAAGGAGAAGGGATGGAACTAAAAAAGTGTCGACATCACAGTTGTGCCGCGGGAGGCGTGACAGCCGGATTCGGCTCTCGGTGAATCATTACGAATGAAGAATGACGTAACGACTATCTGGTTTATTGAAAAATATTTCTTATCATAATAAGTTTACCTACCAATTTGGTAGACGTAAAATTGGATTTTTCTCCAATATCATCACTACGTTACAAATCTGTACGGCGACATAATGTTGTAAGTCGCGAGGCGTATTTTTTTGCGCGCTCGTTGCCTGGAAATTATTTCTACGTACATTATTTCTTCACCTCCATGTGCAAAGGCGTTAGATATGAACGATAACATAACAGTTCATACGTGAGCGGTGCGAGGCGACGGCGGGGCGGCGGCGCGGCGGTGGCGCGGAGGAGATGCGACGCGGCGCGGCGCGGAGGTAACGTGGGCGCGTGTGTGACATTGAACTTCACCGCCACCGCCGCGAGTTGCGCAATCTCTGCTCATCCTCGGCTCGGCGTGCCTCCCCCCGCCCGTGCCCCGCCGCCGCCCGCCGTCCTGCTCGCTCCAGCCAACGGAATCCTCTCTCGACCTCTATGTCACAGAATAAGTAATAGTGTCTATGTACAAGACGAGAGGCGGGTCGCGGATGCGAGAAAGCTAGACAACGTCGACTATTGATGGACAACGTCGTCGTTGCTTCGATCGATACTATGCTTAGCTTGGATTGTCATCAATCGTGGCATATTTGGAACATACAATAAATGTAAAGTAATTATTCGTTGAAAATATTTCTATTAAGATATCGATCAAAATGAGTAACCATGTTTTTATGCATGCATAAAATAAAGATGGTTAAATACTTTAATAAATAACTTTCATTTTGATATTATTGTAATTTATGTGATGATACCATTTGCAAATAATATATTTTTTAGACTTACATCTCGATTGTTCAATAGGTATACCGGATTTGTTTGGTATTTTAGCCATTATATATAAACAAAAAAATACTTTGCTACACAGAACTCAATCACATTTTCTGACAATATATCTCTAAGGGAAGCCGGACGTATCTCAGTCTGAAGGCTTTGAAATGGATGCCGATGAATATCTAAAACAATTCGCACTATATGCTCGGTAACCAATTTATATTTTAAATGGGTACTTTTATCTGCGTAGTATTCGTTATTACGAAATTATTAAACGTCACCAGGGGTAAGCGAGCCAGGGGCAGGAGGCTAAGGGCGGGAGGCAGTGGCGCGGCAGGGGAGGGGGGGGGGGGGGGTGACGCGATGTTTCGCCCGGGCCAAGGGCGGAGCCGAAAGATGAGATTCAAGGACGAAGTACCGCGGTAATCTCATGTCGACAAAATATTGTCGGTGAATCGAAATTGTTCAGCGGTTATTGTGAGATCTTTTCCATTGTTATTAAATCAGCCGGATCATGTCAAACATACTATGTGTGGGTCGGCCCAAGCTTTCTGACGATTTAACGGGAATACGACTTGGTGCTAAGACAGCGGGAATATCCCGGCGTAGGCAGAATTAATGTGTTTTGATTATCTGCCAATAGATGTGTGTACAATGTTATGCACATTATAAAACATAAAGGTAGAACAAGCGGTTATTTAGGGGTCCAATAGACTTTCAAAGCATCGAAAAACTAAGATTGAAAGTAGTCTTAGCGAAGGTGGGTGTCATCGGTGCTGGTACTGAGCGCTGAGGCATGCGGCTTAATGCCATAAAGTCTTTAACCTGGCGTTCGCGGCACGCTCAGCGAGGCACTATAGCAGCGGATTTGTGAACTATCGCAGTACTATCAAGCTTCTTTAAATTATGTTTTAAAATTTTAAGGTGGTAGTAATATCGTGTATGAGGCACTCGCCGGCATACAGTTCCAAACCCTGGCGGTGCGGCAGAAAAAAAGGATTTGAGAAACGATTCGTTGTCAAAAGTCTAATGTAAATCACAAAACGTCGCTCTAATTATCTGCGGCGGGTGCGCATTATCTGTTGGTTGTGCAGGAATAAGAGATGGAAGCTGCAGAGAGCAACGCCCGTGATATTACCTGCAGAAAATATTGAACAACATTACAAACCGTCTGTGGCTGAATACAAGTCAATGGTGAGTACAGGGTCTCCAACAAGACGGGCGGTTCGGGGCGGTTCGGGGGTGTATTGAATCCAACGACGCCAATAGGTACTGTGTAGTTTTGTTTGAAAATCTATGAAAAGACAACCCGTAAATACTAGCTGAGGTACCAGGCTCCGCTCGGGTTAATGTCGTTTTGGACTGGTGTCGGTCCGACTTATTTCCTGGATATCATAGGAGTTCCCCTTTACAAACGTTCATCCCTTATTTCACCTCCTTCGAGTTAAATTTTCTCCACAAAAGGTAGCCATGGTCTTCTCCAGGCTACAGACTATCTCAATACCGAAATGCATCGACATTGTTTCAACGGTATAGGCGTGAAAACGCGACAGACTGACTTACTTTCGCTTTTAAAATGTACGTATGGATTCATGGACATATGTGTGCATCAAAAAAAATCTTATATACCTTCTGCTATATCATTACCTGACATACGTACGCAGTGTTTGCAAAGGTACTTCTCAGTACTCTCTTAATAAATATTCGTACTATCTGGTGCCGACTCTAAATAAACGGGTACTGGATGGAAATATTAAAAAAAAAAATTATGTAAATAAAAAAATCTTGACAATATCTGATCAATGACATACAATAAGAGTACATATGCTATAACTAAATGCGGAAGTTTACTTGAAGTAAGCTTTTAAGCCAATGTCAAATAAGGTCACGAACCATTTTACTTATACTATATTATTCTAGTGATAGCTTGGTGTGAATGTGTGTCTGCAATATACAGAAATTGTTGTAAACCTACTAACTTCAGACTTTGGCAATGACGTGGTGTATAGCTATTATTTTGACAATGGCAGTACATTTTCATTACGTGTTTACAAGCGAAGTTTATTTTTCGCTCGCTGACTCAGATGAGACGGAAAAATATTAATGTTAGTGGGGATTTCCGTAGAACTGGTAAAACAAAGGCCTGGAGCTCGGAAGTTCTATTCTGAGTCCTTTGTTTCATTGAAACTAATTCTTTTACGTAACTGGACATAGGTAGCTAATACCATACCCACCGTCGTGATATTAGCCCAATACAACATATTCCCGAAGGAATTAAATAGGTGCCATTTATGAGTTTTAGGGTTTTATTTAAGAGTGCTGGATGGAAGGCACGGACAATTGTTTATTGCCGTTTCGAATATCTTTCGCATAGGCATTTCCCTGCCACCTAATAGGGAAGAGCATCTACAGTTTTACACGGATTCTGAACCATGAAACAGCTCGCATTCGTAACGAAAAAACTTTTCCAACTCAGAAAGAGAAAGCAAGTGGTGCATGAACGAGGTCTGGGTTTGAACCCATTACCTCTTGCATGGAAGGCAAGAGCACACGCCACTGAGTTATTAGCTTTTTACCTAGAGTTTTAATTAAATCGTTCAAGTGTTATTATTTTAAATAAAATTAATTATTAAATCTAGTGGCCCTCTGAGCTGTAGACCTCGCGAGTTTGTCTTTTTGAACATTTAGCATTTTAGAAAAAAAATCGACATTACAAAAAACCTAATCTAACATGATTAATTAACAACCCGCTAAGCAAGGTTACTTCAATGACCTAATTCTCTGTTATTTTTGATAATTATAAAAATCAATCTTAATAATAGATTGTAATTCCCTGTCCTAATAAAATTTAGGTTTGAAAGGACTTGCTGGACAAGTTCTACCATAGGTCAACGTGGAAAAGGCAAGGATAATGAAAAACCGATCTTATAGAACCTTTGTCTATCTATATAGTCGACCAATGACTTAACGGACTCCCTTCCGAGGCATTTCCCCAATGTACAACTTGAGGAGGTCCATCAAACATGGTGTAAAGAAGCACCTAGCCGGCCGCCGTGGTTATCGCAGCGACGCCGGGCCCTTGTACGCCTTATACCGTGCTTAACATAAAATAAAATAAAACGGGCCAGATGCGAGTCGGACTTGCACACAAAGGGTTCCGTACCATCTACCTATTGCAATTATCAAGATAAAGCAAAAAACGCCAAATAAATCTAGTTTTGTGTAAGCCCCCTTTGATTTTTATTATTTTTTAATCTTTCCTATTTGTTGTTATAGCGGCAATATAAAAACACGCTCTGTGAAAAAATCAAGTGCTAAGCTATTACGGTTCATGAGATACAGCCCTGTGACAGACTGAGGGACGGACGGACGGACGGACAGCGGAGGCTTAGTAATAGGGTTCCGTTCACTCCTCTTGGATACGGAATCCTATAAACATAACATTGAAAATTATTAAAATAAATCTGGAGGGCCTTCAATAAGATATGCCTTTGTTTTCTTTCAAAATTTTTGAACATAAATGCCGTTGCGAAAATCTTACAAACAATTAAAGCGGCGGTGGGGAGGCTGCTGTGGTGGTAGCAGGGGCAAGGAGGTGGAGTTTGCAAATGAGTAGGTATTGCGCGGACAAATTAGATTCAAGGATAACTGGCGACCTCGCGCAACAGAGTCAACTCGGCTATATTATAATGTTATTTATCGCACAATGGAGCGACGTTTCCGCGTCTGACGAGCCGGCCGCAGATCACCGCGCCAAGGTTACGTGCGTCGATACACTTACCAATGAGACATTGTCACATCTCGTGAAAGGCGATCGCCTGCAAATATGGTTCATGACATGGAAGCTATATGGCTGCCATTATCTTAGGAATTAAACGAAATTTGAAAAGTCGTAAGAAAAAGTCGGATATTCTTGAAAAACTCTAGAAATGTTTGGCCAAAAAACTTGACTACCCGAAGAAAGAGCCTTGAAGCATTAGAGCTTGCACTTTATGACAAACAAAATCCAATCTTGGAGTCAAAATTAGTGCTACAATCACGAGTTCAGAGGAAGGAATGAACAAAAAAGTCATTGGGCAAAACATCCTATTTTTGAGACAACTGAATTTAAAAAAGATGTGTTCGTCTTAAAACAAAAGTGAGTTGTACGAAAATGTAAGGTCCAAAAGTAGGGCAAAAACCGGACATATCCGATAAAATCCTGACGGTTGGTAATCTTGAGTAATGGGCGAATCCTCGAACCTTCGCGCGGATCAGCGCATCAAATGATAGATGGTAATAAATTATTAGATAGGCAAATTGTCTTTCAGCTTTAACTATGTATACGCGCTTTTTTTTATGCGACCTGACATGGATGGCTAATACCACACAACTACCGTTATGATATTAGCCCAATACACCACATTCCCGAAGGAATTTGGTGCTATGCCAGGACCTTCCCTTTATGAGCACGGCTACATTGAACTGGATGGAAAACAACAATTTTTCAATGCCGCTTCGACCATCTTTTCTTCCAATGCGATGGTACCAACCCGGGCGGGCTTGAACCCTACCACCTAGTTTTTACACAGTTTTACATGGATTCCGAACCATGGAGCAGCTCGCATTCGTGACGAAATGCACTTGTCGACCTCGGAAAGAGAAAGACAGTGGTGCATGTCGGTATTGAACCCAGGCCTCTGGTACGCAAGGCCAGTCTCCGCCCCACTAGGCTACGAGCGCTTAAACATAGGCAAAAGTCCTGACATAGCACTGACAAAAGTGCAACCTGGCATGGATGGCACAGCTACCGTTATTATATGAGCTTAATACACCACATTCCCGAAGGAATTAGGTGCCATACGAGAACCTTCCCTTTATAAGCACGGCTACATTGAACTGGATGGAGAACACGGACAATTTTTGCATTGCTTCTTCGACCATCTTTTCATTCAAAACAGTCGACCCGAGCGGGCCAACACAGCAGCTCGCATTCGTGACGAAATGCACTTATCAAAAAGAGAAAGAAAGTGGTGCATGAAGGGAGCGAGGATTTGAACCCAGACCTTTGGTATGCAAGGCAAGTCCCCGCGCCACTAGACTACGAGCCGCTCAAAAAAAGTTGGTAATACACATGTTTGGCATATCTATGCGTTAAGTCCTTCTAAATAAAGCATCGATAATTTCCATTAGCCCCGTGGTAGTCCCAAGATGAGAAGGACTTACAGGCTTGAAGTGCTTAGTGAGTATTCAAAAGGATATTTGTACACTTCCGGTTAAACGATTTAAGAACTTTTTTATCATATTATACGCTCTGAACTGAACTGACAATATTGTTTACTTATTAATTACTTTAAACATGGTTATTACCGCCATATCGTGAAACGTATTTTTGTAAATTATTTTAAATATTATAGTATAACTATCTGCCTTTCAGACAATTTTTTAATCTTTGATATACTATACATATAATATCCTTAAATTCATAAGTTGCGTATACGCAAAAACCGTTTTAAAAACCCTTTAACCGTCTTCAATCACTAAGAAGAGTAATATTCTTACATAAAATGTACAATAGGAACATCCTACTGATGATAAAAATAATTTGCGGAGATATCGAATAACATACATACAGACGAATTGAGAACCTCTTCCTTTCTTGAAGTCGGTTAAAAATTACTTAAAGACTAATGTTTTAAAAATGTATCTTTTTTACCTTTTCTGTTATATTATTGTTCTATTATTGTGTTATGCTTGCCATGTATTATTTGAAATTTTAGCTCGTATTGTGCTAGGTTAGTTATCATTATGTATCATAAATACTAGTGAATTTTTTGTTCGTCTATAATTAAGAATTCGCTCAGTCTATTGTCCTCTGTTTGTGTTTGAGTGGTGTTCTTGTTGATAAACCGCAATAAAAAAAAAACGATTTTGTTTGGTTTTTAATTTAGTAATCAAATGAATTATGATAATTTGAAAGTTTGTGTATTTAATGGTTACGACATTACCGATATCTCATTAATTTGAGTTTCAGCGACATCTACGATTTTTTTTGTGAAGAGATGTTGCGAAACTAAATTAGCACGCGAGCTCTCACTAGGCTCCGGGGTTCAAGGTCGCCGATGTACGCAGATGCCTACTGCCACCTATTGCTGCCGAGCGGACTGCGCAGTTCTGTGCCTGGAGCCTCCCCCTCACCCGCCGCCGCCCGCCCCAACGCGCGACGAGCTGAAACATTTTCCTCCACTCCACGTTATTGCATTGAGGCGGTGTATACATATTATATATACATATATACAATCAATGTTGCTCAGTGACCTACAAACCAACCTTCAAGGGCGATCACGTTTTAGTACCTGTGTTAGTATAATATAGTATCCACTTGACTGATATCTATGACGCACTTACCTACTAAGCAATATATTGATCGTAGCCATGGGTCGCCATTTAGCAAAAATTTTCCTGATAAGTAATTATATAAATGTTGACAAACGAAGCAACCTGACGTTAATGGGACTAAAATGTTGGTAAATTTTGTAAACCTTGAGTTGCCTTTACACCGTGCCCAACAGTGAGATTCGGTAAATATAAATGCGATTACCGGAAGATGTTACTGCTTCGGCGTAGCAGTGCCTCAACAGCAGCGCAGTCACCGCCCTACAGACACGAGGCGAGATGCTACGAACTTCTGAGGCGGTTTCACACTGCGTGCTACGCCACCGTGCTGCGATACATTACACGAATGAATGTTTGTCTGTGCTGCTACGCCACCATGAAACATACGCCTCGGTGCACGAGAAAATTAAATAATTAAAATGCTCTGAAACAAGCGACTTTAATAGAAAAGTTTTTGTCAATTATGTAATGCTAAATATAAGTTCCACATACGTACGTAGGTTTTTGGCAGGATAGGTAGTCTTTACGTTATGCAAAATAACGATTGATTAGTAACAACAACATTAATTACAGGTCACTATAGTAGTTCATGACAGAAATAATCGTATTAAAACTAAATCGTAGAGAGCTTTCACAACTTTTTCATGTTGCCACTGGAGTAGGGTCCCTATTTGCGGCGACGCTGGGTTCGGGTCTCCTCTTTCCCTAAAATATGGTTGATAGAGGCGATGGCTGTGCCTGGCGTGATGCTCGTGAACGGGTGCTGTTTGTGGGGACTGGCTTGCTCCAATTGGCAACATGCTAGATGGCGGGCATAGTCTTTACTAATAAACTGATATTTGTCATGAACTGTTGTATATGACATGAATTTTTGATTCTCGTTAATTCATATTAATTTAGCGTGTTTATCTGTGAGTCTAAATACTTTTGTAAACTAAGTGGACGTTGAAAAAAAAACCATCGGAGTTTCTTTCCAGTTCTTCTTCGCTGGGATTTCCCCGAACTGGCTAATGATAAAATATGAACAAATCCGAGTACAGTGGACTGTCTATGTATGATGAATAAAGAATAAACAAAAAACAATGCAATTTGTAAAAAAATATCGGTTTGATATATTTTTATAAGAAAACGAAATGAAAAAACTGACCAAGTGCGAGTCGCAATCGCACACGATGGGTTCCGTACCAGCGTACACGATATAGATATATACAAAAAAATCACGCTTTTATTGTATGGGACCCCCCTTTAACTTTTTATTATTTTTTTGTTTTGCCTATTTGTTGTTATAGCGGCAAAATAAACACACACTCTGTGAAAATTTCAGCTGTCTACCTATTACGGTTCATGAGATACAGCCCTGTGACAGACGGACGGACGGAGGACAGCGGAGGCTTAGTAATAGGGTTCCGTTTTCACCCTTTGGGTACGGAATCCTAAAAAGATTTGGAAAATAAGTTCGCCCATTTCAGAAAGCTTTTTGTAGCAGATATTGGCGATATACCAATCAATTTATAAATTAGTATGATTGGTCTCACTAAAATCGGCTTGCAAAAAAACATATTATACATGTACTGAACTTTTTCAATTCTCAATAAACGGAAAAAAACAAGAATAAGGAGATACTTTTATTCGGTAGATAGATGTTGTGTCCACTCCATTCGAAAATGTAGCAAAAAGTCAGCCCGACATTGCCCAGAGAATCCACGTAAATCACACAGTTGCATGATTGGTCCTGTCATGGTAAAAGGTTGGAGACTCCTGCATTAAATGATTATTATTTATGGTTCTTTTTAAATAAGATTTTCTGACAATAATGTATTAAAGTATGAAGTAAGAATCCATTGCCGTGCACCGACGTCCGCGCCGCCGCCGGCCGCTCTTGCACCGACGACAAACGATTAAGCGTACTGGCGGTCTAAGTACGGATCTCGTTATAGACGCGTCGTTTCCGTAGACGTAACCGCAAGGTAACCGCTCTTCCTTTAGTGATGAACGTAGACGACGTTCATCACTAAAGGAAGAGTTGATATTTCATATTAACATCAATTCAGTATCGATCAATGTTACCCGTTTATGAATCATGAATAGGTATAGATGTGTTCAAATTAAAGTATGTAAAAAGATCCACTTACATTTTTTAACTACTTTTAAAAGAATTGAAAGCTTAATTTCAGAGCTGGATTTATCAAGGAGGGATCTTTTTTTTGGTGATGCATCCTTCTACACAGATTTTTTTTGGAGCGAAAAGAAAATAGGAAATATATTTTAACTAATTAGCGACTGATCATTCAATTGGGTTTCCTTCGCAATACATATCTGCTGACACATGAATACCTATGTGCGCACGTCGTCGCCAAATAATGAGTCGACCTTGGCGCAAGGCGTCGCGTCGGTGGTGTGGGGTGTGGGGGGGGGGGGGGAGGTAGCGGTGCGCGCGCACAGTGTGCAAGGTCAGCGTGCGAATCTCTTATCAGGCCTGACGTCACGCACTTATCGCGGAACTCGAGAAACCGCGGAGAAGCGCACGGGCTACGCGGCGACCTTGGGCCGGGGCGACCACGATTGCTGGCAGGTTGCACAACTTGATAGTCGTATTTATCATGTTTACAAGATTCGGTGGTGTCAAAGGAATGCGCATGTTTGACCAAAACAAGATTAATTTTAAATTTAAAAAAACATTCCAAAATAATAAGTTATAAAAACCATAAAAATAATTTCCCAATCTATACTTATAATAAATCTGTAAGGGGTGTTCATGGAGTAAGTTGCTTTGTTTTCTAAAATACTTCGTTTGTAGACTTTATGTATGATGCTAAAACTAGATTGACGATTTTTAGGGTTCCGTACCCAAAGGGTGAAAACGGAACCCTATTACTAAGCCTCCGCTGTCCGTCCGTCCGTCCGTCCGTCCGTCCGTCCGTCCATCCGTCTGTCACAGGGCTGTATCTCATGAACCGTAATAGGTAGGCAGCTGAAATTTTTACAGAGTGCGTATTTATTTAGCCGCTATAACAACAAATTGGTAAAATTAATAAAATATAAAAATAAAAAGGGTGGCCCATACAAAGAAAGGCATTTTTTTGTTTAAAATCTTGTACGATGGTACGGAACCCTTCGTGCGCGAGTCCGACTCGCACTTGGCCGGCTTTTAGAAATCAGTTCTGTATGTATATATGTATGTATGTATGTTCCTCCATAACTCATAAACCGATCATCCGAATTCGATGAAACTTACTACACGTATATTTAATTACACGGAACACAGGATAGGCTATATATATATATAATTCAGTTCCGCTTACGCTAAGATGTAGCTGTCATACAAACCGAAAAGCCCCGAGGCGGCGGCTTCGCTGTAATCGCTATCTGCCTTTGTTTCTTCGTTTACTTCTTATAAGCCACGCAACGGATTTTTTGATACTGTTTTCATTAATATAAGAAGCGATCAACGAGCAAGGATTGCGTATGTATTTTTTAAATATTTAATACCAACCTAAAGAGAAAAATAAAAACTATATATTTGAAAATTTTAGGTGTTAAAAAGGCCTACAGAACGTTCGACGATATCATGTAGAGCTATAACTTCGAACCACTCACCCGATTTATATGCGTATTTTATCAACGTATAGCAACTCTGGGCGCAGTCAGATTCCGGATGGGTTACCGTTTTCGATGTTCAAGGTGGCTGTTGTTCGTATTTCTCATAAAACTTAGTAAAAGTAAGGAAGGTGGTAGGGTTTTTCCCGCCTTTGTTGGTTTTGTATCAATTTCTATGTGCAGCATTTCTATAGCTGTGCCAGTGCAGTAAGGGTCCGGTGGTACATGCATTTAAAATTCACTCCCAAATGTTTACGAAGCTCTGAATGGTAATATGTGGATGTTTCTCATTCAATCATGGCATATCGATTCAAATGATTTTGATTAAATTTATTAGATGGATACATAGTCCTGGACCAGCCTTTTGGTGGGCTATTTTTATCCAGGAAATAATTCAGACCGAAATCAATCCAACACGACATTGACCCGAGCGGAGCCGGGTACCGCAGCTATTCGTTAATAAACATATGTTTAGATTACAAACAAAAAAAATCAAAACAGAAGTCATTTACGTATTAGCCACTGATTTGAATACTTGTATAGGTGATTCAATGCATCATATCGACTGCTAAGGAATAATACATTTTAATTTCCTTTCTGGTCTTCATGAATTAATGGATCCGACGGACAACCGACCACTTGTCACGAATATCCAGCTAGTTGTTCTCCAGGCGCATGCGCGTAGCCGAGCCGTCACGTCGTGTCGGTGGTCCGTACGAGTCGGACACGGACAGCCACGTGGGCTCGCACTCACACGTGGCTGCCCGACACCTAGCATCATCTTCTCATTACAATTTGGGGTTCTCAACCTTGGGTTCGTGGACCCTTTCAGGTCCGTGGTATGAGTGCTGGGCCATGGTTGATATTTTATTTTAATTAATATTGATCGATCTGAATAATTTAGGTGTCTTTACTTCTTTGGTGATGTATACGTTTTCCAAAATGTCTACTTTTCATTCACTTAAATTGACTTTGTAAGTGGTCCATCTTATTTTATATTTTTCGCGAAGGGTCCATGACTACAAAAATGTAGAGGGTCCATGACCCTGCTCTGAAGTATATAGCTTTATCGTTTTGAGCAACATTTTTCTCTTCAGTACTTTTCAAATGCAGGCAAAAGTAAAATGTTTGGAAAACATTTTTTTAATTCTGCCATACTAAATTTGTATATGAATATTTATGCAACATTTGTTTAATTCGACAATATTTAAGGGGCCATTGGCTTCGTATATCCGTATTCATTGCATCACCATCATTTAATTTGAAGCAAGCCTCTCTCTACCATAGAGCTTTTCTTTGTTATAAAAATAGCCTTAGGTCGGTGTTAAAAAACTTGTTTTGACAGTTTCTGATAGTGATTGCCATGTTCCAAATATATTTCTTATGTTGTTAACAAATTTTTCAATACTTAAGAAATACACAAATTCTCAAGTTATTTCACGTGTTTTTAACCGAGATAGTATATTCTTTTAAAAATCATAAGTTTTAAAAGGTTAACCAAAAAATTTACACCTAACACTGTGATAATCCAAGCGAGGATAATGTTAAGGTACATTTATGCACACAGCGATATTATATCGCTGCATTTACAGTTACTTTTACATTGAATAATAATGGTCTTGTTTTTATGCTTATTATGATATGAATGAATGAATCTAATGAAATTACTGCGAACAAAATGTCAAATTATTCGCCAACTTCCGGGTCGGGACCGCAAACCTTGGGACCGAATTTGCAGATAGCGAGATAGCAAGCGGCGTAGTTTGCGAGCGGCGCGCGGCGGCGAGGGGCGATGGGTTGGGGGAGGCGGGGGAGCAGCGATGGCGGCGGGGAGGGCGGGACGGGTGGACGTAGGAGCTCCGGAATCCTCCGCTCCGGATCTGTTGAGGATTCACTTCAAATAATTTCATTTATTTAAACTTTTGGTACTTCAACTACGCTGAGGTTGAGATAAATAGTCGTAACGGCAACTAAGACTCAGTAGTACTTTATGACGTCACTGCGACGCATTTTGTATGGACGAAATCTTAAAGTAATGCAAAGTGACGTCACAGAGTTCTGCTTTTCGTTGGTCTTAGTTTCTGTTACGACTATTTATCTTAGCCTAAGTTAAGTAAAAAACTGATAAATCCGCCGATTCAATCAACTCAGTAAATAAGAATCCGCAAAGAGACTTCACTGTTTAAGATACTTACATAATGATACTAAAATCAAAGGGCAAGACGTACTCATCTATCACCCTATCACTCCCTCACACACACACATACACCCTCCATTCGAATTCCCTATGTTTATTTTAATTAAGAGCGTTCCAACTAAAGTAATATACGTTTTCTTTGTGAAAACTTGTTAGGCTATTTTCCAATTTTATTGTAATTTGTGCATTTGATGTTTTGTAAGCTGTAAGTTTTCTTTCCAATCAATAAATAAATACTTAGATATACATAAATGCTATTGCCATTTTTTTTCAAAGAACATTTCAAAACAAATAACAAAAGAAACAGCCTACTAAGTTAACTAAGAAAGTTTCTAATGCAAGTTTCTTTTTCTTTTAACGTGCCGGAACCCACCCAGCATAAAGCACACAGTTAAAGCAATAGCAAAAGAGTCAACCCTTCTCATCAATCTCATGTTCAAATTGGAGGTATATGTAAGCATTTAGAAAAAACGCCAAGAAACCTATGTTTATTAACTTCGTGAGACAGATCATGGTGAACAGAAGTGCCAAGAACGTTTTAAAAGTCATCAATAATCAAATATTTACTTTTTTTTACCAACTACAGATTGGTTCTAAACATTCACAAGAGCATTAATCCATTATGCAGGAACAAAACCAATGCGTTTTATTTTCTATGCATCAGATGACAGTTACTGCAAGCGAGTCGCCGGTGAAAGTGAATTTCAAGATTAAGTTCCCAATGTATCGAGCCAGGGGAGTTTACCACCGATCATCTCACAAAGTTGCATGCATGAGCTTGCACCTCAGCGGATGTATAGTTAATGTAATGGCGCACAAACATTTTGCTATTTCAGTAGTTTGGGTGGCTGCCAAAATATCCGCGTCTGACACTTTATTTGCCAAATCACAATTACTTTCCTAACAAGATTCGATCGTCTTTCATTACACCAAGGTCAGAACACTTTTATTCTGGATTAGTGCGTTATAGAACGTTTCTACGAATATAAAATAGGAGCACTAGGTAAAGTAAATTATTCCTGCTTGACGGTATGTACATATTTGTACAGGAATTTTCCATCTTCATACCTAACGCAATCTGTAGGCTAATACGATACGACTACTTACTAGCTGCATGTCCGAACATATTTTTTTTTAATGCCTCGTACTATCAAATAGGATCAAATCCTATTAGATGGAACGCGCGGTTCTAGCAGAGGTCATAGATATAATGAAGTGTTCAGAAACATGCATAAGAGACGTACATTTTAAATGGACCGCACAGCGGTCACGAAACGAAGTAATCGGTTAGTAGACATGGTTTTCAGTTTTATGGTGTGAGTATTAAATCATTCTTAGTTCGCCTTAATTATACTGGATCGTATGGCAAAAGATGGACGGTCAAATCAGCAATGAAATTTCCTGTGTTGTTCGTCAAATTATACACTCTCTTTTTTTAAACAAACTCGTGTTCTGAAATATAGTCCGCAAATCTGATTGAATGGTTCCTCGCTTTGATTTTGATAATCTGAGCACCTTTCTTTTCACGGCATGGACACCTATTATACCGATTATTCGTAATAAAAAAATACATGTATTTTAACCAGTATTTAAATGCTTCATAATTTCTAGGGAACCTTATTATTTCGGGAATGTTTTGGGATGGCTAATATTATGACCAAATACTCGTATATTCCAAATATTCTATGTATGTAGAAAGATAAGACAGTAAAACGGGTGCTGCAGTTACTTTTGACAAAATAGTATGCACATTTCGTCGTGATGTTCTATGCCCGGTTGCATAGAAGAAAAACAATAAAGCTTCACATGAACAAAAATAGTAATGCGCAGTGCTTTTTGCCTGCCGAGGAAATTCGGCTTACAGGAGTTTCCTTACAGATCAGCTGCAGAACCTCAGTTTGTAGTTTTGCAGTTGAACATCAGAATATCTGCAGAAAATTTAAAAAAAACCCCAAGATAAATACTTAAGATAATCCACTAAATTGGTCGATTTGATTCATTATTTTTTTATTTTGTGTGGTATTATTGGGCTACAAGTTATTAAAAAAACACCAGGATGAGGACTGAATTATTAATCCATTAAACTGGTTGACGACATAATTCACTTCCTTATTTTTTTTTATTATGTGGTATTATTATAGGCTACGAATTATTATAAAAACTCCATGATGAGGACTGAATTCTTAATACCTGGTAAACTAATTCTCTTGTAATTTTTTTTATTAAATGTGGTTAATGGTTAATATTTCGTTATGTAAATTCAAGTATCTTTATGACTTAAGAGGATAATGAGGTGATCGAGTTCCATACAATAACTCGTGCCTGTTTTATCAGTCAAATTAAGAAATATTTTTCTGAAAATTTGTACATTAAATAAATCAACTTAGAACTAAGTCCGTGCTCGACATATATTTTGATAAGTTGTCTTATATTAATGATATAGCCTCTAAAGATTCGTATCTAAATGTTTAAGGGCGTAAGGGCTGTCATTTGAGTCATTTGATGTACGAAATTTCAGAAACAATATTTCTTAGTTGGACTGAAGAAACACGCACGAGCCGTTTTATGGAACTCGATCGCCTCATTATCCTCTTAACAGCTCGGGATTTTATGCAACTAGTGGCGACAAGTAGGCACGTTTCCTCGGACAATCAACTATTCTGATAGAGATCACGCGGTGGATACTGAACGATGGTCTCCCACGCAAGCGCTCCGCGCCCCGCGCCCCCACCCCGCGCGCCTCAACCCCCTCCGCCGCCGCCCGGCAACTACTCACTCAATCGTTTTATCGCCTCGAGATACGCGAATACTTTGCCATTTCTCGAAATACACAGATAAAAATGTTCACGGTCGCGCCGCCTCAAGGTCCGCACTCGCTTTCTTGTTCGCCGTTCGGTATTCGTTCGGCGATACCACAGCGATACGAAAGCCGATGCGCGCCTGTAACCGAATCCAAGCCTTTGACGCAAGTGTAACGAGTATTTTTGAATGAATTTTTTGAACAACCTATTTACTGTTTATTAGGATAGGGAATCATAGATATATGTATTTAAACACGAATCGAGGTTTCCGATACAGTATTTGATTTAATTTCGTTAAAAGCTAAGGAACAAATGAAAAGCACCAGTGTTAGTGATTTTAGACAACGCCTTTCCAAGTATTAGTACTACTACTCTCTCCAGTATTATGGGTATTGAACTAGTCTATGTAGTTAGTAACAAATAAAATCAGTATACAATAATCAATTTCTGGAACTAAGTGACCGATGTTGTGTATTCAATACCATTTTCATTCTTTTTTTGAGGTGGATTTTATAATGGCGCTGGGTATGGCACCTATGAGCCATACGTGTCCAGTTATATAAATAACCGGTTAAGTGAGAGTCGGACTCGCACACGAAGGGTTCCGTACCATCGTACAAGACTTAACACAAAAAATCACCATTTTTGCATGGGTTTTAGTACTTGTTTTGTACCTATTTGTTGTTATAGCAGCAAAATAAATATACACTCTGTGAAAATTTCAGCGGCCTACCTATTATGGTTCATGAGATACAGCCCTGTGACAGACGGACGAACGGACGGACGGATGGACGGACGGACGGACAGCGGAGGCTTAGTAATAGGGTTCCGTTTTCACCCTTTGGGTACGGAACCCTAAAAACAGCAAAGAAAATGTAGATATTTCAGAATACAAAGAAGGCGTACTTTCCGGCGCACCAGCGCATTATTTGTGCGATATGTGCTTGCTTTGGTTTAAAATTGATTGCGAGAACCGTTGGTTGACTTCAAGTTTATTCAGCGGTGCTGTACCGCGCGGCGGCGGAGGCGGCGGCGGCGGCGGTGGCGGGCGCGGCGGAGGCTGACGACGTAGCGGCGGCGGGGCGACGACGCGACCTTGCCCGGCGCGCGCCCTCTGCTCGTGACATTGGTACGGCGCGACGGACACAGCACCGCAGCCGCTGCGCCGCCGCGCCGCTTCCGCGAACCGCCGCCGCGCCGCAGCCTCTTTTCCGATAAACAAGCTTATTAAGTATAAATGTAACGAAATCAGCAATAAAAGATTTTATTACACATACTTACATATTCTTGCAATATATCTGTACAGTATATTGCCTCTGTGTCCGTGTGTGAGAATCCCCAGCGACGATCGGAGGAAAACTTTGACTTCATGGTACAAGTAAGCCAGTCTCAAACTATGTTCAGGGTCACGCATTTCCCTGCGGCAGTGTGGTGGCTTGCCGGAAAAATAAAGGACCTATGAATAAGAAAGTATGAAAGTACATAAGGACGGGGCTCTCAATTATGATTATCTTTTTTTGAAATTCCGTTAAAAGTCTTAAAATTCTACAGCACTTGAAGCCTTTTTAAAACGCGGAGTCGGCGTAAACGGCAACGTCGACGTATTTACGGCAACGTTGAGTAATCTGTCAAATCAAACTCGGACTCGCAAATGTTAGTTCGCTTAACGCCCACTGCGCGCGCTCTTCAATTTCTCAATACATTTGAAAACGCCAGTCGATCGGTATGCCGTAAACGCCAATTTGGGTGACAGCTGGAACTACGGGCTCTGAATACGTGTTACTAGCTTCATATTCATAGACCTTTACCTCATTTTCTCAAAGAAGTGATTTTATCTTCACTACTTGAGGTTTTGTCTGCCTATGGAATCATATTTAAGCCTAAACATGTATGATAGAACTAGAACCAGTTTAAAAGACTCTTTGTACGTATATTATATATAGTTACTACTGCATCATATTGACCAAGAAAAACATGTTTACTCGGAACATTTAATTCGCAAGACGAACTTAGTTCAAGGCCCGGGCCTCCGCACGGTACAGGAAAACGCAAATATTTATCGAAAGAAGTCAAATAAGTGATTATTGCCAAGGTCGTAAACACAAAAGACGTAGCTTGTCGACTTACAGACTACAGTAGGTGCTTATCAACAACACTTTTTCTCTACATTGTAACTGAGTAAAGAAAATCTATGGTTGATCTCGGCGGACTTTCATACCCAAACACTTTTGTAAAGTAAAATTCTACAAAAAATATCCCACAGAATGCTTTAAAATTTAGCTATTTCTAATAGTAATAAACTTATCAATCTGCCATTCCACTCTGGCAATTCCACATCAAAAACTTGGTTCGCACATCACAGCTACAGAATATCAGTAACAAACGCAACGCGGTTCGCAATACTGGCATGAAATCAGGGTCTATCCCTCAGAGGAAACATAAACCATAGAGCGAGCGAACTCGGGTGGGAACAGTAGACACGAGTGAGAACATCATATCGGTGCGTTCGATTTGGCAAGCAGTCGCGATCGAGTCCGAGCGACGAGCGCCTGTCAAGGATTGCGGAGTATTTTTTCACTGTTTTAAGTAATAACCATGGTGAAATGTGTAGTTAAAGTATGCAAAAAAGACACTCGGAAACACACCAAACTGAAATCTAACATTACGTTTCACCGGTAAGTAAAATTTCAATACTTAAATGCAAAACTAAAACTAGTCGAAGCGGGGGTGAAGAAGGCGTGAGAGGCGAGGTTGCGAGCCCCGCCTCGCTTAACCGCCGCTACCCCGCCGCTACCCTGCAAACGGAGAGAGTCGAATAGGGATGTGCGTGGGTCGATATCTTCGCCTTGGTTGGATGAAGTGTAAATATTGGGAATCATTGCATTTATGAATATCGTGACTTTGTGTTCATTATTTCAAACGCATCAAATTTTATCACAGATTTTTTGGGTATCTGAATTTTATAAAATAATAGATAACTATCCGCGGTACCCGGTTTTGCTCGAGTCAATATCGATTTGGACATTTACCCGAGCGGAGCCTTTTATTCAGAGCCAGAATTTCACTTGAGTATATGTAGATATGTCTTATGGATCATTATCAATATACACATTATGTCATTATATCATTATGTAATCCTATCATTATGCATAAATATTTATACCAAATTTTCGTTCCGTTAGTTTGTTTGGTTATGCGTGATTTTGATTGGATGTATGGGAACTCAAAAACATGACGATACTTAATTGTGGCGACCATTTTATTTTTGTTTTTGTGACTTTGGATATCAAAACCAGTGACATAATTAAATTAGTACGGTATGTTTCTTCTTTGACTCAGTGAATACCTTAATTTTCAGGTTTCCAAAATCACCAGATTTGATGAAAAAATGGGTCGACGCCATAAGGAGGCCCGATTGGGAGCCCAACATTTGGAGCAAAGTGTGTTCAACGCATTTCTCGGATACGTCAATGTACGAAACCAAAAGTGGACTCCGTAAGCTAGTGCAAGATGCTGTACCTACGCTTTTTCTTCGACAATCTCCATCACCTGACCATCAATCGGAGCTGACATCGTCTTCAAATCCATTACAATCAGTATCTGGCAGAATGTCTGTCGTTAATTCTGAAATACCCGATACTCCAAGGAAAAGAAAGCTGAAGAAAGAAATAATTCGGTTGGAGGATATAGCAAAACGACGCCGCTTAAGATGCAAAACACTGTATGCAGCTCGTACACGCTTAAAGAAAAAAGTGGACAGCCTTTCTCTAATGCTGAAGGAGCTAAATGATAAAAGATTTATCACTCAAGAACATCACGACATTCTCGAAGTTTGTGAGGTATCTGTAAAAGATCTTTACAAGCGAATGCTAAATAAAGAAAAACGATATACACCTGCGTTGCGCTCCTTCGCACTTACGCTTCACTTTTATTCACCGAAGGCCTACTCCTACTTAAGAAGCACATTTAATACATGTTTGCCACACCCGAGCACAATAAGAAAATGGTATAAATCCATTGATGCAGCTCCAGGATTTACTACCGAAGCATTTAAGGTATTACGATTAAAAGCAAAAGAGTCCGAGAAAAAAATAATTTGCAACTTGGTAACAGACGAGATGTCCATTCGACTTTTAAATGAGTGCAACGAGGACATGGTACAAGGTTTTGTCGATTTCGGAGGCGAATTAAATGAACCAGGGGACTTGTCATTGCCTTGCACACAAGCTCTAGTATTCCTCCTGGTGGCCATGAATGAATCATGGAAACTACCGGTAGGTTATTTTCTTGTTAATGGCGTAACAGGAGAGCAAAGAGCCAATCTTGTGAAAATGTGTCTCACTCATTGTCATGATGCTGGCGTAGAAGTAGTGTCAATGACGTTCGATGGTTGTCCAGCTAATATCGCTATGGCCAAACAACTAGGCTGCTCGTTTGACTACCAAGGTAATCTACAAACATCGTTCCCGCACCCTGAAACCAGCAAACCTGTTTCAGTATTTTTAGACCCATGCCATATGATCAAGCTTGTGAGAAATACATTGGAAAACAAGAAGATTCTTCAAGATGAAAATGGAGGTAAAATCAAATGGCAGTATTTCATTGACCTCAACACCCTACAACAAAATGAAATGTTTCATTTAGCGAACAAATTGACTTCGCGACACATTGCGTTCAGTAATCAAAAGATGAAGGTGAAGCTTGCTGTGCAATTATTGAGTAGAAGTGTAGCAAAAGCAATTGAATATTGCGATAAGGAATTGCACATATTGAATTTCTTCAACTCTGATGCTACAGTATTCTTCACATATTTGATAAATGATCTCTTCGACCTATTAAATTCGCGAAAATTTCCTGGAATTGACTACAAAGCACCTATCAATGAAAAAAACGAAGCTAAATATTTAGCTTTCATGGAAAAGACACAAGCCTACTTGAAGAAACTAGTTGTGTTTGGAGATAAACAACCTTTGATGTGCACAAGAAATAGAATAGGATTTCTGGGGTTATACGTGTGCATAAATAGCATGAAAGAATTATATCAGAGGTTGGTGAAGGTAGAGAAAGTTATGACGTTTATACCTATGTACAAAATAAGCCAGGACCATCTGGAGATTCTTTTCTCAGTGATAAGGTCTCATGGAGGATTCAACAATAATCCATCTGCGCTACAGTTTAAAGCAATCTACAGAAAGCTTTTGGTTCATATGGAATTAAAAGAAAGCTTCCGAGGTAACTGTGTCCCTCTTGAGCATATAACTTTGTTGACGTGTTCTTCTTCAGCCGATCACATAAATTTGACAACTAAAGGATACAGATCCAAATTAGAAAATGTGATGGTGGACGAACAATTCATGGCTGACTTAGAAGAAGAAGATTCAAGTTTACCCAAAGTTCTGTTGTCAGAACTATCACAACACATTGTATCATACATTGCGGGATATGTTGTCAGATACCTATTCAAAAAAATTCATTGCCCTCAATGTTTTATGGCTTTGGTTTCTAATAAACCCGCCAATCATCACGCGTTCATTGCGTTTAAGGATAGAGGTGGCCTCGTGTATCCATCAGAGGATGTCTTTGCGATTTGTAATGCCACAGAAACAATAGTAAAGACAGCTTTATGTTGTTTGGACGGGAATTATGACAAAAAAGAAGCCGACCTTAACACTAAAAGTATGGTTATTAAGACCTTGAAATTATTTATTGGAAAAGATATTTTCAGCGTTCTCCATAGTCATCTGTTTGAACAAGAGCCTTGCAGCAATCATCTAGTGCATCTCCTAAGTGCGGTCATCCAAAAATATGTTGACATAAGGGTAAAGTATTTAGTTCGTCGCTCCAATGTAAAGGAAACAAAAAGGCAGGTCTACAACAAGCTAACCCATTTTAAAGGACAATAGAAAGTTAATTAAAAAAAAACTATGAAATCTGTGTTTTATTCTTAGCATTTTAAATGTAGTATGAGGTATTAATGGAATTTAAATAAATAACGTACGTATCTTACACTACTTAATAGCAGACTAGAGTAATTCAAACAAAAAAGAAACTAAAAAAATAATAAAGTATTGAATGTTTTTACATGAATTAAAGGTCTCATTCTCATATTGACATTTACCTTGGCGTAAAAGAGGTTTATAAACTCATTCATTTTCCAATGTAAAGACATGAATATTCTTGACCTTACCTCCCTACGCATATACGTACTTATTATTCTACCATAATTAATTCGACTCACTCTTCAAACCAAGCGGTTGCTAATAGCTTTAATTCTGCTTATCGATAAATGTGCAAGAGCTCCGCTTTTGGACATCCTTATTTGCGATACATACGTAATGTAGGTAGCTATAGCACATCTGTCTACGATCGTCAAGCAGGCGGCGGGGTGATAGGCTCGCTCTATGGTTTATGTTTCCTCTGAGGTCTATCCCCTTGAATTCGGAGCATAAATGCAATTGTTAATGTCAATTTTATCTATTTACAATTAAATTACAATAAGTGTTAGTTCAGTAAGAACCACCCCAAATTAATCCTGATTGTCACCTAAATTGGCGTTTACAGAATTTCGAAGTTGCGTGTACTCCATACACGTTTTTAGGGTTCCGTACCTAAAGGGTGAAAGCGGAACCCTATTACTAAGCGTCTGCTGTCCGTCCATCCGTCCGTCCGTCCGTCCGTCCGTATGTCCGTCTGTCACAGGGCTGTATGTCATGAACCGTAATAGTTAGGCAGCCGAAATTTTCACAAAGTGTGTATTTATTTTGCCGCTATAACAACAAATAGGTGAAATAAAAATAAAATAAAAAATAAAGGGGGCCCCCATAGAAAAAACGCGATTTTTGTGTGCTATATCTTGCACGATAGTACGGAACCCTTCGTGTGCTAGTCCGACTCGCACTTGGCCGGTTTTTTTACTAGATATTCTGTGGTTTTACTTCTTCAAGCTGTCAAAGTCAAACTCGGACTTCCGATTTGTATGAAAACGCGAAGTCAGCGTAAACGGCAAGGTGTAACATACGTTACTTTATTAATTTTCATTTTTAAATATTTGTATGTCATATTGTCCTTATTGAATTACACTTACGGTAGCCTTGAGAACAATGTCAGTGCCTATGCATACTCACAATGGACATTTATAGTTATCTCCATTATGGAAAAATACACGTTTCAAGGAACCAACCGTCAAAATTCTTCTAGAAACAAAACAACAAACCACGAGCATTGGTACCGTCTCTTTATACCATCCAGAAATTCAAGGATGATGTCTCCCTCATGCGCGCGCGCCTAGCGACTGCAGAGCCAATGGGAGAGGACCACGACGGCAGCCATCTTGTTGTTTGCCCGTCACTGCGTAAACGCATTTCGCCGCGACAGTTCGCCGCCGCCGCGAGTAACGCCAGTCGCGTTCCGAGGTCTCGCCGTCGCCGCTTTTGGGCTAACTCGGTGGAGCACAACCGCACCCTCTGTCTCTTCGGCGCCCACCCCGTGCTTCTTGGAGTGGGCTCCGCCAACGACTCGCCCTGTGGTGCGGTGCGTCCACCGCTGAGGAGACGCCCAGCCGCTCGAACTTCGCCACGCGGGGGCAGGCGCCATTTGCCGCCCAACCACGTGCTCCAGACATCATCACCACTAGGTACCGTACTGAACCTTGTTTTTGCCGGCTTTAGAGTCAGTGCGCGTAACACTTCTCAGTGTCCTCGTTCGTATTCGGACATCTCTTATTTAAAAAAAAAATATTTATATCCATACCATTACAAACGTCGACGTATTATCAGCGACGGTGAATAATTTTATGTATTTGATGGCTACGACATTACCGTTATCTCATTAATTTGAGTTTCAGCGACATCTACATTTGAAGCATTGTAATCAGATTTTGAAAATAATCTGATTACAATGCTTGAAATGTAGATGTCGCTGAAACTCAAATTAATTGACGGTGAATAAGCTGTCAAACTTGGACTCGCAAATGTTAGTTCGCTTAATGCCCACTGCGCGCGCTCTTCAATTTCTCCATACATTTAAAAACGCCAGTCCATCGGTTTGCCGTAAACGCCCAATTTAGGTGACATCTGGAACTAGGGTATCTGATCTTTCTTTTAATTTTTAAGTTTATTTGATAGCTGCTGAATCACACACATTTACCCTGATATCAATTCTAAAGGTACCGGTCAGACGGTTTCCTCAACGGTTACATTAAATTAATTAATTGTATTCACATGAAGTTTCTTTTAAACACTTTATCAGTACATTTTTAGTTTTCCATCATAGGGAAATTAAAAGCATACATTCATCTCAATCCACACGGTCAATTTTGATAGATGAACTAGTTTACAAACAAACAATACAACTACATCATTTTCAGGTTCGTGCAAAGAAGCTGCGCAAACAGTTTGTGAATGCAGTTTAAACATGTAGACGGTGATTAACTAGAACGTATATGCGCATGAATGTATGAATTATACTTAGCGCTATTATCGACTGCCATTTATGACACACACAGCACACTTAAGGCGCCACTACTGCCTCCGCGTCGCTACAAGGACTAGCCGTTACAGGAAGACAACTCCTCACAATGGACGAACTGCTTGAGCAATGCAGATTGAATAGAGTCGATAATTCATCAATTATATATGTAATTATACATGTGCATAATTATGGCGGAAATGATGAGGTTACTCAGATGACGACCTAGGGTCAGTATAACATTGAGTGTAATTCCAAACAGACACATCCTGTAGTTGGGTATGACTGATTTCATCTGAATTATTTGATTTGGTTATTTTGTGCTGGACTTCATGTTATGGTCAATTCCAACTGCTACGGTCCGCGCCCCAATAAGTGACTAAATGAATGAAATCCATAATATTAATATTATAAATTCGAAAGTAATTCTGTCTGTCTGTTGCGTTTTCACGCCTAGACCACTGAACCAATTTGTTGAAATTCGGTAAATATATTGTCTGGACCTTAGAAAAGGACACAGGCCACCTTTTGTGGCGAAAATTAAACTCGAAGAAGGTGAAAGTTTGTATGAGGCACTCATAATATCCAGGAAATAATTCGGTCCGATCATATTGGCCCGAGCTCGCACCGCACCAGGAGAAAGCCTCCAGCTAGTAAAATCATAAAGTAAGCTTGATATGATTCGTATCCAACGCGGGCAGACTATTGGCAATGGGGCCACGGCTGGCACCGCACCGGGAGAAAGCCTCGCCCTGAAACTACCGGCGCCCGCGGTCGCCTGCTGCGCGCGCGAGGTCGGCGCGGCGCGGCGCGGGCAGGTGGCGCGCGCACCTGGTGTGCGGTTCCGCGCCCCACTCCCGCGCCCCGCCGCGGCGTTAAGCCGCCCTGGAGGTACACTCTAGGAAAACCATGTTGATTAATCGGTAAGCCTATTCTTGTTAATATAATAATAATTCTTAATTTCAGACGAGAAGTACATAGACATAATTACATTTTATTATGTAAATAAAATAAAAATACCTGTATTTAAAAAAGGAGATAGCAGAACATTAAAAATTACGTACCCATTTCGATACTTTCAGTGTTTCCTAAAG
Source organism: Incurvaria masculella (assembly GCA_946894095.1). Lineage (NCBI taxonomy): Eukaryota > Metazoa > Arthropoda > Insecta > Lepidoptera > Incurvariidae > Incurvaria > Incurvaria masculella. Next base: position 13,891,827 of record OX335647.2, read on the forward strand.
TCTTTGAATCGATTGTATGCCCGGTACTAACATGGCACTCCAAAGAAGCTATAAAGCACCAATAACATGGCTTCTAGGCTCATAATTCGACAGTTACAAACCTCGCGTCCTATCTTTCTGAAATAAACAAATCAATCGACAGACGTTTGCTAATGGATGCCATACATCCTTATTTCAGTTGTGCTTTTGATAAGGTGAATCGCATTATATTATTAGACAAGCTATCAGGGTATGGGGTCGGAGGCTCACTGCACAAATGGTTTGAATAATATTTAAATAACAGACCCCAGTTAGTAGTTGTGTCACTACAACAACAACGGTCATGAGTCAATTCCATACGTCTCAAACTCAGGAGTCCCTCGAGGTTCACATTTGGGACCCATACTCTTTACATTATTAATTAATGATATTATTGACTGCATTCATAATAGTTACTGTTCACTATTCGCAGAAGATTTAAAAATATTCAGAACTGTTAACTCGCAGAATGAGATCACTCTTCTTCAAGATGATTTAGATCGAATAAATGTTTGGTGTGCTCTCAATGACATGGTCCTCAATGTCAGCAAGTGCTACTATATCGCATTTACGAGGTGCAAAAGTAAATTTGATTCACAGTACAAAATTGGGACTGATCCTATTGGTGTTGTCGACGAAATCCACGATCTTGGCATTTTATTAGATAGTCGACTTCGTTTTACAAATCACATCGATACCACGGTAAAGAAATCTTCTAAAATTTGAGGTTTCACGAGACGAAGCTGTAAAGAGTTTCGTGAACCGTTAACAAAGATTCGATTATTCAATATAATTTTGAGAAGTACCCTTGAGTACGCCAGCAGTTAGTAATTATAGTAAATACTTTAAAAAAATACATGGGTCCTATTTGTCAGAAATGTAATACATTAATACACGTTTTCATGTATAATTTACTTATAAGTGTTTAATTTAAGTGCTTATTGGTACTCACACCTGTTAGCATAGTTATATAAGTTGTGTGTGTGTGTTTACAGTTGGTGTACCTATAAATAAATAAGTAAATAAATTAATAAACCCAAAAAAACATTGATAATAAAATCATAAATATACTTTATGCCATGCTCACGAATCAGAAATCTTTCAGTTGAGACCACCGCTTTTACAGCGGTGATCGAAGAGATTTTATCGGTGGAAAACTCTTAAAGATTGAAAGACCGTGCTCCGAAATCTTTCCGTCGAGAAAATCGCTTTGACACGAGCGCGACATTGAGTACGGAATTCCAAGAATATGCCTAAAGGAGTGCTATTAGGCGAGAAATTTATCAGATATGTAGTCAGATCAGTCAGATAATCGATAGCAGCGCCACAAGGAGTGGCACGAAATTAAACATTTCCATGCCACCACCAATGAGAATTCAGCACTTACTAAAAATGTTATATCCATATCCATAAGCGATCGTAAATGCACCAGAATTAGTCGGAAATTATTTACTGATTCCGTCAGGATTCAGGAGTTTGCATTCCGTATCTAAACGAATTAACGCAAGAATTGGCCTCCTGTACTATACATTGCATAGGTCATATGGCTTCTGGATTGAACTCTCAGTAGCACTTTCATTTTGATATGCATCTTTCTACCCTTGCTTTAATTGTTAGGATCGGTACCACCCGTGGTACCACCACTTTAGTGCCGTCCGTATTTTCAGCAATATAATAACATTACATACATTATATCTGTAAGTGTGTAAACAGGTCTGAACAGCACGACCACTACGAAGTTTTAATACAGTATGGTTATTAGTTTCAATTAATTATCGCACCCGCGAATAATCCAAATTAGGTGTTGTCGTGTTTGGAGGTTCTTTCGGAGAGGTTCGCGCTGTGTTCGGAGGTCGAGGACCGGTCAACGCCCTGGAGGCAAAGCGTTGCGAAGCTTTTGCCCGCCATCTATGGACATTCCTACGTTCGGCTAAGGCGTAATCTATTATATTATGTCTATAAGTAGGCTCTGTCTGTAGTGGAATGATCATAATTGTGGTCGTAGTCGGGGTATTTTTTTTAATATGAAATATTATAATAACTTCTTTTATTTTGCAGTGTTCTGATTGTAATAGAAAAGTACAAATTTATGATCGTATTCGAATTTGCGATGTCACCCGGTGCGGATTGTATTGTAAGTAAGGCGCATATCTAGTACAGAAAGGAGGTTTATATATATATATATCATGATAGCTGCGGTTCCCGGGTCTGCTCGGGACAATATGCCGAATTCAAGATAGCGTGTACACTCCTCTAATGGAGGAAAATGAATGAAAAAACATCAAAAAGTATTTTTTTCTAGTAAAAATTATGAATGAATCACTCTCCGGCCAATAAACTATCTCTGTGCAAAAAATCACTCTACCATTAAATGATATCTGGAAATCGATAATTGGTTTTCGCCTATCACGCTGCAGGAGCGTTGTCACCGTTGTCCTATTGCTATATACACCACCGGCTTGCAGGATATGACCTTATCGCTTCCCAGAAAAAGTACAGAGCCTATTTGTTGTTTTTATCTTTCCACAATTGCGAACTTAAAATAGAACATCACATTGCGATTGCATGTTGGTTTTTTTATTTATTATTTGGTTAATACTTACTATGTTGTCACACTGAGTCTTCAAGCTCAATTAATGTTGAAAGAATATTGTAAAGTTTTAATTTGAAAATATTAATCAAACATTAAAAATTTTCATTGAAATTTTTGACGAAGGCTTTTTTGCTCGAACAAATGATTGTAAATAACCGAAGTCTAAACAAATCAATAAATAAAATACAGCTTGATAGAACTATATTATTGGCTACATATTTCTGAATTGCGAATTTTGCAAGCACCGAAATATAGGTACTTTGTGTAAGGTTTCCAGTCGGGACGCAGCCTGAACCACGTTTCCTGGCGAAGGTTAATAAATTGAATTATCACCAACTAATACCAGCCCCTCGTAAGATTAGGGTCATGGATAAACGGGCACACACGAAGTAAAAAAAATCTAAATAGACATGCAGGGCATTACAGTTACAGTTTGATCTGACAATTTACGCATAAAAAATTACGATGTCATTACGTATTTAGCAGGAATGGAAACATGATAAGCCATTGTGTCTCACTGGGTGCGCAAACCAGCGTTATGTACCGGGCTATTTTACTCGCAATTTGGAGTTCAAGTAATTCGGACGACTGGCCATTTTGGTATCGAATGTGCAAAGTTAGTGTGCACAAACACTAGCTGCAAATTCAAATAGACTCGATGGTCGTGTTTGTGCTCACTGCCTTTTTACATTTGTCTTAACAGCAATACTGAAGGGGCTGCTCGTCCGATTTACTCGAACTCGAAATTGGGAGCAAAATAGCCCGGTACGGCTTCATGAGCGGCCAAACTGCGAGCATGAGGTATAGGCTCTTCAAACAGAAATTACACCAAAAAATCACGTTTTTTGTATGGTACCTTTAGTTTCCATTATATATTAATTTTACCTATGTGTTGTTATAGCGGCAAAAAACACTCTGTGAAAATTTCAGCTGCCTACCTATTACGGTTCATGAGATACAGCCCCGTGACGGACGGACAGAGTAGGCTTAGTAATAGGGTTCCGTTGGCACTATTTGGGTACGGAACCCTAAAAACTGTATTTATGTATACGCGTGTATAAAGGTGAGGCGAGTTCACATGCTATTGAAAAATAAATAAATAAAATGTCAAAAGATTCATAATATTCCGCATTTTGGTATTTGTATCAAGTTTAATGAAGAGAGGTACTCAAAATATTCATGAGAAACATATATAAATAGTTTATAGTTATAGTTAATCACTACATAGTATAAAACAAAGTCGCTTTCTCTGTCCCTATATCCCCATGTTCGCTTAAATCTTTAAAACTACGCAACGGATTTTGATGCGGTTTTTTTTAATAGATAGAGTAATTAAAGAGGAAGGTTTATATGTATAATAACATCCATTAAATAGTGGAGAAATACTGTTATTTTTGAGGTTTCCAATGTGATGTCATAAAAAAAGACGTGTGGCACTCGGGGACTGCCGCGGTAAAGCTATTGCATAGCATTTTGTATCAAGTTATGCCGCCCCGCCCCCGCCGCCGCTCCCGCCGCCGCCCCCGGCCCCGCTCCCCCTGGTGTGAAGTAACGCTACCGGCATCGCCCGTCGGAGTGGGGAGCGTGAGGTTTTTTTTTTCGTTACGGAATTTCTGGATTCGGTCCCCGCGCTCAAGGCCCTCGATAGAAGCTATGCAATAGCTTAAAAAATCATTTTTCCGCTTACATTACAAACGCAGGCTGAACCCTACGAGATTTGTCAAATAACTACATAGTATAAAACAAAGTCGCTTTCTTTGTCCCTATATCCCCATGTATGCTTAAATCTTTAAAACTAAGCAACGGATTTTGATGCGGTTTTTTTTAATAGATAGAGTGATTGAAGAGGAAGGCTTATATGTATAATAACATGCTTTAAATAGTGGAGAAGTACTGTTATTTTTGAGGTTTCCAATGTGATGTCGTAAAAAAATATTTTTTTTTCGCTTACATTGCAAACGCAGGCTGAACCCTACGAGATTTATCAAAATAATGTACTAAGTATTGTACACATTGAAAAGGTCTACAGTAAACTCCGCGATGGTATATTTCTATCTCTTATGGATATCCCACAATAACATTTTATTGTCATTTACTTTTTACGACAAATTATGGCTAATTTTCGAAGCGATTTTAACCAATACAGCATTAATCCTTATCCAATTAAATATCTTAATACATTGTTGATTTAATATAGATCTATATGGCCCATTACAGCATATGATTTAAATAAATATTTTCGAAGATATTACAGATTTAAAAATTGCGGGACGTAGCGTTTGCGGCGGTACCGGCCGGACGGGGCGGCGGGAGCCATTCAGATATATTTCATACCCGTGCGAAGCCGGAGCGGGCCGCTAGTAGTTTATAAGATAAAGATTGCAAAGGTTTAAAAACTCAAGCAAAAGACTTCAATTTGGTCGGCGCTCCGCCCTCTTCTTAGTTTGTTAAAGAGGTATTTAGATTAAAATGCGAAGTGACTCCGAGTTCTAAAATTAGTGGGTGACCAATTTTTTGTGTTTTCGTGCATTAGTCACCCCCGTCTCTCGTCACCCGGCGCGCGACAACACACACACGCCTGCATTATGTCGTTCATATTTTGTTTCACTAGGAAACAATATTTTTAGGTAAGTCTTACATCGATAAGAAATGGAAATAAGACAAAACTACGCAGTTATGCGTTCTGAAAACGAGGTTCGTATAAACGAGGAAAACATTAACTTCGAACATGGATATGTTTTTAGCTAGGGAAAAAATTTTAAGACAGTGCAATAAACAAAATTCTCTCCAATACAATATGTTATAGGTAATATGTGGGGTTATGGCTGCCGACATCATGACTATAATGTCTTGTGGCATTGAGAGATATAAATGTGTAATCTGTAGGAAAAATACAGATACGCTATCGTGACGTCACATGGTAATGTGAATTGCGAACATAACAATGTTTGCCATTATCAGGCTGTCGCTGATCTACGCATATAAAATTTTTTTTTCCGGGAAAGTGCATCAGAGGTACTGGAAATTTTTGCCCGAATGGATTTAATAACGTGATAATTATTGCTTACTTCATTTAATTATATCACTAAATATGTATGTATGTTTGATGTAAACGTTTTACGATTTTCTCGGGTTCCAACGACACTTCACATGACACTATTTAGTGCAACGAATATTCGATGTCGGGAGTCCCGAATTCGTAAGCGAAATACCTTAGACGTAGAAGTTTTAGACTAACTTGTGGCCACGCGACCGCATTACGAATAAGTTTCTATCAGTAAGTACTCTTTGTTAGTTGTAAGTAATTTAAACGAAGGGTTGCTGTTTCTAATTGTTCTTTTTTGTTCTTTGCCTTAATCTGTTCTACCAAGGAATTGTTTGGCAGTAGCATTAGATAGAAAATATGTATTTCATAATTATGGACCAAAAAATATGTTATGTAAACCTGTGAAGTTTCTTTGCGGGTTCTTCTTTACTGGGTTGATCGAATCCGCGGATCTTTGTAATGTAACTTAGTATGGTTTGACTACCAAAAAGTTTTAATGAAGGAAATTAAATGAAATCCTTCCATGCTCGCTATTCGTAAATATGTCTAGGTCTTACTTCCCTATACTTATATACGGTGGGCTTATAGCCCTGGCCTGCCATGGTACCTGGGTTGATACCATGGCATTGCAATGAAAATTTGTCCGTGTTTTCCCTCAGATTCGGTGAAGCCGTGTTCATATAGGGACGGTCCTGGAATGGCGCTTGTTTTTTCATGAATGTGGTGCATAATGAATGAGAGCAGGTGCGGTGTTAGCTATCCATGTCTCGTTCCAAAGAAAACGCAACGCAATCATGCACTGCGCTCGAGAAACAAATTAAGTTTTTAGATATTAGAACAATCAAAACGTGCACATTCGGGATTCATGGAACTTCCTGATAAATTACACCATGGCCTCAACTGAAAAAAGTTGCTAGAAATTTAAAGCAACGAAGATGTGTACCCATTATAGAAGGTATCCAAATATATTTCCCGGTGCATTTGCCTACTGCATGCTACTGCGATCATCACAAATGTATTTTTCTCGACAAAGTCACCTCCAGGTTAGTTATTTGCCCACTGTCTACCTTACTATCACACTCGTAACCCACCGCAACATCTGTCGCGTCTGTGGCGGCGGCGGCTCGGTGCGGCGGCGGCTCCGGGTATTCGTAAGTACGATTTTTGTAAACGAAGGTCATATGGTGATCAGAGCTCGCCTTGAATTTATCCTAGAATTGAAAAGGTGATGTCAGTCATGGTCTTTATTCGACATTTTTCATTTAAATCACAAAGCTCTCATTATGCTGAGCAACGACATTGCTGGCAGTCTAGAGGACACGGGCTAAATAACAAGGTGAGACTGGTTATGAGTGGAGCTGCACACGAATGGGTCCGGGACGCCAATCTATTGACCGACTTTTTGTAAATGCGGAAGTCTAGATTCCTAGTTTGGATAAGTCACTCGACTGTAATGAAAAAAATTTTTTTTTTGTAAAAAAGCTACCAAAACTAAATAGAAATCAAATAGAACTGCCTATAGCACTATGTTTCATAGTTGAGGAAATCAATAATATTTAATTAAATATAGATGGCGCCATTTTCTGAAATATAATTCCATGAAACATAACATTGCCTAATAATACCAAATGGCTTAAAAAAATGTACGAGATTTTTTGTGGGACAACCAGTAAAACTATGTTCCTTTCGCTTTATATTATTTGCACGGGCTTTTTCACGCAATTTAAAAAATGACATAAGCCACAGAATAACGTAATCCTTCTGTCATCCCAAAGTAGTTCACGATGCGAAGTACCGAAGTATGAATAACAATTCAGATTTGAGTATTCTATAACGAAACTGAGAGATTTTCGGTCCGCGCTCACCCAAAATCAAAACACAAAAAAAAAGGTTTTTTTTTATCAGTTCGCTGGACAAACATTTGATCAAAATCTGTCACGACGCCGTTATTTTATTTTGGACATTCACCCGAGCGGAGCTTCGAGACTTCCAAATTGCACAGGCACTAATCTGAGCATTGCCTAAAAGTTAAACACTTTGACAGCAAAAGTGTCGCTGTCTTTTTGACAGGAAAAGTGTCGGGTCACATTTTCCCGTCTAGCTATCAACCGCGAAACGCGCGATGAGGAACATAGTAATGTCAATAAAACCGAAATCTTTTACAATAATACTATATTTCAATGGCACAGCTAAATATTTTTTTTACTTTTCCGCTAATGACGAGCTCTAAATTTAGTTAGTTATCGTTGAAGATATCCCTTGAAAGAAATTTACCAGTTGGCATGATACGAAATGCAACTAAATTAGCCTGTTCACCTGGCGAGTTAATTAAGATGGTAAAGCCCCAGATCAATCATATCGAATTATTCATTGAAATGCCTTCTGCGATTGTAGCACAAATGTACTTATATCTCGTATTTTCACCTCCTTTCGGAAGGAACATGACACCGCCACCAGCGAAAACCATTACCGATTATTCATTTAAATGAAGCCCTACACGATTATAGCACAAATGTACTATATGTCGTAATTTCACCTTTTTTCGGAAGGAACATGACACCGCGACCAGTGAATTGTTGCGCCGAAGGCGACGCGACGGCGACGGGTGGCGCGATGGCGTGTAGTATCGGGCGTGACCTTGACTCTTGAAATAGTCTCTTCCGCGTCGAGTTCGCCTCCGCCGCCGCCACCACGCAGTCGCATGCGGATTAAATGCCGCATGACGCGCGGCGGAGGCGCTCAAGGTCAGGGAGCCGCCGCCCCCCCCCCCCCCCCCCCCCGAAGTCTCCCGCGCACCCCACCGCCGCCGCCTACTCTCCCGTGGCGCTGCCCAAACTCTACATTTCACCAAATTGTTTAGGCTTGCTATTCGAAAACGCTTATTTGCCTGCGTAGTATGAATAATATACACACATACCGGGTGTTGATTCACTAACAAAACAAACATTTGGAGGTCAGTGTGGAAGCACAAAAGCAACTTTTCCTCTTTTATTTATTCTACATACCCACAATTTGGTCACGAAATGGTCGGGAAATATAAGGGGATTGCTTTTTGTAATGCAATATTTTCATTTCAGCAATGTTTTTCGCAGTTTTTTAGGCAGTCTGAAATATTATGGATCGTCATTAGGTATGACCACAGCTTATTGCTTCCACTTCTTCTCAATTTATACACTCAACTCTTTGATTTCAGGTGCTACGTACCTAGGAGTAAGAAATCGTTCTGGGCAACATAAAGCTTCGCTCGGTGTAGGAGACAGCTTTGGACTTTTCAATAGTATAGGCCGCTGCCTAGGAGGGCAGCAGCGGCTGGGCGTAACGGTTGATTCTCCTATGGGTCGAGTAGGCTCGGGCCTAGAGCGGCAAACCAAATTTTGAGGACCATTTTTTCCAAAACAATGTACACAAATCGGCTGTATGAGCTTTTTTTGCTCATTCGAAATTTTCATTATGCTCCCCATACAAACGCAGTTTACTAATAATTTTAAAACCACTGATCCAATTTACTTGAAGCGCTCCTTGGCATCGGTCAATATCCCCAGTATCCTGGAACCGCCGGGAATCTTTAGGGACGACGGTAAGAGGCCCGACGGAATGAGTCTCCTGCCGTGGAAGCAAGGCAAGGCCCTCATTTGGGACGCGACCTGCGTGGACACCCTCGCTCCGAGCCACATACAGGGCTCGAGTAGAGAGGCAGGTTTTGCAGCCGCAAAGGCCGAAAGTCATAAACATCGCAAGTATAGTAATTGCTCGGCGAACTATGAACTTTCGGTCTTTGCGGTTGAGACACTTGGCCCTTGGAGCGAGGACGCAGTCGCGCTTTCTACCAACATCGAAAAACTTTTGACAGAAGCTTCGGGCGACCTTCGAGCAGGAGCGTTCTTTAAGCAGCGCATAAGCCAGGCGATACAGCGGGGAAACGCTGCCTCCGTTATGGGGACAATGTCATCGGTCCCCATGGAAGAATATTTTAATTTGTGATTATGATTTTAATTTTTAGTTTCTTAACATTTTATCAAATAAACATGTGTAGAAACAAAAAAAAATTTACTTGATATTAGGTATGTAATATCAAGCAACAAATATTTGTGGCTGCATGTAAATGTAAATGTATCCTGGGTCCTACGGCTACACGAACTAGTATGGAATAAACGTGTGTTCCGTCGCGTTTAGTGATCAAAATAACACGCACAGAAAATATGCTGGATTTGAATTTTCACTTTTGAGCAATAATCCATTGCTCGCTGGGCAACTTTCAACCTTTGGACAACGGCGATCGTCAGAGTCCACGTTTCACATCCATACGTCATTACCGGGATTACATCATATATTCTGGTCTTTAAATTTTGCGGAAGGTCAGACCTCAGAGCGTATTTAAGTTTTCCTACCATGTACTAACAAAGTTATCTTTAAAACAATATTATTAGGACTGAGTGCACAATCTCTGGTTAGTATTTTAGTTATGGTTACTATAAATATATCTTCTTTCTTGTTCAGGCAAAAAATAAGGACGAATATATTTTAATTGAAAAAATATCTCTGACCAGAGATTGTGCACTTCACACTAAGAAATTCTAAAAATATGTTGTTATTAAAAATCTTAACTTCAAATTAGCTGCCTCTTCAAACACTGTCAACCACAATAAAAATACATTTCTGTAAATATGAACTTAATATAAATATGAGAACATTAGTGAAGAAATGCAGATGGTCGTAAAGGTTTGTGCTTACTCACTTATAGAATCGCGATGTGGCCGTAACGTGGCAGATGTGAAATGAGCTTCACGTCATGTGTGGTAGGGAGGGGCATGCTAATGATGAGTATTGACCTCATTACCCCAGCACTGAACCTGTTCTCCAGATGTTGCGCCCCGCGTGGCTTCACCTCCCGCGTAGTACCACAATTCCGTTTCGTGCGCGACCCCATTATTTCTGAAGTGTTATACGCATTTTTAACCGACTACAAAAAAAAAGGAGGAGGTTCTCAATTCGTCGGAATCTTTTTTTTTATATGTTGACCGATTATTCGAAGACCCCTGGACCGATTTGGAAATATATACGATTCTTTTAGTGTGAGAAGGCTCACTAAGAGAGGTCTTTTAAATTTCTTAATAGTACAGAATGCATCACCCTCGGCGCCACAGTAGACATTGGCATTTGAAAGGAAACCGTAAGTATGTGGGTCAAAGTCCAGTGTGTGTCGTCGAGGGTGATTGCACATATACACTAATATCATTTATTTATATATTTATTTACTTTATTTGGTTAATCAACAGCTTATATACTACACATTTTCACATAATAATATAACAGTCCAAAAGCCAATAACAGATTACCACTATATGATACATAATTGAGTCTACGTTTACAGTCTATAAAATATCATCTGTAGTCCACCTAGTTATAGTCATAACGTTTAATAAATTTAAGAGTCTGATTGATCCTACTGTGCAAATGGGATTATTAGTCTAGATTTAGAATGTGTATATGCGAGAGCTAGATATGGTGTTTGTGTGTGAGGGTGTGTGAGGGTGTGTGAAAAAGGGTGTGTAAGGGTGAGTGCGCATGTTTGAATGTGTGTGAGGTGTGTCATATGTATTTAGATGCTGTGAAATTCGCACATTCCATCGCATTTTCTAAGGAATTGAGTTCTTCTCTCAATATAAGCAAGGCTAATCTGACATGACATGAAAGACATAATCAGGACGTGTATTCTTGGCATTCAGTCATTGCGGATTCAGTAGAGTTAACTGAAGAAGAATTTACTTTGACATTACTGTTAACTCTACTGAATCCGCAATGACTGAATGCCAAGAATACACGCCCTGGACGGAAATAACGGACAATATTTTATTACCGCTGTGACTACGACCTAGTAAAAAGGCAAGGCCTACTGTTTTTACAGGTTCCAAATTATCAAGTGACTAGTATTCACAATTGATTAGAGTAAGAACAGTTACTACATAAGTATAGTATATATTTGTGTTTTGATCAGCACTGGCGTCGACTAAAGGGTAGACCTATCGTGTGGGCTAGGTTTCAGATAAATTTAATTAAAAGTTATTTAAGCCTGGTTTTCACCAAGTGCTTATTCATTTTGGTCTACACTTAAAGGGCCTTCATTACTAAAGTGCTGATTATCTTGTTCCGGTATTGATTGCAAGCTGCTAACCTAATCAGCAGTAGGTAAAAACCAACCTAAGCTTGGTTTTCATTTCTTTTAATCAACACTTAAAGGGACGGTATTACTAATTTTTTTATCATCTTGTAGTGGTATTGATTTCGAGCTACCAAGAAAAGTCTTTAATATGTGTCAGAATCAGCTGTCTAATCAGCAGTAGGTGAAAAAGCCCTAAGTCAACGTAATGTACACGACTGTAAGAGGGCCTATAAGGAGTCGCCTGCTAATAACGATGGCATGGAATTTTTAAAACTATACAGAAACGATTGAAGTGCGTCCTAGATACTATATAATACTATATACTACATACTACATAATTTATTTTACAACAAAGATACATTTGCACTTTGGTGATGGCTTCAAAATGTTTCTAAATACACCAAATTAAAAAAAAATCCACATTTACCTATTATGGTATTTCAATAGGCATGCATTACATACGCAGCAGTGCAATTTCTTTAGCTAAAGTAAGTTGATTTTCGATTTCCAATTGAAAATAAGCCATGCCGTAGTACGGTTACCTAATCAGTAGGAGATAGTATAAGCGATTTACCTGTGATATAAGACTTTCATATTTTAAAAATAGTAGAATGTAAGTTTATTTGATAATATATTTAAAACAAAGTGATCATTATTAAAAAAAGTAAAAGTCAGTAAACAATTCAGTGAACGGATTTTTCTGAAAATATCGGACATGCCCATGCTGAGTTTGGTTTGCTGTGAGGCGCTCCGTGCGTGACAATATTTTGATTATTTTATGAATTAAGTTGCAACGTCGAAGGAGTGTTTGGTTTATCTCCCTGATATGAGCTTATTAAAAAACCCGTTTTCTCGTTATATTTTACGTATTTGATGGATACAACATTACATTACCGTTTTCTCATCAATTTAAGTTTCAGCGACATCTACATTTAAGAAATAAAAAATAGGCAACGTTTATTGTTGCATGTAAAAAATTATACCTATATTGGCGTTCAAGGAACTTTGAAATTATGTAAAAACATGAAACACCGAACAATGTTTACTACTTGTTATGTGGTTGTACTTCTTATCGAACTACCAAATTTGTATAAAAACGCGGAGTCGGCGTCGGCAAAGTCAACTAATTTTTTTTTTACGTTACTGGGCTTGCACGACTAATACCGAACTGAGCATCAGATATTTTCCTAACGAACTAGGTGCCATGGCAGGATCTTCCTTACATTGCTCGGCTACATTGAACTGGATGGAAAACAAGGACAATTTTCATTACTGCTTCGACCATCGTTTATTCAATACGATGGTATCCGGGCGAGAATAACCTAGTATGTAAGGAAGGGGACCTACATCGAAACCACGGCCAGCCTCAACGGTTGAAAATGGTCACCCATCCAAAACCAAACCACGCTCAGAGATTCTTACCCAGCTTATCGAATCGCACGGCGTCGCACCACTAAGCCATCGATTCTGACTACGCACTAATCGTCGCTGTAAATCAAACTCAGACTCACAAACGTGCGCGCTCTTCAATTCTCGGTTCGGATCGGTTTGGAGTAAACGCCAAATGATGTGACAAGTCGGGCTAGGGGCTCAGGACTAATCGAACACGAGCGGTCCGTATACGTCCTCTATGTAGATACATATGTGCTTTACAGATAAAAAGAGCGAATCCGCCAGGCGCACTGCGCGTGGTCAAACACCAAAATAGAACAATTCATGACCTTGGACTTCAGATTGGCGCCGTTTGTTTAGATAAGACGGAGCACGTACAGCATACGTCCCGTAAACACGCTGCCCACTCGCGGCGGGAACTCATTCGTCACGTGTGATGTTGGAAAAAGACCTTCGACAAAAATCCGTTTGCCGAAAATAGTGGCATTCCTGATCGGCTGCCAGCGCCGTGCTGCAGCCAACCCCGCCACCCTCCGCACGCCGCGCGAGGCGCCGGGCAATGAGAGCCGCTAATTGCCGTTCCACTTGTCAAATAAAAAGTACGCTTTGCGAATAAAGAGATCTAGAGAAAAAGAAGAGTGAAGAAGAGTCTTACGTAGAGGTAAGGAATTGTTTCGATTTCGAACTATCGCAGAGGGTAATTGTTGTTATGTTATATATATATGGATACCAGACCTATGCCATGCCAGGATCTTACATATTGCATGGATTCATTGAACTAAATGGGAAACATGGATAGTTTTGTACCCGGCGACCTCTGTAATACATTAGGGGTCGCCGCGGTGACCGCCTAACAGTTATTAAGGTCGACACAAACGAGTGGTGAAAAGATTATAAAAACCATACGATTTTAATATTTCTTAAGTAATACTTAAAGAAGCTGGACATCAGAGGAACTCGTAAGGAATTAAGGTCGTAAGCTGGACATTGAGGTGGTCAGTTTTGACATGGGGTATTCTGTACATATAACTTTAACGATTTTTTTCCACGGCTTTGGTTTCCGCTACGTTCGTCTGCAGCAGCCGGTGAAAAGTATTCCTGGAATTCCGTAATTAGGAATCAGGAATCCTGCGTCTAGAAAAGCGCTTTTATAGCGGTTTTCAAAGCAATTTTTTCAACGGAAAACCTTGATTAAATTTAAATACTATGCTCCGCAATCTTTTCGTCAAGAAAATCTTCTGCACAGATGCGTAACATTGCCGTTGGGTTCGAGTTAGATGCCGCGACTGCGCGCATGCTGCCTGCCTCGTGCTAAAGCGACGCCAACTGGAAATGGCGCCTTTCACAAAGGTCACGTCACCCACCCGCGGTGCAGCGTGCATACCCACACACAACCGAGCCGATAAGCCGAGACCGCAGGAGACAACATTGTGTGTGTGATTCATGTAAACACTTTCTCATCCAATTTACAGATTAAAACATGCATCCAAGTATGGAAACAAGTAGATGGCACGGCTCCGCCCGCGTTAAGATCCGTCGAAAAACAGTCGTTTTTTCACGACTTCCCTCTCATTTAACACCACTGCTCTTCCCTCAGATAATGTATCGCGATGTCGAGCCACCTGAAATTAAAGGAAATAATAAATCTATACTTGGATAAGTTATAAACTGACATATATACTGAGCTCCTAGTCCCAGTCGTCACCTAAATTGGCGTTTACGTACCTTCGAATTTACGTAAAAACGTGAAACTCCATACAAGTTTTTACTAGATATTCTAAACGGCAACGTAGACGTATTTACGTCAACGGTGAGTAAGCTGTCAAATCAAACTCGGACTCGCAAATGTTAGTTTGCTTAACGCCCACTGCGCGCGATCTCCAATTTCTCCAAAGATTTGAAAACGCCAGTCGATCGGTTTGCCGTAAACGCCAATTTAGGTGACAGCTGGGACTAGGCTCTCTGAAAGCAAAACATGCGCTGATACGAGTATCGTTTTAGGATTTGAATACTCATTGATTCATAATTTACATTAAAATATATTTTCAATTACGTGTGTGATTCTACGTGTGCCTAGGTTATTGTATGTTAGACGAACTAAGATGAGGGCGCAAGGCCCGAGCTTTTATAGGCGAAGTCAAACAACTTTATCACTTGCGGGCCTGATGTGTCCCTTGCAAATGACTAGATTTGATCCGGTTGGGATAAATGGATCATTATTCTACATTTAGATAGAAGCAAAATTTAAGCGTCAGTCGAAAACAGCGTGATTATGTTGTTCGCGTGAGCAAAGTCACGTACGCATCTCATAACCACAAAAATATAACATGCACGGAGCGCATCACCCTCGACGCCACAATAACCATTTGCAAGGAAAACATATGTTGGTTAAAGTCCTAAGTGTGGCGTTTTACGTAACGCGCATTTTAAACGTCATTTATATTATTTTATATAAAAATAAGTGATAGCTGCACATCTTGCGCAGGTGTTATGCGATTCCGTGACATTACATTCGCGCGTAATGGACTGATTGAATTAAGGTTCCACCCACAGAAGGGCAAAGGAAGGCGAAACGTCATGTGGGCATTACCCGAGTCGCCGCGCCGTGTGGACATATTGGGCATGTAATCTGTAAAGATGCTATTTTCCAGGTTATAGAAAATAGAAAATTCTTCCTTAAAACTTTAGATAGATATGTTCCATTGTATCGCTCGGCTCCAGATTGCAAGAAAAGCCGCGAAACTAGCAGTATACCAGATTTCCAAAAAAAACTGCCAATGAGCTATAGGTAAAAGGGCCTTGGAGTTACAGGCCTGATCTTCGGCCATCGGCTCGTTTTATGGCCAGTTATTCTGTTGCACTAAATGTGTATGGCTATAGTTCATCAGTCTGGTCATTTATGTTGTGATCGGCCTTCTGCCGGCAGCCATATGACCAGGGCCTAGTTCTAATGTGTCACAGAATCAACCCCCAATGAGGTAACCATCAATATTATGTATCAGTCTTTTCTAAAGTCCCATCCACTGACCCAGCACGTTCCTACTCATGAGTTGGGTGCAGTATCAGTGGGTGGAGGCTTCGTGTGTGCGTGGCTCCTTGCAGCAGTTCGGTTTCCAGGGTCCAGCCCGTCGCTGCACATTCTTCACCTGAACGCGCAGCGCCTGACTCGAACACCATAAAGTCGTGTACACCGGTCCACGTGTTGTACCACTTGGTGGATGATCCACGGAACTACGGCCTACCATCACAACGAATTTAATTTAATACTAGTTTGTGATGTAGTTAAATATTTATTTGATAAAACACATTCAAACCATAAATTAATGTATTCAATTTTTTGTCCATGAGGATGATGTGCCGATGACGGACGCCGCGTTCCCCCACTGAATGCCTAGGCTGATCTTTTGCCTAAGATAACTGGGCGCACGTTTGTCCCCAGATGCCTCCGTAACTAGCTCTCTTTAAATAGCTTTTTGGCATCTCCAAACTACAAGAGTCTCTACAGCAAAGTCCCTACTGATCTTAATTTTCATAATATTTTCAATACAGACATGTTTGTTTTCCTTGAAGAGAGAGGGCTAGCTAGATCCAATCCTTTGCCAGAAGATAAATTAATAACCCGAAATGGTTTCGCCGAGTATCCCAAGGAAAAATCCACCAATAAGTCTGGGACTATATTTGCGTGAGGCATAAGCGTTAAAGTTTTGTTAGATTAGTGAGTTAGAAAATTGGCTACACGGTGCTGATAATGGGCGCGCCAGATGCACATCTACGTCTTTTTTTATCTGAGGTTCCATTCAATGTTTTCGTTTGCGATAGCATGGTTTTCAGTAAAATATGAGTCACAGCAGTGACGGCGAGCGCTAGTCACATGAATGGAAGCGTGATCTAATTTAGCATATGCTGTAGGCACTTGTCTGATAAATTGGTTTAAAGTTGGCGCTGATTCAGCGAAGTCAGGAAGTCTCAATTACATTGGCTGTGCCTACATGTAGACCGTCTGTGATACACCAAGGCTGAACACACCCGCCTAAAAAGCGGGAACTAGGCTGCTCTCGTCATTGCTCCTTGTTAATGATATGAATCATGAGGATTTCGTGGTACCACGCTTTTTTATGTTAAGCCCTATATGGCGTACGTTCACATAAGGAGTGCCCAGCGACACCCATGGGCTTAAACATTTTCACGGAGGCGGCGAAAACCAAGCCGGCCGGCCAGGTTTGAAGGAACCCAGGTTGTACTTATAAAGGAAATGCTTTGTCGGGGACTCCATGCCATAGTTATTTACAGATACATTATCTATAGGATCGGATGGTTCTTTATTTTTTAAATGTATTCCCTGCTTGTCTTGTGTTGAGCGAAAGTAAAAAGAAGACGGAAGGACAGCGTAATGCATTTATGATGAGCATTCTCCATGGTAGAGACGATAGAACACAGAGATACCCGATATCCCTTCGGAATTGGTACACTTATACATACATACGCTGTATTTCTTTAATTTGGCAGATGTATCATGTATCACGTAACGAATTTGTATGAAAGAAGGTTCTTTTCAATTGACGTAAACTTCATAGCAACCAAAGTGCTGCCGTATGGTTTGGCGCGAGCATGACGGTTCAGACGTAAATTCAAATATTTGTGCAGGCGTACAGGCGTAACACGTCACGTATATGTGTATGTTGCTACAAGGTCACACAAAAGTGCTAAAACCAAACTAAAACAAATATCCATATAGATAGATCCATCGATCGACGGATCCATCCAATTCATAAATAGATATTTTAAACTAAATGTGATAATGTTAGGTTATTGGCGCAATAACATCAAAGGTAAGTATAATATTAATATACGTATGTATTGAATAAATAAATTTCACTTTTAGCATGATTGCACGAAGATACGGCTGAGTTAATCAATGTTCCAACACGTCACTTTTATTGAACCGCATGGATTTCCTTCCATACTGTGGATACATAAAAGTTACGTGTTTAATCATACGTTGACGTTGATTTTGTTTTTTTTGTCGTTTCGTGCACTCGGCCCTAAATCTGTTAAATTCCTGTGAGACTTGAGTATAATCTGTCCTGAATACTGTCTCTACGCAGACATGTGGCCTCAGCACGGATAAGATCGGCCTCAGTAACGACGTGAGACTGGTACAGTTGCCAAGCCGTTGCTATCAGTAATGACGTGGGACTATATAGTACAGTTGGCACGTCACGGTTCCGGTGGCGTCACGCGCGTCACGTGCGTCCCGGGCCGATGATCCGCCGCCCCTCTGCGCCGCCCCGCTCCCTTCACGATTGATCATGTTCGGCCGTAACGCTGGATACATAATTTGGATATCTACTTGACGAATGACGAAATAATATTCTTATTAAAAATGCCTAGAAAGATATTTCATGGTATAGGTGCATCGTAAAGCCAACTATATGGTTTAAATTATATATATATATAATTTATATATAAATTATAAATCACACACACCTTACACAATATAATTCACATCATCATCATTAACGTCCGAACTCATCATTCCAAATTGATCAATGGAATTCTTTTATTGGCCATAATGCTTAGATTAAGAACTATTTTTTAACTAACCTTAGATAACGCTGTGGAATTCTTTAATACGAAATAAATAAATAAAGTACTAAATAGCAAATGCGTAGCGAAAAAAAATATAGGCAGACACGGCACCTGATTCCTTCGGGAATGTGGTGTGTTAGCCTCTTAACCTTGGTAGCCTCATATCGTGATTGCGGGTGGTAAAGCCATCCATGTTAAATTACATAAAACAATATGGATAATATCTTAAATGAATTAAAGTCAGGTTTAGTCGTCGTAGTAAGATTTTCACATTTCCTAAGATATCAAATCAAATAAAGTGAAAAACACAGACAATTTTTCAGTTCCATTTCGACACTCTTCATCAATGTAATGGCACCAACGCAGACGAGGTTTACCCTGCTACCTAATAGGCGAAAGGGAAAGGGACAACACTTCACTCAGAAGGAGAAAGAAAGTGGTGCTAGAACCAGGTGGAAGAAAGGCCCCGCGAGCCACTTTTGCTGTATTCGATTTCAATGCAGTAGTAGGTAATCCAAAAAAGTATGAAGTCAGAGTTGGTTCTCACTCGGTGGAAAGTTGTAAGTATGTGACAATGTAATGGTACCAACAATTTAATAAACAGTCATTGTTAAAATGTTCGATCGTTAAAGAGAATGGGACCACTTCCGGTGAGTGTGTGGGCAGCGGCGCTGTGCATAGAGTCGGCGGACCCTTCTTTGTTCGTCTCGTGTCGGAGGCGGCGGCGCGGTGGGAGCGGTGGAGGGGTGCACAGCGCAGGCTCTCGCAGCGAGCCACTGACCTGGTTGACTGACCCACATTATCAGCGTTAATGTATTGTATGTAGATTTTTTGTACGAGCCATCCATGAGTCGAGCGGCGGCGCCGACGGGTCCGGAGCGTTTCTCCAAATTGAAGGGAATTTGGAGCGAGTATTGTCTCGCACCATTAGGCCGCGTGTGCCGCCCCGCCCCGCCCCGCCCCGCCCCGCCCCGCCCCGCCCCGCGCGGGGCCGGAACTGGCGACGCCGGAAGCGTGACCTCGCCGACGCCATGGTCCATGCTTGCAGCCCAAATTATGTCAGTTAGTGATGATAAACCAGGGTTTTGATGGGCTACTTTGTTTGTTGATGTATGGAGCGCATCACCGTAATCGCCACAGTAGGCAAAGAAAACGTAGGTATATGGGTCAAAGTCCAATGAGTGGCGGTTAGGGTAATGCCATTAATATTATGTATATTGATAATGCGATCTTAACATTTTCTCATAGTGTAGTTTTCTCCGTAAACGTTAGCCAATCTTTTTGAATATCTGTGATTTGATGTCCATGTCATGATACTAAAATTCATGAATACATGTCATATTTGATAGTAAATTGCCCTTTGATATTTATATTTAATTCATGAAGCCATTGTTTCATTCTTAGAATGTTTAGTGTTTATTGCGCTGTCTCTACAACAAACACAAAAAAAACAATCGTTGTTATTAATATTATTTCTGCCTACTGAATGAAAAAGAGAGACAGCTAATCTGTATTTATATTATACTAGCTGCGGTACCCGGCTCCGCTCGGGTCAATGTCGTGTAGGATTGATTTCGGTCTGAATTATTTCCTGGATAAAAAGTAACCCACCAAAAGGCTAGTCCAGGACTCCATCTACCAAATTTAATCAAAACCGTTTGAACTGATATGGAATGATTTAATGATAAACATCGACATATTCCCATTTAGAGCTTCGTAAACATTTGGGAGCGAATTTTAAAAGCATGTGCCGCCAGACCCTTACTGCACTGGTACTGCTACATAGAAATTGATACAAAAGGTATTCCTAAACCACCTCCCTTACTTTTACAAAGTTTTATGAGGAATACGAACCACAGCCACCTTCAACATCGAAAACGGTAACCCATCCGGAATCTAACTGCGCCCAGAGTTGCTATACGTTGATAAAATACGAAAATCAATCGGGCGAGTGGTTCGAAATTATCGCTCTACATGATATCGTGGAACTTTCTGTAGGCCTTTTTAACACCTACAATTTTCAAGTACATAGTTTTAATTTTTCTCTTAAGGTGGTGGGCCACTCATCTCCCCATATCACGAAGATCACGCCCATATTTCTTGTCAGAGGTGTAAAATTTTGCTCAAAACAGCTTTGTTTGATCGAACTAGATGTCTGATGACCATTGGTATTGTAAAATTGTGTTTTGTTTCTAAGGTATAAGGTTCGAAAGTTCGAATTTTTCGCGCGTTTTATACGATAATTTTGGAGGTGGATTACGCAATGATAAAGTAAGAACATCGTAAAAAGATTAGTCATCAGACATAGCTTATTTAATCAAGATTTATGATCTATTTGGTTTTTGTTAGATTTTTGACTACAGCGGTCGTGGTTTACTTTTAGCTATAAGTCGTTTTGAAATTAAAATTTTCGTAAATCTTACCAAATCATACATTATGCACATTGTCTTTTTTGTGGACATGTTGCATCTTCCTCATCACGGAGCCTGTCTTATTCTTTGAAACAGAGAAGGTCCCAGAGCGCAACAGCACGGTTTTGTACCGTGCCCGCGAATGAGTTAGGCCCGCCGGGTTGGGCCGCCTTAAGGTTTGTATTAACTATTAAAAAATTACATACGCAATCCTTGCTCGTTGATCGCTCCTTATTTAAATGAAAACCGTATTAAAAAGTCCGTTGCGTGGCTTGGAAGAAGTAAACGAAGAAATAAAGGCAGATAGTCATTGCCCCCAAGCCGCCGCCTCGGAGCATTTCGGTTTGTATGACAGCTACATCTTAACGTAAGCGGAACTGAATTATATATAGCCTATCCTGTGTCCCGTGTATTTACATATACGTGTAGTAAGTTTCATCGAATTCGGATTATCGGTTTAAGAGTTATGGAGGAACATACATACATACATACATACATACAGAACTGATTTATAAAAATCATCAATTTAGTCTTAGTATCATACATTGAGTCTACAAACGAAGTATCTTAGAAAACAAAGCAACTTACTCCATGAAGACCCCTTACAGATTTATTTATTAGTATAGAGTATAGATATCATTCTGTAGCTGCACACCCCCTCTTGTGTCGCGCGCCCTTTCCGTTTTTGTTCCGTGCTCGCCCTGCGATATGACGGGTAAAAGTGTCGGACACATTTACCTGTCCGGCCCTCATCCGCGAAACGCGTGATAAGTAACAGTTCCAACAAAGGAAAATTAATTTATTGGAATGGAGGCCAGTGTAAAGAATCTCGACATAATAGTGCATGTGTAGAGTTGCAAAGTGCATAAAGTGAATGTGTACATATTTGTCTTTCTATTTATCACACCTAAATTAACAAATATGAACCAGTTTTTTTTATTAGAACTGAACAAAAGTTATAAAACAAAAACATTTATAATTTATCATTTTCATTATTATAATTATGAAACCATACAAAGTGTTGTTTCATAGAATGTACGAAACTACGAAGGAAGCTTCGTGCCACTTGCAGCAGGAAGACGCCTCGGAGAGAAAGGTCCTCAGCACATGCGCCCGCGCAGCTGCCGACGCCACGTGGCGCGGGGCGGGGAGGGGCGGAGCTGCGGTGCGCCGGCGCCGACGGACGACAGCATCGAGTTCGATCGCAGATTTCTCTCCGGCCGCAGTGGGCGCACTGCTGCACGCCCGCCAGAGGTTTACTTACTCGTGCGCAGATTAGGGTCATGCGATATAAACCTACTCCGCATTACTCGATGCGTTTGAAAGCACGGTATGACTAAATAGAGTATTTTAATGTTTGTCCACCTCGGTCGCCCAGTGGCGAGTGGTTTCGACCTAGAATATAAGCAGCACTGGGCTTGGTCGGATTCTAGATATTTGATCACGTAGATAAACAATAATTTTTAACATTTAACTATAGAATCTGCTCAAATCGATGTTGGATGGGTTCACTTGACACTTACAGGTGTATTTAGAGTGGGCGGACTAACTTTAATCCTCCGGAATAAACCGGTTTTTGTGTGGTTAGTCCGGTGCTAATCTCGTACTAAGTTTGACAGGTGCTCTCTGAATACGTCCGTATGAGTTTGAGTGACATACGCCCGGTTCATCCACCTCCAGCTACGAAAATCCCAAAGTAATCTTTCGGCTACACCATATAAATATGCGATGTAACCGAAAGTTAACTATCAGATTTCAGGTATCTGTAGGTGGTGAAAACAGGGGATAGTCATCTCGTTAAAAGAAACGTAACAGTTCGCTTGCGAGGTTCGATTATAAAAAGTAGTATGACTCTGCACCACACTTCTGCCTGGTAAAGGATGAACCAAAGGGGGTGAAACACAACATTGACCTTAGTACCTTAGCTAGTAATCTCGTATAACCCTAAAGTTTATGTAGAGAAGGTTGGAACTATATTTTTATTAAAATGGACCAAGAAATCACTGGTCAGCACTGGGACCATACTCACTATCGCTCATAAATTGAGCTGAGACCTCAGATACTGTATTATTTTTTTCCTGAGGTCTTCGACCCGGGGCGTCACCGTGGTAAATGAACTCGGCGGGGGAACAGGCTAGTGAGTGATTAAATCTGACGTTGAGTTGTATTTCTTACGTTGCTAACTGGTAAATTTCAGTTAACTTGGTCAAATAACGTCGTTTGAGATTAGCATGGTAGAAATGCAATTAAACGACAGATTTAATCACTCTGTGTTCACACAGTGAGTTAATTTACCATGGTAACCCATTAAATTATGAATACCTAGTCAATTAGTTTCTTCGTCCGCGTTGTTTGAATGTAAGCATCTAAAGCTTGAAATGAACGAATATCATTCTGTTAAATAAATTTATTTATACTTCTGTTAAATAAATTTATTTATTTGACAGAACTTGTTAACATTAGTAATATCAAAGCGTGGTGATGGCATAAACTGAACAGGGATTTTAGAGACTATATTATTATTAACAATGAAATGATAGGCTAACCCAAAACCTAACCTAGCCTACCGTAGCGCGGCGCGGGCAGTGACTAGCTCGTAGGCGAGTAGGAAGTGAGATGTGTCCTCGACCTTGCCATGCCGTGCCTCCTCTCCGCTGCGCCCCGCCGCCACCGCCGTGCCCCTCCCGCCCGCTCCCCCGCGCCGCCGCCCGGCCCCGAGAGGCGCGCGCCGCCCTCGGAGCCGTAGATCAGCTTTGCCGAGAGCTACCAAGTTACGCGGCGCGTCACTAGTCTCGCCACCACCGCACCGTTTTTGCCTGCGATCATACATTTTTATGGTTGTGTGCGTGCGTGTCGATCGATTGCGTTGATTTCGTTGAATTTATTCACCGATTAAGTTTCTTTATTATGTGGTTTGGATAAAAGAAGAGGCACCTATGTTTGCACAAAATGTACTATATGATGAGGTATGGATAAAAGAAGAGACACCTATGTTTGCACAAAATGTATAAGTTTCGGTCTGCTGGCATGGCGGCTCGCTGAGCGTGGTTTCGCGAGGCGAGCTGTTTTTGGCTTTTCTGAGCACCTTGGTCCTCAGCACAGCCAGCCATACCGGTTTTTCATAAAAAAAATGACATTGGCTGGTCTTCTGCAGGTGTTGTTTTATGCAGGTGTCTTTTCCCCTGACTTCTCGGCAGTAGACTTCACGTAGCTGAAGGCGAATAACTGGGGAGGCAACCTATCGAATGCATAGGTGCGATGCGTGCGTAGGTGTCGGTCGGAGGATGGAGGTGTAGTGAAGTGTCAACCACCTAGAAAATGCGTCGCAGGAGCTCCGCCGAGGAAAAATACAAACTGCAAAAAATCTGCACTTGGTGAAAACCACCAGTCTTAAACGGATCCGAGTTCCATAAGAAGATCCAACTTTTTAGGTAAGAAATTAATTGCAAGTTATTTTTAGCCAAAGTAACATATTTTATTTTGTATTAGATTAATTTGATTTTTAAATAGGTAACATTTATTTTATTACAATAAACATAAGTATATGTCACAACGCTCTCATTCTTCAATAAATCGGCTGTTTCAAGTTTACATTATGTACATACGTACGTACTAATTACAATAAGGATTTTCGATTATAAGGACCACCCCAGGTACCTACCAATTAGTCCGGATAATCAGTGTTTTGCTGTAACGTAATCGACTGTAAACATCTATATATAATGAAAATTGTACTATTCCCCATCCCGCGAAAGAGGAAGCTTCTAGTGTTCAACGAATGTCAATTGACATTTCAAATGAGTTGTTATTGGGAGCGAATTCGAAGATGTACTTCTCGCTTTTTAGGGTTCCGTACCCAAAGGGTACCAAACGGAACCCTATTACTAAGCCTCCGCTGTCCGTATGTCCGTCCGTCCGTCTGTCACAGGGCTGTATCTCATGAACCGTAATAGATAGGTAACTGAAAATTTCATAGAGTCTGTATACATGTTGCCGCTATTACAACAAATAGGTAAAATTAAAAAAACAATAGAAATTAAAGGGGGGTCCCATACAAAATAACGTGAATGTTTTGTGTTAAATTTTGTACGATGGTACGGAACGCTTCGTGTGCGAGTCCGACTCGCACTTGGCCGGTTTTTTGTATACATGTGTGCCATCCGATGAGGCATGAAAGAAGAACCAATGTTTATAAATTATATGTAAATATGTATTCGTGGTTATGTGAGCTCAGAATTTATTAGTCATAGCCGACGCCGGATGTTAGTTCAATGTCATGGAAGTCTTAATCATATTGTTATCGTCATCGTAAGCTGAATATCACGGAGGTCATGTGGTACAACGTTATTTCAATTACATAACTACAGATAACATATGTAACTTACAATGTTGTTAGATTTTTTAATTTTATTTGTCCATGACCAACTCTAAAACACATCTTTTAGTCTTGATTTTTATAGAACGCGCGACCAATCGCAGTCAGTTTGCAAGGCAGCGATGGTGTCCAAGACCATTCGATTAAACACGATTGTTCAACGAGAAGTATTATGTCACCCACGCAAGACTTTTAATTAAAATATACGTTAACGTTATTACCTATCAACATTTTAGCAGGCAGTAAAATGTTATTAAAATTCTTCAATTCTTCGTCTACTAAATCAAAGTCGCGTTTACACCAGTAGTAGCTCACAAAACGATTTAATATATTGTAGAAAATGTATATTGCCTCTTTGCTAACGCGAGCAAGACGCAGGCGTGTGTATTCAGTGCGAAGCGGACTCCGTTCAGTGCGGCTCCGACCTTCCAGGGAGCAACTCTACATATTGACGACGACATAGGGATCTTTGGTGTTGAATTGACGCATGACCTTTATTTCGGACGCCATATCGAGGATAATGCCAAGCTCGCCTCAAAAAAGCTAGGAGTTCTCAACAGGGTGCGTCAGTATTTCACGTCTAACCAAAAACTGCTCCTTTACAAGGCGCAGATAAGATCTTGCGTGGAGTCCTGTTCGCATTTGTGGGACTGCTCAGCTAAGCACCTGCTTGGCTCCCTAGACTCGATAAAGCGTCGGGCCGTGCGTCTCATCGACGACCCCGAGGTATCCCT
Organism: Incurvaria masculella; assembly: GCA_946894095.1. Classification (NCBI taxonomy): domain Eukaryota; kingdom Metazoa; phylum Arthropoda; class Insecta; order Lepidoptera; family Incurvariidae; genus Incurvaria; species Incurvaria masculella. Next base: position 13,918,145 of record OX335647.2, read on the forward strand.
AAATTTGGAGACCGTCCAACTCCGAAGGGATGTAGGGTCTCTCTCTATCTTCTGACGTCTATACCACGGAAAATTCTCGTCGGAGCTGCATAACGCTGTTCCTTCGTCCCGTCCTCCTTTCTACCTTCGCACATGCAGTCACAGTCGAAATTCCAAAAATAAGAACCCACCGATCCTCTAGATCCTTTAATGATAAAAGAATAAAAAAAAATACAACACACAAAAATAATATAGTCTTATAGTATGTAAATAAGAAAAAGTACCGCGTCATCCCTTGACACGTCAAGTTCATATTTGCACCCAGCCACGCGAAGCTGCCGTCCGTTACGTTACGTAAGCGTGTAACAGGTTGTTAGCTCACCACCGCTTCATGCACCCGCTCCAAACACGCGGCCACCAACGATTGTCCCCGGCGGAGGTGTTATGTCAACAGGCGCCATTGTTCTGGGAACAATGCTAATGCAGCCGATGTGTTTTGTAAACATCTTGCCTGCTTGGCGTCACTCCGCCGCTCTGCTTGCGTCCTAAGTCAGTTGGAAATCTCACCTACAGAGCCACTTATTCTATGCAGAGATACTTCATTTAAAAAAAATCTTCCCAACTTCTTTCGACCCCTGAAAGCCGTCCTTTTTTAATGTTAGGCGCGGCGTAAGCCAGGCGCTCACATAAAACGTGCCCGACGACGCCCATGGCTTTCGAACATTTACAGGGGCTGCGAAAAACATGTCGGCCGGCCAGGTGCTTCTTCACGCATAAGGTTGTACGTTGGGGGAAATCAGTGGGTCCATTCCACATCATTAGTTCACCGATCCTATAGATTAAGGATCTAAAGGATTGTGGGTTCTTATTTTTGGACTGACGACAGTGAACGGATGCATTTCGTGCCTGACGGAAGGGGGACGGAGGGACGCAGCTCCGAAGAGTATTCTCCATGGTAGAGACGATTCGGAGTTAAAGAGTCTCCAAATTCAGAGATACCTCGGGGTCGTCGACGAGACTCACGGCACAATTCATCGTGCATCGAGTCCAAGGAGCCAAGCATTTACTTAGAGAAACCGTCCCACAAATGCGAACAATATCTTGCCTCTTTACTCCATTGTCTTTGGAATTATGTCAAGACGGCATGGCGTTCGCTGACCTACGTGTACATTTCTGAACGTTCTTTGTTTTAGGTGTAACAGGATCGTTTGTAGAGAGTTCTAGAAAGCGTCATATACTTGTTTTTATGTGACATGATATGGATGGCTAATACCGCACCTACTGTCATGATATTAGCCGAGCACCTCATAGAAACTAAGAGCCATTCTAGGAATTTCCTTAATTTGCACGGCTACATTGAATACACGGACAGTTTTCATTGCCGCTCAACCGTGCCGTATATATAATGTTTTTTGTGAGCAGTAGTAATCAATCAATCACAGTAAACTAGTTTGTAAGTATCAATAAAAATTAACAATGACAAACCTGGCAAAATTTATTGTCGGCTCTTCCTCGCTAGACGTAATCGAACCGACGACAGGAAAAAAGATTACGAATCCGAGCGTAAAATATACATTGAATAGAGGAAATAAAGAAACTGAAACTGGAAGCATCGTTCATTCAATGCGATAGTACGCACGCGGGCGGGATTAACCCTACCACCTAGTACAGCTAGTTAACAGGACCTACAATTTTGTAGGTCCTGTATTTTATGTTGTAATTTTTGTTTTCGCATGCACGGACCCCCACAACACAGTATTGCCTGGTATTCGGTATTACATAATATACCACCTGTATTAGATAATGCTTCTAATACATGGAAGAATATATGACGAAAACCTTCATAATGTATGTATGTACTCACCTCGAAGTCCTCAAGAACGCTCGCAGCGGACGTAAACTTTATTATTATGCTGAACGGCCTTGCTCTTGAACGATGGCTGCGCGCGGGGCCGAGACGCCAGCCTTGACGGGCCCCGCTCGCTGCCTTGTCTGCCTGTATGTTTGTTCGTTGGTCTCGTTTCACCCCTTCATTCACCTCCTCGTTAGTTGCATAATGCATTGCACACTGCACATACTTCTCGGGAAAAAAAAAGATTATTCGGGAAATAATCTTTTTTGTTACTATTTTCTACTTTCTTACTTTCTAAATGTGTGTTAGTAGTTTCTCCGGCATGTATACTTCGCTTAGTTTTATTTTATGCAATTTCGTTTGGGTTAGCATGCTCTTTATAATATTATCGGTACGATTGCAATTGATTGATTGACTCAGTTTAGCAAGACATTCCATATAAATGCAGTCGTATCGTGTCTTTGCGTTTTACGTACGATGAAGCATTGAGAAGCACTCATAATATTCTTACAGTTTTATATAGCAAAAAGCTACACTATGCTGCCCTTATACCAGTCATCTTCCTCATACGTAATATTGTAGCATTTCTCTCGGTAGTAAGGATACGATGGCCCCTTTTTAAAATAAAATCCGTGAACGTGTTCACGTACCGAAGGTTTCGTCTCTGCTGGACCCTCGCCTAATAATTGTTTGACATTTCATAAAAAAATGAGCGCTTCAGAAATCTAGTTTTTTTTTCTCAAAAACTATGACGTTTTGATCAAAATAATTTTTCAAAATGCTAATTATTGTTTGAGGAATTGATTTTATACATTCAACCGTTTGAGAGGAGGCCGTGAAAAATACTGTCGACTCATGAGGCCAATTCATACCAGTGAAATATTGAATTGCTCTGACCTAGGCAGTAAAACAGGCGCACATCAAAATATGTATATTGTGCGAGATCGCTCGCAAGGTCTAGCGGCTACCGGAGTAAGGACTCGGCTTTGTGGATCCACGAAAAGAGGTCAAGTGTAATGTCGGCGCGTTCCACTGACCTCATTCGCTGGAAGCGCGGCGCGGAGGCGGAGCGGCGGCGGCGCGGCTAGCGCCACTCAAGTACGCGCTTAGCGTGGGTTTACATGCATGTCGAGCGAGCCGCGCTCCAAGCCAGACCAACGTTACTAGTTAGAACCTTAAGCTATGTTCCCCGTACAATCGTAGCTTACTAATGATTTGAAAAATACTATTCCAAGTTGCTTGAAATTTGGAATCTAATATTCGACAATGAATATCTGTGTCTGCACGTTTTTGTTTTGCTGAAAAACCTAAAGCAAGTCAAATAACAGGCAAAATAACTAATTTTTTGTACAAATTTTATTTTTACTGTAGTGTGACACAAGATACATTTTTCGAAAAGACTATTTATTGCTTGAAATAAAATCCCTAATTTCAAGCAAATTGGTACGATGGTTTTCAAATTATTAGCAAACTTCGTTTGTATGGGAAGCGTAAATTTAGAAGCCCACCTTAAGTCTTAATCAAACCTTAATATTTGCTTACTTGCGCGATCTAGAGATACAAAACATATTTTAATCAATGAAGTCCTCTGTATTATACACATTCATCATTATCTATAGTGTGTTAGTAACAAATACTTTTTCTACAGGGTAGACTATAGCCGATTAGAGACTCTCTCTTCACAAAACAGCCTTCAAGATGATTTATAGAACTTTTATTATGTATTACTTGCAATTTAGTAACTAATCGTACATTTAATCTAATTTCATACAATACATGAGCAAATTAAGAGAGTTAAAATAGGAAAATGTTATTATGTGATTAGAAGAAGCGATTGTATAGACATGAGGCAATTTACCTACTTAAAACGGACTAACAATAAGCAAATTGTAACATTAATAAAAGCCAACATAAATTAAGCTCTTAAAATTTAAAGTTTGAGGTTTATCGCGTTTTAAATAATAAAAAAAAAAACTTTTTTCATTGTTTACCCGACGGGTTTTCGTTTGGATTAATTTTAGAAATCTATAGAAAATTATAGAAATCCCCTCTGCCGCGACGCCGCACCGCACGCCGCCACCTTGTCAAGTTAACTAGCCTCCCCCGCGCCGTGCCCCCTACCCTCCAGCAGCCGCAAGTGCCGTTGCAAATTGCATAGCATGTAAACGCCACACTACGCTTCTCGCTCGACTCCGACCTTATTTTCATACACGAATGGGATCGTCCGCTGTAGATACCGCGCTGTCGTATTGACATGTGCATGCTCGCTCTCGTGCGGTCGCGGTGGCGGAGCGGTGGCGGCGGCGGTGGACCGATGGCGGCCGCTCGGCGATAATTAACACCATCGAGGTCAAATTAATCAAACGTATGTAGCTAAGTCCATTGTATTGAATAACCTAGACTGTGTCGTCTGACATCGTCGTATTGTATGTTGGCCGTTAACTGAAACTAACTGGACTCACGACGTATTACGTGTAGGTTACGTGAAAACTTGACGAAGATGTCAATAACACACACAGGGTGTTAAAGACGTTGACGACGGCTTTTACACCAGAGAATATTTGTAATACTATACATATTATTTTATAAGCAACTTTGATAGTTAAGTAAGTTATATTTCTAATCCATTTGCACTGAGGGTTGCTGTTTCTTTTATTCTTGTTATTTACCTTAAGGTGGCCCATCCCGCTCAACTCCCCATACATTCCGGGGAAAGAAGATCACGCACATGTTACTTGTCAGAGATCCCAAATTTTGCTCAAAATAGCTTTATTTGATCGAACTTGATTTCTGATGACCGTTGGCATTGTAAAATTGTGTTTGGTTTCTAAGTTATAAAGTCCGAAAGTTCGGATTTTTCGCGCGTTTTTTACAATAACTTTGGAGGTAGATTACGCAATGATAAAGTAAGAATATCTTAAAAAGATTAGTCATTAGACATAGCTTATTTAATCAAGATTCATAATCTTTGGTTTTTGTTAGAGATTTGACTACAGCGGTCGTGGTTTACTTTTAGCTATAAGTCGTTTTGTAACAAAAATTTTCGTAAATCTTACCAAATCATACACTATGCACATTTTCTTTTTGTGGACATGTTGCATCTTCCTCATCACGAAGCCTGTTATTTTCTTTGAAACAGAGATGGTCCCAGAGCGCAACAGCACGGTTTTGTACCGTGCCCGCCATTGAGTTAGTCCCGCCGGGTTGGGCCACCTTAAACCGTTCGACCAAAATTGTTTGGCAGTAGCATTAACAAAATAGAAAGAAAACTCGTAAGGTATCTTTGCAGATTCTCCTTTACTGAGTTGATAAAATCCGCGGATTAATCAGTTTTTGACACAACTTAGTGTAGTTTTGGCTACCAAAAAAGTTTTAAAAATTTTATGAAATAATGACTTTTATTCCCTTTGTATTTTGTTTCATATAATATATACATAAAATATTGAGTATAGTAAAAAAAGGTAAAGTGTAAAAGTAGCCGACGCGCCGGCACGGTGGAGCGAGGGCGGGTCGGGAGGGGTGAGGCCATGCCTGATATTCCCTTAAGGTGTTTTCACACAATGCCGAAAATGTTAGAATTAAAGCTTACATAGATGCGTATAACCGTTCTAGACGAAGGACGTCCTAGAAGGATCTAGACGACCTGATCCCCTAATGCAGTCGTTCTCAAAGTGGGCTATAACGCCCCCTTGTAAGAGCTAGAGGTCTACAGGGGGGGCGGTAAAGGGCTTAGAGAGAATAGTTGGGCGTTAAAGAGTTTTAGGGGGACGATGGCTGATTTTGTGTTTTTATAATATTTTATAGTACTTATCTACTTTAAACTAAAATTGAAACCTACCTTCTACACTACATCAATTATTTACCTAAATATTATTTATAAATGTTCGTTCAGTTGCTCTCGTTATAACTCAGAAACAAGATATAATAGAAGACTCATGTGGCACGCTATAATAAAATAAATAAATTAAATTGACTAAAGTAATGATTGCAATTGCGATTGTGATAAGTGGTATATGTGGTAAAATAAACAAAATTGGGGGGCACTGGTAAATAATGGATTCGCAAAGTGGGCGGTATATAAAATAAGTTTGAGAACCTCTGCCTTAATGTCTGTAGCTACTCAGCGGCATTTATTAAATGATTCTAAAACTGGGCAGAAAAAAAAACTTCTTTTTGAGAACAAAATGTGTTGCACGAATATCGAAAAGTAGAGACAGTTGGGATCTTTTCTATATCTGAGGATGGGATCTTTTCGCGGATACATGGTCGCAATAAAAAAGAGGAACTAACATATGACTAATTTTGGTTGCATTTGTTTTTGTCTCAGTTTATATAAGTGTCTTTATCCATGGTGTTGCTTACTATTAATAACATAATTATTTTTAGCAACGTCTTGCATATCACGCTGTTTCTTGAATACATTCTTAGCTATGCACAGAAAGATAAAAAAAATATCTGATCAGAACTGTTCATATACATGTTTTCTATTTATTTATTTTAGGTGACACTGCTGCATGAGGTTTAGGGATAGGGCCGCACAATTGGAAGGTCGCGTCAGGGCCCCGTCGACCCATTTTATTTTCAGCAGGCTGACTGGTTCCGCTCGGCCCTGACCCGGATGTGCACACATCCGTCAATGCTGCGACACGCCGCCGCCGCCGCCGAGACACGCACAGCCGCGCGGCAGCCCCGCTCCTGCCGCCCCCGGACCGTAACCTACTTCCTGCCAAACTTACCGGAAGCTATGTGGCCGCAAAACAACTGAAAAAAATCCGTTACGACTGCGAATATTTTTATATGAAAAAAACCAGTGGTTATGCTGAGGAACAAAGGTGCTCAGAAAATTCAAATACACCTCGCCACGCAAAACCTTACCAGCGGATGTGCGAACTTTCGCTGAGCTATCGAGCTTGTTCAAATTACGTTTGAAGACTCCCAGGTTTTAGGTATCAGGAAAGGCATCCGCCAGCAGACAGCAGCCAGTGTCATATCCTGGCGGTGCGGCAGAAAAATGAGTTTGAGAAACGGTTCGCTCTCAAAAGCCTAATGACAAGCCTCTGATTCGCTGCGGAGGGTGCTCAGGATCAGACGGAAAAAGGGAAAAGCACCTCATTCTTGGTTCCCGATCACTTTTCCCTTTTTCAATACAATCGTTGGACCAACTTGTAAACAAGAATAAATATTAATATTTTTTAGATTTTCTTACTTTGGTAGATGTTTTGTTGCATAAGACAACACCAAAACCCCTAAATATCAAAAATGTGTACTTAAGGTGGCCCAACCCGCTCATCTCCCCATACAAAAGGGGAAAGAAGATCACGCCCATATTTCTTGTCAGAGATCCAAAATTTTGCTTAAAATAGCTTTATTTGATCGAACTAGATGTCTGATGACCATTGGCATTGTAAAATTGTGTTTGGTTTCTAAGTTATAAGGTCCGAAAGTTCGAATTTTTCGCGCGTTTTATACAATAACTTTGGAGATGGATTACGCAATGATAAAGTAAGAACATCTTAAAAAGATTAGTCATCAGACATAGCTTATTTAATCAAGATTTATGATCTATTTGGTTTTTGTTAGATTTTTGACTACAGCGGTCGTGGTTTACTTTTAGCTAAAAGACGTTTTGAAATTAAAATTTTCGTAAATCTTACCAAATCATACACTATGCACATTGTCTTTTTTGTGTACATGTTGCATCTTCTTCATCACGGAGCCTGTCTTATTCTTTGAAACAGAGAAGGTCCCAGTGCGCAACAGCACGGTTTTGTACCGTGCCCGCGAATGAGTTAGGCCCGCCGGGTTGGGCCACCTTAATAAGCTAGCATTACATAAATGTTTGTTATAACTAGAATTATGACGTATTATTGTGTTATGATATTTTTCTTCAAATAAACGTGTCTTATAGGAGTGAGAAAATCTCCAATTCCACCCTACAGGTAGGTAGTGTTTCAACACATTTTTCTCTGTAATAGATTCTTTACATAACCGTTACATTTTTCGCAATCATTTTGGATGTGTGAGTTACAAACATTTTGCTCGTTACATGCACCATAACTTGAAAACCCTTGACCTAAAATCAATTTAGATAGATTGCACACATCCAAATATAACAAAAGTGAACCACATACACAGATGTCGACGTACATAATCATATAGATAGGAGGAAGGTCGCGGGGCCATGGGAACGGGAAACGCGACCTCAGCGAACGGAATGGAAGTAGGTGGCTTCTATTTATACGTGCTCCCTCAACCTTCAGGCCGAGTCGACGCTACGGACGAGCCGATTTTAGTGCCTTTTCACGAGCTCCGCCGCCATTTTATTGGCTTTGCCATAAAGCTGATTTATGTCAATGGCAATGCCCATCGCGCATGACGGATTAACTAACGTCTCCTTCACTGTAATCGTAAGCCGTAAGCTGTCATGCGCTTGTATCATCACTCAATTCTACTTTTGTATTCAATAATAAGCAGTTTGGCAATTAAGTCCCTGGAATTCGGCCGTAACTCGGGAACTGTCAACATGGCTTTTTTTAAATAAATGACGCGCTTCGTTTGTTTTTTAGCAGCTTTTTTCTAGCAACTTTTTTAGTGGAGTCATGAAAATGATCACCTAGATCTTGCACCATGACATCGCGCCGGCCCATTTCTTCTTCATTGTGCTAGAGCAGCGTTTCCCGAATGCAGGGTCGCGACCCGTTACCGGGTCATGAAACAAAATACCGGGTCACGAATCGCCACCTCTCGCCGCGGTAAAGAGAGGATAAACTAGGGCACGTATAGTATTCCTAATACATTTTGGCGGCTACCGGAAAGAATTTCTATACTCTCTGCCCCGCCATATAAATTGGTCCTAAAATTTAATACGCCGGTTCAGCCTCTGATCTACACTTCTTATTATTAGCAATATGTTTTGGTTATTTTGTATAAATAAATATAAAAACTGGTAGTCACTCAAATATGTTTACACACTAGAACTGGTATTAAACTTTTTAGTGGGTCACGACGGAGGATCATTCAAATAACTGGGTCATGGGAAAAAAGTTTAGGAAACGCTGGGCTAGAGCTTCTGACGAAAAAAGAATTCCAACCGAAGCCGCACCGACCCTATAGCCCCGATATCGCCCTTTTTCTTACTTTTTAGGGTTCCGTACCCAAAGGGTGAAAACGGAACCCTATTACTAAGCCTCCGCTGTCCGTCCGTCCGTCCGTCCGTCCGTCCGTCCGTCTGTCCGTCTGTCACAGGGCTGTATCTCAGTAACCGTAACAGGTAGACAGCTGAAATTTTCACAGAGTGTGTATTTATTTTGCCGCTACAACAACAAATAGGTAAGATTAAAAAATAATTAAAATTAAAACGTGTTTTTTTGTTTGTTTTTTTACGATGGTACGGAACCCTTCGTCTGCGAGTCCGACTCGCACTTGGCCGGTTTTTCTTATTCCCCAAGAGGAAGTTGCACCTCAAGGGAACTCCATCATGGCGGCGTGCAGGAGGTCAAGGAAGCTGCTAACCGCGGTGCTGAATGAGTTAATTTACCAAGGGAGCAACTTGCCGGTTTTTCATAAAAAAAGGGTAACCAAAAATATAGACCAAAAAAAATATAGTAATTACAACATTGAAGCCTAAAAGCACCCATGAAGCACCCATAACCCTTTTACGTGTTTACGTACATGTTACCTAAGTAAAATACGACTAAACAAGCCGATAATTCATTTTCAATTTAGCAGATAAATAAACGGCAGACCCCGGCCTCATTCCGCTCGGCCTCCCTGCAACCTCCGCGCGGGAGCGGCGCGGTGGAGGCGGCGGCGGTAGCGGTAGCCGTGGTGACGTCACACACGCACCTACTTCCTAGTGCAGAGGTTCTCAAACTTATTTCGTCCACCGCCCACTTGGAGAATGAAATATTTTCTAGCGCCGCCCAAAATGTTTTGCTTTACTAAATTTAAAATATCACAATCGCAATAAATCCTGTAATAACTATAATTAAATTATTTATTTATAGAGTGCCAAATGAGTTTACTATTCTTATTATGGTATAATTATAGTCTAGGCGGTAAAGGGCCCAGAGAAAATGGGGGACGTTGAAGCGGTTTAGGAGGAATGGCCGATTTGGATTTTTCTAATATTTAAAAGTAGGTTCTTAAAATTATGAAAGCCACGATAAATGATTTATTATTTACAAATACATAGGTAAGTTTATATTTTAAAAATGCTTTAATATTAGGTTGGGGAAAAAGTTTCTTCGCATTTTTTAAGAAAATTCAAAACATTTTTTAATATGGTTTATTTACATTTAACTAAAGTATGTAGGTACCATTTTGTTCGATAACTTTTTGCCATCTTGAAGGTAGGGACATGATCCCATTGCTCTAGAAATATTGGGACTTCTGATCAATATACCGCGACAAGTGGTTTTGGCAGTCCTCTCGTGATGTTAACCTGACACTGCCTAAAGAATTCTGAAGAGACCTAAACAGGTGGAAATCTGAAGGTGCAAGGTCAGGACTATACGGCGGATGCATTAACACCTCCCAGCCAAACTCTCTTAGTTTTTGCTGAGTGGCTAAAGATGTGTGAGGTCTAGCGTTATCATGATGAAAAACCACACCCCTTCTGTTGATTAATTCCGGCCGCTTTCTCTCAATTTCTTGCTTTAATCTCATCAGTTGTTCGCAGTAGAGTTCAGAATCGATGGTCCTGCCTGGTGGTAACAGCTCATAATGAATAATGCCCTTCCAATCCCACCACACACACAGCATCACCTTGTTGCGAGTTAACCCGGGTTTCGCCACAGTCTGTGAAGCTTGACCGGCCTTTGACCACGACCTTTTTCGCACGTTCTTGTCGTACGTGATCCACTTTTCATCACCAGTTATCAGCTTCTTCAAAAATGGTTCGGTTTCATTACGTCGTAATGAAGAATCACAAATGAGTACACGGTTCATTAGGTTTCTTTCAGTGAGCTCGTGAGGTACCCAAATATCGAGCTTTTTTGTGTACCCAGTTTTTTTCAAATGCGCCAAAACTGTTTTGTGGTCAATTCCTAGTTCTTCAGCTACGTCGTAACTACTGATATGCCGATCCTGCTCCACTTTTTCAAAAATGGCATCCATTTTATCAGTAATAGGGCGACCAGAGCGACGTGCATCTTTGACATCAAAATTTCCGGATTGAAAACGCTTAAACCAAATTTGTGCTACTCTCACAGACACTGCACTAGGTCCATAAACATCGCAAATTTTTTTCGCGGCCTGCGTTGCATTTGTACCTTTTTTGTAGAAAAATTTTAAAATGTATCGAATTTCTTCATTAGATTCACTCATTTTGACAATACGAAAAACAAATGAGAATCACACATTTTCCTAATTTGAATATGGAATTATGTTCTTTAAAATTTAAACTTTCAATGATACCAAAACCAGCCAGATACAAATAGTATAGCCAAAGAGATTTTATTACAAGTTCATACATACTATAATGCGAAAAGACTTTTTCCCCGACCATTATATTTAAAAATCACAAATCAGCCATCGCCCTCTAAACAGCTTCAACGCCCCCCTATATTTCCTATGGGACTGTCCTAGTGTGTGCCGCTCTTCACGCTTGGCTCCACGGGCGTATTGATGGGCGGCGGAGCGGCGGCGGAGCGGCGGCGGCGGCGGCGGCGCGAGATCACCTTGCCTCACGTAAGGAAGGCTGAATTTGCGCCTTCAATGTTTACACAGTTGGACAGCGTGGACCAAGGACATTATCGCATATTTACAACAGCTTCAAGATCGCGCATACGATTACGCTGTTAAGGCGGAAATAGGATAACGTGAAAATCCGTCGATTACAAATAAAATTGTTAAGATATTCGGATCGACAATGAGTATGCTAAAATGTATGTACCTACAAATCCTGCTTTAATTTCAAAACTAAAATAATGTTCAGGGGATTATCCATCTGGTTTTAGACAGAGGTTTAGACTGGCTATACAGCGAGGAAATGCGAGCGACCTTAATGGCCTAGCTCTACATAATTGCATTGTAACGAAAAATTTGATGAATTCTATTATATTTTGTACCTCAAAATTTCTTGGTATTACATATTTTCATTTCCAATAAATATATTTACATTTATAATATTTACTGTTCTATTGACAACTGTCATTCGTTTCATATCAAAACTCTTATGTAATGTTCTCTACAATCGTAACTATTCTGTTTTTTTAATTCATCTTTCTTCAGCAAGTAAAGTAGTAATAACCGGTAAAGCCATGTGCCGAGGGTCCCGTCACTGCTTGCTTTAGAAATCCAGCTTTTTCTCAAAAAGTATGACGCTTTAAGCAAAAGTAAATAATTGGGGCACCACTAGATAAGTGTGTATTGGTTATATTTTCAGAATTTTCAAACAACCGTCAGTAGGAGAAAAAAACGGGACAAAATGCGTGTGACCGACAGACCAGAGGCAAGACCATAAGCATGAACATGTATTTAACGTTGGCTGCCTCGCCAACCACGGAAGGACGGAAATAGCAACCGAAACTTGCTTGGAAAATGGTGGCGTAGCCAATTTTTCATGACAATGACGGCAACACCCGGTGAGTGAGTTCGCTTCCGAATTCGCTTACTACTGATTGTCTCGAATTCAAAATATACGTAAGAACAGATAAGAACTTTACAGGGCGCTATTTATTGCAACAATTATTCGATGTTTGTGCGTCCCGCATTTTCAGTTGTCCACCAAAACGTGGCCACACCACAGAATAAGCGCGATAAAGGCTTACTCTTAGTTACTATGACCGCTTGCTGAATCTTGTGACCGCCTTAAGCGGAGCTCGTGTAATGTGACACTGTCGAACTGTCTAGTTCAACAAAAAAAAACAATCAAATTATACGTTTTCGGTTCGCATTAAATATTAACGGTGTTAAAAGTATTATTTTCCTGTATTTTTTTGGTGAGATGATTTTTTCAGAATGTTTCAACTATGTATGTTTGTTTGCATTGGCATTTATTTTCATGTTTTAAATTATTTATATTGTCTATTATTTTACTCCTTATTTATGTTTTATACTTTATTGTTCTTCACATATATAAAATATATTGCACTCATTTGAATTGTTCATCTTATAATTAATCTAAAAGAGAATACTTTAGTCTGTCTTTTACTGTTCGTAGTACTTAACTGAAAGCATTCATAACTAACTTGAAACCTATAGGGACACCGCCTTCAGAAAAATAAAATCCAATAGAAAAAATAACCTTTACCTTTACCAAATAATGCTCTATAAACGGAAAAAGGTCACGGTGAACTTGAATGTAGTCGGCCTCGAGACATCAGGGCCCGCTTCAGACGGCGGGATACACTTCAGAAACGAGCTCGTGTCCATAAATATGTAAGCGTGCACAATCTACAGACACTCTAGCAACTCGACAAAACATTTAGGCCTTTTCAGATTTTATTAGTATTCTTCTTATTGCTCAAATTAATTCAACTCACATTTGAGCTAATTATTCACGAACCTTATGGAATTAATTACGTAAAAAAATATGACATAAAAATGTGCTTGAACATTGAGTGAACTCGACTTTTCAGCTTAACGATAATTCTCTTTTATTTATGGTTCATGTCTTTAGTATACTTGTTGGGCGTTATAATCCAGAACCAGTTTTCTTTTATTAAATCTTCCATATCGCATTTACACTGGAAAACAATATTTCAAACTATTCTCTGTTTTAGCACGGTAAACAATCAGTCTTTTATTGAAAAGTATTTATCATTACTATTATTGTATTACGGTAAGCATCTATTAATGAACCAAAACAGTTAATATTACTTAAAACTATTGAAAATTTGGTGAAAATAACATGTGTGACAGATTAGATGATATTGAAACGGTTACTTAACTGATTAAACATTACGGCAGACTACAAATCAGGCGTGCATCTGTCCAGTTTCTAGAGGCGCGAGTACAGTAATTTTAATAGATTGGACAGTACATTTTCACTGAATAGTAAGTAAGAATGAAAAAAAAACTGAAGTTAGAAACAGTTTTTACACAGTTGGGGAAACAGTAAGAGAAAAAAGCTATGGCACATAGTAAATAAAAGATACAGAAATATTTATTGTTTAAGGCTAACAGAACTGTTTTCACTCAGATTAACTGATTTACTAAGTTGACTCTATTTTAACGTCGCAAGACGGTTGTTATTATTGGTATTACAGTCAGATTCACTGATTATTGTTTTCAGTGTAGTGGCAGGTGCGGTGGTGAGGAGGATAGTTGGCCTCCGATGTAAAGAGCGGCGCGGCGTCGCGCGGGGCGGCCAGCATTGAGGCGGAGGTCTCTGAAGATTATCGAACCAGCAGTGAAAACGTACATTATTTTAACGAAAAGGATAGTACTCCTAAAAAAGAACCTTCTGAAGAAAGCAAGCGCGGGCCGGATTCGCCTCCGAAAATATGGGCTCCTAAAAGAAACGAAAAGAAGCCATCTCAAATGCAGCCGGTCATCCAACATTCTCGGCTTCGCTTTTTTAGCATAGAAATTTCTTCTGGATTAAAAATCATAGTTCCCAGACATCCAGACACTATCTCATGGAGGGTACAACCGTCGTTGAAATAATAGTACAAATACTATAACTATAGTACCGCTCCCAGCTCTGGGCTCGACGCACGGCGCGGGCACCTCGACCTTGCCGCGCGTGCGTCTGCTCCGCGCCAGCCTTGATCTTGAAACGACCGCGCTCGAAGCGATTCATTACTCAATAACCACCCGTGATATCGTTATTATATTATCTAGTTGGAGCGGTCGTCATTATCACGCGCCATCTTGCTGATCTTGGACTTGAATCGTCTCCACGAGTCAAGGGCGGCGCGACCGATAAGGCGATCGGCGCGCAGTAGATAATAGTTTTTGTTTTGCTAGCAACGGGCAATGGTGGCGTTTGAATATTTTGGCAACGCTAGTTAGCGCAAATAATCGCTTTGGATCCCTACTAGATGCGTCGATGGTCGGAAATCTCTTGGATGGAAGGTTGGTCCTCATGGTGGGCGACCGACCTTCCTTCCTAGTTTATAATATACGGTAATTATTAAGTTTAATTCTCTGAATATGTTTGATTATACGAATGCGATTAGTTTATTCATCAACTGTAGGCAATTTACTGCACGCGGATTTCTCATTAGCTAATTCAACAATGGCAGCGAAGAAAGACTGGGAAGAAACTTCGATGGAATTTTTTTCATCGTTTTACAAAAATGTTTGCCACTGCTTCTTAAGGTTACAATTCTTTGTATCACGAGAAGCACAGTTCATACCGTATGCAACAGGTAATAATAAGTATAATTTTATTTTTTTAAAATGTTGCCGGCCAAATCAACTAAACAAGAACGTTTATTTGATAACATTTTTTATTTATACAATTGACTGAGACAAAATAAAGGAATGAAACTCAACTACTTACCAATGCTACTTACAGATTGATATATTCCTCCACAAACAGTGCAATTGGCAATGTGTCCATGTCGGACGCCGCGTTCTTTCCCTGAATGACTAGGCTGATCTTCTGCCTAAGACAACTGGGCGTACGTTAGTGCGCGAGAGTACCTTATGTATCCAATAATATTGTGGACCTACATATGTAGGTGCACATGCAGGCTCAAGCCGACAGTCATTTGGATCCATGGATCTGGGATTCACAATTTTCAAAACCGATTTTTGCATGAGATGCACCTAAATACTACTCAAGCAGGATTTCTAGAATGGATTTTTTTTTGTTTCATGTAAATTATAAAAATGTAATTAAATCATCGATCAATAAATTTGTCGTGATTCCTAATCGATAGAAAAAACAAAATTTTATATTGCGGCAAAAATATGTTAGTAATTGAAGAATAGGAACCCCCCTATCAATTAAATACTTAAGTTAATACTTAACGCTATTTTCTCCAAAATCTGTGATGGTTGGTTTCATTCATCCACGCGCCAATGCAAGTTCAATTCAAAGGTTTGAATTGCATTTAGTTTTATCTTACGGGCAAAAACCGCGTGGCAGTGTTTCGAATGCCTTGTTTTGCAGGTAAATATTAAAATAAGACGTTGTCTCCATTATTTACAATGGAATTTGATCTAGTGCCTAGACATAAAGTCAGTTGACCACGGGATAGACAAAAATTTTAATTCGACTGATATAAGATACAGCTTTAATTGACAAACAGAGCAATTGTTTCAAACCATCCTCATTGGCTGAGTACATTTTACACGTGTTATAAAGTTGCAGAACCGATAACTTAACCTAACCTTTCGTAATCCTAACATTATCCTTATCTAACCAATATGCAAACGCGCTCGTTCACCTACCCATGCACTGAAAGTAATCTTGAAACACGGGCAAAAGATAATTATGCATACAAAATACTACAAAAACAAGTATGTAATTTTATTCACTTCTTGGCACAGTAAAAATATGAAATTACAAATCACATTGTTGGAACAAATGTTTGAACACTGCATCATCGACTTCTGTCAAAGTAAAACAGGTTTTTTTATTGTAAACATAGGCGATACCACACATATAGTCCCAGACACATTTTAGTCATCAAACATAAGTGACAGCCATTCGAAATGTTTTCCAGTCAATCATATGAATTACAAAGAGGAACTTTAAAAAATATTAGCTATTCCCTGCAATGTCTGGAATTATACTTTAGCTGGAACACATACATAGTTCAAGATATAAGTTTTCCGTGGTGCAGTGATGATTCGAGGAGCGTGGACCGGTCTTTAGCAGAAGACACACCGGTCGGATGATGTAAGCGATGGAGCTGTCTCCGCTGCCGCCGCCGCTTCCGCCAAAACTGCCACCGCCTCCGCCGTGACCGGTCCTCCGTCGCCACTTTTTTATATCAGTTATATCGATACCAGTGACGTAAATGTAAGCGGTGCCTCGTGCCCGCGGCGCAAGGTCGCCGATATCAGAGACGTTGCCGCGTGCTGTGTACACGATATACTTAAGACGCATATATGTAGTCCACGTGCGAAAATTTCAATGAAAAGTGAACTTTAGCACAAATAATGTACTTTTTATTTTAAAAATAAAAGAAAAACACTAATGCGACTTTAATAACGAAATAACCCTAATTCTTAATGAAAAAGCTAAAACTATTTATTTTCCCTTAAATTTAATTGAATGGCAGATTTAGTGATCGATATGTTTTATTTTGAATTTCATAACAATATATTTCTGCAGCCATGAAATAATCTTTATAAAAAACTTTTAAACATCCACCTAAGACATCGACTGGTTCCAAACTGCTCTGGGCAGATATATAGATATTTTTTTAACAGCCTTGGCTGTAAAAACTATACAGCTTGTGCTGTCCACATCTAGTAAAGTGTTGTCATTTATTTGTTTTATTTTAAATATAATGCTTAAATATATTTGAGCCCTAGATGGTTGGGCATTAGACAGACATTTTTTTAAGACCAAGATTCCAGGCCTATCCCAGGTTGCTTTGCCAGGTCATACGGAAATTTAATGTCATGCTCTGTAATAGCTAACATGGGAACGATATACTCGTAGCACGTTATAGAGCCATTAAGCTGATACGATACAATGGAGTTGAAGGTATGTGAGCAATACAATTCTAAAGCAAACAGTACGACTGCAATAGAAATATCAGTAAATATGCGCATGACCACCAGGTAAGGTCTCTCTCCACCGGTGGTCTATTACTGCGATAAAGCAGTTATTAATAATTAAACCAACAGTGATAAGATAGACGCAGTCAGTACCGTAGAGTTCAAAAGTTGACATTCAAAGTTTCCGAAGTTCACGCGTGGTAGGTACTCACGTAGAGGGAACCAGGATCACATATTTATTTCTGCTGCAATGATAATCATTAATCATTCCACCATACGATATTTACAGGCTCCTATAAATGCAGCATTCGTTTAGGAATTGCTAACTTATAACTTGATTAACTCATTGCAACCATATGTATGCATTCTATCGTTCTTGTGTATGAATTATGCCATGAATGGTACGCAGGTGCATAAATATTGATTTGCATATTTCTTACACTTTCTTTATTCTATGATATTATTAGATTAATTTTATAATTTATAGTATTATGAATCTAACAATGATTCTTTATTTTTTTTTATGTCTTCATAGTCAAAAACATGCATTTCATTGATTATGTGTTAAGTTTAGCAATCCTTTTTGCAATTTATTATTAGCAATAAAATTTACAAAGGGTTCGCAATTCTGCTACCAAATAGAGGAGGTAGGTACGATATATTAGAGCAGATTGATACAATGAATGAGAGACGGTGGTTCATGTTTCCCATATATTATCATATTTTCCATCTAGGTATATTTACTTAACTGTGTTCAAACAGTAGAGATGTCCTATCTACGAGTAGCACCTATTATTATTATTTGAAGTTGGGCTGCGAGCTTTTTAGCCTCGCTGTCACTGCGACCTTTACAGATCTTTTTATTTAATTTATTTATTTATTTCAGGAAAAACAAACAGAGTAACATAGAAAACTTAATATAAGTGTTAATATATTGCTTAGAAAATATGTTAGTCCAGCTTCGTATTTCACAAGTTTAGCAAAAGTAGTAGGACGAAGCAGTATATGTATAGTGTAGAACAGAGAAACTAAATAAGACCAACTTACAGCTATTGATTAACTTTTATATTAAAGATGTTATATGCTAGTAAGCAAACCACAGTCGATATTTTCGTTGCAATGCCTAATTGTATCATCCTGATCAAATAAATTTCAATCTGTAAAACGTAATGTGATGTAATACAATAAAGTATAATACAGTATAGTATGGGAACATAGGACCAAAAAAAAGTAAATAAGGAAATCAAATTGACAGAACTAGATTATTTTAATTTTTATTTTGAATTTTCCCTTCTTACAGTTCACTCTCAATTCCGGCGTCCTCCAGGAAGTGCAGGATTTTTTGAGGTGTGATGACTTTGATGTCATCTGGGTCTATTAAGTATACCCCAAGGATGGCATTTTTTTGTGTGTTAGGTCCTTTGGTCCACAGTCGCACAGAAGGTGGATCGGTGTCTCCTCTTGTTCAAGACAGAACCTGCATACATCTGAATCTGTCAACCTCATCCTGTGCAGGTATATGTTAAGGTTACAATGACCTGTTAGAGTAATCTGGTAATTACTCTGAGTTGATTTCAGCTTAGGTTGATTAGCTCGAATGCTCTTTCTTTTGGGAAAATTCCATTATAAGGGCCTTGGCGTGATTTAGTCTAGGCTTGCTTTTCCACTGGGACAGGCTTTGGTTTTGAGCCCAGTCATGTAATGTTCCTAGTTTGAATAAGTATAAAATAAGTTATGTGCTAAACGAGTATTTTCTACTATATTTGTTATTTTTATAACTGTTTATCATTGTATGATACATACACCTTTGGATAACTTCAGGAATCTTTTTGGATATATTTTCTAAGGTTCTAGGAGAGATTTGTTCACTGTCGCTAGACGCTAGCTTTCGTACGCTCGATGATGTTTTTACAACTTTCAAATTATTTATGAAAAATACTGAATCTGATGTCACAAAATCTGGGCGGAAGTGGACTCTTAAAATCTGTTGAATCTAGCCGGGGATCAATGTCAGATCAGGAAAACCTATGAGCAATGAAAACAATATGAGATAATGAAAGAAGACTTCGAAATACACGAGTTATACAACTGTGATATACCTTTACTGGCTCACTAATAAACACTTATGCCATCGCTATTAGTTATTTGACGAAGAAAATATTATACGTTAATGCATCCGACCCTACAGTGATCCGACCAAAGATTTAGATCTCTGAGTGGGCAGTCTGAGTTCTCACCTAAATTGGCGTTACGGCAAACCGATCGACTGGCGTTTTCTCCAAACTCCATACAAGTTTTTACTAGATATTCTGTGGTTTTACTTCTTCAAGCTGTCAAAGTCAAACGCTGACTTCCGATTTGTATGAAAACGCGGAGTGGACGTAAACCGCAACGTCGACGTATTTACGGCAACGTTGAGTAAGCTGTCAAATCAAGCTCGGACTCGCAAATGTTAGTTCGCTTAACGCCCGCTGCGCGCGGTGTTCAATTTCTCCATACATTTGAAAACGTCAGTCGATCGGTTTGCCGTAACGCCAATTTAGGTGACAACTGAGACTACCGGCTCTGCATCCAACATTGAACTCTTTCATGAGCTGTTTTGTTCACATACTCTTACGCTTCGAATAAATCCGGCTTAGAGCTGATTTTTCAATAGTCAGATAAACAGCCAGATAACTATTCGACGGATTTATTTACGCTTATGCTTACCCATCCGGTATAGTAAGTCCAAATGTTTATTAGTAAAATTATAGGCAGATAATTGTGATAGAAGATATAATTTTCTGGCATCCGTCTTTTGGCAAACGTGAATTTGTACTATTAGACCGATTAGTACTATCTGAGGATTGAAAAATCGGCCCTTAGTTTTCACATCTATGTGAAGACACATAAATGTCGTTGTCTTGCATGCAAGTTATTCCTAAGATCGGCACGTTCACGACACGTACGTACCTATACCGTGACGCAACACGACGTGTCGTCACACGAATGTGTGCGGGCGGTGGTGGCGGAGTCAGCGAACGGTCCAGGGCCGCAGCGGCCGATAACGGTGTTCGGTGGTAATGTCGCAAGGTACTGTTGCTAGACCTACGTGTCTGCTGCACATTGTTTGATAAACACGTTCTGGCTTACGAGGCAACGTGGTGTACTAATGATATTTAATTAATATGCACTATGAATTTCTTTCAAATTTAGGCATCAGTCGCTTTACGATCATTGGAAAAATTGTACAAGACTTCGATATTCCCAACTGAAAGACCGCGAGTATTAAACACATTTAGGCTTTATCACCGGGAAAAATAACAGAAAAAACCCCAATTAACGCTCTTGGGCTCGTAGCTTTCAGGAGGCCAAGATATGCTTCTTCACGCTTGCCCCATCATTTTTATGCAACACTTTATTTCTCTTTCTTCATTTTGCAGTGAATTTCGTCACGAATGCGAGATGTTCCATGGTCAGAAACCATGTAAAACTGTGAAAGCGGACCTCCCCTACCCCTGCTAGTTATGATAAGGTTGTTATATCAGGACAGCAGGAGTGACATGGCCAGCGTGTCCAGCAAAAAGGTCAACGAAAATACAATGAATTAACATACAATGGGGTAGGGATACCCAGCGTAAGATGTGAGGGAATTCGATCAATTATTCTGCACCAATCAGAAGCGTTTATGTCATTCATTCTGCGCTCTTGCTGGGTATAATATTTGGCGTCCACTTCTAATAGCTGCAGAATTGATCGAATTTTCTCACATCTTACGCCTGTTCAGCGATCTGTATCTCTGATAAGGAAAGGCAGTTGTGGATATTTTTGGGGTGAGCTGCACAGTAAACGATTAATGTTAATGGAGAATAATCTGTGCACCATATTCCGTGGCATACGCGAGGTGGGTAGAGCAACGACACGACAATGCGTCGGTGGGTAGTTATAATTAGCCGCGTGTAATTAAAGCGTTGCCTCCGGAATGAGGTCGGTGCGAGCGGGCTGGGGGCGGGGGCGTGCGGTTGCGTTGTTACGTCACTCGGCGCGGGGGGGGGGGGGCGGGTAGCGGGGAGGACAGCGCGCGGCGCGGTCAGCGACCCCGCGCTTGCTGTTGTGCCGCCACCGCCGACGCTCGCAAGACCATCGCCACCGCCACGTGCCAGCCGACACGGCGCACGCTTCTCGCCCCGACTTGACGTCGCCGTGCGGCAGCTGCCAAATGTGGAACTGTCAGAGCCCTCTGATGACATGAAACAGAGGACTCTGGAACTTCACGATTCTATGTACGTTCTACGTACATACAATGCCTATACCTGGAAAGGACATATTATTAAGGTCCAAATTAAGCGTTCTGGCAATGCGGCAGTTCCATTTGAAATCAATGACACCTTGAAATTATCTCATTCGACAAAGACACTCTCAAGACAAGTGAAAAGAACAACCAAAACTGTTAGAAACATTTAGAATTTGTACGTGTTTCTTGAGAGCCTCGTAATGCCAAAGCATCTAAAATTTTGTATCCAATCATACGGAGGACATACGGCCACTTGCTAGTTGGTGCTCGGTGTTCGTCGGAGCCGCGACAGTGAATATCGGGTGTCCTGGGTTCCCGGAGCTCTTCATCGACGTAACATGAACTCGACGACGCAAAGCAAACTGTCACTTGAGTACATAGGTGTCCGCATGAGGCACCCGTTACACTACAATATTGCACCACGCGTCTCTCTCTGATCATACATTTCGGGGGTTTACCATGGAAAATAACTCGCCTGGTGAACAGGAAAGTGAGTGATTCAATCTGACGTTTAGTAGAATTTCTTACCATGCTTACTGTTCAATTTCAGTTAAATTGGCCGAATAACATGTCGTTTAACAGTTAGAATGTTACGAAATGCAACATAGATTGAAACGCTCACTTGCCTATTCACCCGGTGATTTATATTAACATGGCAACCCTGTGTTAATCGTCCCTGCGGTAATGGTGACCTACCTACCGTTAGGCTCATGTACTCTAGGAATTGATCTACCATAGGTAGTAACTCTAGGGACGCCTGTTTTTTATATTTAATAATATCTTTTTATGGAACCGGCATTGATGGCGGAAACCACACATAATGTCATGACAAAAGTCCAAAACGCCGTATTCCGAAGAAATAAGTGAACTTGCCAGGACTTTGAGCCTGGATAGAAAACACCGACCATATTTAATAGCCGCTTCTACCATATTCCATCCAATTGCGAAAGAGGTTAATATCGACTATCGACTTTCTTATACTAAGATTTAATAAATCTAGAGAATGCGGGTCAATCCATGCATCTGAACCCATGGAAAAGGCGGCTAAGCCCGCCCGGATTAGTACCATCGCATTGGATGAAACATTGTCAAAACGATAATGAAAAACATGTCCTAGTTTTATCGAAAGCGGTGTGTTGGTTTTATATCATGACAATGGATGTAGTACTAAATACATATAATAAAATACATAAAAAAAATATTAGGAGACCATGATAGTTACTTTAAATAATTTGTCATCCAGATATGATAATGTAATGAGCGCCCAAGAGCCGCCCGAGACCCCCCGACGTGCTTCGACACAGCTCGTTTCGCCGAACAGCACACACCTTCGAGGAACCGTCTCTAAGGAAACTTTACCGATCTAAACATCATTTATTCTTATCATCGTGATGATATTAAGCAATCGATGTGGTGGTTGTGGGTTGATAATAGCAGTATTAATTGTCTGAGGTTATACACTGTTTCAAACAGTTGAACTGTCTAATTAAGCAAGATAATTTTCAATAATGTTAAGTGTATAAATGTGATATGTATGTATGTATAATCGACCGTAAAGCAAGGACACATTAATTGCAGAAGGAGCCCAGCAAAAAGAACTACTTTACGAATATACTGAAAGGCTGGACCCGAACCAGCAAAACATACCATGCGCGGGTATTGCGTCTACCAATGTCGCCACCGGCTGTATATCCATAATTTGGAATTCTCCTACAGTCCCTTCTACTAACACAGTGTTGAAGATTAAACCTACATACATTTATTTAACGCTTCATCTGCGTTGCGTACCTGTTCGAGATTGAAATATGCATTTAATTGAGAATGCGGGTCACAAAATTGTTCGGAACCCATGTGTTCCGCTTATTACTCCGGTATTGTTTGCTGTCCGCTACTTCTAACTAAAAATACCTGAGTAATAGCTATCGTACAAATGTTTATTAGTAAGGCAAAACCCGCCCGGAGTGGTACCATTGCATTGAACGAATGATAGTCGAAACGGGATTGAACATGTTCATTGTCAATCTGGTGGTTATAGGCTATAACCATTTATGCATGCAATTTGCTTCTATAATGTCACAGTTCAATTACATATTATGTATACATGCTTACTCAGAAATAATGCTTGAATAATAACCACATATTTGTTGGAAAACCCACGCCCGCATCCGTGCCTGTGCCAGCGCAGCTGGACAACTGTACAATCGTACTATTAATAGGTACTTTGAAAGTGTGCTAGATAGCGCAACTGAAGTATCTAACTGTAGTTTTATCAAAGTGTAATAGAGTACGTCTAGATTTGCAGTTCGATGACCGACTTGAATGTATACTTACCCAGTTGATTTAGTTTTTAGGACCCTTAATCATCCTGGCAGCCTCCTATGGTCACAATATGTGGTCACAATGAGTCGTATTCACTACGTATAATATTCACAACGTATAATCTTATTTTTTTCCAAAAAATTTAAACCATGCATAACGTATAATAGTCACAACGTATAATGTTATACGTTGTGCATGAGTTTAAAAATAAAATAAACTCTTTGCATCATGCAGAACGTATAATAGTCACAACGTATAATATTCCTAACATGAATTCACAAAAAAAGAAAACCATGCAGAACGTATAATATGCCAAGAAGCACTGCATAAAGCGCCCTAACAACGATACATTTAAGGCTGAAATTGCTACGAATCGATATCTGTTAAAGAGTAACAATTTGCTACAACGCTAATTGAGACGGTCGAAAAGACGCGTGCGAGTATAATCTTTAATATTATATCGATAAGGGCGCTTATCGTATGAAATATTTTAGGATTATATGATATGCATGGTTTTCTTTTTTTGTTAAATAAAGATCATAACATTATACGTTGTGACTATTATACGTTATGCATGGAGAAATAAGTAATTAAATTTTTTGGACTTCTTCATGCACTACGTATAAGATTATACGATCTGCCGATTATACGTTGTGCATGGTTTTAAAATTTTGTTAAAATATGACATTATACGATCTGCATATTATACGTTATGCCGTTCCCCCGTCACAATCTGTGTTTTGGGGCACTATGCACCGCACACTTTAGCTTTCAAAGCTGATAAACTTTATTAACTGCTGGGTTTTATAGGTATGCGCTGCGCACCACTTCAATGCCCAGTTGCTCAGCTGAGAATGAGTAATGTGCAACTAAATAAAGTGCAACTAAAAAAACCGACCAAGTGCGACTTGTACTAGCACACGAACGGTTCCGTACGATTATACAAGATTTGACCCAAAGAAATTCCTTTTCTTGTATTGTGGCGCCCTTTGATTTTTATTTTCACTATTTGTCTTTATAGAGGCAACATAAATAGGTACATACCTACTCGGTGAACATTTTAGAAGTCTAATGAGCTGCGCAATCTAGCATGAGATTCAGCCCTGTGATAGACGGACGGACGGACAGCGGAGGTTTAGTAATAGGTTTCCGTTTGGCACCCTTTGGGTACGGAACCCTAAAAAGGAACATCTACCAGCATATAAGATATTTATAGGAAATTCAGAAACCTAAGAATTATTTTGAAACATATCTTTGTTGAATTCAAGCCAGAGGTGAGGGTTCGATTCCGCCCCGTTATCATGCACCACTTGCTTTCCCTTTCTGCATTGGATAAGTGCATTTCGACAGGAATGCGAGCTGTTTCATAGTCCGAAATCCATGTAAAACTATAGGTCCTCGCTCGCCCGGGTTGGTACCATCGCATTAGATGAAAAGATGGTCGATGCGTATTTTCCGCAGCGGTGCTCATAAATGGAATGCGGTGTGGTGTATTGGGCTAGTATAATTACGGTGGGTCTCCAAAATTTAAAAGGATTTCCTTAAAAAATAAGTACCTGATTAATGTCTAGCTGTTTAATTTTAAGGATGAATATATAATTCTAATTAAATCCCAAACTTTACATCCTAACAACTTTCAAACGGATAAGCACCCGCATTATAATCGTTTTCGTACGCAAATATAGCTACTCGACCGTATCTGGCGCATTTATGTAAATGGTCTCGTGTGATTCAGCTCGCCCCGCGCGTCGCGTCGGGTTGCAGCGTCGACCTTGGTCAGTGCAGTGTGTTGACTCCGACGCGGCGACAGCGGCGGCGGCGGCGGCGGTGCGGAGAGGTGAGGGCGTCGTCGGCGGGTCGACAGCGGCCACATTGTCATTGTTGTCCTATGATGACCGTGTAGCTCCCCCGACCGGCGGTTCGGCCACGTGTGATCCGTTGGTCGTGCGGAGGTCACTGCGCAGTTGCTGACAATCGCCACCGGCATCGTCATTTTGTTTACTCGGTCCTACGCCTCGCGTCACCTTCAGTTGTCCCGGTGCCCTAGGGACGACCCGCTGCCGCTTGCTATTTATAGCAGGATAGAGGAAAAAGATTTATTCAGCACAGACTCTGTACTGAGGCAAAATATTCTGGGTGTGACGACCACAGCGTACCTATACACGGTAGAAGCACAAAATTTTGAAATTAGAATCCTACGACCTCCCTGTTTGCTGACTCTCTTGGACTCTCAGTACCTACTCTGAAAAAAGTTCTAGACAATTCTCTTCCTCTGAGCAAGGGTATTGTGAACTGAAGTCATAGTCAGAAAGTAGTCGAGGAATTGAGTAACAGTTGAAAGGCGAAATTGCAGATCTCCGTAGCTACGTGTACTAACACCTATAAAGGTGCCTAGATGTGCTAGTAGCAGTGTTGGTACTCGCCAGACGGACGAGATCCGCAGTAATGAGGCACGTAACGATTTTGGCTCAACGAGAGATACATGTAGGAGTCGACGACCTCGCGTAGGGCAGTGCTCTAGTTCTAGCTGCGGGGGGGTGGGGGGGGGGGGTCGGTAGGTAGAGTCGGGATCACCGCCATATCCGGACTTATATTGTGAAACGTAAATCACCCATGGGCATTCGGTAGGATTGTGATAACACGTATGCGTAGTAGAAAACTTATCTTGTCCTGTCAATTGTATTTGTATTAAATATTAATGTGTAACTGCTGTAATAGGTAACGTTATGCCCCATTAGTGAAATATTCCCCAAATTTGTGAATAGGCCAAACGACAGAATAAAGCAGGAAAATTAGCATCGAAAGATGAACCTTGGATTAATTGATAATGGAGACATATTTTTTACATCGATTACATTCATTGTATTCGATGAGATGAGATGAGATTATCCTAATGGAATGTACGGTATGTTGTGACACAACGTTATTGTTGTTGTTAATAGCCTACTCTCTTCCTTCCATCCAGACTGGAAACTCTCCCGCCCGCCCTAAACGCCACCTGCTAGCCCGTCAGCAGTCTAACTATGTTAATGTTATTTAAGGTTGTTTTTTAGAATTCGTTTTATATCAAATTTTTAACGATTTTAGTGAGAAGCGTACAGAAAGTGTTATACTACTTAAAACTATTTGAAATTGGTTTTTTAAGATTTACCAAACAGCAAAAAGCCAAAATTAAGTGGGTCGAAGCAACAGGATGCCATGTTAGAGCTTGAATATTGTTCAACCCAATATCATCAAAACGACGAATCCAAGCGATGATGATAGAAACCATACAACTCAGACTAAATGCAATTGTATTCTAAAAGGGCGGGTTATATATCATTAGTTAAGACACTTTCATTTAAACTTTTTGTAGTCAAACTATACTATGTTACGCAAAAAACTGAATGACCCTTGGATTCTATCAACTCTGTAAAGAAGAATCTGCAAAGAAACTTTACGAGTTTTCAGTCCACAGTAATGGAATACATACTTAGATCTAAATGCTACTGCCAAAAAAATTTTTATTGAACAGTTTAAGGCAAAGAACAAGAACGAAAGAAAGAGCCACACTCAGTGCAAATGGATTAGAAATAGAACCTACTTAATTACTCTCTTACTCTCTACCTACTACTCTTACCTCTTTGCCAGGTACACATGCGCAAAACTCTGAAGAGGCAAATAATTTGAACGATATGCCTTTACGATATGTTCTCATAAATAAACGGTCATAAATAACGGGGGCATTTTTTGTAGTTTCTAACTCCCGCGCATTGCAGAATTTTTAATCGGAGCAATACAAACGAGAACGCAGGTACCCGAAGACGCGAACGAATAACGAAGATATTCGAAGATGCACGATAGAATATAAACTAAAGTAAAATATGTAACCAAATGTGTAGCTACTAGCATGTCAGTTATGGTTTATTTTAATCTGAAAATAAAAAGTATTCGGACGATATGAAATCTTCCGAATTTTGCAATTCATTATTAAATTAAAAATTAATTATTTATTTATATTATTTATAATTTTATTAATTACATACTGTACATGTTTTTCATTTAGTATGAATCAGAATCTGTGTTGCTAACAAATGATGTGGGATTGAGTGGTTATCCCGTGCAGAGCTATGGACAGGCGTACAGCACGCATCAGTATTGCGCGACCGCGGCGGCTGTGCCCCCGCGCCGCGGCGCTGCCGTGCAGCATACCGCCACCGCCACTGAGTCCCTTTTGACGCAGCGCAGGCGTGAACATTGCCTAAATATGTTTTATAAAATGTTTAATGGCAGTATTTCTCGCTCTAAATTACTTATTACTTTAAAAATAGCTTTTGAAAAAAAAATGCAACCTTTCGCTATGAATATTACAGCAGTATTCAGAGAGGGCAAACTAACTTTAGTACGCGTATTCAGGACGGACTAAAGCCTTTTTTGAACGGTTAGTCCGGTGCTTATCCCGTACTAAGTTTTGTCAGGTTCTCTCCAAATACGACAGTTAAGAACGGCCCGTAAGCTTTGCTCCCCATACAAACGTAGTTTACTAATCATTTGGAAACCGCTATTCCAATTAAATTGATATTTAATATCTAATATAAAGTAGCAAATAACTGTGTCTACATGCTTTTGTCTTTTTGAAAAATCCAAACCGAATGAAAGCAAAAAGAAAATCTTCATACGAATTTTGTTTTCTCTGTGGTTTGACCCAGAATACATTTACCGAAAAAACCAAGACATGCAGACACAGATATTTGTAGTCTTATATTAGATACCAAATATCAAGTAAGTTGGAACAGTGGTTTTCAAATTATTAGTAAACTACGTTTGTATGGATGGCGAAATTTTCTGATGCTTACGGGCCGACCTTAAGGTGGCCCAACCCGGCGGGCTCAACTCATTTGCGGGCACGGTACAAAACGGTGCTGTTGCGCTCTGGGACCTTCTCTGTTTCTAAGAATAAGACAGGCTCCGTGATGAGGAAGATGCAACATGTCCACAAAAAAGACAATGTGCATAGGGTACGATTTGGTAAGATTTACGAAAATTTTAATTACAAAACGACTTATAGCTAAAAGTAAACCACGACCGCTGTAGTCACAAATCTAACAATAACCAAATAGATTATAAATCTTGATTAAATAAGCTATGTCTGATGACTAATCTTTTTAAGAAGTTCGTACTTTATCATTACGTAATCCACCTCCAAAGTTATTGTATAAAACGCGCGAAAAATTCGAATTTTCGGACCTTATAACTTAGAAACCAAACACAATTTTACAATGCCAAGGGTCATCAGACATCTAGTTCGATCAAATAAAGCTATTTTGAGCAAAATTTTGGATCTCTGACAAGAAATATAGACGTGATCTTCTTTCCCCTTTTGTATGGGGAGATGAGCGGGTTGGGCCACCTTAATGTTTTCCGTCAATTCAATGAAATCAAAATCGTGGGGAATATAATTAAACCAACCGGTTGCACAATGGTCATTATTGTACCGGTTCGGTATAAACGGTAAAAGTTGTAAGGCATCAAGGGAGCCAATTTTCGGTCTCAGGACACACAATAAGTGCGGGCTTAATACAGTGTTATACATATAAAGCCTAACACCACGAAAATGGTGGATTTCGTCACGATGTTTTCCTTCACCGTAAACCATTCGCTTTACATAACGGACTGCTAAATCAGTGGAAATATACTCAAAGCGACACAACCCGTGTTGACCCAAATCAAATTATTTATTTGAAATTTTCAATAATGTATTATTAAATTTAATGTAAACTTTCTTAGAAAAAACACTCGTACTGTTTATTTTAAATCTCGGCTGTACTTTGTTTACAAAATGAGCATCCATAGAATACCCCATTATGGGACGGTAATAGTTTCGGTAGCTCAGTGTGCAACGCCTTGCGAATCGATAAGCTGGGCAAGCACCTCTGAACGCGGTTAGGTTCTGGATGGGTGACCATTTTCAACCGTTGAGGCTGGCCATGGTTCCACATAAGGTCCTCTTCCTTACATCCTCGGTGGTAGGGTTGATCCGGCCCGGGTTGGTGCCATCGCATTGAATGAACGATGGTCGAGTTTAATGTAGCCAAGGAAGGTCCTGGCATTTCACCTTGTTCCCATGTGGTGTGTTGGGCTAGTATCTGACGGTCAGTTCGGTATTAGGCATCCATGTCCAGTTACATAAAATAAAATAAAAAATAACATTGAATGCAAATATGTATTTGATGCCGTCCTATGTTAAAAGTCATTTACGTTTAAAACATCCCACACTTCAGTAGGCTATTAACGATTTCAGGGAGCAAAGTAAAGTGAGGTACATACATCCAAATGGTTTGCTCGTTCAAGAGACGATTTTATTAAGTCGTAAATAATTCCACGCGTTAAATCATTTGTCAGGCTGTTTGCGGCATGATACAAACATGGATGCAAGACGGGCATTTTATTTTTGCAGCGTTGAAATATTTTGTGCTCAAGTCTTATTATTCAGAAGCTATAAATCTGTCTTGCCTGCGGTGTATGTGTTTGTCATCAAACTCTTTAAATGTTTGGATTTTTTTCTTAAAAGTCCTGAAGATATGAATCAATACCATAGACCTAGCATGCGCGCGCAGCGCTTCTATGATCAATACACATAAATGGCTATGACTCCGTCACAAAATATTTATTTTCATTAACTCTTCTACACAAAATCAATGCTTTGAACGTGTTTTATTTTCTATTTGTTTAATTTAAAAGTAAAGAAACTATGAAATATTTCATGAAGTGTTCCTCATGACATGACCGAGGTTAGACGAAGGATAATTTTTTCATTATGAGAGTTGAGGATAATTAATGGAAAATAAAATTGCATCATTTCATTTGAAACGTAGACAAACAATATTATATCTGCTCAACAGCGTTCTCTTGATAATTCCATCTAATCATAATAATTCTGAACCGTATATAAGGCCCTGGTACTAGCCAAATCGCAAAGTTAGACGAGGCACCCCAAGTTAACTAACTAAGTCTGACGATTATAAGTGTCATTCTTACAATATATGATTCCTTGTCTATTAATCAACCTATTTTCGTTAATGTATGTTACCTTTTTCTATACAAAATACATTGCGGAAACGATGTCCATTTCCGAACTTTTTTGACTAAATATAGAAATCTAATAGCAAATGGAATGTTTTGTTTATGCATATATGCTGTTTTTGCTTATATCTATTAATCGAATTACTTTCAGATTTCTAATGAGAAAAATCAACTTTTTTATTTTTATTATTATTTAAATAAATGATGGAATCAAAAAATATTAACAATTCATTATCAGTCTGGAGTTCTATTTGAATTTTCTGAAGCGTTTCACTACATATTATTACATTTGTTAAAAAGTGCATGTGTATGGCGCGAGTAGTTGGCCAGTCCTAGCGCCTTAAGGGCCTGGTACTAGCCAAATCGAAAAGTTAGACGAGGCACCCCAAGTTAACTAACTAAGTCTGACGATTATAAGTATCATTCTTACAATATATGATTCCTTGTCTAGGAATCAACCTATTTTCGTTAATGTATGTTTCCTTTTTCTATACAAAATACATTGCGGAAACGGTGTCCATTTCCGAACTTTTTTGACTAAATGTAGAAATCTAAAAGCAAATGGAATTTTTTGTTTATGCATATATGCTGTTTTTGCTTATATCAAGAAATCGAATTACTTTCAGATTTCTAACGAGAAAAATCAACTTTTTTATTTTTGTTATTATTTAAATAAATGATGGAATCAAAAAATATTAACAATCCATTATCAGTCTGGAGTTCTATTTGGATTTGCTGAAGCGTTTCACTACATATTATTACATTTGTTAAAAAGTGCATTTGTATGGCGCGAGTAGTTGGCTAGTCCTAGCGCCTTAAGGAATTTGAGAATCTATTCTCAGCAATGACTCAGTTTTTTGATATTTTATTTTAATTGACATCAGCCGTCAGAACGGTTCAATTTGGCGGGATTGTCCCCAGAATTAAAGCTGTGCTTGCTTAAAGTAGCGGTAACAGTAGCCTCCAGAGTTACGGCTGTGCACTCACTCGACTTGGCGAAGGCACTAAGCAATTAGAATTACGGCTGTTATTGCTTCATGAAGCGGCAACAACTAGCCCCCAGAATTACGGTAGTGCTTGCTTTATGTAGCAGCCACAATCAGCCCCCAGAATTACGGCTATGATTTCTACATGAAGCAGCGACACTCAGCCCCCAGAACTACGGTAGTGCTTACTTTATGTAGCGGCGACACTCGGCCCCCAGAATTACGGCCGTGATTGCTTATGAAGCGGCGGCACTCAGGCCCCAGAGATACGGCTGTGCCTGCACGACTTGGCGACCTCCTCGGGACGAGATACATAATTAATAGTAAGATTTATGTTTCTACTCTTGCTAATTCAAGAATCAAGCTTCTTTGAGCAAGTCGACAATGTATCCAATGAGTTAATTTCAAACTTGCGCACTTGGCGGAATCCTGATCGCTTCATTTGTTAAATTTTTTTCTCTTCAAATTTATGATGACACTAATTCTGTGTAGACGTTTGAATTTGTTTAATTTTTCGCGACAGGATTTTAGATTGAACCTTTGCCAAATCATTCCAGACGGAACGAAAATTTATAAAAACGTTTACGACTGGTCGCTTAAGAGTTTTCTTAAATCCTTATGGATCCATTTATTTATTTAACAGACTTCAACTGGTAACAAAATAATTTTTCTTCCGAGATTTCTTTTTCTAGAAAATTATTTAGTTTTCAACACTTCCCGCATCTTTCTCCTACATGATTAATTAAAAATCTACGGAGCAAACATGTAAGACAAATGAAAACTACTAATCTGGTGCTTAGACTGCTTATCTGGTGCTATAAACTTAATCATCCCTTGTGTCCCGCGCAGGCGTCTATCGAATTTATGGTGATCGGTTGGTAGGAGCAGTTCTGGTGCTTGCAAGGCGTGGAAAGGACAGGCGCCTGGAGAACCGAACGTACAACACAATCAATATATCGCCGTTCGCCGCTATCAGACTCAATTCCTTCTAACTTCTAAATTACTTTTAAAATGTAAAATCATTCATGATTTTACGTTTCTGTTCTGTAGAACTTTAATACGTTCTCAGATTTTTTCAATGCAATGAAAGCAAGCTCGTTGCCCTCAAAGTGGTTTCTAAATTGGTATCCAAATCGCCTCATGAGTTGTGAAATGCAGAGTGCGTTTACCTCTCGCGCGGCGGGCGGAAGCGGTGCGGTGGCGAAGCGGAGACGGTGCGGTGGCGGCGGTAACCGCCTGTTGTACATATGTAGCGATACTCTTTTCTCCGCTCTAATCTCTCTAGATTCGACAGCAGCAAGTCAATACGGGTCCGGAGGTCTCAACGAAATAATGAAAACTAAGCGGGTCGCGGGTGGGCCAAGACCCGTGGGTGGGTTCAAATCCCCGTTCTTGCTCCACTTTCTTTTCCTTTCTGAGATGGATAAGTGCATTTCGTTACGAATTTTGGCTGTTCTTATTCGTACATATTACAGAGGTTGCTCTTAAACCATTGTACTCTTCATTTTCTGTAGGTGGTAGCAGTTAAAGGGTTAATATTATATAGTTGTTTTAGCTGTCAAAATAATAATTTATTTTGCATTTCGACTCTTTTTTTAGAAGTCACTGTAGTAATGCGTGACAAAAATAATAGTATTAAAACTAAATCGTACTGAGTACATATTACAGAGGTTGCTCTTAAACCATTGTACTCTTCATTTTCTGTAGGTGGTAGCAGTTAAAGGGTTAATATTATATAGTTTTTTTAGCTGTCAAAATAATAATTTATTTTGCATTTCGACTCTTTTTTTAGAAGTCACTGTAGTAATGCGTGACAAAAATAATAGTATTAAAACTAAATCGTACTGAGTTTTCACAACTTTTTCATGTTGCCACTGGAGGAGTGCATCGTTTTAAGATCCCTACAGATATAACTTGAGGTATATTTAAGTATTTAACTAAAAAACTGACTGGGTATTGTTGTATAATTTATAGGTATCAATGTGTCAGCAGGTAAATACCAACATATATTTTGTATAGCCAATCTAGATAACGCAACCACTTGGCGCAGGCAGATCGACATATTTAGCACCAGAGGGTCGGTCTCTAACATGTGAACCCAGAATCAGCCATTTACCTTAGCGTGACCAAAAATGTCGTGACCTCCCGGAATATAGAGCGGCCCGCAAGAAACTGTGGATGGTCACGAGCTTCGATAGAGGCAAGAGCTGCATTGCGTAAAACTAGTGATTGTGAAATATAATTTTAGATTGAGGACACATAAACTTCATGAGGACCATCACCCAGGTCCCTACTTAAAGTTAGATTCGGGTGCAAGGGCTTAAGGTAAAACAATTCATCCGTTTGCAATTTTACATTTGTGTATGTTTTAATACATTTTTATGATTGTGAATAAATAAATAATATATTGAAATGGATGGAAAACACGAATGTTTTTATTGCCGCTTTGCCGGCTCGTAGCCTAGTGGCACGGGGACTGGCCTAGTGTACCAGAGGCCTAGGTTCAATACCGACTTGCACCACTGTCTTTCTCTTTCCGAGTTCGATAAGTGCATTTTCGTCACGAATGCGAGCTGCTCCATGGTTCGGAATCTATGTAAAACTGTAGGTCCCCTTCCCCGCCCGTTTAGCGTTTAAGCCCGCCCGGGTTGGTACCATCGCATTGGATGAAAAGATGGACGAAGCGGCAATTAAAAATTGTCCGTGTTTTCCATCCAGTTCAATGTAGCCGTGCTCATAAAGGGAAGGTCCTGGCATGGCACCAAATTCCTTCGGGAATGTGGTGTATTGGGCTAATATCATAACGGTAGTTGTGTGGTATTAGTCATCCATGTCAGGTCGCATAAAAAAATTAAAAAAAATTATAATATTTATTTCAATACGATTTAAGCCCCTTCGTAACTTAGAAAGGGACCTAAAGTTTGATGTGGAAACCGAACCGCGGCCAATCTCAACGGCAAAACGTTTACCCACCCAGAATTCAACAGCTCCCAGTCTTACTCAACTACATTACTTCAATTATCGAAGACCAAGGCGTCGTCTGGGCTACTGAGGCAGACAGACTCGGATATGTTTTTAAAATAAAAAATATTTCATTGAAAAAAAATATTGTATTATCAGATTTTTAGAATTTAGGTATGCTTAGGTGCAATGTTGATAGTATAACGCTTTAACACCTTGCAGGTTATATATCCTTAGGCTCTACTTATACTACTCATAAAAGAAAAAATAAAGAATTAATTATGTCTATTAAAATGAAAATGTAAATACCACAATTAAACAATGTTATACGGTAGACATAACAAGATTACGTGCAATATGATGTAATGATATAATATAGCTAATTGTGTGGATTTAAGGTAACTTCACACACAAGTAAAACGTTGCCACCTAAACTGACTATCGTGGATATATTTTAGGTTGACAGATGTAGAGTTTCGTTGGACAGAAAGGTTTATTTATCAGAGAAATTAGTTTGAGAAGCGGTTCGTTCTAAAAATACTAACGGGTGCTCTGGATATGGATTGATTGGAGACGTAAGTACCGCAAAGCAATGTCCATGATAGTATCCGTAGAACAGACTGAGCGACCTTACAAACCGTCGGTAGCTCAAAGACTCCAGGCTTTACCAACAAGACGGACCGCTCGGCGCTGTATTGTGTCCAAGAACGCCAGCGGGTATTTGAGACTACCTTCCTAAATGTGACTACAGTATTCCCACGTTTTTTGAGATGTTGCAGCCCAGTAGATCTAGTTGCTCCGATACAGGTACGAAATTGCCCTGGAAACTTGCGAGGAGAGGAAAAATATCTACATAGGCAGAGAAAGAATGTTGAATGAGGCTTTTTGTCAGGTAGGTACGAAATTGCGGATTTATTAAGATTGTTCTGTCCCGTGAGTACACTGGTTACTCTACGGCTGTCAGTAACAGTAACGAGCTGGCAAACTGGAGTGGCGTCTTCTCTCATTGTCCCGAGAACAATGAGATTTAGTGAAATACCAACTTTCACTTTTCTACACTCCATCTTCATTACCATGAGAGCAGATGAGACGTGAAGTGCCATACAGGCTATACAAAGCAGTTACGTCGCTGGAAATTGCTTTTGCTGGAAGACAAATGAAGCTGGCGAAAAAGTTAAGGCTTGTTTTTCTGCGAGACACGTTTTTTATTTACTAAAACTTAGACCTTTCACTTCACAGGCAGTTTTAGATTATCTGTTTCCTTGAAAATACATTTTATTAATTTATTTTGTAGTATTCGTAGCCTTTGTATGTTTCGTACCAACATGTTTACATTTTTAAAGCTTGCAGAGGTGAATTTTATACAATCGTTATTATTTCAGTAGTAAAATATCCATGTAGATATTTAATTGACATTTTGAATGTAATTGGACATGGATGACTAACACTACACTAACGGCCATGGTTATCGCGCAATCTCGCCGTAGGAGTAAGGACCAGGACTTTCTCTATATGAGCCCTGTTCAGTGGCGGATTTACCAGCAGGCTGAGTAGGCTGGAGCCTAGGGCGGCAGATTTTAGGGGTGGCAAATTAGAAACCAACATTTTAATTCTTTCTCCCCAATCCCAAAGTACCATCTTCCCGGCCGCATATGAGGCCGGAAAGAGCGACTTTTGTAGCTTGCTAGAGCCACAACGCGCTTGTACGTAACCTTCCACATAAAAAAACCGGCCAAGTGCGAGTCGGACTCGCACACGAAGGGTTCCGTACCATCGTACAAGATTTAACACAAAAAAATCATGTTTTTGTATGGGACCCCCTTTAATTTATTTTTTATTTTACCTATTTGTTGTTATAGCGGCAAAATATATACACACTCTGTGACAATTTCAGCTGCCTATCTATTACGGTTCATGGAATACAGCCCTGTGACCGACGGACGGACGGACGGACAGACAGCGGAGGCTTAGTAATAGGGTTACATTTTCACCCTTTGGGTACGGAACCCTAAAAATATGATTTAAGCAATTCAACATGTAATGATGTTCACCACATAAATATATTTACGGGAAAGAGGTTGTGTAATTAGGACGATAGTACACAAATCGTAACATTACAGATGCATTGACAAATATATGGTAATTCATGTCATTGTGAACTAGGGTACTGAAGTGTAGAGTTCGGTAGGGGCAAATTTTGATTTGCCTACGGGCGACAAAATTGTAAATCCGCTGCTGGCCCTGCTGCATTTAACTGAATGGAAAACACGGACAATTTTTAAGCACTGCTTCGACCATCTTCCTATCCATCCTATGCAATGGTAGGTACCAAGCTTTAACATCCACACCTACATGGATTGCGAACCGTCCTAGGGAATATTATAATGGGAAGTAGGACTTCGGTGACTTCAATGGCATAATACCTACATACTCATCTATATAGATATGAATAAGAAAATTAAATTGTTGTTAAGGTAATCTTTTGTCAATATTTTCTTTGCAATTCTTTACATTTTTTTTAAATTTATCTTTGTATATCTTTGTATATCTTGTATGTATTGTATATATTGTATATTTGTATTTATTGATAATAATGGTTAATTGTGTATGTGTACTCTGTTCGCTTTTAATTCTGCTAGCACATGCTACTACATGTGGGAAGTGTCACGAGCCAGTGTTATTTATTGTACTTGTTTTTTGTTTTGTAAATGTGATTCAATCAATTTAAGTTTTATTTTTTTTTTGTCCGTCGACACCGATGCTAAAATTGTCGATCTTAAAATTCTTCAAACTAATATAATTATTGTGTCGCAAACCGCGAGTTGCAATGTTATGCAAGGTATACACCTCATCGCAATGTGAATTTATTTTCGTGTTACTTCTTGGTGGTATTAGCCATCCACTATCGGTACCCGCGTCAGGTTTCAGGAATTTCTTTCAATTACTTATGTAATGTATCTACTTGCGTAACTTTGATTTTATTTCCCAAATTTTAATTAATTTATATTGAAACAACGATTCACTTGAATAAATAAGCGCTAATTCGTTCCTATTAACAAAGTTTGCACCTGGAGTGGAAGAAATTAGAAAATATCATATTTTCTTTTCAGATACTGAGCAGCAAAACAATCAATAAAACTAGCAAGAAAATAAAAGATTTGATGCCTGGTCGCTGAGGCATAAACTTTTACGAGCACGCCGCTTGGTGCTTGCGGCCTTGCGGATTGCGTTCCATATTTCCGTTATCGTTCGTTCTGAGACTGGGTAGGTACAATGAACAATTCCACTTCAACCTATCGAAAGGTGAAGGTTTTGTTTTGAATATTTTAACCCCAGCAATATACCTATTGTCATAGTTAGGGTAAGAACGTGCTACGCAGAAGCGAGCAATACACCCAATGCCATATCAAGCGTAATATCGACTCTAGTTTCTTCTGGGTCACATCGCCTCAGCCCGCACATTTTGAGAGAAACCCGTCGTAGCAACGCAACGCGCACAA
Organism: Incurvaria masculella; assembly: GCA_946894095.1. Lineage (NCBI taxonomy): Eukaryota > Metazoa > Arthropoda > Insecta > Lepidoptera > Incurvariidae > Incurvaria > Incurvaria masculella. The sequence goes on from OX335647.2 coordinate 13,956,707, forward strand.
TAAGTCAGCATGCACGTGCTACGTAGAAGCGAGCAATATACCCAATGCCACTGTTAGCGTAAGATTGACTCTAGTTTCTTCTGGGTCACATCGCCTCAGCCCGCACATTTTAAGAGAGGCCCGCCGTAGCAACGCAACGCACACAATACGTCAGCATGCACGTGCTACGTAGAAGCGGGCAATATACCCAATGCCATAGTTAGCGTAAGATTGACTCTAGTGTCTTCTGGGTCACATCGCCTCAGCCCGCACATTTTGAGAGAGGCCCGCCGTAGCAACGCAACGCACACAATACGCCAGCATGCACGTGCTACGTAGAAGCGAGCAATATACCCAATGCCATAGTTAGCGTAAGATTGACTCTAGTTTCTTCTGGGTCACATCGCCTCAGCCTGCAAATTTTGAGAGAGGCCCGCCGTAGCAACGCAACGCACACAATACGTCAGCATGCACGTGCTACGTAGAAGCGAGCAATATACCCAATGCCATAGTTAGCGTAAGATTGACTCTAGTTTCTTCTGGGTCACATAGCCTCAGCCCGCACATTTTGAGAGAGGCCCGCCGTAGCAACGCAACGCACACAATACGTCAGCATGCACGTGCTACGTATGTAGAAGCGAGAAACCTATAAAGCGCGCTATCGACCAACTAATGAAAAACTAGGCCTTGATTTTTACACAATCGTAAAACGTGCATATGTGGCTTCTTATCAGCAACTTTGCTTCTTAGCATTTTAACTTTTCTAAGTTTTCTATGATTACTTTGTTCGTGAAATGCGAGGAAGCAAATGTGAGGGCTTTGGCCACGGAAATGCTTTGCCTAACTTTGCATCAAGTTATTTTTTTTAATGAGATTTCATAGAATTTAAGTTCGTTTCGAATTCAATAAACGGAAAAAAAATTTGCCTATTAACACCCGAAGAAGTTAGTCGAGATGTAAAACCGGAATAATTCGTTGTACCCACACAAATGCACTATTCAAAGGCGAAGATGAGAGCTGTGTCAACTGGTAACGGGCTAGATAAACCATCCACCAAGTAAGTTAGACCTATAGTTATTCATGGAATCCGCACAACGGCGTTGAGGCTCGCTGATTGGTCACTCATCCAGAGTCCAACCGGGCCCAGTATTGCTTAACCTCGAGATAGAACGAAGAACGATAGAAAGGCCACGAACACCATTTTTAATATTCGCATTTTATTGTTTGTACTATAGGAGTGATTTTTTTGTCCATTTCCCCAGGCCGAGGAAAATAAATTTTAATGCATTTACTGGAGTTAATGCATTAAAATTTCAAAGAGAGCCTTTCCTAATAAATGTCTAGTACGGGAAAGGAAAAAATGTTCTTCTATTTAAATGAAAATAAAACGGAATTATTACATACTCCAATACATTTCAAAGAGTATGCCATTTCGAAGCATTCTCTCATTGCGTTTTTTACCGGAGAAAGTAGATTGATAGCTCCGAGCAGACGGTTTCGGAGGTCGGTGGCCCGTGCCCAAGAAAGCCAACTTAATTGCCAACGAACCACGAAATTTCTCCCAATTCAATGGACGAACCACAGCAGCGGAGTCAAGGTTTCACTGCCACCGTATTCATTAGGGTCGCCTTGCGTTGCCTGCAACTTGTGTGAGTTGTTGTTGTTGTGCATTTTATCTATACTTCCACAGATCAAAGATAAATGTATCAAAATGGGAAAATAATACTTTGATAAAAGATCGGCGGAAAAGGGTATTTGGTATAAGACCTCACAGACTGAACGGCCTAAAGTTCCTAGGTTTTGTATCATTGAATTCACTAGAGAAGAAATAAAAATTGGATTGAGAGACATTTCCCATAAAAATACTATTAGGGTGGAGCACAATCTCTGGTTAGTATTATAGTTATAACCATAACCACTTTAGAGCTCCCTTCTTTATTCTTCAGGTGAAAAATAAGGACGGATTTTAATTTTAAAATGATCACTCGACGCTTAGTTTAGTAATTCTGCTTTTTAACCGACTTCGAAAAAAAGGAGGAGGTTCTCAATTCGTCGGAATCTTTTTTTCTCTCTTTTTTTTACTCTCCCAACTCTACTGCATGTGACAGACCGAAAGATCAATTTAATGTATCAACAGAGTGTGCGAAAACATAAATATGGAGAGCTAATCTCAAGAGAATTATATGCACCGATAGAATTAACTTATTTTCCTGCCTCGGAAAACCCAGATCTGGAGAATTCCGAGAGGTTATTCATTTCTTTAAGCAGTCACGGGCCCTGAAAGACTCTAATTAAACTGTAGTATTTATTGAAGGTAAAAAGCACTATGGAGCTGACATAATTCCAATCAAATAAATATATGTAAAAAATGTATGCTTAAAAAGATATACATTTAGAGGAAATTAGTATCCTAGAGGTGCACCAAGGGGGTGGCAAAGTATGTATGGTGAGATGTTTTATCTTGTATGAAACGGAATGTGAATGTGGACGGAAAAATATGTTATGTAAGCCCGTGAAGTTTCTTTGCGGGTTCTTCTTCACCGGGTTGATCGAATCCGCGGATCTCTGTGACGTAACTTGGTGTAGTTTGACTACCAAAAAGTTTAAATAAATGAAATGAAATGAAATATGCGTTTCTAAAGGATGCATTCGATTGAGATGCAACTTTGGTGAGGTAGTAATGCATTCTTCGCTCGAGTGAATTTCCAAAACGAAATTGACCCTAACGGCGCCGATAACTTTAGCTAGTTTAAGAAACTCATTTTTCTACGGTTATCTTTGAAAGCGATTACGTTGTTTTTATTCTTTGTTTAGTGAGAATCATTTTTGACTTGAGAGAGTAGAGATTATTAAAAATATTGTATATTGCGAAGTATGGCAAACGCCAGACTTTAAGGACCGAGTGAACAAAAGGACAAAAAATCAAAATCAACGTCAACGTACGATTAAACACGTCACTTTGTATGGAGAGTATGAAAGGAACTCCATGAGGTTTATTAAAAGTGACGTGTTTGAATATTGATTAACTTGGCCGTTTCTTCGTGCAATCGGAGCTAAGTGCGACGACACCTATAGGCTATTGATTTTTTAGGGACTGTGAAAACCATGCCGACCGACCAGTGCTTCGTCACGTTGCGTTTGAAGGACCTTAGGTTGTACTTTAAGGGAAATACCTCAACGGGAGTGCATTCTACAGTTTACGCATCCTATAGAATCTGATAATATAGTAATAGCAGAAAGTTTGGCAGTCGCATTTATGTATTCATTCATGAGTGTATTAATCATTAATGTAGACGAAAAAAAACATAAATTATACACTACTGAAGTTTCTTTGCGGGTTCTTCTTCACTGAGTTGAACGAATTCGCGGATCAATCAAATTGTTAATTGTAGTTTGACCACCAGAAATTAAATGAAACTGAAGTTTTTCGTGAAGAAATGGTGACGATGTACTCGTATATGTGTCCATGTTTGTTTGATATTTGTTAAGATTAGTTCACTCCAATCTGCAAGCAGGTGCTCGAGATTTCGCCAATTAAAAACACTCTACTTGCGCGCTAATTTTGGTGGCGCAGGTAGGTAGGTCGCTGGGTTTTTTGTAAAGGGTTTTGTAAAAGGGAGGCCTATATAGGTTCGCAAAATAAATGGTATTTGGTCCCATGCAATGCGCGATCTTTCAGGGGTTAGGATAAAGAAGGTGGGACGACTCACCACGATGGAAACTTCCAGACGTGTGCGGGTGGCCACCACACTACTCCTTCTCCCACAGGATGCGGTTCAGGAATGCTGCGTCCTCGACGATGAAGAGCACCGAAAGTCCTTTGGATTGTTCGTAGGTTTCGAACACACGCGGTACTGGCGAGGTACTCCTGGGTACCTAAGGACCCGGCGGCGGCGAGATAGTTTTGGCGGGAACCGGTGCTACGATGACATGGCGTGTCCGTGCATCGCGGTATCAAAAATTGCACTGAAAGCTGGGCCTTTCAGCCTTTTCAGCAGACGCTGTCAATCTTCACTCCATCAGGTGAAAGAGAGAGAGGGACATGTGTGTGCGGGGAACAAGGATAGGACTAGGGTCATGCCCATTACATAGAACCACACAGCCATAGATTACGCGAAGACACTATGGCCTAACCAAATTTCGTTCACGGACCCAAAGATGAAAATATTGAGGTTATTCTTACAACTAATACTATAATGACGTTTATGCGGAATTGATAGCAGACTGGGGCTCCATACCGAGCGAAGAATATCGAAAGAGAAATGCGGAGTGGCGGCCGCGGCGCGGCGGCTGGCGCGGGGCGGACGGGAGGCGTGAGATACTGACAGTTTTTATTCTTGAATGGTGTGAAGTAGAAATGATAGGCGTACATGATTACTGCATAGAAATCGACAATTCTAGTGAGAGTGTCTGATGAGTTACGCGAACTCAAAGTTATAATCCGTTATATTGGTTTGATTGTGCTCTATCTGTAAGCTGAGTAACGGAATTAAAAAGATCTGAAGTGACTTAGTCTCTTTATTTTTTTAAAAATATTCATGGTTTTCCATACACAAAATGAAACCACATTTGAAATATGTTTTAACATATTGCATACAATAAACAAAAAAGCAGAAGAAGAATTTGAAAACAGAAGTTCCTTCGAGATTGATATAGTGAATTCGTGTGCCACTTCATTCTTTGGAAATTATTTAAAATGGTAGATCTAACGCTCCAACCATATAAAAATATTCGTTAATAATTTTCGTCCAATTCAATGTAGCCTGAGTATAGGGAACCCGTATAGAGGGAATGTGCTGACATGGCACCTGGCCTATTAGATGATTTTGTTAGCTATATGCATAGTATAATGAAGATAGGAAAAACTTAGCTGTGTGACACCAGCCCGAATCGTAAAAACGCGTACCAATTCCCAACGTATAAGGAGAGGCCCGACAGGAAGCTGGCAATCCACGAGCACAGCTTGAGTAGAATTGCTAAGGACGGCAGCGTGCCTGGATGGTCCCTGTGCCAAACGCTGCAGTGTTTAAGATACCTACATACATTTATTTAACGCTTCATCTGCGTTGCGGACATTTTGTTTTGTTGTTTCGGGTCTAGCCTTGCAGTATATTCGTAAAGAAGTTCTTTTTATTGGGCTCTTTCTTTAATTGATGTGTCCTTGCTTCACGGTCGATTATACATACATACATATCACATTCCTTGGAATCAGCGACGTATCTGCTTAGTAAGAAAAAGTATATTTACGAGAACTCGTGTTCGCTTTCCTGAGTAGACTCGCAGGTCGTTTGTTTGCAGTTCCGCGCTACATGCATGTAAGCTAATTTGTTCACGCTTCGCTCTAAACGGACGCGCATAACTCGGGCCAAAACATCAATCACAACACTCGGAAAAGGAAACAAGTGTGCGTTGCTTTCTCGCGGCTCCGGTGCGCCCGCGCCTGCTTTCTTCTGGTCGAAAGCATCTTTCATAAAGTGTAACTAATAGATTAGAGAGAAAAAAGCGGGAGAAAGAAAGCGCGGCGGAGGCGGCGGCGGCGGAACCGGCGGGGCGGGGCGGGGCGGGGCGGGCGGCGGCGGCGCGGGCGCAGGGATCTAGGTCACTTTCATTTTCTGCGTCGGAATGAGTTTGCTGCTGTGTTGTGTCCGTGCCGCTGCAGCGGGCAGCGAGCGACGTCTCCCCCACTCACCGCTTCCTCACCTAGCCTCCTCGCCTGTTGTCCCGATCGCCTGCAGCATCGAATAGTTTGTTTTGTTCGAATAAAAATAAAGTCAATACTTCTTGTTGCGAAGCCTTGTCCACAACAATCCTCGACTTTCTTTCTCATTCTACGGTGGATAAGCGCATTTCACCATTGTTTGGTAACCATTGTAAAACTGTAGGTCCTCTTCTTCTGCTAGGCGGTAGGGTTAAGCCCGCCCAGGTTTGTACCACCGCATTGGATGAAACTATGGTTGATGCGGCAATGAAAGCGGCTACCTTCTACAAAACACTTTCATTCCTCGGTTCGATTAAACAAATCAAATCAAATCTTGAGTAAAATCAATTCCTTATTGTATGTACTCGAGAAGGTTGTTGAATTAGGAACATATAATAACGGTTTCATGAAAGAAGTGCAAAAAGGAAAATATTTAGATCACATACGAACAAACAATATTAATTCAAACTTCAACTCTTTGCATTTTTTTAAAGGTTTGTTTTGGTTTATTCATAATGGTCTAAAAAGCCCCCTCTGACGTTCAAGGTCCGGGTGCATTGCGAATAATATTTGCTTTTGCGCTCTCGATTTGCACTGAGGTGAAGAAGAAAGTGAAAAGAAAGGTACTTCTGCCCGTACCGTACGTCGTGACGTCGTGACGTAGCCACTAGCGCCATCTGCTTTCTAATTGAGCGACGCGACGCTTTGGCCGCTGGCGATTCTCTCTTCCTAGTGAAGAACCTGGTTTATTTTTGATAGACTCAAAGAGGATGAGCGGAAAAGACAATAAATTCAAGTTATTCAGACCTTCAAGGCGTTTAGTTACCTGTGTATTGTATATAATATATATGTATATAATCCACCCCGAATATGTTAACGTGGCAGGCGTTGCCCGCCTGAAATGGAAATCTAAAATAAACTACGATTAATTACGCTGAATCAACATCGTAAGTTTATATTAATTTGTTAGATTTTTAAGTATACTTTTAATAATTGTATGCATTTTTATAAACACTGTTCTCCTTCCACGCTATTTTGTCGTGATTTTTTATTAAATTTCGTACTCAAATTGACTAAAGATACGAAAACTTGCAGGTGCTCCATCCTTTTTTACTATCGGAATAATCCAGTTTCCCTTTTTCTACAAACCAAAAAAAGAGATACAGTGCCATTTTTCCTCGATGAAAAGTTTTCTCTGGTGGAGCGAAAGACACAATGTGCGAAACACTTCACAATGTAAACCGGACCTAGTCAATTGTTTACCAACAAAAACTGTCGTGCGTCGAAAGCTGTTATCGCAGTAGGTCCGCCCCCCCCCCCACACACACCCCCGCCCCGCCCCGCCCCGCCCAGCGTGGTCAATGCCGAATACTTTCTACCGCACCGACGACGCGACCTGTCGGTTATACCACTCATTTAAATAATAATGACACTGCATATTTATTTTGATACAACGTTGAAAGTGAGAGTGGCCGGGTTTCGAACAGGAACCGGCCAGCTGCTCTTCGCCAGTTTACTTTAAAGTGATCACCGTTTACAACAAAATAAGAAAGGTCTCTGTCCCAGAATGGTTTTCGTTTGTATTTTCAATTTATTAACTATGTATTTATTAGTTCTCAACTTCTTGGCTTCCGTTCGGCGGAAATACTCCTCATTTCAAAGTAAGGTTTGTTTTGAATGAACAGATTTGAATGAAGGTTTGTTTTGATGAACAGAATTTGAATTGACAGAGTTTTTGTCATGCATGACAAATTAGGTATTTGAAATCCTAAGTGTTATTTCCGTCCATTTAAACATTGTTGCCATAACGGGAGAAGCTAGCAATGGTGCTTTCGGTGAAGTATTAAGTATATTTATTTAAATATTTGGGTTTTCATAATTTATGGGTTTAGTCACACCCATAAATTATGTCTAGCATCCTTGCACAAGCTTGCGTCCAAATCATATGTAATAGTGGGTCAAAGAGTAAAGACTTCAAAGGGTAAAAAAGACGCATGGGACAAACATGGGATAACTTGGGGATTCGTTCAAAGACCCAATTAACTAGAATAGTAAGGAAAGGCCGTAGCCAGCATTTTGGTAGGGGGGTGGGCGGTAGGATTTGATCCCCGTAGAAGAAAGGCAATTTAATACAATTCACGATTTCGGGGGGCTCAACCCCCAAGCCCCCTCCTGACTACCCAGGAGGCGACATAACAAACATCTTTATGGATTGTGGAAAACATACTCGAATATGTGAAGGGTTTTTCAGTGACATTAGTACAATCTTATTTCTCTCCTAGTGGGAAAATTGGCTCCATGTAGACAGCACAGCCAGCTGTCGTGACAGACTTTCGTGCAAGGTCGAGAGTGGAAAGTGGTCGCTGCAGCAGCGGGGGCGAGAGAAGGTCGTCGGCCGGGCTGGAGCGGTGTCGAGTTTCACCGGTCGTGCGGCGGCGCGGTGGCGGCGGCGGCGGTGGCACCCTCGCGATAAGCTTTCCGGTCGCCATTGGAAACTCGAGAGAACGGCACCGAAGTCCCACCTTCGCGCCGACTCGTGGGAGGTACTGCCGCCGCGCCGCCTGCCACTCGTGCAGCGTGCACTGGAAAGTGACTGAACCTGGGACCTGCCCTAGTTAGAATAAGTTAAGATTTACTTAATTTAAGTTAACAATTTTAGCAAATATTCTACAGCTGTTTTATAATCGTTTAGCAATGACGTTTATATTAAAATTTAAAATATTTTCGATAATTACTTGTCACAAGTATTGTGTAACTTATCAGAGTCGAAACTCTACACGGGTGATAACAGTTTAGATGGTCTTAATGGTTTACTAGGTTTTGACATTTTTGATTCTAAAATATTATATATTGTCAAAATCTACGTTTGCATGTTTAAATTTTTTTAGTATACCTTTTAAATGGAAAATATTTTATTTGAATTTTGCTTACTGAAAAATACAGATAATAACAAAAAAAATATATACGGACATAGAATACGGACTTTCTGAACTGATTTTTTTTTTAATTTCGAGATTCCTGTTAGGGCCTGGAAGATGATTTCGCTGGTTTACTGGTTGTCGCCGTGTAAAATTGCGCCCTGGCCAATGGACAAAGAATGTATTTCTTACAAATTGGATGGCAATTGCCTCACGTACCGTCATGATATTACCCCAAAACACCGAATTCCGGAAATAATAAGGTGCCAATCGAGGTCCTTCCCTGGCTATATTTAACTGGAAAGGACAACTTTTCATTGCTTCTTCGAACATGTTTTCGTCCCACTCTACAATCTAGTAGGGGAAAACTTTTACATTGATTTAGAACCGTAGAACAGATCGAATTAGTGACCAAATGCACTCATTAATGTCGGAAAGACAACGAACAGTGGTGCATGTATATTGTTTACTGTTTCTTCATCATCCATAGACAGTACACTGGACTCGGATTTGTCATATTTTATCATAAGCCAGTTCAGCAATCCCAGTTTTTTCAAAGTCCACTCCACAAGAACGGGGCGTGGATTGAACTCATTGAACTCATGACCTCTGACACGACAAGGAAAATGATGGCATTGCTATGATAATTTCGAATTAGTCAATACCTAATGTTGTTTGCAACTTACCGTTCGCGAGATCTCAATTTCGCAATGTTTGTATGTCGTTGCGGAGAATACAGTTCAAGAAACTACACAACAAACATATGATAGATACAAACACGATTAATCGGTCGGCGACCGCACCCAGCCACGCGAGTGTTATCTCGTTCTGCTGGACTGTTAGACTAGACGACATGCACCCACTCATCCTTCAGGTACGTCAAGGAGTGACGTACGGTGGCGGCAGATATACTGATATGCATTTAATAAGTAACTTCTCGTTTATATGAGATACTACTGAAAACGAGGCACAAAACCAGTGGCCTATTCTTAGAATTCCGTGCTCTTTCAGTCGAGAAAGCAGCTTTTATATAGGCCGTCACGTCGTTTGTTTTTCTGGCCGAAAGATTCCTGATTCCTAAGCACGGAATTCCAAGAATAGGCCTACTGCGCCCCCATCTAGAGATAACAGCGTCTCTACATTGGATCAGGGAGTGCTATCTGCCATCGAATTTGGTTGCTGGTCCATCCAAGCATCCCCGAGTGACTTAGTGACGAGTGGCGACCGTGGCGGAGGAGGTGGCACGGGGGGGAGGTGGGGGTGGCGGCTGCGCGGGCGTCATCACTCTACGCCGAGAGAAACCGAAAGTCGTGCGCCGTGGTTGACGCCGCTAACCCACTTTCACTGCTGCATCACTACTCCGCCGCAGCCGCCGCCGCCGCCGGCCGCCGGCCGCCACGCCACCGCCGATTACTGCTTACAACGCTCTGGCGAGTCGAGCAGGAATAGGTTTCAAATATAGTTAGACCGTCAATGATATATTATCTATTTGAAATGCCAAAATAAGTACTAGCTATTTTTAAAAACTTAAAACAACTATTAAGTCCTTACTCTAAGGATTGTTTTAGTAATAAAATTGATTGTTGTAATTGTTTGAAAAAATATGGCATCTTTTTTAAAGACTAAAATATTTATTTTAAATTGCGCTGGTGCGATAAGTGTGAGCAAGTCGATAACTAAAGCTTCAAATGCAACAATTAATTTAGCAATATTATAATAATAAATAATGTATAAAAAAATAAAAATAAATTGTAATGATGATTCCAAATTATTAAAGAGCCCACATATGTGGATATTCTTTATCAAACTACATAAAATAATTTAAATATACAAAATTTAGATCTAATATAGACTATTTTAAAATCATTTTGTTTTAGTTGTAGGTTAACCCCTCAAAGAGATTTCTTCCGGTAAACCTTTGGGCGTCTGATATGTGCAATATGGACGCACTCGAGCATAAGCGCACCGATATATGTCATAGAAGAATTATAGTAGAGAATTTGATAAATACATGTTACCGCCAATAAACTTTACTGTAAACAGTTAAGAAGTTTGACTAAAGGACCCATTTCTTTTTTATGTAACTGGACATAGTTGTCTAATATCACAACAGCACACCTAATGGGAACATACTGAAATGCCAGGATCTTCCTTATATTCCAAGGCTACATTGAACTGGATGAAAAATCAGGACAATTTTCATTGCAGCTTCGGCCATCGTTCATTGTTCATCGTCATCGTTCATCGTTCATTTATTATTTAAGACTTTTCACATTGTGGGTTGTTGTTTCCTCGTAGTTCTTAGTTCTTTGCTTTAGACCGTTCTACCAATGTAAGTTTGGCAGTAGCATTTAGATATGCAATCATAATTGTGTTATATCATTTATGTGGACGAAAAAAAAGACAAAAAAAAACATAAGTTATAGACCAGTGAAGTTTCTTTGCGCGTTCTTCTTCACTGGTTGATCGAATCCGCGGATCAATCAAATTGTGACATGACTTAGTGAGTGTAGTTTGACTAACAGAAGTTGAATAAATAAATGAAATGAAATTAATGCAACGGAGCCAACCCCGGATGGACTAACTCCACCAACACCTAACCACCTAACACCACCAAGTAATTAAGCAAGCGTACTTACAGTTTTAAGTGTAATCCGAACTACGAACGACCAAGAATATCGCCTCTTACGACATGCACAGGAAGAAATGCAGTGCGGCCGCTTGTATTAAGTACTGCAACCCACACGTCTCGGGTAGTTAATCCGGTAATCGATACAAGTATGAAAACAATTTCTGTCATATTTTTGCCATTATTATTAGTAATAATTGTTTGGAAATCTTTTTTCCGGTGTTGCGTCCTAAAAACACGTGGTCTTAATCCACGATACCCACACATTTCAGCTTTCGCGCTTTTATGTATTGATTGGGGGGGGGGGGGCATTTTTGGATTTCTAAATACATGTACGAGAGTACTGCTAGTACTTGCTCGTTTTATGTTATTTTTCTCTTTGTGCCTCAGACCAAAAAATGTAGAAGATGTGTAACATCTATTTGAGACCCGCTGTCTTAAATTTTCTAAAAGTACTTACCGACCCAACTTAAACGTAAATGCCACTATAGTCTAAAAACTGCCAACTATAGCCAAATATAGCCTAAAGACTGAGTTGGCGAGCGTATTTCGGGAAGACATTGGGGGCGATGTTTGAACTGTGTGACTACGACGCGCGCTCGGCGTCCTATGTATGCACATATTGATCATACGACGGAGTCTCGAGTACTCATTTCCTTTCTTTACTCATCTGCGGTTCCAATGCAGTTTCATTGAACTGAAAAACCACAGAAGCTACGAACATCACAAAACATGTTTTGCAATATACATTTTGGGAATATTCAGTTTGGGTCTGTATTAAGGCGCTAGGACTAGCCAACTACTCGCGCCATACAAATGCACTTTTTAACAAATGTAATAATATGTAGTGAAACGCTTCAGCAAATCCAAATAGAACTCCAGACTGATAATGGATTGTTAATATTTTTTTATTCCATCATTTATTTAAATAATAATAAAAATAAAAAAGTTGATTTTTCTCATTAGAAATCTGAAAGTTATTCGATAGATATAAGCAAAAACAGCATATATGCATAAACAAAAAATTCCATTTGCTTTTAGATTTCTACATTTAGTCAAAAAAGTTCGGAAATGGACACCGTTTCCGCAATGTATTTTGTATAGAAAAAGGAAACATACATTAACGAAAATAATTCGATTCCTAGACAAGGAATCATATATTGTAAGAATGACACTTATAATCGTCAGACTTAGTTAGTTAACTTGGGGTGCCTCGTCTAACTTTGCGATTTGGCTAGTACCAGGCCCTTAAGCTAGGCGGTTACAATTTACAATAACTATTAACACCGTCGCGGTGCTAACGCGTATTGTTTACACCCGATAGCCCTTTCGTACCGCCCACCGCACCGCCGGCGCCGCCGCGGGTCGACAACCGCGCGTGACCAATCGGAGGGCGTAGAAATCTCGCGCCGCCATCCGCTCCGGGCGACCTTAGAGCCCTGTAGAAAGTCAGCGGATCCGCTCCGCAGCCGTTGCTAAAGAGATTCCGTGCAACTTTCTACGGAGCCCGCGGCGGCGTGTGGATCGTTCGCGGGTTCACGACCCTCCGGGCGCGGTCGTTGAACTCAGCTGCGGCCGGTGTGCGGGGAGCCCGCCCCCCCTCCCTGCACTCCCTCCGCCGCCTCCGCCCGCCGTGTAGGCTATACGGGCGGGCGATATGCTCAATATGTTATACATTTGAAAAAAATACCTTTAAATCCATTGATGTGATTGGAAGTTCGGCGAATTAATCGAAGCAATCTCGGGGGCATTACCATGAAAAATTAAGTAGCCAGGTGAACAGGCAAGCCAGTGAATGATTAAATCTGACGTTTAGTGACATATTGTACCATGCTAATTGTCAAAAGACGTGTTATTCGGCCAAGTGAACTGAAATTTACCGAGATGCATCGGATTTAATAACTCACATGCCTGCTCACCCAGCGAGTTTATTTACCACGATAACCACTCTGACTAATTTACAGCCCTGACTTATTTTTTAAAGCGGGCTAAAATGTTCTGTAATAGGGTCACAAACCCAACCACACACACACACTATTACTAGTTATTTAAATAGTACAATCTAATTCGCTATTCGCGTGAAGGTCGGCGATGAATGCACACTCAATTGTACAGTGTTATTCAAAGTTATTTTACAATTGATAATGGCTCCTAAATCCATGCATGCAAAGTTTCTAATGCACAAAAAAGGATTGTCCGCTGGAACTCTGTCGACGTCGCGCGCAAAAGGAATGGGCAGGCGGGGCGAGCCCGGTCGTCGACCCGAACCGACCGTGTTGTTGACTTCGGGTACCGTTCGTCTTGCACCGCCATCTCGCGCAGAGTAGCCGCAACACATTCGCATATGTATGGTTTGATTCTAAGGGTACCCGTTGACAGTAATGACACCGTTACAGTTTTTTTTGTTTTAATTTATGAAATACCTACCACTTTTACTAGTAACTACGCTTATGTGAACTTCGCTATTACATTTTTATTTTGTGTTTGCAGCTCAAATTAAACAGAATATGGTAATGTATAGATTAGAAAAGGAATAGAATACTCGGTACTAAAAAAAGGTAACTAATACCTTACCAGATCAGAAAATAACTGACTCGACGGTGGAGCAGGAGATTATTTAAATTCGAAAATATAAAAAATAGCAAAAACATTCAAAGGGACCGTGGAACCGATTTTGACAAAAACTAAAACTCTATTATTTTATTTTCTTATTACTTTGTAAAAATAGGTAAAGATAGTTCTAGTCGGAAATCGTACTCGTTGATTTTTAGAATAATAACGCATTCTGTATTATTGTACTAGCCGTGTTTATTTTTAAAAAACTGATATTTTTTTTCAAATATTCGTACCTTACTCGTACCTTTCAAATTGTTTGAAAATCGTCAAAAATCGAATAATGCAGTTTCCGTTTTAATTTTTATATGTATATGTACATATATATGGCCAGTTCACCTGTATAGTAGAATATTGTGGAAAGACAATACGAGATAGTCTTTATGAATTTTTAACTGACTTCAACAAAAGGAGGAGGTTCTCAATTCGACTATATTGTTTTATGTTCAAAATACAACTATTGTTATTTTTGGAGTCGGTGTCAGCCAAGGTAGCACAGGGGGTCCATTCAGAGTAAGAGTGAGTTCGAATTCGCCACTAAATATCAACTCACTTTTTTAAATAGTTACTGTTTCCACACTTCTAGAACATCATTACAGTTAGGTAAAAATCTGGTTTGTCCCGTAAATACGTTGGAAGTATAAATAACGGTTCCGTTATTTAAATAATAATATATTTCCCAGCTATTTTTAGGTTAACTCACTCCCGAACTCGAACTCACTCTTGCTCTGAATGGACCCCGGATCTCTCGCCTCTCGCCTCGTCAAGTCGCGCGTGCGATACAAACACATCTCACCTACACCTATGTATGTAGTGACAAACCTGCCTCGGCTGACACCGCTTTTAAACATAACAATAAGTGTAACTACAATAATTGCAATATTTTTTTACTTTTTAGTACTTTTTGAAGTCTGTTTTTTTTGTTAAAATTTTCGTTTTAGAATATCTGATCGTTCTTTAGACGTCAGAGGCTTATATCTAGACGTTTATTTAGAAAGGCTAACTCTATCAGACTCTCTTCTCACTCGCTGGCTCTTAACTATACAGGGTGGTCCAAAAATCGTGGACCAAACGAAACAGGGAGGTAGAGGGGGTTATTTGCAGAAAAAACTCTCTTTGTGATATCTTGATCTCCTTAAAAGTTATGACAATTTGAATGTTTTTGAATGATATTCCAAAATTTGTAAGAAGTAGGCAATTGAAAAAAAAAGGGGCAACTTAAAAGAATAATAAATTGTGTATAATTAATTCTGGGAAATGTATCATTGCTACAAAAAATATTTTGTAACAGTAGGTATCACTTTTTAATAGTAATTGCATTTTATTCGATATTTTTTAAGCGTTACGAAAAATTATTCATAAATTTATGACCTTACTGTGAAAAAAAAATTTATGGCAAAAAAATGACCCGTTATCAAAAAAACTTGCCTATTTAATGCTGAATAAAATGTGGTATAAAACATTAGGTTTTTGTGGCAACTTTTTTTATAATAAATTTTTCTTCATAGCAAAGTCTAAATTAAGATTAATCAGAGGATATTAAAATAAAACATTATTAAATTCGTACATTTTATTTTCTACAAAAATTGTTCAAAATGCCTCCCTCTAGCAGCGATGCATGCACGACATCGTCTAATAAAATTATTTCTTAGTCTTCGAAATGCGTTTCTGTTGCGTTTCACATTTTCAATCGCTATATCGATTTTAGCTCTTAACTCTTGCACTGTTAAGTTTTCTTGTGCGTACACCACTTCTTTCAAATATCCCCACAAAAAAAATCAATAGGGTTTAGGTCCGGAGATCTCGGTGGCCATTGGATTGTTCCACCTCGACCGATCCATCGATTTGGATACTGACCGTTTAAATGTTGGCGGACCGCCCGAGCGTAGTGTGGTGGCGCGCTATCGTGTTGAAGCCACATGTTCTCCACCAAATCCTCTGGAATTTCAGCTTGGCGCAATAATTCAGGTAAATCATTTTGAAGAAATTCTAAATACAGAGCGCCGTTCAATCTTGGTGGGATTTCCAACGTTACTAGCTGTCCTCCAATGATCCCAGCCCACATGTTGACGCCATACTGGTGTTGGAAGTTGTCATTTCTAACTATGTGCGGATTCACAACAGCGTAATAGTGCAAGTTGTGAATGTTAAATATTCCTAATCTTCTGAAACTCGATTCATCAGACCACAAAATTTTGTTGAAAAATTCGGGGTCAGCTCTATGACGTTGTAGCATTTCTCTGCAAAACTGCACTCTGTTTTCAAAGTCTGCAGGGAGTAAAGCTTGAACTCGTTGTATGTGGTACGCATGTAATTGATTTCTCTTTGCGAAACGTTGTACTACCGTTTTTGGAATACCCAAGTTTCGGGATATGCGACGCTGACTCGTAGTGGGGTCCATTTCCAGTTCACGGAGTACTTGTTCTTCTTCGCGATCATCATGAATAACTGGCCGACCACGACCATCTCCTGCATGATGTTGACCAGGCAAGTAACCTCCCGTGTAAGCAGCGTGTACGCGAACAAAAATCCTGTGGTCGGGAAAGCGGTCACGGTTCGGATAACGACGGCGATATTCCCTGGCAGCAGCCCGAGCATTTCCATCGCAAAACCCATAGAGGTAATGCATTTCTGCATACTCTCGTTGGGTGTACTCCACTCTTCTTACATCAGCCATATCCAGCCAAGTCGGATAGTCAGGCAGGCAACACAAAGTCCGTATAGGCAAGCACAAGTCACAAGAAGCCAGTAAATCACAGAGTCCGTATAGCAAGCGTGGGTCACAAGTTAGGGGATCACAAGGTCCAAGTAACAGCAAAATTAGTCGGGAACATTAACAGAAAACACGTGCGCCGTAACAGGTAGGTAGCGAGTAACTAAACCGGTTAGAGAGCACGCCGTGCAGATAAGCAACAAAAGAATTCCACGCAGCAGAGAAGTGAGCAATCATTATTGTTCCTTAGTGTGAAAAGAACACATACAGGTAGTATCTTTCTCTCTCTTTCTCTCAAACAAATATAAGAAGAGATAGAGCCGACTGTTGTTGCTATCTCTGTCGATACAAGTCATTATATGGAATAATATTATGGAAAACCCAGTCTGTTTTTTTTTACTAGGAATCCGCTAATTTACCTTAATTTAGGCTTTGGTACGAAGAAAAATGGATTTAAAAAAATTGTGCCACCAAAACCTAATGTTTAATACCACATTTTATTCAGCATTCAATAGACAAGTTTTTTTGATAACGGGTCATTTTTTTGCTATACATTTTTTTTTCACAGTAAGGTCATAAATTTATAAAAAAAATTTCGTAACGCTTTATTCTATAATAAAATGATGCCTACTGTTACAAAATATTTTTTGTAGTAATGATACATTTCCCAGAATTAATTATACACAATTTATTATTCTTTTAAGTTGCCCCCTTTTTTTTTAATTGCCTACTTCTTACAAATTTTGGAATATCATTCAAAAACATTCAAATTGTCATAACTTTTAAAGAGATCAAGATAGGACCCTATCACAGAGAGAGTTTTTTCTGCAAATAACCCCCTCTACCTCCCTGTTTCGTTTGGTCCACGATTTTTGGACCACCCTGTATAGGAGGCACGCTAACAACTTTTGAGCTATTTTCACTCCACTTTAATCAGCGTATGGTAGGAGACCATACGCTGATACTCTGTAATATAACAGCAGTGCAAGCAGATGCCCCAGATAATAATACTGTGGACGTTGCCTGTTGAGAGAACCATTTAAATTAGAAGTATGTAAATACCTTTATCGAAAGGAAAAAAAAATGTTTAAACAGTCGTTGTTTAGCAGTTTTATCTAGCAGTGGAATATCCTCCGAAAATGTTCTTCATCGGTTCCTTGTTATCATCAGCTTATCGAAATACCGTATACACCTTCATCTCTTAATATCTTGTGGCTTGTTCATCGTGAAAATTGTTGTCTGTGTTTCCCCGTTTGCGCAGTAAATGTGCAAATGCGTCCGTTTTAAAATGAAACTATTTATTTTTTAAAAGGGCTAAGCGAAATATGTTATTATGTGTTATATATATTAGCTAAGTATAATCGCTACACATTATAGGAGCCTTTCTTAGTAGCTTGCAATCAATACTAGTAAAAGATAATCAGAATTTTAATAATAAAGGCCCTTTGAGTATCGATTACAATAAATCAGCACTTGTTGAAATCCAGGTTAGTAATCATAGACGCAAACAGCGCTTTATTTACGTTCATTGTTTTATTACATATATTTTTCAAAATGAGACGATAACGATATTTTTTTTGTTGTATTCAAAGTTTAACAGCTACATATTTGAATCAGACTATCAACATCAGATCACTTAAAAAAACCGTATTAAATGCACATGTTAATAGTTTCCATCTGAAGCCCTGCCATACGGAGCCCTGTAAACGCGAGCCCGACCACAGTTGTAAGTTAGTGTTTGCATTATTATCAACCTAGTGACGCATTATACAATGCACATATTGTGTGGCTTGTACAGATTATTTCCGCGTTTTCTTGGAGTTGCAGTTACTGGGTATATGTTTATAGGTATGTTAGAATGTTCCAAGGAACTCAAAAGTAGGTCACGTATTCGATAAATGTTTTATTTTATTTCTTACATGAAGACCGGCAAAAACTGGTGATAAACTTCATAAATGCAACGTTTCAGCCGGTTGGGATAAAATTTAGAACGCCACCATTAAAACAAGATCCTATTACGACATTATGAACTGCACTAGCTATATAGTATATACGCACATAGTTAAGTCATATACTAGATTCGTCAAGAAATCTTAGTCAAACCAGGGGGCCCATTCCGGTAAGAGTGAGTTCGAGTTCGGGAGTGAGTTAACCTAAAAATAGCTGGGAAATATATTATAATTTAAATAACGGAACCGTTATTATAATTTAAATAACGGAACCGTTATTTATACTTCCAACGTATTTACGGGACAGACCAGATTTTTACCTAACTGTAATGATGTTCAAGAAGTGTGGAAACATTAACAATTTTAAAAGTGAGTTTATATTTAGTGACTAATTCGAACTCACTCTTACTCTGAATGGACCCCCTGGTCTCGTTTGGCAATCATCCTAACATAAATCGATCAATCGAAATTAACATTTTCCTAAAAAATCTGTTAAAATTATTTTAAGTTACAAAGCTGCTTGTTTTCGCAATTGTTTTCGTTATCGCTTTGAAAAAGAAACACATTTTCAGTTTCTAGCTTTTTCGCACACTTCACCATGTAGAAACCTTTTTATATAACCGTTCTTTTTTCTGGTTTAAATTGAATTTAGATTTGGATACACCACATCTAATTTTGTTATATTAGCAAATCACACTATATTCCTGGAGGAATTAGGTGCCATGACAGGAATCTGTATGAGCACGGCTACATTTAGCTGTATGTGAAACACGGACCATGTTTCACTACCACTTTGAGCATATTTTCATCCGATGCGATGCTAGTCACCCGGGCAGGCTTAACCCTATCACCTAGACTGGGCCTACGTTTACATGGATTCCGACCCATGAAAAAGCTCGCATTCGTGTCGAAATGCACTTATCCAACTGGAAAGAGAAATAAAGTGGTGCACGAGCATAAACGGGGCGGGATTTAACCCATGACATGAGCCCTGGCACAAGAAGCAAGTCGCCGCGCCCCTGAACTACGTGCAGCCCTACTAATTCATTCTAGATTACATATTGTTTTCAAATACATACATATATTTGTTCCAGAATAGCGAAGCGTCCCAGTGCTTAGTTTAATGAAAGCTCACTGCCCTGTTATTTTAGCGTTACAAGAAATTCAAAATAACACAGTTTGGCCGCTGAACTTGGCTTGTACCTGCGTGACGCGCTCGAAGGCGGCAGAGTGCGAGCTGAGGCGGCAATATCTTACTCGTCGCCAGATTCAAAACAACAATACCTCGCCAGCGGAGGTCGCCGAACCTCCGCCGCCGCCGTTAGCCGCTCATTGTGGGTCCGCCGGGTCATTACACAAATCTCGAGCCAGATCTTACACATTCCGCTTCTTTTCGTTGCTAACTCACGTTCGTTTCGGCAACATGAGTTATGGATCTTGCGCGGGAAGTCCCCTCATGTCCTACCTCCTCTCTTCTTTACCCCCTTGTGGATTACATTAGGCTTTTGAGAACGAACCGTTTCTCAAACTCATTTCTCTGCCGCACCGCCAGGTTATGGAACTGTCTACCGGCGGATGCCTTTCCTCATACCTATAATAGGGGAGACTTGAAGAGACGGGAGACGGGTAATCTTGAATAAGCTCGATAGCTCAGCCATCTGGCGCCCTGGCATGGCGCCTTGCTGAGCGTGGTTTCGCGAGGCGAGGTGTTTATGGCTTTTTTGAGCACCTTTGGTCCTCAGCACAGCCACCCATATTGGTTTTTCATAAAAAAATAAATTAAAAAAATGTAACTGAACATTGATGGATAATACTGTCATGATATTAGCCCAATACGCTTCTTGAAAACTTAGTGCTATTCCAGGACCTTCCTTGTCTTTCCCGACTACATAGAACTGGATGAAGGAGAGCAAGGAAAATTTTCATTGCCGATTCGACCATCAATTTCAATGCGATGTTACCAACCCTAGTGAGTAAGGAAAATGACCTAGAGTTTTACGTGGAATCAAGGTATCGAAATGTACGGGAAGAAATGCAGTAGAAACACAGAAACATCACTTTACAAAGAATCGTATCGATCTACGCAGAACTTCAAAATCGTTTGGATAAACTCAAAACGGCGACAGTACCTGTACCAAGCTCTGCTAAGTAACCGATATTTTAAATCTCTTTTTTGTTAGTGAAACTTCGCAAGTTACGTTACGTAAATTTCCATTATGGTAGATAAATTTCCACCGAAAACTTCACCTGGAGCTGCACTATTAAATTTTCACCTTTCCATAATCGAGAAGTAAATTACTTAGTTAAAGCAGGTTACTTAGGACTTTTCATAAGGTGGGAAATGGTGACAAGGAAAAGGAATAACAAATCCGATATCGCAATGTAAGTCTGTCACGCGCCGCACTAACTTGTCTTCTTTATAGAGCTTGAGGGTGCTCGACCGATTCAGGGCTGCGGGATGAATATATATCAGCGAAGGTGCTCGCTGGCTGGCAGTCGTAGTACCAAACACGGGACCAGGGGGGATACCGGTTGCTACATTGGGGGGAGATTAGTTTGTTATAGGAATATAGATCTTCTAGATCCCCCCGATCCTATAGATCTTTTATCTATACGGTTGATAAGCTATGGAATGGTATCCCTACCCAAGTTTTTCCCTTAAAGTACAAGCAGGGGGTCTTTCAAACATGGTGTGAAGAAGCACCTGGCCGGCCGGAATGGTTTTCGCAGACCCAGTGAAAGTCCGAAAGCCTATGGGCGTCGTCGGACGCCTTTTTTGTGAGGTCCTGGCGTGCACCATATGCCGCGCTTAATATAAAAAAAACTCTGAGGGAATAAAATGTACATAAGTTTGGCGCTGATAAGCCCTCTGTGTCTAAATAAATTTCACAGCAGTGCGTTCGCTTCTGCGTGAAACATTTCTTCATGACTGCGAGGCAGCAGGTGAATCTGCGGCTAATTGCGCCCACCCGATGCGCGCCACTTCGGAAATAGGTTCCGAAGATGAACGTTCACCTTGGAACGTATGCGCCTGCGCCGCGATCATTACCGTATTTCCGAGGTACTTTGGCAAATGAATTCAGGTGATATCTGTCGCACGTAGATCTGCTTTAATCGAGCAGGTATATGTGTGCGTGATGACTGTTATTTGAGAAATAAAGACGCAAGGTTATTTCGTTTGTCTTTTCACTCCCGCCTTACAATGTATTTGAAAGAAGTTTCATAGAAATAGCCCGAGCGTCAGCAGTGCTTACGTAGTGCGCCCTTTTCGTATTATTTATAAATACATGTTATCTTTTGTGATATCGGTGCTCGACGTCAGCACCGGTCGTGACGCGGAGACGGGGGGTGGTCGGGGGTGGAGGGGCGGTGGGGCGGAGAGGGTGTCGCCGGGGCGGGGGTGGCGGCAGCCGAGCGCGAGGGTGAGGAGGGAAGTTAACCCGACCTTGTACGACGTACGACGGGTCTATCGAGGTCGCCGCTCTATACACACAGATATCTATGTACGATACCTACTTACCTATATCATAATATACATAATCGAACGCTTGGGTATAGTTGTTTAATAAATGTGACTTTTCCAGCCTATTTTTGACGTAAATATGTGTAGAGCAAATAGTGAATTTCTCGGTACTTGCCGATATAACACAGCGATAACACAGGTATTTTTGAATGTCCTGATATTGATACGACAGCATTGAATAATGGCGCCACAGGGACAATGCGTTCTGTTATTTGCCGATTGCAATGAAGCAATGTGAAGAGGTTGATTGCGCAAAGAATTCAGAGAAATACCTTTAGCTGTCGAAGATATGTCAATGTGTTTCGAGATATTTTCAAGTTCACAATACACGTCTCTCATAAGTTTTAGGGCTTTATCGACCGGTGGGCGTTGGTTATCGATTTCCGGGTAACAAATTGGGAGGCACCCACATTCCTGCGCCTCGATTCTCATGATAAATAAAAATACAACAAGAACAAAAATTTACAATATTTTTTTATCTCACAAGTACTGACAGATTTCTCTATGATATATTGTATGCACATGGAAATCATTAAATTGTAACTTTCATTCGTTTTTCCCGTGCATTTAAAGAAAATCTAATTGTATCAATAAATCGGCCCAGTGCATGTATGACTGATAAGTATTAATACATTTATATTTATATTACAGTCTGAAATGTTCTTTATAAAAACAAGCGAATTGTTTTTTATGGAGAAAAGTTAACTCAGTTTTATATAACTTCTATATTGTTGCAAAAAGTATCAATCAATTAAAATATTAAATTTTCAACAAAATCGCGCTCCGTGTGATGCAGATATTTTTTAAGATTCAGAAGGACTTTCCAGATATTGTGACGGATTTACCAACATTATAATTTAGCTGTAAGTGATTCTCGGTGCTGTCGTTGCGTTCCTGGAAAGCGTCCTCCCCATAAATTTTTGTAAATACTTACACACAAAATGTATGGGGAGGACGAATGCCATTTAACTTTTTGGCTCCAAATATGCCAAGTAATACGTGGCTAACTTTTAGGCTATAACTCCGCCAACACCCTGGTCGTCCTGGACAAGCCTTATGGACCTACTTTTATCCAGGAAATAGTTCAGCCCGACATCAGTTCAAAACGACATTGACCCAAACGGAGCCGCCCTGTAAGGCCGCTCGACGCTTACTACTTGATTTCCCTATTTTTAGTTTTTGCGGGAGGTAAATCCTGAATTAAGTTTGTTATTTTTTTGTTTGTTATTATACAGTTGAAAGTTGACCTTTTGTTTGTTTTACACATCATATACAATATTTAATTATTAAAAAAAAATCAATGTTTAGACGGTTTTAATTCTTTAAAAAAATATAATATATATTATATTACTATACATATATTATATAAAAAATATAATAAAAGAAAAAGATGAAATTATAAATTATTTTGGAAATTTCCTTTTTTGTGGCACAAGATCACATATTTGTCTAGTGAATAAGCGTAAAATATAGATTACTTTACTTTCAAAAGTAGACTTTACAGATCAAAAACATAAATTTCATTCGTTCGAAAATGATTTGGCCACGCATGCTACAATGAGCCCTAACGCAAACTCAACGCTGTATTATCGTTTGTTTGCTGAACGCTGGACTGCTAACTGACTGGCCGGCGCTGCCGTACCGTCAGTGTATTATCACTAAAACGTGTCTACGGTTCCTCATTGCCGATTAATTTCGGCTGCTATTTCTTACTCGATGAGTATTAGCCATCTAAATATGTCTAGTACCATAACAAGTAAATAATTTTATATTTGCTACGAATTAACCGAATATCCGGAACTGGATGGTTTGGGTCACGTAGGCAGCCGGGTGCGGGCGGGGTGAGGTGGCGTGGCGGTGCGCAGGCGGAGGGGAGGGGTCGGGTGGTGCTATATCGAGCTGCGGGCGATCATGGCCAAGGTTAACCGATAACATTTTGATAGCGGGACCGCACGTCACGCCACCCACGCTTTGGGACACATGTGCATGTCACTCACTAGGGCCAATTGTAACTGAGAAGCCTGTAGCTTGATGAGTTCCCCATACAAACTTTCATACCCTATTTCACACCCTTCGAGTTTAATTTTCGCCACAAAAGGTAGCCTATGTCTTCCTCCAAGATCCAGACTATCTATATAGCGAAATTCATCAAAATAGGTTCAGCGCTTCGGGTGGGAAAACGCAACATACAGAGTTACTTTCGCATTTACATGGCTTACCATCATCTAAGTCGAGTTCATGATCTAAAGTAATATCTTAACATTATAGACTTTGGGGATATATTGTGGCTAGCTGCTTTGACCGTTGAAAGTGGGCAGACGAATCGTAAAATGCAATTTCATGTCAATGACGCTAGAAGTTGATTAATGGCTTTACGAAAAGACCATGTTGCGTTTTGCGCAAGACCAAAATTGGTGACGTAATGTCTATAGGTAGAACTATAGGGTAGAGCGCGCGTCTCCTGTTGGCGAGGTTATTTCCACTGTTGTGAGGACCCCAGCCCGCCGCCCAGGCAGCGGACTGGGGTCGTCGGCGCGGGAGGACAGGGTCGACGGGCGGGGGTCGACTACTCCCTCCCCGCTCCCCCCACACTCTGCCTCACGCCTCGCGCCGCTCCACTGTCAAGGCCACGTCGCAAATTTCCCGCCTCGCCATCCCCCCACCGCAGTCATGCCGCCGCCGGCTCTGCCGTTCGCTCCAGTGGACTGACTAGCATGGTAGAACCCTCAAACTCAAACAAAATTATTATACACGAGGCTTATTCACTCGTGACGCTGGTCACTTCAGCAAGCATGGACGGACGGGAGTAGCGATCGAAACTCATGCGTATGGCGGCCACGTAGCCAGGCGTTAGTGGAAAACGTCTAAGGGCCTTTTTCACCTACGGCTGATTAGCTTAATCGCCACATATTAAGGGCCTTTCTTAGCAGCTTGCAATCGATACCAGTACAAGATAATCAGCACTTTAGTAATTAAGGCCCTTTAAGTGTCAATTAAAATAAATCAGCACTCGGTGAAAACCAGGCGTACTGTTGTTAGTTCGCTTACAAACTCGGAACGCGCAACATCAAATTTTCGTTGGACTATATATCGTCTTGTGATGTGCTTACGTGTCGTTGGAACCCGAGAAAATCAGTAGTTAGCCAATTCGTAAGCTGTTTTTTTAAGAAACTGGTTCCACAAAAAATTCATATAATTATCGAACCTGCTCACAACATTTCACGAGAATCGGTTGAGAAACGCGACCTGTAGAGGCGAACAGGCGGACAGACATACAAATGCATTTTTGGCCCAGCTTAAACGGAGATCGCTCGCGTTTCTTGCTCGGTTGGTCAACCAGAAAAAACATGTTATTTATGTTTGGTATAATGTAACATACAGGGTTTCGTAACCGGCAGCACATTAAATTTGGGAAACGATTATTGGGATTGAAAGAAACAAAAAAGTTTTATAACTTGTTGCTGAATATCCTGCGAATCCTAACGAATAGAATCCACTCCTAACGAATAGTGTACGTGGACATGGATGGCTAATACCACACCTGCCGTCATGCCATTAGCCTGATACGCCACGTAGGATCTAGATTCCATGCCAAGACCTTCCTTAGCTAAACCAAACATTCCTTATCAAATTACACTAGGAAAAAACATAAATTAAAAAAAAATATCTCGGTAACTAGACACTTTAGAGAAGAAAAAGATTAACTTTTTTGTCTCGGAAAAACATGAGGATAACGCTGGCGAAATTAATGTACTGGCCGTTACGACACCCTCTATAACGTTAAATAAGTCCGTGGACTTTTGCTTCGATCGCATACGAAAAATGTATTGTTCAATCCGTAATATATACGCACTACATGACGTAAGGGCGCGACGGAGGCAGGAGCACGAGGATAAGGGCATAAGGTCGCCGGAGGTCGGTAGAGGTCGCGGGGTTACAGCGCACACCGAGACTCGTCCCTCGCCGCCCGCCCTACATCCTCCTGCGTGGGCAACTCTCCTCTTGTATTCATTGACCGCTCATGTATTCTTAAGCATTTCAGCTTATGCAAATATTTAAACGATCTTCGACATTTTTTCTATGGTTTATTATCTGTTTTGATGCCGTTTGATCTCAGCAGTGGCCTTTACATAAATGTATCTTATGAAATTATACAGCATGTGTTAATATTAAATGACTCTAATTTACAGCTAAAATGTAGTCAACAAGATTCGTTGCTTAGGTCGGTCTAATATCATTAGTCTTAAGGTCATTCTGCCGACAATCAATCACCATAACCGTACACCAATCCGAACCCTAAAAACATTTTGGAATTTTTCACAAGTCCGTGATCAATCAATTAGTCAATATACAAGACGAAGTGGATATTAATTTATTTGATAACATTAACAAATGGAAATTTTAAAAACATGAAAAAGAAAAAAAAAACGAATACACAAGGGTTAAGAACCAAGATAAAATACTTCGTCCAGCGGCGACACGTATGGCAGTGTTCCCATCACGCTTGCTGCATTGCCCCTCTGGATAGCAATGCTCAGTCTTTGTGATAAATAACTTGCTGACATTTTGTCTCCTGTTAATTCAATAATTTTCTTTCCGACTTCATAAATAAAGGATTTGGCGCTCTCACACCACGGGCCGAAGGTCTCAACCGCGAAAGGAACAAATAAATAATTTTGATCGGTTATTGCCTGGTATTTTTTTATTTTTAAACTTGCTGCTGACTCGGCAGCCGAACCTACTTTTGATGCTGAGTGCGTGACGTGTGAGGGGGCCAATGTGTCCACACATGTGGCATCCCAAACGAGAGATTTACCCTCTGACCAGGGAACTAGGGTCATCCCGTCTACCCGTTTCCCATCATTGCGTGAAAGGTTGGGTTCCAGTATGAATGGAATGTTTATCGAGGCAAGTGCGCGTCTGATAATCTCGTTTAACATTGTATGACGTGGAAATCGGCCAGCGCTTCTGCTACAATAAAGCCCATGCAACCCATTGGCCTCCACATTCACGCCACAGGTACAGGTATGAGGTTTTACGACGTCGCACCCCAGACGGAGGCCGACTGAAATTCTTATTGTATTATTGTCCAAAATGGTTGAAATATGTTTAGACGGTAGAGCGCGAAGCCACGAACCCGATTCGTAGCAACAACTTGCTTTATACCTTGCTTCTTCAATAGAACTGTTGAAAATAAACGTTTCGCTGATTCTTTTGATATTTATTTCGTCCCAGCGCTTTTGTATGTTAAGAGCTGTCGGTCGATCTACGTTTGGACACATGTCGTCCCATAAAAGACTGGCCTCCAATAAATAGCTAATCTCGAGTCCGTCTCCTGAAAGGGGTAGGATGAGAGAGACCAGATCCGAGACGCCATGTACGGACGCCAGAAAACTAGGGAGTACGAGGTCGGTAACTCGACGAATGCCAATGCCTCCAAAACGAATCGGAAGAGTGGCTTGCAACCATTGGGAAGCATTCAGGTTGATATTGAAAATTGATTCGATCGAATGTTTAATCAAAAGATCAATTTTTTCAAAAAAATCTTTAAACTTCCAAGCAGGTGTTGTACGGAGTAAGTATGTCAATTTAGGTATAGCAAAACAATTTTTTAAGAGTGTGTACCCAATGTGTGAGTTTAGAGTATTAAGACGTTCAAACAGTATCTTCAACTCGTCAATTTTTTTATTTATTATAGAATGGCCAGCTCCAATAGAGATGGGTGTACCAAGGAGTACTAACTCTGTCACTACACGAATGTCGGGCATAATTGCGTGAATCTCATCAAGAGTTGACTGGTTAAGTGACGAGCAAAAATAAATTTCACATTTAGAAGTATTAACCTGTAGGCCAATTTTCTTAAATTCATTAGATAATTTATTAAGGTCACGAATTACAGTTTGAGCTTCTCCTGCGAGGGTGCCATCATCTAGATACCAGACATTAAGCTCTGAATTTAGACCTTCAACGATTGGGTGTATTCCTAAACTGAAAATTAAAGGACCGAGAGGGTCTCCCTGTTGAGCTCCTACACGTGATGTGAGAACGTTTTCGCCAAAAAATAGGAGTGAGTCTTCTGAGTAACACTGCCATAAAAATCTATACAATGGCGCAGCCTGGTTTTTTATTGCCAAAAGTAGCGTATCTCTCTCAATGGAATTAAAAGCGTTTTTTAAATCTAATTTCACCAGGATTTTATCCGTAGCTTTGTTGTGATCGATGTAAGTTCGCACTGAATGTACCGCTGCTTCACAGCCTCGAGGAGTGGCAAAGCCTATCTGCTTGGGCCGTAGGTAATTTGATACATCGGAATCACGTGCCGCGAGGCATGCCAGCTTTGCCACCAAACGACGAAAAACGTTGCCAACTGCGATTGGACGTGACCCACCTTCTTTTTTCCTCAGGGCGCACAACGACGCCCCATATAAAAACTTGCATGCCTCCTTATTCACCAAGCCTGATAACATGAGGTTGCATAGGTTTGTAATTTCTTTAAGCAAACGGCGTCCAGCATTACCACTTGCTGGACTCAACAGGTCCTTAAAGTGTTGCGGTCGTAATCCGTCGACTCCTGCAGCTGAACCGGGTGGGAAACTGAGTATGGCGCTGGATACCTTTGATTCCGTTACGGAAAGATGATCGTTGCAGGGTGGGAGTGGTGCGTCCGGATAAGCGAGATCACGGGATGGGGCCGGGTGTTTTTCTTTCAATTCTGACAACACGGAGTCTTCATATGGTGCCAGGTCGTCGGTAGAGGCAATTAGCCTTACAGCGCCTCGGATATCACCGTCTGATACTTTAGCTTCAATTCTTTTCTGGATAGTTGTGGAGTAACCCTTTCGTCTATACGTCGGTTCATTTTTGGATAACAAATTTTCTTTAATTTTTGTCACCAAACTTATATTTTTAGTCTGTAAATTAGGCACTTGGAGCGCAGTGAAAGAAAATGTCATGAGGTCCTGCCATGAAATAATGTCATTCTTTTTAACGCAATTGGCTATGATCGTGCACAGTTTTTCGGCAACAGCAATTCGAGCTCCTTTAGGTATGCGTTTAAGGACAATTACATTCGTTCTGTAGCGAGCAATTTTTGTGGTGAAACTCTCCGAAAGGACAGCTGGAGCTGTTGCTGGTAAACTTGAATCCTTTGAATGTATTCTCGTGACATGAATTTTCAGCCCTTTCTGGCTTTTAAAGGAGCGAAGTGCGTGCGGTTGGCAGTGGGGACATATGATCTCATTTTGTGTTGAAGTTGTTGCTAGACAATCGGTAGAGCTTGAACCTGTCCCGGAGCATGTTGTACTTGCAGCTTGTAGGTGTGGTGTTTGGAGATTGGTCGGCGCCGAAGACGGCAACATCGGTTTAAAAAAAATAACTTAAAAAATAATATTGAATAAAAAAATATATTCCACTATTCCTCTACATGATAATACTAATATTAAAGCAAATGTAAGTTAGTAAAAGGTTAAAAGGGATGCAAATAGATAGAATGAAAATAATATTTTGGAAAAAGCCACTGTCAGCGGTGACACTTTTTTACTTTTTTTTGTTGCATGTGTTAAACATTTATTAAAAACTGAGAATATTGTATTTGCTGCCCACAACATAAAATCATGAAGCGAGGGACAAGCAAATAGAATAGGTTATTTCAATGTCGCTTCGGTGACTCGGCAAACGAGGTAAAGTTGTATCCAATTATCTAGCAAGGGTCGCCCCGACTCCGCCACCGCCGCGCCGCCGCCGCCGCCGCGCCGCGTGGGCCGGAATGACTCCGACCGGGCCCGTCGACATTATTACTGACATTACGAGGGAGTCCTCGGCGGATCCAGCCCAAGGTCGCGGGGCGGGGTGGGGCGGGGCGGGGCGCGGCAGGACGGGGGGAACATTAGGCTGACGAGAATGCCTGCCTATTGAGGTCAAGTCTTGCGTGTTGTGTTTGTATGTGTCGGCACAAATTTTTTTTTAATAAGCGAACTGGTTGAATACGTTAGATGAGTTGAAAAGTCCGATTTGACTCAATATAAAAAAACCCAACCTAGTTTAGGTTAAGGTATATTTTACATATTCAAACTTGGCTATAAAGAACGGCCTAGGTTTGCAATTAAGTGGCGCCTTGGCACCACCATCACCCATTCTGACATGTGCAAGCGGCTTATTGAGTTAAAAAGACTCTAGTCTAGACTTACAAATAGTAACGAAAAAATACATGAAAATATAAAAACGTAAATGCTTGGAAAAATGTGAACATTTTATTGATTGTAATTAGTTAAGTAAAAAAAAATTGTTTTTATTTAATTTTAAAGTACGATCAAGTTGTAAAGATCAAGCAGAGTTTTACGGTTGGTATACATGCAAGCAATTGTGCTACCACAAGCGTACTAATAACGAGGTTTTAGAATTCTTGCGGTTTAGGGTAAAATAGAGGCGGCTCAGCTTCAAGGGAAACATTCGCTTGTTATGTTCATTGAATATTCCGCTGAAGGTGCTCCGCTCGCCCCCACGCTGCCAAACACCCCCCCCCCCCTTACCCCGCCGCCACCCCGCGTCCGCGCCCGCCCCGCCTGAAGGTCGTCACTGTTGATCACGACAGCAACTCTCCTCCACAGAGTTGTCTCCTGTGTTGTTGTGTGATATCGTTATCAACAGTGTTGTTTCTTACTTTACATACATATGTATATGTGTTATATGTACACACGTATATGTCCGCTTTTATGATTATTTTATAATTGTAATTTATAGTAATTCCCAATAGCTAAACACAAACTTATATTCTGTAATTCAGTTATACTATAATTCAAATTCCAATTTAATACAAGGGCTACATCTATAGGAATTCTGTTATCTATAATAATTATATTAATTATTTTAAAAGCTTCTAAAATACAAGGAATGTATTTAGTTTCAATAGATGGAAACACGGTCAATTTTTTATTACCCCTACTACCATCTTTTCATTTAATGCGATCGTACCAACCCGGGCGGGTTTTACATGAATTCCGAACTATTGAACAACTCTTAATTATCCAGCTCAGAAAGACAAAGAAAGTGGTGCATTAACGGACCCGTATTTGAACCCAGGCATGAAAGGACCTTGTTTTGGCAATTATGTATTACTAGCAGCCCGTCCCGGCTTTGCACGGGAATAATATAATTGAAAAAATATTATTTTGACACAATGATACACAAATAAACCCCTTATTACGTAGAGTTCCTAAAAAAAGAGCATATACCTACATTGAAATATTCGAAATAAAATTACAATAACACATTTTGTGAATATATTTTTTTTTGTATTTTTTGGATTTTCTTGTATTTTTTACTTTTATGTATTTTTCATACTATTAATTATTTTAAAACGGTCATAACCACAAAACATAGCCATTAAATAAATAATTTATTGAGTTAAAGCCAGGGAGTAAACATTATTTGATGTTGTTTTATTTTTCACTAAATAATTAGGTAGCTTAACTGTTATTATGATACTTTTGAGATTACCGCGGTCGTTAGACATGTTTGAAAAATGTTACGGCTTTTGAGAATGTCTTTGGAGAATGTATCTTCCTGCCGCGTGAAAAGCCGTTACATTTTTCAAACATGTTTAACTGTTATTAGCTACCTACAACTACTACTATAACCTACAACTAAAAAGTATTTAATCGAAAATCATAAAAACTATTTAAGTCACTTATTTATTAGGATAACTAAATGTTAGTTCTGAAAAGAACTTTTTGAATGCGTTTAGTTACCTACTAAACTAATTATCATCAAGCGACAAAATATTATCAAGCGACAATTTCTTAAATCCCGCATACGGCTGCTGCGTACGGAGCCGACTGACTCCCCTCCCGTACCTCTGAGTGACGCCTACAAACTCTAAAACGCATAGTTTACCGAGGGGAGTTTTTTCTAATTTTTAAACTCATGATATCTTTCGAATGAAATGTCGGAATCGAATAATTCAAAAAGTAATATAAAGATATTGAAACAGTCTTAAATAATAATTTATTTATTTTGATAAGTATTCATATCTAGGTACAAATAAAGAGCCTTTTCTAGCGGCGGTATTTAAATTTGTATTTTAAAATAAATGCACACTTATTGTGACATAACTATAATAGTTAGATGTATGCTGTCGTGACATTTTTTGTAGATAATAATGTGTTCTATAAAATTGTACTACATCATTTTGTTCTATCGTGAATAGTTTTCGCAGCGCACGCGATGTAAGGAACATTCTTGGTAATTTTTTTGCACCTTGGGTTACGTTATCGGAGTTTTGGTAAGGATCCCTATTTTTTTTAAGATAAAACCTAGTCTTTGTCCCTCGGATAGACTGTAGCTTTCCAACGGTGAAATAAGTTTTCAAATCCGTTCAGTAGTTTCAGAGCCTATTCGGTTCAAATACATAAACAATCAAACCTTTCCTCTTTATATAATAGCATAGATAGAGTATAGATTAGAGAGCTCCGATAATAAACGCGTCCGATCGCTGCTAAATTCAAAGTGCTAGAACCGCGGCCTCCGACGCACTATTTATAGGCACGCTCCCACCGCCCCGGCCGGCCGGTACTGCCGCAAACCTACGTCCCGCAATTTTTAAATCTGTAATATCTTCGAAAATATTCATTTAAATCATATGCTGTAAACGGTCATATAAATCTATATTAAATCAACAATGTATTTAAGGTATTTAATTGGATAAGGATTAATGCTGTATTGGTTAAAATCGCCTCGAAAATTAGCCATTATTTGTCGCAAAAAGTTAATGACAAAAAAATGTTATTGTGGTATATCCATAAGAGATAGACATATACCATCGCGGAGTTTTCTGTAGACTTTTTCAATGTGTACAATACTTAGTAAATTATTTCGATAAATCTAGTAGGATTCAGCCTGCGTTTGCAATGTAAGCGGAAAAAAATTAATTTATTACGACATCACATTGGAAACCTCAAAAATAACAGTATTTCTCCACTTTTTGATGGATGTTATTAAACATATAAACCTTCCTCTTTAATCACTCTATCTATTAAAAAAAACCGCATCAAAATCCGTTGCGTAGTTTTAAAGATTTAAGCGCACATGGGGATATAGTGATATCGGGACAGAGAAAGCGACTTTGTTTTATACTATGTAGTGATGCTAAACGCTCAGCACAGCTCAATGTTAAACAAACAAAAGCTAAGCTTCATTTAAGCAGCATTTAATACCCAATTAAATCTATAAGCTCTTTAATATTCTAAAGCTAGCATACAAGTGTCAGATTAAGATAGGGTCCTCCCCAGCCTTAACCCACGCTGCCTCCTTGCCCCCCCCCCCCCCCTCCTGACGGGGAACAGCCAAAACCCCTGCCCTTGACCCATTGAGGGAGGCTTCGCTTGTCCTAGGGCGCCCTGCTTTCTCCCTCTGTACTTACATATTACGACAAGATCGATTTTGGTTCCTACCGTGGTTGCGACCACGCCACGGTGCGACACGAGAAGCGATCGCCCGGCTACGTATCGATTTATGGTGCATTTTGCATACCTTTCTTAATCTAAATTGAACACTGATCCACTTACATAAGAAATAAATAAATGTTTTTTTAACAATATTACTATCAAGTAACGTCATCAAAATAATGTGTGTTTTCAGGAGCGCAAACCTTACCTGAGATTTAAATACATCTAGTACAGGAAACCGGTAATGCCCTCTACGAAACAAAACTTTGCACACTGAGTCGCCACCAGCACTCACTAACGTACCACATGCACAGAAATTAATTTGAAAATGCTAAGTAATTACGGGATTTGACCGAGTACCTATATTACTCCTTCACCGCAGCAGGTCTATTCCTGGCATTCAGTAACCCGGAATCAGGAATCTTAAATCTAGAAAACCGCTTTTGTAGCGGTTTTCATAGCGATTTTCTTGACGATAAAAGCCAGTTGTGACGTATGGTTAAGGAGTGAATGCCATGATATCAGTCGGTGAGCGGGGCCGGGTCCTTAACCATACGTCACAAGATGGGTACTAATTCTGTCTAAATTCTAAACCAGATAAATTAAATAAATGCACCATGTATTATGAATAATTAAATAAATACAAACAGAACCAACAACCAATGTTCTAGGACGAGCATAAACACAAATATACAAGTAGGTAAAGAAATAGAGTAGGTTCCTAATTGGGCCCCCTAATACGAACGACGACGCTGAGAAGTGTTACGCGCACTGACTCTAAAGCCGGCAAAAACAAGGTTCGGTACGATACCCAGTGGTGATGATGTCTTGAGCACGTGGTTGCGCGGCGAATGGGGCCTGCCCCCGCGGAACGAAGTTCGAGCGGCTAGGACCCCTCAGCTGTGGACGCACCACACCACAGGGCGAGTCGTTGGAGGAGCCCACTCGGACTCAGGGATGATGAAGCGCCTGGAGCACGCGGCCGGGCGGCGAATGGCGCCTGGCCCCGCGCGGCGAAGCTCGAGCGGCTCGGTGTCTCCTCAGCGGTGGTCGCTCCGCACCACAGGGCGAGTCGTTGGCGGAGCCCACTCCAAGGAGCACGGGGTGGGCGCCGAAGAGACGGAGGGTGCGGTTGTGCTCCACCGAGCCAGCCCGAAAGCGGCGACGGCGAAACCCCGGGACGCGACTGGCGTTACTCGCGGCGGTCAACAACAAGATGGCTGCCATCGTGGTCCTCTCCCATTGGCTCTGTAGTGTCGCTAGCATGAGGGAGACAGCATCCTTCAATTACTGAGTGGTAGAAAGAAACATTTTCGTGGTTTGTTGATTTGTTTCTAGAAGAATTTTGACGGTTGGTTCCTTGAAACGTGTCATTTTCCATTATGTATGCATATGCACTGATATTGTTCTAAAGGCTACCGTAAGTGTAGTTCAATAAGGATATGACATACAAATATTGATAATGCCATCTATATAATCTAAAACACGTCGATGGATAATGCCTAAAAATGAAAATTAATAAAGTAACGTATGTTACACGGTTAAAACGTTTAATTTGCGAAAGGGATTGGCATTCGACTAGGATGTGCAGCCTGAGTGGGCAGTCTGAGTTCTCACCTAAATTGGCGTTTACGGCAAACCGATCGACTGGCGTTTTCTCCAAACTCCATACAAGTTTTTACTAGATATTCTGTGGTTTTACTTCTTCAAGCTGTCAAAGTCAAACGCGGACTTCCGATTTGTATGAAAACGCGGAGTGGACGTAAACAGCAACGTCGACGTATTTACGGCAACGTTGAGTAAGCTGTCAAATCAAGCTCGGACTCGCAAATGTTAGTTCGCTTAACGCCCGATGCGCGCGCTCTTCAATTTCTCCATACATTTGTAAACGCCAGTCGATCGGTTTGCCGTAACGCCAATTTAGGTGACAACTTAGACTACCGGCTCTGGCTCATAGCGTACGCCAGGCGCTCGTCCGACCACGCGGCGACAGCTGCGAAAACCATACCGGCCGGCCAGGTACTTATCACACCATGTTTGGAGGACCTCATGCTGGTTGTACTTTGGGTATATCATCACGAGGTAGGCACTTCCGTGCATTTAAGCGTTTACTGACTCCAAACATTTTGGTTGGTTAATATGTTGGAGGCATGGACAGCGAATGGGTGCTTTCCCTGCCCGTTTCGTGTTGATCGAATGTAAAAACTCAAACGATTCCCGCTGATCATGCGTAGATAGGATTAGGATAGATAGAGCATTTCTCGGCTTACGTGATTACATTGCCTCGTGGCAGCATGTTGGCCCATCGGGTAATAATATTACCTACATCAATGTAGCGCCTATATACACCTTCAATCTGTCGCATTCGCAGTCGCGCAGACCCAATTTCACTTGGGGCGCAGCCTTTCCTACCTAAATATTGAGTTCGGATGCGTAGGCGTTTTGAGATCTCGGTCAAGGCCTACGTATCCCGACTGTTGCTATTCGTACGTCTGAGCCATTAGACTTAAAAAAACCCTATAATAACAAAGGCACATGTCTAGAAAACGAATCGCTCAATGGATTAATGGAAGTGAATATTTACCTTACAATTAACATTTTTATTCATGTTTGAGATGAGGTTTTCTTTGACTGATGTAGACATGATCAGCTCTCAGCATAAATAGTATTTTCTATTGAAAAACGTGGCAATAACAGAATGTCTCATCATCATATTCGCCTATATATTAATGGTAGCTGATGAATATTGGCGATTTGAGTATATGACCTTGAATTTGTAATAGACGGATCTGAGGCAGAAATATAATCGGGATGAAAAGGGACCTCCTATATATAAGCATACAAATCTGCTCTTGTTGCATGACAATTCATCTAATTTACATAGTTCGTTTGTGAAGTCGTAGCAAACAAACAGAAAAACCAATGAGAGACAAACCCTTCCATAGGCATCATATTATTATGGATTTAAGATCTCGACATGCATTTTTCAGTCCTAATTATCCTCTATCTATATTTATGATCAAGATTACTTACTATATGTTAAAATCATTGGTTAAACTATATTACAATTATATGCAAAAAGGAGAATGCTTTCTGCTTAATACAATTTGGGCCCTTCAAAAATGTTAGTGTCTATCTGCCAAACCAGTGTTATAATTTAGAAAATAAAGACCGAATTCATTACCATTTTATAGTTATTGACGAAATACCGTTTTGAGGTTATGCACGTGTTAGAGACAAACTCAGCGTGCATCAAAATGCTTAATGAAAAATGCAAAATGTTTAATGTCTCTTTGATATTTCATAATCAACATTCCTTTAAATTGATCCTAGAGATAATTTTACATACGTTTACGCATTTTATCTCCCTTAGGACGGAATCTAATATTGCTCAATGCGCGTCAGACAATCCCGCTAAATAACACGGTGTTCGCGTTACTGTGAGCTCACAGGAGGCGAGTTGACGTCAGGTGAGTGAGCGCCGCGCCGCCCACGGAGGGCGCTGAAGGTCGGTGCCTTACACGCGCCGACCTCACCCCGCGCGCCGCCGCCGCGCACCCCCGCGCGCCCCGGCGGCGGTGCGGCGCGCGTGGGCGCCCCGTACCCTCGCCTCCCGCCCACTCCCGGGACACGCACAGCTACACCCTCGCATACGCAAAGCCTTACCCTACGTACCACCTAAGTCGTTTAGTCAATTCTAAATTTACTAATATTATTTATATCCATATTAATATTATAAATGCGAAAGTAACTAGGTCTGTCTGTTACGATTTCACGCCTAAACCGCTGAACAAATTTTGATGAAATTTGGTATAGAGATAGTATGAACCTTGGAAATAACATAGGTATCATTTTGTAAAGAATATTAAACTCAAAGCGGGGAGAAAATGTCTATATGGAACTGAAATAACATAAAATGTTAGGTTCAGCCCCACATTAGCACGAAACGACATTGACCCGAGCGGAGCCAGGTACCTCATCTAGATTGATATATATTTTTACAAAAAAGGTAAGTGTGATTTTGTAATTTTTCTCGCCCTAAACGGCTTATAATATGAATACATTATCTTATCCGAACCCGCCAAGCCCTTTCTTCAAGAATAGCCTTTTCTATAAATAATGTTTTTACAATGTAAAACGTTATGCAATTTATAATGTTAACAATATAGTTAAAAAAGTAGATTATTTCCTTTCTAATAGAATAAACGGGTCTTATAGCGATAGTACCTTTTCGGTGATACCAACAACATTCTTAACAATTTCATACTGCTCACAAACTAAACTCATCCTCTTTAGTAAAGGTCTGCTTATACAATAAGCCAACGTATCCCTAACTACTTAAATCCGCAGCTACGTCGAGGGAGTTCGCAAATCCTTAACTTTACGTCTTAAGCTCAAACACAATGTAAGGAAATAGTAATAGCTGAGGCGGTATGGCGGAAGGGTAACGATTTCCCAGTTGCAGGGTCGGGGAGCGGGAGCGTATGGGTCGAGGGGCAGGAGTTGCGGGGAACAGAGGAGAGGGGCGTCAGGCAATGTCCGGGACTCGGCCTTGTCCGTGCTCGTGACCGCCGCATGGCCTCGCCTCGTGCCTCCGTCGTCTCCTCTCGCCCCCTCCACCGCCGCCGCCGGCCCACACCACCGCATCCTGGAAAAAACCGCTAGCAGGAATACGACCCGGCATAAATTCGGTTGGTGCTTTCGTAATTATTTGAGCAAATTCTCAGCTTTTTCCAAAGGTTGTTTCTGTAGGTTACACTTTTGAGGGTTTTTATGAAGGCAAACAAATGGCAAACACTAATTCTTATTTATTATTCAACTGGTTAAATGACTATGACTTACTATGATTATGTGACTATAAATATAAAAAAGCTTTAAAGCCATTAGAATTATTTTAACTTTTTAACAAATAAAGAGTTATATCTCTGCTTTTGGCTACTACCTACTTTTTAATACAGCTGTAGGTGAAAAAGGTCATTAGTGTTTAGTTTATTTATTTTCCGATAACCCAGTATATGTACATGGTATGTAAAATTATGTATATGTAAAATTATTTTTAGGCTGTGGCTCATTCTCACAAACAAGAACCTTGGAGCGGTCGCTGCAGGCTCGTGGGGAGGCCGGGGAGGGCGCGGGCGGTGGAAGGGGGGTGGACTCGGCCTCAACATTGAACGCGAGGGGCGCCGAAGGGGGAGGGAGTCAAGGTCCGCCGAACAGACACGCATCTGCGCAATACGTGGCAATTCTCCTTACACACACCGTTTTCTTTAACACTTGCAATGTAACGTGGTTATATTTGTTAAATAACAAACCCGTGCTCACAGATTTAAGTAATTTGTAATTTGAACAGTGTCCGTGCTAATCATGTTGTGGTAGGTTTATACCCTACTGTGTAGGTACTATCAGTCAGTCAGTCAGCGTGTTTGCGTCCACTGCTGGACATACGCCTCTCCAATTTTCCTCCAGTCCTCCCGGCCTTCAGCGGTACGGAACCACTGCTTTCCGCCAACGCACTTGATGTCGTCGTCCCACCTGGCGGGTGGTCTTCCCACACTCCG
The DNA here is from genome assembly GCA_946894095.1 of Incurvaria masculella. Classification (NCBI taxonomy): domain Eukaryota; kingdom Metazoa; phylum Arthropoda; class Insecta; order Lepidoptera; family Incurvariidae; genus Incurvaria; species Incurvaria masculella. The sequence goes on from OX335647.2 coordinate 13,995,728, forward strand.
TTTTCCTGTCCACCTGGTACTATCGCACTGGATGAAATATGTATATTGGAAGCGGCAAAAAATTTATCCGTGTTTTCTATCAATTCTATCAGTTCTTAAGAATGGCCCGTAAGCTATGCTCCCCATACAAACGTATTTTACTAATCATTTGAAATCCGCTACTCCAATTAATTTATATTTAATATCTAATATCAGACAATAAATATCTGTGTCTGCACGCTTTTGTTTTTTTTTAATCCAAACCGAATCAAATGAAAGCAAAAAGAAAATTTTCATACGAATTTTGTTTTGTCTGTGGTTAGAGCCAGGATACATTTACCGAAAAAACAAAGACTTGCAGACACAGATATTTGTAGCCTTATATTCGATACCAAATATCAAGTACGTTGGAACAGTGGTTTTCAAATTATTAGTAACCACCACCACATTAAGGTCGGCCCGTAAGCATCAGAAAATTTCGCCTCCCATACACACGTAGTTTACCAATAATTAAAACGATTTAACCCCCAGCAGTGTGGCCACAAAAATATTATGAACATTCATTATGAACGTTCTGAGTATTCTAAAAATAATATCTGTTAATATATTACTGTTAATATATTAGGGTACGATTTTTCACTTTTCGTTTGTTTTCAACTTTATTTTTATTTTTTACACTCAGCAGTAAATTAACTGCACTGTCGTGTCTGGCCCTTATTCTCTGACAGGACTGTCCGGTCACCCGGTCAAACGAATCTGTTGCTGATTACCCACATTGTCTGAACACATAATATCTGTCGTTCATAAATTTTTGCAGTCAGATCATTGGTAAATAGTAACCTAAGAGTCATTACCACCTATGATACAGCCGCAAGGCCAGTTTAGGAGGTATCGTTCGTCGTACAAGAACTAATCAATTGTCGATCTTATTTGCGTGCATGTATTATTATTGTTAGTATTTTAAGTTCTTGTAAACTGTTCTATCTGCATATGTTTGTGTAAATAAATAAATAAATAAATAAATGTTATGTATACTTTCCCTGTCCGTTTTGATATTTGAGAAAATTCGCAGCGGAAATAACTCCAAAACAAAGAAAATGTTAAAATTTGTTTTCTTCATGGCCTTTTAAGGCAACGTATTTTCACTTCATAGCAATAGATAAGTAATAAATTACACAAGTATGTACATGGCATTACACCTGCTAATGTTTACCCACACATTTTAAACAAACTATAACAACAGAGACTAGGCGGGCGGGGGCGACGTGACCTCTCCAGTGCATCCAGCTGGCAAGTGCATGCACACCTTGAACTTGCACTTGAGGGCGGCGGGGCGCGTGGAAAGGGAAGCGCGATCGATGGAACCTGAACTGTGCCCGGTCGAGGCAGGTTGCACGCATGTCCAGTGCAGATGCACATGTACTGTATACGCGTGCGTCAGTGGACACTATATGCACCTCTAGCGGCGTTACTCCAACATTAGTATTAAGCCTGATTGTAATGGGAAGCAAACTACCTACCAGCTAATTGCAAGTGGAACCATATAGACCGTATAGACCAAAAGATGAAAGGTTCCAACCGCAATGAAAATTGTTTGTGTATTCATCCTGGTTCAGAACTGATATGCCATCCGTTTGTTCTTGAATGCTTTATTTAAGATGTCACCATCTGTGATGTCACCTAATACATTTAATGATAGCTATATCAACTTTACTTAATAACTACAGTCGTGGTTTCTTTTTTTATTACACTTCTTTGACTGCAACCAAAGCATGTAGCAGCATTTAGGTCATTAGTTATTTATTCATGAAAGTTGAACTAACAGTAATAATCTATAAGTAGAAGTGAATATATTTACGTGATTCTTAACTGAGTTAATCCAATCCGCGAAACAATCATAGTTTCTTTGTGGACATCGGAGGCTGAAAGAGCTTCATCCAAGACAGTGAGTTAGCGGTTCTCGTACTTCGGAAGTTCTGGAACCGCGACTGGACTTCAGGGATAATGCCCCGGGCCTCCGTGAAAGCGGATAGCTCCGTTTGTACTGCTCTTTCCAGGATATTAGAGGTTGCAACAAGGATGCTTTTTGGGCAAAGATCTTTCAATTATGTAAATAAACATTTCTTCGGTATCGATTTTACCAAAGACATTTTACAGCAATCAGCAAATGTGAATGTAATATGTACCTATGTAGAATAGCCCGTGAAGCAAGGACTTATTAATTAAAGATATAAAGCTGTAACAAGAACTACTTTATGAATATTTTGCTGAACCAGCAAACATATCCAGCCATATCAATCAAACCAATTTCGCCATAGGCTCTCATAATGAATGCCTCCTACTAAGACAATGTTTAAAATTATACATACATTGATTTAACGTTTTACCTGCGTTGCAGATATTGCAAATATTGAACATTCAAACCACATTCAAACCATGAAATAGTAGTGTTTTTATAACATTGGATGAAAAATTGTCTGTTGTATTTTCCATCCAGTTCATGGCAGCTGTGCTCATATATGGATGGTCCTGGCATGGCAACTAATCCCTTTCTGGATATCATTGTGTTGGGCCAATATCATGGCTGTCGGTATGGTATTGTAGCGACTGTAGCTCTCTATATAAAGCTGCTAGTTTCAACATGTACACCCTGCATGTACAACACAATGTAGACCCTGCATAATAAACTGGGAAGGCGTTCGCAAATCAAATCACTCACACCTTAACCTATTGGTTCTCCAACAGTTGATTCACATTCATTTCTCACAGAACGTACACGATCAAAAATATGCAAGAGGCTCTTCAAATACATGCCCCGTTGAAGTCTGGAGAGGAAATTGAACTTTTTCAGATTGCACTGAGTAAATGGAAGTGAGTAGTGGGTCTAGTGCAATATGTTTCACAGATATTAGTTTGCCTTTGGGATACCCCTCAATAACGGCACGGAAGAGGTATTGAGGGCATTAAATGACCATTTCGTTTGCATGAAGGCCCCAACTGTAATTGTAATACTTTTTTGCAACATGTTAGAGTAAAAACGGAACCCTATTACTAAGCCTCCGCTGTCCGTCCGTCCGTCCGTTCGTCTGTCACAGGGCTGTATCTCATGAACCGTAATAGGTAGGCAGCTGAAATTTTCACAGAGTGTGTATTTATTTTGCCGCTGTAACAACAAATAGGTAAAATAAAAAAATAATAAAAATTAAAGGGGGGTAACAATCTTGTACGATGGTACGGAACCCTTCGTGTGCGAGTCCGACTCGCACTTGGCCGGTTTTTTTTATCGGGCAATCATTGTTTAGCAAAACACAGTCTTTCCAAGTTTAGCTATCACATTTTTGTGTGGATTTTTTTAATTTATATCAAATTATTACTTTTTCGCTCCTTATTGTATTCTGTCCGACTTTTTATAGTTTTTTAGTTGGATTCGTCTTCTAAACTATTTATTACATGCTAATATGTATGTATGTATAATCGACCCTAACCGCCACCTGCTGTATACCCATAGTTCTCAATTCTACAGTCCCTTCTCCCGTAACCAACGCCTACTTACACAGTGTTTGTGTTAGTAGGAGGTAGTACCTAATAATTCAGTTCTTTTTTAGAGGTGATACCATTCACATGCAATACAGGCAATAGTAAGTTATTTCTTTTTAGAAATTCGAAAGTTCACCAGCGATAGTGAAGGACTTTGGTTTTAGAAGATACTACGGAACAATGAAAACAAATCGATTGTTTTTCTTTATGTAAAGCGCGTTATATGGCGTACGCCAGGACCTCTTAAGGTGCCCGACGACACCCATGAGCTTTCGAACTTTTAAGGGGGCTGGGAAAGCCATGCCGGCCGGCCAGGTGCTTCTTCACAGCACGTTTGAAGGATCCCAGGTTGTACTTTGGGGGAAATAATTGGCAGTGAGTACATTCCATAGCTTACGAATTACATAAATTGTGAGTTGATTAGTAACTATTTGAACAAGGATCGATTTTTCAATTCTCAGACAGTACTTATCGGACTGACTGTACAAATTCACATTTGTAAAAAGATGGATACCTATTGCCGGAGAATTATATATTCTATTACAATGATCGGACTATAATTTTTAATTTTCAAGATATGGACTTACTTTATCGGATGGATAAGCAGAAGCGTAAATAAATTCGTCGAATAGTTATCTGGCTGTTTGATCAGACTATTGAAAAATCAGCCCTAAATGTAATATATGTATTGATAAATATTGTGTTTACGCTCTAGGGAATAACAATATGATGAAATAATATGTTTTGAAATAGAGTAAAGTAATTAATTCACTCAATAAAACTGGATAAGTATATAATCACCCAAACGGTTCATTTTATTAATAAATTTATACATCTCCATTGGAGCTTCGATTTATTTAGTTTTCTTCTTGGCCTTATTCCTAACGGGCCCCTTGCTCTTCTTCCTGCCCTGCGTCTTTTCCTTGGCCTTCTGTGCTCTCATGTCCTTCTTCATGCGCGGGTCGACCACGCGGTAACGCCCCTTCACTCCCGCCGGCCGCTTCATACGCTTGGCGGTGGTGTGCTTGCGGGCCACCACGTATTTTATCTCCGGTTTCGCCTCCGTGCCTGCCTTCCTGTACAACCTGAGGAGAAATGTATGGTTGTATCATAGACTTAGGATGTAAAGACACACAGAGTCAGCGGACGGATTAGACCAAAATTTTTTCATTCGAAATGTACTGAAATTTCTATTTTTACTCAAACAAAAATTCGAAATCGCCATGTAGCTTTAAAATAATGATCTGAAGTTATTTCAAGCTTTACGTTTTAATAAATAGGAAAGTTAATAAAAAGGAAAAAAAACCAAAAAACCAAGAAAAATAAGGATACATGTCCGAGTTTTTTAGGCCCGTTCACTTCACAATCTACAAAGGCACAACACACCGTGCTTCTTTAAGGGAAACTAGAGAAATTATAATGATTTTACTATGTAATAATAGCGATTCGAAAAGTTGTCTCATTGGATAGGTATGTCCCGTCTCTTTCCAACTGGCGGTAGCGACCCTCGGGTTGATGTCTCACTCCCACACTGTGTTCGTCTCGTAAGCACAGCGTACTCATGCTAGGTCTGTGGGTTGTATAGTATAGTATAGTCTATAAGCACGGATGGACGGGAGGAGCGATCGAAACTAATTCGTTACAACGCGCAGCCACGAGTTAGGGGAAAACGTCTATCTGTAGTTAGTTCCCTTACGAATTCGGGACACGCAACATTGGATTTTCGTTGCAATAAATAGCTTCCTGTGAAGTTCTAACGTGTCATCGGAACTCTAGAAAATAAGTAGCAAGCGATTTCGTAAAGGAACTCACTCGCCGTCGTTACCGTTTTTGTATGTAAAAGTGGCTATGCCGTCCCTACACAAACGAGTTACGGTTTCTATTTCCGTGCTGCTACTAAATGATAAATTTGCAAATCTAACCTTTCATTAAAGAAAACTTTTACCAATCTCAAAAATGAAAGCGTGGTTATTTCGCATGAAAGGAGTACATACTGCTTGACTTGTTTCGCCTTCTCTCGCTCGGACATGTCTCCGTTCTCCAGCACGGCCTCCACCTTCTTCTTGGCGCGCTCCATCTTCTTCACCATGCGCTTCTTCTTGCGTGCCCTCGCCTCCACCACCTTCTTGATAGGCCGAGCGTTGATCTCCTGCAGTCGCTTCTTGTACTCTTCCGCCTCTTTCTGCAACTCATTGTTCGTGTCGCATATTATTACATTTCATAAACAATACCTTTCTCCATATGACCATCGGGCTGTGTGCCAGATAACCACAAGCCCGAGAAACTTAAGCGAAAAAAAATAATTATACAATCTGTATTGGTTATAAAACTCATTGCTGGTGGGTAAATCAGAAAAAAAATAAAAGCAAAAATCTGTGAGTAATGAAATCAGAAAAAAAATTTTTTTTTATGTGCATTACCCTATACACAGTGCCCTTTAAAGAAGTTGCATATCTATATCCAAATTTATAGTGTGATAACCTGAATGGATAGTGTGAATCTACAGCTAACTCATTGCATTTACCTGAGGTAGAGGTTCTTTATGAACTCTTAAAGCATCCGCTAAACAAATTTTACTCTAAAAAGAGCCCCTTTCGTCATCCGTGGAACGAAAATATAATTTATCTGTTCACTATGCCATGGATTATACGTAGCAACAGGAGTAATTTTTTTTTTTTCATTAGTTAATGCCATCATTTCATCTGGGAGGGTCTAGGTGACTGGAGGGTTTTTTCTAATTTATTATTGTTTAGGGTTATAAAACATAGCTTGCTGTTTAGGACTTTATGCAACTGGTCCTAACTTAAGGCAAAAACCAAGTTTTTGCGATGCGATGTTTTATTAAACAAAAAACATAGATATTGGTTTACGGATGTTAGATGAAAAAAATATATGGCCACATTAATTTGTAAATCATTTTCGACCAGCCCACCTATTTAACAGTGTACATACACGTAAAATGAAAACACATTTTTCACCTCAGGTATGGCGACCGGCCGCCGCATGTTCTTGCTCTCGTCCTCCACGAACCAGTCGGGCAGCCCCGTGTCCTGGAACATGTAGCGGTTCCACGCGTCGTCGCGCAGGTCGCGCCGGAACTTCTTGGACGCCGCCACCATCGAGCCCAGCGCCAGCGTCTCGCCGTCCATCTTCAGAGTGCGCTTCAGGCTCTTCAGATCTGCGCCAATGTGACAACCCAATACGTTTGGATTAGCAATAAATTCACTAGTAAATCTGTAGGATGTTAATTGTAAGAATGAAATAAAACTAGTTTTTTGTATCAAATACAGCAAAAATTACCAGAAGAGGTTATTGAAACATAAAAACGAGCTAGCCCTGAGGTTCGGTGGTGACGGCAGTCTCAAATACTTAAGACTTAAGGTGACCCTCCCCCAAGGGACTAAGTCATTTGCGGGCAAGGTACAAAACCGTGCTATTGCGCTCTGGAACCTTCACTGTTTCAAAGACAAAGACAAAGACAGGCTCCGTGATGAGGAGGAGGCAACATGTCAACAAAACAGATTTTGCGCGTATCTCGGCTAGTCCTTTTTTTATGAATAAGTGGCACTTGACTTTTACCAAACTTATAATAAATGCTTATTGCAATATAAGTTACAAAATAGTTTACTAACCCACCACCACATAAAAAAAAGAAACGGAAAAAAAGAGAAAAGTCAGCCATCCAAAAAAAAATCACTACGAGTGTAGTTGCTGCTTAATGACAAAAAACACATAAAGAACATAATTGTAATTTGCAAAATCAAATTATAGTAAGTTTGTGCTATTGTACTATACATTTGTGAATTTATTGTACAATTTATTATATTATATTATAGAATTCATATCAATCCCGGTATTCACGGAAATCACAGTAAAGCTAAGAGTACTGTGTTTTACTACAAATATATAGATTAATAGAAGTATTTCACACAAGACCAAAATCACAACAAGGAAGATTCACAAACGAAACATTACAACGATTGTATAATAATCAAAATCATTGGATTGTCATTTAGCATCGTATTTCAAATGTGTAAGCAATAAGTTTAATATTTAGGTAATTTCATAAAAATGCATTTCACTTTTTATTTCAACAAAGGAACTTGAATTTCAATGGTGAAACCATTAAAATAACTGAACATAACCGGGCCCATTGGCCGGAGAGAAAAGTGTTGATTTTGGCACTCCTAGATTCTTGTAGAGCGACTTTGCTGGTATTCCTCTTGCTGTGTCTTCAATAGCAAATAATTCAGTTTCTTTTGTAGTAATTTGATATAGTAACTAGTGCTATTTCTATTGCAACATCATGAAAATATGTGATCATGCTTGGATATTATCGAATTTATACACATCTGAACGGGCGATTCCTCTCACAAATAATTTCGTTTAGTTTTATAGAGCCAGTTTTACCGACCTTTGTCCTGCTTCACCACTTCGAAGTCATCAGTGTTGCCGCTCTTAGCTCCGCCACCCGACTTGCTGCCCTTAGCTCCGCCACCCGACTTGCTGCCCTCAGCTCCGCCACCCGACTTGCCCGCCTTTCCCCCGGCGCTCTGCACGGTCTCCTCCAGGTCGTAGTCACTGTCGGAGGTATCGCCGTCGCTGTCGCTCGACACGCCACTATCTCGCATCGGCTTCTTAGCCATCTTCCCTGCTGACCCCACCGCGCCGCCGTCACCCTTCTTGTAATCCGTGAGAGCACTGGCACTCACTGTCTTTCCTATGCCAAACAACATAAAAAGTCAATCCATAAATTTAACAGTGTCAAATTACAGACTAAATCATATCGAATATTTTCTGGTAACTGGACATGGATGACTCACCGACATTATATTAGCCCAACACACCGGCTTCCCGTAGGAATTAGGACCAAGGAACAGCTCATGGTCGTGACGAAATAAATGCACTTATGCATGAATGGACGACAATGGGTGAACGGAGCGGGGATTGCACCCACGGTCCTAAGCCCCTTAATTCTTAGGCGCGCCGTGGAAATGAGACAGGGAATCTGTTATACACGCATCACTGTATGCATGTGCGGTATGCTAAGGTATCATGCTGGAATGAGCTCTTTTATGACCAAAGGAGGGTAGGCAAAATGTAAGGACATGGCCACAAAAAAGGACCAATATTCTGAATTACATACATTCTGATTGACACATTCATTTGTCCTAGGAATTAAATTTTATCTCTTTTATTTAGTTATGACTTATTCATTCAACAACATTCATAAGAGTAATAATTAAATTGACTCGGATGAATAAAGAATAGTGTTTTAACTAATAAATACACTTTTTTAATCTTTATCAAATACATTATTTATAAGAATCAAAGCCTCCTTTCTATAGCCAGTAAAAAAAATATTACCAACCTTTCTTTTTGTACGAATCAGCGAGCTTATCCAAATCCACATCTTCGTCATCATCTTCGTTCAAGTCCTTCAATGAGTCCTTCTGGAACCAGAGCTCGGCCTTGACGGAGCGTCGCGACGCCGGCTCCTCCAGGTCCGTGAGCAAAGGGTGTGCATCGCTCTTCTTCTTCTTGCTGTTTTTCGCCGTGTTCTTTTTGGTCACCTTCTCCAGTTTCTTTTGCTCGTCTTCAGAGTCGGAGAATCCTGAAATAAATGTAGATGAATTATCCGCCAATGAGCAAAGGCATATCTACTGTCTCCCAGTTGGTTGCACCTTCATATTTCGTTAAATTTACATTACATTGCTACATCTTCATTCTTCATCCATGACCACAACTTTGACCACCTACATATGATGTTCTTTGTAAGCAGTAGTTATCTATTTTAGACTAGGAGGTTGCGACAAAAATGGTAACGATAACGTAAATGGCTGAAACTGGGTTCACAAGAATAAGATGAACCCTCTTAAGCTAAATGTGTCGGTCTGCCTGCGCCAAGTGGTTGCGTTACCTAGATAAGACACCTGAAAAAGTAGTTATCGTTACAAGAAAAATATATTAAAAGGTAAATGGCTGCAAATAACAAAGCATAAAAGTATCAGTACATACTTACTAAGTAATGCCAAAACTGAACAAATATTTGATTGCATTTCGTAGTTATAGGCGATTTAGCTTACAGATATAACTTTAGGTATATTTAAGTTTAAATTTTAAAACCGACTGGTTATTGTTGCATAATGAATAGGTATCAATTTGTCCAGACAATCGGTATATTCATTAGCAGGTACATATCAATATCTATTTTGCATAGCCAATCTAGCTAACGCAACCACTTGGCGTAAGCAGACTGACCTATTAAGCATCAGAGGGTTGGTCTCTAACCTGTGAACCCAGATTCAGCCATTTACATTTTCGTGACCAAAAATGTCGTGACCTCCCGGAATAATGTTAAACTAGTTCTAAAGTATCAGAGAACAAAAAAAATTTACAAATCCAGCAAAGTTTCTTGTCGGTTCTTCTTCGTCAGAGATAATTAAACTGTAGGATAAAAGTATTGTTGAATGACATCTTTGGAGGAATTAATAAAACTGAAATGCACCAGAAATAGGATCGGAACCACCAACACGAGTGGATCCCTTTTGTCCGCATTACTCACCCAGACCTTCCTTCTCTTCCTTTTCGGAGTCGGACTCTATCTCGAGCTCGCTGTCGGAGTCGCGGTAGTACACACCCGACTTGTCCAACTTGCTCTCTTCCACGTCGTACTTCATGAACTTGGCCTTCACCTTCAGTTCATCGTCCGAATCGCTGCGCTCCGCCAAAATGTCCGGTGCTTGGTCCATTATGCTCTTCATTTCCTGGTAAACAAGATCATTATTCCATAATGATCGTAGCTCTCGCATAGTATACAAAATTCTAGGGCTGACTGTGTGGTAAATCAGGTTCAGGTTGTCACTTTTTGGAAACATTGACTTGTAATACCTTTAAAACATTGTTGTGCTTTAACTAATACAATTTCACTAAAAGCGTATATACTGTTGGACTTTGTATGGACTTTGTTGAAAAACATTTTTGGTTGGTGTAAAAACTATGAATGCTGTCACACCTATCGACCAGCATATTATTTCTGAAGTCTGGCTTAAAATTCTGATGACACTAATAAGCATCTGTCAAGACCCACGTGAATCATCAGATTACATTTTTTTTACCTTTATCCAAAAAAGTTAACCTACAAGCTCAATGATGTCAATAGGATATTTTGGAAAACCCCCAGCTCTGGTTAGTGTCGTTAACTATAAACAATATGCAAACTGCACTCACAGTGGCATCCTTGATGTCCTTAAGCTGGAACATGTCGTTGGCTTCCAGCACGGGGCCGTCGTCTCCCTTCAGCACCATCTTAAGGTTCATCTTCTCGGCGAGCCGCTGCCGCTGCTTGTTGAGCTGTTTGCGCTTGCGCCGAGACTGCCGGCGCTCTTCCTCCTGTCATCAACACACCGTCGACATACATTTTTGGGTAGAAATAGAAGCATTTTATTCCCTTAAAAAGCGGTACATACAATCATCTTATCATCATGATTAAGATAGATCAATGTGTATATCATACTGCAGGGAAAAGGTAATGTGGCTCAGCGGGCATAACCCGTGTATACTTTAGCAAGTTTGATGCCTTCCATATGGAGCAACAAATGAAGAATGTTTATCAAGGATTTTTTAAGTAAAACTTCTATGTTTCTATTGGTCTGTCTTCTTTTTTGACCGAGCGCAGAGTAAGCTCGAGCGTCTCCGTTTCAGATTGGGCAAAAATACTTTCGTATACCTCCAGCTTTTCTCCTCGACAGGTCAAATTTCTCAACCGATTATTGTGAATTTTTGTGAGCAAGTTCGATAATCATATAGGATTTTTTTGGCAAGCCAAATGTTTTAAAAATTTTTTAAAATGTTCGGTTGCATGGTTGATGACTAGTTACTGCGTACTTTTATATATAACAACTCAACATCATTGGGCAAAAACCTCGTTGACCAGTGTTATCAAATGGATGCAAATGGCAATTTCAGGTATTTTTTTGCAAAGTTTCTATGTGGTTTCTTCGTCGCGTCCTGTAAGTGGATCTAATGTTTTATTAAATATGAACTAGTTTTTATTGACTGTCTAAGTGTACAAAGCCCATGATGAATAAATAAATAAACACTGATTTTTAAGAACCTTTCATTCTATATGTATACAGTAAACGGAAAGAACTATTAATTAGTGAAAACCTGAATTTCAGCAATCTGTTCATCAATTTTATCTTCTTCTTTATCCGAATCATCCTTGTCGGAGTCCACAGCAGCATCTGCTGATTCCTCCAATGGCTGTTCTTTTGGATCCTGAAATACAAATCGATATGATTTTAGTGCACGGTATATGTGGATATAAGCGGTATTAGTGGAAGATTATGTCACCTCTTAAGAAAAAATGTGAAAAATCACTAGATACCAGTGAATTCGTCTTCATAATATTGTACAACATTCTTTGTAGATATATAGTGCTGCTAAGCCAGGGGCAGTAAGAATGCATAAGCAGTATTAAAACATAATTATCAAAACAAATGTTAATAATGCCAGGGGACGACAGACCTGAGAAGTCTTGAACTCCTTCATGTGTTTTAGCCAGTTGAGTAACGACTTGAGGTCCTTGCGTCCAAGCACCTTGATGTCGCGACAACACTCTAGGATCTCCTGCGTGGTGCGCTCGTGCGCCGCCACACTCGCATCATCTATCACAATCTGAAAACAACTATCACATTTTAGCAACTATTCATTGCTCCCCAAAATAAATAAAACATTGTGAACTGTAAGATTTTTGACATAGCATAACCTGTTATAATTTTTTCCATGTACCGGTATAGCTTATTGTCAGACTGTCACCATTCCCAAAACCATTTAAAAGTATATTATTATTATTATTTTATATTCATCTCAAGAACGAGCAGCCAAAGTTAGTGTGTCCAAATCTTTGTTTTATGAGTTTCCATTACAACAGACTATTTTTTATTTTATTAACAGAATTATTATGGTTCCTTATTCCTATTATGGCTTATTATGGCGTACAACATTCAATGCATCATAATTTAACTTTTAGATTTGTTTTTCTTATCTTATTTTGTATGCACTACTTTTTACAAATTGGTTCTAACTGTTTTTAATTCATTTACTGTTTTATACAAGATCTTTTGGCAGTTTGTTCCAAAGGTTCTGTACGATATTAAGTACTTTCTGGGGTGCATAGTTTGTGCCGTGCCGATGAAATCACCTCGTTCACAATCTCTTTCGCAGGTTTATAATACATTTTAATTAAATATTAAATGTTGTCAGACATTGGGTTTGTGGCTATTATGTAGGTAGTATCTTCTATCGAGTATTGCTGTGATTTCTGTGCAGAAAAATAAAACAATATGGTTCTAATTTAAGTACACCACCCTAGAATGCAAAGTTTATACCTGCGAGCACCCTCGTAGCGCATCAATGGGGTCCTCCTGCTTGAGGAAGTGTGAGACGGGAACTTGGTGATGTTGCGTGTAGTCGTTCTCCTCGTAACCTTCCGCCTTGGCTTTCTTTGCCTTCTCAGGGTGCAGCAGGTTGAATCGGTTTTTATTTCCCACCTCAAAGTCCTCGAACACATACTTGTGGTCCAGGAACTTAGGATCAATGGAGTCCGGCGCCAGGTAGCCCTGGCAAACGACGAATATTTCCGAAGACTCATTTCGCGATGCTTGGGGCTTGGTTGCGTGCACTTTCTTGAACAGCTGTTTGAACACCCAGATGAGTGGGTGGTAGTCCTTGGATCTAAACACCTTCAGGTAAAATAAGAAGAAAAACATTTTAGAAAATGCATAATGCTTTCCATAGAATTGTTTTTCTAAGGTCCCACGTTAGAACATTACCTTGGTCACAAACCAGCCGCCCTCGCGAAGGAATTGCGTGGCTAGCTTGAGAGCGCTTAGCGTGAGTGTGGCCTGTTGGTAGGCGTCATGCAGCCAATTCAACCCCACATTAGGCGCCCCGTCATTGAGTACCACATCTGCCTTCCACGTTTTGATCTCTTTGCTGATAGCTGTCTTGCACTTCTCTGTGGTGATGTCTTCGGTGAGAGAGATGCAACCAGGCACTGCCTGCAAGCAAAAAGTGGATTTCAAATTTTGATACAAGGTTGTAAAAATAGGTCAAGTGCGAGTCGGACTCGCACACGAAGGGTTCCGTAACATCGTACAAGATTTAACACAAAACAATCAAGTTTTTTTTTTCACCCTTTCAAGTTTTTTTTTTATGTATTAGTTGTTATTGTAGCAAAATAAATACACACTCTGTGAAAATTTCAGCTGCTTACCTTATGGTTCATGTGTTACGGCCCTGTGACAGACAGACTGACAGCGGAGGCTTAGTAATAGGGTTCCGTTGACACCCTTTGGGTACGGAATCCTAAAAACGGGCATAAGGAGCAGATGATTTTTTAAAAATATATATTTATTTTCATACATTTGGGAAAACAGGTCTGAATGTATTTTTCGTTTTCACGTGCGCCCAAATATGGAGGGGAATAGCCTACGGTGAAAATAGAAACTCAATAGGCTAACATAATAGGTCGGGGAAAAAGTCTTTTCTATTTGTATCTGGCTGGTTTTGGTATCATTGAAAGTTTAAATTTTAAAGAACATAATTCCAAATTCAAATTAGGAAAATGTGTGATTCTCATTTGTTTTTCGTACTGTCAAAATGAGTGAATCTAATGAAGAAATTCGATACATTTTAAAATTTTACTACAAAAAAGGTAAAAATGCAACGCAAGCCGCGAAAAAAATTTGCGATGTTTATGGACCTAGTGCAGTGTCTGTGAGAGTAGCACAAATTTGGTTTAAGCGTTTTCAATCCGGAAATTTAGATGTCAAAGATGCACGTCGCTCTGGTCGCCCTATTACGGATAAAATGGATGCCATTTTTGAAAAAGTGGAGCAAGATCGGCATATCAGTAGTTACGACGTAGCTGAAGAACTAGGAATTGACCACAAAACAGTTTTGGCGCATTTGAAAAAAACTGGGTACACAAAAAAGCTCGATATTTGGGTACCTCACGAGCTCACTGAAAGAAACCTAATGAACCGTGTACTCATTTGTGATTCTTTGTTACGACGTAATGAAACCGAACCATTTTTGAAGAAGCTGATAACTGGTGATGAAAAGTGGATCACGTACGACAAGAGCGTGCGAAAAAGGTCGTGGTCAAAGGCCGGTCAAGCTTCACAGACTGTGGCGAAACCCGGGTTAACTCGCAACAAGGTGATGCTGTGTGTGTGGTGGGATTGGAAGGGCATTATTCATTATGAGCTGTTACCACCAGGCAGGACCATCGATTCTGAACTCTACTGCGAACAACTGATGAGATTAAAGCAAGAAGTTGAGAGAAAGCGGCCGGAATTAATCAACAGAAGGGGTGTGGTTTTTCATCATGATAACGCTAGACCTCACACATCTTTAGCCACTCAGCAAAAACTAAGAGAGTTTGGCTGGGAGGTGTTAATGCATCCGCCGTATAGTCCTGACCTTGCACCTTCAGATTTCCACCTGTTTAGGTCTCTTCAGAATTCTTTAGGCAGTGTCAGGTTAACATCACGAGAGGACTGCCAAAACCACTTGTCGCGGTATATTGATCAGAAGTCCCAATATTTCTATAGCAATGGGATCATGTCCCTACCTACAAGATGGCAAAAATTTATCGAACAAAATGGTACCTACATACTTTAGTTAAATGTAAATAAACCATATTAAAAAATGTTTTGAATTTTCTTAAAAAATGCGAAGAAACTTTTTCCCCAACCTAATACAAGTCATTAACTAAGAATACATTTCATACGTCCAGATTACCTAAAACTAAATATGCATAAAATTACTTTTCCTTGATAATAAATCACGATAAAGATATATTGTTGTCATAGGTAATAATAGGTCGGGGAAAAAGTCTTTTCGCATTATAGTATGTATGAACTTGTAATAAAATCTCTTTGGCTATACTATTTGTATCTGGCTGGTTTTGGTATCATTGAAAGTTTAAATTTTAAAGAACATAATTCCAAATTCAAATTAGGAAAATGTGTGATTCTCATTTGTTTTTCGTACTGTCAAAATGAGTGAATCTAATGAAGAAATTCGATACATTTTAAAATTTTACTACAAAAAAGGTAAAAATGCAACGCAAGCCGCGAAAAAAATTTGCGATGTTTATGGACCTAGTGCAGTGTCTGTGAGAGTAGCACAAATTTGGTTTAAGCGTTTTCAATCCGGAAATTTTGATGTCAAAGATGCACGTCGCTCTGGTCGCCCTATTACGGATAAAATGGATGCCATTTTTGAAAAAGTGGAGCAAGATCGGCATATCAGTAGTTACGACGTAGCTGAAGAACTAGGAATTGACCACAAAACAGTTTTGGCGCATTTGAAAAAAACTGGGTACACAAAAAAGCTCGATATTTGGGTACCTCACGAGCTCACTGAAAGAAACCTAATGAACCGTGTACTCATTTGTGATTCTTTATTACGACATAATGAAACCGAACCATTTTTGAAGAAGCTGATAACTGGTGATGAAAAGTGGATCACGTACGACAAGAACGTGCGAAAAAGGTCGTGGTCAAAGGCCGGTCAAGCTTCACAGACTGTGGCGAAACCCGGGTTAACTCGCAACAAGGTGATGCTGTGTGTGTGGTGGGATTGGAAGGGCATTATTCATTATGAGCTGTTACCACCAGGCAGGACCATCGATTCTGAACTCTACTGCGAACAACTGATGAGATTAAAGCAAGAAGTTGAGAGAAAGCGGCCGGAATTAATCAACAGAAGGGGTGTGGTTTTCCATCATGATAACGCTAGACCTCACACATCTTTAGCCACTCAGCAAAAACTAAGAGAGTTTGGCTGGGAGGTGTTAATGCATCCGCCGTATAGTCCTGACCTTGCACCTTCAGATTTCCACCTGTTTAGGTCTCTTCAGAATTCTTTAGGCAGTGTCAGGTTAACATCACGAGAGGACTGCCAAAACCACTTGTCGCGGTATATTGATCAGAAGTCCCAATATTTCTATAGCAATGGGATCATGTCCCTACCTACAAGATGGCAAAAAGTTATCGAACAAAATGGTACCTACATACTTTAGTTAAATGTAAATAAACCATATTAAAAAATGTTTTGAATTTTCTTAAAAAATGCGAAGAAACTTTTTCCCCAACCTAATATAAAAAATATATAGTAACTGAATTGAATTGCCTTGATTGGGAAGAGATCGACGCCAATGACGACACTGGAGAGCGGCATGTTTTGCTGTGCCACCTGCATCCAGCCGCCAGGCGCTGCGCACAGGTCGATGCATACTCGCGACTTCTGTAGAAACCCGAATTTTCGATTCAGCTGGATCAACTTAAATGCAGCTCGAGATCGATATCCTGAAATTGATATAAAACAAAAGATAAGATTCCTGCCGCTTGTGGGAACGCGCCTGTACCTATGAATCCACGAAATATACATGTTTGCTGAGCGACCTTGCCTACGTCATTGAGTAGACCTACCTAGCTCCCCATAGGCAGTGAACGTGCACAAAGTCAATACTAAGGTTAAAGTTATCAGAAGTCCAAATCTTGAACAAAGATGTCTCTAGTGCCGATTCTCCTCACACTATCATTGGTGCAGCAAATTTTCTTCCCAGAGCTAACCAAATACATTTCTTTGAAAACCTTCCCTAAATGTGTTTACCTGTTTCCGAGTTTATCTTCAACCAGCAAGGTTTGTTGCATAAAGGATATAAAATTATATGCATGATGATCTATTAGTATCTCTTACAAATAATACTCATTTATAAAATGGTGTATTATCAGACGTTGGTATCCTAACAATTTTTCTTCAAAATGTCTTGATAGCAGACTATATTAATATATAATAGACAGATATTTGAAAGCTGCAAACTCAATTTAACCCCTCGTCTTTCATTCGGTGGATATCAACAAGTTTTTGGCGCCCAAATCCACATTATTGCAAATGGCGAAGGATGGGTTAAGGGAGTAAAAATGCTTATGGCAAAGGGCTAAAGTAGGGCAATTTTAGCATGCACAAAGACATCTAAGGGAATGCAATGGTTAAATATTATATTTAAAAAATAGGACTATCTAACCAAATATATTATTACTTTTAAAATTTTATTAGTGTAGGACATAGGGAAAGTAAATTGACTGGCAAATTATATTTCGCTTATCACCCACATTTTAAAACACAAATCGACAGGTATGTATAAACAATTTTAACTCAGACTAAGTGCTTAAGGTGGCCCAACCCGGCGGCACTAACTCAATCGCGGGCACGGTACAAAACCGTGCTGTTGCGCTCTGGGACCTTCTTTGTTTCAAAGAAAAAGACAGGCTCCGTGATGAGGAAGATGCAACATGTCCACAAAAAAAACAATGTGTATAGTGTATGATTTGGTAAGATTTACGAAAATTTTAATTACAAAACGACTTATAGCTAAAAGTAAACCACGACCGCTGTAGTCAAATATTTAACAAAAACCAAACAGATTATAAATCTTGATTAAATAAGCTATGTCTGACGACTAATCTTTTTAAGATGTTCTTACTTTATCATGGCGTAACCTACCTCCAAAGTTATGGCATAAAATGTGCGAAAAATCCGAACTTTCGGACCTTATAACTTAGGAACCAAACACAATTTTACAATGCCAACAGTCATCAGACAACTAGTTCGATCAAATAAAGCTATTTTGAGCAAAATTTAGGATCTCTGACAAGTAATATGTGCGTGATCTTCTTTCCCCGTTTGTATGGGGAGCTGAGCGGGATGGGCCACCTTAAGTCCAGTTCTCGCGAGTTGCACAACATCTTAAATACAGTATGCATATTGGTCATTCGTTTTAAACTTCATATGATCATATAATTTAAAATTTAAATGCATACTATAACATTATGAAATTTGCGATGCAGAATGTATACATTCACAACATCTATTGCGTGAATGGATGGAAAAAGCAGAACGACTCTTCGCTAGCTAATATCCATTATCTTGAAAAGAAGAAATATACTTGTTTCAAGAATAAGGAAAAAAAATAATTCTTACCTGTTTCCTTAGCTAGCTGATAGTATTTATCCTTTCGCTGTTTCCCTACTTTGGTCTTCTTTCCCATTATGATATTTCAGTTAAACCACACTGCGCTAAAACTATATAAAGTATGCATTAATTTCTATTTTAATAGCACACAACTTATTTTCGTGAAATTACAAAATTAAATAAAAAGCGCATGCTGCTTTGAGGTTGTTTTGACACTTTTGACCACAGAATGCAATATACTTTTGACAACCACCAGACCGATAGCCTTTTTTTATTTATCCGTTTGGAAAGGAACAGTTTGGAACCATACAATCTGATGGCGCGGATTAGGTCGCTGGTTTTTTAAAGGTTCTTTACTTCTTCCTAAATCTATTTATTTCATTCTTATAGGTTTACAGGCTTATTGCGGTGACAGCTACGCCAAGGTTTGAGAGGAAGGACAATGGTAGGACTCACCCTGTAGCTGCGAACTCCAGGAGGTTCTGCTGGATCCGGAACTGTCCCAGTAGGAAGGTGGCCACCATACACGAATTGTCCTTGGATGAGCTGAAGACGAGGTGAAGCGAACAGGCACCAGAACTCACGTTTTTTGGTATTTTCTTAGATAGGTATAGCGACGCGGAACGCGAGCGAGACCGTTGGCGGCGATAGCTTTTCGGTTACTCAGCGTTGAAATTCGAATTCAACTCATTCGCCGCGCTGTAGATGCTAGGTGAGACAGGTCTATGGGTAAAGCTGTATAGGAGTATGAAAGTGATAAGGATGGGGTACTTGTGTAGCGTCACAGCGATAAACCCATAAGCTAGTACCAAATTAAATTTATTTGAATCGGCCAAACCATGCCCCCCAGCTTGAGAGGACCTAGTCCTTTCAAAGTAGAAAGGAACAATAATAAATATTAAAAAGAAATCATATATCAAGTAGGTGTGATACACTATTACAGAAAATAAACCAAGAGTATGCGAACGAAGCAAAACGTACCATACCAAACTCAATGAATGACGTAAGTATAATTGTTAAATATGTACAATATAAAGCGAATAGTATAATACA
Organism: Incurvaria masculella; assembly: GCA_946894095.1. Taxonomy (NCBI): domain Eukaryota; kingdom Metazoa; phylum Arthropoda; class Insecta; order Lepidoptera; family Incurvariidae; genus Incurvaria; species Incurvaria masculella. Next base: position 14,015,348 of record OX335647.2, read on the forward strand.
AAACATAATAATTAAGGCTATTGATTAGGTAAAGGGCAGACCTTTACAACTGGGCGCCTATATATTCCGGATTTAGTACGGACGTTAACAACCCTCACCACGCCGTCACTTCCGGGAATGACGTCTTCAATTATACCGAGCGGCCAGTTTAGAGGAGCACTGTCTCCTGACTTAAGTAAGACCACAGTACCCTTCTGTATGGGCTGAGTAGCAGTATTCCATTTCTGGCGCGCCTGTAAGGTATTAAGGTATTCCACCTTCCACCGTTTCCAAAACGATTGAACAAGATGATCGACAATACGTTTACTGTGGAGGAGATTAATCTTTTCATGCGAAATATCTTCAGATGGAAGCGATTTAAGTGGCGTTAAAGTTAAAAAATGTGCGGGAGTGAGAGCGAGAGCTTCCGCAGGATCGGAACTTAATGGTGATAGCGGTCGCGAATTAAGAATTGCCTCGATTTGGGCCAGCACAGTTAACATTTCTTCAAAGGTAAGTAGCTGATTTCCAACTACTTTGACAAGATGCATTTTTACACAGCGAACGTTACTTTCCCACATTCCGCCAAAGTGGGGTGCGGATGGTGGGTTGAACTTCCACTCAATATTATTGTCACGGAGTTCATTTGAAAATTTATCGTTATACTCCTCAGATGCGATTAAATTGTGCATGGCGTCAAGATATGACTTAGCTCCAACGAAATTCGTCCCGAGGTCTGAATATATGAAGTTAACTGGTCCACGTCGCGCTATAAATCATTTTAACGCATTAAGAAACGATTCCGTGCTCAAATCGGACGCCAATTCGACGTGTACAGCCTTTGTGACTAAGCACACGAACAAGCAAATGTAGGCTTTTACGCTACGGACACCTCTGCGCCTCGTTGGTATTATGTATAGAGGGCCCGCGTAGTCTACACCAGTATGACAAAAGGCCTTCGCTTCGGTCACCCTGCAAGCGGGCAAGTCAGCCATGGGAGGAAACTGTGACTTCGGATTGGTTTTAAAACATATATTGCATTGTTGCACGCGTTTACGTACTATGTTGCGAGCTGACAAAATCCAATATTTTTGTCTTAAGAGCGACATTAATAGTTGCGGTCCCGTATGTAAGTACTTTCGGTGATAATAGTCAATAATGAGATTGATTATGTGGTCGCGGCGCGGTAACAGGATTGGGTGTTGACTATCGTAAGGCAAGTTAGCATTACTCAATCGACCACCAACTCTTAAGATTCCACTGGTATCTATGAAGGCATTTAATTTGCGGAAACCTGGTGACAGTGGTTTACCAGTCTTGATGTTTTTGAATTCGCCAGAGAAATGATATTTTTGAAGAGCTGCAATAATAGCTAACTCAGCGTAATTTAAGTGCGATATTTCAAATTTATTTGGTAATATTTTAATGAAGCGAAAAATGTAAATAACAATTCTAATAAGTTTCGGCCATGAAGAAACACGAGAAGCAAGTGTATAAAGTAGTGGCGGTTCAGGTAAGTCAGTAGTAGTAGAAATGACGTTAATTTTTATTTCAGGCGGCTCTTCGACTGCATTCGGATCAAACTTATTGACTGGCCATTGGTCGGTAGGTAAATGAGCGAAACTCGGCCCGCTAAACCACAGTGGGTGTTCAATTAGCTGAGCCGGCGTTAAGCCACGCGATAGACAATCAGCGGGATTGTCTTTACCAGATATATGATAAAAATTGGTAGGCGCTATATTGTCCTGAATTTGTGTGACCCGGTTTGCAATAAATGTCTGCCAGCGCGAAGGGGACGAATGTATCCAAGCAAGGGCTACGGTACTATCGGTGAATGCATAAATATTATTTATTGTGCAGCGAGAGGCGTAAGTATCGATAACTATACGCATTAATTTAGCGAGGATTAAATTTCCACAGAGCTCGAGTCGGGCGAGGGAAATATTACGCAATGGTGCCACCTTGGACTTCGCGCACACTAAACTTAATTGGTAGTGATTTTTGTTCGCAAAACCAACGTGAATATAGACCACTCCACCATACGCCCTTTCACTCGCGTCAGCGAAGCCCAAAATGGATATTACACACTCCGTGGTCACACCCACGTGACGCGGTAAACGAATACCTTGTAGGGACGGAAGTTCCGACTCGAACTGTTGCCAAAGCGAGATGATTCCTTGGGGAGGTGGATCGTCCCAACCAATTTTATTTTCCCACAGAGATTTAATAATTAGTTTTGCCATTAAGATTACAGGTGCAGCGAACCCCATTACATCCCATAGACGGGCGATAGTGGACAATATGTTCCGTTTTGTGCACTCACGGGGCTCGGTAGTTACCGTAAATGTGAACACATCTGCACCAGGTAACCAATGCAGCCCCAGAACCTTACAGTGAACGTCCGAGCTGAACTCGACGGCGGCAGAGACGCGGCGGTCGGTAGGTATACCGGCCATGACTTGCAGTGAGTTACTGGAGAATTTTACTAATTCGAAACCTCCAGCATTAAATAACTCAATCATCTGATTTGATAGTTCCGATGCTTCACTAACCGAGGCGCAGCTCGTAACTAGATCATCCATGTATATGTCTCTTTCTGCCACAATGGCAGCCATAGGAGCACGTTCGCCTTCATCGGAAGCTAATTGTCGCACGGTGCGAATAGCCAGGTAAGGACTGCACCGCAAGCCGAACGGAACGCGCGTTAGTTCGTACAGTTGAAGCGGCTCATTAATGTCGAAGCGGTATAAGACTCGCTGATAACGTCTATATTTGTCATGGACAAGTATTTGCATGTACATTTGTCTTATATCAGCGCTAAGGGCTATAGAAAACAAACGGAAATTTAAAATAATTTTAAATAAATCATTTTGAAGATTTTTACCGGTGTATAAAAGATCATTAAGAGAACGACCCGAAGTCGTTTTCATACTAGCGTCCATAACCACGCGAACATTTGTTGTTTCCTTATCGTGGCGAATAACGCTGTGATGCGGTATGACATATTGACAACGCTCCGAACTCTGTAGCCTTACCATGAGTTTTCTATCGAACGAACGAAAAATATCATCGAATGTTCACGAACGAGATCGAACAGCGTTACAGTCGCTACCATGGGTTACTTTATTCACCGACGGATCGTTTATCGAACGCTCGATGAACGTTGCGTTCGACCAGAGACAAGAAATAATGGAAGATAGTGAGTAGGCCGTGATTAACAGTGTCCGTATCTTCTTTCGCATGAGATAAAATAGGACCGCACTATTATAAATTGAGTATAAATTTGCTAAGTTTACTAGTAGAAACATACCACAAACCGTCGATTGTTGGCAGCCGATATTTTGTGACGATATTTGTTGACCGATACCACCGAATAAATAACTAACGTACTTTGCCGGCGGCGGGCGGCGCGAGACAATAAGCGTGACTCATAGGGCGTTCCATCTGTCTGTCATCATATACCTAGTTAGCCATTTCGCGCAAATGTTTTGTCAATGTTTGACTTTGGTTTTCTTGGATGCTATTATCATTGTTTTATTTTTCTTATTGATTACCGATACAGGTTATGTTTGAATGCTTTATTTTCTTTGCATAAAAAAATATTTATTGAGGAAATACACTTAAAAAAATATTTCGAATAGTATTTTTTTACGTAGAGTTGTAGTGTACTCATTATTAAGTTGCTAACATAATATTGAATTCAGAAATTGACATGAAATACGCTTTGTTTTTCATCCTTAGCACTAAAATGTGTGTTCGATCGTCCTTTCACCCAAGATATGACTAGTGAAAAGAAATTCGAATAACGTTATCGAAGTGATCACGTTGAACTGTCAAAATGTACACTCATGGTACCGTTTTTCATACAACCGTATCGCGTCGTCGTTCGATAACGTTCGTGATGCTCGACAACGAGCGTGAATATGAACTCGTAGTGCCGTTTTTAGTAATAAGATCGTACGCTAGAGGCGCTGCAATTTTCCCCATACAAAAATTTCGTTAACGTTGATCGAAGTGAACATCACCAAAACTCATGGTAGGGCTACTGTTCCGAACCAGGCAAAACCGGTTCCAAGTAAGCCTTTTGAAGGTATTCCTTGAAAACGGCATCGTACTCTAATTTAATAGCGGAATTAGATATAAGCTTGCGTTCCAGTGAGTAATACCTACGTTCGGCAATTTTTATTGAATCGCCCAACGAGGATGGCGGATCGTCTTTAAACGGGAGCGCAACAACGTACCGGCCAGTCGCGTCACGCTTCGTGGTACTGCAATAAATCGACTCACATTCCTGTTCATCCGGAGTGAGCGGCGTTGCATTCGGGACTTCTTCTAATTCGAAAAATCTGTTCATACTACTTTCAAAATTACAATATGTGTGGATGGTATCAGACACTGGATAAAGTAAGGGCGCTTCGCCCACAATCAAGTAACCTAATGAAGTCTCGACTGCGACGGGCTCACCCCGGGCGCGGGTAATAGTATTGGGCCGTAAAATGCGAGCGAATAAATCGGCACCAATTATAAGATCGATTTCGGCAGGCTGGAAGTAGTTACTATCTGCAAGCGGTATATTATTTAAATATTCAAGTTGCGAAATATCTACCTGTGTAGACGGTAGGTCATTGGTGATGCGGTTTACGACTAACGGTTGTAATGTGAACCGAATCGAATCGTCAAATCGAGAGCGAATAGTCAAGCAGGTGACTCCTTCAATAGGATTTGTGACGTCACCTACTCCAGACACAAATTTTGTTTGCGGCGGATGCAATTTTAAATTTAATATACTGCAACAAGCGGTGGTAATCAGATCTCTTTGTGATGCGCTGTCAACCAACACGCGGACGGTGTGAACGTTCCCAGCAGCATCTACTACATTACATAGCGCGGTCCCGAGTAGAACCGTTCCGGTATTTCCGGTGTGCGTGTGTTCAGTAGCGGGGCGGGGGGGACCCACTGCACAAAAAACTGAAGCTGCAGCGGAGCCGGCGGCGGCGACCGCGGGCGCAGGCGACGGCGAAGGCGCAGTAGCCCTACCATGAGTTTTCTATCGAACGAACGAAAAATATCATCGAATGTTCACGAACGAGATCGAGCAGCGCTACAGTCGCTACCATGGGTTACTTTATTCACCGACGGATCGCTTATCGAACGTTCGATGAACGTTGCGTTCGACCAGAGACAAGAAATAATGGAAGATAGTGAGTAGGCCGTGATTAACAGTGTCTGTATCTTCTTTCGCGTGAGATAAAATAGGACGGCACTATTATTGATTGAGTTAAATTTTCTAAGTTTACTAATAAAAACATACCACAAACCGTCGATTGTTGGCAGCCGATATTTTGTGACGATATTTGTTGACCGATACTTTGCCGGCGGCGGGCGGCGCGAGACAATAAGCGTGACTCATAGGGCGTACCATCTGTCTGTAAACAATATTATATACCTAGTTACCCATTTCGCGCAAATGTTTTGTCAATGTTTGACTTTGGTTTTCTTGGATGCAATTATAATTGTTTTATTTTTCTTATTGATTATCGATACAGGTTATGTTTTGAATGCTTTATTCTCTTTGCATAAAAAAATATGTACTGAGGAAATACACTTACATAAAGTAAATTTTTAAAAATAAATTAATTCCTGAAACAGGTTTGAAAAAACGTTTATAAATAAAATAAACCGTTAAAAAAATATTTAGAATAGTATTTTTTACGTAGAGTTGTAGTGTACTCATTATTAAGTTGCTAACATAATATTGAATTCGGAAATTGACATGAAATACGCTTGGTTTTTCATCCTTGGCACTAAAATGTGTGTTCGATCGTCCTTTCACCCAAGATATGACTAGTGAAAAGAAATTCGAATAACGTTATCGAAGTGATCACGTTGAACTGTCAAAATGTACACTCATGGTACCGTTTTTCATACAAACGTATCGCGTCGTCGTTCGATAACGTTCGTGATGCTCGACAACGAGCGTGAATATGAACTCGTAGTGCCGTTTTTAGTAATAAGATCGTACGCTAGAGGCGCTGCAATTTTCCCCATACAAAAATTTCGTTAACGTTGATCGAAGTGAACATCACCAAAACTCATGGTAGGGCTACAGGCGCCTCGCCGGCCGCGGCCGCGGTGGTACGAGTATTGGATGCGAGCGGGTGAACATTATTTGACTCGAAATGTAGGAGCGAGTGATGTGAGCGAGAGCACACTCGACACCTGCTTTCAGATTTACAATTACGAAGAGCGTGCTTAGTACTTAAGCAATTTACGCATAATTTATTATTTTTGACAAAATTATATCGATCGCGGGATGACATAGTATGAAACTTGGGACACTGGTACAACAATGAATGATCGATCCCTCCACAGGACACGCATTTGATGTCTTGCACGTTTACAAACGTTTTGACCGTATTTTTATTCGTACGAGATTGTGGCGGCGGCGGATACGATTTGAACATTGGCGATTTGTTATTGCCATTGGCGTTCGCCGGTCGCGGCGGAGGTTGGTTATTGCAAGTACCCGCATATGCGCGTTGTAAAATGCGTGATTGATCGCGAACAAATTCAATGAATTTGGAAGAAGTAGGCATTTCTTTGTCGTTTCTTATGGACATCTCGAAGTGTTTGACAGTTTCCATGCCTAACTTTTTCGAGCCAATATGCACAAAAATAAATTCCTCCAAACTATCGACCTTCAGTTGCTTTAATGCGGAAATAGTGGATGAGAATTTATCAACAAAATGTTCTAAGCTAGCGGGTGTGATCTCAGTGACAGTAGGTATATTCAATAATTGATCCATGTAGGCAGCTGCCAAAACGCGTTTATCATTGTATTTATTTACCAATGCATTCCACAATACTGAATAATTTTCGGCAGTAGGCATAAAACCTTGGCAGATACTTTGTGCCTTGCCCGTTAATCTGCCCACTAAATACTGAATTTTTTCGCTATCCGTCAGATCAATATTTTCATGAATTACGCTCTTAAATGTTTCGTAAAACATAGGCCAACTCTCTAACTCACCATTGAACGAACATAATTCCAGCCGTGGCAATTTGGAAACATGTTTATTCGGCATTTTAGACGCACTGCCTTTCTCAGAAAGCGGATTTGAACGCGATGACTGTATTTGATCATGTTTATATTTGATTTGTGCATATAGATCCTCGAAGGCAATAATGACATTGTAGTTAGGGCCGGCCGCCTCGGGATTCGATGCAAGTAGTTCATTATATTCGTCCACTGCGGACACGAATTCTTTGCGAATGTAATCGATAGTTGCCGCCTTTGCAAGGAATGACTCCACACTTTTTGTATTTAACTGAGCTATACTATCGTAAATATTCTGAGCTCGTTCGAAATAACAATTGAATTTAATTTCGAGTCGCTTCAAACTTCGCTCGAATACTCTTTGTTCGTGAGCCATAGTGGTTAACTAATTTAATTATAGTAATAAGTAAATAAATTAAATATTATTATGTACCTATACGTAACATGAAACAATAGTAGGTATCCGGAACGAAGTGACCATCAGATGATGGCGCGGATTAGGTCGCTGGTTTTTTAAAGGTTCTTTACTTCTTCCTAAATCTATTTATTTCATTCTTATAGGTTTACAGGCTTATTGCGGTGACAGCTACGCCAAGGTTTGAGAGGAAGGACAATGGTAGGACTCACCCTGTAGCTGCGAACTCCAGGAGGTTCTGCTGGATCCGGAACTGTCCCAGTAGGAAGGTGGCCACCATACACGAATTGTCCTTGGATGAGCTGAAGACGAGGTGAAGCGAACAGGCACCAGAACTCACGTTTTTTGGTATTTTCTTAGATAGGTATAGCGACGCGGAACGCGAGCGAGACCGTTGGCGGCGATAGCTTTTCGGTTACTCAGCGTTGAAATTCGAATTCAACTCATTCGCCGCGCTGTAGATGCTAGGTGAGACAGGTCTATGGGTAAAGCTGTATAGGAGTATGAAAGTGATAAGGATGGGGTACTTGTGTAGCGTCACAGCGATAAACCCATAAGCTAGTACCAAATTAAATTTATTTGAATCGGCCAAACCACAATCAATTTTATTTACCACCGATCAAAGTAGTTTTTTTTGTTTCTGTCTCAGTGTGGGGAAGAAAACTGCTATTTATCACGAAAGGGGGCGTTTAAGCAAGCTCACCTAAAAGATCTGTTAAAACTGTCAGAGACCATACAAAATTTATAAGAAAATATTTTAAATTTTTATTTACTAAATCTATGTAATTTAAATGACTCCTTTTTCTTCATATTATTCCGAAAATAAATTGTTCTTAATTATGCTAATGAAAAGAAGTCTTAGGAAAGAGAATATCACAAAAACATAACCTATAATATTTCGTTTAATACATTGTACTGATCAATGACATTTAAATTTGTTTGAAGACAAACAAATGCTCTTTTTTTCATCTAAACTTTATTCTAATTGCTAATCTTTCATCAAAAAACTCGTAAATCAAACTTCACATAAATTACAGTTTTGACGTTTTTAAAGTGAGGTTGCTCATGGGACATTTACAACGTAGAAAGAGAATATAGGAGCGCAGCGACTTCTCCAAACTCTTTGATTTACAATAAGCTTTGAGTAAAAAAAAATGCCCCCTCCTCCGGTCTTTGCATATAGAATTTAATGCGTGCATAAATTGAGACAGTCTTTTTTTATGTAAATTTTTGGTTAACTACTTGATTAGATTTATTATGTCTTTTTTTTTCTTTTACTAAGTCTTATTTGAGAAATGTTTTTTTTACATGTAGCGTTACTTTTATTTTTATGTTTCTGGTGTTTTTGGTGTTTTTTTGTGTACCTATAAGTCCTGTTTCTCAATTATAATAAAATAATAATAATAATAATTAGTTCTATATTTCTTGTAGTTATATTATAAAGTTTAAAATGTAGAACGCCTGTCAATTATGTATTTTCGTATTATTTTATTTATTCATTACTATGTGTCCTTGGGTGTGTATGCCCACCTTTCCCTGGTTACTCATATCACCGACCGGGCCCACCATAATATCGGCGCTATAGATACATCATGTATAGCATATGCTGCGAGGGGTCCATTTTTAACCGACTTCAAAAAAGGAGGAGGTTATCAATTCGTCGGAATCTTTTTTTTTTTTTTTTTTTTTTTATGTATGTTCACCGATTACTCGAAGACCCCTGGACCGATTTGGAAAATTGTTTTTTTGTTCGAAAGGGTATACTTTCTAGTTGGTCCCATTTTTTTTTTATCAAAATCGGTTCAGTAGTTTGGTACTTAATTATAACAAACATCGAATTTCTTAACCTCGCGAACCCAGAAATGTGATTTTTTAGTTACAGCAGCTTTATTTTTGGGTGAGATTGCTCAGCATGAGAGGTTGTTTTTTACTTCAACTGTTGGGGGTGTTCAAGGGGGGTAAAAGAGGGCAAATTGTACACATTTCTATTTCTAGAGCCGCTGAACTCAGAAATGTCAGAGTATGTTTTGTTTTAGATGGGATTGCTTAAGAAGAAAATATTTTTGGAAATTATACTATTAGGGGGGTAAAACAGGTCAAAATGAACACATTTAGGCGAAAACCACTCATGTTGAGATCTCTGAAACCAATTATCCTCGAAACTTAAAATTTTCAGTGACTTCTTGTTAAGACGAAAAGGCTCGCTCACAACGGATTTTACAAAATTCAACTGTTAAGGGGGGATACACGAGGCCAATATGTACACATTTTCATACAACTTAAACTTACGCAAGAAACAGGCTATCCGGAACGATGGAAAGATGAGAAATTCAGAAGCTCAGCGGTTCCGGTCATTCGTTGTTTTGTCTTTTTAGGGTTCCGTTCCCAAAGGGCACCAACGGAACCCTATTACTAAGCTTCCGCTGTCCGTCCGTCCGTCCGTCTGTCACAGCACTCTATCTCACGTGATCTCATCGTATCAATTATCGTACGTATCAACCGTGAACTCATGAGTCCAGATAGTTACCGGTCTACCTTTCGTCAGAAATGAGATTTCTCAATGGTTTTATTTCTGCTAATGCTCGTTCATTGTATTGTATTGTATATGTATGTATATCATCTTTCCACTTTGTATGTGAAGTTAAGCAGGAGGGCTCGCCCACCTTGAGTCAAAAGTTACGCCACCACTAAAAAGCAAAAAATAAAATATTTTTAAATAAAAAAAGGACCGCCTTCAAAAAAACCGGAACTAAAAAGCAAAAAATAATTGGTTACTTTCAATTAATGTACGAAAAGCTATTTTAATTCTAACTAATTATGTACAATTTCTTAATTTTTAATCATCTTTTGAAGTCGGTGCCTTGGGTAGACGTTCTTTAAGGGCTGCAATTAGTTAGATTAATATCACCTATGGCTAAGAAAGAAATATAATTAGGTAGCTACTTACATTTACCTACTTGAACAAAACACAAAAACAAAAATTAAATAAACAAACAGGTCGGAAAAACGTATGTAAGTAGGTATTTAGGCAAGTACTTTGTAATTTAAATATGCCTTATACTTAAACTAAATACCTAACACAGTAAAAACAAAATATTTACAAGAAAACCCTACGAACAAACCAATCGAAAACCAACGACCACTTATATGATAAATATTTAGGTAGTTGTAGCTTGTACTCTTTATTCTACCTAAATACCTACATAACACAAAACAAAAAAAAATACAAATATAAAAAAGAACCGAAAACAATAGGTAGCGACTTTGAGGTGTCTGCTCTCAACTACGTGTCAAAACGAGTGTGCGGTTAGTACATATCTCACCAATTTCGGCAGAAATCGTCTCGTTCAGACAACGATGTCGCAGGGAAGTACCAATCAACACAGAGCAGCGAATTAACGTACTCCTTCACCAGTGCGCGCCTTTATAAAGCCGAAAGTACTAATAATCGTTGAAACCCAATTTCAGTACGCTGCGCTGTATCGATATCAGCTTGCACGTAAACCAACGCTAAAGGCATCTCCAGTTAGACGAATGGTCGTTTAAAATGCTCTGTGGACCAATCATTGCTGACTCAGGTTGTTTACGCTCTCGTAGACTTCGGGTGTGTTCGGCTGAAATAGTGTCTGTTCGGTCAGCAGCGTGCGAAGCGAACTCTACCCAAGGCACCGACTTCAAAAGATGATTAAAAATTAAGAAATTGTACATAATTAGTTAGAATTAAAATAGCTTTTCGTACATTAATTGAAAGTAACCAATTATTTTTTGCTTTTTAGTTCCGGTTTTTTTGAAGGCGGTCCTTTTTTTATTTAAAAATATTTTTATCTACTGTTATTTATTTTTTATCAATACTATTTTCGTACTTAATTTAATGCAAAAAAGAGACAAATAAACAAATTTCCTTTCTATCTTTCTTTCTTTCTTTCTTGTATGTGCGGTTATTAATTTGTTTGAAGAATTGTTTTTTTCTAGTCTATCTCACAGGCATGTCAGGCCACACCAAGATTCTAACACAAATGAAACCTTTTCCAGACAGAGCGCTCACGTTCGTGCAAAATTTTATACTCATTGCCATTGATTATCCAGTAGATAATAATCTATATCAATGTCATAACTTTTAACAAAGCAAGAAAATAGTAAGAACGTGAATCGAGTTTGCAAATGTTCGGACGAACATTCTCGCGAAACTTTTGCAAAATACTGGCCGATTGTCGCTTTTTTTTTGCAAGCAAAGATTTAGAACCGCGCAACTTCTTCTGACTGGAAAGTTTTTTCTAAACTCTCTCTGTCCTTCCCCAGACAGAAAAAATGCGCGGTTAGCACTGAATACTCACCACAATCTTTTATCTTGCAAGAAATAAGATTGACAATCGGCTAGCGTTTCCAAAAGTTTCGAGCGAACATTGGCGCGAACTTTTGCGCGTCCGATTCTCGCTCTTATTTCTTGCAATCTAACAGTCGTATTCAGAGTGGGCGGACTAACTTTAATACGCCGAACTAAACCGGTTTTTGTATGGTTAGTAAATTCGTTCATAATCTTGTACTAAGTTTTGACAGGTTCTCTCTGAATACGACTGTTGGAGTTTTTTTTTTTTTTTTTTATTTGTTTTTTGGGCTCTGTCTAGTGTGGACAATTTGCCAGTTTCAAGTTTCACTTCTTGATTCTTGAATTCTTGAATTGAAGTAATTTATTCTGGTCCTTTCATAATTATCACAAAACAAACTTTTGGCATTGAAACTTTATTGATTGACGGTTTGATGAGATAATGGGTGAAAATAATTGAGTGAATTTAATGAATGCCAAAAAAAATTTTTTTTTTAATCTCGCAAACACTTTTGCTAAAGATTTAATTATAAATCAAGAATAAAAAGTTTAAAAAGAACATAAATGCTACTGAGCAAATAAGAGTAAAATACAAACAAAATTAATAGGTACTTCACTAAACAAAAAAAAAACAATTTAAGAGGAGAACTATTTTACACATAATAGTAACTACAGTTGAATATCATTACATCTAATAAATTTGGAAATAATATTTACTACTCTGGGTTGATCGAGGGTTAATAGGGTATTCATGTTGGCAGGAAGAGCAATTTTCGAATCTGTGAGTAGTTTATATAATGGTGGATTATTATTGAGAGAGCAAGAAAAAAATATGTGGTCAAGGTTTCCCTCATCTAATCCACATTCACAGAGGGAAGTATCTCCAATGTGGATCTTAGTTAGAAATATTGGGGTACAACAATGCCCCAATCGCATTCTACATATAACGGAAGTTTCCTTTTTAGACACTTTTTTATATTTAGAAAACCACGGTTTTGTCGGAATTTCTGGTTGTAATGCAGCAAAATGTTTACCTTTCGATCTTCTGGATCGAATCCATTCAATTGACCAGCGCTTGTATAGACTTTGTTTGGGTAAAGACAATAAATCAGAGGGTTGAATTGAATAATAAGTGAGTTCACCAGACTCTATCGCTCTTTTGGCTAAACCGTCAACCAGTTCATTGGATTCAATGCCAACATGGCTTGGAATCCAAGCCAAAACAATTTCCATGTCATCGGCATTGCACTGGGCAAGACAGTGTTTGATGGAGAGAACAATATTATGGGGTTTATTTTTGAAAGGGTTTTGGTGTAAAGCCTTAAGGCAACTGAGGGAGTCGGTAAGGATAACAGTTTTTTTAAGATTAGATGACCTTATGTAAGTTACAGCACCAAGTATAGCCACACATTCTCCAGTAAAAACCGACGCCTCTGGAGGACACTTCCATGATCTGGAAACATGTTCGTATGAATGAAAGCTGCTCCAACACATCCATCTCTGGATAATTTGGAAGCATCAGTAAAAATATTTTGCCAGAGAGGCCACTTTTGAGAGGAGACTTTATTGAATATTTTATCAGCGTTGATCGATTCTTTGTCAATTCCTATGAAAAATTCTATTTTTGGTTTAAAAATAATGGAGGCAAAGGGAAAATTATATGGAGGGATGGGGGACGATCGAGTAATCGGGGATTCAATAGCAACAAATAGCTTGAAGCTTAGGGTAAGCGGAGTTATAGACTTACAGCTCCAATATTTCTTAACATGCGAGTATTCTTCTAATAGGCGGAGTTTGGGAAATATAGGATGATTTGATAACTGAGCAGCGCGAAATAGAAATCTATCAGCTAAATACTGCCTTCTCAAGGCTAAAGGGGGCTCTACACATTCTACCTGGAGGGCATTTTTAGGCGATGACTTCATCGCTCCAATAATCAAACGCATACATTTGGCTTGAATCAATTCAAGTGTAGACAATGCTTTCTTGCTGCATGGTTCAAGAATAAATGAACAGTAGTCCATATGACTACGAACTAATGCATTGTAAAGCAATTTGAGGTTAAATGGATGGGCTCCCCACCAAACACCAGAAAGAGTACGAAGAATGTTAATATTTCTGTCACATTTTCCAGAAATGTAATTTAAGTGCAAAATACCATTCATTTTAGAGTCGAGAATTACGCCAAGAAATTTGGCATGGTTCTGAATTGAAATCGGATGATCATCATAGCAAATAACAACATCGGGGTTTGTTTTTTTCCTGGTGAAAATAACCGCGTTACTTTTGGAGGGAGAAAGATCCAGACCGTGGTTGGATAGCCATAAATGCAATTCTTTCAAGGCTGACTTTAAGCTTTTAGCTGCCTGAAGTATCGACTTGTTAGCAACGTATATAAGAATATCATCCGCATATTGAAGAATGCGGCAATGGGGGTTGATACTTTTTTCTAAATCGTGGGTATAAAGGTTATAAAAATTGGACTAAGCACTGAACCCTGGGGCAGCCCTTTCCATATAGTCCTAGGGAGTGTCTGTACACCATTAATACGGAGAGTGATCGATCTAGATGAGAGAAGGTTCGATATGAAGTTGACTATTTTATGGGGAATTTTGAGAAGAAGAAGTTTTTTTCTGAGAATCGGTAGAAGAACATTATCATATGCAGCTGATATGTCGAGAAATACAGCAACGACTGATTCCCCTCTGCTAAAAGCAAGACGGATATCAGTAGTGAAGATCCCTAGACTATCAGCAGTACTTCTCCCTTTTCGAAAGCCAAATTGACTAGAAGCAAAAAGATTTTGATTTTCTACAATCCAGGTAAGCCGATTTTTTATCAAATGTTCACAGATCTTTGATAACACAGATGATAATGCAATTGGACGATATGAAGAGGAACTGTTCGGATCTTTATTGGGTTTAAGTATAGGAATAATAATTTGGGACTTCCATGAATCGGGAATATTCCCTTTATTAAAAATTAAATTAATAAGTTCTAGAAAATAAAGCTGAGAATTTTGACTAGATTTACATATAAATGAATAAGGGATTCCATCCATGCCTGGCGCACTATCTTTAACATAATTGAGAACTAATTGTAATTCTGAGAGCGTAAAAGGAAATTCCATTCCTGATTCGGTGTATGAGTGATCTGATACAGTGGTTGAGTTGTATACTTGAGGAGTTTCCTCAAAGTTGGGAGCTATGGGTGGGGCTAGCTTATCTAGAAAGGGCTCGACCCAATTTGAAGTATCAGCTTTAAGGTCGTTTTGATGAGATAAGGCTGACCTATACCTCTTAATATTTGTCCACACCTGAGAGGGTTTTGTATTAGGAGATATGGAAGCGCAAAATATGTTCCAACCATCTCTTTTTTTCGTGTGTAGTAAATGTTTTGAACGAGCTTGTATTTTTTTGAAATGTAAGAAATTCTCCATAGACATGTCAGAACGGAATTGTATTTCAGAGTTATTTCTATGTTTTATTGCCTGGGAACATTCTTTGTCCCACCACGGAGGAGATGAAATAGCTTTAGGATCGATATTCTTAAGGGGTATTGTTTCATCGGCAGAAGAAATAAGAGATGCTACAAATTCATTGTAGCAAAAGAATAGGTTATCTTCTGTGATCATAGGAAGTGAGGAGGTCCTTCTTTCAACAGCTGCAGAAAACTCAGACCAGACAGCGTCACATATTCTGTACCTCAGAAGAGGCACTAAGCTCACTGCAGGCATGGATTTAAGGGGAATAGTTAACTGAATAGGAAAGTGATCACTGCCATAAGAAATGAAGTCAATATTCCATGTCATTAAGGATGCAAGAGTGGCAGAACACAGTGTTAAATCGACTGCGCTAAGACGTTGGATCGGCGATACTCTACGAGTAGGGGAACCATCGTTTAAAATACATAGATTGAAGTCATCGATCAGGTCCAACATTTTAGTACCAAATGTGTCACAATGTGAAGAGCCCCATACAAAATGGTGACAATTAAAATCTCCAAGAACAACAAAAGGAGAAGGTACAAAATTAAAAATATTTCTTAATTCAGGTATTATAGTGATATGGGGATGAGGAATATATACACAGATGAAGGTGATGCCATTCGTCCTCACAGCCACCGCATTAAAGAGGTTGCTGTGAGGAGGAAGGTTCACTTGGCATGAAGAGATGGATTTTTTGATGAATAGGGCGGCGCCGCCCCATCCATCATCCCTGTCATCACGCAGACACGAGTATCCCGGGACTCTAAAAAAAGAACCCGGTTTTAGCCATGTCTCCGTGATTGCAGATATAATAGGTTGACATTTATTCAATAAAAATAAAAAATCAGGTTTTTTGTGGCGGATGCTGCGAGGGTTCCACTGCAGCACTGTTGCTGTTGTGGCCATTTCGGTTAGTAAAAAGCTGATGTAAAGTAACAAGTTTGTTTGCGACGTTGGACGGTAAATTTTGCGAAGTTAAAACAGAAATAAGAGATTCAATGAGAGTCTCTAAAAAGCTGACACTGGAATCTATTGTGGGTACAATATTTCCAGGTTGAAGAGCGGATCCGTTGGAAGAAGAAGGAATGGAGAAACTATTTAGGATGGCTTGATGGGCTTGCCTGTCATAACCCGGAGATAATGGGGCATGAGATTTTGGTTTTAAAAAAACGGTTTTTTTATAAGATGTTTGAGTTGGCGGGGATGGTTTAGGGGATCTAGCTACATCGGCAAAGGATTTTCCAACGCGTGGAAGCATTTTTGAAGCCTCAACATAGGATATGGAGTCTTCAGCCATGCGTCCCTTGATCCTACGCTGTCTCTCTTGTTCTGGGCAATGTTTGCTGGTGGCAACATGGTTACCAGTGCACCATATGCAAATGGCATCTTGAGGGCTGCGCGAGCAAGCGTTATCTGAATGATCATCACCGCATCTGGGGCATCGAACTTTAGAACGACACAACAGTTTAGTGTGACCAAACCTTAAACAATTATGACACTGAATAGTGGGGAATTGATATTGTTCAATGGGTAGGGAGGTGTAGACACAAAAAATTCGAGGGGGAAGGGATTGACCATCAAAGGTCAAGACTACAGTCTGAGATGGTTTCCATACTGGTTTGCCGTCTACAATCGTTTTAAAATTAAGGCGTCTTATTTTAATTATCGGTCCGTAACCATCAGGGACCTTTGCATGTTCCAGAATTTCCTCTGGAGACCACTCGACTGGGATTTCCCTGACAATTCCAATTCTCGTGACATTATACGATGGAATCATAGCTTTATAATTGGCAGCTAGTAGGTGTTCGTTAGTCATAAAGGAGTTCGCAGCATCCGCCGTTGTAAATTCAACTGAAACTCGGTTGCGGCCGACACTTTTCACACCATCCCGTTTAATGTTTTTAATGCATGTTTTCATTAAAAAAAGACCAAATTTCACTGGATGTAGTGATGTTCCCGACACAGGCGTCGGTTCAATACGAGAGACATGAACAATGAAAGGGGATTTATCTAAGTCCGTGTAATTTTGACGACCCACTGGTACAGTGAGCGATGAAGTTTGAGCTGGAGTTAGAGGCTTTAACAGAGAATCATTTTGAGAGACAGTTTTGGGTTGTGTGTTAATTTTGTGGCGTGGTGTGTCATTATCTGAAAAAGTTGAAGACGTATCAGACAGTTCGCCGATATTCTTCTTTTGTTTTTTCGGTCTTGTGATTTTTGTTTTTCGCTGACCTAAAGGAATCGATTGATCCATGTCGATCGAATGTATCTCCTCGAAAGCGCTAGGAGATGGAGGCAGACAATTTTGCTGCAAGGGAAGAGAACGCCTATCGGCATCATGTGCAGCTCTGGTGGCTACGACCTCTAACAAATCCGTGGAGACAGACTCCCCTCCGCCAGGGTCGGGTGGCCGCATATTGCGGCTAAACTCCATCGAATACACTAACCCTCGATCACCAGAAGAAATTAAACACAAATCACACACGAAAAGAAAGTATTTGCGAGCATATAAAATGCCACCAAAATTGAAATTTTGTTCACTCCTATCTACAGCGAATGACAGCAGCGAATCGACTGTTGGAGTTGATGAATTTAAATATCTTGAGAACGTTCGAGCTCTGTCTGGAAAATGCTTTATTTGTTCTTAGTGTTGCCTACATTGTTTTGAAATTTCCCAATTTGAGTCAATTCTAATGTGTATACTAGTTTATGTTCATAGAATCGTATGCGTTTCCTACTACATTTTCGTACTCAGTTTCGTTTTTTTATATTTAACTTTGGTTTTCTAAAATCATATAATTTTCATAAAAGCTTCTTATGTTTTTCGTTATTTTTTAAGGAAAATGTTTCTCCTGACATTTGCAACACAAAAAATATTGGCCAATAGGAATGTAGTAAATCATCAAGTGATCTCTGACGTGTTTATTTCGTCGGCTGGCCTTGCTTTTGCTTTGCATTTTCATTATTTCTAGAAGGTGCTTGGACTATCTGTGTTTAGTGATTTGAGAATATTGTTGAAGCCGTATAGTTAAAAAATTCGACACCTGTAATCCAGAGGACCTGCCTTTCTGCTGTGGCTACTCAAAGAGACTATCAAGATGGCGCCGACCATTACTTCCTTTGTCAACAGTTTTCAGAACCGTCTGTGAGTAGACCAAACTGCCATTTTGTTTTCCCGACTAAATTACCTGTTCATGGAATTGCAACAATCGAAAAAAAAAACTACTTTAAAACCACCGAAACTCAATATTTTTTTATTTACATAATCCGCGGTGGATCTGTCTAGAAATATACCCTGATCATTGACCTCCATTCCATTCCTTGCATCCTAACATACCACCTATCGTCAAGAATGCTTTTGGCGAACATAGGCTTAGAAAGTAAAGACATACAGAGTCAACTGACGAATGAGACCGAAATCGTTTGATACAAAATGTACTGAAATTTCTTTTTTTATTTGAAAAAAAAAATATAAATCGCTATGTAGCTTCAAAATAATCATCTGAAGTTACAACTTAAGTTTTACTTCGAAATATATAAAAGTTGAGAAATTTTATCGACAAAGAATAACTGGGTCCCCCCTATTGTGTACCATAAAAAAAGGGTTTTTGTCCGAATTTTTTACTCCCGTTCACTTAAAAATCTATAAATGAATAGGTCACCATGCTTTCTTTAAGAAATCTAGGGAAATCATAAAGATTTCACAAAAAACATATTTCCCATTCCATGAGTGTGTACAGATATTACAAATTTGAATAATATACTTGTGGTAAACATATTCAAAGAAAGTTGTAGACAAAATAACGATCTCGGTCATTAATTTGTTTTTCTGATCTGTGGATAATAATGTCAATTTGTATGTACAATTATCATTTCATTATAGGGTGGTGGCACCTAACTTTGGTCATCCCTGCAACCATCGCTCTTTTTGAACATATTTTTTTTCAACCAATGTTCAATAAGGAACAGAATGTGCTGAAACAAATTGCTATTGGCTCATTCATTACCCATTATTTGGCCATTGAAAGTAGGTCAGTAAGGACTTTTTAAAGTTCCTTGAGGTTTTTTGCAAAATAAAGTGTTGAGAAGATGAGTCGAAAACTTGTTATTTAGATGAGCCACTTTTGGTAGAACTGTTTGAATGTTCTTGAATATTTTTTAATGAATTTGATACAAGTTTTAATTGGTTTTGATGGTAGTTTCATTTTATTAGTTGATGTGTTAATGTGGAGCCAAACTTAGGAATTTTGTTGCATGAAATCTCAAATCTCAGCCGCGCGCCCGACCTATGGTGAATTTGCCGTTATGATTCAAAACTCTTTTGATCGCATTGTGATGTTCTATTGTATGGTGTCTTTTTTTATTGTAACAAGCTATTAATTCGTTAATACGAAGCCCAAATGTCGGCCCCCCTATTTCCTTCCACTGGCAAATATAACGACGGCCGACCTTAGGAACGGGCTTGTATTTTACTGATTCCAAATTTCGACCACTTTAGATTCTTCATGTATGGTGGTTCGAATAGTTCAGTTACTTGAGAACTTTTTATTTTTAAATTAAAACAAACATGATGATTTTACGAGCATTGCATTTACTGGACTAATAAAAAACTTCATTCTAATATGCTAGACCACCATATCCATTTATATGCCGACTTTAGGGCTACAAAAGACCTGTAATTTGCTGTAATGGTGGCCGACTTATGTTTAAAATGAAACGAAATCAATTGAAGCCTTTTTACTTCTTATTTATGAAAAATAATCATCTAAGAAGTATATAAGCTATTTCCACATGTTTATAAATAAAGGTAAATAAACTATAATATAATATTTCCTTAATTTTGTACGATTTTTTAAAGTCACAAAGTCGTTAAAGTTCCCGGCTTTTAGAGCAATCACCCTAATGTGAATGCTTTTTGACCTGAAAACTGTTTTAAAAGAAAATAAATAAAATATCTGAGCATAATGAATCATTAAATTTTAATGGACTATAATTTGTTACATGCATAGTAGAGTCTGACTTATCCAAACCTACAGAGACCTGGGGCGTTACCATGGTAAATTAACTTGCCTGGTGAATATCAGGTGAACAGGCCAAAGAGTGATAAACTCTTGACATTTAGTTGCATTTTCTACCATGCTGTACATCATGTTATTCGGCTAACCCCTGATTTCACCACCTCCAGCTACCTGAAATCCGATAGTTAACTTTCAGTTACATTGCATTTTTGTATGATGTAACCGAAAGATAACTTTGGGATTTTTGTAACTAGAGGTGGTGGAACCAGGCGTAAGTGAACTTAAATTGACTAGTTGACATGGTATAAAATGCAACTAAACGTCCGATTTAATCACTCTTGCCTGCTCACCTGGCAAGTTAATTACCATGGTAACCGCCTAGTCTGCGTCAGCCTTCCTCTCGCGGAAGCGGTGTCATGGTATGCATATATTAGGTCCTAAAATTATCACGAATAGTTTGGATATGAGCATAGTTATTATTATTATGTTTTATCCATCATCATTCATTATTGCATGCATTAGATAAGGGCCCTGAAAGACTGAATTTTCTGCAAGATTCTACACGACACAACTGAATGTGTGCACAGATGCCTATTGTGTGTCGCTCAGACAAACAAACCACGCATAAACCAATGTCTGCGCGGTGGCCAGGTGCAAGGAATGTGACAGGATTCTTACTGAGTTGCTATTATTTGATTGTGTACTGCAAAATGGTATCACAGGTTTGAAAAAAGTGCACATTGCCCAGAGACATGCATACTTTATGCAATTAAACCTCATCTTACCAACAAGAATGTAAAAATTCTCAAGTAGTACGTTTTTATGATAACAGTGAGGCGCCAGTACGTCTGCATCTGAAGAATGTTTACGGTGCATTGACCATGACATGCGGTGCGGCGTCGGCGGGCGCTTGCCTGGATATGTTCACGGGCATCCAGGCAGGTCTGCTGTCCACGCTCGCCAGTATCGGTCTCATGTTGCTTCTTATGGCCACCCCCGACACTGGGAAGAACACCAGTCTACGTCTCGGATACTTGCTAGGCTTTGGACTTACCTCAGGTTTGTTTAATCTTTGATCTATTCGAGCTTGTTCCATTCAACATGTACACTGATTAGAAATTGGCTGAGAATTATATGGAAAAAGGTACTATAATATAAAGAGCAAACATGATTTCACAGAATCCTCTAACTGGAAAGGTACCCTTGTATTATGTGTTAATAATGACAAATTTCCTCATTTGGTGAGCACATTTTTGTTAAGGGTTTTTTTACTTTATCATCGGTGATTACCAGTATTTGAAATTGCTGAAAACTTTATTGTAAATCTAAATATTTGTTCAGTATTTTAGATACCACTGAGTTCTACTCAAATTAATACTTTTCATTTTAAAATAGCTTCAAATAAAAAGAAAACCCATGGTCGTCGGGGGCACCTTAAGAGGTCCTGCCGTACGCCATGCCACGCTTAAATATAAAAAATCTCATGTCATCCAGTTGGACGGTACAATTTACATTTTCAGTTAAAATTGCAGCCAATCACTAGAATGAGGTCACTCAGGTCATTCATATTAGAATGTTGATTCATGTAGGTGACCATGCTGTCTGAAGTTACAGTTTGGTACTTTATAAAGTAAAATATACTTCAAGCCAATATTGAGTTACAGCTCGGGACAGGGCAATATATTTATAAGATTGACATCAATGTGATGGAACTGCAGGCATGGGCATGGGCCCGATGCTGGAGCACGTGATCCGCGTGGACCCGGCGATTCTGGTGACGGCGCTGCTGGGCACCACGCTGGTGTTCGTATGCTTCTCGGTGGCGGCCATGCTGGCGGAGCGCGGCAGCTGGCTGTTCCTGGGAGGCCCGCTTATGACCCTGCTCTCCTCTATCACTCTGCTGTCTCTGGTCAACCTCTTCATGCAGTCCGCCATCGTCTTCCAGGTAATTGCTGACTGCTGGAATTTGTTTTTGGTTGAGATTCTCTAAGCATCCGAATTCTAGTCAAATCCAACATGAATGACTAATACCACACAATTACCGTCATGACATGGCCCAAAACACGACATTCCCAAAAGGAATTAAGTACCGAACTCTTTATAATTTTCCATTGCCGCTTCGACCATAGTCATATCCAATGAGGTGGTACCAACCCAGACGGGCTTATCTCTACCACCTAGTAGGGAAAGAGGATCTACAGTTTTACATGGGTTCCGATCTAAGAAACAGCTCGCTTTCGTAAAGAAATGCAATTATTCAACTCGGAAAGAGAAGGAAAGCGGTGCACAATGGAGGGATTTTAAACCATAACCTGGCTAAAATATTTTAATTAGTTTTAGATTAAAGATAAGCCAAAAGTAGCATTAAAGTATGTAGTAGTATCAAAAGTCAAAGTATTGTAAGATACAATGCAATAACAGAATATTTTACATGCTTTAATAATATAGATTTCATGTAAATAAAAAACATAGATACCACCTTCCATAAATAGATATCATATCTGTATCACGTGCTTTTAGACTCTGCTCAATTTTCGTGTTTGTGTGCAGGCACATCTCTACCTGGGCCTGATGTTGATGTGCGGCTTCGTGCTGTTCGACACCCAGCTCATCATCGAGAAGCGTCGCCTCGGCAGCAAGGACTTTGTCCAGCATGCACTCGAACTCTTCATTGACTTCATCGGAATTTTCAGAAGGCTGCTCATTATCTTAACACAGAAGGTAAGGATTGTCCAACCTTTGTTGTCGTAACAGAAACTGAGGCTAACCAAAATTAATACTCAATAGTGTGAAAGTAACATTTTGTCCTTAGAAAATCTGCTAAAGTGACGTTAGAAAGTACTGCTTTTTATTAGTTTTTGTTTCTGTTACGACTATTTATATCAACCATAATGTTGAGACATATTGTGATGCCAATAATGTGAGATATGGTGAGCAACTGTTTCATTTATGAAGTGTGAAGTCGGTTTTATTATTAAAATTCGGGACATATAAACTAACAGATATCATTATTAAAATTTTTGACTGCTAAACAAACCAAACAAAGTCCGTCACGCATAGTGGATCCTGTGTATATCAAGAATATGTGAATGAAATACACCATCAATTTATTTTTGATTGCAATAAATATTTTTTAAAGGTATTAACTAAATTAATTACATTTTAAATAATAATTAATTAAATTTACTATATGAGTGGTATTGCCAAACCGAATAGAACATTTGGTATTATTGTTAGAATGTTTGATGTTAATTTTTTTTTATTTTAAAATATTGACAAGTAATATAAACAACCACCATGTACCTGACAATGTTTTGTAATATGTGTGTACCTTTGTTTTATGCTTAATATATATAAAATAAACAGCTTTGAGCAAAGAAACCAACGAACAATTTAACTAAGGTAAATTACATAACATTGCATGATTATTGTTTCAGGAGGAGCAGGACCGTCGCCGCAAGCGCAATTAAGTGTTACACAGAAAATATTCACAATTTAAATTCTTACTATGTCATAAAAAAATAAGTTAGGAAGGACATTTATTAGGACCGGTTTATATGTTGTTGGCAATGTTTATAATCCCGTGTTTAATGCAGTACCCAGGAATTTTAATTTTTCAAAAAAGCAGATAGCCTAATATATACAATCTTACTTGCAGGCATTATATAAAATATTTTTTGTATTTGACAACGGACGTTCCGTTGACCCCCCTCCCCCATTGTCACGTTTGCGTAGACCAATGCCCGTCCCTGCCAGCATGATGTATTAAATACATTGCCCGGCATCCGTGGCTGTCTGCATCTAAACTCTGTCATTATGGCAATGCTAGACGCACCTACACTAGTCAATTGTAAAATAATTTATTTTTGTGGACATATTTCACACATGGAGACTGACAGAAACCATGTTTATTTCACTATAATTTAGGTAAACATATTTTTTATTTGGTAACTGCACTTCCAATCATTGCAATTCAAATAACATGCTATGGCTTACGAGCAATCGCAGTAATACAATTAACACCCGGATTTACCTATGAAGCCCTGAAAACAATAAATATTGGTGTTGTTAATGTTTCAATATGAATTCATAATTAATCATTTAATATGGTGCTGTCCAAAATATGTTTTTTATCTTGCATAAAAAACGAGTCATTATAAATAAATCCCTATGTATTTAATGTAATTTTGGGCCAACTGTTTGTCCGTAGTCCCAAATCAAGCAATCCTCAACTAACTTTGCCAGTAATGTATGCCAACACAGTTACAGTATGTCCAATATTATTGCAAATAATCAGTACCTGTAGCTTGAGAGTCCAAGGGACTACATAATAACACTGGTGGTAATGTAATTTATAATTCTGTAAATCGGAACATGGTTCCTTTAATTGGCTGACAACAGGTTTATCGAGACTACTGAAGGCGAAACCAATGTCCATTTGTGCAATTTTATTGGATGTGCTATATATATAAGCGTTTTGGAAAATGTCCGTTTATAATGGTGGTTGATTTTTTTCTTTCATTTATTTGTTTTTTGGTGCAGTGTGGTGTGATCGACATTCCAAGTAATTTCTATTTGAATTGTCTTTACAGCAGTCACGGGAATGGTATTAAAGGTCAATGTTAAATTATACTAAATTAGTGTTCATATGTAGATATTAGATGTACCTTCTATTTTAAGGTTTCTGAGTAATGCCCATTTCACATGAGGGCAGAGCATTGAGGCAGCGCAGTAGATACAACAGAACTACAATTTAAACACCCGTTCCGAAAGAGAACAGTAACAAGGGCAAGCTAGTTAATAGCCAACCCATCGCCTCAGAACTGGACGTGTGCTTACTTGCGGGCGGTGCGGTGTGGCAAGCATGGACTAGAGAGACATCAAATTTGTTTGTTATGCTGTTTTCTCGTTTCTAAAGAAATCAAACATTATATTCCTATATAGTTGCAAGATGAGTGTGTAGACACCTTTTTAACCGACTTAAAAAAGGAGAAGGTTCCTAATTCGTCTGCATCTTATTTTTTTATTGTGACAAGTGAAAGTAACTATTCCTGATAGTTTTTCTAATTGTGCAAATTAGATATTTATTATATGATCTTTTTATCAATCATATTGGCAATTAAGGGCTTGGGTACCAGGACACCATTATGGAAACGTCATTGCTGATGAACGTGCGAATACACTGTCATAAGAGGAGATAAAACTATTCATAAAAACTATTGTTATGACTGCATGCCTATCTAAAGTACATATTACACGTAGCAAAGGTCGTGGAAAAGATCTAGCAGCACAAAGGCTGATATCACTCAAAAAATCAACCAGAAATACCAGCCAAACCATGGTTCTACGAAGTAAAATTAAATAAATTATAGACATCGATTATATCTAGAATTGGTCACACATGCTGTCCACCTCATCTAACTAAACTTCAAATAAGATTTATCATTATGTCCTATGCCCTGCAATGGGGAACTCAGTAAACTACTTCTTACAACAGAAATAACATAACATACATATAAGGAACAAAACTGTAAACTGAGTAAATAAAAGGCCTTATTATTATATTATTATCAATGTGGTCTGGATCAGGTTTCTGCTCATGTCCTCTGCATGACAAATCCACTCCGAATAATAATAATTTATCAAAACTAAAAATGCCTCTGTCCACTAATATCCAAACTCTCCTTGCTAACTCAGACATCTCTTTGTTAAGATTAATACATTAATGTATTAAATTTAATGAAATGAATTTAAGAATGAATAAAAATAAATAAGTATACATATGTTGGCACAAATATCCATCAATTATTTAAATGACATTTAAGCTTACCTAAAACTATCATTACCTGAGACTAAATATGCATGAAAAAACGACGATAAATTAAGGACTCTGGCAGAATGAATCGTAGATGAGACCAGTTGCCACTCTGATTCTCTTTTTTGTTTATGCTACGAGTCGTACTGTCTGACAGAGCTGTTCAAAATGTTAACACCTAATGTTTCTGGCTTACTGCTCTGCCTCGCTGCCCTGCTCGTGCGTGAAAGAAGCATAAACGAAGTTCACAATAAAAGGCACGTCTGTTGCACCAAATATATGTTGGCCACAGATCACCTTAAGTTGAACAAATCAATCTCTGGACTGAAATTATTTTTGTTTTGTATAAAGCTGTGTTTTCTTTATTAATAAATTTCTTTATCTAAATCTGATTTCTTAATCTGTGAAAAACTAAGTTTATTAGACAATGCAGTCCCCGCCATCGCTGGATTATTGATGTATTTCAGCTGCTGTAAACTTTCAAGAATGTAAGAAGATGCACCTAAAGTCTCAGTTATTAATTATTCACTTAAGTATATTTACTGCGTCGCTTCCTGAGCCAGGTGTTCGCTCCGCATCACGTTTCAGTTTTGCAGGTTGAACCCAATTGCAGTTCACATACATTTTATCAAAGTCACATGAAGAAAATCTATGTGAACTGAGATAATCTTTTTTATTAATTGGTAATGTGCTTATTTATCCCTCAAGAATCAGCATATTCAGTGGTGTACACATTTAAAAGTACCCTAAATAATACATAAATATTGCAGCAAACAATACGGAAAGACAACTAGCTATCTCGGGACAAAATGATGATTGATTTAACGTTGCCATTTACAAATTCGATTTTATGCTCAAAATGGTACACGGTTAAATATCTAAAAAGCATAAAAGTTGTGATTTGAGAAAAAGTTAATAAAAAATTATTAATACATCTAATATATAATAGAAATATTATTTTGTGCTGGTATTGATTGCGAGATGATAAGAAAGGCCCTTTAATGTGAGGATTAAGATAATCAGTAGTTGGTGGAAGAAACTCTAAAGGCCTTTTTCATCTACTGCTTATTAGCTTAATCGCCGCATATTAAAGGCCTTTCTTAGCAGCTGGCAACCATTACCAGTATAAGATAATCAGCACTTTAGTAATAAAGGCCTTTTAAGTGTCAATTGAAATTAATCTTCCCTTGGTGAAAACCAGGCTAAGGCTCAACCCTATGTCTGGCGCTTCTTGTCATAAAATTATTGAACGCTTCAAGACAACATTTATACCACTTACAGGAAAAAACGACAAGATATTATTACTATTATACAATAGATGGCGCTGCATATTGGATTATTATTAAAGCTAGAACAAAATATCCTTGAAAATAAATATAATTGTAAGGGTTAATTAAATAATTAATATTTCCATAATCTCAAAGTGTTGAAATACTAAATATAAGTGTTCAGTCCGAGATCTCACCTAAATTGGCATTTACGGAACTTCGAAGTTATGTAAAAACTATAAACTCCATACAATGCGATTCAAATAAGAATAGAATGGGGCTCGTGACTAACTTTACTCGAATTCGTGAGGGAAAGTAAGCGGCAAAGTACTGAAGTTTGTGAAGTGAACGGTTTTAGCAGTTTGACATTCAAAATGGCGGTGATCCTATCCTATTCTTATTTGAATCGCATTGTACAAGCTTTTACTAGATGTTCTGTGGTTTTACTTCTTCAAGCTGTCAAAATCAAACTCGGACTTCCGATTTGTATGACCACTCGAAGTCGGCGTAAACGGCAAAGTCAACTTATTAACGGCGACGGTGAGTAATCTGTCAAATCAAACTCGGACTCGCAAATGTTAGTTCGCTTAACGCTCACTGCGGGCGCTCTTCAATTCCTCCATACATTTTAAAACGCCAGTCGATCGGTTTGGCGTAAATGCCAGTCGATCGGTTTGGCCTAAACGTCAGTTTAGGTGTCAACTGGCACTAGGGGCTCTGAGAACAGGTATTTAATAGGGGATACCCTCAGGCCCGTACCTGCACTCAAATCGTCCCAGATCCAGACGACGGAACAGGTATTTTTCTGCTACATATCGATCGAATTATGTTAGATAGAGTTATCATGAAAGTTGAAAATTCAAAACATTATAAATAACAATCGATGTTTTCGAACACCAGGGAATACTCTTCTGTTACACATAATAAGTCACTGGCTCTCCGGTTGGACATCTCCTTTCCTTCAAAATAAGAGAAACTTCCATGACAGATTTATATTCAAAAGCGCACCATGCAGGAGTTTTCTTCGATAGCTACAAGTGAAATGGTAATGCAGAAATAGCACAGAAAAAAGGATATTTTTGAGGCAAAATGTGTGCATCAATGAAACTGCTTATAACTTCATCGCGGTACTAAAGTAAGGGATCCGACGCCTTTTTAAAAATCTTCTACGGCTTTAAAAAAGTAATCTACTGCTGTTTGTATAATGGGGAGGACGGCTGCATAACTGTACCACAGATGGCGCCACACAAAATGCCACAGTTTTATTTTAAGGTTATAGGTTGTTGACCAATGGCGAAGAAAACCCAAAGTTTTTGTAGATGTCGCATGAGCGACCTCACCTTAAAAACGTTAAAACTGTCATTCCTATCAAGTTTGATTTACCAGTTTTTAAATTAAAGATGTGCTCCATGATGCAGTTAGAACAAGTTTGGAGGAAAAGAAGAGCTTTTGTTTATCTTCAAACAAATTTTAATGCCACTGACCAGCACAAAGTATGAAACGAAATATAATAGGTTAGGTACTTACCTATACTTTTTGTGATATTTTCTTTCCCAAGACTAGCATTTTTTTGATTAGCATAATTAAGAACAATTTATTTTCGAAATAACGTGGAGACAATTACACAGATATCTCTTCTCTTCTTCTCTTCTCTTCTCTTCTTCTCTACTTATATAAAAGGGAACGTCTGTCCACATGTGAAAGGTAATCTCCGTAACCACAGAACAGATCAAGATGCCGTTTGTACCGATTTACAGATTCGATCGCGGGGCTTGCTTTAGGATACATACCATCACACTAAATATCCTAAAGGCTGAGCAATATCAATGAAATTACTCTCAAACAAGATTTATACCAATTTTGTGGCGATGACGGCGCTACGTGCGGCGTCACTTTGCCGCCTTCCAAATATCTCTAAAATAGAAAGGATTAACAATTTTCGCGACAAAAGCAAGAAGCCAGTTGGCGTAGCGCGTATAAACGACTGGTTCAAATATGTTTTGTTCGAGGGAGGGTTCAGGTTCGAATCCTGAAAACTCAAATTGTTCTGTTTTTTTTATCTCGCATATCATTTTTATGTTTTTTTTTATCTTCTCTTCTTCTATACTTATATAAAAGGGAACGTCTGTCCACATGTGAAAGGTAATGTCCGTAACCACAGAACAGATTAAGATGCTGTTTGTACCGATTTACAGATTCGATCGCGGGGCTTGCTTTAGGATACATTTTTTTTTATGTGACTGGACATGGATGGCTAATACCACACCTTCTGTCATGGTATTAGCCCAACACACCACATGGGAACTAGGTGCCATGCCAGGACCTTCCTTATATTGCACGGCTACATTGAACTCGATGGAAAACACGGACAATTTTCATTGCCGCTTCGACCATCGTTTATCCAATGCGATGGTACCAAATTAGAATATTTCTTATTTAATTAAGCCATATCGGCTCCACCCGTTATGATTTAAAAGTCGCAGATAAATTACATCCAGACCAGCCTTTTCGACCAGGCCTTTGGGCTACTTTTTATCTAGGAAATAATTCAGCTCAACATCAGCCCAAAACGACTTGGACCCGAGCGGAGCCGGGTACCGCAGCTAGTAGTAAATAAAACTTTCAAATCTATTCTGTATGATTTTTTATCGTATCTGACAGCTTTGACAGATCTTTTAGGTGAGCTCACTTAGACGCCACATGCCGTGATAAAAAAGCAGTTTTCTTCCACATTTAACTGAGTTCTAATACATCTGTTTTAAGAATAATATTATCATTCAAAAACCAATAAAATATAAATATAAACAAAAATAAAAATAAACTACTTATCTAAAAATAAACAATTCAAGAAAATACTGAAGAATGGGAAATAAGAAGAAAGAACAAAAATAATAACTGTGACAATATAATATTCAAATAAAGAAGAAAAAAATATAATAATATATTTCATGACGTGACTCTGGCAGAAATGAGTCTCTGAAGAGACTGATTGCCAACAGGGATATATAAGCCAGTTCATTAAAGAAACTATATAGAAATGGCGGCTTGTACTTGTCCAACGGACGGTACGGTCAGCATTATATATATATATATATATATATATATCCTGCATCCAGACCAGCCTTTTCGACCAGGCCTTTGGGCTACTTTTTATCTAGGAAATAATTCAGCTCAACATCAGCCCAAAACGACTTGGACCCGAGCGGAGCCGGGTACCGCAGCTAGTAGTAAATAAAACTTTCAAATCTATTCTGTATGATTTTTTATCGTATCTGACAGCTTTGACAGATCTTTTAGGTGAGCTCACTTAGACGCCACATGCCGTGATAAAAAAGCAGTTTTCTTCCACATTTAACTGAGTTCTAATACATCTGTTTTAAGAATAATATTATCATTCAAAAACCAATAAAATATAAATATAAACAAAAATAAAAATAAACTACTTATCTAAAAATAAACAATTCAAGAAAATACTGAAGAATGGGAAATAAGAAGAAGGAACAAAAATAATAACTGTGACAATATAATATTCAAATAAAGAAGAAAAAAATATAATAATATATTTCATGACGTGACTCTGGCAGAAATGAGTCTCTGAAGAGACTGATTGCCAACAGGGATATATAAGCCAGTTCATTAAAGAAACTATATAGAAATGGCGGCTTGTACTTGTCCAACGGACGGTACGGTCAGCATTATATATATATATATATAATATATATTTATATATATATATATATATATAATACATAAAATTATAAAATATATATTAAACATAAATACATATCACATTCCCTGGAATAAGTGACGTACCTGTTAAGCAAGAAAAACTTTTTCTAATGCTTATTAGCCAATCAATATATTCCAATCTAAGAGGTATACAGGGCAAACTTTTCCAGTGGGCCTTCAGGGCTACATCCGACACCATAAGAAATAGTGAAAAACACTCAAAGCGTCACTCCTCTCACGAATTTTGATAAAAACTAAAAATGCCTTATTAGATTTATGATGTTTTTGTTTCCCTAGCCGCGAATCGAACTCACTGACTCGAAATCGCCACCTGTATTATTGCGCCAGTCAATAGTGTCGCTTACAAGAAACAAATCCTGTGAAGTAATGTTATACAACAAACTAAAGGAAAGTGTTGATTTTTAATAAACTGATTAAAATATTCCAGTATTCATAAACATGAATGTAAACAGTTATCGCCCTTAATTTTAGGGCAGGATAATGACTCTCTTAAACACAATTTCACGAATCTCCAAAGAATCTTCCCGCGGTTTTTAGAAGTCATAGTTCTGTTCAGATCAACCAGGAAAACCCTATACCGACCTAACAACGCAACTGAGTGCATATCACTGCGTGCTCTGATTTGATATTTTGTTTTGCAGTCGGTACCGCACTGTGTGAGTATAGATAGCGATATAGTGGAAGCGAGATAGCATGCGATTCGCAAGTACAAGCCGCCATATCTATATAGTTTCTTTATTGAACCAGGATTATAGTATCCCTAATAAAAAAAAAGAATAAGAAGAACTGAGTTACTTTGAATAGCTACCTGGAATTGTATTTAAAATTTCCATGCCAGGTGGTATGTCATGCTATAGATGTCATAGTTAACGTGACCATGCGTCTCATAGTCCCGGTGTCCTGGAAAGAAGCTTCGGAACGCAAAATTGTCCAGTTCTTCTAAACTGCGCGAAAATTCGGTCGGGGTGGGAGCAAGCTCGTCGAAGCGGCGCGATGGCGACGACACGGTGCATTTCGCTTCGAATCGAAAAAAAGAACGCAGGCAGGAGATACCATGTTAAGGAATCAGGAATCTTTTAATGGAGAAAACAGATTTTATTGGGGTTGCTGAATCCGTGCGAGTTACACACTTTCTCAAGCGAGGATTAATCTTCCCCAGCTCTCGCTCCGGAGGGCTCGTCTAGTACAACCCGAGAGTTTTTACAAATTATTTGACCCGCTACCCAAGCACCCAAAACGTCGCAACAGTTTTAAGCGGTATATCTTCACTCAAACTTACTACGCGATGCAGTTGTATTGAGTACCTAGTCTGAGTTCTATGCTAATTCTAAATGCCGGTCGGCTCACGTAGTAAAATGTAGGTGATAAGCGAAGAAATATATGCAAGCCCGAGATTGTTTTTGTCAAGTTAGACACGCTTAAATATTTCCAAGTTAATGTGTTTGTTATAGTCGCCTTAAACTCCAGCGGCACCGCTATTTTCTGATAGCAGTTTTTCGAAATTAAAACTCGGACTAACTCAGACTTGGCCTTTTTGTTCAATTTTGGCAGACCCGTGAGCGGCAGTGCGAGCACGGAAATCTCGGAGTTTGATTGCTGTATCACCATTCAAACTTATACTTACTCCGACTTACTTACCTACTTTCCTTAATTATACCGAATAACTCAACTTTGAAATGTTGGTGATTAACGACCAAACATGTCCCAATCCGAGTTTACATATTTTTTCATGTTATATAAAAACGTTTTAAGAGTGATTTCGGGTTCGGGGCTGAGTTAACTTAAAAATAGCTGGGAAATGTATTAATATTTAATTAAATAACGGAACTGTTATTTATATTTCCACCATATGTATGGGACAAACCAGATTTTTATCAAACTAAAATAATGTTCGATAAATGTAGAAACATGAACTATTTAAAAATGTGAGTTTTTCTCACTCTTATCTGAATGGGCCCCCAGGGGGTCCATTCAGGGTAAAAGTGAGTTTGAATTAGTCACTAAATATCAACTCACTTTTTTAAATAGTTAATGTTTCCACACTTATTGAACATCATTACAGTTAGGTAAAAATCTGGTCTGTCCCGTAAAGACGTTGGAAGTATAAATAACGGTATCGTTATTTAAATAAACATATATTTCCCAGCTATTTTTAGGTTAACTCACTCCCGAACTCGAACTCACTCTTACCTGAATGGGGCCCCTGGGGGTCCATTCAGGGCAAGAGTGAGTTCGAATTCGTCACTAAATATCAACTCACTTTTTTAAATAGTCAATGTTCCCACACTTCTTGAACATCATTACAGTTAGGTAAAAAATCTGGTCTGTCCCGTAAATACGTTGGAAGTATAAATAACGGTTCCGTTATTTAAATAATAATATATTTCCCAGCTATTTTTAGGTTAACTCACTCCCGAACTCGAACTCAGTCTTGCCCTGAACGGACCCCCAGGTCGCAAGTGGTGACATTTCGGTTTCTGGCCCACAGAAAAAACTGGTGGCACAACAAATGGTGGTCCTGCCCGAACACGACTTAAACAGAAACGGAAACTCGCCTAAGAACGCGGTATAATTAAAAAACCGCGCGTGCGCGCTGAGCGTTGGGTGGCGGGTGGAGATTAGGGAAAGTATAGAGGGTTAATGGATGGGTAAGTAGAGTAGAATTGACTTCAGTGGAGTGGGCTGCATTAGCCGGCAGTAAACTAGATAAACGTAATCGCTACAAAGGTGCCAACCTGCCAAAATCGAATGTAGTGTCGTCGGGGGGACAGTGCAGTGGATTATGAATTTTTCAGACTAGTTTCGAAGTGTGTTCACGGTGGAAACACAGAGAGTCTAGCCTAAAACAACCGTATCTAATTCAAAATATTGTAGCAATGTGGAAATGCAACCTAAATTGAATATGACTTCATGGAAATTGAATTGCATTGCTAAAAAATGGTGCAAACAACGAAATGTAAACTGGATACAATTTGTGTTGCAAAACAAAGACCTCGAACACAAAGGCGTGTCAACGGATTGCAATTGCCGCTTCATCCCCAGCAAGTCGTCGGATGGCTAACAATCGCCGTAACCATTATTGTAAATTTTACTCTTATTGTGCCATCACAAACGCAGCCTTTTCAGGATGTGGCATGGCTAGTTCTTATAACACTCTACCTCATGCATGCTGTGGCGCACACAGCCGCCCTCTTACTGGATCCAGCTGAGCGCCAACTGAGAAAGCTTAGCAGATTTGCTGTGCCGGAATTCGACCGGACCAAGCACGCTCATGTAATTGAAAACGGAAGGTGTCACTTGTGTAACATTCACACGACCAGTAAAAACACAAAACACTGTAGCATATGCAATAAATGTGTGGATGGATTTGATCATCACTGCAAATGGTTAAATCATTGCATTGGTAGAAGGAACTATCTGTCGTTCTTCTTGTCGGTGTGCACGGCCACCCTTCTCTCAGCTGCTACTGCCATGGTGTGTCTGTGTGATATTGTACTGTACTTCGTGAGACCTCAGCTGTTATGTGGTCATGAACACCTTTATTTGGGATTGAATCAAACTGACAGTGCAGAATACAAATATGGCCCAAGCGGGTGGAAGTTTGTTTGCGTGTTAAGTTTATTTGGCTTAACAAATCTGATCATATGTTGCGTACTGATACATTTGTGTTCGTTTCATGTTTACATATCAATATTAGGAGTATCCACCTATGAATACATAACAAGGAATTCTGAATCTGAAGGAGACAGTCAGACAGAGGAAAGACATGGTTGCAGTTTAATCCCTTTTAAATGTTGGTCAAAACATTCTAACCAAAATCAAACCTCTCATATTTGTGGAAAGACTAATAAATGGCATAAAAATAAAGTAGGAACTATGATTGAGTCCGCATCCCATGATGCTAGTTACTTGGCCAATCTTGAAGTTTCCACTCTCTCACGACATCGAGAAGTTCGTGGAATAATAGAAAATTCCACAGTAAAGGAGGGAACGAATGTTACTCATTTGATGGCCATGATCATGAATAATGTTAACGGCAAAAAAAAGATGTGGAACTTTCAGCCGTCAGTGGATCCCACTGCTGACTTGCGAGCCGCAGGCGCAGGTGCAGGCGCCGTGACCAATTTGCCTTCAAATATACTTGAAGAAAATGATGTCGCAGAAGTGAAACAGGAAGTTAATAGTTGAAATAGGTTTGAATACATTCGTTCCATTCGTTTTTAATTAAAAGCTGATTATCACCTAATTTTTAGGGTTCCGTACCCAAAGGGTGCCAACGGAACCCTATTACTAAGCTTCCGCTGTCCGTCCGTCCGTCCATCTGTCACAGGGCTGTATCTCATTAACTGTATTGAAGTATAGGTAGGCAGCTGAAATTTTCACAGAATGTGTATTTATTTTGCCGCTATAACAACTAATACTAAAAAAATAAACAATAAAAACTAAATACAAAAAACGTGATTTGTGTTAAATCTTGTACCATGGTATGACCCTTCGTGTGCGAGTCCGACTCTTAAAAGAAACAAACTGGATATCATCATTGTGATATTTTAATTATTTATTTTGTAATAAGTATTATGTCTTATGGGTCGAGCTTGGACATTGCAGAGACCACAGAGGATTAAGTTTCGGGCGCCATTCTTGAAATTACTACTTTTTGGCCTTAGTGTTAGGGCTTTCGCCTCAGCCGTCCGGACGCTACATGCAGAGGCGCTCATACTAACTAGGTTTAGGATCTTTCCTAAATCGTTATTATGCCACATACATCGCGAAAACCAGCAAAGCTCGCAAATACCATGACTACACTGAGCTGACACAGCCAAGCGGCAAATTCATATAGCCATATTCAGAGTAAGCGTACTAACTTTAATACGCCGGACTGAACCGGTTTTTGTATGGTGAGTCCTGTGATAATCTCGTATCAAGTTTTGACACGTTCTCTCTGAATACGACTGATACAGTCAAAGTATTAAAAAACTATTTAAACACCACATTCTTTAAAAAATCTCTGTACCTACTTACCGTTTTTTTTTTAGAAAACTAAGAACACGGGGTGCATAATAGATAATCCCCCGCTGTTTACTTTTATCTATTCCCCGCACTTTTTTGTTTTTTTATCATTTTAGACCATTATCCATAACCAGTAAAATATTTTTTTTGTATTGTCATACAGTCTGGAGCCATTTTTTACCCGATAAGCTCTAGCTATCGGAAAGTCAGATTAAAATAGGTTGCAAAATGTGAAACGAAGAAATAATAAAATAAACAGACAAACGAGAAAGCGAGTTAAATGTGTTGAGAATAGAGTACGGGTGAAGTCACTTTATATCATGCTATTTACTTAATTTCCATTTCCGTTTTTTAAATGATAATAACACCCAATATCCTCACTATGAAAATTATTATGGTACGCACATTCTGGTCTTTTCTTGTATTCCATAAATTGTAATGAAAATATTAGTTTCTAACCTTTAATATTTTGTGTAGCAGAGTAGTGATTGACATTGGAGAGAAACCATTCTATGCTGACACGTGTATTATCAAAACATTGGTGTAAAACTAGAGTTATTGTAAATATCACTGTATTTTGTAGCATTTGTGAATTTGTGATATCTCCTATTACTTAATTAAATCATAAAATATGTCATATTTACGTACAAGAAATAAGTTACTTAATGATTATAAAAATATTATCTTTAATTATTATTTATAACATAATGTTCAAACTTATTTAACAAATAAACTTCAATCTGTCAACAGAGGTAAAATAAATAATTTCTAACATGCTTGTATTTGTACTGTGTTTTCCATATCCTGATCTTTTTTTTCTGCATACTTTTTAGCCATTTCCCGCCTTGTGTGTACCAAAATTCTATGACCAGTGCAATCCAAATCTTCAACGAAGCATTTACTCTTGCAACATTGCTTGCACAATGTATACTGGCATTTACCTCCCTGAAATAAAAATAAAATACTGATCATTAAATCAAAACATTAAAGTCGCAATCAGAAAATTTTGCTTTGCATCAAATATCCTACTCAAAATCTACGCTCAGAACATAAATCCGTCTATGTTATGTGACTATAAAATAATGGATAACAAAAAAAAACCCAGTAGAGTCAAAATTGACAGTCGAAAGGCATACTTTGGCTTAGCCAAGTACGAGTAATCTTTATGAATATTTTGTGTTGTGTAATCCCTTTAATATTTTGTGTACCAGAGAGATTGGTATTGGAGAGAAACCATTTCTATACTGACATGTATATTATCAAAAAATTGGTGTAAAACTAGATTTCGTGGAATAATAGAAAACTTCACGGTAAAGGAGGAACGAATGTTACTCATTTGATGTCCATGATCATGATAAATAACACTATACATTTTAATGTTATGATGGAAGTACGATTGTATGGGACAGTTGTAACTAGAGATATGACATGTTAGAATGTAAAATCATGAGAGGATATTTTCATAGTTCTCTTTTCATGGATTTGCCGTTATGCGCTGAATAGGGATCAAGTTAACGCAAAGAAAGCTGTAAAAAAGAAATACAATTTATAAGTCAATTAAAACCAGCAAGTAAACCAATTGTGTGTATTGTGTTTCTCAGGTATTTTTACTTTTTTCTATTGTGTGCTTGAATTAAGAAGGCAATGATCCCAATTTTCAAAGGTTTCACAAAACATATTCCAGCCTTTGATCCACCATTTATGCATACATTTACTATTAATAATTTTGGTTTATGAAACCACATTAACAGTAAATAATAAACATATTAAAAGTATGGCATAGAATATATTCCTTCAAATCTTCACTTGATCCATGATGACAGTAACTAACCCTGGGATTTGGGCAGGTGTCTGACTGACATATCTGACTATTTCTAGGTGGCTGTGGAGTGTCTGATTTTACTGGTCTTCTCATAATTCTTCGCAATTTCTTCATTTTCTTTCTGGTAATAATATTGCCATCGGAGTCCTCATGAATACGTTTTACTCTATCTTCATTGTTCTGAAATAAAAACAAACAGTGTAAGAGCCGAAGGAAGGTGATTCTGTACACAAAACTAAACGTGTTTTGTTCTATGACTTGTTTTTAAGAAAAAAATTAACCTCCCCACACATTTTTGTTGATACCTGAGCACAAAAGTGGCATTTTTTTTTCTTTATTTAAAACAATAGTTATAAAACAAAAGATTCACATTCAGTACAGAATCACTCCCTCGTGGTTTGTACTACTGGGGGTTACCATAGTTAACTAGTGATTAAATCTGATGTTTAGTTTCATTTCGTATCATGCCAACTGGTAAATTTCAGTTCATTTGGCAGAATAACACGTCGTTTGACAGTTAGTACGAAATACAAATAAACGTCAGATTAAATCTCTCTCTTCCCTGTTCACCTGCTATTCACCCGGCCATGGTAACCCCCTGGAAGCTATAGACCGGGTATTAATTATAAATAGTTTTTAACTGTACTGTACCCGAAGCCCCAGTTGTCACCTAAATTGGCGTTTACGGCAAACCGATCGACTGGCGTTTTCAAATTAATGGAGAAATTGAAGAGCGCAGTGGGCGTTAATCGAACTAACATTTGCGAGTCCGAGCTTGATTTGACAGCTTACTCAACGTTGCCGTCAATACGTCGGAGTTGTCGTTTACGTCGACTCCGCATTTTCATACAAATCGGAAGTCCGAGTTTGACTTTGACAGCTTGAAGAAGTAAAACCACAGAATATCTAGTAAAAACTTGCATGGAGTTTGACGTTTTTTACGGAAAACGCCAGTCGATTAGGTGACAACTGGGACTACGGGCTCAGTTCAGAAGTGGAAGATAACCAGCAATTACAGTAGAGTCTCAGTTCATACGGCCCTATTAAAGATCAGGGGGCGCCGGATTATTAGAGCGTTTGGATTACTGGACTGAATAGATAACTTCCAGGTAAATCTTATTTTTAATATTAATTGACATCTTGACCTACCCTATCTTGATCAGACATCACTCGCACATAGAAAGGTAAATGTTTAAGGCCGTGATAAGATTGCGCTCAGGCGAATGGCTCAGAAGCATTGATGGTCTAGCTTTATTTGAAACCAAACCCGGTAAATTTCTGAGGCGCATACTCTGTGTTCAAACTTTTTTTATGAAAATGTATGAATAATTCGTCGCACTCTGAAAACATACAGGCGTGTCTCACAATTATAGCTTTTATATAGATGTATTGAATACATATATTAATTTATTTGCTCTATTATTTATGTTTAAACTCTTAGCAAAGCTTCTTACCAGGTTATTTTTTACAGCATCATTTGCAGTATATTCACTAAAATATGAAAGAAAACCGAGAAACTATCACTTTTTCAACTCTACTGCAAATTTAATAAAAATGAGATACGCCTGTACGTCCTGGGTGCGACGAATTGTCTAATTTGATAATACAAAGCTCCAAAGACGTACAGTTTTATCTTTAAATTATCGCTAGACCATCAATCTACATATTTAATTTTTTATTTTTGGAATCAGTTGCAGTTATTTTTAAATATAATTCAATGTTATTTTACTAACATCCTTATCAAACTGAATTATTCCATAGAAGCTTACTGTAGGGACTATGTACATATGAAATTGCCAGTCTTTATGCTGGCCAACTTCAACAACATCTTATCTTAAATATGTTTAAGAATTTGAAGTTAAATTTGCTGCACAGAGACTGTTGATTGATGAGAACTCAGTTGACGGGTACAAAAATAATGCTTCACTATCGCCTGTTGCCACCATCCACCAGCTACAAAATCCCAAAGTTACTTTTCGGTTACACCATACAAATATGCCATGTAACCGAAAGTTACTTTCCGGATCTCAGGATTTCGGCGGTGGTGAAAAGAGGGGTATGTATAGCATACCCTATCGTACATCTAATCCTCACCCCAAAAATAATTGTATGCTTGATATAGTAATTTGTGAGCAATGGACGATTATGTAAAAATATAAAACATAAGATGAACACTAACCTGATCTCTGTTAATCGCATCTAACTTGTGACGGTGTTCTTCCGGTGATATCCGAACATATGGTTGACATATCCAGGGCGGAAGGGTTAGGTTGTAGTCTCCATAAGTGTCCTCCAAATGCTTCTCTCCATGGTGGAAAGGCAAATATTTATCTTTAATATTCTTGCATACTTTTCTGAAATCATCTATGTTCTGAGCGGTTGCCAAAATCTGCCTTTCTTGATTATTGTCTTCCATGACAAATCTGCATAAGGAGAGAACGAAAAGATTGTTTTACTGAAAGTATTAGGACCTTACCTGAAATCAGCGTTTGCCACACTTTACATTTTTGATTCAAATTAAAGCTGCGAAGTTACTATTTTAAAATCAGCTACTTTATTTGTTTTCCCATCAGATCATGCGCACATTGTTTTTTTCTTTGATATAAACCTACAATTTACATACTCATGGAACGGTAAATAAAGTTCAGATTTGCCATCTTGACAAATTTTGCAACAGTTGGCAATTATTACATCTCATTCTTTGTCAATCTAGAAGGCAACTGTCAAAGAGGCGCTCGCATAGTCTTTTTTGGTATGTTAAACAATCGCAATGCGAACAAAATACAACTTTTTGTATATTGTTACCTACAGTTTCATAAAATTTTGGTAGAAGGCTTTGTAATGCAGAAAGATATTTAGATTTTAAAGTTCTTACAAGTGATTTTTTGCAATGAAAATATAGCTTACAATTTTTTTAGAGAAGAAATAACGTAAACTCTGCTCTTTTGCCAGCACGGAAGTTTACAACAAATTCAATCTAAAGTATATCAAGATGCGCAGAAATAACGATTTGACAGGGGCTTGCCCTGCGGCGCAGCCACCTGTAAATAGTTTGGGTTGATCTTCCCTATTGAGACGGGCCTTCCCGTTCATCTCCCCATGCAAACGTGAAATGATGATCATGCGCACATTTCTTGTCGGTGATCCAAAATTTTACTAAAACAACTTTATTTGTTGGTGAAATAGTGATTGGTTTTAAGTAGTAAGGTCCGAAAGTTCGAATTTTTCGAGAGCTTTATGAAATAAATTTGGACATG
This sequence comes from Incurvaria masculella, assembly GCA_946894095.1. Lineage (NCBI taxonomy): Eukaryota > Metazoa > Arthropoda > Insecta > Lepidoptera > Incurvariidae > Incurvaria > Incurvaria masculella. The sequence goes on from OX335647.2 coordinate 14,056,550, forward strand.
GATTACTCAACGAAACAAGAACATATAAAAAGCCTTGTCATCAAGCCTAGCTTGTTCCATGATGATTCAAAATCAATTTGGTTTTTGTTTGATTTTTTACTACAGCGTTTACTTTTAACTATAAATCGTTTTGTAATTTATTTTTTTGTAAATATAAGCAAATCAAACTCTATGCGCATTGTCTGCTTTGTGGACATGTTGTGTCCTCATCACGGAGCCAATCTTTTCTTTAAAACAGATATTATGGCAGAGCGCAATAGCACGATTTTGTGCCATATCCACCAATAAGTTAGTCCCGTCGGGAAGGGCGATCTTAATTATAACATACTTATCCAGAATAAAAAATTGATATAACATACATTTTATGAAATATCTTAAACATGTGACCCCTGATGAATGCTGTGGGACAGGGATATTTGTCTACCAACTCAAGGTACTCTTCCGTAACTTCCCACACAGTGGGGTTTGTTCCCTGGAAAATGGCCGGGTTGGTGAGGTTCCCTTCTGCACTCATCACTCCCTGGACGCCAGTGTACTCCAAGCACCGATGTACATCCTCTAAGCATTGGATGTTACCGTTAGCAAATATTGGTATTGATACGGCATCTCTAAAAATTAAACAAAGCATTTAGTAACAATTGAAATTTTATATTATGTCTGCCTACAGAACCAACACGGTGAAAACTAAATAAGTAAATGAATAAATAAATAATTAAATAAATGAGAAAAACAGCTAATCTGGTTGTATGTAGCTGAACGCCCCCTCTTGTGTCCCGCGCCGCCGTCTCTATGCGGATCGGATGGCGCGAGCCGCGCCCCTGGAGCTTTACTCATTTACTTATTTAGTTGTTTTCACCGTGTTGGTTCTGTAGGCAGACATAATATTAATAACAACGATTGTTGTTTTTGTGTTTGTTGTAGAGACAGCACCGTTGAAATTTTAAGCATTTATTATATAGGCAATATAAATAATCATGTACATTACCTGACGGCCTTTATGTGATCCCAACTGGCGACACCAGTAAGAGGGCCCTTCTGATCACGTGTCCGGCCATGCACTGTTAACAGTCGGCAGCCAGCTGCCTGAAGCATGCGCGCATACTCTACCGTTCTCTCTACGCTTTCAAATACTCGCACTTTACATGTGATTGGCACCTTTACCGCTTCGCTCATTGCATTCACTGAAAATTATGTGAGACATGTGCATTAAATGACTTTTCTTCTAATGTGTCCTTTCTAAATACCCAAACATTTTATAAAATGCACATCTCTAGTCAGACATGGTTCTTACCAATATTTTTCAATAAATCCCACTCGTCTTGCAAGAAGGAACCATATCTGCCCCTTTTCGCGATGGCTTGTGGGCAACCTAAGTTTATGTCTATAGCGTCACAGTATGGTTCGGCCAGTTTTGCAGCAGCTACCATTGTATTGGGATCATTTCCGCAAAACTGTAAAATCACAGACATTTATCATTTTATCGGCAAAATAGTTCATATTTTTAGCAACCTGCTGAGAGAGTGAAATCCATGGAATGTTAAGTCATTATTGACATCTACATTAATATCAGCAAAGATTAAGCATTTAATTAATGTTGCATGTTTTTTGCAATCGAACATTGTTGGCTGATCACGCTCAGTGGCATGCCACTGAGCGCAGCCAACATGAAGTGGCTGAAAAGCACAGCTTACTCTACAAAATCCCACGCGAATTACAAAGCCGGCCAAAAGAGCATTTTATTTTGGAATCACTGAAATATGCACTTTCTTATTGCCGAGCACTTCCATAATCTGTATGGAAACAACGGTAATGCTGAGAGCTCAAAATCTGCGATTTGTATGTTCATTCTAAAGCAGAGCTTCTGAGTGAGAGGTAAGTAGGATTATAATGGGCATGAGAAAAGGGCGGCATCTCTAATTACATCACAGTATTTTTTGTGAGAGCCAGAGTGGTCAGTCTGAGTTCTCACCTAAATTGGCGTTTACGGCAAACCGATCGACTGCCGTTTTCTCCAAACTCCATACAAGTTTTTACTAGATATTCTGTGGTTTTACTTCTTCAAGCTGTCAAAGTCAAACGCGGACTTCCGATTTGTATGAAAACGCGGAGTGGACGTAAACGGCACTAAATACGTTGACGTATTTAGGGCAACGTTGAGTAAGCTGTCAAATCAAGCTCGGACTCGCAAATGTTAGTTCGCTTAACGCCCGCTGCGTGCGCTCTTCAATTTCTCCATACATTTGAAAACGCCAGTCGATCGGTTTGCCGTAACGCCAATTTAGGTGACTGAGACTACCGGCTCTAAAGCGAATAGAATTTATATGTGTGGAACAAAGACGCGCAGTCTGTGCCTACTCCGAAAATCATACAACTTCAAAGCTGGGCTTATCAGAGAGATCTACATGTACATAATAGTGACGAGAAAACAAATCATGGGCATTTGAGGACAGGTTTATTTATGCCGCAATCAGCGCTGGTTGCAATGTTTTTGTTTACCTACCAGCTAGTTTTGCATAAATATTATTTTGATACATAATTCCTTTATTCCACTTGACTGCGTATGTGGTGGAGTAAAATGTGTGAAAGTGGTGAAACTGATAACTGTGTGAATAGACTGCTGGACTGGATAAAATGTTTAGTAGAAGATTATCAAATATGGATATGCAAAATTGACACAGCTAAAAGGGAAGTAGGTACCTATGTTAAGCATTTTTAACTGAAGTTTTAATCTAATAAGTTAGTTTGAAGATAAAATAATTAATTTAAAGAAATTTAATTAATAAGTTTATGTCTGGTTTTGTGGATGTTAACACGTCAACAAACAGTTTGTTGACCGTGCCTATTATTTTCGCCGGGTAAAATTATGTGCACTGAAATCGGGTAGGAACCTACTCGGATTTTTAACCGACTCCAAAAAAGGAGAAGGTTCTCAATTTGACTGTATTTTTTTTTGTGGACTTAACTTACCCGGCTTTTATAACCACTGCATGTACTGTTCACACTTAATGCCATGATGTTAGTCCAACACATTGCGTTGCTGAAAGAATTGGGAGCCATACAAGGACCTTCTCTTTATGAGCATGGCAACATTTGAATGGATGCAAACATGGAAAAAAAGGAATGGCCACATCGAGCATCTTTTTATCTGATGCCCAACGATGACCAATCTGGGGCTTAAGTCTATCACTTAGCAGGGGACGTGGATTTCAGGTTTTGCAACGAAATGCAGTCATCCAACTAAAAAAAAAAGAGAAAGATAGTGGTGCATGAACAGGGTTGGGGATTGAACCCATGAACGTTCGCATGAGAAACAAGGCCCACACTCTGAGCTACAAACAGCTTATAACATTGGCTACATTCTAAACCGCTTAAAATGTTAAGGTTTGTTCAAATTACTAGTCAGACAACAGGCATAAGCGTGATCTTGTCAATCAATATAATTTTCCATTTTCAATATAATGTCTGGATTTCCAAGGTAGAAAAGACTGTAAACCAGGACAATGCCTGTATTGGTGTTTTTTTGTTTTATGTTCCTTTTCTATTTTATGTTTTAGGCTGTTTGAGCTGTTGACTTGTTTTTTAGTTTTGACTATGCATACTCTCATAGTCCAAACTATGATGTTTTTGTGTTTTCCATAGATCATAAATAAATAAATAAAAATAAAGTAATCTCGCAAGGGCTTCCGTGACTATTTGCGACTGGCTATTGTTAAGAAGAATCTTAACCATTTACAGGTCTACTCAGAGTGGCCGTTCTAACATTAATACACAAATTATCTCCAGATTAAATGGCATTTTGTATATGTTTGTTAGTCTGGTGATAATCTGCATGTAAAAGGAGAATGCCCATTACAAAAGCGCTAGCAGTTAGCATGTACACCAATGAATCCACTTTGCTTTCATTCCTCGCATCATAATAGGTCGGGGAAAAAGTCTTTTCGCATTATAGTATGTATGAACTTGTAATAAAATCTCTTTGGCTATACTATTTGTATCTGGCTGGTTTTGGTATCATTGAAAGTTTAAATTTTAAAGAACATAATTCCAAATTCAAATTAGGAAAATGTGTGATTCTCATTTGTTTTTCGTACTGTCAAAATGAGTGAATCTAATGAAGAAATTCGATACATTTTAAAATTTTACTACAAAAAAGGTAAAAATGCAACGCAAGCCGCGAAAAAAAATTGCGATGTTTATGGACCTAGTGCAGTGTCTGTGAGAGTAGCACAAATTTGGTTTAAGCGTTTTCAATCCGGAAATTTTGATGTCAAAGATGCACGTCGCTCTGGTCGCCCTATTACGGATAAAATGGATGCCATTTTTGAAAAAGTGGAGCAAGATCGGCATATCAGTAGTTACGACGTAGCTGAAGAACTAGGAATTGACCACAAAACAGTTTTGGCGCATTTGAAAAAAACTGGGTACACAAAAGAGCTCGATATTTGGGTACCTCACGAGCTCACTGAAAGAAACCTAATGAACCGTGTACTCATTTGTGATTCTTTATTACGACGTAATGAAACCGAACCATTTTTGAAGAAGCTGATAACTGGTGATGAAAAGTGGATCACGTACGACAAGAACGTGCGAAAAGGTCATGGTCAAAGGCCGGTCAAGCTTCACAGACTGTGGCGAAACCCGGGTTAACTCGCAACAAGGTGATACTGTGTGTGTGGTGGGATTGGAAGGGCATTATTCATTATGAGCTGTTACCACCAGGCAGGACCATCGATTCTGAACTCTACTGCGAACAACTGATGAGATTAAAGCAAGAAGTTGAGAGAAAGCGGCCGGAATTAATCAACAGAAGGGGTGTGGTTTTTCATCATGATAACGCTAGACCTCACACATCTTTAGCCACTCAGCAAAAACTAAGAGAGTTTGGCTGGGAGGTGTTAATGCATCCGCCGTATAGTCCTGACCTTGCACCTTCAGATTTCCACCTGTTTAGGTCTCTTCAGAATTCTTTAGGCAGTGTCAGGTTAACATCACGAGAGGACTGCCAAAACCACTTGTCGCGGTATATTGATCAGAAGTCCCAATATTTCTATAGCAATGGGATCATGTCCCTACCTACAAGATGGCAAAAAGTTATCGAACAAAATGGTACCTACATACTTTAGTTAAATGTAAATAAACCATATTAAAAAATGTTTTGAATTTTCTTAAAAAATGCGAAGAAACTTTTTCCCCAACCTAATATAAGTAAAAATGTGTGACTTTCAGTTTTTTCTATAATGGGGATAAGTCAGTAAACACTGCTAAAGATGAACTTTGAGGTTATTTCCCACATTGTAAGTACCATCGGTCGTGGATATTTAATTGCTAGACAACTTTAATGAGTGTTGCTGTCACAATGGTTACTTGCAGGGCCTCATTATATAAGGTATGTTTAGGCACTTAAGAATTACCTAAACAGTATCAGGGAAAAGATAGTTGGCACTATTATTTCTATAGCGAATACTCCAGCTGTATGTGAACTCTACTGAGGGTAAGGGAACAATAAATCCACTACAGACCCACGATACCCCTGGTGGAATCGTGGGTCTTTTAAAATCAAACGATACCCCCAACAAATAGTGTTGCGACCAATGATTTCAAAGGTAAGGATACGCCCTTCTATAGAATTGAAACAAATCTTCTCCATACAAGCAAAAAGTAGCGCCATCTATCCAAACTCAGAAGAACTACGTGAGCGCCGTGTCAAAGCCGTGTTGACAACTTGCCGCCATGTTGTATTAGGTCTACCGATGTAACCTTGTACCTGCGTTCTTAAATGTTTCTTTTTTTTAGTTTAAACTTTTAAGTTCATTTAGTACAGCCGAAAACCAATCATTTTAAGATTTTCAAATAACATAAAATAATTTATAAATGAAAAATATTTTTTCAATTTCAAGGTATTCAAGTAAAATACAATTTAAATTTCCTCTTGTACACGTTTCTTCTTCTTCTTCTTCTTTAAAGGCTTCACACCAGGCTCTTGTACACGTTTGATTTGTGGTCTACCTGCCTGTCATGTCAAAATTTGTTGTCTTTAAATCATGGGAAACACTGGTCGTAGACCTACCATGCGACCACTCAAATTAAAAGCCCCGACCTGATCTACCTGCCGGCAGGTAGACGTTTACTTTGAGTGGTCGCATGATGGGTCTACGACCAGTGTTTCCCAAGATATAAAGAAAACAAATTTTGACATGACAGGCAGGTAGACCACAAATCAAAGATGTACAAGAGGAAATTTAAATTGTATTTTACTTGAATACCTTGAAATTGAAAAAATATTTTTCATTTATAAATTATTTTATGTTATTTAAAAATCTTAAAATTATTGGTTTTCGGCTGTACTAAATGAACTTAAAAGTTTAAACTAAAAAAAAGAAACATTTAAGTACGCAGGTACAAGGTTACATCGGTAGACCTAATACAACATGGCGGCGAGTTGTCAACACGGCTTTGACAAGGCGCTCACGTAGTTCTTCTGAGTTTGGATAGATGGCGCTACTTTTTGCTTGTATGGAGAAGATTTGTTTCAATTTGAAATCATTGGTCGCAACACTATTTGTTGGGGGTATCGTTTGATTTTAAAAGACCCACGATACCACCAGGGGTATGGCCAGGGGTATTGTGGGTCCGTAGTAAATAAATCGATAGTGGTGCCTTTTGACAGGGGTTTTCATATGTTTGTATGGTATTATATTATCTGCAGGTCGCTTTAGAGTGGTATGACTCAGAAATAGGTACCATTTAATGGTCTACTAGAGTTAAGAATTATTTAAAATGGGGAAGATTACATGCTGTGTGGGCTCAGCCATTGAAAATCAATACAAGTTATTCCACTGCATTAATTTATTCCTGTGCATGTCGTACGAGCCGATGAAGGTATTCGAGGCTCGGTATAACCAGTCCAGAAGTGAAATCTGTTCATTTGTAAAACAAAAAAATAATAAGTTGGTACCTATAAACTGCCTATAAGTAACTAGAGGTGGCGTTGCGGTTAGCACCCCATGTTGGACTGGCGTCAAATAAAATGAACTCTGTGGCTGACATTGATGAGATAAATAGTCGTTTTAGATACTAAGACTAACGAAAATTAGTACTTTGTGACGTCACTTTGAATTACTTAGAGATTTCGTCCATACAAACTGTGTCAAAGTGACGGTCACTAAGGCTGAGATAAATAGTCGTAACAGAAACGAAGACTAACGAAAAGTAGTACTTTGTGACGTCACTTTCACACGTTTTGTATGGACGAAATCTCAAAGTTATACTTTTTGTTAGTCTTAGTTTTTGTTACGACTATTTATCTCAGCCTTAGTATGTACTACTTTTCGTTAGTCTTAGTATCGGTTAAAGTTAAATATCAACCAAAGATTGTATGTAGGTACAATGTAGGCGAAACACAGTGCATGAGCGTGCGCGCTGTTCTGAGCAAAAATAACCTCAAAGTTCATTTTTAGCCGTGTTTGCTGACATATCCCCATTATAGAAAAAAGTTAAATTTGCAGATAGTTACTTTTATGATACGAGGAATAAAATAAAATTGGTTTCATGTTTGTACATGAAAATTTCTAGCGCTTTTCTAGCCCATACTGGAATGGGCATTCTCCTTTGGAAAGTTCTGAATACAACTATAGTTCAACCCTACAACACATCTTGCTCACATGATGCTCTGCATAAAAAACACTGGGATGGATACAAGCACTAAAAAGCATCTGAACGGTTCTACATAAAATCATTTTTTTGGGAAGTAGCCGAAAATTGTATCCCAATGATATTACTGTTTGCATGTCAGTTGAAAGAAGTGCCTATTTGAATGTTTGTAACCAATACAATTTGAGAGCCTTACCTGAACAATGAGAGGTCTGTCTTCTTCAGAAGTAGCCAACCCGTCCTTCCTATATTTGGGATCGCGCGTGAATACACTGCTGTGCAGCATAGGCGTGTAGCACAGCTGTGCTCCTCGCCGCCTGCACAGCAGGCGCCATGGCAGCTCACTCGCATCAACCATGGGCGCCACAACGTATCGAGGACTTCCCAGCGCACCTAACCACGCGTCTGGCTTTGACATTTTTGCACTTTCGAAAGAGCAGGGACGTCTTTGTTTGCGAGTGATCTGGATCTGCGTTGCGCAGACGTCGATTGACTATTATCAATATCAATGGTAGGATAATGTTTGATTCGATTGAAAAGATAGTACGCAGATGTTGCTGCTTATCTCAATAATGCAGAACAGCAGAATATATAACCAAAATCACTTTTCTTTCATTCTATCTTTTTTTTTTTTTTTAACTTTCTTTGTGGCCTCTGTCGTTATATAAGCGACAATTTGCCAGCGTCGAGTTTCACTTGATCTTTTTCGGTTAAATACTTTTAATGAAGTAATGGATGAATAATTTGGAGTAGATTATATGAATACCAAATATTTTGAGAAATCTCGCAAATTCTTTCACAAACTTGAAATTAAGTATAAAAACAATAATACCTACTTCGGTTGAACCTAAATAAATGAACTAAATATATTGGAAGTTCCCACATAAAAATAAACATTACAACTTAAAAATATTACACATAAGAGGATAACATGAATCTTAACTATTTACAATAAAGAGTAAATTATAATTTAATATCATTGTTTCTGATAAATTTGGACAGAATATTAAGTACTGAGGGTTGATCAAGGGTTAGTAGCGTGTTGATGTTAGTGGGAAGAGCAATTTTAGAGTCAGAGAGTAATTTAAATAACGACGGAGTTTTATTGTTAAGAGAGCACGAGAAAAAATCAAAATCAAAAACAAAATCATTCTATCAAAATCGGAATTATATTTGGATGCTCTGTGATCGGAGTCACAGAACATAAAATATCCGATCGGAGTCAGAATATTGACAGAGACATACTTTTTTACTATTTTCACCCAAAGGGTAGGCAAAGGTCTTAGGACCGTACAGCCTTGTCTTTCGTTTTTGGTGGACATCTTAATTTTCTTTTAAACACAAAAGGCTTTTGCCAAGTCTTTCCTTTATTTTGAACTAGCTGAGGTACCCGGCTCCGCTCGGGTCAATTTCGTTTTCAAATGGTTTCGGTAATTATATTCTGGATAAATATTACCTAACCCAAAGGGTGCGCCAAAAGTCGACACTACTTTACGTACAGATTAGACAATGTATCTACCTACCTACGAAATTTGATTAAAATCGGTTGAAGCGATGTGGCATGATCATCGATATAACCTAAAAATCATCGACGTTAAAAATGCACACTCAAGTGCACCCCGCGTACCACGTTGATGCCCTATTGCCCTATTGCGTGTCAGTCTGTGGTCGACTTGAAATCCGATCGTGCGCGCCATCCACAGGCGACAAAATGCCGAAATGCACGGTCCAAAGGAATAAAAAGATCCCTGGAATTACTTGTCACAGGCAAACGTGCATATTAATTACACACACATCAAGAAAATATTTCGTCCAAAGTAATAAGGTAGTGACCGCAGTAGCTGCAACCGAATAACAAATGCATATGTGTGAGTGCCGCGCTAACGTGCGAGTGAAACATGGCGAATACATACTCATTAGGAAGGATCGAGATGGCAAATAAGATTCCTTTGTTTGTGTGCAGGTGCGACCTTGCGAATATGATCGAGCGAGATAGATCGCGTGAACCTGAGACCGCGGATTCAGCGAGAAAGAATGAGACGCCCATTGTTAGAGACTTTCTTCCGTGGTTTCCGGGATTGTTTTCGGGGTCGGGGTAATTTTTCTGGTCATGTCGTGGTTGACGTGGTGGTCTCGGTTGTCATCTTGTAATTGTGGTAGTCGGGTGGTGGTCACAAATACACAATACATACATACGCATAATAATCCAGCCTGTGTCACTGACTCACTGATTTTCAAAATGGCAGATCAGCTAATATGTTTGGAGTTGCCATGTTACTCTGTACCGTTGTTATACCTGGGTCCAATTCGGAGGATATGCAGTGGAAAACGAGTGAATAAACATTATAAGCTGCGTCTAGCAGCTAAGAGTTTCGCGGATCTATCAGTTTATGAGGTTACTAAGTGTATTTACTTACTAGTAACTTACTACCAAAAGTTTAAATTAATGAAATGAAATAAAATAATATAAGGAGCTAATAATATTTATTTGTAAGAAAGTCACGGGTAGAGCACTTGTTACAAAAAAAATTGAGTCTATTGATTTACAAACACTAGTTTAAATTACACTGCGAGTGAACAGTGCACATTTTCACTCCTTTCTAATAGTCAGCGTTCACTTATAAAAATAACCTAGACTGCAACAGTCACTTGGACTTAAACAACTTCAGAAGTTGAAAGTGAAGTACTATTTAAATATAAAGATACAAACATTTTGCTTCATTACTTGCCTGGTTTCCAATGTCAGTACAGTCGTTACTTATCAAATGTATACACTGGAAAGAAAAGGAATTTCTAAGTCCCTTTTACTCTATAGTTGACGTCAGCATGTCAGAAAGAGATCTCAAATTTGTCTCTATTTCCGGTGTATAGATTTCAGACGAAACGACTGTACTATAAATATTTTCTGAAAAACTTAATACTAATAGAGGATATAAATAAAGTTTATTTTAAGTACCTGTATGAAGTAATGGGACATCGGAATGTTTGATCACAACATTTTGTTTGTAATTTATAACAGATAAAGCTATACATAATAATAAAATAGTAGATAATATATGGCGCAAGTCAAACTGTAACAAAATGGTAAATTATATTTCCACATTCAAAACAATTAAAGGACAATTTGGAAGTCCCTCATGCAAAATTACATAAACAAGCGTTCCAAATAAGTAGTGCATAAAGAGAACCAAAGCATGAAACTTTAATAAATATCTAGGTCACCTACACAATATGCATTTTTTGTAAATAAAGGGTTTAATGTCCTGTTGACTAGTGTGATAAGTTAGTCCTTGGATAGACAGAATACCATGTTCACAAAGTCACCTTAAATTAATAAAATATGATAGCTATAATGTGATTCAAATAAGAATAGGACGGGCCTCGTGACTGACTTCACTCGAATTTGCGCGGAAAAGTACGGTACTTCTTTTTTAGCGACTCAGCCGTGACACCGACACTAGACAACAACACACGAATCTACACAGTAGCATTACATTGGGTGCCTGTCACAGAATATACGGTTAAACAAGTAGGGTAGGGCTGTTCTTTGCTATCTGTGTTTATCTGTTTTCTGCGTATTAGTTATTATGTGTTAGTATGTGTCAGGTGTCCTTGAAAGTGCCACAATTTTTTTTATTACTTAATTTTGTTTGTTATCGCATTGTTGAGTGTTATATTAAGGTGGCCCATCCCGCTCAGCTCCCCATACAAACGGGGAAAGAAGATCACGCACATATTACTTGTCAGAGATCCTAAATTTTGCTCAAAATAGCTTTATTTGATCGAACTAGTTGTCTGATGACTGTTGGCATTGTAAAATTGTGTTTGGTTCCTAAGTTATAAGGTCCGAAAGTTCGGATTTTTCGCGCGTTTTATGCCATAACTTTGGAGGTAGGTTACGCCATGATAAAGTAAGAATATCTTAAAAAGATTAGTCATCAGACATAGCTTATTTAATCAAGATTTATAATCTGTTTGGTTTTTGTTAAATATTTGATACAGCGGTCGTGGTTTACTTTTAGCTATAAGTCGTTTTGTTTTGTAATTAAAATTTTCGTAAATCTTACCAAATCATACACTATACACATTGTTTTTTTTGTGGACATGTTGCATCTTCCTCATCACGGAGCCTGTCTTTTTCTTTGAAACAAAGAAGGTCCCAGAGCGCAACAGCACGGTTTTGTACCGTGCCCGCGATTGAGTTAGTGCCGCCGGGTTGGGCCACCTTAATATCTGGTCTTAAAATAAATATTTAGTTAAAACAAATCATTTTGTCTAAATATTTTTTGTAGAAACTTTTTTTGCACTCCACACTGAAATTTATGAAGTGAAGTGAGGGATTTAGCAGTTTGACATTCAAAATGGCAGTGGTCGCCGTCCTATTCTTATTTGAATCGCATTGTATATAACATTATTAGTGGAGCTACGTCAAGATCAATACAACGACCCTGTATAAAATTAACATGTAATATCAACTTGAATAGTCTACAAATATGAATATAGAAAATTTGCTTAACTCTCAAACTTCATGTAAAACAAATGCTTTGAAGCTGCATTAAAGAATGAAATTTCTATCAAATCATTTATAATTTGTTCTTCAATGTACACGAAATTAAAACAACAATAGTCTTCAAGAGGAAATATTAACATTTTTAGATCATCCGGAAAATAGTTAAGACTAAATAATTAAGAAGATAAGTGAGAGTAATATTTTTTCAACCTAACTATAATCTAAAATACATAAATGAAAATACACAACTTACTCAACCTAGTTCCGTTTAAATCAGGATGATTTCTTTCAAATGGCTACATACAGGGTGTTAACGGAGTTATGGTCCAAACGTTAACCACTTGTTCCTTGGCATATTTGGAGCAAAAAAGGTAGATAAAATTGTTTTGTACGACTGAAAAAAAATTTGTCATCCCCATACATTTTTGTAAATACCTACACACAAAATGTATGGGGAAGGACGATTGGTCTTAGCAAAATATGAATGCCAAACTTAAAGCCCGATGTTGGTCAAGTCCGAAATCCTTTTTCCTTGAAGGTAACTAAAATTCTCAACATATACTTGTGTCGAGTGCACTAATTTCGATGGTAAGAAAAAAAAATTACCTTAACCTATTGTTTATCCAATTTTTTTTTACAAAAAATAAAAATAAAACATAACATTCCACTTTTTTTCTTGACATCATCTCTGGTACAATTTTGATAATAATGATAGTTTATTTTTATAAGTAATCTATTTATTTATTTATCTGTATGTATTTATTTATATTTAAGTATATTTTTTTTCTTGTTATTTTAAGTAAAGGAAAAGTAAAGTATAATGTGTATTTATTTTTTATTTAATGTGTATTTTAGTAATTTGATTGAATATAGTACATAATTTTCTTCATAACCGCTACTCGCACTGCTGCTCACAATACCCTAAGGTAGACTGGTAGAGAATGCCTCCTGCATTCAGTTTGACCTTTTGCCCATTTTGTTTCGAGTTTAATTAACATATATAAATAAATAAATATGTGCAAAAATCCAATAAACTTCAAGGAAAACAATATTTCGGACTTTAACCAACATCGGACTTTACCGTAATATATGCATGGCAATTTTTTTTAACTAGAATTTCGGAATAGATTTGAGATATAAGAAATAGATGTATATTAACAAACTCTAGCTTTTTCTTGAAAGTGATGACGTACAATGATAGTTTGGAAATAAATGTCTCCTAAGACTGCATAGCACCATTTCAGTCTAATCTTCAATAAGAAATCAATCAACCTGGATTGCTGATTTGTATAAAAATGAGGAGTTGATGAATATAATGACTAATAAAAAACAAAAAGTAAAAATGAATTAATACATTTGAAGGAGTCAACCAGAATATTGATACTCGGACCAGGGCCTCAGACTCATAAATTGCAATATATCAGTGCTCGACCTGCTGGTCCCACTCAATGAGGCCATTGCATAGTGAGGAGATAAGGATCGGGGATACACGCGTATTTATGGTAACTTTTCTTAAATCCTAAGACACTGTGGTATTGCATATCACAATTTCAGTCTAATCCTCAAATATGGTCACAAAGAGTATTCGAAATAATATTGGAGTAAGAAATATTTGCTAGGCAAACACAAATATATATGTAAAAAGCCTATCTAATGTGCAGTAAAAATCGTATGCGTTTGTGACATTGAATAACCTAGAACCATTTAGATTTTTCTTTCTTCTCACCATTGTGTTCTTTGCCTTCAGAATCCTTTTTCTTCGGATGTAGCGTGTTCTTGGCTTTCTTGAACTGTTTCTTTACTCGATCCTTCACTTTTGATTTCTTTGTAGTTCGAATGATTTCCTCCGATTGCAAAGAAGAATTATTGGAGTCACTGTTTCTTTTAGCTGAAATGAATAAGAAAAATATAAATATATTATACAGAATGTTCGGCAGGTGGTTAGCCTGCCCCTTAACTTTTAAGGGGGTTGCGAAAACTACTACGGAAACATGTACTATGGGGGAAATACCTCGGCATTCCATAGTTTGCCGATCCTATGGATAAAGGACCTAGAGGATTGGTTCGTTCTTAATTTTGGAATGTCGCAGTGAACGGGTGCATTTCCTGCCTGTTCCGCGTTGTGCGTTGGTAGAAAGGGAACGGAGGGACAGCGTTATGCAGATCCGACGAGCATTCTCCATGGTAAAGACGGTAGAACAGAGTGAGACAGCAATTAGATATGAGTTTCTCGTTCGTGATGCATAAATACCGACCGCGTCGCTCGGCGATGGAGTGCGCGATGGCCGCATCTTCGGCGCGCTCGCGGCGCCGCTCGCTGTCGAGCTGCTGCACCAGCTCGTCGCGCAGCCGCACCACTCCCACGAGCCGCGCCACCAGCGCCTCCTCCCGCGCCTGCACAGTGTACCCAATGCTCACTTTTGAATTTTACAAATAACAATATCTTAAGGTACTTGTATACGCGCAACCCTCCGGCGACATGGTTTATGGACAAGTATGGAACCATTCATGGAGCAATTAATTGCCCGCATGTGGCGAACAAGTGTACAGATACGTGGCAATTTTATAAACAACTCATGGACGAAAAGAAAAGTATGGAGTGATGTGGAGCAATATCGCTCCATATCGCTGGGATGGCTGCCGAAATGTATTGGGGTTGCTCTATATTGCTCCACTATGTTTGGCAACAGTTGCCCAGCAATTAATTGCCTCAAAAACCTTTTCAAATCAGATGGACAGAACCATTATAAAAGAAAACTTTATGGTACAACCCATTTCTTGATGGTTGACATGGGAATTTCCCAATATGCTAGATCTCGTCATCTATGGAAGAACTAATATTAAACGCAAGAATGCCAATACCTTATCTGCGTCAATCCTGTTGACAGCGGGCCGTGACTGAATAATTCTTATCTCATGTTCGATGTCTGCTTGTTCCTGCTCCAAGCGTTGCTGGCGGCGTCTGTAACCAACAGCATGAACTGTCAGGGAAGCAACTGCAAATGTGGGAGAGAATAAAACCTCTACAATAATTACTTTGACCCAAAATTATGTGTGGCTGATAATGTGGGCTTACAAGCACCAACCTTAACAGACTCTTTTGTTGTACACCCCTGTAAGGGGCCCCAATTGTGGGAACCAAACGAATAATAACTCAATAGAAAATCCCTTGCTTTGCTAGCACTATAAACAAGGCATTATTACCCTTGTTAGTGAAAAACCCAAGTCCAAAGATAATTCAACAATCTTTTCACAGGGAATATTTAAAACATACCCAATAAGTAATTAACACAATCACCCAAACTTGAACACACAAGAAAACCAGGCAAAAAAACCTTATACAAAAAAATCCGAAACCACTGCAGTGAATTTGAAATAGAATTGATTGATTGATTGAAAATTCTTTATTACGCCACAAAAAAAAAACAATTTACAGAAGAAAGTATAGTGCAATAACAACATAAGTGGGGAGCAAAGGCGGGCTTATCCCTCGAAGAGATTTCTTCCAGCCGACCTTTGGGTGTTCAATAGAATTTCTTTTGTAAAAATACAAATACATTTCCTGAGTGTGAGCACTGTACGGCATTAAAATCGGCCCGTAAGCATCAGTAAATTTAGCCTCCCATACAAACGCAGTTTACTAATCATTTGAAAACCACTGTTCCAATTTACTTGATATTAGGTATCTACTATCAGGCAACAAATATCTGTGTCTGCATGTCTTCGTTTTTTTGGTAAATGTTTCTTTATTTTTGCTTTCATTTGATTCTGTTTGAATTTTAAAAAAAAACAACTGGTGCAGACACAGATATTTGTTTCCTGGTAATAGATATTAAAAATCTATTCAATTGGAACAGTAGTTTTCAAATGATTAGTAAACTACGTTTGTATGAGCAGCATAGCTTACGGGCCGTTCTTAAGTGACGATGACATTAAAACGTCATATAGTTCAGTATACGCCATTTAGATAGCTGTCAGCGCTATTCGGACCAGGTGTGAAAGCGCGGTAGCATAAGCTCAAATCGGACCATGGAGTGGGTCTTCTTTATCTCCATTTTAATAATTTCGTCCTTCACCTTTAAGCGAAGTGTAAATACGACAATACCGAGGGGACAAAGGTAATTTTTAATGTAATTTTTTTTATGTGAAACTTCTTAAGCTGTAACAGGCGTAAATGCTAGGATACGGAAAGTAAAATCAGAAGAAACCACAGATTCCGAAAAATTGATGTATTTTAATAGAGGTTGAACCAGATTTGAAAACACCTGATGATGAGACCCCATCCTGCTCTACAAATTTGTTAAACAAGGATCCATGGGGTGCATAAATATATACATTGTTTACACAGAAATTGGGGTTATATCTAGTTTACGGGTTAGGTCCAATTGAATTATTTAAAAATTGGATGATGTCTCAGTAAAAACATGAATTTTAAAAACCAAAAATATATTAATGTTTTATTTAACTCACATGTACATGAGCTCTGCCTGCTTGCGGAACAGGTCGTTCTTTTCATTGACGAGCTCGCAGAGCTGGATCACGAGCTCTTCCACATCCTGCGCAGGCATCGCCTCCGGTCCAGCCTCCGCCCCAGCCTCCGCCTCCGCCGCCACCCCCGCCTCGCCTGCAGCACATACACACCAATACATTTAATGACCTTTTACGGCCAGCAACACCGAGAGCTTTGGAAAATACGACAATCATTCGGCTAAAAGAACATTACTCTGCTATTTTCTTAGAAATACATTGGGTGATCGACTGACCCCTGATTTCACCACCTCCAGCTACTTGAAATCCGGTAGTTAACTTTCGGTTACATTGCATATTTACTTGGTGTAACCGAAAGATAACTTTGGGATTTTTGTAGCTGGAGGTGGTGAAAACGGGCATGAGTCAGGCACAAGGGTATATAATGTATAAGGTTAATAAAATGCTACCCAATATAGTCCACATGATCATATATATACCTAGAAAGCAGCTCCTTCTGTGAATGCCAATATGGAGTTCCTCGAGGGTCAGTTCTGGGGTCAGTACTTTTGTCATATTTTAAATTGATTAACGGAATAGAAACAAAATAATTTCACAATGTGCAAGAATTTCTTTTCTTGCAATAATATTGTCAACATTATACTAAATTTTGAGTGGCTGTGCCATGCAGACAGGAACAGAAACACAATTGGTACTCTCCGGCGCGAGCCGAATCATTCCCCTTCCAAGCGCCAACCGTGTGCAGTAACAAGATCCGATACAGTGGTAGGGGAAAGACGCGGCTTGCGCCTGTACTGATAACTTATTGATGTTAAGCAATGTCGTAAATTTAATAAAAAACGAGAAAAGTAAAAACCAACATAATTGACACAAATGAAATGATTATTACAGTAAACACTGCAGATGGCATCTGTACAGAACAAAAAAAATCAGATTTTTTATGTTTAACTCGGAAAACATTAAATGAATTTCATTAATTTATAGTGAATGTTAAAAGTTAGCTACCTTGTTATTTCGAATTAATTATGGTTTAATGATTGGTTCTCATTTTTTTTCCCTATGAATAAACAAGTTGTAAAGGATCAACTTGAGCAAACATTTTATAGCTTAATATAAAATGGGCATGTAGCGCACCGGCAACTGTCAAGCTAGACTTTAATGTTACGTGCAGAAGTTAAATGATCCGGTCGCACGGGTCGGGTGGAATAGCTCACCTTCACACCTGTCCCGTATCATCTGCTCGATGAGCACACCCTGCCGCTCGAGACCCAGCTGCTGCGTTTCCAGCAGATCGAGCTGCGTCTGCAGCGCCGCCGGCGTCAGCTCGGGACGCACCACGCGCCGTCCCGGCAGCGGCAGCCCTGGCGCCGGTCCCTTAACCCGCCGCCATACACCCCCTGGAGTTGGAAAACCGTTTGTTAACACTGGTTCAAGAAAGATTGACTAACTTATACGGATTGTCCGACAATTAACGGATAACCTTGCAATGACTTTCCATCGTCGAATGATTACTGGAAAATGTGAATGAAAATCTTTCACGTACAGCAAAATCCAGGCAACATCCTTTTGTATGAAAAGTTCATCGTTTAGTTACCCTTTACATGCTTATGTGATGTGATTTTTTTGTTACATTTTTAATTTTTAAGACTTTTCAGAATACATTATTTCCATTATTTTAACAACGCTGACCACGAAAATGTGCATGTATTAGTTTAGTAGCACCTAGTGTTGCCTGACAAAATAATACTCGGCCAGTTGCTCTTTTTCGCTTCTACGCTTGAAAAAAAATTTTACAAAAAAAATAACCGACTTCAAAGAAAAAGCACTAAAAGGAAAAAATTATTTCCATTTTTAACCGACTTCAAATTAAAAAGGAGGAGGTTATCAATTCGTCTGTATGTTTTTTTTTATGTTTGTTACCTCATAACTTTTGCCTGGGTGAACCGATTTTGATGATTATTTTTTTAAATGATAGCTAGTGCTTCCCAAGTGGTCCCATTTTAATTTGGTTAAGTTCTGACAATGATATCCATGAGAAAATCATAAAAGTCTCAAATTTGTATTAAGATGTGCGCGACAAATGGACGAATAACTCAATATAACGCCAACCGATTTCGGTGATTCTTTTTTATTGGAAAGGACGTGTACTTCAGATTCACTAAAAAAAACAAATAAAAAAAAATTAACAAAAAAAATAACTGACTTCAAAGAAAAAGCACTAAAAAGTAAAAAATAATTTCCATTTTTGTAGTTACGATTTCTGTTATTTTTTGAGTCGGGGTCAGCCAAGGTTAGGTTAGGTTAGGTTAGGTTAGGTTAGGTTAGGTTCTCTTGATTGGCGCAGCGCAAAAAAAAACAAAAAAAAAACATACAGACGAATTGATAACCTCCTCCATTTTTGAAGTCGGTTAATAAAAGAGGCATAAGAGCGCCAAGTATTGCAACCAGCTAATGTGTCTTATTGTCTAGCGGTGCACTAGTCTTCAGCAAACACTCAACTGGATATTGTACCACAGCAGATTTGGTTCAACAAATTACATAATGTTTCCACTTACCTTAAAAAAAAACTTAAAAATTTAAGAAGTCTTAACTATTGTTACAAAAATATTTCCCCCCCTCCCCCCCACCTAAGAATTGAGGAGACCGAACCTGCGCAAGTCAATCGTCTCACATGGGTGACTCGAGGCATATTGATTCTGGTAGAATTCTCAATAAATATTACTTGAGTGCAATCGAGTAGAAATTATCAAGTTGACAAGCAATGTGATATGCATGTATGTAGAATCGACCGTAAAGCAAGGACTCAATAATTGGAGAAAGAGCCCAGTAAAAAGAACTACTTTACGAATATACTGCAAGGTTGGACCCGAACCAGTGAAACATACCATTCGCGGATATTGCGTCTACCAATTTTGCCCCCGGCTGTATACCCATAATTTGGAATTCTCCGACAGTCCCTCGTCTGCAAAGATTGAACATTCAAACATATTGCCGTCTGGGTTTATTTACTGGGCTCTTTCTTCAAATAGTGTTTATTTATTTATTTATTTGATGAAAGAGCAGCCTAAGATGATGTGTTCACGTCTGGGTTCACTGGTGCTTGTTATTAAGGTGGCCCAACCCGGCGGCCTCAACTCATTTGCGGGCACGGTACAAACCCGTGCTGTTGCGCTCTGGGACCTTCTCTGTTTCTAAGAATAAGACAGGCTCCGTTATGAGGAAGATGCAACCTGTGCAAAAAAGACAATGTGTATAGTTTATGATTTGGTAACATTAACGAAAATTATAATTTCAAAACGACTTATAGCTAAAAGTAAACCACGACCGCTGTAGTCAAAAATCTAACAAAAACCAAATAGATTATAATCTTGATTAAACAAGCTATGTCTGATGACTAATCTTTTTAAGATGTTCTTACTTTATCATTGCGTAATCCACCTCCAAAGTAATTGTATAAAACGCGCGAAAAATCCGAACTTTCGGACGTTATAACTTGGAAACCAAACACAATTTTACAATGCCAATGGTCATCAGACATCTAGTTCAATCAAATAAAGCTATATTGAGCAAAATTTTGGATCTCTGACAAGAAATATAGGCGTGATCTTCTTTCCCCTTTTGTATGGGGAAATGAGCGGGTTGGGCCACCTTAAGGATACTTTAGTTTGGTGTTTTTAGGTGTTTTGTCAAGCCTGTTTTTAAAAGAATTGGTGGTGGGTGCTTAAACGACATCTTCTGGCAGCTTGTTCCACATTTCCGCTGCTCCATTCGACAGGAAATGTTGTCTCGGGTTTGTTGAGCTGACAGTGGCATTGACTTTAGGCTTGTCCTTGCTTCACATGTCGATTATTTGTACATATCCCATTGCTTGGAATAAGCAATGTACCCGCTTAGTACGAAAAAGTATACTTACTTAAGTCAACCTAGGACTGGCTCTAGCATCTGATGCCAAATACGATTTTGGTGATGACGGCAATATGCTTGAATGTTCAATCTTTGCAGTCAATGTCCGCAACGCAGTTGAAGCGTTAAATAAATGTATGTAGGTATAATCTTAAACACTGTGTTAGTAGGAGGCATTCATTACGGGAGGGACTGTAGGAGAATTCCAAATTATGGGTATACACAGCTGGTGGCAAAATTGGTAGACGCAATACCCGCGAATGGTATGTTTTGCTGGTTCGGGTCCAGCCTTGTAGTATATTCGTAAAGTAGTTCTTTTTACGGGGCTCTTTCTTCAATTAATTTGTCCTTGCTTCATTCGATTTTACAAACATACATATCACATTGCTTGGAATAAGCGACGTACCTGCTTAGTAATAAAAAGTATATTTACTTATATCAAGTTGACAATCAAATTAGAATAAAAAATAAGAAAAGAACCTTCTGAATTTTCTGGTTCATCAGCAAACAAATTTTTGCCTTGTATCAAACTAGATTTGTTCCCGCTTCCACTTCCGCAGGATATCATGGAGGTATTATCGGGTGGAGTTGGTGCCGGGCGTTTCTTTCTACTTTTTGGAGTAAGCTTCAAATGCGACTTCTGGAACAAAAAATATATTCCAAAGATGTCAGCGCTGAAACCGGAACACTGATAGATTACTTGCCAGTGGAAATGCCGGTTCTTTACTAAAACCACATTTCTCTCATGTTTTAAGTATAGGTATTGGATTCACTGGTCAGTGTTCTAAGTAGACATTTTTTAAGTTCCGTTCCAGTCATTTTGAATCAAAGCTACCGAATTTCATACATCACAACATTCTTATTCTCAATGTAGTCAAAATCCTCAGAAACGAGTACCGTTTGATGTACTATTCATATTATTTTATTTACTCACATAATCGGAGTGAACTGTTGAGCAATGGGAGCTCATAGAAGAAAGACTGGCCGTGTCGTCCATGGAGGTGTGCCCAACGTGTATGAGCGGGGCGTCAAAGTGGGGGGGCGTCGGGGGGCGCGGCGGCGGGGGGCGCGGCGCGCGCGGCTTCCTGCGCCGCGGCGCCGCCAGGTTGGGCGTGCTGCACGTCACGCTAGACTTGCCATACATGCCGCTCTTATCCGAACTGCACCAACGACCGACAATTTTCAGCTTATTTATCTTTCAGAATGTTATATTATATATGCTGGGTGTGCTATGAATGTATAAATGAATTAATGCAGCAGGTGATTATGGTGCCAACAATGAACAATGTTACCTCAAAATAAATCTGGTCGCTTAATTTTGGTTAAATGTATATGGAAATCTATCTATGTGTTTAGGTATATTACGGATATCTACATGATTTTAGGAATTTAGTCACTATTAAATTTACCTGATTTAGGTTTTGCTCGGTGAAGTATTACCACAAGAAATGGCCATGAAAGTTACTTACGTCAAATTGTTGTTATAAACATTTTCTTTTTATGCATGCAGAACTCTCAGTTCGGCGAAGGTTTTAATCGTAAAGTTTAACGTTAACAGTGAAATGTTCGTTCACAGAAAGCTCGCAGAGTTACGCTTCGCTAGTTTAATCCATATCTTTTAGCAGTTATTGGTCGAATTGTCTATGTAAAAAACATTATCTAAAAAAATACCTAAGCTAAGTACATATCATCCTTTCAAATTGATTGCATAACTAAAGTATGCAAATGTATGTTAGGTTGAGTTAAGAAATGGAAACTGTCAAAATTTTCTGAAATTTAAAAGGTTGTGTTATGATGAGAAAAAGAAGGAAACAACCATATTACCTTTTCCCCAAATGCTCTTCATCTGAAGACGGCTCTTCACCATCCGACCAAAATGGATTGGGTGCGGGAGTCAAACTTTGGCTGAAATAAGATATACAATTAGATTGAATTAAGAAAGTTTTATATTAAATCATATCTGTGCTTTGATACATGCAAGCAGAAAGGTCATCAAAATCATATGAGCTACTATTTATAAATTAAATTATCTCCATGCAAAAATTATGAAAATTAAGAACTAACAATTGTATTCAGAGAGAACCTGTCAAAACGTAGTACAAGATTAGCACCGGACTAACCATACAAAAGCCGGTTTAGTCCGGCATATTAAAGTTATTCAGCCCACTCTGAACACGGCCGTTATGTTCGGAAAATTAGTTCAAAACAATCTTAAAACGGTGCATATAAATACACGCATCAACTTGCTAGTGTATATATTAAATCAATAATAATAATCAAGATCGTCTTTGGTGATGACCGTAATAAAGGGAAAGAAATGAAAAAGTAAATGAACGAAAGAGTAAATCATTGAACAACAGAGGTAACAAATTCCAAACAGTCCTAAAAACAAAGTAAACTTGTCTTACTGTGGTCCCTCTGATCGGTTCAGACTTGCTTGTGCCTTGAAATGGGGACTTAGAGATTGTATGTGTGGTGGCTCATCATCGTCATCGCTGCTTCCAAATGGGTTCGTACTCTCTTTGGATGCTCTGTTAGTCTCGACCACGTTTACCTTGAAAATAATTCAATTGGGGCATCAGTCCATGACAATACGTGTAGATTCACAATAGACGTTGTATAGTGAATTTTGTTTTGCACTCACAGGAAACATTGGATACATGACACTTTTTTAATTGAAATCACTTTACCAAATGGTAACATCCTCACAACAATGTTCCATCACAATACAACAATGCAGATGTGTACTTATAAACATGTCTATTGTTACAGTGTCCATAACATATAATAAATTATTACATATTAATTGAGTACATACTTTCAAATGATAATGCCCATTGTATTGTGGAAACTATAATGTACATATTGATGCATAAAAATTGTTTGCAAATACCCTTCCATTATGCAGAATGAGGGTAAAACTCAGAATCAGGGTTTTAATTTTTTTTTTAGATTCGACGATTGGGTTTGGGTACAAGTGATTGGTCTTCTGGCTCCAAAGAGGATGACCTGAAGGGTGACCTCCAGAATGAAGGGTTTAACAGAGCTGAAGAACCCGCCGAGGGTACTTCACTTTCAGTTTTCGTAATGGGTTTCCTGCCGAAGCTCCAGTCCAATTTAAAAAGCGGTTATAAGCCCATACCAGGATGTTTATCAGCCCTTTTAGGAATGGTTATAAGCCGCAATAAATCTTTTTTTTTTGCAGGGAGTGGAAGAAGACACTACTCAATGATGTTTTTTTTATAAGATTTATAGAACGAGAGGATGCGGGATATCAGAATGGTGTGGATTCGAAATGACCCATCACTTTTGAAAATGAAGACTAGGCCCTAAGTATTTTTTGGTTCAATGCTGCACAGTAAATTCAGTCAGCATTGCCTAACCATCCAGCTTACCTATGTAACTCGTAACTCATTTATTTAGATTTTCACTGTTGTTCGACGCAATACTTAATGTTTACAAATATACAGTGTAAAAGCTTACGTTCATACGTTCCGTCCACCACTTTGCAGACATCATCAGATAAGGGCCTCTGACGCGTCATCAAGACAGAAGTCAACTAAAGGTTGTCGGCTGCGGAGTACAGGCGAACCTAATGATGTCCGCAACATGGTGGACGAAACGTCGGAAAGATGTAAGCTTTTACACAGTATTTCCATAAACATTAAGTTTTAACTCTAACTCGCTTAGACTTTTATGTTGCAAAAAGGCAGTTTTTTTTTATTTAAAATATATTTAACTAAAGAAGTACTAAGGTTAACTTGGTTAATTCAATTCATAAATTCAAAGAACTTGGCCATTTTATGTCTATTACCTCTGATTCATCCTCAGAAAAGGGGTTTAAATCGTCTGGGTATGTAGTTAAAGATTTATTGATCGATTCTTTGCTGATATCTTCAATCTTATCCACATTTAATTCCTTCGAAGGCAATACGTTTTTTTTGTTGCCGCCAAATCGCCTTCTCGGCGGAATTATAATGAGTGGTTCGTTAGCGGATATCTCTTGCCCTGCATGTTTATTATCCTCTGATTCACTTTTATCTTGGTTTAAAGATGAATCATTTATCTTACAACTCTTCGTGAGTTTTTCTTCTAATCGAATGTCATCCGGCACATTGGAATCTATTTTAACATTCACGTTAAGGCACGTAGAGATATGTGCTTTATCTTGTGTATCGTTTTCAACCATATCAGACACTTTAATATCCGACCATGTATCTTTTTTGCTATCACTTTTGCTCTGACTTATCTCTTCCTGTACAGATTCTAAGCAGTCCTCTGCGCATAGTTGGGTTTGTAAAAAATTTAACTTGCTTACATTGCTCTTAAATGAGTTTTCTGGTAATGATGTATTGACTAGTTCCTTTTTAATATCTGGGCATTCGAGACTTTTGCTATCATCTGTTTTTAAGTCCTCCACATTGTTTTCAGGTTTTTCTTGTTTCTCAGGTGTTATTCTATCACCTAATGAAAGTCTTTTGCCATCGACCATATCACTACTACGCCAACTGAACCGAAATTCATCTGGATGCTTCTTAGATTTCATAAAATCATTATTTTCAAATATTTTTATTCGATCTGAAAAATAAAATAAAAAAGGTATGTATTTTATAACAGGTTTTTCAACTTTACTAAAATCATACAAACATTATAATTAATTCTCACCTGAAATGGATGACTTATTTTTGACAATGAATGAATCGGCAGCGGCATCCGGCTGCAGTGGGAGGTCGTTGAACTGAAGCATTCCCATGCGCTGATCGTCGGGTGGGGTTCGGGATGCAGGCGGCGGTGACGAAGGGGGGGACGGGAGCTGCCGGTTGCGGCATGCGTCGCAGCAGAACTCGGTGGCGCCGGAGTTCTCGTAGCAGGCGTGGGGGCTGAGCGGCGTGTGGCACGAGCAGCAGCGGAAGCAGCTGCGGTGGTAGAGGCGCCTCGACACGAGCAGTCGTTGCGCCAGGTAGACGGGCAGCTCACACGCCGTACATACCTCGTACGACTTGCCCAGCCTGAGCGATGTCTGAACCCAAAAAAAAAATCCTATTGTATTATGCTATTACCACCGCATTGTTAGACAAACATGCCATAATAAAGAAGGTAGAAGTAAGAAATAAGTACTTTTTGCCATATTGTACTAGAGAAAATATCATTTTACATAAAAAATATAATATACAGAGTGAATTTTTCAAGTGTGCTTTCATGGCCAAATCCGAAATTATAAGAAACTAGCAGCCCGTCCCGGCTTTGCATGGGCATAATATAATTTAAAAAAATATTATTTTGACACAAATAAACCCTTTTTACGTAGAGTTCCTAAAAAAAGAGCATATACCTACACTGAAATATTTTAAATATAAAAAAAACTTAGATATTATTTGAATTTGTTTGTGAATATAATGTTTTTTTGTATGTTTTTATTATTTTTTAAATAATATTGGTTTTTTATATATTTTTAATTTTTTAGTAAATTTAATTTTTATGTATTTTACATACTATTAATAATTGTAAAAAGGTCATAACCACAAAACAAAAGCCATTAATTAATTTATTCAGTTAAAGCCTCCCGTAAACAATATTTGATGTAGTTTTATTTTGCACTAAATAATTAGCTTAACTGTTATTAGCTACCTACAACTACTACTATAACCTACAATAAAATAAAAACATACAAACGAATTGATAACCTCCTCCTTTTTTTGAAGTCGGTTAAAAAGATTTAATCGAAAATCTTAAAAACTATTTAAGTCACTTAGTTATTAGGATAACTAAATGTACAACTTATATTAATGGGTCTTGTTCTGAAAAGATCTTTTTGAATGCGTTTAGTTACCTACTAAACTAATTATCATCAAGCGACAAAATATTATCAAACGACAATTTTTTCAATTCCGCACACAACCGCTGCGTAGGGGACCGCGGGAATGTGCCGCGCGGCAAGTTTATTTTGTGGCCTTGACGGAGAGTCGGCTCCCTTACCCCTGAGTGACGCCTACAAATAAAACGCATAGCTAGCCGAGCGGAGTTTTTTCTAATTTTTAAACTTGTGATATATTTCGAATGGAATGTCCGAATCTAATAATTCAAAGAGTTATATAAAGGTATTGAAGCAGTCTTAAATAATAATTTATTTATTTTGATAAGGATTAATACCTAGGTACAAATAAAGAGCCTTTTCTAACGGCGGTATTAAAATTTTTTTTTTATAATAAACTTGCAGCCCGTCCCGGCTTTGCACGGGCATAATGTCATTTAAAAAAATATTATTTTGACACAATGATACACAAATAAACCATTTTTACGTAGAGTTCCTACATTGAGATATTTGAAATAAAAAAAACTTAGATATTATTATTACATGATTATTAGATATTAGAGAAATAATAAATTCAAAGTGCTATAGGGAGAACCGCGGCCTCCGAGGCACGCTCCCGCCGCCCCGGCCGGCCGGTACCGCCGCAAACACTACATCCCGCAATTTTTAAATCTATAATATCTTCGAAAATATTCATTTAAATCATATGCTGTAAAGGGCCGTATAGATCTATATTAAATCAACAATGTATTTAAGGTATTTAATTGGATAAGGATTAATGCTGTATTGGTTAAAATCGCTTCGAAAATTATCCATTATTTGTCATAAAAAGTAAATGAGAAAACATTTTTATTGTGGGATATCCATAAGAGATAAATATATACCATCGCGGAGTTTTCTGTAGACCTTTTTAATGTATACAATACTTAGTACATTATTTTGATAAATCTCGTAGGGTTCAGCCTGCGTTTGCAATGTAAGCTGAAAAAAATTATTTTTTTACGACATCACATTGGAAACCTCAAAAATAACAGTATTTCTCCAATATTTAATGGATGTTATTATACATATAAACCTTCCTCTTGAATCAATCCAATTCTAGTACATCATTTTGTTCTATCGTGAATAGTTTTCGCAGCGCTCGCGATGTAAGGAACATTCTTGGTAATTTTTTCCACCTTGGGTTACGTTATCGGAGTTTTGGTAAGGATCCCTATTTTTTTTAAGATAAAACATAGCCTATGTCCCTCGGATAGACTGTAGCTTTCCAACGGTGAAATAATTTTCCAAATCCGTTCAGTAGTTTCGGAGCCTATT
The DNA here is from genome assembly GCA_946894095.1 of Incurvaria masculella. NCBI lineage: Eukaryota > Metazoa > Arthropoda > Insecta > Lepidoptera > Incurvariidae > Incurvaria > Incurvaria masculella. Next base: position 14,084,230 of record OX335647.2, read on the forward strand.
CGGTTCAAATAGACAAACAATCAAACCTTTCCTCTCTATATAATGGTATAGATAGCACAAAACACTACAGGCTGTCGTGAAGTCACAGGAAATCTAAGAATTGAAGATATTAAGAAATGCATTCTTTGTCCATTGGCCAAGGTGCACAGCGACTGCCATTCTACTAGCAAAATCTTCCAGGCCCTAACATTTCCCTACCCTTAAAAGTTGTCAGATTTTAATCAATGTTTTTTATCACTTACGTAAACCTCATTCTATGTCCGTATCTTTTTATTTATTTTCATAAATATCTTTATGTCGAAAATCAATGTAAAAAGACAACTTTCTCCAATATTTATTATCCAATATTTTCCAATCTAAAAGGTATATAAAAAAAATTAAAAGGCCATAAAAGGGAAGGTTCTGGCATGGCACCAAATTCCTTCGGGAATGTGGTGTATTGGGCTAATATCATAACGGTAGTTGTGTGGTATTAGCCATCCATGTCGGGTTGCATAAAAAAAAAAAAGAAAGATTGACTAGTTAAGGTAAGGATTATCCCTATGTAGTAAAATATTTGAAAATATGAAACAGTGTATGAAAAATCAACACTTTCCTCTAGTTTGCGGTTTAACATTACTTCACAGAATTTTTCACTCATAAGCTACAAAGTGATGATTGGCTTGCAATAATAAACCGTGCATTATTTGTCTCAAAATCGACGAGTTCGATTCCCGGCTAATTATTTTTTTATAAATCGAATTATGCAGTTGAATTTTTTATCAAAATCGGCTTGAATATTTAGTGTTTTTCGCTATTTCTTACAGTTCATATTTGGACATGAAAAATTCACAGTTCATATAAAACATTTATTAACAAAAACCGGCCATGCAACATAAAACAATTAATGTTACTTACAGTGATGGACTCAGGAGACTGCGGAGAGAGAGGCGATTGGGGAGGAGAGTCTGCATTATTTTTATCATTAGTAGATTTTGGTACTGAAAAAAATATACAGTTTAAGATAACTAATAATTATTAAATTATTGTTTAAGCATAACTGCCGTAACCCTGAAAAACCCACGACCACCGAATACAACCTCGTCCATAGTCGATTCACCTCAATTATCTAACGGCAAAGCGTCGCGTAGGGTGTCGCAAATTGGGCTACCGTGGAACTGTTTCGCTATTGACCTCTATAGATCATGAACAGTTTTACTTTAATACGACATTATTGAAACAATATTCCTGTGTCGCCCGACAGACAAAGATATATAAGGTGAGTTTAAAATAATCTACAAGCCTTATAGGGTTGATTCAGTATCTGATATAGAACAACTTTTGCTAAGAATCGAGGTATGTAATTTTTTTTGTTCCATTTTAATTTTTGAGAAATTTAAACAGTATGTTCTTCCCAGTATTTTAAACAACTTTTGCGAAGAAACTATGCACCTATCTGTAATGGTTTCCGAGAAAATAATTTATTAAAGTGCACTAACTCTTCAACTACCTAATTAAAAATATAGGTCAACCACGGGGCATTGACCCGACCGTGACCCACTGACACAAGACAATTCTCTGCCGCCGCCGCCGCCGCCGCGTGCGCAGACAGAAGCCCCGCGCCCCATCTCCCCCGCCGCCATCGCCGCCCCTTTCACTGAAGGACGTTTGTTTTCGTTTTGAAAGCAATTAGTATGTCAAGGTCCATGACGCGCATCGGACCTGAGTATCACACGTGAGTGAATTTAAGTGAAGCGAGTGCCGATCGGGCGAAAAAGGACATGCATGCTTGTGTACATACCTACATTACAGCCGCGCCGACCAAATCCATAGCCCGGCGCGGCGTACGTCAGCGTGGGAAGGAGGCAAAACTATTCGGGTAGGTAAAATAGACTCAGCCGCCACGCGCCGCCGGCCGGCGCGGCGCGGAACCTATTTTTCAAATAGGCAGTTTGAAGAGTTAGTGCACTTTAATAATTTATTTTCGTGGAAACCATTACCGATAGGTACATAGTTCCTTCGCAAAAGTTGTTGACAATACTGGGAAGAATGTAATGCATAAATTTCTCAAAAATTAAAATGGAACAAAAAAAATTACATACCTACATTCTTAGCAAAAGTTGTTCTATATCAGATACTGAATCAACCCTATAAGGCTTGTAGATTATTTTAAACTCACCTTATATAATGTCTGGGCTCTCCTAACCAGATTTGGAATGCATGTTTGAGGCATACACACCGGTGTGGCCTAGGCGACGGTAGAACTGAGACAGGTACGTGAGGAGGGAGAGGCGGTCCGGCACCTCACTGGCCACCATATCTTCAGGGTCGAGGAGTGCAGGGATGCCAAGGTGGGTCTCGGCAGTTCGGAAGGCCAGCTCATTATTTTCGTAAACATTCTCGGGCTTGAGTAAAGAGAAGTCTCTGCAATTAAAAAATATATATTTATATTTAGACTATTAAAATACTATATGGAAACCAAAGAATGCCGGGCAAAAGGTTACGTAGCTGGATTATCTTTATCCCTTTAGCTGGCAAAGTGGCACAGCACAGGTATGGACACCTAAAAGTTCTTAGACTTTTTCACTGAGTCAATCGTTGAGCAATATTATTACAAATAAATATAATGTTACTCGGTTGTCCTACAATACGTTGGAGACATTTTAAGTAGAAGGCAATCAGAAAAACATGCTGCACGGCGTGTGGTGGCCTGCCGGCCGGTGTGCCAGTTGACTGCCCACCGTTGAAAAGTGTGGCAGCTGAAGGGATACTTTAGTGAAGGTAGGTATAAGCGAATCAATCTTTCCATAACGATGGATTGAATGTAAATAATAATCTTATAAATGAATAATCATAAACACTATAGAAAGGGAACTACCTACATTGAAAGTATGATGGACTGCAATTTTTTTTTTATAACTTTTTAGTTTTTTAGACTTTCAGATAGAAACAGTAAAGATTTGTTAAGAGTTTAACTTATAAAGCAGTTGACAAAATGTTTTTGGATTAACTTAACATGTCAAATGTGCCGCCAATTATCGGGCATGCGGCAACTCTTACGCCCGCCGAATTTTGGCTGAGTTTAAAACCTATGGACTAGTACCAAACGCTGCATTTGCTCTCACGTGGTGACGCAGGCAACGCTCATGCAAGTAAACGTGTACGCGAGGTTTGTGCGAGTGGCACTAAGTAGCAAAGAGTCGTTTTTCGAGTGGCAGGGTCGCAATTTAAAAGAGGTAGGAATAATTGACTGAAGAGGGCTCAAAACGAAAAATGTTTAATACAATATTATAAAGCACCCTGATTACATAAAAAATAAATTAGAAGAGTTATAGAAATTAAATAAAAATAGTAATTCTCTCATGACCACCACTCCTTGATATTCTACATAAGAATCGAATTCTCACTGTACTTCTCAGATTGCTCCCTGAATAATCTTATATTTATTTTAATTTTGGCTGAAATCTCTGAAGATAATTGGTATTCTCCATCCATGGGTTTTTCGTTTATGCATAGAGCTCTTGCAGTTTTTCTTGCCACATGCTTCCTTTATTAAAGATAATCTGTAAAAACATTTGTTGTTGTTGTCGGATTCGAAACTTAAAACTGCGTGAATCGTGTCCATCTTTTTGGGTTGCATCGATCCATAGGCAGTGACTGGACATACTGACATAGCACTCAGATTTGTCATATTTTATCATTAGCCAGATCAAAAATCACAGCAAAAACTGGCAATAAACTTTGCTGGCAATTTTTTAAACGGCCTAGAAAATTGGAACTTGTTTATGAAAATAACCTATTTTAATGCCTTGTCACATTAACAGTAAGAGTAGTATTCAGAGTATGTGGACTAATTTTAATACGAGATTATAGCCGGACTAAATAGCAATTTTATAGTCCGCGTACTAAATTTTCATAGGTAATTCTGAATATGACTGTAAGTATTTACTATTGACAAAAGAAGAAAAACACGGATAAAAACAATAAATTAATATTAATTCACACAATAAAAAAATTAGTCTGGCCATTCAGCGCGGAAACGCCACTAGTGTTCTAGGAACATTAAAAAAAGACGTTGCAGAGGAATATTTTAATTTAGTTTAGTTGTAATTATTTTTATTTTGTTATTAAATATTGTTTTCAATTAAATTAAAAGGCTTAAAAAAATTCACTAAAATCGACATTCCATTCATGACAAAAATCAGTTTTTTGCAAAGACTATACAAGCCATTTAACATGTTGCCAATTAGAGAAGGCCAGTCACCCACGGAATATGGTACGTAACGAGGCAATCCGTCGACGTACCAAAGTAGTCGATATTGGACACCGGGTGGCAAAGCTCAAATGGCAGTGGACTGGTCATGTCAGCCCAAAAGACGACGACCGTTGGAGTAACCGTGTCCTGCACTGGCGGCCGTGGACAGGAAAACGGAGTGTGGAAAGACCAGCCGCCAGGTGGGACGACGACATCAAGTGCATCGGCGGATTGCAGTGGTTCCATACCGCTGAGGGCCGGCAGGACTGGAGAAAAATTGGAGAGGCGTATGTCCAGCAGTGGACGCAAACACGCTGACTGACTGACTGACTGCGGCGGGGGATATTTCAGGGAAAGAGGTGAACCGAAACAAATGTATACTCAAGCAAGGATCTTAATGCGATACACAATCAGTGGCAACAAGAAAAAAATTACAAACAACATTATTATTACTTGTCATAAAAGCATGTATGATGAAGAAGTGAGAGAAGTATGCTGTGATTGTAAATAAAAAAATATTAGATTAAACTTTCAGCTAGGAATGCTTTCAAATTTCAAAAATAAAAAAGTCTTTAAAATAAAGAGTCTTTAAAATCCCAAAATGAGTGAGGCGTCAAATAGATTTTAAATGACAGGAGAAGTAAAGTAGATTAGATTCCCAGCTCTTGCCACGAAAGCTTCCTGTAAGTTTTAGCCAAAAAAGGAAACTTTCACTCACATTAGGTCTGGACGGAAGCGATGAATGAGGGCGCAGAAGGCAAGTCCATTGCGCCAAGAAGTTGTCATATTATCGACACTGACACCTTCATAGCCGGCTAGCAGGCGCCGACACCACAATTCCAGCGCTCTTGTTCCCTTGCGCTCCGACATGATAAAACTGTAGCAAACCGTCCAATTTAGCAGCCTGTGAGCAATCGCGTTACATCTTCAAGGCTTGCACAGAATAAATAGAGAAACGCTTGTAAAAAGATTTTATTAATCTGTGGCTAGTAACAGATTATCCCTGTATTCCGAAATGCGTTTATTGCAAATATCGCATAGAAAGCGAATACAGTGAATACTTGTGTTCCGAATTGATATCTCTGCTCATAGCCACAATCGCAGGATATCAAATCGAAACGAATTTGAGCAAACATATGTGTCAGAGCCTAACCTAACTACCTCGAAATTGCCTTGTAAGTCTCGTGAGTGGTTATTTCAGTCTTAGGGCCGAGTGCACGAAAGGACCAAAAATCAAAATCAACGTCAACGTATGATCAAACACGTCACTTTGTGTGGACAGTATGGAAGTAATCTATGCGGATCACCGAAAGTGACGTGTTTGAACATTGATTAACTCAGCCATCTCTTCGTGCAACCGGGGCTTAGAATTGTCTAACTAGGCTAACAAACGGCGAAAGGCCATCGTTTTTACAGAATACAAGTGCATACGACCAGAGAACTACAAATAAACACGCTTAATGACAACTCGATGACAGCCATTTGACAGCGTATACGGCGCACATGCTCTCAACCGTGAGCGCTTTGCACGATCTGTGTGCGTCAAAAATCACGTCCCTTATGTCAAAATGACGTTCACGGGAGTAAATATAAGCAATTAGGAACGGTCGTGTAAGGTCGTTTTGTCTGAAATCTATACACCTGAAATAGAGACAAATTTGAGATATCTTTCTGTCATGCTGAAGTCAACCATAGAGTAAAAGGGATTTAGGAATTCCTTCCCTTTCCAGTGTGTACAATTGAGAGGAAACGACCGTACGCGTGCATTGTAAATTCTCCAGAATAGACACATTTCGGAATTCAGTGTATGCATCAGTTATATTCAGAGTGAACTATCAAATATAAGTACGCGGACTAGCACCGGACTAACCATAAGAAAAAACCATATAATACCGGCTATAATCTGAATAAAATTAATCCGCCCACTCTGAGGGCCAAGTGCACGAAAGGACAAAAAATAAACATCAACGTCAATATATGATTACACTTTTGACATTAAGTATGGAAGGAGCTCCATGCGGTCCACTAAAAGTGGCGTTTTTGAACATTGATTAACTCAGCCGTCTCTTCGTGCAATCTTGGCTGAATGCTACTATGGTCTGTTCAGTCTGTCTGTGCCATAGACCTAGCATGCGCGCGCAGCGCGCTTGCATGTGCAATAATATATAATATATATCTATTGCCAATTCGCACGTCACTTGCCGTGATCCGAATATTATAATAATGATTACATGAAACTTAATGTGAATGGGGAAGAAAACTGCTTTTTTATCATGACAGGTGGTATCTAGGCGACCTGACGTAAAGGTGCGGTCATGAAACACGAACAAAATCAACACAATAGATCAGAAAATTTTATTTACTCAAGTGTAACTTAATCTGCAAAATTTAAAGACCCGAATATATGACCAGTGCGTCCTCCCGGTTATGACATACGGATGTGAAACGTGGACTCTGACTGCCGCCGTTGTCCAAAGGTTAAAAGTTACCCAGCGAGCAATGGAGCTAGCCATGCTGGGAATATCGCTACGGGATATGGTGCGAAACAAGGCAATCCGCTGACGTACCAAAGTAGTCGATATTGGACACTAGTCGTGGGACGAGAAATGAGAAATGGGTTCGTATAACTGTTACAAGTGTAAAAACGAAGTATTCATTTTACGCCGAGCAGTATGGCCGCTACAAATTTCTTGTAGCGCACTGGATCGCGTACTAGGCGCGCCAACGAAAGCCCGTAGGTTGCGAGCCGTCTAGACGCAACGACCCGCCAGCCGCGACTGTCTCACTCGCGCAATGGCGGGCGGCAGTAGCTGTAACGCCTGTTGAGGCCTTGAGCCAGTGACTCTCGTAACTGGAGTTGCGGCAAAGATAATACTAATAATTACATAATTACTTCGTTGCGGCTTGTAGCTGGCGACTCTCGCAACTGGGGTTACCGTCGAAGAGGGGCTACATTGTTAACGACCGCCGTTGTGGTTTGCTTACAGAAAAAGTCCAACGATTAGTATTTCTAAATGCTAATAGGCATATAAAATAAATGATAATTATTAGGAATAAGCAACGTACCTGCTTAGTACGAAAAAGTATATGATAATTATGTTTATTCATCATTTGTGTTATATTATTTCGGGGGATTATTTTGTCGACGATAAAAAGTTTTGTCTTTTTTTTTCTTGGACTCGCCTCCCGCGGCCGCGCGTCTTCCACACCTGCGGAATTTTAAGGTAGTTCCTGATAAATTAGCCCAGAAGGCAAAGGGTTGACAAAACCTCTTTCTTGATTTTGATTTTTGTTGAGAATACAGGTCACTGCACTCGTGATTCAGAATTCATGTAAGATGATCGAACCGTGCTAGATGTCATTATACCCAGTCATGTCCAGTTGCACCAAAAAAAAGGAGAAGAAGGGAGAGGGAGTTTTTTTTCATTTCTATTTGCAACAGTTTCCGCAAAGAGTAAGAGTAAAGAGTAAAATCAATTTATTTACAAGATTACACATTTTTCAGTTACAAGGCATGGAGTAAACAAAAAGTAATAATAATATGTAATTAATAAAACGGCTATCGGCATCAGCAATAACAGTTACAAACGTTTTCGAAGAGCAGAGGAAACGCCCACGACTATTGGACACCGGGTGGCTAAGCTCAAGTGGCAGTGGGCTGGTCATGTCAGTCGAAGAGACGACGGCCGTTGGAGTAACCGTGTCCTAAACTGGCGGCCGTGGACAGGAAAACGGAGTGTGGGAAAACTACTCGACATCAAGTGCGTCGGCGGAAAACAGTGGTTCCGTGCCGCTGAAAGCCGGGAGGACTGGATGAAAATTGGAGAGGAGTATGTCCAGCAGTGGACGCAAACACACTGACTGACTGACATGTGTAACTGAAATGATTCAAATACCTCGATGTTATTCAGAAAATGTTTTTTTCCAAATTAAGGATGATTCACGCTAGACGGGCGCGCCGGCGTGGGCAGGAGGAGGCTCGGTCGGGACGTGCCCCGCACGGGGATTGTATGCACGCTGCTATGGAGTGGTCCGGGAACATTAGTATTAAGGGGCTTTCCAACTCGATTAGGGAATACGGTTCCCGCGAAAAATGTCAAAAAAACTTCGAAGGTCACGGACTCAAATTCGAAGCGACCGCCGCCGTGTGAGATATACTTCGATAACTGTTACCGCGCGGGCTCCGCGTATATCTGAACAGGCCTTTAATGGCTCTTTTGACCACTGTTTAGAGATTTGAAAATGTGTACTTTGATTAATTTATATATCTTTATTTTGAGCACTAATGCCTTTACAAATCTTCCTAATCAGCTGCCCAAATAAGGCGTCCAAGCTTGCACTACCGCAAGCAAACAGCAAAATAAAGAAACGTATCTACCAATCAATTTACACATTAAGGTCCGAGTGCATGAAAGAACAAAAAATCAAAATCAACGTCAAAGTATGATCAAACACGTCACTTTGTCTAGACAGTATGGAAGGAACTCTATGCGGTTCACTAAAAGTGACGTGTTTGAACATTGATTAACTCGGCCGTTTCTTCGTGCAACCGGGGCTTAATGAATTACCGAATGAATTCAAGAGAGCATATTTGAATATATTTTAATTATAATAAATAATGATGATTTAGAAGTTTAAATATAAGGAATAGTAATAGAATATAAAGTTAAGCTTAATGATAATAAAATAAACCGTGTTGGTTCTGTAGGCAGACATAATAATAATGATAATAAACAAATATTTATAATTAAATGTTTCTATGCCTGCACTAACCTAGCCTAACCTAACCAAACCCAACATAACATAAACTAACCTAACCCAACATAACCCAACCTCAAAGTTCGCACTCGAATTAGAATAATTAGAAAGAGACAACACTAGGGTGACTTGTGGCTGTTATTACATGAGTACGAAAGAGTTGTGACTCACTGGTGAGTAACGGTGACACAAAGTGAGAATCTCTTGAGTAGACCTCCCAGAGCACCTTGCCCGAAAACAGCCATAGACTGTGTAAATGTTTGACCCTGTGCTCTACTCTACATTCTATGCATCGCATCCGCCAAAGAATCGAAAGTAGTGTTTCTCTTTCGATACAACGGCACCCGCAGACTACAGCCGTAGTTAGGTGCAGTTGATATGTAACATCTATTTATTCTTGTGAGTCCTTCCTCATTAGGACTAGCATTCATTGTACTCGACGTTGAGAACTTTGGATCAGCAAACTTATCTCTGAACGTGCAAAATGGACGACGAGCGTGAGGAAGGCGAGATGAGTGACGATTCCATGAGTATTGACGAAGCTCCACAATCATCGCCTCCAGATCGAAAGCCCATCACTTTAAATCCACAAGAACCCTTCGATATTGTAAGTAGTGTTGCCCATTCTCTTTCATTCGACCCACTTTGTACCGACTCAAGGTCGGCTAATCGGGAAAGTCGGATACACTAAGTTCTATGAAGGCAGATTTTTAACATCATCACGAGTGCTGTTTCTAGTTCCCTACAACGATATATTCTGCCTCGGGTCTCGGAGCAGTCATCGCAATGTCGAATTCGTTTCGCCAATTATATTTTAGCTTACAGATTGATTGCTAGACCCTAACACCACGAAGTTGGTGGGATTCCTAACAATGACATTTTTAACTGATTTGAGTGTTCTGTGGGTGTTTAAACTATTGTCTGATATTGGCTTACCAGTGGTCTGTCAAACGTGCGCCCAGCCGCACGCACGCACTCGCTTTGAAAATGAACTGCACGGGACAGTTCGATACGTCGGCCACAAGGACCGAGAAAAATAACTGTGGTAAGCCAATATCAGACAATAATGACATTTTTTTTTCACCACGCTACACTCTCAAAGAGGTGTACGGGTATTTAACTCTCACATTCAGGGGCGAAAAGTTTGGTCTAAAGCTATAGACTACGAATGTGATTATTTAACCTAAAGTGAACCGACTCTTGGAATCAGGAAGATCATATGATGCGGTTCCTAGAATGCAGATCTGTAGTAAGTTAAATTGAATTACCAGTAGTCCCCATATAAGTCAATGATCAAACCATGTAATAGGTGAATGTGCTTACAAAACGTTAACATCACACATTGTGAAACCAACATATGCGTATTTCCTGTTGATGCAATAAAAGTGCTACTTGCTCTTTCTATCACTGGAAAAACTCCCATTGCAAAACCAATAAATCAAAAGGCAACTAATTGCATCAACAATGATGATGGCTTTTTACGCTAAAAAAAATTAAATTAGTTTACCTGTAGTATATTTCATCATGTCATCATTTGTAGACTAAGTAAATATACTTTTTCGTACTAAGGTGTAAGTAAATAGCATTTTCATTCATCATTCATGTAGGTATAATCTTTAACATCGACTAGCAGGAGGCATTGTTTATGGGAGGGACTGTAGGCAAATTCCAAATTATGGGTATAGGGCTGGTGGCAAATTGATAAACACAATGCCGGTGAACGGAATGTTTGCTGGTTCATGTCTGGCTGCAGTATATTCGTAAAGTATTTTTTTGGCAACTCTTTTTCTTTTATTAGTGTCCTTGCTTAACGGTCGATTCTACATACATAAACATTAGTTGAAACAATCAACGTACTGCTTAGTACAAATAAGTATATTTCTTTAAGTCAACCTAAGACCGGCGCCAAATACGATTTTTTTATTTTTTTATTATTTTATATTTCAGGATTGCCAACAGACTTTACACAATACATTTTAATAACATATGTTATAATTTTGGTTACGTCAATCAGCCCAATAATAGGCAAACACAACATGCTTAAATTGTTTTTAGCTAAGCAGCCACAATGGGGTCGAGCGCGCCATGGGTATAATTTGAAATAAAGAAATAAAGATATAGAAGCACGCTCACTCCCAGTTTTTAGTTTTAGTGACTATAGCAAAATGTTTAATTGTTCAATCAATGCTGCAATGCAGGTAAAGCGTTAAATCAATGTATGCATAATCTTAAACACTGTGCTAGTAGGAGGCATTGACTACAGGAGGTTGAATTCAAAATTTTCGGTAAATATGTGGGGTATTCTAGCAGGTGACAAAATTGGTAAATGCAATACCCGCAAAAGGTACATTATGTGTGAGGCTGGACTTAAGTCTTGCAGTATATTTATAAAGTAGTTCCTTTTTTATTTACTGCTTTCTTTCTTTATATAATGTGTCCGTGCTTAATGATCGATTCCACATACATATTATCGATTCTTTTTCACTAGAGGTAATCCAACCGGCAGACAAAAATGTTGTTGACAAATCAGAGTGTGTAATATAAATGTAAAGGAGGAAATAAATAAATTGAAACATTACATTCAAGTATATTGGTGTTTATATTATTTCGCAAAAAAGACTAGACAAAAGGTGTTTCTGTTTTTCTCTTTTTATCACTACTTTTTAATGGTTTTAGTCATAGATAAAAAGGGAGGAGTGGTATCGAGCGCGCCCACTATGGGACCCACTGTCTCCAATTTTCAAAAACTACCAATCCAACTTAAACATACATGCCACATGAAAACATAGTCGCAGACGTATTGGAGGGTTTGTTTGGGTGGGAACTGACTTGTTGCGGTGTTTCGACTGTGTGGCATATGACGTGCCGCCGGATTATGAATGATATGGTCATTTTGACCATCGACCGCATGCCACTTCTCCTTACTTTCCCTTCAGTGGTTTTAGTGATACTAACTCATTTAAGTGATGGCGTTCCACCAACATCAATTGATGTTATGATGATTAAGAATTGGGACCCTGAAAAAGTGTGGGTTATATTTTTTTGATTTAAGATAGACCCTCATTTTTGTCTATCAGAGTACATTATTATTTATGTTATTTTACATACTTTTATATTGTTTTTTTTTAGATATATCGCCCTGAGAAGGATGGTCTCTTTATAGAAAAACTGGAGAAGACAGACTCTATCAAAGTTGAAGAAAGAGCTCGGAGGTTTGGCATTAATCTAACCGGGAGCAAAGTTATTTCTCAAAAACAAATCGATGAGTTATACGAAAATATTGGGATTAATGATGGAAATGAACGGCACATACGATTCGACACATTGCATTTGAAAGGAGTGAGCGGCCTTACGACGAGGGATATTTTCGACTACCTCAAAGATTACAAGCCTGTATCACTGGAAAGGATAAATAAATCATCATGTAAGTATGATCATCAAAAGTAACAAATCCCTAAATATGAACCTTTTTAGCTACTTTTAGCTATTCCATTTTGACAGGCGTTTACAACATAAATAGGTGGTTTATGTACCAGCTAATAAAATCAAATGCCAATGCCATTTTGAAATAATTTATTCTGTTTTATAAAGAAAAGTTTCCTCAAATAATTGAATAGTTATTAAAAAAAAATCAGCAAAGATAATATTTAAAAAAAGTTCTCTGTGGTGACCGAGGCACCTTAACATCTGACTGGATGAATGTCTAACTAAGATACTAAATGCCAAGGCATACAAAAACTTTTTGTTAAAGTTATACCTTTATACCTTCACGCCGCTTTCCCGGAGGCGGAGATGATTGAGCGCTTTAATGTACGATCACAGCACACTTCACACAGGAGAACCTCACCCAAAATAGTCCACACGACCTTTTTTTTACTTATTCGAAATTAATTGAGTTGCAAGCCCAAAGTAGACTAACATCCGACTTGCCGCATGCGGCTGATAACTAAAATTTACCCTGTAAATGGTCAGTAACGGGTGATCGCCCGCAGCATGAACGTTTGTGAAGGTGTTTTTTCGTTGTATTGTTCTGTTACTGCATACATACGGTTTAACCATAAATAAATACAATACAGTTTTAAGAGTGCTTATAGAACCCAAGATTATAGAAACAATAATGTTCATTTGGCAGATACCCAAAATTTTCCTTTTCATTTTTCCTCCTTGTTTTTAAGTTTTTCGAAATTTATTATATGTAGTTAAAAAGCAAACATTCAGACTCACAATTATTTTCGATACAACTATCGATGTTGATTAAAGTTTGTCAATCTCTAACGTAAATGTAAAATTAAGCTTGTGTTCATTCTCCCTACGCAGCCCCGACCTCAATCCCTTTCCATTCCGCAACCAAGGAGTGACGAAGGAATACGTTAGGCAAACCAGTTCCCACCAAAAGAAATAGGCTAATACGTTTATGACGATGTGTTCGTGTGGCATGTACGTATTAGGTGGGTTTGTAGTCGTAGCAAAAAAGGAAACAGGGGGCCTCGTTGCTGACGTGCTAGATAACAAATCTCCTCCTTTCTCTAATCAGTAATGTGGAATCCAAGCCACAAACGGCGATTCCCTTAATCGTCTCTTACCTCATGATCGTGAAGAAATGCAGTGGGCCCTATGTTTTTTTTTTGTGTGCCGGAACCCACACAGCACCTAAGAAATGACAAATGACTGATACAAGATATAGATCACAGGTGAGATGCCTAATACTGCTTTAAGAACGGCCCGTAAGCTATGTTCCCTATACAAACGTTTTACTAATAATTTGAAAAACACTGTTCCGATTTGCTTGATATTTGGTATCTAATATCCTACAATAAATATCTGTGTCTGCACGTTTTAGTTTTGCTGAAAAATCTAAAGCAAGTCAAAGAACAGGCATAAGAAAATCTTTATACAAATTTTCTTTTCTCTGTTGTGCGACACAGGATAAATTTTTCGAAAAAACAAACACGTTTACATAGATATTTGTTGCCTGATATTAAGTTTACCTTAAAAGCATCAGAAAATTACGCTCCCCATACAAACGTAGTTTAGTAATCATTTGAAAACCACTGTTCCAATTTGCTTGATATTTGGGACTTAAGGTGGCCCATCCCGCTCATCTCCCCATACAAAAGGGGAAAGAAGATCACGCCCATATTTCTTGTCAGAGATCCAAAATTTTGCTCAAAATACCTTTATTTGATCGAACTAGATGTCTGATGACCATTGGCATTGTAAAATTGTGTTTGGTTTCTAAGTTATAAGGTCCGAAAGTTCGCATTTTTCGCGCGTTTTATACCATAACTTTGGAGGTGGATTATGCAATGATAAAGTAAGAACATCTTAAAAAGATTGTCATCAGACATAGCTTATTTAATCTAGATTTATAATCTATTTGGTTTTTGCGCGATTTTTTACTACAGCGGTCGTGGTTTACTTTTAGCTATAAGTCGTTTTTAAATTAAAATTTTCGTAAATCTTACCAAATCATACACTATGCACATTGTCTTTTTTGTGGACATATTGCATCTTCCTCATCACGGAGCCTGTCTTATTCTTTGAAACATAGAAGGTCCCAGAGCGCAACAGCACGGTTTTGTACCGTGCCCGCGAATGAGTTAGGCCCGCCGGGTTGGGCCACCTTAATATCAGGCAAGAAATATCTATGTCTGCACGTTTTTATTTTTTCGAAAAATGTATCCTGTATTACACAATAGAGAAAAGAAAAATTGTATGACGATTTTCTTTTGCCTGTTATTTGACTTGCTTTAGATTTTTCAGCAAAACAAAAACGTGCAGACACAGATATTTATTGCAGAATATTAGATACCAAATATCAAGCAAATCGGAACAGTGTTTTTCAAATGATTAGTAAACTACGTTTGTATGGGGAACACAGCTTACGGGCCGTTCTTAAGCTGTTTACATCGGTTTAGCCAGTTGATACAGCGGAAGAATTCTCACCTTGCCTCTTGTGAATTTAAATGCAAATCAGTTAAAGTTCTCCTCTTTTATCATTGTTATTTGGTGTTAACTTTTCCAAAATGGGTTTCTGTCAACATAAAAAATCTTTTTGCAGGTAATGTCGTATGTCAAGACCACATATCTGCAGCATTAGCAATATTGGCACATTCCAAAGAAATCACGGATGCAGACATCAAAAGTGTAGCAAATGACAATCCACCATATTACTGGAGGGAAGGAGTACCTCATCCTAAGAGTGAATTAATTTTGATTCGTTTCGCTACACGTAGTGATAAACTAAAGTCTCTTGACAGTGACTCCGAGAAGATAGATGATCCTAAAAGTGGTGACAATTTAGGAAAAAACCCATGGGGTGATCTTTGTAAGTCATGGGGTATTTATGATCATCAAGAAGTATATGGACCTAGGTTACCTCCGAAATCATACATCAAAACGGATGCTGGGATTGTAAGAAAACATCCTTTAAATGATTCAGAAGATGATGTAGTCATACTTCCTCGAGTATTAAACACTAAATTAGCCAAGAGACTCGGCAAGCGACAATATGAAGGCAAGTTATCGGATGATGAAAAGGACTCAGACGGTGAGTGGAAAACCAAAACAAAAGTACCCCGGATGCGCATGCGTGCTGATGATGAAGAACAAAAATTTAAAACCAAACACCTGTTATCGGACATTCCGTGTGAAGATGATGAAGCCTATCCTTCGTTGTCCATACAAATTGACAACACAGCTGATGAAAACACCATTAATAACTCGGGAAAGAGCACCTTATCAGAGACATTTTCTCACAGATTAAAAGGTCGCTTAGGAAATCCAAAGGTGGATATACAATCTAGATTAGGTGAACGAGTACCTGACAATACAGAAAGCGAATGCAGTGATGAGAGTTCTTCATCATCCTACTCGGAAGTAAATGTTATGATGAGTAAAGTGCAAAAAGCTCCATCGAAAAATGAAAAACAGATCTTAAGCGTTTGGTCTAGACTAGAGAAGTCTGAACCTCAAACCGACTTGAGACAAACTTTGAAGAAATCATCCAGTTATATCAAGCTACCTAATTCAAATGATTTGAGAAGTAAAATTAAGGAAAAAAGTAAAAGAAACAAAAGTCCTTTGCGTATAGAAATTGACAATGAGTATTATGAAAGTGATTAGTTATGCAGCAGTAGGTAGTTAAATATAATCATGGAACCGTTTTTGGATTTTTTGTAGTACCTATGACATTTTATACAAGTACAAATTAATCTGATTGCAAAACCAAGTCAGGTTACTACTTTCTACAAAAGATCCATGCAAATATTTGCTAGCCTGCAGCAGTGCCGGAACCTTACAGACATGTTTGATGCCTTTGATTATTTTTTTATGTATTTGATGAATAAATAAGTAATGAGATGGGCCTTTGACTGTATTTTTTTCTACCATAACTGTTTTTTATGTTGAGTGTGAAATATGGCGACAGGCTCTAACATACTTACAGTGCTTGACGACGCCCATGGGCTTAGAACATTCTCGCGGGCTGCGAAAACTATGCCAGGCGGTCAGATTCTTCTTCACATTACATTTGAAGAACTTCAGGTTGTACTTTAGGGGAAACACCTTGCTAAGCCGTGTCCATTTCATAGTAAACAGATCCTGCAGGATGAAGGATTTAGAGGATGGGTTGGTTATTATTATTTCGCTTCGTCCAGTCAGATGTCAACTACAGGTCGTCGGCTGCGCAGATTGTAGCTGTGTACGTTAAAGCCACAGATGAGGGTAGTGATGAAGAATTCCGTTCAGCAATTAAGACATCTGTGCAAATTATGCTAACGGTGTCACTTTGCATAAGTGTTCGCAGCTGACCTCTAGTGTTACTATATTTCGCCAGTAACGGAGACCAAGAGGCTGACAGGGTCATACTATCGTCTCTGTTAAAGTTGGGATGCATTGTGATTTCTATCGATTCTCGAACCAAGCGTGGCATGTAATGCTTTCCTATAGCTATCATTTCAGCTTGGTCGAAACGGATCCAATGGTTATTTCCATTATTCAAGGCATGCTCACATGGAGGTGAAGAAATAACTGGAGAAATAACGTCCATACAACGAGCGCGCAAAAAATGACGTAACGCAACTTACAACATTTTATTGCCGTACAAATTTGTAGCGCAATGATGAAAACGGAGAAAAATCCAATTTGAAGTCTCCCAAATTGGTAGGTAAACCGATAAATATAAGAATTATTTTTTAATAAACCAGATGGTCGTTACGTCATTCCTCATTCGTGATGATGACAGCGAGTGCCGAGTCAAAAATATCTAATAAATACTGGCTGAATCCGGCCGTCAAACCCATTGAAAACTAAATGAGTTAGAAAGATGTTATGCAAACCATAGCCAACAAATGATTTGGTTGCAAAAATTAGCAAAAATATTGCTCATTAGAGCAACGTGGTGGCAAGTGAAGCTGGGGGTAATGCCGCGGCGCTGAGCGGGATGAAAACATCACCGTCCATGGATCCATTTGGAAATTGTTGTTCGTAATTACTTTTCTGAAATAGTGAATTACAAACAAAAATTTTGAAAAGGCGTTTTATTTGCATGTTCTTATATGTATATGTAACACATCGTAATTAGAAAATAATGAAAGAGAATCTCCAAATATAAAAATAAATTTAGGCGATTACATATCCTATGTATATTGGGTTTGTGACTTCGGTTTTTTTATTAAACAATTATGTAAAGTTTGTAAACTGCCTGAATTCGATAATTTTCTGTATCTAATGGATACGACTTTACCGTTATTTCATTAATTTGAGTTTCAGCGACAATTGAATTTGAAGCTAGTTAGGTAATCAGATTTTGAAAATAATCAGAAAAAGGTTTTTTCAAAATCTGATTACCATTCCTGCATTAATTCAAAGATTTATTCGGAAGAAATGCTGTTTCATCAGAATTTATAGCGAGAAAAGACAATGACTAACAAATATACGTAAGTGTGTGAAATGCATTTTCTGTTAAATGCGCCAATGTAGCACTAATCCCGTATTTAAGCCTAACTGGACACTGGCAAAATTTTCTAAAAATAGGACAGAGAGGCCTTAATCCAAATCAATCAATCAATCAACATAAGTATAGTTTTAGTTTTTAACCGACATCAAACACTAAAAAGTGGAAAATACCCGATTTTTGGGGTCGGTGCCAACCAACCAAAGAATAACACCAATATGTCACCGACCCAAAAATGGGCGTTATTTTCCACTTCTTAGTGTTTGAATTCGGTTTTATTACGATTCCGTACCCAAAGGGTGCCAACGAAACCCCAATACTAAGCCTTTGCTGTCCGTCCATCCATCCGCCCGTCTGTCCCTCCGTCCGTCCGTCTGTTACAGGGCTGTATCTCATTAACAATAATAGGTAAATAGTTGAAATGTTTACAGATTGTGTATATTTATGGCCGCTATAACAACAAATAGCTAACATTTTGAAATATTAAAAATTAAAGGGGGAGCCCCCTTACGTGATTTTTTGGGTGAAATCATGTAAGATGGTACGGAACCCTTCGTGTACGAGTCCGACTCGCACTTGGCCGGTTTTTTGGTTAGTGATTCCGGTACAGGCGCACTCCTTTCAGGTACTAACTTTACGTAATTATCTTGACCTTGAACTTTACGTAAATATCGTATAGACTTGCGTTATTTGAGTGCTCCAAGCAGAGTGCCCACTCAAGTCCTCAATGGCTTTTCATAAGCGTATTTTTATTATATTTTATCTTAATGATGGAAGCCAAATTTTTCAAAAAATTTACCAAAATAAGTTGGCACTGTTTGCTACAAATACGCAATTATCTTTTAAATATTCGTCAAGTATCATTTCATAATGCTAGATTCAGTATATTATCAATATAAGGTACAACTTTTTTGTAAAAAAATATATTAGGTCAACATTTTATCGCGCATATTCAGACTTATGTATATTCAAGTAAGAGTTTTATTTTAGGCTGGTTCGTGCAAATAACATAAAATATAATTTAAGAAGTATTTCTATGGGTAAGCATAAATCCAGCAGTAGACATTTCAATACACAGACAGACATACTAATTGCATGCTATATAATATCTATTTCTGGCTAAATAGAGGAATTCTGCAAAGAAATGAAAATAGGTAGCGAATTGAGATTATTTTGAGTTCGTGTTGATTGATGGCATAACACCATCCCCATAGAAATGTTTTCAAGTGAAATATCCACTATTTCGAATATTTAGCGTATACATACTTACATGTAATATGATATTCCTGAATGTTTTTTATGTCTCGTCAAGTTGTTTATGCATCATTTTACAATGCACGAAAGTGCACGACGGCATATTCAATTACAATTCGATCTTACGTCAAACTCGCCCGCGACAGCTAGCGACGCAAGACTAAAATGGCCGCAGGTTCTGTCAAGATGACACGCCCCCCGCGGCACAATTGTGATAAGGCCATTTTTTTAGTTCCATTCGTTCTCCTGTTATTTCTTCACCTCCATGCATGCTCATAGATCGCCGACTTGTGGAACTTATTGTTTTTAAGTGCCTTGATGTGTTCTCCTATTCTGGTTTGAACGCTCCGTTTTGTCTGGCCAATGTAACTTTTTCCACAGCTACATGGTACTTTGTAGACTCCTGGAGCCTGTAGTGGGATTCTGTCTTTCACTGATCTAAGCATGGAAGATATTTTTGTGAGAGGTTTCCTCCATCCCCATGGCAACTCCGTCTAGCTGCATATAACAGTCGCCATGCCAGAGGAAATAGTTCTGACGTAAGCAGTGTTTTACAAGTCTCGTATGCCCCGTATCAATGTTGTTCACTTAGATTTCTGTCGATAATCTGCAGGGCATTTGTCAGGAAAACACTTGTGTAGAGAGACTCCAAGTCAAAACTCACCATCAGGTCCTCTGGATTTAATTTTATGCTTGCCAATTTTTCCACATAAAGGTAGAGTCCCTAATAAAGGTAGCTGTCTTTCCCGGCAGTGGATGTACGACGCGAGCCAAATATTTCGACAGGCGGTACGTGGGGAATCAATTTGGTGTACAATGGGCCTTAAAGGAATGTCGGGCTTGTGTATCTTCGATAATCCAGACAGCTTCGGTGGTTGTGGATTACACGACGTAAGCACCTTCCTTTGGTTTTTGGGTACTGGTGATTCCTTATCATTGAAGAGAGCGGATGTCTAGCGCATAACATGGAACATACGATTGTATGTCAACTTTCGGTATGTACCCGTTGACAGCATAACCTTGATCTTGCTGTTATAGTCATCGGAAGATATGACAACCGTCGCATATCCCTTGTCCGCGGGCAGAATCGTTACCATTTCATCCTTGCGCAAGTCCTTGAGAGCGCTGTCCTCTCAACTCCGGTGAGGTTCGGTGGAGGAAGGCGAGCCCATCGCATGTGTGCTGCATAGTGCCGTATAGTCTCCGCGTCGTCTTTAGTTAGCCTGTTCCTTGTGATGGCCTTTTTCGATACCATCAGTATATAGCATACCATCAATCGTGTCGCCAACTTGATTTTGCTTATTAAAATGATATTCAATAATGTATCATTTATGTTGTCTGTGTGAGTTTTGGAGCCCACATTTTTGCCTTACCTCTGGAGAACATCTACATCCAAACAAGTCTAATAAACATTTTTGTTTTATACTACTACATACTATGTACTACTATAACAATATTATAAATGCGAAAGTAACTTGTGTTGTCACATTTAAACCGCTGAACTAGTTTTGATGAATTTCAGTATAGTCTGGACTACATGCTGATTGATGAAGTTGTTGGCATAATTTGAACCAAATATCTTTAGAAATGAAGTAGGAAATAGCTTTCCTTATTTGTATGGGCCGACACGAAATGTGCACCCTCTAGGGTCGCGGTCCGCTTTGAACCATCATTACTGAAAGCGCACCTGGCCCCATTGGCGCTTATAGCCCTCAAAATGGCATCCCGTGAACGGTATGAAATCATCATTACGGCACTCAATGCCGTACAGTGTTCACGCTTTGGATGTAGGGCACTGTGTGCTAGCTATCAGCTTGAAGCTGATGCGTGAATTTCATTTTTCCCGGAGTGCACTTGTTTATATTTTAAATTGGTATTACTAATATTACTTATCATTTACATTATATGTATATTTTATTTATTATTATTGATTTTTTTAAAGTGTTTGTCTAGTCGGTTTTTAAATCCATTTACGGTTTCAACACTAATGACCTCCAGCAGCTTGTTCTAAGAGTCTACAACTCTTTTCACCAAGAAGCGTTTCCTGGGGTTAGAATTTGAAGCAGAGTGGTTTAGTTTTAAGCTGTGCCCTCTAAGGTGTATGTTTGTAACATTTCTTTGAGATTTGGTAAATTATAGTAATCATTGAGGACTTTGTATGTTTCTATGAGGTCTCCTCGCTGGCAGCGTTCCTCTTGCGTGCTAAGTCCGAGAACTTTAAGTCTATGTTCATAACTTTGCGTCTCAAGTGTTGCAATAATTTTTGTGGCCCGTCTTTGACACTCTCCACAAGCTCTACATCTGTTCTAAAATAATGGTTCCAAATCAGAAAAGCATATTCCAATAATGGGCGAACATAGGCCTTTTATAATTTTAGGAATAGTTCTGTATTTATGTACGAGAAAGCCTGTCTGATGTCCCGAGGTCATGCTGCTTCCATCAGTATGTTTATTAGCTAGTGGCTCGCTACCTATGTACCTATGCAAAGTATTGGCACCTGCTCAGATAGTAGACAGTGTTGCAGTAAAAACCCATTTTGTATTTTACACATTTATTCAATGAACTTAACATATTTATTTGATGGTATCTATATCCTGGTCAAAATTGATTTGTGGTCAAGCTAATTGAAGCCATAATACACAAGTACATACAAACATTAAACTAAACTAAGCCTTATATCAAAAGACTTATGACGAATACATATTATTGAATGCTTCTTATCCTTAAATGTGTTAAAATTACACATTTTATATTATCTCATCTTATCAAGGAATCATTAGTGCAAAAAATATACTAAAAATGCCTTGATTTTTCGTGAATGCTTACTTGTCACTAAGTTTACAAATTTACTTCTGGGGACATACTTCAATAAGGTCGCTGGCGATCTCGGCCCCTGAAAAAAAAAAGATCGTCGTTATTTTTTTCTACTAACGATCCGCCCTCTCTTTCCTCGGGAAGCACTATTATCTAAAGCCAGATGCCTTCTGGTGGATGGATGGGGGCGGTCATGTGACTTGAATTTTAAAACTGACATATGCCACAGAATAACGTAATCTGTTCTGTCATCCCATAGTAGTGCACAATGCCAAAGTATTGGAGGACAGTGAACAAAGTGGTGCAACAAAATGTTTTCTAGCTTTTCCGCTCCAAATATACCCAGGAATTTGTCACTCAGAATTGTCTGCATATATTTATAAAACTATGCAAGTCTTTAGTTGGCACATGCACTGGCAATAGTGGTATATGAATGACATCTATGTGAATGAGCACTCACAAAAAAGTGATTCGATAAAAATAGACTCAATGGAGGCATTTCGTCTTGACCCCTCACAGTGCCCTTATTTTGATTTTATCAAGTGGGAATTTTTTTTTAATAGTTACACAGGTAAATTCTTCATGCCCCAATCAGAAACTATAAGAAATTTCGAAAATACTCAAAGGAATCTGGTGGGGCCAATTTTTATAAAAACTAGTCTTTGAGTGTTTTACGATATTTCTTATGGTTTCGGATTTGGTCATGAAGACACACTTGATAAATTCACCTCCTATATATATATAAAATTTATATTATGTTTAAAATAGTTAAATACCAATTAGCTACATTAAAAATAGCTCTATCGCGTTTACCATTTCTAGGGATCTACTGCACTGCGATGGATGCGAGGGTATCGATACAACACCGAATAATGGTTACACATATAACATTAAAAACATCTTTAGTGGGAATAGCAGCTCCCTTTGTTATATCATGGTTTGTCATTGAGATCACTTTATCATAAAATTCTAAAAAGCATTCTAACTTAAACTTATCATTTGATAACAGAAAGATTTCTAGTCTATAAAAGCTTTCCAATTTCTTTCTCATTTACATTTCACATCATATAATTTTGCTATTTCATAATTTATGAAAATCGGAGCCAAGTAGGTGGGAGCTGAAATGTACACCCTACTTTAAATACACTGAAGCCTAGCAGCATTTTGGTTGGTTGTAATTACTGCACTCCTAGAAAACCTACCCTCCATCTCCGCGCATGGCTCCGCCCCGACCGCCGCGGTCGCCCCCAAAGTTAGGTCTTCTGTCGCCGCTGCTACCGCGGTCGTTGCGGTCTCCGCCGCGATCACCACCGCCTCCACCGCGGCCGCCGCCTCCCCAGCCGCCGCCGCCGCCTCCGCGGTCGCCGCCCCTCCCGCGGCCGCCGCCGCGGCCCCCTCGCCCGCCGCCGCCGCCACCGCCACCGCCGCCCGGCTTCTCCTCGTTACAGCGGTTGCAAGAATTCCTCCAGGCGAAGTTCGTGTTCCCGCAGTCAGGGTTGGAGCACCTCCAGTCTCCCTCGCGACCGTCGCTCGGAGGGCCGCCTCCTCCGCCGCCGCGTCCACCGCCGCCTCGACCGCCACCCCCGCGGCCGCGGAACCCGCCACCACCACCGCCGCCGCCGCCTCCACCCCCGCGGGGACCGGTCCACCCGCTATTAGGTCTTTGGGCGAGGGACACTTTGATAGTGGAGCCGTTGAAGTCTTTGCCGTCGAACCATTGTATTGCCGAGGTAGCGGCATTAGCATCTTCATAAGTTACCGTCGCCTCGCCTTTAGGGCGGCCCGAAGCCTTATCTTTGTACATCCAAACTTTAGGTCTTTGAGTTCTTTTATCAGTCTGAAATATAATCGAAATTGAATTAGTCAAGGTGGCCCCTGAATACAGTATGTAAGCACAATTATTTTCTGTGATGCATGACGCAGTGCAGCATATCGGCAATGCCACAAATGAGTATAGACGACCTAGTATCTTAAATGTTCTTAGGTTGACACCGTTGCTGCACAAATTTAAACCAATCCATTTTTAAACAAATATTTTGGCAACAATGACAATGAACATCTAAGATAGATAGAACATTCGTTTTTAAAGTTCTTGGTATTTATGTCGAATTTTTTTGCACAAAAATTTGAAAAAAAAATATTTTTTTTTACATATAACATATTTTACATATATTGTAAAAAAAAATTACATACATTGAATTTATAAAATATTCATTTTAAACATTTGTCATCAGGTTTTCAGGTCCCAGATAGAACGCTGATAATTCATAAGTAAAAATTTAATAAAAATGTCTGTCATTAAATAATTATTAATTTCTACATTTATTGCAAGAGACCATGATTGCATTAGCTGATAATTAAATAATGTAAATATCAGCAAGATACCATCCGAATTACCTATTTCAAGCATTTAATAAAATAAATTTATCAAAAATCGAGCAGAGTGGTGATTTTATTCACCTTGATGATTCCAATAGCCCCAAAGTGCTTGCACAGGTCGGCCTCGCTCGTGTCTGGGTCCATTCCGGCAATGAAGATGGTGTCCTCTTGAGTGACCATGTCACCGCCACCGCCTCCGCCACCGCCACTGCCGCCGCCGCCACCCCTATCTCCACCGAAGCCGCCACCTACATTTCAATTCATTATTAACATCAACCATATTTATAAACAGACAGCCTCTAATATTGAAAACACTGGTTTTTTAAGCATATAAATGGTAAAAAATATTTCAGAATTATTTATTTATTACTTTTTGTTGTAGATCCCAAATGACACCCAACATTGAAGTCTGTGTGAAAAAAAAGTGTTAGTGTTGAAAACCCTATATCTTAAAAAAATTGTAAAGAAATTGTTCTTTATTCAATTACAAAACATTTTAAGGTTTTTATGATGTATCTAAATATTGATGAATTATAACAATATTGGGCATTGTTTTGGATCTGCAACAAATTTATGCACAATTTATTAACCAATAATGGCATGGGGAAGTGAGATGTCACTGTCGGAAAGCTAAGTACATATGTTTATAAAAAACATAATTTTATTGATTCAACGATGAATTGCTTTCAATTATTAAACAGATCTAAATTAAACTTTCATGTGTTTTTTCTCACAAGTTTTTTTTCTAATGTCGAGTGGTATGACACCATGGGAAGATGTTTTTCGTTCGTGTTAAAAACCCTTTTAAAACATCTCTTTACATTTTGTTGCACAATATAATAATATCCACCTTAAATGTATTTTATTATGTTTTTACAGGAATTAACTCGACAACCTCTTAGCTCAAATTCGTAATAATATTAACTTGTTAATTTTTTTTGTAAAAAAAAAAAGATTCCCATGAATTTAGAACCTTCTTACTTTTTTTGAAGTCGGTTAATAAAACAATCAGAGGTTTACGATTTTTCCTTGTAATAATAGACAAATAGTTCTTCTCATTCGTTTAGGGGATGAACTTGATTCAATCGTTGCCCATACCAACAATTAAATCACTGGTTGTGTTACCGATACCAGAAATATTCTTTCAACCCTCTTCCACTCTATACCCATGTCGAGGTCTATAAACACAAGCTTAATAAATTACAAGCTTGATAATCTAAAAAAATTAAACCAAGCCAATTACAGTTGCGACAGGCTTACTGGAATGATAATGCTACTGTAAAAATATCGTCATAATTCTGGATTTTTCTTGAAATGAGAAACAGCTTCCTTATACCTCGATGCATGCATGTTCTTAAAATAATATTGAATTGGCCAGGATTCTGAGAATAAATACGCCTGATGTAAAGAATGGACCACAGATGCCTGTTCGTAAAACATCATGCTAACAATTAAAATTATTAATGCATAGATTTTCGAGCTTGTAAAGTACATTTTATGTTTTCGCCATTTTACCTCATTCATACCTAAAATACGGTACCCTAACATTATTAACCATTGAGAGGGCTGCCAAAGATTACCATATTTTATTTTGTTGTGCAACATTTACAACGCACCCAACAACCTTATTTTCGTTTTGATCTGGAAAAGAAAAACAAGACTGCTGACAACAAATCACCATAAACACACTCAGAAACTCAACACCATATATTTTTCCCCATGGTATCGTTTTTTAATGACTTGACCACCTTGCATTCTTGATTCTTAACATTTGAGTAATTTGTTTAATTTGGGTGAGGACATGGATAGCATGACAACACGGATTTCTTCAATGCAATCTATTGCTACTTCAATACATAATGACATAACTTAAACATCACAAAAGCCACCTATGTTTAAATAGTTCTATAATCGAATCTCTGTAAAATTTGTAAACACATTTCTCAAATCCGAAAGATCCTCTTAAACCACATGAAGAACCATCTGGATCAGCAAAGTGGAACTGTCATCTATAGCAATAATATAATATTCAACTAACTATATCCATGTTTGAAAGTAATATTGCTTTAATTTTTTTCATTTCTATGTTTTAAACATGATGGCTAATACCCCACCTACTAATATATTAGTCCAAGGACACGACGTAAGAACTAGGTGAATAGGTGAATAAGAACTAGGAAAATGCCAGAACCTTCCTAAAGGTGGTGGTTGAGACCAGAGAGAGGAGATCGCGACAAACTCTGTCTCCTGTCTCGGTCGCACGCACGAATTGGCGCCCGTACAAAGCCTAATGAGAAGTACCGTTCGCGTTTTCCAGTCGCAGTCGAACCGAACCGCCGTCTTAATGCTGCAGGGCTACATAGAACTAACTGGATAGAAAACATGGACAATTTTTATTACCGCTTCGACTATTTATTCAATCGACTATCTTACCAACCTTGGCAGGAATTACCTTACCACCTTGTAATTAAGGAATGTAGAAACCGAACGATGAATCCTTTAGTCGATTCTTACGACATGCACATGAAGGAATGCAACCCAACACTATATGTTTTATGTGCCGGAACCCCACTCGTAGGCTTGTGAATCATTACTAAAATTGAAGTGTGAAACCAACAGCTTTTTACTCAAGTTATCCACTTTACATGAGAAATTGTTTACATTGTCACTTTTAACTAGAATAATTAATTATATAATAAGATGAAACAACCCCTAGTACTACCTGTGGTTGACAGTGTTACGGATACATATTAAGGTGGCCCATCCCGCTCATCTCCCGATACAAAAGGGGAAAGAAGATCACGCCCATATTTCTTGTCAGAGATCAAAAATTTTGCTCAAAATAGCTTTATTTGATCGAACTAGATGTCTGATGACCATCGGCATTGTAAAACTGTGTTTGGTTTCTAAGTTATAAGGTCCGAAAGTTCGAATTTTTCGCTCGTTTTATACAATAACTTTGGAGGTGGATTACGCAATGATTTAGTAAGAACATCTTAAAAAGATTAGTCTTTAGACATAGCTTATTTAATCAAGATTTATAATCTATTTGGTTTTTGTTAGATTTTTGACTACAGCGGTCGTGGTTTATTTTTAGCTATAAGTCGTTTTGAAATTAAAATTTTCGTAAATCTTACCAAATCATACGCTATGCACATTGTCTTTTTTGTGGACATGTTGCATCTTCCTCATCACGGAGCCTGTCTTATTCTTTGAAACAGAGAAGGTCACAGAGTGCAACAGCACGGTTTTGTACCGTGCCTGCGAATGAGTTAGGCCCGCCGGGTTGGGCCACCTTAATGTATGAAAGAGAACAAATACTTATGGGAGGTAGTACAAAGAGACGGCTGAGTTAATCAATGTTCAAACACGTCACTTTTTGTTAACCGCATGGAGCTCCTTCCATACTGTCCATACAAAGTGACGTGTTTAATCAGACGTTGACGTTGATTTTGATTTTTTTCCTTTCATGCACTCGGCCCTTAGTCCCATTTACTCTGACGTTGATGTCAATATAACAAGGGATCGGGAATTTGGCACTGTTTTCGTCGAAAATATATGACTGTACTCAAGAACTCTGATGTGAACATTTTTGTGTAAAATAATTGTAAAACCTATTTGCCAATGAAAGAAAAACATTTCCTTTTTCTAGACGTCTAGACTGTGACGAACTGTTTTTAGATAATATATGATTTGAGATTACAGTGGTTAACACCCATTTTAGGGTTTGTGAAAAACGGCTTACTCACGGTGTGTCGATGATGATGTTTGGGACCAAATGTTTGGTCCGAAACGTCGTGCAACATCATCGACACACCGTGAGTAAGCCGTTTTCCACAAATCCTAAAATGTTTTTAGATAATTTTACTTCCACTTCCCAAAATAATAATCGGAAAAACATGCTTTGAGAGCTATACTACAAAATATGGAAGATGAGATATTGATGACATGATAATCGGAGACACGGAAAAGTTGAATTTACAGCAGTAGCAGTTCTCTCTCTCTCTCCCTTAAGGAAATATAGATATAAGAATTTAATACTTTACTAATAATAACTTTATGACTTGATACAGGTAACATGTCATAAAGTTTTAAAATTGAATTATCTTTTTAACAAAATTTACCCTCATATCATTACACAGGAAATGTGTTGATGTTCCAATTTTCCTTTGGACCATGAGTAAATGTTATGAAAGAGATGTTCATTTAAAAATGTTGGAGCTGTGGTATTTTTATATTATGTTCCCAAGGTTTAAATTTTATAATACAAAATAGAGTTTTTCCAATATATTGCACATTAAAATCTTTATTCCGTCATTAATGTATTTAAAAAAATATATATTTTAATTCTGCAGTACAACCACTTATGCAAACCACTCGAGGTATTATCTGATGCTTTGTGTAAAGGAACCAAACCAGTGTTCTGCAATCAAAGTATGATAAACACTATGGACACCCATTTTTGCACAATTATGTGAACGAGGATTTTGTTGCTCTTTTTCTTCGCTTTCCCTAAAAATAATTTCGAATTTGTCTGCTTGCATCGGGCCTGTTGCGGAACGTAAATTTAAATAAAATACCTTTATCCATACCCAACGCTTAAAACATGATAATTAGTTGTACATCTAATTCCTATAGATATGTCACAAATACATTTCTATGTGATTATTGTAGAAAACCTGTTTGTCAACAGCCATGTAAACCTTGAAGGGTAAGACCTTGTAGTATTGTATCCACCTGTTTCAATACTAGCTAAGCTAAATCAATTTGGCAGCCCTTACACATTAAAAATAATATTGCAATAGCACCATTCGCTCTTGGCGTGGAGCTTTACCTTTATTAAAACCTCCCCCCCTGCCGCCGCCGCTAAAACAACAAGAAGAGCGGTTTAGTACAAGCGGCGGGTCAGGCCGGGGACCACCAGTCACTTCGTGAGCCTCCGTAGTACGTTAACCCAACCTAGGCAGCTCACATCCGATAACCACGTTGCAGACATCTTCCTGTTGTTTCAATTTGGATACCCTGTTTAGCACCTTCACGACACCAACATACATAAAGTTCACATTAGCTTTAACAACAATATATGAAAACACCATTTTTGCAATAAATATCACATGCACATATAGAAGAGGTAAGCCGAGACTTTTCTTGTACCTAATGCAACAATTTCGTCTTTTAATCTGAGCCGTATACGATGGGCTTGCGAGATAAACCTTTTTGTAGTGTAGAGTACTTTTAACACACTTCCGTCTTTAAACATTTAATAAAATATTATAAAATAACTGGTTAGTGACCCCCCTTATAGTATTGATGAAGAAAAATACTTTATTCCTGCAAGTGTCATAAAACCCTCGTTTAATAGCATGCTCACTAGCATGTCACGAGGCCTATTTTGATAAAAATAAACTAAAACTGCATTATTCGATTCTTGAAAAATTTTTTTTCCAGGCAGGAATCAAACTCGTTGCTTTTAAAAAAAATAACATACCCTGTGCCCCCAGCCGATCACGATGCCGAATCAAGGTGTGTTGAGCTTAATTTCGAAGATTTGAATATTGAAAGTACGGGTCATGCATGAATGCTTGAAAATATGAATTAGAGCCGTTAGTCCGACTTGTTAACTAACGTAATTGGCATTTATGCCAAACCCATCGACTAGCGTTTTCAAATGTACATTTGGAGAATAAAAGAATGCGCGCAGTGGGCGTTAACCGATCTAACATTTCAGTCCAAAAATGATTTTACAACTTACGCATCGTCGCCTTAAATACGTTAGCGTTGCCGTTCTAGTTGTTTTCATAAAAATTGGCAGTCCAAATTATATAGGGAATAGGGAAATATTTTATGAAAACATTCCTAATTCATTTATTATAAAATCCACGCTCTTCGCAGAAATGGCACATTGCTAGACCTGAAATGACACATTGATAGACCTGAAATGGCACCCACGAGTGTAACTTTTTAAAAGGGTCCAAAAGCAGAATCTGTGAACAGCACATGTAGTGATTTATTTTTTTCTCATCATTCGGAAAATGCTTCCAACCAAAACATTTTTACAAACGTAGTAAAATCAGCAGAGTTGATTTCTCGTACAGACACAGTAGCTATATAAAATTAACACCAAGGTGGTAGATTACACAGGTTTTCGTGATGATCATAGGCTGATATTATCATTCTCAAGATCTGATACAATTGATGCATCTTATCAAGGAGCTAGTCAATCGCTGTAATCCTTCCTCTGAAAATGCTCGATGACACAATATCCTCTTTACACAGTGAGTAAAGTCAATTAATTTATCATTAACACAGGTTGGCTCTGGAAATTTTCATTTAAGCTAATTAACTGTTCTAATTTATCTAATTGCCTCCTGTGTATCTGGTAAATCACCATGTGAGAAACTAGGCTAGACTTGCCTTCCAGTTTTCACTCCGCATCAACCAACTCTGAGAACTCATTTCTCCACCTTTTCCGATTGATCATCCTGCCGTGGTTCCAGATTAAGTCACATCAAGGAGGCTGTATTATAATAAGATGACCTGATGACTGTTCTAAGACAGGTTGCAATAAATCATGTGAGTTAGTTTATGGTGAAAACGTTTTGGTCAACCGTTTAGTCAGTTTGGACGCAGACACATTTTTCACAACTCTGGCACACCATCACATTGACGAAATTCGCAACTTTGACCTATATATCCCTCCTAACCATCCACAATTATTTGTAGAAATGCATGATTTCGAAACACTTTTCGTGGATGATTGTCTTGTTTCTATTAGGCTTCTTTAATCATTACGTGTATTAACAAACTCTTGAAAATAGAAGCAAGAGGAATTTTAACAAAATCAGCATATTCAAAAACGTTGCTGAATTCCCACATAATCTCAAAGAGAAATTTCCAAGTATCATTCAGTAAATGTATTGTTATAGAGAATGGAATAAGCTGTTAAAATTCTCTGTTCAAAAGCTTAAGCTTAGACCTGCAGTGGGCACCCGCCAATTTCCCGATAGAAAACCCTCCCTACACACAAGGGACTACAGATAGCTCCAATCTTAATTTATATAATTCCGGTGTCAAACTGCAGGGTAAGAGGTTTAGCAATACCATAATATACATTTTCTGTGGTTTTTATACAACAGAAAATAATCTTACCAAAGATGACATGAAAAGTAATACCACTAATTACATATATAACTGATGAATGCAAATGGTGCTTTGTAAAATTATCATGGCTTGCCTATTTGTAATATGTAGTTATGCGTCAAGCTCAGTAAGCTCAGTTATTATGAATGTAGGGCACTTAAAAAAAAAAAAAAAAACTGATAGCATTATTTCCATAGAAGCAGAGCAAATTAATAATTTGATTGAGGACCTATTCAGTAATCGTAGTCAATCCTTCAGTCACAACAAAATGTTAATTTCATCAAAAACTGGGAAGCCAGTAAACGTCATATTTCCAGCTAATGAAGTGCCAGTAGACACTTCAAAACTATTGTACTTTTCGTTGCATGCTCTTAGTGCTCGTTCACGTTAACTCGCAGTGCGGTGGCGGGCACGGTCACAAAATATGAAACATACGGCATCGAAGTGTTCACATACAAAATGCAGGTGCGAACTCGCCCGCGCGTTGTATGTGCACAAGCACTAAGTCTAACGGGAATTACCAGAGTCTAGCATCTCACAAAAATAACTGCTTTAGAGTATATGTACCATAGTAGCGAACGTATACTCGCTACTTGTGTTCACAGCAAAAACCATCTGAAACATTGTTTATATATATGGCACCACTACATAACTTAGGCAGTTATATTTGTGAGTTCCAAGCATTATAAGAGATATAGACATTGTTCAAGAATACACAAGTCATTGAACTCACCCGTATCCTCCATCTCGGTTCCCACCATCTCGATTGTAGCCGCCGCGGTCACCACCACCACCGTAGCCCCCCCCACCACCGCCGCCACGGTCTCCCCCATAGCCCCCGCTTTCACTGCGGTCACCATATCCTCCCCCACCGGCACCACCGTAGTTAGTAGAGCCAGAATTGTAGCCACTGCCAGCCTGGCTATAACTGTTGCTGGATCCATTGTTGTAACCGCCACCTAAAAAATATGAATAATTTCAAAACAGCTCTAGGGCTGGAGTGCACCACCTCTGGTTATGGTTAACGTTATTGTTACATATTGTGTCTTCTTTCTTCTTATGTCTTAGGACGCAAGTATGACCTTTCTGGTTCAATAGGTGAGAAGATTTATTTGATTAGGTGCTTTTGTCGCAACGAAATACACTTTAATATTTTCCTGTGCAATATGTAGCAATCTTTGGACTAGAATAAATAAAAACGAGCGGTAGTCGGCGTTACAGTGCTGACTCTGACTTCGTGTACATATATGCATGCAACAGTTACACCACTTAAGGTTATGTGCTAACATAACAAACTTATGAACTATTATTATCCATGTATTTTTAAATATGATTCCCGTAAATTCATAATACTTCCTTAACATCTACATAGTTGTGCGTAAAGACCTAAAAACCACCTTCAATATGTGATATAATGTGCCGTGCATTTACTGATTATCACTGTGGCTTAGTGTTGCATACCTTGAATTCCATCTGGACCTTTGCTCCTTAAAACCGGGGTATACCTTTTTTTTACTGTGTTAATAGTAGGGAATGCAATCCCGACTCGAGATTGCAAATTCGAGATCCCGCGGGATTAGAAATATCAATCCCGCGGGATCCCGGAATTTTCGGGATCCCGTCTGGTTTTAAAAAAATGTTAAATTCGGATGACTGAAAAAGCTAATAACTGCTTGTTTGTGATATCACTATCACAAACAAGTTAACTAAAAAACAATATTACTCGAAATAAAATAAAAACCTTTATTCTTTAATCTTACGAAGTAAATAATTATAAGGTATTAAGGAAATTAACATAGGTAGATTAGGTAATCAAAACAATAAGCATATTTCAAGGGAATTAGGAATTAGTTACCTACGAGTGATTTTGAAAATGAAAAAATAACCACAACACCTGCACAACTAAAACAATGATGAACGTAAACAAACGAATGACTGCCTCTCAGCGCGCATATACTTCTCTCTCACTTACTCGACACAGTTCTATATATTAGCTGTCCCACTCGTCACCTGTCGCTAATATTCGGAAATAGTCGGAATAGTTTTCTAACGCTGTTTGGCGTTCCTGCCGCTCGCGGCCGTCAGTCAGCGCACTCAGCGCGCCGCTTGCGCCCCCAAGTGGACCTGTGTAGCGTCGCTGACCACTGCCGCCCAATCCCGTCAATCTCGAACGGGATCTCGCCATATGATGCGTCGGGATTGATCCCGAAAAATTACACGAGATCTCGCGAGATCGGGATCCCGCGGGATCGGGATTGCATTCCCTAGTTAATAGTGATGGATAACTTTTTGGCCTGTATCATTGTCGGGTATAACAACAGTGGGACGATATGCAGTGGAAATATGTATAAGCATCATGTAAAATGTAAATGCTATGCTAGTGACGGTCGTCTGGTTGTTGTCGTGGTTGTGATAGTGGTCTGTGTTCGACCGTCCATCTGGCGGTCTGTTGGTGATGAATTGTGTTGTTTGGGGTTATATGCTGTTGTACCTATAAAAGAATATGTTTGGCATTTGCGCTTATACTCAAGCTTGTAAAAAAAAAACCATGAGCGCATTTTGGACCTGGAAAGCTAGGAATGCATATTGATCGTTGCATGGCGTCCAAACCGCGCGGTGCATAAGTAATTAACGAAGTCACAATAGAATATCCCAACGAGTGTTGGGATAACCATGTCCAATGACAGGTCAAGTAGATTACAATTTACATATTTAATTGAACTCACCATTACCACTGGAGTTCTGGTTCCATCCTCCCGCGTTTTCGCTAGTTGTATTCTGGGTCTGCGCGCCATAACCTTGGCCGTAGCCTCCAGTAGCTGCGCCACCCTGCTGACCGTACGCCGCGCCGGCGGTCGATGGCGGCGGCACCGAGTATTGTGACCCATAACCACCGCCGCCGCCTCCGCCATAACCCCCGCCTCCGTACTCTGTAAGCCACATTGACGAGTACAATTCTAGGATAACACCATGGTAAAGAAAAATGCTAAATGCAAGAATACGATAACTTACGATCTGCCATTCCACCGGTTATACTAGATCCGCCTAAGCGAATTGGAGCGCGCAATATGTTGTCGAAACAGGTAGAAAAACGGGAGTAAAAGAAACTACGAAGCAAGACAAAAATATGGCGTCGGCGGCGTGATGCCCGGCGAAAGAGACCTATGATAGTTGGTGTCGTCACTCAGAACAGTTAAAATTTCCGAAAATGTTATTTCGTCTTAAAAGGACGATAGCAATGAGAAGGGATATTTTTAATTAGCACATTGTAATTTTTGTAAGTCACTTATATTAGCCAAAATTAACCAAACCAAACGCAAGTTAAATCGATTTTTTTTTACTTTTTTTAATACCAACTAATCTTTTAAGCAGCGACACAATCAGACTCTTCCGGAAACGGAAACAAGATCGGCAAACCAATCGTTGCTGAGGTTCGACTGGCCCCTTGGTCCGAATTGGGTTGAAAGTGCTCACAAATATATAAGTGCAAACACCGGTCCACATCAGTATTCGCAATACTGCAATATTTGCGATATCAAATCGGATCGATTGTGAGCATGCTAACGGTGCTCACAAAATAACCTCAAACTATTGTTTGAAGTGTCTTCAATAAGAAAGAGTATTTAATGTTCAAAAATAAACTATTTGCAAGCGGATAACTATTTACTAATATTATGTGACAATGAGAGTGATGATGAAGGTGATTTTGAGATAGACATATAATTTGGCAAACAGGCGAAATAGTGGTAGAACGACAATTAAGAGACCGCACATTTCTGCAGTATTGCACACGGTTACGTAGTTACTGCAGCTAAAGGGCGAGCGAAATCGGTGACGCGTTTTATTTTATACTTTATTTTTTACTTGCAGTATAAAAATTAAATTTGCCGCGCGATCTATGACTGCCGCTGACAGCGCTCACGGTTTTGCCCTGAGCACCGTCGTCGTCTGGGTCTTCTGCAAGGTTTGTGTGCAGGTACGGGCCTGAGGGTATCCCCTATTACCCGGACTGCTTCTCGGCATGTTCTGCAGTGCCGGTCCTTGGTCAGCCGCTATGAGCTAGCGGCGGGCTGGGCATCATTTCCTCGAGACATCGGGCAGGCGCTGCATTCAACCACGTCGTTCCTGGCCGAACGACAGGGAGTGCAGCAGCAGCTCTCTGGGCAGCGGGCGTCCTTCGGGCGGCCGTGCGTGCAGGGGGGCAAGACTGGTGAGGTGTGGATGTGGTAAAGCATCAGCGCGCTCAAACATGCGGCGCGCGAGCTTCACAATAAATTCCTCCACCGGTGGCATCTGCCCGTCGTTGGCGATTACGTCATTTGTGACGTAGCGCCCGGTCCCCACTATCATGCGGAGGGTGACGTTTTGCTGGACCTGGATTATCTTCCTCTGAGTGGCTGAGCTTAGCACATACCATGCTGGGGCTGCATAGGTGAGTCGCGAGCGGACGTACGTTTTGTAGATCCTCAGCTTCGCTCGCAACGGCAGTCTTGATGAGATGACCGGTCTCAGGAGAGCGCGTGCCGCCTTGGCTTGTCGGATGACATGATCCACCATAGGCATCATGCGTAGTAACCGGTCGATGGTACAGCCGAGGTAGCGTACTGAGGATTGCCACTCTACGTCCTGTCCTCGGAGCTGCAGGTTGCGTGGGTATGTGCGCTGTTGGCCAGTCACGATGGCGGCCGTTTTCCCGACGTTAATGGCCATCCTCCATTTGTCCAGCCACTCAGGTAGCAGGTCCAGCAACCGCTGCACTTTTGAGGCTGCTATATTCGTCCGGCGCAATGAGGCGAAGTACGCGCTGTCTTCCGCATACTCCTGTAGATGCCCTAACAGGGTGGGAATATCATTAGTGTAGGCCGCATAGAGGAGCGTCGAAATCAGCTGCCCTGTGGCACGCCTGCCATGATCGGCCGCGTGGGTGAGTCATGTCCCTCCACCGAGACATAAAACCGACGTCCCTCGAGTAAGGACGCTACTGTCCTCAGGATTGCACGTGGAGTGGTGGTGTCCAGCAGCTTATGCAGGAGCCCCGCGTGCCATACACGGTCGAATGCCTTCTCGATATCGAGAAAGACACCCACGGTGTAACGGCCATGGTTACGCTCAACTGCCAGGTGGTGCAGAACACGCGTGAGCTGAAGAGTAGTGGAGTGCTGACTGCGGAAGCCAAACTGTTCGTCACGTAATGGGACGTGCGGCTGGATTCTCCGCAGTAGCAGGCGCTCGAAGAGTTACGCAATGTGGGACAGCAGCGTAATGGGTCTGTAGCTCGCGGGTAGCCAGCGGTCCTTGCCGGGCTTGGGGAGGACGATGACCTTTCCAGTCTTCCATGCGGCCGGGAAGTGTCCGGTTCGGAGGATGCCATTGAAAAGCCTGGTCAATGCGACCGAAGATCTTCTAGGCATATGCAGCAAGGCCATTGTTGGGATCCCATCTGGTCCGGGCGCCTTTCGCTTGGGAAGGCGAGTGACAGCCTTCGCCAGCTCTGACGGGGAGATGTACATGTCGCCCCGGAGCAGTGAAAGTGGGGCTGACAGGAATTCCTCAACTTTGGCTATGACAGAAGCGTGGTGCTCTAGCTAGGCACTGTAGTGGTGGCTGGGTGCGGTGTGAACTGCACTTCCAAGTGGGCAGCCAGGATGTCGGCGCGTCCATCGCCGGAGAAGAAGCGGCGGCCTGTGCTGTCCATCAGTGGACAGATCGGATCGCTGCTGCTAGTCAACTGTCGGTTCAAATGGTAAAGGCTGGTTTCATTCTCACTGAGCACCGTATGCAAATCAAATCAAATCAAATCAAATCATTTATTTGGTGCTAATGGGAATGAATCAAAAGATAGCATTACATTTCACACCTCGTCATAGAGAATACAAATAAATATCACAATATCTTATCATTATTAAAACATTCATTATTAAATTATCAAATTATACAATTTTAAGCATTTCCAATACATATTCATTAAAAAAAATCTAAAAGAAATTAATTAAAAAATAAAAATAAAAAAAAGCACTTGAACAATGACATCATCGTGACGTCATACCGCACAATCTTGCATAGTTAGCATTGTCAGCGCGTTTCGGACCAACTCAATTCATGCTGTCAGCGTTTGAGCGCAATTCGGACCATACCCCTGAAGTCAAGTGTCTGCAGGGTAATCTTGCCCTACGTTCCGAAATGCGTACATTGCAAAGATCGCAGGGAAAGCGAATTCAAATAATACATGTGTTCCGAAATGCTATCACACTCACAGCCACAATCGCACGATATCAAATCGGAACGAATTTGAGCAGACATTAGAGTCACGGGCCTTATGTCAAAATGACGTTCACGGGAGTGAATATAATCAATTGCTACATTGCCGCAGTCTCTGCAATACACGCATTTAGGAATTCACACTGACTGATGAAAGTGAATGAATTTCATCTCGCTTATGTTGCGTAATCGCGCTCAAATTAGAATAGTTAGAAGGGATACAACAAGGCTGGCTCGTGTGAAAAGATGTATTGCATAAACACACATAATTCAAACAAGAATGCACCCTTAAGCTGTGGAATTTACTGCCCATTAATAATGTTTCCAATGCCAAAAATATTTCCTTAAAGTCTACCTAGGGTATTTGAAAGATGGTGAAAGAAGCCTATGGGTGGTTTTCGCAGCGTCTGTAAAAGTTTGATGCTCCATGAGCGTGTCGTCAGGACTTCTTTGAGGGCCTGGCGTCCGAGAGTATTTCGAGTATTCCATCGGAATTCCATCGGAATTTGTATGGATACGAGTTCAGATGCTGCGTCATTAACGACACGTGCGGTAAGGGAGAAACGGCAAAATTAACAAGAAATAGATGGGTGTATCTCGCTCACTCATTTACACCCTTGTCCCATGCAATCGCAGGATAAGATTATACGACCTGCGGCCTTATTGCCGAACAGCGACTGTCGCTGTCAGCGTCAGTGTCGCTGCTAACGAGAAATCGCATACAAAATGTTGTGGCTACCGTTACTGCGGATAAAAGATAGGCAACCGCATTTTTTATCCGTAGCCGCCATCGACATAGTATATGTCGTCGGTATCGGTAATCCATGGTAAGTCGATGGTAGCCGCAAAATGTTGTATGCTATGACTCGTTAGCAGCGATACCGACGCTGGCAGCGACAGTCGCTGTTCGGCAATAAGGCCGCTGAGCACCTACTACGAACCCTATCGAGTAGGCGCTATCGAGGAGGGGATATTGCCTGTCAAAAATATTATATGCGTTTGACGGATAGTACCGATAGTGCTTTCGATAACAACTGTCAAACGCATATACATTTTTTGACAGGCGATATCGCCTTTTTAATAGCGCTTATGCGATACCGTTCGTAGTAGGGCTCCTGCATGGCTCATATTACTCCAATCATCCTCGGCTGGGAACAGATCCCTTTAATAAAATATAATAACACTTTCACCCGACGAAACCAGCACATGGACCAATATCCTCATAACAATTAATAGAAAAAAGCATAAGGATACACAAATTTATATATCCTTATCCTTTTATTATATAATTTGAACTCCTGGACGGTAGTGCCATCATTGGAGGCTTTATTCTATAATTTCGTTACAATTTGCGGCTATATTGATTTTTGGGTCAGTCGCCTATTTCACGTGTCAGCATATCTAATCAGGAAAGCGAAAACGAGTTAGAGACATCATCAAACATAAATGTTTTGTGTGTCATCTCACTCTAATTACAATAATTAGAAATGGACAACACTAGGGTGACTCATATCCGTCATTTCATTAGCACGAAAGCGTTCTGACTCACCGGTGTGTCACTGGTGACATACACGTGATAAGCTCATGAGTAGATCCCGAGAGTGGACTTTGCCATATGAAATGCTGATAAACTTGATCCAGTCGAAATGTCTTAGAATTATCACTGGAGCGATGAAGTCGTCTCCAATTAATGCTTTACAAGTGGAAACTGTAGATCCTCCTCTTCACCTTCGCAGACAATGTCTTTCTGATAGATATCTCTTTAGAACCATTCAATTTTCTAATCATCCATTGATCCCCAAACTTCAACTTTTATCTGTTTATACACTTAACAAACCATACTGGGAAAATAAAGTATCTCCTAGACTAGTAAAAAGTTATCGTAAATTCCGTAACCTTAAAGCTCCAACGCATAGATCTGAAACTCTTCCATTATTTGAGTCCTCTTATAAAGCCTTAATTTTTTCCCCTAAAGTAATAACTAATATTGATATTGATAAAGACTCTCCAGCCGCTAATACTAAATTTAATGCCTGGTTACAGGAACACTACCAAAACTGGCAATATATTTATACTGATGCATCAAAATTAACACAGGAAGGTAGCGTAGGTTCAGCATTCTTTCACCACAATACTAACGCAATATGTAAAACAAAGAGCCCTCCAGAAGCTTCAGTCTTTACAGGGGAGGTCAGTGCAATTCTTGAAGCATTAGATTATATTGAATCAAATCGTTCAATGAAACAGATTCTTATAATATCAGATTCTCGAAGCTCGCTTCAATCTATTTTACAAAATCCTTTCAAAAGCCGAATTCACAGTACTTTAGTTATACAAATTAGAGAGATATTGTATGAATTATCTTTGAATAATATAGATGTTGTAATAACCTGGGTTCCAAGTCATACTTCAATAGCTGGTAATAGTATTGCTGATGATTGTGCAAAAGACGCGGTTATCAGAGGGGATAAATCAAACTATAAAAACTACTGCTATGATCTAGTAAATCTTTCGAAAGTCCATCTCGCTAACATGTGGCTCAAACTATGGAAAAGAACTAGTGTCCATAAGGGTAGATACTATTTTAAAATCCAACCCGATATTCCTTCAAAACCATGGTTTCACAAACTTAAATTAAATAAATTAGAGACTTCAGTAATAAGCAGACTTAGAATCGGTCATGTCTGCACTCCGGTTCATCTAGCTAAACTACGTATAAAAGATTCATCACTGTGTGAATGTGGACTGGAGGATGGTACCTCTGAACATATTATTTTTGCATGCCCAATCAATAATAAAACAATTCCTTTATATGAGCAATTATCAAAATTTAATATTCCTCTACCCACTAATTTACAAAGCCTTCTGGTAAGCTCTAATACATCTGTTTTAAGAATAATTTCATCATTCATAAAATCCAATAAAATAAAAATATAAACAAAAATAAAAATAAAATACTTATCTAAAAGGAAAATAAACAATTCAACAAAAAACTGAAGAATGTGAAAAAAGAAGAAAGAACAAAAATAATAACTGACAATATAATATTCAAGTAAAGAAGAAAAAATATATAAAATATATAAATATATACATATTTCATAACGTGACGCTGGCAGAAATGAGTCTCTGAAGGGACCGATTGCCAACCGGGATATAATATCCCTGCTAAAAAGAAGAAGAAGAAGAAGAAATGCTGAGCCCTGGTTTAGTAATACGTGATTAATTTAATCTCGTATTAAAAATAGTCCAAGCTCAGTTTATTTAATAATAATAATAATAACGCGTTTCACCACTGCTAGATACAAAAAAACCAACGTTACCTTTCGGTTATACCTATTATATTGCATATAATTATATGATGCAACCTAAAGTCAACAGTCTTATTCAGAGTGAGCTGTTCAAATTTATTGTGTAAGTAATTATCACCGAACTAACCACATAAAATGTGTTACTTTTTGAGATTATCGCGGTCGTTAGACATGTTTGAAAAATGTTACGGCTTTTCAGTCTCCAGTCGTCTGCTGCGTATGAACGTGGCGGATGCCTCCTTGACAACGGGCTGAATGCGTCGGGTGTTAGTATATAAAGGGTTGGGAATATGGACTTTCCTTGGTGAGTATTTCTTCTTGAACATTGTGAACTCATGTGTGTATTCTCATCTTGAACATTAATTGGTGTGGTGCTATTTTTCCTATGTAGGGTTTGATTAGGGTTCTATTCTGAAAAATGGAGAGAATTATGTCTCAATTTGGGGGCGATGGCCAGGACAATGTGGTGCACATGTTATGCAGGGATCAAAGCAGAATAAACCATCAGAATTTAAGACAATAGCTTTCGCGTCAAGAGGTTTAAGTTCATTAGAAAAGAAATATAACACTACAGAGAAGGAATGTTTAGCGATTATCTGGGCTTTCGATTATTTTAAACATTTTACGTGGGGTAGGAAAATTCAGGTGGTCACAGACCATAGAGCTTTGTGTTGGTTGCAGTCGTGTAAGGATATGAATAGACGGTTAGCTGGTTGGTCTCTTAAATTACAAGATGTGGAAATGGAAATTATCCATCGTCCAGGGAAGGAAAACCTCGTAGCGGACGCCTTATCTAGAATCCAATATACGGAGGAGGAACAAGAGGTAGGAAACGTGGAGATTCCAACTTACTTTATAAAACCTCAAGGAAAACCACATCAGGATAGCTATATATTACGTAATCATTCCTTATCCGTAGATCAATTAAATGATCATTTCTGTGCCGCCATAATAAAGAAAGTACAGGACCATCATAGCAACGCATTCAAGGGTTACTTTATGGATCAGGGTATTTTAAAGAAAAGGGTCAAAGTAACCAGCGGGGAACACATTTTAATAGTGCTTCCACAAATAAGGGTAAACAATATTCTGAAAGAGGCTCATGATGAAGCCTTAACAGGAGGTCATTTAGGGTTAGCTAAATCCTTAGGAAAGATTAGCTCAAAATATTATTTCCCAGGTTTAGCAAAACAGGTAGAGTCCTACGTCAAGACGTGCAAAATATGTCAGGAGAAGAAACATCGTTCAGGCAAACCACTCGGTGAACTGATTAACATACCAGTGGCCGGAATTTTCGATAAAATAGGTATCGACATAATAGGGCCTCTGCCGAAATCAAATACGGGAAATAGGTATATAATTACCGCGATCGACTATTTATCAAAATGGGCTGAGACGAAACCCTTAGAGAAAGCGACAGCAGAATCGGTAGCTAACTTCTTGATAGAAAATATATTTTGTAGGCATGGAGTAGTAAAGGAGATAATATCAGATAGAGGCTCCGTTTTCACTTCAAAGTTAGTCAAGAACGTACTCGAATTGTTGAATTCGCATTCTATTCTGACTACGGCTTTCCATCCACAAGGAAATGGCCTTTGCGAGCGTTTTAATGGTACCCTGGTACAGGCACTCTCGATGTATGTAAGACAGGATCAGCGAGACTGGGATATATATGTACCTTTGGTAACGTTTGCCTACAATACAGCTGATCAATCTTCAACACATATTTCCCCTTTCTTGCTCGTCTATGGTCGTCAACCCCTATTCCCATCTGATTTTTCGAGTAATGCTACAAAATTAACATTAACAGAGAAAATTGAATTCATCGAAAAGTTAAAACAACAAGCTAAAGCAAATATCACAAAAAGTCAGAAGGCACAGAAGAAAACCTTTGATAGGAAAAGACAGTCGATGCTTTTCGAACCGGGACAATTGGTCTTAGTTCAGAACCCATGTAAAATCATTGGGAAAAAGACCAAACTGGCACGCATGTACGAAGGTCCTTATAGAATCACAGCTCGATTATCTCCAGTGAATTACAAAATAAAAAGTCTAAATGATAAGCTGAAATTCGAACAAAATATTCACATGAATAGAATGAAACCTTTTTACATTCGTGCGTAACTGATACCAATAATCCTTTTTTTTTACCATGTCTTGATTCTAATAATATGTCATGTGCATATATTAGTAGTTAGATCTTTATTTTGTTGTACAATCACCGCACTCGTAGTATGTACTTATGTTATTTTACTTTAGTATAATAGGGTAGGGTCAAGTAAAGAGCAATTCCCAAAATTCAAAAATATCCATTTGGTCTTAACCGTGACATATTTGGAATAATTCTGAATGCGAATAAATCTAGGCTAGTAATTATTTTGAATCTGTTCCTGTTAGGAATATATTATAATTTTATTTGATTGCCTATTATTTTTACTGATTAAGTTTGTGT
Organism: Incurvaria masculella; assembly: GCA_946894095.1. Taxonomy (NCBI): domain Eukaryota; kingdom Metazoa; phylum Arthropoda; class Insecta; order Lepidoptera; family Incurvariidae; genus Incurvaria; species Incurvaria masculella. Next base: position 14,127,783 of record OX335647.2, read on the forward strand.
GTACGAGAAGGGTCTCAAGTATATAAGTTTGTAGAATTGTTGAATTATTTTAATTTCATGGTCTACTCAGAGCATTTTATTCTTGGAGTAAATAACGATGGGGTCGATGTGCGGTAACTTCCGGTTAGAATTTGCAACGTACTAGGGTCTATTTTATCTAATTTCATCTGACTGAAATGTATAGATATATTGATTCGATTATGTTCATATTCATATTTAGTTTTCTCTGAAGAAAACATAGATAACTTCGGTAGCACACCCAGGTGTAGGCGAAAACCTTCGTATCCAATAATATTGCATTCAGAATGTTCGAAATGAAAGGTATCATCTCATTTATTAAATATCTTTTTCACTCTTTGTATTACCTTTCTTTAGCATAATATTATCCTAATTTGGTTGTCATCCATGGATGATTTTTGTACTTAAAATAATTATGTTTGTACCATAGCTATAATCATACATATTTTTTAATTATAACTCTAGTAATAACTCTAGATAACATAACATAAGTATGTTTTCCTTTGATTTCATCCGTAACTTTAAATAATATTCTAGTGAAATAGACCAAATTTTATTTAATTCAATATTATTAATTGATTTATTTGTAATATTTTGGCTTATGTGCCATCGTCCATACCTGATTAGGTTTATCATATTAGTTAAATAAATAGAATAATTTTACGTAAGTACATGTATTCTATTAAGTAGTATCATGATAATTTTATGTATTTAATGGATACGACATTACCGTTATCTCATTAATTTGAGTTTCAGCGACATCTACATTTTAAGCATTGTAATCAGATTTTGAAAATAATCTGAAAAAGTATTGGTCGTGACATTCGTCGGAAGCAGGACATGAACCTGCGACCTTTGGATTACATGTCCACTGCTCTAAACCAACTGAGCTATCCCGACAATTACATCAGCCAACGAATTTCTCGATTATATTCGAATCGACACAATGCTTCCCCTATCTTCTGCTAGATGGCGCTGATAATGTTTTTGCGTATTGATCCTACGCTAAGGCATTTTGACTGCAATGATTGAGCTATCAATCTTATTGCTGTCGTCACCAAAGACGTTTTTGGTATCGGACACTAAGAGTCAGCCCGGATTTTACTTGATAATTTTATGTATTTAATGGATACGACATTATTTTCAAAATCTGATTACAATGCTTAAAATGTAGATGTCGCTGAAACTCAAATTAAGTAGTATCATCTTAGTAAATAGACAAAGGACTCGTAAGACTTAGTCTAATATGTTGTTGTGTGATGCCATCGAGTTTGGAACGCGCTACCCTCCGATGCTGGGTGCTGAGCTTCAAAAGCACGCTGGTCCTCGGCGTTCGCTCGGTCGTCTTCGAGTCGGCGGCTGGGAGCGTCTTCAGGCTGGAGTCATGCACTCATCAACCAACCGGAAAAAAATCGGGACGAAGCAAACAGGACGAAGCAAATATTTAAGGAGCCCGTATGGCTCTAGCTTTCTATCTCAGGCCTATAAAAGATTATGTTTAACTATGTAGAATAATTTATGTTGTGGGTTGTGAAGTTTAAAATAATTCATGTTACAAAGTGACGTATGACAACCTGTCAAACGTCTAGTCTGTCCGGCCAGCGGCCAGTCTCAGAAGACAGCATACAATGATCCATAGAGTTTCAAGTCTTCTGTCACAGAGTTGATAGTAAGTAACGGCCACACAAGGCAATTACTTCATAGGTCTGTAAGGAGTCATAGAGTATAGAGTATATATTATAAATTGTTACTAGCTTCTTGCGAGCAGATCTAGTGATCGTTTTCTATAAATATAAATGTCTGTCTGCTCGACTGTCAGGTCAAGGATTCTGACTGAGATTTTGACGAGGTTTTACTCGGTCAAACTGTGTTCACAAATGAATATGGGACACAGGGCCCCACTCGGGCAGTTCTTGAAATTAGTTAGCAAATACTCCTCGAAGTTTTGGGACCTCAGAACTAAACTTGGTGGAACATAAACTAATTTGTAAAGATAGGGAAGGGTGTCATGCCAGGCCATGCACATAAAAATAAAATAGAATAGTTTAAAAAAAATGACAGTTCCGTGTTCGAAGAAGAGACTAGAAAAAGCGGATCGGAGAGAGTTTTGTTTTTAGAAAATAATTTTGCCAAATAAAGTTCTGGTTCCCGATGATCTGGATTTTCACTGAGCTACGCCACCCCCGAGCACGCCAAGACGTGACATTGGAACCAGTGAAAAGCCCTGGTTTAGTAATACGTGATTAATTTAATCTCGTATTAAAAATAGTCCAAGCTCAGTTTATTTAATAATAATAATAATAACGCGTTTCACCACTGCTAGATACAAAAAAACCAACGTTACCTTTCGGTTATACCTATTATATTGCATATAATTATATGATGCAACCTAAAGTCAACAGTCTTATTCAGAGTGAGCTGTTCAAATTTATTGTGTAAGTAATTATCACCGAACTAACCACATAAAATGTGTTACTTTTTGAGATTATCGCGGTCGTTAGACATGTTTGAAAAATGTTACGGCTTTTCAGTCTCCAGTCGTCTGCTGCGTATGAACGTGGCGGATGCCTCCTTGACAACGGGCTGAATGCGTCGGGTGTTAGTATATAAAGGGTTGGGAATATGGACTTTCCTTGGTGAGTATTTCTTCTTGAACATTGTGAACTCATGTTGAACATTAATTGGTGTGGTGCTATTTTTCCTATGTAGGGTTTGATTAGGGTTCTATTCTGAAAAATGGAGAGAATTATGTCTCAATTTGGGGGCGATGGCCAGGACAATGTGGAAGAGTTTCTATATTCCTTTGAAAACATAGCTGCAAGATATGCTTGGTCAGAGGAAATAAAAAAGGGAGCACTCCCCGCCTACCTAAAGGGAGCGGCAGCTTATTTTTATGCGGGTATTAAGGATCGTACGTACCAGGAAATAAAAAATAGTCTGACCGAGGAGTTTCCATCGAAAATAGATTATTTTCTTCTACTGACCACGACGAAACAAAGGGATGAAGGCTTAGTTACCTTCACCTATAAAATGTTGAACTTCGCTACAAAAGCAAAGCTTGACGACGAAGAGAAAATATGTAAATACGTTATATCTGCGCTTCAACCATATGCGGCCCATAAATTGATAGGAAGGAACATTATTAAAATCTCTGAATTGAAAGCAGCAATTCAAGATATACAATACTACGAAAACAATAATGCCGAGGACGTTACATACGAGTTACCTATCCATACGTCTTCGAACAATTTGCAACAACAGATGGTAGCAACACCTCAACCGTGGTACCCAGACAATTGTTTTGTGAACCCAGAGGCAGCTAGCGTAGCAGACCGGCATCTGGCGGCGTCGTCACGTCAAAGGCCTGTCCCGGGACGTTACGACTTCAGGACACGTCCTAACGAAGGCCATGCGGGCGCCCCTGGGACGTACGGTCACCATTCCGGTGCACCAGTACACCCAAACGGGAAAGGGCGACAGTACTAGTAAGGACTGAGACACGTGTAATGTCGCCCGTGATAAAGGAAGGTACGATACTCTATTTACCCATGTACTCATGTGATTTTTGCAAGGAAATTGCGGGTTTGGTTGACACGGGAGCAGTGAAAAGCTGCATAAACTATGAAGTGGTTAAAGGGAGACATTTGTTTGAAATACCAGAAAACTTTACATTAAAAAGTGCTTCGAATAATTCATTGAACATTGCTGGATTTACTACCATTAATTTGCTCATCCAGAATTTAAACTTTATATTAGAAGTGATTGTGATAAAGGACCTTCCAACAGAACTTATTTTAGGGGTAGACTTTCTCAAAGAAACAGGGGCCATGGTCGATTACTCAGGACAGGAGATAATCCTACACAGACTAAATAAAACATTTTCTTTTAGTGAGTGTACTTTGAAGGAAGTGAATATCCCAATCGATAATAAAACCAGAAACTATTTCATTAATGCGAAACCATCGGTGGGGTATGTGTTTACCACGAGCTCAAGGAAGCCTAACACTACGTACGAAATAGGACAGAATTTAAATAAAACACAGAAGACTATATTAAATGAGTTATTATATGAATATCGAGATAGGTTTGCGTACTCCAACGGAGACATCGGGAAAACAACCCACCATGAAGTAAAAATAAATACGGGAGATACCCTACCCATTCACAGACCACCATATAGAGTGTCAATGGCGCAAAGGGATATTATAAATACTCAGGTAGAAGAAATGTTAGGTAATAATATAATTCGACACTCAAAGAGTGCATATTCGTCGGGGGTAGTTCTGGTAAAGAAGGGTGACGGAACCTGGCGATTTTGCGTCGATTACCGTCCTTTAAATAAGTTGATTAAGAATGACTGTTATCCGATGCCCCGTATTGATGATTTATTGTCGTGTCTGCAGGGTGCCACTTATTTCGCATCGCTAGATTTATTAGCCGGTTATTGGCAAATACCAATCGCCGAGCAGGATAGGGAAAAGACTGCGTTCTGCACGTCTTCGGGTCTGTATGAATTTAACGTACTACCTTTTGGATTGAAAACGAGTCCATCAATTTTTCAAAGGTTGATGGATAGGGTATTAGGGGAATTAAAATATCACGGTGCGATCGTCTACTTAGACGACATCCTGGTATATGGTAAGTCATATGAGATATTTTTAAATAATCTCCGTAACGTCTTAAATAAATTAAGGTTAGCGGGGCTAACATTAAAACCAAATAAATGTTCGTTTGGTGTCAGGGAAGTAGCTATATTAGGGCATCAGGTAAGCGCAGTAGGGATATCCCCAGCGAAAAAGAATATAGAGAAGATAGTAAACTTTCCCACTCCGAAAACAGCAAAACAGGTAAGGTCGTTCATAGGGTTAGCGTCATTCTTTAGAAAATTTATACCAAACTTTTCCAAGAAGAGTTTAGTGTTGACCGCGTTAACGCATAATAATGTTCAGTTTAGATGGGGTGAAGAAGAACAGACAGCTTTCCAGTGGCTAAAACAAGAGTTGGTGAAACCACCTTGTTTGAGTCATTTTTCCGAGGATGAAGGGGAGATTATAAGGATTGCTGTCGATGCCAGTAATGAGAGCCTTGGTGCACATGTTATGCAGGGATCAAAGCAGAATAAACCATCAGAATTTAAAACAATAGCTTTCGCGTCAAGAGGTTTAAGTTCATTAGAAAAGAAATATAACACTACAGAGAAGGAATGTTTAGCGATTATCTGGGCTTTCGATTATTTTAAACATTTTACGTGGGGTAGGAAAATTCAGGTGGTCACAGACCATAGAGCTTTGTGTTGGTTGCAGTCGTGTAAGGATATGAATAGACGGTTAGCTGGTTGGTCTCTTAAATTACAAGATGTGGAAATGGAAATTATCCATCGTCCAGGGAAGGAAAACCTCGTAGCGGACGCCTTATCTAGAATCCAATATACGGAGGAGGAACAAGAGGTAGGAAACGTGGAGATTCCAACTTACTTTATAAAACCTCAAGGAAAACCACATCAGGATAGCTATATATTACGTAATCATTCCTTATCCGTAGATCAATTAAATGATCATTTCTGTGCCGCCATAATAAAGAAAGTACAGGACCATCATAGCAACGCATTCAAGGGTTACTTTATGGATCAGGGTATTTTAAAGAAAAGGGTCAAAGTAACCAGCGGGGAACACATTTTAATAGTGCTTCCACAAATAAGGGTAAACAATATTCTGAAAGAGGCTCATGATGAAGCCTTAACAGGAGGTCATTTAGGGTTAGCTAAATCCTTAGGAAAGATTAGCTCAAAATATTATTTCCCAGGTTTAGCAAAACAGGTAGAGTCCTACGTCAAGACGTGCAAAATATGTCAGGAGAAGAAACATCGTTCAGGCAAACCATTCGGTGAACTGATTAACATACCAGTGGCCGGAATTTTCGATAAAATAGGTATCGACATAATAGGGCCTCTGCCGAAATCAAATACGGGAAATAGGTATATAATTACCGCGATCGACTATTTATCAAAATGGGCTGAGACGAAACCCTTAGAGAAAGCGACAGCAGAATCGGTAGCTAATATATTTTGTAGGCATGGAGTAGTAAAGGAGATAATATCAGATAGAGGCTCCGTTTTCACTTCAAAGTTAGTCAAGAACGTACTCGAATTGTTGAATTCGCATTCTATTCTGACTACGGCTTTCCATCCACAAGGAAATGGCCTTTGCGAGCGTTTTAATGGTACCCTGGTACAGGCACTCTCGATGTATGTAAGACAGGATCAGCGAGACTGGGATATATATGTACCTTTGGTAACGTTTGCCTACAATACAGCTGATCAATCTTCAACACATATTTCCCCTTTCTTGCTCGTCTATGGTCGTCAACCCCTATTCCCATCTGATTTTTCGAGTAATGCTACAAAATTAACATTAACAGAGAAAATTGAATTCATCGAAAAGTTAAAACAACAAGCTAAAGCAAATATCACAAAAAGTCAGAAGGCACAGAAGAAAACCTTTGATAGGAAAAGACAGTCGATGCTTTTCGAACCGGGACAATTGGTCTTAGTTCAGAACCCATGTAAAATCATTGGGAAAAAGACCAAACTGGCACGCATGTACGAAGGTCCTTATAGAATCACAGCTCGATTATCTCCAGTGAATTACAAAATAAAAAGTCTAAATGATAAGCTGAAATTCGAACAAAATATTCACATGAATAGAATGAAACCTTTTTACATTCGTGCGTAACTGATACCAATAATCCTTTTTTTTACCATGTCTTGATTCTAATAATATGTCATGTGCATATATTAGTAGTTAGATCTTTATTTTGTTGTACAATCACCGCACTCGTAGTATGTACTTATGTTATTTTACTTTAGTATAATAGGGTAGGGTCAAGTAAAGAGCCATTCCCAAAATTCAAAAATATCCATTTGGTCTTAACCGTGACATATTTGGAATAATTCTGAATGCGAATAAATCTAGGCTAGTAATTATTTTGAATCTGTTCCTGTTAGGAATATATTATAATTTTATTTGATTGCCTATTATTTTTACTGATTAAGTTTGTGTGTACGATAAGGGTCTCAAGTATATAAGTTTGTAGAATTGTTGAATTATTTTAATTTCATGGTCTACTCAGAGCATTTTATTCTTGGAGTAAATAACGATGGGGTCGATGTGCGGTAACTTCCGGTTAGAATTTGCAACGTACTAGGGTCTATTTTATCTAATTTCATCTGACTGAAATGTATAGATATATTGATTCGATTAGGTTCATATTCATATTTAGTTTTCTCTGAAGAAAACATAGATAACTTCGGTAGCACACCCAGGTGTAGGCGAAAACCTTCGTATCCAATAATATTGCATTCAGAATGTTCGAAATGAAAGGTATCATCTCATTTATTAAATATCTTTTTCACTCTTTGTATTACCTTTCTTTAGCATAATATTATCCTAATTTGGTTGTCATCCATGGATGATTTTTGTACTTAAAATAATTATGTTTGTACCATAGCTATAATCATACATATTTTTTAATTATAACTCTAGTAATAACTCTAGATAACATAACATAAGTATGTTTTCCTTTGATTTCATCCGTAACTTTAAATAATATTCTAGTGAAATAGACCAAATTTTATTTAATTCAATATTATTAATTGATTTATTTGTAATATTTTGGCTTATGTGCCATCGTCCATACCTGATTAGGTTTATCATATTAGTTAAATAAATAGAATAATTTTACGTAAGTACATGTATTCTATTAAGTAGTATCATCTTAGTAAATAGACAAAGGACTCGTAAGACTTAGTCTAATATGTTGTTGTGTGATGCCATCGAGTTTGGAACGCGCTACCCTCCGATGCTGGGTGCTGAGCTTCAAAAGCACGCTGGTCCTCGGCGTTCGCTCGGTCGTCTTCGAGTCGGCGGCTGGGAGCGTCTTCAGGCTGGAGTCATGCACTCATCAACCAACCGGAAAAAAATCGGGACGAAGCAAACAGGACGAAGCAAATGTTTAAGGAGCCCGTATGGCTCTAGCTTTCTATCTCAGGCCTATAAAAGATTATGTTTAACTATGTAGAATAATTTATGTTGTGGGTTGTGAAGTTTAAAATAATTCATGTTACAAAGTGACGTATGACAACCTGTCAAACGTCTAGTCTGTCCGGCCAGCGGCCAGTCTCAGAAGACAGCATACAATGATCCATAGAGTTTCTAGTCTTCTGTCACAGAGTTGATAGTAAGTAACGGCCACACAAGGCAATTACTTCATAGGTCTGTAAGGAGTCATAGAGTATAGAGTATATATTATAAATTGTTACTAGCTTCTTGCGAGCAGATCTAGTGATCGTTTTCTATAAATATAAATGTCTGTCTGCTCGACTGTCAGGTCAAGGATTCTGACTGAGATTTTGACGAGGTTTTACTCGGTCAAACTGTGTTCACAAATGAATATGGGACACAGGGCCCCACTCGGGCAGTTCTTGAAATTAGTTAGCAAATACTCCTCGAAGTTTTGGGACCTCAGAACTAAACTTGGTGGAACATAAACTAATTTGTAAAGATAGGGAAGGGTGTCATGCCAGGCCATGCACATAAAAATAAAATAGAATAGTTTAAAAAAAATGACAGTTCCGTGTTCGAAGAGAGACTAGAAAAAGCGGATCGGAGAGAGTTTTGTTTTTAGAAAATAAATATAACACTACAGAGAAGGAATGTTTAGCGATTATCTGGGCTTTCGATTATTTTAAACATTTTACGTGGGGTAGGAAAATTCAGGTGGTCACAGACCATAGAGCTTTGTGTTGGTTGCAGTCGTGTAAGGATATGAATAGACGGTTAGCTGGTTGGTCTCTTAAATTACAAGATGTGGAAATGGAAATTATCCATCGTCCAGGGAAGGAAAACCTCGTAGCGGACGCCTTATCTAGAATCCAATATACGGAGGAGGAACAAGAGGTAGGAAACGTGGAGATTCCAACTTACTTTATAAAACCTCAAGGAAAACCACATCAGGATAGCTATATATTACGTAATCATTCCTTATCCGTAGATCAATTAAATGATCATTTCTGTGCCGCCATAATAAAGAAAGTACAGGACCATCATAGCAACGCATTCAAGGGTTACTTTATGGATCAGGGTATTTTAAAGAAAAGGGTCAAAGTAACCAGCGGGGAACACATTTTAATAGTGCTTCCACAAATAAGGGTAAACAATATTCTGAAAGAGGCTCATGATGAAGCCTTAACAGGAGGTCATTTAGGGTTAGCTAAATCCTTAGGAAAGATTAGCTCAAAATATTATTTCCCAGGTTTAGCAAAACAGGTAGAGTCCTACGTCAAGACGTGCAAAATATGTCAGGAGAAGAAACATCGTTCAGGCAAACCATTCGGTGAACTGATTAACATACCAGTGGCCGGAATTTTCGATAAAATAGGTATCGACATAATAGGGCCTCTGCCGAAATCAAATACGGGAAATAGGTATATAATTACCGCGATCGACTATTTATCAAAATGGGCTGAGACGAAACCCTTAGAGAAAGCGACAGCAGAATCGGTAGCTAATATATTTTGTAGGCATGGAGTAGTAAAGGAGATAATATCAGATAGAGGCTCCGTTTTCACTTCAAAGTTAGTCAAGAACGTACTCGAATTGTTGAATTCGCATTCTATTCTGACTACGGCTTTCCATCCACAAGGAAATGGCCTTTGCGAGCGTTTTAATGGTACCCTGGTACAGGCACTCTCGATGTATGTAAGACAGGATCAGCGAGACTGGGATATATATGTACCTTTGGTAACGTTTGCCTACAATACAGCTGATCAATCTTCAACACATATTTCCCCTTTCTTGCTCGTCTATGGTCGTCAACCCCTATTCCCATCTGATTTTTCGAGTAATGCTACAAAATTAACATTAACAGAGAAAATTGAATTCATCGAAAAGTTAAAACAACAAGCTAAAGCAAATATCACAAAAAGTCAGAAGGCACAGAAGAAAACCTTTGATAGGAAAAGACAGTCGATGCTTTTCGAACCGGGACAATTGGTCTTAGTTCAGAACCCATGTAAAATCATTGGGAAAAAGACCAAACTGGCACGCATGTACGAAGGTCCTTATAGAATCACAGCTCGATTATCTCCAGTGAATTACAAAATAAAAAGTCTAAATGATAAGCTGAAATTCGAACAAAATATTCACATGAATAGAATGAAACCTTTTTACATTCGTGCGTAACTGATACCAATAATCCTTTTTTTTACCATGTCTTGATTCTAATAATATGTCATGTGCATATATTAGTAGTTAGATCTTTATTTTGTTGTACAATCACCGCACTCGTAGTATGTACTTATGTTATTTTACTTTAGTATAATAGGGTAGGGTCAAGTAAAGAGCCATTCCCAAAATTCAAAAATATCCATTTGGTCTTAACCGTGACATATTTGGAATAATTCTGAATGCGAATAAATCTAGGCTAGTAATTATTTTGAATCTGTTCCTGTTAGGAATATATTATAATTTTATTTGATTGCCTATTATTTTTACTGATTAAGTTTGTGTGTACGATAAGGGTCTCAAGTATATAAGTTTGTAGAATTGTTGAATTATTTTAATTTCATGGTCTACTCAGAGCATTTTAGTGAAGTCCTTCTCTGTAGTGTTATATTTCTTCTAGAAAAAGCGGATCGGAGAGAGTTTTGTTTTTAGAAAATAAATATAACACTACAGAGAAGGAATGTTTAGCGATTATCTGGGCTTTCGATTATTTTAAACATTTTACGTGGGGTAGGAAAATTCAGGTGGTCACAGACCATAGAGCTTTGTGTTGGTTGCAGTCGTGTAAGGATATGAATAGACGGTTAGCTGGTTGGTCTCTTAAATTACAAGATGTGGAAATGGAAATTATCCATCGTCCAGGGAAGGAAAACCTCGTAGCGGACGCCTTATCTAGAATCCAATATACGGAGGAGGAACAAGAGGTAGGAAACGTGGAGATTCCAACTTACTTTATAAAACCTCAAGGAAAACCACATCAGGATAGCTATATATTACGTAATCATTCCTTATCCGTAGATCAATTAAATGATCATTTCTGTGCCGCCATAATAAAGAAAGTACAGGACCATCATAGCAACGCATTCAAGGGTTACTTTATGGATCAGGGTATTTTAAAGAAAAGGGTCAAAGTAACCAGCGGGGAACACATTTTAATAGTGCTTCCACAAATAAGGGTAAACAATATTCTGAAAGAGGCTCATGATGAAGCCTTAACAGGAGGTCATTTAGGGTTAGCTAAATCCTTAGGAAAGATTAGCTCAAAATATTATTTCCCAGGTTTAGCAAAACAGGTAGAGTCCTACGTCAAGACGTGCAAAATATGTCAGGAGAAGAAACATCGTTCAGGCAAACCATTCGGTGAACTGATTAACATACCAGTGGCCGGAATTTTCGATAAAATAGGTATCGACATAATAGGGCCTCTGCCGAAATCAAATACGGGAAATAGGTATATAATTACCGCGATCGACTATTTATCAAAATGGGCTGAGACGAAACCCTTAGAGAAAGCGACAGCAGAATCGGTAGCTAATATATTTTGTAGGCATGGAGTAGTAAAGGAGATAATATCAGATAGAGGCTCCGTTTTCACTTCAAAGTTAGTCAAGAACGTACTCGAATTGTTGAATTCGCATTCTATTCTGACTACGGCTTTCCATCCACAAGGAAATGGCCTTTGCGAGCGTTTTAATGGTACCCTGGTACAGGCACTCTCGATGTATGTAAGACAGGATCAGCGAGACTGGGATATATATGTACCTTTGGTAACGTTTGCCTACAATACAGCTGATCAATCTTCAACACATATTTCCCCTTTCTTGCTCGTCTATGGTCGTCAAGCCCTATTCCCATCTGATTTTTCGAGTAATGCTACAAAATTAACATTAACAGAGAAAATTGAATTCATCGAAAAGTTAAAACAACAAGCTAAAGCAAATATCACAAAAAGTCAGAAGGCACAGAAGAAAACCTTTGATAGGAAAAGACAGTCGATGCTTTTCGAACCGGGACAATTGGTCTTAGTTCAGAACCCATGTAAAATCATTGGGAAAAAGACCAAACTGGCACGCATGTACGAAGGTCCTTATAGAATCACAGCTCGATTATCTCCAGTGAATTACAAAATAAAAAGTCTAAATGATAAGCTGAAATTCGAACAAAATATTCACATGAATAGAATGAAACCTTTTTACATTCGTGCGTAACTGATACCAATAATCCTTTTTTTTACCATGTCTTGATTCTAATAATATGTCATGTGCATATATTAGTAGTTAGATCTTTATTTTGTTGTACAATCACCGCACTCGTAGTATGTACTTATGTTATTTTACTTTAGTATAATAGGGTAGGGTCAAGTAAAGAGCCATTCCCAAAATTCAAAAATATCCATTTGGTCTTAACCGTGACATATTTGGAATAATTCTGAATGCGAATAAATCTAGGCTAGTAATTATTTTGAATCTGTTCCTGTTAGGAATATATTATAATTTTATTTGATTGCCTATTATTTTTACTGATTAAGTTTGTGTGTACGATAAGGGTCTCAAGTATATAAGTTTGTAGAATTGTTGAATTATTTTAATTTCATGGTCTACTCAGAGCATTTTAGTGAAGTCCTTCTCTGTAGTGTTATATTTCTTTTCTAATGAACTTAAACCTCTTGACGCGAAAGCTATTGTCTTAAATTCTGATGGTTTATTCTGCTTTGATCCCTGCATAACATGTGCACCACATTGTCCTGGCCATCGCCCCCAAATTGAGACATAATTCTCTCCATTTTTCAGAATAGAACCCTAATCAAACCCTACATAGGAAAAATAGCACCACACCAATTAATGTTCAAGATGAGAATACACACATGAGTTCACAATGTTCAAGAAGAAATACTCACCAAGGAAAGTCCATATTCCCAACCCTTTATATACTAACACCCAGAAAACCTTTGATAGGAAAAGACAGTCGATGCTTTTCGAACCGGGACAATTGGTCTTAGTTCAGAACCCATGTAAAATCATTGGGAAAAAGACCAAACTGGCACGCATGTACGAAGGTCCTTATAGAATCACAGCTCGATTATCTCCAGTGAATTACAAAATAAAAAGTCTAAATGATAAGCTGAAATTCGAACAAAATATTCACATGAATAGAATGAAACCTTTTTACATTCGTGCGTAACTGATACCAATAATCCTTTTTTTTTACCATGTCTTGATTCTAATAATATGTCATGTGCATATATTAGTAGTTAGATCTTTATTTTGTTGTACAATCACCGCACTCGTAGTATGTACTTATGTTATTTTACTTTAGTATAATAGGGTAGGGTCAAGTAAAGAGCCATTCCCAAAATTCAAAAATATCCATTTGGTCTTAACCGTGACATATTTGGAATAATTCTGAATGCGAATAAATCTAGGCTAGTAATTATTTTGAATCTGTTCCTGTTAGGAATATATTATAATTTTATTTGACTGCCTATTATTTTTACTGATTAAGTTTGTGTGTACGAGAAGGGTCTCAAGTATATAAGTTTGTAGAATTGTTGAATTATTTTAATTTCATGGTCTACTCAGAGCATTTTATTCTTGGAGTAAATAACGATGGGGTCGATGTGCGGTAACTTCCGGTTAGAATTTGCAACGTACTAGGGTCTATTTTATCTAATTTCATCTGACTGAAATGTATAGATATATTGATTCGATTATGTTCATATTCATATTTAGTTTTCTCTGAAGAAAACATAGATAACTTCGGTAGCACACCCAGGTGTAGGCGAAAACCTTCGTATCCAATAATATTGCATTCAGAATGTTCGAAATGAAAGGTATCATCTCATTTATTAAATATCTTTTTCACTCTTTGTATTACCTTTCTTTAGCATAATATTATCCTAATTTGGTTGTCATCCATGGATGATTTTTGTACTTAAAATAATTATGTTTGTACCATAGCTATAATCATACATATTTTTTAATTATAACTCTAGTAATAACTCTAGATAACATAACATAAGTATGTTTTCCTTTGATTTCATCCGTAACTTTAAATAATATTCTAGTGAAATAGACCAAATTTTATTTAATTCAATATTATTAATTGATTTATTTGTAATATTTTGGCTTATGTGCCATCGTCCATACCTGATTAGGTTTATCATATTAGTTAAATAAATAGAATAATTTTACGTAAGTACATGTATTCTATTAAGTAGTATCATCTTAGTAAATAGACAAAGGACTCGTAAGACTTAGTCTAATATGTGGTTGTGTGATGCCATCGAGTTTGGAACGCGCTACCCTCCGATGCTGGGTGCTGAGCTTCAAAAGCACGCTGGTCCTCGGCGTTCGCTCGGTCGTCTTCGAGTCGGCGGCTGGGAGCGTCTTCAGGCTGGAGTCATGCACTCATCAACCAACCGGAAAAAAATCGGGACGAAGCAAACAGGACGAAGCAAATGTTTAAGGAGCCCGTATGGCTCTAGCTTTCTATCTCAGGCCTATAAAAGATTATGTTTAACTATGTAGAATAATTTATGTTGTGGGTTGTGAAGTTTAAAATAATTCATGTTACAAAGTGACGTATGACAATCTGTCAAACGTCTAGTCTGTCCGGCCAGCGGCCAGTCTCAGAAGACAGCATACAATGATCCATAGAGTTTCAAGTCTTCTGTCACAGAGTTGATAGTAAGTAACGGCCACACAAGGCAATTACTTCATAGGTCTGTAAGGAGTCATAGAGTATAGAGTATATGTTATAAATTGTTACTAGCTTCTTGCGAGCAGATCTAGTGATCGTTTTCTATAAATATAAATGTCTGTCTGCTCGACTGTCAGGTCAAGGATTCTGACTGAGATTTTGACGAGGTTTTACTCGGTCAAACTGTGTTCACAAATGAATATGGGACACAGGGCCCCACTCGGGCAGTTCTTGAAATTAGTTAGCAAATACTCCTCGAAGTTTTGGGACCTCAGAACTAAACTTGGTGGAACATAAACTAATTTGTAAAGATAGGGAAGGGTGTCATGAAGTACAGGACCATCATAGCAACGCATTCAAGGGTTACTTTATGGATCAGGGTATTTTAAAGAAAAGGGTCAAAGTAACCAGCGGGGAACACATTTTAATAGTGCTTCCACAAATAAGGGTAAACAATATTCTGAAAGAGGCTCATGATGAAGCCTTAACAGGAGGTCATTTAGGGTTAGCTAAATCCTTAGGAAAGATTAGCTCAAAATATTATTTCCCAGGTTTAGCAAAACAGGTAGAGTCCTACGTCAAGACGTGCAAAATATGTCAGGAGAAGAAACATCGTTCAGGCAAACCACTCGGTGAACTGATTAACATACCAGTGGCCGGAATTTTCGATAAAATAGGTATCGACATAATAGGGCCTCTGCCGAAATCAAATACGGGAAATAGGTATATAATTACCGCGATCGACTATTTATCAAAATGGGCTGAGACGAAACCCTTAGAGAAAGCGACAGCAGAATCGGTAGCTAACTTCTTGATAGAAAATATATTTTGTAGGCATGGAGTAGTAAAGGAGATAATATCAGATAGAGGCTCCGTTTTCACTTCAAAGTTAGTCAAGAACGTACTCGAATTGTTGAATTCGCATTCTATTCTGACTACGGCTTTCCATCCACAAGGAAATGGCCTTTGCGAGCGTTTTAATGGTACCCTGGTACAGGCACTCTCGATGTATGTAAGACAGGATCAGCGAGACTGGGATATATATGTACCTTTGGTAACGTTTGCCTACAATACAGCTGATCAATCTTCAACACATATTTCCCCTTTCTTGCTCGTCTATGGTCGTCAACCCCTATTCCCATCTGATTTTTCGAGTAATGCTACAAAATTAACATTAACAGAGAAAATTGAATTCATCGAAAAGTTAAAACAACAAGCTAAATCAAATATCACAAAAAGTCAGAAGGCACAGAAGAAAACCTTTGATAGGAAAAGACAGTCGATGCTTTTCGAACCGGGACAATTGGTCTTAGTTCAGAACCCATGTAAAATCATTGGGAAAAAGACCAAACTGGCACGCATGTACGAAGGTCCTTATAGAATCACAGCTCGATTATCTCCAGTGAATTACAAAATAAAAAGTCTAAATGATAAGCTGAAATTCGAACAAAATATTCACATGAATAGAATGAAACCTTTTTACATTCGTGCGTAACTGATACCAATAATCCTTTTTTTTTACCATTGTGTGGCCGTTACTTACTATCAACTCTGTGACAGAAGACTTGAAACTCTATGGATCATTGTATGCTGTCTTCTGAGACTGGCCGCTGGCCGGACAGACTAGACGTTTGACAGGTTGTCATACGTCACTTTGTAACATGAATTATTTTAAACTTCACAACCCACAACATAAATTATTCTACATAGTTAAACATAATCTTTTATAGGCCTGAGATAGAAAGCTAGAGCCATACGGGCTCCTTAAACATTTGCTTCGTCCTGTTTGCTTCGTCCCGATTTTTTTCCGGTTGGTTGATGAGTGCATGACTCCAGCCTGAAGACGCTCCCAGCCGCCGACTCGAAGACGACCGAGCGAACGCCGAGGACCAGCGTGCTTTTGAAGCTCAGCACCCAGCATCGGAGGGTAGCGCGTTCCAAACTCGATGGCATCACACAACAACATATTAGACTAAGTCTTACGAGTCCTTTGTCTATTTACTAAGATGATACTACTTAATAGAATACATGTACTTACGTAAAATTATTCTATTTATTTAACTAATATGATAAACCTAATCAGGTATGGACAAATAAGCCAAAATATTACAAATAAATCAATTAATAATATTGAATTAAATAAAATTTGGTCTATTGTTAGGAACAGATTCAAAATAATTACTAGCCTAGATTTATTCGCATTCAGAATTATTCCAAATATGTCACGGTTAAGACCAAATGGATATTTTTGAATTTTGGGAATGGCTCTTTACTTGACCCTACCCTATTATACTAAAGTAAAATAACATAAGTACATACTACGAGTGCGGTGATTGTACAACAAAATAAAGATCTAACTACTAATATATGCACATGACATATTATTAGAATCAAGACATGGTAAAAAAAAAGGATTATTGGTATCAGTTACGCACGAATGTAAAAAGGTTTCATTCTATTCATGTGAATATTTTGTTCGAATTTCAGCTTATCATTTAGACTTTTTATTTTGTAATTCACTGGAGATAATCGAGCTGTGATTCTATAAGGACCTTCGTACATGCGTGCCAGTTTGGTCTTTTTCCCAATGATTTTACATGGGTTCTGAACTAAGACCAATTGTCCCGGTTCGAAAAGCATCGACTGTCTTTTCCTATCAAAGGTTTTCTTCTGTGCCTTCTGACTTTTTGTGATATTTGCTTTAGCTTGTTGTTTTAACTTTTCGATGAATTCAATTTTCTCTGTTAATGTTAATTTTGTAGCATTACTCGAAAAATCAGATGGGAATAGGGGTTGACGACCATAGACGAGCAAGAAAGGGGAAATATGTGTTGAAGATTGATCAGCTGTATTGTAGGCAAACGTTACCAAAGGTACATATATATCCCAGTCTCGCTGATCCTGTCTTACATACATCGAGAGTGCCTGTACCAGGGTACCATTAAAACGCTCGCAAAGGCCATTTCCTTGTGGATGGAAAGCCGTAGTCAGAATAGAATGCGAATTCAACAATTCGAGTACGTTCTTGACTAACTTTGAAGTGAAAACGGAGCCTCTATCTGATATTATCTCCTTTACTACTCCATGCCTACAAAATATATTTTCTATCAAGAAGTTAGCTACCGATTCTGCTGTCGCTTTCTCTAAGGGTTTCGTCTCAGCCCATTTTGATAAATAGTCGATCGCGGTAATTATATACCTATTTCCCGTATTTGATTTCGGCAGAGGCCCTATTATGTCGATACCTATTTTATCGAAAATTCCGGCCACTGGTATGTTAATCAGTTCACCGAATGGTTTGCCTGAACGATGTTTCTTCTCCTGACATATTTTGCACGTCTTGACGTAGGACTCTACCTGTTTTGCTAAACCTGGGAAATAATATTTTGAGCTAATCTTTCCTAAGGATTTAGCTAACCCTAAATGACCTCCTGTTAAGGCTTCATCATGAGCCTCTTTCAGAATATTGTTTACCCTTATTTGTGGAAGCACTATTAAAATGTGTTCCCCGCTGGTTACTTTGACCCTTTTCTTTAAAATACCCTGATCCATAAAGTAACCCTTGAATGCGTTGCTATGATGGTCCTGTACTTTCTTTATTATGGCGGCACAGAAATGATCATTTAATTGATCTACGGATAAGGAATGATTACGTAATATATAGCTATCCTGATGTGGTTTTCCTTGAGGTTTTATAAAGTAAGTTGGAATCTCCACGTTTCCTACCTCTTGTTCCTCCTCCGTATATTGGATTCTAGATAAGGCGTCCGCTACGAGGTTTTCCTTCCCTGGACGATGGATAATTTCCATTTCCACATCTTGTAATTTAAGAAACCAACCAGCTAACCGTCTATTCATATCCTTACACGACTGCAACCAACACAAAGCTCTATGGTCTGTGACCACCTGAATTTTCCTACCCCACGTAAAATGTTTAAAATAATCGAAAGCCCAGATAATCGCTAAACATTCCTTCTCTGTAGTGTTATATTTCTTTTCTAATGAACTTAAACCTCTTGACGCGAAAGCTATTGTTTTAAATTCTGATGGTTTATTCTGCTTTGATCCCTGCATAACATGTGCACCAAGGCTCTCATTACTGGCATCGACAGCAATCCTTATAATCTCCCCTTCATCCTCGGAAAAATGACTCAAACAAGGTGGTTTCACCAACTCTTGTTTTAGCCACTGGAAAGCTGTCTGTTCTTCTTCACCCCATCTAAACTGAACATTATTATGCGTTAACGCGGTCAACACTAAACTCTTCTTGGAAAAGTTTGGTATACATTTTCTAAAGAATGACGCTAACCCTATGAACGACCTTACCTGTTTTGCTGTTTTCGGAGTGGGAAAGTTTACTATCTTCTCTATATTCTTTTTCGCTGGGGATATCCCTACTGCGCTTACCTGATGCCCTAATATAGCTACTTCCCTGACACCAAACGAACATTTATTTGGTTTTAATGTTAGCCCCGCTAACCTTAATTTATTTAAGACGTTACGGAGATTATTTAAAAATATCTCATATGACTTACCATATACCAGGATGTCGTCTACGTAGACGATCGCACCGTGATATTTTAATTCCCCTAATACCCTATCCATCAACCTTTGAAAAATTGATGGACTCGTTTTCAATCCAAAAGGTAGTACGTTAAATTCATACAGACCCGAAGACGTGCAGAACGCAGTCTTTTCCCTATCCTGCTCGGCGATTGGTATTTGCCAATAACCGGCTAATAAATCTAGCGATGCGAAATAAGTGGCACCCTGCAGACACGACAATAAATCATCAATACGGGGCATCGGATAACAGTCATTCTTAATCAACTTATTTAAAGGACGGTAATCGACGCAAAATCGCCAGGTTCCGTCACCCTTCTTTACCAGAACTACCCCCGACGAATATGCACTCTTTGAGTGTCGAATTATATTATTACCTAACATTTCTTCTACCTGAGTATTTATAATATCCCTTTGCGCCATTGACACTCTATATGGTGGTCTGTGAATGGGTAGGGTATCTCCCGTATTTATTTTTACTTCATGGTGGGTTGTTTTCCCGATGTCTCCGTTGGAGTACGCAAACCTATCTCGATATTCATATAATAACTCATTTAATATAGTCTTCTGTGTTTTATTTAAATTCTGTCCTATTTCGTACGTAGTGTTAGGCTTCCTTGAGCTCGTGGTAAACACATACCCCACCGATGGTTTCGCATTAATGAAATAGTTTCTGGTTTTATTATCGATTGGGATATTCACTTCCTTCAAAGTACACTCACTAAAAGAAAATGTTTTATTTAGTCTGTGTAGGATTATCTCCTGTCCTGAGTAATCGACCATGGCCCCTGTTTCTTTGAGAAAGTCTACCCCTAAAATAAGTTCTGTTGGAAGGTCCTTTATCACAATCACTTCTAATATAAAGTTTAAATTCTGGATGAGCAAATTAATGGTAGTAAATCCAGCAATGTTCAATGAATTATTCGAAGCACTTTTTAATGTAAAGTTTTCTGGTATTTCAAACAAATGTCTCCCTTTAACCACTTCATAGTTTATGCAGCTTTTCACTGCTCCCGTGTCAACCAAACCCGCAATTTCCTTGCAAAAATCACATGAGTACATGGGTAAATAGAGTATCGTACCTTCCTTTATCACGGGCGACATTACACGTGTCTCAGTCCTTACTAGTACTGTCGCCCTTTCCCGTTTGGGTGTACTGGTGCACCGGAATGGTGACCGTACGTCCCAGGGGCGCCCGCATGGCCTTCGTTAGGACGTGTCCTGAAGTCGTAACGTCCCGGGACAGGCCTTTGACGTGACGACGCCGCCAGATGCCGGTCTGCTACGCTAGCTGCCTCTGGGTTCACAAAACAATTGTCTGGGTACCACGGTTGAGGTGTTGCTACCATCTGTTGTTGCAAATTGTTCGAAGACGTATGGATAGGTAACTCGTATGTAACGTCCTCGGCATTATTGTTTTCGTAGTATTGTATATCTTGAATTGCTGCTTTCAATTCAGAGATTTTAATAATGTTCCTTCCTATCAATTTATGGGCCGCATATGGTTGAAGCGCAGATATAACGTATTTACATATTTTCTCTTCGTCGTCAAGCTTTGCTTTTGTAGCGAAGTTCAACATTTTATAGGTGAAGGTAACTAAGCCTTCATCCCTTTGTTTCGTCGTGGTCAGTAGAAGAAAATAATCTATTTTCGATGGAAACTCCTCGGTCAGACTATTTTTTATTTCCTGGTACGTACGATCCTTAATACCCGCATAAAAATAAGCTGCCGCTCCCTTTAGGTAGGCGGGGAGTGCTCCCTTTTTTATTTCCTCTGACCAAGCATATCTTGCAGCTATGTTTTCAAAGGAATATAGAAACTCTTCCACATTGTCCTGGCCATCGCCCCCAAATTGAGACATAATTCTCTCCATTTTTCAGAATAGAACCCTAATCAAACCCTACATAGGAAAAATAGCACCACACCAATTAATGTTCAAGATGAGAATACACACATGAGTTCACAATGTTCAAGAAGAAATACTCACCAAGGAAAGTCCATATTCCCAACCCTTTATATACTAACACCCGACGTTTCTGGGCGTCGTCTCCTTCGCACCGTGCGCTACACGTGCAGCAGCGGGGCGGATGCCTCCTTGACAACGGGCTGAATGATTAGCTCGAAACGTCGGAGAATGTCTCTCCTGCCGCGTGTAAAGCCGTAACATTTTTCAAACACATGTAAAATGTGAATTAGTACGAACATAATCCTCGTATTAAAGCTAGTCCGCCCACTCTGAATACTGCTCTTTTATTGTGATGATAAGTCGAAGAGATGCTTCTATATACCTAATAAAACTGTTATCGATATGTTCCTCGTCGTCTCTACAATACAAACTGCCTGTTATAAAATTAGGAAATAGGGACGTTGGTAGTAGTAGCTTTGTGGTGACCTCACAAAAGTGGCAACCAACCATTTTAGATTTTTGTAAATGTCTCCAGTCGTATTCAGAGAGCACCTGTCAGAAATTAGTACGAGATTAGCCCCGGACTAATCATACAAAAACTGTTATGTCCTACGGACTAAAGTCGGTTCGCCTACTTACACATACAGATGCTCGAATTCTATTTCTTCAAATAGACCATATGATGATTCGTTAAAAGCCTATTTAATATTCTATGGTTGCTTCTTTGAGACCTATTACGTAAATGCAGACATTACAAGTTGACATTATTTTGTTTACCTTGTGCATTAGAATATTTACCAGTATAACTCAATACATTATACTCAGTATAAATTGAGCGTGATAGATAGTTTAGAGAAAAATTTAAATAATATTGCCATAAGATAATAAAAAATATTTGATTTCCGTGGCGTACCTACTACATTTAGTTGTCTTAGCCCCGGTTGCACGAAGAGACGGCTGAGTTAATCAATGTTCAAACACGTCACTTTTAGTGATCCGCATAGAGTTCCTTCCATACTGTCCACACAAAGTGACGTATTTGATCATACTTTGACGTTGATTTTGATTTTTTGTCCTTTCGTGCACTCGGCCCTAAGGTGTTATAAAGTAACGTAAGAAGACTAAGCCCCGGTTGCACGAAGAGACGGCCGAGTTAATCAATGTTCAAACACTTCACTTTTAGGGATCCGCCTATAGTTACTTCCATACTGTCCACACAAAATGACATGTTTGATCATACTTTGACGTTGATTTTGATTTTTTGTCCTTTCGTGCACTCGGCCCTAATTCAACGACAGGGACATTCAACGTTTTACGAAAAAAACACGGTGAAAAGACGATGGACTACGCTAAGAAACGTCAAAATGTGACATTAACAGTTGCACACACAGTGCCCTACCTCCAAAGCTTAAGCACTGTGTAGGGCATTGAGTTACGTAACGATGACTTCATACTGGTCACGGGATGCCATTAATAATCGGGAATCGGATCATATTCTATATTGTGAACGCGCTTTTGGTAGCGATGGTTCAAATCGGACCGCGACCTAAATATTCTTTCCGTCAGGATATTACGTATGTTCTGTGTTTGTTTGTAACCGCAGATAACCTCACTTTGATATATTTTATTGGTGGCTTCCCTGAGGGTGAGGTGAAGATGTCCTTGGATGAAATTACTACATCACTTCAGAACATAGAATTAAAGGAGTCACATTTTGTTCCATACATAATAACACGTGTTCCGGAGTCATGCGTGCACCAACAAAAATGTTTCATGCCACCCAAATTATTCTGGTCACTAAACCTTTTGCCTGGCGATCCGATCACATTGCGTTATTGCAACACAATGATTTTCCTCAGAGCATTTCCAAGCTCACAAGATTCGAACAGAATTGAAGTATACGGAATTGTTGAATGCCCTATCCGAAATTGTGTAGACTTTTCTTCAGAATTCATAAAGATACAACCGAAAAAATTTACCTCAATTGTTGTTGATGTGGTTTGCAATAGCACTTGTATCAACATGTGGCTATCCCAAAAGTCCAAACTGTTGTCATTACTTGAAAGACGGATATTGAGGAATTTGCACTTTTGCATTGGCAGCACTATTCGATACGAAACAATTCCAGATCCCTTAACCTGGGGTGTGAAGAAAATTGTAATTGTGCAAGCAAACACAAAGGATGTGGGCATCATCAGCTCTAGAACCAAAATTAACTTAAGAAAAGTTATTACCGAGCAACAGTACCAACGGCGTCATGCTTTCTCTTTAAAACAATTGTATGGGATGGATAGGATACTGAAGGATTTTTCGGAGATTATGGATGCAAATATTAAGATTAAGAAGCTTTCGAATAAACTGTTATCTCCAATCAAACAGGTATGTTTTCTACTCATCATTCAAGATGTTTATTTTCAGATAGGATTTATGGTTTAATGACATACATATATCACATATTGCAGGTGTTGTTAGCAGGACCCCCTGGGAGTGGTAAGTCCTCTCTGGTTCAAGTGTTGAGCAAGCGAAGGGGCTGTTCACTGGTGCAGGTGAATGGGCAAGACGTGGCACACCGGGACCCGGGTCAGGCAGAGCGCCAGCTACGGAATTTGTTCCAGGAAGCCTTCTTATGTGCAAATATCAATGGTACCTTTATTAACCTTTATTATCAGATTAGTCTATTAGAAATAGACCATTTCACATTATAATACAACTTTCATTTTGTTTTTGTTTTGTGCATTCTTTGATACGCTTAAAACGTCTGTATGAATATCTATGATAGGTATTCTTTATCAGACACGAATGGCTAACACAATGTGCCCCCTATAACTTTGCGCGGTTTGCTCGTCAAAACTGTTACAAAGTTTAAATATCTGGGGCACATACTTACCGATAGGCTGAATGATGACGAAGACATAGAGTGTCAGCGACGAGCCATAGCAATGTGCAGCAACATGCTGGGTAGGCGGTTCAGGCGGAGCTCTCCGCAGGTTCAAATTACCCTGTTCAGCATTCTACACCACCCACTTATGGAGTAAGTACACGCAGCGAGCACTCAACTTGATGCGTGTGCAATACAATAAAGCGTTCCGCTGCATGCTGAGTCTACCGTGGCGGTGTAGCGCGTCTGGCATGTTCGCCGAGAACAGGGTTGATGATTTCTTTGCGATTATGAGGAAAACTAGAGCATCATTTTTGGAACGCCTGGCTCAGTGCAATAACAAGATCATGACTGCTGTAGCCGAAAGAATATTCTACGCAGATTTTGCAATATTTTAATATATTTAAATTTAATAATTAAAAATGTTATTGCTCTTATCGTTAAAAAAAGAACCAATTTTCCATAATTCTTTTTTTTTTAATGTTTAATTTAATTTTAATTTTTATTTTAATTCAATATAGTATAACAACTGACGAAATTTATAAAATTGACAAAATTATGTAATATGTATACAGCTATAGGTACCAATGTACCTGAAATAAAACTATATTATTATTATTATTATTATTATAAGCGGCCTGTAACTCAGGGGCGTGGGACTTTGCTTCTCATGCCAGTGGTCATGGGTTCAAACTCAGCCCATTTATGCACCACTTCGTTTTTCTTTGCGAGCTATTTCATTGTTCGGAACTCATGTAAAACAGTAGGTCTCCTTTCCATGCTAGGTGGTAGGGTTAAGCCTGTCGTGCAGGTACTATGGGCTCGTTTAATGGTGATTGCCCATTTAGGCAATTACCCAATAACATGGCTGTGGGGTGTGTCTGGTCCATTCCTTTTTAACATTCTTGTCATCAATGTAGTTATCATCGCTGTTTACCTCAGCGGTTTACCAACTTCATTGAATGTCAATTTATTTGTGATTATTCTTATTTTCAGAACTTTGTATAGTTCTGTTAGAAGATATTGACATTTTGTGTCCAAGTGGCAAAAATATAAGTGCTCACACATCGAGATTGTCGACTCAACTCATGTTATTACTGGACAAATGCCAGGAAACATCTGGAATTTTTGTAATTGCTACAACTAATAAGCCTTCAAATATTAGCACAGGCTTACGAAGACATGGACGGTTAGCAAAGGAGGTTTGTACATTTTATTTATTACTGTTTCCGCCAAAGTTTCATCTGGTGTGCTGCAATGCTCGAACCTTTGGACCAATTGGTTACAATGTTTTTCTTATATACATCCACACCTGCCTTGTCCTCACATACCTCAATCGCTTGCCTACAAAAAAACTGGCCAATTGCGAGTCAGACTTGCACATGATGGGTTCCGTACCACATTTTTATAGTAACTACAGTAATACACACTTTGTGGACATTTCAAGTATCTAACTATTGCAATTAATAAGATCGAGCAAAACATAAAATCCCGTATTTTGCCAGTTTTTATATTTTTTTAATTTTACCTATTTGTTATAGCTGCCTACCTATTATGTTTCATGAGATACAGCTCCGTGACAGACGGACGGACGGAGGGAAGGGCGGACGGACGGACAGCAGAGGCTTAGTAATAGGATTCCGTTGGCACCCTTTGGGTACGGAACCCTAAAAATATTGAAAATAAAAAAAAATGCCGACGCACGGAATAAGTAATAATAGTCCAAGAACAAAAGGAACATGTAAAGACTTTTAAATAGATAGCGACCCTCTACGATGCAATAAATTACAATTCAGCTCACATAATGTTGGGTGCCTAAAATGCTATTCACCTGCGAGGTGCTATCTTGCACATGCAGACTAGTTTGCATCGTATTACTATGCGTAAGAGCAAAATAATGCTCTAAATCACTCTGGAATATTTTTTCAACTAATAATTGAAACTGCGGCCGTTCTGTAGGGCGTGGTGCCTCATACCCATTGAGTAACGGGTTTACAATTAATCACTATTCCTGTTGGCCAACTAATCCGTGGACTCCTTTGAGTTGGTATCACGCTGATGAATGGGTACGGATGATGCCTGAAATACTCCATAATATATTTAAACAAGCCCCATATTTTTTTTTAATCATGGACAGTTTCGCGTTAATCCTGAAAGTTTTAACAAAATTCTTTCAGTATATTCAGAGATATTGTACTGAATTACTCCGAAAACTGTCAACATAAACCTCTACTCATAGAGCGCGTCTACCCCTAATCGACAAATCAGTTTCCTTTGTCTCGGACGCGCACATTTACACTCTTTATCGAGCGACACTTCAACGTCACAAAATATACTTTTTCTTTCAATTATTTTTGCATTACATATAGACTTATTGGTTAAAAAAAAGGAATGGCGATCGTTGCTGTATATTATCATCGATGCTGTATATTATAATAAGGCTTATGGAGGTAAAAGAAAATCAATGAATAACTCACATTCCACTGTTGTTTCACATAATACTTAAATGTTATGGATCATTTACACTATATCCGTAAAAATTAAGTATTATTATTGAGTAATATTCAAAATAAATAAATGTTTTAACTTTGTGGCACTACCTTGAGCCTTGCATCCTGACGCTTTCTTTTTACCCCTAAAACCATCGTTGATATGGACGCTAGGAACTCATAAATTAATTTTATCTACATCTAAGCACAATTCGTTGTAAGTTGATTACGAGAGAATGTTTTGCAGGTATTCATGGGAAAACCATCAGAAAATGAGAGAA
The DNA here is from genome assembly GCA_946894095.1 of Incurvaria masculella. NCBI lineage: Eukaryota > Metazoa > Arthropoda > Insecta > Lepidoptera > Incurvariidae > Incurvaria > Incurvaria masculella. Next base: position 14,154,678 of record OX335647.2, read on the forward strand.
AAGAAATAATTACAAATTATCTTGAATTATTCGGTCCTTTGAATTCCAATGAAAACTTAGAAATAAGTAAAACCATTGCAAATATTACACCAGGATTTTTGGGAGCCGATTTAATGTTTTTATGTCAGATGGCCTGCTCCAAAATTTCAGCATTAATGGTAAGTTGATACTGATTTAACTTGAATAACCATGAGTTTGTGTTCGGATTTGTGCCACCGCCTTGCATGCGTTATTTAGTATCGCTGGCTGGATAATGGGATATTCAATGTCAGAGAAGCTGCCCTTGTACTCATGAAGCGAACACATTATCCTCAGTCAAACTAATCCTATTATATTTCAAAGGATATCTTTCAAATTTACTCTCCCCTAACTCAGGGAAAGCATTCTATTGCATCCGATGTGTTTTATCTACAACACGTTCTTCAAATTCTTGACATCTATCTCATTCTACTATGTGCGAGCAGTAGCGCTTATTTTAAGATATTCATTTCAATCATAAATATTTTATTTATCTCTTCCGATAGCTTTAAAAGTTCTGGACTGTGGTCGGCTCTCCTGCTACCGGGCACATCAGTCGATTAATTTGATGAAGTTGCACCTTTAATAAACCACTAGTGAAGGTGAATAAGCAATAATTTAGCTAACTGTACCTGCCTGGACTGGACTTTTACGTTTGGCGTCTACTGTATGTATGCTTTTATTACTTGCAGACCACAGAAGACAATGTGAAAATCGGTATAAAAACTATGAAAGATGTGTTGTTAGGGATGAAGCCAGCTTCGCTGAGAAATGAAGTGGAAATAGTTCCAGGGGGTACGGTTTCTCCGGCCATCGGAGGACTTGACCAAGTAAAAAAGCAATTGGAACTGAGTGTGTATTGTTCGCTGCTGCATCCACATACCTATTCCAGGCTGGGGATTCAAAAGCCTAGAGGTCAGGTGGATGATTCTAAATATTTTGTCATTATTTGCCTGCATGCCTTCGTAAACATGGCCCCTACATTTGCTAATACATATCCGGTGTCTCCAAACTTGGTTTTATTTAGAATTTAGAATATTATCCTGTCAAATAAGAAAAACTGACATTTCACATTTGTCATTCAGTAAACTTAGATTTAACATATTTTTGTTCATATTGGAGTAATGCATAAAAATTGAGAAAATTCGCTACCAAAGAGATGTTAATGTCGCAGACTTTTCAGTTTGCCATGTCTCACCCCATCCTGTTAAGTACAATACAATATAATACAATGGCAAACCTGGCGAAGTTTCTTGTCGGCTCTTCTTCGCAGAAGTAATCGAACCGACAGGAAAAAAAACCGCCAAGTGCAAGTCGAACTCGCACACGAAGGGTTCTGTACGATCATACAAGTGGCGATCTGTACGATGTGGCGGTAACTAGACATGGATTTTTAATACCACACCTACACTTTTTTTTATAAATATTTTGAAAATGGAAGGGTAGCATATAATTCTGAAGCTTAATAAAGATACATTATTATGCCAAAATGTTATAAGAAAATCGTAAAACAATGAGTGAACTTACCAACAGAGACTTCCTGAAGTAACCTCTATATCCGTATTCTATGTTGAAATGTTCATAATTACATAGAATTATTTAATTTATTTTTATTAAAAAAATCAAAGCCAGTACTGACACCCTATACAAATTTCTTTATAAGTAATGGACAATGTCACACCTTTGCTCGCTGGGAGCCTATTATGTTGTATGCAAGTTAAAATATTGTATTCTCATTTTTAGGTATTTTATTATATGGCCCTCCTGGATGTGCTAAAACAAGTTTGGTAAGGACGCTCGCCAATGTTGGGAATATCACAGTCCTTTGTGCCAGCAGTGCTTCCATCTACTCTCCTTACGTAGGTGATGCGGAGAAAGCTATCGTCAATCTTTTCCATAGTGCCCGACAGAACACACCTGCAATCATATTTTTGGATGAAATTGGTAGGTATTTGTTTTTGTATCTGTGTATTTTTATATTTTACCCTAAACCTAATATTGAAAATGTCTAATTGTCTCATAATCTCACAAGTAAGAAATTGGTATTTAATGACTGTTTCATTCATTTATTTACCTTTACTGGTAGATTCACTCGTCGGGTCAAGATCTTACTCAAACGATTCTAACAATGTCCAAGAAAGAGTATTAGCGGCATTGCTCACACAAATGGATGGTATAGGATTAGCAAAGGAAGTGGCCGATTTTGGAGAGGTACATGAATTTTTCGCTTTACTTTATTTACATTAAATAGCAATCTATGTAAATGTGGATGTGATGACATATTTTTACTGAGAACTTATGATTTGTACAAAAATACTTATTTATCAGGAATGCACGGACAGCGATAACGTCATGGTGATAGCTGCTACAAATAGACCTAACGAAATTGATCCTGCCCTGCTGAGACCTGGCCGCTTTGACAGACATATTTATGTCCCACCGCCAGACGCCCAGAGCAGATTGCAAATTCTTTCAATTGTCACAAAAAATACTCCTTTGCACGAGGATGTTGATTTGGAGGAAATTGCGGCGAAAACTGAGAATTACTCTGGGGCCGATCTGAAAAATCTTCACATGGAGACTGTGCTTCAAGCAATGGAGGAAGAAGGCATCGATGTTGCAAAAATTAAGAAATCACATTACGACACAATTTTGAAAGTTATGAAACCTTCCCTTGACGGTGATGTTGATGGTAGCTTTAGGAAAATGTTCTAAACTAAAACAAATATGTTGAATTCTTTGGTGTTTTATTGCGACACATTTCCTGTTTCTAAAATAGATCTGTAATATTTTAACTTTTTACTAATACTGTTCATAATCAATAACGTAATATATCTACACGATGAGTTAATTTTTGGGGAAAAGGTGAAGTTTATCGTTGTTGATGGTTGAAGATCTTCAGGAGCAGGAAGCCAGCTAGGGTGGCGGCGGCGACCCCCACGCCGGCAGTCCACCACGCGCCGCGCGCTCCCTCCAGCGCCGCCCATTGCTTTAGATGTCTGCAAACATCGCGACGCTCTTTAACACTGGCACGGTACTTTACTCTATTTATTTATTTAATATTTTTTTCCTTATGGTGACTTTGCACACTTGGATAGGTCAGAAAGAACATACATGATATGTGCAGATTTTACTTCTGACCCACTCTGACTCTGACCCACACCATACCAGTCCTACTGACTCTGACCCACGCCATACAGGATTTTGTTTGTATTTAAAGTTGTCAATACCGATTTTCCAATAATATAATACATGAACTACATTATAGTGACATGGAATGAAGGTAGAACATTGGTGGTCACAAAAATATACAAAAAAACGATTATTGTAGAAAGGAGTAGAAGTAAGCGGTGCTGAAGCAGCTAACTAGACATGCATGCATGCCATCCATATTTTTAGTTATAGTGGAACAACACTGAAACAAAATATATTCAGAGCATACAATACATTAAGTGTGATTCAGTCAATTGCATGCATCACTCTTCCAATATTTTTATATTTATAACCATATATCTGAATTCAATGTTGTTATGTCTAAGTATAAGCATATATAATTCGGTCAATTAAGCCGTGAATAAAGGGTGAAACAAGAACACTACGGACCCACGATACCCCTGGCGATACCCCTGGTGGTATCGTGGGTCTTTTAAAATCAAACGATACCCCCAACAAATAGTGTTGCGACCAATGATTTCAAAGGTAAGGATACGCCCTTCTATAGAATTGAAACAAATCTTCTCCATACAAGCAAAAAGTAGCGCCATCTATCGAAACTCAGAAGAACTACGTGAGCGCCGTGTTTTTTTTTTATTGTAAATAAACATGAAAGTATAATACTAAATTATTAAAACAAAGTTCTGCCAAACTGCATAACAGTTTGTTGGCAGAGTGAGCTCTCGTTTTCTTTTCAGCTTAATAATTCCTTCCATCTATAACAAAAAATAAATAAAAAATCTTCTAATAATAACACATAAAAGTATTAACAGATATGATATGCGACCAGAGAACGCCGTGTTGACAACTCGCCGCCATGTTGTATTAGGTCTACCGATGTAACCTTGTACCTGCGTACTTAAATGTTTCTTTTTTTTAGTTTAAACTTTCAAGTTCATTTAGTACAGCCGAAAACCATAATTTTAAGATTTTCAAATAACATAAAATAATTTATAAATGAAAAATATTTTTTAAATTTCAAGGTATTCAAGTAAAATCAATTTAAATTTCCTCTTGTACATGTTTGATTTGTGGTCTACCTGCCTGTCATGTCAAAATTTGTTTTCTTTAAATCATGGGAAACACTGGTCGTAGACCTACCATGCGACCACTCAAATTAAACGCCCCGACCTGATCTACCTGCCTGTCATTTCAGAATTTGTTTTTGTTATATCTTGGGAAACATTGGTCGTAGACCCATCATGCGACCACTCAAAGTAAACGTCCCGACCTGATCTACCTGCCTGTCATGTCAAAATTTGTTTTCGTTATATCTTGGGAAACACTGGTCGTAGACCCATCATGCGACCACTCAAAGTAAACGTCCCGACCTGATCTACCTGCATTTGTTTTCGGAGAGGGGGCAAACAAATTTTGACATGACAGGCAGGTAGATCAGGTCGAGGCGTTTAATTTGAGTGGTCGCATGGTAGGTCTACGACCAGTGTTTCCCATGATTTAAAGAAAACAAATTTTGACATGACAGGCAGGTAGACCACAAATCAAACATGTACAAGAGAAAATTTAAATTGTATTTTACTTGAATACCTTGAAATTGAAAAAATATTTTTCATTTATAAATTATTTTATGTTATTTGAAAATCTTAAAATTATTGGTTTTCGGCTGTACTAAATGAACTTAAAAGTTTAAACTAAAAAAAAGAAACATTTAAGTACGCATGTACAAGGTTACATCGGTAGACCTAATACAACATGGCGGCGAGTTGTCAACACGGCTTTGACACGGCGCTCACGTAGTTCTTCTGAGTTTGGATGGATGGCGCTACTTTTTGCTTGTATGGAGAAGATTTGTTTCAATTCTATAGAAGGGCGTATCCTTACCTTTGAAATCATTGGTCGCAACACTATTTGTTGGGGGTATCGTTTGATTTTAAAAGACCCACGATACCACCAGGGGTATCGCCAGGGGTATCGTGGGTCCGTAGTGGGATTTTACAAAGAATCACCAAAAACAGATGATATGATAGTTTTGTAAACCTTAACATTTTTGAAAGTATTGTTGTATCTGCATCAATATATACAAACTTCCACTTTACAGAACAGCGAGTCACATACATAGTCAACATTATTATGGGCTGATTAGGGCAGTTGCCCGTTTAGGCAAATACTCGCCAAAACTGTCGCCGGCGTTTCTCAAGTCCATACCTTAGGGCGAAAATAGGTCGAAAAATACGTAACTAAGAAGAGTAAAAGAAATTAACCTAATCCAAAGTTAATAAAAAAAAGGACTTTTACGATAGTTAAGGCATGCAACATTTATGTTTACTACATTACACTTAATTCCTATTACTATTTTGAATGCACTTTTTACGCACATTTTGCATGATTTTTACATATTCTTATTTTCTCTTTCAGCAATGCAATCCCCAAGTAATATTTACCCAATGGCTGGCATGCTGTTAAATAATGCAAAGCAAAAAATTAAAAGTTATAGCAGTCAATAGTTAGATGAGAGCACCTGCAGCATGAATTGAACCACAAAGTGGTGTGAGGCCGCACACATAGCATTTGCCCCAAGCGGCGCAGAGGACTGAAACAGCAAACAGTGCTTCCATAAAACCCGTACACTCCACTGTATTGCTTTCTTTAAATCCAAATTCACACTGCACTAACACCATAAAAGATAGATAAAAGTTAAGTATAGAAAAGTTGAAGCATGATTATCCACAGTTATTCCAGTAGTTAGATGTTAATATAACAAGAAGCATCTCGATCTGGCAACATGTGCTGCTTTAATAGTTATGTAATACAACCTGTCATTTCAGAATTTGTTTTTGTTATATCTTGGGAAACATTGGTCGTAGACCCATCATGCGACCACTCAAAGTAAACGTCCCGACCTGATCTACCTGCCTGTCATGTCAAAATTTGTTTTCGTTATATCTTGGGAAACACTGGTCGTAGACCCATCATGCGACCACTCAAAGTAAACGTCCCGACCTGATCTACCTGCATTTGTTTTCGGAGAGGGGGCAAACAAATTTTGACATGACAGGCAGGTAGATCAGGTCGAGGCGTTTAATTTGAGTGGTCGCATGGTAGGTCTACGACCAGTGTTTCCCATGATTTAAAGAAAACAAATTTTGACATGACAGGCAGGTAGACCACAAATCAAACATGTACAAGAGAAAATTTAAATTGTATTTTACTTGAATACCTTGAAATTGAAAAAATATTTTTCATTTATAAATTATTTTATGTTATTTGAAAATCTTAAAATTATTGGTTTTCGGCTGTACTAAATGAACTTAAAAGTTTAAACTAAAAAAAAGAAACATTTAAGTACGCATGTACAAGGTTACATCGGTAGACCTAATACAACATGGCGGCGAGTTGTCAACACGGCTTTGACACGGCGCTCACGTAGTTCTTCTGAGTTTGGATGGATGGCGCTACTTTTTGCTTGTATGGAGAAGATTTGTTTCAATTCTATAGAAGGGCGTATCCTTACCTTTGAAATCATTGGTCGCAACACTATTTGTTGGGGGTATCGTTTGATTTTAAAAGACCCACGATACCACCAGGGGTATCGCCAGGGGTATCGTGGGTCCGTAGTGGGATTTTACAAAGAATCACCAAAAACAGATGATATGATAGTTTTGTAAACCTTAACATTTTTGAAAGTATTGTTGTATCTGCATCAATATATACAAACTTCCACTTTACAGAACAGCGAGTCACATACATAGTCAACATTATTATGGGCTGATTAGGGCAGTTGCCCGTTTAGGCAAATACTCGCCAAAACTGTCGCCGGCGTTTCTCAAGTCCATACCTTAGGGCGAAAATAGGTCGAAAAATACGTAACTAAGAAGAGTAAAAGAAATTAACCTAATCCAAAGTTAATAAAAAAAAGGACTTTTACGATAGTTAAGGCATGCAACATTTATGTTTACTACATTACACTTAATTCCTATTACTATTTTGAATGCACTTTTTACGCACATTTTGCATGATTTTTACATATTCTTATTTTCTCTTTCAGCAATGCAATCCCCAAGTAATATTTACCCAATGGCTGGCATGCTGTTAAATAATGCAAAGCAAAAAATTAAAAGTTATAGCAGTCAATAGTTAGATGAGAGCACCTGCAGCATGAATTGAACCACAAAGTGGTGTGAGGCCGCACACATAGCATTTGCCCCAAGCGGCGCAGAGGACTGAAACAGCAAACAGTGCTTCCATAAAACCCGTACACTCCACTGTATTGCTTTCTTTAAATCCAAATTCACACTGCACTAACACCATAAAAGATAGATAAAAGTTAAGTATAGAAAAGTTGAAGCATGATTATCCACAGTTATTCCAGTAGTTAGATGTTAATATAACAAGAAGCATCTCGATCTGGCAACATGTGCTGCTTTAATAGTTATGTAATACAACTGTCTCATAACCAAGGGTATTTAAATATGACTGCTCGCATAGACCACAATTGTGTTTCCTATTGTGTCGTGTACCATAGTTGTATGAGTTTTTTTGTGATCAATCAATCAATTGTCTATGCAAATTTAATATTGTGTAAAATAGCTAAGCACTTGACTGCAAGACCTAAAACAAAATTCTTGGTTGCAATAGTGTAAATAATTGAGTTAAAAAGAAGACTAAAACATTTTATTATGGTATAAAGGATCACGCCTTATTAAGAAAGAAATGTGACAATCCACGAAATATAACTAATCTACAAAGTAACATGCTTTTCATATAGTTTATGGTTTATAAATACAAAACTGACTACAAAAACTCCAATTGACAAAATTTTTTTGTTTAGATTCGGAAAATAATCAACAGTTTTTGGTCCAGACATTTGTCGAAAGAAGTATGTATTCGTCGTCAAATCAATGCGATAACGTTAATGTAGTATCCATTAAATAAATAAAATTACCAAAGTTTTTATTTATTGGAGGTCGTCGACACATATTTACATAATGCAAAGAAGATATTGCCAAGCTGTGCTTACAGTTAGATCAGAAGTAAGAATCAGCAAAGCCAAGCCAGCTACACCTGTTAGTATTATTCTAGCTACATATCATGAGCATACATAATATCATCAATATAGTGTAAATAAAATCATACACAAGATTACTTGTATTTACAGATTTGACATCTGACTGGACAAGACGTCAAAGGTCCTCGAGGTCACGGTTGTGTAACGGTTCTACTATCTGTTTTGTTTCGTCACAGACAGACAGATTTTAAGGATAAAATTAAGTGACAGTTGACAGATCTCGTTTTACCTTGGCGAGGTGGAGCAGCTACAACAGTATGGAACTCATTTTTGGGTCAGCTAAAATGCCAAAAGTCAGCACACAAAATTGTCATTCTGTTAGCTAAAACGCTATTTCTTGTTCCCTTTATCTCCAGTACACCTTGCACCACACCCACTGTCATGATATAAGCCTAACACACCACATTCCCGAAAGAATTATATGCCATGCCAGGACTTCCCGTTACATTAAACTGGATGGAAATCTATGTGATGGTACCAACCCAGGTGAGCTTAACCCTACCACCTAGTAGGGGAAGGGGACCTACAGTTTGACATGGAATGTGAACAATGGAACAGCTCGCAATCATGACAAAATATACTTATCCAACTCTGCAAGATAAAGTGGTGGAAGAACGCGGCAGGGACTTATGACCTTTCATGCCAGCATACTTGCCTTGCATGCCAGATTCTAGCATGACAACTAGTTCCTACGGAGTTGTGTTGCGGTCATATCATGAAAGTAGGTGTAGGTAATATGGTCGAATTTTAAACTCCTGTGATTTTGATATGTTGATATTTGGTACTCACTGCAAAAACTGCTAAAATACAATTGATTATAAGATAAAAAATACTTTTTAATTAACTGACCTGTGTTTGCTGAATAAAATCCAAGCTGCTTGAAATTGACTGACAAACGAAAAGTTTTAATAGTGTATATTTTGTGAATACACAGGTGGTATGGAAAGTTTCCGAACTTAACGTGAAGATGGCAGCACTCATCAATAAAAGCTGGGGAATGTGGTTGCCCATCTTTTGAAAGGTACTCACCAAAATTTTAGCCGTTTTGGTAGAACAGTTGGTGTTTGACAATCGTTTAAGTTAGTCGATTTGAGTGCTCTTGTGAATATTTGTTTTTAAAATCAATACGCCAACGCAAATAAAAGATGAGTTGGGTGCTGTGTCATATACTACGGTAAAATTTTAGGCAGCTGAATTTAAACGTGGTCGTACCAGCTTCGGAGATAATGAATGTTCGGGACGTCTAAAAACTGCAACCACTTACGATAACATCGCTAAAGTTCATCAAATTATGCGACGACTTTAGCTGCTTTATTAAAGTGAGAGATATAGCAGAGGCTATGAATGTGTACAAATATCGTGTTTGTCACATATTGAATCAAGATTGAGGTGCTCACGTTAGACCAAAAACGTCCATCTCACGACCCAGCGGTTGCCATGGCGAAAATCCACAAATTACAGTGGAACTGCTTGACCACCATCCTGCGAATTCTTTTAGTTCCTTAATCTATAAATTACACTCGGAGGGCAGAGATTTTCCTTAAATGTGGAGACCATTACCTTCGTAAACAATTATTTTGCAGACAACGTATTATTTGGACGGGTTGTAGAGATGGGAACATCACTGCGTGAACTGTGTACAGGCTTACAAGGTACAACATTTCTGATATCTTTGTTAGTCGGAAACTTTTCAGACCACCCATGTAAGTACACATATGCATAACTTGCAGACTCCCTGGGAAGTGGTCAGAGAAGATATAGCTGCATACCGACAAGTTTATTAGTTGAGTTTTGAAAATTGTATCTTGTGATTATTGCTGCAAAGGAAAGGCAACAAAGCTTGCCATAGAGAGAATAGAATATTCATTTGTGAGTCAAGGAGTGTGTGAGCATGCAAGGTCGACTCTTGAACTAACAACCCCTTCACAAGCGATCATTCTGGCCACGTTGGTTGTATAAGACTCAAATCCATTAATGGATATGTTGTCCAACATTATGATGTTAGTCATGTCAGACGGTTTACTCATCCAATGTGGCAATGTGGGCAAGCCCCTTTTCTGCTTGTCTTCGACAGTCAGTGCCTGTTCTCCAGCATAATCTAACGCACCAGTCGGTCGTAATTTCTTTCGTACGTAGACTACACACTGACGAACACATCAACTGATGTTTGGAACAACGATCATCAATGAGTGGAGAGATACCCGATCATGTTCACGAATATGTTTGCTATCACCGCCAACATAATCGCTTGTCAATGGGCCATTGACACTGCTGTATTTTCCTGCAAGCAAAATTTTAAAGTTTGTCTAATAAAAGTAATATATTTACGGGAATGCAGCCATGGTGGCGAGCCTGACGAACAGGTCCGGCCGGTTGTCTCGCAAGTTGAACAGCTGAGGCGGCAGCAACTGGTACTTTGTGCAGAACACCTCCGGCTGTAGCAAGTAGTCCTGCCGCACGGCTACTGAGTCACTCCGCGTGCCCACTATCAGCACAGGGATATGGCTTTCGGCGAAGTATTTCTGAAAGGCCAAGTATCAAGAAGGAATTAATCAAAGTTCTAAACAGATTTACATGTCTGCAGTACAATGAAAGAGGAATCCCATCAGTCATCGTCTTAGATCTCTCATGATCTTAGAAATTAAAATGAGAGTAAGAAGAATTTCTATGATGCGTAAAAGGAAAAATCGATATGAAGATTTGTCCTGCAGGGGTTCCAGAACTTTTGGTCCTACTTAGTTTCTTCCCATGCATGCCGACGTACCAAAGTAGATGATATTGGACACCGGGTGGCTAAGCTCAAATGGCAGTGGGATCGTTACGTCAGCCGAAGAGATGGCGACTGTTGGAGTAACCGTGTCCTAAACTAGCGGCCGTGGATAGGAAAACGGAGTGTGTGCAGACCACCTGCCAGGTAGGACGATGCCAAGTGCGTCGGCGGAAAGCAGTGGTTCCGTACCGCTGAGGGCCGGGAGTACTGGAGAAAATTTAGGTGTATGTCCAGCAGTGGACGTAAACACGTATGATTGTTTTCGTTGTAGGGTTAATTCCGCCCGAGTTGTTAATATCGCATTGAATGAATGATGGTAGCAGCGGCAACGAAAGCTGTGTACGCTTTCCATCCAGTTTAGTGTAGCCGCAAAATATAAATAAAAATATATAAGAGTTTGTCCTCAATTTTCTGATACTGGACATGGATGGCTAATATCAGATTCAGTATTAAGACGCATTAAGCATTGTTTTTTGCACATGGTTACGTAGAAATCCTAGTAATACATAATCCGGTTTGTAAGCTCAACTAAACAATAACAGTTGTATTCAGAGAGGACCTGTCAAAACTGAGTATGAGATTTGCTAGGACTAACCATACAAAAAACCGGTTTGGTCCAACCTTTAAATGCGTACTTAAGTTAGTCCGCCCATTCTGAATAGAGTTGTAAGTGTATTTGTTTTGTTTTGTAAATATTCATCCTTTTGGTGGCTTTGCAAACGTGGAAACGTACTAGTGGGTATATTAGTAATAATAAGCGATTCGAGCAAAAAACTGCCCTTGTCAGGTATTTATGACCTCGAGTGACTCGTAGCTTAGTGGCGCAGGGACTTGCCTAGCATACCAGGGTTCTGGGTTAATGTCGCCCAGTTTATGCACCACATTATTTCTATTTCTGAGTTGGATAAGTCCGTTTCTTCACGAATGCGAGCTGCTCCATGATTCGGAATCCATGTAAATCTGCTGGTCCCCTTCCCCTACTAGGTGGTAGGGTTTAAGCCCGCCCGGGTTGGACGAAATGATGGTCGAAGCAGCAATGAAAAATTGTCAGTGTTTCCATCCAGTTCAATGTAGCCGTGCTCGTAAAAGGAAGGTCCTGGCATGGCACCTTATTCCTTCGGGAATGTGGTTTATTGGGCTAATATAATATCGATGGTATTAGCCACGTATATCAGGTTGCATAAAAAAAACCTCATGGAAAGGTATAAAAGGGTACCCACAATGTATATCCGGGCGACATACTCGAAGGAGCGCGACACGGCGACGTCGTACACGAGGCAGGCGACGTCGCAGGTGACCTCGGCCGGCTGCAGCGGCTCGGACACGCGCGAGATGCCGATCTCGCGCAGCACGAGGTACCGCTCCTGCCCGTGCACCGGCACCACGTTGCAGCAGGGCTCGTTCGCGTCGCCCTCGCCGCCGCCCTTCAACTTCTGCAGGGTAGAACGGCACACTATCGACCTGGTTTCCATGTCTTTACTTTCAAGTGCATTCTACATGGTGTTTCAAAATTATAGGTAGTGCCCGAGAGGGGCATATAGTGTTCGATGAACTGCATATATACTCAGGAAAGCGAAAATGAGTAAGTCACAGACGAAAGGGAAACACTTTCGGCTGACGTCATCAAACATAAAATGTTATGTTTGTGTCATCGCACTTTAATTAGAATAATTAGAAAGGGACAAGCAAGCGACCCTGAAGCGAGTTAAATTTCGCAAAGTATGTTTTCAATTTTCAAAAACATATAATCAATTTTATTGCTGTCTGTTCAAGCAATCGTGTACAGTCTTTGAGGTAATAGGTTAGCCCAGGAGCTGCAAGTGATGATGATTTTAGCACAAGAAAGCGACATCTACTTGTATAATTTCGCACTGCCCTCGCATTTTTCTTACATTTTATCTTCGTTTACATCAACGTACATACAGTTTTGTCTATATAAGCCATATTTTAAACATTTTACAGACGAAAATCAATAAAACCACGAAACCGAGTCTTTTAGCACGATGTCTGTATAAGCCACAATTTTATAATAACACTACTTTCTTATCTTGTGTAGAAATATTTTCACAGTATTTCGGCAGATATCCTTGCGCCGCCGCCAGTCCGTGAAGGAATAAACTCAGTTATAGCTACTATATTTGCAGCATTCGCTTTCGAGTAGAGACTAGGGACTATTTTAGCGCCCTGCAGAAAGGCAATAAGTTGCAAAAAATAATCGCAAGGGGTTGTCAATTAAATTTCCGGGGGGTCGCACGTCTAGACCAATGGGCGTCCACAAATACATTTATTTGGGACCTTGCTATCTCTTGCATATCACTAGTCTAATAGTTATGGTACGACTGAATAAACGACATTCAAACTTTCCAATTTATATTAGTATTCCTAACTGTGTACCTGTAACATTTTAGGTAAGATTAAGTTTTTTTTCTTTTCATCAATATTTTTGTTCACCAGTCAACCCTCTAGTGAAATTGTATAAAAATCCTATCCCTACAGTACACAAGCAATGATTGACTGCAAAGTTGAAAATTATTGCACGTACAAAAAATGATGTGACTCTTAGAGCTAAAAGATTTCTAAAGGGTGAAAGGGTTATATTATGATTATCTTCATTCATCATTAACAAAAGAAAAACAAGTTAAGAGCAGACCTACCTTGTGTGCAATGCCCAAGAAACTTCGACAAATAGAAGTTTTCCCGGACCCCGTGGGCCCAATGACATGGCACTGGTAAACGTTCCTGCTGGATTGTTTTTTTGCAATGTCAATTTTCTTCTCCCTTGTAACTGAAAATAAGCATTTACATGAGCATTGAAATTAAGTTTTATTTATTAAACTAAATTTGGGAACTTATTTTTTATATATTGCTAATGCTAAACAATCACTAATTTTTAAAGTGGGCGTTTAACAATGCACAGTGAAGGGTTTCGTAGTCTGGAAGAAGTCATCGAAAATATCCCATCTCAAAAACGACACAATATTATTCAAACAAATTTTATTTCATAGAGTACATCAGAAGTACATAGAATCAATCTTTTCAGAATTTTCCACTTTATGGTTCAAAAGTTAGAGTGGAGACACACTTTTTACGACTTCAAGGACAAATATCACGATAAATATTTTTTTTAAGACCTATCTAACCCCACACACTAATGTACACTGGATTTTTTTTCATCTTTAAGTTACATTTTGAATTATTTTGAATAAACATACCAGAATATTGGTAAGTTTCACTTCGCTTATTAACTTATTAATTACGTAAATAAACCCTCACTGTGTATAGCTGCCTTCTGGGTATCATTCTCGTGGAAGTTGAATCCGAGGTAGGCGAGGAAGGCGCTGGTGCCTGGCAGGTCCATCAGGGCCATGAGGCTCCAGCGGCACATCCAGCCCTGCAGCGATAGGTGACCCTGCAGATTGAAGTTACATCTGCTATGAGAATCCCTACTCATTACTTCTTGTAAAATTAATCTGGACTGGATGGCTAATGTCACACCCACTGTCATGACCATTTATTGCCCGCTAACTGGTGGGACAACACGGACAATTTTCACTCAGGAACACACGCAGATTTTCAGGTTTTGGCATGAACCCCAGTTCCCATGTAGTGTGTTTGGCTAAAATCATGATGTCCAGAACCCTTACTCTCACTTGTCACTTATATTGACGCTTACGCCAAACCGACCGATATGAATAATTGAAGTGGGCTGTGGGCGTTAAACGAACTAACATTTGCGAATCCGAGTTAGATTTGGTAGCTCATGCATCGTCGCTGTAAACAAGTTGAGGTTGCCGTTTACGCCGGCAACCACAGAATAAGTTGTAACATTTGTATGGGTTTGACGTTCAACGTAACTTCGACATTCCGTAAACGCAAATTTAGGTGAGAACTCCGACTACCCATACAATTCTATAAAAAATAGGTGACAAAATGTAAAATGGCCCAATATTGCAGTGTTGCCAAGTGTAATTCGGGTTTAAGAATAGCTCGACTCCAGAATGCTACCTTTTCATTGGTCGGTACGGTGTAGCGGAGATTGTGCCATGGTATCCGCGGGCAGCAAGAGAAGGCATTTTTCAGTTCAGTGCCGTTGAGTGCACCATCTTTGTCACGGTCGTACCGCTCAAACAGTTGTGTCAGGAACTGCTGGCCTTTATAAGAGAGTTCTGTCGTGCATCCCGATGGTACTTTTATGCTGGAGATATGAAAAAGAAGTAATTTAAAAAAAGTCGAAAATTATATGAGGACATAGAAAATTAAGCGATATTTCTTCCAAAAAACAGTTTAGTCTAGATGATATTCGTAATATTGTTAACCATGTCTTGGCATTCCTCCCATTATTCATGCCAACAACT
This sequence comes from Incurvaria masculella, assembly GCA_946894095.1. Taxonomy (NCBI): domain Eukaryota; kingdom Metazoa; phylum Arthropoda; class Insecta; order Lepidoptera; family Incurvariidae; genus Incurvaria; species Incurvaria masculella. The sequence goes on from OX335647.2 coordinate 14,170,060, forward strand.
CATCTATGATTGAAGACACGTTGGAAACTAAGGTTGGCTGGAAAACAATGTTACATAACTGCACTTTACATAACTGTAGCATTGCACAAAAACTAAAAGAAAGGATGATAAAACCAGTGTTTAAATGGAAAGAAATTATGGTATATAGGAAGACAATTTAAGGAAATCGTTTTTATTAAAAGCCTCTATGTTAGTTTATTTACCAAATAAGTAAGACTAGAAAGCCGAAAACACACAGGTGCAGTTACGTGATTTTTATGGAGTTACACTAGAAACAGAGATAAATTCGAAAACCTTTTCTGTCCAATCTTCCTTTCTCTCTCTCTCTCCCTCCCTCTCTACATATATGTTTTTATAAATCTAAAACTACGTTTTTATAAATCAGGAGAAATAAAACATTTTAACAATTTATATCACCACAACAAAAACGCTAATATTACTGCATCATTGTATTTTTAAATAAATGTTCAAATTACTATAGCCGATATTGCGTGGCTTGATAAGTAGAGATTATAAAAGTAAGCTTCCTCATAGATAATATCACATGACAAAAACCTTGACAAGTTCAAAAATGGGAATGAAAACTGACCAAACATCTTAAAAAAACAAGACTGCCTTAGTTATAGATACAGTTCTTGATTTAGTATAGTATTAAATTAATGAATGTGCACCAAAAACTGTGTTTTATGTATGCTAACACCTTGTCTCAACAATAAACCATAACTATTAAACCCAAAGCTGGTAAGTCCATATCTTTATAAATACGTTTGAGTTTTGAGTCAATTATACATTTTTGTCCAGTTGACACGGTTCCATGTTGCATAATTTTACTTACTCATTTAGTTTAGTTAGTGTTAGGCTTTCTAGCAAATAGTCAGCGATACAAAGTTTGTTTTAATTTAGTTTATTTTATTTTCCTGCACAATTTCTTAAAAATCTGTCTGAATAACATTTAAATCAATTATTGATGGATGGAATTGTGCAACATTAAAGTAGTTTGTTGCACAGAACCGCTATTCTATTTAATAGGTAGATTAATAATACTTTAACAGTTTTTTATAAAATTCATTAAAGTTGTAGATCTGTCTGCACCGTGTTTACAGCCCCTGGTAATTACAGACCAATGGATTATAGAAAAAACTGTATTAAAGGTATTTTAAATGTATATGATATTTGCATATGATATATATTTATTCAACACCTTGTCTCTGATTCAGTCAATATCGTGTAAGATATCTATGCCAAAACAAACCATAATGCAGAGTGTATATGTTTGATGGAATAAAATCCTGCGTTAACATATCTACGTATTTAAAAGGGTTCATCTTTCAGTATTTAGTTATAATCTTCAGTACATACTTTGCATAGAGATAGTTGTTAGTGACATCCAAATTTTCATCATATCCAAACTTGCGAAGTACTGTCCAAGTAGTTTCGTTTCGCCCTCTTTGAATGAAGAGGCAGTGGAGGTAGAGGAATCCTTTCATAGTAATGCAATTGTCTTCTATGCCCCCGGGAATATTTTTTGCAATCACTGACTTTACTTCATCTAAAACCTAAAAAATAAGAAGAAAGAATAAATCAATTTGAATAAGTCTGAAGACTGATATTTATAGTTAGCCAAAACATTAAATGAGATTATGAATTAAAATATATTTCTGAAACTATGTTAAAGGAAGGATATTAAATTAATATATTATATCTCTCACATACCAACATAATTATGTCTTCCACACACTTATGTTTGATAACTCTAGCCAACTAAAATTAAAAACATTAATGCAAAACATTTGATGTTATGTTTGTATTTTAGTTCAAGTCATTGATGTGTACAATGAAACAATGTAATCGTGTAACTAATTGGCTTAAGTAAATAGTTGTAACAGAAACTAAGACTAACGAGAAGTAGTACTTTGTGACGTCACTTTGACACATTTTGTATGGACGAAATGGCAAGGTAATGCAAAGTGACGTCACAAAGTACTACTTTTGGTTAGTTTTAGTTTCTGTTACGACTATTTATCTCAGCCTTAGTTGTCACCTAAATTGGCGTTACGGCAAACCGATCGACTGGCATTTTCAAATGTATGGAGAAATTGAAGAGAGAAGGCGTTAAGCGAACTAACATTTGCGAGTCCGAGCTTGATTTGACAGGTTACTCAATGTTGCCATAAATACGTCGACGTTACCGTTTACGTTCACTCCGCGTTTTCATACAAATCGGAAGTCTGCGTTTGATTTTGACAGCTTGAAGAAGTAAAACCACAGAATATCTAGTAGAAACTTGTATGGAGTTTGGAGAAAACGCCAGTCGATTGGTTTGCCGTAAACGCCAATTTAGGTGAGAACTCAGACTGACAACTCTGGACAGCTCAGGCGGTAACACAATGGACATGTAATCTAAAGGTCGCAGGTTCGAATCCTCTTTTAATATTATCATTTTCTGTCTTTAACCTTAAATTAATGAGTAATTGGTAATTATCAAATTACAAACATAATATGAAATCAAATCCGGGCTGACTCTACTGTCTGAAACAAAAATCTACTTTGGTGATGATAGCCTCAAATAAATAGATAAATGCCTTATTGTTGGAATAATACACTAAATCAGCGCCATATGGAAAAGTATTGTGTAGATTAGAATAAAATCGAGAAATTCATTGGCTGACGTAATCGTTTAGATTCATCGGTAGAGTAACATAGAGGCGCTTAACTTCAAATTAATGGCAAAACATTTGTTTTTGAATAGGTTCCACATATTGAAATATTTAATGCACCTGGCCTGCTGTTGTGATTAGCTGAGTAACAATGCTGCTGTGTCGCATATTTTATAAAAACAGTCTACTCATCATATCTCTCGTCATATCTTACCTGAAGTTGCAATGGTGTATCAAAGCACCTCTTCTGAAAGTGATTGACCTCATAATCCTTCAGTAAGCCATCTCCATCAACATCACATATTTTAAATATCCTCATAAGAGCTTTCTTACATTTTTCGGTCAGCTAAAACATACAAGCATTAGATATTTGAAGCCGACAGTTGCATTTTACTCAATGAGTTCAATGAGGTAATAAAAAAATGATGCACACAAATCTGCAACATATTTATATTATAATCATAAAAGAATGAAAATAAAAAAGGATATCAAATGGAAATTGCACTTCTATGGGGTTCAGAGAAAAATGGAGAATGTGGCTAATATGTGCGTATAATGAATTAATACATGCTGTGTGTGTAGTGCACAAGTGTGGTGGTAACCTGGTTTAAGGTTTTTCATATAAACATACATAGGTGTCAATGGCTTTTTTCCAAGATTTAATTTTCTATGAAGTTGATATGGTGATGCAAAAGTGGAAATGAGATTGGCCATTCTGCACATTTATATCTTTTTTGGAAATTGCTTGCTTTAAAATAAAATGAGAACCTCCTCCTTTTTTTGAAGTCGGTTAATGAAGAAGCTATAGAGCTGTGATATACAGCGAATGAACATGACAAAGTTATTACGTCTTCATAATTACAAGGAACCCCAAAAACCACAAAACGAGAATAGCATTGCTGCACAATATACCTCTTGATCGTCTATGTTATAAATTGGACCGATGGGGTGCAGAACAGCTTTCTGGGCATTATAAAATAGCTCAGATACATTGGTGAGGGTTTTAGCTGAACATTCAATGCATCTGTCCACCTCTGGGTACTCATCAGCGATATCCCATATATTCTGAAAAGAGAAATAATACCTTGCTGGAAAATGTTATTGTAAAAATTACAGGCAAACAGGCAGAGACGAAATCTATTTTATAATATGTAGTGATGGCTCTTGTGTTTGAATCCTACTTCATATCATTGCAAATGGTGCGTAGACTTCGGGAATGTACAACAGTTGCGTGGTTTTCTAACAATTTATAGCTTAAATTGCTAAATACTAAATATTGTAAATTTATGTCACTGTACATGCACACTGGTGAGCGTCTAGCGACAGCTGAGGGTAGCGACCTATCTGGCGGCATGTATATAATAATAAAGCACGGCTTTGTATGCAAAGCATAGAATTTCAAACTTGGAATACAATATTTGCAATGTTCAGAAATGTTTAGTATTTTTATAGTAACTTTCTATTTTATGCATATTATTCAGCGAAATATATATTATATTACATATATTAAAGAAGAAAGTCTTTCTTTCATTTGTGAAATAGATTCTAAAAACAATGAAAACATTGTCCTTTACTATTGAGGTGCCATTCTTTTTTATGCCTGCTGTAGTAAATACATATGTTCATGTTTAAAATAAAATGTCGAATTTATTAATTTCTTTTTTTATTTTATACCTTGAGGGATGGTGATCATAAGCACATACTACTACATCCTAGCCAAAGCACATATGTAACGCAACAGTAAATATCAGTATCAACAGAGTCAGCTTTAAATGCAGTGGTTAGCAAAACTCTAGGCACTACTATTGGATCAAAGCTCAACACTGGGTGTTTTTTTAGAAATTTAAAGGGCTTTTGACAAAACCATTATAAAAGCATAAGTCGGGCTCTTACTAGGTTTGGAGTCACGGCAACACAATACCTCTATAATCTAGGAATAACAGACAGCCCACTGTGTCGTGGCTGCATAGACAAAACACCTGCCCATGTAATATTGGAATGCAGAAGCTGCGGCGAAAAGTGCGGTACATTGCAACAATACCTGGACATGTGAGCCTTTCTTTAATTACCTCCTGAAAGATGCCAAGGAATGCTGTTATGTTCGGTGGAAAGAAAACATTGAAAGAAGATCTGTAGACAAAAGCATCTGGTACAAAACTTTACAGGCCAAGCTGCTAAAAAATTTTGGTTCGAGAGCGTCTCTCCGATTCAGACATTTTGACCCACACCATAGAAAAATGTCGACAAAAAATTTTTTTTGTCCATTTGTGGAAGCACAAATAAATTTAATCCTACTAATTTGACATTTGTTGAAGATAATTTTGTCACCACCACCGGGAGGGTGTTTTAAATTCTAGAAGGAGGTGTATGTTCATGTTACGAATATCTACGTATGTTGTGGCGATGGCACAGGCGTTTAACGTTATCATGGTTCAAAGACACGGACAAGCGGCAATGAGAGCGAAAGATGGATGGGTTTGTTCTGGAAAGACGATTCCATTCCGTCCTTTACTTTCTGTTATAGGAAGGAATCAGGCGAAACGGCTTAGAGCAACGCTCCAGCCTGAACGGGAAAACGAACAAAGTGCAGAGATGAACGTCACATTGACATTAGACAAACTACAATCCTTCTAATCTCACAACGCAAATGCTCTAAACCAAGCATTTTTTATCTAAATATACCCAGTGTAATCTTTAATGAAGTTTCTATTCCATACGTCAAAGTTGGAAAAAACCTTGGTCTCTACATTGATGACACTTTATCCTGGGATAAGCAGGTTGGAGAGGTTAGCAGGAAAATGTTTGCTAGCATGCACTCTCTCAAACGCCTGCAAAATTTTATTCCGCTCAGTACCAAAACTATGTTAGCCCAATCTCTTTTACTTCCTATTCTTGACTATGCCGATGTCTGCTACCTTGATCTCAATGAAGACCTGTTAAGGTGGCCCAACCCGCTCATCTCCCCATACAAAAGGGGAAAGAAGATCACGCCTATATTTCTTGTCAGAGATCCAAAATTTTGCTCAAAATAGCTCTATTTGATTGAACTAGATGTCTGATGACCATTGGCATTGTAAAATTGTGTTTGGTTTCCAAGTTATAACGTCCGAAAGTTCGGATTTTTCGCGCGTTTTATACAATAACTTTGGAGGTGGATTACGTAATGATAAAGTGAGAACATCTTAATAAGATTAGTCATCAGACATAGCTTATTTAATCAAGATTTATAATCTATTTGGTTTTTGTTAGATTTTTGACTACAGCGGTCGTGGTTTACTTTTAGCTATAAGTCGTTATGAAATAAACATTTTTGTAAATCTTACCAAATCATACACTATGCACATTGTCTTTTTTGTGGACATGTTGCATCTTCCTCATCACGGAGCCTGTCTAATTCTTGGAAACAGAGAAGGTCCCAGAGCGCAACAGCACGGTTTTGTACCGTGCCCGCAAATGAGTTGAGGCCGCCGGGTTGGGCCAACTTAAATAAGCTAGACCGGCTTCTCAATATATGTATTCGATATATATTTGGATTGCGCAAGTATGATCACATTACGGAATACCGGACTCGCCTCAAATAGCTCCATATTCGCCGCCGTAGGAAATCCCACGTCCTGTCTCTTCTCTATTGCACCCTAAATCATCATACTGCCCCTAAATGTCTATTTGATCGCTTTTCTTTCCTTTCCTCACATGGCCTTCCACTAAGATCAGTAGACAATCTCCTTCTTTCAATTCCTTCACATTCTTCTGCTTTCTATAGAGATTCTTTTTCCGTCCAAGCAGCACGCATGTGGAACCAATTGCCACTAGAATTACGACAGTGTTCTACTATCCAGAATTTTCCGTTCGCACCTGAAAGAGTTTCTACTCAAATCGTAAAATCTCACGTTTTTCTAATGTTTTATGAGTTAATCGTAATTAGGTATTAATTCTGTTAGTATTTACCTATTCTCTATTATTTAATATATGTATGTATGAATATGCATAGTATAATATATATATATTTATATAATACGTTTATATGTATATATATATATAATTAGTATATAGTTTAGTATTAGTGTAACGTAATTTTCATTCATTTGTTATCTTGTTTTTTGCGCCTACCCATTTCTGATTCTTAATACTGTAAGGTAGGCTGGTAGAAAATGACTTTAGGCATTAAGCTCTACCTTTTGTACAATTTTATCGTGCAATAAATGTTATTATTATTATTATTATTAATATATACGAAATTCAATTGGAAATAATATTCGCCTAGATTTGTTGGAACTGGCATTTTGTTCGCCGCTATTTTGTAAAACACTATTTCTTGCTCCACTGAATATCACGGAGCAGTCAGGAGAACACAGCCAGGGTCAGGGAGGTTTGAAGTGACAGTTCTTGTGGACAAAACGTTGCCACTCTCTATCGAGTTAACACTCGACCTCGATAAATCAATCGAGTTCCCTATTTGTGCTATCACAGTTGATAAAAATCCTCAACAAAAGTTCTTATCCCTCTAGCTCGGCGGTTCTCAAACTTTTTTGGTGACGGAACCCTTTTGGAAAGCAAAATACTTGACGGAACCAATATATCAATAGTTTTTAAAACTGTATTCTTTATTACCAAGCATAATAAAAGTACAATGCAATGTTGTGTATGTATGTATGTAATGTAACATTTACTAATTATTACTTACTTTACCACATGGCAAGTACATTATTAGAAGATATTAAAAAAGAAAAAATCTAACTAATGGGGAGGGAGGAGGTATGAAACTGTTTTTTATTTATCATTAATTGGTTGATATCAGGTTTGATTAGGGAATGCAATCCCGACTCGAGATTGCAAATTCGAGATCCCGCGGGATTAGAAATATCAATCCCGCGGGATCCCGGAATTTTCGGGATCCCGTCTAGTTTTAAAAAAATGTTAAATTCGGATGACTGAAAAGCTTGTTGTGATATCACTATCACAAACAAGTTAACTAAACTCTCGAAAGAAAATAAAAACCTTTATTCTCTAATCTTACGAACTAAATAATAATCAGGTTTCAAGGAAATTAACATAGGTAGATTAGGTAATCAAAACAATAAGCATATTTCAAGGGAATTAGGAAGTAGTTACCTACGAGTGATTTTGAAAATGAAAAAATAACCACAACAACTTCACAACTAAAACAATGACGAACGTAAACAAACAAATGCCTGCCTCTCAGCGCGCATATACTTCTTTCTCACTTACTCGGCACAGTTCTATATATTAGCTGTCCCACTCGTCACCTGTCGCTAATATTCGGAAATAGTCGGAATAGTTTTCTAACGCTGTTTGGCGTTCCTGCCGCTCGCGGCCGTCAGTTAGCGCGGCGCTTGCGCCCCCTGAGTGGACCTGTGTAGCGTCGCTGACCACTGCCGCCCAATCCCGTCAATCTCGAACGGGATCTCGTCATATGATGCGTCGGGATTGATCCCGAAAAATTACACGAGATCTCGCGAGATCGGGATCCCGCGGGATCGGGATTGCATTCCCTAGGTTTGATAGAAGACAGTTGAAGTCTCATATCAGGTTCGGCGTCCAGTCTATTTCGATATTTAGTTTTCGTGGCTGCATTGGTTGAGAATCCTGTTTCGCAAAAATATTAATCTCGGTTTTATGTTTTGAAGTTAGAGCCGAAAGTCGCTTGTTCACAACTATAGCGTCTAATTCAGAGACGGCTTGGCAGGCGCGGCGGGCAGAGTCAAAACGTTCGACCAGAAAGAGGTGTTTTGATTTTTTTAACACACTTTTATTAGCTTTACCTGTATGTTTTTTTTTATAAATTCTTGCGGAACCCCTACAGGGGTATCGCGGAACCCTAGGGTTTCGTGGAACATACTTAGAGTATAGCTGCTCTAGCTCGACAGGTGTCCACTTTCATTTGTGCTCCCGCTGCAGGAGTATGCATATCAAGTATGAAGGGTCTTAAAAAAACTGGACAAGTGCGAGTCAGACTCGCACACGAAGGGTTCCGTGCCATCGTACAAGAATAAACACAAAAAAATCACGTTTTTTGTATAGCCCCCATTTTTTTTAAATATTTTTCTTTCATTTTCCTATTTGTTGATATGGCGGCAAAATAAATACACACTGTGAAAATTTTAGCTACCTACCTATTACAGTTAATGAGATACAGCCCTGTGACAGACGAATGGATGGACGGACTGACCGACGGACAGCGGATGCTTAGAAATAGGGTTCCGTTGGAACTCTTTGGGTGCAGAACCCTAAAAAGGACATAGATATACTGAAAAAGGTTCAGAGACGCATAACAAAAATGGTGATGTTCCTCAGGGACAAATCATATGAGGCTCGCCTTGGTCTCACTACACTGAAAAAAGAAGAAAGCGAGGTGTCCTAATTGAGCCCTAGAAAGTCCTGACTGAAAACTATGATGTACCAAGTCTTAAACCAATGTTACAAAAAATACTAACGAGAGACTCCGAGGACATTCCTTGAAATTTAACCGCAATAATACTACTTCAAACCTGAGGAAGCACGTTCTATAACAGAGTTGTTGACACTTGCCAGAAAAAGTGATAAGTACTAACTCAGTGAACAGTTTTAAAAACAGATTGGACAAATATCAAAAACTAGAAAATACCAATAAAAACTAAACATAACCTTAAAAAAGGACTACTATTAGAAATATAAGTACAGTGCACTCAATATTTAAAATATACGAATCAGCTTGTAGCTGCTAGTGGGTAAAACTTTTTATAATAATAATTCATTATTCACGGTTCAGAATTTTTTTTTTATAAATGTTTAGTTAATGTGGGAATGGACTAATACAAATATATAAATGAGTATTTAGATTTTTTTTAAATTTATATTAACTGCACAGCACTTTTTGTATGGGACCCCCTTTAATTATTATTATTTTTTTATTTTACCTATTTGTTGTTATAGCGGCAAAATAAATACACACTCCGTGAAAATTTCAGCTTCCTACCTATTACGGTTCACGAGATACAGCCCTGTGACAGACGGACAGACGGACGGACGGACGGACGGACGGACGGACGGACAGCGGAGGCTTAGTAATAGGGTTCCGTTTTTACCCTTTGGGTACGGAACCCTAAAAAAAGATGCTCAATAAAATAATAATAAATAATTATCAGTTCACTCACGTCAATGATGGAGTAGTGGATGAGATCAATCTTGTTGCCAACGAGTACAACAGGCCGCCGGGAATCAGCGCCACAGCACTGCCGGATTAGTGGCAGCCAGTAGGTGCCTACGCGATTAAGAGTGTCCTGCTGGTCCGCAGCGAAAACCACACAGATCACGTGTGCGCGCTCAATTTCCTCGACGAGCTGCTCTTGACTTTGTTCTGATGCTGTAAAATGATAGGTTTCCAAGCCTGACGCATTCTTATCAACTAGCTGCGTGGATAGCAGGAGTGACTATAGAGAAGCTCGGCAGTGAAAAAAAAATTATGCAAAAATTAGTCCTTCATAGGAAAAAAATATCAAAGTTTGCATTAAATCTCGTAATTCCCACACTTTTCAAGTGTGTTGACGTCCCGCTCTGATTGCTTTGCTTGCGCATGCACAAAGTGTGCGAATAGGTATCTTCCGGCGCTTCTTCAGCGTGATCATTTGATTGTAATGCATAGTAAGTGTTGTCAATTTATAAAATATTTTTTTTAAGTGATCTTGCAACATAAACCAATTTAAATTTCAGTAAGTTTTTTACAAGGTGCCGTATTGCGGAAATGCATGTTTTTGGGGCGTTAAGTAAATATGTAATTTTTTTTAGTGCATGTGACTTCTGCTGCCCTTCCTTTTTTTAACTTTCTTAACCCCTTGGTTTAAAAGGGAACGGTTGGTCAGGGAAAAGAAGCGCCGGCAAACCGTCAGCACGTTGGTCAGACGATATACGTCAGACAGCAGGTGACAACTGGCGAAGAAAAACAGGAGACCGCACAACTTGGCCAAAATCTGGGGGAGGCCTACGGGTGAAATTTACAAGAGTGCGCCATTCTTAGCTTCTAGCTGGATATCAGGGACGGTAGAGTGGATTTTTAGAATCATTTTTGGTCAAGTAACATGGGTGCGAAAACGAAGTTTTCTATCCAAAATATTTTTAGTATGTCAGAAGATTTTTTCAAGTTAAAATATGCTATTCTTTGCATCATGGTTTGTTTGGGAATAAATTTCTAGACCGATATCTGCCGAATCAAAGCACACATTGTTCAAATGTGGTTGTAGAGGGAAATTAAATTGAAAAATCTAATCAACTTACCCAGAACTATTTTTAAAATGAATATAGTGCAAAATTAGGATGTAAAAGGCAGTGATGTACAGGTAATATTTTTGCTAATTTGAAAAATCATAGATGATTTATGATCTTTTATTCAAATGCCTGAATGGCAAGCAGTCAGTCAGTCATAGGTACAGCCAACGATATAGTCTCGGAAAATCTTTGTCATCTAATTTCCACAAGTAGATCCATAAAAATTAGAACAAACCAGAGTAGTCTACGATGTTAGTAGGCACCTGTTCAGGCGTCACATCGGCTGGGATGGTAATCTCTTCCGCCTTGGGTGGCACGAACTCAGTAAATTCTTCGCTCACTAGCGATAACACCAGAGACGTTTTTCCCACTCCGGGTTCCCCAAGCAAGAGAATGCGCACCGCACGCGGCCCGCCGCCGCTGCCCTCAGACACCATCATAAGACTTCCCGACCGCACCGCAGGGGAAATTCTATGTTCCGTGGGAAAGTTAACAATGGTGGCTGACTCCCGCAGCCAGTTTCACATCAACATTGCATTGTTTTTTATTGACTGTGAATAAAAATAGTCACACATAGCACGAGAATAGGTTCGATCGAACACTGCAGCCAAAGAGTAGTAATGCCACAGATAGAGGATACTGCGTGCACCACAGAGCATGAAGGCAAAGAAAGAGAATCTCTAGAACGAACCATAGAGAATAGAAGTAGAATATCCTTATAATATTAGCCCAATACACCACATTCCCGAAGGAACTAGGTTCCATGACAGCACCTTCCCTTTATGAGCACGGATACAGTCGTTTTGTCTGAAATCTATACACCGGAAATAGAGACAAATTTGAGATCTCTTTCTGACATGCTGACGTCAACCATAGAGTAAAAGGGACTTAGAAATTCCTTCTCTTTCCAGTGTATACATTTGATAAGTAACGACTGTACATTGAATTGGATGGAAAACACAGACAATTTTGCATTGCCGCTTCAACCATCTTTTCATCCTTAGCGATGGTACCAACCTGGGCGGTCTTAAACCCTACCACCTGGCAGGGAATAGGGGCCTACAGTTTTAAATTAATTCCGAACCATGGCTCAGCTCGCATTCGAAAAATAAAGATAAGAGAAAGAAAGTGGTGGATGAACGGGGTGAGGATTTGAACCCAGACCTCTGGTATGCTAGGCAAGTCCGCGCCCCACTAGGCTACGAGCAGCCCATAAACAATTTCGTGCTCATGTTTTGTATTGTATAGTTTATTCATCAACCATAGACAGTACACTGCACTCGGATTTGTCATATTTTAACATTGGCCATGAAATATAAGCCACGAGTCACCCTAGTGTTGTCCCTTTCTAATCATTATAATTAGAGTGCGATGATATGAACGTAATATTTTATGTGTGAAAACGTCAGGTGAAAGCGTTTCACTTTCATCTGTGACTGACTCGTTTTCGCTTTCCTGAGTAGATATGCAGCATATCTACCCAGGAAAGCGAAAGCGAGAAGTTCTCGTGTTCGGTGCTGTCAAACTCTATGCAAAAAATTATGCCTACTTTTTTTCTATATCCCCTTCTCTCATGAATCGTTTATCGTCATCGCTGTTATTTTATGATGTGTCACTGCACTCTAAAGTGACAAAATTAAGACTTATGTAAGAAGGTTTCACGAGACCAGCTATCATTCCATGAGTGAGAAAATTTAAGTACATATTAATGGGTGAATGTAAATCTTCGGCGTATTCGAACATTTATAGGTGGACGCGATTCCCCTAGGATATACATACACATATAATTCGTACTCAGAAAGTTACAGCTACTCGAGTGAATTTAATAATTAAAAAAACTAATAATTATTATTAATAACAATTAATAACTATTAATTATTCTAATTACCGTGCGATTAAAGCGACGACGTCTAGCGTAAGCTAAATGAATGCCATTCACATTAATTCGTTTGTGTGAATTCTACTGTGAGTCCCATAATTAATTCAAGAATTTAATTTGGCGCCCTTCGCGCAATAAGGTGTTGGCAGCCCTAAAAACAAACAATTTGAAAGCTGATAGTTTTTTCATCTGATGCATTACACGATAGAACATTGTGTTTTCATTGATAAACAATATTTCAAAAATAATTAATGTTTGGCGGCCACAGTTCGAAAATTTCGTACAAAATAAGGTCGGAATATTGATGAAACTTCGTCAACTTTGAAGGAGGAAATTCGACGCTGCATCTACGAAATTCAGCCATGTTTAAACAAAATGGCCATGAAAAAATTGTACAAAACAGTGCGTATGTGCCAGCTAAGCCTTAGAGGCCATTTGTCCGATTTGCAATTCCATAGATAACCCTATTCTGTGTACTTTATGATTCTATAAAAAATAACATTATAAGGTATACAACATGTGTTTTCTGTAAATTGAAATCTGGCGTTATTTTTGGGACATCCTTATAAGAACTCTGTACATTACCGAATGGTTAGCGATTCATTTCATCTAGGCTTCGCATGTTTGGCAGGATTCCTAATTTAAAGATAGCTACACTCACACTGATTTAACAGCTAGAGCGTAAACGACTTCTTCGAACTCTTTGTGCTAGAGGGGTCTATCATGAGATTCATATATGTGTGTCACCGGTGACTCACCAGTTAGTTACAACGCTTTCATACTCATGAAATAATAGCCACGAGTCACCCTAGTGTGGTTACTTTCTAGTTATTCTGATTAGAGTGCAATGACACAGCATGACATCTGATGGTTGATAACGTCAGGCGAAAGTGTCTCACTTTCATCTGTGACTAACTCGTTTTTTGCATTCCTGAGTGGATATGTTGGGCGTTTCTCAAAGAGTTTGACAGAACCAAGCATGAGAACTTCTCGCTTTCGCTTTCCTGAGTAGATAGGCTAAATGCAATCTACTCATGAAAGCGAACACGAGAACTTCTCGCTTTCGCTTCCCTGAGTAGATATGCTGTGTTCGCTCTGTCAAACTCTTTACAGGAAATAAGTATAATATGCGTCTTTTTTTCTACTTAGATTTTGACGAACCGAACACGCGAACTTCTCGCTTTAGTTCCATGAGTAGATGCTGTGAAGAGAAGTGTCAATCATTTAGTTCAGTTCACGTTCAGTTCACTGTTGCACAGAACATATAATATGCTCAGTTGTATCAAAAGCTTTCGTGAAAGGAGGGTGTTTTGTAGCTGTCTGATCTATTATTTGGTCTAAGAACACTGGGCTCGCGGATGACTACGTGCCTTCAGATTGAACCTTTCACAATTGTGCTATCTTTTCCGTAACCAGCTGCATTGAATCGCGGCACAGAACCTTTCAGTGCGCATGGAGGATTTTTCGAAGTGCTATTACTTCTGTGGCTGTGGTCGTCAGGTTGCTTGCTGTGCCTGCAGTGAATCTTGTGTTTGAACGTCTGTCACTTCTTCGTTTCGAAGTATGATCCCACGAGGAGGCTGAGACATCCTGGGCTTTTGTGCGCAGTGTATAGTGTTTCGGTCCGATGTCAGGAGGTCGCGCGGCGGCTGCGGCCGCGGCGGCGGCAGAGCGTGAGCGGAAGTCCCCGCGGGAATCAGGCGAAGATTCCGAAGACGAGAGTGAAATCCTCGAAGAGAGTCCTTGCGGGCGATGGCTAAAACGCCGTGAAGAGGTAAATGTTCTTTCTGGATATCAGTACCTATGCCAAAACAGACAGAGACAGACCAAAAACTCCACTTGCGGTTAAAAGTAAAGATATATAAGCTACCAATAATGAGAGAATGATTACCTATATTTTAACACCGTTTACTTTAACTTCAAACGGGAAGCCATACTTTGGTCTGACTCAGAGACTCCTCGAGGTGCATTTATTTTTCTAATCACTCACTTAATTCAAAATGTTTACTAACACATTATGGTCAAAGTAATGGTACTATTCGTCAAAGCCAGTAAAAGTTTGAACCAAATTTTAGTAGGTAATCTGCACTATTACATAAACAGGTAAGGTTTGCTTTTTGTTCGTTTGTAGGGGATAAACTTTGGAATTACCTAATCGATTCTGAAAATTCATTCACCAATGGAAAGCTACATTATCCGTGTTTAACATCGGTTATTTTACATTTTAATATTAAAATTGATATGTTTTTACTTATATTTTTTTATATTTATAAACAATGTCTAAAAAAAAACCATTCTCTTCATCGACATACGCTGACCAATTTCCCCTTTTGTATGGGGAGATGAGTGGGATGGGCCACCTTAAGACATTACATCCAACAAATCTTATAATAAGTTTGCCTGATCAGTATGGTCGCATCTTATGTTACAGCTTTATTTCTCCATTATTAAAAAGAAAAGTAGGTAACCATGACAACCTAAAAAATTTGTTTAGCCCATTCTTAGGTACTCAAATTACAACAAAGTGGCTGGTATAATTCATAAATGTACAAAAAATTTCTAATTTAGTTGACATTGTTGAAATTATCAATATTCAAGCAACTTAAAGTATACGCAAATTTTGAATGCCGCTTGATCGCTAGGCTCGCACATGCACAGTCAAGCTGTAAATTTCTGGCTGAACTGAAATAGAACTGGCAAGAAACTCCGCTGGTTTTTTTTTTAATTGGGAAAAAAAGTGACATACTTGCTTAGTAATAAACAGTATACTTTTTTAAGATTTCAATTATTTACTTAAAACTAACACTTCCAGTGATGCATACACAACAATCATATTTTTATATAAATGAGATTTTCCACATGGTATGGATGTCTCAAAACAGATTTGTTTTGTCCATTAATTAAATCCGGTTTGTCCTTTAGGTCTCACTTACACGAGCATTTATTTCATTTTTGTTTTTAATTTTGTTTATATCCTAATTGCTAATCCTAATATCCTACTAATATTATAAAGGGGAAAGTTTGTAATAATGGATGGATGGATGGATGTTTGTTACTCTTTCACGTAAAAACTACTGAATGGATTTTAATGAAACTTTACAATAATATAGCTTATACATCAGAATAACACATAGGCTACAATTTACAAAGATACTAGCTGCGGTACCCGGCTCCGCTCGGGTCAATGTCGTGTTGGATTGATTTCGGTCTGAATTATTTCCTGGAAAAAAAGTAACCCAAAAGGCTGGTCCAGGACTATGTATCCATCTGCCAAATTTAATCAAAATCGTTTGAACCGATATAGCATTATTTAATCATAAACATCGACATATTCCCATTTAGAGCTTCGTAAACATTTGGGAGCGAATTTTAAAAGCATGTCCCGCAGACCCTTAGTGCACTGGCACTGCTACATAGAAATTGATGCAAAGCCAACAAAGTCGGGACCTTCCTTACTTTAACAAAGTTTTATATACCAACCACAGCCACCTTCAACATCGAAAACGGTGACCCATTCGGAATCTGACTGCGCCCAGAGTTGCTATACGTTGATAAAATACGCAAATAAATCGGGCGAGTGGTCGCTCATGGCTGAGTGCGCTACCCGAGCACGGGCAGACGCGTCAGGGCAGACGTCATGCCGGTTGTGCCCGTTTGGCGAATTTTCAAGGCACTAGCGATTTGTTAAAAAAGCATTGTACTTAAAGTAATATAGGCCCAAGGTTAGTTATTGGCAGGTTTTTTTTTTTGTTAGGAGTTACACGTACAAAAAGATACTTCATTTTTATTTTCATTATATAATAGGTTACTTACCTGTCAATTATAAAGAATTATTTCGTTTTTATTTAAATTATTATAGGTTGTAGGTAGGTAAGTAATTGGTCCTTTTTTGGTTCGTTTGGTTCATTTATAATAATGTGAATAACATAACAGCAATAATAATGTAAAATCTATACTAATAATAAATCTGTAAGGGTTATTCATGGAGTAAGTTGCTTTGTTTTATAAGATATTAGGTTTGTAGACTTTATTTGTGAACTCTTTTTAGAAATCATTTCTGTATGTATGTATGTATGTTCCTCCATAACTTTTAAACCGATTATCCGCATGAGATGAAAATTAGTACACGTACATTTGACTACCCGGGAATTAGGATAGGCTACATAGAATTCAGTTCCGCTTACGCTAAGATGTGGCTGTCATACAAACTGCAATGCTATGTACGGCTCGGCGGGAGGGCCGCTTACTTTTACTAATTGTACCGAAGTACGGCTTGGTATTTCCCGCAACTTTAGGACTACTTGGCAAAATCCTTGAGAACCAATTACTCGATTTAGATGCGGATTGTATCTACGTCTAGCCTGATTCTACTCAAAACTTATAGGCTACTTAATATAACGCTTCATTACATGAAGGGTGAGTAGTGAGTGTTAAATTCTTATAACGTGCTTATTTTATCTATGTATAGGATCTCTGGGAGCAGACAGGTTCGAGAAGGGTTACTGTTTTCGATGTTGAGGCTAGCTGTGGGTTGGAGTCCACGCAAAACTTACCTACGTTGAATGATTTATTTTTTTATTTTTTTATTTAGTATTATTGATACATTGTCAAATCATGCATGTTTTTACAATTATTATGTACTAAATATGCTATAAGTCATCATTTTAAATTTCAAATTTGTAGTCAAATAAATTAATTAAATTACACATTACTTACTTACTAGGTAAGCAATGTTGCAGTGCAAGTGCAGAAAGGTTCTGGCGGCAAATGCTTTTCATCGTCTTTTTTGTGGACATGTTGCATCTTCCTCATCACGGAGCCTGTCTTATTCTTTGAAACAGAGAAGGTCCCAGAGCGCAACAGCACGGTTTTGTACCGTGCCCGCGAATGAGTTTGGGCCGCCGGGTTGGGCCACCTTAAATCATGCTATTTCATCTCGAACGATCTTGATTAGTTTTGGTAGATGGATACATTGTCCTAGACCAGTTTGACCCTTTTTTGGATCAGCCATGTGGGCTTCTTTTTATCCATGAAATAATTTAGCCGACAATAATCCGAGCGGAGCCGGGTACCGCAGCTAGTGCCTTTATATTACACTCTGTCGCATATTTGGACATTCAGTAATATTAATGTGCTTTTCTAGTGTCGGCTTTCTAGGATGGCTTCCAGTGAAGAAAACGAATAGTTTACCAAGGTGATAGGATTATTTTGCTATGAGGTCTTGAGGAATTTTCCTTTCTAGTCAGCAATATGTAGGCTTGTCATCCATCAGGTGGTTGGCCATTTTATATAAATACGTTTTCATAAGTAGATGCATAAATTAATGACTTGTAGGTTAAATTTAATTGGTTTTCGTCATGCCATCTTTCCAAACAACTAATGACCTATTAATTTCACCCATTAAGGATTGTTTTGGAAATAATATTATATTCCATGGAATCGTTTATAGTGTGAAGATTCAGCGGACGTAAAGGAGAATGCCCAAATCCAGGCCCCTTAGAAATCATTCGTCTATTTTATTGACACATATGTGATACTTTATATTTCTTATTTAAACATATTTTAAACTATGTGAATCCCCATTTTTCACGGCCGGTCACTCGTTAAATAATTAAAAGGAATCATTCACAGTTACTTCTTTTCCTAATAACAATAAGAATAAGACAAGGACAGAACATCGCATAGTACCTACTTCCATTGTCACAAGACGTGTTTGGATAGCCTGCTCCATGCCATTCCGTCCGGTAAGGCAGAAAAAAGGCATAAATACGTATGTAAAATTATTATCGCTAGGACCAATGTGTAGGATTGTTGCTTATGAAATATCAAACAGACATTAAAGTCTGTCCATTTTTATTAGGGTTCCGTACCCAAAGGGTGAAACAAAACCCTATTACCAAGACTCCGCTGTCCGTCCGTCCGTCCGTCCGTCCGTCCGTCCGTCCGTCCGTCCGTCCGTCCGTCAGTCCGTCCGTCACAGGGCTGTATATCATGAACCGTAATTGGTAGGCAGCTGAAATTTTCACAGAATGTGTATTTATTTTGCCGCTATAACAACAAATAGGTAAAATAAAAAAATAAAAAATATTAAACGTATTTTTTTTGTCTTTAATTTTGTACAATGGTACGGAACCCTACGTGTGCGAGTCCGACTCGCACTTGGCCGGTTTTTGTGTTTGGATTGGAGATTTTTTCTCTACGCTGAGCTCTCTGGTGTCTCTAAAACATTCATAATCTCAAAACTGCATTTTGTTAATAACTTTAAAATGGCAATGAATTTGGTTTTCAAAATTCATAACTCGAAAAGTTATATTATTTTCTAAATTGGAAGATAGACGCAAACATTTTGAGGGGCCCAAAATGTATGGGGCAATGGGCATTCTCCTTTGTATGGTCCAATCTACATTGTAGATATGGTTGAATAACTAGCAAGAGTTTTGAATCACATTAACGACGTAAGGTTAAAACTTTTAGTTCCAGGAGTGATGAAATGTAATGTCAAAATATATTGGACCACTTCTGCCAAATAGGAAATTAAGAACTGACTGACAACTGAAACAAAAAATACACTTTTAATGATTTGATCGGGTTTTTAAATATGAATAAGGCTAATTAAAAAAAACTATGTGAGAAGAAATTAGATATGTGTTTTCTTTCAAGCAATATTAGCCATGCATTGCCATTTTTTGAAATTGTACATTTGAGCACCTCAAAAAACCAGCCAAGTGCGAGTCAGATGCCAGTACCGAGTCAGTACCATCAACACAAAAAAATCACGTTTTTTGTATTGACCCCCCCCCCCCCCCCCTTTAATTTTCATATTTTTTTATTTTACTTATTTCTTGTTTAGCGGCAAAATAAATACACACTCTGTGAAAATTTCAGCTGCCTACTTATTACGGTTCATGAGATACAGCCCTGTGACAGACGGATGGACGGACGGACAGCGGAGGCTTAGTAATAGGGTTCAGTTTTTCACCCTTTGGGTACGGAACCCTACAAACTACAGATTACCCTCGGCTGCTCCACATGCGACCGACATTTGCTGCGGAACGCATGTGTGCTTTTTAATCTTACCTAGCTTTGGGTTTTAAGGGTACATGCGAAAAGCTGGAAAATATCGGAGCTTTTTTGGATTTAAAAAAGTCTATAAACGTGTGCTGAGGCTTGATTTGCGGTTAACTCTGCCTGTGTATTCCGCAAACATCCAACATGCGCAGGCGCCAAAGTCCTTCCACGTAGAAAGCATGGCCTGCGTAAGTATCTCTATCCAGGGTTTTGATGTTGGTGTGTTTTGTTATCTTGGTTGTTTCGTCACGAATGCGAGCTGCTCCATGGTTCTGAATCGATGTAAAAGTGTTGGTCCCCTCCCCGGGCGTAGGGTTTAAGCCCGCCCCTGGTTGGTATCATCGCATTGGATGAAAATATGGTCGAAGCGGCTATTAAAAATATCCGTGTTTTACATCCAGTTAAATGTAGCCGTGCTCGAAAAGGGAAGGTCCTGGCATGGACCCTAATTTCTTCGGGAATGTGATTTTAGCGAAGATGAATTGACGGGTCGTTAGGCCGGAGTGAAACACGTGTGTTCTGCTTGATGATCGTATATTCACTAAAAAATAGACAGGCGCGTGAGGCGCACATAAAGATAGACGTCTGTGAAGTTGGCGGCACACATTACTCCAATTACTCTTTTATAGCCATGGGATGATGGTTTATCGTTAGTTCACGTTTGTTCACTATTTTTTTTCGTTTGTTTACACTTCCTTCCATGTTTTTTTTAAATATCAAAATGTGTGCCGCCAACTTCACGCAACGGCACACAATTTGAATTTCATGTCAAATTCTGTGTGGTATTATGCCTCGGGGTTAGTTCACGTTTGTTCACTAGTTTTCGTCGTTTGTTTACGCCCCCTACCATGTTTTTTTTAGGTTCGAATATGTGTGCCGCCAACTTCACGCAACGGCACACATACGAAATTATACTTCCAATTCTACATGCTATTATGCCTCGAGGTAAGTTCACGTTTGTTCACTACTTTTTTTTGTTTGTTTCTGCCTATTTATGTGTTATTTTTAAATCCAAAAATCACAACCGTGAAGCTGGCGGCACACATTTGAGATTTCAGCAAAATTTCTAATTCCTATTATGCCAACTGACTAGTTTTCGTTTGTTCACTAGTTTTTACCGTTTGCTTTTGCTTTCTAGTATGGTTTTTTTCAAATTGAAAGGTGTTAAGTTGATCACACATATACGAAATTTCCACTTTATTATTGCATGCTATTATGCCTATGGGTTGGTTTTCGTTTGTTCACTGGTTTTGACCGTTTGTTCTCGCTCCCTAGAGTATTATTTTTTTAAATTATAAAATGAGAATATGGCGGCACTCCAGCAAAATTACGGCGTTTTCACTTAAATTTAGCATGATATTATGCCTTTAGATTAGTTTTCGTTTGTTCACTAGTTTTTGTCGTTTGTTTTTGCTTCTTAGTATGTTTTTTTTTAAATTAAATTGTCAAGTTGACGGCACATATGCAAAATTTCCACTTTATTTCTGCACGCTATTGTGCCTACAGGTTAGTTTTCGTTTGTTCACTGGTTTTGACCGATTGTTCTCGCTTCCTAGTGTGATATTTATTCAATTAAATTATAAAATAAAAACATCGCGGCACACATGCAAAATTACGACTTTTTCACTTGAATTTTGCATGCTATTATGCCTTTAGGTTAGTTTTCGTTTGTTAACTAGTTTTTGTCGTTTGTTTTTGCTTCCTAGTATGTTTTTTTGGAAAATTAAAAAGCGTGAAGTTGGCGGCACACATGCGAAATTTCCACTTTATTTCCGCATGCTATTATGCCTATAGGTTAGTTTTCGTTTGTTCACTAGTTTTAATCGTTTGTTTTTGCTTCCTTGTATGTTTTTTTTTTAAATTAAATTGTCAAGTTGACCGCACATATGCGAAATTTCCACTTTATTTCTGCATGCTATTGTGCCTACAGGTTAGTTTTCGTTTGTTCACTGGTTTTGACCGATTGTTCTCGCTTCCTAGTGTGATATTTATTCAAATTATAAAATAAAAACATCGCGGCACACATGCAAAATTGCGCCTTTTTGTTACTTGAATTTTGCATTCTATTATGCCTTTAGGTTAGTTTTCGTTTGTTCACCAGTTTTTGTCGTTTGTTTTTGCTTCCTAGTATGTTTTTTTGGAAAATTAAAAAGTGTGAAGTTGGCGGCACACATGCGAAATTTCCACTTTATTTCCGCATGCTATTATGCCTATAGGTTAGTTTTCGTTTGTTCACTAGTTTTTATTGTTTGTTTTCGCTTCCTTGTATGTTTTTTTTTAAATTAAATTGTCAAGTTGACGGCACATATGCAAAATTTCCACTTTATTTCTGCATGCTATTGTGCCTACAGTTGTGAACAAACGAAAACTAACCTATAGGCATAATAGCATGCGGAAATAAAGTGGAAATTTCGCATGTGTGCCGCCAACTTCACGCTTTTTAATTTTCCAAAAAAACATACTAGGAAGCAAAAACAAACGACCAAAACTAGTGAACAAACGAAAACTAACCTAAAGGCATAATACCATGCAAAATTCAAGTGAAAAAGTCGTAATTTTGCATGTGTGCCGCGATGTTTTTATTTTATAATTTAATTGAATAAATATCACACTAGGAAGCGAGAACAATCGGTCAAAACCAGTGAACAAACGAAAACTAACCTGTAGGCACAATAGCCTGCAGAAATAAAGTGGAAATTTTGCATATGTGCCGTCAACTTGACAATTTAATTAAAAAAAAAAACATACAAAGAAGCAAAAACAAACGATAAAAACTAGTGAACAAACGAAAACTAACCTATAGGCATAATAGCATGCGGAAATAAAGTGGAAATTTCGCATGTGTGCCGCCAACTTCACGCTTTTTAATTTTCCAAAAAAACATACTAGGAAGCAAAAACAAACGACAAAAACTGGTGAACAAACGAAAACTAACCTAAAGGCATAATAGAATGCAAAATTCAAGTAACAAAAAGGCGTAATTTTGCATGTGTGCCGCGATGTTTTTATTTTATAATTTGAATAAATATCACACTAGGAAGCGAGAACAATCGGTCAAAACCAGTGAACAAACGAAAACTAACCTGTAGGCACAATAGCATGCAGAAATAAAGTGGAAATTTCGCATATGTGCCGTCAACTTGACAATTTAATTTAAAAAAAAAACATACAAGGAAGCAAAAACAAACGATTAAAACTAGTGAACAAACGAAAACTAACCTATAGGCATAATAGCATGCGGAAATAAAGTGGAAATTTCGCATGTGTTCCGCCAACTTCACGCTTTTTAATTTTCCAAAAAAACATACTAGGAAGCAAAAACAAACGACAAAAACTAGTGAACAAACGAAAACTAACCTAAAGGCATAATAGCATGCAAAATTCAAGTGAAAAAGTCGTAATTTTGCATGTGTGCCGCGATGTTTTTATTTTATAATTTAATTGAATAAATATCACACTAGGAAGCGAGAACAATCGGTCAAAACCAGTGAACAAACGAAAACTAACCTGTAGGCACAATAGCCTGCAGAAATAAAGTGGAAATTTTGCATATGTGCCGTCAACTTGACAATTTAATTTAAAAAAAAAAACATACAAGGAAGCGAAAACAAACGATAAAAACTAGTGAACAAACGAAAACTAACCTATAGGCATAATAGCATGCGGAAATAAAGTGGAAATTTCGCATGTGTGCCGCCAACTTCACGCTTTTTAATTTTCCAAAAAAACATACTAGGAAGCAAAAACAAACGACAAAAACTAGTGAACAAACGAAAACTAACCTAAAGGCATAATAGAATGCAAAATTCAAGTAAAAAAGTCGTAATTTTGCATGTGTGCCGCGATGTTTTTATTTTATAATTTAATTGAATAAATATCACACTAGGAAGCGAGAACAATCGGTCAAAACCAGTGAACAAACGAAAACTAACCTGTAGGCACAATAGCCTGCAGAAATAAAGTGGAAATTTTGCATATGTGCCGTCAACTTGACAATTTAATTTAAAAAAAAAAACATACAAGGAAGCGAAAACAAACGATAAAAACTAGTGAACAAACGAAAACTAACCTATAGGCATAATAGCATGCGGAAATAAAGTGGAAATTTCGCATGTGTGCCGCCAACTTCACGCTTTTTAATTTTCCAAAAAAACATACTAGGAAGCAAAAACAAACGACAAAAACTGGTGAACAAACGAAAACTAACCTAAAGGCATAATAGAATGCAAAATTCAAGTAAAAAAAGGCGTAATTTTGCATGTGTGCCGCGATGTTTTTATTTTATAATTTGAATAAATATCACACTAGGAAGCGAGAACAATCGGTCAAAACCAGTGAACAAACGAAAACTAACCTGTAGGCACAATAGCATGCAGAAATAAAGTGGAAATTTCGCATATGTGCCGTCAACTTGACAATTTAATTTAAAAAAAAAAAACATACAAGGAAGCAAAAACAAACGATTAAAACTAGTGAACAAACGAAAACTAACCTATAGGCATAATAGCATGCGGAAATAAAGTGGAAATTTCGCATGTGTTCCGCCAACTTCACGCTTTTTAATTTTCCAAAAAAACATACTAGGAAGCAAAAACAAACGACAAAAACTAGTGAACAAACGAAAACTAACCTAAAGGCATAATAGCATGCAAAATTCAAGTGAAAAAGTCGTAATTTTGCATGTGTGCCGCGATGTTTTTATTTTATAATTTAATTGAATAAATATCTCACTAGGAAGCGAGAACAATCGGTCAAAAACAGTGAACAAACGAAAACTAACCTGTAGGCACAATAGCCTGCAGAAATAAAGTGGAAATTTCGCATATGTGCCGTCAACTTGACAATTTAATTTAAAAAAAAAACATACAAGGAAGCGAAAACAAACGATAAAAACTAGTGAACAAACGAAAACTAACCTATAGGCATAATAGCATGCGGAAATAAAGTGGAAATTTCGCATGTGTGCCGCCAACTTCACGCTTTTTAATTTTCCAAAAAAACATACTAGGAAGCAAAAACAAACGACAAAAACTAGTTAACAAACGAAAACTAACCTAAAGGCATAATAGCATGCAAAATTCAAGCGAAAACGCCGTAATTTTGCATGGGTGCCGCCATATTCTCATTTTATAATTTGAATAAATAACACACTAGGAAGCGAGAACAATCGGTCAAAACCAGTGAACAAACGAAAACTAACCTGTAGGCACAATAGCATGCAGAAATAAAGTGGAAATTTTGCATATGTGCCGTCAACTTGACAATTTAATTTAAAAAAAAACATGCAAGGAAGCGAAAACAAACGATAAAAACTAGTGAACAAACGAAAACTAACCTATAGGCATAACAGCATGCGGAAATAAAGTGGAAATTTCGCATGTGTGCCGCCAACTTCACACTTTTTAATTTTCCAAAAAAACATACTAAGAAGCAAAAACAAACGAC
The DNA here is from genome assembly GCA_946894095.1 of Incurvaria masculella. NCBI lineage: Eukaryota > Metazoa > Arthropoda > Insecta > Lepidoptera > Incurvariidae > Incurvaria > Incurvaria masculella. The sequence continues at coordinate 14,195,371 of OX335647.2, forward strand.
AAAAACTAGTGAACAAACGAAAACTAATCTAAAGGCATAATATCATGCAAAATTTAAGTGAAAACGCCGTAATTTTGCTGGAGTGCCGCCATATTCTCGTTTTATAATTTAAAAAAATAATACTCTAGGGAGCGAGAACAAACGGTCAAAACCAGTGAACAAACGAAAACTAACCCATAGGCATAATAGCATGCAATAATAAAGTGGAAATTTCGTATATGTGTGATCATCTTAACACCTTTCAATTTGAAAAAAACCATACTAGAAAGCAAAAGCAAACGGTAAAAACTAGTGAACAAACGAAAACTAGTCAGTTGGCATAATAGGAATTAGAAATTTTGCTGAAATCTCAAATGTGTGCCGCCAGCTTCACGGTTGTGATTTTTGGATTTAAAAATAACACATAAATAGGCAGAAACAAACAAAAAAAAGTAGTGAACAAACGTGAACTAACCTCGAGGCATAATAGCATGTAGAATTGGAAGTATAATTTCGTATGTGTGCCGTTGCGTGAAGTTAGCGGCACACATATTCGAACCTAAAAAAAACATGGTAGGGGGCGTAAACAAACGACGAAAACTAGTGAACAAACGTGAACTAACCCCGAGGCATAATACCACACAGAATTTGACATGAAATTCAAATTGTGTGCCGTTGCGTGAAGTTGGCGGCACACATTTTGATATTTAAAAAAAACATGGAAGGAAGTGTAAACAAACGAAAAAAAATAGTGAACAAACGTGAACTAACGATAAACCATCATCCCATGGCTATAAAAGAGTAATTGGAGTAATGTGTGCCGCCAACTTCACAGACGTTAAAGATAGCTGACGACGCAGCAGTCAGGTTACACAATGTAGCTTCCCGCTACATGGTGTATTGGGCCAATATCATAACGGTAGATGAATGGTATTAGCCACCCATGTCATAGGTAACATAAAAAAATAATCTGTTATTTTTTGCTACTTCGAACTGGATGGAAAACACGGAAAAAAATATTGCCGTTTCGACCATCTTTTCATCCAACGCGATGGTACCAACCCGGGCGGGCTTAAATCCTACCACCTAGTAGGGGGAGGAGACCTACAGTTTTACATGGATTATATAAAACACGGAAAAAAATATTGCCGTTTCGACCATCTTTTCATCCAATGCGATGGTACCAACCCGGGCGGGCTTAAATCCTACCACCTATTAGAGACCTACAGTTTTACATGAATTCCGAACCATGAAGCAGCTCGCATTCGTGACTGAGATCTGAGACTGATTCGCTGAATGAGAAAGAAAGTGGTGCATGACCGGGGTGAGTATTTGAACCCAGTCCTCTGGTATGAAGGGAAGTCACCGCACCACTAGGCCACGCATGGACGGATATTGAGGATTACGACGTGTGTCTATTTTCAATTTTCAGTTTTGCTCTTGCCAACTAAACATCAATTCACATTATGTACTATCAAATAAACTATGATTCAGTGATATATGATCTAATTTCCTATCGGCCTGTAGCATCGCAGATCGATCATATATGAATTACTTTCATTCTCCTGTCTGGTTCGAGCGCCGTCTGCGTAATTATATAGTGATTACCTCGCTGAATGATTGGTCTCTTGCGCGAGGAGGTAGGTACTTGCCGGCTACTACTTTCTCCGTTGCGAGCAGATTTCTAGCGGTATCTATCTCATGTGCACTTTACTTTCGTGGAGGCCGCCATGGCGGGTGAACGAACTGGACATTCGGTGTTGTCAGCCAATGAAGCGAAGAGCAACAAAGGAGTGGCGCGTTGCGCAACTACCCTTTACTTTCTGTATTGGACGCGATGGCGAATTGCTTTCCAGGGTCCATTCGGATGGAATCGTGCACACGTTTTGTTTTCCGATTTTTACCTGTTACGTGGATTTTCTTTACTGGAGGAGATTCAATAACGCTTTTAAGGTCCCGTCGGAAAAAGCGAAAAAAGGAACCCTATGGTCTGGCTCTAGTGTCTGTCGTTCACACGCATTTTGTCCCGAATTGTTCTCCTGTTAACGACTGTTGGAAAATTCTGAAAAATATACCAATGTGCAACAACTAATTACTTTTGCTGAAAACGTCATATTTTTTTATAAAAACCGGAGTCGGACTCGCACACGAAGGGTTCCGTACCATCGCACAAGATTCAACACAAAAAATCAGGTTTTTTTTAAATTTTATAATTATACCTATTTGTAATGGGGTTCCGTTGGTACCCTTTGGGTACGGGACCCTAAAAAGTTAGATTTCTGAAGCGCTAATTTTGTATGAAATTGCAAAATAATCATCAGGCGAGGGAGAATTTCTTGCACATCGAGCAGTGCCGGGACTCTCGGCACGTTAAAAGGTTCACAGTGAGGAGGTTTTATTCAGCACCTTCATCTTGATACTCTCTCAAAAATGTAGCCGTCTCGAAATACAGCATAATCTGTAAACGTATTGTTTAAATGTCACCCGATACTTCGGCGATCCACTGGGGCATAGCCTGCTGTATTGTTTTTCGTAGACACAAAACAATACAGCAGGCTATGACTGGGGCGATCTCAGGGCTGCGGCCTTGTCCTCGGGAAGCTGAACTATATGTAGAAAAAAAGTAGGCATCTTTATTTAAATAGAGTTTGACAGATTCGAACACGAGACTTTCTCGTGTTCGCTTCCCTGAGTAGACCCGCAGTGCTCCGAACAGAGTGGTCGGTCTGAGTTCTCACCTAAATTGGCGTTTACGGCAAACCGATCGACTGGCGTTTTCCGTAAAAACGTCAAACTCCATACAAGTTTTTACTATTCTGTGGTTTTACTTCTTTAAGCTGTCTAAGTCAAACCCGGCGGGAAGGATACAAAACCGTGCTATAACGCTTTGGGACCTTCCCTGTTTCAAAGAATAAGGCAGGATCCGGGATGAGGAGGATGCAACATGTCCACAAAGCAGACGATGCGCCTAGTGTTTGATTTGGCAAGATATAAGAAAAAAATAATTACAAAACTACTTGCTGCTAGCTGAAATTATGCATGTATTTTTTATTTCATGTTCTTATTCCATAAGGTTCAGAAACTTAACGCAGTCGAAACTAATGATCTGAAAGTGAGCGTGTGTCTCTCAGTAAATAACAGCGGTGCGACACATCGCTTGAATCTCGGTGCGAGCTAATTTTTATTTTTTAGTCCCAAAATAGTTCGCTGTTGATTTGAATTAGACATTTATTTCGCACCGAACAAATTTGCAACCGCCGGGTTTCTTTCTTCACACTGAAAATGTCCTGACGAAGAAGGCACGGACTGTTAAACTTAAACCGACCGAAGATTTTGTCATCGACCTTCATCTTTCGGTTTGGCTGAGGTTTGAATGGCGAAGGCTTCTGAAATTCCTGCAGCTTTCTTTAAAAAATTTTGTGGGTTCCGGGTCGTTCCATTACAAAGTTAACGGCGGTGTGTACTGGTTCGGTATTGAACAGTATAACGACCTAGCAGTTACAATAGAGGCTTGTGTTGAGGTGAGTCTACCGCTGCGTCACGCATCGCTGACTCACCCGCCTTTCTCCGTCTGCCGGCCGTCTGGGGAGCCCCTTCCCTTCCTCCCCTCCCCCCCCGGTTCACGGCCCTCCCCCGCACCGCGCTCCCTCCCCCTCCCCCGCACCCCGCGTCCCTCGCACGTTTAAGCCGCGCCGCGACGTCAGCTGCCATGGACGAGCGACTTAATTTGCGCCATGCGCCAGTTCGCTCGTCTGCCGACTCCACGGCGACCATATACCATACCATTGAAACCTGGGGAATTCACGATGAAGACTTGTTAGCACTAAGAACAAAAACCTAGCGTTTCGATTTGCATTGATTTAATTACCTACCACTTTTGTACTTTACACAGTATTACATATTTGAATTGCAAACATTTATTCACGTCCAACGATGGACGAAGCTGAGTCATATTTGTTTTCCTTTTATCTCTACTTGTAAATACATCGAAGTTATAAAGATTTATCGGTACATAACCTGTAAATAAATAGATAATACAAATACGTAAACAAACTTCAAAAAGCAGGGTATCAACCACTTTCCGTGATCTATAGCATTCACGCATTAATCCATCAAACCATGAGTCGTGAATACCACCCTGCTTATATGACAGAAGTTCATTGATATAGTCCATTTTATAAAACAAATCTTTTCCTACACCGGTTTTTGGTGCATAAGGCCCATCACTCACGAAGTGGATGACTGCGCCATTGCACCGACACGCACGTTGACGATATTTTTTTGTAACAAGACATGGGTGGGTGGCTAATACCATTCCATAGATAGGTACCTATTCGCCCAACACAACATCTCGGAACTACATACCATCCCAGGACCAGGACAGGAAAATACGGACAAATTTTATTGCCGCTTCGACCATCGTTCATTACATTCGGTGGTACCAAGGTGAGGTAAGAGGACCTACGTGGAATCCTGACCATAAACGGCGAATCCCTTAAGTTTAAGTGTACGGGGAGAAATGCTGCAGAAAAACTTTTTACGAGCCGGAACCCACACGACACCCTTATCGATGGCAGAACAGTTTTAGTTTGTCACATAGTAAAAATAGCGAAGATCACGCTCAACAGGCAAAGCGCCGACGACTCGCCGCATCATTGAATAGAACCGATGGAGCGTGCTGGGAACACGAGATGAGCGGATCGTAACTGCGCAGTGTCCGGTGGCCCTCTGTCGACGAGTCTGCGATTGTGATAAATTGTGTGCTGATTGATATCTAGATGCTTCGACAGAGTTGTTTGTTCATTATGCGTAAGCATATTTCTGTTTGTAGCATTTTCTCGTTTACAACTTTTGTCACCGTTGTCATAGGCCACTTTTAGCTTAAACTTGTGTAATGTGTGGTTTTACACTAAACGATAACACAACTCCGAAGGGATGTAGGGTCTCTCTATTTGTTATATCGTCTCTACCATGGAGAATACTCGTTGGAGCTGCATAACCATCGCTCAACGTAGTACAGGCATGGAATGCACCTATTCACCGTCGACATTTCGGAAATAAGAACTAACCGATTCTCTTGATCCTTATCTATGGGGTCGGTAAATGATGAAGTTGGCTCCCTGCCGATATATTTCACCCCAAAGTACACACTGGGGTCCTTCAAGCACGGTGTGAACAAACACCTGGCCGACCGGCTAGATGTTCGTAGTTCGGGATTTCATGTAGATGGTAGGATTAATCCCGCTCGGTTGGGACCATCGCATTGAATGAACGATGGGCGAAGTGGCTTCGAAAATTTACCATGTTTTCCAACAAGTTCAATGTAGTAGTCATGCAATTTAAGGAAGGTTCTGGAATGGCACCTAGTTCCCATAAGGTGTGTTCGACTAATATGTCTGGAATGCTTAGGTTGTCAACGGTCTGCAATGTTTATTACAACTAGCGCCCGTACCTTCGTTTTTAGGGTTCCGTACCCAAAGGGTGAAAACGGAACCCTATTACTAAGTCTCCGCTGTCCGTCCATCCGTCCGTCCGTCACAGGGCTGTATCTCATGAACGGTAACAGGTAGGGAGCTGAAATTTTCACAGATTATGTATTTATTTTTCCGCTATAACAATAGGTAAAATTATAAAATAATAAAAAATTAAAAGGGGGGGGGGCATACAAAAAACGTGTTATTTTTGGGGTAAATCTTGTACGATGGTACGGAACCCTTCGTGTGCGAGTCCGACTCGCACTTGGCCGGTTTTTTGTTGCAGCCACGTTAGAAACTTGAGTTATTTATTACTCGTACGCAGTAGATGGCAGTACCTTGACTCCAGTGTGATTCACCCTAATGAACGTGCCGAGACGACGATGAATCATCTTGGGCAAGGTGTCATCAGCGCTGTAGCGTCAGAAAATGTTATTTGGACGAGTATCAAACTTTGGAGCTCTTATATAATTACAATCAACGAGTTCTATTCCAGGCCAGAAAAATATAATAAAAAAAATCTAATAATGCAGTTGAAATGTTTACCAAGATGCGCCCCATGACTCCTTAAAGTACTTTTCGCTATTTCGTATTTGGCCATGAAAATTGACTTGAAAAATACACCTGGTATATTTTATTTATTCATTTTAGACTGTTAAAGCTACTTTATAAGAATATATCCGGACCAGCTAGCAGAAGATTCCGAATCTTTGTCTAGATCCATCATTCTGAACTACAATTCGTTTCCTAGGACACCTATGCATGGTCGATAGTTGTCAGTTTTTTTTGCGCAGTTTTTGTTTATTTACAAACATTCAACAATCTTTTTGTGATGCAGAAAAAGCCAGCGAACGCCTGGCGCCAACCTCACATTGAATATCCGATAACATCTGAGTGCTATGAATACTCACTTGGGGTATATACCAGAGCCGAATAATTATAATAATTAAACATTTATTGTGGATAGCTATGAATGTAAATACGCATGTATTCATTCCGAAGAGTTTCATCTTCTTTATTCATCATCAATCTTAAATAAATTTAGTTCTTCTTTAAGAAGTAGTTCATGATAGTGTCAGTGAGTTTAGTCATAACTTATTTTGTGCTTTAGCGTCTCTATTTTGATATGATCGTAATTTTGAATACTAAGGGCCGAGTGCACGAAAGAACAAAAACTCAAAATCAACGTCAAAGTATGATCAAACACAGTCACTTTGTGTGGACAGTATGGAAGTAACTCTATGCGGATCACTTAAAGTGACGTGTTTGAACATTGATAAACTCGGCCGTCTCTTCGTGCAACCGGGGCTTAGCTTTGCCATTTTTTCCAAGAGACTCGCTGCGTATTAAAAATGTAGGTACTCTGCATGGGAATGTTTTATATAGATGCACGTGGATTTACAATATTTCTTTTAAATCGGCACTAGATTAACATTAACACTATTAATTTTAATAATCGTTTGTTTAGCTTACTTAAAGTGACGTGTTTGAACATTGATAAACTCGGCCGTCTCTTCGTGCAACCGGGGCTTAGCTTTGCCATTTTTTCCAAGAGACTCGCTGCGTATTAAAAATGTAGGTACTCTGCATGGGAATGTTTTATATAGATGCACGTGGATTTACAATATTTCTTTTAAATCGGCACTAGATTAACATTAACACTATTAATTTTAATAATCGTTTGTTTAGCTATCCGGACGGGCCAACCACTGTACTTAGTAGGGAACAAAACAGATGTAGGTACATATAACCTATTGGTTAACCGACGCGGATAAACGGCTCGTAGCTCAGGCGCTCATTGCCTTCTATGCCAGAGGTTATGGGTTCGATCCCCGCCATGTTCACCCCCGACACTTTCTTTCTCTTTCTCAGTTGGACTTCGTCACGAATGCGAGTTGCACCATGGTTCCATGTAAAACTCCCTTCCCCTACTCTAGGTGGTAGGCTTAAGGTCGGCCCGTAAGCATCATAAAATTTCGACTCCCATACAAACGTAGTTTACTAATCATTTGAAAACCAATGTTCCAACTTACTTGATATTTGGTATCTAATATTAGGCTACAAATATCTGTGTCTGCATGCCTTTGTTTTTTCGGTAAATGTATTCTGGGTCAAACCACAGAGAAAACAAAATTCGTATGAAGATTTTCTTTTTGCTTTCATTTCATTCGATTTGGATTTTTCAAAAAAACAAAAGCATGCAGACACAGATATTTGTTACCTGATATTATATATTAAATATCAATTCAATTGGAATAGCGGTTTCCAAATGATTAGTAAACTACGTTTGTATGGGGAGCAAAGCTTACGGGGGCCATCGGTTTTGTACCGTCGCATTGGATGTAAAGATAGTCGAAGTTCCATGCACCCGCGCTCATGAAGGGAAAGTCCTGTCATGGCACCTAATTTTTACGGTAATGCGGTGAGTTTAACTATTGTATTAGCATTAGGCTTCCTAGTCCAGTTACATAAAAACATGTATCTCCTAAGTTTCTTCGAAATTTGTTCCGCCGTTCTGCCATGATTCAATCTACCTATTTTTTGTATTACTTTCTGCTATGAAATATTTCTGATATGAAATTCATAGATATCATTTAAAAGGTCTAATTTTTTTTTTTTTTTAGTTTAAATTTTGAAGTCTTGTCATTGTTTTGGAATGGTAAATATACATAATAATAATAATAATTATTTTATTTATGGATTAGATGTTTTGTTGACATTGTATTTTCGTCGAAGTTTTAGAGTAAACATTGGTTCTTGTTTGTTTGTGCAAGAGCAAAATATATTGGTTCAATATTTATATGAATTTGTTTAAAGCGGGCGTGGAGTTATTAAATGATATAAATGAACTAAATAGTTAGACTAAGCTTTCGAGTTTTATATGTTGCAGTGGATGAAGTTCCTTCAGCAAGCTTGGTGACGTGAACATAAACGCTCAGGCACAATCTCGTATCCCTACAGTTTTACATACACCTTAGTCTTAATCGTAATATTGATAAAATAAAATGCTGAATTAAAATTAGGGGAATAAAATGCTTCCTTTTCTATTATAAGGTACAGTAATTTTAGGATTTGTAAGAACGGCTTACGGTGTGTCGATGAATGATCTAAGACGCGTCGGACCAAGCATTTGGGCGAGTACCCGTTTTAACCACGGTACTTTCAAATCGGGTACAGTCATATAACACGTTTACCAATTTTAAATAATTCTGTTTTTCAGTAGGACGTTGTTAACGTACCAAATATGCCTAGAAAATCTGTTAATAAGTACCATCTGTGCTAATCTCATGGACCGGTGTTGGTTTGGCAATCTTGTTACGCAACCCAATGAAGCATGTCATGCAGATTTACCATTACCTAACATTCATTATTGTGTGTTGATACATTCATGATTGGACGATGGATCGAAATTTTAGGATACTAATTTGCTTGTCTGTTTCTACCCACTGGATTTTATTGCTATAAAGCTCTATATCTATCATAAATGCAGACTTTTATCCGAATAATCTTAAACGATAAGATATTTTTGGCGCCAGAGTTGAGTTGAGCTGAGAACTGAGTCGGAGCTAACGTAGCCACTTATTTTTTTATATCCGCTTTTTAGATGTGTTGGTGTGGCGTAGTGAAAACACATACTAAAATCGGAAACTTTTTAATCATCACATTAAAAAATAAATCCCTAATTTACTTAGTCATCTCAAGATAACGAGTAGTGTAATAACCAGACGAATGGAACACGCCTCTGACGTCATGCGATACCTACGCAATAAAATTGAATAATGACGTTGGGCGGTGTTTGCTCTGCATACGTCAAATTATATTTGACTCCCATTGGATGTCGTCACAAAAAAACAGAAAAATATTAGAATATTTAAATATCAGCAGCAAGTTTAGTATTAGAATTTTAATTTCACCTAAGATGGTTGGCTGATAACTAACCAGATTAGTCCGTCACACCGCATTCCTGAAGGAACTAGGTGTGCCTACCAGAATGGTGATGAAAATAAGTTGATTATCTCATCAGTATAGCTAGGTGTTTGTATCATGGTGTTTTTTTTTGTGTCCGACCGAAACTGGTTTTCCGGCCGAAACCGAAACCGAATATTCGGCCGTGGCTTCAGTTTCGGCCGAAACCGAAACCGAATATTCGGCCGTGGCTTCAGTTTCGGCCGAAACCGAAACCGAAACTCACGTGGTCGAGTATAAAATTCCTTAAAATATTGAAATTTGGTGCATTTTACCCATTATTCTGCATTAATTAGGACATGAAATGGAAACACAATATATTAAGTTTGTTGTAATCATTTATTTAATACAATATAAAAAAATATTAATAATATTTAACAGTTTGAACCTTTTGCCGAAACTGCCGCCGAAACTTGATTTTTGGCCGAAACCGAAACCGAACTTTCGGTCGGACACTAGTTTTTTTTATTCTCTATTGCTTTTTCCCACAACAACATTTATTGTTTTATTTGTTTTTCGACTTAATTACATAGAAACTCATTTTCTTCATCGGTCTGTAAAAAAATCTCGATCTGTGAAAATTCTGTAATCGTGATCGTGTTGTCACTGCTCTACACATAGACCTGGCTCTACATCACACACAAACAAACTTTCTACACCGATTTTGTGTCTGTCACACTTCATTATTTCATATATTTTTTTTAAAACCTAAACTTTCTAAAGCAGAGACACATCGCCAGGAAAGCAGACACATTATCTGCTAACGTGATTCTTTCTCTCGCAGTTTAGGGTTCCCTACTCAAAGGGTGCCAACGGAACCCTATTATTATATTATATTACTAAGCCTCCGCTGTCCGTCCGTCCGTCCGTCCGTCTATCATAGGGCTGTATCTCATGAACCGTAATATGCCTCCCGCAACTTAATTTTTCACAGGGAGTATCTTTATTTTGCCGCTATAACAACCAATAGGTAAATTAAAAAAATAATGAAAATTAAGGGTGTCCCTATACAAAAAACGTGATTGTTTGTGTTAAATCTTGTACTATGGTACGGAACCCTTCGTGTGCGAGTCCGACTCGCACTAGGCTGGTTTTTTAGTTAGGTAGACGACGGAAGCGCTTCAACCGGTGGCAATTATTACAGATAATTTCAGAATTAACGAGAGCTAACCTTTTACTAGTCACCCTTAATCTAAGGTGTACTCGTTCTGAAAATATCTTAGAAGTAAGAAGCAAAATTAAACCACGAAGCCTCAGGTCTCAATCGATTAGGGAATTAATCACTCGAATTCCCAGCAGGATTTTTTATAGGTTCATCATGGCAGCCATCGCGCTGATTTTTTTTGTTCTGGTGCCTTTTCAATGAGGACCAAAGCTTAGTAGCCTCATCACAAACGTTTTTTATATGATAACCTAACAAATATAATTGTACCGCCTTCGACTCAAGGGTGCGAATTAATAAATATTTGAAGTCGGTACAATGTTTATTAAATTTTTTTCGGACATCAATGCGTTCTATTTTGGATGGTGATTTAAATAAAAGACGGGTTGGATATCATTTAAAATTTTAAAAACCCAAATCTTAATACTTACTAAAGGTAATAGCGGACCATAGCCTACTGGTAACGTCTATTAGCTATGGTCTTTCGTGCCGATGGTCACGGGTTGGTAACAGGATGTGTACCTCTTTCTTTGTTATCGGAGATTGCAATTACCTTATTTCATTGAGAATGTATGTAACTTCATGGTTCGGAACCTATTTAAAAATGTATTAAAGCACCCTTGCCTACTTCCTAGGCGAAAAGACATTTTGTTTTTAGAACCAAATGTTTCGCAGGCGTGCACCTATACATAGCTTCAGCATAGATAGTTTCAGACACCTCCTTCCTACTCATATCCCGTCCCGTCCTAATGACTCACATTGAATGTGAGCAAGATTCGCTGGAGATTCACAAATTTCCTGACTCATGGAATGTGAGCAATGACTTAAGCTGAACATATTGTTGATTGTGGAAGAAAGTAAAAAAAAATATACTAGAGATATGCCCCCGTATGCGTCAAAGAAGGAATCGACTAGAACCATGGCCTAACAGTTTATCGAGAGTTTGCGTAAACAAAACGTCATATAACGACCGCATAGTATCTTTGTTGAGATGTAATTTTAAGTTTGTGGAAAAATGTGAAGCATTACAATACATCTTATCATCTGTGAATGTTACAATCAATTATTATTTTCGACATTTCCTTGTAAAACAAAGGTAAAACACATTCAAGATTATAGCGACGCTGTTGGTACTGATAGCGCATTATGTATATCTTGCGTCCATTCATTTTGAGGGTTCCGTACCCAAAGGGTGAAAACGGAACCCTATTACTAAGCCTCCGCTGTCCGTCCGTCCGTCTGTCACAGGGCTGTATCTCATGAACCGTAATAGGTAGGCAGATGAATTTTTTACAGAGTGTGTATTTATTTTGCCGCTATAACAACAAATAGGTGAAATTAAAAAAATATTAAAAATTAAAGGGGGGGCCCATACAAAAAGCGTGATTTTTTTGTGTTAAATCTTGTACGATGGTACGGAACCCTTCGTGTGCGAGTCCGACTCGCACTTGGCCGGTTTTTTAACGTTCTTGCTATGCGTCACCTGTTTGGGCGACATGGGAAAGTGGTTTTGATGACATTTATGATGGCTCGTTCGGTATTATAGTACATACTCGTAATATAATGTAATCACAAGCCGTCATTATTTTCTTCTGCTGTCGGGAATTATGTTGTGTATTTTAAATATCTACAGTTCCTGCGTATAATTATTTTCTTCCAAAAAAATATTAATAACGAACGAGTGCAAAATTGGTAAAATATGTGTTTTATTATATATTTTTTGTTATATAATGTCACATGCAGAATTTGACGCTACTTATTTGTACCATCACGTAAAAGAATCATCAGCTAAAAGAACCCATGAACATTCGGATATGTATGAGTGGGGTAGCGAATGCAATTGCAATTTGACAGGGGTATTATAACGCCCCTCTAGTACTAAAGGTTGTATTTTAGTCGAAATTGAAGGCACACAGTCAAGGTACACTGTCTACAATTTAGCACGAGATTTAGAAGCACGTATTTTCATGTCATGTCATGTCATGCGGAAGTGAAATGTGAAACTCGGAAAAGCATTTGATGGATTCTCAGAATACTCTCCATGAAACAGGGAATAAAATACATGAACCACCCTTGGTAGCTATATTTCGTACAGGATCGAATCTGCGTTTTTAACTTTTTTCTGAATTTTAGTGAAATATTTCCATATTCCCGGTTTTTTTAAGGCGGAAATAAGACTTAGGGAGATGGTAATAGTCTGACTCGCGTCGCAAAGCGAACATTTCCTGTTTTTTACTTTCCGCGCTGCAAAAGCATGAAATATTAATAAAAAAGAAGCTATGATTGTAAAGAACTTAAATTCTATTGTTTTGCTTCAAATTGAAACAATGAGTGGTTCTCTAGACCAGCGTTGCCCAACCTGGGGTCCGTAGATCTATCCAAGGGGGTCCGCGGATGAAATAAAAATTTAAAAGAAAAACTAACATATTGAAGCAAAATGGCGTGGCCGAGAACTTTTAGGGCACCTCGAATCACGGTAAGGTGGCGCTAGGGGTCCGCACTAAAAGAAGGTTGGAAAACGCTGTTCTAGACCATTTTTTTTTTAATTTGTTTTTTTTTTCACAACTTTTTAGGGTTCCGTACCCAAAGGGTGCCAACGGAACCCTATTACTAAGCCTCCGCTGTCCGTCCGTCCGTCCGTCCGTCCGTCCGTCCGTCCGTCCGTCCGTCTGTCCGTCTGTCACAAGGCTGTATCTCATGAACCGTAATAGATAGGCAGCTGAAATTTTCACCGAGTGTGTATTTATTTTGCCGCTATAACAACAAATAGGAAACATTTAAATATAATAAGAATGAAAGGGGGTCCCCATACAAAAAACGTGACTGTTTTGTGTTAAATCTTGTTCGATGGTACGGAACCCTTCGTGTGCGAGCCCGACTCGCACTTGGCCGGTTTTTTGAAAAAACATTCTGTATTCAGTTAGTTTTTTAGTTTTAAGATCAGAGCAAGACATATATTTTTTACAGATTGTTTGTTTTTTTGAATAACTCAACTGGTGGATTGTTTTTCACGTTTAGTTTTAGGTTTCATCTGTAGTCTCTTAGGTGACGTCTGAAATTACGATTGTAATTCGAATATAATAAATTTCAAAATTCCCTGCATCGAAACCTAAAAGCACACACCTTCCAGAGCACTCTTCTTGTTGGCTCAATTTACAGATCCAACCATCCACGGAAACGTGAAACGCGGACGCGGCTCGGCGTGCGTGAACATCATTTTGGTTGCGAGCGCGCAAACCTATTCAATTCCTTAAACCTGTATTTATGTAAAGGCACGTATTATTTTCGTAGTGACAATCCAATAAAAGCTTTTATACGCCGCCATTACCGACCACTCCCCTGATGAATCGAATGCCTCTTACCTGCCTAATGTATTGAATTCGTGGACATTAGCGATAAATAAACGTGTCCATGAAATTACTTCATTGAAAAGCGATGACTAGGATGTACGGCCTGTTCGTAGGTAAGTATGTATTTGTATGTGTCTCGTGGCTCAGGAGCGAGTGGACTTGCCTTCCATCTCAGAGTTTTGGGTTCAAATCCCCGCCCCGTTCACCACCACTTTCTTTTTTTTTCCGAGTTGGATAAGTGCATTTAGTTACGTATACGAGCTGTTCCATGGTTCGGAGTCCATGCAGAACTGTAGGTTCCCTGCCCATACTTGGTGGTATGTTTATGCCTGCCCGGGTTGGTACCCTCGCACTGAATAAAAAGATAGACAAATTGTCCGTGTTATCCACCCAGTTCATCGTGTTTAAAAAAGGGAAGGTCCTAGAATGGCACCTAATTCTTTCGGAAATGCGGTTTGCTGGACTAGTATTACGGTGGGAGCGATTACCAGTCAGATAAAGAAGTTTGTTTATGTATTTATGTGCTTTGTAAACGTAAAACTCGTGTATTTGTTTGAATGGGCTGTAGAGCCAGAAGTCGCTATTGTTAGCACATTTAATCAAAGAGCACGCATGAATAGACGCATGCCTGTCTGTAGAAGAAGCGAAAGATGCACCTGTGCTGTATCGCATGAGCTGTCATACTGTATAACTACCTGTCGGAAAGTGGTGTCATGGTACATATGTATGGATGTTTAGGTGCATGTTGCCGCCAAATGATTTGTTTTCGGTTCCAATTTCGACTTATTAAATTCTTTCCTATCTTACTACCGATAATATTTAAAATGTGAAAGTGTTGTTGGTTTCTGCCTCTTTTACGCAATGACGGATCTGCGTATTTTTTTGCATAGATCTAGTTTATGGGCCAGAGAGTGACAAAAGCAATTTTTAACACAAAAAAAAAATGAATCCGAGTAATTCAATAACGTTTTGATCTTGGTCCATTTAAGCACACTGTGCCCCAGTCAAAAATAAAAAAAACGTAAATTACGTAAGTACTTTTTTTCAAGAAGAAATTTACGTCATAGAAAAGTGGATAAAACGCAATGGAGAGCGCGCTTTAGGCGATTTTACTACATATCTTGTATAGAATACTGATCAGACGAAAGTTTAAAATAGACTACGTAGATAATAAAAATCAATAAGGGGTAGGTATGCTTCACCATATCCAGTAAACGTTATAGTCTGTGCAACTTAAACTTGACTAACACACAAATACAAAAAAACGATTCCTCCAACGCATTAGACTCAACTGACAGTCAAACTGACGACAGGTTAACAGCAGGTTGATCTGCCAGTCAAAATATCTCTGAGCGTTGCGAAAGAATTTCGGACTCGCAGCAAGCGACCAAGACCCTTAACTGGCTGGTTCTAATTGTTGGTTATTCATTTCTTTCTAAATTGCGAACACTATTATACATTGCCAAGACACGTTTACATACTTATTCTGTGCCACGATGTTTCAACCTCCTGACGTTTTAGCTTTCTCATTGCACTACTTGCTGACGTGCGTTATAAGACACCTCAACATACATTTAGTTGTAAAGCCCACTGCAGGACAAATATTATTGTATGTATATGTTTCAACTATAAGAATAAGTGTGTCTTTAAGGGCCGTTATAAGAGCCGATTGCGTTCAGTTTGATAATGGCGTAAGTAAAACAACATTTAATTATATTTAAAAGTAACCATACCGAATTTCAATAATGAAAAAAAATTATTTGTAGATTTATGGTCTAACTAGCACTTAAAGTATACATCTGTAAGTGTCTGGCCCTTTGGCTTCTTACACAGCTATACATTGATAAAAAAACCTTTGAACAAAGAATGACAGCGTCAGATATTTGCCGTTACAGGTGTAAGCATATAAATATAAATGTACCATCAGTGTGTCTTTCATCTTTTTGAAATTTGCTGTGTAGCAATTTAAAGATATATATAAAATTTGGTTTCACTTATAGAAGTAAACATAATCAGCTGAATTAAGCATCTGTTGATTGGACCAAATCGTTTATTATCTTTGATATTCGAAACATCTACAAACGTAACAAAATGACGTAACCTCTAAAAACAAATGCTTAAAAGTTAACATGATTTCAATTATGAAGTTATTTGAACTTGGTTACAATGAACGGCCTAGGCTCTTTGGCTTAACCGGAAGGTACGAGGGGTATGGTACGCGACTATTACCTCGATATCCTCGTTACTATTTTAAAATCTAGGCATTCTAGAGGATTATTGTGTAGTCTCTGGCTCGTATTGGGTGCGGGGTCGCGTGAGTTCACTGCCCCCTCGCCCGCACATTGCGAATAATTTAGGAGTTAATTGATATTCAATGTCGATGGTTTGCATAATGTTTCGGCAGTGTCCATGAAACCTTATTAAGAACGGCCCGTAATCTTTGTTCCCCATACAAACGTAGTTTACTAATCATTTGAAAAACACTGTTCCGATATGCTCGATATTTGGTATCTAATATTCTACAATAAATATCTGTGTCTGCACGCTTTTGTTTTGCTGAAAAATCTAAAGCAAGTCAAATAACAGGCAAAAGAAAATCTACATACTAATTTTCTTTTCTCTGTTGTGTGACACATGATACATAAAAAAAAATAAACACGTGCAGACATAGATATTTGTTGCCTGATATTAAGTCCCCAAGGTTGAAAACCACTGTTCCAATTTGCTTGATATTTGATCAAGCAAATTGGAACAGAGGTTTTCAAATGATTAGTAAACTACGTTTGTATGGGGAGCGTAATTTTCTGATGCTTACGGGCCCACCTTAAATGGTGCGTGCCTATCTCTTTACGTATTTTGTTGTCGTTACACTGGCAATATAAACCAATTTGAGATCGATCCTCGTCCACACCTGCCTCAGGTCACTGAAGTACTTGTAACATGGAGTTGACCATTGTAAAATAACTCGCCGGGTGAACAGGCAAGTGAGTGATTAAATCTGGCGTCTAGTTGCATTTCGTACCATGATAAGTAGTAAATTTCAGTTCACTTGGCCGAATAACACGTTATTTGACAGTTACCATAACGAGGAATAAATAAATCGTCAACCTATGTACCAACCTGCTTGTTTGCATATAGAAGGCCTTTCGGGATCATAGTTTAACTTAACACTAAATGTAATAAGTTCCAAACCTCATGCATCACTTTCTTTCTCTTCCTGAGTTGAATAAGTGCATTTCGTTAAGAATTCGAACTGTTCCATGGTTCAGAATACATGTAAAACTGTAGATACCCATTCGAGTTGGTACCATCACTTTGAATGAAAAAAGTGAATGAATAGAATGTATTTCGCTTTACACTTACATTACATCCAATGCCGATCTCCAAACAAATCTCTTCTCTATCTTTCCGGCCTTTGAGCAACAACATGCGATGTAGATCGCATCATATGGGAAATATTTCACTGTGCTAAGTATCTCATCATTGGGTCCCTGAATAAGCTTTTATTTAACCAGATTTGTAAGTGCGAAATATGTAGATAACTGACTAATTTATGGCTAATTATCATAGTTTTAGCATTTGAATTGGCTATGTTTTTTTCAATACATACATATGTTTTTTCTTGTGCCAAAGTTGCGCTTGGTCCCAGAAGTTTCGTATAGACCTTATTTTACGAGTTCCAGCGTTAGATTTTTTTTTTGTATTTTAATTGGGCTATTTCTTTTTATATGCATATACAATAATATTTTATGAACAAGTTTTTCAGTGCGTTTGGTCATAAAAGTAGCGTAGCGATATATGTATACCGTTGTGATGGACATACATACATTGTTTCGTTTCTGACATCAGAGTTCGAGTTTACCCGAAACACAAGCGATCGTGTTTGCTTCTGACATTGTTTATTCGTTGTTTTCCATATTTACAAACGTCCGATTCCTAGAACATCGAACAGGCCGAACGATCTGTTAATTTGCGGAGTATTGCAAATCTAGTGAGACTGAGCAAACATCGAATATGATCGAAGGCTCGACTTCAACTTATGGCCATTTTTTTGGAAAATGTATACAGTTAAAAAAAGTATAAATCTAACGAACATCTTAAAGAACGAGGCTAGGTCCCTTTTGGTATTTTTGTAGTTAGCCAAACCGCGAAGTTTGCAGTCTAAAGATTTGGATCAAAATGTTTAAGGGCGTATATCATGGATATATGTTAAGTTATCAAAACAATTATAAACGTACAGACGTAGCTCTCAGTTGGTTTATTTAATGTGCAACATTTAATAAAAATATTTGGTAATTTGACTGAGGAAACAGGGACGAGCCTTTGTATGGAACTTGATCACCTGATTATCCTCTTAACTCAAATGTTAACGATGATCTAACCTAAATAAACTATCTACGTTAAAAGAGGATACGCTTGAACTGGTGCATTTATTTATATTTTTACCGAGGCTATAAGCCTGGTACTTACATATTAAACTTGTTCAGTTGACCAGAGACAAAAAAATCGTGTAACCCCTTATATAGTTAACTTTCGGTTACATTGCATATTTACATGGTGTAACTGAAAGATAACTTTGGGATTTTTGCAGCTGGAGGTGGTGAAACCGGGCGCAAGTCAGGTCGAAAACCGCACCACCTATCAGTGTGGCGCGCCTTAGAATGGCAATTGACACGTTTGGCATACTCGTGCTATATCACATTCCGTATATGCTTGCTATTTTGAATTCATTGTTTAGGCAGGTGCAGTGCATACCGAAATGCGACGAGCAAAGCAATGTTAGATAATAAAATAATTCAAACCCTATCTACTCAGGCGAATGTTTATATTTCCGTGTAACACGGAATAGGTAAGGAGATTGATGAAATCTCCAGTAAGAATGCCTTTCGGTAATTAATTATTTAGGAGCCGCTATTCTCACTAACGTCTTGAAATGAAAGCGGGGACCCGTAGCTCAGTATGATTTGCCGCTGCCGCTAGGGTGTAGGCCTCGGTACTTGATGGCGAGTGCCACGTGGGCGATGTCCACTCCCTATTCTCCAGATATGTCCAGGAGTTCTAATGCACGCCCACCTTCCGTCCCTCCGAGGCTGCTAATGTTTTATCATCCACGCTCCGGATGCCGGATCTGCTGGCTCCCATCTCCCATATTTCTGTATGGAGGTGTGTTTACTTGGCGCGCTCACTTCCCCGTGCATATAATGCATCTCTCCATTCCATGTCTGCATGGCTAGACCGGTCGGCGCAACTGCGAACACATTTTGTTCTCTAGGCATGCACCCGAAGCAGTTCGACTAAACGAGGCCAACCCACCTACCCCTCGCTCAGTTCGCTTATCGGCCCACGGCCACCACCTAGGGACGCTCGGTGAACACCCTGCCCGGACGCAACGTACTTGCCAAGCAAGAGACATTGTCCACCCCTGTATGACCCCATTGGGTTTTAGGAATACCAACCGGCTAAGTATTTTTTACGACTGTCGGATGGTAAGCGCTGTCTTTAAAGTTCGACGACCGCCGAATTTAATTGATTACATATCTATTTCGGATCTGTCTGCGCTTGCCACAGTTGCGCCGAAGTTATTTATACGTAACAATATGTAGTTGGCACAATTCCCAACAGCAGGGCGGGCGGGGCGGCCGGCGGGGCGCCGCGTAAGTATGCGTCGGAGACCAACCTCTGCTGCCTCAGGGCCCGTTCATACGGAGCCGTGACGCTACCTTTTCGTTCACTGCGCAGTCCACAACTCTCAACGAAATCTGGGACACAAGGCGAAGTGTGTAGCGTAGCGTCTCGGTGTGTCTGACTTTGAACTTCACATTTTGCTTGAAGCAATCTCGCCACGGGGATCCCATAATAATAGAGAATATGGTCCGGGAATTTTTCATTTTCGACGGTGCGATTTTCGATAAAATGGCCTAAAGGTGGGCCTTCCCGCTCAACTCCTCATACAAACGTGAAAAGAAGATCATGCGCAGATGTCTTGTCAGAGATCCAAAATTGTACTCAAAGCAGCTTTATTTGATCGAACTTGATGTCTGATGACCATTAGCATTGTAAATTAGTGTTTGGTTTCTAAGTTCGAATTTTCGGACCTAGAAGGTCCGAAAAATTCGAATTTTCGGACCTTCTAGGTCCGAAAATTCGAATTTTTCGAGCGTTCTGATCTGATCTGATATTACTAACAATTTCGTGACGTTCGTCTTTATATTTGATAATTATATTGTGTTGATATTTATTTTGATATCACGAAAATCAAAACCATGATCATGCAGCGAGTTCCCTATGCAGCGCTAAATGCTGTAATCCTCGCGTATCTCCATAAATTAATTAGTCGCCAGCTGCGGCTTGGAGGATCTTTGCCAAAATTATTCTGCATTGGAAATGGGAAAAAGATGTGTTTTCACGTTTCAAGGCTGGCAATAAAGCTATTTTGGCCAGAAGTTTACGATCAAGCGTTTGCGTCACTATCGAGGGGCCTGCTGTGTCTGGCAGCGGCGGCGCGCTCTGTGCGGCGTGGGCAACGATCTGCTTGTTAGCCCAGTTCGCAGCTGATTTCAGTCACAAGATCAAGGTGATGACTTGAATTCTGATTTGTGGGTCGGTCGCAGCAGCACGAATCGTACCTTACTCGTCGTGCGCACGAATCGGATCGGCGGCTCGCTTCCCCGCGGGAGGCAGCTCTTTTCAAAGCCTTCGGGCAGACTGAACTCGAATTCGATTTGGTCAGGCTTTAAAAGTGCTGTTGTAGACACGGGACTAGATGGAAAAAAATGTCAATCATCGGGACGATGTTATTTTTAGCATTTTAGGTTTCAATTTACTTTCACATACATATTTCCATATTTAATCTCAATATAATTTTATGCAGATAATATTTTCACGTTTGATTTGATTTTATGTTTTGAGTTATTTTAAAACGTATGGCTCTACTAACGTAACATAGTCTCACTTCCTCTATTGGCATGCATGTTGCAAGCGGCTTTGTGTATTTTTTCTAGAATTTTATCATGTCTGTACTCCAATAGAAGGTCTCATGTTCAAATTGTATTTGTCACATTTCCGAAATGTTTTGTCTTATGATGAGATTCAGACAAAGACGGTTCTTGGATATTGAGACGATTCTCAAGTGTTCAGACTGTCAATTTTGACATAAAATGAATGGAAGTAATGTCAAATTTGGCAGTCGGAAGACTAGAGAATCGTCTCAAGACCCAAGAAACTGAATATCAGCATTATACCCATTATGTAAGTACTGAAATCAAATGTCTCATTGGAATCTAACTTCTTATACTATACAAATTTAATTTGGCCATATCATTCTGTCATGAAAAATTTGATTGTGTTATATCTCTGGAAGCTTCCCTTTCTTTCTTCATCTCTGGAACATGGAGAAATTCCTCACCTCCATGCTCTGGAACATATCGACTCTTCGTGTTGGTACTCTAAAGAAATCGTAAAAATACGTAAAGTTTCGTTTCAGTCGGGTGTCCCACGACAACACACCTACTTTTTTCTTTTGCCGCTTGGGTGTCGTAACCTCTTTACCGTAACGCTCCATCTAACCATTACTGTGGTCGTAAATACAGTAATGAGGGTATTTACTCCACGCGGCTGAAGCAAACCTAGTGACATCAATCTAACTCAGCGCAGTACCCTGACTTTAGTAAAAGGTCGAAAGCCCGACCGGATTCGAATGCGTATAAAGCCTAGGGCTATCTGAGTGGTCAGTGCGAATTCTCACCTAAATTGGCGTTTACGGAACTTCGAAGTTACGTCAAGTTTTTACTAGATATTCTGTGGTTTTACTTCTTGAAACTGTTACGTCAAACTCGGACTTCCGATTTGTATGAAAACGCGAAGTCGGCCTAAATGTATTTACGGCGAAGGTAGGTAAGTTGTAAAATCAAACTCCGATTCTCAAATATTAGTTTCGTTAACCCCCATTGCGCGCGGTCTTAAATTTGTCCATATATTTGAAAACGCCAGTCGATCGGTTTGGCGTAAACGCCAATTTAGGTGACAACTGGGACTAGGGGCTCTGTATTAGAGACGGTGGAGTACCTGCATATATTCTTTGACTGTGGTGTAGGCAACGCCGACGAGAGTGAAATCCCATTCGGACTACACGGAATAATTTAAAATTCTAATAGAAAAGTTCGGACTTGACGTAATTGGATCGCGCGGAGAATTAATTTTACTATTTTAGTACGCTAGACTTTTCCTCTTTTATTAGTTATGTTGTTTTAAAACCAGCCCAAAAGTCATATTCGATTGTGGTTTACAGAATTTTAGTGACGCAAACGGATATTCCAGTGTGCGGGTAGAGCGCGCCAACCCATAAAATGTGTTTACCCATTTGTACCCATTATATTAAAATAGGTAGTTACTTGTTCGGATAGGTATATAATTGCACAAGTAACTACCTACCTGCTATTAAATTATTAACATTGTATAGAACTTTTATTTTTCTGCAATTTTGTTGAATGGTATGGAATGTCGACGTAGTAATAGGGAAATATGTCGTACCATTCAGTCGTGCGCAATTTCGATGGATTTAAAAGAAAATGTGTTAAGTATTAATTCATATTGATTGGTACATTATTTGTGTATTAAATTTGTACAATCATAATACAATCTCTCGGGTTGGCAAAAAAGTTTACGCTGATTTTTTTTGCCCCCGCCCCTCTGATAAATGTAAAGCATAATTTAAATAAAATACCTAGCAACGGCACACCACGACGTTTAAGTTAATGTTGGTTTTGTGTACGTTGTATGTGCTTAGCATCGATGTACAAGCAATTCCACGACAGTCTTGTAGCAAATAGACGACAGCTCGTTTATTGAAATGTCATTTGCTCAATGTGTGCACTGTTTGAGTTCTCGAGCACGTGACACGTTAAGTTGCGAGTACGTTCTAATTAAACGTGTTGACGAGTGAGTACGTCAAGACAGAACTGCGTGCATGGCCATGACCACTCTTGAGGGGTACCTAATTTTGCGTTCCTTGTTGATGGATCGTTTTATAAGTATTATCATATCGTTCCGTGTGACGCGGCACTCTCCAGAAATAGCATGCCGCATTGCCACTTGTCGCTGGCGGCAGATTGCACGCCGGTGATATCTCGGTGCGGCTCTATTTGCGAGACAACAGGGCAATAAATTCCGATGTGAACGCCCTCGGAGCTCGTCGGTCGGAGGCGGCTACATGACGCTGGCAACGTCCATAAACTGTGGTAAAGGAACGGGTTGGGTTACCATACCGGACGCCAGCATTTATCCCGACTTG
Organism: Incurvaria masculella; assembly: GCA_946894095.1. Lineage (NCBI taxonomy): Eukaryota > Metazoa > Arthropoda > Insecta > Lepidoptera > Incurvariidae > Incurvaria > Incurvaria masculella. The sequence goes on from OX335647.2 coordinate 14,218,591, forward strand.
GATTTTCTGACGGCGGTCTTGGCACTTTTTTGGAAAGTCAGCCTTTTTGTCAGGGACTCAGATCGAAAAGAGACGAACATGTGTCATCTAGCGCGCCTTAAAAAACCCGGTGTTGCCAATGTTCTTAACCAGTCAACCGATCTTAAACTCGCATGTAAATATAGTCGCAGGTGTTTTGGAGGGTCTGTGTTGGTGGGCACTCAAAATGTGTAAACAAATACAAAAAGGCGTATATCATGAAAACAAGTTAAGTTATCAAAAAAAGAAGAAACTGACGATAAGAGTGTTATTATTATAGAAGTTATTTATTTACGATTGGAATAATTAATTAAATAATCAAATATTGAGTAAATTATACTGATTACCCTAACTATCACTTATGCCGCGGCATATCTGCCGGGCTTGACAGATGCTGTATTATTTATTTATGATGCACGAACGAATGAGGGTATGAACTAGACTTTCCGCTTTCTGTTGGCAGCAGAGCATAGTTTTTATCGTAATATTAATCATATCACTTTAACCGCATTCATATGTGATCACTATGTTGAATATCTAAATAGTTTAACTAAATGTTTCAAGTTTCATATATTGTTTACGGAAAACAATGCAACGTAATATGCTCTGCCATAACTGTTCACTTAGAATAGATAGATTTCGATTTTAGGATGCTTGCGGGCCCTTACTCGTAAAAGTAGCAAAAGTTTATTTTTTACAGCCGCCTGGGAGCATATTTTCATCTAATGCGATGTAGTTCACACCTTGTGAAGAAGGAGCTAGCTAAAATATATTTTTGTCTAAAGATACCTAAATAAATCTTCATTTCGTGCAGGTGGATCAGCGCGATGTGCCCGGAATCGACTGCGCGCACCTCGCCATGGACACGGAGGAGGGCGTCGAGGTGGTGTGGAACGAGGTGCAGTTTTCGGAGCGCAAGAACTTCAAGGCGCAGGAGGACAAGATCCAGCTCGTGTTCGACAACCTCACGCAGCTCGAGCACCCCAACATTGTCAAGTTCCACCGCTACTGGACCGACACGCACAACGATAAGCCGCGGGTGAGATATTCGCTACCTGCTCTCAATTTATTCGCGTTCCGGCGCCGTGAACACAGAGGAGGGTGTCGAGGTGGTGTGGAACGAGGTGCAGTTCTCGGAGCGCAAAAATTTCAAGGCGCAAGAGGACAAGATCCAGCTCTTGTTCGACAACCTCACGCAGCTCGAGCACCCCAACATCTTCAAGTTCCACCGCTACTGGACAGACACGCACAACGACAAGCCGCGGGTAAGATATTTGCTACCTGCTCTCGATCTACTCGCGTTCCGGCGCCGTGAACACAGAGGAGGGTGTCGAGGTGGTGTGGAACGAGGTGCAGTTCTCGGAGCACAAAAACTTCAAGGCGCAAGAGGACAAGATCCAGCTCTTGTTCGACAACCTCACGCAGCTCGTGCACCCCAACATCTTCAAGTTCCACCGCTACTGGACAGACACGCACAACGACAAGCCGCGGGTAAGATATTTGCTACCTGCTCTCGATTTACTCGCGTTCCGGCGCCGTGAACACAGAGGAGGGTGTCGAGGTGGTGTGGAACAAGGTGCAGTTCTCGGAGCACAAAAACTTCAAGGCGCAAGAGAACAAGATCCAGCTCTTGTTCGACAACCTCACGCAGCTCGAGCACCCCAACATCTTCAAGTTCCACCGCTACTGGACAGACACAACGACAAGCCGCGGGTGAGATATTCGCTACCTGCTCTCGATTTACTCGCGTTCCGGCGCCGTGAACACAGAGGAGGGTGTCGAGGTGGTGTGGAACGAGGTGCAGTTCTCGGAGCACAAAAACTTCAAGGCGCAAGAGGACAAGATCCAGCTCTTGTTCGACAACCTCACGCAGCTCGAGCACCCCAACATCTTCAAGTTCCACCGCTACTGGACAGACACGCACAACGACAAGCCGCGGGTGAGATATTCGCTACCTGCTCTCATTTCACTCGCGTTCCGGCGCCGTGAACACAGAGGAGGGTGTCGAGGTGGTGTGGAACGAGGTGCAGTTCTCGGAGCACAAAAACTTCAAGGCGCAAGAGGACAAGATCCAGCTCTAGTTCGACAACCTCACGCAGCTCGAGCACCCCAACATCTTCAAGTTCCACCGCTACTGGACAGACACGCACAACGACAAGCCGCGGGTGAGATATTCGCTACCTGCTCTCGATTCACTCGCGTTCCGGCGCCGTGAACACAGAGGAGGGTGTCGAGGTGGTGTGGAACGAGGTGCAGTTCTCGGAGCACAAAAACTTCAAGGCGCAAGAGGACAAGATCCAGCTCTTGTTCGACAACCTCACGCAGCTCGAGCACCCCAACATCTTCAAGTTCCACCGCTACTGGACAGACACGCACAACGACAAGCCGCGGGTGAGATATTCGCTACCTGCTCTCATTTCACTCGCGTTCCGGCGCCGTGAACACAGAGGAGGGTGTCGAGGTGGTGTGGAACGAGGTGCAGTTCTCGGAGCACAAAAACTTCAAGGCGCAAGAGGACAAGATCCAGCTCTTGTTCGACAACCTCACGCAGCTCGAGCACCCCAACATCTTCAAGTTCCACCGCTACTGGACAGACACGCACAACGACAAGCCGCGGGTGAGATATTCGCTACCTGCTCTCATTTCACTCGCGTTCCGGCGCCGTGAACACAGAGGAGGGTGTCGAGGTGGTGTGGAACGAGGTGCAGTTCTCGGAGCACAAAAACTTCAAGGCGCAAGAGGACAAGATCCAGCTCTAGTTCGACAACCTCACGCAGCTCGAGCACCCCAACATCTTCAAGTTCCACCGCTACTGGACAGACACGCACAACGACAAGCCGCGGGTGAGATATTCGCTACCTGCTCTCGATTCACTCGCGTTCCGGCGCCGTGAACACAGAGGAGGGTGTCGAGGTGGTGTGGAACGAGGTGCAGTTCTCGGAGCACAAAAACTTCAAGGCGCAAGAGGACAAGATCCAGCTCTTGTTCGACAACCTCACGCAGCTCGAGCACCCCAACATCGTCAAATTCCACCGCTACTGGACTGACACGACCGACTTATTTGTTTTCTCAATTAAATTTATATCACAATAAAGATAATTTGCTAAGAACACAGTGATGTTAGGTTGACTAAGCAAAATTGGTTTAGACTTGCGTTTAACACGCACCATCTCTCGAGAACGCAAAAAATGATGTGTTTGCATATACCACCGCAGACTACTACAACCACGGAACAAAACGGTACAATAATCGCTCGTGGCGGCTACTGTGCTAACATTATGTATGGTGTGCAGGTGATATTCATAACGGAGTACATGTCGTGCGGCTCGCTGAAACAGTTCCTGAAGCGCACGAAGCGCAACGTCAAGCGTTTGCCGCTGCAGGCATGGAAACGCTGGTGTACGCAGATTCTCTCGGCGCTCAGGTATGTTGTCCTCCTCCGCCGTAATTTTCTGGCATCGATTTTTTTTTCTTTTTTACAATTTTATTTACATTTTAGCTGTCTATCTATACTATATATATATATATATATATATATATATATATATATATTTACTAATATTATAAATTCGAAAGTACCTTCGTCTGTCTATTCCGTTTTCACGCCTAAACTGCTTAACCAATTTTGATGAATTTTAGTATAGAGATAGCCAGGACCTTGAAGAAGTGTATAGGCTACCATTACTGGCATGATCTAAGGAAAATAACACTTTTTTTTAATTTGTTATTGTTGGCTATCTGCAATCAGTGCCTACTATCAGCAGGTTTTTTGAGTGCTTTAGAGACTAGAATGAGATATTGGCTCCCTTTGGATGGCTATCTCTTATGAGTGTTTTGTATGTATAGGTATCTTATGTCCTCGTGTCCAGGTTAGCAATAACATGCCGCTTCAGTCTTTTGACATTATCTGTAGTGTCAGTAAGAGCTACAGCCAGCTTATTGACATGAGCCGTTAGTCATTTAAAGTAGCGTTTCGAGTCATTCTTTTTTCCTCTTTTATTGTGGGCGTTTGTGATTGTGACAGCCACAAAGAAAAGACAAAATGGCAATCTGGCAAATTAAAAAGTAACATGGTCTCAGAGAGTTTTGATTTGAAATTTCGTATTTTTTATTTATTTCTTTGATTAAAAGTGGCCAGTTACATAAACTTTCAGTTCTGTTCCTTATGTCTTCGTCAATTTTATTAACACAATCGATTGAACCATCTCAAAGTTCTTTCATGTACATACAAGGGGTAGTATCTTCACAAAGTATTGTCGAAATTTTGAACAAAAGTGCACACGCATGACTTTGCAGCTACCTGCACTCGTGCTCGCCGCCCATCGTGCACGGGAACCTCACCTGCGACACCATCTTCATCCAGCACAACGGGCTCGTCAAGATCGGCTCCGTGGCGCCCGACGCCATCCACCACCACGTCAAGACCTGCCGCGAGAACATGAAGAACATGCACTTCATCGCGCCCGAATACGGCAGTGAGTGCACTACTTACACTTTGATAATTGTCGCGTCGACGAATCTCTGGGGCTACCCCCCGGCACTGGAATGAATGTTCCGCACATACTTGAATAATTGTGGGCATAATATGTTTAGGGAGTTTTTGTTGTCACATGGCTATGAATAATTACTGTTTCTGCTTCTCATTTCAATCAACAAAATACTTGTACAAACATTTAGCGCAGGTAGTGACGCCGACTATGCACCTGAAGACGGCAGTGTATAAGATCCATGGCAACAGTGATTTCGAGCCTCGGTAAAAGGAGTAGAAAATTTGACTTACCGTTGAGTCACTCGTGGATGCGGGGCGGAAACTCAGTATTGTGTTGGCATGTTGTATAGCAGTGCAGATGGTGACACCGTGATGGACGTGTTCTCTTTAGAGATGTGCGAGCTGGAGAGGAGAGCCCTGAAGATCCAGGGCAACGTTGACTTCGTTAGGCTCATGAACACTGTTCGCACCGTCGAGGCTCCCGAGGATGCGCGATGTTGCAACTTGATGTTATAGCCCGGTGTGTTGGTGTTGTGTGCAGCGGCGCAGATAGTGACGCCCGCGATGGACGTGTTCTCGTTCGGAATGTGCGCGCTGGAGACGGCGGCGCTGGAGATCCAGGGCAATGGAGACTCCGCGACGCTCGTCACAGAAGAGAACGTCGTGCGCACCGTTGAGTCCCTCGAGGATGCGCGACAGAAGGACTTCATATTTAGGTGAACCATATTTAAATGTTAAATATAAATTTAATTAAAATTTAAGTGAGGGCAGCTGCTTTAAGGATACTTTGGCCCCATAACTTAAAATACGTATTTGCCTTCTGTTTTTGTAAAAGGTGCATATTTTGTATTCAAATATATTTTTCTGCTTTTAAATTTTGTGCTGTGATAAAGGTATGTCTTTAACTCCGTCTTATAGAGTCAAATACGTAAAGGCAAGGTTGTTTTTAAATATTTTGCTTCTATCTGCAATCTGCTATCTAGCCATAATCAGATTTTATGATTATCCATGTCGTTGTGGGAGACACTCCATTAAATGTCTTATCCCTTGAATGATTAAGCTGAGGAACTCTTCAGCTTCTGTTGTCCAGGTCTAGTAATTGCCAGCATTGTAAGTCGTGATATTGTTTCTTCGGAGTTGAGCAGACTTCTTGCCAGCTCATTGGTGTGGTTTTTTAACGTATTTTTATATTTGTCACAGAAGTGTTTGACTTCCTCTTTCACTGTTGGCGCCTGCAAGTATTGGTGGATTTCGTCGTTTCGGGCAAACCATTGTGATTGTCCGCAGTACAATGTTTTGGAATCTTTGCAGTATTTCAAGGTTTGAGTTGCTAGCCGATCCCCAGAGTTTGATGCCATAGCTCCAAATCGGTTTCAGTATGCATTTGTACACCAATAGTTTGTTGTCAAGGGAAAGTGAAGATTGTGAGTGATTCAGAATTTTAAATTGTAATTTAGCTCCAGTTCTTTTGGCTTTTATATGATCTATCCAGGTGCAATCCGAGATATTTAATGCAAGTTTTTTTTGGCAAAATTACTCCACCCAATGTTACTGATGGATAGTCCCCATTTCTCAGTGAGAACGTAATATGGTTTGATCCTCCACGATTTTAGCCATTGATCAATTTTGTTTAGTTGTAGTTGCAGCTTCTGGGATACTTTATTGGGATAGGCAAGGCAAGCAGTATTATCGGCAAATGTAGCAGTCACTACTCCTTCGGTCGTGGGTAAATCGGCTGTGAAGATGGAGTAGAGAACACAGATCCTTGCGGTACCGAGGCTTTCATTCCACCATAGTAAATAATCTGTTATTTTTAATTTCCTTATTATCGCATGATTCTTGTAAAAGTAATGTGAGAAGAGCTCCACAAGATCTATAGAGATATATGTAGATCAGGTACTATTGATACTACATATCAGTACTAGCTGATACTACCAAGACTATCGACTTTCGTTGAATGTTACAAATTGCAAGAAAAAGATCAGTGTAAGGTTTATGGTAAGAGTGATTGGTTAGATGCTGTGTCTAGTCCAAAGTGGAATTGATAATATTGTAAATGCGTATAAAAGTACCTTGAACGGGTTTCACTCTGAATGAATATTACAGTACATGTAGTTTTATTTGATCTTTTCAGGTGCATAAATCAGGATCCCGCAAAAAGGCCAACTGCGAGAGAACTGCTTTTTCATCCGCTCCTGTTTGATGTGCACTCACTGAAGCTGTTAGCGGCATACTGTCTAGTCAACACCTCAGGTAAAGTTCACTGCACTTTTCAAAATGTGTATGTGGGCACTTTTGCGATGTTAGCAGCCAACAAACAGGAGACGATAACGGACCGCACCTCTGCAACCATAACCCTTTTATTTCACTTAATTTTTTTAAATGTGAAAGTGTGAACTGTGCGATGTTTGCAGCCAACACATAGGAGATGATAACAGACCGCACCTCTGCAACCATAACCCTTTTATTTTACTTCACTGTTCAAAATGTGTGTGAATGTGCGATGTTTGCAGCCAACACATTGGAGACGATAACGGACCGCACCTTTGCAACCTTAACACTTTTATTTCACTTCACTGTTCAAAATGTGTGAGTGTGCACTGTGCGATGTTGACAGCCAACATATCGGAGACTATAACGGACGAGGTGTGCGGCGGCGGCGGGGGCGCGGCGGGCGAGGCGCTGGCGTGGTGCGTGCGCGGCGGCCGGCGCGAGGAGTTCACCACCGCCGACCTGCCCGCGCACACAGAGAAACTAGAGAAGTTCGTCGAGGACGTCAAGTGAGTGGCGAATACAACTCTCGCTCCAACGTTCAGTGGGCGTTGTACAGTTATTTTTCTATATTGTCTTGTGATTGAGTTTATTGGTAGAAATTATAATATTGTGCACCTTTTACTTTCGTGTAGAATATGATTTTTACTGCTGCTAGACCGTTGTGGCTGATAGTGGTCCGGATTCCACTAGGTGTCATTGTATACTTACTAGGAGTTTATACCATCACATTGAGTGAATGATGGTCAAAGCCACACAGTGAATATTGTCCATGTTTTCCGTCCAAGGGCTGAAATCGAACCATTCGAAGTAGATGCCTAATATTCTACCCAGTAAGAACGCAGAAGGCACGACATAAACATTTCTGATTGGAACAGAATTGATCGAATATTTCCCATATTTTCTCACATCTTACGCCGGTTACCCCCCAGTTCAATTTAGTAAGGTTGTAAAAGTAGCCCTTTAGTAAGGTTGGTGCTGACATGGCACCTTGTAGTCATTGGATGAAAACATGGTCGACGCGTCAATGAAAAATTGTCCGTGTTTTCCATCCAGTTCAATGTAGCCTCATAAAGGGAGGGTCCTGCCGTGCCACCTAATTCGTTTGGGAATGTGGTGTGGGTAGTTGTGTGGTATTACCCATTCATGTCAGCTTGCAAAAAAATTAAAAGCCAAGTTGTGGTATATTACCCTTCTATTTCTATTCCTTTATAATCTATTCCATAATAGAACTAAGTGTATGGTGTGCGTTGACTGCAGGTACGGCATCTACCCACTGACGGCGTACGGGCGCGTCGGCGGCAGCGCCGGAACGCGCGCGACGTCGCCGGCGGAGCGCGCGCCCGCCGAGGTGGAGTCGAGCACGCCGGAGCCGCGCGACGTGGAGGCGCGCCGCGTCGTCAACATGATGTGCAGCCTCAAGCCGCACCCGGACACCGGCGACCTGCTCGTTAGTGCTCGCGACACCGTGGCGCAATGTTTAATTTAATATACATTTTCGTACTTAGCATGTCCGTCGTTTATTTCAAGGAATGTGACATGTATTTATTTATAATCGACCGTGAAGCAAGGACACATTCATTAAAGAGTCGAGCCTTGCAGTATATTCATAAATTAGTTCTTTTACACAGGGATCTTTCTTTAATAAATGTGTCCTTGCTTCACGGTCGATTATACACACATACATGTCACATTCCTTGGAACAATGTTTAATTTTTTAACAGTACACTTGAGGTTTTTATGTTATCGTTTCGGTGGCATTGCGACGAGATCGCTGAGAAAATTGGCTATTTTATTTTTGGAAATAATTTGTTATTGTTTATTCATTATCCATAGACAGTACACTGCACTCGGATTTGTCATATTTTATCATTAGCCAGTTCAGAGTGGTCAGTCTGAGTTCTCACCTAAATTGGCGTTTACGGCAAACCGATCGACTGGCGTTATCCGTAAAAACGTGTAACTCCATTCAAGTTTTTACTAGATATTCTGTGGTTTTACTTCTCAAGCTGTCAAAGTCAAACTCGGACTTCCGATTTGTATGAAAACGCGGAGTCGACGTAAACGGCAACGTCGACGTATTTTTCGGTTCTATGTACGGCAACGTTGAGTAAGCTGTCAAATCAAGCTCGGGCTCGCAAATGTTAGTTCGATTTACGCCCACCGCCAATGTATGGAGAAATTGAAGAGCGCGCTCTTCAATTTCTCCATACATTTGAAAACGCCAGTCGAACGGTTTGCCGTAAACGCCAATTTAGGTGATAGCTGGGACTTCGGGTACTGAAATCCCAGCAAACAAGAACTGGCAAGAAACTCTGCCCGTTTTTTTTTTCAATGTCCACTTAGTCTAACTTTATAAAGTATTTGCCACTGCTTAAAGTCACAGGTAAAACACCAAATTAATATGAATTGACGAGAATCAATCATTCATTTCGTATGCAACAGTTCATTTGAAAGTCTACAGACTAGTTTAAGGGACACAGTCTCACTCGACCATAGTCAAAACAAAGCAATACATTTTAGCTTAAACTGTATGATTAAGTACTTTGTCTGACAATATGTAAACAATTTTGAAAACGCTGATCTTCAACAAAGACTGAGCTTTCCCGTCCCGTCATAAAGCAGCAGAAAGTGGACGCCATGTCTGTCATCAATTTCTAAATTTTGTTTAAGGTTGTCAATTGTTGAAGCTCAATGAACAAATACTGTTTCACCATCTGGGCGTACTATTGACGTGTGCCTGTTGTGTGTTTGGCCAGCAGATGACGATACTGCTGCGCATGGACGACAAGATGAACCGGCAGCTTACATGCGTGGTGACGCGCTCGGACTCGGCCGCGCTGCTCTCCCAGGAGCTGGTGCACCTCGGCTTCATCCACGAGGTACGTAGAACCGACTACCCTGACTTTTACCTAAGTCACACAGGAAGTAACCCTCGGTATCTTATTGATTCTTTACTCTAAGTCAATCAGCGTGTTTGCGTCCACTGCTGGACATACGCCTCTCTAATTTTTCTCCAGCCTTCAGCGGTACGGAACCACCGCCGACGCACTTGATGTTGTCGTCCCACACTCCGCTTTCCTGGCCACGGCCACCGTTGCTCTATACATATTTAAAAATAATTTAGAATTTTTTTTTGTTTTGATTGTAAAAGTGCTAAAATGGTTTTAACGAGTATGCAATTTATTTTCATATTTACTTTAATTAATTTTGGTAAACGGTTTTTTTGACCGCCTCACTGCACCTCTCCTACATCTGTATGGTTGAATGTTAGATAATGTTACGGAATTAATTTCCACATTCTAGTATGTGCGTATGGCAATTATTTCTTTGTTTTTTTTATTTAATTTCTTTGTTATAGTAAGTTTTAGTTTAGTTTAATATAATTTTAATATGGGAATCTTCAAAAAATGCAGAGCGTAACATTTCAGTTACCTCTTTGCAACTTGCAGACGGATCGCGAGAAGATAAGCCGCCTGATCGAGGACACGCTGCGGAGTAGCTTGGGCTCGCTGCTGGAGGGCGGGTACGGCAGTGCGGGGGGTGGGGGGGTCGCGGGGGGAGCGGCGCATGCGCAGGCCGTCCACAGCTAGTGTCTCTCCGCCGCGCCTCCCCGCACCCCGCACCGCACCGCTCCGCCCCGCCCGTCCCACTCCGCAGCCGGGGTTCACGCCGACGGACGAAGGCGGTGCTCGACGTATAGTGAAGATAGATTGAGATGCTTCAACGACTTCGGATGTACTCACTAGGATGTAGAGTCTATGGAACTGCAATGAAAGCGAATGACTTGAACGAAAGAAGAAATAAATGGATGAAATATTATTTTATGATTATGATATCCTTTTATTTAACGAATGTAAATTATTATAATGTTTGTATGTTCCTAAAAAAATACTCATCACTGCTTAATGCATAACAGAATTTAAAATAGAGATAATAAAAAACCATATGGTACAATCATTCAGTAGGCCTGTGGTGTGACACCTCGGCTTAGGCTGGTCTTGGGTTGTATTCCACGTAAATCTTTAAATCTCCTTCCTTACTTAGTTTATCCAACCCGGCTTGGTACCATCGCACTGAATCAAAGATGGCCGAAGGACCAATGTAAGGGTATTTAAGGAAGGTTTTGGCATGGTATATTGTTCCCATGTGGGGTGTTGCTTTATCACGACAGCAGTTGTGGTATTAGTATATATGTTTCCATAAAAAAAATATGTATCTGCTTTATAAATATTTAATATGACTGTTCATTTTAATTAATTATGAAAACAGAATATAATGCAACGATACCAATAATTTATTCTATGTTACATTTATTCTATTCAACCAAGTCCTCGATCCTTGTGGCGGCAATCTATTTTACACACTCCTGTGTACATATATGGAACGATTATCACCAACAATAGTAAGCTGCTTGTGTGTACATGCGAAACTAGACTTGTAGGACTTGGGAAATTGGAACAAAGGCAAGTAATTTATCATCAGGACATTCGCTTTCATCCGTAGTTCTTAAGTATGATAATCTAGAATAAAAGTATTTACTCTATTATAACTATACTTTTCGGTATTGATTAATCATCGCCATTCGTATAGTGCGCAGAAAGATTAGATCCTATTATAGAAATATACATATACTATTTATGGTAACAACCTATTTTGTAAGGTATGATGCGATATCTGGCTAGTCGATTGTCCGTGGAATAAGTGAATGTAACCAAATTTGACTAATTGTATTTTTTTTATTGTAAAGATTTGGAAGTAAGAAATGTAGGTTTATGCTCATAAAAAAAGGTTTATGCTTATAACGTAATAAATTTAATAAAAATAAAAAAAACACTGCATGAATGATGAACCTGTAAAATAATCTAAATTTCTAATTAAACGATCAAGTGTCTAATACCTTTTTCTTGGTGCAAGTAGGGGCGTTAATGAAGTATACCTATCGGAATACAAATTGGTCACTGGATTAAAAAAAAAACTTTTTTGCTGGTACCGATGGCAAATGTTGTCCTATTGTTCTTCCGGCTTGTTTCCACACTGAGATGATAATTTGTTTATCCATGAAACGAAACCGTTTTGTAACTCCTCCACACTCCCTGGGTAGCTTCCGTGGTTTGATGGATGTTCAAAGGACCATCCAAGACAACATGACCGGGTTGCCTCAATTCGGCCCTTGCAGACCTGTTATTTGAAAAATTACACTTTAGGTGCGTGAAGTTTTCCAACATCCTGGTTGACGAAATTAACGAATTATGGTAGCCCCTGCAATAATAAATAAAACTATACAGTAATCAATACAATTATCAATATTATTGGCATAGATGCCATTCGTTCCCAAAATTTTCTCATATTAAATAATGTCTGCTGCAAAAAAATATTTTCAATATATCAAATTATTCAAATATTGCAAAGTGTGAAAATTCAATGACTATTAAGTTTCATTTTTTTTAATTGGAATTAATTCTGTAACCAGTCCTATACACATTCAAACAAAATGCATTATTTTCAAAAATGTATCAGTGGGAATGATTAAACAATTTAAAGAAAAAAGATTCCGACGCGAAACCTTCCAAGACAAGAATTGTCAGCTTTGGCCATACACCATACGGTTTTTGGTTAATTTTTTAATGATTAATGAATGTGATGAAAATTTAAATCGAATGCGTCCAGTGAATGATCGCCCTGTATGTGCTTAATATGTTTGAAGAGATTGGCTAATTTAAAATATTATTTTTTGCAGATAACTGAAAGAACTGCAGTTGACACAATTGTGTGTTATTTAAATTTTTGCCAACTAACATATTTCTCATAGCTAAAACATTGCCATGTCTTAGACATTGCGGATCCTTTCACCGGAGTTTAGTTAAATATAGCAAGTTTCAAATTAATTGAAATAAGCGTATTCAAATACAATATTTATATATTTAGTGAGGCTTCCCTTTAGAGCTTTATAGAGAATATGCGGAAGGTGAGCAAGCTAAAATGTTACTTGTATACTAAAGGTCTATCAATATATGTATACAATTTAAATGAAAGGAACAATAAATGAGCATTGTGAGTAGATATTTGTACGAATGTCTAGTTAGTCATGTAATTTAATTAATTACTTTTCGTCATGCTTGTCAATGCTTAGAATGAGTCTTGCGGGGCACTCTATTTGTGGCTACGGGGAGTCTAATGCAACCAAGAGTTCTTTATTTTATATCTTCTTTAACTCAAGTACATCCAATTTCTCTTGCACGTATTTTTCGTGTTTTGCTTTTGGCAGTAGCGTGCTGACAGTTTATGCATTTTCCCCATTCCTATTTGTTTATTATACTGCTATTTATTATTTTGTAGAATTAAATATCGATTTATTATATTTTTGCTTTTGCTCACATCACTAGACATTTTAAAATAATGGTGCCAAGCGATGGGGGTGCCAATACATGAAGCAATTGGTGCAATATGACAGTATTCTTTTCTGCCCTTACATTTAAGACCTGAAAAGTGGTTTACTTTGTTCTTATAACTTTTTTTTTGATGCAAATATTTAAATTTAAAGTTAGGATTTTGGGTATGTATGGTGCAAGTCTTATTGAAATGGGCTACTTAGCCAATCCTGACTTTATTATCTGTAATTGTTATTTTCACATAATATGTTATTACCCAGTATTGTTTTATTGGAAGTAAACCCAGCACATTTATTTAGTATTTTTTATTATTTGGCCGCTTGTTGTTTATAGATGTAGCAAATATTCTTGAAGTGATAATGCTTTTCGAAACCAAAAGCGTATTTGTGTCCAATTTAATATTAGGTAGAAAACGTCAATTGTATATTTCAGCTTTTCACTGCTCAGAGCGTTCTAGATAAACTTGTGTGTAGGCCGGCTGTAACTGAATAAGATGTCTACATGTGTAAGTGTTACGAAAGTAAAAAAAGAAGACTGGCTAATTGTGTTAAGTTTAATACAAATGAAGGATTTAAGATCGGATAGTTGGAGGGTAAGAAAATTTAGGCTATTGTACACGTGTATATATCGCTCGGACGTTCGCGACACGGACCCCAAGCGTGCCGCGCTGTCGGCGCGTGCATATTGCTGTGATTGTTTCGGGACTTTTTAATACTAGCTAAAATTGTGCATGAGGATGAATAAATTATTTTAAAATATTTTACATTTAACATTAATGTGAGCGACATTTTAAAGATACAGTTGGATAATTAAACTTTACTCTTTCGTGAACCTTTGTGATCTAAATTGTTTCTTTAACAAAAGAATACACGAAATGTACCTTTGTATGGTTAGAAGATAAAGGAAGGAGAAGTGGCTTGCCGTTGATTTCGCGACTCCACCATATGTTCAAAGTTTCTATATAATTGTGTGCGAATCCGGCGGAGTGTCGTATGCCGCACAGTCGAAACATCGACACCCCCCGCGAATGTGCTCTAAAAATGCCATCGTCAAGTCAGTTTCCACCCAGACAAACCCTCCAATACGTCTGCTGCTATGTTTGCATGTGGCATGTACATTTAAGTTGGGTTGATAGTTTTTGAAAATTGGAGACAGCTGGGTAACATAGCAGGTGCGCTACATGGCATATCTCCTTCCTTTTTATCTATCGCTAGATCCATTCAGTGACCCAGAAAAAGGCGTATATTTTGCTCTGGATTAATTTGTCTTAAAATTATATCAAGCCATTTGTCAATTTCTTAAACTAGATTTTTCCAAAGAATATGTTGTGTTCAGTAGAAAATTGAATTGAAAAAGCAATCTTATATTTTTATCTTATTTTATGTTTAGAAAAAATTGATTTACAATTTCGAATTATTCCAGAAATGCATTTTTCGCTCTTTCATAGTTAAATTATTACTTAGTATTTACTAATTGGTCACAGAAAAGTATTGGATTACTCGATCAAGTTTGTGTTATTCGTCCAGTATTTGATACTCCCAAGTACATAATACTTACATCATGTGTTGTGAACCTATACGTCTACTACTCAAATTATGCACATTCAATAGTTGCAAATATCAATGTCATTAAAGAGATATGTATTATTTATAATTGTGTCATGGCTGGAAAATACGCTAGTTAATTTCACTGTAATTTATCTACTGACATTATTTTTATAATAGCTTGAATTCAGTTTTTCGATTAACACCAGTTGAAAATACCGGACTTCATCTTTAGTAATTAATGGTTCAAGCTCCAAATGCTTGACATCATATAAAATGTTGTCCGGAATATTCCATTGCTGTGTTCATCGCCCAGAACAATACATTTCGCCACACATGGAGCGGAGCGAGTGAAATGATGTTGAATACATATTAAATTAATAAATGAAATTCCGAAGTCATACTTCTATTTTTTATTTAATAAATAATGAAGAACTTATCCTTAATATTATACCTGTGTTGTGTGAAGACCGTTAGCGGTTATTCCCTATGTAGAAACATTTTATGCAAATTTCTTTTTTCTACATAGCAGATGACAGCTTTTGCAAGCGAGTGACTGGCAAAAGTGAATTTCAAGATTGACCCTACTGAGTACAATATGGCATGAATGTGGAAATTACTCGTCAGTTAATTTTATGTCAGATTACGTGCTAGCTAGGCAAACGAATGTACATGCTTTGTGAACATATTGGCAGGTAAAGTAAATTGATCTGTTGATGTTGATGACTGAATTGATGTTGCCTCACCCGGCTTCAATCTGTCAACTGTCGTTTTAAATTATCGATACATCATATCGTTAACACATTACTAATTAGCTATAAATATGAA
Organism: Incurvaria masculella; assembly: GCA_946894095.1. Taxonomy (NCBI): domain Eukaryota; kingdom Metazoa; phylum Arthropoda; class Insecta; order Lepidoptera; family Incurvariidae; genus Incurvaria; species Incurvaria masculella. The sequence continues at coordinate 14,234,133 of OX335647.2, forward strand.
AGTTGTTATCATTTTTAGGGATTATTGTGAACGAAGGGCGCCTGCATATGGGTGTTCTGGTCTGTACCATAAAAGTGCAATTGATAATTAGAGTGAAGGTTGGGTGTGGACTGTTGACTGACGTACAGCGCTGATGGCAGCGCATTTCTAGCTTCTGCCGACTCTTTGTATCCAGTTTTCATATATACATTTGACAACGCGGAGTCTTGCTCCGTCCTCATAGAACTGTGATGAACAGTGTTGTTGTAAAGGACTGGAAGCTGTAAATGAGCTGGATCAGGACTGAAGTTATCTCTTACCAGAGAACTACCAATATTCTTTATTATTTTTGGTTCAGTGCTTGCAAGTACAGGAGACCGATCATCAAAATGTTCGATTAACGTGTCATGATTTCCAAAATCAAGCATAGGTGCTTTGATGGTAGGACTCTCAATAATGGAGCCATAACTGTTCAATTTGTGTTGTCCAGAAATTATAACATTATCTTGTAATGGGACCAACCTATTCAAAATAAATATTAAATCATTTACAGCAGAAGAGATAATATCTTTCGAATACAGAAACTAGTTTGTATTGAAATAAATACATCTTTAATGCTTTCGATATTGCCTTACCCAGTAAACAATAAAACATAAATTATTCTAAAGCATTTCATAAAAGTTATTAGAGATATTGAACTCCAATAATAATGTTTTGGTGATTATGGCGATAACGCTACATTAGTTGTTAATACATGCATAGGTCAACATAGATGCTTTGTTTACGTCAACGCACCTGCGTAGGTATTTGCGTTGTTTGTTTATACCCTTACGCGGCGACGCGCAACGAGCATTCGTGCCTCGGTAGCCGCCTGCGCAAGACGTCTCCTTCCAGTGCAGCCGCCACGTCCGTGCCGCCGCCGCAGTCCGTGCAGCCTTCATTATTATCGCGAGTGTGAGACTGTGCCAGCATTACGTGAGTAGATTATTACTCTTTATTATTTCTTTCTAAATCAAAGCACTATTTAATTGGAAGTTATTGAATTAAACCATTTATTTAAGGTTTGGCCAAAGTTTAACATTGAAAGGAAGCATTTGTTTCGTTGATTAAATGCTAACGGATATTATATTGTGACTATATTTAATTGGTTATAACAATAGACAAGGCATTATTAACGTAACCTTAGATTTAAGACGTTGTGTATCGAGCATTCGGGAGACGTGAGTGGGTTTTTAGCTTGTTTTATTAATCTGGATTCGTTTCGAACTTTCATGAAGTAATTAGTTAAGACTAGAAACATGTGATCAACTGGATGATACTAGACGAAGCTTGTGAGAATTCATTAGCAGCTAGTTATCTTTTCAAATTCAAAATCAACGTGGAGTCTAAATGCTTCCAGTATTCTTAATTAAGATAATCCCACCCAAAAAAGTCAACCAAACCTCATAGCTTTTGAAATGTTGATTTATTAATGTTAGAATGGATTCAAAATAATAAAATTTGCTTCAAAGTTATATGTATACATTATTTTGATATTTGAAATTGTAAGATTGTGAGGTACGGTTGATGTAGTGTAGACGCTGACTGAAAGGTTCGGAAGTTATCTTGCTTTGGCATTCGGAGTAATTGAGGCAGAGATTAGTTAGATATAAGTAAATTTGCGATTGGAAGATGCACATAACTTAAAATACATCATATCAGCCAATCCTTTTTGGAAGAAGGCGTAATGGTGTATACATGTTGGTGTTGGAAAAGCTATTATCTTTGAAGGGTTCACCAACTTGTGCGTCTACCATCCTAGGCCTGGCTGCACCTAAATAGGTACAGCACTAAGTTTTCATCCAGATAAATTTTACTTATTTTCACCTTAGACATTCATAATGAATGTTTGTTTACACCTAATTGAATAGAAGAATAAACCATATTTACAGTTACTGACTGTTTCTGTTATAGGAAGCATATTGCTTTACATTTACATAGATTTATGTTTTTGTAGCCTGCCTGCAATACCCAAATGAATCGCATGAAACAAGATACATAGAAACCAGATTATTTCTGATAGGATCAGTCTACCCATGTGATGCCGATACACCGAATTATAAAAGGTAGTGCTGAAATAAGTTAAATTTACTATAGATCAGATTGGTTCTTGTTTTACTTAATAATCATGTTGTGATTAATCCGAGTTAGGTAGTTAAAAATAAGTAAATTTATGTGATGAATGATTAACCGTGAGCTAGATATAAGTAACCGTATATGTTTACGGATTTCTATGAGTTTAACGTGGCGAACTGTCGTTCAAGAAGGTTGTATGAATGTTGGACGAATTAAGGGGATTTTAGACTCGGAAAAATCACATCTAATACATCGTTGTTTTCTTGAGTTTTGGTTACATTTCGGTGCTACCTTATTTAAATTGCAATTGCCTTGATCTATTGTTGAAGTCTCCTATTCTCTTTAAAAACAGAATAACAATATAAAAAAAGGGAGATCATATTTTGATTATCCTAGTGTCGATGAGGGTTTACATAAATACAAAGTATAACTTCCATTGTTTACAAATTATCATTAATGTTAATAAGCCTACAAACGCCGGGCCATACCGAAGTTGGTCAGACTTTAAATATATATGTGTACATCTTATGCGGTATGTATTCAGGGTTTTGGGAATAGAGCCGTTGTTGTAATACAAAGAGTACAAACGGAAGGGTTAGGTTTATAATTCATCAACATTCGAGACGTAACTATCAGGTCGGCTTAGTGTTGAATGGTGCTTTGATTTTAGAGATGAGTTGGGGTGATATGAATACCATCTTAACTGAGAACCTCGTTCCAGGGCTGGTTGGAAATGAATATAAAATTACTATACCAATATAATGTTACTGTCATCGTTGAACGTTTTGACATATTTTTACATTGGATGCAGTACTCGATGTACTGCAGTCGGATTAAAATGTTTACACTAATGTAAATGTTATATTTCTATGAGTGGTTGTTTAAATGCCGTATCAACTTTAATATAATATAATAAATCAAATAAAGACTAATTCATCTATTATCATCTCTTACTGAGTATTGAGCCTTTAAAAGAGATATAATGGGTTTTAAATATATTGCCAAATGGGTTGCTGACACTGTGTATTGAGCCAGGGAGCAAACATTTGGTAAGGTTGTCTAATAAAGACTGATTGATCTATTATCATCTCTTACTGTGTATTGAGCCTTTAAAAGAGTTTTAATGGGTTTTAAAATTATTGCCAAATGGGTTGCTGACACTGTGTATTGAGCCATGGAGCAAGCATTTGGTAAGGTGGTCTTATGAAGACTAATTCATCTATTATCTTCTCTTACTGTGTACTGAGCCTTTAAAAGAGATTTAATGGGTTTTATTACTACATTGATTTGCTATTATTGTGCATTGAGCACCTGTTTATGCAGCCTTTTCTCCTTAATCTATTATGTTGGCTGAACTGATGTTAAAACACATTTTATGATCAGTATTCAAGCTAACCATTCATATAAATATGCCGGAAATACTCATCATCAGTACGTATAATAACCTTCAACATGTCAATTTGTCTATTGGTGAACTAAGGTGTTACAGGGCACCGCGATTCGAATAATTGACTTCCTATTACTCTGAGTTGTTTGTTGCACTCAAAACAGTCATAGATAAATGTATTATTATTATTAAGAAATACTTATAAACCTTTAATGTGGGCCCACAACTTTCAATTTTAAATAAATGATTGAACAATATCTAATGTTTTACGACATAGATCGGTTACATAAGAATTAGGACCCATTCAATCTGGTTTGAATCAATTACATATATCAGTGTCGGATATACGTGAGTGTCGATGGCCATTGAGAGGCTCTTTTAGAGTCTAAGGGATCCCTTAAGCGAGCATCCAAAATCACAAGCTTTGGAGTCCGACACTGTATATTCAGAATTCAATGAATCTGATAAGTGCACATGAAGATTCATTGAAAGTAAATTTCATGAAACAAATCTGACATGTTCATTGACATTATATACCAATAAAAGGTTATCAAATATAAATATGACCATGTGAAATAAATAATTAGATTATTTATGAAATATAATTTGACGATTTAGCTTGAATCTGAACATCTACGGAAATGTAGGATCCTCAGACGATTACGTTGCCATTTATGTAAGAGTCCGGCCGAAAAAAGTTTATTGTAGGAGGGTGGATTCATTACAATTTGTTACCAAAGTGACCAGGATAGGTAGTGTTATTGATATTAAGAATATATAATATACAATAATAATAATATATGATAATTAATATACGAATTAAAATTATATTTAAATGAAAACTGTTAACATAAATGGTTCTCAGTTATTATAATTTGATAAGATTGAATTCCATTTCGATTTATTTCATATTGATACAACTATAATTATTGGTTTGAAATCGAAGAGTAGGTAAGTCTCACGGGGCGTGAAGACTAATGTTGATTTCGGGGCGAGATGTTATCTCGTTCCTTAAAATAATAAAATACTTTTAAATGGAGTCATAGAGTAATATATTTTGTATTACTCCATTTTGTTGCAAGGGTTAAGGAATGTAATAGAAGTTCAGAGGTCCTACTGAATTTCTTAACGTGCATGTAGTTAGAGGTGACTTATTGTCGACCTCAATTAAAACTGTAGGTCCCCTTCCTATTTACTAGGTGGTAGGGTTGCTTATGCCAGGTTGTTGACATCGCTTTGAATGAGCGATGGTCGAAGCGGTAGTTCAATGTAGCTGTAAATTATAAGGCGGATCCTTACATGTCACCTAGTGTTCATGTGGTGTGTTGAACTGGTATCACGACAATGAATACGGTATTAGCTGGTCATGTTCAGGTACAGAAGCACTTGGCGGACCAACTGTTATGTTGGATACTGATTATAAAGAAAGATTTATAGATTGTATTTAATAATGTATAAGTCGATCTCGGGGCGACATTCGATAAGTTTTGTCACAGAATAAGTAAATTTGTGTGTTGTTTTAGCTGGTAGCAACGGCAATGACAATTGTTCGTCTTTTCTATTCAGTTCAATGTAGTGTATTTTTCACAAGGAAGGTCCTAGTATGGCACCTACATTGTTCTGTAAGGTGTTATACTAATTTCATGAGAGTAGGTGTGGTACTAACTGTGCTTGTCAAGTGACAGAAAACATTTGGCAAACCTAATTTTGTATACTGAATGTAGCGATAGATTCATTGAGTTTAAATGATTCTATACAATAATATATCTGTCAATCTCGGGGCGAGATTCGACAATATTTTATCAGAGAAAAGTTGCACATAAAAGTTGCAAATAAATGAATGTATTGTTTTAGCTGGTCAAAGTGACAATGAACCTTGTCCGTGTTTTATATCTAGTTCAACATAGTGGGGAAGTCTTGGCATAGTACCTTCTTTCTACGAGGTGTATTACACTAATGTAATGACAATAGGTGTGGTATTAAGTGTTATGTTCAGTTACAAAAACATTTTTGCAAGCCCGACTGTCCTATAAGATTCTATTTAATAATGTATCTGTCGATATCGGGGAGATTTGACAATCTTTTATAACAGAATAAGTTGCACGTTTATCGTTACAACTTAAATTCATGTATGTATTGTTTTAGCTGGTTAAAGTGACAATTAACATTGTCCGGGTTTATATCCAGTTCAACATATTGAGGAGGTCCTAGCATGGTACCTACTTCTATTTTAATAATGTATCCGTCGATCTTTTATAACAAAATAAGTTGCACGTTTATCGTTACCACTTAAATTGATGTATGTATTGATTTAGCTAGTCAAAGCGACAATGAACATTGTCGGTGTTTTCTAACCAGTTCAATATAGTGGGAGGTCCTGGCTTGGCACCTACTATCCGTGAGATGTGTTAGACTAACAGAAGTTGTATTATTAAGTTTTTATGTCATAACTGTCATATTAGATTCTATTCAATAATGTATATGTCAATCTCGAGGCGAGATTCGACAATCCTCTTATCACAGGAAAGTTGCATGTTCATCGTCGTAATTAGGAATAAATGTTTGTATTGTTTTAGTTATGGTTCCCTACACACTTTGAAATACAAAACCATATAGTATCTTGATTCATTTCATTTATCTACTATTTTTACAAGTATATACTATCAAGCTACTTCTCCGAAGAGGAGATGGTGGAAAGTCATTCGTTATAATTGCAGCATACTTCATTCACTTACATATTTTGCAGATAGGTATAACTTCTTACATGCTGTATTTACGTCTGCTAGTTATTTGATCTTTACGAAATGCTTTGTCAGCCTAATATTGTTTATTGTTTCGGAATCATTACCATGCAGGCATAGAAATATTTCATTATAAATAGGTACACACAACATTTCATTATAAATAGGTACACACAACATTTCATTACAAATAGGTACACACATCACATAAGCCGACGAATAAATTTTTACATACAATAAGCACAACTAAATAATACTATTTCTTATATTTAAGGTTCTAAGTTATCTTTATTTATTATAATTGAAATATTCACTGAGAGAGTAGAAAGGATTTTCTAATAGGAATTCTTTAAGTTTATTTATAAATACGTTAGTTGAATCTGCACTCTTTATTACATTCGGTAGCTTACTAAATATGTTAATTGATTGGTAGATAGAACTTTGTTTCTTTATTTTGCTGTTTGCTTACGTTAGTTCAAGCTTATTTCTGTCTCTTAAGGAATAGTACAACTGGACGCCTTGTTTGGGCTGATTAGGGAGATTTATAAAAGTATTAGTGCTCACAATAAGGATATATAAATTAATCACAGTACATATTTCAATTCTCTAAACCGTGGTCTACAGGTCGTATCCCATTTGGAGCCATTGATGATTCTAATGGCCTTTTTCTGTAATTTTAATACTTTTGCTACACCCGAGCTTGCTCCCCAGACTTCAAGGCCGTATCTTATTACCGATTAAATATTATAAAAATATACTAATTTTTAGAGTTTTAATAGTAGATGTTTTCTTTAGCGATTTAAGGGCGTAACATGCACTTGCTAAATTTTTTTAGAAAAAATTTCCGTGTGGTATTTCCAATTAAGGTTACTGTCTACAACCACCCCTAAAAATATCATAGTTCCGTTCTTTTTAATGGAAAATTAAATATATCTTCATTTTTATTTAAATAAATATTTTTCTTTCTATAAGTTATATATTGACGTTTACTTTTGTTTAGTTTTAAATTATTACACTCAAACCAGTACAATAATTCATGTAGTGTTACTTTAAGGCTTTCGTGTAATTCCTATAATGTTTTTCCCCAGGATGTACAGCTGGTATCATAAACATCACATTTAGTTAAATTACTGGGAAGATCATTAATAAAAATTAAAAATAATAGCGGGCCAAGAACGGATCTTTGAGGGACACTGTTATGTTATTTTAGGCTACGTCAAACAGCAAGTTCCCCTTACTTCCACTAGATACATTTGTTTCGTCTTTCTTTTGTCAATTATACTTTATTATTGAGGTTGCTCCCAAATCACTGCACTCTTATTTATTCTATTGCATTGCATTCAAAGGGATGGTGTTATATCATTATTTGTTTGTCCATATGAATAGAAAGGTATTTGTATTTTGACTCGCAGCGAAGTTTCTTGTTGGTTCTTCTTTTCCATGATGATCTAATGCACCTAATAGAGAAAATAAATGAATAAATGAATGTGCCATTGACGTCCTAACCATTCTCAATTCTCGTTAGTATATATTTCAGATATCAATATTCTTTAATCTATTACTGTGTAACGTCTCCATTATATTCATTTCGAAAATATTATTTACCGATTGTATACTGGTCATTTTATAGAATGAGTATGAAGCGCATATACTATTTGCATAATATTTTTTTTTTAAAAAAGCATAGTACGATTTTCAATTTAAAAGTATTAGGGTTACAAATACGTTTCCACGTGGTTGTATTTTGAGTAAACACTTCATTGGTTTAGTCTATAATGTGAATTAATGAAATATTATTAACTTCCTTAACCTCACTTCAAATAGCTGTTAAAACAGATATCGATGATTATTTACGAATTATAATAAGATTGATTTCATAATTAGTTACTAGCTGTATAATAATTTACTTAACATAATATATCAGTCACTTCATTATGAACGTTCAGTTAAATTTCGTTTGAGATTTTGGTCATACAAGTAATCAGTCATTAAATTAGTAATTCGCGCTCATACTTTGAATACATGTTAGAAAGGGACACTCATCCGTATTTCAAGTCAACATTAATTAGAAATTATTATTAACACATTTGAATTATTTTGAATTGAGGCGTTCGTTTGATGTTTACATTTCTTATTACCAAGCCAAACAGAGAGTCTTGTGGACTTCTGTCCGTCTTGGTACGGGGCGATTGTAATGGGACCAACCTATTCAAAATAAATATTAAATCATTTACAGCAGAAGAGATAATATCTTTCGAATACAGAAACTAGTTTGTATTGAAATAAATACATCTTTAATGCTTTCGATATTGCCTTACCCAGTAAACAATAAAACATAAATTATTCTAAAGCATTTCATAAAAGTTATTAGAGATATTGAACTCCAATAATAATGTTTTGGTGATTATGGCGATAACGCTACATTAGTTGTTAATACATGCATAGGTCAACATAGATGCTTTGTTTACGTCAACGCACCTGCGTAGGTATTTGCGTTGTTTGTTTATACCCTTACGCGGCGACGCGCAACGAGCATTCGTGCCTCGGTAGCCGCCTGCGCAAGACGTCTCCTTCCAGTGCAGCCGCCACGTCCGTGCCGCCGCCGCAGTCCGTGCAGCCTTCATTATTATCGCGAGTGTGAGACTGTGCCAGCATTACGTGAGTAGATTATTACTCTTTATTATTTCTTTCTAAATCAAAGCACTATTTAATTGGAAGTTATTGAATTAAACCATTTATTTAAGGTTTGGCCAAAGTTTAACATTGAAAGGAAGCATTTGTTTCGTTGATTAAATGCTAACGGATATTATATTGTGACTATATTTAATTGGTTATAACAATAGACAAGGCATTATTAACGTAACCTTAGATTTAAGACGTTGTGTATCGAGCATTCGGGAGACGTGAGTGGGTTTTTAGCTTGTTTTATTAATCTGGATTCGTTTCGAACTTTCATGAAGTAATTAGTTAAGACTAGAAACATGTGATCAACTGGATGATACTAGACGAAGCTTGTGAGAATTCATTAGCAGCTAGTTATCTTTTCAAATTCAAAATCAACGTGGAGTCTAAATGCTTCCAGTATTCTTAATTAAGATAATCCCACCCAAAAAAGTCAACCAAACCTCATAGCTTTTGAAATGTTGATTTATTAATGTTAGAATGGATTCAAAATAATAAAATTTGCTTCAAAGTTATATGTATACATTATTTTGATATTTGAAATTGTAAGATTGTGAGGTACGGTTGATGTAGTGTAGACGCTGACTGAAAGGTTCGGAAGTTATCTTGCTTTGGCATTCGGAGTAATTGAGGCAGAGATTAGTTAGATATAAGTAAATTTGCGATTGGAAGATGCACATAACTTAAAATACATCATATCAGCCAATCCTTTTTGGAAGAAGGCGTAATGGTGTATACATGTTGGTGTTGGAAAAGCTATTATCTTTGAAGGGTTCACCAACTTGTGCGTCTACCATCCTAGGCCTGGCTGCACCTAAATAGGTACAGCACTAAGTTTTCATCCAGATAAATTTTACTTATTTTCACCTTAGACATTCATAATGAATGTTTGTTTACACCTAATTGAATAGAAGAATAAACCATATTTACAGTTACTGACTGTTTCTGTTATAGGAAGCATATTGCTTTACATTTACATAGATTTATGTTTTTGTAGCCTGCCTGCAATACCCAAATGAATCGCATGAAACAAGATACATAGAAACCAGATTATTTCTGATAGGATCAGTCTACCCATGTGATGCCGATACACCGAATTATAAAAGGTAGTGCTGAAATAAGTTAAATTTACTATAGATCAGATTGGTTCTTGTTTTACTTAATAATCATGTTGTGATTAATCCGAGTTAGGTAGTTAAAAATAAGTAAATTTATGTGATGAATGATTAACCGTGAGCTAGATATAAGTAACCGTATATGTTTACGGATTTCTATGAGTTTAACGTGGCGAACTGTCGTTCAAGAAGGTTGTATGAATGTTGGACGAATTAAGGGGATTTTAGACTCGGAAAAATCACATCTAATACATCGTTGTTTTCTTGAGTTTTGGTTACATTTCGGTGCTACCTTATTTAAATTGCAATTGCCTTGATCTATTGTTGAAGTCTCCTATTCTCTTTAAAAACAGAATAACAATATAAAAAAAGGGAGATCATATTTTGATTATCCTAGTGTCGATGAGGGTTTACATAAATACAAAGTATAACTTCCATTGTTTACAAATTATCATTAATGTTAATAAGCCTACAAACGCCGGGCCATACCGAAGTTGGTCAGACTTTAAATATATATGTGTACATCTTATGCGGTATGTATTCAGGGTTTTGGGAATAGAGCCGTTGTTGTAATACAAAGAGTACAAACGGAAGGGTTAGGTTTATAATTCATCAACATTCGAGACGTAACTATCAGGTCGGCTTAGTGTTGAATGGTGCTTTGATTTTAGAGATGAGTTGGGGTGATATGAATACCATCTTAACTGAGAACCTCGTTCCAGGGCTGGTTGGAAATGAATATAAAATTACTATACCAATATAATGTTACTGTCATCGTTGAACGTTTTGACATATTTTTACATTGGATGCAGTACTCGATGTACTGCAGTCGGATTAAAATGTTTACACTAATGTAAATGTTATATTTCTATGAGTGGTTGTTTAAATGCCGTATCAACTTTAATATAATATAATAAATCAAATAAAGACTAATTCATCTATTATCATCTCTTACTGAGTATTGAGCCTTTAAAAGAGATATAATGGGTTTTAAATATATTGCCAAATGGGTTGCTGACACTGTGTATTGAGCCAGGGAGCAAACATTTGGTAAGGTTGTCTAATAAAGACTGATTGATCTATTATCATCTCTTACTGTGTATTGAGCCTTTAAAAGAGTTTTAATGGGTTTTAAAATTATTGCCAAATGGGTTGCTGACACTGTGTATTGAGCCATGGAGCAAGCATTTGGTAAGGTGGTCTTATGAAGACTAATTCATCTATTATCTTCTCTTACTGTGTACTGAGCCTTTAAAAGAGATTTAATGGGTTTTATTACTACATTGATTTGCTATTATTGTGCATTGAGCACCTGTTTATGCAGCCTTTTCTCCTTAATCTATTATGTTGGCTGAACTGATGTTAAAACACATTTTATGATCAGTATTCAAGCTAACCATTCATATAAATATGCCGGAAATACTCATCATCAGTACGTATAATAACCTTCAACATGTCAATTTGTCTATTGGTGAACTAAGGTGTTACAGGGCACCGCGATTCGAATAATTGACTTCCTATTACTCTGAGTTGTTTGTTGCACTCAAAACAGTCATAGATAAATGTATTATTATTATTAAGAAATACTTATAAACCTTTAATGTGGGCCCACAACTTTCAATTTTAAATAAATGATTGAACAATATCTAATGTTTTACGACATAGATCGGTTACATAAGAATTAGGACCCATTCAATCTGGTTTGAATCAATTACATATATCAGTGTCGGATATACGTGAGTGTCGATGGCCATTGAGAGGCTCTTTTAGAGTCTAAGGGATCCCTTAAGCGAGCATCCAAAATCACAAGCTTTGGAGTCCGACACTGTATATTCAGAATTCAATGAATCTGATAAGTGCACATGAAGATTCATTGAAAGTAAATTTCATGAAACAAATCTGACATGTTCATTGACATTATATACCAATAAAAGGTTATCAAATATAAATATGACCATGTGAAATAAATAATTAGATTATTTATGAAATATAATTTGACGATTTAGCTTGAATCTGAACATCTACGGAAATGTAGGATCCTCAGACGATTACGTTGCCATTTATGTAAGAGTCCGGCCGAAAAAAGTTTATTGTAGGAGGGTGGATTCATTACAATCTGCAGCGTCATGCTGAGATCCAAGTTTGGTAACTATTTCGCGTGGAGGTGCATAGTGGTTGATATTGGCAGGGATTGCGACTATATTGACTACATTTCTTACTGCTGGATGATTATTGGCAGGATTTTGAAGCATTATTCCAGGAAACGATATTCTTAACATTGCATCTTTTTTCAAAATATCGTCAAGATGCTGACCAACAATGTATTGTGGCATTGTGTTGGAATATGGCTCTGGGTGCTCAATAGGAATATTACTTATCCTTTGTAGATTAGGCTCCCAATTTGGAACATGGCCACCTCGTTCAGTCTGAATATGCATAGGTTCTGTTACTGCAGGTGTATTGTAAATGTTAGAATTTTCTTGGGTGGTATGATGAATTATTGTTGTATTATAACGAATAAACATTTTATTATGTGGTATTGTGTTATAACTGTAGCTTTGGGGTAAATTGATTCTGTCTTTGTTACGGGGACCTATGGGCAAATCGATACTGTTAGTAAAATTTAATGCCATTTCTGAAACTGTAGGTTTTGTGAAATCGTCATTTCTCAATTGCTTCATCCTGGATACATCCATTTCTTCGTTATCTCTCTTTAAATAAGTTGGTGTAGTGCTGTACTTGTCAGTGTTAAGATATGCTGTCAGTGAGTCCAAAATATTTGTGAATTGGTTTATTGAAGTGGTTTCTGTTGGAGATAATTGTGACAGTTCAGTCGATGCTTTCCTTTCACTCCAAGTTTCTGAAGAATTCATTACATCCGAAGAAAGTTTCAATTCATAGTCTTCATATTCATAATTATTATTAATGTCAGAGTCAACATTATAGTCGAATTGATTAGGCTTTGGATTTGCAGTTGTTGAGTATTCCCGATTATTTTTATTTGTTTTATCTTGTGTGTGATAATAATTTGAATTAGCAATCACTTTTTCATAATTTTTGCTCATTGTATCTTTCGTGACCAACTCATTTTTTCTTTCGGAATATTTTGTCGAATCCAGATTCTCTGTAATATTTACAGGAAGCATCTGTGCTTTTGTATGATTGTCCGAATTTGCGAAAACGCTTTGAGCATCAGAATACCCATGTTCGTGTTTTTTATCTTTAATTATTTGTGCGTCGTCAGGCTGATGAGTCGTCGTGCTCATCACTCGGACGCGTCGCGGCGGGGACGTTGGGGCCGGCGGGCTAGAAGGTGGGAATGGAGGAGGGGTCGGTAGGTGGAATGGCGGCAGCGCATAGGTGGGACTCCGACTGGACGGATAGTCGCTGCTTTCTTGTTCATAATTGAAATCATCCTCGGCACTCTCCATAGATGATGTAGCATTTAGTTTCTTTTTAGATTTCCTGATCTCGCTCAGCTTTTCCAATCGCTCGCGTAGTCCTGGATTGGTGCTGTTTTCTGTTTCTGGCATGGGAGTATCGAGTTCACTCAATTCCTTTTTTTTCAATTGAAATACGTTTGTAGCATTAATTTTCGGCGTGAATTTGATCCCGAGAGAGCTGATGCTTTCATTTCTCCAGCTATTATCGTTTGGATCCCTCCATAAAGGCTTAGAAGGCACAATATTCAGCTTTTTATATCTCTTGTAATTTGAGTTCACTTTATATATATGGGATGAACTGCTTTGACCGGCATTTCCATTCTTATCACTGTTAGAGCTTGAAGAGTAATTTTCAGTCGAAAGTAAAATATCTCTCTCAGAATCTTTGGTTGTTAACATTCCTTTAGTATTAGTGCTTTTATATATTTTTCGGATATTATTTTTATATGCTTGTTCTTGCCTTGTGTCTAAATTGTCTTCCTGAAAAAATAAACATGTGACATATGAAAAATTATAAACGTTAATGAGCTTTTCAAGGCAGTTCTATGCAGACACGAACAACTGGGGAAAACAAATATTTGAATTAAGTTTAGGTACTAAGTAAGTTCGAAGGAGCCAGATCGAGGAATTAATAAAAAAGGATGTGATCATAGCTCAGTTCGCGGGGCCTCGCCTCTCGTTCGAGAGGCAGTGAATTAAATACCGTCTCGTGCATTTACCACTTTATTTTTTCTTTCCGAGTTGGATAAGTGATTTTCGTCACGAATGCGAGCAGCTCCGTGGTTCGGAATACACAATATAAAACTGTTCCCTTTCCTAATAGCGCTACCAGGATTAAGTTCGCCCGGGTTAGTATCATCGCATTGGATGAAAGAGCGAAGTTTCCTTGTTTAAAATCCAGCCGTGTTCATAAAGGCATGGCATCAAATTTCATCGGGATTGCGGCGTGTTGTCGTTATTCGATCCATGTCCATTAAAAGAACTTGGACAGCCCCGCCATATTTTTTCGTAAAACCGTGAGCGAGCCCGTTTACTGTGAACGGGAAGTTGTCCAGCATTTCCCTATAATGGGTCCAAAAATTACCTATCTTTTTTGTAAAGACAATAAATTGTGAATGTTACTTACCAAATCGATCATTGATAGTTCTTCTTGATCAGTGTGCGCTCTTTGGTCGTGTGCCGCGTTGGCTGCGGAGGCGGCGGTCATGGAGGAGGCAACAACTGCAGCGGTGGATGCCTTTGGTAGCGACGCAGGCGTGCTGGGCCGCATGACAAGAGATTGTTTTGGTCGTCTAGTCGGTACAGAGAATATGTTACTCTGAGTGGTTCCTTTCATGGATGGTTTTTTAGATGTCATTTCAACAGTCAAAACGTTAACATTATCCATAGCAGGCTGTTTCACTACATCGTCCTTTTCAAATCTGATATCCTCTGTAGTGACTTTAGCATCGACCATGAAAGGTTTTGTGATCTCTCTTTTTCCAGGTATCCTGTTAGTTGTTCTAACGTGTGTCGTTGTTCGAGTTGAAATGATTCTCGCATTTTTGTTTCTACCATTAATGGAATCGGCTCTTTCTATTGCAAATGTTTGTATTTCAACTAATATGCTCGTCAGTAGAACCAACAGCGTAATCAAGAATAGCCTGAAAGTATAATTAAACAATTACATAGATAATTGAGAAAAAAACTGGGATCAGTAGCCCTATTGTTGGAGTTCCGTGCTCAGGAATCACGAATATTTCAGTCGAGAGTACAGCTTTTATAGCAGTTGTCAAAGCCATTTTATAGACGTAAATCCTTGAATCATTGATATACCGTGCACCGGAATCTTTCTGTCGAGAAAATCGCTATGACAACCGTATTAAAATCGCTATAAAAGCAGTTATCTCGACTTAAATATTCCTGATTCCTGGACACGGAATAAAAAAAATGAGCCTACTAGAGCCTAATTCTGGTAATTCCGAGTTGATGAACAGGTGCGCTTTCAGGAGAGGAATTTTGAAATTACGTACTTTGGTATTCTCGTAATTGATCGCAGCGCTACAAGGAATGAGTGGCGCGAAATAAAACATTTCCAAGTGTTTCCAAATTCTATGCTTACGAGACACATTACAAAAGCATCCATTTCAATAAGCGATCTGATAATACACCAGAATAGGTAGGAAGTTATTTACTAATTGTGTGGAGATACTAGCCTACTTGGGGTTACCATTGTAAAACATAATATAACAAACTCGACGTAAAAGCTTCAAACTCAATGGTAAACAATATCATACGCGTTATGATGATATTTCAGGAATAGCTTTTTAATGAGGGGTTCTCTATTTTCATGATAGGATTTTTTAAAATATAGGCATAAGTAATGCAAAATAAGGCACGCGTTAATATAACTGGCAATAAGTATTTGGGCAAAACTTTTTTTTGTTTGACTTTACCTCGGCCCTGGCGACACCCACTTTGACATTGTAGATCACTTTGTCCGCTTAATCAAATAAAAAATAACGTATCCACATAATGCATCAATCGTGTGCACTGCACTGCACTGCACTGCACTGCGTGGCGGGGCGGGGCGGGGGTGGCGGAGGCGATGTGCAGCCGACCGCTGCTCGCATCGCTTGTCGACACATTGCGCATGCGCACCGCTTAAACAAATCGTCCATTTGTTAATGTTCTGTTTCCTCGCCGCTGGGAAATGAAGCAATAGGAGAAAATGTGTCTAGTTTTCCGATGTTCACTCGGCGGTGCTGTGCTACGCACAAACATGCTTAGGAAACGCAATAACAACCATTGATGGCGTCAAAGCAATATTGTTTTGCAATAATGTACAGCTCGCGGTCTAGGGGCTAGAGGACCTGCCTCTCATGCGAGAGTTCTGGGTTCAAATCCTCGACCAGGTCATGCACCACTTTCTTTCCCTTTCCCGTTCGATAGGTGTATTTTGTTACGAATACAAGCTGTCCCATGGTTCGTAAACCATGTGAAACTGTAGGTCCCTTCCCCTACTAGGTACTGGTAGGATTAAGCCGCCAGGGTTGGCACCACCACATTGGATGGAACTATGGTTTAAGCGGTAATGAAAAATTGTTTGTGTTTTCCATCCGGGCTAATATGGGCTAATATCATAACAATAGTAGCCATCCATGTCGGTTTCCATACAACAAACGTAAAACATCAATCTTAAATTAGGGGGACAGATGCAAACAAAATCTAAATTCCATGAAATGTTCATCAATATAATGTTTTTTTATCTCTCTTATATCTCGAAGACTATAACTAAATTAATAAAACATAAAAGCCTTTCACTGAAACAGTGTTTATTGATATCTTATCCTCCTCACCTAGAAGATTGATTGATTTATAATTTTTAAATGCGTAATGAGGATTAGAAGATACGCCCAATCACTTGGGGAAAAGGTTCCTAGGGTCTTCGAAACAAGTTTCAAAGGCGCAGCGTCGGCGAGGTGCGAAGCCTTATTTTGGTGTGTTGGGATACTATCAAGGTTATATAATATAGTATAGGTTTGGTATTAGAAATCCTTGTCCAAGTACATAAAAAAACTACAGTGCCCCCCGATAAAAGTCATTTGGTTTGAACTGTTTAAGTTGGGTGGTTTGACCTTAGGGCTATCTGCAAAATGACATGTTAAATGGCATGTTATAGGGGGCTGGTCGTTCTTTTTTACTTGTAAAACTGTAAGTCTCCATCATTACTTATTAGGTCTAGCTAGGTTGTAGGATGAATCTCTCAAGGATTTGAACCATCGCATTAAATGAATGATGGTCGAAGAGGAAGTAAATCAACCTGTTTAAGGCAAATCAAATAAGAAGGTTCTGGCATGGCACCTAGTTCCCTTTTGGTGTGTTGGACTTTTGAATTAAATGGACATGGATACCAAACCTACCGTGATGATATTATACTAATGCACCACAACTTCGTTTAATTGCACGGCTACATTGAACTGGATGGAAAGGGACAATTTACATTGAAGCTTCCAACGAACATGTTTCATTCAATGCGATCACGAGTGAGCGGTGATGGTACCATCCCAGGCCGGATTAACTAAGGAAGGGGGCCTATAATAATCCTAACAACGGGCAGCCGGTCACATCTAGCAACCCCGACAGCACCTAGAGTTCCTTAACCTCGGTTAGAAAACGGTGCGTCTTCTTCGCCCGCCGTTGGGAAACCGAGGTTGATAATTTATATCTAGTAGGTATATGTCTTCTACATTCCATTTACCCATTCACCCTCTCTGAGTAGGTACACAAGGTTGGAAATCTATCTTATTGCCATTACTTTTTTGTATCCACTGGACATAGATGGCTAATAGGTACCACACCTACTGTCATCCATGTCCTATCTTAAGGTGGCCCTACCCGGCGGGACTAACTCATTCGCGGGCACGATACAAAACCGTGCTATTGCCCTCTGGGGCCTTCTTTGTTTCAAAGACAAAGTCAGTCTCCGTTATAGTGTTTGTTTACGAATTTTTTTATTAGAAAATGACTTATAGCTTAAAGTAAATCACGACCGCTGCAGTCAAAAATCTAACAAAAACTAAATTGATTATAAATCTTCATAAAACAAGCTAGGACTGATGATTAATCTTTATAAGATATTTTTTTTTATCATTGAGTAATCCACCTCCAAAGTTATTATATAAAACGCGCGAAATACTCGAACTTTAGGACCTTAGAAACCTGATGAATCAGACATCTAGTTCGATCAAATAAAGCGGTTTTGAGTGTAATTTTGAATCTCTGACAAGAAATGTGCGCATGATCTTCTTTCTACGTGTGTTGAGCGGGAAGGCCCACCTTAACATCTGTCAATTTTCAATAAATTGTCAGTGTTGTGAAGCCCAAATAAACGATTATGGTACTACTGATAGCGAACTATGATCATTCCATTCCATTATAACGTTCTTGCAGTACAAAATATCGCCACAAGTGAATAGTTAAGGTGTAATGAGTTCGAAATCACACCGAACCTGTGCCGGATTGTTACCTACTCAGATTTCCTCCGTTATGTTAGCCGCCTTGATCGGATTTCACTTTGTATCCTATTTTATAACACGCACGTTTCTACCTTGGCCTTGCGAACTCGCTGCTGCATCGCATGTGGGCTTACTTATTTGGGTCTATATAACTTTCAACAGGTACTTAGTTCAATGGATTTTTGATAGTAACTTTTTTGTATGAGTAGACGAAGCAAAATGGTGTAATGTTGTAAAAAAATATATTAGAATATATCAACACTTTCATAGGTTGGATGCGGTGGAATTAGAGGTGCACGTTGCGCTTATCAGCGTAGACACATGATATTATTTTTAAAACAGACTGAGTGACCAGATGATAATGAGGTGATCAAACTCCATACGATAGTGCGCGCCTTTTCATCAGTAAATTTAAGAAAAAGTTTCTATAACTTCTCAGATTAAATAAATCAATGGTGAAAATTTGTACACAAATTTTAAAGGGCTATATCATTGGCATAAGTTAAGTTATCAAAAAAATAAAAATGTACGGAAATAGTTCTTAAGTTGATTTATTTAATGTGGAAAGTTTCAGAATAATATTTCTTAATTTGACTGAGAAAACAGATATGCACCATTGAATGGGAAGTGATCACCTCCTTAACCTCTTAAATAATCGTCAGTAAATCAAACGCTTGTGACCAAATGGCGCTTTTATCAAAGTTGGAAAGACTGGAATTGTAGCTTCATGCATTCACTTACTAAAAAAAACTGGCTAAGTGCGAGTCGGCTCGCACACGAAGGGTTCCGTACCATCGTACAATAATTAAAAAAACAGTTTTTTGTATGGGACCCTCTTTAATATTTCTTTTTATTTTACCTATTTGTTGTGTAACGGATGTAATTTCAGTACAGAGTCTGCATAGGAATTTTACTTATTTAAAATTTCCCTCTAATTCTACCTACCCACGGTTTTCGGCCTCAAGACGAAAAAAACGAAAAAAAAAACTCTTGTGGCGGGCGCGACCGAAGTGCCTGCTCGCTACGAGAATGAAGATCTTTACGACTGTTTTGGACAAGTTTAGTTTTCTTGAGAGACTTTCATCGATGTGAAGAGTGAAGTGTTGTGCTACAGTGAAGTGTGGACAAACTATAGTTTTATTGAGGCGCCCAACAAACAAAGAGGACGGGCCGGCAGGACACCACGCCTCCCTATCACCTGAGCTAGCCGTGCGATATTAATTGGATGTGCAAGGTACGTACTCCAAACTTTTCGTTAACAAATGTGCCCCGATGAAAAACCGGCGTTACAATAGCGGCAAAATAAATACATAATCTGTGAAATTTTCAGCTGCCTACCTATTACTGTTCACGAGATACAGCCCTGTGACAGAGGGACGGACGGACGGACAGCGGAGGCTTAGTAATAGGGTTCCGTTGGCACCGTTTACAAATACATATACAATATACGAATACAAAAGAAACGTGCTTTTTGGTGTTGATGGTACGGAACCCTTCGTGTGCGAGTCCGACTCGCACTTGGCCCGTTTTTTTAGTTCAATTTGCTCTTCTGTGGTCGCCTGGAACGCAGTATCCTCTATTTAGCTGCTATTTGCCGCGGCAGCGAGTGCCGCGTCTTTTGTCGTTTGAACATCTTTTGTTCGACGTTGGCGACGTTGTCGTCGTTATTCGTCGTTGTTGATGTCGAAAACGGAACCCTATGCGCGCTCGTCGATTGTATCTCGTTCACTCGCGTCAGTCGAGCGGTCGCGCCGCGCCGAAGTGTCTTATAATATTTGGACGCTCGTCCGCTCCGCTGTATGTGCAACAATCGAATAATGTAGATTTGTATTCGAATGAATCGAATAACGGGAACAATCGAATAATTTGATTGTTTTTATTCGCAATCGCCTATCGCTAGTCTACGACCAGTGTTTCCAATGATATAACGAAAACAAATTTTGACATGACAGACAGGTAGATCAGGTCGGGGCGTTTATATTGAGTGGTCGCTTGATGGGTCTACGATCAGTGTTTCCAATGATATAACGAAAACAAATTTTGACATGACAGGCAGGTAGATCAGGTCGGGGCGTTTATATTGAGTGGTCGCTTGATGGGTCTACGATCAGTGTTTCCCATGATATAACGAAAACCAATTTTGACATGACAGACAGGTAGATCAGGTCGGGGCGTTTATTTTGAGTGGTCGCATGATGGGTCTAAGACCAGTGTTTCCCATGATATAACAAAAAACAATTTTGACATGACAAACAGGTAGATTAGGTCGGGGCGTTTATTTTGAGTGGTCGCATGATGGGTCTACGACCAGTGTTTCCCATGATATAACGAAAACAAATTTTGACATGACAGACAGGTAGATCAGATCGGGGCGTTTATATTGAGTGGTCGCTTGATGGGTCTACGATCAGTGTTTCCCATGATATAACGAAAACCAATTTTGACATGACAGACAGGTAGATCAGGTCGGGGCGTTTATTTTGAGTGGTCGCATGATGGGTCTAAGACCAGTGTTTCCCATGATATAACAAAAAACAATTTTGACATGACAGACAGGTAGATTAGGTCGGGGCGATTATTTTGAGTGGTCGCATGATGGGTCTACGACCAGTGTTTCCCATGATATAACGAAAACAAATTTTGACATGACAGACAGGTAGATCAGATCGGGGCGTTTATATTGAGTGGTCGCTTGATGGGCTTACGATCAGTGTTTCCCATGATATAACGAAAACAAATTTTGACATGACAAACAGGTAGATCTGGTCGGGGCGTTTATTTGGAGTGGTCGCATGATGGGTCTAAGACCAATGTTTCCCATGATATAACAAAAAACAATTTTGACATGACAGACAGGTAGATTAGGTCGGGGCGTTTATTTTGAGTGGTCGCATGATGGGTCTACGACCAGTGTTTCCCATGATATAACGAAAACAAATTTTGACATGACAGGAAGTTAGATCAGGTCGGGGCGTTTATTTTGAGTGGTCGCATGATGGGTCTGCGACCAGTGTTTCCCATGATATAACGAAAACTAATTTTGACATGACAGACAGGTAGATCAGGTCGGGGCGTTTTTTTTGAGTGGTCGCATGATGGGTCTACGACCAGTGTTTCCCAAGATATAACGAAAACAAATTTATACATGACAGACACGTAGATCAGGTCCGGGCGTTTATTTTGAGTGGTCGCATGATGGGTCTACGACCAGTGTTTCCCATTATATGTCGAAAACAAATTTTGACATGACAGGAAGTTAGATCGGGTCGGGGCGTTTATTTTGAGTGGTCGCATGATGGTCTACGACCAGTGTTTCCCATGATATAACGAAAACAAATTTTGACATGACAGGGAAGGTAAATCAGGTCGGAGCGTTTATTTTGAGTGGTCGCATGATGGGTCTACGACAAATGTTTCCCCAGATATAGCGAAAACATATTTGGTCATGACATGACATGTACAACACATGAAATTGAACTGAACCGTTCCTCCGAGATTAATATTGGAGTTTCTTTTCGTCATAGAATTTATTTTATTTTATTTTATTATATTTTTAATTTTTATTATTATTTTATTTTAGCTATTTGTTGTTAAAACGGTAAAATAAATACACACTCCGTGAACATTTCAGCTGCCTACCTAAGGCCCTGTGACAGACGGACGGACGGACGGACAGCGGAGGCTTAGTAATAGGGTTTCGTTTTCACCCTTTGGGTACGGTACCCTAAAAACGAACCAACAAAACAAAACATATTATTTATGTCATTTATTCTTTTCACGGAGTTTTCCTTCTGTTCATGTTATTAATTATTCTGTGCCGCCGACAAAAACTACAAAAATCCGCCCGCCGAGCTATCTGCCAAGGTCATGTGACTTGTCCTGTTGCGACCCGTCCGCAATGGACGTACTGCAGACGCACGTTCCACGGGGAGGCGGATATTTGCGGCCGCCCCAATACTCGTAGTGCCCGCTAGGCTTGAGAAGGAGAATTTAGCATAATTGCGTAACGACAGTCGTGGCACAATGGTTTTAGAGTAGTACTTTTGCTGCGAAGTTGAGAACCACACATATCGAAGTTCGGTTTTATATTATAACAAATATTTTATTTATTTATGATATTTTTATTTATTTATATCTTGCTAACCGAACGTTACTAACCAGTGTCAATTATTTCGGCTTTAGACCTCAATAACATTTGATTGAAAATTATACAGCGCCATCTATGAAGTTCAGCTGATGCTCGTAGGAATTTGGTTCGGAACTTTGTTACTGTCGCGATCCCGAAAGCGATCTCCGCGTGCGGAGAGTCGTGCGGAGAGGCATGCGCCCGCTTCGAAACATCGCAGCGGACTGAGGCTACCGAAATGGCGATAGATAGTCGCCAAGAGAACGAAAGGGAAAGGGATACTTTACGGTGTTCAGAAATTTTGTCGTAAGTCCAAAATTCATTTTTTTGATGCTTTGAATGAAAAATTGTGTCCAAATGCAACGGTAATCATTCAAAAATTTGAAAATCATGTTGCAAATATAATGTGAGATTACTAGCACTGTAATTAATACCAATTCTGAGAAATAAAGCATAATGTGAAAAAATCGACCTATTTTCGCGATTTTTTTCTATCGGGCCAATGTTATGCTATTGGAACAATAATCATTCAGATTAAGCGGATATAAGTGAAGTTTCATATAACGCAATTTTAGCATGATTAGTTCAATATTCTCCGAGAAATTAAGACGAAGCTAAGTGCGATTTAGCGTCATATGGAGCCTTAAGCGGACCCCAAAAAAGCCCAAATTAATCCAGTTTACCCATTGAACTAGAAAACGATGAGTTTACCACATGGTTTTTATTTTTATGGCTTGCTCCTAATTAGTATTGTTCACAAACATTGAAGGACACCTATTAAAATAACACAAAATACATATGTTATATTTAACTTCATTGATGGAAACAAATACTTCTATTATAGCGCTTTAAGTAAGTAATTACATAAATACGTTTT
The DNA here is from genome assembly GCA_946894095.1 of Incurvaria masculella. Classification (NCBI taxonomy): domain Eukaryota; kingdom Metazoa; phylum Arthropoda; class Insecta; order Lepidoptera; family Incurvariidae; genus Incurvaria; species Incurvaria masculella. Next base: position 14,257,595 of record OX335647.2, read on the forward strand.
TGTGTGGGACAAACACAAGCGGAAACAGTTAGTATAGGGTATTGATAGCAAGATAGTAAGAAAGGCCCCATAAGTCAATGCTTATGTTCCCATCTAAGCTAATCAGATGGTGAAAGATATCCTTATAATGTTTGAATGTATTGTAGAATATAAAGGGCGGTTGTACATCCATACGACCGTGGCGTCATCAAGCATTGACACCGAGCATTGCCACGAGTGAACTTGTTCAGATGATTTTGGTATTAATTCGATAGATGGCGCAATCAAATAAAACTTTAATTCAGGACTTAAAATAGTTACCCTACGCGATACAGGATGGCGCTACCATATGCAGAGCCCGATACATACTAAATTATAACAAAACGATAAACAATAATCTAGCGAGCCGTTCACTTCCTCATTCTAAAAACACGAAATGGTAGGTTCTTACGTTGATAACTATTGCCGAGTATGTAAGAGCTTCGATAACCATACCGGCCGGCCAGCTGTTTCTTCATAACATATTTGAAGGTCCCCAAGTTGTACATGGGGGGAAACACCCCGGCAACTTAGATCAACAAAAGTGGTGATAAATTTGAGTCTGCGAATGATCGTCCAATCAGTCTGATACCATTGTTGTAAGCAATGCCATGGAGGAGTGTTAGTTTAGATTTTTAATGTTGTTCGACACAATCAAAAATTAACTCAACTCAACCTACTCACAGTTACAATCTCCGACTGGACGACGACGCGTCAGAGGGCCTCGAGGTTCATGTGACTCTGATGATGTCCGTAACGTGTTGGATGATACTTTTTTTTCTTCTTAGCTTTACACTGTGTATCCGTAAATTTTAAGTGAATAAGAAAATTAAAAAAATATTATTTCTGGCACAGAACACCCTAACTTGTTCGTACAAGTTACGGTCCTGTTGTACGTGTGTATATAAATGGGATGAAAACAATCCTGTAGAAATAATTTACTTTGACTACGAAAAAGGCCCTATCAAACATATACAACCCAGCGAGACTATGTCAAAAAAATACCAGTGGTGATATGATGACGATCATATTTTATGTATCCTTTTAACAGAAGTCCTCAACAGGGGGGCTGACGACATCTTCTTGGATAATGTACTTTTTTAGTCAGGCTTTCAGATATTATCAGATAGATACTTTACCTTGTTGTACTTGTACCACAGTATCTCGGCACAGTAGGGTCGCCTTCTTGTGGAACAAGCAGACCTTCCCCAGCGTGACATCCATTGACACCGGAAGTATGCATGTAGCAGCTGTGCGGCTGCAGTGCGCTGGTAGTAAAGCGATGACGGTGATGTCGGTCTATGCGGCGACCGAGTATGTGGAAAATCTATCTGACTAATCCGGAATCCGGGCGTTCCGCCACTTCCAGTTACATGCCAAAGTTATATTTCGGTTACATTATATAAACATGCAATGAAAACCGAAACTAAACTATCGGATTTCAGGTAGCTGGAGGTAGTAAGAGTTGGTTTTTAACGTTGAATATTTTATTTTATTTTTTATTTTCTCATTCCAAATTACAATAAAGATATGAGTTATATAACTTTTTATAAACCATTTCGAAAACCCTTTATTTTAATATCCTGATTTATAAATTAAATATATAATTTGGCGCCAGAAATTAGACATGATATTTTTAATAATTTTGATAAACCCAGTGCCACTCTTAATATAATCTAACGACACCTCTCAAAATAAAATCCATCAAGCCGTTTAGGCTGCAGAGCGAGCCAAATAAATATACATACATAGATACATTCGTAAAACTAATAAAAAAAACATAATAATAATAATAACCCTCTTTACAACCCTCCCTTATTAACCTCTTCTTGCGCAGTCAGATAAAAATCGAATAATGCAGTTTTTTTTTATCGGCTTCATGATTTCTTTGAGTGTTTTTCGCAATGTCTTTTAGTTTCGGATTTGGCCCTAAAGGCACACTTGAAAAAATCACCCTGTAAATTAATGAAAAAGGTAAGGAAATTGTTAAAAAAAAATTATTCTAAAATTATTACTAATTAATCGCAAACTTACTGATGAGATGAGTAGGTTATCTGTGCTCACAGGGTAAACCACCACTTCCCCCCGACCACGTCGTTAGCTGCACGCATCCAATTACTGCCACTCAACGCCATTACCCTTAATGCTATACCAAGGATGTCGGATTTTTGTTTGCGACTTAGAGCGTATAAAGCAAAAGCCGATTATTTCGCACTAAAGTTCGTCCCGCGTCTTAGTAATTTGAACCATATAATATGCTTCATTGTCAAACTTACACTACGCTAGAACAATATTTGAAAATTTTCGTTTTGTATTAGTAGCTTGAAGTTTAAGGGATGTCGTGTGGGGTATACACGTGCATACACTCGATACAAATGCGTAAGATTGTCCCTCTTTTCCCATTACAGAATTTACGGTCGTCTTAAATTCGAGTTGACCGCCTCAAAGACACAAGTTTGTGCTTAAAGTTCTTAGGAGACACTATTCGAAACTATTTCTCTATTAAATGGAACCTCGTTCAACGTGACCTATTTTGATTCCTATCAGTGTTGGGCGTCACAGATATACAGAAACATTGGAACACTCCAAATACGGGGCGATGACGGCTTCTTTAGTGTGATCCATCTCCAGTTTCACAGAGATTGATCGGAGAGTAGTTTACTGTGATTCCACCTTCCTCTTCCCACTTCAAATCTCCTCGTGCTATCGTACCAGGGTCTGACTCCATTCACAGTGTCTACTGTTGCATGATACAGTGGTGATACAGATACTTTTTTTTGAAACTTTTATTTATTTATTTCTTTAGAGTAATAAACATAAAACAAATTAAACTAAATAGAGAATATAGTATGTGCATTATAAATAAAATATCTCCTCTAGGTCTGCCGAGGCAGCCATTGTCCCTAAAATACTTATAGCATTTCCTCTTTGAATTTCAAAGCTTATGCGGCGAACAAAAAACATTTTGGAGCGTGAATCGCCCGAGGTCTCGCTTAAGAGTTTTCCAAGCACATCTGCGAAAGCTAAGGACTCGGATGACCACGCACCAAGAGTTTCCACCGCAAAAGGTAAAAATTCAAAGAGGTCTGATAGCGACTCATATTTTTTCTTTTGTTACCTGCAGCAATGGCTGCCGCAGCCCCACCTAAGCGCGAGGAAGCAAGGACGTGGCTCGGCGCTAGTGTGTCAGCGCACGTTGCATCCCACACTAATGCCTTTCCCTTTTTCCACGGGACCAGGGTCATACCGTCTGGTCTTTTGCCGTCTGATCGAAACAGGCCTGGCGGTTCTAGTATGCTAGGGATTCCAGCGGAGTTCAAAGATCGTTTGATAATGTTGTTGATTGCATAATGTCTAGGCATGCGACCTGCACTCCGCCGGCATGACAGCCCATGATGACCAAAGCTATCAACGCTGGACCCGCAGATACAAGTGTGAGGTTGACACACCTTAGCCCCAATCCGGAGAGCGATGCAAATCCGTAGCGTGTTTTTCTCCAGAAGGGTGCCGAGGTGTGGTGAGGGGTAAGCTTTAAGCCACGCCCCAGATTCCTCGCAAGTAACTCCTAGCAAACGAGCTTTGATTGTTTCTGTGCCAGCAAGGAGATCTGAATGTGTAATCTTTATTAACGGTGTGTCCCAATTTCTTTGAACCTTCGGTGCTATTGGCATCTCGGCAGTCCCTGCCCTCGATCTCCAAGCTTCTGTAGCTTCCCCCGCATAGTTGACCTCAAAATCACTGCCAAGTGATGGATTAAGGATTGCACCAATGAGGTCAATACTAGCATGAGTAGAAGCTAAAAAAGCCGGAAGGGCGATGTCAGCGACACGTCGAATACCAATACCTCCAAATGAAATTGGGAAAGTAGCCTGTATCCAGCTGTCATTTTCCAATTTAATGTTTAATATTTTTTCCATAGACGTCCTGAATTCATTATCCACTTTTGCCAAAAAAACTGTTTGCCGCCACAGAGGGCAACATCTTAAAAAATATGTCATCCTTGGTATACAAAAACATTTTTTTAATAAAAAGATTGATACATGTGGATGAAGGCTTAGAATGCGCTCTGTAAATAATTTAAATTGTTCACATTTTGTAGTAATTAGAGAATCCATGGACTCATCAACTAATGGCGCACCTAGAAGTAACATATTTTTTCGTTCCATAACTTGTATTCCTGGTGTTACTAAATTCAATCTTTCCAAAATAATTTTACTATCGTCATTTGTAACATTCGGGAAAACAATTACTTCGCACTTTGTCGGATTTAATACTAGTCCTATTTCTTTAAACTTTTCTATAAGTATATTGAGGTCCTTGATTACTTCGTCCGCACTTCCTGCAAGGACTCCATCATCCAGATACCAGATATTTAATTTTGACTGAAGACTTTTAACAATTTCATGTATGGCGAGACAAAAAATTGCGGGGCCCAGAGGATCTCCTTGCTGGCAGCCGAGTGCTGAGCTTAGAATTGATTCATTATAAAAAAGATTAGAATACGCTGAATAACATTGAAAAACATATGGATATAAACTTGGAATGTGCTCGTTGATGGCCAGAAGTAGGGCGTCCCGTTCGAGAGAGTTAAATGCATTCTTAATGTCTATTTTCACTAAAATATCAGGTCCATCGGCATCGTTTATAAATGTGCGTACTGCATGTACCGCGGCCTCCGCTCCACCTTTGGTTGCATAACCAACTTGTATAGGCCGGAACATTTCGCCAAGCGTTTTTTGTACAGACTGGCATGCTATTTTTGAAACCAGGCGGCGAATTGTACAGCCAACGGCAATCGGACGAATGCCGCCGTCCTTTTTAGCAAGTGCACAAAGTGATGCACCATATAAAACAGGAGTGAACTCTTTTACAACACCTCCAGATAGCATCAAATTTGACACTTTCGTCAGAGCTTCCAGTAGCTTACTACCCGTCTCGCCGTTTGATGATGTTACAAGGTCTTTAAGATGCTGTGGAGATAAACCATCGATTCCCGCTGCAGAGCCACAGGGAAAGGATTTAATTGCTGACAAAATATTATCCTTTTTTGTAGTTAGATATTCATTAGGATATTGTGGTAAATTCGTGAGATTAAGTGGTCTTGAGGGTAAAGGATGTTTCTGTGAAAGTTCATGCAAGGTATTTTCATTTGCATCCGCAAAACTGCTCGTCGATGATAGTATTCTGACTGCTCCACGAACGTCACCATCGTAAACTTTCATTTCTGCTCTCTTGTAAATTGTTGAACTCTTCAATGTCATGCAATTGGCTGACTGTGGAGTGCAATTTATACTATTGTTGCCGACATTTTTCTTGATTTTTGCAGTCAAGGAACCCTTAGATTCTTTTTCTATGTGTAGTATTCTATAAGAGAATGTAAAAAGTTGTTGCCACCAATAAACTGTGTTTTCTGTACAGCATTTGTTCAATACATCCGTCAGGTCTTTCGCTACACATTCTCTGGCGCCTCTTGGAATTCTGCGTATAATGGTTATTGTCTTCTTAAAACGTTGAATGTCTTCATTAAAATTCGTACTGATGGAATTGGAATTTGGTGGTACGGTGGATATTGTGTCGGTAATTTCGTCTATCGCTATCTGTGGATGGGCCGAGTGCATGTGGATTTTCAATCCTCTCAAGCCCTTATATCCACGAGCTATATGAAATGGACAATGTTGACATGGCACAATCTGACTTCTAGAAGCTGCTGGTGGTACGGAAGCCGTTAATGCTAATGAACTTGGAAGTGGGCTTGAATTAATACATGTAGCTGAAGATGTTGATTCGGGAGTGCGGTCCCGTCGAGGTAGTGGGACGGTGGGTGCTTCGACACCATCGCTATTTCTGGACGCGAGGTCATCAATTTCCGCTTGTACCTCACTCTCATTATGTAAAGTCGATTTATTAAAATTGAGCGAAGAAAAATGTTTGCTGATATTTGGCATTGACATTTGACATTATTTATTGACTACATATGCATATGTATAATTTCAGATTTGTAGAGAAGGAGTTGGTATCGCTCACCAAAAATGGTCAAACTTTACTGTTGAATACGTATTGAAGAAAATTTTCTACAACTGTCAGAATGTCCACAAAATTTTTATTTTGTTTAATCTTCTGATATGTTAATATTTTTATAAATCTACACTTTCCTAAAACTAAACTCGTAATAATCGTCCTAAATATCCTAAAACACTATACTAAACTCACTAAATTCTATCAAAAATAATATTTCCAATAATCCTAAAAAAAATTCACATATGTCAGTTGACAGATCTTTTCTTCTCTTTTGTGGTGTATTGCATTGTAATGCAAATAAAAATGCATTTCGTCTGTATGTTCTTTGATGAGTTAATTTACAATAGTACAATAGTAACGATACTTTGAATGCAAGCAATTTTTCCAAAACATCCAATAGGTGTGACATTCGTTGCTCACCTCACGCACAGCCGGGCTAGATAATGAAGTTGCTGTTCATGGTTACTTCTTAAACGATTTGTTTTTATGAAACTAGACATTGACACTACACCTTAGATGAAAAATCTAAGCACTACACTACATAAAATATGCAACAATCAATTTGACTGCCCTGAATTGCTTTCTAGTATTTCATATAATGTCCCACAACGTACCACAAGGAGCCGAGTTATGTTTAATTTAAAACTGTATCGGACCAACGCTGGTAACCGTATACCTATCCATAAAATGTGTGATAAATTCAACAGAGTATTTCCTGATCTAGATATACACTATCTCAGTAATAATGACTTTAAGAAGCAAGTTGCAGCAACCCTATTCATCATAATCCATTTTAATTTTATATGCTTTCATTTTCTTTATTTTCTTTTTTGTTAATTAAGTTTTTTTTTTCTTTTACCCATTTAATTAAGAATGATTCTGCCATGCATGTTATCATGTTACACTCATACTTTATCTGTGCTCAATTTTTGAAACTTGCAACCTTCAGTTATATTTTGTTTTATTATTAATTTTTATTTTATGATTAGTTTGTTTTCTTTCTGAAATAATAGCCCTTTAAAATTCTTTTATATTACATGTGAAATGCGGTGCTGGGTACATATCTAGTAAATTAGTATTAAATTGTCTTTTGTATCTTAATCATGTCTGTATCTGTTTGCTTTTCCAAATAAATAAATAAATAAATAAATGATAGCTAATACCAAACTGACCGTCAGAGATAACACACCACATGGGAACTAGGTGCCATGCCAGGACCTTTATATTGCTCGGCTGCATTGAACTGGATAGAAAACACGGACAATTGTCATTGCTGCTTGGAGCATCGTTCATTCAATGCGATGGTACTTACCTACAGTTTTTACGTGGTATCCGAAGCACGGTCGCCTATCTAGAACCTAACCGCGCTCAGCAGGTCTATTCCTGACATTCCGTAATCAGGAATCAGGAATCCTGAATTCTGGAGCATAGTTTTTTAAATTAATCAAGGTTTTCCGTCGAGAAACTCGCTTTGAAAATCTCTATAAAAGCGCATATAAGCTATAACCAAGTGTTAGCTAACTCGATTATAGCAGTAAACATCCTTTAGGATTCGTTCTGTAATTAGGTCAACTGATTTCTGCCTGCATACACAGCGATACAAGAATATATACTCACGATATTACATCTTCAGCAACATGGCATTCCATCGACACGTCCACGTCGCCTACATTACCCAGATATCCTCGCTAGCGTACGGGGCGGGTACATTGTGTAGGCACTGCCCGTACACAATGGGGCAGCGGCGGAACGAGCTGGGGGGGGGGGGGGGGGGGGGGGGCTGGAGGGGAGAGGGAGGGGGGCACCAGCACCACCACCACCGGGTACTCTCGTGTGCAAATTCCAAATTAGGACCGCAGAAGAGAATAGGACGTAAAGAGCGCGAAGAGAAACGGAGCACCGCCTGTTTTCTCTGATCAACTGTAAAAGAGAGAAAAATGGAAATGAAAAGCGACGTGTTTTTTATTTGAGAGACTAATTCAACATCCCAATACTTGTTAAAATAAAGATAACAACACTGGACTGGAGAAGAATGGTTAAACTGAATAACGTTTATTTTAAAAGTATCCAAATAATTCATACCAATGTTATGAATGGGAAAGTAACTCTGTCCGTCTGTTGCGTAATATGTTGCGCCTAAGCCGTTGAATTCCGGTAAAGATATATTATGGACCTTGGAGAAAATGAAAAGAAATGAAAACATAATTTACTTGCTCGTTTTATACAAAATAATGGCAAAAATGTAATAGGTAGGCAGTTGAAATTTTCACAGAATGTTAAACGTTTGTGTTAAATCTTATACGATGGTACGGAACCCTTCGTATGCGAGTCCGACTCGCAGTTGGATGGTTTTTTATACATACTTATAGGGTTACTTGTATGGTTCTTTGCTACTGTTAGGTACCAATTGATCATTTCACGGAATCCCATCCAACTTGCCACCGATTTCCCATAACTATCATTGGAACCACGGCGTAAGGTGCATTATGCCATCGCATTGCACCATACCAAGTCATCGCGAGCGCATTCGCGAGACAGTTATCGAAGATTATTTCACGCGGCGGTCGCTTCACATTCGAGTCCGTGACCTTGGAAGTTTTTGTGGACGTTTTGGCGGGAACCGTGTTCCCGAACCGACCTGGATAGCCCCGTGACGTGTGTCTGCCGTGCTGGGCGCGTTGCTGGTGCTGGAGCGGAGGAGGCGCCTTCGCCGTGCGAGCGGTCCCCCTCTTCCTTTGAGTCCAGGTTGGTGCCTATTTTAGTCCCCGCCGCATCATTTTGGTCCTTCAGAGCCATGATAGTGTCTCAAAATTATATTTAAATAATTTATTATATCTACTAACCCATATTTGCCGTGCAAAATAGGTATACGTAGGTATAGTGTGCATGAGCTACCCTCATTTCACATACTACCTTTTTCTAAGTTTTACTTCAGTTCACATTCCTGTAATAACCCCCTTAATTTTTCACTATGGAAAAATAAATATCACATAGTTTAGAACCATCAACTACTAGGGAAAACAGGTTGCTGAAGGATTTAAACAAACTAAATATTGTGAAACAACGTTTGTTTTCACAGGTTCAAACATTATTTGAACTTTCTCAAAGTGCCCTGAGCAAACCAGAAAATCGTGATTCATTTTTTGCACGATTTTCGGATTTAAATTCAATAAAAGAAAAGTTCGAAAAAACTGTCTACGATTGCATTGACTTGGAGTTGCAAATAAATCCAAAGTCTAGTCCGAAAACCCAAGAGTTAGAAAGTTTTGACGAACTATTCTATCGCATTAAAATAAATCACGAAAAGATTAAACCTCGCGAACGCGATGCACAAAACATTTCCGATCCCAGTCAGTCGCGCGCCGCGGCCGGCAGCCAGGGCTCCGTAGTTCAGCTACGTTTACCGAAACTTCAGCTGATTGAATTTTCGGGAGAAATTGAAGAGTTCAATACGTTCCAGGAAACGTTTTGTTCTTTGGTGCATAACAAAACAGACATTGCTTCAATTGATAAGTTTCACTACTTACTGTCTTGCACTAAGGGTCCAGCTCTAAGCATAGTCAAAAGTTTGCCCCTTTCCGGTGATAATTATGCTATTGTCTGGAAAAGTCTCGTAGACAAGTATAAGGATGACAGGACACTTTTGGGTAGGTACTTAGATAAGATGTTGAACTTTGAGCCGCTCACCAAGGAGTCATCTCCAAATCTCAATTTATTTTTGCAGACATTTGAACATTCTGTAAAGGCTGTCGAGGCGTTAAAGGTGCCGGATTTGTCTGGGTTCATATTGTGTCACATTGCGTTACGGAACCTTGATCGTTGTGACGCGTCAACAATTAATGCAAGCATTCCTGTTGATAGTCACAACGCTTCGCTTTTATTAAGTTCTCACTTTCACTCATTTCACTCTGTATCTCGACTCACTTTCACTAGTGACTCGACAACATAGACTCAACCTTAGACGGAACGCATCCATAGACTTGACAGCCAGGCGAGACGTCAGAGAGAACCGGGACGACATTCATTCTGTCAACCGACGAACGAAGCAACAGCTCCTCTGAAACGTATCGGCCGACATCTCGCGCTGCACGTCGATAAAAGTGCTTAGGATCTTCCACCATCGTTGTGGGTGAGTCAGCAAACGCCATTAGCTTCTTATTTCCGATATATGTAATCTAAAATATGGCAAACGACAATGGCCTCGTGTCATTGACCCGAGCCATGTCACTAGGTACTAATATACTAAGAATACTGCAATGTAAACGCTTCACGTTAAATCAAACCCTCTCGATCATCTCTTAATGATACCTGTATCAAATCTCAGCCTTATCTAACATACTTATCAGTCCTGGCACGATGTCCGCGCGCGCACACTACTCGCCGCCTAGAAGCGACAGGCGACCCGTCCACCATCTAAACACGGCCACCTGTATCCGCTTCAGGGTCTTGTCGAGGCGTACAAGCCCGGCACACGCATCGCGTCGCCCTTGGACGCGACAGCGAAACCGGCAGCTGCGCTCGGGGCCGAGCCATCCTCGGGCTTGGGTCCCGCGCCTCAGACTCCAGCGCCGGGTGCCGCCGCTACTGCGGAGCCGCCCCCGAAGCCCCGGGACGTCTCGACTCGCCGCCACCGTTTCTCATCCCGCTGCGTTGCCCGGACAGCTGACGCCTACGCTTCTTTCGGAGCCGTGCGCCTAGCGCCGGCCACACCGACGGACAGCTAAGTGCCCAGGCAGTGCAAAGGACTCTAATTTAATCCTAAATAGTGCGAGAGAGGTTTGCTGATCAACGGACATTACTTACCCACCACCTTGAACTCTTACTTAAATCTGTACGTGCTCCTATCAAAATTAATAAACGAGTTGAGACCTAAAAAGAGTTTCCTTGATAGGGGGCATCGTAACAGTGGCGCCCAACGTGGGGCTATAGTGTCCAAGTGATCAGCAGACCATAGTTAGGTCCGATACCCGTGAGAGGACGGGGAAAGAATACTTTTCCTCTCAGGCTCGCCAGGCCTTGTGGTAGGAATCCACAAAAAGTGGGACAGCGGAACTCCTCCGAAAATTTTTAATTAAAATCTCATTTTACTCTCAATAACTAATCTTAACAATCTTAACTCTCATAAATCGATATCTCAATACTCATATAGTTTGCTCATTCACTTAAATTCAACTACGGAGGAGGAACGCAAAGATAGGAAGTTTTTATTTATTACCAAGATATTCTAAACTCTCAATTACACTCTCAATTTACATTTACATTCTCAATTTAAATTCTCAACATATGTAATTTTTCAGATCATAATCATAACTTGAATTTTATATAGTAAGGTGTTTGCTGCGCTCACTCACACGGGTCGGTTCGTGGAATTGGTTATTTTAATTTTTTCTTCTTAAAATGTCTTTCAACATACCGTTTGGATTACTGCAGAAAGATGAGCTTTCCTATGAGGTTAGCATTAGGGGGGAAAGCCCTGCTAGAACAGTAACTCAGCTTAGGCATCAGATCATGGAGCTGAATAAAGTTTTTCCGTCATCGGAGTTGAATGAAACCGATCTTGAGTTCAGCGAGGAACATGTCACGGTCACGAACAAACTTTCTGAAGCCGAGACCACCCTTGTAGGAGGATCTAGCCCTAGGTTGAGAGCTATGTTATGCCACCTGCATCACCGCATTCGCAGAATGTCAACGGATGTCCCCGCTGAAATATTGCAACTTAAATCATTGCGCGCTCGCTTCACAAGTCTTATTAAATCAAATACGTCTCCTTCTGAGAAACCTAACCCGACTCTGGACAAAGATGAGGAAACATTTGAAGCGAACACCTCACAGAACACTCAATACACTCTTACATGCACGCATAACCTCTCGGCTGAAAATCTCAAAATTAAATATGATGGAACTACATGTGTCCATGCTTTCCTAGAAAGGGTCGAGGAAGTTCGCCAAGCCCGAGGGCTTTCTAAAGAAAAAATTTTAAGGATGGCGGGCGACTTATTTACAGGTCATATGATTCCCTGGTTTAGAGGGAATAGGTCATCATTTAATACCTGGGATGATCTACATAGCCTTCTTAAGGAGGAATTTGGTGCGGCAAACTATGACTACAGGTTACTATCGGAGATCCGAGCTCGCACACAGGGTGCCGATGAATCTATAGTCATATACCTTTCAATAATGAACTGTTTATTCTTAAGGCTGTCTAAACCTCTATCCGAGGAGGAAAAAGTGGAAATAGTAACTCATAACATCAGACCTTATTACTCAAACAAGCTTGCCTTGACCGACGTTACTAGCTTGGCCCAAATTAAAATGTATTGTAAAAAGATTGAGGAAACAAAACAAAGAGTAGACACATTCTCAGAGCCTCCTCATCCAAATCAGTCCACCTTAGCGACGGATTTGGCATATACACCGATACATAAACATACAACTTACAGTAAACCTAGGGTTTCAGCGGTGAACGCCCAGTACTGCTTCCGGTGTAAAACCAGCGATCATCCAATGCATAAGTGCAACGCACAAAAAGATGTGAAATGTTTTAAATGTGGTAAGCCGGGAGTACGTTCCCCTGACTGCCAGTGTAAGACAAAACAAGCTTCCACTTCTAACTCGAACAGAAAAAACTAGTAAGGGTCCGTCACTGTACACTTCAATTAACAAACAGTGAGGGACCAAACAATCTTAAAAACCACGACCCAGAGGATTGGAACTCGTGGCTCAACACACTCTCGATTTATCTTAAATCTTATCGCTTATCATCCGTATTATTTAATAAAAATACTGATGACAGTAGACCGTACTTAACGGTCACTGTAAACAACTCTAAAATATGCGGCTTGTTGGACTCAGGTTCACCGATTTCCATCTTAGGAAATAATTCACATTTATTCTTCTGTAAACTTGGATTTAAAATATCCAACTCTGAAAAAATTACCGTCACCACAGCTAATGGCAGCATACTCAGTGCCATCGGATGCATGTGCTTACCAATTGGTTTAAATAAAAAAGTAATAACGGTAAAAGTATACCTAATTCCAGGAATTAAGGACTCCGTCATATGGGGACTGGATTTTTGGAAACACTTTGATCTCGCACCAAAAATTCTCAAACATGTTGTGTCATTTCATAACAACTCTGTATGCTTATCTACAATAAATCAAATAAATAATAATGGAAATCTATCTCATTATTATCTACTTAGTCACGAAGAGCGGACTGTAGCAGATAACATCATCGAACAATTTAACAATATTTCATCCGAACGGGTAGGCCTAGGTAGAACTTCACTAATAGAACATACAATCGAGACCGAAGGCCCACCAATAAAACAAAAATTCTATAGACTTAGCCCTTTGAAAACGGAAGCACTCTACAAAGAACTGGATCGGATGTTAGAATTAGATGTCATCGAACCGAGTGAAAGTCCTTGGAATTCACCGATCTTACTTACTCCAAAGAAGGATGGTCAATGGCGCTTCTGCCTTGATAGTAGAAAATTAAATTCCGTTACAAAAAAGGATTCATATGCCTTACCTAATATTTCTTTTATTTTAGATAGCTTGAGAGACGCCAAGTATCTTTCTAGTATCGACCTCAGTTCAGCATTTTGGCAAATTCCTATAAAAAAAGAAGATAGAGAAAAAACTGCATTTTCAGTGGCAAACCGAGGCTTATTTCAATTCAAGGTTGTACCATTCGGCTTAACTGGCGCTCCAGCACGTCAACAACGTCTCATGGACAAACTATTCGGTCCTGAATTCTTAGGAAAAGTGTTCTGTTATTTAGATGACATTGTCATTATCTCAGACACCTTTAGCGAGCATATACAGCTACTTATACGTGTCAAAGAGTTACTTGAAAAAGCAAATTTAACGATAAATCAAAAGAAATCAACTTTTTTTAGAAGAGAGCTTCGCTATTTGGGTTACATAGTTGACGAACATGGTCTCCGTCCAGACCCGGAAAAGGTTCGAGCCATACAGGATTACTTGGCTCCCAACTCAAAAAAAAGAACTTAAGCGATTCTTAGGAACAGTAGGATATCACAGGAGATTTATTCCTAATTTTGCAACTATTGCTAGCCCGCTTAATAAGTTAACTTCAACAAGAAAAGGCGCTCCTCCATACCAGTGGACGGAAGCGGCTGAGGACGCATTTCAAAATTTAAAATCAACTCTCATATGCGCTCCTGTTCTATCTTGTCCTATATACTCTGAACCCTTTTCAATCCACTGTGATGCTAGCGGCTACGGACTAGGGGCAATGTTATGTCAAAAATCCCTTGAAGATGGCACAGAGCACCCCGTAGCTTATATGAGTCGTTCCCTAGATAAAGCCGAGCAAAACTACTCAGCCACAGAGCGCGAAGCTCTAAGTGTAATTTCCGCTTTAGAGCATTGGAGATGCTATATTGAAAACGGTCAGAAAACAACTGTATATACAGATCACTCTAGCTTGAAATGGTTTATCAATCTAGATAATCCAACCGGTAGATTAGCCAGATGGGGAGTAAGACTAGCTCCATTCAATATAGAGATAGTACATAAAAAGGGCTCACTAAATGTGGTTCCAGATAGTCTATCTCGTGCTGTCCCTGTAGCAGCTATCTCAACTAGCACCACCGACCAGTGGTACCTTAATATTCTTAACAATTGCCAAAATGCACCACAAAGCTTCCCAAACTTTACAGTTAAGGATGGAAACCTCTATAGGTACTGTAAAGGAAAATTCAATTTAAACGAAGAATTTGAATGGAAAGAAGTAGTTCCTTTGGAGAAAAGGGAATCAATTATAACTCAAAATCACTCTATACCGACCGCAGCTCACCTTGGAAACCTTAAAACTTACAAACGCATAGCGCTACGATACTATTGGCCCGGAATGTATCGTGACATAATTATGTTTATTGCTAATTGTGACACTTGTCAAGCTTATAAGCACTCTACGCGGGCTCCTCATGGAATCATGGGAGAACCGAAAGTTTGCAATCGCCCATGGCAAACAATTAGCATCGATCTGGTTGGCCCTCTGCCAATGTCTCGAAACAGATATCAACACATACTAGTTGTCACTTGCTGCTTTAGCAAGTATTGCTTAATATTTCCCTTGCGACGAGCAATCTCATCTCACATTATTAAACATCTTGAAAGTGACGTATTCCTTGTACACGGCGTCCCTCGGACTATAATATTAGATAACGGTACGCAGTTTACAAGTAGAGAAATGAAGAAACTCTTCGAAACATATAATGTTCCCCAAGTGCACTACACTCCTCGTTACACACCTCAGGTAAATACTGTCGAACGATATAATCGCACAATAGTAACCGCTATCTCAACTTTCGTAGGTGAAGACCACCGTACCTGGGACGTCAACCTATCTAAAATTAACTTTGCAATTAACAATTCGGTTAATGAAGTAACTGGCTTCAC
This sequence comes from Incurvaria masculella, assembly GCA_946894095.1. Taxonomy (NCBI): domain Eukaryota; kingdom Metazoa; phylum Arthropoda; class Insecta; order Lepidoptera; family Incurvariidae; genus Incurvaria; species Incurvaria masculella. The sequence goes on from OX335647.2 coordinate 14,273,065, forward strand.
ACCAGCCTTCCTAGTTTTCGGACGTGAGCTAGTTATAGATGGCTCAATTTATGATAAAATACCTGATGATGACGCTCATGAAACCATAGTTCCACGAGAAGTGTATGCCGAAAATATAGGTAACTTAACTCAAATTTTTGACAATGTGCAGAAAAAACTATACTACTCTCACCTAAAGAGTAAACAGAGATATGATCTGCGGCGCTCAGAAATAGAATTTGAGGTAGGACAAGTGGCTTGGAAAAAATCTTATAAATTGAGCGATGCAGGCAAAGGCTTCATGGCAAAGCTTGCACCCAAATATGAGAAGTGCAAGATTTTAAAAAAAAGGTCACCTCTAATTTATGCACTATCCGATATGAATAATCGTCCGATCGCAGGCTGGTGGCATATCAAAGATCTCAAACCACCTAGTAGGCCAAGCAGAGATGCTGCAGTAATAAACAATTCTTAACCTTTTTAAACTTGTATTCTCTTAATTAAAAATTTGACTACCTTAATATTATAAATAAAAATAAAAAAAATAGTTAACGATATTTAGGCCTCGAAATCTTGCCTAGGTCGTTCTCGTCTTGTAACTCTTAATCTGTGTTTCTACTGAACACAGAAAGTTTCCGTGCCTATATCTTAACTTCTTAACTTCAACTCTTAATAAGCACTGGAACATTTAAGGCGTTAGACCTTAGCATGATTCTCAATTCAAATTCTTATAAGCGTTAGCTATCGCTAGGTTAGTGTAAGTCTGCGTTGTATCTAAAACAAAGACGAACAGTTTACTAGGGCCTTACCTGCTTCGAGCAAGCAAGGGTGGCAAGTTGCAAACGAATGATAGTATGAAAGGGATTGAGTGATAGAGAAGGATGAAAGGAAAAGACTAACCGGATCTGCAAAAATAATTATAAATTTATTAAGGTACAGTTACAGTTACAATACTTTAGATCTTAAATATATTTGATCTCATCGAGATCTTATCTAATCCTAAACCTCTCATTATGTTAAAGTTAGATTCTCATCTGTAGTTTCTTACAACTTACTTAAATAAATCTAATCTCAAACTACTTATTATACTAAATTATAAGGTCTCAAATGTAGTCTCTTTCAGTTTTGTTTTGCGATGAAATTTCCATACAGAGAAATTTCATCTTTTCTAACGAAGGGGGTATTGTGACGCGTCAACAATTAATGCAAGCATTCCTGTTGATAGTCACAACGCTTCGCTTTTATTAAGTTCTCACTTTCACTCATTTCACTCTGTATCTCGACTCACTTTCACTAGTGACTCGACAACATAGACTCAACCTTAGACGGAACGCATCCATAGACTTGACAGCCAGGCGAGACGTCAGAGAGAACCGGGACGACATTCATTCTGTCAACCGACGAACGAAGCAACAGCTCCTCTGAAACGTATCGGCCGACATCTCGCGCTGCACGTCGATAAAAGTGCTTAGGATCTTCCACCATCGTTGTGGGTGAGTCAGCAAACGCCATTAGCTTCTTATTTCCGATATATGTAATCTAAAATATGGCAAACGACAATGGCCTCGTGTCATTGACCCGAGCCATGTCACTAGGTACTAATATACTAAGAATACTGCAATGTAAACGCTTCACGTTAAATCAAACCCTCTCGATCATCTCTTAATGATACCTGTATCAAATCTCAGCCTTATCTAACATACTTATCAGTCCTGGCACGATGTCCGCGCGCGCACACTACTCGCCGCCTAGAAGCGACAGGCGACCCGTCCACCATCTAAACACGGCCACCTGTATCCGCTTCAGGGTCTTGTCAAGGCGTACAAGCCCGGCACACGCATCGCGTCGCCCTTGGACGCGACAGCGAAACCGGCAGCTGCGCTCGGGGCCGAGCCATCCTCGGGCTTGGGTCCCGCGCCTCAGACTCCAGCGCCGGGTGCCGCCGCTACTGCGGAGCCGCCCCCGAAGCCCCGGGACGTCTCGACTCGCCGCCACCGTTTCTCATCCCGCTGCGTTGCCCGGACAGCTGACGCCTACGCTTCTTTCGGAGCCGTGCGCCTAGCGCCGGCCACACCGACGGACAGCTAAGTGCCCAGGCAGTGCAAAGGACTCTAATTTAATCCTAAATAGTGCGAGAGAGGTTTGCTGATCAACGGACATTACTTACCCACCACCTTGAACTCTTACTTAAATCTGTACGTGCTCCTATCAAAATTAATAAACGAGTTGAGACCTAAAAAGAGTTTCCTTGATAGGGGGCATCGTAACATCGTGTGACACGCAAAACATTCGAACAGAATCTCGATCAAAAGCAGATTCCAACGTTCAATGGCTTGATTTCTTTCATTCATAATAAAGTCAAAATTCTCGATCATTCGGCATTTTACACAGATGTTAATTCGACTGAACCAAGGGCTAAAAGGCAATCCGATGTACACCCCTCCAAATATACTCCGGCTGCGGTCCGGGGCACAAATAAAAATGTTAATTTCGCAACAACTGCAGACAAGTCGACAAAAGGCAAAATGCATTGCTTGCATTGCGATTATGATAATCATATGATTTTCAAGTGTTACAAGTTTTTAAAGTTAACACCTGCAGAGAGGGTCGCGCGAATCGAATCATTGCACTTATGCAAAAATTTTCTAAAATCACACGGCACAGACATTGATTGTGGTAGCAAGTATCGGTGTGTGCTGTGCAGTAGGTCACACCATGTACTATTGCACGTTGAGCAGGCGGCCGGCGCCACAGCGCGCGCGCCTGCGCGGGACACTGCGCGGGACGCTGCGCAGAGCGCTGCGCGCGCCGCCTGCTCCGGTGATGGCGAATTCGCTGCGCCTGCGCACGTACTTAAAACGTCGTTTCATACCACTTCGGAAGAAACGAATGCGTATGCAGTATTGCTCGCAACTGCCGTTGTTGATGTGATGGATACTTCTGGGAATTATCAAACCTGCAGGGTACTTATTGATTCGGCCGCGATGTCAAGTTTTATTACTTCGGATTGTATTCAACGCCTGGGACTTAGTCGTACTAAGTGCCCGTACAAAATTTCCGGCCTAAATAATGAGGTCGTTCGTAATTTTGGGATGACTGAGTGTGTCATTAAACCTCGTCATTCAGAAATACCGATTTTAAAAATCGATGCTGTTATTTTGAAGAAAATAACGTCGGAGATGCCGACCGTTGAGATTAGTCAAGACGTTCTTGATGAATTCAAATACCTAAACCTTGCTGACCCTTATTTTTATAAGAGGTCCAGTATTGATATGCTTCTCGGAGGGGACGTTTTCCCTCATATTTATGATGGACGCAAAATACAATTACGTCCATCTGCGCCGTGCGCACTAAGAAGCATCTTTGGTTATGTGGTCACTGGAAAAATGGAATTAAATACACCCCAAGGAGAAAACTACCCCTCTTCAACACTTGTATCGTATACTAGTGCTGAGGATGAAACAAATTCTCTGTTAAAATCATTCTGGGAAGTGGAGTCCTCGCCGTGCGAGATCCCTCCGTCCGATCCGCTAGACAAAGTCGCGGATCAAATGTTCAGAGCCAAACACTATCGCGACGAGTGCGGTAGGTATGTAGCTCCGCTCCTATTGAAAGAAAGCGATCAGCAGCTCGGCGAATCGTATAAGATTGCGATGCGCAGATTATTGCACATTGAGAGAAGGTTATTGCGGGAACCACACTTGCACTCTGCTTATACAGCCTTTATGAATGAATATGAGGCTCTCGGACACATGGAAGATTACAAAGGTGTTGAACCAAGTAAAAATATTGTTCCTCATCATTGTATTTTGCGGCCTTCTAGTGAAACAACGCCTTTGCGAGTTGTGTTTGATGGCTCAGCAAAAACAAGTAACTGTGTATCTTTGAATGACATTCTTTTAACCGGAGCAAAGTTGCAAGAAAATATCTCGACGATTTTAATCAATTTCAGACTTTTCGACATATGCCTTACTGCTGACATTGCTAAAATGTATCGGCAGGTTTTGATTGACCCTTCTGAGCGCGCGTATCAACATATTTTGTGGCGCGACTCCCCTACGAAACCGATAAAAATCTACGAACTGAAGACAGTTACGTATGGCCTGCGCAGTGCACCTTATTTGGCCATGCGCACGCTGAAACAACTTGCATACGATGAGCGTGAGCGATATAAACTCGCGTCGTCAGTATTGTTAAAAGGTTTTTATGTTGATGATTTTTTGTGGTCCGTTAAATCGGTTTCGGAAGCATGCCAATTACAAAATGAACTCACTGCGCTTTTAAATAGTGCAGGTTTTGAATTGCGCAAATGGGCATCAAATAGTTCGGAAGTTCTGTCTGAAATTAATCCTGAGTTGGTTCTAAAAAAGGCCAAGGATTTTGAGGACGACAAAAATGTCTCTTCCATAAAAGTTTTAGGTTTGCAGTGGGTGGCCCAAGAAGATTACTTCACATTTTCTGCCAATTTGTCAGATTCAGTCACCACAAAACGCTCTGTTTTGAGAATTTTATCTAGTGTTTATGACCCCGTGGGTTTTGTAGCACCTTGTATTTTTGTAGCTAAAAGCATAATGCAAGACTTGTGGAAGAATAGTCTAGGATGGGACGTTCCCTTACCTGATGACCTTCGAGACAAGTGGTTAAAATTTATTTTAGACCTGCCGTGCTTGTCGACCATGCGAATTGAGCGCCATGTCGTTATACCTAAAGCTGTAACCTGTCAGTTGATTGGTTTTTGTGATGCGTCATCGCGAGGATATGCCGCTTGCGTGTACATCCGAAGTTTAAATGCACTTTCGGAAGTCAAGGTGCGATTGTTACTTGCCAAGTCAAAGGTCGCGCCCTTGAAAACAATATCTATTCCTCGGTTGGAATTGATGGGAGCCGTGCTCCTTGCAAAATTGCTAAAATATGTAATGACTCAGTTCGAAAATGTAAAATTTGACGAAGTATTTGCATTCAGCGATAGCCAAGTCACACTTTCGTGGTTACAAACGGAGCCACATAAATTAAAAACGTTTGTTGCGAACCGTGTCTCGCAATTGACCGACGATATCCCACCACAATGCTGGGCTCACGTACGCAGCGAGGATAATATTGCAGATATCGGCTCCCGTGGAGCGCTGCCCTCGCAGCTGGCTGCGATGCCCGAGTGGCTGGCCGGTCCGTCGTGGCTGTACGCTCGCCGTCACGAGTGGCCTGTCTCGACTTATCACATAAAAAATGCGGATAAGGTGCCAGAGCTTCGAGCTAACGCAGACACGTTTGTGTTAGCCAGTCAAATCACACGAGACGAGTTGTTTGATTTTGAGTTTTTATTAACTGAACGATTTTCATCTTTCAATAAGCTCTTGCGTACGATCGCATTTGTTTACCGATTCTTTTACAACAGTCGCATGAAAGATATCAGAAAAAGATCTCGCGGTCCGATTACAACCGTAGAACTTCACAATGCTCGCGACCGGTTGCTCAAACTATTGCAGAGTGTTTACTTCCGTGAAGAGATATCTCTGCTGACGGCCGGAAAAGCTGTGCATTCATTACGCAAGCTATCCCCATTCCTCGATGCCCGTGGTTATCTCAGGGTGGGGGGTAGATTATCACAATCTGAGCTGCCGTATGATGCAAGGCATCCTCTTTTATTGCCAAAAAAATGTCGGCTAACTATTTTGATAATAGAATATTTTCACAAGGTGTATTTACATGCTGGCCCGCGCGCTCTTCAAAACATTTTGAACCAATCCTATTGGATTGTCAGCGCTCGTAGCGTTATTCGTTCGGTATTGTCGAAGTGTGCTGCTTGCTTTAAATGCAAACCGACGTCGGTTCAGCCTGCTATGGGCTCACTACCGGCGGCCCGGGTTACACCTGATAAGGTTTTTAACCACGTTGGCGTGGATCTTGGAGGTCCATTCGTCATAAAAGAAAGTCTACGCCGCAATGCTAAGATAGCAAAGGCGTATTTATGCCTATTTGTTTGCTTCACGACAAAGGCCGTACACTTAGAAGTACTTTCGTCGTTGTCAGCGGAATGTTTTTTAGCTACTTTAGACCGATTTGTGGCTCGACGTGGTTTATGCTCTTCCCTTTATTCGGACAACGGTACAAATTTTACGGCTTCTAATAAACATTTAAAGGAAGTTTCGAAATTCTTAAGAGCACAACAAGTGCAAGACGAAATAACAGACAGATGTACCTCGAGACAAATTCAGTGGCATTTCAACCCACCTAGTGCTCCAAGTATGGGTGGTTTGTTTGAAGCAGGAATCCGTTCTGCTAAAGGCCTGCCCTACGCGTAATTGGAGATAAGGCCTTAACTTTTGAGGAATTGACGACCTTATTTTGTCGAATTGAAGCCGTGCTTAATTCGAGGCCTTTATGTCCTTTGTCAGACAATCCCAATGAGTTTGACACATTGACTGCTGGCCATTTTTTAATTGGTCAACAGCTGGTTGCTGTACCGGAGCGCGACTTGACTGAGGTTCCTCACCATCACCTGTCACGTTGGCAATTTATCCAGCAGAGCTCACAGCACTTTTGGAAAAGGTGGTCGAAGGAATATCTCCACACGCTCCAGCAAAGGGCCAAGTGGTTCTCATCTCCTCCGAATCTTAAGGTTGGAGATTTAGTTCTCATAAAATCCGATCAGCAACCTTCACTTCACTGGTCTCTCGCCCGAGTCCATAAGACTCACGAGAGCCCTACAGACTCTGCTGTTCGTGTGGTAACCCTCCGAACACAGAGGGGATTTCTTCAGCGGCCAGTTAATAAGCTGTGTCCGCTTCCTTATGCCTACTAACCGATTTCGGCATATATTTATTTATATTAAGTTATGTATGTAAGTTTATTAATCATACTTTTGTGGCTAGAGTTGCCTTTTTTTATTTTTCTTTCACATTAATTTTCCAGCATATGTAATTAATATTTATTTTATTTATTCAGTCATGTGCCTGGAAATCATCATAATGATTTCGGTGAGGGGTTAATGTTAGGTACCAATTGATCATTTCACGGAATCCCATCCAACTTGCCACCGATTTCCCATAACTATCCTTGGGACCACGGCGTAAGGTGCATTATGCCATCGCATTGCACCATACCAAGTCATCGCGAGCGCATTCGCGAGACAGTTATCGAAGATTATTTCACGCGGCGGTCGCTTCACATTCGAGTCCGTGACCTTGGAAGTTTTTGTGGACGTTTTGGCGGGAACCGTGTTCCCGAACCGACCTGGATAGCCCCGTGACGTGTGTCTGCCGTGCTGGGCGCGTTGCTGGTGCTGGAGCGGAGGAGGCGCCTTCGCCGTGCGAGCGGTCCCCCTCTTCCTTTGAGTCCAGGTTGGTGCCTATTTTAGTCCCCGCCGCATCAGCTACAGTGCTGGCGCTGTTGTCAAGATCCAGATTTTTTTTAACTGACTGTTGAAATAAGACGCCTGTGAATGTTCCTTTTAAAATTTTAGCGGGCTTCGCTGGGGTGAATTTCCAGAATTAAACTGAGCCGAGCGGAGCCGTGAACTTCAACTAGTATTCTATAATTTGTATCAGGAGTGTGCGTTCAAAGAAAAAAAAAAGATCAAGTATACTGTACTCAGACAGTAAGTCTGACATTGACGGCAAAATAAATATAAACAATTTGGGAATGTGTCTAAATTTTATAATAGATAGCTTTAATTTAAAAAAGCTCCAATTTCTGCCGGCTGTATGGGTTCCGGCACTTAAGGTGGGCCATCCCGCTCAACTCCCCATACAAACGGGGAAAGAAGATCACGCCCATATTTCTTGTCAGAGATCCCAAATTTTGCTCTATTTAGCTTTTTTGATCGACGATGACCGTTAGTATTGTTCAATTGACTTTCGTTTCTAAGTTAGAAGGTCCGAAAGTTCGAAATTTTCGCGCGTTTTATACAAAAACTTTGGAGGTGATTACGCAATGACCAGGAAGTAAAAATATCTTAAAAAGATTAGTCATCAGACATAGCTTATTAAATCAAGATTTATAATATATTTGGTTTTTGTTAGATTTTTGACTACAGCCGTCGAGGTTTACTTTTAGCTATAAGTCGTTTTGTAATTAAAATGTTCGTAAATCTTACCAAATCAAAGACTATGCGCATTGTCTGCTTTGTTGACATATTGCATTCGCCTCATCACGGAGCCTGTCTATTTCTTTTAAACAGAGAAGGTCCCAGAGCGTAACAGCACGGTTTTGTATCGTGCCGGCGAATAAGTTAGTCCCGCCGGGTTGGGCCACCTTAAGGTGGGCCTTTTCGCTTAACTCCCCCTTCAAACGTGGCAAGAAGATCATGTACATATTTAATGTCGCAGATCCAAAATTATACTAAAAACGGCTTTATTTGATCGACCTTGATGCTTAAACAATTGTATTTGGTTCTAAGTTATTAGGTCCGAAAGTTCGAATTTTTCGCGCATGTTATACAATACATTTGGACGAGGATTACTCAACGATAAACAAAACATCTAAGAAATCTTTGTAAATCCTTACAAATCAAACAAATTACAAATCAATCACAAAGGCTATCTTTTTTTTCTAAAAACAGACAGTGCCAGATTGCAATAGAACAATTTTGTAGTTCCGTCACGTAGGAAAGGTCACCTTAAAATAATTTCAAGTAGTCCATTTCTTCCCGTGTATGTCGTATGAGGCAACTGGGAGATTTGTCGTTTGTGGTTCTTACTTACTAGGTGGAAAGGTCCATCCCGTCCGGGTTGGTGTCATCGAACTGAATGACGATGGTCGCAGAGGCAATAAATATTGTCCTTGTTATCCATCCAATTCAATTTAGCCGTGCAATATAAGGAAGGTCCCGGCATGGCCCCTAGTTTCAATGTCATGTGGCAATATAATGGCAGTAGGTGTTGTATTAGCCATCCGTGTTCAATTTATAAGAAAATTAAGAATCAAACACGAAAAAACTTAAGGTTTCGTAATGTTAAATCCACCGAACTAATTTTTGTTTAAAGTTGAAAAAAAAACTCCATGTTACATGTACGTGACCAACATTTATTTAGTTTTTTTAGCGTTCAAACTAGGATAAAATTACTCATTTGCACGTCCAGAATGACCCGCCGGCTTAATGTAATAACAGAATTGGCGCCATGTCCATACACTTTCATACAAAGTGGTGATGGTCGTAGCAGAGCGTAGCAAGTGCTACGCTCACAGTGTTGCTACGACCGCTCGTAGCAATACATTGTTGCAGGTATATAAACCCTACAATTTATTTGAAATGTAGTTAACGCCTGCGTATCGAATTATTTAAATTCTCTTTGGCCAACTGAGTCCGCCTTTTTGTAGCGCCTGTAGTTTGAATTGTTTGGGTTATAAAATAATATGTATATGCTTGCATTAATAACTTCGTTCATTCTCTCAATCTTGACTCTTATGAAATCTGTTATGACCATATTTAAATGACTTCAATAAAATTAAAAGAAAAAAATCCAAAATGACCTCCAGAAGTTAATAAAGATGCTAAATTGTCATCCAATATCAAAAGACACTCTAAGCATGCATTATATTCTCAAATTGTTTACTTTCTGTCGAGACACTCCATCTCAAAGAGATGTGGGGGTAGTCGTCCATACCATGGAGAATTCTCCTTGGAGCTGTATAACTCAATCCTTTCGTTTCCTTTCTACCATCGCTCAACCAGATACCACCCACCTGGCAGGGAATGAACCTATTATCTGTTCTAATTCCGAGTATTATAACCATCCGTTCCTTCAGATCCTTTATTTCTAGGATCGGTAAGTAAGTTAAACATGGTCAGAAAAAACACTTGGCCGACCGGTATGGCTTTCGCAGCCCCTGAGAAAGTTTGAAAGCCCATGGGTGTCATAGGGCGCCTGGCGTACGACATATGCCGCGCTTACCACAAATTTAAATACAAGTAAATAAATACATTTAAATAGAGGGTGCACGAAAACATTCCAGCAAGCCAATATTAGTTTACCGTGGCAAGCTAAAGTTTGTACAAAAGAGACATGTATATGCTGTCGAAAGAAATAAAGTGAACCTACGGCGACCCGAAGTGTCTTACGATCAAGAAAGTTTGGTATGAATTTAGCAATATTGTTTTTTTAGGACCAGTCTTATCAATCATGTTTTGCCCCTCGGGTCAAATAAGCAGGGCGGATAGGGATCTACATGAAGCATCGCCTACCGAAATTATAAAAATTGTGAAACAAAAAAAAATTATGACGTAACGATTGAATTAGCCGATATTACTCATTGTAATCTTTTATCACAAAGGTGTATAATGACAACAATGATATAATGAGTATTAATGATAAAAAAAACTTTGGAAAAAATTAAAAAATCATTAAAATATTTTGGTTGCTTGCAGGTAATTATTAATCAATGGATACAGGCACCACAACGTGCCACAACCGAAACCTGGTATCAGTCCATCAAACCGAATTTCCGAATATATCTGGTTGTTGTGCCAGGACAACATGTCTTTTAGAGCAGCGGTTACTTGGATCTGGAGGTAAAACTTGCGTTATTACAGTTGAAAAAAATTATTTTATTTACAAATAACAAATAATTATTGTAATATGTAGTTTTAACCGCAATTTTTATTTATAAACAAAATAAACAAAAACTGCTCACGTACTTACAAGGGGCGGCGCAAGTGGGAGGAGAGGGGGTGATAACCAGTGTGTAAAATAACAAATAAGAAAATTCGATACATTTTGCACCAATTTTATTATTTTTTTCTGTCTTACTGGTGCAATTTATGACCTAAACTTCTGATTGTTGCAGAATGACCTACCCTTTTTTTACATTTTACACCGGTTCAGCGGGGTTACCATGGTAAATAACTCACCAGGTGAATAACAGGAGAACAGGTAAAGTAGTTATTAAATCTGACGTTTAGTTGCATTTATGGTACGCCAACTAGTAAATTTCAGTTCACTTACCCACGATTTGACCACCTCTAGCTACCTGAAATCATTGCATATTTACATGGTGTAACCGAAAGATAGCTTTGGGATTTTTGTAGCTCGTGGTGGTAGAAGCGGGCATTAGTCGAATAACACGTCTTTTGACAGTTAGCATGGTGTGAAATGCAACGAAACGTCCGATTTAAACACTCTATTGCCTGAGCCTGTAGTCTCAGTTGTCACCTAAATTGGCGTTTACGGCAAACCGATCTACTGGCGTTTTCAAATGTATGGAGAAATTAAAGAACGCGCGCAGTGGGCGTTAATCAAACTAACATTTGCGAGTCCGAGTTTGATTTGACAGCTTACTCAACGATGCCGTAAATACGTCGACGTTGCCGTTTACGTCGATTCCGCGTTTTCATACAAATCGGAAGTGCGTGTTTGACTTTGACAGCTTGAAGAAGTAAAACCACAGAATATCTAGTAAAAATTTGTATGGAGTTTGACGTTTTTAATGCCCTGACCACTCTGTTCACCTGACGTTCAACCGGCGATAACCCCCAGTCCTTGTCGAGGTATGGTGCGAGCGCGTGTCAGCGTAAAGCCTCCGCACCGCCGACGCGCCGACGACACCGCGCCACACCGCCGATCGTCGACCGCCATCCTCGATACCACCGCTGTGTCCATAAAGGCGCACTCGTAAAATATTGGAGCGACCAATATCCATCGTCGGGTAGGTGTTGTTGTCTCTGAGGCGGAACGCAAATATTGTTATCGGATGTTCTCGTACGTGACCGATACGCAACATTGAAACTTGGAAAGGACGTCACTGTTTCATCGGAGAAAGTGTGCATATTTTGCGGAATCGATGCTCGTGGGCGGTGGATTCGACACATACATTTCTGAGAATTCGCGAACTCGATAGCTAGTTTCATAACGATAACCTTTGGCACGTCGCCGTAAATTTAAAACACTGAATAGGTATACAATTTATGAAGATATTTATGAAGATATTTATTATCGTTTGCTGCGTATTCATGAATTCAGAACTTCTGTTTTAAGGAATACACAAAATATTCTCAGATTTCAAAAATAACCTCTAAGAATTTTGACTTTTTCAAAATGGAATGCCACATGTATGGACTTTTCAGTAACCAATAGATGCTAACAGTTTAAATATTTTAAAGTTAAGTTTGAATGTAAATAAAAACGTAAGAAATATAGTTAAGAAAGGCAGTCTACAAAATATGCACTTAGAGATAGAGGTAAGCTATTGTCGTTTCATTGTTCTTTTATTTTCTTTTGTCTGTTTTTTGCATTTTTAATTTTACTTTACCTTTACTTTTATTATTATCTGTTTTCAGCTTTTGGTTTTTTAATTGTTTAGTTTGATGATGATTTACGCATGCTGTATGTGTTTTATTATGTTATCCTAGTAATGTTAAGTGTATGATTCTGTATGTCGATCTATTAAATAAATAAAAAAAAAAAATTAGCTTGCTGTTCCACCAGCTAGAACGAAACTTCACACCTTCAACAAATGGTCTTTATGTGACAAAATTCTTTAATATTTTATAATAACGTATTCTAAATGACATTCTGAACATAATTTTATTTTATATAAATGTTTAAGCGGATACTTTGCTGAGCCGTCCCACAAATTCGAACAATACTCCACGTTTTTGGTCAGGCGTGAAATATTGATGCACCCTGTTGAGGATTTCAAGATTGTTTGAGGCGAGCTTGGCTTTATCCTCGATATGGAGCTTGAAATTAAGGTCTTGCGTCATGCCCTGAACCGTCGGAGCTACCCTGAATGGAGTCCACTTCGCGTTGAATACGCACCATATCTTGTATTCTAATTTGGTTATTATTTGTTCAGCCCACATACGAAATTTTAAATTGTATTATGTTTTAATATTAAATTATACTGTGTTGAGAAATGCTCACATGCCTAACGGTGAAAGATAATGGATAAATAAATAAAAATGAGAATACCATTTTTACATTGCCTATGCGAACCTGCTGCACACTAGAACTTTGACACCTTTAATTTGGTCACCTTTGATATTGGAAACCCCATGTTTGTGGTTACGTCACGACTATATTTCGACTTTGTGAAGGCGAAGTGGGCCCAACGAGAGCCCTTCTGCAAATAATAGACCTCCAGCCGCTGTCGAGTTTGTGGCCACTCAAACGAGCTTATTCGTGTTTTACACCCAGTTAATTGTAGCCGTGCAATATAAGGTCCTGGCAAGGAACACAAACAAGGCGTCCAATTGTATTATTCGTTAAGAGACAGCAATGAAAATAAAATATATAATAAATAATGATGATTCAGAAGTTTAAATTTAAAAAATATTAATAGAATATAATGTTAAGCTTAATGTATATAAAAATCAATTTGTGCTGACGTGTGTACCTATTTATAATAAACTGTTTCTATACCTGCATAGTAATTGTTCCGAAACAATAAGCAATATTATCAATATTATCAATTATTATCAACGTTGACTTCATGGGTACGTTGTGCTCATGTCATGACAGTAGGTGTGGTAATAAGGTGGCTACTTTTTAACATACGAAAGGGAAATTCTTCCCCGAGCTAAAGTCTTCGAGCGTTTAACGATCACTCTAGGTAGTTCGGCACCAGAAGCCCGATTCTGCTATTTGTCCAATTTCAAACCATTCCGTATAAGTTATGTTTCCGTCAAACATAACACGCTAAGTTTCGAGTGTGGTTTCCAAAAATCGGTATTCAAAATGCTGGAAATATGCTCTGGTAAGAAAGAAAGGCGAGGAGTTGGAGGGAAGCGAACACACTTCGACACAAGATTACATAATTCCTATGAATTTACTTAGTTATTTTGCATTATTCATCGGAAGGGGTTATTCAAGTAGGAAATAATTTTAAAGTGTTCTAATTTCTTAAATGAGGCAAAATGAAGTTAATTAGGAATTTGAAAACTCAGTCGAACTCTTTCTCAATGCAAATACAATATCGTGTCGACCCTGGAAAACTCAGTCGAACTCTTTCTCAATGCAAATACAATATCGTGTCGACCCTGGAAAACTCAGTCGAACTCTTTCTCAATGCAAATACAATATCGACCCTGGATTTTTGAGTTCCCACTTGAAATATTTGTTCGGACCAATATCACAACATTGAGTAATGTATTCTATAACAAAAGTAATGTATTTATCAACTTTAAGGCGCGTTAAAATCAGGAGTAAAAAGTGGTGGATTTTTTTACCTAACTAAGACGATTGAAACATTATAAAATTCAAGCAGAATTAATGAGTCAGAGCCTTAATTGAAACTTGTGCCGTTGAAAAGAGAAATTTTCTTAAATTTTAATCTATTCAAATTATTGAATTAATGAACCACAAAGTCCTCGTTCTACCATCTCCAAAAATTAAGATTTAGGGGGAAAGTAAATATATAAAGCGCTAGGTCCACTCGCGAAGAGAAGTTACATGTTTCATATTTTGAGTTATTTATACAGTAGAGCAAGTTTTAAAGCATACAATAATAAATTATATCTCATTTTAATTTTTAGTACACTGAGCACATATTTTTTTTATATATATCAATTCCTCAAAGCAGTATTACTTCAAAATAAACGTGGGGTCGGTATAATGAAAATGCCCATGAATTTGGTATCATGTATACGATATTCCAGCTAATATCCCTGTTGGGCTGTCTATCTAACTGAAATGGGAAGGTATTAATTTCTTAATTCATGCCATCCGGTTACACATTGGGTATTATATTTACATTTATCAGAGACTCGGTAACTTCATTTTAATTTAACCTAGCCTACAGTATGTACAATTGCTATTTACGCATTAGCATGTGCACATATTTACATAATTATAGTAAAAGTGAGGACTGACGTAGACCATATCCCAAAGGAACATCTGGAAATGGAAAGGAATCTAAAGGAAAATCGATTATATGTGTTTAGCGCTAACGACGGCGTATTACAATACCGGCAAAAACTTGATCGAATTACGAAGCAAATGGCCACATCAGTAGACGTGTTTGGGCCACTACAGCGAATACAGCTCGCTGCCAGAGTGCTTCCTGTTCCGTTTGAACCGCGAGACGCGCAACATGTCATGGAGTGAACGTAATCTATAAACATTATTATTTTGGACGATTTATGCCTCCTAGGAGTTTTATATGACCTCTCAATAACGAATTATTGGAACGATCTAGTGAACCAGTACTAAAGACATTGGATTGCAGTGCGCGAACTACCACGCTGGTGTATTCGCCCAAATTCATCAGAAACCCAGGGCCCTGGTGTGCTGAGAACTGATGCCATCAACCTGTGAGTGTTTTCCAAGGATTTATTTTGTTCTCTTGTATTTTTTGCAAAGACTCAATTATTTGCATTAAAATAAGTTTACGCTAAATTCGCATTTCTTAGAGTCCTCTGAGGCTCATGTCATACAAGGCGAATAACGTCTAACGTATCGCCTATCACTAAATCGATTCGATCGTCAATTTCGCTAACTTATAC
Organism: Incurvaria masculella; assembly: GCA_946894095.1. Classification (NCBI taxonomy): domain Eukaryota; kingdom Metazoa; phylum Arthropoda; class Insecta; order Lepidoptera; family Incurvariidae; genus Incurvaria; species Incurvaria masculella. The sequence continues at coordinate 14,288,480 of OX335647.2, forward strand.
CTATTCATAAACCATTGAAAACACGTAATACTTAATACATAAAATTGTGCTGAAAATATGTTTCTAACATTATCCAATAATCCATGGATGGGCGATTTAATGATAAATGTAATTATTTATTCAATGGTGTAAGTAAGGGAAAGCAATTCAGTAACGTGATTAGAAGGAATTATCATATTTTATATACATCAAGTTTAGAATTAACAACATTTCGATCCAGTGAATGAGACCGATTCGAAGACCACGGCCAGCTATGGTCGCCGTGCGACACTCTGCTGTATTAAGATATCGGTCAGATTTGACGACGTCATAAATATAATAATTAAATCCACGAGGAACCGACCGACTCGCCTCACCATCAACTGGGGATAGAACGAGGGATAGAAGCAGCAGGCTCTTCGATCTGTAAATTAAATCTTTCAACAAACAACTATGCGAGCGGCTCGCAGCCTAGCGGCGCGGGACTGGCCTAGCGTACCAGAGGTCTGGGTTCAATTCCTCGCCCCGAAATGCACCTCTTTCTTTCTCTTTCTGAGTTCTATAAGTGCATTTCGTCACGAATGCGAGTTGCTCCATGTTTCGGAATCCATGTAAAACTGTAGGTCCCCTTCCCCTACTAACCTTGGTACCATCGCATTGAATTAAAAGATGGTCGAAACGGCAATGAAAAATTGTCCGTATTTTCCATCCAGTTCAATGTAGCCGTGCTTATACAGGGAAGGTCCTGGCATGGCACCTCATTCCTTCGGGAATGTGGTGTATTGGGCTAACATCATAACGGTAGTTGTGTGGTATTAACCATCCATGTCAGTTTGTATAAAAAAAATACATAGAGGGGCGAACAATTAAAACAACGAATAGTATTTTTCCCTGCATTATTATTGTAAAAAAAAACGGGAAACTGTGTTTATGGTTGAACTGCATCGAATTGCAAGTGTTTAACCCGGTTGTGTGCAGTTACGTTGTAAACTTAAATCTTAAGTAAAAAAAAGCTTGTAGTGGCCACTACAAGATAGTCCGACATTTTAAACGTGAGAGAAACGCTACACTATCAAGGTAAAACCAAATTGTAGAAGCAACTGAAATGGTTCCACAATCCAGTTATCGAATCACGGAGCGCATCCAATAAAAGCGCGCTCTATGATGGCGTCGGCGGCGGGGAGGTGCGGGGAGGTGCGGGGTGGTGCGGGGTGGTGCGGGGTGGTGCGGAGCGGGACGGGCGGGGCGCTAAGCGAAGAACACCCGGGAAGCCGGCGGAAGCGCCCGCGATATTGCTGTTATAAAAATTCACGGAACGGCTTCGCTCGATGGCGCAGTAATCGTATCATCCTGCTGAGCAGATACGCCGGGTCCGGTGCATCCGGGTCGACGCGGCGGGCGGTGGCGGCGGCGGTACGGCGCGCCCAGAGGACGCCAGGCAAGTGTCAGCCTCTCGGGGGAAATCAGTGTGGTGACGTGTCAACTTGTGCGGCAGCTACAAACATACAGGCTGTTTATGCCATACCTAGAAAAAAGAAAAAAAAATACAACTTGTACTTTATAGTTTATTTAAAAATCTCATAAAATATTAACGTTTTCAGCCAACCTTACCAACCAGTGTTACCAACATTTAGTTGAGCTGATAAAATCAAAAGAGAACTTAAGGTGGTCCCTTCCCGCTCAACTCCCCATACAAACGTGGAAAAAAGATCATGCCCATATTTCTTGTCAGAGATCCAAAGTTATATTCAAAACAGCTTTATTTGATAGAACTAGATGTCTGATGACATTCTGATGAGATTCTAAAATAGTGTTAGGTTTCTAAGTTATTAGGTCCGAAAGTTCGATTTTTTCGCGCGATTTATATAATAACTTTGGAGGTGGATTACTCAACGATAAAATAAAAAGATTAATCTTCAGATTAATGAAGATTTATAATCAATTTGGTTCTCATTTGATTTTTGACTACAGCGGTCGTTATTTACTTCTAGCTAGAAGTTGTTTTGTAATTAATATTTTCGTAAATATTGCCAAATCAAACACTATACGCATTGTTTGCTTTGTGGACATGTTGCATCCTCTTCATCACGGAGCCTGTCTTTTTTTTTAAACAGAGAAGGTCCCGGAGCGCAATAGCACGGTTTTGTACAATGCCCGCGAATGAGTTAGTCCCGCCGGGGAGGCCCACCTTAAATCTGGGAAGAAACCTTTCCTTTCGAACAATATGTTACGCATAAATATACATAGACAAACATTCAAACTAAAATGTTAGTGACTATTGAGCTGGTTCATGGCACTTTTAAATGCATTAGCCTGAACGACCTCCCGTGGTGTGAGACGACGACGCTTGGACTAGGCGAATAGATCCTGCACCGCGCAGCAATAGGGTTGATTGGCTCGGCTCGCTCCTTCTACAGTTTTTAGGGTTCCGTACCCAAAGGGTGAAAACGGAACCCTATTACTAAGCCTCCGCTGTCCGTCCGTCCGTCCGTCCGTCCGTCCGTCCGTCCGTCCGTCCGTCCGTCAGTCCGTCCGTCCGTCCGTCCGTCCGTCTGTCCGTCTGTCACAGGGCTGTATCTCATGAACCGTAACAGGTAGGAAGTTGAAATTTTCACAGATTATGTATTTATTTTGCCGCTATAACAACAAATAGGTAACATAATAAAATAACAATAATTAAAGGGGGGGCCCATACAAAAAACGTGTTTTTTTTTTGTAAATCTTGTGCGATGGTACGGAACCCTTCGTGTGCGAGTCCGACTCGCACTTGGCCGGTTTTTTACACCACAGTTCTAAAGCCGTGTCAGGTATTCCCAACTGTGTAAATACTTTAAATGGCAGAATTTGAACATAAAACCTGAACTCAATCAGATAATACATAGAACCATTTATTGATATACTATAAACATTCTTAGCCTCAACTAAGTTTTATTTTCATTAATTAGGGTTTTTCACCTGACATTAAGAATGTTCATACATGCCAATGTCAATAATGCTATACGTTTTTGCCAATCCAAATACTCGCCTAAAAATAATCGGAGTATAGTCCAGGCGTAATGGCTAAATCCGAAACTATAAGAAATAATCAAAAGTATTCTAAGGACTCGCGAGGCCGAACTAGAACTACATTATTGATTTATTATTTTGAGAAAAAAAACACTCCCTGTATTATTGCACCAGCCAATAGTGTCGCATATAAGGAAAGAATTCTGTGAAGTAATATTATACGGCAAACTAAATTAAAATTTTGTTTTTTTTATTCATATTTTCAAGTATTAATAAATTAAACGTTCCACGCAAACGAAGCGGAGCATACAGACAAGGGTCTCGGCATCAAGGCGGTGAAAAACAAAGATCGGCATAAATCAGCAATATGTAAACATAATATGTTCTTGACAGTGGAGGCAATGACTGGATTCGTTTCGACCAGATTAAATAATTATTGATTGAAAGATACTAAATGCCGCGTCTTGTGCGTGAATCGATTGAAGATGGATACATTCTCCTGGACCAGTTTGACCCTATTTTGGACCAGCCACGCGGGCTACTTTTTATCCATGAAATAATTTAGCCGACTCTAACTAATCCGAGCGGAGCCGGGTACCGCAGCTAGTCTGTAATAAGATAGAAAAAGAACAATAATGAGCGTGGACAACGAGTCAGTATACCCGTGTTCCCTCGTCCCGCGCACCGCACCGCCAGCGTCCCGTCTCATTTCATTTTTAATTACCCGACACTTTCACACCGCAGCAGATATGAAAGGGCAAGGCTTCGCGGGTGTGGCGTGAGGAGGGACTAACTTTAGATTGAGAAAACGTTTTCATTCGCGGAGAAGAAAGGAAATGGAGTTCTGACAACTTAATGGAGATTTCTCGCATAGGGGAGTTTTTAGCGAGGCCCGATTCAATATGACAGTCCTCCCCAACGGGTACGGAAAATTTTCAACTGCGACACACAGAATACGATTTCAGGAACGTCAAAACTGGACCACTGGAAAACTAAGTATGATTCCGTTTGAGTTTTACTTTCGCTAAACTTTTCCACTAAGAGAAGCGGTAGAACCGGAAATTTAATATTAATACTATAATACCAAATACATTAACTCTGAAATCATTGAGCGTGTATAACTTGATAAAACACTGACCAAGTGCGAATTGAACTAGCACAAGAGTGGTTCCGTACCATGGTTTATAGGACTTAACTAAAAAAATCACGTTTCTTGTATGGGCGGGAGGGGCATTAGTTTTAATTATTACTATTTGTTGTTATAGCTGCAGAGGGATTTACACTCTGTGAAAATTTCAGTTTTCCTACGTATTACGATTACCCGCTGACAGACGCACGGACAACGGAGGCTTAGTAATAGTGTTCGGTCGGTACGGACACCAAAAAAAATAATTCTACGAATGAGTGATACCGCTCAGTCAACCGGTATTTTGTATTAGCTTTAATCCAATTATTAAATCCAAGCATTAAGAAACTGGATTCCAACAAGTCAGCAGTGTGCAAGTACATAGATTCAGATACGAACCACTGGATTAGGTTCGATCAGCAGGTCTATTCCTGGCATTCAGTAATCAGGAATCAGGAATCCTAAGTCTAGAAAACCGCTTTTATAGCGATTTTCAAAGCGAGTTTTTGGACAAAAAATCTTGATTAATAAAAACAAATTATGCTGCGGAATATGAAAACCTTTGAAACCCGCTACAAAAGCGGTTTTATAGACTAAGGATTCCTGGTTCCTGATTACTGAATGCCAGGAATAGACCTGCAGGTCGAAATTCTGACGGTTGAAAAATGACACATCCCTCGCATCGTTCGTGAGTCCATTGAAATCATAACGCACGATAACTTTTATCGAGAAGAATCGTTTAAGTTATCTCCCATGTGGCATCCGGTACTTGCTCCCCTGAAAATCCGAAACGCAAAGGCGTGCAGTGAAAGTCAAGATACGGTTAGCGCCCTTTGCCTTTCCCTGGAGCTCCGGCGACCTATAACTACAATCTTCGCCAACGGCGGAATACGTCAAATTGACAGTTCCCCGTTGGCTGCCGCTGGACTCGAGAGCTCTCCTGAAAATGAGACAAATGATTGGCTCGAAACGTCGTGCTCCGCACAAATAATGCCGTGAGTAGAAAGCCGTAAAATCTTTTAAAAAGGTATATTTTTTTTGGTGCTGGTATGAAAATGTCATAGAAATAGTGCGCATTCTAGGTCTGTGGAAAAGCTATTGAAATATAAAAAAAAATATCGTAGTTTTCGTAAGGAATGTAGTTCCATTATCTTTTCTGTATGTTTACTGACAAGTGAAGACCAATCTCTGTCTAAGCGCCAAAAACGTTGTATTGTTGTCGTGCCCTCCCTCGTTTCGATCTCACGGCTGCAACAGCTCCCTCTTCAATTTAGCAAAATAAACGAACGGAAAATGGAGAAAATTGTTTTTCCCAGAGCACGCGTATCTCTCCCTTACTGCGGCGATGTACCCACTTAGCGATAAGTGTTTCGTAGTTTCTGTTCCTCATATAGATTAATGAAAAGGTGCTTGAGACGTCCCCGGTTAAGTGTTAGTTGTGTCTGAGGTTTAAGAGGTTCTTTCACCGTGTGAAGGGGCACGAAGAAGAAAAATAATGGCGTTGGGAGGGCTCGTACGGAGAGCATTGTATTATGAGTGCTTCTGTTGTCTGCCAATAATATCGGCTATTGATTGTTGTGTGAGAATGTGGTGGTCCACCTTACATTAAGAATACGAATAAAGTAAAATGTATTCGCCACCTTAGATGAAAAAGGAATGGATAGGGGACTAAACAAATTTTACGGTCCGTCAAAAGTAAGCTCAGTCAGCCGATATGCTCTCAGTCGGTGTCAGACGTCAGTGATGAATTCAGTTGGGCGAGATTTCAAAGTATCAAGAAAATGTCGTCTTGTGTTGTTGAAAAATATGGAAATAACGCCATAAAGGACAACAAGAGCAATGGAATCACATTCCACGTATAAGTGCAAGCATATTCAGTATATTTTTAGTTTAGTTGACCTGAAACCTTTTATGTGTTGTAAAGTCGCAAACAGGGTTGGCACAAGCAAACTTAAATTGTTAGTTCGATTTTTATTTTTGTTTTCATTTCAGTATTATATATTGAACTAAATTTTATTTTAAAAACAAGTAGGGCTGCCAAAAAACAATAGTCTACGTACTGTTTATTATTTTTTATAATGTCGTTTAGGATGTTAGTATAATATGTCTTAGTTCTGAGGCTGTGATAAAAAGGTACATCCTTGAAAATGGTCAAAATTTTACATGTGACAGACAGCTCGTTTCCATAAAGATTAAAATTCTCAAGTCGTTTCTTGGCTCAAATGTCCTTTTGTCATTGAATGAGTATTCATTCCTTCAACCTGCTACATTTAATCATAGACTCCATCTTCTTAGGGCTATTATCGAAAAATATGTAAATGTAAAACTTTATCATATACATAAAACCAATCCGGGGATTAAAGCCGCCACAAAAGGACAAAAGCGTAATAAACTGAACCTATTTTAAGGAAATAAAAAAAAATTAAAAAGAAAGAACTTAGTGGTTTATCAAAATACCATCACACATTTACGGCGAACGGCAATAATCATCAACAGGTTTTACATAACACTGTACTGACTATTATTTGGACTATTTTTTAGCATCTAAAACGCATTGAACGAAATGTTTAAATGCATAAAATGCAAACATGGACAATTCAAGAATAATCTATATTATTTGTTTTGCAATGTTTGACCCATACTTGCAATACATTAATGATTCCCTCTTTGTGTTTATTTTATTTTATGATTTCAATATTTACAAATTGTGTATATTCGACTTTATTAATTTATCCTTAATATCGATGATTTTTACTCAGAATAACGATGGTTTAATGAATGATTCCATTAATATTTTTTTCATTTTCCCGCTTGCAAATTCGCGAAAAGATTATTTGATGCCTTGTTAACTATACAATCATGGTACTACTTGTTCTGACCACTATCACTAAATAGGAACCTTTAATATTTTTATACTTTGAATATTTTAATGCACAATACAATATATTGTTATTTATTTTCGTGATCATTTTTGGCAACCCTGCCCTTTTCACTTTAATTTTTCATTTAGTTTTGACGCGCCATTCTGCTCAAAGGGCTTAGGATGCGCGCATCGTTGATGTGTCATGATGGATTAGGATGAATTTTGCACTATATCTACGACCAGGTCATGTATTCTTGGCATTCCGTCATTGCGGATTCAGTAGAGTTAACAGAAGAAGAATTTACTTTGACATTACTTTGGCATTCTAGAAACCGATCGCAGCGCCACACGGAATGAGTGGCCACGGAATTAAACGTTTACATATGTAATAATTGTTATTTGTATGGACGATGAAAACTTTGGCATTCTGGGAAGATTTTGACAGCTGCGTTTACTGATTCATTCGTGGAATAATTTCGTACTTGTTTCCGCAGCTGCAATGACAAAGGTTGCCAGGCATTCGGCTTTAGCCAGTTATGTTTGGGATTTTAGGAAACATTTTTGGAAACCATTTGCGGGTCTGGCCTGTCCGGCATTTGTTAGGCTTTTCATCGTTCGTGGTGTAACTCGTCACACGCCTGCTGGTTAAGCGGGCGAAGAAATGCAGAATGACGTCGACACGCCGACCCCAGAAAGAAGCGGCGACTTCCTCCCCGTCCCGCCGCGGTGTCGCTACGCATTTATAAACATTACGCTATAATATTTTGGCAAACGAAACGTTAGAATAAGAAGATGTTAATAGTTCATAATATATCCTCACGGCCACTGTTCCGTTAGTTACTTACTTTTAGAATTGAAACTTCAGTGAGGTTCACCATAAGCAGTAAACAAACAGAATAAGCTAAAATACAAATCTTCGATGAGTCGAATCTCCGAGTCGTGTTTGTTTTCGTGCGCTACCATTCGTTAGCAGCTTAGAGATAGCACTACACTAGCTCCCACTGCCACAGTCCTATTAGACCGGGGTAGATACGGTTTGAGAAGCACATGAAATCCGAAATGATTTTTTTTTTCTCAGAAATATATAATTTCATGTTCATATGCTTACATTGAGTTTGCAACATTTAGCGGGGCCCGGAAGATAGAAAAAAATATTCAAATGTATTAAAAAATATATATATCTCCTAAACAAATATTTAGAAACGGTATTAAAAAAAATTATATGTTAAGTCTTTTAAGGTGTAATGTAACTGTGAATTTGCAACAATTTTGTAATTACGGAAATGTATTTAAAAAAATGTTTTTACTAAAAAAAATCTATGCCGAGAACCTAACTTGCTATTGCTATATTTCTTTCTAGAATATGTAAAAGCAAATTAAATTCTTTTGAAACTATACAACGAACGATTTTATACGTATTTCGAATTTTTTGTTTAGCTTTTGTGTGAATGTAAACATTATAAATTAAAAAAAATGTGCTTCTAATATTTGCAACATTTTACAAATTTCACAGAGTATAGAGTTTGCGGTCAATTTCCAATTTCAGAAAATAAAATAGAATATTCATTATTTGCTTTGCAGATATTAAATATTACAGATATTAAAAGTACAAAAAAAAATTTACACAGTTCCGTAAATAAGAAATTGTTGCAAATTCACAGTAATATTACACCTAAGATTAGCTAACATATAACATTTTTAAATAACATTTCTAAATATTTGTTTAGGAGATATCATTTTTTAAACATATTTCATATTTAATTTCTATTTTCCGGACCCCCCAAAATGTTGCAAACTTAATGTACACACGTCAACATGAAATACTACGTTTATGAGAAAAAAAAATGCATTTCGGATTTAATGTTTTTCTAAGTGCTGATTTAAGGCTAAAGTTCCTGGAGTATATTTAAAATCATACTTTCCGAGTTGAGGAATAACCTCGGGAATAACGAAAAATAGCATATTCGTTTCCGTATGCGATTCAGTAAATGCCGCAGGAATAGGTCGGAAGTAATTAACTGATTCAGCTATGATTCAGTAAAGTGTTTACATAAGTTTGGCTAGAATGCACCACCAGATGTCACAAATGTCACCATCCCTTTTTCTCACGCTATAACTAATTCAATTTAAGGAAATTGTTGTCTCATTTCATTCTTCCGCGATTAGATGAATCTATTTGTCACTTTTTCGCATGATGCATTTCCTTATACCTTTGTCCTGCTCTTTTACCCTTTACGTATTAGAGTTTGGTGTGCATGTAAAAGTATAGGTGTGTGAGTTTTTTAAAAAATAGGAACGCTTTTGAACTATCATCAGTATGGAGGTACCGTATCCATTCTTTTTCATCTAAGTTCGCCACAACATTGACAGACACAGAAGTAATAAGATAACATAATAAAAACCAAAAAATATATTGAGCAACGAAACTAAAATTAAACTAAACAAAACAACAGTGAAACATTGATGTGTTATCGTTGTTAGACGTGTGTAAAATGTGTGACAAAAGGGATCAGTCTTTGATTTGGAATGTAAGCTTGGGTCGTAATAATAAAAAGGGTGGGGGTGTTAAAGGAAATACATATCAATTATTTGCTAGGATCGTACAAATATCTTTTGAGCCATTAATTCGTATAAATTTACATCTAGCTGAGGTACCCGGCTCCCCGAGCTTTCATGTCATTTTGGACTGATGTTGGGCTGAATTATTTCCTGAATATTGTATGAGTTACCCAAACAAAGTTTCATCCCCTAAGGGGAAGGGGTTAAGGTCGAAACTATCTCTATACCGAAATTAATAAAAATGGGCGTGAAAACGCAACATATACAGACAGAGTTACTTTCACATTTATATTATTAGTATAGGTTTAATGTTTATGAGGTTATGGGATTTTTTTCCTATTAGAAAAGTTCTTTTTATATTTGAATAAAGTTTGGTTAGCGTACTCATGCAGTTGTTCACAGTATAGGGTTCCGGTTGTGGTCATTAAAAAGGCGGTTATTGATTCTGATGCTATATTTCCCAAGCAAACCAGCGAACCTATGTCTGTGTCTCGTGTCTGAAGTGTACTGCGGTCTAATTGCCAAACCCTTTCATTTCATTCCCATATTAAGTTGATTAAAAAAAAACATGGTTGCCATCTTGAATTTAGATGTTTTCATGGTTTAATGTATTCTACTTCTCAAGCGCTTTTATTTGGTACCCATATTGAGGGGGTCGAAATAAAAAATGTAATCCACCATTTTGTAGCGGCGGCCATCTTGGATTTACAATGATACTGCATACACATAATTGAATTGTAATCAGAACTAAAGGTGTGTACTAAATTTAAAATCAATCGGTCAACAGGAAGAGGATAAAATTTCAATTCCACTCAAACTCGATCTGACCCACACAAGACACAAACTAGGCGCCAGTATTTATTAGATATTGTTTGAACCAGGTAAGCTAAATAAAACCGTTTAGAAAATGCTTTAATACAAATGCCTGCAAAAAATGTAACCTTACAAGGATTCACGATATTAGCCTTTCCAACCGCATTCATATAGCTATATTGAACACGGAAAACCCTAAAAGTATTTATTGTCATTTCGATTGATTTCCGAACCGTAAAGTGACGCAAACATCCAATATAAAACACATTTCCATCTCAATAATAATAATCGATTATGTGCCCCTACTCGTGGCCCTATATACGAAGATATTGCCCCGAAACCCTCAAGAAGATATTCCTCGAAACGAGGTGAAAAGGGGCCGAGACGAAAGAGAAAAGAGCAAAAACTCGATGAGGTCGTGGGCGCGGGCGGCGAGATGTGATGTACGGGTGGGAGGGACGCGGGGTGCGGTGGGTGCAGGGCGCGGGGCGGGCCGGGGGACATCAGAGGGGCGGAGATGAGCCAACATGTGGTTTATGTCTGGCGGAGCTTTGGAAGATATCTTGATTATCCAAAAAACAAATGATTAAACCCCTCTCACACGAACATACTCGTATTTCCACAGCCATAGGTTGCGGATATTTATTTACGTCATCAGCTTTGAGTAAAACTATTTAAGTAAAAATAATTTTAAGTATTGAATGATTATATTAATAACTAGCTGCGGTACCCGGCTCCGCTCGGGTTAGTGTCGGCTAAATTATTTCATGGATAAAAAGTAGCCCACATGGCTGGTCCAAAATAGGGTCAAACTGGTCCGTGACAATGTATCCATCTACCAAATTTAATCAAGATTGTTTGAGCCGAAATAGCATGATTGAATGAGAAACATCCAATAATTCCCATTTAGAGTTTCATTGACATTTGGTGGCAATAAAAAAAAAGCATTTGCCGCCAGAACCTTTCTGCACTTGCACTGCTACATTGCTTACCTAGTAAGTAAGTAACGTGTAACGTAGGTAAGTTTTGCGTGGACTCCAACCCACAGCCAGCCTCAACATCGAAAACGGTAACCCATCCGGAACCTGACTGCTCCCAGAGATGCTATACGTTGATTAAATACGCTACGCTACGAATTTAACACTCACTACTCACCCCTCTGGTAGCCGATAAAGTAAGCGTGATGCCAAGTAGTCCTAAAGTTGCGGGAAATACCAAGCCGTACTTCGGTACAATTAGTAAAAGTAAGCGCCGCCGCCGCGCCCCCCCCCCCCCTCCAGCCGAGCATTGCAGTTTGTATGATAGCCACATCTAAGCGTAAGCGGAACTGAATTCTATTTAGTCTATCCTAATTCCAGGGTTGTTAAATGTACGTGTAGTAAGTTTCATCTGATTCGGATAATCGGTTTAAGATGTATGGAGGGACATGCATACATACATACATACATACATACATACAGAACTGATTTCTAAAAATCGTCAATTTAGTTTTAGTATCATACATAAAGTCTACAAACGAAGTATCTTAGAAAACCAAGCAACTTACTCCATGAACACCCCTTACAGATTTATTATTAGTATTGATTATTGTAAGTAATAATTATCATTTTTCTATTATCAGTGATTGTTAATACCTATACATAATAAATTTGAAACTAGGAGAATATGTTTATGGGATTCAGTATTGAAGTAAAGTGATTCGGTATCGAGGTGAAGCAATCCGGGCCGACCAAAGATATTGACCTGCTGGAACGAGTACAACGTAGAGCAACAAAAATGCCAACTGCACTGAATAATAAAAGTTACGGAACCCGGCTGGACAAGCTTGGCCTCACCACTCTACAAGAACGAAGAGAACTCTACCAATCTACAAGATATGTTCACCCTTGCTAATACTAAAAACCTGAGAGGACACTAAAAAAAGCTGTATCACAATCGGTCGAAGCAGAACCCTCGACGACACTTTCTTGCCAACAGAGTAGTAGAATCTTGGAAGAGTCTTCCCAGTGAAGTTGTAAACGCTGTCTCCGTAAATTCCTTCAAAAATAAACTGGACAATCATATAAAATAAAATAAAAATATAATAAATAAATAAGTGTTGTGATATAGGCGCATCAGCCTATCAATAATAATAATCATCACTACATAGTATAAAACAAAGTCGCTTTCTCTGTCCCTATATCACTATCTACGCAACGGATTTTGATGCGGTTTTTTTTAATAGATAGAGTGATTCAAGAGGAAGGTTTATATGTATAATAACATCCATTAAATATTGGAGAAATACTGTTATTTTTGAGGTTTCCAATGTGATGTCGTAAAAAAATATTTTTTTTCCGCTTACATTGCAAACGCAGGCTGAACCCTACGAGATTTATCAAAATAATGTACTAAGTATTGTATACATTGAAAAGGTCTACAGAAAACTCCGCGATGGTATGTATCTATCCCTTATGGATATCCCACAATAACATTTTTTTCTCATTTACTTTTTACGACAAATAATGGCTAATTTTCGAAGCGATTTTAACCAATGCAGCATTAATCCTTATCCAATTAAATACCTTAAATACATTGTTGATTTAATATAGATCTATACGGCCCTTTACAGCATATGACTTAAATGAATATTTTCGAAGATATTATAGGTAGATTTAAAAATTGCGGGATGTAGTGTTTGCGGCGGTACCGGCCGGCCGGGGCGGCGGGAGCGTGCCTCGGAGGCCGCGGTTCTCCCTATAGCACTTTGAATTTATTATTTCTCTAATATCTAATAATCATGTAATAATAATATCTAAGTTTTTTTTTATTTCAAATATCTCAATGTAGGAACTCTACGTAAAAATGGTTTATTTGTGTATCATTGTGTCAAAATAATATTTTTATAAATGACATTATGCCCGTGCAAAGCCGGGACGGGCTGCTAGTAATATAATAAAGGTGAAAGAATAAACCGTGTACTTGATGTAGTTGGGATCACCTATTACAGTCGGGGATTGTAGCTGTTTACTACTTGCTTTATGTTACCTTTGAATAAATTATGTAAAATTTTATAAATATAGGAAAATAATATACAACGTATGAGGAGAGGTGGCGGCGACAACGGACTGTATGGTTTGAGATGAGATGTGTGCACGCAACCTTACCTAAGCTTGTTTAGGCACTAATATGATCTCAGATGGATTAAACTCAGGTAATACACGGCAGTATCTAGGCACTTCTGAGTACATGACATCCAATTACAATCACAGTCAATCCGTACAGGGATGGTATATTGTTTATGCAACCTGACATGGATGGCTAATCCCACACAACTACCGTTATGATATTAGCCCAATACACCACATTCGAAATGGATTGCTAATACCACACAACTACCGTTATCATATTACCCCAATACACCACATTCCCTAAGGAATTAGGTGCCATATCAGGACCTTCCCTTTATGAGCACGGCTTCATTGAACTGGATGGAAAACACGGAAAAAAATTCCTCCACCATCTTTTCATCCAATGCGATGGTAACAACCCGGGCGGGCTTGAACCCTACCACCTAGCAGAGGAAGGGGACCTACGGTTTTACATGGATTCCGATCCATGGAGCAGCTCGCATTCGTGACGAAATGCACTTATCGAACTCAGAAAGAGAAAGAAAGTGGTGCATGATCGGGCCAGGATTTGAACCCAGACCTCTGGCATGCTATGCAAGTCCCCGCGCCACTAGGCTCCATGTGAGGTCTTATCTCAAAACCTGCCCGTAATTTCAAATAGAACTCCTTTTGCTAAGACATTTCTATATATTGTTTTTTTTTCTTATTTTGGAAATACGAAGAATACATTCTTATATATATTTATATAGTATATATATGTATATATAGTTATATTAGTAATGGTTTCCATAATTTATCAAAGAGCACGCCAAGCCCTGCGCTCCACCGCTCCCGCACCTCTCTGTGTTTATGTTTGTAATTAATTCCTCGGAAACCGTTACAAATATAAGCATAGTTCCTTGGCCAAAGTTGAAAACTGCAATTACGGGCAGGTGTTCTTACAAGACCATATATATATCTCAGTGCATTCCTAGCGAAAAGCGATGCTCGAGATTGGGCAAAAATGCTTTCGTCCGGCCGTTCTCTGCTGCAGGTCGCATTTCTTAACCGATTCTCGTGAAAATGTATAGTTAAGCTAGTTCTTGCTTTTTTTTTATTTGAATAATGTTAAAACCATTAGAATGTTCAAAAAGACAGACTCAATAGGTCTGCAGCCCTGAGAGAGAGAGCGACTAGTCTAAGCGCCGATTGCACGAAGAGGCGATTAATAAAAGTTCAAACACGTCACTTTTAATGAACCACATGGAGTTCCTTCCATACTGTCCATAAAAAGTGACGTGTTTGATCATACGTTGACGTTGATTTTGATGTTTTGTCCTTTTGTGCACTCGGCCCTAAATGTGAGTAATCATGATCACGATCATTCACCCGAACGTTTAATTAATACAATATAGGGACTTAAAATATGAGTTTCAGCGTCATCTGCATTGGAAGTATTGTAATCAGCTTTTGAAAATAATTTGAAAAAGTTTTTGGTCGTGACATTCGGCAAACTGCCAGCACGTTGGTCAGACGATAAACGTCAGACAGTTGGTGACAACTGGCGAAGACAAACAGGAGACCGCACAACTTGGCGAAGTCTGGGGGAGTCCTACGTCCAGCAGTGGACAGCAAACGGCTGAAGAAGAAGAAGATTCGTCGTTCGTCATTTTCAAAATCTGATTACAATGCTTCTAATGTTGATTCTGCTGAAACTCAAATGAATGAGATATAGACAATGCCGAATCCATTAAATATATAAAATTATCGACTTAAAATATATTTAATTAGTTTGTATACAATTTTATGTAACTGTATAAAATATTTCCGTGCGATTCCAGCACGTACAGCAGGTCTATT
Source organism: Incurvaria masculella (assembly GCA_946894095.1). NCBI lineage: Eukaryota > Metazoa > Arthropoda > Insecta > Lepidoptera > Incurvariidae > Incurvaria > Incurvaria masculella. Next base: position 14,303,775 of record OX335647.2, read on the forward strand.
CCTGGCATTCAGTAATCAGGAATCAGGAATCCTGAGTCTAGAAAACCGCTTTTGTAGCGGTATTCAAAGACATTTTCTTGACGAAAATATTCCGAAGAATCGTTTTTTAATCAATGAAGGTTTTCCGTAGAAAAACTCGCTTTGAAAATCTCTAAAAAAGCGGTTTTCTGGACTCAGGATTCCTGATTCCTGGTTACCGAAAACCACGAATGCTGGCCTTGCACTCAAAGAACTCGAGTGAAAACTCTTGTGTTCAACTCGCCCGCGCTGGCACCATCGCATTTATTTCAAGAAATATGGTAGAAACGGCAATGAAATTTGTTTATGTTTCACATTCAGTTCAATGAGCCGTGCTGTTCATTATTGATGTTGTTTTCAAATAGTTTTCAGCCAGACAACGGTTGCAACGTGAGTTGCAATGTACGGTTGTAGCTAGTGGGTTTGTTTACACTATAAATAATGTCGGGCCCGACATTTGGGAACGGCGTATAACTACCGCGGTAAACGCGATTAATTTTGGTGGCGATATTATAGGGACCAAGGATAACATTAATAATAATTACTTCATTACTCCCTGCAGGACGGCTCGTAGCTCAAGGGCGCGAGTTCTTGGTTCCCATGTCATAGGTCATTGGTAAAATCCCCGCCCTCTTCATGCACCATTTTCTTTCTCTTTCTAAATTGGATAACTGCATTTCGTCACGAATGCGAGCTGTTCCATGGCTGTTCGGAATCCATGTTCCACCCCCCCCCCATGCTGTCCGGTAGGTCCCCTTTCCCCGCTGGTGGAAGGGGCTTAGATGTCGGTACCATCGCATGGGATGAAACGATAGTTGAAGCGGTAATGTAAGATCGTGTTTTTCATCCAGTTCAATGTAGCCATGAAGCTCATGAGTTCATGAAAAGTAAAACTAAATTTTTCGCAAAATACAGCAACACGGCATTGAAGTTTATTGTTGGTATTTATTTCAATATTTATTTCCTGCAGCGACTGCCTGCATTAAACAGCTCTTAACCAACTTCTAAATTTCTACAATTTCTTTTAAATGATTTTGAACATAAACCTTAGTTAATTGAAGAACTTGTATGGGTGGATGTCCCGAGCAGCGAGCACGAGAGGACTGGAGTGGTGATCTCATTCGTATAGCGGCAACGTAGCCACGAGATAGTGGAAACGTTCTAACTGTAGTTAGTTCGCTTCCTAATTCGGGACTTGCAACATCGAATGTTCATTGCACATAATAGCGTTCATTGCTCAAATCGCGAGACCACACTCGGGCAACACACTAGCTCATTGGCGGACTATTGCACAGCTATCGAGCTTGTTTAAATGACACGTTTGAAAACTCCCAAGCTGTAGGTATGACGAAAGGTGCTCGCCGGCAGACAGTTCCATGCCCTATCGGTGCGGTAGAAGAATATATTTGAAAATCGGTTCGTTGTCAAATTCCTAATGTCACCCACAAAAGGATGCTCTAATTCTCTGTTTGTACACGATAGTTGTTATTTCGAGCAGGTAGGAAAATAACCACACAAAAACAATATCAGAAAATTACACCACTAATTTCCCTTGCATATGAAAAATGAAACCCTCTCGATTTGATCAAATTTCGCAGGCAAAGCCAATCAGATGAACCGATCTCGTGCCGATCCGCCGAGCTGGAATGGATTCGTGGAGTGAAATGTTCTTTCCAAACTTCACAAATCATTTTGGCGTAACCGTCTGCTCCAATCAAAAGTTATTCGTACGCGACGCGTCGCGCTGTCGCGTGCTGGGTCGCCGCGCCGCCGCCCAGCTTCCGCGACTCCGGCCGGAGAGTCTCCGAGGAAATAACGCGAGAAAGTTTGGAACTGATCGCTAGGTGCGTGGGACGGCTCGGGATAACTGACCGGAAGAACCGGGCGACCATTTTCCACTTTACGGATTCCACTGGGATGCTAATAATGTGATGTAATAATCAAAATGCAATATCCCAAGAGAAGCGACACAAATAAATAGCTAAAATAAAAGCCTCAGAGGAAATAGCGCGAGAAAGTTCGGAACAAATCGCTGGATGCGTGGGACGGGTCGGGCTAACTGACCGGAAGATCCGGACGGCTATTTTCCCCTTTACGGGAATTCGAGATGCTAATGATATTGGAATAATCAACATGCAAAAACCGAAAAGAATAGATAAATCGGTCTAGGCGTCTTCGAGTAATCGGAGAATATACATAAAAACCTCCTCCTTATTTTTAAATCGGTTAAAAACTAGAATGTAATTAGATGTTTATGGTATTTGGTCTGTCCCTACAACAGACAAAAAACAAACATTGTTGTTATTATTATTAAATCTAGAGACAAAGGCAACGGTAAAAAAAAATGCTATGTTTTCTTTTGGTAAATGGAGCTGCCGGCCCTTTCGTGGGCCTCGAGAGGCGGGCTTCATAGACTTGCTCGGTTGTCAGGAGCAGCGCCGGAACTGCGATGGGAAGCAGGAAGACAGGATCACCAATCCTGAAACCGAAAGCGAGCAGCAGGTCTATTCCTGGCATTCAGTAATCAGGAATCAGGCAGGATTCCTGATTAAAAAAACTAAGCTGCGGAATATTTGCGTCAAGAAAATCGCTTTGAAAACCGCCATAAAAACGGTTTTTTCGACTGAACTAATCTGAATTCCTTAGCGCGGATTTTCAAGATTACGAAAACAACCAATATTCAGTTTAAAAACGGCGAATGCCAAAATATATAAATGTGACTATAAATATATGTGACTATTAGATAGTTTTGGTTTAAGATCATTGCTCTTGTTTCCGCATTATTTTTGTTTGTAGATTTAGTTTCTAGATGAAATATTACGTGTTTATTGCATACCATAACAAAACCTTTTAACAGTGTCTTTTGAAAATCTTGACTGTGCCATGAATCACTGGCGACAGGATTTCCGGAGGTTGCGGAACACCAGTAAGGGCACAAAGTTTACTTGTCGGAAAATGTTTGCATTGTTCCTTTAGGAGAATAGGATCTATTGTATTTGAGATAGGTTTAAAGAACGTGTATTTGTTTTGAATGGCATGGGCACAGAGTGGGTGTAACTGTCTGCGTCTGGGCGCAACGACCACGTCTTTGTCTGTTACTGGACCCCAGACTCCAGTAAATAGCCGTAAAATGCTAATGTTGCCCTCCCGCCCTTATAATGTTTTCTCCGAAATAAAACTGAGAGCTTTCTGCTAATTGAAAAGCTCGCTAATGCTCTTATTACTGCATCATTTGAACGTATTCAAGCGCATTTCTGAAAGGAAATTTGATTAAAAAATGTGCAAAGTAACAAGTTCGAATTGCAAACTCGATCAAATGAGCTTGAAGCCTCGCTTGAAGCGTCGCAAAAATGTTTCCCGTAAGAAAATATTTCTTGCGATGAGCTTCATAAAACATAGCAATCAAGATATTTATTTGAATGTTTACTGAGTCGAAAAATATTCCAGCTGAGTTAGGAAATCCTTCCGAAACATCTTAGATATATTTGTTCAAACGATATTGAGACTCCTTATCCCGCCTAAGCTCGTTTTAGGGTATCGTACCCGGTATGTGCCAACGGAACCCTATTACTAAGCCTCCGCTGTCCGTCCGTCTGTAAATCCGCCCGTCCATCCGTCCGTCAATACTCATAATACATCATTAAAAAATCTATTGTTACCTCCAAATACACATAATACGTCATCAAAGTATTCAAAATCTTGGCGTTGCAGCTTTGATAATTAATTGAAATATTGTATAACGCAGACGTAGTATTTTGCACATTACTGGTGTATATTGAGAAATGGTAAAGAGAGAGTTGGTACGATACTAAAACGGTGTTTTGTAGACATCAGCAATGTTGAGGGCCAATCAATCAGATCATGTTAAGTGCTGTACCATATTCCTAAAAAAAATCCTTTAAATCCAAAGTAGAATAAATGGCATAACACCGCCTTAAAACTAGATTAATTTATTCCAGCCTCAACTCAGATAAAATAATTCTAAGTATCCTTACTTTTTTGCAGCGATTACATCAACATAATAATGATTCGCTAGCTAACGTCCTACGACGAATGAGAGTCGCGAACGCGATAGGCATTACCATAGAAATCTGATTTGACGTGATCGCGAAATGTGGATGTTATTTTATCTCTATGAGTAACTAAAGGTTTAGAATATTGATTCTGGCAAGTCTAGACTGCTGCTACGGTTACGGTATCAAATGAAAAGTGATGTAAAGTGTTTCGAAATATGAAATCTATACTAATATTATAAATGCGAAGGTAACTGTGTCTGTCTGTTGCGTTTTCACGCCTAAATCGCTAAACAAATTTTGATTACTTTATAGAGATATTTTGGACCTTGGAAAAGGCTACCTTTTGTAGCGAAAACTCGAAGGCGGTGAAATAGGTGATGAACATTTGAAAATTAAATATCCAGGAAATAATTCAGCCCGACATCAGTCCAAAACAACATTAACCCGGGCGGAGCCTTACCCTACCTCAGCTAGTATAAAATAAACCGAGTTGTTAATTTAGCGTTAAATGTTTTTTTCATTGAACACACCGGATTTTGTATGAAAATGGCGCGCGTGTAAACATCCATTGAGTCAAGGTTCCTTATTCGGTTAATTCACATATTCATCACTGTTTTAAAGTGTGCGAAGGAAACGTTTTGACGGGCCTCTACCATGCCGGTGCTGCTCCTGGAAGGTCAACGGACCGTTCCATTATTAATCCATCGTGGTTCCTTCAGTTCCTGATTTCCAATGAAACTATAAAACTGTCTCATTGACAGACGAATTATCTATTTGCATACCATACATTTTAATGTAGCGGCTCTGCTCAAAATTTTAGAAGGCGCATTTCATTAACATAGGACACTCTGGAGGATTTTTGTTTAAATTGTTTCTCATTGTGCATCAAGTTCAAAATCACTCAGCGATTTGAGCGATGACGCAACTATCGAAAATTTGGAAAATATATGAATGGCATGGGCTCTATGCATCTAAAATCAAAATCAAAATACACCACATCACATACTTAATTATGCAAAGAAGAATGCCCAATATGAAAGCGGAGAAGCTTGTGAGTTGGCTGTAATAGAAAAGTATATTTGGGGCTCCTTTTTTTAAAATTAATAAATGAAATCATCGTATTTTCTAATTAAAATGTTATATTGATTTCTAATCCTCGGATTATCGATAACAAATAAATGGATTTTGTTTAGCTTTTAGACTTTCGATGTATGATTGTTTACCAATGACCCTTGTCTTTCGCTCCTATGAAATTCTCACATATTTATTTATTTGGTTCTCAGAGTGATATTTTACACATAGATACATTTCATAATCCCTCCAAAATAGTCAAACATAAACTCTGAAAAAGTCTACAAGACATGACATTACCATTTTCTTCTAAATAAACTCAATAAGCTTATGGACTTTGAGCCACTATTTAATTTTAAATAAAATCATCGATTTTGTGGCGAAATCATTTTCAGAATATAATTTTGTGAGTTGTTTAGAATACAAACAATTTATTAATTATATATTGATTGCAAACGATTGATAGTTCTTTATTTAGAGGTAAAACATATAGCTAATCATTGAAAACAAACAATATGTGATGATTTAGAGCTCAAAACTAATATTTATATGTGTGTGTGTGCAAAAAACTATTTCAAATTATAAAAAAACTGGATGAATCAGTAGGGCAAAGTAAACACAAATCGTTCATAGACATATTAATACATACAGACACAAATAATGAATTCAAGCGGAACTATTACTCGACCTAAATAGAGCGAGTAAATCTTTTTCTTTTTACAATAGACCGAATCGTTCCAGAATATTTGGTTCTGGATGTGCGAGAGATTGATGAACAGAGAAGACGGTAAATAGGGTTGCAACCTAACGTTATTGGTTACAACAATCCTAAAATTACGGAAAATTTAGTACATTTCATTCTGATAGTTTGTAAATAAATATTTACCTTACCCTATTTTGTGACTGTATCATTACCATCAGTATTCATTACAATGAAAATAGAACAGGCGGATTGTATCTTTTCGACATATTCAAGTGTACGTGGCTTAAGAAATAAATAAAACAATGCAATATGTTACGGTGTAAACGTAAATACTTACTCGATACCAATAAACGGTTTTTATTGTATTGCATTCGAGGTGTAGCTGTTAAGGTGGGCCTTCCCGCTCAACTACTCATACAAACGTGGAAAGAAGATCATGCCCATATTTCTTGTCAGAGATCCAAAATTTTGCTCAAAATACTTTTATTTGATCGAACTAGATGTCTGATGACCGTTGGCATTGTAAAATTGTGTTTGGTTTCAAAATTATAGGATCCGAAAGTTCTAATTTTTCGCGCGTTTTATTCAATAACTTTGGAGGTGAATTACTCTACGATAAAGTAAATATGGAAATCTTGCAGAGATTATTTATCAGACATTGGTTGTTTCATCCTATTCATTTATAATCAACTTGGACTTTGTTAGATTTTTTACTACAGCGGTAGTGATTTACTTTTAGCTATAAGTCGTTTTGTAATAAAAAAAATCGTAAATCTAACCAAATCATACACTATACGCATTGTCTGCTTTGTGGACGTGCTGCAACCTCCTCATCACGGAGCCTGTCTATTTCTTTGAAACAGAGAAGGTCCCTACGTATTCAGGTTAGTTCATTTCAGCAACCAATATTTGGCTCCGCGAGTCAATGCAGGTTGTAGGCACTGGTCGAATATTGTCTCAGGCACTGTTATAAAGCGATATCGGTGGGTATAGGTGCCGAAAAAGTAAATTGTTTTTTTTTTTTAAATTCTACATAATAGATTAACCATCGTCTTAACGCAAGTCTACGTAACGTAAATAAATAAGAAACTTAGATAATATCAGACAGATAGGTGCCAACTCGATGTATTGACAGATCGCAACCCTGCCCCGCGCCTCTCCGATCCCGAACGCGGCTAACCGAGCGTCTCGCACTCGATCCGATCACAACGCTCCACTTCCTGCAGCGACTGACGGGGTCGCCGCACCGCGCGCCGTCGGCGTCGGAGGAACGGCCGGGTGGCGGCTTACGTCCTTCGAGCTGGAGACCAATTCTGGGAATTCCGCGTTGATGAATCCTCAGTGTCCTCGGGACAATCTATTTGACATTACTTTGATATTCTGGTAATCGATCGCAGCGCCATACGCAGTGAGTGGCAAGAAATGAGAAATTTCCATGTGTTTTGCAAAATTTATTTTATTAACATCCACTGTGCGTTATAAAGCAAAAGAAAAAAAAAACAATAGATATATGTTGTGTTTTTATTTGCTTTGTTATGCTGACTACTTGGAAGAAATAACAAGAAATGTGAGAAAATATGCCCACTTCGGTCATTTTAAACGACACCAAAAAAAGGTGGAGGTGCTCAATTCGTCGGAATCTTTTTTTTTTGAGAAAAGCTACAGCTGTGGAATTAGTCATATGGTGCGGATACACCTGAAAATATACAATGATACATTTCAGCTTGATAAGTTAAGTACACTTTGAGAAATTAATGAAGAGCTGAGTGCCACCTAGCGTAGGGCAGAGCATTAATTACAGTTATTCGATAAAATTAATGAAGGAATGATAAAAGTACAAGTTGGACTCATTATTGTGGAGGGTGCTTTGAAATTAATGAATGCAGGAGACATTTGTAGAAATAATGATTTAAAAAATAGTAGTTATTTAAATTATCGCAACTTTATATTATTATTAAATTTTAAAGATAAGTTTATTTCTAACTGAACGGGGATGTTATACCATAAGTACTATCGTGATATTACTGATATGTGATTATAATTTTTATTGCAAGGCCAATATTACTGATATGTGATTATAATTTTTATTGCAAGGCCAATAATAATGTTTGGCCTCGCCAGGATGTGTTTTGTAACTATATTACGACTTGTAAATTTGTGTGACAAAAAATACAATTATTTTACCGATTTATTTATTAAAACAATCAACGGCGAAAATAACTCTCGAAGCTGCAAATCTTATTGATGCATGTTGTCACTGAATTACCAGTATTCCAATGTGATGTGTAGGACCCAGCATGTAAAAATAAACAATGGGCTCACTGCACATATTCCCGTGCATGTCCTAGTCGCTTCCTAAGGGATTCGTCGTTCGTGGATCCATTACTTACGAGGTGCGAATGTGCATTATAGGAAAGGTCCCGGTATCTCACATACTTCCTATGTGGTGTTTTGGGCTAACATCCATATCGATTTACAGAAAACATTCATTTCTAAATAACCAATAATTCGACAGCACTAGTGGAACCTCAGTCGTAGCACGATTTGGTACAATGTAACCTGAGGCCATCCAATTAATTTCCTTGCCCTTAACTGCGGTTTTTCCCCCATTCTTCTCCACCCACCCCTATACCCCACGCTGCGCCGCGTCAGGTCTAATCGCTTCTCATGTCCCCAAGTTTATTTCTGCCGTCCCGCCACCCCCACCCCCCCCCCCCCACCCCGAACCTCTTATATCTGAAAAACTCAGATTTTATCGTCGACGAATTTGTAAGCACTCAATTCAGCCTCTCGGGCAACGAATTAATTTTGAATTAAACATGAGGTCGCGGTTCTAGTACCTGGCAGGACCACCGCATTCTCTTTCTTCTCCGAACGAAAAATCTAATAAGTTCCTGTCTCGCTGTAATGGAGAAATGGAGATTGAGTAAGGCCGGAGGAGGGAGGGGCCGACTTTGAAAGGGTAAACGTGTTTTGGCTTCTGATCGACTTAATGCGGTTAATTCCGTAAAATGTAAATGAAATGTTTTCATTTCAATATTAAGCATGAAATATGAGTTGTAGATTCGATTTTAAGAAGGTTATTAATTTTGATCACAGCCAATTTCGCTCTGCAGAATTTGAAGAAACGAAATTGCAAAAATAAAAGATATAGCAGCGATAATAGACAAGTACTACGTGCATAAATAAACAAGTAATAATTACGTGTGCCATTTATGGGTCCTGGTTTGAATAGTATTTTTTTTGTTTGATTTAGATTAGCATTTAATGTAGACACATAATTTACACATTTTCTAGACAGGTGAGGTACTTATCGGATCCCTTCTGTATGCTGACGAAGTTGTCCTGAGCGGTAATTTCGAGTTCTCATCTAAATTGGCGTTTACGGAACATCGAAGTTACGTAAATGGACTTGCAAATGTTAGTTCGCTTAACGCCCACTGCGCGCGCTCTTCAGTTTCTCCATACATTCGAAAACGCTAGTACATCGGCTTGACGTAAACGCCAATTTCGGTGAGAAGTGGGACTAAGGACTCTTTAGCATTATGGGCGGAGAAATTGTAGCTGATGGTATCTACCAATAATGATACGTGCAATGCACGTCATTAAATGCAAGTAAAACTAACGTAGTGGTCTTCGAGAGCGACGAAGTATGCGATGTAAGCATAATAATGAAAGGATAATGAAACTCATTCACCTTAACTATCATTACATTTGTATTTGGGAAGAATATGTTTTTCCGTAATGGAAAGAGCGATACAGAAATTAAAACAAGAGCGAGAGATGAGAACAGCAGCCTGAACTCATGTATAGAAGCGAGATGTGGGTATTGCAGGACAGGAATAAATTTAGATTAAATGCTATAGAAATGCGTGCCCTCCGAAAAGTTTGCAAAGTAAGTTTGGGGTACAGGATCCGCAATGTTATAGAGCGGTGTCAACTGAAAGAAGACATAGTGACGAGATTTGGGATGGTTATGTTGAGGTGGTTTGGACATGTAGAGCGAATGAGGGACGAGAGATTGACGAAACGGATTTACAAAGCCGAAGTGAGTGGGATAATATGTACCTTAGCTTGTATTTCACCTTGTGCTCATTTTTCTTAATCGACACTTAAAGGGCCTTTATTATTAAAGTGCTTATTATCTTGTACCGATTGCTAGTTGGTCTTCTATTCATGACATAGATTTAAATTTAGCAAATTCAATTTCTGGACCAGCTGCAGGAGCACGAACGAACGATACGGCTCGAATAAGATCGATAGATCTCGTTTCCGTTCGCAAGATAAGCGCTACAAAAACTCGTTCATCGTTCGATCCATCCGTATCGCTGCGTCCCGTTGCTGGTATTCGTTTTTATTTAATTACGTGTATCCGTCCAGTGAAACAACAGGAATATTTCAGTCAAGAAAACAGTATTAGAACCGCTATAAAACTATTTTCTCGACTGAAACATTCCTGATTCCTGAGCAGGGAATTTCAAGAATAGGCCTACAGATCGAAGTCTTAAAGTAACTACTATGTCGGCACGGCAGCAACCTGCGCTTTGTAACTATGGTTTTATAAGCGGCTCAGCCTGTGCAGCTTTGTATTAGATGCCTTTCTATACAAATCTTCCTTTCCGTTGTTCTTTTCACTGAATTCAACCGTATTCATTGGCATTTTTAAGGCGATTGTTAAAGTAAGGCTTACATGTTTAGCCCCGCTCCGTTCATGCACCACATATTTTTTTTTTCTGAGTTGGATCATGCGTTCCATTGTTCTGAATTCATCTAAAACAGTATCTCAGAACATGGGTGGCCGTTTTTATCCGTTGAGGCTGGTCGTGGTTCTGATTCCACGTAAAACTGAAGGCCCTTTTACTGATATCTATAATCTAAATCTTCAGAAAAAGAAGTAAATAATTGCAAAAGCTCATTGTTTAGACTAGTCAAAAGGAATTGGATCTGGTTTCCCTTAAGTTAGATAAAAATATCAGCCGATATTCTCAGTCCGTCAGACCTCTGCTAATTAGCATTAGTTCGGAGGGGCGAGGAGGGGCGACGCGGCTGGCGTGGTGGAGGTGGAGCCTCAGGTGAGGGCGGGAGGGCTTCAGATGCCACAAATTTGCATTAGAACGCATTGCATTCCATGAAAGTAGCCCCAGCACCACTTCTCACCTCCGCACTACTCCAGTGCGCAGGTTTCATGGCGGCGGCCGCGCTTCGCTCCGCCATTTATTCATGTCTCAAACTTCCAGTTACGTGGAAGTTAACAACTATTACCCAATTTAATTATCAAATAGTAATGTACTATTGTCAGTGTGGTGCAATGATAATTAAATACAATAAACACCCAAAGGTCGGCTGGACGAAATCTCTTCGAGGGATAAGCCCGCCTTTGCGTTGTTATTGCACTATACTTTCTTTTGTAAATTGTTTTTTTTTGTGGCGTAATAAAGAATTTTCAATCAATCAATAAACGCCAATTATCCGGATCAGTTGGGACTGAAGGCAATCAAGATAATAGAATATGGTCTCTTAGGAAAATAAAAGAAAGAAATTAATTACTTACTTGTTTGAGTATATAAATTTCATACATGATACTTACAACTAAACTACATACACTTTGTATTAATTCAAAATAGTAAACCTTGATTCTTTGCGTGCAAGGTGCTTTCGGATCTTTGAGACAATCCAGATAACAGGTCAAATCCGCATAATCGGTGTTCGGATATCGGCGTTGTCCTGTTATGTTGTTAGCAAGCAAAACAACAGGATTACTCATCAAAATATGTCGACGCTGCTACCACACCATAATGAAAATCATCAAGAAATATTAGGAAGTAAACAAATAAATTAATATTTTGGGTAACTAGGTTATAAAGATAAAAAATAATGTGTAATAAGGAATGAAAGTAGGTTCATGCAGTACCTACTCGTCTCAAATGACCACCGCCAGTGTAGAATTTTTAATTATTTAATTTTAATTGAAGTACCATATATTTTATTTCAAAACATTTTTTAACGAGGTAGACATTATAGTTACTGCAGTGTGTATGTAGTTTACAAAAGTGTATGTAGTTTAGTTGTAAGTATCATGTATGAAATTTATATACTCAAACAAGTAAGTAATTAATTTCTTTCTTTTATTTTCCTAAGAGACCATATTCTATTATCTTGATTGCCTTCAGTCCCAACTGATCCGGATAATTGGCGTACAGGAAAAAAAAAAAATGACGAATCCGAGTGTGTAATATACATCTAATGGAGGAAATAAAGAAACTGAAACTGAAACTGAAACTGCTCGTTTTAGGTTTTTGAATGATCTTAGGTCACTCATGAAAATCAAATAGGCATCATTAATTAGATTACAAAGCGCTTGAAGAGGCAGTGATTACGAATTACAATGAATATTTTATGCAATAATAAACATATTTTCTTAGAATATATTTTTAAGCATTTTATGGGTTTATGAGAATTTCTGCATCAACATAACGTCAAAATTGCAGCTGTATACTATATGATTTGAGATTACCGTGGTTAACACTCATTTTAGGGTTCGTAAGAACGGCTTAGTATTGGCGTGTCGATGATATGATTTGCTGCTGCAAGCTTGCATACTTAAGCAAAATGTGGTTTTTAAGGTCCATATACATAAGTTAAGCGTACAATATAACTATATAGGTAGATCGGAAAAGGAGGTGGGAATGTACCACCGCACCTTGCGTCGTGCGCACAAGAATAGGGTCTAATGATGCCCTGCAAGAGGACCGTTAATTCTTCACAGCGCTTGTCTTATATTCTCTGAAAATAGTAGTACGAGAGCGGACTGTAGGAAATCCTACGTCATCGAACGACAACATGAGACCTTATTTATAGAATAGAATAGGCTTTCTAAAAATAAAGGGGAGGCTTGAAAATCTGGAGCATTTTGTGCAGTGAATTAAAAACAACGCTACAATTTATGGATAAACACACCACATGTTAATTTTTTGCAAAATAAATATTTATTGGAAACAGGAAACGGGCGTATCCGAAATGGCGACTGAAGCAGGTTTACAGGAATATCTAATGGTGTTATTTTTATTTAGTTAGTCGATGACGTATTTTCAATAGTTTTCACCATTCTAAAATTGCCTGACTCCAGAAAGTACCAAGATAGGACGAGGCAACTTTCATTTGTAATTTACTTGACGTACGTGGTGAATGACGTAAATTCACCAAAAAAATCGATTTAAAATGATCTACTGCACAAATCCCTCCAGGTTTCGCTGAGGAAAATCTGTATTTTTAAGGCAGCCTATTCTATTATGGACAACCACGAATAGTTCTTATGCTGTTTGTCGATGACGTAGGGTTTACTATTGTGCGCTCTCGTACTATAAAGTTTAGTTTCATGTAAGAAACGTAACATCGTTGGCACGGAATCCCGAGGAATGTTTAACGCATCTTAGACAACAGTCAATATGCAGCAGATAAAAATAATGAAATTGGACTCACTGCATTTCTTCCAGTGCATTCGGAAGAGGCGACTATGGGATTCGTCGTAAGTGGTTCGGATTCCACGTAAAATCTTATTTCCTTACTAGTCATCATCCTTATCCCGCCCGGGTTGGACTATCGCATTGAACTAACGCCGGTCGGAGCGGTAAGGATAATATAATTGTCCTGTTTTACTACTCAGTTATATGTAAAATGCAATAGAGAAAGGTCCTGGCTAGGAACCTAGTTTCCACGTGTTGTGTTGGGTTAATATCATGATGTGGTTTTTTATAGCTAATACCAAACCGGCCATAATGATATTAACCTAACACACCACATGGTATAGTGCCATACCAGGACCTTCCTTATATTTGTCGGCTAAATTGAACTGGATCGAAAAACCTGCCAAGTGCGAGTCGGACTCGCACACAAAGGGTTCCGTACCATCAACACCAAAAAAATCACGTTTTTTAATTTTATTTATACCTTTAATTTTTATTATTTTACCTATTTGTTGTTATAGCGGAAGAATAAATATACACTCTGTGAAAACTTCAGCTGCCTAGCTATATTACGGTTCATGAGATACAGCCATGTGACAGACAAACGGACGGACGGACGGACAGCGGAGGCTTAGTAATAGGGTTCCGTTTTCACCCTTTGGGTACGAAACCCTGAAAGCGACCATTTTCATTGCCGCTTCGACCATCGCTTATTCAATGCGATGGAACCAACTAGGGCGGGATTGACCCTACCACCTAGTAAGTAACTGTAACTCCCTAACAGTTTTCGTGAAATTCCAACCACGACCAGCATTAACGGTTGAAAACCGTCACCCATCTTAGTTTCTTCACCCACGTTATCGAATCGCGGGGCGTCCCCCAACTGGGCTACCGAGGCTAATATTAATTCGTGTTCAGTGACCATTTACAAATTATGATTCGCTTGTTATGACAAGTTTAAAGTGCCAGATCACACGACACACGAAGCAAAATCAAACGCTACTACCTATACTGTAGTTGCGCGAATTTGAACCTCGATTGCTTTCGAAGCCCGTACCGTAATTCTCTTGAAACTCAAATTTACAGGCAGTTCCAACTGAAATGTGTTTACATCTGTGAAGTGATCCAATAACGAGCCAATTAGACTAAGTGTGCTGGCAACATTGAGTAGTGGTAGGTAGCTACACTTGCGTTGCCTTCGGTTCGATGTACTTAGCGAATGTGCGTGATGTACACTCACCGTCACCATATGAATAAAATTTACGACATTAACTGACTGACGGATATTGGTGTATGCTGAATTATTATTTTGAATAGATGACCGAGCGTAGCGAAGGTCTCCGTTTTAATATTGGGCAAAAATGCTTTCGTATGTCAGGCTGTTTTCCTTTACAAGTCGCATTTCTTATTAATCGATTCGCTTGAAATTTTATAAGCAGGTTCAATATTAAATAGATTTTTTTAATAGAGCCAGTTTTTGAAAATTTTTCAAAATGGCGGAGTATTTTTTAAGTAAGTTGTTTTCCTCGGTCGCATTTCTTAATAGTTTCTATTGAAATTTAGCAATTAGGTTAGATCATTCATAGTCGAGCCAGTTTTTCAAAAATTCAAAATTTTTTAATAAAAAAAATTGCCAAAAACGACAGATTCGCGAGGTTGTAGAGAGCCATTAGTTTTAGTTATGAATACTAAAGGAGCAAGCGGTAGAAAATAAGGACAAATTTGGCTCAAGGTTTCACTTTGAGGCCGAATAAAAGTAAATATTATTCTTTACTCCCCCTTCAAGGTAAGTTGGCACTTGTATTTCGGTATTTATTTTACATAAAAGCCGTAATTTGGGTGCGCTATTCGTTAGAATGGGTGGTGATAATTATTTCTCGAGGTATTTATGCAAAATTAGCCTTTTTCAACACAATATATATTTTTTTAATGGAGGGTTAGTATAGTTTTTCTTATTTATTTATAATATTTAGTCGCAGCTTTATTAATTAAATTTTCATGAACTATTTTACTGAAAATTCAAATAATTTCTTAATTTTGTTCTTAAAATGTTTTTAAATTTTTAATAATGTTTTACAATTTTTTTAATCTGATAACTTTTGAATATTTAAACTTAATAAACAAAAATTTTCTATTGAATTTTTTCGAGCGTAATGAAGTACATGTATGTATATGTAAAAAAACTAATAAACTATGTACAGTAATGTAATGACCTAAAACACAATGTACATAATAAGTAACAGTGTTCTGAATGTATGGCATCAAATTGTATATCATGTACCAGTGTTTGTGCCACAAAATAAGTAATATACCATCGTAGATTAATTAGTTCCGGATTATTATTGCTCTTCAATATCATGTACGTAGCCGTATTGTTATATCATCCAAATATATTAGTTTACAGATAAACGTATGTTACGTTTATTTACCAGAGTAAATAATTTTATTGGCGTAATAAATGTTATTACCCTTCAAAGAAGAAGAAAAAAAATTAAACAAGACTAAAATCGGTCCGTATATATCAAGGTACATCGCCAAAATGTCTACACTCTTTCCATCGATAGCGCAAAAAACAAATTATCTTTGCCCGAAAATAGTTGAAGTGCCCAAGCAATCATTTCTCGCGCCTTACACTACTTTGCGCACATGGTGATGACATTTTTTTTTATTTTACAAAGATTTTATAAATAAATAAAAGTTTATTGCCATATTTTTAATCGATAATAAAAACAACGTAATCGGCTTTCTTAGAACCACTCGCTTGGAGCTTTATCCTTTGACCCAATTACTTTATACATAAAACATTAACTTATGTGTGATTGTTTGGAGTAAACTCGGACCTAAGACCGGAGTAATCAAGCTAGCAGTATCGCCGCTTTGTTTGACTGTACATACACTATGCGATTGTGCTAATAGGATCAAACTCACCGAACTTTATATTTTGCCTGAAACTTTGCTTGTTGAATAATAATTTGCCAACGGGCGACTGAAAGTTGTATGAAGACCGTCATTTGGAAATCCTGCAAATGGGCCTGAACTTTATCATATCAAACGTAGATTCGTGTAGACATATTTGTCCTAAATTACATTAAATGAGTACATTTCAGCCTCAGTGGCCCAGTGGCGCGACACTTCGGCGATCGCTCTCCGAAGTTAAGCAACGCTGGGTCCGGTCTGGTCTTGGATGGGTGACCATTAGACCGTTGAGAGAGGCTGGCCGTGGTTCGGATTCCACGTTAAACTGTAGGTCCCCTTCCTTACTTACTAGGTGGTAGGGTTAATCCCGCCCGGGTTGGTACCATCGCATTGAATGAACGATGGTCGAAGCGGCAATGAAAATTGTCCGTGTTTTCCATCCAGTTCAATGTAGCCGAGGAATATAAGGAAGGTCCTGGCATGGCACCTAGTTCCCATGTGGTGTGTTGGGCTAATACCATGACAGAAGGTGTGGTATTAGCCATCATGTCCAGTCACATAAAAAAAAAATTGCAGATAGATGTAGAATACATATCTAAAACTAATTCAAAATGTTTATTGGGCACCACGAAAACGAAACTGATGCAATAAGCCCAATTTATTTTACTTAGTTTGCTCATGCCAGTCTATTAGCGCTACCGAGATGGTAGCACGGTCGGACGGAATTTTGCGGAACGAGCAAAATTACAATATAATATATTTTCGATCACAAAATTTACACGTTCGTACGGTTGTGATTTCTAATTCGAGCAGCAGGTCTATTCCTGGCATTCAGTAATCAGGAATCAGGAATCCTGATTCTAGAAAACCGCTTTTGTAGCTGTTTTCAAAGCGATTTTCTTGACTAAAATATTCCGGAGCATGGTCTTTTTAATCAATCAAGGTTTTCCGTAGAAAAAATCGCTATAAAAGCGGTTTTCTAGACTCAGGATTCCTGATTCCTGATTACTGAATACCAGGAATAGACCTGCAGAACTCGGGCTAAGTTTGAGTTGCATAGGAAAGAGAGCGTTTGGGTCAATCAAATTGCAGCTATTTCTAACAAGAAGTCTGGTGACAGCAAGATATAAATGTTTATTAGTATGGCAAATGGAGTTTAGAGAGGAGCCGTCGGGCATTCAAAGTTTTTCGGTTTCGAGTAAAAAAGGTAGTTATTTTTTCAATTACATTCGTCGAAAAAACCCATATTTTCCTTTTTTTAGATGTTTTTAAACTTACAATGAAAAAGGAGTGGGACAGATATTTTTGAGGATTTCTGGATTACAATCTTGATAACGATCAGCCATCCCAGGCGCAGCGCAGTTCAGCAGGTCTAGTCCTGGAATTCCGTAATCAGGAATCAGGAATCCTGAGTCTCAAAAACCGCTTTTATAGCGGTTTTGAAAGCGATTTTCTTGATGAAAAGATTCCAGAGCATATTTTTTTTTGTAAATCAAAGATTTCCATTGAAAAAAAAAACGCTAGAAAAACGTTTTTATGAACTCAGGATTCCAGGAATAGCCCCGCAGGATTAGAATATATACACTGATTCAGTTGTACAGGTCTAATTTGGAGGAATAAATGATAGTTACAAGCAGTGAAGTTTATGGAGGTAACAGCTGAGGTACCTGGCTCCGCTCGGGTTAATGTCGGTTTAGACTGGTATCGGGCTAAATTATTTTCTAGATATTATATGAGTTACCCATACCAATTTTAACAAAAGGTAGCCTATGTTTTTTTTTATGCGACCTGACATGGATGACTACTACCACACAACTACCGTTATGATATTAACCCAATACACCACGTTCCCGAATGAATTAGGTGCCATGCCAGGACCTTCTCTTTATAAGCACAGCTACATTGAACTGGATGGAAAACACGGACAATGCTTCGTTGTCGCTTTGACCATCTTTTCATCCAAAGCTATGGTACCAACTTGGGTGGGTTTATACCATACTGCCTAGTAGAGAAAGGGGACCTACAGTTTTACATGGATTCCGAACCATGGAGCAGCTCGCATTCATGACGAAATGCACGTATCTAACTCGGCAAAAGAAAGTGGTGCATGTCGGAATTGAACCCAGACCTCTGGTACGCTAGGCCAGGCTAGGCTACGAGCCGCTCAAAAAAAATGTCCTCGAAGGTCCAGACTATCTCTATACCACTATTCATCAAAATTGGTTCAGCCGTTAAGGTATGAAAAGGCAACACACAGACCGAGTTACTTTCGCATTTATTATTTTATTTTAGTATGGATGGTCCAAATGTTAACCAGGTATTCCTAGATATATTTGAAGCGAAAAAGGTGGAATAACATTTTGTTGTACGACTCGTCAAAATAATCGTCCTCCCCATATTTTTTTCTAAATACCTACACACAAAATGTATGGGAGGACGAATTTTTTTAACTCGTGCAATGTTATGCAATTTTTTTTGCTCCAAATATACCGTGTAATACATGGTTAACGTTTGCACTATACCTCCGTTAACACCCGGTATATGCAAGATTTTATTCGATACTGGAAAGATAATCTAAATGCGTAAACAATCGATAAGGCTGAGCACCGGAGGCAACTAAAGAGATAAGCGATTATTTTATCGTGCAGAAACTGAAACGGGGAATCACTGGTATTCCCCAGGAGGAGGTGTTCGGAATGTTGCAAGTCGACATCTCGAACTGATGTACTGTGGTCGATAGCACTGTCTGACGAGCACGGTCTAGACTGGATTTCAAAAGACGAGGCAAAACGGAAAGGTGTTCTAGCTTACCAAACACATACCTATGCCTATTTGAGGTAATATGTAAACACTTGAGTTTCAGCGACATCTTCATTTGAAGCATTGTAACCAGATATTGAAAATTATCTGAAAACGTTTTTGGTCGTGACATTCGTCGGAAGCAGGATTCGAACCTGCTACCTTTGGATTACATGCCCACTGCTCTAACCAACTGAGCTATCATTAAGCTTATTCCACACCTCCTGTTATGATATTAATACAACCCATCAGATGGGAAATTGGTGCTAAGGCATGACATTATTGCACGTTACATAGAACTGGAGGAAAACACGGACCATTTTTATTGCCGTTTCTACCATTGATTATTCAATGCGATGGTTCCCACACGGACGGGACTAATGTAAGACTGTAAGGACCACATACGACAAATTCCTTTTGTGCTTGAAATGCGGTGAAAATATTAATTAATGAAGTTACTATTATTAATTCAGCTTTATTTCTGATATACATACATATTGTTATTGCTGTGGACTGAACAAATAATTTAAAAAATATATAATATAAAAATAAAGAATAAAATAAAACTACTCATGAAAATATATATAAAAATAAGTGTAGAAATTGTAACGGAGACGGATTTTAACGTGAATTCAGATGCGTTCGTGCGATTGGGCCGGAAAATGCGTTAACTGAAATGTAAAAAAGCCACACTCGTAAATGTAGAACTAATTGCTTTGCTCAGTTTAGCGAATGTCGTCGACTGACGGGAAGTTTGGTCCATGAGATGTGTTCAGCCAATTACTTCTCGACTGTTAACGGTTCTTTGGGCAAAGGGTACGTGTCTACTCTACCATTTATAGCGTAGTTGCATTATGAGGCCGATTTCAGTGATATAGCGATGCGAATAGTAAGTCAACAGTCGACACGTTTTTACTTTCCGATCACGTTTTTCATTAGGCAATAAAAATCGCTGAAAATTCTGTGTCGATCCTGAACGCTTCGGGGTAAAATCCCTAAAGCCGGAAAAATCAAATCGCATGAATAAGTGATTAGATTTTCCCTCGCACGCTAAATATAATTTTGGATGACGTAATGGAAATGTGAAGTTAAAGAGTTCTCCTTCAATAATATGTCAAATTATAGTCAACTTTTCATATTGAAATGTGTCGGTGCACTGCGCCAAATAATGGGTTATTTGTGTAATAATGTCTTATCTTGATTAACAAACCGCTACACGCTATCTACTACACGCAGTAGATAAATAAAAATACAAATCAACATTTTCACGAGTGCCATGTCGAGACGATCGAGAACTGAAAAAGCGCGTAACTAAAATAAATATCACTACTAGATGCTTCCATCAATATTCAAGATATAAATAAATACATACCTAACCCAGAAATATTTTACATTATTTTTACAGATTGCCCTGAGGTCCGCTCGGGTCAATTTCGTTTCGGACATTCAAAATGTGATCGGAAACCTTAGCGGGCGTGTTATTTAAACGGCCAGATATTAGTGAATTAAAAATATGGAGAGGTTCTCGGAGTTTGGAATCATATGTTCTCGAAATCAACTTCAGATCTCGACAACAGCGCCTACTGCGTCCAATTAAAGCTAACTATCCAGGTGAACCAATGAAAAAACATTCAAATTGGTCAGGCCGAGAAGAATAATTACAAACACACGCACTCGTAATTTTATATATACAGATGTATGTAAATTGTGTCCGACAATGAAGGGACTCGCATACTCAATCAAATGAAAATTCCGGAGAAGAAAGACCAAAGTGCACGCCACTTGGCTGGAGCCATACTGGAGGCAACACTCACAGAGCACCCAGGCCATCGGAATGATGCAATGCTATTCGGTTTTTATAATGTCGGATGTGATTTAAGCCATCCATGTCCGGTCCATGTACATTATTTAGGGATCTCTGTTAACACCTTAAGCCTAGTTTCACAAAGTGCTGATTTATCTTATTCGATACTTAGAGATCCTTTATTACTAAAGTGCTGATTATCTTGTACTGATAATGTTTCGAAGATGGCAAGAAAGGCCCTTAATATATGCCTATTAAGCTAATCGGCACATGGTTAAACAGACCCTAAGAGACACCTACTGCTGATTAGTTTAACAGCCAAATATTAAGGGCTAAGAGCAGAGCTAATCAGCACACACCAACTCCTGATTTGTTTTAATCGACACTTAAAGGGCCTTTATTACTAAAGTGATGATTATCTTGTACTGTATTGATTGCAAGCTGCTAAGAAAGGCCCTTAATATGTGGCGATTAAGCTAATCAGCAGAAGGTGAAAAAGGCCCTAAGAGTGATGAAATTTGATTTCTAATTAGACTGGCTAGACCAATTATATGTAACGATATTTGATTACGCTAGTAATATAATAAGTGCATATATGTAGACTCATTGACATAGAATTGATAGCACTCATTGGGAATTACTGTCTTGCGTGGTTTTATTAATGTTTATGCAAGCTTATTATTAGACAGTTATGTTTAATATCATGAATGGCTTATATCACGCAATTACCGTCATGTTATTAGCCCAATGCACCACATTCCCGAAGGTACAACGCCAGGACATTCTCTTTATGAGAACGGCTACACTTAACTGGATGGAAAACACGGAAAAATGTTCAATTCTGCTTTAATCATAGTTTCTTTCAATGCGGTGGTACGTGTACCAAACCGAGCGGGCTTAACCCTACCAGTAGGGTAATAGTAATATAAGTACATGTGCTATCTATATTTTATTAAAATAACTGTCATAATATGTATACAATTCCGGCACGTGACCCAATTACAGGCGTTCAAATTTTGACTAAGGATTATAATATACAAACTTATAAATAATGGTAGATACAATAAATATTGTATGGAAATGTGTAAACATTAGTTAAATAAATAACTACGATAACATAGTATATTTTAAAACATAAGTTTTTACCATACAATAACCGTCGAAATGGTATCAAAAAGTCTTAAAATCATGCTTAAGGCTCTAACGTGCGTTCAGCAAACAAACGATAATGGCGATCTTCGGAAGCAATGAATTTGCGTTAATAATTAACCCTAAAGCAAATGTTGTATTCGCGTAAAAATCGAGCGCGACGAAGCGAAATTTAGGTTTTTGACCTGTAAACACTACTTTCTAAAGTGAATTTATATATATTTCACGGTTATTCACTAGATAAATATGTGATCTTGTACCACAAAAAAAGAAAATTGTCTAAATCATTTATAGTTTCCGAGCGCCGGCTTGAAAACCTAGTAAAAACTTGTAAATAGGTGTTGACAAACCAATTTTTTAAAGAATATAAGCAACTTATCAAAACCGTTTTGAGTTCATACACTAGATAATAGTCTTACTTTGATATTTCGATTTTTTTACCTGTGTTTATGCTTTACCGATGCTGAGATAAAATAAAAAAATTAACTTACAATGTTGGAGGTTAGCGTCATATGGAGCCTTAAGTACTTTAATCCTAACAGGACATTGGTATCAAATATCTCAATTGCCGCACGATCTTGAAATACTTTGGCATACACTAAGTTTCAACAGATTTCAAGATCGTGGTAAGATGTCTTGTTTTTCTATGTTAGTTTTCTTTATTTCTCTAACTTTACTTCACATGAGAAATGCGAGTCCAACTCGAACTTGCCGTATTTTTATTCCTGATATTTTTCACAGCGCAGGCCTAGAGGCTCGCAGACGTGACCACAAAAGAGATTAATGGGCGTTTTTAATTTTTCAACTTTGCGATCTTATTATACTACAGAAACAAGAGGAGCGAACGGCCGAAGGCGAATTCACGATTAGTCTCTGCTAAAACAGAGAAAAACATCATCGCAGAACGGGAAAAATATTGCTACAATTTTAGAAGTAAAATTAATATTAAATGAGAAGTTACCACGCATTTACTCTACCTAGGTAGCCCAGTAACGCGACACGCCTCGGGATTTGATCTTGAGTTTAAGCATCACTGGGCGCGGTTGGGTTCTGGATGTGTAACTGTTAGACTTTTGAGGCTAGCCGTGGCTCGCATTCGAAGTAAAACAGATGTTAGCATCGCATTGAATGACAAATGGTTGCAGAGGCAATGTAAAGGGGTACGCCTGTGGTCTCTTGTGTCAAAGACCGCGGGTTCGAATCCCAGGATGTATAGATTTTTTTGCTGGACTTGGAATGTCAATATAACAAACGGATTAGACAAACATTGTTGCATACAAAACGTACTCAAATCTAAATCGTCACGCAATTAGGATCTAAAGTTATGTTTCAAGTTTTACTTTGAACTCACGAGGAAAAGTTAAGAAAACTGATCAGTGGGTCACCTCTTATAAACAGAAAAAGGGTATCTATTTGTCCAAGATTTTACGCCCATTCACGTCACAATGGTCTCCATGCTTTATTTAAGGAAAACTACAGAAATAATAAGGAACCATCATTGATATTAGTGATCCATGTCAAGTTAATAAAAAAATTGGTTACTATCCGGGCTGGTCGCTTTCTTCCACCTGCATAAAAATCAGGAGTTTATGCGTTTGGCGTTTGCCTCATTACCGTGGTTGCAGACGCTGCCTGCTGCTTTAGGCAGATCAATGAGTCGTCTTGGTCAGGCCATGTTGCTAGTGTGTTGGGCGAGGAGATGGTAGTGTGATGGCAGTAGGTGTGATATTAGCCATACATGTCCAGTTAAATTAAATATTGAATCCACTGTACCGAAGTAACTGATGCATTATTACAAACCAACCACCAAACAAACACATTATGGGAGAAAGTTTATTTTAGGCATCATGCCTCAGGCCTCAGGCCAGAATGTAAAATACCAAAGATTAAAGGTCTTTTCCAAAAAGCGGTGGTGAGGATATTTTAAGGCGCCTATATAACATAGCGTTAAGTCAAGAATGCGTGCGGCGGAATTTAACCAGTGCCATCATGTCAGCGGGAACGCACGTTTCGCGCGCTCCGTCCCCGTTTGGCAAGGTACTAGTCTGATTTTGTCAAAAAAATGTACCTCGTAATGGCTGTAAGGTATAAGATTTCTTTTATTTCATTCTTCTAAATAGAAAGAGAACAGAAAATTGCTTTGAAAGGTTACAAAGGTCCTTTTAGAAATATTTTTTATTTCGATGATTATACAAGTGTTTGTGGACAAAAAAAAAATTTTACAAAAAAAATAACCGACTTCAAAGAAAAAGCACTAAATAACATAACAAAAATCGTAACTACAAAAATGGCAATTATTTTTTACTTTTTAGTGCTTTTTCTTTGAAGTCGGTTATTTTTTTTGTCAATTTTTTTTATTTGTTTATTTTTAGTGAATCTGAAATACACTTACTAATTTGTACACGTCCTTTCCAATAAAAAAAGAATCACCGAAATCGGTTGGCGTTATATTGAGTTATTCGTCCATTTGTCGCGCAATCTTAATACAAATTTAAGACTTATATGATTTTCTCATGGATATCATTTTCAGAACTTAACCAAATTAAAATGGGACCCCTTGGGAAGCACTAGCTTTCATTTAAAAAAAAAATCATCAAAATCGGTTCACATAAATTTTCAGGTGCTTGTTACGTTTTGGAAATGATGTTGGATAATATTTTTCTCGTCAATAAAATCAATTTTAAGGGATCGGGAAAAGCCACGTACTGTCGAAGAAAAATATTTCATCGTTACGCAGAAGAAATCGATTTGAAATTACATATGTTACTCCGAAGGCAATATTTTCCGCTGAAGATTAAACAAAGGGCGGAGCAGGGCTTTACGCGTACAGTAGGTCTATTCTTGGAATTATGAGCTCAAGAATCCTAAATATTTCAGTCGAGAAAACAGCTTTCATAGCGGTTATCAAAGCGGTTTTCTCGACTGAATGATTGCTGAATCCTGAGCACAGAATTTCAAGAATAGGACTTATGATGTGTCGTCGCCTTACGCTTGTTCGTTGCCTAACACCCTGAAAGCCACGTCAAGCACCCAGAGGGAGACAAATCACGCGTCATTTTAGCACAAAACAATTTATTTCGGGCCCACCACGTCATCTCAGTCTCTCATGCATAACCGGCTCATAAATAAAGGGAATAAATCTGCTGAGGAGATTTATTATACTTACATAATACTGAACATTTTTAAAACATATTATTCACACAAATGTTAAAATAATTCTTGTAGCAGTATAGTAAACTAGAAGTTGTCGAGTTATTTGCAGTTTATAAGAGTAAAACTAGTATTATTATTTTTTTATCTTATTTGCGTATCATATAAAGCATCGGCGACCACCGGTGAGCATCGGCGAATGCCAGCGAACGCTATGTATTTATATATTCGTAAAGCTAAAATAGGGCCAAAACTAAGTCATAAGAGGCTGGACAATGGTGGTGACGGTGCGTTTTTTCTAATCTGTGGTCTCCTCAGTTTTCTACCCTTGTCCGAGTGCGTGACGAGGTTGCATAAAAGTTCCTCTCTCCATCATCGGTGAATTAGGCAAATATACACGCACAAGGGCAACTGACTCTGCCCGCCTAAGAGTCGACGAGCTCATTAGAAATATGTCTTCATTCTATATTCTCATTGTAATTCTGGTTGAGCGCAAGTCTGCCATCGTATAAGACTCAGTTAATATTTAAGCAACTAAATTTTCTCGCAATGGTCTATGAATGTTTCCACTCCGCATTGTAAAGAGCATTTTGTATAGAGATTGCGAAATTGAAAACTTGATAGAGTTTTGGAACTGTATTATGTATGTTTCTTTTTTAAGGTTCCGTACCCAGAGGGTGCCAACGCAACCCTATTACTAAGCAACCGCTGTCTGTCCGGCCGTCCGTCCGTCTGTCACAGGGCTGTATCTCATGAGCGTTAATAGGTAGGCTGCTGAAATTTTCACAGAGTGTGTATTTATTTTGCTGCTATAAGAAAAAATAAGTAAAATTTTAAAATAAAAAAAATTAAATTACGCATACACCATACAAAAAAAAACGTTGTGTTAAATCTTGTGCGATGGTACGGAACCCTTCGTGTGCGAGTTCGATTCGCACTTCGCCGGTTTTTAAAAAATAAAGCCAAAGGCAGATTTAAGAAATCACTTGGAAAACGGTAAGACTACCTGTATGAAACCATCCGTAGATTAAAAAAATATCACAGTATTCATACATTACCTTTGTTAAGAGCATGAGTGTAGTAGCCCAAAGTAATTTACCAAATAAGGCTATTAGAGTAGAAGCGAAAGCTCTCCCAACTGAACTTTAAGTATATACTTAGTGACGCGGACGAGGGAATTTTGGCAGTGAATATCGCGCCATTGTTGGTGTATGAACAATGCGGTACTGAAAACACAAAGCCTTACTGACCGCAGGTCGGACGATATTGTACCTTCAGTTTGCGTGGGGTTACCGCTAGTAGCCGTGTTGATATATGAGTAGATGCATTGCCAATATTAAATGCTTTCGCATAACATTCAGAATCCTACATAAATAATTAATTATTTCCTTTTAACTTTAATTGCATAATTTAGGAGTAAGTACTATGTTTTTTAGTTATTATTTTGTTAGTGTCTCTAAAATTTCGTTCTCAAAACTGTAAGGATGAAATTTACGTATTATGGAGTTGGATACGCCGTAAGGTAACAGCTAAAATCGTCTCAAAGACCAGGAATTTGGCAAGAATCCGACCGATAGTAATTGAGATTTGTTTTTAGGATACAATCCCAATATTTTGGAGAAATTAATCGAAGATACAGTTTGGTAATGTAAGAAAAGAATTATGTTTGATTAAATATGTATTAATACATATTTTATGTATTTGCTTAAATACTAGATTTGATTAGGACAAGCATTTTTAAGTGATTATGTTTTATTGTGTCTTCTCACCCACCGTCATAATTATTACACCTTATTCCCGAACTAATTAGGTGCAATGCCAGAATATTCCATTTATGAGCACGGCTACACTGAACTGGATGGCAACGGATAATTTTACATCACCGTTTCGACCATCTTTCACCCAATGCGATGTGCTCTAAAATAGCGTTCGTCAAGTCAGTTCCCACCCACACAAACCCTCCAATACGTCCACGACTATATTTGCATGTGGAATGTACAGTCGAACAAAGAGTTTAGGATACACAACCGGTTGAATGAAAAAATGAACAGTCGAAATACTTTGACTTTTGGAAACAATTATAGTGTTGAGTATAGATTTAAACATAGTTGAGGATGTCTACTAGCTACTGAGTAAACAAAACCCTAACAAAATTTATTCAGAGGTTGTATTTAAACACCATTCATTTTTGCGTTTAACCGGCAGTGTATCCTCTAACCTTTGGTTGAATGTACGATGGAATGGTAGTTTTTGAAAATTTGAGACAGCGGGTCCCATACATAGTAGGCGCACTCCATGCCTTATGTCCTTCCTTTTCATCCATGCTTGTAACACACTGTAGAATTGTTATGACTAGTAACTGCCAGACAAAACTGTTCTTCTACAAAAAAAAATTAAATTATTTTATCAACCACTACAAACGATTAATAAAGCTATATCTTTGTTCTCTTCAAAAATTTAGACCTACAACTAAATTAAACTTACAACAAATGTATTTATTTACGAAAAAAAATACTTTTTAGTTATGCTACTAAACTGCGTCCGATTTTTTTCCAAATAACAGTAGTTTTCAGAGAAATCTGTCAAAACTTAGAACGAGATTAGCGCCGGACTTACCATACAAAATCGGTTTAGTCCGGAGTATTAAAGTTAGACCGCCCACTCTGAATACGGCATAGTTAAAACTTTAATTTGGTTAACAACTTAAACGCCATCTGCCGGATTTAAAAGAAAATCATGGCATCTTAGGCTTTATAGAGTTTTTGAAATTATCCTGAGATATAGACACAAAATCAGAGTAGTCAGTTTACATATTTCGTACATTATGAAACGCATACGCTTTGGATCGATGTACATATCAATATGTGTGAATTTTTTAAAAGTTTATCTTGGAAGTAAAAAGTAAGCAAGTAAGGTTTGTGAAACATTGATTAAACAAAAGTATAATTAATGTGATAGGAAACATTCATGAATAAGGCAATTTCAGCTATTTCAAAGGAGAAAAAAAGGTTTCGTCCCCGAGAGGTCAACTGAATGAGGCGCCTACTCACGAGTACCCTTACATTTAATTGAGTTCATTTCTTAAATTATAATTTTCAGCGTATTCATTTCAAATCTGAATTACTGAAATTCGCGATAAAAACTTCATTTGCTGACAAATGAAGCCCATCTCAGCTGAACGAACGAGTGGCTCTAAGCTGGTTGAGTGAACTCTGTTTGTTACCAGCCGGGCGTAAATGCAATTAAAATGAACATGTAATTTAGTCATTCGTGTTCACGAAGTAATGCTACATACTGAAATAGAGCCATCGTTCTCATTATCACGGCATTAGACACAGTTGGAAATTAATTAAATGATAGGGAAGAATTTTAGGATTACGAATTTATGAAGTAGGATTAATTATTAAACTAACGGTTATTTTTAACTTTTAACACCATGTTTCAGTTGAATGGCATGGACTTATTCCAAACGGTAGAAGATATAAAACCAGGAAGATGTGTGACTTTAAGATTAAAAATTACAAAATTTACAGATTTACATTGCTTATTGCAATAATATAAAAATAATTTAAAAATATATTTAAAACCTGAATGGGTAGAAATCAAAGAAGATCAAAATTTTGCAGTGATAGAATTGCTCAACTCTAAAAGTTTAAACTGTAGTACATAAAATTCGTTTATTTTAACAAACGTAAACGTGAATTCCTTTCACACAAGAAAAGTACGTAACAAGCCGTATGCTCGTATCCTTGCGTTGCAAAATGCTCCCCTCCTGTTGCGAGGGCTTGCGAATTTGCAGTCGTCTGCAGTTGAAGCGACATAATTTCTTTCCTCCAGTTGGCGGCGTCAGTTCTTTTCTCAGTGAGGGCATGAAGCACGTAAAGACTACTCTGTGTCGTATTTTCATCTCGTGAAAAGTATACAGTCTAGTTTTATAATAACGCTTTTTTTATTCTGTAATAATGTCCAACACATCGAATTTCTTATATGAGGACCAACTTTAGAAATGGTGTGACGAGGAAGTTTCGTGGTTAGTAGTTGGATCTTTGTTGCTGATTTTTGAAACGCTTATTAAAAAGATTAAAAATCTTCGAATCAAAACGATTCTCAATTTCAAGAGTCGATTTAAAAAAATTAATTAGCTGCCGCTCGGGTTATTGCCATTCTTGTAAATGCTTGCTATTGCTGAGCTGTAGCGTGAGCAGTAGGGACAATTACGGAGTCTAGGAAATTTTCTTTCGTTAGATGCCGGGCGAAATTCATACCGGGAATATCAGCACGAAAGTATACTTTAGTTTTTTCTAGCTCTCGTAACCTACATCGAGAGATGCTAACTTTTACTGTACAATACATATAAAATACTAAATATCAAAAGTTCGAGCTCGATATGGTTTGCGTAAATATACACACGATAAGTGAGGCGTACTTACCGAGTTTGGTGGATACACAGATGTGTATCTAAACATAGTGGTAGCACGTAGCACACATTAGAGTACAGAAATACGACACGGTTTCGTCTTTTTAAATAATTTTAAAATTTAAATAATTTCAGCCTGTCAAAGAGAGACTAGAGAGAAGATTATTGTTGTGTTTGAGTCAAGCCCTACTTCTACCGCGCGCGATCTTGTACAGCTACGTCCTTTTCATCACATGTAACCCTTAAATCAGTTATCTCTTGAACAATTACTAACAGTTTTCTAATTTCAATGTAGTGATTGTTTCTATTGCTCTCTGCCTTGCTATTGATATTATAAGTGGTGGTAACAATGTTAATGGGTATTATGGTTTATATTTCCAGAATTGTTTTGATGTAACCAGAAATATCCCCAGAGAAAATGAGGTATGATTTTTAGGGTTCCGTACCCAAAGGGTGAAAACGGAACCCTATTACTAAGCCTCCGCTGTCCGTCCGTCCGTCCGTCCGTCCGTCCGTCTGTCCGTCTGTCACACGGCTGTATCTCAGTAACCGTAACAGGTAGACAGCTGAAATTTTCACAGAGAGTGTATTTATTTTGCCGCTACAACAACAAATAGGTAAGATTAAAAAATAATTAATATTAAAGGGGGCTCCCATACAAAAAACGTGTTTTTTTTTTGTTTTTTTTTTTACGATGGTACGGAACCCTTCGTGTGCGAGTCCGACTCGCACTTGGCCGGTTTTTTTGCATTAAGGGGGAGTGATTAACGAGTAAAAATATTAGGAGTAGAAAAAACATTATTCGTATTCTGAAAACTTTTCCATATAACAGACATGACATTCGTGTCAATATTCCATATTTTTTTTACTATAGTGAAAGAGCGCTGAAGCCAAAAATACTGACAGAAACCTAGCAGTGCAGTGCTGTCATCTACAGAGCGCATCAGTCTCGGCGCCATAGTAGGCATTGGCATTTGCAAGGAAAACGTATGTAGGTCAAAGTCCAATGTGTGGCGTATGGGTTGATGCCGTTTGTACATAAGTATTTCATCAATTATTTTTGAGACAAATTACAGTTTACATCTGGTAGCAATTATCAGTTGAATGTTCCACGTAGGGAAAAGGACCCATTAATAACGAATGGAATGTTTATCATCGTTGACCTCGCAGACGACTCTAGTGAA
Organism: Incurvaria masculella; assembly: GCA_946894095.1. Classification (NCBI taxonomy): domain Eukaryota; kingdom Metazoa; phylum Arthropoda; class Insecta; order Lepidoptera; family Incurvariidae; genus Incurvaria; species Incurvaria masculella. The sequence continues at coordinate 14,334,465 of OX335647.2, forward strand.
GTGTAGAGCCGCGCGGTGTGGCAGTAAACCCGCTATGACAAATGGCCGGTTTTATCGTGGATCTACTCGAGGGTCGGCTCGTATAAGTGAAACGGACGGAACAACCGCCTGAAAAGTTGGCGTATTTATGTTATCGATTATAAATCTGTACCTTTTTAAAAATAATTGAATAGATGTTTTATTACATAAGCAAATTATTTCAACGTGCATCTTTTCCATGCGAAAGGGCTGAAGTAAATAAAAATAATTGACAAAAATATCACCTCTCTTGCAGTCAAAATGAATGACTAAAGACTTGTCGAGCAAAAAAGAACCACATACTTGCTAATAAAAATCAAATTATTAGGTACACCGGTGCCCCAATGTCGGTGAATAGTATAAAATAAATAATATACTTAACAGTAATCACTGCGAAGTCCCTATTATTATTTTCTAACTATTATTTGTTTATCTGAACAAGGTATCAATCAAGTAAACAAGTATCTACTTATATAGATACTTACTATTTTTTTACTGTATGCTCTCTTCGCTGCATCATTATCTACGTAGTCCACTGAAAACTTTCCTCTGAATGTTCGGATCAATATATATCCTTGAATACCCTAAACTGAGCTTTTGGTCCCGAGAGTTTTACCTGCTTTTAGCACTGCGCGTCTCATAGCATTCTCTCACAGCCCAAGTGATTTTTTTAAAAATTTTGTTGCAAACTACCCACAACTACAATCTTCGCCAACGGCGGAACTCGTCAAATTGACAGTTCCCCGTTAGCCGCCGCTGGACACTGGACGCCAAATGTTTGGCTCCAAACGTCGTGCCCCGCACAAATCATGCCGTGAGTAGAGAAAGCCGTTTAATCTTTTAAAATGAATAGATCGTACTAGCTTGGTGTGGTGTGTGCACGTTTATAACCTTTAACATTTCCATGAAATAGACTGCACAAAACAGAGAGGATGTTAATTATTTTGCCAATACTGTGAATAATTATTGCGTGTATTAAATTAAATCCTATGATTGAGCCAATGGACCGTGATTGGACCCCACTACATATTATTATCATGTAATGTTCCAAAGCTTCTCGTGCGAAATCAATTGGTCACAACCATTCCACAAATACATGGCTGATACCTTTGATTGTAGTTCAATCAACCTGAATTTGAAGGCGCAATATAACATTAGTAAATAAATCAATTACATTTCTTCAAATTACAATGACTGCTAAAGGTCTAACATTTCTGCAAGTAAATATACAAGTATAAAATACAGACGTTCAGCCTGCCGACCGGCAACATTTATTTGTAGGTATGTGGGATAATTTGCAATGATACCTTTTGTCAGATGTCACGTGGTATCGAGATGGGATTTATTCTTAATTTTTAAAGCATTAAAATTACAAATTTAATCCCTTCTACATACAATCTGTGATTGTATCAGCACGAAATACAAAATATTACATTTTTAGATGCATTTTTTTTCACGAAAAAAATATGTTTTTGTTTTACTTTGAATACAGAAGAAATCAAAGATACTTTTCTTGATTCATAAAAAAATATTTAAATAATTCGATATGCAGAAAACTGTTACAGTTTTCATTTGCTTAGATATTTTTTTTCCAAATGCCTGTTAAATGGATGGATGCAGATTAAAAATATCAATGAACAATTTGATACTTAAATTAGTTACAGAGTATTGCATACGGATGGACAGACGGAGAAACCGAGACATCAAGGGTCTCTTACTATCTAGAGACCATTAAAATTATGAATAGTTTAGTAAGTACCTGACGCTCTCAGCCGTAAAACTTTGGTGCACCGTTCGAGTTGGGGGCGCAGTGGAGTTTAGAAGGGGGAGGCGGCGGTGTGAGGGGCGCGGGGGACGTGAGGGTGAGATCACAGACTATTCTGCTGAGACGACGTCTCGGGAGGGATAACAGCATCCCTATTAGCATTACGACACCTGCGAGTCTGACTACGTTTTTATATATGCACAGTCAGCATCACTGTATTTATCTTGGTTTGCTTATTTATATTCGAGAACATTGTGTTCCCGCAGTATACGTTTATGCAAAATCACATTCAAATTACTTTAAGCCTCGCTCCATCGTTAAAAAAAAATACAAAAAAATAACCGACTTCAAAGAAAAAGAAGTAAAAAGTAAAAAAATAATTGCCATTTTTGTTGTTACGATTATCGTTATTTTTAAGTCGGCGTCAGCCGGGCACGCGCTGCGCCAGTCAAGAGAACCTTGGCAACCTTGGCTGACACCGACTCAAAAAATAACAATAAGCGTAACTACAAAAATGGCCATATTTTTTTTTAATGCTTTTTCTTTGAAGTCGGTTATTTTTTTTTATTTGTTTATTTTAAGTGAATCTGAAGTACACTAACTAATTTGTAAACGTCCTTTCCAATAAAAAAAGAGTCATCGAAATCGGTTGGCGTTATATTGAGTTATTCGTCTATTTGTCGCGCACATACTTAATAAAAATTTAAGACTTACGTGATTTTTTCAATGATATCATTATCAGAACTAAACCTAATTAAAATAGGGACCACCAAACCACACGGGAAGGACCAGCTTTCAAATAAAAAAATAACCATCATAATCGGTTCACCATAAAAAAAACATACAGACGAATGGAGAACCTGCTCCTTTTTAGGGTTCCGTACCCAAAGGGTGAAAACGGAACCCTATTACTAAGCCTCCGCTGTCCGTCCGTCCGTCCGTCCGTAACAACAACAGGTAAGGTCAGACTATTCGTGTTTCGCTAAAGTAATAACAAACGACATTTAAACGTAAGCATGAATCGCGCGTCGCACGTCGCATCGCCCGGCATAGTGCGGAGTAGCCACAGATATTTTAACTTAAAATATCTGTGGTAATAGCTGTCTCGTGTACTCAAATTTAATTCAGATTGTGTCTCAAAACAGAAATGTGGACTGGTCGTTCCACGAGCAGTCGTCCAATTCCACGATCATTAATCCCTATGCACATGCCCACAGACAAGTTGATATCTGTTCGACATTACTAGGATTCGCATTGATTTAAGCCAGGGCCATCCATCCGTAAAAAAATATTATCGTAATTTTATCAATTTGCTGGAATGATTGTCCACTGTAGGTTGTGCCAGAGGGTACTATTGTTCGGTTTCACCACTTCCAGCTACAAATATCCCAAACTTACTTTTCTGTTACACCATGTAATTATGCAATGTAACCGAAAGATACTTATCGAATTTCAAGTAACTGGAGGTGGTGAAAATAGGGGTAGGTGGTAGGGTTAAGCCGGCCCAGGTTGGCAGCATCGCATTGGATGAAGATATGGTCGAAGCGGCAGTTTAAGTTTCAGTTTATTTATTTCCTCCATTAGATGTTTATGAAACATTTGGGTTGGACATTTTTTTTCCTGTCGGTTCGATTACTTCTGGCGAAGAAGATCCGACAAGACATTTTGTCAGTTTGGTCATTGTATTATATTTTTTTCCATACTTACAAACTAACAAACTTAGTTTACAGTGATTGATTGATTACTACTGCTCTCAAAGAACGTTATTATAAGAACATTACATACATTGGTGAAGAGCAAACTCTTGACTACAATAATGACATCTTGCTCTAAATTAATAGGAATTATGATCTAAATTAGTCAGATGTAAAAAGCCATCTTCATTTTTGATACAAGGTAATATCAATTTAAATATAAGTTAGTAAATAAACAAATTCATTCACAAAGCACATTACGTATACATTGGTGAATTACAATGACATATTATTGTCCGTAAGTACCGTTCAATGTAGCCTTGCCAACAAATGGAAGATAATAGCATGGCACATAATTCCATCGGGAGTGCAGTGTGTTGGGCAAATTTTATTTTTTTTATCCGACCTGACATGGATGGCTAATACCACACAACTACCGTTATGATATTAGTCCCAATACACCACATTCTCGAAGGAATTTGGTGCCATGCCAGGACCTTCCCTTCATGAGCACGGCTACATTGAACTAGATTGAAAACACGGACAATTTTTCATTGCCGCTTCGACCATCTTTTCATCCAATGCGATGGTACCAACCCGGGCGGGCTTGAACGCTTAACGGGCGGGGAAGGGGACCTACAGTTTTACATGGATTCCGAACCATGGAGCAGCTCGCATTCGTGACGAAATGCACTTATCGAACTCGGAAAGAGAAAGACAGTGGTTCATGTCGGTATTGAACCCAGGCCTCTGGTACGCTAGGCCAGTCCCCGCGCCACTAGGCTGCGAGCCGCTAATTACGATGACGGTCGGTGTGAAAAAACACGAGCTACCGCCTTATAGACGCGCTACCGCCCTACATCCGCGCCAACGCCCTACAGACGCACCACCGCCCTACAACTGCGCAAACGCTCTACAAACGCAATACCGCCCTACGGAAGCGCTACCGCCTTATAGGCGCACAACCGCCCTACGGAAGCGCTACCGCCCTATAGGCGCACTACCGCCCCCGCTGCGCCGTAGCCACGATCGCGTCGACTCTTCATTGCGTGACGCGTGTTCCTCGGCGCCTTACATTCATTGCTACAATAAAACTTTAATATTTGCACTGAAATGCAAACGGGCGAGGGATTGAGAGAGGGGGATGAAGGTTGATGAGCTCTATTAATAAACAAGGATTAAAGCGTTCACCCTAGAGATAAGTGCCCGTAAGAATTTATTATCATGCATATCTTCAAATATAATAATATACTACGTTACAAATATTTTTGTTACAATAAACATTTAATGCGATCGTATGATTAATATAAAAACTAGAAATAATATTGTGAGCGCCCAAGTCGCTCTGGATTGACCGACCGGGTGTTCGTGGAGTTTTGGGTGGGTTTCGATAAATGGGCAAGCGCAAGGCTTGGACTCACCTTGGGCTGCTCTGCCGGGTCTCTCACAGCACACAAGCACACCTACCACTAACATCACTATGTTCAAGGAACGGATACACGGAGAGCCGGCTCATACAGGGCAAGGTATGGCTGTTGGATAAAGTGAAATTGCGATAGAATGCACTATGCGGCTGTGACTACAAATTATTGTTGGCAGGGTACACGAAAATAAGTATCTGAGAGAAAAATTGGCAAGGGCTTCGCCTTTTAGAAATGTGAGAATGCAAGAGGTAAATCAACTAATATAGGTAGTTTTTATGTTACCTAATCTGTGCAGTTAATGGCGCAACTGTAAAGTACTAGTGGCGCCATCTCTTAGAATTGTATGAACTAAAATAAAATCAATCTGTTTGTCCAAACATCGTGCCGGCCCTGAAACCACGTGTTCAGCAAAATGTACAAATGAAATAGAGAGGGACGAGGAATTACTACAAATGTATATACTTAAAATAAATAAACAAGTTATAAATGAGGGGTTCAAACATAAAAAAATAATACAAAAATATATAGCACTCAATTTGAGTCCTCAATATATGGCAAAGGTGCTACTTTAACTACAGGACGTTTGTATACACCGTTGCTAGTGCGGACCTCTACAACTCTGACAATATTGTCGGGACCAGCTGTAGTAGAAACAATCCGTCCAAGCGGCCAACTAAGGGGAGGCAAATTGTCCTCCTTTAGGACGACAAGCATCCCTTCAGACAAATTCTTGTAGGGCTTGTGCCACTTGGGCCTAGATTGTAGAGTACCAAGATACTCTTTGTGCCACCTATTCCAAAAGGATTGATGGAGGCTCTGAACCAACTGCCACCTTTTCAACCGGTTTAGATTGGTGTTAGATACGTTTGGTTCGGGAAGAGCATTTAATGGTTCCAGGGTCAAAAAGTGACCTGGAGTGAGAGCAGTCAGCTCGTTAGGATCGGGGCTCATTGCGGTTAGAGGCCGAGAATTTAAGCACGCTTCAACTTTGGTAAGCACAGTGTAAAATTCTTCGAAAGAAAGAAGCGGTGCTCCTATTATACGAGACAAATGAACCTTGACACCTTTTACGAGAGCTTCCCACAAACCACCAAAGTGTGGTGCGTGGGGAGGGATAAAGTGAAACTGAATATTTAGTGTGCTACAAAAATCTGTAACAGTAGAGTCTTTCGATTGGGTCCGAATAATTTGACGCAATTCTTTATCAGCGCCTACAAAGTTAGTCCCATGGTCGCTGTACAAATCAGAACATCGGCCACGGCGTGAAATGAAACGTTGTAGTGCAGCCAAGAATGCTTGGGTAGTCAGTTCACTGACTAGTTCTAAATGGCATGCTTTGGTAGTCATACAAACAAACACACAAATATAGCATTTGGTGCGAGGAGAGTTTCTTAAATTGGAAGTTTTAATGTTAAAGGGACCTGCGTAATCCATTCCAGTTTTCGAAAAAGGCTTTATTTGTTGTAGTCGAACAATGGGAAGCTCACCCATAGGGGGAGCCGACAATTTTGGACGCAGTCGGTAACAATTCGAGCAATTAAACACTACTGATCTTATAACTCTACGCGCGGATATAATCCAAAAGTTTCTTTGCAAGAGGGACATCAAAGCATTTGGTCCGGGATGACCAAAGTTAATATGAAAATGTCTAACAATCAACTTAGTCAATGGACTATTATGAGGTAACAGCGCAGGATGTTGCTGTTGAGATTTAATATGAGCGGCCTGAAGTCGACCTCCTACTCTCAGTAGGCCATTTTCATCAATAAAGGGAGATAACCTTACTGTAGCCTTAGAAGGCTGTTTATTAGCCTTAATACGGGACATGTCTTCAAAGAAATGTTCAGCCTGGATAATTTTTATCCAAATACTTAGAGCATTTTCCAATTCAATGGTAGTGAGCATGGGTGAGATTTTAATAAGCGGACGAGACTTAGGGGAACCAAAACGTAAGCAGTAACTAGTAACTCGTTTTAACCTAGTTAAAGTCGAGACTCTGTCAAGAAGGGTTGAGTCGTGTTCAGTTACAAGGAGAGTTAATGGAACAGGTTTCGTCTCCATAACACCATCATCTTCAGACACAAGAAGGGGTGGTTCTGATAAATCACACTCATTATTTAGATTTAGCAGGAACGATGGACCATTCCACCACTGCGCATGACCAACGAGCTGGGATGGTGTTAAGCCACGACTCGCACAATCACTTGCATTATGTTCGGAACGGACGTGAACCCATTCGTCTGGTGATGTATGCTCCTGAATCAAGCTAACACGGCTGCTCACAAACATTTTCCAACGACTTGGGTGGGATCGGATCCAATGCAGGGCAATTGTTGAGTCGGAGTAACATCGTACCTTGTCAATGTGAAATTTTTGTGAATATAATTTCACTGCGTACGACATAAGTTGGCAAAGTAAGACGCAACCACATAATTCAAGTCGGGGCAAGGAAATTGGTTTCAGTGGGGCAACCTTTGATTTAGCTAACAATAAATGAGTAGAAACAGCTCCGTGCTTAACAACCCGGAGGTATATGACAGCAGCAAAGCCTGAGAGGGAACTGTCTGAGAAGCCATGGAGTTCTCGCACGGCATTTTCTGTAGAGGGGACGTGTCGAGGTAGAGAGATTTGAGAGAGAATACACAACTCATTCTTTATTGAAATCCATTGTTTCAATAAATCTTGTGGAATAGAGTCATCCCAACCGATTTTAAAGGACCACAACCTTTGAATAATCAGTTTGGACAAAAATACGAGAGGGGCGATCCAGCCCATAGGGTCATAAATGCGGGAGATATCTGAGAGAATACCACGTTTTGTAGGTATGAGTTCAGTTTGATGAACTTTGTACGAAAAACAATCTGAGATGGGATCCCATTGGAGTCCCAATACCTTCAAATATGTGTGATTATCAAGATCAAATGAATAATCCTTAGTTTGCTTGTATTCAGCGGGTATATTGTCTAGACACTTTTCCAAATTACTAGCCCACTTCCTAAGCTCAAAGCCTCCACATTTCAGCATAGAGTTTAGCTGCTCAACCAAAATGCGAGCACCATCGACTGTGTCGGCACCGGCGAGTACATCATCGATGTAGGTAGAGTTGAGTAGAGCAAGAGCAGCGAGGGGATACTTACTACTTTCATCATGGGCTAACTGGATCAAGGTTCTGATGGCCAGATAAGGAGAGCTAGTAACTCCGAAAGTGACAGTTGTGAGGGTATATTCGCATATGGGTTCTGTTTCGTTGGGACGCCAGAGAATTTTTTGATAATTTCGGTCACTCTCGAGAACATTGATTTAAAGAAACATTTGTTTAATATCTGCAATTATGGCAACTGCATTCAAACGAAAAAGGGCAATAATGTCTACAATATTTTTCTGCAATTTCGGTCCAGAATGTAGACAATCATTCAAGGACATTTCATTATCGCTCCGACAGGAAGCGTCAAAAACGACACGAAGTTTTGTTGTGGTACTGTCCTTGAAAACAGCATGATGAGGTAAGAAATATGAATGTAGAGCTGTGTCAGTGCACGAACGCATGTAGCCATTTTTCAAATAATTATTCATAAACTCTACATAGTCCCTTTTGTAGAGTTCATTATGTCGAAACTTACGCTCCAGAGATTGAAAGCGTTTTGTGGCAATTTCTCGAGAGCAACCCAAATTCGGGGGTTGAGTCTTAAATGGTAGAGCAATAGAATACCTACCAGTAGAGTCACGGGATACACTATCAGTAAAATATTTTTCACATATTTCATCATCGGGATAGAGAAAATTTTGTTCTGGGGGTTCCTCTACCTTCCAGAACCTTTCTACAATATCATCGAGCGTGATATGCAAAGAGTGAACTTCAGGGTCATGCGATGGTAAATTGGGTACAAAGTTAGGGCCCATAAGAGCCCAACCGAAAATAGTTTCCAAGGCAATGGGTGTACCAGGAGGTCCAGTTTTAAGGCCACCAACTAAGACTTGTTGGAGCACATCTGCTCCTAATAAAATAGAGATAGGAGCGGGTATTGCAAAGCTGGGGTCCGCGAGCGGAAGTCCGATTACATGGTTCCATAAAGAAACAGGGAGAGGTGCGTTTGGTAGGTCACCAGTAATTTTTGGTATGCACAAGACTGTCATTTTGAGAACGGGATGTCCGGACAACGGTGCAATCACAAAATCAACTGTGCCGTGATCTACATCGAGAGACAAATTAGAAATACCATGGACAGACACAGAGTTGGGGCGACGCTTCAATTTTAATGTTTCAGCGAAGCTGTTTACAATAAAAGAACATTGGCTGCCAGTGTCCACAAGCGCTCGTGCATTATGGTAGCAGCCTTGACTGTCCCGGACATTTAATAGTACAGTGGCAAGTAGGACATTTGAGGGTTGAGGATTCGTTTCCCTGGAATGCGTAGAGAGTGCATTCACTGTTTGGAGAGTGCTTGCTGTAGACTGAACGTTTATGGGTGGACTCGGTGCGCTAGCAGTAGCCTGCACGTTTGTGGATGGTCGGTCAAAGTGTAACAATGTGTGGTGGGATTTTGAGGAATATGTGCGACAAGCGTACTTGGAGATACATTTTTTTATTGAGTGTTGCGTAGCCAAGCAATTAAAACAAACGTGAAGTTGTTTTGCTTTATTGTATCGGTCTACAGAAGAAAGTGCTAGAAAATCGGGGCACTTCGACAGTGCATGTGTGGGCTGGGTGCACATAGGACAGCTCCGAGGTAACTCAGTGTTCAACATAGTAATAGTACGAGGGTGTGTTGAATGAGTATTCACCCCAGAAGTGTGTGGGGACTTGCGTGTTCCAGCAGACTGGAAAGTATGGGGTGTAGGACGCGCAGGGGGTGCGGACGCCTCTAGCGCTTGAGCACGCTTACGTACGAATGCAATTAATTCATCGTAGGTGGGAATATCAGTTGAATTCAACATTTCAAAATGTCTGCGAGTCTGTACATCCAATTTATCAAGAATAATGTTCACCAACAAGAATGACCATTCACTTGTGGGAAAATGTAATGCATTTAAAGCGTTCACGCTATCCGAGACGGAACTTACAAATTTTGTAAGAGAGTGAGAGGAAGCATTCTCAACACAAGCGTTTGCTAAACGTTTGTAATGCGCAGTAGCAATGTGTCTCATGTTCGCGAACCTTGTTTTAAGCTCCTTCCAGGCTACATTAAAATTATCCCCGGTGAGCGGTAGATGTTCAATAACCTTCAACGCATCACCAGTGAGTGACGCACGTAGATAGTGTAATCTTTTGATGTCACATAGGGACTTGTTATCGATAACAAGGGCCTGAAACATGGACTCATAACCGACCCAGGCGGTCATGTCCTCACCAGAATAACAGGGTAGCGAGATGGTAGGAAGCTTCACAACATTCTCATCAGTAGCGTGTTTCTCGACTTTAGATGGTTTCAAGGAATGCGAGCTGTATTGTTCTTTTAACTTAAAAATATTGGCACGATATACTTCAAATGATATATCAACTTCAACAAGTTCAGGCGGAGGTCCGGCATCCGCGGAGGTCCCGGAACTCAATAGGTTAGTGAGGCGATCAAAAGTGTCCTCTATTTCCTCTAAACGGCCTATTTCATGGGTTATTTCAGTAATGACCGATGCGGGTGGAGCACTTTGTGAACACAAATGTGCCATTCGCTTAGTGACTCTGCGAAATTTGGACAAAAGTAACGCTTTGTCAGTCGACATTTTTTGGCTTTTAAAGAACAATACACCGATAAATATTCAAAAAATCTACAAATATAGGATGATTTGGGAACGGGGAACGCAAAAAACAAGTAAAATATATGAAATAAAGATTGGGAAAAGTGATATGAGCAAAGATAAAAAATGTATGGGGGTAGAAACAAATTATATTTTGCTGAATAACTCCACGAATCCAGCAGTCAATCCAGGCGACCTAGGTATATTCCTGGGAGCTGATCAGCATCCGAGGCTCAAAGGACCAATTTATGTGAGCGCCCAAGTCGCTCTGGATTGACCGACCGGGTGTTCGTGGAGTTTTGGGTGGGTTTCGATAAATGGGCAAGCGCAAGGCTTGGACTCACCTGGGGCTGCTCTGCCGGGTCTCTCACAGCACACAAGCACACCTACCACTAACATCACTATGTTCAAGGAACGGATACACGGAGAGCCGGCTCATACAGGGCAAGGTATGGCTGTTGGATAAAGTGAAATTGCGATAGAATGCACTATGCGGCTGTGACTACAAATTATTGTTGGTACACGAAAATAAGTATCTGAGAGAAAAATTGGCAAGGGCTTCGCCTTTTATAAATGTGAGAATGCAAGAGGTAAATCAACTAATATAGGTAGTTTTTATGTTACCTAATCTGTGCAGTTAATGGCGCAACTGTAAAGTACTAGTGGCGCCATCTCTTGGAATTGTATGAACTAAAATAAAATCAATCTGTTTGTCCAAACAAATATAAATCCCGAATGCGTAATAAACATAAAATTATTAAGTAAATTTACATAAACGAGCCACTGGCTCCTTTATGTAAATTTAATGTAACATCTCCTTTGTAATGAATATTTTAATTTTACAAAGAGCGCCCTGATGTGACAGTATTAACCGTTTATATCGCATGATCTCTATTTCAGAAGATTAATTAAGATGTTACAGCAACTAACAAAAGGTCCAGCGTAGTAAATCTTTACATTACAAAACTATTTTTAACACTATTAAGGGCCGATTTTTCAGTCCTCCGATAATATTAGTCGGACTGATAGTACAAATTCACGTTGGTTAAAAGACAGATAGTCGTTGCCGGAGAATTTTCTATTATATCACAATTATTAGACTATAATTTTACTAATAAACACATGGACTTACTATATCGAATGGATAAGCAGAAGCGTAAATAAATTTGTCGAATATTACTTTAATTCCTTTTAGGTGGTTTGTGAAAGTTGTTTTTTAAACAATGTAAAGATTTTGTGAGGGATATTCGTTAGGGCATATATTTTACTTTTCAAAATTCACCGCCATTCTCGATACAATTTACCTCCTGATAGAAATCATATTTATTGAAATAAATTAAATCTCGTTAAAGTTTCCAAAAGACCTTAATACTTTTCAGACTTTACCTCGTTATTTCGTTGTCCATGCACTCCTGGAACTTAAGCAAAACCCATAATGAAATCAGAAGTGTAGATTGTGGGAGAGTGTTCACAGTTGGCGCAAATATTTTAACTTTGTTACGGTGCCCTTAGGACAGAAGACGCATTTGTCACCTTTTTTGAAGTATGTTCTCAAATGGCTGGAATAATGCTAACTGCAAGAGTTGTAAGAACGTTTGTCAACATTTTTAAAAAATTACTTCAGCTCAAAGCTCAAGATTTTTTTGAAAATTAAAGACAGCGGGCGATATCTCCTTCCTTTTTATAAATTTTCCCACCGATGATAACAAGACTCCACGCAAGTATCAACTTGCATAGTATCCAGCTCAAACTACTGGTGTATATCATTGAATGTTACAAGTATAGCAGAGAGCTTCATCTTTAGCAGCTCAAACTACGAATTAACGAGACCGTAAACAATATTACATGTATGTAACAATGTTGGCGTATTTGAACTCTCATGCCAGCTGCACGAACTCTGCTAATGATGCGTGTCGTCTGCCAGGTTCAAGATGAAACCAATCCATCTCCAATCCACCTCCCCTTGTGTACACTACACAGAACGAACTTAACGTATGTAGCTAGTCATGTGAGTAAAACGATCGTTGTTATTGGATTCTGTGTGGTTACAAGGAATACAAGAATATGTTTCTTGTTATGTGTTTTTTTTTTTAAGTTCTCCAACTCTAAAACGCAAACTGTAAATTGTAATCCATCATATTTTTTTTACAGATTAAAAAATGAATTTTAATTTTTACTCAAAATCTGGGTTTTAGATAACATATTAAGACATACAACTATTATTATATTGCGCTAATTTTATTTTACTATAATTTTAACTATTTTTTGCTTGTTGTCTGCCTTACTGTATCTATCATACATATCTAACGTTAAATATTGAGAATGCCTTATTAGTATTAATTTTCAACTTGTAATCTGCACAATGTATTTCAATTTAAAACCTCCTCATGTTTTCATTGCAACGTGCTGAAAATGATATCGGCAAAATGTGGTTTCTTAACTGTTTTCATGGACATCTTCGTTTGTCTCAGCATAAATCACCAAACTTATGTAGATTCGGGTTTTATATTTCGATCGAATTGATTAGTAACTCGAATGAAATGAAAAAAAAAAGAATATGTGTGTTCGTTTTGACTTGCGTCTGTTTTTTTAATCGAATGAATACATTTTATTTCAGTACTGTTTTTTGATTTTAACCGGTATTATAAAAAGCAGGGGGTGACGGCGTCAAATGTTAAACTTTTTTTAATGTCTAGCCAAGATTAAAAGGGATGTATATTTTATATAAGTTCATTAAACCTTGTTTTGAATCCTATTCGTAAACATACTAAGCTTACCAACATCAATGAAGTGTTGACGGATCTAATTATGATATATTTCTTGACTTATTGTATGTTACTGGACATGGATGGACAATTTAAAGAAAAAATATTCTCCTAAAACTGCGTATTATCTGAGTTATACCGAAATCTGCACAGGCTTCCCCCTGTAGCGCAGCGTATGTCTCGTCATAATAAATGTAACTTTTTTTTGTGTAATGGGTTTATTTTCAATTTTAATTTAATTATTTGTAATGAGATATTGACTTATAATAATAACATATAATAATGGCAGCTTTCATATGTAATGTATCTCAGTGAATAATGTATCCAAAAAGTGAAAATGTAGATTGGTCATATGTAGATAATTTAAAGATAAAACCATAAGTCGCTGGTGCGCAGTGTTCTCAATTTAGATAATTTTTCATTAAAAAACGTTTGAACACAGAATGCGACTGATATTAGCTGTGCAATCTTGTCAAATCTTTAGTCTTTTTGAAATTACAAAATAAGTAGCAGGTATTTTTAGAAATAATAAAATATGGTTTCACTTACGCCCTTATGGACTCGAGAACCAAGAAAGGGACGGGGACGGGGACCTTTTCCCTTGATCTCAATATTAAAGTGGCAAAAGGCCTAAGAGCACACAGTTATGTCTTTCTGGCAGAGTGTGTAGGACTTATCCAGGCGGCTATAAGTGTCACGGGGTTCGGCATCCGTCTTATCTCTGACAGCGCAGCAGTAATTAAAGCTCTGAATGTTAATACAATTTCCTCAGAACTTATCCATGAATGCCATCTTGCTCTGGAGAGTATTTCACAAAACAACAGGGTAACTCTCCAATGGATCAAGGCAGATCACACGGCAACGACGCAACAGACGAGCTGGTCAAAAGAGGTAGAGCTAGAGCTGGCTTTACTGGTAGGCCCAGTCCCTATCCTACCGATCCCCTTTAGTCAGCTCCGTACGTGGCTACGTCAAATAACTCTCACGCAACACAAAGACATATGGAACAGCACCAGTGAATGCAGACAGGCGTTCCCGTCTCTTAACCCACGCCTGGCCAGCCGTTTGCTAAAGCACACGAAAGTTAACCTACGCGTTTTGGTAGGTATACTTACTGGACACTGTCAGCTAAACAAACACCTGTATGTTCCAGGTGTAACCAACAGTTCCATGTGCAGGGCACGCCTAGGGGACGAAGAATCGGCTGCTCACGTCGTGCTTCACTGCACCTGCACTTCACTGCAACTCTTAAAATACAGCGTGACTACAACATATTCACAATGTAAGGTAGGTCAATGTATTAACACGGTTGTATAGTATGTAATAGTTTATTACATGGATTCACACGTAACAAAATATTTACAAACATATTTACAATTTTATAAATTATTAGGCAGTGTCACATGCCAATAAATTTAAACAAATTACCTAAAGGTTTATGAAAGTTAAAAACACAAATAAAATAATGTTTAACAATAAGTATAATGTAACAGAAATTATATTACTTTTTAACTTTATATCTTAAAATGCATGGTACATAATTACTCTACTAACATATATAAATTCGTTTGATTCTTATAATTACTTTTTCATTGGTACATCGCTTACACCACAGATGTGATTTAAAAATTACATGGTACACGTATTTTTTTCTTAATACTGTTACGATGTAAGACTAAGTTATATTTTAAGTACACATTATGAGTTTACATGGATTTTTAATTAATTAATTGTTATTTACAAATTCATGCAATAATAAAGACGAATAAATCATACAATATACAAAAAAGTCAACGTCGATAGTTCGGACAAGATTGGGCTCATTAATAATCATGTCATTGATTTACCGACATTGGAAAGAATTCCCAAATAAAGTAGAGATCTCTTAATCACACATTCTTACGAGTAATTCGAGAGAGTTGCATTGTTTATGACGGAAGCACTCGTTGGTCGTCGACGCAACACCCAAATAAGTTTAAGACTCGAAAATAACGTTACTGAGAAATGGGTGTGCACGCTCATAGCTGAGTGAGGTGCAGGCCGTTGTGAGACGCCGGCGTCGGCGACAGGAGTGGCACCAGCAGCGGCGGGGGCCTCGACTCCAGCGCCATGGCTGCCCCGCCCGGACTCGCCTCGCTCGCCAGATTGGAGCGCGACGTGATCGCGGTCGCCGTCGACACGTCGGATCGCGACGGCATTGCCGCCCCGCCGGCGCCTCGTGCCTCCGACCCGGCGGCCGCCCGCGCGCGTGCCGCCGCCGCCGCCGCCTTGCGCTTCCTCGGGAACACGCTGTTCTCGACGTGAAGTGTCGCGTTGACGTCCTTGCCGGCGGCACAAGTGCACGCTTTCAGGAAACTTTTTTTGAAGTTGTCCGAGAGGAACGCGTAGAGGATCGGGTTCATGGCCGAGTTGGAATAGCTGAAGCAGGCGGCGATGAGGAACACGGCGACGGTGATGCGGCTCGCGCACTCGTGCGGCGGAGAGTAGATCAGCGCCACCTGGAACGCCCAGTAGGGGAGCCAGCAGAGCACGTACACGGCTATCACGGTCAGCACGAGCTTCGTCACCTTGCGGTGGGAGCGCTTCTTCTCCTTGGATTTGTTCTTGGGCCCGACAGTTTTCAGCTTGCGGATGACGAGACAGTAGAAGATGAATATTAGGGCGAGCGGCACAGCGAAGCCGAGTGCGAACGAGTAGAGCGTAAATATTACCTGGCCTTGCAACGAGCCGCTTTCGGGCCATACAATGTTGCAAGAGAGCGTAGCGTTGTTGTCGATGAGGGTCGTGTACATGAAGATGGGCATCATGACGAGCGCACTAGCGGTCCACGCGGTGGCGGAGACGACGCGCGACACGAACGGTGTTCGGATGCGTGGCGCGGCAATCGGATGGCACACGGCCACATAGCGGTCGGCGCTCATGATGCACAGGAAAATGCTGCTAGTGAACTGGTTGATGCCAGTTGAAATCATGTAGGCTTTGCACATAAGATGTCCGAAGGGCCATGAGCGGACTGACATTGTGGTGATGAGGAAGGGGATGCCGATGAGAAAGCATTCGTCGGCGATAGCGAGGTTAACGATGTACATGTTGGTGACGGTTTGCATCTTGGAGTAGCGTAGAACGACATAGATTACCAGAGTGTTTCCTAGCAACCCAACCACACACACGATGGCATAGACGATTTGAGTCACGAGGTAAACTATAGGATTGTGCACCTCGGGGCAATTAACGTCATCTGGTTCATAACTGTCGTTACTGTACAGGGTTGTATTAAAGCCTAGGGAACCATTCAGGGGGATTCGATCCATTGGGTCCATCTTGTCACTGAACATTCAATTATATCTCGGTGTTGACTAAAGCAAACTTGTGCGAATACCTGAAACAAACAAAATAACAAATTTTAGTAGGCAGTAACAACAGATAGATCCATGAATTTTTGAACTGTAGGGAAATATAATTTATTATGATAAAAACAAGTAAGGGGTTGTTATAAATTAATATATTTCAACAATAGACTTAGAATGTAAGCACGGAGCGCTCATGCTAGGTCTATGATTTAAACATACAAACAGTAGGGTTATATAGGTGCATATAATGGTATTTATTGATTAAAATTATTAAATACTAGCTGCGGTACCCGGCTCCGCTCGGGTTAGTGTCGGCTAAATTATCTCATGGATAAAAAGTAGCCCACATGACTGGTCCAAAATAGGGTCAAACTGGTCCAGGACAATGTATCCATGTACCAAATTTAATCAAGATCGTTCGAGCCGAAATAGCATGATTTAATGAGAAACATCCAATAATTCCCATTTAGAGCTTCGTTGACGTTTGGTGGCTATTTAAAAAAAACATTTTCCGCGAGAACCTTTCTGCACTTTCACTGCTACATTGCTTACCTAGTAAGTAACGTGTAACGTAGGTAAGTTTTGCGTGGACTCCAACCCACAGCCAGCCTCAACATCGAAAACAGTAACCCATCTCGAACCTGACTGCTCCCAGAGATGCTATACATTGATAAAATACGCATATAAATCAGGTAAGTGGTTCGCATGTTATAAGACTTTAAGACTCACTACTTACCCTTCTGGTAATGAAGCGTTATATTATGTAATCTGTAAGTTTTTAGTAGAATCAGGCTAGACGTAGATACAATGCACATCTAAATCGAGTAATTGGTTCTCAAGGATTTTATTCTGTTGGTCGCTCCTCCGGCGATTTAGCGTGATGCCAAGTAGTCCTAAAGTTGCAGAAAATACCAAGCCGTACTTCAGTAAAAGTAAGGGCTACCGCCGCAAAGCCGAGCCGTGCATAGCATTACAGTTTGTATGACAGCCCCATCTTAGTGTAAGCGGAACTGAATTCTATTTAGCCAATCCTAATTCCCGGGTAGTTAAATGTACATGTACTAAGTTTTACAAATCGCTAGTGCCTTGAAAATTCGCCAAACGGACACCAAACAGTCACGACGTCTGCCCTCCCCCCGCCGCCGCTCCCCGCCACCGCCCCCGGCTCCTCTCCCCCTAGTGTGAAGTATCGCTACCGGCATCGTTTTCGCAGCCCCGTGAAAGTTCTAAAGCCCATGGGCACATAAATTGTAGCCTATGTGTTATTCTGATGTATAAGCTATATTATTGTAAAGTTTCATTAGAATCCATTCAGTAGTTTTTACGTGAAAGAGTAACAAACATCCATCCATCCATCCATCCATCCATCCATCCATCCATCCATTATTACAAACTTTCTCCTTTATAATATTTATTAGATATGAAAACCATTACGAGGAATCAATTAAGACCAATTAAAGACATATTTTAACGATTATAATGTAAAATTGGACCTAAATTGTGATTAAAAATTACTTATTTCAGTCATTAATTAAAAAAATTGTGGAACATAAAAAAAAACCATTTATGTTTTATTCAGTAACATAAACAATGAAATAGTGCATTCATGTTACAAAAACATGAAATCGATGAAACAAAATAACAGAATCGACGTGTAATTTTTTTTTAACGGCATTTCCCAAACAAATCGATCAGTAAACTCCCGGGAAACTCCTGCTTGTTTGAAAAAGTGGGACAATCTCCGACCTTTCACGCCAAATGTCACGAAGGGGCCCGTCGAAGGCCTACGCGACAACAGAGTGAATCCAGAATTAGGTTAATAGGAGTAGAGGTGATAAACGAGCAAAGGGCGAGCAAAAGCCAAGCCAATTCATCATTCGAGTTGATGGCATGCGGTAAAATTGTTTCTACGTTCGTGAACTTTTCGCTTCATTCTCGGTTACGAATGAGGTCGGAAAGTCGGTTATTTGTCTCTTCCTACGGGCGATGGCAACTGCTGTTACCCTTGTGAAACAAGACCGCTCGCCCAACTAGCTCAGATTTCCGGTAAACAATGTGCTAGGAATTTGATGAAATCATTGAAATTAATCACATGTAAACAAATTTTATAAAAAAATAGTAAATAAGATACGGTTGTGATTTGAAAAATCGAAACACGACCAGGGGGTCCATTCAGAGCAAGAGTGAGTGCGAGTTCGGGAGTGAGTTAACCTAAAAATAGCTGGGAAATATATTATTATTTAAATAACGGAACCGTTATTTATACTTCCAACGTATTTACGGGACAAACCAGATTTTTACCTAACTGTAATGATGATCTAGAAGTGTGTAAACAGTAACTATTTAAAAAAGTGAGTTAATATTTAGTTGCGAATTCGAACTCACTCTTACTCTGAATGGACCCCCAGGTAAGAGTGAGTTCGAGTTCGGGAGTGAGTTAACCTAAAAATAGCTGGGAAATATATTATTATTTAAATAACGGAACCGTTATTTATGCTTCCAACGTATTTACGGGACTGACTAGATTTTTACCTAACTGTAATGATGTTCAGAAAGTGTGAAAACATTAACTATTTAAAAAAGTGGGTTGATATTTAGTGACGAATTCGAACTCACTCATACCCTGAATGGACCCCCTGAAGCATTACAAAATGAATCATTTCAACAAAGTCAAAATATTGCGATATTCCAATTGTTTCATCACCAAACGCAAAACGCAAGGAATAAAATTCAGCATAAAATAATCGAAAGCAAATGAGGGCAACTACTTTCTACATTTTCACAATAAAGTCATCTCATTCGCCACGAAAACAACATTTTTAGGATTCACACTCGATCAATACTTAGGATGGGATGACCACATTGACCAATATATGATTTGAGATTACCGTGGTTAACACTAATTTTAAGGTTTTTTGAAAAACGGCTTACTCACGGTGTTCCCTGTTGACCGCCGCCGGCCTGATGATGGACCAAATGTTTGGTTCGAAACGTCGTTTAATATTATCGACACACCGTGAGTAAGCCGTTTTTCAAAAAACACATTGACCAAGTCTGCCAAAAAGTCATTTTGTAAGTAATAGCTCAGTCCAGTACCCTGGATGCACTCATACTATGGCTGCTTTTATTCAATACTCAGTTTCTGGAATCGATATTGGGGATCCTCGGGCGACGCAAAGTGTTGAGAATCTAAAATATAGCTATACGAAAAATTTCAAAGTCTTCTTGGAACGAACATTGCAAACCATTATTTTTATCACTTAAGATACTATGACATTTTGTAACACACGTTACTTTATTATTTTCATTTTAATATCAATATCTGTATGTAATATATGTCTGAACTACACTTACGGTAGCCTTCAGAACGATGTTAGTGCCTATGCATACTCACAATGGACTTTTATAGTTATCTACATAATGGAAAAATACACGTTTCAAGGAACCAACGGTCAAAATTATTCTAGAAACAAAACAATAAACCATGAACATTAGTACCGTCTCTTTCCACCACTCAGCAATTCAAGGAAGCTGTCTCCCTCATACGCGCGCGTCTAGTGAACGTCAGCCGATCCTACAGAGCCAATGGGAAAGGAGCACGACGGCGGCCATCTTGTTGTTCGCCCGCCACGGCGCGTGGACATCTCGCCGCCACAGACCGCCGACCGCCGCGAGTGACGCAAATCGCGTCCCGGGGTCCGCCCCTTCCGGGCTGGCTCGGTGTAGCACAGCCGCGCCCTCCGTGTCTTTGGCGCCCACCCCGTGCTCCTTGGAGTGGGCTCCGCTAACGATTCGCCCTGTGCTGCGGTGCGTCCATCGCTGGAGCCGCTCGAGCATCGCTGCGCGGGGGCAGGCGCCAATCGCTGCCCAACCACGTGCTCCAGACATCATTACCAATGGGTACCGTACCGAATCTTTTTTTTTTGCCGGCTTTAGAGTCAGTGTGCGTAACACTTCTCAGTGTCGTCGTTCGTATTAGGGGGCCAATTAGGAACCTATTCTATTTCTTTACCTACTTGTATATTTTTGTGTTTATGCTCGTCCTAGAACATTGGTTTTTGTTTCTATTTATTTATATGTAAAGAAAACCACTTAGCTTTTCTTAGGTTTATACTGGCTGCATTATTCAAAAAACCTCTGAGATGTCAACTCTGACAGTCATGACACTCAGCTAAATATGAAAGTGGGTTTGTTATTGTCGTGAAGAATTAACTTACCTAAAGATACAAAAAGACCTGAAATAAAGGCTTTAAATGTTGTTTCTTTCGTTTTACAGGTAAGTCCATCTTTTGTTAACATATAATGCACTTAATTGGTTAAAAACCGAATGCACAAATTATAATTAAAACTTTCGTTTTACAGAGAAACGCAATTACGTCTTTGTTTCATTATTTCTATGCGGAGAGTATAACACTATTATAAAACAACATTTTCTGCAAATATTTCAAGAAACATGGAAAAGTTAAGGTTTGATTTTGCTGTGAAATCCACAGCAGACGGAAAATCGAACATCATATGTGTAACCTCAATAGCTACACCTCATGGACAGATTTTTGGAATACCAAATGACTTTCAACCTGCAAATCTACACCAAGAAATTACAAATACACCCAATTATGCCAAAATAAAAAAAACATTAAATAAAAGACATCAAACGAGGAATATATGGATTAACTTGACAGATGAATTATCAAAAATATATTTGGATGAAGAACAAAACTTACAGTTTAATGATTTTTACCTAGAAGAAATTCTGGAAAAAACAACTAATGATGAATCTATACCTGGTGGCTCAAATCAGAGTTTGGAAAAACTATTAGAAAAGTTACTTGAAGATAAACAAAAAAAATCTGAAACTCAAAACTTGGGAAGAATTGCAAATGATTTCATGATTAAGAAATTCTCTGGCAGAAACTCGAATGCTCACCAGTGGATCAAAGATTTCAATAAAGAATGTGAACGTTTCCAAATCGATGAAGACAAGAAGAAAATTGAAATTTTAAAATTTTTTATGGAATATTCCAGTCAAGATTGGTACAACTGCATGCTAATGAAATTTACAATGGAATCAGATTGGGACAAATGGGAGAAACTTTTTTGTGAGACGTTTGCAAATAAAGGATGGTCACCCATTAGATATGCCCTTGCCTTTAAATATCAAGCAGGTTCGTTACTTGAGTATGCTTTAAAAAAAGAGAAATTATTACTGGAAGTAAGAAAATCGATTGATACTGGGACACTTATAGACCTTATAGCATTTGGCTTACCGAATTTTGTGGCTGATAAAATTGACAGAGAAAAATTACAAGGAACGGAAGATCTATACAATGAAATAGGAAGATTGGAACATCTTGTTGGAAAGAATAAATATGATAAAAAAAATATTACACATTCGGACAATAAATACCAAAAAAATCCAGAAAAACAACCATGTCAAATCTGTTTCAACGAGAAAAAAAAGAAATGTTACCATGCTGAGGAAAATTGCTGGTTTAAAGTGAAAAACCAAGAAGCTGTTGTGAAAACGGTTAACAACTCAGAACTTGAAATTGAATTAAATGAGAAAAATCCAAAAAACTAGAAGTGCCACCATTAATAAAAGTAAAGTTACTATTAAACGATACCTTAAAGGTTTATGGAATTTATGATTCAGGTTCCAATGTGTCATTAATTAATGCAAAATTATTGAGGATACAACCAAAACAAAATACGAATGATATACAAATAGTAAACTTGAAAACTATTAATGGTGAGAAGAAAACAAAAGGTCTGGTAACACTAAAAATAAAGATATACGATATTGAAAGAAATATGGATATTTTCGTAATAGAAAATGATAATTTTCATTACGATTTTCTAATTGGTTTGGATTGCATAAAAAAATTTAATTTAATACAAAATGAAGAATTAAAGATCATGCAATGTAACAAACTAAAAGAAAAGAAGGTAACATCAAATGAAGTGGATCTGAAAAATAAAAACCACTCAAAAAATGATACTTCAAATTTAATAAATGTCGAGATTCCTGATGTACTAGGTGACAAAAATATAAAACAATTACACTATGAAGTGTTAAAACAAGAAAATGCACATATTAACAAATGTGAAATAAATTTCAATGAACATGTACACATGGATGAATTTGAAATGGTAGTGAACCATCTAGATTTAAATCAACAATCGGAAATTGATAAGTTGATAGAAAAATATCAATCAGTCTTCGCAAAGGATAAATATGACATCGGGACTGTACGCGATTATGAAGCTCATATTGACTTGATGGTGGATAAATACTGTTATAAGCGTCCATACAGATGCTCAGCTGAAGATAGAAGAGAAATAGAAAATCAAATATCAAAACTATTAAAAAAGAATTTGATTGAGGAATCTTATAGTCCATTTGCTGCTCCAGTTACTCTGGCATATAAAAAGGAAGATGACAGAAAAACAAGACTATGTATAGATTTTAGAGAGTTGAACAAAATTGTTGTTCCTCAATCACAACCGTTTCCATTGATTGAAGATTTAATGGTAAAAACAGTTAATTGCACATATTTTTCCACTTTTGACATAAATTCAGCATTTTGGTCAATTCCTTTAAAGATTCAAGATAGAGACAAAACTGCATTTGTAACACAAGAAGGCCATTTTCAATGGACGTGTCTCCCATTTGGATTAAAGACTGCTCCAGCTATTTTCCAAAGAATATTGAGCAACATCATAAGAAAATATGAACTATCTAGTTTTGCAGTAAATTTTATAGATGACATCTTAATTTTTTCAAAAACTTTTAAAGAACATCTACTACATATATCAAGACTACTGGAGGCAATACAAACAGAAGGCTTTCGATTGAAATTTTCAAAATGTGCCTTTGCAAATAATTACGCTAAATATTTGGGCCATATAATAGAAAATAATTCAGTCAGACCTCTGAAAGATTATTTGATTGCTGTCAAAAACTTTCCGATTCCAGAAACAAGAAAAAATATAAGACAATTCCTAGGAAAAGTGAATTTCCATCATAAATTTATACCACACAGTGCAATTATCCTGGAACCATTACACAATTTACTACGGAAGGATGTGAAATTTAAATGGAATGCAGAATGTCAGGAATCGTTTCATAAAATAAAAGCATTGCTATGTACGGAACCAATTCTGAATATCTTTGACCCTGAACTACCAATAAACATTTACACGGATGCTAGTATCAAAGGAGTGGGAGCGGTGTTAAAACAAGTAAATAAAAACGGGGACTCTAAGCCAGTTGCTTATTTCTCAAAAAAATTAAATGAAGCTCAAAAAAAGAAGAAGGCAATATATCTAGAATGTCTGGCAGTAAAAGAAGCTGTGAAATATTGGCAGCACTGGCTAATGGGAAAACAATTTATGGTATACTCAGATCATAAACCATTGGAAAATATGAACATCAAGGCTAGAACTGATGAGGAACTAGGGGATTTGTCATACTATTTATCCCAATATAATTTTAAAATTAAATATTTGCCAGGAAAACTTAACCAAGAAGCGGACTGTTTAAGTAGAAATCCAGTTCTACAAACTTATGATAATACTGATGATTTCTTAAAAGTAGTAAATTTAATAAAGCTGGAAGATATAAAAAAAGACCAACAAACAAATCTCAACCTACAAAAGGGCAAACTTGTATTGGAGAACGAAATTTATTACAAAAAGAATAAAAGAAGAAAAAAAATCCTAATATCGGAAGAACTTAGCAAAACTCTAATAAAAGATGTCCACAATACTTACTGCCACATTGGGAGAACCCAAATGACAAATAAAATAACACCATTCTACACTGCAAAGAATATCATCTCAAACATTAAACAAATTTGTGATGAATGTGAAATTTGTATAAAAAACAAATCAAGAAGGAAGTCAAAATTTGGCTTAATGTCACATTTAGGTCCGGCAACACGACCTTTTGAAATTACTTCTATTGATACCATTGGAGGTTTTGGAGGATCACGATCAACAAAAAAATACTTACATCTTCTGGTTGATCATTTCACAAGATATGCTTATATTTCCACATCAAGAAATCAAAACGCCAGTGATTTTATTAAACTAATGAAAAATGTGACACAAAACTACAATATTGATATGGTATTAACAGACCAATATCCTGGTATAAATTCAAAGGAATTTAAAGAATTTCTAAAGAAGGAAAATATAAGGATGATGTTCACTGCTGTAGATGCACCATTTTCAAACGGGCTTAATGAAAGGCTAAATCAAACTTTAGTCAATAAGATAAGATGTAAAATAAATGAAAATAATACGAAAACGGCGTGGTCTACTATTGCACAGAAATGTGTAGAAAAATATAACGAAACAGAACACACAGTCACGAAGTTTGCTCCAAAATACCTTTTGGAAGGAGAAACTGTGAATATTCTACCGGATGAATTGAAATCAAGATTCACAACAGAAGATCTGAAAAGAGATAGAAAACTTGCAGTTGAAAACACAATAAAATCTCATAATTATAATAAAAAATATTTCGACCGGCATAGGGAAGAATATGAATTTGAAGCTGGAGACGAAGTCTACGTTGAAAACGGAAATCGACTAAATAGGAAGAAAATGGATGAATTGAGGATTGGACCATACAAAATTCTAAAGAAGATTTCGAATTCAATTTATGAAGTTGATGCTGGACACAAGAAGGCGGAATCAAACCTTTACCACATTACAAAGCTATCTCCAGTGTTTGTTAGTGAATGAACAATTACCTACATTGTCATTTGGAATTGTTTCTCTTTAGGGGGGGAGATGTAAAGAAAACCACTTAGCTTTTCTTAGGTTTATACTGGCTGCATTATTCAAAAAACCTCTGAGATGTCAACTCTGACAGTCATGACACTCAGCTAAATATGAAAGTGGGTTTGTTATTGTCGTGAAGAATTAACTTACCTAAAGATACAAAAAGACCTGAAATAAAGGCTTTAAATGTTGTTTCTTTCGTTTTACAGGTAAGTCCATCTTTTGTTAACATATAATGCACTTAATTGGTTAAAAACCGAATGCACAAATTATAATTAAAACTTTCGTTTTACAGAGAAACGCAATTACGTCTTTGTTTCATTATTTCTATGCGGAGAGTATAACACTATTATATATATTTAATCATTCGTAATACATGGTGCATTAATTTAATTTATCTGGTTTTAATTTGGTAATACAGAATTAGTATCCATTCTTGTGACGTATGGTTGTAGACCCGGCCCCGCTCACCGACTGATATCCGCATGGCATTCACATAACCACACGTCACAACTGGCGTCACACACAGCGTGGAAATGTCCCGCAGACATCTCTCATTCAAAAAAATAAAATTTTTAATCCATTCCATTACAATTTATATTACAAAAGTGGCACTATTTGCACGACATAATAAAAAATCGTACTATAATACCACTCACAATTTTGGGACTAAGCAAAAAGATAATCTAAAATATAACATTCATAATAAAAAATAAATTTTTAATAATGTTTTAATTTAGTATAATATAATAACCTAATATAAATGCAATAACTTGTATTCGACATAATCATAGAATATTTTAAATAATGTAAAATCTTCTTCACCTCCATGGTAATAATGCAGTAATTTTTGACGATGTAAGTAGAGAGCAGCAATTTGATATTTAAATTCTGTTGTACCTGCCAAATTGCCACCAGTAGGCTATTAAAATTGTGCTACCGACTACTACAATTCAATACCCTAGTTGACAATCAAATAAACTAGTGGCTCTTTGAGCTATAGACCTCGCGAGTCTGTCTGTTATTGAACATTTGACATTCTTCAAAATGTTCAAACACTGGCTCCATTAATAAAATCTATAAAAACATCGAACTTGTTTGCACAATTTCAAGAGAATCGGTTGAGAAATGCGACCTGGAGGAGAACAGCCGGACATACGAAAGCATTTTTGCCCAATCTTGAAACGCAGACCTTCGCTACGCTTGTTCAAAAAATCTATAAAAATATCGAAACTACTTACAAAATTTCACGCGAATCGGTTGAATGCTACCTGTAGATTTTATGATTTGTGTTCATTTGGCCACAATAGGCCGAAAGCAAGACCAGAGTTTTCATTATTATATGCTCGGAAGGTGATTATCTCAAGGTGGTTTGAACAGTAGCACTCATTAATCAAGAAACTATCAGCCGAGAAAACAGCTTTGACAATCGGTATAAAAGCGGTTTTTTCGAATGAAATATTCCTGATTCAGGAATTTCAAGAATAAGCCTACAGACCACGCCGACGCCGCCTCCGCCGTGGGTTCTGATTCACCCGATATTCAGATATCAATATTATTATTTCAAGCACGCAGGTATTTAATTGGGTGCCGAAAACTTGATAACATTTTCTTAATTAATATTGTAATTTATATCAGATTTAATTATAATATTTTGCAACTCACGTATATGTCATGGTTAATGTACGAAAGCAGTAAATATCTTATATTGCTCGAATTTATTGTTCTTTAACAATAATTATTCAATGATTTTTCTGTTGCTATGCGAACATATCATGTCGCCTTGACTAATTTATTTTTTATCATTACTTTTAGCGAGTTAATATAAAATAAATAAATAAACAACATCCGAAAATAAGAAGTCACATATGAAACGAAAACTGTAGTGGCGAGCACATTGACAGTTTTGTCTTACCTTAGCGAGTGAGTGAGTGAGTTTTTTTATGTACCTGGACAGGGTTTGCTCGTATCACAATTCCGGTCTTAATATTAGGTTGTTTTACGTATGAAATTGGAGATTTGTATGAAAATTGTAATATGTACTTACAGAATTTGGGGCTGTACTTACACTGCCCCAAATTCTCCATACAAGTTTACCATTTTGATGGCAGTTTGTTTATCCCTTCACTGTAGAAGTCTGTCGGACGCGAGGCTATGAAGTCAGCGAAAGCGTTTTGTCCTGCCTTTCGGGTGTTGCCTGTAGTGCAAGGTCCGGTGTGTACGGTGTGTGTCGGAGAGCTTCCTCTCTATCTTGGACTTTTGCGATGGTCTGTCGTGAAGTTTGAGTTTGCGCGCTGTCGTGGAGAAGCAGTGGGGGAGCGCGATTGACCAGTCTTGGTTGTTGAATTGCGAGCTTCTCCATCGTTGCTTACAATTCTTGACAATAGACATCTGCCGTTACTGCTGTGGAATTCGGTAAGAAGTTGTGATGTACAAGTTCGGCACTGGTATTATTATTTTTATTTGTTTATTTTATTTTTGCTGGTTCTATGACATTACTAACCAGTGCCATCTGCCCTCACGGCCAGAACTATTTACACCGTAATGAAACTAAGCTTGATTCGAAATTTTGCCTATGTAGGCGGAATGAAAATTCTACATTTTAACTAATAATTAAGTAATTTCACTGTACAAAAAAATATCATTGATATTTATTGATTTATATTTAATGTATTTTGAAATGTGAATTGCAACGCCACCTGTGGCCTTTTATTATCGCTATTCATCATTGGCATGAGGTCAGCTGTCTATCCCTTCCTCTTAAGTCTATGCTCTTAGTGAACAGCATGGAGTTAACTAAGCCCCCTTCCCAACTGCATAAAAAGTGATTTTATGTTTCATACGTTGACGTTGATTTTAAGTTGATGTCATTTTGTGCACTCGGCCCTTAGCGACAAACGTGACAAACTACAGCTCAAACTCTTCAAATTGTGTTACTACAATAATATGGTTTAACATAACCTCTTCTAATTAATAAATTGTTAAATCTGTTGCCAACGTTGGATCGTGTACCTATACGTCATGAATCGTTGTGCTAAAATCTCGATATCTACTAGATCAATTTACGTGTAGTCCGTCAGTGTCTGTCACGGATCTGTGTAATCCAAGAGTATAATAGGTATGGTTATTACAGATCTAACTTCATTATTCTTCAGGCGAAACATAATTACGGATATATTTTTATTTTATAATTTTAACCAATCAGAGATTTTTGACTGCAGACAAAGTATATAAGTATGGATATATGTATATAAATATAGGTGTCATCTTCACCGGCCCCAACTCGGGGAATATCTAGTTTAATATAAATCTGAAAAAAAAAATGTTTCGACCTATCGTGACATCTATAATAATGTATTTATAATATTGTTGATATTTGAAATACATAGGTAATTAAGTCGACGACGTCTTTTACACTAGATACTACTATTGTATAAGCAACTTTGTTAGTTAAGCAATTTATATTTCCAATCCATTTGCACTGAGGGTTGCTGGTTCTTTTGTTCTTGTTCTTTGCCTTAAGCTGTTCTACCAAGAATTGTTTGGATGCAGCATTTAGATCTAAATATGTTTTTCAATACGGAAAAACCAGTAAAGTATCTTTGCCGATTCTTCTTTACTGGGTGATAGAAACCTGAAGACTGAGTTTTTGACGTAACTTAGTATAGTTCGACTACCAGAAAAGTTTAACCAAATGATTGAAAACGAAATGAAAATATTTACAATAACTACAGAATAACAAAAACTTATATGAGAGTTTCAGTGACCTTTTGTTGGAAGAAAGCAGAATGGTCATGCAATGAGAAAGAAACCATTTCACATTGATTAAACTAGGCGAGTGTTCAGTCCATAAATAACCTTTTTGTAGAAGTAATCATTTGAAAGGAATTGCCTTCGTTCTCGAGCGGACTCGTTCGTATTGTTCATGAAACACACGATAAATAGTTCTTCAAAGTCACAGGGGTCGTTTTCTCTTAAGCCTTAGTTAATGCGAGCGCACTCGAACTTCCATTGCATTCCATTATGCCCATATACGTATAAACATTTTCAAACTCATTCATTATATTCTTGCCGCGTGTCATTTAGTGGAACGAACTGAGCGCAAGAGAATAACAAATTTAGTCTTAAAATAATAGGCTCAATGTGAAATATGAAATGGAGTCGTAAAATGCATATCTGTTATGTATTATTAAATGCTAGTAGTTCAAACTATGAACTCGCGCAACGATAGTGTGATGTAGAATGGAGGCAGTGCCGCAGTTTTTTAGGGTTCCGGTGAAAACGGAACCCTATTACTAAGCCTCGGCTCTGTCACAGGGCTGTATCTCAAGAACCCTAATATAGGTAGGCAGCTGAATTTTTCACAGAGTGTGTATTTATTTTGACGCTACAACAACAAATAGGAAAAATAAAAAAATAAAAAATTCAAGAGGGGGGGGGGGACATAAAAATAATTAGTTTTTTGTGTTAAATCTTGTACGATGGTACGGAACCCTTCTTGTGCGAGTCCGACTCGCACTTGGTCGGTTTTTTTGACCCCATATATCGGCAACCTTTTTACCGGCTCTGTCTAATTGTGGCATATTTTAATGTTTAATTAAAATGGCAATTCAATTAAAAGTTAACTATTTGTTAGGCTACAATTTATTTGTCTTAAAAATGGGATTTAGATATGTTTAGCTCATGAAATAGATTTTCCTATCTATTTAAACATTTTCAAGAGTTAGTCAAGAGCTAGTAGATACCAAATTATAATTACAAGTGCAAGCACTCAGCGGCGGATTTTCGCCTAGGCCCACAAGGCCCCGGCCTAGGGGGCCAGCCAGTATAGGGGCCCCTAGCCTGCGACCTCCGGCAGTGGCCGACTTAGCGCCTAATCTGGCACATATTCAGAGTCGACATTACAAAAATAAGAACTCACTGATCCTCTAGATCCCTATAGGGTCGGTAAACAATGGAATCAACTCCCTGCTGAGGTATTAGCCCCAAAGTACAACCGGGTGACGAATAATCACATGACAGGTCGGCATGGTTTTCGCAGCTGAAAGTTCCAAAGGACATGGGCGTGGTCTGGCTTAACATAAAAAAACATTCGGACGGTTCACTTGACTTTAGTTATAAGAACGATTTGAAAAAAAAAGGGAATGGTAGTCGTGGGTAAGATACCCAATGGCCGCACTATTTTCTTTCTAGTTTAGAGTTTGAGAAGTGCATTATTATATGTAACACGAATTATTTACGAGGAAGCCCGCCACTGTGGTGTTGTCATGGCTTTCTATAAAAACTAGCTTACAGAAATTTGTTTCTAAAAATATCATTGTACGAAACAAGGTTGACATGTGCTGGGACTGTATATTGGTAGGCAGAAATGGCACACGTGATGATGTTTATTTTAGAAAAAACACTGCATATTCCAATATACGCCGTCGTAGTATGAATGTCAAACTGTCACGAAACGAAAGATGCATCGATGTAGCACATATAATGCGATGCTATCAGCTTCAGGGGGACCTGCGATTACCATACGAGCTGCATCTAATTCCCGAGGGAATTTACCGCTGCGCTACAGTCGAAATGTCGTAGAATAATGGAAAAATCAAGGATTTGATCAAGACCCCGCACTGGCCCAGTTCAATTTTAAATTATAATTATTTCGCAATGACTGGATTCACACCCAAGATGCTTAAATGTTTCATATATTTACGCAATATTAGGCAATGTACGGCTGCAGGGCATGTTCATAGTCCATTATTTTTTAACGTTCTTGGTAAGAGAATAAATTCGAAAATTTGGTTAAAAATACACTTCTAAATAAAACAAAAGTTGGGCGAGATACCAAATTAAATCTTAGATTTTTCATATCTCCGAAAGCGATAACTCACATTTATATCCTGGAGCATTATAGGCAATTATTTTGTTCGCGACATTTTTATTACAGCCACTTCTTGAGAAAAGGTTCGCTGAAAATAATGATCTGTAAAAGACGCAAAGGACAAAGTTTCACTGGAACTAGGACGATGAACAATATGAACATGGATTATTGCCAATGATTATTTTTTTATGTAACTGGATGTAGATAGCTAATGTAGTACCCACAGCCATGATATTTGCCCAATACACCGCATTCCCGAAGGAATTAGGTGCCATCCCAGGACCTCTATGAGCACGGCTACACTGAACTGGATAGAAATTATGGACAATTTTTCACTGCCGTTTCGATCATGTTTTTATCCCATGCGATGCTTAAAACCCGGGCGGGCTTGCTGTTACATGGATTCCCAACCATCGAACAGTTTACATTCGTGACGAAATGCACTTATTCAATTTAGAAAGAGGAACAAAGTGGTGCATGATCGGGGCGGGGATTTGAACTTAGACGTCTGATATCCAAGAGCCCCCTGCGCCACTAAGTAATCAAGCACTGTAAACTAGTTTGCCCGTAAAATAAAAGCAAAACTGGCGAAGTTTCTTGTCGGTTTGTTTTCGCCAGAGGTAATCGAACAGGCAGAAAAAGAAAAAAATACAAATCCGAGTGTGTAATACACTGTGGTAATATACATCTAATGGAGGATATATAGAAACTGAAACTAAACTTAGAGCCTCCTCAAGTCATTTGATATTCATGCAAAACTACTCAAACATCGGAAGGTCAAACGGGCTGGACGAACTCCTTCGAGAGATATGCATGCCACCACCCTTATTATGTTGCTATTGAGCTGTATACCTATGTATACCTATACCTATAGGTACATTTCGGGCCTACCTTTTTGGCCGGTCTGAAAACAATAAATTGGAATCGAGTTTTCACGTTTTTTATATCACAAGATGGTGTTAAGTTATAGCCTAATACGATGACATAAGCATGCAACGAAAATATTAGAGAAGAAGTGATTTTGGATAGAGTGGGCAAGAACGTTTTAGATCTATCCATTTTTTGACGTAACTAATTTTGACTACCAAAAGAGTTTAAATAAAATTAATTAAAATTTAAAATAAGCCTAGGTATACTTCCGGTGCACTACTCTTACTACCGATTCCGGATTACCAACCATGGAACTATTAGAATTTGTATCGAAATTCACTTATCAAACTCAGAAAGAGAAAGAAGGTGGTGCATGCACGGGACTGGGATTTGAACCCATGACCTCTTGCATCGAAGGCAAGTTCACACACCCTGAGCTACGAGCCACACATTATTTTATTAACTGCTTACTTATATATCTTGCATACTTATTTTTATCTTGTTATAGAAAAAAATATCCCCCTGGTATACCTACACTGAAGCAGTTGAGACACTAGCATTACCTACTTGGTCGAAATATATATAGCGTATCATCGACACGATGGAAAGACATTTGATCCCGTTTTTTTTTTCAAATAAGAAAACCTATTTAGGAACGTTAGCCTTACGTGAGCGGGAGAAATTAGTTTTCATAACCAGTTTATGCAGCGCTGAGCGCGCCTGAAGTCGTAAAAAAGCTATCTTGTGTTGTGGGCGGGCGGCGGCGGTGGGGCAGGGTCCGCGTGCGGGGAGGGAGGGGGAGGGGGCACACCGCCAGCTACATGCACAGGTTATAGTTCGTAAGAGTCGAGCAACATACCTCCCCTCGCCGCTAACCAGCTCCGTATAAAAAAGTGCCTTTTATTTTTTAATGTTATTAACGCAGCTGAAATGAAATACTAATAATAATAATAATAAAAAGTTTATTAGATGAAACTTATAGATTCTTATAGATATAGATCTTAGGTTAGC
Organism: Incurvaria masculella; assembly: GCA_946894095.1. Lineage (NCBI taxonomy): Eukaryota > Metazoa > Arthropoda > Insecta > Lepidoptera > Incurvariidae > Incurvaria > Incurvaria masculella. The sequence continues at coordinate 14,367,757 of OX335647.2, forward strand.
TTCTTCCTTGCCGCCCGTTGTATTTAAAAATATAACAAATAAGTAAATAGCCCCGTAAATGTTGAATCTTTCAATGAATTGTGAATTGCGTCTATGGTGTACTGCCATATTTCATGCAAATATTTTATTGTGGAGGTGCTGAGGTAACATTCTGGTTTACACTTGTATTTGCATGTATCAGATATCACAAAATATTTGGAAAAGAAATTTCTTTTGATCCTTCGTCTCAAATTAGGGACATTTAGGTTTCAAAGATTTAAAAGTTTATTTACGGGCAATGCGATATGTATGTATGTATAATCGACCGCGAAGCAAGGACACATTAATTAAAGAAAGAGCCCAGTATAAAGAACTACTTTACGAATATACTCCACGGCTTGACTCGAATCAGCAAAACCTTCGTGGTTATTGCGTCTTCCAATTTCGCCACCTGCTGCATACCCATATTTTGGAATTCTCCTACAGTCCCTCCCCCCCGTAATCAATACCTCCTACTAACACAGTGTTTAAGATTATACCTACATACATTTATATAACACTTCTTCTGCATTGCGGACATTGACTGCAAGGATTGAACATTGAAACATATTGCCGTCGTTACCAAAATTGTATTTGGCATCACACGCATAAGCCAGTCCTATAAGTTAACTTAAGGTGGCCCAACCCGGCGGCCTCAACTCATTCGCGGGCACTGTACAAAACCGTGCTGTTGCGCTCTGGGACCTACTCTGTTTCTAAGAATAAGACAGGCTCCGTGATGAGGAAGATGCAACCTGTCCACAAAAAAGACAATGTGCATAGTGTATGATTTGGTAAAATTTACGAAAATTTTACTTTCAAAACGACTTATAGCTAAAAGTAAACCACGACCACTGTAGTCAAAAATCTAACAAAAACCAAATAGATTATAAATCTTGATTAAATAAGCTATGTCTGATGACTAATCTTTTTAAGATGTTCTTACTTTATCATTGCGTAATCCACCTCCAAAGTTATTGTATAAAACGCGCGAAAAATCCGAACTTTCGGACGTTATAACTTGGAAACCAAACACAATATTACAATGCCAATGGTCATCAGACATCTACTTCAATCAAATAAAGCTATTTTGAGCAAAATTTTGGATCTCTGACAAGAAATATAGGCGTGATCTTCTTTCCCCTTTTGTATGGGGAGATGAGCGGGTTGGGCCACCTTAAGTAAATATACTTTTCGTGCTAAGCAGGTACCTACGACGCTTATTCCAAGGTAAGCTTATGTGATATGGATGTATGTGTAATACTTTCTTGCATTACTTAAGTTTATTTGTGATTTAAGTTTGGTGGATAGAAGTCTATCACATCCTCAACGTTTTTAACTCAGGTAAATATAGAATTATACAAATTATTAATAGTAAAATTAATATGTACAATTACATTTACGCAAACATTAACATTATAAAATGTAAAAAATCCACATTAATGTTAGAATAAAAAAAATTTGCCAGCATTTAAGTGGTAACATAGTGGAAAATTATTTGAAAGCGAAATATTACGGCCAATTTTAACGTCCGAGTATTTGTGAGATAAATATGATACAAATGTATCCTTATCATTAATGCACAAATAGCTTATTTACATTTTAACATTTAAGAGTATCATGAGGTGAACAAGTTCCATACAATGCTCGTGCCCGTTTCCTGATTCAAATCAAGAAATATTCTGAGGCCTACGCCTGTACGTTTTGATTTTTTTTTGATAATTAACTAATATACATGTAAACTCTTAAACATTTTGATACTAATTTTTGGATGCTTATATCATGGATGTACTATCAACTAAATCAAGAAATATGGATGTAGCTCTCAGTTTTATTTAACATGCAAAATTTCATAAAACGAGTCATTATATGGAACTCGATCACCTCACAATCTTTTCAACCTCTCTATATATGCTCGCTACTACATTCATAGTTTGTAACTTCATATTTATATTATTACAGAAATAGTTAAAAACGATCGTTGCGCCATCTAGGCACACACCTTAAACTAAGTAACCTTAGGTAACTTTTTACTGGCTCCTTTTTCGCTTTTCCAAATATTTTTACTGCATGTAGTTCTCCAGAGCTAGCGTAGTATTTAAACCGAGAGCGAAACCCCTTTTCTATGTGCAAATGACACCTGCTCGGCACATCGGCACAATCTTCTTGTAATAATCATCTCGTGTGGCAGCGATTTTGATGTGTAGACTATCACCAGCCCCGGCTGCACGAAGAGACGGCCGAGTTAATCAATGTTCAAACACTTTTAGTGATCCGCATAGAGTTCCTTCCGTACTGTCCACACAAAGTGACTTATTTGATCATACTTTGACGTTGATTTCGATATTTTGTCCTTTCGTGCACTCGGCCCTTAGTATGCTAGCGGCACCACTAGCGGTACCGTGACAACAAAATGTCTAATTTGCTAGCTGTACCACCGGTGGTGCCAGGAGCAAGTAATCCTTATTATATATATATCCGTATATGGCTGGGAAGGTTGGTAGCACTAATTTATATGCTCAGATCATGTGCTTTAAAACAATTATGACTGCTTTACCTAATGAATTATTTGCGTCATATTCAGTGAATTGACAAGTTTTGAGTTGAAAAAAATAAGTAATACGATTATATGATACATCATTAAAAATGCAATCCAAATATGAATTTTGATATTGATTCTACTGAATACATTTTTTAACTACATTTATAGGTGGAGCGAAAGTAAAAAAGTCATAACGAAATGTTTTAAAATAATTTTCAGTTTCAACTCCATGAATATAAAGAAGTAACTTTAATGAAATATTTTTAGATAGTCATGTAGGACTTTTTTCCTCAAGCGCGTTTTCTACATCATTTTTAAATACGTAATAAATACAAAATGTCGCATATTTTTAAAAGACAGTTGCGCGCGCAAAAAGAAAGGGCTGCACCGTTTTAAGTTTAATTACATTTAACAATTTTCGTTGCACCTCGTGCAACGGTAAAACCGGCCACTGCCCTTGCCGAGGCCCTTGATCTGCCGTTACGTGTTAACTACGCCACGGCAAAACAGCATCTAATAGAAAATAATTTATGCATCGTTGAGATAAGTCTTATAATTGGGGTATATAGCGCCAATTACGATTGCGAAAAGCCACCAGTTTATTTAATTCCAAGGCTATCTATCTATTTGATACGAAGTATTGCATTTATCAGCATATTACTAAAGGATATTTTCGGTTTAATTCATTACATTAGATGGAATAGTGATATTCGATATGTTCGGTAAATAACGGCTATCCTTTATCGAGACCCTAAACAAAGTCTGTCCCGGGAGAGTGATCCTTAGAATTGACAGATACCTACATTTTCATTAAATAAAGCAATATACATCTTCTAGACAGTTCTTCTGTAGGGAGTCTGAAATGTTGACAGGTCTGTACATTTTATTCCCTACGCGTGGAATGGAACTCATTTTCATGATTTATTTGAAGAAAAACTTTATATCTACATCCTTAACAATATGGGATGTACAGCTCGTGGTGTAGGCGCTAGAGGACTTGCTTTTCATAGGTGGGTTCAAAACCTCGCCCCGGTCATGCATCACTTTCTTTCTCTTTCTGAGTTGGATAAGTGCATTTCGTTACGAATGCGAGCTGTTCCATGGCTTGGAACCCATGTAAAACTGTAGGTCGCCTTACCCTACCGGGTGGTAGGATTAAGCCCGACCTGGTTGGCACCACCGCGTTTGATGAAACTATGGTTGAAGCGGCGATGAAAAAAATGTCCGTGTATTTGCATCCAGTTCAGTGTAGCTGTGCTCATAAAGAAAAGAACCTGGCATGGCACCTGATTCCTTAGGAAACGTGGTGTATTGGGCGGCAGTTAAATGGTATTGGTAGTTAGTACGTACACTGTAAGCCAGCGCAATGTGTATGTAGAGATACGAAAGGGCATGCCAAAAGAAATTATTTAGATACTCAAAAAATATTAAATTTTTTAATTATGTCTGGTATCGATCTTTTCAAAGTATTAACCCTGAGCACGTATACACTTTTCCATATGGCTAAACCACGTAGAAAATACTCTTATTTAGATAGTTCAGAAATCTTAAAATTGTAAGCAACTAGCGCATCTTCTTTGCTTTCAAACCTCTTGCATTTAATGATTTCTTGATTTTTTGCGAATAGATAAGAATCACATGGTGCTAGGTCAGGGGAATATGCCGGGTGAGTTAGGATAGGCACATTTTTTAATAGAAAAAAGTCGAGTGTTCTGACAGACGTGTGCGGCGAGGCATTGTCATAGTTCGAGAGTAACTGCCGGATTCCCGACTTCGGCCGTTTGTCACGCCAAGCTGATAATACCCATGCCATGTTTCGTCACTAGTCATAGTTTTTCAGTCAGTCAGTCATTATCTATCATAAATTGGCACCAATCCACGCGACAACCTTTCTGTTTGGCGTTGAGATTTTGCAGCACCCATCTCGAACAACGCTTGCGGAGAGAGAGGTGGTCATGAATAATGGTTTGCATTGCTACAGCAGGTCTATTCCTGGCATTCAGTAATCAGGAATCAGGAATCCTGAGTCTATAAAACCGCTTTTGTAGCGGTTTTCAAAGCGATTTTTTTGACGAAAATATTCTGGAGCATAGTTTTATTAATCAATCAAGGTTTTCCGTAGAAAAACTCGGTTTGAAAATCGCTATAAAAACGGGTTTTCTAGACTCTGAATTCCTGATTCCTGATTACTCAATGCCAGGAATAGACCTGCTGATCCGATACTCAGTTCTCAATCATATTTAACATATGTAAATCGGTTTTTATCACGGATAAGTTTTTCGACTTCACGCACATTTTCTTGAGTGACCGCGGTTGGCGGCCGACTTGTCTTAAAAGCTTCCTCGTCCTCTTTTAAATTTAGAAAACCAATTAAAAACTGTTGCTCATGAACGAGCAGACTCACCAAATGTACTAGTTAATTATTCAAAAAGTTATTGGGGTTTTAAACTTTTTTTTAAATTATAATAAATAATGGCGCGAATATCTCGTCGAGTGAGCTGCACGCCCGTGAGCTTATTCCCGCCCGATTCTCTCAGAAATAATAATAAACAAAAAACCTTTTTTAAATCCAGCTTTTATTTGAATGCTCTTAAAAGAATAAAATGAACTTTTATTTAAATTAAAATTATTAACTTATAACATTATGCTTTATACATTGTACAAGCTTTTATATCATATATATAAAAAGTTTAATGTTATTTAACAATGGCAAGTTAAATAAAAGATTTAAAATGATTCGATCTCAGAAGTGCTTCATTTTTCACTATATTAGTAAAGAACCCATCTTTACGAAAATGTATAACTTGCCAGTGTCAAGCAATTGGGGAAAGAGTATCTAATTTCTTTGGCATTACCCACGTAGACTTGTTAGTTGCCTGAAGCTTGGTATTAATTCATGTTTTTCACTTGGACACTGTGGGTTCGGCGCACCACTTGCTTTCTTATTTGAGTTTGAAATGTGAATTTTTACTTCGAATGAGGTTAATTCGCCATTCGAAACCCATAAAAATTACAGGCAAAATCTATTTACTAGGCTGAATAGTGGATTTGAAATTGCATTTGTTAGCCCAATTATTGAGAAAGGTTATAGGCTATTTAACATCACGATAAGGCCCTAGGTTACTTCGCCATTCTGAACCCATATACAATTGAAGGCAAAATCTATTTACTAGGCTGAATGGTGCAATTGAAATAACATTTGATAGCCCAATTATTGGGAAAAGTTATACGCTATTTAACATCATTTGTCTATAGGGTCGGTCAACAACGAAATTAACTCCCCTTCCGAGGTTTTTCCCCCAAATTACGCTCTGGGGTCCTTCAATCGTGGTGTGAAGAAGCACCTGGCCGGCCGGTATGGTTTTCGCAGCCCCCAGGAATGTTCGAAAACCCAAGGGCGTCTTCGGGCGCATTTAAGTTCTGGCGTACGCCATATGCCGTGCACAACATAAAACAAATCTCGATACGGCCCTTAGGAGCCGAGAAAAAAGAAAAAAGTCAGACAGAACGCTAAGCAAAAACGAAGTAAAAGCTCGGGCGGGCGATGCGACGCGGTGTTCGATGCCGGGGGCGAATATTACCGGACTCCGCTCGGGCGATTGTCCGAAATCCAAACCCCTCACCTTTCACCTCATAATATTTTAGCTTCGGTACGATACAACATAGGTAAAACGTTCGTGCTGTTTGGACACTACCAAAGCATGACCTGGCTGCTTGCACCTGCTCCGCTTCGACCCGCCATCGTTATCTCTCCGCCCGCCCCGTCCCGTTTACGAGAGTTGGCCCGAGTTGGCTCGTTCGCCTAACAGTCAGACACGCTGCGAATATCCTACGACCCGCTCGCACGCCGGAGCCACGGCTATGTACAATTGGCTGATTGTACCCCTTGTCGGGGTGGCGGCGAGCTGACCAATGCAGATTGCTTTTGTTTTCAATCTGTTCCAATAGGCTGGTCACGGCGAACGTAGGAAGGATAATTCTCGAATAATTCTCGAATTAAAAGTACAAAAATATTCTGGTTACTGACTGTCATGCCATAATGGATGAAATTCTCACACGCTAAAAACAGTTGTCTTAAACTGACGCAATTTGCGTTCATCCAAAGACATTATTGTCTTCCATATAAGGAAGACAGATTATTCTTAAATATTGAATAATATATTGTTAACTAAATTGTTTTCATCCAATACATTACTGTCTTAGTTGGGAGATAGATACATAATCAATCCAAGAATAATGTTACTAAAGAAAAACTTAATTTAAGATAATCAGTCTTGTTGGAAGACCTAGTACTATTGCCTTTAAAATATGAAATCCTTGCATTAAGAATATAAATTTGAAACTGAAAATGGTAGTTTCTTGCATCAAAAATAATGCCAACGTGAATAAGAATTATTTTACTTAGATCAAAACATTATTATTTCGCTTCGATAAAAATATTTTCTTAGGTTCACATTATAAATGTATTCCCTGGAAGCAATATTGTTCTTGCCCTTATTGAAAATGTTTACTCAACTCAAAAAACTTATTTTCTTAATTCAATGTTTAAATAGTTTGCTTGAAGATAGTTTGAATATATTTCAGGAAGATTAAATTCTTGTGGTGACCATTTATTACTATCGATTGCAAAAATTAGTCCACTTAAATTTTCAGTAGGTACCAAAAATGTTTTAGGATCTAGTAAATAGACCCTAACATATTTTGAGTACCCACTAAAAATTTAAGGGAACTAATTTTTGCAATTAATAGTAATAAATGGTCACTACAAGAATTTAATCTTCCTGAAATATATTCAAACTGTCTTCAAGCAAATTATTTGAACATTGAATTAAGGAAATAAGTTTTTTGAGTTAAGTAAACATTTTCAATAAGGGCAAGAATAATAGTGCTTCCAGAAAATTCTCGGGAAATTATTGTTAACAAAATTTATTCAAAATATAATATAGATGTCAGCGCTCAGTTTTTGAAAATTTAAATTGATTGGAAAAGGTTAAATCAGTTGAATAAGGTCGAGTTTGAGTAATATGAAAATAATTTTAAGCAAACCTGATTGAAATTAGGTTAAGATAGTTTTTATATTAATATAAAAAGTGACTATTATAATGAAAGGCCTATGAGAGCAATTGAGCGGCCCGATTAAACCACTAGGCGCTGACATACTTTAAGGAGGCAAAACAACAATACAATAATTTTAAGGTAATTTATTAAGATAGCCATGATACAATGTGCTGTAGGATACAAACCAAAGTGTTCTTACTTCTAAACTTTTGGTTTAAAGGAAAAGATGAACAGTAAAATATTTCTATAACACTGTTTATATAACACTGTTTATAATGTCAATGATTTATCTAGAAATTCAAACCTTATTAAATATATTTTGAGGAGGTATGTAAATACGTCGTGTTTATACATTTTAAGAGCGCCCTTCCCGACGGGCATAAATCGTGCCATGAGCACTGGTACCATCTCTAGTTCAAAAAAAGGGCATGCTCCGTAATGAGGAGGAAGCAACATCCCGCAAAGCAGAAAATGCGCATTTGTTTCTCATGTTACAGTTGTTGCAGTTTCCGTTATTGCATTCGACTCCGTGTATGCGATATTTTTCAAGTCCATCTAGGGCCCAGTTTGTGCATAGTTCCTTCAGAGTTTCATCTTTTCGTTTCCGCAAGCACGAAACTTGTATTTTTTTTTCTGAAAAGAAAATAAGACAAACAGTTACACAAAAGCATGCATATGTTACAGTGGAAGTCATTGTGTACCGTAAATTAACAAAGAACTTTATACCTTGACTTTACTGGAGATTGATAAAAAGAACTCAAGAATCCAGAAGGCCAGGAGCGAAGTGGAGCGGATCATTGTGGACTTTTAAAACATGTGCATTCGCTAAATTGCTATGCTATGCCTGCAGGCCTATTCTAGGAATAGTTTTCTTAGCAATCAGAAAAGTTTCCGATCGAGAAAACAGCTTATACAGTGGTTGTCAAAGCGATTCTTCACGGAAAGTTTTCGGAGCATGGTAATTTCAATGATTTAAGGTTTGCTAGTCAGAAAATCTATTTGACAACCGCTATACATGTAAGCTGTTTTCTCGACCGAGAACCTTTCTGATTTCTAAACAGGGAATTACTAGAATAGGCTCACTGATCTGCTACGGCCAATCTAAATCGGATCATCGGCAATCTAATGGATCTAATACGGACTCATAAAAATGGCCAATCAATTACGTATACATTGTCGTAGCAAATATTTAAAGTAGTGTAGATATACGGTGTTTACTTACTCAGGAAGTTGTCCTCTACGTCTTCACTCACATTCTATTGATTTTGTAGATCAGTAATATTATCGAGGTCCATGCCAAATGAATTATTATAGGCGATATAAAACCTCACAATTCGATACAAATTCAGCCCACACGCAGCCAGCACGCAGCCCAAAACAAAAATGAAAATAAAATGGCGAGCTTGAAGAAGCAAGCCACCTCCCCGCTTCGAATGAGTTAGAGTGAGTGAGAACTAAATTAATAGAATCCTTGTCTGCAAGCAAGAAATCGGAAATTTGATTGAAGAATATTAATCTTAACAAATAAAATAACAATGCAAATTTTAAATTCAAATAAACATGCATTGATTTAAGAATATTTCCGAGAGAGACAAGCAAGAACAGTACAATTTGATTAGAGACATTTCGTATTCTTAAAGCAAATACAATAATTTTGCTCGATTTTTAAAAGGAAGTCAATATTAATTGTTTGGAGAATATGCTCGAGAGTCAACCAAAGATAATACATGTTCTTGGTGCAATTACACATTTTCATCGTAACAAAACAACAGGGCTCCTTGAGTAGAGAATTAATTTTATTTCAATATTAAGAAGTGTGTTGCTTGAATTAAACAAAATTACGTCGACGGAAGAATAAAGGCTGACAATATATTTTTTTGTAATCAAGAGAAACGATAATCTTGATTTGATGCAATAATGTTAAAGTTAGAATAAAAATGCTTGGTTTTAATAATTACACTTAACAATGTTTATATTCCTAATTTAAAAAAACACTTTTTACCGTGCACCTAAGCGGTGCCCGATGACGCCCATGGGCTTTAGAACTTTCAAATGGGCTGTCAAAACCATGCCAGCCGGCCAAGTGCTTCATCACACTATGTTTGAAGGACCCCTGGCTGTACTTGGCGAAAATACCTCGGCATGGAGTACATTCCACAGTTTTCGGACCCCTTGGGTATCTAACCCCTTTTAAAGACCCTTTAGACTGTTGACTCTCATTTAAGGATGTGGACAGTAAAAGTAGAGGAATGTGGAGATGGTGAAGAAGCATGTTGTAAGCTGCTAGTCACTCCACCAAAAACTATTTCTTTAGAAAGAAAACACATTCCTTGATTATCGTCTGTGGTTGGCTCGTAACTAAACAGCTCGTCATATTTTCACAAATCGATGCGAGTTTTGGCGTGTAATGCTTCGCCGTCAGTCAAAATAATTTGTGCGCCGACAACTAATTGTAAACAAGCTGAGGTGTTGATCACTTTGTAAACACACCGAGCTGTAATGTAATGTTGTGCATCGATGTGTTTACAGGTTCGTTGATGGCGTTGGTGATAATCTTTCAGCGAATCATTAATTATTCTACAAGACAAGACTGTGGCAGTTATGGAACGAAAATGTCTAGTGGATCTAAAAGGTTAGGTTAGCCAAACTGTTAGAAATGAACGGTCGTTTAAAATGAAATCTTCCCACACGAAGTAATATATAAGTCAATGCTTCCCACCAATTATATCAACATTTCGGAGCAATTATAATCAGCCAAGGGATTTTTCAATTCGAAAATAATTCGGTATTATACAGTTACAATTAAGATTTCATTAATTTAGATAACATTTGCTTTTGTTGTACTGAGCTTGTTTTCAAAGATGTGTTGCGAGTATTATTTTTAAACACCTGTGTTTTTGTTAAACGCTTTTGTTAATTTAGAATAAGTGGCTGTTAAAAAAAATAACACAGCTGAGTTTCATGCCAATTTTTCTTCGTTGTGTTTTGTTTTGCTGAACTGGCTAATGTTAAATATGACAAATCCGAGTGCAGTGAGTGTACTGTCTGTGGATGATAAATAAACAATCAAATACAATATGTGCAGGCGACTAAACAAAATGTTTTTTTTTTCAAAACGGGTGTAGGCAGTTTGCGAGAAGTTAAAGTTCTGGAATTTAACGTGCACGTCAGTTAAGTTATTTAAGAAGTTACGGTATATCTTGGTATGCTAAAAAGACTTGATAGGTATTCTATTACAGAAATAAATTAAATATATTTATAGGTACAGTTGACTAATTTGGTAAATGAACCATATAGCACAGGTTTTTTTTTGTGTGTCTACATTGAACTTTTGTATCGTTTCTTTGAATTTTGATCGTATTTGCGCTTCATTTTTGCCCTGATCTGGAATTGTGTAATTTTGCTTAATGAAAAATGAATCACAGAGTAGTAATTTGATTATGATACTTAAATAAAAGTAACCTTTTGCATTAGTAGTCGACATAATGAATTATTTTAAACCCAAAATCTCATTGGATACGTAAATTTAAAAAGATTTCTATTGTAATTTGCGTCAATAGACAGCATTATCCTTTAAATTATTACAGCGATCCTTTGAGTAAAGAATTTGCCAGCTCATTGGTTGACGGTTAGGCCGATGGGACTTAAAGTTTCAAGAAGTTATTGGCTTCTGGTCCTTACGGGCCCGGGATCTCCACAGCGAATGCCAAAAACGTATAGTTTGTACAAACATTTGCGGTTTTTATCAATATACGAGCAAGAAATATATCTACGTTTAAACTTTTATATTTCTATTATATGTTATAAAAATACATAATTTTTAAGTCCCTTTAAGGGCTTCTCAACAACTCTAGGACAACTATTGTTACTATGATTTTCCTGGAATTTCCCAAAATTTTATAATTTGGTTTGGGCAATGAAACTCTATCGAAATCGTAATTTCGGTCGAACTCCGCGCGGCCTCGGCTCTCACTAGCGCAGCCCTAGGTTCCCTTTATCACTTACTTGGTGGTAGGGTTAACCCCGCCGGGGAGGTACCATCGCATTGAGTAAACGATGGTCGAAGCGGTTTTGTCCATGTTTGCCCGAGTTTTAAATCTAGTTTAATGTAGCCGTGCAATACAAGGAATGGCCTGGCATAGATGGGTGTTTCTGTGGTATTTACAATCCGTTTCCAATTACATACAAATATGGTTATTATTTCTCGTTTATTGTGTGGTGTTACATAATTATATTTACTCTTCGGTCGGTATCAAATGCCCGGATTATTTACGTCTATATCCTCTTTCTGTGATCGTCTTCTTGTAGTGATCAAAGGGTTATGCGTCGCATCGCTGTGGGGGCGCGCCCCCTACTCCATTGGTCTTTGAGGAACTCTGTGTCACTCTGCACAATCAACCCGTCAAATTATTAGACATTATATTTAATTAAAGACTTATATTTGATTTCACAAGGATTGACCTTGTTTCAAAAATGACTTAGATTAGAATGAGTGAATGATTTAGATTCGAATACATATTATTAAAAAAAATGTCGTTATGGTCTACAATGTATTCTTCACAATTATACGTGTAATGTTTTTGTGAGCAGAAGTTGTATCAAATACTGTAAACTAGTTTATAAGTATCGAAGAAGAAAAATATTAGTTAAAAACCTTTTTAAAAGCAAGCTTTTATATAAATGCTCTAAAAAGAAGAAAATACAATTTTAATTAAATTAAACCCATTATCTATTATATACATATATCTACATTATAACATTATCTATACTTTTTATGTATCAAATTATGTAAAAGCTTGTCGTGATCTGAACCTATATAAATATTTTTTTTGGAATTTAAATAAACCTCCCCCCGAGGGTGATTCTGCCCTCTTCAGTAGTGTTTACTCGATGTAATGGTTTATTCGTTTAATTTGTAACCAATAAAACTAGTATGTCACAAGTCATTTCTTTGCACAGGCCATGACTAAGCCCCGGTTGCACGAAGAAATGGCTGAGTTAATCAATGTTCAAACACGTCACTTTTAGTCAACCGCATAGAGTTCCTTCCATACTGTCCACACAAAGTGACGTGTTTAATCATACTTTGATGTTGATTTTGATTTTTTGTTCTTTCGTGCACTCGGCCCTATAAATGATTTTATACTTACATTTGAACTGCTTTGATATCCGTTTCTCAACCGAAGACTAAGTGAACCACCTGAAACAAAGAACTTCTTTTAATATTGTGGAGTCTTCCTGAAAGCATGGTTGATAAAGTCACGACATAATTGTTTTTTGTTAAATGTGAAAAGGTACAAATAAATAGTGGGCGTTTCTTATAACAGACAAGATTGGGTGACTTTGTCAGCTTCGCCGATAAAATCTTTGAGATGTATCTCAAACACAAATATCTATTAAAAGTAGGTGCCAAATTTTTAAAAGTTTATGCAGATGCATGAAACATTTTAGTTGGTTTTAAGAAAAACAAATTCTGCTTGCTAACTTTTTTTAACAAGCCAACTTTCTTTTGCCAAGTCTCGTTGTTTCTAGCACATAAGTTTCAATTCTGTACGTATTTTAAATAAAATGGTTTAAGCACATTATTATTTTCCGAATTATTGATCCGAATGATTGAATCCGATTATTGAGAAAGAAAATTGTTTTCATGCAAACGAATTCATGAGAACCATGTAAAAAATTACTAATTCGATTAATCGGTATGGCAATTCCGGGAATCTGTAGTCAATAATAATATTTCGTTTGACGGCTTACCGCGCGTGTAAGGAGCAGGACGTGCTGCTCAAATATCAGTTGACAAATAAGCAACGTCAAAATACAGCATAACTTTAAGCATTTTCCAGAAAAAAAAAACTTTTATTTAAGTAATTTGGAGAGCCTCAACAAAACTAACTTCAAGCACCCAGTCGTATCGTCGAAAGCAGCTCGAAATTGTTCGTGGCCGGTGTGCCCGCCTTTGTTCATCCGAACTTGGCTGACACATTATTATACATTGTGTCGAGGGCAAGGCGTCTATTCATTTGGGTAATATATTAATATTTATAATGGTAACACTAGTGGTAATATACTTCTAAGTAGAATCTCCTAAGCATATCTAAGATATCATCGTATAGTTCCTATGTGGAAATGTGATATGAGCTTAGCACCAGAACAATGCGAAGCACCTAAACAAATAGAAGACCGTTACGTATTGATTACGGAGATATAGTGCGCAGCAATTCTAGTTCAATAATGACCCACGTTGGCGCATTCTCTTATGAAGCTTTACGGCCAATTAAAGACTAGTGAAAATGTGCGTGTTGGGGACTTATCTCGGTCAATACAACAATTTGCTTCCGTAGCGCGGTCTGTAATTGTTTTATGATGCAAGGCCATTTGCATATAAATTAGAAGCATTATCGAGGCCGCAATCCCGACCCGACGGGCGTCGCCACACTGGCGTAAAGAGGAGAATAATGGTAAACACGCTGAGGCGACAGCAGGGAGCGGCCGGTCGGTGTAGCGGTGAACAATCTTTAAAAAACCGGCCAAGTGCGACTCAGACTAGTACACAAATAAACGTTTTTTGTATGGGACCGCCCTTTAATTTTTATTATTTTTTATTTTACCATTTGTTGTTATAGCGGCAAAATAAATACACACTCTGTGAAAATTTCATCTACCTATTACTGTTCATGAGATACAGCTCTGAAACAGACGGACATACGGACGGACAGACGGACGGACGGACGGACGGACGGACGGACGGACGGACGGACGGAAGGACAGCGGAGGCTTATTAATAGGGTTCCGTTTTCACCCTTTGGGTACGGAACCCTATAAACCATTATGTATTCGGTACATATTCAGCCACACATTTTCTCATACAAAACACTCCTTACTTTAATACATACTTTAACCTACTCCGCTCTCATCCCCACCCACTTCAAAGGGTCCGCGCAATCACGTTTGGAATTTCACCAATGATTCCTAATGAGCGCTGAGTGAGATTTCATTAGTTGGAGTAAAAGCTTCTCTCTTCGTACTTGCACACCTTCCCAAGAATCGCGTGGGTGTGTGTGAAGAGGCGGTTGCTTGAATTCCCTAATAGCGGTAGGGTGTTACGGCTAAGAATGACCTTGGTTACGGCCAACGGCAGAAATCTCTTCTTCTCTACTTAGATAAAAGGGAACGTCTGTCCACATGCACGAGGTAATCTCCATAACCACAAAACAGATCAAGATGCGATTTAAACCAATTTAAAGAGAACATCGCTGGGAACGCTTTAACGTACATACCATTACGCTAAATATCCAAAGGGCTGAGCAATATCAATGAAATTACTCTCAAACAAAATTAATACTATGCCGTGGCGTACGGTGGCGTTCACTATTTTCGCACTAATGTTCAGAAAGCGGATGGCGCAGGGCGGAATACCGACTCTTCTATACGTATTTTGTTCGGGAGGCTGTAGGTTCGAATCCTGGTAGCCTCAATTTTTTTTTTCGTTTTTTTACATTTTATTGTTTATGGGGTCTCGCATATAATAATTATAGCATGGATTAGACTTATCTCTACTTATATAACAGATGTTCCACATGTTCGAGGTAAACTCCGTAATAAATATTATATATTATATAAAAGGGAACGTCTGTCCACATGCGTTTACACATGCAAGAGTTTACAGAAAATATCGCTGGGCTCACTCTAGGATACATACCATCACGCTAAATATTCTAAGGGCTGAGCAATATCAATGAAATTATACCATCCCGTGGCGCATGACGGCGTCATTTTGCCAGAACCGATTAACAATTTTCGCGTTAAATGTAGAAAGCCGGTTGGCGTAGCGCGCATAATTGACTGTTTCGAATATATTTTGTTCGAGGGAGGCTTCAGGTTCTAATCCTGAAATCTCAATTTGTTTTTCTGTTTTTTTTATCTCGCACATAATTATAACATGGATTCGAGATAATAGATCTATTTTTTTTTTGTTTTTTTACATAACAGTTTAATGGCAAAACTATTTTCCTAAGGAACAATTTTAATTCATGGTAGTCAGTGCGCGAAATTTTGTTCCCGAGTACGGCTGAGTTAATCAATGTTCAAACACGTCACTTTTAGCGAACCGCATGGAGTTCCTTCAATACTGTACATACAAAGTGACGTGTTTAATCATACGCTGACATTGATATTGATATGCAATTTTACAGCGCCATCTCTACCCGGATAGAGGCGTTTGTACGATTAGAAGTTGGACACCGTTATATTGGTTATATCATAGATGGCGCTGTAAAAAGAAATTCTGAAAAGATAAAAGAAAAACAAGACCGATATTCTGCAAATATTTTCGCCGCAACTATTTACTATGGCATTATATAACTTTATAATTATATTATTTGCTTTTGTGTACAAAAACTTTCTATAGGCCAGAACAGGATTAAATTAGGCATGGGGAACTATCTTTTGTCTCGAAGAAAATCTTGAAACGTATGAAAAGGTGTATGGGTAACCCATAATATCTTCAAACTAGGTATAAGAAAACGCACCTGTTTTTTAATGAATAGTTTCTATGGTTTGGTCAAGAATATGAGTTTAGTGTTGGTCATCACTGATTGCATCTATGTATCTTCTTTCCAGACTCGCTAATTATACAGACACGCATGGCTTTATTATTCCCGCAAATTTAGGGCTATTGAGTCGTATTCACAACGTATAATAGTATTTTTTTCCAAAAAATGAAAACCATGCATATCGTATAATATTCACAACGTATAATGTTATACGTTGTGCATGAATAAAGTTTAAAAATAAAATCAACTCTTTGCATCGTGCAGAACGTATAATAGTCACAACGTATAATATTCCTAACATGAATTCACAAAAAAAGAAAACCATGCAGAACGTATAACATGCCAAGAAGCACTGCATAAAGCGCCCTAATGACGATACATTTAAGGCTGAAATTGCTACGAATCGATATTTGTTGAAGAGTAACAATTTGCTACAACGCTAATTGAGACGGTCGAAAAGTCGCGTGCGAGTATACGCTTTAAAAGTATACTCATAAGGGCGCTTATCGTATGAAAAGTTTTTGGATTATATGATATGCATGGTTTTCTTTTTTTGTTAAATAAATATCAGAATATTATACGTTGTGACTATTATACGTTATGCATGGAAAAATAAGAAATTTTATTTTTTAAACTTCTTCTTCTTAAAATCCATTACGTATAAAATTATACGATCTGCCGATTATACGTTGTGCATGGTTTTAAAATTTTGTTAAAATATGACATTATACGATCTGCATATTAGACGTTCTGCCGTTCCCCTCTCAGTGGGTCCATTAAGGTAAGAGTGACTTCGAGTTCGGGAGTGAGTTAACTTAAAAATTGCTGGGAAATATATAATTAGTTGATATTTAACGACGAATTCGATCTCACTTTTACCTGAATGGGCCTCCATGCAAAATTATGAGAGGGGTGTGCAAATAAGCAGTAGTATGAAATGCTCATAAAAGTTCCACGTCTAGCCTGATTCTGCTAACAACTTAAAAGCTACATGAAATAACTCTAAATTACCAGAGCGGTGAGCATTAGGGTGAAATGCTTATAACTTGAGAACCACTCACCCGATTTATATGCGAATTGTATCTACGTTTGGCATCTCTGAGTGCGCTCGAGTTACGGATGGGTGACCGTTTTAGGTGTTTAGGCTAGCTGTGTTTTGTATAGAGGCATATGTCCAGCAGTGGATGCAATCACGCTGACTGACTGACTGACTGACTGACTGACTGACTGACTGTGTTTTATATGCCACGTAAAACTTTTGTTCACCTTTCGTAGGGTTAATTCCACCTGGGATGATACATGCCCGTAGGGTTAATTCCACCTGGGATGATACATGCCATTGCATTGAAGGAATGCATAATCGGGGCATGAATATTGTCGTGTTTTAGATCCATTTGAATCTGGAAGTGTCATTGCGGGAAGATCCTGGTGAACCTGGTACTCTTCGACAGCCTCTTCTGGTGATGACAATCGTTGGCCACGTATTGGTGAAAACATTTTGGGAACAGAATAATGTCGCAAGGTGCCAGGTTGGGGCTGTATGCAGGATTACTCATAAGTTCGACGTTTTTAACCTTTGAAAATTCGTATGTCTGCATGGCCGTCTGAGAACTGGCATTGTTGTGATGCAAGATGATGCTGCTTTTACTGTTATTTTTACGGAGTTCGTCATTTACTTCCATCAAACAGATGGTGTTATACAAATCACTATTCACAGTCTCCAAAGCAACAGTCTGCATGCCTGTCTGTTTCATTTTACGGCGCACATCATTTATCTTTTTGTTGCATAAAGCTGTCCATCACAAAATTAGTCACAAGATTGACGCGATAGTCGCCTTTCATAGTGTTTCATCGCCAAAAGCAGATTGAAGCCGAGCAAGGCTTTGTAAACTGTCAAATTACACGTAAAATCCTATAAATTCATACTACGAAATTTTTTATAAGTTAATATCATGGTGATATAGACACGCATTTTTTTAAATGACACCACAATGCAAAAACAAGTGACAGTAAGACAAAACAAACATGACAAAACAGCCTAAGAACCGATTACACGAAGAGAGGGATGAGTAAACGATGTTCATTTTAGTGAACCGTATAGAGTTCCTTCCATACTCTCTATGCAAAGTGACGTGTTTAAGTTGACGTGTTTAGATTTGTTGCCCTTTCGTGCACTCGGCCCTATGCGTTGTAATACCAAAATATTTAATTAATTTTTCGATATTTTTTAGCTAAGTTCCGAAAACTTATAGTGTGCCCCACAGAACTGCCTCCTCAATATTCCGTGGTGTGCCCTATGTATTATAAATGGATAATGTTATAATATTTCTTATTTCATTAAGGTATATCGGCACCATCCGTTATGATTAAAGAGTAGCAGATAAATTACATCGCTATTGACCAGCCTTTTCGACTAGCCACTTTTAGCGACTTTTTATCTTCTAGGAAATAATTCAGCTCGACATCAGTCTAAAACGACATGGACCCGAGCGGAGCCGGGTACCGCAGCTAGTTAACTAATAAAACACAAACACTCAAACTTTACCCATTAAAGAAAATTACTTCACCATCACATAATTCACCTACACACTTCAGTACTTAACTTTCGAGAACATACAGTTTCTTCAGTTCAATAATACGGATATTTTCCAAATTGTCTAAATAATCAGGGAACCCCGTTTATATTTTGAAGGCTCTTCATTCGCATGCTAAAGCTAATTCCTTAATTAAATTAATTATACGTTTGCTAATTTTAAATGCGAATTGACTTGTTGTAGGTACGATTCTAAGCAAAGAGCGTGCATGCATATTAAATGAAAATTTAACAAATAAGTGAGCCTAAGCTCTAAGTCTCTTGCTGGATATTTTTCAATTATGTGACCGTATAATATTCTCTCTGATTCGCAATTTAGTCCTTTATTTGTGCTTCTACATTTTGTTTGTCTAATTAATGAAGAAAACTGACAAAATTTACTTTTCAAACCGATGAAAATTTTGAGTTTTAAATTAAAAATTATGACGGTATCATTTATACCATTATCATCTTATATGTGAACGTTACTAAAAGATTTTATAAGAACAGAAGCCACGAGAAACAAAATTTACACGGTTATCCGTGTGTATGTCGCAGTGATATTTAATTAGAAGGGCCGGGATTTAGCAAAAACATTCGTTTAGTGAAATAGACAAAAGTTCAATTTGTTTAGGTTATTTACATTACGCTCATGAGTTAAACCAGGTTGTTAGGTTAGGTGATGTTAGAGTAGTCAGTTAGCCAATTAAAAAATATATGCCGGGATTTGTCTAAATAATAAGGGATTAGCTAAACACAAGAACATATGATATTTTAAGAATTATATTTCAGAATGTATATTTTTTTATTTTCAGGAAACAGTCTTAATTTTCAAAAACGCTGATATGATTTTCATCAGATCAATGAGTTAGAGTGTACATAGGTACACTCTACCACACCCAGCAAAGCTTCGGAAAAGTAACAATGTTTCTTTAGGACAGGTAAACAGAAGGGGGAGTAAATTAAATCAAAGCGATACAGCCTCATGAACCCTGGAACGAAGGCACGGTGGCGGCGCGACGCTTCGTGAAACCAAAAAGGTTTAAAAAAATTCTATTTAAGCAAATGTTAGACGAGTATGAGATTTTGGTTTGGGTTGGTTGGTTTTATTGTTTGCTACGTAATTACATATTTAATCCAAGATTAACTCTAAATACTTACCAGCGGTTGTGCTTTTAGCGTAACCAACCACAGAATAGTGTTAATGTTGTATGTATTTCGAAACCATTATAGATCTCAATGTTTGGAGTCCATTTGAAGCTATGGATGCCTTTCCCCGTTTGCTTTGCGATGATTTCCTAGGTTTATCAGGTTAAATAGATGGCTTTTTAAACAGAATTGTTCGGGTTCTTCACCAAGGTTCCAGAACCCATTCTAAATATTAATAAACGGAAAGCCTATTGTATTGAACTAGGTTCCTTCGGGTATGTTGTAATATGGGCTAACATTACGACAGTAGAGTTTATATTAGACGTCTTTTTTCTAGTAACTTGAAGCATTTACCAAAACATTGCCACTGGTACGGAAGGTTACCCGCATTTAGTTTAATAAAAAAATGTTTCAGACCTAAAGGGGTACTGTCCCTCCCTATTTTCTTTATTCAGCTCGCGCCCATCTCCCGCTTGACCGTCATCACATTGTGTGTTCCGGACGAACGAACTCTTGTAACGCCAACAAAACTCCCCTCTGACGTAGGTCTCGAGGGCTGGTATCTAATCTCTCACATTTTTAACGTTCTAATTTCTAATATTCAGTTATAGTTTTGGCAGACTAAAGCTAACCATGGCTACAAGTTGTGACACATTTTATGATTTACAACTGATTGTAGACATCATATCAGATATAACATTTCGATTATTATCGTACGTGTGGTATGGTGACCAATTGAAGCGAACTCCATCTGCTCCGAAATCGCATAGATCTACTCACCGCATTTGCAATTTTAAATATTATAGAATAAGTTAGTACATTTGAAATGTAAAATAAAAAAAATAAACTGATTCCAGTTTTACATATGCTGTGTCACAACTGGATGGACGTGCGAACATCTCCACCCTGTACATATTCCTTACATGTTTGGGCACCGTCACTATCATAGACACTGACTTGGTGCCCTTTGTCGTGCTTTCTATAGACGTACATAATTTTTTTAGCTCTAAGATACTTTTAAAAGTATATTATATCTGCCTAATATAGGTATTTCGCTGGTTCAGATACCATTATTGCCATATTCTGTGGGGCTTGAATGGTATACCATGATTTGATGATTTCTATTTTCATATAGAACTTTCATATAGGAGGCATTTAGAACTAAAAAAAAAAATCATCTGAAACAGTTAAGGTAAAATAAAGTTATGGATGAGGCCAAATGTATTAAACATAAACTTATATTTATGGGTAAAATTGATAACCTCTCTGCCTTTTTAATGTGGTTTAAAAAGTAATTTTGATCTGTTCCTAATTTGAATAATAGATCTAACGCCCCTCTACACTTTACAGGCCCAAATAAGCGGCCTATTTCTCGTATTAGGGTTAGCCTATTTCGGCAAATCGATTTATGCAAATTCGAATATCTCACATACCCAGAAATAAAAGCTTGGGACTTTCACCGTTAGTATTCAATTGAATTAATCTAATGTTATGTTACTATGTGAATTTTATACGGTTAGAGCCTGACATTGTTTAAAGTACGAAATCTTTTTTTCCTTGAATCTAACTAAGATTTTCAAGATATGTCAATGTCGAGTGCAGTAAGTTAGATTTGGTAAGAAAAAAAATACCATAACCCATTCTGTTTCTAATTTGTTAATACAAAAAATATTTTCGTACTTTAACCAACATCGGGCTTTAAACGTAATATAAACATAAACCATTTGTTGCAAGCATTATTTATAATGTAGTAAATGTAAATGAAATGAACTTCTCTTAAATACAATTATTGACCGGATAGGAGATTTCGAATTATAATTATAATAATTTTAATCAACGCAAAAATAATGGCATTGCGTTACCGTGATTTAACCTGATGGCATATTTAAAGTATATATAACTTTGGGACGTGGTTCATCTCTTTACTTCTCTTTGGCTATTTTCAAATTCTTCCTCCCAGGCACTTTCACCATAATATGCATAATCCTTAACAAACTATCCGTAGCATCCAATTTGGAGAAGAAATGCCAATAGTGTATTTAATCAAATAGCGTATTTGATTTTACGTCGATGTGTATGACCATCGTTGCCGTACGACTCGCAGAGAATATGATCCAATAAATTTGATGCTCACATGCTAGTGGAGGTAACGGATGCCGTAAAAAGAGTAGTTTGTGTAGTCTGAGTTCTCATCTAAAATGGCGTATCGGGAATTTCGAAGTTCCGTAAAAACGTAAACCCATACGAGTTTCTTTTTCAACCCGTCAAAAACAAATTCGGACTACTGATTAGTTTGAAAGCGCAACGTGAAAGTATTTACGGCGAAGGTGCGGAAGCTGTCAAATCAAACTCGGATTTACAAATGTTAGTTCGCTCAACGCCCACTGCGCGCGCTGTTCAATTCTCCATCCATTTCATAACGCTAGCCGATCGGTTGGGCGTAAACGCCAATTCAGGTGAGATGTCGGACTAGGGGACCCGAAGGCAAGCACGTGAGGTGAGAGGGTGGAGAGAGGCGAAGGCGGGGGTGGGTAATGACGTCTGGAGCGGTCGGGGGGGGGGGGGGGTGAGGCGATGCGCTGCACGCGACTATCAATCGACGTCAGCATTTGTTGCAGTCCTATCCGCACATCACCTCGCCCACGGACTAACCTCGCTGCACACGCTAGTCATGCACCGATCCAATTGGCAGCATCATCGCACCTAAAACCAGGTTGTAAATGTAACTGAACATGGATGGTTAATACCAGACATTATGCCACGATCCAACACACCAGACGTTATTGGAGGATATGTCAGAAATTGAATTGAAAACACGGACAATTTTCATTGCCGCTTCGACCATCGTTCATTCAATACAATGGTACCGATCTGTGCGGGATTAACCATACCAACTATAAAGCAATATACTCGAGTTCTTTTGGTTTAGCTTAGGTAACATTTCGAATTTGGTTGATATTTCCACCACCTCCAGCAATAAAAATCCCAAAGTTACTTTTCGGTTACACCATGTAAATATCCGTTTCAGTTTCAGTTTCTTTATTTCCTTCATTAGATGTATATTACACACTCGGATTCGTCATTCTTTTTTTATTTTTCCTGTCGGTTCGATTACTTCTGGCTAAGAATAGCCGATAAGAAACTTCGCCATGAAACCTAAAGTTACTTATTGGATTTCAGGTAACTGAACCTGGTGAAAACAGGGGATGGAGAACTAATGGTAAAGCTCTCCTTCGGACACCAAAGTTGCTAAATTTCACAACATTGAGTAATTAGGTTAGGTTTAGCCGAAAAAACGTGGGAACTGACAAAATCACTTTCGGATAACTTAATACGTTGGAAAGCTTTTATGGGATAATCGCGTGATGGAAAATATTTTGAGTAACTTATGCCTTCTCACGAATCGGCTTATTGCCTTTTCACCGAGATTACCTCATGGTAATACCGTAGGATGTATCCACGAACGAGGCACCGTGTAATAGGCGTAAAGATGCGACAAATCCCATCATCCTATGTTGCGACTTACTGTCGACGTGCTAATTTGCATAATCCACCTCATGAAAATATTTTGAAGTCACTTAGAGGCATGACGTAGTCTCAAATAAATTTGCGGCTCTGCTCGGATGAATTTCGTTTTCGACATTCTTCAGAGCGGAGCCTGGTAAAATGTGATCAGAAGTATCCGCGAGCGAGTTGTCAAATGGCCAATTACGAATGAAATGAAAAATATTTAGATGTGCTGGGAGGAAAATCTTAAATATCGTCGAAAAAAAATCTGGATCTCGATAACGGTCACCTACCAGGATGTTGGTAGCTTTAGTTGGAATAGCTAAGAACCATTAAGTTAACCCCATAAGTACCTATAACAAAACATCTTTTTTTTATGCGACCTGACATGGATGGCTAATACCACAACTTCCGTTATGATATTAGCCCAATAAACCACATTCCCGAAGGAATCATTAAATCGGTAAAGCCGTTTAGGAGAAGTATTACAAACTTACACACACCGGGATTGTATATTTAAATATTTTGTAATAGGTACTGTGGTTTTGAAGTCCGTAAAAAGTGTTCACTGTATTACATTTCTCAAGAAACATCTTCCAAGCGGTTCTGTGAAGCGGTATGTGGTGCAGGGCCGCTACAGGGTGTCTACGGCAGCGAGGAACAGCGGGGTGTAGGTGGGGGCGGTGTGGAGCTCGGCGACTGGCCGGCACGATCGGTCCGCAGGCGACATTCATTATTGTCCGGTGAAATTGATGGCGCGGCTCTCGAGAAGGGAGGGAGGAGCTCGTATCAGCTCGCTCCAGCCGTGCGACCGTCGCCTCCACCGCTGCCGCCGCCGCCACCGCCGCGCCGCAACCGCTCGCGGTCTCCGCCGTGGTTACCCGACGGACTTGGTCACTATCTCTTCCGAAAATACTTAGTTACACGACATCGAGTAAGGAATCACGGGGAGGCTGATGGTAGTTAGTTCGCTCAGGAATTTGCCACGGGTAATATCGAATGTTTCTAACCTATCCAGAGACCCTAGTCCCAGCTGTCACCTAAATTGGCGTTTACGGCAAACCGATCGACTGGCGTTTTCAAATCTTTGGAGAAATTGAAGAGCGCGCGCAGTGGGCGCTAACATTTGCGAGCCCGAGTTTGATTTGACAGCTTACTCGGCGTAAATAAGTCGACGTTGCCGTTTAGTCCGTTTAACCAAATGGGAAGTCCGAGTATGACTTTAACAGCTTGAAGAAGTAAAACCACAGCATAAGTAGTAAACATTTGTATGGGGTTTGACGTTTTTACGTAACTTCGAAGTTCCGTAAACTCAGACTGACCACTCTGACCTAACGTGTTCTTACCATGGCGCAAACCTATGGAATCGAAGAGCTCAGCGAAATTTCGATAAGTGATTTGTAACGCGTAATAGAGCAGGCGTTTGAGGGATACACTAAATCGCCCGTCCATGGCATGTTATATATGTGTAGATAAATATTTTCAACACATTTAAATTATCTCATATTTATATACAAATATACAGATCCATGGACGGACGATTTAGTTAGTTCGAATGCCTGCTCTATTCAATGGTGTACACCTCTAGTATCAAAGAGCTCGACGAATTATCGAAAAGTAATTTGTAACTCGTAATAGGGCCTCAGGTGTGTTCGACCGTCGATATTTTGTAGGGTTCCGTACCCATAGGGTGCCAACGGAACCCTATTACTAAGCCTCCGCTGTCCGTCCGTCCGTACGCCCGTCCGTCCGTCTGTCACAGGACTGTACCTCATGAACCGTAATAGTTAGGCAGCTGAAATTTTCACAGAGTGGGTATTTACTTTGCCACTATAACAACAATAAGGGAACAAAATTTAAAGGGGGCCCCATACTGGAAATGTGTTTTTTTTTGTTTTAAATCTTGTACATTCCATTAACAAATTTCAAATAGGTATGAATGAATGAATGACTTGATGATGATACTTCATTGATTGTACCAAATATGCTGACACTGTAGGTAGATAGATCAATAAAAACATTTGATTGTTTCAAACTGTGCGAATGAAAAGATAGTCAATGTATAGAGTTATCTTTGTGCATATATTGTACACGAGGTGCTGTGTCATGTGTGTTCAGCTGCTCGGAGTGAGATAAGCGTCCGCAGCTCTTTTACAAGAGTTATTTTTGACAGCCGGCTGCGGATGGGCGCTTTGTTCTCCTTTGATGTTCTCTTTCGATAATATTTCGCGACTACTGACGTCTTCGATAAATAGATTTATGTATCCATACGAGTAATAAAAGGTAAACCTCCATAGATCCTCAAGAAATACAAAACGAATTTATATTCTGTCTGTATCTTATTACGATGGTAATGGATGAATATTTGAACTAAAATATCTGCTGAGGGCGAGTACACATCATACGATTATTACAGGTAAATATGTCATGTTATGGATGTTAACACATATTTTATGAACTGTTTACATGCAATGTTTGCTATTGTTAACTCAAAAAATATGTATTATCCATTAAAAAAAAACTGATTTTATAGTTCTTTAAAAAGTAGTTTTGAATAAACGATGTTAATGTTTTTATTATATAACAATTTAGAAAATTAAATGTAATATAGCTATCAGCTTAAACAGAAACAATAATATAGCTTAAGATAGTAATGAACTAGCTGGATTCTTAAATTATGAAAGACTTCGGCTAACAACAAAGAATGAAAAACTGTGAAGAAACTCACTCAGCAACCGAGATAGAGCAATTTAGAAGGATTAATGAGCAAGCTGTAAGGGAAAGAATAAGCAAACATTTGCTCGATCGCATCCTTATTCCTCCCCAAGTCCTCTATCTTATACTAACTAAATTTTTCGTCGATCTTTAACCGTTGTAAGAGAACTTCAGGCTGGGGGGTGATTAACAAGCTATTGCATTTGAGATGTAAACTAGACGCTCCGTTCGAGTAATTTTATTTGAAAATAAAATAATTCCGTTAAGGTCTCCAGCAATATAGAATAGGAGGTCGCGACAAAAATGGTAAAGATAATGTAAATGGCTGAAACTGGGTTCACAGCATAAAGACCAACCCTCTGAAGGTAAATCGGTCAGATTGCCTGCGCCGAGTGGTTGCGTTACGTAGACAAGGCGCCTGAAAAAGTAGTTATGGTGACAAAAAATATATATGATAAGGTAATTGGCTGCAAATAACGAAGTATGAAAGTATCAGTACATACTTGCTTAGAAATACCAAAATTGAACAAATCTCTGGTTGCATTACGTAGTTATAGGCGATTTAGGTTACAGATATAACGTTAGGTATTTTTAAGTATTCAATTGAAAAATCGACTGGTTATTGTTATATAAATAATAGGTAAAAATATATCTAGACAATCCGAATATTCATCAGCAGGTACATACCAACATCTATTTAAATGCCCAATCTAGATAACGCAACCACTAGAGCAACCACTACACTTAGCATCTGAGGGTTGGTCTCTAACGTGTGAACCCAGATTCAGCCATTTACTTTATCGTGACCAAACATTTCGTGACCTCCCGGAATAATAGCCTTGGGGCTGATCCTCTAATTGCATTGAACACTAAATTCAGAGCTGCTAGTCCCAGTTGTCACCTAATCTGGCGTTTACGGAACTTCGAAGTTTCGTAAAAACGTCAAACCCCATACAATGTGCATGGTTTTACTTCTTCAAGCTGTCAAAGTCATACTCGGACTTCCGATTTGTATGAAAACGCGGAGTCGGCGTTAACGGCAACCTCGACGTATTTACGGCAACGTTGAGTAAGCTGTCAAATCAAACTCGGATTCGAAAATGTTATTCGCTTAACGCCACTGCGCGCGCTCTTCAATTTATCCATACAGTTGAAAACGACTGTCGATCGATTTGCCGTAAACGCCAATTTAGGGGACAGCTGGGACTACGGGCTAAGTTCATCAATTTGTTCTTCTGGCGATCGCTTTGCACTTTATATTTTCTGATTGGCTGGCAGCCCGAAACAGCTTGTTACGTTTTGTATTTATTTTCACATTTTTAGAAGCGTATATCACAGATATCAGTGAATGTCTAAAAAAAACCGGCCACATGCGAGTCGAACTCGCACACGAAGGGTTTCGTAACATCGAACAATACTTACGTTATTTGTATTTTTTAAATCTCTAATTAAAAACTCTCTCAAATTCTTTAATTTTTTAAAATTTTACTTATTTGTTGTTATAGCGGCAAAATAAATACGCAGTCTTTGAAAATTCAGCTTTTACGGTTCATGTGATACAGCCCTGTGTCAGACGGACGGACGGACGGACGGATGGACAGCGGAGGCTTGGCACCCTTTGGGTACGGAACCCTAAAAATCGTACAGACGTAGCTCTCAGTTGCTTTATTCAGTTTGCAAAACATGAAATCATATTTCTCAATTTGACTGAGGAAACAGGCACGAGCCTTTTTATGCATCTTGATCACCTCATTATCCTCTGAAAAGCCTTTTTACTCGTGAACTTTACTTTTTACGCGCCCAGACATGTGAGCTGCTCCGCAACCGACCCGGATACATCGTCGCCACTTACATCGGAATATTCCGATTTCAGTGATCGTCGTCGCCGTGCGACCGCTGCAAGACAGTCTCGTAGCGAGCGGTCGTCAGTGGCGACATAATTTGCTTCGCCGCGTCGCGCCAGTATATTAGTAGAACGCCGAGACTCGAGGTGATCGAGTTCCATACAATGGCTCGTGCCTGATTCCTCACTTAAATTTAGAAATATGGTTCGGATATTTTGCACATTAATTAAATCACCTGAGAGATGGTTATTAATAAGTATTGATTTAAAAGTAGTGATAAGTATTATACTATATTTATAAGTAGTAACTTATAAATGTATAAGTAGTAATAGATAGTTATTAATAGGTTATTAATGAGACGAGAATCGCTAGGTGCAAAACTAAAAGCAATCAAATGGAACGATTTCAGAATATCAATGAGAAGTATGATATTTAATTTAAATATGAACCGAGAAGATAAAAGTATAAAATGTGAAAACAAGTCCCTGAAGTCAACTGTGCCCATAAAAGTCGCATATTGGCTGCAAACAGCGTCATACAGATCGTTTCGGTACAAAGGAGATATGCCATCTATCGTGCTTACTATATGAGACCCGATGTTTACAATTTTTAAAAAGTACCAACTCAAACGTACATGGCACATGCAAACATAATCGCGGACGTATTGGAGGGATTGTGTGGATGGGAACTGACTCGACGAACGCATTTTTAGAGCACATGCGGTGGCGAGGTTTCGACTGTGTGGCGTACGACGCGTCGCCAGATTCCCATAAAATTACATGGTCACTTTGACCATTCGGCGGCGATGCGATATCGAGCGCATGCCGATTCTCCTTTCTTTCTCTTCAGTGGTACAACGGCTATACCACTTGATCTGTACAAACCATAGACCTAGCATGCGCGCGCTTCTATGGTACAAACGGTTGCGTACAACTCAAGCAATCTTTCTGATATGTTTTATGCACGAAAGATATGTGGAATTTGCTTGACTGTAGGTCTTAAAAGGTGGGTGAATTTTATTTTCCCCGGTCCTAGTGGCCGCGACGTTTCGAACTGTCCCGTGCAGTTCATTTTCAAGGCGAGTGCGTGCGTGCGGCTGGGCTTACGTTTGACAGACAACATAACTGTGGTAAGCCAATATCAGAAAATAGTTTAAACGCCCTTAAAACACTCAACTCATTTATGCGTGAATTTTAGATACATTTTATATAAACTCCTGCATTGAACCGATTGTACGCCGTTTATCGTGAATTTTTGGGACTGTTATCATTAACTTGAATGCCAACAAAGAAGTTCAAGCATCTAAAGAATATTTCGGAATATTTAAAGTTGCGAACTTAGTGTGTTGGTAAGTTTTTTAAAAAATCCACACCTTTTTATCGTATTCATGCCGCCGTTCTGGTATTCTACGCTTGACTGCTCCGATCACAGCAAAACTTTAAGTCCCCGCCTCTTCGAACAACAAACATGAAAACGCTTTCGCAGTTTTATCAAAAATCTATAGTTTAAACAGATTTAGCTTTGCTCGCAAAAAATGTGGTAAAATGTTTGGATTGGCATTTACGACCAGTGGGCGCGACGAAGCGGCGCGCAGTTGTTAGTTCTGGCACGTGGAGAGAATACATCTCCTTTAGAAATTTGAAAAAAAAATCTCTTTTTTATGTCATTTCAAACATATGACCAACAGAATCATACGCTTAGATGAAAAATAAATGGATAGGGGACTAATCCAATTTATTGGTCCGTCAAAACTACGCTCGATCAGCGTAGTTGCTCGCAGTCCACGCTTGTCATGAATTCAGTTGGGCGAGATTTCAAAGAATCAACAAAATTCCGTCTTGTGTTGTTGAAAAATGTGGAAATACCACCATAAAGGACAACAAGAGCAATGGAATCACATTCCACGTATAATTGCAAGCATATTCAGTGTATTTTTATTTCAGCTTACCTCAAAGCTTTCATGTACAGTAAGAGAGCAATAGGGTTGGCGCAAGCAATCATAAAAGGCTAGTTCTAATATTTTTTATTTAGATTTTCATTTAAGTTTTTATTAAAAGTAAACTTTATTTTAAAACAACTAAGCAATAGTCTACTGTTTGTAAATTTGTTTTTTTTTTTGTATTTTGGGTTTAGTTAATCACATATTTGGTGACACGTGGAAATGATAAGAATTTCAAAATATGTTTATTATTTCAGATTTCCAAGAGATCAAAATCGGAGACATTTATGGATTTTCCTATAAAGACATCAGTGCCAAGCAAACGACTTTCCAGGGAACGGAGTATGATAAGTTCTTCATTTGATTTTCATATAATGACGAAGGGAAGACTAATTCTCAATTTTGCAAAAACAGTGTTCCACGTATCAATCCATTTTCTTAGTATCATTATCATTATACGTATGATTTAAAAGCCATATGTTATAGTATTCAAATTAAGTTAAGTTGAAATAAAAAACCAGAAAAAATATTTTGTAAATTTATTAACACACAAAATCTCTGGTTCATAAAAAATTAAAAGGAATTATGTATATTCGACTTGGAGTCTTCATTTATCCTAAATATTGTAGAAGAAAAAATATTTGGATTGGAAGATGATTAATTTGGAATACACTTGGTTTGAAGAACTATTCCATGAGTATGTTTTCCATTTTCCTGTTTGCAAACTCCCGAAAATATTATTCAATGCCTTTTGTATCATACCTGTCTGAATATATCCGGTGAAATCATTGACAGCTCGCACCGTTACCTTCATAGAAAAGCAATGTGTGTCTACAAAAAAATATTTGTAGCATGTAAACATATTTAAAAAGATTATTCAATGCCTTTTTAACTTGACAATAATGATAATCGAAACATTTTGACTGAATGGGAAACTTTATCTTTTATTGTACTTACAATACAATATATTATGTTTTATTCTTGTGTGCAGTTTTGGCAACCCTGCCTGCTTTATCATTCAGTTTTGACGCGCTATTCTGGTCGAAGGGTACAGCATGCGCGCATCGATGATGTGTCATGATGGATTAGGTTGACTTTTGCAAATTTTTTCTATGACCAGTCGTCGTAAATGTCACCTTCCCTTTTTTCATGCTTCAAATAATTTAGTTTCACAGAAATTGTGTCTCCTTCTATTCTTCCGCAATTAGATAAATCTATTTGTCACTTCTTCGCATGATACATTTCCGTATAGCTTGGTCCTGCTCTGTTACCCTTTACGTAGTAGAGTTTGGTGAGCATGTAAAATAATTGGTGTATGAGTTTTGTGAAAATGTGGACCGCTTTTGAATTGTCGTCAGTATGGAGGTACCGTATTCATTATTTTTCATCTAAGATCATACATAGACCTTCCCATAGTTCATGCTCAAGTTGGCATTTTTGATTAGACCCCCTTTTACCCTTACACTCTCATAGGTATTTTTTTCCGCATGCGAGATTTCGCGAATTTATGCCCCTTGCAATAATACACAATTAGGCGATTTTGTGGGCCAAAATCACGGTCGAGCGGAGGTGTAGAGGTTAGTTAAAATAATAGCACGTAGTGTTGTAAAACTTTTAGGAGGCCAAGACAACTTTATTACTCTAAATAATTATTCCTGCTACTGGATTGTCTAGCTCTAAAAACCCATTTTAATTTGTTGAATAGCTCATATACGTTATCTAAACTATTTAACAATGTATTAATAGTAGTATTGATAACATATTTGCTGATTAAATAAGACTCATTACTAACGTTCTCAAACCTCAAACACATTTTCAACCATCAATGTATCATAATTCTTCTATAAATATTTGCAATATGTACAAGCGTCAAAAAACCAGTTTTCTAATAGCCTAATAAAGAAAAGAGATTCATACATATATACATACAGATGTGGGGAATAAATACGTTTATACATCTAATATTGATACTTTTAAAGTGCCTTGTATTTTAAAAAATCAATGCCTGATAAACATAGATATGAAGGGAATAAATACTTGCAGAGTTAGTAGCGTCGGCACCCGGAATAAGATCGTAGCAAATTTGGTGGGCAGAAGAGAATGATGGCATCGCATCATATTTATTACGCATCCACAGAAGCCTACGTTTTTATCGAAGGCGTGTTTGCGACTCGCCTGCTGGAGATTTGCATACATTATACTATGAGAGATGGCTGAGCCTGCACACAATAGTGGTTATTATTTCATGATAGCATATATTATCATGAAATAAAAATATATTCTTCCTCACGATCAAAGCCTCCACAAATATATCTGTCTATCAGTTTCCTAATAAAAAACGGATCGGATTTGAGGTCAGTTTGTAAAGGAAAAATAAGCAAAAATGTCCCGTAATTTATTCTAGAAATCTCAAGACAAAGTGTTATATATTTTTTTGTATCATTTAGTTCTTGTGCGCCGGGAAGAAGTTCTTTTATATGTAGATGCTTAGAGAATCGAGCTCTCATTTCGGGTTTAGTTTGGCAAAGCCAAAAATCTGCGAGATTTCACAGTTTGTTGCATATCAAATCTTCACGAAATATATTATGTCTGCATCAAACCTATTATTTATTATTATAAATAGACGCGAAGTAGTAGTAGTAACCTTTCTCGGATACTATGGGGATATACGCGTGAAATTCGTGCATCGCTTTGTGTTTTCTAAGCCTAGTTTCAGTTCAGTTTCATCAACTAGAAGCGGTTATTATGTTTGCTGGGTGAATCCTAGGAGGAATGTAATGTATATAGAGTAATTTGAGTTAGAGCAATCTGAGCTTCACCTAGTTAGTAAGATGGTACATCTGTTCGAATTCAACTCAAACAATTAGAGCCCTCACACCTCCCATCTCCAAAATGCACGATCAAAGATACTTATAAAAAACTTGACTATTTTTGTTGTTGTTTTGTTATTTTATACAAGTTTCACTATAAATGCACAACAGACACCGCCTACATAACGGTTTGGGAGGTTGATATACAATAATAATGCTTGATAATAATAACTGCACAAAAATAAAATTATTTAATAACTCTGCGGTCAATGTCGTTTTGGACTGATGTTGGGCAGAATTATTTCCTACATATTATATGCGTTCTCCAAACAAACCCCATACAAATCCATCATACCCTATTTCACCCCTTTCGAGTCTGATTTTCGCCACAAAATGGTCCTTCTCTAAAATTCCATACCGGCAAGTTCCATACCGAAATTCATCAAAATTTGTTCAGCGGTTTAGACGTGAGAACGCAACAGGCGGACAGAGTTACATTCGCATTTATAATATTAGTATGGATTATTTCAGGTGTAAAAGGCCCATTACAGAATATTTAGTAGGTACAACGTTAAAATATAAAAAAAATATAGGTAAATATATTTTAAGAATGATAAATATCATTAATGTGATACGAAACTATCCAAATTGTCAAAAATAAATTGTCAAATAATGTTTCATTGGTATTTCAGGTGTAAAGGGCCCTTGTCAGAATATTGTTCTATGTTCTATGTTCTATGTTATTGTGTTAAAATATTAATAAATAATATTAATAATATTTATTGCACGATACAATGTACAATTTTCTAATGGTTTACTAACAATATTGAGAATATAAAAGGATAGGCGCAAATAACAAGAAGAAATGATACAATGTCATTTTTTTTTCTTTTTTTTTTATGTGACTGGACATGATGGCTAATACCACACCTTCTGTCATGGTATTAGCCCAACACACCACATGGGAACTAGGTGCCATGCCAGGACCTTCCTTATATTGCTCGGCTACATTGAACTGGATGGAAAACCTACAGTTTAACGTGGAATCCGAACCACGGCCAGCCTCTCTCAACGGTCTAATGGTCACCCATCCAAGACCAGACTGGATCCAGCGTTGCTTAACTTCGGAGAGCGATCGCCGAATTGTCGCGCCACTGGGCCACTGAGGCTTGCCTCAATGGCTCAATGCAGCCGTGCCATATAAGGAGGGCATGGCACTTAGTTCCCATACTGTGTTTGGGCTAATATCATGATAATAGGTGTGTGGTATTAGCGATCCATGTCCGTTTACTTTTAAAAGGGCTTTTAATTCATAGTATAGTAGCTTATAAATGCTTTAGAAAAATAATCATAATAATAGTTCAAAACATAGACAGACACACGCAACAATTATCCACATTTTATATATAATAATAATTTGTAATAGACTGCAATAAGATTTGAATCAGTCAGTCAATCAGTCAGCGTGTTTGCGTCCACTGCTGGACATACACCCCTCCATTTTTTCTCCAGTCTTCCCGGCCTTCAGCGGTACAGAACCAATGCTTTCCGCCGACGCACTTGATGTCATCGTCCCACTTGGTCTTCCCACACTCCGTTTTCCTGTCCACGGCCGCCAGTGAAACGATTATATGAAGCAGAATCAGATCCAGGCTAGCTTCAGTAACGGCAGTTTGCAAATAACATTATTCATTCCCTAAACAAGAGGAGCAGTAGAAGTCATTTCCAGTTTCTTGCACCAATTGGCAGCAACAATGTAAGCGCAGCGAGTTTCAAGTCACTCGGAAACTTTGCGGTAACTTCATCTTTCCGAGAGAAACGACTTCGTTCAAAATGTGCAAAGTAACTACGTATACTTTACGTAAGCAAATTAGATACGCGTCTGTGGGCCCAGCTGCTGGAGTTTCTGCAATATCCGGAACGATAAATGAGTTGCTTCGCCGCCTTTGAGAAAGCTATGTATGTCCTCCATACAAACGTAGTCTACTAATCATTTTAAAACCACTGTTCCCATTTAATTTATACTAGCGACCCGCCTCGTCCTCGCACGAGGTTGTTAACGCAATTTTTAAACTGACGCCTAATGCTACATAATAACGCAAATCGTTCTGTCATCCCATATAGTATGATAAACTGTAATGCGATTTGAATAATGAGCAGGTTAGCACGAATCGAAATACCGAAGAATGGGATTTTCGGTTTTTAGTTGGATATTTCAGTTTTGAGTATTCTTTGACGGGACTGAGAGAGATTCCTTCGGTGGTCACTCTGCAAATTGAATGTGATTTGCTCGCGAATAACAAAAAAAAAACTGTTAATCCGATCGCTACCAAACTTCACAGGGCAACCATGAAAATGAATCCAAAATTAGTCACGATGCCGTTATTTAAGCGACAAGCGAGCGGAGCTTTTAAACTTCAAAACTGTACGGGAGATAGCCTAAACATTTGAACCTTTTAAACCGTGTCAAATGACAGCGTTACGTTTTAGAATCTTAGAAAAAGTACCACAGTGAAAAAAATAATGGAAATATGAAATGTTTTTTTGTAATTTTTCATTTTTTATATTTGTATTACAAAACAATGCTTCATTTCAATTTTCTATTCACTGTGCAAGTAACAATGACGGGACCGTTCGCTTGTGAACACTGGTCATTTGATCAGTTTTAGGGTTCCGTACCCAAAGGGTGAAAACGGAACCCTATTACCGCGGCTACCTATTACCGGAACCGCTGTCCGTCCGTCCGTCTGTCCGCCCGTCCGTCTGTCACAGGGCTGTATCTCACGAACCGTAATAGGTAGGCAGCTGAATTTTTTACAGAGTGTGTATTTATTTTGCCGCTATAAGAACAAATAGTAAAGTAAAAAGTAGTAAAATTAAAAAAATATAAAAATTAAAGGCATTTAATTTTACCATACAAAAAACGTGATTTTTTGTGTTAAATCTTGTACGATGGTACGGAACCCTTCATGTGCGAATCCGACTCGCTCTTGAACGATTTTTTTTATCTTACTCACTGAATTCCACGAATTCCCTTGCATCCGTGAATTGGGTTGGAGCCGAGAGGGAGTCACTGTAATATGGTACTTCCATTGGGTATACCAAAGCAACTTCAACAGCTCCCTTCATTATTAAGCCCCCTACCTGTGCTTTAAGTTATGTTCGATACAGTTCAAAGCCCCTAACTTTCGACAAACAAACTTCGAAGTTGCCACCCGACCAGGCATTGATGAAATATTGATGTGCTGTTATTACTTTCGAGCTAAACAGATTACATCTACCTACCTAGTGTATAATTAGTATCAAAGCCTCGGTAAATCTTTGCTGCTTGTTTTACAACTTTTATAGATGCCCAACAAGGTAATATGTGGTCAAGATATAATATGTCAACACAAATCGCATCACAGTCGTCCTTTGTCGATTAAATTAATTCTACAATGCAAGCGATTAGTTCCTTCAAAAAGTTAAGTTTTTTACACAATCAAATAATTATTTGTTGTGCCCTATTGACTGGATAGGACTTTTTTATAGGTAAACATTGTTTATTGATTGTTTGTTGTTTTAAGATATACAATTCTACAAATAACAGTACATACATTTCATTTGAAATAAAAAGTTAATATTTTTTTGGAGATGTTTCCCAGTCAAATTCATAGAAAGATGACTTTGACTTGTAGAGATCAATCATCTACCTAAGGCCATCCCTCCGTGCCCTTACTACCATTGCTCAGCGCGCAACAGGCATCGACCTAGTCACGTCAACAACCCTAAAATTCGGCTTGTGTTTAGCAGCTCCCGCGAAAGGTCCAAACCGATGGGCGTCGTCGGAAATACGTGCCCGGTTTAATTAAAAAAACCGGCCAAGTGCGAGTCGGACTCGCACACGAAGGGTTCCGTACCATCAACACCAAAATATCACGTTTTTTGTATGGGGCCCCCTTTAATTATTATTATTTTTTAATTTTACCTATTTGTTGTTATAGCGGCAAAATAAATACACACTCTGTGAAAATTTCAGCTGCCTACCTATTACAGTTCCTGAGATACAGCCCTGTGACAGACGGACAGACGGACGGACGGACGGACGGACGGACGGACGGACAGCGGAGGCTTAGTAATAGGGTTCCGTTTTCACCGTTTGGGTACGAAACCCTAAAAACGGCCATGTGCGAGTCAGACTCGCACACGATTGGTTGCGTACCATCGTACAAGATTTAACACAAAAACCGGCCAAGTGCGAGTCGGACTCGCACACGAAGGGTTCCGTACCATCGTACAAGATTTAACCAAAATAAAAAAGCACGTTATTTGTATGTTTACATTTTTCTGAAATGTTTACTATTTTTTATACACATATACACACTCTGCGAAAATTACAGCTGCCTACCTATTAAGGTTCATGAGATACAGCCCTGTGACAGACAGACGGACGGACGGACGGATGGACGGACAGCGGAGGCTTAGTAATAGGGTTCCGTTTTAAAACATTGGGTACGGAACCCTAATAAGCAATTTTTTTTTATGGGGCACACCTTAGATTTTTTAAAATTTTGAGTTCATCTATTTCTTATTATAGCGGCAAGATAAATACACACTCTGTAACAATTTCAGCTGCCTACCTATTACGGTTTATGACATACAGCCCTGTAACAGACGGACGGACGGATGGCCAGCGGAGGGTTAGTAATAGTGTTCCGTTGGCACCCTTTGGGTACGAAACCCTAAAAAGGCAAGGGTTAGGGAAAAAAAAGTTAGGTGCGAAAAGCGCTGGTTTCTTTTTTTCGACGTTCCACGCTCGAATGATGCGGCCTCGCCAACTCTTCTTGTGCCTTGGTAATAGTTGGTGCTCTACCTGCGGACCAATCATAATCCTAAATAGGCTGCACATGTTATGTACCCCTGCGTGTGTACAATAACACGCCTTAATGAGTGTTTGTGTGGGGGTGGTGAGGATGTGTAGATGAGAGGATGTCACGTCCCAGTAACGACCGTGCGCCTGTCATTACACCGGACGCGCTCGCCACGCTCCACTTCGCCGCTACCCCTCGCTCCCGCCCCCCGCCGCGACACCCCCCCCTCCGAGCCTAGCGATGCCGCTCGCACTTTGCCGCCACGACCTACACTCGCCATGATACTCATGTTAGATTACTTCTGCGAAAGCACTGTGAAAACCATGAATCAATTCGTCGTCAATCCGAGTCAGCGAGCCCGGAAGGCCGGGAGTAGCAAACGAAACTAGCTTTTAAGGTGTTGGCGAGTGGCGAGATCTTCTCAGGGACACGTGAGAACTTCACAGGGCCCTATTTAGTGCAACGAACCATCGATGTTGCGCGTTGCGAATTCGTAAGCGAACTAATACAGTCAGACGTTTTTCACTAACTCGTGGCTATGGAGGTCATAGGATTGGTTTCGAATAGCGATTATGTGGATATCTCCATCAATGCAGTCAAAAGTCTACTTTTAGGATTAAGGTGGCCCATCCCGCTCATCTCCCCATACAAAAGGGGAAAGAAGATCACGCCCATATTTCTTGTCAGAGATCCAAAATTTTGCTCAAAATAGTTTTATTTGATCGAACTAGATGTCTGATGACCATTGGCATTGTAAAATTGTGTTTGGTTTCTAAATTATAAGGTCCGAAAGTTTGAATTTTTTGCGCGTTTTATACAATAACTTTGGAGGTGGATTACGCAATGATAAAGTAAGAACATCTTCAAAAGATTAGTCATCAGACATAGCTTATTTAATCAAGATTTATAATCTATTTGGTGTTTGTTAGATTTTTGACTACAGCGGTCGTGGTTTACTTTTAGCTATAAGTCGTTTTGAAATTAAAATTTTCGTAAATTTTACAAAATCATACACTATGCACATTGTCTTTTTTGTGGACATGTTGCATCTTCCTCATCACGGAACCTGTCTTATTCTTAGAAACAGAGAAGGTCCCAGAGCAAAATAGCACGGTATTGTACCGTGCCCGCGAATGAGTTAGGCCCGCCGGGTTGGGCCACCTTAATATGCGTTATCAGCGCCAACTATGCAGGCAGAAGAAGCATTGTGTCGACTAGAATATAATCGAAATATGCGTATACTGACGTAATTGTCTGGATAGCTCGGCGGTAGAGCAGTGAACATGTTATCCAGAGATCGCAGGTTAGAATCCTGCTCCAGACGAATGTCCAGGCCAAATTGTTTTTAACCGAATAAAGGATCAAACGGACTGAACGAGGTTCATTGTCGCTTCGACCATATTCACTTTAATGCGTGTCCCTGCCACCTAGTGAGTGAACTACAGGAACACAATTGAAAAAATATATATATCAACACTTAACATTTAAGAAATTTACTTAAGCCAGGCCGTATCTATAGCATTTATTGATCTTTTTATACGTTTGAGTAGAAAATTAGCCATAGCAATGCATAAAAAAAAGATTCCGACGAATTGAGAACCTTCCTCCTTTTTTTGAAGTCGGTTAAAAACTAGTATATGTCAACGATCACATTGTTATAGGAACTCTCCTATAAAATATAACTTTACTATTCGCTACACACTTCCAAGTGTCTAATGGCGATAAAAGTGACCGGCGCGTCGCCTCCGCCGCGAAAGGAGAGAGCCAACTTTCATTCTATTTTATTCCCCATGAAAGCTGAATAGGTTTATGGGGATATTATGAGCTGAATAATGACCGCCGCTAAAATTTAGGGTGATTCGGGGAACGTTTTATGCTGTTTTCGCTGGGACTGCTCGCTGGATGCATCGGGTTATGATACATTTATGTCGGAACTGGAGATTGGTATGACCTGACATGTCATGTGCGATGTGGGTTCCTACCAGCGAGCATGGAAAGAAAGCAGTAGCGACCGAAACATGTGTGTATGGGGGCGGCGCGGCGTAACCACTTTTACATACAAAATTGGCAGCGCCGGCGATTGAGTTCGCTTACGAATTGCTTACTACTGATTTTCTCGAGTTTTTACGACACGTAAGATCACGTAAGACCTTCATAGGACGCTATTTTGTGCAACTACATTCCATGTTGCGCGTCCCGATTTCGTAAGTGATTGGTCCAATTGCATTTCATTCCGTGCATGTCGTACGAGATGACTCAGGGATTTGTTGTTCATGGTACGGATTCCACGTAAAATGGTTGAATGAACGAATGAATGAAATTATATTTTTTGACTATCTAATTTATTTTGGCATGACCTATATTGACTAAGTAACAGATATTACCATTTTCGATGCCCGTGTTGACCCGTGGCTCCAATTAAAATAAAATACCAACCCAACTTAAACCTACATGCCACATACAAACATAGTCGGAGACGTATTAGAGGGTTTGTTTGGTTGGTAAATGAGTTGACGAACGCATGCAGTGGCGATGTTTCGACTGTGTGGCATACGACGCGCCGCCGGATTCCCATACAATCATATGAAATTTTATTTAATAATTTGAATGCTAATAACTTGTAGATATATATACTCACCTGTGTATAAACCTTGACGATGTGATAGAAGTGTACAAAACTAAAGATCACAAATAAACTCTTTGAATCTTTGAACCACTTTGGCCATACGGCAGAGACGCGATATCGAGAGCATGAAACTTCGCCTTCCTTAGTCTGCAGTGGTCGCTGCTCTGAGGAAATTGCCTTCCTGAATCCTCCCCCTTCTATCCGAAACCGACACACGCGCAGAGCAGGCAGACACCTCGCTCGCAAGGGGAAATTGGCATCATCTAATTTCCACTTAGTCGCTGCCACCCGTGCAGGTCCACATAGAAAAAGAAGGAAGATATATTTTCATGTATAACACGATATATTGGGCGCGCCATACTATCAGTCCGACTCATTACACCTTTCGATTTGTTTCAGATGCGAGACCACGCCAGTGTGTAGCATAAACATGAATGGGCAGGAAACATTTCGCTTAAGCGGAACCATATTTTGATGATATTTTTTGGTTCCAATAAACACCGGGATAACATTTGGACCATAAACCCGTTTACAGGTGAAATTGGCGCAGTCAACGGATATCGAATGAACGAAACTCTAAAGGATCTTACCAAATCGGGTAAGTGGTTCTTAACTTATACAGGCAGGCAGACGCAAGGCGCCGAATTTAAGTTATAAATCAAACAAACCGATGAATGTTAGATTTAATTTCTTCCCAAGAGGATAATGAGAAAATCAAGTTCAATACAATGGCTCGTGCCTGATTTCTCAGTCAATTGATTAAATATTGTGTATGATATTGTGCACATTAAATGAATCAATTGAGAGATATAACTGCTTTTTTTGCTGCCTCTCAAAATTTGCATACAAATACATGAAGGCGTATATAATGGATACAAGTTAAGGTAAAAAAAAAACGTACAGACGATCCCAGTTCATTTATTTTATTTGCAAAATTTCAGAAAAATATTTCTAAATTTGGCTGAGGAAACAGGCAAGAGCCATTGTATGAAACTTGATCACGTCATTATTCTCTTAATCCTCCAAATTGTTTTGCTCAGTTATCAAAAGAGATAGTTAGTGGTACAATGGTAGTAATAATTAATAAATACACAGTAATTATATAGTTTGAAAATACAAAACGTATTTTTAAATCTATTATATGTACTAACCACACCACAGAGAATTGGAGACGGCCATTGGTGTGACAGAAAACTTTATTATTTCGCAATTTCTAAAGTTCTCAGAATTATGACAATGAAAATAATTTAATACTTGTTATTTGGCACGGCATCTCAAATTTCTTTGAAGAGTACGGTTTAAATTATTCCGAGAATATACACCCCAATAATGCCGGTCTAGTCTTACAGGTTTACACACTGGAAGGGATTCTCTCCCGGCTCAGGTTCGGAGTCTCGCTGTAAGTCGCCCCCGCACCCATATCCACCTGAACCCGTCTGGATGACTCACGAGTTCGATTCTCGTTACATTATGGCAATTAGCATACAACCCCTGAGAACGCCTCCGCGTAGTTTAAGTCGCACATCCGATGCGACCCGAAAATATGGGCTTTAGATTTCCATTCGCTTTTGTGTCACTTGGCCGTAAGATTCGAATTAGCTGAATCACAGGATATTTCTGATGCGCGTCATACCTTCGCTAATCAAATTGTTTAAAATATTGTTTTCTTTCATAGAGATAATACAATTTTGAAATAAGAACACAATTTTGTGATCCTGAATACAGGTGGATACAATCGTATAGTCAGGCGGTTTGAGCTTTGCTTTGATAAATTAAGGTACGGGTGATGTATGAATACTCAAAAATTAGAATCATTTTATTAAAAATCAACACTTTTCTTTAGTTTGTCGTATAACATTACTTCACAGGATCCTTTCCTTATAAGCGACACTATTGAGTGGTACTTTAATTTTCTTACAATCAAACAATCAACGAGTTCGATTCCTACCTAGGATTTTTTTTTTCAAAAACCTAATAGTTTAGGTTTTTAACAAAATCGGCTTCATGATTACTCTGAGTGTTTTTCGCCATTTCTTATAGTTTCGGATGCTAGCTGATAAAGCTAGTGGATGATAACTGTTAAACCCTGAGACAATTAAATGCATTATTAATAGTTTACAAACCATGTAAGTACTTCTGAGTTGGATAAGTGCAAGTGCGAGCAATCATTGCCAAACAGTAGGTACCCATCCCCTTGGTAAGGTAGAGCCCGCTCGGGTTGGAACCATTGATTTTGATGAAAGATGGTCGAAGCGTCCGTGTTTTCCGATCAGTTTAATACAGCCGTGCTCATAAGGGAAGGTTCTGGCATAGCACCAAGATATTTCGGGAATGCGGTGTGTTGGACTGACAATGAGTATATCCATGTCCAGTTACCTACTCGTAAAAAATTCGCCAACACTGGTTTTTGTCGCTAGAAGATTTTTTTATGTAATTTATTTTTTATTCATTTATTTATTTAGGAGAAAACACAGAGAGTACCATTCTTAATTAACAAGTAATCCCCCTCCACTACGTTTCCCTCTGGAGCATATAATAATATATGAGTAAATGCCCTTGATGCTACACGAGGGTAATCATGAACACAAATTAACTTAAAGAGAAACATGTTTTTAACAGACAAACAGGTATAGTAAACAGGTAAAAAAAGACTTAAGGGTTACATTATATTTTTAAAGCTCCAAAAAAGCGAATATAATAGGTATCTACAGGGTGGGACGAAATACATCCACCGTGATATTGTAGTGAACATTCGGTACTGAAATTTCCTGCCACTGAGGCCACTGAGCCACTG
This sequence comes from Incurvaria masculella, assembly GCA_946894095.1. NCBI lineage: Eukaryota > Metazoa > Arthropoda > Insecta > Lepidoptera > Incurvariidae > Incurvaria > Incurvaria masculella. Next base: position 14,410,733 of record OX335647.2, read on the forward strand.
AGGCTGACCCCACATGCTCTCATGATATTAACCCCATACACCTAATGGGAACTAGCTGCCATTCCAGGACCATCGGTGTATTGCACAGCTATATTGAATTGGATAGAAAACACGGACAATTTGCATTGCCGCTTCGAGCATCGTTCATTCAATGTTATGGTACCAACCTGGGCGCGATAACCCTACCACCTAGAAAGTAAGAAAGGGGATCTACGAAGCCCTCAGTCGGCTCTTACGACAAGCACGGTAAGAAATGCAGTGGGCTCATTTGTATTATCTGTATGTGCCGGAACCCACTTAGTACAAGTGCCAACCATGTTTAGTTTAATTCGAGATTGCGGCATCAGACGATATTTACTTAGTCACGACCGGAGCAGTTTAAATTCCCTTGTGCGTTGGACGAACGTCGTTTGAGTTTGGGATCTTTAATCAGCGAGTATTCAAGTCCGATTTGTATGCGAAAGCCGCACCGAATTCCTCGGGAGCAGAAACAAGCTAGACGAAATAGTCGCATCCGAGCTATTTGGAGCGGGTCCTTGGACGGCACGTGACGCGGCGAACCCGCGATGGCTTCAATAGAACTCACCTGTGACGGGTCAGCCCCAATAAGCTGACACGACACGAGACGCAATATGGGTAGACAGCGGCTGCTTTAGATTATTGCGCTCATAAAAATGTCAAGGTTAAAATTGGTTTTAATGCTTATTGAAGTAACAAAGTAAAGAAAGTAACCTTTCCTGGAAAATATGTTTATACTATTCCTTTTTCCTAGGAAGCCTTTCTGTTAGCTTTTTATGTTTCAAGGAAAATGCCTACTATCCAAGGGCGAATTATTATTCGCTAACTTAAAATACATATCTCTTACATTAGAATATGATTAAAAACCTTTCTTAGAAATACCGAGATAATTCAAATAAACTATTAAAGGTCTGGATTTCACTTGTTTTTTTGTTCGGACAGGTAAAACGAAAATTGTATTATAATGTTTGTGTGAAAATAAATCTACCTAACGGCTCGTAGTTCAGGGCACTGTATTTTTCACAATAACTGTGACCAAGACAGGACACTGAATTTTATGTTTTAATATATTTAAAGTATTGGTAGTTAAACTACACTAAATTCGCCACCAACTGATAGATCCGCGAATTAGATTCGCTCAGTAAAGAAGAACCCACAAATAAATTTAACTAAATACTACTGTCAAACTGACATTCTTGGAAGAAACAGCTTAAGGCAAAGAACAAAAGAAACAGTTAAGTAAACAGTCAACACAATAGAATTTCAAATAGAAATTACTTAACTAAACAAAATGGATCGAAAAAAAAATACATATAAGTATTAAAATTATCTTCAGGTGTAAAAGCCTTCATCAACCTAACAACTTATGTCAGGTGTATAAAGCCCTCCACAAGTTTTATACGGATGAAGTCAAGTCAATATATTTTATATAAAGTTTATATTAAATACATTTAAAAACAATTACCAGCGTAGTATTAATCTAATCAGATACAAGTGCAGAGTTAAGTGCCGCAATGTTCCTTCCTGAGAAATCTCTCTCGGGAACGTTTCTCAAAAATAGTAGCCACCACCATGCCATGTCATCGTCGGCGGGTGGTGGACTGCGGCTGGGGCTGCTCCAGGCATGTGGGTCAACAAGAGGCTTATACATTCGATATTGGCTTGCGGATTGATAGCGAGCTACCGCGTAACACCCACACCGTCCGCCCGGTGGTGTTCCACAAGGCTTTTGGCTGCCAGTGACGTGAATAGGCTGAGCTAATTAGAGTGTACACCCATTTTCCCCTTGTGTGAATTTACGACGAGTTTTGAGCATCACTAAACTCGTTGGAAATTCAGATTTAGTAACATTCTCGAATTGCAATTCATGACAATTATTTTTCCCATTATGTAACCTACCTAAAAATAAATTTTTTTCTTTATTATTAAGTCAAAATAAAATTCAAACTATAACTTCAAAATTTCGTTTTCTAGTTAAACAATCAAATCTATATTTCATAATTGTAATGAGATCAGAGAGACCACCACATTCGTCTGAAACAATACGAATGACCAGAAAAAAAAATGTTACCGCATTCAATTCAAACAAAATATAGATAGATTCCTTATTTTTTCTCGGCAATTGAATAGCTTAAAGCAATTCGAACATAATATCCTTGAATCCGAAGCCAAGATATCCGTTTCACAGGGAAATACTCAATAGTTATTTGAGCTTTAATGCAGAACCCTCATGAAACGGACGAAATAATTGGTTTTCGGACCTCTCCAATAATGGCCCCTCAGCAGTCGTCATGGAGGTGAGCCGGGATCAATCGAACATTTATTTTAACGTGCTGCTTTATTATGATCGGAATCAAAAGTCGTATTACATGAAATACACGCGGGCATTTCAAATCAAATATCTCATAGGTAGCCATCGTAATATAGATCTTCTACAGATCTCTTCATATTTGTTTGTTGTTTATTGTATGGGAAATAAATTGCAACATTTAGAAGTTGAGCACACACAGATATCTAAGAAGCAACACTCGATTTTGAAACTATGGGATCTCATGCATGTTGACCTAACAATGGAGATCTCTGGACTAGAACATGAGTGATCAAATTAGTTGAACTCGTTCACAAACTAATTTAAAAAAATCTAAATTAAATAATCGTACGACCTGTAGCCCTAGAAATAGGAAATATTTACAGAAATAATATAAATGTGTTGAAAATATTTGTCTACACAAATATAATCCATGGCATATCGATCTTAAACAAAGGCATTTTGAGGCATCGAACCTTATTTTCTTATCAGCGTAAATCAAAATTTAATTTCAAATCAAAATTTAATTTTAAAAAAAAGCAAACATAATATTAAATTAAATACTCTCATAATGTCTTTGATATGTTTGCATTTTATTTTAATAAATCTTCACACAAATAAAGTGCTAATGTCTTTATATTACGGATTTTCTCACCGCGGATTTGCGATTTGTTTGTAAGCCCTCAAAGACATCGGAACCGCGTAATAATATGAAGCAAATTATGCTCTTCTTACTCTTTAGAGCAGCCAATAAATTTCTTTCGTCCATTTCATATGAAACATAAAAACGTGATTTTATAGCCTCGTCCGAGGCCAGGACTAGATTTATTTCTGATAAGGAGTTAACTTCAACTTTAGGGCATCCGATACTAAAATTACAAAGGGGCTAATAATAAAATGTTACGCCCATAAAATGGATAAACTCTAATGACGCCATAGACGTTTCGTCAGGCGAAGAAGGATGGCGGAGGAGGGGGCGCCAGCTGTGGACGAGGAAGGAAAAGCTCGGTAACGAGTTTATGTCAACTGTAAATCTTTCGAAATCGCTGCGCGTTATTTGTAATGACGAATTTTGTTTTCAGGAGTCTCGGAATTTAATGACGGTCGTTATGCAAACATCACGGTGAGCGTCCTCGCATTTTCTGGGAGCTTTGACCAAAATTTATATTCAGTCAGTCAGCGGGTTTGCGTCCACTGCTGGACATACGCTTCTCCAATTTTTCTCCAGTCCTCCCGGCTCTCAGCGGTACGGAACCACTGCTTTCCGCTGACGCACTTGATGTCGTCGTCCCACCTGGCGGGTGGTCTTCCCACACTCCGTTTTCCTGTCCACGGCCGCCAGTGTAGAACACGTTTACTCCAACGTTCGTCGTCTCTTCGGCTGACGTGACCAGCCCACTGCCACTTGAGCTTAGCCACCCGATGTCCAATATCGACTACTGTTGCGGATTGCCTCCTTATGCACCATATCCCGTAGCGATATTCCCATCATGGCTCGCTCCATTGCTCGCTGGGCAACTTTCAACTTCTGAACAACGGCGATCGTCAGAGTCCACGTTTCAGACCCGTACGTCATAACCGGGAGGACGCACTGGTCATATATTCTGGTCTTTAAGTTTTGCGGAAGGTCAGACTTCAGAGCGAATTTAAGCTTTCCGAAGGCAGCCCAACCACCAATTTATATGATTTGTGGTTATTTACATTAAAATAATGTATATGTGTAGTTGGTATCTTGATGTTCCCTCGCGTGATTATGGATTTGAAATCATATTTAGTGCCAACTTAAACATTGATCATGATTGATATCGTAATACACGTTTGTCTCTATCAAGATTAACAAGTTTACACCAACCTTACACATTGATCATGATTGATATCGTAATACACGTTTGTCTCTATCAAGATTAACAAGTTTACACCAACCTTACACATTGATCATGATTGATATCGTAATACACGTTTGTCTCTATCAAGATTAACAAGTTTACACCAACCTTACACATTGATCATGATTGATATCGTAATACACGTTTGTCTCTATCAAGATTAACAAGTTTACACCAACCTTACACATTGATCATGATTGATATCGTAATACACGTTTGTCTCTATCAAGATTAACAAGTTTACACGTATATTAGCAAGAAAATATTTTATTTTGTCCACCCCTAATGGTTTTACCTACAGCATTTTATTTTTTTCTAATGTTAGCATCCCGTTGATGACATTTTCGGCCAGGCTACCAAAATAGGGTTTATTGGTAGTTCTTTTGGATTCACCAAAAAGTTATTTTAGTTGTGGTTCAAGAGATGTATTTTATTTAAATCTTAAGAATAAGTAATGAGAATAACAAATGTAAGACAAAGTTTATTAAAAATAGTAAAGGGTAAACCGTTTCAAGAAAAGTGCATTACTGTGCACTTCGCGACTGAGATACATTAAAAAATGCGTTACTGAAAAAAACATTTAAAATGTTTACTAATTTTTATTTATTAAAAAAAACTTTAACCGTTTCAAATAGAACTTTTTTCAAAGAATCTTAAACTTATCGAAAACAAAAAGAGATACAAAAAAATATATGATATGGGAAAATTTATACCATTCTGGTCTCGATAGAATTGTAATAAAGGGTAGGTGTTTACTCCTTTCGGAGACACCTTTTCCGTAATTTCACATATTTCGTTTAGAATCTGATCATTTATCATATCGAGACCACTGTTGTAGATATAGTTTTGAATTAGGCTTTGTAATGCCTTAAATAAAAATAAAAATGTTTCCACGTTGTGTAATTTATTATGCATGTACTCCTCTGTTTTGAAGACCCTTAATGAAACAAAGTAATTTTCAATGCGCTATAGGGGAGTTCTGTGGATAGTTTTTATGAAAATAAGAGTGTATTTTCCAAAAGCAATCGTGACCTTTAGGCCACGCTTCTCAACCAGGAGGCGTGGGATCTATATCCGGTGGTTTCACCACTTTTCTCATTAGTTTCTCACCAGTGGCGCGGAGACTTGCCTAGCATACCAGAGGTCTGGGTTCAAATCCTCGCCCCGATCATGCACAACTTTCTTTCTCATTCTGAGTTGGATAAAAACATTTCGTCACGAATGTGAGCTGCGCCATGGTTCGGAATCCATGTAAAATTGTAGGTACCCTAACCCTACCAGGGTTCGGGCACCTACAATTTACCAGGTACCATCGCATTGGATGGTACCTGTTCGAAGCGGCAATAAAAAAATATCCGTTTTTTCCATCCAGTTCATGGGAAGGTCCTGACATAGCACCTTATTCCTTCGGGAATGTGGTATATTCGGCTAAAAAAAGGTAAATATATGTGTCGGCGCCATTGATATCAGCGCCATCTGTTGGCTGTTAACAAAACGATTATAATCAATAGGTGATCGGCTAGCTGCCTATATTACCCCGCCATCTAGCGGAGTTTGATCGAAGCACGTTCTGAACGAATCAGGCAATCTGTGGATCAGGCGACACGGTGGGAAAGCGCCGGCGCGGCAGGGTGTTTTCCGGGAGACTACTCTCTCGCGGGCCGCGCCGCCTCGTCCACGCGTCTAATAGTGAGAAGTATCACGCCTGAATCACTTTTTCATAATAACTGTTTTGATTGATATTTGCGATTACTTTGTGCATTTAAACATTATCTTTTGTATACTTTCATGTGAATTGGTTTCGAATAATAATCATGGAGGGCGAAGGCAAAGCAGACGATGAAAACCATACTTCGCCTCTGTTACCACGTTCAAGATCCGACATATGTGTAAAATATAAGTTTCACAGAATTCAAATGAATTTATTTTCTTATAAAAAAAGTGACTTAATCAATGAACATCAATCCTTTACGGAATTGGTATCATATGTCAGGGAACAAATCTCGTTGCGCGTCCAGAGTTCGTAATTAACTGCCCTCAGTGCTTTACCAGTAACTCGTGGCCTCGCTCGTGGCTCGCTGCCGCCATACGAATAAGTCGATTGCTACTTCCGTTTGTATATGCTCTCTGGCCACTTCCCAAGCCCAAGGCACACTGCAGACACTCCAGACAGGGCTTTATAGATCAGCCCTACGTAATTGCTCAATAGAAATGCGTAAAACGAATGAGAAGTTATTACTGCCTTGAAAGTTTTCTTTCAATAGCCCCTCCTCCTCGCCACCTCCCCCGCGCCCCACAGTTGGTCGGGGTAACCTCAATCTCACAGAACTATGATGGATGGGTCTGGAATGGAATATCGGAATTTGATTACTTGTTAAAGTTGTCGACCGATTTTTTAACATAATTGTTATGGTTGTTTTTGGGTTCCTGCCATAGTTACGTCTTCAGAATATTTGATAGGATTCAAAAACATTATCGCAATAAATTTGTAGATATCTAATATTTTGATTTGAACTCTTTTTTTTTATAGGTTCATAATTGATATATATACTAATAATACATCTGTAAGGGGTGTTCATGGAGTAAGTTGCTTTGTTTTCTAAAAAAATTGCGTTTGCAGAATTAAATTCCGCTTACGCCAAGATGTGGTTGTCATATAAACCGGAATGCTCCGCGCGCTCCGGCGGCGGAAGGGCGGCGACTGAAGGGGGGCAGGCGTTGGGGGCCCTTACTAACCACGGAACGAATTTTTGATACAGCAGAGCGGTCAACGACGACGAAATATTTCATACAAACCTTAAGAGAACAATGAAAACTACGTACTCGAAAACTGTAGGTGTTAAAAAGGCCTCCAGAAAATTCCGTCTATACATGTGTCTCCTAAGGTACACTCGGGATTACAGATTGTTAAAAAAATATATAGGTTGTTTCCGAAGCTTTTTTCTACAGTTCATTATTATTCCTTATTCAGATACATTTAATCTTGTCACTTATGTGTTTATTATTATTTATTTTTTTCTTTTAAAATACTATATCATTCAAAATAATAGTTTAAATGATATCAAGTTGAGGACCATTAATCCCCATATTAAGGCATTTGCTCCAGGCTATCCGATTTCGATGCCAATTGTACCGAAGAATGACATGGTATTTTCCGCAACTTTAGGAGTAATCGCTAAGGGTACGACCAGTGAGATAAAATGCTTATTACATGAGAGCCAATTACCCGATTTAGATATGGTTTGTATCTACGTCTAGCCAGATTCTATTCAACATTTATAGGCTACATAACATAACGCTTCGATACCAAGTGTCACATTATTGTAACTTGCTAATCACTCACCCGATGTACGAGTATATGCATATTTTATCAACGAATAGCATCTCTGGGAGCAGTCAGGTTCGGGATGGGTTACCGTTTTCGATGTTGAGCCAGCCTGTGGGTTGCAGTCCACGTAACTTTGGGTCCCCTTCGTTACTTACTAGTTATGCAATTTGCAATGTAGAAGTGCAAGTGCAGAAAGGTTCTGGTGGCACATGCTATTTTTTTTTAAATAGCCGCCACCAAATGTTTACAAAGCTATGCATCGGAATGATTGGATGTTTCTCATTAAATCATGCCATATCGCCTCAAATGATCTTTGGCTACTTTTTATCCATGAAATAATTCAGCCCGATATTAACCCGATCGGAGCCGGGTTCCGCAGCTAGTTTGACATAAACGAACTAGAACTTAGAAGAGTTATAAGAAGTCATTCCAATTACTTCTCACAATACTTATACATATATTAAATTTTTCAGGGACTTTTTTTTATGAAAAACCGGTATGGGTCGCTGTGCTGAGAACCAAAGGTGCTCAGAAAAGCCAAAAAAATACCTCGCTTCGCTACACCACGCTCAGTGAGGCGCCATGCCAGCGGATTTGCGGACTATGGCTGAACTATCGAGCTTAGCCCGCGGCGGCGGGCGGAGGCTGCACGAGGCTTGGGCGCTCGCAGAAGTGTTACGCAAAGATGTAGGGTGGCAGCACCATCTTCTAGAAATAATAGTATTTACCGCGCTTTATACGAGCGCTATAACCCGCTAATGTAAGGGCTGCGCGTTAAATGCCCCAGAACGATCCCAGTTTAATATTTTACGACTTTGACCCTGATTCCCGGTGTCCGCAGCCTGGCTGTGGCCTCACCATTTGAGCATATTTCAAAACCGGTTGAAAACATCCTAAACATAATTTGCGAACCATCTCGGGAAAATTTGCTAGCCATTTTGTCACTTAGAGCCGAGTGTCAATGCAAAATCAATGTCGACGTATGATTAAATACGTCACTTATTATGGACAGTATAGAAGGGAGCTGAATCAACTCCATGGTGCACCAAAAGTGACGTGTTTGAACAATGATTAACTCAGCCGTCTCTTCCTGCAATCGGGCCGTATTAGTGGCTTTTGTGCAGCAACTGTGTACTAATATATACTTTTTTGTTCGTTTCTTCGCGTTCGTAGCTTAGCAGTTTGGTCCGCCCACAGAGCTGGCTGAGATGCTAGGACTTTCGTAAATCTGTGTGTCCGCGGATTTCACTCCACAAGGCAAGCTCCTTCTTTGCGAGTGTCATAAGAGTACATATAAAATGCGAATGCTTACGGTAAAGGAATGGGTTATTTTAGGTTAAGTTAGGTCCTAACAGTCTAAGATGTATCGACATGTGGTCGTTACTAGTGACTCCGCCGCATGGATAAATCTTATGGTATTCATTATATATTCTTTGCTTATGGGAAGCCGGCCGCGTATCGTATGCCACCCAGTCAAACAATCGCCAACGCGCGCGAATGCGGTCCCGAAATGTGTTCGCCATCGACATTATATCGATGGTGTTCGCCAAGTCAGATCCCCCCACACAAACTCTCCAAAACGTCTAAAACTATGTTTGCGTGTGGCAGGTTGGTTTAAGTTAGTTTTAATAGTTTTATAAAAAATGGAGACACTGAGTCCCATGGTAGGTAAGGTTCTCCTTGAATTTTTAGATCTGAGGTCAAGCAGTACAATATATACCACTACTCGAAGTATTCTTTGTTTCTATCTATTCGCCAGAAGAGCTGTATTGGAACTGGGCATGGATGGGTAATACCACATCTGCCATACACCTCACAGGAACTAGGTGCATACCAGGACCTTCCTTATATTTCACGGTTGTATTAAACTGGATGGAAGACAATGGAAGACCATCTTCCATCCAATGCGATAGTATCAACTCGAAAGGACCTAGCAAGGGAGGGGAAGGGATTACGTGGAATCCTCGTCACTGCCAACCTATACGGTCAAACAGTCCGGAATCCAACAGCGACCAGCGTTACTTGACCTCGATAATCGAACAGCAAGGCATCGCGCCAATGGGCTACCGAAGCCGTCGTTGCCCCGAACCTATCGAAATTACTCACACAAATACACTGTCGTGGGCGTCGATTTCTACGGACCTTAAAATAATGGATAATGGAATAAGGTTTTTTAAACATGAAAGCCGCCGGGGGCACACTGGCACTGCTACGGATTCCTCTTTCTAATTAAAACGAGATTTCGAGACTAACGAAATTTCAGATAAGCAACTTGCTCCTAAACACTTTCTATTGTTCAGATAGCAGCATAAATCTCAATGTTTTGGTGGGCTCTCTTGACTGAGCCAGTAATTGGTTTTCATTCATTTGGCACTAAAAAAAATTCCTTTAATATTAAAAATGGTGGAAAGATACCTAGCTTGGTTGTTTTTATGGGCGATGAGTTTGTTTTGGCTTCGTTTTCGTGTATATCGTGCACAGTAATTATTGGCCGTAAACCAAATTTCTGTGGCTATGAATAGGCTTCTCTGTAAACACATTTCCACTGATTGAACTCGGCTGGAGTTGGCTTTGTGATAAATCATATTTGAGAAGTTGCGTAAGACTATGTGATTGATGTAGCAATTAACTTGGTTCCCTAAACACATAAGTGCTCCGAAATTTGTTTGTAAATACTCAAAGAAGAGTCGTTGCTTATTTGCAAATACATTTAATTTGCCTGTGACGTAACGTGCATTTTAACCGACTTCTTCGCGATAGGATAAGATTTTATAACCTCCAACTCGCAATAGCGGATTTTGAGAAGTGGATTTAAGAGTGTTTAGAAACATGTGGAGTTAGTTCATCGAAATAGGTAAACCATGTTGCAAAACAAAGCAAAAGTGTAAAAAATATTCGTCTGAGTTCTTAAAATAAATGCGTTTTTATTACCAACTCAGCTATGTTTAGAAGATCGCACCTGAACAACGGTTTTTAAAAAGTTAATGTTCACGACAAAAAAATGCAGTCAGCTCTGAATTTACCATTCAGATGTTTATAGGTCACTGAGAAAGAAATAAAAGCAAGGGAAGTAAGCATATGTGCGGCATAAGCAGCGTCTCTTTGAATTATTTTACGTTACTCTCATATATGTTTTATGTTGGTTTTCTCCGTACCTATTGCTTTTATATTGGAAAAATAATAAAGTAAGGGATGAATTATAGAAAACTTCGTCTCATATTTAGGCATTACATAAAATTTTACAAATATGTTATACTATTTATAGTAACATTGATAATCTTAACCGAAAATAAAACTAATGTCCTCAAACCTGCTGGTGATTAGTAATGTGCTTTTAAAAATATTCCTTTCGAATTCTGCAACAATTTATTGATTTCTGAAACGTTTTTATTAATGTTAAGTTTTATAATCTGAAAATTAAAAGTTGCAAAACCAGTCTGAGAATCACGATAGGCCTTTTTTTTATGCGACCTGACATGGATGACTGATACCACACAACTACCGTTATAATATTAGCCCAATACACCAAATTCCCGAAGGAATTAGGTGCCATGCCAGGACCTTCCCTTTATGAGCACGGCTACATTGAACTGGATGGAAAACACGGACAATTTTTCATTGCCGCTTCGACCCTCTTTTCATCCAATGCGATGGTACCAACCCGGACGGGCTTAAACCCTACCACCTAGTAGGGGAAGGGGACCTACAGTTTTACATGGATTCCGAACCATGGAGCAGCTCGCATTCGTGACGAAATGCACTTATCGAACTCGGAAAGAGAAAGACGGAAAGTGGTGCATGTCGGTATTGAACCCAGGCCTCTGGAACGCTAGGCCAGTCCCCGCGCCACTAGGCTACGAGCCGCTCAAAACCCATAGGTGCCAAACTGTGCATAGAAGATTTAGAAAGGAAACGCACAGAGCATTTTAGGCACTACTGGCAGCTCGGCGGGCATAGAGGAATTTTTCTATTTAGTTTAATATAGTTATAGTAAGTGTCATTTACTGGTTTTATTTTTTTAAGCGATTATTTTGTTATATTCACACCATATGTATTTTAATAAAGTATGTATTAAAAAAAGTTGCATATAACTGTACGTTTAAACCTAGGCCACTCGGAGATGCATTAGTTAGACCTATAGTATAACCTATATAAAGATATGTAAATATGCGGTAGATGCAAGGAAAAAACCGGCCAAGTGCGACTCGGACTCGCACACGAAGGGTTCCGTACCATCGTACAAAAAAGAATACTAAAAAATTACGTTTTTTTGTATGGGTACCCTTTAATTTTAATTATTTTTTAATCTTACCTATTTGTTGTTATTGCGGCAAAATAAATACACACTCTGTGAACATTTCAGCTGTCTATCTGTTACGGTTACTGAGATACAGCCCTGTGACAGACGGACGAACGGACGGACGGACGGACGGACGGACGGACGGACAGCGGAGGCTTAGTAATAGGGTTCCGTTTTCACCCTTTGGGTACGGAACCCTAAAAAGCAGATGCGCTCGAATGAAATAATATGTATGTGCCAAACCATGCATGAATTTCGAGGTACGTAGCATACGTGTATGGTGTTTGGTTTGGTGTTTGGTGATTGATACAATATTCCCTAACAATGGGTAAATAAACCTGTATCTCGGTAAATACGAGCACCGTTTATTGAAACCATGGGAGGAGTAATTTCTGTTAGCTAATCAGGCTGATTGGTTAGTTTAGGGCTTTGAGTAAGGAAGGACAGGGGGGGATACCGAAACGAATCCGTATAAGGGCTGTGTAGCCACTTTTTAGTGATTAATATACACTAACGGTAAGGCCGGCCAGCCAGTTCACTCACTCCTGATGTTCTCGAACTGCAACGACAACACGGAAGAACTTCACAGGACGCTATTTAGTGCAACGAACATTCGATGTTGCGCGTCCCGTATTCGTAAGCGATATAGCTACCATCAGTGTATTATCACTAATCCGTTGCTACGCTGCAACTATACGGATGAATTTCGGTCACCCTTCTCATCTTCCGTGAGGCGTAGCTAGCCTTTTTGGGTCCCAATTAGGGAATGCAATCCCGATCCCGCGGGATCCCGATCTCGCGAGATCTCGTGTAATTTTTCGGGATCAATCCCGACGCATCATATGACGAGATCCCGTTTGAGATTGACGGGATTGGGCGGCAGTGGTCAGCGACGCTATACATTACGCAGTAATATTATATTATCTATGGCTATACACGTCCATTCGGGGCGCAAGCGTCGCGCTGACTGACGGCCGCGAGCGGCAGGAACGCCAAACAGCGTTAGAAAACTATTACGACTATTTCCGAATATCAGCGGCAGGTGACGAGTGGGACAGATAATATAGAACTGTGTCGAGTAAGTGAGAAAGAAGTAAATGCGTTCGGAGAGGCAGTCATTTGTTTGTTTACGTTCGTCATTGTTTTAGTTGTGCAGTTGTAGTGATTATTTTTTCATTTTTAAAATCACTCGTAGGTAACTACTTCCTAATTCCCTTGAAATATGCTTATTGTTTTGATTACCTAATTTACCTATTTTAATTTCCTTAAAACCTGATAATTATTTAGTTGGTAAGATTAAAGAATAAAGGTTTTTATTTTCTTTCGAGTTATATGTTATTTTAGTTAACCTCACTATCACAAACAAGCAATTATTAGCTTTTTCAGTCATCCGAATTTAACATTTTTTTAAAACTAGACGGGATCCCGAAAATTCCGGGATCCCGTCTAGTTTTAAATCGAATTTGCAATCTCGAGTCGGGATAGCATTCCCTAGTCCCAATGCAGGAACTAGCCTTTTTGGGTTCCAATGCAGGAACTAGCCTTTTTGGGTCCCAATCAATGATTTCAAAGGTAAGGATACGCCCTTATATAGAATTGAAACAAATGTTCTCCATACAAGCAAAAAGTAGCGCCATCTATCCAAACTCGTAAGAAGTACGTGAGCGCCGTGTCAAAGTCGTGTTGACAACTCGCCGCCATGTTGCATTAGGTCTAACGATGTAACCTTGTACCTGCGTCCTTAAATGTTTTCTTTTTAATTTAAACTTTTAAGTTCTTTTAACTTTTATGAATGAAAAATGTTTTTTGTAATTTCAAGGTATTCAAGTTAAATACAATTTGAATTTTCTCTTGTACCTACTTGGTCTGGATCTACCTGCCTGTCATGTCAAAATTTGTTTTCGTTATATCTAGGGAAACACTGGTCGTAGACCCATCATGCGACCACTCGAAGTAAAGGTCCCGACCTGATCTATCAGCCTGTCATGTCAAAATTTGTTTTCGATATATCTTGGGAAACACTGGTCGTAGACCCATCATGCGACCACTCTAAGTAAACGTCCCGACCTGATCTACCTGCCTGTCATGTCAAAATTTGTTTTCGTTATATCTTGGGAAACACTGATCGTAGACCCATCATGCGACCACTCAAAGTAAACGTCCCGACCTGATTTATCTGCCTATCATGTCAAAATTTGTTCTCGTTGTATCTTGGAAAACACAGATCGTAGACCCATCATGCGACCACTCAAAGTAAACGTTCCGACCTGATCTACCTGCCTGTCATGTCAACATTTGTTCTCGTTGTATCTTGGGAAACACTGATCGTAGACCCATCATGCGACCACTCAAAGTAAACGCCCCGACCTGATCTACCTGCCTATCATGTCAAAATGTGTTCTCGTTGTATCTTGGGAAACACTGATCGTAGACCCATCATGCGACCACTCAAAGTAAACGTTCCGACCTGATCTACCTGCCTGTCATGTCAAAATTTGTTCTCGTTGTATCTTGGGAAACACTGATCGTAGACCCATCATGCGACCACTCAAAGTAAACGCCCCGACCTGTTCTAACTATCTGGAATGTCAAAATTTGTTTTCGTTATATCTTGGAAAACACAGGACAGGCAGGTGGATCAGGTCGGGGCGTTTATTTTGAGTGGTCGCATGATGGGTCTACGACCAGTGTTTCCCAAGATATAGCGAAAACAAATTTTGACATGACAGGTAGGTAGATCAGGTCGGGAAGTTTACTTTGAGTGGTCGCATGATGGGTCTACGACCAGTGTTTCCCAAGATATAACGAAAACAAATTTTGACATGACAGGCAGGTAGATCAGGTCGGGACGTTTACTTTGAGCGGTCGCATGATGGGTCTACGACCAGTGTTTCCCAAGATATAACGAAAACTAATTTTGACATAACAGGCAAGTAGATCAGGTCGGGACGATTACATTGAGTGGTCGCATGATAGGTCTATGACCAGTGTTTCCCAAGATATAACGAAAACTAATTTTGACATAACAGGCAAGTAGATCAGGTCGGGACGTTTTCTTCGAGTGGTCACATGATAGATCACATTAAAAAAAATCTTTGATTACCCACTCATACTCATATCCACTCCAAAATAAACCAGAAAGAAATAGGACGCCCGTACAAGGTTAATTCACCTACACGTGCGACGCGCGGAATGGCGTCACTTTCCCGCTTATGAAGTTTGGTAGTTAATTAAATTATCGATTGAAAATGCAATTATTCAATTGTTAAACAGAAAAAAATATTATCTGAGTTTACTTATCGATGATACGTTATTAGATGTGTCTTTGTAACTTTCGTATCGTATTTTATGCATCCTTTTACTACGCAACAAGGGCATTTTCACGACTCAACATCACTCTGCCGCGGTCCGCAGACGACTGAGTCGCGTTGGCCCTAAAACGAATATTTTAGGGCCAACGTACTGGTGCCATTAGTCGTGCGCGTTGACCGGGTCCTTACGAAGTAATATATAAGTCAATGGTCCCAATGCAGGAACTAGCCTTTTTGGGTCCTAATGCAGGAACTAGCCTTTTTGGGTCCCAATGCAGGAACTAGCCTTTTTGGGTTCCAATGCAGGAACTAGCCTTTTTGGGTTCCAATGCAGGAACTAGCCTTTTTGGGTCCCAATGTAGGAACTAGCCTTTTTGGGTCCGAATGCAGGAACTTGCCTTTTTGGGTTCCAATGCAGGAACTAGCCTTTTTGGGTTCCAATGCAGGAACTAGCCTTTTTGGGTCCCAATGCAGGAACTAGCCTTTTTGGGTCCCAATGCAGGAACTAGCTTTTTTGGGCCCCAATGCAAAGAAAAATGGAAATGCCATCATGAAATAAACCTGTATAATCTTAATAACTAAGCTTATCATTAGAATTGTATACTATTCTACTACATTCGTTATTTGTTATTTTTAATAGAATAGTTTATTTTAGGTCCTCGCTGGGATCAGGGGTCCCATGCGAACGCATTGGTTACATTGGTGTAGCTACGCCACTGGATGGGTTTAGAAGTTGCCGCCTCCTTCGCTCGGTCGTCGTTCCGCCGTGACGCCACCGCGCCGCGCCGCCTCGTGCGCTGTCTGCTTATTTCTGCCCGAGACGAATAATTAGCAGGGAAGGTGGTTGATGGCGCTGTGCAGTCTAACTCGGTTAGAGCTAGACGTGATATGTTTATGAATTTTGACAGGATTGCCCGGCAGTGCGAGCACCCAATACGTTGCAACTATTTTGAGTGGAGTATCTTCACTAAAACTTGCTACTGGTTGCAATTGGATTGAAGCCCCTAGCCTGAGTACTTTGGTAACTCGAAATACCGGTCGACTAACATTTTTAAATGTGGGTGGTAGCGTACAACAATGTGTGAGGTGACAACGGGAACCTATTACTAAGCCTCCGCTGTCCGTTCGTCTGTCATCGGGCTGCATCTCATGAACTGTAATATATAAACAGCTGAAATTTTCACAGGAAACAACAAGAAATAGCAATAATTAAAAACAAATTTAGACGAATGGAGGGGGGGAATACAATAAACGTGATTTTGTTTTGTTAAATATTCTACGATGGTACGGAACCCTTCGTGTGCGAGTTCGATTCGCGCTTGGTCGGTATTTTTATCAAATTATACACTCTCAAAAATTGTAAAATAGAGTTAAAGTCTTTGATATTATGGTATTATGATTCATTCTTTAGCGAAAGTAAAACTGAATCAGACTTGGGTCTACAGTCCAGTTTTGACGTTCCTGCAATCGTATTCTGTGAGTCGCAAGTTGCAACATTTCCATGCTCGTAGTGCGGCACGTTCAACGACAAAAAAGTTGCATACAAGTGCACGTAGCGCTAGCTTTGTCAGTAATGTACCGTGGCAGTCCCACTAATGGTAATTTTATTAATTACGTTTACCTAGCATCGTCCTAGCACTATCGAGTTAACGCTGCCTGTGCCGTATTAGCTACTAATTTTAAGATAGCTTGAAAGTGGTAGCTTGTACATTTTTAATATTATGACATTCAACGTTTACCCTCGCAAATATAAGAAAGGTCCTGGCACGGCACCTATAGTTCCGATGTTTGCGTGTACAGTTTTTAATAACAACAAATGTTCGTTATAAAGACACCGCCATACTCATACCTGGGTGTCCTCACAGATGCGTCAGTATACACGCCAGTTCAAAAACTGCTGCTGTACAAGGCACAGATAAGTCTTGTATTGTTCGCATCTGTGGGACGGTTCAGCTTTATTCATCAAACTTGACAGGCATACAAACGAAAAATCAATTATATCATAGGATAAATAATATTACTGCCGTGATATTGTTTGTATCTATAAATATTATACTGTATAACTCTTTCCTCTTATATCGCAAGAGTAGATTAAGGAAAACATAAATTGTCCTCGTTTTAGAGCGCATAACGATTCCACATAATTAATTTGCTGAAGTTGCTGAAACAAATATGCATGTTGTTTTAATATATTGTTCAGAAAACAAATATTTAAAAAAAAACTTATTAAATCAAGGGCCGTTTTTTCAATCGTCTGATAGTATTTATCAGACTGATAGGACAAATTCATGTTTGTCAAAATGCGGATAGTCATTGCCGGAGAATTATACCTTCTATCACAATCATCCGACTATAATTTTACTAATAAAAATATGGACTTACTATATCGGATGGATAAGCAGACGCGTAAATAAATCCGTCGAATAGTTATCAGGCTGTCCATCAGATAATTGAAAAATTAGCCCTAAGTTCAAATTCCCAGGCGTTTCATGATTAAAATTTTGTTAATTGTCACCTGACTAACTACATAAAACACGAGAATTTCGATTTGCGTGATAAGGTTTTTCAGTAGCCATCCGGAAACACCCGGTCTATTTACACATTTCCCAGGTGACGTATTGCAAGATCGCTTTAAAGAGTATTGAGGCAATTAGGGTGGAGCATCGGTGCGGACGTTCGGTACGGGGACCTTGCCAGGTCGTCGGCTTGGGGGTTTACGACGCCGCGCGCGGGGCGGCGGAGGGTTCTCCGAGTAATGGAGTACACAAGTGGTGATTACAGTTTCATGTTACGGACAGACGAACGCACGGGGAGTTGTCTCACCATTTTACGACGCAAGACAATCTTTATATACCTACTTTATCTACCGTGTGTGTATGTGTGTGATGCTATGCAGGTCTATTCCTGGCATTCAGTAATCAGAAATCAGGAATCGTGAGTCTAGAAAATTGCTTTTATAGCGATTTACAAAGCGAGATTTTCGACGGAAACCCCTGATTAATTAAAAAAACCATGCTCCGGAATATTTTCGTTAAGAAAATCGCTTTGAAAATCACGACAAAAGCGACTCAGGATTCCTGATTCCTGATTACGGAATGCCAGGAATAGACCTGCTGAAAGGTATCAGCGGAGCATGCAATCACACCAGGAAGAGTAATAAATGGTTCCAGCACGTAGAATGATCCTCGGAATGATCCCTATCTGCACGTTTTTGTCCACGGACAGCGCATACAATTACAAATGTTAGCCTTTGGTATCCCATGGGCACGCCTCAGTATTCAAGCATCGATTTAGTTATTAATTAAAAAGTAATTTCGTTTTGTATTAAGATTATCAATCATAATATAGATAATATTGATATAATGATATTAATAAGTATATATATATTAAATATAGAATAAAAAAGGATTAATTAAATTAGCCTTGCAATATAGCAAAGCTCCTGGCATGACCCCTGGTTTCAAATGGCATCTTGGCCTAGTGTAATGATATCCAAGTCCAGTTCCATAAAAAAGCAAAACAGGTGCCAGAGCGCGTTCAGACTTTGGTTAGGTGACCCTTGAGACTGGCCTTGGTTCGGATTCTATATTTGAATGAAGGTCATGGCATGGCACCTGGTTTCCAAGTTATGTCTTAGGCTTATATCTGTGGCATTAGCCATGGATATGTGCCTACAATATAATTACAATAAAATTATTATTTAAATAATTATATATAATCCTACAAGCCCTTGCCGTCCATTTGCTGGCCGTTTTTAGTTAATAAATGAAACAAATCGCTAACCTCAAGCGAGCTAATAGAAAATTGGAAGTGCAATACTGTCGTGTAAGTATTTACCCACACAGTTGCCCGTGGGCTCGATTAGTCCCAAACCAGTTTGTTTCTTATGGTCGATTTTAACCCCAGAGTAGGTGTGAGACAAAATACTTAAAATAGTTGTTTCCTTGACTTTTTTTCGAGTTAATTGCCATTTTACGACCGAATCTCAAACTCCGCACTCAACTCACTCATATTGAAAGACACTAATTATTTGATTGCATAAAAAAAACCGGCCAAGTGCGAGTCGGACTCGCACACGAAGGGTTCCGTACCATCGTAAAAAAAAAACAAAAAAACACGTATTTTGTATGGGAGCCCCCTTTAATTTTAATTATTTTTTAATCTTACCTATTTGTTGTTGTAGCGGCAAAATAAAACACACTCTGTGAAAATTTCAGCTGTCTACCTGTTACGGTTACTGAGATACAGCCCTGTGACAGACGGACAGACGGACGGACGGACGGACGGACGGACGGACGGACGGACAGCGGAGGCTTAGTAATAGGGTTCCGTTTTCACTCTTCGGGTACGGAACCCTAAAAAACGGCCTAGAACACAGATATGTCTAGAATTAGCTAGCTTCATCCGATAGCAGTCCGACAGGATTTTTGGCGGAAATAATGTAATTAAACGAACCTTCCGCGCGCCCGCAAAAACCAAAAATAGTTCGCAATCAATGTACACAAATCTGCGGCAAGAGAATTTAAAAAAAAATGTGCCGGGAGGCTGCATAAGCCACGGAGATCGATCTCCGTGTGTATGAATGAGCACGTGAAAGCCATTTCAACCGCATCATTAGACCGCTCGCTGCGTCGCGCGCCGCAACAAACCAGCAGTGAATATCCCGGAAACCCGCATTTCACGATATTTTCACCTCGCTTGGTGACCCTCGACCAATCCAGTTCTCAATTTTTTTTAAGTAAAGATTTTCCTTTGAAATTCCCTAGTGATTACACATACTTTTGAATTGAATGAATAGTTGGTCGAAACATGGACCTAGCATGGCAACTAATTCCTTCGGGAATGCGGTGTGTTGGGCTAATATGATAAAGATAGGTTAAAACGTAACAAAAAAAATTATCATCTTGATCCATAATTACAGGAAAATATCACTGACTGGAGCACACTCGAATGCACAGGACAATGTATTTTTTATGTAACTAGACATGGATGACTGATATTACCACACCCACGGTCTTGATGGTATAATGGTTACGGCAACATTGAACTGGATGGAAAACACGGACGAATTTTCATTCTCGTTTTAACAATTATTTCACTCAATGGGATGGCACCAACCCGGGGGGGGGGGGGTTTAAACACATAGGGATAGCTCAGTGGTTAGAGGAGTGGACATGTAATCCAAAGGTTGCAGGTCCGAATCCTGCTTGCGACGAAGTTCAAGACCAAAAACGTTTTCTGTTTATTTTAAAAATTCGAAAATAACTCTTGCCGTCTGTTTCATATTCACACCTAAACCGCTAAACCAATTTTGATGAAATTTGGTATTTACAGTGTTTGTCCTTGGGAAAGGACATAGGCTACCTTTTGTGGCCAAAATTAAACTCAAAGGGGGATGAAAGAACCTCAATTAGTCTTATTATAAATCTTAAATGTAGATGTCGTTTGATAACCTCAAATCAAAGTGGTATATAGTTATGTATCCGTGTAAAATTAATGACGATAAATCTAGATTGAAAATTGTCATGATGATTTCAGCAATAATAGACGTATATTGCCCTCCTTATTAAAAAGGCGGTAACTACATATGGGCCTCATGCGAGCTGCTCGGAATCTCTGATTCGGAATCCATATAAAACTATAGGTCCCCTTCCCCTACTAGGTGGTAGGGTATAAGCCCGCCCGGGATGGTACCATCGCATTGGATGAAAATATGGTCGAGCGGCAATGAGAAATTGTCCGTGTTTTCCATCCAGTTCAATGTAGCTCTAGTCTAATTCCTTCGGGAATATGGTGTATTAGGCTTATATCATAACGGCAGTTGTGTGATATTAGCCATCCATGTCAGGTTGCATAAAAAAAAACATATAGAAAGACGTATTATTCTGTGCACACGTGTATACTTGATATCAAAGGTTACGAGTAGGTATTATTCGGCGCTCCAATAAAAATCCCTCATATTTATCGATAAAACAGAGATGAGATGAAACTGCTGACAAGGGATATTAGGTTCCGTGTTCATTCCCCGGGGAAATGCCCGGGGGTCTACCGCTCGAGACTAATCCGTGAAATGTATTCCTCAATTTCCTTCACCACTACCACTCGTCGTTTGTATGAATTTCCTCTGTCATTATTCGATATTGGCCAATACCGTCGACCGTTTCGCCGAACGCGTAAGCGTTTTGTTCTGCCTTCGGGTGTTGAATTTTTCCCGCATTAAACATTTTCTAAATTTTGAAAAAGTAGAAATATTTTGGAGCAAGGTCCTGTGAGTACGGTAGGTGACGGAGAGCTTCCATCTGTAACTATTGCAGCTTTGCGATAGTCTGTCGATAGTGTGAGCTCGCGCGTTGTCGTGGAGAAGCAATAGGGAAGAACTTGACCAGTCTTGGTTGTTGAATTTGCGAGCTTTTCCATCATTCATTTTAGGGTTTGTGGAAAACGGCTTAGTCACGGTGTGTCGATGATATTTCACGACGTTTAGAACCAAACATTTGGTCCATCATGAGGCGAGCACCCGCGCCGGCGGCGGTCAACAGGGAACTGTCGGTTTGACGTTTTCCGCCGTTGACGAAGATTGTAGCTGTGGGTGGGCGTAGTCTGCGAAGAAACTTCGGCTGCGTTCAGAATGACAGATGATGTGCAGTTCGCACTCACGGTGTCTTGAGCGGTCCGGTTTTTATTCTCTTCTCTTTGTCTGAGCGGCGCCAACACCGGATTCCATACAGGTTACAATTTGGAATTCGAGACATTGTCATTACTTGTAAGATATTCGTAAATGTGTGTAATCAAAAACACTTATATCGTTTTAATGGGGAAAAAAACGATTAGAATTGTAGCCAGCGTGTGGGCAGTGTCGCCCCTAGTGAAGGAGCTGGACAGGGGTCTTATGTGTCGAAGGCCGCAGGTTCAAATCCCAGCTTACTGTGTAGGAGAAAACCCACGGCACCTGCTCTCCCCTATTTGGGAATTTAATTATAATAATTTTGGGGGATTCAATTTAATATAATAGTAAATGTAATTTTACGTCTTCGATAAAATTCTGTTCAAGGCAATAATTGTTATAAATGCCGACTTTGGTTGGGTAAATGCATAAAGGGAATGACATAACGGCTACTTTGAGATTTATCATAGATTTATACTCACTCCTACCTTTTCAAGAACATTCTAAACGAATACAAACTAACGCCTAAGTTCCAACGTACGTTTGAAAGAGTGCAAAGAAAGATTCGGTCCAAGTAAAACTCTCGGAAGTCAGCAAAGTTCGATAAAATAGAGAGCTGGTAGACTTCACCTCCCCCCCCCCCCCCGCCCCGCCGCCGTCTGACCCGCCCCGCTGGCCCCAGCCAACCCTTCAACGAAGCTGTGGCAGTGTAGTATTGCATTTAGTGAGTGTGAATTTGATTCTGCTCTAATTGTTCACTTTCTACTCCATCCTCTAGAAACCTGTAGAAACCCAGGCGGAAATCATGACAATGCCGAACATATGGGTTATTTTTTCAAGTTTGCCTTCATGCCCATATGCGAAACTATAAGAAGTAGTGAAAAAACAGATGTATTCAAAGGGGGCGGACTAACTTTAATCCGCCGGACTAAACCGGTTTTTGTATGGTTAGTCCGGTATGTTAATCTCGTACTAAGTTTTGACAGGTGCTCTCTGAAAACGATTGTAAAGGAGTCATGGAGCCGATTTTGATAAAATCTAAAACTCTTTTGAAAAAATATTTCTTCCAGCCGGGAACTGAAACCGCTGAATTTGAGAAAAATAACGCACCTGTATTATTGAAGGAACAAATTATGTGAAGTAATATACAATGGCAAACAAAAGAAAATCATCCATTTTTAAGAAATTGATTCATATTTTCAACTATTCATATTAAACATTGCCTGAATCTTCACTAATTAAAATGTTCGATTTTTTTAAATCGAAAAATGCAGTTTTAGTTATTATTACGATTCCAATTCTAATGTGTTATTTGCTATTTCTTATATATTTATTATATTTCGGTTTTGACCATGAAGGCACGCTTGAAAAATATACCCCGGACATCATTTACGCCCTAAGCACACCTAGAGACGCTGCTGAACTCTAATTTTCATGATACTTCGCAAACCCTCAGTGCAGACTTTCTAAAAAGTATTTTGTGCAATCGTGTCAGATTTCACTTAAGAAGCAATATAATAATAAAAAGAGCGAGCGAAATGAATATATGAATAATATCGTCGGTCAACCTGGGGCAATAAAATCGACGTCATTTAATTGTTGTTATTGAGTTTTATTTTTTATCTCATGAATTGAATCAGTACTGCTATTTAATTCTTATCTATAATTTTTCTTAATTGTAAAAATTCGTTGGATGTCTTGACATTTAATTTTATTTACATTTTCATCATACTTATCCTGACAGCAACATGTATTGAAGTAATGAATTTACTATTGTATTTTAAGAATTACTATACATTTTTTATTATTACTTTGAAATTATTTTGAAGCTTCTCTTCCAGATTTTGTAATAAAATGAAATAATACATTTAACATAAAATATAATTAAACAATTACTACAATTATTATTACAATTAATGTTAGTCTCTTGCCATGATAATGAGGGATATTGTTCTTTTTATGTATTATTAATATTTTGTTATAAACTTTTGACAAATCGAATGTTCCTTGCGTCCGAAAAGAGAAAAATGTAAAAAAATTCGCTGATTGTTTGAAATGAAGACAGCAGTTTGTAAGTATATGCGCATTTTGATGAAAATAAATCTCTTTGAACGTTCAGTCATTGTTGAATAAACACAGTGGTCTACATTTCATGCAGTTTGTTATTCGAATGACGTGAGAGCTGTTTTCAAATGCCTGTGTCAAA
This sequence comes from Incurvaria masculella, assembly GCA_946894095.1. Classification (NCBI taxonomy): domain Eukaryota; kingdom Metazoa; phylum Arthropoda; class Insecta; order Lepidoptera; family Incurvariidae; genus Incurvaria; species Incurvaria masculella. Next base: position 14,434,754 of record OX335647.2, read on the forward strand.
CATAGGTGAAATCTCGCCGCTATAATACATATGCTGCTTTCCAAATTTGTTTCGATGCAGACACGATGTGTGCCAGATAACAAAGGGTAACTATTTGTGTTTACTTTTGTGCGCACGCTTGGCTCTTTGGCGTAAATAAAAACAGATTTTGTTCATGCGAAAGGAGTCAAACGACCTGACGACGGCGCGGAGGGGGCGGGTTATTCTATGTTCAAATTAATTATGTTGGCGTGCTCAACATCGTTACAAGCGAAACAGACAAATCTAAAGAAAAACCGGCCAAGTGCGAGTCGGAGTCGCGCACGAAGGGTTCCGTACGATCGTAAAATATTTAACAACGGTAAAAAAATACTTTACGCATTAAGTTCTACCTTTTGTACAATAATCGTGCAAAAAACAAAATCACATTTTTAATTTTCATTATTTTTGAATTTTATCTATTTGTTGTTATAGCGGCATAATAAATACATACTCTGTGAAAATTTTAGCTGCCTACCTATCACAGTTAATGAGATACAGCCCTGTGACGGACGGACGGACGGACGACGGGTGGATGGACGGACGGACGGATGGACGGACGGATGGACGGACGGATGGACGGACGGATGGACGGACGGACGGACAGCGGAGGCTTATTAATAGGGTTCCGTTGGCACCCTTTGGGTACAGACATCCTTTGGGTACGGAATCCTAAAAATTAAGGCCAGCAGGTTTATTCCTGGCATTCCGTAATCAGGAACCAGGAATCCTGAGTCCTGAGGTTTTCAAAGCGATTTTCTTGACGAAAATATTCCGGAGCATAGTTTTTTTAATCAATCGAGGTTTTCAGTAGTAAAACTAGCTTTGAAAATCGCTATACAAGCGGTTTTATAAACTCAGAATTCCTGATTCCTGATTACTGAATGCCAGAAATAGACATGCTGTTCTTGCAATAATTCGTTTACACACCATGTTTTTTATCCAGTTCGAAGTAGCCGAGCAATATAGTGGCTCTCTGAGCTGCAGAGCTCGCGAGTCTATCTTTTTGAACCATGGAGGTGATCTTCACCTCCATGTTTTGAACATAATTTTTTTTTTACTTAATTTTTTTTTTAAAACTGGCTCGACCGAAAAATTATGTTTAAATATCGAAACTGCTTGCAAAATTTCAAAAAATCGGTTGAGAAATGCGACCTGTAGAGGAGAAAAGCCGGACATACGCAAGCATTTTTGCCCAATCTTGACACGGAGGCGTTCGCTATGCTCGGTCAATAAGGAAGGTCCTGGCATGGCACCTAGTTCCATTATGGAATGTTAGGAATGGTATTTAGCTATCCATGTCCATTTACATATAAAGATACAGTACAAACACTCCGGAATCCTTATTGAATCAGTAAATAATTTCCGACCTATTCTGGTGCATTTACGGTTCGCTTATGGAAATCGATATGTAAGTTTTTGTCTGCTCTAAATTGGGAAAAACATAGAAATGATTTATTTCGTGCCACCGGTTCCGTGTGGCGCTGCGATCCATTACCAGAATACCAAAGTACATAACGTCAAAGTGAATTCCACTCCTGAGAACACTCCTAAATTCATTAAAAGATTCAAAGATTCAAAGAATTTATTAGTGCTTTGAAGTTTGCAGTTCCATCACATCGTCAAAGTTTTTGTACATAAATAAACATAGGATTCAAAAAAATTCGTAAATCATTAATAAATATTAAGAAGAAAAGGGTTGATAAAATTCACCCTTGCGGGGTGCCGCAAGTGGCTCGTAGCCTGGTAGCGCGGGGACTGGCCTAGCGTACCAGAGGCCTGGGTTCAATTCCGACATGCACCACTGTCTTTCTCTTTCCGAGTTCGATAAGTGCATTTCGTCACGAATGCGAGCTGCTCCATGGTTCGGAATCCATGTAAAACTGTAGGTCCCCTTCCCCTACTAGGTGGTAGGGTTTAAGCCCGCCCGGGTTGGTACCATCGCATTGGATGAAAAGATTGTCGAAGCGGCAATGAAAAATTGTCCGTGTTTTCCATCCAGTTCAATGTAGCCGTGCTCATTAAGAGAAGGTCCTGGCATGGCACCTAATTCCTTCAGGAACGTGGTGTATTGGGCTAATATCATAACGGTAATTGTGTAGTATTAGCCATCCATGTCAGGTCGCATAAAAAAACCCCATATTTTATAGTGAAGGGTGTGGAGTGTACCTCTAATATTTTGTTATTACTAATACACTTTGTACTAACTAGGCCTGTTCTGTCATGTAGATATGATCTCAACCAGTCCAAGGCGATGCCTCGTATGCCATAGAATTCTATTTTTTCCAGCAGCAGCTTGTGATCCACAAGATCGAACGCCTTGGACAGATCTACGAACATGCCTGCGGTTTGTTCCTGTCTGTTAAGGCTTTCTAGGATATTTGTCGTGAGCTGATCGTCAAATAAAAGTTTAAGATTATAGCTTCGAATACTGAGCCTGAAATACTGTGTTATGCATTTTTATAATCTTAAAGAATTGCTTATAGTGTTAAGTGTTCTTGGGAAAAAATGCATCCATAGTGGTGTGTGTGTATTGTGCTATGACACAGTGGCCTGGAAGTGGAGGCGCGGGCTCATTGCATCTTAGCCAGGCCTCTGTGATGAGTGCGGGCAGATGCGGGAGATCACTAATAAATGCAGCTAGGCCGGTCGATTTATAGCGAAGACTACGTAGATTTTGATGAATAATGGTCAGTCGATTTGTAGCTGCTTTGCTTTTGCGCTTGTGTTGCCCGATATTGGTCTGGGATTTAGAGGGCTGAAAATTTTGTTTTTGTTTCCTAGAGACGGGGGTGGTGTTTCCGTTTTTTTCAGATCTCCTATTTGTTCCATTGTTTTGTTCTCTTCTTGGTTTTTTGTTTCTAAAAAAGTCATTAGTCTCTTTTTTCCAGGTACCTCCTGACTCCGGTACCTTTCGGCCAGAAACTTGTTTCAAGGAGTTTTTCGGCGTACGTTTTCTGTGCATCAATCTTCAACGACGCGTAGTAATCCCCGCGGGGCGTGAGTTTTTCGACGCGTAGATTAGTTTCATTCATTATTCATTCATTCATTCATTAAAGTTAAAATGTACGACTGTATTTCCTCAACTGTTGTTTGGCGGTCTAGTCGACATACATGGACGCTAATAGTCGGTTCTGGCCGTTGCGCAACATTGGGTTATTGTTATATTTCCTACGTGAATTTGAATGTTGCGCTGGTTGCGCCGCAATGCTCGCGTAAGAAATAGGCAAAGATTCGTTTGCCGTATGCAACTCGAACGTTCCGTGTTTGTATGCCTGATTGCTCGTGCGCCGCTAGTTGAGTTGTGTGGAACGCGATCATAGGTCTCCGCTGTCGGGGTTTGTTCCGGTTTGTTTCCGCTGGCTCGCTTGGTCGTGCGTGGCGCCGCTGCGCCGCAGTCGATGGCGATTCATTATCTGAGAAGGCAGTTTCTACCCCCGCATTTGATCGCGGGCACGGTTTGCGTTGCAGTTTTGATCGTGGCGCCGGCACTCGTGTCTGATCTTGAGTGTAGGTAGTGAAACTACTTGTTGTCGAAATATTTGACTGCGCTGTGATCGTGTTCATGTGTGCGTGCGCCTTGGTTTGGCCTGTGACTGATTTTGAATCCATTTGCCGTTGGTATAAGTGTGATAGCGTGAGTGTGTTATTCTAGGGTGTGATTTTCTGTGTTTCACTTTGAATATCGGGGTTTTGTAGCTCCAGACGGTTCGTCTGGCGAATCAGGTCACCAAGAATTGGCGTGTGATGGGCTTGGGTTGTGGCTAAGTGATCTAGTTTTAACTCTGGACGGCTCACCGTTACCAGTAGCTGCGACATCGCGTTCACCAACTCCCTATGTCCGGCTGCCCTTGCGAGCACTCCCGTTCCGAAGACATCACTTGGGCTTCCCGTAAGATGCAATTGGTGCAGGTATGCCATACTTTTACTAATTTTCTTTCATATTATTCTCTAGCTTCGCGCGTAAAAACTGTTTACTGTGTTGTACGCAACACCGTCGCGTGGAATCCCTTGAATTGGCCTATAGTATAGATATGATTTCCCAAGCGCGCCTTAACTTAAAAAAATACTGAGCTCCTAGGCCCAGTTGTCACCTAAATTGGCTTTTACGGAACTTCGAAGTTAGATAAAAACGTCCAGACAAGATTGTAATAGATATTCTGTGGTTTTACGTTTTACTTCTTCAAGCTGTCAAAGTCAAACTCGGACTTCCGATTTGTATGAAAACGTGGAGTCAGTGTAAACGGCAACGTTGACGTATTAACGGCAACGGTGAATAAGCTGTCAAATAAAACTCAGACTCGCAAATTTTAGTTCTCTTAAGGCCCACTGCGCACGCTCTTCAATTTCTCTATACATTTGAAAACGCCAGTCGATCGGTTTGCCGTAAACGCCAATTTTGGTGACAGATGGGACTAAGGGTACTGATTAGCCGCCCTATTGCGACAATAGATGTTTCTTATCTACGATTGCGACGCAGAGGAGTGGTCGCAGGTCATAATTTTGTCTGGAGCGACATGTGTCGCGTGGTCTGCCGAGTTTTTGCCGGCCGCCCCCGCCTCGCCGCCCCGCTCTAGCCGGCGATACCTCTCCGTGGGCTGAGTGCAGCTTATCGCAATAACTCTTGCGCAATACTTGGCAGTGACAACGCTGCAGGGGACACTGCGATTATGTTATCGCTACGCAAATATATTAGCATAGGGAAGTCCCCAACCCGTCTTCTAGTACACAATACACTAAGATTGTGTGGTGTGGCATCCGAATGATAAATGCTAAATGTAACCATTTTAATTGCCGTAGGCGCTCCCGGTTGGATGCTGGCGCGTGCGGAGCCCAATTCTGGAAATTCCGAGTTCATGAATCAGGAGTGTCCTTAAGACAGGAATTCACTTTGACATTACTTTGCTATTCTGGTCATCCGTGTGGCCCTGCGAAATAAAACATTTACATGTGGTTCCGAATTCGGCGCTAACGAAAAATTACATGTCCATTTCCTTAAGTGATCCGTAAATGCAGCAGAATAGGTCGGAGGTTATTTACTGATTCAGTGAGGATTCAGAAGTGTGTATTCCGTATGCAATTAATTAGCGCAAGAATATACCTCTCGATGTCGTGGCAAGCGGGCGGCGGGCCTGCTGCCGCTCTTCCGTGAATGCGGTCGCCATCGGCGTGCTTTCCGTGCTCGTGTGGTATCCATTAAAAAAAATAGTCAAACTGTCCAGCTGAAAATGGTAATCGCGCCCAATGTAGCGTCTATAGAGCGCCAAGTGTAAGTTGGCGGGTGGGCTGAGGCGGTGGTGGAGGAGGCAGGCGCTAGGCGGCAAGTGCCTTGCGGGCTCAGCTGGCTGGGCGGGTCACGCGGGAACGACGCTTACATTTATTACGACCCTCCGCCGCCGTCGCTCGGGCCGGGCGCGCTACGCTAGGCGGTGTGGCGTCTGCTTCATTTGGCGTTTGAAATGTCACGGAACATTGAATCTGAATCTCCGAATCAAGGACGGTCGATGGCCGTAGATTAAGGTAACAGTTAAGCCTATGTGGAATCTAAAATGGCAGGGAGATATGTGTAGTTACGTTCAGGGTAATAAAGTTTCGTTGAGTTGCAGCATTGAGCGTTTTCATTTTATGTTAGTGCTACATAAGTGTGTCTGGACCAGCGTTAAATCAGCGGTGTAGCTCACTCATCAAGAGGGATCGGCAGCACAAAATTCTGAGCTAGCTCCTTTTTTTTTATTTACGTATTACGTATTTTATTTCTTTCTTTCTTTCATATTGAACATTCAAACGGTTTGCTTGCTAGTTTACAGATTTATTTGTTTAATAAATGTGTGCTTGCTTCAGAGTCGATTCATAGACATATCATGTTCTGTAGTTATTTAAAAACCAACTTAAAAACGCGTTACAAAGAAAACCGAGCAACGTTCTGCTTTCTTGAGGATATGCTAAGAGCCTTTACGTCCTTGTAGAATGGATACCAAAAGTTTAAAACAAATAAGACTCGAAAGCTTATTTGTTTATTTGCTTCGTGAATTCAAGGCAAACCTTTTCTTGAGTAGCACCCCCCGGCTGAACTAAATACACTGTAAAATCCAACCTAGTTACGAATGTGATATATGTACATATAATCGACCGTGAAGCAAGGACGTGAGGAAAGATAACTAATTTATGAATAAACTGCAAGGTTAGACCCAAACCAGCAAAACATACCTTGTTTCACGGTCAATTCTACATACATACAATCGCATTCGTGGAAAAATACCTAGAAAGCATTTAAAATAAGGATTGAGACTTCATCCGGAATATATAAAAAAAACTGTTCCCACTGTGACCGTCGATATTTTCAGTTTGCTTGCTTTCTCCCAAAAGTATCTCACAATATACTTCCCGAAGTGCAGCTGCTTTTCCGCAGTGCGGTCGATGCGCCGCGGGTTTCAGAGTGTAACCTGAGTTAACTACGTAACAAGCCGTCACTTGACACTGAAGCCGACAACGTTTCCGGCGTATACTTCCAAGTAATGAATGAGGCAGCATCACTGGGAGAAGCGTTTTATAATAATTTTAATTTTATCGTGCACCCCCCCCCCCCCCCCCTTATAAGGATAATGATGTAATGAGGTGCCACACAATGGCTGATGCCTGTTCCCTCAGTCAAATTAAGAAATATTTTCTTAACACTTTTCACATAAATAAATGAACTGAGAGCTACGTCTGCACGTTTTTGTATTTTTTTTGTAAATTACGTATATCCATGATACACGTGTCTAAAAATGTGCATGCAAATACAAAAAGATGTATCTCATGGATATAAGTTAGCACTGAACGATCTAAAAAAATCGGATATTACAGTAAGAAGCGGTGTGTCTATGATGTTTCACGACGTTTCTGAAAAAATGATTGCAACGCTACAATGTAGATGTCGTTAAATAACCTCTGATTAATGTGACATCGGTTATGTCGTATCATTTAAGTACATAAAATTATCAACATGTATTTAATATATTTTTGTGTAAAAAAAACACATATAATAACACAAATCTGCAAACCAAAAAGGAAACAGGAAACATTAACAGTAAATATAAACCTTCAAAAATGCACCGTCATAAGCAGAAACATTTCGGAGAGCCGTCGTTTTCGTAAATCCGCGGTTGTGACAGTTGAACGGTAGTGACAGTTCGATCAGGGAATCCACGCAGAACCGATGAAAATATATCAACAGTGAAACTGACATGTTTGACGTCTCTTGCACGTACCAGAGGAATCCAAAAAGGTTGGTGAGAGCTGATTGCACAAAATAGTCTGTTCGCTATATACTTGGCTTTAATCCTAATTCAATTCGGTGATAGTCTTTGTAAGTTCGTTCGGTTCCTATTTTAATGTTCTGAAAGTGACAAATCAGTATTATTAAATCCTTCATATCAAATTCTACATCCAATCTATGGACGTAGAAAGAAAAATTAAATGTTTTAATGGTAGAGGCATTACCTCTTTCTCATTCATTAAGATAAATGTTTTAGATATTTTTTCGCCATTAATATATTATTGTTTTAATTTTATACAGGTTGTTTGGTAATTCGATACATTCCTTCCAAGGGGGCTACCACATGTGGCTAGAACATAAAAAAAATGTAAAACCTTAATAACTCAAAAATTATTGATTTTCGACCTCCAGTTTATTGGGAAAAGTTGTTGCATAATAGCTCTGGAATGACCCCTTGGAAGGAATGTATCGAATTACAAAACACTCTGTATAGAATATAAAATTGTAAACCTACAGAGACTAAAAGCTATGTATTTCATAAAATGTATTTCTAATATGACCGTTTCGCTCGGCGGCCCCGCTCAACTCCCCATACAAACAGGGAAAGAAGATCACGCCCATATTTCTTGTCAGAGATCCCAAATTTTGCACAAAATATCTTTATTTGATCGAACTAGATGTCTGATGACCGTTAGCATTGTAAATTTGTGTTTGGGTTCCAAGTTATAAGGTCCGAAAGTTCGAATTGTTTGCGCGTTTTATACAATAACTTTGGAGGTGGATTACGCAATGATAAAATAAGAACATTTTGAAAAGATTAGTCGTCAGACATAGATTATTTAATCAAGATTTATAATCTATTTGGTTTATGTTAGATTTTCACTACAGATGACGTGGTTTACTTTTAGCTATAAGTCGTTTTGTAATTAAAATTTTCGTAAATCTTGCCAAATCATACACTATGCACATTGTCTTTTTTGTGGACATGTTGCATCTTCTTCATCACGGATCTGTCTTTTTCTTTAAAACAGAGAAGGTCCCAGAGCGCAACAGCACGGTTTTGTATCATGCCCGCGAATGAGTTAGTCCCGCCGGGTTGGGCCACCTTAAGTTCTGTAAGCGCATAAGATGAGACAGTAGTGAAAATAATTGCAGTTTGGGGAAGCCGTCACAGTAATGTAATATTAACGGCTTTTGGTTGCACCTAGAGTCGATTAAATGGCTTAGGAAATATTTAGATAAAGGTTCCCCGCTAGAGGGCGGAACCGCCCAACGCCCTCTAGCGCCCATCCGCGGCGGTGTCGCCGTATCCTTGCAATAATTACCCAGATTTACGGCGCAAGATTTACGTGAGGAGATTCCCGATGCTTGTTTTGTTTACGACCCGCGCAATCTGCCACCGCGGCCGCCCCCTTGTACGGCAGATATTCCCGTCGCCACGGCTCCAATTTGACGGGAACGGACGTTAATGTGGTAACGTTTACAATCTTTTCTTTCTTCCAGTCGTTGCGAATGAGGTCACATTCAGCCTATAATAGTAATATACATATTTTTAGATGAGATTTGAAATTTGATTAGGTCCCAAAGTGTTGAAAGAAAGAACATTTGTTTATTCACAAAAATAACAACCAAAACATAAAACTAATAACAGTAGCACAATGCGGAAGAAAACTCTTACCACGTTACTAATAAACCCAGATCATCACCTGAACAGTTATACAATGTTTTGTCCCTTTCTCTCGATTTTGAAACTGCATATCAATGCAAAGGACAAAACTTTGTATAACTATTCAGACTGTGATCAGCGTTTATTAGTAACAGGGAAAGTTTATTGTAGATGCCGCATTAGCGACTTCGCAAATTTAAGTTCGATTTACGCGTTTTTAGATGGAATATGTACTCCATGACGCAGTTAGAATAAGGTCACAGAATAAGTAATATTGCTACATAAGGTTTAGACGAAAAATAGAGCTTTTGTTTGTCTTTTAACAAATTTAAATGTCATTGACCAGCACAAACTATGAAACGAAATATGATAGGTTACGTTTTTGTGATATTTTCTTTTCCAAGACTTCTTTTGGTTAGCATAATTAAGAACAATTTATTTTCGGAATAATATGGAGAAAATTCAGTCAAAAAATCTATTCTGTTTTATTATGTATGGTATCTGACAGCTTGGACAGATCTTGTAGGTGAGCTCGCTTGGACGTCACCTGTCGGGATAAATAAGCAGTTTTCTTCCCCATTGCACACATAGCTATTTGATAAACAATAGAAAACAAAAATGTTTAGAAGACATGTTACTTAAACAAACCTATTAAAAATGTAGTAATAGAGAAAAAAAGAAGAGCATGAGATTTGCAATCTTGGAATTGTAACATAATTTTATTATATGAATAAGTTACGAGGCTGAGCCAATAATCAACTGTGAAATAGTACACTTCACTCACAGGCCGCGCTGTTTTTCAGGCACCACCTCTACGTATATTATTATACGTAGAGGTGGTACCTGGTATATTCAAGTCAAAAAACCTCCTCTATCTACCTATCAGCAAGTAGGTAATTCATTTAGAATAACAACGCATGTGTGTACATGGGAATGGTTATGTGTACTGTTTTACTGGGGTAGGTATACCTATGATTAAAGGGCATATGCATAGTTAAGGAATGTTTAAGTTATAGAAAAAAAATATTGTGAGTGACAAAATGTGAGATATTGCCCGTAAACCTTATGAATTCACAACAAGAAAAAGGTAGTTCTCACAACATGCGGGAGCAAAAGAACTCGGAATATTTATAAATGCTGTAACAGTTTTGAACAAAGATTAAAACTCACATGATGTTACTTGGCAGTGTTATTCGTGCATTGTTCAGTTTTAAAAGTGTCCGCGTTTATGCGCGCTATATCTTTTAACGAGCCTGCGAAACAGTCGGTGGCATTGTTATTGTCGAGTAAGCGTGCTAGCGGCTGCAAAGCGCTCCACGCGTGCGAGCTCGCAGCCTCCACTATCGATTATCTACCACCTGCAGCCAGGCTAGGGCACAATGTTCCCGGCTAGGAACGAAACGAATGCGATCCAGTCACCTGGTGGGGCGCAATCGCTGGCACAGATCTCACAATAAATAAATACCCGGCGAGAAACGCTGGCGACCCCTCAGTCAACGAACTGGCGCCGAACAAAGAAGCTTGCTTCGTTTCGTGGTGCAACAATGCAGAGTTGAACTCGTCGGAGAAATAACCTCTCGGAGCAAGATGCCAGATTACTGCTATTACCGCTGCCAGTACACGTCTACGTAAGCCAGTACAAACAGAACACCCGGGCACGTCTGCATGCTTGAATCCCAAACAATGCCAGCAGAAATCTACATCTCGACTTATTTACATTTCTGGGTGATGCTTATGACGAGTTTGTGCCGTGGGAGCACATACCAGAGTGCCAGTTATTACCCGAATTGCCTCACATTGTCAATATTCCTTTTTATTTTATTTTTAGTACATGAGCAGTGTAACAATATTTCAATAGCTCCATCGTGTCATCTGTTTCAGTCAGCGCGGATAGAAGAACGGGAGTAGAAACCGAAACTTATTCGTATGGCATCAGCGTAGCAACAAGTTAGTCCAAAACGTCTAACTGTAGTTAATTCGCAATTTTTTTTGCATTAATTAGCTTAATTTAAAGTTATTTTGTATTTTTACACGGATGGCTATACCACACAACTACCGTTATGATACTAGCCCAATACACCACATTCCCGAAGGAATTAGGTGTCCGGCCCTACAATTTTACAGTTCCTCGCTGATTTCAATAGTGCGATTGGCAACCTGTAGCAAAATATTGGAAAAACGTTTAAATTTGGAGAATGAAATCTGAATAATAGTGTTCGTCCGCAGTTGGCAGCGAGCATGGTAGGACGAAGTGGCAACCGAAACTAGTTTGTGCAGTCCATCGTCACTCCCATATTTCCATGCTCGATGGGAGTTGGAAACTGAAATAAAAATACCTCTCCTATGTTATGAATAAACATACCAAGAAAATTTAAGATTTTCGTAGGCTGCAGATACTAAAATGACCAAGAATGACATCGTAAAATAAATATTTACTTATTCTCTCATATGGTTCATATTACGTTGTATTATCATAGTAGTAAAGAAAGCAAACAATCGCTAAAGAAGTTGCCGAATAAATTATGTATTTTAGGCACGAATGAATAATATTAAAACGAAAAGAATAATATCTGATGTTGATTTAGTGAACGTCGGAGTGGGTGGGACGATGTTGAAGGGAATTGCACATTGTGAGTCGTGTTATTACTGTCGAGACGGAGCTCGATGGGCGGAAGCGGCGAGCACGGAAGGACCGGAGTACCGTTCGAAACTCATTCGTATGGTGGCAGCATAGCCACGACTTAGTGGAAAACGTCTATCTGCAGTTAGTTCACTTACGAATTCGAAACGCACAACACACTGACATATATATAATATTACTACGTACGGACAGGCCCTTCCATACAAAATAAACAGAGCAACAAAAGTGTCCTATGCGTTGCATAGGACTTTGTCGAACAACAAAACACCACTTTGTCGCTTCAGCCACTCGCTGTCGTCATTCGCATGTGCGTAGGCTCTGGCTAAAAAATCCCAATAGTGCGGTAAAAGTGTGCAAGAATGACATTAAAAAAAACGAGAAAAGACGCAATATCGAAATACCGCAACAAGCGAAAGAATTGAGTGAAAGGCCATGTTATACCTTTAACATATCACTGGCGCAGCATCGAATGTTCGTTGCATTAAGGTGGCCCAACCCAGCGGGCCCAACTCATTTGCGGGCACGGTACAAAACCGTGCTGTTGCGCTCTGGGACCTTCTCTGTTTCAAATAATAAGAAAGGATCCGTGATGAGGAAGATGCAACATGTCCACAAAAGAGACAATGTGCATAGTTTATGATTTTGTAAGATTTACGAAAATTTTAATTTCAAAACGACACATAGCTAAAAGTAAACCACGACCGCTGTAGTCAAAAATCTAACAAAAACCAAATAGATCATAAATCTTTATTAAATAAGCTATGTCTGATGACTAATCTTTTTACGATGTTCTTACTTTATCATTGCGTAATCCACCTCCAAAGTTATTGTATAAAACGCGCGAAAAATTCGAACTTTCGGACCTTATAACTTAGAAACCAAACACAATTTTACAATGCCAATGGTCATCAGACATCTAGTTCAATCAAATAAAGCTATTTTGAGCAACATTTTGGATCTCTGACAAGAAATATGGGCGTGATCTTCTTTCCCCTTTTGTATGGGGAGATGAGCGGGTTGGGCCACCTTAAATAGCGTCCTGTGAAGTTCTCACTTGTCGTTGGAGCTCGAGAAAATCAGTCGTGATCGAGTTCATACCCTCACGCTGGCGCTGCCGCCATTGATGTAAAAGTGGCTGCGCGCCGCCGCGCCGCCCCCATGTTAGCGCGTTTCGGTCGCTACTGCCGTCCATCCATGCTCGCCGGGCGGGAGGGGGGAGGGGGGAGGGATGCTGGTGCTGAAGGCGAGATATTTCTTTAAGCGACAATTCTATTACTGCGCAGATTCCGGGACGAGACTGCCGCTTGAAGTGCCCGCGAGCCCCGCCTGGCGCGGTGTCGGCGCGGCGCAACGTAGCCACATGAATCACTCAGCCAGCCCGCGTGAATGAAAATTGTCAAATATTCAGATTCCATGTGAACGCAGATTTAAGTACGAGTGAGCTTTCCTCGCAATATTTTCTTATTCTTGAATATTTTTGTCTACGATTTCTTTTCTATCGGAGGCAATATTTGTTCCGAGAAAATGTATTAAAAATGCCGATATAAATCAAGATCCCTCCACGGCTCAAAGCCCATATAAAAATAGGTTTATTTTATGTAAAACACGTTGAACTTAGACAGGGGATGCGAAATGCATGCCAACCGTTCAGGTGCTTTTTGACACGTTGTTTGAAGGACCTCAGGTTGTACTTATGGGTTGATTATACAGTTTAACGACCCTATAGATACATGATCTACAGGATCAGTTAGTTCTTATTTTGGTAATGTGTGCAGTGAATGGGAGAGTTGCGGGTTGAGCTATGGAGATTGATTCAGATTCGCATTATCAGTGGTAGAGACGATACAACACGAATATACACAATTACGAAATAAATAAAAAAATACAGTAATAGATCTATTCAGAGTTACTAATAACTACATCGATTCAGAGATGAAGGGGCTCAAAATTCTGAGATACCTCGGAGTCGTCAAAGAGACTCACGGCGGCGTGTGTGTGCCAAGGTGCTAAGCAGATACTGTGCTATTTCGCCCCACATATGCGAACAATACATTGCGAAGACCTTATCTGCGCTGCGCCATGTAGAGCAGTGCTTTTGGTTCTGCGTGAAAATCTGGCAAGCTGGTCTTTGAGCTTTGAGCTTTATCCTCGATGTTGCAGCAGAAGTTCAGGCGACAGGTCGAGAATAACAAAGTTGGCCACAGGCAAGATTGTACCCAGGAAGGTCGGAGCTGTAGTAAACGGTGTGTTCTTTGCATAAAATACCCAAGGCTGTGTCTTGCCCGCTTTAAACTGGATGAGGTTCTGGAGAACCAATCAGGAAACTTTTTCCAGGATCTCTTCGAGTCTATCCTTGAGGCGCCGCCGCTTGTTTCCTCCACTTCTCCCTGGATTGCGATCGGGTGACTGGTTACATGGGCAGCACAGTGCTGTCATCAGTGTAGCAATAAATGTCGCCCAAATTGAGCAAATTGAGCAAACATTGCAGCGGTGAACGTTTAAAGTTCAACGTTCTTGGATGCTTGACGTGCTTAAAAATAATCCTACCACTCTAACTAATGGTTCGCCATATTGCGATAGGTCTTGCAAAGAACGCAGAACTGACTGCTGAAATGCCTTTTGAATTCAGTGTACGTATAGATTTCTTGGCCGACCCTGCCTAAGATATATTGCACCAATCGGTCTCCAGTGAACTCTGGGCACCCTCCCCCCTCGCCCCGTCAACCCCGCCGCCGCCAGCGTCGCCGTCTCTCCGGACGGTGACTGATGCCATCCTCTGAAGCGTGCGTACGGCGCATACGGAGGGCGTTGAATTGATCAAATTATTAAGGCCCCATTAATCCCCATTGATCTTTTGAGTTGCGCAGTACATACATATTAGGTAAAACCACAGAATAGAGAAGGAAGAAGGGGCATGTGGTCGCTTTAGCGACTCCACCATATGGACAAAGTGTGCATATGTATACCATGGGAAGCTAACCACGCGTTGCATTCCACTCAGTTCAAGCATCGTCATTGCGCGCGAATATACTCCAGATATGTGTAACTGTCCCAACCCACACAAGCCCTCCAACACGTCTGCGACTATGTTCGTACGTTTAAGTTAAATTGGTAGTTTTAGAACATTGGAGACAGTTAGTCTCATAAGCGAGCTAGATGGAAAAACAGATATTTATCGCGTATGTGCCAAAGTGGAGAAGACCATCTGCCAAAATAGAGACGTCTTTCAGTTGATCCTAATGGAGGCATGCGTTTTTCTATCAAGAAAGAGAGCTTCTTCTACTGGGATGGAGTTCTATTTCGAAATAAATCCATATTCCACTTGAAATGAACAATAAATAGTGTTCTAAAATATGTTTGACAGGATTACGTGTCTATTATTATGATTCCTTGGAGGGCTTTCGTGGTTTGTATTGATTACTACAAGAACTACAATTCGCAATAAGGCATAACATTTTGCCACAATTAAGCATTGCAATAACTAAACGAATGCTTTAGAGACTTTACATTTACTAATTAGTAAATAATATTAAAACATCAATATTCGAAGTCAGTTGGTGTTATTCCGTTGTATAGCAATTTGTAACTGACGAGAGGTAACAAGGACTGAAGGCCAACTCTTTTGCTATTTAGTTTACATACGAAATACACACTCCTCGCTGAATCAGTAAATAACTTCCGACCTATTATAGTGAATTTACGGGTCGCTTATGGAAAAGGTTATTCCTTATTCCTCCTCATCCTATCTACATTCGGAGCACCCACCGCAGATAATCAGAGCACACCTTGTGGTTGACAAACTTCTGGTATGGTGCCTCGCTGGGCGTGGTTTCTGAGCACCTTTGGTCCTCAACACAGACCATACCGGTTTTTTAAAAAAATGTTTTTTCGTTAGCGCTAAATTCTGAAACATAGTAATAGATCTGAATTGTTTCATTTCGTGCCACTTACTCCGTGTGGCTATGCGATTGGATACCATAATACCCGAGAATTGTCAAAGCGAACACTCCTGAGAACACTCCTGATTCATCAACTCGGAATTCCCAGAACTTACCTCGTGGGCACTTTTGGTCTGCAGGGCTGATGAATTCAGATTACGAAAGTTAAACCCCCGTAAAACCAGAACCTTCAAAAAGGCTCTAGAATCTATTGGTGAAATATAGGATTATATTTGTAAATCAAAATGTTGAATGTATGTATGCCCAATAAGCATGTTGAAAATATTTTCTTTTTGGATTGAATTTACAAACTACAGGAGACTGCTAAAAAAGGAAGCAGAGGAGAATTTGTAAATTGGTTGTTATAGGTTGTTACCGTAAATTGAGGTATTCGGAATTTCAATTTACTTAAAACATTATTTTGTGTGTATTTCATTTTGAGGACATAATAATATATATTCAATATTGAAGTTCTTGATTAAAGTAAATGGTTTCGGATTATCATTTTGTCTTCAGCACACTCCGCCTACAGACGGATAACTTTAGAAGCAAAGTCCTCTTTCTTTTTTTTTCAAACATGCTGATAAAAGACATACATACATACCTTCACGCCACGTTCCCGGAGGGGTAGGCAGAGACGATAGAGCGCCATATGATATGATCATACCACAGCTCTTTCGCTTTATCTACAGACACACATCTTTGTGCTGTGCGATTACGGGTGCTACGTACCTGACCTTTACGAAGAATTACAACGATTTGGTCGGGGTACGTTCTCCTAGGCTGCCCGGGCACGACACTTCCGCTCACTTCTGCTTTGTAAATATGTTTCGTCATTCTTTCGTCACTCATTAGTTAAATATGCCCAAATACCTCAGCACTCCTTTCTCAATTCTCGTGACAATACCATTTTTAAATTGACACCGCTCTCTTACCCTTGGATAATTCTGTGCTATTTGAAAGACACCAATGTATTTACATTGTCTATGATTGTAAAGTCTGTGTACTGTTCTGGTTTCCGGCCGGAGCTCCGTCGTTTCATTTGGTGAAAACCATTTTATCCCTTGCTCAGGGTGTTCCGGTGGCTGTGCCGGCTGTCGTGGCGCTGTAGCCATGGTCGCGCGATCGACCCGCATCTTCAACGGTATGGTAAGCGAACCACCATGTCTTCATAGCCTCCGTCCTAGCCGTGTCGTGGCGCTGTAGCCATGGTCGCGCGATCGACCCGCATCTTCAACGGTATGGTAAGCGAACCACCATGTCTTCATAGCCTCCGTCCTAGCCGTGTCGTGGCGCTGTAGCCATGGTCGCGCGATCGACCCGCATCTTCAACGGTATGGTAAGCGAACCACCATGTCTTCATAGCCTCCGTCCTAGCCGTGTCGTGGCGCTGTAGCCATGGTCGCGCGATCGACCCGCATCTTCAACGGTATGGTAAGCGAACCACCATGTCTTCATAGCCTCCGTCCTAGCCGTGTCGTGGCGCTGTAGCCATGGTCGCGCGATCGACCCGCATCTTCAACGGTATGGTAAGCGAACCACCATGTCTTCATAGCCTCCGTCCTAGCCGTGTCGTGGCGCTGTAGCCATGGTCGCGCGATCGACCCGCATCTTCAACGGTATGGTAAGCGAACCACCATGTCTTCATAGCCTCCGTCCTAGCCGTGTCGTGGCGCTGTAGCCATGGTCGCGCGATCGACCCGCATCTTCAACGGTATGGTAAGCGAACCACCATGTCTTCATAGCCTCCGTCCTAGCCGTGTCGTGGCGCTGTAGCCATGGTCGCGCGATCGACCCGCATCTTCAACGGTATGGTAAGCGAACCACCATGTCTTCATAGCCTCCGTCCTAGCCGTGTCGTGGCGCTGTAGCCATGGTCGCGCGATCGACCCGCATCTTCAACGGTATGGTAAGCGAACCACCATGTCTTCATAGCCTCCGTCCTAGCCGTGTCGTGGCGCTGTAGCCATGGTCGCGCGATCGACCCGCATCTTCAACGGTATGGTAAGCGAACCACCATGTCTTCATAGCCTCCGTCCTAGCCGTGTCGTGGCGCTGTAGCCATGGTCGCGCGATCGACCCGCATCTTCAACGGTATGGTAAGCGAACCACCATGTCTTCATAGCCTCCGTCCTAGCCGTGTCGTGGCGCTGTAGCCATGGTCGCGCGATCGACCCGCATCTTCAACGGTATGGTAAGCGAACCACCATGTCTTCATAGCCTCCGTCCTAGCCGTGTCGTGGCCGATGATCCTCCAACCCAATCGTTTCGAAATGTGTCCGTTAAATTAACTCCGCATACTTTTTCGCTGATAAAAAGACGTTGTTTTCCATTTCCTCACTCAAGCTTGTTGCCATTTATGAAATGATATTTCTATGTTTAAACCTATGATAATACGGGAAATATTATAAAACCATAATGCCAATTTCATTTATCGATATCAATTTTAATTTATCGATATCTATGGGTTTAAAAGATATAGATATACAAATAAATAAAATGTAGTGTTTCGTATAACATTTAATTGGCTCCACTTTATGTTACCATAGAATAATAGGCCTCTGATTATTTTTTCCGCTTCAAAATGTGTTAGGTACAGACGGATGGTATCTGAGCCATAACTTACCTAAGTTAGGACCTATGTAGGTGCATGCATGTATATACGAAGAAAGCCGTAGGGGCGCCCGTCTGGTCCAGAATGGAATAAATTAGGCCCCTTCCCCTCAGGAGCGTTCTCAATCCAAGTCGAACGCATTTCACGAAGCGCCCAATGTGGCCCAAGTCGGTCAAAAGTATCAACCAGTTGGGCTAAACAGCTCAGGTGTTTCGGTGCATACCTCTGGTTGTATAGGATTTATATTATTGAGTTATTAAATTATATATATTTTTAATAATTCTAGCTCCTTTAAGAAGATGATAGTACATTTCTAGGGAAGAAAAATGTTCAAGAGTTTGGCCGCTTCGACGAAAATGAATATTATCAAATCGTATCAAACCGCGGCATTCATCAGCGTAGCGGTGAACCTCACCGAGAGGAGATCCTAATAGTTTGAAAGAGTCAGCCCATATTTTCGGTTTCACTCCATGAATGTGTGGCGACGCTGGCGGCGGTGAACCTCACTGAGAGGAAATCAAATTGACAGACTCTGTCAATTATGAAACGCCGCTATCACTACTGATTTTCGGACTTCCTTCATGAGTCTGTGAATCCGCCGGTGTTACCCTTACTGAGAGTAGATCGTATTAATTTGAAAGACTGCCCATAGTGAAACGCCGTTATACCTGCACATTTTCGTGTGTGGCGCTCGGTGTGGCCCCGCCGCGGACCGGGGCGCGGCCAATCTGAGAGTCGATCGCGACATTAGTTTGACAGACTCTGTCAATAGTGAAACGCCGCTATGACTAAACATTTTCGGACTTCCTCCATGAGTGTGTGGCGCCGCCGGCGGCGTCTCGGTCCAGCGGCGGGGCGGCGCCGGCGGTGAGGCAAACCCGTCGGTGGGACCGACGTCCCCTCGGTGATGAATGGTCCTCTCTCTCCGATACCCAAAGTAAACTAATAAATTAAAGCTTCCCCAAATTATTTTATCGGTAAAATAGCGAACTGTGATGAATTAGACATGGATTGGGCGGAGACTGGACGGTCTGTAAGCCGATTGAGATGAATTAATGTTGTTATTATTGAAACAAATTCGACTTGTCATAACTTTTCTTGTCATTTTCGTAGTGTTAAGATGTTTAATGACCTTAAGCTATAGCAAATACATTCGGTTTTAAAACCCAGATTTCGGCATCACGTGAACTAATAAGACGATTATAGGATATGTCCTGGCACGACGCCTTGTTAGGCCAATCTGATGATATCGTAAATACGTGAGATCGTTTTTTTTTATTTTTTAAATGCATGCGCCGCCAGATACTTCCTACACCGGCACTGCTTGAAATGGATGGAAAACACGAACAATTTTCATTGCCTCTTCGACCATATTTCCATTCAATGCGATGCTTTCGGCCAACCCAGACGGGATTAACCCTACCACCTAGTAAATAAGAAGGAGACCTACATTTTTACGTGGAATCCGAACCACAGCCGGCCTCAACATCGAAAACAGTCACGCATATGAAGCCCAATCGTTCCCATAGATGCTATACGTAGATACAAATCGCATATAAGTCGGGTAAATGATTCACAAGTTATAGGCATTCTATCCCACTAGTCACCGCTCTAGTAATTTCGCGTGATGCTAAGTAGCCCTAAAATTACGAAAAGATTCACGCCAAACGTAGGTAGAATTGGCATCGAAATCGGAAAGTGGTAGCTTAAACATTATGAGTTTTCATATCCCTAACTTGAGGCATGGCCCATACATATTTTCATTGCGTATTTCACCAACTTAAATATTTTTTTGAGACAAAGGGTAGCATCTTTCCTTTCTCAAGATACAATCTGTATTCTTGCCAAATTTCATTAAGATCCGTTCAGTTATTTTTTCGTAGGTAACAAACAGACAGAGTTATTTTCGCTTCAATCATATTAGTATGGATTGAATTATTATTGTAATACTTTTTTATGGTATTATTGTTATAGCTATCGTTTTTCAACCACAGCCACAGTAACATAATGATACAGTTTATAATGAAAGTGCAGGATTTTTATTGTTTGTATGTATATGTAGTTACAGAGATAATTCCATGCATTAACAAAATTATATTTTAGTCCATGTCTATGCTTCAGTCGCTATTTCATGGAATGAGGGAACGAAACTAATTGAGTTTTCACTTATTTACTTCAAGACGATGTTTGAATGTTATCAGGAAGACGAAATATAAAATAAACCTGGGAAGAATCTACCGGAAACAATGGACATATTTATAGAGAACCAAAGAAACAACATATTATGTGAGAAAAGTTGAGAATGTTGAGAAAAGTGGAAATAAAAGGACAAAAAGTTTGGGGATTTATATGCGATGAGGTAGGGGAATCTTTATGTATTATTATTCTTATGTGATTAGGTTGCCGTGGAATTGCCTAGTCATTATATTTATTACAGAAATAAAGATGTCTAATATTGATACGGGCATTATAAATTACATGAAACTATGTCATGAAAATATTTGTGACTATATTGTTAATTAGGTGCTTCCATTGATGCTAACTACTTTTTGCGGTGGAAAGACTGCGTTGCGCGATTTACATGATTTTAACTCTTCATGTTCTTGATATATCATTCTATTTACGTGCCGGAACCCATGCAGCACAATGCGAATGAACGATGAACAAACAATTAATCAGTACGCAAACATGTTAATTTAAAAGTACAACAACTTGCGATTTTCGGGCGGTGATTTATACTCTGTAACAATATGACGTGTATTGTGTTATGTCTTATGGAAGCTTTTGAAGTTCCTATAGAACTTATTGTAAAGAAGCATGGCCTATTTTATGTTATCGCTTAAACATTTTGCGGAGCTTAGAGCAACGTGGGAAACTGTCGGGTGTAGACGCGAGAGATATAATATACTGCTAGAATGAAATCCTCTCTGAGGAAAGAAATATTGCTTTTGAGAAATTTAATAAGCTTAAACGATTTGCTCTCAGAAAATTGTTATGAATATTTATAATATACATTCTAACAATTTTCTACTGCATACGTGAATGATATTATGAACACATATATGGAAAGCTGTACACGTTAAAATTAATAAATTTTTCACTATAGCCATTCTAGGCTCCCGTGAACAAATTTATTAATTTTCACCATTCATGTAACTGTTTTATTTATGTTTTATGCCCCCAAGCCTCCAACTGGTATGGTGTACGATGTTCGTTATAAAGAAATAAGCGACAATGCCCATTCTTCTAAGAGCAAAAAAAGCCGTGCAAATTTGAATATGTTTTTTGAAATGATGATTGATTTGAATTTTTTAATTCGACTAATAAAAGGGCTGATTTTTCAATGGTCTGATAACAGTCAGATAACTATTCGACGGATCTAATTAGGCCTCTGCTTATCCACCCGTTATAGTAAGTCCAATTTAGTTAAAATGTGCATACTTTATAAGATAAGGCTCAAGTAATTGGCTGATATCTCGATAGCTTAGGAAATTGAATTTTCACAACATAAAAGTTTTATTCAAATGCACCGACATAACATATACTTAAGCGTTTTTTTAAACTAACTGCCGTGGTTATGACTCCACAGTGTAATCAATGCTTAGCCAATTTCACCAAAATAGTTTAAATATTGACAAAAAAGTCCAGGCTGTCAGTCAGAATGTGCTGGAACAACGTTTGACATCTAGCCGAGTGACGTGAGTCATCCCCTTTTGCAGTGCTTACTACTATAATAAAAACATGAGCAGTAACAGGAACGACAAGTAGGCCAAATAATTCAGCGTGAAAAAGACTTTTGTCGTTAAATTTGACGGAAAAAAACTTTTTAATGAGCCTTCCGTGAAAACTTTACTGAGTTACAGGCCTCGTCAACAAACACAACATGAGAATTCACCAAAACTTTTCAGCGCAAGCGTTGACGAAAGTGTAATTTATCAAAGTCTGCACCCCACGTCGCGAGCGGGGGTGCCGGCAACGAGTAATAAAGGCAATAAGTGGCAAACACTGGTTTTAATGGGGGCGGCGACCCCACTTTTACACATGCGCTGGCACGTCAGTTCACTTACGAATTCGCTTACACCGACCACGAGTTCCAACGACACGTAACTTCACGGGACGCTATATTGTGCAACGAACATTCGACTTTGCGCGTACCGAATTCGTAAGCGAGCTTACTACAGTCAGTACATTTAAACGACACGCTGCCATGCCGCCATGCGAATAAGTTTCCATCGCCACTCCTATCCTACCTTGGTCGCTGGGAGCGGGCCGAGGCAGGCGGAGGTTGTCCCGACCCCGTCGACAACTTCGGGCCGAAAAAATGCTATTACATTTCCGATGGCGTTGCCTAATGATACTCACCATTAAGCAGCCAGCTAGAAGTGGATACAATGCGTAACATCAACCTGGCATAGGAAGTCAGTTCTTCATTGTGGTCGATCCATCCACCCAAATCCCACGCAGATAAACTGCATAAAATTGCATATGTTTATATTTTCGAAAGTAAGCCCTGTAAAAAAAATTACAGGTACAATTTCAGGATATTTTGCATGTTTTTAAATAGCGATATGTAAAAACAGTACCTAATAAGGCGATTTTTTTAAATTAGCAGAAATCTTTAAAACTCATTCAACCGAAGCAATATTTAAAACCTTCATTGATTTTCATATCTAAAATTTTAAATTAAAATGAGCGGTGGGCACTCAAACGTAACCAGTTGATGTTGGAGCCCAAGAACGAATTCAAACGAATGGTGGTCACGTAAAGTGGACCGGATAACGTTGGACCACAAGAAAGTTTTAATAGTTTTTGCTGCACTAATTCGATGGTTAACAGATCATTAAATTTAATACGAACTTCATTACATCTACATACCTATGTTTCGCCGTAAAGTTAGAATTGTAGACTTATAAGTTTTTTATAATACTTGCAATTTTCCAAAAAAACGCTTTAAAAACTTGTTGGTACCTGATTGGGTTGGGTTAGGTTAAGTTAAGTTGAATTTAATTCGGTTGGGTGAGGTTAGCTTATTCAATACAAGTTAATAATTACCGGTTTACGAGGATATTTGTAAGTTTAAGGATATTAAAATTTTCCTGCGACTTTAAAAACTGATCGCGGAATACGTTTAACCCAAGTTTGTAACACGCAACTCCGGCAAAGTTAAAGTGGATTGCACTATCTCTGGTCAGTGATAATTTCAAAATTAAAGTATATCCGTCCTTATATTATTTCGCCTGAAGAAGAAATAAGCTAGATCTATGATACCTATAACTATAATTCTAACCAGAAATTCTTTAAAAATACAGAAAGCATTTTAAATAAGTGTGACATCGTCGCATGCTTTGCTCAACGTGCTGGGACGTTTAGGAGGTCATTAAACGAGGACATTGAACTTTCAGTAATTCTTCCGTCGGAAATTCGTTCGCATTATAGTAGGGTAAAACATAGTTTAGATGTTGTTGCAAAGCCATGTCGAATGCCGCTATACCGCAGGGCTCCGTGCTGCCGCCACCCATTTTCCATTTTTTACTGCACATAAATTTGCTGTAAGAAATGGTAAATGGTTGGCAATCTGGCCGATATTTATACCTACGGAAATGACAGAACGCGCTAGCCAGGTGACATTAGTCACCCGACTGAAAGCTCCGCTACCCCCCTTTCCCTACTAAACTAGCCGCCGGGTTGCTTCGTACCATGGTTGGTTGGTTACGAATACGAGCTGTTCCATTATTCGGAAACCGTCTAAAAGTGTGGGTCCTTTGCAGGTATCATCGGATTGGATGAAAAGATGGTTGAAATTGCAAGGAAATTTGTTCATGTTTGCCATCCCGTTCAGTGTAGCCGTGCTCATAAAGGGAAGATCCTGGAATGGCACCTAATTCCTTCGGGAATGTGGCGTACTGGGCTAACATCGTGACAGTAGTTGTGTGGTATTAGCCATCCATGTCAGAGTCCATGTACTTAACAGAATGTGTCCGGCACATACAAAGTTTCCTTCTTAGATGGCACCCATATACTGTCGATTTTTTCTATCCTTTTGAATCCTTATACACCTTCTTGGCCTACCAGTCTTGTAAAACGTTTGTATGTGAAGTCTGTAAACTTTCAAATGCAATACCTGCCGATTAAGTATTTCCTGCGGACCTCTAAACGTAAATGTAAAAAGTACCTGTTCGGCTGGCATCGTTTTTACAGCCTCCGAAAAAGTTCAAAATCCCATGGACGTCGTCGGCGTCCTTAGGCCTGGCCACATGTCACGCTCAACATGAAAAAAAAAGAATGCAAAAGGAATCCAACACCTTGTTTAGCATAAAATATTTTTTAGGTGATCTACATTGCAAAATAATTTTGAACGGGAGAAATCATGTGAATTTGATGATATTAAGGTCGGCAGAAAATTTTGCCTCCCGTACAAACGTAGTTTACTAATATATTGAAAACCACTGTTCCAACTTACTTGATATTTGGTATCTGATATATACAAATCATATCTACAAATATTTGTGTCTGCATGTCTTTGTTTTTTCGTTAAATGTATTCTGGGTCAAACCACAGAGAAAACTAAATTCGTATGAAGATTTTCTTTTTGCTTTCATTTCATTTGGTTTGGATTTTTCAACAAAACAAAAGCGTGCAGACAAAGATATTTGTTACCTGATATTAGATATTAAATATCAATTTAATTGGAATAGCGATTGTCGCGTTATTCCCGTAGGGAAGACATTGGCTGCCTGCTGTAGTAAGATTAAAGGGATACGCAAACGGTCCCTTCTGCTAGAGCAATTGGCGGTGCACCTCAAGTAACGACAAAAACTACTCTAACAAATTACAACTTTTCTAAGCCTAAACTAACTCTAACTCGTGCAATGATGTGACAACTCCGCCCCAAAAGGCGTCTGGCACAGAGTTAATATCCCCCCAAAGAGAGAACTTCATACAATTGTCCATTTTACCAATGCATCATGGGATTAACTCAACCACTACAGTCTTCTTTCTAGTGAAATACTGACTTCTCATGTAAGTAAGTACATTTAAGTTACGGCTACACATAGAAAAGAGGACTGTTGTCACATTAGAAAGCCAAATGTGCGATGAAGTGTTAGTCGGAGGCATTGATTACGGGAGGAGGGACTGTAGGAGAATTTCAAACTATGGGCATAGGCAGGTTGCTAAATTGGTATATTTACTTGAGAAACCGTAAGTTACTAAAATAGGAAAAATAAATATGTATGTCTGCTCAGTAAGAAATCTCAATACGAATAAGTTAATCATATCTGTATTTAAAAGTTTCTTTCAAATGAAGCTCGCAAAAAAGCATTTAATTCATTGTCGCTGTCAGAATATAAAATTTAAGACGAGCTCGCGGTTAGCTTTCGCTCCTGAATATCGTATTTATAACCCTTTTGTACGAATTAAAAAGTACCTAATTTATAGGTTTTCTGGAAACCACGGACAATTTTCACTATCGCTTCGACCGCCATTCATACAATGTGATGGTACACGGTCGGGGTTAACCCTTCCAACTAGTAAGTAAGGACAGTATCTACAAGATAACAAGTAAGTAAAATCCGACCTACGATCGACGAATACCTCTTACGAAGTCCACGAAAAGAGCTATACGATATCTCCCCTATATATAAATCGAATGTGCTTGAACATTCGATTTCGTTAAGCTCCTTATTAGAGAACTGAGGAGCCAGGGAGTGAGAATGGTCTCGACTAAGTTATGGCAAGACTGTCTGTACGGAATTACACTGAGCCAAATGTAATCTTGCGTAATCAGCGTTAAATAACAGCTATCGTGGCCCGTTTAGGTGCTAAATGGTTGTTAAGTGTAGTTAATTTATGTCGACATTTATTTTTATGTTACGGGTAAGGCTAGACTTAGCCGGCTAATGCGGAAATTAACCTGAACATGTGGCCAAAGTTCCAATAGTGCACGTCACTTCGGGCTTTAGCCGACTAGGCCGCGCTTTCAAATGAAATTTATGTAATTGCACATAAACAGGAGGCTCTTTTGAATGCGAACACCACTGCAAGGAGTTATTCTGGAGACAAAAATAAGAAGCTAAATATAAAAAAGGGCATCGGAACGTTTGCATGGGAGGGTGTTGTTATTGAAGACAGCCAAATATTTTTAGTGACGGCCTATGTAATGTCTTCATGCCTTGCTAATGTTGAATCGTTTTTTCTGTGCTTCTTTTACGCATTTTAGATTTTTCATGAAAACTTTTTATTTATGTTTGGTAATACTTCTTACCTCGCTAGGTATATATATATATATATATATATATATATATATATATATATATAGGATAATTATATACATATAGTTATTAGTGACATTTTACAAAAAGTGGTATTTTTCTTGCATGACGATTGCTGTGATGTCATAAAAACTTTTTGAAAAATAATACTAAAATATTTTGGGATCGCAATATATATTTACTAAAACTTCCATATAGTGTACTTATCTTCGGGGAAAGCTGCGCTAGCGCCACATTTACAGCTACAACAGCAACTAAAAAATACACAATGGGAAGCCATTGTGTTTTATTTTTAAGTGTGAATAATAACCTCTCCTATACACAAGCTACGACTGTGATCCCGCACCATCTCCGCAATGTTTTCGATTCTGCCAGCATTTTGAATTCCGGAATAACCTTCACGATTTAGGAGCCACATGGTCAGGCAATGCACGCGTTAACCGACGAAGCCTATTTGTATCCTTTATTCTAACACTAACCGTAGCATACATCTTTTTATAAAGAACACTGTAACGAGGATAAAGATCAAGAAGTAATGGTCGAACTAGCTTTTATACGCAGGGATAGCCCATAAACTGTGCTCTCTAATTTGCATTCTGTTGAAAGCGTTTAATTATTGCAAATACTTATTTAGCTTATCTTTAACAACCTCGCAAAGTACAAACAAGACAAAGACTTAAATCAACATTGAACTAATAAGACGTGCTCATTGTTCATTGTGAATTTATTATAAACTAGCTGCGGTACCCGGCTCCGCTCGGGTTAGTGTCGGCTAAATTATCTCATGGATAAAAAGTAGCCCACATGACTGGTCCAAAATAGGGTCAAACTGGTCCAGGACAATGTATCCATGTACCAAATTTAATCAAGATCGTTCGAGCCGAAATAGCATGATTTAATGAGAAACATCCAATAATTCCCATTTAGAGCTTCGTTGACGTTTGGTGGCTATTTAAAAAAAAAACATTTGCCGCGAGAACCTTTCTGCACTTTCACTGCTACATTGCTTACCTAGTAAGTAACGTGTAACGTAGGTAAGTTTTGCGTGGACTCCAACCCACAGCCAGCCTCAACATCGAAAACAGTAATCCATCTCGAACCTGACTGCTCCCAGAGATGCTATACATTGATAAAATACGCATATAAATCAGGTAAGTGGTTCGCATGTTATAAGACTTTAAGACTCACTACTTACCCTTCTGGTAATGAAGCGTTATATTATGTAATCTATAAGTTTTTAGTAGAATCAGGCTAGACGTAGATACAATGCACATCTTAATCGAGTAATTGGTTCTCAAGGATTTTATTCTGTTGGTCGCTCCTCCGGCGATTTAGCGTGATGCCAAGTAGTCCTAAAGTTGCAGGAAATACCAAGCCGTACTTCAGTAAAAGTAAGCGCTGCCGCCGCAAAGCCGAGCCGTGCATAGCATTGCAGTTTGTATGACAGCCCCATCTTAGCGTAAGCGGAACTGAATTCTATTTAGCCAATCCTAATTCCCGGGTAGTTAAATGTACATGTACTAAGTTTTACAAATCGCTAGTGCCTTGAAAATTCGCCAAACGGACACCAAACAGTCACGACGTCTGCCCTCCCCCCGCCGCCGCTCCCCGCCACAGCCCCCGGCTCCTCTCCCCCTAGTGTGAAGTATCGCTACCGGCATCGTTTTCGCAGCCCCGTGAAAGTTCTAAAGCCCATGGGCACATAAATTGTAGCATATGTGTTATTCTGATGTATAAGCTATATTATTGTAAAGTTTCATTACAATCCATTCAGTAGTTTTTACGTGAAAGAGTAACAAACATCCATCCATCCATCCATCCATCCATCCATCCATCCATCCATTATTACAAACTTTCCCCTTTATTATTTAATTAGATTAGATTTATCGTTGGCTCATTTGAAATTTCAAATACGTCAACATATGAATAATGAAACTATACGCTAGTGAAGACTGGTGAGATTTGCTTAATATCGTTTATCTAGCCATTGAAAGACCGTAACCTCAGAGCGATTTACCAACATTAGTAATGCTCCGATCTCTTTTAAGTATTTTCATTGATATATTCTCTCGAAAATAAATTGTAACAATGGTCTATTATGTTCTCAACACTTTCAAGGGCGCCCCGGCCTCGTTACATCTTAAGCAGCGTCTGCGATGAAAAATAAGAAATTAGGCACCAAGTATAAGAAAAAGATTCCATAAAAAGTTGCGCATTCCCCTATGCGGAAGTTTTTTTGCCGTTTCATTCGTTTGCTTTGTGAATCTTTTCAGCATCCTTTATTTCAGAAGCACAAGTAAAAGAAAGTATCTAGTTAGATTTAGTTTTAAAAATAATAGTTTTCTAACAAGGGTAATTTACTTCCATAAACGTAAGATTAATTTTAGAACAAGGGTAATTTACTCCTATAAACGTAAGATTAATTTTAGGCAACACAATAATGTATGATTTGCGAATTGAAAATATTAAGAACAAAAATGGTCTGCACATGCGTCTGAACCAGAATGCTAACCTATGAACTTAGGATTACATGTCAACTCTGATGGTTGAGCTATCCAAACAACTTCAGCAAACTATATATTTCTCGATTATTTTTTAAACGACACCAATGATCCCTGTATCTAATGCTAGATGGCGTTGATTTAACGTGTGAATCCTACGCTTTGGCATTTTGACCACGATTATTGAGATAACAAACTAATTGCAAACTCGATTCTGGTATCAGACACCGACGACACGGACGACCGAAGACTGATTCATCCCGGACAGCGCTATTTACTGATGCCAACGGGTATACCTTAAATATTGCTACTCACGATGCACAGGCGTATTCGAGGCTCAAGTCTAAGGCCTGGACCGCATGTCGGAATAAAAAAGGGACGGACGGAATTTCTGCCTATGTTGGGAGCTCCGGAATCAGTTAGTGCATTTGGCCGGACCCATACACTTTCATAGGCGATTCATAATAGTCTTTCCATCCGTCCAGTTTTATTCCGATCAAGTGGTCCAGACCTATGTCATTCCAAATTTGAATTTCGCCAAACCTCATCAGAAAAAAGTTGTTCGATCGACTTTCTTTGAAATCACATAGTTCACTTATCACCCACAATTAAAAATGTGTGTCGACCGGTATTTTGCATTAGCGTAAAACTCTCACTAAGGGCCTCAGTCAAATTTCAACGCATAGCAACTTTGACTGATGCTACAGAAATGAAACTAGCTCGTACTATAGATTAAACGAGTGACTCTTGTTTATTAAATGCTCACACGAACTACACTTCAATCCTCTAGCTTCGTGAATAATGAAACAAGTGACATTTTTTTTCCTGTAACGTGTTTATTAATAAGAAATCAGTACCATAGGTCGGTATCATGTACGGAGCACATCACCCTCGGCGACACAGTAGGCATTGACATTTGCAAGGAAAACGTATGCGGTTTAAAGTCCAATATGTGGCTTATAGGGTGATGACGTTTTACATTTTAAGTAAATTAGATGAATTATTACAGTTACAGTCAATCATTCTTATCTTCCTAAATAAATGCTTAGTGAAATATTTTGATATTGTTACACTTTCTCCCAACGCTGTCTGACAGTCTATAAGACAGTCAAATTATGACTCGCTCCAACGGATGAAGGAAAATGATTACACTTAAGAGCCCTCTAGTCGCCCTGTCCAAATCCAAGAAACACGTCGTATTATTATTGTACTCAAATATGTTTGCGAAAGCGTCAAAAACTTAATTTTCCATTTTAGCTTATTATATATTTTTATTAAAGACAATTAAACAAATTACAACAAATATATTAAGTATGCATCCAGCAGCACATAGGGTCAAAAGCAAACATCGGAATCCATCATTCCCCTACTAGGTAGAACTCCTCGCATTCTTGACGAAATGCACTTATCCAATTCAGAAAGAGAGGGAGAGTGTTGCCTAAACGGGGCGGGGATTTGAACCCATGACCTCTGGTTTGCAAGGCAAGTCGCCTTGCCCCTAAGCTATGAGCGGCAATAATTTTTTTCAGGCTGCGTTATATTGAAGGTGTGGGAATGTCTGAACCCTTAAATATTCATTTAAGAATACTTTATTATTATAGGTGACATTTCAGAACAATTGCTTGAAATAGACTGTAACTTACAAATTATAGACTGGGCAAAATTAAATTGAAATTTCTCCGTTTATGAGTAGGAATGTTCATTCATCTACTACCTATTACCTTGAATGTTTGTTTGCGATGATTGCCAGTGATACGGTGAAAAGAACATTCTGTCATTACTCGTCAAGCAGTGGGTAGGTAGCTGGGTTCAAATTTCTCCTATGAGAACAAACCAAATCTGGAGGCATGTATAGGGTCAGTAAACTGTGGAATGCACTGCCTGCCCAGGTATTTCCCTCGAAATACTTTCTTATTCATCAACTGCAAAGGCAATATGAGGAAGTAAGGTCGTCTTCGGGAGCTTCTTAGGATAGGGCCTGGCAAACGCTATATGAGTCGCTTAACATTTAATAAACCCTGTGGTGAGCCATTTTGACTTATCTCTATTCAAATTAGCCACCGTTATTATTCGGCGGGATAGCGCGCAACTCCAAACACACCACGCTTAACATTACACGTTCCCTCCCGCTCACACGCTTCAAGAGAGAAGAGAGAAGAGCATCGACCGCGAAGACGCGATCCGACGAACCCAAGAACAGAGATCTTTTGCAACGGCGTCCGGTCACGCGCGCGAAGAGCCTTTCCGCACAAGAAAATTAATTATTATCCGCTACATCATCGCAACGTGATTCACCTGTGTCCTCATCAAGGCAGGAAGCCAAGAAGAGTGTTTCGTGAGTGGTTGGCGAAGAGGGATCTTACGAAGCGGCGTCCCTACAGTCCACGCGCTACTCAGCTGTCGAAGGCATCGGTCGATGAGGTTGGTCCCTAGTTTACCCACCACCCTGTTCGGCCGGCATTGCATTGACAGCCATATGATGGCATATCGAAAAGCCCATGGACGCTCTGCTAGAGAGTCGGACTGTTTAGGAAGGAGGCGTACTCACCCCGCCGAATTTGTTACGCTGTAGTTCGAGTTGGTGGGCATATCACCTGGGACAGGAAAAGGAGCTTTTGCACAAAAATCAATAGGTGAACCATTCAAAGTTGTGATCCAAACACAGCCTATCGTATCTTTCCTTCCGCTTTACATTCTACAATATTTCATCAAAACATTGTTAGCACAAGACAAAGACTCAGGGCTTTGACTGACATACGAACGACTCACGAAATGACGAATTGTATGCGATTTCGAGGTAGATGGGATCGTTCCCCGGCCGTGGCATCACTTAGTATTAGTATTTTTGACCAGGGTAAATATTACCTAGTAAATATGACCTGGCTCAAGGTAAATATTTGGAGAATTTTGATATCTATGATAATTGATATCGTTTTAGTATCCAATTCATTCGTAATTACCTTCGTAATGTGACATTACGTATGCACCTTAAAAATGCGGATGGATCCACCAAGGAAATCTGTTTCTGTATGTGTAGTTTTAACTCAACGAACGCAACCCTTTTTGCTGGTTATTTTAATCATGAATACATTATGTGATGTTTGTTAGTAAGAGCAAGGACGACAGAGAATGGAATCCGTGCGTTCTGGCTAACATCAATGCTTTTGTGGCAAGGACGCATCTTGAATCGTATTAGCGCTGTGTAGGCAGCTATATCACATGTATATATGGGTACTTCGAACGTACTGAATAGTTTCTGAAGCTTTATTGCTTTTGGAGTTCCGCCACAAGCGACATAAACTTGTTGCAACATAGAGGACTTCTTATGCTTGTATTATGTCCGTAGTAGGTACCTCCGCGTCTGTTTATGTTGATGCTTGTGATCGCTATACTAGCTTCATGAGGCCGTTAAACAAGGATACTAAACGTACAGGAATGCAATTGAAAACGTGAAATTAAAATGCAAAGTAAGCCAGAAACTTTTTTAATCGGTTTTAAAAAATGTGCACGTAGGAAAATATGCCTGATTTTTATTTTTGATCATTTATTCAAGCATTTCATGCATTCGAAGGAACAACATGTTTTTATTAAAATTAAAAACATTTAAACTAAATTAATAGTCAACGTTTATTTAGAGTGAAATAACTAAGTTTTCTGGCAAAATCCAGATTATAAATTATTTTTCTGTTAAAATGTTTTTCCCGAAATAATACTTGTTGGAGTCCTTTGGATTTATCATCTGCACAGATTAATCTACACTTTATCATATTGCAAAACGAACCGAAACAGACGAGAGAATTACTGTCCCCATATAAAATAAATCCTTATTTGATGGCCTAGATAGCAGCTTTATACGTTGATATCCTTCAGAAGTATGTTTTATTAAGTTAGTTCATACATTGTGGTTCCTGTTCTCGTCTCAATAGCGAAGTGATTTGAATAGTTTGTGAGCAGGGAATAAGATAGAAATATCGAGACAGTTTGAATATATATTGGTGTTTAAATGGTGTATGAATGTTCCACTTGAGAACCACTACATACCATTTCTCTTAAAGTGATTCATTCTTTCTTTTGACCTTGATTTGATATCATGGTAATAAACCGATTGATTATAATTAATTAAGTATTAAGAAATTCTACAGCGATTCGTTACAACAATATTTAAAATAAATAAAATATTAGGCCCATCTTAATTAATTACATTGGCGGCTATAAATATTTATTTATGACTATTTACTATTCTGAAGGAAGTTAGAAACATTTTAAAATTATTTCCGATGTTCTAAATAAAAAGTGGACACATATTTTTGTTGGGTTGATTTTTATAGGTTCACATTTGGCAAATGCTTCAGCCTTTCCAAACTAGTCAGAATCTAATCGCGATCCAACAAGATAAGCGCGCGTGTTCCCTCCAACTTTTCTAACCAAAGAGGACGTAACTGACAGGCGTCACATACTCGAAAACGCATGTGACACAAATTATGCTACGAAAAACGAAAAACAACTTTCGTGTAGCAATTATGTAAGCGATTGAAACCATAGAGGTAATTTCCTCACCTCCATGATTGAAACTGTTTATAGGGTCCTGTCACAAAAAAGTAACCCTTAAGGTCTGAGTCTGGTGCCTGTCGGTCACACGCATTTTTTTCCTGAATTGTTTTCCTATTAACGGTTATTAGAAAATTAAAAAAAAATTAAATCCAATTACTTTCGTTCAAAACCTCATACTTTTTGAGAAACAGCTAGATTTATGAAGCGCAAATTTTGTATGAAATTGGAAAATATTCAACAGGCGGGGGCGAATATCTTCCATGTCCAGCAGCGAAGAAAGCGAAAAACGTTCACGCTTGAACTTTTTTTTCAATCATACTCCGAGAATGTGATTTATATATCGGATTCCATTGATTGATTCGAACGTCTGATTGAACGAAAATTTACTTTCTCTGGAGCGTTAAGAAATACGTTTGTGGGGAATGTCTCATATTTACAAATGACGACCCGAGCCAACCGCTTCCCCACACCGTGTTAGGAGGACCCCAGGTTGTACTTTGGGGGGATATACCTCAGGGAGACCGTAGTTGTCAGTCGAACCTCGTGAATCAAAGCCAAAATTCACGAGTCGTGATTTCGGTTAGCACGCTACGCCGAGTTTGTCACGTCCGCCTGCATCAAGCTGTTCACAGTTATCGCCTGTTCACCGATATCGCGCTCGATAGGCAGAGGATGCGCAAGTCCGATCATTCCATTCAACCACGTCCCCACTAAGCTTTCATTACAAAGATTACTTATCTAAGGCTCTGATTAATTAAACGAATTGGTTGAGATAACCACCGTATGTTATTGGTAACAAGCGCGAGTGATTATTGATCAAAATTCATAAAGCACACGGATACGACTGTATGTTCGCCCTGCAGTTATGTGTGCTTCGAACCATGTGATTTATCGTTTAGTGGTTCCCAAGAAGCCAACAATCATGTCAACATATTCATATTGCAATTGTATAGGTGTTGAAACAGTGGAGATTCATGAGACCGGCCAAGTGCGAGTCGAACTCGCACACGAAGGGTTCTGTACAAGATTTAACACAAAAAAGATATTTTTTGTATGGGACCCCCCTTTAATGTTTGTTTTTTTTTTGTTGTTATAGCAGCAAAATAAAAACACTCTGTGAAAATTTCAGCTGCCTACCTACTACGGTTCATGAGATACAGACGGACGGACGGACGGACGGAAAGAAGGACAGACGGACGGACAGCGGAGGCTTAGTAATAGAGTTCCGTTGGCACCCTTTGGGTCATCATATTTGTACAAGCTTTTATTTAACTTGCAACGTTTTTACTTGTTCATCTGCGTTAAATATTACTTTTAAGAAAATTATTTTAGTAAAGTAAGGGTTCAGTACCCAAATGATTATAACAGAACCCTTATAATTTCATTTTTTCCGTCTGCATGTCCTTATGTCACAGTCATTTTACTTGAGACTATTGGCAACATACATACCTGAGATTCGGAAGAAAGGCTTCTCAATGAACCGCTATACATCAGGGTAGTACGAAAAAAAATGAGTTGCACGATAAACTTCATGCATTGTGTGCAACTCTTAATTTTGATACAATTGAGGGATACTAGTGGATATTAGTGAATATAAGCGTGTTTTAAAAAATATATTTTTTATATTTTTTTGTTTTTTGTTACGTTCATTCTGACTACGGAAATCTTCGCTGTGCCTTTCAGTGACTCGATGACTTTATTGATTTTGGTGTTTGAAAATTTAAGAAATTTTCATAATCGCATTATTGTGCACACTGGCTGGGTAATTTTGTTGTTACAGTGTAGGTAAAAAAGTAATAACTTTAGAAAAAGTAATAAAGTATAACTTTAGCTTCCATTATACGGAATAACGTAAAATAATAATGACATTTTTATTATTTATAGCGGTTGCCTGAAAATTCGCTTTACGGATTTCGTAAATTCCTGTCTAGTGTCTACAATTTGAATGTAACGCACATGTGTCCGTTGATAGTGATATAGTTATGTCGAAGTATTTTCTTATCCCAGAGGAAAGTATACACTTTTAACTACATTTTACATATTTTTCATTGAGAATGCGAGTCGTTTTATCATATGGAATTAATGTTAAACTGTAAGTGCTTTTCTCTACATACAAAGTGGTAGAGCTCACCCGGGTTAGGACCACTGATTTCACTGAGATCTAATTTGATGTAAGACGGTCGAAGCGCCGCCAGTGAAAAACTGTCCGTGTTTTAATTTTGACTCAATGTAGCCGTGCAAACGAGCCTTGTGACAGGAAATGTAATGGGATGAGCTAATATAACGACATATGTAATAGTTAATGTTTAGAGATTTCTTTCTTTAAACAATATTTCGTTACTTATCAGTGGACACAATCCTTCCTACTATGTACCTATCATCGAATTAAACAGCTAGAGATTTCTAACCGCACATCTGAGTGAATCATATATTTCAGATTATTTTTATTATTTCAGAGACAGTTGCTTCTGCAGGCGGCGCAACTGTTAATAACTCGGCCACGTGCCGGCTTTGCGTCTGTATTAAAACTCAGCGATTTATTCTTGCAACAATAAAACTCCAAACTTACTTTGCACGACTCGCGACCGTTATGAGGGACAAATTGTAGTAAAAAAATACAGCCGATTAAATGAGTTTATTCTAGAATGGCAATTATTTTGTATTCTACAGTCAAAATAGAAAACCAACATTTAAGAAACCCACATTTTCTGTCATCAGCCTAATAATAATTATTTTTAATCTTACTCCTGAAAAGACCTGAAATATATATATGTAAATGTGGCTTTACAGTATTAATTTAAATGCGCTGTCGTCTCGATTATTTAACTCAATATATTCGGCGTATCTACCTATGTAATTGCAGCAGTGGCAAAATAAAAATTAGATAACGAGTTAGTCACCTGAGAAGAAAAATAGGATGAAAGCAGTTAGGTTCATGCGAGCGGAGCTGTGGACAATATGTAGATATGTAGCTACTAAATGATAAGAACTGCCTTCACTACGCAGCCCGCAACAGGCTGGGTTGTTAGCCCTGAAGGCAAATTCTTGCGCTGACACCTTTACACATGGAATACACACTCCTGAATCCTAACCGAATTAGTATATAATTTTTGACGTATTCTGGTGCATTACGGATGGCTTATGGAAATGTATCGGGGATTTTTCGGTAGCGCTGAATTCGGAAAACAATATAAATGTTTCATTTCGCGCCAATCGATTTCGTTCGATTACCAGAATACTAAAGAAATGT
The DNA here is from genome assembly GCA_946894095.1 of Incurvaria masculella. Taxonomy (NCBI): domain Eukaryota; kingdom Metazoa; phylum Arthropoda; class Insecta; order Lepidoptera; family Incurvariidae; genus Incurvaria; species Incurvaria masculella. The sequence goes on from OX335647.2 coordinate 14,471,461, forward strand.
CAAAGTGAATTTCTCTCCTGAGAACAGTCCTGATTCAGCAACTCAGAATTTCCAGAATTGGCCTCCGGCTCTTGTATTACATAATCCGCAAATATATCACTAAGGATATGGCTAAGTACACATTACGTAATGTTTGACGTGAGCGTGGTTAGGAGGAGATTAATAATATTATTTGAACAGTTTAATGTGGCCGAATGAGGAAGATTTCCCACTACATACAAATTTGGTTATAGGTCCTAGGTAGGTTATAGGACTGCTATGATAAGAAAACATGCAATTTTTTTTTTCTAAAAGCTGATACCTAATAACGGTGATTTTAGGAATATATATTTAAATCTAATTAACACAATAAGATCACGTATTCATGAAAACTGGTATGAGAGCGGCTCCTGTGTTTTAATTTTGTTAAAAGGAAAGGCTCATTGTTTGCATGATTTGATGTTTACAATCTACTTTCGAGAGATAATTTTAATGTGCATGGACCTATTCTTATGAAGACTTAAGTTTCATTATAAATAAAAAAACATGCTATTTTATAACTAGAATGTTTATAAAGAAAGGTGTTTTTTTTATTTCTGGTAGTCACGTTTAATTCATTACAACAAAACGAAGATCGAATTGTACAATTTACCTGTATTTCTAAAAGGTTGCGTTTTGGAGGCATTCTTTTATTATTATTAAAGAAGACCTAAGCCCTTTTTATTTCTTTTTTTTTTATGTGACTGGACATGATGGCTAATACCACACCTTCTGTCATGGTATTAGACCAACACACCACATGGGAACTAGGTGCCATGCCAGGACCTTCCTTATATTGCTCGGCTACATTGAACTGGATGGAAAACACGGACAATTTTCATTGCCGCTTCGACCATCGTTCATTCAATGCGATGGTACCAACCCGGGCGGGATTAACCCTACCACCTAGTAAGTAAGGAAGGGGACCTACAGTTTAACGTGGATTCCGAACCACGGCCAGCCTCTCGCAACGGTCTAATGGTCACCCATCCAAGACCAGACCGGACCCAGCGTTGCTTAACTTCGGAGAGCGATCGCCGAAGTGTCGCGCCACTGGGCCACTGAGGCTGACAGTTTTTCAGTTCTAGACAGCTTATTCAGAACTCAGGGACGGTTTGCGCATACGCCCAAACGAAAATCTCGCCCACGATACGCCTGTCACTTTCAATATGTATGCAAGTAAATACAAGTATACGAATAAATAAATATATAATATTACCATCTAAATAAAATATTCCATTCCATTACCCCGAATGACTGACATCCAATCCACTCTACTATTCGAAATGAATAAAACTTTTTGCCAAACCGAATAGCGAATTAGTTCTATTTTGGAGCATACTAAATATTTTCCACTGGAATTTTCCAGTATCAATGCCCCTGGAGATATTCGAAAATGTTTGATTTGCGGTAATTGGTTATTTGGCCCCATCGCCTGCAGATTTTAATGAAGTAACGTTCATGCAATCATATTCAATTCTGATTAGTTTATCTATACAGTTTGACCACATTGCTCTGTATGTATACCTACATTAGGGCGGTAGTGAAGGCAGCGGAAATTAAAGATAATGTTTTTTTTAAGAAATATATTCTTTGTCCATTGGCCAAGGCCCAACTTTGCACGGCGACTGCCATTAAACTAGCGAATTCGTCTTCCAGGCGCTAACCCTAAAACTTGTCCAATTTTGGTAAAAAAAACTTGAGATAGCTTCATCGTATATCCGTATGTTTTTATTTTTTTGTAAATATCTGTATTTTTCTGTTAACAAAAATCTAAAATAAAGATAAAAAGACAACTTTTATCCAAAGTTTTTAGCCAATATTTTCCAATCTGAAAGATATATTAAAACAAATAAAACATGTAGACGTAGATGTTGCCAAGATGTTTTAGAATCCAAAATTTCAAAAACCTACTAAAACATTAAGAACATGTAAACAGTTATCACGCATAGTATAGGAACTTGATATGGTAACGACTCTCTTAATGTAGTGTCACGTTTAACGTCGTTTAATGATTTTCATTGTCATTGAAAATAAACAAGCAAGAGATAAGTTGCAAAGATAGTCCCGTCACCTTGGTCGAGAACGTTATCTGCTCGACCTGGCGTGCCATGCCATGCACCCAGATACAATATTTGCTTGTTTTTATGCGCAGTTGCATTCTCTTGCATTGAATAAAAATTTACATTAAGTTTCCGAAAGGACCGACACAATGAAATGTTCTAATACATAATTCTTATGTTGTTTTGAAATAATATTTTTTTTTTTTATATTTATTTATTTATAGTTTTAAAAAAAAATGGTTAGCAAAAGTAAATGCAAATTGTCTCACCCCGAGGTATCCCAAAACCTGAAGATGTATGGGTTTATCTTTCTGTTTTATTGTCTTTATCAAGGTTAATCTTTTCTGAGCTGCATGACGCAATCCCTGCGTCCCCTTTCTACTATCGCTCGAGCCTCTCAGTCTCTCTTGTCAGGAAGAAATTGCGTAATGGTAAAGGTCTTTTATTACTAAAGTGCTTATTATTATGTACTGGTATCGATTACGAGTTGGAAAGAAAGGCCCTTTAATTTTTTTTTTTTTTTTTATGTGACTGGACATGGATGGCTAATACCACACCTTCTGTCATGGTATTAGCCCAACACACCACATGGGAACTAGGTGCCATGCCAGGACCTTCCTTATATTGCTCGGCTACATTGAACTGGATGGAAAACACGGACAATTTTCATTGCCGCTTCGACCATCGTTCATTCAATGCGATGGTACCAACCCGGGCGGGATTAACCCTACCACCTAGTAAGTAAGGAAGTGGACCTACAGTTTAATGTGGAATCCGAACCACGGCCAGCCTCTCTCAACGGTCTAATGGTCACCCATCCAAGACCAGACCGGACCCAGCGTTGCTTAACTTCGGAGAGCGATCGCCGAAGTGTCGCGCCACTGGGCCACTGAGGCTGACATTTAATGTGAGGTAATTTAGCGAATCGGTACTTGGTGGATTTATTTAATATGAAATTACGGTATTTCACATAATAATACTTACATTTTACGGATACACAGTGTAAAGCTTTTTTCTTTCTGATGAATCGTTTCTTTACACTTAAGTACAAGTTGAACAACGGCGAATATATAAATAAACATAATATTAATTAATGAAATAATGTTGTTCTATTTTGTATTAATTTCAGGAATATCTTGTTCCAGAAAACACTAAGGGTAATAATTCCCATCTGCGGAATGAGTACGCACGAACGGTGAAAAACTAGGCCCGCTATCCTCGCGAGTTCTGAGCGCTCATTACACGCGATGTAATGCTAACAAAGAATCGTTAATTAACGTCGCTCGGTTGCCCTAGTCATCAAATACGACGTTTCCCTTCATTTTAATAAATTTTTTAGCTGAGTTTCTCGGCTCCGATCGGGTCAATCTCCTTTTGAACAACATTTGGGATTATACGTCTCTATATGTGAGAAACATACGATTAATATAGTCGAAATATTTAAAAAAAAATCACACATAACAGCGCTACCTACCGGTTCCAACTATAGCTCGCCGAAGTCTCGCGCCACTGGGCCACTGAGCTCGCGCAATATTTCCCACGCAGTCCTTTTATTTCAATCGAACTTAAAAGCTAGTGGTAATTTATAAATATTGCTTGGAGAATAAATATCTAATTTTAAAACACTGTATACGGGGTTGTTTACTTGAACTAAGTACTTTGAGGGATGATGGCAAAGACAAATTTTTTCATGATATGTTGCTCGAATTCTGAGAAAATAATGTTTTCCCCTTAGGTATTCGTCGAGCTAAATCTATACAATTTTAAGTGTAGTACAAAAATATAAAGAAAATGAAGGCGATACGCACAATATCACATTCCACATGAGACTCTCACTGTACTCCACTCTTTAAAAAACGAAAGATTCTTACTGTTTAAGACATCTACATAAAATAAAACATGAACAAATTCTTAAATATTAAACTAGGAGTAAGGAATAATGTTACACAGAAAAAACATTACACAAGTAAATATAAATAAAAACCCTCAATAGCATTAACATGTACATAAACTTCCAAAACAAATCCGACAACAGTTGGATTATGGAAAATTTTACACGCGCTTACACGGCTAGCTTCTAGAAAATACTTTCTACGACCTAAAATACTTTACAATCGTAGTCTAGACCCCTATGCATGTGGGTGCGAAGTGACGAAGAGCATTTTGTAGGTAGCGGTAAGATTACTCTGTACCAATGCCTTATGATGTGACAATACATTATTTGATATGATATGATATAAACCAAATTGGCAGCCAATTTCCTCGGCGCAGATTTCGTGAATGCACACCACCCTACCCTGATGTCGCGCTTCGGCAGAGATGCGCAAGGCTTTGATCTGACGCTTACGGGCTATCGATTAAGGAAGGTCGAGTAGCGTAGCCACGTTTTACGCGAGCATACACTGAGGGTAGCGCCGGCCGGTCATTTCGCTAACTAATTAGCTTACTTCTGATGTTCTAGAGTTCCAACCACACCCTAAAACACGTAAGTTGCTGCACAGGATGCTATTTAGTGCAATGAGCATTCGATGTTGCGCGTCTCGATTCGTAACTGAACTGAATGGCCTGCGCTACCATGAGTGTATTATCACTAATACGTGTCATCATCGTGTCATATCACTTACTCTATGTTACGGGTCCACTTTAGGCTAAAGCCCGACTAGGCGGAATTTCCGCTGCGGAACGCGCGTCGCTCCGTGTCGGGCGGAATTGGGCGTCTCGCCGACACCGGCGGCGGCGTCTGTTCCGTTCTCCTCGCTCGGCTTACCCGCTCGGTCGAGAAGCGGCAACTTCGCATCCCATGTTCTGCGGGACACGCATGTGGCGACCTAGCGCCCTCTACAAAGACCCACTGCTTTCACATGCCAACAAATGCAACAAACAGATGCATACAAAACACAGGAAGTCTATATCGCACTAACGAATTTCCCAACGAATCATTCAAATCACGTCTAGAGGATAGCAGCTGCGCAACCGTGGGTCTCAAGACTTGACTCACCTTTTCATCTCTCCACATCTGCCGCGTCTCTCCGCGAAATGAGCCAGAGAAATTCCGCAGTGTCGAAGACGCCGTGAACTAAACGCAGCGCGAATTCCGCCTAGGCCGGCGCTAGGCTTAAGGTGGCCCAACCCGGCGGGACCAACTCATTCGCGGGCACGGTACAAAACCGTACTGTTGCGCTCTGGGACCTTCTATGTTTCAAAGAAAAAGACAGGCTCCGTGATGAGGAAGATGCAACATGTCCAAAAAAAATACAATGTGCATAGTGTATGATTTGGTAAGATTTACGAAAATTTTAATTATAAAACGACTTATAGCTAAAAGTAAACCACGACCGCTGTAGTCAAAAATCTAACAAAAACCAAATAAATTTTAAATCTTGATTAAATAAGCTATGTCTGATGACTAATCTTTTAAGATGTTCTTACTTTATAATAGCGTAATCCACCTCCAAAGTTATTGTATAAAACGCGCAAAAAATTCGAACTTTCGGACCTTATAACTTAGAAATCAAACACAATGTTACAATACCAATGGTCATCAGACATCTAGTTCGATCAAATAAAGCTATTTTGAGCATAATATTGGAACCCTGACAAGAAATATGGGCGTGATCTTCTTTCCCCTTTTGTATGGGGCGTTGAGCGGGATGGGCCGCCTTAAGGTCAGTTTCCCGCCCTATTGCTAAGCTGTGGCAGTGCGTGCGTACGTTTGCTCCTCCACCTCCTCATCCCCCGCTCGCCCCGCCCCGCCCCGACCGTAACGTGAGCTCGATGCCGAGTACGTGACACCCGACGCCGACCCTAATCCCGACGCAAACCTTCCTCAAAAGCGAGCCAATTATTTATCCCAGAGGGTACAATGTAAATTTGTTTAAGTTAAGTTTGCTGATGGCCGATAACCACTTATTAAAACACGAACGAAACATAATGAAAGGAATTGTGCAAATTAAAAAGAGAGAGCGACCAATTTGAGCTACTTTGATGTCTCTGCCATCCGCTTCTTCAAAGTTTAGGGACCACTCAGGGGATAAAGGGAACTAAACATTTGAAATATGAAAAGATATTGCATTTTGTACATCTGTAGTTTATTCATAGAAACGAAAATAAAATGTATGAGACACACAGACTCGTGACGTGCCTGAGATAGAGATGGTTTATAAATCCACCAGAATTGCAGAAGAGCTTAAAAGGTTTCAAAGAATATGAAGGCTTGCATCAATAAATTTTTCAACGGTGCATTCTTAAAAAGTCCGTTATCTAGACGACATGCCATCAAAACTTTTGAAGTGACATATTTAAATTTAAAATGCAGTACCTGGGCGACTGAGCATTTGTTTGGCGTCTCTTAATTCTGTGCCAATGCGAGCTGTACCATTGTTCGGAGTCCATGTAAAACTGTAAGTCTCCTTCTCATATAGATAGTAGGGTTAAGCCCACCGGTGGTGGTACAATCGTGGATGAAAAGATGGTCAAAACGGCAATGAAAAGTGATCCGCGTTTTCGCGTACCACGTTTCCGCATAGCCCTGCTCATAATAGGAAGAACCTGGCAGGGCACCTAATTTCTTCGGGAATGCGGCGTGTTAGGCTGATGTCATGGACAGTTCAGAAAAATAAAAAAAAGACACAAGAGTTAGCTAAAAATAACTATTTGCATAAAAGAATTTGTCAGTTTCTTGAGTTATTTTTCGTTTCTAAAACTCTCTCTTCGGAGAAAATAGGTGATTCGCCGGTTTGCATGGAGAATTTTCAATTTTAAAATTTAAAAATTTGGAGTGTTTTCAAAATGTCATCGCGCAAAAAAATTGCAGAATTAGGAAATATTGTCACAATGGCCTTTGGGGCACAGTTAGGTATTAATAAAAATTAAACAATGCTGAGCTGTTGCCTAGCAAGATCTGGGTTGTAAATTGGACATGCCATCAGCATTCTTTATGAAATCAGTTTTTTCCACGAAATGGAGCGATATTGCTGAAAAGCCTTTTCCATGCTTGACCGTTACTCGGCGACTACTCGACAAACGTCATAAATTTCCAATATTATAACTTATTTTCAAATACGCACATAATTGCCTTTTCCATTCTGAGTACAGTCCATTTCTGAATATTCCCATTACAGAGATACGCTAGGTATGTACACATTATCTCGTATAATCGAGGTTCTGCTAAAGTTTGTTCAGTTAAGTGGCATGTATCTGGTCGAGACATCTATAAAAGGGTAAACGTTTCAGACCCGGGGGACGTCGTATCAGAATGGAGTTCGTCAGAAAGCTGAAACCTCGTCTGATGTCGTTACTTGTATTTACATTTTAGGATCGTCCGCTCGTTACTCGGATCCATGATAATATTAAACCTAATTAAAAGCCCTGTAATCGATTACAAAACGAATAATCGTAACTTCATAATTTCGGCGCCTGGTACTTCAGGGGCGCGGGGCCTTGCTTCTCATGCCAGAGTGAAACTAGCAAAAATATGTTATTTATTGTACGAGATGGCTTTACCAGATTCACTTTAGATTGCAACATATCATTATTATAAACTAGCAGCCCGTCCCGGCTATGCACGGGCATAATATCATTTAAAAAAATATATTTTGAACTATTTATAGGCACGCTCCCGCCGCCCCGGTCGGCCGGTACCGCCGCAAACGCTACGTCCCGCAATTTTTAAATCTGTAATATCTTCGAAAATATTCAATTAAATCATATGCTGTAAAGGGACATATAGATCTATATTAAATCAACAATGTATTTAAGGTATTTAATTGGATAAGGAGTAGTGCTGTATTGGTTAAAATCGCTTCGAAAATTAGCCATTATTTGTCGTAAAAAGTAAATGACAAAAAAAAATTATTGTGGGATATCCATAAGAGATAGATGTATACCATCGCGGAGTTTTCTGTAGATCATTTCAATGTGTACAATACTTAGTACATTATTTTGATAAATCTCGTAGGGTTCAGCCTGCGTTTGCAATGTAAGCGGAAAAAATGTATTTTTTACGACATCACATTGGAAACCTCAAAAATAACAGTATTTCTCCACTATTTAATGGATGTTATTTTACATATAAACCTTCCTCTTTAATCACTCTATGCATTAAAAAAAACCGCATCAAGATCCGTTGCGTAGTTTTAAAGATTTAAGCATACATAGGGATATAGGGAAATATGGATATAGGGACAGAGAAAGCAACTTGGTTTTATACTATGTAGTGATAGTGATGATATACCTATATATTTATACCTACCAATTCTTACTTATCTCATATAAATGCTTGCAACACAAAACCTTTATGTTCAGAAGTTGTGAGTCTATGAAATAGAATAGTCTCATAACATACGGCAAAGACATATTTGCTAAAATCACATTAGATGTTTCCGATCGAATGTTTAGTTTCCTTTTTTTTGCTTTTAACATATGAACGACTAAGGCCTAACATTAAGGTGGCCCAACCCGGCGGGCCTACTCATTCGCGGGCACGGTACAAAACTGTGCTGTTGCGCTCTGGGACCTTCTCTGTTTCAAAGAATAAGACAGGCTCCGTGATGAGGAAGATGCAACATGTCCACAAAAAAGACAATGTGCATAGCGTATGATTTGGTAAGATTTACGAAAATTTTAATTTCAAAACGACTTATAGCTAAAAGTAAACCACGACCGCTGGAGTCAAAAATCCAATAAAAACCAATAAGATTATAAATTTTGATTAACTAAGCCATGTCTGATGACTAATCTTTTTAAGATGTTCTTACTTTATCATTGCGTAATCCACCTCCAAATTTATTGTATAAAACGCGCGAAAAATTCGAACTTTAGGACCTTATGACTTAGAAACCAAACACAATTTTACAATGCCAATGGTCATCAGACATCTAGTTCGATCAAATAAAGCTATTTTAAGCAAACTTTTGGATCTCTGACAAGAAATATGGGCGTGATCTTCTTTCCCCTTTTGTATGGGGAGATGAGCGGGATGGGCCACCTTAAGTAGATAAATCTACGGTACAGATCATACGCCATCGACTGTACTTAAAGGTATCTAAGTACTAAGTATTTTGTTACAAATGTTCATTAACATTGCAACATAATCCATAAGCAATAGGAAATTATCAAATTAAATTTATTTGTAAACATGTGACATTATTTACAACGCAGATTTTATTCACTGCTTCCATCGTCGTAAAATATGTTCTTTGTAATTGTATTTTGAGATGATTTTATGTATACAATGGATACACCATTATCAATATCTCATTAAATTGAGGTTTAATGATGAGGATTGAGGATATAATGGCCAGTGGCCTGTAGTCACTTTTTTAAAGTACAGATATTAATAAAAGTATGGAGTGCTCGTTCCAAAAGTACTTCGAAGTTATTCGGTTTGCTTTCATTTTCATTCGAAAAACTTCGCATGAAGCGCACGGTATTTATATTCTATAACTGAAAAATTGCCCTAAAATGCACTCAGAAGAGGTTTCAGAAGTCAGTTTATCTTTGAAATAATAATAAATGGGTTTAATAATGTTTGGCAAATCCGGTATTCAATCGTAGTCATATCCCATATTTGGCTCTCGAGTGCGAATACTAGAAATGTTGTTATTGTTGGAATTCATTTTGAAAATCCAAAAAGTTAGGATCGTAATTGTCGATTTTTTTCTTCAAGCTGAATTTTATTCAAAATTATTTGAAAAAGTTAAAATGTGAGCTTTGATAACTAAGCTTTTTGGCAGAAGTTCTTTCCGAAATAATGTTCTAGCAACTAAAATTTTTTATCGCATATTTAAATCGCCTTCATTCGAAAATCGGTTTCATCAAAGAACCCCCGCATCCCCATTCCCCATTAAGCATTGCAATTAAGCCCCCCTCACCATATAAACACATGCGGAAAGATCGGGTCTCATGCTAATCGTGACCATTTAATTTACATAACTCGAGAACAGGCCTCGTGGAAACATCAGTCTTGGATTCATCAGAACGCTCCCCTGTCGCATAGAATAATAAAGAAGTGAACCTGCCTGGAGGTTCGGTAGCATCACATCTACATAGGTGCTAAGTTATGATCTGGGTCAGTCCGCATAAAGCCTCAATTACAGGTAGTGGGTCGTCTCCCCTGGGCGGCTGAGGTGGTCAAGGCGGCTGTGGCGGCGGCGGAGGCGTGGCGTTCGTCATGTGGCGAAACTTTATTAAATTAAATAGAATATAATAGCGTTAGCGACATCCATCCGTTTGAGCAGCTGCCATTATAGTAGAATTGGGTTCGATGAGTAACGGGAGAAAGGTTGCTGAGCTTTGTAGGGTCTTGCCTTTCAAATTTATTATTATTTTATTATTAAATTGTATAAATATTTATATATATGTAATATTATCAATATGTATTATTAAATTGAGCGGCTCGTAGCCTAGTGGCGCGGGGACTGGCCTAGCGTACCAGAGGCCTGGGTTCAATACCGACATGCACCACTGTCTTTCTCTTTCAGAGTTTGATAAGTGCATTTCATCACGAATGCGAGCTGCTCCATGGTTCGGAATCCATGTAAAACTGTAGGTCCCCTTCCCCTACTAGGTGGTAGGGTTTAAGACCGCCCGGGTTGGTACCATCGCATTGGACGAAAATATGGTCGAAGCGGCAATGAAAAATTGTCCGTGTTTTCCATCCAGTTCATTGTAGCCGTGCTAATAAATGGAAGGTCCTGGCATGACACCAAATTCCTTCGGGAATGTGGTGTATTGGGCTAATATCATAACGGTAGTTGTGTGGTATTAGCCATCCATGTCAGGTCGCATATAAAAAATATATAAAAGGTTTTTCAAAATACATAAACCTAGTTTAAGTGATATTATGTTTATTTAGAATTGCCGTCGAAATCTAGAAGTCCCGTTTTATGGGACTTTATTCCACAGCATGGGGTGAGTTTAATCGTAGATTTAAGAGGAAGGGATGGATTGCTAACGTTATACCAGTATTGAATAGGGATTATAAAAGTCCACAGGTGGCGTTACAATTCAAATGTAATGTTTTCATCAGGCTTACCTCGAAAAAAAATTTTTTTTTGTTTTTTTATCCGAGCCGGAAGTCTCAGTTGTCACCTAAATTGGCGTTACGGCAAACCGATCAACTGGCGTTTTCAAATGTATGGAGAAATTGGAGAGCGCGCGCAGTGGGCGTTAAGCGAACTAACATTTGCGAGTCCGAGCTTGATTTGACAGCTTACTCAACGTTGCCGTAAATACGTCGACGTTGCCGTTTACGTCCACTCTGCGTTTTCGTACAAATCGGAAGTCCGCGTTTGACTTTGACAGCTTGAAGAAGTAAAACCACAGAATATCTAGTAAAAACTTGTATGGAGTTTGACGTTTTTACGGAACTTCGAAGTTACGTAAACGCCAATTTAGGTGAGAACTGAGACTAGCGGCTCTGGTTGAACGTTTCATGCGAGTAAGATGCTAGCTTATTAAGATTACCATATATTTATTCCAAAATTGATATCCAACTGTGCCGCTGCTTTTTATTGCAAGATTAAGTCAGTATTTTCCACTTTAGCTACGAACAAACCAGTACCTAAACAATAACCAGGTGTCTATATGTGTAGATTTATTATTGGTGCTCTGTTATTGTTCTCTTTCATTGCACTGATAATCTATTTGTAAAAATAAATAAGAAAGATTCATTTCTTAATCCTTATGATTAGATCAGAACATTTTCTTATTTATGTCGGTCAATTACCGGCTGAAGCAGATAATTTTTTTTTAATATAGTTATGCGTATTTGAATTCAGTTTGCTTTGAGTTTCCTGTGTTCAATATTTAGGGTACTTCCCTTCCATATGGCGTCCGAAAATTTAAATATGGCAAAAACATTTTTTTGAATTAAGCATCTCTTTACTAAGTCCCATCAAATATTTGTAAATGTGTTTTTTTTTCTTTAAAATTAAATACATCTATTTAATTGGCCAATAATAACGTTTTATGAAAAAATCAATGCATTCTGTTAAAATACGTAAATGATTTATCGTGTGTAACTACCTAGCTTTGCGTAAACCATGTAAAGTTACAGTAGTCTACGTAATCGTAGGCAGGGGGTCCATTCAGAGCAAGAGTGAGTTCGAGTTCGGGAGTGAGTTAACATAAAAATAGCTGGGAAATATATTATTATTTAAATAACGGAACCGTTATTTAAATAATAACAATATATTATTATTATTATTATTATTATTATATATATATTATATATAGTATATATTATTATTATACAATAATAATATATTTTCTAGCTATTTTTAGGTTAACTCACTCCCGAACTCGAACTCACTCTTGCTCTGAATGGACCCCCAGATCGTAGGGCATGTTTGAAAAGGTGTATGTCTGTAGATGAAGCGAAAGAGGTGTGCTGTGATCGTACCGTATGGCGCTCTATCATCTCTGCCTACCCCTCCGGGAAAGCGGCTTGAAGGTATGTATGTATGCAATGTTTCACTTTGAACTTTTGTACGAATTAACATACGGTCTTTATAAAAACGTTTACTTTTTACCAGATAATGTTAACCCCACATACAAGTAGGCTATCTTAACAGAGGACGTCATAGTCTGTTTAAAAAGACAACAACAGATTCCGACATCCCGAATCGAACTAAGCAAATTTATCATGCCCTAAAAAAATATTAAGATATTCTTATTAACGATAAAAACATATGTACGTAAACATTAATAATTACTTACCAGTATCAAGACATGTGTGCGTTGAGATGATCAATTTAACTGATTAAATGTTTTCCGGGTGTTAATTTGTTATATGTTGATTATTCTTCTTCACAAATCCGGTTATTAAAGTCACTGGATATCACGGCTCACTGCAAAACGTACGTATTCAATATTTCTCATCCCGGTAGCACTGGCGTGTTCCGTTGCATTGCAGTAGTCACTGGTATTGCAGATAAGATAACGAAAACCAACAGCCTTTCAGTCTGTAAGAAAGTCTACTACATATGTTTATGAAATTAGATACTTCTACATATATGCGTCATATCAACCATAGATACTGTTCGTTCAAAAGTGTGATTATTTTTTAAACGAGCGATATTGCCAAAAGCGCGCGAGCTTAGGTGAAAGTTTCCCAAGCGTGCAAAGTTTCAGCGGGCCGAAGGCGGCGTCGTGCTGGGCGGCGTCGGAGCGGCGGCGTGCGGCGGGCGCGGGCGCGACTGGCTGACTACGCCTCCGTCCGCCGGCGAACGCGGCGCCTCCTCTCCGCTGGCGCGAGCGGAGCGACGCCGACGCGGGCGGCACCGGCGCGAGCGACGGCGCGGCGGTACATCTCGGTCTATCGGGAAGAGACACCCGTTACGGACGTGGGTCCGTGTGCATCCTGCTGCGCTCCCACGTCGATGATTAGCTGAGGGATGTTTGTGACTGCTAAATATCGTTGCAATGGCTCACATTGCGTCCAATATAATGGCATTAATTAATTTACTTGTATATGGTATTCGTTCGGTGATAATCGACTCGGTATGCACGCAAAGCAAACCCAAATTAAACGCCTACATCGCATCAGAAAGTACCAGGCTATAATCTAAGGCCCGTATAGATAGTCGCTGCTAGACTAACCGTTACGTACTTAATTCGTAAAGTCGAATCGATTTACGTTTGAAATATTCAAAACCAGGCCAGCAATCAATGTTTTGTTATATCGTACACGAAGAGTCTTCTGGGTGACTTTCGAAGCGCACAAGATAAACTGTTGCATCACGAAAGTAAGCTATGTTCTTAATTTCTTCCTCCAATAGGGATTTCAATGAGATGATCAAAGTCAGTGGTAAAAACATATACGATACGATTATTTCACGAACAACCCTGCCTTTTTTATTGATTTCGCGCAGAATTCAGGCCGCTAAATGGCAGACTATTTGAAAGATCTTCAACGACCCAGCAAACTCACACAGCAAGCACATACACCTCCCAGCTCTACTCATTCGTCAGATCACTTTGATTTTAATTGTATTATTTCCTGTGAAAAATACAAGGTAGACACGTGACTAACTGGCAAAAATAAGCGTGTTCGCATTCCGGGTCAATAAAACTATTCATTTAGAGTTCATTGAGCGACCTCTCAACGAATGCATTTATTCTCAGACTGCGCAGGCTTGCATGGCGCCGCCCCCGTGTCGTTAGTATTTATGAAATGGCAAGAACTTCATGGGCTAAAACAATACTATTTATTACCCTATTCAATGAGGTAAGGTTATAGCTGTTCCTATAGTCTTTAGCAAATTTGTTACTTTTTAGGGTTCCGTACCTAAAGGGTGAAAACGGAATTTTTTTTTAACGACGATTTACGTTAAAAAATGTCATGAAATTTTACATATTAATTAAGGAGATCTCCTTATTGGTATCGTGTATTTTAACGTAGGCAGGACAGCGTCGAAGATGGTCGGAAGACCACCGACTGCGGGTACCCATGAAATCCTTATCAGGTTAGAGTGGTTACCAAAAAAAAATTTCACACAGAGATGTTCAAACTGAAGTAAATACGGAAAATCGGATGATTTCCAAAATCCTACATTCGATGAGGATGCTTCGTGATTGATGCCGAATTCTCTCACAGAACAGCCAAAATCCTGAACATAAATTGGTACAAGTTTGTTCTGAGAATAATCGATTTAATAAATAAGAGCATGGGAAGCTCTCATGAATGCCAAAGGAAAGGCTATATTCGCATTATTTTTCGCCAAAACTTTTTTTCCCTGCTTAAGTATATGACCGCTGAAACCATTCCCACTTACTTTGCAATAACTGTACTCCTTCCACCTTATACCCTAGATTTTTAACCAGCATTTTATTTTTAACCCTAAAGACGATAATTTTATATTCGTCAATAATTTCCGGAACAAATAGTCGTGTACCAATTAGTATTCACGGAACTTCTAGTTCTTCAGACTTTTGCTGTCCACTGTTGGACGTAGGCCTCCCCCTGACGTCGCCAAGTTGCGCGGTCTCCTGTCTTTCTTTGCCAGTTGTGGCCTGCTATCTGGCCTATACCAAAAACCAAATTGATGCCAACGTGCTGGTGGTTTTCCGACGCTTCTTTTTTCTAAATGGGGTCTCCAGAGCAAAACTTCCGTGCTCCAACTGTGGTCATCTCTGCGACATACGTGACTTGCGCACTCCCACTTGAGTCTTGCAACCCTGCGCATAAGCGTGTTAAACAGTAGCTGGGTATGTATGGTATAGATATATACACATAAGAAAAAACCAGAAAAATCTTATGCATTTTCCAGCTGTTCATTAATTAACCAATATAATGCCAATACATTTTATTCTCATATAATCCCACAAAATTAAGAAAAAAATAAAAATTCGGACTATAGATGTGGATAATCATGTAATTCTCGCAATAAATAAATCAAGTACTAATTATAATTACAGCAACTGATGTTATTCATGCTTGAACTGTTCCTTCCTTATGAGTAAAAGGTAATGATAATCGTGCACGATTAAATTTAAAAAAATCGTTCAGGTTCTTTTTATGGGTATTTCTCTATATAACCTTTCAAGAAAATTGGAGAGGTGTATGTCCAGCAGTGGACGCAAACACGTTGCCGGAATGATTGACATCTGTTTCCTCGTCCGAAGGTGTGCCCTCATCCGTCCTCATATTGACTTGATCCGTTGCGATGATACTTAGACATTCGCTAAAATGGGTTGTCTTTTTCTTTGTGGTGATGATCTTGAACTGGTCAGTAACGGATCTGAGTTTATCAGAAATTTATTTGTAATAACTCTGTTGCAATCTTCTCGCATACATTTTCTTGCGAAAATTAGTCTGTAGGTTCGGAAATGCTTGTTGCGTGCTTCAGCAGCCTCTTCAGACAGTTGCCCAATTGGCGGCACAGTACATATATTCTCAGGAAATTCTTAGTAGCTTCCGTGTATATATTTTGACGTTTTTCTTGAAGTTCTGTAAAAATAGACAAAGTTCTCTCATTGTTACTTAACCCCAAACTCATTCTTCCCTTATTTTGTTGCACTTACTCAATTCAGTTTTTTTTTTAAAACCTATCAAAATCCGCAACTTTGTTCAAATTATACATATAAGCTTTCTATATTCCAATTGACTAAATAACATGAAGTTTTGCACTGAAACGAATCTGGAAACAGAACAAACAGTCTAGTGTTTAAAAAACTTACTAACTTTACTAGAAAAATAAGAGGTATGAAATAAAAATAAAAACCGGCCAAATGCGAGTCGGACTCGCACACGAAGGGTTCCGTACCATCGTAAAAAAAAAACAAAAAAAAACACGTTTTTTGTATGGGAGCCCCCTTTAATTTTAATTATTTTTTAATCTTACCTATTTGTTGTTGTAGCGGCAAAATAAATACACACTCTGTGAAAACTTCAGCTGGCTACCTGTTACAGACATACAGCCCTGTGACAGACGAACAGACGGACGGACGGACGGACGGACAGCGTAGGCTTAGTAATAGGGTTCCGTTTTCACCCTTTGGGTACGGGACCCTAAAAACATTACTAATGGTAATTGCTAATTAAGAATAACATTTATTTTAGTGATTGTACATACCTTTTTCTGCATTATCCATAATTGAAGTCTCACCAACACGATTGAGTTAACGGTAAATACATTTTAAACATGTGTTAATTATTATGTATTAACATCACGGAGAAAACAGCTAGACTGAATCGATTCAGGACTATCAGTTAATTGATTTAGTCATCCGAAACTGACGTTATATGATGTGTCATCTATCACACAACAAAAAATATATATTTGCTGTTATCTTCTGATATTTTTTTTGTTTTCAGACTTATGGTGACATGTGCTCATACCTGTATGTGTGACGGGACAAATAAAGGAAAATAACGAATTACTTACACTACCCGGGACGGATTTTGTTCTATCCCCCAAGCGCCAACGGTTATCCGTTATAGTTTTGGTTCTGCGCAGCCGTTTGCGAGTGGAGAAGGCCGACCAACATCCATCCCGACAAAAATATTTTTTTACTAAACATACCTAGTAGGTCAATAAAAAAATACACACACTGTGAGAAATTCAGCTGGCTGCCTATTACGGTTCATAAGATACTAGGCTCATAAGACGGTTCATAAGATAAATATATATATAGGGTTCCGTTGGCACACTTAGGGTACAGAACCTTAAAAAATTACCGAGTTTCCATCCAGTTCCATGAAGCCGCGCTCATAAAGGGGAGGTCATGTCTGGGATCAGCGGCTCCAGAGATTTAAAATGTGTACAATTTGTCCTCTTGTATTCCCCTTGATAGTTTATTTAATAAAAAACCTCTCTTAGTTAGCAATTTCACCCTAAAAGAAAGGAACTGTAAATAAAAAATTACATTTCTGCGTTCAGTGGTTCCGGAAATTCGTAGGTTGTTGTATTTAAGTACCAAACTATTCAACCGATTTTGATAAAAAATATATAGGACCACCTTTAAAGAAAAAAATATTTTCCAAATTGTTTCAGGAGTTTTCGAGTAATCGGTGAACGTACATAAAAAAACATTCGGACGAATTGAGAACCTCCTCCTTTTTTTTGAAGTCGGTTCACAAGTAGTAGATAGGTATAATAAATAAAAATAAAGTACAATTACTATCACTATCACTACATAGTATAAAACAAAGTCGCTTTCTCTGTCTCTCTGTCCCTATATCCCTATGTATGCTTTAATCGATAAAACTACGCAACGGATTTTGATGCGGTTTTTTTTAATAGAAAGGGTGATTGAAGAGGAAGAAGGAATATGTATAATAACATCCATTAAATAGTGTATAAATACTTTTATATTTGAGGTTTCCAATGTGATATCGTAAAAAAAATATTTTTTTTCCGCTTACATTGCAAACGCAGGCTGAACCCTACGAGATTTATCAAAATAATGCACTAAGTATTATACACATTGAAAAGGTCTACAGAAAACTCTGCGATGGTATATGTCTATCTCTTATGGATAACCCACAATAATTTTTTTTTGTCATTTACTTTTTACGACAAATAATGGCTAATTTTCGAAGCGATTTTAACCAATACAGCTTTAATCCTTATCCAATTAAATACGTTAAATACATTGTTGATTTAATATATATCTATATGGCCCCTCAAAGCATATGATTTAAATGAATATTTTCAAAGATATTACAGATTTAAAAATTGCGAGACGTAGCGTTTGCGCCGGTACCGGGCGGCCAGGGCGGCGGCGGGAGCGTGCCTATAAATAGTGCGTCGGAGGCCGCGGTTCTCCCTATAGCACTTTGAATTTAGCAGCGATCGGACGCGTTTATTATCGGAGCTCTCTAATATATAATAATCATCTAATATATAATAATCATCTAATAATAATATCTATTTTTTTATTTCAAATATTTCAATGTAGGAACCTACGTAAAAAGGGTTTATTTGTGTACCATTGTGTCAAAATTATTTTTTTTTAAATGATATTATGCCCGTGCAAATCCTGGACGGGCTGCTAGTATAAATATATAATAAACATAAATAAATAGAATAAAGGTATAACTACTACTTCTGTACATATCACAGATTAGTTCGTTGATAGAATACTGTAGCCACATATGGAAAGGTATTCCCCGGTACTTGATGGCGTCCTTGGACCCAATTCAGCGCCGACCGGTCCGTCCCGCAACCCACCGTTGGCCACCTACGGGTACTCTTATGGACGTTGATTCGTGGAAATCCTACACAGCCTACCTATATCCGGAGCCCCCGCCGCAGAGCACTCCATTGTTGTTGATATTAAGCTTTTGAGAACGAGCCGTTTCTCAGATTCATTTCTCTGCCGCACCGCCAGATATGGAACTCCCTCTCAGCGGGTGCCTTTACCCATACCCATTACCTGGCAGTCTTCAAGCTTAATTTGAACAAGCTCGATAGCTCAACGATAGTCCGCAAATCTATGGTGCGTCGCTGAGAGTGGTTTCGCGAGGATAGGTGTATTTGACTTTCAAGGGCGTCGCCAGCCGATGGCGCAGGGGGGGGCAAGTTGACTTTACCTACTACAATTCATACTTTTCTCATTCTCATTGGTGAATTCATTCGAGTTTCGACGTACGGGAATGATTGTTCACGGCTTGAACTTCGAGCAAATCAACTCAAAGACTTAGGACTTTGGATGCATTATATTTGGCAACTTTTTTAGAATCTCTAGGGGGGGGGGGGCAGCTGCCCCTCCCTGCCCCCCCTTGGCGACGCCCTTGTTGACTTTTCTGTCCTTCCACCTTTGGTCCTCAGCACAGCCACCTAGCTGTTAATTCTGTTACGATTACATTGGAAGCGATTTTAATCAAATGTATTGACAGGAATAATTATTAGATCAACGTTGCAGCCAGCATCATAATCTCGTTAGCGGGAGCCGATCACCGTCAAGGGACGCAAATGTCACGTACCGGCATACCCCTGTCAATATGCAACCGCTCCACATTTGAACGAGCCGTGTTGGCGCATGCAAATAGCGTGTTGACGCAGCGCGTGAGGTGGAGAGGGCTTAGCTGTTCGTATTGTTGCCTTTAGTGTATTTTGTGCACCCAACATTGACTAGACAAGTGCCACTTGTCTAGTCGATGTTTGGTATGGTGCTATTGATGGTTAACTTATATAACAAATATGGTTGGCCAATTCATTATCCAAACTAGACATCTATTTCAAGTTTTCTTTATGATATGAATTTCCATAGTTAAGCTCATCACAGATACATTTGACTTGATGGACAACATCACGGAGAACGACGATATCCGTGGACAATATGGCAATTGGCCGTTTCAGCCATATTTCAACAAATGCGGTGGTACCAAAACAGGCGGGTTTGACCCTACCACCCTTAATATGATCAAAAATATTTATTTTATTCGTTTATTATTTAAATTCAAACACGATGTTGTGATGTCGATGTGATTTATGTTTATTTTTTATTTTTAGTGAATCTGAAGTATACTAATTTGTCAAAAATATAGAAGATTCGGCCGGGTATCGTTAATTTGATCCTAAGAATAAAAGAGTTTCGTTACTTGTCATGGATCCCATAATTAGAACTTTACCAAACTCTCATCAAACTACCCTTAAAGTATATCCTTTCCCATAAAAAGAATCATCGAAATCTGTTGGCGTGATATTGAGTTATTCTTCCATTTGTCACGCACATAATTAATGCAAATTGAAGACTTATATGGTTTTCTCATTGATGCCATTATCAAAACTGATTGAGAGGGGTACCACACGGGAAGCACCAGCTTTCAAATAAAAAATAATCATCAAAATCGGTTTATCCAGTCAAAAGCTATGAGGTAACAAACATAAAAAAATACATTCGAATCGACAACCTCCTCCTTTTATAAAGTCGGTAAAAAAAATCGAATAATGCAGTTTTTGTTTTTATCAAAATCGGCCTAGTGGCTGCTTTGAGTGTTGTTTGCTATTTCTTATATGTAGTTTCAGATTTGGTCATGATGGCACACTTGGAAAATTAACCCTGCATATTAGGGTAACAGAAACATTCCTTGAGTTTTCGTTATGATAATTAAATGGGATGGGATAAATCGTTAAATCTGCACGACAAAACCAAAGGAATAGTGTTTAGTATTCATGATGTCCAGATTTTCATTATTTCAAACTTCGCGGTGCACACATCCAATCACACTGGCCACATAATTTATATGTCATGTATATATTCCTTTTACCCTGCTCAAAAGAAGAAAAATGTTCGGACTTGACACTCTCATGCGGTTTGAAGAAAATTCTGAAAAAAACGACTAAAATCTGTGAAGTGCGCGGTAGCACATTGCACCATGCAGAATCCATCATCTCGACCAGGGGCGCCCCACTAAAGTGCAAACCGAAGAGTACAAGAAGACAAGGATTCACAAGAGGTGTGCACCGCGCGGGCGGATCACTTCACGTTTTCTGTGAGCCTTTCCCATCTTAATTTATTTTATTTTAGTTCTATTTCATATCATTATATATCTATTTAGGTCCTTCGAGTTTATATATTTAAGATCACCCAATCACCCGAGCCATCCTGGCCGCGCCGGCGAGTCAGAGGCGAATGGTGAACATCTTGGTCATTCTTGGAGCCGGATTTACTGTATTCACAAAAATCGTATTCGTTGTCGAAATTGCATAGTTTGAATGCGGTGTGACCGTGCATTTCGGCTTGGAATCGTTTGCGGTTTCAGCCATCTCACAAATATCAGCGGTTAAGTTAATAAACACATACGTTTATCATATTCCCTTCCCTTCCCCATAAATATATCTTCATTTATAGTATATTAGCACATGCATAACACTTCATCTTTCACACTTTCTTATTTGGAGCACAGACACTCTGGATAAAACTGAATACTATGCTAGTAAGGCCTCAGTCTGTTTTAGTTTTATTGTAAAGCTTCCCTGTACCTTAACGGCTTGAGCGGCAAGTGATTGGGCAGGTAGTTGTGATTTCACCTTTTATATCCGTCTTTCCCTTTTATTAATTTATTTTGGAATAATTTGTGGCCATGGCCGCTCCAAAGAAAATATATAAGCTAAAACTGAAGTATGATATAGCGGTGCGTACATTAAAATATACATACAATCAAGCGGTTGCTTTCCAAGCGGGGGAAGTTGATTTGAACACACTTAGGCCTAGGTACGCGGACCTACCTAAGGTGTTCGAAGAACTAACTGATTTGTTCGTGGAGATATGCGGAACTCTCAATGGGGAGGCTGGGTTCAACGAGAACAGTGAGCGGGAACAGTTTGAGTCGTACCAGTCCAAGTATTATGAAATACAAACCATTTATTCTAACAGAACTATTGACGAAGATAATGTCAGGTCAGACGGAGGGGTTCCAGATAGATGCGAGTCCAGAAAGAAGATGTCATTCCCTCGCATCGAAATTGAAAAATTCTCTGGGGAGATTGAAAAATACATTTCGTTTCGAGACCTTTTTCAATCGTTAATAGAGAACGATGGTAATTTGTCAACTACGGAGAAAATGTATTATTTGGTAGCTAGCTTGTCAGGGGAGGCCAGAACTTTAGTCCAACATCTCACTATTTCCGGAGATAGTTATACGATCGCCTGGGCCCTTCTAAAGGCCAGGTATGATAACAAGAGAGTTTTGGCTGACAAGCTACTCGCTCGTATGCTAGGGTTGCCCCCTGTTCAGCGATTTTCAAATGATTTGCGGACTTTTTTGAACACGCTGCTGGAGACTACAGAAATGTTAAAGAAACTGGAGTTTCCAGTTGATCACTGGTCATATTTGCTTGTATATCTAAGTTTACAAAAACTCGATACAGTTCTTCGGATTAAATATGAGACGCAGATTCAGGGGAAACTACCCACCTTCGTGAGCTTGGTAGAGTTTTTGCAAGCGGAGTGTAGGATGTTGGAGACAGTTTTCCCCCAAGCAGACTGTGGGACTGTACCCTACAACGAGATTTCTACACAAAATGAGGCTGCCTCAAGGGAGCATGCGCGCCAGTTCAAGGCTAAAGTGCATAACTGTTCAGTCAATAAAGCAATTTGCACGTATTGTCAGGGCAGCCATTATCTGACAAAATGCGGGATATTTTTGGGGTTAGATCCTTGCGAAAGAAAGGAGTTTGTGATACAAAAGGAACTATGCTTCCGTTGCTTGCAATCGCACATGATTGCAGACTGCAAATCGTCGTTCAAGTGCCTTGTGTGCAGATCTACGAAGCACGGGACCTTGTTACATTTCAACTTCCAGAAAAGCGGGGGTCGACCAACAAGTGGACCACCATCACCAGTACATGACGAAAGTTGTTCACATAGTGGAGCAGGCTTTGGTGAACAGAACCCCTCAAGTGATTCAAATACACACAACTGCAGCTCAGTTTTACAGTTACTGGGAACTGCTTTGGTGAAAGTGAAGGATAAATATGGTCACTTATATCATGCAAGGTGTCTTCTGGATAGTGGTTCCAAGTTTCATTTGTGACCCATGAGCTTGTGCACCGGTTTGGGTTGGAGAGATCAAAGACAAACCTGAACGTCGTGGGTATTGGAGGTGGACGTATTAGGAAATGCCAGGGGGCTGTTAATTTAAATATCCTTTCATTGGATCATACATTGTCTGAGGTAGCTGTTTGCGGTTTAGTGCTGCCAGAAATAACAGGAAATCTCCCATCCTTTAATTTGCCTCAGTCAATGAAATCGTTCTATAGTCATCTTGATTTGGCTGATGGGGATTTTTATATCAGTAGGCGAATCGACATTCTCCTGGGTGCGGATGTCCTAGGAGAAGTATTCACCAGTGGCTCGATCATCAATGTTGATAGGAACTTGCCTTATGCTGTTCCGACTATATTTGGATGTTTCCTAATGGGCCCAGTGTCTTGCATGGACAGGGGAAATGGTGAAAAGATACTTGCGGGTGTCTATCCTATTAATACAGGTGCGGTACATGCTACCTTTAATCTGGAATCTGGAGCATTTAGGAGCGCTGATGAAGTACCTCATGTAAAATTAGACAGCCCGGAATATGTGAGAATTGAGACACAATTTAAATACAATCAAAAACGAGACGATAAGGGCCGGATTAGTATTCCACTGAAAGACAATCGTCCTATTCTTGGAGAGTCTCGTGGCGTTACGTTGCAACGTTTCTATAACATCAAAGGAAAACTCATTACAAAACGCCGGGTTTCGTGAAAATTACTTTGTTTTTATGCGACGTATGCTTGGGATGTATTCCATTGTGGATCGACAAATACTAAAAACTTTTTCTGATCACATCATCGTTTTTCAAATCATGCGAGTCACAATGGGACATTCCAGTTCGGTTGATGGAAGTAAGCTGCCAAACTTACAGTGGTGTTTCGGTAAATGAGGGTAAGTGGTTTAACGACAACCCCGCCACGAATATGAGACTTAGTTTTAAATAAAAAAGAAAGACGGTTTACCACCATTGCAGTAGTAAAGGGGTAAAGACGCGGTTGATAGGGTGCTTAAAATAAAACCTTGCACGGCGAGTTAGCCCGACCAGTTGTTGAAATTCGTCAGCTACCAATATACAATTATGTGATGTTGGGTAACATTTAGAGTTTCGTTTTTTAGTTTGGATCTGCCTTCCATATTTATGCTGTTGCGTAGCTAGTTATTTGGGCTGCCACCCTGTCTTTTATTATCTTGTATGTTCATCTTTTACAAAATATAAAGGATAATTAAAGAAGTGGTTACCCTATGCGATTTGACTATTCGGTTGTCATATTTATTTGTAAAATGCCTTTAAATGCAGTTAGCGAAGGGTTTGAATCTAATTGCAGTATTTTAGGATTTGCTTACTTGACATGTGAATGTGTTCAATTTCATGAATTTTATTATTTGTTTAGCGGTTGTTTCGCGATTTTAGTTTTTCGCGGTTTTGGTTGATAAAGGGTCTTCACCCTTTCTCGGGCGGGGGGATGTTTAGTATTCATGATGTCCAGATTTTCATTATTTCAAACTTCGCGGTGCACACATCCAATCATACTGGCCACATAATTTTTATGTCATGTATATATTCCTTTTACCCTTCTCAAAAGAAGAAAAATGTTCGGACTTGACACTTTCATGCGGTTTGAAGAAAATTCTGAAAAAAACGACTAAAATCTGTGAAGTGCGCGGTAGCACATTGCACCATGCAGAATCCATCATCTCGACCAGGGGCGCCCCACTAAAGTGCAAACCGAAGAGTACAAGAAGACAAGGATTCACAAGAGGTGTGCACCGCGCGGGCGGATCACTTCACGGTTTCTGTGAGCCTTTCCCATCTTAATTTATTTTATTTTAGTTCTACTTCATATCATTATATATCTATTTAGGTCCTTCGAGTTTATATATTTAAGATCACCCAATCACCCGAGCCATCCTGGCCGCGCCGGCGAGTCAGAGGCGAATGGTGAACAAATAGAGAGCATTATTTTCTAGCAGATAGGTGCTCTGCACATAAATGTGGATTTTAATTTATGACACCACTACCACCGATTACATAATTCGATCTAATATCGGAAAACAATAAACGCCTAACGTATGGCTGTCACCCGACAAACTTCAAAGTATTCTGCGAACACCATTGTTCGCACAAGAATAAAGCAATAACTCGTTCTTTCTGACAGCTTGCTGCAAATAAGATGCCGATAGGCGATGGAACACATCTGATGATGAATGCGATGTAGCTATCGAGTAAGGAAAGATGTGAGTCACTTTTTAGTGAAAATGCATGAACTGGGGGCAACGTTCGCTTACGAATGTTCATACTCTTGATGTTATACATAAATAATGAGAGATACATAAATGTTTCATCTGTGTTAAATTTTCAAACCTTGCATATTTACTTTAAATATACTTTGTATACTTTACCTTTAATCTTTTTTTATTATCTAAAGAACAAGCAAACATATATGTAGTTCTATAGTAAAAACTATATATAGTAAAAACCTGTAAAAAATACAAACAATAGTAGGACTTACCCATGCACAATAGCGGTCGATGCAGATTAAAAAAATCAAAGCTGAAACTATAACCAAATTAAGAGAAAAATTAAGTAAATTTTAAAAACAAAATATAAGAAAAGAATAAAGAAAAATATGTGAAAGTATAATAATTATACTAAAAAAATATTTAATTTTACTTAAACTTAATGTATCACAATATTTTCAAGAGGTTACAACAATAGTTTGTAAATGTCTCTCTTGAATTTGTCTTTGCTACAGTTAAAGATTTCTGTACTACCGAAGCCTCCATTATATGTAAAACTAATTATATTTATATATTTTTTATATATTAGCGTGATTATATGATTTTATTTTTCTTCTTAACTTATATTATATGTATTATGTTAACTAGACATGTACCGTGCTCGGTACATGTCTCGTTAAATCGTTTTTAAATTTTCTTTTGTATATAATTGAAGTGGTACATATTACTTAATCTGTGGGTACACACCACTGATAAAAGAAAGGAGGAGATTTGTTATGTAGCGCGCCAGCAACGAGACCCGCTGTCTCCATTTCTGTTACGACCACAAACTCAGCTTATACGTTCATGCCGCACGCACACGCCGTCGTAAGCATATTGGACGGTATCCATTGGTGGGAATTGGCTCGCCTAACGTTATCCATACGTTACTCATTGGCTGCGGAACGGAAAGGGAGTGGCGTCGCGGCCGTAGCGAGAGCACGAACACAAGCTTAATTTTACATTTACGCTAGAGATTGACAAACTTTAATCGACATCGATAGGTGTATCGACATATAATGGTGAATGTCTGAATATTTGATTTTTAGCTACTTATATTAAATGATTATGCCGTGAGCTACTTTTCAGAAATCTTGTGCTGTTATATAAATATATATTTGTAATTAGACGTTAGTATTTCAAATATTTCTTTTTGGTTCCGAGAAAACCTTATCATTTGGCCATTTCCGTTCGCACGTCCATCCGTGTGTCCCAACCTTGTAGTTCCTTAACATTTTTATCATATTTGGCGACATTGAAAAGTATCTAAACCCGATAATCATTTTAAGAAAGAAAAAAGTTAAATTCCTAAAAGTTAATTGATACTTCAAATAAAAATTTCTCATCATATTATGAGCCATTTAGCCAGAAATAAAAACTCTTTTAATGTTTCTAACATAACATCGCATTGAATGAAAGATGATCGAGGCTGCAATTAAAATTGTCCGTGTTGGAAAATACAATGTATTCGTGCAGTGCCAAAAAGATTGTGTTGGAGGGACTTGCCTTACATACCAGAACTCTGGATTCAAATTCCCTCCCCATTCATGCACCACTTAATTTTTCTTTCTGAGTTGGATTGGTGCATTTCGTCACGAATGCGATATTTTACATAACTATCGATAAAGTTACATTTAGCACAAACACACTTTTTAAGGTTCCGTACCCAAAGGGTGAAAACGGAACCTTGTTACTAAGCCTCCGCTGTCCGTCCGTCTGTCCGTCCGTCCGTCCGTCGGTCACAGGGCTGTATCTCATGAACCGTAATAGGTAGGCAGCTGAAATTTTCACAGAGTGTGTATTTATTTTGCCGCTATAACAACAAATAGGTAAAATAATAAAAACTAAAGGAGGGCCCATACAAATAACATGATTTTTTTTGTGTTAAATCTTGTACGATGGTACGGAACCCTTCGTGTGCGAGTCCGACTCGCACTTGGCTGGTTTTTTTTACTTTTAGTATAGCGGAAAGACGGAGTACATCAATTTATACGAATATTTAATTAAACTTCATATTGAGTTACGTCACAGGTATTTTATTAATATTCCCGGTTTGGAACCAACGTATTGAATGAGAGTTGGTCGAAGCTGTGATTGAAGGTTCCGCCAACTTTAATGAAGCCGTGCAATATGCGGAAGGTCCTGGAATGGCACCTAGTTTCCGTGTAGTTGGTTAGGTTTATATCATGACAGTAGGTGTGGTATTAGCCGTTCCAATCCAGTTACATAAAACATTCTTTGCCTGATGCTAGTTGGTGGTGGCCACTCGGGTTGGTACCATCGCATTTGATAAAAAGTGGTTCTAGCCGCAACGAAAAATGTTCGTGTTTTCCATTCAATTCAATGACCTGTGCTCATATATAAATGAAAAAACAGGTCCTTGCATGACGCTTAATTTATTTGGGATTGTGATGTGTTGAGGGCTTAAATCATGACAGTAGGTGTAATATTGATATTAATCATCACTGTCCAATCGTGGAGATTGTGGGCTTCATAAGCTATCCGATTCCAATGTGTCGATATATGCTGCGACATGGTCACATCACTAACTCACTTCCAACGCAGACTACTCGTGATGACCTTTAAAAATTGATTAAAATTAGAATATTAACAATTACAGTGCACTTAAATGTGATGTGATGTTCTATGTGTTTGGATATTCACATGTTCACTACAATTTTTCCATATTTTCACCGCCCAGATCGGCATTTCGACAAAAAGCAGGAACGATGCGCTCGCGCCGCGCGTACAGTAGCACTACATGTCAGGCTTGCGGCTTGCTCGCTATAAGCGCAATTTTGCGCTTATGACGCCGACACGATCCCGTGCGCGATATCGACTACTTTGGTACGTCGGCGGATTGTCACGGTGGGCACCATATCCCGTAACGATATTCCACGCATGGCTCGCTCTATTGCTCGCTGGGCAACTTTCAACCTTTGGACAACGGCGACCGTCAGAGTCCAAGTTTCACATCCGTACGTCGCACACGTAAGAACAATTAAAAATGCACAGAACGACATTTATTGCAACGAACATTCAATGTAGCGCGTCCCGAGCTTGTAAGCGAACTTATTGGCCGGCGCAACCGTTGGTATTCGGTGGCTTTCGGTCGCCGCTTCCGTCCTTTCGATGGATGTAGATGAGCCCCCACCGCCCGCGCCTGACGCACCGTGCCCACGCATGTTTACGCCTCGCGGACAGATACTGCCAAAGGAATATTTCACTCTGCTCTGAAGTTTACATAGTTGTAAATATAAATGTTCAATCAAACTATTGTTTCTATTTTTAGTAGTAACTCCAAAAACAATTAGATAATGTTTTTAGGGTCCCATACCCAAATGGTGCCCAAATGAATGATTACTAAGCCTCCGCTGCACGTCCGTCCGTCTGTCACAGGGTCATGAACCGTAATAGGTAGACAGCTGAAATTTACAGGCATTGAAGAAATACACACAGAGTGTGTATATCTGCTGCCGCTATAACAACAAATAGTAAAAATAAAAACAAATAAAAATACGTGATTTATTTGGGTTTCCTAATACACCGTGACCATTTTCATATGTTACTGGACATGCATGGCTTATCGTTCAGGATATTAGCCCAAAGCACCACACGTGAAAGTGGTGTCACGCTAGGACTTTTCCACGTACGACGGCGGCGGGGACGTGGGCAGGCGGCTAGCCTAAATTAACCTAAAGTATGCTCTGAACGGAAGCCCAAACCTGCACTCCACTTCGTTTCTGATTTCAGGCTCTAATATCATTTCAAACACAGTTGAGTGTGAGTCACAGTCAGTCAGTATCACAAGGTACACGGATAGTATCGTATTCAGATATAGATAGTATTCAGATAACGGAATCGGGTGAAGAGAACAAAAAAAATCGCGTACAGTCGTCGCAGATGTCTCGAGTACTACAGGAAAACAGAATTGCTATACTTGCTTCACACGCCAGAGGTTGTAGGTTCAAACCTCGCCCCGGTCACCCACCACTATCTTTCTCATTATTAGTTGAACATATCTTCTATTCTACGCTTTATAACCCACCCACCTATCACCAATGATTCACACGTCCGTAATACTATTAATGATAGTCAACCTCAGAATTAAATATGATAAGCTGTAAATTCGTATCAACCTTTATTTTGGCATTCTTTAAGGATGTTCCGACCCATACAATGTTTTTTTTAAACAGAACGCAAAAAGCGAATTCGTCAAACATATTAAATATAGCCATAGTAGTTGCAGCGAAAACATATTCACAATTTCAGGTTTAATGGTTTCGTTGTAATTGCCGATTAGAAGTTTTAAACCGTTAGATGGCGCTGTTAAATAAAAATCGTATTTAAATAAATTGTAACAAAACCAATAATCCTGAAATTGTGAAATTGTTTTCGCTGCAAGTAATATGACTATATTAAACTTTTATTATTAATTCGTGGCTTAAAGTGAAATACTTTTTGCGTTATGTGTGCAAACAACTTTATATCGGTCGGAACAGCCTTAAGTTGTCTCAAAAGTCTCATTAAGGTGGCCCAACCCGGCGGCCTCAACTCATTTGCGGGCACGGTACAAAACCGTGCTGTTGCGCTCTGGGACCTTCTATGTTTCTAAGAATAAGACAGGCTCCGTGATGAGGAAGATGCAACCTGTCCACAAAAAAGACAATGTGCATAGTGTATGATTTGGTAAGATTTACGAAAATTTTAATTTCAAAACGACTTATAGCTAAAAGTAAACCACGACCGCTGTAGTCAAAAATCTAACAAAAACCAAATAGATTATAAATCTTGATTAAATATGCTATGTCTGATGACTTTAAGATGTTCTTACTTTATCATTGCGTAATCCACCTCCAAAGTTATTGTATAAAACGCTCGAAAAATCCGAACTTTCGGACGTTATAACTTGGAAACTAAACACAATTTTACAATGCCAATGGTCATCAGACATCTACTTCAATCAAATAAAGCTATTTTGAGCAAAATTTTGGATCTCTGACAAGAAATTTAGGCGTGATCTTCTTTCCCCTTTTGTATGGGGAGATGAGCGGGTTGGGTCACCTTAAATCTCATGCATGGCTGAGCACTGCGCGCCGTCCGCGCTCTATCTCAAAAACAGTTAGGCGTATAAAAATATGTTTTGGACAATATGTGTAGAGAAGTTTGAAACCACAGGAAGCGAGATATTATATATTATTTTTGCGACCTTTAAGGCTGAGTCCAGCCTTTAACGAACGAACAATAATGGCAACCTCCGGAAGCATTGAGTTTGTGTTAGGGCTCATTGTTGTATGCGCGTCAAAATCCTATTCAGGCGAGCGATATTTATGTTTTTGATTTGTAATTTCTACTTTTTAAAGTGAATTAATATATCTTTCACGCTTATTCAGTGTATAAATATGTGATCTTGACCCACAAAAAGGAAAATTTTCTGAATCATTTAGTTTCCTAGCGCTGCGGCCGGCTTGAAAACCCAGTAAAACCTAGTAAATAGGTAGTTACAAACATATTTTTTAATGTATATAAGCAACACATTAAAACTGTTTTAATCTCATACCTAGTGTATAATATATATAATAGTCTAAACTTTGATATTTTGATTTTTCTGCGGGTGTTTATTCTTAAATGACGCTAAAATGAACTAAAAATGACCCCAAATAATTCGAGGTTAGCGTTATATGGAGCCTTAGCCTTGAATATACTTGATTTTATGAGACTTTTGAGACAACTTAAAAAAATCGAAAATAAGAGTTAACGAGGTGACAGCTTATTATTTCTCATTCTTAGGACAAACCCCTAAATGACTAGGACTATAAATTGTATTTGTGAAGAACACCTCCTATAAATTTAAGTCGCCCTGGGTAGAAGTAAAATTGCTGTGTTAAGGTGGCCCAACCCGCTCAACTCCCCATACAAACGGGAAAGAAGATCACGCCCATATTTCTTGTCAGAGATCCCAAATTTTGCTCAAAATAGCTTTATTTGATCGAACTAGATGTCTGATGACCATTGGCATTGTTAAATTGTGTTTGGTTTCTAAGTTATAAGGTCCGAAAGTTCGAATTTTTCGCGCGTTTTATGCAATAACTTTGGAGTTGGATTACACCATGATAAAGTAAGAACATCTTAAAAAGATTAGTCATCAGACATAGCTTATTTAATCAAAATATATAATCTATTTGGTTTTTGTTAGATTTTTGACTACAGCGGTCGTGGTTTACTTTTAGCTATAAGTCGTTTTGTAATTAAAATTTTCGTAAATCTTACCAATTCATACACTATGCACATTGTTTTTTTGTGGACGTGTTGCATCTTCCTCATCACGGAGCCTGTCTTTTTCTTTGAAACAGAGAAGGTCCCAGAGCGCAACAGCA
Source organism: Incurvaria masculella (assembly GCA_946894095.1). Lineage (NCBI taxonomy): Eukaryota > Metazoa > Arthropoda > Insecta > Lepidoptera > Incurvariidae > Incurvaria > Incurvaria masculella. Next base: position 14,503,184 of record OX335647.2, read on the forward strand.
CGGTTTTGTACCTTGCCCGCGAATGAGTTAGGCCCGCCGGGTTGGGCCACCTTAAACCTTATTGAAAATAATTATTTTGAAACTGGGGCTTATAAATAAACATGCAAAATAATTTTAATACGAACGTAGATATCTGAAAATATCTAGTAATTAGTACTAATGTGTATTTGGAAGAGGTAAATGGTAATTTTTCTAGTTATCTGTAACGCACTTCGAAAGAACGTTTTAGGTCTTAAAATTGAAATTATCGTTTGATGTAGTTGTAGAAGATTTTTTTAAACCTACCAAAGCCGTCTGTTATTTCAAACCTGTTTCAGAGCCTCTGAAACAAGTTGATATAACAGACGGATATGAATTAATACATTCCCTTATTATTTTCATTTTTCCACCTACATTCTAATAATATTATATTAAGAAAAATACGGCTTTCCGCGTATATGAGAACATCGCGGGATAAAATCACAGAGCACTTCTGTTACCCTTTGATCGATTGCGTCGCTTGAATAAGTTAAAAAATTTTGAAAAGAGCTAACTCGGGATGCTTTTAAAAAAGAACCATCGCAAATGCTTCTGCCCATGAAAATTTACCTAAATATGTGTATACAAACACAAAAAGGCGTATCAAGGCGTAAAATCAACAACAAATAAACAAACAAGTTAGTTTATAAAAAAAAAGCAAAAACGCATAGGCCTACATTCCAGTCGATTTTTTTGAGTGCGAAAATTTCACAAAAATGTTTCTTAATTTCAACGAGGTAACAGGCACGACCCATTGTATGGAACTTCATCACATCATTATGATGTCAGCCTCAGTGGCCCAGTGGCGCGACACTTCGGCGATCGCTCTCCGAAGTTAAGCAGCGCTGGGTCCGGTCTGGTCTTGGATGGGTGACCATTAGACCGTTGAGAGAGGCTGGCCGTGGTTCGGATTCCACGTTAAACTGTAGGTCCCCTTCCTTACTTACTAGGTGGTAGGGTTAATCCCGCCCGGGTTGGTACCATCGCATTGAATGAACGATGGTCGAAGCGGCAATGAAAATTGTCCGTGTTTTCCATCCAGTTCAATGTAGCCGAGCAATATAAGGAAGGTCCTGGCATGGCACCTAGCTCCCATGTGGTGTGTTGGGCTAATACCATGACAGAAGGTGTGGTATTAGTCATCATGTCCAGTCACATAAAAAAAAAAAAAAAAAAATCCTCCTAACTGAGTGGTTCTCAACCTTTGAGTGATAAGGGACCATTTGGCAAAATGTTTGTCTTGCCAAACGTTTGCAACTTCTGCAACTGTTTGCACCAGTTAGTCCATGGCTGGTAATGGTAATGCTTGGTAAGTTACTTCAATCTAAATGAATAAAGGGTTAGTCTATCTAAACAAAAAAACACAAACAAAGGTATTTTATGTTTACGAAAATTTTACTTTACTGAGATAGATACCTATATAATTTTAATGCGACTTGCGCTCTAAAAGCGGTTTTCAAAAATAATAGACCTGCTGATTCCGTTCTTTAACGGACAGTGCAAGGCTGGATGTAATATCTTTGCCCAAACAAACCCATGATTTGTTTTGCACGCTTGCAAGATCACTGTGTAGTGTAGCATATACTAACTGAAACTCTACTTATTAGGAACTTTAAAATCAAGCATGGTCAAAATACGTTCACTACTATATTCAATAAATGTGCGTTATATTTTCCTTGGTAATCTTGCTATAGATGGTTGTTAAAATAAAATTAAAAAATCTGGCAGTTTGTGTCTGCTGAAATGTACAGATCACTCGTACTAGCGAATAAATTACAAGCAAATACGTACAATCGAGATTTTTCGTCTTCTTTCCGATGAAACGAAGATACGTTTCGATTACACAATTCGCGGAAATGTAATTCAACAAGTACAAATACTTCTGGAAGAACTCCTGAAAGGATATAGCTCTTTATATTATGTTTTTGCAGCTTCATTATTATTATTACCTTACGACAGAGATGAACGAGTGATAAGGCACAAGCGAAACTAATTTACTTACTTTTTCATTCAAATTGTTAGAGACAATCTCTAGGATCCTCATAGAGGAAATCAGTGTTTGCCTTTCTTAAAAGCTTTGAAACATTTAATTGAAAATGTAATAAATTAATAGATGAATTGTTACACATTTAATCTCATCAAACGACCTTATGTTTCGACACAAATAGATTGTTTCAGTGAAGACGAACCCGGAATAAATCTCATGAATTAGACGTAAGATTTTTATATATCGTTTTTCAAAATCGACGAATTACCGATTACGTTAACTAAACCCTCACTTAATTTGTTTTATCCCTTTGACTAGCAAACTGACACAGATTCTTCTTCTTTTTTGAAGAGTTCAAACCGGGCTGGTGGATTGGCGTTTTTGTCAATCACGCTTGAGTTTCGCGTCTTCGGGAAGTGTCTACTAAAAGCAAAGGACGGTACAATCGGAATAAATAAATAAAATAAAACGTTTTTTTTTATTTACAGTTGATTTAATAAGTTACTTTCGTGAGGTCTGTCAATTATTTACTATAATATAATACAGTTATTTATTATATAGGTACATACAGTGGATTACTAGACAGACACGATGTTTAAATTCATAAAGTTACTTGAACTTGGCTAAGCCAAAGCATGATTTCCGACTGTGATTTTTGAGATAAAATGTAATAGATAAACGTGAGAATGACAGTCGGAAGGAATACTTTGGCTAAGCTAAGAACAAGTAACGTCTATGTATTACAGCACAAAATGTTGCAACAAACACCATATGTTTATTCTACCATTTTTTATAAAACTTGTAATCGATAGCCTACAATCCTTAACAATATATAAAGCCTATAATTCTCAATAAGAATACGCGAAAGATCATGCGATCGCTCGGAGGCACTTAGGGTACGACTGTGTATGTATTTTACATGCCTCCGTGTAGATAGTAAACGTAGTTAGTAGTTGTGTATACAGAATTCAAACTAATTCGAAACACCTTGAAGTATTTGTATCGTAAAGCTCCTTGTTATTTTCGCATTTGGGTATTCGGGGGAGTATGCGTGGCGGGGAAGGCGGTGGCGGGGGAAGGGCCGACCGCCTTCGCTTAATTCGACACACAAATAGAAAAATATCCGAGAATTTTATAGTAACAGTGGCAACGGCTTTTCTTTATTTCGGGAAAAAACCTTTGACCAAAACAATGGTTCGAAATTATAACTACGAATTATCTTATATTATTTAGAAATTAAGTAAGTATAAGCTTTATCTAATTGTAATTGTAAGCATTATCAATAATAAACATTTTCATTTTCATTTTCATTTTCATGTTAAGGTTCTACCAAGCCGCAGAATTTGACCAAGACTCTTCAACCTGTGTTTTGTTCAACCGACCGAGAAGTGATCGAACAGGTTGACGAGTATATCTCGGTCAAATTCTGAGGTTTGGTAGACATGGACTGACGGTTGAGAGACGAATCCAACTGGGTTGGGCTGCCTTCGGAAAGCTTAAATTCGCTGTCAGGTCTGACCTTCCGCTATAAAATAACATGTCGCCTGGCAGCAGCTCGATGCTTTCGTCGGGCGCCTAGCGGGCGCCATGTTCGAGAGAGCCGACAACTCGGGCTTTCCGAGCCTGCACAAAATAGCGCCCCTGCACGCTAGGCCGCCAAACACAAGGCGAGAGCTGCCACGCAGCCTAATACTGCCTTCCCCCCCGCAGACGCCACCGCAGCCACCACAAATCCGCCCGCAGCCTTAACAAGCAGGCCCTGCCCACTCGTCCTCGAGCGAGTGAGGGCCCTCGGTCGCTGGTCGTACGACGACCACTAGCGCCCGCAAAAAAAAGGACTACCACACCAAAAGGCTCCAGCGACTGACCAGCTGAAGTTGGTTGCAAATTGCCATGAGGCAAAGCCTCGATGCCCACAAACCGCCCCACCCAACAAGGGGCGCTAAGACAGTCAGTCAGTCAGTCAGTCAGTCAGCGTGTTTGTGTCCACTGCGCCATACGCCTCTCCAATCCTTCTCCAGTCCTCCCGGCCCTCAGCGGTACGGAACCACTGCTTTCCGCCGACGCACTTGATGTCGTCTTCCCACCTGGCGGGTGGTGTTCCCACACTCCGTTTGCCTGTCCACGGCCGCCAGTGTAGGACACGGTTACTCCAACGGTCGTCGTCTCTTCGGCTGACGTGACCAGCCCATTGCCATTTTAGCTTAGCCACCCGACTACTTTGGTACGTCGGACGCTAAGACAACAAGAGGAATACTGTGTCGCACAACAACATTTCCTGCAAAATTTATCATTTATGCTCAATGCTATCGGTTGGAATAGTTTCCTCACGAATGTTTGTCCATTAGACCGAGTTCATTAACTATATGAGCTGAAAAGGGGAATTTTTATTTTATTTTTTCCTTCACGGCGCTAAATGTGCCAGCTTTATCGCCACAGTCCAAGATTTTTTATATTATTTGTAGGATTCCCTACAAAGTCGATTTGTTTATTAAAAATATGACGTAGGGTATATTGCAGCCGCTGCCTGTACGTCTATTACGAATTTTTTCGAAAGCGATAACGCATCGAAATCGCATCGAAAATGTATGAGAAACTGAGCGCCTCTAGTGGGCGAAAAGGGTAACTCATTTCGGTATTACGAGTTCTTTTGACATTTGAAATCGCCTTCGCTTCGCTAGCTCGGCGAAACGAAATTTTCGATTCGATTCTCACTGGACATTTTCTTGGTGACAGGCCTGTATTTTATTAAAATGTGTTCGCTGGGGTATTTCGCGTGGCGACTTGTTGCTGAAGCCGAACAAGAAGACCTGCATGAAACACACCGGGGTACTAATGCATATCTAAGATGGATCGTGGACCCAGTTAGGTGTCTAACTGAGTCGGAATTCAAGCGGCGTTACCGCATATCAAAAGAGGCCTTCGCGTTCCTCAGCGAGGAGCTGAAACGTTACACCGACCTGCGGTCCTCTCAGAGTTAGCCGCGACCATAAGGTATTATTTTATTTTGCCCGAGAAACCCAAACCATGATGATTTTTTTAATCGGTTAACCTCTTGCAGGTTAATTTGTTTCGTATCACTGGAAAGGGATAATTTGGCTTGGCATTACTCCACATTCATTTTGTGATTGAATTGAAACCAGAAGAAGTCTTAGAACACTTTTCAAATATGGACCGAATTTTTGTCTTTGTGTAATGTGTCTGTATCCTTTTTGTAATAAATTAGTTCGTACCTAGCAAGAATGTTCATCAAAGATAAAGTTCGTTCGGTTACGTTGCGCATAACACAACTAAATATCTATAGTGCGGCTGCCTTTTTAGGGTTCCGTACCCAAAGGGTGAAAACGGAACCCTATTACTAAGCCTCCGCTGTCCGTCCGTCCGTCCGTCCGTCCGTCCGTCTGTCCGTCTGTCACAGGGCTGTATCTCAGAAACCGTGATAACTAGACAGTTGGAATTTTCACAGAGTGTGTATTTCCCTTGCCGCTAGAACAACAAATCATAGACATTACGAAATATTTAGAATTAAAGGGGGTCCCCATACAACAAACGTCCATATTGTCTATCCCGCTCGCACTCACTAAGCTGAGCCCGGCGTATGGCCCCCGCGCCGCGAGGCGCGCCGCCCCGCGCGCCCATTTGCTCGATAGTCTTCTCGCTCACACGTGCTAGACTTTATATAGATGGACGTTCGCCTCGTGTCGGCAGTTGGTCGTGGACCATTCTTCGGTGTTGTTCTTGTTCGTTGCGGCTCTCGGCGGCGCGACGTCTTTTATGCACGCGCGATGTATTTACGATGCTTCGTCAATAATTCATGAAGTCGGTGTGTAGGTATTAACGCCATATGCAAACTAAAGATTGAATATAATAGAACATAAGAATATATTTAAAAACATACATTTTTAAAATATACAAAGCAAACGTATAGCATAGGTTTAACTAATTTGTAAATAAAATTATATAATATTTACACAAATACATGTCAAATCAGGACATTTTTCATTGGCTTTTATGAAATATACAAATAGTATATGGTTTTTTTAGTAAGTACATGTATATGGATCGCAATACAACACCTATTAACATGATATTCTCCCAACGCACCACATGAGAACTAGGTGCCATGCCAGGACCTTACTTATGCTGCACGGCTACGTTAAACTGGATGGAAAAATCTCTCTTTACATATTTTGAACGTACCTAATATTGCATTTTTAGAAAGATTACATTATTGCTGTAATGGAACAGAGAAGCTTTGTAAAAAATATCTAAGCTATTTTTTTTATGCGACCAGATATGGATGGCTAATACCACACAACTACCGTTATGATATTAGCCTAATACACCTGATTCCCTAAGGAATTAGGTGCCATGCCAGGACCTTCCCTTTTATGAGCGCGGCTCCAATGAACTGGATGGAAAACACGGACAATTTTTTATTGCCGCTTCGACCATCTTTTCATGCAATGCGATGGTACCAACCCGGGCGGGCTTAAACCCTACCAACTTGTAGGGGAAGGGGACCTACAGTTTTACATGGATTCCGAACCATGGAGCAGCTCGCATTCTTGACGAAATGCACTTATCGAACTCGGAATGAGAAAGACAGTGGTGCATGTCGGAATTGAACCCAGACCTCTGGTACGCTAGGCCAGTCCCCGCGCCACTAGGCGACAAGCTGCAATATTTGCGGGTTAACATAACAAGTAACATACATATATATTGTAAGTATGACATTGCAAGTATGAAGTTTCTTTGCGGGTTCTTCTTCACTGGTTGATCGAATCCGCGGATCAATCAAATTGTGACATGACTTAGCCCCGGTTGCACGGCCGAACACGTCACTTTTAGTGAACCGCAAAGAGTTCCTTCCATACTGTCTATACAAAGTGACGTGTTTAATCGTACATTGATGTTGATTTTAATTTTTTGTGCTTTCGTGCACTAGGCCCTAGGAAGTAGAATAAATAAATTAAATGAAATTGTGTTTTTGCTTTCAAAATGCTTTATCAATCGCTTCAATCGGTAGGTAGGCAAAAACCTTTTTTTTTCCCTAGAGACCATTAACAATAAGTGATATATTATCGTATGTATTCACTTATGTGTAACAATTTTCTACATGTGTGGAAAATCACAAATCGATGAAGGAAAGAGTTATAGAAAAATTAAAAAACATATTTTTCAAATACATATATTTTTATTATTGCTTTTTCAGTTTCAACGATAGTTTTTTTATGGAACCAACAAACCTGGTAACCTACAAACCTACTGTAAGGTACTTTCAAGGCTAAACAATGAATAATTACTATCATTATAAAAATAATAATAATTACTATCATTATAATAATGTTGGTCAGAATCTCTTTCAGGAATCTTATTCGTATATGGTTGCTCTCAAACCATTGTACTCTTAATTTTCTGTAGGTGGTAGCATTTAAAGTGTAATATTATATAGTTTTTTTTTAGCTGTAAGAATAATAATGTATTTTGTATTTTGACTCTTTGTTTACAGGTCACTGTAGTAGTTCATGACAGAAATAATCGTATTAAAACTAAATCGTACAGAGCTTTCACAACTTTTTCATGTTGCCACTGGAGTAGTGCATCGCTTTAAGGTCCCTACTTGCGGCGACGCTGGGTTCGGGTCTCCTCTTTCCCTAAAATATGGTTGATAGAGGCGATGGCTGTGCCTGGCGTGATGCTCGTGAACGGGTGCTGTTTGTGGGGACTGGCTTGCTCCTATTGGCAACATTCTAGATGGCGGGCATGGTCTTTACTAATAAACTGATATTTGTCATGAACTGTTGCATATGACATGAATTGCTGATTCTCGTCAATTCATATTAATTTAGCGTGTTTATCTGTGAGTCTAAATACTTTTGTAAATTTAGACTAAGTGGACGTTGAAAAAAAAAACCAGCGGAGTTTCTTTCCAGTTCTTCTTCGCTGGGATTTCCCCGAACTGGCTAATGATAAAATATGACAAATCCGAGTGCAGTGTACTGTCTATGGATGATGAATAAACAATAAACAATAAGAAACAAAAAAGAAGGACATATCTTTTTCCAAGGAATGTGATTTGTATGTACGTATAATCGACCGTGAAGCAAGGACACTTTAATTAAAGAAAGAACCCAGTAAAAAGAACTACTTTACGAATATATTGCAAGGCTGGAACCGAACCAGCAAAACATACCATTCGCTAGTAGGTATTGAGTTATTCGGTCAAGTCAACTAAAATTTACCAGTTGGCATGGTACGAAATTCAACTAAACGTCAAACTTAGCCCCGATTGCACGAAGGGACGGCTGAGTTAATCAATGTTCAAACACGTCACTTTTAGTGAACCCCTTGGAGTTGACGTTGATTTTGATTTTTCGTCCTTTCGTACACTCGGCCCTCATTTTGCCTCCTTTGCCTGTTCACCTGCTATGCACCTAGCGAATGATTTATCATGGTAACTAAACCACCCTGGATATTTTAAGGGCTTCAAAATGATACAATTATGTTCATGATATGATTATAATTGAGGGTAGATGTTTTTTGGAGCCACATTTATGTTGATTTCACATAATACGTTCAGAATCTGATCATTTGTCATATCGAGACGACTGTTGTTATTTTTTTTTAAATAGGCTTTATAATGCATATTATAAAAAAAAACCACGTTGCTTAAGTTACATTATTCTTCATGTATCAATTCTTGATTGAAGTTCCTCTCTTTTAATAAAAAAAAATATTTTTTTTCTAATGTGAACAAAAAAACAATTTAATGATTATTTTTTTGTATTCATCGTTACATTCAGCATTGGATATGTTTGTAGCGGGTTCAAATCCCCGCTCCGTTTATGAATCACTTTCTTTCTCTTTCAGAATTGGATAAATGAATTTCGTTACGAATGCGAGTTTGTTGGGGGATGTTTGGATCCATGTAAAACTATAGGTGCCCTTTCCCTACGATTGATACCATCGCATGAGATGATAATACCTATGGTCGAAACGGCAATAATAAATTGTCCATGTTTTCCATACAGTTCAATGTAGCCGTGGTCGTAAATAGAAGATCCTGGCATGTCACCTAATTCCTTCGGGAATGAGGGTAAAAGCGGTTAGAGGCGATGTTCAGAAGGCACAACCGAGGTTCCGTAATTTCCTTAAATATACGATGGTACGGAACCCTTCGTGCGCGAGTCCGACTCGCACTTGGCCGGTTTTTTTATTATGAAAGGCGCTAAGGTGAGAATGAGTGCTAAAGATTTTAGGCAAGTAATTTGTGTAAAAGAACGAATATAGCAGTTGTCACACTCTTACCTCTAGGCCCCGATTGCACGAAGAGACGGCCGAGTTAATCAATGTTAAAACACGTCACTTTTAGTGAACCGCATGGAGGTCCTTCCATACTGTCCATACAAAGTGACGTGTTTAATCGTACGTTGACGTTGATTTTGATTTTTTGTTCTTTCGTGCACTCGGCCCTTAGTCTTCTGCAAGAGTGAAGAAACGCCGTATGCCTTTTTTTTAATGTTATGACTGCTAATGCAAACATTACAGCGAAGAGGCTTCTAAGAATAAAGCAAACAAATATTAGCCTTAACCTAATGTTTTATTTATTTTTATTTTATTTATTTTATTTATTTTCACTTGGCAAAATTAAGTTAATGTGAGCGTGTAAACGGTGCTTTGTCACGCTTTGTCTATGGTCTATCGCTAGCGAAATCGAGCTTTCGATTTCGAGAGGGTAACTCATAATCACATTTTGACAGCTCGCGATATCGTCAATCGCCGAGTCGAAGCGATTTCAAAAAAGGCGATGCGTAAACGGTACTGGACTACAATTGAGATCAAAGTGGTCGACGTCTCCAATTAGAAAGAGCGTGTTTGTTTCCATTGGACGCTTGTGTTCAATTAATGATTTCGTCAATAATGTAATTCGCCTGTGAGGCGATGTGGGCAGATCAAAAGTATAAATTAATAAAGAATTTGGTTCAATAATTTGTAATATGTTGAAGTAAATTGGAAATAAACGGATCAACGACCTGAACTGTTTTAAATAATTGTTCATATTTATTGGCTCAGAATTGTCACATTTGGTATAATATTATATATTTTTTTAAATAACAGAGTTAATATATGAGAATAATACTTGCAGGTATGATCACCAGTGATATTTCCCCACTTTACATTCAATATTTCTAGTTTCATAATAATTCAAACGAATGTTGTATGGAAAATGGTTTATTTTGAAAGATAAATTCATGAAAACATTATCAAGAAAATGAAGAGTCGGTATCCAACGATTCTTTTAAAATCTTTCCCCAAGCAAAAGATCAAATTTCCTAATAAGACCAGGGAAAATTGGCAATCATGGCAGTATTAACTCGAATCGTGATAAAAAAATGTGTGAAAATACGTTTTGTGATTATTTTTATCGTCTGGTATTTAAAATGATTTACTTGAAGAACAGAAAACTCGCAAAGAAAAAATAAGAAAATTGTTTTGTTGCTTAGTTAGGCACCAGGAAAGGTGATTGCGATTTGTAATTTTTTTTTTGCAAACATCAAACATAAATATCTTTCAGGGTGCCATTTCTGGTACCGATGTTCGGTAACAGGTACCAAGCGGTAGACTAACGTGTTGACTAACTGCTGGGTTAGTTAACCTAACTGATGTACTAGGTAACCTAACTGCTGTACTAGGTAACCTAACTGCTGGGTTAGGTGACTAACGTGTTGGAATGGTCGTTTCGGCCAATCATACTTATAGAGAAAAACATATTACTATTGCCAGAAAGCTACAAACCTTTCAATTAATGCAAAAATGATGTCTGGGATATAAATAAATATGCCTAATGGAAAATTCTTTATGTTCCAGCATGCAAAAAAAATTTTTTTACCCTTCCCGTATATAAAGATTAATAATAGCTTGTAGTCTGCCTTAATTCAGATTTGCTATCTTTGAGCACGCAGACTGATGAAAACTTTGAGCGTTTGACTGGTTCAGGAGCAACAATTTAGTCGGAGAAAGTTTTTCTTATTCGGTAGCGAGTGCACGTCCGAGACGACGACAAAATTAATTAAATTAAATTCTTTAACAATTTGGTTCTTGTGTTTGTGAAAAAAATTGCATTAAAATGTTGTTTACTTTTGTTAAAATATTTTCCTTTAGTTAATACTATGTTGTTGTTGTAGTTTGCTTCTTTCATTTTGTTTTGTGTGATTTCCGCTACCTCAAAATGTGTTTATTTACTTAAAACCTACTAAACTAACTACTTAAAACCAGCTGCGATGGAACTAATATGTTCTATCGCAACGTGCTGTGTGAAATCCTTTTCAACAATTTATTTAAGTTCAATATGTTACTTTTTTTATTATAATTTTGTACGTGTAATCGATTATGTAAATGTATTTTCTGTCTTTCAAAAAGAACTTACTAAAACATATATTCTTATGCAAAAAACTTATTCAAAATCACCCCAAGATTTTGTTTACATCATACATACCTTCCCGCCGCTTTCTGGGTGGGATAGACAGAGCTGATAGAGCGCTATAGGATACGAGTACAGCACACATATTTCGCTCAGACATAGATGCTCTACGATTACGGGAGCTACGTACCTGACTTTTACGAAGTATTACATCGACTTAGTCGCGTTACGTTCTCTTAGACAGCCCGGGCCCGACACTGCCGCTCACTTCTGCTGGATAAATTATAAATAAATAAAAAAAATGTTAACTTTGGCATCCTACCTATCTATTTCTTCTTTTTAGGGTTCCGTATCCAAAGGGTGCCAACAGAACCCTATTACTAAGCCTCCGCTCTCCGTCTTTCCGTCCATCCGTCCGTCCGTCCGTCCGTCCGTCCGTCCGTCCGTCCGTCCGTCCGTCCGTCCGTCTGTCACAGGGCTGTATCTCATGAACCGCAATAGGTAGGCAGCTGACATGTTTTCAGAGTGTACACAGCGGGTTATTTTGCCGCTATAACAACAAATAGGTAAAATAAAAAAATAATAAAAATTAAAGGGGGGGGGGCATACAAAAAACATGATTTTTTGTGTTACATTTTGTACGATGGTACGGAACCCTTCGTGTGCGAGTTCGACTCGCACTTGGCCGGTTTTTTTCCCATGCATGTCGTAAGACGCGACGAAAGGATTTATTCTTTGTGGTTAGGATTTCACTTCAAACTGTAGGTGGTATGTAGGTTCCTTACTTACTAGGTGGTATGGTTAATCTCGACCGTGTTCGTACCATCGCATTAAATTAACAATGGTCAAAACGGCAATGAAAATTGTCAGTATTTTGCGTCCACTTGAATGTGATATTGTTTTACGGATGCACTGTGTAAAAAGCTTACATCTTTCCGACGTTTATAATAATTTAAAAAAACTAAAAAAACACGCTTTTATAGCTAACTGAACTAAAAAATATAAAATATTTTTTAATTTTAAAGAGTTTATATTACAGTAGTAGAAGATCGAACAATCAATCAGAATTTATCACCTCAAAATAAAATTAAAATAAAGTTTAAGTTATTAACAAAATAATTCAATTCAGAGTAAAAAGCGTGGGGTGCTTGATAAAGTAAATGTAACAATCATTCTATTGGCAACTATCTATGAGAGGAGAGTTATGAAAAGTAGTAAAATGCACCCCACGCTTTTTACTCTGAATTGAATTATTTTGTTAATAACTTAAACTTTATTATAATTTTATTTTGAGGTGATAAATTCTGATTGATTGTTCGATCTTCTACTACTGTAATATAAACTCTTTAAAATTAAAAATCTTTTATATTTTTTAGTTCAATTAGCTATAAAAGCGTGTTTTTTTAGTTTTTTTAAACTATTATTTATTTTTCATTTTTTAGTTCGATTTATCAATTAGTTATTATTACTACAGAGGATCTATAAAATAATTATTTAATCCTGGCGGTCCTAATAAGGATAATGGGAAACTGTTATGAAATTATTGCATTGTCATCGGTCCTTGATATGTGTGCAAAGTTTCAAATTAATCAGACTTCTGGAAACTGGTGAAAATTAATCTCAAAGATTCCATTACATACATACATACAACCCAAGCTAATAAAAGCGTGTTAAAAATAAATTCTTGAATTCCGCCGTGCGATATAAGAAAGGTCTTGGCATGGACCTAGTTCCCATGTGATATTTTTGGGCTAATATCAAGACAATAGATGTAGTATTTGTCATTTATGTCCAGTTATCTAGGAAAAGGGAGTCACAATGGAACAAGTCGTTGCCGCGTAAAGGGTCGCTCATAATATTTGTTTACACTTCCACTTGCTTACAAGCAATATTTCACTCGGAAAGCTGAAAGTGGGACTTTGTTCAGCAAATTAGGTCCGGACCTAAGTACGGTAAAAAACAAAGATCCGAGCTCCAACTTTATTACAAGATTATCAGCGGAGGCTAGTCAACGAAACAACAAGACTGGGATACTTTTACGTCGGTATTCTTGCTCGAATAACAATCTTTTAAAAATAAGCTTTTATATAAACTTATTTTAACACATTACTTTTTTACATTACTTTTGCACATTACTTTAACGAACTACAATATCTGTGAAGATATCCCCTTTGCATGGATTTTTTGCAATACATGCCTCTGTTTACACACGAACGGCAAACAGACCGATAGCCGAACAGTATTTCCGCAATATGTTGGGCCGATTGGACTCGTTGCGTCCTAATCCGTATGTAGACATAGTATGCAACGCAATATTTCTCCACCGCTCGACAATGTTGTGCAGGCATTTCAATTATTTCAGCCTTAAATAAAAGTACAAGAAATTTTTTTAATGTTAAATATATTATATTAATAATAAAAAATACATAAGGTCGAACATAGAACCTCCTCCTTTTGTGAAGTCGGTTAAAAAAGGATTTTTGATAAGAAGGGCAGTAAAGGGATAGCTTCTTTGCTGTTTTGGAAGAACATGTGCATTTTCAATAACTTAATTTTTCTTGGGATCACGTTATTAATCGGTTCATATTTATATGTTACGGTTACAGCCCGATGTCGGTTAAAGTTCGATTTTTTTCCTTTACTAAGGTAGCTACGCTTTTTCTGGTGTACCCGTGCGCTAAATTTGAGTTTATGTTAAGAAAAAATAGGAAACCCAGTTTTTTCAGACCAAACAGATATTACAAATTATTTGTCTTGAATAATCTTTTTTTTTTGTTAAAAACTATCATTTGTGAGTCTGGGTTTGATTTGACCACTTACTCACCGCTACCGCGTCGCCGTAAATACGTTGACGTTGCCGTTTACGCGTTTTCATACACGTTTGGTAGCCCGAGTTTGATTTTGACAGGTTGAAGAAGTAAAACCACAGAATAACTAGTGAAACTTATATTGGTTGACTTTTTTATGTAACAGAGAAGTTCCGAAAACGCTAATTTAGGTAAGAAGTCCAACTAGCTCAGAAAAATGAATATATGTTTTCTTTAGAAATTCTTTAGTAAAAAGTTGCGCTCGAACACAGTTTTCTTTTACAAACTTTCCTTAACTTATTCAACTCGTGTTATGATTTTTACGAGAGCATAAAATCGCTATCTTTTCCTTAAAATATATCAAATTTACTCTAGGAATTAAGAAAAAAATCAATGCTTATTGCATTGGTATTTTTAAATTGTTTTAAAATTCTCGATACTGATAAAACATTTCATTGGATCAAGAAACATATTTTCTGGATCGGAACCGAGTGCTGGCGAAAGTGACTCGATATCATTTAACGAGACCGAGCTGGATTTCCCTACACATTCGCCTGACTTCATGGTAAGTACCAAGAAGCACCATCTCGTGTGGGTTGGTGCCACTGTATTGAATGTAATACATCAAAATTGCAATAAAAATACTTTGTGTTTTAAGTCCTGTTCTATATTGTGCTCAAACAAAAGTAATTTCCACGTATGGCATTTCCATGTATGTGTGTAGCTCCTTCGAGAATACGGGGGAATAGTTATGTGTATCCCGATTTTAGATATTACTTTATTTATAGGCCTTCCTTGTTAGGTTACGGAAACCAAAGCCTTTATTATTAAATCCCACAATGTAATCGGCATAGTTACGTACAGATACTTTCGAAAAATATTAATAATATTTTTATATTGATCAAAGAAGAGGCTCACGTAACATTTCAATGATGACTTCTGAAATTTGATGACATGCCCGTTTCCACCACCTTCAGCTAGAAAAAAATACCTTTCGGTTACAACATGTAAATATGCCATGCAACCAAAAGTTACTTATCGGATTTCAGGTAACTGGAGGTGGTGAAAAATAACATAAGTGATCAAATCTACCTTTGTTCAACGCGGAACATGGAGAAAATGCACATATGCACAGTCGACATTCCCAAAATAAGAACCCACAGATCTTCTAGATCCTTCACCTACAGGGTCGGAAAACTATGGAATTACCTCCGAGGTATTTCCCCCAAAGTACAACCTGGGGTCCTTCAAACGTGGTGTGAAGAAGCACCTGGCCGGCCGGCATGGTTTTCGCAGCTTTCGTAAGTTCGAAATCCCATGGGCGTCGTCGGGCACCGTAAGATATCCTGGCGTAAAAATAATAATAATAATATACTGAAACCTGCAAATTCTTCTCCTTTTCCTCACACCCGCCGACTTGCTTCCACGGCATAAACTATTTTAATAATAGTTTGAAAGAACTCGGACTGACCCCTGGGAATCCGAACCTATTTAATAAACGTGAAAACTGCGACACTTTAATTGTAATAAAAATGAACCCGTCTGAACGTCTGAAGGTGGGGTCACTGGAGAAATCACTTCAAACAAAAGCTTATACTGTTTTTATTTACGAGCTGGCGCTGCGGAGATTGGGGAGTTAATGAATCCATCACGGCGCGTCACGGAGCGGGTTGCGCTTATCTTTCTCGGAAATAAACTGAGTTTATTAAGTTGCCAGGGTCCCGTGGGAAACCTGATGGAGCTAGTCCGTCGGTCGCACTTCCGCCCGTCTGGGTGGCCCTATTAAATCCTTCGAATGTGCACGCTCTGTAGGCTGCACGAAATGATTGGACGTCATAAAACTTTTTATGCCCTCGGGGCGTTGGAAGTAGGCTGAAATTATTTTCAGGTTTTTATACCGATCTGAACAGTAAAAGTTAGCGCTGATCGAGCTCTTTATACCTATTTTAGTCAATATCCGATATTATGGATCTTTCGAGTTCTCTTCTTGCCTGCAAAAAAGAAAAAGGCTGTAAACATTGGGGTCCATCGACGGAGATGTCCAAACAGCGAGCATGGAAGGACGGAAGTGGCGATCGAAACACATTCGTATGGCGGCAACGAAGCCACGAGTTAATGGAAAACCGGCCAAGTGTGAGTCGGATTCGCACACGAAGGGTTCCGTACCATTGTACAAGATTTAACACAAAAACAATCACGTTTCTTGTATGGGGCCCCCCTTGTATTTTTATTATTTTTTACCTATTTTTTGTTATAGCGGCAATATAAATACACACTCAGTAAAAATTTCAGCTGCCTAACTATTACGGTTCATGAGATATAGCCCTGTGACAGACGGACTTTTGTTTTCTACTCCCGTTGTACTATGCTCGCTGTGTCGCGAAGGACGGATTGCGTAAATCCTGGGTAGGTGTCATGTCGTGGCGTGCTCGTGGGTAGCGTAGCTCAGTTAAAAGAATCAATGGGGAACCAGAACTTCTGGTCTCCTAGTCTCTTGAAAGAATCCTCTGGAAGATTTTCAAAATATAATATAAATTAAATTTTCTGTACATGGCCTGGCATGACAGTAGGTACTAAAAAAGGCGCACAGGATCGCAAATGCAAACGATTGAATAAACATACACATATATGTGCTTCATGTGGGTGGAAACTGTCTTAAGTAAATATACTTTTTCGTACTAAGCATGTACGTCGCTTATTCCAAGGAATGCATACGCATTAACGCATAATGCATAACGCATTTTCAAGACCGTAGTGCCAGTTGCAAGAGACGGAATTCGAACTGGCACTGAATTCCTGAAAGAAAACCAGTCCGTTCGAATTTCGTTCTGATGTTTTAAATCGACTTAATAAAGTATGTAGTAAGTAGGTATGATATTCCTAATATTGGAAAAACTGTGTCGCACCCCTTTTCCGATGCTCACCAGATGGTGTTCGTTTTAAGATGCTTGCTAAATTGCCCCCTACCCGATGTCGCACCCTCCTCCCCCCTACCCCCCAGGACGACGTCTCGAGATATTGCCTGATGACTTGCCGGAGCTTCATACAAATCACGCAACCAAATGACAGCTGGAATTGCAAAAACTTAGTCTTATGGTATCAAACTTATCCGAAATTTAACTGCTTTAGAAACGGATAAATCGATTTGCAATAATTAATTAATTATAAAGAAAGAGAAAGGCAACCGGTGATTTGTGCATAGCATTTAGTACAAAAAAGGTTTTCCAACACATACACAACGCAGCATTTAATATCAATTTAGTTTAGAAGTAATTATTTTAATTTTATAATGAAATATTGTTTTCGACTCAATGAATTATCATTACAATACTTCAATACCCTAACTAGGTGATAGGGTTAACCCCGCCCGGGTGATAGCATCGCATTGGATGAAAGGATGGTCAAAACGGCAATGAAAAATTGTCCGTGGAATACGGTGTGTCGGGCTAATATCAAGACGGTGGGACATTTTTTTATTGCCAGGGCGGGCTTAACCCTATCACTTAGTAGGGAAACGGGACCTACAGTTTTAAATGGATTCCATTCTCGTATTCGTAACGAAATGCACTTGTCCAACACAGACAGAAGCAGAAAGAAAGTGCTGCGGGGAGGGATACCTCTGGGTCACCGTCTCAAGCCATCTACTCAAAAGAACACGTACTAAATTAGAATCACGACGACGTATTTCTATGAGGTGCAAAAAAACGCTATTAAAAATGATTTGCCAATCTTACAAACATCCAAACTGACTAAAGAACTACTTGCAGACAAAATGCAACTGTAATTCAGACAGAATGAAGTCTGAAATATTGTTTTGCATGTATGCAGGCCACTTGTTAAACAACCTTGCTTGCGCCCTCAAACGCGTCACTATTTTTTTCTCTTTCCATCGTATTTTTTTTATTTTCATCAGGTAGTAATTTGGAAGATGTCGCCATCCGTAAAATGTTTGTATTAGCCAAACACTTAGCCCAAATTGAGGAATAACAAGACAATAAATATACGAATGGACGGGTGGATGTGACGAAATTATTAGGGTTCATTACTAGTAACTCGGAACCCTATATAAAGAAGTCTGTGCCTGCCTACTGCATTGAAATATGTAGTTATTCTAGTATAGTATCAAATGTTTCAGTATCCGCGGTACTTTGTATTGTCCATGTCACCATGTCACCCGCGCAGGAAAGTAATTATTAAAACAGGTTTTATTTATTTTTGTATTTTGTGTTTTTATAGTTTACGAAATTCGTATTAGCTCATGTTGAGACATGCCGTACCATCTAGCGGATGATTGTTGTAACTAATCAAGAGATTGCGTTCTCATAGTCTTACTACTGCCACTATTTCACAATAGAGGGCCAGTATAATACAATTTGTTTCTGCTATTGTCCACAAGATGGCACAATTAATAAAACTTGGTCTGACTTTAGCTAACATATAGGGACGATAATGAGAAGGGTATGATGAGATGATTTCGACATGTAGAGCAAGGTAGTAAACCTAATTTATAAATTGTACACTGTGTCACCGGTCCTTAATGAACATTTTTGGTATAGGCACTCTTCACTACGACAAGTCATCAAGTATTCTCCATCCGAGCCTTAGTCCCAGTTGCCATCTAAATTGGCGTTTTCGCAAAAACGATCGACTGGCGTTTTCAAATGTATGTAGAAATTTAAGTCTAAGGGATTCGTCGTTCGTGGTTCAGATTCCACGTAAACTGTAGGCGGCTTCCTTACTTACTATCGCATTAATTGAATGATAGTCGAAGCGCAATGATAATTGTATGTGTTTACCATCCAGTTTAATGTAGCTGTGCGATAAAACGAAGGGCATAGCAAGGCACCTAGTTCCCATGAGGTGTGTTGGGCTAATATCATGATGTATTGGCCTACCATGTCCAGTCACAAAAAAATATAAAAGAACAGACGACGATGTTCTATCGCCTGAGAAACTGATGTGAATAGTCCCAAACTGAGGCTTAAACGCAATAATAGTAGTGTATACTTTTCCAGAGACGT
Organism: Incurvaria masculella; assembly: GCA_946894095.1. Taxonomy (NCBI): domain Eukaryota; kingdom Metazoa; phylum Arthropoda; class Insecta; order Lepidoptera; family Incurvariidae; genus Incurvaria; species Incurvaria masculella. Next base: position 14,522,441 of record OX335647.2, read on the forward strand.
CAATCAGGTACCTCACCAAACGGACAGCAGTCAACGAGATGCAAATCATCAACTTCAAGAAGGTGTCCACCCCTCGCGGCCATTCAGCGAGGAGTGGAACAGACGGAGAGAGTCTGCTACGAGTCTGCTGGAGTTGCGATCGAAACTCATTCTGCAGCGTAGCCACGAGTTCGTCGGACTGTACTTTTTAGATTATAATGTATTAGATTGTTAATGAAGCAGTTGTTGAAGATATTTGAAATGAATGGAATGAATGTTTCGCGGCTGAAATGATCATGAATGACGCGGATGAACGATCAGCTCGAAATGTCAGAGAAAGTCGCGTGAAAATCCGTGATTTTTTTAAAACATGACTGTAGTTACTTCGCTTACGAATTCGGGACGCGCAACATCCAATGTTTGTACACGAAATAGCGTCCTGTGAAGGTCTTCAATGTGTCGTTGAACTTGAGAAAATCAGTAGTAAGCGAAATCGTAGGCGAACTTAGTAGCCGGAGCGGCGGACCGTTTTTGTAAAAAAAAAGACGCCGTATGATTGATACTAATAGTATCTACGTTGAATATCTTTACGAATAACGTCTTTAAAATCAGTCCGTATGAGTACAGATAGGACGTAATTTGACAAACTCGACATGACACGCCAAATGTGCAAAGATACAATGTCTTTCTTAAGTAAATATACTTTTTCGTATTATGCAGGTACGTCGCTTATTCCAAGGAATGTGACATATATGTATGTATAATCGACCGTGAAGCAAGGACACATTAATTGAAGAAAGAGCCCAGTAAAAAGAACTACTTTACGAATATACTGCAAGACATAATAAGGCAAGGAATAAGAGACGTACCTGCTTAGTACGAAAAAGTATATTTACTTAAGTCACCCTAGGACTGGCTCTAGCGTCTGATGCCAAATACGATTTTGGTGATGACGGCAATATGTTTGATTGTTCAATCTTTGCAGTCAATGTCCGCAACGCAGATGAAGCGTTAAATCAATGTATGTAGGTATAATCTTAAACACTGTGTTAGTAGGAAGCATTCATTATGGGAAGAGGGACTGTAGGAGAATTCCAAATTATGGGTATACAGCCGGTGGCGAAATTGGTAGACGCAATACCCGCGAATGGTATGTTTTGCTGGTTCGGGCCCAGCCTTGCAGTATATTCGTAAAGTAGTTCTTTTTACTGGGCTCTTTCTTCAATTAATGTGTCCTTGCTTCATGGACGATTATACATACATACATGTCACATTTCTTGGAATTTCTTTCTTATCTGAGATCACGAAGAAACATTAATCACTTAATGGTTTGGAGCCTATGCTAAATTGTATTTAGTCGACGTTACAGTTAGGCATGCCCTGGTACTATCTCTTTAAATGAAACATGGGCGAAGGGCTATACAGTTGTTGTTTTCCTTCTGCTTTCCTTTTATTTATTTCTTCCATAGCCAAATAAAGGGAATGTTCTGGCATGTCACCTTGTGTCTTCTGATATTTGGTGAGATGGGATACTAACATGCATTTTTTGGTGCTGTGTGAGTTCCGGTATTAAAAAAATACCCGTGTGCCAACTTAATTTCTTTTCGTGATTGTAGTAAGAGGCGACTTATGAAATGTTGGTTGCTAATTCTAATTTCAGGTAAAACTTTAGGTCCTCACTAGTTGATAGGGTCGATACCGCTAGGGTTGGTAAAATAAAATTGAATGAAAAATGTTCAAAACACCAATGAACCATTTTTACTTTGAAATTTCTTACCAATGAAATGTACAATATGGGGATCGCAATGAATCACAGTGTAGTAAGCATTATAGTTATGGTTATTATAAACCTCTCTTCTTTCTTCTTCAGGCGAAAAATAAGGACGGATATATTTTTATTTTTTTATTTATAGAAATATTATCACTAACCAGAGATTCAATCCGAGTAATCTGAAAATGTAAGGACCTTTTTTTGTTCATTCCAAAAAACATTTTAGTATTTCATTTTCACAGCTTTATCGATAACAATATTTTTTCTGCATGATTTTTTTTTATTTTGCTCATTCGAAATCTATGTCAATTATTAAATCATTTTCTAAATATCTAGTAGTCCTCAGTAATCTTACGAAATCTCAGAATCTTTGATAATACTAAAAATCTTTGGTAATCCTAGTAATATTGACTACTGTTAATCTGACTGAACCCTCTCAAATAGGTTATCGAAGCGATTTAGTGATAAGTAATAGGCCTACTGTATAGCACAAGCGGACGGGACACCCGCTCGGTACTCCATGTTCAGGCCGAACGCCTCGCCCCCCGCCCCCGCCATCGCCGCCGCGCCCCTCGTTCGACCCACTTTCCTGCTCCGCCGGACAAATAGCGCTGGACATGTTTGATACACGTACATATTGTGTCACAGCGCGTGTTCTAATGTCGAGTCAACAAGTTGAGGCGTTCGCCGACCACACTATACAGCCCTTCTGCCACGTTGTTCGCTTGGACAGCATTGTTTCCAATGTCTGCCCTCAATTGGATTTTGGTGTGCATTTTTTAAATTGCTTTTAGTCATTGACTTTTAGTAGTTCGGGTCAAAGAAAATAGCTAAAGTACATCCTTACCAAGGAATGTGACATGTATGTATGTATGTAGAATCGACCGTGAAGCAAGAAAACATTAACTTGTAAAGCAAGATCCCTGTAAAAAGAAATACTTTCCAGCCTTGCAGTTTATTCGTAAAATAGTTGTTTTTACAGGGATCTTTCTTTAATTAAAGTGTCCTTGCTTCACGGTCGATTATACATACATACAAACATGTCACATTTTTTTTAATAAGCGACGTACATGCTAGTACGAACAAGTTTATTTACTTACATCCTTACCGCCAGGGAGTTGTCAATAGAAGTGAATTTTCCAAAAAAATCAATCGACAGGTAGAGCAAATAAGTACAAATACTGAGATACTATAAAAAATAACAAGTAAGTAATATCAACGTTTCGAGTCCTAGTTTGATTTGACGGCGCTATTCAATTTTCCATATACTTAGATTGGAAAACGCTAGTCTACTGGTTCGGCGTAACGCCACATTAGGTGAGAACTTGGACTACGGACTATCTCCGGTGCCATTAAAAAAATGAGAAAAGTTTTCTATGTGATAAGAGACAATTTATAAAGCGGATAGAGGCATCAATGCCCCTTTGTCCGAAATAGTCGTAAGGAATATGATTGATGTATTCCCACTCAAATATGCGACGCTTCAGAACTGGGCTGGGCTTCAGAATCTGCGGCTTACAGCGAGAAAGAAACGAAGGGAGTCGCGATCGAAACTAGTTTGTGTGGGGTAACCATTTTTTAAGTGAAAAGACATATACCAACGGTAGCGCCGGTCAGTCAGTTCTCTTACGAATTCACTCACTACTGATATTCTCGAGTTCCAACGACGCGTAAGAATACAGAATACCTACTTAAGAACTTAACAGGACGCTATTGAATGCAACGTAATCGCGCGTCCCGAACTCGTAATCGAACTAACTAGGTGTTGGGTACCAATTGATCATTTCACGGAATCCCATCCAACTTGCCACCGATTTCCCATAACTATCCTTGGGACCACGGCGTAAGGTGCAATATGCCATCGCATTGCACCATACCAAGTCGTCGCGAGCGCATTCGCGAGACAGTTATCGAAGATTATTTCACGCGGCGGTCGCTTCACATTCGAGTCCGTGACCTTGGAAGTTTTTGTGGACATTTTGGCGGGAACCGTGTTCCCGAACCGACCTGGATAGCCCCGTGACGTGTGTCCGCCGTGCTGGGCGCGTTGCTGGTGCTGGAGCGGAGGAGGTGCCTTCGCCGTGCGAGCGGTCCCCCTCTTCCTTTGAGTCCAGGTTGGTGCCTATTTTAGTCCCCGCCGCATCATTTTGGTCCTTCAGAGCCATGATAGTGTCTCAAAATTATATTTAAATAATTTATTATATCTACTAACCCATATTTGCCGTGCAAAATAGGTATACGTAGGTATAGTGTGCATGAGCTACCCTCATTTCACACACTACCTTTTTCTAAGTTTTACTTCAGTTCACATTCCTGTAATAACCCCCTTAATTTTTCACTATGGAAAAAGAATTATCACATAGTTTAGAACCATCAACTACTAGGGAAAACAGGTTGCTGAAGGATTTAAACAAACTAAATATTGTGAAACAACGTTTGTTTTCACAGGTTCAAACATTATTTGAACTTTCTCAAAGTGCCCTGAGCAAACCAGAAAATCGTGATTCATTTTTTGCACGATTTTCGGATTTAAATTCAATAAAAGAAAAGTTCGAAAAAACTGTCTACGATTGCATTGACTTGGAGTTGCAAATAAATCCAAAGTCTAGTCCGAAAACCCAAGAGTTAGAAAGTTTTGACGAACTATTCTATCGCATTAAAATAAATCACGAAAAGATTAAACCTCGCGAACGCGATGCACAAAACATTTCCGATCCCAGTCAGTCGCGCGCTGCGGCCGGCAGCCAGGGCTCCGTAGTTCAGCTACGTTGACCGAAACTTCAGCTTATTGAATTTTCGGGAGAAATTGAAGAGTTCAATACGTTCCAGGAAACGTTTTGTTCTTTGGTGCATAACAAAACAGACATTGCTTCAATTGATAAGTTTCACTACTTACTGTCTTGCACTAAGGGTCCAGCTCTAAGCATAGTCAAAAGTTTGCCCCTTTCCGGTGATAATTATGCTATTGTCTGGAAAAGTCTCGTAGACAAGTATAAGGATGACAGGACACTTTTGGGTAGGTACTTAGATAAGATGTTGAACTTTGAGCCGCTCACCAAGGAGTCATCTTCAAATCTCAATTTATTTTTGCAGACATTTGAGCATTCTGTAAAGGCTGTCGAGGCGTTAAAGGTGCCGGATTTGTCTGGGTTCATATTGTGTCACATTGCGTTACGGAACCTTGATCGTGTGACACGCAAAACATTCGAACAGAATCTCGATCAAAAGCAGATTCCAACGTTCAATGGCTTGATTTCTTTCATTCATAATCAAGTCAAAATTCTCGATCATTCGGCATTTTACACAGATGTTAATTCGACTGATCCAAGGGCTAAAAGGCAATCCGATGTACACCCCTCCAAATATACTCCGGCTGCGGTCCGGGGCACAAATAAAAAGGTGAATTTCGCAACAACTGCAGACAAGTCGACAAAAGGCAAAATGCATTGCTTGCATTGTGATTATGATAATCATATGATTTTCAAGTGTTACAAGTTTTTAAAGTTAACACCTGCAGAGAGGGTCGCGCGAATCGAATCATTGCACTTATGCAAAAATTGTCTAAAATCACACGGTACAGACATTGATTGTGGTAGTAAGTATCGGTGTGTGCTGTGCAGTAGGTCACACCGTGTACTATTGCACGTTGAGCAGGCGGCCGGCGCCACAGCGCGCGCGCCTGCGCGGGACACTGCGCGGGACGCTGCGCAGAGCGCTGCGCGCGCAGCCTGCTCCGGTGATGGCGAATTTGCTGCGCCTGCGCACGTACCTAAAACGTCGTTTCATACCACTTCGGAAGAAATAAATTCGTATGCAGTATTGCTCGCAACTGCCGTTGTTGATGTGATGGATACTTCTGGGAATTATCAAACCTGCAGGGTACTTATTGATTCGGCCGCGATGTCAAGTTTTATTACTTCGGATTGTATTCAACGCCTGGGACTTAGTCGTACTAAGTGCCCATACAAAATTTCCGGCCTAAATAATGAGGTCGTTCGTAATTTTGGGATGACTGAGTGTGTCATTAAACCTCGTCATTCAGAAATACCGATTTTAAAAATCGATGCTGTTATTTTGAAGAAAATAACGTCGGAGATGCCGACCGTTGAGATTAGTCAAGACGTTCTTGATGAATTCAAATACCTAAACCTTGCTGACCCTTATTTTTATAAGAGGTCCAGTATTGATATGCTTCTCGGAGGGGACGTTTTCCCTCATATTTATGATGGACGCAAAATACAATTACGTCCATCTGCGCCATGCGCACTAAGAAGCATCTTTGGTTATGTGGTCACTGGAAAAATGGAATTAAATACACCCCAAGGAGAAAATTACCCCTCTTCAACACTTGTATCGTATACTAGTGCTGAGGATGAAACAAATTCTCTGTTAAAATCATTCTGGGAGGTGGAGTCCTCGCCGTGCGAGATCCCTCCGTCCGATCCGCTAGATAAAGTCGCGGATCAAATGATCAGAGACAAACACTATCGCGACGAGTGCGGTAGGTATGTAGCTCCGCTCCTATTGAAAGAAAGCGATCAGCAGCTTGGCGAATCGTATAAGATTGCGATGCGCAGATTATTGCACAGAAGGTTATTGCGGGAACCACACTTGCACTCTGCTTATACAGCCTTTATGAATGAATATGAGGCTCTCGGACACATGGAAGAGTACAAAGGTGTTGAACCAAGTAAATATATTGTTCCTCATCATTGTATTTTGCGGCCTTCTAGTGAAACAACGCCTTTGCGAGTTGTGTTTGATGGCTCAGCAAAAACAAGTAACTGTGTGTCTTTGAATGACATTCTTTTAACCGGAGCAAAGTTGCAAGAAAATATCTCGACGATTTTAATCAATTTCAGACTTTTCGACATATGTCTTACTGCTGACATTGCTAAAATGTATCGGCAGGTTTTGATTGACCCTTCTGAGCGCGCGTATCAACATATTTTGTGGCGCGACTCCCCTACGAAACCGATAAAAATCTACGAACTGAAGACAGTTACGTATGGCCTGCGCAGTGCACCTTATTTGGCCATGCGCACGCTGAAACAACTTGCATACGATGAGCGTGAGCGATATAAACTCGCGTCGTCGGTATTGTTAAAAGGTTTTTATGTTGATGATTTTTTGTGGTCCGTTAAATCTGTTTCGGAAGCATGCCAATTACAAAATGAACTCACTGCGCTTTTAAATAGTGCAGGTTTTGAATTGCGCAAATGGGCATCAAATAGTTCGGAAGTTCTGTCTGAAATTAATCCTGAGTTGGTTCTCAAAAAGGCCAAGGATTTTGAGGACGACAAAAATATCTCTTCCATAAAAGTTTTAGGTTTGCAGTGGGTGGCCCAAGAAGATTACTTCACATTTTCTGCCAATTTGTCAGATTCAGTCACCACAAAACGCTCTGTTTTGAGAATTTTATCTAGTGTTTATGACCCCGTGGGTTTTGTAGCACCTTGTATTTTTGTAGCTAAAAGCATAATGCAAGACTTGTGGAAGAATAGTCTAGGATGGGACGTTCCCTTACCTGATGACCTTCGAGACAAATGGTTAAAATTTATTTTAGACTTGCCGTGCTTGTCGACCATGCGAATTGAGCGCCATGTCGTTATACCTAAAGCTGTAACCTGTCAGTTGATTGGTTTTTGTGATGCGTCATCGCGAGGATATGCCGCTTGCGTGTACATCCGAAGTTTAAATGCACTTTCGGAAGTCAAGGTGCGATTATTACTTGCCAAGTCAAAGGTCGCGCCCTTGAAAACAATATCTATTCCTCGGTTGGAATTGATGGGAGCCGTGCTCCTTGCAAAATTGCTAAAATATGTAATGACTCAGTTCGAAAATGTAAAATTTGACGAAGTATTTGCATTCAGCGATAGCCAAGTCACACTTTCGTGGTTACAAACGGAGCCACATAAATTAAAAACGTTTGTTGCGAACCGTGTCTCGCAATTGACCGACGATATCCCACCACAATGCTGGGCTCACGTATGCAGCGAGGATAATATTGCAGATATCGGCTCCCGTGGAGCGCTGCCCTCGCAGCTGGCTGCGATGCCCGAGTGGCTGGCCGGTCCGTCGTGGCTGTATGCTCGCCGTCACGAGTGGCCTGTCTCGACTTATCACATAAAAAATGCGGATAAGGTGCCAGAGCTTCGAGCTAACGCAGACACGTTTGTGTTAGCCAGTCAAATCACACATGACGAGTTGTTTGATTTTGAGTTTTTATTAACTGAACGATTTTCATCTTTCAATAAGCTCTTGCGTACGATCGCATTTGTTTACCGATTCTTTAACAACAGTCGCATGAAGGATGTCAGTAAAAGATCTCGCGGTCCGATTACAACCGGAGAACTTCACAATGCTCGCGACCGGTTGCTCAAACTATTGCAGAGTGTTTACTTCCGCGAAGAGATATGTCTGCTGACGGCCGGAAAACCTGTGCATTTATTACGCAAGCTATCCCCATTCCTCGATGCCCGTGGTTATCTCAGGGTGGGGGGTAGATTATCACAATCTGAACTGCCGTATGATGCGAAGCATCCTCTTTTATTGCCAAAAAAATGTCGGCTAACTATTTTGATAATAGAATATTATCACAAGGTGTATTTACATTCTGGCCCGCGCGCTCTTCAAAACATTTTGAACCAATCCTATTGGATTGTCAGCGCTCGTAGCGTTATTCGTTCTGTATTGTCGAAGTGTGCTGCTTGCTTTAAATGCAAACCGACGTCGGTTCATCCTGCTATGGGCTCACTACCGGCGGCCCGGGTTACACCAGATAAGGTTTTTAACCACGTTGGCGTGGATCTTGGAGGTCCATTCCTCATAAAAGAAAGTCTACGCCGCAATGCTAAGATTGCAAAGGCGTATTTATGCCTATTTGTTTGCTTCACGACAAAGGCCGTACACTTAGAAGTACTTTCGTCGTTGTCAGCGGAATGTTTTTTAGCTACTTTAGACCGATTTGTGGCTCGACGTGGTTTATGCTCTTCCCTTTATTCGGACAACGGTACAAATTTTACGGCTTCTAATAAACATTTAAAGGAAGTTTCGAAATTCTTAAGAGCACAACAAGTGCAAGACGAAATAACAGACGGATGTACCTCGAGACAAATTCAGTGGCATTTCAACCCATCTAGTGCTCCAAGTATGGGAGGTTTGTTTGAAGCAGGAATCCGTTCTGCTAAAGGGCATGCCCTACGCGTAATTGGAGATAAGGCCTTAGCTTTTGAGGAATTGACGACCTTATTTTGTCGAATTGAAGCCGTGCTTAATTCGAGGCCTTTATGTCCTTTGTCAGACAATCCCAATGAGTTTGACACATTGACTGCTGGCCATTTTTTAATTGGTCAACAGCTGATTGCTGTACCGGAGCGCGACTTGACTTAGGTTCCTCACCATTACCTGTCACGTTGGCAATTTATCCAGCAGAGCTCACAGCACTTTTGGAAAAGGTGGTCGAAGGAATATCTCCACACGCTCCAGCAAAGGGCCAAGTGGTTCTCATCTCCTCCGAATCTTAAGGTTGGAGATTTAGTTCTCATAAAATCCGATCAGCAACCTTCACTTCACTGGTCTCTCGCTCGAGTCCATAAGACTCACGAGAGCCCTACAGACTCTGCTGTTCGTGTGGTAACCCTCCGAACACAGAGGGGATTTCTCCAGCGGCCAGTTAATAAACTGTGTCCGCTTCCTTATGCCTACTAACCGATTTCGGCATATATTTATTTATATTAAGTTATGTATGTAAGTTTATTTATCATACTTTTGGTGGCTAGAGTTGCCTTTTTTATTTTTCTTTCACATTAATTTTCCAGCATATGTAATTAATATTTATTTTATTTATTCAGTCATGTGCCTGGAAATCATCATAATGATTTCGGTGAGGGGTTAATGTTGGGTACCAATTGATCATTTCACGGAATCCCATCCAACTTGCCACCGATTTCCCATAACTATCCTTGGGACCACGGCGTAAGGTGCAATATGCCATCGCATTGCACCATACCAAGTCGTCGCGAGCGCATTCGCGAGACAGTTATCGAAGATTATTTCACGCGGCGGTCGCTTCACATTCGAGTCCGTGACCTTGGAAGTTTTTGTGGACATTTTGGCGGGAACCGTGTTCCCGAACCGACCTGGATAGCCCCGTGACGTGTGTCTGCCGTGCTGGGCGCGTTGCTGGTGCTGGAGCGGAGGAGGCGCCTTCGCCGTGCGAGCGGTCCCCCTCTTCCTTTGAGTCCAGGTTGGTACCTATTTTAGTCCCCGCCGCATCACTAGGTATACCTTCAGTGCATTAGTACTTACACAGATTAATTAAGTGCTGAGTGGTTAGTCTGAGTTTTCACCTAAATTTGCGTTTACGGAACTTCGAAGTTACGTAAAACCGTCACACCCCATACAAATGTCTTCCGATTTGTATGAAATCGCGGAGTCAGCGTAAACGGCTGCGTCGACGTATTTACGCCGACGGTGAGTACGCTGTGAAATCAAACTCGCATGAAGAGACAATAAATCAATGTTCGAACACGTCACTTTTAGTGAACCGCATGGAGTTCTTTCCATACTGTACATACAAATTTACGTGTTTAACCGTACGTTGACGTTGATTTAGATTTGTTGTCCTTTCGTGCACGCGGCCGCGCGGCCCTCGGACTCGCAAATGTTAGTTCGCTTAACGCCCACTGCGCGCGCTCCTCAATTTCTCCATACATTTGAAAACGCCAGTCGATCGGTTTGGCGTAAACGCCAATTTAGGTGACAACTGGGACTGCGGGCTCAGGATCAATTCAGAGGCGTCTCAAGTTTGAGTGTGAATATTTATTTATTCACACTCATAGCGACATTTCGGTGCTCACCATGGTTGGAACGCTTCACGCGTGCGCGGGTGAGCGGACAGGATGGCGGTGGGCGCGGGGTAAGGGAGGAGTGAAGCAGCTGACCCCGACGCGTCTCTTATCTTTCTCTATTCCCAACTATTGACAGTCGCAGCTTATCACGACTAATTATTTCGACATTATGTACTTACTCGTAAATGTAGAGATTCATTGTGGATGATATATGGGTTTCCAAGATACAGTGGAATATTACTTGTGGAAACATTACTAATAATCGCTTAAAATAAGACAATTTGTCAGTTCTATTTTTGAATAAGTAGTTAAATTTGCATAATAATCGTATCTATGTAGATGCGAGTACTGAAATATAGGATTATTTAATGCCCTGAAAATAAATGAAATCGTAAATGGCAAGGCTACATTTGAAAGTAGGCGAAATGAGGCCAGGCCCTTAAAGAACTGCCTGGTTACGCCCATGGGCTTTCGAATTGTCACAGGGACTGCGAAAACCATACCGGCCGGACAGGTGCTTAGTTCACATCATGCAGATGTACGTTCGGGCCCCGAAAGAGCACAAACATAATATGTGTGTGCTCTTTCTTAACATATTATGTAAGGTCTAATGGCCTTGAAAGGTAAACGCTTTCTAGCAAATTCTTCATTCAAAGTGTGAATAATTAGCAACATTATATTGATGCACGGCACCAACACGGGCCAGCAAGCATGCACTCTAGGAACATAAATCAAGAACGCATTATGAGGCCGCGTCTCGTAGCAACAACAACAGTTCAATTCATCTGTCAATTATTTTGGAAAATATTTCAAAGATGGTGGCAAATGGAGCGGCACTATCAGCTCGTTATCTGCAGAAGCAGGCGGCGCCGTGCGGAGGGACGGAGTTAGGGGGATTCGGTCGAGGGGGACGGGGACGGGGATCGCCGAGCAGTGTACCGATAATATGGTCTCCAGCCAATATCTGAGTCCGACACACTTTCAATGGTTGTTTTTATTTGGAAGTACAATCATTAGGTCCTCTAAGCAAGAACCCGGTCGAGACTTTGTTGGTATACGAGCATTTATTGAAACTTCACATATTCATAAAAAAATAGAAATACTAAAGACACACTAGGTGGGTACCAAAAAATTTGGGCACCCTTTTTTTATAGAACGTGCTACAAATAGCTTTATAATGGCCTAGGAGAGCAATCGCGAAAATAAGCATTCAGTAATGGGCATTGGGACAATAGAGGCAGGGAGTACATTTTTTTTTTATGCGACCTGACATGGATGGCTAATACCACACAACTACCGTTATGATATTAGCCCAATACACCACATTCCCGAAGGAATTAGGTGCCATGCCAGGACCTTCCCTTTATGAGTACGGCTACATTGAACTGGATGGAAAACACGGACAATTATTCATTGCCGTTTCGACCATCTTTTCATCCAATGCGATGGTACCAACCCGGGCGGGCTTAAACCCTACCAACTAGTAGGGGAAGGGGACCTACAGTTTTACATGGATTCCGAACCATTAGTACATTCCAGAGTATAGTAGTACCCACTGAAGAGAAAGGAAGAAGAAGTGGCATGCAGTCGATATCGCGTCTACGCCGTATGGTCAAAGTGACCATATAATTATATGGCATTCCGACCGCGGTGGCGCGTCGTCATATGCTAGTTCCCAGCCACAAAACAAAAACCCTCCAATACGTCTTCGACTATGTATGCATGTGACGTGCACGTTTATATTTGGCTGGTGCAGTCAATCAGCGGTTTTGGTTTGCGTCCACTGCTGGACATACGCCTCTCCAATTATTCTCCAGTCCTCCCATCCCTCAGCGGTACGAAACTTGATGTCGTCGTCCCACACTCCGTTTTCCTTTCCACGGCTGCCGGTGTAGGACATGGTTACTCCAACGGTTTTCGTCTCTTCAGCTGGCGAGACCAGCCCACTGCCACGGTGTCCAATATCGACTATTTTGATACGTCAGCGGATTTGACATGGCTCGCTCCATTGCTCGCTGGGCAACTTTCAACCTTTGGACAACGGCGACCGTCAGAGTCCACGTTTCCCACTCGTACGTCATATCCCGGAGGATGGCATATCTCCTTCTTTTTATCTATGGTAGGACCAAGTGTTGGTAAAAGTTAAACGACTGGGCCTATTCGGTGCGCACGCCAGGAAGATATATAGTGAAAGGATGCAGGATGAGGGGTGGAGCTGGAATAGAAAAGGGGATGGTGGAATCGTGCTGAATACATCCTCAGAGCACTCGCCGTGGATCTTACTACTGGATATTGAACACGCCTCGGCTCGGTTGGAACAGCGAGTCAGACAGCTCAGGGAAAGTTGCCTGACAGCACCGGGTCTTTTACTAATTGCATGGCCCGTCGTTGGATGGAATTCAAAGGCTCAAGATTATACAGGGTAGAAACATCCCAAAGATGCGATCAATATTCCAAGAAAAACCGTATCTCCGTTTCATGAAAACACAGTTTTTGAAGTGGCGTGAAATATTGTCCCCCTTGTTTAGGATAACAAGTTTTTTGTTTTTGTCTTTTATTACAAGCCTGATTGTTTCCTCGATATGCCGAATCTATGGTCCTATGAACGTCAGAGAATCATTCAAGAAGAAACGGAGACGGGGATATTCCTCACAATGTCCACGAGCGCGCTGCACGCGCATGCTAGGTCTATGGTCCACGATGGTTCTAGTATTCCTTTAATCAATATTGCTAAACTTGGGTATTCTATTAGAAGATCGATTGTCCTCTCTTAGGGCCGAGTGCACGAAAGCACAAAAAATCAAAATCAACGTCAACGTATGATTAAACACGTCTTTGTATGGACAGTATGGAAGCAACTTCGTGCGGTTCCCTAAAAGTGACGTGTTTGATCATTGATTTACTCGGCCGTAGCTTCGTGCAATCGGGGCTTAATCTTTTAGTTTTCAATATTTCTTACCTACCAAATAAAGATCCTGATCCTTGATTGATTGAATATTCAAACAAAAATATGTTTGAATGTTCAATCTTTGCAGTCAATGTCCACAACGCAGATGAAGCGTTAAATTAATGTATGTAGGTATAATCTTAAACACTGTGTTAGTAGGAGGTATTGTTTAGGATAATTTCAGATTATGGGTATGTTTTGCTGGTTCGAGTCCAGCCTTGCAATATATCCGTAGATCCGTTCTTTTTATTGGGTTCTTTCTTTAATTAATGTGTCCTTACTTCACGGTCGATTATATATACATACATATCACATTCTTTGGAACAAGGGACAACCTGCTTATAACGAAAATGTATATTTACTATTTACTTGATATTTGTATGTATTAAATGGATACAACATTACCATAATTTCATTAATTTGAGGTTATACAACGACATTTGAAGCATTGTATTCAGATATAGAAAATGATCCGAAATAATGTTGGTCTGGCTGGACATTCTTCTGTATAGGTAGTCCCAGTTCTCACCTAAAACGGCGTTTACGGAAGCTCGTGTTACGTAAAAACATAAAACCCATACGAGTTATATTTCAAAAACAAACCCGAACTACCAATTTGTATTCAAACTTTAAACCCACGAACTAAACTAAAACAAAATTAAAAATACCAAACGTACATAGCTCGTGACCAAACGAATTTTTTCGTATACCGGCCGAGCGTATACCCGCGTTCGTTTCGGTAACCCCGAGGCCCTGGGAGATAACAGTCTACATAGAGACGGGGTTGGTAGGTCATCAACACTCAGAAGACTTGTGGTTCGTCTCCCAACTGTCCTCTATTCGTATCCGCAGCGAGTAAACAATTCCGATAAGTAATTGGTTCCACATTGCAGTGCAATGATTATGTTTCGACATGATTCGGCCATCCTTCTTCTGTTTCTTCAGTTTGACATTAACCTTCTGCATCATTAAAACTATGTTTCAGTCTTTCATTATTTATATTTATACGCCAACGAGTCACAGATTATCTCGCTTAAAATTTCATTTTTATTTAAATATCGCTCGGTTCACGCATCATTTGCACCATCAGCTGCAATCTTTATTTCCTCTCACTTCCTCCATTCATTCTTTGCGAAAACTCTGCAAAGTCTGCATTGCATAGTTGCTCGTCTTTTTCGCAGCAAATGTTTTTTTTTATATTCTTTCACAGCGAACAGTCCCTTGAAGTAGGAGGAAATTAGTTCCGATGAACCCACAAAACAAAAATATACCAAAATTGTCATATACCTTATTCGATGTAGTAAGTAGATATCATGTTTCGTGGTTGAGTTGTTGCGAGACAATTTTTTAACCGCCTTCTGCCGTCTCACGGTACTGAGAAGTAACCTTACCAAATAAATCATGTTTTGCTCATCAAACGCCTCATATTGCATTATATTGTGGGTAGATGCGACTTAAAGCCGACCGTGCTCTGCTGCAAAGGTCACGAGCTCTAGCTTCATTTAAACTAATTAGCATTTAAGCTAACTAACTTTAAAACTGTTTCAAGTGCACAGTAACACTTCACGAATTAACCTAGATTTTTTACATGAATCTTCACATACCATACATAACACACTCTCTGATACATATTTACTATTTGCCACGTCAGACGTTATTTATATTGCGTGGCTACATTATGGGAAATATCGACAATTTTCAGTACCGCTTGGATAATTTTTCATCCAACCGGGCGTACCTATAGTTTTACTTGGAATACGAATCATGGCTAGACTCTACGGTCCTACGTTCCCCGGTGTTGCTTAACCTCGACCCAGGCTAAAAATACCTGTTTGTAATTCCAAATGGAGTCATTCCTTTAAAGAGGCATTCGTATACGACTGTACGATTCTATTGACTAAAAGGTTCGTTCAACCCACTATATTTTTCTTACCAATTACGGTTTCGCTCGTGTTAACGTGTTAATTTCGGTTTTGCCGCTTTCGTGGCCAGAGACAATAAGCTACAATCCTGCCCATGATGATTTACATAAAGAGGAGACGCGAGGGGAATGCTCCCTCACTTTCTCCACAAGCAAAACGTGAAGGCTGTTCGTGAACGTAAATGCGTTAAAGGAAGGCATGTTTTATTTGTAGCCTAGGAGTTAACACGTGTAAACTCTTGCGATAAGAAGACCGTGTGTTTCCATATGTTTGTTTTTTACCATGATAAATTAACTCGCCGGTTGAACAGGCAAATGAGTAATTAAATGTAACGTTTAGTTGCATTTCGTACCAGCGTAACTGTCAAAGGAAGTATTATTTTTAATTGGAATGAGCGTTTTCGTAGATAATGCAATTTATGGTCGTGTAAAACCGTATTTACTAAGAGGTAGGGTTTAACCCGCCTGGGCAATTAGAGATGTTTCGTGAATTCCATTCTGTTCAATGTAGGCGGGCGCATATAAAGGGCATATCCTGGCCTGTAGACCTATTCTTGGAATTCCGCGCTCAGTAATCAGGAATCTTTTAATCGAGAAAACTGCTTTCTGAGCGTTTGTCAAAGTCAACTTCCGGAGAACACTATTTCAATGATTCTAGGTTTCCGTCGAAAAAATCGCTCTGACAACCGCCATAAAAGCTGTTTTCTCAACTGAAAGATTCTTGATTACTGAGCACGGAGTTCCAAGAATAGACCCACTGATATCAAGTTTGTTTTGGAGTGGGGTGTTTTCGGCTAATATTGGAACATTACTATCCATGTCAAGTTCCCATGAAAGATGATTAAATGAATGATTCAAGAAGAAAAGAGAATATTGATCTGCTGAACCTCTGCTGGGGTTCCATTATCATTCATTCCTTCGCAGCAGCGCAGTCTTGCAAGGGATGACGATGACGTTCAGCCGTAACGCGAGGCGCCTAACCCGCCGAGGCGCGCCTCTGGTGAACTGCTTCCGTGAACATAGTTAAGATGGATCTGATCTTGAATTCTTCCAAAGCTGAAGGTTAAGTACATGCCGTAAGAAGTGGTAGACATTCAGCTACAGAGCAACATGGCCGCTCGGCGCTTACCCCTTGATTGCCCTAAATATGTTTGGCTTTTGCGGGCGCGCGAAAGCGTCTTTTAATTCCATGATTTCAACAATAAATCATATCGGACTGTTATCGAAAGTTAGAAGTACTTGTGTAAAAGTTATAGGTTATATAGGCTATTTGTGGAGCTCATTTTTTAAGTAATCAATGCGTTCGTTTTTTAATAGAGTTAGTTAAGTGCGTAGTTTGAGACTCGATGCCCAAGGTTGTAAAATGGGAGAGTTTACTTTCAAAAAATGTATGCATTCAAAATAATAGATTTTTATATTTTTAAGTTTTCATAACTTTTTTTTAGCCAAAATTTGTCTGCAGATATTTTTTTTACATATGATTAATTTAGAGTAATTATAAATAGTGAACAAGAAACAATCTTAGGTTACTTTTATTTTGTTGCTACCTGTATATTTATGTCCCATAATCGGGTTGATTGGAAGATTTAGGCAATAAGTCCTCCCTTGCATGTACCTATGTGTATATGCAATAATAATATGCAATAAAGCATATTATTATTATAATCTCAGAAATAAACGGTCATAAATGACAGTTTATGTAAAAAAAACTATAACGTTTATTTAAATCATAGAGGTGACTAAAAAAAGTATGACACGTAGCATACAAATTATGGAAATAACTTCATTATTTCATAAGCTTCCAGAAAATGTACAAATGTTGTCGACTTTCACACAAGTTCCATTTTCTCAAGAAAAAGGTCCTCCTTCAAATGTAATAAACCAGTCAACAATTAAATAACATTTGTTTATGTGCAGAATTACTATTTTAGCAGTAATATTTAATTTAAATGCAAAAACAGAACTTTCCATCCCATTGTCCTAATGCAAATTTGGTAGGTATTAAAATTACCAAAAAGCCCATTAAACATGCTTCAACATTTTAACCCGAAACTCTGCTATTTTTTTGGCGCCAGTATTCAAAAATACTTATGCATTATGATGCACGCAATACTACAAATTGAATTTTTTGGGTAGCAGTTTTTTTATTTAATATTAAAATTCATCATTTTACTGACAGGCTTCATTAAGGCCCTGGTACTAGCCAAATCGCAAAGTTAGACGAGGCAACCCAAGTTAACTAACTAAGTCTGACGATTAGAAGTGTCATTCTTACAATATATGATTCCTTGTCTAGGAATCAACCTATTTACGTTAATGTATGTTTCCTTTTTCTATACAAAATACATTGCGGAAATGGTGTCCATTTCCGAACTTTTTTGACTAAAAGTAGAAATCTAAAAGCAAATGGAATTTTTTGTTTATGCATATATGCTGTTTTTGCTTATATCTAGAAATCGAATTACTTTTAGATTTATAATGAGAAAAATCAACTTTTTTATTATTTATTATTATTTAAATAAATGATGGAATCAAAAAATATTAATAATCCATTATCAGTCTGTAGTTCTATTTGGATTTGCTGAAGCGTTTCACTACATATTATTACATTTGTTAAAAGGTGTATTTGTATGGCGCGAGTAGTTGGCTAGTCCTAGCGCCTTAAGAACGGCCCGTAAGCTATGCTCCCCATACAAACGTAGTTTACTAATAATTTGCAAACCGCTATTCCAATTAAATTGATATATAATATCTAATATCAGGTAACAAATATCTGTGTCTGCATGCTTATGTTTTTTTGAAAAATGCAAACCGAATGAAATGAAAGCAAAAAGAAAATCTTCATACGAATTTTGTTTTCTCTATGGTTTGACCCAGAATACATTTACCGAAAAAACAAAGGCATGCAGACACAGATATTTGTAGCCTAATATTAGATACCAAATATCAAGTAAGTTGGAACATTGGTTTTCAAATGATTAGTAAACTACGTTTGTATGGGAGGCGAAATTTTCAGGTGCTTACGGGCCGACCTTAAGCCCTGCTAAAAGAGGTTAAAATTGCTGTCTCCGCAGGGTCCAACTTGGGTAAATTGTAGGTAAAGTGAAATACTATATTGCGTTGTATAGACTTAATACGAGGCACTTCATCGAGTTGCTGTAGAATTTGGTCACCATAGCGCGGACTGGGCGACCCTTGTCACACCATAAAGTCCGCGACGTGATGTGAAATCGATGCCCGCGCGGCCGCGCCTACCGCGCCCCGTGTCCGTGCGGCCGCGCCCTGCCGGCCACACAACACTACCCGCTAATTAAAAGCTCAGCCTCTTGGGCGGGTGACGCGCGCGGAGGGGTGCGCGGGCGGCACGGCATATTCTGTAATTACGTACCCAGGAATCGGGAATGTTTCAGTCGAGGAAACCGCTTTCTCGACGGAAAGATCCCGAAACAGAGTATTTCAAATGATTCAAGGTTGCCATCGAGAAAATCGCTTAGACAACCGCGATAAAAGCTACGGGAGGCCAATTCGGCTTAAATACTGAATACACACTCCTGAATCCTCACTAAATCAGTAAATAACTTCCGACATATTCTGATGGATCTACGGAGCGCTTATTGATATGGATGTGTATTTTTTATTTCGTGACACTCATGTCATATGGCGCTGCCATCAATTACTAGAATACCAAAGTAATATCAAAGTGAATCGATAACACTCCTGATTCATCAACTCGGAATTCGCAGAATCGGCATCTCGAAACTGAATCGTAACGTGCTTCAAATAGAAATAGACGTAATTTAATTCAGGAACCCTTAGGTTAATGTCGTTCGATTCAACTGTGTTAATTATTGGCGGGAATGTATTGAAAACTTACTAAGTATTCCGTTACTTTATTTTATGTCAGCATATTTGCTTGCATCTTTGCTTGCGATGACGCTTGGGTCGGGTCACAAATGTTTCCCTAAAATATGATTGAGAAAGGCGCAGACTGGACATAATGTTCGTGAACGGGTACTGGCCTGCTCCATATCGCTGGAATTGCCGAAAATGTATGTTTAGAAACAGTTGCCCAGCAATGAATTGCCTTAAAAATATCCCGTGTACCTTGACCATCAATATGCATTTATTTTTTGTTTTTTTTATTTATGTTATCATGCTGATTATTTTCATAGTATACGCAGATATATTTTACTTTTTTATTTTATTTTTCTCTTAAAATATATAAATAATAATATATAAAATAATCTTTGTATAAATACTTTTATATTAAGTGGTTATAAATATATCACAGGCTTAATGTTTTCTCTATGTGATCGCAGGTTTTTTAATCAATGCACAAAAATGCGCCTAGGTACTTTGTCAGCTATTTAAATACCATATTTTTTAACTCCGTAGCATCTGTGTCGTGTAATGACTGGTTGCATATTTTGTTGTGTTACTATGTTTGTTTTTGTGTCATTACATGTTAAGATGCTCTAAATAAATAAAATAAAATAAAAAATTGACAGGCGCCCAGACGTCTCGCCGCCCTAGCCGCTGCCGTCGCGCCGCGAGCCGCCGCCGCCCGCACTAGGGCGGCGGCTGGGCGGCGGCGGCGACCGCCCTGTGTAAATGACCCGCCCAGCCCGTTCCCTGCTGCTCGCCCGCTTACGCGCCTTGTAAAAATAATGTCCGCTTGTTATGAGGCACAGAGCAACTCAATTCAGAAGTAGCATGCAGCCATTGGAGAATAACAGTTGTAGACATTAGTACAATAAGTTTGAGATACTGAACTGAGGTAATACTTACTGAACAGATACATTTATTAAGAGCCGTAATCTGATTTAGTGTGTGCGTCCTTCAGTAACTTGGGTCGGCAGTTTTAGCCATACGTGTAGCAGCAGGCCTATTCCTGCAATTCCGTAATCAGTAATCAGAAATTCTGAGTCTAGAAAACAGCTTTTATAGGGGATTTCAAAGCGACTTTTTTCGACAAAAAGATTCCGGAGCATTGTATTTAAACTGAATCAAGGTTTTCCGTCACAAAAAAACGCTTTGGAAACCGCTATTAAAGGGGTTTTCTAGACTCATGATTTCTGATTACAGAATTCCCTGCAGTTTATTGCAACTTAAAGCAATCTGCCAGAAGTTGTGTAGACACGAATGGAATGATTAAAGATCATGGAGTGCCCTACGGTCCGCACGTGCCACCGCTCGAGGTGTGTCGGTCGCCGCCTCTACCACCTCCACCACCTCCCGTCCTCCACCCCGCCGCCCCCGAGTGCTGCGGGCGCGGCTGCGGCCGATTCGTGACCGTCCACGATATCTAACAAACTAGCGAAAGTCGGCGTTATTAAAAAATATGGCGTCATTTATAACGGCGATGGATCCCGCAGGAATGTGAGGTCGTTCTCCTGCCGCCGGCTCGCGTGTCTCCTGACCAGATAGCATCGTAATAACTTTGACAAACGATCGTATTCTGCTACCCGCCGCTCGTATGTTACAATTATACTGTTGCCGTTCATCGTGCACTTTAATGGTGATAGGTCGTTGACTTATTTATTCGCGAAAAATAAAAAAGTAATAAAAGTTCGGACAGCAGGATATACCGTCCACGGAACTCATGTCTGGCACTAATTAGTATAATTTAGCACCACCTTACATATGATTTTGCGACGAGGAAACAAATCGTGTCGCTTCGTCCGCACTCGCCGCGGGGAACACGTCCAAGGCGCAGGCCACACAGAAAAGGCTCGGGGCGCATCGGTGGCGGCGCACCGCTTCTGTGTAATTTGCGCGGCGTCCCTTTCATACATTCTGTATGCAAGTACATTGACGTGTCGTCGAGAAAACACGTAATAGTTCGCAGTGAGTGAAGCCCCGGATAGAACGCGTGTTGAAAATATGTGCCAAACACTCGACAACGTGGATTGTAATTTACATTTTTACGAACTAGTAACTTTATGATTATAATCGTTCAGATAACTGTAATAGTAATTATATATAACGCCTGCCCCCTGCACTCCACAGTGCTAATACGCTGGGTTTAGTTCCACCTCTACGTAATGTCCTCCTTATTTAGATGTGTAGCATTTTAAGATGATAATGAGAGGTGATCGAGTTCCATACAATGGCTCGTGCCCGTTTCCTCAGTCAAATTAAGAAATATTGTTCTGAAATGTTGCACATTCAATAAACCAACTGAGAGCTACATCAGTGCGATTTTTTTGATAACTCAACTTATATACAGTTTAATACAAATATTTAGAGGCTTATATAATAAATATATAAAATAAATTATCGAAAAATTTTCAAACGTACGGACTTAGCTCTCAGTTGATTTATTTAATCAACAAATTTTTAGAAAAATATTTTTCAAGTTGACTGAGTAAACAGGCATGAGCCATTGTATGGAACTCGATCACCTCATTATCCTCTTAAAATGTCAACTGGGAGACGACAGTATCGCGCACGGAGATCGACGGTATTGCGTGACGGCACAGAGCAATAAGAAAAAAGTCTGGAACGTTTCTTCAATGTTTCTGAAATACCATGGAGCATTCAGTAAAGCGCCCCACTTCAGCTATGTCGCAATCGAACCCGTTGGCGTCAAACAAGCACACGAATATTTCTGAGCAGATGTGCTTTTCATTGTATACACGCTTCCGGCATAAATTATAGTAGAATGCCTAAATGAACATCGTCTAGACCGCATAGATATACACGCTGGTGTCAAGATAAATGTATTAATGTGGCACAGATCCAGTCGGTGTGTAAGTAGTTCGTATGGTAGTATGCTTACGGATATAAATACGTTTATATTATGCTTGCAATCATTTAATGCATATCTAAAATTGTAAATTTTGCTGTGTTTGTTATAAATATTTTTACTTTAATTGGTCAATATTTTTACACAAAAATTAAGTGGAGGGGTTGTCTGAGCCGCTGTTATTTCGGACCGGTTGGACCGATGCTCTCTTGGACCGAGGCTCTCTTGGACCGAGGCTCTCTTGGACCGAGGCTCTCTTGGACCGAGGCTCTCTTGGACCGAGGCTCTCTTGGACCGAGGCTCTCTTGGACCGAGGCTCTCTTGGACCGAGGCTCTCTTGGACCGATGCTCTCTTGGACCGAGGCTCTCTTGGACCGAGGCTCTCTTGGACCGAGGCTCTCTTGGACCGAGGCTCTCTTGGACCGAGGCTCTCTTGGACCGAGGCTCTCTTGGACCGAGGCTCTCTTGGAAGGAGGGCGGAAGAGGCGGGTATGAACTGAATGGCGCAAATTGCCGTCATATTTTAATACCAGTCCAGCAAGCATCCTAAAGTCCTTCATTGAAATCCTACAATGCGGTAGGGTCTGCCTGTCATCCAACGTTGAGTTAGACACAAACAAATGTTTGCCTTAATTTGAGTTTCAGCGACATCTACATTGAAGCATTGTAATCGGATTATGAAAATAATCTTAAAGAGTATTGGTCGTGTCATTCGTCGGAAGCATGCTCGCTTGCATGCATGCAATGCTTCAATGTAGATCTGTCATCAACTCAAATTAATGAGATAACGGTAATGTCGTATCCATTAAATATATAAAAATATCAAATGTTAGCCTTCTCCTTTGCGAGGATATCGAGTGAGTCTTCAGAGAGTATCAAGTGAGGTGTAGCAGAGTGAAACTTTTTCAATGTTACGAATCGCACTAGATAGAGACCTGTATGCAGAGTCGGCGGGTTCCCGTCAGACAGCGCGCTTGTCTTTCACACTAACCGCTTAATTCTATGATCGTACCTGGGGGTCCATTCAGGGCAAGAGTGAGTTCGAATTCGTCACTAAATATCAACTCACTTTTTTAAATGGTCAATGTTGCCACACTTCTTGAACATCATTACAGTTAGGTAAAAATCTGGTCTGTCCCGTAAATACGTTGGAAGTATAAATAACGGCTCCGTTATTGAAATAATAATATATTTACCAGCTATTTTTAGGTTAACTCACTCCCGAACTCGAACTCACTCTTGCTCTGAATGGGCCCGCAGATCTTTAACCATTCTTAGCGTTCGATTGCAAGACAGAGGAGGTATTTAGTACACGCCTCGCTTGATCGATACGATGTGCAGGCATTGACTATAAGCCTGGTTTTTGGCCAATAATTGCGGTTGAATCAGAGCGTTCGTTGAACATCTGATGGCACAACCGAGGATGGAATAAAGTTATATTGTTCACCAGAGCGGCAATCTGCTTCTATCTTTATTATCGATCTACATTTGTATTTATGCAGTATTAGGACTTCTTGAGATTCCTTCCAGTTTTATAATTACAAATTAGGGCCAGCAATAATCGTATTGCCACTACGTGAACGCCTCCAAAACCATGTTTTATTCACACTTTATTCATGTGATACTTACATATGTGAGCCCAGTCGGTTTCCGCTGTGACATACTTGAATAATTGTTGTCGTTGTTTGCATCTCTGTTAGTCATCAAGATCATGATGCAGTAGTTTCCGAGCAACCGAGTATGAACGGTATTGGTTGCCGTTTTTTTTCAAAGTTAAAAGGGTCGCGTTACTACTTATACATGCATAGGATGTACTAAAAGAAATATTCGATCAAGATTTTAGCACATGTATATAGCTACGCCAAATAATGAATTCATTTTATGTGAATTCTTTACAGAGACATAATCCTTAACTCTTATTTGCTCAATCGAGGTTCATGGACAGTTTGTGAAATACGTAGGTTAATAAAATTAGAGTATTGTGAACTCCGGCTACTTCCAGTTCAAAAGGCAACCCTTTTGAACTGGTAAAAAATACTCTATCAAAAGTTAAAGTTCTCCTATCTCGGTAGGAGGTTTTCAAATAGTTTGTTTGGGTGTTAAAGAAAATTATGGTTCCTAAATAAAATTACAATAAAAAAAGTGTGGCTCAAGTATTTTTTGTATAAGTAAATCACTTGTGACCAATCTTGCTGGATAACATGACCATGGATCTCAATACAACCCCGCCACCTGAGCCGACTTGCAGTAGTGGCCAACCGACACAGCCCTACACTCACCTCAAGCTACGTTTAGCACTGCTCTGGCGTGGTTGGAACGCCAGAGCAGTGTACACAAAACACCTACAATTTTCAGGTACGTAGTTTTCATTTTTCTCTTAAGGTTTGTATAAAATATTTGCTTATATGTAGCTTGTAAGCCCCCCCCCCCCCCCCTAGAGCCGCGGCCCTCCCGCCGAGCCGCGCGGAGGATTCCGGTTTGTATGACAGCTACATCTTAACGTAAGCGGAAGTGAATTATATATAGCCTTTCCTGTGTCCCGTGTATTTAAATATACGTGTATTAAGTTTCATCGAATTCGGATGATCGGTTTAAGAGTTATGGAGGAACATACATACATACATACATACGTACAGAACTGATTTCTAAAAATCATCAATTTAGTCTTAGTATCATACATAAAGTCTACAAACGAAGTATCTTAGAAAACAAAGCAACTTACTCCATGAACACCCCTTACAGATTTATTATTAGTATAGATTAGTTCCCCATAAAAACTCTCATCCCCTTTTCACCCCTGAAATTAATTTTCGCCACAAAATATGTCCCAATTGTCAAAATTGGTTCAGCGGTTTCGTTCACATGTATAATATTAGCATGAATTATTTAGTCGAGCCTGCTTTAGATTTTTTTTTTAAATTGCGGATTAATTTTGAAAAAAGCTCTTTTTCTCTACAGTCGCATTTCTCAACTGATTCTCTTGAAATTTTGCAAGCAGGTTCGATATTTATCTAGAATTTTTAGTCGAGCCAGTTTAAATAAATAATGTTTTAATCCCCTAAATATAAAAAAAATATCAAACTTATTATCCGGCCTTCGTTGGAAACATTTTGTAAAGTAGGTGACAAAATTTTAAATATCTGCCAGATCGCCAATCGGACACGGGTGAAAGTGAGCCAGCCCAACAGGTTGTGCCCAGCCCAAGATCCATTTAAACGACACGTGGCCATACGCTACCGACACCTACACCTTATCCTATGCTTCTGAACTTGCATCTATACGAGTGACCGAACAACTCACTCAGCATTCATTTTAAAAGTAAACTGTTAGTTACCTCCTCAAGTACGAAGTTCTATTAATGTTTAAAAAAAATCCAATCAAGAAATGCTGATTTATTTTCATTGACACTCAAAGGGCCTTTATTACTGAAGTGCTGATTATTTTGTACTGGTATGGGTGCGAGATGGTAAGAAAGGCCCTTTAATATGAGGATTAAGGTGATCAGTACTTAGTGGAAGCTGCTAATAAAGGTGCAAGCTGCTAATAAAGGCCCTTAAAATGTGGTGTGAAGGCCCTTGGGTCCTTTCCACCAAGTACTGATAAGCTCCTTACCATCTCGCGAGCGATGCCAGTACAAGATAATCAGCACTTTAATAATAAATGGCCTTTAAGTGTCAAATAAAATAAATCAGCACTTGGTGAAAACCAAGCTAAGTGAGTTAATTTTTATATCTGTTTATTATATTAGTTTTTTTCTTATAATTATTATTTTCATATATCTTTATTTTTATAAGCAGTAATCTATTTATTATAAAGTATTTATTTATTTATCTGTATTTATTTATATTTAAATATAGTTAAATATAATAATGTGTATTTTGTAGCAATCATCTTGATTGAATAAAGTAGGTACCTAAAATTCTTCAAAACTGATACTCGCACTACTGCAAAAGATTATTTTTAGATTATTTTATAATGTCGAAGGCATTAAGTTATACCTTTTGCCCATTTTTTAAGGGCAAGAAAAGTATATAAATAAATAAGAATACTAAAATATACTTAGCATTTCAATGATTGAATATTTTCACAAAACTACTTTTCCCTGGACCACAATGAAAACTTCCCACTTATTCTGTGCGATAAGCATGGTAGAGCATAATCGAACATATAATTAAATAAAACAATCACCTTCTAGAATCCTAATAGAATGAATTACAGTAACATAACACAACCCCAAAAAATAAAACAAAGCTGCATATGTGATATGTGCTACCTAATTGTTGTATCAGTCCAGCAAAAATTACGCTGTGTACTCTTTCTCTGATTTTTTATCATTTAGTCGAAGGGGAGAAAAAAACACAAGTACTCGTAAGTAGGTACATAAGCAATTCACAGATAAATGTTCCGAACTTCTTTCACGCCCATTATTATTATAATTGTTATGTAACTGGACATGGATGGCTAATAAATACCAAATTGACCGTCGGATATTAGCCTAACACACTACATGGAAACTAAGTGCCACGCCAGGACCTTCCTTGGCTTGCTCGGCTACATTGAACTGGATAGAAAACACGGACAATGTTCATTGCCGCTTCGACCATCGTTCATTCAATTCGATGGTACCAACCTGGGCGGCATTGACCTTACCACCTAGTAAGTAAGGAAGAGGACCTACAGTTTTACGTGGAATCCGAACCACGGCCAGCCTCAATGGTTGAAAATGGTCACCCATCCAGAACCTAACCGCGCTAATAGGTGCTTCACCACACGTATCGAATCGCAAGACGTCGCGCCAATGGGCTACCGAGGAGAATGATATTCTTCTCATATTCGAAACATTAATCACACGAAATGAATGCATTTGTTGCTCGGAAGATTTTTATTTATCCAAACGGTAGAGCGTAGAATGGTGGGCGTGCGGCCGATCTTGTATAAGTAAAAACGTTAATATGCCACGTGCGCATGTATTAATATTAATGTTGACTCAGTTATCACAGAACATCCTGTCAAGCTTCAGGATGGTTTAGTGTCAAGGATGCAGAGAGCATCCGATTATAGTACTAAGATTTTTTCATTACTTAGCCATTAGGGCAGCCTGTTGTCTCTTAGGCTTCTGGTCGCTCGACCCGCAGAGGCCCGAGTAAAACGTACGAGGACATAACCTTATTTATTTATTTATTTATTTATATATGTTTATTGCACTCAAAATTCGGGCAAAAGGTACAACTTAATGCCAGGGGCATTCTCTACCAGTCTACCTTTGGGTATCGTGAGCAGTAGTGCGAGTGGCAGTTATAGAGACAAATGAATTTACAACAACAAATATTATACACGATATACCAACTACTTATATACATATAAATATAAATATACATTAATATAAATATATAAACACTTTATATAATATAGAAATAGAAAATAAAGTATGATACTTAACACTATCACAAAAATAAAGAAAAAAAAACAAACAAATGTATTGCCAATAGGAATAAAAATTAACTAAAAACTGTGGGGGAAAATTAAGGAAAACTTCTACCATGTAATACCGCATGTCCTTAAAAATAACGTGTTAAGTACTGTCATTATATATGATAGTATATATCCGTCGTGCGAGAATTTATTAATTTAATAATCTTCGTGTCCTATTGTCGAATAAATAAGTGAAAAAATAAGAACTTATTAGAGAAGGCATCCATATACAGGATTTCTTGTAAACGAAATTGACCATCTTTTGGTGTAAGATTTGATTTTACCTTCCCAAAATGTTTAATCCTTCTTCGCGTTTGTTTCATCATGCATACACACAAATATAGGTTTCTAGGTTGTTCGAAGAATCATCGAATCGAATAACAACAGATGCTCGGTTTGGCTTACAGAATAACTCCCACTGCTTCAACTACATATTCCTTTGCATCGTGAATTTAAACATTCATCACCATAAATACCGAGCACAGCGTGTGTGCGTGCGTTGCGTGTCTGAAGGAAGCCGGGAATGTGACCAGGGGGTAACCATGGTAAATTCACACACCGGGTGAGCATGCAGGTAAGGGATTCAATCTGACGATTAGTTGCATTTCGAACCATGCTAACGGTCAAGCGACGTGTCATTCGGCGAAGTGAACGGACATTTACCACTCATCTGCCTGTTTACCGGGGAGGAAGTTTACCAGAGATCTAAATCGATGGATGAGAGGTCGCTATGCAAGTCGAATGTCAAAAAATGTCACGAACAAAATGTGCTTAAATTAAGTCCGCGTTAGTAGCGTTAGCGGCACTATCTACTATTTTCCCCTATTAACTTTATACTAAGGTTTTCAGTATGTACTGTACTCTACCGATTGCGTCCAAATTGGTAGGGTGAGAGGGAGTTTTAGTACTCGCCCTACAAACTCTACCGCTAACTCTGCAAATGTGAACTAGGCAAAGCCTAGTCCACGTTAGCTAGAGTTAGCGGTAGATTAGAGAGTTAATATTTTGCCCTACTAACTGTACTCTGATGTTTCCTTTATGGACATGGCACACTAACGTCACACTGTGACATCCAAGCGAGTTGAAAACAGGAGTTTTGCTTTCGTACAAGACCTGTACGTGAAGTGACACATACATTAATGAGAACTTTTGAAGCGTTTCGGGTTTGAAAGGCTTATCTATTCATCTAAACTTTTGGAATTTACTATGGCAAGCGCACGGCGATGTTGCAACCGCAGGGAAAACTCCCTCCCCCGCACGTTAGCTGTATATCCTTACTATCCTTTGTCTATGCCCTTACCCGTTTATCCGCTCGCCGTCAACACAGTAGCCGCAACCGCCAGCGCCCGTCGCGTTTATTCCAGCAACGATTGAAATTCAAATGCGCGGGCAGCGGCTTGCGCCTCGTCATACCGTTGGCGTCTTAGCAATCCTAATTCTTCTGTTTCCACACGCAGTGAATATATCTTTATGTTTTAAAATTTCGGATAGTTACTTAGTACGTTAGGTACGGTTATTGTGCCGGGTGAAGATAACCAATAGCAAAGAGACCCTAAATCGTGTTAAAGCTAATTTAATTTAACTGTTCACATAACTTCACGCCGCATTCCCGACATAACGTACGATCACAGCACACCTCTTTCGCTTCATCTACAGACATACATATTTTCATACATGCTCTACGATTACGGGTGCTACATACCAGACTTTAACGAATAATTACATCGATTTTGGTCGTGGTACGGCCTTCTAGGCCGCCTGGGCTCGACACTTCCGCTCACTTCTTCTCTGTTAATTTGTTTCGTCATATTTTCGTCATTCATTCGTTCCAGATGTATAAACCATCTTAGCACTCCTTTCTCGATTCTAGTCATAACATCATTCTTCAATTGACATTGATCTCTAACCCAGTCGTTTCGAAATGTGTTCGTTAGATTATTATATCCACGATTCGCAATAACCGTACATTCGCAATATTAGTACATTGATGTTAGCATTATTTTATTTCTTTAATGTCTGTAATTCCCTATTCAGTTACTTTAAACTAAATCTAATTCATCCGAGCACTGCACACTTTCGCCCAGTAACTTACAGTATTGTGTGGACAAGTGTCTCATGCCACTTCTCGATAATGTTAGTACTAATGAGCAATGCTATATTTGTACAGTTGCCCACGGTACTATTTAAACTGCCTACAGTCGCCCGAACTTCTTGTAAGCCTATTTAAGCATCTGTAGCCCATGGTGCGACGTCTCCGTATTCGTCCAACCAACTGAGCTATCCGGTTAGCTTATTAGCTTTCGAGGTTTCTTTCGGGCAAAACATCGGAGCGGAGGATCTTGACGTAGGTCGACGTGATCAGGCAAGTGAGTGATTAAATCTGACGTTTAGATGCATTTCGTACCATGCTAATCGGTACATTTCTGTTAGATTAGGAGTGTAACACGTCGTTTGACAGTTAGCCAAATTCGAAATGTAACTAAACGTCAGATTTATTCACTCGACCATTGAATTCGCCGTGGTAGCCCCCGGGTTCAGATACAAAGTTGTTTTAAAGTAGGTAAGGCGGCACAAGCCTGGTTGATATTTAAAAAGTTAAATCTAATTAAGTTTTTTTATTTTAAATGTGTAATATGGCTCAATAAATAAATAAGGCGGAAGGTGAGGATTCAGGTACAAGTTTTCGTTGCCATAATACCATGGTGAATGTCGCATTTTATCCTCTCGATCTGGAAGACTGTGAGCTGCAATCACGTCTCTCAACCAGAAACAACATCGAAAATACCTTGACTATTAGGCTTGACGAGAAGGCTTGAAGACAAATGTACGGTTCGACTCATATTCGTCGTTCTACACAATCGATAAAAAATCTGGTTCAGTAAGAATATTATGTTATGTGAAAGGAGTTCCCACTGCAGCGATAAAATTTGTGAGTAGATAGATGTGTTATCAAATATCGAGTGCAATTTTCCACCAACAAGGCTGCAAATTAATTAAAGAATTTTCCACCAAACAAGGCTATTAAAGAATATGTGCTGACGCAGTCCAGAAAGAGACCCGTAACCGCACTTTTTGCTTTAATTTAAAATTAAATTATTTGTAGTCGATGTGTAGGTAAAATAATGACCATGTGCAATTAGGGGAACTAAGGAAAAATATTGTAATATTGTAACTAGTGCTCCTATTGCTCACTTATGTGAATAAGTAAAATTATTTTGCAGGATATCAAACTAACTGAAACTAACCATTAAAAGTTTGGTGGAGCGCACGCCCCTGGGAACGCGTGAACCCTGTGCCGGTTTATCGGAGTGCGCCGAGCGACCCGTGATAAGCAGTTGCCTGTCGTGACGCGGCTCGCCTGCTCCCTCTGCCGCCATGTGCCATGCGCCATTTTGGAAATAATGCATGGCGAAGACAGGCATACTGACGTCGCAATCAAGATACCATGACACATGTATCAAGTCACCTTTGCTCCGCACTGACCAACGATTTTCCTGATTTATAAAGTTGAATAGAGAATAAACTTCCCCATTGCGGCTTCACTTGACGAATTAAAGGGTAATAAGTCAATAATTAATGTTTACCTTATATTATATAAGAGTTATTAAAATTTTTAATGGTAGTTCGCAAAAAAAACAAGTTGCGAAATTTTAACGCAAAAACAGCAGCAAATGAAAGTTCATGGCTTCGTTAGCGTGAGTAGGTAGGTACCTAGAACTACCTTAATATTGCGTGTTATTCGGACATAGAATACGCCATGAGTCATGTACCGAATTAGGCAAATTAGTTCAGCGCTAGAGGCGGATAGCTCTGTTGGCCAAATATGGGTGTAGTAGGAACTATATAAATTTCACTTAAGTAATTTATGGGTCAGATGTTTCACCAGTTTATTTACTATTGTTATGTTTCATTCCCCTTTCAAACTAGAGAATTAGATTGCCCATGTCACAAAAACCAAGAGCAATCCTTGCTTTGGTTAGAAACTCGTCGCCAGAGCCTGCACCTTCACGTTTGGGAAATAACTACTGAATATATCGTCAGTATGATGGTAAATCCCGCTAAGTGGATTTTTTTAGTAAAATGAGGTAATAATGCAGTTCTACTCAATTTTCCAAGCACTATTTTTTTTTTTCTTTTTCTTGTAAAATCCAATTATTGTTATGATGTTTAGTTTTAAAGTTAGGTTGTGTAAACACATGCACACTTATACCACACATTACGAGCTATTGAAATTCTAAGTCTAAGTAAAGTCTCTTTCTTTTCTTCAATTAACGGGTTTTTTTATTATACCGACGATATGATCTTATATTCACACCTTCGCTGCACACAATGTTTTGAAAACTTACTGTTTCCCGTTGGAGGCGAAAATGTTGGTCAAGCACGGCGATGCACTTCGGGAAACCGTAAGTTTTAAAAAAATAACTAGTTAACATACATTAAATCATTTTCCTGGTCACGTAACCGTTTCATTACCTGGTACCTGAACCTTCCATTTCGTCCACCACTCCTGGGTTCGAAAGGTACTTCACTGAAGACCTGATGTAACCCTATTAAACCATTTCCTTTTTTAAATTAAAAAAAGCGACCAGACTTTCGAAGAGGTCGGCTGTAAGTCCTTCCCCCATGTGTCAGCACTCCATCTGCAAATGATAAGAAAATATATTTATTGAAGCACATTCATAATAGGGTCACAGGCCAATATGGGCATAACCATTGACGTAATGTTTAGACTTCCTTGGCCCTCTTTACATTACAATCTAAGAGTATGTAAATGATTTACAGTCTTATCAACTATCAACTATTCTAAATTTGTCCAAATGTTTGGTGTATCCAACGCATGGATCCAATTCACTGAACTATTATATAAGAAACCCTG
Organism: Incurvaria masculella; assembly: GCA_946894095.1. Taxonomy (NCBI): domain Eukaryota; kingdom Metazoa; phylum Arthropoda; class Insecta; order Lepidoptera; family Incurvariidae; genus Incurvaria; species Incurvaria masculella. The sequence goes on from OX335647.2 coordinate 14,555,007, forward strand.
GCACTTTTAATTAAATATAAAAATCAAAGGTTAGGCTTGTATTTAAAGTTCTTTCATTAAGGGAAGTGCCTGGCTAGCATCTAAATCCTACGGGAATGCCATGTGTTGGGCTAATATAATCCCAACCTAATTGATTGCCCAAGAAACGGTTACTTCATCCTTATCATTGTTCTTATACAAAGAGTTCATATACATATGTGCAATACGATTTCACATAAGCAATACGTATTAGCACGAAATTAATGAAGCATGCACGTGCCCAATGAGATTTTTTTAGTTCTGTGATCTGGAGCATAAACAGTTCAATATGGCGCACTTTGCTGTGTTGTTAAATGCACATGGATACCGTCTGCAGAAACAAAAAAATATATTTACATTATGAAAACGTTCAATTATAAGAGGGGTAGGTACCGATAAACCAAACGCGAACGGAAATCGAAAATGTGCATTTTTTTTAGTCATGATGCTTTGAATTGTGTTTGCATTTAAATCTGTGATGTCTGAATAAAACATAGTCACAAAAATCACCTCTGCCCAGCAGGAAAATGTCAGATCGAAAGAATAACATACATTACAATAACATTATGTATTATTTCATGATCTGGCCCGGAGTTTAGTGAGTATGTAGGTCAAGGTTATTTCAAAGTGAATTGTAAAAAAAATGATAATTTGCCACCTCCCAAAAGTAGGCATGTCAAAGTGTAGAAATGTTATCACTTTCCTAAAGTAACTTGCGAAAATGTTTTCTTTACTAAGGGCCTTTTTCGCCTACTGCTGATAGCTCAATCGCCATTCTTTAAGGGCCTTACTTAGCAGCTTGTAATCAATCAACAATCAATAACAAGATAATCAGCACTTTACTAATAAAGGTCCTTTAAGTGTCGACTAAAATAGATCAGCACTTTGTGAAAACCAGGCTAATATCCGTAATTACTTAGGTCTTGCATTTTACCGATTGAGAAATAGTTATTTCTAATAATATAATAATATATAATGATAATCTAATAAATAAATAATAATATAATAATCTAATAGGTTATCTACGAGTGCTAGTTTTCAAAACCAGGTTCATGGTTTAACAGTTTACCCTACGAGTTAATTACCTAAATAATTATGATCAGTTGCATAAATATGTAATTGATATGTCAATTTAATAAATTGTGAAAAATAATCAATACTTTATTAGAGTCAAATACACATATAATCGGGTGGCGTTCCTTATTAAAAGTATGTATGCAAGGATCCAATTATTAGTACTTATATTTACTTCCACTAATTTGGTACGCCGCGCACAGTGTATCCCTGATAAATAATATTCGAGTATATCATACACGGTAGCAAACATCGTGATTTTTAGGGTTCCGTACCAAAGGGTGCAAACGGAACCCTATTACTAAGCACCCGCTGTCCGTTCGTCTGACACAGGGCTGTATCTCATGAACCGTAATAGGCAGGCAGCTGAAAATTTCACAGAGCGTATACATATGTATTTTGCCGCTATAACAATAAATAGCTAAAATAAAAAATAAATAAAAATTAGTACGGAACCATTTGTTTTACAAGTCCGACTCGCACTTGGCCGGTTTTTTGTAAATATTCTAAGTTTAGTGTACGGAATCATCCTCTTTCGGCATCGTGTATACATTTAGTTGTACTCTAAAACCGGTGACATGGTGGCCGGTGCTAATTTTGATTAACTACTAATAATAAGGAAAGAATTTAAAGATGAGCAGAACAATGTTAAAGCGGTCACCAAGTGTGCAAAGACGATATTTTTAACACGAAAGTAAATATGAATTATGTCAACATAAAATTATGGTTATGTGTTATGGTTATGTTCTATTGGACATTCTCCTGTGCTTAATTAACATGATGTCACCAAAACTATAGAAATTGGAGTACCGCGCATGATAAGTCTATGACCGTAACAAACCCGACATCATTGGTAACATCTGGTTGGCTAGACATGCAATGGATTGGCCAAGTGTGCCTGACTCCACAACGAGACTGAATTGGTACCTAGCGTATCATGTAGATTTAAGGGTACCGTATCGTCACAAATATTATAATTGACGTATCGCTCTTTCGACAAGGCACCGTCCGGCTCAAACAGCTTAATTTGGTTTGAACTTACATACTCATCAAGCATTTTTGTTTCACATTGATCAGTTATAAGTTTTTGCTTCCGCTACTGTAAAGTATCAGTTGAACAATTCTATACATGGTTTATATAAAAAGCGGGACACTGATAAGACCGTATTTCTTGTCTCCATAAAGTATCCGTACGGTTAAACGTTCATGATATACACATCTAACATTCCTATTGAGAGCTCAACGAACGCGTACATCGGTGTTACGTTTTTTAATTAGCTAATGTAAAATTGCGTGCTTGATTAGTTTGGTAAAATCTAGAAATGTTCTAATAAACGATGAATTGAAAATTCCTTAGGTAACTAGGTTTTACCCGCCGTCGTCAAACTAAATAGTATTGCATTAAGTCCGTCGGTGCCCCTACGGCATCGATTTAGGAATGGTAGATGCTACAAAAATTTAAATATTACAACCTAGTAATCCGTACTAACATTATTAATGCGAAAGTGACTCTGTCTGTCTGTTGCGATTTCACGGCTAAACCGCTGAACTAATTTGGATGAATTTGCGTAAAGAGAATAGTGTGAACCATGGGGAAGGGTATAATCTAACTTTTGTGGCGAAAATTAAACTCGACGGGGGTGAAATAAGAGATGAAAGTTTGTATGGGGAACTCATATAATATACAGGAAATATTGAGCCGGATATCAGTCCAAAACGACATTGGCCAAAATACTTATATATGTATTTATATCAATCCATGGATAATACAAGTTTTATAACTTTACATGTAGACTAATTTGCTGAGGCTAATAAATATATCAGAGCTCTGTACCTTGATTTCACTAATGATAATTCCACAACAGATTATTCCCTATCATATAGGTTGGCTGCTCGTTCTCATTCGAGTTTCATTTAGGAATGCGCTAATTATCTCTCTGGTAAGTTTTTTTCAAATGACCATGTATATCGTAAGGCCTACAAATTTTTACTGATTATGTAAGGCAATAACAATCTAGCGGAGAGTTTTGACTAACATAGAGACTTACTTTCTGCACGGTTTTTTTTGTCAAAAGATGGATGGGGGTGAAAAAGTGGTGTGAATATGTTAAAGAACTTATGTTTGAATGACAAAAAAAACCATCCCACATCACTGTTTTATCCTCCGCTACCGCGCCACACCCCGCACCGCGCCACCACAGGCAACTTTTAGATGCAAAATTCTATAAAAAACGGGACACTGATAAGACCATAATTCTTGTCTTAAACGTTCATGATATACAAATAAATCATTCTTAAGCCCTATTGAGAGCTCACCGAAATCGTATGGGCCCTGCTTATCTGCCTTTTCCGTTCCCGATAACTGTTCATTTACCCCCGAACCAGAGAACATTTTCGGAATATGTTTGGTATCCGTTCGGCCCGTAAGGATCAGAAAATTTCGCCTCCCATACAAACGTAGTTTACTAATAATGTAAAAACCACTGTTCCAACTTACTTGATATTTGATATTTAATATTAGGCTACCAATATCTGTGTCTGCATGCCTTTGATTTTTCGATAAATGTATTCTGGGTCAAACCACAGAGAAAACAAAATTCGTATGAAGATTTTCTTTTTGCTTTAATTTCATTCGGTTTGGATTTAAAAAAAAAAACAACAAGCGTGCAGACACAGATATTTGTTACCTGATATTAGATAATAAATATAAATTTAATTGGAATAGCGGTTTCCAAATGATTAGTAAACTACGTTTGTATGGGGAGCATAGCTTACGGGCCGTTCTTAAACCGAGCGTTCTGCTTACCATGTTCCATTGCTCACACGGGCCACCTGTTGGACATTTTACTGAAAATATCACTTTGTCATATTGCGTGCAATGTTGAACTTGACGACTAGATTTTTATATTCCTAAGAATATATTTGACGCCGTATGCCAGCGCCAGTGTTGTAGTTACCTTGTATGTTGTGTTTTATTGTTGCTTTTGCTCTACCTGTAATTTTTACTACTGAATTTGATTTACTTATTCATTTCATCCCACCTTTTGCTTACTTAATTTGTTTTAACTATTGCCTTTGTTTTACCTCTTATTTCATATAGATGCTTATTCTATTCATCTCATTTAACTACTGTCTTTGTTCTACCTCTTATTTCATATTGATGCTTATTCTCTGCAGCTAGTTTGACTATTGCGTTGGTTTAGCCTGGCATGTTTTAGAATCGGCTCTCCCTCTAATTTGTTTATACCGAATTCACTCAATTTGGTTTTCTATCTGTTATAGCTTATTGCTGGCTTTGATCTACCTTTATTTTTCTCATGAAATTGCTGTTTCTCCTTTATAAAATATGTGACAACATCTAATATGAATATCTAATTTGTTCAACTAACATTTTTAGCGACAGCTTTTCCTCTACCCTTAATATCTTATTGCTGCATTTTTTATAAAGCTAGAAAAGGATGGCTTATTTCAAAACTACTGTCATTATATTAGCCCAACATACCGTATAGGAAGTAGGTGCCAGCACCTCCGTTATATGGCACGACTACATTGCACATAATTATAGAGGCTCTACATCTTCTTGTTTCTACGGCATTTCCTCGAACAATATTTATAGAAGCTCTACTTCTACTCGTTTTTCTCATATCTTTTAACTACCAATTTGGAAAATATCTCTATTTTATTACATTTTTTTCTACCTGTAATTTGGTAGTACTACCCTTGCTTTAATTCTTATTTTGATACGTTTTATAAAATGGATGCATATACGTTGTCTTTGTACTCATAAGTATTTCACTCTTTCTCCACTATTGAAGATCTATATTCACAGATGCGATACAGTCTGATACATATAGTTAACAACGGTTAAATATTTTTGAGAGTGATTCCGTGATATTGCTACCGTCCCGTCAAAATCAAAGCGTTTACGCATGGAAGCATGTAAATATTGTTAGTTGCCACCTCGCACCACTCTACCTTGAAGCCAGAATGGCGCGAAGTGGCGCGGTGCAACCTGCCGTAAGTAGAGGCCGTTATTATTATACTTAAATAGATTACTAGTTGCGGTTTCCGGCTCCACCCGGGTCAATGTCGTTTTGGACATTTACCTTAGCGTAAAATGTGGTCATAAACCTTATCCATAACTCAACCAAGTTTAATCGCAATTTAATTTAATTTAGAAACGCACACAGAACAAAAAAAACATACCTACATATTTTATACCTTTACTATACCATATATACCTAAAATATCTCTCCTGATCAACCCCTGAGGAATTTCCTACGAATGTCCAATCTCTAGGTTCACCGGTTTAGGATGCGACATTTCAATGTTTAGTCTCATTTCCTATAACACAGCCTACGGGGCTAGTGCAGGGAAAATAATGTAAATAATTTAAATATGTTTTCTCAATAAACTATTTGTATTTGTATTTCTATTGGAGTGACATTGAGGAGGTTGAGGCAGTGGTAGAGCGGCGCACGCCTGCAATTAAATCAAGTGAAATGTCGTGAGATTTTACTCGACCCCTCCCTACCCCTCCCAATCTCACGTGAGATTTTTCAAAGTGCGTAGGTATTTTTTGTAATAACGTTAAGCTGTGCTTGTTTGCGTTAGATATTTTCAAACCGGATATTCATCACATAAAGATTTTTATTTATACCAGTAATTGTATATTTAAAAGAGAACATATCTATACTAATAATAAATCTGTAAGGGGTGTTCATGGAGTAAGTTCTTTGTTTTTTGTTGTGTAGACTTTATGTATGATACTAAAACTAAATTGTCGATTTTTAGAAATCAGTTCTGTATGTATGTATGTATGTATGTATGTTCCTCTATAACTCTTAAACCGATCATTAGAATTCGATGAAACTTACTACACGCATATACATATAATTACACGGGACACAAGATAGGCTATACAGAATTCAGTTCCGCTTACGCTAAGATGTGGTTGTCATACAAACCGAAATGCCCTGAGGCGGTGGCTTGGAGGGGTAATCGCTATCTGCCTTTGTTTCTTCGTTTAGTTCGTATCGCCACGCAATGGATTTTTTATAAGGAGCGATCAACGAGCAAAGATTGCGTATGTAATTTTTAAATATTTAATATTAACCAACCTAAAGAGAAAAATAAAAACGTTGTACTTGAAAATCGTAGGCCTACAGAAAGTTCCACAATATCATGTAGAGCGATAACTTTGAACCACTCACCCGATTTATATGCGTATTTTATCAACGTATAGCAACTCTGGGAGCAGTCAGATTCCGGATGGGTTACCGTTTTAGATGTTGAAGGTGGCTGTGGTTCGTATTTCTCATAAAAAAGTAAAAGTAAAGAAGGTGGTAGTGTTAATCCCGCCTTTGTTTGTTTTGTAGAAATTTCTATGTGCAGAATTTCTATATCAGCGCCAGTGCAGAAAGGGTCCGGCGGCACATGCTTTTAAAATTCACTCCCAAATGTTTACGAAGCTCTAAATGGCTATATGTGGATGGTTCTCACTAAATCATGCCATATGGGTTCAAACATATTTTATTAAATTTGTTAGATGGATACATAGTCCCTGCCATTTGGTGGGTTACTTTTTATCCAGGAAATAATTCAGAGCGAAATCAATCCAACACGACATTGACCCGAGCGGAACCGGGTACCGCAGCTAGTTTGTATAATAAAATTAGAAAACTTGAGACAAACGTTTCAAAACGCGGCAACCGTTTGTGAATGAACTGACGCAATTTAGTTATTGTTTCTGTATACTGGACGAAACAGTCGATTTAGAGTGCAGCAAGCAAATTTTATTTATCGGGTCTATCTGAAGTTACCTACCTTTTAAATATGTACTTGAATGAGCTTTTGATAAATGCAGGCTAGGTGGAAATAAACCGTATTGAATACATTGTCGCTGATATAACAGGAAAGAGTTGCCGCTCCGATACTCCGCTGCGAAACGCCTGCCAGAAGTCTATAAATATGTTAATTATTATCGCCGAAGCGACTAAAGAAATGTTGAGACACAACTAGAGAGACGGGTTTTTGTGGAAACTAACGATTTTCGTTGGAGTCGACGACGAAGTGGTCACATTCTTGCGCTACGGCTGGCCATATATCACATGGCTATAGCAGCGCGACCTACCTACCTACTGTATGGCTGTCCTACCTTCGCATTTTGTGTTTACATTACATTAGAGTACATGAAGAGCCCAGGATGGACATTATGTACTGACCTGTGGCTGGTCACGCGAGCCCGGCCCGCTCGCCGGAATTAATTGAGGGAAAAATCTATGCAATCGATTACAGTGCATGGTTGTGGTTTACGTTAGGAAACAGTGCGTCTAGACTTTTACATATCAGTCACAGCATTAATTTCTATTGAAACTGCACATTAATAGTCTAGAACTGCGGTTGTACTAATAGGTACTATTTGGAAAAATATTTTTAAGTTTCGACCACAGTCTGTGCATCATTAAAACGTTACAAAAACATTTCAAAACCAATTCTAACATAAAATTATACTCCTATACTTATCTTGTTCATCTTGTTTATTATACATGGTGTTCATTTTATGTTTAAAGTTTTTTGTCTATTTGTAGAGTATTTCTTATGTTAGGTCTTCATATTCAGAGCCGGTAGTCTCAGTTGTCACCTAAATTGGCGTTACGGCAAACCGATCGACTGTCGTTTTCAAATTTATGGCGAAATTGAAGAGCGCGCGCAGCGGGCGTTAAGCGAACTAACATTTGCGAGTCCGAGCTTGATTTGACAGCTTACTCAACGTTGCCGTAAATACGTCGAAGTTGCCGTTTACGTCCACTCCGCGTTTGACTTTGACAGCTTGAAGAAGTAAAACCACAGAATATCTAGTAAAAACTTGTATGGAGTTTGGAGAAAACGCCAGTCGATCGGTTTGCCGTAAACGCCAATTTAGGTGAGAACTCAGACTGACCACTCAGGTGTTCTAAAAGTCATCGATCAAACGTTGTGAGGTAATATGGGTGTTAATCCTCAATAGAAATCACGATGGATATAGTTACCCTATTCCCAATAGTTTAGAAGTTATTCCACTTTAAACATGTTCTGTTAAATACCGCTCCGCCAAAAATCCCACCCTCGCCTAATTTTGTTGCATCCATGACATAAAACTATAGGACATCAATTCCGTTTTCATCACCGGGTTTCATCATCTGCCGGTCCCATTATTTTCTTTGAAGTGACAAATAATTTGCAAGCAGTCGGCGAAATAACATACGAAATAAGATTTGTCAAATCATTATGATTCAATCCAATACTGAGTATTTCCGTTGGCTATCCCGAATCACCTTGTACTTACTTGTATCCTTCAGTTAACGTATTTAGGCACATTATAATGTAAACGGCAACTATGTAACTGAGATTTCTAGGGCTTAACTTATAAACTAAACTGAAGGACGCTTTGGTTGATTAGGGCATGACACATCTGATGGATACAGTGAAACTAGGAACCAAATTAAGAAGCCAGCAATATATTTTTTAGCGTACAGCGCGGCTATGGCGTACGCCAGGCCCTGGTTTTATTTTAGCATACTACTCCAGGACTGCCTAATCTATGCAAGATATTCGAAACCTAATACATTTAGAAGTAGGTAGCGATTGATTAAACAGTACAGACAGACTGCGAAGACGCCAGATCGTAACAATGTTTCATTTGCTTTCTCACCATGCGCGGAATCGCCGTCGAAACAGCAAAATACCAAAATATCGCACCCACACGCGAGCGGTGCTCATAATTCGCGCGCAGCAGAATGCGTTACCTCCCCGGTAGTCGGTGCGCGTGGGTTCAACGACTGAATAAATCCACCGAATAAAATGAGGTTCGAAGCCCGGCTCGGGCTACCACCAAAAGTAGAACCTGTCCCCTGGCGCGCTCAGAGAAAGTAGGAGTCCGCCGCGCCGCGGCTCGTCGCGTCCGTTATATTCCGTCGAATTCATGTCAATTACTAAATTAACATTCGATTCGATGCAACCGCGAGAACGAGAAAAACCTTTTTTTTTTTGTAACTGGACATGACACCTACTGTCATGATATTACAATATCGGCGCATTCAAGAAGGAATTAGGGGCTTGCCAGGCCTTGCCTTAATGAGCACGGTTACTGGATGGAAAACACACAGGGTTCATTCACTCGAGCAACAAGTTACGCCAGTAGTCAATATTAACAGGAGTATCAAGGACTACCTACTAAGATTCCTGGTGATTTCGATGATTCTTAAAATACTACCAAAGGTTCCCGAGGGATTACTAGGGATCCTAGGCTTATCAAAGATTCTGGGATTTCTTAAGATTATATAGATAGATAAGCTTCGCTTGAGCGGGGATTTCGAATAAGAAAAAAAAGGTCATGCAGCAAGATGCTCGTTTTTCGGATTTTCGAATGATTTCAGGAATACTCGGCACTGATATTTTCTGATTCGTCGTACTTTCGCACTTTCGATTCCCCGACATTTACTATGCATTTCATAGTATTGCCAATCATTTCCTTAGGATTCTAAGATTCCCTAAGATAACTCCAGATTACCTAAGATGCCTCGGACTCCCACCAGATTCCCCGTACTCCCACCTAAGATTACTGTGATTACCGAACAATTGTACACCATATTCCCTGACTGACTGACCCCTCGGAAAACACGGACACTTTTTCAATGCCGCTCGATGATCTCAATCACAGTCAATTCAGGGAACCTAGCAGGCTGGCACACTTCCATCATTCGAAACCTCTCGCATGAGAACCAAAGCCCCCCAGCCCTGAGCTCGCCTGTGTGGATTTAGATTCGCTATTTTGCAAGCATTAAAACTATAAACAGAGCCAGTTACATGTGCGCATCCGTTTATTCTGCACTTTTTGTCCACTATGCTGTAAACATATTATGTGTAAGATTTTTTAACCGACGGTTGGAGTCGTGTAGCCAGCTTCGGAAACTCGTTTCCGCGTGTCTGAACTGTACATGGTCGATACCATCACGACCCAACAGGCAAACCTACACACACATTGCATGTGTGGGTTTGCTGATCTTAAACCTCATACATAGTCCGTTGAACTGCAATCTTTTTAAAATAAGCAGCTCAGCAAGTGCATTCGATATTCTGTTCTATTACTTACTTGTCTTTATTATCAATACAATGATATCATATAGGCACTTACTCGAAGTAAATTGAGGTTATGGTCTGGACAGGGTCAAGCAGAAATTACAATGATTGCAATGCTTCAATGTAAATGTCGCTGTGTAACCTCAAATTAATGAGATAACGGTTATTTCGTATGCATTAAATACATAAAATTACTCCCAGTATTTCTCTGCTGGAAGTTTAATTTAAAATTTAGAAATACAAATGTGAACTCTGTTACACATTTTCGTTCGTTTTAACAAGTATTCTCAAAACAATAATAACTTCAAATAAATAGCTGACACCTATTCATATTCCGTCTTCCGATATCTTCACATCGGAATCGAATGAAAAACGATTTGCAAGATATAATGTCCATTCCTAAGAACGTTGAACAGACCTCAACACATCAATGTAGAGCGAACGATTGGCCGTAACAAAGACGGCATCATCAATTGGCTCCAACGTACCCAATCGTCTATTGGGGCCTACGTCCTCTAAACGGCCGTTATCGAAATGTCAGTGCAAGCCGCTGGCTGGTCAGGTGGCGATAACGTGCGAGTGCCTCGCCTCGGCCGGGCGGCGGCGGCGCCCCCGCCTCGGCCACCGGTTCCGACTCTTGCCTTTCCATAAACCTGCTGGTGTCTCCGTTGCAGTGACATTGTCCAGTCAGGGATAATTTAATTTCACTAGTGATGTTAAAAAATCCAGAGTTATTGTCTATCGTCTGTAGCCTTATCTATGAAAACAAAAAAACTCAGCGAAGTTCTTGTCTGTTTATCTTTGTCCACGTTAATTGAACCAATTTTTGAACATCCAAGAGCCAATCTAAGAGTATGTTTACCTAAAGGTAAAATAAAGGTATAAACTGTAACTAATTCTAATCAACCTACCCTAACCGAACTATGACCATTGAAAATAAAAAGACGAAAATAAACAGAAAAGTTGCGAAAAGTCGGAAGCAGGATTCGAACTTTGGATAACATGTCCACTGTTCTACCGCTGAGCTATCCCGACAATTACGATAGCTAAAGTATTGTGTCGTTATTGTAATAGAGTACCAATTGCACTAGTAAACTTATGTAGCATATCACTGCTTTGACAGTATCGCTGCGACATGTCTATACCTTACTTTACTCGGTTGACTTAGTAACTGTATGAGTAAGACTGGTGGCTGATAATATGTTCCGCTTTATGACTGTTATCTTGTTAATCTCAAAAAGGGTATAAGTAATCTAGCCATTAAATAAAATATGAGGTATAAAGTATTCAGCCTTTTAAATGTGTTTAAACAATCCTTTGAAGCCCTGTGGCACATCTCCCTTTCACCTAATCTGTTTCACATATCCAAATCAATATACATTTTAAATATCGGTCGGCTGCTAGCGATCAATCGTCACGCGTAGAGCGAAGAAGGTAGACTCGACCTAAATTGACCAACTCTACCGTCTACATTTTCGACTCTACCAATAATACTCTATGGTATTTTAGTATAATTCAGTTTGTTCTGGAAAAAAGGACATTCCTTTTTAAAGCACTTAATGAGTTCATAATAATATATAACACTCAGTCCTCAGTTCCTTGCACAAATATCCGGAAATCGGACACTGATCTTTGTCGAATAACCTGCAACTTCGTAGGGCTTTCAACACACAGCCATCAATGTTCCGTTTATGTAACAAGAATTTGAAGTAAGTAGATCATAGTTGAAGTTACCTACATGCACTGTAAACTTTCTCATCTTTTAAAAATCGTTTGATTTCAAGAACCTTTTTGTGTGCATTTTCAAAATCTGGTTCATGACCTCGAATTTGTTATTTTTGCAGGTCGAAATACCGATGCTCCTACGCGACGGCATCGATGTGACAAAGCTCTCTCTCGCTCGGACTTATATTTATAGATCTGTTGTAATGCGAAAACACGTTTGTACACTCTTCGATACGAGACGTGTGTCCGTCGGTCGGTCGGCCTGCATCTTTACGTCGCTGCTTGGATTCTAGCTCGATGGGCGAACTGATCGACTGAGTCAACGCATTTTATATCTGAATTAGAAAGACCATGAATCGAAGTATTTTTTGTCAAAGCGATGTACGTCCGTCGATTACCTAACGGGCTCACAATTTAGCCTTCATGTTATCTCTTATTGGAAGTACAGTCATACGATCAATGGTACTTTGGTAGCCAAACATATGGAGTGCAGAATACAGAAAAAATAAATAAAAACCCAGAGCCTGTAGTCCCAGCTGTCACCTAAATTGGCGTTTACGGCAAACCGATCGACTGGCGTTTTCAAATGTATGAAGAAATTGAAGAGCGCGCGCAGTGGGCGTTAATCGAACTAACATTTGCGAGTCCGAGTATGATTTCACAGCTTACTCAACGTTGCCGTAAATACGTCGACGTTGCCGTTTACGTCGACTCCGCGTTTTCATACAAATCGGAAGTCCGAGTTTGACTTTGACAGCTTGAAGAAGTAAAACCACAGAATATCTAGTAAAAACTTGTATGGAGTTTGACGTTTTTACGGAACTTCGAAGTTACGTAAACGCCAATTTAGGTGAGAACTGAGACTACCGGCTCAGGTTAGAGTTCTACTTTAAATTAATGTTGTTGGTTTCTTTTTAACAGACTTCAAAAAAGGGAGGAGGTTCTCAATTCGTAGGAATCTTTTTTTTTTTCAAGTAATAAGACAGTTATTTCTAGAAAAAAGGTTCTAGCTAAGTTCACAACCTTGGCCTTAATATCATTCAGAAAGGTAAACAACACAGATTCCCCAAAAACCTATTTTACAATTGTACCGTATCTTTATTTTAAAATTTTAAAGAGAACTTGCGGACCTTTTGTTCCAGATGGAACTGAAAACTTTTCTTTATTCCTACCATCAAAATGAACATCTGCGATTTCTAAAATTTTTGTACAAATGAGTTACGACGACCATACCGATATCGCGTTTGTCAGTTGTATCTTATCTCGTAGCATTTTTTCTTGTTCGGGCTAACTTGTGTATTTCATGTATTTTAATCGCAGGCCACAACATTATGATAAGATATCTTTGCGTTTAATTATTCTGTCGTTTAATGCGATCAGGAGCCAAGGCAAGGCTGAAGGATGTATGGTATGAGCATCTTGCAGTGTTCCTAGAACTGTTGAACTGGCCATAAAACTAATTAATGCAGTTTACACCCGTATCATTTGACATTGTTATATATTGACAAAACCCCTATTATGTGGAGAGGGGAAGGTTCTAAAGAAGAGGAAAAAGGCCATATAACAAGACATGAACCTGAAAATTATTTGCAAGATGTTGACTAAACTTACTAGCTGACTGGCGACTGAATGACAAACAAAAGTAAGTATTTTAAATAATGTATGCAGCATCGTAAACTGATGGAAATAATAAAAATAGCATATTTTAACATACTTTTATTGTTGGATATAAATTATTGTACTTGTTTAGGTATTTGATAATGCAGAACATAGAGTCAACAAAGCCATAGCAAATTTCATTATGCGACAGATAAGACCTCGAGGTCCTATTTATACAACAAAATAAAGGTGGCATCTAAGAATAGCGATAGAATAGCGATAATAGAAAGCCTCAAAGTTTACCAAAACTGAAATACTTAGTGAGTGAGAACAAGAGGACTTCTCGTGTTCGCTTTCCTGGGGGTCTACCCAGGAAGAGGACTATACAGCTTTAATTATTTTCTGTGACATTTACTATATTTTGGGCAAATTTTGGGGCACTGTGTCCTTGCGACGTCTGCAACGGAAGAAGGCGGCGCGGGAAGAGTTGTTGCTTTTTTATACTTTGGCTTTACTCTTATTTATTTTGTTCTTTGACGCTGCCTACATCACACATAATTTATTCTGTGGCACTGCCTACTCCACGTGATTGGTTGGCCGTCGTCGCCGCCGCCGTTGCTCGCACGATAGCCCCGGCAGCCGCGGCCGGGGTCACCGTGTCAAGACGTTCAATAATGATAAAAGAAATATAATAACTCTCATATCAATATGGCTCGTCCATATCGTGAACAAACATAATTAAGTGGCTTGTTTTCCTTGCCCATATGAAATATTAACCTAACTTTATTTCATGTACACTGCAAGAATCTCTTTCCACATATGGAACGTTCGTCTGGATAAACAAAGTCAGGGGTTAGGTATGTGGTTCCACTTAACGATAGTGTTGCCGAAATTCAGAGATTCATTGCCACTCATTGCGAAATGCAGTTAACCCATGTTTTAGGTAGTTTGGGGTTCTTATCAAATTTATATAATACCTATCTCGTTAACGTGTGATTTATTAGGTATTTGGAGTAAGTGCAATTATTGCAATTACACATACGCAACTAGCCCCTGATTTCACCACCTCTAGCTACCTGAAATCCGATAGTTAACTTTCAGTAACATTGCATTTTTGTATGATGTAAGCGAAAGATAACTTTGGGATTTTTGTAACTGGAGGTGGTGGAACCGGGCGTAGGTCAATTAAAGTAAAATTTATCTATTTTATATATATATGGTTGGGGAAAAAGTTTCTTCGCATTTTTTAAGAAAATTCAAAACATTTTTTAATATGGTTTATTTACATTTAACTAAAGTATGTAGGTACCATTTTGTTCGATAACTTTTTGCCATCTTGTAGGTAGGGACATGATCCCATTGCTATAGAAATATTGGGACTTCTGATCAATATACCGCGACAAGTGGTTTTGGCAGTCCTCTCGTGATGTTAACCTGACACTGCCTAAAGAATTCTGAAGAGACCTAAACAGGTGGAAATCTGAAGGTGCAAGGTCAGGACTATACGGCGGATGCATTAACACCTCCCAGCCAAACTCTCTTAGTTTTTGCTGAGTGGCTAAAGATGTGTGAGGTCTAGCGTTATCATGATGAAAAACCACACCCCTTCTGTTGATTAATTCCGGCCGCTTTCTCTCAACTTCTTGCTTTAATCTCATCAGTTGTTCGCAGTAGAGTTCAGAATCGATGGTCCTGCCTGGTGGTAACAGCTCATAATGAATAATGCCCTTCCAATCCCACCACACACACAGCATCACCTTGTTGCGAGTTAACCCGGGTTTCGCCACAGTCTGTGAAGCTTGACCGGCCTTTGACCACGACCTTTTTCGCACGTTCTTGTCGTACGTGATTCACTTTTCATCACCAGTTATCAGCTTCTTCAAAAATGGTTCGGTTTCATTACGTCGTAATAAAGAATCACAAATGAGTACACGGTTCATTAGGTTTCTTTCAGTGAGCTCGTGAGGTACCCAAATATCGAGCTTTTTTGTGTACCCAGTTTTTTTCAAATGCGCCAAAACTGTTTTGTGGTCAATTCCTAGTTCTTCAGCTACGTCGTAACTACTGATATGCCGATCTTGCTCCACTTTTTCAAAAATGGCATCCATTTTATCCGTAATAGGGCGACCAGAGCGACGTGCATCTTTGACATCAAAATTTCCGGATTGAAAACGCTTAAACCAAATTTGTGCTACTCTCACAGACACTGCACTAGGTCTCCATAAACATCGCAAATTTTTTTCGCGGCTTGCGTTGCATTTTTACCTTTTTTGTAGTAAAATTTTAAAATGTATCGAATTTCTTCATTAGATTCACTCATTTTGACAGTACGAAAAACAAATGAGAATCACACATTTTCCTAATTTGAATTTGGAATTATGTTCTTTAAAATTTAAACTTTCAATGATACCAAAACCAGCCAGATACAAATAGTATAGCCAAAGAGATTTTATTACAAGTTCATACATACTATAATGCGAAAAGACTTTTTCCCCGACCTATTATTAAGGCTGTTCCAACCCATACAAAATATTTGCACACAGAATGCAAAGAATATTGCAAACATTATGTATTGCAAAAGATGGAACCATAAACGATTTTTTTATTGCATTCAATTTATTCAGTAGTTCGAAAATCTGATTTGGAGCTCTCCATATTTAAAAATTAATAAAATTCGAAATAGTGCACAATTTTATTTTCACAAAAGTTTTGAAATTCTAATTAAAATAATATTTTTGAGGCCAGCATACCAAATTCAAAAGTTTTGATTATGTAACAGAACTTATGACCTGACTAGGTATATAGGTAGGTATGCTGTTAGAAAATACTAAATCGAATGGTGGTGTTGCAGTTTTAATTAGTCCCCATAAATTTAGCAAATAAGTTACATTTCAATTTATTTACATATTTTAATTACAAATTTATTTTTAAACGTTGGCTCGAAAACTAATATTAAGAAATGTCAAACGATGTATGGCTATCGATGTCATTATTATAAGATTATAGTTCATATTTCCACATAAATGTTAAGATGGTTATACTAGCCAATGCGAATGGTTTGATTTCGTTAATATCCTGATCTCTATGGAATGAGAACATGAAAAAAAACATGTATAATTCCAGCTAACGTTCTACCAAAACAGAAAGAAAAATATTACAGAAATTGATATTTTATGCATGGATTTTTTTTTAAAGTCAGGTCTTAAATATATTCTTTTTCAAGTTTGTGGCTTATATTGTTATTAACTAAAATGTATTTTAATACCATTTCAAAGATCTTAACATTATCTACCCATTCAACGAATAACATGTTTAACTTTTCCCAATTTCTTTAACGAAACAATAAAAAAACCGGTTTCACGCGTTATGCGGGTTGTTCACATTTAGAAAGAATTATTTCGATCTGCTCTAACTAAGCGACGTCGGGCTCTGGCTATCTCGTTTTAATCGCAAAAATTGGTCCAAAATGTTTAGGTATGAGGATGCTCTTAAGTTCAAATCCGTTGTCGGTTCTTTTAAGGTGGCCCAACCCGCTCAACTCCCCATACAAACGGGGAAAGAAGATCACGCCCATATTTCTTGTCAGAGATCCCAAATTTTGCTCAAAATAGCTTTATATGATCAAACTAGATGTGTGAGGACCGTTGGCATTGTAAAATTGTGTTTGGTTTCTAAGTTATAAGGTCCGAAAGTTCGAATTTTTCGCGCGTTTTATGCAATAACTTTGGAGGTGGATTACGAAATAATAAAGTGAGAACATCTTAAAAATATTAGTCATCAGACATAGCTTATTTAGTCAAGATTTAAAATCTATTTGGTTTTTGTTAGATTTTTGACTGCAGCGGTCGTGGTTTACTTATATAAGTCGTTTTGTAAGGCCTGTCTTTTTTTTTGAAACAGAGAAGGTCCCAGAGCGCGACAGCACGGTTTTGTACCGTGCCCGCGAATGAGTTAGTCCCGCCGCCAGGTTGGGGCACCTTAAAACATATACTCGTACATCATTTCTAGCAGTGTTGGATAAATAATGGGACAGTAAAGTAACAAAAACGAACAAGAAACGAAAAAAAAATTACCAAATTTTAATAATTTATAAGGATTATTTATATAAATGTGTAAACTGGCTTAATAACTAAATAAATAAATAATACATTGGAAGGTTCATATAATTAAAATCAAGTCGACCCCAGCTCTTGCATTATAAAGTTAAATACAAATTAGCGAAATTTCAATGCAGGGAAATGAAAAAGGATGCAAGCAAAAGAAAAAGTGTTTTTTTATAGTCAAAATAGTGCGGGTTTTTATGCAGTGACCTGTGGTTACATGACTTTGGGGGTCTTCGAGCCTTAAAATAATGGAACATAATTTTCTGTTCTACCTTAGCGCCCAAAGCCAATGCCAGAATATGTCTTGTAAACAACACCGTATAAATAACACAATGATTTTAAGTAATAGGTCTCAGTCAATAATTCAGTTAACTTTATTATCTTCAGTAGGTAAGCACTGTAGTTGCCCAGTCTAACAATTTTGCACAGCTCTGAACGTTACGAAAAGAAGTATTTTCAAGGTTAACCATGCGTCCGTCCGTTCAAGTGTCGGTCGGACACAGTATATTTTATCAAAACTTATTTAACTTAGAAACTTGAAAATAGAATGCCTTTTCTTCTATACATTCTTGTCGAGCCCAAAACATTTTTGTGTCAAAATGATTTAAGTATACGACACATATATAATAGCCTTTAATTTCCACCAATCAAATAAAAGTTAAACGTTATTTGTTGTATTGTTAAAATGTAATTTTGGTGTCAATGGACTTCTAGTCTGAAATAAAGAATTATTATTATTATTATTATTATTATAATAGATTTTGGTATAATAGTTATTTCATAACAATTTATTGAAACAATTGGTTACCATATTACGTGCTTCGAAAGGTATTTTAACGTAATATTATTAATAAAGAAACGTCAGAAATACTGAATTCCGTTGCAGTGCTTCGAGTGGGCGGGTGAGAATTATATTCTGTTTTTATTTTCTATTAAACTAAATAAAGAGACGGCTTCTCACTGGAGCGGGCTCGCAGCCTTTAGGATGTTCCGACCCATACAATGTTTTTTTACACAGAACGCAAAAAGTATTGTAAGTAAGTAGACATAAAAACATTGTATGTGTCGGAACATCCTTAACCGCGTGTAATACTTTTTTATACATAATTGGCTATGGATTCCAGGTTCTTTAGCCATTTATTAAAAATACATTAAAATTATATTAGGTAAATACATATTCCCCGTACAGATTGCTCGAAATCTTCGAATCGATATTATAAATAATCGTGCATATAATTTACTACGCAAATAGTTTTTAAAAAATTTACATAATTTGAAAAATAGTTTAGGATATATTTTGTTGTAACATAACTTCGGGCACAATATTTTAGGTGGGTCAAGATCATGCGTTCTCTTTTGGTATGGCAGCATGTCATATTAATGCTCATACATAGTTTCAAGGAATTTAATTGAATTATAAAAAAATATTTTATAATAATATATTATAATTTACATTATAGTTAAACATAGAACATTTCATTTATATTATAAATTTATACTTTTCCCATGTTACATGAAGTGGCACATTCACATGCAGCTCAGGGGGTCCATTCAGGGCTAGAGTGAGTTCGAGTTCGGGAGTGAGTTAACCTAAAAATTCGTGGGAAATATATTATTATTTAAATAACGGAACTGTTATTTATACTTCCAACGTATTTACGGGACGGACCAGATTTTTACCTAACTGTAATGATATTCAAGAAGTGTGGAAACATTGACTATTTAAAAAAGTGAGTTGATATTTAGTGACGAATTCGAACTCACTGTTGCTCTGAATGGACCCCCAGTTGGTTAGAGCAGGGGCATGTAATCCAAAGGAGTCGTATTCACTACGTATAATATTCACAACGTATAATAGTATTTTTTTCCAAAAAATTAAAACCATGCATATCGTATAATATCCACAACGTATAATGTTATACGTTGTGCATGAGTTTAAAAATAAAATAAACTCTTTGCATCATGCAGAACGTATAATAGTCACAACGTATAATATTCCTAACATGAATTCACAAAAAAAGAAAACCATGCAGAACGTATAATATGCCAAGAAGCACTGCATAAAGCGCCCTAACAACGATACATTTAAGGCTGAAATTGCTACGAATCGATATCTGTTGAAGAGTAACAATTTGCTACAACGCTAATTGAGACGGTCGAAAAGTCGCGTGCGAGTATAATCTTTAATCTTATATCTATAAGGGCGCTTATCGTATGAAATATTTTAGGATTATATGATATGCATGGTTTTCTTTTTTTGTGAAATAAAGATCATAACATTATACGTTGTGACTATTATACGTTATGCATGGAGAAATAAGTAATTTAATTTTTTGGACTTCTTCATGCACTACGTATAAGATTATACGATCTGCCGATTATACGTTGTGCATGGTTTTAAAATTTTGTTAAAATATGACATTATACGATCTGCATATTATACGTTATGCCGTTCCCCCATCCAAAGGTCGAAGGTTCGAATCCTGTTTCCGACGAATGTCACGACAAAAACCTTTTTTGAGTATTTTAAAAATCTGATTACAATGCTTCAAATGTAGATGTCGCTAAAACTAAAATTAAGACTTTTAATATTTTATGGATGACCCCAATCTGATTCAAACGCGTTCTTTTGGAATACCAGCTTCCCTTTTTGTGAATTGATAAAATACCTTAATTTATTAATTATTAGGTACATATTAGATATGCGATCTAAGTTTTGGAAATGTATGCAAGGAAACCTAACCGTGGCACCGGGGATGCAAATGAAAGTCGCTGCAAAGGAAACGAGGTCTAGCGACACGATTGCCTATCCCAAAACTGACATTATGAGGTGTTACAAAGGTTGTGATGGGCAACGAATTTTACATAAATTGTAAAACGCCCCATTCAATGCAAATCGACACGCAGCCGGGCGACCGTCCCGCGCGACCCGTACACTCGCAAACGTTGAAATTCCACTCGAGCCGCACACTTGTTTCAACATTACTGCAATAAATAATAGAAATATGTGAAGAAGTTGTCCTTAATGAATTAAATAAATTGCTTGGCGACGACGCGACGGCCGCCGCCACCGCCGCGGAGCGACGCAACAAGTCGCGAGCCGCGCTGCCTTCCGACAAAACGCCTAACCGCTTCACGTGCCGTCCAAATCTTTCATAATTCCAACGTATTAATTATACAAGGTCACAGTCTTGGCTGTGAAATTAATTTAATCGTTTAGCATTGCTATGAGCTCCGCAACCCGTCCGCGCGCGCAACGGCGCGGCCAGCGCGGCGCGTCCGTAGGCCAACCTGTCGTAATTAAGCAGAAGTTACATTACATTTACACAACCCAGGCGACGGACTGAACTTACGTAATTTGGTAACTTCATAATGAGTTTTATGCGCACATTGAAAAACTTTCCACACTGTCAGCAATGCTGGGTTCGTTCGGGATCGACGCATGCCCTCATTATAAGGTCTAGTTGCCATATCTTAGTATTCTGCTGGCGCGGTGTATCTCGGCATTTACACGTAGTCTGCATAAATAATATCTGCACTGATACATGACCAATCGTAAAGGCCAAGTGTAGGTATACATACCTACGTACAGGTCGAGAACAACGTGTTTACGGAGCGTGGTGAGATCGCATTTAAACTTTCGTCACACCGAATGACAAACCCATATAAATATCGTAAGGGCTTTAAATAAGAAAGATGATTATCTCGAATTATACAAATTGTATTAAAATGGACGAAGGTGAAAGAATGGTCGCGAAATAATGTAGAGTCAACGCACGTGAATTGACCTCAATACCGTCCATGATTTTAGTAACTGATTGATACCTTCATTCAGTTTGCAATTTCTGGAGATAATGGGCAAAACACGAGAAACAAAATGGAATTCAAGCAACCGATATCCAAATGTTTACAGCAATCGTTACACTATTTTTTCAAAAGGGTGCCAGCACGTGTGGAAACTACATAGGTACCTTGTGGTAATATATTAGAATATTTTCACATGTTTAAGTATTATTTGAATACGCTTAACTACCTATTTTGTGCAACTTCCTAATTAAACTCAGTGATTTGAACCATCATTCAAAATAAAAATTATGTGTTGTTTAGAGCGTCACATCATGCGTTGTAGAGTGTACTGCTTGCCTTGTGTCAAGTTGGCTAAGGAAATCCTCATACCTATTTATCGCCGCTCGTATTGGTTTTCCAATAAGTAAAAAAGCAAATATTAGATACCTACTTCTTACGCCTGGTTTCACCACCTGCCGCTACAAAAATCTTATATATCTTTCGGTTTCACCATGTAAATATGCAAAGTAATAGAAAGTTAACTATCGGATTTCAGGTAGCGCAGGCTATGTAGTTACAGGCAGGTAGGTTAGTGATATTATGATTGGTGAATAGTTCGCTGGCATGCAAGAAGACATGTTGGAGAAAACATTGCATACCTACAATTTTTAATAATAACTAAATGTGCAAGGTTTCCCGTCATAAATGTACCATTGAGCAACAGGTATTACCGGCCTTACAGAGCCAAGCTGCACGGACTGGGGACAAACCACTTATTTATCATCGGCCTAGCCTCTGACAACTATCAGACATTATTTAATCAGATAATCTGGCTCGTTCGATTAATGCTAGCGAGCCGTCGCCTGCATTCTGTGGTGTCGGCGTCGAACGACGATAACTACCTATACTAAAATGCTCCAACAAAAATTTATAGCGAGCGGCAGCAGCGAGCGTCGGTCGCGGCGCACATAGCGCTCGTATCAGCACATACCTACTTCCTGTAGGCACCCAGAGTGGCCGGTCGAGTGTGAGTAAATATAAATGAACGAACTGACCGGTTTCGCAAAGTAGCGAGACGGTTTGATCGCGTCGGGGACGGCAGCAACCTGCCACACCTGCAGGAAGCCGTTGTGCCTCTCGAAGAACCAAATTAGAGCCTACCTTCATCCCGCAAGCAGTACCGCGAAGCCGGCGGGCACCGCGGTGCCACGTGGAACCTCGCCGCCGCCGCCGCCTGGGATCCTCCTACCGACGGCTCGTCGACTCTGGAGTGCGGACGACATCTTTACCTGACAGTATTAGAAATATGAACAGGACTCTAATGCTGCCCGGTAAGATGCTAACCGCAACTCCTGAAAGTATTCTCAGTAGCGAGGGCCCCGTTCGCGGAAGACGGCGCTGGATTCCTGCGATGCGAATGTACGCGCGGGAGGGGCAGGGGGGACCGGTCCAAGCCGTCGCTCTATTAATAGTGCGGCTCGTCCGTGAGCGTGCACGTGCGCGAGCGTGGTGCTGCGGGCAGGGCGCGGCGCCGCGTGCTGCCGCCGCGAGCGCGACTCCTCGACTGAGCGCGGTCAGGCGGCCGCGGTCGGACCGGGACGGTGTGACGGAAACGCGCGGCGCGGTCGCGGGCCCGGGGGGCGACACTTCGATAACGATTATGCCCATTTGGAAGTTATTACGAGTGAAACGTGTCGCGTGGAAGTCGATAACCGCGCGGCCGAGCGCTCCATGCCGCGGACCCGGAGAGCTCCCTCCCGGACCAACGGCGTAACCCGTCCTCGCGACCGGTCCGACTCTACCGCTGTGCCGCCTCCGCTGCCGCCAGCTCTGCGCCACCGCCTCTCCGTGCTCCTCGTTCTCAGACCTGAGGAACAGGTTCCTCGGGCTGCAACACAACTGTAGGGAAAAACGACAAGACCCGGGCCGTGCTTGCCACGGCTACCGAAAAATCTAGGACCAATTAGGTCCAACCGAATTTTCGAAGTAAAGCAGAGCCATACTAGGGGTATTAACATTCGGAAGTTGCTCGCTGATCAGGTTTATGATTTCCCAACATAGACACCGGACGCTGAATTTGGTACACTTTCATCTTGGAATTTTATCGGCTAAAGCACAGACTGTAGCCGAGTAGGTAAATACAATTAATAATTACATTACATTAATAATTACATTACATTACACGTCGTCTTTATTCCATGATGGAAACACTGCTAGAGGTAGGTATACTGTACTTAGTTATAATTAACAGAACTTGATTTGAGCACTAAAGGCCCCGATTTCAGGAAGAAGACGTCTGAGTTAATCAATGTTGAACGATGGCTGAACGGCAATGAAAGTGGTATATTTAATAAATATATTATATTTAATTAAATATAAAAAAGAAAGGTTCTGGCATGGCGCCTATCTCCCTTGAGATGGTCTAGGCTAATACCAGGACAGTAGGTGTGGTATTAGCCACCCATGCCATAAAAAAATGTCCAACGTAAAACATCCAAGTTCCGAATTTGAAGCAATTTTAAGCTAGTTTACGCATAGACCTAGCATGCGCGCGCAGCGATATCCTATTTCTATGAGTTTACGGGTACAAATAATTAAATAATTGATCATTTTGAAAAGCTATGCAATTTGTGTCGAATGCATTGACAATCATTGGCCAAATGTCAATGTGTCAAAACATCTGCTAGAGGTTCCGCGATCTACGACATGGGAGTGACCATACCATAAAATAATGTGTTATACCTATATTAGACTTTTGCGATGAAAGCTATACCCGCTTTATCTTATAGTAACAGGCTTTTACGAACACTTTCACGGCTCGTAGCTTAGTGGCGCAAGGACTTGCCTTGCATTCCAGAGGTCTGGGTTCTAATTCCCACCCCTTTCTCTCTCTCAGTTGGATAAGTGCGCACTAATTCCAGCAGCTCCATGGTTCGGAATCCATGTACCCCAACCCCTGGTTAAACCCGCCCGGGTTTGTTTTGGATAAAAATATTGTCGAAGCGGCAATGAAACTTTGTCCGTTTTCCATCCAGTTCAATATAGCCGTACTCATAAAGGGAAAGTCCTGGCATTGCACCTAATTCCATCGGGAATTCAGTGTTTTAAAACTAATATTTTGACGTAGTTGTGGTATTAGCCATACATGTCCAGAAATTCTTCACCTCCATGGTCCAGTCACATAAAAAAAAACAATCGTGTTCTGTCAACAGTTCATGGGCGCGGGGCCTTGCCTTGGTTATGGGTTCAATCATTGACTTATATATTACTTCATCTTCGCCCCGGACATGCACCACTTTCTTTCTCTTTCTGAGTTGGATAAGTGCATTTCGTTACGAATGCGAGCTGTTCCATGGTTTGGAACTCATGTTAGGTCCCCTTCTCCTACTAGGTGTGTAGTGTTAAGCCCGCCCGGGTCGGTACCATCACTTTGTATGAAACTATGGTTGAATCGGCAATGAAAATTTGTCCGTGTCTTCCATCCAGTTCAATGTAGCCGTGCTCATAAAGGGAAGGTCATGGCATGGTACCTAAATCCTTCGGGAATGTGGTGTATCGGATTAATATCATGATCGTAGTTGTGTGGTATTAGCAAACCATGTCTGGTTCCATAAGAAAATGGATTGGAGCTGTACCATGGTTCGAAATCCATGTAAAACTGTAGGCCACATTCCCCTACTATGTAGTAGTCTTAAGCTCGCCCGGATTGGAAACATCGCATGGGATGAACATCGGTTGGGTCGAAGCGGCAATTTCGAGGGACCTAAGGTCCCCGAATCGACCAATTACACCTCACCTCGCGAAACCACGTTCAGGGAGGCACCGTACCAGTCAATTTGCGGACTATACATAGTATAGCTATCAATCTTGTTTAAATACATGGAGCTCGCCGGCAAGACAGTTTCATACCCTGGCGGTTCGTAAGGAAACAAATCTAATGCTGAGATAAATAGTCGTAACAGAAACTAAGACTAACGAAAGTAGTACTTTGTGACGTCAATTGGCATTACTTTGCGATTCCGTCCATACAAAACGTGTCAAAGTGACGTCACAAAGTACTACTTTGCGTTAGCATTAGTTTCGGTGACGACTATTTATCTCAGCCTGAGGAATGGTTGCTTCCCAAAACCTTACCTCCTTGACACCCTGACACCTTACCGCTACCACAAGTGGGTCTGATTATCTGCGGCGAGTGCGATGGATGGGGGAGACATACTCAGGGCATACAGAAAGTTCATGGATTATGATAAATAAAACCAGATTTCATACTTGTGATACATTTATTGTTTTTAATGCCCTCAAAATAAATGCATTTAAGCATTATTTGGAACCATCGTAAAAAGCAGTTGGACCTTTCTTAGGGACCTCTTCAATGGTTTTGTGGAACGTATTCACCGCTGCGTCCGGGCGGTTCCTCCTCTAAGCTTATATTTTGTTAGAACCAAAAAGAAGTCGCAAGGTGCAAGGTCCGGGCTGTACGGCAGATGTACATTTTAAGACTTCAAGTAAGCTAGCGTTATCTTAGCGGAGTGTGCTGACGCATTATCCTGGTGTGGGACGACATTGCTTCGAGGATCTGATTCTCGAAGCTATTGTGAATTTCGTTAGTAGACCGAATCTTTTGAAAATCTATTTATAAGAGTAACGGTGGTCAGAGAATAGGAATCTTATGTCATATTTGACAAAGTGGCCACCGTTTTAACTTTATATTAACTCTACTCCTTTAAACATAAGACCCCCAGATATTGTGTTTTAAAGTAATCGGTCAAGTAACTTTGTATAAAGTTCAAAAAACAGATTTTTTTTAAACTGACATGATATTCGTATTCTCTGACATCGGGACTCTCAGATATTGGATTTTGAAAGCATTAAATTCGATACAATGAGTTTGAAACTATACAAGCTTTTAAATCTAGTCGTTTACATATGTAGGTACCACCAACATGGTATGAAGAACCTTGTACAGTGTTGGAATCTTTACAAATTTAAAAGATGGTCTAAACAGAACTGCGTTTTATGATTGATACAAACGTAGTTTACTAATCATTTTACTAGTTTGCTTGATGTTTTGTATCTAAAATTCGATAACAAATATCTGTGTCTGCGCGTTTTTCAACTTGCTGCTTGCTAAAGCAAGTCAAATAACAGTCAAAAGAAAATCTTCATACAAATTTTTATTTTCTCTATTGTGTGACACAGGATATTTTTTTTGAAAAAAGAAACAAATGCAGACATCGATATTTGTTACTTGATATTAAATTTCAAATATCAAGCAAATTGGAACAGTGGTTTTCAAATGATTAGTAAACTACGTTTGTATGGGGAGCGTAATTTAGTGAACCGCATAGAGTTCCTTCTATACTGCCCACACAAAGTGACGTGTTTAATCATACTTTGACGATGATTTTATTTTTTATTCTTCGTGCACTCGGCCCTAAGCATTAAATTTGGCACCGGTTTTCTTGCCCGTAGAAGAATAGTCAATGTCCTTTAGCGAGTCAATATGAGTCAAAATAGAACCACAAAAGGGAAGTTTGTAGGTAGGTATACATTTATTTTAAGAAAATTGGTTTAATAATTTCTATTGCATAAATTACTCGTATATCGTTGTTTTCTCAGAGTTGACAGAGATGACAGAACAGCCAATATTATCAACCCAGTAAATCTCATCATGCATATTTTGCGTACCTGAACTTTTCGAAGGAACTATGTATCAGATCATGATACTTATTTCTTGGACAATCGCATCATTCTTGCATGGCCCTTCTATATACCTCTTATTTTACTTCATCAAAATATCATCAATCATTTATTTTGACTAATGTATTTTAGTTTAGAACTTCCTTTTACCCCAACAGTATCTGCAGGCGTATTCCTGGAATTCCGTACTTAGGAATCAGGAATCCTGAGTCTAGAAAACCGCTTTTATAGGGGTTTTCAAAACGATTTCTTCGACGGAAAACCTTAATAAATAAAAAAACGATTCTCCGGAAACTTTTGGTTGGAGCTGGACTTGTCCATCAAACCTATTTCACATACAGTGAAATCACAAATTATTACCGCTATTTTTACATTTTTTTTTGTTTCAGGAAATTTTCAGATCCACAATAATTGAGCTGCTCTAATTACACGTACACTTATGGAATCTTAAACGACATGCATTCTTAGCACTTTGTAGGTGACATCGCTACTGTTTATAAATATTGGAACCTGCATCTTATTATTGTTTTTATGTTGCTGAACATTGATGGCTAATACCACACTCACCATCATATTAGTCCAACACACCGCATTCCTAAAGGATTTAGGTGCTATCCCTTTATGAGCACGGCTACATAGACCTGAATGGGGCTACAATTTTACATGGACTCCCAACAATGGAACAGCTCACATTCTAGACGAAATGTACTCATCCAACTGAAAAAGAGAAAGAAAGCGGTGCATGAAAGGGGCAGGGATGTGAAGCCATACCACTACCATAGCTCTGGCATCCAAGGCAACTCCCTGCGCCACTAAGATACGAGCCGCTCTATGCAGAGGTCCCGCTCCCATTACCTTTCCATAATATAATTTCACCCAGAACAATTTTGAAAAGATGTTTTAAACATAGCCTTTTCACCTTTACTGGTGTTGCATAATGTGAACGATTTTATGAATCCTACTCCTCTTAAGGTAAAACCAATAAACCATAGTAATTGTAGCAAGATTTCATATTGAACCTGTTTTAAAAATGTGGTCATTCGTCCAGTTTAAAAAAAATACTATGCAGACTGATTCCTGACTTTAAACCTCCCCAGAATGCACCTCTTCCTTTATCCTTATGGATAAAGAGTTCATTACATTTTGAAATCAGTATCCACCTTTCCTCAATTGCTTCGAGTCCGATTGGTACCACTAATATATCCAAAATTAGAGTTATGGTTTTCCGTGTTTTCCATAGACATGTGCAGTTCAATGAAGCCGTGCTTAAAGAGGAAGGTCCCTAGCATGTAAGACAGTCCTTTCGGAAATTCCGGTCGATAATAAGACCAAAAATGAAATTTTAAAAATATATAAACCCTTATGTCGCTCCGGTATGATCAGCAACTTGATACACTATTCAGTAGCTAGAGTAGACCAATGTCATTCTCATTCATGGTGAAAATACCCTATTCTACCATTTGCAGCAAAATTATTGACAAAGGTGGCAGAAACACACACTGTTAATAAATTTCTTTGAAAGCAGCGTTTGCTGCGCGACAATGGTCTACCAATTATTCTTGTCCAAACATTCCATCGTTATCAGTTATTCTTGAGGTTCTCTTTTTCGACAGTTTTGTTGGTGACCAGGTCCTGCCAGCTGGTGGCGGCTGCGGAGCCCACGTACTGCCATAGCTTGTCCGTTATGGGGGTGCCCTCCGCTCCCTCGGTGTTCAACTCGAAGCACTCGAGCATCATCTTGGAGCTATTCTTAACGTCTGAATACCATGATGTTAAGTGAAAAGTATTTAATATAACATTGCTTTTAAGGAAATAAACGATTACCAATCTTTCCTAAGCAAATATTTCCTGTGCATGCAAGTAGACAGAGGCAGGTGAATGTAAATTACCAAACACAACCAAATGTTATTAGATGGTACTTGCAAAGATTTTTGCAAGATATTATATATACTTTCAAAACGTTAGCAAGTATATTTATTGAATATACATTATAAAGTTGTTGAACTTCCAGTTTACCGGCACTGGTAAACCGTAAGTTCGACAAACATTTTCATGATACTATTTTTGGTGAAATAAGTAATTGAGTATGTACGCTTTGTATTCATTGACAAATACTATAAATAAAGAACGAATGCTCGAAACTGACTTCACCAAAAAAAATTATAATGGAAAATTCCACACCACAATATCTACAACACGATACACCCAGATTGTCAAGCTCATGGGGGCTCTGAAGTGTTTGTGAAAGATAATATCCAAGCATTATGAAAGAAATGGATTCAGAGAAACATACAACCAAACCACCAAATATTTTTTGAAGAAATTTCTGCTTATAACGTGCATGAGATTATTTATTGCCCGCCTAAACACTATCAACTGCAATTTCACCATTTACAATTCACTGAGTTGATTTGTAGCTGGTGGAGACTGCATTGCTAAACATGAACACAGGTGATCTAGTATAACTATTAAAAAAGGCTGCCCTTTTTTAATCACCACAAATCAACAAGACACCATTTTAAAAGCCCTGGAAATTTCCATTGTAAACTTATGAGACGTAAATCTTTAAGTATCAAAAATAATAATTAATTTTGCCTTATATATTCTGTCTCAACTACTAAACTAAAAGAAAATTCTCTAAATATTATGATTCCGCTTTACCCTCTAAAACACAATATTGATGATCTACTTAACACCATTAAAACTTGGACTACTGCATTAAAGCATCTAGATGAATTTAATGTTTTTAATATAAAAGTTACCTTAACGCGTACTTTGGTTAGATCTCAGACTAAGGCCTGTAACCTTATTTGAGGAATTTAAAATTTTGATGAAAAAAGGATACATCCCTTTGCCAAATTGGGTGGTGCACTGTAGTCCCAGCGAATCCCCGTATAGTCCTTGCCAATATTCAGCATCTCCCTGCAAAAAAGTAATCAGGTCATAAATAAAATTAAAGATTTATTAAAAAAAAGGATTTATAAATCATTGCAATTTGATATACATCATAAATTGCATAAATAGTAGGAGCAGAAATTAAACTAGCCAACCTTCAATGAAAGAATATTGTTAATAATCTTTTAGCAAGCCATAATGTTTACTTACTGAGCATTGTCGAGCCGAGACTGGTCACTCTCCTTTATTTTAATATTTTCGAACCTACAGCACATTTTCTCCAAGTCACTGCCACTCTTGTTGATCTCCTGGAGTCGTTCCTTCAATTCATTCTGCACACGGGCATTTCAGATAAAATTGCAAGTTTCAAAGGAATTGGATAAACATGAAATGCATTTCAATTATGAATATTACAGCAATGTCTTAGTAATAAAGACATACTTACATGTAAATTCAGTTCGGCAACAAATTTTGTCTCCAGTTCACTATTTATTTGGTTTTTTGCCAACACCTTTTCATCCTTCTCAATGAAATCTGAAATTATGAAAATAAAATTGATTAACTAGATTATTTTGACGTGTTATTTTTGTTAAGTATATTATTGGAAAAGCACTATTTTATTTCAGCGTAAACTGGAACACATTTCCATGAACGGACTTCGGCAGAATACGCTTCCAGCCAATTAAATTTAAATTTACCAGTTGGAATGTTACGAAATGGAACTAAACATCTGGTTTAATCACTCTCCTGCCTGTTCATCGGCTATTCACTCGGCAAGATATATTACCATGGTAAGCCCCCAAGACAGACGGCCAGTGGGACTTCATGGAAAACGGGCAGCTACCTTGTCTAGGAGCTAAAAATGAACACAAAAGCTAACAGCGCAATCACAAGACATATCCCGTTGCTTTCAGAACCCATTTAAATGCTGTAATATTATAATGTAAATATTATAATGTAAACATTATAATGCAATAATAATAATAATAATAAAAAGTTAAAATATTATATTGGCTACCACTTATAATACAGCCTTTGGGCCAATTTAGGTGGTAGCGAATATTATTTGTTGTGTATATTTTTATAAATGAATAAATAATTAAAAAATAAATTAAAAAAATTGGCTTTTTTATAGACCATCTCAACCGAGTTTACGTTCCCAAATGGTTGTCGAATGGATACCAAATAACGCTCTGAGGGATGGGGGGGTCAAAGGGTGATAACAAACCCCCCAAATCCCCTGCCAGAGCCTGCAACCTAAATCTTTAGCAATTTATATAAAAAATCACATGTCTCCTGTATATAATGTTTGTTAGAATATGTTTGTAAGACCCTAAACTACACAGTCAGTGTACCCAGCCAGTGACATCGCAAGATTGCAGCGAGGGCCACGATGTGTACACACATTCGGGGGTGGCATCGCCCCTGCCCTTGGATCCGCGGTGACGCGAAGAGCCGATGACGACAGAACTTGCTTGTTGAGGCACTCAAATAAGATGATCCTCACCATCTAATATCGACCAAGCTTCGTCCAGAGCCGAAGTCACGCTGCGCAGCAAGCGCGCCTCAAACTCCGCTTCCGATGAAGCCATTTTGTAACCAATGCCAGTTTACGGGCAGCTGCAACGAAAAGTTCACGCACTTAATTACACCGTAGAGCAAATATGGGTAGAGAGATAAATAAAACCACAATATATTGTCAAGAAAAGAACTAACACCACAGATTATACAACTCTTTGAAATAATAACCGTTAACAACTCAGGTGCCCTGCATCTCCATCGCCAATATCTCCGTCGCCAAGCTTTATCGCCAATATGTCCATCGCCAACAAATGCATCGTCAATATCTCCGGCCGCAGATCCGTCGCCAACGACCGGAGACGCATATGCGTAGCCAAATACTGGAGGCGCAGATGCGTGGGTCACCACTAAGGCGACCCACATCTAAGTGACAATGTCACCGCGCGCCTCTGTTGCTACGCTGCTGGGTTACTGACGAGTGGCCATAGAATATAGAATATCCTGATGTGTGGCAGCTGAGTTATGGCAGGCCGTGGTTTACTAGCGAGTCACTTGCGTGCTAATTTAATATTAATAACTAGCAGTAGTATTTTATATTGGGCGGAGTAACTTTAATACGGGGACTATCGCCAGACTAAACATATTTTTATGG
Source organism: Incurvaria masculella (assembly GCA_946894095.1). Classification (NCBI taxonomy): domain Eukaryota; kingdom Metazoa; phylum Arthropoda; class Insecta; order Lepidoptera; family Incurvariidae; genus Incurvaria; species Incurvaria masculella. Next base: position 14,587,200 of record OX335647.2, read on the forward strand.
TTAGTCCGGTGGTAGTCCACGCACTAAATTTGGACGGTTCACTCTGAATATAACTGTCACAGCCGTATTTAAAGTGGGCGGACTAAGTTTAACACACGGGACTTTACCGGTTTTTGTATGGTTAGTCCTTTGTTAATCTCGTATTAAAATTTGACAGGTTCACTCTGAATACGACTGTTACAGTTTTGAGATGCTGGACGTCGTCGCGGGTAGCGCCATCTAGCGACATCCTAACTTGCTCCAATGCATCTGTTTGTTGCATTGGTTAGCATGTGAAACTAGCAGCTCTTTGCAGAGGGCGCAAGGTCGCCACAACGTTAATATAAACATGGTCAAGTTGATTATTTGGTAGCAATGTGGTCCGCATAGTTCCGCTTAAGTATAAACAAAGTATAGTAGGGATGAACTGCAAACTTCATGCAACGCACAAAACTCTCTAAATACTTTTTATTTTTGCTTTTACTATGACGTTTCTAACCGGCGCCATCTCCCATCACTGCCAGAACTAGTTCTACCGTTATTAAACCAAGCTTAATTCCAAATTTTTCCAAGGCATTATATGATGAAAGCATTACATTTTAACTTTCTCTTAAGTAAATTCATTGTAATTGAAAAATATCTTTGGTTTGTATTTAATATATTCTCAAATGTGAATGGGGATGAAAACTCAAAGTTTTTTGTAAGTGTCGCATAAGCGACCTCACCTATGTAGAAACGACAAAACTGTCTTCCCTCTGTCAAGTTTTATTTACGAGTTTTTAGATGCAAGATGCATTCCACGGTGCAGTTAGAATAAGGTTTGAAGGAAAAGAAGAGCTTTAGATTGTTTTCAATCTAATTTTACTGTAAAAGATCAGCCCAAAGTTTGAAATTAAATATTATAGTTAATGTTATTGTGATATTTTCTTTCCTACGTCTTCATTTGATTATCATAATTAGAAACAAATAATTTTCAGAACAATAACGAGAAATTGAGTCATTTTATTTACGTAGGTATAGTAAATCTATTTTGTTTTATTTTGTATGGTATCTGACAGCTTTGACAGATCTGTTAGGTGAGCTCGCTTGGGCGCCACCTGTCGTTATAAATAAGCAATTTTCTTCCCCATTGCAATACCACTTGAATACTTTTTTTATTATTATTATGACAGTCATACATGAATACCAAATCATTTTTATTGTAACAATGTTTATCTCCGACCTATGGTTTCCAAAAATTGCGATATAATACGTTTACAATATTTCAGTTGAGTTGAAGTTTAATCAAAATTGCCATATAAAGTGCAAATAACAGATAACAAACCATAGAAGAGCCAAAATTAATAAAAATCATTCAAATAGTATGTTCTTAATTTTAGTTTTGAAAGTGCTTAATTTATTACAAAATAAATCAATTTCTGTAAGTTCTTTATTATAAGTTCTACAATATTTATTATCCTTAATCAACATTTTTTGACGTTAGCAATCTTTTTTACTATCATTTATCTATGGCCTAAGGGACGCACTCCATAACCAGCGGGCTTACTCGTGAGATTCTCACTTGTGAATAACCAGTGAGTCACTGGTGACTGACCAGTGGGTTACAAAACTTTTGGGCTCATGTAATGACAGCCACGAAGAAAATTTAGTGACTTACCGGTGAGAATTCATGAGTAGACCCCGTCGTAACAGTAGTCACAGATAATAAAGGTAACCATAGACGTTAGTTTATTTTCTGTGTCGGCGTCCATCACACCAAAATCCTCTTTTCAATAATAGCTATTATCTTTCGGTGAATGAATTCTTCGTTTTGTGTCTGGATTTGGTGATCGCTGACGCAGAGAGATATAATGGCACAGCGTTTCCCGCCCGGGCCCGGTTCTGGGCCATCGCCGGGCCCCGCGCCGGGCGTAGGCCCCCCAATGCCGCCACAGCCACGGTACTCGCCCGCGCCGGCGCCCCCAAACGCTCCTGGAGTAGGCGTGCCGCGCCAGTACCCTGGACCTGGCCCTGGACCTGGCAACGTTGGACCTGGACCTGGTCCTAACTTCACAGTGAGTAGCCTACGTCGATGTCGTTTGTAGTAGCGATGGGTCGTTCGCCAGATTTTCGCGACCCGGGTCTGACCGAACGACGCGGAAATTGAACGGGTCGTTTTGACCAGTTTTGTCATCTGCCGCAAAAATTTCTACTGACCAAAAAAAGCAAAAAAAGACAACCCTAAACTTTACCGATTTGCGACCTGGGTCTTTTGTATCCTTCACGAGTAGACTCTTGACCCGTTCGCGATCCAGGTCTTTTGACACGGGTCATAAAGCACGAATTTTTGCAGACAAAAGACCCGTTCGGTCGTTCCCTACCGACGACCCAATTCTTGACATGGGTATTTACAAATAAAAGACCCGTTCGGTCATTCACTACAGATGACCCGGGTCGTTTACCGGTTTGTTCGTAAACGACCCATCGCTAGTTTGTAGACTATATATTTTGATCAGCGGCAATGCGTGGGTGTCATTACAGTATTATAGTACATATGTGTCTGGAATGGCAGGGGGCTAAAGCACCTAAAGGTCCTACCTTTCTGTTGATGTTTCCATGGAATCCACATAGAGATACGAGTTGTGAGATAACCTCGAAATTTACGGTTACGAAAGAGTTACGGTTTCGTGTTATCGCGGTAATGTGACTGCGGCCATTGCTCCATAACTAGGGAGTTAGGAAGGGGTGTCCTAGAGAATCGCCAAAAAAACGTTGGCTGAGAAGAAGTAGATTTGCCTAAAAGCAGATTTAGAAAAACCAAATTTAAGTTCATGGTTCAATGAAAATGGACAGTAAAACTAGTTATTATGTCTAAGGTCAGTGAAATTCAGTTTTTTTGAAAATGGTAAACGATAAGTGGTTATCAATGTAAAAAAAAAATATATCCAAGCCTGAGACACCACACACCAGCTTTTGACTATATGCGATCAGTCAAAAGATTGATCGCAGATAGTCAAAAGTATTTAAAAAAATCTGTTTGCTCCACGTCCCCAGTAATTGCAAAATGATGGGTATACTCTTTTCGGATTGTTATTCCAGACTACGACAATTTAATATATTTTATTGTTTTACAGCTTTGGATTGATCTACATTCTGACAAAATACTTAATATTTTATCCGTAACACCGTTACGAAACTAAGCTTAATTCCGAATTTCGTCTAGGTAGGCATGATAAAAAGGTTACATTTTAAATATAAATTAAGTAATGTCATTTGAAATATCATTGATATTCGTTAGTTTGTATTTAATGTTTACTCAAATGTGAATTGCTACGCCATCTCTTGACTCTTATGATCCCTATTTATTTATTTTTTTAGGCCTTTATTTATGCCTTAAGGTCGGCCCGTAAGCACCTGAAAATTTCGCCTCCCATACAAACGTAGTTTACTAATGATTTGAAAACCACTGTTCCAACTTACTTGATATTTGGTATCTAATATTAGGCTACAAATATCTGTGTCTGCATGCCTTTGTTTTTTCCGTAAATGTATTCTGGGTCAAACCACAGAGAAAACAAAATTCGTATGAAGATTTTCTTTTTGCATTCATTTGATTCGGTTTGGATTTTTCAAAAAAACAAAAGCATGCAGACACAGATATTTGTTACCTGATATTAGATATTAAATATCAATTTAATTGGAATAGCGGTTTCCAAATTATTAGTAAACTACGTTTGTATGGGGAGCATAGCTTACGGGCCGTTCTTAATTCATGGATTTCCTTCAACGTTGCAGCAGCAGAGAAGTGGCTTTACCCCGCCACCAATGAGCGGCCCCGGCGTGGGTCCAGGCGGGGGCGGCGGGCCGGGGGGTGGGGGCATGCTGCCACGCCCCGCTGGCGGGTACGCCGGTGCGCCCCCGCGTCCCGGCCCGCCCGGGCCCCCTCCCCCGGCCGGCCCACCCGGGGCCAAGCGCCCGCCGGATAACCGCAGCCCAATGCCGCAGTCGCAGAAACCGTATGTCTACGCTTAGTATGTTCCGTTTGCTTACTATTTTTCTTTGGCCTAAGTAATTTAGTTTTAGTTAATTATGAACTGCATAATTCTGCAGCCTTTCTAGGTAGTCCGTTGAAATTTGTGTTTCCTTTATTTGCTGATTTTGGAGTCCCGGGCTTGGAAATTTTTTAAGAACCTAACTGCTATTGCAAAGGATTTTCATAAGTTTCTGTAGCCCCTTCCATTTCACGTTTTTTCTATCTTGTTTGATTTTACCTTGTTTTACAGTGCCTTACATCACCCAACTTAGCCCCGGTTGCACGAAGAGACGGCCGAGTTAATCAATGTTCAAACACGTCACTTTTAGTGATCCGCATAGAGTTCTTTCCATACTGTCCACACAAAGTGACGTGTTTGATCACATTTTGACGTTGATTTTGATGTTTTGTCTTTTCGTGCACCCTGCCCTTAGTCAATAACTAAAATCAAGTATGCACAAAATTATATTGTTCATTGCATCAATTTAAAGCGCTGCCCATAACGTAAAGTTTGTCAACACACTGCAAGCGAACTAGTCTGACAATTAGAAACCGCATTATTGAATGATATGATTCTTCATATACAAATCAAAATCAATTTCTGAAAGTTTTTGAACAAACTTTACATTATTTGAAGATATATTTGCATGGCGCTACGCGATGGCTCGCCCTAGGTCTCTAATAAAAAAATAATAATTTATTTTAATGTCAAATTTAAATCTGAAAGTTTTAACATATATTTTTTTTGTTCATATCTCTGAACTTCAATGTAATAAAGTTTGGAATGCAACTACTGAAATTACTAAGACATTGCATAATCTCTATTGTTTATATTTTTAAGATTATTTAAACCTTTGCATTTTAAACCTTACTACTTTGGTCATGAGTAGAACTGCTAAACTATAAATACAAATACTTTTCTTATTTTTTTATCTTATCTCACAATTGACCTCTTTTATACCATTCGGTTTCTGACCAACCGAAATGTGTTGCATAAAGGCTGGTATTGAGGAAAAGCAGACAAGACATGTATTACTCCTGTCAAAACATCCCGATATCTACACAGTGCCAACAACTCCGATGGTGGTATTCCAGTGATCAGTACCAGCAGCCTGTGCCACCCAAAAAGAAGAAGAAGTTGGCGGACAAGATTTTGCCGCAGAAGGTGCGTGACCTGGTGCCAGAGTCGCAGGCATACATGGACCTGCTAGCGTTCGAGCGGAAGTTGGACGCGACCATCATGAGGAAACGACTCGACATTCAGGAGGCCCTCAAGAGACCTATGAAGCAGAAGAGAAAGCTGAGGATTTTTATATCCAACACCTTCTATCCGGGTAAGTAGCTCATGATGAACGCTTCAAACACAATCAAATCAAACAGATATTATCACATGAGCGAATATTTTCAACGTCGGGAGTTTATCTGTCACGTGATGATTAAAAATGTAATTAAAAAATAAGATATTGTTATTTTATATCAACTTCATTTGTTTAAAGAATTTATTTTTTAAGCCGATTGCATAGTGGGTTTGCTGTTTCTTTCTTTTATTTGTTCTTTGCCTTAAACTGACCAAAAATTCTACCAAAAATTCTACCAAAAATTTAACTTTGGCAGCAGCATTTAAATCCTGTGTCCTATAAAATATATGTTATTTTTTAAAAATCTGACTGCTTTTCGTCGGTATTTAATGGGGGCAGAGCCGTGGGCATCTTGCTGCAATAGAGGTGATATTTGCCATGTTAAATTGGTGGTAACTGCATCAAATGGTACCTACAAATTAACCTGGACCACCTAAATAGGTTTATCACGATAAATAAAACTTTGATGAATGAAATTGTTATCTGAATTATAGCCATTTATTTTGGGTCAATTAATTTAAATCTTATGGTCAACTTTGAAATTGGTTAAATAAAAAAATACATTCAACTTATGTGTGTAAATAAATTTAATTCACATACCTTTAACCATAAAATAAAATTTTCGAGAAACATCTGAAATACTGTAGTATTGTTCTTATTTACACTCCAGTAAAATCATAAATTATCTGATGTGTGTACGGTTTTCAGGTGTAAACGACAACTCGGTAGCATCGTGGGAACTCCGTGTGGAAGGGCGACTTCTAGAAGACACGAAAAATGATCCCAATAAGGTAACCTATACAATAGCTGAATATGTGTAAATGGCTATGATCTTATTGTTTTTGGACCGAAGTTGCATGTACATATTAAATTCTAACGTATGAACCGACAGAAACACAAATAACCAGCAGATAAATGAAAGTAATGTCTTGATCTGAAATAATTGTATCCTATTGTTTGTATCATTGTATTCCAAAATATATATATGAAAATGACGTAAGAAATGTATTTGAACATGTAGGGACATTTCTCGAGATTTATATGTACCGAAAAATTATTGCTGCCAACAGGTGAAGCGAAAGTTCTCATCATTCTTCAAGTCGCTGGTGATTGAGCTGGATAAGGAGCTGTATGGCCCCGACAACCACCTGGTGGAGTGGCACCGCACCCTCACCACGCAGGAAACCGACGGCTTTCAGGTTACTCTCCGCGCCCGTACACTTAGGCCTTTCACAGAGCATCATCACCATGTATTCCAAAGAAGACTTGCACATGGTGCTACTAGTTCAAACTAGTTGTATCCCTCGAAATTTTCAATTGGCGGAACAAGTATTGGTACACGATATATGTATGATTTCTTTGACATTCTATAGAAAGCCAAAAATGTTGCACCTATTTGATGCAGTATTTTCTCTGCAACTACGCAACATATTGAAAAGTTAAGTCCGAAGACGAGTACCTTTTGCACCTTTTGAACCTCGTAACCACAAAGGCAATTATGTGCATTTTGCTGACCGTGATTGGTAAACTTATCAAAACTAATATGTAGTGTGTTACCAGAACAAAGTCTGTGCATGTGCTGACTATTCATTGGCCAGCGACATGTCAGGTGAGCACTGAATGCTAAACACTAACCATCAGGCTTTGTGTACCGTCAGTTAGAAAGAGGTTTTATAGTTTTGCCGTTGAATATTTGTCAGTTTCCCTTTGTCAGTCGTACAAACAGTCACGATAATGGATGGCTAATACCACCACCCGTCAAGATAACGGCCCAACGCACCACAGGGATTAAGTGCTATCCCTTTGTCCGATGCGATGGTACCAGCCCTAAAACCTAATAGGGAAAGAGGAGTCGTATTCACTACTATAATATTCACAACGTATAATAGTATTTTTTTCCAAAAAATTAAAACCATGCATATCGTATAATATTCACAACGTATAATGTTATACGTTGTGCATGAGTTTAAAAATAAAATCAACTCTTTGCATCATGCAGAACGTATAATAGTCACAACGTATAATATTCCTAACATGAATTCACAAAAAAAGAAAACCATGCAGAACGTATAATATGCCAAGAAGCACTGCATAAAGCGCCCTAACAACGATACATTTAAGGCTGCAATTGCTACGAATCGATATTTGTTGAAGAGTAACAATTTGCTACAACGCTAATTGAGACGGTCGAAAAGTCGCGTGCGAGTATACGCTTTAAAAGTATATTCATAAGGGCGCTTATCGTATGAAAAGTTTTTGGATTATATGATATGCATGGTTTTCTTTTTTGTTAAATAAAGATCATAATATTATACGTTGTGACTATTATACGTTATGCATGGAGAAATAACTAATTGTAATTTTTAAACTTCTTCATGCACTACGTATAAGATTATACGATCTGCCGATTATACGTTGTGCATGGTTTTAAAATTTTGTTAAATATGACATTATACGATCTGCATATTATACGTTATGCCGTTCCCCCGGGAAAGAGGATTTCGAAACATGGAACAGTTCGCATTCATGACTACTAAGAAACTAAGAAAGAGAACGAAAGTGGTGAATGAATGGGGCGGGGATCAAACCCAAGACCCTGAATACTGAGTGTTTAAACTAATTTGAACAAGTTCAAAAGCGCCGATATAGTCTGCAAATTCGCTGGTATGGTGACTCGCTGAGCGTGGTTTTGCAAGGTGAGCTTTTCTGAGCACCTTTGGTCTCTCAGCACCCATACCGGTTTTACATACAAAAATAACTTAAGTTACAAGATACTTGCAACTCCCTATAATTATTGTAGGAACGAATGAACATTTTATATCTGAAGATGTGTATGAAAACGCGTGTGCACTACACTGTTCAGGTGAAGCGGCCGGGCTACAAGAATGTGCGCTGCACGATCCTGCTGCTGCTAGACTATCAGCCGCTGCAGTTCAAGCTGGACCAGCGGCTTGCGCGGCTGCTGGGCGTGCACACGCAGACCCGGCCCGTCATCATCGCCGCGCTCTGGCAGTACATCAAGACTCACAAGTAATACTTTCTGTATTCCACCATTGGGAGTTTTCTCATTGCATGATCACGTCACGTCCACGATTTTCACACGGCATGACACGACCACATAACGTCAGCGATGCGATAACAAATTGTTGAGGTTACCTTTCACAGTACACGACCACACGTCACATCCATGGTAAGACGGCGCCGTCGCCGCCAGCCACCGCCACGCACTTTTAGGTGCAAATTCCTGTCGCCCGTTGCCATGGCCTCAGGTTTAAATGTTTTGTGCGTGCTCTATCGTTTATACAACAGAAGAAAAAAATCTGCAATAGAAAAAAAACTACTTCACGATTACACCCAATACTTAAGGTGCCCCCGGAGGCGACTTTGCCCATACATCCGTAGTTGACTAATCATTTGAAAACCGCTGTTGCGATTTACCTGTGTTTTTTTCCCCTGTATCTATGGATCAATATCTGTGTCTGCATGCTATTGTTTTTTCAAAAAATCAACCCTCTTACAAATGACAGCAAGAACAAAATTTGCCGTTTTTGGGGGTAAATCGACCAATATTCAGAAGGGTTATTAGCTTCATTATACACGTTCGTGTGAGATATAAATAGCATGCAAACATCCGTAATATAGTCATATTTAAAAATAAACAAGAAAATTTGAATTAGGTATTATAGTTTTTACAGCATTTGTCGACTACGAAAATTTACCGAAAATCGACTAAAATCTAGGCCGCTTTCGGCGTCGATCTCTTCGCACGCGGGTGTGTGGGGCTTGGAGCGGAAGGGCCGGGCGGCAGGGAAGCACGTTACCTACATTACCTACACTACTACTGCTTGCTTTTTAGTCATCAGTGCAGGTGCGAACGGGAAGCATGTAGGTCGGTTTTTCGGCTGGTGTCAGCTGAGGTGATTAGCATACGAGTTGCGTTTCTGATTTAGCGGTCCGAAGTACGACCTACTGTGTATTTAGGGAATCTAATCATTTGGGTTGAATAACGAAATCGATTTACTTTGCGTTTTGGTTTTGCGTCGTACTGTATGGAATATTTTATATTGGCAAATACAAAATTGGAAAATGTTTACATTGAGTGATCGTTTTGACTAGAAGTACTTGATTAGGTAGGTAGGTACCTAGTTTTGACTCGGGCGGGAGAGGAGGGGTTCCAAGAGAGGTTACCTAAAACATCGTACTTACAAGACAGCCTATATGTAGGTACCTCTATTCGTATAGCCTGCATTTGATGCACTTTTGCCTCACGCGAAGTACCTAGTCAGAGTGTAAGCCTTCCGATTCTTGCGCTAATTAGTTGACATACGGAATACACACTCCTGAATTTTCACAGCAGCTTCCGACCTATTTTGGCGCATTTACGGAGCATATTTTTAATTTGTTAGCGCTGATTCGGAAACACTTGAAAATGTTTCATTTCGCGTCACTCATTCCGTGTGGCGATGCGATCGATTATACCAAATGTCGTGTAGTCATGTAGCTCAGGGGCGCAAGGCCTTGCTTCTCATGGCAAAGACCATGAGTTCAATCCTCATCTCGTTTATGCACCGCTTATTAGCTCAGGGGCGCAGGGACTTGCTTCTCATGGCAAAGGCCATGAGTTCAATCCACACTCCGTTCATGGACCACTTTTTTTAGCTCAGGGGCGCGGGGCCTTGCTTCTCATGGCAAAGACCATTAGTTCATTCATCATCTCATTTATGCACCGCTTTTTTAGCTCAGGGGCGCAGGGACTTGCTTCTCATGGCAAAGGTCATGGGTTTAATCCTCACCTCGTTCATGTTCAACTTTTTTAGCTCAGGGGCGCGGGGCCTTGATTCGCATGGCAAAGACCATTAGTTCATTCATCATCTCGTTTATGCACCGCTTTTTTAGCTCAGGGGCGCAGGGACTTGCTTCTCATGGCAAAGGTCATGGGTTCAATCCTCACCTCGTTCATGTTCAACTTTTTTAGCTCAGGGGCGCGGGGCCTTGATTCGCATGGCAAAGACCATGAGTTCAATGCACACTCCGTTCATGCACCACTTTTTTAAGCTCAGGGGCGCAGGGCCTTGCTTCTGATAGCAAAGATGATGAGTTTAATCTTCACCCTGTTCATGCACCACTTTTTTTGCTCGGGGGCGCAGGGCCTTGCTTCTCATGGCAAATGTCGTGAGTTCAATCCACACTCCGTTCATGCATCACTTTTTTAGCTCAGGGGCGTGGGGCTTGCTTCTCATGACCAAGACCATGAGTTCAATCCACACTCCGTTCATGTACTACTTTTTTTTAGCTCAGGGGCGCAGGGCCTTGCTTCTAATGGCAAAGGTCGTGAGCTCTATCCACACTCCGTTCATGCATCACTTTTTTTTAGCTCAGGGGCGTGGGGCCTTGCTTCTCATGGCAAAGACCATGAGTTCAATCTGCACTCCGTTCATGTACTACTTTTTAGGGTTCCGTACCCAAAGGGTGAAAACGGAACCCTATTACTAAGCCTCTTCTGTCCGTCCGTCCGTCCGTCTGTCAAAGGGCTGTATCTCATGAACCGTAATAGGTGGATGGCTGAAATTTTCACAGAGTGTGTATTTATTTTGCCGCTATAACAACAAATAGGTAAAAATACAAAAATATAAAAAAATGAAGGGGCCCCCATACAAAAAACGCAATTAATCGGTGTTAAATGATGTACGAAGGTACGGAACCCTTCGTGCGCGAGTCCGACTCGCACTTGGTCGGTTTTTTTAGCTCATGGGCGCGGGGCCTTGCTTCTCATGGCAGACCATGAGTTTAATCCACACTCCGTTCGTGCACCACTTTTTTTTTAGTTTAGGGGCGCGGGGCCTTGCTTCTCATGGCAAAGACCGTTAGTGCAATCCTCATCTCGTTTATGCACCACTTTTTTAGGTCAGGGGCGCAGGGACTTGCTTCTCATGGCAAAGGTCATGAGTTCCATTATCACCCGGTTCATGCACAAATTTATTTTCCTTTCTGAGTTGCAAGCGAATGCGAGCTGTTCTTTCATTTCATTTCATTTCATTTATTTAAACTTTTTGGTAGTCAAACTACACTAAGTTACGTAAATATACTTTTTCGTGCTAAGCAGGTACGTCGGTTATTCCAAGGAATGTGATATGTAGGTATGTATGTATAATCTACCGAGAAGCAAGGACACATTAATTAGAGAAAGAGCCCGCAATGTCCGCAACGCAGATGAAGCGTTAAATAAATGTATGTAGGTATAATTTTAAATACTGTGTTAGTAGGAGGCATTCATTACGGGAGGAGGGACTGTAGGAGAATTCCAAATTATGAGTACGTATACAGCCGGTGGCGAAATTGGTAGATGCAATACCCGCGAATGGTATGTTTTGCTGGTTCGGGTCCAGCCTTGCAGTATATTCGTAATGTAGTTCTTTCTACACTAAGTTACGTCACAAAGATCCGCGGATTCGATCAACCCAGTAAAGAAGAACCCGCAAAGAAACTTCACGGGTTTACATAACATATTTTTCGTCCATAATTATGAAATACATACTTAGATCTAAATGTTCTATAGTTCAGTAATGCTGTAGGACACCTTGCCCTACTAGGTGGTAGGCTCAGCACGTCCAGATTGGTACCATCGCATTCGATAAAAAGATGTTTAAAGCGGGAATAATAAAATGCCAGTGTTTTCCATCCAGTTTATTGTAGCCGTGCTCATAAAGGGAAGGTCCTAGCATGGCACCTAATTTCTTCGGGAATTTGGTGTATTGGGCTAATATCATAACGGTAGTTAGTAGCTATCCATGTCAGGTCGCATAAAAAAACCTTCCTTGTATTGCTCGGCTACATTAAACTGGATTTAAAACACGGATAACTTTAATTGTCGCATAGACCATCGATCATTCAATACGATGGTACCAACCCGCAGGCAAGATTATCCCTACCGCCTAGTAAGTAAGGAAGGGAACCTAGTTTGTCAGCCTCGGTAGCCCCGTGGTGCGACGCTTTGCTGGGTAAGCACCTCTGAGCGCAGTTGGGTTCTGGCTGGCTGACCAGTTGCAACCGTTGAGGCTGGGCGTGGTTCGGATTCCACGTAAAAGAGTAGGTCCCTTTCCTTACTTACTAGATGGGAGGGTTAATCCCGGCCGGGTTGGTACGATCGCATTGAATGAACGACGGTTGAAGCTGCAATGAAAATGGTCCTAGTTTTCCGGTCAGTTCAATTAAGACGAGCAACATAAGGAAGGTCCTGGCATGGCACCTAGTTCCCATGTGGTGTGTAAGGCTAATTGACGTTCAGTTTGGTATTAGCCATCCATGTCCAATTAAATAAAAAAAACCCGCCAAGTGCGAGTCGGACTCGCACACGAAGGGTTCCGTACCATCGTACACGATTTAACAGAAAACAATAACGTTTTTGTATGGGGCCCCCTCTTTCATTTTTAGGGTTCCGTACGTCCGTCCGTCCATCTGTCACAGGGCTGTATCTCATGAACCGTAATAGGTGCAGCTGAAATTTTCACAGAGTGTGTATTTGTTTTGCCGCTATAACAACAAACAAGTAAAATTTTAAAATAATAATAATTCAAGGGGGTCCCCATACAATGATCGTGTTTTTTTTTGTTAAATTTTGTACGTTGGTACGGAACCCTTTGTGTGCGAGTCCGATTCGCACTAAAATTTTATATTTTATATAATACGGTGTTTTATATTTTAAATTTAACCTGTCTGTTGTTATAGCGGCAAACACACTCTGTGAGAATTTCAGCTACCTACCTATTATGGTTCATGAGATACAGCCCTGTAACAGACGGACGGACGGACAGCGGAGGCTTAGTAATAGACTTCCGTTGGCACCCTTTGGTTACGGAACCCAAAAAACGTATAATCCGAACCACGTCCAGCCTCAAAGGTGGAAAACGGTCACCCCTCTAGAAACCCACAGCTCTCAGAGTTACTTCACCCAGCTTATCGAACCGCAAGGCATCGCGCCACTGGGCTACCGAGGCTGACAAATATATAACCCATATGTTTTTTTTTATATTGATTGCCTTATGCACAAACTGGCCCCATATAGCATCCACTTTTTTGTTTTGGTATTATTTGTGCCTAAGAAAAATTAAAAATTAAAAAAAAAATCAGGTCAGATAACAACCCTAGGCCAAATAATTCAGATATTAGTTAAAATGATAATTTCCAAATAAAGCTAATTTCCAAAATAATTATGGTTTTTAATACTATTGAGATTACCGCGGTCTTTGAACATGTTTGAAAACTTACGGCTTTTGCCGCAGCGGGAAGAGACATTCTCAGACGGAACGTGGCGGCTTTCTCCTTGACAACGGGCTGAACGATCAGCCCGTTGTCAAGTCTACACCTGCTCACCATACACACCGTGTCCGGAATAAGGTTCCGAATACTTAAACCTAAGAAAGGTCTAAACATTGTAAACAACTTTTCCGAAGAAACTATATTAATATACCTAATAGTTTCCGAGAAAAAAAATAATTCAACTTTATTAAAAAGCGGAATTTCTCCAGTGTGAAAAAGCACCATAAATATAGCGGGGGAGCGGAAGGGCGGCGGGGTGCGTTCCCCAGCTGTCTTGCTCGCTTTGTAGGTAGTATTCCGAAGCGGCGGCGGCGCAGCTTCAAAGGCGGTGTCTCTTTGAGACAAAATGCCTAATTGCACCAATTTGCAACGCAGTCAGTGTTTGCGTGGCCTTGTAACTGAGCGGTCGAAAGTGTGTCAAGGTCGCGAACGTTTTTACTACTAGGGAATATGGAGACATGATATTGGCGTATGGGGAGTGTCATGGGAATGCCTTGGCTGCATTACATTTGTACCGTAATCGGTTTCCGAACAGGCGTCAGCCCGCTGACTCAAGAACAATAACCGCTGCTTTTCAGCGCATTATTGATAACCGACCCGTAGCACCAACTATGCGAGAAGGTGTGATAAACCCCCGCGCTCAAGAAGTGATAGATTATTTTCGCCTACATCCTAGGACGAGTACAAGAAAAGCCGCACGAGTGTTAAACATGTCGAAATCAACAATTCATAGTGTGTTAAAACGTGATAAACAGCATCCCTATTTAATCAGAACACACGCACTGCTGCCAGCTGATCACGTTCGGAGAGTTAACTTTTGCCAATGGCTTCAACTCCAGCAGCAACGCCAACCAATGTTTGTGGAATCTGTGTTGTGGACGGACGAGAGCATGTTTACGAACAATGGAATGTGGTGGCAGATCGAGCGGCGCGTGGTCTTAGAAGGGGCCGCTGCCGCCCTCTCCTAATATAAACGTAAGTACCTAAGGTACATAATCTACCTACTATCTTAGGTATTGTGGTAATGTGATGCGCGATGCAACAAATTAAACCCATGCGCGGTGAAGATGGCGCAGCGCGCTTGCAGTAGTTATTAGGGCGCAAGTATACTGATAAATAATATTTTTAGTTTTTTTTTTCAACTTACTACTTTCGAACTTTCTTTGTTATGACGAGCTTACGGATAGGATATATGACCTGCCTTTTAATTATTCGTAACCTTATACCGGACACGGTGTATATACATATAAGGTGAGTTTATAATAATCTACAAGCCTTATAGGGTTGATTCAGTAACTGATATAGAACAACTTTTGCTAAGAAAGTAGATATGTAATTTTTTTTGTTCCATTTAATTTTTGAGAAATTTAAACATTACATTCTTCCCAGTATTGTCAACAACTTTTGCGAAGACACTATGCATCTATCGGTGACGGTTTCCATGAAAATAATTTATTAAAGTGCACTAACTCTTCAACAGCTGTCTTATTGAAAAATAGGTCAACCACGGGGCGTTGACTCTACTGTGACCCACTGACGCAAGACACAATTTACCCCCGCCGCGCCGCGTGCGCAGACAGGTCAGCCTAGGACGTTTGTTTTCGTTGTGAAAGCCATTAGTAGAGTACCTATCAGCTCTAGGTCGGTCGGACACGAGCGAGTGCCGATCGGGCGGAAAAGGATGCAAATATGGTTAGGTACATCGACCAAAAATAGAGAAGCTCGATATGTACATACCTGCCTACATTGCAGCCGCGCCGCTATGGATTTGTTCGGGACGGTGCGTCAAAGTGGGAACGAAACAAAACGGTTCGGGTAGGTAGGTAAGTAGCATGTCGCCCCGCCTTCCCGCGCCGCCGCGCCGCCGGGGCCGCCTAACGAAGTTCGTGCGCATTAATTATTTTGAAAAATTAATTATTTCTTGGAAACCATTACCGATAGGTACATAGTTTCTTCGCAAAAGTTGTTTACAATACTGGGCAGAACGTACTGTTTAAATTTCTCAAAAATTAAAATGGAACAAAAAAAATTACATGCCTACATTCTTAGCAAAAGTTGTTCTATATCAGATACTGAATCAACCCTATAAGGCTTGTAGATTATTTTAAACTCACCACAGACGATTACCAATAAAATTGGAGACTTAGTTCTGTTGTATAGAACCTAACCATATAAAATATTTTGACAATAATAAGTTAGATGTAGGTACATTTTTTGGCAACCCATTGATCTACGAGCGCAATTCCTGAGAGAACATTTTGTAGGTACTGGCCCGGGCACTGACAACACGGAGCGTAGAGCACTCGCGCCTCAAAATTACCCAACCATTGCACAAAACATGAAATACATCCATCCACCTACCTACATATGTATACATTGGCAGTGCAGGTGCGGTGGCATCATGCGGGCAAAGATAATAGGTAGTCATAATTTCACTGCGAAGCAGAGGCGCGCGGCCCGATAGTAGAAGGTAATAGGTACCCGGCGCGTGGTAGATGACGCGCTCTCGCTCTCGTATTCACGCCCTGTCTCACACATAATGAAATAGCAATAGATACCGCTCTTGGCAGGCAGATTCGATGCGGGATTTTCACTTGCTTACGGCCCGTTCTTAAGCAAGTTATTTAGATATTTAGAATTATCGCATTAGTGTAGTGTCTTCAATATAATAAACATACAAAAATCTACAAATATCTAAAAATAAACAAACAAGACACTTATGTAATCCAGAATGATGAGCTAGGCGTAACATTATACTAACACAATGGTACACAGACCCAAAACGGTCAATATCGTGAGAATCTTACAGGGAAGCTTGCTAGTACACGTCCACATCATGAACAGCACAACAACGGTAGGACATTGACGTTGGACATGTAATGAGAAAGGTTGCATTTATTATCGCCTCAGCTATGGACGTAACGATGCTGCGATGTGGTCGTGGACGTGATGTTATGGCGTGATGACAAAACGGCCATTGAATGCGTGTTTTTGAATCCAGAGCATGTACAAAGAAAATTCATCTCGAATTTGAACTGAGGGTGGAAATTATTTCTTGTAATTATTTATGCAAATCAGTCTTGTCATTGGGCCTGACTCATAAGTTTTCATAACAGAATTTGGTTAATTCTTAAAGTACCCCAGTTTCCAAAAAATGTTGCTGCGCAGATGCATACTTCACCTGTGTGTATATTTGTATTAAAAAACGGGTCGAATAATTCAAAGTTAAATGTATTTTTGGAACTCCTGAACAGCTCTTACTCTGATATCGTATGAGAATGTCAAGTGTTCAGGTTGCAGGACGCCCACGAGCGGGAGTACATCGCGTGCGACAAGTACCTTGAGCAGATCTTCAGCTGCCAGCGCATGAAGTTCGCGGAGATCCCGCAGCGGCTCAACCCCCTGCTGCACCCCCCGGACCCAATCGTCATCAACCACGTCATCGGCGTTGAGGGCGGAGCGGAGGCTAAACAGACTGCCTGCTACGACATTGATGTAGAGGTGAGACACTTTAGTTCGCGAACATTCCGCAGCTGCTCGACCCGTGGCTGCAACCGCCCGAGCCCTTCGTCATCGACCATGTCATGTGTGTGGCGGGCGGAGCTGAGGCAGAGCAGACCACCTGTTACGCCACCGATATACATATGAGACAATTCGTTAGCGGAGATCTCGCAGCAGCTCAACCCTTGCTGTATCCGCTCGACCCCTTTGGCTTTGAAGTGTTCTGTACCATTCGGTGAAAGAAGGATCAAGAAATAGCGTTCTGGCTAACAGAATAAAAGTTTGGAGCACGATCTGTCAACTGTCACTTAAACTTTAGCAATCAAATAGCCAACAATTATATTATTTCAAGTTTTATCTTGTATTGATTGGAAGTAATTTGAGTTTTTAATGAATTCAGATAGAAATTGCTTGGTTTTGCGCTTTTGTCTGATGAGATTAGAAGAATTTTAGGTTTATAAATTAATGTCAAAGTTGCTCTGAGCCGTTCCGCCTGATTCCATTCTGTATCGGGCAGTGCAGGGCGTAATGGAATGATCTTTGCTCAAACAAACCCTTTGTCATCGACCATGTCACAGAATATTCAGTTTCAGGGTTGCCAGAGACTGACTAATATCGACTTCGTGCTCAAGTTGCTTATCATCTATATATATTGTTAAAGCACTGTAAGGATTTTTGAGACCATTGTGAAATATGATGTTATGATGCTAATACGCCTCCATACCTTCGTGCCGAGGTTGGCAATAAAAATCTGGCATTATCAAAAATATCATAACCAGTCACGAAAATATGGTTTACCATTCGCCTTTGTGGATACCCTTTATTCCGTCTTGTCTATTTCAGTCTTTAAACTTTGTCTTTTGTGGAATGTGACATGTATGTATGTATAATCGAAGATCCCTGTAAAATGAACTACTTTGCGAATATACTGCAAAGCTTGACCCGAACCAGCAAGCGGGTATTGCGTCTAACCAATTTCGCCACCTGCTGTATATCCATAATTTATAATATACATGTCACATTCCTTGGAATAAGCGACGTACATGCTTAGTACGAAAAAGTATATTTACTTCGTATTTCGTGTTGGTAACCTAAATATTACAATGCATCATATTTCGGTCTACTACATCCAGTTTATTATTTTCTAAAGGAGGATAAATGTGGTACGTAAGTACCACATTTATCTACTCAGGATGTTATTATATTTATATATTATATTATTATATTATTATTGTTAGGCTAGCAGCTTTAAGCTGATGCACCTATATCACAACAGTTATTTATTTATTTATAATCTATTCTTTTTTTTTATATGATTGTCCAGTTTATTTTTGAAGGAATTTACGGAGACAGCATTTACAACTTCACTGGGAAGATTGTTCCAAGATTCTACTACTCTGTTGGCAAGAAAGTGTCGTCGAGGGTTCTGCAAATATTAATTAGATGGAAATAGTATATATAAAATAATGCATAATTTTATTCGGGATTTCACACATCTGATGCATGTTCCAATGCAGGTGGACGACACTCTGAAGACACAGATGAACAACTTTCTTTTGAGCACAGCTAACCAGCAGGAAATACAGGGACTGGACACCAAAATTCATGAAACGGTGAGTATTGTGACTTTATTTTATTATTTTTTATTTTATTTTTGGAAAATATTTTTGTATGTTACTGGGTTGTGTAACATGTCATACCGCATTCCTAAACGAAAATTTTACCATAGGTACATGGACAGAAAGCATATTTTTAATACTGCTTTGATAATTTTTCATACATTTTTATCATCTATACCATAAGCCATACAGTTTCACAAGGGCTCCAAACACGAAAAAGTTTTTTTAGAAAGAATGCACATTGCTGAATCAAGTCCATGTTTTTTTCAGTCTCACCTGAGCTCATTGGTTCATTATATCCCCGTACCCTGCAGGTGGATACAATCAATCAGCTGAAGACAAACCGCGAGTTCTTCCTGAGTTTCTCCAAGGATCCGCAGCAGTTCATACAGAAGTGGCTCGTCAGTCAGAGTCGCGATCTCAAGGTACTCGTACTTTTCAACATAAGCTTTTCAATTTATGCATCTTAATCTTTTCAAGAACGACCTGACACACTACTTTAAAAAAAAAGGTTTTTAAATTTTTACAAATTAATCTTTTCTTGAGAGGCCTAGCCGTCTTTATTTTCGGGGTTTTTTTTCTGTGGGTTGTTTTTCTCTTTTTCATGTGCCCTTGACATAATATGTGCATTTAAACGAACGTATTGATAATTCTTACCAAACTGGTCTCACTCGTGATGGCGATATTCGAACAACACTGCAAAAACTATACAAATATATTTTTTTGGCAGACGATGAACGACGTAGTGGGCAACCCCGAAGAAGAGCGCCGCGCCGAGTTCTACCAACAGGCGTGGAGCACCGAGGGGGTCGCCAGGTACTTCCACGCCAAGGTGCAGCAGAAACGCACCGAGCTGGACTCCGCGCTCGGCCTACGCAACCCATGATTGACAGACCCGTCCCAGAGAGCGAATATAACGAGTTTAACAGCAGGAACTATTCCCAAACTTATTGATTGAAACGTGCTCATCCTCTGGGACTGGAATTTAAAAAAGTAATTAGATTATTAAACGGTCTAATATAAAAAAAAAATTAATGTGGCCGCTAAACATGTTTTGTTTTTTATTGGATGTTATGTATAACATCCAATTTACAAATACAAAACCAATCCATTATTGAATTTTAATTCCTGGATCATGGATTCCTGCTCTTTAGTGAGCTGCATTGTTATGTAGCCATGATTATGAACAGGCATTACATATATTTTAAATTTTTTAGTAATAGTGATAATTTTCTCAAATTGTAAGCTTAGAATATAAGAACTATCAAATAAATCATAGTTTTATGTACTGATAATGTATTTTCCTTAATTTGCATGGCATATAGGTAATTATGAAGCAACTTATTTCATGGCAGATTTATGCTCATCGACTGTTTGGTAACTCACTGGCCGATGCAGGACGACCCCGATGCCTCGGAAGGAAACTCTACCCTAGCCTGGATCCAGATCTAAAGGAATAAGGGTTACTACTCTCGACCCTACTTGGTGTTGGTGGTTGGTGGCTGGCTTATGTCGCGTATTTCTCATTCTCATCCCCTAAACTTGCTGCTACAGGTACACAACTTCTTACCGGATCTACCATAGGCTTAGAATGTAAAGACATACAGAGTCAACTGACAGATGAGACTAAAATTATTGTCGAAACCACAGCCGGAAATCAAGTTTGGTGAATGACAGCATGACCTTCCTGTGACTAGTATTAACTGGTTTCATTGCATATTTTTCTCATTATCTAGTCAATTTTTTGAATAGGCCAAGCGGCAGAATAGAGCAGGAAAATTAGCATCAAGGGATGAACCTTGCATTCATTGATAACGGACACTTTTTTTTTACATTGATTACATTCATTGTATTTCATGATATTACATTGTTAATGGGTCCGGTTTTTCGCCGAAATCTTTGAATTTTTTTTCCAATGGATAACATAAATGATCGAAATAATTTCAAACTCATTCAATCAAATCAATCAAACATTGATAGTACCACAGATTAAATAAATAAGAGCTAGATGGGTTAAAGCGCACGGGATCGTGTCGACGTCATAAGCGCAAAATTGCGCTTATAGCGAGCAAGCCGCAAGCCGGGCATGTAGTGCTACTGTACGCGCGGTGCGAGAAAATACGTAAAAACTGTAGTCAACATGTGAATATCCAAACACATAGATCATCATATGAAATGTAAGTGCACAGTAAATGTTAAAATTTTAATATTAAACAATTTTTAAAGGTCATCGCGAGTACAGTCAACCAAAGGTTAAAGGATCCACTTCCGGTTAAACGTAAAAATGAATGGTGTTTAAATACAACCTCCGATTCAATTTTGTTAGGGTTTTGTTTACTCAGTAGCTAGTAGACATCCTCAACTATGTTTGAATCTGTACTCAACCCTATAATTGTTTCCAAAAGTCAAAGTATGTGTATCCTAAACTCTTTGTTCGACTGTACTTAGCGTGAGAAATGAGTTAGTGATGTGACTATGTCGCAGTATGTATCAACAAATTGGAATCGGATAGCTTATTAAGCCCACAATCTCCACGATTGGACAGTGATGACTAATATCAATATTACATCCACTGTCTTGATTTAAGCCCTCAACACACCACAATCCCAAATAAATTAGGCGTCATGCAAGGACCTGTTTTCATCTATATCAGCACAGGTACTTATGCTAAGATAAATAGTAGTAACAAAAACGAATACTAACGAAAAGTACTACTTTGTAACGTCACTTTGACACATTTT
Source organism: Incurvaria masculella (assembly GCA_946894095.1). Lineage (NCBI taxonomy): Eukaryota > Metazoa > Arthropoda > Insecta > Lepidoptera > Incurvariidae > Incurvaria > Incurvaria masculella. The sequence goes on from OX335647.2 coordinate 14,608,726, forward strand.
GTATGGACGAAATCTCAAAGTAATGCAAATTGACGTCACAAAGTACTACTTTTCGTTAGTCTTAGTTTCTGTTACGACTATTTATCTCAGCCATAGAATTGAATGGAAAACACGAACATTTTTCGACCACTTTTTATCAAATACGATGGTACCAACCCGAGTGGCCACCACCAACTAACATAAGGCAAAGTATGTTTTATGGAACTGGAAATGGATGGCTAATACTACACCTATTGTCATGATATAAACCAAACCCACCACACGGAAACTAGGTGCCATTCCAGGACCTTCCGCATATTGCACGGCTTCATTAAAATTGACGGAACCTTCAATTACAGCTTCGACCAACTCTCATTCTGTCGTTTTCAAATCGGGAGTATTACTAATATATCTATGACATAAAGTTTAATTTAATATTCGTCTAAATTCTTGTACTTCGTCTTTCTGTTTCAAATTAAAGTAAAAAAAATATGAGTATACTACAAGGCCGAACCCTTCTTTTTACTGGGCTCCTTCTTCAATTAATGTGACCTTTATTTATAAATACATACATGTATATCATATTCCTTGGAATAAGCGACGTACCTGCTTAGTACGAAAAAGTATATTTACTAAAAAAAATATGTTTGCACTAAATGTAACTTTATCGATAGTTATGTAACATATCGAATTCGTGACGAAATGCACCTATCCAACTCAGAAAGAGAAATATAGTGGTGCATGAACGGGGCGGGGATTTGAATCCAGACCTCTGGTATGTAAGTCAAGTCCCTCCAACACAATGTTCCTGGCATTGCACGCCTCTCTTGTATTTTCCAACTCAGACAGTATTTTAATTGCAGTCTCGATCATCTATCATTCAATGCAATTTTATGTTAGAAACATTAAAAGAGTTTTTATTCCTAGCTGTATGGCTCATAATATGATGAGACATTCCAGTTTTATTTTAAGTATCAATTAAGTTTTAGGAAACAAAACTTTCTTTCTTTAAATTTAATGATCACCGATTATCGGGGTTTAGATACTTTTTAATGTCTCCGAATATTATTAAACTGTTAAAGAACCACAAGGTCGTGACACACGGACGGACGTGCAAACGGATATATAAGGTTAGTTAGCCTTAATTATTTATTTATTTTAAGGTTTTCTTACAAACTCGGAAAAACAGGAAACAAAGAAATTGGTACTTGCAATACTAACGTCTAATTGCAAACATAAAAATTTTATATAATAGCACAAATTTTCTGAAAAGTAGCTCACGGCATAATTATTGAATATAAGTATAAGTTTCAAAGGATCAATTCGGGTTCAGAAGTGGATGCTCTACATCGCTTGCGGTCTACAGCTTCGTTAAAAATATTTGGAAAGCACTGGATACGTCGCAGAAAACCTGTGGAATTTTCTGCGACTTATCCAAGGCTTTTGACTGTGTACGCCATGACATACTTTTAGCAAAGCTTGAACACTATGGCGTTAGAGGTGGAGTTTTTAAAATTATGGAATCATACCTTAGCAATCGAAAACAGCGTGTACATGTAGGAGAAGCATTTTCAGATTGGGCTGACATTACACAAGGAGTACCACAAGCATCAATCTTAGGCCCATTACTTTTCCTTGTGTACATAAATGATCTTCCTACTGTCGCAAGCGAACTCTGCAAAAGCACATTATTTGCTGATGATACTACCCTCTCAGTCGCTGCTTGCAACAACCAAATACTAGAAAATAAGTGTATATCCATAATGGAAAATGTGTCTAGATGGTTCTCCATTAATGGAATTTCACTGAATAAAAATAAAACTGTAGTAGTGAATTTCTCTATCCGTAAAGATAAAGTTAATGTCAATTCCACTAATTCCAAAAGCACGAAATTTCTAGGTATACACATAGATGCCCAACTCAAATGGGATAGGCAGATAGATATTGTGTGCAATCGTCTTGTTTATACGCTCTCAAGCAGATCAAGCCATTAGTAGAAGAAAATATGCTCAAAATGATTTATTATGCCTATTTTCACGCGCAACTAACCTATGGTATTCTGGTTTGGGGAAACGCTGTGGAAATGATCAGAGTACTGAGGAAACAAAAGAGTGCCCTCCGTATATTACATGGAGTTAACAGAAAGGCATCGTGCAGACCGCTATTTTCTACATCTAGAATAATAACTGTAATAGGTCAATATATTCTTGAATGTTTAACTTATGTACACACACACCTTGACGAGTTTTCCATTGCTTCACATAAACACACATACAGAACTAGAGCCAAAGATTCCAAATCGCTGTTATTACCCTACAATAGATTACGTAAAGCCGATAGTCATGGAGATTTGACAAAAGTAAAGATGTATAATCACATATCTCCAGCAATCAGGTCTTTGGCTCCAGTTAAGTTCAAAAAAAGAATGAAATTTTTCTTAACCCAAAATGTTACATATTCCTTGCAAGAATATTTTGAAATGACAATTGCCTAAAGGCATCGCTTTTTTATCTATTTCTATTGTTTTCATTGTTGTTGCTGTTGTTGTTATTCCTATTATTATTAGTATTGTTTTATTGCTGATATGTCTTTAGTTTCTACAGTGACTGAATTTATATTCTTAATGTATTTTTAATTACTTAATTTTATCATTTTATTGCTTTTTATATTTTTGATGTGAACTTTTTGAAAATTTAATATTGTAATTGACTATTTCTATAGCATGATGGATTTTTCCACCGATAATGCTCGCCGAAATAAAAACATTTTGATTTGATTTGATTTGATTTAAAAAAAACATTCACAATTATATGTCGATACACCTATCGATGTTGATTAAAGTTTGTCAATAATAATAATAATAATATCTTTATTGCTTCCATACACATGGTACATACATGGTACATACTTATTGCCTAATGTCAATCTCTTCCAATCAACCCGATAATGGGACAAAATTATGCAATAGCAACAAGAAAAGTAATCTAAGAATAGACATTGTGCACTATTTATTAAAATAAAAAAAGTAACTGGACAAATTAATAACTATGGACATAACTGCCAGTTTAAAAATGTATTTATACAGAATTTATGCGATATAAAACACACATAACTAGAACAAATTAATAAAAAAAATGTTTAAAAGCTAGTAATTCTGTTTTAAGTTCAACGGAACATAAATCATTTAGACAGGAAGTATAAATCGAAATTTTGAAGATTTCAAGAGAAGCAGAGTTCCTGATATCAAGAGGTAATTTATTCCAAAGGCGGGCCGCATTAACTGTAAAAGAGTCGCTAAAAAAAGTAATACTGTGCGACGGTATCAGAAGAAGAAGTTGTCAATTGACCTGAGTGGTAGGCCATAGGATGATAAGAAATTAAAACTATCCCTTAGGTAAATGGGAGCACGTGGGTTGTTAAGGACTGTATATAGGAGAGCGAGGACATGCAATTGCCTTCGAAGACGGATATTGAGCCACGGAGAAGCCGATCACGGTATGCGTAAATGTAAAATTAAGCTTGTGTTCGTGCTCATGCCACGACGGCGACGCCACTCCCTTTCCGTTCCGCAGCCAATGAGTGACGAAGGATAACGTTAGGCGAGCCAGTTCCCACCAATTAAAAACGTCCAATACGTCTACGACGGCGTGTGCGTGCGGGATGTACGTATGAGCTGAGTTTGTGGTCGAAACAAAAATGGAGACAGCGAGTCTCGTTGCTGGCGCGCTGCATTCTCCTCCTTTCTTTGATCAGTGGATAGTACGTTTTCCAATAGATCAACGTTCGAGAACATACCGTTTATTCTGCGATTATCTATAGCCACTGCAAACATCGTTAAACATCATTTGATAAAGTTACGGTATGTTCGATTTAACGCCAATCAGTGCACAACTTCCCATCCAATTAACTAGATACCCAATTCCTGATCAACCTGGGGACTGCCACATATGGTGCATTTCGAACTTACAAAGCGACGCTAGTAAAGCGCGGAAAAAATAACCTTGAACAGTTTTATTTCAGCAGCCATGGCTGTCAATCAGTGATTTTGAGAGTTCCTTAGTGGAAGCCATGAACAGTCCCAGAGAGCCTCAGGGAGAAGGTGGCGTCTCTGAGAGAATAAGGTAAGCTATAAGAATAATAATTAATTAGAGAATAAGGTAAGGATAAGGTAGGCTAGAATCACCGCAGTGCTGGTGAGTCTTCATCCTAAAGATGTCCGTCTGTTGTAACTTCTTTTCATTGCTACCCATCGCCTCATCCAGCATCTATGGGTTTTTTTCTATATGCATTTTGTGCCGTCAATTTACCGTATACTCTCCTTCTCGAAATTGTACACTATTTCTTGCGGAAATTGAAATAATGTGATTTATTCATCATTTTGTCACTGTCATTTATTCATGATAATGTCATTTCATTAAAATAAAAGAAAAAATCTACCACATACTCCACCTAAATCGTCGGTGAAGGGGTTGAGACGAGAGACTACTCCTATGCTGCCGTCTGGTTTACGTCAAAACGTTGCTCTTTTACTGTTGGCATATTTGACATTCTTACCACCACTTCTAATTGGTGCAGAATCCACCGAATTTCCTCCTTTGTTTTATCACATTTTTATACCCCTATTCTTTATACCTGTTCTTCTAGATGTTGCTCCGTGGCACCATTTGGATTAATTTGGCTGTTCTAAGCACCTTTGGCCACACAGTTCAGTACTCGGTTTTTCATTCAGAAGTTTTGTCATGTATACATATTAGGATTTTTTTATATATTTATTAGAACTTAAAATTGTATGGATGTAAGTTTGTATGGGGAACTCAAATTACATAAAATGTTAGGTTCAGCCCGACATGATAACGACATTGACCCGGGTATCTCAACTAGTTCTTTATAATTCTGAACTAAATGAAGAAATCCTGTTATTTCTGAAACCCTTACTTACCTTTTTGAAATGTAAAGCCTAGTTTTTATAATGTGGATGTTTTGAGACATCAGAAATCAACGCCCATTTTTGAGACATCTAACTCTCGTTAACTTTGCGCTATCGCATTTAATAAACGATGGTCGAAGCGATAATAGAAATGTCCGTGTCTTATATCAAGTTCGAATAAATCTTACTAATTCCACTCACACCAACGCGACTCGTGTTAACGACCCGTAGGGGTATAGGACTAATAGGACAACTATAGGAACAGAATATTGACTGGGATTAAACTTTTGGTGTCTATGTACATATATATGCTGTCCTCCTTATTAAAAAGGCGGTAACCCTTTGAATAAGGAGGGCAGTATGGCTCCTAGTTCCAATGAGGTGTGTTAGGCTAATATTATGATATTAGGTACATACGAAAACCGTACAAGTGCGAGTCAGACTCGCACACGAAGGGTTCCGTACCATTGTACTAGATTTAACACAAAAAATAAATGAGTTTTGTTTTACTTTTAATTGTTTTTAAATTTTACCAATTTTTGTTATAGCCGCAAAATAAATACACACTCTGTGAAAATTTCAGCTGCGTTCATGAGATACAGCGCTGTAACAGACGGACGGACGGACGGACGGACAGCGGAGGCTTAGTAATAGGGTTCCGTTGGCACCCTTTGAATACAGGATAAATATATTTTTCGCATAAAATATACTCCGTCACAAGTAAACTAGCAATCATTGACATATGTATTTTGTTCTAACGAGAAAAAAACACCATTTAACAATAACGACGCAGTCATTGACGATTATGGAAACAAGAAATAATAATTAATGTAATTTTAATAAAATGTATGTTCCTGTTATTAGAAGTAGGTAGCAGGTAAGTATTTACATACCTCGAGCAATTATATTATCAGCGACACGCTTTCAAACAGGTTGTGATTGTTTTATACATTTGATTGATGATTTAAAAATAATAATTTTGACTTCTAACGCTAAACACGTTGATTAGGTATGTTTCACTGATTCTTTATTAATCATCATCAAGACATCGCGCACTCGAACGTTTGCTAGTTCATAGTTCTGCGGTAGTCAGCTTAGCATGGCAGGCAACTCCTAGGATTTTCTTAGCCTTACCTTAAACTGAATCGACGTTTCAGTGCAGTCAGCGATGCAGTACAAAACGTGAGTCCATCACATTTCCTAATTTAAGTTACTCAGGAACCTTAATAATGTTATCACATAGATCGGTTCGACTGCCCGTGTGTCAAATCTTTGTAAATACTTAATTTTCAAGGGTTTATTATTCATGTTTTAAGTTAGAAAAAAAAAACAGATCGAGTGGGGTTTAACTAAATCGGTATTTTTGAACGTTATTAATTTATTTGGCATGCATTTTTTTATTTGTTATCATCGCTGTTCAGATATTTATTCAAAAAAAGTTGTATCCCACTTTGCTTTCGATATGCGTAGTACTCAGCAATTTTTACTTAAAAATAATATTTCGGACATACTTGTCGATGGAGTACTGAATATGTATGCCATGCCGAGGAGTTGGTATGGGCAGATATATTGAGATTTTTAAGTTTTTATCTGAATGAGGTAAAATCTGAACGGGAAGAAATATATTTTGTTTAATGAGTAATTACAGGGAACAAAATCAGCGCTATTTTAGGCCCTGGTTAACTAACTAAGTCTGACGTCAAGAAGTGTCATTCTTACAATGTATAATTCCTTATCTAGGAATCAACCTATTTTCGTTAATTGTTTATTGTTTATTGTTTATTCATCATCCATAGACAGTACACTGCACTCGGATTCGTCATATTTTATCATTAGCCAGTTCGGGGAAATCCCAGCGAAGAAGAACTGGAAAGAAACTCCGCTGGTTTTTTTTTCCAACGTCCACTTAGTGTAAATTTACAAAAGTATTTAGACTCACAGATAAACACGCTAAATTAATATGAATTGAAGAGAATCAGCAATTCATGTCATATGCAACAGTTCATGACAAATATCAGTTCATTAGTAAAGACCATGCCCGCCATCTAGAATGTTGGCAATTGGAGCAAGCCAGTCCCCACAAACCCAGCACCCGTTCACGAGCATCACGCCAGGCACAGCCATCGCCTCTATCGACGTAATATATAAGTCAATGCTATCGACCATATTTTAGGGAAAGAGGAGACCCGAACCCAGCGTCGCCGCAAGTAGGGACCTTAAAGCGATGCACTACTCCAGTGGCAACATGAAAAAGTTGTGAAAGCTCTGTACGATTTAGTTTTAATACGATTATTTCTGTCATGAACTACTACAGTGACCTGTAAACAAAGAGTCAAAATACAAAATACATTATTATTCTTACAGCTAAAAAAAAACTATATAATATTACACTTTAAATGCTACCACCTACAGAAAATTAAGAGTACAATGGTTTGAGAGCAACCATAAACGAATAAGATTCCTGAAAGAGATTCTGACCAACACCTACAGTTAACAGCTAATGTAAGTTTCCCTTTTCTATATATAATACATTGCGGAAACTGTGTCCATTTCCGAAGTTTTTTGACTAAATGTAGAAATCTAAAAGCAAATGGAATTATTTGTTTATGCATATATATGCTGTTTTTGCTCGTGGCTAGAAATCATATTACTTTCAGATTTATAATATGAAAAATCGACTTTATTTTTATTATTATTATTATTTAAATATATGATGGAATCAAAAAATATTACCAATCCATTATCAGTCTGGAGTTCTATTTGGACTTTCTGAGGCGTTTCACTGCATATTATTACATATGTTGAAAGGTACATTTATATGGCGCGAGTAGTTGGCTAGTCCTAGCGCTGGATAGAAAATGCCGGGTCGTTGTAGCTGTATCTATAATCTTAAAAACTGAAGCAGTTTTGTGAGATGTGCTAGATACATTCTGCAAAAAAGTAAAGAGCTTTCGGTGCCGGATTTCTTCTCGCGCCAGGCCACTTGCATGCTCAAAAGCAGAGGTAACTGACTATGATTGAATTGCTTGAATTTTACTCAAAATGGTCGGACAAGGCTACGCATGCCATCCTTAAAAAAATTAACTAAAACGTTAAGCTCGATGCTGTGCTGAAATCTAGGGCCACCCCCGATATATCGCTAAGTGCTACGGCCTCACCAAAGGTCAATAGATATGTGCAATTTACAGAAGAATGTAAAATGTAACTTTGGATCAAATGCGTTTGCATTCGGTTTTGTTGGCTGAGGATCTCTGGTTAGCGATAATTTTGAAATTGAAATATATGAATATATGAAATGTGTCCTTATTTTTCGCCTGAAGAAGAAAAAATATAAATCTATAATAAATAACCATAACTATAATGTTAACCAGAGATAGTGCACTCCAGCCTTAGTATTAAGGTGCAGCACTCTATCTCTGGTTAGTGATAATTTTAATGTAAAAATATGTATGTCCTTATTTTTCGCCTGAATAATAAATAAGATGTATCTATAATAACCATAACTATAATACTAACCAAAGATGGTGTACTCTAGCCTTAATTCTCAGAGCAAAAGTGAGTTAAATTGTCGTTCTTGAGTAGAATAGGTATCATGAACAGATAATATCTTGAATCTTAGATTAGATGAAAATAGGTACCTGCAGACAAAGCGAAAATCCCTCCCCCCACAGCAAAACAAACATTATTTAGCAACACAATTCAGCTATATAATTGAAATTTGTTTCTAATACAAATATTTTGGAAATAATCTGGCCACCACAGCTTATCGTTTCAAGGGAGTGCGGGCAGGTTTTCCCGGCGCACAGCCCTAAATGAAATCCTGAAGCGCTCCTTGGCATCAGTAAATTTTCCCAGCGTCACTGAACCGCTGAGAGTATTTATGGACGACGGTAAGAGGCCAGACGGAATGAGTCTCCTGCCGTAGTAGCAAGGCATGGCCCTCATTTGGGACGCGACCTGCGTGGACACCCACGCTCCGAGCACGAGTGGAGAAGCCGGTTTTGCTGCCGCAAAGGCTGAAACGATGTTCATCTTTCTGAAGCCTTTGGGGCAGCTAACCGAATTATGAACATTTGGTCTTTGCGGTAGAGACGCTTGGCCCTTGGAGCCAGGACGCAATCGCGCTTTCAAAAACGATTGAAAACTTCTGATAGACCTACGAGCAGGAGCATACTGCGTGGAGATACAGCCGGGAACGCTGCCTCAGTAATTTAACTATATCTGCTTAAATTGAATAAATAAAATATTGTTTTGTTTCAACGGACAAAAGTATTATGCAAGACGGTCCAAGCGTGAACGTATCCACGTGCCCAGGTTGCCGTCACTTCTAGACATGGACATGGGTCATGTTGGGAATATCACTATGAGACAGAGTGCGAAACGAAGAAATTCGCCCTCGTCTGATGATTGTGCTATTTCATACAACAGCTTGAAATCTAGATTTATTTTAAAAAGTATGACATTTTGAACCAAGGTAATTAGTTGTTGCAAACCTATATTGGTATTATTTTTCAGAATTTCCAAACAACCGTTAATAGGAAAACAACGAGCTACGAGCCGCTTTTTTTATATAAACGTCGCATAGGTATTTAAGATATTACAGAAACAGAATAAGACCGAAACCACTGCCTTGAGATACCCCACAATTGAAAGGTCCTAAACCACGCCAAATGCAAGCCTCTAATGGTCCTTTGTTCTAACTTTTGAACAATAACAATACCGTATAACATGCCTTTGAGGTCAAGGAACGCCGGTAAAGCTCTGTGTCCCTTATCAAACTGGAAATTAGATCTACTAAAGAAGCAGAATCCACTGTATATACTTTTGGCCTGGATCCCTATTGCTTTGTTGACATCATTTGATTGTATTCTAAAAACAAGGTTTATCTTTTTTAGAGTCCCGTCGCAAAAACTTGCTCTTGTATCTGTCGGTCACACGCATTTGTCCCGAATTGTTTTCCTATAAACGGTTGTATGAAAATTCTGCTAGCCAGCTGCTAGCTCAAGAAGCTAGGATAAGGATTACTTGATTGAAAACCCCAATAATAAGCAACAAAACAGCAACAGTTCAGTTCAGTCATTGTATAATTAAGTGCTCAAGAATCCAGCGGACGGTTAAATATGTTTTATAAGGACAAATGAGGAGAAACACCAGGCTCCAAAAACAGATGAGCACTACTAATGGCTGAATGACATGAATGAAAAACGCTAATGGCTTCTAGTAAAAGATATTCGAAATGTAATTCAGATCTTCTTGCACAGAAATAACTATCTCGATATGTATTTTTTTGACTATCTCACTGTCACTTTTAGGCACGGAGATCGATTTTTAGATTTTTCATTTGATTAGCGAAATAAATAGTTTTATGACTAAATAATAGTACACACATAATAAAAACAACCTTTTGCAGAACGATTTTCACCTTTTTCACCTTTTTCGATTGATGCACAAAACAAACATTAGGGTAGATAAAATTTCCGATATATTTTTTTAAAGACGGATAAACAATGTAGACATTGGAAATCTTTGCTATATCGATAAACCATTTCGGGCGAGATAATAACTGAAAGTTTGATCGCCCCGTTCAATGGTCTAATAACGTTAGATTTCACCTGCGTGTCGCGCACACATAAATAGATGTGCTCAATTCATCTGCTCTCGGACTGATCAGCAGCTATCAGCAGGCAACGTGCGCCAGTGGGCCGGGCACCAGCGCGTCGCTCGCAGCCGCAACATTTCCGTGCGAGGATTCCTAAACAATCCGCGCTCAACATTATCTCGATCGCTAAGTGGACAATAGTGCATGGGCGGATTCGGAAATTCCCACCGCGAGTGAGGTCAAAAACCATTGTTCGTTTTTCCGCGTGAGGATCGATAAATTTATCTGTAGGTCGAACTACCGAACGGAACATGGCCATCACGCTACCTGCCTAATCCATCATTGACATCATAATGAATATTATCTTAGTTATGATGTCGGGTATCGATACAAGGCGATTACGTCCGCACGGGTGCAAAGTAGACGCTATTTTTTATACGTCCGGAGCAAGTAGCGTGGTCTGTACGCTCCAAAGCCGACGATGACAGGCGCATTACGTTTTTACTATCTGAAAAGCCTGTCTTAGTGGAGTGATATTGTTTTGCCGGTGGTAGAGGCTGAGCGAATCTGCTTCCATCACATTATTTGTGCGACAACAATCACCCGCGGCGGAATGGATACGCAGTGAGTTTTCTATTTTTAATTCCGTTCCGCTGCAAGCTGCACTTGTTTAGAAAACATCTCTCCTTGATTCATTTAGGAAATAGCTTTTGTTTTGTATGCTCAATTCATTTACATTTTGCAGAATCATTATAATAGCGGTCTCGTTAACCAGTATGCTTTACTTGCTGTAATATGCTCTGTAGACACTTGATTTAACAGCATATTGTTGTAATATAAAGGATAAGTGTTTTTGGGGTTTTCGGGATGACAATAAAGTGCATTTAGGCGTATTAATTTGAATGAATAATACGTTTTCAGTAACTATCTGTTGGCTACGTTATCTAATCTCTACAAACATTGGCACATTGTGGTCAACCCGGCTTCTGGCGGTGCAGGGCCTGGCTTTTAAAACTTGTTTTTACTTCAGCTGGATATTTCAATGTATCATAAGCCGAGCACTGGTCATATGAAGCTAAACTGCAGAGACATAAAGCGTAGATGTAAGTCTACCCAGGAGTCATTCAGGCCTGTCTCGCTTTGGTTGAGGTGCTCCGATTCTTGAACCCCGAAGCCAATTATTGTCAAATAACTTTGTGTTACACCAACGAATGCTACACAGTACTGAAGTTGGCTCTCGTGTTACCGAATGACTGATATTATGGAGATAATTGAGCTATGAGTTAATGTCATGACCACGTTTTACATAGATCAATCTTCGCGCGAATAAAACACACAATACGTATGTTTACAACATTTGCTATCAGAGCGTATATTTGTGATTACTTATTTTAAGATTCAACTTGAGTTCAAGCGAGTTATTTTAGAAGAAATTGTTAAGTTTTTGTGTTTTTGGGTTTATAAGTAGGATACGAAATATACTCTACTTTATCTTTGCTATTTGATCTGTGGGATTGTTGTGAAAAGTATCTAATCCTCACTGATTAGCCACAATAATTTTCAAGTGTCAATTGGACACTCAGTTAGCTACGCTTCGTGCCAGAATCTAGCATTAGTATTACACAAATACATTATTTTGATGGAAAATGTGTGGTATTCGCTCTAATCATGGCGCCAAATAAGATCACAACACTAAAATTATTGAAATGAACTTGATTTTCTAGGCTATAAAACCGATGTGTGCTATGAATAATGGTTAGACACAATCTAGGTAACGCAAACACTTCCTATCCTGTCTTTTAATACCATTGTTAAATTGGGCGTATAAAGTTTCTCTACGGGGCAAATTTGGCAACAGTCCTTAGCAACAGATTCTTACACGTGCGTATAGATACGTTTGAAGGTTGTTATATCATGACGGAATACCACGAAGTTTCTCATTATTACATTTACATTAGGCAGATAAGATTCTTATTTTGGTTCTAAAATCTAAAATTTAAAAAAAAATGTAGACATTGATTTAGACAAAATGTTTTAGAATAGAAAAAATGTGATCGGATAAACAAGATCGGATGAGAGCCATATAATATGTACTTAAAACTGTTTTTATAAACTAGGAAACCTGATAAAACTCTCATAAATCCATATAACTGACGGATTGTCATGTTTTAAAAATGCTTGTCAAACATATAGGAATTAAAGAAGAGATTAAAAATAAAAATAAACTTTACTTTGATACAATTTGTGCTGAGCAATTACAATATAAGTACTGCTAAATACCGTTTTTTTTTTTAATGAAAAATCGTTATATTATAACGTACCATAATAAGAAAAAGGCAATAATTTACAGAAGCTCCACACCACCATTGCGTTGAGAGACAGGAAAGGACAGAAATCTTTAGAGGAGGCCTTTATTGAAGAACAAGCTGATTTACAAGTATTGGAACCGGTTGCCGATGTGTAGAAACTAATTTAACCACATAAGAAACAATTGTAACCACTTCTATCTGAATTTGTGAAACTTCCAGCAATAAAGGCTTATTATTAAATTATTCAGTATATCATTTATTTATACTTTTTTTTTACATTATTTTTATATTAACATTAAAAAATATACAAAAATAATATAATAACCATGGAGGTGAAAAAATCACCTCCATGATAATAACGGAGTCTTCTCCACCGACGGCGCGGCGCTCTCGCAGACTATGGGATTCTCCCATTGGGTGGTAGTAATCACAGAAATCAAAATTATTTCTGTGGTGGTAATAGACATGTAGGCCACCCACCCCCCCCCCCCCCCCATATCCCTGCAACCGCCGGACTGCTGGGCGCTGGCACACAGATCACGTTATGCGCGGCGCCTGGTGAAGCGCCTCGGTCCTCCGGCGGCGTTGCTCATGTTACAGAAGCCCGCCGGCCCTGGTAGCCGGGCCCATTACAATATTATTATTATGTAATAGTGTTATAACTTTGAAATGGAAGACATTAGACGCGCGGTTTTAGTATTAAAGCATAGATTTTGACTTTCCCAAAAGTGCGACTTGAAGTACGATTAAGTGTTAAAGTTGGAAACAATAGAATATCTAATCTAGGTATGGCTGTTTCATTTCGTATTTTCCCAGTTTTTAAAATAACATCGTAAACTGGTGAAGATAGTTGAGCGGCTCGTAGCCTAGTGGCGCGGGGACTGGCCTAGCGTTCCAGAGGCCTGGGTTCAATTCCGAGATGCACCGCTGCCTTTATCTTTCCGAGTTCGATAAGTGCATTTCGTCACGAATGCGAGCTGCTCCATGGTTCGGAATCCATGTAAAACTGTAGCTCCCCTTCCACTACTAGGTGGTAGGGTTTAAGCCGCCCGGGTTGGCACCATCGCATTGGATGAAAAGATGGTCGAAGCGGCAATGAAAAATTGTCCCTGTTTTCCATCCAGTTCAATGTAGCCGTGCTCATAAAGGGAAGGTCCTGGCGTGGCACCTAATTCCTTCGGGAATGTGGTGTATTGGGCTAATATCATAATGGTAATTGTGTGGTATTAGCCATCCATGTCAGGTCGCATAAAAAAAACTGAAAAATATTATGGGTAACTGTTCTCTGTTTTAACACAGTTAAAATTCAGTAATTTACGGTAAAGTAAATCTCAATGCTATTAATGTATTACGGTAAGTATCTATAAATAAGCCAAAACAGTTAATTTTAAACCGTTATTTTATCAGATTGAGCAGTACCGATTGGTGAAAACAAGGGTGAAAATAACACGTCTGAGTAAACAATTAACTTAGTTATAGACTAGGAGGTCGTGACAAAAAGGGTAACGATAACGTAAATGGCTGAAACTGGGTTCACGGGATAAAGTACAACCCTCTGAAGCTTAATGTGTCAGTCTGCCTGTGCCAGTTGGTTGCGTAACGTAGATATGGCGGCTGAAAAAGTAGTTAATGCATATATTAGTAGTATTAGTATATAAGTAGTTAATATATATTAATATATATAATAAATATATATATGATAAGGTAAATGGCTTCAAATAACGAAGCGTGAAAGTATCAGTACATACTTGCTTAGCCATACCAAAACTGTACAAACCCAGATTCAGCCATTTATCTTATCGTGACCAAAAATGTCGTGGCCTCCCGGAATATTGGCTCTATTTTAACTTTGTCAAATGGTTGTTATTATCAGAATTACAGTTAGATTCACATATTTCTTTTCGGTATTATATTTGGTATTTGTTCTATTGTCTACATCTTCTATTGGTACGCTATACCAAAAAATAGATGCAGTGTGACATAATTTTTAGGGTTCCGTACCCAAAGGGTGAAAATGGAACCCTATTACTAAAGCCTCCGCTGTCCGATCGTCCGTCCGTCCGTCCGTCCGTCCGTCCGTCCGTCTGTCACAGTTCTGTATCTCATGAACCTTAATAGCTAAGCAGCTGAAATTTTCACAGAGTGTGTATTTATTTTTCCGCTATAACAACAAATAGTTAAAATTAAAAAATATTAAAAAATAAAGGGCCCCCCCCCATACAAAAAACGTATTTTTTTTGTGTTGAACCTTGTACGATGGTACGGAACCCTTCGTGTCCGAGTTCGACTCGCACTTGGCTTTTTTTTTGGTTCAGTCCCGATTCATCTTCAAACCTACCTTTATCGATGCTTTATAAAGGTCTTCCATCATGGTCTGAAGCTGAACTCGGGAATTTGACAAAAGAACAATGTTATTGGCGAAGCAAAGATGACTGAGGGACTCCTCAGGTTGAACCGGTTAAAGAGTACGTACATCTCGGCCAAATCTTGCGGCTTGGTAGACAAGGTGAATACGAAGGTCGAGAGACGAATCCAACTAGGTTGGGCTGCCTTCGGAAAACTTAAATTCGCTCCGAGGTCTGACCTTCCGCAAAATTGAAAGACCAGAATATATTACCAGTGCGTCCTCCCGGTTATGACGTACGGGTGTGTAACGTGGACTCGCCGTTGTTCAGAAATTGAAAGTTGCCCAGCGAGCTATAGAGCGAGCCATGTTGAAATATCGCTATGGTGCGCAACGAGGCAATCCGCCGACGTACCAGAGTAGTCGATAGTGGCTATAGACGGTTTGAGAAGCACATTATATCCGAAATGATTTTTTTTTTCTCAGAAATATATAATTTCATGTTCATATGCTTACATTAAGTTTGCAAAATTTAGCGGGGCCCGGAAGATAGAAAAAAAATTAAAATGTATTAAAAAATATATATCTCCTAAACAAATATTTAGAAACGGTATTAAAAAAATTTATATGTTAATTCTTTTAAGGCGTAATGTAACTGTGAATTTGCAACAATTTTGTAATTACGGAAATGTATTTAAAAAAATGTTTTTACTAAAAAAAATCTATGCCGCGAACCTAACTTGCTATTGCTATATTTCTTTCTAGAATATGTAAAACTATACAACGAACGATTTTATACGTATTTCGAATTTTTTGTTTAGCTTTTGTGTGAATGTAAAAATTATAAATGAAAAACAATGTGCTTCTAATATTTGCAACATTTTACAAATTTCACAGAATATAGAGTTTGCGGTCAGTTTCCAATTTCAGAAAATAAAATAGAATTTTCATTATTTGCTTTGCAGATGTTATGAAAATAGTACAAAAAAATATATTTACACAGTTCCGTAAATAAGAAATTGTTGCAAATTCACAGTAATATTACACCTAAAATTAGCTAACATATAACATTTTTAAATAACATTTCTAAATATTTGTTTAGGAGATATCATTTTTTAAACATATTTCATATTTTATTTCTATCTTCCGGACCCCCCAAAATGTTGCAAACTTAATGTACACACGTCCACATGAAATACTACGTTTATGAGAAAAAAAAATCCATTTCGGATTTAATGTTTTTCTAAGTGCTGATTTAAGGCTAAAGTTCCTGGAGTACTAAGCTTAAGTGGCAGTGGGCTGGTCACGTCAACCGAAGAGATGACGTTCGTTGGAGTAACTGTTTCCTACACTGGCGGCCGTGTACAGGAAAATGGTCCACCTCCAGGTGGGACGACATCAATTCCGTCGGCGGAAAGCAGTGGTTCCGTACCGCTGAGGGCCGGAAGTACTAGAGAAAAAAATTAGAGTATGTTCAGCAGTGGACGCAAGCACGCTGACTGACTGACTGACTGAATGACAGACATTATTGTTTTAATTATATCGACTATTTATATTTTATAAAATTGTGTCGAGTGAAGTGGACATTGTTAAACGGTATCACCCTAGACGCCACACATTGGACTTTGACCCACATACATTTTCCTTGCAAATGCCAATGCCTACTGTGGCGCCGAGGGTGATGCGCTCCGTACGATATCAACGCAATGAAAACATGACTTAAAATGTGCGAAGGAGGTTTGTTTGAGATGAATACTTTTGGCCATATCTGTGTAAAAAAAAGTAAGAAAATATGACTTTAATAAATATCTCTCAGGTTTTTCAAACGTAATCCTTCCGTAGTAAATTGTGTAATGGTTCCAGGATAATTGCACTGTGTGGTATAAATTTATGATGGAAATTCACTTTTCCTAGGAATTGTCTTATATTTTTTCTTGTTTCTGGAATCGGAAAGTTTTTGACAGCAATCAAATAATCTTTCAGAGGTCTGACTGAATTATTTTCTATTATATGGCCCAAATATTTAGCGTAATTATTTGCAAAGGCACATTTTGAAATTTTCAATCGAAAGCCTTCTGTTTGTATTGCCTCCAGTAGTCTTGATATATGTAGTAGATGTTCTTTAAAAGTTTTTGAAAAAATTAAGATGTCATCTATAAAATTTACTGCAAAACTAGATAGTTCATATTTTCTTATGATGTTGCTCAATATTCTTTGGAAAATAGCTGGAGCAGTCTTTAATCCAAATGGGAGACACGTCCATTGAAAATGGCCTTCTTGTGTTACAAATGCAGTTTTGTCTCTATCTTGAATCTTTAAAGGAATTGACCAAAATGCTGAATTTATGTCAAAAGTGGAAAAATATGTGCAATTAACTGTTTTTACCATTAAATCTTCAATCAATGGAAACGGTTGTGATTGAGGAACAACAATTTTGTTCAACTCTCTAAAATCTATACATAGTCTTGTTTTTCTGTCATCTTCCTTTTTATATGCCAGAGTAACTGGAGCAGCAAATGGACTATAAGATTCCTCAATCAAATTCTTTTTTAATAGTTTTGATATTTGATTTTCTATTTCTCTTCTATCTTCAGCTGAGCATCTGTATGGACGCTTATAACAGTATTTATCCACCATCAAGTCAATATGAGCTTCATAATCGCGTACAGTCCCGATGTCATATTTATCCTTTGCGAAGACTGATTGATATTTTTCTATCAACTTATCAATTTCCGATTGTTGATTTAAATCTAGATGGTTCACTACCATTTCAAATTCATCCATGTGTACATGTTCATTGAAATTTATTTCACATTTGTTAATATGTGCATTTTCTTGTTTTAACACTTCATAGTGTAATTGTTTTATATTTTTGTCACCTAGTACATCAGGAATCTCGACATTTATTAAATTTGAAGTATCATTTTTTGAGAGGTTTTTATTTTTCAGATCCACTTCATTTGATGTTACCTTCTTTTCTTTTAGTTTGTTACATTGCATGATCTTTAATTCTTCATTTTGTATTAAATTAAATTTTTTTATGCAATCCAAACCAATTAGAAAATCGTAATGAAAATTATCATTTTCTATTACGAAAATATCCATATTTCTTTCAATATCGTATATCTTTATTTTTAGTGTTACCAGACCTTTTGTTTTCTTCTCACCATTAATAGTTTTCAAGTTTACTATTTGTATATCATTCGTATTTTGTTTTGGTTGTATCCTCAATAATTTTGCATTAATTAATGACACATTGGAACCTGAATCATAAATTCCATAAACCTTTAAGGTATCGTTTAATAGTAACTTTACTTTTATTAATGGTGGCACTTCTAGTTTTTTGGATTTTTCTCATTTAATTCAATTTCAAGTTCTGAGTTGTTAACCGTTTTCACAACAGCTTCTTGGTTTTTCACTTTAAACCAGCAATTTTCCTCAGCATGGTAACATTTCTTTTTTTTCTCGTTGAAACAGATTTGACATGGTTGTTTTTCTGGATTTTTTTGGTATTTATTGTCCGAATGTGTAATATTTTTTTTATCATATTTATTCTTTCCAACAAGATGTTCCAATCTTCCTATTTCATTGTATAGATCTTCCGTTCCTTGTAATTTTTTTCTGTCAATTTTATCAGCCACAAAATTCGGTAAGCCAAATGCTATAAGGTCTATAAGTGTCCCAGTATCAATCGATTTTCTTACTTCCAGTAATAATTTCTCTTTTTTTAAAGCATACTCAAGTAACGAACCTGCTTGATATTTAAAGGCAAGGGCATATCTAATGGGTGACCATCCTTTATTTGCAAACGTCTCACAAAAAAGTTTCTCCCATTTGTCCCAATCTGATTCCATTGTAAATTTCATTAGCATGCAGTTGTACCAATCTTGACTGGAATATTCCATAAAAAATTTTAAAATTTCAATTTTCTTCTTGTCTTCATCGATTTGGAAACGTTCACATTCTTTATTGAAATCTTTGATCCACTGGTGAGCATTCGAGTTTCTGCCAGAGAATTTCTTAATCATGAAATCATTTGCAATTCTTCCCAAGTTTTGAGTTTCAGATTTTTTTTGTTTATCTTCAAGTAACTTTTCTAATAGTTTTTCCAAACTCTGATTTGAGCCACCAGGTATAGATTCATCATTAGTTGTTTTTTCCAGAATTTCTTCTAGGTAAAAATCATTAAACTGTAAGTTTTGTTCTTCATCCAAATATATTTTTGATAATTCATCTGTCAAGTTAATCCATATATTCCTCGTTTGATGTCTTTTATTTAATGTTTTTTTTATTTTGGCATAATTGGGTGTATTTGTAATTTCTTGGTGTAGATTTGCAGGTTGAAAGTCATTTGGTATTCCAAAAATCTGTCCATGAGGTGTAGCTATTGAGGTTACACATATGATGTTCGATTTTCCGTCTGCTGTGGATTTCACAGCAAAATCAAACCTTAACTTTTCCATGTTTCTTGAAATATTTGCAGAAAATGTTGTTTTATAATAGTGTTATACTCTCCGCATAGAAATAATGAAACAAAGACGTAATTGCGTTTCTCTGTAAAACGAAAGTTTTAATTATAATTTGTGCATTCGGTTTTTAACCAATTAAGTGCATTATATGTTAACAAAAGATGGACTTACCTGTAAAACGAAAGAAACAACATTTAAAGCCTTTATTTCAGGTCTTTTTGTATCTTTAGGTAAGTTAATTCTTCACGACAATAACAAACCCACTTTCATATTTAGCTGAGTGTCATGACTGTCAGAGTTGACATCTCAGAGGTTTTTTGAATAATGCAGCCAGTATAAACCTAAGAAAAGCTAAGTGGTTTTCTTTACATACATATATCTGTTATCCCAATACTATTTCATGACCAAGCATCGACAGAGCGTCAAAGCTGATACTGTCAAAATACGAAATAACGAATGTATCCTGCAGGTGACAGCGGCATACTCTCTGATCAATGATAAGATTGTTTATTTTAATGCACTTTATGCATCAAGATCACCAGGTATTTACATTTGAAGATCAGTTGCACCCACATAACTCCGCAACGAACCCGTGAACTTCCGAAATTCGTGCTTGTACCCGCCTCATCTGTTTGAACATGATTCACACATCGAAGGGCATTCTTTTAAATGCGTAATGGCAGTAACCGTTTTCAACGATAGGTAATCGTTCTATGAGGTAAACGCATCACTCCGAAGCGACACTGCGCAGGCGAATGTACATATTATACTGTATGGTAATAATACCTGCACCCCGACGCCGTATGACGTGTGTGACGTACAATGTAAGGTGTAGTCTCGGATGGAATAACTCTTTCCTGCATGACAGTAATACAGTCCAGTTTATTGGTTCAGTTGCAGTACGTTGATGGATTCTACAAGGCAATGGAGAAAATCGGAGGCCGCACTGCGTTCTGTTGTAAAAAAAAAATTAAAAAGGTGACGCCGCCCCACGACGTTTGTTCCTGTCTTGGTTTAGTATAGCGACGCCGCACTGCGGTTCTGCCAGTCAACGTGGAAGTCTTGACCTGAAATCTAACTTGTAGACAGGTTTAGTAGGTTTTAGGTATTTTTACTAACAATCATTTCCATTAATTAAATACACGTTTTTGTACTAAGCAGGTACGTCGCTTATTCCAAGGAATTTTATATGTATGTATGTATAATCGACCGTGAATGTTTGAATGTTCAATCTTTGCAGTCAATGTCCCCAACGCAGATGAAGCGTAAAAACTGTGTTAGTAGCAGGTATTGATTACGGGGAGACTGTAGGATAATTTGTTTTGCTGGTTCAGGTCCAGTCTTGCACTAAATTCGTTTTTTTTTTTTTTTTTTTTATGCGACCTGACATGGATGGCTAATACCACACAACTACCGTTATGATATTAGCCCAATACACCACATTCCCGAAGGAATTAAGTGCCATGCCAGGACCTTCCCTTTATGAGGCACGGCTACATTGAACTGGATGGAAAACACGGACAATTTTTCATTGCCGCTTCGACCATCTTTTCATCCAATGCGATGGTACCAACCCGGGCGGGCTTAAACCCTACCACCTAGTAGGGGAAGGGGACCTACAGTTTTACATGGATTCCGAACCATGGAGCAGCTCGCATTCGTGACGAAATGCACTTATCGAACTCTGAAAGAGAAAGACAGTGGTGCAAGTTGGTATCGAACCCGGGCCTCTGGTACGCTAGGCCAGTCCCCGCGCCACTAGGCTACGAGCCGCTCAGTAAGCCGTAAAGTAGTTCTTTTTACTGGGTTCTTTTTTAATTAATGTGTCCTTGCTTCACCGCCCATTATACATACATGCATATCACATTCCTTGGAATAATTTTCGTTTTTTGCATTTGTCGTAATGGCAACATTGTAACCAATTAAAACCTATTCTTGGAGTTCCGTGTTCAGCAATCAGGAATATAGACCTTGAATAATTGAAATGCCGTGCTCCTGAATATTTCCGTAGAGAAAATCGCTTTGACCACCGCTATAATGGAGATATTCTCGACTAAAAGCCTGAGCGAGCAATCACAAGAATAGGCCTAAGATGACTGTTTTGCTGACTGACGCACAGCTTGAAAAATTATCAAGGGTCGATAACAATAAGACAACGTTAATCAAAATTTGGTATCGAATATATTGAATAAAATTAGCAATGTCATTAAGAAATGAGCCGATTTATTTTGATTAAACGGTATTTACGAGTAATAAGATTACATTGGAACGATATGATGATCTTGATTTGTTCCTGTCTGTAGGCCCTATCTGAATTCAAATAAACACATTAAATAGTAAACATTTTATGTTTTGTGTGGTCATGTCAGCATCAAATTTCATACTTTCATTTACATATTCTGCGTTTTAGGAAAAAACATTTAACTATAATTTTGTTTCATGTGTAAATTACTCTCACCACTACTTTCATACATAAATGTAAAAAATGATTAAATAGTTTTTTTTATTTTTTTATACAAGTTCAAACTATGACACCCTTATTATGTAAATGTTCATATTTTATTATACATCTATTGTTTCTAGTTAGAGTTTATTTTTAGAATTTATAATTTCAGGTTGTTATGAATTGAATTGTTTCTGTGAATAAAAATTGTTCAATAATAATAATGGAAGCTTAATAAATACACGGTTGAGGTCATAACTCATACCACTGCTGGGCAAAGGTTCCGCATAACCTTTTCCAAATTCCTAGATTTTTATCAGAACTGTTCTGATACAGATGTCATCTAGTTTTCTTTGAAGGACTAGCGAGCGGTTGGCGGGCGCAATAATTATATTATTTCTGCTTTCAAAATTTAAAGGATATTTTGCGTGAAAACCTCATAAAACCTTATCATTTCTCCTCAATCAAATATGTAGATCCCCCACACAGATTACAGGGCGATCAGTCCGATAAGCCGAAATGTTCAAACGTAGGTTTCGTCGAGATTTTGTCATCTATCTTCTGATAAATATATTTGTTTGTCACATCCTCTTGGTTCGCATAAGTGTATGTTATCATATTTTCCATCAATATCGTTCAAGTTGCACTAATCACATAACTCATGTTTTTTATAGATTTTTCTGCATAATTGTTTTTATAAAAAAAAAAATGTAGTTGTTTTCTGCTATTAATGCAATTTTTCTGTAATTAACTTTATTTCGAATGCATTATGAATGTACGTGAGTACTATACAGTGTGATAACATTAACCACGTTTTCCTAGGCATATTTGGAGCAAAAAAACCTAGATAACATTTTGTTATACGGCTTATTTTGATGCGTAGGTATGAACAAACTGTATGGGAAAGGAATGTAATGTTCCACACTGAATTCGAAAGGAATGTAATGTCAGTCAGTCAGCGTGTTTGCGTCCACTGCCAGACATACGCCTCTCCAATTTTTCTCCAGTCCTCCCTGCCCCCAGCGGTACGGAACCACAGCTTTTCGCCGGCGCACTTGATGTCGTCGTCCCACCTGGCGGGTGGTTTTCCCACACTCCGTTTTCGTCCAATATCGACTACTCTGGTACGTCGGCGGATTGCCTCGTTACGCCCCATATCTCGTAGCGATATTCCCATCATGACTCAATAGCGACCCATCATAGCGAGCAAAAGAGCGCTATTGCTCGCTAGACAACTTTCAACTTCTGAACAACCGCGACCGTCAGAGTCCATATTTCACACCCGTACGTCATAACCGGAAGGAAGGCAGCCCAACCCAGTTGAATTCCTCTCAATCTCCATTAACGTTTACACCCATGTTGTCCCACACACTTCTAATGCGTTGGTGAAGAGCTTGGGTGCGATCATATCCCCCTGCCTTACGCCTTTACCAAGAGGGATAGGTTGGGTATTTTTATAGAGCCTCATAGTCATCGTCGCGGACCGATGCAGGTTTTCGGAGTACCTCGATGTAGCGATGGTCGACTCTGCACCTCAGGAGGGAGTTTCGATTGCCCATTTTTCAACCGATTCGAACGCTTTCCTATAGTCGACGAAGGCTAGAAAGAGCGGCTTGTTGTACTCCTCGCACTTCTGCACCACTTGTCTCACAGTAAATATGTGATCCGTGGTGCCATATCCTAAACCCAGCTTGCTCACGAGGCTGGTACTGATCCAGCCTCTGTGTCAGCCGAATCGTGATGACTCTTAAAAAAACCTTGTACACGTGGCTAAGAAGCCTCGTGTACTTCTTCACCCTATCCCCCTTCTTGTGAAACAGGAAAACGACACTATTTCACAATGCAGCCGGAACGACACCATTTTCAAGAACGACATTGAACAGTCCCTGCAGTTACTTCAAGATGTGTCTCCTGCCAGCATTAAGCAGTTCGATCATTATTCAATTCTCACCTGGAGCCTTGTGTTTTTTAAGTCCTTTCAAAGCAGCCTCTATCTCTTCCGGCAGATCCTCGGTGTAGTGTCTAGTAAGCGGCGCACGCCTATCAGAGTCGACTGGTTTGCTTGGACTCGGGGCAGGAATTGCTGCGAAGTAAAGTTCGCCATAAAATTCCTCCACTGCCTCAAGTACCTTTATCCGGGTTTCTTGCAGTGACAACCCCATTGATCGCTCGAGTTTTGAAATTTGGCACACTTTACTGCATCTATTTTCCTCTATAATGCGCTCAACCAACTTCATGTTCTCTCGGCGAATATCACGACGAATGGACTTGCTTATTGTCTTGTTGAGATTTATGTGCGCGACACTACTCCGAGTCTCCCGTTTAATATTCCGTCATAATTCCAGGAGCCTCAACGTCTCTTCGGATAACTTGCTGCGGTTTGCCTGTCGACTTTTGCTGAAGTGCTTTTCAGCAGTGTCCGTTAGTGAGGATACGTATATGCCTTGTCGATGTCAGCATCCTCATCGCGCGGCGCTAGGCTAAGCACCCTCGAGTTTGGCTTCGAAATTTTGGATAATTTCATCTGGTATGCTTAGCTTGGCCAGTGGTTTGTGGACGTCCTTTTCTTCTTTTCCTTTTTGAGGAACAAGCTGTTCATGGCGTGGAGCTGATGAGCCTCGAGATAGTTGCCCAACATCTGGCCGCGTCGAATTCTGACACCGATACCGTACGGACCTACTGCTCCTATTAACCTATTGACCTATTAACTCAGAGGTTTGCCCAATTTGGCATTAAAATCTCCCATCACGTACTGGAAGTGAGATTTGTTAGTTTCTAATGTAAAGCTCTCGATACATCCTCGTAGAACTACTCGACCTCGTCATCAGCGTGCGAACTAGTTGGAGCGTACACCTGCACCACCTTCAGCTGGTAAAGTTTATTCAGTCTGATGATGATGTAGGCTACTTTGTCCGATACGCTGAGGATTTCTATTATGCTGTTCACGAGGCTTCGCCTCACCATAAATCCCACTCCACCTTCCGATTTTTGGGTATTTCCTCTGCAGTAGAACAGGTTGCCAGGATGTAGCACTTCAGTCTCTTCCCCCTTCCTTCTGACCTCGCAGATACCCAGGATTTACCATTTTTTATAAGCTAGCTCCTGTTTTAGCTCGACCAGTTTCTCTTGCGTTCTCAGAGTCCGTTTATAGAGGAAGCCAGATCTAACCCAGGGATTCTTAGCACCCCTCACCCTGCCGGAACCTAGACCGCCGCAACGATGATCCGGAATAGCGGGGCCGCTGGGAACTAGGGGCTGAGAGTTATTTGGACTTTTCATTTGGGACGTGTTGGCGTACTTTCCGCTCTCGTCAGCCTTAGGACTGTAATGCCTAACTGAAGGATTACGCACCTGAGTTTCCAGGATAAACCGCGAGGAGGTGAGAGTCGGAAATTGAGGAAGGATTTTTTCTCCGCTACTACTTCACAATCTTACTATGAAGCAGCACTTGCAGGAGATAAATTGAATCCTCCCTTTATATCCTCATATTATACACTGAAATAGATTATTGAAAATTATGTAGTCTGCCACTTCGCGAAGTGTAAGCCGCTCGTGTTACTTTCTGTTACGCTCATTATAATAGCTTCGAAATTAATCATACATACGGTTCGATACTTCATGAGCGGTCATTCAGGTCAGAAGGAGGGGACATTTTCAAAACATCATATAATCTCGGAATGATCGAAATCTAGGGTCCAACATGCCCTAGATTGTTTTATTAACAAAAGTTGTTATATTTTGTGTTTTTCGCAGAGACAGCACCACAATCACTGATCTTGATGTTTAAATACAAAAAAAAAATTATTCATATTCTTTTGTATGTCGGAATTTGGAACTCAAGACTGACTAGGACAAGACGTCAGGGAAATCACATAATAGTTAAGTAATTTTGTATAAAATAATTTATATGTCTGCGTGCGGGCTTCTGCAGCCCTGCGACTTGTAATATGAAAAGTGGAACGCCTATGTGTGTGCGTTCGGATGGAGTCTTGTTCCTAGAGTAAAAGAGACGGAGAACGTCGAGTGAGCGAGACAAGACTATAGCTCGAGTGAGTGCAATAGCACTAGCAGCGGTGGTCGCGGGCCACACACGCCACGCACTTGTCCGGCGGCGGTCGGCTCGAACGGTTGACCTATCTACGCTTTTCCAGTGTTTGCAAGGTGGACCCTCAAGAAACCTCAGCCCACACCTGTGATGCTCCGACATATATTTATCTGCTCCATAAGTATTTCCGAATAACCTCTTAGGGCTGATTTTTCAATAGCCAGCCAGAGTTGCAGAAGGTACTCGTAGTCATATTTGGTTTCACTATTTCAATAGCAGAACCAATTGAATAGATTTTACACAAGAAATATAGATCCATAGTCAACATTGCCGAAAATATTTTAGTATCGCAAACGAGATAAATTTCCTAGGTTTGGTGTTTGATATCAAGCTGACGAGAAAAATCATAAAGATAAGCTAGCTGGCAAATGGCAAGCTTATCGTGCTATGCTATAAAAAATAATGTAAATATGTGGTGTTAAAGTAGCCAAGGCTTTAAATGATGCTTGCTTTAACAATGTGATCTTTAGGGAAAATACATTTAATTTAGATGGAATAATTATCAACTAAATAATTCCGTGGTCGTATGCCACCTAACCTAACAAAAGAATCATAAACTTTAGGGAAAAGTTGCAATAACAAGTTCAGATGAGAATATTTTCTTGTCTTATACTTTTTTAGCATAATTTTTCAGTAGTCGGGTTTTAGTATTTGAACTTACTTTTTATTTAAATTATTTTGGAATCATAATATGTATATGATTTTAACATGTGTACTTATAGTTGCATAATTAAATACATATAATATGTATTTTGGGTACGTTAGTAGAGAAAATATGTTTTGGTCATATCTGAGTCGCGATATGAGAAATTATTCCCAATTATCCGGTGCAGGCAAGCGAAGCCGCGTGCAAAAGCTAGGATTATATATATTTTATAATTAAGCCCTTTAATTTGATACCAAACGAACATAATAATATTGTTTTTTCATGTCTTAAGGCTGTTCCGACCCATATAAAGTTGTTTGCACACATAACGCAAAAAGTTTTGCACTTTAAGCCACGAATTAATAATAAAAGTTTAATATAGTCATATTACTTGCAGCGAAAACAATTTCACAATTTCAGGATTATTGGTTTTGTTACAATTTATTTAAATACGATTTTTATTTAACAGCGCCATCTAACGGTGTTAAACTTCTAATCGGCAATTACAACGAAACCATTAAACCTGAAATTGTGAATTTGTTTTCGCTGCAACTACTATGGCTATATTTAATATTTTTGACGAATTCGTGCCTTAAAGTGCAATACTTTTTGCGTTCTGTATAAAAAAAACATTGTATGGGTCGGAACATCCTTAAGGCGGCCCATCCCGCTCATCTCCCCATACAAAAGGGGAAAGAAGATCACGCCCATATTTCTTGTCAGAGATCCAAAATTTTGCTCAAAATAGCTTTATTTGATCGAACTAGATGTCTGATGACCATTGGCATTGTAAAATTGTGTTTGGTTTCTAAGTTATGAGGTCCGAAAGTTCGCATTTTTCGCGCGTTTTATACAATAACTTTGGAGGTGGATTACGCAATGATAAAGTAAGAACATCTTAAAAAAATTAGTCATCAGACATAGCTTATTTAATCAAGATTTATAATCTATTTGGTTTTTGTTCGATTTTTTACTACAGCGGTCGTGGTTTACTTTTAGCTATAAGTCATTTTTAAATTAAAATTTACGAAAATTTTACCAAATCATACACTATGCACATTGTCTTTTTTGTGGACATGTTGCATCTTCCTCATCACGGAGCCTGTCTTATTCTTTGAAACAAAGAAGGTCCCAGGGCGCAACAGCACGGTTTTGTACCGTGCCCGTAGATGAGTTAGGCCCGCCGGGTTGGGCCACTTAAGGTCGGCCCGTAAGCACCTGAAAATTTCGCCTCCCATACAAACGTAGTTTACTAATAATTTGAAAACCACTGTTCCAACTTACTTGATATTTGGTATCTAATATTAAGCTACAAATGTCTGTGTCTGCATGCCTTTGTTTTTTTGGTAAATGTATTCTGGGTCAAACCACAGAGAAAACAAAATTCGTATGAAGATTTTCTTTTTGCATTCATTTCATTCGGTTTGGATTTTTCAAAAAAATAAAAGCATGCAGACACAGATATTTGTTACCTGATATTAGATATTAAATATCAATTTAATTGGAATAGCGGTTTCCAAATGATTAGTAAACTACGTTTGTATGGGGAGCATAGCTTACGGGCCGTTCTTAAGTCCTCTAGAGGGCGATATGTTCAATTTAATGTAACTTCTAATTAATGTGCAGACGATCAAGGCGCTTCCAAGGATACCTCATTTATCAACAATTATGTAAAGAAGGATGAACATACATACATACCCACATACATACATACATGGCGGTCAAAATCATAACCCCCTTTGCTTCGCCGCTGTGCTTACAAGACGAACAAAGCGTGGGAGAGAGACGTCAACTCAAGTACCGCTACCTCGAGTTAGAGGAAGATAAAACACATCTGCCCGATGTGACCATACATTGGAGTCGCGCTCATGGAATGTGAAATGTTTTTCTGTGAAATCTTTATGATTTCTCTAGTTTTACTTAAAGAAAGCATTTATAGATTGTTTAGTGAACGGGAGTAAAGAACCCGGACAAAAACCCTTTTTTGATTGTAAATAAGGGTCACCCACCTTTGAGATCAAATTTCTTAACTTTTTCTCAATATTTCAAAGTAAAACTTAAAAGATAACAGCTTATCATTATTTTAACTATTTATTGGCTACAAAACTATTTACAAAATCTTTTTTAAATAAAAAATAAAATTTCAGTACATACATTTTGGTCTCATTCGTATATCAAGTCTGGCATTAAGTTGTACCTTTTGCCCGAATTTTGAGTGCAATAAACATATATAAATAAGTCTATGCGTTACAAAATCCAAATTTCGAACTATATTTTGGTTTAGTAAATTAATTGAAGTAATAAGCATAAAGGATAGAAGATTTTTATTTATCATAAACGAACAATTGCCTCCTTTGCCTCTATTTACAAATAAAATAAAAATGTGTTCTTGCTAAAACAGTATATTATAATTTATTAATGCTATATCTGATAAAACCACAATCAAAATCTCTTGTGCTTAAGGCAAGTAAATAACTGTACCATAAACAATTATAAGATTCTTATTGCACTGGTTGTATAACAATGATTATATTATCTAACGATATTATCTCTTATAAAAATATTTAAAATCATCAGTAGGCCAATTCTGTGAATTCCGAATCAAAAGTGTTCTTATGAGATGATTTCACTTTGACATTCCATCAATGAAGACACCTCATAAACAAAGGGTTTGTAGGATCGGTTGATACTCTGTTAGTCCAGCGTTCAGTCATAGTAGAAAGGGGATGGAGGGATGGCGTTATCAGAAAACATTCAATTACTGAGACTAATTAAGAACCTTTTTTTTAATTTAAACGCTAGTTCCTCCAAAAATGTCGCGCAGCTACAATCAGTATAAACCTATGTTCTACATCAAAACAAATCCGATTTCATAAAGTTTTTCTTGAATATATTTCATATATACCACTGGACTAAGGTCCTTGCTTAAGGTGCCGCTTGGTTCGGGTCCCCTGTTTCCCTAACGATCGAGAGAGGTTATGTATGGCTGTAACCGGCGTGATGCTCGTGAACGGGTGCTGTTTGTGGGGGCTTGCCTGCTCAAATTGGCAACCGGTTATTTGGCCCGGAAAGTCTGTGCATATAATATTATATTTGTCATGAACCGTTGCATTCGACTTTCGTGAATTATTTAGAATTTAGTGTTCAAATTATTACAATTATTATTTATTTTAAGTTATTCTTCGCTGTGTTTTGTTTTGCTGAACTGGCTAATGTTAAAATATGGCGAATCCAAGTGCAATGATCTTGGATGATGAATAAACAATACAATATGCTTTCGCGAAATCCACCCGACATTTTAGTACATAGAAAGCTCTTGTAACATATTTTTTTTTAACACTATTGGTTCATAAATTTACAAACATCCATATATTTGTCATCAATACATTGAACACGGACAATTTTCATTGCCTTATCGACCACAGTTTATTTAATGCGATGGTTCTACAAAAAGACTACTTTGACTGACATTAGTTGATTTATTTTTCGCGATGTTTTATTTTAGCAGATACCATTTTCCTAGACCACCAGCAAATTAAAATTGCGCGCGGAAATGTAATTAAAAAACATTTTTTTTGTGAGAATGTTTTGGGTGGGAGTGTAAAATAATACACTAAATAAATAAATAACTTTTATTGTAGTACTAGAGTTTATGGTAGTTTCGTGAAGCCTTGGCGTGGGCGCATGACTGGCTATGTAGAGGCCCTGGCGGGGAAAGGGTTAACCCTACCTTCTAGTAAATAAGGAATGGGACTATCCTATATTTCTGCGTTGAGTGCGTTCATATATGTTAGAATATTAATTTAAACCCAAAAAGCACTTAACGTTACCCTCTCGCCTTTTTTTAGAAAAGCAGCCAATGTCAGCAATGGCACCTCTATCTGCGATGGTGCGACCGACTCCGCTCCTGTTGACAACTCCATCTTCACTATCTCGACGTCCGTCACAAGCGCACCGCTACAGAAACCGCCGCCGCCTTCACAGCAGCCATCTCAACAGAAAGTTCGCTTGGCCAAACCTATCCGTAAGTCATTCTTAAGTCCAATCTGGAAGGAGATGAGCAGAGAACACGTACGCGTGAACGGCTCATACGTGATCGCCGACCGTAGGGCAGCGTTTCCCAAACATGTTTTTCCCTAAGTTTAATACCTATTTTAGTGTGTAGGCCAAAATAAACCAAAAAATATTACTAATAATGAAAAGCGTGGACCAGAGGCTAAACCGGCGTAATATGTGTTGATATTTGTGAAGTATTTCGATCAATTCTGCAGCAATGTGAGCTTGATACAACCGTGCTTATGTTTCTTCCATCCTCGCTGTGTGTATGCTACAATAGAAGATATCGATGTTGGTCCCAATGAAGGAAAAAACACAGTGATATTCACAATGTTTTGCCCATTGCTTATTATTTCGGGAGCTGGGGAGTATTTTTATATCGATAGGTAAGCTTGGATTATTACGAGTAGATTAAACTCATTCAGTAAAGTCGGATGACAATACGTTCTTCAGTTACAGCGTAAACACCATAATAGTTACTAAATTGCGTGTAACTTACTGCTTTTAGATCTATTGCTTTTGTAACATTGCCCATACACTTAAAAATTAAGGCAGTCATCATGAATACTGTTATCATGACAATATAATTAATCACTGTGATAACTGAACTACTTACAGTGATAACTAAGCGTTATGTGTGTCTGCCTTTTTAGGGTTCCGTACCCAAAGGATGTCAACGGCATCCTATTACCAAGCCACCGATGTCCGTTCGTTCGTCCGTCCGTCCGTCCGTCCTTCCGTCACAGGGCTGTATCTTATGAACCGTAATAGCTAGGCAGCTGAAAGATACATTCATTAATTAGGCAATGTTATCAATACTCTAAACGCAACATTCTGAGCATGCTCTCGTCGTAATTATATAAATAAGCGCCTCTAAATACCATAATCTACGTATAAGTAAGTAATAAATAGCTAATCAGTTTGTAAGCCAGGCTAAAAAAAATTATGTTGGCTTACAGGAGGTTGCTAATAGATTAACGTCGACAAACTAAAATTAAGTATGTGTAAATATGGCTTAGCTCTAATAAAATCAGGCGCCTACCGTATGTCCGTTTTGCCAAATGCCCATCTGTATGCCTGGACGCTTATATGTTAAGAACCACTTACCCGATAGCGACGCGATTTATATCCATAAATGGCTTGAATTATGAACTGAATTAATTGAATTAGGTAATTTCAGAGAAATTAGGTAAAACTTTATTCGGACTTAAACGCGGGCGGAGCCGCTAAAATTCACTAGTACCTCGCATAAGTACTTCAGTAAGACTAGCAGAAGATGTACATATTTGATCAGATTGCATGAAAAGAACGAAACTTTAATTAACCTTGGCGTTCTTCACCCATTCAGCCATTTGTGAAAAAATACACGTATCCGTAGTTTTCGGTAGTTCCAAACATTTACAGGGCAAGTAAAATAAGGTTAAAAAAAACATAACCGACAGAAAGTTAAGTTGTTTTATGATTTATGCTAATGTGCACGCTAATTGAATATGAATATTTCTATTATTACCAAATATTATCCTTTTCAATATTTCCACGAAAACTCCCTACAATCGATTTTTTGCAACAATTATGGGGGGGGGGGGGTGTCAATAAAATAATTGTTGCTTTTAGCACAATAAAATAAAAACAATCAATCTGTTAAATTTGTCAAATGTCCAAATAACTCCTACTGTCACATAACATGAAGTGTGAAAGGAACAGATGAACCCCATATTTTAATATGGTCGTTTTGAAAGAAGCTCTAAAGATATATACCCTTTTGCCACATTAAAGAGCTTAAAATTTTACCCTGTTTTGTGAAAAAATGTCAATTTTTAAAAAAGTGACATATCTACCCTTTTGCCATTAAATTATATGTAGGCTAATGTTATCTCGCATGCATTAAAAATCTGATTTTATTTAATATTTTAACTAACATCGAATCCTCAAAATCACAAAAAAACATTTGATTTTACTTATAAAAAAATATAATGTCAAAACTACATCGAAGCCACATTTCTATATCTACATATCTAAATCTTCTTTAAATATTATAATGCCAAAAATACGTTTTATTTCCAAGCAAAAACTTCCAATACCTACGTATATGTACGTACATAGCTCCCCGTATACTAGTGGAAATGTTGCTGCTAAATCACTTACTTTGCGTAATGCGTGACTCTTGATAATAGCTAATCTTTAGTTGGTTTCTAATCACCCTACACTGAGCATAAACAATATTACCGCATTGCTACACAATACTAGTCCTACAGTCAACTGTACAAAACCTAATTGAAATTTAATTGTTTTTCTTAAAATAATATTCGAAGGTTATATGAGCCAAGGCCGGGATTTTTTGTCGATTTCGTGTAGACAGTCAACGCAAAATTCGTAGCACTCAGGAACAGAACCACACGAGAGAAAGGAACGTAGCATGGCGTAGCAACCATTTTTCGCGGGACGGAACTTTTCTTTCTTAGCGCAAAATACGAGTATGTACAGAAAGTGCACGAAACCTACATGCTCGAATTCGTCCTCCACATATAATTTAGTTGATACCTCCGCTCAATATGCACGGGGAGGACTAAGTTGAATGACAAAATGTTCCAAACCTTTTTTGTTCAAATGACTAGCTAGACGACTTCTTCGCTATATTAAGAAAAAGGAAAGCGGCTTTGTTGGAACGCGTGGCTCGGTGTGATAATCATATCATACGATTTATTTGCAATACGATTTTTTATGTGGATTTTATCAAATTGTAAATTATTTTTTATTTTTTTATTTTGTATGTTAAAGTTAAATGTTAAATTAATGGGACTATGTACCTCAATAAACAATTATTATTATTATTATTATTATAACCCAAAGAATACTTAACGTTTAACGTTTCGCACATAAGCCCGGGCACACCATGGAATTGTTATGAACTATCATAGAATGACAAATTTTCTAAGGTCTTAGCTTTGCCAGGAGCAGATTCCGTGGCAACTGACTGAGGGCATTTCTGTAGATCAATAAAATGGGGTGACATCATTCTGAGCGTGTGATATTGTTTTCGATAACCGGCGATAACAGTGTCTTCTTTTGTACTATAATTAAACTTGGCTTACAAGTCATGAAATTAGTTTTCCTCCATAAAAGAAGTTAAGGTTGTAAGTTAAGGATTAAGGTTTAATGTTAATCGAGCAATTCATATCGTGAAAACAAATCGACTTTATGAAGCGTGATCAGTTTTTAGAAAAGTAAATATCATCTTCAAGTTCGATAAAATTATAACATTAATATAATTATAACAAAAGAGAAACTGAATGATATGAAACTAAACTTTTTGTATTGCACACTGTTTCGATCATCCAGGGTGCCACTCTGAGTATTTGACGATCATACACGCAGATCCGACGCCATATCGAAGCCACCCGTCAGTACTTTCCCGCCAAAACTGCTGCTGTACAAGGCGCACACAAGGCGAACGTGGAGTATTGTTCGTATGTGTGGAAAGGTTCAGCTAAATACCAACCTGGATTCTTGAAATAGATACAACGACATATCGTGTGCCTCTGCGAAGTATCCCAGAATCTAGAGACCCTCCAATTTCCACGGGCAATGCTCTTCTGAGCTGCATAACGCCATCCCAACTTCTTTCTTCTATCGCTTAACGCGCAATCACTCGAATTATAGCAGACCGATCCTGGAAATCCTCCATGAGTGTCATAGGGCACCCCTCAGATCAGAGCCTGAAAGGAGAAAATACAAGATCACTTACAAATAATCCTGCCCGTTAATCTGTTACAGCCGATTCTCTGCATTTGGCATATTTTAGTGAGATATAGGACTCCCCACAGTAAGAGTTCATTACTATATAAATCAAACAAATAAAATCCTTTAATAAAAACCTGACAGTTTTCTGTAAAATAAAAAATAAAAACATTCGCAGAGTCGCATTTTTCATCTCAAAAAATACTAGATAAAGCTTGACTAGAAAGACGGGCAGCATTTTTTTTTTATGTGACTGGACATGGATGGCTTATACCACAAGTTCTGTCATGGTATTAGCCCAACACACCACATGGGAACTAGGTGCCATGCCAGGACCTTCCTTATATTGCACGGCTACATTGAACTGGATGGAAAACACGGACAATTTTCATTGCCGCTTCGACCATCGTTCATCCAATGCGATGGTACCAACCCGGGCGGGATAAACCCTACCACCTAGTAAGTAAGGAAGGGGACCTACAACTTAACGTGGAATCCGAACCACGGCCAGCCTCTCTCAACGGTCGAATGGTCACCCATCCAAGACCAGACCGGACCCAGCGTTGCTTAACTTCGGAGAGTGATCGCCGAAGTGTCGCGCCACTGGGCCACTGAGGCTGACAGATACACAATAGTTGCCATAACAGTAGACCTGGACCCATTGAGGTCAGGACCAAGCTAAAGTAAGATAATATTAGATAAGGGGATAATGTGAGGGAAGGTATTACTTGATAAAAGTTATCAGTACATCCGTGCAAAGCTTTGTTTGCATTTGTAATACAAGGCTTTTGTCTGATTTATCTTACATGATAAACCGAAATATACAATAAAGCACAAATAAATTAACACGTAATTAATAAATCTCCAAAAACTGAAAACAAACATTTTGTGAAGACCTTTCGGTACTTTCCTAATGAGCATCAATTTAAAAGGCAATTATGCGATGCCCATAAGCAGAGGCTGAATGTCCAACAGAGCCAGTCTCTCGCCGGCCATATTCGTTTCCCTAGGGCCAGCGAACTAAGCGCCTTCGCCGTTATTCAAAAAAATGTCCGATTCAAAGCTAAGGTTCCAATCGCTAGACGATTTGGGAAAAATAAAGACGAGGTCACCGCCGAAGCGTCCACAGAAACCGCGAGATTCGCTCAACATTTCCGGAGAAAATCAATTGCAAACAGGTGGGTGTTCACTTTTCCTTGGCATTAGTTATTGAATTTAGTTTGCTAACAGTTTTAAATTTGGAAACACGTAAGTTTGCAAAATTAAATATTGGTTACCTATTGACAGCATTTGGAATGGTCCAAAATACACCTATACTGCATGTCTTCCCGTGCATGTCGAAATCATAATTCGGTCTTATCTTGGGTCTCTTTCTAGGCCCCATTGTCTTGGTTTTCGATATCATTACAATTATGTTCGGTATAAACATTCGATAAATACATTTCATTTTACTAAACTAGATATAATATATCGTCTACGCCAGACATTGTCACGGTCGTGTTGTCACAACCTCATACTTTGGTTGTATCGTAATGCTCTTATATTTTATGGGCTTAACGTTATTTAGTAAATAAATAATTAACTTTATTTAACTGTTATACATTGGTATACAAACTTAAAACATGGTAAGTCCCTAAAATAACTTTTAACTGATCACCTGATTAACATCGGCCGAAAAAATTGAATCAGGTAGAATTTGAGGGTTTCACTAAAATTAACCAAGTAATTTATATGTTTTCGAGCAAAACATCTTCGACTCAGGTACATAGAAAGTGAATTTCAAAATAACCAAAAGTATTTTCACCATAACGGAGGTCAGTAATTCGTCCTCGCAAGCAAGTCACCAGCGTTTTTGCATGAACATTTTGTGAGTATACCTAAACTTATAGGTTGTTATCATTAATTCTATAAAATCAATGGTCGTTACCTATGAAATTTACGTTTAATGTTGAAAAAAATATATCTAACAGGGTGTCGTAACGACCAATACATTAATTTCGCCTGCGTAATCCTAAGGTTTTTCCGGGACAAAAAAGTAAAAAAAATTCACTCAAGTGTCTAGTTACCGAGATATTTTTTTTTAAATTATGTTTTTGTCTAGTCTAATTTGATAATGAATGTTTGGTTTAGCTAAGTAAGGTCTTGGCATGGAACCTAGATCCCACGTGGCGTATCAGGCTAATCACCACTAAACTGATCACCACGAAAGGAAATAATTCTTTACAGTTGGGGAATATTCCACATCAAAAGGAGAGTTATTATGCTATGTACTTATATTGTCTTGATTCGAGCGAACACACAAAATGATGCAAGCTAAGTTAACTTTACACAATGTGAACAAAATCTGCAAACACAAGCTATTTTAAAACCAATTAGGTGTTTACTTTCGTAGTCTGGTGACCTCAGAACACATCAAAGTAAGTAGCGACCGCCCAATATGGAACTGACAGGCGCAGGCAGTATCTAAAAAAGATAATATTCAAGATTTCGTTTCGTTTTCATTGTGTCCATATATTTCGACATGTATTTATGTACCTGTTTTGATGAAGCAAGACTTCGATCATTTTCGAGCTTAGTGTCCAATTAGTAATCGTTGTGAATACGTAGCCTAGCCACAGAATAATAACTAGGTAGCACTCCTTGATCTTGTGCCCATGGCCACGGATTCGATTCGATATCTAGGACATCTCATTCTAAGGATCATATAACACAACTAGCTTCGTTACCCGGCTCCGCTCAGGTCAATGTCGTGTTGGACTGATTTTGGTCTAAATTATTTCCTACATAAAAAGTAACCCACCAAAAGGCTGGTCCAGGACTATGTATCCATCTACCAAATTTAATCAAAATCGTTTGAACCGACATGGCATGATTTAATGAGAAACATCCACACATTCCCATTTAGAGCTTCGTAAACATTTGGGAGCAAATTTTAAAAGCATGTCCCGCCAGACCCTTACTGCACTGGCACTGCTACATAGAAATTGATACAAAACCAACAAAGGCAGGATTAACCCTACCACCTAGAAAGTAAGTAAGGAAGGTTACCTAAAGTTCTATGAGGAATACGAACCACAGCCACCTTCAACATCGAAAACGGTAACCCATCCGGATTCTGACTGCGCCCAAAGTTGCTGTACGTTGATAAAATACGCATATAAATCGGGTGAGAGATTCGAAGTTATCGCTCTATATGATATCGTAGAACTTTCTGTAGGCCTTTGTTAAACTACAATTTTCAGTTTGTATTAAATATTTAAAAATTACATGCACAATCCTTGCTCGTTGATCGCTCCTTATATTAATGAAAACCGTATCAAAAAATGCGTTGCGTGGCTAAGAAGAAGTAAACGGGGAAACAAAGGCAGATAGCGATTACCCCCCGAAGCCGCCGCCTCGGGGCATTTCGGTTTGTATGACAGCTACATCTTAACGTAAGCGGAACTGAATTATATATAGCCTATCCTGTGTCCCGTGTAATTAAATATACGTGTAGTAAGTTTCATCGAATTCGAACGATCGGTTTAAGAGTTATGGAGGAACATACATACAGAAATTATTTAAAAAAATCGTCAATTAAGGCGCTAGGACTAGCCAACTACTCGCGTCATACAAATGCACTTTTTAACAAATGTAATAATATGTAGTGAAACGCTTCAGCAAATCCAAATAGAACTCCAGACTGATAATGGATTGTTAATATTTTTTGATTCCATCATTTATTTAAATAATAATAAAAATGAAAAAAGTTGATTTTCCTCATTAGAAATCTGAAAGTAATTCGATTTCTAGATAAAATCAAAAACAGCATATATGCATAAACAAAACATTCCATTTGCTTTTAGATTTCTACATTTAGTCAAAAAAGTTCGGAAATGGACACCGTTTCCGCAATGTATTTTGTATAGGAAAAGGAAACATACATTAACGAAAATAGGTTGATTCCTAGACAAGGAATCATATATTGTAAGAATGACACTTATAATCGTCAGACTTAGTTAGTTAACTTGGAGTGCCTCGTCTAACTTTGCGATTTGGCTAGTAACAGGGCCTTAAGTTTTAATATCATACATAGAGTCTACAAACGCAGTATCTTATAAAACAAAACAACTTACTCAATGAACACCCCTTAAGGATTTATGATTAGTATAGATATAGATAAGGGGAAACAAGCCTGGAACTATGTCTGTCGGTCTGCCGCGTTTTCACACCTCAACAGCTCAACCAATTTTGATGAATTTCGGTATAAAGTCTGCGCCTTGCAGAAAGACATGTGCTATCTTTTGTAGCTAAAATTAAACTCGAAGGGGTGAAATAGGGCATGAAAGTTCGTGTGAGGAACTCATATAATATGCAGGAAATAAGTAAATATGCCACGAGTAAATAATATATTTTCATGATTTTTTATTTGAGAAATTAGAAGGTATTTTTAATAACCAAAACCACTGAAACATTTTTTTTTGTCCGACATACTTAACAAAATTAATTCTTCCAGTTTTCTAAACGACTGACAACCGTATTCAGAGTGAACCTGTCAAAACTTAGTACGGGATTAGCACCGGACTAACCATACAAAAACCGGTTTAGTCCGACCCTAATACGCGTACTAAAGTCCGCCCACTCTGAATACTGCTGTGAGAGATTAGAAATTATCTCCATCACCTAATTTATTTTGGAGGTAGAATTTTGGACATCTGTATATTATGGTTACAGTTCTACGTTTTTTTCTTGAAGGTTATTATTGGGTTTCTGCAATTGGGTGCACTAACTTAGAATTAAGGATAATAAAAAAGAACCTAAATATTGTTTCCACAAAAACATATATGTATTTGTTTTTGTTTCATAATAATACCAAGAAATTTGTTCTCTTACCGATATCTCGAAATTAGTGCACTCGAGACGGGTACACCTGGAAAATCGTAGTCTTGGCACGACACATATGTGTGATTTTAGCCATCCGCGTCTAGTTGAATAAAAAAACCTACAGTTTGCGCATATACTGCTCGGGCATACGTAATTAAATTTAATTTTAACACAAGAGATAACAACATGTCCTTTGATAGCCGGGTCAAGACATAAATACGATAACCACGTGTTGATGTTCCAAACAGCGATAACCTTCATCCCCCCATTTACGTAACAGCTACGTGTATATATAAGTATGTACCTATGTACTTTGGAACAACTTGCCAACGGTGATGTGGGCACTAAATTATGTCAGAAAATAAATACAGGAATCGTATTTCTACGCCTCCACCATTTGAGTTTCTTTAATGAAACTGTACTTTAATGGATAATAGATGTGCTGTCATGATATCAAAACATGGACTAGTTTTAATGGCCGCATCGACCAAATTTTCCCCAATGCGGTGGTACCAACCTATTAAGTAGAGAACGGGACCTTGAGTCTTACTAGGGCTCCGAACCTGAATTCTCTAAGAAAACTGAATTCTCAAAGAAAATTCTGGAATTTAAACCAGCTGTATTCGACACAAGAAACCAGACTCCAAGGTATACACTATGAAACGCACATAATGTTTCATTGATTTGATTTGATTTCGGCGTCAAATTACTGAAATAAATGTTATTGTTGCGAAGATTTGGTTTTCATTAAAGAAAGGGAGGCGTTTTCTTCAAAGGGCAATTCGCTCAATTTGCTTCCTTTAACTACATCCTAATGAATGGACACAATGCGTTTTTTTATATGTTTAATACGTAAAAGTTCCTCATGTATTATGACATCGTGATAACGCCTGCTAGTTAGCTGATAGCAAAGAAAAGGGGCATCGAATAATGAAACCTGTTGGACATTCGCAAGAATATATTCCGGAGAAAAAAACATGACCCCACGAAAAAGCCAATTGGTGTGAAAACGATTGTTATATCCCACATTCGTAGATTATTGGGGCTGGTATTCAGTTCATTCACGATTTAACCAAAGGCAACATTATCTATGTCGAAATGTATGAAATAGATATAAATGCACAGCTCATTAAGTTTATACCTCAGTGTTTAATTTAAAAACGATCAATAATACCGATATTTTATACGATTTATTAAAAATATGATAAGTCATCGGAATACATAAATACCTAAGAGTTTTAAGGATACGCTACAAAACATTAAGAATCGGAAAGTACTGATATAGAAGAGATAAATCCTTATCTTACAAATTGAATTTACTATGATTTGATACGGGAAACGTAATCCCTATACATATGGGGGATAATCCACATAAGGAAAGTTCTGGCATCGCACCTAATTCCTTCGGCAATGTGGTGTATTAGGCTAATATCCTGACGATAGTTGTGTGGTATTAGCACGGAGGGGGTATTAGCCATCCATTTCAGGTTAAATTTAAAAATATGGTTGAAGACACGTAACTGTTTAAACGGGAACAGCGAAAGCTTTAGGAATTTTGATTCGTGTGATAAGGTACTTTATATTCACAATGTGTAGCCTATCCCGAAAAGTATAGTAATGTGTAAAAAGTATGAAATATCCAGACTCAGTTCAAAGTTTCTTTGCGGGTTCTTCTTCAAAGCAACTCGTTTGGAGTTTGACTGCCAGAAGTCCAAAAAAAAAATCTAATGACAGGAAACGTATTATGCACATAGCCGTACAATTTCAATATATTTTTTTTAATATTTTTGAATATAATGAGACGGGTGGTAAATTGCAAAAGATACATGTATCTCTTAATAACATCGTCGTAAAATATTGGGTCACAGTGGATAACTCAAACGTATATGTAGATAACGCGTGCACTTTGATTTACAAATTGATAGCTCAGCTCTGCAAAAACATATTCCTATTTGCTCTGTGGAGAGTCAATAGGTAAGATAACGTCGTTATTACTATGTATACTTCGGTCATTTGTATATGGCAATTGTGGACTGCGAGAATGTCTTTGAATCCAACAACCAATTGAAAATCTGGGCTGTACTGTAATCCCCTCGTCGATGCCAATCCGATTGGCTCTCCGTTGAGGTAATAAGACGTTTGCGATCTCTAACCAGACACGAAAACAATACAATTGCGCAAAGGTGTACGACAGGAAGATGTCATATCTCCTAAACTGTTTACCAATGCGCTGAATAACGTTCTTTAACGAGGGCTCAAATGTAAACGGTGAGTACGTGATGGCTAAAAGGTGAAATACTTCAATGAAAGATTTTTTTTATGCGACCTGACATGGATGGCTAATACCACACAACTACCGTTATGATATTAGCCCAATACACCACATTCCCGAAGGAATTAGGTGCCATGCCAGGACCTTCCCTTTCTGAGCA
This sequence comes from Incurvaria masculella, assembly GCA_946894095.1. Lineage (NCBI taxonomy): Eukaryota > Metazoa > Arthropoda > Insecta > Lepidoptera > Incurvariidae > Incurvaria > Incurvaria masculella. The sequence goes on from OX335647.2 coordinate 14,650,636, forward strand.
CGGCTACATTGACCTGGATGGAAAACACGGACAATTTTTCATTGCCGCTTCGACCATCTTTTCATCCAATGCGATGGTACCAACCCGGGCGAGCTTAAACCCTACCACTTAGTAGGGGAAGGGGCCCTACAGTTTTACATGGATTCCGAACCATGGAGCAGCTCGCATTCCAGACGAAATTATACGAAAAAAGATACGCTAGCAGTCCGTCAAGTGGGAATGGGAATGAACTTGGACAAGACAAGTAATTTTCAATAAATATATCATCCCGAGTCAAGTCTCCGTCGATGGTACGTCCATCGAAGTTATCCAGGAATAGCAATAATTTACTAACTTAACCTGAGACAAACTATCCAACTAGGCAAGAATAACTTCGACAAAGAGGCTGAAAATCAGTTTATAATGGGCGGCTTTCAGGAAGTTTTTCATTTATTTTCGTTACACATACCGCAGTGCCTTCATGATCAGATCTTAATAACCATAGTGGGTGACCCCACCGACCCCTGGTGTGTTCTATCTAGCCGAAATGTGGACGCTTTTCTATGCAACCCGACATGGATGGCTCTACCACACAACTACCGTTATGATATTAGCCCAATATGCATTCTCGAAGGAATTAGGTGCCACGCAGGACCTTCCCTTTTTCCCTGACGAAAAGGCTAGTCCGTTTTTGTTAGGACACTCGACGAGCTATGGGAAGGGTTATGCTTTATATTTATTCAAGGCATGAAATCAGAGAACATAAGTGACCGACATATTCGTATGCATCCAGACCAGCAAGTTAGAGAGGCAACGTCTTCCGCAAAACCTTTAGCCGATGGAGCAGACGAGTTTTGAAGGGAAGGTCATCTACTGGCAGGCTGTGTAGGATGTAGGACCCGATGTAAATAAGACCTGGTAATTTCTGCTGGCCCTAACTCGATGAGGAGGGCAGGTGATTGATCGAAATACTGCAGGTTGGAGGAGGCCTACGTTCAACAGTCGATGACCAAAATTATGTTTACAGATATACTTCATTTAGCTTCCCGAGCTATCAGCTGCCTTAATGTAATCATATTTAAAAAAAGAGTAAAATATACAACCGCCGCGACGCGAGGCTTGCCGTGCAGCGTGACTTGTGGATTGAAAAAACATTAGTTTTCTCCGCGATTGGTACCGATTTATTTAGGGGTGGTCTTATAGCGGCAGGTTCGATGAACCGAGTGTACTGGAAAGGTGTGGGGTTAAGTAGACTCATAAATACGAAATAATGGTTGACGATTATTCAATCGGTGTTACCTCGGTTCTTTTTATTGAACGAAGCACATAATATCGTCGTTTGTTCGTGTGCACTGTATTAGCTTTGTGATCATCCATGTGCTGTAAAAAATGAAAAATAATATCCGTTATGAGGTTGCTAATGAACAAATATAACATACATGGCACCTGGCACGACCAGGGTCATGACGATTGTCACAAAAAACGTTATTATGATAGTTATAAAAGTTAATAAGTAAACTGTGACTCACTACCGTTCAAACCAATTGTAAATATTATAAGTAGTACATATTCACTCAAGCTCTAATGACACCACTCAATTTGGTCTTATTTAATGCACTCGAACGAGTAAATATCTTTCAGACACTTACTAACTGGTATCGATAAGATAAGAGAACAGCATCATAAATACTTGGTAAATATACTGGTAATTTAAATTGGATCCATATATATGCCGCTTTAGTCGTTCTTCGCTAGTTCTTGGTAGTTCTTGGTTACTTGGTAGAAATTACCGCTGTTTTCACCACCTCCAGTTACCTGAAATCCGATAAGTAACTTACGGTTATGTGGCATATTTACATTAGGGAATGCAATCCCGATCCCGCGGGATCCCGATCTCGCGAGATCTCGTGTAATTTTTCGGGATCAATCCCGACGCATCATATGACGAGATCCCGTTCGAGATTGACGGGATTGGGCGGCCACGAGCTTAGACAAATTAGAGTCTACCACAAAAAAGGAATGGATTTATTTGAGTGTGGAAAAACAAGGGGGCGATTTTTGTAGTTTGCATATAATTGCTTCGCCACGCTGTTGCCAACCAGTGTTGAGTCGGAGAGGGCATTCTCAGCAGCGGGGTACATTGCAACGGACATAAGATGCCCTTTAGCAGATGACACTATTAATACCATTTGTTTTTTAAGGAGTCATTTTCAAAAAACTAGTTGGTAACTACTTCCTAATTCCCCTTGAAATATGCTTATTGTTTTGATTACCTAATTTACCTATGTTAATTTCCTTAAAACCTGACAATTATTTAGTTGGTAAGATTAGAGAATAAAGGATTTAATTTTCTTTCGACTAATATGTTATTTTTGTTAACCTCACTATCACAAACAAGCAGTTAAAAGCTTTTTCAGTCATCCGAATTTAAATTTTTTTTAAAACTAGACGGGATCCCGAAAATTCCGGGATACCGCGGGATTGATATTTCTAATCCCGCGGGATCTCGAATTTGCAATCTCGAGTCGGGATTGCATTCCCTAATTTACATGGTGTAACCGAAAGGTAACTTTGGAATTGTTGTAGCTGGAGATAGTGGAAACGGGCGTTGGAGAGGCACTTGTATATGCGCAGAGGAGGATCTTAACCAGGGTCGTAGCCAATGATTTGTCGTAGCGATTGTTCCGCATCTTTATTTCGGCACCAAGTGGATGAGTAGGCCACTGAACTGAACGCTTTGGTCGTTCAACGTAATTATTTTTGTTATTCATTAAAAAAATCGCCTGGGGGCTAACAGCATTCAAATAACCCATAGCAGTCGACTATGCGCGCGAATCGCGAGATATTGCATAAACGGCGTGCATAAAATCCACCACTTGGCGCCGACATATAGACTATGCTCGCTTCAATGTAGCACAGCTTACATTGTATTCTCACTTTTAATATTATTTTAGAAATTGCGATTGGTGCGGATTTCATTAGGATGGAAACATACAAACAATGTCATATCCGGGATAGAGCACTGTTGAGCTCAAATCTTATATGTGACGTCAAAATGAGTATGGGCCCTTACATGTTACGCAAGAAAACAAAACATGTAACAATATAATTCAAATTCTATGAACGGCGGAATAATATAATGTTCTCTCAAGACTATGAGAGCTTTCGGAAAGGAAAGGGTGATGCTGGAAGTAGGCCTTATTTACTAATTGATGTACCTATTTACTTTCCGATTTTGTACGCGAGCCTTTAAAAAAATCAAATTAATCAAATAGAAATATCGTTTACTTGAATACACGCTCATCTTTAATATCATAAAAAATCGTTAATATATCTTTAATTATTTACCAGAACGTATATCCCGAATACACAAATTCCAGTGAAGATTATTTGGGGTAGTTATCATCACCTATGAAGCAAATGTAAGAACTGATCCTCTACAAGGCGCAGATAAAGTCTTGCGTGGAGTATTGTTCACATCTGTGGAATGGTTCATTTAAGCACCTGCAGGCATATTCCTGAAATTCCGTAATCAGGAATTATGAAATTAGAAAACAGCTTTTATAGCGATTTTTAAATACGGAAAAACGGTTAATTTAAATAATAAGCTCCGGAATCTTTTCGTCAAGAAAATCGGTTTGAAAACCGCTATGGAAGCGGTTTTTGAGGCTAAGGATTCCTGATTTCGGAATTCGAGGAATAAGTTTGCTGCTTGACTCCTTGGACTCCTCGTTGGATACGATATAGCGGCGTTTCGTGCGCCTCGTCGATGAATCCGAGGTATTCCTGACTTTAGAGACTCTCCAACTCCGAAGGGATGGAGGGTCTCTCTTTGTATCCTATCGTCTCTACCACGGATAATTCTCTCCAGAGCGATAAAACACCTTCCCTCCGTCCCTCTCTACCATCACTCAACGCGGAGTACGCTGGAAATAAACGAACCAATCCTCAACCTAGATCCTTTATCTATAGGGCCGGTATTCCCTGCCGAGGTATGTTCCTAAAAGTACCACCTGGGGTCTTTCAAACATGGTGTGAAGGAGCACCTGGCTGGCCGGCATGGTTCCCGCAGCCCCGTATAATTTCAAAAGCACATGGGCTTCGTCGGGCACCTCTTAAGTAAGGGTCTGGCTGCGCTTAACATAGATTTACACGTTTGCATTTTGGGATATATACATGTTTGTATGTTTCTTCCACGTTCAAGAGACTGTGGAGGAACTGTGACATTCACTGACTCGTAAGGTACAGGGGGAAATAGTATTTTGTTCCTAGTTTATCCAATTTATTTTTGCTTTACATTGAATATCCTTAGCAGATGTGCATTACATTTTATCATTAAGTTTGAAAATGTTTATTTGAGATAGTAATTGTGTACAGAGGCACCCACAAAGTAGGGCACGTCACACAGTAGCCGCACATATTTACGATGTCTCGAGACGAACGTGTCACGTGTGTGGAAACTCGGTTCGTCATACTACGAGTATCGTCCTTACAGTTTCATCAGAGAATTAATACAGAGTGCCTCTGCTGTTCGAGCTTCCAGTTAAATTAATTTGTAATCACTTGTATCTTATTATGCGGGGTGAGTCCTTCAAGTGTGCCTTCATGGCCAAATCCGAAACTATACGAAATTGCGAAAAATACTCAAGGGTTGAAAAAATAACTGCATTATTCTGTTTTTTTTTTATATTATATTTATGTTTGGAGGCAATCCGTGAAGGTACGGATAGTGTATGAATACTTAAAATATGAATCAGTTTATTCAAACTCGACACTTTCCTTTGGTTTGTTGTATATTTTAACGAGTTCGATTCCCGGCTAGAGAAAAATTTAAAAAAATCTTAGTTATTTACTAAATCGGCTCGATGACTCCTTTGAGTGTTTTTAGCTATTTCTTCTAGTTTTGGATTTGGCCTTGAAGGCACACTTGAAAAGTCACCTGTATATTTATGCCTAGAGTAAGCTAAATTATCGGGTTCTAGCTACAGTTGTACAAAAAAATGAAGCTAACTCCATCGAATTGAACGGATTACGAAACGATTACCAAACTTGGATTGGACTGAAAGCACGCATTAGCCGATTAAAGCTGCATTGTAGTTCTGTTGGCGGGGTGAGAGGCCCTGTTAGATGTTTATAATATGTATGTATTACGGCTATTAGCCCAATATCGGCTGGAATAAAAGGTTACCTATAGGTTTACGCAGTTATATTTATATTTGCATTGAGTGCACTAATTTAGAAAATACAAAAAAAAACTGGTGAAGTTTCACTTTTTCTAACCATACACTCGAAATTAGTGCACTCGACGCGGGTAAAACACCTGAAAAATCGTAGTTAACTGGTTTCGGGCTTTAACCGTAATGAACAGCATCAGAGGGTTGTAGTTGAAAGTAAATTAACTCTTAAGGTTCCAAAAATTAAAAATTAGTTCCTTACTGGTTACCGGAACAACTACGAAAAAGGGAATGGGGACAAGTAAAAAATTAACGGAGAAAAAATTGTTAACTTGTTTTTATTTTATTTTATTTTATTTGAGTAATCAACCGCTTACATATCTGACTAGTACACTTTTGAAAATTAAAATTACCTTAAACTAAAGCCCATTACAGATTTCCTCTAGTTACCGTTACAATTTTGTTTATTAATATACGTAGTATAGAATGCGCGAAAAGAGAAAAAAGAAGAAAAAGTGAAAATACATTAATACATAATAATACATTATTGGAAGGATTAAATATTATGTAACATCAAAGCTTCATCGGATTAAACACATTTCTATGCATTTTTTATTTAAACGCAAATTAACAAACACATAATGGTTAAAATTTATATTATGATTCTTTTTTTTTTTTGTTAATCCTGATGGGGATAGTCAAATTCATTAAATTTCGCTTGTGCCTCTGTGGAAGCTTTTGTGCTGCTCCATGCAGAGCTATGTAGAGCTGAACTTCTCATAGCAATATGTATTTCAATCAAAAGACGGGAAAAGTTACGAATTAATTGCTAACTTATTATGTATCAATTAATTATTGCAAACGAATTGCTCATTTTGCTTGGGCTCTGCGTTTATGTAAATAAAGGTAAATATGCATAATATGTTCGTATTATCAATTAATGTATGTATGTATAATGTATGTATATTTATATGTTCGTATGTATGTATACGTACATATAAAATTACTAATCATTAGAAGCTTTGAATTGAAATCGAAGCATTAGCAGGATATAACAATAACTAAAAACGTAATCATAAATGTATCGACCGTATGCATGTAATGTACTAGCTATAAAATAATTATTTCCTGTTTCTCTAATAAGATACGTTCGTGAAGGTATGTGGGCACGTATGAATAATGTACATCCACAGTTGATGCGAGGTGTGTTGGCTGAAAAAGTTTGCGTATTCTTATAAACCGACTAATTTTTTTTCCAACTCGCGCATTATGGATTCTGTAAACCTGCAGAGTATATTTAAGTAATATATAGAGTAAAATAAAGTTCATATGTTTATTGCTCAATCAGCCTTAACGATAAAGCCCATTTATACCTACTTGGTGGGAAGATTTGTTGTTTTGTAAATTTGCAAACACAATTAAAAAAAAAAACAATTTCACCCTTCGTAAAGCCAACTCATGCATTTTAGTTTCTTAAATGTTTTCACTAATCGTTATTAGATTTTTAAAATGCTTTTGGAAGATTCTTAAAAATAAAAATAATCTATAAAAATCTTAAACGTGTTCACTAAATATGTGCATAAAAATCCATTGGTATTTTACAGTTTTTTTGAAAATAAATATATTTTTAAAATTAAAGAGTATTATCAAACCTTAATAAATAAATCTCCAACAATAACGCATTATATTATAAATTGTAATGTTCAATAAATATTGTATACCTATCAGGAAAATATTCTTATTACATAATCGTAGAATATGAGCCGCGACATTAGATTATAGACACCTACACAAAACGAGAATTGTTTTCGAATATTGCAATACATTGACTTAAACCAAAGACCTCCTTACGTGCATACACAAAAATAATATTTGTTTTTTTTTCTACTGTCGCCGCCATCAAAGTTTACCTAAATAAATGATTTTATATAAAAAACGTAATCAAAATTTAACAATGAGACTCATTATCAATCTCCCATTTTCTGGTTCCCTTCACATATCGCTCCGCAAGCATCCGCCTAGTTGGCCACTGGCCTCCAACCGTAACAAATGGACATGATTATCGTTCACGTGTGCCGTAATCAACGAAGGTAATATTTGTTATAGTAAAATAAATTAACACCCGCACACGACACACCGAAACCGGATTTCGAGACGCATGTCAAACAGTCCGCCGAAAGTTCGCAAGTCTTCGGACGCGGCGCGGCGGAGTCGGCGATCGGTAAACACGTTGATAAAGCCGTGGGAGCCACGCGCTGCCGCGGCTGCGCTGGCCAGCACATCCCTCAGTGTTGTGATACAGTGCGACGAGGAAGCATCACCGACGTCCAATTCCCGTCGCGCAGCCGAACGACCAGCCGGGAAACACACGACGGGCACGCGCCCACGACACGGTCGCTTCCGATATTAGTGACACCTCTGCCACCGAAATGCCGAAGCGCGGTACGTGAGCCTCCTGTGCGGAAATCTTTTCGCCTAATTAACCATACTTTATCTAGAATTTGATACATAATCGTGATTGATCGCGGCTGATGAGTCCGCGTTGCGACTGGTTACCGCTAAAGAAATCTGAACGCAACGATACGTTGATAAGAAAGTCAAATAAAATCATTGAAATTGACTTTATTTTGGAATATTTAAGGAATTTCTTGAATCTTGTCGACTGGAACGAAAATAGATTGTTTTCAGACATGCAGCGTGATGTATAATGCGTACATACATGTGGCTGACTAAATATTCTGATTCAAAGTACATACCTACATCCGAATGGTATCGCATATTGTTTCAATATAAATAGAGGAATGTTTGCTCCCCACGTGCACGGAATGTTTCAGCGGTCATTCCTATTTGGCCTCCACTCGTGCCCTTGTGTTGTGTTGTCATTCAGCATCGGTAAAGATTTAGACGGCGGCGCTTATATTTAACCCGCGCTCGTAATCTTTAACGAAAAGTGGAATCGTCTACGGTCAAGGCCTTGTTTACCATAGGATAATGTTTGAAAGAAAGACGAAGTCACCTTTGACCTCGTTATGGATGTATGCTTAAATGTTCTGCGTTTTTGTTTCATGTTTATAACCGTGCATGTGTTGTATTCGTCATATATTTTTACCAAGTTGAAACTCCAGAGTTTGCTTTTCAATAGTAGTTTATTTGTGTTTTGTGAAAAATACTTTCGATTTAAGATTTGAATAATGGTATATTTTGCAACGGTAAAGGGTCCTTTTGAGATATTGCACCACAGTAGGTCCAGATTTTGCGAGGCATGAACTATATTGCCTCGGAAACTTGCTAGGTGCAGGCAGGCAGGCCTGGCAGGAAAACACAGCGTTGCGTCTTGCGAATACTTATGTCGACAAGGTTCTCCTAGCCCGAGTTGGCGCATCTTACGTAAACGCAAAATAATATGCCGAACAATAGTGAAAATATAAACAAATATATTTCTGACCTCTACGGAGAGGAAACATATCGGAAAGCGAACCCTGATGATGTCCACAGCGTGGTGGACGAAACGTCGAGCTAAATAGGTTGAACACTGTTTATCAGTAAACGTAAAATAATATGTCGAACAACAGTGAAAATCTAAACAAACATATGTGTGACCTGCACGGAGAGGAAACATGTCGGAAAGCAAGCCCTGATGATGACCACAGGGTGGTGGACGAAACGTCGACCTAAATAAGTAATTTGAACACTGTTTATCGGTAAACGTAAAATAATATATCGGACAACAGTGAAAATCTAAATAAACATTTTTGTGACCTCTACGAAGAGAAAACATATCGAAAAGCGAATCCTGAAGATGTTAACAGCGTGGTGGATAAAAGTAAGCTGAACACTGTTTATCAGTAAACGTAAAATAATTTATCGAACAACAGTGAAAATCTAAACAAACACATCTTTGCAGCGTATTCATAAAGTTAGTTATTTATACAGGGCTCTTTCTTAAATTAATGTGTGCTTGCTTCATGGTCGATAATGCACATCTACTAATCATATTCCTTGGAAAAAGCGACGAACATGCTTATTAAGAAAAACATTTTTTACTATATAATAAAGTATATTTTCTAGGACTGGCTCTAGCGCCTGATGCCAAATACGATTATGATGACGACGGCAATGTTTGAATGTTCAATATTTGCTGTCAATGTCCGCAACGCAGGTAAAGCGCTAAACCAATGTATGTAGTTACATTCTTAAACACTGGGTTAGTATGAGGCATTGATTACGGGAGGAGTAACCGGGAGGAACTGTAGGAGAATTCCTCATATTGGGTATAGAGCAGGTGGCGAAATTGGTAGACGCAATACCCGCGAATGGTATGTTTTGCTGGTTAGGGTCCAGCCTTGCAGTGTATTCATAAAGCAGTTCATTTTACAGGGCTCCTTCTTTAATTAATGTGTCATTGCTTCACGGTCGATTATACACACATACATTTCACGTTCCTTAAAAAAACCTTAGTCTAAAAAATATTGTCAAACGCCTCAGAAAATGGAGCACCCGACTGATAAATTGTCATGTGTATTTTACACACGGTTTTATGCATTGCACTATATTTTTAATAAGGCATATTTAAATTAAAGTTTTAAAATTAGTTTCATAGATATACATTGTACAAAATCAATTTTATATTTTGGATTGAAAATAGCATTACATTTCGATGGATTTGACTTTGATAAAAAAAATTATGGCGTCTAATATTCCAACAAATAAAAAAAAACCAGTTCAGTCGTGAGGAGGGAAATTATTTAAATACTTTAGTAACGAATTTTTTAGAAGATAGACAAAACTAGTTTAGTTTCTATTCTATGTCAAACGTCGCGTTTGGCTTTACTTTAGATGTAATTATATTCATGAAATTGGACGTATTATTAATTATTTTAAATGCGCTTATTTCACAGATAATATTTTTTTTCCAAATATGGCTAATAAGACATCCACGGTTTTAAATTAGCCTATCACACCACTTGGGTGGGTGCCATGCCATCCGCACCGACTGGTATCACTCAGCTACATTTTACTGAATTGAAAACTCGGAAACCTGTCATGGGGAAATTTTCCTGTAATAAATATGCAACTGTGATTTTGTACTAAATACATAAACGTACCTCAGCCTCGGTAGCACAGTGGTGCGATGCCTAGAAATTCAATAATATAGGTTTAGCAATGCTGGACGCGGTCGGGTACTGGATGGGTGACTATTTTCGACCGTTGGCTGGTTCAGATTTAACGTAAAAAATGTAGGTACCTTTTACTTCTAATAAGTGTTAATCACGGCTAGTTGATAGCATCGCATTGAAAGATGGTCGAAGTGGCAATTAATGTTTTTATCAAACATCCAGTTCAATACAAGGGCGACACTGAAAGTTCTTACAAAATAAAAAATAAACAAATTAGCAAGTTATTCGTTTTATTACATATTTTCAAAATAGCGTTCATTCCATGGAACCACGGGGAGAACACTTTGCTCACTCGTACTTAGGGGTCTCTTCAACGGCCTTGTTTTTCTTTCTATTTTCGGGAATAATAAAAAACCGGCCAAGTGCGATTCGGACTCGCACACGAAGGGTTCCGTACCATCGTACAAGATTTAACACAAAAAAATGAGGTGTTTTGTATGGGACCCCCCTTAAATTTTTTTTTTTTTTTTTACTTATTTGTTGTCATAGCGGCACAATAAATACACACTCTGTGCAAATTTTAGCTGCCTACCTATTACGGTTCATGAGATACGGCCCCAGCGACGGACGGACGGACGGACGGACGGACGGACGGACGGACGGACGGACAGCGGAGGCTTAGTAATAGGGTTCCGTTTTCACCCTTTGGGTACGGAACCCTAAAAATGCATTGTGGTTAGCCTAATATATGACGGTCAGTTCGGTAATTTCCAGTTACATAAAAAAATGGCCTGCCTTTCACTTTGTGAGCACGGTCACTACATAGTGTCATTAACGATGATGCAGTACTGATATTTCCTAGGTTTAGTAATTTGTGAATACACGCTGCAATATTTTTCTTTTATTTAACTGAATATTTTAAAATGTTCTCAATATTTACAAATTTATGATTTTGGTGGAATTTCGGTGACGACTAGGACGACATTGAATTTTAAAATTAAGTTTGCCATAAAATCTACAATTTAAAAATTCACTAAAATTAAACAATTTCAGTAAATTCATAGGTGCAATCCAGATCACTGACCGCGTCGATATGATTGAAGAAACGTTTATCTTGAAAATAAATTATCTTTGAATCTGACAGTCCGGTTTAACTGCGGTGAGGAACTAGGCCGGTCCTTTTCGCCATTCTTTGTTCATTGTTATCTGCCAATAATGACTCCCTGAGTTAAACTTTATAAAGTTTAACTATAAATAGTTGATAAATTTACAATAAAGTACTAGATCACCTAGCCTAGGTTCGCTCATAAAATAAACTCAGACCAAACCTATAGTTGAGGTGGCAAGCAACAGAAAATTAAGCTCCCCATACAAACTTAGTTTACAACTATTCCAATTGACTACCCCTGAGCCGCTTGTGGCTCAGGGGCCGAGTGGACTTGCCTTCCATCCCAGAGGTTTGGGTTCAAATCCGCCCATTCATGCACCACTTGCTTTCTTGTTATAAGTTGGATAAGTGCATTTCGTTAGGTATGCGAACTATTCCATGGTTCGAAATCCATGTAAAACTGTATCCTCCCCCACTATCCTAAACCACAAATTTTCGGTCTCTTACTAAGTTATGACAGGTTATCTCTGAAAACGACTGTAATAATGCGCGTTAACCATCGCATCAGATAAAAAGATGGTCGAAGCGACAGTGACAAATTGTCCGTGTTTTCAGTGTCCAATCAGTTAAATGAGCCGTGCTCATAAAGGAGATGGCACCTAATTCCTTCGGGAATGCAGTTTGTTGGGCTAATATCATGATGTGTGTGTCCCAAATTTCAACAGAGCATGAGTGCATTCCCTACCTATTCAGAATTGAGCGAAAGTAGAATGGGGACGTAGGGACAGAGGTGGTAGGTTTGTATTGCGCTAATATCATGTATGGATGTGAGGCTATTACATAAAAAAAGTTTAATTGCGTTCACAGTCCCTTTATCAGAAATGTTTATCATACATTTTATGTTTCCAATTGTTTTGTGTGAGGACTCCGAGATGACATGTTGTAAAATTCTGTTAATGCGTACAGCTTTCTTTCTGCATAAACTTTTCAGGGAAATGTTTGCATCTGAAATTATTTGAAGAACTAACGATCGTTTTGAATCACATTGAGATATATTTTTACCACTTTTGAGTTACTTTTAGATAGCCAATGATAAGTCTTAATATTAAATAATCGTAATCAATAGATAGCAACGATCAAAACAAAAAATAAATGAAATGTTTGATTACATTTTGGAGTTAAGGCGGAAACACGACTCCTGTCCTAGTAAGAGTCTTTGCCAAGAGCCGTTTTATGCATGGAAAATACCTGTTGTTATTATTTTCCGCAATAGAAAATTAAAAAAATATGATTGTAAAGAACATTAAAGTCTATACATTTACATTTGTTTTGTATCAAAATCATTAGAGGTTTAAATTTTGATTTTTCACATATTTTTGGAATAGTTAAAAGATACATAGTCTTCAGATCATATTATAACATATTTTTTTAATAATAATAACTTAACATTTTTTTAATCGACGGTTTTTCACGTTTTGGGGCCTGTTTCCGCCTTAAACCAAAATCGGACCTTAGCCTTGACTTATCTACAATTATAAATAAAACGATAATTTTGAAAGACATATATGTTACATGATGTATGAAAATATTATTGATGATATCACTTTATTCTCAAAAATACAATTTGGGTTAAGCAATGAAAGCATCGGGATGTGCTGACTGTTTCACGAGTTCGCCGAGGCGGGTTGGGCGGTGTGGGCGGTGTGCGCGGTGGGGGAGGGGGAGGACGGCGAGCCCCGCGCCGCGCTGAGGCTGCGGCGGCCCTCCAGGTACATGAGCGCGCCCTCGTAGAAGCGCGGCAGCACGCGCGGCGCCGGACCGCTCAGCCGGTACACGAAGTGGAAGTCGTTGGTGCGGAAAGTGTCCCCGGTCTCCGGGTGGTGCACGAACGCCGTCACCTTGACGACGACGTCGCGACCCTCGCTGTAGATGAGGAACGCTCGCATCCGCAGCAGCGACGCCACCGCCACCGGCCTGTGGAAGCGGATGTCGCCGATGCGCGTGAGCTGCGGCCGCTGTTGCGTGTGCAGCCACGCGCACGCCCAGCTCAGCTCGAGCGCTATGCGCATCAGGTAGCCACCGAACACCGTGTTGTACATGTTGCGGTCCTCAGGGTGCGAGAACACCGTATTCGAGAGCCGCGCGCTCTCGAGCTGCAGCACGCCCTCCTCGCGCTCGGCACCGAACGGCGCGGCGTCCTCGTCGATCACGTACTCGGACATGAGCCGGTGCAGCAGCCTCGACTCCTCGACGCTCGGTCCCGCGTGGCTCGGCGACGAGCGCTCCTCGTCGCGCTTCAGCCGCCGCCGCGCGCGCGCGCCCTCCAGCAGCCGCCTCTCGAACTCGTCCGAGGCGACGAGCCGATTCACCGGCGACGCGCCGTCGGTGAGCGGGTCGCGGAGAGCCATCAGGAACCGGGCGTTCGTGATGATCCTCCAGGCGCCGTCGCCGTCCCCCTCCTGCTCCATCCAGAGCTCGGTCTCGATGGTGCTGCCGCCGCAGTGGGACACGAAGCCACTGACGCGGATGTCCCGCCTCGGCTCGAGGAGCGCCTCCGTGAAGTCTATCGAGTCGACGAGCAGCGTCACGATGTTGCCGGGCAGGCGCCTCGCCTCCGCGTCGGCGTCGATGAGGTGGTTCGAGGCGACCCACACCGCGAACAGGTCGAGGTCCTCCATGAGGCGGCCGAGACGCACGTGCCCCAGGAACGTCACGTATCGGTCCTGCAGCGAGAGGTCCTTGGAGAGTGGAATGATCGCCGTGGAGAAACTTTCGCTCATTTTGCGCGGGGGCAGTTCACTTTGAATCCGCTTCGAACCCTGAACCGCCGCCGCCGAGGCGTGCTGCTCGAGTCGGTTGTGCCGATTCAGCCAACTCGTGTGACCTAATCGGCTATTTAAGATATCTTTTAACTTTGCCATAGTTAGGTCGTCTTTCTTCGGAGATACCTTAGCTTTAAAATGCTCCAACGTACTTTGTGAGAAATTTGTAGTGGCATAAGATCTCCTTTGCAGAATAGATAAGGAAAGGTGACGAAATCTTAAAATCTTACTATTCATATTGTTTTGTTAATGTGTTTGTTTGGTACACTTGCGCGATTTTGCTTGGAATGTAAAATTGCTAAGTATCCAATTTAGGTCGAGTTTACCGGCATCAGGCTATTTATATAGTAGCTACTTAATCAAAGATCTGATATGAATACCTTCTTAATATGACAATATAATGGAAGTGTTGTAGAAAGTATTGATCACAATTTGTCCGCTGCTAACTTTCACTACACACTATTTAGAACAGTTGCCGATTCTGTGAGCTTGGTTATTAGTTATACGCATCAAAATACGTCAGTGCAGTTTATTTAGCAGCTAATTTAGGCAACTCAAATTCCACTCGCGGTCCACTGTTTACGCACTCGTGTCACTACCGCTAGCGTACTTTATCACTTCCTGTTCACATTAGACTGCTTCAGACAACAGTAAATATGATTTCACGCGAGATGTGCACATTTTATCACTGCTCTACAATGAGATTCGTGTTAGACGGGGACGCGTGTTCTATGACTACTCTATGACGGATTTACTTTCGCACTGACTGACGTTTCGCTTTTTTGACGTTAGCGCGACGGTGAATGCGAGGCGACTACGGCCGCGACGACGATATGAGACAGGTGCACGTCTATTAAATTCACAGGTCGAAGTCTAGCAACTTTGATCTTTTAACAACGAGTTCATAAAACCGCGTTGTTGATTTAGCTAATATAAGCCGATAAGGTGGGCTTGTAGAGATATGGAAATTGATATTACAGATACAATTCGCGAAGTGACCTTATTTTGTTATTCGTTGCCATTCTCATAATAATTTATTATTTAATTATTTTAACTTTC
This sequence comes from Incurvaria masculella, assembly GCA_946894095.1. NCBI lineage: Eukaryota > Metazoa > Arthropoda > Insecta > Lepidoptera > Incurvariidae > Incurvaria > Incurvaria masculella. The sequence goes on from OX335647.2 coordinate 14,665,895, forward strand.
CTGAAAATAACTAAAGAAGTTTTAATTACAACTTTTTTTAAGCGATATCACTTTATATCATACTTTTGAGATCACCGCGGTCGTTGAACATGTTTGAAAACTTACGGCTTTTCCGCATGGAGGTGAAGAAATAACTGGAGAAATAACGTCCATACAACGAGCGCGCAAAAAATGACGTAACGCAACTTACAACATTTTATTGCCGTACAAATTTGTAGCGCAATGATGAAAACGGAGAAAAATCCAATTTTAAGTCTCCCAAATTGGTATGTAAACCGATAAAGATAAGAATTATTTTTTAATAAACCAGATGGTCGTTACGTCATTCCTCATTCGTGATGATGACAGCGAGTGCCGAGTCAAAAATATCTAATAAATACTGGCTGAATCCGGCCGTCAAACCCATTGAAAACTACATGAGTTAGAAAGATGTTATGCAAACCATAGCCAACAAATAATTTGGTTGCAAAAATTAGCAAAAATATTGCTCATTAGAGCAACGTGGTGGCAAGTGAAGCTGGGGGTAATGCCGCGGCGCTGAGCGGGATGAAAACATCACCGTCCATGGATCCATTAGTAAATTGTTGTTCGTAATTACTTTTCTGAAATAGTGAATTACAAACAAAAATTTTGAAAAGGCGTTTTATTTGCATGTTCTTATATGTATATGTCAGTCAGTCAGTCAGTCAGTCAGCGTGTTTGCGTCCACTGCTGGACATACGCCTCTCCAATTTTTCTCCAGTCCTCCCGGCCCTCAGCGGTACGGAACCACTGCTTTCCGCCGACGCACTTGATGTCGTCGTCCCACCTGGCGGGTGGTCTTCCCACACTCCGTTTTCCTGTCCACGGCCGCCAGTGCAGGACACGGTTACTCCAACGGTCGTCGTCTCTTCGGCTGACGTGACCAGCCCACTGCCATTTGAGCTTAGCCACCCGGTGTCCAATATCGACTACTTTGGTACGTCGGCGGATTGCCTCGTTACGCACCATATCCCGTAGCGATATTCCCAGCATGGCTCGCTCCATGTATATGTAACACATCGTAATTAAAAAATAATGAAAGAGAATCTCCAAATATAAAAATAAATTTAGGCGATTACATAGCCTATGTATATTGGGTTTGTGACTTCGGTTTTTTTATTAAACAATTATGTAAAGTTTGTAAACTGCCTGAATTCGATAATTTTCTGTATCTCATGGATACGACTTTACCGTTATTTCATTAATTTGAGTTTCAGCGACAATTGAATTTGAAGCTAGTTAGGTAATCAGATTTTGAAAATAATCAGAAAAAAGTTTTTTCAAAATCTGATTACCATCCCTGCATTAATTCAAAGATGTATTCGGAAGAAATGCTGTTTCATCAGAATTTATAGCGAGAAAAGACAATGACTAACAAATATACGTAAGTGTGTGAAGTGCATTCTCTGTTAAATGCGCCAATGTAGCACTAATCCCGTATTTATGCCTAACTGGACACTGGCAAAATTGTCTAAAAATAGGACAGAGAGGCCTTAATTCAAATCAATCAATCAATCAACATAAGTATAGTTTTAGTTTTTAACCGACATCAAACACTAAAAAGTGGAAAATACCCGATTTTTGGGGTCGGTGCCAACCAACCAAAGAATAACACCAATATGTCACCGACCAAAAAATGGGTGTTATTTTCCACTTCTAAGGCTGAGATAAATAGTCGTAACAAAAACGAAGACTAACGGAAAGTAGTACTTTGTGACGTCACTTTAGCACATTTTGTATGGACGAAATCTCAACGCAACGCCAATTGACGTCACAAAGTACTACTTTGCGTTAGCATTCGTTTCTGTTACGACTATTTATCTCAGCCTTAGTGTTTGAATTCGGTTTTATTACGGTTCCGTGCCCAAAGGGTGCCAACGAAACCTCAATACTAAGCCTTTGCTGTCCGTCCATCCATCCGCCCGTCTGTCTGTTACAGGGCTGTATCTCGTTAACAATAATAGGTAAATAGTTGAAATTTTCACAGATTGTGTATATTTATGGCCGCTATAACAACAAATAGCTAACATTTTGAAATATCAAAAATTAAAGGGGGAGCCCCCTTACGTGATTTTTTGGGTGAAATCATGTGAGATGGTACGGAACCCTTTGTGTACGAGTCCGACTCGCACTTGGCCGGTTTTTTGGTTAGTGATTCCGGTACAGGCGCACTCCTTTCAGGTACCAACTTTACGTAATTATCTTGACGTTGAACTTTACGTAAATATCGTATAGACTTGCGTTATTTGAGTGCTCCAAGCAGAGTGCCCACTCAAGTCCTCAATGGCTTTTCATAAGCGTATTTTTATTATATTTTGTCTTAATGATAAAAGCCAAATTTTTCAAAATTTTTACCAAAATAAGTTGGCACTGTTTGCTACAAATACGCAATTATCTTTTAAATATTCGTCAAATATCATTTCATAATGCTAGATTCAGTATATTATCAATATAAGGTACAACTTTTTTGTAAAAAAATATATATGGTCAACATTTTATCGCGCATATTCAGACTTATGTATATTCAAGTAAGAGTTTTATTTTAGGCTGGTTCGTGCAAATAACATAAAATATAATTTAAGAAGTATTTCTATGGGTAAGCATAAATCCAGCAGTAGACATTTCAATACACAGACAGACATACTAATTGCATGCTATATAATATCTATTTCTGGCTAAATAGAGGAATTCTGCAAAGAAATGAAAATAGGTAGCGAATTGAGATTATTTTGAGTTCGTGTTGATTGATGGCATAACACCATCCCCATAGAAATGTTTTCAAGTGAAATATCCACTATTTCGAATATTTAGCGTATACTTACAGGTAATATGATATTCCTGAATGTTTTTTATGTCTCGTCAAGTTGTTTATGCATCATTTTACAATGCACGATGGCATATTCAATTACTATTCGATCTTACGTCAAACTCGCCCGCGACAGCTAGCGACGCAAGACTAAAATGGCCGCAGGTTCTGTCAAGATGACACGCCCCCCGCGGCACAATTGTGATAAGGCCATTTTTTTAGTTCCATTCGTTCTCCTGTTATTTCTTCACCTCCATGCTTTTCCGAGGGTTTTTCAAACGGAGGGAGGAGACATTCTTTGACGTTTTGAGCTGATTGTTCAGCCCGTTGTCAAGGAGGCAGCCGCCACGTTCGTACGCAGCAGACGACAGTCGACGACGACAACTAAAGATAAATGGATCTAGAGGATTTGTTGGTTCTTATTATGGGACTGTCGTCAGGGAATAGATGGACTCCCTGCCTGTTCCGCGTTGTCGATGGTAGAAAGGGAACGGAGGTGACAGGGAACAGAGCATGATAGAATACACAGAGATCCCTTTCATCCCTTCGTGGTCGTCACCGAGACCCACAGCAAGCCGCTGTATCAAGTCCATGGAGCAAACAATACTCCACGCAAGACCTAATCTGCGGCTTTTTGAAGAGCAATTATTGTTCCGGCTTGAAATACTGCCGCACCCTGCTGAGGATCCCCAGTTTTTTTAAGCCAGCGCAGCTTTATCCTCGATATGGCATTTGAAGTTCAGGTTATGCTTCAGGTAACCACCGAGAATCATAATGTGGTCGTTATTACCCAGAGTTTTACCTTTCGAGCTGCATTTAGCGAAGTCCGCTACGTACCAAACTGTAGGTTAAGGACCCTGAGATCCGAAAAGCTTTTCCGGGGTCTTTTCGAGTCCACCAAAGAGGTGCCTATCATGCTTCACTTCAGCCCGGCTTGCGATCCGGTGACTGGGTGTAACTGCGGCTAGCACTGCGCCATCATCTGCATAGCAAAAAAAAAAAATCCAGGGGAAAAGGGTTGGGGACAACACACAGCCCTGCGGTACTGCGGCATCCCATGATTTTGGAGCAACAACCGTCAACCAAGACGTTAATGTTGCGATCATGCAGAAATGCGATCCGGTCAAAACTTACTATAGCGGAGGCAGATGGAGGGAACAATTTTCACCTTCGCTTCCCTCCATCTGCTCCGCTATAGTAATCGATATAGTAAACCATCGGTTGTATGTAGCTATGTTGCTCGTAGCCTAGTGGCGCAGGGACTGGCCTAGCGTACCAGAGGCCCGGGTTCAATGCCGACTTGCACCACTGTCTTTCTCTTTCAGAGTTCGATAAGTGCATGTCGTCACCAATGCGAGCTGTTCCATGGTTCGGAATCCATGTAAAACTGTAGGTCTCCTTCCCCTACTAGGTGGTAGGGTTTAAGCCCGCCCGGGTTGGTACCATCGCATTGGATAAAAAGATGGTCGAAGCGGCAATGAAAAATTGTCCGTGTTTTCCATCCAGTTCAATGTAGCCGTGCTCATTAAGGGAAGGTCCTGGCATGGCACCTAATTCCTTCGGGAATGAGGTGAATTGGGCTAATATCATAACGGTAGTTGTGTGGTATTAGCCATCCATGTCAGGTCGCATGAAAAAAAAATAGTAAGGCTTATCGTTATTATTCCGGGAGATCACGACATTTTTGGTCACGATAATGTAAATGGCTGAATTTGGGTTCACAGGTTAGATACCAACCCTCTGATGCTAAATGTGTAAGTCTGTCTGTGCCAAGTGGTTGCATTATCTAGATTGGCTATATAAATTAGATGTTGACATGTACATGCTTTTGAATATACTGATTATTCAGAAACATTGATACTTATTAATTATACAACAATAACCAGTCGATTTTTAAATTAAATACTTAAATATACCTAAAGTTACATCTGTAACCTAAATCGCCTATAACTACGAAATGCAACCAAAGATTTGTTCAGTTTTTGTATTGCGAACCAAGTATGTACTGATACTTTCATGCTACGTCATTTGCATCCATTTACGTTATCATATTTATTTTTTGTCACCATAACTACTTTTTCAGGCGCCTTATCTAATTAACGCAACCACTTGGAATAGGCTGACTGACACATCTAGCTTCAAAGGGTTGGTCCTTGGCCCGTGAACGCAGTTTCAGCCATTTACGTTATCGTTACCATTTTTGTCGCGACCTCCTAGTCTATATCGGGTGGTCAGGAAAAGCTTCAAAACACAAACACGTTGCGTATATGCCGTAAAAAGTAATAAACTAGAATATTTATCCTTCTTATTTCACAAATATAAAAATGACCACAAGTTGTAGACGTAATCGCATTAACTTCATAATTATATCAGTATATTTAGATATCAAATGCGGTAGGATAGTAAAGGTAATCAAAGTTTGATCGGTATCGCCCTATTGGTTGAGGACACTGAACCAAATCGATGAAGTAACTAATCTAGATAATAATAGTTTTTCTCCCTTTCTTACTAGGTAGTACAGTGGGGGTTCTTACCATCGCAACTGAATGTAAGATGGTTTAAGCTGTAATGAAAAAATGTTATTGTTTTCTACCCTGTTTAATGTAGTCATGCTAAAATAAAGGGAAGGTCCTGAAATGGTGCCTAGTCCCTCTGATGTGATGGACTAAATGTACTTTTATGCGATTAGCTGTCCCCTTATATTTAAAAAAAATACTGTCGATATCGTCTACGATTTAACTACATAAACCTATCAATAAAACGGCGCGATAATGTTTTAAGATAGTTCACTTTTGCCTTTATTTTGTTATTTCGTTTGGTTATTATCTATCGAATTTATCTAAACTTGCAACTCGTTTACGTACACAATATTTCCAACAAACTTGTCTAGCTAACGTGTTAATTAAACGAAACTAAAATCAGGTCGATGACTCCTTTCTGTCTGCGGAAAGTATGCGTCGCGTCAATCAACCTGTAGTAACGAAAATACACATAACTATTTTAATCTTGTTACTGTATTCTGTTTCACCGTCCACGCCAGAGGTTTAAATTCGAACACGTTATGTTCTGATTTCGTTACTAGCATGGAAAACGAAACTCATACAACATAACTTATGCGTGCATCCGTTTGTCCTGCCGTCCGTTTATGTATCAACCTTTTCTTAACGTTACTGGACATATGCGGCTAATACCACGAGTACCGTCATGATATTAGTCCAACACTTTATATAGGAACTAGGTGGCATGCCAGAACCTTCCTCATACTGCACAGCTACATTGAACTGGATGGAAACACCATAGAAGAGAAACGGACAATTTTCTTGCTTTTTCGAGCATCTCTTATTCAAAGCGATGTTACCAATCCAGAAGTGATTAATCATATCTATTATTCAGTAAATAATAAAAGGGACCTACAATTTTGGGTGATTGAGAGCCACTGATTAACTTAACGGTCAAAGGGTAACCCACCTAAAACCGACCGCGTTTGGGGTTTCCTTATATCCCAACTTGTACCTTTCCAACGTGTTAATTCTCAACTTATTCTTTGCCAACTTGTTTCTTCCCAACGTGTTTCTTCCCAACTTATTATTTCCTGTCTTGTTCCTTCTCAATTTGTTCCTTCCCAACGTGTTCATTCCCAATTTGTTCCTTCCCGACTTGTTCCTCCCCAACGTGTTCGTTCAGAACTTGTTACTTCCCGACTTCTTGCTTCCCAACTTGTTCTTTCCCGACATGTTCCTTCCCAACTTGTTCTTTACCAACTTGTTCCTTCCCATTATTTTCCTAGTCAACTTGTTCCTCTCCCACATGTGATTTCCCATTGTATTTATTGTTCCTATACCTGTTGACAGACCTGCGCAGCGTGCTGCCGGCAGGCGCCATCGCCGTGTTCGCGGAGGCGGTAGCGACTGGACTGCTCGTACTGCTGGGTTGTATGAGCTGCATACACTTCCCCGGACAAGATGCACCCTCGCTGATTCAGATCGTGATGACCTTTGGTTTCGTCGTTATGTTCAATATTCAGGTACTAATATAGATAATATATACACTGGAATATTTCGTTCGTACATATTTATTTTAACCTTGTAATAAGATTCATCAGCTTTCCAGTTTACAACTAGGTGCTTCCAGAACGATTTTATTGTGTATCATTGATTTAAATGAACAATATACTGTGTTTATTTATCGGTTTGGACCATAAGTGAAACATTATGTTTGTGTATACCTTGTTGTTTTATAGAATCGTGCTTATCGTGCTATCGTGTTCGAGAATAAGGAAGGACGGGAGAGGCTATCGAAACTCATTCGTATGGCGTCAGCACTCAGCGTACTTACGTGTCAGTACACTGTACATAGTTATGTAGTGCACTAAAGAAATGAGATAAAATACTAAACAATAAATAAATTACAATAGTCCTGTATTCAGATTTTACTGACATAGATTTTTAATGGAACTGGACATGGATGGCTAAGCACACACCTTATTTCCGAATGTTATCCAAAAAGTAAATAGGTGCAATTCTTGGAACTTCCCTATATTGCACGACTTTACATTGAACTGGATGGAAAAACTGACAATTTCATTACCACTTCGATCCTCTTAAATAAGAATGAATATTTTTTATGGAACCTGACATGGATGGCTACTACCACACAACTTCCGTTATGATATTAGCCCAAATCAATTCCCGATGGAATAAGTTGCCATGACAGGACCTTCCCTTCATGAGCACGGCTACATTGAACATCATCATCACCTGGCAACCGCGGTCCTCTCGCGCTGGTTTCGCAACGCGCCACAATTCCTCGATGAGGAAGCGACTGTATGAGTCGACAACCGTTCCTCAGATCTTCGGCCACGTGTCCGGCGCGCACATGAACCCAGCGGTGACGGCGGCGGCGGTGCTGATGGGCGTGACGCCGCCGCTGCGCGGCGCGGCCTACGCGGTGGCGCAGTGCGCGGGCGCCGTCGCCGGCTTCGGCCTGCTCACGCTGCTCGTGCCGACCTCCTCGAACGAGCTGGCGCCCGGCGGCTTCTGCAACACCGAGGTCTTGATCGGGCTCAACGTGATCCAGGTTCGTTGCGCTTCTCTTCAATTCTTTGTTTGTTTGTTAGTTCTTGAGTCTTGAGCGCCATTTATTTTTAAACTTCGTCATAAGCGTACAGTAGTTTCCTTTGGAACCTATACACTGGAAATAGAGACAAATTCGAAAACGCTTTCCGTTATATTGACGCCAAGGATAGAGTAAAGGGGACACTAGGAACTGTTTCTCCTCTCAGTGTATAGATTTGAAAGTAAATGACTGTACTGCATAATTGTTTCACCCTCTGCGAGACGGGCCTAGCCCAGTGCCGAGTAGGTGAGCCTAAATATAACACGCTACTACGTTACGAATATCTGTAACAAAGTGTCAGTGTCATACCTACCTATTAAATAAATTAAATAAAAAAATAAATTCTCGGCTGCAATATCTGCAGAACTGGGGGTCTATTCTTGGAATTCCGTACTCCGGAATCAGGAGTGCTTCCGTGGAGCAAACCATTTTTACAAAGCGTATTTTCAGACGAAACGATTCAATCAATCGGGATCAAGAAATCTGGAAACTTTACGTCGAGAAGAACACTCACGACCGCTGTCAAAGATGCTCGACAGAAATTTTCCTGTTTCCTGAGCACGGAATTCTAAGAATTGGTTAAAGTTTGAGTAACCTCAGTCACAATTTTTGAACATGAAACATACCTGAAACTTAAAATTCAAAAGATCGGCTTGAGGCTGAAATTTAGAGTTAGTACAGAGTTAAATGCTCTTACTGCAGAAATTGATGAGTCGATTTTGACTCAGCCTTTACAATTACATATTGTGTCACGGATTTTTTTAACTTTGGGGCGGATTCCCAGTTCTGTGATCCTGATGATGGGGTAGGTAGAGCATTCAACGCTGTGCTAGCTAATGAATATAGTATTTCGGATATGACAAAGACTTAGTAGCAAGGCAGGCAGGAAGTCAATGTCTTGCAGCTGTTTGAACCACGTCTTTAACTGTCACCCCTGAACACGGACAAATTCTTTATCAGCCTTAGTAGCCCAGTGTCGCGATACGCCTCGGCGTTCGATCGAGGCTAAGAAACACTAGGCGCGGTCGGGTTCTGGTCGTTGAAGGCTGGCCGTGTTTCGGATTACGATGTGGCTAGAAGCTGTTTTAGGCAATTTTAGGATCATGGATGTTTTTACATTTCATAAATAGATCTACCTCAACCCAGTTTTTAAAATAAAAAAAATAAAGTTTTGGAATTAGAATTTTCCAATACTGACAAATAATGGCTAAATATCGCTTTTTTTATGCGACCTGACATGGATGGCTAATACCACACAACTACCGTTATGATATTAGCCCAATACACCACATTCCCGAAGGAATTAGGTGCCATGCCAGGACCTTCCCTTTATGAGCACGGCTACATTGAACTGGATGGAAAACACGGACAATTTTTCATTGCCGCTTCAACCATCTTTTCATCCAATGCGATGGTACCAACCCGGGCGGGCTTAAACCCTACCACCTAGTAGGGGAAGGGGACCTACAGTTTAACATAGATTCCGAACCATGGAGCAGCTCTTATTCGTGACGAAATGCACTTATCGAACTCGGAAAGAGAAAGACAGTGGTGCAAGTCGGTATCGAACGCAGGCCTCTGGTACGCTAGGCCAGTCCCCACGCCACTAGGCTACGAGCCGCTCAACCACTAGGCTACGAGCCGCTCGGCAATATTATTGTCATTATGATATGTATTTTTCCATTCAGGGTCTGATAGTGGAAATCGCAATAACTTCGATGCTGATCTTCCTTAATTGCGCTTTCTGGGACCCCGTCAACAAGGAGAAGACAGACGGGCTGGCCATCAAGTTCGGCCTTACCATCGTTGGCCTCTCTCTCGCTGGTGTAAGTATTTTGTTTTATTATATTTTTACACATACCTTGTAGGAAGGTATTACATTGTTCCCGCAAACGCACTGCTGCGTTATTTTCGGAGCATATGGTAAGGAATTAATTATTTCATTTCATCACAGGGAACTGCCCAATAAATGAATTCTTCAGTGACATTGGTGTAAGAGAATTAATAATTCAAGGCCTTTTATGAAATGAAGAAAAACAAAAATGTTTTGGTGGTCACTTTAAGATGATTTGGAATGATTTGAAATGTATAAATGCCGGTATCCGAACTGATTTCCAAATTTTAATCTATTTTTTCTTAAGGAAAGTGTCGGAAATACTGAAAGAAAAATTATTTCCATTTGTTTACTGTTTTAGCACAGTTAAAGTATTTCTAATTACTATTAATGTATTACGGTAAGTATATGTTAATGAGCCATCACAGTTAATATTAAAAAGTTATGAATGGAAAAAATACTAAAGCTAGAAACAGTTTTCACACAGTTAGGGACACAGTAAGAGAAAACAGTTATTGCACACAGTTAAAAAAACAATTAAAAGATACAGTAACATTTAATGTTCAAAGCTAACTGTTTTCACTCAGTTAGAGTAACCGATTTACTGAGTTGTCTCTAATTTAACTTTGCAAGACGGTTGTTTTTATCGGAATTATAGTTGATTCACTGATAATTTTTTTCAGTATACTGATTCATAGATGCATGTTATCTTGAATTTCAAGTGATGTAATTTTTAACTACAGGGTCCATTCACTGGAGCAAGTATGAACCCTGCTCGATCGCTGGGGCCGGCAGTTTGGAACAGCAGTTGGACACATCACTGGGTATACTTTTTTACTTTAAATGTAGAGATACAACCCCCTAAATTGACCTTATTCATAGTGACATGAATGTAGACTACCTCTACCAGCAGTAAATAATAGTAAAAACTTGATAAGTTTTCTCGGGCAGGATTCAATATGTAAAGATTGCATTGATTTGAGGTAAGTAACCAGAAAAAAATTGATGGGAAGAATCGAGAATAGGAATTGGTCGTGTTCAATGGAAGCAAGATTCAGGCGGTTGTTCAGAGATTAGGATTATCTGTGAGTTTTGTGCGAAGCTAACACCGTTCACTGGGGCTGTGACCAACCAGGGTACAACTCTGCGTATCGACCAGAATGGGATTCTTGGTGTTGAACTTACGTGTGGACGTGAACATAGCACGCCAGATCCAGGATAAAACTAAGTTTTACCCTCAAACTCAGAGATGCAGAATGTAGGATTGCCGCTTCGACCAATTTTCATTCAATGCGATGGTGCCAACCCAATAAGCTGGACCCTACCGCCTACAACTTTGCATGGATTCCGAACCATGGAGCAGCTCGCATTCGTGACGAAATGCAGTTATCCAACTCAGAAAGAGAAATTATCGGTCTCTCTGATATAAAAGTCAAGTCCATGCGCCACTAAGCCAACGAGCCACCGAATAGAGAAGGATCCATTGCGCCATTGCGCAGTGAACGACGGATTGGGGACCGATTGGGGACCTACGTTCTCAACGTCAGGCTACCGTAAACTTACGGAGGAGCCCATAAACCATTAGTTGCGCTTTAAATTAAAAAAAGTTGTGCTTGAACAAAACTGTATCAAACTCAAGTAAGTGGTTATCCAGTTCTGTGGACAGTTAGAAAGACAGTCGCCTGACGTTGGATGAGATGAGTAGTTATTTTCGTAGGCAACTGCGAGTAGAACTCTCGTTACGGGGAGGGGCCTCGGTACACCAGTGGCGTGACGTCTTGCGATTCGATAAGCCCGGTGAAACAACTCTGAGCGCGGTTGGGTTCTGGGTGGGTGACCATTTTCGACCGTTGAGGCTGGCCATGGTTCGGACTCCACGTAAAACTGTAGGTCCCCTTTCTTACTTACTAGATGGTAGGGTAAATCCCGCCCGGGTTGGTCCCATTGCATTGAATGAACGACGATGGTTTTCCATAGAGTTCAATGTAGCCGAGCAATTCAAGGAAGGTCCTGGCATGGCTCCTAGTTCCCATTTGGTATGTGAGGTCAATAGCTGACGGTCAGTATGGCATTAGCCATCCATGTCCAGTTACATAAATAAAAAACAGCGAACGGAAAATATACTCGTGGCACTGTCTGTACCTAATTTCTGCTCGAAACGATCTTTTAGTTCTCCCGACAGCTTCGATTGAACCACATAAGAGAAGCAAAACAAATGGCCAGTGCTCTATTGGCAGTTCCAAGGGCACCAAAGCGTTCAGCTCGACCAACAGAAGCTGCAAAAGCGCTAAGCACAGCGTGGCAACAAAGGAGACTGTCCAGTATCTGCTACATGTCGCGGCGATGAACGATGCGGATGTATCTATAGCGCCACGTCAGAAGCTCCTGAGCCATGGCGTAGGCGTTCTTCTCGAAATAAAAACGTGCCATTAACGTCTATATGATGATTGATGATCTATTGTGAAATGGTCTTCCATTCCCTTCTTACAAGGTTCTTTTCCTTGCTACAGATTTACTGGGTGGGACCACTCTTCAGCGCCGTTTTCGCGTCGATGCTCTACAAGGTGATCTTCCAGTCGAAACCGGAGCCCGCGCCGGTGACAGATTCCGCCGAGGCGGTGCCTCTTAGCTTGCAGGAGAAGAGCGCGGGGGGAGCGGCATAAACGAGGGGGAACGGCGTAAACGGACCGCAACGGCGACGCTGCGAGGCGCTGCAGACAGTGTTGCCGTGCTAACGATTTTATGCTGGTTAGGGGCACTCCTATAACAACCGCCTCGTACTATCGGACTTAGCATTTTCATGCAAGATTTAAAAGATTCATATAGAAGGCGTGAGACAAAAGTTTTATAGCAGGATAGTCAACAAAAAATATTTTAGTTTGCACTAAAAAGTATGAAGGTATGAAAGGAACCAGTGTGTGGTTTGATTATGAACTCGTTATTTTGAAGGATGTGATTAGAGTGACCTTAAAACCAATTGTCATCTCAAACTAACCTTAGTTTGATTCTACCGGAAATTAAGCAATCCTTGCAATCATAGTGCCATACATTCCAAGCAGGTCGCTACATTTCTGGTCGGGCTTTACATATTTATGAAGCCAAGTTTGTGTCTACTATCTATGGAATAGAGTCAGATAGCAAATTCGAGTACAACTAGCAACAAAGCACAAAAAGGACACTGGCAATACTGGCTACAATATACATTCTTGGTCGTTTTCGACCTTTGCTATTGCCGTGGCTTTGAGAATGATATTTTTACGTGGGCGTAATATTTCATACTATAACAACTTTGATTGTATTGAAGTTGTATAATGGTATTCATTAATTGAATGTTTTTTTACGACTAGGTGGAAAGTTGCATTTTCAGTTCGCAATTCGCAATGATGTCATTGCCGCTGTATATATTTATGTTTAAATTTGTTTTCGAAACTATTTTGCTCAATTCTGACATTTAGTGGTCGGTGTTTATATAACTTAACATTAATTGTAAATAAAGAACAAAAATTTTGCTGATACTTGCCATAAGAACGGTTAAATATTCGATAAGGTTGCTTTAAGTATGCACATACAGATCCTCACATATTTTGTACATAATGTTTTAATACAATCTGAAACGACAATGCATTGTTGTTACTTACATTTAAACCCCATAGTTATATTTTAGGGATTTGTAAAATTTTGTAAACTAGCAGGTGCAATTAAAATTACAACAACAAAATTTACCTAGTTACTTCTGTAATTTAATTAGATCGTAAGAATTTAATAGTAATAAAGAAAATATTCTGAATTGATTCATATTCTTCTCTTTTAGCCATGAAACAGTGTGAATATCCGTCAATTAAATAAACAACATCACATACAATTTCTGGAATGATTTGTCTGAATCTGTTTCATATTCAACTACACTAGTGACGGTCTGAGCTTTAGATCTCGTGAGTCTTTTTCAGCATATGTCATTTTTGTTTAAATAGAAAAAAATATGATTTAAAAAAACTGGTTCGACTAATGAAATCTGTATAAATATCGAGCCTGCTTGCAAATTTTAAAGATAATCGGTTGAGAAATGCGACCTGCAGAGCATAACAACTTTTTTCAAAATTACTTCGTTATTTTGAAAAATTTTCAAAAACTGGCTTGACTAAAAATTCTATATAAATATCAAACATGCTTACAAATGAAATTTTAACATTTGAAAATTACTCCGCCATTCTGGAAAATTTTCAAAAACTGGCTCGACTACGAAATTCTATGAAATTTCTAACCAGGGACTAATTACACTCATGGCAGGAGTTTTGTTTGTGTACAGTAACTAACTTGCTGAATGTGTCACATAATTTTGGTATGAGCATACGAGAAAGGCTGCCTAATAATGTTTTGTAAGCACCTCTATATCTCCAGAAAGTTGATATCAGCAAACTTCAAGTGTCGTGAGAAAAATACAATTTTATGGCTCTTAACTCAAGGGCGCGGAGAAGTCCTCCCATATTAACCTAAAACACCACATGGGTACCAGGTGCCATGCTGAGACCTTCCTTATATTGCTCGACTGGATGGAAAACAAGGACAATTTTCATTGCCGCTTCGACCATCGTTCATTCAATGCGATGGTACCAACCCGGGTGGGATTGAACATACTCGTAGTTATAATACGTAAAAAAACGATGTGTCTTTCATGGTCGAAAGGCAAAACCCTGGCGCAATTTTCAAAAACGCAATTTATCTATTTCGATGCACTGACATATTTAACTTCCTCACCTCCATTATTTTAACCCTTTTGAAATATGTACACACCTAATATTTTTCTAAAGATAGGCGTTTCTATGAAATATATTTTTAATTTAATTCAGTGGCAATTGTAGCCGTAATCTAATAATCTAATATCTAATAAATATTATAAAGGGGAAAGTTTGTAATAATGGATGGATGGATGGATGGATGGATGGATGGATGTTTGTTACTCTTTCACGTAAAAACTACTGAATGGATTCTAATGAAACTTTACAATAATATAGCTTATACATCAGAATAACACATAGGCTACAATTTATAAAGATATTGTGCCCATGGGCTTTAGAACTTTCACGGGGCTGCGAAAACGATGCCGGCAGCGCTACTTCACACCACGGGGAGCTGGGCCGGGGGCGGCGGCGGGAGCGGGGCCGGGGGCGGCGGCGGGAGCGGGGCCGGGGGCGGGGCGGGCGGTGCGACGGGAGCGGGGCCGGGGGCGGGTACAGCTTGGTATTTCCCGCAACTTTAGGACTACTTGGTAAAATCCTTGAGAACCAATTACTCGATTTAGATGCGGATTGTATCTACGTCTAGCCTGATTCTACTCAAAACTTATAGGCTACATAATATAACGCTTCATTACCAGAAGGGTGAGTAGAGAGTGTTAAATTCTTATAACTTGCGAACCATTAACCCGATTTATGTGCGTATTTTATCAATGTATAGGATCTCTGGGAGCAGTCAGGTTCAGGATGGGTTACTGTTATCGATGTTGAGGCTAGCTGTGGGTTGGAGTCCACGCAAAACTTACCTACATTACACGTTACTTACTTACTAGGTAAACAATGTTGCATTGCAAGTGCAGAAAGGTTCTGGCGGCAAATGCTTTTTTTTTAAATAGCCACCAAATGTCAACGAAGCTCTAAATGGGAATTATTGGATGTTTCTCATTAAATCATGATATTTCATCTCGAACGATCTTGATTAAATTTGGTAGATGGATACATTGTCCTGGACCAGTTTGACCCTATTATGGATCAGCCATGTGAGTTACTTTATCCATGAAATAATTTAGCCGACACTAACCCGAGCGGAGCCGGGTACCGCAGCTAGTTTTCAATAAACGTTAAACAAATACAGATGTATTCAGACTAACTTTATTCCGCCGGACTAAACCGGTTTTTGTATGGTTAGTCCGGTGCTAATATCGTACTAAGTTTTGACAGCTGCTCTCTGAATACGACTGATAGGCTTTAGGTCATTAAAAAATACAGCCCTTTAAAATTATGGGCCAGCACGACGAAGGTCGGTTACAAGAAAAAAATAGACGTATAGCTCGCGGGGCCTCGCGAAATAAAACATCTGACACTATAGGTTACTCCGGTGTGAGTCCGTCCGCCAGCATCTTCTGGCGACGCGCCTCGTCGCGTGCGCGCCTCCCCGCGTCCCTCTGCGCCTGCTCCCCTGCCTCCGCCGCCGCCTTCTCCTGCGCCATCCGCAGCAGCGTCTTCTGGTCCAGCTTGAAGAAGTTTACGGGCTCCGGAAGGAAACGCACGTCCTTCGCGTTCATGCACTCCACGAACTTCTCGTACTTCAGATTGCCCTGAGAAACGGTTTCAGGTTAGGATCTTGGATTTATACAGGGTGGGCTCTATCCGAAACTATAAGAAATATCGAAAAACGCTCAAAGGAGTCACGGGGCTGATTTTAATAAAAACTAAAAATCATTTCATTTTAGAAAAAAAAAATATTTCGCCAAGAATCGAAACCGTTGATTTTGAGAAATATTACGCAATCTGTATTACCACCAGCCAATAGCGTCGCTTATAAAAAAATGAATTAAATATTGTTAGCCAGTGTAATTCTCTACCCACCGGATAAATATAAATAATACATAATTTAATTGTATCATAAGCTCACGTCTATTTCCGTGAAAGTGCCCTCCTTTTTAGCCAGTCGCACCCAGTCAACGAATTCTTCTTCTCGTAGCGGTTCGCCCCATTTCATCAACTGTTCCTGCAAATGTATGGCAAAACATTTTCTGTTGCTACATTTAGAAGACCAAGCACAATTTTATTAATTCCCATTACATATTAATTACGTACCTACTTTCAAAAAATCCAAATTAACCAGCCCCGTTTCTCCTTTATCGTCCGCCAAGGTCTTCAATGATTCCACGACAACAGCTTCGACGTCATCGCCCCATGAAATTTTTTTCTCGATCATGAGAAGAAATTCATGGTATTCCACCCTAGAAGAATGTGATATGCATGTTTAAATCGAACGTGAAACAAGGACACATTAATTAAAGAAAGATTCCTGTTAAAATAACTACTTAACGAATATAATGCAAGGCTGGACTTGAAAGAAAGTGCTGTCCAATATACCCATAATTTTGAATTCTCATACAGTCCCTCCTCTAGTAATCAATGCCTCCTACTAACACTGTGTTTACGATTATACTTATATACATTGATTTATCTCTTTACCTGCGTGGCGGACATTGACTGCAAAGATTTCCAACATATTATACAGATTATATATACACATTCCTTGGAATAAACGACGTACCTACCAGGTACAAAAAGTGTACTTACTTAATAAAGCAACGCAAAAAATACACTATACATGGCTGTTACTTGCGTAAACAATTTCTAAAACAAAAATAATCGAATAAATCCGTATTTTTTTACGAAAACAATACATTTTATAAGCTGGATTATTCTTTCATAGAATTTATTATTCTTTCTAAAACTCGAAAAATAGTTTTAGAGTGTTGTAGCTACTTAGTTAATCTATTAGTTCCCGGATTGCAGTAAAGATTAAAATTGTAATACAGTAAGTAAAAGGAATTAGCCCAAAATTGGAAATTAATAAATCTATTTCGTTTTTATTATGAATGCCTTGAAATTGTCAAAAGAAATTTTTGGTAACTACCTAGTGAAATAAAATCTTTTTCAGTTTAAATGTTCGTAAATGAAAGTAAAAGGAAAGTGCTAAAGTGCTATAGGTTTGCAGTGTGGGTTCCGGCAATTAGAAATAATGCAGGTGGTCCCACTGCATTTCTTACAGTGCATGTTGTAAGGGGCAAAAAGGGATTTTTCGATCGTGATTCGGATTCCACGTAAGCCTGTAGGTTCTGTTTTCCGACCTTGCAAAGCTTTGCCATGATAAGAAAAACAATAGCACGTCATCTCTTTTTTTTCTTATGACCTATTGTTTTTTTGCTTAATCCATTTTTTCATGTCCTTTCACGAAAAATCGTTGCGCAATCGAAATATGAATCGAAAATCGCGTGTACACGTGATAGTAGTATACTAGTACAGTTAGGTATCCCGTTCATAGTGTAAGTGTTGGATTTTTTTTTTTATAAAATATAACTTACAAATCAACTAAGTCGTCTTCCAAGAACGTAGCAAATAGCTCTTTCATTTGTCCTTCTGATGGATTTAGGCCAATCTTACGAAGGCAGAAAGCCACCCATTTAATTTCAATCTGTATAACACATAGAAAAAATACACAAACTAATTAACTATGCATGTTACATTTCAGGACACGAACTATAGATGTATACCTACTACTTAGGATTTCTATATTGTAAATGTAACATTTAGGGCTATTTAAAAATATGTATTTTAAGTTCCAGAAAAAAACTAAAAATAAAACAATATGCCTTAGATGAAAAATTATTCCTTTTTGATGAAGAGGAAGAAGGAAATATTCCTTTTTCATCAAAGCAATATGCCATATTATTCCATTGCTTATTCTGCTCTCAAGAGACACCATCCAAGGATGGTTCAATTGTGACTAGACAAATGTCATCTACCTTGTCAATGCCAGCTTCGTCGTAAAGTTTGAAAAGCTCCTTAAATTGTGCCAGCTCCTGTGGAGAAAAACAGGCAGGCGGTGGTGGTGGCTTCTTGGGTTTCTGGGGCGGTGCAGCCTTCAGTTCCACCTGCGGAGCCTTGCCCTTTTTTCCTTTCTTGGGAGCTGGGGGGATATACTAGGATTACATAAGTCATATCAACAGTATACTGATAAAACAAACTGATAAAAAAAACAAACAAAAAAAAATATAGTTATTAGTATGATAGATAATTGGACATGAAAGTTTAATAGCTCTTAATGGTTGGTACAATTGTCCATGTGTTTACACAACCTTACCTTAAAACTAAACGTCATAGTTCAACGTCAAAATCAAGTAGAACTGCATTATTAACTCATTTTACTAAAAAAAATCAATTAACAGGTTTTACCCATGGAGCTTCACCTCCATGGTTTTACACCAGTATACCGACGAATATATTTAAATTATCACATTGGTTGCAATGTAAACGTTTTACAAACCCATGTTGAAAGATGTTTGATGATTAGGTTCTATTTTCGTGTAGGAGGCCGCTACGTAGGCAGAGAATTAAATCTTAAATCTCTGCATCACTAATCTATGCTCAGGATGTTGAACCGTATGTTGTTGTGTTGCCTAGAGACTGAAATTCTTCTTCTTTTTCTTCATAGCGAGCATCAAACCCTCTATGTGGCAACTGGTCTCATCTGAGGTTCATTCTGACTGAAATTAAGGGCCTGGTACTAGCCAAATCGCAAAGTTAAACGAGGCACCCCAAGTTAACTAACTAAGTCTGACGATTATAAGTTTCATTCTTACAATATATGATTCCTTGTCTAGGAATCAACATATTATCGTTAATGTATGTTTCCTTTTTCTATACAAAATACATTGCGGAAACGGTGTCCATTTCCGAACTTTTTTGACTAAATGTAGAAATCTAAAAGCAAATGGAATTTTTTGTTTATGCATATATGCTGTTTTTGCTTATATCAAGAAATCGAATTACTTTCAGATTTCTAACGAGAAAAATCAACTTTTTTATTTTTATTATTATATAAATAAATGATGGAATCAAAAAATATTAACAATCCATTATCAGTCTGGAGTTCTATTTGGATTTGCTGAAGCGTTTCACTACATATTATTACATTTGTTAAAAAGTGCATTTGTATGGCGCGAGTAGTTGGCTAGTCCTAGCGCCTTAAGTGAAACAATCGTAGAAAGAGGAGCGCAGCGACTTCTCCGAACTCTTTGGAAACAACACATGTTTGAACCAATGAACTTGTACACTATGTATATACCCATAACAATGCATGTATTCCTTCCTTCCTTGGGTTAAATATATTTTTAATTTATGAAGTGGCCTTGTTATCGAGCGAGAAAATTCACCAGTTTGTGTCAATGTCACCATAGATTAATTTCACCAGTGATCCCAATGTGATCCTAAACAACACCCGACCGACCCGACACCATGAGTCAGTTGATTAAATAATCTTCTTCAAAATCTAAATCTGACTCATCGTTGATCAAAGATATATCGTTTAATCCATGGTAGTGGCATATCCATTAAAACTCTAAAAATAACTGAAATTAAATGGTGGCGTGGGCGTAGGATTGATTGTCGTTATGTGTACGTTCAGGGGGTCTACTCATAAAAGCGAACACGAGAAGTTAACGATGCCTCGCCGACGATGTACATATTGGCAATGGATATGTTTAGCGATGAACATACGGCGATGAAGCTTGGCGACGGAGATATTGGCGATGTAGATGCAGGGCACCTATGGGTCTACTCATGAATTCTCACCTGTGTGTCACCGGCGACTCACCAGTGAGTCACAATGCTTTCGTACTCATGAAATGCCAGCCACTACTCATCCTAGTGTTGTCTCTTTCTAATTAGAATAATTAGAGTGCGACGACACTAACATAACATTTTATGTTTGAAGACGTCAGGCGAGAGCGTCTCACTTTCGCTTTCCTGCCTGAGTAAAAAAGTCAGGCGGGATGGAATCATCTTTGCCCGAACAAACCCGTGATGTGATTGATAAAGCGAAACGGTTATATACTGTCTTTGTGATTGATTATTTTCTGTGTTTGTGATTGATTGTCTTGCTTGCTTTGTTTTTCATTCAGTCCAAGTCAGACAAGCCGTTCGAAGACCCAACCAAATCAAAAGCCCGAGATATTCTTTGAGCCCGAGATTGGGCACTGTGCGCTCGGGCATCTCGGCACCAGTTGGCAAGGAAATACGAGGGCATCAAGAAAGAGGTCCCGACCCAAGCACCGCTGCAGCTATGAACTCGGTATCACATCCATCAACTAATCGAACAAACTAAACTTTCAGCTTGATTGTACGTCGCGTGGTGTACTTTGTAATGCTCTGTTTGGTAACCGTGTCTTGCGCACTGCCTGTTTGTTGCAGATGTCGAACGTGGAGAACGTATCGCCGCAACTGATAAGACGCGTGCTCAAGGAGCTCACCGAGCTAGCGGAGCACCCGCCGGAAGGAATCAAGGTGGTGTTGAATGAGGTGGATGTGACGGACATTCATGCCTATATCGACGGACCTGGTGGGTATTGCAGGGCGAGCACTGATGATTACTTATAAATATTTACTCTAATGATGTTTCACCTAGTCTTGGCTTCTGTACACTCAAATTTATTCAAGTTCTTAATACTTACTCGAAGCTTTTGTTTGATAGCATTGTGGATAGCTTGCACGCTATCAACACAATTTAGCTTCTGGCCTTAATTCACGATGTGCTGTACCAGTTCAAAATTGCTTGTTCAGTGGTGTGCAATACAAAGAGGCTGAAAAACTCATCTTGCCCTACCAAATCTCATTCATATGCTGATCAGCACGTCCATAATTCGATGCGTGGTATTGTTATTTGTGTTTGCCCTAGCTTGCTTATATGAACTAAGCTGTGTATGGAGGCAATTCATGAGTTGATGAGAATTGGAAATCTATGATTTCATAGATGCCCATATGGGCATTCAAAAACATAGCTTAGTGCAGAAGAAGTAGGATTTGAAACAAAGATGACATGTCAAAAGGTTGATTTCTTCTTCTGCTTGTGGTAAGGGCGTATGAGGAGTAAGGTGTTAAGGGTAAGCTTAGTACAAAAAACCGGCCAAGTGCAAGTTGGACTCGCACACGAAGGGTTCCGTACCATCAACACAAAAAATCAAGTTTTTTTTGTTTTCTTGAATGTTTATTCTTTTATTTTTTTTATTTGTTGATGTAGCGGCAAAATAATACACACTCTGTGAAAATTTCAGCTCCCTACCTATTATGGTTCATAAGTTACAGCCCTTTGACAGACGGACGGACGGACAGCGGAGGCTTATTAATAGGGTTCCATTTTCACCCTTTGGGTACGGAACCCTAAAAAGCAAGTCACCTAACTAAATGTACCTACAGGTGAAAAGTTGGTCTTGCCATATGTCACTTTACCAGTTTTTTTACAGCATTCAATACTCTGTTTTTTTTTATGGAACCTGACATGCACTGCATTCCGAAATGCATGCATATATTGCGGAGAATTCATAATAATCGTACACAACCGTTCCGAATTGCTTATATTCACTCCCGTGAACGTCATAATGACATAAGGGGCATGACTCTAGACCGCACACAGATCGTACAAAGCGAACAAAGCAAAGAATAACCGCTCTCGAGACATACAAGACATTTTCGAAATAGTTAGGTTAGGCCCTAACATATATGTCTGCTCAAATTTGTTCTGATTTGATATCGTGCGATTGTGTCTATGAGCAGTGAAATCAATTCTGAACACAAGTATTCACTATATTCGCTTTCTCTGCGATATTTGCATTGTACGTATTTTGGAATACAGAGTTAGTTGGCTAATACCACACAACTACTCTTATGATATTTGGCCATCACACCGCATTCCCGAAAGAATTAGGTGCCATGCCAGGACCTTCCCTTTTGAGCACGGCTACATTGAACTGTAGGGAAAACTTGGACAATTTTTCATAACCGCTTAAACCATAGTTTCATCCAATGCTGTGGTACCCTGCTGGTTTATTTCCAAAAGAAAACCTCTATTTAAAATCATATTGATGCAGTAGTACGGTGGGTACCTTTACTAAATAAAAATCTTAAAAATTCACTATTTTGGGCCCCTTTAAAACATAGAACTGTAACCTAAATTCTTCATCGAAATCAAATCTTTATTGCCGTTCTTTGCTTTGCTCCTATGGTATAATAAACCACTATTTTTTTAAGAACATCAATGCAATTTTTGAATGGGTATTTAAGTATTCCCATTTTCTTCAACTCTTTTTCATGCATCAGCTCAGACAGTGCGGCACCTGGCCGGCGCCGGACTTGTACTCTTCTTCAGTATAGGCCACTTTACCTTGAGAAAGCAAAGTGAAGTGACCCTAAGTGAGCGAGCGCCCTCTAAAATCTGCCACGCCTAGATCGGAGCCTATATGGCCTATTGACAAGTCCAACGCTGCACCTTGCAAAGACGCATTCACTGGTTTCTCTATGCCAGATCTTTCCCCGTTCCGTTACTAGGTTTTTTTTATGCAACCCGACATGGATGGCTAATACTAAACAATAATGTTTCTATGCAGCGGGCACACCATACGCAGGTGGAGTCTTCGAAGTGAAGCTCGCTCTCGGAAAGGACTTTCCTTCAGCTCCGCCAAAAGCTTTCTTCATCACCAAGATCTTCCACCCCAATGTCTCCAGCAACGGCGAGATATGTGTCAATACACTCAAGAAGGACTGGAAACCCGATCTGGGAATTAAGCACATCTTGCTGGTCAGTAGCTTCTATGACTTCTATTTTTTTCTTACGATTGTCTTTGGTGTAAAAAAAAATATTCCATGAGTTTACTTAGGATTGAGTACACCAAATCTGCAGCCAATGAGCCAGAGGGGGTTAAAATGATACCAGAGAATGGCTGAAATATTTGTTCTTGAAAATTTCTCGACCAATTTCGAATCTTCAAATCAGCTGCCCTCGCCTGCTACGCGACGCGCCGCCCTTGCGGTTAGTTACAAAATTACAACCAAATTTAAACATGATTAGCTGTGAAAAGGAAATCATCATGCACAATCTCCATAGTGTTAATATTACATTCGACAGTACCTGCGTTTTTACATCCCATGGACTAAAAGCTCAGCATTGTGGCCAAAATATCGTTTTTGAATCGGAAATACTAAACTTCCAATCCAAAAAAACTGCAGGATGTCAAGGAAGGTGTTCGCCCATTTCATAGATCTGCGGGTCAGACGCTGCTTTTCTCGACGTCATTTTGGGAACCCAGTAAAGTTGTAGCAGCGGTTTGATTTAAAATGGGATCAGAATCTGCCACACCCACCTTTAAATTTTTGAATCATGTAAATTAAAATGCATTGCTATTTGTCTCACGGAGTGACTATGTGTGATGAAATGTGTGTAGCCATAGCTTAAGTTGTCGTGATTTACATTGCAGACGGTAAAGTGCCTGTTGATCGTGCCCAATGCCGAGTCGGCCCTAAACGAGGAGGCAGGCAAGCTACTGCTGGATCACTACGACGATTACTCCAAGAGGGCAAAAATGATGACGGAAATTCATGCCCAGGTATGCCTTGTGCTGCTAAAGTTTTTCCAAGACAGTTGGCCTCCTTATTAAATAAAACAGGTGCAATCGTTTTAAGGTAGTATCAATAGACGGCAAGCCATAGCAGAAATGATTTTGTATTATGCATATTTTTTCGTATTTGCTTCGAATGTATTAATGTTTTTTGATAATTCACATCCATATGATAGAGAATAAACCTTGCAAAGACAATTCAAAACTGCAAATCAGTCACATCCATAAATGCATGAGTAAGTAAGAGAGTAGGTATGTCAAATAAAGTGAGACCAATTCCACGATTTTGTGATAGGTTAGGTTAAATATAAAATTGTATATACAATTTAACTCACTGCTGTGCTATAGAAGATGGCAGTTAAAAATATTTTTGGGGATCTATATTAATTGCCACTTGGAGGTCAGAGCATGGCCTCTTCTCTCCGCAACGGATGCCATTGTACACGCTGTATCGGGATAGGAGGAAGCAAGCAAAGACCTTATTACTCCAATTAAAATTCCGATTATTTTTCGCAGTCCCCATACATTTTGTTGCAATCACGTGACTAATTTGTACGGGGACCGTGAAAAAAAATATCAAAATTTCAATTCGGGTGATTAGGATTTTTTCTCCTAGTTTACTTTATATTCCCCGTTTCTCCTACCTATCGCGAAACACCTGTAGAGGTTATATCAAGAGGCATGTATTTTACCTTCTCCCTGGCAATAAAAATACTTATGAATTTTAATAGTTAACCCTTTCACGGCTAAGGTTTTATGGCATAATCCTTCTCAATACGCCACACTACAATTATTTCGATAATATGCAGTCTTGAATTGTTGTTTGTTTTGTTGCAAATAGTGTGTTTCCACTGTTGAAACAGTAGAAATCTAATGAACGCTAGTATGTACTGTGCAATTGTGTAAATAAAACACATTATTTCGTAATCTTTAAAGTTTTATTAATGTTTGAAGTGGAGTAGTTTTCTGTCGGATATATCCGACGATGGCACCTGCAGAATGCCTTGCTCTGATGGATATATACGTTCCTGGCGGGGAAAGGGTTAAACAAGAAGTTTCAATCAGTGTTCTGTGTCAGTGGTTGAAAATAAATTGTAATATATTAATGGGTATTGAGCGGCTCGTAGCCTAGTGGCGCGGGGACTGGCCTAGCGTACCAGAGACCTGGGTTCAATACCGACATGCACCACTTTCATTCTCTTACCGAGTTCGATAAGTGTGAATGCGAGCTGCTCCATGGTTCGGAATCCATGTAAAACTGTAGGTCTCCTTCCTCTACTAGGTGGTAGGGTTTATGGCCGCCCGGGTTGGTACCATCGCATTGGATGAAAAGATGGTCGAAGCGGCAATGAAAAATTGTCCGTGTTTTCCATCCAGTTCAATGTAGCCGTGCTCATAAAGGGAAGGTCCTGGCATGGCACCAAATTCCTTCGGGAATGAGGTGTATTGGGCTAATATCATAACGGTAGTTGTGTGGTATTAGCCATCCATGTCAGGTCGCATAAAAAAAAAATGCATGTGTTATATGATTGCAGGGTTCCAAGATGTCCAAACTGGGCCTTGAAGGTGGCGAGAGCGGCCCATGTGCCAAAAAACATGCAGGCGACAAGAAACTAGCAAACGAAAAGAAAAAAATTAGCAAAGATAAGAAACGCATTCTTAAGCGATTATGAATTGTTGAGTACAAAACTGATGTTTCATTTGTGAACGGAATGTATGGGACACAGTCGATTTTCAATGCACGACTGATATGTGAACACTTTGTTTTGTAAATTCTTTAATGTAAGAGATCTATTCAACCTAATTATTTGTATATTTTAACTGGAAATTATGTATAAGGTGTGTTATATTTTTTTTCGAACACTTATGTAAGAACTTTTGTGTGCATTTGGTAGTGTTGTAAAATTTTAAACCTATTTTGCTAAACCAAAACATGATAAAACTTTATCTCTGTAGTTTCATTTCATTACAGGCGCAGACCGGCACTTTATCCAGACTAATTTCAAAACAAAGGATGACATTACTTCTAAATGGAAGAAGGAATTGACCTTCCTCTCTGTGCCTCTTTTCTTAGGCTTTGCAAAGCCTGTTTTTTTGCTCACCAGAAAAGAAGTTTAGACCATTTTAACGAAATTCGTAGCATAAGCTTTTTTTTTGCCGAAAATTGTACATCTAAGTAGTGCCCAAATTTGTAGTGTTGGTTCAGTTACGGAAATACAATCTATTCGCCAAGACACTATGAATTTGTAATGGTTTCCAATGAAAAAAAAAAACAATAATCTTGAGAGTGCAGTATCAGTACGAAAGCGAGGTCTGCAACGCAGGGCTCAGCGGGCACTTTAATAAATAATTTCCTCAAATAGATGCAGTTTCTTGGCGAGTTTTTTTTAAATAATGAGAATTTATTCTTAAAATCTCTGTAAACCTTATCTACACTCTTAGCAAAAGTTGTTCTATTTAAGACCTTATATACCAACCTATTAGAGAAACCCGGACGAACTAATGACAACTGTGCATGTTATCTTTGATGATAAAAACTGCGTTTTCAGAAAATCTGCAGTAAAATCATCATTTAAATTAATTAAAATAATAGCCTTGGCGTTAAAATATAAATAATTTAATACCATTTGCTTCTTACACTAAAGTCCACAAGAACAACGTTTCATATATTTGACGTAATCTAACTTTCGAAAGGGATGCAGAAACCAAATTATGGCCAAATCGGTTTCTGACCCAGTCAGATCCCATCAGCTGAGCTCGATTGCGTCAATTATACTTGACTTGGGTATTATATTTTCAAGAATGTGATACATTGAGCCTTCGACTAGAAACCTATGTTACATACATGATTTATCACACATAAACAATAAATAAAACAAATTTGCTTAACCTTTTTATCGTTACGATTTTTTAAATTATTCTGAAAATACGTTATAAACTTTAATAGCAAAATTTAACAGAATTTTCAAATAAATATTTATACAAATGCATCGCAAAACAAAATCAGGAACAAGTAACAACTCAGATTTCAGAAAAAGCCTCCAATGAGTTCATTAAAGCTATATAAAGGAGGTGGTCCATCAGCAAAGCAACACTTTAAAGCAAACAGCAAAATATTTAACGTAATTTTTTTTACATATTGAATTTTCAATTGTATTATGGTCAGATATCACTTAAAGACAATTGCAAAGAATTCAAAACAGAAACCTATATGGTGATTGATCGGAATATCATCACTAAAGCAAACAGCAATAATCAATAAACTAAAACATGCCCAATGTGATTGCTAATTTTTTTTGTGTTACGGGCAGAGATAACAGTAATTTCTCGTTAAAAAAACTCCAACAAAATAATTCATAAAAAAATGTAGAAAGAGCAAGATCAACACGCAGCAGCCAGTTAGTTCGCTACCTATTTTTAAAATTTGTTTTTGTTCACATTTCATAAAACCTGTCTGGTTCAATAGTGGAAGCCGGTACTTCTCGTCTAAACTAACAACTTTGAACCTGCACGGCTGCTCCATTTCATACCATGCTAACTGGTAAATTTCAGTTCACTAGCCCGAATAAAAAAATGCAACTAAACTTCAGATTTCATCATTTACTTGCCTGTTCACCCGGCAAGTTAATTTATAATTATTTATTACACTGATTTAAACCCCCTGTACTGACGATTTTCCAGTTTGTCTCCATCGCACACAAAGGTGAACCACCTCCTTTATGAACAATATTACAAAGTAAAATATGACCTAGCCTTTTTTATTGGTATGAGGTAAAACTAACGAATGTATTTTAGGACAGCTGTGGCATTTCTAAACAAACCAAAATTCATAATATTTTTTAAATTAATAACTAAAATAATGGCAGTAGGTATAAAGGTTGGTTCATTGCAGAGTATGCATGAGAGTGCTCTAAACTCAACCTCAAATATTGATTGGCAAGTCACACTATTGTGCGTTACTAAATAATATTAAAACTGTCACATTGAGCTTGTATTTTAGATAATCATTTATAACAATAGCCTCAATAAATGTTTAGTGCGTTATATATGCTAAATTAGCTATACTGAAGCACTGTTTGTAAGGGAACTCCGAGTCTCATCAAAAAGGCACACGTGGTATTTAAAATTGCATGCAGGATTTAAAATGGTGATAAAAAATTACTTAGCTAATATTTTTTTACGAGGGACAGTCACGTGTGGACAGTCATAATAGGTTTTTATGTACAGTTTACAAATCACTTTAGATAGCTTTTGTCCTGTTTCCACGTGCCCGACTCAGTGAATGAGGTGTATTGTCTATTTGGTCACCCAACGGGACACCATGCTATTAGTATCAGGCAATCTTGGCAGCCCATTTATTTACACTCAAATGATCTTGTGCCCTGCGGAGTTACCGTCCATAAAACATTACTGTATGGGTATTAGGAAGTTCGAATAGAACTTCGAAGTTACGTAAAAATGTCAAACCCAAACGAATTTTACGTCAATTTAGGTGGAGAAGTCAGACTAAGCTCTCTGAACTCAATCTAGCTGCCACGCAGTTATCGCGAATGGCTCTTGCGACCCGACGCACGGGCGTGGCGCATCACATGCGCAGTATGTAGGACTTGTCCTTTACATCGGGGAGGACGTCCATGTCGTCGCGACACTTGGGTATGTAGAGGTTGACGCAGGCGTGCTCCCACACCTCCTGCGGGTAGCTCTCGTCCACGGTCCACGTGTCGCTCTCCACGTCGTAGCACTCGATGGAGGCGGTCGCGCGGTCGAACATCGCGTCGCTGTGGAAGCCGCCGATCAGGTAGATCTTGCTGCCGACGCTTACGATCCCGGCGTGGTATCTGCAATGAAAAGTAATTTGTGGTGAGATGGAGACTGATCTCGGTCTTCACTTTCCTTACTGTCCCCTGTCCCGTAATAAAATAACAAACCTGAACAAATAGAAGTAAAATTTAAGATACATTAATGTTAAATCATACTATGGATACGTAATTGAAAGGCGTAATAAGTAGCAGGCAGTGAGTGTAATATCCAGATGATCTGAGTCCATATTTTATCATCTCTTCAGAAGTGGCTTAGTTAGTTAGTTAGTGTTAGTAGTTAGGTAGTGCAGTTATATGTACTATGTAATTACAATACAATGTAATGGCGGTTAACACTTCCAGCTGTCTGGTATATCATATCGGATTTCGATGATATGTTTCGACTGCTGCACCGCAGGCTTCTTCAAGACGGTGGCTGTCCTGGAGCAAGGTTCAACAGCTCGGCCTGTCAAACGTCAGCTTTGATGTTGTCATTAGACAGGCCGGGTGGTTGAATGTTGCTCCAGGACAGCCACCATTATGCAGAAGCACACGGCGCAGCGTGTGAAACGTGTCGGCGAAACACTATGCAGCACACCAAAAAACCGTAACTTTCAACTGCTAATATGTGCAGCAACGGTATAGTAGTTACTATTCATATACATTTTCAGTAGTCTACAATATTTTTTTACCGGACGAAACTAATAAGCACTCCTGCAAAAATAACCATTGTTTACGTGCCTGCACCAACAAGGGCAGTAACATTATTCCGGGAGGTCACGACATTTTTGGTCACGATAGGATAAATGGCTGAATCTGTGTTCACATGTTAGAGACCAACCCTCCGATGCTAAATAAGTCAGTCTGCCTGCGCCAAATGGTTGCGTTATTTAGATGTGCTACATAAAATAGAAGTTGGTATGTACCTACTGATGAATATGCTGATGGTCTTGGAATATTGATACCCAATAATTATACATCAATAACCAGTTGGTTTTTCAATTAAATACTTAAATATACGTAAAGTTATATCTGTAACCTAAATCGCCTATAACTATGAAATGCAAACAAGGATTTGTTCAGTTTTGGTATCACTAAGTAAGTATGTACTGATACTTTCATCTGCATTATTTCCCTTTTGATATATTTTTGTTGTAACGATAACTACTTTTACAGGCGTATTATCTAGGTGACGCAACCACTTGGCACAGGCAGACTGACACATTTAGCTTCAGAGGGTTGGTCTTTATCCTGTGAACCCAGTTTCAGCCATTTACGTTATCGTTACCATTTTTGTCGCGACCTCCTAGTCTGCATGGAAAACGATTCTCGGATTCTTGCCTTTTTGCAAGAATAGGAGGATGTCT
The DNA here is from genome assembly GCA_946894095.1 of Incurvaria masculella. Taxonomy (NCBI): domain Eukaryota; kingdom Metazoa; phylum Arthropoda; class Insecta; order Lepidoptera; family Incurvariidae; genus Incurvaria; species Incurvaria masculella. The sequence goes on from OX335647.2 coordinate 14,696,034, forward strand.
TTTTATATTCAACGTTAAACTGTTTTGTGTACAACTTTCACGCCATTCACATTTTAATCTAACACAGACACAGTCAAGTCCAAAAAAAAAATTTCATTTACAACCCGTAAACAATGCTAGAAAAACACAAACCCGGTTTTTTTCTCGTCATTAATTCATCTTATTATTCACAACACAACTTGGTAATGCAGTCGCATTCAGAAATACATCTTTCTCGCTCATAGCAGTTTAGGAAACCATGTATTTTTTAGAAGAAACAGGCTGCACATACAGCCTATACATTGTCTTTATATTAAGTTTTATCATATTTACGTTATTACAATTGTATTCGCTTTTCACTCTACAGAATGTTCACTGTGAAATAATTAGTCATGCCGTCCTTGTTAAGAATTCCATTTCACTCAGAAGTGTTGCTTTCGAATGCGCAAATGATTCGTGACATTTCCAGCTCTCAGCTCATGCTTTGTTTCCATAGATAGATAGCTTATTAAATGCAAACTAGACTGGAGCGACAATGCAGGAACACAATAACATAATGCATTGAGTTATGGAAGCGTTCGGATTACGTGGGATTTAGTAGGTCTCCCTTTCAGCCTCTTTGTATTGCATGCTTCTGAGTATAATCTTTGCGAAAAAAATTAGATAGTAAATTTCGTTAATCAAAATAATAATTACCTATTTTATCTTTCAGTTTCAAGTAAGCTCATGGAAATACGAAAGAAATAAAGAAAGAAAGAAAATTTGTTTATTCAAAAAACAACAAAATAATAAGCATATAACGAATAACAGTAGTACAATTGCACTTTAACTATTTAAACAATAATACAAACAAAACAAAAATACAAATGTTGTAGAAATAAACAGAAAAAAAAAGTAAATAAGAAAATCTTAAAATTATAACATATTATTGTATCAATACGCATCTATCTCTCAATGTTAGTCAGTGTATGTAATGTATAATGTATATCAGTATAAAATGTCGCGTGGGTACCTCGGCGTGGGGACGGTTGTGACGACCCGCCAGAGGTCGCGCTTGGCGTCGTACGTGTCGATGGTGTCGGCGAGGAGGCGCGCACCGGCGCCGTCCTCGAGCCAGCCGCCGCACACGTAGAGGCGGCCCGCCGCCGACAGCATGGCGTGGTCGGCGCGCGGCGTCAGCATCGGCTGCAGGCACTCCCACGTGTCCGTCGCCGCCAGGTAGCACCACACCTGCCGTACGTTTGCATACTGTAGCAACAGATGGCGGTGACTCGACATAAATGATTTGTACCTCTATTATGACATTTATATCTATCATGATGCAACCTCCGTCAGGAGGCGAATTTTTTTTTTTCTAACAGAGACAGCGAAGTTACGGCTGTGACTTAAAATATAAAGGAATCCATATGGTCCCAATAGAATGAACACGGTATGGTCACATTCAAAAGTCTAGTGGCAATTCAGAGAGCAACTGCTATGAATTGTTCGCATCGTGCGGAGGTGGGAGGAGAAGATCGCATCATCTGTGCAGATTGCGGTAGTTGGTTGAAAATCGGTCAGCGTGGGACAGGGCATGCCACATGTTCAAAACAAACCAGACCGTAGGGAGCTAATGGATTTATGTTGTCGATGGTACAAGTGTATGAAGTAGGTCTCCAAAATAAATATTTAATTGGATAATAATTTTAACTATACTAAATTTTGATTAAAACAGACAATTAACCAAAATGCTGGATAATTATCAATCTTGGGGAAAATTCCCTATCATGTTTTTGCTTTTCACTGTCACATTTCTTAATTTTGAGGATTGAAAAAAACAGCAACTTCTCGGCAGTAGATGCGGTTTCCCCGAGCGTTGACTCACCGAAGAAAGAACAGTGTCCTGCTGCAGTCCCCCAGAGATGATGAGACGGTCTGGAGACTGCGGCGGCCACGCGCAGCCAGCGTGTTGCGCCCGCGCACTCGACAGTGGCCTGGGGATCACAATAGGTGTGTACATCGATAAAATCAACAATGTTTGGTACCTAAGGAAGCATTGGTCCATCGGATCTTCTTTCCGAATTAGTGAGTGTGTTGCGAATTCAGTGTGTAAAAGGAATGCTATGTGGACTCCAGTCTTCATCACACAACCCTGTACTTATAAGCTTGTGACTTTAGGTAATAAATTATGATTGACCTAAATATCAGAAGATCGAACGCTATGAGCTGAGGCTGGCTACAAATAGAGTTCCAATTTCTAAAAAGAGTTCTAAATGTTTCTTTCAGTCTCTTTAATTCCTACATTGTAATATATGCCCCACTCGGATTCATCAACAATATTGTTGTCTGCCGCATTGATCCCCTCTTCTCTCTACAAATATTCCAGATTCTTTATATACATTTTTTTATGCTTACAAACTAGTTTACACTGGTGGATAGTAAATTACTGCTTACAAAGAATATTAAATGACGGTGGAAAGCAAACTAAAAAAACATAAACTTACTGACTCATAAATAAACAACGCACAGCTTGAACCGGTAGATGAGAGATTTTATATTAGAAGGAAACATTCCTTGAGTATCCTGAAAAGCTATCATAGAGACGCACATCCTACTTAGATGTTGGAAATTAGGGGGAAACATACCCAATGTTTAGATGCCAAAAACCTATTGACGAGTTGAAAACAATTTAATAACCTCTTAAAACGATAAATAATATTATTGCTGTGGCAAATAATACGAGTTGGTACTCTGTTGATAGGCAGGTCATAAGGTCAACCCGCGTTGAACGCTCGGGAAAGAACCGATGCATCGATCGGTCACTCCTGTACCCGCGTGGTAAAGCGATAGCAGGGAGTCCCGTCTGGCAGGAATCACCTAGACGATTGGGTATAAATAGTGGTACTCAAGAGCTTATTCTTCACACTTCTTTAGAGGGTTGAACCAAACGCTTCAGAGTGTTTCGATTTTAACGAGTAAATCTTGAAAAAGATGAAGTTTAGTCGCGTACTTTTCTTCGTGTTTGGCTGCCTGGTGGCACTTAGTGCTGTGAACGCTGCTCCTTGGAACCCATTCAAGGCCCTGGTAAGGATAGACGAATCTGTAATCGCTTCTACTGTTTCAATTAATAGTGGAGAAAATCGAGATTATTTCCAAAAAGAGAAAGAAAGTGGTGCATGACCAGGGTGAGGATCTGAACCCAAAACTCTCACGTGAAAGGCAAGTCCTCTAGCCCCTACACCACCAGCTGTACGATATATGAGCACATCTCCATTGAACTGGATATAAAACATGGTAAATATTTCTAGTGAGTTATTGGGATCCAAAACATGGGTGAGTCCAGCATTTTCAATGAAAAGAAAGGCATTGAACCATACATTTCGAGCTAACAGAAAGATATGTGCATTTTTAAAAGAGTGTGTATTTAACTTCAATTTGTTGTATATTGTGCCCAAGTATTTGAAACATTTGGTTGAATGCTAAGTAAAAAATTTCAGCAGCATTCATAAGCATTTTTTATATACCCGTAAGTTTAATGATTTCAATGTTGATGACAGTAACATCATATTCTAAAATGTTGGTTTGATGTTGCAGGAGCGGGTGGGCCAGAACATCCGAGATGGCATAGTAAAGGCGGCGCCTGCGGTGGCGGTGGTGGGCCAAGCTGCAACCATCGCGCGGGGAGGCTGATTCAACATGCCCAATCTTACCAACAAACCATAAATATGTACAAATTGACGTTCCAATCTGTACTTATTACTTTATTTCTTTTGAAAGCCATTTATTGTTCAGTATTACCATATATCCACTTTTATGTTCAAATGGATATTTTATACTACATTATGTACTTGAATGTTTCAATGTTTTGATAAAAATAGTCTGAGTTCTGCATTTAAAATTAACAATTATTTTGAAAATAAAAAAATAAAAACTAAAAAGTGTTTGATTATGGAGGTTAAGCAAAACTGGGGTCACCTCTCGAAACCACGCTCAGTGAGGCACCATACCAGTAGATTTGCAGACTATCGCTGAGTTATCAAGCTAGCAAGGTGCAGTCACGGTTACGACGACTGTTGGAGTAACCGTGTCCTACACTGGTTGGCGTGGACAGGAAAACGGAGTGTGGGAAGACAACCCGCCAGGTGGGACGACGACATCAAGTGCGTCTGAGGACCGGGAGAACTGGAGGAAAATTGGAGAGGCGTATGTCCAGCAGTGGATGCAAACATGCTGACTGACTGAAGGTGCAGTCGGTTTCTGGATGTTGTCTTTAAGGTGGCCCAACCCGCTCATCTCCCCATACAAAAGGGGAAAGAAGATCACGCCCATATTTCTTGTCAGAGATCCAAAATTTTGCTCAAAATAGCTTTATTTGATCGAACTAGATGTCTGATGACCATTGGCATTGTAAAATTGTGTTTGGTTTCTAAGTTATAAGGTCCGAAAGTTCGATTTTTTCGCGCGTTTTATACAATAACTTTGGAGGTGGATTACGCAATGATAAAGTAAGAAGATCGTAAAAAGATTAGTCATCAGACATAGCTTATTTAATCAATATTTATGATCTATTTGGTTTTTGTTAGATTTTTGACTACAGCGGTCGTGGTTTACTTTTAGCTATAAGTCGTCTTGAAATTAAAATTTTCGTAAATCTTACCAAATCATACACTATGCACATTGTCTTTTTTGTGGACATGTTGCATCTTCCTCATCACGGAGCCTGTCTTATTCTTTGAAACAGAGAAGGTCCCAGAGCGCAACTGCACGGTTTTGTACCGTGCCCGCGAATGAGTTGGGGCCGCCGGGTTGGGCCGCCTTAAGATCTTAAGGGCAAAGCTTGGAAAAACGAAATCGTTCAGAAGTGGTTCATCAAGTGGAGGCAACGCGAGTAGATACCTGAGCTGCTGCCACGTGTCGGTCGCGGGGTGGTAGCGCTCCACTTCGCCCGTGAGCTCCGTGGTGTCGGCCCCTCCTGCGCCCTCCCCGTCCGCCCCCACCTCCATCTCGCTCGCGCCGCCCACTGCATACAGGTACTCACCCACCTGCCAGGTTGGGACGTCAAAGTGAAGCCAAGGCCAATATTGTATCTCCATTTAATATTTATTATTGTATTTCAACTGTTACTATATTATTTATGCTTTCATGCTATTGTATTTAATTTTAAATGTTTTGACGATTCCAAGTGTTCCCTGCGTCCCAAAGGAGGATTCATAAATACAAATACAAATACAAATTATAATTAGTTTTCTTCATCATTTAAAGCATGGACCTTGATCGGTAGCACTTTTTTGACAATCATTAATACACCACAACTGCCGTTGGCAAATTTATAATAGCATATTTCTATATTATCCATTTCCATAATACTCAATACAGGGTGGAAATAAAGGCAAAAAAATAATGATACTTTTCAAATTCAAAATAAAAAAATGTATTGCAATTATAAGAAAAACAGTAAATATACCTTTTATTATAATTCGGAGAGATCTAAAACTGGTTTCCTAACTGTCGCACTAGGCTTAGCCTGTATTGCAACGGTTAGGTTTTTTAACGACTATAAAAACAAAGATAAGGCGGGACTTACGACATTGAATGAGAAGCGACACCTTTCCCTTTGCATCGGTGCGATGGTCATCCATTTGTTGTATCGCGGACTATATCGGAAACCAAACGGATGCACATTCTCCTGCTGGCCCTGATTAAAGCAGCCACCGACGACGTATAGCTCGTTGTCCAAAACGGCCGTTCCAAAGTTGCACTGCTCCAAGTGTGGTATCGCAGTTAGCCGCTTCCACTTGCCCTTGCTCGGAAGGAAGTAGGTGATCTCATTAGTGACGCCGTTGACACCGAAACCTCCGACCTTCACGATGGCCAGTTCCATTCCTCTGGAGTTAATGAGGTTGTGGGGCTTGGCGTCCGCCTGCCGGGTGAGCACGGCGACGTGATGGCAGAGTGCCCGCGAGTGATCGTAGAGCTGCTGATCTTGCCTGTTGGCACCCGCGAAACACTTCTGCAGGATCGAGTCAATCTCCCACTTTGTGAGCTCCGATAGGTGGACATGTCTGAGGAAGCGACCCGTGTAGGAAATCCGTTGTTTATGGCTGTAAGTAGTGATTACATTTTATAAATATTGTTCATGTAAATTATACTATGAATAAATATTAGATTTTAGAAGTGAAATTGGACAATAAAGCAAAAACATAATTGGAACCAGGGGACATTAACTGACATATGCAAATATATGTTTATTTGTTCAGTTTGACTGAACACTACGATGTACCGAGTCTTAAATCAATGTATACAAAAAATACTAATGAGAGACTTCGAGGACACTCCTTCAAACTTAACCGCAATAATACTACTTCAAACCCGAGAAAGCACTTCCTATCTAACAGAGTTGTTGACACTTGGAATAAATTGCCAGAAGAAGTAATAAGTGCTAACTCAGTGAACAGTTTTAAAAACAAATTGGACAAATATCAAAAACGAGAAGCAATAAATAAAAACTAAACTTAAAAAAAAAAACTTTACTTGCAAAAATAAAACAGTGCACTCAATAATTAAAATACACGCATCAGCTTGTAGCTGCTAGTGTATATAAAATTTAATAATAATAATAATAAGCATACATATTATGTTAAAAAATTTGATGATATTTTTTTTTGTTTGATTAAAAAAACTTCCTGGTGCTCCCATATGAAATTAGCGAGGATCGGATTTTGGACTCCAAAGGTATACCATTCAAGACCTTGAAAATATGACAATAATGGTATACCATCCATTCATAAACAATATAGATTCATAAATTTAAATTATTATGTAAAGTCCTTACCTAATGTTGTCATGATATCGCAACCATCTTATCACAATCCGTAGCACCTCAGTTTCTCCACAGTCAACAGGGAAGTCACAGCTCAGTAGATGCTCTAATTGCTGCTGTGACAGTCTGTAAAACTCTTTTGAGGAGGAGAACTCCTTCAGATGGCCACTAACGAATCTGTACACTCTGTTCCTTAGCTGATTGAGCGAGTAGGTCTCGGCAATAGTAACAATGTCCACGCAATTCTCTAGATCCAACTGCGCGTGGAGATAGTTTGAGCAGGCTTCCACAACAGCCACCACCTGGGTGTGGCTCGCGGCAGACAGCACATCTTGGATATTTGCCAAGTTTAATCCGAGACGTGAGGTGTATGCATAGTCTAGGAGTAAACTTATTCCTTCAGCCGTCACTCCGTTCAGTCTTATTTCACTCTGCTTAGATTCTAGCATGGCATCAGTAAACATAGCACGAAAATAATCGCTGCATGAGGCTAGCACAGCCCGGTGAGCCTGAAACAATAGGAAATAAACTTGTAATAAAAGTCTAGCATGCAGCAAGCGAATGTGTCAAGATGGATAAAAAGCATTCTCAGCAGATTGTGTAAGAGCACCTATTAGTCAGTCATGCGTACTTCCTACTGATTATGTTGTAACATCAACATACATGTGTTTGTGATTGATTCTAAAACAGCTGTCTATGGAAGTATGTTACATCTATGCAGTTCAGGTAGTTTTTCAAATGATAAACATTAAAACGGATATTTCAGTATCAGTTTCTTTATATTGCACACTTAGATTTGTCAAAAAAAATCTGCCTATTCGATTACTTCTGGGGAAGAAGAAACTTTGCCAGGTTGGTCTTCTTTATACTTACAGCCTAGTTTACAATGTTTGATAGATAACTTCACTCTAAAAGAACATTATATATGCCTTTAGGTGGAGAGCAAATTTTTGTCTACCATGACATATTATTCTAAGTTAATAGGTAATCGAATTACCACCTTCCGTTACCTGAAATCCAATAAGTAACTTTTGGTTACATTGCTTATTTGCACGGTAGTACCGAAAGGTAACTTTTGGATTTTTGTGGCTGGAGGTGGTGGAACCGGGCGTAGTCAAATAAAGAAGCAGCATAGGATCAATACACGAAATCAGCACCATCTAGTTTTTTCATAGTTGTGTCGATTGAAATATAATCAAGACATTCATTGTCTGACGTAATTGTCGGGATAGCTTAGCGGTAGAGCAGTGGACATGTAATAAAAAAGTTGCAGGTTCGACGAATGTCCAGACCTAAAAATCTTTCTGATTTTGTTTAAATCTTACTACAATGCTTCAATGTAGATGTCCTTGCATAACCTGAAATTAATCTAATTTACATTATTCTGGTGCACAAAAACCATAGTAACTTTTTAAACAAAGTAGTATTATGAAATCAAATATAAATAAGTAGATTAACAATATGAATTGAACAAATTGATACTACAATATATAGTGCCCATGTCTAATATAGAATATTTTTTATAAACCTTCATTTGAATTTGCTTTTAATATCCCGTTAATATCATTTTGACTGACATCTTTTCATGTTCTGTGTCTGACTTTTCAACAACGGCAAAACAACATCTACCGTTAATTCTGTTTTCATACTGTGTTTATGAATATTTTAAGCTTGGCGTTGTAAGTGAATTTAGGAAAACCAAGACATCTTTATATTGAAAAGATAACAGTAAAAAAAAACTTTATTAATATTTAATTAGATAAGATTAAATAAAATAAAAATATAACAGTTCTTTTACTTTTACTTGCCTTTGCTTATTTTCTGTTTCTTGTTACTACATATATTGTTAACATAATTAGCATAATGGGATGTTCAAGCATTTTTTAACAAAAGTTATTTTTTTTATGATGCATGGTTATACAAAATAAATGAAAACAATATGAGCTCGGAAGCCAAAGTCCGCTAATAGATAACTCCACTTTTGAGCATTAGCGTTTTGAGATAACAAACATTTTGGTACAATTTTGCGCTAACGCTTGAAAGTGGAGTTATCTATTAGCGGACTTAGGCTTCATATCTGGGGTAGTTTTATCTTTACACATAATTGGAAAGACGCATAACCAGTGCCTTTTACCTAATCATTATTCAACATTATCCGTATATAAATTAATACATGAAATATACAGACCATAAATAGACTTTTTTAAGTTGAAAGGTTTTTGACTGTTATTAACAGTAAGGACGAGGGTAAATCAGTTGCGAAGGTGAGCAAACCAGCACTAGACTTACCTGGAAGGCACGGCCCTGAGCGTAGAGTGTAACGTCTAGTAAGTGGCCACCGGCGCGAAGAGTATTGAGTCCCAGAAGCAGTGTATCCGAGTGTGAGGTGGAGTCAAAATACACTGTGTGAAGCGGTTTCTCTCTCTCACCATACTGCCAGTTGCACCCACCGCCACTAACCGCCATCTTGCTCCTCTTAACATGCACTCATCTGCAACACCATTAGTCATACATGTTTGCACATATGCAAATATTATTTTGTAAAATTTAATAATTTTGCAGAGCAGTAGCCAGAAACTAACTAACCCACAATTTTATTTATTTTTATTCATTTAGGAAGAAATTGAGCAACTCGAGGGGTGACAGCTGAAAATTATGGATTCCTTCTGCGTGTAAGTGGAAATCCATAATTTTATGGGTACTTTAGTGGGTGAACAGCCGGTCGTTCAACATTAACAGGTTTGACGGTTTGGTTCTTTATGGCGGAAATAAATAACTGAAACTTGCTCATCAGGAAGATCAGAAACTGACGCGTGATTGGCAAAAAGATCAATCCACCAGCCTGGTGTTAATCCTTCGAAGATGTTCGGAAGGCGGTCGACTTCGAAAGTAGGTCACAACACCTGCAGAACCGTAATGAAAGATAAACATGCCGAATGTGTCGTGCGCTACGTACCCCATCTATGCGGGACCCTAACAAAACCATAGAATCTAGAATATCCAAACTATCAGACGTGTATGTACGAGAGTATTCGAGCAAACGAACGCAAACAGAAAACAAACCACAGAATATAACAAACACGGAAACAAAGGAGACACAGAACATAGAAAATAAATTCATGATTGACTCGTGAAAAAATCAACACAAAACAAGGGCTGCGTTCGCGCAGACTGCTCCGTGCCATTCGGTGTGAGAATGAGAGTTCCGTGTTCAACCATGACGCGGTTCGTAGCCTAATGGGGGGGGGGGACTTGCCTAGCATATCAGAATCTTGCCCCATTCATAAACCACTTTCTTTCTCTTACTGAGTTAAATAAGTGCATTTCGTCAAAACTGCGAGCTGCTCCATGTTTCGGAATCCATGTCAAACTGTAGGTGGTCTTCCACTAGGTGGATGGATATAATATGGATGAAAATATTGGTCGAAAAATTGTCCGTATTTTCAGTACACTTCAATGTAGCCGTGCTCATATAGGGATTTGCTTTTTTAAATGCCGTTACCACTTACAGATCCAATGCCGCCGCTTTGAGATCATTAGTGACAATTAAATGCTTGAGCCAGATATTTTTAACAGTAATATGGCTTTGCCTATTGATTGGAGCATAATTTTCGGTGGTGGCCGGTGGTTGCGAGACGTGCATAAAATCACATGATTAGGGGCCGAGTGCACGAAAGAACAAAACATCAAAATCAACATCAACGTATGATTAAACACGTCACGTTGTATTTACAGTATGGAAGGAAGTCCATACGGTTCACAAAAAGTGACGTGTTTGAAAATTTATTAACTCAGCATATAGGGAAGGTCCTGGCATGGCACCTAATTCTTTCGGGAATGAGGTGTTTTGGGCTAATATCTTCAAGGTAGTTGTGTGATATTAGCCATCCATGTCAGGTTACATAAAAAAACCTAGCTGGGCAGTTTTCGCTGATCATTAGAACAGTTCGGAATCATTTATTTTAGCTCCACCTCTCCCAAGTGGAACGCGGAAAGCAAGATTCTATCAACTGTAACTTTAACGTCAAACACCAAATCGCATATACAACTATGTTATTTCCAGTTTAATTTCGTATCGATTAGGAATTAGGTGAGTTTTTATTGAATTGATCTTGCGCGTTTGCCTTATGCGATTTGAAGAATTGTAGTTTGTGTAATGTCAAAGTGACGTTCACCTCTGTACTTTTTTCTTTTCAGAGTTGGGGTCTACTCATGATATACTCACCTATGAGTCACTGGTGACTCACCAGTGAGTCACAACGCTTTCGTACTCATGAAATGACATCCATGAGTTACTCTAGTTTTGTCCCGTCCTAATTATTCTAATTAGAGTTCAATGACACTGACCACTCTGAGCCGGTAGTCTCAGTTCTCACCTAAATTGGCGTTTACGTAACTTCGAAGTTCCGTAAAAACGTCAAACTCAATACAAGTTTTTAGTAGATATTCAGTGGTTTTACTTCTTCAAGCTGTCAAACTCAAACTCGGACTTCCGATTTGTATGAAAACGCGGAGTCGACGTAAACGGCAACGTCATCGTATTTACGGCAACGTTGAGTAAGCTGTCAAATCAAACTTGGACTCGCAAATGGTAGTTCGCTTAACGCCCACTGCGCGCGCTCTTCAATTTCTCCATACATTTGAAAACGCCAGTCGATCGATTTGCCGTAAACGCCAATTTAGGTGACAACTGAGACTTCGGGTACTGCTATGGTTCTATTAAACTTTGCCTGTCCGTACAGACAAAATAATAAAATCTTTGATACGAGACACTGAAATATAGAAAATATTATGCAACTATTTGCCGTCTTCGTTTTGGACATGGCCGTTTCCAATCACATCTCCATAGACTGAATATCATCGACTCAGCCGTCTGCCCTCATGTAATATACCAAACAAACTTTGGATCACATCTTATTCCAGTGTGGTGCATTCAATACACAAAGAGAACTACTTCTTCAATCTTTGGAAACCACATACAACGGAAGAGAACTAATCCCGCTAGACCTGAAGAAAATATTGACACAATCATCCAACTTTAAATACATATTTAGTTATATATACAAGATACAATAGAAGACATTTAAAACCTAGCCCTCATATAAGAAAAAAATAGCTGTATAGAAGACCTTTGCCCCTTCCATTTGGATAAAAGTTACAAAAATATATATACGAGAAACGTCAAACGGCAATTTTCCATCCGCAGAATTGCCGCTCACTTTTCGATTCCCCGAATCACGGGGAATTTGTGGTCTTGCGGGGAAATGGCGGGAATGAAAGCGTCGGGGAATTGGCGAATCCGCGGGGAATTCAGTTTTCTGGCAGCATGCTCATTCGAAAAATATTACGAAAATTAAAGCATTGGGGACAACTTTGGATTTCATTTACTTCCGAAAGGTGATGAAACGGCCTTTTCGGCTGCACCTTTCATGAATTTTCATAAAAACTTGTTCATGTTCCGGTTTTTTACAAATTTCGGGGAATCTGAAGAACGTTTTTGGGGAATTGGGGGAGTGGTAGTCGGCAACGCTGTCCATCAGTCGTTAATGTATTTCGTTTTATGACCGTACGCCTTCTTTTCCATCGAGATGCTTGTATTTATTGGACAAATTATGACCTGTGGAAACCTTGATCTAGCTCTAGCCTTTAGATCGAAAAAATAGACACCGAAAGAAGAAATAAATCATCACACACATAATGACCACAGGCCAAAATGAAATTATTGATGTTGTAAGCCAACATTTTTGCTATCCTCAAATCCTTTTTAGGGTTCCGTACCCAAAGGGTGCCAATGGAACCCTATTACTAAGCCTCCGCTGTCCGTCCGTCCGTCACAGGGCTGTATCTCATGATACCATAATAGGTAGTGAGCTGAATTTTTCAGTGTGTATTTTGCCGCTGTAACAATAGGTAAAATAAAAAAAATATAAAAAAATAAAAGGGGCCCCATACAAATCCCGTGATGTTTTTAGGTGTTATATCATGTACGATGGTATGGAACCCTTCGTGTGCGAGTCTGACTCGCAATTGGCCACTTTTTTAAATGCCGTTACCCAAAAATTCAATCTTTGACAAGTCGTTAAACTAATTCAGATCCAATGCGACTCTTCCCGCCGTTTTGAGATCATTAGTGACAATTAAATGCTTGAGCCAGATATTTTTTAACCGTAATATGGCTTTGCCTATTGATTGGAGCATAATTTTCGGTGGTGGCCGGTGGTTGCGAGACTTCCATAAAATCACATGATTATGGGCCGAGTGCACGAAAAAACAAAACTTCAAAATCAACATCAACGTATGATTAAACACGTCACGTATTTACAGTATGGAAGGAAGTCCATACGGTTCACAAAAAGTGATGTGTTTGAACATTTATTAACTCAGCCGTCTCTTTGTACAATGGGGGCTAAGTCACAGTAATATTACGTTATCTATGATGAAGCCCTATAACCCCTGCGCAAGAGCAGGTAGCAGCTAGGAATAGGTGTCACCTGTTTGAACCCTATTATCAACTTTTGGTCGATGCCTTTGTGCGTTTATAAATCCACATCCACTGATTTGGATGTTTCTTTGGTCGCCACTTATGATCTGTTTTAGAAGGGTAAATCGATTGGATTCTATTGTTGCTTTAACTTTGCGGCTCAAATGAATTTCCTTATAAAATGTATCCAATGACAGACATTTTCTCGTGTCTAGATTGACCTTTTGTTTCTAATTTTTAAGCGCAAACTGGAAATTGAATCTCTTTTTCATGAACCATTCCACTGTTGGAGATAAACTAGATGCCATCTATTAAAAATAAAATTGGACTCTTGTTACTTATTTAGCCAATTTATTAATAGGCAATAAAAAAAAAACAACGCCCTAAGCAATAGTGAGCATGATAACGCTACTTGCTGCGCCTGCACCTGCTTTCTTCTTGGGTGCCTTAAAGGGACCAGAATGACTACAGCTAAGATCACTGCTAATGATTTCCCAATAACCATAAGTCATATTAATGTTTTTAGAACTTTTAATCGAGGCATCTGGCATGTTAACATGCTATAGTGCTTGCATTAAGCACCGAGTTGTTGGGTCATTAATAATGTTTATTAGTCTCGCACTCTTTGGGCTTATGGAGTGCAAAAAGTGGATGCAAGGCGTTGCACATTCTTATTAATACTGATATTTTTGGCCCGCGGCTTGGTTCTTAACGCGAGCAATATTGTAGATTTTGATTAAACTTTTCCATGAAACATTTTATATTTTATATGTTTCCTTGATACATTAATTTTCAGTCCATAATAGTGCCTATATACAATGGGGAAAGGTGGGTCGACCAATGTTTCGAGTCTATAATACATCAGAGTGCAGTGGCAGAGAGCAATGTGAAACTGGAAGTTGTAGCATATAACGACAGCAGTACAGACAGAACAGCAGATATCCTGAAATGCTGGAGTGATATATTTGCCACTCATAAAATCAAATATTCTATTATGCACAGTGAAGAAAGCTCTCCAAGAGGAGGTAAGCTTTTGTGAGTTAACATTTTTTACTGACATCATAACCTAAGAAGTTCAGGGTAAAATAAAACCTTATCTGAAAACCTGCATCAGTTTCCATTGCCACCATTCCAGTAGTATTCCATCCAAAAGTTTTTCCCCTCAATAATCTTCTCTGATACGCTTCTGCTCAGCAGGCCTATTCCTGGAGTCAGAATCAGGAATTCTGACTCTCGAAAACCACTTTTATAGCGGTTTTCAAAGCCATTTTCTCGATGAAAAGATTCCAGAGCATAGTTTATTTAATTAATCAATGTTTTCCGTCGAAAAAAGGGCTTTGAAAAGAGCTGTAAAAGCTGATTTTTAGACTCAGGATTCCTGATTTCTAATTGCGGAATTCCAGAAATAGGCCTGTAGAACTTGCCGATCAACCTAGAGCGGTATGCATCTCCTGGACAGGGGGGTCTAGGGTATGGTAGTTATTTACAAGGGTTTAAAGCAGGGATCTTGGTAATTTTCAAAAAAAAATAAAAGAAATTGTATCTCGATACCACGTGACATTTGACAAAAGGTACATTGGTCAAAACCTTGCAAATGATCCCCGCAAGTATAAAAAAAAATCTGTCAATGAAACGAACACCTGTACCTGTATAATGCACAAACATCACTACAACAAGGTTAAATTATAAGCAAGAATATGGGACTAAGATAAAAAACTATCTGCGCGTTCCGATTTGAACTGTAAATGATTACACTGCTAAAAGCGTACGCAAGCGTCCCGAATCAGATTGCACGCTCAAAACAGTAAGCATTACAATTCACGGGACGCCATTTAGAGGCCTGTAAGCGCGAATCGGACCAGTTTTGAGGGTGCTTTTGGTAACGATGGTTCAAATCGGACCACGACCTATGTGGGAAAAAAATTTGCTTTGATCTAACAAACAACATACAAACATAAGGATCTGAGCTGCATAAATTAGGTATACATCTGTTCTTAATAACATTACAAATATTTCTGGGTAACTGCACCCAGGATCAAGTATGACTTTATTTTCACTTTTGGAACATTCTATCAAAACTTAATAAAAAGTACTTAATGCACATAGGTAGGTTATTTTGTTCAGATAACCACGGTATCTGGTAAATCCAGCACACCTGCACCATAACTTACTAAATTGCTTGTGTTGGGTTTCTGACAGTGGGCGCTGCAAAAAATATTGCAGTTCACAAAAGCAGTGGAAATTTTCTTTGCTTCCAAGATGTAGACGACATGATGTTACCTCGTCGTATTCAAATGCAATTGGAGGCCGCCAAACAACGACATGAATATGTAAGATCTTTTTGAAATTAGTAGTATATGTTGGCAAATTATGAATGAATGAATGCTTTTGGTCTGATAATGTGACACATTGTACTATGTCTTACAGGGAACAAGTTGTCAGTGCTGTTGATTTTTATGGTCTTTTTTTTGTAATGTCATCAAATTTAACTTTAATCAAAATAATATTGATGTCTATAATTTGAGTTACTACCATGCCATGCCAATTCAGTTAATAGGCAGCAAGTTTCGAAGGGTTCCAGAGGGGTCTACAGCAAGGTTCACAGCATGGGCCAACAGTTTGCAACCAGCTCAGCTCACACTGCAACGCTACACCTCCCACGGACCCACCCTCATTATGCCCACCTGGTTCTGCCATCGCAGTGTTTACAACAGGTAAGGGCCGGGTAAAGAAGTAAATAATAATCATCATTTAAATTGGTTGAATGAAACTTTAAAGGTATTGTTAGTAATTAAACGAGTGAGCTAGGCGAAAGAAGTTCTCCTAGTCTACTTGAACTGTCCAGCATTTGCATGTATAAATGTTTTTCTGACAATAATTTGCGGAACGCCATGAAATTTGGTAGGCGAAATTAGGTATAATTTGTCAGTTCAAACATGAGTTAAATTAGTGAAGTGGTTGTAAGAGGGGATCGAAAAATCTAATGATGATGTTAAATGAAAACTCCTTATTTTGGTCCTATGATATGTGATAAATTCAAGAGAAATACAAAAAAACCACTGGTATAAGTTGAAAACTTAGTAGGTTAGTTATTACATCGCGCTATCGTTATCTTACA
The DNA here is from genome assembly GCA_946894095.1 of Incurvaria masculella. Lineage (NCBI taxonomy): Eukaryota > Metazoa > Arthropoda > Insecta > Lepidoptera > Incurvariidae > Incurvaria > Incurvaria masculella. The sequence goes on from OX335647.2 coordinate 14,712,411, forward strand.
AAGATTGTATAAATACAGGCTCAGTTCACAGTTTGGGGCAAACCACTATAATGAAACGCAGCAAGTGTCAAAGTGCTTCAGGTTTATTCCTATGTTATCTTTGTAATCGTATCCAGTTGTATTCAGAGAACCTGTCAAAACTTAGTACGAGATTAGCACTAGACTAACCATACAAAAACTGGTTTAGTCCGGCGTATTAAAGTTAGTCCACCCACTCTGAATACGACTGTAGGTATCGAATTTAGGTTACTCTGTTCCATCGCAATATAGTTGCTGGAAAATAGCGAGGTTATAACTTTCTTGTCCCCATAGAAAAACAATTGTCCATGAAGAATGAGCACATCTGAAATGAGATCTACATATTACTTGAGATAATGTAGTTCCGAAAATATATCAAAGATGATAATGTCTAGCTAGCCACCTCTCCTGCTCGAATTAGTTTAAAAATGTAGAATGGATCTAAATTGTAAATATGAAATTGTAAATATTGTTTTTTAATAATTGTTTAATAATTGTAAAAATTGTAAATATGTACATTGTTTTATTTGAAACCAAATCCATCGAGATTTTTTTTATAATAATTTAATAATAACTTTTGACAGAATACAACTGTTTGGTAAATATCCAGTGTGGGCTAAAAACAAATAAATGAATTATGCTCGAAAAAGGTAGTGACAAACAAAAACTTTGATCGCCCATTTAGCCTTTCTTTCCCAATTTGGGGTTCAGCCAACATTTAAAACTAGCCACATACATTAAAATATGAATGTATACTAAATTTCTTTACACAGAGTTGGAGGCTTTACAGAAGGCAAAAAAGGAACCCCGGAAGATCTGATATTTTTCTTGAAACATCTACAGCTCGGTGGAAAACTGTTTCGTGTAGATGAGGAATTGTTGATTTACACTTATCACGCTGATGCGACAACATTCTCAGTTTTAAGGCAAGTGGGCAGGCTATTATGTTCATAATTAATAAGACGAAAAGCTGGACTGACTATATTGTTCATTTTTTTTCAGTAATACAATATGGAATATACGAATAAAGCACTTGCAGGAAGAGGTTTTATGCAACTGGTGTACATTTACCGTGTGGAACGCTGGGAAACAGGGGCGAAAGTTGGTGAGATCTTTGCTCCCTGTCAACCAAGACAAAATCGTCGCTTTATGTGATATTGATGCCAACAAAATAGGAACCTCGTACCAACTGTACTGTGCTCAAAGAAAAATGTTTGTCAAAACGTTTCCAATCAAACACTTCAAAGAAGTTGTACCACCAATTGTAATATGTGTTAAAATGGTAAGTTGTTTAACCCTTCAATCCTAATTTTAATACAGAACTGAAATAATGTATCTTATGCAAATAATGTTTTCAGAATTTAAAGTTGTAATATTTTTAGTGGTATGTCAAAATCTTTTACGTGGATGTAAAAATCTATTTCACTATGCCCCGGTTGCACGAAGAAACGGCTGAGTTAATCAATGTTCAAACACGTCACTTTTAGTGAAACGCATAGAGTTCCTTCCATACTGTCCACACAAAGTGACGTGTTTGATCATACTTTGACGTTGATTTTGATTTTTTGTCCTTTCGTGCACTTGGTCCTAAGTCCCATTCCTATTGTAATGCAAAGTTCGATACAGCCTCACCAAAAAAATCACCCTAATCGATTCATTATTCTTTAACCATGCTTATTATTCATTGTTTACACGACAGTTTTTTAGCGATGTCTTTTTATTACAGGGTATGAGTAATGGAGAATTTGAAGCCAATCTAAAATCCCTGAATCTCACGGAAGGATCTGATTATGTAGTGTTTAGTTGAAATACATGATTTATAACTCATGGTAAAGTTTAATTAATTTTTTTCAACTTATAACAGATTATTTTAAAACTTATATTAATTACTGAATAATAGTTTCTGATTGATATCATAAATGCAATAATACGTAATTTGATATTGTGATTTTGAATCATCATCCAGTCGAGGGCACAAGGTTAAACGGGTCCCCTAATACTAGTCGACATTACAATCAACGTTTCAGGGGAACACGAGTCTCGGATCTACGACCTGTGACCAGGGAATGTCAAGGACGAGGTCTTCATCAAGCGGAGTCTCGGGCAAGGGCTCCAAGTCAAACTTCCCTGATGGTGGAAGACACTCAGATTTTCCATCTGAAACACAGAGTTGGGGCTGGAGTTTAGGTGCCAGTAGATAACTAAAACGCTTGCACAGCACTCTACCCTTGAACAAATATGTAAGCATGGTGTTTCATGGGTTTAGTGAGGCCCGTTGAAGACAAACATGAAGTGGAAATCTGCTTCCAAAACTCGACTGTGTACTGTGGGAGCGTATAGCTGTGCTGTTAGGAAGATGCTGTCTTGAAGATACTTGTATGAGAGCTACATCCTTGGTCTCTGTTAGCCTAACAGCACTAGTGTTCTTTTGGATTGATTTCATAAATTTATTGTGATTGGCAACCTAAAGCTTTTTACTTGGAGAATACAGCAAAATAGTAATTTTATTGGTTGTATTGACCTCAAAAATCATGGCCTAAAGGTGTGCCAGCGATTGCTGTTACACCTGTATGTGCATGAGCAACCATGGCCTTGTGGTGCATGTGCCAGCAAGTTTTTGGTAGAATATGGAAAAATCACATCAAGTCTTACCCAATACTGATAGCTTTACTAAATCTTTATCTTTGTCAACTTCAATAACATTGGCCAGTATGAAGTCTGAAATGCCGGGCAAATAATCAGTTCCCATTTTGAACATCTGAAAAAAGTTCTAAAATTAGCTAAACAGCTGCAATGTACAATTCGTTAGCACAAACAATACAAATAGAGGTCTACAGGCAAGAATTAGTACTTATAAGTCTCTTGAATAATTACATACCTTGAAAAGTATTAAATCCTTTGAAACTGGGTATACATTATCCATTACAGGAAAATCCAACAGTCGTTTCTTTATAGAATCGCAAGTGACCGATGTTTTTTTTTCATTCACATTAACTTTCGAATTGCCGTTTACAGTGGGAACAGCTTGCGACTGTACATTGGTGTCGCAATTTGACACACTGTCATCGGGATTATTTCCGCACACTGAAGTCCTTCGGGAATTTGAAGCAGAACTGTTTTCTACTGCGTGTATTATTCTTGGTTTTATGGACCCTTCGGAATGTGGTAACGAGTTCTGTATGATCACTGGCCGATCATTGTCAAATCTGTAACAATATTACTGAAATATTAGACCACATTCACATCAAGTTTAGGTGGTGCTGTTTAATTTGTTAGGATGAATTCAATCACAATTCTGGTAACAGTTCAAGAACGCCAATGTTTATTGGCTTGGTAAAATGAAAACAAAAATCCCTCACCAACCGTCCATGTTGGTGAGGTTAGGCTCAACAGATGACCGCGTTAACAATTCTGCAGCAAACATAACACTCAACCAGTGACTTGCACTGCAATGCACCGCAAGTGAACATAAATAACTCAATATTAGTCGTATATTATTCAAAAGATCAGAGGGTAAAAAGGTCTTTTTGACGGAAGCAGTTGATTTATTAACCATATTGCTGTCATCGCCAACGTGTTTTCCGTGACCGAGAAAAATCATTTATTATTTTTACAATATAATTATTAAGTTAAATGTTTTTATAAATATTAAGAACGGCTCATGAGCTACATATGTTCCCCATTTCTGCAACTTGACATTTGCAAAAAGTACTGCCCCAATTCACTTAATTCAGTTTTTGTTTTTAAACAGTTTTATTTATTTGAAAATGACATCCATCTATGGCAAATTAATTTTTTTGGCGGTTTGATACAGAAATATTTTTTTCGAAAACCAAACTTCAGACATGATATTGGACTGATCAAAATTCAATTAAATTGAAAATTGGTTTCAAAAATATTTTAAATCTACCTCTAAATAGAGCATAATCATTTGAAGGTTCACGGCACCACCTTAAATAAGAATGTTAGATTTGTTTCCTGCATGCATGTATTTTCTTTACAAATAGTAGATATTTTTTAAAAACTGCAGTTGGGTATTGTTCAGGCTTACTTTATGTAGAAACATTTTGACTAATGTTTCATGTCAAGGCTATACGTAAAAAAAATACCTATATTGTATTGGGTCTCACCTTATATGACTTGCGGATTTGTTTAGCGGTTTGAAACTGAGAGGCACGGTGGCAGGCGAGTCAGTCAAGTCAGGTGTGGACATGGACAGAGATGAATTTTTGTTGTTGCGCTTGCGGATTCTTTTCCGCTTGTTGATCCGGCCACCGCTTACACCTGCAGCTGGTCTTTGTACACTGGCCTCGCTCAGCAGAGACAGTGCTTTTAGTTTCAACTGCTGGATGGCAGACTGCACATCAGTGACACGAGGTTCCTCCATATCTGACTCATCGTCATCGTTTTCCACAACAGGTGCTGGAGCCGGATCCTCCTCACGGTCGGCGTCACTTCCCATTGACACGTCCATGTCAGAATCCTTCTTTTCTTGCCGAAGAGAATCATTGCTGGGAGAGTATTCAGATGTGACCGCTTCATTTTTTCTTACAATAAGAATATCCTCTTCAGTCAAAACAGAAGGCTCTATAGTTTCAGTCTTAGATTTTTTCTTTTTTTTCTTCTTACTTGTTTTTTCTTCAGCAGCATCGATAACTTCTATGGCTGCATTTTCTTCTATATTTCGCTCTGATTCCACAGCATCGGCCTCTACAATTTCTGCCTCAAAAGACCAATTTTTTTTAAGAGGCACCACCCTGGAATTAAAATGATTAATCAGAAAAAATAAAATATCTATCTTATAAAAACAAATTATTAACCCCTTGGCTTCTATGCGATATGGATTGAATCTTTTATGCCAAAAACAAGGCATTGGTTGCAAAGGCCGATATTGATAGAGATATTAAGGTGAAAATTTAAAGTAAAAGACAAAGTAGAAAAAATCTGGCGTGCAGGACAAATACCTAACCTATCCTAATGCTCTCAGAGCTGCATAACGTTGTCCCTATCTGTCCTGATCTTTTATCTATAGGGTCGGTAAACTATGGAATCGACTCCCTGCCTGTTTTTCCCTCAAAGTACAGCCTGGGGACCTTTAAACATGGTGCGAAGAAGCACCTTGCCGGCCGGCGTGGTTTTTGCAGCCCGTGTGATAGTCCGAAAGCCCATGGGTGTCGTTGGGCGCCTTTTTTGTGAGGTCCTGGCGTACACAATATGCCGCACTTAATATAAAAAAAACCAAAGGGTTAACTTTTATTCTTAATCTGTTTATTCTTTTGTTATATTTGTCCCTCTAGGATTATAGGACTCAGGTCGGGCTATATTCAAATAAAGTGATTTTATCAAGATTCACTCTCTACTTGAAATGGAAGGCTTTCAACTGAAAGTTTTATTGATACACTTGCATGACCGTCCATGAATTTACACATTTAGACACCTGACACCACTCTTTTTAACATCATCTATTAAGAAAAAGAAGTTAATTTAGCACAATAAATGACACAACGCTGCATGTATTAATTGAAAACTTTTGTTAACAAGTTTTTAAGGGTCACCTTAAAACTTGTTAATTTATTAAACTTGCGCTCTACCCTGGAAGCAAAGTTCAAGAAAATAGACTCTTGAAATGTTAATTGATAAAGTTTGGTTAACAATAATGAGTGCAGGCATGAGGACAAACTGTTTCCGAACATCCTGTGGACGAAGCAAAGGTACTCTAATGGAAAAAAAAAAACATACAGACGAATTGATAACCTCCTCCTTTTTTGAAGTCGGTTAAAAAGTGACATGGACAAAACAAAGGCGATCGTTTGCATAGAAGCTGCAGCAATCTGGTGACGCTGGTTTAAGTCACCACCTGGTTGTGTCATGCATAATGTATATTAGATCTCACGTTAATGTATCGGTGACACCGATGATCTTTGTGGGCTGATCGCTGGGGAGCAGATAATTGTTTATCATCAAGCAGAACTCGCCCTTCAGGCGAAACAACCGGCGCAGGTAGCGCTCTATAGAAGAAATATTTTCGTAGGACTTATCCAAGTATATGTAGCAATACGAGCGTTCGTCGCTATAGACACGCGTTAGGCAAACCGATATGCGAAACTCCATGGTAGTACCGAAATTGTGCTACACTATGTAAAACACTAAATACAGCAACGTACGGTACGATATTGGTCTAGCCGACAAAAAACCAATGTTGCTAAAAGCCAGTCTGCGCAGCTTGAGCAAAGAGCTTGAGGGCCACAGACTATACAGAGATACTGTCAGTTGGCGATATACATTTCCACAACGACATTTTTAGAAGCCATGGAATTCGATCACTACACGACTGGCGCACTCCAAATTCTGTCCATTCTATGTCTATGTCTTGTGGTCAGGCCAACATGTTTTAGTCTTAAGGTGGCCCAACCCGCTCATCTCCCCATACAAAAGGGGAAAGAAGATCACGCCCATATTTCTTGTCAGAGATCCAAAATTTTGCTCAAAATAGCTTTATTTGATCGAACTAGATGTCTGATGACCATTGGCATTGTAAAATTGTGTTTGGTTTCTAAGTTATAAGGTCCGAAAGTTCGAATTTTTACGCGCGTTTTATACAATAAGTTTGGAGGTGGATTACGCAATGATAAAGTAAGAACATCGTAAAAAGATTAGTCATCAGACATAGCTTATTTAATCAAGATTTATGATCTATTTGGTTTTTGTTAGATTTTTGACTACAGCGGTCGTGGTTTACTTTTAGCTATAAGTCGTTTTGAAATTAAAATTTCCGTGAATCTTACCAAATCATACACTATGCACATTGTCTTTTTTGTGGACATGTTGCATCTTCCTCATCACGGAGCCTGTCTTATTCTTTGAAACAGAGAAGGTCCCAGAGCGCAACAGCACGGTTTTGTACCGTGCCCGCGAATGAGTTAGGCCCGCCGGGTTGGGCCACCTTAAATAGGCCAAAGATGATTTTATGAGACTGAATCCCGATTGCACGAACAGACAGCTGAGCATTGAACTAAAAAACTGTTTTTTAATATCGATGCATCTGAGTTAATCAATGTTCGAACACATCATTTTTAGTGAACCGCATGGAGTTTCTTACATACTGTCCACATAAAGTGAATTGTTTAATCAGACGTTGACGATTATTTTGATTTTTTTTTGTTTGTTTTTTGGGCTCTGTCCACTGTAGACAAATTTGCCAGTTTCAAGTTTCACTTCTTGATTATTGAATTCTTGAATGTAAGTATTTTATTCTGGTCATTTCATAATTATGTTTTGTCCTTTGGTGCACTCAGCCCTAAACCTCGACGAATGGGGTGTGTGCGTCGAAGTAGATGGCGCCACAGTCGTCAGTCGTTTTTTCTTCGACAACTCTCCTAAAATAGGAAGTTACAAAGCATAATTATATTGGGGAACGCACTACGAAGTTATGTATTAAAATTTTAACTAACAATCATAAAATAGGCTATCAATTCTGAAGTAATTATTTATGAGGCATAAGTGCAAAAGTTGTTAATTTTAATTGAACTTTATGCACGTAACCTCAGATTCTATTAGCTGCCATGCCATGGAGCACGAATACACTGAACTTTATGGATAACACGGACAATTTTTTATTGCCGCTTTAACCATAGTTTCATCGAACACGGTGGTACCAACTTGGGCGGGCTCAACCCTACCACCTAGTGGGGGAAGGGGACCTACAGTTTTTCATGGGTTCCGAACTATTGAACACAAATTACATTCCTTCTAATTTCATAAGTTAAACGCGCAACCGAGCCATTTCTACCTAAATTCATGAAAAACTCACCTTATCCTAGTCCCAATCAATACGAATACAACTAGAAATAACGTAGTTGTAGGCAATTTAATGGCTGACGTTTAACTTACAGTTGATATATCTTGCTCTGATGTCGGGTTCCATCTCGGGGAGGTTAGATTAGGTTAGCAAAAGGGCTAGGAGCAAAAAGGAATGATTCCAAACTGCTCTAAAGTTCAGCGTAAACGGTCGAGTTAGGTACACCCATAGTTTTATAAGATTATATAGATGACTATTTAATGTGCTCGCCAATACCGTTATAGTTTGTAGAATGCCCGGCACGGATGTTGTCCTACTTTCCCTTCAAGCGCCAGCGGCTGCGCTTATACCAAATCCGATATAAATTTGGTTCTGCGCAGCCGTTTGCGAGTGGAAGAGACCGGCCAAAATCCATCTCGACAATTCCCCGATCTTCCTATTTTTGGGGAGTTATAGCATACATAGCGACGAACGACTGTGCTCCATATACATGGACGCACAAAGCCCTTAACAAACGCACTATATTCATTTTATACGACTGCCCACTTCAGGTTATGTCATCGCCAGGTTAGAGTAGACGGATATATTGAGTGACGATCGAGTCGCGCGTACTCCAATTCGCGATTCGCGATCGGGGAGAAGGCGCTCAATTTTTCTACTTGTACCGAAGTACGGCTTGGTATTTCCCGCAACTTTAGGACTACTGGGCTGGCTTCACGCTAAATCGCCAGAGGTGCGACCAATGGAATACAATACTTATTACATGTGAACCAATTAGTCGATTTAAATGCGGACTGTACCTACGTCTACCCTGATTCTACTCAAAACTTATAGGTTACATAATATAACGCTTCATTACCAGAGAGGTGAGTAGAGAGTGTTAATGTTTTATAACTCGCGAACCACTTACCCGATTTATATGCATATTTTATCAACGTATAGCATCTTTGGGAGCAGTTAGGTTCGGGATGGGTTACCGTTTTCGATGGCTGGCTGTGGGTTGGAGTCCACGCAAAACGTAACTACGTTACACGTTAATTACTTAGTAGGTAAGCAATGTAGCAGTGCAAGTGCAGAAAGGTTCTGGCGGCAAATGCTTTTTTTTAAATAGCCACCAAATGTCAACGAAGCTCTAAATAGGAATTATTGGATGTTTCTCATGAGATCATGCTATTTCGGCTCAAACGATCTTGATTAAATTTGGTAGATGGATTCATTGTCCTGGACCAGTTTGACCCTTATTTGGACCAGCCATGTGGGCTACTTTTAATCCATGAAATAATTTAGCCGACACAACTCGAGCGGAGCCGGGTACCGCTAGTTAAAAATAAAACAATTCCAGTTTTTAGTTCCATATCGTTGTGTGGTATTAGCCATTCATGTCAGGTCGCATAAAAAAATCGTCGTTGCGGACATTGACTGCAAATATAAAAAAATCAAACATAAAGCGTTAAATAATGTATGTAGGTATAATCTTAAACGCTGTTAGTAGCAGGCAAATTATGAGCATACAGCAGGTGGCGAATTTGGTAGACGCAATACCCGCGAATGGTATGTTTTGCAGATTCGGGTCCAGCCAGATATTTCGTGATATCATGTGTCTTCCCCTGCTAAGATTTAATGTCCCTTGATTGTTTTTGTGGGGTTATGTGAAATCACTGGAGTATGCAAACAATCTATTAACTGACGAAGATCTAAAGAGTAAGAAACACGCGTCAATAATGAAATAAGGATGTCATTATGTCAATAAGTGATAGGAAATTGGACCTCTCGTATTCACGCTACCATACGTAGCCGAGATTGTCATTTAAATGATGTGGTATTCCATACACGATACATAATGCCAAAAAGTAAGCATATACAAAAAATAACATGTAATCTAATTCTAAACAATCAATATGTTTTTATTTGAATTCAAATATACCCGGGCCTATCAAAACCCCTTTATAAATAATCTTAAACACTGTTATTAGGATGGAGGGGTGGATTACGGGAGGAGGGACTGAAGGAAAATTTCAAATATTTGGTATACATAACTTGACAATTTCAATTTAGGTCGAAACGGGACATCGGTTTATTTACTTCTTTCTCTGCGTTTTCGGAACTGGTTGCCCAGGCCAAATTCGGAGACGCAATACCCGCGGATGGTACCTATGATTTACTGGTTCGGGTCAAGCCTTGCGGTATATTAATTAAGTAGTTCTTTTGTAAACAAACGTGCTAAACGCAGCGTATGCCGCTAGATAACATTAAGTTATTTATCAAGCCTTAAATTTAATATCACATAACTTCAGGTGTATTCGCACATGCATTGTATTTTTTAGCTTTATAATTCTTGCCACTTTGAAGAAATAACGATAATAATAGATTTGAGCTTGATTTGTTAAGTATAAGCAGCCATAAGGCTGTCGTGACGTCACATGAAATCTAAGGCTGAGATAAATAGTCGTACCGGAAACTAATGCTAACGCAAAGTAGTACTTTGTGAAGTCAATTGGCATTGCTTTGAGATTTCGTCCATACAAAATGTGTCAAAGTGACGTCACAAAGTACTACTTTCCGTTAGTCATAGTTTTTGTTACGACTATTTATCTCAGCCTAAGATTTGAAAATTTAAAGAAACGTATTCTTTGTCCAAAGGCCAAGGCACAATTTTACATGGCGAATGCCATTAAAATAGCTAAATCGTCTTCCAGGCCCTAACGCTTCCCTACCACCAAATGTTGTCAAATTTATATATTTTTTTTGTATCACTTGAGAAAGTTTCATTCTATGTGCCTACATATGTTGATTTTTTGTAAATATATGTATTTTTCACTAAAACAACATTCGAAAAAAAACGTAAAAAAAGACAACTTTTTTCCAATGTTAATCGGCCAAAATTTTCAAAAAGATAAAAAGCTTAAAACATATATAAAATTTCAAAAACCTAGCAAAACATTAAGAGTATGGAAACAGTTATCGCCCATAGTATGGGAAATTGATAGGGTAACAACTCTCTTAGCCGTTCATACGATAGTTCATGAGATAGTTGGTCGAAATACAACTACTATGGAGCGCGGGGAGAAACATTTCGAAACAGATAGCGGAAGTGAAATAGCGGGCGGAAGCTCCCGCCCTCGCCCGCCGCCTCCGCCGCCGCCGCCGCCCGAGAACTTTAGCGGAAAACTTTGCGAGGGAAAGCGTGTCGCGTGCCGCGTGGGGCGGAGGCGGAGGGGGAGCGCCGTCTCCTCCGGCGTGCCGCCGGCCGCCGCTCACTCCGCCGCCGACGGCCGCGGCGCTCGCGCACGACGCGCTCCCCCGTGATGCCGTGAGCGGACGCAGCATGCCCTCGCCGAAGAGTTCGCGCCGCACCGACAAGGACAACGGGTTCGCGGAGGGCGACGCCGGCGCCGCGGGCGCCCTGCTCGAGGTGTCGGTGGGCGGCGGCGGCGGGCCCCGCACCACGGTGGTGCCGGCGGCCGAGCGGCCGCCCGCCGCCGCCCGCCGGCGCCGCTGCCTGCGCGGCGGCCCGCTAGCCCTCGGTGCACTGCTGCTGCTGTGCATTCTGCTCACTGCCGCCTTGCTGCAGCTGGCGATGCAGCCCTGCCTCCACGACTCTGAAGGTATCCATTTCTCTTGTCTCTATTATCAACCGACTTGAAAAAAGGAGGAGTTTCTCAATTCGTCTGTTTTTTTATTGTGTGTATGTTACTCGATATCTCCGCAAACTGTCAACCGATTTGAATAGTTCTTTTTTGGGGGCAGTCCTTTCGTATTTTTTTTTAAAGGATACCACTCTTAAGAATGGGAAATACTAAAAAGAGTAAAAAAAATATAGTTTTAATAAAAAAAATAACAGACTCCAAGCACCCTGGAGTAGAAGGTGGTACAAAGCACAAATGAAAATGTATAACAGACCCCTTCTGTACTTTTGTACCGTATTCTACTCCAGGTTGCTTCAATTCGTTTCAATGTTTTTAAAACTCTAATTTTTAACCGACTTCGAAAAAAAGGAGGAGGTTCTCAATTCGTCGGAATCTTTTTTTTTCTCTTTTTTTTATGTATGTTCACCGATTACTCGAAGACCGCTGAACCGATTTGAAAAATTCTTTTTTTGTTCGAAAGGGTATACTTTCTAGTTGGTCTCATTTTTTTTATCAAAATCGGTTCAGTAGTTTGGTACTTAAATACAACAAACATCGAATTTCTTAAGCCCGCGAACCCAGAAATGTGATTTTTTAGTTACAGTAGCTTTCTTTACGGGTGAGATTGCTCAGTATGAGAGGTTTTTTTTTAATTCAACTGTTGGGGGTATTGAAGGGGGTAAAAGAGGGCAAATTGTACACATTTCTATCTCTGGAGCCGCTGAACCAAAAAATGACAGAGTAGGTTTGGTTTGAGAAGGGAATGTTTACGAAGAGAATATTTTTGAAAATTCAACTATTAGGGGGGTAAAACAGGTCAAAATGAACACATTTAAGCGAAAACCACTCAATTATGAGATCTCCGAAACCAATTATCCTAGAAACTTAAAATTTTCAGTGACTCCTTTTTACGACGAACAGGCTCGCTTGTGATTTTACAAAATTCAACTGTTAAGGGGATACACGAGACCGATATGTACACATTTTCATACAACACTTACGCAAGAAACAGACTCTCCGGAACAATGGAAGGACGAGAAATTCAGAAGCTCAGCGGTTCTGGACATTCGTTGTTTTGCCTTGTTAGGGTTCCGTACCCAAACCGAACGGATACTATATTACTAAGCTTCCGCTGTCCGTCCGTCCGTCCGTCTGTCACAGCGCTCTATCTCATGAACCGTGAACTCATGAATCCAGATAGGTACCGGTCTACCTTTCGTCAGAAATGAGATTTCTTAATGGTTTCAAATCTCATAATGCTCGGTCATTGTAGGGTTTAGTAACAGTTCAGAGGGTTCGCATGAGATAGTGAGGTGCGCATGATCTTCTTTCCACTTTGTATGTGAAGTTGAGCAGGATGGCTCGCCCACCTTGAGTCAAAAAGTTACGCCACCACTAAAAAGCAAAAAAGTAAATATTTAGTTTTTACTGTGTTAGGTATTTAGTTTAAGTTATAAGGAATATTTAAATTACAAAGTACTTGCCTAAATACCTACTTACATACGTTTTTCCCACCTGTTTGATTATTTAATTTTTGATTTTGTGTTTTTTTTCTTTAAGTAGGTTAATGTAAGTAGCTACCTACTTATATTTCTTTCTTAGCCATAGGATTTATATATATAGCCATTATTATATATAGGCCATTAATCTAACTACTTACAGCCCTTATAGAATGTCTACCCAAGGCACCGACTTCAAAAGATGATTAAAAATTAAGAAATTGTACATAATTAGTTAGTATTAAAATAGCTTGTCGTACATTAATTAAAAGTAACCAATTATTTTTTGCTTTTTAGTTCCGGTTTTTTTGAAGGCGGTCCTTTTTTTATTTAAAAATATCTTTTTACAGATCGTTTGAAAATTCTTGAACTTGCAAGTTGTAGAGATATTAAAGCGTCGGGTTTTGGTGCGATATCGGGGGGTTAACATGTTAAGTAAACACGCCGGGTGAGTAGCAGGTGAACAGGCGAGAGAGTGATTGAATCTGACGTTTAGTTGATTTTCGTATGATGCTAATGGTCAAACAACGCGGCGACGTGTGATTCGACCGAGTAAACTAAAATTTACCAGTTGGCATGATACGAAATGTACCTCTTTTGTCTGTTTATCTGTCATTCACCTGGCGAGTTATTTACCATGGTAACCCCCCTGCACTCGACTTGTCGAATGTGTCGCAGCCGCCTCCGCCGTACGCCGTTCATTCGGTCACCTCACGTAAAAGGCGAGACGAGGTGGACTTGCAGAAATAAGACATATAGGTACTTGAGCGTAGCGCCGTCGTCGCCCCTCAATCTAGGGCGTAAGATGCATCGAATGGCACTCGGCTAACAGAATTAATTTAACAGGTCGTGAAATTAATGTAAAATTGATATCACCAATAGGCTGGGTCAATAGGTGTCCTAGATGCGCTCACCACTTCAACTTTTTCGTCCTGGCACCTGAGAAAAGAGCAAAATATAACAGCCTACCTATTATATTTGGCTCTTTTTTCTTCTGTTGGAATGAATAAGAATAAATCTATTCTTTTTTATATCCCACTACTCGTGCGTTTTGTTTATTAATAGCATTTTATTTTCATGGATAAAATGATACAAGTAATTATTAATCTATGGTGGAATATATGTTCTTAGATTTACACCGTCGCTGTACATAATGTTTTGAAAACCGTCCATCGCACACCGGACAACCGTAAGTTTGCAAAACACTATGGTGGAATCTTTGTTTTGACAATCCACTGAGAAATATCTATAAAAAAACAGGTTGCAATAAAAAGTGATATTGGCTCCCAAACACAAAATACGTTATAAACAATACAAATACGTTTATTAAACTTTACAATGTAATTAGAGCTCTATCAATTATGTTCTACGCAGATTTATATCTCGTTGCCCAATAAGCAGTTAGCTTTTATAACGGTAAATTGCATAAACTGAAATTATAATATGCGACTGAATTGAACTACTTATTTTAATTGCCATGATTTATAAACGTTTCTTTAATTAATATACTCACAGCACAAATTGACGTTACGATACTGTGCACGCGTGAAACTGTAAGCCCCACCTTACTTACTAGGTGTTAGGGTTAATCCCGCCCAGGTTGGTACCATCGCATTGAATGAACGATGGTCGAAGCGGCAATGAAAATTGTCCGTGTTTTTGCAAAAAAAATCATGGTCCTAGCATGGCACTTAGTTCCCATGAGGTGTGATGGGCTAACATGATAGGTGTGGTATTGGCCATCCATGTCAAGTAACATAAAAGAAGAACATTGCCATATTTCTGGATTCTAAAACGTTGCGGCAGTCAGGAGCGAGCATTAAAAGGCAGATTACTGTTTTTAGTGTTCCGTACTCAAATGGTTCCTACGCAACTAAGCCTCCGCTGTCCGTCCTTCCGTCCGTCTGTCCGTTTGTTACAAGGCGGTATCTCATGAATATAGGTAGGCTGATATGTTTACAGAGAGTGTATTAATTTTGCCGCTATAACAGTAAATGGGTAAAATTTAAATTTTATAAAAAATATTTAAAAAACCATACAAAAAATGTTATTTTATGTTGTTAAATACTGTAAGATGGTACAGAACCCTTGGCCAGTTTTTCCAAGCTCTTATTTAACTTGCAATTTTATGTATGTATGTATGTATGTTAGATTGTATGTTTAGGTCAAATCTTGCAAGCTGAATTAGACCCACTTCCTCTTATCCTACGAAGAAGATTTTTACATGTTGGTTCAGTTCCTATGTAAATCCTATGATAATATAAATGTATAATGTATATGATATAAAATATTGTCGCGAGATTTACCTGCGTAAATAATTAAAAAAAATGCTGAACACGCATTTGAATTAATATTTTGGTTAATACTTATGTACTTGTTTTGTCTGATGCGGTTTATCCATCCAACATATTCAACGCCCACATAAAACATTAACGCCATGTTAAACGCATAGATGTTTTTTTTTTCAAGTATTTTTTATATTTTAGTTTTGATTGATGGAGTCAGTCGTGGCTTGTATATTGTCTAAGTCTTTGACACAGCCACAAAAATATCTGATGAAAAATCGCATTCAATGATTTTGCAAAAAACGACGTGAATATTATGTTACGAAATGTTTTAACTCATTGTTAAATACGGAATGACTTTTAGACAATGAATATATGACGATTTCAACACGTGATACATTGTTCAGTTAATTACAGTCAAAGAAAAATAACAGTACATATCACTATATTTCACAGCATAAAGATCGACAGCTATAAACGATTCCTGCATGTCTTGCTAGTGCAGAGTGCACTTGGCAGATAGTTCGTGGAGAACATTATTGAATCGCGTAGTTCCGCTGGACAGACGTTTCCTCACCCCACACCCCCCCCCCTGCGCTCGCTCGCTGTCATCCTATTAGGTGCCGCCGCCCTTCATGACCCACTGACTTTCTTCCCCCTTTCCTGCCTGCCCGCTAGTCGCCCTTCGGAAACTGAACTGAAGCGCTCAGCCATAAATTCGCGTACAACAGGTTGCTCCCACTTTACTCTACTAGCCATTTTGTCGCTAGCTAAATCCTATAGATGAAGATATGTGTCTTTTTCGTTTCATCGAGTTTCAGATCATAACGGCGCAATAGAAGTTTTCACTTCAAAAATATTTGGTATCAATAATGAGTGCCATTACATGTCTGACTCCCAAGAACATAATGATTAGTCTCAAGTTTCTCGTAATATTGGCTTGGAATCATGAAAATTCAATCAAGGGCAGCTCTAAAAGTACCTATACTGAATAAATTCTGGAGAGGTCCTTGGATACTCTACCATTTTAGATTTGTTTTCGCAATTCTTTTCGCTCTCTTGTCCTATATACTCGTACACCGTTTTGAAATATTCATTTATTTATATAGCGACGAAGTGTGTACCTGATATGGAATTCATCGCATATTTTGGACACCATGTAATGTATTTTCACTCGAAGGGTTTTACCTTCGACCGCTCACATCAAGGGCGATTACTCGTAAGTGTTTTTTGAAAGCTTTTATGGTAGTTTGGGCGCGACTCAACCATGTTTGAAGTTCCCGCATCCCGAAGGAATCGATAGGGACTTCCGCACTTCCGTCGAACTAAAATGAGTATAAATCTTTTATAAGTGTTTTGTTATGCGATCGTGAGAAAAGTGTAAGGGTAGCTGGAGACACGAAGTTTTTGGAAGAAATCGAAACTTAAGAAACCCGTTACCGTATTGAAGACCTTTGATCTTATTTATGGACTTACTAACTGAGGTACCCGGGTCCGCTCGGGTGTTCATTTTGAACTGATGTCGAGCTGAATTATTTCCTAGATATTATATGAGTTCCCCATACAAACTTTCATTCCCCATTTCACCCCCTTCGAGTTTAATTTTCGCCACAAAAAGTAGCCTATGTCCTTGTTTAAGGTTGAGACTGTCTCTATACCAAAATTCATTAAAATTGGTTCAGCGGTTTTGGTGTGAAAATGCAAAAGACAGACAGAGTTACTTTCGCATAGTTTGGATCGGTGACAAATGCTGAATAACCTTTTTTTTAACTCCATTGTGTGTAACTGCCGTAGCCACGGATGTCTAATACACCTCATAGGTCCTAGGTATCATGTAAGAACTTGGGTGGAAAACACTTACAATGCGATGGTACCAACCTGAGTAAATGAGGCAGGTCTTCCACGTTGAATCCGACCCCAAGCACGACAGATCTCTTAGTCGCCTCTTACGACATGTACGGGAAGAAATAAAGCGTGCCCAATTAAAACGTTCGATAAACGAACAAACGAACTTCGTTTGTCAGAACCGGCGACCCCACAACACTTGTTATTCAGTAAAGTTGTCAACAAAGTTTGTCATGTTATAGCATTATGCCCCGCTTGCACGAAGAGACGGCCGAGTTAATCAATGATCAATCACGTCACTTTTAGTGCAACGCATGGATTTCCTTCCATACTTCCCATACAAAGTGACGTGTTTAATCGTACGTTGACGTTGATTTTTATTTTTTGTCCTTTCGTGCACTCGGCCTTGTGTCTGTTACATTTCTAGGTCGCGGTCCGATTTGGACAATCGTTACCGAAAGCGCGTTCACAACTGGTTCGATTGGCGCTTACAGCCCTCAAAATTGCATCCCGTGAACGGTATGACGTCATCGTTACGTCACTCAATACTGTACACAGTGCTTACGCTTAAGTTAGAGGTACGTAGGGCACTGTGTGCGCAACTGTCAGTGTCACATATTGATGTTCCTATAGCGTTATTTAACGTCTTTCGAACGTGTATTTCACAAACCGTTGAATGTCTCTCAGGTGAACATTAAAATTCAGCTTAGAGGAATTTATTAGTTTCAAATTTTTGGAGACCTACTACAAATCATATAATTTGTACCATGTTTCTTGTTTTGTTTCCGTAAGCGTTCGAATCGTTTGTTAAGCTTACAGCTTTGAGCGTGCAGCATCTGATTCGCGACGATAATCGTTTACGGTTCAAAACGGAACCACAGTGCTACTAGCGTGCGGTCTCCACGTGGGGTTGATGGTCACAAAGTGCACTCACTATTGGCTGTTGATTGGTTTGATGAAAAGTGACAAGCTCACCGCCGCCACGCCACCGCCTCGGAGGAAGTGGTCATTAGTGAGGTGCCTCCCGCCATCTTAGCTGAATATTCAATTGCTCATTAGTTCAGCGCGGCCCTGCTCGCATTTGCCTGCGGGGAATTGCATCGAACGTGAGTGCATTCACGATGCTGGGAATAACGGGATCACTCCCCGATGGAATATTCTTTCTTCAACTCTAGCATAGAAAAACATACAACAAAGATGCGCATATGAGTCCATAGAATGTCCACAATCATCAAAGTTCACAGTCCTCAAACAGATCTTATTTTGTAAAAATGTGCATCCGAGCGGAGAATTCCGAAAGTAATGATTTTGATGCTTCAACACTGAAATAAATTATTGTTCGAAACATTGACTGAAATGTCCCAGGCTTCTTGTTACCCAAAATACTTACCTTCAGGATATTTTTGAGATAGTTTAAGATCATGCCAGTGGTTGACTTGGGGGGGGATGGCAAAGGCGGGTAAATATAGGATCATGCAAATATGTTTGTCTCTACTCCAACTAGCAGCGAATTGAATGCTCTGATATAAATATTAAAAAAATCGTGGAAGTACGAATTGAACTCACATTAATTTGAGTTACATGAGAACAGCGACCGTGCGTAACGTTTTTAGTTTGTTATTAAATGCATTGGTGACAAAATTTCTGACCCATTGGTTGGCAGACATTTGATTATAGTAGGGGTCGATGGCAGTTTTGGCAAAAGCATGGAAACAGAAGACATGATACGAATTGGTAAACAAACCTAATGGCTTAATACTTTGAACTATTTTGTTAGCAATTTAAGTTTTATTTTATGGAACTAGTCACGAACAGTTTTCAAAATGCGACGAAACTCGTTTTTGTTCGCAATAGACAAGGGCATCGCTTCCCTCGTTCGACAAGCTCCAAGAATATATTTAGAGAATATTTCAAAGTAGGCAGGCAATAAAATACTTTTCTCGCTTGCTGCGACCCCTGGGTCGAGACCTTCCGGAAAGTGTAAATATTTATGAGGTCGTACTAGCATGGCGGTGCTGCGCGGGGAGGAGGTTGCGAAGGCGGCGCGGTCCCTTGACTCATCGAGCGAGGAAGCACTGGAGTAGCGACACCGAAACTCATCCGTATAGCGGCAGCCTAGCCGCGCTTTAGTGATAATCCACTGACGTAGCGCCGGCTAGTCAGTTCTCTTGCGAATTCGACTCGCGTAACATCGAATGTTCGTTGCACTAAATGGGTGTTCTGTGCAGGAGGCCAGTTCTTGCGCGAATTATTTGACACACGGAATAACACCCCTGAATCCTCACTCATTCACTAAATATCGTATGGACATGTGATTTTTTGTTAGTGCTGAATTCGGAGACACATGGAATTTCGTGCCTCTCAATCTGTGTGCCACTGCAATCAATTGCCAGAACTCCCGATGCATCAACTCGGAATTCCCAGAATTGGCCTCCTGTTTTTACGTGTCTTGAAACTCGACAACATCAAGAGTGAGTGAATTCGTCAGCGAACTGACTACCCGGCGCTACCGCCCGTGTATGTATCATCACTAACGCATGACTACGTCGTCGCTATACCAGCTATACTGTTGAGTTTCGGTCGCCCCTGCCGTCCTTCCTTGCTCGGTGCCTTGGCTTTGCGAAAGCTTCCGTGGCTTTCGCCTTCTAGTGTTACTAATCATCATTCAGAATTTAGAGTAGGCTGCCATCTCTGCTTCGGGTACGTCGCTTTGCACTTTACTTTAAAGTAATTATTTGAACATAATATTGTTGCTATGCCCGTCTTATCATTGGTTTGTCCAGCTGAAACGCTAGTAAATGGTGTTGCTTGACACGTTGGTTACCCTATCAATTCCCCATGCTACGGGCGAGAACTATTGAGGTTCATTTAGGTATTTATTTAGGTACATATATGCTTTAAATGTTTAACTACGTTTGAACATGATTAAGGTTTAAAATTGAAATTTTCGATTCTAAAACATATTGCGGAATGTTTAATTTTATGTTTGAAGTTCTTTAATTTACCTTTTCGATTGGAAAATATAGGGTAATAAACATTGGAAAAAGTTCTCTTCTTTGCTGTCAGTTTAGAATTTTTTTACAGGAACATACGGACTTAGACTCAAGCTCTCTCAAGTAATTGTTTTTTAAAATTAAAATATGTCAACTTTGAGGGGTTAGGGCCTGGAAAAAGATTAGCGTGCAAAATTGTGCCTTGGCCAATGGACAAAGAAATCATTTCTTTTTTTTTTATCTCAGAGCCCCGCTGTCTTCACGACAGTCTTAAGTTGTATAGATGTTGCACAATGTTTTGGCATGTTACATGCCCTCAGAGCTATAGATCCGACAGCCATCCCCAGTCCACGAAACACAGTTCTTAGTCACTTCCCAAAGTTCACAGAAACTAGCTGCGAGTACAGCTAATCCTTGACCGTTTATAATGTTTTTGCGTCTGCTTGGAGTACACAGCGCATCACCCTCGGCGCCACAGTGGGCATTGGCATTTGCGAGGAAGACGTGTGTGCGTCTGGGGTGATGCCGTTTGTAGATACCTGTTACACCGCGACGCCATGTTGAAAACTTAATCATATACAAAATGGAGCAGTGGAGTGAATAACAAAAACCGGCCAAGTGCGAGTCGGACTCGCACACGAATGGATCCGTACCACCGTACAAAATTGAACACAAAAGTTACTTTTTTTGTATGGGGCCAACCTTTATTATATTTTTTTTATTTAACCTATTTGTTGTTATAGCGGCAAAATAAATACACACTCTTCGAAAATTTCAGCTGCCTCTCTGTTACGGTTCATGAGATACACCCCTGTGACAGACGGACGGACGGACGGACGGACCGACGGACGGACGGACGGATGGACGGACGGACAGCGGAGGCTTGGTAATAGGGTTCCGTTTTCATCCACTTTGGGTACGGAACCCTAAAAACCATGATCAAACCTTCCTGTTTCAGAGATTTTTTTTTAAGATTCCACCCAAATAATCCAAAGTTTGAGAAAAAGTATGTCTTCCGAAGGATCACGTGATTTCTTGGGCGAGATAACAAAACATCACTAGTTACGCTGTACAAAAGTTCGTTTTGTAAAAGTTCCCAATACATTTTACTAAGACAAATACATTTTAAAAGCCTTTTTAATTGTTAATATCTTAAATAGAGTGCGATTATTTGTTTTCAATACAGATACACCCTTCCAAACGGTGCAGGCTCTCACTCTGGCTATACGCTCCTGGCATGTAGGCCGATCGCCTTGTCGTCTCAAGTTCCGTGTTTCATTTGAGGTCTCTTCTCCGTTATCTTATAACTGACCAAGTTGTTAGTTGCTGCGGACAAAGGAACACATCGCGATCGATCACTGCACGCTGTCGTGAGCGCAGTGTCCGCGGGGCACTCCGCGACCTAGCGGTGTCCATTGTGGAGCAGGTCACTCACCGGACATTCTCTACATCCATAACTATAGCTAATTTAAAGATACCTTTATTTAAGGTACAGGATCCAGGACAGGTCCATCGCTGCGCAGGAATGAGCGAGGGAATGAGTTTGCAGACTCACTTTTCCCTGGTTCATGCTTTTTGAAGATGCTTTTTAGGGTTCCGTACCCAAAGGGTGCCAACGGAACGCTCTTACTAAGCCTCCGCTGTCTGTCCATCTGTCACAGGGCTGTATCTTATGAACCGTTATAGGTAGGCAGCTGAAATATTAATTTTATTTTGCCGATATAACAATAAATATTTAAAATAAAAAAAATATAAAAAATACAAGTCGTGATTTTTATGTGTTAAACCAACCCGGGCGGGCTTAAACCCTACCACCTAGTTTTACATGGATTCCGAACCATGGAGCAGCTCGCACTCGCGACGAAATGCACTTATCCAAATCAGAAAGAGAAAGAAAGTGGTGCATGAACGGGGCGAGGATTAGAAACCAGACCTCTGGTATTCTAGGCAAGTCCCCGCGCCACCAGGCTACGAGCCGCTGAGTTTGTGTTGGCAGGCAAACGCATTTCGGCAACACACCGCGTGCGGCGGTTATGGTTGCACTGTGTGTCACACGTCTCGCGTTCATGCGAATAATTGGCATCCAATATTTATCCACTGTGGTGTTCTTGGTGTTGGCTTTTTTTTGTACCATGCCCGCGAATAAGTTAGTACCGCCGAGAAGCCACCTTAAGGTGGCCCATCCCGCTCATCTCCCCATACAAAAGGGGAAAGAAGATCACGCCCATATTTCTTGTCAGAGATCCAAAATTTTGCTCAAAATAGCTTTATTTGATCGAACTAGATGTCTGATGACCATTGCCATTGTAAAATTGTGTTTGGTTTCTAAGTTATAAGGTCCGAAAGTTCGCATTTTTCGCGCGTTTTATACAATAACTTTGGAGGTGGATTACGCAATGATAAAGTAATCTTAAAAAGATTAGTCATCAGACATAGCTTATTTAATCAGGATTTATAATATATTTGGTTCTTGTTTGATTTTGTACTACAGCAGTCGTGGTTTACTTTTAGCAATAAGTCGTTTTTAAATTAAAATTTTCGTAAATCCTACCAAATCATATAGTATGCACATTGTCTTTTTTGTGGACATGTTGCATCTTCCTCATCACGGAGCCCGTCTTATTCTTTGAAACATAGAAGGTCCCAGAGCGCAACAGCACGGTTTTGTACCGTGCCCACGAATGAGTTCGGCCCGCCGGGTTGGGCCACATTAACGATCGAGCTTCAACGGGTTTCAGACAGCCAGGTATAAATTAATGTATTTGTGCGGGTTACCGCCGCATGCCGCTCGTTTTTAAATTAAAATTTTCGTTAATCCTACCAAATCATATAGTATGCACATTGTCTTTTTTGTGGACATGTTGCATCTTCCTCATCACGGAGCCCGTCTTATTCTTTGAAACATAGAAGGTCCCAGAGCGCAACAGCACGGTTTTGTACCGTGCCCACGAATGAGTTCGGCCCGCCGGGTTGGGCCACCTTAACGATCGAGCTTCAACGGGTTTCAGACAGCCAGGTATAAATTAATGTATTTGTGCGGGTTACCGCCGCATGCCGCTGCGGTAGACCGAAGACGGGTCGCCGTACAAATAACTAGTTCATTATTAAGAAAGTAGCGGTCAATATGATCGATGACTCGCCTTATTTGCACAGATAAAAAGTGTAACGGCCTTGATTGAGCAAAGCCACTGGTTTGCTCAATCAAGGCCGTTTGTATGAATATGCATATGCATGGTATATAGATATGTTACCATTAATTTCAATAACAAGCATGTTACTGCGGCGGACGGACAATGTCCTTGAGAAAAGAGCCACTACCTACGTGTCTTACCACCAAGAAGTTTTATTTACCATTATTAAACGAAATCCGGTGAACGTAGGGGGATATTTAAAATAAGCAGTTTACTTAAAAAACAATATGTTAAGCGCGGCATATGGCGTACGCCAGGACCTATTAAGGTTGCCCAACCCGGCGGGCCCAACTCATTCGCGGGCACGGTACAAAACCGTGCTGTTGCGCTCTGGGACCTTCTCTGTTTCAAAGAATAAGACAGGCTCCGTGATGAGGAAGATGCAACATGTCTACAAAAAAGACAATGTGCATAGTGTATGATTTGGTAAGATTTACGAAAATTTTAATTTTAAGACGACTTATAGCTAAAAGTAAAACACGGCCGCTGTAGTAAAAAATCTAACTAAAACCAAATAGATCATAAATCTTGATTAAATAAGCTATGTCTGATGACTAATCTTTTAACGATGTTCTTACTTTATCATTGCGTAATCCACCTCCTAAGTTATTGTATAAAACGCGCGAAAAATTCGAACTTTCGGACCTTATAACTGCGAAACCAAACACAATTTTACAATGCCAATGGTCATCAGACATCTAGTTCGATCAAATAAAGCTATTTTGAGCAAAATTTTGGATCTCTGACAAGAAATATGGGCGTGATCTTCTTTCCCCTTTTGTATGGGGAGATGAGCGGGTTGGGCCACCTTAAGGTGCCCGACGACGCCCATGGGTTTTCGAACATTCAGAGGTGCTGCTAAAACAATGCCGTGCTTCTTTACACCACGTTTAAAGGACCCCACGTCGTAATTTGGGGGAAATGCCTCAGAAGGGAGTTCATTCCACTCTTTATCGACCGTATAGATAAAGTATCTAGAGGATCTGTGGGTTCTTATTTTTTGAATGCCGACTGTGAATTTGTGCATTTTCTCCCTGTTCCGCGTTGAGCGAAGGGAGAAAGGGGACGGAGGGACAGCGTTATGCAGCTCCGACGAGCATACCATGGTAAAGACGATAGAAGACAGAGATAGACCCTACACCCCTTCGGAGTTGGAAGGTATAAACATTCAGGGATACCTCGGAGTCGTCGACGCTGAATCGAGTCCAGGTCCAAGCGTAGGTGCTTAGCTGAGCCGTCCCACAAATGCGAGCAGTACTCCACGCAAGACCTTACCGGCGCCTTGTAAAGGAGCAGTTTTTGGTCTGGCGTGAAATACT
Source organism: Incurvaria masculella (assembly GCA_946894095.1). Taxonomy (NCBI): domain Eukaryota; kingdom Metazoa; phylum Arthropoda; class Insecta; order Lepidoptera; family Incurvariidae; genus Incurvaria; species Incurvaria masculella. Next base: position 14,736,985 of record OX335647.2, read on the forward strand.
GACGCACCCTGTTGAGGACTGACAGATATTTTGAGGCGACATTGGCTTTATCCTCGATACGGCGTCCGAAATCAAGGTCATGCGTCAGGTCAACACCAAGGATCCCAATGTGGTCGTCAATATGTAGAGTTTTTTTTTTTTAGTTTTGTCAATTATTGTAATAATTAAGTTTTATTAAATAATTTGTGGAGTCAAATAAAAAAAAAAACAATTATTTTATGAATACGAATTGAACTTATTTGTGCTCGATTTGAGTGAACGGCTTAGGTAGCAGTTGAGTAGCTTATTGAACCACTCGTTGTCGACAGATACATGCAGAGGCTTTCGATGCCGAGCCTCGCACGAATGTCAGCTTCCTCCGGGGCTCAAGATGCGACACACCTTTGAATAAGTAATCCGAGAAGCGACAACGATGTAACTGTCGCCACGTCGCGCGTCGACGTCGACGGCTCGCACAAGCGCGCCGAGATATATAATGCAATAAGTGGTTTTGCTCCCGCTGCCGTGGAGCTATTTCATCCAACCACAGAGCCTGCTGGAGATCCGATCAGATACTTCACCCATTTTTAGGGTTCCGTACCCAAAGGGTGAACACGGAACCCTATTACTAAGCCTCCACTGTCCGTCCGTCCGCCTGTCACAGGGCTGTATCTCGTGAACCGTAATAGATAGGCAGCTGAAATTTTCACAGAGTGTGTATTTATTTTGCCGCTATAACAACAAATAGGTAAAATAAAAAAGGGGGTCCCATACAATAAACGTGTTTTTAACCGACTTCAAAAAAGGAGGAGGTTATCAATTGGTCTGTATGTTTTTGTTTTTTTTTGTTTTTTTTTTTATGTTTGTTACCTCATAACTTTTGCCTGGGTGAACCGATTTTTATGATTATTTTTTTAAATGATAGCTAGTGCTTCCCAAGTAGTCCCATTTTAATTTGGTTAAGTTCTGACAATGATATCCATGAGAAAATCATAAAAGTCTTAAATTTGTATTAAGATGTGCGCGACAAATGGACGAATAACTCAATATAACGCCAACCGATTACGGTGATTGTTTTTTTATTGGAAAGGACGTGTACAAATTAGTAAGTGTACTTCAAATTCACTAAAAATAAACAAATAAAAAAACAAATTTAACAAAAAAAATAACCGACTTCAAAGAAAAAGCACTAAAAAGTAAAAAATAATTTTCATTTTTGTAGTTACGATTTCTGTTATTTTTTGAGTCGGTGTCAGCCAAGGTTAGGTTAGGTTAGGTTAGGTTAGATTAGGTTAGGTTCTCTTGATTGGCGCAGCGCGTGCCCGGCTGACGCCCACTCAAAAAATAACAGAAATCGTAACTACAAAAATGAAAATTATTTTTTACTTTTTAGTGCTTTTTCTTTGAAGTCGGTTATTTTTTTTGTTAAATTTGTTTTTTTTTTGTGTTAAATCTTGTACGATGGTACGGAACCCTTTGTGTGCGAGTCCGACCGTCGCGTGGCCGGTTTTTTTTGTATCTTTTCGCTTATCACGCTCTCACCCCGGCTCTTTTCATAACACGTGACCTATGTTAGCCTGTGGCCGTTAGCGATGCAGTCATAAGTTCTAATAAATAAAAATCAACACAGGTGCCATTTCCGACCCCCGAATGTTGTGTGAATTGTAAAATATTGAATGTCAGAGTTTTCTACGATTATGCACAGAACGAGTGGCGAATTGCTGTCAAATAACTAGCTATTACCAAAGCGAACACCATCGACGTGGTGGGCAAACTCGGGATTTCTTTAGTGTAAGGATAAAGAAAGTACGAATGCTCGTCGGAGCTGCATAACGCTGTCCCCTCCGTTCAGGAATTCTACCGATTCTCTACGCGGAACAGGCAGGGAATGCACCCATTCACTGTCGACATAAAATAAAACTTAGCCGATCCTCTAGATCATTTATCTAAATGATCGCTAAACTATGGAATTGATTCCTTGCTGTTATATTTCCCTCAAATTACAACCTGGGGACCTTCAAATATTGTGTGAATAAGCACCTGGCCGGCCGAAATGGTTTTCGCAGCCCCCATAAAAGTACGAAAGCCCATGGGCGTCGTCGGGCAAGTCAGGTTGGGTTTGGTTAGGTTAGGTTAGGTTAGGTTTTGGTAGGTTTGGTTAAGACAGGTCAGATGCACCGCCCATCGTACCCCTACGTACCTCCAAGTAACGTAGCGACGGATCTACGAGGGGTCCGCAGCTGCTTCGCTGGCGATTTATCTGCGGCTGGACCGCAGATGCGTCGCCGGCGATGTATATATTGGCGATGCATATGTTGGCGATGGAGATGTAGGGCATCGTGTAAAACCACATACCTACTCTCACTACCAAATACATCACATGGGACCTAGATGCAATGGCAGGACTTTCCTTTCATTGCACAAACAAAATTTTGTGTAACTGAAAATGAATGGCTAATACCACACATAAGGTCATGATATTGGCTCAACACACAACATGAGAATTAAGTACCAAGATCGGACCTTCCTTGAACAGGATCCTTTGACCATTTTTAATTCTATGCGATGGTACCGACTATGGCGGGACTAACCTGGTCAGTTATACGTGGAATGCAAACCACTGCCAGCCTCAAAGGGGCGAACGTTCTCCCACCCCGAACTTGATCGTGCCTTGCATGACCTTGAACGCAAAGGCGTCGCGTTACTGGAATACGAGGCTAACAATTTGCTACTATTCCTGCTCAATGCCAATGGAATGTAGGATACCCTACTTATTTCTGTGCTGCCGATGACACAACCGCGCCCCGCGGTCCCCCGACCGCATCAAATATTCAGGACTCGAGACGGCGCGGCCTGTGTCCCGGGCCAATTCGAGTTTGGGGAAATATAATTTCTGCAGCTTTCCGAATCGTCTTCGCAAAGACACGGATTTAATTTTGAATATGCTTTTCAATGACACATTGTTAATGTTAATACTATATATGTAAGTGAGGTTCCTGGCTCCGCCAGGGTCAATATTGTTTTGCTCATACACCCCCGAGAAACCTTCGCGGGCGGTCAGTATTGAGAGGTATTGTTGAAAATTTTGGATTATGTGTTTTTAATGGAATCCGACATTAATCTGGACGTCAACAACAGCGCCACCTACGACCTCATAAGTAAAAAAAATATCAAAGAATGCATCAAGAACATCAAAAAATATATCCCCAAAATTTAAAGCAAACATAACTAGCTGATTGGCCGATCAAGACACGGTCAACTTGGGTTATTATCGACTTGCGTTTTGCGTACTTAATTTATTAGTTTTTATATGGTTTTTAATCATTTATTCGTTCGGCTAGCATGTAGGCGCAGCAGTGAACACAAGCGCCTTTGAATGGTGTTTCCGTGAACGCTGCTTGTGCGTTCTGTCGCCTATTCCTTGTTCATATGCCCGTAACTCAAGCGTGGATGCGCAGCGGACACTTATCTGGAATTTCCCATCCTACCCATATCAAGAGCACCCGCCGCTGAGAATCAGAGCACCCCATTGGGGTTGATATTAGGCTTTTAAGAACGAGCCGTTTCTCAAACTCATTTCTGTGCCGCACCGCCAGAATATGGAACTTTCTGCCGGCGGCCTTTTCTCATACCTATAACCTGGAAATCTTGAAAAAGATCGATAGCTCAGCGATCGCCCGCAAATCCGCTGACATGGTGCCTCAATAAGCTGGCACTTTTGGTCCTCAGCACAGCCACCCATACCGGTTTTTCATAAAAAAAAAACCCACGCGTTGACAATGTCCAGCACCACGAGCTAATTGCCTTGTGAATATTCGCTAATGCCTGCACTCCTCCGATAGCGAAAATACGGCTGTCGCTACAGATTCCCCAGTCAAGTTAACACCCCTGCGCCACATGTTTCTTTACTCCCTAGTCTTCCTTTCCCATATCATTGGGAACCTTCATATATGTTTACGAAGCTCTAAATGGCAATATGTCGATGTTTATCATTAAATCATGTCATATCGGCTCAAACAATTTTGATTAGATTTGTTCAATGGATACATAGTCCTGAACCAGCCTTTTGGTGGGTTACTTTTTATCCAGGAAATAATTCAGACCGAAATCAATCAAACTAGTGAGATTGACCGGAGCGGAGCCGGGTACCGTAGACAGTAGATTAATAATTTTAATAAGTAATCCCATGCCTAGAGTAACATGAGTAGGATGACGCGACTTTCGAATGTCATACTTGAGAGAAAAATTGCTATTGTATTGTCACACTGCGGTAATTATGACTATGTCGGGAATTGTAGTTTCAAAACTAAGGGTCAAGTGGACCATCTAGGGTTAGTAATCATTTTATAATTAAAATATATCTGTCTTCATTTTTCACCTGAACTAGAAATAAGATAGATCTATAATAACTAACAAGAGATGGTGCACTCCAGCCTAAATAAATAAATAAGAAATGTCTGAAAAATATACCCTTCAAGCAAACAATAAAAAAATGTGTTTTCTCTTTTCAGGCCTCGAGAATATATGTTTAACGGAGGAATGCGTGAGAACAGGTGAGTACATTTTTATTTAGTATTTATTTTTACGTAAATAAACATAATTACAGGTGCCATTTTTAGCATAAAGAAAAGAATGTTCAGTCTCAAGGTTCAGTCACCGCAGTTGACTATGTCGACCTCGTTTTCCGAGTATATGTTTTTTGCGAAACAAAACAGTCATACATAAAACTTATATAGATAATACATAAATATACACTTAGACCAATTAAGTTTCGACAGAAAATATAACTTGACCATAAAGAATAAACGGTGCGGAATGTTAAGGTGGCCCAACCCTGCCAAACTTTTGGATCTCTGACAAGAAATATGGGCGTGATCTTCTTTCCCCTTTTGCGTGGGGAGATGAGCGGGATGGGCCACCTTAAGAAGAATGAATAGTATAAACGATGTAATCACACAAGATGACATTAGCCTTACCTTTCATACAATCGATACATACTTAATGCGTCGATACACTATTCCAAAGTCTGTAACAGTAGTAATGTACACAGAAAACCAACGGTTGACTTGACAATATTTTGAATATTTCAACCAGATTAATTAATCATTTATTTGTGTATCTACGCCTGGCAACTCGAGCCCGTACCCCTCGTTGCCGAAGTTTGAGGGCGCAGTAGCCTTGGAGGCTCGGAGGTCATATCTCGAGCAACAATGTGTATAGAGTCAATATTTGGAGCAACTAAAGCGTAACTGTGCAAGTTGGGCGGGAGATAACGTTAGTTTGGCCCTAGTTTGGTGAACTTGGAAGCTCCGCGCCATCTTCTACGACGACCGCCCAAACTGATACGTCGATCATCAACACGATATTTTCGGCCGCCTCATCTTTCCTACAGAGAATATGCTATAGGTTTTAATTTTTTTATTATATATTTTCAAAGAACGGTACATTGGCGTCCATACACAGTTTTAAACGTCTTAACCAAGTTTCAAAACAAATTTTCTAGTCAGCATCAGACACCTCTTCAACCGTCCGACCGGGAACGAAAGAAAGTCACGCACGGTGCCAAATCGGGACTGTTAGAAGCCTATACGTTTGATCGGTGTGCTGTCCAGAAAGTCCCTTGTTTTGAGCGCCGAGTGAGCCAGCGCGTTGTGGTGAAGCCGTAGCCCACGGAGGCCGGTGTTCGATCGCTTGCTGCAACCAGCAGCAAAAACTTGTGGCATACGTTTGTTATCATACCGTAGTTGCTACTTTCATTTCGTAAGGGTACCGACACGAGTTTGCCAGCACTTCTTGTTTGCTTCACTTTGGTCGGCGTTGGTTTGGTTCATTTTGAAACAGCCAGACGGTCGACTGTCGCTTCGTTTCTGACCCGTAATGATATCGTAAACGCACCGACCCGAGCCTGCTTAAAATGTTGTTATCATGTCTCGGCACCATTCTACCCGAACCTCCTTGTGTGCCTGCATTAGATTGTGGGGTACCCAGTGTGCAACTAGCCCTACCTGACGATTCTCGTGTAGAAATGCATGCACACTTTCCAATCCAATCTGCAGTATATGCTGAATCCCTTCATATTCAATTCACCTATTTTCTTGAATTATTTTGTTACTCTTCTATCTTCGTCCGCCAAAACCTGAACCCTCCTGGAACAGTCGCTTTAAAAAAGTTAGATTTCAAACGATTCTTCATGTTTTAGTCGACATTTGAAATCTTACAAATCATCGCGCGAAAATGTTTTCGTTGTACCGTTGCATTTTTCAGCGATAAATTTATTATTTTAAATATGAACGTAAATTCGAATTTGGAATGTTGTATTTTTTTAAATGAATAGGCATATTTGACATCAAAAGCAGCCGGTGTTATATTTTTATTATTTCATATGTGTATAATAATACGTAAGTATCAAAAACTAAATAATTTAGCTACCTATAAAGATTATAATAAAAAAGATTTTCAAAAAAAAATAATACCTGTCTTCTCCAGTATAATTTATGCTCGAGATAATGTTTTGACATAAGAATGAGCCGCTTTAGCGACACTATGCAAAGATTTGTGTTTTGCTTCATCAAATTTTCAGCAATAAATGCAACAAACTTTTTCGATGTCTTCAAAATTTAAAGAAATATGCCAAATAGAAAGACAAATATCTGCATCCTTTTTTCTTGAATGTATATTGTATGAAACTTGCAGCAAAAAATCCAACAAGCTTTGTCAGACAGGTTTTATCAATAATCAAGATACAACTTCATAATATTTTTATAGACGAGCAAAATAAGGAAGGTCCTGGCATGGCATCTAGTTCCTATGCGATCAGTCAGTCATCATGTTTGCGTCCACTGCTGGACATACGCCTCTCTAATTTTCCTCCAGCCCTCCCGGCCTTCAGCGGTACGGAACCACTGCTTTCCGCCGACGCACTTGATGTCGTCGTCCCACCTGGCGGGTGGTCTTCCCACACTCCGTTTTTCTGTCCACGGCCGCCAGTATGGGACACGGTTACTCCAACGGTCGTCGCCTCTTCGGCTGACGTGGCCAGCCAACTGCCACTTGAGCTTAGCCACCCGGTGTCCAATGTCGACTACTTTGGTACGTCGGCGGATTGCCTCGTTGCGCACCATATCCCATAGCGATATTCCCAGCATGGCTCGCTGGACAACTTTCAACTTTCACTTTAGTTTAATATCATGACAGTCGGGTTGGTATTAGCTATCAATGTCCAGTCACTTAAAAAAAACCGGCCAAGTGCGAATCGGACTCGCACATGAAGGGTTCCGTACCATAGTACAAGATTAAACACAAAATAATCACGTCTTTTGTATGGGGGCCCCCCTTTCTTTTTTATTATTCTTTTATCTTGCTTATTTTTTGTTATAGCGGCAAAATAAATACACATTCTGTGAAAATTTCAACTTCCTTCCTATTACGGTTCATGAGATACAGCCCTGTGACAGACGGACGGACGGACGGACGGACGGACGGGCGGGCGGACGGACAGCGGAGGCTTAGTAATAGGGTTCCGTTTTTACGGAACCCTAAAAATATCTCAGATATTTTTGATACAATATAGTTTTCATATTAACTTTTAAAATAAGGGCGGTAAAAGTGATAAAGCTCGCAAGCTGAATCTCGATTTAACTATTCAATAGAATTCGTCTGCTTGTTAAAACTACTTTGAGGTATGTCGGTAGGTACAAGCGGTACGCATATTGTTCGCTAGTTCTAAAGTTCCTTCGTAAACTATTCCTTTGCGCTATCTTCATACAACTATGAGCTATCGCGATTGGTCCTTCGGTATCGAAATATTTGAAGGTCAGGTTATGCCACTGTTGCCACAAGGAGGCTACAAGTCAGAGGCGCGTGATGACTTCAGCCTGCGGAATCGATGATCTTAGCGATTTATCGATAAGTGATTTGCAACTCTTAATAGAGTCTCTGTTGCTACACAAAGTGTGCTCCTCGCACTATGATGTGACAGAACAGTTTGAGAGTCGAAAGATGCAAACAAAAAAGTTTATCTAACGAGAAGCTTGTCTTTGAGACTCGCATGACTGGACGTGTGGGGTGGGGGGAGGGGGCGGCAGCGTGTGGTGGACCATGAGCCTCCCCCAACCCCTCCCCCAGCCCGCCGGTCGCGGGGAGGGTTGCCATATGTCCCGAAAGAGCGGGATTTGTCCCGCTTTTTTACAAGAGCGTAATTGCCTGACCCTGAACAAATGTCCCGAAATGTTTTCCGAAATTGGGATAAACGCACTAAGTCCAATGCTACAATGGACAAACCAATTTATAATTTATAACTTTTTTTATGGGACTCGATATGGATGGGTATTACCACGCCTACCGTCATGATATTAGCCCAACATAACTCATTGGAACTATGTGCCACGCCAGGACCTAAAGTTTAAAGTTGAATCAAACCTCCAACGAAAAATTCCTTAGTCGACATGCACGGGAAGAAATGCAGTGGGGCCCAATTACAATGTAGCTAACCACATAGCTATGCTATGCCGAGGCATACTAGTTAAAATATTTCTTAAAATTAGTCGAGATCGAAAATTTTGTTTCAGAAAACCATAAGTCCTATGTTTTTCCTCAAACAAGGCCTCGATTTGTCTTGTCCCGATTCTAGTTTCATCAGTTATGGCAACCCTACTCGCGAGCTCGTTACATCCACACCACACTGGCCACAAAGGCCGCCCAGGAAACTAAAAAAGGACGCTTTTCCATCTGAATGAAGTTCACAGACTACAGAGAGATATGAAGTTCTCGCGCGGACCGACATCCGTCCTCGCCTCCACTCTTCCACGATATTTAACTGCGACCATTCTTTCGCTTCTTTTATTTCTTTGCGAGGAAATATTTGAGGAGGTTGCGGGCCCGGAGCGGAGGTGTGAAAGTATAGAGCAAGTGGTAAATGTGATTGATTGAGCGGCTCGTAGCCTAGTGGCGCGGGGACTTGCCTAGCATACCAGAGCTCTGGGTTCAAATCCTCGGCCCGTGCACCACTTTCTTTCTCTTTCTGAGTAGGATAAGTGAATTTCGTCACAAATCCGAGTTGCTCCACGGTTCGGAATCCATGTAAAATTTTAGGTCCCCTTCCCCTACTAGGTGGCAGGGTTTATTCCCGCCCAGGTTGGTACCATCGCATTGCATAAAAAGATGGTCGAAGCAGAAACTAAAAATTGTTCGTGTTTTCCATCCAGTTTTCAATGCAGCCATGCTCATAAATTGAAGGTCCTGGCATGGCACGTTAAACTGTAGGTCCCCTTCCTTACTTACTAGGTGGTAGGGTTAATCCCGCCCGGGTTGATACCATCGCATTGAATGAACGATGGTCGAAGCGGCAATGAAAATTGTCCGTGTTTTCCATCCAGTTCAATGTAGCCGAGCAATATAAGGAAGGTCCTGGCATGGCACCTAGTTCCCATGTGGTGTGTTGGGCTAATACCATGACAGAAGGTGTGGTATTAGCCATCATGTCCAGTCACATAAAAAAATGGCACCATCATAACCGTAGTTGTGTATTATTTGCCATCTATGCTACCGCTGTCCGTCCGTTCTATCTATACCGCTGTCCGTCCGTTCGTCCGTCTGTCTGTCTGTCACAGGGCTGTATCTCATGAACCGTAATAGGTAGACAGCAGAAATTCTCACTGAGTGTGTATTAAAAATAATAAATAACAACAATAAACCATGCAAGAAATGTGATTTCTTTGGGTCAAATCTTGGTTCTAATCCTTCGTGTGAGAGTCCGACTTGAAATTGGACGTTTTTTTTAATTGATTTGAACTGTAAGTTTAAATGATTCCATGGGGATGGGGACATATGACCCTAGAACGACCGTATCCGATAAGCTATGGTTTTATTGTTTGGTTTTCAGAATAAGCACTTATTTGCAAACATGGTTATTGGAGAAACTTGACATGGAATTATTTTATTATTTAAATTAATAAATGTTGGTCCTCGAGCACGGTTTATACATTTTCAAAGCCGATTACTCCCACAACATAAGCGGTGAGGTTAGATTATTCAATTTTGTTTATAAATTTACCAATCGATCCGAATCCTAGTGATGCGCTTATCAACATTTTTTATTTTGGCTTTATATTAATTACAATGGATGAAAATATGAGCGATTCTGGGGGAATTCGTCATTGATTCGTAATGTTTTAAATAATAATAATTAGTATATAGAAAAAATTCAAAATGTATCCAAGCGGGACACTACATAGATAATTGATTACTGAAGTAAATTGTATAAACAAATTAAACCCCCGCCGCTTATGTTGTAGGAGTTATCGCAATTCAAAATTTTGTTTTTTGTTTCAAAAATTTGCGTCATCTTTATTAGTTGAATCACAAAATAGTTCAATATAAATTTATTTCCGATAACCATGTTTGCCGAAAGTACTTAACGATGCAAAACTATTTTCGGGTAAGGTCGTTCTAGGGTCTTAAGTCACCTTAAAGTACAACACACAGCAGTGTTTCTACCTTTCTACCTTTAATTAACGCGGAACAAGGAGAAAATGCACAAATTCTCATTTTACATTCGAAAAATAAGAACCCAACGTTCCTTTAACTAGATCCTTTATCTATAGGGCCGGTAAATTATGCACTCCCTGCCGAGGTATTTCCCCCAAAGTACAACCTGGGGTCCTTCAAACATGGTGTGAATAAGACTGCCGGCCTGGTTTTTGCAGCCCCCATGAAAGTTCAAAAGCCCATGGGCGTCGTCGGGCACCTTCCATGTGAGGTCTGGCGTACGCCATGTGCCGCGCTTAACATAAAAACCACTCTAAGATATTTGTACGTCTTCATCGAGTGGTATAGATAAAACTACCTAATCATGAACATAATTCATTCAATATTTTATTCCGTACAAACCATCGATGATACAATATATGTGACCTGTCCAAGTGTATGATGTCTGCATGCACATAAACAAACGGAACAACCAAATAAATTAATTTAAGATGACAATTTGAATTAAATTAGATTGGTGAATAGGACTAGTTATGAAACTGGTTGAATCTACACGTAAAGTATATATTAGTATAATATGTATATCAAAATATTGACGCACATTGCTCGATGTCAAGGATACAAGTGAGTTGAGTAATAAAATGAGAAAATAACATGATAAGGAATAAAATGTATTCATCAAATGTATTCTGTAAACATCACCATGCTACCTAAATGGTTGTAATCAAACCTATGTGCAATTGGTTTACTTCAAGAGGTTATTAACAAAAACGTCGAACCTCGTGGTTGTCAAACACGAAAGAAGTTTATTCATAAAATGTATTCGATGAAGATATAAAAACCATACTTGCAGATGCTTCCAGGTAACATTACCATGCTAAGCTGGCTTACTTCAAGAACTTACCAACAAAAACGTCAAATCTCTTCGTTGCTAAATAATAATAAAGTTTATTCATCAAATGTTTTCGATAAATGTATAAATACCAATTCTGGCATTTAATGATTTCCGTTAACATTACCATGATACCTAAATGATTTCAATTGAACCTATATGCAGTTGGTTTACTACAAGAAGTCACTAACAAAAACGGGGAACCTTTTGATTGCCAAATAATTAATCGATGAATGTTTTGATTAAAACGGAAGTAACATTTTTAGGGTTCCGTAAACGAAACCTGCGCTGTCCGTCCGTCCGTCCATCCGTCCGTTCGTCCGTCCCTGCGTCCGTCTGTTACAGGGCTGTATCTCTTAAACCGTAATAGGTAGGCAGCTGAAATTTTCACATAGGGTGCATTTATTTTGCCGCTATAACAACAAATAAATAAAAAATATAAAAAAAGGGTGGACCCATACAAAAAACGTGCTTTTATTTTGTTAAATATTGTACGATGGTACGGAACCCTTCATGTGCGAGTCCGACTAGTACTTGGCCGGTTTTTCCTTCTTGGAAAGTTAAGAAAACTGACCTGTGTGACGCTTGTGGTCTTTTATTTCAAGACCACGGGTTCGATTCCCAGGGTATGCGCCACCTTCTTCATATTCTGAGATTTTTCGATGGAAATTAAAGTTATTCCATGGTTCGAAACCCATCTCAAATTATAGGAGTGTCTCATAGTGTCTATGCTATAGGTTTCCCTTCCCTACTTATTCGGTAGGTAGGGTTGAGCCCAACATCGCATTGCATGAAGATGGTCGAAGCTGCCATGAAAAATCGTCCTTGTTTTCCATCCAGTTCAATGTACCCGTGCTCATAAAGGTTAGGGCCTGGCATGGCACCTAATTCCTTCGGGAATGTGGTGTATTGGGCTAATATCATAACGGTAGTTGTGTGGTATAAGCTATCCATGTCAGGTTACATAAATAAAATGAGGAGAATGTCATGGCATGGCCCACAATTCCTCCGGAAACACTGTATGTTAGCCTAATACCATGACAGTAAAATGTCTATACAGTTCCATTAAAAAATGCGTGTGTCGGAAGTTTTAGCATTAAAAATATACGTAAATAAAAAAAAATCATCAGAAAGTCAGTCACTTGTGATTTTTCCCTTTACCCAAAAGATTCCAATAATAAAAACATTACGAAGTAGGTAAGTCCCTTTCAAAATTGAATATTCTCCGGGCGAGGCTGGCGCGCTCGGCAGCGAGCGAGCGGAATCAGTTTATGGTTTGGTACCGATTGGTAGTCAATTTGACACAAATTGGGAGCACATGCGTGCGGGGTGCGGGGCGCGGTGCGGGGGAATGGCAGGGACGCGGCTATAAAACGAAAAACTAAATCTACTCGGGAAATAAAATGATTCGATATCTTTACTGGTGTGTATTATTCTTGAATCCGCTTTATTGCTACGTCTAATGTACATACGACGGGCGTTACGACCGGATATAAAATTATATTTTATTCGATCCCAAAAGCATCACACGCATCTAGAAGCGAGGTTCGGGCAAAAATAATGGCCATCTGTGCACTCCGAGAACTGATATAAACAAAAACAATCTTTTCATTTTCTGTTTCCGTTCGATTGCCACTTGATGATTGGTTTAAAAAATATATAAGAAAAGTAATTTTTTTCTTACCACTTTCATGAATCCCAGGAAAGTGGTTAAAATAGAACAGAAAATATTACTGGATGGTTCTCAGCTATAGTTGGACCCGGTAGGTGGCTTCTTTATATCCTCCATTAGACGCATATTGCACCCTCGCCAATATTGATTATTTTTCTGTTTCTGCCGGTTCGATTACCACTGGCGAAGATGAACCTGCAAGAAATTTCGCTGGGTTGTCTTTTATATATTTGTTCTAAGTCGAGAACCTCACCTACTAGTACCTACTAGAAGAATTTACCTTGAATTATTCAAATCTTAATTTGTAGGATAAAAAAAGCAGCAACTTCCAATGTCAGATCATACTTAATTAAATCATGCAACAAACTTTTGAATGAACTTTTGACACCCCTTCAATCGTATTTCTATAATGAATTCATAATTTTAGTCGCATCTCAAAAATAAATATTTATATATTCAAAGTTACGACACTTTATTAATGTCTATATCATAGTTCTGTCTCATAACTTTTGATAATGTAAGCGTAGACCAAACATATCTAAACTGTCAAGTAAAATCTGATTTTTCAATCAATTCTGATTCATCAAGATTTCATTTTGAGGCTGCGACTAAAAGTGATTGAGTCAGCCCAACTTAGGTACCAAAGTGAGTTTTGGAGTAAGGCGGTGTGGATATCTGCCCGCGCCAAGTCTCCGATGCGTAATGAAGCGATCGCGATGCTGGTGCCATCCGATCCTAGTTGCAAATGAGTCGAGTCCGAGATCCGCTCGCTGCTCGCCTTGTGCGATATATCCAAGGTGGTTGGAATTTTGCACTTTCCTCGTCATCATTACCCTGATCTACATCAGGGCATGTGGTCACGATAGAACTACCTACCGCTGCGATTTACAGAGTACGTCCACAATTACTTTTTTTTATCGAACTGAAAAAAAAAGTACACAGATTATGGGTTTAGGTGCCATGCCAGGGCCTTCTTACATTGCACGACGTCTTTGACCATTTTGATTTGTGCTTCGACAATCGGAACAATCTGTGAATCGGGACGGTACCAGCCCGGGCGGAATGAAACCTAACACTTAGTAAGCAGGGAAGCATCACCTGTCAAAATCGGTCACCCATCCAGAACCCGACCGCGCCCTGATTTCCTTCACCTCAATTATCAATCGGCAATGCGTCGGACACTTGGCTACCGAGGTTGACAAACGTTGTCGGAAACGGATTTTTAAAAATAATCGTGTTCTGTATCTCGAGTACTAGTTATTATAGGACCTCGATGAGACGTTATGTTTGGACATTATTGAATGTAATTTACCAGTTTTACTAGTTTTGGTTTCGCAATTCAATAAAACGACTTAAGCTAACCGGGATCTGACTTCCGTAAATAACAAGCCAGTTACTTAACAATCTTAACTCTTTTTTCAAAAACCACACGTGCGTATTGACCTCACAATAAATTATGGCGACAAGACCTGATTATCTATAGAAGTTGTTTTTATTTTATCAAAACTTTCAGCAGAATTCTTACAAAAATATATTCTATGCTAATCACGGCAAATCTAGGCCAACAAATCTAAACCACCGATATATATAAAGAAAATAGACAAAATAATCGGGAAAGCATGGAAATGGTACTGGGGGACTTAAGGAAGTAATAAAGAACACAGAAACCAAAACGACCATCAAAACAAAGCTATATAACACTACTGACCCTAACTTATGGCTGCCAAACTTGGGCACTCACTAAAGCGCAAAATAGGAAATTGAAAACCTGTCAGACAGCAATGGAAAGAAGCATGCTGAGCATAAGGAAGTCCGACAGAATAAGTAACAAATCTATCAGAAAACGCACGATTTAAGACGTAACAATGAGAATAAGAAATCTAAAGTGTAAATGGACTGGCCATATAATAAGAGGTACAGAAAATTGGAACAAAAAAATCATATTTTGGTACCCAAGAAATAGGAAAAGAAATCGAGGTAGACAAGAAGGTGGGAAGACGAAATAAAGATCATAGCGGGGAAAACATGGACTAGGAAGGCGTTCAACAGAATACAGTGGAAAGAAAAGGAGAAAGCCTTTGCCAAAGTTGGGCAAACAGACCGGGTTGTCGGTGTCACAGACTCACCAGAGTCGTAATGATAAGATAAATCTAATGTAAAAAACCGGTGTCTGAATAAAGGTTTAAATTATAATTATTTATTATTATATAATCAACGCATATGGCGTACGCCAGGACCTCGGTGTCCGAAGACGCCCATGGTATTTCGAACTTTCATAGGGGCTGCGAAATCACGGTAACTCAGAAACGGGAAGGCCAATTTGGTTACAGTTTGCACTGAGATGTTAGGTTTTGCTAATGACTTTACAGGAGGGCCGTCCTCTGAACAAACATGTCGAGAACGTCAGAGAGAAAGTTTGAATGAGCCCAAAAACGACCGGCGGGAAATAAAAATGCACGACTAAAGTTTTTCGATTACGGCGCGGACTGGAACTTCTCTCATCAAACATTTGAATATGTAGTTGTAGGTATCATGCGAGAGTAGCGTTATTACTCCTGCCCCGTTGCTGCTTTAGGTGCAAATAATTGAGTTATTAATGATAATTGATAATTAATTAATGATAATTAATCGATCGAAGTTTTAAAAACTTGACAGAATTTCGGTCATACCTTACAATTGTATTTTGAATAAATATAATATATTCATATAGTTTTCATAAGAACTGTAACAACACATCTACTAATTCCCGCGCTATTTAGAGTTTCGCGTTTAAAAAAAATTGCGGGATCATTATTAATTTATCACCACTAGGTTTTGTTCGTTACGAAATCATAATGAATAGTAAAATATTAAACTTAAAATATAATAAGTGATTTTTGCTATTTTTATGGATTATCGACTTTTATGGTTCCGTTATCAAAGGGTGCCAACAGAACCCTATTACTAAGCATCCGCTGTCCGTCCGTCCGTCCGTCCATCCGTTCGTCTGTCAGCAAGCTATATCTCATGTGCCGTAATAGGTAAACAGGTAAAATTTTAAGTAGTCTGTGTGGCTATAACAACAAATAGTAAAAATTTTAAATAAATAACAATTAAAGGGGTCAGGAAAATGAAAATCACGTTTATTGTATGGGGATACAACAAAGGTGATGTTTGTACAATGGTACGGAACCGTTTGTGCACGAGACTCGCACTTGGCTGTTTTTTTATTACTGTCTCATCGGACTTGTTGAATGTATCCTGATATGCTCTAACGGCGAAAACTAGGAAGTTGGGGTCGATAGGTATAACCGTGCCACCTAAACTTTCCAATGGACAATTTTCTATTCTGTAAGTTCTCAAGGTTCAATATATTATTTAATGTCCTAGCATAACATAACCTTTTCTTACCATTCCAATAGACAACAATTTGTAAATTAACGTTGTAAGTACTCGTTATAAATTGATTATACCAACTCCACTTTTAAAGAATGTTGTATTTAATGTATTTATATTGTTATTGTCAGAAAACCTTCATAACATAATGCATTATAAAGACCAACATGCAAAATATATCGCAGTTCTCCATAGATTTATGTCACAAGACTTGGACGGAATGGATGGGGTTAAGATATTTTAATTAGATTAAACAATTAGATTAAAAAATAATAATAAAATAATTATGAAATGGAAAGGTTTTTTTCCCTTATTCCCATAATCATTAGTGGTAAGAGCATTCAAAAGAGCATTCTGAATATGATCATCACGAGTTGTAGTATAAATACTACACAAGATGTGAAATCATATTTTAGATCACTACATGTTAGGTCAGTAGGAATGAAATTCCGATTCATAATTGCTCTATATCCATTAACGTTATTCCACGTATCACATTTATTGCAGATATGATAAATCCTTTGTGGATCTTATATTCCTTGGTATTATGACCCTTCCATTCGTCAAAGTAAATTATCATATATTATCTCCTTATTTAGCCATTTTGAAGTACTAGGACCAACACTATCAAAAAACGCATACTATGGGTATTTTTACTCATCTATGGGAATTCTGGGGTAGGATCGGCGAAGTTTAAAGAGCATTCCTTCTACAAAAATGAGCAACAATTGTGTTTGGTTTCTAAGTTATAAGGTCCGAAAGTTCGAATTTTTCACGCGTTTTATACAATAAATTTGGAAGTGGATTACGCAATGATAAAGTAAGAACATCTTAAAAAGATTAGTCATCAGACATTGGTTATTTAATCAAGATTTATAATAAATTTGGTTTTTGTTAGATTTTTGACTACAGCGGTCGTGGTTTACTTTTAGCTATAAGTCGTTTTGTAATTAAAATTTTCGTCAAAGCATACACTATGCACATTGTCTTTTTTGTGGACATGTTGCATCTTCCTCATCACGGAGCCTGTCTTTTTTTTTGAAACAGAGAAGGTCCCAGAGCGCAACTGCACGGTTTTGTACCGTACCCGCGAATGAGTTCGTCCCGCCGGGTTGGGACACCTTAAGGGCCTGGTACTAGCCAAATCGCAAAGTTAGACGAGGCACCCCAAGTTAACTAACTAAGTCTGACGATTATAAGTGTCATCCTTACAATATATGATTCCTTGTCTAGGAATCGAATTATTTTCGTTATTGTATGTTTCCTTTTTCTATACAAAATACATTGCGGAAACGGTGTCCATTTCCGAACTTTTTTGACTAAATGTAGAAATCTAAAAGCAAATGGAATTTTTTGTTTATGCATATATGCTGTTTTTGCTTATATCTAGAAATCGAATTACTTTCAGATTTCTAATGAGAAAAATCAACTTTTTTATTTTTATTATTATTTAAATAAATGATGGAATAAAAAAATATTAACAATCCATTATCAGTCTGGAGTTCTATTAGGATTTGCTGAAGCGTTTCACTACATATTATTACATTTGTTAAAAAGTGCATTTGTATGGCGCGAGTAGTTGGCTAGTCCTAGCGCCTTAAGAGAGTTGCGTTGCTTGCGAGATATAGCACGTCGGAGTTCAACACACGTGACCATACCTACCTCACCAGACACAGACACACTTCTCCAACTGCAATGCTACAGCACCACGGGGTTCCAAAAAAGCATTAAATTTCAAGCCGCCAATATCCATAATAAGTTACCTATCGAAATAAAAAAAAAAGAAAATGACAGAATATTTAAGAACAAAACCGGCCAAGTGCGAGTCGGACTCGCACACGAAGGGTTCTGTACCATAGTACAAGACTTAACTAAAAATCACATTGTTTGTATGGGACCCCCTTAATTTTTTTTTATATTTTTTTTATTTTACATATTTGTTATTGTAGCGGCAAAATAAACACACACTCTGTGAATATTTCTGCTGCCTACCTATTACGGTTCATGAGATACAGCCCTGTGACAGACGGACGCATGGACGTACGGACGGGCGGACAGCGGAGGCTTAGTAATAGGGTTCCGTTGGCACCCTTTGGGTACGGAACCTTAAAAACTTGCATGATTGGATGCTCACAAAAACGTTTTTCGACCTGAAATATTTCATGTACTTAAGTTAAGAAAATATTTATTATTCTTAATTATTTTCCATGAACATTACGAAAAATTTGCCATTATTGTGCATTTTAATAATCTTTATTTCATTTATATTTTTTACATTTATATTAAGAGGCAAAGTTTGCTTTATGATACTTTTGCGATTACCGCGGTCGTTAGACATGTTTGAAAAATGTTACGATGTTTCGAGCTAATCATTCAGCCCGTTGTCCAGGAGGCATCCGCCATGTTCGAACTGAACGTTCGTTCGAAATGTCTCTTGCCGCCGCGTGAAATTCAAAATGTCTCTACCCGCCGTGCGAAAGCCGTAACATTTTTCAAAAAAGTTTGCTCTATTCTAATTTTTAAAAAATGTATGATGCAGAAACGGCATTGTTTATTTAAATTTTACTTGTAATATGTATACCTATCTGCATGCCATTTGTAGAAGTTATAAAAAGTGTACACTAAAAAATCGCTGACTAAGCATCCACAGTTCGTCCGTCCGTCCGTCCGTCTGACACAGGGCTGTATCTCATGAACCGTAATAGGTGGGCGGCTGAAATTTTCACATAGTGTGTATTTATTTTTCCGCTATTACAACAAATAGGTAAAATAAAAAAAATATGCAAACTGATGGAGCCCCTATTAAATAAACGCGATTTTTTGGTGTTAAATTATGTACGACGGTACGGAAACCTTCGTGAGCGAGTCCGACTCGCAATTGGCCGGTTTTTTATTCTTTCAGTCCTGTTTTCACACATTTCGATCGAACCCACTTTTGTTCTTCCTCGCTTGTTTTGTTCGTTTTGTTAAATTGATCGACGCTGTTTGTGACATATATTCAGAAGTTAAATCGACAGAATAAACATGCATTTATAAATATACATGCTAAGTGGCACGCGTGGAAAAGCTAACTGCGATAATTTTAGGTTATAACGGTGGACACAACACCACCATATTACACCCGGTTACTTCCACAAAACTGCCAACTTTAATGCGTCAGTGCTGCCAGATTTTTAACGGATAAAACGTCAAGAAAAACTCTTGGTCGGAACTTTATTCGGTTTTACATTTCATTCACAGACTCTTTCATCGCAAATGTTGTCATTAACGTGGCGTTGAAATATTTAAGTAACGCTCATAATATAAAATGTGTTAAATTTGCACACGACAAGACCAAAATACACACCTCGTCGTGCCAAGCGCTTCCTGTACCAGTCGATTCCTTCTTAGCTTTTAGCAAAATATCGGTTAATGTATGCACGGAGTGCGTCAGTTAAACAAATGACTAAATGATTATGTAAATGAAATGTATGACGAGGTAGGTATGAGTCGTTCAAAGCTAGTGTGAAAAAATAAACTGGGAAAAAACCGGCCGAAAGGTTCCGTACCATCGTACAAGATTTAACACAAAAAAATCACGTTTTTTGTATGGGGACCACTTTAATATTTTTTTATTTTACTTCGTTGTTATAGCTGCAAAATGAATACACACTCTGTGAAAATAACAGCTGCCTTCCTATTACGGTTCTTGAGATACAGCCCTGTGATAGACGGACGGACGGACGGATGGACTGACGGACGGACGAAGCGGAGGCTTAGTAATATGGTTCCGTTGGTACCCTTTAGGTACGGACCCCTCAAACGATCCTATTTGCAAAATAATAAATGTATTATTAAATTCTCCTGTGAGGTGATATATTCCATTAAAAAACCAATCGTTGTTATTAATCGTAAGTCAGTAATCTTGATTCCAGTTTGTTTGGTATTCAGTATTCAGTATTATTGGTGGAGAGACTGTAACAAAATGCTTAGTTATGGTTAAATGTTTAATTATGGTTGCCTTCCGTCCGGGTTTCCCCGGATTTGTCCTAGTTTAGAGGGCGTCCGGGGAGCGTCCGGGCGGAGCTTCATTTGTAGTCCGGCAGTGCGATTACGCAAAATTTGAGGATGGTGCCGCGGTACGTGTAGGTGCGCCCCCGTCATTTCTAAAGCGCGATTACGAAGCCGTTTTTCATCCACCTACATCCAGCACGGACCAATCCCGTCCCCCAATGTGTCGACAATAGGTCAACTTTTGAGGTACTTGACTAGACGAGCAGACGAAATAGGCGTTTACCTCCCCGCATTTGACAGTTCTTTGCCGTTTTGTAATACCGATTCGACGCGAAATGTATGGAGTTGACCTAATTGCTGCGGGTAGCGCTGAGTGCCGCACCATTTGTGAATGCATCGATTTCGTAATCGCAAAAGCTGTCATATTGCTGTAAGTACAGCAACCTACACCCAATTTTGTGCTTCGTAATTGCACTGCCGGTTTACAAATTGAGTGACTGTTTAAAAAACCTGTTGATATGTCCGGGTTCTGGGCTCTACAATCCGGGGTTTCACGCGTATTTTAATGTCTTGTCCTGGTTGCCAAGTTTTAGAGATGGCAACCCTATGCGTAATGGAGCCGGGGCGCCGCCGCGGCGGTGAAGTTTAATTTGCACCCGCGATCGCTTATTGGTTCTTGTTTTCAATCATTTAAAAAGTAGCGATGCAATGAAATGCAATCATGATGCCATTATTAAACTAATAAAACTGTCAAAACCAATTCGTCGTCTTATTCAGGAACACGTTCGCCTCTGCACCACTGATTCAATGTTTTCATCAGTACTTTCCTATTCCATATTGTTTTATGGATTTCTTGTTATTTGTTTCATCTACCAACTTATCGATGCTCAAATAACAGAAACGTCCTGTCCTGAATTTGTGCCTCAAGGTGGTTGGTTGGTACAATAGGTTAGTAAATTTCACTACCCATCGGAAATGTGACGAGGTTAGATACAGATTTACCGTAACATGATCTTTCGTTAGAAGACTTTTCTTGATTACTACTGACTTTTGAAGTTTAATCCGCAGATGAAATGAATACATAGGACAATTTTGGAAATTGGAAAATGTTTTCGTGTATTTTTTTTTCTTTAATTACATTTTTTGACAATTATTTTGATGCTTGCTTTGCTGATTTTGTAATATGTAAGTGTAGGTATAGTTTATTTAAAAATCTAGACTGAAGTGAGCCTGCGTCTCAAAGGAGGATAAATAAATACGATACAATAAAAATCCCAACTTTATTTGATGGTCCGAATCATGAATCCGATTGAAAAAATATTTTGCAAAGGACTATAAATATAAATATATTTCTTTACTTTTCAAGGTGGTAAAATTGCTCCAATGTCCCTGCTCCTAAATTTTGATCTTATCACCTTAAATATTTCCAAGAAGTCGGATTTTCCAGACATAAATGGAAATTCTTGCGCAATATCATTACCGCCAGCAATTTCGCGCTCTCCTGATTTCGAGAATTTAATTCCTGTCTAATGTGACGCTAATGTGACATTTATGACGCGTTCACATTCAAGTACTTACACCTACAGAATTTAAGTGCTGTTACGTGTACCATTTGTTGTGCATTTATTTGGAAGCGAGATAACGCGGCATCAGTGTGCGTGTCGTCAACATGGACTTACTTATAAACGTTTATACCATCGTTATTACTCCAGTATTTCTTGCTTTCGGTTCTTCTAACTAGATATACCGGAGTAATAGCGATGGTACAAATGTTTATCAGTAAGACAGATAATGCTTTTGAGCTATGGACTATGGACAAATCGGTGGTCGTTCCATTTACAATCGTATTATACCGATAGCTACCAAAATATATATTTGGCATGAAAAACTAAAGCCAATTGTCGGTTTGACTTCTGTCATTACTTATTAATCCTCTTCGATTAGTTAGAGTAATTAGCTATGATATTTTGTCGTTCAGGTAATTCGAAACCATCGATAAAAATACAACGGGCGCTGGAAGGTGCCAGTTACTCAAAAGTGAAAACATGATTATTAATTGCTTTGTGCATTAACTTAATATAAAAAATTACTAACATCTTAACTAGCTCAGGTATTGAAACCCAGATAAATAACAAATCTCGATCTCAAACCAGGAGTATCCTTCAAAAAATAAAATGTTGAGCATTATAATTGTGTTATTGATTCGTAAGATTTTTTTACTAGCAGATATAAATTTCAATAGAATGTAAAATAAGTAATAATGTAATAATTATTATTTTAGTGTAATAATGTCTCGTCGACTATAAAAAGTATTTGCCTTTTAAAAAAGTAAATCCCTTTGCTGTTTCAGAGTCAAGCACGTTTGTTGGGTGGCCGCAATAATGTGATTTTCAAGTGACAAAGAAGTGACCTTTGTGAACCGATGGACTTACGAAGAATCTTCATTAGGAAATGTTTGTTAATTGACATCTAAGAAGTTTCTCTGTGTTTGCCACATACCACCATAATCGTTAGCATGGGTATAATCGAATGTAGGTACAAGAAACTATCCGATGTTAACCGTATTAGCGATCATGACTTATTTTACATACCTACGAGTGTTCGATTCACACCAAAACATTTATTTTCAATGTTTGCCTATAAAAACAAACGTGAAATATGCCGTGGTAATGCGAATGCGCTTAAATGTAACATGTAACATCAGCTAGTTATCGGCCTATTTCGCCAGCGAATTGTAATCATTATGATTTAGCGTCTCTTCAAGTGAGTTAAGGTGCCCCCGTAAGCATCAGAAAATTTCGCCTCCCATACAAACGTAGTTTACTAATCATTTGAAAACCACTTTAGCAATTTACTTGATATTTGGTATCACAAATCTGACAACAAATATCTGTGTCTGCATGCCTTTGCTTTTTCGATAAATGTATACTGAGTCAAACCACAGAGAAAACAACATTAGTATGAAGATTTTGTTTTTGCTTTCATCTGATTCGGTTTGGATTTTTCAAAAAAACAAAAGCATGCAGAAACAGATATTGGTTCCCTGATTTTATATAATAATTATCAATTTAATTGGAACAGCGGTTTTTAAATGATAAGTAAACTACGTTTGTATGGGGAGCATAGATTACGGGCCGTTCTTAAGGTACCCAGACATTTATCTTATAAATATAATTAGTTAACATTGGGAAAAACGAGGTTGTCAATCGTCAATCGATGGGTTCCACCATCTATCTTTGCTCGGAAGCCAGAAATTACACCTTTAATGATTTTTTTGAAAAAAAATGTATGGACAGTTATGCATTGAATGATCTTCCTACCCTGGTAATGTTTGTCTTACCATTATTTACGTAACTGGAAGTGGATGGCAGTATACCACACCCACCGTCTTACCGCATTCCTGAAGGAATGACGCGCCAGCCATGCCAAGTCCTTCCCTTTTTTGCACGACTACATTGAACTGGATGGCAAACACGGACAATTTTGACTACCTCTTCGACCAACTTTTCATCCAAAGCATGGTACCAAACCTCCAAACATGGAGGGCGTAACCATAGATTAATAATTACTTCCTCAACCCTATCACCTAGTAGGAGAATGGGACCTACCTTTATTCCTTACTCAACCCTATCACCTAGTAGGAGAATGGGACCTACCTTTATTACTTCCTCAACCCTATCACCTAGTAGGAGAATGGGACCTACCTTCATTACTTCCTCAACCCTATCACTTCCTTAACCCTATCACCTAGTAGGAGAATGGGACCTACCTTTATTACTTCCTCAACCCTATGACCTAGTAGGAGAATAGGACCTACCTTTATTACTGCCTCAACCCTATCACCTAGTAGGAGAATGGGACCTACCTTTATTACTTCCTCAACCCTATCACCTAGTAGGAGAATGGGACCTACCTTTATTACTTCCTCAACCCTATCACCTAGTAGGAGAATGGGACCTACCTTTATTACTTCCTCAACCCTATGACCTAGTAGGAGAATAGGACCTACCTTTATTACTGCCTCAACCCTATCACCTAGTAGGAGAATGGGACCTACCTTTATTACTTCCTCAACCCTATCACCTAGTAGGAGAATGGGACCTACCTTTATTACTTCTTCAACCCTATCACCTAGTAGGAGAATGGGACCTACCTTTATTACTTCCTCAACCCTATCACCTAGTAGGAGAATGGGACCTACCTTTATTACTTCTTCAACTCTATCACCTAGTAGGAGAATGGGACCTACCTTTATCACCTCCTCAACCCTATCACCTAGTAGGAGAATGGGACCTACCTTCATGCAATCTTAAATTCATGACGAAACGCTTTTATCCAACTCAGGAAGAAAGTGGCGCATGACCGGGGCCGGGCGTCATCGAACCCATGACATTACCCTTCGGCATGAACACCGCGCCCCTGAGTTACGAGACGCGCAAGCGGCTTTATTTGTTTTAAAACGGAATTGGACGGTGGAAGTTATACAAAAACAACTTTAACATAGAAGTTAACGCCATAAGTTAAAATAGTCACGGCTGCACGCCCCGCGGCGCCGTACATCGTGAGGCCTTGGCGAGCGGGTTAAGTTTACCGAGGCAATATTTGAGATAGAGCGTTAGGTATTAAGTATTCATGAAGAGATGGCAAACACAACTTTATTCATGAGCCGGACCGCGCCTCGGCCGCGGCCTCGCGCTCAAAGCCTGCGCATTTGTAAAGGGTGTCTCTATTTTAAAAACTAACACAAATAAAATAATTTAATGTTTTAGTTTAAAAAATATCTATGGAAAAATATAAATGGACATAGTGATAACTTCTACACATTAAGGTGGCCCAACCAGGCGGGACTAACTCATTCGCGGGCACGGTACAAAACCGTGCTGTTGCGCTCTGGGACCTTCTCTGTTTGAAAGTAAAAGACAGGCTCTGTGATGAGGAAGATGCAACATGTCCACAAAAAAGACAATGTGCATAGTGTATTATTTGGTAAGATTTACGAAAATTTTAATTACACAACGACTTTTAGCTAAAAGTAAACCACGACCGCTGTAGTCAAAAATCTAACAAAACCCAAATAGATTACAAATCTTGATTAAATAAGCTATGTCTGATGACTAATTTTCTTAAGATATTCTTACTTTATCATTGCGTAATCCACCTGCAAAGTTATTGTATAAAACGTTCGAAAAATTCGAACTTTTTGGACCTAATAACTTAGAAACCAAACATAATTTATCAATGCCAACGGTCATCAATCATCTAGTTCGATCAAATAAAGCTATTTTGAGCAATATTTGGGATCTCTGACAAGAAATATGGGCGTGATCTTCTTTCCCCGTTTGTATGGGGAGTTGAGCGGGATGGCACAAATTAACGGTTTTTATTTAATTTTCATTCCAGTGGCCACGCGCGCACGCTCTGTTTTGGCGCCGTGACTGTCGATGGCAATCGTCACTGGGCCATGTTGTCAGACTTTTTTGGCCAGAATTAGACGGAATTAATTGAAATAAGAACTCGACCAAAATTGGCGGCAAAATGTGCTGCAAATTACGTCAAAAAAGAGCATATCTGCCAGCAGAGCAAGGGTGGCAAGAAATCAGTATAAGGGCTCCTAGCATAGCGCGCTGTGCTTACAAGACGAACAAAATGTGGGAGGGAGATGGAACACATCTGGAACTCATCACAGCCCGATGAGACAACTTCTCAAATCGTTATCAGTACATTGGAGTTGCGCTCATGGAATGTGAGATGTTTTTTTTTTAAATCTTTGTGATTACTCTTGTTTTCCTTAAAGCATGGTGTAAAGTAAAAATCTATTTCAGGTGAACTGTGAATTTATAGATTTTTTAGTGAACGGGAGTAAAAAACCCGGACAAAAACCCTTATTTTTATGGTAACCATATTTACCCAATAATTCTTTGTCGATAAAATTTCTTAATTTTTTTTCAATACTTAAAACAACTTCAGATAGCGATTTTAGTCAAATTGGTCAGTTGACTCTGTATGCCTTTACATTTCTAAGTATATGATTTAACCCATATTTTGTTTCATGTGTAAATCTCATCACTACTTCCATAAATACGTAGAAGAAAATGTAAATGTAAAAACATTAAATTCATTTATATTTTCAGGTTACTTTACTGAGACACCCATTACTAGCCGAACCTACGGTGAAGGAAAACTTTCCGAGGAAACGTATGGAGCCGATAGATAAAATCGTATTGTAGGAGTAAGATGGCAACCATAATACCATATAATACAAATTTCCTGCATATCAACATTAATATTATTATGCATTTTTAAGTCTAGTGCGGTTCCCTACCCCTTAAATTGGAACCCTACTCCTATAGCCTGGAAGACGATTTAGGTAGTCGTGAAAAATTGTTCCTTGGGCATGGGATAAAGAAAGCATTTCTCAAAATTTTCAAATCTCAGAGCCCCGCTACCTTCACGACAATCTGAATATTGCAAGTCCGTCTTCGATTCGAGTTCTAACAAACTTCAGCAGGTCTATTCCTGGCATTCAGTAATCAGAAATCAGGAATCCTGGCTCGAGAAAACCGCTTTTATAGCGATTTTCAAAGCGAGTTTTTCGACGGAAAACCTTGATTGATTAAAAAAACTATGATCCGGAATATTTTCGTCAAGAAAATCGCTTTGAAAACCACTACAAAAGCGGTTTTCTAGACTCAGGAATCCTGATTCCTGATTACTGAATGCCAGGAATAGACCTGCAGGTCGTCATAAATCTGGAGATGAATCTGGAGAAATAGAATGAACGCTGCGCTCCAACTTTCAGAGAACAATGAGCGCTCTCTGAAAGTGGCAGCCAAGTAATGCATGGGGAAATGTCAAGCCAATGTCGCTGCAAGAACGGAATTGTCTCCTTTGAAATATATGGTTCTGGTCATAACTCATAGTTCACGAATATCACGGTCTCTAAAATTATTCACTAGATCGTCATTTACACACAAAATCGAGGAAATTATTTTAGGTAATTCAGTAGAATAAACGAGAGGTTATTGAATCTCTTAATATCGTTAAAGGAGGTAAATCTGTATCAGAAGTTGCAGTTATCAGCAAAAAAATATGTAAACATCAAGAAGTTCGAGGATACCTTTCAGTAATGCCAAAGTAATACCTAGTTTAGGCAGATAAATGAATTAAATTATTTTTAAAAAGTTTCTCCAACAATGCAATTCATCTCAGTAAAGGTCAGTTTCAGCAAAGGAATTGTAATTGTAAAAAACATTTTAAAGTCGATATTGTTTAGTAGCGATTAATCATAATCCCATGATATTATTTTACGACTTATAAAATAGCTAATTATGACTTTCCTTCCAATCCTCAGTGGATTAAAATTATATTGTGACATTGTACTGATATCGTCTGTATCTTCCATTCAGTTTAATGTAACCGAGCAACCTAAGGAAGGTCCTGGCATAGCACCTAGTTCCCATGTGGTGTGTTTAATACTTATTAAGAACATCGGGGCTTCAGAACAGATTACGAATACTGCTAACTTTCGGACCTGTCCGGTTTACACGAGATGAGTTCATGAACTAGCTAGGCGGACGATCAGTCCGTTGTGAAGGTACGGAACCCTAAAAAAAATCAAATGAGTAGCGAACTCCGCACACCCTAAACGACTTGAAGCGGGTACTTATTCTCAAACATGAAGATGCAGCCTACACAACGAGGTTCTGTGTTGTGTGTGTTCTGGCACGTAAAAATAATACAATTGGACCCACTGAAATGAAAATGGTCCGTGTTTTCCATCCAGTTTAATGTAGTTGTGCAATAAAAGCAAGGAAGGCATAGTTTCCATGAGGTGTGTTGGGCTAATATCATGACTTTTTTTAAATATCATATATAGTGTGTATATATTTATATTAATGTATATATATATATATTTATATGTACATGAATAGTTGGTATATTGTGTATAATATTTGTTGAAGTAAATTAATTTGTCTCCATAACTGCTACTCGCACTACTGCTCACGATACCCAAAGGTAGACTGGTAGATAATGCCTCTGGCATTAAGTTGTACCTTTTTCCCGAATTTTGAGTGCAATAAACATAGATAAATAAATAAATAAAAATAGTTGTGGTCTAGCCATCCATGTCTAGTCACATAAAAACATATACATTTATATATATATATACTAAAGGACTAAAGATACCGTCCTGCAGCAACGATCACTTAGTAAATAACATTAGATGAAGTAAAATATTAAAAAAATATCACTTAATCGTTCCTGTTTCGGAGAAAAAAAATATTTTAAGGTTCCAGTGAAAATATCTAAAGTTTGAGAAGGAGTGTTTAAAGTCCTCAGTAACGTGAACTTACTGCGAACGTACGTATTAGGGCTAGGTAAAGAAATATCGCTGCGCTGCACAAAAGTTCGTTTCGTAAATGTTCCCAAACTGTTTTTTTTCCGTTTTTTAAATTATTTTGAATATTTTTTTTATTTCTATATTTCAAATAAGTAAGTTGATTTGTTTTCTATTAAGAAACATCCCCTAAAATCATCCTGTAAGTGCTTGTAAATACTTCCTGACCGTGTGCAACCAGAGGGTAGAAGGGCGGATGAAGGGGAGAGGCTGCGGGACATTTTGCGGTCCATCAGAGTTGATCTAATTTCATTCATGGCTGGACATCGCGCGTGATTAAATATCGGCTCGGCGGGACTCTCATTAGGCGCTATGCCTCGATAGCCTGTGCTAGTTTATTCATTCATTCCAGCGAGCATGGAAGGACGGTAGTAGCACCAATTCCTTTGTATAGGGGCTGCGTAAGCACCTTTACATACAAAATCTGCAGCGCCGGCGAGTGAATTCGCTTACGAATTCTCTTTTAACTGATTTTCACTATGTAGTTTCAACGACACGTAAGAACACGAAAGAACTTTACAGAACGCTATTTAGTGCAACGAACATTTAGGGGTGCTTTTATATTTGTGAACGACGGACGTCAAAGTACTCACGCTGAAAATAATATTGTGTCTGTATAAAATAATAAAGATTGAGCCTATGTGAAAAATATGGTGAGAACGTTTTTCTTCGTTCTGCTCATGAAAAAGTCGTAGGAAACCAAAGATAGCTGGGGAATTGTAGCGGTTAAAACCTTCAACACTTAATACAGTCCACTATCGTCAAGCCGGTGTAGTCTGCTGTAAACAGATTTCAGCAAGCTACGCCGTGCGCAACAATATGACTTTTTACATGTAACTGGACATGGATAGCTCATACAGCACACCACCGTAATGATATTAGCCCAACAGATCGCAGTTGCGAAGTAATAGGGAGCTATACTAGGACCTTCCCTTTATGAGCGGGCTACATTAAATTGGCTTAAGCCCTACCTACACTTTTTCCTACACCATGGAACAGCTCGCATTCGTGACAAAAAATCACTTATTCAACAAAGAAAGAAAATAATTGTATCCCCCTACTTCGGTTCGGTCGATATAGACTAATTTTTTGGCGCCTTTTGCAAAAGAAGAAGTAGCGTCGATTTTTACCAGAGCATTTAGCGCGAAAATCGCCTTATTGCAAATTTGCAAATGGCGATAGTAGGGCAAATCTGGCATGCGGGAGAAATACCTACGAAATTAGTAATACGGAATAGTATTTTTCCAGACCAGTTTTAAAAATTGTCCTTTGTACGATAACACATCATCTCCCGGAAAAAAATACTAGCCCTAAAAACTACTACGACCTTTGGGAAAAATTCTCAATTTTTTGGGTTTATTTGACTGCATTATTTTCAAACAGTGAAATCTATAAAATCTGTTGTTATTCTATCGACAGCGGCTTCTCTGCTGGCGGCAATGGACCGAGCGACGGACCCCTGCGAGGACTTCTTCCAGTTCGCGTGCGGCGCCTGGAACAAGGTGCACGCCATCCCTGAGGACAAGGCGTCCACGAGCACCTTCGAGGTGCTTGCCGACCAGCTTCAGGTCACGCTGAAGGGCGTCCTGGAGGAGCCGGCGTCGCAGGACGACTGCGACGCCACCGTCAAGGCCAAGACCTTCTACAAGTCGTGTATGAACGTTGGTAAGTTCATATCGTGACTTCTTATGTCTACAGCGTCCTGGAGGAGCCAACGCCACAGCACTACTGCGACGCCACCGTCAAGGCGAAGACCTTCTACAAGTCATGCTTGAACGTTGGTAAGATCATATCGTGACGTCTTCTGTCCATAGCGTCCTGGAGGAGCCAACGCCACAACACTACTGCGACGCCGTCATCAAGGCGAAGACCTTCTACAAGTCGTGTATGAACGTTGGTAAGATCATATCGTGACTTCTTATGTCTACAGCGTCCTGGAGGAGCCAACGCCACAGCATACTGCGATGCCACCGTCAAGGCATTTTATTCATTAAAGTTGACGGCGAAGGTGGTGTATTCATTATTTAAAAGGATGCCCCACAGATTAAAGATAAGTAGTGGTGCCACATGCAGAGTATCAATATCTACCATAGGTTTCACCTACCTATGTACTTAAAGCTTGAATAGAGTGGAGTGCTCTATATCAATGAAATAAAACAGATAACATTTTATCCGATAAATCAGAACTTCACGCAAATATATGAATATGTTTTGCGTAAATATTTAATCAATATTCATTCAGCATCAGTAAATAACTGATATCATAAAGAAAATGTATGCTTATTATTTGTTGAAATCCTCATTTGTTTACGAACTTAACATGAAATGAATAAAGTGTAAAGGTGCCATTTAATATTTCAGCCGAAATCCGCGCGGCCGGTGACGGCCGGCTGCGCGACGTGCTCAAGGCACTCGGCGGCTGGCCGGTCGTGGTGGGGCCAAGCTGGAGCCCGCCGCAGCAGTCGCTGGAGAGCCTGCTGGGGGACCTGCGGCGGGTCTACAACGAGGGCGTGCTGGTCGAAATGTGGGTCGGGCCGGACGACAAGAACTCTTCCATTAATATCATACAGGTTTGTACATTGTGTACAAGTCGGCAGCGGCTGTGGGAGGCCGAATGGATACGCGGTGTCGCTGTAAATTTTTTTTGTCTCCTCTAAAATTCAAAATGTTGCGCTTATAAGTTGTGGCGGCCCGCCATTCAATTGGTTTATACGATAGGAATCATGATCTGCAGGCCTATTCTTGGGATTCCGTGGTCAGGAATCAGTTTTAAGTTGATAGAACCGCTTTCAGAGGAAAGATTCTTTACATTAATGAAGGTTTTCCGTCTAAAAATTTATTTGACAACGCCAATAAAAGCTGTTTTCACGACTGAAAGATTCCTGATTCCTGAACACGGAATTCCTATCATATATTTCTGCCTAAGTTGATAAGTTACCATAGGAACACCTTTTCCAGCTCCGTCTTGAGCGCACGTCAGTCTTGTGGCTTTACCACCCCCCTTTTCGAAATGTGATCACATTACGATCGTCTAATTTTTTCCCATCAGCTGGACCAGATCTCGCTGGCGCTGCCGTCACGCGACTACTACCTAAAGGCGACAAGTGCCGGCGACATGGCCGCATACCACGCGTATATGGTGCGCGTCGCCGAGCTGCTGGGCGCACCAGCCGAGAGCGCGCGCGACGAACTGGCGCTCGTCGTCGACTTTGAGAAACGACTCGCTAATGTACGTCGACAAATGACATGATTGCTACAATAACTTATTATTCCACAAGCGTCGGAAGGCAACCCTAATCTCCTGAATCCAACTAGAGCTTGGGTGTCTCGCTACTCTCCTTGCGTCTGCTACCTGTTGGCTGGCTTCTCCATGCGCCGTCGCCGACACTGCACGGTTTGCACACACACACGCGCACACACACACACATGCACGGCCGGCATCGCCGAGTTGAGAGGCACACGTTGCACGTATGTCGACGATTCTCAAGAAGCACATCAAAACGACTACTTCTCGTAGATACTTTTAAGGTTACCGCGGTCGTTAGACATGTTTGAAAAATGTGACGCATCAGACGACTCAGTCGTCTGCTGCGCACGAGCGCGGTGGATGCCTCCTTGACAACGGGCTGAATGATTAGCTCGAAACGTCGGAGAATATCTCTACCTGCCGCGTGAAAAGCCGTAACATTTTTCAAACATACTTCTCGTAGAGACTTTCAGTAGGTATCTCTTACCAAGTTCCTGTAGCACACACATACTACTTCCTACCAGAAATACAACTCGATCTGGACAGCATCGACAGACCAAGGCAAAAGACAACAAAAAGTACATCCATGCAGCCGTGTCATGTAAACTAAACAAGCTTTATACGATCTTATTTATTTATTTATTTATTTATTTATTTATTTATTTATTTATTTATTTATTTAAGGAAAAGACACAGAAACAAGTATACAAATACATACAATGCAAACAATACTTAAAAAAAACTTAACTTATTTCCACTACGCCGAACATACAGATCTAAAAAGCAAAGTACGTGAAGAAAGATAAAATAAAAAATAAAAAAACGATCTTGCTATTAGCTAAACGAAATCATGACCGTGATATCTTAACGAGCCCAGAAATCCTATTATGAAAGAGTATGTGGTGCGATCACACTAACTACTTATTTTGATTAATCTATCGACCACAATTTTAAAAAATGCCGTGCAGGTTTCAGTGTCGGAAGCAGATCGTCATGACACGAGTGCCATCTACGAGCAGCTGCCACTGGAGGCCCTGGCGGCGCGCGTACCGCAACTCAACTGGACGGAATACCTGCGCAGCGCCCTGCGCCAACCGCTGCCGCCCGACGAGCCCCTCGTTACCTACGCAATGCAGTACTTCGTCGACATGGGCCACATCCTCAACCAGACTAGCGTCCGGTTAGTTTTTTTTTTATTAAAAAAGCTGAGGACCAAAGGTGCTCAGAAAAGCCACCTAGCCTCGCGAAACCACGCTCAGCGAGGCGCCATGCCAACGGATTCAAATTACGCTTGAAGACTCCCAGGTTATAGGTATGAGAAAATGCATCCGCCGGTGACAGTTCCATATCCTGTCGGTGCGGCAGAGAAATGTGTTTGAGAAAAGGTTTGTTCTCAAAAGCCTAATGTCAACCACAAGGGGGTGCTCTGATTCTCTGCGGTGGGTGCTCCGGATATAGGTAGGATAGGAAGGAATGAATGATGCAAATTCCACAGAGCAACGTCCATGGCAGCACCTTTAGAACAGACTGAGCGACGTTCATTTCCCGTCGAGAAACTTTGTAAGTAGAGCAAACCAAAGACGGACAACAAAAGAATGAGTATATCATGCTAAGGCACCGCTTTCATGACTTTCTTTCTGATGTGTCTTCCAAAACAGTGCACACAATTGTGCTAATATCCACTCATTCACTTATATCCTCACCGCACTCGCTTGTGGTACCGATGATTGTATTCCATCCAACTGGTGGTATGCGCTCCCTCAGGACACTGTACAAACTCGCCTGTGGTACCAATGCATCCAACTGATGGTATGCGCTCCCTCGGGACACTCTACAAACTCGCCTTTGGTACCAATGCATACAACTGATGGTATGCGCTCCCTCAGGACACTGTACAAACTCGCCTTTGGTACCACTGCATCAAATTGACGGTATGCGCTCTCTCAGGACACTGTACAAACTCGTCAGTGGTACCAATGCATCCATCTGATGGTATGCGATCCCTCAGGACTCTGTACAAACTCACCTATGGTAGCAATGCATCCAACCGACGGTGTGCGC
The DNA here is from genome assembly GCA_946894095.1 of Incurvaria masculella. Classification (NCBI taxonomy): domain Eukaryota; kingdom Metazoa; phylum Arthropoda; class Insecta; order Lepidoptera; family Incurvariidae; genus Incurvaria; species Incurvaria masculella. The sequence goes on from OX335647.2 coordinate 14,771,087, forward strand.
TCCTCAGGACACTGTACAAACTCGCCTGTGGTACCAATGCTTCCAACTGATGGTATGCGATCCCTCAGGACTCTGTACAAACTCACCTATGGTAGCAATGCATCCAACCGACGGTGTGCGCTCCTCAGGACACTGTACAAACTCGCCTGTGGTACCAATGCATCCAACTGATGGTATGCGATCCCTCAGGACTCTATACAAACTCACTTATGGTAAAAATGCACCCAACCGACGGTATGCGCTCCTCAGGACACTATACAACTACATAATGTGGCGGCTGGTATATGCGGTGGTGCCACACATGCTGGAGGGCTACCAGGCGGCCGGCGTGGAGTTCCGCCGCGTGCTGCAGGGCATCCAGACGGAGCGCCTGCGCTGGACCTCCTGTGTCGAGTGGACCAACAAAAAGTTCGGAATGGCCGTCGCCGCGCTCTTCATCAAGGACAACTTCAACCACGAAAGCAAGGTGCGCCCGGATGTTTACCCTCAGTTAGTTCGTTGAGAACGTTATGTCCAGTACTTTAAGCGTATCTTGTTCTTTTTAATATTTACCTACAGAACTTCTTACACCTTTTTTTAACATGTTAACTTTTTAACACATTTACGAATTCTCCATGCACTGGTGGGGTCTGCGTGTATTACCTCGGAAGGCGTTGGTTATACACCCGTTTTTTTTTTAAATAACTGCACTTATATAACCCTAATGCAGAGTGAAAAAAACCATTACAAGAAGACTGTTTCGGGAGCGTTAGGTTTTAGAACAAGCTAGGTGATGCACTGCTTAGCGCGCATGATCTGCGGTTATTTGTCCCAAAAATTGGCCTTACCTAAAATTGGTTAACATCAGCCGCAGATAACACTGAGAGGTTTTGTTTTTAGAGAGAGGCATAAACGGCATCCTGTCAGTCAGTCAGTCAGCGTGTTTGCGTCCACTGCTGGACATACGCCTCTCCAATTTTTCTCCAGTCCTCCCCGACCCTCAGCAGTACGGAAACGCTGCTTTCCGCCGAGGCACTTGATGTCATCGTCCCACCTGGCGGTTGTATCCTAGTTACCGGATATCCCAGATATATTCAAGGCTCCGTTCCGTTAAAGGCTCTGTTAGCATATTCTCGTTCAGTTCTCAGAAAACAGGAATAATTCAGTCGAGAAAAGTTTTATAGTGGTAGCCAAAGCTGACTTTTTACTGAAATATTCCGCAATACGGTATTTCAATGATTCAATGTTTTTTCTGTCTATAACATCGCTTTGACAACCGCTATAAAAGCATTCTCCACTGAAATTATCCTAATTCCCGAGCACGGAATCCCAAGAATAGAGGTCCTGAGCACTGAGCCGCATCTCTGCGCAGGAGGTGGCTCTGAACATGATCTACACGATCCGCGAGGCGTTCAACGAGCTGCTCGCGCACAACGAGTGGATGGACGACGAGACGCGCGCCGTCGCCGAGGAGAAGGCGAACGCCATGAACGAGCGCATCGGCTACCCCGACATGCTCACCAGGCCCGACGAGCTCAGCGCCGAGTACACCAACGTACGACACCTAATGCTATTCATCCTTATAATTATATTCCCTTTTGTTGCGCGCTTGGCCGCCGCCGTGAAGTAAACCGAGACAGAAGTAAACCGAGTTCGCGTACGTTCAAACCGCGCTTGCTTAGCTGGTGCTCTCTTTCCTTAACATACATTTTGTATGAGGAGGACAATTTTATTATTTAAGGTGGGCCTTCCCGCTCAACTCCCCACACAAACGTAGAAAGAAGATCATGCCCATATTTCGGGTCAGAGATCTCAAATTTTGCTCAAAATAGCTTTATTTGATCAAACTAGATGTCTGATGACCGTTGGCATTGAAAAATTGTTTTTGGTTTCTAAGTTATAAGGTCCGAAAGTTCGATTTTTTCGCGCGTTTTATACAACAACTTTGGAGGTGGATTACTCAACGATAAAGTAAAAACATCTTAAAAATATTACTCATCAGACCTAGCTTGTTTCATCAAGATTTATAATCAATTTGGTTTTTGTTAGATTGTTTACTACAGCGGTCGTGGTATTCTTTTAGCTATAAGTCCTTTTATAATTAAAATTTTACCAAATCATACACTATGAGCATTGCCTACTTTGTGGACATGTTGCATCCTCCTCATCACGGAGCCTGTCTTCTTCTTTGAAAGAGAAAAGGCCCCCGAGTGCAATAGCACGGTTTTGTACCGTGCCTGCGAATGAGTTAGTCCCACCAGGAAGGGCCACCTTAAATATACTTTTTCATACTAAGCAAGCGTGCGTCGCTTTTTCCAAGGAATGTGAAATGTATGCATATATAATCGACCGTGAAGCAAGGTCATATCCATTAAAGAAAGAGCCCAGTAAAAATACCTACTTTATTAATATACTGCTGCAAGGCTGGATCCGATCCAGCTAACCATACCATTCGCGGTTATTGCGATATATTTACCAATTTCGCCATCTGCTTTATACCTATAATTTGGAATTCTCCTACAGTCCTTCCTCCCGTAATAACACTAACTAACATCGTGTTTATGAATCGTCATCACTCTACCTGCGTTGCGGAAATTTACTGCAAAGATTGAATATTCAAACATATTGTAAATCAAAATCAAATAGTCTCAACATTGTTTGAATTTAAACTGTAGTGTTGTGGGAAACTTCGTTTACAACACCCGCAATCCACCCATCCAAGCAACTCCACGTAAGTGTTGCAGTCTTTCTGTTTGTGTACTGAGGGTGAACGATGTTCATGAATCAGCTGACGATATCGGCCCACGACTTCCTGCTGAACGTGCTGCGCGTGGCGGAGCACGACGCGACGCGCAACCTGCAGACGCTGCGGCAGCCCGTCAACAAGGACAAGTGGACCACCGAGCCGGCCGTCGTCAACGCCTTCTACAACCCCAACCGCAACGACATCGGTCAGTCACCGTCCGACACTGTACCGCACAATCCGCACTCATCTTGAGGGAACATTATGCAAAACACTCACGGAAACAAACACGAGGTGCTCTCGCGTGAGAAGCTCTCTGGCCCCCTACTATGAACGCTGACGAGTAAGCGCTATCGAGAATGAGCTGTCAAAAATGTTGTATGCCTTTGACAGATGGTATCGATAGCGCTTTCGATAGGTACTGTTATTGCGCTACCACAGGTTGCTGGTCCGCGAGCACTGGGTGGACTGTATATTTAAACGTGGTGAATTATTTGCAAAAAAGCTATTTTATTCGAATCTCATTGTTTACATGTCTTACATTTGACAATTTCTTATTGACTCATCTTTTCTTTTCTCTGTTTTACACACGTGGCCAGTCATTGTCTGTCGTCAACAGGTACCAACTGTCAAACGCATACAATATTTTTGACAGGCGATATCGCCTTCTCGAAAGCGCGTACTTCTTAGATAGTTCATCGTTTTAGTCTACAGGAGGGTATGGCAGGAGGATTTGAACAAGAGAATTTTATTGAATTTAATCACCACCAACTTGTGAAAAAGTGGTTGTAAATTACCAATATTTAATTTCAGTATTCCCAGCCGGAATCCTGCAACCGTTGTTCTACAGTCAACATTTTCCGAAGTCGCTCAACTACGGAGGCATCGGAGTCGTCATCGGTCACGAAATCACTCACGGCTTTGATGATAAAGGTATGTAGGTACCTACGTCACTATTGCCATACTATTACTTAATCTTAGCCTACGTTTCTTTCCCATCGACCTTTCCATATGCTCCCCAGGTCGCCAGTTCGACAAGTACGGCAACATGATGCAGTGGTGGAACAACGCGACGATCAAGGCGTTCCGCGAGCGCGCGCAATGCATCATCGAGCAGTACTCGAGCTATGAGATCGCGGAGATCGGCCAGCACGTCAACGGGCGCATGACGCAGGGCGAGAACATCGCCGACAACGGAGGCCTCAAGCAGGCATTTAGAGTATGCTCTCCATTTCTTGTACCTATATGTCTTAGGCTGTGATAAATAGTCGTAACCGAAGCTAAGACTAACGAAAAGTAGTACTTTGTGACGTCATTTTGCATTACTTGGAGATTTCCCCCATATAAACTGTATCAAAGTGACGTCACAAAGTACTACTTTTCGTTAGCCTTAGTTTTTGTTACGACTATTTATCTCAGCCTTAGAGTATGCTCTCCATTTCTTGTACCTACATGTCTTCGAGTATGCTCTCCATTTCTTGTACCTACATGTCTTTGAGTATGCTCTCCATTTCTTGTACCAACATGTATCAGAGTATGCTCTTAATTTCTTGTGCCTACATGTTTCGAGTATGCTCTCCATTTCTTGTAGGTACCTACATATTTTAAAGTATGCTCTTTTCATTTCTTATACATGTCCCGGCGGCTGTATCTATCTGAAGGACCCGATAGGATGGAGTTCGAAGTACGGGTCGAAGGATTCTGCGGGATTCCAAATTGAGGCCGCACTCGCAGTGGCAAATATTTGGTTTGCTGTAGGAGTGGGCAACATCTATAGTCAGGTACCCGCTTTCGCGTTCCAACTGTCTACTCCGGACGCAGCAAGCATGGGTCCTTAGTACTTATATAGTCCTAGTGGGCTGATAACCGAATGGTACGATTGACTGGACGACACCTCCAGTGCTATTCTAGAGAACTAGGAGTGTAAGAGCTAGCTTATCCGTAGTTGCCGCGGCCGATCTATTCGCGTAGACGGGGAATGGAGATATGTATAACTTGCATCGGGTTGTGTATTCCTGCCAAAGCGAACAACTCTCGAGACAATACTGTAAATATGGAAGCCACCATATCTTTCCGAGTGTAAATTTAGCGTTAGCGGCTTTTCGTTCGCTGTCGTTCCCACGAAACCATGTTTCGGCGTTAATGGGAATAACCCTCTCTATGATTTACACATACATGTCTCTAGACAGGACCAGGCCCAGGAAAAAGCCCTACGAAAGATACTGATTGACTAACCACTGCGATATACTAAGAAAAACATATTGAGTGTGGGTGTGATGAGTAATTAATGAGTGCAAACAGTACCTTGTGGGAGTTCGGAGTTACCTTACTCTGGCGCCGTTGAGGTGCAACGCCGCAACTCTCCGCCCCGGTTAGGGATCCCACCGAGGATTATCTTGGCAAACGCAAGGCGAGGCTAACCAGGGCTAAGTAATGGTAGCGAAGGCACTATCTAGCAGCAATTGTCGAAAGTGAACAAAAGCGAGAATCGAAAAGAGATGTTGCTTCTGGGAAGCTCAACGAAAAATTAGCCAAAGTGTCAAAATGGCAGTTGGATTTTAAAATTTGATTGGTGGCATAGACAATAGGATTTGTATTTTTAAATTCTAAGGTCCATACATATGAAGCAAAGTGTGACAAGTATATTTGGCTTTTACGAAAACTAAACAGTGAGCCTGCCACATGGAGGTGAGTTATTTCTTCACCTCCATGGCCTCCCATAGTCGCAATGTGGGTAAAGTCCCAAAAAAATAGTGCATCGTAAAAGTGTGCCACACTTCACATGACACTAATAAAATAAAGCATTCAACAACTTATAATGTAGAGATAATGAGTAGAATGAAAAGAAGCCACAAAAAAACATTTTCGCAAGGGGTCATTCTCGGCCGAATCAGGTCAAGGCTGAAAGTTGGGAAACAAAAAGTTGCACACCCCGAGATAATGAATGATTTCGGGTTTTCGGTACATTTCTATCAAACTTGACGAGGGCTTTATACACCCGACGACGGCTTTTACACCAGAAAATACTTGTAAGACTATACATATTATTGTATAAGCAACTTTGTTAGTTACGTAAGTTCTATTTCCAATCAATTTGCACTGAGGGTTCTTTTGTTCTTGTTCTTTGCCTTGAATTGTTCTACAAAAAAAAATTTTGAACATTTAGATCTGTACTATGTATTACATATTTTTTACTCTGGACGGACTACTCATAAAGTTTCCACGGTTCAATCAGTTTTTGACGTACCTAACTTTAAATAAATGAAATCAAATGTTGTGTACGCATGCGTAGGCGTACAAGAAGTGGGTGAGCCAGCACGGCGCGGAGCCCGCGCTGCCGGGCCTGCAGCTCACGCACGACCAGCTCTTCTTCCTCAACTACGCGCAGATCTGGTGCGGCTCCATGCGCCCCGAGGACGCGCTCAACAAAGTTCGCTCCTCCGTGCATTCGCCAGGTGGGCCTTCAACATCCTCTTTAGATACAACTCATGGGAAGGCTAGCCAAAGCGTTTTACAGATGGCGCCATTATAGTTTGCCCCTGTCGGATCCTCCGTACTTCTGTGACATTTATTAAAATCTTCGTATAAACTTGGTAACAATACCGTCCTTTCCATTGTTTATTTTTATAGCTTTTACACTTTTTTCTGTAACGACGTTTATTCTCTAGCGAGTGAACTAGTGAGCTACATTTTTATTGCAAGCGCGTCATAGCACCTTTATTAGGGTTCCGTAGTCAACAAAGAACCCTTATTATGAAATGATGCACCACTTACTTTGACAATTGCCTTCCTCACTTCCCAAACCATAGATTCCTGCGCTTAGTTAGCATATTTGTAAATGTACATATTTAAATGTAAATGAAAATAAATAAAATAAAGCTAACCTTGGGATGGCTTGACTAACTTTAGCTAACCTAACCTGAAATAACGTTATCTGTGGCGTTATCGCTAAATTGTCAACGAAAAATCAATTCTTCACTGTATGTTGCAGTTAAGTTTTATAAATGCTATCGGTCTACATTTCAACCTGTAATTCACAGAACTAGTGACTGACCCTCAAAAATTACCGAACTAACTAATGAAGTAACTCACTATTTCAAAGGTTGAACCAATTTATTGATCCATTGCATGTATAAGTGTGTTATTGTTTACTGTGGCGGATATTAAAACACTAGGCACAGATCTCTCGATGGACCCCACAGAAAGAAGTAACTATTATTTTGAGAAAAATCAATCGATATTATTAATTTTCAGGTCCTATACGAGTCCTTGGCCCTTTGTCCAATTCGTGGGACTTCGCCGCAGCCTACAAATGTCCATTGGGTTCCAAAATGAATCCCAGGAAAAAGTGCAGTGTGTGGTAACAGAAAATAAATATGTTAAGACTCTAAATTGGCAAGAGCCCTCTATTGAAGAACTAATGGAATTTTTCAAATTGTGATTCTATTGTAAATAAAACTTTGAATCATATTTTACTGTAAGTGGGAACAATTTATGAATTTATATACATACATGTGTATAGGTACCTATGTAAGCAGTTAGATGTTGGTTTATCAATACTATTTATTGTTTAACTGTTTATGTAAATGTATGTACTTATTAAAATATAATTTATAATTGAAATAAAAAAATGTTTCACATAGCCGATTCAATGATTTCCAGGTTCTAATTTAAGGTAATTCTCCCTTCATTAGACCCAGAAAAAAAATAGTTTTTACATAAATATTTCTGAAATATTGGTAGCGCCTAATGTAAATACCTATATTGTGAAATTACGATGCAAAGATGGAATTACCGATGTATTGTATCAACGTATAATCAAAGCCAGTCAATCAGAACACAAATAATTATAGTTTTCGACATATTACCATTTGGCATAAAAAAAAAAAAAAAATCAAGCATGTTTATTTGGAAACACAGTTTTTGAGCTTCTTGTACCGCTCTAACCAGCCCCATACACTATTCGATAGCCATATAAGGTATGATGTCAAATAAAACAAGGAAGTAAATTTTTAATCTTTTTAATATATTTATCTTGAGGTGTAAGTTTATTCGCATAACAATGTCTCATACAAATTTCCTCATTTGTACACACCTTTTATTGGTTTGTTTTTATTTTTATATTATCTTTTTATATTGTTATTATAAAAGTTGACTCTCTAAAATTTAACATATCGTCATGTCTGTTCCCTTCCTACGCCTACTTCGCTTCGTATCACTGCAGTTCTGGCAAACTCCAATGCTCCAATTTCATTATCACTAAAAAAAGGACAAATTAATAAAAATTAAGATTTCGTGTCTTCTAGGTTACCTCATGCCACATTCACTCCACATTCTCATAGCACAAGAACATCATCGTCGTCAAAATATCATACCAATCGTACGTGATCTCGAAAGTGACGAGCGTTTCCACTGTTGCACAATGTTACGCTAAACTGAAATAATGCGATCAGCAGTAAGTATGAGAGAAGTCACACATGATCGCTTACAGACATTGCCGTAACTTTTCCCTAACGAATGCTTCACAGTCGAGTAGAAATGTACACGAGACCAGCTTGCGGTCAACGCAGTCGGCAGTCGGAAACAAATGAGGCACTATCCTATACATTAAGGTGAACAAATAATACTGTACACGCTCACAAAATAAGACAAGTTGTAAGTAGATCTAAACGCGACATTGCACAATGTTCACTGGTACGCAAGGTAAAGTAACGGGGGCGGCGCCCATAACTATTTTACAACAAAATCAGGGTATCCAATTCAAAATGTACACCTTATACGATTTAAATAAAAAAATGTTTGCCGTAAAAAATATTAACAAATTTAAATACAAAATCACCTAGCACTGTCTTACGATAATTCTTACAAAGTAGTATTAGACAAACACAATAGTGAAAGTTAATATTTATAACTGAACTCAGCTTCAACGGCTGATTTATTATGCATTTGACTGTACCATGATGATGTGGAAATATTAGCAACGGTATTTTGCTCGAACGTGTACTTCTACAATTAAAGTTCACACTAAGAAAACTGTTACTTTTTTAAATTAAAATTTGTACATATTGCACTCAGAAATATAGTCCTGGGCGAGAGTGTGCGGCCGAGCGGCGGGTACCCACAGCACCGACGGTAGGCTCCATTACAGAAAGGCACTAATTCTTACAGTCTGACAGTCTTAACTAGACTTTTAAAAGCGTCACTAGTTCCGCTATATCATGCCACAGACTCCCGCATAGGAATATAAACAATCTTAAACTTTAAGATTTCGCTGACGTAAAAGAAACTTCCTGTTAACATCACAATGTTTTGACATTAAAAATATTACCATAATGTTCATAGGTAGCTGAAACAACTATGTGTGTAATTACAAAAACAGACAAACCTCAGTGCGCAACAAGGACGTGCACCGAGACCCAACATAATCACAACAGGCCAATGTACGTTTCTAAACTGATACCCGACTGTGTAAAGACGGCATCAGACAGTTCATTTTGGACGATTCCCTAACTCACTCCGGTCGATTACCTAACCATGCTCGAATCTTCGCCTGACATCACAACAAACGGTCATGCTTTACTTGGATGGTAACGACATACCGGCCGGCGTACAAGATCAGCTCGTTGATGCCATGTGTTGCAGTCGATATAGTCATCGATCGATTTCTGAGATTATCCCTTAACTCATACAATTCTAAACATAAAGTTAGAAGTACTTAGCCTATTACTAGACACGGGCATCATCTCTAGCAGTCGACACACATCGGGCGAGTGAACCGCGTCCAAAGGCGCGACATGTACTCGGTGAAATGTAACACTCGCCGACAGATCCTTCGCAAGATGTGGAAATGTCACTCTCTGTACTTCATTGCTGTATCCTGCAGTTAACTCCCTATGCTGAGAATGTGCCAATTCACATTAGTGTTGATAGAGGGTATGTAACCACAAACGTCTCACCCGGATGCCAAATTCACAGCAAGCGAGATAAACTTAGCGTATTACACTAATGTACGTACGATTATCGCCTAAAGACACAAATATTATCTTCAGAGAACCCCTAATGTACTCTTAGTTTCACTATTACAAGTTCGATTTGAATATTATGTAACACAAAAGACGATCGGCTGTACACACACCATGGCTGAAAACTAGAGCGCTCTGTCCAAGATCTACTTAACACCAAGCTTCTATTTTAATTTAACTAACGCGTAAATTATTAATTGCTAGTTGAATGGCAGTTCTTTGTCACAAAATGTATGTGTGCAATTTCAGATCAATGTACGATTGTTAGTACACACCTATGATTTATTTTTATCCGTTCCACCTTTAACAATAGGCGCGTAAACTGTCCCTATTGCTGTGCATTTTACTATTGATGCCTGAGAGTATTCATACTATTATTCAACTACTTTGATTTGACAGCTTTCCAATAGTAAATTAAATGTTCCCGCCGTCGATAATGGATGTACTATAGTTGAATGCACAGAACGAAAGGTGAAATTATCAAGGTTTCCACTGCAAAGGGCTGATAAAATATTCAGTCTTCATACGAACAGCGACTTAATTGAGTTCGCTTGAGGGCCTTCCCGGTCAGCTGATTGGTTCGCAGTTGCCACATGCGACTTTGCATCAAAATGCCGAACATAAAGTCAATAGGTACTCTACATCTAGCTCCACAATAACTTTCGAAATGAACACGATTACCAACCAGAGGAGTAACTGGCTCAAATCCCACCCAATGAGTTTAAGCCTCCAAAATGCGATATTGATATAAGATCCGCTCTCTTACTGGTGGAATTGTATGACATTTGCCCTCTGATTGATGGAAAGAGCGAGCTTACTCCATTATTTTATGGAAGTTAAACCGTTTACCCCTCACAGCTCCTTCGCTCGCCGACATACAGACGTCATAAAAGAGGCGTGTATGCATAATTATTATGGCAGTGTGAATGAATCCATCATTATCAATTTGAACACTCTCTTACGATTTTTGTGCTCTATTCATAGAACTGACACACTAAGATAAACTATTTCACACACAGAACCAGACGCACTTCAGAAAACATCAATTCATTAGTATACATTATAAGAAGCACAATAGCTGAAGCCATGTGGTGCACGCCTCATCGTTGAATCGATTTTAAAATTTGAGACATACAAGTGTTTATTATGTATAATATATACGATATTCTTACATTTTGTAAAGAAGACACATTTAACACATACGGCACTGATATCGAGCTAACAGCACATACATATTTCATATGTAATTTTAGTTCTTCGCAGATCTCATACAAACACACTGGACATTAAGTTCTGTGATAAAGTACGAATAACAACTCTAATGAGAAGTGGCTTGATGTTAATTTATATTGTCGATGAGCCGAGGCACTGCTAGCAGTAGAACTGATGTAGCAAATGAGATGGCAGAGTAGGAGAGAATGTGACTAAGTATGTAATTTTGAGTTGACGCGATGAATGAGTGTGAGTTTTGTGGCCAACCCAACACATTGTCACCAAATAATTATTGCATGTATTTATGTTGTCATAATTAAATATATTTTTTGCTGATATCTTGCCACAGATTGTTAGGCTTTTGGTGCCACACTGCAACAACTTCTAGGTTGGGCGATACAAAACAATGAAAAATAAAACATCAATTTCTATTTACAATTAAAGTATTTCACAGCTGATCACATTTCTACATAGTTTCGTGTCAACGTAAAAAAGCTAGATTTAATTTGAGATCTAAATTTGTTGCATCTAAATATTTTGATTTTTAATTCAACTAGTTTGAAGGTACTCGGAACAGGTACCTCGATAATAAGGCTTGAAGTGAGTTTTGATAATGAACTGAAAGCTGCATAGGTGAAAATAGAAGAAAAAAAACTGCTAAACGAAATATACCGGCCATATCAAGTATAATTCGATGGACGTATTCAGGGGCAAAAGTGAGCAAGGTGTTCCTTTTTTTTAAATTAATCCCATCGATTTTGTAGTCGGGTGGCAGAAAAATAGAGGAAATGTCTAGAATATATTCTGGCCCACTCTACAAACTGCGCAAAGAAATGTTAAAACAATAATCCCCATGATAGATAATACGAGCACTATAGAATAGTCTGCGAGAAACTGATTAGAGAAATTTGATTCCCAACAGTTGGTTGTGCAATGTATTAATTCTGCATTCTTCTCTACCCTATAATTCATTCTACTTGTTCCCTTTGCATCCGACCAAATATTGTTATAAGCATTTTAAGTTTGTACTCTTTTACCCATTTACATTAATCTGTTGAATACACAATTACAGGCATGCTCGATAGTCAGGAAATGTTATGACATACATACATGAAAAGATGACTTTCACTGGCAAAGAATCAAATCTCTCTTGAAGTAATTAAAAAAGTATGCATTTAAGTAAGTTTAAATTTATCAAATTCTATATTCAGCTATCAACAGTATAAGATCAATTTTCAACTTGTAACTATGGTATAGCTTTGTATTTTCCTGAATTTACCATAAAAAGTAACACAGTTTCTATTATGCAGTCAAATACATACTGAAAATGTATCATGATTGCATATTTTTATGGTTAGAACGATTGCGAAGTTTTCAGATGGATCAAGTAATAAATGTGGCCTCGTTTTTTCTTTTAGGAATATTTACATAATCCCTCTCTTTATATGTAAACATAACTGGACTTAATCGTAAACTTATGTAATTCTTTGCTTGGTGAATTTGATTTATGATGACACAGCTATATTGGAGTATACTTGATAGTAAAACATTAAATGGGTATTTGAGAAAACCAGTTTTCGGGACCATATTTGAAAATGAAGACGCTTTTTTCTCATTTAATGACAAAATAATATATCTTCCATTTTAAAATCCACTATGCAAGCTGCTTTCATGGAATGGACCGTTTCACTTACCCTTAACACTATTACGAAAGCTACCAACGGCAGTAGAATTTTCAAAATGTTTAAGATGCACTTATGAGAGTTTGTATGTAATATTATTATTTTTTAACATGTGATATATCTATTGCCGGTGAATGGTACGACTACACAGATGAATAGAGCTCGCCCGAGGCGGAGTGAGAAGGTGCAGTTAGAAGGTTAACCGAAGGGTGATGACCGATGTCCTGACACAAGTATGCAATTTATCAAAATAATCCTTTCTGTTGCGATATTTCAATGAAACGAACGATAAGTAGTCTGCGGGGCGCGGGGCGGCGGCGGGGCGCGGGACGGGGCTCGGTCGCGCCGCGCCCGCGCCGCCAGCGCCCTCCAACTATAAACTATAGCTTTCATTATTATGTACGTACATGTATTTAGGATGTGTACTTAAAATCAACTCTTAACATTTACATAAATTACTGCATCTCAGTGACCAACAAAAAAACCAGTCGCCGGCGCAACGCGGCGCCCCGGAGCAGATTCAACACGAAATATATTCTCCAAACGTTCAACAACACAAATATCCACCGTGTCCGTGCGCATTTTCGTCGTCGGTCACCGGATCGCGAGCTCAAGTACACTATGTGACTTAAGGTTCACTTACGCGGTAAAATTTGCACAATCCGTCACTCGTATAAATAAATGTTTGAAGGTCGATCACATTGGGCCGGGCCGGGCGGGGGTCGGGCGCGCGGCGTGTCCGTAACCTAAGCAGTCTCGCGAGTCCCTCTCGGCGGGGGCGGCGCGGGGCGCGGGGCGGCCGCCGCGGCTAGAGCGTCGCGCCGTCCGCCATCGCGGGCAGCGGCCGCGGCGTGGAGATGTCGCTCACGTCCCAGATCTCCTCGAGGAACGGCGGCAGCTTGCGGTTCTTGAGCTTGAGCGAGATGCACATGTTCGAGTTCTGGTTGCCGAGCGTGCGGATCTCGGTGAGCACGGAGAGCACCTTGCCGTAGGCGACGGCGCAGCGCGCGCCGCCGCCGTGCAGGTTCCAGATGTACGTGCGCAGCGTGTTCAGGTAGTACTTCTGGATCTCCTCCACGAGCTGCGGCTGCTCCAGGCCCGGCCGATCTGCAAAACAACATAAACAACACTGTATAAACTATGCTCTTGCTCTTGCTAGATAAGGATCATTATCTTGCGTGCACTTGAACTTCAAACAGCATTTTAAAAATATTTATATGAAAAAATCATAGAAATATTGTCCTAAAATCAGATGATAGATTATGCCAGTTAAACTGCTAACATAATAAGCAAATAATATAGCCTAGTTGACCCCTAGTAGTTTAGTAGTTCTCCAGCGCAACACCTGGCAGTAAGTTTGCTTAGGTATTAAGCATACACCTTTTTTGTTATTGTAAACTATCTGCAATCAGTGCATCACTATGAGGTACCGTTTTGCGGTAGCTTTCCTGCGGGAATACCTTGTTTTTTGCTAAAAGAACACTGTCCTTGGGGTTGTTACTAATGTGGCATGTCTGAAAAGATTACGACGGCCGTGAGCAGTACATAATGCACATCGCCTATGGACTATCGTTCATGTTCCTACGGAAGTCCAGCAGGTCCTCGAAGATGTAGCCCATGCCCTGCTTGCAGTAGTTCTCCCGCATAACGCCTCGTTCTTAGCAAACTACACAATCTGTAAAGTGGATAAGTATGTAGCATATCTTAGAAGATGGCAATAGTAAGCAAGCATGCTGCACGTTGACTATAGACAGAGGTACACGTTCCTACAGAAGTGCAGCAGGTCTTCGATGACGAAGGCCATGCCCGCCTTGGAGAAGCTCTCCCATGTGAACACCTCATTGATAGCGAACAGTACACTGTCTGTATAAGCGTGCGGCACACCTCAGAAGATGACTACGCAGCTGTGAGCAGCGCATGCTGCTCATTGTCCATAGACAGTCTGTACACCCAGGCTATGGCCCCCTTACAGTTCTCCCGCTCGAAAGCCTCATTGTTAATGAACATTGCAATGTATGGTAGACAGGGTTGTAGCATACCTGAGAAGATGACGACGGCCGTGAGCAGCGCATACTGCACGTTGTCCATCGACAGCGTGTACATGTTCCTACAGAAGTGAAGCAGGTCCTCGATGACGTAGGCCATGCCCGCCTTGCAGTAGTTCTCCCGCGTGAACGCCTTGTTGTTGGCGAACAGCACGCTGTCCGAAGCGTAGTCGTAACGCCGCGACACGCGCAGCATCATCACTTCGCTTGAACACGCCTGCAAATCAAGTTAATAGTGAGAACAATAATTTTCCTTAGTCAAACTTACTTGACACTTGAAGGCATATTTTTCTAACGAGAAACTCATTTAAGGTAAGGGGTCACATCAGAAAAAGCGAGGTTTCCAATTCAAACAGTGAAGTCAATTTATTTCAAACTCCAAGATGTTGGATGCTACATCATTCAGATAGATTAATTCTGTTAGATAAGTATATTTAGTTTTACATATGCGTTGTTCAGAATCTTAAGCAGCAATCTTATTCATATTATTACTCTGAAACCATTACCTATACTCTTAATGTTTCTGTGGGTTTAACATTTAGAGGGAAATAAACCACGAGTGAGTATAAACCTCTTAAAGATTTTAATGTCTTCGGATACGCACCTTGAGTAACGTGATCTGGTCGGGCTGCGAGATCTTGGAGAAGGCGGGAAGACCCTTGGCGAACTCCACGATGAGTTGCACCGTGAGGATCGTCATGCCGGTGATTTGCCGGAATGGCATTTCTGTGCTCTCCTCCTCGTCTTCCTCCATCGTCTGCCACGTCTGCACGGACATAACACGCTCACTGAGAGACCGCGCAACCTTCCCGTCGGAGTCAGTCCCAATCGAGTGTCTACGGTATGTACCTACCCTTTTTTATGGAACCTGACATGGATGGTTAACACCACACTACTACCGTTATGATATTAGCCCAATAGACCACATTCCCTAAGGACATAGGTTCCTTGCTAGGATTTTACCTTTATGTGCACGGCTACATTGAACTAGATGAAAAACTTTTTTATTGCCACTTCAACCATAGTTTCCAATGCGGTTGTACCAACCTGGGTGGGCTTAACCCTGCCACCTAGTAAGGGAAGGTGACCTACAATTTTATATGGGCTCCGAGCCATGGAACACCCGCATTCGTAACGAAACGCCATGATCCAACAATTTTCTTCAATAAAAGAAAGAAAGTGGTGCATGACCCGCGCGAGGATTTGAACCCATAACCTCTAGCCCCTGCACCACGAGCTGTCTAAACTACCTAACCTACTACAAAGCCATGCACTCTGCGTTTATTTCGTGACTCACAATGCAAACTTGCTGTTCCCACTAAATCAATTTCTTCGTTAGAATGTCGAAATGTAGCATGAAGGACAAAAATATCACAATAATTTCACTTATGCACAGCACAGCAAACTCTGCTCATCTTTTTAACCATGGTGTGACGAAATATAACTCACAGAGTGCCTGACTTAAACACAATCTAACCTGCATACAAGTATGCCCTTAAGAACGACCATGTCTTTAGAATTGGAAATAGGCTCGAAATGCCTAAGCTCTCACTTTACTCGTGCGTCCTTATGGCCAACCTATACCCATACTTTTTTGCTCTGAAGCCTTAGTCCGCTAAAAGATAACTCCACTTTCGAGCGTTAGCACTATGACTTAACCCCAGAATCACACAAAATTGTACTAAATTTTGTGTTATCTCATAACGCTAACGCTCGAAAGTGTAGATCTATTAGCGGACTCAGGCTCCTGTTTTATCCAGAAGTTTACATTGCCACATCTATTTTTGCAACAAGAACTATTACAATTAGAATAGGTTGTCCGCCAGGCCCTCACATAAGAGGTGCCCAACGATGCCCATGGGCTTTCGAACATTCACGGGGCTCGAGAAAACCATGACACACCATGTTTGAAGAACCCCAGGTTATACTTTAGGGGAATTACCTCGTTTCCATTGTTTACCGACTATATAGATAATGGATCTAAATTATCGGTTGGTTCTTATTTTGGAAATGTCGACAGTGAATGGGTGAATTATCTGCCTGTTCCGCGTTAAGCGATGGTAGAAAATACATATGAGAGATATGGCTTAGCAATTTCAAATTCTAATTACTGTTCTTCCAATGTAGCTTTTAAGTATCAAATTAAAAGTCCATTACAGCGGAAAATGAAGAGGAACAGGTAGTAGTTCAGGATGGAGCAGTACCTGTGTGACCCTTCGGATATCGTCGTCGGAGGGTTGGTCGTAGCCGTCTTGGTACCAGACGAGCCGCGCGATCAGGAACTGCTGGTTAGCGGTGAGGGGGGCGATGTTCTTCAACTTGTTCTCTTGGAGCAGCTTCTCGGGCAGGAACTTCTGCATGTAAGCCTGAAACCATTGCACGAAAACGTTACTTTTGTAGTTTCGCCTCTGTCCGATAGTAAAGACATATCCACATGCTATTTAAACTTACCAAAGCTTGCATGGGAAGATCAGCAGAAAAAGGCCGGATTCTGGTCTAGGTTTAAAACCACAAGGAATTTCTCTACTACGCATAAGGGCATACCCAATTAAATATGTGTAACAGTGTAAATTGGGTGATAAAACTGTCAGTGTAATAATAAACAGTCGAGTTACCAAAGATAGCTAAAAACCCCCTAGTTTTCTGTCAGGACAACATTGATGCGCCAGATGTATTAACAACTGACCATCGCAACGTAAGAACCAGACATTTGTTGCCGTTTCGTTCAAGATTAACAAAGCAACCAGCGTAAGAGGAAAAGCGACGGTTAGAGATGTAGCGATGAGAATTTTTTTTTCTTAGGGGAAAGGCCACGGATAGTTGCGTGTTGTTGCGTGAACGTTTTGCTTTTATTTGATAATAGTTCGTTCATTGAAATGTATAAGTTAACATTTCTTGTTAGAAGGGTGTCTTGTTCACTTTTGGTGTAATAACAAGGTATGATAAACCAGTAAAACACATGATGTAACGTAGTATCAGTACTTTAATACCATGCTAAATAAATAAAAAAATTACAAATTAGAAATTGTGAAAGTTCCATGTTTCACGAGCTTCTTTCAAAGAGAAAATAAAATGGTGCTCATCTGAGTAGGTGGTTTTGTGTAGTTTGAAGATTCGAATAAAGTTCAATTGAGTTCTACTGTTTTGCCACATCCGTCAGTTAACTTTGGGAATAACAGAGATTTTGGAGCGAAAATCGCTCTATCGCGCTTTGATTAAAAGGGCGAAAGAAGGGGAAATCTTGCATGCAAGAAAAAATCTTAAAGGATAATAAACAGATATTATATTAATTTCAAAAAAAGTTATTCCAAGTCTATAGGTTGGAACAAAGAGGGGGACGTACCATCTTGGCGGCCTCCGGCGGCAGCGGATCGCAGCGCATGATGGCGGGCAGGTGGTCCTCGTGCGTGGTCGTGCTCACCGGCAGCTTGTCCTTCGCGCGCTGTTCCTTCTTCTCCTTGCGCTTGATGGCGCACTGGTTCTCCGGCACGACGCACTCGGGCCGCATGCCCACCGCGAGGCACTTCTTCAGCCGACACTCCTGGCACTTGCGCCGCATGTACATGTCCATCTCGCACTCGTGCCCGAACTTGCAGATGTACACCGCGTTCTTGGTGACGCTCCGCCGGAAGAAACCTGCAAACGCGAGCGGCCAATTTAGCGGCGAAGTGCTCTCGTCTGCTGATCGAGTTTGGGAAACGTCAGACTTTTGAGCGTACCTATAATTCGGTTTTATGACATAAACAGATTATTAGACTTTAGCGGGGTATTGCTCTCATCTGCTGATCGAGTTTGGGAAACGTCAGTCTTTTGAGCGTACTTATAAATCGGTTTTATGACGTAAACAGATTATTAGACTTAAGCGGGGTATTGCTCCCATCTGCTGATCGAGTTTGGGAAACCTCAGACTTAAGAGCGTACTATAATTCTGTTTTAGGGGCTAAAGAGATTGTTCGACTTTAGCGGAGTAGTCTCGGGAGTAGTGCTCTCGCCTGCTGATCGAGTTTGGGAAACGCCAAACTGTTGATGATTCGGTTTTAGGAGATAAATAGATTGTTAGACTATAGTGGGGTAGTGCTCTCGTCTGCTTGTATCGAGTTTGGGAAAGGTCAGACTTTTGAGCGTACCTATAAATCGGTTTGAGGGGGTAAAGAGATCGTTGACATTTAGTTACAGTCGCATGGTAATGTAGGCCAAACTCAGATGCCTAAGCGGGATGGCAGTGCCCTGAATAGGCGCACTCGGCCGACGCACGCCAGAAAGAGGACAATGGCGCAGTTCAGAGCCCAGTTCACGGGCAGACGGCGGCCAGACGATGCAAATCCGCAGTGACGTGTCACGCGAGCGAGTTTATCTGTCGGCGGAGCGGCGACGTGACGTCACGCCGGCGCCGCCGACGCCGACGGGAATAGAAGTAGAACGTCGATCGCTGCACCAGGTGGGCGCTCGCAGGGTTCGGTGCACTGGCATTGGCCCACTTGATTCGAGGGCAAACTGCATGCAAGCCGTGCGCCAGATTCGCGGAATCAGTACAGTGTTCCCGCTGACTGAACCGAACCATGCAACACTTGCAATAGTCGTGATTGTCCTAAGACCGCCTAGGGAAAAATTTACTTATTGTAGTTTGACCTAGATGTGGGAAATCGATTTGTCTCCTTCATAAAATGTTCCCATATTATACCTCCAAACGTTCACCAAGTTCACACGATTAGAGTAGAGGTACTTCTCTGATTATTAATCTACGAACCACGAACAACATTATTCCCTAAATGTTTCTGTACATAAGTCAAGCTTGTCGTTACGCGCCCATTTCAGTCATTAGTTAGGTTAGGTTAGACTAAAATTATCCTGGCAGGACGGGAGTGTGTCACGATAGTGCTGGCGTTCATATATGTAGTTAGATTGTCGAGCTGGTGCTATCTCGGCGAGAGAAAAGGGACTGTGTGGAAAGACATATTAGCTCACTCACCCTTGCATCCTTCGCATGTGAGAGCATTGTAGTGGTAGCCGGAGGCGCGGTCGCCGCACACGAGGCACAGCTCCTCCTGCTGGCGCGGCGCGGGGCCCTTCTTGGCGCCGCCGCCGCGCCGCGCGTCGCCGTCCGCGCTGCACCCGTTCACGCTCGACGGCGGCGACAGCTCCTCGCGACCTGCGCACCGACACACACACACGTCACACGACCGCTCACTTCGCCATCCTCTACATCTCTACGTATTACTTATTCTGTGTCCACGCGCTCTGTCACTTGCATTCATTTAAAGCTTGAAGATAAATTGCGTGCAATCACATTTCGATAAATTCGTGTCATGCGAAGGTCGCACGTTAGAACCCTGCTCGTGCTTCGCATGAACGTCCAGAACAAAACATGTGTGTTCATTTGAAAAATGCAATTGAAACGCTTCTTGCCTCAAAGAAATTTAATAAAATAAAATTTAAAAAAAAACAGATAAAGACACAAGTAACAGAATAAGGTTAGCCGCCTGATTTTCACCAAGTACTGATTTATTTTAATTGTCACTTAAATGAACTTTATTACTAAAGTGCTGATTATCTTGCACTGGTATCGATTGCGAGATGGTAAGAAAGGCCCTTTAATTTGAGGATTAAGCTAATCAGTACTTGGTGGAAGAGACCCTTTGCACAGTTTTATTTGCATAACGTTCATCCCGTAAGAACGATATGCCACGTTGGGAAACCGCAAGGTCACAAATTGATGAGAATCTAACCTCATCAGCGGACCAAGAAATTGCGGCATAAAAAAATCTTCTTTTTTCACACAAATTAGGGTGGAAACCTAAATTGGGTTTAAGCGATCTAACCATTTGATGAAACAATAAATAGACAAGAATTGAGTAACCCTATATAAATATTTCCATGTTTATTAGTTGCATAGATAAAACCAGTTAGATGATTCGGCATCGCGCAGCGGGAGAAAGTATGGTAACGTAAAGAGCATGGCCGAGTGCTCCGAGTCGGCCACTCAACAAGTTTGGCGTCATTAGCATACGCAAGTCCATTACGGAGGCGGCTACGCGGCGGCGGCTGGCCCGCGGGCGACGGGCGGAGGCGGCAGAGTAAACAAGTGTCCAATCACGGCGGCATTACTCTCCTCGTCTCCGTTTTAAGCGTCCATTTGTATTTCAGGGAAACGGTCGCGCGTCGCTTCCTGCGCCCAAACAGAGACGACTCCAGCCGGGCCCCGCGCCCGCGGGAGCCGGCGCGCATACTGATGCGCACTTTGCTATTCACGGCGCGGAGCTCGCCGAAAGCGTAATGGACTGCTGTCTATCTGACGGCAGATTGCGCGGGTGACGGCGGGTGTCACCGTTCCGGCGACCGGCCGACGCGGTCCTCGGGGCACCCGTCAGCGCCCCATTGGCCTATTGTGGGGCCCGTGTTTGGGTGTTTTATTTACATGTTAATTGGTGCGATCGAGCGCGCGCCGACTATGAACAGGGTCAACCAGGGGTCAACAAACCCTGCTGGAACGTAGCCTTGCCTCGGACGCACCGACCGCCCCTCGCCGGGTGCGAGACGTCACTCCGCGCGGCGCCGCGGAGGAGGAGGAGGTAACTATGCGTAAAGCACCGAAATAGTTATTGGCAGAGATCGCTCAATCATAACCAGGTCTTAGCTGTATTTTTACGTAGTTTTCTGGCAGTTCCGTTGGAGCGGTTTTGCGTTTAATCAGCGCTGAATAGCTACTAATAAATGAGTTAATTTTAACCCTTATACGACCGTTTTTAGGGTTCCATACCTAAAGGGTACCCCCGTACACCGAGTGGCTAAGCTCAAATGGCAGTGGGCTGGTCACGTCAGCCGAAGAGACGACGACCGTTGGAGTAACCGTGTTCTGCACTGGCGGCCGTGGACAGGAAAACGGAGTGTGGGAAGACCACCCGCCAGGTGGGAAGACGACATCAAGTGCGTCGGCGGAAAGCAGTGGTTCCGTACTGCTGAGGGCCTGGAGGACTGGAGAAAAATTGGAGAGGCGTATGTCCAGCAGTGGACGCAAACACGCTGACTGACTGACTGACCCAAAGGGTGAAAACGGTGGATTTTGATCATACCTATAAATTACGTGTAATTTATGCACAATGGTAAAAAATCGTAAGTATGGGTAGATTAGTTATGTAGTCGTGCCTAAGTATTCTCGTTTTGAGCGTATGAAATAATAAAAACATGAAGTGGGAAAATATTATGTAATAAGAAAGCGGCGGAGGACCCTCTACAATTAATCACTCGGAGGGTGGAAAGTTGACTCGGAATTTTCCTAAAGGAAAATTAATTAGGCAACAGTGGGCTATGTCTATCTAACACTTCGCACAGAAAAAAATGCAATCAATTTTGTCGGCGTGCTTACTTTTATCTTTTTGTATTGTGTTTTAGGTGCAGACGGAGTCTTATCATATCCCCTTTGTGTATTACTTAGGTCGTGTATATTGTTAGACATTATATTTACTTTTACTTATGGGCTTTGCAAATCTGTCAAGAGAACGGTGGTACCTATTATTCAAGGTGAGTTGACATAAGTTCATCATACTTAATATCGACCATTTTTATATTAAACAGATATAGAAGGCGAACGTGACATATTTTGTAGTTATTTTACGAAAAAAAACCAATACATGACAAGGCAAAGAATGACCTGCATTCTACCAATACAAATTACTTTATCGTCGGTGCCATGCCTGGGCCTAACCTTATTTTTATTTATACCACTTCATGCAAATGCACCCAACTCGATGCGTGTGCAATCCAATAACGCGTTTCGCTGCAGACGGAGTCTACCGTGGCGGTGTAGCGCGTCTGGCATGTTCGCCTTGAACAGGGTTCATGATTTCTTTGCAGTTATGAGGAAAACTAGATCATCATTTTTGGAACGCAGGGCTCAGTGCAATAACGTGATGATGATTGCTGTATACGAATTAATATTTTATGCTGATTTTGCAATGATTAAATGTTTGATTTTATTTTAATATTGTATAATAACTGACGTACTTTAAATAATTGACAATATGTATGTAGGCACGGTAAAAAACTGTGTTATTGCGCTCTGGGACCATCTCGGTTTCAAAAAAAGGACAGGCTCTGTGATAAGCAACATGTCCACAAAGCAGACAATGCGCATAGTGTTTGATTTGGTAAGATTTACTAAAATCACGACCGCTGTAGTCATAAATCAAACCAAAACCAAATTGATTATTAATCTTCATGAAACAAGCCCAATACTTGGATGTGCAAACATTAATCTGTAACGTGCCGATCGGAACGAGGTATTGGAGAGCTACATATTTCGTTCCTTGCACTGCGCATTGGATTGACGAATTTACCACAATTCGTTAAAATTGGCAGAAGTATTCCATATAAATCGCTTCAAACGCTGCGAATGCCACCCAGAATCCGAACGTGCACCTCCTACGCACCCGTTTGCAGCGAACCCAAAATAATAGGTGTAAATATAGTTGTCATTGCAATACCCTTACTCGACCGCGAATGAATTCACTGTCATACCAATTGGCACGACGCGATGCCGCCAGATGTGTCAGCACCGAAACGGCCCTGGGTGATAGCCGGCGTAAGATGTGAGAACATATTCGAAGGAATTCGATCAATTCTGCACCAATCAAAACATTTTATGTCATACCTTCTACATTCTCTGCTGTTAGTCACAGTTGTCACCTAAACTGGTGTTTACGGAACTTTGAAGTTCCTCAAAAACGTCCAACTCCATACATTTTTTTACTAGATATCCTGTGGTTTTACTTCTTCAAGCTTTCAAAGTCAAACTTGGACTTCCTATTTGTATGAAAACGCGGAGTCGGCGTAAACGGCAACGTCGATGTATTTACGGCAACGTTGAGTTAGCTTTCAAATCAAGCTCGTACTCGCAAATGTTAGTTCGCTTAACGCCCACTGCGCGCGCTCTTCAATTTCTCCATACATTTAAAAACGCCCGTCGATTGGTTTGCCGTAAACGCCAATTCAGGTGACCGCTGGGATTACGGGCTCTGGATAGAATTCTTATTCCTATTTAGAACAGATTTTTTCCTTTACATTTTTGATTGATTTAAGTGAGTGTGATTGTCGAGAATTAATTGAATTCCCTCACATATTTTCTCACATTTTACGCTTGTTCAGCCCCTGCCGCGGAAGCTAATTTCAACAAAACATTTAGATAGAGCTCCAGAAAGATACGAATCGATGGAGAGGCGTAGTGAATGAGCGACCCTTAGCTTAGTGGCGCAGGGATTTGCCTTGCATTCCAGAGGTGTGGATTCATATTTCCACCCCGTTTATGCAGCACCACTTTCTTTCTCTTTCACCACTTTCTTTCTCTTTCACCACTTTCGTTGGATAAGTTCATTTAGTCACGAATGCGAGATGTTCCATAGTTCGGAATCCGTATAAATCCAATGATTTCCAATGGTGATTGATCCACTTACCCTACTAGGTGGTAGAGTTAAGCCCCGCCCGGTTTGGTAACATCCCACTGGATGAAAAGATGGTCGAAACGGCAATGACATTTTTTCTTGTTTTACATCCAAATCAATAATGCCCTCCATAAAGGGAAGGTCCTGGCACCGCAACTTATTCCTTCGGGAATGCGGTGGGTTCAGCTTTGGGTGAGGTATTGGTCGTCCATATCCTATTAAATAATAAAACCGGCCAAGTGCGAGTCGGACTCGTACACAAAGGGTTTATCCCCGATATTTAACAAAAAAAAATATGTTTTTGAAAATCACCCCTTTTAATTTTTATATTTTTTTATTTAACAAATTTGTTGTTATAGCGGCAAAATAAATACAGACTCTGTGAAAATTTCAGCTGCCCACCTATTATGGTTCATGGGATACAGTCCTGTTACAGACGGACGGACGGACGGACGGACGGACGGACGGACGGACGGACGGACGGACGGACGGACAGCGGAGGCTTAGTAATAGGGTTCCGTCGGCACCCTTTGGGTACGGAACCCTAAAAATGATTAGCAGCGTACAGATATCACAAGGCATTGTGTTACGGAAGAATAAAGCAATAAACTTTTTGAAACCAATGAAACGGTTAGCTTAGGTCGGAAAAGTTATACCGACCTAAGCTAACCGTTTCGATGTGGTATCGATGTTGCATGGTTGCGCACGAATCCTGCGATTTTCCCTGTGTAAAATAGCCTGCATATTTCCAGTTTCCGTTCAAAGCGTGCACCAGGAAAAACAGAACATAAACATCACTATCACTTCATCACCACTACATCGGATTGAATCCGATAAACCGATAGAAATACGTACTAAGCAGGTACGTCGCTTATGCCAAGGAATGTGACATGTATATATATATAATCGACAGTGAAGCAAGGACACATTAATTAAAGAAAGAGCCTTCTTTCTTCAAATAATGTGTCCGTTTAATGAAATACGTTTCATGTTAACGTCTTTCTATCGCTTTGTCGGATTCAATCGGATTAGACCTTGAGAACCACTCACCTTGATTTAGATGCGGTTTGTATCTCTACGTACTTATAGCCCGAATCTTCTAATACATTATACCATCACGCAAAATAAACGGAGGGATGCACAGTGGAACTAAATAGGTATAAGGATGTCGGAAACAATACGACTGTTTTTCATTAGACTAACGCGGGCCTACCAGTAATCGGGTCGCAATATAAGAACTAAAGCTAGGAATATTCATGGAGCCTTAGTTTTACTTCCCTAGTCTACAGTCTGAAGCCGTCACGGAGCGCGCGCAGCGTAGGCGCCGCCGCCGCGCCGTCGTCGCCGCCGCTACCGCGCCGGAGTCGGCAACGATTGATAAGAAGCACCATGCGCGAACCCAGAAGTCATTCAACCCACGCATCACACGCATATCTACTTATACCCATGAGTATCGCATTTTATCTCATTATTGTTAAACTCAAACTCAACTGTGGATCGTTAAAGACTGCTACTATAAACTAACATTTAGCCTAGGTGATATGTCACCCGATACTTCTCTATCATTTACATATCTTCGACACATAGAGTAACGTGGTAAATAGATAATGGTATATCTGTGGAACATTTTGACGACAGCAGAGGGTGTTCAGGGTAGAACGTGCCGCGGTGACATAGTGGGACAGTCACTACGGATTGCAGGAAGTGACCGAGTCAGTGAGCTAGTGAGTCTGCGCGGCGACACGGGAGAGCTGCGCGAGGTGGCACGGCGCGGCGCGATGTAGAGCACGGGAAACGAGAAGGTCGCGCTCGGATGCGATCGCGATCCGTCGGCGGTGCGAGCGAGACGCCGCTGCGAGTGAGACGAGGACGGAGATTCCGGGGCCGGGGGCAGCGTGCGGCCTTGACTCTTGCGCGCGCTCCCCCCCCCCTCCCCCGCGGCCCGCGCCCGCGCCTAGCCGCCCCCGCCCGCTCCGCGCAGCCGCCATTATTTATGACAGCACTTCTCGACTCGCGATCTCCACCGACCGTACATACATAGTTTTTCTTGACGCTGACACCGGTTTTGCGTTCAAGTTGATCTAAGCTAAGTAGACACTCGTAGCCAGGTAGGTACATTTAGATACATAGCACAGTTGGTGTCCGTATGGTGTTCGTATCTAATCATGGGAAAATGGTTGCACGTTCAAATTACAAAACAGTAGAAGATGAAGCGCTTTTCTTGAGCGCAAGTTTATGAGTATAGTTTTGTGTGTGCATGATGTTCGGATATAATGTGTGGTGTAAAGTGGAATAGATAAGTAACACCTATATTCCGGGAGGTCACGAAATTTTTGGTTGAGTCACGATAAGTTAAATGGCTGAATCTGGGTTCACGGGTTAGAGACCAACCCTCTGATCTATACTAATAATAAATCTGTAAGGGGTGTTCATGGAGTAAGTTGCTTTGTTTTCTAAGATACTTCGTTTGTAGACTTTATGTATGTTACTAAAACTAAATTGACGATTTTTAGAAATCAGTTCTGTATGTATGTATGTATGTTCCTCCATAACTCTTAAACCGATCATCCGAATTAGATGTAACTTAATACACGTACATTTAGCTACCCGGGAATCAGGATAGGCTAAATATAATTCAGTTCCGCTTACGCTAAGATGTGGCTGTCATAAAAACTGCAATGCTCATTGATGCGTATTGTATCTACGTCTAGCCTGATTCTACTCAAAACTTATAGGCTACATAATATAACGCTTCATTACCAGAGGGGTGAGTAGTAAGTGTTAAATTCTTATAACTTGCGAACCAATTACCCGATTTATATGCGTATTTTATCAACGTATAGCATCTCTGGGAGCAGTCAGGTTCCGGATGGGTTACCGTTTTCGATGTTGAGGCTGGCTGTGGGTTGGAGTCCACGCAAAACTTACCTACGTTACACGTTATTTACTTACTAGGTAAGCAATGTAGCAGTACAAGTGCAGAAAGGTTCTGGCGGCAATGCATTTTTTTAAATGTCAACGAAGCTCTAAATGGGAATTATTGGATGTTTCTCATTAAATCATGCTATTTCGGCTCAAACGATCTTGATTAGATTTGGTAGATGGATACATTGTCCTGGACCAGTTTGACCCTATTTTGGACCAGCCATGTGGGCTACTTTTTATCCATAAAATAACTTAGCCGACACTATCCCGAGCGCAACGAGGCAATCCGCCGACGTACCAAAGTAGTCGATATTGGACACCGGGTGGCTAAGCTCAAGTGGCAGTGGGCTGGTCACGTCAGCCGAAGAGACGACGACCATTGGAGTAACCGTGTCCTACACTGGCCGCCGTGGACAGGAACATGGATCGTGGAAAGACCACCCGCCAGGTGGGACGACGACATCAAGTGCGTCGGCGGAAAGCAGTGGTTCCGTACCGCTGAAGGCCGGGAGGACTGGAGGAAAATTGGAGAGGCGTATGTCCAGCAGTGGACGCAAACACGCTGACTGACTAACCCGAGCGGAGCCGGGTACCGCAGCTAGTACTAATGTCGGTCTGCCTGCGCCAAGTGGTTGCGTTAGCTAGATTGGCCATACAAAATAGATGTTGGTATGTACCTGCTGATGAATATATTGATTGTCTGTACATATTCATAACTATTTAATATACAACAATAACCAGTCGGTTTTTAAATTGAAGACATAAATATGCCTAAAATTATATCTGTAACCTAAATCGTTTATAACTACGAAATGCAACCAACGATTTGTTTACTTTTGGTATTACAAAGCAAGTATGTACTGATACTTTCATGCTTTGTTATTTGCAGCCATTTACCTTATCATTGGTTTTTTTTTGTAACGTAAACTACTTTTTCAGGCGCCTTATCTAGGTAACTCAACCACTTGGCGCAGGCAGACCGACACATTAAGCTTCAGAGGGTTCATCTTTATCCTGTGAATCCAGTTTCAGGATCATTTACGTTATCGTTACCTTTTTTTGTCGCGACCTCCTAGTCTACTGATAAAAGGCATTACTATACTATAGGTAGGTAGGTTGGTAAAAAACCACTTACAGAATAGGATTTCTGTCTATAAATAGTTTAGAGCTGGAAGGTACTTACTTGTAACATCTGTTTTGGAAATCATGCTTACTAAAAGTACAGTTTAATTATTATGTCGCATAATTACCTAGATAGGTAGGCATGTACGGTTAAAAATTTTTAGAGCAAACGTTATTTTGTTGCAGAGATATTTTTCCAGGTAGGTACCGACGTTTACTCTGAATGAGATGTACACCGGAAATGGAGAAAACATCGAGATCTTATTCTGTTATATTGACGTCCACAGATGAATAGGGACTTAGGAATTCTTTCTCTCTCCAGTGTCGTTTTGATCGTTTACATCCGTACCTACATTATAATGTATCTAGTATGAAACAGAAAAGTAAAGTGCTTCGTAGAAGATACCAAGGCTGGGATCCAAAGTAACACGTTATCTTCAACAAAGGACGAGCTCGAGAACCTATCAGATAACCTGACAGCGGGACGGGCGGCGGCGGCTTGGTGGAGGTGACGGGAGCGGGGGAGCGGCGTGGCACTGATAGATTAGGTGCAAGGATTTTAGTGTGGTGCCCACGCCAGCGCACTTGAGTAAGTATAGTCGATCAAGCTGCAAAGGATACACTTCCGGTTAAAGGCACGCCCCCCGCGTCCCTCTTTAACCGCCCCTCCATAAGAAAGTTAAAGTAAACATCCTGTAACACGGTATGAATTATCAATTAAGAGTCAATTCATGAAGAATTGAGTTTTAATTTGGAGTAGGTAGGTATACCTACTGTCTCCAAATTCCGCTCATGCTATCACTCTATGCAGATACCTATGCACTTACTTACACATGGCGTGACTCCACCACGCCTTTATGTAAGTATGCTCTATTTTTAAAAGTAACATATTGCTATGCCTATTTGCATACTAAAATACCTGATAACTTTGGGGAGGGTAATCGCTTTAAGCTAACCGCTTTTCGAAGTCAAATGTAAAATGAAACCTCATAGCCTTCGAATCCACGAGTGACTAGCGAAGCAAACAGACGTAATTGCTTCACCGTCATCACAAAAAGGAAACTCCGAGAGCTAACCGAGAGATCGTGACAACAACGCGTTCATTCAATGTAAATAGTAAAAAAGCGCGCACATAAAAACGCAGCCAGCGACGAAGCAGAGCCGAGCGACTAGCACACATACACATAGATCGTTCCGATGTTACTTTCTACGCCACGTAACTTTCTACAAAGCGTGCCTTCCCCTCCGCTCCGCTCCACGGGCCTCCGCCGCGCACTAGTAAGTAATAGTGCGATCGGTTTCTCCGCACAGGGAAACTGGAGTGAAAATGAGACACAAGAGAAAACTGAGCATTTCCACAGATTCCTTGCAATCTGTGACGCTTGCAAGTACAACAAGCCAGGCATTGACGAACCTTTCCTTGTCAATCGTAGGATATTGGAAAGAGAAACAACCTTCACTAAAATTTACTAGCGATGTTGAGGGCACACGTTTGATTTTCGAATTCGGAATTGAATCGGGCTCACCGAATGCTGGCCACGCGCGTTCGAATTTCGAATTAATAACAAACGGAGGGAAAATCCGTTCGAATTGTGTGGCGGGTAATATTGTATAGAACTGCTGCGTTGTTGGAAAGGCCTCGATTCGGACACCGTGTGTCTATTGGTAATAGAACCACAAAAACGAATGGTACCTCCCAGGCCTGATATAGCTATGTGCTCGCGAGATAGAGACGCTATTTGAAAAGAGGGTTGCTCGATTTATGAGTGTTTTATATTTAGGTGCTCTCTTCCCGCCAGGCAACAGAGTAGCTAGGCATCCCCTCGCTTAGATGTTGTTTATCAGTTGACTATATTTATAGGAGTGTAGTTATGGTATCCCTTCGTAGCAGGATCACGCGGGCCCCAACAAGCGGGCGACAAATTATAAAGAGCCATTCGCTGGTCGTTTGCGGTATTTGCGGTACAGTATAGATTATATTCTAGTACCTGTATAGAGGAAAAAAACAATTTTAAAAGGTAATATCATGGCAATGACCAATACCCAAAGCAGTTCGGCAGCGTAAGCTAGATCCCAATATAGAAAAACCGGCCAAGTGTGAGTCGGACTCGCACACGAAGGGTTCCGTAACATCGTACAAGATTTAAGAAAAATAATCACGTCTTTTTCATGGGGCCTCGCTTTAATTTTTATATATTTTTTTTATTTTACCTATTTGTTGTTATAGCGGCAAAATAAATACAGACTCTGTAAAAATTTCTGCTGCCTGCCTATTAGAGTTTATGAGATACAGCCCTGTGACAGACGGACGGACGGACGGATGGACAGCGGAGGCTTAGTAATAGGGTTCCGTTGGCACCCTTTGGGTACGGAACCCTAAAAAAATCACCAACTCTTTCGGTCTGTTGCCTATTTGAGGTCAACCCCCAGAGGCTTCATCTTCAGGTATCTTGAATAACGTATTGCAATATCAAATACATTTCCAAAATAATTTAAAAAGCAGCATCATCATGGGTGAAATGTTTGCCTCCTGGGAACCAGAATTAGGTGTCCCATTAGTACCCAGCGAATTATGTCATACCTTCTGCGCTCTTATTGGGTAGAATATTTGGGATCCATTGCTAATTGGTGTAGAATTGATCGAATTCCATATTTTATCAATTTTACGCCGGTTCAGCCCCTGGTAGCGGTAATAATTCCCATGATGTTTTCTTGCACGGTAAGAATTCTAACACGAAACGAGAAAGTGGTGCAAGCATTTTATGAAATCACGCCTCTCCCGAGCTTCAAATGTAAATAGAGTAAACTGAGCCGGTAGTCTCAGTTCTCACCTAAATTGGCGTTTACGTAACTTCCGATTTGTATGAAAACGCGTAAGTGACGTAAACGTAAACGGCAACGTCGACGTAATTACGGCAACGTTGAGTAAGCTGTCAAATCAAGCTCGGACTCACAAATGTTAGTTCGCTTAACGCCCCCTGCGCGCGCTCTTCAATTTCTCCATACATTTGAAAACGCCAGTCGATCGGTTTGCCGTAACGCCAATTTAGGTGACAACTGAGACTTCGGGTACTGAAACCTTCTTGCTTTCGCAGGCTTCGCTCGCACAACCGTCACCAGGCAGGCGCACTGTTCCTATTTGTCTGCGCGCTCTCCCCAAATAGAATGAAAGCAGTCACTCGGTGCGTCTCTCTCGCTCCCCCGAAAAGTGAAAGAGTGCGCGCATCGAGCCGCGCGCCACCCACGCGCGCGCGTCCAGCCCGTTGTGGCGAGCCGGCGCGCGCGGTGCTGGAGCCCCGGGGCTGCGGAGTCGGCTCGAGAGGAAGGGTCGAGAGGGACCGCACGCACCGCACACGGACGCGGGTGGATTGGTGTAGGTGTAGGTGTACGTGAATGTAAACAAGGGTGACGCCCGCCGGGCAAATAGGGAGTCGGGGAATTATAATTAGAATGTGTGTCGAATGCGTTTCTAATAACAGCGACTAACTTTCTTTTTGGTATGCATGTGTGCTGACCTATCTTTTACCATAAGATTGTACTTAGCAGTCACTTATCGCTCGCTGTCTATGCGTCGTGCCCTAATAACGAAACCTTGAACCTGAATGGGCGTAATTGAGTTCAAGACATTTTTTTTCCTTGTTTAGGAAGCGGAAAAGTGCCAACATGCCTCAAACACAGTTAAGTATGCATACTATACACATACGTTTGGAGATAATAAAACAGAGTAAGTATGCATAATATAAATACGTGTGTAGAGAAGTTAGTCATCTTAGAGTCATGATGACGGTGTCACAAACCCCTCGACAAACCCACACACGTTTTTACCTGCACCACCTACGCAAAAAGCGAAGAAAACGAACAGTAATGGAGATTGATTGGACGAATGCGCAATTAATAAGTGTTAACAAATTTAATTGAAAAGGAGTTTATGTAGGTATTTGATTTATTTTAACTTCAAATACATTGTGTAATGTACGGATGTTTACTATGAAACCGTTACACCGGAAATAGAGACAAATTCGAGATCTCTCTCATTTTGTCATATTGACTTCAACGACAGAGTAAAAGGGACCAAGGAATTCTTTCTCTTTCCAATGTTCATGTCTGATTGTTAACGTCCGTACTTACGGCAAAGACGCCTTAGCAAAACGCAGAAAATAAGTTCGCTCACCCAAATAAATACGAGGAAAAGGTGTAAATGGGTCATCAAACGCGGCGGTTCCGTGCTGCGCTGCCCCGGCGGCGGGGCGGCGCGGCAGCGGTAGTACGGCGCGATAGCCGCGGGTCGACGGCCCGCTATCTGTCCCTCGCACCAAAGTCATCTGCGTTGTTTTCACGGACACGGCGGAGGCGGCGGCGGCGGCGGCGGCGCGCTGCTGGCGCCCGGTACAAAGAGCGGGCGCAGCGCGCGCGATAGCGGCCGATAATCGTCGCGCGTCACGGCTAGGGTTGCCTCCTCTCTCCGATTTCCGCGAGTCGCCCAAAGCATAAATCTCTCGTCTCCCGAAAGTGCAAAGTAGTAATAGAAAATTCTCACAGAATTTAAAATTTCCGCGAAAATCCATTGTTCCCCAACGAAAACCTTTTTCGTTAGTCCTCCTTTTTTATTTGTCATCTTCTGAAAATCCAGACATCATAGTTGGCAACCCTTGTCATGGCACAGCTCGCGTTGGCGCCCCCTCCCCCCCCCCCTCCGGAGACACGGCGGAGGAAGGAAGCGTCGCCGAGGCACAGGATAGCTCCCGCGCGCGAGACGCCCGCTGCACTGCAGCGAGATGTCACCACACGAAGCGGACCGTGACGTTTAAGGCTGTTCCGATCCATATAAACTTGTTTGCACACAGAACGCAAAAAGTATTGCACCTTAAGGCACGAATTAATAATAAACGTTTAATATAGTCATATTACTTGCAGCGAAAACAATTTCACAATTTCAGGATTATTGGTTTTGTTACAATTAATTTAAATACGATTTTTATTTAACAGCGCCATCTAACGGTGTAAAACTTCTAATCGGCAATTACAACGAAACCATTAAACCTGAAATTGTGAATATGTTTTCGCTGCAACTACTGTGGCTATATTTAATATTTTTGACGAATTCGTGCCTTAAAGTGCAATACTTTTTGCGTTCTGTGTAAAAAAAATATTGTATGGGTCGGAACATCCTTTAAAGCGAACACTTCCAGACGCTACACGGGACGAGAGAGTCGCGCGGTTCAGCAGAAAAGTTGAAACTTAGGAAATAAAATGTTTTAAATAAGCTAACCTCACCTACCTTAACCTAATCAGCGAAAAGGAAGCTTTTTGCCTACGATTACAAGTTTCCGAGGGTAAAGCGATTTTTAAAGGTAAAGTTTACCAATCACTATCGGAAAACCCACAATGTATTATCTTCTAATTGTCCTACGATCATATCTTGTTTGTAATGTAGGCACGCCTAGCATAATTAAGTAGCGGATAATTCGTGCATAGTTAGTTTAGTTAATTTAATAATATGTCTGACTTTGATTTTATGTTTTATGCTGTTATCAAATTTTAATGAATGACAAATGCTGCTGAAATACTTTATATATTTTAATTTGAATTTTATTGAATGCCTATGTTTGCTTAATGTAATTGTAAATTGTATTTTAATTTTATTATTTTTTAGAATTCTATGTTTACCTATGTACAAACACTTTGACATACAAATAAATTCTTTGAATCTTTGAATCATGATAGGTTGCACCTTGACTACAAGTTGAAATCTGCGGAATCTGAAAATTGTTCGATGCATCTTTGCTGTCTACGGGTAGTTCGCTACTTCATTCTGATTGCAAGGAAATTGCCGAGCTCGATGCCGAGAGCGCTTTAGCGGCGCCGGTTTGCAACGGTCTTGCCAGGATGCTTGCACGCAATACAAAAATAAAACTTTCATCAATGGAAAGACATCGTTTAACACAATCGAAAATTAGAAGATAAACGTTAATATCGTAGTCATATACGACTGTTTTGTTAACCTTTGCCAGAATTTAAAATGCTCTTGCAGTGCGTCGACATGCATAATTTGAACGGTCGCCGTAACTTATCAATGGAAAAACCGCAGGATATATTTATATTAGTTTGGAATACCGCCACCGCGCCGGTAGCGTCGGTTTGCGTCACGAGATACGTCGCTTTTATCCTATAATTTGTTTAAATCCTAAGGCTGAGATAAATAGTCGTAACAGAAACTAAGACTAACGAAAAGTAGTACTTTGTGACGTCAATTTGATTCACTTTGAGATTTCGTCCATACAAAATGTGTCAAAGTGACGTCACAAAGTACTACTTTTCGTTAGTCATAGTTTCTGTTACGACTATTTACCTCAGCCTTAGTGTAACGTCGCAAGAGATGACTCTACCTAAAGTTCGGTCGTTCGTTTTGAGAAATTATTGACCGTCCAGTATCCTGGTATACACCGAATATTGGCATGCATTCTAGCGTCGCAATAGAGATGACTCTACCTAAAGTTTGGTCGGTCGTTTTGATAAATTATTGACCGTCCAGTACCCTGGTATGCACCGAATATTGGCATGCATTCTAGCGTCGCAATAGAGATGACTCTACCTAAAGTTCGGTCGTTCGTTTTGAGAAATCATTGACCGTCCAGTATCCTGGTATACACCGAATATTGGCATGCACTCTAGCGTCGCAATAGAGATGACTCTACCTAAAGTTCGGTCGTTCGTTTTGAGAAATCATTGACCGTCCAGTATCCTGGTATACACCGAATATTGGCATGCACTCTAGCGTCGCAATAGAGATGACTCTACCTAAAGTTTGGTCGGTCGTTTTGAGAAATTATTTACCGTTCAGTACCACTTTCCTGGTAGCCACCGAATATTGGCATGAGTAATGAATGCACTCTAGCGTCGCAATAGGGATGACTCTACCTAAAGTTCGATCGTTCGTTTTGAGAAATAATTGACCGTCCAGTACCACTTTAAGTAAGTAATGAATGCACTCTAGCGTGGAAATAGAGATGACTCTATCTAAAGTTCGGTCATTCGATTTTATAGAATTATTGACCGTCCAGTACCACTTTCCCGGTATACACAGAATATTGGTATGAGTAAGTAAAGAATGCATTCCAGCGTCGCGATAGAGAAGACTCTACCTCAAGTTCGTTTGTTCGTTTTTATAGAATTATTGACGGTCCAGTACCACTTTCCTGGTATACACAGTATATTGGTATGAGTAAGTAAAGAATCCTCTCTGGCGTCGCGATAGAGATGACTCTACCTCAAGTTCGTTCGTTTGTTTTTATAGAATTATTGACGGTCCAGTACCACTTTCCCGGTATACACAGAATATTGGTATGAGTAAGTAAAGAATCCACTCTAGCGTCGCGATAGAGATGACTCTACCGCAAGTTCGTTCGTTCGTTTTTATATAATTATTGACGGTCCAGTACCACTTTCCTGGTATACACAGTATATTGGTATGAGTAAGTAAAGAATCCTCTCTAGCGTCGCGATAGAGATGACTCTACCTCAAGTTCGTTCGTTCGTTTTTATAGAATTATTGACGGTCCAGTACCACTTTCCCGGTATACACAGAATATTGGTATGAGTAAGTAAAGAATGCACTCCAGCGTCGCGATAGAGAAGACTCTACCTCAAGTTCGTTTGTTCGTTTTTATAGAATTATTGACGGTCCAGTACCACTTTCCTGGTATACACAGTATATTGGTATGAGTAAGTAAAGAATCCTCTCTGGCGTCGCGATAGAGATGACTCTACCTCAAGTTCGTTCGTTTGTTTTTATAGAATTATTGACGGTCCAGTACCACTTTCCCGGTATACACAGAATATTGGTATGAGTAAGTAAAGAATCCACTCTAGCGTCGCGATAGAGATGACTCTACCGCAAGTTCGTTCGTTCGTTTTTATATAATTATTGACGGTCCAGTACCACTTTCCTGGTATACACAGTATATTGGTATGAGTAAGTAAAGAATCCTCTCTAGCGTCGCGATAGAGATGACTCTACCTCAAGTTCGTTCGTTCGTTTTTATAGAATTATTGACGGTCCAGTACCACTTTCCCGGTATACACAGAATATTGGTATGAGTAAGTAAAGAATGCACTCCAGCGTCGCGATAGAGAAGACTCTACCTCAAGTTCGTTTGTTCGTTTTTATAGAATTATTGACGGTCCAGTACCACTTTCCTGGTATACACAGTATATTGGTATGAGTAAGTAAAGAATCCTCTCTAGCGTCGCGATAGAGATGACTCTACCTCAAGTTCGTTCGTTTGTTTTTATAGAATTATTGACGGTCCAGTACCACTTTCCCGGTATACACAGAATATTGGTATGAGTAAGTAAAGAATCCACTCTAGCGTCGCGATAGAGATGACTCTACCGCAAGTTCGTTCGTTCGTTTTTATAGAATTATTGACGGTCCAGTACCACTTTCCTGGTATACACAGTATATTGGTATGAGTAAGTAAAGAATCCTCTCTAGCGTCGCGATAGAGATGACTCTACCTCAAGTTCGTTCGTTCGTTTTTATAGAATTATTGACGGTCCAGTACCACTTTCCCGGTATACACAGAATATTGGTATGAGTAAGTAAAGAATCCACTCTAGCGTCGCGATAGAGATGACTCTACCTCAAGTTCGTTCGTTCGTTTTTATAGAATTATTGACGGTCCAGTACCACTTTCCCGGTATACACAGAATATTGGTATGAGTAAGTAAAGAATCCACTCTAGCGTCGCGATAGAGATGACTCTACCTCAAGTTCGTTCGTTCGTTTTTTATAGAATTATTGACGGTCCAGTACCACTTTCCCGGTATACACAGAATATTGGTATGAGTAAGTAAAGAATCCACTCTAGCGTCGCGATAGAGATGACTCTACCTCAAGTTCGTTCGGTCGTTTTTATAGAATTATTGTCGGTCCAGTACCACTTTCCTGGTATACACAGAATATTGGTATGAGTAAGTAAAGAATGCACTCTAGCGTCGCAATAGAGATGACTCTACCTCAAGTTCGTTCGTTCGTTTTTATAGAATTATTGACCGTCTAGTAAAACTTTTCCGGTATACAAAGAATATTGGCATGAGTAAGTAATGAATGCACTCTAGCTTCGCAATAGATATGACTCTACCTGAAGATGGTTCGTTCGTTTTGTGATATTAGTGAACGTGCAGTGTCCACTTTCCTCGTACACACGGAATAGGAGTGTATAGAGTGACGCAAGCGGAAACGGCAAGCTCAGTGCGTCGCGTCGGGGTGATGGTGTCAGCGGCTAAATGCAGTTTACGATGCAACGGCCAATAGGGGCCCTAGTCCTAAACTATTAAATCCGAGTGTCGGCCAGCTGCGTCCAACGCGGCTCCAAGTTATATCAGACAATATTCTACTTGAATGTATAATGTACCACGAAGTATAGGTAGGTCACTATTATATCATGGCAGCCTAAATCATGTCCATTAACTTTTCACTAAAATACCTTTTTTTGTCCAGGGGTCTTAAAAGCTCCGACACAAAAGCTTAAGTTTAAGGCGGTAAGGTATAAGATATAAATTACCCACGCTGATAACACAATGGAAAGTTCACGGTCAGGTTGTTCCTCATAACGGATTATTGTAGTTCCACGAATTATGTTTGGCTTTTAGCTACGTATTTATTTTACAAATGTTTTAGTATTTTTTAGGATCCGCCTTTTCAATATTTATGGGTTCTGACAAAACAATAACCAATGACTTCTTTATTATGTACTATGGTTTTGTGACTCCATAGCGAAAAAGCAGTAAAGCGGTAATCGTGGAGTAAATAATCAACGGCGTGGCATGTGTCGTGGTGTCTTTCGGTGCAGGGTTTAGTGTCGGGTGCGGGCTAAAGCCAAGCAAGTCGGTGAGGGTGAAGCAGGGAGGGCTGGACGTGTGAGAGGGTGTGTGTGTATAGATATAATCAGCGCGGTGAGGTTGATTGATGAGGCGAGGATGACGCGGCTGTTGCTCCTCCGATACCCGAAACGTTTATTCATATTCACCCTCGCCGCCCCGCGCCACCCCACCACACCCCGACCCGACCCGCGTCTTTTCAACGGACCACCCCCCAAACGTTTCGGCGTTCGCTTTCAATCGATCAATCGACCAAATTGGGAACGATATGTTTTACAAAGTTGCGCATTCGCGAGAAGCTATCAATCGGTGCGTAACGGCGGTCGGGAACGAGTGAAAGCTTACATCAGAACGTGGCGAGAATAAATGAGAGTGAACTGGGACACGTCGGCCGCAGTTACTTCACCCGACGCAACCTCCGAAAGGAGAGCGCCTCGGAACCGTTCCGACCACTTTCATGCGACACGCGGTGACTTTCCTCCGCGCGGCGGTGGTGCCGCGGTGTCACGGCTCGGGCTCGCGTCGGGCCGCGGCGACTAGGTTAGTTCGGAGAGGGGGGAATGTCACAGCTGATCGGTTGAACGTCCCCTCGGCGCGACCTTCCGCGCCCCTCGCCCCGCGCCCGAACCGCGCCCCCGCTGAGGCCCCTCGGTTATGCTTGCCGCGCTAGACTTGCGTTACTGTGCCAATGTAGCGCACTATTTTATCGTATTTTGAAATATTATAGATAATTCGCGTGTTCTTTGTATTTCCCAGCCAACAGTAGAGGCGACTATGGACTCAGCTGTCTTGCGTCTGAAATTGAATCGGGGTTTTATTAAATTGTATGAATCGTGGCTAATCTCGACCCACAAGCGCGGCGCTTTCCTTCCAAACAACTTTCCAGCGTTCTTTAGTACCTACATAAACGTGCCGGCAAAGCAACGTTGATCATAAAACGTACATAAAATGTAAAGGCCCAGAGCACATGCATAACCATGACTAAAGGATACAATTTTATCTTTTTCATTAGGAAATATGTTTCCATGAATGGTACTTCTGTATAAACCCAAACAAAACTACGCTATTAATCTGCATGGTGTGAAGCTGTAACGAAGTGGTAGCTTGGGAGCGAAGAGGCGAGGAGGGCGAGGAGGAGGGACTCGAGCATTCCACGGTTCGCATTGCATTGGGCCCGTTTCGGAACCGGTTCGTCGGCGCCGCTGTCACCCGACCACATCACTATCACACGGGCACGGAAGCAATGAAGTCGGGAGGCGTAAGGGACAGTCGATGAACGCCTCAGTGGTAGTGGCACGACAGCGTCATCGTTACGGTCCACCTCCAGAGTGTTCGGACGTCCGTGGCCCTGCGCGATCCGATCGCCTATAAATAACCGGTACTAACTAGTCTCCCGCGCAACCATCTTCCTCCTGTGCGTCGATACAGCATTCTTGACTACGTACTCTCACTGGCGGATTGAGTTATTCAAATGCAAAAATAGATTCTAGTCACAAAAGCATCTATTCAAATGTATACAAGATTAAGCGGACTAAAGTGTTGGAATAACGTTTCACGAAAGTAGAAAGCCCGACAGCAGTGCGAGAATGGTGCTTTATGAGCGAGCCACTCGCTACTTATCGCTTAAACCAATCTTTATTAAGTAATAAGTCATATTATACGGGTGCAATAAACGTT
Organism: Incurvaria masculella; assembly: GCA_946894095.1. Lineage (NCBI taxonomy): Eukaryota > Metazoa > Arthropoda > Insecta > Lepidoptera > Incurvariidae > Incurvaria > Incurvaria masculella. The sequence goes on from OX335647.2 coordinate 14,810,810, forward strand.
AATTAAAAAGACACGAACCCCGACTGACTATCATTTGGAGTGGTAATCGTAAATTGAAGTGAGAGTGAGAGCACAGAGCCAACCCTTTTAAGTGTACTTCGTAGAAGTAAGTAACCAGTTGATTTCACCCAGAAATAGGTATGCATATTTTCAGCATACATTTCAATGAAGAAAAACCATTAACTTCACGTAGGTATACCGAATCACAATTGCAATTGTATGCAAGAAATAAGTCCGGTGCCCCAAACACACGACTCGCAGAAAACATGTATGTGATTACATTACACAAACACCTTTGACCTCAATTGAAAAGGCGTTTCTGCGAAACTGATTCCCAACTGACACGTGTCGTCTGCCACTAATGGTATACCTGTTGCAATTCGAGCGTATTGTACGTGCGCCCGCGCAAGGCTCGACCGTCGGCCATTGTAATTATAGATCGTCGAGCACATGCGAGGTATTCTTCTGGCATTTAGCTGCCGCCAGCAGCCGATCTCCGGAGTCACGTTCGCGGCGGCAGCATTAGTTAGATAATTACGCGATTCAATAATAAATTAACGATCGAGTTCTCCTTCAAGGTGTCTGTGACCCCAATGTAAATAACCCGGCGCTCGGCGTGCAGGCGCGGCGGTCGCGGCGGTGGCGAGCGACGCGCGGCAGCGTAAACAACTGGCGGCGCCTCCGCCGGAACTACACGCGTCAATCTGCTGCCGCAAAGCGCAGACGGGTCTGGACGTGGCCTTAGACAAAGGATAGTAGGGATAGACTGCCAACGACACATGACACTCTTCTCCTACTAGGTGGCAGGGACAATAAAAAAAACCTGTTTTCCATCCACTTCATGTAGCCGTGCTCATAAAAGGATGGGCCTGGCATGTCACATTAATTGTTTGTGAATGGTGTTAGCTATTTACGTTTAGTCTACTGATGCGTCGAAACTGACCAAAACATGAAAATAATTTTATGGAAGGAACGGTGACGCCACTAACCTTACCTAACCCAATCGAATACTGTAAACTTAATCTGAAAGTAAGATGGGATCATAAGTAAAGTTGAACTGAGCGCGCAGAGTACATAGGTAGGTGCCGATCATAGATAAATATAAATGAGATATGCCATCTAGTATTTCCAATTTTCAAAAACTACCAACCCAACTCTAACTTACATGTCACATACAAACATATTCGCAGGCGTATTGGAGGGTTTGAGTGGGTAGGAACTGACTTGACAAACGCATTGGCGATGTTTCGACTGTGTGGCTAACGACGCCAGAATTCCCATACAATTGTAAGACCACTATAGCCATACCGCAGAGATGCGATATCGAGCGCATGCCACTTCTCCTTCCTGTCTCTTAAGTGGTGCCGATAGCAAGGGCTTCTTTACTTCACGGCACCAGTAGTCGAACGTGTGAGTTGACGTCGGGAGAGTGTACTCACTGGACCGGCGAGAGTGGAAATATCCGCCGGAGTGCCGATAAACGTTAGCCTGCGACACAGCGACACAGGCCGGCCGATATCTCTGCACAACTGATCGGCAAAAATAGCTCTAGGGTAATTCACAGCAAGCGTAACGAATCGGTAGATTAATTCACAGCGAACGTTACGAATCGGTAGAACCGGATCTGACTGCGGAGCACTCGTGAACTCTGTAACGACGCGTACAACTGCGATCGAGCTGCGTTCACGTCATTTGGTAAATTGCCACATTTCAACGCAATAATAGTCTTAAGAATTGGATATTTCCCCGTGATTTTGTCGAAACAGTAATTTTGTAACTTCACTAGAAATTTTAGAAAATCGCGGATTATTATTGATAGTCCCGGGTTGGCATTTGACGGTACACTCAGTTATCTTTGGTCTTGGTATCCATAGGAATGCTTACTTTTAAAAATCAATACAAAAGTTAACCTAAAATATTTCAATAACATAGGCTGAAGTGATTTTTTATGCATGTAATTTAATTCTATTTTGATCGACACCAATATGACAATCACACTAGGTTTATCAGTAATAATAATAGCTGAGATACCCGGCTCCGCTCAGGTCGATGTCGTTTTGGACTAATTTCGGGCTGAACCTAAAATGTTTCCGGGATAAAAAGTAATATATGTGTTCATTCAGTTAATAAACTATCTACTCGTATGTGCCAAATTTCATCCAAATCCGTTAATACGTTCTTGCCTTACTGAGTATCAAACATCCAAACATACAAACTTTCACATTTATAATATTAGTAGGATGTGATGTTACTCAAAAAATAACAGAAATCGTAACTACAAAAATGAAAATTATTTTTTACTTTTTAGTGCTTTTTCTTTGAAGTCGGTTATTTTTTTTGTAATTTTTTTTTATTTGTTTATTTTTAGTGAATCTGAAGTACACTTACTAATTTGTACACGTCCTTTCCAATAAAAAAAGAATCACCGAAATCTGTTGGCGTTATATTGAGTTATTCGTCCATTTGTCGCGCACATCTTAATACAAATTTAAGACTTTTATGATTTTCTCATGGATATCATTGTCAGAACTTAACCAAATTGGGGAATGGGACCACTTGGGAAGCACTAGCTTTCATTTAAAAAAATAATCATCAAAATCGGTTCACCCAGGCAAAAGTTATGAGGTAACAAACATAAAAAAAAACAAAAAAAAAAACCTACAGACGAATTGATAACATCCTCCTTTTTTTGAAGTCGGTTAAAAATGATTACGATTTACAGTGATTTCTTAAGAAATAGAGACGATTGACATGTTTCCTTGAAATACAAATATAATACACGGATTTGACAAAATAGGTAACGGTGACAAATAAACTAGCTCTGAGTCCTTGTCACTTAAACGCCAATTTAGGTGAGAACTCAGACTGACCACTCTGATAATTATTTTAAAGCTAGGTGGCGTTTTAAATTAGTTTTTGAGAAACATAGGAAGTTTTGTATGAAACAATGTTGGTCTCATCCGTCAGTTAGTCTCTGTGTGAAGCCCATGGACTTCACACAGAATAAACGTGCCGAAATGTTAGATGGAGACGGTCTGTGGCGGCAGTGGGCGAGGCGTGCTTCATTATGATGTGACCCCATTGATAAGATCCGCGGCGGCGGGACGCTGCGCGTGAGTTCGACTCACATCGCACACGCCTGCCGCGTGCATGCCGCGTGCATTGACATTGCCGACCTTGACTGCGGCTGCGCGCGCGCAGGCGGCGACGCAAACGCTCGAGCCAAGAACGTTCAAGAGGAATGGACTAGAGAAATGCCCTTCAACCGCGCGCAGAGCGTTCGCACAAACAGCGATCGTCGACTAAGCCCGCGACTCGCTGCGATGGAAAACGGAAATGTTTACAGCAAACAAGTATGAAAATGTGAAGTTTTACAAAACTATATTATCATCGGTGACTGTTTCAATCAATGCTTTTAGATACTTCTATACAAACGCTTACAAAATAAACTATAGGGAACTATGAAGATCTCGTGTCCATTATTATTTCACGTTATTTTTAGCCTGCCATGTTTCTGCCTAGTGCATCGCAATGCCTGCATGATGAAACAGCTGTTTTTAAATGCCACTGATATACGATACGGAGGCGGCGACTTACGCCCGTTTCCACCACCTAAAGTTCTATTTCGGTTACACCATGTAATATGTAATGTAACCGAAAGTTACTTATCGGATTTCAGGTAACTGTACCCGAAGTCTCAGTTGTCACCTAAATTGGCGTTTAAGGCAAACCGATCGACTGGTGTTTTCAAATGTATGGAGAAATTTAAGAGCGCGCGCAGTGGGCGTTAAGCGAACTACCATTTGCGAGTCCGAGTTTGATTTGACAGCTTACTCAACGTTGCCGTAAATACGTCGACGTTGCCGCTTACGTCGACTCCGCGTTTTCATACAAATCGGAAGTCCGAGTTTGACTTTGACAGCTTGAAGAAGTAAAACCACAGAATATCTAGTAAAAACTTGCATGGAGTTTGACGTTTTTACGGAACTTCGAAGTTACGTAAACGCCAATTTAGGTGAGAACTGAGACTACCGGCTCTGGAGGTGGTGAAAACAGGGACAGTAGAATTCACAAGTGCTCATTCCCTACCTACTAGGTGGTTAGTTCAAACCCGCCTGGGTTGGTACCATCGCATTGGAAGAAAGATGGTCCAAGCGGCAATAAAGAATTGTTTGAGGTTCCCATCCAGTTCAATGTAGCCTTGCTTATGTGAAGGTAAGGTCTTATTCATATTTTGGCGTGATAATAGCCCTAGTGCAAAGAGCGAAAGTGGGCGAAGAGAGTGGGCGAAATCTCGTATGCGTAAAAAATACCTGGTATAATGGCGTGTAAAAGAGAGTTTTATGTTTGATATAGGGAACCCTCGGCTAAAGAGCCCGGCTCAAGCTTGCCGTTTTTTTCAAAGCAGCTTACCTAGTCAACCTCTTTACGTACGGTCACGAACTCAACGAGCCATCTCTTGTACGTTTTCTACGTGGTGGTCGCTAGAAACGATTAAAGTTGGGTATAATACCACACAAAGTGTATCCACGCATGGGCTTGGTGTCAAGGAACGCTACAATCCATTGTACGAAAACAACCATTAACTTTTAAAGTCACGTTCACATTGGAAGAGGCAGGTGCGGGACCTACAACAGTTCCTAGTAACTAAAACTGTACTCTTACAATGGTATTGTGCTCGCTAGTGCTACAGTATATACAATGCGAATATCGTATTTATTTCAGACGTTAGTATCAGACGTAAAATAGTCGATTATTACCCAAAATATCTCATATTCAATCATATTCCTCACCAATCAAGTCATTCAGCTTGATGTTACAGACAACAAATAGGCGGGACGAATCGATCTTTACGAGGAAACGGGTAAGCGGCACTCAAGCTATAAGCGGACAGGCGGACAGACAGACAGACAGACAGACAGGCGCCAGCACTGGTTTTCGTTTTTAGTCGGTGAGCTACGGAGCTGTGACATGTGGCGCGGTTGTCATTTGATATAATACAGTACGTAAGTACATCGTATGTGATATATTTTTAATTTTATCAGGAATCTAAATATAGTTACCAGCGCAGCGTTGTGGTCTCGCTGCCGTCTGGCATGTCGGGGCGTCAAGGCCGCGCGGATTGTGCCTTGTACTAGGTGAGCCTAACTATGGGTTGCACGCCGGTCTATGGCCTTTCGGTCTTGTTATAAACAAGAAATTATATTTTTAATCGACTTAAAAAAAGGAGGAGGTTATCAATGCGTCTGTATGTTTATTAGAAATATCCGCCTATTGTAAACCGATCCGATTCTTTTTTATCAGCAGGGTATATCTCTGGGGTAGTACTTTCATAAATTCTATAAAATAATTTTACTTTGATGTCGAGAAGTTTCGACAGTCCCGATATTATCAGGAATCGAATCACGAATTCTACGCGGTCTAGCAGCGCATCCAAACGCCAGTGTGAGTCATACTCGAGGACCGAGAACTGCTTGAAATAGTTGATTTTTGCTTCCAACACAGGCAATTTATCCGTGTACAATTACCAAATACATGACACCGTAATCCCGGTCACAGACCACCGGGAGTACCAAATATAAGACATATATGACGCGGCATGAGCAGATAATTTGATATCTGTGACAGGCGATACCGATCAAGCGATACAACGTTTCGAAGTACCCCGCCCATATGCATGCTACCGCATAGCGAATATTGATAGGCGAGTATCTGTACGGGGTCGACATCTGATAAGGGCGGTCACCCAGGGTAGGTCGACAGACCGGGCCGTTGCCGCTTGCGACACCGGCGTGTCGTGCGGCATTGTGCCGACAGAGGCACGAAACCGCTGCGTCACTTTGTAACCGTGACTCAGTGGACGCACGAACGAGGCGATGGCAGCAAGACTTTCGTGGAAACACAACGCGAACATCGAACTGGGGGACACACGATGCGTCGACATTGGCTAACTTTCTCAACTCCTTTGAAATTTGAAACGAATGCCGAAAATATTTTTTCTGGCGACTCGAAGTTTTTTTTTTTAATGTGACTGGACATGGATGGCTAATACCACAAGTTCGGTCATGGTATTAGCCCAACACACCACATGGGAACTAGGTGCCATGCCAGGACCTTCCTTATATTGCACGGCTATATTGAACTGGATGGAAAACACGGACAATTTTCATTGCCGCTTCGACCATCGTTCATCCAATGCGATGGTACCAACCCGGGCGGGATAAACCCTACCACCTAGTAAGTAAGGAAGGGGACCTACAGCTTAACGTGGAATCCGAACCACGGCCAGCCTCTCCCAACGGTCGAATGGTCACCCATCCAAGACCAGACCGGACCCAGCGTTGCTTAACTACGGAGAGCGATCGCCGAAGTGTCGCGCCACTGGGCCACTGAGGCTGACAAAGTGAAAGAGGCTGAGAAGTGCGGTCTCACGGGAAATTATGCATTATATTGAGCAGCTAAAGCTTATGATACTTTTGAGATTACCGCGGTCGTTATTCATGTTTGAAAAATGTTACGGCTTTTCACGCGGCAGGTAGAGACGTTCTCCGACATTTCGAGCTAATCATTCAGCCCGTTCATTCAGTAATCATTCAGTCTTCTGCTGCGTACGAACGTGGCGGATGCCTCCTTGAGAACGGGCTGAATGATTAGCTCGAAACGTCGGAGAATGTCTCTTCCTGCCGCGTGAAAAGCCGTAACATTTTTCAAACATAGCTAAAGCTTAGAATGCTCTCAAACTATAATATACTCGAGGAGTGAATCAACTGCTTCGCCACTCTTTAAATGCTTTTCAGTAAAAAGTTCATGCAAAACTTAACTTGTTTGAGAGGTTTCATTGACTGCAAACGTTTTTTTATGGATGTGAAATGAATATAAAAGCACAGACGCTAAACGACGACAACCAGCTAACTGTTACAGTAAAACGAGCCACGCAATGCTTCAAAGTGCAGCAGCATCTTGCATTGGCACCGACCGGCGCGGCGGCGCGGCGGAGATGGCGGCGGCGCGGCAGCCTTGCTCTTGGGACGGCCCCATTCAACCCAGCACAAGGCGGCGCGCTGTTGGTGAAGCGCTCGCCCCTCCGCCGCGCCGCCGCGCCGGCGCCGACGGTGCAGTCACAGCCCTTCACGACTCCCCTGCCCACGAGGCCAGATTATTGGGCGATGGGCAAAAAGGAATACATTCCCATTACAAATCTAAAGGCCTGGAAGACCTTCCGGAATGAAGGGTTTCACGGTTCTCAGAGAACCCGCAAAAACTATAAACGACTTAAGTACTCTCTAGGCATTCCGGAATGGTGTTTAATCCACTTCCGAATATTAGCCTAGTCCAAAATGGTTTGAAGCCTAATCCGTAATGGTTATATGCCCAATCCGGCATAATTGCCCACCCCGGAATGGTTTTACGCCCAATCCAATTTTAACCGCCTACTCTGAGATGAAGGCTTTTTAGAATAGATATATTTTTAAGACTGGGCTGGTAACGGCAGGTAAAGTTGAATAGAAGTGCTGAAAATCGTAATAAAAGCAGAGGAAGCGGGTACTCGGAATGGGGTGGAATTGGGAACGGCCCACGCGGACAGCGCAGCAAAAGCTCTCTGAACGTCCGACTGAGATGGGAAGTGTCGTAGTTGTGGGGAGCATCTCTACCGTGCAGCCGAGCGCGACGCTCACTGGAGCACATCTCCAGCGCACGATGAGATCAGACACTCTATCCACATATCAAACGAGACGAACCGCACTTCCTCTTAGAAATTGTGGAGGCAAAGAAGAGAAGCGAACCCAAACATTCGCAAACATTTTGCTTTCAATCCGAAACACATAAGGTAGGCAGACGATCTAGCCGTAGGGAAGTTATACGAAGTTGAATTCTATGCATTAGAAGGGTGACCGGATAAAACTCCATTAATTTTTATGCCCAAAGGGTCGCCGAAAAGCAACAAAGACTAATGCCGAATCAAAAAAAAGGAGAAACTCCCCTAACTTTGCTAAAATAGTGGGCCACGCACTAGCAATAGAAAAAGGGTGATGAGCACATCTGCTAACTTATAAAAGTGGCGAATTTTATTATTCAATAAACTTTACAAGCGAATGACACGGGGGTAGGTAATCGGGATACACAGTCGGTCGTTCAATGAAGACCTGATGACGACATTGTATGACATGTTAAGAACTTGTTTTTGGTGTATGTAGGTAGAAACTTTAAGAGTTCCAACGCGATAGACTGAAGACTAAGGGAAAAATAGGAAAATAAGGCTTACCATGGTAAATAACTGGCCAGATGAATAGCAGGTGAACAGGTAAAAGAGTGATTAAATCTTACGTTTAGTTGCATTTCGTACCGTGCCAGATGGTAAATTTCAGTTCGCTTGGCCGAATAACACGTAGTTTGACAATTAGCACGATACAAACTGCAACTAAACGTCGGATTATCACTCTTTTGCCTGTTCACCTGCTATTGACCCGGAAGTTAATTTACCATGGTAACCCCCAGGAAACTAGTTATAAGTGCAATGTAACGTGTCCTCTGTTAATTCTGTAATCAACGTTTGCCGTTTCAAGGCAAAACATTATGGCTGCGGATGAGGGGAAAACGCAGCTCATACGATTGCTCAAGGTCAAGCGTTTGGAAAGTGCATAGTACTGTAGTTGCCGTACAAATGTTAAATGTAAACGCTTTTCTAGCTTTATTTCTGATCTGTGGCTGAAGACGAACTCACGGCCCCGTTGCGATGGAAACGCGACAAATTACACAACAACCGAACAAACCCTGCACCCGTAGTACTCGGTACGCATGTGGTAGGTGGAAGTTATGCGACCGACTAAAACGCGCGTTCGATCGTGGGCCCGCGACCTTGAACGCCCGCCCCCGCCCCGGGTCCGGCGCGAATACGTTAACCTCGCGGCCGCCCGCGCGCTCGAGCGCTCACCTGGCTCGATGGCACGCGATAATCTCCCCTGGGCATATTCAACATTAGGAACCTGCTTCTCTAGCACAACCGATGGTTAATACAGCACTATGAATATTCACCCGTTAGAATCCATATTAAAAATCCATAACGTAGGCACCTTCAACCGACCACGAATAGTTTTAAGCCACAAAATCGATTGTCTCATTCACAAGCGACTTCCGCAGCAGCAGAGGTTAATACCACCGAGGCGGAGGCGCAGTAGAATAGGCGAAAATGAAAATGGCGCGCTCGCACCGCTTTGTTTGTGGTAAATAAATGTGTTAATGGAGCGCATTGTACGGACGGTCCCTCGTTCAAAATAATAGCGATTTACATAAACGAACGGCGGCGGTGTGCCTTCGCAATTTCTAAGACTTCACTAGTTTGATTGAAACCGTAGAGGGCAAGGGAGTAGGTATACGACTCGGACACGTGCGACAGAGGGGTCGCTCGTTCGCGGGGATTTATTGAATCAAATGCCCCAACTTACCCCAAGCTTATTTCGACAAATATACATAGCAAAAATATATCCAATAACAATATTATCAAGATAACTCCTACGATATTGAATAAACATACGATACAATTTCTGAAGTACACACACACACATCACAGGATCTGAGCGTTATGTCAAGTTGTAATAAGTATTCAAATTCCTGGAATACGGGTGTTATGAGTAAAATGATGAAATGCTCCGCCAACAGGATTACAACATAATATATTGAAAGTAGTTACCTATTTTTAGACGCGCGTCGCGTACGTATTGTGCGCGCCCGCATGGAGGCATATTTTGTGGGCGAGCCAACGAGTAGAAACGAGCACAATTATATGGCAAATAAAACAATAATCCCATCAGTCTATTGCGGACAGCACTAGGCACCATGCGGGCGGTGGTAATTTACGTGCCACCACCACACAACATAAGCAACTTTATCGTTTTTTTTTCAACGAATATAATGTTCATTACGGGACGTACGTGAGGTTAATGGATCGAGCAATCGCCGGAATTAGTTGACGCACTTATCAAAACTGTACTCAAATTAATGAGTCCCTGGCTCCCAGACTTCCAAGTTTACGAATAATTTCTAAACATGAACGCATAATAAAAAATAATTCGATTTTGGGATATATGATTGCGTCTTCTGCGTATTGATATGGAAGACATATATGTTATTTTATGAGATCTGAATTTACCAATTTTATTTAGGACCTTAGGATTTATTTTAGTGATTGAGGGAATATTTCGGCCATTACGATTGGCTGTCAGATTATTCATTTCATATGAATAGATAAGTAGTCCAGTTACATGATCTTCACCTTGATTATTGCAAGAATAAAATAAAAGTGCATCCATTGTGATTTCGGCCATGATAACATAACTAAGCGTAATTTAACCACGATTCATTTAACGACCGATTCATTTAAACACCGCGCATAGTACGAAGAAAAATTGGATTTTGGACCGTGGATTACACGACTGATAGCTACATTTATTTTAGGACTAAACATTCATGGAACATGTAAATGTCAATTTATCATCGCGACCATCAAAACAAGAGTTAGAAACTCGCTGAAGCCGTTTCGCGCGCCGACCAATTTGTTCGCATTTTATTTCGCCATTAGGCGGCAGCGTGTGGGCTGACAATTGCTTCGGCTCGACACATCACAATATCTACATACATAACATATTAAGGGGAAATCTCTGCTTTGACTCTCTATACATAATAGATAGATGAACAAAGATGATGATATTTTCCCCCTGAGCTTTTTGTAATATCTGGTAACATATTTATTTTAAATACATTTACACGGAATCGCGTATACATGCGTATAAATACATACGATACACCAACTGTTCATATTCGCTTTTGACCATCTTTCACATGATAGTCGTCATCCAAGCTGGTAGGAAACCCCAACAAATGGTGCAAGTCAGCCTCGGTTGCCCAGTGGCGCGACGCCTTGCGGTTCGAAAAGCTGGGTGAAGCAACTCTGAGCACGGCTGGGTTCTAGTTGGGTGACCGTTTTCAACCGTTGAGGCTGCCTGTGGTTGCAATCCACCTAAAACTGTAGGTCCTTCCTTACTAGGTGGCACGGTAAATTCCACCCGGGATGGTACCATCGTATAGAATTAACAATGGTCCATCTAGTTAAATGTGGCCAAGCAATATAAGGAAGGACCCTGGCATGGCACCTAGTTCCTATGTAGTCCGTCTGGCTAATATCATGATTGGTATTAGCTATCTATGTCCAGTTACATAAAAAATAATATCCCGCGTTAAAAAAATAAAACTCGCAAGATTCAAATACGAATGACATCAACAAATCATACTTGTGAAAACAAAACGAACCCTGGAAGTGAATTCAAATTGTTAGCATACAAACAATCAATCACATTCGCAAACATAAAAATAGTGTCTTCTGTCACTGCGGAGACACTAAGGATCAAAAGAAAATACTGCCCGTGGCACTGCTCCAAATTGTTTCGCATTTTCACTCGCAGATTCTTTGCCCTGGCGTTTTAGCCTCCCCGAACGCCATTACTGATGTAACGAGAAACTCCTCAAGACATTAATGTCTATTTTAAGATAAATTTAACAACATTGTAGGATATCTATGTATGGTTAGGTTTAGGTCTGGTGTAGGTTTAAATATGTAAAAGTCTTTTTTAGTTTTGAAATTTTGCATAGTTTACCGTAAAAAACTCCGCAATAGCTTGGTTAGAGAGCAGTGTCAACTGAAATAATACATAGCGTCTACGATTATGTGGGTTGGACATGTAGACGGAAAGAGTCACGAAAGAATTACGAAACAGATTTACAGAGCGGAAGTTTCGTCCCCGAGCAGTCTAGACAAGTACCTTAACTGTTTCCTGGGGGTTTACCAGGTAAATTAACTCACCGGGTGAGCAGGCAAATTGATATCGGTAGCTTACACCATTGAATAGAGTCTATGTAATGGTGTGAGCGAGTGAAATCGATGATCTTAGCGATTGATCGATAAGTGATGTGTAACTCGTAATAGAGGCTCGGAGCTCCTAGTCCCAGTTGTCACCGAAATTGGCGTTTACGGAACTTCGAAGTTACGTAAAAACTTCAAACCCCATACAAATGCGTGCAACTTATTCTGTGGTTTTACTTCTTTAAGCTGTTAAAGTCAAACTCGGACTTCCGATTTGTATGAAAACGCGGAGTCGGCGTAAACCGCAACGTCGACGTATTTACGCCGACATGAGTGAACTGTCAAATCGAACTCGGACTCGCAAATGTTAGTTCGATTAACGGCCACTGCGCGCGCTCCTCAATTTCTCCATACATTTGAAAACGCCGGCTGATCGGTTTGACATAAACGCCAATTTAGGTGACAACTGGATCAGTTCAGTTTAATTATTTAGTAAGTTTGACGACGGTAGGTATATTTATACCAGAAATTGTAAGTTTAATGGTAGATAAAGAATAGTAAGGATAAACAGCTACCGTACAGTATAGTACAATGAACAACGCGGCGAGACGGTATGTACTAACTGTCCTTGGTTCGCTCACAGCAAATACCGTGATACAAAGGGCAGAGGTTGCCAACGAAGTTTCAGCACGAATCGCTGTATCAATAGGATTCATTATAATTTGCATTTTCTAAAGATATTTCTTCGTCAAAAAAAAAAAAAATCCGTAAAAATTCTACCATTTTACACAAAATGTACAGCACTGACGGGCACTATTCGCTCCGCATAGAGATATAATAATTATATCTCTACGTGTCTGTCCGTCTGCTTGTTTATCCTCGCGCCGCCGAGCTCGCAGCTCGCTCGGCGGTCAGCTCTCGGCGAGCCGCAATTCGGACTCGAGATGTAATCTATTCCGAAACCGGTCGGCGCTCGCCGCCCCCCCCTCAGCCCTCCGCCGCCGCCCGCCGCCGTCACGCCATCCGACACGATACTCCTCAACTCTCTAGCCTCGCAAAAACTTGGGCATTCATAACATAGCATACCTGTGCCGCTTCGATTGAAAATCGCTTCCAGATATATCTAAATCAATCCAGAACAATCAAAAGGAATTCTTTATTTCGATAAAAATCAGGATAGGTGCCTATATAGCATATTTTAATAACCTTTCCTCAAAGTAGATTCAGTGTAGGCGGTGTAGGCGTAAGCCATATTTTTGGTAAACTGATTTTAGATCAGCAAAATGGAACATGATGAAACCGACGACTTGAATAAATGGCTCCGAAGATGGAGATGAGATCGACCAAGTAAACTAATTCAATTTGTAAATGTTATTTTTTTCTTAATGAACGTTTGTTTATGTAACTGAGACACGGCCAGGGCCTTCCCTTTGTGAGCACGGCTACATTGAACTGGATAAAAAAACACGGACAATTTTTCATTGCCACTTCGAGCATAATTTCATCCAATGCGACGGTACCAAACCGGGCGGGCATCGGGTAGGAAGTTTACAGTTTTACATGCAATCCGAATCATAGAGCAGCTCGCATTCGTGACGAATTGCACTCTTTCAACTCGGAAAGGTTGTGTATTTTTGGTGATTGAATTCCACGATATCTGGCATGAGAAGCAAGCCGGCCCAACATTGAAGCCCGTGGCTCGCGGGAGCCGTCGCAAACGGAACACTCCCACGACGCTACGCCACCGCACTTTCGAGCCGGGGCACGTCTCACGGCCGTTCTCGGAAAGCGTCGCCGTGGCGCGGCGCGCTGCGGCAACCGCACGGTGAAAGCGGTGACCCACTTCGGCCCCGCGGCAGCTTTTCCCGCGGCCGCCACGGCCGCCCGCGCGTGCGACACTCGACCCCACTCTCCCGCCAATCACGCGTCGGACATCCGGTGATCTGTCAAACGGCGACCAATCAGTGGCGCGCTTGCGGACCGAGAGCATTGCGTGCGACCGAGTCTTGTGATGAAACATTGCTCAATAGGCAATCGGTCTGCACACTCTACATTCTTAATTTAAAATGATCACAGCTTCGCTCACATGCGTACAATGTACAAGACTTATTGTATCTGCACATGCAAGGCAAAGCAATCGAATCAACATATTCCTCTCCTATCTGATCTCGCCCTATTACACTCCACAGCAGTAGCGTAACTAGCTTTTTATGCGCCCGGTGTGAAATTCTTTGATTGCTCCTGGGTCTGCGCCTTGTGCCTGGGAACCGCTGGACCGCGCCCTGGTTACGGCGCTGCTCTACAGATGGGCATGACAAGACAACTACAATACAACACGATATTTTAAACGGAAATACTATGAAATAGTTGACTGTTCTGCTTCATAGCTCAGATAGACCAAATAAATATATCTATACCCACTCAAATAGATCTCGCAATGTAGGTAGGTAGTTATGTAAATTGTATAAAAATGTGTAAAAAAACCACAATTCAATTCCTCCACAACTGATGTCATAAAATTGATAACATGAAACTGGTAGCTGGCGGAAGCATTTTATTAATCTCTGGAGTTATTAAAGGGAGTGAACTAAATGATTGTAAAACAGGTTTCAATTCGTTGCACGGCCGGCATTCCCACCCCATAGAAGTGGTAGGAACGAGCCATTATTTGTACAAACGTCAAACATATGTACACTTTATATTTATCTTATATTATTGATGTAAGGTTAGAGCTACGAATGAACAAGGTGCGATAATGTTAGCATCAAAGTAAAAAGCTAAACTTGGGTCAAAACAGAGAGATTATTATTTTTTTACATTTTATTTGCTTTCATTTGACTCGGTTTTGATTTATTTAACAAAAACATGCAGACACAGATATCAAATATCAAGTCATTTAGAACAGTGGTTTTAAAATTATTAGTAAACTACGTTTGCTTGGGGAATTCTTGAGATGACGTTTAAAAGGAGCTAAAATGTGTTTTCAAAGATTCGTCTAGATATCACTTAGCCGCCCCGCGCGCGCCGCCTCCGCCGCGTCGCTGGACAAGTGAGCTCATCACTCACATAGTAGATCCATAGTTTTGATTTGAAATAGAGATATGACGTTATAAGTAGACCTTGTTTACCCTGCAGTCAATGTTCCTTGGGTCGCTCCGCACAAGCCTTATAGCCGTCGCTGCCAGTGGCAACTGATTTACCAGACCTATCAGATACCTTTATCTACATTTTGTTGTATTTTTAGTTGTACGTGGGCCAGTCAAAGTAAATGGCCGCACAGCAACGCACAGCTGACTGACATTTTGTTATTCAAAAGTGCATCCATACACACGTGCGCGCTCTTCGTGTCAAGGCAGCGAGGTCAAGGGTCATCTGCGTCAGACGCGAAAATCGACGACTAATATTTTTTTACGCGTTTAGGCGTTTTTTTTAACCTTTTCTTTTAACTTGCTCTAATTGATTTATTCTTGGCACGAGTTTCTAGTGTACTGATGTTGGACGTCCTAGAAAAAGCCACGCAAATTAGACCAATTGGACATCGATCACGATGATGCCAACAGGAAATTCCATTTAAAATTGCCGCCTTCATGGCTCTTATAGCCAGGAAAGTGGCAAAGTTGATTAGTGTCAGCGCAAACGGCGAGAATTCTGACCTGAGGAGACGGATCCATTTTCGGACTTGGGGGTGGTCGGGTGGTGCGGCAGCTGCAGCGCCATGGAGGGCAGCGGGGCCATCGAGTGCTGCAGCGCGTTGCACGCGTTGTTGAGCAGCGCCTGCGTCGGGCTGTAGGAGAGTCCGTCGTCGTAGCCCCACAGTTCGAGCTCTTGGTAGTCGGGCGAGCCCAGCGAGTCGGGGGACATCACCATGGCCGCCGACAGCGACAGGGCCGAGGACGACGTCACCTCCGACGAGCTCTCCTCGAGCATGCGCAGCGTCTGAAAGCCGCCGTTGTTGGACCAGCGCCGCTTCATCTTGCGTTCGGCGCCGACTCACATGCCACCGGCACATCCATCGGTCCCCGGCACGACACGACACGCGCGCGACGTGCGAGGAGACGCCGGCGCGTCGATCGCACTTACGAACACCGACACACACAGTTTACACCACTTTGCACCAACTAGAATCCACTGAGTACGGTTCGCCGTTCGCGCAACAGGTGGACGCCGAACGACTTCACTTCACGGCAGGTAGCGAGATAGTTTGTTTGAAAGTAGCCGGCGAGCGCGGCGGGCGCGGAGCGGCGTGAACACGTTGCGCCGGCGCGACAGTCGACCGCGGAGTATGTAGTGAAGTGAGCGAGCGAACGATGCTCTGCGCTCTCACTGCCACGGTCGCGCCGTGACGTCACCCGCGCGCCTCCCCTCTGCCCCGCGCGCCTCGTTCCGCACCGTCGCGCTCGCGAACCGCGCGCTCGACTCTACCATGACTACCTCAGCTAGCTCGACCGCTTCTCTATCGCCCGGTTCCACCACCTCCAGTTACAAAAATCGCAAAGTTATCTTTCGGTTACACCATACAAAAATGCAATGTAACCGAGAGTTAACTATCGGATTTCAGGTAGCTGGAGGTGGTGAAATCAAGGGTATATGATTTACATTGATAAATTGTGGAGAATGGTGCAAAAGTAAAGTAACGACAAAATAAAGGACTTAGGGTCTCTTCCACCAAGTACTGATTAACTTAACCTTCCCATTAAAGAGCCTTTCTTACCATCTCGCAATCGATACTAGTACAGGATAGTCAGCACTTTAGTAATTAAGGCCCTGTAAGTGTCAAAATAAATCAGCACTTGGTGAAAAACAGGCTTACTGAGCTGACTGGAAGTTGTGATTATAGCATTGGCGGATAAAATCATACGAGTATATTGCCTAAACTATGTAACATCGACATCGTTCCTGACCTGTCTAGTAAGTAGGTATGCAATGAAGCACAACATAAGCACAACATTTCATATGTTCACCGCAAAACCCTAGCCGCGAAGCCCTAGTTATTGTGGTGGCGACGACGCGGCGGCGGAGCGGCGCGGTGGCGTAACAAAACGCCCTTCTCAATTTTATTTCGTGTGAACAAAGTAGGAAAAGAACAATCTGCTGTAATCCAACTTCCCTCATTCAACTTTCTGTTATCCCTGCAATGAATATTGTACCTATTATTCTTGTGTGTAGCAGGATTTAAGTAATCACTACTTTATACCTACAGTTTAGATGATTAGGATAATAGTGATTATAGATACGAAAACGATTAGGCATACTAGTCTTAAGGCTGTTCCGACCCATATAAAGTTGTTTGCACACATAACGCAAAAAGTATTGCACTTTAAGCCACGAATTAATAATAAAAGTTTAATATAGTCATATTACTTGCAGCGAAAACAATTTCACAATTTCAGGATTATTGGTTTTGTTACAATTTATTTAAATACGATTTTTATTTAACAGCGCCATCTAACGGTGTAAAACTTCTAATCGGCAATTACAACGAAACCAACGAAACCTGAAATTGTGAATATGTTTTCGCTGCAACTACTATGGCTATATTTAATATTTTTGACGAATTCGTGCCTTAAAGTGCAATACTTTTTCCGTTCTGTGTAAAAAAAACATTATATGGGTCGGAACATCCTTAAGAATAGCATTAAACGTTCTTGAATAGCATTATATCATATTTTTAAAACAGTAAAGGGGTGTGAAAGGGTGGCAAAATATTTTACGAGTAATGTTTGATTAATTATATTGAAGTATTTTACCGCTAACTGAAAAAATGTAAGCAGGAATTAATATTAAACAAAAGTAGGTGACTTAGGGGAGGTTCCGAACATTTTAGATTTGCCTCGCGGCTAATGAAATATTTACCCTTTGAAAACTTTGAATAGAGCGAAATGTTATTACTTGTTCAACTACAGTACCTATTAAACATAAATTAACAAATATACTTGACTTTTTTCAATTAAGGAAAAAAACTCACGCATTCATCCGCCAACGGGCAACATTAGTAAACATTGGGCACTCCTACTTGGATACACAGAGGTGCCTATTTTTAGAGTTCTTCCCTCGGAGGGTGGAGTATTCTTTGTTTTTAGTGAGGTAAATTGAATTTAGTGATTCAAGCAGCACCCGGATGGAGTATCTAAGCAAAATTAGTTATTTTTAAAGCTTTATTTTTTTTATTTAACAAATGTTTCATGGTCGATTCTACGTATATAAGATATAAGTTTAAAAGAAAAGGTTTATATTTCGACCATTCGATAAACATTCGATCCGGCATGGTAGTTCGTTAAATGTATCGACGACTAAAGTTAAAATTAGGCCAAATGCGGGTCAGACTCGCACACGAAGGGGATCGCACAAGATCAAAACTCAATTTAAATAGAGCTTAGTTTCAAATTGGTTTTGAGTTCATTTTTTATATTCAGTTGTACACAAGATTTAACACAAAAAAAATCACGTTTCTGGAATGGGGACCCCCTTATACATTTTAATATAATTATAATATTTGTTGTTATAGCGGCAATAGCAATACACCACTCTATGAAAATGTCAACGGTCTACTATTACGGTTCATGAGATACAGCCCTGTGACAGACGGACGGACAGCGAAGACTTAGTAATAGGGTCCCGTAGGCAGCCTTTAGGTACGGAACCCTAATCAAAAAATAGACAAATGAGTAAACATTTTAGCTACTTGTATATGTACTTGTGAGGTTATAACTTAAGGTGGCCCATCCCGCTCATCTCCCCATACAAAAGGGGAAAGAAGATCACGCCCATATTTCTTGTCAGAGATTCAAAATTTTGCTCAAAATAGCTTTATTTAATCGAACTAGATGTCTGATGACCATTGGCATTGTAAAATTGTGTTTGGTTTCTAAGTTATAAGGTCCGAAAGTTAGAATTTTTCGCGCGTTTTATACAATAACTTTGGAGGTGGATTACGCAATGATAAAGTGAGAACATCGTAAAAAGATTAGTCATCAGACATAGCTTATTTAATCAAGATGTATAATCTATTTGGTTTTTGTTAGATTTTTGACTACAGCGGTCGTGGTTTACTTTTAGCTATAAGTCGTTTTGAAATTAAAATTTTCGTAAATCTTACCAAATCATACACTATGCAAATTGTCTTTTTTGTGGACATGTTGCATCTTCCTCATCACGGAGCCTGTCTTATTCTTTGAAACAGAGAAGGTCCCAGAGTGCAACGGCACGGTTTTGTACCGAGCCCGCGAATGAGTTTGGCCCGCCGGGTTGGGCCACATTAAATGATTGGTCGGATAAATATATACATAAACAAACCCTGAACTCGATACAGCGTCGTGCCGTGCGTCTCGTCGACGACCCGGAGGTACCCCAGAATTTAGAGACCCTCTAACTCAGAAGGGATGTAGGGTTCATCTGTGTTTTATCGTCTCTACCACGGATAATGCTTACCGGAGCTACGTAACAATATCTCTTCTTCCCCTTTCTACCATCGCTCTGCGCGGAACAGGCAGGGAACGCACTCACCCATTCACTGTCGACATTTCGAAAATAAGAACCAACGGCCCTCTAGCATTGATCTATAGGTAAACTATGGAATGGACTCCCTGCATGTATTACCAGCAGGCCTGCATGTATTACCCTAAAAGTATAACCTGGGGTACCGTGACCAATGGGTGTTTTTTATGTTTTATGGTGTTGTCGGGCACCTCTTATTTAGGTCCTGGCGTAAGCCATATACCGCGCTTACATAAAAAGAAAGTGACTAGCTCAAACACAATCAAAGACTTGAATTATTTCGCTCCCTTCTGGAAGTCTAGCGAAGGCAAAATATGGTGAGCTCTTTCGTTCCAGAAATATGAGGAACTCAATTTAAATAGAGCTTAGTTTCAAATTGTTTTCATTTTATTTTTTTAATTCAGCTGTTACAAGACGGGCCCCCATATTGCAATGAGGAAACATCTTCCTGGCTGCCCGATCAATTACTCCCGCCGGTGACATAGAGCCGAGTTAGGGCATATGAATACTTTTGGGTTTTAAGCGTTCGATGGTAATCGCCCACCACGCATATGCATAGATGGAAATACACTTTCCTAAAAAGATGTACGGCCCTGGCGCTACCTACTGCCTACTTTAGAAAAATATTTAAAATGAAATGTCGTTGGTGCTAGAAATTAAATTGTTTAGTTACCAGTTGTTAAAAAAAAAATATCTGCAATATAATATTTCTAAGCCATCAAGACAGAAGACTTTTTTAGATTCCATATAACAAAAATATTTTCGGTGATTTAAATGCCTTTTTGATAAAACCATTATTAATTTGCTCTACATTTTGGAACATTTATAGAGTCTGACACTCGGTCTGACATTTTCAATCAACGATTTGAAGGCGGTCGAAATTGCGTGACTGGTTGACAGACAGATGACTAGAGTAGTGCCAATAGTGTAGGTGGATATACATAGTTTTATCCTTTTTGCCACGTTACCCTAGAAAACTGCTGACCGTCGAAGAGGGTCGATCACAAGAAGCCATCGCCCACTGCGACTCAAAATAGTCCAATCGCTCCTTTGTTGCTTTATTCGTTTATTTTCCTCCATTAGTTGTTCCAAGACGGTTCGATTCCAGCGCCGGCGAGTGGTCGCCCCGCGTGGCCAGAAGCCGGGCCGGCGCGGAAGGCACGTGGCTGCGGCATGACATCACTAGCGAGGGGCCCCACCGTTCCGATCTGACAGATCATGGCGGGCGGCGGCGGCGGAGCGGTGCGGGGCTCGTTCCGCCTCCGCCGCGCGCTGGTTTCGTCAGTCGTCACGTGGGCTGCGCGTGGACCGCGCCGCGGGCCGATGAACCCCGGAGCGAGTGTTTTGGAAATATTTGGCGCGCTTCGCGATGCTATCGCGGCGAATATGCCGCCTCCGCCCCCCCCCCTCCCCCCCCCCCCCCCGCGATAGCGTGATCCGGATTAGATACGTAATCCGGGTTAACGTCAGGCCTTGCGACAAGGTTGCGACCTCAATAAGCGAGTCATGAGACTCTTGCGAAATGATAAAACATCTTCGTTTTATGCCGACATGTTGGGCGATTGGCTATTTATGTAACGTGCACGAATGCCAGAAGAGACTAAAATTTCTTAAAATATCAACATCGAGAAACGTAAAAAGCGGTAGACACGCACCTACGTAAAAACAAGAGTAGATTGCTATCGAATACATACTTACACACACACATACAGATGTAAATTTGTATGTACTATTTAGTGATGGAAACAAAATCTTCCAAGCTAATTATTTTATAATGTGTATATTCTATTGTTAGTGGAGATGGACTAATGCCACACCTCCTGTCATGATATTATCCCAACACACCTCATGGGAACTAGGTGCCATGGCAGGACCTTCCTTTCCTCGTGCAGCTACATCGAAATAAAGTAAGTATGTATAATTCGAAATAGATAGCATGATAGACTTGTTGCTTCATAATATGGCAATCGTGAGATCTGCAGGTAATGAATAAGATGGCATTACAGATAAAAAAATAATGGAATGCTTGCATGTCGATGGGTTACCAGATGGTCTTAGATGTCAATTTGCCGGTCTATTATGCATACCTGAAACAACGACAAAAGTAGGTTAGCAAAGATTGTGAAGTTGTTAATAAACATATATGCACACAGTCTGAACGTATAAGCGACTGGCGGCGAGACGCGGCCGATGCAGTTCGACACCCATGTCATAGAATAAGTCATCCCATGTGGCCTGCGATCTTTAGCGCGCGTGCACATATGCTCCCACAACATTCTCTCATCCGGCCAACACGGACAGAATACTCAGACAAATCTAGGATACTGAGGAGGTTTTGAGACTGTAGTTTTTTAAAATATATGGTACAATAACGACGTGTTTATGCCTTTATGTGTACACGACAAAGATCGCGGAGGAGCGACCCATCAACGCCGCCGCTTTGAAATACCGAGACATTCACAGAATCATTTATCATCGCTCGTTCTCGGTGCTCCCTCGCGCACAAGCAAGTACACAGCAGAGACTCGACAACATAAAAAAAGTGGATGGCGTCGTCGCCGCGGTGCGCGGGGTGGCGCGGGGTGGCGCGGGGTAGCGTGGCGCGAGGTGGGGGGGGGGGGAGCCGGTCGGCGCAATTAAGACCAAGGTCTTCGGGTTATCAAACTCGCTCGCTGCCGAGCCGCCGACCGCCGACGCTGACAGCGAGCGCGCTGCGCGACACGCCACGGCCTAGGCACCGGCGGAACGGAACCAGGGCTAGAGCCTTGAAAGGATAATACTCGCACAAGAGCGCAAGACGTGTGACAAATAAGTAAAACTCCTAGTTTTGCGTATCTATGCGTCCAATATCAAAAGATAATGATTTTGCAGTGCGGGCTAACACAATCTGCTAGTTTTTTATCACCTAGGGGCGATGGAAGTTTCGTAGGTGATAGCGGAAATGCATCGTAATGTATGAGAAAAAAATCACTGGCATAGTTTCTACTAGCTTACTGGATATTTGATTGCTAATGCGACCCTTATTGTTATGATATTAGCCACATGGGACCATATCCCGGCCTTCCTTGCAATGCACGGTTACATTTACCTGGATGGAAAACACGGGCAATCTCCATTGCCGGTTTGATCATAGTACATTTAATATGATGGTAACCACCCACCATACCACTTAGTAGGTGAGGAAGGGGACTGATGCAGTGGGACCACTTGCATAATTTTAAAGCATCGAAACCCACAAACGCTATCATGTCGCAAACAACGTTATTTTTCCTTCTAATCAATAAAACAGTGTTTTTGCAGCTCCAGCTGTCAAGAATGATTTAATTGGGCGGTAACAGGACTGTGACTAGGACGCCATCGATTTCTTGAGTCATCACTGCATTGCATCGAACTGTCTAAAACACCTGCTCGTTAGGTGTCGTATGTACTCCGACTACCGAACAAAACGGAACGCTTCGAAGACAAATTAAGTTATTCCAACACACAGTGCATACGCAAGTGTCACTTGGCACCGGAGCGTGCGGTGATGTCACACGGACCCACCGTGACCTATTAGGACACACCTAGCCGCCGGACCGTTGGACGTCGCACAGTTAGGGCCACTAGACTGTGCATTCTCGTTGGCCAAGTGCAGGGCACGGAGAGACAATCGACGCCCTCCGGTTGCGCAAATGTGGACTTTCAGAACTGTAGTGCAAGCGTCGCTTTTCAGCGGCATTGTCTGGGGCGTACAGCGAGCATGAAAGGGCGGTAGTTGCAAACGAAACTCGTTTGTATGGGGGCGGCACAAACACTTTTACATACAAGAAAACCGGCCAAGTGCGAGTCGGATTCGCACAGGAAGATTTAAGGGAATTATGACCGTTTAGACGATTCTTGTATGGACCCTTTAATATACACGGTGTTAAAAAAGGTAGCGACATTCCCGAAAGGGGGTTATTTTGGGTCACATACTTATTCCGAAAATGAAGGATTTTCTTGTTTTGAGCTTTTGTTTTAAAATTTTCGATTTCTAATACTAGTATGAAAACATGGTATTTCGTTATAGGAATCGCACTCCATTAACAAAAAGTTCTAAAGTAGGGCATTTCTTAAAATAAATGTGAAAATGTACGTTCGGATCGACGCCATAAAATTGGCGGCGGCGCGCAGTCAGCTGCGAGACAGCAAACACGTGACCTTGGCAGTGGCGCGTACACATGGCGTGCTTACACCATTCCAAAGGAAAATTGCCGCTGAGGTAGATGTTTCCATTAAATCTGCAATTTTTTTACTATTTTAGATTTAATTTTTAAATACCACAAAATGATCAGTATACAAAATAGTATTATAATATAATAGTATAATATATATATATATATAATAATAGTATTATAATAGTAATGTCGCGAAAAAAATTAACACCGTGCGTATATTTTTTTAGCAAAAGAAATACACACTCTGTGAAAATTTCAACTGCCTACCTATTACGGTTCATGAGATACCTCCCTGTGACAGACGGACGCACGGACAGCGGAGGCTTGGTAATAGGGTTATGTTGGCACCTTTTGACTATGGAACCCTAAAAATGATAGCGCCGTCGGCGAGTGAGTTCGCTTTCGAATTCTCAAGTTCCAACAATACGTAATAACACGTATGACAGGACGCTGTTTAGTGCTAAGAATATTCTATATTTAAATGCCTCCTATATTTAATGATCTAAACATGCGGCATAGATGATAAGTGATTTGTAATATAGGCTCAGTAACTCCTGGCTGCGCTGCCGCCGCTACTCGCGTCCTTCCATGCTCGCTGGGGACGTACGACACGCTGCCCGCGCCGCGGTGCGATACTTAGGCACAGAATACGTAATACTAAGGCTAGGGGAATTGTCCACCTTCGTGCGACAGTCCGCTCTCTTCCTGCGTCGCAGGGTGCATATCGCTACAGGTGCGGGCGATGGCTGCAGTGCATTCCGGTCGCGACGCAATTCGTTATGCAAGAGCGTCATTTACGTGATGCAACTGTCGAGCGGGTGCGACCGTCGCGGCGGAATTGCAATGTGCTCGTTTGAGGACATCAATGCTGCACCGGTGGCGCCGCGACGCCTCGGCTTGAACCTGCTTTGAGATAGTGTTCATGTAACTGGACACAGGTGGCTAATACTAATCGCGAACAGCTCGTGATCTAGGGCCCAGAGGACTTGCCTTCCATGCGAGAGGTCTGGGTTTAAATCCTCGCCCCAGTCGTGCACAACTTTCTTTCTCTTTCCGAGTTGGATAAAAACATTTCGTTACAAATGCGAGCTGCTCCATGGTTCGGAACCCAATGCAATGGAACCCATGTAAAACTCCCTTTCTTGTCTTTCCCTTTTAGGGGGTAGGGTTAAGCCCGCCCGGGTTGGTACCACCGCATTGGATAAAACTATGATTGAAGCGGCAATGAAAATGTTTCCGCGTTTCCATCCAGTTCAATGTAACCGTGCTTATAAAGGGAAGGCTTGACCGATGTTTATAATTAATTTTTTTACTTATGGGGTCACTCTGATGGTTCTTAGCCATAGGTGGACATAAAATGTGAAAATCCAGAGACATATGAAACAGAAATAAACAATACCTTATCTTCTATAATAACGTGGCTTGGAAAAAATGGTTTGAAAGCGAATCTAAGCAAAACTAAATTCATGCAGTTTCACACATACCAAAGATGTCCTTATGCCCTTAATATAACATATAATGGTGAAAAACTTGAAGAAGTTAAATACATAAAGTTTCTTGGGTTACATCTCGATAGCCACTGTAACTGGAAAGATCATGTAGAATCGGTCTGTACAAAATTAAACAGGTTAGTTTATGCAAAAAAACGCTTGCGGCACGTATCTAATAGGGATTCAGCTTTGACTGCCTATCATGGATATGTTAGCTCCGTGCTCAAATATGGTCTACCACTTTGGGGTAACGCAACTAATGCAGACAGAGTATTTAAGATGCAAAAAAAAATCATTCGCTCTGTTTGTGGTGCAGGTTATTTCGATAGTTGCCGACCTCTGTTTAAAGAGTTAAATATAATGCCGTTTCCCAGCTTGTATATTTATGACATATGTAATTTTGTGAAAAGAAATCAACATTATTTCAATTTAGTAAGCTCCAGTCATTGCTATAACACACGGTCGGGACATAATCTTACCCTTCCAAACACAAAGCTCGCAGTATTTAAAAAAAGTGTGTACTACATGAGTGTAAATGTTTTTAACCATATACCAGAGACACTGAGACAATTGCCATATTTTAAATTTAGGAAAAACTTATATAAGTGGCTCATAGAAAAAAGTTTTTACAGTGTCCAGGATTTTTTTGATTTTAAATAATGTCAGATAGTTTTTTTTTTTTACTAATTGTGTCTTATTTTTAGGTATAATTTTGTACGCGGTAATACGCAAATTTTGGAAATGTATTGTATATGTACTGGAAATGTACGGTCATGACCATCATTGTAACAAAATAAATATTTCATATCATTTCATTGCGGTAGGTGGCGCTGCTGTGGCAGGACAACGTCGGTCTACCGGCACAGTAGATATATAGAGGCCACAAAAGTAGGTCAACTCACAGCGATTTTTGAGATAAATACCTTCCCTCCATCTAATGCCAGGGTGGTCACTTAAATATTGGCGGAAAAATGCTGGTTGTGTTATTTTTTAAAATAGTACCTCGAACGACCATTCGCGACAGTTCCCCACCGCGAAACTAGCTTAGAGCTCATAAAAGCGAAATAGGCCTGTACAGGTGCACAAAATCGGAGCTTTCTATGGAGTTGGGCTACTGGATGTAATCCTATTATATTCTGTGCTACCGGTCGGGTATACGGGTACAGGGTCCGTTTCACAAAACGTCACCTTTGACTTCGCATCGCGTAATTGCTAATCTAGTCCAAATATCAATGTTGAATTAAAAGAGTTCAACGCCTGGTTAATTTCGATGGCACGCAACGCGATCGCTAAATGTGTGTGTTATCTTAACTTGGGTATAAAACTGTTATTATAATCGGTGCCGACACTACTTTATGAGGCCGCAATACATTTTAGGGTGATTTCGAGAAAATATAAAGGCGTGTTTACGTTTCGCGCTGGTACAAGACGTTTAATTACATGTAACAGTGTAAACATAACCGTGCGCGCGGGCGGCGGCGGCGCGTCGGAGGCGTTAGCTTCCAAAATGAGTTGATATTTCAATTTTATCTTTATCATATGTTATGATATATACATACAATATGTGTTTCTTCTGTACGTGTGCATGTCACTGAACTCCTAAACGGCTGGACCGATTTTGATGTTTTTTTTTGTCTGCGTCTGGATGGTTTAGATCCACAGTTGGACTCGGTAGGTGGCGCTGCAATCGAGTTTTAGGATGTTGTATATCAACGTTCGCTAGTTTCTACATGCATGCAAATGGTACTCTTACAACCAATCATTCAAACGCGACGATCCTGATTTGGTAAACAAAGTTTCCTGCGCATTTCTTTATGTACATATTCGGGCAGTACATAATACATACTTACGCAAAAGCACCATCATAACAAAATTTTCCGTCCACAAGACGTAAATAGACGTATATTTTTAAATGACGAAAATCCAATCTAGCCGGGCAGGAGCGGAGAGCAGATGCTATTTCGCGAAGTTTCGACAGGGCTTATTTATTTCGTTGGCAAAACAACGCGCCGCCGCCGCCGCCGCCAGCTCCGTCGCCGGGAATCGTTGACTCCCGACGGACGGCGCGATGAGTAATTATAGGAGCTGTCGCTGCGACGCGAGACGGGCCGTCGTGTCCCACGCGCCGTGTCGCCTCCGCCGTAGTCACCGCGCGCTTCCTTGCCAAATTTCATCTTCCGCACGTGACGTCGGCTGTCTATAAATATTTTTTAGTGCGAGGCACGCTTTGGTGAATTGTGGTTTAAACTGAGAAAAAAAATTAACCAAAACTGTGCCACCGCAACCCGAGCATCGGGCAATTTTTCAAAATCGACGTATGGTTCCAGAAATTAGCGCGTTCAAACAAAAATATGTTACATAAACAATAACATGTTTGAACGTTAAATGTTTGCAGCCAATGTCCGCAAATGTAAAGTAAAAGTAAAATGTTTTTATGCCATACAAATCACGACCGTTAGAAAGACCGTCTAACGAATATTTTTAAAAGAAAACAAAGCTACAAGGCAATATAAGTCTATATTTTTTTAGTTAAAATTATTTGTGCTCGCCCAAATTAAGTCTCTGGTTTTAGCTTATGTTCCATATTAAAAAGCTAAATATATTTTGTTGCTTACCGTCTAGTGATAATGCATTGAGGAATAATTGCATTCAAAGTTACTAAACAGAAGCTGTCATCTCTCTTTTTACGAAAATAGCAGCAATAGATACGCAACTGGCTGACATCACAGGATAGCTGCCCATTTTCAGCAACTTCTGTTTTATTTTTCAGCAATATAATACAAGCGAGATTTTATTTCATACCCATTCAACACACAAGTCCTGCATAGGCTGCCTGTTAATTTGAAGCACAATGGCGGGAAAACAATACACATTGGAGATAATGAAGGCTAATTGCGAGCCACGGTCATGGCCAATAAGCATGCACCCGGTGTAATGTGCGGTGCGGTGCGGTGCGGTGGCAGAGAGCTCCGGCAAGTTGCGCAGGTCGTATCTAGGTGATAACTCTAACGACCTCTGAAGCCACCCAAATCATTTGCTCACAATTAGCGTGCCTACGACCATGAGAGTAACTACCGTAACATTGATTTCCAGAATAACAAGCTGTCTTGAGCGGCTCGTAGCCTTGTGGCGCGAGGATTTGCCTAGCATACCAGAAGTCTGGGTTCAAATCATCTTCAGGCACCACTTTCTTTCTCTTTCTGAGTTGGATGTGTGCATTTCGTCACGAATGCGCCATAGTTCGGAATCCATGTAAAACTGTAGGTCCCCTTCGCCTAATAGGTGGGAGGATTTAAGCCCGCTCGGGTTGGTGCCATCGCTTTAGATGAACGATGGTCGAAGTGACAATGAAAAAATGTGTTTTCCATCCAGTTCGATGTAGCCGTGCTCATAAAGGGAAGGTCCTGGCAAGGCACCTATTTCCTCCGGGAATGTGGTGTATTGGGCCATTCATGTCAAGTTGCATAAAAAAAGCAGTTCAAACACTATCATAGGCACAATATTCAACTGAAGGAAATCAATATGCCCTGAGCCTAGCGGATATGTTTGTTCCACTTTATCTGGACAAAAGCCAAGGCAAATCCTTGGCTCGAACGATCCGCCGTTGGTCACTGTACGTTTAGTGAATGCCACGCATTTAAAACCCGCATAGCGCTCGTATTTTATGTATGCGATATGTTAAGGCAATTTCAGAAAATTGGTAAATATCTAAATCGGCTTCTTTATAATTGTTGTTTTTTATTATTTCAGCAGAAACCGATCGCACCTCCTGCGCTTGATCCAAGCTGGAACTAGAATTAAAAAACTATGCCAACTATATAAATGTCAGTCAGTCAATCAGTCAGCGTGTTTGCGTCCACTGCTGGACATACGCCTCTCCAATTTTCCTCCAGTCCTCCCGGCCTTCAGCGGTACGGAACCACTGCTTTCCGCCAACGCACTTGATGTCGTCGTCCCACCTGGCGGGTGGTCTTCCCACACTCCGTTTTCCTGTCCACGGCCGCCAGTGTAGGACACGGTTACTCCAACGGTCGTCGGCTCTTCGGCTGACATATATAAATGGTACAGCAGTAAATGATAACAATATAGTTGACTATATAGAAGAGTATTGGATATAACATCCTAAGACGATTACCACAGATGAATTCGTATCACAAAATAAGAACTGTCAACATGCTATTTGTGTACCCAAAACAGAGAACAAGTACACAATAGTACTCCCAAAATCACTCCTTAAAGCTATTGCTGATTGCAGTGTCTAGTGCACATTTTTTATTACATTTTTATTAATTTAATTTGTTTCCCAATTTACCTACTTGATTCTCTACACTAAGCAGAGTATGAACCAGGTTTTAAGCATCGTGACAATAGAAAAAAATTACATTATAGGCATAAGAACTGTATGTAGTTAAATTGTATATGCATTCATGTTTGTGTTTAAACGAAGTCGACCATTCGATTTCGATCCGATTTCAAACTTTAGCTTCAACATATGATTATCGTAGAATATAGATGATACGGGTAGGAAAAACCGCATCAACATTAAAAGGTACCTACATAGTATACAACAATAATCGAACAACTTATCATTGCTAAGATACCATCTTAGGCCAGGCCTTAATAATATTTAGTTAAAGAAAAACGATGAGCTGCTTCATCGGATAGAAATACGAGTATAGAATCGTCAAGTCATAGCTTCGCGGAGTGGATTCACGTCACGACCGCCGATTTGTTCCATTATCCATCGCTTTGATTGTGGTCCTCGTTAATCATCGATGAGACGGATTATTTGTTCTATCCAGATCTGGCGAGAGTCCACGCTTGGTGCGGTTACAACGAATTCGATGAAATGAACAATGATCGAATCTCTGATAATGCGACAGTGATATCGATTGTGAACATTTAGGTTTGTAAGAATTGAATGAAGATTGAGTTCTGTACCCACGTCTGTGTTCTGCCTCTACAATTGTATAGAGGCAGTCAAATTTACACGTTCTAAAACAGTTTTTTGCATGAAATCGGTAGTTTTATTACGTCAAACGCTAAGCTAGCAAAATTTGTCTTGGTTGATTTCAAACGTACGTCCTTCTCCAATACCATCAATCGATTTTTCTGGATGTCTTCCCTAGTCATGATTCGCGACGCAGCGTATGGTCACATCACACCCTTTTCGTTTCTTGCATGAACATACCTATGTTTTTTTTATGCTAAGCGCGGCGTATTGTGTACATGTCTATCCCCTATTTTCGTCATCGCCAGTTACCTGAAATCCGATAAGTAACTTTCGGTTGCATGGCATATTTGTATGATGTAACTGAAAAGTAACTTTGGGATTATTGTAGCTGGAGGTGGTGGAAACGGAAAATGTGCCTTTTCGCGTCATTCAATAAGTCGAAATAATATTGAAACAAAACTAAAATACCCATGAAGTTCTTTTGAAGTTTTATTAACATGAAGTTTTTATGTATTGTTGTTTTTAGGGTTCCGTACCCAAAGGGTGAAAACGTAACCCTATTACTAAGCCTCCGCTGTCCGTCCGTCCGTCGGTCACAGGGCTGTATCTCATCAACCGTAATAGGTAGGCAGCTGAAATTTTTACAGAATGTGTATTTATCTTGCCCCTAATAGGTAAAATTAAAGGGGGGTCCCATACAAAAAAAGTGTTTTTTTGTGTTAAATCTTGTACGATGGTACGGAACCCTTCGTGTGCGAGTCCGACTCGCACTTGGCCGGTTTTTACGTTCACCAGACTGCATGCATATGTGAAAATTACGTAATTTCTCGTTTGGATTGTACGTTTGTATTGTTATTTGTCGAATTGTCTCACATAGCGGTATGGTTTGCCTTTATCCCTCCTATAATACGAAATTAAATAAAAAAATAATGTAAAATAATCCCATACCTAGACAATTTATCAAAAGGGGAATTCTGACCCATGCAAGTGACATTTAGGACGGATAGCGCATTGAATAC
Source organism: Incurvaria masculella (assembly GCA_946894095.1). Lineage (NCBI taxonomy): Eukaryota > Metazoa > Arthropoda > Insecta > Lepidoptera > Incurvariidae > Incurvaria > Incurvaria masculella. Next base: position 14,841,817 of record OX335647.2, read on the forward strand.
TTAAAGGGCAAGTCGTAAAAAGAGTTGAGAACTCGTTGGGTGACAATGGTAATTACTGGCGTCCCTCAACGCCAACGACCGGCTCCGTGACATTTCGAAACGCACTCCGCCTCGCCGCTTGCGCGCGCAGTGAGGCGGCAACATAAAAATATAGAAGCTCAGGAAGTGGGGTCTGACTGAAGAAAGAAAATATTCCTCTCCTAGCTTACATGACGGATAATATGTGACAATGACGTCGGTACACAGTGTGTACTAGCGATGAGTCATTCCGGCTCCAAAAAGGAATGCATTTCTATTCCTACTCCATACGTCCGGAATGACCTCCGGAATGATGGTCCAATGTTAATTCGAGAAGCCGTCGTAAACCCGCAAAAATCGGCAATGGCAAAACTTTCCACCCCGGAATGGTTATATTTCCACACCGAAATGGCTATTACCAGAATGATGGGACTCCGAGAAATCCAATTTTATTCATGTTTCCATGTTTTTCCATGATGTGAATGAGCAAAAAAAAGTTCGTTACTCCGTAATGGCGGGTACTCCGGGTAAACGCAAAACTCTTCATTCGGATCAGACGGATCAAAAAGTAAAGGTCATCCGGACCTGGTTCTGAGACGATTGTTCTGAGACTAGAAAGATTGCGGAGCATGGTATTTCAAGGATCAAATTCATTTTAATTTCCGTCGAGAGAATCGCTTCTAAGCTGTTTTCAAACAGCTGCAAAAGCTGTTTTCTTAACTGAAAAAATCTTGATTCCTGAGCACGGAATTCCAAGAATAGGCCCAATGGTTCCACGCCCGCAACGCACAGCGGGCGAGCTTTCTTGAGATTAAATGTCTCATTACAGCGATAATTAGTGTGTGCACTGGACCCAGTATGATGTCTTGTTTTCTTATACTCGAAGACATTGTCCGAGCGCAGAAGCAGTAACGTCGGAATTTATCGGTGTGCGCAAAATAAGCAAATTGGTCGAGGGGGTCGGTGACACATTCATAAATATCAGTTGCCAAAACATTTCAGTTGAGTTTTCATAACAATAATACACCATCGTTGATCCAAAACGCTCAGTGAAAAGACGATCCTGAGTTCGCCTGGGGAATAAATGTGGGAAAATGATATCGGCTCATACTGATTTCCACTAGTCACTCGTGTGGTCTTCATAAGAAGTTCCAAAAGGCCGCAGGATATCAATGCATTTACATGGGACATTTTCCGAGGGAGTTCGCATATAAAGAAGGCAAATATGAGCAAGCATGCATATACATTGAATCAAGCAGTGAGATAAATTAAATAGCCTGCCTTGGCGGAATTAATGGCTACTGCGGTTCTATTAATAGAAAAAACCACTTCTAGACAATCATCTACAGTGCAATTATGTTCTAAGCGATTACATATATTTGATGTTTTTATAGAAACCACCATGTGTATTAAAAATAACGTAAGCGGTAGAACAATTTTAAAAAGATGGCGTGGTAAAAGCTAAAATAAAGATTTGGTATTGGTAAGATTGGATTAAGGGCCTGGTACTAGCCAAATCGCAAAGTTAGACGAGGCACCCCAAGTAAACTAACTAAGTCTGACGATTATAAGTGTCATCCTTACAATATATGATTCCTTGTCTAGGAATCGAATGATTTTCGTTAATGTATGTTTCCTTTTTCTATACAAAATACATTGCGGAAACGGTGTCCATTTCCGAACTTTTTTGACTAAATGTAGAAATCTAAAAGCAAATGGAATTTTTTGTTTATGCATATATGCTGTTTTTGCTTATATCTAGAAATCGAATGACTTTCAGATTTCTAATGAGAAAAATCAACTTTTTTTATTTTTATTATTATTTAAATAAATGATGGAATAAAAAAATATTAACAATCCATTATCAGTCTGGAGTTCTATTTGGATTTGCTGAAGCGTTTCACTACATATTATTACATTTGTTAAAAAGTGCATTTGTATGGCGCGAGTAGTTGGCTAGTCCTAGCGCCTTAAATACGGTATTTTAGCAAGGTGGTATGGACATTGTAATAACCTGTTATTAGTGCAAATTATATAAAAAAATAAAGCAAAAAACGTTGTCGTCAGTACTCGGCGAAAGGTTTATTTCTCCGTGATTTTTATTAAAAACTCGCAACTCAACAGTTACTAAAGTCTGGCATTGGACAGATCAATACGAGCACTTTGCTCGAAATTATTAGAAATTCGTCTTGAGTTCGGAAAGAGACCATTAAAACTCAAGTAAAGGACGTTAATATAATTCATATTTATAACGCAACAAAGCCTGTAGCAATTCGTAAACTTTATCCAATTTAAGTGTTGCGATCGCTGGCGGAACTTGGTAAGTGTTCGCTGCGATATTATCGTTTACTTGGAGCGTTTTGTGCATTCAGGCTGATCAAACTGATCAGGTCGCTTCCGTCCCACGCACGACACTGGGGAAAACTTAATCATTGATCAATTTAAAAATATAAATATATTCTGACACGTTCAATCTTTTTTTCTCGTCATCGAAGGTTATTACGGCCAAAATATCACTAATGTAATAATTATAGTTTATTATGTCTAGCTAGATTTAAACTATCCATGTCTACTGAAAATGTGGGCGAAAAATATTCATAAATTTATTTAATACAAATATATTAAAATTCACCATTCCTATACACATTTTCATGGAAATCTCGTTAGAGACAGATTTTTTAAATCATAAAAAATTAGTTTGGCTTCATATTATTTTCAGGATCACTATCAGTTCTGTGGCAGTAAGTACTATGCGCATTTTTATGAGTATCGTACGTATTTTTTTCAAATACAGGTTGGAGAGTTCGCCTGTGCATCCTGAACAGTTGTGACACAGTATCGGACGCACGACTGGAATCTGAAGAAATCCTGAGTCGAATATGGTTTTTTATTCGTCAATTTAAAGCATCGAAAAATTCAATCTGAGCGGCTCGTAGCCTAGTGGCGCGAGGACTGAACTAGCAATGCAATGAAAAATTGTACGTATTTTCCATCCATTTCAATGTAGCCGTGCTCATAAAGGGAGAATCCTGGCACCTAATTCCTTCGAGAATGTGGTGTATTGGGCTAATATTATAACAGTAGTTGTGTAGTATTAGCCATCCATGTCAGGTTGCATAAAACAAAACGAGTACATTGGACGTTTGGTGGCACAGACCTCGTCTATGCGAGCGTGGAGCGAATGGCATTCGCGTATTTAGGGTGACCATACACCCGCAGAAATAATCAAAATTGAATGAAAATGTTTCGGGTATCTCCAATCTAATGTCAGAATTGAGAGCCGTATAGCAGGTACTCTCACACCTGCTAAGGATTCCCGGGCTAACGTCCGTCTCCTGGATAGGCATTCACGGACTCTTTGCGTCAATAAAACAGACGTTGACGCTGGCGCAAGTAAGCGTGAAATTCTCAAAGTGATATTCACGAGTGACAGATGACAGGCCTAACTTGCGTCTGCCGACGTTTACGCTACTTTGCGTCAGCAGCGTCCCATCAGGATTGGTCAGTTTGTAGAATAACATTTGGAAGCGGAAATACGCTACAAGCGTGAATGACGCAATTGTGTCGCGTTCGGAAGTCTGAGAAAAGAGTGTGAATGTCCCTCCAGCGTGTATATTTGCAGATCGGAGTCGGCTCCATGGGCGTGACCAGACGTGAGCAGTGCGGAGTGAACGCCGCCTGCCACACCGGCACGCACGGCACGGGTGAGGCTATTACAATAATGACATAAGGAGTTCTGTACCTAGAAGCGAACATAAGGTAATAAGCGCTCGCTGTCTCCGCTTCCGGTACCGCTGCCGCGCGAGCCACAATACAATAGAAAGAGTCATATTGACGCGACTATCATGAAACTTTTCCTTGCATTGTATTTTCGTAGACCACACTTGAAAATATGATGTGGGTTTTTTTTATCAGTGATAGAGACATTCGATAGAGGACTATTTCCCATACTACAGGCGATAACAGTTTACATGCCCTTAATTTTTAACGAGTTTTTTGAAATTTTGGGTTCTAAAATACATTGTCGAAATCTACGTCTGTATATTATATTTTTTTTATATTCCTTTAAGATCGGAAAATATTGTATTGTAAACATTGAAAAAAGGTATAAATTTTTACCAACACTTTAGATTTTTTTACTGAAAAATACAGATATTCACAAAAACATTACAATCTGACAACTTTTAGGGGAGGGAACCGTTAGGACCTGCAAGACGATTTCGCTAGTTTAATGGTAGACGCTGTGCAAAATTGTACCTTAGCCAATGGACAAAGAATGCATTTCTTAAAATGTTCAAACCTCAGAGTCTTCAGTTCAGTCTTAAAATCAATTGCGACCCCGGCGACGTGCAACATGTCAATTTGGGTCAAGAGTAGCAGATGCGGATGAAAGCCCAAAATTGCGTTGCAATACTACGAAAAGTTTTAGGAGAAAAAAAATCAGGACAAGCAACCTAGATGTCGCAGTTTGCTCGATTCAGGAAAAGGAGATACAAAAATAAAAACCAATTAAAACGAAGACGAGAGCAGCGAACCGAGACTCGATGTACCCAGCTCGCGAGCTGGCGCGCCGCCGCACCGGAGTGGCTCTCGCCTTTGTAGTAACCAAATAATTTCTGGAGTTGACGTTAAACAAACCCGCGGCACAGAAGTATCAGAAATTTGTATAATTTATATCGTCACGGATTGCTATAGAAAGTAAGGCAGGTGCTCTAACACTAATGAAGTAACTATGAAAGTACGTCAATATGAAATAATTGGTGGAACTACAACCAACACTGAATAAAAAAGAATCGCTAAGGCGAACAAAATAAATATCGTTGTGATTGTTTCCTTTGTCCTAACTGGCATGGATGCATTATTTAATGAATTTGTTATACGAGCGGCTCTCGGTTAAAATATGGATAAATGATGTGTCTGTTAAAGTCCAAGCGTAATGCTCGCTTATCGCAATGGATCCCACAATTAGAAATACATTTATACATGAAATGCCACTTTAATGAGCAGCCATATAAACATATCATTCTATCGAATTTGAACAGGTATTAGGTGGTGGTGGTTTTGAGTGTTGTAGTTTAAGAAAGGAAAAAACTGAAACCTTGTAAACATTTTATTGTTTTTTCAAAGTATATCCCACGGTATTTTGTGCGCTTTTACGTAAGCCCTAGGCCCTAGGCCCTAGATTCTAAAACCGTCGATTGGAAGGCCACTTAAGAACCGTTGAACGATTTTTCTTAATTTTGGGAACATTTAGTTAGGGCTTACGTCAGGACTATAGGGAGGGTGATCCATAATTTATAGGATGTTTGTGCTGCAAATACTCAATTGCTTGGCGAGCGATGTGAGAGCTTCAAGTTCATTTTCCGAAGCTCGATGATGACTTGTGGGAAATAACTTACTTTGGTATAGGGTTCTTCATTAACCATCCTCCTATCCGTACACTAAACTCAACACACAAGTCAACCCACAGCCATGGACTGGGTTGGATGAATAAACTTGAATACTGAACTAAAATGTTCGATATTCGATGACTTTTTCACAGGTTCTTCGGTAAGTTCAGGGCGTCGACGGTTCAGGATTAAAGAGAGTGGTAAACAAAGGGGAAAAACGGACCTTCATTCATAGCTTTTGTAAATTTTCTTAATTGTCAGCATTTCAGCGATTGTATTTTTACACTTTTGACTCCTAAATTAAGTTAAAAAGGAAACAATACATTACAAAATAAATCAATTGCTTAAAATATCACTACCACAGATAGATATATGCTATTCTGTGTCTGTCCAGAGGTTTAGACTACTACGGATCCCCCCGTGCCGACCCGCGCTGTAGTTCTTTGAACCAGTGGACTTTGGACACAGACTTGGATTTTGCGCGTACTGTATAAATTAAAATTCACGTACAGAACTCGTAATAAACAAGCGAAGACTTGGAGGCCAGGCAAAAATCTAGCAGGTAATAATTTAACATCAACTCTACTGCCAATGCCTGTCCTTGTCCTGCTCTTGAACTCGTGCAGTAATCATGTTCTGCCGTCCCTTTCGCACGTACGTACTGGTACAGCCTCCGAGGCCGTGCCGCTTCCGTCACGCTCCGCGGAACAGCCTGAGCGGTGCCATAGTGTAGGAGGCAAAGTGAAATACTTATCTCCTCATTGACTCGCGACAAGAGGTAAATATGCCGCGCGCGCTCTCCATACATGTCGGTCACGAGACGTTGATGAAATGTATAGGGATGGTGATTTAATTAAGATAAATAATAATTAGAAATTTCCCTTGAGAATTAATGCAGAAATGATAAGGTTACACTACACATTATTTGTAACATAGATAATGTATATTTACATTTCATAAAATATTGTTACTTATTCTCTGATGTTGTCAAAACGGCAGAGACATGGGCTTATACTACAAATCATAAAGGGTAGGAGATGAGCCATCACGCGCGCCTACTATGAGACCCGCTGTCACAATTTTTCTAAATCTACCACATGGAAACATAGTCGCAGACATTAGGTTTCCTTTCTCTTGTGTGGTCGCAGACGTATTTGAAGGTTTGTGTGAGGGAACTGACTTGACGAACGCATTTCGGGAACACATTCGCGCGCGTTGGCGTAGTTTGGGATGTGTGGTGACATACGAAGCGCGGCTGGCTAATACGATTATATGCACAATTTATTCATGCAGCCGAGTCGTCAGTAACGGCCACGAGATATTTCTCCTTTCTCTTCTGTGGCTTACACCATGACACTAAGTAGAGTATTTGTAGAATCGCCGCGCCCGGGTCGTGACGGCAACGTGGCATGCAAATAACTAGCACTGCGTACCGAAATGCGTGTATTGCAGAGAATGTAACAATGTACGCGTGCATGTCCGTTCCTTATTGCTTATGTTCACTCCCGTGAACGTCATGTTGACATAAGGAACGTGACTCTAGACCGCACACAGATCGTACAAATCGCTCACGGTTGAGAGCATGTGTGCCGTGTACGCTGTGAAATGGCTGTCATGGAGCTGTCATTAAGCGTGTTTATCTGTAGTTCTTTGATCGTATGCACTTGTATTCTGAAATAACGAAGGCCTTCCACCGTTTGTTAGTCTATTTAGGCGATTCTAGGCCTGAAATACCCACTCTCGAGACTTACAAGGCATTTTCGAAGTAGTTCGGTTAGGTTCTGACGCATATGTCTGTTCAAATTCGGTCCGATTTAATATGGTGTGATTGTTATATCAATCAAATCACAAGTATTCTCTCTGCGATCTTTGCAATTACGCATTTCGGAACGTAGGGTAGATTTACCGATATTGTTATACCAACTCCTCTTCGTGAATCGACCAGATTACTCTGCCCGTTGCTTGTGGCCGACGAATCATTTTTATTTTATTTCCTACGTAGCTTTTTGTGTAATGCTTTTGTTCTATTTAGAGTTGTAACCGAGGTTCCAGCGCACGAATAACAGTGGTGTGGTGTGGTGCTGTATTTTGTGATTGCTGGTACGAAGCGATAGCGAGGGAGCATTTAGAGGCCAACGACCGCGATAAAAAGATATCGAACTTAATCACTGATAAGGTCGCGCTGAATTCCATTTCCAATATGTAAACAGATGGCTGAAGAATGGGTTCATACCTTACATATAAAAGCCTAAGACAAAAAGATTTACAAGCTAAGTTCTACACAAGAACATTAAAATATTTACATAAAAGAAGTGTATTCAATTATCAAGGGATTGCCCATAATTCGTCGAAAGCAATTTCAGCATTTGAGGACTAGAACATAAATTTCTTTTCATCATTATGATATGCAATCAAAAGAAATAAAACTTGGCCCAGTTTATTAGTGTAGCTAATTGATAATAAGGTGTAGCTAATTGATAATAAGGTGTAGCTGTATCGGATCCATATATGTACTTTGTCGAAATGGCGTGCTGCTTTACTGTTACCACGGCAATTTATTTGTTTTAAAAGGGAATGATTTTATGAAATTCGGTATTAAAAAAACTCTTAATATTCGTAGAAACTAGACCTGTAGGCTAGCTCGCGAGGCTGCCTTTGTATAGCTTAATTTGCTGTTAATCGTGCACCTTGAAAAAAATATTATATTATTTTCCTCATTTGGTAGATGTTTTGTGCCATTTTTAGAAAAGATCTGCCATTTTGAAAAAAAAAATATAAAAAACTGCCTAGACAAAAAAAACCTATCATTATCGAACCTGCTCCAAAATATATAAAAAATAGTTGTTTATATTGGTCTTAAGTCTAACCAAAATTATTTTTTAACTATCTCAATATTAGGTAATAAGCAATAATTCCCTATTAGAATTAATTGATTTAATTATATTCAAAAGCTACATGAATATATATTTTTTGCAATAATATCGAGCGACGAAAACAACTGTAATAGAAAGAAACGGCGGTTCGAATTAAAATGGCATATTTGATTTGGAATCGCAAGTCAAACGCAAAAGAAAACGGGGATTTCAAAGATGCTTATCTATATTTATAGACTGTTTTTCGATTACTTTATAATTTTGCTATACATAGTCCAGTAATTTTAGTCACATGCAGGGGCGTAGCAGAATATCTTTTCGATTGTTTAATAAGTATTGATAGATAAATTATGAAACAATTGATTACCGTCCTAAAAACCAACAGATTGAGGTTTCCTTTACACGCTTTGAGCTGACACGACCACGTGCGATCTATTTATGGATAAGGATTGGTTAAATTAAGGTGGCCCATCCCGCTCAACTCCCCATACAAACGGGGAAAGAAGATCACGCCCATATTTCAGGTCAGAGATCCAAAATTTTGCTTAAAATAGCTTTATTTGATCGAACTAGATGTCTGATGACCGTTGGCATTGTATAATTGTGATTGGTTTCTAAGTTATAAGGTCTGAAAGTTCGCATGTTTTGCGTGTTTTATACAATAACTTTGGAGGTAGATTACGCAATGATAAAGTAAGAACATCTTAAAAAGATTAGTCATCAGACATAGCTGATTTAATCAATATTTATGATCTATTTGGTTTTTGTTCGATTTTTGACTACAGCGGTCGTGGTTTACTTTTAGCTAAAGTCGTTTTGTAATTACAATTTTCGTAAATCTTACCAAGTCATACACTATGCACATTATCTTTTTTGTGGACATGTTGCATCTTCCTCATCACGGAGCCTGTCTTTTTCTTTGAAACAGAGAAGGTCCCAGAGCGCAACAACACGGTTTTGTACCGTGCTCGCGAATGAGTTTGGCCCGCCGGGTTGGGCCACCTTAAAAGGATAATGTACCAGTTGGTGCCACGGAATATTGGTTCGTGCCTGATTCCGCAATCAAATTTAGAAATGTTTTTATGATATTTTGCACATTAAATTAATCAACTGAGAGCTACGTCCTTACGTTTAACTTTTTTTATACATTACCTTATATCCGTGATATACGCATATAAAATAAATTATACAAATACAAAAAGGCGTAAATCGTGGATACAAGTGAGGTTATCAAAAAAACCAAAACTTAAAGGCTTAGCTCTCAAGGGAAATATTTAAAGTGCAAACTATCAGAAAAATATTACTTAATTTGACTGAGTAAACTGGTACGAGCCATTGTATGGACCTTGATGCACTCATTTCATTTCATTTCTTATCCATAGGCAGGATACCTACACTTGGACACGTTATCAATCTGTCGGTTCGAGAAGATCTGACATACAAGTTTAATTAATAAATTAATTAAACATTTAGTTGCCCCATTTCCAATACTACCCCTCACATTATCCTCTTAAGTAACAAACTGAAATAACAAACATGTATTTTAAAGGCAGCAAGTACAATATGTACTCTTTCTATTTCGGTTTCCGTTGGAGAAACAACGCGTATCTATTTGCGATCATACGCCGTTTATCGTGAGCTCGCTAGATGACCCACTACTACGGCCAAGGACCTGAGCCGCCTATGGCACGCAGCAGTGACCGACCTTCGGGCACGTTGACGCGCAGAGCAACGGACGCGCGCGCCTTTCTGCCTCTCGCGCGACCGTCTGCCTCCGCCTCATGACCAGCTCACGCCGCGCCAGTGTGTCGTCAAATGTAAACAGTACCCACATGTCGTCATGCATGGGGAGTCGGTAAAGAGCGTGAAGGGTACGAGGGTACTCGAGAAGGGTATTCAGCTACTTATACCAGTTATCTGCATTGTGACGTCTGAACATAATTCCCCATTTCTAAACCATCAATCATGCTTTGTGGGACAAACTAAATCTTAATATTGAAAACAGAGTTACTTTTCTCTGAGCATCCATTATTATAAAATAAGCCCAGAATGTTTAAAAAAATTAATTGGCGTGAAAAATACAGTCATGCAATTTGGAGATAACTTGAAGCCCCAAGTAATTTGAGCTGCATGACACTTTCCAGTTATCAGCATAGTCGTTCGACAGCCGCGGTAAAAATATTACGTGGAACGCGAAAATCACCCGGAAATCACAAGAATCGAAATAAGAAGAGCATCGAATGCTACACTTTCCTAGAACAACTTCCACTATCGCACCAAAATGTCCGCTCCTGCACAATATCCTCCACCAATAAACTGGAGTTGAAATGCTGTCTTATTTTAGAAGATAGCCACTTACAACATCTAGGTACTGCTTGTAATACATTTATGCAAAGCAAACACGCAGCATTCAGTACGGCGTATTCTTTGACAGCGCGTGAAACAAAGAAAAGACCCCTGTGTTTCCCTGTGAGTGCAAATTTAGCGTTCACTGCTAGAAAAACTGGTCAGTTCTCACGTTCGATACCGCCTTTAGATTACCGTACATTTGCTATAGATAAGAATGCAGCTTGGATTCCAGCCTGGATTCAGATGGGAGGTTTAAAATAGGATCTCGTATTCGTCAAGGGCGTTCGCTTTCATGTTGCTCTTTGGCGCACATAAGAGTACATTGTATAGGAATATGCCGCAGCGGCGCTCGCCCGCTCGGCAACCTGCCTCAACCCGTCTCGCCGGATGAGTTATCCGCGCGTGTGTGTGAGCGGGTACCCGTCGGCCATTGTGCACACACGCCTGCAGACGCACACACGCTAGTGCATTTATCGTCGGCATGCCCTTGAACGGCGCGATAAGTCGCCCGGCTTTTGCACCCGCGCTACGCCGCGCCGTCCGCCCCGCACTCGCCTCTCCGCCGCTAGCGCCCAGCCGACATCACTATGCACTACCTGTAATATCTACGTTAATAGGAAAACAGTTTTCCTATCGGTGGTCTTACTTGTAGTTTTCCTAATACCACGGAGAAACGACTAAGTTACTGTTTCGGCGCTTGCTGATCAGCCGGGTGAACAGGCAAGCAAACTATTAAATCAGACGATTAGATGTATTTTGTATCATGCTTACGGGTAAATTTCAGTTCACTTTTCCGAATAACACGTCGTTGCACAGTTAGTACGGTATAAATGCAACTAAACGTGAGATTTCACCACTCACTTGGCTGTTCACCCGGCGAGTTAATTTATCATTCTTTGGCGCTGTGAGCGTAACTGCCTCGAAGTAAACCTGACTCGAAGAAGCAGTTTGTACCTTTCAAGAAGATATTTTCGACTTATCTGAATCGAGCCAATTACAAAATCTCACACAAGTTGGATTAGCACCGCCAAAGCGATCGCCAATTGCATAACAAGCGCAGCGACAGCCGGCGGCACCGGACGCGTCGCGGCGGGTTCACGTATCGCGCGTTCCCGTCACCTTGACCCGGTGACTCGGCACTGTCCCCCTCGCCCCCCCTCGGCCCCGTTCCGGCCCGCAGCGGACATGGAGTCAGACGGTCCGTCACCACCTCGGGCGACTCGCCGGCCCTAATCAATGCAATTGGGGCAGGGTCGCCTCTCGCGGGCCGAGTTTCTAGGACCTATCTGGTTTCTTGAAATAACGGAAAAAGCAGACTGCAGACCTATTATTTCAGTATTCTACCCATTCGGCAGTTATGGCCAAAAAATCAAGCTTTTCAAGTTCAGTTCGGGCTTATCGGGTTTTAGACATATTTGTGATTCGTACATAAGTACGGAGTAAAGAAAAAAGATGAGCTACTTTCTGGACCATCATATTTAAGCTTTCAAGTATTTTTTTGGTATTATCATCCATATTTACAACATACGAGCTGTAATAAACACGATACTTTTATTCAAGATACGTTTATCCCAAACGCAAAAAACGTTAAAACACTCATCGTTTCATTCACTTTTCATTGGAACTTTCCCGTGTTGGATAATGGGGTCTCAACTAACTTAATTGTAAGCAGGTACCTACTTGGAGTTTCAAAGATATTGCTTTCAAATGTTTAGGTACCCCACAAGCAGCCAAATGTTCTTCTGTGTCAGACAAATTGACATGTGGAACGAGGTCGCGGAGGCCTCGGCGCAGACGCGTCCTCACCCACTAGCGCGGTGAGATAACACGAGGCCTTGCGGATGATATCACGCCGAAACGCTTCATAACGTGTAACGAGGACATTTTTGACGCTTCTGTTTACCGAATGCCGGCTCTTCCGCGTGCCGTGAGGCGCAAGGCCTCGATAACGTTTATTTTTGCTCGGCACCACGAGTCTCACATATTCAATCATAACCATCGATCGCTATTAAACATTTAAAAATAAATTATTATTGTATGCGTTTTGTACCTATAGTAACTGAACTACATCTTTCCATATACAAACGGTGTGCCTATTATGTTCGTAATTCGCCGACTCAAAAAATAACAATAATCGTTAATCGTTTTTTTTTTACTTTTTAGTGCTTTTTCTTGAAGTCGGTCATTTTAAAGTTTAAAAATTTAATTTAGATAGTTAAAATCTTAAGGCCCAGCCTGTTGGATTTGGCACTTTTCAAAGGCGATTCAATTACGGCGGACGATGCAGTACCGACGAAAAATGCTTCGGCTGTAATATTTTTTTATTCCAATTGCTAAAAATAAACCTTACAAAATCCCATTAATGCTAACCATATAGCAATGCTGTCGCCTACAGTGAACCATACTGGAGCTGGAGCAATAAAAGTTAAAATCGCTAAACATCCTTATCCTGAAAAAGCAAGGGTTTTGTGAGTCAGAAAACCCCGGTGACCGGTGACAGTGCTACAGCGGCGCCGCGGCGGCAGGCCGTGCGACCGTGTCCCAGATCCGAGCCGATCTGAGTAGATTAGGGTTGCCAGATGATAATTTAATAAAGGAGGACTGATAGTTCTTTATAGGAAGATTTTCTGTAAAAAAGGACATTCATAATAAAACATTTACATTATTTAAATCGTCATATTTAACTGAGTTGCAAATATTTGCAAGTTCTTGGTTTTTCAACAAATAATTATGACACATATCATATTTATAAATTTACATCGAATTACAATTAAAGATTTAACAGTCAGTTAAATCTTACTCTGTTTCTCTCTTTAGCCTACATACTATTAAAAATTTTCAGGGCATTATGGCATGGCGAAATGAGCACGGCATTTTCAGCACGAATTACCGACTATATAGAAGAGGGTGGACATACGGTAGGTAAAGGAGGACGGGAGGAAAAAATGTGGAAAATAAGCATACGATCTGGCAACCCTACATGTAGGTGATGTAGGCGCGCCCGGCCTTGCTCCCGTTCGCTCGGTTCAATCACAAAATAAATAGAACCAGAAGGCCAGCTCTCGTACCACGGGAGAAACAGGCGCACGCACACATACATGCGTGCGTACGACGATCTCGGCAGAAGTCAGTCAGAAGCGAAAGCCCATGTTCACGCGTCAATGTGGGCGTGAGCCTGTTGTCGCTCATTGCATGGAGTCGGCCTTCTGCTCCTATCTATATTGTGGTTCAATCTTCTCCGAACGTGTTCATTGAGCACATGCAACCGTCGCGGCGTCGGTGTTTGCTCCCTACGCTATTTTCAAATTGCGGCAGCGCACACCAAACAGTGGTATGTAGGTATGTATATGTCGTAGGAAACTTGTGAAAACAGTTAACCTAAGATACTTTATAATATTCTCCCATAATTCAAGTGAAGCTTGAATTACTTTTATGTATATTTTAGAAAAAGCAGCTTTCTTAACTTGTAAAGATAAAAGAAATATCTCGACTTACAAAGTATCCTGACGAGGGTCCGTCCAATTATATGTTAAAAAATATTAAAATCTATCCGTATATAATACCTTTCCACAAATAACCGGAAACTTGTAATTTATAGAAAGTAAATAATAATTGATATAAGATTTTTACAATTTTCCTGCGACATATTACATATAATAATGTGAATATAGAAAATATTACCCAAAAAATGGTTACGCAATAGTTAATCAAAGATATACAATGCATTACGTCACTTCAAACGCACGCAAAAGGGATGCCCATTTAAGGAACGAGACATATTTAAATTTATAGCCTTGAAACCTTATGAGTATGAACGGATTCTTTCCTAATGGATTTAAGTAAGTAACTTATGTACACCAGTGTGCACAAAACATTGATAAATTTAAGGATAAACAGCGACATTTACATTTTTTTTTATGCGACCTGACATGGATGGCCACACAACTACCGTTATGATATTAGCCCAATACACCACATTCCCGAAGGAATTAGGTGCCATGCCAGGACCTTCCCTTTATGAGCACGGCTACATTGAACTGGATGGAAAACACGGACAATTTTTCATTGCCGCTTCGACCATCTTTTCATCAAATGCGATGGTACCAACCCGGGCGGGCTTAAACCCTACCACCTAGTAGGGAAAGGGGAACTACAGTTTTACATGGATTCCGAACCATGGAGCAGCTCGCATTCGTGTCGAAATGCACTTATCGAACTCTGAAAGAGAAAGACAGTGGTGCAAGTTGGTATTGAACCCGGGCCTCTGGTACGCTAGGCCGGTCCCCGCGCCACTAGGCTACGAGCCGCTCAAAGTACAAGCATTTTAATTAAACTATTATTAAATATATGCTCTGCCATCATCTGGAGCCAGTTGCCTAACATTAAATTGGGGACTACAATTAATTGGGAAACGGAAACGTCGTAGTAATTAAAACCATACAAAATATCAAATGATTGTTAGATCATCTTGTTTAGATCAACAACATACTTACCCAAACAAAATAGAGAAAATATAAGTAAGACAATATTAAGATAAAGAACTGCAAGGAAATGAAATAAGAACCACGTAAAGTCATAAAAACGACAGAAATCTGCTCACAAATGGTTTAAAAACTTAATTCGTTAATTCGTGTGTTAAAAACTTAATTCGTGTGTTTCACAAAATAGAAACACACCATTATATGTCGATTTGTCTGATGATAACTGATAATTCAAACATTAAAACAACAAAAGTGACATCACAAACCACCGTGTGGGTGCTCACTCCGACCATACAGTCCTAGCCTGCAGTTCATAGTCCACACGGTATAGACTTTAGTCTACAGACGCGCAAGAAACTTTATTCCATTTCGCAAGGACTTTTTAGATCACACAACTGACCTGTACTTGAACCTAATCTGTACATCATATTCCAATTCTAAACACTGCTCGAGTAACCCAAAACTCGCTTCGGGCTGTACTTTTACTCTTTATATCAGATTGTTTCCATACAGTCAACCAACAGAGCTGATAAGACTGATGGCTCTGTAGTGTTTGCACTCCTGCTGCAACCATTTACTTTAGTAGAATGGGATTCTACTAAATTCGCCGCAAGCCGTACGCCGTCGTGCACCAGACTTTTTGTCCAGGACGCGGTGAGAAAGTAGTGAAATATTTCCAAATCGAAATCGACTCCGATTTTTATTAACATCTCAACAGCATTCCAGCCTTCAGGCTTTGCGATTGTAGATTTTTGTTTTCCTTTTCCAAGCTTTTTTTCACTTCTCGCTCAGTTATTTCATGTACTTCCTTAACAGTTTTGCAATCCCGATAGGAAATTGGTTCCATATTATGTACCCGAGACTCAACGGAATCATCAAAATCATACACAATTTCAAAACGTTCCTTCAATCCCTCTAAAACTACTTTTTCATCGAAATTGATTACTTTATTGTTTATGGCTTTGAAGTAATCCGAGTTAGCCTCATCTATTTCCAGAAAAGTTTTTGGTAGTAATCGTAGAGCATGTACGAAAAGGTGTGTCTGCATAGAAAGCGAAAGATGTATGCTGTGATCGTACTGCATGAAACACTACCATTTCTTCCTACTCATCCGTAAAAACTGCGGCGTTATGGTATGTATGTAAATACATTTTTGATTGATCATGCGGCTACCTAGGTATACAAATGGCATCATGTCTGAATCTAAATTGAAATAAGATTTTTTGCTATGAGTTGCAGATCCATTATAGTCTCGCAGGGCAAAAAAAAAACAGGACCACAATGGAATCGCGTCAAATTTGCTCGTTTCGTTCGTAATGACTTGGAGTTTTTTATTCGAAATTGTTGTTTGATGCATCTGAACGATCTCTTGCTGAAAATTTAGCTCTTTTTCTAAGCTGAGCTACCAGATTTTAAATTGGATAACCTTATCTACGTAAATAATTACATCGAAAGAAGAGAAGGGCTTAGAACAGCGAAAGTAAGCTACTGTAGAGAAAACATTGACTTCAAATACAAATTGTTTTAAAATACACAGGACATAACATTCGAAAGAGAAGTGTTTTTAACGAATTCACGTTCAACGACTTTCACGATTAAGATTGGTTTAAAAAAAACTGTAAAGTGAAATACGTTGGTGTATCGCGTAATCATTTATAACCACTGACACACAAATCCTTTACATTTCACTGTACATATTAACATTACTTCAATGCTGTAACCATTGGCATTTATATCGCTTTACATGTCACTGTATATAACTTGAAAGGCAGGACTCGGGGATAAGGATATCCAATATAAGGCACCGTGTAAGGACGATATTTGTTTTGGACCTTCGAAAACGATTTATAAATGTAAGTGCCAACCTATTGAGTGTTTCTGACAGTTGATGCATACTCCAAATAACTTTTGAGATATGGAAACTTAAATGTTCCTGTTTTTTTTTAAATTTAATAAAAAATAAAGGCTCAACATGTCCATTATAAACCATTATATTTTCATGATTTTGTCATAAAAGGCTTTACGCATTTAATTACATTCACTTACTTAGTTATACAATTTTTTAACTAATCTGGGTGACTAGTCTTATTTAATTCCTTCCTAAACGTGGGATTCGAGCCATGTTTGCAAAGGATAGAACACCGTATTCAAATTGCGAATGGTTGTTTTAAAACGAAATCATTGAATTCGCTGAGACGGAGATCGTTCCCGCTTCATAAAATACATGGAGTCATCGCTGTATGCCTAGAGCGCCGTCTCATGACGTGCCGAAACATAAAATCCAGCGTCCGGTTACACCCATAGGATCTTAGTAAGCATATTTGATGGATGCACGCCTTGAGATCCTTGAGGCATTCGACAGAGAATTGATCGTTAAGGTGGGCCATCCCACTCAACTCCCCATACAAAAGGGGAAAGAAGATCACGTTTATTGATTTCATATTTATTGTCAAAGATCCCAAATTTTGCTCAAAATAGCTTTATTTGATCGAACTAGATGTCTGATGACCGTTGGCATTGTAAAATTGTGTTTCTAAGTTATAAGGTCCGAAAGTTCGAATTTTTCGCGCGCTTTATACAATAACTTTGGAGGTAGATTACGCAATGATAAAGTAAGAAAATCTTCAAAAGATTAGTCATCAGACATAGCTTATTTAATCAAGATTTATAATCTATTTGGTTTTTGTTAGATGTTTGACTACAGCGGGCGTGGATTACTTTTAGCTATAAGTCGTTTTGTAATTAAAATTTTCGTAAATCTTATCAAATCATACACTATGCACATTGTCTTTTTAACCGACTTCGAAAAAAAGGAGGAGGAAAGAAGGAGGTTCTCAATTCGTCGGAATCTTTTTTTTTTTTTTCTCTTTTTTTTATGTGTGTTCACCGATTACTCGAAGACCCCTGAACCGATTTGAAAAATTCTTTTTTTGTTCGAAAGGGTATACTTTCTAGTTGGTCCCATTATTTTTTTATCAAAATCGGTTCAGTAGTTTGGTACTTAAATACAACAAACATCGAATTTCTTAAGCACGCGAACCCAGAAATGTGATTTTTTAGTTACAGTAGCTTTCTTTAAGGGTGAGATTCCTCAGTATGAGAGGTTTTTTTTTAATTCAACTGTTGGGGGTATTGAAGGGGGTAAAAGAGGGCAAATTGTACACATTTCTATCTCTAGAGCCGCTGAACCAAGAAATGTCAGAGTAGGTTTTGTTTGAGATGGGAATGTTTACGAAGAGAATATTTTTTGAAAATTCTACTATTAGGGGGGTAAAACAGGTCAAAATTAACACATTTAAGCGAAAACCACTCATGTTGAGATCTTCGAAACCAATTATCCTAGAAACTTAAAATTTTCAGTGACTTCTTTTTACGACGAAAAGGCTCGCTTGTGATTTTACAAAATTCAACTGTTAAGGGGATACACGAGACCGATATGTACACATATTCATACAACACTTACGCAAGAAACAGACTCTCCGGAACAATGGAAGGATGAGAAATTCAGAAGCTCAGCGGTTCTGGACATTCGTTGTTTTGTCTTGTTAGGGTTCCATACCCAAAGGGTACCAACGGATACTATATTACTAAGCTTCCGCTGTCCGTCCGTCCGTCCGTCCGTCTGTCACAGCGCTCTACCTCATGAACCGTGAACTCATAGGTACCGGTCTTTCTTTCGTCAGAAATGAGATTTCTCAATGGTTTCAAATCACATAATGCTCGGTCATTGTAGGGTTTAGTAACAGTTCAGAGGGTTCGCATGAGATAGTGAGGTGCGCATGATTTTCTTTCCACTTTGTATGTGAAGTTGAGCAGGATAGCTAGCCCACCTTGAGTCAAAAAGTTACGCCACCACTAAAAAGCAAAAAATAAAATATTTTTAAATAAAAAAAGGACCGCCTTAAAAAAAACCGGAACTAAAAAGCAAAAAATAATTGGTTACTTTTAATTAATGTACGACAAGCTATTTTAATACTAACTATTTATGTACAATTTCTTAATTTTTAATCATCTTTTGAAGTCGGTGCCTTGGGTAGACATTCTATAAGGGCTGTAAGTAGTTAGATTAATGGCCTATATATAATAATGGCTATATATAAAAATCCTATGGCTAAGAAAGAAATATAAGTAGGTAGCTACTTACATTAACCTACTTAAAGAAAAAAACACAAAATCAAAAATTAAATAAACAAACAGGTCGGAAAAACGTATGTAAGTAGGTATTTAGGCAAGTACTTTGTAATTTAAATATTCCTTATAACTTAAACTAAATACCTAACATAGTAAAAACTAAATATTTACAAGAAAACCCTACAAACTAAACAAACAAACCAATATAAAAACAACGACCACTTATGTATATGGTAAATATTTAAGTAGGTGTAGTTGTACTTTTTATTCTGCCTAAATACCTACATAACACAAAACAAAAAAATAAAAAATTTAAAAAAATAACAGAAAACTATTGGTAGCGACTTTGAGATGTCTGCTCTCAACTACGTGTCAAAACGAGTGTGCGGTTAGCAGGTACATATCTCACCAATTTCGGCAGAAATCAGGTCTGAACGAAATCGGTTTCGTTCAGACAACGATGTTGTAGGAAACACCAATCCACAGAGCAGCGAATTAACGTACCTACTCCTTCACCAGTGCGCGCCTTTATAAAGCTGAAAGCACTAATAATCGTTAAAACCCAATTTCAGTACGCTGTGCTGCTGTATCGATATCAGCTTGCACGTAAACCAATGCTAAGGGCATCTCCTGGTAGAATGCTCTGTGGACCAATCATTGCTGACTCAGTTTGTTTACGCTCTCGTAGACTTCGGGTGTGTTCGGCTGAAATTGTGTCTGTTCGGTCAACGGCGTGCGGAGTGAACTCTACCCAAGGCACCGACTTCAAAAGATGATTAAAAATTAAGAAATTGTACATAAATAGTTAGTATTAAAATAGCTTGTCGTACATTAATTAAAAGTAACCAATTATTTTTTGCTTTTTAGTTCCGGTTTTTTTGAAGGCGGTCCTTTTTTTATTTAAAAATATTTTATTTGTGAACATGTTGCATCTTCCTCATTACGGAGCCTGTCTTTTTTCTTTGAAACAGAGAAGGTCCCAGAGCGCAACAGCACGGTTTTGTACCGTGCCCGCGAATGAGTTAGCCCCGCCGGGTTGGGCCACCTTAACAGAAACCTGCTTCACTCGACGCTGTGACAGCAAGGGCAATGCATCTCGTCACATCTGCGTACCACAATGCTACCGGTGCGGTGTGCGGTGGTGCGCGGAGTGCATTCCTAGCAGGTCACCTGCACTATTAATTTGTGCACCTTGTGCGATTACATTATGCAAGCACATGCCTCACGTCGTCGGCTCGTCGGCTGATTGTGGCCAAGGGGAGATGATGGAAAACTATTTTTAATTTAACCCGCTAAATGAGTTCATACTTTGCCTGTGATATTTATTATTTTAATTATGAGCATAGTCTGTTTCTAAGCAAGGGTAAACCGTTAACCTCTGTGCATGCACATGAAAGCTTTCTTCGCCCCACCCCCCACGCTGTTGGGTAGATGCAAACCAAGATTCGATTTCGATCGACCCTAGTCCGACTTGTCAGCTAAATTGGCTTTTACGCCAAACCTAGAATTTTCAAACGTCAGATAAATGTGTGATCGCAATAAAGAGTGCGAACTAACATTTGCGAGTCCGAGTTTGATTTGACAGCTTACTCACCGTTGCCGTAAATACGTTGACGTTGCCGTTCACGCCGACTCCGCGTTTTCATACAAATCGGAAGTCAGAGCTTGATTTGAACAGCTTGAAGAAGTAAAACCACATAATAAGTAGTAAAAACTTGAATGGGTTTGACGTTTTTACGTAACTTGGAAGGTCTGTAAACAACAATTTAAATGAGAACTCGGACTGACCACTCGGATGCAAAAGCTCTTCGAATTGTATCAATAGCGATACGTTTTGATATTGTTCGACGCAGCACTTGTGCAGCATACATAAGAACAAAAAAACAGCATTCGGTATGCCCTAGGAACAGAATATAGCAGGATATAATAGGTTTTTGAAAAGGTTTGAAATATGTTATATTAGTAACGGTAAGTATCTCGTTAATCGAATTGTGTATCATCATTTGTTGATTTCTTGTTCCTCCATTAGTTATTTGTATGATACTATTAATAAAACTTGTTTCAAATGAGTAAGAATAGTCGAGAATGAATTTCTCAGAGAGGTTATACGAATTACTATTTAAATCGGTTCGGTGTTGTGCGATCGAAGAGCCGTTCTGGCGCGGAATGAAAATATAAAAATACAAGGAGTGGAAAAGCGCTTGCGGAGATCTAATTTTGTTTCGGAAGTGGAGCCAGAGAAAACAGGGCATATTGTACATTTGACATACACACCCCTCACCCGTTCCACTCCTCTTACACGGTGCACTGGCACAGGGGATTCGAGATGTGCATAAGTAAAAACATTGGAAAACGTTCGGAATGGCACTCGAACGGTCATTAAAAAGCATACCATAGCATTGAATTTGTCCGTATTACCGCCTCAAAGAAGCTAACCTCGAATTAAGGGAAAGTTCTGGTATGTCACTATGTGGTCATGATGACAGTGGGGTGAAGATAGCTTGCGTAACCGTGATAAGTTTAAATTAAATTAACCGAATTAAAAACACGGAGAAGGTTCTTTTTTCTACATGTTTTCATTTGACCTTAGCTAAAATGAGATTAGAAAACATCGCATTTCTTACGATATAGGTATGCACCTAACTGAATTTTATATTTAAGTAGAATGAACCTACAAAAAAAAATTTCCATCTCCTACTACCTTAACTGCAAAATAATAAATTGAACATTCGTATAAATCATCACCAAAATACCTAATATGTTTACAGCTTTCATTCTTATGAATGTTCCTTGCTTTACGGTTTTCATACGGGTACATATAATTTTGTTGAAAAAAGCTATGTACTTACTCAATATGAAAAACCATATGCAATCAATAAAATATTGCACAAATGTGTAGTTTTTGTCCCCGAAAGCAAAAAAACGTTAGCAACTAGGTACGGCGTGGAAAAATTACGATGATTCACGAAAATAAAATAGAACATTACATAAGCTTTATGCTTGGTAGCTCATGCGTTTGTTTGCTTCACACGTCTGCATGTATGTTTCCAGCCACGATAGTATAAATGTGTGAATGCGCTGTGCAAATAGATAATGTGTATGTGTATGAGTGCACACGCCTATAGATATCTCGTCCGTTGCCCTCGCGCCAACGCGATGACATTGACGAAATGTGAAAACACCAGATAAACAGAAGTATAATCTATCTATTGGGCTCGCTTCTTTAGATAACTAAAATTTCATGGGTCAAACTTGAAGCATAATATTGCATATTTTCTTGCAATCGAATAACGTGTACTAGCGTGCCAGTGACTCCGCATTGATTGGAAGGTCATGCTGCGGTTATAGGTGAGCGATGACGAACGCGCTGCCAAGAGATCTCGTGTCATTGTGCTTCCATTCATTCGCGTCATGCCTATGTCATCATTCGACCTGCCGAAACCAACA
This sequence comes from Incurvaria masculella, assembly GCA_946894095.1. Lineage (NCBI taxonomy): Eukaryota > Metazoa > Arthropoda > Insecta > Lepidoptera > Incurvariidae > Incurvaria > Incurvaria masculella. The sequence goes on from OX335647.2 coordinate 14,864,506, forward strand.
CATGATGCGAAACAGGCTTGATAAATTGAGAAATATTTTATGTATATTAGTAATCCATTTACCTATTTTTGAGGTTCTATTATTAGAATGAATTTATTTGTTACATTATAGCGTCGATGCATTATAGATTGTGAAGATGTCTGTTATTTTTTATCCCAGAAACGATGATTTGCTACATCGCCGCCGATGACTGCCGCCCTTCTAAATCTACAAATCCTTGCCTTCTGGATGATACAGTAGGGAGGTTCATACTTTTATAATCACAATTTTTAATGTGCTAACACATTATAAGTAATATAAACCTAGAGTGCTAGTTCATTACATCAAAATGGCCGCCACAACGTGTCGCGCAGTGCTCCGGAGCCAAGCGCGGGAGGCGCCTGTCGACCTTGACTCCGACGCGGTGCTATAGAACCACAGAATAAGTAATAGTATAGACCTATCAGCTCAATATTCAATGCAAGCTATTCACGCACGTATTTGTTATGCGGATCTGTGAAATATTTTTAGCAGTATATGTATACAACAAATACAGAGCACATAAAAATGCGTCTTTAGCTCAGCTAACCTATTACAGATAATAAGTTTTTTTCTCTTTTTACCAGATTTTCTTAAAACTAATTCCCGTAACCTATAATCGGTGTACAGATATAATGTATATGTATAGAAATAATCTTTACTATCGATAATATTAGTCTGGGCGAACTACGATGAAGCTATACTACTGACTGATTTCAAAATTCAGAACTGTGTAGTTTTAAGTGATGTAAATTAACAAAGCTCACGCGAATTTCGTTTTCGTGAAGGTCTCATTATCATGTTGTCTTCTAAATAAGGACATTTTATGACTCATATTCATTTACGAATGTAACGACATTTGGAACACATAACAAACCTCATTGGTATTGAGGAAATGGTTCTTACATATGAGCTTACTCATTAGAACTTATTGAGGTTTCTGGAATCGGACCATGTGGTTCTTCGTACATGGTTGCGCGACGGCAACGGCAAGACGTAAACATCTCAAGGTCGGCACGGCGGCGGAGGCAGCGATGGCGGCAACACCGGCGCGGCAGTGGAGGGGGCGACAAGATCAAGGCTAGCAGCGACAATGCGTCCAAGCTACGAGTGAGGTGATCAACGAGGAGCTGCTAGAAGCACGTGTGGAATACGCCATCCAGTGGAGTCCATACTCAACCCTGTATCGAGAGCTCAAAAGGCTGTATTGAGGGTGTTACACAACAAGCCCTTTAGGCACTCGTCTGACCTTCTCTTTAGAGAGTACAAATTATTGGATGTCAGGCAAACTTATATGACGAAACTAGTGGATTATTACCGAACACACACACATCTTCAGGTACATGCCACTCACACTTATACCACGAGACACAGACAGAATTTAAACTTGTGCACAACTCCAACAAACACTGCTTTCGGGCAAAGATTTCATTCATTTTTGGGGCCGAGGTTATTTAACAATATTACAGATATAATACAACGTAGTTTAAATTTAAATAAAAAAGCATTTAAAAATAATCTTCAGAAGTATTTCATAGAATTAGGTCGATTGGAATGTATAACAAACATTTTAATTTAGATACATTTTATGTAGTGCTTGTATGTGTGTAATATGTTAAGTCATTAATATCACTTTATTACTTATTAATAAAGTACTTAAGAGTATCGATCATAAGTAATTAAAAGAACCTGCGTTAAAAAAACCTACCATTCGCAATACAGGTTAAGCCTAGTGCGACGGTTAAGAAACGAATTTTAGATTACTAAGAATTGTAATTAAAGGTGTACTTACTCTTTTTCTTTTAATTGTATTAAAGTTTTTTAATTTGAATTTGAATTTTGATTAGCATGCGTCACCTAAATGGGCGGGCTACATTCCTATCGTAACCACCACGGTAGGAGTGGACTGGAGACACGCCTGGAAACCGCCTCGCCAAGTGTTTGCCCAAAGAGGCAAAAATCTGGCAACGAATCCATAACAAAGAATATATAATAAATACTGCCCCATGTTGGTTAGTAATGTCGACTACGGACCTGACTCGCAGTCAGGTTAAAATTTAAGCTTGTTAGAAAATTTGTTACAAAAACATGAAAATTAATATGGATCATTACGAAACTATCTCATCCATTATTTTCGGTATTATAAAACACACAACAAACATTCACGGTCGTTTACTCTCAAAAGCATACGTTGGAAAGTCAAGGATTTTTTAGATCTCTTTTATTCTATGGTTGACGTCAATATAAGAAAAAGAGATCTCGAATTTGTCTCTATTCAGGTGTATAGGGTCCGAGTAAACTACCGTGCCGTGTGTATGTATGACCTATATACATACACACGGAGATCGACGATTTCCTTACGACACGATTGCTTTTCTCATTGCTTACACAGTTTTATTTCCCGTTAATCGGAATGTATTGTCGGCTAGAAGTGGATATTGACAAATTTCCCTCGCAATGAGATTTCTAAGATTAATAACGATACAAATTTATGTAAATGGAGCCCACATTTCATTTCTCGTCCGGCTCGCGACTGCTGCGGGGCGGCTGTGGGGAGGCTGCGGGGTGGGGAGGCGCGGGGGTGGCGCGGCCAACTCCGCCCAGGGCAATTTCTCCGCGGCGGCCGAATCAGCTCAATAATTTAAATTTTATTTTTCAATTCAGCTCTCAGGGCCGAGACTCGGATAAAGTGTAAGCACCAATACGTGACATGAATATCGCTTTGTAGCCTTTCAGAAGTTTATCTCGGAGGCAGACCTGCCCGCCCCGCCTCCGCCCCGCCCCGACGTATTAAAATAAAACTTTACCGTTAGCGGGCGCATATCGAATGCATCGCAAAGGTATGCATTTTAACCGCATCGTTATACTTGTTCGGGCAATACCTACGTACCGCACTCATATTCGTCGGCGTCGGGAGAAAGGAACCTTGTTATTATTATTTTTTTTATATATTGTTATCAGATGTTTCAGGCAAAAAAATACTGTTACTTTATAGAGTTTCCATACAGGTATTTTGATGTTAATTCCTCAGTAGTTTGTTAATATATTTACTCGTCCTCTCTGCCGCGGTGCCTCTAGGATGCGGTGTACGTAGTACAGTCGTTTTGTCTGAAATCTATACACCGGAAATAGAGACAAATTTGAGATCTCTTTCTGACATGCTGACGTCAACCATAGAGTAAAAGGGACTTAGAAATTCCTTCTCTTTCCAGTGTATACATTTGATAAGTAACGACTGTACATACAGGTATGGGCAGCAAGATATGGAAGAATTTATTTGATGAGATTGTAGGATGTTATATTTAGTATTGTCTTTATTTCCGCGGCAAGTAAAATATAGGTTGCCCATAGACAACTGTCTATGGATGAAGAAAGAAAAATATGAAAAAGCCAATCAAGAGAGGACACACTAGGAGTCTCAAATTTCGAAACGTTGCCATGGGAACGTGACAAGTTTGGAAGATTCCGGAAAAATAAAAATAAAAACAGGAGAATATCACTGAACTGAAAATGAAAATATTGGGTTCAGTTCGACTCCCGCGCCCGTACAGACCAGAGCTCCGTTGAGAGCTTTCATCGCGTTTTTGCAGCGCCATCTTGAAGGAATCCCCACCAATCGGAATGGTGTGAGGATCTCGCCTCTGGCCTTCGACGCAGCTGCACCCTGAGGGAAGTCCTCCCGCGAGTGTCCGCCGTGTCCTCGACACCAGGTGGTGTGCGAGTCAGTTCACGCGGCCCGTGAAAGACATTATGACTCTTTGACCAGGTTCTCATAAGAGACCAAGTGTAGAGGCTGTGCAGTTTATTCCGGTGATGTTTGGAGTCAGCCAGTTGATGAGAGCGGAGTTGGAGCAGGGAGCCTGTAGCCGTCCGACCAGTTCCAGTCTCATCTGAGGAGCGGGACGAAGACCCTAGAAACGAGACCGGCGGTAGGACTAGAGCTTCATCGGTATGTCGCATCAGCCTAACAGTTTTACACTTCTGTTTGTGCAATGATAAACTTCAATAAACATCACTTCACCTTCATGCTGTGTGTTTGAATATTTCCTCAAAAGTCCTCTCCAAGCAGATGCATAGATTATGTAGGGTTTGTACGTGTTTTCTTCCGTAGCTTCGACCCTGCACCCTGAGCTTCCGACTGAGCGACCCGAGGCATCGAGATTAAGGAATGCTCTACACGTCACCTGCATTTCTTAGATATCTAGCAAGTCGCCGTGGAGGAGACAAAACCTTTACATCCTCACTCATCACTCACTCATCACCTTCTACACACCACACCACACACACCACATCCAACGAACCCTACAACTGGCGCTCAATCTATAAATTTTTGCATCTGTGTGAACGAAGAATTTGAGAAAATATTTGATTTTTCCATCCTATATTTCCATCTCGTCTAAGTTTGGTGACTTTATTTCACCCCGCGTATATAGGTACGTACTATGTAATTTATATTTAGTACATATCACATTTGCCTTCGTGATTATGTACCGTGATCGGTGAATTTTTGCGTTTGCACTTTTCCTTTCTCCTGCGACTTATTAATTTTCGGAATTTAGTTCGGCAAATATCGTTTATGCGTTTTAATTTAATTGCGTGGTCACTTTGATCCGATGCGTATTTACATGCCAAATATCTATTGACATTGAATTGATAACAAAGAATGACAGCGTATGTCGTTTGACGTCCGCTTATTACTCGTCGAATAATTTGGGCTATTCGTTTATACCTTTAATGTAAACAAAGGTGGGATATCTCAACTTTGTATTGCTGTTTGACACGAAACATATTGTGTATGGTTAATGAGATACTTATTCGATACATATGAAACAAGCACGAATGGTGACTATACACAAAATATTTTACAAACAAGGTGCCATGCCAGTTTGATTTTAAGACTTCATGTCTTAACTAAACTTGAACTGATTGTGCTATAACTTGATTAAAATAAATATAAACGGGGATTATAAACAAAATATTTTATTATCAAACTGATATGCCAGGAGGTTCTTAGGACTTCAAGCTTTAATTGAGATTTATTTGATTATAGGTACTATATGTTACTTGGTAATTGAACACATATTAGACCAGCAAGCAACCTAATCATTTGCAAGCAAGGTGGCTTGCTTGGATATTTTAATTTTCACTTACTTTACGGATACTTTGGGACTTAGTCAATACATCTGAATAATAATTTCAGATTTAGAAGTTTTTCGGAAATTTTAAAAAAACAAACAATATGGCCAACTTAAACGACTCTGTCTTTATAGACATCGCAGAGGATCAAACTGAAAGCGTGAATGTACTAACCAGAAATGGCAACAATTATGAAAACATTTTTTTTTCAATTGATAACGGAGACAAAGGTCAACAATCTTCAATTCCCATAGAACACATACAACCAAAAACAGAACTTCAGATCTTTAATAAACATTATTATAATTTGAGCTCTTGGAAATTAACCTTCAATGGCAAGACGGATGTTAGAGAATTTATCGCCCGCGTAGAGGAACTCACTTATGCTCGGAATTCTAATTGGGACATTGTGTTAAGGTGTTTCATTGACTTATTAAGTGAAGAAACATTAAGATGGTACCGAACCGTTCGGGAAAACATAAGGTCTTGGGAGGATTTAAAATCCGCGTTGCTATGCGAATACGATAACGCCGATTTTTCATTTGAAACTGAATTACAAATAAGGAGTTTAAAACAAAAACCAGGTCAGAGATTATCTGATTTCATAATAAATATAAATGAACTATGCAATAAAATAAAAGGGCAGATTTCCGAAAGCGCTGCTTTCGAAATTATTAAACACAACATGTTGCCTACCTATAAGCAGGCACTTATCTTTGGAAATGCAAAGAATATAAAAGAATTAAATGCATTCGGGAAAAATATGGAACGTTACGGGTTGATATTGGAAAAATTAACAGATAACCAACCTCAAGTAAACAAATTAAATAAAAGCGTTGAGAAATTATCAGAGCAATCCGAGGAATGCTTAAAATGCAAAAATAAGGGCCATTCATTTAGAGCTTGCCCAAATATTTTAATTCCGATTTGTTTTACTTGCGGTCGTTTAAATGTGACAACTGCTACCTGCTCAACGTGTCAATCAAAGCAAGCTTCTACTTCTAAACAAAATGATAACATGGTAACACGGCCATTTAATACCGATGGGCGACAATCCGGCCAAGAAGATTTCGGAGATAGACAAAACCACTTTAACGATAATTCACGGACTCGAGACTACAACAACCAAAATAATTTTCAGGGTCCGCGCTTTAATAGATCGAATACATACAACCAGTATCCGTCATACAGACATCAACAAAATTTTAACAATAATCATAATGCTTATAACCAGGCTCCGCATTACAGAACTCCACATAATTTTAACAATTACAATTATAATGCTTCCTCTAAACCTTATCAAGGTCAATATTATAATTCGGAGCCTAATGTACCACGTTCTCGTTATAATCAACAACAATCTTATTATCAGAACGAACCATTTTGCAAAAGGGGATGGCAGTCATAATAATATGGTTAGGAAACCTCTGGCTATAGAAGAAATTCCAAAAAACGGTTAGGCGCACCGGACTACGGTTCTCGAAAATTTATCACTAAATACCTAAACCCGGTGCGGATAAACAGCAATGGCGATAAAAGACCTTACTTAAATTTTAAAATTAAGGATCAAAATTTTAGCGCGCTTCTTGATAGCGGTGCTGAAATGAATGTGATAGGAAATAACAGTGAATACAATTTTTTTAATTTAGGTTTTAAATTACAAGAACCAAATATTAGTTCGATTGTTACAGCTGATGGAAATAGACAACCAAGCATTGGTTCCATTTCATGTACGATCGTGGTGGATAATATGAGTATACCACTTACATTTGAGATAATTCCAGGGGTAAAATCTGTTTGCATACTGGGGACTGAATTTTGGGAGAAAAGTGGTCTTTCCAAAAGAATTGCGGGAATGATAAATAAAAAGTTTGTACATTCAGAACTTAAAAGTATATTAACTATTGGGACTACTTCAAAAGCAGTCGAGAAGATAAATGGTATTCTTTCCGAATTAAAACAAATGAAATTGGAGATCGAGGATTATGTGGGAAAAATCTCAATGATAAGGTATAAAGAAATAGATGAGAAACTAACAAAATTATTATTATCTCTTGATGCAATTCCTTGCGAAAATAATAGCGAATTAAAATTTACCAGGCGATCAGCCATTAGGGAAGTTCAAAAATCGATTGGTATTTTAGAGGGTAAAGGTTCTGACAAGAAAATACTAAAATGCTCTGAACTAAATAAAATTGATACAGTGCACGCACAATTAGAGTTTTTAGTTAATAATATAACTAATTTCGATAATAATACAAGTGAGTACGCTTATCAAGTACTAAGGGGAAGGCTTACCCATCTTTTATCGATTCTTGAGGGCATTATTTGTACAAGTGATGATTGTCTAAAACAAACAAAACATTCAGCCATATTAGGAGTACAAAAACATATTGCCGATGTAGATTATAAACAAAAAGCAAAACAAAATACGATATCTAGGAAACAATTAAATAATATTAATGAAGAAACTAAGGAAATCCGAAATAAAATGGATAATAAGTTGGTAAATAAGATTCATAAGAAACAACCTGTTGATTCACATTCAGAACCAGCTTTAGAACCGAAACCTGACGATAGTGATCCTTTGATTAGAAAATTGGGGGAGGAAGAAATTAGTAACATACAAGAGAATATAGTACAATCGGAGTCAATTCAAAAAAAATATAAAAATAAAAATTGTATCTTAACAAAGGAGGAATTAGAAATTTTAAAACAAATTACTGAAAAATTTGAATCAATTTCATTCGAAAAGAAAGGTTTAGGAAGGACTCATTTAATGGAATACGAAATAGAAACTATTGGTAAACCAATAAAACAAAGATTTTATCGTATGTCTCCATATAAACAAAAACTAGTCGATAGTTTGATTGATGAGATGATTTCTATGGATGTTCTAGAAGAGTCATCGTCTCCATGGGCTTCTCCAGTGTTAGTGGTTCCCAAAAGTGACGGATCTTCCAGATTATGTATTGATTCTAGAAAACTAAACTCAGTTACAAAGAAAGACAGTTATCCGCTCCCGCGGATAGACAATATATTAGACAATCTTAGAGATGCTAAATTTATATCATCAATTGATCTATCCAAAGCATTCTTGCAGTTACCACTAGCTGAGTCGGCTAAAGAAAAGACGGCTATAATTTCTCAAGGCAGAGGTATTTTACAGTTCAAAACTGTCCCGTTCGGATTGACTAACGCACCCCAAAATCTACAAAGGCTAATCGATTTTTTAATTGGCCCAGAGCTTGAGAACCATGTGTTCGGTTATCTGGATGACTTGATTATAATAGCTAACAATTTCAAAGACCATATATTTTACTTAGATAAAGTTTATGAAAGACTTAAATACGCGAATTTAACAGTTAATCTAAAAAAATGCGAATTTTTGAAAAGCGAATTAAAATATCTAGGATACATAGTCAATGAACATGGGTTACAGACCGATTCCTCTAAAGTAGAGTCTGTTGAAAAATTCCCTACTCCAAAAAATGTCAAAGATGTGAGAAGTTTTTTGGGGTTAGCGTCTTATTATAGGCGTTTTATCGACAACTTTTCGACTATTGCTGCTCCTCTTTCTAAATTAACTAGTGTTCTTATTGGAAAATCTAAGACCTTCGATTGGACAAATGAATGTGAAGTCTCTTTTAATAAATTAAAGCAGGCTCTTATTACAGCCCCTGTGTTAAGTACTCCGGACTATTCAAAACGGTTTTTTTTTAAACTGTGATGCGAGTAATTACGGTATTGGCGCGGCTATTGTACAATATGATGATTCAAATATGGAACACCCGATAGCGTACTTTTCGCCAACATTATCCAAGTGTGAACAGAGTTATTCTACAACAGAAAGAGAGTTACTGAGTATAGTCGAGGCCACAACTCATTTTAGGTATTACCTTGATGGTGTGCCTTTCACCGTAATAACTGATCATGAAAGTCTGAAATGGCTGTATAAATTAGAAAATCCTTCTGGTAGACTTGCCCGTTGGTCTACTCGATTATCACAGTTTGATTTTGAAATTATTCATAAAAAAGGCAAGTTTAATACGGTGCCGGATACACTTTCGCGCATAAAGTTAGATAACTTAACATTATTAGACTCTAATTCTTCAACAGATAAATGGTATAATAATATTGTTAATAATTTAGTAAAAAAACCTCTAAGTTTTCCTAACTTTAGACTAGAGGGAGATAAACTGTTTAGATATTGTAAACCAAAGTTCAGCCTAATGGATACATATTCTTGGAAAGAAGTAATTCCATTTGACCAAGTAAGGGACTTAGTCATAAAGAATCACGAAAATGCTTTGTCCGCACATCTAGGTCCATTTAAGTGTTTTAAACATCTACAATTAACCTACTATTGGCCGAATATGTATACTCAAATTAAGAAAATTTTAGTTGATTGCGAAATTTGCAAAGCATATAAAGCAAATAACAAAATGCCACATGGCCAGATGACCTTTCAAAAGAGGGTTTATGCACCAATGCAAGTACTAAGTTTAGATATTGTAGGCCCATTACCCCGAGCATATTCAGGTCACGTTTACTTATTGACTGTAGTGGACATATTCTCAAAATACATATGGTTATGTCCTTTAAAAAAAGCCAATAGCTGTTCGATTAATAAGTTTGTAGAAAATAATATATTTTTAGTACATGGGGTCCCTCACACGTTGATTAGTGACAACGGTACTCCATTCGTCTCTAAAGAATTCAATGATCTGTTAAAGAAGTACAATGTTCCTAAAATTTTTCGAAATTGTGTTTACTTCCCACAGAATAATGTTGTGGAAAGACATAATCGTACTATTGAAACAGCTATTGCATCCTATGTAGAAGCTGATCATCGTAATTGGACGAAACATTTGGTTCAAATCCAAACGGCAATCAACAGTCATGTCAGTGTAGCGCATGGTTACTCCCCTCATCTGTTGATGACAGGTAGAGAAATAATACTTGATGGTAGATTTCATCGATTTGCCAATTTTAGTTCTCTGGATGAATTATCTATAGAAGGACGCGATGAATGGTCAACAAAGTTGAAATCGCTAGCTAATATCTTTCATAATGTTCAAACACATTTAACGAGCGCATATCAATCAAATGCGAAAAGATACAACTTAAGGCGTTCAGTAATACACTTTAAAGAAGGCGACATAGTCTGGCGTCGATCTCATGTGCAATCTGATGGAGCAAAGTTTTTTTCAAATAAAATATCTCCACGTTTTATTAAGTCAATCGTTTTAAAACGAAACTCTGAAAATACTTATTTGTTAGGGAATGTTGACGGAACAAGCGTGGGTATAATTCATGTCAGCAATATTATAAAAACCTAATTAAACTATACAATAGTTTCCCTTTAAACGTTCCAAAATAAGGGTGTAATGTATATTTAATTTGGCTGCTTTAACGTAGTGCTTTTTGTATAGCTCGTGTAGTTTAGATTATATTAGTTTAGATTTAGTTAAATATTGTGTAATTAGTTGTATGCTAATTTAATATAGTTTGTGTAAGCTCTGTGCTTAGCCTTGTGAATAAATACTCTTTAAGAAAAAAGGGTTTTACGTTATTCTTGACTATAATGTATAGATTAAAATACATATTGAGTACTCTCTTATACTCAAAATTTTTTGGGGAAGCAGCTTGCTCCATAGTGAACTCTTCTTAGAGAAAGGGAGGTTTACATTAACTTGTCTAGAATGTATTACTTAAATACATATTGAGTACATTCTTGTACTCAAATTTGTTCTATTTTGGGTGGCTATTTGCCCACTCTTTTTGGCGTACACTTCTTAGGAAAAAGGAGGTCGTCTAGTCTAGTCTATATAATAAATATACGTTAGTTAACGTGAATAATGGGGATAATAATTGATGATATAAATGATAAAATGATTAATATATGATGATAATTGGCGAACACTTCTTAGGAAAAAGGAGGTCGTCTAATCTAGTCTATATAATGAATATATGTTAGGTAACGTGAATAAAGGGGGATAATATAAATAAAGTAAATATGAGTGAATATTTACCAAGTATGAAAGCGTGAAGAATTAGGGACACGAAAGACGATGTATACTTGAATCTAGGGAAATTTCACTCTCTTAAATGATAGGATTTGCACCTGGCAAATTTTTCAATATTTTTACGGCCTCTTTAGGAAGTGAATTATGTAATGAACATTTCAGGAAAATGATTATTTTCTGGAATTTAAATAATGTCATTGGAGACATCATTAGGAAGGACATATTTAAATAATACTTGACATCTCACTGTAGGAGTGTTAGGTAGTGAATTCTAAACTGACAATAGGAACGCATCTTAGCGAAGGGCGAATTTTATTATTTTGTCAAATGACAAACGAGAGAGATATGGATAACAATTGTGTTCATAATTTTCGATTCACTATAAGGTCTGATGGAGAAGAATCATTCAGTATTTGTGAATCGAATGTTTGATCAACGCAAACATTTAAGAGCACTGATAGGTAGGATTTATTCCGGATATTAGGAAACACTATAGCTTGAACTTGACGGATAGCTTCCACTGATGTTCGATCGCCGAAGTGTCGGTGTCAACTCGTCGGGAACAACTCGTCGAAGCCTACTCGCCGAAGTGTCGGTGTCAACTCGTCGGGAATAACTCGTCGAAGCTTACTCGCCGAAGACATATATATATAGATATATATATAATTCAGTTCAGTAATAAAAAAAAAAATCAGAATAAAAAAAAAATTGCCAATTAGTAAAAAAATGAAAGTATAAAAAAAAAATTAAATATTGTCAATTAGTAAAAAAAAAAAAATAATTAAAAAAAATATGTATTGACAATTAGTAAAAAAAAAAGTATTAAAAAAAATTAAATATTGTCAATTAGTAAAAAAAAAAAATTATAAAGAAAAAAAATATTGACAATTATTAAAAAAAAAAAGGCGGAATTTATGATAACAATATGATTACTGACTGAATTGCCTATAAACCAATATATTGGATTATACTGTTGATCTACTTTTTACTAAATGATTCAGAAAAACATTTTTTTTGATCCATACATAAGGTATGTATCATTAAAATTGAATCCTTGTTTAATTTCAACAGCCCAATATATTGTACTGTACTAATGGTTCGATATTCTTTTCAAAGAATAATTTAAATAATTTTACTATTTTAATTTCATTAAATCGAACCATTCTTTTTAACTTTTTTAATGTCTCTATAGCTATACTGAATGGTCAACCATTCTGAACTGATTGGATGGAAGACACAGACAGATCTCTTTGAAGTTTAAAAGAGATATTTATATTGACTTAATTTATTAGATGCGCGAATGCGCAAGTAATAAGCCACTTTGGCATTGAATTTGAATTTAATTCTACTTTCATTCATCTTCATTTCATTATTTTTTAAATATTGTCAATTAGTAAAAAAAAAAATTATTAATTGTTAAGATATGGAATTTTCGCTGGGAATTTTAAAGTCCGAATGTTATAAAGTCTAATGGGTTATTCTCTGTAATTTGAAAACTTACTTACTAGTAAATATTAAGAGTCATTAAGTACCTATCCGTAATTATAACTGCATTCAATTATCGCTGAGATTTTCGGTCTGAAAACTTTCAGTTTTTTAATTCTAATGAGCTCAGCTGTTTATTAGAACAACTTCTTGTTTGTAACTTAACAAAATCTGGGGAGGAGAGGGTAGTCGAACATTTTTTTATTTAATTTTTTTTTTTGAAAATTTTTAATATTATAATGTGCTTACCTGAAAACATAGTCGATTTGTTTTTTTATGTTTTGGATATACTATATAAAGTTAGTGAATGTTTTTTCCTTGTGATCAAGATATTATTTTTAAATTCTGTTAAAAATTTAATACAAACTTGTTTGAAATTTTCAATTCGAGCATAAATTCACTTCCAGCTATGTTTGTTCAAAGAATTAGGAAAATTTTGCATTGTTCCAACTTAAGCAGCTTTCGTTCAAATAATAAGAAAATTTTTGCATTGATAAAACTTTATTTTTTTTTTTAGAATTTAATTTTGGAATCCCAAAAAAAAAAAAAAAGTTAATATTGTAAAATTTTAAGGGATTAGGATTAGATAGCTTTGATTGGATTTAAAATGTATATGATAACACTTTGTTAAAGTTATAATTCTATGATAGGGTGTTTTCTTTCTTTTTTTTTCATTATTTTTTTTTAAACTGAAAATAGGGATATATGTAGGATGTTATATTTAGTATTGTCTTTATTTCCGCGGCAAGTAAAATATAGGTTGCCCATAGACAACTGTCTATGGATGAAGAAAGAAAAATATGAAAAAGCCAATCAAGAGAGGACACACTAGGAGTCTCAAATTTCGAAACGTTGCCATGGGAACGTGACAAGTTTGGAAGATTCCGGAAAAATAAAAATAAAAACAGGAGAATATCACTGAACTGAAAATGAAAATATTGGGTTCAGTTCGACTCCCGCGCCCGTACAGACCAGAGCTCCGTTGAGAGCTTTCATCGCGTTTTTGCAGCGCCATCTTGAAGGAATCCCCACCAATCGGAATGGTGTGAGGATCTCGCCTCTGGCCTTCGACGCAGCTGCACCCTGAGGGAAGTCCTCCCGCGAGTGTCCGCCGTGTCCTCGACACCAGGTGGTGTGCGAGTCAGTTCACGCGGCCCGTGAAAGACATTATGACTCTTTGACCAGGTTCTCATAAGAGACCAAGTGTAGAGGCTGTGCAGTTTATTCCGGTGATGTTTGGAGTCAGCCAGTTGATGAGAGCGGAGTTGGAGCAGGGAGCCTGTAGCCGTCCGACCAGTTCCAGTTTCATCTGAGGAGCGGGACGAAGACCCTAGAAACGAGACCGGCGGTAGGACTAGAGCTTCATCGGTATGTCGCATCAGCCTAACAGTTTTACACTTCTGTTTGTGCAATGATAAACTTCAATAAACATCACTTCACCTTCATGCTGTGTGTTTGAATATTTCCTCAAAAGTCCTCTCCAAGCAGATGCATAGATTATGTAGGGTTTGTACGTGTTTTCTTCCGTAGCTTCGACCCTGCACCCTGAGCTTCCGACTGAGCGACCCGAGGCATCGAGATTAAGGAATGCTCTACACGTCACCTGCATTTCTTAGATATCTAGCAAGTCGCCGTGGAGGAGACAAAACCTTTACATCCTCACTCATCACTCACTCATCACCTTCTACACACCACACCACACACACCACATCCAACGAACCCTACAAGATTTAGAGACCCATTTCGTTACACACAGATAGCACAGAACTCTGCAAACTGAACCGCGCGCCGCCAGGTGCATTGTTAAAACTCTAATTGTAATATCGCACACATCAGGACATGCCGAATCTATTTTAAAAACATATATACTTACCAAAACTGTTAACATTGTGCCTAAGACTCTTCATCAGACATTTATCAATCCTTTGTTGGAATGTATTCAGAATGGATGGCTGGCTGGCTAATAGTGGGTTAGCAAATGTCGCTTACAACCGACAGGTTTCGTCTTTTCAAAATCATGCTATTTGTCATCTATCTATACTAATAATATATATATATACTAATAATAAACCTGCAAGGGTGTTCATGGAGTTAGTTGCTTTGTTTTCTAAGATACTTCGTTTGTGGGCTTTATGTATGATACTAAAACGAATTGACGATTTTTTTAAATCAGTTCTGTATGTATGTATGTATGTTCCTCCATAACTCGAAATTCGATCTAACTTACTACACGTATATATAATTACACAGGACACAGGATAGGCAATATATAATTCAGTTCCGCTACCGCTAAGATGTAGCTGTCATACAAACCGAAATGCCCCGAGGCGGCGGCTTCGGGGGGTAATCGCTATCTGCCTTTGTTTCTTCGTTTACTTCTTATAGGCCATGCAACGGATTTTTTGATACTGTTGTCATTAATATAAGGAGTCAACGAGCAAGGATTGCGTATATAATTTTTAAATATTTAATACTAACCTAAAGAGAAAAATAAAAACTATGTACTTGAAAATTGTAGGTGTTAAAAGGCCTACATAAAGTTCCACGATATCATGTAGAGCGATAACTTTGAACCACTCGCCCATTTTTTTTTTTGCGTATTTTATCAACGTATAGCAACTCTGGGCGCAGTCAGATTCTGGATGGGTTACTGTTTTCTATGTTGAAGGTGGCTGTGGTTCGTATTTCTCATAAAACTTTGTAAAAGTAAGGGAGGTGGTAGGCTTAATGACGCCTTTGTTGCTTTTGTATCAATTTCTATGTAGCAGTGCCAGTGCAGTAAGGGTCTGGTGGCACATGCTTTTAAAATTCGCTCCCAAATGTTCACGAAGCTCTAAATGGGAATATGTCGATATTTATCACTAAATCATGCCATATCGGTTCAAACGATTTTGATTAAATTTGGTAGATGGATACATAGTCCTGGACCAGCCTTTTGGTGGGTTTTTTTTTATCCAGGAAATAATTCAGACCGAAATCAATCCAACACGATATTGACCCGAGCGGAGCCGGGTACCGCAGCTAGTAAGAAATAATTTCAAATTATTTTATACTAGCTGCGGTACCCGGCTCCGCTCGGGTTAGTGTCGGCTAAATTATCTCATGGATAAAAAGTAGCCCACATGACTGGTCCAAAATAGGGTCAAACTGGTCCAGGGCAATGTATCCATGTACCAAATTTAATCAAGATCGTTCGAGCCGAAATAGCATGATTTAATGAGAAACATCCAATAATTCCCATTTAGAGCTTCGTTGACGTTTGGTGGCTATTTAAAAAAAAAA
Organism: Incurvaria masculella; assembly: GCA_946894095.1. NCBI lineage: Eukaryota > Metazoa > Arthropoda > Insecta > Lepidoptera > Incurvariidae > Incurvaria > Incurvaria masculella. The sequence continues at coordinate 14,880,456 of OX335647.2, forward strand.
CATTTGCCGCGAGAACCTTTCTGCACTTTCACTGCTACATTGCTTACCTAGTAAGTAACGTGTAACGTAGGTAAGTTTTGCGTGGACTTCAACCCACAGCCAGCCTCAACATCGAAAACAGTAACCCATCTCGAACCTGACTGCTCCCAGAGATGCTATACATTAATAAAATACGCATATAAATCAGGTAAGTGGTTCGCATGTTATAAGACTTTAAGACTCACTACTTACCCTTCTGGTAATGAAGCGTTATATTATGTAATCTATAAGTTTTTAGTAGAATCAGGCTAGACGTAGATACAATGCACATCTAAATCGAGTAATTGGTTCTCAAGGATTTTATTCTGTCGGTCGCTCCTCCGGCGATTTAGCGTGATGCCAAGTAGTCCTAAAGTTGCAGGAAATACCAAGCCGTACTTCAGTAAAAGTAAGCGCTGCCGCCGCAAAGCCGAGCCGTGCATAGCATTGCAGTTTGTATGACAGCCCCATCTTAGCGTAAGCGGAACTGAATTCTATTTAGCCAATCCTAATTCCCGGGTAGTTAAATGTACATGTACTAAGTTTTACAAATCGCTAGTGCCTTGAAAATTCGCCAAACGGACACCAAACAGTCACGACGTCTGCCCTCCCCCCGCCGCCGCTCCCCGCCACCGCCCCCGGCTCCTCTCCCCCTAGTGTGAAGTATCGCTACCGGCATCGTTTTCGCAGCCCCATGGGCACATAAATTGTAGCCTATGTGTTATTCTGATGTATAAGCTATATTATTGTAAAGTTTCATTAGAATCCATTCAGTAGTTTTTACGTGAAAGAGTAACAAACATCCATCCATCCATCCATCCATCCATCCATCCATTATTACAAACTTTCCCCTTTATATTATTTATTAGACTAGCTGAGGTGCCCGACATCGCTCGGGCTGATGTCGGGCTGAATGATTTCCTGGATATTATATGAATTCCTCATACAAAACTTTTACCCCACTTTTCAAACCCTTTTATTTTCGCCCAAAAGTTAGCCTATGGACCTTTTACGAGGTCCAGACTCAATTCCTATTATGATTAAAATTGGTTAAGTGGATTAGGCGTGAAAACGTAACAGAAAGACCGACAGATTATTTATATAAGTTAATGTGGCCTGAGGAAGGTTGGCAAGAATCGGCATTATATTAAAAGGTATTGAAGATAAAAAAAATGTCGTCGATAGCCGTAAGAGGCAGCGGCGCAGGGTGGGGAGTGTAGTTTCACGGAAAGTTTTGCTAAAAACTTTCCTGTTTGAGCTCCCTTTGCGACCGAGATCTTCACAAGCGGAATAACCCGAGGTGAATCAGACGCTGTTCTCGGAAACATAACTTACTTTTGCAATTAGAACTGTTGTGTCGTTGCGGAGAGTTTAATCCTGATGAAATCTTTAGCAGGCATTATTTCGGTCAGAGGCCCTATTGCGAGTTACAAATTACGTATCGAAATTTCGCTGAGCTCTTGGTTTCCAAAGATTTACACCATTGAATAGAGCAGAAATATGAGGGATACACTAAATCGCCGTTAGTTTGGCGGATAACATTACTTCACAGGATTTATTTCTTATAAGCGACACTTTTGACTGGTGCAATAATACCGGAAGCTTTATTTTTCTCAAAATCAACGAGTTAACGAGGAAAACGATTTTTCCAAAATCCAATAATGCCTTTTTACTTTTTATTAAAATCGGCTTCATGACACTTTTGAGTGTTTTTCGTTATTTCTTATAGTTTAGGGTTTGGCCCTGAAGGCCCACTTGATAAATTCACCTGTATACGTCTGTGTAGTTTTTTGATGACCCAAGTTCGCAAGTACATTTACCTGAAACAAAATAAATTAAATCAATAATGTGTATTCTAAGTAAGAATAATTTAGCAGGGTCCATAAAATGCAATCTAACGATCTAACAATCTAGCAACTGCACTCAATACTGTGTCACATTTGGGGCCAGCACCACCAGTACGTCCATCAGGTTTAAATTATCGTTAAAGTAAAGTGTACCTCTATTCTTAAAAAGGTTATAGTATTTATTTTGGTGACTACAAGAGAAATAGCTAGACCTTTAACATTTTGATATACATCGACGTAACTCTTCGATTTCCAATCGATCAGCTACATCACGATTTGATAATTGATGTGTTGGTGGAGATTAATTATCCAATTACTATAACCTTAAAATATGTTGGTATATTTCATAATGAATTATAATTTTAAAAAAGTCACTACAGATTGCTTTATGCACACGTATTTTTCCCCTAATATGGTTTGAAGGTAGCTTAACGTGGTTTTTTCAGCATGAAATTAGTTCTTTCTCTTCTCTATTTATAGTCATGCATGAATATACAACGCAAAAAACCAAAAAATATGAAGGGCAAGAAACACTTCCGAGAAGCCCCTCGGCAAGACCTTGCATAAATCCTTTGAAAAGATCCCAGCAACGTAGAGGTCATATCATATATTCTGTAACTGTGGCTTGTGAAGTTTCAAAGGAAAACGAGGTTGTCATAGCTTCGAGGATAATCCGAACGTGAAAAGTGATGGATTACAACGCCCTGCCTGAGACGTGTTTTATATTTTATAGTTAAGAATAGAGACGTAGCATGAGCACGCTGTGCGTATATCCTGAAGGTTAAGAGGATAATAAGGTGACCAAGTACCATACAATGACTCGTGCCTTTTTCCTCAGTCAAATTAAGAATTATTTTTCTGATATTTTGCACATAAATAAATCGATTAAGTGCTACGTCTGTACGTTTTTTTTATAACTTAAATTGTATCCATGATATACGCCCTTATGTATTTGTATACGAATGTTTATCACGGATATAAGTAAATGTATCAAAAAACAAAGACGTAATTCTCAGTTGAATTATTTAATATGCAAAATAACAAAAATTAAATATTTACTTTGACTGAGAAATCCGGGACGAGCCATTGTATGGGACTTGATTAACTCATTGTCCTCTTAAGACTGACAGAAAAAAAAACTATAAATTGGTGAAATCATTACTTTACTCACATGGGGGCTTCCGCGCTAACCAAAAAAATGTCAAAAACTGTATTTTTTTTAGGCAATGCTCAATTATACCATCAAGAGTTCCAATTTCATATTTTCCCTTCAATATTCTTGAAAAAGAGAAGGGAATATACGTACATATATACGCATGCAATTATAGATTCGTATTTTTAATTTGTTTATTATATTGGTATTAATACCACACATAACAAATAACTTTTATTTCAACAACTGCGAACCGTTCTAGTTTATTATAATTTAAACTATATTTTAATTTATTTAGTAATATTTGTGAAGTGAAGCTTCTTTGGGGACGTTCATTGGCCATTCCAAATTGCTAATTTTTAAGGATTTTTGGTCGTTTTAGCTTTTCAGTGAATCCGTTTTCATTATTGCGGGTGGATATGGTTAGTTACTTTTCCAAAATGTAAGCTTCTTAGTACGAACGTTGGATGCTTTATAACTGTTTCCGAAAGCCAAGATAAAATTGAGAACATCCGTCGAAATCTGTTGAGAAAAACTTGCCGAAAAGCTAGTCAAAATTAGAAATAATTAAATCTTATACAGTTCATTAAGTTTCAAGAAAACAGCCAGCTGTTATGTGTACCCACGGAGATGTTTCCACCTATCAACAAAGCTTCGATGAAATTCTATAGCCTCGTTAGTAAATAAGCACCACGAATAAAGCCAACTAAATAACACGGAGGAAACCACACAGTGAAAACTTGATACCACGAGTTCGGTGGTATTATGCTTGTAACAGGATAGGTACATTTTCACGGTCAAACAAACGATGCGGCCAACAGCGGTCAAGCACGCATGGTTTCCATACCATGAGGGCTTTCGGGAGAAAGGTTTAGCTATCGACAGCAATGCCTTGGCATACCGGAAGCCTCAGTATATTACTTTGTAGTTGCAACAAGCATAATCATAGGTTCTCGTGGGCTAGCCGTTCTCGTGTTAACTTTTCCCCGAGCTTGCCGTAGACACAACAACTGTTCAAACAATTGAAGATAAGCTGTGCGCACCAACTCTATTCTTCAAGGACAGAATTACTAACACATACAAAATAGTACGTATGCAGACTTGTTTCTTCTATGGCTTGTAGGTACTTGATAACTACGTGGTCTAAGCAAGGCTGAATATACTAAGTGAAGAATGCTATAGTTCAGTCATAGAAACGTATCTAAAATTCCCAGACATACTTATTGCCTTTGTCTACTATAATTATTTGTGATCTGTCGTACGGAAGACTAATGCCCAAAGTGACGTGAGTCTTCCAAGCGTTCCATGCAAGCTTTTGTAAGCCTGACCGACTTAGCTCATCGCGTTCAATGATCAAGATAAGAATTTAACATAAGAAAGAAAACGCCACACGAATTATTTTAGTTTTACCTGAGTTATAACTATACAAACTCGTAGCTGTTTTACACCGAGATGTTGAGACACATCTAGGCATCCCACGCGCTTAATACTTCGTATAGCAATGTATGCTCGTCTATATATAAATAAATGAAGAAGTGTTGGTATTAGTAAATTTTCGGAATTAAAATTTTTTCTTCAATCATAAAATACATTTTAAATTTTCTTAACTATTTCCAGAAACCAATCTATTTATTTTATTGCTAAAATATGAACTCTGAAAATTAATAGTTAGTTCAGCGAATGTTTTGTTTTGTAAGAAAAAAGATAATCCAGTGCCGCAATATTTTTTCCTTGCAATAATATTTATAAATTTGTATAATCGTTATTACTAAAACCTACTAAATCCAGGAATTAGCAAATGAATATTTTCAGAATAAAACTAGTGTGCGATGTTAACTTTGTAAGAAATGGGCTGAAGTCACTTAAATTAAGGGCTAGCATATATTTTGTGGAAGTAAGTACTATACACTTCACAGGTAATTTTAATTCCGCTTTGCCACTAAACGTGCATTTATGCTGATACGCGATTAAGTGTCATCAGTGAAGTTATCTAGTTTTAAGCAAATATGGTATACATTGTAGCTATGAAGCTTTTATAGTGTGAAGTTCTATGACGGTCCCGAAACACTTATTATAAAAGGGCTCCAATAGCCACGAACACAAGATAAGAGATACCAGTTTACGGCTCTTTACTCACTTTCCCCCGCAGTTACGTCACCAGAATAACTCTCTCTCTCTATCTCCCGATACACACTGCACTACTGCACCGTGTTTTGCATTCACACCGATGCTTGCAAGGAACTGGATGGAATGCAACTCTGCTCTTACAACTATGGGATAAGTTAGGCGAGGTTGTAGTTAACTTCCCATACTTCCGCCATTCCTCTTTGCCATTCCACTCCATTTTAATTGAGATACACACATGATCACCTGCAACCGCAGCAACCGGGTCATCATTCTCATTGCGTAGGTACGTATTCCCAAGTTTTGTCATAGGCGTCCGCGTAGGAAGGTCCTGACAAGCCGTAGACGCGACAGCGGTGGCCCGGCCAGGCCAAGGAGGGCACTCGGCGCAGGTAGACGCCGCTCCGAAGGTATCGGTCGACGCAATGGCTTTTGGTATCCATACACTTGACAAAATTGAAAAAATAAATAAACACATTACTCTTGTGCAGGCGAGGCACGTCGCCGAACCGGTCCGGTGCGCTCGTGGGCTGGCCCCCGCTCCGCCACCGCCCCGCGCCGCGCCGCGCCGGGCTGGCTTCGGTACAAGAAATCTTTTCGTTTTTGTAGAATCAAATTATCATTCGCTCGGTGCGGACCTAGCTCGAGCAAAACGAGTCCGAGACTCTCTGCCGAAACACAAAGTCTACCCAGAGAAATAGGCTAACATCACATCTACATTCGTGCTGGATACTATACAAGGTGTCGTAACGGCCAGTACATTAATTTCTCCAGCGTAATCCTCATGTTTTTCTGAGACGTTATTTTTTTTCTCTAAAGTGTCTAGTTAGCGAAAATTTACATTTTTGAAAATTATGATTTTGTCTAATGTACTTTGACCCGACGTTGTAACCATGCATGAGGGTAGCAGAAGGCAGTCGAGCTGCAGGTAGATATGGTGGGATGTGCCCACCTTCACCTTTCATAATGTGCTAGGTTCCTCGAGGCTAAATTATGTAGCACAACTGATAACACAATCAGGTCTTGGCATAGAACCTACATCCCACGTGGCGTATCAGGCTAATGTCATTTCATGACAGTAGGTGTGATATTAGCCATATATGTCCAAGTACATGCAACGTTTCCACGTTCTTACAGAAAATTCGATTCTTTTTACACTTAATTATTGAATTAATTTGTATGGAAAGTCTAACTTTTTATTTAGAGGATATTAAGCAAAAAGTTTTCAAACTTTTTTGTTTGTTTCAATCCCAATAATCATTTTCCAATTTTAATACCCAATACCCACCAAACGTTTTACAAAGGTACAGGAACCACCTTGAACTGCAGAGAAAACACGAAACAGACTTACCTATTGGCCATCTGCACATCCATCCTATATCTATATCTTTCATGCACCTAGAGGTTTACACGGATACGTAACAGTCAAATTTTACATTTAATTTTTGTGCTGTGAAAATGTATAAAACCGGTCGAACTGACATATACATATCTAAACCGTTATGTCTAAATAGCCCATCACTATCACTACATAGTATAAAACAAAGTCGCTTTCTCTGTCCCTATATCCCTATGTATCCTTAAATCTTTAAAACTACGCAACGGATTTATATGCGAATAGATAGAGTGATTGAAGAGGAAGGTTTATATGTATAATAACATCCATTAAATAGTGGAGAAATACTGTTATTTTTGAGGTTTCTAATGTGATGTCGTAAATAATTAAATTTTTTTCGCTTACATTGCAAACGCAGGATAACCCTACGAGATTTTCTCATTCATTCCTACGATATTGATGCAATTTGGTAGATGGATACATTGTCCTGGACCAGCCTTTTGGACCTGCTCTTTGGGCAACTTTTTATCCATGAAATAATTCATCCCGGCATTAACACGAGCGGAGCTGGGTACCGCAGCTAGTTAGAAATAAACATTACTGCTCCTTAATCAATTCATTATTCAGGTTATATCAAAATTCAACAAATTTTGTAAAATCTTATTGGTTCCCAAATTTGATACATAAAAATAGTCCTGATTTTTTTTGTTGTTTAATATCGTTAGATAATAGCTTATCAGCGATATAAATGGAAATATTGGGTAACAATTAATTTATTTTATTAATTATATTTTATTTATTAATTATATTTTAATAATTAATTTATGTTGTTACTCTATAGTCCGAAAGGAGAGCTTTGTATTATATTTTGAATATTTATAATTATACTTATTCAAAAGTAGCAATGTTCCTATTAGTAGGCACAGCCTCCTCTCCAAGTACATCTTGGTATTATTGGTGATATTAAAGTATACAAAATATTGGCAAAAATCAGGTTAAAATTAATAAAAGATTCATGGAAAGGTATTCTCTAACTTAAAGAAATATATCGTTTCCGTAACTATCGCCCGAATGCAACAAGCATAACAGGACACGGCGCAGAAGTTATAAAATGCTTCGCAATTTACTTCAAGGCCAGAGGAGCAGGCCAGGTGCCGCCGTCGCGTCGCCGTCGCGCCGCCGCCCCGCCGCGTCGCCGGCCGCGTCCAAGGCCAGAGCTTCCTAGAGCTGCACTTTTGGCTTGTTCTTATTTTAAACCGTTCCTCCGGTCCCTCTCACCCTCCGCCTTCATCCGCCGCCTTTCCTCCCCCTCCACCGCCGCCGTCTGCCGTGTCGCTTGTGTAATGCCAGTTAGAACCTGTTTGTAGTTCAGTGTTCCGATCAAGGCCTTCTAAGGCTGGATCTACACTAAATAACACACATGATTCAATAGATTTAACATCTGGAATTATTTCCTGCCTATACTTTATTTCCCGGAGAGAAATAAAGTAGAGATAGGAAATCATTCGTAGAAAGAATTCCGTAGGAACTTCAAAATTAAGAAGAACGTGAAAAAGTTGCTGTTAAACCGGCATGGAATTTGTTGCCCGCTTAATACGAACACCTACAAATACTCATGGGCACGGTTTTCACAGAATAAAAGTAAATGTGTTGCATGTTCTGTAAAAAATTTTTAGATTGTATATCGTAGATAAGAAAAGTTCGGAAACTGTTCTACATGTAAATTTAAAGAGCGACCAACGCAGAAAAATAAAATACTCTGTTATATTTTGCGTTCCGTGATTAAACAGGGTACAGGGTAGACAACGCAGTCCCAAATGAGAAATTAATCTGAAATCGCTCTTTGAAATTACCATACTACTATGCTATATTGAATTCCAGTATCTCCTGCTCGCAACGTGAAAAACCTCAACTGGATCACTGGGAGATACATTGGCCTAATATTGCGGAATTCAAAAAGGGTGAAACAAACGGCCGTCGCGGAGGGAGCGAGCCGTTTCTGAGAATAGGCCGAATTCAGCAGATTGTGGAGCGGTCAACAGGAAGTGCCGCCATGCTTCCTCCGCAGCGCCACTGCCGCAATAAAATACTTGGCCAAAGATGATATACTTTGGTAACGCCTTGTAACCCAATCGTCAACCTGCGGGCGACCGCATTATATTTTTCTGGGTAAGTAAGTATGCAACAAAGACTCTATCACCCTACGTACGTCATCAAGTAAGTAAGTTGAAAGGTATTTTATTTAAAGTTTATCGTACCACGATACGTTCGAAGCAGTTCTTTTTACGACATTATTTCTTTAATAATTAATGTGTCCCGCTTCGCGGTCGATTCTCTATATACTCACATTCGATGATTATGTTGATTCTCAAACTCAAGTTTTTATCAAGAAAGTATTAAATTGAGATTAAACAGTGAAATCTTATTTATTATGAAAATTTACATTAATGGCTAATATCATGATTTCATGATTTAGACGTCTATACGTCTACATCATGATATTATGATATAATCCCAACACAACGTATGGGATCTAGTGGCCATAGCAGGACTACGACATTGCACGACTACATTGAACTAGATGGAAAACTCGAAAAATTGTCATTGCCGCTTCGACCATCATTCATTCTATGCGATGTTACAAAATCTGGCGGGCTTGCCCTTACACCTAGTAAGTCAGGAACCTATTTTACGTGGAATGCGATTCACGCACCACGAATATTTTGGTCGCCTCATATGACATGCACGGTAATAAATGTAGTGGAGCCCCTCGTACACTTTGTAATTACCGAAATACGAAATTCTATTTTGACAGATTGTAGGCTCCTAACCTAATATGACCTTCATATTAGGTTAGGAGCCTACATTCTGGCACGGATTTTCATTGTATGGCATATCGGATCTTTTACAAAATATCAAATACATGTATGCACATTTAAAATGAAAATTAAATGCTGTTACCATTTGTGAATAGTCGTCATTATTTTATGTGGTAACTATTTTGCTCATTGAAAAATATATTTTTAATTAGAAAAGAAAACGATTAAAACATGCCATAATCATATCCGGGTAAATAGGAAAGGTACCTTTGTATTCCACAAGTTTCCTACGAAATTGATAAAAAACCGGCCAAGTGCGAGTCGGACTCGCACACGAAGGGTTCCGTACCATCAACGCCAAAAAATCACGTTTTTTGTATGGGGCCCCCCTTTAATTGTTATTATTTTTTTATTTTACCAATTTGTTGTTATAGCGGCAAAATAAATACATACTTTGTGAAAATTTCATCTGCCTACCTGTTACGGTTCATGAGATACAGCCCTGTGACAGACGGACGGACGGACGGACGGACGGACGGAGGCTTAGTAATAGGGTTCCGTTGGCACCCTAAACCCCTAAAAATAGGATCGAATGCATGCTGATTGGTCGATTTTGCGTTACTTTTTAGGGTTCCGTACCCAAAGGGTGAAAACGGAACCCTATTACTAAGCCTCCTCTGTCCGTCCGTCCGTCCGTCCGTCCGTCCGTCCGTCCGTCTGTCACAGGGCTGTATCTCATGAACTGTAACAGGTAGGAAGTTGAAATTTTCACAGATTATGTATTTATTTTGCCGCTATAACAACAAATAGGTAAAATTATAAAATAATAAAATTTAAAGGGGGCGCCATACAAAAAACGTGTTATTTTTGGGGTAAATCTTGTTCGATGGTACGGAACCCTTCGTGAGCGAGTCCGACTCGCACTTGGCCGGTTTTTATTTCAACTGTCTTAATGAGGAAACTTGTAAGTTTCCTAGAGGATACATTTTATAAGTCGTAAAGATTAAGCCCCGGTTGCACGAAGAGACGGCCGATTTAATCAATGTTCAAACACGTCACTTTTAGTGATCCGCATAAAGTTCCTTCCATACTGTCCACACAAAGTGACGTGTCTGATCATACTTTGACGTTGATTTTGATTTTTTATTCTTTCGTGCACTCGGCCCTAAGAAAATATCTTGTCTTGCAAGTACTCTGAGGAGGGTCAGTCTCAACACAAGGTAAAATGAGATGATTTGTGCTTCCGACGTACCTATCCGTAAACTTTTCTGATTATGTCAACGTCTCAGGTGACTTATTGGTTCGTAGGCTTCTGAGGCATAAATGTTTAAAAACAATTTTAAAGTAATGTTTCGGTTAAGGTTGCAGAAAGAGTGGCTCGTGGCTCAGTGGCGCGAGGGTTTGCCTTGCATGCTAGAGGTCCTTCGCTCAAATCCCCGCCCTGTTCATGCACCACTTTATTCTATTTCCAGTAAGAAAAGTGCATTTCGTCATGGATGCGAGCTGCTCCATGGTTCGGAGTCCATGTAACACTGTAATTCCCCTTACCCTACTAAGCGGTAAGGTTAAGCATCCCGGATTGGTACCATGGAATTGTACGAAATTATGGCCGAAACGGAAATAAAAATTTGTCCGTGTTTTCCATCCAGCCAATGAAGACGTGCTCATAAAGGGAAGGTTCTGGCATGCCAAGTAATTCCTTTGGGAAGCGGTGTGTTGGGCTAATATTTTTACTATGGGTGTGTTAGGTATTAGCAGTCCATGCTCAATTACATAAAATAAAGTATTATAAGAAAGCCTAATGACCTATATCTTAAAACATTTTTTTTTCAAGGTTAATTATTTATTTCGGTATTAAACCTATTCGGAAACGCTCTGTCTCGGTGGTTATATTATACATTGATGGACTAATTAAATGATGCAGTACACACATTTGTTTGTGTTAAATTATATTATTTTAACGTTATGTAGGTCGCGGTGTGCCGTGCTGGCGCAGCGCGGCGTGGCGGTGGCGGCGGCGGCGGGCGGCAGCGGAGCGAGCTTCGCGGAACGCGGCGGGCTTTACAAACAGGATGTCACTGACCCAAATGACTCAGTTTTTACTTACAGGAAAACCATTACATGTTATGCACGAAAATCGACGGTGCAACTGGCTTTCAATTGCTTGGATATGGTGTTGACGATAAAATATTTATAACAACTACGTAGGTAGGGGCAGGTAATTCGTATTTCTCAACTGAAGCGAGCTGTTTCATGTTCGGAATTAATGTAAAACTGTAGGTCCCCTTCCTCTACTAGGTGGGTAGGGTAAAGCCCGTCCGGAATGGTACCATCGCATTGAATGAAAAATGACCGAAGCGGCAAAGAAAAATTGTCCATGTTTTCCATCCAGGGGCGTTTTTTTTTTATGTGACTGGACATGGATGGCTAATACCACACTTAAGGTGGCCCATCCCGCTCATCTCCCCATAGAAAAGGGGAAAGAAGATCACGCCCATATTTCTTGTCAGAGATCCAAAATTTTGCTCAAAATAGCTTTATTTCATCGAAATAGATGTCTGATGACCATTGGCATTGTAAAATTATGTTTGGTTTCTAAGTTATAAGGTCCGAAAGTTCGAATTTTTCGCGCGGTTTATACAATAACTTTGGAGGTGGATTACGCAATGATAAAGTAAGAACATCTTAAAAAGATTAGTCATCAGACATAGCTTATTTAATCAAGATTTATAATCTATTTGGTTTTTGTTAGATTTTTGGCTACAGCGGTCGTGGTTTACTTTTAGCTATAAGTCGTTTTGAAATTAAAATTTTCGTAAATCTTACCAAATCATACACTATGCACATTGTCTTTTTTGTGGACATGTTGCATCTTCCTCATCACGGAGCCTGTCTTATTCTTTGAAACCGAGAAGGTCCCAGAGCGCAACAGCACGGTTTTGTACCGCGCCCGCGAATGAGTTAGGCCCGCCGGGTTGGGCCACCTTAATGGTAAATTAACTCGCTGGGTGAATGGCAGGTGAACAGGCAAGAGAGTGATTATATCTGACGTTTAGGCCAAGTGAACTGACATTTACGAGCTGGCATGGTTCGAAATGCAACTAAGCCTCAGATTAAATCAATCTTTTGCTTATTCACCGGCTATTCACCTGGCAAGTTATTTATCATGGTAACCCCTCAGATAAATGTAGCCGTGCTTATGAAGGGAAAGTCCTTTGCACGGCACCTCATTTCTTCGGAAATGCTGTGTGTTGGGATTCAATCATGACTGTGGGTGTGTTATGAGCCATCCATGTCCAGTTACATAAAAAAAACCGGCCAAGTGCGAGTCGGGCTCGCACACGAAGGGTTCCGTACCATCGAACAAGATTTAACACAAAAAATCACGTTTTTTGTATGGGGACCCCTTTAATTCTTATTATTTTAAAATGTTTCCTATTTGTTGTTATAGCGGCAAAATTAATACACACTCTGTGAAAATTTCAGCTGCGTACCTATTACGGTTCATGAGATACAGCCCTGTGACAGACGGACAGACGGACGGACGGACAGACGGACGGACGGACGGACGGACGGACGGACGGATGGACGGACGGACGGACAGCGGAGGCTTAGTAATAGGGTTCCTTTTTTACCCTTTGGGTACGGAACCCTAAAAATTCGTCTTCGCCGGGTGATTTTTTTGCAATTTCTTACAAAACTAGCGCTTAAAAAATCTAGCAATTTCTCAATAATAATGACTTAGGTTTTGTTGTAAGTTTACTTAAGAATTATTAATTTACGTTAGAATTAAAAGCATTCTTAAAACTCGCGCGCCTGACGTTACTCAAGTTACGTATTCATGTGTTAGAATGCCAATGATTTCTTTAAGATTCCCAGATTCCCTAAAGTTACTCTAGATTTCCAGAGATTCCTTGGACTCCCAGGTCCCATCAATTACCTGAGATCGGACAGATCTCAGGTAATTACTGATTACCTGAGATCTCAGGTAATCAGTAATCACAGATTACTTGCGATTACTGGTGCCGTAATTCGTTATTGATATTTGTGTAAGTACTAAGCTTCGTAACAATGATTTCGAAAACACCTACATATATGCAATCCTCCAGGAATGTGCCTCGCTCGAAAAGGAACCGCTTAGAATTTATACCTAGAGCTAGAACTAGGTACGACCGCAGCTAAATCCTAAATACCCAATTCAGAAAACTAAAGCACATTTATAAGGTAATGCCCGATCGGTGCGACGGTTATTATTCTGTGGCAGAGGTGAGGTAGAAAGGAGCTTCCTATTTATAGATGGAAGAAAAAAACGTACGGGAATCGAGCTCCGGGGAATTCCAAACGCGAGGTTTTTTTGTGGACTCAAAGCGCAGCCTCCCCTTCCCCCTGTACTATTCCACTGTTCACCATTATTTGAAATGTGTTAACAGTCGTGTATGTGTATGAATAGATAGGAAGGTACATAATGTCAGCGTTTTTTTATAGAGTATGGTTTATCGTATAGGTTTCATTACGCAAGTGGTCATGTTGTTGAGAACGAATCAAAAATATGTTCGTTACTGGATGCTTTATAATTAAAATTAAGGACGATACGTTTAAAGTTGTATATCGCTCCAAATAAAAAAAATATAGAGTTCACAGAAAATGTTTTTCGAGACAGTCATCGCTTATAGTAAAGAGCGGCTGTTGGCGAATGGGCGCGGGAACTTGTGTTCCGTTTCGGAGATCATGGATTGCATCCCTCATGCACCATTGTCTTTATATTTATGAACTGGATAAGCGTATTCCGTCACGAATACGAGCTTCTCCGTGTTTCGAAATCCATGCAAAGATTTTGGTTCCTTTTATCTGCTAGGTGGTATAAGTCCGCCCGGGTTGGTACCATCGTATTGGATGATAAGGTTGGCGGGAAAAATCGATGTAGCCGTTCTCATTAAGGAGCATAGGACGGCGGGTGTGGTATCTATCTAAAAAAAGGTACCTATTAAAATGCCTTTAGACTCTAGAGGGCACGACCCTCTCAAGCTAAGAGGGTCGCGCCCTCAGAACACCTGGGGTCATGCCACCAGCTAGCACGATCAGAGCCTCAGTACTTCTCTTGTCTCTGTGGGAGGTCGTTGCTTGACGATTGTTTGTTCAGCACCGTAGGACGTGCGACACAATAGTGACAAAGACGTAACGACGTGAGTATAGAAATATCTATGCAGTCTGTTTGCAGGCAAAATGCACCCTCTAAACATATATTCTCTAAGTCTATATTTCAAACAGTATATACATACTAGCTTAAGTACCCGTCTCCGCTCGGGTTAATGTCGTTTTGAACTGATGTCGGGCCGAATGATTTCCTGGATATTATACGACTTCCTCATACTAACTTTCCTCCCTATTTCACGCCCTTAGGGTTTAATTTTCGTCATAAAAGGTAGCCTATGTCCTACTCCAAGGTCCAGACTATCTCTGTACCGAAATTCATCAAAATTGGTTAAGCGGTTTAGCCATGAAAACGCAGTAGACTGACGGAGTAACGTTTGCATGCAATATTAGTATGGAATTGGCCTCATTAGAAATACATAGATGTTCCGCAACGGTTTGACAAGCCAGGCTACATCATGCTGTGACGATGTGCTGGCTGGCAGAGGCGGTTAGAAGCAGACAATACCAGCTGCGTCGAGGCTGGCTAGCAGCGTCCGCTCCGCGTCGTACACGCTGTATTTGGACAAGTGCACCCATCCCCATTGTTAAATGGTACTGTTTACATTCTCACTAAACAAAGCTCCAAGCAGCCCTATACCTACAGTACAGTCTCATACTGAGAATAATTCGTTTCCCGGCGTGTTCAGTATTAGTCAAAATTTAACAATCTGCAAGTGAAATTTTTGCGCTGCACATTGTGCACATACTAAAGCTGAGATAAATAGTCGTAACCGAAACTAAGCCTAACGAAAAGTAGTACCTACTTTGTGACGTCACTATGGCTGAGATAAATAGTCGTAACAGAAACTAAGACTAACCAAAAGTAGTACTTTGTGACGTCATTTGGATTACTTTGAGATTTCGTCCAAACAAAATGTGTCAAAGTGACGTCACAAAGTACTACTTTTCGTTGGCCTTAGTTTTTGTTACGACTATTTATCTCAGCCTCAGACACATTATGTTTTGACCAAATCTCAAAATAAAACAAAGTGACGTCACAAAGTACTACTACTTTTCGTTAGTCTTAGCTTCTGTTACGATTATTTATCTCAGCCTAAGATGCGAGCACATTGCTGCGTCATCTAGACATCTATTGCTAGAAAGCCTAACCCAACTTATAAACTGGGCCTCTATTACGAGTTACATATCACTATCGACTAATCGCTAAGATCATCGATTCCGCAGGCTTTTACACCAGAGCAGGCATTTGAGGGATAAAATAAATCGCCCGTCCATGGATTTTTATATTTGTATAGAAATATAACAGAAGATAAATGTGTTGAAAATATGTATCTAAACAAATATGAAAATCGATTTACGGAACGGGCGATTTAGTGGGTAATAAAGGCTCTGAAGCCTGAGTCCGCTAATAGATAACTCTATTTTGGAGCGTTAGCGTTATGAGATAACACATTTGGTACAATTTTGTGTGATTCCGGGGTTATTTCAAAATCCTAACGCTCGAAAGTGGAGTTACCTATCTACTAGTGGACTTACGCTTCTGATGGGTTTCCTTACGGCGTTTTCCTTCACAGTTAAGCATTGGTGTTACATATCTAAGTTCAAATAAAAAAATCTATATTAACAATAAATAAATTATTACCCTCGAAACCATTACAATTAAATGCATAGTTTCTTCACAAACATACTTTTAAAATACTGGGAAAAAATACAGAAAAAAAACCTCAACTTACTTTCCAAACTGAATAAACCCTATAACATAGGCAGGTTCTTTGATATGAACGTATTATAATACATTGTGTTTTTAAAAAGAGTGTTGCATCGCCTAAAAACAACAAAGAGGAAAACAGAGGCCGCACACATTCGATGAATTTGAAAGCTCTCCGCACTGACGAATATCTAAAAGTATAATGGACACGACACACAGAACGGACGTGATATTTTCACGTGAGATCCTCATGAATAATTCATTGACACTCGACGAACACATAAACGATTTTTTGTGTCTTCGCACACGAGAGACGGACACGTCGTCGTTACTTCTCGCCCGGCAGCATTTCATTTCAAATTCCTCGACATTAAAAAAACATAGTTTTTAAAAAAATAGCTATCTTTCGAAGACCGACGCCATTTGCGGAATAAAAAAAAGTATGTAAAATATAATTTCCTAAGCATAAATAAGTTAATTTGGCTATATTACTATAACGTTTCTGTGTTATAACTACTACTAAGTCTTACTAGGTACGCATGGATTTTATTTTGTTTGGTTGCGATTACTGTCTGTATATGATACAATCCAATAATAAATGTGAAATAGAGAGTTGACATATTTTGTTTGGACGGAATGTAAGCTTGGGTAGTCATAAATTAGTTCCAGTCGCGCCACCATAAGCTATACCGTTTTCTTAAACAAATTAATAAAACGGCATCTGCATAAATCTTGTTGGAATTCACAATGCTAGAAACGTATACGAGACAGCAGAAGAAATAAATACCTGTCCAAACAATGCGACATAAGCAAGACTATTCCACAAATACCTACATATGATAGTGGAAACAATTTATAAAACGAAATTATTACCAATTCGATCCTTACTCTACCGTCTTAAAGTAAAATTAAAATAGATTACATGCAATGCAGTGGGGGCAGATAACCTTTCCCAGTGCTCAAGTCGATTTGGGTGATTGCCGCACACAAAAATAAAACACGCCATAGGTAGAATAGTCGAAAGATAACATAAATGTCAAGTATGTATGGTTGCTTACGTCGCCCGGTCGCCACGAAAACAAAACTGGCGCGATGGCGGCGGGGCGGAGCGGCGTGGGGGAGAGGCAGCCGGCGCGGGGAGGAGGCAGCGTCCATCGACGAACCCACGATACAATATCGCGGCGCGAACTGCGCCGGTGACGCTGGCTGCTGTCGGGTGAACGAACTCCCTTGTACTTGACACATTTCCTTCGGCCCAATTATATCGAGGGCGCACTGACCTCAGCGGCAACAAACCATAACTCCTGCCTTACGCAACGGCGGAATGTGGCACGGAGACCGCGACGTGTCGCCTCGCCAGCGGGCGTCATCAGAAATAGAACACTCGGAATAGATTGTCGCAGACAACTTATTGCCTGCCTTCCTCATTGCCATCGGGTTCGGCCGAGATTAATAGGCACGTCGGTTTTCATAATAATTATAGACGATTGCTTCATTCGTGCAACCAATTTTCCGGGAAGGAAAACGGAAATTGTTTGGGGCATCCAAACGTCAGCATGCCGCTATCAATGAACGAGCAGTTAGCTCAGGCTTACGTAGATTTATATGGCCCGAAAGAGGCTCGCTCGAGCACATGGTGCGCTACTGTTGTACTATGCGCTTTGTTTCCTAGAGAGGGCAATAACCTAAGAATATACCCACTAATATTGCAAACACAAAAAAATGGGAGTCCGGGTGTTGCACAAAAACATCAACGGACGCTGTTTTTGTGCCGTTCGAAAGGATGGAAAGTTTTGTGTGCACCATCCCCGCAGCGGTTGCATAGAGATGCAGTTAGGGACGGGAGCAAAAAACGCAGGTAGAGGGTCGTTCATCAACCCCAGCGGCGGAAGGTGTTGGATGACGTCACGGAGCGGGTCGCGGCGCGGCGCGCGGCGGCAGGTACATGTGCGCACAAAGAAACGTGGTATAGTAGTTATCTACAATATTTCTGTGAAAACGAATAATTGACGTTGCCCTTCAACCCGCCCTCCTACGCTGACCGCGCTTGCGCTGATCCATATGCTGCAGCAGTGGCTGCGCTATGACCTTGAGTGTAATATAAACATCAGACAGTAATAGAAAGAAAGTAATTATATAAATTGAGAATAGATAAGAAATATAGGTTTAAATACAAGGTATGCATGCGTTCATAAACCGCAGCCAAGAACAAAAATCATATTGTTAAAATCCCAGCCGATATACATTCCAAGAGCGGGTTATTACATCTTTCACCCACATCGCGACGCCAAGCGAAGCGACGCGGCGACGAGACGCTCCGGCTATGGGGGACGCGCATTCATTTGTTGCAACCGATGCTGCTGCAACGATATTATTATTTTCGGTTATTTGTGTTAGGATTTCGGAGTACACGTAACTTTACTATCAATATTTAAGTTAAGCGGCAGGACTACCTTTTAAAATTGTAACTATCTTGAAGAAAAAACATTTAAACAGAGTTTATCGATTATATATATCTAAATATAAATTGAAATTAGCGTAGCAATTCTCTTAGGCTGAGAAAAATAGTCGTCACTGAAACTAATGCTAACGCAAAGTAGTACTTTATGACGTCAATTGGCATTGCTTTGAGATTTCGTCCATACAAAATGTGTCAAAGTGACGTCACAAAGTACTACTTTCCGCTGGTCTAAGTTTTTGTTACGACTATTTATCTCAGCCTTAGAGAACGACTGGTTAGGGTAGCTCTTACTAAAATAATACAAATTATTACAGGGAATCAATTTCTAGAAGAGTTATCTCTCTCTTTGTATGGTGAGCGCGAGGATGTTACATGTGCAGAGCGCATCCCTCGGCGCCACAGTAGGCATTGTCATTTGCAAGGAAAACGTAAAGTAACTACCTATAAGGGTCAAAGTCGAATGTGTGGCGTCTAGGATGATGCCTTTTGTACTTAAACTCAAGATTTAGATCTCTGACTTATACTGAGATTCGAAGACAGTTCATGGGTCTGGAAAATTGTATGGAAGAAATGTCAAATTAAGAACCGTCTTTGAATACCAGTTTCGCCATTCGATTCGTTTACCAAACCCACGAAACGATCTGGGCATGACCTTCGCTTGACTCAAAGGCCTTAAGCAATATCGGAGTGAATGTAGGTTTTTTGTTATCTTGGATAAATGTAAGTACTCGACATGACAAATGGGACACGCCATTTTGTTGAAGTAGTGTGAAATCGAGCAAACCGAAATCGTTGATCAGAATATTTTCTTGTAAAATATTAGAACATCAATCCACTATAGTTGTGTTTTATTTTTCAACGCATTTTCATAGCATTTTGGCATTTCAGACGATAACACGAGGCGATAACATGGTTTTTATGTTACCCATTTTCTGTAATTCGAGGTAAGAGCGACAACTGCTTTTGAATAAGTAAATACCAAATATATTTTGCTCAATTTACAAATCCAATAATTTAAATACTAACTTAGATATTGACGTCTTTTACTCTCTGATGTCCAGGCTGTGGTCTAGGGGCTAGAGGACTTGCCTTTCATGCGAGAGGTCCGGGTTTAAATTCTCGCCCCGGTCATGCAGCACTTTATTTCTCTTTCTGTGTCGCATAAGTGCATTTCGTTACGAATGCAAGCTGTCCCATGGTTCGGAACCCGCGTAAAACTGTAGGTCCCATTACCCTACTAGGTGGTAGGGTTTACCCGCCCGGGTTGGTACCACCGAATTGAATGAAACTGTGGTTGAAACGGCAATGAAAAATTGTACGTCTTTTCCATCCAGTTCAATGTTACCATGCTCTTAAAGGTCCTGACATGGCACCTAATTCCTTCGGGAATGTGGTGTATTAAGCTAATATCATAACGGTAGTTGTGTGGTATTTGCTATCCTTGTCGGGTTCCATAAATAAATACTTAAGTAACAATAAAAGAGCAATCAGAAAACAACTTAAATTCAGTCAAATGTCTCCTAACTAAAAAAAAATATTTTATTTAAGAGTGGCTGGTCCGGAGCCCTGGGTTTGCATGCGATGTACGCTTTGCGGGGATTTTTCGCGTGTGCCTTTACAATTAGCCGCAGTGCGCTAGATGGGTCCACCGAGTCAACGACCTCCTCAGCTGATGTGCGGATGTTGAAAGGATGCTTACAAAAGCAATCGCAAAAAATCTTATTGGTGGTACCTCGATGGCACAATGATCCCATGGATAAGTTTAAAATCACCTCTTATTTTCACCCATTCATTTTTTTTTAGCAAGGACCATACCGAACTACTAATAAGTTATCTGATCATACACGTTGTACACGGATTGCAATAACAGGGATGTTTTTACCTAATTGGAGGTATATGGATGGCTATGCTGGTCCAACACAACACATGGAAACTAGGTGCCATGCCAGGACCTTTCAAATATTGCACAGCAACATTGGATGGAAAGAACGGACAATTTTAAATTACCTCTTCGACCATAGTGCTTTTAATGCGATGGTGCCAACCCGCTCGGGATTAGATTTACCACGCGGTAAGTAATGAGAAATCCGAACAACTGGCGACTTGCACGGGAAGAAATGCAGTGGGACCACTCGTATTCATTTCAAGATCCGGAAACAGCAAAGCACAATAAAATACTAATATGTAGGTACATTATCGTTCTTTGTTCATACTAGTACTACTGAAGTAATTGTTATAGGGTTTACTATCGGCCCCTACCTACCTAAAATATTACCAATTTAAAAATGCTGTGTGCATAGTAGGTTGGAGCGTATCTAGAAACAAACTAAAAACTAAAAGTTCGAGACCCACAGCCAAACAACAGCTGTAGCGACCGGCGCGGCGGCACCAACACATCTGCGGCGCCCCTCGCACGCACACACACACACACACACACAAGTCGAATCGTAAACAACCTGCAGGTTTATATTTACCAGATGCCCCCCGCGAAAGAGACGATCCGATGGCCCGCAGTGCGACGGAGCGAGACGGGCAGAAGCGAGGGAGTGTGGCTCGGAAACGTGTCGAGAACTCTAATTAAATTCCAGTTGAAGGTCGAAAAAATAAAAGATGCAGGCGACGTGCATGCAGAAGACAAGAGGCGTTATATGACAGAGGGGACGAACACTCCTTCAATACTAAACAACTTACTTGGAGGGACTTTACTTGCGGCAAGCAGACACAGTGCGCATATGCTTGCTCGTTGCAGTCGATCAATGGTTTTCCACTGTATCGTCAAATCACTACTATATTCTTAAACAAAAAAATCCACAAAAGCTAAAAAGTGTCTTTAATGCCATTCATGGCGTAAATGACGACATGAATAGCCTTCCGTCTTGTTGGAGACTCGCAACCATCTCCGTGCCCGCTATTCACTGTTGGCCTGGAGTATCTGAGCCGGTAGTCTAAGTTGTCACCTAAATCGGCGTTACGGCAAACCGATCGACTGGCGTTTTCAAATGTATGGAGAAATTGAAGAGCGCGCGCAGCGGGCGTTAAGCGAACTAACATTTGCGAGTCCGAGCTTGATTTGACAGCTTACTCAACGTTGCCGTAAATACGTCGACGTTGCGGTTTACGTCCACTCCGCGTTTTCATACAAATCGGAAGTCCGCGTTTGACTTTGACAGCTTGAAGAAGTAAAACCACAGAATATCTAGTAAAAACTTGTATGGAGTTTGGTGAAAACGCCAGTCGATCGGTTTGCCGTAAACGCCAATTTCGGTGAGAACTCAGACTGCCCACTCTGAGCCACAGACGGTTTGTAGGGTCGCTGAGTCTATTCTACAGATGCTGAATATCATGGACGATGCCCTATGGAACCTGCATCCCTTATTCCTGGCTTTCCTTCTAAACTATATTCAGAGCAACCGCCGCAGATAATCAGAACCCCCTTTTGTGGTTAACAGTTGGCTATATAAAACGAAAGGTTTCCCAAATTGATTTCTTTGCCACACCACCAGGGTATGGAACTGTCTGCCGGCGAGTGTCTTTCCTCATACCTAAAACTTTCAGTTTCAGAGTTTTCAAGCGTGATTTAAACAAACTCTACAATAATCCACAAACTCGCTGGTATGACGCCTCGATGAGCGTGGTTTCGCGAAGGATGGTGGATCGGTTAGCACCTTTGGTGTTTTGGTACATTCAGGTTTTCCGTAAAAATGCTGAACTTTATTACTTTTTAAATTCTGTTACGTAATTATACGCACATAATAAGATTATTCCTCTGCGCGACGACTTCCGTTGGAGTAACCGTGTCCTAAACTGGCGGCCAGGACAGGAAAACGGAGTGTGGGAAGACCACCCGCCAGGTCGGACGACGATATCAAGTGCGTCGGCGGAAAGCAGTGGTTCCGTACCGCTGAGGGCCGGGAGGACTGGTGAAAATTTTGAGAGGCTTATGTTCGGCAATGGACGCAAATACGCTGACTGGCTGATTGACTCTGTGTAGCAAAAAAAAAAAAAAATAACCGACTTCAAAGAAAAAGCAAAAAAAAGTAAAAAATATTGCTGTAGCGACCTAGCGCCCTCTACTGAGAGCTGCTAGTTTCGCATGCCACAAATGCAACCAACAGATGCAATAGAAGCTAGTTAACATGGCGGGCGCTAGATGGCTACCAGCCAGACACTATATCGCACTAACGAAGTTTCCCAGCGAGATAACACATATACAACATTCAAATCACGACTAGAGGAGAGCAGCTGCGCAGCCGTGGGTCTCAAGACCTGACCCACCTTTTCATCTCTCCACAGTGGTGACCCCGACGTGATTCAGCAACAACAACCACGCCTCCTCTAGTCACAACAAGGTATACTTCAGCAGTCACGACAGTTGCTACCGGCCTCCCACCAGCGGGTCTCACCGGTAGTAACTCAAGCATGTCGTCATCCAGCATCACTCCAACCCAGCAGAAGAAAATCAGCACCATCGTCCTAAGTAGGTGTATCGATACGCCAACTAGGACGCCGGTAACATCATCACCTCCAGCAGCCGTCGCCCAGCATCACGACCGACTCACCGCGTCGCACTGGGCACCTCCGGCAGCCGTCACCCAGCATCACGACCGACTCACCGCGTCGCACTGGGCACCTCCGGCGCTCCGTCATCCAGCACCACGACCAACTCACCGCGTCACACTGGACACTGACGACCAGCACCGAAACCAGCAGCAACATCGTCTTCATGGCAACTTGCCATTCGACTGGGGGAAAGTGATGTAGCGACCTAGCGCCCTCTACTGAGAGCTGCTAGTTTCGCATGCCACAAATGCAACCAACAGATGCAATAGAAGCTAGTTAACATGGCGGGCGCTAGATGGCTACCAGCCAGACACTATATCGCACTAACGAAGTTTCCCAGCGAGATAACACATATACAACATTCAAATCACGACTAGAGGAGAGCAGCTGCGCAGCCGTGGGTCTCAAGACCTGACCCACCTTTTCATCTCTCCACATTGCCATTTTTGTAGTTACGATTATTGCTATTTTCTTGAGTCGGCGTCAGCCGGGCACGCGCTGCGCCAATCAAAAGAACCTTGGCTACCTTGGCTGACACCGACTCAAAAAATAACAATAATCGTAACTACAAAAATGGCAATTATTTTTTACTTTTTAGTGCTTTTTCTTTGAAGTCGGTTATTTTTTTGTAAATTTTTTTTATTTGTTTATTTTTAAAGAATCTGAAGTACACTAACTAATTTGTACACGTCCTTTCCAATAAAAAAAGAATCACCGAAATCGATTGGCGTTATATTGAGTTATTCGTCCATTTGTCGCGCACATCTTAATACAAATTTAAGACATATGTTTTTCTCATGGATATCATTGTCAGAACTTAACCAAATTGGGACCACTTGGGAAGCACTAGCTTTCATTTAAAAAAATAATCATCAAAATCGGTTCACCCAGGCAAAAGTTATGAGGTAACAAACATAAAAAACAAACATACAGACGAAATGACAACCTCCTCCTTTTTTTAAAGTCGGTTAAAAATAGCGAATGCTGTGGTTAAAACTGCACATGTATTCCGCGTACGGCTGCATGCACGTAAGTATTGTTGAAAGGTCAGAGAATTCGTTTTCATCCAATAATAACGACAGTGGTGCCGTTGTTTAAATTATCATATAGATAGTTTAATAAGCGACAGGAAGCGTCGCTCGACGGGGACCCCACAGCCACAGCGCCGTAATGGCGGCGGCTCGAGGCAGCGGCGGCGGGGAGGTGCGGAGCGGCGCGGGGGCGGTGCGGGGCGATGAAGCGATAAAAATAGAGTCGCTGTATGGCATGGCATAGGGGGACGAACTAGGCGAACCTACCTACTACGTATAGCCGCGCGTACGTGGAGAGACACGTGGGAACCTCGACATACACAGCAGCGGTACACATTGGCTAAGTCTCGGCAAAGTTGTTCAACCACATACATATCACCAGAGTGTTGCCAAATGCCGAGGTTTCAAAGGTTCAGCTCGATTTGAATCTGCTTGGGATTAGCTCGCAAGAATGTTGACTGGTTTTGCAAAATTTAGTCTTCGAGTCCGACCCAAATACAATTTGGGCAAGACATGAAATCAGAACTTTGTTTGAAAAAATGTACGTTTTATACTGATACCCTATTAAGAACAATGTCAAATAATCATTATTTACACATTTTGACCAGCTTACGCCCGTCTCCATCACCTCCGGTTCCAACAATCCCAAAGGCATCTTTCGGTTTCACCATGTCATATGAAAAGTAACCGAAATTTACTTATCGGATTTCAGGTAACTGGAGGTGGGGAAAACAAAGATTAGTCAAGTATTGTATAGAACAAGTGTCAAGTATAGAACATGTGAAGTGTTGAACTAAAAAATAAATTGATCGACTTGGCAAATTATGTTGCACTGAAGAATCATATGTTGAAATTGTGATGACTAAGAAATATGCCAATTACTTTTAATAATGTGATGAATTGTTATGAATGTTGGCCGAAATAAATTGTTATGACAAAAGATGATGACATTCCGAAAAGCCACGGTCATTGGCAAAAATGCTAATTTATATGATGAATATTGGCTCATATCGTACGAGTTCGTGAGTCGCTCGACCAACTTGGCCAATAGTGTGGCACTGCTGTTATGTTGACATTCCGACGATCAAGCCCTGAGAATATGCCGTTTATTTGAAAAAATGTGAACTAATATGATGAATGATTTAGGGTAAAAGCACCACGACACGGTTTCAGATAAGGCTTGAAGTGGCTAAATATTACAACCACTCCTATTGCGGAGGAACTTCAGTATAGGTTGTCCACCTGAAAACATTATGGGTTCAAAGCTGATTTTAAATTGGTATATTTCATTTAGGGATCTAATGTTGCATTTAATGTTTACATGGAGCATATAATTACCATAGAACAAATACACAATATTCATTGAGGCATTTCATTTACCCCGCTCTAGCGTCTCGGCACGTTAGTGTCATTAACACATATTTTGATTTAGTTTAACATAAAAGGAAAAGAATTGCAATTAAAAAATAATACCATTGTACACTCAAGACTGGTGGTTTCGGGTGATTCATTGTGTAGTTAACAACCTGCCGTAGACGCACTACTCGGAAAGGTGTGTTTTCTTATGTTTTTTATCGACGTGACAGGATATTCAGATTCTGGATGGGTGACTGTTCTGCTGCTGAGGCTGGTCGTGGTTCAGATTCTACGTAAACTGTAGATCCCTTCCGTAGTTACTTACTAGGTTAGGGTTCATCTCACTGGGTTTGGCACCTCGAAATGAAAGAAAAGACAGTAGAAGCGGCAATTAATTTTCCCTCCAGTTAAATGTAGCGGAAGGTAACATAAGGAATAGGCTCTGGCATGACACCTATTTCCCATGTGGTGTGTTTGGCTTATATAATGACAGTAGGCGTGATATATGTATTAGCCATCCATTTAAGTCCAAGTAAGCATAAAAAGTCAAATTGTTTTAGTTATTTATAATACTAAGGGCCTTTTCACCTACTGCTGATTAGGAGTAGGTTAATCGCTACATATTAGGCCTTTCTTAGCAGCTTGCAATCAATACCAGCACAAGATTAGCATTTTAGTATTAAATACCCTTTAAGTGTCGATTAAAATTAATCAGCACTTGGTGAAAACCAGGCTAAGTCTTTAAGTTATGAGTAAAATAAATCAGCATTAGGTGACCGCACCTTAATGATTAATTAACCTAAATAATCTTAATCGACACTTAAAGTGCATATATTTCTAAAGTGTCGATTATCTTGTACTGGTATTGATTGCACGATGGTAAGAAAGGTCCCTTAGTCAATGCTTTTAAGCTAATGATGGTGAAAAAATGCCCCAAATGCAAGAAGGCGGTTGATGTTTCGCTGAATGAATGAATGAATACATTCTCTATTGCGCAATAAAGAAAACAAATAAATTACAAGAACAATTCAAAACAACCACAAAACTGCACAAGGGCGGATTTTTTGCTAAGAGTGATTTCTTCCAGTCAACCTTTGGGGTGATGAGGAGACAAAATATAGAATATCTGTAAGTATAATTCAAACAAGTAATAATTCAAAACAAATTGCATTATTCATCAAGCGGGCGGAAAACCAGTGGTTCGACAGGTTCACGAGCAATATCACAGAATAAGTAATGCAATAGGATGTCATAAATTGTACGAAAAGTATGCTGATAAACATGTTTTCGGATACATAAATCGGTACAAGAGAGAAATATTCTCACGCGAGTGCTCGCACATACGATTTTTAACTAAGTTTTAACTTTTGTTTTTGGCTTTTTATGTGCAACTCGACAAAGAAGGGCGTTTTGGCTGCCCGGGTTAGTACCACCGCATTGGATGAAACTATGGTTGAAGCGGCAATGAAAAATTGTCCGTTTTTTTCATCCAGTTCAATGTAGCCCAGCTCACACAGCTGTACTATATCAACTGTGACACAGGTCAACAAATCAACGAACATTCTACAAGTCACGTCGATGTTCAGATTGATCACGATGGATATTTGTATGTTGCTTGTTTTTTTTTGTGTTACCACATGGATGGCTAATACCACACAAATACCGTTATGATATTAGCCCAATACACCACATTTCCGAAGGAATTAGGTGCCATGTCAGGACCTTCCCTTTATGAGCACGGCTACATTGAACTGGATGGGAAACACGGACAATTTTTCATTGCCGCTTCGACCATCTTTTCATCCAATGCGATGGTACCAACCCGGGCGGGCTTAAACCCTACCACCTAGTAGGGGAAGGGGACCTACAGTTTTACATGGATTCTGAACCATGGAACAGCTCGTATTCGTGTCTAAATGCACTTATCGAACTCAGAAAGAAAAAGAAAGTTGTGCACGTCGGGGCGAGGATTTGAACCCAGACCTCTGGTAGGCTAGGCAAGTCCTCGCGCCACTAGGCTACGAGCCGCCCAAAATCCATGCCAGATGGCTGTGTGTGTCTCGGTGTCAGCGACGCGGACGGCGGCGTGAGGGACAAGTCCAGCTGCAACGCGGAGGGGCTCGCGCGGTGCTCACTGAAGCAGCTCGGCCGAATTGGCGGGAGCTCAATTGTAACGTGCTTGCTGCAGGTCGGGAGCGCGAGCGAGGGGGGGTGCGGCGGAAGTCGCTCGGGGGGAGAGGGGAGGGAGCAGCAGGCCACGGGCGCAGGAAGCGCGTGGAATCAGCGCACTGGGCCAGCGCACTTGCCGCGATAGGCGGCAACATCCGCTGCGGGCTGTCAGTGTGCCCTTCGTTATCTACTTCATCCAAGAAATGCGAGTATTCATCTATCTCATTTCGCGAGTTTTCGCCTACTTTCATGAACATTTTCAAATTCTGACAGTAAGTGTGTTAATAGCCATCCATGTGAAAAGTCATAAACAAATAATACATTTAACAGTAAAACTAATTTTAACTTACTTCAGTAGCTTAGTTTAGTACAAACGGCATCTCCATAGAAGCCTATTGGACTTTGCCTCAATTGTATAAATTTAAGAAATTTGTTTAACTTATTTTTGTGTAGCAAGTAGTATGCGTGTTCTTTAGTTCTGATTTTTTTTGGTCATTGAATCTTATTGTGTTTCATTTTTCTATTATTTTGCGTACTTTTACTGAAACTTGTAATTCATACTATGTAAGACATTTCTATACGTGGAAACTTCGCTGGTTCGTGAGTATTTTTCTGAAAGTTATTTATATGTTTGCTTTGTAACTGCATGTTTCCCTAAGAAAATAAAATTAAAATTTAATACGTCATTAAGTACGACTGCGGCGCCGAGGGTCAAGCGCTTTGTACATAGATATATACATAATATCTTCACGCCGCTTTCCTTTAAGTAATTGGGTAAAACTACCTAGCATAAAATAAGGTAAAACCTAACCTATCTTAAGTTAACATTCTTGGCCCAATTATATACATAGGTATGTGGTTAGTGGAACCGGGGCGGGCGGGGAGGGGCGCGCGGTGACGTGGCCAGAACAGCGGGGTCGCACGTTCATTACCCATTTAACCTATACCTATATTATGTTCTAAGCCGACTGCAACTCATAAAGCTCCCTGAGAGCTTTTCGAAACAAAGGGACGCAGGGCACGCAGTAAACAATGCGACGCTTTGTTTGGGTTTAACCACGATTTATGTGGTATTCTTAAGAAGCGGACTCGTACAGGGCTGTTCCACGATGTGATGGAAATTGCACAGTAATCGTGGACGACAAAATAAGCATGGATATATTTTTATTAAAATAAATCAGAAGGTATTAGTGGTTACGGTTCCGTACCCAAAGGATTACTAAGCCTCTGGTGTCAGTCCGTCCGTCTGTCCCTGGGCTGTATTTCATGAACCGTAACAGAGTATGTGTTGCCGCTATACCAACAAATAGGTAAAATTAAAAAGTGGGCCCCCATTTAAAAAACGTGATTTTTCGTACGAAGGTACGGAACCATTCGTGTGCGAGTCCGACTCGCAGTTGGCCGGTTTTCGATGAAAAATGAACTCAATTATTGATCGATGCTCTGAAACGAATAGCTTTGTTATACAGCAAACACCTTCTTCGCTTTATTTCCGTTTATTCCCCACGAGAAACTTAGTGCGCGTGTTGGTTGGCGGTTGGCGTGATGCGGTGCACCACTATATAGTCATCGATCCACGACCGCACCATGGCGCGGTCGTGGTTCCGCTGTGGCGGCAGGAAGCTAAGTGAAGGGGTTGAGCTGCTAAATACACGCGTGCCATAGCGCTGGCTGTTTTAAGGCACTCCACATTTCATTTCATTTTATCGATTTTTTAACTTCTGGTAGTCAAACTACACTAACGCCAGGTTTCACCACCTCCAGCTACAAAAATCCCAAAGCTACCTTTCGGTTACACCATATTTTTATATGCAATGTCACTGAAAGTTAACCATCGGATTTCAGGTAGCTGGAGGTGGTGAAAACGGGGGTAAGTCATGTCACAATTTAATTGATCTGCGAATACCGTAGACCTAGCATAGCGCGCTGTGCTTACAAGACGAATAAAGGGTGGGAGTGAGACGTCAACGCAAGTTCTTACCACTACGGTGAGTTAGAGGGAGATGTAACACATCTGCCCGATGAGACAGCTTCTGAAATCGTTATTAATACATTGGAGATTTCTCTAGTTTTACTTAAGGTGGCCCAACCCGACGGGACCAACTCATTCGCGGGCACGGTACAAAACCGTGCTGTTGCGCTCTGGGACCTTCTCTGTTTCAAAGAAAAAGACAGGCTCCGTGATGAGGAAGATGCAACATGTCCACAAAAAATACAATATGCATAGTGTATGATTTGGTAAGATTTACGAATTATATTTTCTAATTATAAAACGACTTATAGCTAAAAGTAAACCACGACCGCTGTAGTAAAAAATCTAACAAAACCCAAATTAATTGTAAATCTTGATTAAATAAGCTATTTCTGATGACTAATCTTTTTAAGATGTTCTTACTTTATCGTATGGTAATCCACCTCCAAATTTATCGAATAAAATGCGCGAAAAATTCGAACTTTCGGACCTTATAACTTAGAAACCAAACACAATTTTACAGTATCAATGGTCATCAGACATCTAGTTAGATCAAATAAAGCTATTTTGAGCATAATTTTGGAACCCTGACAAGAAATATGGGCATGATCTTCTTTCCCCTTTTGTAAGGGGAGTTGAGCGGGATGGGCCGCCTTAAAGAAAGCATGATGACCTGTGCGTTTATAGATTGTTTAGTGAACGGGAGTAAAAAACCCAGCCAAAAACTTTTTTTTTAAAGGTAAACAAGGGGTGACCCACTGATTATTTGTCGATCAAATTTCTTAACTTTTCCTCAATATTTAAAAGTAAATCTTAAAACATAACTTCAGATCATTATTTTGAAGCTACACAGCGACTTTATACTATTTTTTGAGTATAAAAGGAATGTCAGTACATTTTTTATGAAACGATATCGGTCTCATCCGTCAGTTGACAATGTATGTCTTTACATTCTAAGCCTATGGCGAATACAGGACGGTGGCAAGCTTCGCCGTATGTTGGCCGACCTTGGCCGGATTGGTGCGGTGTCGGGGGGCCCGGTGGCGGCGGCGGCGGTTGCGGCGGCGGCGGCGGTGCGGCTGCGCTCGGTTCAACGACTGCGCGGAGGGGACATTCCTGTTGACCTAGGTCACGATGCTTTCTCGTATCAACGCGGCCTCGTTCTTTTTGAACACCTTTTTTTAACTCGATTTCTTGCCTGTTTACTTGTCTGTTCGGCACAAAGTTCTGCAATCAATTTTATACTAACTTCCCGATGAGCTCGACCTCTAGCTTATGACTGGATGACTATGCAAATGTTAAATCGTTAATTTCTCGAAAAAGAAAAACTTTGGAGTATAATAGATAATAGCAAGCAATGTAGTCGTCGTGCAGCCCACGTTATAACCTTTCGAAAAATTTACTATAAGCAAACGTGGTTGATTATTTAGAAACATTTTCATTAATTTGCACGCATACCTTTTATAATATATTTCTTTATAATATATTTACCTCACAATGTATATTCTATTAACACATAGGGTAACTATGTGACACATTAGTTACTTACTTTACTACTTTTCTAGGACGTACTAATATTTGGGCGTGATAGTAGACTTACACGATATTTGTTTATTAAAAAAAATGTTGCGCAGTTATTTAGTCGTTATACCGTGATTTAGTCTCGTTCAAAATGACATTTTCTGAATGGATAAAAACTATTGTCTATTGGACCCTATATTTCTCGTTTTCGAGTAATTGTGTTACACCTACTTTTAATACAGTTTTTTTTAAAAAAGTGGTATATCAGCTCATCGGGAAGTTGGATTAAATTTTTTTGAAACATTTTACCAAACCGACAAATAAAAAAAAACGAATTAATAAAAACGTGTTAAAATACACTTAATTATGTAAACGCTGTGCGCTTATGCGCTTATGTAGTGTCAACATGTTTTAATCATTTATATTAGTATGTGACTCTTATCCACAACGTTCAGATAACGTGAGAGTTTTGTATTTAGTGCTTGGTTGAAGTAATTATGAATATTATCTTTCGTTTGGTGTTGCGTAAGGGGATACGTGCGTGGCACATGTTTTCTCAACTGACGGAAATGTAGTTCCGCCCTATCTAAAAGAGACCATTCATCTTTCGTAAGGAATTCTCATTAAACGTGGGAACGGTTATCCAATGAGACGAGTGGAGGAAACATCTCATACTACTTTGAGTCCTGGGGGAAATTGAGACATTTATTAAGATAAACTAAGAAATATAAGTTTATATATTTTTTTTCTATAAGCCTTTCAGGGTTAATTCAGTATCTGAAACAGAACAAATTTTGCTAAGAATGTAAGTATGTGATTTTTTTTGTTCCATTATAATTTTTGAGAAATTTTAACAGTAAATTTATCACAGAATTGGAAACAACTTTTACAAAGAAACTATGCATCTATCGGTGATGGTTTTCTTTAATTTTTATATTTTCATTATTTGTTGTTATAGCGGCAAAATAAATACACACTCTGAGAAAATTTCAGCTGCCTACCTATTACGGTTCATGAGATACAGCCCTGTGACAGACGGACGGACGGACGGACGGACGGACAGACGGACGGACGGACGGACGGACGGACAGACGGACGGACGGACGGACGGACAGACAGACGGACGGACGGACGGACCGACGGACAGCGGAGGCTTAGTAATAGGGTTCGTTGACATCCTTTTCGTACGGAACCCTAAAACTCACATACTTACATTCTTTTTTACTAAGATTACTAAGATTACATTCTTAGCAAAAGTTGTTCTAATTCAGATACTGATTCAACCCTGAAAGGTTTGTAGAAAAAAAAAATTATATCGAGAAGGAACTTCGCCAATCATTAAATTCTGAATATTTGCTGATTTTATACAGTCCTCGAGTAAACATACGAGTGCAAACATAGTTTAAAAAGTTTCTACGAACGACCAGCTTATTTGAATCCTCGGATTCCGAGGGGAGTATTATTAAGACTCGACGTGTTGGTATATTTCGCGGAGCCACCGCATATTTGACTACACAATCACCGATTCACAGCCATATACCTGTAGACAGGCACACATACCTATCAGACTAGGAGGTCGTGACAAAAATGGTAACGATAACGTAAATGGCAGAAACTTGGTTCACAGGATAAAGATGAACCCTCTGAAGCTAAATGTGTCGGTCTGCCTGCGCCAAGTTGTTGCGTTACTATAGATAAGGCTTCTGAAACAGTAGGAATCGAAACAAAAAATATATGATAAGGTAAATGGCTGGAAATAACATAGCATGAAAGTATCAGAACATACTTGCTTAGCAATACCAACACTGAACAAATATTTGGTTGCATTTTGTAGTTATAAGCCATTTAGATTACAGATATAACTTTAGGTACATTTAAGTATGTATTTAATAAAAAACCGACTGGTTGTTGTTGCGAGTCGTATTCACTACGTATAATATTCACAACGTACAATCTTATTTTTTTCCAAAAAATTAAAACCATGCATAACGTATAATAGTCACAACGTATAATGTTATACGTTGTGCATGAGTTTAAAAATAAAATAAACTCTTTGCATCATGCAGAACGTATAATAGTCACAACGTATAATATTCCTAACATGAATTCACAAAAAAAGAAAACCATGCAGAACGTATAATATGCCAAGAAGCACTGCATAAAGCGCCCTAACAACGATACATTTAAGGCTGAAATTGCTAAGAATCGATATCTGTTGAAGAGTAACAATTTGCTACAACGCTAATTGAGACGGTCGAAAAGTCGCGTGCGAGTATAATCTTTAATCTTATATCGATAAGGGCGCTTATCGTATCGTATATTTTAGGATTATATGATATGCATGGTTTTCTTTTTTTGTTAAATAAAGATCATAACATTATACGTTGTGACTATTATACGTTATGCATGAAGAAATAAGTAATTACATTTTTTGGACTTCTTCATGCACTACGTATAAGATTATACGATCTGCCGATTATACGTTGTGCATGGTTTTAAAATTTTGTTAAAATATGACATTATACGATCTGCATATTATACGTTATGCCGTTCCCCCGTTGTTGCATAATTAATAGGTTTCAATGAATGAATGAATAAATTCTTTATTGTGCAATAGAAAACAAGTACAATTACAAAAACAATTCGAAACAACAACAAAATTGCACAAAGGCGGACTTATCACTAGGAGTGATTTCTTCCAGTCAACCTTTGGGGTGATGAGGAGAGACAATCTAAAATATCTGTAGGTAGGTACACAATAGCAATTTGAAAGGAAAATAATAAAGCAAATAAAATAAAAATATATACATACAGTATAAACATACATAAACCATAATTTACATGACAATACAAGCATACTTTGAATAAAATAAACTAATATATATAATACAATATACTAAAATATATATTGTATATCCACAATTTAGGAACAAATTAAAACAAAACAAAAATATATACCTATTTCTTTGATGATAATAAAAAGAAAGATGTACAGCGATAAAAATAGTATATTCAGATTTCATTTAAATAAAACTCCTTGATTCTCGACTTGAAAGAGCCGATAGTTTGACAAGAGCGGACGGAGGAAGGCAACGAGTTCCACAGACGTACTGCATGTACAGTGAAGGAGTTGGAAAAGAAGCAAGTTGTATGGCGGGGAATCGCAAGGATACTGTCGTCGCTAGAACGTAGAGGGAGACCGTGTGAAGATAGGTGCAAGAATCGGGAACGAAGGTACTCAGGAGAGTGAGGGTTATTTAAGACCCCAAAAAGAAGAGTGAGTATGTGACAGTTCCTTCGATAACGAATGGGTAGCCATTTAAGCTGACGACGGTACTGCGATACATGGTCGTATTTACGCAGACCATATATGTAGCGAATGCAGAGATTCTGTAAACGTTCCAATTTATCAAGGAGAACTTCAGTTAAATCCAAAAAGCACACATCTGCATAATCTAAAATTGGAAGTAGGAGAGTTTGCGTCAACGTGATTTTGGTACGGATTGGAAGGAAACTCTGTAAGCGTTTTAAAGAGTGGGCGGCAGCAAAGATTTTCCTGCTGATCTCATTTACCTGGGGCGCCCATGACAGGGTGTCATCAATTAAAATGCCTAGATTTTTTACTGTTTTAGAGTACGGTATAACTACTTCATTGTAGATTACCGCTGGTAATGTATTGTGATCAATCTTCGATACAAGTCTAGGGCTGCCGACTATTATGACTTGTGATTTCATAGGATTTACCGTCAGACCAAATGATTTTGTCCAATTTAGGATATGATCCAAATTCACATTCATTTCTGATACGGTATGTGCCAAATTATCAAAGGAGCAATGCAAGTACAGCTGTAAGTCATCGGCATAAAGGTGGTAAAGAGAAGTTAACATATTTGTAATTAGATTAATAAATATAGAGAATAACAGAGGAGATAACACGCCACCCTGTGGAACACCAGCAGTTAAATCAGCCCAGTCAGAACACACATTGTCAATTCTGATACACTGATGTCGACCACAGAGATAAGACGCGAACCAGTCAAGCACTGCCGGAGATAAGTTAAGCGTTCGTAGAATACCAAGCATGATGTCAAAGTCCACTGTGTTGAATGCATTGCTGAAGTCCAACAAAGTTAAGACTGTAAGATTCTTGTTTTCCATATTTGTTCGGACATCTTCAGTTACTTTGACGAGAGCAGTAACGGTGCTGTGGCAAGGTCGGAAACCTGACTGCATTGGGTTCAGCAAGTGATTGCCGGCAAGGAAGCTGGCCAACTGCTGGTGAACAATGCGCTCCAGAATTTTTGACAATACAGGTAAAATAGAAATAGGGCGATATTGACTGAAAGAAGAAGGATTTGAAATTTTTGGGACAGGAATGATGTAAGCCCTTTTCCAGGTACTCGGAAAAGATCCACTGGAAAGGGAATGATTTAGAATAAATGTAATTATAGGTAGCAGTTCGGTCAGCAGTGGTGAGAGCATGTCGAGGCTAATGCAGTCGGCACCTACAGCTTTTGTTGAAATTGAATTCAGGATCAGCTTAACTTCACGGTCAGTGACTTGGCGAAATGTAAATGAAGCATGCTCCGGAGTTGGTAAAGCTGAAAGCTGAAGAAGAGTTTGACATTTTACCACTTGATCAATGGTGGTGAGAGGAGAGGAGAAATGCCTGTTAAGGGCGTTGATGTCGATGTTGTTACTGACAGTAGAAGACTTTTTACCAACTCCAAGAGTTTTAAGAAATTTCCAAGCATTGACGGGAGAGCTATTTTCGAGAGTATTATGAATGTGGCGTCTTTGGGCATCCCTACACATCCTGTTACACCGATTCCTGAGCAGCCTGTACTTGGTGCGATTTGCATCGGAAGGATTATGTTTAAGTTTAATCTTGGCTCTATCCCTCTTCACCATCATTCTCCGAATGTCCTCTGTTAGCCATGGAGCTGGTAAATGTTTCACACGTGTGGGTCTGAGAGGTGCGTGAATATCAAATAGAGCCGTAAGTTTGGAGGTGAAATCCTCAACCATAACATCTGTAGAAGAGGAACTAAGAACAGCAGACCAATCCAAGCCACGCGCGTCTTCCCTTAGGCGCTCCAGATTAATATCCTTGAAATTTCGCTGCATGAGAACCTTTCGCCTGATCTTAGGAGGACGGACCTTGTAGGATAAATAGATTAAATCGTGATATGAGAAGCCAGGCGCTGTCAGCTGACCATGTTCACTTACATGGTCAGGTGAAGAAGTAAGAATCAGATCAAGCAGAGAAGGTTCACAATTAGGAAAGTGGTGTGTAGCATCCAAGGGAAGAATATTCATATTTACTGATGACACAAGGGAGTTAAGTTTTCTAGCGCGGTGGTCATTTTTTATTAGACAGGTGTTGAAATCTCCCATGATAATAGTATGATTGTACTGAGGGCAGTGTTCCTCAAGGAATGATTCGAGTGATGAGAAGTAATTAATAGTGAGATTGGGACTGTAATAAACACCAATTAGAATTTTGGAGTGATTAACGATGATTTCTAAGAAAAGGTATTCTGGTGACTCCGAATACTGAGCAGGAGACTGAGCAACAATCGAATAAGGAATACAGCTTCGGAGGTAGATGGCAACACCACCACAACTTTTTCCAGTTCTGTCGTTACGGATCAGTTGGAACCCGGGAAGTGAAAAAGAAGTAGATGGCAATGTAGGCTTAAGAAAAGTTTCTGAAACGAGTACAGCATGGATGTGTTTGCTTGGAAATGACCTGAGAAGATCGGGGTAGTGAGAGGGTATGCTTTGAGCATTGATATGTACAAAATTGAAATTTTTGGGGTATTTAGAAAATGTGAAGTCAAGTTTTTCATCTAGTGGAAGAACACATCCATTGTCAGAACTATCGTCACTAAAGAACTCATCAGACGAGGTAACTGAAAAATAATTATCTGAATCGTCGGATAATGTGGTCATAAATATATATATATATATTATATATAGTATATAGTATATATTATTAACTAATAAAAAGGTTTTCCCTGTAGGCGATTCCTCATCACCCGCCAGCAGTGTGAAAAAACAGAACAAAGCAGAAAACATATTAAAAGTAGTTGAGGCGAACAGAACTAGGCAGAAAGATAATAATAACAGATTTAAAAGTGCATTTTAAATACGGCAAGCTTGTATCTAATAACGAAACAGGACAAAAAGTTCACAGCTTCTTAACATTATAAATAACTTATTATACACATCAATGTAGGTACATATACGCCACTTTATAAAAAAGGACAGTTAAAAAAAAACAATACATGAGCAGTAGAGAAAGTAAAATTGTTCTAACACAAATAATCACAAGTGACAATGCTCTTGCCTTTTCCCACTTGGATGAACAGAGAAAAAAGTAGAAAACATGTTAACAGTAGAAGAGGCGAGCGGAACTAGGCAGAAGCATAATAAAACAGATTTAAAAAGTGCATTTAACATGAGGACAAACATGTTTCTAATAACTAAACCGAACAAACAAAATTCACGGCTACTTAACATTATAAATAACTCACATAAGGTATGATACATTTCAATATAGGTACGTATAAGCAACTTTTAAAAACAGAGACAGTTATAAATCGAAAGAAAAAAACAATACACGAGCAGTGGACAGGGTAAAAATATTCTAACACGATTAATCAGAGATGATAATGTCCTTGCCTTTTCCCACTTAGATCAATATAGAAAAAAAAAGATCATTGACAATTGAAAAATTTAAAGAGGTTTATTCTGTGCATACTGAATCTGTGGTGGCTGTCAAGGAGCGAAACAAACAAAACAAATTACATTACAAACATTGTCTTTGCAAATTACGTGTAGCCATGTATATCTCTTTGTGAGCAGCCGAGAATCAAGAAAAGCAACATTGGAGAATATTTTACCATTTAGTTACTAGATGTCGATCTAGAAGTGCCTGTGTCTGAAATAACTTGAAAGTTCATTTCGACTTTCCCTTGTTGATGCGGTCCGAGGACCGGGGCTTCGGCCTATCACCTAAGCCGTCGTCACCACTCAAGACCGCAGGATGTTTGTCTGTTAGCACCTTTAACGCTCCAGCCGCCACCACTTTGATACGGGTCCCGTCTTTTAGCTGGATGACGATGCGGCCCTCCTGCGTCCAACTATGCGCCATCCCAAAGTGTTTTCGTGCCGCCAGGAAGATGTTGTGTCGCGTCCGCGTGAGGAACTCTGACACCGTGATGCCTGAGCCCTTGAGCGACGTCTTCGCTTTCCAGACCGCGGCCCGGATGTTGAGCTGCTTGAAGCGAACCAAAATTGCCCGAGGGCGTGTCTGAGCCCGAGGTTTCACACCCAGGCGATGGCAGAGCTTGATGGAGTCACCACTAAAGTCCACTAGCCCTAACTTGGTGCGCACTAGCTCCACTACCTTCTGCGTCGCCTCTTCGGACTCGGACTCGGAAACACCATGTATCAGCAGGACTTTCGCACGCGACCTCATCTCTTGCGCATCCACGACTTCCGCAAGGCCAGCTACTTGAGAACGCACCACTCCCAGAGCTTTCCAAACAAACTGCCGGAACAGATTGAAGTCAGCTGTCAGTGTGGGAAGATCGGCCGGCTTGTTGGCAGCAGACTTTAGTTGCGCCTCAAATGAGCTCATTCTCTCCTCCACCATGGTCTGCAGCTCCGCCACCTCCATCGCAAAATCAACACTCGACATGACCGCACGTGCACAAAATAAGTTTGTTGAAGTAGAAATCTGTTTTCTGGTGTATGAACAGAAATATATGCTGGCAGGGTCTGCCTACACTACCACATGTAAATAGCAGGTATCACAACACTTTAGAGTTATTATTAATGTAAAAATGTTCAAATATTAATAAATATTAGCAATCATTTAGTTGAGGTATGAAAATACATCCACTATTTCTAACTACCCACAGACGAAAAAAGCGCCAATGTCCTGACAATCAGTAAATTCATCAGCAGGTACATACTAACATCTATATTGTATACCTAATTTAGCTAACGTAACCACTTGTCGCAGGCAGACCGACATAGGTATTTAGCATCAGAGGATTGTTCTCTATCCTGTGAACCCAGATACAGCCATTTACCTTATCGTGACCAAAAATGTCATGATCTCCCGGAATACATGACCGCGGTGGCAATTGGTTTTCAAGATTGAGATCTTTCCAAACAGGAATTGAATCACGTCGTTCGCCGCTAGATGCCGGGTCATTGCATACATTGTATGCGTACGCTATACGGACAGTCGGGCCAACAGATCATGACAAGTCACCGCGGTGTCGCTATCACGAGCACGCTCTAGAGGTCGAATCGTTGAAGTACGTCGGTACACATGTCCTCAACCTATCGGATTGATCTAGCAGGAGAGCACCCTGCCGCTAACAATATTTATCCGTAAACATAGATAGCGTTCCGACTACCAGCCCTTCCCTTCCACTTGAGATATCTTCAAGGTCTCCGTATTTTGCTGCAAGAAGTAGTGTTCAATCTACTATCTTATTGGGTTTGTATCAAGATAGCGCGGCGGTTGTTGGTCCAGACGTGTGTTATGTTCACAAGGTCTCATATACGGTATTGGATGAACCGAATTGGATATAAACGAAAAGGAGAGCTCGTGAAAGGCCCGAGGCTTATTATATTATCCTTTGCAGGAGGTGTGAGCTCGCGGCGTAGGCGGGCGGCGGCTGTGGGAAAAGGATTTAGTTATTTTGCGAGGCGTTGTGTAAATGAAAATATCAGTCTCAATATGAAGACTTTTATTAAAATAACCATAATACGAGACGAGCAGTTGCCATAAAAATTGGCAAAAGTATGATTTAGGACAATTGAATTACTGAAACAAAATTAGAAGCTTGTAAATTGTGGAATGCCAAGTTGTTCGTCGTGTTAATGTTATCTATTTGTTGTTATAGCGGCAAAATAAATACACACTCTGTGAAAATTTCAGATGACAAACTATTACGGTTCATGAGATACAGCCTTGTGACAAACAGACAGAAAGACGGACGAACGGACAGCGAAGACTTAGTAATAGGGTTGCGTTGGCACCCTTTGGGTACGGAACCGTAAAAATACATTTATGCATAACCAAACAATTCGTTTCGATTTTTACCCAAGTCAAAAAAGTTCAGAAATGGAGAACTTTTCTGGAAATGTTATGGATAATGAAAACATAACGTAAAACGTATCATAAAAGTAACTCGATTACTAGAAGAGCGATCATGCGATGTTACAACGCGTACAATTTCTAATCGTCAGATTTTGGCGAGATTTCTTGGGGTGCCTCGTCAAACTTCGAGTTTTGGCTAGTACCATACCAGCGCCATGACTCCTCATCCATCCCATTGTTCAAGCGTGTTACAAAGCCATGTAAAGACA
This sequence comes from Incurvaria masculella, assembly GCA_946894095.1. Classification (NCBI taxonomy): domain Eukaryota; kingdom Metazoa; phylum Arthropoda; class Insecta; order Lepidoptera; family Incurvariidae; genus Incurvaria; species Incurvaria masculella. Next base: position 14,921,081 of record OX335647.2, read on the forward strand.
AAAAAGGTCGGATTTGAACCCCATGACTGGAGGCAGGAGACGATTTATCGTCCACATTTTGTAACGCACCTACAATTTTGTCTGGCGTTACTTTAAACTTTGACACGAAGCTCCAGTGAAAAAGAATGTGAGAAAACCATTAAACTCGCTATCCGTTTATCGAACCGAGCCGATTTTAACACAGTTTGACTATTTGAGCTTCAATATTTGGCGCGCCGAAAAAGAAAATGCTCGAAATTGGGCGCGTGATTGCCGATACGATAACGTCAACTAGTTTTTGCCACGTTCGCTCATTTGATAATTTCCTTTGTTGTTAAAATTTACACGAGTATAAGATATTTGTAGTCAAGCAATACGATTACGCAGAATAATACTTAACGTGCAGTTACAATTTCTGGGCTTGGCGTAGGTATGACATTCCATTGTACACTGAGATAATCACGAACAATTGAGCCAAACAGTGAAATGAACAAGAAAATATTAATTATTTATTTGCAGGACTATATATTTTAAATTGCGACTTTTGTCTCCAGCCGTCGCGAAGCGGTCGGCTGCAAGCCGCACGCTACACAACCTCCAATACTCTGTCTGAAGGCGGGCGGAGGCGGCGGTAGAGCGGCAGCGGTAGGGCGGCGACAGCGCAAATACATGCATTAAGAGGATAATGATCTGATCAACTTCTATACAATGTCTCGTGTCTGTTTCCTCAATCAAATTAAGAACTCCTTTTTTATTTGTCCTTGACTGAGTCCCAGGATTGAAGGTGGAACAAGCGCGATAATTAATATTAGGGTGTGAAAAAGGAATAGGTGCCAAAAGATAACACAAACGCAGGTGGTCGCCATGATGCTCCGAGGAGGTAAACGCGCAGTTGCCGGCTGAGACAAGCACAGCTGTACACACCTGCACTAAGTATTATGTGCACAGTTGTTAGGTATTATATTGATCAGAGCCCCTTACTACATTTCAAAAGCAAAGTGTTGTCAGTTCTTCTTCGCTAGATGTAACAATAAAAACATCTTAAAAATATTAGTCATCCGATATAGCTTGTTTCATGAAGAATCATAATCAATTTGGGATTTATAAGATTTTCGACTACAGCGGTCGTGGTTTACTTTTAGCTATAAGTCGTTTTGTAATTCAACTTTTCGTAAACCTTATCAAATCAAACACTTTGCGCATTGTCTGCTTTGTGGACATGTTGCATCCTCCTCATCACGGAGCCTGTCCTTTTCTTCGAAACAGAGAAGGTCCCAGAACTCAATAGCACGGTTTTGTACCGTGCCCGCGAATGAGTTATTCCTGCCGGGAAGGGCCTCCCTTAAAGAAAGGATGGAGGTTCGTTTACATTCTGTATTATCTACGCCAGCTTGTTATAGGTGCACCCTGGCTGCACACACTCGACGGTGGCGATGCGACGACGCGACGCGCCGCCGAAACATCTATTTTAATATTTTTCCATGGCGTAATACAGTTCAAGTTCAAAGATTACCTAAATATAGTTGCCACCACAAATCTCCAAACCGCAACCAAATTTAAAATGGACGTAGTAAAACAGCCCGGTACACCATGCACAAGTCACATGACACGATATCTTAAACCTAACACTTTGTACATTATTGCTCTTAACAAATTCGAAAGCCTAACAATAAACCACTCGTATTTACGAGTTAGGAAAGTTGATTGAAGAATATCGGACTAGTTTATGGGGGTGGATGGTTCGAGTCTGTGTTGATTTAAGGACTGTTAATGCCATCTGTCGACGTAGCCGGAAAGCCCGTTTATGATCTCTCCACCCAGACTCGCAGCGGACACGACTTGTTTACAAAACATTAATTTTCACAACTGCTCAGACTTTGATCTCTCATACCTAGCGAGATGGCTTCGAGATTGCCATCCGTCAACACGCTCATGCGTTCCCAATTGCAATCACAAACTACGAATTATCTCAACTTACTTTTGCGTTATCGCCATTGTTATGTAACACTTATGGAAGGTTTGCAGTCGAATTACACTTGACTAGGTGCGCCAATCAAGTAATCTAATGTTCCATAAGAACGAGGGAACGTTGTATGTAACTGGACATGGATGGCTATTACCACACCTACTGTCATGCATGACATTAGCCTGACACGCCTCGTGGCAACTAGGTTCCATGCTAAGACCTTCCTTATGCAAGGTTAGGTTACAACATCGCGTCAAATTACATTAGACGAAAACACAAATTTCAAAAAATATTATCTTGGTAACTAGACACTTGGAAACACAAAAATATGTTTTTAATGTCTCGGAAAATATAAGAATTACGCTGCCGAAATGTGCTGCGCTGGATTTCAGTCAGATACGGTCGTCGTCTACATTATTATAGTCACTTCAATAGGTAATATTTTTGCACACACTGTGGGGAATGGGATTACTGGCAATTGGAATGACACTGTATCAACTGTATTGACGGTCTAGACAATTCCAATCGCGCAGGATTTAAATGCAGACTGGACACTTGCTTTCCATGCCAAAATTCATGGGTTCGAGCGGGCCCCTTCCATGCAATTATTTTATTTCTATTTCGTCACGAATGCGAGTTGTTTGGTCCATGGCTCGGAATCCATGTAAAACTGTCATAGTTCCTCTTCCCCTGATAGCTAGTAGGGTTAGGCCAGGCGGATAAAGACGGTCGAAGAGTTGATAAAAATAGTCCGTATTTACCATCCATTCCAAATGCAGCCGTGCTCATAAAGGTCCTGCCACGGGTCCTAATTTCGCGGACGCGGTGTGTCGGGCAATATCATAAAACAATGGATTTGTTTGCATATGTTAGTAGCAATCCAGCGATGTATTAGATAAATGTAACATTATATTGTCGATATTTAACAAGGTACCTAATTATAAAGTCATCGAAACATTTAGTCGGTAGCTTGATGAAAGTACCTATGAAAGTAATTAATACATTAATGAACTACCTACCTACATACTTTCATCAAGCTATGAATATACATGAATATGTATGTTTGAAGGCATACCAGATTAGACATAAATACATAAGTCATTGCAAGATCTACATGAACCAAGGCCAATGATATTAAAGTCTTAAAATCAATTACCTAAGCGTATGAAGTTATAATGCTGATATGAAAATCTGATTCCAATGAGCGAATAGCCTACAAAGTAAACAACATCATGATGCAGTATTTATTCACCGCGCGTCGTCGTCGCTCGCTCCGCGCGGCTCGGCGGACTCTCTCATTGCCAAGGGCCCCCTGCTGCCGTTGTCAAGCCGACAACTGTGCTAGAGCCTGCAAAAAGTACTAGGTACAAACAGTGCAAAATAACTGATTTTGTGACACAGTCAAACAAGGCATGTTTTTTAGAAAGAATTCTCAAACCAACCTCAGTGAAAATTTAGAAAAAAAAATTTGGCTCTCCAAAATAACCAAAAATAAATTTGTTGTAGCACATCAAAATGTACAAGGTTTACGCGGAAAGGATCTTCAGTTAGATATGTGTTTTCAAGAAAATAAAATTGATGTTTTTTGTATGACTGAATCATGGCTGGACGCAAATGAGGTTGATATGTACAACTCCAACGAATATGTAGTAGTGAGTAGTAGTTCTAGAAATAATTTTATAAGAGGTGGTACCATCATATTTGTAAGGAAATGTTGGAAAGCCAAAAATAGACATGACATTGTGAGATTATCTGTGGAGAAAGAATTTGAGGTTAGTTGCATAGAGATAGAGAATTTATTAATCCTTGCAGTATATCGATCACCTTCGGTCAGTATACATTTATTTTCTGATAAATTAGAAGAATGCCTCAGTATGTTAATAAAAAACAATAATAAATCATTAATTATATGTGGTGACTTCAATGTTAACTTTCCACTTGCTCAACGGGAGTCACATGAGTTATCAGACTTAATGGATAGTTTTATGTTAAGACAACAAATATTTGAATATACAAGGGTAACTATGACTACGGAGAGCTGTATTGATAATATTTTCACAGATAGGGAAGTATCGGAAGCAAACATCTTCAAAAGTATTAAATCTGATCACTTTGGTCAATTAATTTCAATAGAAATAAAAAGTAAAAAAAATGAGTGTTCAAGAAAAATTGGACAAATAAGGAACATATGTAACGAAAATGTGCTACTGCTTAACAAGGCGATCCATCAGGAGTTCCAATCAGTAAACATAGATTTTCAAACATTTTTTAAATCATTTGTTCGGCTCACTGAAGCATATATACCCCTTAGATGTAAATCGATGAATAAAACAAAACAATTTAATGATTGGGCCACCAACGGCATACGCACATCGAAAAGAAAATTATTTTTGCTTTATGACTTATTGAAAATCTGCGATCATGAAAGCTTTAGGATATATGTTTCTAAGTATAGTAAGTTATTTAAAAAAGTATCAATAGTAGCCAAGCAAATGAGTTTAAGGGACAGAATCTTAAGCTCAAAGGATAAAATTAAAACGTCGTGGCAGATAATAAAACAAGAAACTGGAAAATCAGTGGAAAAAAAATACTCAGATATAGAATTAAAAATGAACAATGAAATTATTTTAACTGACCAATTACAGGTAGCAGAACTTTTTAATAATTATTTTTGTACAGAACCAGATCGTCTGACAACAAAATTAAACTCAAATGTTACTGTGGCATCCGATTTTTTAAATATGTACAGTAAGAGAAACCCAGAGGCAATCATATTTGAACCTGTAACACTTTCAGAAGTAAGACTGATTTTCAGACGCATGAAGTCCAAACCTTCGCTAGATTTATGGCATATGTCACCCAAGCTAATTAAGTCTCTTTCGAATAGTTTAGTATATCCATTAACACAAATCATAAATCGCTGTTTAAAACATGGAACTTTTCCGGATTTGCTGAAAATTGCTCGAGTTATACCACTTTACAAAAAAGGAGAACACAATGAAGTGACAAACTACAGGCCGGTATCACTACTGCCAGTATTTAGTAAAATATTTGAAAAGGTGATAGAAAGAAGATTGACTCAATTCTTTAAAGAGCATAATATTATTAACCTAAAACAGTTTGGTTTTCAGAAAGGCAAATCAACATGTGATGCTATAGCCAGCATGCTCAAACTAATACTAGTATCATTAGATCAGTCTCATAACACGTATGGATTGTTCTGTGACCTCACAAAGGCCTTTGACTGTGTTGATCATAACATATTGCTTCGTAAATTGGAATATTATGGCATTAGAGGAAGAGAATTGTTAATCTGCAAATCATATCTTGAGAATAGGACACAGATATGTGATGTTAATGGTGCGAAATCGGAGAAACAAGCAGTAACAATGGGTATACCACAAGGCTCAATTCTGGGTCCACTTCTCTTTATTATTTACATTAATGATCTCTCTGGTTGTATACAAGAAGAAATTGAAGTGATTATGTTTGCTGATGACATATCACTTTTGCTTAAAGACAAGAATTCTAAAGAACTTCATAAACATTTAAATAATGTTTTACATTCACTAAATTCTTGGTTTGAGGCTAATAATTTGTTACTTAATATAAGCAAGACAAATCTGATGCACTTTGCCTTAGGAACCCACAGACGACTCTTAGACATAAACTTAAGCAATTCAATTAAAGAGGCCTCATTAAATGTAGCGTCTGAGATCACATTCCTAGGTGTAGTATTTGACGACCAATTGAAATGGAAGGCGCATATAGATAAAATTGCAAAAAAACTAAGCTCGGCCTGTTACGCCATAAGGAAAATAAGGGAGCTATGTGGATGTAAAGCTGCTAAAACTGTCTACTTTGCCTTCTTCGATTGTGTCATGTCGTACGGCCTAATGTTCTGGGGGACTGCCGCAGAGGCGAATAGGATATTTGTATTACAAAAACGAGCCCTGCGAGCTATATTAGGAATGAAAGCGAGGGACTCATGCCGTGAAGTATTTAGGGAATTAAATATAATGTCAATGCCAAGTGCTTACATCTACCATAATTTATTGTACGCTAGAAAACATATTCAGGAAACACCACTGAACCGTGATGTGCATCCACATAACACACGTTATAAAGAAAATGTTCAGCTTGTTAAGCATAGGCTAGCCAAGATGACGAAAAGCTTCGTGTGTAATAGTATAAGGTTATATAATAAGCTGCCTGAAACGGTTCGAGCAATGGATGAAAATGAATATAAAACCAAGATTAAATCAATAGTTATTTCTAAAAGCTACTACACAGTAAATGACGCCTTGAGCGATAAGAGCCTGACAATCTGATTGCATTCGATCTTTACTATTTTGAATATTGACTATAGACTTTTAGAATACGTATGACTTCACCGTCATTACTGACGATGCCTTCTTAGAGTAGATTTTACTCACTATTCTCATTATATTTTTAGTTTAACTCTATGACAAAGCCACTTTACAGCCGATTGTTATAGTTACTATAGTTAATTATTTAAGCTATGTTCGAGTTATATTTTTTGACAATTTTACTGAAATTTTAAATGTTATTTGTATTTGTGTATTGACCGGAATTTGATATATTTTGATATTTTACTCCAATGAATTCAGTTAACTTGTATTGTTTTTATTATGAATTTAATGTAGATCCTGAATTGTTTATTTTGATAATTTATTTGACAATTTTGAATTCTATCGATTTTATACTATTCTTAACGTGATTTTATTATGTACCTTTTTTGACGTGTCTAAGTGTATGATTGTATACCAAAAAGACCTAATAAAATGAAATGAAATGAAAATGAAAAGCGTTCATTCACTTGCTTGCCGGTGAATAAACTGAACTGGTTGCGCCACCTAGCGGTCAATGTCGAAACGCCGTTCACGACTCGCGCGATCACGTTCCCGCAGTGATGGAAGAGGGCGTTAGTTGCTCTATTTCGATATCGTTTGCAATATCCTAACGTGATAAGCAGAAGCTGGTAGATTGACATGCTCAGCTTTAACCAAATCAAAGGGTATTTGCGCAAAAATGTGTCGCCAAAAATTACATTTTACAAATTTATTGTTGCGTGTTAACTAACGCAACGTTGTGAAGTTACACTTAAAAACTTTTTTTACACCCAAGATGGGTAAACATAGTCAAAAGACTTACCTGCTTAACTTTTTTTAAAAGGCAAAAGCTAGTCATACTAACTACTATCTATTGACATAGTTTAATATATCACAAGAACAAAAAACCGATGATTGTTTTTATTTTTCATTGTTTTTTTTCGTTGTTTATTTTTAACTCTATAAATCTAAGTAAATATACATTTTTACTAAGCAAGCACGTGGCTTTTCGCTTCGTGGCAAATATACGTAAAATATCTAAAATAATAGACCCTAGGTGTGAAAAAAAACGTTTTTTATTTAGAGTACACATATACATATATTACATATATTTGTTAAGCTTACCTACATCTGATTACAACATAATATCAAATATTGTTTGGCACCACTGACTCGAAAGTTGCTGATGGACTATTTATAGACTAGGAGTTCGCGACAATAATGGTAACGATAACGTAAACGGCTGAAACTGGGTTCACGGGATAAAGACCAACCGTTTGATGCTAAATGTGTCAGTCTGCCTGTTCCAAGTGGTTGCGTTACGTAGATAAGGCGCCTGAAACAATAGTTATGGTAACAAAAAATATATATGATAAGGTAAATGGATGCAAATGACGAAACATGTAAGTAGCAGTACATACATGCTTAGCAATGGAAAAACTGAACAAATCTTTGGATTCATTTCGTAGCGATTTAGCGATTTAGGTTACAGATATAACTTTAGGTATATTTTAGTATTTAATTAAAAACCATTGGCACGGGCTGATCGACATATTTAGCATCAGAGTGTTGAACCCAGATTCAGCCATTTACCTTATTGTAACCAAAAATGTCGTGACCTCCCGGAATATTAGGCCACTTTATTCCATTGTGCCGCTTCAGGTACTCAACGCTCGATCGTACAACCGGAAGTAATATGGCGGATGGTCTCACTTGGATGGCCACAGGCTCGGCAGGTTTCGATCTTTCCGTCGTTCATTACATGCTTCCGGAAGTTACGCGTGACGATCATTTGGTACTGGTACAAAGGAAGCCTGTTTTAGGAGATTAGGTAACCAGGCCGCACCCATTGACTGAATCCAAGAAATGAGTATTTGGCGACACGGGGAAACGGGTTGTGATCAGTTAAAATAGACATGCAAGGTTCCCGAAATTCGCATAGAGCTGAAAATTTATTTTTTGAAGCACCATTATAAATGAAATGTGAAAGTCCCTATCGATCCCAAATCTGCAAAAAAAATGTTGTAAGGTAAAAGTTCGCAAATAATGTTTTTTTTTTGCGTTTTGCAGTCAAATTTTATCATAAAAAAACACCAGACATAAATTGTAAATCATGTAATTATGTTTGAAATTGTCCCGGCGGGACTAACTCATTCGCGGACACGGTACAAAACCGTGCTATTGCGCTCTGGGACACAGGATTCGTGATGAGGAGAATGCAACATGTCCACAAAGCAGACAATGCGCATTGTGTTTAATTTGGTAAGATTTGCGAAATTTTAATTACAAAACGACTTCTAGCTAAAAGTAAATTACGACCGCTGTAGTCAAAAATCTAACAAAAACTAAATTGATTATACATTTTCATGAAACGTAATTAAAGAGATTTTATCGTTGAGTAATCCACCTCCAAAGTTATTGTATAAAACGCGGGTAAAATTCGAACTTTCAGACCTTATAACTTAGAAACCAAATACGATTATACAATGCCAACGGTCATCGGACATCTAGTTCGATCAAATAAAGCAATATTGAGCAAAATTTTGGATCTGTGACAATAAATATGGGCGTGATCTTATTTCCCCGTTTGTATGAAGAGTTGAGCGGGATGGCCCACCTTAACCAGTTTTTCTCCTAAACGTCACTGTTTCTGATATATAACGATTCAAAAAGTTGAAAAAGTTGTGTTCCTTAATTTCCTTTAAATTAAATAATAATATATGAAATTCCTCTTATACATACTAGCTTTCCCCTATTTTGAGGTCAAACTTAACCGGCTTATTTTTATTAAAAATACCACGTACTGTCATGACATTAGTCCAACAAACCACATGCCAGAACCTTATATAAGGTGAGTTTAAAATAATCTACAAGCCTTATAGGGTTGATTCAGTATCTGATATAGAACAACTTTTGCTAAGAATGGAGGTATGTAATTTTTTTTGTTCCATTTTAATTTTTGAGAAATTTATGCATTACATTCTTCCCAGTATTTTAAACAACTTTTGCGAAGAAACTATGTACCTATCGGTAATGGTTTCCAAGAAAATAAATTATTAAAGTGCACTAACTCTTCAAACTGCCTATTTGAAAAATAGGTTCCGCGCCGCGCCGGCCGGCGGCGCGGAGCGGCGCTCGGCGGCAGAGTCTATTTTACCTACCCGAATAGTTTTGCCTCCTTCCCACGCTGACGTACGCCGCGCCGGGCTATGGATTTGGTCGGCGCGGCTGTAATGTAGGTATGTACACAAGCATGCATACCTTTTTTGCCCGATCAGCACTCGCTTCACTTAAATTCACTCACGTGCGATACTTATGCCCGATGCGCTCCATGGACCTTGACATACTAATTGCTTTCAAAACGAAAACAAACGCCCTTCAGTGAGAGGGGCGGCGGCGGCGGGGGGATGGGGCGGCGGGGTTTCTGTCTGCGCACGCGGCGGTGGCGGCGGCGGAGAATTGTCTTGTGTCAGTGGGTCACGGTCGGGTCAATACCCCGTGGTTGACCTATATTTTTAATTAGGTAGTTGAAGAGTTAGTGCACTTTAATAAATTATTTTCGTGGAAACCATTACAGATAGGTGGATAGTTTCTTGGCAAAAGTTGTTTACAATACTGGGAAGAACATACTGTTTAAATTTCTCAAAAATTAAAATGGAACAAAAAAAATTACATGCCTACATACTACGTAGATTATTTTAAACTCACCTTATATAAGGTGAGTTTAAAATAATCTACAAGCCTTATAGGGTTGATTCAGTATCTGATATAGAACAACTTTTGCTAAGAATGTAGGTATGTAATTTTTTTTGTTCCATTTTTATTTTTGAGAAATTTAAACAGTATGTTCTTCCCAATATTTTAAACAAATTTTGCGAAGAAACTATGCACCTATCTGTAATGGTTTCCAAGAAAATAATTTATTAAAGTGCACTAACTCTTCAACTACCTAATTAAAAATATAGGTCAACCACGGGGCGTTGACCCAAAAGTTGTTCTATATCAGATACTGAATCAACCCTATAAGGCTTGTAGATTATTTTAAACTCACCTTATATTGTACGCCCACGTTGAACTGGATCGAAACACGGTTCATTTTTATTTTGGCTAGGAACATGTTTCCGTTCGAATTAATCGTACCACCTAGTATGTAAGTAACTTCATAATAACTTTATTAAATTGATAATTAATGTTTCTAGTGAGAGTTCGGACAATCTCCGTTTTATCTAACGAGTTTACATTTCTACATATTTATGTTTATTCAGCCACTAAACGGTCACTTTTTAACATAATTGCACCTTATTACAGATCGTAAATCATGTCACCTATTTTTTTTCATAATATAATATTTACAAAAACATACTCACTCACTCGATGACATTGCCATCGCCGAAGGGATAGACGAGAGATAGAGAATGTCTCTCACCTGCAACAAACATAACCTAGTTGAAGAAACATGTGCTGCGCTGAGATGTGCTACTCCATAGCCTGCTGTATTGTTTTGTGTTTCACACAAACACAAAACAATACAGCAGGCTATGGCTACTCCAATACGTATGTGGCAAAATACAAAGACATCTACAAGAGACATTCAAGTCAAGTAAACTCAGAGAGTTTTCCAGATTACTACAGCCTTCGTAAGTGGGGAGGATAATGCAGGGAAACTGATGTGGGATGCCATTCACGTCGCGTTTGTCCAACGGATCACTTCGTAAAGCGTGCTCGATAGGCCATCATCTGGTTCCCGAGTATCGAAACTCAGCGAAAACAGCGGTGGACTAATATGAACCCCGTTTGGCCAAAATATGTTTTACGAGTCCTTTGCTTATAAAATCTAGGTTATAAAAAAAATATCATTGTAATTTGTTAGCCAGAGCAGCAAACCCAGTGGCGTAAAGCATTGATGTTTGAACATGGAGGTTAAACAATATTATTAACAAATCATATCTATAAAACATGTACTTATTATTAATACTCAATACCAAATGATACCTTAATTGAACCGGAGACAGAATTATCAGTAGTTATAGTATTCAAAGCTGAGCATAACCTACTAAAGAGGAAATGGGGCAAGTGTTATGGGTACACTGCCAGACATTTCGCCCCTAGAGGAAGTATTTTACCTGGCTTCCTGACGGTATGTGAGCACTTTTTTTATTTTTTTATTTTATATTACAAATTTTAATTTACTTTTCGATATGTATAAAATAATTTCTAGATCTCTTTTTAATAAATTAACCTACGGAGGGTATCACCGAAATAACCCGTCAATATCCGAATCACCCCGAATCAACCCGCTTTTTTTAAATATACCTTTCTGAAAGAGTAAATGCCTTGATTTACATAAAAATACTACCGCCCACTTCACAGGTTTTGGTACCTAGGCGCGTTTTCTGTGAGATCCCAGCACCGCTAACCAATTCCAAATGATTATTCCCTTTTCACGACGCGGTTAATACAAGTAAAGGTTTTTCATGAGAAATACGTAAAAACGATTAAGATGTTACTTAATTAAATGCGAGCTTCCCTCGAACCGCACAGAGAAGCGAGCACAAAGGACTATAATACGAAGTTAACTGAAAGATTAAACTAGGTTTAGTGTCACTAAGGTGGGAACTAACTACATTGCAGCCGCAATGAAGTAGCTTTATAAAATCCCTCCTGAATTGCTTTAGAGCTCGTCGGAACTTGGGAAGATATCGGGAAACTAGCTTGGAAGCTTCGAAATGTTAGTTGTTGGAACTTTGAAGATGTAATAGTCAATTTTGTAAATTACCTTTGACTCCTAAAGTTCCTTCTAACCACTTCCTGCTATACAATATACTCTAAAGTCGGTTTGAATGTGGTCCATTAGTACCTAAAGTATAGAAAAAATCGCTACTCCGTCTGACTCACACTTTGAGTAGGTACCGACACTCTGAAACGTGACCTAATTACGCTCCCCATGCAAACATAGCTTTCTAATCATTTAAAAACTGCCGCTCCAATTTACTTGAAATTTGGTACCTCATATTAGGCAACCGATATCTGTGTCTGCACGTATTTGTTTTTTCGGTACATGTTTCCTGAGTAAATATACTTTTTCGTAATAATCAGGTACGTCGCTTATTCCAAGGAATGTGACATGTTTGTATGTATCGACCGTGAAGCAAGGACACATTAACTAAAGAAAGAGCCCAGTAAAAATAACTACTGTACGAATATACCCCCGAATGATAAGTTTTGCTGGTTGAAGATTTTTTGTTTGCTTCCATTTGATTCGATTTGGATATAAAAAAATAACAAAAAAGTGAAGATACAGAAATCTGTTACCTGATATTAGATATTAAATATGAATTCAATTGAAAGGGTACAGTGGTTTTCTAATTATTAGTAAACTACAATATGAATAATGGCCCTTGAGCTATGCTCCCCAGTTACGGGCCATTCTTAAGGGCCTGGTACTAGCCAAATCGCAAAGTTAGACGAGGCACCCCAAGTTAACTAACTAAGTCTGACGATTATAAGTGTCATTCTTACAATATATGATTCCTTGTCTAGGAATCGAATTATTTTCGTTAATGTATGTTTCCTTTTTCTATACAAAATACATTGCGGAAACGGTGTCCATTTCCGAACTTTTTTGACTAAATGTAGAAATCTAAAAGCAAATGGAATTTTTTGTTTATGCATATATGCTGTTTTTGCTTATATCTAGAAATCGAATTACTTTCAGATTTCTAATGAGAAAAATCAACTTTTTTATTTTTATTATTATTTAAATAAATGATGGAATAAAAAAATATTAACAATCCATTATCAGTCTGGAGTTCTATTTGGATTTGCTGAAGCGTTTCACTACATATTATTACATTTGTTAAAAAGTGCATTTGTATGGCGCGAGTAGTTGGCTAGTCCTAGCGCCTTAATATTTTTATGCGTGGAGTCATCAACCCACGGAAAAAGAAAGTTCTCTGTTCGGCTCGCGCATGTTTGTTATAAAAGAGATAAAAAGTCTGCAATGAAACGAAGCAATAAAACGTTGGAAAATAAACCTCCCTAAAATATATAACGTTGTTTATGATTATTGTTCATGGGGTTGAAACGTTCATCAACTCAACATTATAAGGTTTAGCACAAAAAGGCTCATTCAAATTCTTGTTTCGAAAATGAGTATTTAGCGTGATTTAGATTTAGAGATTAAGTTCAGCCTTATGTTATGCTTATAAAGTAGTTATTTTTGTAACGTTCTTTAGTGAAATTATGTCCTTGCTCAACGACCTACATTTTACATATTTATAATATTCATTGTGAATAGTTTGAGTCTATATCAAACAGGTGCAATGTAGACATGATAATAAATACAGGCGCTTGGAAAGTGCGAAAATCTGCTCAAATCGACTGTGCAATACGAACGATAAGTGTCGAGAGGAAAAAGAGAAATGGTAATCGTAGACCAAAAACTGATTCTAGAAGGTTCCAAATAATTTTCTATAGGTTGATAACACTTGTGTATTAAGGCTCCAACTGAGTCCAGCGTTTAGCTATCAAACGATAATGGCGACCTCCGTAAGCAGAGAGTTTGCGTCAAAATCGTTTTAAGGCGAGCGAAATTTGTGTTTATTATTTCTAAAGTCTACTTTTTTTTAATGAATTAATGTATTTTATATCACGCTTATTCACTAAATAAATATGTGATTTAAAAAAAAACCAAATCATTTATAGCTTCCAAGCGCCGCCGCCGGCTTGAAAACCTAGTAAGAACCTAGTAAATACATAGGTGTTTACAAACATATTTTTTGTACAGAATATAAGAAACGCATTAAAACCGTTTTACGGTCATACACTAGATAATAGTCTAAACTTTGATATTTTGATTGTTCTACGGGTGTTTATTCTTAACTGATACTGAGATACATTTAAAATAACCCAAAAATATTGGGAGGTTAGAGTCACATGGAGCCTTATTATATATTCATAAATATTCGTATTTGGGACCTGAAATGAAATGAAAATGAAAAAAATACTTTATTTGCAGCCATACGGTACAAAAAGGCGGAAATTAATGCCATAAGGCATTAATATTGTTAAAGGCACCTATATTGTAAAGCGAGTTCACAAATAAAATACAATAGCACCAGGAGTTAAGAGCGTGAGCAAGTAAGTGTACTAGTGTTTAGGCTGCGCTGCGGCTAAGTCGAGCGGCGCCGGCGCGGCGCAAGCGCACGTGACCTTGAATAGCGATGAGCCTGCACACTGACAGTCCTTGCCGAGCGTACAATCTCTATTCCGGGAGGTCACGACATTTTTGGTCACGATGAGGTAAATGGCTGAATCTGGGTTTACATGTTAGAGACCAACCCTCTGATGCTAAATATGTCGGTCTGCCTGCGCCAAGTGGTTGCGTTATCTAGATTGGCTATTTAAAATAGAAGTTGGTATGTACCTGCTGATGAATATACTGATTATCTAGAAACATTGATACATATTAATTATACAACAATAACCAGTCGGTTTTTAGTTAAATACTGAAATATACCTAAAGTTATATCTGTAACCTAAATCGCCTATAACTACGAAACGCAATCAAAGATTTGTTCAGTTTTGGTATTGCTAAGCAAGTATGTACTGATAATTTCATGATTCGTTATTTGCAACCATTTACCTTATCATTTATATTTTTTGTCACCATAACTACTTCTTCAGGCGCCTTATCTACGTAAGGCAACCACTTGGCACAGGCAGACTGACACATTTAGCATCAGAGGGTTGGTCTTTATCGTGTGAACCCAGTTTCAGCCATTTACGTTATCGTTACCATTTTTGTCGCGACCTCCTAGTCTACTCGGCGGAGCAGAATTATCTCTCCATTTCCGTATATATTTAGCAGTGTCCACACGCACAAACTCTTCATCACATTAATCCCCTTCATTTCCACTATCCACTAGACTGGTGGTAAAAATGAATAAAGTTCCAATCTTTTAAGGTCGGCCCGTAAGCACCTGAAAATTTCGCCTCCCATATAAACGTAATCATTTGAAAATCAATGTTCCAACTTACTTGATATTTGGTATCTAATATTAGGCTACAAATATCTGTGTCTGCATGCCTTTGTTTTTTCGGTAAATGTATTCTGGGTCAAACCATAGAGAAAACAAAATTCGTATGAAGATTTTCTTTTTGCTTTCATTTCATTCGGTTTGGATTTTTCAAAAAAACAAAAGCATGCAGACACAGATATTTGTTACCTGATATTCGATATTAAATATCAATTTAATGAAAAAAAGTTGAAATAGCGGTTTCCAAATTATTAGTAAACTACGTTTGTATGGGGAGCATGGCTTACGGGCCGTTCTTAAGGTGGCCCAACCCGGCGGGACTAACTCATTCGCGGGCACGGTACAAAACCGTGCTGTCGCACTCTGGGACCTTCTATGTTTCAAAGAAAAAGACAGGCTCCGTGATGAGGAAGATGCTAAATGTCTACAAAAAAGTAAATGTGCATAGTGTGTGATTTGGTAAGATTTACGAAATTTTAAATTACAAAACGACTTATAGCTAAAAATAAACCACGACCGCTGTAGTCCAAAATCTAACAGAAACCAAATAGATTATAAATCTCGATTAAATAAGCTATGTCTGATGACTATGCATTTTAAGATGTTCTTACTTTATTATTGCGTAATCCACCTCCAAAGTTATTGTATAAAACGCGCGAAAATGCGAACTTTCGGACCTTATAACTTAGAAACCAAACACAATTTTACAATGCCAATGGTCATCAGACATCTAGTTCGATCAAATAACGCTATTTTGAGCAAAAATTTGGATCTCTGACAAGAAATATGGGCGTGATCTTCTTTCCCCTTTTGTATGGGGAGATGAGCGGGATGGGCCACCTTAAGGTTCTTGCCCAAAACTTGCGAAAAAAACCGGCCAAGTGCGAGTCGGACTCGCACACGAAGGGTTCCGTACCATCGTAACAAAAAAATACAAAAAAATCACGTTTGTTGTATGGGAGCCCCCTTTAATTTTAATGATTTTTTAATCTTACCTAGTTGTTGTTATAACGGCAAAATTAATACACACTCTGTGAAAATTTCAGCTATCTACCTGTTACGGTTACTGAGATATAGCCCTGTGACTGACGGACGGACGGACGGACCGACGGACGGACGGACAGCGGAGGCTTAGTAATAGGGTTCCGTTTTCACCCTTTGGGTACGGAACCCTAAAAAGCAGACATTTGTGGCATCGGTTTGGTGTCGGTTTGTAATATTACACGAGAATATTTATAAGCATTGTCAGAGAAAAAACATCGGAAAAAATGGGCTCGCGGACAATGCGAGTCAATTGCGACATTATTCTTCAAAACGTGGATAAAATTATCACGTAATAAATAAAGAATTGCAACGATAACGACATTAATGTCTCAATAGAATAATCATTGCTAAAATGCATAAAGAACTATTCAATGAAACTGATAACATCCAGATATAAGAGAAACATAAAGATTAAAACAATTAAGGGCCTGGTACTAGCCAAATCGCAAAGTTAGACGAGGCACCCCAAGTTAACTAACTAAGTCTGACGATTATAAGTGTCATTCTTACAATATATGATTCCTTGTCTAGGAATCGAATTATTTTCGTTAATGTATGTTTCCTTTTTCTATACAAAATACATTGCGGAAACGGTGTCCATTTCCGAACTTTTTTGACTAAATGTAGAAATCTAAAAGCAAATGGAATTTTTTGTTTATGCATATATGCTGTTTTTGCTTATATCTAGAAATCGAATTACTTTCAGATTTCTAATGAGAAAAATCAACTTTTTTATTTTTATTATTATTTAAATAAATGATGGAATAAAAAAATATTAACAATCCATTATCAGTCTGGAGTTCTATTTGGATTTGCTGAAGCGTTTCACTACATATTATTACATTTGTTAAAAAGTGCATTTGTATGGCGCGAGTAGTTGGCTAGTCCTAGCGCCTTAAAACACGACAAACAGGGATATTAGCATTTGTTAGAATTCTTAATTATTTCATATGCGAGCGAAGGGTCAGGATAAAAAAGAAAGCATTTTCGCTGTTTGTAAACAATCAGTCTTTATCTGCATTCTGTATGTTTTGAGAAATGCATCAAATCATGTTCCCTTATGGATGGTTGTGTGCAATAGATATCACGAGAGTTCAAACTAGTCGAATGACAGTCGTAAACTGAAGTAAAACATATTTCATACAATACACGTCGATGGCCTCCATTTATTGCGAATCGGAACAAATTAACAAAACATATTCTCGCGTTGTCCGTCGGTATCGAATCGGGACAAGCGCGTGTTAGCACGATCAAACGAAGATAGGTGGGCCAATGGCACAAGGTAATTCGCACTGCACAACACAGCTAACTTTATCGAGTTATCCTGTGACCCAGTTGGACTGAGGTCGCGCTGTTTAAATATAGCGGTTCTGGATCGAGGCTGGGCCTCCCTGGAGCGCCTGCCTCCCCCCCTCCCCTCTGCCTCCACCCCCGCCCACACCGCCCGCACCACCCGCCCTGCGCGACCTACCCCACTCCAGCTGGCCTCCGCCGCCCTCGCGCTCTCCTCTCCAAAAACACGAGCCTATTGTAAGCCACCCGAAAGCATGAATCGTGATGAAAACGGGTGAGATATTTTTATAACTGGCGCATGAATTAATCCCACCATAATCGCACTGAGAAAAATATATCAACTAGCACAGTTTTAGTAGATTCAACTACGAAATTAGGTTTTATCAGAACAACCATTCGGTTGCGTAGTAAAAGCGGGTATGGTAGATTTAGCTAGAGTTTGTATATGTTTGAAAGCGCTGATCTCTAGCTAAGTTACAGTCCGATTGACAAAAAAAAATGCGTTCGATATCCCAATTCTAAAAACGTTTATTTAGATTTACATCAGGCTATGGGAGCCGAGCAAAAAGAAAAAAAATCAGAAAGAAAAGTTAAGCGAAAACGAAGTAATAACACGGGCGGGCGATGCGACGCGTTGAGTTGGGGGCCGATGGCGCATTTTATCGGGCTCCGCTCGGTTGATTGTCCAAAACGAAATTGACCCGAACGGAGCCGGGGAACCTCACCAAAATAATATAAAGCAAGTTGATATTTTTAAGGCACGTCCCTACTTCTGCGAGCTCGGTCGATGACATCACTGAGGTATTATGTACTAACTAGGTCGCAGCAGTCAATTAGAACCCGACGGCCAAGTGACACGCCCGCGTACAGTGTATTTTCGGGTCACTTCGAGTCGTGGTGCGAGTGTACTACGCAGGGGGGGGGGAGCTGCGGGGTTCTAGTATTTTATATGTGCCTTGACATGGGGGGCTTATATCAAACCCACCGTCATATTAGCACGACACACCGCATTCCCGGAGGAATTAGGTGCCATGCCAACCCCTTCCCTTCATGAGCACATTGAACTTAATAGAAAAAACAGACAATTTGTCATTGCCGTTTCGAACATCTTTTCATCCAATGCGATATTACTAGTAGGGGAAGAGGACCTACAGTTTCACATGAATTCCGAACCATGAAACAGCTCGCATTCATAACGAAATTACTCATCAAGTCAGAAAGAGAACGAAAGTGGTGCATAAACGGGGCAGGGATTTAAACCCATACCTCACAGCGCAGTTTCACGCTATTTCACCCGCTCCTGAGCCACGAGCCGCTCATTAGTTACTTGCCGGTACCTGTACTAAAATCGGATCTACATTTGTTCTTATGCTGTTAAGTGGTTCTCAATCTACTCTAGGTGGTAGGAGGGTAGGTTCAGAGGGATATTATAAATTGTTTTTAATAGCTAACTAAATCCACCAAAATGTACCAAACCCAGATTGAGAGAATCCACCTAACGCTGAAAAAACGAATAAACGAAAAATAACTACAACATCGTTGATCTCTGTCCGTCCTCAACGGATGGTATGACACTTGTGTTTGCCATTCGGTCATATAGTTATGCTAGAAACGTATTGCAAACAAAAATTTCTGCAGTGCAACCTGTGCAAAACACCGAGAGTAAAAACGCAGACATGGTTAGTTCCGAAAAAAAATTACAATATCGGAAATGTCTATATAGTTAATTATTTTGAGAATAACGCTTTAAAATTAGTACCCTCAGAAGAAATCTGTTTTCTACATTAAAACACATCCAATTACATTTACATTTTTTATTATTATATTAAATTTTTCTTAAATATAGGTTGGGGAAAAAGTTTCTTCGCATTTTTTAAGAAAATTCAAAACATTTTTTAATATGGTTTATTTACATTTAACTAAAGTATGTAGGTACCATTTTGTTCGATAACTTTTTGCCATCTTGTAGGTAGGGACATGATCCCATTGCTATAGAAATATGGGGACTTCTGATCAATATACCGCGACGAGTGGTTTTGGCAGTCCTCTCGTGATGTTAACCTGACACTGCCTAAAGAATTCTGAAGAGACCTAAACAGGTGGAAATCTGAAGGTGCAAGGTCAGGACTATACGGCGGATGCATTAACACCTCCCAGCCAAACTCTCTTAGTTTTTGCTGAGTGGCTAAAGATGTGTGAGGTCTAGCGTTATCATGATGAAAAACCACACCCCTTATGTTGATTAATTCCGGCCGCTTTCTCTCAACTTCTTGCTTTAATCTCATCAGTTGTTCGCAGTAGAGTTCAGAATCGATGGTCCTGCCTGGTGGTAACAGCTCATAATGAATAATGCCCTTCCAATCCCACCACACACACAGCATCACCTTGTTGCGAGTTAACCCGGGTTTCGCCACAGTCTGTGAAGCTTGACCGGCCTTTGACCACGACCTTTTTCGCACGTTCTTGTCGCACGTGATCCACTTTTCATCACCAGTTATCAGCTTCTTCAAAAATGGTTCGGTTTCATTACGTCGTAATAAAGAATCACAAATGAGTACACGGTTCATTAGGTTTCTTTCAGTGAGCTCGTGAGGTACCCAAATATCGAGCTTTTTTGTGTACCCAGTTTTTTTCAAATGCGCCAAAACTGTTTTGTGGTCAATTCCTAGTTCTTCAGCTACGTCGTAACTACTGATATGCCGATCTTGCTCCACTTTTTCAAAAATGGCATCCATTTTATCCGTAATAGGGCGACCAGAGCGACGTGCATCTTTGACATCAAAATTTCCGGATTGAAAACGCTTAAACCAAATTTGCGCTACTCACTCTCACAGACACTGCACTAGGTCCATAAACATCGCAAATTTTTTTCGCGGCTTGCGTTGCATTTTTACCTTTTTTGTAGTAAAATTTTAAAATGTATCGAATTTCTTCATTAGATTCACTCATTTTGACAGTACGAAAAACAAATGAGAATCACACATTTTCCTAATTTGAATTTGGAATTATGTTCTTTAAAATTTAAACTTTCAATGATACCAAAACCAGCCAGATACAAATAGTATAGCCAAAGAGATTTTATTACAAGTTCATACATACTATAATGCGAAAAGACTTTTTCCCCGACCTATTATATTTTAAATCCTAGTTGCGAGTTTTTCTCGTAAATAAGTGAGTTCAAAGCTGTTTGATTTTGCATAACTTTTAATTAAAAGATTTTCATTTTAAGCATTCAATATTCTAGACAATAAAACACTTTGAAAAAACTTAAAAACAGACTACACGTATTGGTTAGTTGAAGTTGTTGGCATAATTAAAACCAAATATCTTTAGAAATGGACTAGAAAATAGCCCTTTTTGTATGGGCTTTGTATGGACAACAAGTGTGAGGTGTTGTATGGACAACAAGTGTGAGGGTAAACTTAAGGAGAATAAATACTTAAATATGAACGTTTTTCTGAAGTCGATTACAGTAAAGCCTTTGGTTGTGAAACATTAAAAAAATACAGAGCTTATAGAACATCCGTTTGCGAAGGTACACATCGCCATTTTGTCCAAAACGCTTATATAATCATCGAAATAAAAAATATTTCTAAAAGGACCTCTTTTACCTTTCAAAGCCATTTTTTCGGTTATCTTTTTATTTAGAAGAATGAATTAAAAAAAATATTATACCTTTCAGCCACAACGAGGTACACATCCCCCAAATCTTTTAAATACAGGAATTTCACAAAATCAGACTAGTCGTTCGGGAAACGAGCGTTCTTGCTGGTTTTTGGAGCGGGGACGGAGCGCGCGAAACGTGCGTACCCTCCCGCTGACATGATGGCACTGGCTAGATTCCGCTGCGCGTATTCTTGACTTTACGCTAGGGTATATAGGCGCCTTAAAGCCTCGAATAGAGTTAGCCACGACAGGATGCCGAGTGAGTTGAGCGAGCCGCCACGTGGTCGTGATGCGGTTCGGAGCTAGTTAGCGGGGCGGAGGCGTTGGCGCTGCTCCAGAGCGGCGGCGGCGGCGACGGCGGCGTCCCGTTCCCGCCTTACTGTGCAACGGAAGTCGTTGCAGCCGAGCGGCAATAATACTTTTCAGGAGACCACATTTTCAGTCTTAACAAGATACACCAAACCGTATTAATGAACGTGCACTGCGAGACGCGGTGTTATTCTCGGACAGCGTTTTTCGTCTCTTTAATTTTTTTTTCAATGCTAAATTTAGCATAAAATGTATTCAAGCATTCGGAGGTGTTCGGAGTAAACAGATTTCCTTGACATTGATCATTTCACGCTCTACCACACCGAGATCATTTAACAGTTCTTAGAGGGGAAAATGGTCATTGCATTTTGTTGTAATGCAAAATCTTCTTTTTTGCAATGCCAGATGGACAAAGCTTATGTCATAGCTGGTAACCTGGCTCCACAGAAATAAATTATTTTAGCAGTTTTCGTCCGGATATCCCTACAACTAAACAAATATACACTCGTGTATCAAAACGATCAAATTATATTTTTTATTATTGGACATAACATTACTGAACCCATTAGAGTCCCCCACCCATCGTTATACACCGTTAAACAAGGATCTCATCTTTCATTGAGAACGAATGCATCAATCAATATGATGCAAAAACCAAGACAAATGCCGCTTTGAACCGTTTTAATTCAACGGGGTGATAACAAGCTTTGTTCATAATTAAAAACCGGTGTGGGTGGGTGTGCCGAGAGACCAGAGGTGCTTAGAAAAGCCAGATCCACGTCACCTCGCCAAAACACGGTCAGCGAGGCACCATACCAGCGGATTTGCGGACTATTGCAGATCTATCTAACTTGTTTGAATTCGGTTTGAAAACTCCCAATCTGTGGGTATGAGGAAAGGCAGACATTCCATATAATACCCTGACAGTGCGGCAGAGAAATTAATTTGAGAAACGATTTGTTCTCAAAATCGTAATGACAGCCACAAAAGGGTGTTTTGATTATTTTCGGCGTATGCTCCGGATGTAGGTTGGTTGGGCAGGAATAAGGGATGCAAGTTCCATAGAACAACGTCCATGATAGTAACTGTAGACACTGAGCGACTCTACAAACTGTATGTGGCGGGATTAACTCTACCAACTGCCAAGTAAGGATTGGGGCGTTTTACGTGGTATCTGAACCACGGCCAGAGAGTTAGTTACATTACGAATTCGGGATGCGCAACATCGAATGTTCGTTGTACTAAATAGCGTCCTGTGAAGTACTTACGTGTTGGAAGTCATCAGTAGTGTGCGAATTAATAAGCAAACTCACTCGCCGCCGCTGTCGCCATTACACATATTGAATAGTGGCTACGCCGCCCCACACAGACGACTTTTGGGTTGCCACTCCCGCCCTCTAGTGCTCGCTGAACGAACGAGACGCAACCTTCGTTTCAGAGACCGGCTACAGCGATGTAGATGACAATTAGATCCGCGCACGCGTCCTGCCCGCACCAAGGTCCATCGAGTTTCACACATGAACAATGCGACCGGCGACAATGGCGGCACGACGTACCCACCTACCCGCTGCGGACGCGGTTCCGAGCGACGCGCCGCGCATTGTGGCGCGCATAATACGCGCGATCGCGCCACACCCGTTGCGATTTTTTGCGCTTAATTGAACCATTCGTCATGTTGACAATAGTTCGCATGTCGACGATAAAACATTGTTCTGAAAACACCGAATAACATAGCTTTATAGGTGGTCTTCCGTCGCAAAATATGTCTCTCAGCGGACGAGGAAACCTTATTGGTGACAGTGCAGTAGATCGTCTACGTCGACTAACAGGCGCAGACGGAGAGACTCAGAAATCACAATTTAAATACCATACTACGTAGGTGGTAGGTAGGTTAAGCCGGCCCGGGTTGATACCATCGCATTGAATGAAATATGGTCGAAGCGGCTGTCCTCACCTTTTTTTCCATCTAGTTTAATGTACAATGCTTCAAATGTAGATGTCGCTGAAACTCAAATTAATAGTTCAATGTAGTCGTGCAATGCACAGGTGAAGACGTTCGCCTGCCAATCCATTAAAGGTGTAATACAGTATCTGATCACTTGTAACATGATATTTGAGTTACGCGAATTCTGTATGTAAGATCACCATCTACGCGTACGCCAACCGCTCCGGAATCGCTTATATTTACTGTTTACCTACCTATGCAATGTTTCTTGAATATTTTGTCAAACTGATTAATCTTTCAGGTATTTATAAGACCGTCTTTACCACTGATGTCTTGACTTTCTAAACTTCCACAGAACCACAGGTTCCGATGTGGTGTGTTGAGCCAATATTATTATCATGACAATAGGTGTGATATTAGCCATCCATGGCCGGTTATACAAAGAAACTTTAAAATATGAAGAGGTGAATAGTTACGATTGTAAACAATATTAAAGTGTATACTTTTACATTAGTTTAATATCAAAACGATAAGCGGTTCGCTAGGCAATTCGATTTTAAGGTAAATAACGCTTAATTGTTGGATTTTTGTACACCTTTTTGGAATGGTTCCAATAAATCTATAAAGCTAGATTTAGAGTTTGACATATTTTTTACAGTTGTAAATAACTCAAAACAATTTTTTTTTATCGACAGTTTTTCACTTTTTGTGCCCTGTTTCCGCCTAAAGATGAACGCAGATAATCTGTGGCGCGCACGCACGGAGCGGGCTGGGCGGGGCGGGCGGCGGCGGCGGGAGCGCGCGTGACGGGCGAGGCGTCACTCACGGCCAGCGCCATTCATGCGGAGCCGCGCTGGCTTTGACGAGTGATGGCACAGCCGCGCCGCCACCAACTTTGAAACATGCGATTACCTACTGGAGAAACTTTATTTCCTACGGATATTTCGTCATTTTTGAAAATATTACTTTTTATTGGTCTCAATTTTGTACAAATATTTAGTGTTCTGGGCGACAGTTGGCCCGAACGCTCGGACGTTGCACAATCGGTGCCAGGCAAGTTCAAGAGCCGTCGCCAATGTCGGCCGAGACGGCGCATAATATAGAATGCGCTAAATATCTATAGAAAATTAGCCGACGTTCCCGTCTCCGCTCGGGTCAATTTCGTTTTAGACATTTACCTGAGCGGAGCCCGGTGAAAGATGAACGAGTTAAGTTGTGAATGAATTGAAAAATACACATCAAAATCGGCTCAGGAGAAGAAATACGAACACACGCACACCGGAATTTTACGTGTAAAGAAGATGGTCGCAACTAACACAGTTTAGTGATAATTTCAGGCTATTTACGCATAACATCTTTGTAAATAAAGACAATGGACGGATATAATACCTCAATGGTTGTAGGGTTGAAGTTCTTTTTCTAAGAATAAAAGCTCCAGAACAGATATTTACAATAAATACAATTTTTCCTTTACTTTTGCAGTTGAAAAAAAGGCATATTTAGCTTTACTCATTTTAGTGCGAATTTTTCTACATAGCCTTGGAGAATATAGCCAAAGTATAGCGTCTGAGCTGCTAAAAGGATATCCTTTGCGTAACTCTAATCTTATGTCAGAAGTCCGTTTGTTAGATACTGTATACAACCTAAGTTGCACAGGCGAACGTCTCAACTCTGTTATTACACAAGTATGTAATATAGGACAATTCGCACAGTGATAATTCTATGCCATAAGGATATTGATATTTCGGTAGGTAATATACACGATGTTTAGCTCCAAACGTTAACCTGGTATTTCTTAGCATATTTGGAGCAAAAAGGGCCGATAACATTTTGTTTTACTAGTTGAAAATAATCGTCCTCCACATACATACCGTGTGTACGCATTGATGAAAAAATCTATAGGGAGCACATTTATTTTAAGCCATTCAACAAAATAATCTACCTTTTGTGCCAAATATGCCAAGGTAAGCTTTGTTAACATTCGAATGTTAAAACCATTAAAACTCCGTATAGCATAGCCTACCTGGAAGATTTTTTTAAATACTACATAAATTTAACATCGATCTGCGACGGACATAATATTCCCTGGAGAAATCATATTTCCGAAGCGAAATGCTTCGGAATCGGAACGTACCCGCGCGCCACCTCCGGAACGGGGGGAGAGCTCCGGGCGCCAATCTCCGCGCGCTGCAGCTGCACTACAGTTTTATTGCGTCCTCCGCTTTATTGGACATCGCGTTGGACGTATTTTTCGCTGAAAATGACTTTATCGGTGTCTCGGGCGCGCTTAACGGGCACTTTGTGGAATCGAACACGACCAACATCGGCGCTCTTTTCAGTTCATTTGAGGTGGTTTCCTACGTATCCGTTAAGAAATCATTAAATACACAAAAGCGCTCCAATTTTAAATAGGATATAGGAATAGGATTCGGAATACAAAAAAGTAGTTTTCTTTAGCTATAATTTACACTCGTATATGTTTTTTATGTTGTTAAAAATTAATGACTGACCGATACTATTTCCATCAAAAAATTAAGTAGCAATTACAAATGAAGCTAGTAGAAAGTAGCAAACTCAAATTATGATTAGGAGAAATATAAATAAGAATATGTATAAATAATGTGACTATGGAGCTCAGTAAAGTCGATTAGTACTTGAAAAATACCTTGTGCATGAAATCTTGAAGAACAGTCATATTATCTTTAGTCACTATAACGCTCGATATTTCAACGCAAGATAACTATCGTACGTAACTATCAGGAAAACGTTCAGGACGTGTATTCTTGGCATTCAGTCATTGCGGATTCAGTAGAGTTAACAGAAGAAGAATTTACTTTGACATTACTGTTTTTTAACTCTACTGAATCCGCAATGACTGAATGCCAAGAATACACGCCCTGGTCGGCATGTTATTCACTTACTTAGGAAAAAGGTGGTTGGAAAGATAGCGGGAAAGCCCCACTGTAACACTGGCATCACAGTCGAGGCCGTTATTTAGCAGAATCAGATGGACTAATGAGCTGGAAAATTTCCACCATCAGCCAGATTAAGGGCCGTTTTTTCAATAGTCTGATGATAAGTCAGATAACTATTCCACGAATTTATTTACGCCGCTGGTAATCCCTCTGTTGTAGTAAGTCCATATTGTTATTATAAAAATTACGTTAAGATAGCAGTGACAAGAGACATACAGTAGTCACTTTCCATCTTGCCACTGCCATCTTTTGGCAAAGTAAATTTTGCTATTCGACCGTTAAGTACTATCTGAGGATTGAAAAATCGGTCCTAAGAGGATAAGAAATACAACTTTATCTACATTGCCTTTCTCCTGTATTCAGACTGCGCTTTTCATAATAGGCAAAGGTAAGACATTGAAATCGCCTCTACATATTGTGGATTTCCCTACAAAAATCCATTTCAAATGTTTGCAAGCTTGCGTAACTTTGACAAGGAGAATAAAATAAGTTAAGGCTATCGTGAAGTCACAGAAAGTCTCAGATTTGAAAATTTTTAGAAATGCATTCTTTGTCCATTGGCCAGGCTAAGGCACAATTTTGCACGGCGACAGCCATTAAAATAGCGAAATCGTCTTCCAGGCCCTGAAGTTTCCCTACCCCTAAACGTTGTAAGATTTTAATTATTTTTTCATCGCTTTATCAAGCTTCGTTATATGTCCATATGTTTTGTTTTTTTATACATCTGTATTTTGTAATCTATGATCACTATTATTCACCACCCCGTGGTTTGGGCACGTATTTGATAGGAATGAAAATAAAAATATGGAAAAATATTTATACTAAATCGTGATTTAACTATCCCGCAGTTAACTTTAAGCGTAATAATAATAAAACCATTAACTGTATTTTTACTGTATTCGGAAATTTAATATTATATATAAAATATTATATAATAAATCAGAATACGGAATGTTTAGTACGAATCCTAATTATATTTTCTCTTTCAACCTAATTCGAACTAGGTTGGCCAAATACGCGTTTGATTGCCTAAAAAGGCCTACAAAGAAGATTGTATATTTAGCACAAATAATATCTATTAGGCTTCCTAGATTAGGCTTATATAGAGTCTGTAATTGAAACTCAAAGATCGTCTGTGCCGGCACCAGGGAAAAAACAAGGATGGTTATGTTTTGTGTATCTGAATAAGGTCGAACATAGAACCTCCTCCTTTTGTAAACTCGGTTAAAAATCACGAATTGATGAAAAAGGAATAATCTAACTTTGACGCAAGAATAGGTCAGGCTGAGAAGCGGTGTAATGTTCATTTTCAAATTTATTAAGTTTAAATATCATTACATGAGAATATTTTGATAACTGTAGCTATGTCAATGATAATACGTACGAAAATTTATAATAAATACATTTTGTGGAACATGAATGATTTCAGCGTAAAAATATAAAATAACGTTCAAGAAGTCACACACTGAATGAAACAAAATTATGAAATGACATTAACAGTTGACAGAATGCCTTAAGATTGAAATCTTATTTTTTTGTCCCTGCTTAGTGTAGACAATTTGCCAATTTCCAGTTTTAATTGTTGAGTCTTGAATTCTTTTTTTTCTAGGTATTTTATTTAATATACTTCTGGCAAAAAATATATTGATGCTTCCCACAATCGATGGATTATCATAGCTCTTCCAGACATCTAAATATTTGCGTTTTTCCACAAAGAAATGTATGATGTTGACGGTTCCTTCATCAGCAGATTTGCTTAATATTCTAATATGGAGAACGCACATTTATACATACTCAGTTTTAAAATTAGTAAAATAGGACAATCATAGTTCTCCCCCTGGTGTCCTTACATGTTTGTGCTTACCTAATATTAGCAATTGTCATTGCGTACTGTACGTAAGAATAGTAAATATAAATCTTCACATATAAGGAAATATGTATCTAATATATTTTATAACATCAAAAGTGTTTTTGACCTATAGAGGTAATATGTCGGTGATTCTCGCTAAGGTTTAGGTCATTCGAAAGAGGAAACTAAAACACTGCACCTAAAATACTCTTTCATGTCCGGTCGCAGTGTTAAGTTACGTCTTGGAAGTGGAATATATGTAGATTGGAAGATGGACTTTACGTAGGGTGAAAAGTTTATCAGTATAATGAGCGGGAACATTCCTTTTATTACGCGCTTTATCTGCGTAGCGTCTAGTTTTATTGTCAACTCTACAAAATGTATTAATTTTTTTTATTACTCAGCATTGGATTGCCTACACATCGCTAGGTAGTAAGGCAACCTCGAAGCACACAACACCACTCTCATAAATCCCAATAACAGTAGGGTTTATATTTTTTAGGGGTTTGAAATAAATGTTGGTCGATAAAAAGACAGCAAGCAAACTTAGCATAAATATGTGACAGCGATGCTAAGGTATGTCAACAAACATGAAGTATTTTCCTGTTCCCATATGGCTATTTAAAATATCCACAAATCTACTAAAACAATCTTATATAATATACCCTAAACCTTCCTCTTGAAACATTAGCAGTTATGTTTATACGACAAGCACGGCAATACGTAGAATGGGACAAATTTTATTGTTTTAAGACGCCTTTATGATGTGATGTTTATTCAATTCCGGTTCAGTTAATGGGTGAATTGGATGTTTTTAAAATTATACGAAATTTTATATTTTAGACAGCAACACCAATAAATTGTCTATAACTATGTTATCTGAATTGTTAATAACAAAATAAACATTGAATAATTACTTTAAGGTGCAACGATAAATTTTTATTTGCTGCGAAATTACTATCTGATTTTGAAATTCAACAGATTTTGTTTGGTTGTGGACATTCGACTGCGAGTAATGTGTCAATGTAAATGTCGCTGTTTTAACTAAAATTAATTTGAAAACGCTTAAGTCGTAACCATTTAAAAGTAAAATAAACCTCATCACGTGTGCTATTTCTGTCTCCCGAGCACCAATATATGATCTGAGGGTACCCAACCGTTGACTATTGTCATATTCGTTTCGCCCAATGTGTTATAATACCACTAAATGGGTGGGTTTCCTCAATACCTTTTTCTTTTAGCGTTAAGCATTCATAATATCATTGCAATGTAAATCAAACTCTAAACGAGAAAAACATTGGTGTGAACACTGGTATCGAACACACGCCTCCCGATTGAGCAACGCGACCCGAAACCGCTAGGCCATGAATGCTACAACCATTTAAAACATACATAATAATGATTTAAGAACGGCTCGTAAGCTAGGTTCCGCATACAAACGTAGTTTACTAATAATTTGGAAAACACTGTTCTAATTTTCTTAATATTTGGTATCAAATATTCGATAATAAATATCTGTGCCTGCACGTTTTTGATTTACTGAAAAATCTAAAGCAAGTCAAATAACAGGCAAAATAAAATCTTCATACAAATTTTCTGTTGTGTGACACAGGATGATTTTTTGGAAAAAACAAACACGTGCAGACATAGATATTTGTTGCTTTTTTTTATTTATTTATTTTCGGGCAACATAACAGATTACAGACAACTAAACAATAAACAGATTAACAAAAATAAGAATATAATAAATCCTAATCCAACAACTGTTGCCACAAAGTATTTTTTTAAATGTATAAGGCATTTTTATTACTTCCTTACCTAGAGAACTTAGCGTAAATTATGTATATATATTAATCAAAAGAAGAACTGATTTAGTAATAGATTAAATATAAAAAAAAATACGTATAAAAGGACACATCCCAAAAAAAAAAAACTACATGTTTTATATTTATAGTGTCGCTTAAATTTAAGCTTAAATTTTAGCTTTAATCCCAAATATCAAGTAAATTGGAATAGTGGTTTTCAAACGATAACTAAACTACGTTTGTATGTGGAGCGTAATTTTCCGATGCTTACGGGCCGACCTTAATGACTGCTTGCAACATCATCTAGGTCTGAAACGACTTGTTTTCTCTCAAGTCATAGCAATAACAAAGATATAATACCTAGCTAAAATAGCCTAAAGTCCTCAACCGTATCGTGTCTTCCACTTTCTATAGAGATTTCCCGGATAATGCGCTAAAGCGCCGGACCTCACACACACAACACGGCGATCGAGTTTCGTACAAACACACCCGCGCTTCCAGCACAAAGGATCCCTCATACAATGCCGATAACTTCACCTTCCCTGATATTCAGACGCCCGCTGAGTAATGTCGGCGCCTAATCGCGCGACGGCGGCGGCGGCGCTACGCGACAAGACAAGGCACGCCGGACCCAAATCACTCGATGAGGCCGAGCGAACGTTCGTGTCGGAGCAGTGTTGAGCATATTTCTTCGGTGGCGACGGGCGATGCCGCGACAGGCCTGATCCTTTGTTTTGTCACATTTTTACTTCGCACGATGTCTCAAGGGACGACGGAAATTGCCAAATTAGCGATGTTTTCGCGGCGCGGTGGCCCGAAGTGCTGCGGTGCGACGAGAGATGATGCGTGGGCTCAAAATAATTTACAGATTTTCGAGTTTTATTGCGTTTATGCTGATTCATATTTTTTGACGCCCTGGACTTAATTCATGAAGCATGAAATGGTTTTTAAACGTTCGCGAATCAAATGTTTGATTTATTGTCTTAAATAGCAAAGTTTCTATAAATAATTTCGTTTTTAAATTAACCTTATGTACGGATTGCTTGATTTCTTAGACCTAAGCAATTGCTTATCATTCGAAAGAAATGTTATTACGTTTAAAATTAATATTAATACTTGCATACTCTGTTTTGTGTTCATTCTGTCTTTTAAATTTTATATTGTCACATTATATGGTCACAATATATATATTAGTTCGATAAGTGCATTTTCGTCACGAATGCGAGCTGCTCCATGGTTCGGAATCCATGTAAAACTGTAGGTCCCCTTCCCCTACTAGGTGGTAGGGTTTATACCTGGGTTGGTACCATCGCATTGGATGAAAAGATGGTCGAAGCGGCAATGAAAAATTGTCCGTGTTTTCCATCCAGTTCAATGTAGCCGTGCTCATAAAGGGAAGGTCCTGGCATGGCACCAAATTCCTTAGCTTAGGGAATGTGGTGTATTGGGCTAATATCATAACGGTAGTTGTGTGGTATTAGCCATCCATGTCAGGTCGCATAAAAAAAACATTTACTTACATTTATTTACATTGTATATATCTTTCCTTAGCTACACTATTTTCTTAAAACGTATTGTTGAATCGTAGACTTTTACTTCCTTAGCTGACTATCTATAAATTGTACACGCCTGTAGAATGATTCCTTCATTTTTAATACTGAAAATGTGTTTATGTTTGTGCAATACGGGTGTATCCTGTATGTGAGCCATATTAATAAATAAATAAATAAATAACTTAGCTAATTGCGAAATGACACTAGATTTTCATCGATTTCACAAGGTTGGTCTTGCATAAAAAAACAAGCTAAAACCAGCTCGCATTAACGTCGGTGCATACGCCTGGCTGACGGGCTTTATACGTGCCTGGGGAAATCGTCCAGTAGTGCTAGCACCATTTACATAAGCTATTTAACTGCGACACTGCAACTTGCTATTCGCAACTTATAACCGCTTATTGCCGAACTGTTTTCTAATATTCTCTTTGGCGGAATTACCATTATTTCGGTATGAAACCACAGAATCAGTTCTGTTGATCTTTTCGGAGACAAACATTTTAATAGTCTCAAAACGAAATAAAACAAATTGTTTCTTGACCTCACTTAACATACTGCGCAAAAAGATAGTCCTATCACCTATCAGTGCTAGGTGGTAAATAAATGTGTTCGTATTTTTGTGTAATTTGACGCAGATTGAACTTGGCCTTGGCAACAGGCCCAACCCGGCGGGACTAACTCGTTCGCGGGCACGGTACACAACCGTGCTGTTGCGCTCTGAGACCTTCTCTGTTTCAAAGAATAAGACAGGCTCCGTGATGAGGAAGATGCAACATGTCCACAAAAAAGACAATGCGCATAGTGTATGATTTGGTAAGATTTACGAAAATTTCAAAACGACTTATAGCTAAACGTAAACCACGACCGCTGTAGTTGGAAATCTAACAAAAACCAAATAGATCATAAATCTTGATTAAATAAGCTATGTCTGATGACTAATCTTTTTACGATTTTCTTACTTTATCATTGCGTAATCCACCTCCAAAGTTATTGTATAAAACACGCGAAAAATTCGAACTTTCGGACCTTATAACTTAGAAACCAAACACAATTTTACAACGCCAATGGTCATCAGACATTTAGTTCGATCAAATAAAGCTATTTTGAGCAAAATTTTGGATCTCTGTCAAGAAATATGGGCGTGATCTTCTTTCCCCTTTTGTATGCGGGATGGGCCACCTTAAGAACGGCCCGTAAGCTATGCTCCCCATACAAACGTAGTTTACTAATCATTTGGAAACCGCTATTCCAATTAAATTGATATTTAATATCTAATATCAGGTAACTAATATCTGTGTCTGCACGCTTTTGTTTTTTTTGAAAAATCCAAACCTTATGAAATTAAAGCGACACGAAAATCTTCATACAAATTTGGTTTTCTCTGTGGTTTGACCCAGAATACATTTACCGAAAAAACAAAGACATGCAGACACAGATATTTAATGCCTAATATTAGATACCAAATATCTAGTAAGTTGGAACGGTTTCAAATTATTAGTAAACTACGTTTGTAAGGGAGGCGAAATTTTCCGATGCTTACGGGCCGACCTTAAGAGGCTAGCGCATCACTACATGACCCGTGGTTAATGTGATAGCTTGTCGCCATGATACTTGGAACATAGTTCCTTTTCTTTATTCACGTACACGAAACGTGTAGAAATAAATAAGAACTTAACTTTATATCATTTACGTCAGAAAATCATGTATTTATTTAGCCCGTGACAAGCATACCGAACCAACCAGAAGACCCTTGTTATTGGGGCAATGGCTATTTGAAAAATACTATCGATTATCATCGCCTTTTCTTCTCAAACTGAGCTCTCATACCTGTTTAGTGTGTAGAAAATACTAACATTTTCCAAATAATGAAGTATGATTTGCTAAATGCTAGTAAAATGAATACGCATGAAATCTGAGAAATCAGTCAAAAATAAATGGACTCAGAAGCCCAGAATGAAATCCAGATGTCATATGCATACAATTACTTATTAGCTTGTGATACATTATGTAAACTGGCTCAAGTCTGCAATTAAACCAAGTCTTTGTTGGCTAGAGAGCTGACAAAAGGCCGCTTGGGAGTAGCTCGGCGTCACAGATCGTTAGGTGCGGCCTTTGACGAGCAAAACGCATATTTTCAATGAAAAATAGGTCCTTCTGCAGGTTCTGTAGGTTCCTTTTGCAATATCTAGACGACGACAACGGTCTATCTTTATAGGTATAAAACAGTACTGTGACTGGCTGACAGTCAACGCACAGACTAAACCCCTAGGAGTGTACCATGGCGGCCTTTTTCAAATTTCATCCCTCAAAGGCAAGTTTGTATGGAAAAAACGTTAGTTAATTTATTAGTTGTCTATGCGTTCCATTCATCCCATTGCCACGAAACTGTGGTGAGTTTACGTGAGCACGCCCCTGAAGGTTTCTAACTATTCACGGGGCTCCGAGCGGGTGAATATCCAAAACGACGTTGACTCAAGCGGAACCGTAAAGCTCAGCTGGTTAAATCTAAGGTTGATAATAAGCTTTCTCTTTGCTGAAGATGTTTCACCATCCTTATTTATTATGTAATGTATTCTGTATTACAGTAATCATAAAGCTGTAGTATGTAGTAACCCAAGGGGCTATAGTCGTGAGATGATGATGTCTTATAGTCATGAGGCACTATCTTATCTTTAGCCCAGTCATAAACTCTCCACATTGGGTTTTGGAAACTACGCTTGCATGTCCCGTGTAATGTGTAGTTCCTTCACCTGCATTTCGATGCAGCTAAGGTGCGCGTTACAGTATTTAAATATCATATTTGGTTATTTGTTTTAAGTTTTCTTTGTAGATTATCTTTATAATATAAAGTTGATTATCGTCAACAAGGAAATTCTCAAGATACATGGACGTTATGCAACCATAACGACAAGAAAGAACGATTATACTTCGAAGGATTCAGAAAGGGAGATATTCACCGAGGCGGCTCTAATGGATATTAATGGAGTGATCAGCATTCTCCAAGGCCCGGGACTTGCACTGGAAACTGGGTCGCGACTCCCGCTAGCTACAATAACGAACCGGCACTAACTCCACAAAGGACTTCGGCGACGTTTCAACACTTAGTGCGCAGAGTAGGTCAGCATCGAACCGTTCTACAAGTATAATCACTCAAGTATTATGTTGGAACTTCACACGGCGGCCTTCACGCCACCACAAGCGTCCTGGCAAAGATCCTTGATTAAAAGAAATGGGAACCTTGTAAGTCTCGTAAGCACGTCATATTAATTTTAAAATTGTTAACATGTACGGGGATCAATATTTCAAAATGTACGAGTTGCACCCGAGTTTTTTTTGATCGATCTAACACCCGTGTTCATAAAGCTTGCTTTTGTATAATAGCCGAAAACCTTCTTGTCAAAATATACATCATTTGAGTGAAAACAGCAACAGTGATTATTTTGTGTTATAATTAATCATCTCTAAAATATAAACCAGCTTAGAATATGGATATAACCGCCAAATCGTATGTACGTTGTGGTAGGTTAAGACATTTTACAAACCCGGTCAAGAATAAGATACCACTAAAGTTGAACAAAATAGGTACAGGTCAACTTCACGGAGTGTGCAGATATCAAAGCGGTGAGGAATAAATGAATTCTACAAGTCAGGCATATCCTCAACAGCGAGGGCAACCATTGGATTCGTTTCGACAAAGTCTACTCTCATTCGCGGATCGTCGCATCTGACATTTGCCAGTTGAAGTTTGCCTAATATCTGTGGACTCCTCCGTCAATTGACCATATCGCTACCCGAAAAACAGCAAGATTGCAAGTGAAAAATTTTAAAGAAATGAAAACGGTTGCCGTTGTCCAAAGGTTGAAATTTTCCCAGCGAGCTATGGAGTGAGCCATGCTGGAGATATCGCTACGGGATATGGTGCGCAACGAGGCAATCCGCCGACGTACCAAAGTAGTCGATATTTTTTAATGTGTAAATCTGTTCGTATGTTCTAAAATAATATTTGTGTATTTGTATCTTATACCTATTAATATGTTTAAGTGTATGTACATATTTGTATGTAATTTATTTTAATATATAAATCCTTATTTTTAGGTTAGTTCATATTTTCGCTAATTCATTTTGTTTTACGTTTATTTTTTTGCCCGCCTCACTGCACCTCTCCTACATCTCTAAGGTAGAATGGTAGAGAATGCCTTATGGCATTAATTTCCGCCTTTTTGTACCGTATGGCTGCAAATAAAGTATTTTTTCATTTCATTTCATATTGGACACCGGAAGACTGAAAAGGGTTTGATAGAGGTTGCTCACCTATTTTTCCATTGGGGCTGTAGGGTCCGTAGCTGCCGGAGGAGACGGGCGAGGAGTAGCCGTTGGGCAGCGGCGTGTGGGCGGCGCCGGGCGACGGCGACAGCGGCGCGCCGCCCATCCACTCGCGGACAGCGCCGGCGTGCCCGTTGGTGAGCGCGGCGTGCGGCGCGTGCGGCGCGTGCGGCGCGTGCGGCGCGTGCGGCGCGAGCGGCGGCTGCGCGTGCGCGGAGCCCGGCTCGCTCTTCACGGCGCCGAGCAGCGCGCCGCGGTACGCGAGCTCGTGCTTGAGCTCCATGCCGCCGCCGCCGCCGCCGCCGCCTCCGCCGCTACCGCATGCTGTCCCCACGCCCACTCCCACCTGCCACACGTCTGAAACAATACAAAATCGGGCTGTTTCAATCGCTATAAAAAAAAAGGTTTCAGTTTAAAAGAGGAGGTGAGGGCATGAACATAATCTGTGTTGTTTAATCTCTGATTATTATTACGCTCCATCTACGAAGACATAGCGCAACTACAAAGCCGAAGTCTAAAAAGCATTTGCTCGCGGACCGACCTCAGTCAACAGATGGCGCCACTTACACACTTCCATGGCGAGCGGGCTATAGAATTTTGTTCTGATATACATATAAATATCCTGGGCCTGCTGACATTAGAACAATGACTGGAACATTCTACACCACATTGTTTTCGGCTGGTGCGTCATGTGAAGGCACCTATAATTCGGTGGAGTTTTCTATAAACTCAATAGTATAAAAGGGGCTCCGAACGCTGAGGAATGCGGAATAAACGATACCAGGCGATTGTGTGATTCCGAAGCGATCCAATTGATCTGGTTGTTTTAGCGAAATAGTTTAACCCATTAACGCCCAAAATGAAACCACTGGAAATTTATTTTTGAATTTAGTTATACAATATATAATGGCATATAATAGACCGATAGTATGAAAAAAAAATTTTATTTGTGCAATTTTTATGAGTTTTGGGGACACTGGGCACATGTGTATGAAATTGTCAAGGCCCATTGTTTTTTCACACATCTTGCTGGTCCATCAAATCCTTGAGTGATATGTTACACACTGTAGGTGGTTGCAAAGTATTTTAGGGAAATAACCAGTTCCATTCTGGGCTACTCCTGGTATCTCCGATGTTGACGGACTAATTTTTGATCTTGAATCTCCTCGACAATGATGCATCATTATGACAC
Organism: Incurvaria masculella; assembly: GCA_946894095.1. NCBI lineage: Eukaryota > Metazoa > Arthropoda > Insecta > Lepidoptera > Incurvariidae > Incurvaria > Incurvaria masculella. The sequence continues at coordinate 14,958,370 of OX335647.2, forward strand.
GCAATGCTTATTCTTAAAAGCAACTGTTCCATCCTATTGCTATCTTCTTTGGCTAGATAGTATAAAATCCAGGCATCTTCTATCTCAGGCATATGCTATCTTCTTTGGCTAGATAGTATAAACTCCAGGCATCAGCAATAGCCATATCAAATAGGTATGTGCAAATGGGCCACCGCCGTTTTTATTCACGAATTCCAATTCAGTATAATGAAATAGACTAGTCAGCCTGATCTACTGCGCCCATTTCATTGCTATATGTTTTAAAAATAAGAGGGATGGCAAGGAATTGGATTATCCAACTGGTTCAATTGTGCATAAAACTATATCAAACCAACAGACGAACAAATAATTATTGTTAGTGTCTGTCGAATTTATGTTCATAGTGGGCTCTCCCGCATCAGACATTATCGGTCGGTAGAGGGCATATTTTTTTTTATCTCAATCTCGGGTACCGTAACACGATATCTTGATTGCTTCAGTTCTTTCAGAAGATCGTAGCTCGTGAAGTAGTGGCAGCTGCGTGAAGTATCTCTAAACTCAAGTTCAGTTGGGTGCAGTGGTTGATAATCAGGACGATTTTTTTTTCCAACGGGGTTGTGATGTATCCATCATACGGGATTGCTGGCGGGTTCGTAGTCGCTGCTGTCCCAGTTAGTCTCAGTTTTCAGGTCAGTAGTCAGGCATGTTGAGTAAAGAACAGTTACATCTTTTGGCATGTTATTTGTGGCCAGCACTGTAGCGACCTAGCGCCCTCTACTGAGAGCTGCTAGTTTCGCATGCCACAAATGCGACCAACAGATGCAATAGAAGCTAGTTAACATGGCGGGCGCTAGATGGCGCTACCAGCCTGAAGTCTATATCGCACTAACGAAGTTTCCCAGCGAGATAACACATATACAACATTCAAATCACGACTAGAGGAGAGCAGCTGCGCAGCCGTGGGTCTCAAGACCTGACCCACCTTTTCATCTCTCCACAGTGGTGACCCCGACGTGATCCAGCATCCCGACGTGATTCAACATCAACAACCACGCCTCCTCTAGTCACAACAAGGAACACTTCAGCCGCCAAGACAGTTGCTACCGGCCTCCCACCAGCGGGTCTCACCGGTAGTAACTCAAGCATGTCGTCATCCAGCATCACTCCAACCCAGCAGAAGAAAATCAGCACCATCGTCCTAAGTAGGTGTATCGATACGCCAACTAGGACGCCGGTAACATCATCACCTCCGGCAGCCGTCACCCAGCATCACGACCGACTCACCGCGTCACACTGGGCACCTCCGGCAGCCGTCACCCAGCATCACGACCGACTCACCGCGTCACACTGGGCACCTCCGGCAGCCGTCACCCAGCATCACGACCGACTCACCGCGTCGCACTGGGCACCTCCGGCGCTCCGTCATCCAGCACCACGACCGACTCACCGCGTCACACTGGACACTGACGATCAGCACCGAAACCAGCAGCAATATCGTCTTCATGGCAACTTGCCATTCGACTGGGGGAAAGTGATGTAGCGACCTAGCGCCCTCTACTGAGAGCTGCTAGTTTCGCATGCCACAAATGCGACCAACAGATGCAATAGAAGCTAGTTAACATGGCGGGCGCTAGATGGCGCTACCAGCCTGAAGTCTATATCGCACTAACGAAGTTTCCCAGCGAGATAACACATATACAACATTCAAATCACGACTAGAGGAGAGCAGCTGCGCAGCCGTGGGTCTCAAGACCTGACCCACCTTTTCATCTCTCCACAGCACTTTTATACTTCCTTTCTTTATCGGTAAATACGCTATGTTCTGGAGCAATCAATACTAGGTTATGCTCGGCTTTTTTCGTTTACTTCGTCAACGATGGCGGCCATTGCATCTTCAAGGGCTAGGAAATTCCTTGATGGCGACAGTCCTTGTCTAATAGTTTTTACTAGGTATATTAAAAAAAACTATTATTATTGAAAAATATGGACATACATTGAAAACAACAAGTGGGGGAAGGGTGCAGAAAATATTTGTGTGCTATAAATCTGTAGTATAATACTACTTACTTCGACATATTATGGCGTCTCACTGTATTTCTGTGAAAATATGTGTACGTAAATGTAGCCCTCTTCAGCCCACTGTCCCCAAACGAGGACACCAAGATATATATAGGTGTAATTTTTATTTCACCTAATAATTTCAGATGTTTTCAGTTTACTACAGTTCATACACATGTATATATTAAAATGAACCTGAAAACACACAGTGATCCAACGAAAAAAATTGCAATAATAATGCAAACACCTACTCACCTGCGCATCAAGTAACTGAACAGAATTTATCACAAAAGCATTCCAAATTGTAACATGTAATGGTCACTTCTATCTCTAATTCTTACAAAGCATCATCTGTGCTAGCAATTTATTCAATAATTTCGACAATTCTAAGCGACCAAGATGAAATACAGACTTAGAAAGTAGTGTTCCCAAACGGGGACAGAGGGCGTAAATGGGCGAGTGATTGTGTTTGAGGGAGTCTTCGAAGTGACGTATCGGCGTGAAATAAAATAGTTTCTTTGTGAATTTATTTGTGAATTGTTTGAATAAAAGGAAAATTATTAACTTAAGTGTTTTCGCCTCAAAAATAGGTAAAACGTTACTGGGGTAGTTACTACACCCCACCTCCGCAGCGTCCATCTATAAATAATTTTAGTAACGATGAATGCCTCGGATTTTAAACTGTGACAAGCGACGTCGAAATACAAATCATCTGTAAAACATTTATGTCATAAACTGATCTTAAAACTACAAAACGAGCTTAATATTTTTGTTGCAACTTCAAATCAAAGGAGATGTAAAACAATCCAAACATATAATTGAAGCGGCATTTATATTTTAGATGTAACTGTAAGAGAGGTTCAGATCAACTTCTTCGTCCAACTAAACCATCGATTACTTACATACGAATGCCTGTTCGTCCATAGAGTACGAGAGAAGCAAAAAGCTCTCCATTTCAGAGATATAGATCTCGGAGTATGCGTGCGCGCATGTGTTCAAGAATAATAGTCTCGTTACTGAACAAAGCTGAGAACGATCGTTACTGGACATGAATTTACGTTCACTCATTATACCGGCGCAGGATTTATGTGTGGCTCTGCGATTCGGTAGCCCACAACCTGCCTGCCGTGCCGACATCGATTCTTGGTACTGTAAGAAAAAAATTACTTATTTATTTTAATGTGTGTATATGTATATTCAGGAGCGAGAATTGACTTTCTTAAATTTTATTATTAGCATTGAAGTAACTATTTCAACATTTACAGCCGTATTCAGAGAGGGCGGACTAACTATAGCCGCCAGACTACATACACCGGTTTTTGTATGGTAGTCCGGTGCTAATCTCATACTAAGTTTTGACAGGTTAGTCATACATTAAAGGTCAAAATACGGTCACGACAGGGCGAGGGTTTGTCGCTTAGATATTTCGGTTTCACATACCTTCTCTGTCTCAAAATGTCAAGTTGGTTTTTTCGTGGAGTTGGAAAACAAAATACAACCATATGAACAATTAATTACAACCTAAATATAATATTTGAAATTGTGTTATGTGACTGAACGTTGATGGCTGATACCACACCAACTGTTATGACATAAGCCCAACACACCTCACGGGAACTTGGTGCCATGCCAGGACCTTACTTTTATTGCAAAGTTACATTGAAATAAGTGGAAAACATGCGATCATTTTCATTGCCGCTTCGACCATTCAATGCGATGGTACCAACCTGGTCGTGATTACGCCCCTACAGTTTAACGTGGATTCCGAACCAAGAACGACGAATCCCTTAGTCGGCTCAGACGACTGCATGGCACGAACTGCAGTAGGCCAAATTGTATTATTTTTTACGTGCCGGAACACTGCAGTGGTTTCAACTATCTTTTAAAGGGAAGACTCACCATATCTGGCTGTCGACATCACAAGACTCACAGGCCAAAGGTACGGAGGTATCGCGACAGAGATTTACGTACATTCAGATTAGATGTCTCTCAGCCGAGCGGGCACAGCGCCGGAGCTGCCGCGAGGAGTCGGCCGCATTTCCAGACGCACGAGGCCATAAACCGCCCGACGGAAGTACTAAAACCTACTTCAATTTGCAAGCATTTATTGCAAATAGGCTCGCGTGGTACCCGGTCGGCCCCTCACACGCAGGGCGTTCGCATGGCACTGAACTATTGGCAGCTACGCTCGTTTTCGCGGTGTAGTAACATAGAATACCCATTGGGGAATTTGCGAGTTTCATAAGATCTATCCTAGAAATTCCGCCATGTTTTCATTTGACGGACAAGACGTTTTCTAAATTCAAAATATAAATACAAACGACGATAATTTACAAATATTTTTTTATTTAATCCCAATACAAAACAAGTAAAAATGTAGTGATATCTCAGTGTAATAGCAAAGTATTGAGTTCACTAGATAGTGTCTAGATTGTTACACCACTCGAACACCTGAAACCAATTCAAAGTTACCTAATAGATTGTAAGGTTAAGTTTTTGTAGCTTCGGCCAGAGTAATAAAGCGACATCGTAAAAAGACGATATCTTGTCGTATCAGAGGCGGCTTACAAACATGTTTTCGTTTCAGTAACGGTTCAAGGAGAGACCGCCTGCGCCTGCTAGAATGCCATGTTACTAATCAGTGTACAAAAACTATTATCTGCCGAATGGCTCCTATAAATGGACTCCTCTGCACTGCCAGCGAATCCCTTGTCAAACCGAGATTTGCATACCTGTATACAACGTAATAATTTTTAAAACTTTCTTGTTATAATGATCAATGTTCAATGTATGATTTCATTTCATTTTACATGAAGTTAAGATTCTCTAATTTTTGACAAAATGTCGTTATCCAAATCAGATAAAGGAAGAAAGGGATGCATGAACGGGGCAGGGATTGAAGCCATGACCTCTGGCATAGGAAGCTTATCCCGGCGCCCCTGAGCTACAAGCAGCTAAAGACATAGTTTAAAATGTACGTAAAAAGTATGTTTCGACTCACTATTTAAAACGATCAAAATTATAATAAAGAAATGTGTCTTGATGGATTTCGTATTAAAACGCTTATCTCATTAGGAGAAAATGTAAAATCTCCAACACAATTATCGTTAATGCTTTTCAGCTGATGGTCTATCGTTAATTTATTTGTTCCCTACCTTTTATTTCTGTACCAAACCTAACGTTCCTTAAATGGACAATATTGTCCCGGCCATTCCCCAGCACCGTGTCATGTCTCGTTTTCTATTATCATAGTTCATGTCGCGCGGTGCGGAGAGCAAGGGAACAAGCGCATGGTGAGCCATAAAAGTAAGGACGCTAACTCGCAGTAACGACCCCGGAGACACATCTCGTAAATCGCGATGTCAACACACTATTGCAGCTCCGGAGCTTCTAGCACTGAGACAGGGAACGGACTGGACTCTTGCTGGCTGAGCTTGTCCGGCTCATGAACGCGTCGCGTCGTCACCAGCAGCATGTAGTCTCAGTTGTCACCTAAATTGGCGTTTACGGTAAACCGATCGACTGGCGTTTTCAAATGTATGGAGAAATTAAATAGCGCGCGCAGTGGGCGTTAATCGAACTAACATTTGCGAGTCCGAGTTTGAGTTGACAGCTTACTCAACTTTGCCGTAAATACGTCGACGTTGCCGTTTACGCCGACTCCGCGTTTTCATACAAATCGGAAGTCCAAGTTTGACTTTGACAGCTTAAAGAAGTAAAACCACAGAATATCTAGTCAAAACATGTATGGAGTTTGAAGTTTTTACGGAAAACGCCAGTTGATCGGTTTGCCGTAAATGCCAATTTAGGTGAGAGCTCAGACTGACTATTCTGAACCTAATTATATGTTCAGAACCACAGAAGAGAAAACCACAGAAGAGATAATAATGGTACGTCGGCGTTACCCAGTTATGGGAAGCCGGCCGCGTGTCGTGCGCCACACAGTAGAAATCGAAAGAATGTAAAGATACACAGAGTCAACGGATGGATGAGTTCAAAATTGTTTCATACAAAATGTACGGAAATTTCTTGTTTTACTCAAATATTCTAAATCTCCATGTGGTTTCAAAATGATGATTTGAAGTGATGTTTGAAGTTTGTTTGAAATAATGAGGTAAAGTTAAAGAAATGTGATCGACAAATAATCAATGGGTCGGGTTTTTACGACCATTCACCTCATAACCCACAAATGCACAGGTCACCATAAAAAATCAGGAAAAATAGAGAAATATAAAGATAAAAAAATAATCACATTACATGAGCGTGAACACTATGTATTGATAGCGATTCGAAAAGTTATCTCATCGGTTATGTATGTGGTGGTCCGTCTTTCTCTAACTCGCGGTGAATGTCCTCCTGAAATGCGTTCGCCAAGTCATTTCCCACTCACACAAACCCTCCAAAACGCCTGCGACTTTATTTGCATGTGGGATGTACGCTTAAGTAGGGTTGGTAGTTTCACTTTACGACAGGGGGCTCATAGCAGGCGAACCAGAATGGCACATTTAGCTTTGTTAATTGGAGCTTAAACCTTATTATATGTGTGAAAACTACGTCCAAATCGATAAGTTGATGCAGAGTTTGAAGCCTACAAAAACATGCAGTGTGTTACATGAGCATATCGTCAAAAATAATAAAAATATTTTGTAATTATTTTCACTACAAGATCGACGCCAATATGGCACAAAAGGATCTCGAATGTATAACGACATGAAAATGCGTGTTTTTAGTTGTGATTATTAGGAAAGTTAAAAAAGAGCATTGCGGGGTCATTCTAAAATGTCTCTTACCATGTTTTAGTATTGTGTTTAAATACTAGGAGGTCGCGAAAAAAATTGGTAACGATAACGTAAATGGCTGAAACTGGTTTCACGGGAAGAAAACCAATCCTCTGTAGCTAAATGTGTCAATCTGCCTGTGCCAAGTGGTTGCGTTACGTAAATAAGGCGCCTGAAAAAGTAATTATGGTGACAAAAAATATATATGATGAGGTAAATGACTGCAAATAACGAAGCATGAAAGTATCAGTACATACTTGCTTAGCAATACCAAAACTGAACAAATATTTGGTTGTATTTCGTAGCTATATGCGATTTACGATACAGATATAACTTTGGTTATAATTAGGTATTTAATAAAAAAAAGGACTGGTTATCGTTGGATAATTAATAGGTATCAATGTTTCTAAACAATCAGTATATTCATCAGCATGTACATACCATTTTATATAGCCAATCTAGATAACGCAACCATTTGCCACACGCAGATTGACACATTTAGCTTCAGAGGGTTGGTCTTTAACATATGAACCCAGATTCAGCCATTTACCTTATCGTGACCAAAAATGTCGTGACCTCCCGGAACATTAACTCTTTGTTCGTTTAAACGGGGGATTCGATATGATCGATCCTGCACCGTATGTTATCCTATTAGATCGCAGAGCATGCGAAGGGTTTCAGCTGACTAATTGGATTTTTCTGCTAGAACAAATAAAAAACGCCAGAGCCATGTAGGAATATATGTAGAACATAAAATGTTTTAGAGCTTTTAGAATTATCTCACAAAATCCGGAACTAAAAGTTGTTTAACATTTGTCTGTTTCCAACTTGAAATTGCAAATAATACGTTACCTAATCGAAAATATACTAAATATACTAGTAGTTCGGCCCGAACTGTGAACTCGGACTGTTTTTCTTTTTCTGAATTTTATTCACATTAAATAAATCAACTGTGAGCTACGTTTGTTTGGTTTTGACTTTTTTGATAACTTAACTCACAACCGTGATATACGCCTCTGAAAATGTGTATTAAAATGTTTATTGTATGGAACTCGAAAATCCCATAATCCTTTTAAGGTGGCCCAACCCGGCGGGCCTAATTCATTCGCGGGCACGGTACAAAACCGTGCTGTTGCGCTCTGGGACCTTCTCTGTTTCAAAGAATAAGACAGGCTCCGTGATGAAGAAGATGCAACATGTCCACAAAAAAGACGATGTGCATAGTGTATGATTTGGTAAGATTTACGAAAATTTTAATTTCAAAATGACTTATAGCTAAAAGTAAACCACGACCGCTGTATTCAAAAATCTAACAAGAACCAAATAGATCATAAATCTTGATTAAATAAGCTATGTCTGATGACTAATCTTTTTACGATGTTCTTACTTTATCATTGCGTAATCCACCTCCAAAGTTATTGTATAAAACGCGCGAAAAATTCGAACTTTCGGACCTTATAGCTTAGAAACCAAACACAACTTTACAATACCAATGGTCATCAGACATCTAGTTCGATCAAATAAAGCTATTTTGAGCAAAATTTTGGATCTCTGACAAGAAATATGGGCGTGATCTTCTTTCCCCTTTTGTATAGGGAGATGAGCGGGATGGGCCACCTTAAGCATTATTTTGTAGCACCCAAAGAGCTTCGTAGTATCTACTTACCCCTCCGGAAAACGACTTGACATTACTTATGCATGTTAAAATGTTTTCAGCTGCGTATGTCCGTAAATACGTAATTCACGGCAGCTCAAATCACAGAGTTAAAACGTCGTAATTTTTCAATTTAACTGGTCGTTGAAGCGGCGGCGGCGGCGGCGGAGAGGACTGCACCAGTCAATTTCGCATCAACTCGGCGACAAAATGCACTTGCACTCTAATGAAGGCGCAGCGCAGTTGCTCGCCGAGCGAACAATCATTTAGGGAAATATGCGAGCGCATCTGGACGCTCCCACGGGAGGGAAGAGGGACCTCTAGATGCTTCTTTGTGATATTTATAAAACGCTACGTAGTTTTTAAATATTATTCATTCTCTAATAAATGTTTAGAATAAATTAGTTGCTTGCTTTTAATTCAATTAGACTATGCTATTTTATGGAAATGGACATGGGTGACGGGTGATATTATTCCCATTGTCATGATATTGGCCCAACAAACCGCATTCTCGAAGGAACTAAGTTGCCATGCCAGGACCACTCCTTCCGTTGATATGGGTTCGATTCACCTCGTGGTTCGGTTACGTTGAACGGAATGGAAAATTGAGCATCTTTTATTAAATTCATATCAATCAGGGACGGCTTATCCCCGCCAGCTAGGAAGTTGAAGATTTAGTTCTACCATTAAGTGACCGCATTCTCAATGAAAATATTCTAATTTTGGGGAAATAAGAAAGCGAAGCCATACCCTGAGATTTCATCCGGATTTTGTCGATCACCACAATAAGTAAAGAATTCTATTTATTTACTTAGTGTTGTTCATTCATTTGAAAAAAATCAATACCCGTTTTGAGCTCCAATTTATGTTTTAGATTTCGATAAGCCCCTGGAGTTGTTTTTGTTTTCATTGATGCACGATTATATTATGTGCACTGCCGCAATCGGAATGTATTCGATTAGGATAAATACGTCAAGTTATAGTAAGTCTAGAAAACAACAACGAAATCTAAAATTACTACTATTACCTTCCACTTCAGCAATTAATGTAACGTTACCGAACGTCAACAGCATTAGGTTTCCTTAGGTTCCAAAACCGACGAGACCTTGACCGAAGCGACCAGTGCCGTCGGTGTGCGCAACTGAACCGGCGCAGCGCGCACGCCGACCTATCCGTTTGTTTCCAACGATTTCGTCGAAAACAGAAACGCCTCTCCGGCCGAGGAAAGGGGGTCAATGTGAAACCGTGCCGGCTGGCGGTTGCGACATCTCGCCGACACGCACCGCTGCCGGCGGCGCGGAGAAAGCGCTGCCGTGACGCGCCGCCTCGCTCGCGGGCCTGGCGCACATTCCGCCGGCACTGCGGCGATTTCATTCGAACATCTATCGGCACAATTCATGCAGTGATTTGACGTCCATTCGATGACAGCCTTCCTCGTCACCCCCGGTGGCATTCCAGATGAAATGCGTAACGAAAAACATATACTATTAAAAGTTACAAAAAACCGGCCAAGTGCGAGTCGGACTCGCACAAGAAGGGTTCCGTACATGCGGCAAAATAAATACACACTCTGTGAACATTTCAGCTGCCTACCTATTACGGTTCATGAGATTCAGCCCTGTGACAGACGGTAGCACGGACGGACGGCCGGACGGATGGACCGACGAACGGATGGACGGACGGACAGCGGAGGCTTAGTAATTAGGTTCCGTTGGCACCCTTTGGGTACGGAACACTAAAAACGTAGTTATATCGTTGCGCGGCAACACAAACGTATATTTTGTCTCTCCCTCCACCCCCGGCGATGACGTCATAGACCGCAGGAGCTCTAAAACTGAGATGTCGTGTTTTTCCCCCAAAATCCATTGATGCCAAAATCAAAAAGTAAGCCATAAGTATTAAAACCATAGGAACGTTTGGATTAGAGTCAGCCTATTAATTAAGAAGTCATGAGGAAGGTGCCAAAACAATAGCCTTGGAGTATTGAGGCGTGTCTCGCGACCCCGCTCGGGCGTGCAGCCGCCGCAGCCGAGCGCCAGGGCCGTCGGGCAACATTCCAAAGTGCATCGAACGAGCTCGTTACTGCCACTCTACAAACAAATATCGCCAAATCGCGTCGAGTTTTAAAGCTCGTAAATAATAAAAATGAAACCGCCCACACACCTCGCGGACAAAGAGGGCTCCGGAATTAGTCCGCTGAGTCACGGCTCTGTTTATCTCAGAGGATCGAAAACACTCCGAGGGGCGAGTTCAGGTGACAATGGGACGTCGGCAATAAAAGCGCGCGAATCTCCGGAGTTTCGGGGTGATAGCTTCGCGTCCGAGCGAGTCCGGGAGTACCGCCGAGGCGGGGCAGCGGAATGGCGCCGATGCGACGCTGACGCCGTCGACGATGCCACTTCTGGCGCTTCATTTCCACGGTCCGCACCGGTGCTCGCGCGGCGGAGCGGTCACCCAGCTTTATTCCGCTTCGATTTTAGTCGTTACGTCTTTATTGCGTGGCTCGGGGCGCGCTCGGTCCCGATGTCTCTGCAAAACGGTGGCCGAACGAAAGATTTGTCTTTACGACTGCCGCTATAAAGTTTTATAGAGCCATATGATAACGCCGCAACCGTAGAATATGGTGAGCGCTTTTGTAGCGGAATTAAATACGTCCACCGAGGGTTATTCCAGTACTAGTACATTTTATGCTGCAAAATAACCTTAAAGGACTAAAGGGAATATCGGGCTAGCGTTCTCTTGTGGTTGCATTTACTTTTCAGCATCCACCCATTTCATATTATTCACGAGTCCACTGAGGCGAGGCGGTGGTCTGTCGGCGAAGAATTACATTCATATTGGGCGAGCATCCCCATCGAGTACCGTTGCGTCCGGATTTAGAGCTCGTAAAGGAAGCGATCGAAAGGGAATCATGTTCGGGTACTCGATGGTGCGCAGATAAAATGTGGGACCCGAATATTTCATCGCAAGTGCATGCGGTCGGCGGCGGCACGCTCCGGCGAGCGCAGCTATTTGCATGCACGGACGTCGTCCGTCCTCGAGTTATGTGTCGAAAAATGCATTGCGTGGCGTCGACGCCGGCGTCGGCGTCGCGGCGGAGTCTGGCGTCGCGACGCTCACCATAACTCGCCCGCGCATCGTGTCGCTTCCGAATAGAGTGAATCTAATCTAAATGCAAAACTCGCCTCCGAGGAAACTTCCGAGGAGTTTCCCAGAAACGCGTCGATGACGTAGAGATGCATCCGCGTGTTATTGTTGCTGGCTTTAGGGAATTTATGTGTTTGAGAGATAGCAACGGCGGCATCGGATAAGTATCGTGGAGCTCTTACTGTTATGTTATTTACGGTTACGGCCAGCGCGTTTCCAGAATTGTAGTTTCCTGTAGCGACCTTGTCGTAAGTCACTGGGGGTTTGCCCAACCGAGAAAACCTATAGAGATACGACCGGTGAAGCAACTTCGATTCGATGAGCTTAAATGCGCTCGCAGATACAAGAACGTAACACAAAGGGTTGGATATTTCAATTTTACCGATGGAACGAAATCGGAGAGGCCACGTTAACGACACTAGAGAATGGCTTCGTCGGGCCTGACAGTTGGGACGGGAGAAGAAAACAATGGATCGCACACCTGTGCAAACTTTCTGAAACTAAAAGACACTGTTTCAAGGTATATGTCGCGACATGAGCTAATGACACGCCCCAGCGTATCATGGAATAAATTTTGTCTGCTTAGTCCCAAGAAGGGTCTCTGAGATAAACTTCCAAATGGTAATATTTTATTAAAACATTTTACATTCGACATGAACCCTTCGTCGTGTTTTTTTGATTAATTAAATACTTAATTATACTGAAAAATTGCCTATTCTTTTACAATACATGTTGTCTAACTTTAACCTAAAACATTTTCTTCTTAAAAACCTTTAGCGCTTTAAAACCGAGTCTCAAACCAAGGAAAATTATCTGCGCAGGAATGTTTCCAAATAAAATCTTCTTCGAAGCGTATTTTCGTAGCGCAAGAAGTGGGGAGTGATAGCTTGAGTACGGTGGATGGCACATAAGATTTTTCTCTTCATTCCGAGGAACGTGAAGCGAACAGTGAATGTGCATTTCGTATCCTTGAGATAACACCCGATACTGCCGTTCCCCCCCCCCTGCCCACCCCATATTCTTATGTCTCGCCCCTTCTGCTCCAGTCTTTTACATTTTCTACTTTTACTGCTTTCGCCTTTGTTTAGACTATTCGTTTTGCGTATTTGTTCTCGAGATCAAACGGTATTGGTATATCCACTACCATTTGCATCCACTTGAAGATATGCTGCAGCAATAATATTGGTTTCTACTAGCGAAAATATACCGACTTTATTTTTAAAATGGTTTAAGGCGCACATGCAGGTAAGAAAGAAATGTTTGTAGTGAAATTAAATTATTAATTATTAGAATATTGAAATTATTGCCACGCCAATTGATTCATGTTTTTTATCATCTTTTCTGCCATTTGTCGTCTACTGCAGAACCTCTTCCTCCTACGCTCGCTTTTTCTCTATCTTTCGCTCAATCACTAGCCCTCTTCATCCAGCTACAGCCAGAAGCATTTACCGTGGGGATAACCACGGCAAATTGGGTGAACAGACAAGTAAGAGATTAAATATGACTGTATGGAAAACTCATATAACCTAAAATGTTAGGTTCAGCCCGACATCTGTCTAAAATGAAATTGACCCGAGCGAAGCCGGGTACCTCTACTAGTATTTCATAAAATAAGTAACATCTTGCAGCGGTGTCGTAAAATGCTTTCACATTGAAGTTTCTATTTAAAACCTACGCGACCGAAAAAATCACGTATTCACCTGTATCTGTCTCTTCGTCTTAAAAAAAAATTGTAAAATATTGAAATATTTTTTTGTGCTTAAAATATTGTTTAAGCAAAGTTAAACTCGATTTAAGTAGCAATGAGCCTCATTATGTAATCCTGCCGTGCGTTTAACATTATCATTAATGTCCAATAGCAGTTTGACAACATAATACATTACAAAATGTCACCGAAATGTTAAATTTATACAACAGTTTAAATAAAACCCCCATTTCCAAATTAACAGCTAAATAAATCAATGTCTTTGATGAACACTAATTTAATGCAAAACGAAGGCGCTGAAAGAAACAGGCGAGGTCGCAATAGTTTGCGGACTGTGTTTTAATACATTTTTATCAACTCGCTTCATTGTCTATATCTTTGTCTATTCAGTACTCATTATGAAATCCAGGTTAAAATGACTCCTCAATGAGCTACAGACTTTTTATTTCAACTTACCTACAGATGAATGGCAATATACCATACAATAAAATGTTTCAATCCTTCACATTTATAAAACTTTAATTTCTCAAAAGTAAACGTGGGGTGCACTTTATAATAAGGAGTGAAGAGTGTTTTAAAAAAAAAGAACGTTTAGATTTTGTAATCCATTTTGAAAAATACACTCGCACTGTGTGTTAACTACGGTAACAGTTGAATAATATGGTACCATGGAGCTGGTTTGATGAAGATCCGGGATTGAGATTTGATTTTATTAAGACAGTTTTGAAAAAAATCTAACGCTAAAAAGAAAAAAAATAGAAGAGCTCATATTAACGAACGAATTTAATATAAGTCTACAATATAGAAATAATTGCTTTTGTAAATGCAACAAATTAATTCTTATAAGTTTGGCCATTGACTGTTGTACCTGGCTAGCACCGTGCTGTCGTCTGCGTAGCAATCAATGTCGCCCAGATTCAGTAGAACATCGGTTCGCAGTCAGTGAGTAGGAAAATGTTGGGGACAGCACGGAGCCCTGCGATACGCCGGCATTCACTGATGTAACTTTTTAGTTCAATAGTAAAAAATATATGTATAAATACGTATACAAATCTAAATATGTGTTAAACGAATTTATGCATTTTTGTATGACTCTAACTAGTAGCTTGTGTGGCCGCGCCGCCAGCATAATAAACGCCAAGTCGGCGGCGGTTCGAATATAAAAAAAATACTAGAGCTGTCTGGACAGAGCCAATATTACTTCGAATTCACTAAGGGCTGATTTTTCAATAGTCTGATAAACAGCCAGATAACTATTCGACGGAATTATTTACGCTTCTGCGTATGCATCCGATGTAGTAAGTCCATATGTTTATTAGTAAAATTATAGTCAGATAATTGTGATAGAAGATATAATTCTCCGGCAATAATAATCCGTCTTTTGACAAACGTGAATTTGTACTCTCAGTCCGATAAGTACTATCTGAAGATTAAAAAATCGGCCCTAAATCAAATTAAAAACAAATACGCCGAACGACTGTAAAGCGAATGGCCGAGGAGAACGGCAGAGCAAGGAGCAACGACGGAAGCACAGCCGGCGCGGCGCCGCCGCTAGGAAGGCGGCGCGGCGGCTTGATAGACCAATTCCATTCCAATAGAGAAATAGAAAGTGATGAGAGGTTCTTCACTACATCACACATTCTTATGTGTATACACCGATATGTGTGCGATTAGCGACCGATTGAACAACAAGAAAGTTGCGGATCGGTTACAACTTTTTATTGAACGCAAAATATTTATTGAAAACCACCTGCGAACCTGCCGTTGATTATTTATGAATAGATTCCGATGAACAACTAAATTTCTAGACATATACAGTTGAGTAGAAAATTTTATTTATTTAAGAATACATATTTTAAATAAATATAATTTACAGTACATACCGTTTTATTGAAATTGCTTACGAATCTATTCAGAGACATAAAAATCATATAAAATATGCAAAGTGTGTCATTTAACGGATTTCTAACCAATTCAATCGCCCTGCCGCTTCGAGCAGTGAATAAATGCAGGTTAAAAATAAAAAAAGATATATTTACATAACAGGTTTAAAATTCCCAACAATCTTCGGAGCTCTGCACTCAAACCGCATCACATTCCATTGAGTATAAATATGAGTGCGTCTCGCGAAATCCTTCAACTAGCGGACGAGTCGTAAGAAATATTTTATTATCAACCCTGTCCTTAAGATTATTTATTACTCCATTAAAAGGCAGGCAAGACTCGGGAGTCTCGAGCGGCTGAGTTCATCCATTAGGAGAAGCGCGTTAAGTCTCTCCGTTAATTAAATTGCTATATTACTTGTGAGGGCTGCCTCATGTTTACATTAGACCGCGCTTATATGCAATGAAATGATAGGTAGGGAAGTCTAGTGTCAGGCAGTGTCGCGCAGAGTATACAGGTTGTTGCAAGGGCCAGTACATTAATTTAGCTAGCGTAACCCTCATGTTGTTCCTAGCAGAAAAAGGACTGAGTTAATAGTACGAAAGATTTATTATATTCATTCTGTAGGCAGTAATAATAGTAATAACAACTATTGTTGTTTTTTGTGTTTGTTGAAGAGACAGCAGCACCATAACCACCGATATTTTTTTTAAATCTACATATGTTTTTGCCTAGTGTTATTTGACGCGACATTGAAACCGTTCATGAGGAAGGTCTTGGCAAGAAATCTAGATACCACGTGGCGTGTCAGGCTCATGTCATGACAGTAGATGTGATTTTAGCCATCCATGTCCAGTTTACGATTATACGAATGAATTATACGATATTAAAAATTATTTCAAAAATCTGATTACAATGCTTCCAATGTAGATGTCTCTTAAACTCAAATTTATTCTTACATTACTTCAAGAAAGGTTGGATTATTTTTAAACTAATTAAATGAATTACTTTGTATGATAAGTCTAACTTTTTATTTAAAGGAATGTCATAAAAAGATTATTTAACTTTTTTGTTTACTTCAATCCAATAATCATTTCCCAAATTGTAAGTTTTGGCACCTGTATATTATTATTAAAATGTTTTCGGATTGTTGTTCGGATCGGACCTGTTTAAACAATTTACTTAAGGTGGCCCATCCCGCTCATCTCCCCATACAAACGGGGAAAGAATATCACGCCCATATTTCTTGTCAGAGATCCAAAATTTTGCTCAAAATACCTGTATTTGATCGAACTAGATGTCTGATGACCATTGGCATTGTAAAATTGTGTTTGGTTTCTAAGCAATAAGGTCCGAAAGTTCACATTTTTCGCGCGTTTTATACAATAACTTTGGAGGTGGATTACGCAATGATAAAGTAAGAACATCTTAAAAAGATTAGTCATCAGACATAGATCATTTAATCAAGATTTATAATCTGTTTGGTTTTAGTTCGATTTTTTACTACAACGGTCGTGGTTTACTTTTAGCTATAAGTCGTTTTGAAACTAAAATTTTCGTAAATCTTTCCAAATCATACACTATGCACATTGTCTTTTTTGTGGACATGTTGCATCTTTCTCATCACGGAGACTGTCTTATTCTTTGAAACAGAGAAGGTCCCAGAGCGCAACAGCACGGTTTTGTACCGTGCCCGCGAATGAGTTAGGCCCGCCGGGTTGGGTCACCTTAAGATTATCATAACACTATTTATCCGAAAAATATAAAATAAAAAAATAATAATAATGTGTCACATTTGTGAAAGTCTAAAAAAACTAAAATATATTTAATAATAATAATGAAATGTTTCCGTGCTATGAGGCTGAAATCGTCGGAACTAGCTGACTTTGTGGCTATAAAATATAATTTAAAAACATTTCCACTTTTCTATGAATGCAGCACGTGGGTTATATGCAAATCAGAGGTACCTAAATATCCATAGAAACAACATAGACAAATTCTAAAAGCCTTATCTTCTATCTAACTGAGAGAATAATTTATGTATAGCTTCAAAGTTCACGTCTTAATCTTTATGTTCCTGGAAAAACGGTAATCTTATGGCGTGTACGTTTATTTACCTCGATGGTTTATTTAATCATATACTAAGAAAAATATTCTCAATTATTACCTAACTTGATAAATGATTGCCTTGTATCCGTTCATACCTTATATATGTCACCGTGACATTTTCATACCGTAAGATCACTTATAAAATCCCTAACTATCGTTGACTTTCTTTCTTACAATTTTACGGATAATTTCAGTGATATAATAATTTTACGGGACACATGGTCTTGTAAGACCATATAAATGGTCACTTACAAACATTAATCTAAAAAATTACTTATCCCGTTTAAATAATAGGTATAGGTTAAACTAACTTTTACAAATAATACAATTCGACCTTATTAAAATCCTTCCATTGTATTATTCAATAATTTGGAGACAACGTGACGAAAGAAGGATTATAATAATATCACTTATAGTGGAAGGTAGCTTACTGGCGTAGGGACTTGCCTTTGCAATCCAGAAGTCTGGGTTCACATCCCCGCTCCGCCCATCGGATAAGTGCACCTTATCGTCACTAATGCGACCTGTTCCATTGTTCGAAATCCATGTAAAACTGTAGGTCCCCTTCCTCTACTAGGTGGTAGGGTTAAGCCAGCCCGGGTTCGTACCATCGCATTGGATATGCGATGCGTTGCGATAATATCGCAACGGTGGGTGTGGTATTAGCTACCACGATCCATTTATAAAAAAAAACAGTGAGTGTGTCCAGGAAATTATTATATTATTATAGACGAATTCACAATCAATGGCATTGAATTTCACGGCAATGGTAATCTCACGGTGACATATCCATAAAACAAAATCCTAAAAAATAATTCTACTTTATAAAAATGTACAATGTTGGGCTGATGTCATGAGTTGAAGTATAAGCCATCCGTGATAAACGGAAACACTTGAGTTACTGGCAAAACATAGTTTTGTAAATAGGCTTCTTTTTCATAAAAACCGGTATGGGTGGCTGCGCCGAGGACCAAATGTGCTCAGAAAAGCCAAGAACACCTCGCCTCGCGAAACTACGTTCAGCGAGGCACCGTACCAACGGATTTGCGGACTATCGCTGAGTTATCGAGCTCGTTCAAATTACACTTGAAGACTCCCAGGTTATAGATATGAGGAAAGGAATCCGCTGGCAGACAGTTCCACCTGACGGTGCGGCAAATAAACGAGTTTGAAAAACAGTTCATTCTCAAAAGTCTAATGTCAACCACAAGGGTGGTTACAGATACTCTGATTCTGCTCGGCGGGTGCAGCTAGGATGAGGGGGAATAAGGGCTCTTCATAACATAAATTGTAATCAATAACAAATCACTTTTATTAATGTTGATAGACAACCGCCTACCACACATTTGTTTTATTTAGAAAGCGCCAAATGTTGACTTCAGTAAAAGCCGCAAAAGCCTCGTTTCTCTCAAACAGAGCAAACATCAAAGTTATTCTTCTGCCATTATCGAATTCTTCATACGTTTCCTTTCGGCAAAGCGTTTCCGCGTTCGCGAATATTACAAATTTTCTATAATTGGGCTGCGAGCCCCGGATCGCAGGCTACCGGAGGTACCCATCCTACACGTGCCGCGCGGCGGGGAGGGTGGGGGGTGGGCGAGCGGGGGCCGCGGGGGAGGAGGGAGACAGGTTGCCCTAGGCCGCCGCGGTCGATACAAGCCAGCGCGGGACTTCACGCTGACTGCTCAGCTCAGCATAATGTCATTCCGTCAGCTCACGGTACAGCTACCAGAGTCAACACCGCTTCACGTATCGGTTTCTGAGCTAATTACTATGTCGAAGCGTGGCAAAATAACACGGAAATACTGAATCCCGGTTACACCACCGCTAGGGTCAGCGAGCACGGAAGGACGGGAGTGACGATGGAAACTCATTCGTATGGCGGCCACGATTTTGTGGATGCGCAACATCGAATGTCCGTTACATTAATAGCGTCCTGTGAAGTTCTTAGGCATTCCTACGTGTTATTGGAATTAGAGAAAATCGTTAAAGAGCGAGTTCGTAAGCAAACTCACTAGCCGGCGCTGTCGTCGCTACGGCGCCTTAATTACATCGATTTTCGGTTGCTACTCCCGTCCTTCCATGCTCACTGGCTAGGACACTCCAGAGGTCAAAGGATATCTGTTTATTGCTGCAATAAAGTCCAGTCCCGGGAGGAGTGAAAAAGGATAGGACCTAGATGCTCTTTTATTCCTCACTGTCATCGATTTGTTTCGTGATGGAACATAGGTTCTAGTCCTTTAGTATATTTTTAAAGAAAAGATTGTATACAAAAGGCGAGTGGCCTCTTACGAAATAGTTCATTCATCATGTATTCGAGGTGTCGAAGGCGGCGCGGCGCGGGGAGGCAAGGGGTTGGGCGGTGCGGTTTGGGCGGGCGGCGGACTTGGGCGGCGGAGCTAACGCTTATTGCGGCAACTGTGATGAGTGAAGGTTCCTACTACGAGCATTTATCTGTCCGCCGCCGTGACCGCGGATTAAACCGCCATTGTTATGTATATTGTGATACCTTTCTCATAAGCGGCTTTATAGAAGATGATGTTGTTTTTTGTATGTAACTGGCCATGGATGGCTAATACACCACCAGCTATCGCTATATCTGTGTGTTAGACTATTTTCATGACTATATATATTTCATGAATTAGTTTTAACTCCGAAGTGATGCACGATCTTTATCGTCGTTCTCCTTGTGAGAATGCTGTTCGGAATCAATGATTCTCCGTGCTCTTACTACAGACTGTATCCTAAGATTGTTAGTTTTGACATGTTCAAGAAAAGGTTACCCATGGAAGTGACGAATGTATTGAGAAATAACTTCCATACAACGAGCGCGCAAAAATGACGCCACGCGACTTACAACACTATTTCGCCATAAATACTTATAATGTAGTGATGATAATGGAGAAAAAGCTAATTTAAAGTCTACGTAGCCTAGTGGCGCGGGGACTGGCCTAGCGTACCAGAGGCCCGGGTTCGATACCAACTTGCACCACTGTCTTTCTCTTTCAGAGTTCGATAAGTGCATTTCGACACGAATGCGAGCTGCTCCATGGTTCGGAATCCATGTAAAATTGTAGGTCCCCTTCCCCTACTAGGTGGTAGGGTTTAAGCCCGCCCGGGTTGGTACCATCGCATTGGATGAAAAGATGGTCGAAGCGGCAATGAAAAATTGTCCGTGTTTTCCATCCAGTTCAATGTAGCCGTGCCTCATAAAGGGAAGGTCCTGGCATGGCACCTAATTCCTTCGGGAATGTGGTGTATTGGGCTAATATCATAACGGTAGTTGTGTGGTATTAGCCATCCATGTCAGGTCGCATAAAAAAAAAAAAAAAAAACCAAATTGGTAGGTACACTTATTATGATAAGAAATGTTTTTCAATAAACTAGATAGTCGTTACGTCATTCTTCATTCGTAATGATGTATTCACCGAGAGCCGAATCCGGCTATGACGCCTCCCTCGGCACAATTTGTGGTGTCGACACTTTTTATTTAGTTCCATCCTTTCTCCTGTAATTTCTTCGCCACCATGAGGTTAGCTACCTATGAATGAACAATACAAATACAATTAAATCTCTCAACGCGCAACAGACGGAGAATGCATCCAACCGATCCTGCAAATATTGTGTTTACAGGATCGGTAAACTGTGGAATGCATTTCTAGCCGAGGTATTTCCCCAAAAATACAATTTGGGATCCTTCAAACACAGTGTGAAAAAGCACCCCGTCCGGCACGGTTTTAAAGGCCCCTGGGAATTTTAGGCCACCTCTTTGAGTGCCTGACGTGCGCCATATGTCGCACTTCAAATAAAAAACTGAGTTTGTCACTTTCAGCCAAGTTTTATAGTTTTCTTTAAAAAACCGCAGTATTTATTATCCTGTCTATTTTCGATTAGATAGATATATTTTTATAATGTTTTTTTATGAAACCTGACACCTAATACCAGACAACTACCACTTATTATATTAGCCTAATATACCACATTCTCGAAAGAATTAGGTGCCATGTCAAGACCTTCCCTTTATGAGCATGGACATCGAACTGGATGGAAAACACTAAAAATATTTCATTGCCGCTTCAACAATAATTTTATCCAATGGGGTGGTACCAACCCGGGCGGGTTTAACCCTAACATCTAGTAGGGGAAGGGGTCCTTCAGTTTTACATGGGTTCTGAACCATGGAACATTCGAATGCGGCCGCACTTATCCAACTCAGAAAGATAAAGTAATTGGTGCATGACCGAGGCGAGGATTTGAACCCAGACCTTTCGCATTAGAATAATCCTCCTCTCGAATAATCGTATCTTTACATGAATAATATCCATCATTATCATTTACATATAA
Organism: Incurvaria masculella; assembly: GCA_946894095.1. Taxonomy (NCBI): domain Eukaryota; kingdom Metazoa; phylum Arthropoda; class Insecta; order Lepidoptera; family Incurvariidae; genus Incurvaria; species Incurvaria masculella. The sequence goes on from OX335647.2 coordinate 14,980,028, forward strand.
TCCGTGGCACTGAAAATAATGTAATGTGATTTAAATGATGATAAATCAAAGCGATAAAACAAGTCATTGAAACCGGCATTTAAATGCATAGAAACACCCCATCGATTTCCAAACACTGGATCATCACAGAATGCGTTTAGTTTTGCAATTTAGCTGAAAGTAAATGAAGACATTAACATTTAGTGCGAGCGCATGAATGGGTTGGTGGGAGCAGCGCGCGGCGGGCAGGCGGCGGGCAGGCGGCGGGCTGGCGGCGCGGCGGACGGCGGCTGTTGTGTCTGGCGGTATCGATCGGTGGCGCCCTCGATACGGCTCTGACGCCCTTTTCAAGCGTCCATTTTCTCGATAGCTCCATTAAGTCTAACGGTACAACGATATCCGAACAGGTGTAGCATTGCAACACTATAAACAACTTCATGACATGAGCGGCTCGTAGCCTCGTGGCGCATGGACATGCCTTGCATTCCTGAGGTCTGGGTTCAAATCCTCGCCGCGGTCATGCACTACTTTCCTTCTATTTCTGAGTTGGATAAGCGCATTAAGTAACGAGCACGAGCTGTTCCATGGTTCGGAATCCATATAAAAGCGTAGGTTTTCCCCGTAGGGTTAAGCCCGGCCAGATTGGTACCTTCGCATTGGTCGAAACGGCAACGAAAAATTGTCCGTGTTCCATCCTTTTTAATCTAAGCTCCATCTAGTTTAATGTAGCCGTGCTCATAAAGGGAAGTTCCTGGCGTGGCACCTAATTCCTTCGGAAATGTGTTGTACTGGGCTCATTTCATAACGGTAGTGGTGTGGTATAATTGCAATTGTGCAATTCACCAGGTTGCAATTGAGAATTACATTTAAAACGCACAAAATAATCATTGCCTGGTTTGATTACAATATGAGCGAATATAATAATAAAATAGCAAGAACTCAAAGAAAATAATCCCTACAGTCAGAATTATTTCTTGTGTATGTGTTGGAATTGAAAAAACATTAACTTTTATTCCTATGCGAATAAAGTCATTCACCTGATGTGAAGGCTTCAACAAATAGACCGTTTACAAAAACGAATTGCAAAGATTGCTACTTTTTTTATTAATTAATAAAAGAAAAGTCAATACCATGCTATTAATAAGTCTAATACTAGTCTACGATTCGCTGCATTTCTCTAGAATTGTTATTTCAAATCACTTTTATGTTGAATATATAAACGTCTTCGCAATGCGGTGGGGTGGCAAAAGGAAAAGCTCTAGTTATTTTAAAGAAAGAAAAGCGCTTCGTTGCTATGCTGCGAGCATCTGCGGAGTTTCTCGCGCAAAAGGTATGCACTCCGCGCTGCACGAGTAATCAGAGTCGGCGGGGTGGGACGGAAAGAGGCGGGAGGGGAGAAAGGGGATGTCTCATTTTGTAGTCGATTTTCGCCCGGTTCCACTACCTCCAGTTACAAAAATCCCAAAGTTATCTTTCGGTTACATCATACAAAAATGCAATGTAACTGAAAGTTAACTATCGGATTTCAGGTAGCTGGAGGTGGTGAAATCAGGGGTTTGACGAGTAGTATCTAGCCTCGTTTGCTTGGTTGCTTCTTTGTTCATTACAGACCAACGTTATTATTGCATTCGCGGTGAAGATAGCGTTTAGGCATTCTAATAATAGTCAAATTTGCGATTAGCACATTAACAAGTTTAAGTGGGGTTTTTTTTTAATTGTACCATCGCATTTCAACTTTGAAAGGAGCTGGGGATCTATAGATACACGGCATTTGTGCATTCATTTTCGTTTAGAATTTTAACTCTAGTTATTTTCTAACTAGAGTTATGGACGCCGTTTCTAATGATTTTCATGGAAAATATAAATAAGATGAAAGAGAATTAAAACATTTGATGTCTGAAAAAGGAAATAACGGGAAGGTCCAGGTATGGCACCTAATTCCTTTGGGAATGCGGTGTGGTGTGTTGTGGCTGTTATCACGACTGTGGGTATAGTATTAGCCAGCCATTTCCCGTGAAGTTTCTTTGCGGGTTCTTCTTTACTGGGTTAATCGAATACGCGGATCTTTGTGACGTAACTTTAGATTGATTTAATTGTAGTTTGACTACCAAAAAGTTTAAATAAATAAAATGAAATGAAATGAAAAGTTAAATAAAAAACGAATCGTATTATATTGTAATGTGATCACTTTATAATGGTCAAATTTAGCTAGTTCTATATTTGAAACTCCCAATCCATGACCATAGATTACTGTTGATGAAGACGTTAAATTTCATTGAATGTAGATGAAGTATGTGAGTATGAAGTCGGTTAAAAAGACGTGACAGCCAGAAATCCATAGTCATGTGTATGCGGTCGACAGATAAAGACTGCGGTAAATCTCATAGAAATGGAGAAAGCTAAAGCAGGGGATTAAGTTCGCTCTGCATGCACGTAGATGAGAGCTCCGCTCTCACGATCTGATCTTATGATCCAATCACGTAGAGCACTCCGGGCCACAGAGGAATCTATTGTGATGAACATATCCGGGACTTCGTTAAGCAACGGTTGGATGTATCGGTATATGATGCTTTAAAATATTGAATGTTTGGTCACGACATCACCTACGAATATGAGATCAAACGGAGACAAGGTGCATCCGCAGTGACTATTATTAATTCCGGCAGGTGATTCTGAAGATAAGCATATTTCCTTTAATTTCCAAAAAAATTGCTTATCAATATCAACGTAGTCTCGAGCAAAACCTATGTAAATAGTAATATTGCATACACTGCCGTAAATCATGCTTACATCATAAGTGAGAAAGAACAATCACTACTATGCATCTCGGATCCGATATGGACGAACCGCCGAGCGAAACGAAGCAGTAGATATTGTTTTATTTTTTTAATTCTATTATTTTCATAACTATCAGTGATTGAACAATGGTATGCTATAAGACACGTTAAACATACAAACACCATGAATATTTTATCTCCTATATATACCTGTTCATGAATAAAAAGATAATGTTCAGCCCCTAAGAAGCTATTCGGAGCACGGAAGGATTAACTTATGCTGTGTAAGGAGTATTTCACTCAACGTCAACCTGCAAACGGAACAAAGCGCTGTGCACATAGCCAGCGGCGCCATCTCTTGATTGGGGAGCGCACGCGACGTGCACGTATTTTGCTAACTTGTTTATGTTAACTTCATAAATTGCTCCCGTCTACCGAACAACACAGAAACCATTTCCATAATTGAATGTATGTTGTTTTTGTAGAGCATGTGAGGGAAATTGGTGCCGCTGCAATGCACCGTGAGAATATGCATTGTGCACATCGTTGTTGTGTGTTTTGTTATAAAACGCGCATTTAAAACATCATGCTAATTTAAAAGTTTATAATGTTTTGTAATAGCGTCAATTTTACAACTTTAGATTATATTTTAAAACCATAAAGTATTTAACAAAATCGTTTTTATACTTAATATTTTAACAAATTTGCTACCTCTCAAAGTAAACTTAATTTTTAGCAAGAGATGTACCAATACTGCAAATGATTAAAATTTTCATGGGTAGGTGTAATGATTATAATTTACATTATAATTATATGGTTTATGTATATAATATTTAACACTCAAACAAATTACACTTTAAGTAATTAAACACCCGTTACTTTAAGTTAACTAAGAACATTTTAATCCAGCACGAGCTAGGAATAATTTATACATTTGGACAAGTAAGGCTGGAGTGCACAATCTCTGGTTAGTGTTCTTGTTATGGTTAATATATATCTGTCTTCTTTCTTCTTCAGGCGAAAAATAAGGATAGATATATTTAAATTATTAAATTACTACTAACCAGTGATATTGCCCTCCACGCCAAGTGCGTGGTCTGAATATTCGTCTCTAATGGGATAATGATGAAAATATCCCAATGCATAAAAATATCTAGTTACCCCTAAGGTTACATAGTTTGGAAAGTGAATAAGTGTTTAAAAAGATAATTAATGTGAACAGAAATGACGTGTTTAGTACGTGACTCCATCGAGTGCGACTTTATAGAGGCTGTGCGTCTCAGGTGCAGTGGCCCACGGTTCGGACACAGTAGATACATATACTGTTCGACCGGGCCCGCAGCAGTAGCTCAACTCAGGCGATTTTTGAGATGAATACATTCCCTCCATTGAGTGTCGGGGTTCTCACTTAAATATTGGCGGAGCACTGCTAGTTTTATCAATTTTAAAAAGATGACTTCGAAGGACCATTCGCGACAGTTCGGCACCGCGAAACTAGCTTAGAGCCTATACAAGCGTTATGTACCTGCATAGGTGGACTTTGTATGCAGTTGAGCTACTGGATGTAATCTTGTATATTATATTCTGTGATTCGGATGCAGCGACAGACGCCGAGGCCGAGCCGGCGCGCGACCTCTCTGCGACCTTTGACCCCGCCGCTGAAGGCTGCGACCTACATGCGTCCGACGGGCCCCTCCCGCCCGCCCGGCGCGCGCCGGACGAACCCGCGCCGCCGCCGCCCGGCCGCCTTCATCGATCCCTCCGCGCCGATTAGAGACGGAGCTTGGAGCGACACACGGCGGCGGACGGTGCGACGACGTAGGTGAAGACTGTTTTACCACCAAACAACGTATACGTGACAACAATAGTACTGATATAACATGATTAAAAGCTTATTCATGCATTTGTAAATATAAACATCCCTAAGAATAGCGTGTCGTAACCGAAGAAGTCGTAAAAATTTAATCATCTGTGATCTCGTTTCCTCTCGGGGAATCCGTGTGTGCGTAGCGTGGTTACGCGATCTACCTCGCTCATGCTTCATGTGCGCTCAAAAACATGGCGCGGCAGTCAGCTGACGCAGTCTTTTGATACTTGAATTTAAAGAATTGTTTGGTATGCACGATTAAACTGTGAAAGGAAACTCCTTACAAATTATTGTTGTTTTCAGTCTTGGTTTCAAGTTGTTTCATGGCGTCGATCACACACTAAACATGGAGCAGGTCGAGCGGTTACGTCAGTGCATCTAATGGTAAATTTAATTTTTAATTTTTAATTTTTAAATAAATTTTTAGGTTAAACATTATTACCTTTGCATGGTCTAATTTTGTCGACGTCATCTAGTTTAAAGAAGCATATCAGGACGCCGTAAAGAATATAAATTTAAATATACTACTACATATGCACTAAGGAGAACGTGCTATCCTTCCGACCCCATTCTACCGTCTCGCCCAACGCGCAAAAGGAAGAGAAGCCAACAGTACACTGTTCGCATAACTCATTTCATAATCAACGGATCCTGTAGAACATATATGTATTGGGTAGCTTAACTGAGGAAGATATTCCCTGCTATCCTTCAAACATATTGTGAAGAAACACCTAGCCCACCGGAAAGGTTTTCCCAGCCGCCGAAAAAGCTCGGAAGTCCATGGGCGTCATCTGGCGCCTCTATGTTGAGAGTTTAGCGTACACAGCAATATTTGTGAAAAGTACTTATCTTTTTAAGATGTTTTTATTTTATCGTTGAGTAATCCATCCACCTCCAAAGTTATTGGAGAATCGCAAAAATTCGAACTTTCAGACCGTATAACATAGAAACCAAACACAATTTTACAATGCCAATGGTCAGCAGACATCTGGTTCGATCAAATAAAGCTTTTTTGAGCAAATTTTTGGATCCTCTGATAAGAAATATGGGCATGATCTTCAAATATGGGTGTGTATGGGGTGTTGAGCGGGAAGGCCCACCTTAAGTACTCATATATTTTTTATTACTGATTTTGGGCCTTCATTTTGTCATAAGCCTTCTACTTACGTAAAAACTAAGTACTTAAAACTAAACACGTACAAAAACGTAGATTCGTTATGTAGTAAAACACATGCGTTTTAATTTGCTGGCTACGTATCGATTGCGCTGCGCGGTCAACAGACGTTTATTTTTTTTGTTTTGTCTTTATTCATGCATTATCCATTGATCTGATTTCCGCCCGCAAGGCAACTACCTCCGAAAATCGGAATAACAAGGCAGTTTTTCCCTTACCCGGATACAGATCGCTTTACTCGGTACGTCCCAACAAACAATCAGAAAAACGGTTAAAAGTAACCGATTGAGATCATACGTAACCTTACGTAATCCCCCGCGCCTCCGCCAGTGGGAGCGGTGCCAGGAGGGCGGGGTAGAGAAAGTACAATCTGCTACCACGACCACCAGTGCTGCTGTCTGTACAATACTTGAAGTGCCGTGAGAGGTTACAGTTCAGTTCTGATATTGTGCATACCTAGTAATGGAGCGAAAAAACCGGCCAAGTGCGAGTCGGAATCGCACACGAAGGGTTCCGTACCAAAATAACACGTTTTTTGTGTGGGACCACCCTTGAATTATTATTATTGTTTTATTTTACCTATTTGTTGTTATAGCGGCAAAATAAATACACACTCTGTGAAAATTTCAGCTGCCTACCTATTACGGTTCATGAGATACAGGCCTATGACAGACGGACGGACGTACGAACGGACGGACAGCGGAGGCTTAGTAATAGGGTTCCATTTTTACCTCTTGGGTACGGAACCCTTAAAACCATTATCAGCTTTAAACTGTTTTAGCTCGGTGAGACACAACTCACATCTTATGCGGATTCATAAAAAATCCTGTTCGAAAGGTTTGACCAAATGTTCCTACCGGATCATTCTTGATCCATAACTTTATTACCCGTAAACGTAGAGCATTGATCGTATCATATAGAGCTCTGTCATCTCTGGTATATATGTATGTAATATTAACATCGTCTATCATTATAAATGTCGGAAAGCTATGATTTCAGTTTTTACAGATATACAATCGTCACTTGAAGTTCTTGATGGCGTAGTTGACAGCCGTTTCAGCGCATCTCATTAAAAGTTATCAGAATGGAGTATGGAAATCTAATCTACGAAGATATGACCTTACAAATATCATCTTCTCCAGAATAATGTGGCTGGAAAAGGACTGTTGGAAACATACATATTTTAGGTTCAGATACATATGGTTGGAAATAAAAATAAATCATATTAAAAATAGTAAATCATAGAAAAGAATCGATACAAATATTATAAATGCGAGAGTAACTCTGTCTGTTGTGATTTAACCCCATAAACCGGGAAACCAATTTTGATTAAATACGGTACAGAAATAGTCTAGACCTTGGATAGAAGGAGTATTCCAATGTTCATGGGCGATCGTTTGAACGGTATAGAAGTTGATTGCTGGGGCACCACCACCTGGCAGCGCGTTCAGTCAAACGGTGTCGAGGTCTATTAATTTCAGACCACCCATCATACATCTCAAATATATAGAAGATTTCAGCCAGCAGAGACGCGGGCACAAGGCTAGACTATCAATAAAAAGTAACGATATCTTAAAAGAATACGAGACGGCCGCCGGTATCGAATGTTCCGAGTGGTCTCGGAGCGAGGCTGTCCCCGCGGCGGAAGTGGGTCCCCGGGAGGCAGAGGTCACGGCGAGGCCGCGCCCCCCCGCCCCGCCCCGCCGCGCTCCCGGGGCTTGCCGGCTGCACTTGAACTGGTTTCGGGAGACTTTCGGTTTCGCCGCCGCCGGAGCTTGCGAGCTCGCAGTAAAATCCGCCGTAAAACTGCAGTCGTGATGCGGGCAGGGGGCTCCGCTTGGGGCAGGTCGTCCGCCGCGTGGCTGCACGTGCCCGACACGTGCACCTCGTCAGTGCAATTATTGCGACCTAGGACATGCCGCCTCTACCGTTTCTTTGATAATATTGTTTTTAAGGGAGAAACGATGCGATATTTCTTGTAATATACAAGTCAGTCTAACAGTCAGTGTAACCAGCTTGCAGAATCAATAATCTATCATCGACGCAACATAAGATATATGTTACAATATTTAGCAGTCACTTTAACCAGCCAGTAGAATCACACAAAATAAAGCTAATTAAAACTAGCAAAATTTATGAACAGAGGTAAATTATTTGTTAAATGAAGACACAATTAGCGAATGGGTGCAGGGACGCCTTGGTGTTTGCTGATCCGACATGAAACAGTTCGATAAAGCGAGTTCTATATACAGTGCATTCCGTCCATGCTCGCTAGCAGTAGGAGGCAGTGACAAGAAGACCCTTGCTTGCCTCAAGAATATAATTATCTGTTACATACCTGATGCAATTGTATTTATGTGTACAAAAAAAATATTTGATTCCATTTGAATATTAAACATAAGGATTTATTTTTTTCTGTCTTTATATTTTGAGGTAATTTTGTGATATAGTTTAAATATGTAGATAAATAATTGACGTTTCAATCAATATTGTATTCAGCCCTTATTTCTAAGTTGTACACTAAGAAACACGACCGTAATACTGACAAATTTTACATAAATAAACGCAACTTATACACAAGCCCGCCTGTGTTAATACCATCGCATTGAACGAACGATCGAAGTAATAATTAAAATCCATGTTTTCAGAATGTTGCAATACAAGCACAGAAATCAGATTTATGTGAATATAAGGAAGGTCCATGCTTTGCACCTTGTTACCATGGTGTATGTTGGGTTACATGATGACAGTGTGTAATATTAGCCAAGCATGTCCAGTTTCAGAGAAAATGGCACCTCTTCTCCTAAATTAATCAACAATCTGGGGTCCATTTATCACCCGAACGTTTTATAATTCTGGGCATAGCTTACATCATATTACTCCGCCCATTACACCGCTTTCCCGAAGGTAATAGGATGTATTCCAGGATTATCCCCTTATTTAAGGAACCTCAAGATAGAAACCAGAGTCGTGACGTCACTGGGTTTCCGAAGATGCCTGTGGTTACAGTGAGCTGGATAGAATTATTCACCTTCCGGGGTCTTTTAGCCATTTTACTGAGAATTAGTACCTACCTGCAGTTTATCGGATTCCGAGCCGCCTACATGACATCCAAAAGAAAAGGTGTTGTATTTGCACCTTCGGAGTTATACGCGTATGGTGACAGGTGTTGCCACTATGTTAAGGACAGCAAAATAAGGTCGCTATGCTTGTAAAGAAATTCCATCCCAAATTTTCTCAGAAGCAATTACGCGGATGTACGTACATTATCTTGGAAAATTATAACATCTTCTTTCTCGTATCCCTCACAACACGAGAAACGCGATAGTCTCCCCTGATTCTAAGAAGATTATCCTCCATCACCACCTCTTAAGATAAATAATATCACCATAAAACAGAACGTAAGCGGACACCGTGGAAAACGTCCATTGTAGTCCAAATCACTGGAACGTCCTTGAACCAGGGTGTTGTCACTCAACTAGGTTCACCTTGTAACGTGATAGTTGACTTAATGATATTTCCCTTTCATTAACTCCTTTCATCTATTCTAGGCCCCGTGTCGAAGCAAGGAAGGATCCGTGTGTCAGACTAGTCGTCCGACGCTGTTTATTGGTGTTGATTTTATATATTGTAAGATTGTAATATGAAAACGTATGGTTTACCTATGTGCGATGTCGATCTGGGCCGACACGTTTTGCTTCAATCGACGGAGAATGGAGAGAACTATCCTCTCCGTTAATGTGTACATGTCCAGCGTTCTCAATATCAATTATGGCGAAACTTTTCACATGGGGACAATCCGAGTTGGAAAATAAATCATGCATATCAAAGGATAATGTAAAGGCATTTTCACCACATTGCATAAGATTTGGAAGTATTTAAATCGGTAGTAATTATACACCACTTCTCCAGAACGAGTCCAGACATGGATGTTTATAATCGCATCAAGTGGCTAACCCATTACACCACGTGCCGTAAGAGACTATTGGGTATACCAGAATATTCTTTTATTTGAGCATGGTTACAATTAAAACGGTCTGGATGGCTGCACATTTTTTCTTTCACCTCCAGGGTGGAATTATCGTCAGAAAATTTCAGAAGCCAGAACAGAGGAACTTTGCGGTGCGTTCAGAATTTGGACAAAGTGTTTAACAAATGGCATCGTGGAATATGATGAAACTGTCCCATTCGCAGCATTGCTGTGGCGTTCGACTTTGCCAACCGCTCAGATAATGCATAAGTATTACAAATTTGTCGCGCAGCCAATCAAAGGACTAGTCGACGGATGAGATCGCCAGGTAACACTAGCAGGCTTCAACGAGGCCGCCCACGCAGTGCTGTTCGCCATTTGTCAACGTCACGCCTCTGTCCGCCGCCGCCCGCCTCCGCGTCGCCTACTTGTCACCTCACCGAGTAAATCGTCGCGATCGACATCCGAAGGTAACAAACCGCCTTTACGAAGATAATAAGGGTGACAACATGTTACCTCAGTTCCAATAATCTGTTACACAATCTGTCACATCCTAAAGAACATCGGTAATATGCTAAGACCTTGGCCCAAGCTCGATAAAAGAAATTTCATTGTTATTTCGATTATTAGATTATATTTTTTCAATGTGGTCCTGCCACATTTATATAAAGCGAATACGGGTATTAGCGAGGCTGATGTGCCTAAATCATGTTTAAGGCTGGTTATCAGATTCCTTTGGTCTAGTTAGTGGTTCGCAAAGTCACTTCTTCGTAATATCGGTTCTGCTAGTATCAAGTTTTTAAGAGTTCTTAAGCCATTTTGTTACGTGGTTCCGAACTGTTTTTGTAATTGATTAACACAATTTCCTATTATTATATCCTCTGGGATAATGCCAACCGATATGTAGTAAGAAGCACTACATTTTTACGAGGGGTATTGTAGTCATACAGGGTACTGTGTTACCGTGCTCTCAGACATAGAGACGAGTCGCAAGGCTCAGTGGCCACAAAACCCTAACGACGTTTTGTCTTGCAGTCTTCAGCACGGATGCTCAAGGCGACCAATATAAAGTGTTTACGAGAATGAGTGAGCCTTACGTAAATCTTATCTCATAGCACATGAGTTAAGGCATAGATTAAAGAGGAAATTATAGATAGCTAACGAGATATAACGTGCAAAATTTGCCGAAAACCACTTTTTTTCGCTAGTACTACTTAGTGGCTCTCTGAGCTGTTGACCTAGAGAGTTTATAATTTTGAACATTTGTCATTTAAAAAAAATATATAAAGTTTGAAATGAAAAAAAAAACTGGCTTAAATTAAAAAAAAAATATATAAATATCCAACTTGCTTGCCAAATTTCAAGAGAATTGGTTGATACCTGCGACCTGTAGAGGAAAACAGCTTTTTAAAAACTACTTCGCCATTTTTAAGAATTTTAAAAAAATGCCTACACTAAACAAAATCTACATAAATAACGAACCTGCTTTCAAAATTTTACGAGAATCAGTTGAGAAATCGACCTGTAGATGAGAACAACCGGACAGACATACCACAATTGAAAATTTTCACAGCTACTCTGCCATTTTAAAAATATTTAAAAAACTGGCTCGAATAAAAAAATATACAAAAATATTGAACCTGTTTACAAAATTTCATGCTAATCTGTTGAGAAATGCGGCCTGTAGAGGAGAACAGCCGGACATGCAAAAGCATTTTCGCCCAATCTTGAAACGGAGACCTTCGCTACGCTCGGTCAATAACCTTTCTAACCAGCGCCATCTCTCGTCACTAAACTAAGCTCCATTCCAATTTTGCCTAGGTAGGTGTGGTGTAAATGTTACATTTTAACGATAAATTAAGTAATGTCATCGCAAATAAAAAAAAAATCTCTTTAATGTATTCTGAAATGTGAATGCAACGCCCACTGTGGACTTTTATTAGCCCATTTGAACACTGGTATGACGTTAGCAATCTATCCCTTCTTCTTTAATCTATGACTAAGGTGAGCTAATATCATAGGTACCTACGGAGCGTTGCCTTCGTAGAACGTTGAAACGTACAATTTATGTCACAGTGGGTTCGCTAATAAACTGCGACCTCGGTTATTACTTATTCATAGCGCATTAATAGTGGAACGCGGCCGTGAAGGAAGTTTTCGCCGATGTGACCGGTCCGTTTAGCGCTCCACGTGTAACGAAGTGAGTGGGCGTATTATTTTGTATATCATGTTACGGTTTTTGTTTATTAGGCTATAAAAAAAACGTTTATATGAATGTTCAAACATAGTTAAACAAGAGATCGGAGCGTTTCGAAGCAACAAACTTCAAAGCTCTACATACTTGCTTGTTTGTTACGTGCTACGATGTAGATTTTCTTAGTTGAGCACAATATCCCTATTTCCCGAAGGTTACAACCACACAGAAGAGAAGTTCAAGAAGTGCCATGAGGGCATTATCCGCCGTATGGACATATTGTCCATATGAGAAGACGGACGAGAGTCGTATAACACACTGACCAACCGCCGCCGCCTGGTAACGTGCTCCCGAAATAGGCTCGCCAAATCCAGTCCAGTGTCCAGCAACATAAACTCTCCAAAACGTCGGAGCCTACATTTGGGGGGAACCCCATTTGGGTATGGCATGTTCAAGAAAATTGGGCGGGCCAAATATTAGGCGCGCTAGGTGGCACATCTCGTTCCTGTTTACCATTTGGAACGTAAAAATCCATTTAAAATAGACACCAAGTACTTAATTTAACTTAATTATAGAAATACTAGCTGATGTACCCCGCTCTGCTCGCTTAAGGTGGCCCAACCCGCTCATCTCCCCATACAAAAGGGGAAAGAAGATCACGCCCATATTTCTTGTCAGAGATCCAAATTTTTTCTCAAAATAGCTTTATTTGATCGAACTAGATGTCTGATGACCATTGGAATTGTAACATTGAGTTTGGTTTCTATGTTATAAGGTTCGAAAGTTCGAATTTTTCGCGCGTTTTATACAATAACTTTGGAGGTGGATTACGTAATTATAAAGTAAGAACATCTTAAAAAGATTAGTCATCAGACATAGCTTATTTAATCAAGATTTATGATCTATTTGGTTTTTGATAGATTTTTGACTACAGCGGTCGTAGTTTACTTTTAGCTATAAGTCGTTTTGAAATTAAAATTTTCGTAAATCTTACCAAATCATACACTATGCACATTGTCTTTTTTGTGGACATGTTGCATCTTCCTCATCACGGAGCCTGTCTTATTCTTTGAAACAGAGAAGGTCCCAGAGCGCAACAGCACGGTTTTGTACCGTGCCCGCGAATGAGTTAGGCCCGCCGGGTTGGGCCACCTTAAATGTCTTTGTCGGACTGATGTCGGGCTGAATTATTTCCTGGATATTATAAGAGTTCCACATACGAACTTTCATCCTCTATGTCACCCCCTAAGAGTTTTAGTTTTGCTATTTCCTTTTCCAAGGTTCAGATTATCTCTATACGAAATTCATCAAAATTGGTTAATAGGTTTAGGTGTGAAACTGCAACCAGTCTGTTTTACATTCGTATTCATAACTAGCTGCGGTACCCGGCTCCGCTCGGGTTAGTGTCGGCTAAATTATTTCATGGATAAAAAGTAGCTCACATGGCTGATCCAAAATAGGGTCAAACTGGTCCAGGACAATGTATCCATCTACCAAATTTAATCAAGATCGTTCGAGATGAAATAGCATGATTTAATGAGAAACATCCAATAATTCCCATTTAGAGCTTCGTTGACATTTGGTGGCTATTGAAAAAAAAAGCATTTGCCGCCAGAACCTTTCTGCACTTGCACTTCAACATTGTTTACCTAGTAAGTAAGTAACGTGTAATGTAGGTAAGTTTTGCGTGGACTCCAACCCACAGCTAGTCTCAACATCGAAAACAGTAACCCATCTCGAACCTGACTGCTCCCAGAGATCCTATACATTGATAAAATACGCACATAAATCGGGTTAGTGGTTCGCAAGTTATAAGAATTTAAGACTCTCTACTCACCCTTCAGGTAATGAAGCGTTATATTATGTAGCCTATAAGTTTTGAGTAGAATCAGGCTAGACGTAGATACAATCCGCATCTAAATCGAGTAATTGGTTCTCAAGGATTTTGCCAAGTAGTCCTAAAGTTGCGGGAAATACTAAGCCGTACCCGCCCCCCCCTCCCCGCACCCGCCCCCCCCTCCCCGCACCCGCCCCCGGCGGACCGCCCGCCCCGCCCCCGCCTCCGCTCCCGCACCGCCCCCGGCCCCGCTCCCCCCGGTGTGAAGTAGCGCTACGGGCATCGTTTTCGCAGCACCGTGAAAGTTCTAAAGCCCATGGGCACAATATCTTTATAAATTGTAGCCTATGTGTTATTCTGATGTATAAGCTATACTATTGTAAAGTTTCATTAGAATCCATTCAGTAGTTTTTACGTGAAAGAGTAACAAACATCCATCCATCCATCCATCCATCCATCCATCCATCCATCCATTATTACAAACTTTCCCCTTTATAATATTTATTAGATATTAGATATTACTATGTATTAAGTATGGAGTATGGATAATGATAAATCTTCATGAAATATTTATAGCAAGTATCTTTTTATGGCGGTCCCCTAATTACGTACGCCAGAACCTTAACTAAGTGGTGCCCGACGATGGCTCCCGTGGGCTTCGGAATTTGGGAAAAATACTTCGTCATTCTACAGATGCAGAGCTCGTATTATTTATTGTTTATTGCCTTACTAGTAAAATATGGTATCCAAAGTACAGAATCAATCATACGCAGTGGCAAAATACCTGCTATTTAAAGTGCATAAAATAAGCAGTCGCTTAATCAGCCGGTCGATGACTGCGCTGGCCTACTTACATACTTTTTTGGCAAAACTGATGCGTGACGCAAGAATATATTTTCATTTTATGCGTTGAGATGGTTCGATTCACATGAAACTACCTACCAGCGAGCATGGAAGGACGCGAATAGCGATTAAAACTATTTCGTATGGCGACAGCGTAGCCAAGGAAAATCTAATAAGCGTAGCCATGAGTTAGTAGAAAACGTCGAAAATTCAGGAGGCGCGTTATCGAATGTTCGTTGCAGTAAATAGCGTCCAGTGAAGATAACCTAACGTGTTCTTACGTATCGTGGAACTCGAGTAAATCAGTAGTAAGTGAATTCGTAAGCAAGCTCACTCGCCGGCGCTGCCGTCTGTGTATGTAGTGGCTACGCCGCTCCCATAGAAACGAGTTTTGATTGCTACTCCATTCTCGCTGCTATCTATCTACTTTTTAGGGTTCCGTACCCAAAGGGTGCCACCGGAACCCTATTACTAAGCCTCCGTAGTCCGTCCGTCTGTCTGTCACAGGGCTGAATCTCATGAACCGTAATAGGTATTCAGCTGAAATTTTCACAGAGTGTGTATTTATTTTTCCGCCATGACAACAAAGGTAAAATAAAAAAAATTAAAGGGGGTCCCATACAAAAAACTTTATTTTTCTGTGTTAAATTTTGTACGATGGTACGGAACCCTTCGTGTGCGAATCCGACTCGCACTTGGCCGGTTTTTTATGTAAAGCCCGGCATATAGCGTACGCCAAACTCTCACAGAGGTGCCCGCCAAGCTTGCAATCTTGATAGTTACGAGTAAATTT
This sequence comes from Incurvaria masculella, assembly GCA_946894095.1. Classification (NCBI taxonomy): domain Eukaryota; kingdom Metazoa; phylum Arthropoda; class Insecta; order Lepidoptera; family Incurvariidae; genus Incurvaria; species Incurvaria masculella. Next base: position 14,995,462 of record OX335647.2, read on the forward strand.
TTGCAGGAACTCATGTGGTACTTCGGGGGAAAAACTCAGATGGTAATGCATTCCACAGTTAATTGGCCCTATAAATAAAGGATTTACAGGATCGGCAGGTTAAAATTCGGACCTTATTTACACTTTGGATCAAAGCTGTTCATCGCGAGAGCTTGTTCTTCGTTACAAGAGCCATTTTACGGATGTTTTTTTCGGAATTCGCGATAATCCGTGTTATAAATCTTACGCGCGGGTATCCATTTGACACGTGTCGCGCCACCGCTCGCGCTCTCATCTGTCACCAGCCGGTAAACATGGCTAATGCACGTCGGTGAGTAGTGTGAACTACCGCGCTGTCGCCGTCATTTGATAAGATACGATTTTCGAGCAGCTGCTTGGAATTCTACAAGCACTTACGATTTGGGCTTTCATGCGGTACATCTGCCGTCATCGTGTCGGAGAGAATGCGTGCATGTCACCTAGAAATGGATCTTAGCCCGTGTAAGAAACTGTATGGTTTTCCATTAGGCGGTCGATTCAAACCGGCCCGAATTCGGTGGAGGAGACGTCGAAGTCATAATGCTCTTACTCTTCAGCAGCTTGCCCTGTTCAATAATCGTGAACACTAGGACACGGCTAGAACTATATCCCACGCCACGTTCCGAATCCAACCATTGCATGCATGCGCTAAACTCATGTCTACGCTCACTCTGCGCTCGACGCTAACTCCAATAGCTGCCCTCTGCCTGTATTCGACGTGAATACCTTAAATACGTGGTACGGCATTGCACGATTGCATGGTGGAATAAAACAAATCGTTTCTACTCTTCGTCTAACCTCATGTATTAATGCAGCCGATCTCAAAGGGAAGCTCCTGACATGTCACCTAGTTACTTCGGGAACACAGTTTACATAATATAACATTACGCTGCTTTCCCGGAGAGGTAAGCAGAGCAGCCATGTGGTTCGATCACAGCATACTTCTTCAACATCTCGCATATCACTTCATACATCCGTTTCGATTACGGATGTTACGAATTTGACTTTTACGAAGCACATTACCTGTTCCTTTCGCTCGCCCGGGCAGGCCAGTTCCATCCACTTTCGCTCCGTAATTTTGCTTCGTAATTACTTCATCTCTCATTCGTTGGACATGTCCAAACAATCTAACATAACTTTCTCTATATCTGTTCGATCCGAATGTTTCGTATCATGTCTGGCAACCCAACTCCGCATACTGCATTCATGCTACACTCGTGAAATATTCTTTATTGCTTACAACTATAGTATTCAAAGGCGAGCTTATTGCCTTTTATTTCACATTATTCTCGTGCACGGGAATGACGTAGTGCAATGGGAAATATCACAACACTCGACATTGGTTAAATTTGTCTTGCATCATGGAACGCAAAACTAAACGAAGACGCTCGAATTTCTGTTAAAGTAGAGACTTGAAACTATAATCTGCAAATACTGTATTTTTTGGTTGGAAAAAAAACCTACGTTGTTTAGTTATAGCGACATTTACCATTACCAAAGCGGTAATTATGCACACAATCCATCGCCGAACACCTGCTGACTTCACTTATATCCGACCATCAACTCATTGAATAGGTTATGAGGAAGCTAACGCTTGTTTTATTGCTGCAGATATATATAATAATTTAATTCGTCACGGTAGAGTTTATGGTTCGCCCACACACTACGCGCCGCCGACGTATCGATGGCATTCCGTCACTTCAGAGGGCCTGTTACGAGTTGTCTTGAGTCGCTACGAAATTGTGCGAAAAACTGAGCAGCCAGCCCCTCCATAGGCCGCTATAGGAGTTGGGTGACGTTCGATATAGACCAAAGAAGCGAAAAAGTGCTTCGATACAAATCGATTAGTGGCATTTGTTGACTGAATTCTCACGAGAGAATATTTTTTTCGCAGTTGAAAGTTAGGTCTTGGAATGAAGGTGACATTTAAAGCGAGGAAGCAAAGATGGATCAAGGATATGAATCGCCTAAACATTACATGTTAAGAGGCATTTTAAAACGAGTGCAAAATTGCTACTCTGTATAATGTACAAAACGTTATGCTGAAAACAGTTATATTTTATCTGCGTTTCAGCGTGTTTTTCAAGTGCCTTTGGTCTCTCAGCACAGCCACCCATATCAGTTTTTCATTGAAAAAAAAAATTTATGTTCACATTATATAAGACCGTATAATTGTAAAATATAGGTTAAATTAATTGCAGGAACCTACCTCAAATAATTCAGCTCCAAAATAACGATAAATATTTCGGGTCAGATAAAACTGGCAGGTCATTGATCTGTTGCTTCATGCAAGAAAAGAGCCCCCACGCCCGTGCACCTGCCCTGTTCCGTCCTGAATAAACTTTCGGCCAAGATAAGCGTAGATAAGAATTATATGGTGATTATGTAAACTATTAAGTAAGATTGTATAATCTCAAACATGACCACTTTGACAGATTAGACAAGACGTTAGGGTGTCATCACATTTGACCACCCAGAAAACATCATTTCTCTCGTCTTCCTGACTTCTATTAGAACCCTCCTTCAATTCACACGCATGCCTATAATAATTCAAAAGTTAAGAAGGGGTCGTAAGCTCTGCTGGCCATGGAAAAGTTTGGAAATATTTATACACCACTGTGCCAATTTACTAAATCAATCAATTGATAAGCCGACATGGATGGATTAGACAATGTTTACTAGGACAAACATAAATTAATGGATAGCAATGTCTGCGTTTTTTTAAATACAGAAACTGGAGTCAAATGACAGCAATATGTGTTTGTGGTTTGCTCCAGGAAATATGTATGTGAAAAATGTGCAGGCAGAGATAGGTTGAGTGATGTTAGTTTAAAAAAAAAAGTAAACTGGAACAGTAATTTTCCAATCGTTACCAAACTAAGGCTGGAGTGCACAATCTACGACTAATCACATTCTGATAACAATAGCAGTCCTCAACAGGGTGCTTCAGTATTTCAAGCCTGACCAAAACTGCGCAAAAAGGCGCAGATAAGGCCTTGCGTGGAGTACTGTTTGCATTTGTAGGACGGTTCAGATAAGTATCTGCTTGGCTCCCTGGACTCGATACAGCGTCGTGCCGTGCGCCTCGTCGACGATCACAAGGTATCCATAAATTTGGAGACCTTTCAACTCCGAAGGGATGTAGGGTATCTTGCTGTATTCTATCGTCGCTCTTTGGAGCTGCATATCGCTGTCCCTCTGCCCCCTTTATAACACCGCACAACGCGGAACAGGCAGGGAATGCACCCATTCACTGTCGACATTCCCAAAATAAGAACCCACCGATGCTCTAGAGATTTTATCTATAGGGTCCGTAAACTATGGAATCGACTCCCTGCCGAAATACAACCTGGGGTCCTTCAAGCATGTTATCAAGAAGCACCTGGTCGGCCGGAATGGTCTTCGCAGCCCCTGTGAAAGTCAGAAAGCCCATGTGCGCCGTCGTCGGGTGCCTTTTTTGTGAGTTCCTAGCGTGCGCCATATACCAAACCTTCGGTTTTATCGCTTTGCAACTTGTATTTACACCAACCGTATATTGTACACGCCAAATTGCCATTTGGCCGCTACCCGTGGTTAAATTTTAATTTTGTTATTAAACGTAGATGTTGTACACTCCACAAGTATGTACAGGGAACATCATTTTCAGACCCCTTCGCGGCGCACCATAACGTTTCAATGTTACTGTCTTTGATGCATGTTTAAGTAGACACAGTCAACTTTTCCATTTGACGGGCCACCCCGCCGTGGAAACGCAGCGGGGCATTCCGAGAGTGCCATTTTCTCGAGATGATTACGGCGAGCGGCACGCACGGCCGCAGAATGCGCCGCGAGTACGTGCCGGCCAAACGACTTCCATTCGTGCACGCCTACGTACATGCGTAGCATCTATACATGCGCATTGCAAATGCAGAGGAAACGCTCGCGTTGTGCGCCGGGCGACGAGCGGAGCGGCGCGGCGGCAGTGGACGGGTTTCCGCTGCGCGCGCACACACAGACCGGCTAGAAGGTGAAACTGCTGCGGCCCACAAACCCACTGCGTCACTGCAGCGCACGCGAGGCGGCTCGTACCCGCGGCGGCAGCGGGGCGCGCGGGGAGGCGGTGAAGACGCCGGGGGGCTGCGGAGGGGAGGGAGGCATCAGCCGCGCGAAGGTTGAAGCGACGACGACACCGCGCGAAAGACCAACTTTCCGCGACTTCCCGATGGTGTAGGCCACGCTGCACACAGATAGTTTCACGAACGTCGGCTGCTATCTTACTGGGTCAACAACCAGTCGATACGACTCGGTCGCTGATACCACGCAATGATTTCTCGAAACAACAAATGCCTACGAAGTAAAATTGTTCGCTGGTCATTGGCTCGACAATGGCAGCGCAAACAGGTCAACCGAAGAGCGGCACCCGCGCAAGCTATCTCGCTCGGAGGCGAACCATTTGCGTGCACCGTGCTCCCCGCCGCCACCGCCCTCCCTCCGCCGCGCAGCCGCTCCGCCACCGCGCCGCTGCCGCCCCGTGTCGTCAGT